>JARDYH010000003.1:194086381-199086381 GCA_029215795.1 Anniella stebbinsi
TTCTAGAATGAATAAAAGACAGCATGACTTGATACAGCCTATCATATCCGTCTAGAAAAACTGCCACAAGCGAGAAAGAGATACAATAATAATATAATGGTTTCTGTAGCAGCTATTGACCACCAAAAGGGTCAAACTTAGATTGTTTGCAAGCTAAATTTGACTCCTTTTACACTCTGTAGCCACTGTACATGCCATTTTTTTTTAAAAAAAGGCTTTTTCCTGAAATGCCTAGCAGGGAGGAGCAGAGAGGTGGGCTTGGTGCATGTGACAGATGTTGCCCATCCCTACTCTAAATGTTGGGACTGCAGTAGGAGTTACTCTAAATTAGTGAGACAATCCGGTGGCCTGCAGGTGTTTGGGACTACAATTCCCAGAATCACAGACCACTGTCCATACTGTTCAGGGCTTATGGGAACTGTAATCCAAAATATCTGGAGGGCATCAGGATGTCCCACCTGGGCTCTAAATGTTGAGGCTGTGATAAACTGGCATTTAAATTGTGTATATTGGTTTTTAAATGTTCAATGTTTTAATTTTTGTAAACCGCCCAGAGACCTTCGGCTATGGGGCAGTATATTCTTATTCTTATTCTTATTATTATGATTTACCTTCACAGGCCAAATAGTTATCTGTATTGGGATGTTGAGCCCCACTCTCTACTGGAATTCCATGTCCAACAGCTTCTCTGAATTTGAATTCAACTTTCAGGCCAAAAGAGCTTTCCCAGCCCTGCTTTATAAACTACGTTGAGGTTTGGAAAGGTGGCGTTAAAAATAAAGTGTTAAAATAAATATATAAATGAATAAACCATTAACCTTTAGTATTTATTAATGCTGTGCCAATTGTTGCCATTTTGTGGGGGTGGGGTAAAATGAAAACTTTGGTGCAAGACTCTGAGAGAGGTGAGAATTTCAGAGAATTTCCTCCTTGGGGAGGGGGATAGGGTTTCCACATACCTTTTTAAGTGTAGGAAGTTTTGAGAGGACTTCTTTCTATTTTTGTATGTTGTTAATAAAACACCCGTGGCACTTGCAGGAGCCCAGGAGTTCTTCCTGAATGCCTATTGGAGAGGGCGAGGTCACATGGGCTCTAACAGGCATTCGTGAAAAACTGTTGGGCTCCTCTAAGTGGCGGGGTGGTTTTTAAAAAACAAACAAACAAACAAACAATAGAAAGGAGCCCCCTAACCAACTGGCTACATTTTTAAAAGCTATGTGGAAATGCTGTCTCCCTACCCAAGGAAAAAATCCTCTGAAATTCTCCCCCTCCCTGCAAAAGAGGCAGAAAAAACAATGCCTCTTTTGCAAGGAGAGAAAAATTTCCTTAACATAGAGGACAGTATTCGGCACAGCACTAGTATTTAGGCACCGAAGGTTAGCGTAACTGAGGTTTCCACATTATTCTAAGACTAGCATTTTGTTTGCCTTCAGCTTTATTTGTCCCTAAGGTGTTTATCACACGTGTGGTTTAATGCACACCTGCCACGACTTTAATCCACTTTTTCATTGTTGGACTCGCATGACATCGTCCCCGTCGTGCTGTTTTCTCACCCTGAGCCTGCAGTTACTCGTTTCCCTTTCGCTTTATCCCTAAACGGGCAAAGTCCGAATCGCAAATTTGGAACAGGCCAAGCTGAGCTATCGCAGCAACACCAACCATGTGTGATTCAAAACGTTAGACTCGCATAGGAAACGGAGGGGGAACCAGCAGAAGCAAACCGGGGGGGGGGGGGGAAGTAGGTGTGATGAAGCTCTAAGCAAAAGAGCACCAAAAAACCCAACATCAAAATAATTCAAATGAGTTCATAGTAAGGAAATATGTTATTTGTATTCTCTATGGAAATTAGACTGTTTTCACTTTATGCATTAAGTTTACCTTCCCCCTCCCAACATAGCCCTGAGGGAGGGATAGAGCTGAGTTCTTCATTTGTAAGCCAAAAGCCTGACAGTCCCAGATGTGAGCTGAACCAGCTTTAGGTGTGAAAGCTGTTTTTGAAAGCCTGCATTTGGGCAATTAAGAAGATTCTCCTCATTGTAAGCTGCTATTTAGCCAGGCTGTCAGGACTGTATGTGGTGTTCCAGGCACTGCAAGGATGAACGTGATAGACAGGACACCTGGAGCCTTTCCCGAGAGGGGGGAAAAAACAGAAGGGCAAATAAAGTAAAGGCAATGACCACCTACTGTAAAATTGCTGAACCACAATAGCAAGAAATGAACTAATGAGGAAATTCCTAATGAAGAAATAAATACCAGATAGCTGGATATCAGTGTGAGTGCTGTTCACTGCCTTAAAAAAAGTACACACTCTGAAGCTGTGTGAAAGCCAGAAAGCTGTTTACTCAGTGATACACTATTAATTCAAGGCAGCCTCATTCTTGTATAATGTTGTTTTTAAAAATGATGCCTTTTTGATCCAACCGGAGAAAATAAATTTGGTGTGGGTGAAGCAAATAGATCTGATGCAAGATAATGAGTGGTGTAGTGGGGGCAGGGCTGGTGGACTCGAAGAACCATGACTTTTTGATTCACAGGGATAATGATTTCATCTGCCACCTCCTTCAGACTTCTCAGTTCTGAGCTTAGCTCAGTAGCCTCTCCATAGTTGGGAGGGTGGTGGCAGATGGATATTCCCAGCAACAATATCTTGTTGTGAGCTATGCCTGCTGTTAAGTAAAGTGACCTATGTCGGGAGAAGGACAGGGGGAGTGTGACTCTGTTGATTCTCCTTGATCACTCAGCAGCTTTTGATACCATCGACTATGGTATTCTTCTGTCACGACTGGCTGAGTTGGGAGTGGGTGGCACTGCATTATAGTGGTTCTGCTCCTACTTGACAGGTCAGCTCCAGGAGGTGGTGCTTGGGGGACATTGCTCGGCCCCATGGATTCTCCAGTATGGGATTCCACAGGAGTCAAGTCTTGTCCCCCATGCTGTTCAACATTTACATGAAACTGTTGGGTGCGGTCATCTGGAGTTCTGGAGTGCATTGTCATCAGTACGCTGATGATATGCAATTCTACTTCTCCTTTTCATCTTCATCAGGTGAGGCTGTGGATGTGTTGAACCGGTGCTTGGCTGTGACAATGGACTGGATGAGAGCTAATAAATGAAACTCAATCCAGATAAGACTGAGATGCTGTTAGTGGGAGGTTCCTCTGACTGGAAGTGTTTTGGGGCAGCTTAAACTTGAATGGGCAATTAAGACCCATTAGCTTTAGAAAAGGCCTCCTCCAGGTGGAGATGAACATTGCTAGAAATGGTTTCTGAAACAAATCAACACAGCTGCCTGAAGTTTTGGTCATTCTTTGGTGGGGTAGCTATGGAGACTGTCATGATAATCACCAGCACTTCAAAACATACAACTACAGATTGCTGAAGGTAATTTATCTAAATATCTGAGGGCATCTAAAATGTGTGGTTCACTGATGATCAACAACTTTTGATAACAGGCACAATATTTGTATAACAGGACATTCAGATAACAAAATTTCAGTGAATATCTAAAATATGGAGACTGTTGACAGTCAAAAGAGTGTCTGTTAAATTTGAATGCATCTGGTGACTGTCTGAAAATTCAGAAACAGAGCAGAATGTGAACAATGGCTGAACAGCCATTGTCAACATTATCCAGGCCAACAAGATCATGGCTTCCACCAAGGAAGAGAAAACACACATGTTCTATTTACTCTTGGCATAAGCTGGGAGGGTTTGGATGAGACAGTAGATCTGTTTTGTCTTTGCCATCTCCTGGCTCCGTTTAGGATTGCTCTGCCTGTCTTAAACTTACCAACTGTCAGGTCAATTATGACAAAAAATAAAAATTAGAAAAGTTACTTATCCATTGATAAACTAGGTTGTGCTAGGTCAAGGAAATTTTAGTACTGGCAACCTGCTACCTCCTGGTATCATTATATAAAACTGAGAGAAGTTCAAAAGAAGAAGGAAGAAAAGAGTTTTTTTAAAAAATTCGTGGATCACTTTTGTTTCTTTTCGAAGTGAGGGATTAATGCAGTTATGCTATTAACTGAACATTATCCTCATAAATCATAGGAATGTATTAAGTATTTTAAAATACTGATTAGTTTCTTCATTGTGTATTCCTAGGAAAAAGATAGATCCTCTTAAAAGAGTCAAAGAATATGCTATTTATAAATCTGATATTGCCATTCTCACCATCATCATATCCTGGGATATTAAAGGAATTATGTCATTTTTTCTGTTCAGTATCAACGTGTCATGCTAACAATAATTAAGAAATTGTTGAAATTTAGAAATTATACTTTTATTATTTTATTTACTGCTCCCATAAATAGCATGAAACAGGGATGCTTCAGGGATTTTGCTCATTGTGAACAAGTGAAAATATCAGCAGTCCTTTACCATAGTTGTGCTCTGATCAGAACTATTACTTAATGAATCTGGTAAGTATTACAGTCTATACACATTACATACCAACCGTGATGACGGTTTCTTAAAAGCAATTTAGAGATTGGATGGAGGGATTTGGATTGAAGTAGTGGCAGGGATCCTGAACTCTCCTCTGCTGCTTTTCTGTTGTAAGCTCTCTAATACACCGGCCTGTGTCCTGAGCACACAGCTGGAGTGAAGAGCTCAATAAAAGCTGTTAACCCATCAAAGAGTCTTGAAGGGCTTATAAACGTGCTGTCCCTGATTCACTGGTTGTAGCTGCGTCTGCTTCTTCACTGGCTAAAGCTAGGTCTTCGTCCTTGAGAGCAGACCCTGAGTAAACTCTGGGTGAAAGGGTCTTCTGGTGGCCAAGCTGATGCTCTGAAGAGAACTCTGAGCATCCTACCTAGCCCATCACTGCCGGAAAACTGTGGAACAATGGAGGAGGGTTAAGAACCATTGCAGGGCTTGTGATGGGGTCTAAGGGGTTCTTTGTGACCTCAGGCAAGGCATCCCAGCAATGGTAAGTTGAGTTTCCTGAGGAATCCACTTCCTCCTCTTCCTCCTCCTCCTCCGAGGTTTCTTCTGGGCTTGGATCAGCTTTGAGCCTGAAACCTCCCCTCCTTGCATGTTCAACTGTGAGCCTGACACCCTCATTGGTGTGCACTGAGTCAGGCAAGTGCAGAAGTCCCCAGTGGTCTGATGAGCCACAAAATTGCATCTTGGCCTTTTCCATAAATAGCCATTTTATGCAAATAGTGGCTGTAAAGAGGCCTATTTGTACAAAATTACAGGTGTAAATGGTCTAAATAAATGGACTAAACAAGGGTGGTGGTGGGGCACATGACATTGAGAGGTTAGCCAATGTGGTCCCACTCCCTGGGTGAGCAAAACATCTGAAGGGGGCTAATGGGAAGACTATGAGTTTCACAGTGCTATGTAGCCATTCAATTTTGATTGTGTGAGGACATCACTGAGGATAAGTGAAGGAAAGTGGGAGTAAGAACAAGTGAGAGTAAGAAAAAGGATATAAACATATATTTTTTTACAGAAATTGCTAAAATGGTGAGGCATTTTTCAGGACTGCTGAAAATGTTCACAAAAACCTGAATAAGCTCACCTCTGGTTTCCATGACTTGTTAGGAACCTTTTAAAACTGATGCATTTCAGTGACCTTTAAAAGTGCCATTTGAAAACACACTTGCTGATGCTTCTGAAATTGTTTTTATATGTTGTATACAATGTACCTATCACAGCCTCTGTGCTAAGCACAAAGCTAAAGGTATTAAAATAGAATGGATGGCTAGCCAAACACAACTTTTTTGACTCCCTTTGATGCCTCTATGAATGGAAGGCTTGCCCCTCAAAACTGTATTTTTGGTCTTCTTGGGTGCCTCTTTAGGCCAGTATACTAGATTCTTCTTCAAGACAAGACCCACTGCAATGAAGAAAGATAGAAGATACCATTGTACTATGACTAGTTATTGGACATCATCTTTGCTTATTAAAAAAAAACCCTGTCTACTTACATGTTAATTGTGATGTCCATGAGGCAGCAGACACTGGGGAGAATTTGTATCTACTGGCTGTGAAGGATTTTTCTTAAATACGTTGAATAAATTCCAGCCATTTGTCTTTAACAGATACCTCCACAACTGTGACCACCCTCTTGTCAAGAAAAACACCAAGCAACATCCATATATTGAGGATTTCCATGTGTTGAATACCACTCCTTTCCATTTTTATAGTTCCAGCCAGGCAACAAAACCTGCTCCAGGTGAACTACCACATGTGATATTTTCCTCTGGTTTCTCTGACCTTCTCTCAGAGAAGGTTCTCTGAACCTTAACCCCATAGTATCCAAACCAAACTATACACAAAATTATAAGATAGTTCTGTTCCTTTACAGCTGTCATGTCCAATTCTGGTTTAAAGATATATAGCCATAATAACGGTTGCCCATGAATAGTTAGCACCTACATATAAAGGCACTCAGGTTAACTGATCACATTCTTCCACACTACGATGAGATGTACTGTACTTGTATTTAAATTATAATGTCTAAATTTCCATCTATACGTATACATTATTAGCACATGCATATTTTATGTGAATCACTGTCCTCTTTTGTCCTCTTCTTTGGTAATGCATTCTCTCTCTCTCTCTCGCTCTCTCTCATTTGCCAATTTGTAAGGGGCCCATTCTAAGTGCAGTAGGTTCTTGGCTGCACTCACTGAGCCACTATTTTGCATATGGCTCAGGTTGGTAGACCTTGTGGTTCTAATCTATTCATTAAGCATCATGCCTGCTCCTCTCTGATCTAAAATTAATGTGCTCTAGTTAAGACAACAAGCAACTGAGCAGTTTCCAGGGTTATAACTGAAAAGTGGCATCTGCTTAGAAATAATGTTTTCTCTCTATAGTATTTCATAAAAGTGATCAAATAGGAGGCAAAATAGCACATGGCTCTGTTCAGAATGAGAATATCAGACAAACACATCTAGAACACACTTTACCTGCAGGACTTGGAGGGAGCCCCATTTTGCATTTGAAATCATTAAGTGTTCTATAATACATTGAAAATTACAAACTTTCAATTCATCTTTTTTAAAAAATAATGATGATGATGATAGTGAGCACATTTAATGTCAAAAGGAAACAAGAACCCTTTTTTTTGGATTTGGATTTGGGAAATAATTACTCAGGTTTCATGACAAGGATCCAGGTATCGGCAGGTTACATTAATTTTATCGCATTAAAGGAATGCTAGAATCACAGCTGGTTTTCCCAAAGCAACAGAGCTGTCATTCACAGCGAATCTCATTGAAGTGCAAATGCTGTCAATCCTTGCTTCAGTCCATTCATTTTGGAAGAAAATGTATTTGATGCCTGAGGGACAGGGACAAATTAAGAGAGATTTTTCTTTATGCGAGGGACCCAGCACGGCCTCGTTTACGCTGCAGCAAACTGCGCTACCTGCAGGGTGCTCATCCACCATGAAAGTCCTCTATTATCTCATTCTTTACATGAATGAAATGTGAATACAGTTCCTCGTTCTCAAAAACCATTACACTGATTGGATTTTGTCTGGAAGCCACAGAATGAGTTTTTCCACACAATTATTTTCAACAGATTGAAAATGTGTGTCTCTCTCCTGTCAGGTGGTGATGGAAGCCGCTCCTGAGTTTTTAAGTATCTGAAAAATAGCAATGTTTGGTAACCTTTTTGAAGTCTTCAGCCTGCAGGAGACAGAGAAGAAAATCAACAGTCTAACACATTTTTCTCTTTTTGT
This sequence comes from Anniella stebbinsi, assembly GCA_029215795.1. Classification (NCBI taxonomy): domain Eukaryota; kingdom Metazoa; phylum Chordata; class Lepidosauria; order Squamata; family Anniellidae; genus Anniella; species Anniella stebbinsi. Next base: position 194,094,084 of record JARDYH010000003.1, read on the forward strand.
TGTTGTTGCCGGAATATTTTCTTCTAGAACACGTACTGCCTTTATCGCTCTGGATGATTGCAATTGATTCCAACAAAAAGATGCTTTGAAGACATTTGTTCATAAGAAAAAGAAAAAAAAAGGGGGGGTGTAGCATTAATATGCATTCTAGGAACACAGCATTCTGAAGAGGCAGTTCAATTTTGGGGGGGGAATGTTGGACTTGCACTGGGAAATGTAGGTTCAAATCCATGTTTAGATGTGAAGGTTTCTGGGTGAGAGCGGGTGAGTTACTTCTTCAGCCCAACTTACTTCACAAGGTTGTTATGACAAGGCTAAAATGCTTATCTCAACTCCTTGGATACTTGATAGAGTATCAATTAATTAAATTAATTAACACTGTGTTCTGAGAAGCTTGATCTTCTGAATCAAAGACCTTAAGCATATTTAGTTGGAAGCAAGCTCCATGGATTTCAAATAACTGAAGGACTGCTTCTTCCCATACTATCCTGCCCATACATTAAGATATTCATAGGTGGCCCTTCTATAAATACCATCAGTGGGAGATATACATTGGCTGCATTTGGACAACACATTAAGCAACTGAGGGGAGGGGAAACGATCATCAGTTGTGTTGCTTATTGTGTTGTGTGGAGGGTAACACGCTGCTCACAAACTACTGATGGTATGCTATTCCGCCCAAATAAGCAACTGAGAGAAACAACTGGCTTGCAAGTTGTTTATCTCAAAGCCAGTTGTTTAAAGTGTTGTGTGGAGGGGTGAGTGTGTTAATGGCGTGTGGTGAGTGGGTTAAAAGACAAGCCCATAGAGGCAGGTGGCAAGAGCGACCAAAGCGGCGGCTGCCACTCTGCTACAACTGGTGCAACTTGCAGAGGCTGCTGGGATAGAACTAGGAGGACTGAGGGAGGAGGGAGGGTGGGGAGAGGGGTGGGGTCTGTGTCAGTCAAATGCCGGGTTGACTATTAGTCCACTCAATGCCAGCCCCAACCACCCACAGTTGTGTAGGAATATGTTGTGTGGGGAGTACCCACAAAATAACCAACTGTGAGTTGGCTTCTCAATCCACCATTGACTAATGTGTTGTCTGAATGCAGCCATTGTGTATCCATAAAGGAGAGGGCTTTCTTTGTGGTGGCACCTTGACTCTGGAATGTCCTTCCAAAGGAGATCTGATTAGCGCCAACTTTGTTTTCTTTTTGATGCTGGGTTAAACAGTATTTTAAGATCTGATTATTCTAAAATGTCAGTATTTAAAAATAAAATAAAATAATTGTAAATTATGTTAAATTGAATTGATTGTTTGGTTTGCTGGTTGAAGAGTCATTTTTGTCTAATTTGCTTTTTAGTGTGGTTTTTATATTGGGCTTGTGGTCTGTTTTTGATGTTATGTGCACCACCTTTGGATCCTATGGATGAAAGGCAGTATACAAATGTAAATAATAACTTTATTTATTAATTAATTTACAATATTTATATACTTCTCCCTAAGATTTCAGAGCAGTGAACATATAGAATAAAATAATAAAAACAGAATAAAAACACCATTAAAATACATTTTAAAAGAACAAGGTTCAGATAAAACCGCTGCCAGGAAAACTGACTGGAACAACAATGTTTTCAGGAGGCACCAAAAGCAATACAAACTTGGCACCTGCCTGACCTCCAAAGGCAAGGGATTCCATAGGAAGGGGGCCACCACACTAAAGGCTATTCTCCTGGTGGGCTTCAGTTGGACCAGAAGTCCATGTAGAGCCACCAGGAACATGCTCTCAGGTGACCTCAGTGACTGGGCAGGTTTGTAAAGGAGAAGGTGCTGTCTCAGGTATCCTGGTCCCAACTTATTTAGGGCTTTGTATATTAGTACTAGAACCTTAAACCTGGCCCGGTAGTGAATAGATAGCCAGTGCAGTTCCCTCAGCAAAGGTGCTGCATGCTGAAAAGGGGCATCTCTTGACAACCGCTGAGCTGCTGCGGTCTGCACTAGCTCCACTTTCGGGAGCAGCTTTAAGGGCAGCCCCACATAGAGCACATTGCAGTAATCCAGCCTTGAGGTTACTAATGCCTGTACCACCATGACCAAACTATCCTTGTCCAGGACAGGCTGTTGCTGGTGAACCAAGTGAAGCTGGTAAAAGGCACTCCAAGCCACCACGGCCACTTGGCGGCCACAAGTCATGCTGAAATAAATATATTTCAGTGTAACTTGCCTACGTTTCCATTTAAGCAAGACACTTAAGCAAGACCTGAATGCTTCTAGCTCAAGGATGGGAACCTGTGCCCCCCAGATGTTGTTGGACTCCACAACTCCCATCAGCCACAGCCAACATAGTTAATGGTCACAGGGAGGTAGGAGAAATCTGCAAGGGATTCAAGTGAGTTCAGATTTCGATGGATCCAACCTGTGGAATCTGTAGTGACTGATTTTTTCTGAGTTGTGCTGATTCTGCAGAATTGTAGCCTTTTTTTTATTTTTAAACCTTTTGGGGAGATTTGTGCAAATATGCATTAGTCCAGATGTGTATTAGAACAAATGCGCATTTCCAAACAGGAACGGAATTCTTGTTCATCCAACAAAACAAAACGAAAACCAATTCCATCAATGAGCGGATGACAGAATGAAAGACACCTGACAATCTGTGAAACACTGTCAGAATGGGTTTAACAAAATCTGTGGATGTTGTAGCCCAACAACATCTGGAGGGGGACAGGTTCAGCACCCTTTCTTCTAGCTTATCCTTCACTTTATAGACCAGCAGAGTTCTGCCTTTTCCTGCAGTGGTGAAAAAGAGCCATAGGGCCACAGTCCATCATGCACAACTTGGCATGCCACCAATTTTTGTGGAACATGTTCCTATGTGGGTAATAACAGTTTGTGCAATGAAAAGGGCTTCTTTTCTGACATGTGTATTTTCATTTTTTAAATAATAATAATAATAATAATAATAATAATATCACCACAATAGTATGGATTTAGAATTTGGTGTTTTAAAACTACTTGAGAAAGTGCCCATTCTAATAAAGAGTGTGAATGTGTGCGCACAACGAACATATGTTTACATTCTGAAATGCATGTAATTAAAATGGCTAAGCTGAAAGAGAGGAAGGAGGGATATAATTAAGCTCGCAGGTTGTTCATGCTAGTTATTCCTCCTCCTCACTTATCTGATCAGCCTGTTAATCATATGCCCCCCTCCCTCTGTTTCAAGATGTTTGAAACTTTCCTAATTTGAGCTGGCAGCTCTTCTCTTAATGTTATTTTAATAGACCCTGTCTTGCTTTCAGAGAGCAATGAAAGCAAAGGTTTCCTCAAGAAAGAAAATTGCCTTATCCCTGCTGAGTTGTTGATTTAGTGCAGCTATTAATGACTGAAAAAAGTAAAAGAAAGAAAGAAAGAAAAGCGCACCCAACAACAAAACTTCTTAGAACCATCCATGGAGATGGAAGTTATCAAAGCTCATAAACATTCCTGCAATTGGCCTTAGACCAATATGTTGTTGTGGGTTTTGCCAGCTTGATCACTGTAAATGAATGAATGGTCGGGAAACCAAAAATAAAAGAACATTAATGTTTACTAATGCTTCCTAATGCCTGTAGATGCTTTCTTGAATGGCCAATTCACCTGCAGGAGGACTGTCAGAGATAAATGCTCTACAGGGATGAGAGAAACATCCATTTCAGAGAGCTGATGGGCAGAAAGAGAGAAAAGGAGAAGGAGAGAGCAGAGAGTTTCTAGCTGGGTGCAGCCGAAGCTGGTGGTACAGCCTTGGGGCGGGCTACTCAAGTTGCTATTGAGGAGCTCCTGGATGTTTTTAGGAGTCTATGAGCTTCTGATAGGATCTGATTACATTATTTGATAATGTCAATATATAACTTACATTGCTAAGAACATGGTTTGGCAGAAGGACCATTAGGATCCATTGGCAGGTTAGGAAGGGGGAAGAAGTGAGCTTTGTGATGGCCAAGATTCTCCAAATCTTGAAGCTCACCTAGGCTCTGTTTTCATTTTCTTCAAATGGGCAAAGTGTATATTGCAAGTGGGGGAAATGTGCATTTAAAAAAGAGTGCACCCTAATGCACACTTTTTCTCTATAAACTGCACATTTTTAAAGTGCACATTTTTCAACGTGAATGCAAGACTCTGTAAACATATTCAGAGAACATGCATTCCTGCTTGTATGTGTGTTCAGGATTGTGAACGGGACATGTTCACATGATTTGTGAACTTAAACAAAATTCTCATACATCCCTATCTCTAGGTGATTTACAGTAGATAATCAAGTAGATTTCTGACTCTTAATTGATTCACAACAACCACAACCAAAGGGAACCTCCTCATTTTAAATTAGGCTGCTGCAATGGAAGAAAGCTTGGGGTAAGAAGCGAGAGTAGGTTTTTAAGTGACAAGACTGTGAGATCAGTTCTGGTGCTGAAATCAAATTCCTGAACTGATCATGCTCTCAGAGGCACCCTTGTTCCTTAATTCTAAGAATATGCCTCTGGCCCAGCCACTATTTTGCACCTAGCTCTGTATGGTAGATTATGGGTTTCTTGTAAAATCAAAACAAAGACCCCCATAAGCCTGACGTCTTCCCACCCCTCATCCAGAATACTTATTTGTATTTAAAAAAGCCTCACTTTTGTATAATCTATTATCAGATTTTCGCACAAGTAGCATAAGGGTGTTTCAAAGATGACTTAAATACCATATACAAAAATACCTTTATTCCAGAGCTCTAAATTAGATTTCCCCCCCTCCACATTACTGTTGATATGGTCAGACAATACAGTCAGTGTGCATTAAATCATATTATTCTGAAGTAGAGAAATAAGGCCATGTCCTTGATAATAGTATTTCAGAACTGCATCTCTATTGCATTTTAGCTTACAAAATATTGTACAGTCCTTTTCTTAGCTCAATATCCCCATTTTACAGATCAGGAACTGAATTTTAGGTTGCAGTCTTTTGTATGCTTATCTGGAAACAAGCTTCTTTTAATACTATAAGATCATGCACAGGAACATGCATGGCTGCAAACTAGTGCTGTGCTGAAAACTTATTTCATATCTTTTTGGCAATTTTCATTATATTTGATAGAGACGAGATTGCTATTGATAACATTCAATGGAGAAATTCTCATGTGCTTGTTCAGGGTTCTTATGCTTACCTTCCTTATGAGGTGGCCAAGGAGTGTCTTCCATTGTACAATCATTCTTTGGTAGCCTGTAGCCTCTTTGGCTTCCCACACTTCAGTTAAAGCTCAGGGGAAGACATCATAAAGTAATTCCTCACATAGGGCCTTTTCAGTTCACAGTGCAGGCAGTCTGAGAGGCTGTAGAGCAATGGAAAGCCATATCATAGAAAGGAAAACACACACACAGCATCCTTGGTTGGCTTGCAATGTCAAAAGCACCACCAAAGTGAACTCAAAATTAATTATAAAACACCTTTGCAAAAGACATATTTCTTAGAAAGGTTCTGAAAAGAGATATACAGATTGCACAAAATCCATTCTATCTGTGTTATGTGGATTGTCAGGAATATTTTTTTCCTATCTTCTGCCCATCAGTGGAATTGGATTTCTTTCAGTTTCCAAATTAGCACAAATTCAAATCTGCAGAAATTTGTGTTTGTGCACAAATCTGCAAATTTGCCCAAAATGCAAACATTCCCCCCACATGTGCATTTTCATTTTTTAGCCTATGAATGAAATGCAGTTTTTTGGCTGGGTTTTAACATTTGTTGCATATTTTTCAACTACAGAATTTTCACAAAATTCCTGAAAGTTAGAAAAATGGTCATCAAGCCTGTGGAGTCTACTCAACAGGAGAAATGCTAGTCCGATGCAGAATTCACAGAGCAGATGCATAAAAATCCAAACTTTCTGAGTTCCCTTACAGATCTCTTTGAAATCCCTTGTTATGAGATTTTTCTTTTCTTACCTGCCTAGAATTAAAATGATACTTTGAGGAATTTTATACAATTTTTCTTCACTATTTTGTTTTATAGTGGCCACTTCCCCTCCCTTCCCCAAGAAGAAAGAAAGAAGCTGTGTTACAACACTTGACACTGATGAGTCCTACCTGTGAAAAAGTGTCAGAGAATTTCTCGTATCTCTGGAGAAATTCTGTGAAATTGGCCTCCCTTTTCTCCACCCACAATTTCTTTGACCACAAATAAGGTGGAGAATTTCAAGAGACCATTTGTGCACAGCTTTACCACAATCCTAACAACAAAACCATAGGGACTAATTTCTGAATAAACATACTTTGGATCACACCACACAAGGTTGAAAGAAACTCCAAGGAAGCCCATTCAAAAAGCTGATTTGAATCCATGTTTCATACAGAGCTGATCCTTCCATTAAGCGACTATTAAGCAGGTGGGGAGTAGCAGTGGGATGCTGGAGAAGAGAACTGTTGTGCTACCCTGATGCCTCACATGCAGATGATGTTGTCCCATCACTACTGTTGAACTGCCCACCTAGTCAGCTGCTGTACATGAAATGGGGTAGGTGCACCTTCTTGTCCATTGCCTCAGGCAGCAAAATGCCTTGGTTTAACTCTGGTTTGACAGGCCCACATTCAGTTAGGGATGTACGGAGTTTTTAAAAATCTATCCCATCTGCATTTCTCAGATTGACAGGTTTCTTTTCTTCCATTGTGCACTCATTGGTGGAATCAGATTTCCCCCCAAATTCTTGAATTTGTGCAAATTAGAATTTTTGCAAATTGGCACTTGCAAAAATGTGCATATCCCCCACCCAAATGCACAAATCCTCCCCCAAATGCACAAATCCCCACAAAATGTGCATTTCTTACTTTACTATGGGTGAAATGCACATTTTCCGGTGGTGTTTTTCATTCTTTTATTTTGCATATTTTTCTATCCCTGATTTTGCGTGAAATTCTGGAAAGACAAAAAAAAAAGTCCCCACGTCCATGGAATCTATGTGTCTCGGGAAAGCCTGGTCCTCTGCAGAATCCATGGGTTGGATTCATAGAAATTCAAACTGATTTGATTCCATTGCAGATTTCTCTGGCATCCCTATATTCAGTATACTGTTTTAGCTAAATTGTGCACAAGGAAAATACAGTGTAATACATAGGTACTCAAATTCAAAGGAATATATTGAGCATTTTGCTGACTTTAAGAAAAAAGTGGATTAAGCACCCTGAACTCATTGGAATTCACAGAGAGTTGTTCCTTCTGGTCCCTTAGGCTGCTTTTGAAAGTCCGAGTTCATAACAAAATAACACAAGCCTGTGCATCCTGGTTTTTACTGCATTTTGGCAGATTGTTCATGACTAGAATATTGATTGTAAGATTGCATCTGCGACTGCCAAACACTCACCTTCCATCAGTCTAGTTTTCTTTTCCATTATGCCATAAATAGATTGCCCAGCACAATACACTGCACAAATATGCAATATCGGTCAAGTTGCATGAGCCTTTAAAAAAAATACACACCTACAATCAGTGTATGGATTTTGAGCTGCATTGCAATTAATAACAGGAACAAGCAAGGTTAACCTTCACAACACTTAATGTCCCAATCTTAAACACATTGCTTGGAAATAAGGTCCATTGATTATAAGGGAAATGACTTCCAGAGTAATGGGATAAGAGCCAAGGTGCCAACCAAATGACATAAACATAGACATAATTTCTGTTGGCTTCAGTATAACCAAACTAATTTAACATGCTGGTACATCATCTTAGTAATTACTTTGAATGTAGAAATAAGGACTATGATTTTTTTGTTCCAGATAAAGCCAGTTACAATATGAGATCAAAATCCCTTATCCTGTGTACAAAACAACTTCAGAAATGAAGGAAGGACCCTAGTTTGGACATATGAAAATCTCCCCTGTGGATCAGACTTGCAGCCAAATGGTTAAAAATAAAGTATGCATGGGGCTTCTCAAGAATTGATGCTCATAGGGGTGTCCCAGCTCAATATAACTTCCCCCTTAGGATGGTAACAATGGTAGGGAGGCCACTTATACATCACCACAAAAGAGGAACTGAAACACTAAAAAAGAGGGCAAAAGAAGACATCCATTTGTATGTGCTAATATTTACGTATAGATGCATATTTAGAAATGACGACAATTTCTATATACAGTGAGATGCACTGTATATAGAAATACAGTGCGTCTCACCATAGTGGAGAAGACTGTGAGTAGATGATCTGTGTACCTATCTGGTCTGCTGACCAGGTGCTAACTGTTGATGGGCCCCAGCTCAATCTTCGTATAGTTCTTTGTCTTTAAACCAGATTTGGATTGGATACGATGCCTCCGAACAGAGACTGTCATCTGACAGCCCTCTGTAAAGTAGGATATATGGCCACCCTAAAATGGCCACTTAACTTTCCCCTTTGAAAACATAATGAAACAAAAATGTCTGAACCAAAAGTGAATCCAGGTCTTTTGGGCCAGATCTACCTGCCGTGTCATATTGATATGATCTTATCATGGTGATGCCATATTCCACTTGCATATTTAGAACCTTGTAATGTACACAGTGATCTCTCTTCTGGTGTTTTAGATACTCTAGAATAAAAATCACATTAGAAAAAGTGGAATACGGAGAAGCTTCTGGACCTAGGTGCTGCATGCATACAAATAACACCTGCTGAAATTCCCTTTTCTATACAACTGTTAAAGATACGGAAACCCTGTCCTCCTTTTCATATGGTCACTGTGATGTTATCCTCGACCACTTGCTGCTGCCTTCGTCTTGCTTTTACTATTTATATTAGGCCCACAGCACCACATCCCAGCAACCTGACCTCCAGATAACTTATTTGTTCTGCTGCCACCAGTACCTTCTCAGGTACACTCACAGACCACACCAGCAGATGGAATTAACAAGAATTTATTAATAAGAAATTGTGTGTCAACAAGCTTAATGAGTACTTCAGTTCAATTGCATAGCAATGTTTAATGGTTTCTGTCAGGACTCTTATACTTTAGCAAACTGTTCTTTATTTAATCTATGCTCTAAAATCTTATCTCAATCTCTCAATCAAACACTCTTCTCATCTAATAATCTTGCTTCAGACTCTCTCAATACTCTCAATTCTCTCAAATCCCTTTCAACATGTCTATCAAAAATCCCCTTCAAATCTCCCCCAATCAACCCATCAGTTCTCTCTGTCAGACACATATATACACTCTATGCACTCTTTAGCTCTTCCCACTCTTTCACAACTAACCAATCCAGGCACTCTGAACAACTAGCTAATCAGCACTCACTTTCTATTCAGGCACACAGCCAGCCAATCCAGGCACTCCATATTTACTTAGACTTTTAACCACAAACAGTAAGTACATTTTGGCCAAGTTACCTGTTATTATTCTTACTTCCTTTTAAAGATATAAACAAATGCATATCACAAACAATAAACTTTGCAATATATTTACAACTACAAACAGTAGAACATCATCACAGTCACCTTAGCTACAATTATTTATTTATTTGTTATACTTTTAAACCATGCAATAACCCAAGTTATCTGGGTGGTATACCACACATTAAAACGTAAAATGAAAACAATAAAACAATGAAGAAAAACAGCACATAACAGAACTAAGATAAAACCAGCAGCAAAGAATAAAAACACTCCAGAACATAAAACCAAAGTAAAACCAGCAACAATAAAAGTGCAGTCATGCAAAAGCACTATTGACAGTTCTTAAAAATGTCTGGGACTGGAGAATAAAAAAAGGTCTTCACCAAAATATGATAAGGTAGGTACAGGAGAGCCTGTTTGGGAAAAGCATTCCACAGACAGGCCAACACCACTGAAAATACCCTCTTTCTTGTAGACACCTGCATCACTTCACTTGGCAGGGCCATTGGAAGAGGGCCTCAGATGATGACCTTAGTGTTCCAGTAGGTAAATAAGGGAGGAGATGCTTCTTCGGATAACCCAGCCCCATTTAAGGCTTTAAAGATTAAAAACTGCACTTTGAATTGGGCCTGGAACCGGACTGGCAGGCAGTGCAGATAACAAAGTACTGCTATAATATGATCACATCATCCAGTCCCAGTTAGCAGCCTAGCTGCCCTATTTTGGGCTAACCTAAGATTCTGCACCCTTTTCAACGAGAGCTGATGACAGTGAGCCAAAAGAAAGGTGTATGTACAGTGCACAATAGGAAGTGACTCAAACCACTGTCACCTCTGGGGGAATCCACACAATCGTTTGTTACGTTTCAAAATCTAGATTATAACGATGCAAATTGCTACGTTTTAAAACGTAACATGCCACATTTAGTTGTCCTTACCGTTTTAGACTATCCTTTCTCCTGTTTTCAGTTCATTTAGTAAGGGCACACTCACTCTTTTCTTCATTTCTTCCTGTAACGTTACTTCTTCCTCCCATTCTTGACACGCCCACTTCCTCCTTCTGCCCCCTTCCTTTCAGTTCCTTTCACTTTTGATTTTACTATTGAAGCATTTGGGAGCCGGAACAAAAAGCCATGCCCCCCACGACTGCGATTGGATACTGGAGGTTTGATTTCAGCAACTATGAAATGGCAAGTAAGGACACATTACTCTTTATAGAACGATTTATTTAATGGGAAAAACGTAATAAAACAAATGAAACCGGTGCAAAAAATAGCTGCTATAAAACGTAACAGGACTAGCGTCATGTGCCCCAATGCGTCTTCAACACCAAACCTAAACGTAACATAGGCTGACCATATGGAAAGGAGGACAGAGCTCATGTAACTTTAACAGTTGTAGAGAAGAGGGAATTTCAGCTGGTGTCATTTGTATGCAATTTGTACCTGGTGAAATTCCCTCTTCATTACAACAGTTAAAGCTGCAGGGGCCCTGCCCTCTTTTGTATATGGTCACTCTAGTATAGTGCATGCACCTTTAATTGCTTTGATGAAGAGGTGATTTCACCAGGTACTAATTGCATACAAATGACGCCAGCTGAAATTCCCTCTTCTCTGCAACTGTTAAAGTTACATGAGCTCTGTCAGCCTACATAACAAAGCTTCAGTGTAGATTCCCCCTCTCTTAAAAACACTTTTGACTGTTTCCAGGCAGGGCTTTAGGCTGACAGTGGAATTTGTATGAAGGCCAAACCACTCCCTGAAACCTTAGAACTTCCCTCACTTTATCTACAGCCGTAGTGTAAATACCCGAATGAGGCCTGACAAAGCAATAACAAAATTAACCATGTTGGTTTTTTTCTGGAGCAGATTATACTACTTTTGTGTGATGAAAGAAAGTGGCATAGGAACATAGGAATCTTCTATACACTGAATCAGTCCCTTGGTCCACCTAGCCCAGTATTGTTGACACGGACTGGCCAGGGTTTCTTTCCTCAGCCCACCTAGAGATGCCGGCGATTGAACCTGGGACCTTCTGCATGCAAAGCAGGTGCTCTAAGCTCTGATGCCTTATATTAAAATGGTGGGATGAAAAGATAAAACAAAACAGAATAGGGGAACAAATTCAATATCTTTTTCAGCCTGGTTAAATTCAGATGAAAATAACACCAACGGGAGGAAGCACAATCGAACTGAAGAAGTGAACTGTCAAAATAAGATAATCTAGGAAAGGCTTGAGGAAAAAAAAGAAAAGAAAAAAGACAGAGCTTTTGTTTCATTTTCTTTCTTGTTTATACATTTTTCAGCAAATGGACCATGAGCCTCAATGAAAAGCTAAACATAAAAACACCAAAGATACTAAAATAAAATGCATTGATGTAGCAGCCTGCAGATTGTCTTCAAACAAATGGCTAGCTTAATGAGTGAACTAGCATTTCCTATTACTGCTGCTCCTGTTAGGAAGTGAAGTGTGTTTTCCAAAGCCAGTGGGAAGAGACCAGGACAAATTAGGATAATTAGAGAGGCACGTTGTACTTCATTGACATTTGTGTTTATTCCTTGTTATTATAATTTTTCTTAATAGTCTTCTGCAGTATTTCCAGAAGACACAGACATTGGCAACATGAGAGTAACATACTGCAAGGGTAGCATTTTGAATGCAAGAGCAGCAAATGTGGGAGAAAATACTTTCCTTTCCCCAATGATTCTATGTGCTGTTGAATACAGGGATTAGAACTGGGGACTAAGGGAACATAAGAAGAGCTTTGCTGGATCAGACCAACAGTTCACCTAGTCCAGCATTCTGTTCACACAATGGTCAACCAGCTCCCCACAGGAAACCCACAAGCAGGACATGAGTGCAACAGCGACCCCCCCATGTTCTCCAGCAATTGGAATACACAGACATACTGCCTCTGATACTGGTGGTAGCACATAGCCATCAGAATCAGGGTTCTAGTATTAAGAAAGTGGGAAAAATATGCATTGTGTGGGTGGAAGTAGATTTCCCCACCATCTCCATCCCATGGTAACCCCTCCAACCCCTGAAAATGCTGCACAGAAAATTAACAAACCCTGCTGAATGATTTGAGCTGGTGCGTGCGTGTGTGTGTGTGTGTGTGTGTGAAATTCCTGAGAATTGGGTAGAGGAAACTTTCATGAGCAGAACCTTGCTCTCAGAGAAGGTCCCTTCTTCTCAAGGTCTAGATCCAATCTACAATGAATGGGATGCAGGATAAGGAGCCATGAAGCTGTGTTGGGAGAACATATTGCTCCATCTTTTGCCATGCCATTGCCTCAAATGCTGAACCATCAATTACATTAATGCACAGACCAGGAGATTCTTTTTGGAGTCCTGGCTGATTCTCACACATTGATTTTTACGGAACTTGGATTGAATATGTGTTTAGTTTAGGTTTCATGGGTGGTGGTGGCTTATTTTGCCTGGTTTTTTTTATCTTGTATGCAATCCTGGGAGGGTTCCAATCTTAAAGGCAGTCTAGAAATTATTTTAAACATCAACAACATAGTACATGTGTTAAAAGTCAGCCTCAGGTACATAAATCTTGAATATATTTCAAATCTACTGCCTTTTATTTCATGTGAAACTGCAAATGTGTGTGGTTCCCCCCCCCAAAACAAAAAGTATGGATTAATAAATATTTCAGTTCATTAAGTGGAATGACAAGAACAAAAACATAGATATTCTGACACCTTACTTTGCTCCTTAAGATTGACTTTTTTCCATCTGAGCTTTTATCAAGTTCATCAGAAACTGCTTGCAAACTTTATTAATGATCTGTTTCTTCAAGATAGTCAAGTCATTATTCATCTTAAATTCTGATACAATATTCATTAATTAGATCCCTACACATTTAATACGTTTATTAGCACTATGCTGTGGATATCACACTGGCTAGGCATATTGGTTTGATCAGCCGTGAGTTATTAGCATTTAAATCTGCTAACAGCATAATATGATTTTGTTTGTGGCAAAATCATTAGTGAAATTCAATGTAGATCAAAGGCAAGTGTTCAGCAAAATGAATACAAATAAAAGAATAGAGAGTTAATATGACTTTCATTAATGTGTTATGGTGATGATAATGACAAAATCAAGAGTAGAAAAAACAACAACCCCAAATCTTTGCTAGAACAAAAGATTGAAAATGGCCTTCGCAGTTTATGCTCCGGGAAGTGAGAATATTTGATAGGACTAAGATAAATTCCTTTGTAAAAGTGTTTGAAGTTTTTGCAAATAATTAGATACATTTTGAAACAGTAAGGAATAGAAATAATGTAATCATCAACTAAAATGACATTTCTTCATTTATTTATTTCAACATAAAAGCAGCCCTTTTGGATCAGGCCAAAGGCTTATCAAGTCTAGCATTCTGTTTCTACAGTGGCAAACTAGATACCTGTGGGAAACCCACAAGCAGAACAAGAATGCAATAAAGCTCTACCAGCAACTGGTGTTTAGAGGTGTGTTGCCTCTTGCCCTGGAGGTAGTATATAGCCATCTTGACTAGTAGCCATTAATAGCTCCATCCTCATGAATTTGTCTAATTCCTTTTTAAAGCCATCCAGGTTGGTAGCCATCATAGCATCCTGCATAGTAAATTCCTCAGTTTGAATATGTGAGCTGTGAAAAAGTATTTCCTTTTGTCTGTCCTGAATCTCCCATCAACCTGCTTCATCAGATGATTCCAGGTTTTAATATTATGTGAGAGGAAGAATAGCCTTTCCCTATCGGCTTTATGTACAGCTTGCATAATTTTATATGCTTTGGTCATGTTTGCTCAGGGGACTTTGGTGAGGGACTTTGTCAAAAGGTTTTTGAAAATCCAAGGAAACAATGTTCAAGATGCAGCTGGACAGCCATCTGTCAGGTATGCTTTAAGATAGATTCTTGCACTGAGTATGGGGCTGGACTCAATAGCCTTATAGGCCTCTTCCAATTCTATGATACTATGATTCTACTTGATCACACTTTGTAGACAATCTCAAAGAACTTTACTAATGCTTTCTACCAGTTTTCCTGGACTACAGATCAAGCAAACTGGCCTGTAATTTCCTGTATCCCCCCAACCTCCAATCTTGTTTTAATGATTGATGTTACATTGGCCAGCTTCCATCCCTCAGGTACAGAGGCTGGTCAAGGATATGTTATATATTTTAGTTAGAATATCAACAATTTCAGTTTTGAAAATTCTAGGATGGATACCATCCAACCAGGTGATTTGTTTATCCATATATTAATACAGAGCATATTTTTGTTCACTCCATTTCAACCCCTAAATATTATCCTACTGAGCTTGGAACAGCCACAAATTAAAGCCTAGATTTACAGAAAAATGAGCATATCCCTCAAAATAAATTGACAGCTTTGCAATTAATTCTTAAAGTTTATAAATAATTTGTATTGCAGAGCTGAATGGGTACACAATACACAATTGCATGCATATCTCAAGACGCTGGGGATTACATACATCAGGGTTGCAGAATCATGGACTCAGGGGACAAATTCAGCCCACTTGGGGTCCCAATCCGGCCCTTCAGGGTTCTGCAGATGAAGTGAGAGATCTTTTTCCTGTTGAGGTCCACGTTACCTCAGATAAAACATATCTGGTGTTTTTACTTCCAACACATTCCAGCAGTGGGTGGGGCCAGAATCAAAAGTGGGTGGAGCCAGAGCTAACATGGGTGTTGCTACAGAAGAGACTCACAGTTTTGTTTAGTGCACAATGTGGGTGGGGGAACAGACTTTCTATCCAGGCATTCTCCTTCCCCAACACGTGTGATACCTCCTTAGTAAATTGAAGGAATCAACAATTGTAGTTGGAGCAAACAAAATCAGTAACCTAGAGTGGGGCCACTGAAGGGGCATGGCCTCAGAAGAGCCTGCAGGCCTGGAGGGCTCTATTTGGCCCATGGAGCAGAGGTTCTGTAGCCCTAATTGACTGCATGCTATAAGGTGTATCCCAAGGCTTTTGAAAGCTGAACAACTTTATCACTTATTCTACTAGTCTATTTCTAACTAGGGATGTGCACTGACCCCCCGGATCGGATCAGATAGCGGATCGTAATCGGACCTGGGGGGTCGGATCGGATTGGAGGTTGGGTGGATCTGATCCGATCCGATTCTGATCCATGGATCGGATGTCCGATCCGCGGAGCAGACACCATTTTGAATGCATTTCCCCATAACCTAGTATTGTGTTACAAAAATGCCTATAGCTTTTTCAGTTTTAAAGATAGAAGGATGAAACTTGGGCACTTTGTAGATGGGTTAGGGGTAGCTATGTGTGAGAAATTTCAGAAAGTTTGGTGCATGCATTTTGTGGCAATTTTTTAATAAATAACCAGGAATGCCTATAACTTTTTCATTTGAAAAGTTCCACACATGAAACTTTGCCACATTGTAGGTGGTACCTTGGGATCTACGTGTGTGTAATTTCAGAAACGTAGGTGCTTGCCTTGTGTGGCAATTAAATTTAGAAAAATGGGTAGTAGTGGGGTAAATACAGTTATGCCTCCCACTTTTTTATTTTTAAAGATACAAACAGAAATTTCAGAAAGTTGGGTCCAGGCATTTGGTGGCTACGAATTTTTTAGATTAAAAGTTACAAAAGTTTTTTCACAGAGGCTTGGGCTGTCAATTGTTCCCCCCTCCCCCGCCTCCCCCTCCCTCTTTTATCTGTCAAAACTCTGTGTTGTTGTAACTTTTAATCTAAAAAAATTGTAGCCACCAAATGCCTGGACCTATTATTCTGAAATTTCTGACAGACAACTACCCCTAACCCATCTACAAAGTGAGCAACTTTCAGACTTATAACTTTTAAAATAAAAAAAGTTATAGGTGTTTCTTTCCTCATTGTTTCAAAAATACCTTGCCACCACATACCTGGACCTAGCTTTCGGAAATTTCACACACATATCAAGCAAAGTGTTACCTGTAATGTGCCCAAGTTTCCTATTTGTATTTTTAAAAATAAAAACGTTGGAGGCATAACTGTATTTACCCCGCTACTACCCATTTTTCTAAATTTAATTGCCACACAAGGCAAGCACCTACGTTTCTGAAATTTCATACACGTAGGTCCCAATGTACCACCTACAATGTGGCAAAGTTTCATGAGTGGAACTTTAAAAATAAAAAAGTTATAGGCATTCCTGGTTATTTATTAAAAAATTAATTACCACAAAATGCATTCACCAATCTTTCTGAAATTTCTCACAGACAGCTACCCCTAACCCATCTACAAAGTGCCCAAGTTTCATCCTTCTATCTTTAAAAATGAAAAAGTTATAGGCATTTTTGTAACACAATACTAGGCTATGGGAAAAAGCATTCAAAATGGCGTCTGATCCGCCGATTTTTTCCAATCCGGATCGGACCTCGGTGGATCAGATCGGATTGGATTGGAGGGTTGGTCGGATCGGATCATATCGGATCAGAATTTTCTGATTTTGGGGCGGATCGGATTCGGATCGTGGATTGGATCCGATCCGATACACACCCCTATTTCTAACAGATTTAATACAAATTTAATATGAAGTTGTAATATCTCAAGATCAGGTAAAACAGCTGTTTAATGAAGTTACTAAATCATAAGTTACACATACATGATTGCAATTTCTAGTAACACATAGTATGTTGCACTCATTGAGAATTTCATAGGGTTGGATTAGGGATGGCTGAATGATTGAAGTTCAAGGTCATCAGGATTCTCCAAATATCTTATTGCTCATCTTGTGTCTGATTCCCATCCACATTTGTGATCACTGTTCGCTTTGTGCAAATGGGAAACTTGAACAAATTGAGCAGGGATTGAATGGAAGATTTGTGCGCATCTCCCCAAATTTGAATACACTGCACATTTTGCCCATAGATTAAAGCAGGGTGGATTCAATCTACTGAGGAAATTTCCACAAATTTGGAAATTCGTGCAAATTCGACTGGGATTCAGGAATGAGATGAACATGAGCACATGTTCAAAAATGTATGACTACTTTGGCAACCATGTGCTTGTGCTTGTGTTCGGCACTTCAAACAGGGCATGCTCACATGTATTGTGAGCAAAAACAAAATTCTCATACCTCCCTAGGCTGGATGTTTTCTCAAATTCCACCATAATGTTGTCCAAGTGCATTTATTTTTTAAACAACAAGTGGACACCCAATTTCTGTGGATTAAGGTCTGTCCAAATGGAGTCAGATGGATGGTAGGGGATCAGGTTTTCCTGCAGTCATGGGGCAAGCTCCTGCATGGCTTTTTTGCCTACTCCATCACTAGCAGAAGCAGAAGAACTCATGCAAAAAGAACCAAACAGGTGCAACTGTGATGAATGCGAAAAAGGTAGATGGCACAGTATATATATATATATATATATATATATATATATATGCTGAGCTGACAATTTCGATTATTCCATTTTTGGCATAATGGAAACTCTGTGAAAACTCTGGCAAAAGAGGCTGGGAGAGGTGAGGATTTTGGAGGATTTTGAGAAGGGGTCGCCTTTCTGTTTTTTTTAAAAAAAACACTCCTAGCAGTTGGAGGAGTCCAGCAGTTCTTCCTGAATGCTTATTGGAGAGGATGAGATGACATGGTATCCAATCGGCGTTCAGGAAGGACTGCCAGACTCTTCCAAGTGTTTTTTTTAAAAAAAATAGAAAGAAGCCCTGGCTAAACTTTGAAAAGGTATGTGGAAATGCTGTCCCCTTCCCAAAGAGAAAATTCCCTGAAATTTTAAAGTTGCATGCACTATACTAGAGTGACCATATACAAAAGAAGGCAGGGCCTCTGCAACTTTAACTGTTGTGATGAAGAGGGAATTTCACCAGGAACTAATTGCATACAAATGACACTGGCTGAAATTCCCTTTTCTCTACAACTGTTAAAGTTACATGAGCCTTGTCCTCCTTTTCATATGGTTAGCCTATTTTATTCCAAGTACTCACCTACCACATTTCATATATTGGAGGTCTGTGAATTGGGGCTTCAGCTAACAACCAAAGGATCCAGGTAGGCTCATATTGGTCCTTTGTGGTCATGTAGAAATTATTATACATCACTTTGATGGCCTTTTAGCAGCTAAGGCAGCATATATATCTTTTAAGATTTTAAAGGCCCAAACCAGCATTTTCAATTGGGCCTGGAAAGAAATTGTGAGCCAGTGGTAGCTGTAATATTGAACTTACGTGATCAGAAAAAAGGCTCCTTTTCCTGCTGCATTTTGCATCAATTAGAGCTCCTGGACTTATTTCAAAGGCAGTTCCTTGTATGTTGCAGTAATCCAATCTGGACGTCAAAAAAGACATGTGTAACAGTAGCCAGATCAGCCTTTTCCAGGAAAGGACTGAGCTGACATCATTTAAGCTGTGTAAATCCACTCCTGGCCAGGGCTACAAATAACCACCTGGTTATACAGGCACAATACTATCTTCGCTTGGTGGGGGATTTTTGATTGCTATAATCTGGAGATAGAGGATATGCTGAATACCCTGATACTACAAAAGCTTTTTGGTAACCTATTTCTTTATTCAAGCAATATAGCCCAAAAGTGAGACACAGTTCCTCTGCCTGGTTTAATCAAAGCAGGTGAAAGTTTATTAACAAATTACAAACCTCCTAGTTAATTTCCCAGTTTATTAATAGGCAATCTAGGTTACCACACTGTAGATACTTCAAAACCAGCACACTCTTGGGATCCAAAGTCCCTTTCAAGGTGGCCAGATCCGTGTTCAGGTTCTCAGAGAAATCTGTGTATCCCAGAATAAGCAACTTGTGGTTCTCCAGATGTTTTGAGCAACAATTCCCATAATCCCTCACCATTGGCTGTGCTGGTTAGGGCTGATGGGAGTTGTAGGCCAAATGATCTGGAGGGCCATGAGTTGCCCACTCTTGTTATAGCCCAATCTTGTTTCTGGTCTGCAAGATGCAGAATTCAAAAGGGAAAAGTGTTCAGATCTTTTTATACTAATCTAACTTTTGAACAAGTAATGACCTAGCATTCATTTAGAATTGATTAATTCCTCATATGTGTAGTATTAGTTCTACCCTTAACACACTACTTTGCTGTTGAAACGTTTCAGTTTACCAGTATTATTTAAGTACCAATATTACTGAACAATCATATTATCTGACAAGGTTACTAGGATACTTTGCTTACTATAAAGTGCATGGGTGGACTAAGGGCTCATCTACGCCTAAGGGTGTAGCGGAAGGGAGGGGTAGGATTGCAGACTTACCTGCTTCCATGAACTTCCCCCAGCGTCTATACGGCCATGCGATGTCCCGGAAGGGAAGAGGGACCTCGCAGGCGCCATTTATTTTAAAGGAGAGGAGCCCGGTCGTGCAGCCCCAATCTTCCAAAAAAGATAAGTAACCCCCTACCATCCCAGGGATGGCAAAATAACTGCACCCACCCACCCTCATAGGTACAGAGCCACCCCATGCAGCTCCATGCCCATTTGAGGATCTGGAAGCCTGTGCCACACCAGCTGCTGTCGTTGGGGTTGTCCCGGGACCACAGAAAAACTGGGACATCCCCAGTTTCAGTTATCCTGGGGAAAGTCTCCTGACAGCCCCTGTTGTCCCCGGGATCCCCTGTGCATCATTTGGACACACGGGGATGACCTAGAGACAACTGTGGGATAACTGCATGGTGTCTTAAAACGTGAGACAAAGAACCTTAAGCTGCTGAGGACATATGTCCCTGTTCTGATCAAGTGTGATCGTTTGAGAGTCTTTATGGAGTATGAGTAAATGGCAGGAAAACATTTCCTGTGCTGGGCTAAGTGTCTAAGTTAGCTCAGCTCCTTCCTTTTTTGTCTTTAGCGATGTTTAACAGAAGCAAGAGTAGAACAAGATGGATTCTGAATTCTATTGTGCTTACTATTGGTTTCACTTGCTACATTGCATAGATATCATAGCACATAAGAAAAGGCCTGCTGGAGATCAAGGGTCCATTTAACCCAACATTCTGTTCACACAGTTGCTGACCAGCTGTCAGTCGGGAACTCACAAGCAGGACACGATTTGGGTGCTTTTGGTGCTCATTTTTATGATATGATCATCGCTGGTCAATTTTCTAGTGCTTCAAAACCTGCAAAACCTGTTTGATCAGATATGATAGTGGGACAAAAGGAATGCCTCTGACAAACAACCTAGCTCAAACTCTTACAGTGTATTGACTGCCTCTAACCATAGTGTAGAGTATATTCCATAGATCTTGCATGGTTGCATTTTCTCCACTTCCTTTTTGGATCCCTGGCAAATTTCCTCCGCATCCCATGATGATGATGATGATGGTTTTGTCACTGAGGTGTTATTTGACATCAATAGTTGGATTGGGGGGGTGGCAAACTGTAATCTAACAATGTATAATTTAGGCTGCCTCTACAAGAGAGGTTTAAAGCTCTTTCAAGGTGCTTTAAAATTTTTACCTCTACAAGAATGGAGCGCAAATCGGGTGTATCGAATGCGCGTTAAACAGCGAGTTTTATTTTGCTCTGGCCGTTAAAGCGCATTTTGACTATGTGAACAAGCGATTATGCACATTAACTACTTGTAAAGCGCATTTTGGTCATCCCTTAATGCGCTTCGCCGCCTCTTGCCGCCTCTCGTACAGAGGTATTAGGCGTAAAAGCGCTTCTGCGATTATGCGCATAATCGGCTAACCAGGTGCAAAAGTGAATCCTTTTAGAGGGGACCTTATAAAGACCTAATTCTCTCCTGTGGACTTCTACATTGTCTTCATTGTATGATGATCAAGGATGAAGAATCTTAAATGTTCCACATTTTGTTTAAAATGGATGCTGCAATAAGTTGTTTACAGCAGAAGGCAGATACCAAGTGCCGGCTTCTGCAATGTGCCAGCTAAGTGGTATTTCTAGATGGTTCATTGTGTTTTGTTCTTTGTTGATTTTTCTTGTTCAGTGTTCTTGAACTGTTATTGCTGGAAGTACTTAGCTGAGAGATTCACAGAAAAAGCACATAGCATGGGGTGGATGACCTATGAAGTCAGACATGAAAGGCTTCTGTTTCATTCTCTTCCCCCCCACCCCCGAATGCTGTTCCACTTGATTCTGAAGGATTAGTAGCTGTGTGACACTACACAGCAGTCATTTTGCTCCCTAGAGTAGCCTGTTAGATTTGTCAATCTCGCTCTCTCTAGTTTTTTTTAGGATCAGTCAGCTACAGACTCCTAAAGACAAATTCATTATCCAGTGTCATTTGCGGCTTGTACCAGTAGTATTGTACAAATATTTGAGATGAGGGACTGTAGGCTTCTTAATAAATTTGCCAATGGAAAGCAGCTTTAGTCCCCCTTTTTTGTGCTAAAGCAAGAAAATACATCACATGCACTAATGGGAAATGGAGGGTCAGGTCTCACCTACCATTTGTATTCACCTGGCTTGTAGCTGAAGACTGCCATTACAGTCAGTGGCAGCTTTGCCTTTGGTTTCAATGGGAGATGATACTGCCACAATGAACAAATGTGGCACGCGATGGGAGAATTAAGGCTAGATGTCTCTTTATCTTTGGAAAGATTTCAGATTGACAGCCCTAAAACTGCTAAACAGCAAGGAGTTATCGGAATGGGCAAAAGCTATGTTCTGAACCTTTCTCAAACATGGGATCAAATGGGGCTTAGCTGAGCTGGTTCTCGAGATGAAAATACAATTCAGTTCCAATTCAAGAGATGAAAACACTGATCAGATTTGCTCTTCAAAATGACAGGCTACAGTATGAATCATAATTATATTAATTTCAGGCTAAACATTCACCCTGTCATTGATAGGCTCTTAAGCTCCCATTGGTGGTGGGGGGGGGGAAGTGCCATTTCCAGAGCCTCATTTCCCCCATCCATGCTAATGGCGCCATTGATGCAGCAAACCAGGTTGGGTGGTTGCTGAGCACTCACGCTCCCCACAAGTGCTTGGCGGAGGCTTCTGTGGTCCAGCTCGCAGGGTTCGGTGGCAGCAGCGGTGGGGAGAGTGTGCACCGATTTCGCTCATCCTTATAAGAGGACTTTCAGTTCATTAGGCAATGAGCAGCTACAAGAAAGCACAAAGAAAATATGAAGTCAAAGATTTCTACTTTAAAGTTAGCCTTAAATATTTCAGTCTCTTTGTGAAATTTAAACTAGGGCTATGCAGCCTGAATTTGAACTGAAGCAGGATGGTTCGGCCCACTTCAGTTTGAATCCAGATCGGCACTGGATCGGGCTGAGGTGGTCTGGAGCTGATTGGGCCATGTCCTAAATGGCCTTGGACTGCTTCTGAGATGGAGGAGGGGGAAGGAATAGGGGGAGTCCAGTGGACTCCTGTTAGCCTCATGCCCAACTTTCCCAGGTATTCGCTGAGCAGCTGCATGGTGGGCACCCTGGAACCCACAACAGCTGACCTGCTTTGGGGTGTCCAGACCTCGCTTTGGATCTGGGTCCAAAGCAGGTCATCCTGGGCCCTAAACAGCCTGAGTCAAATTGTGGTCAATCTGGAAGCTCCATATTGGCCTCTGAAGCAAATCAGGGGGCCAGCTACTTTAAACAGTCCTAGAATGTTGTGCCACATTCATTTAATTTTTGATGCAGTTTCTTGTCTGAAAACAGTGTATTTTCAGACAAGAAACTGCAGTAAAATTTAAATGATAGAATAATATAGAATTTCAGTAAAGCCGTTTTGTCATCTTGCATCAAACTTTATGTCACCTAGGGAGAAGGAAGGATAGCATTGGTAGGTCAGTGATTTATAAGATGGGGCTGTTATTTTAATTAGCACAGTCTTACTAAAAAGCGTCAAACACTCAGGCCATTTTTATCCCTGCTACCTAAGAAATAGAAGGATGAATCCAGATTTAGTCATACTTAGGGTAGACAGATTTAAATCAATGGGACTAAAATTTCACATGACCTATTGATTTAAATGCACTGACATATGACTAAATTTGGGTCCAACCCCTTGATTTAAGAGGTGGAATTTTCTGCCTGTTGTTTCAACGTGGGAATATGGGTAGAGAGAGATCTAAATGGAGTTAGTAAGATGTGAGTATAGACTGAAAGCATGATAACCATTCCAGAATAATTATTGAAAGTAGGGATGTGCATCGGATTGGATCAGATCCACGATCCGAATCCGATCCACCCCAAAATCAGAAAAATCTGATCCGACCAACCCTCCGATCTGATCTGCCGAGGTCCGATCCGAATCGGATCGGATCAGCGGATCGGACGCCATTTTGAATGCTTTTTCCCATAGCCAAGTATTGTTTTACAAAAACGCCTATAACTTTTTCATTTTTAATGATAGAAGGATGAAACTTGGGCACATTGTAGACTGGTTAGGGATAGTTATCTCTGAGAAATTTCAGAAAGATTGGTGCATGCATTTTGTGGCAATTATTTTTTTAATAAATAACCAGGAATGTCTATAACTTAAAGTTATGAAATTTCAGAAACATAGGTGCTTGCCTTGTGTGGCAATTAATTTTAGAAAAATGGGTAGTAGTGGGGTAAATACAGTTATGCCTCCCACTTTTTTATTTTTAAAGATACAAACAGAAAACATGGGCACATTACAGGTAACACTTGGCTTGATATGTGTGAAATTTCAGAAACATAGGTGCTTGCCTTGTGTGGCAATTAATTTTTGAAACAATGAGGAAAGAAACACCTATAACTTTTTCATTTTTAAAGTTACACTCATGAAACTTGCTCACTTTGTAGATGTGTTAGGGGTAGTTATCTGTCAGAAATTTCATAACGATAGGTCCAGACATTTGATGGATATGATTTTTTAGATTAAAAGTTACAAAAGTTTTTCCACAGAGGCTTGGGCTGTCAATTGCACCCCCCTCCCCACCTACCCCTCCCTTTTTTATCTGTCAAAACTCCATGTTGTTGTAAAGGCAACGTTGGGGACTGGCTGGGAGATTCCCCTTGGGGAAAAGCACAAGTCCCATAGCTTGCGCGAGAAGGGCGGCACGTGCTCCTCGCAGGTAGGATCTTCAAGACAGCAGCATCAGCAGCATCAGCATCAGGCAGACATTCAAATGGCAAAGTTCAACATTGGGGACTAAGTGGGAGCTTCCCCTTGGAGGCAGCTCTGTCTCCCACCTACCCACCCATCGCAGGCGGAGAAGTAGGGGGCGCGCACGGAGGAGCTGAGCATGGAGGGGGAGGAGGCAGCTTCCTGATTTACTTCTCTGTAGCAACTGCTCTGGGCAGAGAAAGCGATGTTCATGGGGAGGGGGGTTTAAAGGGATTCATTGCATAGCACTTCCCCACTGAGAAACCATACTTGCCCATAGGGATTCAATGCATAGCACTTGCCCATAGGGATTCATTGAACAGCACTTGCCCATAGGGATTCATTGCATAGCACCTTCCCATAGAGAAACCATACTTGCCCATAGGGATTCATTGGACAGCACTTTTCCATAGAACTCTATGGAAAAGTGCTGTCCAATGAATCCCTATGGGCAAGTATGGTTTCTCAATGGGCAAGTGCTATGCAATGAATCCCTATGGGCAAGTTCTGTCCAATGAATCCCTATGGGCAAGTGCTCTGCAATGAATCCCTATGGGCAGGTTCTGTCCAATGAATCCCTATGGGCAAGTGCTATGCAATGAATCCCTATGGGCAAGTTCTGTCCAATGAATCCCTATGGGCAAGTGCTATGCAATGAATCCCTATGGGCAGGTTCTGTCCAATGAATCCCTATGGGCAAGTGCTATGCAATGGATCCCTATGGGCAGGTTCTGTCCAATGAATCCCTATGGGCAAGTGCTATGCAATGAATCCCTATGGGCAGGTTCTGTCCAATGAATCCCTATGGGCAAGTGCTATGCAATGAATCCCTATGGGCAAGTTCTGTCCAATGAATCCCTATGGGCAAGTGCTATGCAATGAATCCCTATGGGCAGGTTCTGTCCAATGAATCCCTATGGGCAAGTGCTATGCAATGGATCCCTATGGGCAAGTTCTGTCCAATGAATCCCTATGGGCAAGTGCTATGCAATGAATCCCTATGGGCAAGTTCTGTCCAATGAATCCCTATGGGCAAGTGCTATGCAATGGATCCCTATGGGCAAGGTCTGTCCAATGAATCCCTATGGGCAAGTGCTATGCAATGAATCCCTATGGGCAAGTTCTGTCCAATGAATCCCTATGGGCAAGTGCTATGCAATGGATCCCTATGGGCAAGTTCTGTCCAATGAATCCCTATGGGCAAGTGCTATGCAATGAATCCCTATGGGCAAGTGCTGTCCAATGAATCCCTATGGGCAAGTATGGTTTCTCTATGGGCAAGTATGGTTTTCCTATGGGCAAGTACTGTCCTTTGTTTTAGTACGTCCCTGTGCAGAGGGCAGGCAGGACGCTGAGTGGGTCCTGTGTCCTTCCTCAGGGGGGCAGCTCTGGTTTAGCAAGACCCCACAGCTGCCAGGGGGTAGGCGGATGCTATGCTTCTAAAATTTATCACACATGTGAACCAAAGTGGTATGTCTAATGTGGAGAAATTTCAGAAGCATAGCTTCAAGCGTGTAGTGGCAAGGTATTTTTGAAAAATGAGGAAGGGAACGCCTATAACTTTTTTATTTTAAAAGTTAGAAGTTTGAAAGTTGCTCACTTTGTAGATGGGTTAGGGGTTGTTGTCTGTCAGAAATTTCAGAATTATCGGTCCAGGCATTTGGTGGCTACAATTTTTTTAGATTAAAAGTTACAACAACACAGAGTTTTGACAGATAAAAAAGGCGGGGGAGGGGGGGTGCAATTGACAGCCCAAGCCTCTGTGGAAAAACTTTTGTAACTTTTAATCTAAAAAATTCTTAGCCACCAAATGCCTGGACCTAACTTTCTGAAATTTCTGACAGACAACTACCCCTAACCCATCTACAAAGTGAGCAAGTTTCATGTGTGTAACTTTAAAAATGAAAAAGTTATAGGTGTTTCTTTCCTCATTGTTTCAAAAATTAATTGCCACACAAGGCAAGTACCTATGTTTCTGAAATTTCACACACACATCAAGCCAAGTGTTACCTGTAACGTGCCCAAGTTTCCTGTTTGTATCTTTAAAAATAAAAAAGTGGGAGGCATAACTGTATTTACCCCACTACTACCCATTTTTCTAAAATTAATTGCCAAACAAAGCAAGCACCTATGTTTCTGAAATGTCACACACATAGGTCCCAAGGTACTACCTACAATGTGGCAAAGTTTCATGTGTGTAACTTTAAAAATGAAAAAGTTATAGGCATTCCTGGTTATTTATTAAAAAATTAATTGCCACAACATGCATGCACCAAACTTTCTGAACTTTCTCACAGATAACTATCCCTAACCAGTCTACAAAGTGCCCAAGTTTCATCCTTTTAGCTTTAAAAATGAAAAAGTTATAGGCATTTTTGTAAAACAATACTTGGCTATGGGAAAAAGCATTCAAAATGGCGTCCGATCCGGATCGGACATCTGATCCGCGGATCGGGATCGGGTCCG
Source organism: Anniella stebbinsi (assembly GCA_029215795.1). Classification (NCBI taxonomy): domain Eukaryota; kingdom Metazoa; phylum Chordata; class Lepidosauria; order Squamata; family Anniellidae; genus Anniella; species Anniella stebbinsi. Next base: position 194,120,946 of record JARDYH010000003.1, read on the forward strand.
ATCCGATCCGGCCATCCTCTGATCTGATCCAATCCAATCTGACCCCCCAGGTCCGATTCCGATCCGCTATCCGATCCGATCCGTGGGGTCAGTGCACATCTCTAATTGAAAGGTAAAGGCATAAGATTTAGTCCTTGGTGGTATTTGTACTAGTATCCTGGGATATTTCTAGTATGTGAAGACTAAAGAAATGTACTGAATTGATTGTTTGAGATTGTTTGTAAATCCTTCAATATTTTCTATGCCTTACATTTTAATTAGTATATATATATATATATATATGGGGGGGTTTTTTGGCACCTTTTAATGACTTACATGTCTTTGGAAAAGAATCTTACGCAATTAGCTACCATTTCCTTTGTACTACACCCACGTTACTTTACATATTTATTAATACCTATATAGATTTCATAGATCATATTTAATAGGAAGATGTTCTAAAAATTGAGTAAGCTAATTCCTTGTAGGTTAATAATTGACTTTCTTAAATTTAACTATCTTTTCGGGCTTGGTTGTGATTAAAATAATTTTGTTAATTTGTATTTTCAGTAAAAAAAAAAAGTTGCTAATGTATTCAAATGAACAGAAGCTACTTTTGAGATTCAACATGAAAGCTAAAAGTGTAGGAATACTATTAGTATTGCCCATGGCCTTTCCATGCTCCTTTAAATGGTGTCCTTTATAAAATGGTAGCAAAATCATCTACATAACTGAACTTTCAGTCTGACTTTATGAGCTACCAAGAGCCATTCTGTTCTTCCATTTCTGCTTTTGCACCTTCCACCAAGTTACTTCCTGCCTGGAACAATCTAAATGCACCTTATTTAATTTATTTATTTATTGCATTTGTATACTGCCCCATAGCCGAAGCTCTCTGGGCGGTTTACATAAGATTAAAACATTTAATAACAATATACAAAAATTAAAACTGCAAAACATACAATATACAAATACATTTAAAACCATTATAATAACTTAAAAAGCTATAAGCCTTTTTTTTTTAAAAAAGGGCCCTACTCATCAGATATTGCTAAGTGCCTGAGAGAAAACGAAAGTCTTGACCTGGCGCCGAAAAGACACTTCTACATCAAATGATTATATTCTATGATTTTAAAAAATCCTAGTGGTTTAAGACCAGAGTTAAGGCAATCTCATGTTGGCTCAAGCTCCACAAAGTCAAGAAATTGGAAGCTAAGGTTCATGCCTTAACTGATGTGCCCATGGTCAGTGATGATATTTTCCAATGTCAGCAATTGTGCTTGCTTACAACTTACTCTCCATGCATCCATGCTTTTCCTTGGTCTTTCAGTCCCAAATCCAGATGGGGAGGATGAAGTGTCTGGGACCAATGGAGATGTTCTGTGTTGTCCTGGTCTTGTATTGCCATATGAAGCATTTTATTTTATGTTGTCCTGGTCCCATATTGCTAGAGGAATCCTCCTGTAAGTTGATCCATGCCTGTTTGTTGCCATTTCCCATTAAATTCACCATTAAAATGAGACTGGTGACTATTAATATTTACTACATTGTATTACAGTTCTCAGCTATTACTGCATACATGCTACTGTATGTCTGTTAACAGATTAAGAGTTTAATGAGAGCCTGATGAACAGCCAGACATGAGTTGTCCTTGCTACTTATGGATGAATAGAAGTAATGATTAAACTGAAACTCTGTCTTGGGTACCAGATATAGAATTTTTACTGGTGGTGCATTGCCTGCTAATGATGCTTCTGTTATAATCACCTTGGGACACCCAGTTGACTTGCATAGTCACATTGTTCGATTTGGATATATAATTAAGAAGGAAGAAAAAGAACTGAAACAGTTGAACGGTAAAGACCGAAGTAAAATATCTTCCTGGAAAATGTTTCCTTTATTGTAGCCGACTTTATCATTTCTGGGCATAATGCCTACAAGTTCATATATCAGCTTTCGTTTTGAATATATTTGAAATATATAGCACAAGCAACACTTTATTGTCTCAATTGATTTTCATTCAATTTGGGAAAAAGCCAAACTATTACAAACTGATTTCACGCTGATAGAAGCTTGCATCACTTTTATGGAGGTCAGCTTCTCTTTCTTTTTCCATGGCTGGCAAATGACTTTTTATGAACACGGAAAGCACTTGCCAAATGATTGAAATATTTGCATTCCATGCATTATTGTACCCAATCAGATGAACTTTGTTTTACCTAGAAACAGATAGGAAATTTTAGGTTAAAATTAAAGCCTATTGGGTATATTTCTGAACTGACTTTTGTGTGATCCATGCTGAAAGTACTTACAGAAAACATGATGCGCTCTCAACCATTCATGGAAAATTTATTTCACTGTGTATAATTTGTTAAGAAAATATGGAGACTTCTCCATCCAACCCCCTTGGATTATTTAAAAGTAAAAGCATCATGCTATTTGATGGCATGTAGCAGTTCTGCACTATCCACCAATCTGATTTTAGCTATACAGTGTCCTTTCATATTTACCTACTTGACCCCTAGGATAATCATCTGAAGCCCTTCTCCAGATGCCTCCGCCAAATAAGGAGAGGTGAATGTTTATAAGAGAGATGGCCTTTTCAGTGGTGGCACCCCATCTGTGGAATGCTCTTCCTAGACAGGCTTGCCTGGTGCCTACATTATGGTCTTTTCATCACCAGGTGAATACCTTTTGTATTCAGTGAGGCATTTTAAGAACTGTTTTAGTGCTTTTAGATCTTTGCATGATTTTATTTTCCCCATTTTTATTTAGGTTTTACTATATACTTCTCTTGCTGCTGATTTTACATTGTGCTATTTTATTATTTTATTATTGTGATTTTATAGAGCATGAAGTAAAATGTAATTTATCTGTACATCACCCAGAGAGCTTTAGTTGCTGGGTGGTCTAAAAGCTAAACAAATAGCTAATCAGAGAAGCCCTGTGTTTGAGGTCCCAGCCAGGCAGTAAAATAGGATGTTGTTTGAACTCCTGGTGTGCTGTCATACATAACTAGTATGCTGTGTTTGGCCTGGTGGATCTGACATTTTGCAGGGCTGGTGGCATGTATTAATTGTCAGGAATTTAGCAGTAACCCATCAGGTTTTATTTCCACTGCAAATATTGTAGTTTCTTTGGTGCAGAAAACCATATTTTACTTCAGAGAACATTAGTTATTGGGTGGATTAGAAATGTAATAAATAAACATCCTGTACCCCCTTTGCATCCAATTCTATGTAATTTCATTGAATTTTTATCATACAATACAGACATGCACACACACAAAGAGCTAAATGTACAAATTCTAGTTCAAGCTCCTCTGAGAGGAAATAATTAGATGCACTTGGAACTGAAACATCACTTAAACAATCTCAGAGATTGGTATACAAGAGCAGTTGTGAAACTGACAAACTTTTCTCCTATCTCTATTCCAAGTCCTGTTTTGTCAATTTCAGCTCTACACTGAAGGGACATCTCTGGATTCAATATGTAGATGTGAAACAGACAAGGTGTTTTAAAAACACAGGTGGGGAGAAAGCTTGTCCATTTTCCCACTGCTCTTTGAGCAGGGACTGTGTAATGTCCAATTAGTGTTGAACTTTCTAGGACTGCTAGCTGGATACATAAACCATAGTTCAAGGAATCTGATAGGTGGGAAATCCACACTGTTTTTCAGAAGGGGGGAAATGCACATATGCGCAGGAGTCGTTTGGAAACACCACATCTATATGCAAAACACTCAGTGGAATTTCCATGGTTCTTTATCAGCATGGGATAGAACAGTGGAAAACTCAGTGGAAGTAAAGGAATATGTTCTGGACATCCTTAATATTTTTTATTAAGATGCCACAGGTCCATAGAAGTAGTATCACTCAAAAGAGAAGGTGTGGGTGTCCTTGGAACACCGAAAGGAATTGCTAGGATTTGTGAAGTGTTACTCAGTCATCCCCATCCTTGAGCACTTATCTCTGATGTGGTGGCTGGTAGTGCTTCTGAGCACATGTTGCTGGCAACTGTGATGACTCATTGGAGATCTAGTGAGGGGAGCAGGAAAGATGAGTGGAGCATCATTCTGGCAACTCCATTGTAGCCATGCAGCTTTTCCAGTAAGTGCCACAGTCCCTGAGTTGCTGGGAACTGGCAGCAGAGCATGGAAATCATTCCCATTCGAGCATTTAATGTTTTGATACCATAACTACATTGTCATTGTTGAGTTTTTTCAGAGTCATCAAGAATAAAAAAGAGAGCATCAAGAGGTCTAACGAAGCTGATAAAGGCATAAAGGCACAGATATAGTGTCGTTAACTGTTTTATGTGAATGGATTTACACAAAAGCCAGTCAAGGCCATGTTGTTATAAAAAATGCCATCTCTGGCCAATGATGGGATGGAGTGGATATCTATTTATCATCTATCTAAGGACCAATTAATGCATTACAATTAATAAGTGGTCTGGCTTCAACTTTCCCCAGGAAGTCCTGTAACAGCCTGACACATCCGGGTTATACAGCAACTCTAATATAGGATCTTTCCACATGATCTGCCCAACCCACATGATTTTGCCATTCCATATGCAGCCCCAGGGAAGTATCAACTATGTTGATTGGGTGATGTATGAATCAGGCTGATGTACAGATACCCATGAGCCACTTCAACACACATGTTTACTTCTTGATGAGTGCAGTATCAAGTAGTGATTTGCATGCATAAATGCGCCAACAAAGATCAAATGACACAGATAGAACTATCCTATCACCTCACATGATCTCAGAGACAATGTTTTCCAGGGAACTCTGTACATCCAAGTCACCACATATTTAATGAAGCAATAAGAAGCCAAATGATGTGCATGGCTGTATGAACCAATGTTAAGTTAGATCTCTATGGGAGTGGCCAGGTGGGCATGGAATGAAGTCGTAACTCACTCGCTCTCCTAAAGAAATAATGATTTAACTACAAATTCCTTATCTTGGAGTGGTGGATTGTTATTTAAAGACTAGAAATGGTGATCGGAAGATTTATTGCATCTGTCTGAGGAGCTGGCTGCGGTTTCAGGAAAACGAAACTAAAAATCGGAGCTTTCGAAAGCAACTAATGAAGGTAGATAATGGATTTATAATTGCTGTATTAAGGCGGGCTGACTGACAGATACGCTGGAGGGAGAGACTGAACTGGAAATATATGGGGAAAGTGTTAGAAGCCGCCTGTTTGCCAGATTAGAACGGAGAGAGATCTGAGGGGCAAGGAAGGAGGTGAGGGGATTTATGAACAAGAAGAAGCAAAAAGGGGAGAAATTAACTACTCCCGCCTGGAGCCGGCCCTCTAAAGATCATCCATCTGATAAGAACTGGCAAAGATTAGTTCGGTCTGAAAAAATGTCAGACAAACAGACTGAGAAAGACAAGAAGGCTTCTCCGAGCAAAGCTGGAAGCATGCCAGGTGCAGTTCCTAATATGGCCAAAGAGGGACAGACAGACCCAACAGAGGAATTAATGAAGAAAATTGAAAAGATGTTTGAGGTGGCTATGTTGAAACAAGATGAAAGGCTGGAGAAGGCTTTGGCAAAGCAGGAAGATAGGTTGGCAAAAAGAATCACAGAGTCACAAACTGAGCTTATGGCAGGCCTTCAAGAGGTGGTGAAAGATGTTGTGGCTTTGCAGGAAGAGACTGGAGAGCTGAAGGAACACTGCAAGAAGCAGGGAGAGCAGATGTTGCAGCTGGATTTACGTCTAATAGCCAAGGAAGACAGGGACAGAAGGGCAAATATTCGGATAAGATCTTTTGGGGAACAAGAGGGGGAGAGCCCTAAGGATTTAAGAGATTTAATTTTGGCTTGGGTTAAACAGCAGGAGCCCCAGGAAACTTGGGAAATGGCAGATTTTGAGAGGGCCCATAGAGTGGGCTACAAGAAGAAGGGAATAACCCCAAGAGATATAATTGTTAAATTTGCAAATTATTACAAAAAAGAAAAGCTTCTGCAGGCAATTAGACGCCAAGGCCAGCCGATACTACAAGCAACACCGGTGGAGGTATATCAGGATCTTTCCCCTCAGACGGTCCAGTGGAGGAAGAGTGTCAGAATGTGTACAGGGGCATTGAGGAGGAGATCGATAACATACAGCTGGGGGTATCCAGTCTTTCTGAGATTTATGTGGAAAGGGAAACAACAAAGAATAACATTGTGCGAGCAAGGAATGGAACTTTTGGAGAAGTTGGGCATAGTGGATGCCACAGATGATGGAGGAACGAAGCAAGATGAAGGTGCCGCAGGAGGAAGCAATCAATAAAGAAATTTTATTGTAATAGGGATAAGGGATAAGAAGAGTTAAAAGGAGGGGAAGGTTAGACTTTGTTCCGGATGGCTGGGTTGCTTCCCCCCCCCCAAAGAGTTCTAAAAAATATTGGGACCAGTGCCCAGAAGGCTGGTGAGGAGGGGGGTGAAATTGTGGGTGTATGTGGGGGGGAGGGTAAGGGAGGGGGGTAAGTGTTTCACAGAGGGAGACCAATTTCAAGATGGGTGTGAAAGGGAGAGATGGAAAATAAATTAAGAATTGCAACTTTAAATGTTAAAGGGCTAGGAATGGTTATCAAAAGGAAAAGAATTGAAATGTTGTTAAAAAAATAGACATAATTTTTTTGCAGGAAACTCATCAAATAAAGGAGGATGTTAATGAGCTGCGAATGAGGGATGTGGGCATTTATGAAAAGTCATTTGGTACTTCTAAATCTAGAGGGGTGGCAATAATAATTTCAAAGAAATGTGGTATTAATATTCAAAGTGTTAAGAAAGATAAAAATGGAAGATTTCTCATAGTGTACTGCAGGTTGGGAGAGGAGGAATATGTATTGATTAATGTCTATGCTCCAAATGGGAAGCAAATGGAATTCTTTGATGAAGTAATGAATGCAGTGGGAGAGGTGGGTAAAAAGAATATTGTGATGGCAGGAGACTTTAATATGGTACTTGATAAAGGGAAAGATAGGGATAATATTTCACGAGATGTTAAGAGGGAGGGGAAGACTGAATTAAGCAACTTAATGGAAGGTAAAGAATTAATGGATGTTTGGAGAGTATTAAAAGGGGAAGAAAGGAAGTATACCTACTATTCACCTAGATTTAAGAGTTATTCAAGGATTGACTTTATATTTGTATCAAAGAATATGTTACCTAAACTTATAGATTGTGACATTGGGGTAATTAAGGTCACCGACCACGCATTAATGATGATGGATATTAAATTGAAGAAGGATTATAGATCAGCGAAGAGATGGAGATTGGACATAAGGTTATTAAATAATAAAAATATAGTGGAGAAAATAAAAAAAGAAATGCAGGAAATTTGGGAGATCAATGAAAGAGAGACTTACTTGCAGGGCTTACTGTGGGACACTATGAAAGCAGTGGTAAGAGGGATATGCATTAGGGAAATGTGTACCCTTAAAAAACAACAGGAAGTACAATATAAAAAAACTGAAGAGGAGGTAAGGAGTTTAGAGGAGAGGTTAAGAGAGACAAAAGATAAACGTCTATTTGCCCAAATTCAAGCTAAGAAAAAGGAATTAGAGAAAGAAGAATTAGAACAAGTCCAAAGAAATTTGTTATACTTAAAGAGAGATTTTTTTGAATATAGCAATAGAAATTCAAAGATGTTGGCTAGATCCACTCAGTCTGAAAAGGCTAAGAATATGATAGGGACAATTAGGGATAAGTCAGGAAATAGTTGTAATTCAATGAAAGATAAATTAAATATATTTCAGGAATTTTATAGAGAATTATATACATCAGATTTGGATCCACAAGTCAAGGTATTGGAATACGTAGAGAGAAATTGGAAAATAAGATTGCAGAAGCAAGATAGAGATTGTATGGAAGGAATAATTACTGAAAAAGAAATTGAGGGAATTATTGATAAACTAAAAGGGGGGAAATCTCCGGGGATGGATGGTTTGGGGCCGGAATATTATAAGACTTTTAAAGAAATGTTAATACCAAGATTAAAAAAATTATTTAACAATATAATAGAAGGAGGAAAGACTCCGCCATCGTGGGATCATTCCCTGATTATATTAATACAGAAACCAGGTAAGGATTTGACGGATCCAGCATCTTATAGACCAATATCATTAATAAATCAGGACTCAAAATTTTTTACAGCAATAATGGCAAAAAGAATGGGTTCATTTATATCTAAATATATTAAAAAAGACCAATGTGGATTTATCCCTGGTAGGCAAATGCCTAATTTAATTGGAAGAGTTTTAAATATAATTAGCTTCATTAAAAAAAGGAATTTAAAAGCAGGATTATTAGCATTGGATATATTCAAAGCCTTTGATTGCGTGGAATGGCCAGCGCTTAAAATAATTCTAAAAACATTTGGGTTTGGAGATAAATTTATGGGAGTGATTGATCAGCTGTATAAAAATAATAAAGCTGAAATAATGGTTAATGATGGGTTAACGCAACAGATTTCACTAGCTCGAGGAACTAGGCAAGGATGTCCACTTTCACCGATCTTATTTGCAATAGTGATAGAAATTTTGGCAAATGTGATAAGAGAGGATGAAAGATTAAAGGGGATTGGAAGAAAGGAGAAGATTAAATTGAATATGTTTGCGGATGACACATTACTGACATTAGAAGATCCCCTGGAGAGTGGGGAGGTGATTAAGAAGCATTTGAGAGAATTTGGGGAAATTACGGGCTTACAAGTTAATTGGGGGAAGTCAGAAATGATGTTATTTAATTATAATAAGGGAGAGTTGGAGGAGTGTAAAAATAAGTTAGGTCTTAGGTTTAAAAATATGGTACGCTATTTAGGAATTAATATTGCTAAAGATTTAGATAGGTTAGAGGAACTTAATTTTGTAACTTTGAAAAAACAGGTTGGGGAAAAATTAGAGATATATAGAAAATTAAAACACTCTTGGTTTGGTAGAATAGTGGTTACTAAAATGAAGATATTACCTAAGATTAATTTTTTGTTTAGAATGTTACTGATTAAAATATCAGAAGCTGAGTTAAAAAGTTGGCAAAATATGATTAATGCTTTTTGCAATGGAGATAAGAAAGCTAGGATTAATAAAGGGTTATGGTATAAGGCTCAAAAGAAAGGAGGTTTGGGACTTCCAAATATTAAATATTACTATATTGCTAATCAGTTAAGATATGTGATAAATAGTATTTTAGGGGAGGAAGATCTTGAATGGTTGGAACCGCAAACAGGGGAAATAGATTTTAAATTGCGAATTTTTTTTTTATTAAATTGCAAAAGAAGGATAGGAGGGGACTGGACAACCCGTGGTTGGAAAATATTCTAGAGATCTGGGAGAAATTTAAAGGAAAGTGGATACCAGGAGATTCCCCACTTGCCCCAGTTATAGTAGTGGGAAACTTTCCAAGGGTCTTAAAAACAGAGATAGAAGAGAGACTGAAAGATCAGGAAACAATTAAGTTAAGGAATTGGATGGAAAGAATGAAGGATAATGAGCAAATTAAAGAGATATTAAAAGGACAAAAGATAGCCTGGTTCAAATGTCTACAATTGGGGAAATGGACTCAGGAATGGAAAATGAAAAATAAGAATTGTAGAAACAACACAAGATTTGAAGATTTAATTGAGCGAAAAGGAAGAAAAGAAGAAATTAGAAATAAGAAAGGATTGACTAGTGAGATATATAAAATATTGATAGATGATGATCTTCAGGACTCTATTAAAGCTTTAAAAATGATCTAGGAAGAAGATGTAAAAGAAAAAATTAATGATTATAACTGGGAGAGGTTGTGGAATGTAAGAATGTTAAAGCTGTTGTCGATTAGAATTAAGGAGAATTTTTATAAGACAGTGTGGAGATGGTATCTAACACCTGTAAGATTTCACCAGATAGATAAAAAAGTGTCTAAGAACTGTTGGAGAGGATGTCAGGAGGTTGGAACTTATTTTCATATGTGGTGGAGCTGTGAATTTGTACAAAAATTTTGGAAAAGGGTGTTTAAAGAAATAAGTGAAATAGTTGGAAGTAAATTGGAATTAAGCCCAAAGTTAGCTCTACTAGCAGTATGGGATAGAGAGAATGAGAATAGAACTAAGAGAGAATTGATAAACAACCTCCTGGCACCCGTTAGAATAATGATTGCTAAAAACTGGAAAGGACAAGGAAGCTATACAATAGAAGAATGGTACAAAGAAATATGGGATATGGCATTGAATGATAAATTGACGTGTAGAATGAAAATAAGGAGGGGAATGTCCAGTAAGAATGATTTTGGAGAAATATGGAGTCCCTTTTTGGAATATGTATTAAGTTCGGGGAAGGGACATCAACCTTCAAAAGAGCTGTTAAAATTTTGGAAAGATGAAGAATGATTAAGAGAAGGTCTCATGGGGATGGGGTGCATGGGGGGGGGTCGTAGAGGGTTATGTATTGTATTTTATGTTATTTATGTTTTATTATGTTGAAATAAATAAAAATTATTTTTAAAAAAGTTAGATCTCTATCATCTATAGCAGTCTTCCCAAGACTGAGGCCATCCAGATGTTTTAGATCCCATCAGCCCCAGCCAGCATGAGCTCCCAGCTTTGGTCAGAAATATTGGGACTTGTGGTCCAGGACATTTGGAGGGCACCAGGCTGATTTGTAGCTATGAATTGTGTTCACTCTGCACACCAGATGAATTAGGCTACATCCTACAGAGGCTGATAACGACTATAATAAACCCATTCGTGTCTAAAGAGCCAAGCTCTTTTTGCCTTCATTCTGTCTGAAGCCGACGCACAGGGCAGGAATGCTGCATGACCTTTTCTCATTCTTTCTCCAGGCTGGTGGTATTTATCCTGTGCATAAATCGAAGATTCCAGGAACAGCAGTTTAATAACACTGGCCGGTGTCTTTCTGTCAAAAGGAATGCTTAAATCCTCTTTTCTGCTTCTATCACGCTAAACATCATGGAGTGGTGGAATGTGAACTTTTCTTACATAAGGAACTCCTCCAAACTATTTTTAACTGCTATTTGGATGTTTTTTTGAGGGGAAGGGAAGCTACTTGCTATGCCAACATTAGGTTTAAAGAATGGGAGGGAAAAAAAACTCAGCCATGGAACACTTTGATCTATGAAAGAATCTAGAAATTTACTTACATAGTCAAGAATGTGACTGGCTTGACTTTTGTATTATGTTACACATCATGGTGTAGGCATCTTGTTTGCCTTACAAGGTTTTACAGGCAACATCAGAGATCTTGTCCTGAGCTGCTGTAGTAATGATGAGTGCAGCTAAACAGCTGATTTAATGAGGTTGGAATTTAGCACAATGCTGTATTCAAAGAATTCAGACACCAAAGGCCAGTTGTCAGCAGTATTTCCCTCTGGCTGTATATCCACAAGCAAAACAACTTTCCATATTATCTTAACCCAAATGTCAATTACATTACAGCTGCAAATTACACACTCCCAGTTCATTGACTTTTTCAGGTATGGTTATGGAAGCTATCGTTTTATGGTATGCTTATGGAAATTATCTTAGTAAACATAAACATATGCTGTAAATAATCTCCTCAAAACATTGTGTTAAAAATGCTACAAAGCAATTGCAAATTGATAGTGTAACCTCGGTATATGTAAAATGCCATACTTTCCTAAAAATATTTCATATGATCTGATATAAGAGGTTGCCCAGCATACAGTTATACTAGTCCACTATTTATTTAATGAATGTCTAATTACAGTGTTACGATTAGCACTGTAGGTTGTAACCTTGTAGCAGTAGCCACTGCATGTCAAGGAAGAGGAGCCCATGGGCATGTAAAATGCGCAGTGAGTTTTTGCAAGGGTGGGATTATATCTAGGAACTCCATTTGCTGGACCCGTTGTATAATCTTCTTAATGGTGTTCAAAGTCTGAATGATTCCTCAGTACAACCACATGTCAGTATCTCTTTGGTGTGTTTGTTTTTTTGTAATGTACATGTGTGCTTTTTCCATTGTTATAATTCTCAGGGCTTATTTTCTTCTTTTCACATAACATAAAATATTAACATGGAGCATCTTCCTAGAGTTAACAGTATTTTTCAAGCCCCTGTTCTCTGCCCTTCACAGTAGCCCAATGAAGTTAACCACATGTAGATTGGAAAAAGGATCACCTGCTTAACGTATTCATGCTAAGCTGCTGTTAAAGGACGCAAGAGCAGGATAATCCATTGGTAACTAGAGTATAGTCCTATTATTTGGGCAGATTAGCTAGTTTTCATTCATAATGAAATGAAACAGTTGGGATCAAAAGAACAATTTTAAGTATGCTTAAGGGCTTGGCTGTGCCCACTGTGATTTATGACTTCATTTAAAAGAGAGAGAGAGAGAGAGAGAGAAGAAGAACGATCAAAATTCTTCATGGAACACAAGCCAAATGCCAACTTGGGGCACACAGAACTATTTATTTCTGAAATTTATTATCTACTTTTCATTATGAAATTAGCCCAAAGCAGGATACAACTAATACAACACAATAAAACCATTATATATCTGTATCTATATTTATATCAATATCTATATTTTTTTATCTATAGCAAGTTATATCTTTCTCATTGCATGGTGGAAAGAAGTTGCATGATGCATGGAGGCTAGTAGTTGCATAGTGATCTGGACTGCACAGACTCCAGGGTAACAACAAATAAGAATTTTGTTGGCTTGCCTTCCCAGGCAAAGGATTCTGCTATAACCTGTGGATATACTGGTGCAAGGCATTTGTGCCACCAAACCCAGCGATACGATCCAGGTGGTTAAAGTAACACAACCAACGACAACCAACGATAAAGGCCGCTATGTTCAATAATTGCTCTCCCAGCAAACTGTACTTGATTTCGTCTATTAAACAGAGAGGTAAAAGGCTCTGGAGCCATTTAGCAGTTCTCTGAGCAACAGGGTGCATAATTAGCTTTGCAATTCCTTTTGTAATGTTGGATAATTTGTTAGCTCTAAATCATTGTATTTTAATTTATTTTCAAAACATTAAATATTAAATATGGTACCACATGACCCTCTAGATGTGATTAATATAAGTAATGATAAAGCAGGCATATAATTAAATATCCCTTCCATAAATAGAGTGCAGAAGGAAGCAGCCATTAAAATAACATTATATTATTGAGAGGGGAGGCATTAGTGCACTCAGTCTTAATTCTGAACAACAGATACCCAACAAGATTTTTTCCCTGTGGCTGTTGAAAACTATTTATAGAGCAGTATGTTGTGAGCTGGGAAAAAGCTACACTATTTATTAGGCAACAAGCCTGCACGTTATAAGCGATGCTGCTGTGGCTGTGAGGAGGGTGCATATTCACCCGTAAAGTGAGATGTCACCCTGCTACTTATGCATAAAAATATCAGGAGGCCAGAACCCCAATACCATCCTAGGGGGATGCTTATCCCTAGAGGCCTCCTTCATGGCCCCAAGGGATATCCCCAGCAGCAGAGGACAGTGTGAAGAAAGCCAAACTGCATGTTAAGTTAATCACGCTTTTTTTTAAAAAAAAGAATTCTCTATAGGAATTAATGAGAAATTCATTTCGGTTTACTTTGGAACACAATTTACCCAGTTTACACTTCCCAGAACCGAACATGGACCAAAAAGCAATCTGTGGTTAAGAACTGTACAGTACCACATTTGTAAAGCAATTCATAAGGGGAAAATTTTCATTTGAAAAATGTGTAAATTTGAAAAATGCACATGGGAAAATGCTGACTTTTGAACAATGTTCAGAATGTACTTTAATCCATGGGGGAAAATACAGACATTTTAAAAATGCAAACGATGCATACATTTGGGGAACTGCACAGGAAAATACACACAGCGTGTGTGCGTGCGCGCGCAAAGAAAACAAAATCTCCCAATCTGATACAGACCCGAATTGGAATGGCGTCAAGATGGAATTTGGAAGGACCTCAATGCAATTGAGTTCTGCTGATTCAAACATCCCTGGCCTAATGATGCCACATTTATTTTTATTTTTTTTAAGTATCCCCAGAACCTTGGTTCTGTACCAGGTTCCTGATCCTGTGCCATCTCTCTGATCCATGGAACTGGTGCCCTGTCAAAACCCTCCCTCCCCTCCACTGCTAGTTGCTCCTGCAGATAATATTTACGGCAAGCAGCACTTTCAGAGACAAATAGCAGCTGGGAGGTATTTTAAACAGGAAACCAGAGTGTCAATCCAATCCAGATGGAAAGCAATAAGGGCATCAAAAGAGCTGTGCTGGATCAGATCAAAGACCTATCTAGTCCAGTATCCTGCATCTCACATACTGGGTTCAGAAAATGCAATAACCAATGGTGGTATAAATAGTCATTGGTTCTGGGGGATGTCAACATTCACGCCGAGGGCACTTTATCTGGGGCAACTCAGGATTTCATGGTCTCCATGACAACCATGGGACTGTCCCAACATGCCATCGGCCCGATGCATGTAGCAGGGCATACTCTAGACCTGGTTTTTTCAACTGGACATGGAGATGGGGATCTGAAAGTGGGGGATTTTACATCAACCCCTCTGTCATGGTCAGATCACCACCTGCTGAGGTCCAGACTTACAGCGGCTTTTCCCCTCTGCAAGGGTGGGGGACCCATTAAGAAGGTCCGCCCCCAGAGGCTAATGGATCCAGATGGTTTCCAGAGGGCTCTGGGGAATTTTCCGGCTGATAGGGCTGGCTCTCCTGTTGAAACCCTGGTTGATCTGTGGAATGCAGAAATGACCCAGGCGGTTGACACGATTGCTCCTGAGCGCCCTCTCCTGTGTAGAGCTCGAACGGCTCCGTGATGAAACAAAACAGGAGACAGCTTGAAGGCAGATGGAGGCGAACTCCTGATGGATGCAATCAAACACTGGTAAGTGCTTATGGTAAGCTGTATTCAGGGGCAGTGAGGGCAGCAAAAAAACAATACTTTGCTGCCACTATTCAATCATCAACTTGCCACCCAGCGGAGCTTTTCAGAGTTGTCCGGGGGCTTTTACATGCTGGCCCCAAGGACATGGTAGAACCATCTAAGGCCCGCTGTAATACATTTGCTGGGCACTTCCAGAATAAAATCTTTGGCATCCATCAGGACTTAGACTCCAGTGTTATAGCAGGTGAATCTAGTGAGGTATCCAGAGCACAGGCTTGTCCTGTTTTCTTGGATGAGTTTCAGTTGGTGCAGCTCGAGGACATTGACAAGGTGCTTGGACAGGTTTGTGCAACCACTTCCATATCGGATCCTTGCTCCTCTTGGCTAATAAAAGCTAGCAGGGATGGAACAACTGGCTGGACCAGGGAAGTGATTAATGCCTCTTTGCAAGAGGGAGTGGTCCCAGGCCTCCTGAAAGAGGCGGCAGTGAGACCACTCCTAAATAAATCTTCCCTGGACCTTGAAAATCTTAATAACTACAGGCCAGTAGCAAATGTTCCATTCCTGGGCAAGGTCCTGGAGCGGGTGGTTGCAAGCCAGCTCCAGGCACTCTTGGATGACACCGATTAACTGGATCCATTTCAGTCGGGTTTCAGGCCTGGTTTTGGTACAGAAACAGCCTTGGTCACCCTGTATGATGACCTATGTTGGGAGAAAGACAGGGGGAGTGTGACTCTGTTGATTCTCCTTGATCTCTCAGTGGCTTTCGATACCATCGACCATGGTATCCTTCTGGGACGACTGGCTGAGTTGGGGTGGGAGGCACTGCATTGCAGTGGTTCTGCTCCTACTTGGGAGGTCGGCTCCAGAAGGTGGTGCTTGGGGAACATTGCTTGGCCCCGTGGATTCTCCAGTATGGGGTTCCGCAGGGGTCAGTCTTGTCCCCAATGCTGTTCAACATCTACGTGAAACAGCTGAGTGCAGTCATCTGGAGTTTTGGGGTGCGTTCTCATCAGTACTCTGATGACACGCAACTCTATTTCTCCTTTTCATCTTCAACAGGTGAGGCTGTGGATGTGCTGAACCAGTGCCTGGCTGCGACAATGGACTGGATGAGGGCTAATAAATTGAAACTCAATCCAGACAAGACTGAGATGCTGTTAGTGGGTGGTTCCGCTGACCGGATGGAAGGTGTTCAACCTGTTCAGGATGGGGTTGCACTCCCCTTGAAGGAGCGGGTCCGTAGCTTGGGGGTTCTTCTAGAACCATCTCTGTCACTTGAGGTGCAGGTGGCCTCAGTGGCACGGAGTGCCTTCTACCAACTTCAGTTGGTGGCCCAGTTACGTCCCTATCTGGACAGGGATAACCTGGCTTCAGTTGTCCATGCTCTGGTAACCTCCAAGTTAGATTACTGCAATGCACTCTACGTGGGGCTGCCTTTGAAGGTGGTTCGGAAGCTGCAGCTTGTGCAAAATGCAGCAGCCAGATTGATAACCAGAACCAGTAGGTTCGAGCATATAAGACCTACTCTGGCCCGCTTGCATTGGCTGCCTGTATGTTTCCGAGCTCGATTCAAGGTGCTAGTTTTAACCTATAAAGCCTTACACGGCTTGGGACCACAATATCTGATGGAACGCCTTTCCCAACATGAACCTACCCGAACACTAAGTTCAACATCTAAGGCCCTCCTCCGAGTGCCTACTCCGAGGGAAGCTCGGAGGTCGGCAACAAGAAAGAGGGCCTTCTCTGTGGTGGCCCCCAATTGTGGAACGATCTCCCTGACGAGGTCTGCCTGGCGCCAACATAAATTATCTTTTCGGCGCCAGGTCAAGACTTTCCTCTTCTCTCAGGCATTTGGCAATATCTGAGGAGCCTGGGTTTGTTTTTGTTTTCTGTAGTTTTCTGGGGTGTTGTAGTGGTTTTAAATGTACAGATTGTGTGTATGTTGTATGTTTTTGCTGTTTTAATTTTTGAATATTGTTTTTAGTTGTTTTTATCCTATGTAAACCGCCCAGAGATCTTCGGCTATGGGGCGGTATACAAATGCAATAAATAAATAAATAAATAAATAGTGTGGAGGGAGTTTTTTTTAACCAACAGTTGGTTATTTGGCTGAAATAACCAATGCAAATAATCAACTCTGTGCAGAGTTGGCTATTTGAACCACCATTCATTATCGTGTTGTGTGGAGGGCAGTGTTTGTTATTTCCTCAGCCACTGTTGGTTACTTCATCAGTCACAGAGCCAGAAGGCAAGAACTGTCAGAGTGGTGGCTGCTGCTCTAGTCCAGCTGGCAGGATAGATTTTCGACAGCAATGGCTGATTGGATACTAGTGGGAGGACTGAGGGGGGAGAGAGGGCAGGGGATGAGTGAATCAACTCAGTGTGATGTGGATTAGTCAGATCCTAATCCACTCCACGGTTGATTATTATCATGTTGTGTGGGGAGTACCCTCTAGATAAACAACTGCCGAGTTGATTATTACCCCTCCATCGACTATCATATTGTCTGAACGCAGCCACAGTGGCCATACAAATATTCATGGGAGGTCCACAAGCAGAACTTGAGATGTTCCATGGCTACTTTTCCTTCAAAATAAAAGTGGCAGGTTTAATCACAATTCTTTTAAAAATGTGATTAATGTAACATGCAGTTTGGTCCTGGCATATTTAAATGTATATGATGAGATGATTTTTTTGAATGACAGATTCATGCAGAAACAGAACACAATTTTGGAGAAAAAGATGTGAATGTGACAGAATCTGGCTGTTGACAGATTCTAGGTTGGGCTGTTTCACTTGTTCACCTGTTGGGCTGATTTTGTTAATTAAACATATTTATGCTCTGCTTTTCTTTGCAAACCTAGGACAGCTGTGGCATTTGCTACAGGCTAAGTGAAATTAGATGTGTATATCTCAATTTTATTGCTTCATCTGTAAATGGCGTTGACGGGAAATTTTTAATGAGCAGAAGATTACTGTAAATCAGCAGAATTCATAAAGTGTGATGAGTTTCAGGGCTCACAGCATCCATAGATGCGTGGACACAAAATCCCCCCCCCCCCCATAAAAGCCATACCAATAGTGTTAGTTATGATCTTTTTTGTTGCTTAACAAGAAATAAGAGAGTCCTTCAGGAGATGCAAAGCTTACTATAATAAGCAACAGCAGACGGTGTTAAACATGCATTTTCATCTCTTCAATTTCCACTTGTTCCAGGAAACCTTTAAGTGTGCAGTGGCAAAAGAACTCCAGCTTTACTTTCTGGTTAAATATTGCAAAAATGAATAATTCATGTGTAGAATAT
This sequence comes from Anniella stebbinsi, assembly GCA_029215795.1. Taxonomy (NCBI): domain Eukaryota; kingdom Metazoa; phylum Chordata; class Lepidosauria; order Squamata; family Anniellidae; genus Anniella; species Anniella stebbinsi. Next base: position 194,139,109 of record JARDYH010000003.1, read on the forward strand.
GTATTATTTATCTTGTTTAGCAGCTAGACAGAAGCTGTTTGCAAGTGGTTGTGGTTAAAGATACTTAGAGCGCTTTCCAACAGAGAGGGGGAAAATACACAGGATTTTATTAGGGTAGAGCTGCACCAAATGGTCAGTGTGTTTTAGAGATTACGCTGTCAAAAGTATATTCTGTTATTGGGGGGGGGGGGTGCGGGAGCCATGTGCATTTATCGATGAGTTTTTCTAGACTGAAACTGTGTTGATTGATTGATTGATTGATTGAAAAGGGATTAATTGATTGAAAAGGGAGGTTGGTACCACCCTTTTCTGCCCTGTAGATAAACAGGATATGTGGTTTTCCTTTGATTTTAGAAGAAATAATATAAGAGATACCTTTCCAAAACCCTAAACACCTACCTGCTAGTGAACGCTGAGTGCTGACCAAATTAGTGGAAAGATTGGAGGCAGCAATTTTACAGGTACTTCCACACCACCCATCACTTTAGTAAAGTTGTGTTACCAATTGATTATGAAGTGTCACATACCTCCAAGGATAGCTATAACATATTCTCATGCTTAGTAGGTGGAGCACTGGGATCTCCTACATTATGGTTTTAATATGCAGCAAAGTGGTTGTAATTGTCCATATAAATTTATGATCTGTGAATTCAACAAACAGATGTATATCATAAACCTAGACTCTTTGGAGGGCCAGGATTGACTGCAGTTACTTGTTGAGTGTTCACTCAGTGAGAAAAATGGGATTGTTGCCATGTGTAATTGTGAAAGGGCCACAGCTCAGAGAAAGAAAGAGATAGATTCGTTAACTAAATCAGAATGTCCCACTTCAGACCTCACTCTTTGGAACAAATTAGCTGATGTTTGCAATTCATGTATATTTGTTCAGATCTATGTGTTCTCTTACATTGAAAGCACAATGTGTGTGAGTTTTTCTATGGAGCCACCAATATTTATTTTTCTATGATAGGGGGAAGCAGGGCCATTCCATCAGACCTGCTGAAAAACTGCTTTATTTCCCCCCCTCTTCCCGTTCCACCCTGTTTTCCTTGACATGTCTTTTGAGACTGTAAGCCTGTGAATGGAGACTCCCTCATTTTACTGATTAGATGTAAGCTGCTCTGATAGCCTTTTTTGGCTGGAAGTGGGATAAAAATACATTTAAAATACAATAAATAAAAGGAGGATACAGTAATATAACACAGTCTCAGCTCTATGATGGTTCATCATCTTGTGTTTTTTTTCCTGGTCTGTTCTATTTCTAATCACTTGACTTCATGGAAACAAAAATGTAATAGCACGAGGTTTAGATCTGGAAGGTTCCCTGTGTTTTTGCTGTAGCCTCTTGTCTTTGCCCATCAACACCACCCTATTCATCACTGAGACTGTCAAACTGACAGCGCCTTAGGCAGTGAGAGGAACAGACACAGTGGAATCTGAATGAAACGTCTTCATACTCACCTTTAAGAATGGCAGCTATTCACCAATTTTCACATTTCCGGCTCGCTTATGACAAGGCTTCCATTTGTACTGAAGGTGCATTCCAAACAGTTTTTATGCTTTGTTTTGGGATGAGGCTGGGATTGAAATATAGCTGTGCCTAAAACAAAATGAGGTGAAGTTTAGTTTGAGACCAATAACAAGAGATCAAGGTTCACACTGCTTTTCCAGTTAGGCTGCAATAAAGACTCAGCTTATAAATGGAAATTGTGTGGGTGTGGAAATGTTTTCATGTACTTTAACAAGCACCAACATTCTGAGCACAGAACTGGGGAAAATGTTCATACCACCAGGTCTTCTTGGCACTGACCTTAGGGCCAATTAATACAAGATGTGGGCCATGGAAAATGCATTTACAAGTGGAGGATTCCACAGGGTCTATCTTATGCAGAGGGTTGCAACAGTCCCTTTTCGTACAGGGTTCTCATACTTCCCTATGGACCACTGACTACTGCTGAGCAAGTGCTGCCTGAGAAGGGACAGGCAATGGCTTAAGAATAAACAAGATGCTTGGCCAAATATGATCCATGAAAACAGCTAAAAAGTACAAACTTGCTCTATAGGAAAGATGGCTGGGTGGAAGGAAAGACCAATGAAAAACCAAAGTAAAAGCTGAGATGCTATTTCATAGACTAAAATTGGGATGGGAGAGGTCAAACGTGAAGATCAATGGATTCCTAACATGAATGATTGATTTTCAAGAGATCAAAGTCAAAACCACAAAATATTTAGCACTTTAGCCTAGATAACAGCTTCACATTAGCTGTCTTGCTTTTTCTAACCAGCACACTTCCCAAAATATTTGGAGATGCCAGAGACCATTTCAACTTTGCCATGGTTAAGTGCTCTTTGTGCACCTCAAGTATTATATAACCCAACCCTTATCCATTGCTAGAAACATGCAAGATAGGGATAGTGTCTTTATATCACCGCTTTGGCTGCCCATTCTCTCAAAACCCTGCAGCATTGCAGCTGTGGGGTGGGAATGGTTAATCTTCATGGCAGGAAGGAGCGCGGGCTATCTGCCCGAAAAAGCCGCAACACTGGCGGCCATTCGGCCTGTCAAGCCCGCCCCCTGCCCTGCCTTCCCACACTTCCCACAACCTACCCTGGAATTCCAGCCACCCCCAAGAACACCCCCAGCTTCAACCTGAAGTGAGGTCACCACCGACAGATGGAGGGGGAAAAGATGACCTTGGAGCAAAGGAAAAAGTTGTGGTAAGTCGGCAACTTTTAAAGCACACAGTTTTGGGGAAAATGCCCATGGTGGCTATGAGTTAGTGGCTGCATTGAATAAACAATGCAGTGCCACTGTGCAGCCACTGTGGGGTATACAGGATGTATAGACAGCCCCTGGGCCAGGTGAGAGGCAGGTGAACAAGCAGGTTTTAATGATAAGATAGATGAGCATCTCTAAGAAGCTTTTGTCAATAGGCCCTTGGCAAGTGCCCAACCACAATGCCAGTCCAGACCACAACAGCATCTATCAGCTAGCATGATTGGCTGGGGGATGTTGGGAGTTGTAGTCCAACTCATCTGGAGGGCATCAGGTTGAAGAAGGCTTGTCTATACCTTTTTGTTCTCCCTGCATATTTGGATCAGCTCTTATTTCTCAAATGTCGAGTATCTATCTAGTCTGTCCACCAGTCCCTTCTAGGTTCAAGATTATGGTGTATTTGAAGAATTCTTTCTTCTATATATTTTTAGCTTTATTACTGTTATTTACATGTCTAATGAACATTGTGTTCATATTTAATTACTCTCGTGTAATTATATCCCAAGCACAGAAGGATAATTGTTAAGACTAAATACACTCTCATACCTTGACATTTAGCCGAATAAATGTATCTCCTTGCCCTCCTGCTTTGCATGAATGAATGCTTCCTGAGATACTTTTATTGTTTCCTTAACCACCATAATGCCACATCTAATGATTCTTCTTCTTTTATGTATGGCTGTAGGGCCTTTCCGACAAGCCTCATCATTTTGTTGAACTACCCATTTCAAAAATACAATCATCACTGTCAGGTGTTTTATTTATTTTTTTATCTCCCCTTAGGAGGTTGAAGTTAATTGTATGGAAGACATTATTCCTTGATATTTCGGCTTGCTGCTTTGCCAATAAGCGCTGATGTTTTATTTAAGATTAAATTGGGCCTCGACTCCCCACCTAAGCATGTACATTGTGGACTAAAAATACAATAAGGAGGCACATCTGAAAGGTTAATTGTGCGAACAGCAGCGAATGCGTATAACCTTCATGGAATTTCTGTAACAAATACAGACTAGAAGCTTAGGTTTATCAGGCCACCAAGCTGTCCTGACTGTAGAAGCCACAACTGGCAAAAAAACACAAACAACCCACCTTTCGGGTCTAGACTGTAGACATCGCTACTCTGAAGTAAGCTCCACTGAGTTTAATGGGACTTACTCATCAGTGTGTATAGGATTGCAGCGCTAGCTACCTTGGCACTTAATCAGCCAAGCTATCTCCCATCCCTTTGTAGCATATAGCCTTTTTGACCTTAAGTACTGTGCAAAGTTTCTTCCAAGTGTACTCCTTGATTTGCATTTTCCTGCTCTTCTTAGCAAAGAGCCATCTATTTTTTTAGGTTACAATTCTCAGTCCACTTTGTATCCTACTCCTTTTTTTTCATCCTTCTTGCCTCAGGGCTACTGAACATTACCTTTCCTACATCCTAGGAAGTCTTTCTGTAATTAGCCTGCTTCTGTGTTTAACTCCAGTCAAACTAATAACTTTCCCTTCCCCCACAGGAGCTGGATTGCAAATTCTCAAATACCCTGAGCAACTGAACATTCCATCTGCCAAACCAGCTCAGCAAATCAGTATTAGAGGTTTCACCAGCACAAACACAATGCAAGATATGTGTTTGTTTTAGTCTAAGGGAGAAGGTACACATTACATCAGACCACAGCCTACTGCCAAAAAACAATAGCCCTACATCTGTCTTTCCATAACATGATTTCATGATTATCACACTCTTTCCATAATATGATTATCCTCTGATATAATGTCATCACATCACATGTTCAATAACCCCTGCCTCTGGTTTATGTGTAAGGGTGGAGGAACGCATACCATGGCAAAGTCACATTGTAGGCAATTGTTAGGCAATGAGTCATCTCAGGCATATCAAATAGGCATAGCTAAAATGTCTGTCTGAACCAAAGTTTCCTTTTCACCTATAACTCATAGTAAGCTGGAGCTGGGGAAAAGGGAAATTTGTGAAAGAGACATTCTTGCTCATTAACATCCATGTCCCAGGCAGGTCAAAAACACAAAGGGCAAGTTGGGAAATTTCCAGAGAACTGTACGAGTAAAAATATGACATCATGCAACTATGAAGAGGTGGAATTAAAAGAGTACAGTAGCCAATCATAGTACAGTAAACACATCAAGTTCAAGTGTAAAACTTTAAAAGTCAAGGGAAGTTACTTGGTGGAGTTGCTCCTTTGAAGTATTAATCACTGGCAAAACCCTATACTGGTGATGTATGCACTGTGCTTTGCCTTGTTTTCTTTTTCTATTGTAACCTTTGTCAACAAATACCATGGTATCGGTTTCTTTCTATAATTTTCTTAAATACACCTGCTTGTTGCTAACGAATGTTTAAAATATAGTTTATGAGCATCTGTTTATTAAGCAACTGTGTTTAGTGTAAAATGTCTGAGTCCTTCTCAGCATCAGAAAAAGTAATCTCGATGGACCCAGCTAGAGACAGGAAGTAGGAACCTGTCAAGATAACAAGAGGTCTGCTTAATTCAATTTGTTATCCATACATTATTTCCCCTACAATGGCATGAGGTCAGTGAGATTACATGGAGAGAGAAGGAACAATGCGACATTGGGGGTGCCATTTTCAGCAGTAGCCCCATGTCTTCCATAACACATAGTTTTACCCTATCACTGTACATTGTTATTAGCAACACACAACTGATGAGAGTTAATAGGCAATTGACACCAATATACAACAGTGATATGAATTTATTTACTACTCACTATGCTTATTTCTTTTCCAATACATATAGTATGATCTATGAAGACCGTTGGGCTTTTAAGTGATATTTTCAGACTATCCATGACTGCTGCAAGATGCTCAGTTCTAATAAGTTTTCCTTGTTTGAATTTATATACTGCCTCATTGCAAATACCCAAGGATGGGCCAGTGAATGATGTTCGAGATCACCTGGCTCCTTCGAACATAGTTTTACTGCCCATCTCGCGCCAGATTCCCAATCCCATTTACAATCACTGCACATTCTGCATGAAGTTGCAAAAATTGAGCAGAGTTTGAATGGAAGATTTGTGCAAATTTCCCCTAATTTGCACAATTTCCCAAATTTGCACAACTTTCCTGCATAGACTAGATGCTTGCGCATGTATGCTGAGCTACAAACAAGATATGCTCACAAGTTTTGCAAGCAAAAAATAAATCCTCATAGATCCCTACAAATACGCAGTATATTTTACATAACAAAATAATGTAATGCCATATAAGTTATTCTAAACAAATGCTAAACACACTGTAAAACGGGTAGGCAACTTGGCACCTTCCAGAAGTTTTGGACCACAACTCCCATAAGCCCCAGCCAGCATGGCCATTGGTCAGGGATTATCGGAGATGTAGTTCAAAATTTCTGGAGGGCACTGGGTCACCTGCCTCTATAGTAAAATATGCAAAACTAATCAATTTCAGAAGCTTAACATTATTTTCAGAGCCTGCCCTAAAAGGCAAGATCAATATTTAAGGTCTCTTTGGAACTCCAATTAGGTGGAATTTTCTATTCTGAATAGTTTTTTTTTATGCCCAAGCCTCCTGACAGTCAATTAATCAATGTCACAAATCTGACATCGGACTCAAATGCCAGCTTCTAATTTTGAAATCGTTATAATCAAATGTGAAAAAATGAAACCAGCCCTTTACACATCTCAACATATGGCCACAGAGATTATGGAAGTTGAGAAATAAAGAGGTTATGAAAGTTGAGATACAAATTTGGAGATTCACCATTATATTTTCAAAACTCCTTTTATGAGGGCTAAGCAATTTTAACAAGATGCTGGTCCTCCTGAGACACATGGATAGTAGAGTGGTGGTAAAGGTTGTTCACCATCATCGGTTTCATAGTCATGCCCCCAAGAAGAGTCATATTCATATCCCTGAGGGTCTGGGGAATGAGAGAAGGGAGGGCAAGTATATACATACAAAACCTGTAAATAGAGATAGAAATTGAAACATGTAAAATGGACGTTTTCTATTACATTTACATTTCTTTTTCTCCAAGTTGCTTTGCTGTTCTCTCTCTCTAAACTATTGAAATGGCTCTAAAACATTAAAATGAATGATTGAGTTCAAGCAGGCCAATAAACAAAAAAGGTATCAGCTTATATATTTCCAGTGGAAACTTTTTAATATATTGCATTTTAAAAATAAACTATACATTTATATTCAAATAGAAATGACTTAGCCATGAATGCCGAATGGAGATGCCATATTTACAAATGAATTATTTCCTAATTATTATGTACATGATTAAGACTTCAGTCATGTGCACTCCTTCTGGGAAGCAAAATAGACATACTTAGAATTGTACTATAAATGAGTTGTATTTAACTTTTTGGTCAATTTCCAATAGAAGATCTTGAAAAGTGGGGGATAGTAGCAGAGTGATCCATGTTCCAACTGGACAACCAAAAATGGCATGTGATGGACAGAGAGGCATATATTCACACAGAGGGTCATGAGAACCATCCTCCTCTGAAACAACATAAGATCAGTAACTCAAGATTCTTCAGAGGTTTCTTTGCTAAGCACTAGGGGGAAACCCTCTTTCTCAACGTCAACAATCCAACAGCAGTCATCAGCTGTACAAGAGCAGTTTTTTTGTGAAGCTAATGGGTCTTCATTGCCCATTGAAGACCAAGCCACCCAAAATACTTTGCATTACAATAGGTATAGGTTGCAATATATTAGGGGTGTATTAAGGATCCAGCTGGATCCCAAACTAAATTGGGCTGATTCTAACAGATTCAGGATATCTACGAATCAGTGGGGCTGCTCCAAAGTGGACCAAATCTGAACACTCCTGAAGATTTTGGATTCAGAGCGATACAGAGACACAGATAGTATCCCCCACCCAAACATGTACATTTCTCCCCAAGTTTTCCATACAAGAGAAAACACCAAGGTTGGGAGAGAAAGGGGAGGGAGAGGAGGGTGTATAATTTTGTGACTGGCATTTCTAGCTTCTAATCACAGCGAATGATTTTTACCAGGACTCTCCAATCCCAGTGCTTTGGGGGAGATATTTTAAAGGAGCTATCCAAGGTGCTTTGCATTTTGGTAGCTCCTTTAATATTCTGACTGGTTCTCACTGAAATCTGGAGTGGATTCACTGACTCTTTGACATCAGAACCACCCTCTTCCACTACACTGAGCTTTAATGTAAGATCTTCAGCGAGCTGAAATACAACCTTTAACTTTTAATTAGAAACGCAGACAATCTTTTTTTTTTAAAGAAGTGTTACCATTTAAACTGCTAGCATGAAGTAGAAACTCAATCAAAGAAAAGGAAAAAAGAATCCAGCCTCTGCTAGATCGTGTTCTTCATTCTCTGACTTCCTAGTCTAAGGCAATAGCAAAACTTGACAGACTCCTTATCACCTCATGCATTTCTTAGAGCAAGGACTGTTCCTCAATTATCCTGGTGCTCCAGCGGATTATGTTATCGCTCATACTGTGACAAATATCCCAGAGCTGTGCTCTCCTCTGTTCCATCTCCACTACACCAAGTCATGTGACAGAGATGGGTGAGCCACTGGAAATAACCAAGCTGTTGAATTAAGCCAAGCTGTTGGAAAAAGTAGCTCACCTGTTGAGAAGTAGCTCACCTCAGTTCCAAGCCAAGGCTGAATTCATCACCACCCAAAAGTGAAGGTTTAAATAGTCTATCTCCCACTCTCCAGTCCTCCAACCACTCTTTCCTTTGGAGACAACTTATTGGCAAGATATGTGGTAGCATCAGCAGTGGCAGCAGTCCAGCTGTGAAAAAAGGGAAGGAGGGATCTCTCTCTCTCCCTCCCTCCCTCCCAGTCTTCCTTCTGTCCTTCAGCAGTGCCTCACATGCTGTATAAGAACACGCCAGGACAAAAGACTCTGGTTGCTCTTGGGAAATGTAGTTTTCCCATGGGTAATTGACATTGCACACACACACACACGAAAGGAGGGCTAATTCTATGAGAAAAGCTACACACAATCAGTCCTGCGCATGTGCTTTCATCATTCAGATGCAGCCCAAGCTATGTGGGATTGCCTCATGGAAGAGCAGCTCCATTCTACCAGAGATAAATCTATAGGACCCTGAGGAAAGGAGAGATCGGATGGGAAACTAAATATAACAAAGTCTTTCTATCAGTTGTATAATTTGATTTCTTAAGTTCTCATCCATGGACAATGTTGTGTCTACGTCCAACTCCCTGCTTCAAAGGAATTATATCTCAGATTCCGACTCAGAACCTGGGGATGGAATGCAGGAAACGGAGGAGTTACTGCAAGACGAAGTAATAGAGCCCTTTCCCACGGCAGGGGGGGAAGTAAATCCTCAAGGCAATAACGACCTTAACCAGGGAGAGAGTACTTTCTCTTCTGGGACAAAGGAGTTTAGGAATGCAGTGACGAGGCGTAGGACAAAGAGGAGAGACTTCAAACTCAAAACCGCCCGCCGCTCAGAGAGGCTAGCAAACAGGGCTCTACAGACTAATTTGTCCTAATGAAATGACTCTGTTCTCTTTTCTCTCTAAGTAAGCTCAACTGCATGCCTAGGGGCTACAAAGCCTTTTGATAACCTTGTTTTCCTTGTTTTGCTGGAGGAGGGAGAACGATCGTTTTTTGTGTATAATAAAGGATTTGTATCTTTCCCTTCAAGAGGTCTGTTTATTGTTCGCACCCCTTTTGTTAGAACTTACAGAGTCACGACAGCTTGAGCTTACTTAGAGAGTCTTTTTTCTCGTCCTTCGTCTGCAAGATGGAAGCGGCTCTTGATCAAATAACCCGTGAGAACCAAGCTCTCCGAGACCAGGTGAATCAATTGGCTGGGGCGATTGCTACATTACAAGCCGCGCCGCAGCAGCAGGCGCCCCCCCCAGTGCCTCCACGTCGGAAATGCCCTATTAGTCTTCCGGAGAAGTTTGATGGAGATAAGAAGCTTTTTACTGCTTTTCGCGCTCAGGCAGAGCTCTACATGCGTTTGAGGGCTGACGATTTTCCGACCGACCAGATGCAGGTTGGATTTCTCATTAGTCTACTCTCCGGGGCGGCTGCGAAATGGGCGTCTGCTCTCCTCATTGCAAATAGCCCCTTATTGACCAATTACCAAAATTTTGTAACTTCTATGGCGACCTTTTTTGGGGATTCTCTTCGAACGGAGACTGCAACCAGAGAAATCCGCCGTCTACGCCAGGGAAAGGATTCTGCTGCTGTCTACATTACCAACTTTCAGCTACTAATACAGGACTTACAATGGAATGATGCTGCCTATAAGGCCCAGTTTATGGAAGGCCTCAACGACGATATCTTAGATGAATTGGCGCGGTCTCCGCTCCCGGCGACTTTGGCAGAGCTTACCGCTTCCTGCTTGCGTATAGATGCTCGCTTGGAGGGTCGCAGAGATGCCAGACGCGCAGCGGTCGGCCGGCCCATACCTCCTCCTATACCTCCTAGGGCTTTTCCTCCTCCTCAGCGTTCTCCTCCTGTTGCAACTGATGAAGTTCCCATACAAATCGGGGCCACACACTCCTTCATTTCCCCAGTCGAAAGGACCCGCCGGCGTGCGGAAGGATTATGTTTCAAGTGTGGAAGAAAGGGGCATTATGTGAAATCCTGCAGATCCCCAGTGTGGAAGACAGAACCTACTCCTTTGACAACTTCTGCTCCTCAGGCATGACTAGACCGAACCCCAAGTCTCATGGGGGTCTGTAATCAGGAGGTCCCAGCAACGACTGGGGTAAGTCTTTCACACGCGTCTCCCTCATCCCACCTCGTCCTTCCTGTACGTCTGCACACCTCTCATTGGTTGGGTGGAGATTTTTTGGCCTTACTAGACTCAGGGGCGACCACGAATTTTATGGATGTCCAATTTGCCAACCGCTACGATGTGCCTACTCAGCCCCTGCCCCGTCCCCTGTATGTAGAGACAATAGATGGCCGTCCGCTCCTGTCAGGAGCGATAACCCAAATTACTTCTCCCATCACTGTATGTTCCCAAGGGCATGAGGAACAATTACAATTCCATCTTGCTAAGATGCCTCAGTACCCACTTGTACTGGGTATGTCCTGGCTCACCAAACACAACCCCCAAATCTCGTGGGAACATCACCAAGTTCTTTTTACGTCTCCTTATTGTCGCCAGCACTGTTTTCCGGGGTCCTCCCTTCCAATTGCTCAGGATCTGACTCCTCCGCTCCCAGTTTTAGCAGCTTCCAGCCACCTCGGCTCCTCCACCCTTACTGCTCTCCCAGAGAAATATGCCGCCTTTTGTGATGTTTTTGACAAGACTGAAGCGGATCAGCTACCCCCCCACCGGCCATATGACTGTACTATAGATCTCATCCCGGGGGCCCCCATCCCTGTGGGAAAGCTGTATCCGATGTCAGGCCCTGAGTTGGAAGCCCTTAGGGAATTCCTGGACACAAATTTAAGGCGCGGTTTTATCCGCCCTTCGAGCTCCCCTGCTGGGGCGTCTTCCTTTTTTGTAAAAAAGGCCTCTGGAGATCTCCGTCTTGTCCACGACTACAGGAAGTTAAATTTGGCCACGATCCGTGACACATACCCCCTCCCCCTCATCCCGGAGATGTTAGAGCGTTTGGGACAAGCTTCGATTTTCACTAAATTGGACCTAAGGGGCGCTTATAATTTGGTCCGTATCCGTAAGGGGGATGAATGGAAAAGTGCCTTTTTGACACGGTATGGCGCTTTTGAATATTTGGTCATGAGTTACGGCCTCGTCAATGCTCCAGCCACATTTTGTCGTCTCATGCATGACATTTTTAGGGATTTTTTGGACAAGTTCTTAATTATTTATCTGGATGATCTGCTTATCTTTTCTCGAGATCCCCAAGAACACCAGCTTCATGTAGAAGCCGTCCTGCAACGTCTTCGGGAGAACCATCTCTTTGCTAATTTGGAGAAGTGTGCTTTCGATTTGTCTACATTGGACTTTTTGGGTTATCAGATTTCCACACATGGCATTAAGATGGATCCCGCCAAAGTACAGGCAGTTTTGTCCTGGCAACCCCCAAGGTCCAGGAAGGATTTACAAAAATTTCTGGGATTTGCCAATTTCTATAGAAAATTTTTGCCTAACTATGCTAACCTTACTGCCCCCTTGTCTGACTTGCTCAGGGGCAACCGTGCTACCTTTCGCTGGCCTCCCTCCGCTCAAGAGGCTTTTGACAAACTAAAACATTTGTTCAGCTCAGAACCCCTCCTCCACCATCCCAATCCACAAAAACCTTTTGTTGTGCAAACTGATGCTTCCGATGTAGCCTTGGGAGCAATCCTTTTACAACCGGGCGGGAAGAAAGGAGACCTGCTGCCCTGTGCTTATCATTCTCGAAAATTGACTGCTTCAGAAAAGAACTACACCATTTGGGAAAAGGAGCTTCTAGCCATAAAATCTGCATTGGAAACCTGGAGACACCTCTTAGAAGGGGCCCTCCACCCAGTGGAAATTAGGACCGATCACCGCAATTTAGTTTATTTACAAACAGCTCGAGCTATGAATCAAAGACAAGCTAGATGGTCGTGGTTTTTCTCGCGCTTTAATTTAAAAATATGCCATGTCCATGCTTCTGAAAATCAACAAGCAGATGCGCTTTCCCGCAAGCCGGAATACTTTGCAGAGGGAGAGGAGACACCACTACCTCCGCCAATTCTTCCTCCTCAAACTTTGGCCGCGGTGGGGGACTTACATTCCTGGCAAGATGAACTCCGTCGTGAACAAGCGCAAGATCCCTTTGTACGCCGCAAAGTGACTCAGCTTGGATTGCAGGAAGGGGCTGCCCCATCCTCCTTATTTTCGTTGCGTGACGGTCTCCTACATCACAGACACCAACTCTATGTCCCCTCAAAAACTCTAAGGGAAAAGATCCTTCGCCAATGCCATGATTCCTGCACAGCTGGACACTTTGGAATTTTCAAGACCTTAAAAGCTGTAACCCGAGACTTTTGGTGGCCTCAAGTACAAAATCATGTCACCTCCTATGTAGCCTCCTGTGATACCTGTCAACGAGCAAAAACTGTCCCAGGTAAACCCACGGGTTTACTTCATCCATTGCCTACGCCTGCGGGACCCTGGAAAGTACTCTCCCTGGATTTTATTACTGATTTGCCTTCATCACAAGGCAAAACCACCATCCTGGTGGTTGTGGATTTATTTTCTAAAATGGCTCATTTTATTCCTTGTACGGGTCTACCCTCGGCCAAGGACACTGCTAAACTCTTTGTCACGCATGTTTTCCGTTTACATGGTTGGCCAGAGGGATTAGTCTCCGATCGTGGCGTTCAGTTTACTGCCCATTTTTGGAGGGAATTGTTAGAACTACTGCACATAGAACTTCGACTTTCTTCTGCTCATCATCCTCAGACGGACGGACAAACGGAACGTACTAATGCTACCTTAGAACAATACCTCCGTTGCTATGTTAACTACCAACAAGACAATTGGGTTGATCTCTTGCCTTTAGCTGAATTTGCCTATAACAATGCCTGCCACTCCACTACAAACCAATCCCCATTCTTTGTCAACTACGGATATCACCCCAGAACTTTCCCATCTTCTCTCGGCTCAGCTACAGTTCCTGCCGCTGATATGTTCTTGGAAGAGCTACACACTCTACATAACATTCTTTGAGACCAGATTGAACAGGCTAAACTTTCTTACAAGATAGCGGCAGACCGTCACCGGTGCCTGGGGCCTTCTTTATCTGTTGGAGATTGGGTTTGGTTGTCTACTCGACATTTTCCTTCACGAATGTTATGCAAAAAACTTGCTCCCCGCCGCACGGGTCCCTTTCAAATTATAGCCCAGATTAACCCAGTTGCTTTCAAGTTAGCTCTTCCTCCTTCACTAAGAATTCACCCAGTTTTCCACAGGTCTTTGCTCTCTCCGCTCATAACAGGAGACCCTCATCGTTCAAATTTGGTTCCTCCCCCTCCGGTCTTGGTGGAGGGAGAGGAAGAGTTTGAAATAGCTGGCATTTTAGACTCCCGTTGTTTCCGAGGAAAGATTCAATACTTAATTGACTGGAAGGGTTATGGTCCTGAAGAACGTTCCTGGGAACCTTTAGAAAATTTGCATGCCCCCCTATTAGTCCGTGAATTTCACCAACGTTATCCCCATAAACCTGCCCCGGGTTTAGGACGCTTTTCTCCTGGGGGGAAGCGTTATGGGAGAGGGGATGGTGTTGTGTCTACGTCCAACTCCCTGCTTCAAAGGAATGATATCTCAGATTCCGACTCAGAACCTGGGGATGGAATGCAGGAAACGGAGGAGTTACTGCAAGACGAAGTAATAGAGCCCTTTCCCACGGCAGGGGGGGAAGTAAATCCTCAAGGCAATAACGACCTTAACCAGGGAGAGAGTACTTTCTCTTCTGGGACAAAGGAGTTTAGGAATGCAGTGACGAGGCGTAGGACAAAGAGGAGAGACTTCAAACTCAAAACCGCCCGCCGCTCAGAGAGGCTAGCAAACAGGGCTCTACAGACTAATTTGTCCTAATGAAATGACTCTGTTCTCTTTTCTCTCTAAGTAAGCTCAACTGCATGCCTAGGGGCTACAAAGCCTTTTGATAACCTTGTTTTCCTTGTTTTGCTGGAGGAGGGAGAACGATCGTTTTTTGTGTATAATAAAGGATTTGTATCTTTCCCTTCAAGAGGTCTGTTTATTGTTCGCACCCCTTTTGTTAGAACTTACAGAGTCACGACAGACAACCTCATTCCTAAACACATAGTCATTTGGGCCTCTTCATAATAAGACACTTAAATGTTCATTTGGACCATATATTATACAATAGTAATGTTAGGTCAATATAAATAAGGAGCATTATTATGTCCCTGGTAATAGCTCCTTGAGAGCAGGGCACAGAGTCTCATTGTGTATAGACACAAGTGTCCACTACATGCTGCTTTATGAAAGCATGTTCATTTTATTTATTTAGTACATTTATGACCTTCTGTCTTTCTTCCATTATGGAACACAATGCAATATATTTGGGGTTCCCAGGTGGTTCCCCCATGCAAACATTGACCATACCCAGCAGGACCAGCCCTACCATTAGGCAGAGTGAGGTGGTTGCCTCAGGAAGTTGAATTTGGGTGTCCTGGCAGGGCAGAAAATGGTTAGTTACTATTGATGTATTTTTTAATACATGTGGGAATTTCTGTCTCAGGTGACAAAGTAATTTGGACAGCCTTGACATGGGGACTTACACCCTTTGAATCAGTCGGGCCAGCCTTGACTTCCAGACCAGCTTTACTTCAGCACAAAAACTGCATTGTGTGCCCTCAGATCATGCCATGTTTCCCCTTTACACTTCACAAGTTTAATTCACCAGCACTAGTGGAATGCCAGTGCAGCTGTGGCAAACCTGAGTGCTGTGTAGCGTGAAGTAACCTTTGAAGAGCGATACATGAGGATAGGAAGCCTTATATAATGAGCGACCATATCTTCTCCTGAGCCAGATAGATGCTCTGTCTAGTCTACACCTAACAGACCCAATTTGGACAAATTTCCCAGGAAATGGGAGGGAAATTGTGACTTTTACAAATTTAGTCTAATCTGAAAGAATGCTCCTTAGGTGAAATAAAAATAGCATGTTCACAGATTTCCTGTTGTCACAAAGAAAAGTCCTCCTGCAATCACTGGATGTGTGAGATAATGTCACAGGAATCCTTTAAAATGGGATGTTATAGAGAACTATTGGAGTGCCTTGGTATATCTAAAAGCTCAATGCAATGCTAAAGGCACTTCTATGCATCCTCTGCTCATTTTAATGGAACCTGAATTAGTGTTTTTGTTTCATTTTGTTGGCTTATCCCTAAATCTGAAGAAAATAGAGTTTCCTGGACTTCCTATGTTCTTTTATCCACATATGGGCTAATGACCAGTAATGAGGGCATGCACCCAAGCATTTGACCAGTAATGAGGGCATGCGCCCAAGCATTTGACCTATTCAGTAGTCAAAAGTGTTTGGTGTATACATACCTGAGTATACAATTTTAATAAACCACATTTTTCCAGTCCAGGAGCCGTGTGTTTCCTTCTCCTTGCACTGTGGTTGGAGGCATTAGCCAGGACCAGGCTTCAACTGGACTGTGTCAAATAAACTGACTGTAATTTTTAGATAATAATGCTCAGTACCCTACGGGGAGCTTATTTTTTACAAAAATAAATCCTTAAACATCCAATCATTACACCATTTTGTCATGCTAAAATGACAACAACAACCATGAAACCTTTTCTTTAAATCCCTTTTATGTAGGGAAACTTTGGCTAAAATGATTTAAACACTGAAACAAATTCGTATTTCCTACCCCCATCCACATTTAAACAAAACAGCAGCTTTATTTGGCATCATGGCTACCTTGCCTGATTATAAATCCACAGAAATGCACAATCCCTCAGCTTCCTTATTGGTGCTCATTTTATTTTGTATACAGTAAGTGCATTGCCAGGAGAAAAAGCCATAAATACTTCTGTACTCTCCAATCATTTGACCATATTTCAGAACTAAATTATTTTTTACAGCTTTGGGACTTTGGAAACCCTGTTGGCCAACCAACAGAATAGGCTGAGTTAATTGTAAAATGGAAATGGGACAGTCGATGATAAGAAAAATGAACAGAGAGCCAGAACTTGTATTTTTCTACACTGACTGTTGATGAATAAATAGCAAGATGTCATACAATCCTGTTACTCAGAATCTGGAATAGGCATGCCTACAAGACTGTACAGAGATTTGGCCCATAGAGACGATTATATTTTGTTTTTCATTTAAAATATGGTTTAAACAGAGATTTAAAACAAGGGAAGACGTTGTCATGAAAAAAGGGATACAGAAGCTGTTCAACACATAAAACATCATGGGAAAGAATGCATGAAGGCAGGGATGAGAAGAAGGTAATAGTAGCTCAGCCTGCTGAAGTGGTGGGAATTGGAATAAATCACTTTCACACAGGTATACAGGGTGTTTATGGGTTTCCATCTGAATGGTACCACAGATACCCTGCTTTTTCACCAAGGAAGCTCAATGCATCTTACAAAACCATATTTTAAATATTTAGGGTTCCATCCAATATCAGTCTAACTTAACTCCTATTCATTTCAATAGGTCTACTCTAAGTAGGACTAACATTGGATGCAACTTACAATGTTTATGGACCATCCTCAAACTCAGGTGGTGAGGGCTAAGATAGGTAGTGATGCCACCAAATTTTATAATTATTTGGCTCATTTGTCAAACCTGTCCATTCGTAATGCTCACCTTTGTAGCGAGTCTTTGCAGTGATGCATTATGAATTTGCTGTTATGTTCAGGATTGATTGCAGTCTTCAGAGTATTCACAGTTTGCATCTAAACAACACTGTTTCTGTGTGATGAAACATCACATGACATCATAATCAACTATAGCTCCTGAGATGCACTTTGATATCATGCATGTGCAAATACTTGCAAACACAGAATGAGACCTTGCTTTAAAGGAGAACTTTTGCCTGAGCTCACATGGACAAATCCATTATTTTCTGAGTAAGCAACAAATTCACTCGGGGTATGTTTGCCCATCACTACTGATAGGTTTGGAGTTAGGGTGTCCATATGACTTCTTTTACAGAGGACAGCCCTTTATTGGAATGTCTGTCAGATGACTGTCCTCTATTTTGAAGCCATCCTCTATTTGAATCCAAGTCCAATCCAAGTCTGGTTTAAAGATAAAGAATGGTCAGAAGGAAGACCTGGGCTTTGAGCTGCCCACCAACAGCATCTGGACAGAAGACTGAACAAGGCACACAAGTCACCTGGTCACAGTCTTTCACACTATGGTGAGATGTACCATATTTCTATTTCAATAACAACAACAACAACAACAACAACAACAACTAAATCTGCAGCTTTATTACAAATTATCAAATGCACATTTCATGAAAACTGGTGTCCCCTTTGTCCTCTTTTTTGTGATATATTTCCTCTTCTTTGACAATTCATAAATGGCCACCATATTTAGAGTCAAAAAGGGGCAATTGAGAAACACGAGGGAGATTGGGGATGGATGGGCACACTTGCGCCCCCTGAGTGTAGGCACTTGGCCAGTCACCACTGCCACCTGCCCCCGCTTGCCAGGCCGCGAGAGCCCTGGAGAGTTTGGCAAGTGGTCAAGGGGTGCCCTTTAGCTGCTGGTCTTCCCTGCGAGCTGAGATTTTTAGAGAAGATAGAGGCGCTAAACATTGCATATATCTAATGTTGCACAAAATGACAACCATACCAAATGATTTTATGCATCCAGTATTGCTGAAATGGGCCTGTAGCACCACCATTTCCCCACCATTGCCAAACTCACTGGTTCCACCCAACCATTTCTGTGTGTTCAGTAGAGGTCTCAACATGGAGCCTACACTTGTACGCCCTGTACACACTCCTCTACAAAAAGCATATTTTTGCAAAACACTTGGGGAACTTTGAAAATAGAAAAAGCAAGTATTTTGATAATAACATTCTTTTCTTTTCTTTTAATCACAGTGGCCCCAGTGAGATTATGTTTTTGCTGAGTGAAGAAATCAGCACCTGAATTTCTACTATGGCCCCATGGTGTGCAATGCCAGCTCCAGGTTTCTGAAGGCTGATAGGCAAGGCCCCCTCAAGAGGTCCCTTCACTTCAGTGACTCTACCTTCTCACTACCATTGCCACCAGTTTCTATTGCTCTTCCTCTTTTTCATCACTACTACCACTGGTTTGCTTGATAGGCTGAGAGCCAGTGAGCAAGCAGGGAGCAGCATCTACTGCTCCTCCTTCTCACCACTTCCATTGTCTGGGCCAGAGTTGGAGGCAGGTGAAGCAGCACATTACAATGATGATGATGAAGAGTAACTCCAGAGGCCTCTTGTCAGTAGGCCTGCTGAGGGTCCACACATCCTGTTGGGCCCTGGGCCCTTGGCAGATGCTTAACCCTGACTCCCCTTGCTGCCAGTATGGTAGACATCTCTAGCTGTTGAATTTCTGCCTATCATTTACATATTGAAAGCAGAGGTCCTTCTACCAAAAAGTGGCAACTGTACTAAAATTCTACATACGCAAACAGATAAACAAGAAGAAGAAAAAGAAAAAAAATGTAAAAAATATACCCAGAAGTGATAAACAAAGAAGCACAAAAAGCAAACAGAAATTCTAAAAGTGATTTTGCATAAGTGCCAAGATAGTTACGTGTATCAAAAGGAAAGAAAGAGGAGAAATGAAGTCAAGGGAGAAAAATTAAAATCCGTATTTGTGGACCCCACCCCCACCCAATGTGTCACTTCTGTAATATGTATCTGGAGAAATTATATCCTTATAAATCTCTGGTTTCTCTGCTAATTACATCATTAGGTTTTGGAGAGGTTTGAAAGAAGAATTTTTATCCGCTTCTGATCTGACAGTTGCAGAGGAACGAAATGCTAACCCTGCTACTCCCATATGAAAAGCTAAAAAGAAATTTCCTAATGGAATCTTAACTGTTCTGTGAGGTGTTTAAAGGTAAATGCCACACCATCACTCAAGCGACAAGGTAGTGCAGTATTCCTTCTTTGTTGTAACAATTCAAGTTGGATTTATGCAATCATTTTGCCGTCATCTCATGGTGAACACATATGTGGATCCAGCTATTGTGAATTTTTTAACTTGCCTTATGATTATGCCTAGGGCATGGTATACACCAAGGTGAACAAGCTCAAGTTATTCAAGTTCCCTTTACTCCAGTTCTGGAAGAAGGAGGAGGAGGAGGAGGAGGAGGAGGAGGAGGAGAAGAAGAAGAAGAAGAAGAAGAAGAAGAAGAAGAAGAAGAAGAAGAAGAAGAAGTGATCACTCAAAGAAAAGCCACTTCCAATGAAACAGATAATATTCAGAGAGAACAATAAAGAACATTGAGGCTTCTCCTCTCTAACTGTTCTTCAATTAATAGTTGCAGGGCTGGCCCTATCATTAGGCAAACTGAGGGGGTCACCTCAGGCAGTAGATGCTGGAAGGTGGCAGCAAGGTGTGTATGGGGGGACAGTGTGCCATGGAGGCAGTCCTGCCCCCACCCCCCAAGCTAGCCTGCTGCCTTCAGCTGTGGTAGAGGATGCTGTTCCATTGGTTTTGGGGAAGAAAGATTCAACTGCCAGCCCAGTAGGCTTTTGTATACGGGTAGGGCAGGGTGCACCATCTTGTTCTCTGCATCAGGTATCAACATAACTGACAATCATAAGGGCTAGGAATTTATTTTATAAGTGAGGCAAATACTACTATTGTACAATGCGATCCTAGAAGTGCAAGTTATACAAGCCCCAATTACAGCAGATCTGATTGCTTTGCTTAACTTACAATGGCCTGTCATAGGAGAATACACTGAGTTCCACTGGACATCCAAAATGAACTAATAGGAAATCATTGTGTAGCTGAGGCAGAGGCCACCACCATGAGTGCATGATGAACAACTGAAGAAGGCTGGGTTAGACTAGGTATATAAAATTAAGCAGTTCAACTGAAAATGCTATGACAACAGCATGTATTAGATTATACAAGTATAAGGGGATGTGCTTTCTGGCTGCATTGCAAGCCTTGCTCAAGTAACTGGGAACTGGGGAGTCTTCACAGATGATGTAGATCAGTTTCATTTTGCAACATAAACCAGAGGAAAAAGTAATATGCAGGTCTGGTTAATGGGCCACATTTAATAAAAAACATGGATACATTGGCCAGTCATTCATTTAGCATTTTATACCCCACATCTATAACACACTCAAAGCTTACAGAAATTAAAGTACAACATAAAATAAATACATGAAATGAAGAATGAAGACATTATCTACATAAAAAGCTTTTTAAAAGATCAGGGTCATTCTGTATGGTTTGCATCCAATGATAAGAAGTATCCAATATAAACATAAGGAAGCCAGCATATTTTGCACATCAGACACCTCTGAGCCAAATCACACACCTCAGGAACCCAAGTTCCATGCTGAGTGTCTCTCTTCGTGCCCATTTCTCCAGGCAGTTTAGCTTTACAAAGGTTTCAGAGCCAATCATTTGATCATCCCCTCCAGCTGTGTTAATCAGCTGCCAACATTAATGGACACTTACCCTCTTACCATGAAGAACAGCACCTTCCATTTAGAAGGGCAGCATTCAGCGAACACTGGAGCCCATCTGCGGGGAATAATAACAATAATAAAGTCCCATTTGGATTTCAGTAACACCAATCAAGGACTGGAAGACTTTTATTTCTAGTCTAAATGGAGCACGGACTGTCCAAGAGCTTTAGTCTGGCAGACAAGCTGAAAAGGGAGGAGATACTGGCCAAACTGGGGCAAAAAGCAGCAACTTGGATATTCTACTTAAACAGCAGGTAAGTTTTTTGTGTTAAAAAAAATACATGCAGTGCTCCTTTGTTCAATGTATGTAGTATACATGCCATATACAAATATATGAAAACAACGGTAATGTAGACTACAGCAACGCTCTTGATTAAAATGATTTTTCCATTCTTGTTTTGACAAGGGCTGAACAATCTGTCAATTTTGGTTTCTCATTTTTCCAGTCTTGTTCCATTCATCCTGAACTTTGAGAATATTTCCAATCTTAGGTTTGGTTCATTCCAAAGTTAAAGATTTTTTTAAAAAAATAAGTTTGCATTTTCATTCTTTGATTTATTACATTTCTATATCACCCAGTAGCCAAAGCTCTCTGGGTAGTTTGCAAAGATTAAAACTTTTAAAACATACAATATTGCACATAATATATATAGCATTTACATACAAACATATAAACAGACTACACACACACACAATTTTAACAGCAACAGTAAGAAATCCTATGTACCAATTGAAAACCTTACCATATGTTGCCAAATGCATGAAAGCAGAGGAAGATCTTAACCTGGTGCTGAAAAGATGACAGTGTTGGTACCAGGTGGGCCTCACTAGGTAGGTAGTTCCATAATTGGGGGAGGGGGTGGAATTACTAAGAAGGCCCTCTCCCTTGCTGCCACCTTCTGAGCCTTTCTTGGAGGATGGCCTCTGATATTTATTGTATCATCCGGGTGGCCCATGCTCAATGAGGCATTCATCAGGTGTTGCAGTCCTGAGTTGTGTAAGGTCCAAACATATATAGGTCTCAACCAGCACCTTGAATTGGACTTGAAAACAAATAGGCAGCCAGTACAAGTGGGACAGAATCAGCGTTATGTGTTCGGGTCTCACTGTTACCCAGAGGACCTTCTCTTCTGCCGCTCCCAGACTGTAGAATGACCTGCTGGGAGAGATCCACCAACTTCGCAGTCTTCCAGAATTTAGGAAAGCTATAAAGACTGATCTCTTCCGGCAGGCAAACCCAGTTGAATTTTAAGAGTTGTATTGATATTTTAATAAGGTATTAATTTTATATGCTTTTAATCAGTTTTATGTATTTTATATCATTCATCTT
The DNA here is from genome assembly GCA_029215795.1 of Anniella stebbinsi. NCBI lineage: Eukaryota > Metazoa > Chordata > Lepidosauria > Squamata > Anniellidae > Anniella > Anniella stebbinsi. The sequence goes on from JARDYH010000003.1 coordinate 194,161,337, forward strand.
TGATGTTGTTCCCCGCCTCGATCCGGAGGGAGAGGTGGGTAATAAATAAATATTATGATGATGATGATGATGATGATGATGATGATGATGAAGCTCCCCAAGCAGATGCCCAAAATTGAGCATCTAACAACAACTGCAGGGTGGATGGAGCATGGGGAGAGGATCCCCTCTGTCCTTGTGCACCCTGCATTGGATACTCGTAAGTCCCCGAGTACTTTTAAATCTACATAAGTTTTCAGGAACAAGCTGAGTTTCATGCTTTGGCAAGTCTTGGGGGAAAAGAATTCCATAGCAGGAAATCAGAACTCTGTCTTCCACTATTATTTGAACTTACTTGGCCTAAAGAAGGAAGGATGAAGAAGGCATCTTCAGCATTTCTGGGAAGTTCAACATAGGACCTTATATTTTTTTAAAACATCTGTAGAGTGCATTCTATTTTAGTGTAGGGAACAGATTTTATGCTATATATATTTATGCACATATTTATGCTATTTATTTGGGGCTCTGATAATCCCTGATTGTAGCAAATTACAGGGCAACATCCAAAAGGTCAAGCCTGTAGAGAGTAAACCACAGATACTTGCAACTTGCACCCAGGGCTGAATGCCGTATTCTGTCAGGCACAATAGATAGAATGGCAGCAGAAATGCACAGTGACAAACATTAAACTAATCCCATAAAAAAAATCTTGGCTGTCACTTTGTACATTTTCTAAATACTTAGAAGACACTGACAGAATTTTAGTCATGGTTTGTCACACGACCTATGGGAACGCTGCCCTTTCTTGGCTTGTATTTTGCATGCACCAGATAATGATTTTCATAGCTACATTTTAGAGAAATTGAAATATTACCAGGGCAGGCAGAGACTGAAGATATCTAACTATCTAATAACTTGGATTTTTTCTCTCTCCATCTAGCTAATAATAATAATAATAATAAAAAATAAGGAGCATGTTACTTGAGCCTTTTTACTTGATATAAATCATTTTTGTTTGCATTTTTGTAGGGCTGTGCAGCCTGATTGAACTTGGGCTGCTTTGGGGCTTGCCCGCCTCGCTTCAGAGACTATCTACACTACTGCTTTAAAACGGTTTATAACAGTTTTAAAGCGGTTAATAACCGGTTTAAAACTGTTATAAACCGTTTTAAAGCAGTAGTGTAGATAGGCTCTCAGTACTGAAGCTGAAGTGAGATTCCAGCCCCCCACCAAGCCATGTGGTGGACAACCCAGGAAAGCCAGGCTCAAGACCAACAGGGAGTCCATTGGACTTCTGACTCCCTCTCTGCCTGCCTGCCTGCCTCACCCTCCTTCCCTGACCCTCCAAACCCTGAGCTACTGTCACCAGGGCTTACCTTCTGGTGTGTCCTCTTCCCTGAGAGCTGAGTCATGATTTAAAGGCAAGATTGCGGAGGATCTTTTTTTATTAAAAAAAATAGCTCTATGGTTGCAAACTAAGGGAACTGGCCCTTTACAGCCGCTGTAGTTTGCGGTCATAGAGCTAGCATCTCTGACATGTTTAGGAAGTTTGAGCTGCAAGAGATGTTGTCTTTTACAGCAAATTACAACTTATATTCTTGCATATCCAAAAGACAACTCTAGCATCTTCATCCAGTCATCTGAGGACAGCTGGGGCATTTTCTGAAAGTCACAAAAGTTTCCTTTTGGATGAGCTTGTCATTTTTATTTTTGTAACTTCCCAAGGTAAACATAATATATGCTTTGCATCTCACATAAATGCAGACATTCTAGAACTCAGATGCTTTGATGAGACTTAATTTGATCAAAAGATGGAATTATCTTTTTATTAGTTGAGTGTAGCAAACAGTTAAAATGTGTGAAATGAGTTTAAGGGTAATATTGGGAGGAACTGTTGGCCAGGCCATTTGTAGAATCTCTTTTTAGAAGTATTCCAAGAAAAGGTCGAGAGAATTTGTCATGATTGCTGCAGGCAGAGGAAACCTAACTTAGGGAGTTTGGCCAGGTCATCCTTTCTTAGTCTCATGCTCTCCAGTTATGCTGGACTGCAACTTCTTAGCATCCCCAGCCAGCATTCCAATGCTGAATCAGAATGATTGAAGTTGTAGACCAAGGCATCTGGAGGGCATCAGGTTGGAGAAGGTTGAACTAGATTATATAATTGGTTACTTTTAACTCAATTTTTTTAAAAATATATATTTTAATGGAAGTATAGTGCTATTGATTTCAATAAATCTTGCTTCTTAGTTGTAAATGTCTTAGGATCATATTCTTGGATTGATTTATATTAACACTGGGTAAAGTCATATATCAGTTCATTATTTGAAAATGAGAGCACTGTCTGTGAACTGAAAAGGCCCATTGATTACCAGTCTATAAAGTGTTATTTTATAATGGATTTTAAAATGATATAATGAGATATGTTCTTTATTTCAAAGATGGCCAAACTTTCAAAACGAGGCTTCGGAATGGTTACGGCTTGGATAGAAGGCAGAATTTCAGTAGGAACAGCTTGTCCTGCCACCATGCTGCCATAGTTTGAAAAGCCAGCAATTTTCTATATATTTTCTATATAATTAATAGTTGAAAAGTCAGCAATTTCAGCCTGATTTCCAATGCAGGAACACTCACTGAATGAGAGAGAGGAAGAGTAGATTGTGCAAGATGCCTAGGATGTAGCAATATTCAAGAGAACACATTTGAACAGGTTCTTGTTGCCAAAGTTCATAATTATTTTATTTATAGATTAATTGTGTTGGCTTGTAATGTTTTGTTGATGTTGGAGCTAAGCACTGTTCCCCAAAGTTCTTTTCCATGTTGGCACAGTTAGAGATGTATGAGAATTTCAGTTCAGCCAAACATGTCCCACTTGCAATGATAGAATATTTTTTAAGGAAAAGCTAACATATTTCCAAGCTTGTGATCGCTTTATTTAAAAAATCACACTTTAAAATAAACTTTTAAAAAAATAAGACACATTTTCACACATTACTCAGTTGGGGGAAAGTGCACATTTGGGTTTACACTTTTAAAAAAATTCACATTTCTCTTGTTTGAAAATGCACACTTTTTCTGTTCAGCAACAAAGAAAAAGCAACAAAGAATGAGTCAAACCAAGGTGGAACACGAAGAACCTGATGAGCTCATACTCCCATCCCTATGTATATTTCAATTAGTCTAGCACGTATCACTCCCAAAACTTCCTAGCCCTTTATATTGAGCTAGGAAGCATTGGGGACTACATTTCCCAGGAGTCCTGTTCTGGTGACAGTGGGCATGCTCAGAAACATCTTTTGACCTTGGTATGCAAGGGATATGTCATTCCAAATGCTTCCTGGGTGAATGGATGAGCTAAGAAATATTTGGACCTACATGTCCCAGGCTCATTTACTATTCCAAGATGAAAAAGAACTTTAGGGGACAGTGATTGCAGCACATATAAACCAACCATTACAAGCTGACAATCTTCACCTACAGATCAAATAGTTATGAACTTCATTTCATATCCAAAGCTGAAGCACTTTCATTGCGTATATGTGTATGTGTGTGAGCATTGATGTGCTATGCATTCCAGCCTGCTCAGTGGTAATTGCTTTGAAATGGCATCCAGGCCTTAAGCCTAAGGCCTCTATGGCCAGGAGGCCTTACTGTTCCAACAAAGTATATTTGGGAAACAGGGCAGAAGGGAGCTTGTACAGCAGGAGTGGGCCTCCAGTCCAGATGGTGTTGGACTGCAACTCCCAACAGCCCTAGCAAGCATAATCAATGGTGAGTGGGTGATGAAGTTGCATTCCAGCAACATCTGCTCCCCATATCTGTTGTAGGCTTTCAGGTCCTTCATAGGCCTTCTAACACCAATGGGAGCATGACAGAGACATAATTCTGAACTGGGCTGAACTTAAACAAGTTAATTTCAGCTTGATCCAAATTCAGCCCAAATCAGCACAGTTGAGATTAGTATTTTTCGTGTGTGAGAGAAACAGAGTTCTGTCATCATTATTCTTATGAAAGATTCTTTTGGGGTTATAAGTAGCAATATTTACTCCATGCATAACGCAAGGAACAGTTACCTCTTTCGAGGAGGATTTAAACATTCAATTTTATTATTCCGATGCATAAATGTTGAAATGTATAGACCACATTTCTGTCTACAAGAAAATTTGTAGCTGTAGTAGGGGAGAAAATGGGGATGTGGCATAGAATGAGCAAAGTGTGGTTTGGGTAGGGTTGAGCTTGTATCATGTGCTAGATTTCTGTATATTGAACTATAATCTTCCCATCCTAAATGTCCTTTCTCTTAAGTAACTGCAAATTATTTTGATGGAGTTAACTTTGAAGTAAGCGTGCTTAGGATTGCAGCTTTATTTTATTTTCCACTTTCTGATTCAGATATAATTTTCAGGTATATGTCTTTTCTCTGACTAAATGCATATTCAGTTTAAAGATAGAGATCCATCAGAAGAGCCAGCAGCAGGGCCCTTGACATAGACTATCCACAGTTAGTACCGGTTCTGCAGACTGAGCAAGCACCCAACTCAGCTGGTCATAGACTTCCCCACTGTGATGCACTGTATGGTATTTCTATTTAAATTATAGTATATTTCTAAATGTGCATCTATACATATAAATTAGCAGATGTAGATTATATACAAATCGGTGCCTTCTTTTTCCTCTTTTTTTGGTGATGCAGTACTCCTTTATGTTGATGTGGCTGCCCTACCCATCTTGGGCAGCCACGTTGGCAGTTTAGATGAGCCATTGCTGCAACAGAGGAATGGAGGCCCTGGTAGAAACTTCTACTTTGCTTCGTAATGGTCCACCCAAAAAAGAGAAGAAGTAGTGGGGTGTACTGTGGAAGATGGAGTGAGTGCAGTGGAATGGGAAAAGGCTATGGGGAAGGCTGAAGCCCAGATTTACACCCAGATCCATCAACAGCAGACAGATGTGATCTAAGAAAAAGAAGAAGTAGAATAAGAACAACAACAACTCTGAACATGTGAAATGTATTTTTCCTTCAGTATCCAGCTATGAGGTGGGGTGGGGGCAAGCAACTCATGTGTGTTCATTGGGTGGAGGCTTTTATGCAACTTGCACCTTCTCTGACAACAGTTATGATGTCTGATATCAGAGAAATAAGAGATAAAAGCATGCAGTTATTAGTAATATGCAGAGGTGAGAGTAATATAGTCAGCAGCAATAGACACTCTCCAAGTTTCCTCATTTATCTTGGTGGGATTTTTAATTTAAGTGGTGTTCCTGGTGCAGTATTTAAGAACTAATAAAATAATATTCTCCTTGGCGGGTCAATAGTTTGCCCCCTTCTAGTGAATGTGAAAGTCCTGTCACAGAATCAAATGAATGCAGGTAGAGGATTGGAAAAAAAGAAAGTGAAAACAAAGATATCTGTCACTTGCTTTTTGAGCCAGCTGCTAATTTCTAGGGATGTGCACAGCCGAAATTATCGCATAGTATCATTATCGGAAATTCCAATATAAAGACCTTTCCCCACCCTGCCCGCTGGGATGGGAAGAGGAGATTGCGGGCGAGGATGGGGAGAGGTGACGTGGGGGGCCACCATAGGCTGGCCCAGGGTGGTGCCACCGGAGATAGGAGGGGTCTGTGGCTATTTAAGGGGGACCAGGACCCCTCCAAATCTCCACTGTGTGCTGCGCAGCTTGCAGTGAAGCAGAGCTGAACAGCACTGACCAGCGAGGAAGCAGCTTCGGGAGAAGACAGGAAAGCATACCGGGAGCTCCAGCGAGGAGAAGAGTCGGCTTGACGGCGCGGCGAGCGGGGGAGCGGCTGAGGAGGCTTGCCACCGGGCTCCCGCGGTGGCGAGCCGCTCGGCGGCGGCCGCTGGAAGCGGCTGGAGGGCAGGCGGGGCTGCTGCGGCGCCAGCAGGACAACGAAGACCCGAGCGGGGCCTTTGCAGCGGCGAACAGCAGAAGAGGAAGCCCGATGGAAACCCCGCCCCCTTTCCAGCTGGCGCGGCAGCAGCCAGCAGCACCAGGAACGGCCGCAGAGCAGCAAGAGGGCTGCCCCAGCGTCATTAAAGCCAGCCACAGCGGAGGATCCCAGCGGCGGCGGAATCGGCGGCAAGGCGCTTGCACAGCTGCTGGGCATTGCATAGGGCAGCACGGCTTGGCCAGGGCCAAGGGCAATCGCGGCTGCAAGCAGCGAAGGGCAGGAAATCCCAGGCGGCGGGGAAGCAATTCGCGGAGGAGCAGCAGCGACGGAAGGCAGCTTCTTCAAGGCCTCCTCATCCCCAGGCTGTGCCTTTCAGGTTCTGGGTAGCCGGGGGGGGGGGGGGGGGGTAGCGTGTTTGCCTGCTCCTAGCCGCAAAAAACGCAGCGGGAGAACATTGTAGAACCCCAGTCAGGCGGGGAAAAGACTCCCTGAGGGGGGATTGGAAGTCCCCCTCTTATTTTTCTTTGTTTCTGACTTAGTTATAATTGAAATACTGATAGAATTGTAGCAAATGTAATTCAGTGTTGACAATACTAGGCTGTTAGTTCTGTTAGTCTGCGATTTTAGTTCCTGAGTTTTCTGGCTTTGCTTAGATTCACAATCTCCACACCCCTACTTGGTTGTCACCCTTAGCCCAAAAAGCCCCAACGTATACGGGCCACCTTGGGCAGCCATTTTTTACTATTCACTCCTGTTGGTATTATAGTATTCCAGTGAGACAGCTGCTTACGCAGCATCTGTATTGTCATTATGCCCCCAAAGAAAGGAATTGGGGGGCGGATGAAAGGCTCCTGCACAATCATCGCAACGCAAACGGCCCATTGAGAATTCTTCCTCTGAGGAAGAACTCGACCCACAAGTTTCCAGTCTAGTTGCGAGATTACAAACACTGGAAGAGGAAAGAGGTATCTCTACTACCTCAATTCCAATCCTGCCACGCACTCTGACTGAACGTAGACACACCCGTAAGAAAAGACATGATGATTTATTGAATACTCTTTCAGCCCGTATAATGGCGATAGAAAGCTCCTCGGGTGGACCTTCCAATGAAGTGCCAGTCACAGAAGTGAGTCCTGCCGCAGTCCCTACCATTTCCATCTCAGAACAGAGTACGGTGGCGCCTTCAGAACCTGCTCTGCAATACACCAATCCGGTCCCGGGACTTGGGCCTACGCCTCAAGGTGAGCTGCCATCGCGCTATACTACACAGGTGTCTCAAGCGTCAGGGTTCGTACCAGCTCATTGGGGTTTTTCACCCTGGGTCACTGGTGTGGGCATGCAGATGGGAAATATTGCTCACCCACCTTGGTCACCTCAAACGTATTTGTCTCAGGTTATCCCTACTGCCTCTACAATTACACCTCTACAAGCTGGGGCATCTCCGATAGGTCTGGTACAGCCCCAGCAGCCAGACGCCCTCCACAACATTAGTCAACAGGGGCTACCACAACCCCAAGTTTCTGAGGCCATGACTGCTTGCACTACGGTATGGCAGGGACCTGCTGGTGCAGCTGCGACCAGCGTTTCCCAGGAAGTTAGGGATCCTTTCGCAGGTGCTTCACACGATAGTATTCCTACCGGAAGCACATCTGCACCTTGGGGATATCACCTGCTCCCGGCCACCAGGGAAAAGATATGGAAAGGGGAATACGTCGACATATTCTCCTTACTATTCCGTGAGCAAGAGAGTTCAGATAAGGACAAGGGAACAGATAAACAAGCACACAGGATCAAAAGGAAGAAAGTGGTGCACACATGGGCTAATTGGTTGCCAGGATTCCTTATCTACATGGGAGTAATATTGCAACGTTTCCCAGGCAAAGGGGTTATTCTAACAAAATACCTCGATATGATCTATCGAGCGTATTCCGAATACGAGGGCGGGGCCTGGCTGGCTTACGACCAATCGTTTCGTCGAAGAGCAGCATTTGACCACGCCCTTCGATGGGATGTCAAAGATCATGATCTGTGGTTGCAGTTCATGACGCCAGCCCGGCCAGGATTTGGCGACAGGGCAGATAGCGGCCATATTTTGGCCAAGCAACAGCCCGCGTCCACCTCCAGGGGGTATGCGGGTAAGGCGGTTCAACATCGCCCGCTCTGCTGAGACTTCAACAAAGGAAGCTGCACGCGCAACCCATGCAAATTCAGACACGAATGTCAAACAGGCTCAGGCTATCACGCCGCACCAAATTGTTTTAAAAACAGGAGCGGAAAATGGCCTGCTAAGGACGGACAGGGCCCCAAACGACCAGGGGGGCAACAACTTCATCCCAAAGGGACCCAGCCCGGTCAAGCTTAAACCGCTTAACGGGTTACTGGCAGTGTACTACAGACGGCAGGACGCTTTGTATCTTAGCTCAGGTTTTAGGGAAGGTTTTCGCATCCCCTTTTCAAGGAATTAGATGTAGTTCATTGTCTAAAAATTAGAAATCCCTCATTCCGATGGAGGATATCGCTCGGGAAAAGATTGGGAAAGAAGTTAGCGCAGGTAGGGTTTTGGGGCCATTTCTGACCCCCCCATTCCTCATTTACGAGTGTCGCCATTGGGGATAGTGCCTAAAAAGGCACCAGGTGAATTCCGGTTAATACACAACCTGTCCTTTCCAAAGGGCGCTTCCGTAAATGACGCAATTCCCGAGCATTTAAGTTCGGTTAGGTATGCTTCTTTTGATTCAGTTGTGCATATGGTGCAATAAAATGGGCCAGGGGCGTTGTTGGGCAAATCCGATACAAAGCAGCCTTTCGCATTATGCCCATTCACCCCGAAGTTGTTAATTTATTAGGCTTTTGCTTCCAAGGGCAATTCTATGTGGATCATGCCCTACCCATGGGATGCTCTATTTCCTGCTAGGTATATTGCGCTGTACACTTCTGAACATTTTAGGCAATAAAAGGTGTCGTTGAGGAGATTGCAAGGAGTACTGGGTCATCTTAATTTCGCCTGCAGGGTCATCGCCCCTGGAAGGGCCTTTTTACGACACCTTTGTTGGGCTATGTCAGGCTGGCGTAAGCCGCATCATTGCATTAGGGTTACACAGGCCATGCGAGCCGATATTGCTGTATGGCTAAATTTTCTGGAACATTTCAATAGGGTATCATTTTGGCGGCAAGAACTTTTGGTAAAGGCAGACGGGCAGGTACATTTTGACACATCAGGTTCTTGGGGTTTTGGGGTTATCTGGGGAAAGAGATGGTGTGCAGTACAATGGCCCGGAAAATGGCGGTCCGACGGCTCATGCCGGGACCTTACATTCCTTGAATTATTCCCCATAGTTGTGGCAGCACGTGTGTGGGTGCATGATTTAGCCAAACGCCACTGTATTGTTTCTGGTGTGATAACCAGGCCACAGTATAGGTAATCAATCCCCTTTCCTCTCATAAGCCCTGTGTCATGAGCTAGGTAAGAGCCTTTACTCTTCACTGTCTTAAGTTGACATTCTTTTTCGGGCAAAGCATATTCCGGGGCTGAATAACGATATAGCAGATGCTGTGTCCCGACATCAGGTGCAGAGGTTTCGGGAATTGGCTCCTGGGCCCTAACAAGACCGGAGAACATGCAATTCACTAAGCTACATTGCTGAAGCTAAGCTGGGTTGGCCCTGGTTAGGTTTTCCTCCATCCCTTTGGCTCCTTTGAAGGAGGAGATAGAGCAGGCTATTTGGGCAGTCCTTGGCGCCTAGCACCAGGGCTGCTTATCGAAACGCAGGTATGGAATTTCAGGCATTCCGCATGGCAAATCAGCTGCAACTTCTGTGGCCCATCCCGGTGGAGCATGTGCTCCAATTCTGTGTACATGCCACACGTAAAGGTTTGTCAACACGCACCGTTTCTCTCAAGCTAGCAGCTTTAGCTTTTAGGGCTAAAGCTCACGGCCTGGAGGATCGTACCTCGGATTTCCGGGTACGCAGGGCCCTTAGCGGCGGGGCAAACGCTACACCTCGCACCCCGATGCATAGGCTTCCATTATCCCCAGATATCTTATTCGGGCTACGGGCACAGTGGCCGCTACTTTGCCACTCCCAATATGAACCAGGCTTATTCCTCGCAGCAGCATTAACAACATTTTTTGGGGCATTCAGGATATCCAAGTTTCTGGCCTCATCTAAGCTAGATACTCCCACACGGGCGTTGCAGTTTTCTGATTTGCTTCTTAAAGAGCGCAGAGGCCCGTTTGCTTCTTCGATACTCATACACAGATCAGACGGGTTCGGTTGTGGGATTTCATTATTCCCCTCTACCAACAAAGACTTATGCCCTCTGCAGGCTTCAGCAGCTTTCGTAGCCCTGCGTGGGAAGGATGCTGGTTTTACTGTTTTGCCATCAGGATGGCACGTCCCTCACGAAATACCAATTCTGGGCAATAGCTATGCGGGCTCTTGATCATATGGGTCTGCGCGCAGCAATGTTTGGTATGCATTCCTTTCGCATCGGTGCAGGGTCTACAACAGTGGCTTGAGGATGTTATCCTCAGATTCAGGCGCCAGGCAGATGGCGGTCCACAGCATTCTAAACATGTGTGTGGCATGTAAACCCTTAGCAATACGCAGCGGATGCTAATGCTTTCATGTTTGTTCTAGATTTGCCAGTGGCTTCTGCACCCGTGCGGGTTTCCGTATGCGGCCACAGTATGGTCTTCTGGGCCAGCAAGCATGCAGCCAACTCCAGCTTTGGATCGCAGCTCGGCTTGAGTCAGCACGCAACCATTAGTTGGCTCGGGAAACGTGGTATGCGGTGGGATGAGTTCATCCCTACCTTGCTGCAGCGGCATTCTGCTCGGTTTCCCCCACAGGTCTTGCTTATTCATTTAGGGGGGAACGACTTGGGTTTAATGAAGGGCAAGGCCCTCATTTTGCAAGCTTTGGCTGATTTTCAGCATATACGACAGCGCTGGCCCGGCATACGGAGTATATGGTCATGCATCTTGCTTTGGATGAACTGGCGGGTGTCCAGTCATCCCCTTGCTATTTGCACCTTGCCTCGGATGAACTGGCGGGTGTCCAGTCATCCCCTTGCTATTGGCACCTTGCCTCGGATGAACTGGTGGGTGTCCAGTCATCCCCTTGCTATTTGCACCTTGCCTCGGATGAACTGGCAGGTGTCCAGTCATCCCCTTGCTATTTGCACCTTGCCTCGGATGAACTGGCGGGTGTCCAGTCATCCCCTTGCTATTTGCATCTTGCCTCGGATGAACTGGTGGGTGTCCAGTCATCCCCTTGCTATTGGAAAGGCAAGAAAGCGGGTTAATACTGAGAGGTTTAAGGCCCTAGCGCAGCATGGGGACTTTAGTATTCAACATCCTAACATTAGCCGTTTTCGGAGGGAGCTCTATAGGCGCGACGGGGTTCACCGGTCTCCGCCTGGTAACCAGTTATTTCTAGCAGATATTCAGGAAGGGCTACGTAATGTTCTGCTTCCGGGGGGAGGGGGGGGGGAGACTGTGTAATGGTTTTGTCTCCCCCTGTGGCGGTAGGAGCGGGCATTTGATATGTTTTTAATGGTGAGCATTCACGGGCACTATTCAAGTGATTGGTAACGCCTGAGGGCCAACCACTGAGAGCCCTGCGGCATCAGTTGGGGGGATAAGGCTTACCTTTGGGGCCAACCCGTCTCGTCTACTCGGAGCCCTGCGGCACGAGTGGAGACGACACCGGAAGGCCACCCCCACCTCAGATTGGGGAAGCTCGGGGGGCGGCGAAAAAGCAGGCGCCACTTCCCGGGCTGTGAATGTCTCGCCCGACCCCTTCAATGGCCTGGCTGGCCATGCAAAATGCCCGCTTAGGTTACATCCCCCCTTTATGCTTGCTTTTCTTGTAAATAAATAAAGTGGCCCTTGTTTAAATCCCAACTCTGTGTCGCCTCTTCATTTCTCATCCTTCGCTCCGCAAAGACCTTTCCCCACCCTGCCCGCTGGGATGGGGAGAGGAGATTGCGGGCGAGGATGGGGAGAGGTGACGTGGGGGGCCACCATAGGCTGGCCCAGGGTGGTGCCACCGGAGATAGGAGGGGTCTGTGGCTATTTAAGGGGGACCAGGACCCCTCCAAATCTCCACTGTGTGCTGCGCAGCTCCCTCCCGCCCTCCCCTGTTGTCAGTGTGGGTTCGCCGGTCGTCTTTTTGAGGCCAAGTAGGAATTTTTTGCTCACAATCTAACTTGAGTGTGAGTTTTTTCGCCTACTTCACACTGCAAAAGCAGGATGGGTGATAACTAGGTCAATCTGGCAATTTGGTCACTTTATTGGCGGTAGGAGCGGGCATTTGATATGTTTTTAATGGTGAGCATTCACGGGCACTATTCAAGTGATTGGTAACGCCTGAGGGCCAACCACTGAGAGCCCTGCGGCATCAGTTGGGGGGATAAGGCTTACCTTTGGGGCCAACCCGTCTCGTCTACTCGGAGCCCTGCGGCACGAGTGGAGACGACACCGGAAGGCCACCCCCACCTCAGATTGGGGAAGCTCGGGGGGCGGCGAAAAAGCAGGCGCCACTTCCCGGGCTGTGAATGTCTCGCCCGACCCCTTCAATGGCCTGGCTGGCCATGCAAAATGCCCGCTTAGGTTACCTCCCCCCTTTATGCTTGCTTTTCTTGTAAATAAATAAAGTGGCCCTTGTTTAAATCCCAACTCTGTGTCGCCTCTTCATTTCTCATCCTTCGCTCTGCAATTTGCTTTTGGATCCATCATATCGGGGGGTACCCAGATTTGATCGGATCTGATATCCGATAACTATTGGAAGTTCCGATCTGATTACGGTGTTTTCCCCATAGGTTTGCATTGGTGAAAGAAAGCTTTCCCCCAATGCAAGTCTATGGGGAAAAACACTGGGCCGGCACTCCCTCCCTCCCTCCCCCTACTCGTGCTCCCTCCCCCTATTCACGCTCCTTACCTGCTGTTGCTGTTGCCACCCCATACTACTGCTAAACAGGCTTTCCGGCCTGTTCATCAGTACAAAGAGGCGCTGAGTGACGTCGTCATCACTCGGCGTGGCTCTGTTCTGATGAACAGGCTGGAAAGCCAGTTTAGCAGTAGTACAGGGCGGCGGCAGCAGGGAAGTCCACAGGTAAGGAGCACGAGTGGGGGAGGGAGGGGTCCCCAGGGGTCCCCATTTACTTGCAGCCTTCCCCGCTGCCCTCCGCTGCTTCTGGACTACTGAGAACTAGGCTTTGCGGCCTAGTTCTCAGTAGAGTGATGATGCTCCGGGAGACATCATCACTTGGCATGTCGTCGCTTTACTGAGAACTAGGCCACAAAGCCTTGTTCTCAGTAGTCCGGAAGCAGCGGAGGGCAGTGGATGGCAGCGGGGAAGGGCGCAGGTAAGAAGCATGAGTGGGGGGGGGAAAGGAGGACTGACCCTAAACTGGCGGTCCGACAATCCGATATATCCGATAGTTATCGGACATATGGATTTCGGATCTGATCAGATAAGGCCTCCTTAGGGAAGTATAGTTATCGGATTGTTATTGGACATTGGAATGATACGATACACATCCCTACTAATTTCTGCGAATTTAATACTAGAGGCCAAATTACTTGTGCTTCACCAGGAAGACAAGTAGAAATGTGGGAACCTGTGAAGTAAATTTCCCCATTGCATAACAGTTACAGAGACATCTGTAGGAAGTGACTTTGAGCTGATCCTCAGTGAAAATATCTGCTTTTCTAGATGGCCAAAGGGTTACACTATGAAGCCAGAAAATGGAAAATCGGCTCAAGCTCCATCAACAACAGAATTTTTCCCTTTAATATCTATCTATCTATCATCTATCTATCCAAATGGACAAATGCACAAAAAGTGAATGATCCTGTTTTGTGCAATAATGCAATAACTGCATTTATTTTGCTTCCAAAATTTGCTATGAATTTTGATATCAACTATTCTCCAAACATTTGAGTATTTGGTAAGTATTTGCCATATTGAATGTCAGTATTTGCATTCAATATGGCAGAATGACTGTGTGGAAATCCCAGGTCTGGTAGATCATTTAGCACTGAGGATATACTATTTCTAACCCTGATCAAAATTGTGGGGTTGATCTTGATTATGGAGAAATAAACGAAGGAGGAAAATTTCTCATACAAAAGAGACACTTCGCAACTTCCCCAGGATTATTAAAGCAGCCTCAGTACTCTCAGATCCACTCACCCTCTCCTGTCCAGCCCCCAGTCCCAAACATTTCCATAGACAGGCATTTTACTAAATTTGGTAGTTGGCATACAATTGCATTGGGTATTTTAGCAATTGCAGTTAACAGTGTGTTTGACACCTGGCCAAAACCAAAACCATGCAATGAAGAGACAGCCAACAGGCCTGCAGCTCCTGTATTTGCAATTCTGAAAATCAATTTTGATTTTCCCTCTCTCTCTTCATATACAGAATCTAAACAAAAGAAAAGAAATCACCTTGGAGTTGTCAGCTACTAAAATATTACTAGAGTTTAACTGTAGGAGTTCATTGCAATCAAATCATAGTCTATACATTTTTCATTCACATCCGATAGCAGATCTTTAACTGAACCCCCAAAAAACCCAGGATGAGGGTTGCTTATCTTTCAAAATTAATAGTAATAAAAAACCCGCAATAGCATTTAACATCAATAAATTTTAAAATTAACAAAGATATAAAGTGGTGCCAATTGGTCGAGCTATAACAGAGAGAAACACTTAAACCTATCGACATCTAAATTATATGTATCTTTCATATAGACAAAGAAAGGGTGCCAGGCATTGAAAAAACATGCAGTTTTTAGACTTCCGTCTCTCTGCTATTTTCCAGACTTTGCGCAGCCATTCTTTTAGTGTGGAGATAACATTACTATTCCAGTTTCTGGTAACCAAAATCCTGGCAGCAATCAAGAGATTCTGAACCATTTCTCTATAGATGGGGTCTATCTGATCCTCCACATAACCAAGCAAGACTGTTAGAGGGACACAGTGTATAGAAATATGTGTAATTATAGACATTGCACTTACCATTTTCCCCCAGAAATGGTTAATTGGAGGGCACTCCCATCAAATATGCATAAAATTAGCTTGATCAGTTTCATATTGCCAGCACTGATCTTTAGGGGTCAGAGAGTATTGGTATAGTATTTTGTAATGGTTCTCTTTCATCTTAACAGAAGTGGAGCATGCTGGGCCTTGTAAGAATATTTTCTTCCAGATCTGTGATGTAATTGGATGGCCTATTGCTCTTTCCCATCTAGTTTTGAAGCTATTACCCTTGTTTCCATCTCTCTCTCTATAATTAACAAATAAATCTGTGATAACAAGCCTTTCCATTTCTTCCTTTCATAAATTAGTTGTTCAAAAGGAGTTAGATCTGAATTTAGCATGGTGTTATGAATGTTAGAATTTATGTAGGATCTTAATTGGTTATATTGGAGCCAAAGAGGGACCTGTCCTATTTTGTGTGTAAGATCATTTAAGGAAATTCATGTATAATTTTTCACCACTTGAATGAATCTATAGACTTTGTGTCTATTCCAGTTGGAAATTCCACCAATTAATGTGAAATGATCGTTGTAAATGAATGATGCAAGTAAATTAACATTTGGGGAAAAAAATATTTTTAAAGCTATCCCAGACTAACATTGCAGCAGTAATACATGGGTTATAGTTAATTATTACCTGTAAGAACTTATCTACATGACTGCTTTAAAACAGTTTAAAACGTTTTAAAATGGTTTATAACAGTTTTGAGAACGGTTGGGGCCCAGCACACACTCCATATACAGTTTCCAAAACGTTTTCAAAGTGTTTTATCCTGCGTGTGTAGATAGGCTCTCAGTCACTGATTTTCTGTTTACTATACTATGGCAATATTGCAAGAGGGACCTTAACATATTGTTGCTCAATCACATACATATATGGTTGGACGTACATTAATCCATTGTGCAAGCACCTTTAAATGGGTTGCATAGTAGTATGCTATCACATTAGGGACTTTCAATCCTCCTTTCTCATAAGGTTTTTCCTAAGATCTTTTCTGAAACTCTTGGTCTCTTTCCTTCCCCAATGAAATCTAATAATATGGCCTGCCATTTCTTTAATGTTTTAATGGTACTGGTATCATCATATTTTCAAAAATGAACAATATCCTGGGTATAATGTTCATTTTGATAATAGCTATTCTGCCCATCCATGAAATTCCCATGGAGGACCATTTTTTGAAATCTGCAGTAACAGAATCAAATAAAAGCTGATAGTTACATTGATACAGTTTGTCTATTTCTTCAATTAGCCTAATATCTAGATATTTCACTGGCTTATGAGTCCACCGGATTCCATATTTGACAGCTATCATATTCTTAGTTTCCAATGGAATGTTAAGTCCCATGTATTCTGTTTTGTGAGCATTTACTTTATATCCCAATACCTTTCCAAAATCTGATATAGATCTGAGGAGTGCAGGAATCAACACTGATGAATTTGTTAAAGATAGCACAATGTCATCTGCATATAAACTAATTTTAAAATTAATTGGACCAATTTCTCTACCTGATATTTCATTTGATGAACAAATCATTATTGCTAAAGGTTCAATGCAACAGATAAGGGACAGCCCTGCCTGGTTTTAAAGTAGATAAGGGACAGCCCTGCCTGGTTCCCCTACTAATTTGGAAAAAAATCAGAATTACAATTATTAATACAAAGTGAAGCACTTGGTTTATCATAAAGGGCTTTGATGTAATTTAAGAACGGTACTCCAACACTGAATCTCTCTAACACCTTATATAGAAATTTATGCTCTATCCGATCCAAAGCTTTTTCAGCATCCAAGAAACCAAAAACGGTTTGATGATTCTTAACACAGGATTCATTCAAAAAGTTCACTGCCCTCCTTGTGCTGTCTGATAACAATCTCCCCGCTAAGAAGCCTGTTTGGTCAGGGTGAATATATTTTGAAATAATAATATTTAGCCTTTTAGCATAAATAGATGCAAGAATTTTATCATCTTGATTTAAGAGTGATATTGGACAATAAGATGAGGCCAGTGATGGATTTTTATCTTTCTTATGTATTAATATGATCCTTGCTTCCTTCCATGAATCAGTACTGATACACTCATCAAACAACTTCTTTATTGGGACTTATAGCATATCAGCACACGTCTTGTAAAACTCAGCAGGTAGCCCATCTATTCCTGGTGATTTATTTGGTTTCAAGGCATTAATCACTTGGTGTATCACCTGTGTAGTAATTGGAGCATTCAACTGCTCCCTATCCTCTTCAGTAAAAGATGGAATTGATATCTGATGAAGATACTTCAAAATGTCATCATCATTAGGGTTCTCAGATTTGTATAAGTTTGTGAAATAGATTATGAATTCAGATATTGTTTCTTTACTGTCTTGCGCAGATCTATGTTATTGTTCCAGCAACCCTGGAGGAATTAACATTTGTTCCTGTTTTCCTGCCAGTTTACAAGCCAGTAACTTGTCTGCTTTGTTACTTTTCTCAAAATATTTCTGATGGGCGCAGGCAAGTGACCTTTCAGCTAAATACCCATTTTGCATGTCTAGCATATTTCTACACTGGTTTAATTCCTAAAGAATATCAGTGTTCTGGGTGTTTTTAAGTGCCAAATCAAGCACTTTGATCTTGGTAATTAGAGCTTCATTATGCTTTGATCTCTGTTTGTTAATATAATTAGAGGCAGAGCTAAAGATTCCTCTTATATAAGCTTTAGTAGCATCCCATATTGTTCTCTACGACATCCCTTCAGTGAAGTTGACTGCAAAATATTCTTGTATCTTTGACCTAACGCTACTGACAACATAATTATCTTATAGTAAAAATGAATTGAGTATCCAATTCTTTGATTTATATCTAGAATCATAATCACCAATAGTTAGATAAACTGGAGCATGATCAGAGACAGACTGAAAGCCAATATCAGTTTTTAATATTTTTGTTACCAGTGCTGGGGAAACAAAAAAAAAATGTCAGTTCTAGAATAACTTTGATTTGGAATTGAATTCTTCTTTTGTTTTAAAAAATGAGCTATTTTCCTCCTTTTAACATTGCTGTTAAGACCTTTAATATTAAGGCTTAAACAAGATATTTATTAATCGCAAATCAATTATTTCAATAGGCCAGTTGTTACAAGCTAAAAAATTTGTATCATTACACAATAAAGACGGAGGAGGAAAATGGTTACTTCTATGTATTGGAAAACCTTATAGCTCACTGTTAAGGATTCTCTTCTTTGTATGTATGGGGATGGGGGATTCTTGGTTTCATCTATAGTCTCTATTTGTGAATTCCTTCCTTTTACTAAACTCACTTGTAAATTTATTTAGTAAATTTGCTTCAACATCTTCAGAGTATAATGTATTCATAAATAGAAAGGCTTCATCTTTAGTTTTAATAACAATCCATTTCCGATTATATCTAAACACTAATCTAAAGGGTATCCCCACCTATATTGGATATTCTCTTTGGTCAGTCTGTCAGTGAGAAATTTCAATTCACACCATTTTTTAAGAGTTATAGGGGACAAGTCAGCCAGGAATCTTAATTTATTACCATCTATCTTGAAACCAGGGTTATCTCTTACAGTTCTTAATATCAAGTCTCTTGAACTCATGGTTTGAAAGGTCACCAAAATGTCTGTTTATTTTTTTTAGCCACAATAGAATTAATTCGATATGCATTGTTAATTAAAATATTATCTGATTCTGAACCCAATATAGATGCAAACAGGTCTTCGAGATAAGCAATTAAATTGTCTCCTTCAGCTTTCTCTGTCAAACCTCTGATTTTTAAATTAGTTCTTCTATTTTTGTTATCTAAAGTCTCTACTTGCTCTTCTAATAGAGAAGTTTCCTTAGCAGAAGCTTCACATATTCTTAAATTAGACTGTAACTTTTGGACGTCTTTATTCAAATTGATTTGAGCTTCCTGAATTCCCTCAATGTGATTAAACCTCTGTAACAGCTGCTCATTATCCAGTTTTAGTTGTTCATACTTTTGTTCCAGGTTTTGAAACCTATTCTCAATATTGCTTTTGAGTTCATCTAGTTTTGAAGTGACCATATCTTCAAATACTTTCAAAGCATTAAATATTTTAAATTCAGTGGCAAAGATTTTCCTAATATCTTCTGCATTTAGAATCATATTCTCCATTTTGACAGACTCTTTTTTTATATACTGTCATGTGGACATACTTCAGATTATCTATACTCTCTTCAGAGAGAGACCAGCAATTAATATTAGATCATTGGTCAAGTCAACAACAATAGGATTCATTCAAAGTTCGTTAGAAATGTAGGTTTCGATTTCATAAAAATTATGTAACAGTTCATTAGACAATTCTGAATTGTTAATGGTATGTTCAAACTTCTGCTGGAATACAAACCTTCCTAGTACATTAATAGGGGGATAGAAGGAGGGGGAGAAAGGCACAGCAACAGCCCAAATGAATTTACAAGTTGATTAATTCTAAAATGTGACAAAAACTTAAAGAAACTTAAAGAAAAGGTATACCTATAATTCAAGTAAGTCTACCAGGTTATTTATTGATTCAAAGACAGGATTTATCAAAGTTTTGAAAGAGAGAATATTAAATCTTCAGATCATCAAAACATAATAATGAGTATATTCTTGCCTCTGTTGTTAATCAAGCTTAAGCGCACTAGCAATATTTCATAATACTTTTTTTTTAAAACCACACACACATGCCTGACATATGATCTGACAAAGATTAGTCACCATGAAATCCAAAACAACAATAACATTGTAAGTGGGTTCTGCCACTGATCCCTTTCTTTCTTTCTTTCTTTCTTTCCTTCTTTCTTGGAACAGCAGACTCCCTTCTAATGCAGACTAATAATGTGAGCTTTGCCATGTGGGAGAACCCCATAAAATAGAGCCTTCCCGTAGCAAGATTGTCCCTGTTCCAGGCGAGGCAATACTGGTATGGGACATCTTCCATGTAACCTAGATCTTCTGATGTGACATTATTGGAGCAATGCAATATGGGTAGACTGTGAAGCGGCTCCAACATCCTGAAAAGGTAACATCAGAAGCGCTTACTTCCCCCACTCCTCAAATTGAAAAAATGTTTCATGTGGAACATGAGGGTGTTGTTCCTAGAGAAACACAAGTCCAAAGCCACACATGGAAAGCAGAGCTGACTGCCTGATTCTCTGGACTGTGGCTTAAATAAATTACATTGATACATTTCATTAAATGCAAAAGGTTCAAAACTAGTTCAGTCATATGCAATCATGGTTTTGATTCTTCTGTCTTCTATTAGGAAGCAGAATAACCTTTTGATAAATTTATCTTCCTTTCCAACACACATACACACACACACACACACACACACACAAACACACAGTACTGTATTGCCAGATAGGTGGTGATGATATTCCTTACTAAAACACAAATACAGTAATTACAGTTTATATGTGATTATCCTGAGTCTGCACAGAATGACTTTAAACAGCCAAACAGCCATTAATTTTACTGTTCAAAGAGATGCTCATAATCTTTTAAAAATGTCATATAAAATATTCATTTCTAAATGCCCTACGGTGATTTTGGAATTTATTTAAAGTGGGCTGTTGATAGCTCTTTTATAAATAAGCAATTACAGTACACTAAAAATATCAAGGCCCATCACATTATACATTCTATAATTTCATGGATGAAAGGCCTAAAGCTGATCTGCATAAATGTGGTGTGCCTCTCAGCAGGTGAAGGGTTTGATTGCACATGATAATCAGAGTTATTATTTATAGTAACCATTTATACCTGTTATTTATTAAAATGCTGCAAATCATATATATAGATTCCTTTCAGGAAGTCACCAGGGCTTGGGTGAAAATTAGGAACAGGATTATTTAAGTATTTTTAACATTCAAGTCCAGATTGCTAGTTTGACTCCAGGTCTATAATAGATGGTGATAATTTCAAAGTTGTTTGAACAGAAAATTCCTTTGAAATAAAACAGCAATCTCACTGCAATTCCACCGACATGTGTTTCTTCATACTGTATAGATTCTATACAGTGTGCCACTGTTCCATAACATAACTTGAAAGCTAAGAAACGTGTGGTCCAAACTAAGGTTATGAGAAATCCTCCTGAATAGCCCCATTGTTTTCTCATCTGATCTGTTATAGCTTTCCTCAGAATGCTTTTTCTTTTGATGCTGCTGCTCAAATACTCAAGATTTAGCAACAGGACTTGGAGTATTAAAGGTAGGATCATTCTTCCTCAAAGCATAGCAGGTAACCAGATACTCATGTTTCAGAAGAGGCTAGGATTATTATTATTTCCCCCCCACACCTATTTTGTTTTTTATTTGTTTCTAGTGATGTCCATCCTTTGAAAATCCAGCCCTTTTTTAACTCAATGGATCCCTTTCTGTTTGCCCGGCTTGGCTTGTGTTCATGGGCCGAGCTGTGGGCTTTTTTTATGAAATCTGGGAACTGGAAAGTTGTGCAAACTGAGGGTGCAAGTTGCATTATTTGAGCAAATTCCAGCCACAATTTGTGAAAATTAAGAAATGGTGGTCTCAATTTGCCTGCAATTTGCACAACTTTCTATTGATGAGGACCCCCGTCCCCGAAAATCCATCAGCTGACCCAACTCAATGCACGGGAAGTGAGTCAAATTCAGAGGGCCTGCGCTACTGATAGCTCAGCTAGCTCCACCTCCCAGATGGATCCCTCCAACATCCGTATTTGTTTCTCTCTAAGCAATGGTCAAAGCAGGAGCATCTTATTATCCCAAAGCCAGCCATAGCACAAAGTTTGAAACTACATCCTGCAATTGGGAGATGGCAGGGCCATGGATTTGCAACCAGCGCTGGAGGCAATGCCTCCAATAGTTTGTCAGTTTGACATCAGAGTAGTGTATGCTGCTTCCCCCTCCCTGCCTTTGCAGGTTTGACATGGCGGTGTTCAGGATATGGTGATATTTTGTATTGGATGCTATCATTGTATTCACTGGTTTTGCCTAGTTATTCTCTTGTCTTGTTCTGACTCTAGGGTGGTCTTATCACCATATGTTGGTTGTCAAAATAGGGAAGAATATATATACGTGAGTTTCATTATCCCCTTCTTCACTGATATATTGCATCAGATCCAACTTCTTTTCCGCTACTGGGAGCATTTCCCTCAGAATGCTCCCATCATTTGACCAAAGGGCACAATCCCTTGCATGTTTAGACAGAAAAAAAGTCCTACAGTTCCCAGCATTCTCCAGCCAGCCATGCTGACTGGAATGCTGGGAGTTGTAGGACTTTTTTTGTGTCTAAATAGGCTTAGGATTATGCCCTAAATGTTATGTTCCACCATGCGATAAACTTCCTATTTCTTCTGAGAAAACCTGTGGCTAAATCCATTTTTAAAACAAATAACTTTTGGGGGGTTGTATAAGTTGTAATACCCGGCTATCTATAAGATCTGGATCAGGCAGTGTTAAGAAGAAACCTCATATCCCCCATCCCATTTTATGACAGGGAGAAATTTGGAATGGTTGGCTTTTCCTGACACAATGCCACAGTAAAGGAAAACATCGTATAAGGCTAACATCTTTTTGCTATTCAGTTGTCGAAAGTGAAAGAAAACACTTAAAGTCAAAACTGTGCATGACAGTATTTTAAAAAATAAATACATGTCTGCTAATACTTCTGAATATTTCTACAACCATAAGTGTTTTTACAAGTATTCCAATATTCAAAGAGTCTTGGTAGAGATATATCAGAATCAAGGTGATGTTTTGCTGTTTTGGCTGTTCCTGGAGAAAGAGGAAAATTGTGTTCATCACACAATTTCAAGAATGATGGCCAAATCAATCAAATTCAACCAGGCTTAATGGGTACACAAATTGCATTTACATTTAGTTAATCAGTAGAGTCTATTATTATTATTTTTGAGCAAGAACAAAGAATGATTGGAACTGAAGAAGACAATGATGAGTTGGCATTTTATATCTTTGCTCCTTTCAACAAAAAGCTTCTTGTACTCCCTTCTGAGAAGAACATAGTCATGCTTCAACATTAAAAAGGAGCTATTGTCAAAGAGCTATGCAATCTATTCACTCACTTATTGTAAGGCCTTCTCACATACACACAAAGAGGCATTTTTCCTAGACCAACCCAAATACCCTGCAAGCTTCTGATTGCCGCCTTGTTGTTGCAAGTCATGAATCCCATGACTGTTGCTGCTGCTGAGCAATATGGCAGCTGCTCCACAGGGATGACCTCCTGACAAAGTTCAAGAGGTAATCAAAGCTCTGGCCAGTATGAATCTAAAGGCATTCTTTAGAATTAATTTTTGAAAGACTCTTAGTTATGAGATCCTCAAGGCAGACCAGCCTGATTCACAGCCCAGTTTAAGTGGGAAAATGAATGTGCAAGGAAGTATAGTCCCATTGACTTCAGTTGGTCAAACTAGCTCATACACAAGTTGTTTGACACCATTGGATTCCAGGATATGGACTGACTTGCTAGAATATTTTGTCACATTTAAAAATCAATCATGTACCATGCGTTGGATCCAGATTTATGCTTCACTGATGGAAGTGGATTTTGCCATCCCCCTCTTTCCCACAGGAGTTCCTCTCAGACCTCAGAAAATGCCACACATGAGAGTCAAGAGATTTTGCTAAATGGGATGAGGTGTGATGTGTGGGACGGCAGGGGGATCCCCCCAAATTAGAGGGACCATCTATGAACGAAACCCCTGCTCTTCTGGAAGATCCCTCCTTCTTGTGGGGAGCAGATCCTGGGTTCAGCACCTAGCCTGCACTCCAGCTGGCCTGAGTGAAGAGTGTTTGGTCTTGTAACCAGGTTACTGTTCAGTACACAACAAAGCAAATAAGGCAAAACTGGTTCATTGTGCAATCTAGTGGGGCACCCATAATTTTTGCATGTGTTTCATGGATTCACTTTGGGTTGATGACCAAGTTTTGATTGTATGACTTTTCCCAAACTTGGCTTTATACAGGAACAGACTAAACCTTGCCTCTGAAAGCAGTTTTCCATTTATAAATTTAAGGCAACTGTATGCGGGTGGATTTGGCATAATTGCTCTGAAAGTCAGGTGTGTCTCTTCCATCGCCAATGTACTATAGCTGTTGCAGCATGTTTGTCGAGAAGCAAGTTGAGGGCAAGTTAAGTAACTGATGCATTATTTCTGAAACCTACAGCTCTATCTGTGTAAAATCTGGATTTTTATGCATGCTACACACCATTTTGCGCAAAAAAGAAAAAAAAACCCTCATTAAAGTTCCAGAGTTCCAGGAACTTTATTGCAACTTGGCCCACCTATGCAGCCCAAGTCAAGTCCATTGCAGGGATTTGTCAGGCTCAAAACGGGCTGGATATCCCTGCGACTAACAATCCTAATTTGTGGGCAGAGAAATTGGGGGGGACAATTTCACCAAGGGATGAAGAAATTCTCCAACAGTTTCTTAGACATAAGGCTTATCATTAGCAGGAATTTTATCATCTATTTTCAATGAATTTAGTTGGCATTTTTGAGCTTACCCCGCCACTACAAGGTGGCTGAGGATGCTGTGTTTTGTTTCTCATACACATCTCTTCACTGGTCTCCAGCCTCCCAGCTGTCTGCACTTTCTGATACTTCATGATGAATTCCTCTGGGCTTTAATTGAAGTGTGAGTGTCAAGAATGCCACAAGCTGCCAAGAGAAATGTTTGTACAGTGAAAGACAGGACACTTGTGCACACTCTTTGACCACCTCGTAAGCAAGGTAAGCACCCTGAACCCAACCCAGAAATTGTATTCGCCTTTGAATGTCTTTTTCAATGCAGTTCCTTTCCTATCAAATTAAATGAGAATGGTCAAAAAATGTGAAAGAAATTTTCAACACAACACTAGTTTTTACTGCTCCCCTGCCCTCTCTACACTATACTTTCCCCCCGAGATCATCCCTGGGTTGTCCCTGTTCATCCAAATGACACACAGGGGATCCCCGGGGCAGGCAGGGATGATCTCTCAATTTTTCCAGTTTTCCCCGCGGTCCCGAAACCATCCTGAGGACCGTGGGAGGTGTGTCCACTGCTCCCGCCTCCTCGTGCATAGCGTGGCCTTCAAAACAGGCATGGAGCTGTGCCCATTGGGGGGGGCAGGATTTTGTCATCCCTGCAATGGCAGGGGGTTGGGGCAGGGATTTTTTTAACTACTCACTTTTGCGATAGATCGGGGCCTTGCAATTGTGTGACCGGCCCCTCTTCAGCAAAATAAAAAATAAAAAATGATGCCTGCAACATTCCTCTTCCCTTCCGGGGTATCGCACGACCTTCTAGACCCTGTGGGAGGATAGCAGAAGCAGGTACGTCTGCGATCCTCCCTCCCTCTACACCCTTAGGCGTAGATGAGCCCTGGGTGTACCTTAGTAGTGACCCATGAGACATTTCCCAACAGGAATGGCTTGGGAGTATCTCCCTAGTCAGGAGAGATGGAAAATGGAAAATCTTACAAGATTTATGTCTAATGGGCCTCTGTTGGAGATGTAATGGCACTGGAGAGGGGACCCACATATGGTGGCACTATAGTCTAGTTAAAGAATATTGGAAAAAGATAATTAATAGCATTACAGAAATTACAAGCTATGACCTCCAAGTAATAACAACAACAACTATATTTTGAGGCAATATTAGCAATCAGGTCCCTAGAAATTTAGGGGTGATGTCGAGTTATATGTTAATAGATGCAAAGACTCTCCTAGCAAAAGCCTAGAGAACATCACGTATATTGTTCCTCGTACAATGGAAGATCTGGATTAGTAAGGTGATGAATAAAATGACAAGCTATAAACTGCCACAGGATTACCTCCACTCAGGCTTTTCAAAATAGCTGGAGGCCATTTATTAATTACTGGAATAAGCGAAGGCCAGGAGATCTAGCAACTTTAGACATATGTATATGTGTTAAGTTGAACTGTTGTGATAATTATGAATGAATAAATTTGGAATTGTAAAATCATTAATTAATTAATTAATTAATTTTGTTGCTGTACTACCCAATAACCGAAGCTCTCTGGGTGGTTCACAACAGTTAAAACCATAAAATACAGCAGCATGATAAAATGTAATATCAGAGTTTTAAAACCAGAATAAAAAACAGCAGCAGTGTAACATTTTATAAAGATTTAAGTCTGGGTCACATGGTGAGTTTTGTTTTCACACAATGCTGGGAAGACATTTGCATGCAGTACCAGAGTTCTTTCAGGGTAGAAGAATTTCTGGAGCAAAATCTAGGAACTGCCATTTTCTAGCGGGTTCCATGCCTACTCTGGAAATAGGATGAGGTGGATGTAGTGCTGGTTTCACTAGGAACACAGCTGCTGCTTCTAAGGGCAATTCCTGTGGCTATAGTGGCTGGAAAGGACTGTAGAAATCAACCCTGAGAGCCTTTGCATGGAAATTCGGGTTTGTAGGAGACATTCTCCACATGAATGAGTCCCAGGGAACCCTGAAGGAGTCCTGCATAGAGATGAATCGACCCTTTCAACCAGGCAGCAGAATAGTATTTAACACACTTTCTGAGACTTTATTGCAATGTGAAAGTACTTTAATGATGGATGAACTCTCCTCCACTCGATTTGGAATTGGGTTGGTAATTAGGAGCTTTCCTGGCAAGAATTCAAAAAGAGGAAATGAACGCTCTGTTTTTGGATAATTCTCCCTCCATGCATAAAGTACGATGATCGATGCACCCTAGCATGTTGCCCCCAGGGAACTGTAGTTCTGCCGGCTCTAGCAATGGCTGGGAGCCATTGGAACTTCAGCCATCTTCATCCAAAGAAATGTGGATGTGAGACAGCAGCTACAGAAAGCGTTTGCAACAAAATTAAAGAAAATTTATTCAAATAGAGGTGGGAGAAAGTGCAAGGAGGGAAGCCACATCACCAGACCAAAAGCTGCTTAGTCAGGGAAGTGGTTTTAGCTAGCTTTCAGCAATCAATGTGAGTTTCAGTGGGAGTACGGGTTTAATGTTACTTTGGGCATCGGATTTGCACAGACTCCCATTATATATTAGGAGCAAGAGAAGAACATTTGAGGAAATGGCACTCAATTTTTAAAAGTATCTGAGCCTTAAGAGCTGATGGATAAATTCATAGAATCATAGAAACATAGAATAGTGGAGTTGGAAGAGGCCTATAATAAGGCCATCGAGTCGAACCTTCTGCTCAATGCAGGAATCCATGTTAAAGAATATCTGACAGATGGCTGTCCAGCTGTGTCTTGAATGCCTCTAGTGTGGGTTCCATTGTCATACTGCTCTAATAGTCGGGAAGTTTTTCCTGATGTCCATCCAAAATCTGTCTTCCTGTAACTTGAGCCCATTATTCCATGTCCTGCACTCTGGGATGATCAAGAGGAGATCTTGGCCTTCCCATGTGTGACAACCTTTCCAGTACTTGACGAGTGCTATCATGTCTCCCCTCTGTCTTCTCATCTCAAGGTTAAACATGCCCAGGGCCAGATAAACACCAAGCAGGATATAACACTTTGAAAATGGTTTGAAAACTGTATATGGAGTGTGTCCTGGGGCCTTACAGTTGTCACTAATGTTATAAACTGTTTTAAAGCAGTAGTGTAGATCTTGCCCAGTTCTTTCAGTCTCTCCTCATAGGCCTTTTTTCAGACCCTGAAACATACTCCAAGGCAAGGGCTGAATCCAATTAATACAATGAGACTTAGGTTACTCATCATGATTGAATTGAGTACCATTGACTTCAAAGGGTGTACTCTATGTATGACTAAGGCCGTTTCTACACTGGCCTTTTTTCCCAGGGTTGTCCCTGGGTGCTCCCTGTGCATCCAAATGATGCACAGGGACTCCCGGCAGCAGGGGGGATGGGCCCGGGTTTTCTGGTGCTGCGAGTAAGCGGGGCACCAGAAATGGGTATGGAGCCATACGGTGTGGCTCCGTGCCCATCAGTGGAGAAGGGGGCTGCATTTTCACCATCCATGGGATGGCGGGGGGTAAAGGCCATGATTTCATGATGTGTGTGTGTGTGTGTGTATATATATATATATATATATATAGGCTGACCATCTGAAAAGGAGGGCTCATATAACTTTAAAAGTTGTAGAGAAAAGGGAATTTCAGCAGGTGTCATTTGTATGCAATTAGTTCCTGGTGATATTCCCTCTTCATCACAACAGTTAAAGTTGCAGGCACTATACTAGAGTGACCAGATACAAAAGAAGACATATATATATATATATATATATATATATATATGTTTCTGATGGAGCGCAAGTGCGCTCTTGGTGCCTTCTTGTAAAAAACAAAGAAATGGCGGCCGCAACAAGTGCAACATACTGTTTGATTCTGGGTCTTCGTGTTCCTGTGCAGAAAGTGGGCGACTATCCTGGAAGCAAGTAAGTCCAGGATCATCCCTAGGCCCTCCATCTACACCCTTAAGTGTAGAAAGGGACTAAGTCTAGATCCAACTCTAAGGAATTAAGAGCTTTGGTGATATCACTGTTTTTGTGGCTGTACCTTAAGACTTGCTGAAGTTTTTTCTCTGTATTTAGAATGAAGCATCATCACATGGTAAAATCGTGCTTGCTTACCATTGCTTCTCCACCCGCGCGTTTGTCCCTCATTATCCTCTTTTCAAAGAGGAAGTAAACAACATGCATGTGGCCCATTCAGTGGGCCATTTTGATCACACTGCTTCTCCTGCACACAGCAGGAGATACCGGTAACTTCCTTCTTTAAAATATGTCAGTCTTATTGGGGTGTTTTTTGTCACGCTAAGAAGGCTAGAAGGGGCAGAAGCTCATGAGGTGCATGGGAGGCAGATGACATTGTGAGACAGACCTACAAAAATCTGTGAGTGCCCAGTAACGAGTGTGCAATAAAACGCCCATCCGATGGAGCTCTGAGCCACAACTACGTTCTGTCTGCCGATGCAGTCAATGTTATTCTAGGGCTGTAAGCAATATTCCTGCACAAATGTTTATGATCAAACTGTCAGTTAACACAAATCAAACTGTAAGGCAAAAGGCATCATTTTTTAAAAGTAGAACACATAAATGAATGCAATAACAGTTCTGCTTTAAATGTCTCCAATATTTGCTCACAAATGTGTTTCCATATTATTTAGTTCTATTGGCATGCATTTTCCAAGGCCCTATTACGAGAAAGATGATGTGGGAGTTCTGCTCAGGGATTGAAAGAAAGATTTTTTAAAAAAAGATATTTTCTCTCCATTCCTTTCTTTTAACATTTCATGGCAGAGAACAAACAGAAAAGGCTGGAGCTCAGGTGGGAGGTTATTTATCAAGAGGGTATTTGTAATAAGCATGAGTGAAGTGTCAGCTTGGAGAAAGGGGAATAATAACTGAATGGAAGATTGAATGCTTTCTCTCGAAAACATTGATAAGTGGGAGCTGAAAATAATAACAAAAGGAACAGATGCACACATATAAACAGACAGAAAACTGAAAAATGTTCACATGCTGTGTGTGGTTGAAGGAAATCCTATATAGGATAGAGGTCCTTTTATCCCAACCTCAATTTGTGGCATCTCCCAGTTATTGTAATTCAGTGTGCATCCCCCTAGGCAGCCCACCAGGGGTTCGATCAACCTTTTGATTTTGCTACCTGACTAGGTTGATTGAAGGCTACCTTTCCACCAGTGGAGAGTGGTGGCTCTGATTTTGGTGGGGCTGTGCATCCATTCTGGGTTTCAGTCAGAACCAGCCAGAACTTACAGCCCCACCAAAATTTGAGCCACCAGCCTCCACTGCTTCCCACCTCTTTCAAAACCCACGTGGAGAGATTAGAGATGTGAGAATCAGCAAAATTGGAGCTCAGCGAGGTTCTCCAAATTCCATCATGAAGCTTATTCCAAATGATTTCCATATCAGATTGCAAACATCGGGTCTTTTTTCTTTCTTTTCTCATGGAAAAGTTGTTAATGGTTTCAGTCACATTTCCCCAAATGTATGCATTAGCTGTGTACATTTTTGAAATGTATGCATTTTTGTCCCATTTATTAAACTGATCACAGTCGCTGAAGTCTCCCCCTTTCCCCATTGGGAGACTTGAGCTCTAGCTGAGAATTTGGCTGGCACCTCTCTCTCTTCTCTCTTGGTCCTCCTTGAAGATATACTGTGAGTACAGTCTCAGGGGCCAGTCTAGTATAGAATGAACACTGTAGCTGTGTCATTTTCCATGGGGTGGAGAAAAATACACCAGATTATACTGGGCCTAGGTGGGTTATGAACAGTGAAAGGGGCTTTCCCAGGAGGCAGCATAGCGCTCACCCAAAAAGTTCTTTAAAGATAAAAACTACCAGAGGATCCAGCGTAATGCCAGTGTTACATCTGTTCTTCCCTTGTTTTCTCCATGCCTTGCACTAATAAAGATATTTTTGCTGGTACGAAGTGTGAGGATGGAATCATGGACCTCTAATGCCAACACATTTAAGATCCAAGATGGAGATGAACACATTTGTCAATTTTGCTATTTTCTACATCTGAATTTTTTAAAACCTCCTTTCCATCCTGGATGTGAAGAAATTTGTGGATTTTCCTAAGTTCTTACAGAACAAACAAACAAGTCGAACAAACATTCTCACCCACTTTCACTGGCCAAATTCATTAGGTATTGCTATTCCTAGCAGGGAGAGGACCATGTTGTACCCTCTGCTATTGGGCGGTATAGAAATGCAATAAACAAATAAATACATACCTGCCTGCCTACCATATAGCTGTTAAAGATGAAGAGACTATCAGATAAAAAGAGAGGTGGCAACCCTGGCTAGATCTACACCAAATGGGATAAAACACTATGAAAGCAGTTTGAAAAAGCTATATGGAGTGTGTCCTGGGCCCCAACAATTGTCAATACTGTTATAAACCATTATAGAGCAGTAGTGTAGATCCTGCCTCTATTTCAGCACCACAAACATGGCCGAATACACAGAGATTCAAAGCCAGAGTTTTAAAAGCAAAGCACTCAGAGTCACAAATCAATCATTTTTGGTTTCTCTCACATTCTTTTTTAAAACAAATCTTGTTCCATCTCATTTATGAAAAATGTCAAATGTCGTTAAGTTCTTGGGTTGTAGCCATGTTAGTCCTACATAGGCTGACCATATGAAAAGGAGGACAGGGCTCCTGTAACTTTAACAGTTGTAGAGAAAAGGGAATTTCAGCTGGCATCATTTGTATGCAATTAGTACCTGGTGAAATCCTCTCTTCATCGCAACAGTTAAAGTTGCAGGCACTATACTAGAGTGACCCTATACAAAAGAAGGCAGGGCCCCTGCAACTTTAACTGTTGTGATGAAGAGGGAATTTCACCTGGAACTAATTGCATACAAATGACACCGGCTGAAATTCCCTTTTCTCTACAACTGTTAAAGTTACAGGAGCCCTGTCCTCCTTTTCATATGGTCAGTCTAGTCCTACATAGATTAGACCCATCAAATGAGTGGAACTGAAATTATTCATGACTGATTTAAAGTCCCATTATTTCCAATGGGTCTACTCTAATGAGTAACAACCCTGTGTGTGTGTATGTGAGAGAGAGAGAGAGAGAGAGAGAGAGTACCACACAATTTTTTCACCTATATCCAATGACCAACACAACTCTGGGAACTCCAAAGCATTTATTACATTTCTATACTGCCCAAATCGGAAGCGCATTTCTGCAAGTTCATTGTACGTTCAGGCTCCCAGTTGGAATATTAGAAAGATTTGGCTGCAAGTCTGTAATGATTTGAACCAGCCAAGCTAACAAAACTGGTTGTTCCCCAGCAGGGTTATCTTGGTCTTATCTCTTCATTATGTTGCTGAGATGGATTAGGAATTAACACATATAGATGGTCTATTATCAGACAGTAGAGCAGCCCATGTTTTCTTGACCTCACAACCAGACAAGGTCAGCCAAATATTTGGGAATTAGGCCTCATGCTGGATGATTGCCAGTTGTTTAAATTAGTATTACAAGGTGTCTATAATAATCTCCTCTGAAGATATATTTATTATGAGACAAGGCCTCACTATGGGTATGGCTCTTTGTGTGAATGCATCTGGAAGTTCGTTCTGTGAAGTATCCACATGGAAAATAAAAATAAAATAAAATCCCTGTTGAGTAAAGAAAATAAGGAGAAAAATAATGAGATACAAATAAGAAGCAGATAATAGATTAATCTGCCCACTTCCATCAAGTGGGGGTAGTTATGGCTGAGAAAACTGAAGTGTGCTGTTTGGATTTATAAGGAGGTAAGCCTGGTAATAGTGCCCAGATCTCTTCATGTAAAATATCTTTTAATGAAAAGACTTTGAAGTTGCTTTCATGTAAAAAGGGTTCCATTCTCTATTCTTTTAAAATGTTGTGAATGTTCTCCCATCTACCTGCCAGATTTTAAAACCTTAATCACGCATAATTTTGTAGAAATGAATAGTTTAATTTTACATTCTTTTAAAAAACTAAATCTGAGGCTAGAACAGTTACTGCTTCATATGCATTTAATAATATTACATTAGTTTTATGCTATTATATTTAACATGTCTAGGTTGTAATCATATGCACACTCACCTGGAAATAAGCCCCACTGAACACAGTGGGACAGACTTCAGAGTAAGCATGCATAATATTGCCCAGTTGACATTCCTGTTTTGCTTATAAAAACAAATGAGATGTAATCCTTATTATAAAATAAGGTTTTTTGAATAAGGGAAATATCTGAATCACCTGTCCATCAAATCCTTGATCTTCACACTGGGGAGAACACTTCATGAGTAAACATGTCCAGTTGGCACATAGCCACCTCCCAGGGCCTGACCTATCATTAGGCAGAGTAAGGGCCGGAACAGACATTATTTTAAAGCTGTAGCTAGCAGCCATGTAGTTTTTCATTTTTACTCTAGAGTAGGCAAAGAGCCCCCAATTTTCTTTGAATCTGCAAAATTCCCAAGCTAAACTTCAGATATACTGCTGACTGTCCTATCCCTGCTGGAGGTTTGACAGGCTGCTGTCAAAGACACCATATATTTGGTGTTGGCACCAAAATGTTTGAGTCCCCTTCCAGATGCTGTCCAGCAATTGACCTTCTTTCCCATGCTTAGAAAAATCTTGAAAACTAATCCGTTCAGACATGTGTTCAGTCATGACTGATCCACCATGCTAGGTGTTTTAATCTGCTGCTGCTACATGACTTTATTGTTTCAGTTTTAATTTTGACATTGTGCTTTTGATCTATTTTATGTTCTGTTTCTTAGAAGCCTTGTGGGATTTTTTGAAAATTTACTGTGTAAGTATAGGCAGAAAATAATATTATCTCTTTCCCTGCCCCCTACATGCACACACACAAAGATGTCCATGCTTAGTGGCTGACTATCACATCCTAATGAAGTACAAAGTGTTGGTCATCACCTACATAGTTTGGGTCCAGGTTTTCTGCGGGATTGCCTTCTCCCATACAATCCACCCCGCACCCTCAGGTGTCCTCTGGGAAGAATTTGTTACAGTCAGCCAAAACTAGGCTGACAACTATTACCCAGAGGACCTTCTCTTCTGCTGCTCCCAGACTGTGGAATGGCCTGCCGGAGGAGATTCGTCAACTTAACAGTCTCTTTGACTTCAAGATAGCCATGAAGGTAGATCTTTTCCGGCAGGCCTACCAGTTGAATTTTAAGAGTTTTATTGGTATTTTAATAATGTATTAGTTTTATGTGCTTTTAATCAGTTTTATGTATTTTATATTTGATGTTGTTCCCCGCCTCAATCCAGGGGGAGAGGCGGGTAATAAATAAATAAATAAATAAATAAATTATTTTTATTATTATTATTATTAACAAATCCCATTCCATTGGCACAGATCACGTCCTATTGAACAACTAAAGTTTTAGGTGAGTAAATAACTTAAGAAAGTGCCAAACCAACAGCATTTATAATCACTGAATCAATGGGATTGTTTGCATTCCTTCAATTAAGCAAATGCCTAAATATCTTGCTAGGCACTTCACAGATGGTGATATTCAACTTGGTAACTTCTTTGTAACACTGAGTTAGTAGGTGTCACTTCAATCAAGGTCAATGAATTCATTTGCTATCTAATTTGAATGTGACATGATCTGGCTGCCATTGAAGTTAATGTTCCTTGATTAATAGCAGATGAAAAGGCTTTTCTTCCCCTCCTGGAAAGACCCTTCCCTTTATGGTATTTAGAAGCCATGCAACATAAAATGCTCAGTGCAGGAGTTGAATCCACACAGTGCTTCATCTTAGCAGGGAGATGGGCTGGTATAGTGCAGGGATGGGGAACTGGTGAGTCTCAAGAACTTTTGGATTACAATTCCCATCATCCCCAACTATTGCTCATATTGGCTGGGACCGATGAGACCTAGAATCTATCAACAACCAGAGGACCACAGGTTCCCTCCCCCTGGTATAATAGATAAGATTTTGCTTGAACTGGGCAGCTTTGTCTACTCAGCCATGAAGTTCACTTGGGAATGTGACTCTCCTTAGTCTCCTTAGGATATCTCCTTAGGATATCTCCCTGGGCTGGATCCAAAGATGCTCTTTTGTGAACATTATTCATAGGAGGGCCCTTTCCATTTGTCCAAAGGGGCTTGGATTCAATGAAGGCTTCCCTGAACAACAGAGACTCTCTCTCTCTCTCTCCCCATATATATATATATATATATATATATATGCGGATGATATGGCCCTTTTATCTAGAACACAAGTGGGTTTGAGGAAACTGCTTAGGAGATTGGGGGAGCTAGCTAGACAGGAGAAGCTGGTGATAAACCACTCCAAAACGAAGGTGGTAGTCTTTGCCAAGAGAAAACAACCACATAAATGGTACATAGAAGGTCAACTGATTGAGCAATGCACTAGCTTTAAGTATCTCGGGATACACTTTGCGTATAATGGCAGTTGGGGTAGGCACCTAGAAGCAACGAAGTTGGCAGCAGAAAGAACAGCAAATGCAATATTGGCTTATGGGAGAAACAGAGGGGGTTCCCTGGTGGTACCAATTTTGAAGCTATTTAAGGCCAAGGTCCTCCCCCAATTGCTTTACGGGGTGGAGCTATGGGGACAGGGTCTGGTTTCTCATCTGGAGATCCCTCAGAATAAGTTTCTAAAAGAGCTATTGGCCCTCCCGCAGGGGGTTCCCGTGCCACTATTGAGGCTAGAAGTTGACCTGCCCTTGGTAAAGGCAAGAACTCATAATGCAATGGTATTGTATGGTAAAGGCTACAGGGAAAGGAGGATGATAATCTGGTGAAATTGTGCTTCTTAGAACAGATTGCTAAAGGGGGATGGGCGCGTACCTGGAAGGAATTAGCCTGCGTTTATGGGGTGGATGATATAGGTCTGACGGATAAGGGCATCATAAGACAAAAAAAATTCAATACAGACGCCATCAGGAATATCCTGGCTAGTCAACATCAAGCCTTCTCCACTTGGTATAGTGTTATCAAAAGAGAGCAGTACCTCTCTAGGTACCTTCAAGAGTTGACATTTCCGGCGATTAGAAAGGCCTTTACAGCCCTCTGCTTCCAAACCATGCCAACAGCCCTTTTGGAAGGGAAGTACAAAAGGTTGCCGTATAGTAAAAGGACGTGCATTTGTGGAAGTGAGGAGGTGGAAGACGTGGTACACTATCTGCTCTATTGCCCGCTGTATGATATTGTCAGATCCCGCTTTTTGGGAGATCTTTTGCAAATAAGAGCGGGTTGGCAGCCAGCAAATATCATTTGTGATTTGTTGACAGACCATAATACTACCATCACAAAGAAAGTAGCCACGTTTGCAGTAGCTGCAAAAAAAATCCGCCAAGTTTTCCTTCAGAGTGCATGCGTAGATTGTCGAGGGGACCATTTACAATAAGGATACCGGTTATATACACTTACGGTAGATATGCTTCTTTGTTGCTTTTCCTTCTAACTGTATGAATGTCCTATGTTGAGGATTGTAAAGGCCTTTGTGTCAAACAAATAAAATTTATATCTATCTTATATCTTATATATATACACCAATTTCTCCTTCTTCTAGCAGCTCCCTATGACATCTCTCATGCTCCAACCACCTAAAGATGGTGAGGGGTAAGCTTCTGCTCGCAGAAATCTGTTCACAGAACTTTTGCTCCAACCTCATGTTTGCTGCTCTGTAGTCGTTAGACAAAAGTGTGGGATACACATGTAATAAATACATAAAATAAATCAGTTCTGGCAAACACTGCTTATGTCAATGCCCAGAACGGTTTCAGAGTATCTCCCCTCACCCCTCATGCATACATACAGCAGATCACTTCCTGGTACTTCTGAAGACATACTATGTGAAAACAGCCAGAACATGTCCAAAGAAGGAACAGTATCCAATTCAACACTATGGCTAATATAAATTCCATTGTGCTAGTGAAAGGGACCTCTAGTGCAATGCCAGTAGCGTTTGCTGGCATGTCGGATTTTTCCAAGAAGTTGTTTATGCAAGTGCAACACCATTTAAGTTAGCAGTAGTGTCAGGTTGGATACTGCCCAAGGACTTGGGGGGAAAAAGAAAGGATGCTCATGTGGGCTTCCCAAGTGAAGATGAATATACCTGTGCTATGAAACAGAAAGGTGCTGTTGTGGGTTTTCATGGAAAAGAAAAGTGGGATATAACTATGAGATGAAAGAAGGATGGAGCATGTTTTATCTTTAATCATGGTTTAGATCAGTGGTCTTCAACCAGTGAATCGACTTAAAAGTTGGTTGCCAGATCATTCCAGACAGGCAATTGTGAAACTGTGAAAATGGGTCCAATGTTGCAGGTTGGTCTCAAGTCTGGACCCATTGAAGGCCACTGGCTTAGATGAAGTATTTTGTCAGGTGCAGTCCTGTATTTAGGGTTGAGGAAAGGGAAATCCCCCCTCCAGCATTATAATGAAAGCTATAGGAGCCCTGTCTTCCTTGCTGGAACATTGTGAATCCTACACCTCCTCTGCCCAGCTACATTTGCAGGGTAGATGTGTAGAGGATCAGCACTGGTACAATGAGGGGAGATGTTCTCAATGACGGCATCAACCCCTTGTGAAGAAACTCCAATGTGTCCATTATTTGCTGCTTAAAAGTAACGTAAAACCAGTTATCAATGCAACTCTGGGCTATAATACCAGTGTTTAAATGAAAGACAAAGGCAGCCATGCTGACCACAAGAAAAATGCCAAAATCCAAAGAGCGTAATACCTTTATTTGGTCAACCAAAATCAGATCACTAAAATAAAGTTGCAAACTTTTGAAAATCGAGATCTCCACATCTCTATGTTAGGTAAGATGTTAAAAACAGCTAGTTGGTGACTGGGAAGAAGGAGGGAGGGTCTTAAAAGCCTGCATATTTTTTTCTGATCTTTGAGTTGATAAGATGTTACACTTATAGGGGTTTAACGTTTAAACAGTATCCCAAGACTGCATTTTCTACCTATCTCTGTCTCTACCTGGCTTCCCCTTTCCATTTTCCTGTGTCTGTCAGAACAGGTGCAACCAAGTCCATCAGATCTGTCCAGGAGTCATTGCGCAACCCTCACACGTATCCATGACTGCCATGCATATGTTGACACAATGAAGGGTTGTCAGCACAATCACCCCTCATTTCCACACATGCCTAATCCTTCAATTGGGCTCTCGGTGACATGCAACTCCATTAGCCTTTATGTTTCACTGAAGTGTTTGCGGCTCATCTCTCACCATGGGATTTCTTGAGGCTGGGGAGGGATGGCGAAGCAGTCCTGTGGGGGCATGAATGTGCTAAACATGGAGGATGCCAGAGATGGAGTGATTACTTCAGAATGCTTTAAGAAGCTAATATCTTGTGGTGTAAATACATCCTCAGCCAGGTCAGAGTTTGCTCAGGATCATCCACAAGACAAAAAGAAGCCTGTCTGCCTGTCATATTCTCACTTGAATGTGAAGCTTCTTTAGTGAGAGAAGCAAAATAAAAGTGCTGTCGTATGACATGGAAGATGATCTGATGTGACCTAAAGTCACTGAGGGACAATAAATGGCTCCAAGTCCCAGAGGCCATTTTTATGGTTTAAGAGTAAGAGGACAGTGTCTGAAAAGAGCAAATAGCTTGCCTTTGTGCCTGTATACTGTGCAGCGCAGTAACTTCTACCACCTACCAGGTGTGCTTCATTGTATAACCAGGTATTGATTGTCTTCTGGGTAAAATTCAATGATAACTGAAGTGTCACAAGCTGCATTTGATCATTACTGCAACTTTCATTGATTTCCCATTGGCTAGCTAGCACAACCTTTTCCCAAAGAGAAATAACTACATTTTGAAGGGGGAATATATATATATATATATATATATATATATATATATATATAATCAGTCCTGAGGAAATTGTTTGTTTCATTCTTTGGAAAAGAGGTAAGCAAAGGGAGAACTGGGGTTTCTTCTCTTTAGAACATCAACATAGTTTTGCACAAGATGTGTAAGGAATTACTTTGCATGGGAAAAGCGAACCAATACAGTTCTTACACTAATAACACTGTTTTGCTTTCTTACATGACCTATAGGAGGCATCACTGCTGAATGGTAGAGAGTATGAATTGCATGCAGAAGGTCCCAGGTTCAGTCCATGGTATCCCAGGTTAGAAGGACTAGGTAGCAGCTGATGGGAGGGTCTCTGCCCTTGAGAGCTGCTGCCAATCATAGTGGACAGCTCTGGGTTAACAAAACAAATAGTCTAACCAAGGCCAGAGCTACACCAAACAGGATATAATGGTATGAAAGCGGAATATAAAAGGCAGGAGCCACACACAGTGCAGTCACAACTGTTGGGGCCCATTGACACATACCATACACTGCTATTATTTATTTATTTTATTATTAGTAGTATTTATTTACTTATTTATCTATTACATTTTTATACCGCCCAAAAGCCGAAGCTCTCCGGGCAGCTTACAAAAATTAAAACCATAACAACTATTCAAAATATAAAACAACAACAGTACAAAAATGTAGCATAAAAATACAATATAAGAGCACAAGCAGGATAAAACCAAGCAGCAATGCAGAAATTAATACAGATTTAAAATACAAATGTAAAACAGCAAAGTTAAAAATTAAACTGATAAACTGTTTAAATACTGAGAAAATAAAAAGAACTTCACCTGGCATCTAAATGAGTATAATGTAGGTGCCAGGCTGACGTCTCTAGAGAGCTCATTCCAGCGCCGGAATGCCACAGCAGAGAAGGCCCTCCTCCTGGTATATTCTGCTTGGTGTGGCTCCTGCCTTTTATATACTGCTTTCATACCATTATATCCTGCTTAGTGTAGATCT
The DNA here is from genome assembly GCA_029215795.1 of Anniella stebbinsi. NCBI lineage: Eukaryota > Metazoa > Chordata > Lepidosauria > Squamata > Anniellidae > Anniella > Anniella stebbinsi. The sequence goes on from JARDYH010000003.1 coordinate 194,200,578, forward strand.
GGCCCAGGTATAAGGCAGCTTCCTATATTTCATTGGCTTGGCAGAATTCCTTTACATGCCTCTAGGACCCCCTCTACAAGAATTCAGTTTGACACTTGGTTCTCCGATGATGCGCATCTTCTCAGAAGCGCTTTATGGTAAATGACTGTATGCAGGAGGTAATTGAGCGCACAACTGGTGGCCTTACCGGTTGATTGAAATGCGCTTTAGAAGTAGTTAATGCGGAGAATCGCTTGTTCACATAGTGAAAATGCGCTTTAATGGCCTGCAGCAAAATAAAACTCGCTATTTAACGCACATTCGATAATGCGTATAATCAGATAGATAACGCGCCTCAACTCCCGATTTGCACTCCGCTCATGTAGAGGTAAATTTTTTAATGAGACTTGAAAGAGCTTTAAACCTCTCGTGTAGAGGCAGCCTAGAGCAGGAATGGGGAATGCATGTCTCCCTAGATGCTGTTAGAGTGCAACTCCCATCAGTTCTAGCCACCATAACCAATGTTGGTGGGAGTTGCAGTCCAAGAACATCTGGAGTGCTACACATTCCCCCATCCCCGCATGAGAGCAAATCTGTGACCCTCCAGATCTTGTTACTCCAGTTTTCAGCACCAGGTGAAAAACATTATGTTGTGCTAGGCTGTTCGATGAACAGTTGGGCTTATATCCGAGTGGGATACCTGAAGGGTGATATATATTAAATTTGAGTCTCACTGGTTTTGTGCATTTCATTGTGTATTGTGTATTTTATTGGATTTTAGAATGTTGTTATATTGTATATTGTGACTACCCTAGGATCATTTTACAATGAAGTGCAGTATTAAGGGAGGCACGGCAGTGCCTCCCTTGTTAAGGGCCGTCAGTAAAAAACACGTTCCACCATGTTAAAGTGATAATTGGGGAGGGGTCATTCTAACAGCCATAAAATTGAAAATGATTCACCAATCTCTCTGAAATTTACAGGTGCCAGAAAGAAATGTTTGTTTTACATTACCTGAAAATTTCAAGAAGATTGGTGAAAGACTGAGGGGAGGAGAGCAGTTTAAAGTAAAAAGATTAAAGAATACCCTGAATCCGAAACTGAAAATTGAACTCAGGGGTTGCGACTATTTTTGCGCAGCTGTCCTCACCTTCGGGGAGCCTTATTAATTAATCCAATGGCAGGGTCTACTTCCTCCCGTTCTAGTGTAGGTGGAACTGCTTTTCTTTTTTAAAAATTTGCTTAAGTGGATTTTATTAAATTAAAACTGTGCCTCTTTAAAAATCTGGTGGCCATTTTGATTATGGCACACGCTTAGTAGAGTCTCCCCCCCTCCCTCCTGCGTCAGCTACAATGGCTGCTTCCTCTAGCAAAGAGATTGCTGTAGTCTCTTCTCAGAAGTAAGTTCCATTGACTGAATGCAATGGTCTTACTCCCAGGTAAGTGCGTAGAAGATTGTAGCCTTTATTTTTTTAAAAAACAGTCTGGAACCTTAGAAGGCAGAGAGGGAGAGATGTGAGTGAGAATTCCCTCTCCTTTACAGCACTATAACTCTACAATTAACAACTTGCTTGCATGCTTTGCATGTATCAATTCAATCCAAGGCATGTCTACTCAGAAGTAAGTTCCACTGAGTGCAATGAGTCTCATTCTCCATGCACTAGCTTGAAGGGGTGTTTGGATTTGGCTGTACTTCTCTTTGAGAGCTCTGTGTATTTAGGGACCAAGGCTTTTTGTAAGAGAAGAGGTTAAGCTCCCCCCTCTTTTTCTTTTTTTTTTAAAAAATTCCATGTATTTGATTTTTAAAGAATTTTTATTCCTTCATTGTTATTATAATTAATAATAATAATTAGTAGAAGTAGTAATACATTTATTAATGTTACATTTATATCCTGCCTTTTTTTCCTCTTGCAAGGAACCTAAGGTGGCTTACATAATCCTCCTCCATTTTATCAGCACAACAACCCTGTAAGGTAGAAGAGTCAGTGACATTCTGAATTCTCTTAGCTTTTCTAATATTTTTTTAATCAGGTTGATCAAAACTATTGTGTATTGTTATCTCCAGTACCAACATCTTTGACAGGCTTAATATAGGATTCATTGACCACAGGCTATTTTTAGAGCAAAAAAATAAAAATAAAAATCCAAACTTGGATAGATTAAAATTAAATTGAGCAATATTTCTAAACACCCACATGGCTATTCTCGGTACTGGGTCAGATGTAGTGATATAAGAGGATGTTCAGACTCCATTTAGTTGATCAGTTGCAAAGAAGCTTCTCTAGTAAGGAGGAAGGGGATAGCCCTAGACTGATCATTCTTTCAAGTGCCATATCTCCCCCCACAAAAACCCATGAGGGTAGGTTAGGCTAAGAGTCTATGACTGGCCCAAAACCATCTAGTGAGTTTCTTCTGCTGCTCACTTTCACAGAAATGTAAAACAAATGTTTGGTAATGTTTGGGTGTATGGCATGTGCTACTTTTACCCTCACAACAACCCTGTAAAATAGATTAGGCTGGAAATTTAGGCCTGGCCCACTATCTATGTCTGTGTGCCTGCCTCTTTCATATATACACCCAGAAAGGCATCCTTAGGTTTGTTCTTTACTTACTACATACCATAAACTATGTATGAATAGAGAAGTCTGTCACAAATGATGCAATACACTCACTTTTTGCACTTCCTAATACATTTGTTTCCCAACTAACTTACTGCTAATACAATCATGAATCTAAAACTAAAATATGTTATTTTTACTATAGTAAGATTAAAGAATCCACAGACATCAAGTGCAAATCAGAGAACCTACTATTTTTCATATTAGTCTTCAAGAATTAGGATTCTTTTCCTAATTACGCCTTACACGGAGGTTGCCTTTTTCACAGCGGCCGGATCAACGTTTTCATCAAGCTGTCCACCTCCCCTGCTCCAAACTCTTTCTTGGTCAGTCACCGCTAATTAGCTCAGATCCTGTTAGTGTATATGTGAAATTGTGATCCCCCAATGTGCATCACTTTACACTTGCTTACATTGAACAGCATTTGCCCTTTTCATGGCCATTCTCTCGGTATGCAGAGATCTTTATGGAGCTCCTCACAATCCTCCATTGTTTTAGCAAGACTAAATAATTTGGTATCATCACCAAACGTGGCTACGCCACTGCTCACTTCCACCCTCATTCTAATATTATGAGAAAGGGAGAAACTGCCTTCACAACATGCATATAGGAGTGAGCAGTGAGATGGCCAAATTTGCTGCTGACCTCAAAAATATTTAGGGTTTTTAAAATGAAGTGAGATTACCAAGAGCTCCAAAAGAATCTGTCCATAGTGGGAAAATGGGCATCAAAATGCCAACAACCATTCTACGTAAGCATTTGTAAAGTGATGCACACTGGAGCAAAGCATCCCAACATCACATATACACTGATGGGATCTGACCCTGCAGTGACTAAACAAGAAAAAAAAACTTGAGAATGTGGTTGACAGCTCAGTGAAAATGTCAACCCAGTGTGTGGCAGCTGTAAAGACAGCAAACTCCATGTTAGGCATTATAAGAAAAGTAATTGAGAATAAAACTGCCTGTCTCATACTGCTTTTATACAAATCTATGGTGTGACCACACTTAGAATACTGTGTACAGTTCTGGTTAACTATAGAATTTAGTATCACAAGATGTTGTGCTGGCTACCATTTTGGATGGCTTGTCCTCCTTTCCATGTGGTCACCCTATAACATGACACTATTCCCCCTTCTGAAGAGGTCTGGACCTCAGACTACTAAAGACAAAGTGGCAGACCATAATAACAGTGTCCATATGCCCATTGCTTTATGAGGCTTCTGAAGGCTACCAAACAGAGAACTATCAGGCCATAAAGTTGCCTAAATGGGTCTGCCAGAAACCTGACCTCACCGTTCCTGTTAGGTCCATGTCCTACAGGAAATGCTCTCAGCTGAACTTGATGGAATCCCATCCTTCATCCCTTGGTTTAATTTACTGACCTCCCCTGGCTGGGCCTTGCAGAGAACAATAGGGTAGACAGAGCAGGCATACATAGCGCGCACAGAGTGCTGAGAGTGGCAAATCTAAAAGCAAATACGTTGCTGTTAAAGAACCAAGGAAATTCAATGGGTCTTTTAAGTAAATATCTATGGATAGAAATGCAGCCCATGCAGGCTTGAAACTTGACCACAAACATGATCACAATCTGCTACTATAAGATGCAAACAGGAAGAAAAAGCATGTAGCATAAAACGAGCTATAATAATTAATACAGTAAACTGTAACTTATTCTAATTTAGGATATTTTCCTGTATCATCTTGTGTGCTTCCAGAATAAATTGGGGAATTTTTAGTCCAGTAGAATTTTTTTTCAGGTTCTCTCCAAATACAGACACAAAACATGAAATGCTTCTTTTCATGAGTCATTCATAGAAAGCTTTTATTTCTGGACATTGGCTATTGAAAAATTCAAATGAGACCCCTCAGATTTCAAGTGAGAGAGCATAACTTCTGGGGTTCATTTATTATTTTGAAAAGTGGGTGCAACACATAACACTAGCTTTGATTTTATATTGGATGTCAAAATGGTGTAACATCCTAGCTGATGCTGGCTGCTTGTCAACTGTATAATATCCAGTCATCCGTTACACAAAGCCATGAAATTCATTAAACAAAAAACCTACGGTTTACAAAAACAACGCTAAGGCTCCACAGTTTCCAACCAAGCACCAAAAAGCAGGGAAACTGGGAGTTAAGGCTCCCAAGACTTAACGCCACATCCTCCCTAAGGAGGCAGAAAGTGCAAGTGAAATTCTCATTCTCCCAAAGCAGATAAACCATGAGGACAGGATGGAGAATATGATATGCAGTGGTGACTGTGGGGTTGTGGAAAACTGATCACGAACAACTTAGGGCCACCTACTTCTCTTTTTTTGTTTAGAGCAGCCCTTCCCCAACCTGGTGCCCTCCAAAGGTGTTGGACTACAACTCCCATCATTGCAAGTCAGTATGTCCCATGGTCAGGAATGCTGGGACTTGTCATCTCAAAAATCTAGAGTTGCAATTTGATCTGCAGAGGTGACTGTGGGGTTGTGGGAAATGATGATGAACAACTTAGGACCAGCTACTTCTCATCTCCTTATGTTGAGAGTTGCAACCCAACACATCTGACAGGCACCAGGTTGGGGAATGTTGTTCAAGAACAAGGGAAGGCAGAATGTAGATCTCCAGATGCTTTAAAATTCAACTTGTAAAAGCCCCTATCAGCATGGGCAGTTGTCAGGAATGCCGCGAGTTGACGTCCAAAACATCAGGATAGATCTATTTTCTGCCCACATCTGTACTAAAGTATGATGTTTTCCAGCATTAAGATATTTGATCAATCAAGGAACTACAAAAGAGATGCATCATTTTAAATAAACTGTATAAACCAAATTAAACAACAATGAATGAATCTTGAATACATACGGTAATCCGGATAGCCCTTCAGACGTCAACATTAGTTTTCAACACATGGCATAGGATGTCTGTTTCTTGAATATCAGATAAAGGATTTCTCTTACTTGTTCAGCAGTGTGAGATCAATGGCAGAGCTACCACCTAATACTTTCATGCATCAGTATTATTTTAAAATTAAGTATGAAATGATTTTTGTCTTCCTCATAACACATAACATGAGAGTTAAAGTGCAACACATCTGGAGAGCACCAAGCTGGAGAAGGTTGACTCCTATACTTGTCTTCTGAGAAGCCAGTGCCACTGAATTCACTAGGGCTTACTCCCAAGAGGTATAGGATTGCAAACTAATCTCACCTGAAAGGTGTTCAAGACAGACAAACTAAACCTCTTCTGCTCCTCTGTCGCTTTGATGAGATGATGTATTGTGGAGGGATTGTGGGGAATGAACAGTATATTTTGTTTAAATACATTTTTAAGAAAAAAAATTGGTTCTTTGAAGGGCAGGATATTGATCAAAAGTTGGAAGTGCCTGGAACATGCTCTGGTTCTAGATCTGTAATGAACAGTTCCCCTTTTGTTATGAAGCTTGCTGCTATATGTGAGATGTGTTTGAGACCCTGTATTTGGTAAGGGTATGGAACAGCACTCCCCATCTTGTTGCCCTCCAGGTGTTTGAGATGACAAGTCCCAGCATTCCTGACCATGGGACATACTGACTTGCAATGATGGGAGTTGTAGTCCAACACCTTTGGAGGGCACCAGGTTGGGGAAGGGCTGCTCTAAACAAAAAAAGAGAAGTAGGTGGCCCTAAGTTGTTCGTGATCAGTTTTCCACAACCCCACAGTCACCTCTGCATATCATATTCTCCATCCTGTCCTCATGGTTTATCTGCTTTGGGAGAATGAGAATTTCACTTGCACTTTCTGCCTCCTTAGGGAGGATGTGGCGTTAAGTCTTGGGAGCCTTAACTCCCAGTTTCCCTGCTTTTTGGTGCTTGGTTGGAAACTGTGGAGCCTTAACGTTGTTTTTGTAAACCGTAAGTTTTTTGTTTAATGAGTATATATGATATGCAGAGGTGACTGTGGGGTTGTGGAAAACTGATCACGAACAACTTAGGGCCACCTACTTCTCTTTTTTTGATGAAATACATCTCAATACATAGCAAGGCTTTTGCTCCAATGTAGTTTAGTTCTGCATAATTACACATGACTAGTTGGGATGGGATGTTGAGGGGTTATTTATTCTTTTAAAAAAATATTATTGGAGTATATATTGGAGTATATATTCCAATAAATATTTTTTAAAAAGAATAAATAACCCCTCCACATCCCATCCCAACTAGTCATGTGTAATTATGCAGAACTAAACTGTATTGGAGCAAAAGCCTTGCTATGTATTGAGATGTATTTCATGCACACACACACAAACACTAATGGTTAAATTCTGGACATTCCTTAGAAATGTTTTAAATGAATAAAATAAATAAAGACCAAACATTCTTTTTTAACTCACATTCCCAATACAGTGAATATAATTGTTTACATTTGTTGACACAGAGCTTTTAATAATATACCGTAGTTTGTATTTCTAAATTCAATATACATTTAATGCTGGTGAGAGCTACAAAGTTAAAGAATTTGAGGTGCATTTTCTATAATCTCAGCCCTGTAGGATTTATAGATTTTAGCTTTCCTGGGAGAACCAAGTTTGAAAAAAGGGGAGAGAGCATGTGTGAGAGAATTATATTATTAAATGTGTTTGAACTTTAGTATGTCAACTAGCGTGTCCGTCATGGAGTAGACAATTGATCCGCAGAGATTTAACCCAAAGCACTTTTGCCTGGCCCATTAAGCTGGAAGTTGCTATAGAGTCATCGGAGAATTAAGTTGGCTTTAAATTACCATCAGCATTACTAGCAGGCCAGCTCATCCCAATTTGGAGAAAGGCACATGGAATAGATTCTTGGACTGGAGAAGAAATAATGTATGCCCTCTCTTTCTCTGGCCATGGAGGAAAGAGGATTGGGACTGAATTGCACAGACTAGCTGAGTGCTTGCTAGCAAAGGTATAAATAGCTTGCTATGCAGAGCTTAGAATTTGAAATTCTAATGAAATTCTCTCCAGCGCCTTACAATGCTGCAGAGAAAACGTCAGAGTATGGAGCGTGTTGAGGTTCGCCACTTCTCACCTTAAAGCTCATTCCAACTTGTGTCCCTATCAGATTGTGAGCTTTGCTTATTTCTCTTTACATCAGTCTCTGTGCATATTCCTGTGCACATTTTTTTTAAAAAAAAAATGCACATATCAGTTGTATGCATTTTGGAAATGAGTACATTTTCTTCCATTGATTAAAGCATGTTTGTGCACATTTTTCAATACTGATTTGTTTTCATGTGCATTTTAAAAGTGTATTCGTTGTAAGCCTGGAAATGTCTGGACTTTGGATGCAGATTATGTTCTACTCCACATTCAATTCCATGAGGTACAAATTGGCTGAATTCTTATACAAAACAAGCTGAAACAAATTTCTCATACATCCCTACTGGAGAGTCACGTGGAGAGCAAGGAAGAAGTGCTTTTACCCTCAGAATGATCTATTATATTTTACCTCTATTAAAAAATGGTTCTCTGTTATCAGTTTTCATATTTCAACACAGTCAATGGGCAACTCAACAAATTATCAGCTAAAGCAGCCCAACTCTATAGCGCTCCTCAGGCATTGTAAAATAATTTAATTTCTATTTTGGGGGGGAGTGGGGGTTGCACACTTGTTCCCCCCATCCCTCAATGTTCTCATAGAGGGCACCTGTCTGCATCAGGGAACCTCCTCTATCCATGGAGGCTTTCTGTATGATTTAGGACCCTGATTTACAGGGTCTACAAATTACACATAGAGAAAGATCCCCTCCACACAATGGGGGAGGAGCATTCATGATGAGAATGGCAATGGACCCAGCATGCAGATCCCTACCATGTATGCACCAGGTGCATACTTAGGTCACCTGAAGAGGACCTACATATGTTTATAAAATCTTGTCACTGTTGAGCTTGATTGGTCATACTTTTAAAGAAGTGTGCATATGATTACAGCCTTTGAGATCCACAAATGGGCATCCATGACCAGAAGATACAGTCCCTTATTCAGGATCAAACCACTTGTGACATTAAATGCCTGGATTGGTGTAGCATGATTTTCCTAGTATTGGGGAAAAGGCGGGATATAAATAAACAACAGCAGCAGCTCTATAAGGCAGGGTTGTGGAATCTCTGGCATGCGGGAATTCACCATTCAGCCTGGAAGGTTCTTCTCCTGGCCCCAGCCCTGGCCCTGCTCCCTCTGCCATGAAGGGGAAAAGCTCTTATCTCAGATCAGCAGCTGATTGGAGATAAGAGCTTTCCCCTGCTTCACACTGAAAAAGGAACCATTTCTTAGTGCTCAGTAGGGGAAATCACTTATCTCCAATGAACTGCTGATTGGAGATAAGAACTCCCCCCACCCCAGGACAGAATGTCTACATCCAGGGGAGGAAGTTGCTAAATGATTTTTAGGGATAGAAGAATGAGCGATATTCCAGATCACCAGGATTCTTTGAACTCCACCCTGAAGCTTGGATCAACACACTCCTGTGTTCAATTGCAATACCTTTTTCTTTTTCTTTAAACAGTAAATTTTGAATGGGAAAAGGCACATCTTTTGAAAGTGTGCACCAAAATGTTCACTTTTCCCCACAGACTAAGTCATGAAATGAACATTCTTGGGAGAAATGCACGATTTTAAGTGCACATTTTAAAAATGCATATTTTTAAAGAATGTGAGCACAAGTTCAGGAACATGCAAGATTCCCCCCTCACACACACACAAATGCACTAATGTTCATGCAGGTGTTGGAGGTGTTAATTGGGCAAATTTCTCACACATCTCTAGTGATTCAGTCCTGTTTCCTTTTGAGCCTTGCCCTGCTTACTTGTGAATAGACATGATGCTCATGCTTACAGCTGAGTAGAAATGCTATTTGAAGTGCTGCTGAGTGATTCAGTCCTGCTTCCTTCTGAGCCATGTCCTGTTAGAAGTTAGAAGTGATTAACAGATGAAAAAGTTCTCCTCACTGCCCACATTGTCAAAATTCTTCAGCATTACACCGGTGATTTCAACGACATGTTCCTCTAATGTCAGTCCCTTAGAAGGAAGCACATTCCTTATTGTTGCACCAGATTTGCTTTGATACTTTGTTGTTTAATCTGTGGAATTGGCTTTGTGTTGGACAGTGGTGTAGCAGAGCCAGAGCTCATAGGGACTCAGTGCTGGCACTTTTCGTTCCTTCTCAGAATTCTCTTTTCCCACTGAACTTAGCTGTAATCCTCACAGTAGCTGTGTGTGTGTGTGTGTGATTTTTTTCCAGCTACAATCTATTGTTCCTTGTTGTAATGAAAAGTATTTTCAGGGTGACTTGGTCTCGAATGGGCAATTAAGACCCATTAGCTGGACAAAAGATGTGCTCCTAGTGGATAAAACTCCCAGAACTGGTTTGTTGATATGGGCCGGCTATTGAGCAGTCCATTCAAACCTGAAATATTGCATAAGTGGCCCCTTTACAGCCACCATTTACCCAACATAGCTTTTCAGAAATTCCCGAGCCTCCATTTTTATGGAAGTTCACTAAGAAGATGGATGAGCAGGTCTGGTAAGTGGCTGCAGCTTGGCAAGCAGGGTCTGGGCGACAGAGCAGGAGGGTGTCCGAGAACCCCGTCTTGGACTCCCATGACATCCCTAGGATCAACACAAATGCCTGCAATTTGGGAATCTCCTTGTAGGTGAGACTATAGTGATAGTCTCAGGAGGAACCCCCGTACTTCAACATTTACTGCTACACCACTGGTGTTGGAAAGCTGACTTCTCTCATGCTGTGCCAAAACACCACCTACTCTTTCACAAGCTATTCATTTCCTTGCAGAAGATGTAGTCATTTTTCTGCCTCTTTCAATTCCTGCAATTTTTTTTGACAATTCCTGCAAAATTTCTCATTGTGCAGAGTTTCAGTTCTTACCTCACTATAAAGAGGTGGCTGAGGGGTGAGGAGGTGCTTTTTATGTTACAACGTTTGTCCCATCCTGTGCTTTGCATTCTTCCGGCAGCTTGTCTGTCTTGGAGCCCTCTAGAGGACTTAACCAGGACTTCCTCCCTTGGAGCTTTCCAGTGCTGCCGCAAGTTGAGTGCTTGGAAGCTGAGCAAGGCAATTTTGGCTTTGTTTTATTGTTGTTCAAAGTCCTTTTAACAAGAACAACAATACCTCTGCCCTTAGCTTTCAGGCACAGTGCTAGTAGACATCATGTCCTAAGGTTTGAGTATTAGGTATACAATAGGGCTGTGACCAGATCCGGATCCCGAATCCAGAGTGGATTGGGCTGATCCAGACTTCTGGATCCCAGATCTGAATTGGATTGGATCATGCCTGGATCGGGCCAGATCTGATCCAGGATCCAGAACCGATTCGGATCCGGTCACAGCACTCCCTCCTGCTCTCCCTGCTCTCTGCCTCCTTCCCCCACTCTCCCTGCTTACCTGCTGCCTCCTCCACATCGTCTTGCCATTGTCCTCCCTCCTCACTGTGGGCCGCCGCATTTGCTGGTCACAGCGGGTGATGTCATCACCCGCTGTGGCAAGCAAATGCGGTGGCCCACAGCGAGGAGGGAGGACGATGGTAGGATGACGTGGAGGAGGCAGGTAAGCAGGTAGAGTGGGGGGAGGGAGGGAGGGAGGGAGGGAGAGAGAGAGAGAGCGGGGAGAGCAGGAGGGAATGCTGTGACCGGACCTGGATCGGATTGGGCCTGATCCAGACCTGACAGATTGGGATCCTGATTGTACTGGGGGGTCCGTTCACAGTCCTAGTATATGATATCTAGTTTCCAGGCTTTTTCTAGTATGTTCAGCTTTCTGATTGGCCTGGGAGAAACACCTTAGCTCTTCATTTATTTTATTTATTTATAACATTTTAATAGTCTGAGGTAAGTGTGCATAGGAGTGTAGCCCTAACCACTGAGCTTTAAACTCCCTGTTTTGAGTGAGTGGTGTCCATTTTTGTAATTGGGGTGACTCTAATTATACTTTGTACCAAATGCCAGGCTTCTATAACTTGTTATGAGGAAGCTTAACAATTTCACTACCCCCATAAATTAGTCTCGGAAGGATAAGGCTCTAGCTTCATATATTGTACTGCATACAGTATATAATAGATTATATAAGAATTATATATGCATTTGGCACTCTCACCTGAAAAAAAATTGGATGCCTCATTGCAAGTTTTGGATCAATTCAGGTTTTGAGGGAAATACCTTAAAAAGCATTTAAAAAGATATATAGATATTTGAAAATGAATACAGTGTTAATTAATGTATAGCTGGAAAAAAATTAAATATATGATAATTTTCCTCCCCAAGGCCTTAGTGCCAGATACTATGTTATGCCATCATTAATCATAGGTGGCTATAGTCATGTGGTCACTGTAATTTGGTCATGCCTTACAAAAGATAAATGATATGGAATACTATTAGCAATGATCTTTTTAATGTAGACATTTATCATTATACTAGTTTGCTTGATATGACTTTGGGATAAAACCAGGGGAAAAAACTGCCTAGCTGTTGAATTTTTTATTACCATCAATGATAATTTTGAGATTTAAAAACTGGAAATAAAAGAGCGTCAGAGTTTTCATTTCCCACCATTGCTAAATGGCAGAATTATAGCTGACTCAAAAGAATCCAAATGCAGGACAATTAGAAAAGTCAATGCTGATTAATTGCAGGGCTATGACAGATGTTTGCCTATGAAAGTGCTGGGTTGAAAGGTGGCTCAGGAGTATAAAACATCTTACACATAGGAAAACATCTTGTTTATCTTGTTAACATACTGATTGTAGCTTGCTCACAGTTGCTCCTTTCCTTAATCTGCAGCACTGGTGTTATTAAAACACACCCTCACCCACCAGGAATGTCTTCTTAATGTGATCCTAGCCAATCAGGGATCTCATGTGGGCAAAATGATGATGCCATGTCACCATGCAACCAATCTGATCTGGTGACATAGTGACAACGTTAAGCCAAAGCACATAATGTCAGTGCTTCAGCCTTCACTCTGAATGGGCACTTGACTGCCAAAATTAGGAAGAATATTTCATGGTTTTAGATCAGCTTTCCCCAACCTGGTGACCTCCAGATGTGTTGGCCTACATCCCCAGCCATCTGGCTGAGGATAGTTGTAGTCTGACATCTGGAGGGTGTCAGGTTGGGGAAGGGTGTTCTAAACATTTCATGAAATTTACACCCAGCTTTTCCTCAGCCCTAATCACTTGTCACTTATTTAACATTAATAATAGAAGTCAAGATTTTGCAAGCTTTCTATTTATAGGATTCATAAAGCTTATTCAGCTCATAAGAACAGTTAAATTGCTGTCAGAAGAAATGCAATGATGGATCCACACAAAGCCTGTCTTCCCTCCACCTCTTCTCATAACATTCTTTCAAATATAGATTCATGACACATTTGGACATCTTCCCTGTTCAACTTTGTCAAAAGTATAATGGAATAACAAATGCAGTATGACTTTTTGAGGCAAGAAAAAGAAAGCTATTGCAATCTTGTCTCGGTAGGTCTCACTTCATATGATGAATTCTTTATAAGCATCACATCTTTCGATAAATATACATAACACTGTGCATTTGGAGTTGCAAAATATGGCACTTTGCATACAAATGCACATTTGTCATTCATTATTATGAGTATAAGGCTTGAATATGTCCTATAGGTCACTCCCCTGAGTTCATATTTGGATGTAAGTCCTTCTCTAAAATGGAGATGAAGGAGATAACTAGACCTAAGTATAGCACTCACTAGAGCATTCATATTCACTGGATGAGTTATTCTGATTTTTCCAACATCTAGCTTTAAAGAAAAAGCTCTTTGCTTTTGTAAAATTTGCAAATGAAGCTCATGAAAAATGAGGAAGAATTACAAGCTGAATCAAATGACCAATAAATGCAATCAATCAGAGTACAAATTATGACTCATATTTAATCAGAGTCAACAGTGTTCTTGTAAATGAAATGAGTGGGGATGGAGTAAATGGAAACTCTCTAGGTAAAGATTTGCCTCTAGTTTTTCATGAAGCATATTTATTTATCTGTCATTCTCAACCTCTCTCAAACAAACAAGCACACAAACAAGCACACAAACAAACAATGGTTTTGTAATATTTGAGGACCTGTGTTTTCCACACCTGCTTTCCATTACTGCTCGGTAATGCCAGCTTTGTTATTAAACAGCTTGACCATCCATGAACAGGCTGGATTCTCTTGGTCCCCAGACTTGTGGAAAAGATAGGTGAATGAATTAGACAGTACTGAAAATTTGGGGACACCCAGGACAATACCTTGTCTAAGAAGAACATTTTGAGTAGGGATTTCCAGGAAAAGGGAAAATAGGCAGATTATTGGTCCATTGAGCTCAGTATTATTGACACTGGTTGGCAGTGGCTCTCCAATGGTTCAGACAGTGATCTTTCCTTGGTGCAGAAGATTGAACTGAGGCAAGGCATGTGCTCTACCACTGAGCTACAGCTCTTTCCACAGCAGCATAGCTTGATGAATAAAGAATAAGGAAGTACTATGGAATTTGCTGCCACAAAATGTATCGATGACCACCAATTCGGATGGCTTTAAAGGGAGATTAGATAAATTTCTGGAGGAGAAGGCTATCCATGGCTACTAGTCCTGATAGCAATGTGCTGTGTATACCAGTTGCTGGGGAACATGGACAGGAGGATGCTGTTGCACTTGTCCTGATTGTGGCTTCCTGGTCAACAGCTGGCTGGCCATTGTGTGAATAGAGTCCTGGACTGGATGGACCCTTGGTGTGGTCCAGCATGGCTTTTCTTGTGTATTTATGTTCTAAATCTTATGATTTATGTGGGCTAGAAAAATGTACCCAGGCAGTGTTGTGTGTAGAGCAGTGCACAAGGGGTCTCTCAAAATTCTCCATCCCTTGTGTGGGCGAGAATCTGGGAGGACAAATTCACCAAATTTCTTCAGGGGGAGGAGAAATTCCCCAACAATTTCTCACAGGTAGGTGTCAGCATTGGCAGAGGTTGTTGAGCAACTTCTTTCTCCCCACCCACCCACCCACCCCGATCGGTTTTGGAGTTTTCTGCACTGCCACTGCATGTGACAACAGCATCACCTGTGTTGACAGCCCCCATTTTGCATTCTCCACAATACCCCATATATCTAGCATCACCCCAAGCAATGGCAGGGGGTCAGGAAGAAAATAATGGTGAAGAAAATTTAGGGTAAATTCTGCAAAGTATCCTTTTATTTCTATGGCATAGGAAAAGAAAAATATTAGGACTTTTCTAAGAAACATATATTCTAAGGAATTTTGGCTCAGCTCTAGTTCTCATTCTTCAGGGTTTAGCACCTTCTCTAGGGTCTTCCAAATGTTACATTCATGAGGGGTGATTTTGGATATATCGTAACACTGAAATCTGTGCCATGCCGGAATCTGTCCTCCAATTTCCTGAAAGTTTTCTTCCATTTTTCTGCCTCATTCTCAGACATTTTATAGTTTATTTTGAATGTGTGTTGGTGGTGTTTTTGACCATACATGTGCAGTGGCTGAGGGTACTGTCTTTATTTTTCTATCTATTACACATCTCAGCATTGCTCTACAGCCTCCCAGGCTGCCTGCGATTGCTGATATGAAAATGCCCTTTGGGAAGAATAAATTCATGATGTCTTCCCCTGGGTGGGAAGCGTGGGAGCCAAGGAGGCTACAAGCTCCCAGAGAATCACTGTAGAATTGAAGACAAGACATTCACATACATCTGTCAGCCATCTTATAAGTTAGAAAAGCACAAGTACCCTGAACCAAACCCACAAGTATTTCTACAAAATGTCTTCTCCTTTGAATTTGTTTTCGAAAACAAATTCTTTTCTTTCCAATGAGAATGGTTGAGGAATATGTGGGATAAATTTTTGGCACAGCGTTAATTACATTCACTCAGTGTCTTCTTTATACTGGGCCCTTAGCCATGACACATACGATGTTAGCAGTTTAATATCTACCTAGGCTATTGATCCCTGCCATGCTCTGAGTGCATGCATAGTGCCTGAGTTGATGCCAGGCACCTGGGAAACCATATGGATAAGTACTCCTTACCCACCCATATCACATTTAAGAACAGCCCTGCTGAATTGGACTGATGGCCCTATAGAGTAGACTAGCATCTATTTTCCTACAGTGGTTCATCATGTAAAGAAAGTGTAAAGCTGTTGGTGGCAAAGGGTACAAACTGCTGGGTTGTTTTTCTTGCAAGCACTGCTAAAATGAATGGCAGCTGTGTAGGACACTAGGACACAGCCAAGCGCAGCCCTTGTGCAGGAGAATTGCCAAGTGAATTGGATCCAGAGAGAGTTGTGTGTTGCATAACGTATGCATGAAAAGACCAAAGAAAATTCATGGCTCAAGAACTTCTAAAGAATTAAGAGAGTATGAATTAAAAGCCAAGAACAAGAAGTTTGGCCAGAGAAGTTATAGTTGAACAAGAGAATTAATTTCCTTAATTACTATTTGATCTCAACCAGATTATTTTTAAGTGATGACTACCATTAATCCATGAATCAATTAAGTTCAATGTTAAATGTGGACATTTCATTTTCATCTGAGTTTTACCGATCTACATGGGCTATACATGGCCAAGTAACTGGTTTGAAACACCATTTTTTTTTTAAAAAAATGTGGAATTGAAGTGTACTCGCTCCTGGGAAATGTGGTTTTGGGAAATATTTGTTGAGCAGTGTGGCATGTCAAGGGAATTGTAGAATCAAAAGATTTTTAAAAATTGTACACATTCCTCATTATCATAAATCCCATATGGACACAAGAGGTCATGATAACCAACAGTCTGTGAGTCACTGGATATAAACTGTATTATATGGTGTCATCTGTATATTACTAGCCTTGGCGTCTTACATTAAGACACCATCTGCTCTATGGGCTGCATTTTTTTTATTGAATTCTATATTTCTACAGAGAATGTCTGCACAAGTTCATTTGTTCAATCTTTTTTTTTTAATGGCAGGTTTCTTTCATGTCACCTACTATTTCTGTCACTTAGTGTACTGAGTTATTACTGACATTCTCTTATGTTATGCTCAGCACCAATTTCCTAGACTGCTGTAGCTGATGGGGTCAAAAGGGCCATCAGCCAGTAAATTAATAGTTGTTTTAAGACAAGGGTGGACAACTTGTGGTCCTCCAGATGTTTTGGCCTATATTCCCATCAGCCCTAGCCTTTATAAGCAATGGTGAGGGATGATGGGAGTTGGAGGCCAAAACATCTGGAAGGCCACAAATTGTCCTGCTCTCTTTTTTTAATCATGGAATGCACAATAGTTGCATGTTTGTTAATATTGGTGGTTGAAACTATGAGAAGAAGGAAAGGATTGTTGTATTAGCTATTGATGTCATTACAGGAATGAAGTCTGAATATTCAGGCAGTAGTATAATGGCTTTCTCCTCTATGGTATTTGTACTATGATTTAATCATAGGTGGATCAAACCAAGACTCCTACCTATCTTGTCCCAGTAGCAAGGATAAATTTTAAATATACAGGACTATAAAATAATATTAGACAATAGACAGACAAATATTTCACAACAATTCCATGAGGCAGGCCAGGGTTGAACAATAAACTTTGGAGGACTCCTCTATTCTGTAAGTTGGTGCAGGGTCAGCCCTACCATTAGGCAGAATAAGGCAGTCACCTCAGGTAGCAGAAGCTGGGAAGCAAAGTTTTGGAGGAGAGAGCTGTGGGCCCATTGGCCTGTCCTACACCTCCTGAGCTAGACTACTGTCTTCTGATGTGGTAGAGGATCCATTGCCAGTGTTGAGTAAGCTGACCAGATAAAATCCAGGTCAGGGCTCATGTAACTTTAACAGTTGTAGAGAATAGGGAAATACAGCCAGTGTCATTTGTATGCAATTAGTTCCTGGTGAAATTCCCTCTTCATCACAACAGTTAAAGTTGCAGGGGCCCTGCCTTCTCTTGTATATGGTCACTCTAGTATAGTGCATGCACCTTTAACTGTTGTGGTGAAGAGGGAATATCCCTAGGAACTAATTGCATACAAATGACACTTGCTGAAATTCCCTTTTCTCTACAACTGTTAAAGTTGCATGAGCCCTGACCTGGATTTTATCTGGTCACCCTAGTGTTGAGGAATGACTTGGACCATCTCTGAGGAGGTGCATTCATTTCAGGACAAATAAAATGGATGCAGAGGGTGAGAAATGTCCCATTTGAGATGCCCACTTGTTACCCATTCGTATTTCCCATTTTACTCATTTGTACCATTTGAGGATTGAAGGGAATTATTCTGACAGCAGTGGCAGAAGCAGAGCTGAATTTGATTACTATTCCTACAGCCACCATTTCCCCTCCCAAATTGCCCTGGACTTTATATTGTTCCACGGCATTCTAGAACAACATGGCAGCCACAATATCCGGAGCAATCTGGGTAGCTTCCAGGATAGTCTGCTGAAGTCCCTACTCCTGCACTTTCACCGAAGGTGGCAGCAAAAGAATGTTCAAAACAGAGAGAAAATGAACATAAACACCAAAAATGTATGCAAACTCAATGATTGATAACAAAATGGTTTGTTGTGATTGATACAAATGAATAATGAAACCAGTGAGTTTTAATATGGAAAATGAATGGTTATGAAACTAAACAAAAATGTCTTGCACACTTCTACTCTTCTGCATCTAGCCACCAGGAAGCAGTGGTGTATTTTGTTGTAGGAAAAGAGACCCTCACATGTGGTTGGCATACAACACTACAGTGTTGGCATATAACAACAAAGGCTTAATGGTACGGAATACATGTGCTTAGGCATAACATTGCATGCAGGCAAGTGTATTGATACATTATATAACTCTTACATACAAAATTAAAAACAGAGGTATACTATTAGAGTGTGGAATTGCTATATTTCTTACAACTTGAAAACATTTCCCCTCCTCTTTCTCAATATGTGAAACGATGGGGAAACCATCGTTGAGATAGGTCATTAATCCCCCTGCACTTTTTTAAAAAATATTTTTTTAAAAATAAAGAATTGAGACTTACGATATAATCCTATGCATGTTTAGACAGGAAAGGGCAACTTGGCTGGCTGGGAAATACTAGGATTTATAGGACTTTTTTTTGTCTAAACACGCATAGAATGCACCCTTACTGAAGATCACCTCATGATGTCTATTTAAGCGGGGATTTAACCCTGGTCTCCCATATGGAAGACACCTCTCTCTTATTCTCTCTTTCTCTCTCTCTCTCTCTCTCTCTCTCTCTTGCACACATTTGCCAAAGCAATATTACATTTTATTTCCAGTAGAAAACAGAAAACAGCTGTGAGACACGATATTGGTAGAGAGTAACCCTTAAGATCTCTGTTACATGGCACTGAAATGAACCTTCCAAATCATTGTTTTTCCTTTCTTGAAGGACTCCCTAAGGACTACATCGAAAACAATTCTGTCTTGCTGTCTAACAGAGTTCACATAAGAATTCCAACCTAGAGTGACATTGGTGAACTCCTGTGATGTATTACACTGCACAGCACTGTATATATGCTGTACACAAAAGAGGTAGTTCCCACAGTCGTTCTTCGTCGTCGTCTTATTTGGGCTCATGGGATTTTTTTTGTTGCCTTCTACCAGGAGGTGCCTAAAGGGACATGCCTTGAGGCCTTATGCTCTGAAGAGTCAGAAAATCTCTGGGAAATCAGACCAGTGTAACTATCTCCCTCGACTAATGAAATGCTGTTTTAGCAATATCACATTTCAGCTGTTCTCAACCTGTGAATCTGTCAAAATCTGATAAAGAATTTGAAATTTGGATTCACAGTGAAGGTGAATATAAACAGTATTCTCAATTCAAGAAATGTGACAATACCAATGAATTAATTACAGACATTGATTTCATTAATTGCCAATCTGTAGAGTGACAAGAGTTAGTAATTATACTTTTTTGGAGTGTGGGAGCTGTGGCATGGTTTTACAGGATATCTCTTCATGTGCTGTTCATAGAGTGTTGTCCATATGCATCCAGCAATACCTCTTGCACTGTTTAATTTCGTGTGTTTAGATTTGGCACTTTGTAGTAATAAATAGATCAGAGTCACAACTAGTTTTGCCTGGGCAGTTAAGTGAGTGGTGTGGGATTTGGCAGGCACCCTAAGGAAAAAGGAGATTTTCTAGACCAACATCCCGAAGGCAGAGAGCTCAAGGACACTGAGAATGGATTTTCTTGGAGGATTGATGGTCCTGCCCACTCTAGGTAAAAGAAGTCAGTCCTTCTTCAAGACACCTGGGGCTATGAGGTGGCAGAAGTACAATGTAGTCTGATCAGCAGCATTGAGAGCCAAAACAGATATTACTTTACATCTGTATCCCGAAGCTACATGTTTTGTTTTTCATTTTTACTCCAGAGTAGGTGCAGGACCCCCAATCCAGATCAGGACCCTAGCGTGAAGAGGGGATAAGGGGACTGAAGATTTGCTTTGGGGCCCCGGCACTAGAGTGAAACTGAAATTAAGACATAGGTGCTAGACACACTTTTACAGTGATGTCTATTTGGGCCCTGATTCACTCTAAATCAGGTGTGAGAAAATGTGAGAGGTCCAGGACTCCTCAGGTTGCACCCTACCCCCAGTGGGTGCCAAAATAATAATAATAATAATAATAATAATAATGTCTCAATCCATTATCCAACACCCTTAACAACATCACATACGGCATCTACATAAAACACCCCAAACAAGCAAAGCACAGAATCAATCACCTCCTGTACATGGGTGACATCAAAATCTATGCTTCAACTTTAACACAGATAAAAGGCCTCCTGCGAATCACTGAAGAACTGATGACAGACATGACCATGGAATTTGGGATAGGAAAATGCACAATGCTACACATAGAAAGAAGAAAATGGAAAGAAGAAACATCAGAAACACTAAATAACGAAATATTAGATAACATGGAAGAAAATGAAACCGACAAATACTTAGGATTTCAACAAAACACAAAATCAATTACTCCACAGTAAAAACTCAACTAAGAATGCAATATAAAACTCACCTATCACAAATCCTAAAATCTAAACTCTAAAAACATTTCCAAAGCAATCAATACCTACATAAAACCCATCCTCAAATACTCTTTCGGAATCATAGACTGGCCACACACGGAACTCAAAGAAATAAATGACTCAATAGCATCGAACTCACAAAATGCTGCATGCGCCATCCCAACTCATACATTGAAAGAATAACAATCAGCAGGAAAGACAGAGGAAGAGGTCTGCTGGACATTAACAGAATTCATGCTAAAGAGATAAAATCACTCAGATAATTCTTCCACACCAAAAACATCCCAATTCATAAAGCCATAGTAAAAGCAGATAAAAACTATGCCCCACTACAAAATGAAGATCAAACATGACTACTCGCACTCGCAGAGAAAAAAGAAAAATGGGCACAAAAAGCACTCCATGGGAAGCACTACAACATAACACAGAACCCACAAATAAACAAAGAACAATCGTATGAATGGCTCAGGAAGGGTGAGCTGTTTCCAGAAACAGAAAGATTCCTAATAGCTATACAGGATCAAGTTATAGCCACTAAGAACTACCAAAAATACATCATAAAAGATAACAGTGTTACAACAGACCTATGGAGGAAATGCCATCAATTCCAAAAAACAAACAAACAATAGACCATATAACAGGAAGATGTGAAATTCTGGCAGGAATAAACTATACAGACAGACACAATACAGCTGCAAAAATAATTCACCAACACCTTGCCATCAAATTCAACCGTATCAAACAACCTACACCATATTGCACATACTCACCTGAAACAATCTTGGAAAATGCACATCATAAAATATACTGGGATAGAACAATTCATATGGACAAGACAATACCTTGCAACCGACCAGACATAACAATCATAGACAAATAAATAAATAAATAAATAAATTGTTGAAAAGGAAGAAGAAAAGAAAGAAAAATATATACCACTGGCCATAGAAGTCAAAGAACTATGGCAACAGGAATTGTTGGCAACAATTATTCCATTAGTCACATCAGTCATCAGCATCACATCAAAAAACTATACAGAAAACCTTCAGAAACTGGGCCTACCAAAATACATCCACACCAACATCCAGAAAACAGTCATACTTAAAACATGCTCAATCATCAGGAAATTCCTGAATCAATAAAAGACAGCATGACTTGGCACAGCCCATCATATCTGCCTAGAAAAGCTGCCATGAGCAAGAAAGAGATACAATAATGATAAAATGGAGTCTGTAGCAGCTACTGATCACCAAAAGGGTCAAAATTAGCTTGTTTGCAAGCTAAATTTGACTCCTTTTACACTCTGTAGCCACTATAGATGCCATTTTTTTTTTAAAAAAAGGCTTTTTCCTGAAATGCCTAGCAGGGAGGAGCAGAGAGGTGGGCTTGGTGCATGTGACAGATGTTGCCCATCCCTACACTAAATGTTGGGTCTGCAGTAGGAGTTACTCTAAATTATTGATAGACAATCCGGTGGCCTGCAGGTGTTTGGGACTACAATTCCCAGAATCACAGACCACTGCCCATACTGTCCAGGGCTTATGGGAACTATAATCCAAAATATCTGGAGGGCATCAGGATGTCCCACCTGTGCTCTAAATGTTGAGGCTGTGATAAACTGGCATTTAAATTGTGTATATTGGTTTTTAAATGTTCAATGTTTTTAATTTTTGTAAACCGCCCAGAGAGCTTCGGCTATGGGGCGGTATTAGGCTGACCATATTTTGGAAACCAAAAAGTAGGACAACCTGGCCGGCCCTCAAGGAGACGTGCCCACCCCAACATACTCAACCCCCAAGGCAGACCCATCTTGACATGACTGCCCCCAAGGGGGTGTGGCCTTAGTCACATGTCTAATTTTACACCTCACAATTAAGACAAACCTGTTCTACAAAATATGTTAATGTTGAAATCACTGAAATAAAAAACAAGTGAGACATTCAATGTATCTGAAACTAAAATGTATTTTAGTTGCTGTACAAATTTATTTATGGTAGTTCTTTTTGCTGTCCTCATACAAGATCAATAGAAAAGAAAGTCTATTATTTCCCATTTTTCTAAAGAAAACAGATCCTGGATTAGAAAAAAAAAAGCTAAAGTACACTGTGGTTAGGAGGGGGCACACCAATGCTAGACTAAACAGAAAATGGGATTAGAAAGGGAGGCAAAAAGTGCAATCCTCTAGCCAGAAAAAAGTCCTACAATTCCCAACATTCCACAGCCAGCATGCATAGGATTGTGCCCTAACCAGAAGCAAGCCTCACTGAGTTTAATGGGACTTATTCTCAGGTAAGGGAATGATTGGGTCACTGTAGCAATCTTTTCTCTGACCTATTCAGTGTGATTTAATATTCAGCAAGAAAGAGCGGCTCTCTTTAGAACATTGAAACTCTTGAGATATAATATAAACTAGATTTTCACAAGTCAATTTCTGTTCAAGGTCTTGCTCCAGGCATAGCCTTTTGCAGATTTTTATGTGTACACTATTGGAAGAACTGGTGATAAGCACCCACAGTATGGCCTCAGTAGTGAGTTTCTACCAAATCGTGTTACTATAACACTATTGACACATCTGACTACAAGTTACAAGATTACAGAGTTTACATTTTTTTATTTATTCTGTTTATATCCTGCCATTTTTCCTAGAAGGAACTCAAGGCAGTGTACATAATCCTAATTCTCCTCTCCATGTTATCCTCAAAACAACAACCCTGTGAGGTAGGCTGGGCTGAGAGCACTACACCACAATCCACAACTCAGGCATTTACTATACTAGCAATATTAAATGGATAATCAATGTGAAGTTCAGATTAATTCAGGTTAACTTTGTAGTTATGACTATAAACGTAGCATAATCCTACTCAAAAGTAAACTCAGTTGAGTTTACTGTACTGAGTTTACTTCCAGGATCACAGCCTAAATAATTTAAAGGACACACAAAGACAGCAAAGTGCACAGCATCGCTCTTTTTTAAAAAAAACTTAGCGCCCTAGTTTTATACAAAACATTGACTTTATATTGGCATCTAGTAATCTTGAAGTAAATTAAAAAATGCAAACTATATGGCAACATTTAGCAGTCATATAGCATCTTCAGGCTACACCTTACAGCATTTCCCTCATTTTTTAAAGAAACAACAACATCACTTTTCAAGACTCCCCTAGAGGTTACAATTAAGAAACACATTCAGACAAAAATACAAGACCAGTTGGACTCGTAGCTGATCTACTTATGGTTACTGAGCATGCACTGGATTACAGTCTTAATCAGTAAATGAATCAACTAATATAGTTGATTAATCATGGTAACTAGTTTTAATCAGTGTCTGTAATGAACAAGAAACGTTAAAAGATGGCCTTTCTGTGCAATAGATGGCTGCTTTTTAACATTTTCTCATGCTTCCTTCAATATCTCAAAAAATCGCTTAGAGTGAGTTTTTGACAATATATAAATATATATAACCAGCAAAAGGGCAGAATAATTTATTCAACTAAAAAAAGGTTTTAATTTATTACCAGACATTTTTTAAAAAAGTGAATACATTTTTATCTGAGCCACCAGGCATAGCACAAATGTAAACACAGCCAATTAGTTTTGCCTAGAACAATTACAGTGCAGCCCTATATGTCTACTCAGAAGTAAGTCCTATTAAGGTCAATAGAACTTACACCCAGGGAGTTGGAGGCTTACATTTTTACCCCCATGCAAAGGCTAGGTAAAGAAAAGAAGAAGAAAAATGACTTACCCTCTCTGAAGCTGAGCCATTGCTGCTGCCGGTGCGGCCACAGCTCCAAGGCCAGGCCAGGGACTCCAGGGCCAGGCCAGGCTGCCGCAACTCCAGGACCAGGCCAGGCCAAAATAAAGACTCGGATTGCCAAGAGGAAGGGGGGGACGAAAGAGTGCTCCTCACCCCTCCCTCTTGGAAATCTGGGCCTTTATTTTTCACGTCATTACTGCGACCTCCAAACCAAAGGCCCGGATTTCCAAGCGGGAGGGGTGAGGAGCACTCTTTTATCCCCCCACCCCTTCCTCTCGGCAATCTGGGCCTTTGCTGAGAGAAAGGGGTGGGGAGGCGAAAGAGTGCTCTTCACCCCTCCCTCTCGGAAATCTGGGCCTTTATTTTGCACGTTATCACTGCAACCTCCAAACTAAAGGCCCGGATTTCCGAGAGGGAGGGTTGAGGAGTGCTCTTTGACCCCCCCCTCTTCCTCTGAGCAATCCGGCCTTTATTTTGCCAAAATAAAGGCCCGGATTGCTCAGAGGAAGGGGGGGACGAAAGAGCGCTTCTCACCCCTTCCTCTTGGAAATCCGGGCCTTTTTTTTGGGAGGTCATGACTTTGATGACCCACAAGGACGCCGGGTAAGTGCTGGCGAGAGAGGCCGATTTGAGCTCTTCTGTGTTTGGGTCTCTGCCATCTCTTCCGCGCTGGATCCGGGCTCCTCGTGAGTTGTCGCAATGGCAAAAAGCTCTGAGGAGCCCAGATCCATCGTGAAGAGGCAGCAGAGGCCCGATATCAGCCTATCCTGCGCAGGCAAACTTCCGGACATAATGAAGATTAATGGGAAATCCCCCTGACGTCGGTTTGCCCCCCCAATTTCCGGACTTGTCCAGGGGGAAACGGATGTCTGGTCACCCTAGGCGGTATATAAATATAAATTATTATTATTATTATTATTATTATTATTTATAACCCGCCTCTCCCTCCGGATCGAGGCGGGGAACAACAACAAATATAAAACACAAGAATCACAAAATAGCTGAAATATAAAAACAAATAAAAACCAATACAATAATAGTAATAATAATAATAATAATAATAATAATTTACCTTCACAGGCCAAATAGTTATCTGTATTGGGATGTTGAGTCAGAATAAATTAGGGTTGGCCATCATGGGAAAATCCAGCCCTTTCTGAGCCCACTGGATTTCCTGGAGACCCTGGTTTGGCTTGCATTTGTGAGCCAAGTCAGGGGCAACAGTTCTCACAATTGCATCTGTGATTTGTACAAGATAGGCATATTTATGGCTGCAATTTGTGTAAATTAGGCAAATTAGACCCCAAATTTGCATAACTTAATGTCAATTTTAAGGGGAAACCCACACCTGAAAATTTTTGAGCTGGACCGACTTGATACAGAATCAAGTCAGGCCAGCTTGTGGATAAGTGAACTGGAGCCTGGGGGTCCAAGCTGCTGAAAGCTTGACCACCACCCCTGATGGATTCTTCCAACATCCCTAGATTAAATCAATTAGTTATTTTCATTGCAGAGCTCATTGTAACAAATAATAAACTTGTGGCTCGTGTTGACCTCAACATTGCATCTTGCCTCTTTATTCCTAGAACTGGGGGCAAAGCCAAGTGGCAACCCTAAGGGCAAGGTTCCCTAGTTGTCCTGCCCCATTCTTTACTGAACATAATGGTTGAACTATCTCTGCCTCCAGAAAGCACCCCAATGAAAGACAGAAGTACAGATGGATCAGCTTAGCGGTGTCCTTGTCACAGAAAATGTGGTGACTGTCAACTGGGTTGAGAATCAATGCCCTGAATGTGATAACTTTCACGCAAATCACCTTGTTCATTTATGCCTGCATGTAATATACGCTATATCTTACTCATCACATTGGTTCACTTATCCTGAGGCTCCCAAGGGAATAATGCATATCCCCATGTATCATAGATGGTTCTGCATGTAATAATGTAAAAAACATTACCATGAGAAACTCCTTTGTATAGTTACAGCACAGTACGTTTAATCTGTAAACAGGCAATGAATAGAAAAAAATATAATTATCCCCCAAATGCTTTCTAAGCTTAAGGGCTAAATTTCTAAAGAGGTGTGTAGGGAGTTGTATGAGTAAATCTCATTATTGTTAACAGGATTTATGTATTAATCTTCTCACAGAGTGTTTAAAAAAAATGCACAGGAACAAGAGAGAGAGAGAGAGAGAGAGAGAGAGACCAGAAAATCACAAAAAACATGAAAGCGTACAGAATCAGCTCAGAAAATTATCTTTTTCTTATTGATTTATTATTTGCAATATCCAGGGAGCCAAAATATATGTACAGAACAAATGCAGGTATTGACCTGTGCACATTTATTTCAGTATATTGTAAGGTATGGATTTCTGAATAAAGGATAAATAACTTGCTAGAAGGATTAGGCAACCACCAAACAAGTGAAGGAGCAGGAAGGAGCCCTCTTTTGCACTTCAACAAAGATGTGAAGTAAAACAAAGTAAAGGGACTTCCATCTTCACCTTGATCGGTGAAGGTGGGGTAAGAAAAATGAATGGAAGTGTCTTATTAAAGATGTGCTTTCTGTTGTGCGGCATATAAAGGTTTTGGCTAAGCATGTTGGGAAAATCCACAATGGATTCAAGTATAACCTGATGGGATCTGAGCTGGCAGTGACCGACAAAGAAAGAGAACTTGGGCTTGTGGTGGACAGTTCGATGAAAATGTCAGCCCAGTGATAAACTCCATGTTGGACATCATTAAAAAAGGAATTGAGAATAAAACTGCCAGTATCATACTGCAAATCTATGGTGTGAGTCATGCAACCACATTTGGATAGACACCACACCTAAAAACATATTGGAAAATGTAGAAGAAAGGGTAGCTAAAATTATCAAGGGGTAAGCATCTCCTCTATGAGGGAAGGTTATAACAGCTGGGATTGTTTAACCTGGAAAAAATGAGGCTATGGGGAGATCTGATATAGGTGAACAAAATTATGCATGGCATGGAGAATGTGGATAGGGAGACATTTTTCTCCCTCTCTTACAATACTAGAACCCAGAGTCATTCTATGAAGCTGATTGGTGAGATATTCAGGACAGATAAAAGGAAGTACTTCTTCACACAGTGCATAGTTCATGGACTGGGTAGCTTGAAAGGATATGAATGTATTCAGAGTGTGGCCATGCTCCACTCTTCAGGCAGTAACTACACTCTGTGCCTCCATTCAGGTGGCAGCTAGATAGCTCTCAACCACATCCAATGATGTGCTCCTCTGTTTAGCACCATTCAAGTGACCACTGTTGTGGCATTACAATTCAGAGGGAAGACAATGTGACACAGGACACCGTGCACGCAATCTGAATTGACTTATTTTGCCCTCAGGTAGACCCTTGCATAGTGGTGACATCATTATTCCCATGAAGAATATACCAAATTTAAATAGGGATGTCGTGGGTGTCTGGTTGGGGCTTGAGGCTCAGTGATTTCTCATCAACTCGGCCCCCTGGACTGGGATCCGTGGACTCCCGCACTTGCCCTACTTGGCATGTGCCAAGTTGGACAAAGGCAGTGGTCCCCACTGCTCTGCCAGGCTATAAAATGGCAGCTCAGTCTTTTCCTTAAATATCTATTTTGTGCAAATGGAGGCCATAAAGAGGCCCACTTATGCAAAATTACAGGGGTAAATGATTTAAATAGACCATTTACACCTGTAGTTTTGTGTAAATGGGCCTCTTTATGACTGCCATTTGTGCAAAATAGCTCTTTACGAAAAAAAGCAAAGCTACCATTTTGTGGCTCAACAAAGGAACAGGACACCGGGAGCCAGTCAGTGGGGCCTGTGGAATGGCCAATGGCTTGCTGCATGTGACAAATAGTGCCGGGTGACTGGCAGGGGTCTGGGGAGCGGTGCACAATGCAGGCAGGGTTTAGTTCGGCCATCCCTAACACCAAATTATGCAGAAATAGGTCAAAAGTCAGAGTGTGCATTATTTTCAGAAACTAATGTAAAACTAAATGGATGTCCCTGCATTAGCTTTTCATTAGGTTCAATGTGAAATTAATGTAAAAACGAACCAAGAGTGAGAAACTAATGTGGACGCCTTCATTCCAGTTTCTCACAATTGTTTCAGATAGGAGACATTGCAGTGCAAATTGCTTTACATTGCAAATGGTTAAATTCCTGGAACACTCTGTACAATCCTCAAAGGGAGGAGGAAACAGAGAGAGCTGTAAAACTGACAAGCTGTGTAGCTGACAAGACATACCAGCTCTCCAATTTCAAGCCAAGAAACATTAGTTCAAGGTCTTAAAGATGTCTCTAGCAATCTGAAAGAGCCTCTTGGTCTACTTCGCATTACAGTCACCCCATCATGGACTCCAGTAACAGTGGGAAAAGGGACAATTCCTTTCTGGAGTTGACTGGACAGTCAGTCTCCCTTCTGCAATACCACTTCCTTGTATTTCTAAAGAAGTAGCAGCTATGCTGTGGTGTAGTGGAAGATCTGAAAATGTCATGCCATTTAAAAGGGAATGTCAGAAGTACAAGCTTGAGGAAAGGTTCCCATTGAAGGGACTGGGAAACTTATAAGATGCATACAATGGACTTCATTTGTCCAATCAGTATATAATTTTTTGGGGAGATGGAGAAAACCTTTGAATTCCCCATCATTTGGATAGAAAATCCCAAAGTTGAAGGTAGCAGAACAGAGGCTGAGTTTCCATTGACATCAATACGAATGGGATCAAGATATTTCACAGGGAAATAATTTGTTCCTCTTCCAAAAAGCACCATGTTTACAGCTAAAATGTGTTTTCCCCCCAGGAATCATTTCAATAGTTATAACTGCTATACAGGAATTTCCCCTTTCTTTTGGCCATCAGTGTTGGGCTTGATGCCAGCTGATGGCTCAAGACAGACCTTTTCACTCATTTATCCTGAAGTGTCACACAGCTATGTATTTGAGCAGTAAGTTGTCAGTAAACGAATTGTTGATAGAGACATCAAAAACATATTAGAGACAAATGCATAGAATGATATTCAGCATTCACAGGCTTTAGCATCATAGCATACTAACAGGACATTATATATCCTATTAAGCTAGATATCTGTCATACTTTGTAAATAAAGAGGCTTAAATTAAGCAGCTCTGGAAATAGCTTAGACAAAAATATTCCGGATTTGGATCAGGTCAGCAGTAGACAATAATATGTGTCAGCAGAAGTTTAAATATAGTCTTTTCAGAGGACACCTTTAAGGTAAACATAGAGGTCTAGTTATTTTGCTATGCCAACAATAATTGGTAACTCTTTGTGTTGTGTACAAATTCTGTGCTCCTTCAAAAATATCTCCACATGATCAGTTCTCAGCACATCACAGTTCTTTTGCTGAGTAGAGCCTGAATGCTTTTCAATCGACACACACAAATGAATCCATAATAACTGGGTACAGTCAATGAGTCATCTCCTTAAGTTAGATTCCAAAGTGGTCCATTGTTTTGTTATTAAAGGATCACATTTCTATCTTAAATCAGGCTACCTTTAGAGAGTTCTTCTTTTCAGCTAAATAAAGGGTGCTTGCCAGCATAGCCTGTGCTTAATTGCCTTCCAACCCATGCTGAACCAATCTGATGTGGCCCAGTAAATCTACAAGTTATATGATATAAATTGTAAAAAAAAATTACTCTCTCTTGTAAGTCCTGGACTGTGGAGTAGGCGAAAAGAGGTGTTCCCTGCAGCCAGTTGTAAGATCTACCAAAAATGTTCTTCTGAACTATGAAAGGTGATAGACTCATCCCACACTGAGAACCAAAGAGGTGGTTGGCTGGGGCTTACTTTTTGCATAGGAGCGCTCGTGTGCTCTCCTCGGGCCTGAAACAAAACAAAATGGCAGGCGCAACAAGCGCGTTGCGCCTGGGAGTAAGCAGAAGTTCCTTGTGAAGAAAGAAGAGGACAATCCCAGGAGCAGATAAGTCTGGGATCAACCTCTTGCCCTCCCTCTACAACCGTGGTGTAGAAAAGGCCATAGTGATTTGCTCCTGATGTATGTCAAACACTATTTCTAGATGCTATACCTTTTGTGCTCCCTCATTATGTACTAACTATGCCAATGGAGGTGTGATACTGTCCACCTTTGGCCCTAGTAGAGCCCCCAAAATAATTTGGACTGATTACATTATTTCCATATATCTGGTGGATATCTAGCAAAATAATTTGGAAGTGAGGAGTTTACTTATTCTTATTAGGGATGTACACGCCCGAAATTATCATATTGTATCATTATCGGGATTTTGGACCAAAAAATTTATTGTCTCCGATAATATCATAGGTGGTCGTATCATATCGGATTTCAGATAAATATCGGAAATACGATATTATATTGTTTCTACATTTTGCCCTAGAGAGAGTTGCTTTTGAGTCTGAAAGGCCTAAAACTTCTTAATTTTCCAAGTTATAGGTTTGAAACTTCATCACAGTGTAGACTGTGTTGCTATTCATGTGTGCCAAATTACAGAACAATAGGTGCAAGCGTTACTCGGAAGTAAGCTTTCAAATACACTGTTTTAGGTGGCTGAAATGTGGTCCTTTTTCAAGAGATGTCGTCCATGTCCAGTACTCTTGTCATGGGCATCTCACAGTTGGCCTTGAGGGCACTCATCTGTGCCCAATTTCAGATGCGCAGCTGCAGGCGTTACTCAGAAGTAAGCTCTCAACAATATGCACTGGTTCTAGTAATGCACTACATGCTGCTGCTGCTGAGACTTATAGATATTATATAAATACATGCAATGAATGAACTTTCCAAACCTGTGGATAAACCTAGTAGGCAGACAGTGCCTTCCATATGCAGTCATAAAAGTAAAATGTGTTAATCAGAAGATGGTGAACTGCTGCTGCCTTGTCTCATTGATTAGGCCATGCATGTCAAATGAAATAATAAAAGGATTGGGGGGTAGGGAAATAGCACGGGTGTTACAGTTATTATTTTAGAGCCAGCCTTAGCAGGCAGGGCCTCATTGGGCCAGGAGAGGAGATATCCAACAGGGGGAAGCGAAGAAACCTGCAAGATCCCACTAGCACCTACGCCTGGCACAGTGAGTGGATGGCTGCATTCTACTGCAGTAGAAAACAATCCAGTCTGCAGGCAGTGGTGGTGGTGGGCATTTCTTCATGCCAGAGCTGCACACATTGGCTGGAGCAGTGGCAAAGAAAAGAAAAGTTCCCTTCTGGGTTGAGGTAGGCACTTTGGCAAATAAAAGTCACGTGAGGTAGGTATATTTTTTATGAATACAGTGAACATTCAAAACCTGTGGATAAACCTAGGCGGCAGTGCCTTCCATATGCAGTCATAAAAGTAAAATGCCTTGTCTCATCCACACATGTTTATAAATTTAAAGGATTGGGGAGTAGGGGAATAGCACTAGTGTAACAGTTATTATTGTAGAGCCAGCCTTAGCAGGCAGGGCCTCATTGGGCCACGAGATACCCCGGAAGCATGCCAACCTGCAGGATCCTCATCATCATGCTTAATAAATGACCCAGTTTGCCCGCCATCCCCATGCAGGCAGGTTGGCATTTCTTCATGCCAGAGCTGCGCACATTGGCTGGAGCAGAGGCAAATAAAAGTCACGTTTGGGATAGAGGTAGGCACATTGCCCAGTTCATAGAAGTCCCCTTCTGGGTAGGCAGTGCACATTGGCAAATTGATAATATAGGAGTCCCCGGCAGGGACATTGGCAAATTGATAATATACGAGTCCCCGGAAGGCACATTGGCAAATTGATAATATACGAGAAGGCACATTGGCAAATTGATAATAAGAGTCCCTTCTGGGTAGGCAGTGCACATTGGCAAATTAATAAGAGTCCCCTTCTGGGCAGGCATAGGCAGGCACATTGCCTGGACCAAATTCTCAAAAAAAAAATAATGCGTGAGGGGGATGCTTCTGCTGTCCCTCACTAACGGACTCCACGAGGAGAAGACCCAGGGGATGTAGTGATGAAAAATAAAAATACAGGAATCTCTCTCAAGGCTCCCTAAAGCAGTCCCTCCAGTCCAGACTGGAACCATAATGGCTGAAGCAGTGTCTTTCAAAAAGAAATACAAAATGTATGAGAGGGAGAGACAGCCACCCCAGAACTGCTCCCAGCAGCAACAGCAGCATCTCTTCTAGACCCAGAGCCACTTCGCCCAATGCGTGTCGTAGAGCCGCGTTTCATACTGCTACAAAGTACAAATTGATTGCAACAAATGTATGCTTTTCCCACAGTTTGTGACTTTGTGTGCTGCTTTGACCACACAGATCCTGTGTAGCAGGTTACACAGCAGCAGCACACTCACAGTCAATCAAGCAAACACACACACCCAGAGAGAGAGAGGGAGATATAAGTTTTAAAAATATAATATTTCTGTTCTTTTTTAAGACAGTTAAAAAACACTCCCCCTCAGTCACAGTACCCCCACTCATGCTAATCCTTCAAATCAATCCAACCAGAAAATATACTATAAAAATAAAAATTATAACTCAAAGTCTCTCAAACACACAGGCAGCAATGCACAGCCAAACGAACCTGAGAGACACAAAGATGCAAGAGATTTACAATGAATCTCCAACAATTCGCCACCAAGAGCCAGGAGCCAAGACAGAGGTCCAACAAATCCACCCTTCTCCCCTCAATGCCTAACTCCCAACAGAGCTGGAACACCAAGTGTGGGGGTTTTATGCGGGGATATTAGCCCTCCTCCAACATTGTGACTGGCTCCTGCTGGAATCCTTGCTGCACGATTGATCACTGAAACTGTCAGTCTCATCAAGCACACCCCACCTTCTAGCTCCGTCCACGTGGCAGCAAAGGAGAAAGCGCCTTCTGATAAAACGATAAAAGACAATACTTATCATTGGACTTTTTATAGTTTCCGATAATTATCATTGGATTTCCTATGATTTCCTATCATATCGTTATCGTTAAATGGAGACACGATAGAGACCATATTGTATCATTATTGGCGATTTTAACGATACGATACACATCCCTAATTCCTATGAAAATGACATGAAACAGGTCCCCGTCTTGACTGCAAGAAGAAGAAGAAGAAGAAGAAGAAGAAGAAGAAGAAGAAGAAGAGGAAGAAGAAGAAGAAGGTGGTTCCAGATTTAGGCACATGCAATGGGATTGGTGGAAGCAGACTTCACCACCCCTCCCCATGTCAGCTTCTCTATCCTCATGAAAATCTACACAAATAATGAATTTGATATGCTGTGGTGTGGGTGGAATGGGGAGATCCCTGAAGATTGATCAGAGCCCTGTCTCACACACTGTCTCTGATTTTGTCTCACTGTCTTTGTCTCACTCACTCTGTGAGTGGAACAGAGGCAACTTCTGTGAGTGGAGCTCTGTTCCCACTCAATTTGGAGGGATTTCCTTCTTCTCGATCAACCCCCACAGCCCAGCTTATTCCATTCAGCACGATCCACTGACTCTCTGTGTAGCATTTTCACGGGGCAGAAGTGGCTGCCATGGGGAGAAGGTTCTTGTGAAATCTACGTCCACCAGCCAAGTTGCATATGCCTAAATCTGGATCCTTCATCATCATCATCCTTAACTGATCAATATACTTTAACATTGCTTTGTTGACTTTGATTCCCCCCCCCCACTAAATATCAGATTGTGACTTCTTCTGCCCTCCAACATCATATTTTAATTCCACAGGTTATTGATAGCTCAAAAGTAATTTAATTTAAAGCAGACTGTACATGTGCCTGTTCATCTGGCTTGCTTGGTTTATCCTTTCCTGGAAACTGGGCTAATCTGGAACAATTTTATTCTTCACAAAGTCATATTGATTCCTAGCAATCTAATCACTCCATTCTCTTGTAGGTGCTTACAATAGTGGCCTAGTTATAAAAAATGAAGCATATAGGCCTGTCATGGTCAGGTCCTTACTACTTCCTCTGACCCCTTTAAATACAGCCACTAAATTTAGTCTTATTCAGTTTTTAGGTGCTTCTAGACAGAGGGCTCCTAGTAGGGAAGTCACAGGCAGCTGAGGTTCAGCAATTTCTCACTAGCTTGGACCCCCAGATGCCAGTCCGCAGATCCCCACACTTGCCGGACTCAGTACACACCAAGTTGGTCAAGTGCAGGGATCCTTGCTCCATTGGTGAACTGCCATTTTGTGTAAAAATTGCAGCTCGGCATTTTCCGTAAAGGGCCGTTTGTGTACATGGCAGCTGTAAAAGGCCCCTTTACTGCCGCTATTTACACAAATGGCCATTACAAAAAAGTCCAAGCTGCCATTTTTTCACAAAATGGCAGGCTGGCGAGGGAACAGGAGGCCACTCACCACTTGTTGGGTGCCCATGGACCAGCACACACAGCAAGCAGGGTTGGGCAGCCAGTGAGTGTCTGGTGAGTGGCATGGATGGGGATGACTTTGCCCATCCCTAGCTCCTGATGTTACCAATCAAAAGGCATCATGAAGCTATTCCATCTTTTTCTCCAGAATGGATATTCTGCTGTAAGAAAAAAGATGGAAGAAGTGGTGGGAAAATACAGTAGGGTTACAAGTGGAAGATGGCATTCTCTGGACCCCCTATAAAATTATGTGAATGAGGCAGGCCAATGGTGCAAATAAAGAAACCAACCTAATCAGGAAGCACCCTTTAGAACCACTCAGCTTTTCCACAAGTTCTCATTTAAACACTCACTTCATTGATTTTGAAATATGTTCAAGTTATCCCATCAGGATTCTATGGTAATACCCAGTATAGACATTATACTTGCTATGGACACTGACATCCCAGTGGTGAGATTTTCCCCATCATGCATGTTGAACATCCCCAGCCATACTCATATGAATGAATTCATATTCTCCAAATATTCTTTCCTTAATTCATAAACTTTGCTCCTCCTTGTTAGGCATGAATCTAAGCCATGCCCAGTAAGGGTCGCTACACTACTGCCAGGATTACTTTGCACAGTGCAGTCAAGATCATCAGTGGCTATTTGAGAGACTTCTAGGTTAATCTCTTCTACTGAAGGGTCCACAATCCCTGGAGATGGTGCTGCCTACAGGCACCTCTGGCTTCAGGAAAAACCCTTCACTTTCCTCCAAACCACGGCTTCATGAATGAGTTATGATAGAATGTAGAATGGGATTGCATGGGCCAAGAGAATGGACTTGCTGGCCCTGGATATTGCTGATTGGTTAAAACAATTGCTTTTTACAAATACAACATGAGCAAAACCTTTCTTTTTCCAGATTTCCTTGTCCTTTAGTTTGAAAATAAAGGCCAACGTGGGCATGACAGAAGTGTTAGTAATATTGCAACCTTGTTTGCCAGTTACAGGAAGGGGGCGAGTTTCAGTTAATTAATACATAGGCATAGCTAACCTTAGGATCTCTATAGCCTACAGTGGTTTCCTGTTTTTCCCTTTCCTTCCCCCTTTCTCTGCCTTCCTCCATTGCTGGGAGCACGTAGCTCTCTCTCTCTCTCTCTCCCCTCCTCCTCCTCCTCGTCCTGCTGCTGCTGCTGCTGCTGGTGTTGTGGAACACAAAGAAATACAGGCACCAATTTCCCTGCATTTGTGTGTGCAAGAATACTTATGAGTAAATTGCTTTTCTTTTGTCACTAAAGAAAGGTGTGGTCTGTTTTTACAATCTTTTTTGTGCTTGGGGGACTGGTAAACTCTCATTCTGTTCTGCTTTTTGTTTTTCTTTGCTAGCTGCCTTTATAACAGGAGGCAAATGCCACATAATTCCCATCAAAAAGTATATAAAATTATGCATAGTGCGGAGGAAACAGATAGGGATAATTGTTTTTTCATTCTCTCATAAAATGAAAAATTAGGAGCATTCAATGAAACTGATTGGCAGAAGTTTCAGGACACAAAAATGTTACATCTCCTTATGTAGTGCATAATCAATTGCGGGAATGGATGGCGAGATTAAAGAGATGACACGATAAATTGGATTTGAACAAGGGCCACATTTATTAACGCACAACGTAGATGGAGGCCTAAGCGGGCATCCTGTCTTTGGCCAACGTCTTGGTCATAATTGGGATTTGGTGAGCCATTCAATATCCTGGTAGGTGTCACTGGTGCATCAACACCTACCAGAATTCCCCATTTGGGGTAAGTAGGCCTTCCTATGTCACCTTCCCTCAGGTTGCAAAACTCAGAGTGTGTGAATAAGGTTGGCCTCAGAGGTAACCCTTATCCCCACATCTGGTACCGCAGGACTCCCAGGTGAGGGCCTCAGATGTCACCAATCACCACAATAGTGCCTGCGAATGCTCACCAAACTTGTACTTGCTCCCAATGCCCGCACACCTGCCCTCAATTAAATGTGACCAAATTCAACCAATTAACCTATTTAGCACTTCCCCATTGTCTTACAGTGTGAAGTAGGTGGAAAAAAACCAAATAAAGTTTGAAGGTAAAAAATTCCTACTTGGCCCCCAAAAAGGCAGCCAGCAAGCCCACACTGTCTAAAGGGAAGGAGGGAGGGTTCCGAACAACAAACAAAGGTGGGAAGGGGAGGCCGCCAATGGCTGGCCTCCATGCTTCGTCCTCGCCGCCACCCGCAACTGCCTCCGCCCACCCAGGCAAGCTGGGCATGGCAGGAAGGGCCTTTTCTGGAATTCAGTGCCTAAAGATGCAATGACAGGTACTACATCTGATGGCTTGAAAGAGACATTCATGAAAAGTAGGCCTATCCATGGCTAGCAGTCAAGCTGGCTAAATGGATCTTTCAGTTTCAGAGGAGTGTGAGGGCCAAAACAGATATTACTTTAAATGTATGTTTAAGAAGGTAGGCCTTCTTTTCATTTTTATTCTACAGTAGGCATAAGGGCCCTGATCCAGATTGGACGCCAAGTGTGTAGAGCAGGGGGACTTTTAAGATCATGATTGGAGGCCTTGCACCTACGATAGAGGGAAACAGGATTCTGAACTAGTGAACCTTTGGCATGAACTAGATTTTAGGAAACAGGGCTCTTACACCAATATTTTCTCTATACTAAAATCTTTCAAAACATTGGGATTTTTGATCCCATCATATAAGCCACGTCAGCACAATTTGGGCATCTGAGTGTTTGTATCATTATTTTATTGCCCCTTTCTCAGATCCATTAGCTTAAGTTGCATCCCTCATGCCATGCTATATTTTTATCAATGCCATTTAAATATGCTACTGTTAAGCAGGTAGGATGATTGCGTTAATAAAAATTGATAAGTAGGCAGGTAATCCTTCCTAATTTATTGCCATGGCAACAGACCATACGTGGGGCTTGTTGGTGAAGAACAGAATGCTAATAATCAAATGTGTCTTACCCAGATGAATGCATAGCGCAGCTTGATAATACAGTATCTTGACTGTAT
Organism: Anniella stebbinsi; assembly: GCA_029215795.1. Classification (NCBI taxonomy): domain Eukaryota; kingdom Metazoa; phylum Chordata; class Lepidosauria; order Squamata; family Anniellidae; genus Anniella; species Anniella stebbinsi. The sequence continues at coordinate 194,238,346 of JARDYH010000003.1, forward strand.
ACATTACCAAAAAGTCATTCTCATTAATTCCATTTCTAAATTATTTGATGGATTTGCTGTGAAGAAGAGAAAATTGAAAATAAATAATAATAATATGGCACCACAGATATATCAAAAACTGTTCATTAAGTACTCTGTTTTAAGTAGTGTGTGTAGTTTAATCCTCTAAACCCCATCTTTGTTTAAGTATGTCACTTATATGTGGATGAAATTCAATATCACATAGCCATTGTGACATGACATAAAGAAACACAGAAAATGCACTTCAATTAAGTAATAATCATTTGGCAAAAATGGCCATTACTTGCAGTAATGCTTGGTTTGTTAGCTAATGGCCCAAGGCAAAGCTGAGGGCAGTTAAGGTTTTAGCAAGCTGCTTGTGAATTGTGGCAATCAGGGAGGTAGAAGGATTTTGCGGTGTGTGTGTGTGTGTGTGTGTGTGTGTGATATGCTATGCCTAATGGTTTATTTGCTTTTTAAGAGAGTGATTGTATCAGAGAACATTACTGAAAACATCAATTGTTCTTGGGAAAGAGACAATTGATGTGCTCCTGAAAACACTAAATAATATATACTGTGTTAAATAAATAGTTCCAGGCAAATTTTCCTTCTTGTATACTTTCATACATCTTCCACTACTGTGGCTAGAAACAGCATGGGCAAGAATGAATCTGTAGGAGAATGCTAGTTTGTATATGTCATAGTCAGGAAATGTTCTACAGCTTAATCTGCACAAATATGCCCCAGGGCCCATCCCAGAGCGACAAGGCCGTCAACCGTACTTCATCATCTTAGTGTTGTCACATGCTCCATTTTCTCTCACCACTGCATGTACTTTCACATCATTGCCAGGCTATTGATATTATTCCCAGACACACGGCACTGTTGCTGTCTGTGGTGTGGTGGAAAATGTTGACATGAAGGTTTTCATCATGACAGTCTCTATAGCCACTCTCTCAAGGAGAGTCCAAAACTCCAGGAAGCTGCGTTGATCCATATCAACAAGCCAGTTCTAGCATTTTCATCTCCACCAGGAGCCAGTCTTTTGTAAAGCTAATGAGTCTTAATGGCCCGTTTGAGACCAAGGCCTAATCTACACCTACAGCTCTTTTGCAACAGAGGAGGGATAATTGTGAGGTTTCCTGCCTCTGCAATCATCGCTTATGGGACGCACACGAAGGAAGTTTCCCACAAGTAAAGGAGAGCCATTGCAAGAGGACGTGTGCCCCATGACGGCAGTACTGAATGTGCATCGGCAGAACTGGGAGGACTGGACAGAAGGGTACAGAGTAGGGTGACCAGATTTTGAGAACCAAAATCCCGGTCCCCCCCCCCGCCACCTCACCCACCCAAAACAAACCCCACGCTGCGCCGCCCCGCCCGCCTGCACGCACGCCCTGCCCCGCCCTGTCTCACGCCGCCCCCCTGCCCGCATGCCTTGCGCTGCCCGCCCACCCGCCCCGCGCCGCGCCGCCTGACCCCGTGCCATGCTGCCCGCCCGCCCCACGCTGCCCGCACACACGCACGCACACCCCGCACCGCCCCCCGCCCCACTTGCCCCCCGCCCCGCGCCGCCCGCTCGCCCCACGCCACTCGCCCCGCGCCGCTCACCCCGCGCTCCTTACCTGCTAGGGCGTCTGCTTCCCTCCGGTGCTCAGAATCTACTGAGAAACAGGCTTCCTGGCCTGTCTCTCAGTAGCACGCCAGGTGATGACGTCACACTGCCCGCCCGCCTCCCACCACCGCCGCATGACCCCCCGCCGCTCTGGTTTGCCCCCGCCGCCCCCCGGTTGGCCCGGATCGCCCCTGGGCCATCTGGTCACCCTTTTGGGGGGCTAAATTTCCGGATTTGGCCCCCCAAAACAGTTTTTCCTCCTGGATGGGGATTTGCTCCCCATTTTCCAGGCATGTATGGACAAATCCGGGCGGATGGTCACCCTAGTACAGGGCATGGAATATATATATATTTTAATAACTCCTCCAAGATGGGCAGCAGCACAGCAGTGCAATGCAGGGCGGGGGATAGGTACTGTGTCGAAGAAGCCTCCTGCACATCAATATGTTTTTTTAAATACTACTACTAGTAGTAGTAATAGTAATAATACCTGCGGGATCGCCTTCACCCATACAATCCACCCCGCACACTCAGGTCCTTTGGGAAGAAATAAACTCAAAGAAATAAACTTGAAGAAATAAACAGACTCAATCGCACCGAACTCACAAAACTCATGCATTGAAAGAACAACAATCAGCAGGAAAGAAGGAGGAAGAGGTCTGCTAGACATTAACACAATGCATGCTAAACAGATAAACTCACTCAGAGAATTCTTCCACACTAAAAACACCCCCATTCATAAAGCCATAGTAACAGCAGATAAAATTACACCCCACTCAACCTAGCGCTACAAAACGAAGACCAAACACAACCACTCACACTCGCAGAGAAAAAAGAAAAATGGGCACAAAAAGCACTCCACGGGAAGCACTACAACATAACACAGAGACCACAAATAAACAAAGAACAATCGTACGGATGGCTCAGGAAGGGGGAGCTATTTCCAGAAACAGAAGGATCCCTAATAGTTATACAGGATCAAGTTATAGCCACCAAGAACTATCAAAAATACATCATAAAAGATAACAGTGTAACAACAGACCTATGGAGGAAATGCCATCAATTCCAAAAAACAAACAAACAATAGACCATATAACAGGAAGATGTAAAATTCTGGCAGGAATGGACTATATGGACAGACACAACACAGCAGCAAAAATAATTCACCAACAACTGGCCAACAAATTCAACCTTATCAAACAATCCACACCGTATTCTACATACTCACCCAAAACAATCTTGGAAAATGCAGATCATAAAATATACTGGGACAGAACAATTCATACCGACAAGACAATACCCTGCAACCAACCATACATAATGGTCATAGACAAAAAAGAAAAGCACACATACCTCATTGACATAGCAATACCGAATGACAAAAATTTTGTTGAAAAGGAAGAAGAAAAGAGAGACAAATATACACCACGGGACATGGAAGTCAAAGAACTATGGCATCAGGAAAAGGTCACAATTAGTCCGTTAGTCACCTCAGTCACCAGCATCACATCAAAAAACTATACAGAAAACCTTCAGAAACTGGACCTACCAAAATACATCCACACCAACATCCAGAAAGCAGTCATACTTAAAACATGCTCAATTGTCAGGAAATTCCTGAATCTGTGAAAGACAGCATGACTTGGCAAAGCTTGTCATATCTGCCTAGAAAAAGTGCCATGAGCGAAAAAGAGATGATATAATAATAATTTATTTATTTATTCATTTATTACCCACTTCTCCCTCTGGATCGAGGCGGGGAATAACATCAAATATAAAATACATAAAATTGATCAAAGGCACATAAAACTAATATATTATTAAAATACCAATAAAACTCTTAAAATTCAACTGGTAGGCCTGCTGGAAGAGATCAGTCTTTATGGCTTTCTTAAAGTCAAAGAGACTATTAAGTTGACGAATCTCCTCCTGCAGGCCATTCCAGTCTGGGAGCAGCAGAAGAGAAGGTTCTCTGGGTAACACTTGTCAGCCTAGTTTTGGCTGACTATAGCAAATTCTTCCCACAGGACCTGAGTGTGTAGGGCAAATTGTATGGGAGAAGGCGATTCTACAGGTAACCTGGACCCAAACCATGTAGGGCTTTAAAGGTGATGATCAACACTTTGTACTTCGCCCGGAAAGTAATTCGCAGCTAGTGGAGTGATTTTAAAGCTGGTGTGATATGGTTACCCCTAGGTGTGCTGGTGACCAACCTGGCTGCCATATTTTGAACTGCTTGAAGTTTTCAGACTAGACACAGAGATAGCTCTATGTACAACACATTGCAGAAGTCAAGCCTCGAAGTTACCAGCACGTGCACTAACGTCTTTAGGTCTTCCAAATCTAGGAAGGGGTGCTGCTGGCGTATCAGCCAAAGCTGATAGTAGGTACTCCTGGCCGTTACATCTATCTGAGCTGTCATGTGGAGTGACAGATCCAGGAGCAACTCCAAGCTGCGAACACAGCCTTTCAGGAGGAGTGTAACCCCATCCAGAATTGGTTGACATACCTCCAAACCCAGGTTGGGGCCTTTGACAGTAGGCACCACCGTCTTATCTGGATCCAGCTTCAGTTTGTTTTTCCTCATCCAGCCTATTAATAATAATAATAATAATAATAATATATTTATTTATTTATATATTTATATATTACCCGCCTTTCCCTCCGGATCGAGGTGGGGAACAACATCAATACAAACAATATAAAATACATAAAACTGATTAAAAAATATATAAAACCAATGCATCATTAAAATCAACCAAGTTTTACTGCCTCCAAGCATTCATTCAGAGGAGACTCACTCTCCTTAGCTGATGCTGTTGTCAAAGGCATAGAGAAATATATTTGGGTGTCATCACGTACTGATAGCACCCCGCCCCATGCCTCCGGATGATCTCTCCCAGCGGTTTCATGTAGATTTTAAACAGCATTGGAGATAAGATGGTGCCTTGTGGTACACCATAGAACAGCTCCTTCTTTGAGGATTAACTATCCCCAAGCATCACCATCTGGAACCTGCCCCAAGAGGTAGGACCGGAACCACTGAAACACAGTGCCCCTGATTCCCAATTCCCCCAGGCGCTCCAGAAGGATACCATGGTTGATGGTATCGAAAGCCGCTGAGAGTGGGTAACGAAGGAGTGTTAGCATGCACCTTGAGATACCACAGAGGTGAAGAGAGATTCCATAGTCTGGCCAAAGTGGGTTATGGGACCCAGAGAGGCAAGACATGTAATCCCATTGTGGCTTGCTTGCTCTTATCACTTTGAGGATTGGGGAGACGGACACAGAGCACCCTCCCTCAATGCAGCTAGAAGGGCAGCCAAGTACGTTCTCCCTGTCTTCAAGCTGGGAGTCCAGCTCAGGCACAACTGCTGCCTCAGCCCAGAAAATTCCTTGCAGTTATTAGTTACAGATCTCCATTCTTCATCGTTGTAATTGCCTTACATATACCGTCTTATTAATGATTAACCCAGCCTCTTATTCTGGTTGTGGAGAATGCCTTGTTTATTTCTGCATTTTTAAGCTGATGCATGACACGTCTGTAAATTCTCAAATATCTTCAGGAGATACACATATTGTGTGCTTGTGCTCAGTTATGCACCAGCCCACAGCTACTTTGTATCCCTGCTGACATTATGGCCTGATCTTCACCAAGCAGGATATAGCACTTCGAAAATGGTTTGAAAATGGTATATGGAATGTGCCATGAGCTCCAACAGTTTCAGTGCACTTCAATGCTATATTAAAGCAGTAGTGTTGATCCTGTCAATAATAATAATAATAATTATTATTATTATTATTATTATTATTTAGGGATGTGTATCGTATCATTAAAATATACAATGACTATACGATAAGATCATTATCGTGCATGTGTTTAACGATGACGATACGATAGCAAAACCTATGATAATCATCGGAGACAAAAAAATTTCAGGTGATTTTATTGTTTTATCAGACTGCCATATAAATATACCTATAACTTCTGTATTTTAAAAGTCAGAGGCTTGAAACTTGGTCACAGTGCTTATGGGGTATGCCTAAGTATGTGTATGAAAGTTGTGATCGATCCCTCCAACCCTCGATTTTATATGAATTTTTTAAAGATCATTTCCGTTCTGACAGATCAGAATGACAGCTCGCTATGTGCTTTCATTCAGACCTGTCAGAACGGAAATGATCTTTTAAAAATTCATATAAAATCGAGGGTTGGAGGGATCGATCACAACTTTCATACATATACTTAGGCATTCCCCATAAGCACTGTGACCAAGTTTCAAGCCTCTAACTTTTAAAGTACAGGTTATAGGTATTTTTTTCTTTAGAATTAGGGTTGCAAAAAATATCATTTTTTCACGATAATTATCGTGAAGACAATACGGTTCACGTACGATATGAATGAAGATTATAATTTTTTGGGTCCAAAATGGCGATAACGATAAATGACTATTTTTTTGGCGTGCACACCCCTATTATTATTATTATTATTATTATTATTATTTATACCATCTCATAGCTGAAGCTCTCTGGGTGGTTTACCAAGTTTAAAAAACATTAAAAATACACTGTACAAAGTTTAAGAATTATTTATACAGAAACACAACGGACAATATACAGCGAGACAATATATATCTAAAACAACTTCAACCAATTAGTCATAACCATAAGACAAATCCACAGCCTCATGAAAACCCATTATATGCTGCATCATTCAAGTTCCTCTATCTCTTTCTCTTTTTGAAAATTCCAGTAAAGTTATTTGTATCGTCCATCCTCTCTCTCTCTCTCTCTCTCTCTCTCTCTCTCTGCATGTGATTATATCATATATCCATATCCATCTATCTATTCTTACCATAAACTTATAAACAAACAAACAAGGAAAGATAAGAAAACCACCCACTAACATTGAGAAGAAGAAATTCACAATGATCTACACAGGGACATTCAAGGACAGGAGGGAGGAAATGAGCACAAAGCTATTTGGAAGTGTTATTCCAGACATACTTTTATGTGCATCTGATTTCTCTGGATTGTGTCATTAGTGCTGCTCACATCCCTATACTATATATTATGTAGACTACAGACTGCATTTGTACTGTCTGCCTTGAATCTGGAAAAGGACTGAAGAGCTTCTAGAGCCTCCTAAACCCGATTTCAGTGAATCTTTATTAATGTTAGTTGAATTCGATAGGGAACATTAGGGAATTTGATTACTGGGATAACATATGAGCAACACTGAGAATAGTTGAAAGGCTGTATATATAAATGCCTGGTGTTCTTATTCTTATTAGAGAGATTTAGGGCCTAAGCGAATGTGTACCACCAAAAACAAAAGGCACCCAAGAATGTTCAGCATCTCTGGAAATCAAGGCCTTAATATTTGCAAAGTGCTTTGCGGACAGCAAGGGCTGGCTGCATATTAAGCATTATTAGTGCCACGTGTACATTATGCTGCCTCAAATGATTCTGATCGTGCCTAATCAGGATTTTTCAAATAATTCCCCTCTGTGTCTGGCGAGGAAATTAAATAAGAAAGTCTTGTGTACATTTGATACGAAGGTTTGTAAGTTGGGAAAAGTAGTTAAAATGATGAAGGTGGGAGCAAGAGGAGGAAAGTTATAGTTCTAAGGGGAAAAAAAGTATCCTTAGGCAATAAACTGTTGTCTCAAATGGCACAAGAAAAGAGTGAGTAGCACAGTGCCATGAAGGAACTTGACTGGGCTGGCGCCAAGGGTCAGCATAGTCAGGCATCCACCAATGGACCAGAGCCTGTCAGAAAGATATAGGGTGAACTCCCCATTCCCCAAGAGTAGAAGTCCCTGGCAGTAAGAAGTAAACAGAGAACAAAGAAAGCCACACACAGGCAGCTCCTCCAAGCACTCTCTGATTGAGAAATGGAAGGTCTCCCCAGAAGCCTCTTCTACAGGGTCCTCTGGGGATGATAATCTATTTCTTGGTTGGAGAAGCACTGGGGAAACCAAGAAATAGCTTTATGGGGTCCTTGGAAGCCAAGGGAGTTGTTGGTGAGCAACTGACAGATCCCTCAGATGTCTCTGGAGTCTTTCTGGGATGACTGTCCATTTCCTAGGCCAGATCTACACCTTGGATCAAATATTTATTTATTTATTTATTTATTTATTACATTTGTATACCGCCCCATAGCCGAAGCTCTCTGGGCGGTTTACATAGGATTAAAAACAATTAAAAACAATATACAAAAATTAAAACAGCAAAAACATACAACATACACATGATCTGTACATTTAAAACAACTACAACACTTCGAAAAGCTACAAAAAACAAAACAAAACAAACCCAGGCTCCTCAGATATTGCCAAATGCCTGAGAGAAGAGGAAAGTCTTGACCTGGCGCCGAAAAGATAACAATGTTGGCGCCAGGCGGGCTCGTCAGGGAGATCGTTCCACAATTGGGGGGCCACCACAGAGAAGGCCCTCTCTCTTGTTGCCGACCTCTGAGCTTCCCTCGGAGGAGGCACTCGGAGGAGGGCCTTAGATGTTGAACGTAGTGTTTGGGTAGGTTCATGTTGGGAAAGGCGTTCCATCAGATATTGTGGTCCCAAGCCGTGTAAGGCTTTATAGGTTAAAACCACCACCTTGAATCGGGCTCGGAAACATACAGGCAGCCAATGCAAGTGGGCCAGATTAGGTCTTATATGCTCGAACCTACTGGTTCCAGTTATCAATCTGGCCGCTGCATTTTGCACAAGCTGCAGCTTCTGAACCACCTTCAAAGGCAGCCCCACATAGAGTGCATTGCAGTAATCTAACTTGGAGGTTACCAGAGCATGGAAAACTGAGGCCAAGTTATCCCTGTCCAGATAGGGACGTAACTGGGCCACCAACCAAAGTTGGTAGAAGGCACTCCGTGCCACTGAGGCCACCTGGGCCTCAAGTGACAGAGATGGTTCTAGGAGAACCCCCAAGCTACGAACCCGCTCCTTCAAGGGGAGTGCAACCCCATCCAGAACAGGTTGAACACCTTCCATCTGGTCAGCGGAACCACCCACTAACAGCGTCTCAGTCTTGTCTGGATTGAGTTTCAGTTTATTAGCCCTTATCCAGTCCATTGTCGCAGCCAGGCACTAGTTCAGCGCATCCAAAGCCTCACCTGATGAAGATGAAAAGGAGAAGTAGAGCTGCGTGTCATCAGCATACTGATGACAACGTACTCCAAAACTCTGGATGACTGCACTCAACGGTTTCATGTAGATGTTGAACAGCATGGGGGACAAAACTGACCCCTGCGGAACCCCATACTGGAGAACCCACGGGGCCGAGCAATGTTCCCCAAGCACCACCTTCTGGAGCCGACCCCCCAAGTAGGAGCGGAACCACTGCAATACAGAATAAAAAGCAGGAAATAACACTATGAAAGCAGAATGTGGAATGTGCCCAACAGTTATCAGTGCACTACAATACCACTATAAAATAGTAGTGTAGACCTAGCCTGGAACAGTGAGTACCTTGTGCTCCAAAGAGCCCCCCCAAAAAAACAAAGAAAGAAAGAAAGAAAATGTCACTTCTTCAAGTGTCCTTGCCAAGGAGAGTTGCCAGTTATTGAATTTATGAGCTACGTGTATCCCCTAAAGACCCCCCCCCCCCAACTGCAAAAGGACCCAAAACATGTTGGGAGTATCTTGGAATAAAATCCTTATTTTTCCAGCTCTTTGAGACGTGTTCTCTTTTTCTTACAGGAACCCTAATTTACCACCATGAATAAACAGGGTTCAACCCTAGACTTTAATAGCAAGGCACTCAAAGCCCTGGGCCAGGATGGACAGATCTTTCAGTTTGTCGCACATTTGATTTTTTTTTTTTTAATCTCAAGCTCTTTTGTTCCAAATTAGAGAATTTTGCAAATTTTGGTGAAACATTATCAAAACCAAACTGAAATGAAAGCCATCCCTGGTAAGGGATCTCTAACTGTGGGGAGTGTTTGTATGTTTGCGTGTGTGTGTGTGTGTATCTATATATCTATATTTAAACATATATACAGGAGACCTGATGAGAGGGGGAGAAGAGAGTGTAAGGGAGCCATGATAGGAAGGCAGAAAGAGAACTGCTATGTGTAGGGTGACCATATGGAAAGGAGGACAGGGCTCCAGTATCTTTAACAGTTGTATTGAAAAAGGAATTTCACCAGGTGTCATTTGTATGCATCCAGCACCTTGTGAAATTCCCTCTTCATCACAACACGTAAAATGCAGGAGCCCTGCCCTCTTGACCAGCTACAAAAGGAGGATAAGGCTTCTGCAGCTTTAACTGTTGTGATGAAGAGGGAATTTCATGAAGTGCTGCATGCATACAAATGACACCTGGTGAAATTCCTTTTTCAATCCAACTGTTAAAGATACTGGAGCCCTGTCCTCCTTTCCATATGGTCATCCTAGCTATGTGGGGTTAGAATAAAGAGAGTTGTGAAAGGGAGCTGACCAGGGGAGAAAGGAGTGGTGCTAGTGGGCCCCGACCCCTTGGACACATGTCCAAGCGCCCATCCCCCGAACCTTTTCCTAGAAGCAAAACCCGATGGGATAGATTTGGACATTTAGTGACCATGAAACATCTGCAGGTTTATTGTATGCATCCAGCTCTTTCTACCCAACATGCATTCAAATGAGTATACAAAGGGGCCATAAATAGGCTGACCAAATAAAATCCAGGTCAGGGCTCATGTAACTTTAACAGTTGTAGAGAAAAGGGAATTTCAGCCAGTGTCATTTGTATGCAATTAGTTCCTGGTGAAATTCCCTCTTCATCACAACAGTTAAAGTTGCAGGGGCCCTGCCTTCTTTTCTATATGGTCACTCTAGTATAGTGCATGCACCTTTAACTGTTGTGATGAAGAGGGAATTTCACCAGGAACTAATTGCATACAAATGACACTGGCTGAAATTCCCTTTTCTCTACAATTGTTAAAGTTACATGAGCCCTGTCCTCCTTTTCAGATGGTCAGCCTAGCCATAAGGGATGTCAGAGAAATTTGCGATGGATTCAAATGCGTTCTATGAATCCTACCTCTGGATTCTGCAGCAGACCATTTCTCCCCCAAGCTATGTGGATTCTGCGGACTGGTGGAATGGTTGTTGTTGTTTTGTTTTGTTTAAACTTTTTGAGGGGATTTGTGCACATTAGCTCTATTGCACATTAGTGCAAGCACGCATTTGCTCCACTGCACACTTACACTAATGCACACTGATCAAAATCCCTTTTTTAAAAAAGCCAAATCCCATCAATGAGCAGTTGACAGAAGGAAAGATACCTGACAATCTGCAAAATACAGATGGAATGGATTTTAATAAAATTCATACATCCCTAGGAGTCATCAGGTCATTTTCAGTAGCAAACAAAGGGTGAAAACAGTATACTCAGTATACACCCAACTCTATTTATCCTTTACATCTAAATCAGATGTGGTCATACAGGCTTTGGAGCAGTGCCAGGATGCAATAGTGGTCTGGACGAGGTCCAATAGCCTGAGCATGAATGCAGGAGCGAGGCTTTATATTTTTATTGTGAATTTAACAAAACAGAACAGAAAATAAATTGGGGGGGGGGGGAGAGAAGAAGAAATGTTATGTGTATAGGATACACCATTCATAAAAAAGGGGGGAGAGTTATGCATAGGTTTCAAGAATAGCAGACCAAATATCCATGTATTTATCCACTTGCAAGTGTGTCTATCTATATACCACCCATTCAAATGTTTATAGTATTGTTAAGTCCTCAGTCCATTGCATTATAGGAGGCGAACATTTATCCTTCCAGTGTAATACTATCAGTCTTTTTGCTGTCATGGGGGATCGGAAAGTCCATTTGAGCTGACCCTGCATTAATTTCCAAGAAATTGGTAGGTAGTTTAGGAGGACATAAACATCACATATTAAAGACTGTTTCAATACAAAGTTTACCCTTATTATGACCTCCTCCCAAAAGGGGGCAACTATTGGGCATTGCCAAAACATATGAATAAAAGAAGCATTAGGTGCATTACATCTCCAACAATTATGTGAATTAGATAAACCCTGTGTCTGGCTATAGGTCAGTTGCCTGTCCTGTTCCTGCAGCAACTTCTTCTGAGAAGGTGTATACACTTGTAGGTGCTCCTGGGTTCATCTAGCTACTGATAAGACACCACAGGCATGCTTTTCAGTGTCATGGTATCACTAATCATACCTGAAATGAGCCCTTTGGCCATATACCCATATATGTCAAGACAAATGGACTTTGGTATGATATCGAAATATGTGAAACCACTCAAGAGTTCTCTAGCTTGGTGGGCAAAAGGTGACAAGGGAAGGAAAACCTAACAAAATAATAATAATCCTTGATACATGTTAGGCATATGCACGTTTTGTGTCAGCTTGTTGTGTGCACATCAAAACAAATAGGAAAATGCTCACATTGCTTAATAAGTCCTAATTAGCACATATATAAAAGAGGTCACTTACACTATAATCTGGCCTCACAGCAAAAGAAGGGGGTAATAGTTCTTTGCTATCGAACCTGACATCTTATTTACAAATTGCACAAAACACCGCTGCCTTGACTACAGTAGCTTTAAAATTCAAGCAGCGTGAGTCTTTCGACTTTGTGGGAACACTCTGTTCTGATTTGTTCCGCATAACAACTAGAATACCGAGTTTTCATTCATATAACGTGTTGTGAATAAACTCTAATGCTGTAATCCCACAAATATGACAGCTTCCACCAATTTTATAGCATACACTTATAAATAAATAGTACTTTATTTTGGAGTGAAGATCTTCAAAAATCTTACAGCTAACATTCTCTCCATATAGTGGAGGTTTTCTCCTAAAGATGATACTGGGCATCTTGCAAACTTTGGGTCCTGGTAAGATTTTGCCTTAGGAAGAACCAAATGAGGTTATGGGTACCCCTTGTAGATGTAGGGAGTGGAGGAGGACAACACCAGGAAACTGTATCACATAGTAAGGAATGACAGTGGAAAGTAGGCAGCCCACATGTACTTCTAAATATCCATGACAACGTATAGGAGAAGGTCTTCAGTGATGGTATAGAGACATGGCCACCAGGAACCGGCTTCCCCTGCCCTGCACCTACTCACTCTGGAGAGAGAACATGGGCAGGCAAAGCCTTTGGTTCTTCTCTCCCACTGGGAAGAGGACACAGGACAGGGGAAGCTGCCACTCCCCTAAGCCCCTTATCTCTGTTCACTGATCGGAAATAACAAAGGGATTCTTCTCTGCACCGCTCATGAAGCATCTGCGGGTAGCCTCCAGGACAGGAAGCAGAGCCTGGAGAGTGGGTGGGGCTTGAGGAGGTGAGTGGGTGGTAACCATGGATGGGCAACCTCCACAGGCTGCATTAGCCCTGTGAGCCAGAGTTTGCCCTCAATGGTATAAACCCAACCCTTCTAAAAAAAAAAAAAATAGGATGGGTGAGTGGATGGGATGAGAATGACCTCCCACATTCTTCACATCTACTGCAGACTTGGGATGTCTGAGGATTTTGCTTCGCAAATTATTAAAACTTGCCCTATTTGCATTCCTAAATGAGAAAATGAGCACATGGGATGGGGGAAAGATTAGGATCACATTAGAAAAATATGTACTTTCAAATGTGCATTTAATATATATATGCGCATTGGAAGTGAGCAAATTTTGAAAGAATGTTGCTCACGATGGGGATGAATACGCTCAGACACCATTTGCCATTAAAGCAAAGGGAAGTTGGGGGAATGGGGCTGAGAAAAAACTGCAAAAAGTGCAGTGAAAGTGTGCTTTACTTTTCAACCAAAGAAATAACATTTTGTCCCCTTGTGACCCAAATAACTGAGAATCAAGCCAGCTCCTGTCTGTACAGACCAGCCTTCCCCAACCTGATACCCCCCAGATGTCATGGAATTCCTGACTATTGCCCATGCTGGCTAAGGCTGATGGGAGCTGAGGTCTAAAACACCTGGAAGACATCAGGTTGCAGAAGGTTGTATATCCTTGGTTTATTTATTTAAAACATTTTTGGCCGTCTTTCAGGGCAGAAGCCCTCACAAGGTGGCTTACAACAATAAAATACATAAACATTAAAAGCAATAAAATATTTAAAATATTAAAATCAATAAAACATCAATTAAAACAATAAAACCAACAATAAAAACAGGAGGTTCAACTACAGCAGCAATAATAACAATAACAATATGCATCATGCAAAGACCAAGGTAAAATAAAATGTTTTAAGGCCTTCTTAAAAGCCTGCATGGTGGACCTCTGACAGAAGTTTGTTCCAGAGGTTTGGGGCCACCACAGGGAAGACCCTTTCCTGTGGACACCCACCTAATTGCCCTCACAGGGGGGCAAATGAGAAGGGCTTCTCTTTCTGATCTTCAAGTGCAGGCAGGCTGATATGGTTCTGTTACTTGGTCACACTATCCCCCCTCCCTCTGCTTTTTCTGCAATATCTCAGGACTTAGCTGTACATAACAACTTCTTTCCTTTCTGTTGTTTTCATTTGACCCACTTACAGTGAAAATTGCAGAAAGATAAAGACCATGTTATTTAAAACACACATTTACAAAATATAATTAATTATAGCAAATGATGTTGAGAAGGAAATGGTGGGAATACGATTAATTCCCTTTTGATTCTCAGTGGTTTGCACCTTACCGGCTCGAATCTTAACAGCAGGACTCTTTTTGTACTTTGAGAGAACTCTTTGAAAAAGCCCAACCTTGCCCACAAAGTTGTCTGAAAAAAGCTCAGAAAGCGGGGGGGGGGGGGGGAACCCTGATTCAAATGGGTGTTCACCTATTGCTAGAAAGCTTAGAGTAAATGTCTACACAACTGTCATGTTTGGGCATTCAAATGTACACATTACCCATTATCCCCTCTGTTGTGGCCTCACCCCACTTCCATAAGGTTTGGTGATAACCTGGTTTTTTTGTTTTTTGTTTTAAAGTATTAGATAAATTCACGGAGCATAGCTTTGTCAATGCTGGTTAGTCATAACAGGTAGTCTGTTTCTACACACTAGTCTTTTTCTCTGGCATTGCAACACCATCCTTTGTTCACTCTACTATGGTGCTGAAAAATTCTTCTGTACTTTTTCCAACCATTCTCATTCAATTTGATGTAAAAGAAATTGTATTTTGTTTTGATTTTTTTAATCAAAGGAGAAAAAAATGTTGGTGAAATTCTTGTGAGTTCTTGTGCTTATTTAGTTACATGGTGACTAATGGTGGCATGTTATTGTCCTGTCCTTTCCTGGTACTGTCATCTCTCTGGCAGTCTGCAGCCTTCTATGTTGCCCACATAGAAGGAGTCAGGAGTCTGGAAACAAAGCCCTATGAGGAGAGATTGAAAGAACTGGGCATGTTTAGCCTGGAGAAGAGAAGATTGAGGGGGGACATGATAGCACTTTTTAAATATTTGAAAGGTTGTCACACAGAGGAGGGCCAGGATCTCTTCTTGATCATTCCAGAGTGCAGGACGCAGAACAATGGGTTCAAGTTACAGGAAGCCAGATTCCGCCTGGACATCAGGAAAAACTTCCTGTTAGAACAGTATGACAAGGGAACCAATTACCCAGGGAGGTTGTGGGCTCTCCCACATTGAAAACATTCAAGAGGCAGCTGGACAACCATCTGTCAGGTATGCTTTAAGGTGGACTCCTGCATTGAGCAGGGAGTTGAACTCTACCATTGTATGATTCTAATTCCTCCCACAGGGCTTTTTCAGATGAGGTACCATGGGCAGCTGAGGAGGTTGCACAACAATAGAGAGATGTGTAATAGAAAGAAAATTAGGCAGAAAAACAGAAGCCACTTCTATGGTGAAGAAATTGACGGACATATTTTGACAGAGCATTAGTTCACTCACTTTTATGGAAAACCCAGATAATGCTATTGCGTAATTATTGCATTCCAGTATTTTCTGTATTTGTGTTCTCATGTTTTTACAGAACTGATTTGTGGCAATCCCCCTCCTCCATCCATAAAATAGCACCCTATCCAGTTTGGAGAAGCAAAGTGCTACTGAATCATTTAAGGACTATTGTACTTTTAATTAAAGGCTTCAGCCTCTGGTCATTATTACTTTTTGTTTAGTGTAGCTGGGAGATTAGTGATGAATTGCCCCTGAATCCCACCTAAATTAGGCAGCTTCTGTTCTCTGCCTAGGGAAATATTAATTAATGGTTTCCTTTCATTAGTTTTTCTTTCCTTTTAAAGAATGAAATAACATGTATCATGATAAAAAAAAGAAAAAGGAAAAAGAAATAATAATGAAAGGAAACCAGTAATTTAAGACTTGCTCTATGGGAGCAGAAGCTGACTACATAAGGGGCAATTAAGGGGCAATTCATCACAAATTCCCCAGCTGAAGTGAACTGAAAGCAATAAGAAGTGCAGAAGCCGCAAGGATTAGGCTTTTAATTAATGATGGAGGGAAGCTTTGCTGAATGGCACTTACTTCTGAGTAAAAATCATAGAATGATATTGGCCATGGGGATTGGGCATTGCTGGATAAAATAGCACTATATTACATGCTCTATGACCCCACTATTTTAATTCTGCTTACAGCGGATTGCAGAAATGCAATGCCTTAGCAGCTCTAAGGGATGCTAGTTTGGAGTCTGTCATAAATGGAGCCTTATGTTCATATTCATTATAAATCTTTGAGCTAGCAGATGCATAGTATTGGTTATTAGCTGAATGCAAATTGTGTGTTGGGTTTTTTGATAGAACATTTTGTGTGCCCCACCACTATAGCTCCTGGCTGTCCACTGGTTCCTTCCATGACATTCTTGCACTACAAGGGTACCTATCAACAACTGTTTGGACATTATTTTGGTACTGAACATGAATCAATCACAGTGAAGCCCATTACTGAATAAAGCTAAAGTTAGAAGGCAATATTTTGTCTAGCTGCCATCCTCAGGCACTCAGTTTGGATCAATGACAAACTAACTCAGGCTACTTTCCTAGAAGCTCGGGTAGCACTGAGAATTAGCTGGTGAATTAATTAGACTCAGAAATTATGTGACCACTTGGAGACTTGAAAAAGGATAACAGTGTGATCCTATATCTCTATCTACCCTCATAAGTAAGTCCTATTGAGTTCGACAGAGCTTACTTACAGGTAGGTTTGTATAGCATCACAACCTCAGTGTGTAGGCTGACCAGATAAAATCCAGGTCAGGGCTCATGTAACTTTAACAGTTGTAGAGAAAAGGGAATTTCAGCCAGTGTCATTTGTATGCAATTAGTTCCTGATGAAATTCTCTCTTCATCACAACAGTTAAAGGTGCATGCACTATACTAGAGTGACCATATACAAAAGAAGGCAGGGCCCCTGCAACTTTAACTGAGGAGCATCTTTGGCAGATTCTTCAAACATTTTTGGCCTGTGAGTAGATCTGCAACGTTGAGAAAGTGTTGTGGGTGCCATTACAAAATGGCTGCCATTGAGGGTTCTCAATCACAAAATGGCTGCTGTGGTGGATATGGCCACTCACTTATACTGATGAAGCTGGGGGACAAGTGATTTCACCAAGAAACCAAGTACCAGACAGAGGTGGTATCTGAATGCCCCAAGCCAAATCACATGTTTTAGCCCATATAGAGCAACAATGCACCCATTCAACAAAAGGCAAACTGGTGAAGCTGGATGATGAGGAACTTGCCCATGAACCTTAGCAAATGGCAGACTTATTCTCTGAGCCCCAAAACACAAAAATACTCCTTTGAACCCACAATTTTCTGTTCAGCATTAATACCTATTCCACAGAAGGGAAGCCAATTTTCCCCAATTCTGTTCTAAATAAATCCCTCTAAACTTAATATATCCCCCAAATTGTATCTTCCCAAATTAATAGGAAAATCACCTCCACATTAATTCCCCCCCCCCAATTCATTACCCAAATCAATTCCTGTTCAATTAACTCAAACTCTCATTTCCCCATTACAAACCCAACCAACCCGGTTCTTCCTCCTCTTTCTGTGCCAGCCAACTCACCTTCCAACCATTCATCATACAACAAAGACAGACTTAGGGCCAGAGGGCCTTGTGGGTGGTGGGGGAAGTACTCGCTCCCACAAATTGAGGGAGACAGCTACTTATACAACAATAAATAGTAAACACTAAAAAGACTGTAGATGTTCATGCCTTATGATTCTTATAGCCTCCAATTAATACTGGGCTATGTGTAGTACATATTTTATATTGTAATCTTTGCATCACTGTCTCTAATGCCCTTGATCTCTATAAAAGCAGACAAACCTAAATTCAGATACTGCCTGAATTCAGAGTTGCTTTGAATCAGGTGCAGGCAACACTCCGTAGCATCTGCAAATGTTTGTTTTTCAATAGAAGTTCCTTAAGCCTGTTGAGAGAAATGAGGCAAGTGCATCACATTGGCAACAATGTGTTGTTCTTTCTTTGTAACGGTACATATTGTTTTGCTTCCTCTTTTGGCTGTTTATTTGAAGGATGAATAGGTCACTCTTAGCAGGAGAGCACATCACATGAGCACAGATACAGAAGACAGATGAGTCAGTTCCACACAGACTGCAAATTATGCATGCTGGATAAATCTATATTCACATTTGCATTTGACCTAAGCTTCAACTTAAAAGAAAACAAAACAGGTTTAACAGAAATTAGACTGAATTTCAGACATTGTTTGCAGGGAGCAGTATATAAACAGCATGATTGGAAACAAGGAAGTCTCTTTGACTGACATTAAAGATGAAATATGTTGTGTCTTCCTGAATGAGTCTGAACATAACATAGGCAGAGAGGATACACTTTACGTGGATGGAATTTCCACAGTGTGCTTCATTGACGTAAATAGATTGATTGATAAAATTGTAGAATCATTATACAATCCGGTTTGGTAAACTTGATGTACCAGTATGAAGCAAATATACTACATTTTTATGTCAGAGACAAAAATGGAGCAAGGATGTTCTTTTTATTAGAGCTGGGCAGAAGTTACCTCTCAAAATTCTCTGCCCTATTTGTGGGTAGAAGGATTGGGGAGACAATTTTACCGAATTTCTCCAGGGGGAGGAGAAATTCTCCAACAGTTTCTCACAGGTAGGCATCACCATTGGCCAGGGTTGTAGAACAGCTTCTTTCAGGGGGGGGGACCTACAATGGTTTGTGGGTTGTTGTTTTTTGCACTGCCATTGCATCTGTGTTGACAGCCTGGCCCCCATTTTGAATTCTCCACAATGACCCATATATCTAGCATCACTCCTGGGCATTGAGGGGAAGGAATGCAGCTGTCACAAAAAAAATAATTGTGAAGAAAATATTGAGAAAATTCTGAAAAGTACCCTTTTATTTCTAAGAGGTAAGAAAGAAAAATCTCAGGAATTTCCTGAAAGTTTTATTTCCCCATAAAACAGGCTTCCATTTTTCTGCCTCATTCTCAGAGCATTTTATAATTTATTTTAAATGTGTGTTGGTGGTGTTTTTGACCTTAACTAATCCCTGTGAGGTGGCTGAAGTTACTGTCTATATTTTTCTTTCTATCACACATCTCCCTATTGCTCTACAGTCCCCCAGGCTGCCTGCAGTTCCTCATCTGAAAAGGCCCCATGGGAGATACAAATCTATATTTTTCCCCCTGGGTGGGCAGTCAAGGAAGCCAAGGAGACTACAGGCTGTCAGAGAGATGACTGTACAATGAAAAACAGGACACTTACACATACTCCTCAGCCTTCTCATAAGTAAAATAAGAGCAAGAACCCTTAACCAAACCCATGAGGATTTCTCTGAAATTTCTTCTCCTTTGAATTTATTGTCAAAAGCAATTTCTTTTCCATCAGATTGAATGAGAATGGTCAAAAATTTTGTGGGAGAAATTTTCAACACAGCACCAGTTTTTATGCCATGTGTTTGGGTTTTCTAGGTAGCCACTGTTGGAATCCCAGTGCCAATGGGTTCTTTTCTTGGGAGCACCCCCCAGCCCTCCCAACCTGGCAGTCTCCAAATATTTCAGATTAAACTCCCTGTCATCCCCAACTATTGGCCATGCTGGCTATGGCTGATGGGAATTGTAGTCCAAAACATCTGGAGGCTGCCAGGTTTGGAAATAAATGATGTGATCATCTGTGTCTCTGCCTAACATAGAGATGGAAGAATCTGTCAGTTTTGCTTTCTCCCCCATTCATACTTTTTTTAAAAAAAATGCTAATTCTTTTTGTTCAAGTATGAAGAACTTTGCATATTTTGGTAAATTCTTATTAAAACCAAACTGAAACAAAATTCTTACTCATCCCCCTTGGCAATATTCCCCATTTACTTCAAAGGAGCGGTCACTTTTGCATGATCATGGACAAAGTTGGTCCTCTTTCAGGTGCAGTAAATTTGGTACCTTTTGCAGTTCAGGGTGCTATGTGTGCTGGCCAAAATCCACCTGGTATGTGAGCACATGGTATCCAGGGGATCCTGAACTTTGGTTCTCTCTGCCTGGCCTTGAACAATTCAGCCTGCAATCTTATACCCACTTACCTGGGAATAAACGTCATACAACTCTGCTGGACATTTTTCTAGGTAGACACATTGCACTGTCACTCCCCTTATCCATATTGGATCCAGCATGCTACTGGGCTGGCAGAAATAGATATTCCCTCCCCCTTTTTCTCACAGCAGGTCTCCCAGATCCCAGAAAATGCCTCACAGAGGGTCTGAGACCCTGCTGAATGGGAAAATCTGGCTCCAACCCTAGACATTTCTTTCATAGCTGGCTCCTCCTCATTAGTATTTAGATCCTTATCACCAGTATTTCCCAAATATTAATGGGGGTGTGGAACATTCTAAAACAAACAACTTCCCCCCTTCATAAAAGCCAGCAAGTTAAAATCCCTCCCCCCCCCCCCCTTCACCTGCACTCCTGTCCTGGCCTCATGGGTTAATGACTGTGCGATTTCATTGATGTTCTTCACTCTGCACTTTTCTGATAAACATGCAGAAATGGATATTGTACATTTCTGAGTATTGTACATTTTCTGTCCTTTTGTGATGTGCATAATGGATGCGAGGTGGGAAAGTCACACAGCTTCTTCCAGGAACTGCAGTGAAGTCTAAAAAAAGAAAGCTGCAGTTGAGCAAGAACACAATGCAGAATGCTGCACTCATATTTGTATTCTCTTTTCACTCTTGCAGGAAATCAGAGTTTGCTGGGCGTGTGACCCAAAATATCTCTATTGAGGACTGCTGCTCTATTACCATAAGGCATCACGTTATTTTTTAGTGTTCTTGGATTTCAAAGCACAAAAGATAATAGATGATACCACTGAACAAAAGAGGGGGGAAAGATGATGAAAATAACATAGATATGTTAATAGCAGCCAAGACTGCCGGGGGATTTTAATTTGCATGTATTATCCAATTAGAATTTAGCAACACATGGTAGTAATGCCAGTGAAAAGACCAGAGATTTCATGGAAATGAACCCCATGAAATGAAAATATATGCATTTCTGAGGAAATTATGAAGACAGAGCAGAACCTAGTAGTTTGCTTGGTAATTCAAATAATTGTACCTAAATCTGTACTGATTCACACTGTAGAACAAATTCAGTGTAATCTCAAAATTTAGTTTAACAAATTTGGGGGCTACATTGCACAAGACACCATCCTCTTTTGTGGTAGCTTACACTGATTTTTTTTATCAGAGACATGGATACTAGGGATGTACACTGGATCCAATCCGATCCACGATCCGAATCTGATCCAGGGGGAAATCGAATAAAATTAGCCGATTTATCCAATTTCTGATCTCACCGCTGGATCGGCCAATCCAATCTGATCCGGAAATGTTCCGATCCAGATTGGAGGGATAGGTGGATCAGCGGGCGCCCACTGGCGCCCGCCGTTGCTTCCATTGGCGGGTGCCAGCGGGCGCACGCCGATGGAAGCGGATAGCGGGGGGGGGGGGCCTTCCCTAGCGGGGCTGTCCACTTCCATTGGCGGGCGCCCGCCGACGGAAGCGGACAACGGGGGCAGGGGGGGGTGGATGGGAGCAGACAGCCAGGAAAGGTAAGCAGGGAGAGGGGGGACGTAGGGAGGGGCGCGGCGCGCTTACCTTTCCTGGCCATCCGCTCCCGTCCGCCGCTGGCCGCTACTGCAAGCAGGCTTCATGGCCTGCTCCTAGGTAGCGCACCAGGTGATGGCATCACCTGGCGCGCTACTCAGGAGCAGGCCGCAAAGCCCGCTCGCAGTAGCGGCCAGCGGCGGATGGGAGTGGACGTCCCCCGAGGGTAAGCGGGGGGAGGGGGAGGGGGAGGGGACTTACCCCCCGGGGGCCATCCGCTTCCATCCGCTGGCGCCCGCGGGCACCAGCGGATGGAAGCGGATGGCCCCAGGGGGGTAAGGAGCGTGGGGGAGGGGGCTTACCTGCTGGGGCCATCCACAGTGGACAGCCCCGGGGGGGAGGAAGTTAGGCCCCCCTCACCCACCTGCCGCCATTTTTTCCTCATAGACTTGCATTGGGGGAAAGCTTTCTTTCCCCCAATGCAAGTTTATTGGGGGGGGGGGGAATGGCGGCCGATCCAAAAATTGGAAGTTCTGATTTTTGGATCGGGATTGGACCCGATCCAGTCCAGGAGGCCTCTGATTTTGTCCGATCCGATCCAGGACAAAATTGGAGGTCCCGATCCGATCCAGGGGGTCCATGCACACCCCTAATGGATACTGCCAGTAGAAAATCCAAGTGGTAATAATATATAATAATACATTAAGGGCACAATCCTATGCATGTTTATATTTTTTAAAAGTCATACAATATCCCGGCTGGGGCATGCTGGGAAATGTAGAACTGCTTTCTGTCTAAACATGTATAGGATTTCCCCCCCCCCCCAAAATAACTGATAGTACCCAAAATTTGCCACCTCTTCATTCTGCCTTATATCATATAGACTTATACAGCCATGATTTTGATCTTCACACACACACAGGATAAAACACTTTGAAAATGTTTTGAAAACTGTATATGGAGTGTGTCCTGGGCCCCAACAGTTCTCAAAGCTCTTATATAAACCGTTTTAAACCATTTTAAAGCAGTAGTGTAAATAGGCTGTAACTGTTTCCCCTTCTGAGGGATGACAAGTCCTGCTGGAGTGTGCCCTTCACACCCCCCCCCCCCCCGGTAGGTGCTGATCATGCTTATCCTTGATGCCAGCACTGATCACCCATCTTATGAAGAGAATCTTTTAAAGAACTATTCCATGGTTGATCAAAGTCTGAGAGCCAAACTATACATGATTATACTTTCTTACCTGTCCCCCTATTGTTTCCCTCATGGATAAAAAAGCAGCTTGGAGAGGCAAGATTTTAAGCTGAGAGTCACCCCCACTGGCTTTCCACTCCTGATTTCAACTTCTTGATAGCTGGTTAAATAAAAAAACAAATGAAGGAAGAATAATTGAACTGCCCATTATGTTTGACTTGGAAAGGAGTTACCTACAGACTTGGCTCCAGGACCTGCCGATAGGAAAACCCCTTTGCCAGGATCACTTGAGGAACAGTAAAGAACAACAAAGAAGAGCAACCCCATCAGCAAAAGGAGGAGAAAATTACACCCCACAGAACACACCTTTTCTTTTCTTTTGCTTTGATCAGGTCACCTATACAGTGGAATGTTATTGTGTTATGTAGAAATTCCTGTGTGTGTGCACCTTTTTGACTTTACTCCATAGGTTACATTAAATAAAGTTTTGGGTCTTCATCAAACAGGATGGAGAATGAATAAAGAAGGCTGGCAAACAAGACCACATTTGTCAATTCGTGGTCCAGATCACTTTATGTTCTGGAATGCCCTCCAGATAACTTTATATTCTGGGATGGCATAAATGCACATAAATAAATAATAAATCACTAGTTTAGAACAACCTTCCCCAAGCCGGTGCCCTCCAGATGTTTTGGACTACACCTCCCAGCATCCCTTATCACAGGCCATGCTACAGCAGCTGATTGGAGTTGCAGTCCAAACACTTCTGGAAGGTACCTGGTTAGGGACAGCTGGTTTAGTGGATCTTAGTTGAAGGCATCACATCAGTCAGGAAAACACTTATCCTAGATTGCTTCCCTTTGAGGCAGAGAAGATGTGTCTTCCTAGCTATTTGGGGTCAATGAGGTTACATCAAATGTTCCAAGTGTTGCATTTTCAGAAAATAGGTGTTTTCCTCCAAAGTTTGATTTCAGATTTCACTTTTAATTGACTAAGTATGCAATCTTATGCACACTTACTTGAGAATAAGTCAAATTGAAATCTGTGGGACTTCGTTCCAAGTCAGAGTGGAGAGAATTGTGTTGTGAGTGAAATCAACAAACAATTAAAAAGATTAGTGCATAACAAGTACACTTCCAATTTACTTTGAAAAACTCCCTGATGAGCTGCATCTGGAAATATTAGTTTCCTTCTTTCAAGTTCACTATCTATATACTTATATTACTACACAAATGGATGTTACTTATATTTGAAAGGCAGACATACCATCAAGCACTCTTTTGAGCTAGCTTTTTTATTATAGAAATGAAACAAACTCCAAGGCAATCAGATTGTGCTGCTGGTTTGCTGAATAGTGAAGATTTTATTTGGTGTTTTAATTTTAAGCACATACGGGAGTGACATCTTTTTAATGAAAATCTCAGTGCCTCAGTACATGTTTCTGACACTTTCATACAACGTCCCATGGAGAAGAAATAGACCACAACGCATGTTTTGAGATGTGCAATGGGATGAGAAGGCTTAGAATTATTTCTTTTCCCCTCATACTTAACATCTTGTTGCTAGCAAATAAGCTAATTGTCTTTTCCTTGCACACCTCTGGTGACTCAAAGTAGACATGACAGTACTAATTCAAGGAGTCCATCCTGATCCCTGACTATAGTACTTTTTATCAACCCAGGCATAATTACTAATGGACAGATCACACCCTCATGCAGTTGGTGATCTTCTCAACTTCTCCCAGTGGTGGAGTAGTGAGCATAGTGGAGTTCATGGAAGATAAGACTTTCAATGACTACAAGCTCTGATGGCTATGCTACCTCCAAGATTAGAGGCAGTATATCTATGTACACCAGTTGCTGGGGATAGTGGGTGGGAAGGTGCTGTTTCACTCATGTCCTGTTTGTATGTTTCCCATGGAAGCTGGTTGCCAGTGTGTGAAGAAAATGCTGGACTAGATGAACCTTTGGTCTGAGGCAGCAGGGCTGATCTTATGTCCTTACAATGTAAATAGAGCAAGGAGATAACAAGGTGGTAAGGAAGGTCCTGAACTGGTGCTAGAGAAGGATGCTATTGCACACATGTCCTACTTGTGGGTTTCCCACAGCCAGCTCCTTGGTCACTGAATGAACAGAATGCTGGATTAGATGGACCCTTGGTTTGAGGCAGCAGGGCCCTTCTTATGACTCTTTGTCAATGCACCTGTAAGGTTTAGGGCAATTGCTCTTCAGGCAAGCTGAACTCATGTGATCTTTCCACTCCTTTTTTAAAAGGGGGAACAAGATGTTCACATAAATTGGACATGTACATGTAAGGCCCATCTCACATGTTATGTATGTGTGGAAGAGTGCACACCTACTCTTGTAGAGAAGATTGTTGGCCACATAAACATGTGAATCAGCCTTAGGTTGCTTCCTCTCATCAATCTTCTTCAAGCAGGGATAGAGGAAAGAAAAGTCCTCCAACATGGCCCTGGGCATGCTCACTGTGGGCCAAAGCAGACATTACCTAGCAGAACATTTCTCCCCACCCCCATTTTTACTTTAGATAGGCACAGGAGATCTAATCTCAGCCTGAATGCATGGAGCTTTTTACAATCCAGATCAGCGGCCTTCCACTTATTGTAGAGTAAAAATGAAAATAAAAATAAGAGGAGCCGCTAAATTACAGCTTTAAAATAAGGACTTTGTTGGCCCTATTTATATTTTCTTTGCATGCAGTGTGTATGCTCAGCACCATTCTCAGGAATGTACCCACTGCTGCCCCAGCTAATGAAGTGAACATTTAGGAGTGACCCATTTTGCATAAAATATGCCCAAAACCTTTGCCCCAGTTCTAGGTAACCGTGTTTTCTCTTTGACATTGGGCAGTCCTCTGCTTGAAGGGTTGCCTGAGGGCTGTCCTCTACTTGAAGGTGTTCTTCAGAGTTATAAAATCTGTTGCCCATCAACAGTCAGCACTTGAACAGCAGAAGGAGCAAGTATTCTAAACAACAGTGAGATGTAGTGTAGTTCTACTTAAATGATAAGAATTCAGAAATCTGCAGGTACCCATATAAATGAACATATGAAAACATTATGCAAATCACTGCCCTCTTTGGTTGTCTTATTTGGTGATGCATTTCCTCTTTTTCTGGTGCTTCAGAAGTAGCCACCCTACATTCAATTCAGCCTGGCCAAGCCTGCCGATAAAAGAAACATCTGGCCACTCTGTATTTCCTGATCAGTTGAATTCATTGCCAAGTACCCTGCCCACCCAGTATCATAGCTATTGTCTAGACATTACTAGACAAATAGAGTAAGCACTTATAAAATATGTTATTACATCTTTTCATAGATCTGTTAGGTAATTGCTGATTTCTATGTCCTGCAGAATTAGATTTAGAAATATTTTTCTCTCGCCTATGACAATTCCACCCACATCAAGGAGGATTAGCGATCTGACTTATATTAAATAGCTTTATTAATGCTTCTATATAACTATTATTTTTCTAGATGTAGGAAGTATTTTCCTTGCTCTTTGTACTGTACTACAAGATATAAATAAGATAGCCTACTCCACATTCATTGCACTATTATTCAATAGATATCATGATGCCTTTTTTAAAAAATTGCTTGCTATTCTAATCCAATGTTCTCATCTGATCTTTGCATAAAATACTTTTGGAGCCCTCTTTTTCCTGCTCTACTATGGAAGGCTTTCCTTTATTTTCACAGGTAAGCATGGTGGGCAAATCAACCTGTTATTTGTTCCTTTGAATAAATGGAAATCCTAATTTTGGCAACTGTCTCTTAAATGTATCAGCCAACAGAGAAATATGCATTTGAGGGATTCATGAATTATTTCATCCCAATCTATGCTGCATCAAATGTTAAGAGCCACAGACCATTTTTACTAGTGTAATTAGCTACTGCCTGTTACCACTGGACTTATTACTACACACAGCTGTAACCTCTTCCAGGAGTTATTTGCAGGGGCATAAAGGGAAACTGAAGATTTGGATGTGGCATAGACTTGTCCTTCATCACAAGCATAGTTCACAAAGAATCAAACTACAATCAAATTAAAAACATTTAAACACAACAATTTTAAAAAGAAGCATAAAAGTAATTAGCAGAAATAAATAGGCCATGTTTAAAAGCCTGAGGGGGAGGGGAGACTTTGTCCAATGTTGAAGTGGCATTAAATAGGGTGACCATGTTTTGGAAACCAAAAAGGAGGACAACATTGTTGGCTCCCAAGGGAGCATGCCCACCAACATGTCTGGTCCCAGGAGGCGTGCCCAGCACCAAGGGGGGGTGCCCACCTGAACATAGCCTTGGCCACATATTGGATTTTACAGCACACAATTAAGACAAATCTGTTCTAAATAACATCTTAATGTTAAAATTACTGAAATAAAAAACAATGTATCTGAAATTAACTTCACTTACTCCTACTTTTGTAACCATAGGGCTTAGTTAAAACAGGTGTCTCTGGGTTGTCTGTGCAGCCTCTGTTGTCTCTCTCTCTCTAAGTCATTGCAGCCAAACCAAAGCCTCCAGCCTCAAACAATCTCCCTCCCTATGTCTCTGCCAAAGTCTCTCGATGGTCCAGCCAGGCTGCACACTTGTGGCCAGGGGTATTGCTTATTGTTTGGTCATGTCTGATGACTCTTACTTTAAAAATCTCCGCCTCCAGCCGCCTCCATCTCCTCTCCTCCTGCACACCTGCTCGACTCTGATGCACTCTTAATACACTTTGGGTGGCAAGCCAGCCTCTCAGGGCCAAGCTACAAGTGAATTTGGGTTGCCTTCAGCCTCTCTCTGCCTTATGCGAGCTAGCCGACATCTCTAGCTTCCAGCCTTAAACAATCCCCCCTCTCTTTCTGCCAAAGTCTCCCAACAGTCCAGCCAGGTTGTGCACTTGTACCCTGTGGCTGGTGATAGGGTGCCAGCTTATAGCTTATAGCTTGGTCACACCTGGTGACTCTTGTTCTAAAAAAGCTCTGCCGCCAACCACTGCACCAACACTGGACTGAGATGCTCTTAAAAGGCTCTGTATGGCACGCCAGCCTCTCAAGGCTAAGCTACAGCCGTCTCTGAGTTGTAACTCTGTCTGAAACTGATGCCAGCCAAAGCCTCCAACCAGCCAACACCTGCACCAACAGCTGCACCAACACTTGATTCTGATACACTCTTGAAAGGCTCTGTGTGGCATGCCAGCCTCTAGGGTTCAGCTACAGCTCTCACTGAGTTATGTCTTCAGTCTAACTCTGTCTCTAAGAGATATGCCAGCCAGCCCAAGTCACAAATCTATCTATTTTTCTCTGACACACACTTCAAACGTTCTGCATTGCATGCCAGCAGTGCAGACAGAGCCTAGCTCACAAGTGAACAAAGTGAAATGGAAGGGAAGGGGTAGCAAAGCAAAGCAATGTTCCAACATCCACATCAACAGGACATTCACAAAGATGAGAGCCTCTCTCTTGATTGACACCTGACTGTTGGTCATGAGAGTTTTTCTCTAAGGATGATCCTTCATCGCCCATGATGTGGAACTCTGAGAAAAAGGCCTCTGGCCTGTTCTGTTTTGTCCTGTAGGCTCGTTTGACTGACCTCACGTTTCCCACATTTTGATCTGTAGATGCCTCACCTCTGCTGAGCTCCAGGTGCCTGACTGCCTACCAAATCTGCAATAGGAAAGGTGCCCTGCTTGCCCAGCACATCTTAGCTAAAAACTTGAGATTCCCTTGTGGCCAAGGGCTGAAAATTCTCAAGACGCTGTTTCAGCAGGAGAGATGCAGTGCCATCAAGGGTGAGCTATTCCACCAGCTCCCCTACGACCTCCAACACGCCTGGAGACTTTAAAAGCAAGGCTGGAGCTGAAGGTTGGGAGACACTGCTTCAGGGGGAGAGATATTATTCCAACCAAGTTGGTTCCCCCCCTTATTTGTTCTGTTTTGCTGTAAACTTGTATTTATATTTTTGAGCATTATTGTGATATTGTTGTTTAGTATATTGTTGAATATTGTTGTAGTATATTGCTGATTTTGTTTTGTGATATTATTGCTGTGAACTTGCATTTTGTAAAACTGCCCAGAGAGCTTTGGCTATGTATATGGATCCAGTGGTTTTTTTTTTAAAAAAAATTAAAACCTGAAACTTTACAAAATTCCTATAAATCAATGGATGACCAGATCTGCTGCAAACTTGGCAAGGATAAAGCCCTACCTGAGATATATCATGGTGCCAGGATTCACTACTTTATTTTTAAAAATGACCATTTTTAAAAACAAATTATTTTAAAACCTCAAAATTTAAAAAAATCCCTAAAAATCACCGGATGAACAGATTTGTTTCAAACTTGGCAAGGCTAAAGCTCTCTCCAAGAACTATCGTGGTGCCAAATATCACCTTTAAAAATGACTTTTTTATTTAAAAAAATATTTTAAAACCTCAAACTTTAAAATAATTCCTAAAAATCAACGGATGAATGGATCTGCTTCAAATTTGGCATGGCTAAAGCCCTTCCTTAAAGATATCATGGTGCCAAGTTTCATCTCTTCATCTTTAAAAATGGCAGAGCTGTAAGGATTTTTGTTAATTCTCATTGAAGTAGAGCTGCCCTTTAGCTGGGGAGGATGGGAAAAATCCATTTTTTGTCAAATTTCATAATTCCCCCCTTCCTAGATTTGTTACCAAAAATCCTGACAACTCTGGGTTTTTCCTGTCATATGGTCACCCTACATTAAAGCAGTCATCAAGCAAGGCTCCCTGAGGAGAGCATTCCACAATTGGGGTGTCACCATCAAGAAGGTCTATGCCCAATAGCCACCCACCTGTTCTGGTATGGCTGAATCAGACTCAGCCATAGGGAAATCCAAAAGGTACCTATAGGAGAGCAGGCAGAGTTTTTATTTGAACTTAAAATTAAGTTGCTCTTCAAACTACTGCCATAACTGCCCCTCACAGGCACCTCTGATGCTCATTCACACATGCAAGTCCACTCTTGACATTGTAGTTATCAAGTGACTGATGTACCTTTGTAAACCAGCCCCCTGTGTCCAGTAACAGGTGGGAAAATATAAGTAACGTATTGTATCATGTGTATGCCAGGCCCAAGATATGCACTAGTCAAGTGTAAAGAGACCACGTGATGTGCATGCATGAATACAGATATTAACCACTTTCTTCTAGCTTAGTGAAAGACAGAAATTTGAAATGGAAATGCTTAGGAAAGTTTCGTGCATTCCCTAACAGTTAACTTTGATCTTATTAAGGGCTGTATATCCTAAACGTTTGCTCTAGATTCCAATGATTACGCTGACCAGATAAAGTCCAGGTCAGGGCTCATGTAACTTTAACAGTTGTAGAGAAAAGGGAATTTCAGTCAGTGACATTTGTATGTAATTAGTTCCTAGTGAAATTCCCTCTTCATCACAACAGTTAAAGTTGCAGGGGCCCTGCCTTCTTTTGTATATGGTCACTCTAGTATAGTGCCTGCAACTTTAACTGTTGTGATGAAGAGGGAATTTCACCAGGGACTAATTGCATACAAATGACACTGGCTGAAATTCCCTTTTCTCTACAACTGTTAAAGTTACATGAGCCCTGACCTGGATTTTATCTGGTCATCCTAACGATGATCATCCCAGGTCTGTAAAAATCTAGAAGGAAGGAGATTTCTATCCTGAGAAATGTGCTTTGAACTACGTATGAAGTATTTCTTGATATCCAGTCCAAACATGCTTTACCACAAACTGAGCTCATACCTTTATCCTCTCAGCCTTCCCATAAAAGCCTGTTTGAACTGTTAGGCCAGCTTTTTCTATATGTGAAAAATGTCAGTTTTTTAAGCTTCTGGTATCAAAGCTAAACATGTAGGTTTCATCATATGTTCTCATATGTCATATGTAGGATTGTGCCCTTCTTCCTCCGGCAAGCCCATTCGGCTCTGTCCCTGAATCTATCTTCCAGTTGTGGATGTCCATTGATGCCAATGGAGGATTATTTCCTCGTGGCTTAACTGCCATGCAGGGGTCAATTTTCAGGGGTAGTTACTAGGGATGTGCATGGACCCCCCGGATTGGATTGGGACCTGGATCGGGACCTCCAATTTTGTTCCGGATCAGATTGGAACAAAATCGGAAGTTCCCTGGATCGGATTGGGCCTGATCCCAATCTGAAAATCGGATGTCCGATTTTTGGATCAGCTGCCATTTTTCCCCATAGACTTGCACTGGGGGAAAGAAAACTTTCCCCCAATGCAAGTCTATGGGGAAAAAATGATGGCAGGGGGGTGAGTGGGGACCTAACTCCCCCCACCCTGTCCCTCCCCCCCATGCTCCTTACTTGCCAGGGCTATCCACTGCTGTCCACTGGCGCCTGCGGGCGCCAGCGGATGGCAGTGGACGGCCCCCAGCAGGTAAGTGGGCCCCTCTCCCTCCTCCCCTTGCACTCCTCCTTACCTACTGGGCCCGTCCACTGCCATCTGCTGCCGCCTGGGCAGCAGCGAATGGCAGCAGATGGGCCCGGCAGGTAACCCCCCCCCCACGCTCCTCCTTACCTGCTGGGGCATCTGCTGCTTTCACCTGCTTGAATCTACTGAGAACTAGGCTTCACGGCCTAGTCCTCAGTAGAGCACCAGATGATGACATCATCACCTGGCACTCTACTGAGGACTAGGCCGCGAAGCCTAGTTCTCAGTAGATTTGAGCAGATGAAGGCAGCGGATGCCCCGGCAGGTAAGTGGGGCCCCCTCCCTCCTCCCCCTCGTGCTTCTTTCTGGGGCCATCCGCTGCCTTCTGCTGGCGCCCGCTGGTGCCAGCGGACATCAGTGGATGGCCCCGGCTGGCAAGCCCCCTCCTCCCCCTCGAGCTCTTTACTTGCTGGGGCTGTCCGCTGTGGCTGGCCCTGACAGGTAAGCCCCCTTCCTGCATTTGCACTCCTTACCTGCCGGGGCAGGTGAGGAGTGTGAGTGGAGGGAAGGGGTCCGATCCTCCAATCCAGCACGATCCGGATCGGGTCCTTTTCGGATCGGATAGTATCAGATCAGCTGATCCAAACATTGGGGATCGGTTCAGATAATTTTATCCTATTTCCCCTGGATCGGGTCCAGATCATGGATTGGACCCGATCTGTTGCACACCCCCAGTAGTTACAGCTGGGCAGAGGAGGATTAGCCTACCCCAAAATGCCTCCTGCATGGCAATATATATATATATATATATATATGCGGAAGTGGAAGCCAGATAACGAAGAGACCAGACACAGTACTTGGATTTTAAACAGGGCCACTTTATTAAAGATATGCAGATCGGGGCAAAACCTAAGCAGGCATCTATCATTTTGGTGATGCATGCACTCAATAGAGTAGTGGTGCAAGAACTTCACCACTTCCCGGGCCGCCCCATATGGCATAGGAGACTTTCCATTCTACCTCCCCCACGCTGTATGGCTCCGAGTGGATGAATAAGGTTGGCCTCAGGGGTAACCCTTATCCCACCAGCTGAGGCCATAAAACTCACAGCAGTGGGCTGTCAGGCATTACCAATCACCTAATAGTGCCTGTGCATGCTCACCTACCATATCCCCCTCCAGATGCCCATACCTACTTGCCACAGGGAGCAACAAAGTACTTGTTTCATCACTCCCCCCCACCTATCCTTAGAAATTCCCTCAACCCTCTCTACAGAACCTTCAAAAGATGTCATTACTGCTATCAGACAAATGCACACCGTCTGGTCTGAAAAGCTCCCTCCGCACTAAAACAATAATTGGGTGTTGTATACTATAATCGCCGTGTTTAACTGGATCCTTATAAATTTGGGTATTAACTTTTTTCCGAACTCTTTCCATAACCTGATGATCATTGCCAGCTCTCCAGTTGAGTCGTGGTATCATACATGACCACATAAGTACAATGCCTGGCCAA
Organism: Anniella stebbinsi; assembly: GCA_029215795.1. Lineage (NCBI taxonomy): Eukaryota > Metazoa > Chordata > Lepidosauria > Squamata > Anniellidae > Anniella > Anniella stebbinsi. The sequence goes on from JARDYH010000003.1 coordinate 194,271,112, forward strand.
CGCAGCCGAATCACTTGAAAACCAACTATCGCCTGCAATATTAAGACCCTGCCTTTCAGCAGACCCAAATCATTGCTGCCCAGATGTATAATTATAACCTGTGGAGAAACACTGGCCATGTCATGATGAAACAAAGTGGGGAGGAGACGGTCCAAATGCATGCCACATTTTCCAAGCCACTTGATATTGACGTGTTGGCTCATCCCCAGCTGTGTCCCAAAGCTGGATGTGGATGCCCTCCTTCCAGCCCAAAAGACCATACTATGGCCATAGATGATTACAAGCACTCTAGCGATGCCTGCCATGTAATCTAGAAATAAATACACCAATAAGAGAACACAACATAATCACTTCCGTGGCAATTGCCGAAGGTAAGAGCGGTATGCCCTGGACCGCCACCGACCTACTGCCTGGATCTGTTCCACTGAAAAACCAATTGATGCCACTGTGGAGGCCACTCCGATGTGTAAGGAATGGGTGCCAAATCGAAAACCACCCAAACCCAACGACCTCAATACTCGCTTTGTTACTGACCAAAACTGATATTTTGTTAATGGTGTGTAATCGTGGTGGCAAAACAACGAGCCATCGACACATCCCCTTAACGTTAGGAACTCACGCAATGCCTTGACCGGGCACAAGTCCTCTAACGAGGAAGTAAAAAGCGTAATTGTTTTGCCCTTTCCTAACTGATCAGTTTTAGACTGCCTAAGGAACAACGTCACCCGATGTGGGGAAACCTGACTGTCACTAAACTGAAAAGCTCTGTTAGATTTATCACCTCTAGAACCCACTACCAATTCAGATATTCTAAATGCCCCAAAGAAAGCTGTTAATGCCACTGCATGAAACAGAACTGCCTCATATGGTGAATGGCAAATGGAAGGCCAAAGTGCTTTTAAACTCCACAAAATATCAGGCGATAAGGGTGTTCTAGCATCCGGTGTAGGAGGGGACACTCTAGTCCAACCACGCAACATCCTTTGCACTCTAAAATTGGATGTGTTGTCCACCACATCATTTAATTTTGCTTGGAATGAAAGGGAAGCTAATTTACAAGAAATTGTGTGAGCCGTTAGACTCTTTCTATGACACTCCACACAAAATTGCAGGAGATGTTCGATTGGAATGGGCCATTGAGGCTGGCGTTGATTGTTAGATCGAAATATTGAGAACTCCTTACCTGACCTTAAATAAGCAGTTCTTGTACTAGATGCTAAGGATAACCAAACTGCTTGTTCAGCCTCATGCTGCCAATCTCCCAAAGGGTCACCGGCATGACCTCCAGTAGCAGCTTTGCCCAAGGCGCCAGTTCGCGGAACTCCTGCACCTAATGACACGATAAAGCGTCGGCAATATTATTTTGTAAACTGGGTACTTTTAGCCCTAAATAGAATATTATGTTGTAGACAGTGCAATGTAAATGCACGCACTAGTGCCATGACCCTGGAGTTGTGAGAAGATAAAGAATTGATAACTTGAACTGTTGCCGCGTTGTCACACCAAAAATGTACCACCGAGTTTTCCAACTTGGTGACCCAGATGTGAGCTGTGACATAGATCGGGAAAAATTTGAGGAATGTGAGGTCTTTACAAATGCCTGCAGATTCCCACTCCACTGACCAACGTTCAGTGCACCATTTATCTTGCCAAATTACACCGAACCCCAATGCCCCTGAGGCATCAGAGTGGATTTGCATTTCTGCCTCCAGTAACAGATCTTGTCGCCAGAAGGTCACACCATTATAGTCCTCCAGAAATTGTAACCAAATTAGTAAATTCTCTCTAATAGCACGCGCAACTCATTATTATTATTATTATTATTATTATTATTATTATTATTTATTACACTTATATACTGTCCCATAGCCGAAGCTCTCTGGGCGGTTTACAATCGATGATACGGGCGGCTGAACCCGGCCATCACATTACATAAGCTTCGCAGAAAGGCTTTTCCTGGGGCAATGACTCTGCATGCGAAGTTTAAGTGTCCTACTAATGATTGTAGCTCTACTAAAGTAATCTTTTTAGCCGAAACTGTGACACTTAGCTTTTCTTTTAATGTCTCCAATTTGTTCAAAGGCAGTCTTGAACATTGCTGTTGTGAGTCAAGTTCAATCCCCAAAAACCTAATGGTGGGGAGAGGGCCCTCTGCCTTTTCATGCACTAATGGCAGGCCAAGTTCTGCTGTTAAAGCTTGAAATTTAGCCATTAAAAATGCCCACTGCCCACTGTGTTCTGGTCCAACCACCAAAAAAATCATCTAAGTAGTGAATGGAGTCTTGCAGGCATGTCCTTACCCGCAATGCCCATTCAAGGAATGTGCTAAACTTTTCAAACATAGTGCATGATATGGCACATCCCATGGGAAGCACCCTATCGATATAAAATTGCCTTCTGAATGAAAATCCAAGCAAATCAAAGTTGGCAGGGTTGATGGGCAAGATGTGAAACGCAGATTTTATATCACATTTTCCCATCAATGCCCCCCTTCCACATCTGTGCACCACGGTCACAGCAGCATAGAAAGAAGCATATCTCACGGAACATAAAAGATCAGGAATGGAGTCATTAACTGATTCTCCTTTTGGAAAAGGTAATTTATGAATAAGCCTAAATTCTCCAGGTGTTTTCTTGGGCACAATGCCCAAAGGGGACACTTTAAGATTGGGAATAGGTGGAACCAAAAATGGTCCGATCACCCTCCCGACTACAACCTCCTTCTAGAAATCCCTCTGAAAATCCAAGTTCCAAGTATCGAGCATCATCTCGCTTAGGATAGAGTGCCAAGAAATGCTTTAACGGGCCCAGTGTAATTGGACTGGGGCCCTTTTGGAGGAGGTTGTTGACCACCTGGTTTTCTAGGACCTTGACAGTCCCTGTTTGCACCTCTTCCCCCTCTTGTCCTCGGACAAGTGGAAGCTGGGTGTTGGTTGCCACATATGGGGCAGTCATGCCGAAAACAGCACTGGAAGCATGTACAGCTGCCTCTAGCGCTATACTCCCAGCAAAGCAGGAGGTGTTGAACCCTCTGCCCCGCATTCCCCCTGGTTGCAGGTGTGGGTTGATGCCTGGCCAGCATATGGCCACTCTCGGCTCTTTTCCCAATACTGGGTCTCACTGGAGTCATGAACTGCAACCCGAGATCATAATCCTTTGAATCCCATCTAAGTGAATGGTCAAAAGCCGCCCTTCTGCGGAATGACTCATCATATGCCAACCAGGCACCACCCTCATATTCTGTGTACGCCTGATAAATCATATCAAGGTACTTGGTTAGGATGCACCCTCTCTCTGGGAATCTCTGCTGCACTATCTCCATATAAATCAGAAATCTGGGCAGCCAATTAGCCCATGTTCTGGCAACTTTTTTCCGCCTTAATTTGTCAAATTCCTTCTCACTTGCTTTTTCTTTTTCTTTTTCTTCTGATTCCTGGAAAAGCAGAGAAAATACATCAATGTATTCCCCTTTTAATATCTTTTCCCTAGTTACAGGCAGCAAATGATATCCTAACAGGGCAGATGTACCTGCTGTCGGAATTGCCTCTCTTGCTGCACCAGCATAAGGAACCTTGTTATGCTGATCCAAATCAGCAGTGCCGGATGCTGGCGTGCCAGTAGGACCTTGCCACACAACCACACATGCGGAAGCTGTAGTCTGGTTTGCAGTGACTTGAGACTGCGGCTGATCAGATACTCCAACCGTGCCCTGTTGCGTTGGAATGCTCTGTGTCTTGGGTACATTGTTGTTAAGCGTTACCTGACTGTGTCCACCCATTGTTGTGATGTTAGGATGAAACCCAGTTGCATTTCCCCAAAATGGCCAGCCCATTCTGGGAAACCATGGATACATTCCCCATGGGGGCATGTGACCCATTGGAAGTGTTTGTGTGTGGAGATGTGAACTGCTGCCCTCACCTGAACTGGCACCCAAATAGTTCCGGCAATTGGTAGAATTGATGGTCTGGAAGAGTCACCTTGTGGCTCCCTTTGTCTCTCAACGGTCGAGGGTGCTGCGCAGCTGTCAGTTAACTCCTTAGCTCACTCCTCCATAGACTCTCTATGAGGTTGGGTACTGGATGTTGCTTCAATTGCATCCAGCCTGGCAGAGACAGATGACCAAAGATTATCCTGCATTTGTTTCCTGGTACGAGAACACCCCCTCCCCATTCCACCAGGTTGCAGGGGTGGTACTACAGGTGAGGCTATTCCTTTATCTTGTTCAACGGCTTGTAAGTGATCTAAAATAGTGGCAATATTGGGATCAATTTCATCCTCCAATGAAGAATCCCGATGCTGTCTGGATTGTTTAGAAGGTTGTGCAGGAGCCTTCCCCTTATCCCTTTTTATCACCCATTCCTTTCTTGGGAGGCATCATAAGCTGTACTAAGTTAAGATTAATTCTATGGGTTACTAATATTATGGTGAATCTGCTGAAAACTAATACACTTTAACCCACACTGAACCCCAAATTTCACAAATACGAAGTGGTATAACAAAGATTCAATCTATCCCAGCCTGTTATAATTCACAAACTTGCCTGTTATAATGAAAACTTAATATATATTGATATATGCAATTATATAACAGTATAATTATATATCGTTTGCCTGCTGTCCTAAGCCAGTGGGTTGCCTAGGCTTAGGCTGCCCTCAATCCATCCACAGAGACCGTCTATTGTACAGGCCCAAAGTCCAACTAGCCTCCCACTGCCGCAAGCCTAGAAAGGGCAAACCTACTCTGCCACCCACAAACAAGGCCAATATGCCTCGGGGAGGTTAGACCGGCACCGAAAAAACAGCCGCAGCAGCCCTGCCTACTGCTGTAAAACTCCAGGGCCAGTGTCCCGGGGGCCGAGAAAAAACTCCCCCTCCAAACCTGCGGCCTAAATAGACTGAAATGCAGGCAAAAAAGGCAGCCTCAATAGTGGGGGAAAGATCCAGCGACCCGTTCTGGCTAGAGCCCTTGTCCAGAAGGAGCTGAGCCAGAATTCTCTGCAGCCGCCACCACAACGATCATTCACCATCCCCGCTGAAGCTGCCAAGAAGCCCCAGCCACGTCTATCGCCTCTTCGTCACTCCTCCCATGCCGAAGGTCTGTCACCACAGTGAGTCCACCACCTGCTCTTCCTCCACGCTCGCTGGAGCTGCAACGACGAAGACACCGCAGGGAGGGGTGAGTCTCAATTTATACTCTGCTATCCCCTCCCTGCAGCTGTGACTCTGCCCTGGTGTTTGTGAAGGCGTATATATTCCATTGGCATCAATGGAAGTTTTTTCCCCCTGAGTTTAAATGGCATCTAGGGGGATTTCCAGGGGGATCTCAATTGAGAAGGGATCCCCTCCATGCATGACAATTAAGTTTAGGGGGGAAACACACACACACAGACCTTGTATTGATGCCAGTGGAAGCTTTTGTTTTATGCTTAATTTCCTGGGGTGAGGGGAATTTCGCTACAGGAGGAAAATAGAGAGAATGGGAAAGAGAGATTGCAATTCATTGAAAACTGAAGAGGAACTATTGATTTGGGATGATCTGGGGTGGGGCGCAAATTAATTAAAGAATTTATTTTCTTGAAGGTGACATGGATGAAAAATTAATTGGCTGGTTTTGCCATCTGTGAAATTTAAATCAATCCTGGTAATTATTTCTAAATGTGTGTCTGTGAATAAAAAATATAGCATATTCAGATGTTATACAGATTTGTACCCTGTGGGCATGCCTCCCAAAAACTTTTAAGTGCCTAGTAACACCCCTGGCTGTGTGGTAGGCAGATATGCATCAGGTGAAGTTTGCTCATGGGGGAGGACGAGTACTGTACTTGTTGAATTTCTGCCTCCATGCAATTGTTTAAGGAGCAGCATGAAAGGTCTACTAGGAAATGGTGACCTCATATTTATTTTAGTGGCAACTCAAGGTTTGAATACCGAACTGTTGATCTTTTTGTTCTCTTATGAGTCTCATCCAGCTGGCTTGTATCATACTAAAAATATGGTGACTAAAACTATAAACACAACACCAGCTGAGTCCTGATTAGCATCAAGTAGTTTGGTATTATCACCCTCTGTGTCTTGTATACTATGGTCCTGTTAATAGGCCCCAAAAATGCAGTAGACTTTTTTTCCCCAGGAACAACATGCTGCTGATTAATATATAGGGCATGATCCAATATGACCCCTGGACTCTTACCAGTACTGGAGATTAGCCTGTTGCCTCACTCTTTTTTATGCATTTATTTTGTAGTAAAACCCTTTGTCCTTTTTATTGGGTTAACCCTAATGACCTGCTAGTGGAAGTCCATTAATTAGTGTGACAGGATTTTCTCCCTCCCTCTCATGCTGTCCTAAAACCTGGACCAGTGGGTTTCCCAGCCCCAGGGACCAATTTTTGAGGGTGTGCAGGGGACTGTGGGGGGAGGGAGAATCACCCTATTTATTTATTTATTGCATATACTGCCCAATAGCTGAAGCTCTCTGCTGTTGGAACTGCTCCAGTCAGCAGAACAACAGCGTTGGATCTAAACCAATGTGTATACATGTCAACCCAGTCCAGCAACAAAAACTTGTGAGAGAACTCATAAAGAGAGAAAGGCTGTGTGCACAGTTGTGTAAGTGATTAAACATGTAAGGTTTCCCTTTTACTTCTCACAGTTTTCATGACTAAACCAGACAAATGTCAGAGATCTGAGATCAGATTGTCCATTGTCAATGCGTGAAGCATGTATGAGCTCCTTCAGGTGGGAGGGGTTTTTCTCACCATCACTCTGCTTCTTGCTTCTCTTTTGCAATAGGAATGAGCAGAATCACATGGAGAAGAATGGGGAAGAAAGCAGCAACCACGTGGCCCATTCATTTTAGTGGTACAGCACTTTCTACTGGGAGTTTTGGAGCACAACTTATCCTTCACACAGTAGAAAATAGCGACAAATATTATAATTCAGAAGAGCTGGATTTTCTGAATCTTATTTGGTAACAAAAACAAAAACAGAAAGAGCAGGAGATGTGCAAGAGGATCACTGCATCATCAAAATGACCTGCAAACATCCATGAGTGGCTATAAAACACTCATCTAAAGAAGCTCTTTGTTTGCTGCTGGGAAGCCTATGTGTACAGGCTTCCACGGGAGCTGGAATCCTGCACAATCTGGGTTCAGATTCCCATGACAGCCTATATATGTAGAGGTCTAATCACAGCAGCTTCTTAACAGCATATGTCCATTCTCAACATCTGGATGTCAGGAAGGGGAACCCACGTGACTTTGGGGAAGGGGCTAGTGGGGGAACCCCAGTGCCACTTCAGTTATTTGAACCCCTTCACATGAAGGGGGCTACTATCTTATATACTTTGGCTCTACCTTGAATACTCTTCCTGTGCTCTAATGAATTCATTCACCACATGGCAAACTGTCATGACTTTCCGAACTCACCTCCTGTTGCCCACTACTAACATGAACCAGAGAGGTGGAAACTGATAATGAAGTGAGATTTCAACAGGAAACTCACTGGCTCACACTCTTGGCCACAATGCCACAGCAACAATGGGGGGTGGATACCTCTGAACTTAAAACCCACCCCCTTATAATAGCAGGGATAGGTGACCCATAGCCCTATAGATTTCTCATTCTACATTTGACCTCTCAGCTGTTTTAATGCTAATAAGTTCATTAAACTTTTCTCATTTGGCTAAGTTATAATACGTACGATTTTAAGCCCAATTCAGCACCTGCTTTAGTAGTATGTCGGATTAACCTTCTAGATATAGTCCACTGACTTTAATGGAGTCGGGACTAAGTGCAGATCCACAAGAACACAGGAGGGTTATAGAGCTGAGGCTTAAGTGTATAGCTTTAGTACAGGCCTTTTGAATTTAATTATTTTTAATAAGCAAAATCTCATTGTAGCAAATGATACCTTTGCTCAATTTCACCCAAAGCAATTTTGTATTATAAAATGAATTCCTCTGAGAGAATGCCTTGCAGAAAATAAAACCTGTTTATCCATTTTCCCATTGCCATGGGTGGGTGGAGGCTGGCAAGCCCCTCCCTCTGGCAAAGCATCTCCATAGCAAGTTTATGTCTCAGAGAGGGAGGATAGGATTATGATCCCCATATTGCAGAAAGAGGCCTGAAGGCCTTGGAATTAAAAAAAAACCCACCGTGATCAACTGCAAATCAACTAGAGATCAACCAGTAGATTGTGATCTACCTTCTGCCCACCCCTGATAAAAATCAGCTGTCAAATTAGTAGAAAAAGCAAGAACATTGTGTAGTGTATTTTATGTATTTATTTATTTATTTATTTAGGTAGTTATTTGATTTATGCCCCACCTTTCTATGAAAAAAAAAATGACACTCTAGGCCATTGGCCCTTCTTGCTTGCTATACCACGAAGGGCCTACCTGAGACAGCTCTCAGGTATTGTCCTTTCCGTTTCCTGCTCAGTCTTGCCTGTTCTTGGCAAGTGGCTGTTGGTTTGCAACCTCTGTGATGCCTTCTTTTCATGATCTACTTTGCAATGAGTGCCTGCCCCCATCCCCCTGGCATATAAATTATGGATGGAATGTAAGTACATTTCTATTCTGTAATCACCAATAGGCTTAGAATTTCAGTGGTGTAGTGACTAACATCCCATTGCATGATATACGGCCTAGACATGAGGAGTAAAGTGAGGTAGCAGGATGTAAAGGGGGTTGAATGGACTGTACCACTTCAAATTACTGTGTCTAGTATCCAAGGCAGTAAGCCTATATACATCAGTTGCTGGGGAACATGGGTGAGAGGGTGCTGTTCCACTGTGTCCTACTTGTGGGGCTTTGGCTGCCAGCTGCTTGGCCACTGTGTAAATAGAGTGCCTGACTAGAGTGCTAGCCTGATCCAGTATGGCTCTTCATACGTTCTTAAATTGCTCTTCCACATAGGTAAGTCCCTGCAAATAGAAACATGTGAAATGAATTCTATACAATCATATTGCTTCTTTTCCCCCCTCTCCTTTTAGGCCCTTTCTACACCATAGGGATGTAGAGGGAGGGAGGGTGATCCCGGAAGTACATAATACACACCATCGGCAGACAGGGACCAGCCGGGGGCCATCCCAATTGAAACGCCTGGTGTGGAAAGGGCCTTAGAGATGTTCATCCCTACTTGGGACCTGGTGACCTTTTCCTGTATGGGACTACCTGAGTGCTGAGTTCTTTTAGTGAAGCCTTTCTCTCAAACTCTGTTCAGGTGTTATGCCCCAAATGGGTATATATAAATCATTATACAAAAAACCTACGGTTTACAAAAACAATGTTAAGGCTCTACAGATTCCAACCAAGCACTAAAAAGCAGGGAAATTGGGAGTTAAGGCTCACAAGCCTTAACGCCACATCCTCCCTAAGGAGGCAGAAAGTGCAAGTGAAATTCTCATTTTTCCAAAGCAGATAAACCATGAGGACAGGGTGGAGAATATGATATGCAGAGGTGACTGTGGGGTTGTGGAAAACTGATCACGAACAACTTAGGGCCACCTACTTCTCTTTTTTTGTTTAGAGCAGCCCTTCCCCAACCTGGTGCCCTCATCCACCCCACATTCTAAGGCAGTAGGGAGGGGGGAGAGCAACACTACTGAGCATGTGTCGTGCTATGAGGGAAGATGGCCGCCTCATTGACTTGAATGAGAGGTTAAAATAGTCCTCAAAAGTCAACCGAAGGGAATTTTTAAAAAACGAAAAGCTTTCCACCAACTACAGTCAAGGAGGAAGAAGACCCCACCACTGGATTAAGTAATAAGACTCTAGAAATTATGCAAATTGTGAGCACAAAAGTCGCAACCCGGAAGTGATTTTACAAAAGCAGGGAGACAGGTTTGTATTCCTTTTCTACCTTAAACTGCTCTCCTTCCCTCAATCTTTCACCAATCTTCTTGAAATTTTCAGGTAATGTAAAACAAACATTTCTTTCTGGCACCTGAAAATTTCAGAAAGGTTGGTGAAACATTTTTGATTTTATGGCTGTTAGAATGACCCCCCCCCCCCAATTATCACTTTAACATGGCGGAATGTGTTTTTTACTGACAGCCCTTAACAATGGAGGCACGGCTGTGCCTCCATTAATACATGTAAGAGCCATGGGCCATGCCCATGGGCCCCACCCCAACAGCCCTGCCCTCCCTGTTTCTAAGCTTGCTGGGTTGAACAGCAAGGTATGAAGGAGGCTTACTTGAGTCCCACACGATCAGGGACCCTGCTTTATCAGCGTTCCTGACCACATGGGTTTTCTACTTGTGTTCAAGCAAGCATGAGTAGAAGGCCTCTTCTCTGTTCATTGTGGGAACTGACTCAGGGGGATGGGCCCATCATGTTTGTATAGTTTGTATATCTTGTTCCAGCATGATGACTGAAGAGGGCTATAGTCCCAGCAATATCTGATACAAATTTGGCATAAATATACGAGAGGGACTTTTCAGCAGCTGCCCCCATTGTCTATTTTACCACATTTCACACAGCTTTAAAAATGTCTTTCCCATAGAGGCTTACTTAGCTCCCTCCCTGTTCTTTTGCCACCAAGCAAATACTTTTTGTCTTGTTTAGACAAGTCTTGGCCTGTCCAGTTAATCTGTCTTTTGTTGCAGCTAACTTCCACTTATGATTTTTGACTGTTTTGTGTTTTTTATCTGCTTCTCTGTGCTTACATTTTGCTATGTATTTTCGATTGTTTGTATTTCTGCAGTTAGCGATAGGTGGAAAGGTGGTATGTAAATAAATATACTAAATAAACACATTTTTTTCTTTGCCCCCTTTTTGTTCCACAAATTAAATTGTGTTGCCAGTAGCAAGAAATCAAACTCTTGTTGTTGTCACTGTTTTCCCTTACAGATTGTGCACACTTCAAGCTAAAAGGCAACCGGAAGAGTTGGTTTTTAGTTTGCAGGTGAATTGCACATTTTTGTGACTATTGTAAAGCAATGTATTGTTTTGTGCTGCACTCATTCTTCTATAAAGCGTGACAGATACAGGTTCAATGGTAACTACAGGCTTATTTTAGGTCAGGACTTAGGATCTGACCTACTTCTAGCTGAGTTCAATTGTTTTCAGAAAAATGAAAAAAAATGTCCAAAATGTGCTTCCTTCCAGCAGGCAGAAAATTATTCTTCATCTTAAATGACACCATGCCAAATGATAACTGTTCTGCAATATATCTGCTGTTTCATCGTACTATAAAAAAGAAAACCAAATAACTCAAAGATTCCTCACTGTTCAGATTTTTTTTTAGATTATTGTTCTGCCTTTATTAGATAAAACCAAAGTCTTCTTATACAGAGTTGCACGATGTGACCATATTTATTTCTAAAAGATGCATTGGATAACTCCTGCTATTTGAACACAAAGACATCTGTAGCTGTCACACGTCCATTTCATTTCTTCTGACTCATCAGTTCTGTTGATTTCATGGACATAATGTCAGGTTCATTATTTTAGTGAACAGTAATTTTTCCATTTCTAATACCCATAAACCCTCCTTTGAAAATATGGATGTGGGTAGCATTTCTTTTAAGGTGAGGCTGTTTAACAGTCAATAAAATACACTGTTGGCAGACATTCAATTTGTGATGATTAAAGTATTCCTGTATTTCCAATAACACCAGTGTAGTAGAAAATAGCATTAGGAAAGCTCTGGAGGCTGATTGGCTGAGGACACCTTGGAGCAGGGCAGTTATGACATGACAAAGATTCTAGCATGACATTATAAACCTGATTATCAATATGTTGACTTTCAAATTATTTCATACATGATTATTGAAGAGAAAACCCTTCTTTACTGGAAATAGCTTTTGGAAACAAAATCTACTGAAACTGAACAAGGGTCCATTGTACAAGTTTGGAACGTAGAGTAAATCTAGTCATTTGTAGTGCAAGCTGATGCAGATTTACTCAGAAGTAAGTGCCACTGTGTTCAATGGGGCTTACTTCCCAGTAAATGTGATTAGAATCACAGCCGTCATGGACTGAAGGATTAAGGCTGCAATACTATACAATTTTATGAGAAAATAAGTCCCATGGAAAGTTGCTTACTTAGAAGTAGACCTGTTTAGGAGTGGACTGGATGGCTGAAACAATATGCATGCTTGTTGGCAGCAAGACCTGCTAAAATCAGCTGGCAGCAAGCCCTGTTAAAAGCAGCAGCAGTTTGCAGAAGAGTGAGGATACAGTCAGAAAAGATATTTGAGGGAAGGGGAGAATGTATCACAGAGAGTATAGCAAAATCTTCAAAGTACAGCAAAAGCTACAAAAGTGAAGTTAATTTCAGATACGTTGTTCTTTATTCAGTGATTTTTAACATTAAAATGTTATGTAGAACAGATTTGTCTTAATTGTGTGCTGTAAAATCAGAGATGTGACCAGGGCTATGTTCAGGTGGGCACCCCCCCTTGGTGCTGGACATGCCCCCTTGGGAGCCGACCATGTTGTCCTCCCTTTTTGTTTCCAAAATTTGGTAACCCTAGCATAGCATTGATCTTGAACAAAATGGAGGGATACAGATCATGCCCCTCAGTAGGTATGAGAACACCATTGCCCTTCAAGGGGGAAGCTGCATCCCTCATTATGCCCAGTAGTCTGATCTTTGTGCCACTACTCTGGTGATTTCAGTTTGTCCTTCTGTGAGCTCATTCAATTGTGAAAAGATGCCTGGCCGAAAGAATCACCCGGGCTATCTGCTCCTGTGGGAAAAGCATCTCTGTGTACCCCAGATCTCTCACTGCCTTGCTCATGAGTTCAAGCCCTGAAACCTTTACAAGATCATTCTCTGGCAAGTGAATCACCAACAAGAGTGGGAAGGACTTATTTATGCCATTCCTGCTTCTTGTTCTGAAATTTCACAATAGTTGTCCAATGTTAAATTATTGTGTGTCACAATAAGTCTCTCCCTGGCCCATTCTTGGTATGATGACCTCTGGAGTTGGCTGTTCCCAAAATTGCCACAATTCTCCTCTATCCTTCAGATTGTGCTGTGGGGATAAGGGGACCTAAAACTCAAAGCCATGAATAATTTTGGTATCTTTCTCAAATTCATTATGAAACTGGAATAACTGATCCCATGCAGGGTGTTGGGCATTAGTTTTAAAATGTTTAATTTCACTTTTCATGTCACTGCCATTTAATTTGCATCAGAAAAACAGAAGATGTTGGACTACAAAAGCTATGATGCAATGCAACTGTGATTAAATTATGTCTGCACAACAATATTGAACTGAACAATGAAAAAAGTGAATTGTGGAGTTCACATACAACTGAATGCATTTCAACTCTCCTGTGGATGTCTTCCGTGGATGCCCATAGCTTAGATTTGGGAGAACCAAACTCACAATGCTATGGATCCTAAGAGATTTTGTGCATGCTTAGATACATATTGTAATAACAGTGACATGAGTTGGGAGGGGGTATTTTTGCATCATTCCTACCTGGCTGCCATTGCTGAAGCACCTACTGTGATGCATGAAAGTATTGAGTGAGATCTACCTGTATGATATTTTTATCACAGCCCTCTAAGTAACCTGTCTTTTTCATGCCTTAGCCTTGCTTCATTAACTTTTCACCTGGGGGACACAGTAAACAGAGAAAAATCAATTTTGACTCAGTCCAGCTCTCTAAACTTTCTAGAGTTCTTGTTCAACACTGAAACCATGACCCCAAGAGACTCCTCTTTCATAGAGAATATATATTAACTTTGTCAGTAAGTCTGATTAAATCTTTCTCTCCTTCTCACATTTCACCAAGGCTCTTTTTAGCCCCTCTTTATGGTAGCCCTTATTGAAATGAGATATAACAGAACCACACCAGGTTTACCCCAAGGAGGTAACTGCAGACATTACTTGATTGATGGCTACTCTATTTTCTTGCTGAAATAATTTTCATTCCTTTCTCCCATCTTTTCCTCATCTCTGCCTGAGACTTCCAAGCAGGCAGGTGGGAAACCTAGAATGTGGGTGTCTTTCAGACTTTAAAGTAATCTTATTCTGCAATGATAAAACCATGATATCTGTTTTGTTTTTTAAAAAAGTCTGTATTTCTACAGCTTCCTTGGGCAGTGACTGTTATGGTTTCATTAGCCATGTCAGTAAGACACATGCCAGATTCTGCCAATACATAGAATTCCTAACATATTGAAATCAAAGCAATTCCTCTCTTCTCCCTCAGTACTTCCTGCGTAATTATAGGTATGTCTAATTTATGCATTCTCCTATAATGCAGCTATAATTCATAATGGCCATGGGGATTTTTCTGTAGTCTAGGAAATAGGTAAGCATGCTCTTACCCACTGCACGTGATGTATAAGTCATTATGTGAGCCTTTGATGGCATGCATTGCTACACATGCATAGAGGTCCAATTTGTGTTATCTTAGTGTTACTCAAGAAAAGATGAAAGATAGCTCAAATCAGGGTCTGGGTATGGAAGGTCAGACTCACAAAGTGTATTACTTGGGCACTACAGAGGAGCGCATACTATATACTTTATCTGTCTACCATATAATAATGATCCTCAGCCAGGTGAATGGCTGGACAGTTTATTATATAAACTGTCCTTCCCCAACGTTGTGATTCCAGATGTGTTGGACTGGAGTTGCACACCAACACATCTGGAACGCAACAGGTTGGGAAAGGTTGGTTACAGATCATTTTATAATATCTCAAAGTGCTTTACATAATTACCCCAGCAATCCTTACAACAACTCTATAAAGATGGTATACCCAGATCAACTTGCCTAAGGCCACTGATTTTATGGTAGTCAAATCAGGGACTTCTTAGTTCCCTTTTCTGGTCCATGCCACTTTCACATGTGTTCACTACCATAAATGCATTCCATCCTGATTCTGATTCAATCTGCAATTTTAAAAAAAATCTGCATAAAATTTGCTTGTAAATATATAATTAGCTATCTATTTTGAAATGTATTTTCTTTCAAAAATATGCATTTTAAAATGCATTTTGAGACATGTTTGAGCTGAGAACTGCACTGGAGCATTCAGGACGTACGAAAACCAATAGATAACTAAGTGCCAAACTACACATTGGTCTAAGAGGTATAGATGAGGTTCTTTCACATCAGAATTCACAAAGATGGAATTTCTCAAACACTCACTGTAGCCGAGGTTATTTTAAAAAATCCCACAGATCTAACTTCTATCCCACAGATGTATTATAAGCTTTCTTTCAGTTATGTGGATGGATAGATCTCCATAGTTACAAACAATTTGTTATTTCCAGGAATTATCTACTCACCAAATTGATCTGTCTGGGAATGATAGCATAGCTACAGCTCTTCAATAGCATCTAACACTCTGCTGCTAAGAGGACTTCCCTTTTCCATCTGCAATTTATGGTAGCTGAGTGCTGATCAAGAATTTCTAGAGCAATTCATTTATGTCTGATTAAAATGACACTGATATCAAAACCAGGGTTAAATTCTGTGATAAGATCCTAAGGATTTCAGTCAGATATATAAGAATGCTCTGCATTGAATCTCTTAGCCAATATTTCAGTGGCAAAAAACCAAGCTATACATTAAAAACCCTAGTCTATATTCCACTGTCTCAAGCAAGCATTTCAATAAGGATCAAAATTCTGGATTAGTATGGTAAAATATATGTTCCGTTTAACTGGGACAGACTATGTGCTGAGTGAATGGTGCTGATAACCTTCAGCTAAAGGGATGTCTGCTATTTCATGACTTCAGCAATTTAATCTCTTTACTTCATATTAGGGATGGTCAAATCATAGAATCATAGAACAGTAAAGTTGGAAGGGCCTATAAGGCCATCAAGTCCAACCCCCTGCTCAATGCAAGAATACACCTTAAAGCATTCCTGACAGATGGTTGTCCAGCTGCATCTTGAAGGCCTCTAGTGTGGGAGAACCCACAACTTCCCTTGATCATTGGTTCCATTGTCCTACTGCTTTAACAGTCAGGAAGTTTTTCCTCATGTCCAGCCTGAATCTAGCTTCCTGTAACTTGAGCCCATTATTCTGCATCCTGCACTCTGGGATGTTCGAGAAGAGATCTTGGCTCTCCTCTGTGTGTCAACCTTTCAAGTACTTGAAGAGTGCTATCATGACTCCCCCCAGTATTCTCTTCTCCAGGCTAAACATGTCCAGTTCTTTCAGTCTCTCCTCATAGAGCTTTGTTTCCAGACCCCTGATCATCCTCATTGCCCTCCTCTAAACCCCCCCACCCCAGCTTATCTGCATCCTTCTTGAAGTGTGGTGCACAGAACTGGACATAATACTTAAGATTAGGCCTAACCAATGCCAAATAAGGAGGAACAAGTACCTTTCATGATTTGGAAACTACACTTCTATTAATGCATCCCAAAATAACATTTGCTTTTTTTGCAGCCACGTCACACTACTAGCTCATATTCAGCTTGTGATCTACAACAATTCCAAGATCCTTCTCGCTTGTGTAATTGCTGAGCCAAGTATTCCCTCATCTTGTAACTTGGTGCATTTGGTTTCTTTTTCCTAGGTGTAGAACTTGGCATTTTTCTCTATTAAATTTCATTCTGTTGTTTTCAGCTCAGCACTCCAGCCTATCAAGATCACTTTGAAGTTTGTTTCTGTCTTCCGGAGTATTAGCTATCCCACCCAATTTTGTGTCATGTGCAAATTTGATAAGCATTCCCAGCAACTCTTTGTCCAAATCATTAATAAAAATATTGAAGAGCACTGGGCTCAGTTTCTCTGCATTTCTCATTTTTTCAAACTCCAGTTTTTCAAACTTGAACTTTGAGAATATCTTGTTTTAAATTCGGTTCATCCTGGACTTTGAGAATATTTATTTTTAAGTTCGCAGAAAACTCATGAACACTTTTGTCTAATATACACATTTTTGTAAGCTCTTTCTCCTCGTATAATGCATATTTGAACATTATTTTCTCCAATACACACACTTTTGTATGTATTTTTAATTGGGAATACTATGTCTTCAAGGTTATGAAGTGGACCACAGAGACTGAATTATAAGGAACAAACTTTACTTAGCCCCGGTCTGCTACTCAACTATGTTCATAACTGAAAGTAGTCAGATACTCATTAGCAACCTTTCCCTTAGCAACCTATCTCTGCTGATGTCACCCAGAACTGATTCACCCCATTCAACCATTTCTAAATTGCTTTAGTTTCTACTCTTATTACATATCCCCCCTTTTAAACTACTCTCTATATCTGACTGGTTTTCTGATCTCCCTGCCTCTTGACATAGTCACAGGAAACTTAATGTCCACAGTCTTGTTTGATGTATCAATAGCATGTTGGGCTACAACTGTTCTACTTCTGTTGTCTTGAGACTCTGATTGATCTGATTGGTCTACCTCTGAAGGAAGTGCATCTGATGCAAATGCAGTCTCAGTTGTCTCATCCATCATTAGCTCATGGCTTGGAGTTCTTTGCAGATCTCTTTTGTTTCTCCTGTAGTCAGCTGCCTCATTAGTCTGAGCCAAATACGATCTTGGGCTCATGTGTTGTCCAGTCAATCACACTGACTTCCACACTCCATTTTGAGGAATGTTAACTGAACCACCCACCTTCAAAAGAGGTAAAGGCTTTGTGCTTCTATGATGATAATTTTTCTGTTTTTCTTGTCTTCGCTTTAGGTTACCTTTTATCTGCAGAGGTTGTAACAATGTTGCTTCATTGCAAAATTCGGAAAAGTGTAAATCTCAAAGGATTCTTGGGTCTCATTTCACATAGTTGTTCAAAAGCATGAAATTAGATAAGTTTGCCTTGAAATGTGTACTGAACAAATTTCTAAGTATAACTGAGCATCAGTATGCAGATTTATGGCATTTCCTTGCCTCCTTCAGTGCTAGTTCCCCTCTTTTAGGACTGTGCAGAAGTTTGTCTTTTTTATTTTATTTACACCTGTTTTTGTTTTCCTACATACCGGTAATGCAAGTTTGGTTCATTTATTCAGAAAAACTGTGGTCTGAATCATTGCTGAATATCATATTATCATCTATTATTGTGCATCATTTAATTTAGTTATTTGACTTATACTGCACATTTCTACCAAACAATGTATTCAACGCAGCTTACAGAACAATGTAAAATAGATTAAATGAAGATGAAATAGATTAAATGAAACACAGTAAAATACAAAACATCATGTTCACCATACAAAGGCATATTCATAGTATGAATAAATGCAGGTCCAAATAACTTCTACATGACATGCTTGAAGACTTCTACATCACATGCATCATTGAATGACAGCATGCAGAATTACCGAGTATGGTAATCTTCCTTGAACCCTTCATTTGAACTGGAAAGGTCTAATCATTAAAGAAAACAAGTTAGTGCTCATTTTTGTGTATCCAACGACCATATTCAAAAATCTTGTTGGGAACTCTTATCCACAACAGTAAATTAGTCATTTCAGAGTGGAAAATCTCTATAGTTTTACTCTAGTTTTCATTCTTGATTGTGTGGTAGAACTGCTGTGGGAAAATGTCACCACTACTATGCTACACTTTTTATGGATGTGCTCCAGAAATGAATAAACACTGTGAATTCTTTGAATTCAGTTTATTGAATTCTTTCCCACAGAGGCCCTCCTAGCACCGACTTTGCTATGTTTTTAGGGATGTAAGCGAATTTCATTTCTCTTCATTTAAGGCCAGAACTTGTCCCGTTCATATCCCTGAATATGAACGAGAGCACATTGTGGGGGCAAACCTTGCACATTCCTGAGCTTGCGATACTTGTTCACAACATGCTTTCTTTGGGAAATGTACACTTTCAAAATGAACATTTTGAAAAGAAAAATAGCATTGTGAGGTTTTAGTAAATGGGGGGAATGTATACATTTGGGTGTGTGCACAGTTTTAAAAACTGTGTTCCCAAATGTTTACTTCTCACATTTGAGGTAGAAGGGAGCTCAGAACTGTGAATGGGAATGAGGCAGACTGAGCTACAAGGTAAAACTCAGAAACATCACTGAATTCAAGCCTCACAGATTCTCCCATCTCTACTTTGGAGCACCAAAAACCTTTAAATCACCCCAAGCCTTTGACACTGGAATGCTTATGTTGCTACCAGTTTTTAATTTGTTGTTTTCTGCATTTTTTATTGCGCTGCTATCATGTGATATTTGTGGGTAGTTTTTACTGTGTGAGCTGCCTGGATAATATTTTTACTGAAGGATGGTATAGATCTTTTTTTTTTTTTAAAGTAAAATAACTCACCACAGGGCTGTCTATATGCCCTATTTACCCCAAGGTAGCTGTGCAGTGGTGCTGCATTGGGTATATACCACAGCAGTCAACTTGCAGCCATCCTGGGGCTTTTCTATGAAATTGCGTGTTTAAAAATGTGGAGACTTACTGTGACTTTTTTCTCTGCTCCAAGATCACTACCATATTTCCACTGTCTGTCAATGGTAACCTTGATTTGGTTCGAAGCAGGGGGAATTCCAGGGGTGGATTAAGGCCCAGGGTAGATCATGGGAAGTGTGAGAAGACTGGGCAGAGGTCGGGGGGGACGTTCTCCATGAGCCTAATGGTTGCTGGAAAGCCCACGACCCCTCCTGCCAAGAAGATTAATTGTTCCCACCCCACAGCTGCAATGCCATGGGTTTTTTAAAGGAATGAGCAGCCAGAGCACTGCCATAAAGACATCCCCTAAATGTCTAGACACAAGTGGAGCTGAGGTCAGGATCTGTGAAGTGTTTTGAGGGGTGGCCTTCCCACTTTTCAGCCTAGCATGAGTCAATCAAAATAGCTGGATCTTGTGCTAGAAAGAGATTAATCATTAAGTCACCCTATATAGCTATAGTGAAGTCACTTTTTTGACAGCTAGTGACAAGACAGAATCTGCAAAATGGAGGTTTCAGACACTGTACTGCATTTGTCAATCCCCTGGATTCATTTTGGGTTGTAGCAGGGTTGGGCAACTTGTGGCACTCCAGATGTTTTGTTTAGGAGGGATTCTCACTTAAAAGCATTCAGTCATAATCCCACAGATGGCAGCTTCACCCCCTTGGTTCTTCCAGATGTTTTGGCCTATAACTCCCATCATCCCTGGGATGTCATCCCTGGGACAACTGTCTGAGTTGGGAGTGGGAGGCACTGCATTGCAGTGGTTCCGCTCCTACTTGGCAGGTCGGCTCCAGAAGGTGGTGCTTGGGGAACATTGCTCAGCCCCGTGGATTCTCCAGTATGGGGTTCTGCAGGGGTCAGTTTTGTCCCCCATGCTGTTCAACATCTACATGAAACAGTTGAGTGCGGTCATCCGGAGTACGCTGATGACACGCAGCTCTATTTCTCTTTTTCATCTTCATCAGGTGAGGCTGTGGATGTGCTGAACCAGTGCCTGGCTGCGACAATGGACTGGATGAGGGCTAATAAACTGAAACTCAATCCAGATAAGACTGAGACACTGTTAGTGGGTGGTTCTGCTGACCAGATGGACGGTCTTCAACCAGGTCTGGATGGGGTTGCACTCCCCTTGAAGGAGCAGGTTCGTAGCTTGGGGGTTCTCCTAAAACCATATCTGTCACTTGAGGCTCAGGTGGCCTCAGTGGCATGGAGTGTCTTCTACCAACTTTGATTGGTGGCTCAGCTATGCCCCTATCTGGACAGGGATAACCTAGCTTCAGTTGTCCATGCTCTGGTAACCTCCAAGTTAGATTACTGCAATGCACTCTATGTGGGGCTGCCTTTGAAGATGGTTCGGAAGCTGCAGCTTGTGCAAAATGCAGCGGCCGGATTGATAACTGGGACCAGAAAGTTTGAGCATATAAGTCCTACTCTGGCCAGCTTACATTGGCTGCCTGTATACTTCCGAGCGCCATTCAAGGTGCTGGTTTTAATCTATAAAGCCTTACATGGCTTGGGACCACAATACCTGATGGAACGCCTCTCCTAACACGAACCTACCCATACACTATGATCAACATCTAAGGTCCTCCTCCGAGTGCCTATTCTGGGGGAAGCTCGGAGGTCAGCAACAAGGGAGAGGGCCTTCTATGTGGTAGCCCCCCAATTGTGGAATGTTCTCCCCAACAAAGCCCGCCTGGCACCAACATTGTTATATTTTCGGCGCCAGGTCAAGACTTTCCTCTTCTCTCAGGCATTTAGCAATATTATCTGATGAGCCCGGGTTTGTTTTGTTTTTAGGCTTATAGCTTTTTAAAGTTATTATAGTGGTTTTAAATGTGTGTGTATATTGTATGTTTTTACTGTTTAAATTTTTGTATATTGTTTTTAATTGTTTTAATCTTATGTGAACCGCCCAGAGAGTTTCGACTATGGGGGGGGAGCTATACTAGAGTGACCAGGTACAAAAGCGGGCAGGGCTCCTGCAGCTTTAACTACAGTGATGAAGAGGGAATTTCACCAGGTGCTGCATGCATACAAATGACACCAGCTGAAATTCCCTTCTCTACACAACTGTTAAAAGCTACAGGAGCCCTGTCCTCTTTGTCATATGGTCACCCTAGGGAAGCCCCAGCAGGTAAGTGCCCCGCGCACCCGTCCCCCCCACCCGCCCCACGCTCCTTACCTGCTGCTGCTGGGGCGTTCGCTTCCCTCCGTGCTCGGAATCTACTGAGAAACAGGCTTCCTGGCCTGTCTCTCAGTAGCCGAGTGATGACGTCATCACCCGGCGCGCTACTGAGGGACAGGCCACGAAGCCTGTTTCTCAGTAGATTCTGAGCACCGGAGGGAAGCGGATGGACGCCCCAGTAAGTGCCTCGCGCCGCCAGCCTCCCGCCACCGCCGCGTGACCCCCCGCCGCCCCGGGTTGCCCCCGCCGCCCCGCGGTTGGCCCAGCTCACCCCAGGGCCATCTGGTCACCGTTTTGGGGGGCTAAATTTCCGGATTTGGCCCCCCAAAATGGTTTTTCCGCCCGGATGTGGATTTGCTCCCCATTTCCCGGGCATGTCCGGACAAATCCGGGCATCTGGTCACCCTAATATCAGGACACCAGCAAGGGGGTATGGGGCTTTAACCCCCTCCCCATGCTATGGGCCCAATGTAGATTGAGGTCCCTGCACCTGCACTTTCTATAGCATAGCCTTCAGAGGACAGCAAGGAGGTCCCAAAAGTGTATGGACCTAGTTTTTCTAATGAAGTGAACTTTATAGCTGAATCATGCAGAGCTCAGTGCAATAAATACATGACTCTGTAGGAATTTTGTTGTGAATTACTAAATTAGCCAGTCCTTTTTTATTACAATCAAAACAGGGGAGGAGGGAGGAACTAAAGGTCACAGAGGGCAAAGAGGGCAGGAGTTGAAAGTCTAGTCATTAGAAGATGAAAATGCAATATCTGTGGACTAAGTTTTGTTCCAGTTTTTCTTTTATTTGCAGGCCTGTCATGGGTATAAAGTAATGGGGTGATTGGTTGCCAAGATGTTCATATGATGAATATCAAGGTCATTTTTCTTACTAAGGTAGACACTGCCTACATGTTCGCACTGTTAAATAATGCAAAGAGCCTGTGAAAATGTACTTTGTGCAGTGAAATACTTGTCATTTATTTCTTCCCACTTTTTTATCAATGGCCTTAAATACTTCCTATAATTATTGTCCATTTGAAAAGATTAAATCTCTCTGACTTAGAGTGCATGCCATAATTTAAGGTTTAGATAGCGCCTGACAGAACAGGAAGTAAACATGCATCTGGTATTGTATTTAAAAAATAATCTCCAACAGACATGTGGAATCTCTCCAAATCCATGTTGATTTTCTCTCTCTCTCTCTCTCTCTTCTTTTGTATTCTCTGGAGTACATTGACATTTACAATATAGTGATTTACACCATATATAATGATACACCAAGCCACTATTCCTTCAAGATAATTTGAAGTTTCAAGATGTGAGTATAAGAAAATAACTACTAGAGCTGGTCAAAATGTTATTTTCATTGAAAACCACATTTCAAAGAAAATGATTTGTTTGTAACCAAGGCTGCCCCCCCCCCCAACGTCATAAATAGAATAAATGTATGATTAAAACATTTTTATCCACGTCTTGGAAAATTTTCTTTAAATGCTGCAGTTTCCCTAGAATCAAAAGTCCATTTTCCAAGTAATAATGACAATTAAATCCATTCACAATCTGTCCATAGCTTCTTGTCCAACCAGTAAATGTATTAATCAAATGCAACAAAGTCCCATCACTTGTAATACCACAGTTTCTGCTGGAAAGTGGAAAGCAGGAAACTGGGGGGGGGGGGAGGCATGTCCATCAAGTCAAAGAGTATGTGGTAAGGTGGATTTTCCTTCCCTAATATTTTGCATACCAAGGCTTAGTTTAGACAGACAGTTTAGAATGAAGCTAAAATGCTTTAACACCAAGGACAATTAAACATCACAATTATGGGATAAGCAAACTCACCTGTGCCCACCTTGGCGGACGCTCGCCCCATCACCACCACCACCTGCCTCTGCTTGTTGGGCCACAAGATCCTCTTCTGAGGGTTGGGTTGGCCTGGCAAGTACCTGCCAGATGCCCAGCCTTCTGCTGAAATGGTGCATTCTCCCCCACTGCATCAATGGCTGCTGCCATTGATGAAACGGGGGGAACTGTGCAATTTCCAGAGCCTCTGGAAATTGCACTGCATCAGTGGTGGCCGTAAAGACCCTATTTATGCAAAGGTAAAGGTGTCTAACTGGCTCCGGCAGGGGTAGACACAGGGGGGGAGGTGTCTGTCAGACTCCCGGGCCCAGTCGGGCGCTTGCAGCATCCCTATATGATTATATATTTTATACATCTAGGACAGGGAATTTTGTGAGTAGCAGGCTTTTTTCCCTCTTGGGGGTATGAAAATTGCTGAAAGTGCTAGTGCTTACCATTTGCAGGCACTCTGTGTGTGTGTGTGTGTGTGTGTGTGGTTGCTGTAGGACAGGGGTCCAGAACCTCAGTCAACAGGCCAAATCCAGCCTTCCTGGGCTCCCAGTCTAGCCTCCAAAGTTCTCAGATGGCCACAACTGCTTTCATCAAACCATGAACATTGCGTGTTTTTCCAGCTTTTATGTCTCCCCAATACTAAAAGGTTATAAATATCCCTCCTAAAGCTTAGTTACAGACAGTAAGAACTGTAAGCTAAAATATCTTGTTATATTTGGCATTTTGTCCTGCTGTCTTTGCTTTTGACACCACCCCATTTTGTCTTTGGCCTCACCCACTTATAGTTCCTCCCTAAGGCTGAAAGAGGTTCAACCCTGTTGCTGTAGGAAGTGACAATAGCAAGGGAAGCTGCCCTTGGCTATCAGGATGGGGACTTCTGCATAAATACTTTTAGTTCAATAATACCCATTTCATACTTTGTAGAGGCTTCCCTCTTGAAGGGATGGGCAAGCTCCCCCATTCTGATAGGCAAGGGTGGTTTCCCCTTATCATTGTAACTTCCTACAGTAGCAATGTTGAACCTCTTTCAGCCTTAGGGCCGAACTCAATTTTGGAAAAGATCTCACTGCCCATATTCCAATGGTGGGCAAGACCAAAGACAAAATGTGGGGTGTGGGGCCCGGAGATGCCCAGCGAGAGTTCGTGACTGTTTTTTATCCATGAGCTGCAATTTTGTGCAAAATTGCCGGCAGAACATTTCCAGAAATTGCGATTTGCACAAATCTATGGCTGTACATAGTGCAATTTGAGCAAAATTGCAAGTGTAAAGGACCATTTATGCCTGCATTTTGTGGAAATTGAGACTGGGAATTTGCACAAATTGCAATTTCCAGAAATGTTCCCACCTGCAACTTTGCACAAATGCAGATTGACGCAAATTCCAATTAGCACACACACACAAAAGGCAGGAAACTGCAAGCTTGCCTGATTCGGCATGCACCAAGCTGAGGGATCTATGAACTGGCATCCGGGGGGTCAAGCTGGTGCAAACTCACCAAGCTCCACCCCCAAACCTGATTCCTCTGACATCCCTATACTCTTTTAGTATTATCTGGATTTTAGGTGTATGCCCGCTGTTGGGGCCTTTTCCTTGGTGGAAATAGCACATGCTGCACAACTTTTTTCTCAGGGATGCAGGGACTTGAGGTCCCAGTCCTAGCACTCGATGGTTAAAGACACTCCCAGAGGGACTGGGACCATGTTCAGCAGCCACCTGTACATTTGCTGTTTTGCCTGACCAAAAGCAAGTATGTTTTAGCTGTGGAGACCGAGATGGCAGTGAAGTGGGTTCTCCTCAAATGCTGTTGAGGATTTTTGTGCATTGAGGATTTCTGTAGCAGTTGCCAATTTGACCCCCAGAATACCTTTCAGCACAGGGTATTTCAAGGGAAAAGATGGCAATGCCAGATGATTAGAGCTGTGAGGTATCTCTATCGCCCATCTCAAATCATATGCTTCCACCTTTCCAAAATGGTTAACATGTAGCTAGTCCCATCTTGATGCTTCTGAATGGGGCCATAAAATTAGAAGGCCATGACAACCTTGTCCAAAATTGCAGATCAAGCAGCAAGTCTGCTGAAATATGCATGAGTTAGAGATGAAATTAAAAAAGCTCAACAGTAATGTTTACTATAAGGAATTACTGCTCAGCCTGGTTTCACAAAAGCCTTCTCACTGTGAGTCAACCCAATAGTAGAAAGGTTTTTTAAAACAGGCAATGTCTTATGCTTCGGGAGAGAAGTTGTATGTGTGTGTGGGAGCAATAAAGAAAATTCTCAGAAAGGCTCTGAGGAGCTTTCTGAGAATTTTCTTTTCTTAGAAATGTTGTCTCTTTCATGGCTCAATGAAACAATATTTTTAGTTCATACTGGTGGATGAAGGAAGCCATCAGCTGAGAGAGAAGTACTAGAAGAAGCAGGAATCAAGCCCATTGCTTCCTTTTATAGTTTTGAAATAATAAGCAGTGTTAAAACTGGAACTGTGGTTGTGTCCAAAATTCTACACCCTACCCTGAAATTTCTCTTCCTCCACCACTGGCTCCTCCCAGACATGTCGATGATGCTCTAGTTTATTTAACCCAATTACAAACCAGAATTGGAACTGATCTCCTTTCCAATGAAGTCATTAGGTGCGCAGCATAGTCTGATATGTCTCCTTGGTGTCCCGTGCACCCGCAGTGCTTTCCCCCAAACCATCTTACCTGGCAGAGTTGTTTCAGTCTTAGCTCTAAAGCAGGGGTGGTCAACACGCAGCCCTAGGACTGCATGGTAGCGTCTTATTGGGGCTGTGCACTCACAGGACCTGCTGCTTGCACAACAGGGTTTTTGCACTTATAAAATTAACTCTGGAAACTAACGTTTCTGCTCATTGCCACTCATTTCCATAATTATTTTTAGGAGGGCAGCAAAAGCCCCATTGTGCAAGCCGTGGGTTCCACAACTGCAACAGGACTGGCAGAAGTGGAGCAACCCTGTTGGGCACTCCCCCATGTGGCCCTCAGCTTAATTTCATGTGGCCCTTGGACTAATGTCAAAACACCTCTGCAAGCAAGCGCTTCAGACCTCTGGCAAGAGCAATTTGTCCCTCCCTTGGTAGCCCACTGGGCAGAGAGGGAGAGAGAAGGACGTGTCAGAAAAAGAGAAAGAGAGTGAGAAGGGGTGGCCTGCCCACTTTTGATTCTGGCCTCATCCACCAGTGGATTCGATCCCTGCAGACTCCTGTGACGTGGTCCTTGACAGATTACTTCTGTAGGAATGCAGCCTCCAATCCGCTATAAGTGACAGTGGAAGGAAAATGGATGAGAAGCAAGGAGAAGTTCTCTGTTTCAGATGAAAATCTGGCCCAGAGAAGAATTCTAGTGTGGTTATATAGTACTCCTGTGTACTTAGGGCAATCCTTCGTTCTAGATTTTAGACCAAGGAATTATTAATCTTAGCAAAATTACTACTGACAGCAATGCTGATACAAAAGCAACTTGGATTTTGTTTACAAATGAGAACGCACACCTTTGGTGATGCAGATGCCCCATCCTTGTGACACACCTCCTTGTTCATGATGCTGAAGATCTGACAAATTTCTCACTATATATACTTTGCTCACCTGTTAAATAATCCATGTAGTCTGGACCTCCGAGTTTTAAATCTGTGTTTAATTCTGGCTTTGCTGTGAGGTTTGTTTTCTTCTTTTTTATGTTTGTGCTGTTTTTTATATGATGGTTTTAGGTTTTATTTTATTTTAACCTGTTGTTGTTGTTGTTGTTTTAAAAAGGCTCAAACCCATTTTTAACATAGTATTAATCATAACATAGTATTAATCATTAATCATTATTGCAAACCCTCCAGAGACCTTTATATTCTAGGATGGCATAGATGTACATAAATAAATGATATATATCGCTGGCTTAGAGCAGCCTTCCCCAATCTGGTGGCCCCCAGGTGTTTTGGATTACAAGTGCCATCATCCTTGATCATTGGTTATGCTAGCTGGGGCTGATAGTCCAAAGTATTTGGAGGGGAAGGCTGGCCCAGAGCACTGTTAAGTTCTTTTAAAATGAAAGTACCAGCAGACAGGTCTCAGGGCCATTCGTTCAATACAGCACTCAAATGCAACCAAACTGAGTATGCTTCCTTGTTCTTGATGGGCATCCAAGATTAGATCACTCAAGGATCTTCAAATATGCAAGGAGGCACTTCAGTCTGTCGCTGCTGAAGAAGCAAAGGCCAGGTGGTGCCCTCATGTAATTCACACTGACATTCTTGATAGTGCTATCTTTGTCTGAAAAACTCTGAAAGATTGTTTCACTGCTTCTGCCTATAGTTCAGTCCATTCAGAATAATGAAAGTTAAGATATTACATGCCAAGAATAAGTTTGTGAATATTAGGGGACATATTTGGAAGAATAGTAAACAAAGTCCTCTTATAAAACCCAAGGAGAGGGAGAAAAACAAGTAAAATAATATCATGGGAAAGTCAAATGATCACTCCTCTATATAAGGCTGCTGAGCGTCTTGATGTATTTTCCATTGCTGTGAAGTTTCTGGCAATGAATTTGCTTGAGCTTGCAGCTTGATATTCGGTTTCTCAAGTATAAAAGATAACAAACCTCAAATGATTCTGATAGGAAGAGCAGGTTACAAAAAGTGAGGTGCAGCCTATCCAGTGATAAAACAATGTGATATGGGGCTCATCTACACCTAAGGGCCTAGCAGGAGGGAGGGGGGAAGATTGCGGACTTACCTGCTCCTGTGATTCTCCCCCAGCTTCTATACAGCTGCATGACATCCAGGAAGGGAAGAGGGATTTTTTTTTAAAAAAAAATTAAGAGCAGGAGCCAGTCATGTGGCCCCAATCCAAGGAAAAGGTTAAGTAAAAGAAAAACCGCTCCACGCCCAACCACCCTGCCATCCCAGGGATGACAAAATTGCTGTCCCCACCTGAAGGGCACGGAGCCCCCCTCGAACAGCTCCGTGCCTGTTTTGAAAGTCGGAGGAGGCAGGAAGAAGCCAGGATGGGTGTTCACACCCCCACAGAGCATGGGATTTTCCTGGGACTGCAGGAAATATCAGGATAACCAAGGTCTTATTTATCCCGGGGAAAGTCTCTGCCCATCCCTGGTTGACCCCTGGATCCCCTGTACATCATATGGACACACAAGGTTGTTCCTAAGTAGGGATGTGTATCGTATCGTTCCGATGTCGGATAACAAAACAATAAGATCGTTATCGGACATCTGATTAACAATAACGATAAATATTCCTGGAGGTCCAATCTGATTGGATCCCAAATCCATATGTCTGATAACTATTTGACATATCGGATTATCGGACCACCAGTTTAGGGCCGGCCCTCCCTCCTCCCGCTCCTTACCTGAGCCTTGTCCGCCGCCATCCGCTGCTCTGGACTACTGAGAACAAGGTTTTGTGGCCTAGTTCTCAGTAGAGTGAGAGTGCGGCGGGTGATGATGTCACCCGGTGCATCATCACTCTACTGAGAACTTGGCCGCAAAGCCTAGTTCTCAGTAGTTCCTAGCAGTGGACAGCAGCGGATGGGAACGGACAAGGCCCAGGTAAGGGGGACCCCTCCCTCCCCTCCTCCCCCCTTACCTGGACTTTCCCCGCCTCTGCCGCCCATAGTACTGCTAAACAGGCTTTCCAGCCTGTTCGTCAGTACAGAGCCGTGCCAAGTGGTGGTGGGGGTGACGGGTAAGGAGAGTGAGTGGGGGGAGGAAGGGAGTGCCGGCCCAGTATTTTTCCCCATACACTTGTATTGGGGAAAAGCTTTCTTTCCCCCAATGCGAACCTATCAAGAAAAACACTGTTATCGTATAGGAACTTCCGATATTTATCGGATTTTGGATCTGATCAAATCTGGGTACCCCCTGATATGATTGGACCAGAAATTTTTTTTATGTTGGAATTTCCGATAATGATACAATATGATAATTTTGGCTGTGCAAGTCCCTACTCCTAAACTGATTCCGGGATAACTTCATGGTGCAGACATGGCCATGGTTTTTGGCTAGGGGTTATGGAATTATCCAACAAGAGGATTCACTTTTGGCAGGTGGTGAAAAAGTATTGTTGATGTCAGAGGCAGCAATGAGATGATGGTGGAGGCAGGGAGCCCTGTGCTGTCAACTCCAGATTAGCTTACTTTTACAGCATGATGCTGGCCTGACACACACTTGCAGAGTGCTGATCCATCCCCCGCCAAGCCCAGCCATTTTGGATATCCCTCATAACCCCCAATGGTTAGGGTGGGGGCTTCTTCTCCTTATTGATAGATAGTTTATTGCATTTTACACCTTTTCCTCTTTCAAGGAACCCAAGGTGGCTTAGTTTGGTGAGATAGGTTAGGCTGCGAGTCAGTGACTGGCCCAAAGTCACCCAGTGAGCTTCATGACCAAGTGGGAACTAGAACCCAGATCTCCCGAGTCCCAGTCCAACACTCTAAGCACTACACCCAACTGGCTCTCAATCTTGTCAATCACTACTTAGTGGCTATGGAGAAGGCCTCCACCCCCAGAACAATGAAAAATCCCACTAGCGATTATCGGCTTTGATAAGAATCCAGATTAATTTCTGTTCCCTGTTTAAAATAAAAAATGGATCAAAAAATACATGATCTACATTTCCGTTTTCACTTATGCCTTCCCTGTATGATTAGGATGCTAAGTTTTCCCTGAATGCTGTAGTGGGCAACCTGTGATCTGAGGGCCACATGTCACCTTTGTTGTAATTCATCATCAGGCATGCTGCTCCACTGGGGCATTCCAGAACACTTCCTCTTCCACTGTGTCTGTGTGTATGTGTGAGTGAGACAGAAACAGGTTTCACATGATCACGGGGGGGGGGGAGGAAGAGAGGAAGCCATGATGGCTTATTTCCTGTGCCATGCGTTCCAGACACATGCCAGGGGGATTTGCATACTTACCCTTCTTGGCAAGGCTTGCCATTTTGTGCGAAACTGGTGAGGGTGACTTGTTGCTGTGGTTAACAAGCCTTCCCAAAACCCTACAACATTCCATTAACCATGGCAAAAAGCCAGCCTCACTGGGTTCGTACAACATGGCAAGCCATGCTGACAAGAGTGATTATTAGGGGTGTGTACTCCATTCCACCCATTCGGAGGTCCATCTGTGGTCTAATCTTGTGGAGCAGATTGTGGGTGGTTTAAAAAAAAACACTGGAGATCTTCGGTGTGGAGTGGATGGCCATCAGACCTCTGAACTACTCCGAAAATATCCGACTAGTTTTTATGTTCTCTCTGAGGCTTGTATTTTAGTCGCTGGGAGTCAACAGAACAGTTCTCCTTATAAAGAAAACACTCAGGTTTTGAGATTGACATCCACATTCTCCTTCTTGTCCCCCCTCCAATCCCAGTGCTTAGGGGGAGGGATTGCAAATGATATAACCCATTTGTCCTTGCCCTGGAAGTCATTCCTTTGCTAGCAGAGTTAGGGAGGAAGGAGGAGAGAGGGAGAGAGAGAGAGAGAGAGAGGGCTTCTGCTTGCTGAGTGTTGCTGTTTGTTTGTATTCTCTCTGCATGAATATGGTTTTCTTTGGTTCTTGTGTGTGTGCTCTAGGTCTTCTTGTAGTGTATTCCAGCCCCCAAGTTCTTTGCACCTTTTACCCACATCAGATTCACCCTTTGTGTGTTACAGTGTGTGTGTGCGCGTGTGTGTGTGTATGAGGGGATGATTTGAGGGGATTTTAAAATAAAATCCTAAAAATCAAGAGATAAAGTGATCTGTTTCAAACTTGGTTTGTCTAAAGCCCTACTTAAGACCTATCATCGTACCAAGTTTCACCTCTTTATCTTTAAAAATGAGGGAGCTATAAGCATTTTGGTTAATTCCCATAGGCGATAATGGAATGGTTATTCGAAAATTGAGTGGTTTCTCCTATGGTTCAGCTGATGGGGCAGAGCAAGGGAGCCACCCCAAATTTCAGAGCAGAGAACCCAATCAGTGGAGCTCCACCCCAAATTTTGGAGTGGAGCAGACCCACTCTGCACACCTGTAGTAATTATGCAAATCACTCCAGCACGCGTGGCAGGAGACCTCTGTCTTGCACTTAGATTCTTGGGCAAGCTACTTCCTTTCAGTTCACCAGGTTGCCTTCTTGGAAATGAGCATTTTGTGACTGTCTATGCCCACTATAGCTAGGGATGTCAGTGAAATCCACAATGGAACCAAATGAGTTCAGATTTTTGTGAACAGCTTTTCCCCCATTGGGCAGACGCCTTGGACTCATGGACCACGGACTCCTAACCTTTGGGAATTTTGTACAAATTTTGTCATGGAAAAAAATGCAACCCCCCCCCCCCCCAACCAACAGCCAAAAATGCACATTTCCCCCATAGGCTAAAATGTGAAAATGTTCATTTTGAGGGACTTTGTACATCTGCATGCATGTGAATGTGCACAAATCCAGATACTGAAAAAAAACCTATTCTGTTGATGGGCGGATGATGGAATGAATGAGGCCTTACAATCCACAAAGCATAGATAGAATAGATTTTGAACAACCCGTGCATTCCTAACCATAGCAGCCATTTTGTGAATGGGCATGCCCCCATGGACAACACCATTTTGTGTGAGTGCCTACAACACTCTCAAAATTCCAAATGTGCTCACCAACCCAGGAAGGTTGGAGAATCCTGGCGTAATGTGATTAAATGCATTAAATTGATGGCAATAGCAGAGAAGAGTACCCAGTGCATTTGCAACACCCCATCTTCCATAGCTAGTGATGAGAGTCCTTGACCAGATTTCTCCAGATAGCAGGAGGATAATTTGCTGTATACTGGTTCGTGTAGTGCAAGCTGACAAGAGAGCTGCAGAGAACAGCAACCCTTTGTCCTGACAAATATAAAGTGTTTTAAAGAGCAGCTTTGAAAATGAAACCCAATTATACTTTCATGGACGGAAATATTACACTTGAATTCCTTGATGCCTCATGTTAAATATATGTCTGTCAGTGGCAGACTGCCAGTTCTTCTAACAAAGTTGATTGCTTGCTTGTCCTCCAAAGTCTAAACATGTGCCTGAGGCTAACATCCTCCCTGATAAACCCTGTCAAACTTCAGGTTCAGATTGACTTGGAATACAGATCTTCTGTGGTCCTATATGTGCTTATCAACTAATTAAGTAACCTCCTAGGTAAACTTTGTGTTTCTTTCACATTTTGATGGGTCTCAAGGTGTAACAGAATTTCAGTTCATTACAATTACAGGTCCAATCAGCTGGTGCATTAAAGGTTTTGAAGTTTTCTAGCTGAGATCATGTAAAGGAAACTAAGGCCCTTTCTACACCTATGGGTGTAGAGGGAGGGAGGGGGAACAATACCTGATCTACCTGATTCTGGGATCATCCTCCTCTTTCTAAACCAGGAAGTGCGACGGCCTGACATTGTGCCATTGCACTGCCATTTTTTTTTTAAGAAAATGCAAAGAGCACTTGTGCTCCAATGCAAAAGGTAAGTGGGGGGAAAATATTGTCTGAAATCGGGTCCTTACCCACCCACCCACCAACAACCTGGAGATGGCAGACTTCCTTCCCCCCTCTCCCCTGATGGGCACAGAGCCATGCAGTGTGGCTCCATGCCTGTTTCTGATGCCCACTTATTCACAAGTGGGCACCAGCCAGGACAGGCGCCCACACCTCCCACAGTTTTGGGAAGTTCCCAGGATCACTGGAAAAATTGGGTTTTCCCAGTGATATTTTATCCCTGGGAAAACCCGTGCCCATCCCCCTCCACCCCCGGGAGACCCTGTGTGTCATTTGGACACACAGGGGCAATCCCACAAAAAAAAGCTGGCGTAGAAAAGGCCCTCATTCACATGAATCAGTCATAGCCCTTTTGAGAGGGGGGGAGGGATAATTGTGAAGTTTTCTACTTCATCGATCATCCCTCATGGGGCACAAGCCAGCGAGTTTGCCAGCAATTTAAGGAGATCCATTCCGGGGCAATTTTTCTTTTTCTTTTTTATGACTCCTGACTCTTCTGCCAGAGCAGAGCTGCGATCTTGTGCAAAGATGAGATTTTTTAAAACACACACACTCAATGCTGAAAGACCCCGACACCCATCCAGAATGTGTGGACAATGCTCTCTCCCTCAGACCCAATACCCATGGGCTCACTCCACACAGCTGGTTGCCTGTTCACTGAGCCCCACTACTCACAAGGAACAGCAACGGATTCACGAGGGGAGGACACACCACCCACGCACCTCAGCATTTTTGAGAAAGCAGGGAAAAAAATGGGATAAAATCTGTCATCAATATCCTGGGAAACCTGTGGGGTCATCTCTAGATTGCCACTGGATGAGCTATGCATCATGTGGCTTGGTAGGGACAACCTCAATATTATTCCAAAATGAACAGCTGGTGTGGATAAGGCCATAGACTTTCCTCTGAGGTTTGCCAAACTTAGAATTTTCACTGAATATTGCAGTTCTGTTAACTCTGAATTTCAGTTTACGGTTCTGGCAGGCATACAAAAGTTGGCCATATTTTTGACAAACCTGCTGCACATTCAGTTGAATGCACAGTTCAGTTGACTTAGTAAATGGATAAATAAATAAATAGACATTCACTCTTTGAGCCCAAGGAAAGAAAAAATGAAAATGAAATCCTTCTGGAAAGTTTTGCACATAACAAACATTTGCTTTGGGGTGTTATTGTTGGTAGTAATAACATATCCACCATTTTTATTGATCTAGCTGTATCTAGTCATTAGGTTTGGTTCCTAAAGTAGGGTGACGATATGAAAAGGAGGACAGGCCTCATGTAACTTTAACAGTTGTATAGAAAAGGGAATTTCAGCAGGTGTCATTTGTATGCATGCAGACCTGGTGAAATTCCCTCTTCATCACAACAGTTAGAGCTGCAGCAGCTCTGCCCTCTTTTGTATCTGGTTTCTTGAGTATAGCTCCTGCAGTTTATAGCCCCCTATGCTAGAGTGACCAAGTTGTTATGAATGGTCCGAACAGACCAAGTTCATGTTGAAGAGTAAGGCCATGATCAGAGAGAATTTGGGTAGCAAATGGATGAAGGATCAGTCACTGAGTCAGAAAGAGAGCTGAGAGCGCGACAAGAAGTGACATTATATGGATTTGGAACCAGTCGGAATGTTTTTATAAATCACTTAACCTCAACAGGTTTTGCCAAGGGACTGGCAAGCCACTGCTGGTGAAAGATGACATAATCTTTAGATGAAGTTCTTATCTTTGGTCTCTGAGCCTTAGGGCACCGGAGGCAATATTTATGTCAAAGATAATGGTACTTGCCAGCATTTTAACCTAGCGGCACCTCATGGTTTCCACTAATTATCATTCATGTTATCAGTGGCACATTAATGATTTCATTGTCTTTATAGAAAGCACAAATTGAAACGGATCTGGTATTTGGGTCACAGATTAGGAAGGAAGCTTCATTGCTGTTCACTCTGACTGTGTATATATTGCTTGAAAGAACTAGACACGGGGGAAAGCATTAATAATGTCGATGATGTCCTCTCTATGGATTGAATATAATCAATAAAGACAGTTGACTGAATCTATGAACCTGTGAGTTGTTCCACGGGATCATATACAAAACTTCACTCAGACATGAAGTATTCCAAGTGGTTCGCAAGGAATTCAAAGGAAATTGTTCTATCAATTTCACTTTTCATTATGTTTCTTTTTCCAGGCACCTCTGCCCTGTGGATTGAAGAATCATTGAAAATCAGCTATTTTTATGAGGAATGATTGCACTGTATTTTAAAGAGGAAAGACTGCAAAGGAATGAATTAACAAAAAAAAATTGTTTCTAGGTCAGCTGATTCAATAAATCACCATATCCTAATTACACTTGTGGTTTCTTGGCTGTCCACTTAATAACCTGGAAATGAGACACTGGCAGGACAAGTAGATGAAGGGTGTACAAGGAAGCAATGAAATGATTAGGAATAATGTTATTAGTGCACATCATGACACACTCATTCCTTAGTGGCTGTTGAGATATTTTGTGTGTACCAGGGTAGAGATTAATTTTGAGTAGTCCAAGGAAGTAATCATGAGAATGTTAAAGCAAACATAAACTAAAATACATAATATATAAAATGAGGTAATAAAGAAAATTGCTTTTTTGGGGGGGGATCAGGAAGACATCCAGCAGGAACATTTTGTATTGATTTAGGGTTTCTTTAGATTAAGGGGAAACTGCATTTCGTTACTGAGGATTTGCTTCCTGCTTCTCTTGTGCAATCGTAATGGGGCTGCATTACACGGCTGCACAGGAGTGACCACATAGACTAAAACTTCCCCTCCTCTTGCTGCTCATAGCCCTGAATGGGACAGCCCCCTCTACTGGCTAATTTGTAGCTGCAGGAGCCCTGCCCTCTTTTGTATCTGGTCAAGAGGGCAGGGCTCCTGCAGCTTTAACTGTTGTGATGAAGAGGGAATTTCACCAGGTGCTGCTTGCATACAAATGACACCTGCTGAAATTCCCTTTTCTAAATTACTATTAAAGATACAGGAGCCCTGTCCTCTTTTCCATATGACTACCCTACCCCAGAAAACTGACTGTAAGTTGGGGGGAAAGTAGAAAACTGTGGAAGGGAAGGGAATGGTCACTTGTGAGAACTTGGTGTTCCTGTGTGGACAGCTGACACAGAAACCGGTGCAATTGCAGATGAGGATGTGATGTGACTTCTAGCTATGCCCTGTCGAAAGCTGTTGGTATTTGCAAGCTCCCATTTTCTCCCATCGGCTCAGATGACAGGCAGAACTCATTTGAGCCACAACAACAAAACGTTTTTCGACTGGCGGGCTTCACTGGGGCAGGTGACAAGAAATAATTAACAGTCTCTCGTTCTCTCTCTCTCTCGTTCCCGGCCCCATGCCTCATGCTTTAATTAATTAATATTGCTTCTTAAAATAAGAAGTTGTTTACTTCAGCAAGCTGATTGCTGCTCGCCAAAAACATCTGAGACACGACTGTGCCCCAGGGATTGCATTAACTTCATTGTTTATTATAACTGCAAACAAAGAGCTGCAAAAGCTCATCTTGCCATGAGGCATCCTGACAATCTGCCAGTTTAGTCACCAATAATAATGAGACTGGCACAAGCAATAAGCTCAGCACTAATCTAATGAGGGCCTGTTTCAATTGCCCATTGATATTACTGCAGCTGCTAAGCACCCGATGCTTAGGACACACAAACAAGAGGTATGTCTCCAATCAGCCAAAAGATAATTATCCTCTCAATATGTCCTTGCTCAGGCACAGAAGCAGGGTTGCCTTTATTCCTTTACCCTCAGAGAGTTCGTGCAAGCAAGGCCCCTCCAGTCAACCGTGTGAAACTGATGAGATCATCTCCCTGCGATGAGCTTGAGAAGTTCAATTAGTGCCATATAGTAAGCATTCATGCAAATAGGCACATGCATGTGATTTACAGACTCATGCTTCCCAGGATCATGTGATGTCACTTCCTTTGCTTAGTCCCTGCCGTGAATACAATTAAGGACCGATGGGCTAATGAACTTCCCTACTGGGGATGAGGACAATGCATTACCCTTTTGTACTTCAGACTCTAATTATCACTTTTTTACACACACATACAGTCACACACACCAGCATGATTATTAGACATGCAAAACATTTTTCAAAATTAAGTTATCAGGAGTCGAATTAACTGTTACTGCTCAAGAAATGGAAAGTTATTGAGAAAGCAGTGAACGACAGCTGAATTTCTATGGTGAGGGGGGGGTGGAGACCAAATGTTATTGACAGTTCAAATCCTTAACATGGAACGGATCCAGACTTTGTCATGACAAATAAATTAAGGTTCATTGATTTCAATGGATCTACTCTAAGCATGATGAAGTCTGGATCCAACCCGTTGTCTATTTCAGACTGGTTCCAACCCACTGTCTATTTCAGTCTTCCCAAACCTGGTGGCCTCCAGATTTTTTAGACTTCAATTCCCATCAACCCCAACTAGCATGGCCAATGGTCAGGTATGCTGGGAGTTGTAGTTCAAAACATCTGGAGGGCATCAGGTTGGGAAGGCTGGTCTATTTCTATTCTTCTCTTTTTGAAACCATATCTTTAGCTGCACAGAAGCAACTTATATGCAAAGCTATGTGTGTTCTGTGATCCAGAAAAAACACAGGTTCTGAATTAAACTTCCTGAGAATCTGCATTCCTCCCCCTCCCCCCATAAAAGTTTCTAACCTGTGAAGCATGGGTGCAAAGTATGTAGGCATGTCTACTGTGCTGAAACCTCAGAAGTTGAAAGAGCTTGCTAACTTTCCAGTGCTCAGATGGCAGCAGGGTTTTGTATATTTTCTTACCCATTCCCATGCTCACAAGAACCAAAATAACTATGCAAAATAAGAGGACCCCAGTAAATTTGCTTTATGTATGCATGCTACATAATTTGGCTTTCCTGATATGGGATTTGGATTGCCTTTGCACAGGTTTTTCTTTAGCACAGAGCACATGCAGCCTGGCTTGTTTGGCCTTCCAATGGGAGTAAACAGCAGGACTTGTTATGGCTCAGTGGCTTACAATCTCCTATGGCTAAGCTCAGGACTGAGGGCATTTTGCCTCTTTCCCCCAGGACATTGGCCTCTTTGTTATTTTCTTTGGGTTAGTTGGATCCCAGGAGAGGCACCTGCTTCAACACCCTACAGCTCAAGCTCTATTTTTGTAGCCACATTCTACACCGTGTGGGTCTCCAGGGCTCCTAAAACTGCCTCAGTCTGCGGGAACCCCTTCGTTGCCTTTGTAAAAGCCATTCTTCTGCCCGTTTCATTGTCAACAAGACCAGTGTAACTATCCTATGCCCATTGTGAATTTGTAACTAAAATCATGTAGAATTTGGGATGGCCATTGCTTTACATGATCCACTAAGTAATTGTGAAAAAACAGAGAATGAAGTTTCCCCCCCACCCTTCTGAAAGAATATAAATGTATCATTTCATAATAAAGAAAATATACTTTCATCCACTATCTCTCTTTCTCCTGATATAATTCCCAAACTGACCGTTCTGCACTCATGTAGCCAACTCTGACCCACTGAAACTTGCCTTACCTCCATTTTGAATAGGCCTCCAAATACTGTGGAATCTGCTGCAGACTGGTATCCTGAGGCCATGCGGTGTCTGCAGATTTCTGGATTTTTTAAAAAATCCTGAAATGTATGCAAATTCATTCGCAGGAAAATATGCAAGTGAGACATATGCCATGCTAGAAAATGTACACAGGGAAAAGTTGGATGAAACGAGGGACAATATGCTAAATGTCACATGCTAACATAAATTATGTAAATTATTGCAAACCTTTTTACAGAATTATTTGCGTATTTTTCTGCATGATAGAAAGAAATATTGAATCTGTCTGTGAATGGATGACAGAATGAACGATGCTGCACAATTCACGAAACACACTCGGGACGAATTTCACAAACTCCAAACATTCCTATCTGCCCTCTCCAACTATCAACTGAGAATGGGTGAGTAATTCACTTAGGCTGTTTCTACACCAGGCTGTTTGCCTGGGATGGCCCCTGTCTGGTCCCTGTGCTCCGATGGTGTGTATTAGGTACTTCTGGGATTGCCCTCCCTCCCTGTACACCCAGGGGTTATCCCAGGCAAAAGGCCTGGTGTGGAAAGGGCTTTATGTTCAGTTCTGATATGAATTCTCCATGTTTGAGACAAAAAGAACTTGAGATTAAACATATTTGAAGATAGGAGAAACCAGAAACCGACAGAGCCATCCATCCAGGATTCACAAAGTTCTTTATATTCAGGAGAGAAAGAACTTGAGTTTATTTTTTAATGAATGTGGGAGAAAGTAAAACTGTCAGCCCTACTGTTATTTTATTTTTTAAAATTTACTTGTTATTTATACCGCACCACCTATGTACATAATACTTTGTATAATCAGTTTTGAAAGGGCTCCCAAAGGGCCTACAATCTAAAATGGTCACAGGGAAAACAACGGAGGAGGGAAGGAATAGAGCAGGGGTAAGCAACATGTGGTCCTCTACATGTTGCTGGACTACAATTCCCATGATCCCTCACCATTGGCTATGCTAGCTAAGGTGGATGAGAGTTGCAGTCCAAGAACATCTCGAGGGCCACAAATTGCTCACCCCTGGAATAGAGGCATGGGTTAGCAGGGGAAGGGTATGCAATGCTTTCAGTTACATGTGCTTTGGCTTAGTGGCAAGAGGTACTGGAACTCAGAGTTTTTCAGTGATTTCTCTTGAATGTCAGGAATAATGCACAATCTACTGTGCCAGCCTTGGTCTGCTTTGCACCTGAGCAAAATGTGAAAATGTTAAATATGAGAATAGATGGATACTTAAAGACCTGCTGTTTGCAGCTCAAGTTGTTCTGGCAAAACGCTTGAACTCCCTCCTACCTCCGAATTATGGTCTGGCTATGGGAAAGCTGCCTATTTTAATCATACAAGTGAAGGAAGCTGTAAGCTAAACCTTTCATTGAAATATGGTGTGTGTGTGGATGGATTTATAGAATACTTGTTGCAAAAAAAGCTGCCAATAAATCACCATGTGCAATTCTTTTAGTGAAAAATCCGCTTGAGAAAAGGGCTGGGGGATCACAACAATTCCTCCACTGAAAGAATGCAAAAGCAAGAAATCCTGACCTTTGGAAACACTTTAAGTGCTTCTCATGTAAACCCATTCTGCACATTAGACAGGATAAGTGGGAGCACCAACAAACAGTTGCAGAATCGCATGCTCCAGTCATGCCCTTTTCCAGGAAACAATACTGGGCTAGACTCAGATAAGACAGCTTCTTATAGAATCATAGAATGGTAGAATTGGAAGGGTCCTATAAGGCTATCGATTCCACCCCCTGCTCAATGCACGAATCCACCTTAAAGCATCCCTGACAAATGGTTGTTCAGCTGCCTCTTGAAGGCCTCTAATGTTAGGCTGACCATATGAAAAGGAGGACAGGGCTCCTGTAACTTTAACAGTTGTAGAGAAAAGGGAATTTCAGCCAGGGTCATTTGTATGCAATTAGTTCCTGATGAAATTCCCTCTTCATCACAACAGTTAAAGTTGCAGGCACTATACTAGAGTGACCATATACAAAAGAAGGCAGGGCCCCTGCAACTTTAACTGTTCTGATGAAGAGGGAATTTCACCAGGAACTGATTGCATACAAATGACACTGGCTGAAATTCCCTTTTCTCTACAACTGTTAAAGTTACAGGAGCCCTGTCCTCCTTTTCATATGGTCAGCCTATGTGGGAGAGCCCACCACCTCCCTAGGAAATTGGTTCCATTGTCATAATGTTCTAACAGTCAGAAAGTCTTGTCTTCCTATGTTTTCCTCTCCTCCACAAACAGTCAGCATTCCATACCGACAGTCTTCATTGAGCTGTTTGTGCCCCGCCCCCTAGGCTGACCAGATAAAATCCAGGTCAGGGCTCATGTAACTTTAACAGTTGTAAAGGGAATTTCAGCCAGTGTCATTTGTATGCAATTAATTCCTGGTGATATTCACTCTTCATTACAACAGTTAAAGTTGCAGGCACTATACTAGAGTGACCATATACAAAAGAAGGCAGGGCCCCTGCAACTTTAACTGTTGTGATGAAGAGGGAATTTCACCAGGAACTAATTGCATCCAAATGACACTGGCTGAAATTCCCTTTTCTCTACAACAGTTAAAGTTACATGAACCCTGACCTGGATTTTATCTGGTCACCCTACCGCCCCCTATAGGTTTTATTTTCCTTTGTTCATCTGAAAATGTGGGCTTTCCTCAAGCCTACTGATACCTCTTTCTTGTGTGTGGATGGTAGAATCTACCAGGATTAGACTGCAGGTGAGGTCATATTTTTAACACACTACCAGTTGATATGCTTGTTGCATCTAATAAGCTAGCTCATCAGGGCAGTGAATGCTAAACCATTATGTGTGATGTGTCAGTTTTCTACACAAAGGGAGGTGTTTTGTTTTTATCATGGAAGGGCATTTATAATATGACCCTCAGCTACAGCTTGAAATGGTGAAATTTAGAATTCTATCAGCCCATTCTGTAAAGTAGCTGTTACGCAAATGCATTATTGTAGGCCCTGACGATTCTGACCATGCCCACAATTCTCCCTACCCCACCCCCAAGTTAGGATCTTAACTCTCTTTGAATTTAATAGGATCTAAAGATCCTAACTGTGTGCAGGTCTGCAGCATGTCTGCAGGCCTGCTATCTTTTCTGCACGCCATAACAGATATTCTGATTGCTAATTACTTCTGAAACACTGGGTTAAAGGAATGCACCTTAAATGAGTTCAAAATGCTGGTGATATTTTATGAGGCCAAAAATGAAAGACTTTTTTATATGCAATCAAGAAAGGTCTATTTTCTAGACATAAGAATTTCTTCAATTAAAAAGGGGTCAGGTGGGAGGAGGAGTTGAAATTAGATGAATTCATGGGGAATAATAAGTATATCCTTGGCACCCTGCCAAGATAGTGAACAGATTAAGATTCATGCTGAAATTTTCCTAAATCTCTGACAGATGAATTGATGATGCTATAATTCTTCTGTTGCTCCCTTGGAAACACCCAATAATGGTCAGAGCTGCCAAAGGGCCAGAAGTATAAAAGGACCAGTTTGCATTGTACTGTTTTGGTCAGCTGCATACACAGTACATTATTCATATTTGTTTTTTTAAAAAACAGTGTTTTGTTTGAACTGCACAGTTTTATTTTGAAGGGGGGAATAGGAGTATGACCCTGATTGGGATTGGGGCCCAGCAACAGTTTCTGAAAAATAATAATTCTGCCCCCAATTGTTATTTGTCTGTCCTGCCCCCACCCCCAGTTGCTCTTTTCAGTTCATATCTGGGCAGCAGACTGAGAAGGCACAGGGTTCACCTGGTCAGTCTTCCTCACTCTGGTGAGATGTCTAGGGTTCTGCACCATGTCAGGCCAAATCCTGCAATCTGAGATGAGGTGCGCTGATCTGGCCTGCCTCAGCCTGGATCCGAAGGCACCCTGAGGCCAAAACAGATCAGCACCAAAGCTTCAGGGCACCTTGGGTTGATGTGAGGCGGTGCTGGCCTGCTCCACCCACCTGCCTGCCTGGGAAATCCAGTGTAAGGCCATCTGTGAGTCCAGGTGAGTCCCGGACTCACCTTTTTCTCCCTCCTCACCCGCTTTGCCCTCCCTGGTCACCTGCTGCCACTGCTGAGACTTACCTGTAAATCGCGTCCTCTTCCCAGAAAGTGGAGCTGCAATTTAAAGTTAAGATCACAGCAGCCATAAAGTTAAAACATACTCACAATAAAATAGCAATTAAAAACAATAAAACTAGGAAGAACAACAATAGCATTAATAACAGCCACGGTAAAATAAAATGTTTTCAAGGCCTTCTTAAAAGCCTGCAAGGATAGTGCATGGCAGACCTCCGATGGGCGTTTGTTCCACAGGTGTGGGGCCACTGCTGAGTAAGTCCTATCCCATGTGATCACTCACCTAATTGCTCTCACAAGTGGGCAAATGAGAAGGGCCTCCCTTTCTGCTCTTAAAGCTGCGGGCAGGCTGATATAGGTGAAGGCAGTCCTCACCAGACCTTAAGGAGGCATTTGCCACCTCGGAGGTCCAGATATCCAGCTCAGCTCTGGCAGATTTTAAAAGCCAGAATGGACAAAGATCTAAAGGGCAAGTAGTAGGCCTCAGTCTTCCAAATAGTTTGTCCACATCCTCAGATTGCACAAACTGAAAGGTATCCAGAACATAGGGTAACCGGATTTTGGAAAGCAAAATCCCGGTCCAAAATGGCCACCACACCAAAGCAGACCCCCCCCAATATAAAATAAAAAAATTAAAAAGGCCGCCCACCATGCAGCCAACAAGCAGACACCCCCGCCACCCTGCCACCCAAAACAACCCCCCACCAAGCCACCCCCCCCCCCAAAAAGAACCAGCCCGGACCTACCGGGTTCTCCACCGCCACTGCCAATCTCGTCCACCTCCGCGTGACCCCCTGCAGCCCCCTCACCCTTCTTGCCCTGCTCCTGGGCTCCCTGAAGGTGCCTGAGGAACAGCAACAGCAGCAACAGCAAGAGGAGGAGGAAGAGCCTACTTTAAAATGCCCGCGCTGCTCCCCGGCCTCGGCAGGAAACAAGTGCACAGCTTTAGGGAGTGTCAACAAATTCCTTGTCTGGTGGCTAAAGCAGTTAGCCACCCAACAAGGAATTTGTTGACGCTCCCTAATGCTGAGCACTTTTTCCCGCCAAGGCCGGTAAATGGGGAGCAGTGCAGGCATTTTAGGGTGGGAGGAGAGCTGATCCTTTCCCCGGTTTGCCCCCACCGCCTCTCTGTCGGCCCTGATCGCCCCAGTTTTCCCGGTTAGGACCGGGAAACCCAGGGCGATCTGGTCACCCTACCATAACATGACTAGAAGGTGCACCAGCCCCAGCCGTATCAGACTCTGGCAGAACAATGGTATTCAAGTCAGCACGGATATGAGCGATTTATCTGAAAAGTGTCTTGCAAATTGTTCACAGCGGGCCTTTGATGGTCCAGGTTGTTGTGTTTCATGGCTTACAACTAAGATGCCTTTAACCAATGATATAGAATCATAGAATCATAGAATAGTAGAGTTGGAAGGGGCCTATAAGGCCATTGAGTTCAACCCCCTGCTCAATGCAGGGATCTACCTTAAAGTATCCCTGACAGATGGTTGTCCAGCTGCCTCTTGAATGCCTCTAATGGGGGAGAGCCCACTACCTCCCTAGGTAATTGGTTCCATTGTCATGTTGCTCTATCAGTCAGGAAGTTTTTCCTGATGTCCAGCTGGAATCTGGCTTCCTGTAACTTGAGCCGATTATTCTACAACAATTCCAAGATCATGCTCGCTTGTGGTATTGCTGAGCCAAGTATTCCCCCATCTTGTAACTTGGTGCATTTGGTTTCTTTTTCCTAGGTGTAGAACTTGGCATTTTTCTCTATTAAATTTCATTTTGTTGTTTTCAGCCCAGCACTCTAGCCTATCAAGATCATTTTGAAGTTTGTTTCTGTCTTCCAGGGTATTAGCGATCCCATCCAATGTTGTGTCATCTGCAAACTTGATCAGCACTCCCTGCACCTCCTTGTCCAAATCATTAATAAAAATGTTGAAGAGCATTGGGCCCAGGACTGAGCCCTGCGGTACCCCACTCATTACCTCCCCCCAGTGTGAAAAGGTACCATTGATAAGCACTCTTTGAGTCCGATTCTGTAGCCAACTGCGGATCCGCTAGTACTTGAGAGCTTCAACAAACACATGGAGCTCTCATGAAAGGTAGGACATCTCATTAAGTTTAGTATGGCAGG
Source organism: Anniella stebbinsi (assembly GCA_029215795.1). Taxonomy (NCBI): domain Eukaryota; kingdom Metazoa; phylum Chordata; class Lepidosauria; order Squamata; family Anniellidae; genus Anniella; species Anniella stebbinsi. The sequence goes on from JARDYH010000003.1 coordinate 194,315,847, forward strand.
CGGCTATATTTGCCAAGAGCCATTCTACAAAAGAATACTACGTACACATCAGAGCTCATATGCATGCTTATGTTAGGCCTCCAAGGTATGCAGAGATAAAATAGTACAGTAGCTAATTATATTTTGTATGAAAAAATATATGTGTAAGTATGACGTGTTCACCTTATAAAGTAATCCATCTCATATAGTTGCACAATAATGAATGGGTTTATTCAGGCACTAATAGCCTAGAGCACTAAAGGCTTCAAAAGGAGGGAGATTATTGTCCGTAGTAACAGAAACAGAAACATCTTTTGAAGCATTTTGTTTTTGTTTTTTTGTTTTGTTATAGTAGATTAATGAAACAGTGAGACAGACGAAGAGATGGATTATTGGGCCCATATTCTGAACTGGATGGCATCCGTTCTAACAAGAAATCCATTTCAATCCATTCAATACACAGATTGTCAAAGCAAACACTCACTCCTGGAATCCTATCTTGTCAATATTAGACTCTGTTGCAAACTGATTTGTCAAAAGAGTGCCAGGGAAGGGAAATTAAATACAAGCTCAGCAAATTGTGGCGGCGGCGATGGGGTAAGCTCCATGGCCTCTGCCAGTTTTCTCTACATTGTCCCCTATTAGCCCCTGGCCAATGCTCAGGGATGCTGGAGGACACCAAGATGGAAGAGAGCTCCATGTCGTATGCAGGGTTGGGGCAGTCATTTGTTGTTAAGATGCCATGCCACATAGTAAGTAACTATCAGGGCTACTTCTCTGGAAATTGAATTTTAGGCCTAATCCACACTAAGCAGGATATAGCACTATGAAAGTGGTATATAAAAGGCAGGAGCAGGATATAGCATTATGAAAGTGGTATGAGAGCGGTATATGGTATGTGTCAATGGGCCCCAACAGTTGTTTGTGCACTTCAATACCACTATAAAGCAGTAGTTTGGCTCCTGTCTTTTATATACCGCTTTCATACTGCTTTCATAGTGCTATATGGAAAGGGCAGAGGAATGCTTAGGAATGCTTGTATTTTGTTTTTCCATTTTTGTTATCAGCTGCCAAATGAAAGACAAGGACCACGTGAAAGGTCAAGTGGTTGATCAAGATGCCCTGGTGAAGGCACTCCAAAATACAGTTATTAAGGCTGCAGCTTTGGATGTGACATATCCTGAACCATTGCCAAGAATCAGTCAACATTTGTGTATCCACTGAGTATGCGGGGTCTCCTCCAGCGCAGCCCCAGCCCACCTGCGGAGAGGTGGAGAGGCAAGAACATCTGCTGGAGAGGGGGAGAGAGAGAGCTACGCGTAGGGGCTCCCTGCGTCTCCTCCAGCGCAACCCCAGCCCACCTGCGGAGAGGCGGAGAGGCGAGAACATCGGCTGGAGAGGGGGAGAGAAAGAGCTGTGCGTAGGGACTCCCTGCGTCTCCTCCGGCGCAGCCCCGGCCCACCTGCGGAGAGGCGGAGAGGGAGAACGTCGGCTGGAGAGGGAGAGAGAGAGAGCTTCGCGTGGGGGCTCCCTGCGTCTCCTCCAGCGCAGCCCCAGCCCACCTGCGGAGAGGCGGAGAACACTGGTCTAGTCCACCCCTCTGACACGCTTGAGGTGGCTGGGAGTGCAGTTGAATTGAAATGTGTCTGGGAGTGGCAATATCTGTTGTGCAGGGCAAGGGGAGATATGGCGATAGCAGGGCGATGTGCCATTATAGGGGAAGGAGAGATAGATATTTAACACCCATCTTACCTTCCAGTCGCCCTGCTATCCCGGGGATCTTGGAGAACGAACCAGGCCACCCACAGAACCTTTCCTTGCTCCTATGCAATGCCAGGTCGGTTAAAAGTAAAACAAATATCATCTATGACCTCCTTATAGATGAGGAGGCCGACCTGGCATGCTTCACAGAAACCTGGCTGGGAGATGATAGTGGGCCGACATGGGCTCAGGCTCTCCCAGCTGGGTACTGTGTTAGTGAGCAGGTGAGGGAAAGTGGGCGGGGGGGCGGAGTAGCTGTGGTCTACAAAGACAATCTTAACCTGACCAGACTTCCTGTCCGGCAATTGAAGCACATCGAGTGTGTGTACCTGAGTCTGAAGGCCAGGGATAGACTAGGGATTCTGTTAGTGTACCGGCCACCCCGCTGCCTATCGGACTCCCTGGCCGAGCTCACGGAACTGGTCTCGGAGTTGGTGTTGGATTCGCCCAGGCTTTTGGTCCTGGGCGATTTCAACATCCCATTCGAGGCTGGTTTGTCAGGTGCAGCTCGGGAGTTCATGGCATCCATGACAACCATGGGCCTATCCCAATTGGTCTCTGGACCTACACATTCAGCAGGTCACACCCTCGATGCTGTCTTCAGCTCCGAACAGACAGATCTGTGGGCGGAGGTAACAAATACCTCTGCATTGTCATGGACAGACCACTTTCTGGTCAGGGTTAGTATCACAGCTACCACCCGCCCCTGCAGGGGTGGCGGACCTATTAAGATGGTCCGCCCTCGAAGGCTGATGGATCCTGCTGGATTCCAGAAGGCCTTAGAGGGATCTATGGCTGGTATCATCGACGATCCTGTAGAAGCCCTGGTCAATAGATGGAATCAAGACCTAACTAGGGCTATCGACACGATCGCCCCCAAACGTTCTCTCCGACCCGCTTCTAATCGGGTGCCCTGGTATACAGAAGATCTCAGGGAGTTGAAGCGGAAAGGATGACTGGAGCGCCGATGGCGGAAAACTCGACTTATATCCGACAAGACACGACATAGAGAACATCTTCGTTCCTATGGGGTGGCAATACGTGCAGCGAAGAAAGCTTACTTCTCGGCACACATTGCGTCTGCGAATTCGCGTCCAGCAGAACTGTTCAGGGTGGTGAGGGGTCTAACTCGGGCACCCTCCCCCCTGAACCCAATGTTAGAGCCTTCGGTAGTTCGCTGTGATGCCTTTAACAATCATTTCACAGATAAAATCTCTCGGATAAGAGCCGACTTAGATGCTGTCGTTATAGCAGAGGCTGATAATGGAGTGTCCAGCGACTCCGCGAGTAGAATTACACTGGATCAGTTTCAGTTGGTGAGTACCGAGGACGTGGACAAGCTGCTTGGTCGAGTGAGGAGGACGACTTGCCCTCTCGATCCCTGTCCTTCTTGGCTGGTCGCCCAGGGAGGAGATGCAGTTAGATCACAACTACAATATATTATTAATGCATCTCTCAGGGAGGGGAGTTTTCCATCATGTTTAAAAGAAGCGGTAGTACGGCCGCTTCTAAAAAAGCCCTCCCTGGATCCCCTGGACTTTAATAACTATAGGCCAGTATCAAATCTTCCATTTTTGGGCAAGGTGATCGAGAGGGCGGTTGCCTTCCAACTGCAAGCAGTTTTGGATGATACAGATTTTCTAGACCCATTTCAAACTGGCTTCAGAGCAGGATACGGAGTTGAGACTGCTATGGTCGCCTTAGTGGATGATCTACGCCTGAGTATTGACAGGGGGAGTGTGTCCCTGTTGGTACTCCTGGACCTCTCAGCGGCTTTCGATACCATCGACCATGGTATCCTTCTGGATCGCCTGAGGGAATTGGGACTCGGGGGCACTGTGCTTCAGTGGTTCCGGTCCTACCTCTCGGGCAGGTTCCAGATGGTGATGCTTGGGGATAGCTGCTCTTCAAAAAAAGAGTTGCTATGTGGTGTACCACAAGGTGCCATCCTTTCCCCAATGCTGTTTAACATTTACATGAAACCGCTGGGAGAGATCATCTGGAGGCATGGGGCGGGGTGCTATCAGTATGCTGATGACACCCAAATATATTTCTCTATGCCTTCGACAACAGCATCAGCTAAGGATAGTGTGTCTCCTCTGAATGAATGCTTGAGGCGGTAATGGGCTGGATGAGGAAAAACAAACTGAAGCTGAATCCAGACAAGACGGAGGTGCTTACTGTCAAGGGCCACAACCTGGGGTTGGAGGTATGTCAACCAGTTCTGGATGGGGTTACACTCCCCCTGAAAGACTGTGTTCGCAGCTTGGGGGTGCTCCTGGATCCGTCGCTCCAAATGACAGCTCAGGTAGATGCGACTGCCAGAAGTGCCTACTATCAGCTTCGGCTGATACGCCAGCTGCGCCCCTTCCTAGAGTTGGAAGACCTAAAATCAGTAGTGCACGCACTGGTAACTTCGAGGCTCGACTTCTGCAATGCGCTGTACATAGGGCTACCTCTGTGCCTAGTCCGGAAACTTCAATTAGTTCAAAATATGGCAGCCAGGTTGGTCACCGGTACATCTAGGGGTGACCACATTACACCAGTTTTAAAATCTCTTCACTGGCTACCAATCAGTTTCCGGGCGAAGTACAAAGTGTTGGTTATTACCTTTAAAGCCCTACATGGTTTGGGTCCAGGTTACCTACGGGATCGCCTTCTCCCATACAATCCGCCCCGCACGCTCAGGTCCTCTGGGAAGAATTTATTACAGTCAACAAGAACTAGACTGACAACCGTTACCCAGAGGACCTTCTCTTCTGCCGCTCCCAGATTATGGAATGACCTGCCGGGAGAGATTCGCCAACTCACTAGTCTTCCGGAATTTAAAAGATCTATAAAGACTTATCTCTTCCGGCAGGCCTACCCAGATGAATTTTAAAGTGTTTTATTGGTGTTTTATTGGTGTTTTAATGATGTACTGGTTTTATCTGCTTTTAATCAGTTTTTGTATTTTGTGTTTGGTGTTGTTCCCCGCCTCGATCCGTTGGGAGAGGCGGGTGATAAATAAATATATTATTATTATTATTATTATTATTATTATTATTATTATATCCTGCTTGGTGTGGATTAGGCCTTTGAACGGTGATTATAAATAGTAGGCAGGGGCTGTCCTGTGTTTTTGGGTATGGAACTCCAATCAATGAAGGTTAGGCTCATTCTCATTCATATGACCATCTCGCACGGGATAGAGGAGGGCAGTGGAGGCTGGTGACTCCGATGTTAGTGGGGCTTGAATCCGTTATGGGTTTCAGTCAGACTTCTAAAGGAGAGATCCAAGGTGCTGAACCCAATCCCCAAAATAAGTTCAGCACCTTGGATAGCCTTGTTCTGACTGAAGTCCAGAGGGGACTTACAGCCTCACTGACCTCAGAGCCACTAGGCTCCACTGGGGAGAGGATCAGCCCATGTTGCTTTCTCAGGTGGAGGCAGTCATGCACATGCCACCACCACTCAGAGAACTCATCCCAAAGGGCTTTTGGCATGCAACCATGGCAACATGTACACAACCAATCTAGCACAGGTTGCTACAGTTGAAAAGTCAGCACAGGCTCCCATGGGCTGAAGTGGACATGTGATAAAGAACTGAGTATTTGGGATGACATTTGAGTCAGGAAGAGGAATCAAGAGATAAGACACATGATCAAAGACAAAATTCCAGTACATGGCACTTTGAATAAAGTTTGGAGTGCCTCCCATTTGTAGGAAGAGCTTTCCTCAGTGGTAGAGCACATGCTTTGCACGCACAGGAAATCCTTGGTTCAGTCCCTAGTATATATTTCATAGAATCATAGAATAGTAGAGTTGGAAGGGGCCTATAAGGCCATCAAGTCCAACCGCCTGCTCAATGCTATGAGCAAATAGCATCTGAGGGATGAATTAAACAGGGAAAACAACATGGAAGGGAAAGCCTGTCCCATCCAAATTGGGGCCTACAGCTGATTTAATTAAACGGGGGGAGGACCATGGGAGACCCTTTGTTCACAAATCTCTCATGCCTCTCCAAATTTGATCCTAAAGCTCAAGGAAGTAAATAGAATTTGCATTCATAGTTAATCCCAGTCCTGATTCTCATCAAGTCTATTGAAAAATAATTCCACAGGCTTCAATGAAATTTACTTCATGTTATAGTACTACAGCATTATTCTGGATCAAACCATGTTCAGACAACGTGCTAAGCCATGTTGGTTAAGCATTTTGAGCTAAACATTATGGCTTTGTGTGTCATATGAACCATGACTTAGTGTATCGTGTGAACCATTCCTAACTATGGTGGCTACATGGTTTAAACAAATTCACTAACCATTTACTACAAAAGGGTTAGCAGCCTAACCATGGCTTAGCATGTTGTCTGAACAGGCCCATTGTGTGTGTGGGGAGGGGAGGGAGGAAAGTGTACCTACTCATTGGCCTGCTAAGATCAGTAAGGTTGGTGGGCACTCCAGAGGGCCTTCTCACTTGTGACTCCTTTCCTATGGAATTCCCTTGACAGATATATGGCCACTTTTAAGAGGGATTTAAATATTCATTTCCTCTTGGCTTGCCATTTTTGTATGGTACTGGCTGCCAACAAATATTTTGAAATTATATTTATTTTAACTAATTCAATTGGTGTTAATATGTAAGGTGATTTTATGAATTTGTTTGTAATATTTAATTGTATTGTTTTTATGTTGTAAGCTGCCTTGGAAGGACTATGATTTTGAAAGTTGGCCAAGAAATAGAATGCATGAAATAAAAAAAAACCCTATTTTCATTATGCAATTCATTTTATGTATATATACAGCTTGAATTGTGACTAAAACAGAGCTATCAGAAACTCAATATTATATAAACTATGCATCTAATGTATAGAAGCATGGCATGTGAATAGTGTCGATAGATACTGCGCAGTATTCCATTACTCCAGTTTAAGTAGGTGAATTACTACAATTGTCCAGAATAGAACATAGAATTTATTCTAGTCCCTTCCCTTCATTGTGTCTTCCCCTCCACCTTTCTAATGTACACATGTGTCCAGATAAAGCAGTGCTTTATCAGAGCATTATTTTATATGATTATATAAGATTACAGGGATGATTAGCAGGTCATGATTGTATGTACTGCCTTGGCCCCAAACCCCGAATAAGAGACAAAGCAAAATCAGTCCACCTCGACCCGAATCTGACTCATGACTGGATTGGGCTACCTTGGCCCAAAGAAGCTGAAGCTCTTTGGACTGATTCAGCCAATGGCCAGCCGCTGCACCCTGCCTGCCCGTGGGACTTTTCCGGTCACCGTAGTTTACAACAGTAGATCTATGGCAAGCCAGAGATGTTATCTTCCTTAGAAATGGTGGCTTTCCTGGAGGTACATCTCGTGGGGGAGGGGGGGCGGCAGCAGCTCACCAGGTTTTAGGGGGGGGTGAGCGGGAGGGGAGGGGGGCTCAATAAACCGCAACAGCCAACCTGCTTCAGATTCAGAACTGAATCCGAAGTGGGCCGGGAGGTTCCGAGGCACACCAAGTCAAATCGTGGTAGATTCAGAAGCTCCAAATCGGTAAATGGGGGGGGGGGCTGTGCACAGCCCTAGTTATATATAAGACTGCATCGATATCATGGTCATTGTGCTTTTTTTGTGGGTGCACCCATATTTTCCTGCATGCCTAAAGGTGGGGGAAGGGAAAGAAATTTAAATGCAACTGTGTGTAAATATCGGACATTAGATAGCTGATAATGACAGCAAACGGTAGAGCTGTGATATCAAACGATACGATATTTTTCAATCCAATATTATCAGAAAATATTGGAGAATCGTTTGTTTTTCCACCATAGGCTAGCATTATACACAAGACAAGCCTGTAACTGCTGTATTTTTAAACCTACAGACATGAAACTTCGCCACAGTGAACATGCATTGAAGGGAAGCATGCTCCCTCCCCAAATCCCCCCCCCCAAAACAGGTCAAGTGTTTACTTGTAAGGAGGTTGGGAACATTTCTAAAGACAAGCCTCTAGGCTGTAATGGTTTTTTTTTTTAAAAAAGTTTCATAACAGAGGGTGGGAAAAGGTGGTGTATGTGTGAGTGGCAGCTTCATTCACCAATCGTGCTGTTCAAGGATTTAAGCAGGCTCCAATTGCAATGATGGAGGAGGGCTGAGGATAACCCACCATATACCCCCACCTTTGCGTTTTGACTCTCTGTGGGGAGTAGTAGTTTGAGAAGGAAGGGTGGTTTTGGTCAGAGCTCTGTGAGATTGCATTTTGGTGGAGATTGTTTGTTGGTGATTCTTTCTTCCATTTCCCTTCTCCTCTCTCTTTTGGCTTATCGTTTCTGCTAGTTGTTTGTTTGTTTGTTTGTTTGCTAGTGTCTTCAAAAATATCTGTGATTGAGTGTGTGTGTTTGGAGCTTTGCCCTCTCTCTCTCTCTCTCTCTCTCTTGCATTTACTTTCTGCTACTTGTTGTAAAAGTAGCAGAAAGCCCATCTGTGAGATCCCCATCTGTAATGGACATATCTTGAAAAATGACCACATTATAGACACCTTAAAAAGTGTGTTTTGAAAGCTTACTTATGAGTAACGCTTGCACCAATTGTTCTGAAATTTGGAACACATGACTAGCAACACTCAGTCTGCACTGTGGGCAAGTTTCAAGTCTCTAACTTTTGAAATACAGAAGTTATAAACGTTTATGTCTCAAAAAGCAACTATATAGGACAAAACAGGGATTTGATATCGGAATCGGGATTTCCGATATTTATCGGATATCGGATCTGATACTTGGGACTTCCGATATGGTCCGATACGATACTCTTGATCTCGGAAGTTCCAATTCCGATTCCGATACTGATATTTCTGGCTGTGCACATCCCTAGTTTATTCCCTACATAAACTTATGTGTGTATTACAAAAGCAGTGTGCAGAAGGAATATTGATGTAATCATTTGTATGATTACATTGAGATTTATTCATTTATTTTGGAGTATTTTACCAGTGTGGATGTTCACATCATTAATGAACTGAACTCACTGAGTTGCCCTCTATAAAATGCTAAAAATAAATTAAAGCAAACAAAAAAAACATAGTGAATCCCTAATGCACTGGTTTCACTTCAGAAACAAGAGCAGGAAATTCAGATTGCAATTCTATTTTCACTTGCCTGGGAGTAAGCTCCATCAGGGTTAGTCTTATCATTAGGCAGGCTGAGAGGGGCGCCTCAGGCAGCAGATGCTGGCTGGTATGTAGGGGGGATGTGACAGCAGTCCCCAGACGTTCCCCTCTGTTGGAGGACTGTGACAAAATGTTATTTATTTTGCTGTTTTTATATATATAATTTTGAATGGTTGGTTCAGGGCTTGATTTGCTTTGGCTAATTCTTTTTATTACAGGCAGTGGTAAGTAGAGGGGAGGGGGAGCTAGAATGTTGAGCTGTTTGAATGTTGTCATCTGATTGGTTGTTTCATTTGGAGTGAGAGAGAGGATAAAGGAGAGGGAGTTGAGATCTTTTTCTTGATAAATAAAGTTTTCAATATTGTTTTGTTACTTTAGCCACACTTTCTCGGTCTTCGTTGTTGCTGTAGATTGGGGATATACACCCAGACTTAAGCACAAACGTTAATAAAAAGACGGTTTAAATTTCCCTCATTCTTTTTTTAAAAAAAGAAAAGGGTGGTGGCAGCGAAAGAGAAGTGGTGGATAGCCTCACTGAGGGTAGTGATTCCACAAGGGCACACACCACTGTTCCAGGCAGCTGGTCCTGCACGCCTTAAGCTAGCCTGCTGCCCTTCGGTATAGTAGAGGATGCTGTCTCATCACTATTGTCCAAATAATAACAATAATAATAATAATAACAACAATAACAATATATTTATTTATTTATTACCCGCCTCTCCCTCCGGATCAAGAAGGGGAACAACATTAAAAACACGTGATATAAAATACATAAAACTGATTAAAACATATAAAAACTATTACATTGTTAAAATACCAATAAACCTCCTAAAAATCAACTGGGTAGGCCTGCCAGAAGAGATCAGTCTTTATAGCTTTCTTAAATTCTGGAAGACTGTTAAGTTGGCGAATCTCTCCCTGCAGGCCATTCCACAGTCTGGGAGAGGCATAAGAGAAGGTCCTCTGGATAACAGTTTAGCTGCCAGTCTGGTCGGCTTCTGGAGGTTTAATGGGGATGGGGGGGGGGGGTTTGCCATCTTGTTTTTTGCCTCTGGCAGCAAAATGGCTGGCCCTAAGCCCCACCCAATTTTCTTCTGAGTAGACCATGTTCTTTGGTGTTTGTATTGATGGTATTATTGTATTTATCTATTTGTGATTTTAGAATTAGGATTTTAATTGCATTCATGTGCTGTATGGTTTGTACATAGGTTGTTACCCACCCTGGTTCCGTGTGAGGAAGGGCAGTATGTAAATTAAATTCCTAATACTTAATAATTGAACCTCTTAGGGATTTTATCATATTTGGTGGTATATAAGTATGACAAAAAATGAAAATAAAAATAAAAATAATGACAACGATCATGTTTGGCAGGGTAGGCAACTCTGGGTTGGGGTGGGGATGGGGCATCACTTTCCAGCCCTTTGAGAGCTGGACTCCCCATGGACTGCTGAAATTGGTTGGTGTGGTAGCAACAAAAATATTGGCTTGGAAACAAGCTAACTTTGTCCTTTTGAAGCTTCTGTTCTGGTTTGCTGCTGACATTCAGTGGCAAACCCCTGTTGTTGCTTTGACTGCTGCTGCACCTCTGAATTTTGTGAGCGCAGCAGCAGTAGCAAAGGCAGTGAGGGGCACACCAGAGGGCGTGGGTGCATGTGACCCATGGGTCACGTGTTGTCCACCCGATTGCACTGTCGGAACTCCAAATTTGGCAAGAAGTTTCCCAGACTTTCAGAAGCATCCCTTGAGAATCGTTATGATAGGATCTGTGTCTCTCAAAATGATCTTTTGGCAGGACTGATCATCTCTACCCTCCCCCTCCCCCCAAGCTTGCTATTCGGGTTTTATTAGGATTTTGTTCAAATTCACTGACCTATCTTAATTTTAGGATTCAGCAGTGATTAGTTCTTTTAAACAGCAACAACCTGAATTGGTGAGCAAAAACATGAGTAGCTATAGCTACAGCAAACTCTGATGGTATACTGTTTCCTCCCCTGTTGGGGAGGGGGGGAATCATTTCTAGCAACACATTGGGGACATTTGTCTGTGGACTGAGAGGGGGCCCAAGTGTGGTATGAAAGTGTCACACTTTGGACTCGAGGGGAAAAGAGGTGGAATCTGACTGCCCCAGTGGGCAGAAGGTCCTGTCACTCAGCTGATGGAGCAAGACTGATGACAGTTCTAAAGGGACATCCTAGCTGGAGGTGAGATACCAAGAGGGTGGATGATGACAGGAATGGGAGGGGGGAATATTTCTGGTAAGTGAGACCTTTAGCAAGGGCTGCTCTTGTTATCTAGGGAGCTTGTGTGTTTGCAGAGCTCATTGCGAAGCCACCCCAGCACAGATGGCATGCACCACGGTTCACAATCTGCACGATAAAATGAAGAGGAGGAAGGAAGGCTATGGACTAAGACGTTCATGTAGAACTTCAAAAAAAAAAATGATGGCAGCTGATGGCAGCTCGTGCATTTTCCTCCCTGTCCCACTCCCCAGTGTTTATGCATTACATGCATGGTATGATGCTGACTTACTGTGATGCCTGTATGGACATGACTCACCTGGAGCAGGAGCCAGTGCTGGCATTCCTCCAGTGCCAATCATTGCACTAGTGGGAATGACTGCTAGTGCAATGGGAAGCTAGCACTTGATAGCACAACCATGGGAGTGCCTACTGTGCATGCAGAAGGTCCCGGGTGCAATCTCCAGCAACTCCAGGTAAGGCAGGAAAAACTTCTAAGCAAAACATGGAGAGTAGGGATGGGCAAACTCACCCACATCCAATACGTTGTCCACTCACCCTGCCATCATCGTCTGCCCTGCTCGTCGAGGCACTCAAGTTTCCTTCGAGGCTCGGCGAGGCCTGATGAGTCCTTGCTCCGGAAATAACTCATTTCACACCTTTTCTCTTGCATAAATGGGGACTTTACAATTGCCAATTGCGTGATGGGGGAAACGCACAATTTCTGGAGCCTCCATTTTGGAACATTTGACACATTCCAGATGAGGGCAGATGGCTGGCTGCTGAGAGCTCCTCAGGCCTCACAGGTGTTTGGAGCATGGGTCTGCGAGTGTGCCGCAAGTGCCTGAATGGGTCCAGGGGATAGATGCAGGGGAACCTGTCAGACTCCCAGATTCAGTCAGGTGCCTGCAGCATTCCTATTAGAAAGCCACTGCTAGTCAGTGTTGGCAATACCTTATTTGGTAGGGGTGTGCACGGACCCCCCGGATCGGGACCTCCAATTTTGTCCCGGACCGGTTCGGACAAAATCGGAGGCCCCCCGGACCGGATCGAGTCCGATCCCGACCCAAAAATCGTACATTTTTGGATCGGCCGCCATTTTTTTCCCCATAGACTTGCATTGCAATGCAAGTCTATGAGGAAAAAATGGCGGCGGGTGGGTAAGGGGGGGCCTAACTCCCTCCCCCCCCCGGGGCCCCGGCAGGTAAACTCCCTCCCCCGCGCTCCCTACCCCCCCGGGGCCGCCCGCTTCCATCCGCTGGCGCCCGCGGGCGCCAGCGGATAGAAGCGGACGGCTCCGGGGGGGGGTAAGCCCCCTTCCCCGCCACTGCTTACCTTCTCGGCCCGTCCGGCGCCGGCGGCTACTACCAGCGGGCTCCGCGGCCTACTCTCGAGTAGCGCGCCGGGTGATGACATCACCCGGCGCGCCATCCTAGAGCAGGCCGCGGAGCCTGCTGGGAGTAGTAGGCGCCGGCGCCGGACAGGAGCCGCCGGGCCGGGCAGGTAAGGGCCCCCCTCCCCCCTCCCCCCTCCGCGCGCCCCCACCTCCCCTCCACGCACCCCCTCCTTACCTTCCCGGCCCGGTGGCTCCCGTCCGGCGCCGGTGCCTACTACTTCCAGCAGGCTCCGCGGCCTGCTCTAGAGTAGCGCGCCGGGTGATGACATCGGATCGTGGATCGGGTCCGATCCAGTGCACATCCCTATTATTTGGTATAAAGCAGCTTCCTGTGTTCCTATGTTCCTAATCCTGAAAACTAGCTCAAACCAGTGTTTCTGGAACATGTGATGATGTGTGTGTAATGCAGAAAAAGCATTCTGGGTGATGACATTTACAATTTTGTTTATGTAAGAATAGAGACAAGATGGTGCATTTATGTCAGCATAGGGAAGTGCTGTATTACATCCTTTCTTTCACACCCACATGGAACATTTCCTCATATTTCTCAGTAAAATATACGATAAACCACAACACTAAGGTTGCAAATACAATCCCATGCATATTTTTCTATAAAAATGGCACGTGTATGACTCTGGGCTTTATCACACCTACCCGTTTTGCTTATGCGGGTTCCCCCTCCGTTTCCTATGCAAGTGTAGCCTTTTGATCACACGTGGTCGGTTTTGCTCCAATTCCTCAGCTCAGCCTTCGGAGGACGGGAGCAAATGGACAACTCCCGTTCAGGAATACTTCAAAAGTGAAATGGGAAACGGAGCACTCGGGGCTCGAGAGCAGCATGAGGGGGCGACATGATGTGAAAGAATTGGATCAAAGTCGCGGCGGGTGTGGATCAAACCACCTGTGTGATAAAGTCCTCACATATCAAACATCTAATCCTTTTACTGTTTTGCAGTCTATCCAATATATTTACTGTCATTTCCTACTTGGGAGTAAGTCTAATAAAACTAGTTGGACTTACTTCATTGTTAGGATATACATATTATCAGTATGCATCAAGCCTATGAGTTGGAGGACCTCAGGTGATTTTATATTTAACACCATATTGTTTGTAGGTCATAATTTGGATGGATATAGTTGGTGCCATACCTGAACTAGTGATCATGTTGTATTTTTACATGTGGTATGTATGATGGTGAATCCCATGTGGAGTTGAAATGGGCATACCAACCATGCCACATGAAAAGCACAGAGATTGTTCAGTCAATGGACATACTCTACCCAGGCTCAGTGTCACACAGAACATGCTCAACCAAATGTGGGGCCCACATTCCTGGTGTCTGAGCCCTTTGCTCCATTCCCAGGGGTCAGATTAGGTTGTATTTCTCAAAGAAGCAAAACAGGAAGAAATAAGAACCATAGAAAGCTCCAAGTGGGGCTGGAAACCAGGCAGGGTTACCTGTATGTTGCTCCAACAAGGAGCAGATCAAGACTGAGCCTTAAACAAGAGTTTAGTTGCCATTAGCCTGGTTGACTGCACCTTTACAGTAATGGAGGCTTTGTCTAATAAAGGGGGCTGGCCTGTTTTAGCTGTGATGACATGAGAGTGGTTATGACATGCCCATGTCCTCATGGCTGGAGTCCTTAGAGTCTGAAGATGATAAGGCAACCTTCTGTGTACATAGGGGAACTGAATGAGGGATCTTTCTGTTGGACTGGGACTGGGAAGGTGAATACCTCATGATGAATCCTATTCCTGAATGGTTAACTCTGGGGTGTCTTCTGAGCACAAGAGGTCAGGATCCTCTGAGGAAGAAGGTTTGTTCCATGATACCGAGAAAATTAGTGCTTTCCCTACCAAGCTATTTCCCCAATTTGATCCTTGCCCAGAGTTCCTAATAGCAGAGGGAAGAAAAGACAATTACCTGTATACATTGTATTCCATGGCTAGTAGTAGTTATTGGGGGGGGGGAGGGTAATGTCAGTTAGGAAAATGGCACAGAGAAAGGGCTTGAGCAGCTCTGATCCTTTTAACACCCTCCCCATGTATGCTTTTAAGCAAAGAAAAAGTCATTGGGAGATCCCTTCATAGTTCTCCCACATCACATCTGCTTTGGCCCATAGACACAACAATAACCTTCTCCAATGAACATACATTTGAAAGTGCTTTGCATGAAAAATGCCCTTCAAAAAATTTATTTTACTGTACTGATTTGCAATAATAATTTAGACATGACACTCTCCAATTAAGGTGATTTCATATCAGTTGGCATACTGTGCCATTAAGCATCCAAGTTCCTTTAAAGATGTTATCCCCCCTCCCCACATAAATATAATAATGTATTGGGCTCTAGCTTACTATAAACCTATTAATTTTCTTCAGTTGGAACAGAGCAAGAATAATTGGTGCCTACCCTTTTCCAACACCCTATGGCATGTTTAGTGATGAATTCTGTCTCCCCACAGCATTACTTTTCCCTGGATTATTTTTCATGTGCCTTGTTTTCTCAAAGTTAAATCGCTCTTATTCTCTGTACTCTTCCCAATTTGCTCAACATTTTTCAGATTTTGTGCCCAGATCAGAACACTGGGCTCCAGCCAAGGATTAAAAAGTCCACAACATTAAGAAGAAGAATCGTTAGCTTACTTGTTTTAGATTTATTACTTTTTTAAAAAAAATACAGTATAATACATTGTAGCGTTCACATTTTCTAGGTAAAAGTGCCATGTGTATGACTCAAATACAATACATCATCCATAGAATTCTCAACCCTTTTATCATTCTGCACTATATTCAGGATGTTGCCTGTTATCACCTACTGTGTATTCTTACTGTTTCCCATATGAATCATAACATACTTGCAAATTAAATGTTGTTTCATTTCTTTCATCCTGAACACTAGCCGTTTTTTTTAGTATGATTTTCCCAGGTCTTCTTCAATGGTTTTGTTGTCCCTCTTGACTGTGTGAATCAGGCGTGATGAGTCAACCTGATGGGTTCTCCACTTTTGTCCTACAGATCAATTGTGCAAAGAACATCTAGTTCTTAGCTGTCATGTGTAAGTGCTTTTAACAGAACACCCAAAGTGTTTGCATGGGAGGGTGGAGTGAAGTGGTGAATTATCTGCCTCTTCCTGGGGCTCATAGGGGAATGGAGGGGCTTTGGATCCAGAAAATCCAAGGCTGCCCCTGACCCATCACCTGCACACCCCATTTCAAGGCCTTCTGCTTGCAAAAGGACCATAGGTGGCAGATCTACACTTGGGGTCTCAATAGGGTACACCAATGTCCCCATGGACATACCGTTTGGCTCCCTGTCCCTCCAGATTTTAATTTTGCTGCATGGCTAAAGCCCTACCTAAGGGCTATCATGGTGCCAAGTTTCATCTCTTTATCTTTAAAAATAACAGAGCTGTAAGCATTTTTGCTAATTCCCATTGACTATAAAGTAGAGCTGCCCTTTGGGTGGGGGGAGGATGGGAAAATCCAGATTTCCCCTCTTCCTGTATTTGTTGCCAAAAATCCTGACATGGCCTGATTTTTCTGGACATATGGACACCCTAGTCTTGGGCAAGTTAGTTTTCTTTTATTCTCACCAGTTTGACTTCTGGGAAATGAGTGTTTTGGGACTGGGTACGTCTACCATAACAGTCATTTTGTAAGTGGACAAGTGCCCCATGGAAGCCATTTTGTGAAAGTGCCCACAGACACTCTCAAAATTCCAAATGTGCCTACCAACCCAGAAATGTTGAAGACCCCTATTCTTAAGGGACCAATATACTTGTAAATTTCATTCATTCCTGACAAACAGGAAAAAAAAGTATAGCTTTGATTTGATTTTACTTTCCCATGATAGTCAAATGGGAGGCATGAAACCATGGATTTCTGAATCTCGGCTTGGTTTTACTACCCAAGTTGAAGCAGATGTGCTCCCAATTGATCTGATTAGAATCAGGTCATTTTCTGAAGCACTGAACTGGGGGATGAGTTGAATCTTGTGCTCAGTGCACATCTCTAGTTCTCGACATATTACTGCCACAGAATGAAACTAAAGGGTGGTGGCATTGCAGTTGACCAGGTCCTGAAGGTTCTAGAGCATAGCCTTGGGGTGGCTTTCTAAAGCTAAGCAGCTATGAGCATGAACAGTGCCTTGATGGGAGATCGCCAGGGAACTCTATACATGCCACCTCATGTTCCATGAGGAAAGGAAGATGGGTCATAAATGCATGTAAGAAATAATATGAAACTTTTGTTTCATATTATCTTGCTCCTAAGTTTCTTTCCTCGTCTTTTCCAGAAGAACTTTATGTGCCTTGGACACTCAAATAGAGCCTAAATTAGAGATGGAGAGATGGAGAGAGAGAGAGAGAGAGAGAGAGAGAGAGAGAGAGAGAGAGAGAGAGAGATCAGTTTGCCATCATTTTTCTTAAGGTTTCAGAAACAGACTGCAGCACAGCTGGGTACTGACATCAGATCACTTTAGTCCCAGTTGTGTTTTTTGATTAGATATGTTCTCTACTGACCATCTCTGAATGACAAAGAATAAAATGTGAATATACTCATAGTGCAGTTATTTCCCAGCTCTTCGGAACTCTCCACTTGCCATTTGCTTTAAGCTCCCAACCGTTTTGCAAGTGGAATATTGATTTCTTTTCATAAGCCTATGGTATGTGAAGTCAGATTTTCAAACTTCAGTGAAACTTGCTCTCTATTCTTCAAAGTTGAAAAGTTAACTGAAAAAGAAGAAGTGATAGATTTATTTAACTGTGATTTTTAAAATCTTTTTTTTGTTTTTACAACATGTCATTTTCCCCATTTGCTTTTTTTCTTGAACATGTACTTGAACATGTACTTGTACTTTGCATTGAAGCATCCTTCCTGCAATATACTTCATGGGCCCAACAAAGGTAATAAGTGCACACAGATGTTTTTTAAAAAACACTTCAAACACATTATAGAAATAAGTCTATTAGAATCATTCATGACTGCCTGACCAGGTTCATAATGTTGAGAGACTGAGGATCGAGCTAAATGTGACATCAGAAATATGTGAATGCATTCACCAGTCCCTCCCTCCCCCTCCCCTTCTCTCTTTCAGCAGCTATAGGGGGTATTTGCATGGAAGGTAGTTTAACTCTTTTCTCTGCACTAATTTTCTGATGTAACTCTCCCTCAAGAACTGTGTGGAGAGATCACCGGATGGAACCAGTGGAAGCTTTTGGTTCCAATTTTGGTGGGCCTGTGAACCTATTTTAAGAATATGGTTCAACACCCTTGATAGCTTCTTTAGAGTTCTGGTTGGATCAGACTGAAACCCAGAATGGATTCACAGTCCAACAGAATTGGAGCCATTAGCCTCTGCTGGGTGGAACCCACTAGTCAAGGGCAATCTCAGTGATATATCTACAAAAACATGGAGGATTGCCTTCGCTAGGTTAATTTCACTGGCAATAATACCAAAATGTGAAAGACTCTACATAGGTTATCCCACCATTTACTTCCACCAGATGCCACCATAAAATTACTCCCTTATTTAACATACCTCACATGTCTAAAGTAGCTCATCATTAGGCATGAGACAAAGATCAAAGGTACAAATAAAGGAAATAAAGCTATGAAATATTTTATTAAAAAGGAACAAAGCAAGGAAGTTTATATTTTATGGTTACATTAGATCCTGTCCTGCCCCAGGCTGCCGTTCTTCCTGAGGGCAGCTTTTGAAGTCTCCCTCCCCACACTTTCTGGCTGTCTTATGCCTTGGCATCCCAGTCTAGTTGCTGTTGTTTTCTTCAGGCTGTCTGCCTGTCCTGAAGGCACTCTTCCCTGATGACTCTCTCAGACAAACCTTCTCCAGGCAAAACTCCCCCAAATGCTTCTCAACTGCTCCTTATATTTCCTCCCATCAAGAACCCTCTAGACAATTAGCCTTGGTGATGTCAACATTCAATCATAGCAGCTCTCTTCAAAGTCAGGACAAATGAGCATCTTTCAAATGTTTCACTGTATTCCAGTCAGATGGTACCAATTTTGATCTATCCATACTATATATAAGGCAGAAACCTGCCCTCATATTTCCCTGTCAATGGTAACAATAACTGCCACTCTGCCAGCACACCATATTTATAATGCATCACTCCATAGGAACAAGCTTCTAGTAAAAGCACACATTTTTCAGTTCTACTGTTTATCTTCAGTCCTTGTAGCAAACCTTAACAGTTGAACATTCTGAATGTTTACTTCACAAACCCAGTTTCTTCACAAGCTGCTACTGGTTATTGTGGGGAAAATTTACAAGCAAAACAGTTGCCTGTATGTTTTTTTCTTCTGTGGCTTGTAGCAGCTCTAGTGGGTGTGTGAGAGAGTGTGTGGAACAAAATAGACATTACTTTAAATGTGTGTCTAGCCACAATGTCTTCTTTCCATTTTTATTCTAGAGTAGTTGGAGGGGCCTCAATCCTGATTTTAAAAGCTTTCCTACTCCTCATGTTAAGGTCCTAATCAAGATTGGCCCCATCATGTCTGCTCTAGAATAAAAATGAAAAAAAAAAGTTATAGCTGCTAGACACACATTTAAAGTCAACTCTGATTTGGCTGTGTGTGTGCATGTGTGTGTGTGTGAGAGAGAGAGACAGAGACAGAGAGACAGAGACAGACAGACAGAGAGATTTTGTGGGAAACTGTTTAGTTAGGTTTGTCTAGTTTATTTGTATGCTATTTCTGCACAATGAACTGTGCCCAAAGCAGCTCACAGTAAACACCAAACTATTACCAAAATACAACATTATCTTCGAAAACAACAAAAACAATGTGTTTTGATGAATTACAAATTCAAATGAGACAAAACCAACAATTCCATAAATGTAGCATTAATTCAATGCTAGACTGAATTGATTTAGATTTAATACAGAACAAGTATAAACCAGATCAAAATGCAAGGATAAAATACAACCAAAGCAGCCAACCTGGCCCAACCTCACTGCTAGTGCTAGTCTTGCTGTATTCCAAGGGCTCCCGAGTAACAATAGTTTTATATGATCTAAAATAAAATAGGAAGTGATGCCTTCAATTAAAGTAGAGCTTAGGGCACAATCCTATGCATGTTTAGTCATGAAAAAATCCTACAACTCCCAGCATTCCCCAGCCAGCCATACCTCCTGTAAGCTGTGTTCATAAGCTATTTACAGAAATCCTCATTTATGGAAAATGGCAGCTGTAAGTAGTGCCATACTCACAAAATTGTGAGCATAAATAGTCTAATTTTGTGTAAATGGCACCATTTATGGCTGTCATTTTGCACAAAATGGCAATTTCTGTAAATAGCTTGCCCCAAATTTTGTACAAAATGGTGGCTCATAGAACTGCGGGAAACTGGGAGCTTGCACAACTTGGCTCACAGTTGCTTAACTGAGGGGTTGGCAAAGGTAAATAAGGATCTGGGTGATTTACAATTGATCAGTAAGGTTGTGTTTAACAATATCAGAACATATGAACATAAGAAGAGCCCTGCTGCAACAGAGCCTATCTACACTACTGCTTTAAAACTGTTTAAAACAGTTTTCAAAGTGTTTTCTCCTGTGTGTATAGATAGGCTCTCAGTGTCCATCTAGTCAAGCATTCTGTTCATGCACCCTCCTGCCCATGTTCCCAAACAACTGGTGTATACAGGCTTACTGCCTCGGATACTTGAGGTAGGACATAGCCATCATGACTGGTAGCCATTGCTGCATTCCTATGCAAACTTATTTGCCTGATTTATGTGCAAATTGTCTATTTCTGAGCCTCAGTGTCCTAGCTGTAAAATGGAACTTTATTCTTAAGTGTGCTGGCACAATCTGAATCCATCAATGAGTAGATGATGAAACAACAAATGCCTGACAATCTGTGAAACACAGATGGAATAGATTTAACAAAATCTGTACATTCCTGCTTGTGAGTAGACATGTACAGGATGTACAGGATTGTGTTTTTAGAGATTTTTTGCCAACATCTTTTGACACAGCTGCCAACATGCCCCATTCAGAAGGAAGCTGTTGAAGTGGATGTGGTGAATGAAATAACAACTATGGGAAGATGTTTCTATTCAAGTACTGGTTGCTAATGCCACGGACTCTAAATGCCTGTCCCTGGCTGGCTTGAAATCATTGACAATCCTTTCAAAATAACAGGTGCATATATTCTTTTGCTTAAAAGCATTTTTATTGGCAGGGTTTAAACACAGAATATTATCATCATTGTTGCAGTGTAAGAGTTGTTATAAAAATATTCAGGCTTTAGTGATACCCAGAACAATTTAGCTTATTTTTGTGTAACTGTAAACTTAAATAGTCTTTCAACAGCAGAAGTTGAACCAATATATCATCTTACCTATTTTCCTTCTCCTGTTGCATCTGATCAATTCAGCAAGAGCCATGTCCACCAAATAGATCTGGAATATAATCTGCATGGTAAACAAAGATACAGACAATAAAAAATTGATCAATGTCTGTAATGAAAATACTTCCCTTGAAAGAAAATCATGTTATGAGATTATACTTCTGCTGTAAGCCAATTTAGATGTCTGTGGATTTAAGAAGCAGGGTAGATAGTTTTTGTTTTGTTTTTTTGTTTTGTTTAAATACCTTTGGGGGGCATTTGTAAAATTTGCACAAGTGCGACTGTGTGCAAGTGTGAATTTGCACAAATTCAGGAAACTGGCGGGAAAAAATCGATTCTGCCAATGAGTAGACAATGGAATGAAAGGCACCTGACAATCCACAAAACACAGATGGTATGAAATTTACAAAATCTGTACATCCCGATCAGCAAATAGCACGGAACACTCAAATATTCCATTCCTCTAGAACAGGAGTGAGCAACTTGTGGCCCTCCAGATGTTTTGGCCTACAGCTCTCTTAATCGGTCACCATCGGCTATGCTGGCTAGGGCTGATGGGAGTTTTAGGCCTAAACACCTGGAGGGCCACAAGTTTCCCACCTGTGCTCTAAAAATCCAGTATTCATATAATTACAACTTCCTAAGATTCCATTTGATTTATTGCTACAGTACTCTAATTGTCATTTTATTAGTCATATCATTTTCCTTTCATAATTATTTTATAATACCTTTGATAAAAGCAGGAATGATAAGGTTAGATCCTTGGTGTCCAACTTCTGCTTTCTTTGTGATTCTCTGTTCTCCTATTAGTTATTTGTCCTCTTCTCTGCAGTTTGTTATTTGTCCATGCAAACTGCTTTGCTCGCCATAGCAGTGGTGAGGTTCAATAATAAATCTGGTCAGATTAAACTGAGGGCTTTATAGTTATGGAGCACCTGTACTCAGCCATAGCAAGGACATTACATGTAAACCCCCCTCCACACACACACACATGATACATGTTCCCATTTTCAAAACATTTTCACTTTATGAGTAAAATGTAGAGCTACCTTTTCACCATAAAATGTGGTAAGCCTTCCAGGGAATAGATAGAATTGCTTTGAGTTTTAGCCCACGGACTGCCAGCTTCTGCCATAGATAACGCTGGTGTTGGCATAGGCATTGAACAATTAAGAGGTGGGGGGAACTGGCTGTGGGGGGTAAGGCAAGGAAAGAAATTGTGAATTAAAGCATTAAAGATAGTTGCTGTTCGTGTGAAGGCTAAAGAGCATGAAAGTGTTGTTGATAATGTGAAATATTTTAGGCATGCTGACAAAATTTTACAAGTAAAAGTACTGTAAATTTGAATGTCAGCACCTCTCCCTCTGTGAAATTCCTCCATGCTTGTTATCATAACAGAAATGTTCCATGTTTCATTCTGACAAAAGGGAAATTGGTAGTTAATCTTTTGCGGAATCTATTTAATGCTTTAAATGCATCGCAGTAAAACTTATTTTAACGGCTCTTCCCAAGTCACACAATTCCAGATTTACATCTTAATTACCAGTGTGAGATGTTCGAATGGAATTAATTCAGACAGGAGGAGGAGGAGGAACCAAGAAGACATCAGGCAGAAATGAAGATGGTGGAAAATGAATTGGAACACTTCTAGTAATGTTTTTTATGTGTGGTCATTGGAACAATGTTGATTGTGTTTTATATTAATTACTATGCCAGTGTAGCTGGATTTCCATGTCTATTTTAATATGGAAAAAACAAAGAATCTCATTGCACCTTAAAGACTAACAAATGTATTGTGACAGGCTTTCATGGACTACAATCCACTTCATCAGACCTTGTAGATGACCCAACAATGCCACCATGAGTTGATAGTGACTGGTTATGTGAATGCTTGTACACGTTTACGGAAAGTGTTAAGATTGCAGCTCACTACATCATGAAAAATAATATGGAAATATGACTTATTAACATTAGATTTGGTGCTAAATTCCACTAAAGGCAGAACTAATGGATAGTGTTACATGTTTTCTTTAGAAGCATGCTAAAATTCATTTCAGTTCTGCTTGATTCTGTCTCATCCCTGGCACTGCAATGATCCCTACTATTTGCAGCATCTTGAATAAAATAAGATATAACGCTGAGGTAAAGTCCATGCATTGACCTATTAAATATTATATGGGGTGGGACAGGTCTTCACTCAGTTGGGTGCCAATTTATTTAATTAATTAATTTAGTAGATCTATATCCCAACTTTCTTCCATTATGGTGCCATACAGACCTGCTTCATTGTTTCACACAAGTTGGTAATTGCTACCACAGTCACTGAGTGATTGACATGAATAGGTCAATCCATGAACACTCCTTGGTGCTATAGCTTATTTTATTCAAGATGTTGCAAATAGTAGAGTCAGAGATCACTTTAATCACTGTCTGTGATGCAATAGATTTAGAGGATTTCACAAACACCACCTCAAATGTGGAAAAAAAACATAAGGGTAAGAAGTGGGAAAGATGGGTGGAGACATGGAGTGGCAGGGCAGTACCCACTGTGTTATTCTGTTGGCACCAATGACGTTACACTAGCGGAAGCTGGATTCTGAACTATGTGCAAGGGAAGAATCCAGTTAACTTCCACTTGCATAAGCACTTTCAGGAAACTGGGCCCTGTGCTCTGCTAGTACATGCTCCATTACAGTGCATAGGGTGACCAGATAAAATCCAGGTCAGGTCTCATGTAACTTTAACAGTTGTAGAGAAAAGGCAATTTCAGCCGGTGTCATTTGTATGCAATTAGTTCCTGGTGAAATTCCCTCTTCATCACAACAGTTAAAGTTGCAGGCACTATACTAGAGTGACCAGATACAAAAGAAGGCAGGGCCCCTGCACCTTTAACTGTTGTGATGAAGAGGGAATTTCACCAGGAACTAATTGCATACAAATGACACTGGCTGAAATTCCCTTTTCTCTACAACTGTTAAAGTTACATGAGCCCTGACCTGGATTTTATCTGGTCACACTAACTGGCAGTGCACAAATACTTGTGCAACTGAAACATTTGCTAGACCTCTGCTAGCAGTATTTGTGTTTGTGCAATGACACAGATGGATACTGCCTGCAGGTAGGTGTGCAAAGTCTTTGGGCACCAGCAAGTTTTAGGGACATCACCAGTACATTTGGACGAAAAAGTATGGATCAACAGAATTGCAATTTATTGAGGATTAAAACAGGAAAGGCAACAATGGGAGCATATAACAAATATAGAGAATAAGGCTGTCTGGATAATACGAAAGATCTTATGGATGTTTAGTCTTTTCCAACATTTTTATCCATGAAAATGTATTATACAAATGTCCAAATGGTTCCAGAACCAAGTCAGGTACTGTTCTGCCATTTTGTATGTAGCCATGTAAGGGTTTTTACTTAAAGAAGTCTGCACTAGAAAAGAGCTTCCGGTATAGAGGACAAGCAAATGCATAGATAGAACAACAAACTATAATATATGCAATATCATCTGACAATGGAAACAGAACAGGAAAGCAAGGATTAGATGCAGAATTATATGAATAAGGCTCTGCAGTAACTGCAAGAGATGACACCAGAATAATAATTGAGGAGATGCCAAGCCAGAAATGCCATAGTGTCATAGTAATTTATTAACATATGAGAGAGAATTCATCTGAACTATTAAGTTCCAGTAGCAGTAAATTCCAAGGACAGTGAATCCTCTATTAATTTTCCCATAATGCCCTAGGGGCTCTAAGGGCTTGTCCAGATCACCAGTATTTCTTTACAGGCCTAGGAAAAAAAGATATTCCTAAAGAGACATTTCTCCAAGTAATCCAATACAAACTCAGTGCTGAATTGAAGCCAGAGATGGATTTTAATAGTTCCAGGATGTTTGAGAATTTGTTTTGGGCTTTATAAACTCTTCCAAAGCTGAGTAAAGATTCTACCAGGACAAACATCACACACACACACACACACACACACATATATATATATGCTCTATGTGATGACAGAAATATCAAACGTAGGTGATCAAACCTAAATGTTTACAAAATTCAGCAGCTTTGCCTAAGACCTCATCCTGAATAATTATGATCTCAATAACCACATTTACAGTACACTCAAAATACTATAAATAGCCCACTGGAGTGACAGAAGTCATTGTTGTTGCTGTCTGTGTACTATTCCAAGTTATATACTGCTTTCCAGTGAACTATCAAAGTTGTTAACACACGTGATAAAATCATAAAATATAACAATAAATGTACAATAAAAGACTCACTGGTTGGCTATAGACTTCTGAAGATCAAAACTGAAAGCATCTCCCAATGTCAATAGGGAGCACATTCCAGATTGCTCATGCTGCAACACTGAATGCACTGTTGCATAGACTCCCATTGCTCGCCCCAGGAGCATATGCAGCACTGTAATAAATGCTTCTTCTGCAAGGACTGCAAGGACATCTTCATTTCATTTTCATTTATTACATTTTTATACCACTTCATAGCCAGAGCTGTCTGGGTGGTTTACAAAAATTAAAAACCATTAAAAACACATTATACAAAGTACAAAAAGAAAGGCATTTGCATAGGGGCTGAGGTGACCCCCCCTCCCCCATCATGGATTAAAGTTCATAGGCTTCTTGGGAAATGGCAGGGAGCGCGAGGGGCCCAGTTTTTGCATCAGAAGCAGTGAGAAGGAATGCAGAAAGCTCTTTCCCCAAATTCTCATGAAGGCCTGATTGCTGATTTCTCCCCGGGTGCCATAGGCCCCTAGTGTTTACCATAGTTGCATCTTGGAATCCCTTTTTCCATGTATACCTCCATGCTTGCTGAGGTGAACAGAATAAAACACTCTTCCCCAACCTGGGGCCTTCAAGACAATGAATTCACCCATGGAGCATCTTCCAGCAGTTTCACCCAGCAAACTGTCTAACCACTGGAAGGGAATGCAACAGAGTCTATGCCACACCGAGACATGCATGGGCATGTTATTTTTGCTCATGAAAGATGTGAGCATGCCCAGTTCCAAGCCCAAAATGTGATCACAATTGAGAGTCCACCAAAGATGTTCACAAATTGCCTTGGATATGTGCAACCATCCCAGTTGGATTTCCTCAATTTTCCTATTTTGCACAACTGTCCCTGTAGACCAAATCAGCCCAACCCAGCTTTTCTCTCTGGAAAGCTGTGCAAATTTTCCACTCGATCACTGTTAGATTTGCATAATTATCCCATTCGCACAGAGCAAGCAGCAATTGCAAACATGGGCACTGGAGGAGCCGTAGATGAGTGTGATAGAGCACATGTTTTGTATGCAGAAGATCCCAGGTTTGATCCATGGCTTCTCCAGGTAGGGCAAGGAAAGAATCCTGCCTGAAACCCTGGAGAGAGTTTGCCAGTCAGTGTCGACAATACTGGGCTAGAAGGACCAAGCGTCTGACTCAGTTTGAGGCAGTTTCCTATGTTCCTATCAATCAGATGTGAGGCAAGTGGTGAGCTGATTTAAGAGACTCCTAGCAATTTTGCACGTTGCCCATCCCTAGCCGCAACACAACAAGGCCTGCTCTGCGCTCTCTCAGTTCGATTCAGGAATGCTGGGGGTTGTAGTCTGAAAAATCTGGACAGCACCAGGTTGTGGAAAGCTAGAATACAATGTGCTTGGTGTACCTTGAATATTTCATGGAACACACCAAAACAATGTAGATTTTGTTAAGCTTCCCCATCATTAAGAATTAATGACCCATCCCACTTTGACTAGATTACTGCTTTAAGCAGCATCCCTAATATCTATTAAAATATAGTTATACCACCTGGATAAACACATACTTTTCAGCCATGAAAACTTGTTTGAGGGACAAAACATTTGTCTGAAAAAGGGAAGCCTAGGCCAGATCTACACCAAGCAGGATATAACACTTTGAAAGTGGTTTGAAAATGGAATATGGCATGTGTCATGGGCCCCAACAGTTGTCCGTGCACCCCAAAGCAGCAGAGAACATCCTGTCCTGGGTTTAAAGTATACAAGTTTAAAGAATAAGAGAGTGTCAGGAAAGATTAGGATAAATAGTGGATACTGATTTTAAAAATCGAGCCTGTACTGCTTAGTTGTATTGCTCAGCACTCCCCCTTTGAAGCACAGAACCAATGTGTATTTTTCTTCCCATCTACATCAGTGGTGTTTAATTGTTTAAGCAAAGCTACAACTGAGGTCTCAGTTAGTGGCTATTGATTTCTTTCAATAGCACGGGAGAGCTGAAGGAGTAAGAGAAACAGAAGTAAAGCTAAGGAATTATGGTTTATTTGCCAGATGACTCAGTGCTAGAGTTGTATAAGTGCAGATTTTCCATACTAGAATTAGGAAATTACATGTTCACTTGAAATAGCGGAAACAGCCTAACTCTTAGAGCTTCCCATGTGAATTCTCAGATTACAATTTCAAAACCCACTCTCTGACAGATACTTAGCACAAGCTGTTTTTCTGTGGATACTCTTGCCATAATATTTTTTACTAAGTGCTCATGAAATACAGAAAACAAAAGACCATGAATATAACCCCCAGGTTAAGAGGAACATGAGAATATAGCCTCAGGTTAATAGGGACACTTTCCTGGTCTTTGAGGTTTGCAGAAATATATATTTTAAAAGTTTGCAAATGATCTTCTTAACAGAAACCACTGTGGTCTTTGCAGTTCTATTTTTGTTCAGACAACAAAAGTGGGGGCTATGTTTTGAAGCACTTACCCCCACCTTGACAGAAAATGTTTTTGCATAGCAGAAGGCTGTCAAAAATTGATGAGTGCCATGTTTGAAAAAAACTACCCATGTTTTTTAGTAGAAATTTGCACTTTTAAGGCTCCTCCATAGCTCAGAATTAGGCAAAATATATTGCTTAATTTCACATATCCAAGCGCCTCCAAAGGTCAGTATTAGGCAAAATTGTGTCCAAAATATATTTATTTGGAGAAATGCACACACAAATGAATAAGGATTATTGTGCAAACATTTTAAAAGAAATATTCTATATGTTTGGGGGGTGAACTGAATGTAAGAGTGGAAAAAATAAAAACTGAGAAAACCTGAAATTGACAAATTCAGCCATCCAGAATCATTAGTGGTTTTGTCTCTGGAATAATTGGTTTATAATTTCTTATTTAATGGAATAAACTTCTCCATCCTCTTTTTCTCTCATTCATGTTCACATATTCCTTATATGAAGATGGGTGGTATAGTAGGTTGATGAGCAGAAATATATTGAGGATCAGTCAACGAAATACCACACCTTCCCCTGACTTATGAAGGACATTGGGAGGGGAATAGCCTCTAGTTCCAGATGGGAGTGTGATATTTCATGCACCTGTATACACTTGCATGTCTGGTGATGTGGGGACAGGTCAAGGATGGGCTCTGTAGTCTAGCTACTGCCCTCATCAGCCTCTTTGATGTTTGCTCAGTGGCATGAGTAACATTGGGATTGAAAAGTGGTGGCATCATGTGAGGCATGACCTAGCAAAACCTGCAGGGGCTGGAAGAAAGCAGTGAAGCAGCCTGTACAATGGCACCTAACCTTCTGAAAATGTTACGTCTAGGGTTACGTCAATGATGTATGTATTTTTTCCTTGTCTTTTTTAATGTCCATAAAAAACACTTTAAAAAACTTATTGGCAGTTTCCTTTAAAAAAGAAAGAAAGAAAAAGTAAAGGTACATAGCACAAAATGCTCTGCACCTATTTGTCTGAATTTTTTAAAGCTTATTCACTCATAATGGATTACTGTGCCTCAAAGTTGATACAATTCCAGCTTTGAAAAGTTATAGCTGTTTGTTGATTTCCAGTGATATTAACTGGGAAGCATGAATAATTGAAATTCAGAACTGAGATTTGGGTTTAGACCCAACTTGAAGTGACACCCTCTGAATTGGTCTGACACAAATCTGGCTGTGGGTCCAAACTAAATTTTATAGTCAGTGCATAGTCTAATATAAATGCCCCTTAGAGATCACCTTCTCCCATCTACAAAAGACAAATTAATGCCGGACCAAACTAGGGGCAGCTGCGGACAAATGTAATAGGTAGCTGGGTTGTTCCACTATATATAAAAAAATCCAGTGGCCACAGTAGGCCCAAACCCACTATAGGTTAATACAAGTATTACATCACCGGGATTTCACCTCCGAATTGGTCATCAGCTATTGTGGTCCCAATCTACAAAAAGGGGCCTAGAAATGATCCAGCAAATTATAGGCCAATTAGCTTATTAGATGTTCCAGGGAAGATTTATGCCAGGTTTCTTCTTGATAAATTGGAGGATTGGGTGGAAGATCACGCTTTGCTTGCTCCAGAACAGGCTGGCTTTCGCCCAGGACAGTCAACTCTAGATAATTGTTTTATGCTGAAATGTATTATTGATAAATATTTGGCCGGAATTGTAAAGCATGTTTATGTGGCCTTCATTGATTTGAAGGCTGCTTTTGATTCTATTCCACGGGAACACCTTTGGAGCAAATTACAATCTATGGGCATTGACATGCAGCTGCTAAAATGTATAATTGCTTTACATTCCGGAACATCCTTACGAGTTAGAATTGATGGAGGACATCTAACTGACCCTCTACCAGTTACAAAAGGCGTAAGACAGGGATGTTTACTAGCCCCCCTTCTCTTCAATTTATTTTTAAATGATGTAGTTGAGTTCTTAAGAGGTGACCACTATTTTCCAGTTAAAATAGGAAACCAGAAATATTCTATCCTTCTTTATGCAGATGACGCAATTCTAATTTCTTACACTCAGTTGGGCTTGCATAGATTGTTGAAGCTGTTCAGTTTATATTGCAAGAACGAGCTTCTTTCTATCAATTACCAAAAAACAAAAGTTATGATATTTGGTAAATCTAAGAAAATCCATAACTGGTCACTTGATGGGAATAAACTGGAGCAAGTATTTTCGTTTAAGTATCTTGGTGTGGTGTTTCAGTGGACAGGTACATGGTCTTCGCAGATTCAATCAAGCACCCTGTTAGCTGGTAGAACTTTAAATGGACTATTACGGTTCTATCGCACTAAAGGGGGCAATCTGGTTCAGCCCACTTTAGAATTGTATAAGATCAGGGTTCTTCCAAAATTGTTATATGGAGCACCACTGTGGGCTATGGCCAACCTGGATTCATTAGAAAGAGCTCAAAATAAATTTCTGCGTAGACTCCTTGCAGTTCCCATTTCTACAAAATTGGAATTGCTCCGTGCAGAATTGGGTGTAATGACAATCAAAGCTGAAACTCTCAGACTAGCCCTGCTCTTCTGGCTAAGAATCATTTTCAAGCAGGTATCAGAATTTCTTCTGATGGTTTTGGAAGAGATGGGCCCCAGCTCATGGAACCATAAAATGCAGTTAGTTGCCATGAATCTGGGATTTTCCTTCTCTTTTCTCCTAACACAAGGTTATGACAGAGCTAAAGTATTACTGCTCCAAAGGCTTAAGGACACTGAGATGCAATCTCAGCTGGCTGAGATCAAGACTTGCCAGTCTAATAACTTCTATGCCTCCTTTACTCCTTTGTATTTATCTTTTCCAAAATACCTTGCAGATTTACCAAATATTAAAATGAGGGTAGCCTTTACTCGGGCAAGATTAAATGTTCTTCCGCTGGCAGATTGGGTGGGTCGGCATAAGGGGGTTCCTAAGAACAATAGAGTCTGCAGTTGTAATTCTGTATCAACTGAAGATATCATTCATGTACTCTTAGAATGCTCATTGTATAACGATCTCAGAACCAAATATATTTATCCATTGTTAAGTTCACTAAAGGGTAGGCCATCTCTTGTTAAGGTTTGTTTCTTATTGTCTGATGTTGAGAAGTATGTATCCTTTAGAACTTCTAAATTCCTTGTCAATGCTCTACAAATACGTGCCACAAAGTTTAAAGATTGTATGGAAAATGATCCAGCTCTTATTGGTTTACTAGCAGAGTTTTAATTGTATAGAGTGTTTTTCCCCCCTCCTTTGTAAGTGTGCATAATGGCAATTTGCTAAGACACAATAAAGTATGTATGTATGTAATACAAGTATTAGCACTAACAAAAAGCAATGCCTGAGAATACTCTTACAGCAATGTTTCATGTGTCAGGTTCCCTGGGAAATGTAGTTTCCCAGGGATCTTCTATTCTTAGTGGCACCATTGGGCATAGAGGCCCTTGACAGTATTAGGTAAATTTGACAATACAATGGACAGAAAGGGAAAGGATTGTTGCAGCTGTGTGGCAGGGAAGGCTGCTCTCTAACCAAAGTACAGCCCATTATGAGGTGAGGCCACACTTTAGAGGCAGTTCAGGCCCAGGAATTCCAATCTGGGGATTCCATTTTCACTCTCTATTCTGAAATTTGCAATCATGACTATCCCAGACCTTTCCTCTTGTTCCACCTCAGTCTTGTTTAATTGATTAGATGTGAGCTGCTCTGGAACCCTTTTTCTTTTGGCTGAGGAGTGGCATAACAATTCTTCAAATAAAGAAATATTTCCAGGGAAGGGCCATCGCTCAGTGTGACAGAGCACCTGCTTTGCATGCAGAAGGTCCCAGTTTTGATCCCCTACTTCTTCAGGTAGGGTGAGGAAAGAATCCTGCCTGAAACCATTCCAGAGCCACTGCCAGAAAGTGTCAACAATACTGGGATAGATGGACCAGTATTGGTCTGACTCAGTATAACACAGCGTCCTATGTTCCTATGTTCTAACATTTCTAGTTTGTGCCTGACCGCTGTTTCAAATTAAAGAGTTTATGGCCATATCTACACCAAGCAGGATATCACACTTTGAAAATGGTTTGAAAACTGTATATGGAGGTTGTCCTGGGCGCCAACAGTTGTCACCGGCTTTCGATACCATCGACCATGGTATCCTTCTGGGACGACTGGCTGAGTTGGGAGTGGGAGGCAGTGCATTGCAGTGGTTCCGCTGCTACTTGGCAGGTTGGCTCCAGAAGGTGGTGCTTGGGGAACACTGCTCGGCCCCGTGGATTCTCCAGTATGGGGTTCCACAGGGGTCAGTCTTGCCCCCATGCTGTTCAACATCTACATGAAACCGTTGAGTGCAGTCATCCGGAGTTTTGGAGTGCGTTGTTATCAGTACGCTGATGACACACACCTCTATTTCTCCTTTTCATCTTCATCAGGTGAGGTTGTGGATGTGTAGATCCTGCCTAAGAGCCTATCTACACACGTAGGATAAAACACTTTGAAAAGTGCCTTCTCAATGCGCCAGGGCTTGTTCCCGCGCGTGGAGGCCATTGCGGGTGGAGCTGGGAAGAAGAGCCAGCGTTGAAACTAGCCATTGGCAGCTTCAAAAACAGTGTCACCGCAGCAGGGAAGGGAGGCGAGCATATAAATTCAGACTCACCCCTCCCTGCGGCATCTTCTTCGTTGCGGCTCCAGCAGATATGGAAGAAGACCGGTGGTGACGCTCAGCGGAGAAGGAGGCAGGCGACGGAACTCTGAAGTGAGGGAGAACAGCAGCAGCGGCGGCGGCGGCAGCCCTCCAGGGCAAGAGCTCCATCATAGCAGCACTGTGGGGAGACGTTCAAGCCTGCAGCAGCGGCTCCAGCAGGCCTCCCGCACAGCTCATTCCTGGCTGATCCTTCCCCCCCCCCCCCGGCTGCGTCGGAGGGAGCTTTTTTTCTGCCAGCAATTTGGCCTTTTTAGGCCGCAGGTTTGGAGGGGGCGCCTCTTTCTCTGCTCCCGAGACATAGGACCTTGTTTTCTGCTCAGGCTGACTTGCCCTCCAGGGCTTATTAAAGCCTCGAGGAGGGGTGTGGGGGCTGCGGAGCTTGCCATTTCTCTATTGGTTTGGCAGAGGCTTGATTTCTTTAGGGGCCTGGCAATTTAGGAGAGGAGCAAGAGGTGTGTTTGGCTAATTGGGCAGCTTTTTAGTGGGATCTGCGGTGGTAAAGGAGTTTACACTGGGCCCAGGTAATCTGTAGTTGCAGGACAGTGGGTTATTTCAGCTAACATAATATCCATAATAGGAATAATTATCCAGGGCTTGGGTCAGTTTAGATTACAAACAGCATACTAGTTCAGCATAATAATTGTTATCTGTACCTGAGTTTAAGTTTCTTCTTATTACAACTTACAATGCCTCCCAAAAAAGGAATGGGCAGAAAAAAGGGAAAGGGAAGGCCCCAGCCCAGCCCTATAAATGGTTCAGACAGCGGCGGGATTCTTCATCAGAGGATGAAATGGACCCCAATATTGCTGCCATTTTAGAGTGCTTACAGGCTGTGGAACAGGGTAAAGGAATAGCTTCACCCTCAGCACTACCCACGCAACCAGGTGGAATGGGGAAGGGACGCTCTCGTACCAGGAAACAAGTGCAGGATAACCTCTGGTCATCTGTTACTGCCAGGCTGGATGCAATTGAAGCAACGTCCAGCACCAGACCTGATAGGGAGCATATGGAGGAGTCTGCCAAGGAGTCAACTGTGAGCAGTGCAGCATCCTCAGCAGTGGAGAGATAACGTGAGCCACAGGGAGATTCATCCAGACCCTCACTTCCACCGACAGCCGGACCTGTTCGGGCTTTGAATGCAGGTGAGGGTTGCAGTGCAGCTCTGCAAGCACATACACTCTCAATGGGTCAAGTGCCTCCATGGGGGGCCTACCCATGGTTTCCTGGAATGGGTTGGCCATATTGGGGAAATATGTGGGGATTGCAACCACACAGCATGACAATGACCGGTCCCAGTCAGTTAAGGGTTAATTCAGATGTAGCCGAGACACAGAATATACCTATGCAACAGGGTGCCGCTGGAGCTTTGGCTCAGCCACAGTCACAAGTTTCTGTGGCTCAGTCTACGGCTTCTGCATGCGCCAATGTTTGGCAGGGCCCTGCCGGCACACCGGCATCAGGCACGAATGAATCAGTTCAGCATGACAAGGATCCGTACGCTGGGGCGGCACGAGAGGCTATTCCGACAGCTAGTACGTCCGCTCCACTAGGATATCACTTACTGCCTGCGACTAGAGAAAAGCTATTAAACGGGGAATACATAGATTTTTTTCTTTGCTTTTCCGAGAAGCGGAGGACAAAGATAAAGACAAGGCAAGTGAAAAGGAATTTGATAAATTAAGAAGGAAAAAAGTTGCCAGAACGTGGGCTAATTGGCTGCCTGGCTTTCTTATATATATGGGGATAGTGCAACAGAGATTCCCTGAGAGAGGATATATTCTAACTAAGTACCTCAATATGATTTATCGAGCGTACACAGAATATGAGGGTGCTGCTTGGTTATCGTATGATGAGTCATTCCGTAGAAGAGCGGCAATTGACCATTCACTCAGATGGGATTCTAAAGACCATGATCTCTGGCTGCAGTTTATGACTCCAGCCAGACCTGGTTTTGGTGAGAGAGCCGACAGTGGTCATATGCTGGCCAAGCATCAGCCCGCACCCACATCTAGGGGGAATGCGGGGCAGGGGGTTCAACACCGCCTGCCTTGCTGGGAGTACAGCTCCAGGGATAGCTGTGCACGCTTCTAGTGCCACTTCCGGCATGACTGCCCCATATGTGGTAACCAAGACCCAGCTTCCAATTGTCCCAGGACAAGAGGGGGAAGAGGGGCAGGCCGAGGTCAAGGGCCTAGAAAACCAGGTGGTCAACAACCTCCACCAAAAGGGCCCCAGTCCAATTAGATTAGGCCCATTGAGGCATCTCTTAGCACATTACCCAAAGCGCGACGATGCACAATACTTGGAAATGGGGTTTTCAGAGGGATTTCACATCCCCTTTATTGGGCCTCATCGAGCTTCACGCTCCAAAAATCAGAGATCCATACAGGACATGGAACATTTAGTTAAGGAAAAAATTGAAAAGGAGGTAGCAGCTGGAAGGGTGATTGGACCATTCCCGGCTTCGCCCATTCCCAACCTTAGAGTGTCCCCTTTGGGCATTGTGCCCAAGAAGTTGCCAGGTGAATTTAGGCTTATTCATAATTTATCTTTTCCAAAAGGGGGTTCATTAATGACTCCATTCCGGATCACTTATGTTCCATGAGATATGCTTCTTTCGATGTGGCTGTGGCAGTAGTCCGTAGATGTGGGAGGGGGGCCTTGATGGGCAAGTGCGACATCAAATCAGCATTTCGCATCTTGCCCATCAACCTTGCTGACTTTGATTTGCTCGGATTTTCATTCAGAGAACAATTTTACATTGATAGGGTGCTTCCCATGGGATGCGCCATATCATGCGCAATGTTTGAAAAGTTCAGCACATTTCTTGAATGGGCATTGCGGGATAGGACACGCCTGCAAGATTCTGTTCACTACTTAGATGATTTTTTGGTAGTTGGGCCAGAAAATAGTGTGCAGTGTGCATTTTTAATGGCCGAGTTTCAAGCTTTAACGGATGAACTCGGTGTGCCATTAGCACATTAAAAGACAGAGGGGCCCCTCTCTACCATTAAGTTTCTGGGTATTGAACTTGACTCACAACAGCAATGTTCTAGACTGCCTTTGGACAAATTGGAGACATTAAAGGGGAAACTAATTGCCACAGTTTCCGCCAAAAAGATAACGTTATTAGAGCTACAATCCTTAGTGGGATATTTAAATTTTGCATGCAGAGTTATTGCTCCGGGAAGAGCTTTTCTTCGAAACTTATGTAATGTAATGAAGGGGTTGAGCCGCCCTCATCATCATTTATGAGTTACCCATGCTATTAGGGAGGATTTATTAACTTGGTTACATTTCCTGGAGGACTACAATGGTGTGTCTTTCTGGAGACGGGACCGTTTACTGGAGGCCGAAATGCAAATTCATTCCGACGCTTCTGGGGCATTGGGATTTGGTGTAATTTGGCAAGATAGATGGTGTGCAGAGCAGTGGCCAATTGAGTGGGAATCCTCCGGAATTTGCAAAGACCTCACTTTCCTTGAATTTTTCCCGATTTATGTTGCGGCGCATATTTGGGTTAACAAGTTAACTAACTCTAGAGTCCATTTTTGGTGCGATAACATGGCAACAGTTCAAGTTGTCAATTCCTTAACATCACGCAACCCCAGGGTCATGGCCTTAGTGCGTGCATTGCACTGTTTACGGCATAATATTTTATTTATGGCTCGCCATGTACCCAGTTTACAAAATAATATTGCAGAAGTTCCGAGAACTGGCACCTTGGGCGAAGCTGTTACCAGAGGTTATGCCGGCGGCCCTTTGGGAAATTGGCGGCATGAAGCTGAACAAGCGATTTGGTTATCATTAGCTGATAGCATGAGAACTGCTTATTTAAGGTCAGGTAAGGAGTTCTCCACTTTTAGATCTATCAATCAACTTCAGCCACTTTGGCCCATTCCCGTAGAACACCTTCTGCAATTTGGTGTGGCATGTCATAGACGAGGTCTATCGGCTCGCACAATAGCTTGTAAATTAGCTTCTCTTTCATTCCATGCGAAGTTAAAGGGTGTGGTGGACAATACATCCGATTTTAGAATACGCCGGATGTTGTGTGGATGGACCAGACTGTCCCCTCCTGCACCAGATGCTAGAAAACAATTGTTGCCTGATATTCTAAGGGGCTTGAGGACGCTTTGGCCTTCCATCTGCCATTCGCCGTATGAGGCAGTCTTGTTTTATGCAGCGGCGTTGACAGCCTTTTTCGGGGCCTTTAGAATATCTGAATTGGTAGGGGGTTCAAGAGATGACAAATCGGGCCGAGCCTTTCAATTTAGTGATATTCAGGTTTCCCCTCAACAGGTGACATTGTTTCTTAGGCAGTCTAAAACTGATCAAGTCGGAAAGGGCAAAATAATTACTCTGTTTCCCTCCTCCTCAGAAGATCTATGCCCTGTCAAAGCATTAAGTGCTTTCTTAGAGTTAAGGGACAATATTGAAGGCCCATTATTTTGCCACCAAGACTACACGGCATTAACAAAATTTCAGTTCTGGTCAGTCACAAAGTGAGCATTGCAGTTGTTTGGTTTGGGCGGTGTTCAATTTGGCACCCATTCCTTCCGCATTGGGGTGGCCTCCACGGCGGCATCGATTGGTTTTTCCTCGGAACAGATCCAAGCAGTTGGTCGGTGGCAGTCCAGAGCATACCATTCTTACCTTCGACAGCTGCCAAAAAAGTAATTATGTTGTGTTCTCTTATTGGCGTGTTTACTTCTAGATTCCTTGGCAGGCACCGTCCAGGTACGTGTAATCATCTGTGGCCATAGCATGGTCTTCTGGGCTGGAAGGAGGGCATCCACATCCAGCTTTAGGACACAGCTGGGGATGAGCCAACATGCAAATATCAAGTGGCTTGGAAAGCGTGGAATGCGTTGGGAGCATCTGCTCCCCACTTTATTTCATCACAACATGGCCAGTGTCCCTCCTCAGGTTGTAAGCATACATCTCGGCGGCAATGATTTGGGCCTGCTGAAAGGCAGGGCACTAATATTGCAGGCGATAGCCGATTTTCAGGCAATTCGGCAGCATTGGCCAGGGATCATGATAATGTGGTCTTGTATGATACCGCGACTCAGTTGGAGAGCCGGCAATGATCAGCAGGCTATGGAAAAAGTGCATAAAAAAGTTAATACCCGGGGGCGTGGCTATGATCGAGTCAGGGTAAAGTCGCAGATCTTCTGTCCTCCTTAAAAAAGCTATGAATTAAGCACTAATTCCTTATCGTAAAGACTAATAAAAGGCATGAAATATTGTCTGGAAGTGAATAATTGCTGAGGGCGATCTGGAAACGAGCGAGAGCTGGCTGGAGGTTGTTTACTGATTGCTGCAGTAAAAGTGAAAGTGACTACGTGACTACGGAGAAGGAGAGTCGCCATTAATGAGGTAATTTATGGACTTATAATAACACAGCTTGCTTGACTTAAAGGATTAACAGGCATTATATATAGACTGGAAGTGAACAATCTTTGAAGGGGGATTTGAGAGTAGCAAGAAATTGCTGATTGTTGGCTGTTCCGGCTGTTCCCTTTGTTCCGGCTGGATGCAAAAGGGGTCTAAGGAGCGAGACGCCATTAGTGGATTGATTTATGGACTATAATCGGCAGATAGCCTGTTTATGGCACACTTGGAGGGAGTTTGAGAAGAAGTTAAGTTAACTCCCAGTGAACTGAAGTATTGGCTGCAACGTAGAGACATAAGTGAGAGGCCTCCAGGCAGAAGAGGGAGGAGGGAATTTTATGAAGAAGCAGAGACGGCAGAAGCCCTCTATTCCCACCCCCGCCTGGGTAAGACCTGTAAGAGAGAGAGGATCAGATCGATTGTGGCATAGGCTGACCCGAGTGGAAATGCCGGACAAGCAGACTGGGAAAAAATCTCCCGTTAAGGGCTCTGTTTCTTCAGAGCCAGCTGCAATTCCAAAGATACCCAGAGGAGGGCAGCCAGACCCAATGGATGAATTAAAGGATGACATAAAAAACATGCTTATTGGATTGGAACAACGTTTGGCGAAGCGCATTTCAGATACGCAGACCGAACTCATGGAGGGTTTAAAGCAAGTGGTGATGGATGTTGGAGTGCTCCAGGCAGATACTAAAGCTCTGGCGGGAGTTTGTAAGAAACAGGAAGTCCAGCTCTCTCAACATGAACTACGCCTTATCGCTATGGAGGATCGAGACAAACGGGCTAATATTCGCATTAGAAAATACCCAGAACAAGAAGGAGAGACTTTAAAAGATTTAAGAGATACTATTTTGACATGGATAAGAGAACAACTTCCAGATGAGGCCTGGGAGGAAGATGATCTTGAACGGGTGCATAGAGTTGGTTCTAAGCGTAAAGGAGTGCTTCCAAGGGACATAATTGTTAAATTTGCAAATTATTATAAAAAAGAAAAATTTATGCAGGCAATCAGACGTCAAGCTCAACCAAAGATTCAAGCAACAGCAATAGAAATTTATCAGGATTTATCGGCGCACACCGTCCAGTGGAGGAAGAGTGTCAAAATTTGTACAGCAGCATTGAGGAAGAAATCGATAACCTACAACTGGGGATACCCAGTATTTTTGAGATTCTTCTGGCAAGGGAAGCAAGAAAGAATAACATCGTGTGAGCAGGGAATCGAGTTGTTGGAGAAGCTGGGCATAATCGATGCCAAGGATCTGGGAGAAATAGTCCAAGTGGAAGGAGCAGTTGGAGGTTCCAGAGATCAACTAGAAGGAGCGGTTGGAGGTTCCAGTCAATGAAAGGGATTAGAGGGGAAAGAAAAAAAAAAAAGGAGGGGAGGATCGGACTTTGCTCTGTGGGTTGGGCCGTGTTCCCCCCCCCCTGAAGAGTTCTAAAATAATTGGGACCAGAGCCCAGATGACTGGTGAGGAGGGGGGTAAAAATGGGTGTGTGGGGGGGGGAAGGGGGGGTATGTGTATCACTGACCGAGACCAATTTAATGATGTGGCTGGAAGTAAGAAATGGAGAATAGATTGAGATGTGCAACTCTAAATGTTAAGGGGCTAGGAACGGTAGTTAAAAGACGACGAATTGAAACATTGTTGAAAAGAAAAAAAAATAGATATAATCTTTTTACAGGAAACCCATCAGATAAAGGAGGGGGCTAATGAGTTAAGAATGAGGGAAGTTGGAGTTTATGAAAAGTCATTTGGTACTTCTAAAGCAAGAGGTGTGGCAATAATAATATCGAAGAAATGTGGTGTTAATATTCAAAATATAAAGAAAGATAAGAATGGAAGGATCCTTATAATTCACTGTACGTTGGAAGAGGAAGAATTTGTGCTGATAAATGTCTATGCTCCAAATGGGAAACAAATTGATTTTATTAAAGAAGTATTTAATATGGTGGGAGATTTAGGGAAAAAGAATATTGTGATGGCTGGAGATTTTAATATGGTACTAGATAAAGGGAAAGATAGAGATAATATAATAAGAGATAGTAGAGGAGAGGGTAAGACAGAATTAGCTAAATTAATGGAGAGGAAAGAATTAATGGATGTATGGAGAGTTGTAAAAGGGCAAGAAAGAAAATATACATTTTACTCACCTAGATTTAAGAGCTATTCAAGGATTGATTATATTTTTATATCAAAGAATATGGTACCTAAATTAATAGATTGTGATATTGGAGTAATAAAGATCACAGACCATGCTTTAATGATGATGGATATCAAGTTAAAGAAGGATTATAAACAAGCAAAGAGATGGAGAATGGACGGAAGAATTTTTAAAAATAAAAACATAGTTGATAAATTAAAAAAGGAACTGCAGGAAATATGGCAGATAAATGAAAAAGGAGTTAATTCGCAAGGATTATTATGGGATACGATGAAAGCAGTAATAAGAGGGATCTGTATTAGGGAAATGTCCACACTTAAAAAGCAACAGGAAGTACTTAATAAAAAGGTTGAAGAAGAGATAAGGAGTCTAGAGGAGAGACTGAGACAGTCAAAAGATAAGCGATTATATGCCCTAATTCAGGCTAAAAAAAAGGAATTGGAGAAAGAAGAAATAGAACAGGTCCAAAAGAATTTATTATATTTAAAGAGAGATTTTTTTGAATTTAGTAATAGAAATTCCAGATTGCTGGCTAGATCCACGCAGTCAGAGAAGGCTAAGAATATGATAGGGACAATAAGAGATAAGTTAGGGAATAGATGTAATGTAATGAAAGATAAATTAAGGATTTTTCAGGAATTTTATAAAGATTTATATACTTCAGAGGCGCTTTCACAAGAGAAGATTCGGGAATATGTAGAAAGGAATTGGAAAATAAGACTGGATGATCAAGATAGGGAGTGTATGGAAGCCTTGGTTACTGACAAAGAAATTGAGGGAATTATTGGAAAACTAAAAGGAGGTAAGTCTCCAGGGATTGATGGTCTGGGGCCGGAATTTTATAAAATATTTAAAGATATTTTAATACCAAGATTAAAAAAATTATTTAATAATATAATAGAAGGAGGAATGACCCCGCCATCGTGGGACCAGTCCCTGGTAGTATTAATACAGAAGGCAGGTAAGGACTTGACAGATCCAGCGTCATATAGACCAATATCTTTAATAAATCAGGATGCAAAAATATTTTCAGCAATTATGGCTAAAAGAATGGGTACATTTATATTTAAATATATTAAAAATGATCAATGCGGATTTATTTTAGGTAGGAAAATGCCGAATTTAATTGGGAGAGTTATAAATATAATAAATATTATAAAAAAAAGAAACTTAAAAGCAGGATTATTAGCTTTAGATATTTTCAAAGCCTTTGATTGCGTGGAATGGCCAGCGTTAAAAATAATATTAAAAACATTTGGGTTTGGACATAAATTTATGGGAGTGATAAATCAGATGTATAAAAATAATAAAGCGGAAATAATGGTTAATGATGGGTTAACGCAACAAATAATACTAGCCCGAGGAACTAGGCAAGGATGTCCACTTTCACCGATTTTATTTGCAATAGTTATAGAAATTTTAGCAAATGTAATTAGGGAAGATGAAATATTAAAGGGGATAGGGGGAAAAATAAGATTAAAGTAAATATGTTTGCGGATGATACGTTATTGACAATAGAAGATCCCCTAGAAAGTGGGGAGACGATTCAGAAACATGTGAGGGAATTTGGGGAAATTACAGGATTACAAGTTAACTGGGGGAAGTCTGAAATGATGTTGTATAATTATAACAAGGAAGAGATGGAGAAATGTAAAGCTAAGTTAGGATTAAGACATAAAAATATAATACGATATTTAGGAGTTAATATAGATAAAGAATTAGAAAGAATAGAGGAACTTAATTTTGTAAGCTTAAGAAAAGAGGTAGGGGAGAAATTACAGATTTATAGAAAATTAAAACATTCTTGGTTTGGTAGAATAGCGGTTATTAAAATGAAGATATTACCTAAGGTTAATTTTTTGTTTAGAATGCTACCTATTAGAATTTCAGCAGCTGAGCTTAAAAATTGGCAAAATATGATTAATGCATATTGTAATGGGGATAAAAGAGCTAGGATAAATAAGGGGTTATGGTATAAGACTCAAAAGAAAGGAGGTTTAGGACTTCCTAATATTAAGAATTATTATATTGCTAATCAGTTAAGATATGTTATTCATGCTATTTTAGGGGAGCAAGATATGGATTGGCTGGAATCGCAAACAGTAGAGATAGAATGTAAATTGCGAAATATATTTTTTACCAAAATGCAGAAGAAAGAATGGAAGGTACTGGACAACCCATTATTGGAAAATATAATATCGATATGGAAGAAGTATAGGGGGAAGTTGATACCAGAAGATTCTCCGCTAGCCCCAGTTGTGGTAGTGGGAAACTTCCCAAGAGCATTAAAATCAGAGATGGAAGTGAGACTGAAAGAACAAGATATTCTTAAGCTAAGGAATTGGATGGGAAAGATGAAAGATAGTGAGCATATTAAAGAGTTGTTTAAAGGACAGAAGATAGCGTGGTTTAAGTCACTGCAACTGGTAAAATGGACAGAGGAATGGAGGAAAAAAAATAAGAAATGTAGAAATAATACCAGATTTGAAGATTTAATTGAACAAATAGAAAAAAAAGATGAAGCCAGAGCTAAAAAAGGACTCACTAGCGAGATATATAAAATTTTAATAGAGGGGGAATTTCAGGACTCACTTAACGTTATAAAAGAGGTATGGGAAGTAGATATTAGGGAAAAAATTAATGAAGATAATTGGGGGAGGATGTGGAATGTAAGAATGTTGAAATTATTGTCGATTAGAATTAAGGAGAATTATTATAAGACAGTTTGGAGATGGTATCTAACACCTGTAAGATTTCATCAGATTGATAAAAAAGTGTCTAAGAATTGTTGGAGGGGATGTCAGGAGGTTGGGACCTATTTTCATATGTGGTGGAGCTGTGAACAAATACAAAAATTCTGGGAAAAGGTTTTTAAAGAAATAAGTGATATAATTGGAAGTAAATTGGAATTAAACCCGAAGCTAGCTCTACTAGCAATATGGGATAGCAGTAATAAGCATATAATTAATAGAGAATTGGTAAACAACCTCCTGGCGCCCGTTAGAATAATGATTGCTAAAAATTGGAAAGGGCAACGAAGTTATAAAATAGAAGATTGGTATAAAGAAATTTGGGATATAGCATTGAATGATATGTTGACATGTAAAATGAAAATAATGAGGGGAATGTCCAGTAAGAGTGATTTTGGAGATATATGGAATCCCTTTTTGGAATATGTTTTAAGATCGGGAAAGGGACAGTCGCCTTCAAAAGAATCATTAAAATTCTGGAAGGAAGATGAATGAATGGGAGTAGGTCTCGGGGGGGGTGCACGGGGGTAGTCGAGGGAGTTAGTTTGTTTATATATCATCATGTGTATGTTTGTTTGTTTTGTTGAAAAATGAATAAAAATTA
This sequence comes from Anniella stebbinsi, assembly GCA_029215795.1. Lineage (NCBI taxonomy): Eukaryota > Metazoa > Chordata > Lepidosauria > Squamata > Anniellidae > Anniella > Anniella stebbinsi. The sequence goes on from JARDYH010000003.1 coordinate 194,359,097, forward strand.
TACTAAAAAAAAAAAAAAAAAAAGTTAATACCCAAATTTACAAGGATCTAGTTAAACACGATGATTACAGTATTCAACATCCAATGATTGTGGTGTCACGGAGGGAGCTTTACAGATCAGATGGGGTGCATCTATCTGATAGAGGTAACGACATTCTTTTGCAAGATCTGCAGAGAGGGTTGAAGGAGGCCTTAAGGATAGGTGGGGGGAGTGATTAAACAAGTGCTTTGTCGCTCCCTGTGGCAGGTAGGCACGGGCATCTGGAGGGGATACGGTAGGTGAGCATGCACAGGCACTGTTAGGTGATTGGTAATGCCTGACAGCCCCCAGCTGTGAGTTTCATGGCCTCAGCTGGTGGGATAGGGGTTACCTTTGAGGCCAACCTTATTCATCCACTCGGAGCCATACAGCGTGGGGGGAGATGAGAATGGAAGGTCTCCTACCCCATAAGGGGCAGCCCGGGTAGTGGCGAAGATTTGGCGCCACTTCCTGGGGGAGTGCATGTCTCGCCCAGAATGATAGATGCCCGCTTAGGTTTACCCAATCTGCAGATCTTTAAATAAAAGTGGCCCTGTTTAAACCCAATTACTGTGTGTGGTCTCTTCTTTTCTCCGGCTTCCACTTCCGCAAGTGCCTTCTCAACGTGCCAGGGCTTGTTCCCGTGCGTGGAGGCCATTGCGGGTGAAGCCGGGAAGAAGAGCCAGCGTGGAAGCTAGCCATTGGCAGCTTCAAAAACAGCGTCACCGCAGCAGGGAGGGGAGGCGAGCATATAAATTCAGACTCACCCCTCCCTGCGGCATCTTCTTCGTTGCGGCTCCCTCCCTCCCTCCCTGCAGGCAGTGTGGGTTCGCTGGTTGCCTTGTTGGAAGCCAAGTAGGATTTTTTTGCTCATAAACAATTTTCTGTCTATGGGTTTTTTCGCCTACTTCACACTGCAAGACAGGTTGGGTGTATTAAATAGGTTAAGTAATATAAAATTTTTGGTCACAATTGTCTAGGCAGGTAGGCGTGGGCATCTGGAGGGGATACGGTAGGTGAGCATGCACAGGCACTGTTAGGTGACTGGTAATGCCTGACGGCCCTCAGCTGTGAGTTTCATGGCCTCAGCTGGTGGGATAGGGGTTACCTTTGAGGCCAACCTTATTCATCCACTCGGAGCCATACGGCGTGGGGGGAGATGAGAATGGAAGGTCTCCCACCCCATAAGGGGCAGCCCAGGTAGTGGTGAAGATTTGGCGCCACTTCCTGGGGGAGTGCATGTCTCGCCCGGAATGATAGATGCCCGCTTAGGTTTACCCAATCTGCAGATCTTTAAATAAAAGTGGCCCTGTTTAAACCCAATTACTGTGTGTGGTCTCTTCTTTTCTCCGGCTTCCACTTCCGCAATGTTTTGAAAACTGTATACGGAGTATGTCCTGGGCCCCAACAATTCTCAAAACTGTTATAAACCGTTTTAAACCATTTTAAATCATTTTAAAGCAGTAGTGTAGATAGACTTTCATTCTAAACTCCTTAGCTAAAACCATTTCCTGAAACACCTTCCATATTTATTATCAGTGTCATCATCTATTGTGTGGAGGAGCTGAAAATTCTTTGCTCTTTGCTCTTTTGCTTTGTAATTCATATGATGATTACTTCCTACTGATGTTGGTGGAAGGAATGGTGTGGAATTCCTGTAGAGCCCTTTCCCATAGGATTAGTTTTGACTTTCAAGAGTCATCATCCCTGGACTAACTACTGCCACAGAGGAAATTAGAGCCCAGCAGCAATACCCCATTCCTTGTCCAATGATGAGAAATGTCATGTTTGATGGACCTCTCTGTGTTATCACACATAGGGGCAGGTCCTCTTGTTGTACATTATCCTTTTACATTGGGAGGTGGAGAATCTATGTCCCTCCAGATGTTGGAGTCCAACTTCATTAACCCTGACCATTGGCCATGCTGGCTGAAGTTGATAGGAGGTGGAGTCCAATAACATCTGGGGACAGCACAGTTTACTCACCCTGCTTTACATTATGATAATTTAGGAAATTCCTCCCTGGCCCCTTTATTATGTTTAGGTTTATCCCTGTAGTGTGACAGCAATTTCAGTTTTTGTTGTTGCTGCTGCCGCTGCCTAAATTTTGACCTCAACTATTATTCATCCTCTTTCCTTGGTATCTGTTCTCTCATACAAGCACACACTTAATCCTGTTAATACTATGCACAATCCAGTTCCTGATCTTTCTTAGTAAATATACACAGTCACGCTCCTTTCAACTGAACTAAGATATAGGAAAGCAGAGCAACTAAGACATTTTTATTTTTCTCATTAAAATGCATAAAGAAATTGTGAGCATTTTAGATACCCTTTCTCACCTGTACACAATAAGGTAAAACCAAATAGAGATTCCTGTATACACATAATCGAGTAAGTATCTAACTTGACTACCATCCCTTCAATTATTTAGAAATCTTAAAAGCAATTTTATTTCGTTAATGAATTTACAGGCATGGTGGTAATGGATCAGTAAAACGAATGGCATAAACAATCAATAAAAATCCTATAGAATATGGAATCTCTAGATTTAAAATTCAATATATTTTGTAGAAACATGGGTGGAGTCACTAATTCTTCTAGGTCAACAGATGATCTTATATGAAGTAAGGATACTCTTGCTGCTGTGACGTATCTATAAACTAGGGATGTGCACTGACCCCCCGGATCGGATCGGATAGCGGATCGGAATCGGACCTGGGGGGTCGGATCGGATCGGATCGGATCGGAGGCTGGTCGGATCGGATCGGACCAGATGTCCGATCCGGATCGGACGCCATTTTGAATGCTTTTTCCCATAGCCAAGTATTGTTTTACAAAAACGCCTATAACTTTTTCATTTTTAAAGATAGAAGGATGAAACTTGGGGACATTGTAGACTGGTTAGGGATAGTTATCTGTGAGAAATTTCAGAAAGATTGGTGCATGCGTTTTGTGGCAATTAATTTTTTAATAAATACCCAGGAATGCTTATAACTTTGTCATTTTTAAAGTTACAAACATGAAACTTTGCCACATTGTAGGAGGTACCTTGGGACCTATGTGTGTGAAATTTCAGAAACATAGGTGCTTGCCTTGTGTGGCAATTAATTTTAGAAAAATGGGTAGTAGTGGGGTAAATACAGTTACGCCTCCCATTTTTTTATTTTTTAAGATACAAACAGGAAACTTGGGCACATTACAGATACCACTTTCCTTGATATGTGAGTGAAATTTCAGAAACATTGGAGCTTGCCTTGTGTGGCAATTAAGTTTTGAAACAATGAGGAAAGAAACACCTATAACTTTGTCATTTTTAAAGTTACACACATGAAACTTTGCCACATTGTAGGTGGTACCTTGGGACCTATGTGTGTGAAATTTCAGAAACATAGGTGCTTGCCTTGTGTGCCAATTAATTTTAGAAAAATGGGTAGTAGTGGGGTAAATACAGTTACGCCTCCCATTTTTTTAGTTTTGAAGATACAAACAGGAAACTTGGGCACATTACAGGGAACACTTCACTTGATATGTGTGTAAAATTTCAGAAACATTGGTGCTTGCCTGGTGTGGCAATTAATTTTTGAAACAATGAGGGATTCATTGGACAGCACTTGCCCATAGGGATTCATTGGACAGTACTTTCCCATAGGGAATCATTGCATTGCACTTTCCCATAGGGAATCATTGCATTGCACTTTCCCATAGGGAATCATTGCATTGCACTTTCCCACTGAGAAATACAGTTATGCCTCCCACATTTTTATTTTTGAAGATACAAACAGGAAACTTGGGCACATTGTAGACTGGTTAGGGATAGTTATCTGTGAGAAATTTCAGAAAGATTGGTGCATGCGTTTTGTGGCAATTAATTTTTTAATAAATACCCAGGAATGCCTATAACTTTGTCATTTTTAAAGTTACACACATGAAACTTTGCCACATTGTAGGTGGTACCTTGGGACCTATGTGTGTGAAATTTCAAAAACGTAGGTGCTTGCCTTGTATGGCAATTAATTTTAGAAAAATGGGTAGTAGTGGGGTAAATACAGTTACGCCTCCCATTTTTTTATTTTTTAAGATACAAACAGGAAACATGGGCACATTACAGGGAACACTTCACTTGATAGGTGTGTAAAATTTCCGAAAGCTGGGTCCAGGCATGTGGTGGCAATTAATTTTTGAAACAATGAGGAAAGAAACGCCTATAACTTTTTTATTTTAAAAGTTAGAAGTCTGAACATTGCTCACTTTGTAGATGGGTTAGGGGTAGATATGTGTCAGAAATTTCAGAATGATAGGTCCAGGCATTTGATGGCTATGGAATTTTTAGATTAAATGTTTCAAAAAATGTTCCACAGAGGCCAGGTCTTCCTTTCCTCCCCCTCCCGCTTCCCGCGAAGAAAAGGAAACACTGTCTCGTCTCGATCCCTTTGATCCTTGCTAGTATCCATTACAGGGCTCATGTCTGCTTGAGTAAAAAGTGAAAGTAGGAAAGCAGACACGAGCCCTGTAATGGATACTAGCAAGGATCAAAGGGATCGAGACGAGACAGTGTTTCCTTTTCTTCGCGGGAAGCGGGAGGGGGAGGAAAGGAAGACCTGGCCTCTGTGGAACATTTTTTGAAACATTTAATCTAAAAATTCCATAGCCATCAAATGCCTGGACCTATCATTCTGAAATTTCTGACACATATCTACCCCTAACCCATCTACAAAGTGAGCAATGTTCAGACTTCTAACTTTTAAAATAAAAAAGTTATAGGCGTTTCTTTCCTCATTGTTTCAAAAATTAATTGCCACCACATGCCTGGACCCAGCTTTCGGAAATTTTACACACCTATCAAGTGAAGTGTTCCCTGTAATGTGCCCATGTTTCCTGTTTGTATCTTAAAAAATAAAAAAATGGGAGGCGTAACTGTATTTACCCCACTACTACCCATTTTTCTAAAATTAATTGCCATACAAGGCAAGCACCTACGTTTTTGAAATTTCACACACATAGGTCCCAAGGTACCACCTACAATGTGGCAAAGTTTCATGTGTGTAACTTTAAAAATGACAAAGTTATAGGCATTCCTGGGTATTTATTAAAAAATTAATTGCCACAAAACGCATGCACCAATCTTTCTGAAATTTCTCACAGATAACTATCCCTAACCAGTCTACAATGTGCCCAAGTTTCCTGTTTGTATCTTCAAAAATAAAAATGTGGGAGGCATAACTGTATTTCTCAGTGGGAAAGTGCAATGCAATGATTCCCTATGGGAAAGTGCAATGCAATGATTCCCTATGGGAAAGTGCAATGCAATGATTCCCTATGGGAAAGTACTGTCCAATGAATCCCTATGGGCAAGTGCTGTCCAATGAATCCCTCATTGTTTCAAAAATTAATTGCCACACCAGGCAAGCACCAATGTTTCTGAAATTTTACACACATATCAAGTGAAGTGTTCCCTGTAATGTGCCCAAGTTTCCTGTTTGTATCTTCAAAACTAAAAAAATGGGAGGCGTAACTGTATTTACCCCACTACTACCCATTTTTCTAAAATTAATTGGCACACAAGGCAAGCACCTATGTTTCTGAAATTTCACACACATAGGTCCCAAGGTACCACCTACAATGTGGCAAAGTTTCATGTGTGTAACTTTAAAAATGACAAAGTTATAGGTGTTTCTTTCCTCATTGTTTCAAAACTTAATTGCCACACAAGGCAAGCTCCAATGTTTCTGAAATTTCACTCACATATCAAGGAAAGTGGTATCTGTAATGTGCCCAAGTTTCCTGTTTGTATCTTAAAAAATAAAAAAATGGGAGGCGTAACTGTATTTACCCCACTACTACCCATTTTTCTAAAATTAATTGCCACACAAGGCAAGCACCTATGTTTCTGAAATTTCACACACATAGGTCCCAAGGTACCTCCTACAATGTGGCAAAGTTTCATGTTTGTAACTTTAAAAATGACAAAGTTATAAGCATTCCTGGGTATTTATTAAAAAATTAATTGCCACAAAACGCATGCACCAATCTTTCTGAAATTTCTCACAGATAACTATCCCTAACCAGTCTACAATGTCCCCAAGTTTCATCCTTCTATCTTTAAAAATGAAAAAGTTATAGGCGTTTTTGTAAAACAATACTTGGCTATGGGAAAAAGCATTCAAAATGGCGTCCGATCCGGATCGGACCTCATCGGATCGGATCGGATCGGATCGGAGGTTGGCCGGATCGGATCGGATCGGATCGGATTTTCCCGATTTTGGGTCGGATCGGATTCGGATCGTGGATCGGATCCGATCCGATGCACACCCCTACTATAAACACACAGGATGTCAGTTGTAGTCACAGCTCAACTAATTGAAAAGTTGCAGATGTGATCACAAACAGTTTGTGTTTTATTACATTCGAACTATTATCTAAGACTATGAGCATGAGAACTAGTGTGGATTATTGTGAAATGGCTCATTTGGCTTGAATCTGGATGACCCATATTACAAGCCTTAGGTTCTGTGGGCTAGTATTTCAGTTATACTGACAATGACATCAAACAGCTCACTGCAGTTTATTTAAGGCATGGTGAATTACAGTGCATGTCAGTGGCCATTTTGAATATTCAAGCTGCAACTGTGGCTTGGTGGATCATCTAAACCTGGCGGCGATGTGTTGGGTGAATCTTAAACAATCCTCTCTTAACCCTAAAACAGGCCATGGGTTCTGTAAGTGTTGTTTCACTCTTGCACAATCCAGCACCACCAGGATTGGATGACAAAACAAGCCGCAGTTGCAGCTTGACTTTTCATGCTGGAGCCCATGAGCTCCACATCTCCTCATGGCTCCTCATGGTTTAAACAAACCACAAACCCAGTCACTAACCCAGTCACTATCTCACAGGACTGGTGTGAACTAACTACAATCCTATACATGTCTATTTAGAAGTAAGCCCTATTGAATTCAATGGAACTTAGACCCATTGTGTAAAGGGTTGTAGAAAACTGTACATATTAGGAAACATTGTGAACAAAACAAGTCTATTAGGGAAAGATGCATACAAAATGTGTATGTTAGGGAAAGTTGCAAATAAACATATATGCAAATTTTCCTGTGGAAATGGCTGGTATGTATGGGATTGAATATATGTGAAACTGACATGGGCCAAATATAGTTTGATCCTTACATCCTTAAATGCAGCACCAATTTCAGGTTCAGTTGTAGTAGCAATTGCAGTAGTTGCTGCAGCCATAGTCATTACTTTTAAATTGCTATTCTACTTTGAGGGAAATCCATCATTTTTTATCTTAATCAGAGCTGCTGATTCCTGTTGAAGCATTGTTCAGGTCCTAAAGTTGCTAAGGAATATCCCTGGGACAGAGAACAGTAGGTATTCTCAAGCCCTCATTTTACCAGATCTGAAAGTTTTGGCAACTGAAGGAAATGAGATTGGCCTCCTACTAGTTTACCATCAGCTTGCTCAAGACCCAGTGGTGAGTTTGGGGTTGAAAGTAGGGGGTGCTTGCTCATTCCCTCACCCTTCCACCTCAAACACAATGTGGGAGGCTATAACATATTGGATTCAAAGGGATGAATTGACCTGAAAACAACATCAAGGATCATGAAATGAAACAAAACAAAACAAAACACAGCTGCACCAATATTATGTCTCCCAATATGTCTTTATCAAGGGTAATTGATTTCTTCAAAAACTTCCAAATAATGCTTTGAACTCCTGCTTTGAACTCATTGATGGAAGAAGTTCCTATTTCTCCTAAAACCCACATTTGTTTATACAATTTTGCCTACTATAAATATTTTTGGCCAACAGTTTTCCAAATGCATTTGCAATGTTTATTTTCATGAATATACACATTTTGAATGCCCCTTTTCCTAATATAAACATTTCTTTTCATTTTGATTGGAGAACTCCACTGCAAAATTCAGAGAAGTGCAAATTTTGAAGGATAGCTGAGTTTCGGAACTCAGAAGTGTGAACTGTGAACTGAACGAATGTGTTCCCCATCCTGGCTCTGGAACAGCAAGGACTGGAGTGCTAGGCTTTGGAACCTGAAGTGGGATCCACAAAGGAAGTACAGGGAATGGTAGTTGTAGATGGAGAGCCAAAGAAGGAACCTTTACTTCTCTTTGCCATACCCACTATATTCATCTATCAAGCAGTGCTTGCAATTTACTTGACACTATACCAAAAAAGAAGAGGGGGAGAGAATAACAGATCCCCACTCCAGTGACTCACAATATAAATGTCAGTTTGGGTTTGAGAAAGATGCATTAGAGCCCCTTCTCATGTTATTATACTGTGGAAGTTACTTGGCCATTGTAAAATTCCATGCTGCTGTGGTAACCATCTGTATATTGGAACAACATTGGAAGGGCTGGTACATAGATCTTGTAATAACAACGAAGTGTCTTGTGGCACCTTAGAAGCTAATACATTTCTTCTGATGTAAGCTTCCATGGACATTGTCCGCTTCATCATATACAGGAAGTGTTATCTTCAAATTGGCAGATTTATATAGACATGCTGGGGAGTGGGATGAGATGTAAACTCTGTTGCCAGTGGAAACTGAAATGCAAAAAGTACTGACAGTGATAATTACTTTAACAGTTGCCATTCACAATACATTGTTGGGTGATAATACAGACATCATTGTAAGCCAATTAACATATGCAGTATGATAAAACAAGAATACCTTTGTCCTTATTCAAACCACAGAAAATAGGGATGAATTGCACTTCAGCAATTTCACATGGATACCTGTCTTTGAAATTCCTTTGGAGGTTCAGTATCCACAGCTGCATGGGATCCTATGAGAAGGGGCCCGTGAGATTAAAACCTCTCCAGGTATATGATTGTTCTCTCATAAATAATTTGTTGTGGTACAGTCCCCCCCCCCCATTAACAAAACGGGAAAAACATACTAAACATGGGAGCAAGAATGGGTCTTTTCGGATTTCCCCTTCAAGCTTCAAAAGTCCGATTCTTGAATACAGCAGCACAGCATTCTTTGCCTAGTGGGTGTTAGCCAGGCAGTGGCTCCTGAATGAGAAGGAGACTGCGTAACGTCACATGGGCTCAATTCGGAAGACACAATAAACAACTGGTGTGGGGGAAACAACCGTCAGTTGTTTTGACTATTGTGTCATCCGAATGCTGCCATAGTCAACTCAGTGCTGATCCTAATCCACACCACAGTTGATTATTTATTACCATGTTGTGTTGGGAGTACCCTGTAGTTGAACAACTGTAAAGTTGATTATTACCCCACCATTGACTATCGTGTCGTCCGAATTGAGCCATGGTCTCCTGGGTATTCTAGGTAGTGTTGCTGGCTAAATGCCTCTCTGCTAGGATCTCCACAACACTGTGATAGTGCACAGGCTGTTTCAAAGTTAAACACACACATGCATACACACACAGACACACATACATACAAACACACAGAGAAAGAGAGAAGAAACCTCTGCCACTGTCAGAATTAAAAAGTAAATATGCAGTATGATAAAACAACTCCTCCCCCATCTACAGTGAATTTCCTAGAAATTCTCCCTCTCCCAGCTTCATATGGGGTATTCATTTCAACCCTACTCACCTGCCTCCCCACAGAAGCAGAGAGAGAAGAAGAAGAAGAAGAGAAGAAGAAGAAGAAGAAGAAGAAGAAGAAGAAGAAGAAGAAGAAGAAGAAGAAGAAGAATGCACTTACTGGAATTCTGGATAGAATGATTAAATTACATTTCAATTCACTTTAATGGCCTATAATTTCATCCATATCTGACAGCGAACATTTTATAGCCTCCCTGTCTTTCTGCCTGTCCTTTCCATATATATATATATATATATATATATATAGTATGTATGAAATTAACAATATGAAATTAGCATACTGTGATCCAATATGTTTAAGCCTCAGATCTGGAAAATCTGAGTTTGAGCCCTAATTGGATCTGCTTCATATGTTATGCATATGGATACTGAAAACAATGTGGCAAACGTCTCCTTGGAGTTGCTATCGCGCATGTACGTGCTCACCACATGGGCTGGCCCTATTTGCACAGACATGGAAAGTCTCCATGTGATAGGCCTCTTAGTGTGCATGAATTGTTGCCACGTGAGTGAAATACATCATTGCTTATTTACTGTGTGGTGGTGGCTTTTTGTGCACCACACATCTGTATCCACATAACTGACCAGCCCAGAATTTCAAAGCTTCTTTCTCACTCATGAGACATTCATATGCAATTGTATACACATTCTTGCTAAAGTGAATATACATTACATCTGCAGGATCCCCTTTATCCACTAAGCTGTTCATTGAGTCTAATAATGAGATTAGCTTGGTTTAGAATATGTTCTTGGAAAATCTATTGCTAGCTCCTAGCAATCAATCCATTTTCATCTACATGATGAATCTACCATTTGTCATAATAATTCTTTGGGTGCAGTGCACTTCAGTAAATTGGAACCTGATTTAAACTAACACCCATTTAGGTTAGGTAAGTATTAGAATGAATTTCCCAAATAGATTGCATGGAACATTCAAGGCCAAACAGACTTGATGTAAGTGCAATAACTGTGTGTCTATTTTCAAAATTTCAAATGCCAGCATCTCCCCCCCCACCTGCCAGATTAGGATTGGGATCACATGCAGGGAAGGGTTAATACCTTTATTCAAGCTGTAATCCCAATGAAAATCAGCCCCTTCTCCTGCAGCTGTAGTGCCTTTTTTAGTTTGATCCTTCATTGAAGCAATGTTGCATTTCCTGTGCTTGGAACTGTTCCAGGTGATGCAGTTCTTATTCCTGACTGTAGGTCCTTGAAGACTGAATGCCGGGGTGCGTATGTCTGCTGTCCTCATGGACTAAGTTGGACACTTGCGACAACACTAGCCACAGTTTTGCTGCCACAGAATGTGGGAATCATCCTTGAGTATCAATTCTAGGAAGAGATGCTGCCAGTATGTTAAGGTGACCAGTTAAAATCCAGGTCAGGGCTCCTGTAACTTTAACAGTTGTAGAGAAAAGGGAATTTCAGCCAGAGTCATTTGTATGCAATTAGTTCCTGGTGAAATTCCCTCTTCATCACAACTGTTAAAGTTGCAGGGGCCCTGCCTTCTTTTGTACATGGTCACCCTAGTATAGTGCATGCAACTTTAACTGTTGTGATGAAGAGGGAATTTCACCAGGAACTAATTGCATACAAATGACTCTGGCTGAAATTCCCTTTTCTCTACAACTGTTAAAGTTACAGGAGCCCTGACCTGGATTTTATCTGATCAGCCTACGTATGTGATATAATTAAAGCTTTTTAAAAGAATCTTATCCTATGCTAAATTCTCTTCTGTTATCATGCTCCAGAGCTTGAACCTATGGATGATTCCACACACTTTGAGGGGGGGAGGGGGAGGAACTAAATAAACAACATCGAGTCTTTGAACTAGATTACAGCTCTTGTATACAAGAATAAATGGAAAATATCCATCATAATTGAATGTGCTAAACCTCTAAATATCACAACACTATGAATAAAAGACACTGAAGAATGATGCAGATTAACTGTACAGTGTGGGCTGAAAAATAAATGTAGTTGCAAAATTAATAATAGTATCTCAGGAGCTTTACAAGTAGAACCATTTAGCCATGAGGGCAGGAAAGAGTACTTAAAGTGATTTTGCAAGGCTGACTGTGACAAATATATCATTTCCTTTTCTGAGTGTGTATCTTCTTAAAATACATCCGAAGCATATCTATCTAGTTCCACAGATACTTCTGTCACTTATTTTATAGAGGAAGAGCCACCATACCTGGGATACATTTTAATGCATACAAGGTACTGAACATTGCAAAGGACAGAAAATGGGATTTTGTCTAGCGACTGGGTATATTGTTTGATAAAGACCTATCCAGTTTTTTCCCATTGAAGAGTTGCTATCTTACATTAGGCATTGAGCACTTTATGTAGCACTTATAAAGAGGCTCTGTTGGGGTCTATGGGTTGTATCCAATGTGAATCCTACTTACAGTAGTCCCATTAAAATGAATGGAATTTAAATTAGATTAACATTGGATACCACCCTATGAATGGTGTACAGTGGAAGCAGTTCTTTGGAGGGCAACCATTATAAGGTACCCAAGTGCAGCAGGGTTTATGGCTCCTGTAGATTCCATTGGGTTCAATACAGACTTTGTCATATGTAGAAAACATATCCATTGAAAAACAATAGGGCTCAACTTAGTTATAACAAACGTAAGTCCCACTCAGATCACACTATACATGTCTACTCAAAAATAAGCCCTGTTGAGATTAATGGGGCTTGCTCCCAGGTAAGTGGGTATAGAGTTGCAGCCTAAATATGATTAAGCCTAGACCCTGCCCTTAAATCAAAGGGCTAAACTGGAGGGCTAAAACTGAAATCACCATTAAATTGGCACTGAATATTGGTGGTGTGCATCAATAAAGCTACATTTCTGCTTTGAAACAAGGCACACAGTGAAAGTGTGCCTTTTTTTAAAGGCAAATCATTCTCATGGGAGAGTACAACTGACCATTAAAACAAGGTGCGCGCTTACCATACACATTGTTTTAAAGGGAAAATTCACCTTTTTACAGCAGCCATGGCACTGAAATTCAGTGACAGGCTGGCATTTAGGGCAGGGAAGATGCAAAAGTGGCTGGGGTGCATGTGGCCCTCAACCCCCATGTCGCCTACCCCCTGGCTTAACATTTAAGCCAGAAGGAATTAAAACAACAACTATGCCTATATAATAATGTGTAATTATTTTTCTTCCTTTACACAAGGACCAACTAAACACTGCATGGGAAGGTCCTTTTGTAAGTAATGATAGGATTGATCAGGTTGCTTAGGCTGACCATATGAAAAGGTGGACAGGGCTCCTGTAACTTTAAGAGTTGTAGAGCAAAGGGAATTTCAGCCAGTGTCATTTGTATGCAATTAGTTCCTGGTGAAATTCCCTCTTCATCACAACTGTTAAAGTTGCAGGGGCCCTGCCTTCTTTTGTATATGGTCACTCTAGTATAGTGCCTGCAACTTTAACTGTTGTGATGAAGAGGGAATTTCACCAGGAACTAATTGCATACAAATGACACTGGCTGAAATTCCCTTTTCTCTACAATTGTTAAAGTTACATGAGCCCTGTCCTCCTTTTCATATGGTCAGCCTAACTGGTTGCTTATGATGTAAACATGAAGATACCCAAAAACACACACACAACATAGTTTCAACTTCAGAGTGTAAGTTAGCTTTTGAAAAGCTGAAAAAATGCACTGATTTTTTTTAACCGGTATTAAAAGGCCCTGGTTTCAGCAGGTTTCAGCAGGCTACTGATGCTTCAGATACAGAACTATGAAGATGTAAGGCATCAAGCAGCTTATTTGAGTAAAAAGCTGCTGTCAAGAAAGAGAAATTGTTCTTCCATCCAATATCGAGGCCTGGCAGTTGAGTGGAATTTGGATATGTTCAGACTAATTTACTCTATTGATTGACCATCATGCTTTACAATGGATTCAGTCTAAGCAAAACTCTAATTCCATATTGCAAAGGTAGTCCTGAAAACCTCAAGAGTTTCAAATGAACATTAAACACATGCTGAGGGAGAGAACATCATTGCAGATGTTCTTTTCAGAAAAGACACTGAGGCAGGGATGTGTGAATTCACCACTCCCCTCACCGTACGCCACTCCTGGAACCCCCACCAGCCACCTGACCCTGCTTGCCACATGCGTTGAGTTACCACAGGTGCTGGTGAGTGGTGCATGATCTCCCACTTCCTCACTGAGCCACCATTATGCACCATTTTTAAAACTTTAGATGCCACTGAGCAAGCGAGAGAACAGGGTGTTAATCAAGAGGTCACAAAGATAAGAACCTTGCAGAAGTAGGCTTATTTACATTATGGCACCAGGAAATCTGAAGTTGCAAGACCCTAATTTCATTTCTGAAGAAATGTTTGCAAAAGAGCTCATTAGAAGGAATGTGAGGCAAGGGCAAGCCTTCCTAATTGGTCAAGAGTTACAAGAGCACCACCTAGCTTTACCATATAAAAAGGTTGAGGGCAAAAACATATTTTTGGAATGTAGAAAAGACTTAATGAGAGAAGAAGGTAGGAAGCAAAGAAGAATCAGAAAGTGTAAGAAAATCAAAGAGCTGCTTTTGGGAAAAGTTGAATGCTTGAAAAGCTGAGAGCTCTGGCAGTAATATATTGCTGTGATGAACTTGGGCCATATCTACACCAAACAGGATATGACACTTTGAAAATGGTTTGAAAACTGTATATGCAGCATGTCCTGGGCCCCAACAGTTATCACTACTGTTACAAACCATTTTAAAGCAGTAGTGTAGATTCTGCCTTGGAAAACGGTCTGGGACATGGCCTAGTTAAAAATTAGCTGGGTGCATTGACCCTGGTTATTTCTTTACCCTTTTGCTCATATGGGTGTGTGTGTGTGTGTGTGTGTGTGTGTGAGAGAGAGAGAGAGAGAGAGAGAGAACCATCCAGATATTAAAAACTTTTTCCTAATAATAATAACACTTCCTTTTGTAAGCTTTTACCATTTTGTTCTTTAAACCCTGTGGTCTCCTTTCTTGTTGGACTGCCCACCTCATGCTTAAAAGCCAAAACCCACACTAATTAAAGGTATTTACAAGAGATTCGAAAGGTTTTAAGGCTGCTTGGTGGAAGCAGCCAGAAAAAATTATGAATTCCACCTGGTGGCTGTGAAAAAATACCAGAAAGGGAAGGGGAAACAGGAGTGGGACACTCTGTTTGGCCTTTTCTCCCTTCTGCTCATGGGCCAGAGTGTAGCTGGTCCTATGACACCAGCTATATCATCCATATGCTACATTAAAATATCAAGGGCATTCTCACTGGCTGCCCCACAACTATGCAACCTTTTCTCAATTGGAGATTTGCCAATCCCTTTGAAACAGCTGTGAAACCTTTTTATTGGAACTGGTTTTGAAGGCTAGAATTAAGGCAAAAGAAGCCAATGAGGGATTTAACCACAATCTTGTTTTTTAGCTAGTTAATTGGATTTAGAATAAAATTCAAAGGGATATTTTACATGTGCTTTTAGATTCGTTTCCCTTTTTTCATTGTGAAAGCAAATAATGTATTAATCTGAACAGCTGGATAACTCCTATTCATCCTCTAAGCAAATCTGTTGATGTGTGTTATTTTTTTAAAAGGTTAAAAGTGGCACAAATGGGAAAGGAGACCTACAGTAGTTGAAATTGCAGATTCAGTGCAACTCTCTCACTGTTCAGAAAATCTTGTGCATTTTTCTTTATTTTTAGAACATTAAAATGAAGTAAGTTCTTTTGCTTTGGGTTAAGTGTAGGAGTTTCTTTGAACCTTATTCAGATGGGAACAATGACGAACATGCAGTGAAGCAGCAGGATAAAATTCATTTCAGATATTTGCCAATATCTTGCAAACAACAAAACAGTTTTAGAAGGGGTCCCCTCCATCCTGAGCAGTATATAAATTGGCCTCTTTTTCTACTCTAGCTTGGTTTCCCATCATGAGATTAAACATTTCCTTCTATTCTCACTTCTGGTTTAGTTTCAATTCCCACATTTCTTTAGGTACAAACAATAAAAATATGACATTAGGCAGTATGTATTGACTGGTGTCATTCTGCAAACTCAAAAAGTGCTACCAGAGCTCCACTAAATCTTTCTGTTGTGCAATCCAATGTGCATTACTCACAAACAGTTGTGCATTATAGTTGCCCATCATAATGGGTTGCACAAACATAATGCACAACCTGTTGTATAGTGGGTTGCACAACCATAATGTGCAACCAGTTAGACAATGGAATGCACAAGTGTAATGCAGAAACTCTTGCACAACTGTGCTTGCCCAAAGTAGCTTTCATTGGATTCTCCTCTTGGATATGGTTCAGGGCTTAGTTTCCCTTAGTGCAACATCATTTGTGTTAACAGAATGACACAGTTGAACTGCCCATTATTTAGGTGTTGTTATATCAAATTTCATGGTCAGTGCTTTTAATTGCACAGAGAGCCAGTGTGGTATTGTGGTTAGACTGTTGGACTGAAGCTCAAGAAATCCAGGTTCTAGTCTCCACTCAGTCATGAAGCTCATTGGATGATTTTGGGCCAATCATTGACTATCAGCCTAACCTATCTCACATGATTGTTGTGAGGATAATACAGAGATGGAGAGGAGGAGGTCTATGTGAGCTGCCTTGGGCAAGGAAAAAGAAGAGATAGAAATGTAATAATTAAAATAATTATAGTTCTAGGATATAATATTACAACTAACATTTTTAACAACTTACATTCCAAACAACCCATAACATGTGATTTAAAGCATAAGTTTGCAATTATTGAATTTGGTTTCTGCTCAATTCAAGATGATAATTTGTTTGTTTTTGTCTTTACAATCCCTCATTATTTTCTACCAAGGTACCTGTCTCCATACGCACCTGCTTGTAGGTGTTTCCACCAACCAAGGTGAGCCAACTGCCTACAGAAGTCAGAAATGCTTCTCAATGGTTGTGCTCCAATTGCAGAATGTTCCTCCTAGAGAAGCCTGCCTGGCACCTTGTCTTTTTCATGCCAGATAAAGATGTCTTTATTTACCCAAACAATTTTAATCTTTCTGATTGTTCTCATGTTGATATTGAGATCTTGCTGCCTATTTGCAAATATATTTTAATTAAGTGTGTGTGTGTGTGTGTTTTAAAGAAGGAGTAAATCGACTCAGGAACATAATTGTAGAGTAGTATACAAACACCTAAAACAAATAAATAGTAAATAAAATATAACTAATTACTCTTGAAATGCCACCTTTTGATGCAATATTTCTGCACATAGTCTTCCACACATTGCAATGAGATGTCAAACACATCTTAAAACAAATTGGCTTGTGTTCTCAGACGGTTGTGATGTGTTTCATGAAACAAAATACAATAAATCTAGTAACATGCACACATTTGGAAAATATGCAAAGAAAACTTAGAAATGCATGCATTTCTAAAATGGACACAAAAGCTTTATGCATAATAAGTTCATGCATTCAAACATGTGCCTCTGCAAAATGCACACCTAATGCATTTCTTGAAAAATAAACACAGAAAAATGCATACATCTGAAAAATACACACAAAAATACATACACATTTCTGGGGGGGGAAATGCATATAGATGCTATGGTGGGGAAATGAGGAACAAAGATGCTATTTTAGGTGGCAACCATGTATCGTTTGTGATTTCTACTTCCATTCTTGCAATTCTGGTGAGGGTCCAGGTTTGTTCTTCCAGTGCACATTTCAAGTTCCCTATGCAGTGCAGAGATCCTATGAATTTCTGATCCTGTTCAGACGACACGCTGAGCCATGTTGGTTAAGAATTTTGAGCTAGATGTTATGGCTATGTGTGTTACGTGAACCATGACTTACTGTGTTGTGTGAACCATTCCTACCCACTATGGCTTCATAATCTCAGTTTAAACACACTAACCATTTACTGCAAAAGGGTTAGCAGCCTAACCATGGCTTAGTGTGTTGTCTGAACAGGCCCTCTGATCATTACTTGCTTTAGAACCCACTTGTTACAAGACCATGACATCAAGCTATGCTATACAGTGGAGGCATTGTTCTGGTTTCTCCAAAGAAACTATCATTACTACAGTGACATGTCTCCATGGAAGGCCATGAATATTACTTCCACCATCCAATTTTATTTACCATAAATTTTATTTCTGTATCATTGAGCTTAATATACAATAGACTGCAGTCCTTAGGATGAACATCTATCTCCCCTGGCAACTGCTTAAGCTTGGATAAAGTGTTTGGCAAGCACAGCTGACTGCAAGTGGTCTTACAGCTTGAATTATCTACTGTCAAATGACACTTCAAGTGTGAATGGAGAGGCAAAAGGGAATCAATTAAAGTTTCACATGTCTCCACTGGAATACAATGGATTAGAGATCATTTCACACTTTGATCGCAGGATGAAACAAAACCACCTTTCTCTTATAGAAATTACACTAATTGTTACTATCGGCCCATCTTTTTTGTAATCAAGTTTGTAGCAATGCAACTACACCATGTGAACCAGGTCTCTGTGTAGCTCTTTTCCTATCTTGCAGGGCTGTTGTATGAATATTTTTGGAAGTAATATGTTTTCGAAGAAAGTATAAAAATATTTGCAACTGGACTAGGAATAAAGACACAAGACACATGTCATTGGGGGCCACACGTTTCTTTAACTAATGTAACGGGTTCTGCAAGAGGACTTGGTACTGGACACTACTAGTGCAGGAGCCACCAATTATGGCCTTTAATTTGAGTGAGTTATATCAGACTATGAGTTGAAGGTATCTGCTCCCCACTGGCCACACCTCTTCAGATGTTAAGGGAGTGTATACTTAGCCTTAAGAAGAGAAGGCTGAGGTGGAATAGGATAGTACTTTTAGTACTAAAGGATTGTCTCACAGAGGAGGGCCACAACCTGTTCTCAATTATCCAAGATTGTAGGACACAAAGCAAGTGGTTTAAGTTGCAAGAAGGCAGATTTCAATTGAACTTCAGGGGGAAAACCCCCTAATGATCAGAGCAGTCAGACAATGGAACTAACTGCTTAGGGAAGTGGCTGGATCTCCATTGCAGGAGAAATTCAAGGAATTCAACTGGCCAGCCAACTGTTGGGGATCCTTTAAACTGGATTTATGCACTGAGGAAGCAGTTGGGCTCAGTGGTCCCAATAGTTCCTTCCAACTTAATGATTCTGTGATTTATGATTCCTTCCTGAGTTACTTTCCACTCCTGAGCTGCAAAACTCTAGATGGATGACAGCAGTTTCCCCCAAAGTGGTTCTGTACCCCACCCACCTTGTTCCCACAGCCATAAGTAGTAAGTCTTGGGGATTCCCCATCACCTAAAAGGTGTCAGAGTGCTCAGCGATATTCTCAGGTATATGTGTTTCCTTTCCAGCATAGACTAGCACTTAATGGGAACAAGGTTCTGTTAATCGCTTTGCCTCACCTGTCAGGATTTAATGCTGGCAGATCCTTAAAATTGGCATTCCCTTCTCCCCAAACTGAATCACCTCAGTCTTGTGTGAGTACCACCATAAATATTCAATCACAAAATGGCAAAAAATGCTTCCTTGGTCACTGATCATAACAGCACGGTTTTGTCTGGTTGCTCTTTCCCAGGGCCCCATAAGGCTCTCTGGATCTCCTTTGTCATTCTAGCTGGCCACCTTCCCTTATATATACCCACCCCACCCCGAGATCTTATAAGGAAGCCATACTGGTTGTTCTTCAGTCAAAGGAATGCCACCAGTTAGCAGCACACAAGTGGGCTTTCTCAGTGGTGGCACCCACCTGTTGGAACAGTTTCCCATCTGTGGCTCAAGAGGTAGAAATGGGGGCATGTTTTAAATGTCTCTTGAAAATGAACCTGTTCACCCAGGATCCCACCTTTCTGAGCTGCAGAAGAATTGTGGTCGGCATGCAGTAGCCCCCTGCCCTTTCCCTTCCATTCTAGACTTTTCTCTTGATCCATCACTATTCAAATTGATATCAGTGTAGACAGAGTTCAAAAGCAGCCTCCTATCCCAGCATCACCCAGATATGTTAGTTTTGTAACACCTTGAAATATTTTTCTGATTGTATAAGACACTGAAAGTAAAGCAATAAGGTAAATAAGATACACAGTAACTTCAATGGGACTTACCTCTGAGTAGATATGCAAAGGGTTGTACTATAAGTCAAATAATTCTAAGGATACAGAAGTTTTTTGAGAGGCTCAATAACAAGTTCAACAGTGGCCTAGTGCATAAACATATTGCTATTTTTCACAAACTAAAAGTTCCAGTTCCCCCACCCCCCACCCAGCTTTTGCTTTTAAATATATAATTTTCTGTTCGCATTTCTCATACACAATGCATGGAACTGTCATCAGTGATGAATAATATGCTAGAATGACACAGTTTATTTAGCAAAATAATAAAATGTCTCATTTGTCTACAGTTTGGAAGACAAGGCGTATGAATACAGTTGATGCTGTCAGTGATGACAACTAACATCCTCTCCCTCCTTGTATATGGGCATAATTATATGATCCAATTCTGCCTGATGGTTTTTACTCTGTAGCAAGAGAAATAAGAGTTTCAAAATTGAAGACCTCTTCTTACTATTTGTAATAGTGGTTGGCCTGTATAAAATATATTTTACTTTTATTGATGCCTTTTAAAATAAACATTGCTTATTCTGCTGACAAATTAAGTTATTAGTGTGTCTTATACTTGGGCTCTTCACAGTTTGAGTAAAATTGACTGGTGGTAGGTACAGAAAAAACAAAATGAAGTATTTCTTTATGTGATGCATAATCAGTAGGGTTCATTGCCACAAACAGAGGTAGCTTTGTAATAGGATTAGACAAATTCATGAAGGACAGGCCAATCAATGGCTATTAGCTTTCATAGTTAGGAACAGAACTTTCCAGTTCAGAGCCATTTTCCACTGCTGGGAGCAAAAGACAAGGTATTGGGGGCTCCTGGCTCACCAGTTCTTTAATACTAAATTAGACAGACATTTGTTGGTGCAATTCATCATTTCTTCTGTTATTTTATATGAGTGTGGAAATATTGAAAATCCATTTTGAAGTCAGAAAGTTCAGTTAAGGCTCTAGAACAAGGGCAGGAAAGTTGGGCCCTCCAAATACTTTAGCCCACAATTTCCATTATTGGTACTAGATCTACACTACTCCTTTACAGCAGTATTGAGTACACTGATAATTATTAGGCCACAATCCACATTCTATTTACCACTTTCTTGGTGTTATATCCTGCTTTTTAGTCTACATTCATAATGATTTGACAGAAGGTGTAGATCTGGCCTGAGAATGGCCAACCTATGGCCATCCCATGAACTCCTCTTACCATTGCTTATGCTGGCTAGGGCTGATGGAAGTTGAAGCCAAAACAGCTTGAGGTGCAGAAATTGCCCACCCCTACTCTAGATCATACCAAAAGAAGAAAGTTCCAGTTTTTAATTAAAAACAAATAAAAAAGAGAGACTGCCAAATACATTGGGCTTGATGATCCTCAAAGTTTCAATGAATATGTATTATTTATAAACATCTTGGGGAAAATGTAATACGGGAGAATCAATATGCATTCATGAAATTCATATTCCTGATGGCAAGACAGTTGCATTGCAATAAGGTGCCAGGAGAAAAATCAATCCAAATAAATCAAGCAAATATGCTGCATGTTACATTCAAAGTCAACCTGATCTGGGTAGGAATTCCTTCATGGGCACAAATGAAGCAATCAGCCAGACCCTGTGTTGTAGCAAAATCCATCCAGGGAGAGCACATTATTAGGACAGAAGTCTATTATACACCACATCGTTCTTCAATGGTAGCAGACCATGAGGCCTCAGGAGTAAGGATGTATGAGACATTTGTTTCAGTTTATGACGAGAATTTCCCAAACCTGAACGTGAACGCAATCTGCGGTGAAAGTTTGCACATTCCTGAGCTTGCCATGTTGCTCGCCATTAAAAAAATACATGTTAGAAATAATACACATGGAAAAATGTGTGCTATTTTAAAAGGGTGCACAAACAGGCTTTAATCAAAGGGAGAAGATTGTGTCATTTTGAATACACATGGAAGTGCATGCACATACGAGTATGTACTTTGCAATTTTCACAAGAAAAGAAGCCCCTTTCCCGCCCTGCTGATATGGTTAGGGCGGGGAGCAGGCTTTTGTGGGGAGGGGGGGAGAGAAGAGGGTGGAGGGATGACCCACCTGGTCCACCTAGTAGGTGAGGCATGGGTGGGTCTTGGCAGGTAAAAGCAGGCCCTGCGTGCAGCCCAGGCCTCTTCTGTTTTCTAGCTGGCAGAAGGAGTCAGGAGCGAGGACTTTGTCAGAGGGACCGCACCCCACAGGCAGTGTGGACGACTGGGCATCGGCCCAATGGTTTGGCTGCGGTCCGGGTCCCACCTTCCTCATGCCCCCCATACATGCTGTCACGCCCACATGCCCCCATTCCTTCAAGCATCATGGGCCTCACGGCCTAGTCTGTGGCTTGGAGCAGAGTGCCTGGCCTTGCCGTGTCATCTGTGGCTTAGGATGTGACGCCAGGCGTGGTGCGGGAACCAGTTTTCCCGTGCTGACTCCGGCATAGGTCTTAACTAGGGCTAGCCCCCCTCTTGCTACCTGGATGCGGTCTTGCCACATGGCCTCATCAGGGGAATTCCAGCACACTTTATACATTGGGTGCCGGCTTCCCTGCACGCTCTCTGGCTCGGCTCCAACTCAGGGGTAGCCTCCTGATCCCTTGGCGCCTTGTCCAAGAAAATCCTGCATGCCTTACACATCAGATGTCATCTTCCCCACGCTCTTTCTGGCCTTGGCTGCAACTCGGGGGTTAGCCTTCTTTTTTCGTTTTTGTTTTGCAGGCTGCTTGACCCACCCACTTCTGTTTCCGTAACTCAAGCAGCCTGCAAAACAAAAACTAAAGAAGAGTCAAGGAATTAACCCTGTAAGACACCAGTGAACACTTTGAGGACGGAGGAAGCAGTCACTATGAAACGTAAGTACTACTCAGTGTGTCCTACCACATAATGAAATGACTTTAAAAAACCACATTTTTAAACAGAACATAAGTCATTTTAAGGGCAACGTGAATAGGCTTAGACAGAACACTTTCTTTTGAACCAGTGCAGACAGACCCAGAAAGGTAGACTCTTAGGGCAAAGAAAGAACAAACTGAGACACCTGGGACCTGTACACCTAAGAAACCCAATGCATGTGAAGTACTAGTCTGAAGATCCAAAAGATGAAGTTTTTGAAGATGATGATCCTGATGAAGCTGGGTGTTTTTTTATTGCAATCCATCACCTTTGTAATATGGAATAAAAGAAGTTAGAGGCATTGAATATGGTGGTATATATTGATGAGTAAACATTCATTGGCTTGTATTGTGAGTAAGGTCTCATCTACATAAAGCAGGATATTGCACTATGAAAGTGGTATGAAAGCGGTATATAAAAGGCAGGAGCCACACTATTGCTTTATAGCGGTACTGAAGTGCACTGACAACTGTTAGGCCCATTGACACATACCATATACTGCTTTCATACCGCTATATCCTGCTTGGTGCAGCTTCTGATTTTATATACTTCTTTCACAGTGCACTATCCTGTATGGTGTAGATGAGGCCTAAATTTTCCCCACTCCCCCATTCCTGTCCTAATTCTCTAAGGAGAAAAAAGAAAGACATGGAGAAGGCATAGGATAATTCTTTCCTTACTCTGTCATTTTTCCTGTCCTACTGTCCTGAGAAACATAGGGAAGAGATCCATGGAATAAGCAGATTAATTATCTCAAGGGTGTTCTAGGTGGCTCTGGCTGCTGGTGCCAGAGTATAGTTTGGAGAACAGCCGAGAATAAGTTTAGGCATCAGTGGTGTTAAGTGTGGTGCAGTTTCCCACCCCAAACCTCAGTTACTTAACCCTAATTGGTAGGGCAGAAAGTGGGTTCACTGGAGGCAGAGCCAAGGGGGTCACATCACCCCACTCCCAGAATAACACAGAGAAAGCGGTTTGTGGTAGAGCCCACTTATTGAAGCAAAGGGAGGTGGGAAAGGAAGAAACCCATTTCACACACAGGCAAACTGAGGTAACAGGCAAATAAGAGTCAATGGCTGAATTCGGATGACACAATAAGCAACTGGGGGGGGGGGACAATTGTCAGTTGTATTGACTATTGTGTTATCCGAATGCTGTCATAGTCAACTCAGTGCTGATCCTAATCCACACCACAGTTGATTATTTATTACCATGTTGAGTGGGGAGTACCCCCTAGATGAACAACTGTAAAGTTGATTATTACCCCACCATTGACTATCGTGTTGTCCGAATTCAGCCAATGACTACAAGTGAGAGAGTTTGGGTTACATAATCACATTTTTTTGGAAGGGAAACATGCCCCATGAACAAACAGAAGGAATTTAACCAGGAATACTATGTATTAACTTGCACCACAAAAAGGAAAGAAAGGATTTTAAAAAAATGTTTGCACACGTGTGCATTTTGCTTTAACTACAGTCATGAGTGCAGAATATCTGCCAGTTTTTTGTTTTTTAAATTATAATCTAGAGATAGAAAAAGTCCTGATTTGGGAGGCATTTTCCACATTGGAAGATCGCTAAACCATCAAAGGTTTTAAATGCCAAGTCAGGAAGGTACAAATGATTATTTTTCTTAGAGCACATACATCTTTGAAATGTTGCACTAAACATTCATTACTGAGGATAGAGAGCTTGATAACTACACAAACATAAACTATAGCTAAGAGGTAGTTTTGTTTCAGGTTGTATGTCAAATATTGCATGTTAATTGAAAATGAGTCACTGCTATTTAACAGTATGGAGTAAAAAAAAAACCATGCAACTCATCCAATATACCATAAAGCAGATCAAAGCATCTTCAGTTAACTGGGCCAGGATTCAAAAAATCACAAAATTTAGTAATAAACCTTAACTGGGCCAGGATTCAAAAAATCACAAAATTTAGTAATAAACCTAGTGACTTTGGACTGCTTGCTGGCTGGTAGCCAGAAGGATAAAATTCATATTGTAATGGCTTTTGCTGATACTATTCTATGAATCCATATTAGGGCAATCCAAAATCCATATCAGGGCAAAACTTTTATTAAGCCAACTCGAAGATAACAAAAACCATGCATACTTTCAGGATCTCCAGATCTTTTCATTAGACAAAATGCTACAAAAGAGGAGGGGCAAATAGGACTATCTCTGTAAATCAATTCCTAGTCTGACTTGACAAAGGAATTATAAAAACCCAGGATATCCAGGTGAAGTGCATCCATTGGAACTAATTGTAAGACATCTATCTTAAGCACTTTTGAATGGAGCAAAAGCAGGAATATAAAGACAGACAGAGAGATGATGTGATCTCGTTGCCTCCGTGTGAAAAGAAACAATAGAAATGGCAATTTGAATACAGGAGTGGGACAAAGGAAGAAATCCATAGATAGAGTTGAGTTTGAACTCTGTAAACTAACAACATTTAGAGTGCTTGCTGCTTCTGTCTGAAGATCTGATGTAGTAGCAATGAATTTTGGCTATTTGTTAGAATGTTTAAGGTGGCTTCATATTCACTCAGCATGAATCTAAAACAACCTATACCCAAAAAACTGAAATATTACAAAACTCCATAAATCTATTTTTTATGTCTGAATTTTGGTTGTTCTAATGTTCTGCGTTCTCTTATTGGTGTGCCAAGAAGAGTGCATTGGTCCTGGACTATTATAATCAAGAAAGGTTCAAAAGGAAGTAGAGGCACTGTTCAGGTGTTATGTACAAATACAGTACAGGAACATGCACAACAGTAACAGGGCCTCATGCACTGACCCTGCCCATCTTTCCCTTGATAAACAAATATTTACAATATAATTGAGATGCTTATACAGCAAAACAAAATAGATTCTAGGCCCAAACACCCATCTACCCACACAAGAATTTCTCAATATGCAAATTACCCCCCCCCCCCCAGCCCAAATATCTTTTTACACAACAGGGCAGCACAGACTTAAATGCATTCCCTATTCAGTCAAAACCCCATGAAAAGATTTTGACACAAATCCATTGGGCTCTGATGGGAATGGTTTTTGCTAAAAGAAAAATATTTGTGCTGTGGGAAATACCCCACCACTGCAGGGAAATGATTTCCTACCCACCCAGAAATGAACAAAGGAGATCAGCAACCACCAGCAGCAAGAAACATTTTAAAATAGTAATAAAATAATGCCAGGATGATGATAATGATAGTGATATTCTTGAAACTGCCTCCCTCACCTGCTCAGACTGAGCTAGCCAGATTGGCAAGTGTTAAACAGTAAATAGTAAAACTTTAGCAGAACTATATACAAAGGGCAAAACAGGCTAATACCAAAAAAAACTTGCAATTTTTTTATATATAAAAGCAGATAATGTGCTGAACATTAAACCCCCCTAAAAGCTTTTTGCAACCAGCTTTTTGCAATCAGTTTCAATTCACAAAAAGGCAAAAGTGGGTTGTTCCTCAGCATTAACAATATTAGGAAGTGTTGTTATAAGGGAGAGAAATAAATATAAATCAAATGCTAGATTAAGTCAGCAAACTGTCTTAAGGAATTAAATAATATATCAGCAACTTCAAGAAAAGAAGGGGAGAATCTTTTAAAACTTACTTAATTTACACAGGGCGGCAAAGTTGAATCTTTCTTCCTCACGGCTTGCTTTTTCTCTTCAATTGGATCTCACTTTTGCAGGGATGCCAAAAGGAGCAAGGGAAGCCTGGCCTGCCTGGTACTTACACTATCTCTCTCCTCTTCGCTCTAAGTCATACTCACACACAGTAACTCTCTTTCCTAATCTTTCCACCCTGCCCCACCTCTTTTTAAATCAATTAATCACCATGACAACGAGGCCTCCAGGCAAGCCTCCACCCAAGCAGTTGCCCAGCAGCAGCCCTGCTGGAACTGGCCCTGGAAATCCCCACCCCACTGCTGCTGCCTTTTTAGACACCATGCAAGCACGGAGTTTGGGATGGCAGCTGAGGTGGCAAGCTCCTTTGGGGGGCGCTTGCCCCCTGCCCCCCCTGGCGCCACCCCTGGGGACAGGAAAGGGAAGGGCAGAGCACAGCGTCTGCCAGCCAAGTGCCCCCCAGCCACCCCCTTCTTCCTCAGTGGATGAAGAACCCAATATTGCCCAAGTGCTGAGGCGCATTGTGGTGTTCGAGGGAGATAATGACAGTTTCAAGCGGGAGTTAGCTGTAGCAAAGGTTTCTAAAATGCCCAGGGGCTTGCGTAGGCATAACGCTAACAATGAATGGGTCTTTATTTCAGAGAGAGTTGCCACCTTGGAAGCACACAGGCCAGCAGGTGCTGCACCTACCATCCCCACGCCATCCGGATCCGCTGCACAACTGCCTCAGACTCAGGACCCATCACCCTCGGCATTAGTGAGTGAATGCTCTCTAGGTGAGTCTTTGCAACCACCCATGGTGGGATGGCTAGCTTGGCACATGTTTGGGCCCTAGTGTGCCCCTTTATGGGGTATGGGGCAGACCTGGGCATTTTCTAAGCCCATAGATTCTGAGGCTAGTGGGAGCAAGAACGCTCAGCAAGAATCTTTATCAGCTGCATGTTCGCCAGTGTGGCATCCTGTAGAGCCCACTATGAAGCCTGAAGTGCCAGCTAAGGCAGCCATTTCCCCAGTTACATCAACACAAATGACTCAGACGGAGACTCAGACTGAGGTGCCTCCTGTTAACAATGACCCCTGTGCATCAGCCAAAGGCTCATTCTTTCCCTATGGTGCAGTGTCTACCCCCTTAGGTTACCAACCAACCGACCAACAAGAAAATCTGGAAGGTGGAATTTGTGGACATTTTCTCCCTTCTATTCAGGGAAGAGGAGTGCAATGATAAAGAAAAAGATAGGGACAGAGACCAGGAAAGGGTAAAAAGAGGAAGGTGGAGCATAACTGGGCCAATTGGCTTGTGGGTTACATAGTATTTATGGGCACTGCCCAGTAGAAACACCCAGACAACAGGATGGTACTGAATAAGTACCTAGATATTATATACAGGTTCTATTCAGAGTACCTTGTGCCCGCATGGCTCAGCTATGATAAGGCATTCAGACTCAAGGCTTCCTTCCACCCTGACCTGAAATGGGATGTCAAGGAGCCTGAGCTATGGCTCCAATTTATGAACCCAGCTCGGTCAGTCCTGGGTGACAGTGGGCATATTCTCTCCCACCCAGCTAGGCCCACTTCAAGTCAGGGCCCAGTCAGTCAGGTGGTTCAACCCCGCCTCCTGTGTTGGGAGTTTAGCTCCCCAGGGAGCATGTGCCCGGAACCCATGCAAGTACAGGCATGAATGCTCTGTCTGTGGGGGGGGGCACCCCTTCTCTGGATGTCCCTGACTTAAGGGGCCCAGGGGGCCCAGGGATAACCAACAGGGATGTAGACCAGCCCCCACAGGGCCTCCTGCAAAAGTGCCCCACTCCAATTAAACTGGAAGAGCTGGCTGCACTTCTGCGAGACTACTCCCCAGGAGCGATGCCTTCTTCCTTCTCCATGGTTTCTCAGCTGGTTTCAAAATCCCCTTCTAGGGTGCCCAAGCCCTTTATTTTGCAAAGAAGCAAGCCTCCATTGTTGGCAAAGAAGTTATAGTTGCAGCAAAAATTTATTTATTTATTTATTTATTTATTACATTTGTATACCGCCCCATAGCCGAAGCTCTCTGGGCGGTTTACATAGGATTAAAAACAATTAAAAACAATATACAAAAATTAAAACAGCAAAAACATACAACATACACACAATCTGTACATTTAAAAACCACTTCAACACTTCAAAAACTACAAAAACAAAACAAAACAAACCCAGGCTCTTCAGATATTGCCAAATGCCTGAGAGAAGAGGAAAGTCTTGACCTGGCGCCGAAAAGATAACAATGTTGGCGCCAGGCGGGCCTCGTCGGGGAGATCGTTCCACAATTGGGGAGCCACCACAGAGAAGGCCCTCTCTCTTGTTGCTGACCTCCGAGCTTCCCTCGGAGGAGGCACTCGGAGGAGGGCCTTAGATGTTGAACGTAGTGTTCGGGTAGGTTCATGTTGGGAAAGGCGTTCCATCAGGTATTGTGGTCCCAAGCCGTGTAAGGCTTTATAGGTTAAAACCAGCACCTTGAACTGGGCTCGGAAACATACAGGCAGCCAATGCAAGCGGGCCAGAGTAGGTCTTATATGTTCGAACCTACTGGTTCCAGTTATCAATCTGGCCGCTGCATTTTGCACAAGCTGCAGCTTCCGAACCACCTTCAAAGGCAGCCCCACGTAGAGTGCATTGCAGTAATCTAACTTGGAGGTTATCTAACTTGGAGGTTGACAAAGAGGCCAGGGCCAGCTGCATGGCAGGCCCATTCTCCTGTCCCCCACTGTCCCTCCTGAAAGTGTCTCCATTGGGAATTATTTCCAAAAAGGCACAGGGGAAATACAGTTTGATACATAATCTGTCCCACCCAAAGGGAGCTTCAGTAAATGATGCCATCCCACCAGAGTTGTGCACTGTGCACTATGCTTCTTTTGACAGCGCTATCCGTATGGTGTGGTGCTGCGGGAGAGGGGCACTAATGGGAAAATGTGACATCAAGTCTGCATCTAGCCTCCTTCCAGTGCACCCAGAGGACTTTGGTCTCCTCAGTTTCTCCTTCCAGGGACAGTTTTATGTGGATAGGGCCCTATCTATGGGGTGCTCTATATCCTGCGCTGTATTTGAGAAATTTAGCACCTTTTTGGATTGGGCTTGGAGGAGCCACACTGGTTCCTCCAAGTCGTGTCATTATCTTGATGATTTTCTCTTCATGGCTGCACCAGATTCAGATCAGTGCCAGCAGCAGCCCTAGCTGCAGAGCTGGGCGTCCCGTTTGCTTGTGAAAAGACCGAAAGCCCAATAACATCCTTATCCTTTCTGGACTCAGTAGTGCAGTGTTGCAGCCTCCCCAGGGATAAATTAGACACCCTCCATGGCTTGGTTCACTCAGCACACAAGATCACCCTTCGACAGCTGCAGGAGCTCATGGGTCATCTCAACTTTGCATGCTGGGTTATAGCACCCAGTAGGGCATTTGTACGGTGCCTGTATGATGCCATGAAGGGGGTAAAGTATCCCCTTCATCGCATACATGTCTCAGCTGATATGAGAGCGGACTTGTAGGTTTGGGGCGAGTTTCTGGACAAGTACAATGGAGTTTCCTTTTGGAGGCAAGAACTGTTATTGGAAATGCAGCTCCAGGTGCAGTCTGATGCCTCTGCCGCACATGGTTTCAGAGTCATTTTAGGTGACTGTTGGTGTGCCCACCAATGGCCCCAGTGTTGGAGGGACTCTGAGATTAGGAGAGGCCTCACCTTCCTGGAGCTTTTCCCAATCGTTGTGGCAGTCCGGCTATGGGCTGAGCTGCTGGCCAATTAACAGCACACTTCTGGTGTGACAATTTGGCCATGGTTCATGTGGTGAACTAGTTAACATCAAAGAATCCCAGGGTGATGGGTCTTGTCAGGGCCTTAACTCGCCGCTGTCTTCAATTCAATCTCACCTTTCTTGCCCGCCATGTACCTGGGCTGGACAATGGCATTGTCCAGATTCCATCAGTTGGCCCCTACAGC
Organism: Anniella stebbinsi; assembly: GCA_029215795.1. NCBI lineage: Eukaryota > Metazoa > Chordata > Lepidosauria > Squamata > Anniellidae > Anniella > Anniella stebbinsi. Next base: position 194,389,362 of record JARDYH010000003.1, read on the forward strand.
CAGGTGGCACCCAGATCCAATGCCCCCATGCTTTGGGATCTTGGAGAGGTGAAGTGGTGGACGCAATGCAGAACTCAGTGGCTCCCAGCACTCAGGCATCTTACGCATGAGCAGGTAGAGAATTCACTGTTTTCAGGGAAGAGAAAGGGCTGGAGGCCTCTTGGCCCATCCTGGTTGACCACCTGTTTGAGTTCTGCATGGAGTGGCACCACAAGTGGCTATCCAAATGCACGGTGTGAGGTAAGCTTGCCGGTTAATCTTTCATGGCCAAATTGAATGGGCTTGTTGATCAACACCACGGATTTCCTTGTCAGGAAGATGCTGGAAGGTTGGAACAGCTCTTCCCCCCCACACACACACCAGATAGCCACTGTCCCATCACATCCCAAATTCTGATGGGACTGAGGGAGCAGTGGGCATCTCTCTGTTCCTCCCCATATGAACAAGCCCTGTTCCATGCAGTGGCCCTTACAGCCTTTTTTTGGAGCATTCAGGATAGGGGAAGTCATAGCGGCCTCCAGATCTGATGCCTCTAGCAGGGCATTCCAGTTCTCTGACATACAGCTTCACACTGGCAAAGTAATCTTGCACCTCAGATGGTCCAAGACTGACTAAAGCCATCAGGGCACCATGGTAACGCTCGCCTCTGCCTCACAAACTGAGATCTGCCCTGTCATGGCCCTATCCTCTTTCATGGCTCTCTGTGGGAAGAAGCATGGTTTCCTATTCTGTCACATGGATCAACAACCTCTGATGCGGTATCAATTCTGGTAAGTAGCCAGCAATCCATAGGCCTCAATGGGCAGCACTTTGGCATGCACTCCTTCAGGATTGAGGCAGTGTCTGCAGCTGCAGCTGCTGAGTTGGGCAATGCCAACATCCAATACATAGGGAGTTGGCAGTCTAGAGCCTATCATACCTACATTCGCAAGTGATGTTGGTTGAACATTAGTTTGTGATGTTAACAGTTGTAATTCTCTTGGCAGATTGCTGGAGTGGAGCTCAAGCCTCGAGGGCCCTCATCTGTGGACACAGCATGGTCTTCTGGGCCAGCCGCAGAGCAACTCAGGCAGCAGGCACGCAGTTGGGGCTTGGCCATGTAGCCTCCATCCAGTGGGTTGGTCAGTGAGGCATTCAGTGGGGGTGTCTCCTCCAGATATTGTTTGACTCCAGTTCTGTTCATGTCCCTCCCCAGGTGCTGGTGATTCACCTGGGGGACGACGACATGGGGCTTTTGACAGGGAAAGCCCTGATTATACAAGCAAAGGCAGATTTTGAAACCATCTGGACCAGTGGCCGGGCACACACATCATTTGGTCCAACATGCTCCCTCGACATCAGTCGTGTGAGGGAAGGGATACCCATAGTTTAAATAGGGCTGTGAGGAAGGTTAATAGGGAGATTTGGCTGTTCTTGCAGGACCGGGGGATGGGAGAGTGCGATTCCCCATCCTGAAATTGTACTGGCCAGAGGGGAACTGTATAGGGCAAATGGCGTTCATCTGTCCAAAGCAGGAAATGACATTTTCCTACGGGTTATGCACTTGGGTCTGCGGAATTTCATTCAGAGCAGGTGGTGGGTCGGCCGTTGAAGCTGAGGATTAACACCCTCCTTGGCGGTTTGTGTGGGAAGCTTAGGATATCAGATAAGGTTGGTGAGCACTCGTTGGGTACCTTTATGGTGAATGGCAGGTTCTGAGGCCTGGTCCTCTGGGGGTAATTGGCTCCTTGACCCAGGATATGGCCTGCCTCTGGGGACCTCACTGGCTCAGTTCGGACGACACATTAAGCAACGGAGGAGGGGGGGAACAATCGTCAGTTGTGTTGCTTATTGTGTCGTCTGGAGGGCAGCACACAACGCACACACAACTGACAGTACGTTAATCAGGCACTTTAAACAATGGAGCGAAACAATGGGCTTGCACGTTGTTTAGCCCGAAGCCCCGTTGTTTAAAGTGTCGTCCGAATTCAGCCCCCCCTCTCTCCGTGGACTATTCCGTTTCGGAATAGAGTTCTGCTGCCTAGAGCAGCCAAAAAACCCCAGCCACTCTATGCAGCCGGCAGAACTCACGGTGCATGCTGGGATACGGCTTGGGGACACACGGAGGAGAGGCTACAACCAAAATGGCCACCACAAGTTCCTTGCAGCCAGGGCATTTGCCGGTTCCGAGCAGCGCCAGCTGCAGTGTGTCGTCTGTGGAGCGCCTCCTGCCTAACGCATGGTCAGTACGTTATTTACCCCTCCATTGCTTAATATGTCATCCGAACTGAGCCACTGTCTCACCTGCTTGGAGTTAAGCAGCACGAGTGGAGGTGAGATGGAGTAGTTTCTCTCAAACACACATGTGGAGAGGAAGGAAGGAGCCGGGTTTTACCTGACTCTTGGTTTGGCTGAGTGGCTCGCCCTTAACGCAGGATAGTGGCCTGGAGATTGAGTGATTAGATTCCCACACTTTCACATGCAGATCCAGGGAGGGGTGAATTACCTGATGTTAAATAAAGAGGCCCTAGTTTACCCAAGCTCTGGCGTCTGAGTCATTATTTCCTCGTTACTTCCTCTACCTGCAAAAGCTCGCAATCTAATACAGACTTGAGACACACTGAGCTTCAAGGTGGAACTTGGAGGACCTCAGCAAGCTTAGATTTTGCTGGTTCCCACTCCTACTCTGGAGAACGAAATGCCAGGATCTGGTGGTTGCAAGACCCCTTTCTGATCCCAATGAAAAATGGCAAGTACCCCTGAGTAACTCACCACAGCTGGATAGAATCACAGAATCACAGAGTTGGAGGGGGGCTTGTAGGCCATCTGTCCAACTTCTTGCTCAGTACAGGAAATCCAGAGCTACAGCATTCCCAACAGATGGCTGTCTTACCATTCCTCCACCCCTCTAGGTAATTGGATAGAAAAATGGTTTTGGCAATATAAACCTTATGTGTTGAAACATTCTATGATTGGGCTCTCATAACATGCTAACCCCCACTCAGTGGTTGAATGTGGGTTGTTTGTTGAAGCATGGGTTAGCATGTTGTCTTAACCAGGACATTTTTCACAGAATATCTTGTTAACCATGCAGTATGGGTTACTTTTCTTGAACCAGTCTCCTTGAGAATCCATGTTTTATTGTTGGGTTGTCCAGGGTGGTTAACAAGCCACACTGCATGGTTAGCAAGCCAACCTGCAGAAAATGTCCTGGGTTCAGAAAACACACTAAGCCATGGATCAACAACATTGCACAAAGAAGTGTCTGGGTGGGAAGAAAGATATTGCTTCTTCTCCACGCTACTTCCAGGAATTCAACTATGTGCTAAAGATTGCAATCAGGGTGTAGCAAGGATCCTGATACAGTCAAAATCCTATCTGATTGGATCCTTGTTTCTTCCCCACTATATCCCATCAGAGAATCACCCCATAAAAAGAGCTTCAGTTTGGACATAGCTTATCTCCATGCACAAAGGCCCCAGGCACAGAACACTGTCCACCAATGGGCTGGATCCAGATTTAATCATCCTTAAGAGTAATCACAACAAACTTAAGTCCTATTGATTTCAGTGGGTCTACTCTTAAGGATGACTAAATCTGGATCCAACCCATAGAGGTGTTGCCTGTAAGATGTTGCCTGTAAGAAGCTCTGTAATGTGAGTTGAGAAGTGCTTCAGGATTTCTGTTAAGTAAGTGCTATATAACCAGATGTTGTGCTTTGTTTTCTTTAAAAGCAACAACTCATTTCTGTAGCTCATTCTATCCTACCTCTTCAGGAAATAATATACCTTTGATTGGAGCTACAGGAATTGCTTACTGCATTATAACTCAGAATCTGTTCTACTCAAGCACCTAAGCACTCATCACTACTATAAAAAATGGTAAAGAGAGGGTCAAATTACAACTTTGATTAACGGTTTAATGGGTGGCTGAGGGTTTGTGGGTCCAACTCATATTGGAATCACCATGCACTGGGACTGGGAGGTAACCCCCTACTCTCTCTCTCCCCCCCTCCCACACACACACTTTGCTTCCTGAAATTGCAATTAAAAAAAGAAAAGCACTCAAGAGAGATTTTTATATTTTCTAAAATCCCACGCTGAGGGGGGAATTCAAGATGCAAACTAAATGTTACATACCATTTCCATCTCTGATCCAGTACCAAGGGCTATGCATCCAAAAGCCTTTTTATAATGTTAGATCATCATCAGACAAGCATTTTATAGCACATTTGTGACTAGCCACTCATGGATTTTCGCGGGACATTTTGACAATGCTGCAATCCTCCCTTACGTCTCCCCCTTCTTCTGTCGCTTATCCCCACTTCAAAATACGACCTGGAAAATTTGGTTATTCTGGCTATATTGCTAACTGGAGCTATTTCCTGCTGTGTGCAGGAGAGGTTGCACCATAAAAATGCCCACTGAATGAGCCACATGGTCATGTTTGCTTCCTCTTTCTCCCTTGTGTGCAGAAAGAGGAAGCTGCTTGTCCCTATTATGGGACAGAAGCAGGAGGCAAAGTGACAGTAGGGAAATGTGATTCCCCCTCCCCCACCCCATCTGCTGATCCTCTTAAAATCCCAGAGATCAGGAGGGCAAGAAGTTTCAGTTCTTCTTGCTTTCCGTCCCTCTCAAACAGTGGAGCAGCAAGATTTTAGTTGTGTGTTGTTGTGGGGGCTTTTGGGGGGATTGCAAAATAAGGGTTCACACACACATAGCCCAACCGCTTCATCGGATCTCAATTGGATACAGCAAGTCACATTTTACCCATTTTACAAAATGTTATTCTTTTATACTACTCTCATATGTGAAAAAAACCCCAAAGCAAATGACTCTGAGTATTTGACATCATCAATCATTTGATACAGGCACTCAGCAGAACTGTAGTCTGGCACTAATTGGCATTTGTTAATGAACATATGGGCTCCTTAGTCTTTGCTATACTATTGTTAGGTTGTTTTAGTATATTATAAAATGTTGTGAAGTGAAAATTCAATTGGCTTGGAATGAATGGCTTTTACACGTAGGAAAACCAGGAACTGGGCCCTACTGGTTCCTGTATGTTATATTTTATGTCCCATGTTCTGCTCAGTAGGTTTTCGTGAACGGTAAGTGAGACCATGTAAGCTTGAATTTGCTCAGCCATTTCTGTAAGAGTGTTGTTTCCATGTGCCTTCTTTTACAGAGGACAGTCCTCTATTTTGAAGGTGGCTTCTATTTGAAGGGCTGCCCAGTCCAATGGCAGGGGTGGCCAAAGGGCATTCTGGGAGAGGTTGTGCATCCGCAGCCCTTCTGCCCCACCCCCGGACATGCCCACAAGCCAGCTGCTGATCTACACCAGCCCTGCAGCTATTACTATTGATTAATAATAAGTAAAAATGAAACCTGGGAGCGGGGAGAAAGTAGAAATACCACCACTCCCTTCCTTCCTTCCTACAGACTCATGCCAGAACAGCTTTGGATTGATCAGAAGCTATGAAGTCAGAGTTCTCCATAATGATAGGTAGCACTTCCTTTGTTATACACCCCACTTTGAGTTTCCAGAGTCATCTGTTTGGCTGCTGTTGAAAAAATAATAGAGTGGACCTTGATTTGATCCAGAAAGGCAATACTTACCGTATTTTCCGGCGTATAAGACGACTTTTTAACCCTGGAAAATCGTCTCTAAAGTCGGGGGTCGTCTTATACGCCGGGTATAGGATGGACGGAGGGGGGCTGCAGTAGCCGCTGGCGCCGGACGGGAGCGGGCGTCCAGGAAAGGTAAGGAAGGGGCGCACGGAGGGGAGGAGGGGAGGAGGGGGCGTACGGAGGGGAGGAGGGGGGCCCTTACCTTTCCTGCATGCTCGCTCCCGTCCGGCGGCGGCGGCAGCTACTGCCAGGGGGTTTCGCGGCCTGGTCTAGAGTAGAGCGCCGGGTGATCGCATCACCCGGCGCGCTTACTCTAGAGCAGGCCGCAAAGCCCCCTGGCAGTAGCCGCCGGCGCAGGACGGGAGCAGACGTCCAGGAAAGGTAAGGAAGGGGCGCACGGAGGGGAGGTGGGGGGGCGCACGGAGGGGAGGTGGGGGGGCGCACGGAGGGGAGGTGGGGGTGCCCAATAGTTGCCGCTTTAAGGGAGGAGGCTTTGGATGACCCTAAAAGGGCGTGAGTTAAATTCCTGGAGGAGAAAGTTATCAATGCTACTAGACCTCATGGCTTTGTACTGCCTCAAGCAGATGTTTGTTTTATTCATCAAGGCATGACTGCCAATTGTTTAATAACAGCAACAAAATCACCTCCTCCCCTATACCTGCACAGCCTAAATTAGACTACTGACGTGAAGAGAGGTTGGAGGAACCAGGGGTGGTTTTGCTTCACTCAGTTCTGCTCCTCCAAACTCATCCCAAACTCTATATTTTAACTGGAAAAGTTGGGGGTCGTCTTATACGCCCGGTTGTCTTATACGCCGGAAAATACGGTATGTTCTTAGGCCCCTGGTGCCTCCCCCTGTTGATTAGAAGTGTATCATGCAGTGTATCAGGTTCAAGTGATTGCATTTTAAGTCAGTGATTGAGGGTGCAACAACAGACATGTTTAGACAGAAATGAGTCCTACAAATCCCAGCATTCCCCAGCAAGTCATGCTGACTGGGGAATGCTGGGAGTTCTGAGGCTTTTTTTCTGACTAAATTGCCCTTTGTTATTCCAAGTAGAATTCATTTTATTGTGTGATGCATTTTAACAGCCAGGAGAGGAGGGGAACACATTCACACAGGGCCAGCCCAAGACGTTTTGTTTCTGGAGATGGACAAGAATGGTCCCCTCCTCCCCATCCCATATACAGAAGTCAGCTGGACTGGCAGTTGGAACATACTTCAACAGTTGTGAGAGGGTTGTATCCTCCACTACCCCTGAGGCAGCTGGCTAGTTTAGGGAGACCAGGAAGAGGCTGTGTGGCATATACAGCTCTGTTCTTCAGCAGAAGGGAACAGCTGAGGAATTCAAGAGGAATGGCAAGAAGGCTACCACTGCTCCTCTCTCCCCAGTATCTGCCACCTTAGGTAATTTGCCTAATGTTAGGGCCAGGCTTGGGCACACACACACAGCCTTTCTATCTGTATTCCCTTGTTGTTCCTATTTTCAATAATATCCCTGGCACTGGTAAATCTATGACCAAGTTTGTCTTTTTGCAGACTAGATTTGTCTAATGCTACTGAAATTTACTCTGCTCCAGCAATGCAGATCCACACCTAGGTTAGGCTCCAGACTAACTTTAGTTGTACTTAATTCCTTTTGATCAATTTGTCCATTAATTTACATTGTGGGGGCAGGTGCATCTAATTTAGTCTGGATCCAATCCAGACAGCATGTTTCCCATACTGGTATGCACCTGCATCATGATGCTCATCCAAGCCTCACTGAATTGGCTGGAGGTATCCTTTAACAGAAACAGGTGTGGATGCACCTTCCTATCTAGGGCTGCTAGTTATTGACATGCTAAGCCACAGTGGTTAAGCATTTTGAGCTAAACATTATGGCCTAGCGTGTTGTGTGAGCCATGACTTAGTTTATCATGTGAACCATTCCTAACCATGGTTTCAACACACTCACTATTTGCTGCAAAAGGGTTAGCAGCCTAACCATGACTTAGCGTGTTGTCTGAACATGCCCTAAGTGTGTGCCTAGCTGCAGGATTAATTTGCCCCTTTATTATTTAGCTGCTGTAAGATACTAGGGTCTCAAACCAGCAGTTCTTATAACAAAGACTGGAGAGTTGTCTTTTCTCTGCTTGCTAGAAGGGGATGCTGTTGGCCTGCACCACCACTGCTGATGACCAGGGGGTATTATTTATTACAGCTACCAACTACTCAGATATCAAATGACACAGTGGGCCAATAGGATTCTTCCTGCTCTAGTCAGGCTCTTCTGTCCGAACAACTGATTGCACAGGCATAGACTTAGCTACTCTTTTCCGCTGCTTGTCTGCCTGCTTGTCTCCAGACCGTCAGCCTAGATAATTTATTTTAGTACTTGCTTGTCTGTGTGACTATAAAGTAAAAATCTGGAAGAGAATCATCCCACTCTAGTTTAACCAGAGAAACAATTTCAGGTCCTCATTAATGGGAAATTTATTGTCTAGTAAGCTTCTTCCTCCACCCCTCAATAAGATTCAAGAACAACGGAGGCTCTAACAAACTGGGTATTTTTAGATGTACTTGCTGGAGTTTGTCCCAGTCCTTGCCCTCCCTCAATAACTCACATTTAAGGAATGCAGGGTTTTATTTTCCCTTATTTCTCTACCACCACCTCCCACACTTCCTTCCTTCCTTCCTTCCCTCCCTCCTTCTTTCCTTCCTTTCTTTCATTTGGTGCTATGCTGTAGTAAAAAATTCTTGCTGACACAGTAGATTTCTTTGCAGGGTCAGTATGTTAAGATTACAATAATCATTGCTGCTTCACATTATCTTCTATTTCACTTGTCCCTTAAAACATCCCACATCTATTTAAAGGAATATGGGGGCAGGATTTCATATATAAACTTTCCAAGATAGTATTTGTTGATTGCATACAGTGTATATGTAAAAGAAGTGAGTTAAGAATGTTAATTCCCATCAAGATTCCTCTGTCAATCAACATATTTTGGCATTGAATGATGAGCTTGGTAAGTTCACCCCATATAACGGCTACCTATGTTTTCATTTTCATGTCCTTTTGTTATCATGAATTGACAAGCCTTTAATATGCATTTATTGCCCTGAAACACTTTAAAACACTAATAACCACCTTCTTTAGCAAACAAAAATATTATTTTTGCTGGGAGGAAAATAGGAAGCTGCCTTATACTTAGTCTCACCATTGTCCTATCTAGTTCATTGTTGCCTACATCAGGCATAGGGAACATCTGTCCCTCCAGATGTTGTTGGACTGTAAATCCCATCAGCCCCAGCCAACAGAGCCAATGGTGGGGATGATGGAAAGTGTAGTCAACAACATCAGGATGTTGCCATGTTCATCCCCATGTTCAACAGCAGCTCTCCCATGTTTCAGGCAGAGGCCTTTTGTAGCCCTAGGTAGAGGTGCCTGGGGTTGAAACCGGGACCTTCTGCATGCAAAGCAAGTGCTCAGTGACTGAACTATGGCTCTTCCCTGGGAGGTGTGCCTCTTTCTTACCCATTGCTGCCTGTGTGGTGCCACTCACACAAGTCAAATGTTTTAGAGAGGACTGGAGTCCTGAGAAGGCCAAAGCAATGAATGGGATGCTGCGCCTTTTCCCAGCTAGCAGAGAAATTCCCACCCCAAAAAGGGTGTCCAAAGGCCTCTAGAGTGACACAGTGGTACCTCCCATTTTGTGGTGTGAGGTTAATTCTACGTGTTTAGAAGCAGCCTTTGAGAGAGCCAGTGGAGACTGGTGGCTCCGATTTTTGGTGGGGCCATGATTCCTTTCTGGGTTTTAGTCAGAACTCTAAAGGATCTATCCAAAGTGCTGAACCCATAGGGGGGTAGGGGGGTCAGCTCTTTCTATAGCTCCTTGCATTCTGGATGGTTCTGACTGAAACTGGAATCACAAGCCCACCATAATCGGAGTCTCTAGCCTCCACTGGATAGACCCTCACATTTCCTCTAACCTGGGTAAAGGTGGGTGACACAAGGGCTATGCTTGGAGTGGATGGGAAGCAATCTGCATAACACACCTACCCTAACACAAAATGGTGATTCAATTATTAAAGTATATTAACCCTTAAAAGAGTGGGCAATAGTGATATTATTCATTGTGATATAGTGCATATCTGCACTGACAGAAGATGCCATTTCCATCTGGTGTGAAGTCACCCTTTTTCAGCAGTTGTGCTTGTACAGTGATCTACAATCATCCTCTGATGAGAGAACACACTTGCATTCCAGTAGAAATACACAATAGGGCAAGAATGGAGGAGAATGTTAGTTGGTCTGCATTTTTAAGCAAACAGATCTAATTCACACTTTCTGGATTCATACGTGGATTAGAACGCAGTTATCCATCAGATTGTACACTGCTCCGGATTTGGTAATGCAGTTCTTAGCTAAAACTAGGGGAAATTGTGTACAATAATGGATATATTAGCAGACATTGTGTACAAAGAGTTAGGGGAGATTGTGTATGAAAATAAATGTGAATGTATCCATATATGTATGAGTGTGTTCCAAATTGCAGACCAATGTGGAAATTGGACATAATAGACTTATGACTAAATACATGCAAAAAATAACTCCGACCAGAAATAGACTGATTCATCCCTCCCTAGTATGCATAACCTGATGTTTTCAAGATTTATTTTAAAAATAGCAAAGGTCAGATCATATTGTTTAGGACTTATTTAAAAACCTGCAGAGAAATCTGTTCCTAATTCTGTTCGTGAGACCCAGACTGGATATGTCAGAAAATTCTGCCCGAACGGCTGTGGCTTGCCTATTCTTATCTAATGTTTGCATGGGAGATTGAGGAATTGTATATGAATATAGGGTTGGATAGAGACAGATCAGGAAGGTTTCTCATCTTTGGTATAAAGGACTAAGATCCAGTGGAGTCTTCTCCTGGAGGAAAAGTGATGGTGTTTTTTTGCCAGCATTGCCCCCTCTGCACTATTCTGTTAGGCCCTGCCCCCCCAAGTATTATTATTATTATTATTATTATTATTATTATTATTATTATTTACACTTATATACTGCCCCATAGCCAAAGCTCTCTGGGCGGTTTACAAAAATTAAAAAGATTGAGCATTAAAAAGACAATATACAAAATTTAAAACCATAAACATAAAACAGCTATCATTAAAACACTTTAAAACATTTTAACTGTTAAGCGTGGCCATAATGTAAATCAAACCTCAACTTGAGCTGTTAAAATGCCTGGGAGAAAAGAAAAGTTTTGACCTGGCGCCGAAAAGATAACAGTGTTGGCGCCAAGCGGGCCTCATCGGGGAGATCATTCCATAATTGAGGGGCCACCACAGAGAAGGCCCTCTCCCTTGTTGCCGTCCTCCGAGCTTCCCTCGGAGTAGGCACGCGGAGGAGGACCTTTGATGTTGAGCGTAGTGAATGGGTAGGTTCATGTCAGGAAAGACGTTCCATCAGGTATTGTGGTCCCAAACCGTGTAAGGATTTATAAGTTAAAACCAGCACCTTGAATCGGTCTCGGAAACATACAGGCAGCCAATGCAAGCGGGCCAGAATCGGTCTTATATGTTCGAACCTTCTGGTCCCTGTTACCAATCTGGCCGCTGCATTCTGCACAAGCTGCAGCTTCTGAACCGTCTTCAAAGGCAGCCCCACGAAGAGCGCATTGCAGTAATCTAACTTGGAGGTTACCAGAGCATAAACAACTGAAGCCAGGTTATCCCTGTCCAGATAGGGGTGGAGCTGGGCCACCAGCTGAAGTTGGTAGAAGGCACTCCGTGCCACTGAAGCCACCTGAGCCTCAAGTGACAGAGATGGTCCTAGGAGAACCCCCAAGCTACGAACCTGCTCTTTCAGGGGAGTGCAACCCCATCCAGAACAGGTTGAACACCCTCCATCCGGTCAGAGGAACCCCCCACCAACAGCATCTCAGTCTTGTCTGGATTAAGTTTCAGTTTATTAGCTCTCATCCAGTCCATTGTCGCAGCCAAGCACCAGTTCAACACATCCACAGCCTCACCTGATGAAGATGAAAAGGAGAAATAGAGTTGCATGTCGTCAGCGTACTGATGACAACGCACTCCAAAACTCCGGATGACCGCATCCAACAGTTTCATGTAGATGTTGAACAGCATGGGGGACAAAACTGACTCCTGCGGAACCCCATACTGGAAAATCCACGGGGCTGAGCAATGTCTCCCCAGCACCACCTTCTGGAGCCAACCTGTCAAGTAGGAGCGGAACCACTGCAATGCAGTGCCTCCCACTCCCAACTCAGCCAGTTGTCCCAGTAGGATACCATGGTTGATGGTATCAAAAGCCACTGAGAGATCAAGGAGAATCAACAGTGTCACACTCCCCCATCCCTCTCCCGACATAGGTCATCATACAGGGCGACCAAGGCTGTTTCTGTGCCAAAACCAGGCCTGAAACCCGACTGAAATGGTTCCAGATAATCAGTATCATCCAAGAGTGTCTGGAGCTGGCCAGCAACCACCCACTCAAGGACCTTGCCCAGGAATGGAATATTTGCCACCGGCCTAAAGTTATTAAGATTTTCTTGGTCCAGGGAAGATTTCTTCAGGAGTGGTCTCACCACTGCCTCTTTCAGACGGTCTGGGACCACTCCCTCTCATAGAGAGGTATTAATCACTTCCCTGGCCCAGCCAGCTGTTCCATCCCTGCTAGCTTTTATAAGCCAAGAGGGGCAAGGATCCAATACAGAGGTGGCTGCATGAACCTGTCCAAGCACCTTGTCCATGTCATCGAGCTGTACCAACTGAAACTCATCCAAGAAAACAGGACAAACCTGTGCTCTGGATACCTTACTAGATTCACCTGCTATAACACTGGAGTCTAAGTCCTGGCGGATGCCAAAGATTTTATCCTGGAAGTGCCTAGCAAATATATTACAGCAGGCCTTAGATGGTTCTATCATGTCCTTGGGGCTAGCATGTAGAAGCCCCTGGACAACTCTGAAAAGCTCCATTGGGCGGCAGGTTGATGATTTAATAGTGGCAGCAAAGTATTGGTTTTTGCTGCCCTCACTGCCCCTGAATATAGCTTACCATAGGCACTTACCAGTGTTTCATTGCATTCACTAGGAGTTCGTCTCCATCTGCCCTCAAGCCGTCTCCTATTTTGTTTCATCACTCTCAGCTCCGGGGTATACCACGGAGCTGTACGAGCTCTACAAAGGAGAGGGCGCTCAGGAGCAGTCATGTCAACCGCCCGGGTCATTTCTGCATTCCACAGATCAACCAGGGTTTTGACATGAGAGCCAGCCCTATCAGCTGGAAAACTCCCCAGAGCCTTCTGGAAACCATCCGGATCCATTAGTATCCCGGGGGGGACCATCTTAATGGGTCCCTACCCTTGCAGAGGGAAAAAGCTGCTTTAAGTCTAAACCTCAGCAGGTGGTGATCTGACCATGACAGAGGGGTTGATGTAAAGTCCCCCACTTTCAGATCACCATCTCCATGTCCAATGGAAAAAAATGAGGTCTAGAGTGTGCCCTGCTACATGCGTCGGGCCAGTGACATGTTGGGACAATCCCATGGTTGTCATGGAAACCATGAAATCCTGAGCCGACCCAGATAAAGTGCCCTCGGCATGAATGTTGACATCCCCCAGAAACAACAGGACCTCAACAGTGCACCCGAGACAACCTCTGTCAGCTCACCTAGGGAGTCTGTTGAGCAGCAGGGTGGGTGGTACCTTATTGGGGGGGGGGGGGTACAGGGAAGGAGAAATCAGTACACACACACAAAAACTTCCCCTCTTCCTCTAGCCTAGAAATTCCATGGCAAAGTCTTAAGATTCAAGGCAAGCCAACTTGTCATGTTCAAGTTGGCTTGCCTTAAAAAAATGTTAAAGAAGTTATCATGAGAACATGGAATGTGAACTGACAAAGTACATGGGAATATCACAAATGCATGTGCACAGTGGATTAGAAGAAAGAATTGCAGATTGCTGAAAGGGCCTCAGGATTTGTGCCATCTAAATTCCAGTATTTTCACATTCCAGCAGTAATACTAGTGTTACGGATTTGTGCAATTTCAGTAACACATTTGTGTTCCAATCAATCTCAGACAATGGTACTTCAAGAGTATTACAGTGGAGTAGTTCTCTCTCTCTCACACACACACACACACAAACATCAGATGCACACAGGCACATACTGTCTCACACACTCACACATTTCCAGTATCTATTCCCTGAGTTCTGACTATGGCCGTAGTACCATATGTACAGTAGCTTTTGTGATTAGAGACCTCATAGGCACATGCATCATTTGGAATCCTGCTCCAGGAGTGTATAACATGTTTTGTGTCTTATAATGTGATAGAAGAATCTGGAGTATTTGCCAGGCTGGGCAATTATGAAAAATTCTACAATGGCCTCTATTTCCAGGTCTGTAGTTCAGGATGTACTTGACCAATGTCAGTAATATTCCTTTGACTGCAGTGCCTCTGGGTTGATGATGTACACTACAGATTAGGTGATGCCATGTGAAGTAGAAGGCAGAGTTTCAAAATCAAAGGACAAATAAAGAACACAGCTCAGCATTTCCAACAATGGTAAAAAAAAAATGTGACCTCATTATTATGCATACATCCAAGATTCTGAAGGTTTAATTATGCTACCCTCTTTTGGAATTAATTGTAATTCCAAAAAAACAAACATACTTTCTGATTTATTATATGCACCTGTTTAGAGCTGCATTTTTTTGTTCTAGCTGTTTTCTTGTTGCCGCTTCTCTTTTGCACCATTTGATCCTGAAGAATGACCAGACTGAGAGACTAGATAAAGACAGTAAAGTAAAAGAAAATACCATTTTAACTATACAGTGGCACTTATTGACAGGAAAATGAAGAGGAACTACACTTTAAAAAGAAATGCAGGTCTATCAAAAAAACATTGTGCTTTTTCACTCCATAATATGATACACAACATACCCCATAATGCCAATGTGCACTTCCCCACCGTACCCCATTATTGGCTGCTGCTGGGATTGGCAGATGTCAGGACATGTTATATATTACAGAGATGGGGAAGAGAACATGCTAAATGACCACCATTTGGTGTCTGTTGTGAGCCTCTCCATAGTAGCTGAAACTTAAACAGCAATGTATTGATAGCAGAAGTCCAGAGTGTCCTACTCATGTTCATTTAGGAAGAATTGCTGAGTTTCTCCCCTGTTGTCAACAAATTGTGTGATTTGGTTGTTTGTTTATTTGCTTGCTTGGCCTTATGAATCAGCTAGATTTCCCTTAATAGCTCATTCCTTTTTTTCAGGAAATGAAGGTTCTGCTCCATTTAGAACCTTCTTTCTCTGCCTTGTAATTAATTGCAATTCATCATACACCACTTCATCTTATTGCTCCTTGTATTCTTTTGTATTGTTATTGTAATGGGTATTGTTTTTCATTTATTTATTTATTTAAAGATTTGTATCCCACCCTATTTCATTAAGATGATTTTAGTTTTTAATAGTGTGTTTCAAATGTGATTTTTTAAAATATTTATATGTGAACTGCTTAGGGATTTTATTATATTAAGCAGTATATACATATTGCTAATAAATAAATGAATAAATTCATGTCTGGTATCAGCTCCCAAAATGGTCCAGCAAATGCCAGAGCCCACTGCATCTATCACTGGACTCCTCTTTCTTACTTTGTTTCTTTTTTATGGGCCAGCACTACAAAGAGAAGTGCTGGGCTAAACGGCCACAGACCCTGCCATCTTCTTTTTCTCCCCAGAACCTCTAGGGCCTGTCCTGATGCACACATTAGGGGCACAGCCCACAGGCATTAAGGATAAGGAAGTTGAAGGCAGTACCTTCAGCAGTCTCATCCAGGACTGCAAAGGGAAGCTACCTCACCAGTTACTTCTCTTTACAGATCCAAGATGAGGGAGTGCTAGGTGGTTCACTGTCACCAGCCATCCCCTCTGCTTCCACCCTTCCCTATCTTCCCCCATTAAGCTTTGGGAGTGCACCAGAGAGGTGCTGGGGGGGGGAGTGGTGCCACTTGAGGGCACCTTGCTTGGGGTTGTATCAAATATGTTGAAAGCTCTGCACTGACTGGCAATTAGCAATAGAACCATGGCCATGGTGTTACTGTTGCATTACAGGACAAGGGCCAGATCTACACCAAGCAGGAAATAACACTTTGAAATAGGTTTGAATTAGGGATGTGCAACGGATCGGACCCGATCCACTATCCGGGCCCAATCCGGCCAAAATTGGAACGTTGATTAACGATTCCGATTTCAAAAAATGGAGGTCCGATTTTTTCCGATCTGATTCCCCCCCCCCCCCATTTTGATAGGGAAAAAGTGGAAAATCGGACCTCCATTTTTTGTGTTTTCACCATAGGCTTGCATTAGGGGAAAGAAAGCTTTCCCTCAATGCAAGCCTATGGGGAAAACATGGCGGCGGGTGACTGGGGACCTCCTTCCCTCCCCCCACTTGTACTCCTTACCTGCTGCCTCCTTGCTGCCACCCGCTGCTGCCCGCCACCCCAATCTACTGAGAAACAGGCTTTGCAGCCTGCCTCTCAGTAGAGCGCCAGGTGATCACCTGGCGCTCATCTGAGAGGCAGGCTGTGAAGTCTGTTTCTCAGTAGATTGGAACAGTGGAAGGCAGCGGACGGAAACAGGCACCCTGGCAGGTAAGGAGCATGGGTGGGGGGAGGGACAGGGAGGGAGGGAGGGAGGTCCCCACTCACCCGCCCCCATGTTTTCACCATAGGCTTGCATTGGGGAAAAGCTTTCTTTCCCCCAATGTAAGCCTATGGTGAAAGCACCTGAAATAGCGTCTGATCCGAAAATCGGACGTCCGATTTTCGGATTGGAATCAGCTCCGATCCGAACCAGGAAGCCTCCGATCCAAGGCACCGGTTCAGATACCGATACTGATTCAGATCCAATTTATTGGGTCCATGCACACCTCTAGTTTGAATATGGTGTATCAAATGTGCCCTGGAATGTGGTGTATGGAATATGTCAATACCATTACAAACCGTTATAAAGCAGTAATGTAGATCCTGACTAGGAGAACTCACCCCAGTCTTTATGCTCTGAGGAGAAGGCCTTGATCACTTATTGATGTTTGTTTGGTCATGGCACAGAGAAGGACCTATTCTGTTGTGGTGCCCACCACGTGCAATGATTTCCCCATTGAGATCAGGAAGACTCCAACTGGAGTGTAAATATTTCTTTGCCAAAGTATTTCTAGGTTACTAGCATTGCCAGCTACCCTGGGAGGGATGTACAGATTTGGTAAAATCCTCCATTTCATAGATTGTCAGGTGCCTTTCATTCCATCAACTGCTCATTGGCAGAATCAGATTTTTTTCCACTTGCCCAAATTTGTGCCAATTCACATTTCCAAACATTTGCATTCACAAAAAAAATTGCATTTGCTAAAATGTGCAAATCCCACCCCCAAATCCACATTTTCATGCGTTAGCCTATGGAGGAAATGCACATTTTTGGCCGATGTTTATTTTTTATTTTATGTATTTTTCTACGACTAAATTTGCATAATATTTTAGATTTGTTTTTTTCTAGAAAAGGTCTGCAAGTCTGAGGAATCCGTGCAACTCGGGAAAAACCAGTCCATTGTGGAATCTGTTGGTCAGAGTCATAGAAATACAAATCATTTGATTCTGTTGCAGATTTCTCCATCATCCCTAATCCCTGCTGATTTTAATGAGATGTTATTGATTCATCACTGTTATTGGTTTTTTTATGTTTTATCTTGTAAACCACTTTAGGATTTTTGTTTTTATTTTAAAATTAAAAATGGTAGAAATCTTCTGAAATAAATGAATAAGGGTTCCAGGACTGGCTCCATTGATTAACTCAACACCCAGCTATACTTGTGAATATAGAAAATAAATTTAAAAAAACCCTCAATTTCATCTTTCCCTCCAAGCCATTTAAAATTATCTTCCTTGAGATTACACACACACACACACACACACACACATGCTGGCTTAACTGTATACATGAGGATGAGGTCAGTAGTTGCTGCACATGAATGTAAAGTACATACATAAATGTTTTACACAGTTAGTGTCCAAATTCTGAGCAGACACATATCACAGTTTTAAATTCATAAGGTGCTATCTACATTTTAATGACGTTGGTGGCAAATTGCCTATTAAATTGTAGCAGTTGGGGATTGCACCCATAATATACAATGTCCCAAATGCTTTGCTTGCTATAAAGTTGTTTCTTCCCCTCAACCTAAGCATTTTCTTATTTTCCATATCTTAGAGCATATACATCAGCAATGATTCCTGCATCACTTTGAAAAATATAGAGGCATGAAAAAGCTCTGATTTATTAAACCCATTCCCTGAAGGCTCACATAGACTATGGAACAGTTTTCAATATTAGGTTATAGTGGAGTTTTGCCCAGTGAGGAGACTATAAAGCTATTTAAGGATGTGCTTAGCTGGCTGGAGTCACTTTTTCCTTTTAGATCACAGTGAAATACTAATTTCAGGCAATGCCAGAAGCATCTTTCTCCTTTTGGGTACCAATTATTACAATATTATTTGTCTGAATGTTGCTCTGGTTATACATTAAGGATTGTAGTTCACACAATGTTGGTTCAAGCTGCCTTTATTCTGTAATTTCTTGACAGATTACCAACAATTTGTAACTGCAACTGTATATCAAATTGCAAAGGGGCAGCAAAGAAATGTAACTGCTCTGAGTTCTGGAAATAATTTTTAAAATCATGTATTTGCATTGTTCAGAGTTGATCGTTTGCATTGTTCAGAATTTACACAGAATACATATTACTGTGATACCTTTATTAAGCCAACCAAAAGATCACAACAAATGTGTAAGCTTTTGTGATCTCCAGATCTCTTCATCAGGCAGAGATCTGATATTAAACTGATGATGTTGAAGTCTTTGACTTGGTTTGCATGACATTACAACGCATGGTGGGTTATGAGCCATGTTCAAACTGGTGTGGCTTGTCATGTCATGCAAACCCTATACTATGGTTTCAGCATGGTTTGTTAATCATGCAAGCCACCCTGAGAAACCATGGCTTGTTGTTGGGTTGTTCAGGGTGGCTTGTTGTTTGAGTAGTTCATTGTGATGTGCTAACAGGCAGAGTGGCTACAGAGCTTCCTGGCGAGAGAAGCGAAAAAACCATTTTCTCCTCACAATCTCACTAGTGCCACCTCCTGTTTCCATCCTACCTACTCCCTCACCATCCATCCCTCCTCTAATACATCAATAAGAAATGAGAACTTTTCCCCCACCTTTCGGGAGATTTGCACATATTTGATTTAACTTATTTCACGTTTAGTGAAATCTACACTCATTTAATGTTGGATATATATTGGTTAGGGCTGTGCAGAAACACAACCCTAACCCACTTTGGAGGACAATTTGAGCTTCTGAATTAGGCTGACCAGATAAAATCCAAATCAGGATTTTATCCAGCCACTGAATTTCAGCCAGTGTCATTTGTATGCAATTAATTCCTGGTGATATTCACTCTTCATTACAACAGTTAAAGGTGCAGGCACTATACTAGAGTGACCATATACAAAAGAAGGCAGGACCCCTGCAACTTTAACAGTTGTGATGAAGAGGGAATTTCACCAGGAACTAATTGCATACAAATGACACTGGCTGAAATTCCCTTTTCTCTACAACTGTTAAAGTTACATGAGCCCTGACCTGGATTTTATCTGGTCACCCTATTCTGAATCAGCTCCAATCCACCTCAGCCTGGTTTGGGCCCAGTTTGACCCACTTTGAAAAAGGTACATTATGGCTGCCATAGTTTTCAATAGGTGTGTGCACAGACCCCCCAGATCGGATCGGGACCCGGATCGGGACCTCCAATTTTGTCCCGGATCAGATCAGACAAAATCTGAGGCCCCCTGGACCGGATCGGGCCCAATCCCGATCCAAATATTGGACATCCGATTTTTGGATTGGCCGCCATTTTTGTTTTCCACACAGACTTGCACTGGGGGAAAGAAAGCTTTCCCCCAATGGAAGTCTATGGGAAAAATGGTGGCGGGTGGGTGAGGGGGGCCTAACTCCCTCCTCCCCCCTCACGGTTCTTACCTCCCGGGACCATCTGCTGCGGACGGCCCTGGCAGGTAAGCCCCTTTCCCCGTGCTCCTTACCTCCTGGGGCCATCCGCTTCCATCCGCTGGCACCTGCAGGTGCCAGCAGATGGAAGCGGACGGCCCTGGAGGGGGTAAGCCCCCTCCCCCTGCTTACCTGCCGGGGCCGTCCATTCCCCTCCACCGCTGGCCGCTACTGCAAGCAGGCTTCGCGGCCTGCCCCTGAGTAGCGCGCCAAGTGATGACATCATCTGGCGCGCTACCTAGGGGCAGGCTGCAAAGCCTGCTCACAGAAGCAGCCAGCAGCAGAGGGGAGCGGACGGCCCTGGCAGGTAAGCGGGCCGTGGGCCCCCCTTCCTCCTCCCCCTCCCCCTCTCCCCCTGCTTACCTTCTGGGGACATCCTCTCCCCTCTGCCGCTGGCCGCGACTGCGAGCAGGCTTCGCGGCTTGCTCCTGAGTAGTGCGCCAGGTGATGACATCACCTGACATGTTACCTAGGGGCAGGCCGCGAAGCCTGTTCGCGGTCGTGGCGAGCAGCGGAAGGGAGCGGACGTCCCCGGAAGGTAAGTGGCCCCCCTCCCCTTGCTTACCTGCCGGGTCAGCTTCCCTCCAGTGGCGCCACTGGAGGTAAGCTCCCCCTCCGCTGTGCACTTCCATCGGCGGGTGCCCAGTGGCGCCTGCTGATGGAAGCGGACAGCCCCGCTAGGGAAGCCCCCCCTGCTGTCTGCTTCCATCAGTGGGCACCTGCTGGCGCCCGCCAATGGAAGTGGTAGTGGGCACCAGCGGGTGCCCGCCGATCCTCCAATCCATTCCGATCTGGATCGGGTCCTTTCCGGATCAGAACAGATTGGATCGAACGATACAGCAGGGGGATCAGAAATCGGATAATTGTATCCGATTTCCCCTGGATCAGATCCGGATCGTGGATCAGACCCAATCCAGTGCACATCCCTAGTTTTCAACATCAGATCTAGAAAAAGACAGAGCCACCATCTTCCTTTTGTTGGCTCTCATGGAGGACAGATGGCTGCTAAGCATTAGTTGATAGGTCAGGTAAGTCCTGTGGGCAGGAGGAGCAGTGGCTTGGCATAGTCTTGGATCAAGCCAAAGCAGCCCAAAACGCTTCAGCACAATCTGGTCCTGATCTGGTTCTGGACCTGAAGCAGTGTACAGCCCTAGGGTTGTTGTTGTTTTCACCATTGGGGAGATTTGTTCAAATTTAACTTCATTTTTTTCACCTTCAGGTGAAAAATTTAGCATTTTTTTCCAATGTTTGGGGAGATTTGTACTAATTTGCTAAAGTGCAGTAGTTACTGCAAATTTGCACAATTTTCCCCAAATGTTTTTAAAGTCCCTAAATTTGCATAATTCTCCCTGAAGGTGAATAAATTTAAATGTGTGCAAATCTTGCTGAAGGTGAAAACAAGATCTAAAATAAATTGTTACAAAAACACCTCTACAAATAAGCACATTCATGCTCATTAGCAGAGTAGTAGAGTAAGCTGCTGATGTTGTTTCACAAAGGCCTGTGGGATACGTGCCAGAAGCAGGCAGGAGGAAGAAGGAGCAACAAGCCATGGCAAGCTGCAGAGTGCATGATCATCATCTGACAGGAATAATGTGGGTTAGCAATCGAACAACCAACCCACTATGGGTTATTTCCAGCATGATTTATTGTGACATGCGAACTGGCCCATGGCGTCTGCATAATCCCAACTTTGAAATAGAATGGGGGAGAAATACTCTTGTTACAGACAGACCTTGAAGTGTGTGTGTGTGTGTGTGTGTGTGTGTGTGTGTGTGTTAATCAGCTCAGTATTGCAAGATGTCTGTGTTATTCCCCAACAATTGTTTTGTGAATGACCACTACCATTTTCATTAGACTGATCCCATATCTATTCTTTCTGCATTATGTATGTGCTGGTTTTAACCTAGAAAGCCTTACATGGCATGGGACCACAATACCTGATGGAATGCCTTTCCTGACATGAACTTATCTGTACACTACACTCAACATCAAAGGTCCTCCTCCGGGTGCCTACTCCGAGGGAAGCTCGGAGGACGGCAACAAGGGAGAGGGCCTTCTCTGTGGTGGCCCCCCATTTATGGAATAATCTCCCTGATGAGGTCCACCTGGCGCCAACACTGTTACCTTTTTTGGCGCCAGGTCAAAACTTTTCTTTTCTTCCAGGCATTTTAACATCTTAAATTGAGGTTTTGACTGACTTTGTGGCCAGTCTTAAAAGTTTAAAATGTTTTAAATATCAGCTGTTTTATGTTTTATGGTTTTAAATTTTGTATTTTGACTTTTAATGTTCTATCTTTTAATTTTTGTAATAATAATATGGGTAACTGTTTATGAATCAAAAGCATTTGTTTTGTTTATGCTGTAGATTATTATGCCTGTCTCTCTGTGAATGGAGATTATATCACAATCTGCTTCCCTCGCCCCCTTTGCTGGGGATATTCTCATTGCTATAGAAACAGCACATAATAGGATATTGATAGGGGCGTGGCTTTGAGTAATTAGTTTTTGTTTCTGCATGTTTGCTTACAGCAATATAATTTAAACAACATTTTAATTAGTACCAGAGAAATTTTTTTGACCACTTGTTGTTAATATAATGGAAGCTCATTGCCTTAGAGATCAGAACTCCTACTATAGTTAGCAAGTAATTGTTGCTGTTTTAGTTTATTAGCAGGTATTTTATTTTTAGCAATATTCTCAAAATCATATGCTATTATATCATACACTGCTTTCTAAAAATTAAAATGGCATCTTTGCTTTAAATACTGAAAAAAAAATATTTAGCATCCCAGGGGTTCAAAACACTTTTTTTATATTTGTTCTAACAGCAAAGCCCAAACATGGCTGACAGGGTCCTAGAGATCCAAGGTGACTGGCCCAGGCTACAAACCCATTACCATGAGGGAAAACATTGAGGTTAAGTCTATGGGCGTAAGCAGAAATAATTTGAGAGCAGAGGAGAAACTCTATGGCCAGATTTACACCAAGCAGAATATAGTACTATGAAAGTGGTACGAAAGCTGTATATGGAGGCAGGATCTACACTACTGCTTTACAGCGGTATTGAAGTGCACTGACAACTGTTGGGGCCCATGACACATGCCATATACTGCTTTCATACCACTTTCATAGTGTCATAGCCTGCTTGGTGTAGATGTGTCATGGGCCCCAACAGTTCTCAGTGCACTTCAATACCACTATAAAGCAGTAGTGTGGATCCTGCGTATGACTTGTAACTACAGGTTACTGACTTGATTATTTGCAGTCTTTATACGACTGAACCACACACACCATTACGTTGAGCTGAAGAGAAGCAATGAAAAACAATGGTGGGCTGTGCCTCTTGGTGATTTACTGAATTGTATGGGATTATAGATTTCAGAACTTGCTTCTAACAAATTGCTTTATTTGTCTATTTAACAATAACTGAGTCAGGCACTAGAAAGACATACATCTTCAATTTGCCTATTGAATAGCAAGACTCTAAACCAACTTAAAAGCTGCTAAAGCTGAATTTCACACCTTTTACATAGAATCTGCCATGGCTGTGGTGAATGCCAGACATAAGGTCAGAAACTAGTCAGACTTCTTTGTTAATGCCTGTCTGTCCATAACATGAAGGAAAATATAATACAAAGTGGATCACTCTTTAAACAAAAACTGGAGTCTCCAAGGGTCTTGGCCAAAATGGTAAATAATTTCTTTTATAAATTCCTCCTTGGAATAGGTCTTCCACTTTTTTTCTACAGATACTTACTCAACAAACACAAGCCAGACAATCGATCTTCACTCATTGTTGGAACATGGCCATGTCTTTACTCTGCACAAAGTTATTCAATTGTGCATGTTGTAATTGAGAGGAAAAGTGCTGTAAGGATGGCCATTTGAATGACAGGGGACAGTCTGGTTTGATCCAACTATTCAGTAAGAGTCATTTTGCACATGTCACACAATGTGGGGTGTACTTCTTTGGTACATTTCTTTGTCTAAAACTCATACCAAGTAACAGATTCATCCCCAAAGTGTACAAGTTTTTAAAGCTCCTGAATGGAACTGACATTGGCTTGAAAGTCTTTTTGTTCCATGTGGCATATCTGAGATGGCTGTAGCTTCAGCAAATGTAAGCAGGTTGGTTTTCATCACTGAAACTGGTACTCAGTGAGATAATAAGGGAATCCAGGTAGGGAATGTAAATGGAACTCTTCTGTGGATTTGTTGACATGATTGGTATGATTTTTCTTTTGTATGGTTTGTCTAGGAAGTTCTATATCCATCTGCCAGTTTCTTCCACTTCTCTATTATTGATAAAGGTCTCCTCACTAGCTTCCTTGTGTTTTTCCATATTCCCAGCAACTCTTGTATAACTAGTGCAATTCAGGGTCTGACACATGATAATAATGGCTGAATTCGGACAACACAATAAGCAACTGGGGGGAGGGAAACAAACGTCAGTTGTATTGACTATCGTGTTGTCCGAATACTGCCATAGTCAACTCAGCACTGATCCTAATCCACACCACAGTTGATTATTTATTACCATGTTGTGTGGGGAGTACCCCCTAGATGAACAACTGTAAAGTTGATTATTACCCCACCATTGACTAACGTGTTGTTCGAATTCAGCCAATGGCTGCTGCCTGCAGCCAGCCTCCAGACGAAAGGGTCTTAACCCTTCTTTAGTTCTACAGCTCTTTCAGGAGCAAGAAGCACCTGAGGCTTTCTAAGGAGGTACATTTCCCCATCCATGTCTAAATCCCTGCAACTCTTCTATATATTTTTTTTCATTTCCATTACATCTAACTTCACAGATTGCAGAGCTTGGGTGACTGCGGTCTAGCACTGAATAATATTTGCTTATGATTGCAAGACAAATGGTAAACACTGATGTCCATGATGCACGTAACAATTGATATGAAAATTGTCTTGATGTCACTTGATCTACTAATTCCTTGAATCGCAAGACAATACTTGTGTGATTTTCTTGTATTTTTGTGTCCACTGTGTTTCACATAACATTGGTATGTTGGATATTAGATGTCATCTTTGGATTTTCTTTCTTTTTTATTGTTTTAATTGTGCCAACTGTTTTACACTTAATGGCTGGATTCGGACAACATGATAGTCAATGGTGGGGTAATAATCAACTTTACAGTTGTTCATCTAGGGGGTACTCCCCACACAACATGGTAATAAATAATCAACCGTGGTGTGTATTAGGATCAGCGCTGAGTTGACTATGGCAGCATTTGGATGACATGATATTCAATACAACTGATAATTGCCCACCCCCCCAGTTGATCATTGTGTCGTCCGAATTCAGCAGTGTTCAGATTATTTACAGAGAGATTAAGTCTATAGGATGAGCAGTGGACAAAGGTTGCCTGTGGATCAATTGCCCTGATTTGTGCTTGAACCTCCGCTTTTTCTGCCATGGTTGAACAACCATTGTACCTTTGTCCAACTAACTTATCAAGATTTAGTTAAATATCTGACCAAGCAGATAAGATTGTGTTGGCTACATCTACTGCAGTTTGGTCAAACTAGTCAGCAATATAAGACTCTTCTTCAGGCTATATGATATGGTAAATAACTCCCCAAAGCAAAAGGAGGTGTTTTGGTGCATGCTAGGAAAGCCCCAGATTCAGTCATAGTGTAATTTCAAAACTGCAGAAAATTCAATTTCAGAATTGAAATAGAAACTTTTCTTTTATGACTTTTGAGATTGGATGCATGGGATGGGATTGCATTATGTGTAACAAGCTTGTTCTGAGCCTCGAAAATGATGTTTGTGTTCTGTTAATAAATGGATATTTGTGTAAATAAATAATACCCCCTTAACATACATAATTTTTAACAGCCTCTAATTTGTTGAGGCGAATTCCAAAGAGGTTTTAGTCATCGCCAGCATTTCCCATGAGAATAATTTATGAACCATTTGAAGTTGCTGCTTCATTTTTTAAATCTTTATTTTTGGTAAATAGCTGCCCACAGAGCAAAGATTCACTGGTATGAATAATATTAGATTACCACTCTGAAAATCCTACAGAACAACATGGCTGGGGTGCATAATACCTGCAAGACAACTATAGTAGCCTCCTGAGGTGAAGCAAATAACGTACTGCCGGCTATCAGTCACGATCCAAGAGGCAGTAACTATTATATTTGTGGTATAAAGAGGCATATGAGAGCAGAAAAAAAATTGTCTCATAAATTTCCCTCAAAATTCTACTTTGCATATTTTCAAGGTGAACATTCTCTGTTGTTGTTTTTTCTTTCCCATATTTGACAAAAAAAAATACAGATAAATGAGATTCAACATCAGCATTTTACAGGATCTGACATGCAGCTGCATTCAGTATTTGATGTTTTTAATTAGTTTATGTATTTGTATTTGATGTTGTTCTCTGCCTCAATCCAGAGGGAGAGGCAGGTAATAATAAATAATAATAATTACAATTATTATTATTATCATTATTATTATTATTATTATTATGACTACTGACATGCTGGAACAATCAATATTTGAAAAGAGAAGGTCATTTGCAAGAGAAGTCAGATGTTATAAGAATTTCTTGTCGAGTGCAATGCTATGGGATGGCCACTCTACAGATGGAGCCTCCATCTATCTTAAGCCCTGGCAGACAGAATGGTAGGAACAATGGAGGTGTTTTCACCTTCCATTCCTGCTGTTCTAGTATATTTGAGTGCCATTTTTCATAGAATTGTGGGGTACAAATCAAATCAATCAGTCAATCATTCTTTCACTAGATGGGCCCCTGAACCTATTTAGCTGACTTCCCTATCAATGGGTGGGGATGACAATGAAGATGCTCATGAATCCACATCCACCTTTCCCTCTCTTCCCGCTGTCCCTGCTCCTTTTCCCTTCTCAACCCCTCTTCCAAGGTCGCTGATTAAACTTCAGAAGTGGAGCCACTGCATAGATTTCCACGATAGTATGTGAATCCCTGCTCAGATTTCCCCCTCCTGAGGTTCAAGTGGTGACTATGGCCAGGGT
Organism: Anniella stebbinsi; assembly: GCA_029215795.1. Lineage (NCBI taxonomy): Eukaryota > Metazoa > Chordata > Lepidosauria > Squamata > Anniellidae > Anniella > Anniella stebbinsi. Next base: position 194,416,136 of record JARDYH010000003.1, read on the forward strand.
GGAACTGCAATATCCTGTGACCCCCTAGGATGCACCCCTAGGGACCATAGAATTGCTCAGCCCTTGATTTAGCCAACTAAAATGGGCTTATTTCAAATATAAACCTCAAACTTCAATCCCTACTTACAAATGTTGAATTTTGAAGTCAAATTTTCCAAATGTTGAAATTTGGAAGAAAAAAAATACATCTTTTAAGTTCAGGATGGCCAAACATGTTTACACTGGAGACTGTTGCTGAGTCTTACAGTTCTGGCAAAGTCTCTGAAGTCCACCAAATGCTGCTGATGGAGGTTTAATTAACAGTGGTGGAGAAAGACAACCAATGGTGTAAATCTACTTCTTACACCAATTGGGTAATATCTAATGTTGCATGAGCAGACGCCTGCTTGCACAACAGAATGTCCACTTCCCTTCTTCCCCTGCCCTGTCTCCACATCTTCCAAAGGATCCCCCAGCCCTCTAGAGCAGACTTTGGTGGGTAGGCAAGGTGGTACGGGGAAAGGAGAATTGCCTTCTTCCTGGTTTGTTGATGGAAACTTTCTCCCAATTCATTGATACTAGATTTCATCCGTTCAGTTTAGGGTTTTTGAAAGCACTGAAGTACTAGGTTTGAAGCTCATTTTCATCTCCAGATTTTCACAGGATAAGGTTTGTGCTTAATTTAATGCAATGTTATGAACCATAATTATTCCATCATTTTACATCTATCTTTGTTGAAAGGCAACAGAAACAAGTTCTACACAAAGAAAATAGTCTAAGATATTACCAAACTTATCTACAGTTTCAGTGTTTAAATGTGTATTATTGTAAGACATCTCTTTAGTATCTAGTATTGATTCTCATTTCTCCTATAGAGTGTTGCCCATTTAAGCGCATTATCAGATACTTAAAGAATAATTTATAAAGCCTTGAAGAGCATTTACTTTGTGCAGGGAGGCTAATAACATCATTAAGATGGTAGAACATGTCAGAATGTAATAAATGCAAGTGCACAATGCAAGTCTTAATGCCTATTAGAATGAAAGCCAAACAGATTTCTATAACAATTTGATTTTTTCCCCAAGTATAAAGCTCAACCAATGCTTAATTAGCATTCCCAATTGCCGCTATGGTGAATCAATTAGGTAATTAAGCTCGGAGCTATCTCTAATATCACTCACATTTATATTAATAATGAAAATCCTATGTGTTGATGGTAGAAAGCAGAAATAAACGGCTTACTGACTAATAACAAATGAAAGGGAGAAAAATACATGCAACAATAAATGCATGATAATTAAGTGTCCTCAGGTGTCAACGTCTTCATTACTTATGGATTTATTGAGGACGCCTTAGATTGCTCTCAGTTCTTACTTATTAGATGCTCATTTCTGGCTTCTATATGAAATCCCTTACTGGGCATATTTAAAGCATCATTATTTTGGGCCTCACTGTTTATATGAGCCTGCCCATAAGATCTTCTGGGGAGGCCTTTCTCTCAGTCCCACCAACATCCCAGGCACGCCTGATGGGTATGCGGGAAAGGGCCTACTCGATGGCTGCTCCAAGGCTCTGGAACTCTCTTCCCAGGAAAGCTAGACTGGCTCCCTCCTTGATATGTTTTCAGAGGCAGGCAAAAACTTTCTTTTTCCGGCAGGCCTTTGGTGAATAATGCGGACCTCCATCTATGTTTAAGATTTAAAAAAATTAATATGTATTTTATATGTTGAAATGTTTTAATATTGAAACCTATTTAATTATGTTTTTAACTTTTGTATATTTGTATTTAAAGCTTTTAGCTGTATATGTTTTAATTTTGTAAAGCCGCCTTGAGGCCCAGTATTGGGCCAAAGGCGGGATACAAATAAAGACAATAATAATAATAATAATAATAATAATAATAGCCTATGGTATTCCAGCAACCCCACCAATCACGTTCTGACCTCACTCTTTAACCACTCTTACACACATTGCCATTCTTCTCTCTTATGTGTGAAACAGCAAAATTCAAGCTAACCTACGTTCTCGAAATTCCATCTCAAAGTTGGGTCAGGCTTGAGTCCATATCAGATTGTGAGTTTTACCTATTTTCATGCCTATTTTTTTCCCCAAAGTAGCCATTCATTGTGCACATCTTTGAAATGTACACATTTTTCTCCCATTAATAAAAGCATATTTGTGTGCATTTTTGAAAAGTACGCATTTTTATGCACATTTTCCAAAGGTATTCATGCCATCGAACGCATTTTGGGGATTGTCTGTGAATCACATTGCAAACTCGGAAATATATGGACTTTGACCACAGTTTTCATCTGAATCTATGTTTGGTCTAGAAGGTGTGAAATAGGTAAATGCTGATCAAAAATAAATTGAAATGAATTTCTCTTACATCCCTAGCTGGAGACCAGTGAGAATATGTGGAGCTCTCTCTTTTGATACCTCAGATGGTTCGCTGTTGCAGGGACCTCCATATTCACGTCACTGTTTTGCTTTAGGTGAAAGCCTGCGGCAACCATAAAAGCTAGATGTTACTCATAAACACACAGAAAAAGCAGATCTCAGACAGAATTCCCACTAACTGTCCACATGTGCTTACCAGATGAAGTTGAGCTAGAAGAAACTAGGAAATACTTCTGCCCTGTTTGCTATTATTTACTTCCTTTAAAATTATTTTTAGGCCACCTTTAAGGGACAAACTGTCCCAAGGGAGCATACAAGTTTTTTTTAACGCAATAATAAAAGATTTTTAAAAATTAAAAACAATAGTTTTTTTAAAATTAAAAAACAGTACTTATAAATAAAACCAGCAGCTCATTGATCCACCAGTAAAATGGAATGGAGCAGCTGGAACCTGGCAGAGCAAGAAAACCACTTGTACCTTTGGAACTTCCCTATTCTGTCCTACAGCACTCTTGACCCATAAATGGCTTTGCCATTGAGCATTACTTTTGGGTTGTTTTGTTTTCTTTAAAAGCTGTTAAGAGCACCAGCAGTTTAAATTTCTCCTTCTTCTAGCTGTTTGAACCCTCTGCCTATCCAGGGTGTTGAGTGATTAGAGGGAGAAGAAGCATGAGCAGGAACAGTTTTGCCCTAACCTTGGGGTATGGTAAGCACAAGGTTGTGGGGAGAATTCATGGTAATGTGGCTATGTTTGCTGGCTGGGAGCAGTACACAAAGTGCACCTATTTATGGCCCCAATCCTCCTTCCAGTGCTTCAGTGTGAGGCAAAGTGGCAACCTATCCTTCTGTTTTCTGGTAGGATTACCTGATTGCCTTTTATGAAGGCTGAGTAAGAAGGTTTTCCTACCTCCTGGGTTAACTTTGGGCATTTTGTTGTTGATGATGATGACTTTTGCGTACTCCGTACTGCTGGGTACATTGGTTTGCAGCCTCAGAGTTCTCACCAATCTTTCAAAACTTATTACTGTGAGGAAAGCCGACCTGTGGATCACCCATAGGCACTGGTGGTCACATTGACCATGTTGGCTGAATAGCTTTGGGATAATAATACCTCTTGCGCAGCATGGAGAGTCAGTGTGGTGCAGTGGCTAGAGTGTCAGCCTGGGAGTTGGGAAATCTGGGTTTGAGTCCCCACTCAGCCATGGAAACCCACTGGGTGTCTTTGGGCCAGTCACAGACTCTCAGCCCAACCTACCTCACAGGATTGTTGTTGTGAGGATAAAATGGAGAGGAGAAGGATTATGTACGCTGCCTTGGGTTCCTTGGAAGAAAAAAGGTGGGATATAAATGCAATAATAAATAAATAATAAATAAACAAAGTATCAGGTCATGTGCAGTCAGCTGATCAATGATAACAGGAAGTAGCTGCCTCCCTCCTTAGAAAAAGGTACACAAACTGGAGGTGGGAAGAGAGATTAGTTAGGGCCGATCACAGATATTTTAATATATAAAGTGGAAGCTCTGATTTTAGGGGTGTGGAGGCAAAAGGAAATGCTTTTCCTGGCAATGAAAATACTTATGTTTAAAAAATAAAAAAAATTGCCACAGTTGTAGATGCATTTACTTCTTTTCACTAAAACTGTTTCCCTCTTAATATGGGGAAAAGAATGGGAGAGGGTGAGAATTGTGGATGTAATTCTGGGCAGGATCTACACTACTGCTTTAAAATGGTTTATAACAGCAGTGACAGCTGTTGGGGCCCAGGACACACTTCCTATACCATTTTGAAAATGTTTTCAAATTGTCATATCCTACTTGGTGTAGATCTGGCCTTGGTCTAATATGAGTTTGGAACTGGGAATTGGGAAGGGTAAGAATTGGGGTGGTTGTTGATAAAAAGTCCTTTTGTCAGTAATAATTGTAAACATTCCTAGTATATTTATTTCAAAATATTTGAACGCTGCCTTCTCAAGCCACTCCCCAACAAATGAAAATGGAAAGTAGAAGAAGCAATATAAAAATACCTCTGAAATGGTTTGGTTGGGAACCCCGTACAAACTGCAATGGGAATAGCAGCCTCCAACCACTTCGGTCAGATCATTGGGACAATCACAGTAAGGTCTGTTCTTTGGTGCTCATGCTTATGTAACAAAGGAACCTGAAGCAGTTCTTAAATGTCAGATTGTCACTGGTGCTGGGGCTCATATCAGGAGAGTCAGTCTCTAAGATATGTTTAATGTAGCAGTACATGAGGGAAATTGGGAGGGGGGTTAAGGAAATCTGTCCATTACGCCTCTCATATTTAGCCAAATCATCCCCCTGTAATCTTCTAAAAATAGTAGCTCGGGGAGCTGTCATAAGGGGACAGGTTCCTTCTGCCCCCTTTGTAATTCAAACACTGAACATGGATAGAAATGGAGCTTTTCTGCACAAAACATTTATTGTGTGCTCATCATTCCTTATGGTTGTTTACAGGTTCTTTAGACAATGTCGTGTCCTTCCAGTTTCACTTCTGTTAAGAACACTTTCCCATGGCCCTTTTTTAGAGCAGGAAAAATGGAATATTATTTGTGAAAGTGAAAGAAATTTTTCCTGCTTGTGCAATTTCATTATTCCACTATAACACAGTGCGACCTAGAGGTTATGCAGAAGAAAAGCAGGAAGGGGAATACTTTTTTGTGAAGAGCTTGGATCTCAATTCTCAGCTGAAACTGAGAGTAGATACAGAGGATTGAGAGCCTTGTGTAGAAAGCCCCTGGATAGATAGCCTGAATAAATGAAGCAGTGGAGAGTTAGAAATCACCCAGGAACACCCTTCCTCATTCCTCACCCAGGAACATAGCCATATAGAGACATGGCAGAGAGATCCAGGTAGAGGACTACACATGCCCTTGAATAAAAGTGGTGAGTGTGTGGTGGGGCTGGGGGCTGGGGAGAATCACAACCTAAAACAGTAGTTGAGGGGCCAAACAAAAATCTAGGCTGGTTCCCCCCCCCCTAATTCCGGCAGTTGGCTCTAGGGCTTCAAGGAAACTAGCAGCACCTTCAATTGAGCCAGGTAACCCATTTGCCTAATACCTGTGGACCTTCCTGGGGTTCCTCTAGGGATGGCATCCCTGCTGTTATCTCTGATCTCAGATTGAACATTGAAGATGGCAGGGGGATGTGGGTGCCAATGAGAAGAGCAGCTGCTTGAGATGTGGCTTTGCATGATGTATGGCCTCCATGGGGGTGCTGCATGAAGACTCCACTGGCATCAGGAACTCCTCATGGCCCTGGCCAAAGATGGGGAAGAAAAAAAGGTGGCACCCACTGATGTCATCCAGCCTTCAGAGGGCCTAGTGGGGGGGCTATTAGCCCCCTCACCTGAAAAAAAGGTTCTGCACCCTTGCTATAAGAAGCCAGTGCAGTTGCTACATATTTGGTTTAATGCCTTCTCAACTTCCAGTATCTACAAGACGTTCTGCACCAACTGGAGCTGTCCAATCATATTGACGTGCATCCTTGTTTGATGTGTGTGATGGTACTAGATTCTAGAGATTATGAAAACATGAGCAAGAATGGGAAGATCTTTCCTATCTAAGAATATATTAGATTGCATGGGAGATGAAATTAATTAATATGGGGATTCCTTGGTAATGTGCTGTTGCTGAGGGAGACTTACATCTCAATTTCAGAAGTAATACTCTGATGTGATTTAGCCCAAAGCAAGGAATCTTGACAGTGGCAGTAGATTTTCTGGGCTGTAAAGTCTCCATCCAAGAACTGACAAAACATTTATCTTTGCTATTATAACCATTGGGAAAAGATTGGGTTTATGACTGAACGAATTAAAGAAACATTAATCCCATAACATGGATGCTTAGCTGAGTCCCTTAAGAGACCAGCATGATGTATCGTGGAAGAAGGAAGATTGGAACAGTGTGTGATTTACGTAAAACTTCCCACTTTTATGGACAATAAAGTAAAGTCATAAGCACTTTAACAGAGTACAGTTGGTATTAAATATCTGATCTTCAGATATAACTGATTTGCCAATATTAACTGGCTATTGAACCTGGACTTTACTGACTGTTCCATGAATCAATTAAAGTGAGCAAAGGAAGCCATTGATTCAAGTTTTTTATTGATTTAATTTCTGAAGTTCAAAACCTATAGTACAGCCACTGAGAGAAAACCAATATAATGAGAAATTTTACAACAGGAGATCATCAGGAAATGCATTGTTCAATTTGTTGTTGAAAACAGTACATCACCATAAAGACAGCTTAAGATATGCACTTGCTACACTGAAACTTACATGGGGGAGGGGAGGGATTCCGTTGATCCTTGGAATGGGTGTTTATCTAAAAATCAATTGTGTTCATCCAGCATTAACTACCAAATATATACAGACGCCCGGAAGGCAATTTTCTGAGTATTTCGCTGTAATGCTCAGACTGTACAATGGCTGGCCAGCCTTCCTTGTCCAGACTCCTTTCACTTCTCCAAGGGCGGGGGAGATTTACCTTGTGGGAAATATATGCTTTAAGGTATATTATTGCATTGAGCAGGGGATTGGACTTGATGGCCTTATAGGCCCCTTCCAACTCTACTATGATTCCATGATTCTATGATTCTAAGATTACCACCTTCACTCATACCAATCTCACTCTGGAATCAGCATCTGTTTGTGTCCCCAAGAGAATTTGGCTAGGAAATACAAGGGATGGGGCAGATCCACACTTGTGGAATTGTTCCAATTGAAGTCTGTCAAATATCATCACTACAGCCCATCAAGTGGACCTCAAGATTCACCTGTTTACCTTGGCCTATAATTGTTAGGACTTCATGCTAATCATTGATTGATTGCTTTTCAAGGTTTTAAATTTTGTCTTCTGCTACCCTATAAGGAGGTTTACCTTAAAAGCTGTTTTATAAATCTTTTAAATAAATAATAATTAATAAATAGTATTGATATGATTGTTGTAGCCAGGGGAGGTTGCTCATCCAAGGTGTTGGAGGATGTAAGTGGGGCAGGACAGTAGTTCCTAGCCCTCACTTTGGTAGCAAGTATACCTGCACTGAGCTTGGAGGGGTTTAACTAACTAAAGATTAACAAATTAAAATGATATTTATCTGATTTCGGATCCGATCAAATCCGGGTACCCTCCCCCCCCCGATATGATTGGATCCGAAATTTTTTTATATCAGAATTTCTGATGACGATACGATGCAATGCGATAATTTCAGTCGTGCACATCCCTACTAGTTAAGGATTTTAATAACTTAAAATCAGCCTTCTTATTGTGTAGAGCTGGTTAAAAAGCATTCATCAGCTTCAGAACTACCTGAAGACTTTAAACCTGGAGGATGTTTGAGGAGCATGCAATCCCTTAATAACTGTAGTCCCTAAATCCTCCCCCTGTCAGGAACCAGGGCTCTGATCCCCCTCCCCAGTGGAAGAGGTCTTTGACACAGGAAGAAGATTGGACTTCCAAAGCACATTTTGAGGACCTTACTTCCCCAGAGCCCTCTTCCCCAGAAAAGCCTGTGGGGTTGCTCCCTACTGATCTGGAGAAGGCTGCATTGCCATAATCAGATTTGAAGGACTCCAGGTACAAAGTTGCCACTGGGGCAACATTCAAATTAGCTTGTCTAGCTTCCAACCCCCAATCAGAGCTTTCAGTGGGGCTCTCCATTTTGAATTTCTGCCTATTCCATCTGAATATGCTTCTGTAACCTTTCCTCCTTTCCTCTGTAACCTTTCCTCTCTGGTGCTACTCACTCTTGTTCTGCCTACCCAAGACCTAACCTTGGACTTGTTTTCGTCTCTGCCGTTCTCCTAGTGGGCCTTCAACTGAGCTGAACTAGACCCTTTCTTCAGTCAGAACTCTAAAAGATCTATCCAAGGTGCTGAAACCATTTTAGTCTTGTAGATTTCTGACTGGTTCTGACTGAAGAAGCACAGAGTGGATTCACAGCCCACAGCCCACAGAAATCAGAGAGACCCTCCTCCACTGCTCATACACATGATGAATGGCAGAAGTGAACAAACTGAGCTGAATTTAAGTTCATGTTGCTAACATATAAATCCCCAAAATAGGTTGGGGCCAGGCTATCTCAGAGCTCCTCCTTCCACATTCACACAATCCCTGAAGTCATTGGGAGAGGGCTTGTTGGTCATGGCATATTTTGCGAAGATACATCTTATGGTGACTTGGAGAAGGAACTTCTCCAGACCCCTTAAAGTTCTGATAAGCACCTATGATGCAGGTGTTCCATCAGTTAAGTATCTATTCACGGGGGCATTCCCAGACAATGAGTTTTAGTACTGCCTACCAAATGATTGAATTTTGGATATTTGCTGTGTATCATTATGTTATTTTATTATATTTTATTTTGAAAACTGCCTTATTATCTTTTTATTATGAAAACTGGTCTATACATGTTTTAAATAAATAGATAGTATCTAAACCAACAGGATCCCACAGATAAGCAGAAGGAGACACTTCTTCATGGGGTGTTTGATTAGAGTATGGATTGTATTGCCACAGAGAAACCATTCGTCTTTCAGATATCGGGGATTAATTATGCTAGATTGATATTTATGCCACAGTGCATTTGTTGGACCACTGTTAAGCAGGATGCTGAGCTTGGTCTACTCAGCAAGTCTAGCATGTCCAAAGTTCTTAAGTACTTAAAGAAAAGAAACATGTAATGCCAACTGGCTCCGCAGCAATCTCTCTATTTCTCTCTGCACTTGATAAAGCTCATCACCACAACCTTGACATAGCACAAGAAGTCATATGATGCATGTTTTGGATGTTCCTCATGTTCACTTTGGAGAATCTTAATCACTCCATGCTGATTAAAATCAGAGATGCTTCCCACTCTGAAAAACAGAATATAACCTTAGAAGATTGAAATGGGCAATTGAAACAGTCCATTGAAGATGAGGCAGCTAATTCAAGCCTTGTTGCCTAAGTTATGCCATCATTGTCTGCAGTTTTTCAGCTATTTGATGTGCCTCCTGTTTAATCAATACCTGATGGAAATCTGCATTAAGAGATTGTTAAAATTCTCAGCTAAACTCCCATAAATCAGGGTAACTTAAATCTGAGATGGCTTATGTGCAGGGATTTATACAATCTTCACAGAAATGAAACGTTATTGCTTAATCATATGCAATTTTCCATAGAATGTCTAACCAGTCAATGCTAACTTATTCAAATATCCCAAGTGACTTTACCTTCCCGTCGCTGACCCTATCAAATTCTTTTCAATCATTGTTTGGTAAACAAACAAACAAACAAACAAGCACACACACTCACACACACACACTTTCACATGTTAGGAAAAGTAAGGATTAGTCAATGTGTATAATACATATAGATTTTATTGCATTTTTCTCTCAGACCATAAGAGCACTATTGATCTACCTGTTCAGACAATCTTCCAGGATGTATTTGTGTTCCTTAGCCCCACCCTTCCATTCCCAATTTAAAACCTATTCCAGAAGAGTGCATACATCGCCTATAACTATGAAGTGTTGGATGTAGTTGATTATAATAGCTCTGAGCCATGGTCTTTGGGGGAAAGGTGCAGCTACCTTGCTGAAGCTAAGCAAATCCAGGACTGCTTATGTCTGGATGGATGAACATCTGGGAAACCCAGGTATGCTCCAGGGTGGGAAGAAGATGGGGGAGGTTAAAATGTACTAAACAAGTAGTGCCTGGCCATCCATGAGAGAGTCACATAACTGCAACCTCTAAACCAGGGGTGGGCAGAAGTAGGGATGGGTGAGAAATTCATTTCATTCACATTTGAATGTGAACTTATTGAATTCCCATTTCCCAAACCTACATGTGAACCGGAATGCAGTTATACAGCAATATTCACACTTTTCTAAGTTTTGCAAATTGCAAAATTTGCATAGAATGTATGTGTAGGAAAAAGTGTACAAAAGATCCATATAGAAAGGGAATGTGTACACATAAATATGTACGTGGTTTCATGCGGACTTTTTTAAAAAGCAAACTGATGTGAAGATAGGATGGAATGAACTTAATGTTGGAAAACTGAAAAACAGAGCAGAATCAAACTTAACAGATTTGTTTTTACCTGTTTGCAATTCTGTTTTTAGCAGACCCTAAACAGTGCAAAAAAACTGAAAAACTAACCATGAATTTAACTAGAGATTTCAGAAAAAATCTTCAAGGGATCAAAGGAGTTTGGATTTCTATGAATCTGACCTGCAGATGCTGCAGTAGACTGGCTTTTTCTGAGTTGCACAGAAACTAAACTTGTGGAGCAGTTTTTTACTTTGAGGGGGGATCTGTGCAAATTTGCACTTGCACTAATGCACACATGCTAATGTGCATTAATGTTAATGCACATTAGGAGAAGTGGAATAAAATTCTTATACATACACACCCCAACATCAGATTCCATCAGTGAGTGGACAATGAAAAGAAAGATGCCTGACAATCCACATAATACAGGTGGAACAGATTTAAGAAAAATGGTATGTCCCTAATTATAATAACAGCAGGGTGACCAGATCGCCAGGGGTTTCCCGGTCCTAACCGGGAAAATTGGGGCGATCTGGGCCAACCGGGCCCTGGGGGCAAACCTCCGGGGAAACGGTCGGCTGGATCTGGAGCACTCCCCCTCCTCCCTGTTCAAAGCACAGCTGCGCCAAGCACCTCTAGGCGACACTCATCTGGGCTCATGTCACTCGCTCGCTCGCTCGCACCACCACCGCTGCTGCCCCTCGTCGCCTCGCAGGAGTAAGTGAGGGCACCCAGCTCAGGTGTCCCATCATCCCCCCCAAACCAGCCCTGGAGCCGGCATGCTTGGGGCAGCACTGAGGAAACTTCCCCCTGGGCGGGCGAGGCAGAGTGTTGCCCCTCCTCAGTACACTTCCTCCAGCCCCTCCCCCGGGCGATCCAGGGCTTCTTCTAGGCCAGTGTCATGAGGCAGGCTGAAGAATCTTCCTCTAAGGAGGAAGAAGGGGCAGAAACTGCAGCTTTACCCATTCCCCAGGACTTACCAGAGGAGGAGGAACAGCAGGGAGAGTCCTCAGAAGAGCCCCAGGAAAGCCACCCTCTCCCACCCCGTTTCTAATGAGGAAGACTTGGGGCCTGAAGGAGTTAGTCCAGTAACTCCCCAGCAAAGGCAGCAGCTCAAACGGGCGGAGAAAGCTAAGCCCACAAGGCGAAGCATGAGACTGAGAAAACAGAGCACAGCTGACGCAAGCCTTAAGTAAGATAATGAAGGAATTGCACGCAGCTGTGAACAGGCTCAAACGGAGTATATAGGGGGGAGGAGGCAGAAGCTAAGATTCGTTGAGAACAACTGACGTTTTCGGCTCTTGACCTCCTACGTGATCTCGGATCAGAACCTGTGGACTGAACATCCGGCTGACTGTTGCTTTGGACCTTGGAATTTGGAAACCTGGTTTGACCTTCGGCTTTGACAACTGGACTGATGGAACTATTGGCATGACCCTGATGATTTGTAATTGGATTTTCGAACTGCAATAAAACCCTTTAAACAAGTAAGGCCTGGCATTTTTCCCAGACATTCTTAGATAAGGGAGTTGGCTGGCTTCCTAGATCAAGTATAGTAAATACGTCAGCCAGAGCGATGGTGCAGGACTGAAAACTGCTCAGCTCAGCCTGGAGGAAGCGCCATCGCTCTGGCCTAGAAGAAGCCCCAAATTGCCCGGGGGAGGGGCTGGAGGAAGTGTACTGAGGAGGGGCGACAGTCTGCCTCGGCCACCCAGGGGGAAGTTTCCTTGGCGCCGCCCCAAGCGTGCTGGCTCCAGGGCTGGTTGGGGGGGATGATGGGACACCTGAGCTGGGCACCCTCACTTACTCCTGCGAGGCGACGTGGGGCAGCAGCAGCAGCGGAGGCACAAGCGAGCGACATGAGCCCAGGTGAGTGTCGCCCGCGAGAGGCTTGGCGCCCGGTGCTTTGAACAGGGAGGAGGGGGAGCGAGCGAGCGCAGGGATGGAAGCTTTTTGTTCCTTGGGCAGCCTGATGTCCCGCTCTAAAAGATGGTGTAGGGCTCCAGATACCATCATCCCCACAGATGATGGGTGTTGTAGTCCAACACCAACTGGGGTGGTTTGGGCATGTTGCTGGGGATGATGGGACTTGAAGTCCCAACACAATCTCATGGGTGCTGCACGCCCCTTTTGGGCAGCCATTTTGGACCTGGATTTTGGTTTCCAAAATTTGGTCACCCTAACAGCATTAGCCCTCGTGTGTGAGATAGCGTTTAATAAACAGGTAGAGGGTGAACTGGGTTAGGACCATGGCATGAGGGAAGGGGATCTTTAATCCTTTGCTCCTGCTATGTTCCGAATCCAAATCCCCTGTCATTTGCCCTGGAAGGAAAGCTTTGATTGGCACCAATGGAAGCTTCCCTCCTAGACAAATAGCAGTTCCAGGGCCCACCAATTTAGATTGGGGGCATGGTGGGGGCAAAGGTTAAAGCTCCCTCCTCCCCCACACCATTTTCTTGTTCCAGTTTACTTTCCACCATGGCCACTTTTTGTTTTTTCCCAAAAAGCATGCAAGGCTATTCATGTGATTAACATAACATCTAGTTTGGCCCTTAATTTCTCCTTTTGCCGGGTTAGACCTTCTCAACAACTCAAGAATATTCAGGAGTCTTGTTGTTTTGGGTTTGATGAAAATCCACAATGTATTCATAACTTTATGAGATTTTAGGCTTATCTTAGATATTCATCTACAAACTATAATGTGTGAACTAGCAAAAATTATTCTGCCCTTAAAGCAATACTTTATCTTTTGACCAAGGGACTTTATTTCCCCAGTTTCTACAAGCTTCCTCATCTCTCCCCACTAGTTTGTAAATGTAAGATCCAGAAAATATGGTAACTGGATCACAGCCTGGAGGTCTGCCCTGAATCTTTAAATTATCAGGTGCATTGCAAGGCAAAGCATCTGCAGTACTATTTTCCTCTATAGTCTTGTTATTTCCACATGCTCCCACCCCTGTTCTCAGACATATCTGGACTTCTGTTTCTTACAGCAAGTGGAAGAGGTGATGGATGGCAGAACAGAGAGAGAGAGAGAGAGAGAGAGAGATGTGGGAGAAGTCATGTGTGCCTTCTTTCTCAATGTGTCATGGGATTTAAAAGTACAGGGCATATCTGTGAGTTCTGGCAACCCTAATAGAAAAACAGCATGATTTAAAGTAGAGTTAGCCCAAGTGTCCTCTTCTGAGAGAAAAAGTAAATGTAACGCATCCATGTTGCTTCCCCTTTCAGAAATCAAGCTGAAACCTAGCGGCTGGATCTCAGCTCAGCCTTTTGCTGTCTCAGCAAGCTCATCCTGTGTAAACATTGTGATCTCAGAAAATAAATACTGAAGCACAGCTGGCATTGGCAAGATATCACAGCTAGGCTGCTGCAGGTCTCCTTTTGCTGGTAGGCATTGCTAATTATTCTTAGAAGGGAGGTACAGGCATGTGCATGGAAGGTATGCAGAAGGAAGTCATCAGGGTTTGGGGTGGGCGGGTGGATTAAATCATAATAAAAATACTGTTTGCTTGCATTCTGGGAAAGGCATCCAAAGCATAATGGTGGCAGTGTCACACAATTCATGGATGGATGGCTCCCTCACTAAAACGGACATAACAATTGCACTTAAATCTCTAATTATAACTCACACTACTTGTTTGCAGGTGCATGGACATTCAGGAGGCATTCTCTAAAGTGTATTTGACGGAACAGATTTAATCAAAAGAAACATCCCTCTCCAAACCCTCCACCCCTTTTTGCTGATGGGTAACTTAAGCAACTACATTTAAATATATAAGAGCTCATTTTATTTGACTGCTATGTCTTGTTGAAAGCAGACACTTTGCTGAGGCGTGGTCTGTCAAGCAAAAGAGAAGGTGCATAGAAAGTGACACCACTCTGGCTGAAAACAGTTATTTTTTAAATTGCTAGCGGCAGGGTAGATTTGAGGACCACAGCATTCAGTGGAGTTGGCATTTGTACTTGCTCATCAGATTGTGTGTTGCAGACTCTTGGTTCTGTTAGCATTTGGGTTTTGGGCTCTCGGATGATGTGAAATAGCCACAGACATTTTTGTTTAAATCCAGCTCTGCCTGCCCCTAATAGTGTATACATCAAGAGGTGTAGGGTCTGGTTTTAAGAAGAGATGTTGCTGAAGTTCATGGTTACTGGTTCTCCTGAATATGGATCTTGGTGATTTGTGATGCTTCTCTTTGGTGCAAGCTGAACACCACAGTTCCAATTTCAATAGGAGTTGGAGAGAAACACCTCCCTTTTTCAAGTTCCACACATTTAGCTGATTACTGCAGCAGGAGCTGCTCTAGCAGAGATGGCAGAGAGGGGAAGAGTTCATTTTCTGTCCTCCTTCTATGTCTTTCTCCCATCAATCACTTATTTGTCCCAAGCACTGGGTGGGAGGGGATCAGTAAATTGAATTCTGAATGGTCAAGGATCCTAGTTGGGTGGGAAAAAGCTGATGGGAAATGACAGTTGACAGTTAGGAGTTAAGTCAGTCTGTAGGTAGTTAAAGAAAATCTGCTGGTTGTTGGGTGGAGAAAGCCAACAAGAAAGTGAATAGCTAAAGCCTATAATATTAAGCTACTCCTTCTCTTGGAATAACCTGATGTTGCTGGTGAAGTTCAGAAATAGGGAGCAGCTATCTATGTTATGCCTGGAGTCTGCCTTAAGATCTTGCCAGAAGAGTGTTACACAAGCAGACAGTATAAAAACCTAGATAAACCGTTTAAGCATCCAGGAATATAAAAAGAGGAGTTTTCAGAATCAGAGGAAGACTGTACCCAGGATCTGGATCTGGTTGTGAGTGTCTTTGGCTGGGGTGGAGGTTTAGGAAATTTAGCCTGTGATATAAGATGTCATTAAGATGCTTGTAGCAGCAACAGTGTCTTGAGTCCTTAAGAATTGTCAGTAAGCCACTAGGTGGATTTAAAATATTCTAAGAGAATGGTGGCAGCGGAAAAGGGGCAGCTTGTGCAACTCTGAGTTATTGTGGCAGAGAGTTCTTTAGCATACTAAATATAAGCATTTGCTAAAAATTAAGAAACTCCATAGGTGGGATTACCCAGTGAAGGAGCAGTTCTCCCATAGGTGGTAGCAATACACTGGGAGGGGGGGAACCCATAAAGGGAAAGGAGAAAGAGATGTGTCCAATCATCTTTTCTGAATGTGAAGAGAATGGGAGCCAGTCATAATTCTGGAGGAAGTCATTTTGGAGAGACACAGGAGAAAGCCAGAAACTGCATAAGGTGACAGGCAATACTTTAGACCTAAGGCAACCAACACCTTGAATGGATCCCAGAAAACAATTAGCATCCAGTGAAGGTCTTTGAAGTATATGTTCTCGCTATCATGTTATGCTATGTTGCCCTTTTGTTTTAGTGGACATGAAAATGTGGGAACTTGCCTATATAATGTCTTTTCTAATCCAGTTTATCAATTCGGTCTGCAACTAGACACCTATTTCCAAATCTACAAATGGCTTTGTAAAATCCCCTAATTCTCATCACATTTTTATAACTCTGTGAGATGGAAAATCAGGACCAAGAAATTTTCAAATTAAGACAGATTGTGTGAGATGTTTTGTAGAAAGTGTGTATGGGATGCCTATTCAGGCACAGCAGCATATAGGATTCAAATGAGTGATCCTTCAACATGGTATCAATAACAGATATATATATAAGGCAGAGCTGAGGATATTTGAGTAAGTTTATTGTTTTGGAATGGACATTCACCTTTGAAGAGCATGGTTCTTAGGGGCGGCTTATGGTAATGAAGATTTGAAGGGGGGTCCCAAAAATCTTCTGCTTAACAGGTATGAGAATGGTGTCTCCACCCTTTGGAGAAGCTGAATTGGAGAGAGTTCACCCCCAAAAAGAAGAAGTTAGATATCACTGTTCTGAAGCATCAGAAATAATTTTGGGGTGGGTTGTTTTCCCCTCCATCTTCAAAATAAAACTAATGATCATGATTGTGTTTAAAAATACACTTTCATCTCAAGGTCAGATCAGCCAGTGGTCCTAAAGGTATTTCCCCCCTTTCCTCTGCAAGTTTTAGCTGATATCACTTGTTTGAGTCATTTAGATCTCTGTAAAGAAATTCTTGACTAGATGGATCTTGGTCTGATAATGATCCAGCAAGATATTTCTTATGTCTTTAGGCTCTGCAGACATTTCTGTGGTGCTGCCAGCTGCCTCTGTGTTTCTCACAATCATCTAAATTATGAGGAGTAATGTGCCGCAGGTTGCTGTACGTGGGTGTCCTTGCCTTAGGAAAACTGTGTGTGGAAATAAGCTGCAGTGAAGCAACAGTAAAGAACAACTATAAAGTTGATGGAGCAAATCAATAAAGTTGTGTGACTCCACATTAATAGATCCTGCACAACAGTTCTTTTTTTGGTACCTTCCTCTATCCCCTTGATGAAAAGCACAATGCTCCAGACTCCGTCACCTCTGCGATTGTTACAAATGAAGTGTTAACTAACACAGCCTTTGCTACTGAGACTAGGAGAAAAATCCCATGGGCTGGGAATGTGTATGGAATAGTTCATTAGTGACTGTTATTCATCGATAAATCACAAACTTCAGTTTTGGTTCTTGTGCTTCTTTGCTGCTCTCAAATTAGACATGTAATGATGGTACTGTACTTTTCAGATTCCAGCTGGGACAGGGACGTCATTATTTGCTAAAACATTGTCCCCTTGAACAAGGTCACAAACTAGCAGGGGAGTTTCCAAGCAAATTTAATGTGCATGCCACAAGACAGTAAAAAATAGTTTAAATGAGAAGCAGCAGGGAAAGGATCCATGGAAGTTTCAGGGGAGTTGTTAATTAGAATGAAGTACTCCTATGGGGGAAAAGGGGAAATAGGGAATAAGTGTGTGTGTGTGTGTGTGTGTGTGTGTGTGTAAATACATCTTCAATACAGTTTCAATGACATGTTTATGTGTGATTCTTTTCTCTTTGTGAGAATAAGTCCAGGGCTTTGCTGAATGTTTACTGTTTAACTTTTCAGGGCAAAATAGGATCAGGATCTGTGAATGGCATTTTTAACAGCATTTGGTATGTATTACCCACCCACTCACTCACACCCACACCCTACCCTGAAATTATGGATCATTTCACTTTTCCCCACTTGCTTTAAGCAATTTCTTCAATGTTATATCACTATAAGTGATTTGGGGCTAGCAGTAAGCAACAATACTATGATTGGATTGGTAATCATTGTATCAGTGGTAGACCATCCCTTGACCACACTACTGGTATAGTTAGTAGCACAGGACAACATCAGTGCAGCTCTTTGTCAAAGTGGCTGACCTATCTATTATTATTATTATTATTATTATTATTATTATTATTATTATTATTATTATTATGTAACTTTTATATTCCACCATTCCACTAAGAAGTCCAAGGTGGCTTACATGATGGTCCTTGTCTCCATTTTATCCTTACAGCAACCCTGTATGGTAGATTAGGCTGTGAGTCAGTGATTGGCCCAAAGTCACTTAGTGAGCTTCATGACCAAGTGGGGACTAGAACCATGGTCTCCTAAATCCAAATCCAACACTCTAACCACTACACAAGGGTGCCTATCTTAATCAAGGTGCTTAGATGTAGAAAGTTAAGGGATGGTTCACATAGTACAAAGGCCTCTAGCAGACTTCCAAATGTTTACCTGTAGCTTTATATATTGAACTGAAATGCCTTTGAGTTTATGTCTGCATGGGTATGGCGCTAAATGAAAAGAAAACCCACTTAAGAGTGGCTGTAACATAAATCTCATATGTTTTGCTTATCAAATTCTTCTGTTGACTGACAGTCTTGGTGACCCAGTTCACTATCCTGAAACTGTAGTTTTATTCTGATTTCAACATAATTAGCTATTTCCTCACTCCTGGCATCTCTGCATGTAGTAAATTTGTGAGCCAGCTGCCTCCAGATCTCTTCAGATTGGTTTAATTGTGGGTGAGATACCATAAACCCCCTGCAGATGTTCAAAATTTTGAAGCACATCAGGTGGTGTTAAAATGAGATGTACCAAGATTTTGACTTTCTCATAAAGTACGATATACATTGCTTAATGAGAAGACAGGCAAGAATTTCCCAAACTGTCAGGCATCTAGCCGAAAATGACAGATCAGAAGGACAGATTGTTCATGCCAAATACTGAATTGCGGAAGGAACAGTTCTGTCTTCCAATCACAGCAGCTTCTTTCAAGGTGCTAATAATTAGGGGTGTGCATCGGATCGGATCCGATCCACGATCCGAATCCGATCCGACCCAAAATCGGGAAAATCCGATCCGATCCGATCCGATCCGGACAACCTCCGATCCGATCCGATCCGATGAGGTCCGATCCGGATCGGACGCCATTTTGAATGCTTTTTCCCATAGCCAAGTATTGTTTTACAAAAACGCCTATAACTTTTTCATTTTTAAAGATAGAAGGATGAAACTTGGGCACATTGTAGACTGGTTAGGGGTAGTTATCTGTGAGAAATTTCAGAAAGATTGGTGCATGCATTTTGTGGCAATTAATTTTTTAATAAATACCCAGGAATGCCTATAACTTTGTCATTTTTAAAGTTACACACATGAAACTTTGCCACATTGTAGGGGGTACCTTGGGACCTATGTGTGTGAAATTTCAGAAACGTAGGTGCTTGTCTTGTGTGGCAATTAATTTTTAGAAAAATGGGTAGTAGTGGGGTAAATACAGTTACGCCTCCCATTTTTTTATTTTTGAAGATACAAACAGGAAACTTGGGCACATTACAGGTACCACTTGCCTTGATATGTGTGTGAAATTTCAGAAACATTGGAGCTTTCCTTGTGTGGCAATTAATTTTTGAAACAATGAGGAAAGAAACACCTATAACTTTGTCATTTTTAAAGTTACACACATGAAACTTTGCCACATTGTAGGTGGTACCTTGGGACCCATGTGTGTGAAATTTCGGAAACGTAGGTGCTTGCCTTGTGTGGCAATTAATTTTTTAATAAATACCCAGGAATGCCTATAACTTTGTCATTTTTAAAGTTACACACATGAAACTTTGCCACATTGTAGGCGATACCTTGGGACCTATGTGTGTGAAATTTCGGAAACGTAGGTGCTTGCCTTGTGTGGCAATTAATTTTAGAAAAATGGGTAGTGGTGGGGTAAATACAGTTACGCCTCCCACTTTTTTATTTTTGAAGATACAAACAGGAAACATGGGCACATTACAGGTACCACTTGGCTTGATATGTGTGTAAAATTTCAGACAGCTGGGTCCAGGCATGTGGTGGCAAGGTATTTTTGAAACAATGAGGAAAGAAACGCCTATAACTTTTTTATTTTAAAAGTTAGAAGTCTGAACATTGCTCACTTTGTAGATGGGTTAGGGGTAGATATGTGTCAGAAATTTCAGAATTATAGGTCCAGGCATTTGATGGCTATGGAATTTTTAAATTACATGTTTCAAAAAAATTTCTACAGAGGCCAGGTCTTCCCCTCCCGCTTCCCGCGAAGAAAAGGAAACACTCTCTCATCTCGATCCCTTTGATCCTTGCTAGTAGTATCCATTACAGGGCTCGTGTTTCCTTTCCTACTTTCACTTTTCAAGCAGAACGGCTGAGCCTAGCTGAGTTTTGCAGCCATGCGTGCAAGGAAGGATCACTCTGGTCTCGATCCCTTTGATCCTTGGTAGTATCCATTACAGGGCTCGTGTCTGCTTGAGTACAAAGTGAAAGCAGACACGAGCCCTGTAATGGATACTACCAAGGATCAAAGGGATCGAGACCAGAGTGATCCTTCCTTGCACGCATGGCTGCAAAACTCAGCTAGGCTCAGCCGTTCTGCTTGAAAAGTGAAAGTAGGAAAGGAAACATGAGCCCTGTAATGGATACTACTAGCAAGGATCAAAGGGATCGAGACGAGAGAGTGTTTCCTTTTCTTCGCGGGAAGCGGGAGGGGAAGACCTGGCCTCTGTAGAAATTTTTTTGAAACATGTAATTTAAAAATTCCATAGTCATCAAATGCCTGGACCTATAATTCTGAAATTTCTGACACATATCTACCCCTAACCCATCTACAAAGTGAGCAATGTTCAGACTTCTAACTTTTAAAATAAAAAAGTTATAGGCGTTTCTTTCCTCATTGTTTCAAAAATACCTTGCCACCACATGCCTGGACCCAGCTGTCTGAAATTTTACACACATATCAAGCCAAGTGGTACCTGTAATGTGCCCATGTTTCCTGTTTGTATCTTCAAAAATAAAAAAGTGGGAGGCGTAACTGTATTTACCCCACCACTACCCATTTTTCTAAAATTAATTGCCACACAAGGCAAGCACCTACGTTTCCGAAATTTCACACACATAGGTCCCAAGGTACCGCCTACAATGTGGCAAAGTTTCATGTGTGTAACTTTAAAAATGACAAAGTTATAGGCATTCCTGGGTATTTATTAAAAAATTAATTGCCACACAAGGCAAGCACCTACGTTTCCGAAATTTCACACACATGGGTCCCAAGGTACCACCTACAATGTGGCAAAGTTTCATGTGTGTAACTTTAAAAATGACAAAGTTATAGGTGTTTCTTTCCTCATTGTTTCAAAAATTAATTGCCACACAAGGAAAGCTCCAATGTTTCTGAAATTTCACACACATATCAAGGCAAGTGGTACCTGTAATGTGCCCAAGTTTCCTGTTTGTATCTTCAAAAATAAAAAAATGGGAGGCATAACTGTATTTACCCCACTACTACCCATTTTTCTAAAAATTAATTGCCACACAAGACAAGCACCTACGTTTCTGAAATTTCACACACATAGGTCCCAAGGTACCCCCTACAATGTGGCAAAGTTTCATGTGTGTAACTTTAAAAATGACAAAGTTATAGGCATTCCTGGGTATTTATTAAAAAATTAATTGCCACAAAATGCATGCACCAATCTTTCTGAAATTTCTCACAGATAACTACCCCTAACCAGTCTACAATGTGCCCAAGTTTCATCCTTCTATCTTTAAAAATGAAAAAGTTATAGGCGTTTTTGTAAAACAATACTTGGCTATGGGAAAAAGCATTCAAAATGGCGTCCGATCCGGATCGGACATCTGGTCCGATCCGATCCGACCAGCCTCCGATCCGATCCGATCCGATCCGACCCCCCAGGTCCGATTCCGATCCGCTATCCGATCCGATCCGGGGGGTCAGTGCACATCCCTACTAATAATCAACTGACATTGATAGCTGCCAGGTCCTCCCCAAAAATGTTTCTTGCTGCCCACCCCCACTCCATTTCTCAGGAAAGAAAAGTTGAATGCTAAGTGCCTCTGTGGCTAAGTATTGCTGATGACCACCTAAAAACTGTGCTTCAATCGGAGTTTGAGAGCACACTACAGGTGACCATTCACTTCAGACAAAGCATGAACCAACATGGCTTGCTTCAGAGAGAAATGGACCTGTCCAAAGCAGATCAGGCCTTCTCCAAAGCAGTGCTCAGCAAATTGGGATGCTTCTATTTGGAGGTTTAAAGTGGATACATCCCCCCAAAGTTCCCCATAAAAAATTAAAACACAAAGCAGGGGAAAAAGAGAGGGAGTGGAGTGGGTGTAACTTTGTGACTGACAATTCTAGCTTCCAGACAGAGACTGACTAAGCTCTGCAATTGCAACACTTTTGGGAGGGCTGCTGAAGTAATATATCAGGACTATGACACTGTTTTCAATTAGTCTGTGCTAGTTGACTTTCTTAGGGTGCAATTCTGTTGTTCAGATGCCTGGACAATGGAAGCTCTGAGATCGGAGGCCTCCAAGAAACTTATGCCCTGCCAGACTGTTACCAGCAAGGTGGGAGGAGTAACAGGGGACATGTTCAGCTCTGCATCTTGCAAAAAACCTTTCTTCACTAGATGGGCCTCTGAGCCAGTAGAAACGGAGACGACAGATCTGCCCATTGCTACATTCGTCCCCACCTACAGCCCAAGACAGCTAGTATCAAGATTATATCTAATTTTAGAAGAATCAATAAAAAGGGACCAAGAAGGTTTAGAAGTAGCTATTTGCTATGCCTTGGGCACATATATTTAGAGGGCAATCCTAACTGACTGATGCCTGCTAGATGGAAGCCTCTCTTAGTTATCTTTGACATCTCCATAATTACCCAGACTTTCACTAGTCACTCTTTTCTATTTTTGCTGTAAGAGGTGTAACTTCACATGATTTCTTTGCAATCTTGATTTTGTCAGCTGCCAATAAGTTCCAAAGAAGGGATATTGATTTAACTCATTTAATTTGTCCCTCCTGGTATCCAGATAACATTAATAAGATTCACAGAAATCAGATATTTGCTCATTGAAGCAATTGTATCAAGAACTTTTTTCCAAGAATGTTTGTAATACAGAACACTTATATTATGTAGGGAGTCAGATTCTGGTTGGGCACACCTCTGTTAAATTCCATTAATATGTTATCATTCGTCTCTTTCATATTACTGCATGGTAAAAACCTAGGATGTTTTGTACAGATGGCTTCTCACATATGGCCCCATGTTTAGTTTAAGATGTTACCCTTTGCCCTTTCTAATGATAACAACAACAAATACATCTGAGATAATCAGCTGTTCTATTAATTTCTATTATAAATTAATTATAAACTGTGTTAATTCTGTGGGCATATTGATGTTCTGTAGATTTTGGTGCCTGAGTTGAAAGTATTAGAAACAGTGGAGTGAAGTGAAACCTAATTTTTCATTGTGTCACGATCCTATACATGTCTACTCAGATGTAGTTCATTGGGGTTTACTTGTGGGTAAGTGTGTTTAGGATTGCGACATAAATCTTTTAATACTATACCTAGTCATTTTTAATCCATATTTGATTATATAATTCTTCCTTATAAAGGAAGCATTATATAATCAAGCATGGATAATATATATAAATATTGATGAAAGTGTCAGACAATGTTTTTTTGAATTTATACCAAATTCTCATAGCTGCCATTATGCAAGGGTTAAATTGTAAGTGACCATTAACTTCCTAAATTTAGCCTTGCTATACTATGGTAATGCTGCTGTTAGGAGTTTTAACACAGTTCTGTTCTATTTCAAGCCATGTCAAATTTGTCTTTCCATTTAGCCAGTAGGTGATTACTTTCAAATGAGTGGCATAATAGTCAATTTAAATGTGGAATCCTCAAATCTCCTATGAGAGAGGGCTTCTCTAAAGTTTCTTTTGACCGCTTGTCTTCCCATATGAAGTTCCTTAATATACTTTGCCAGGTTCGCAGGACTGACAAAAAGACAGGCCATCAAAAAAAAATTCTAACGACAAATACAATCCAGACTATCATATTAATCTTCAAACCTGTAATTCTGCCTAACAAAGACTTTTTTTAAGAAGACTAGTTCCCCCCCACACCCCAATCAGTAACATCTTCCATCAATGGTATAGAATTCATTTTTAAGACTTGTTTTGTTGTCATATCAATGCCATTAATATTTATTTATTTATTTATTACAATAATAATAATAATAATAATAATAATAATAATAATAATAATTTTATTTCTTACCCACCTCTCCCTTTGGATCAAGGTGGGGAACAACATTAATACAATAGCAATAAACACTAACAAGTTTTGTCTAACAACTGACAAAGAAGTTACAAATTCTTTTGTTTCTTCTGTAATTTTAATTCAGAAATGTTCCAATTTCTTGGGATTCATTTTTATAACCTGATATGGTTCCAAATGTTGACATTTGTCTCTATGCCTCTAACTAAAATGTTGGGATTTGTCAACAACAGTGCAGGCACAGCATCACTGACAGAGAGATTTCTCTAAACAATTAAAGAGAAGGTTGGTTTAATACATACTATATACCAAAAAGAAGACCAAAAAGGGACACCAATGCCTAGATATTTGATTTATCTCAAACTGCTTTGAATTCTGATTGTTTACTGTAAGCATAGCTTGTAGTGATTTATACAATGCCTGTATAAATCACCAGGACATCAAATATTTTATGTTCAAAGGTGTGCTTTTTTATGCAAAGCCCCACCTGCAGTCTAAAGCATTTGAACCTCAGTTGCTGCTGTTTGTGAGAACTAGTTCCCAGTCTGAGGCATTGAGAGATAAGGAGAGCAACACTTAGACTACTGACTATTATTTACACATATGTGTAGCAAGATGGGAGAGATACTTCCATGTGGTGCTCTTCTCTATGCCTGAAATACATATGTAAATAAAGCAGCCAAATGCAACAAGCATTGGATCTGTCGCAATGGTGTGCTACTGCTTCCCCTCCTAGCAGGATAGTGATCAGGTGGGAAGGTCTCATGCAATCAGATTTGTGGACGTGATTGTTGTCATTGCACATAGACCACATATATCTGGAACTGCACCATGGGAAAGCAATTACTAAATGGCAGTGGATGTGTACAATGAGAGTGGATAGCATGAAGACCTCTACTTTAGGGTGGACAACTAGTGGACCATTTGGCCTACAATTTCCATCATCCCTCACCATTGACTATGATGGCTAGGGCTGACAGTAGGCCAAAACATCTGGAGGGCCACAAGTTGCCCAGCTCATGGTCTATATGCAGAGGTTTTCCCTGCACTCTGGAACCCTGATTATGTAGAGTTCTAGAAGGCACATAGAGGTCCCTTCTAGATGTCTAATGCATGGATATCAAGGGGAAGTCAATGGCACAGTATGAACCTGGAGCTGGGACCAGAGACAATGCCCCATAGCCCCATTGCACATACGATAAGACTTCTTGTGATGCACATGTGACAGTTGCTTATGCCTCTGCTTGTTTAATGGGAAGGATTGCAGGTAATCACAAGGTGCAGTGACAATGAACTTCCAGACAATTCAGAGACATATACAGGCCTATTTCAAAATTTATTATGCAGAATATATATCTTTTCATACAGCACAGTCCACCACCATGAACAATAATAATCTGAATCTGCTAAAATATTCTTCAGCTCTTGTTCATTATTGGGGCTGTCCTGTTTTAACATGTGTTTTATAGTATGAGAGAAACAGATCCATTGTGAAACGGAGGCAAGTAAATAATGAGACGACATAGTATATATGGGTTTAAACATGGGCCACATTTATTAAAGATCTGGAAAGGTGGGGAACTCCTATGCGGGCATCTCGTCCCATGACACAATCAGGCCATAATATAGGAATGGGCGACCCATTCTTAACCCCGGCAGTGGCGCCCTGCACCTCGCCACTCCAGGGGTTCCCCATTAGGGGTAGGGAGTCCTTCCATTGTCACCGTCCCTGTGCCGCAAGACTCCGAGGGAGTGAGTAGGGTTGGACTCATAGGTAAACCTTTCACCCATTAGCAGGTGCCGCCAGACTCCCTGCCATAGGTTTCTGGTACTACCCATCACCACCAATGGTGCCTGAGAATGCTCGCCAGTATTTCCCCACACTCGAGACGCCCGCACCTAACCGCCACAGGGGGTGACAAGCATCTGCTTAGTCGCTCCCCCCCACCTACCTAAGATTGCATCGGACAAACCCCTCTGCAGAACTGCTAGGAAAATATCATTGCCGGCCTCCGACAAATGCACACCATCCCTCCTATATAGCTCCCTCTGAGTACGCAAAATTGAAGGGTGTTTAATGCTGCAATCCCCGTGTTTAATTAACTCCCTATAGATCTCATTGTTCACTTTACGTCTGGCATGCTCCATCACCAGGGGGTCACTACCCTCTCTCCATCTGATCCTGGGAAGCACACAGGACCAGATAATAAGGACTCCAGGCCACTGTGCTCACAAAGTGCAAAAATCAGCTGTTGCTTGCAACACGAGGGCTTTGCCCTTTAGCAGGCCAAGATTGTTGCCCCCCAGATGTATAACCACAACCTGCGGGGGAGCCTGCGACGCCGTCCTTTGCGACAATGTTGTGATGAGGTCTTCCCACCTCATGCCACGACGGCCAAGCCACTGGATAGAGACTAGATGGCTCATGCTTAGCTGCGATCCGAAACTGGACCTGGAAGCCCTTCTGCTGGCCCAAAAGACCATGCTGTGGCCACAAATGACCACCCATATAGAGCCGTGCCCTGGTCGGAGATCTACAATTAAACACGAAGCAGTTAACATCCTTTAATGCACCCTTAACTGTGGAACTTTCTCACGTAGGTCTTAAAAGCTGGCGATCACCATCTGCCCACGGCTTGGACCTGTGAAAGTGTAAAACCCACCGCAGCTGTGGTTGAGGCAGCTCCAATCCGAAAAGAGTGTGTGCCAAACTGCACACCTCCCAAACCTAATGCTATTAGGGCCTGCTTTGTAACCGTCCAAAATTGGTACCTCGTTAAAGGCGAGGCATTCTGGTGGTGAAATAGATAGCCCGAATTAGCGACACAAATGGACACGAAAGCTTGAAGTGCCCGAACTGGGCAGAGCTCCTGTACAGGGGCCTTTAAAAAACCTGATGTCCATGCCTTTCCCCGTTTGATCAGTTTTCGATTTACGAAGCTGTATGTGAACTTCACCCTGCATGAATCGTAAATCGCTGAACTGAATCGCCCTATCGGACAAGTCACCCCTTGATGAGGCCACCAGCTCAGAAATCCGAAAAGTGCCAAAGAAAGCCGTTAATGCTGCTGGGTGAAATAGCACAGCCTCGTAATTGGAAGCACATAAAGATGGCCATCGATCCCTCAAACCTAATAGGATCTCTGGGGATAGCGGAGATCTAGTGTCCCTGTTCTTGGGGGTCTCCCTGAGCCATCCCTGCAAAGTGCGCCTAACTCTAAAATCAGTGGTGGAATCCTCAACCCCTCTCATCTTCTCCCAGAACGCCAAAGCGGTGAGCTTACCCCCTATAGTGCGTGCTGCTAAGCCTTTCCTCCGTGATGACACACAATAGTGTAAAATATGCTCCACCGGTATGGGCCAGGAATGATACAGGCACTCTGAGTTCCTAAATTCAATAAACTCCCTACCTGTCCTTTGGTATGATGCCCTGGTACTAGGTGCCATGGACTGCCAAATAGCATGCTCTACTTCGGAACTCCAATCTGCCAAAGAACCGGTGGCATGACCTCCGATGTTTGACGAGCCCAGGGAGCCAGGTCTCGAAAACGCTGCACCTGATGATGCGATAAAGCGTCCGCGATATCATTGTTCAGGCCCGGAATATGACAAGCTCTGAACAAGATATTGTACTTCAAACAATGCAGGGTAAAAACTCTAACTAACGCCATCACCCTGGGGTTGCGAGATGACAGGGAGTTGATCACGTGAACCGCGGCCAGATTGTCGCACCAGAAATGCACACTGGAGTTTGACAACTCGGTGGCCCAGATATGGACAGCCACACAAATGGGGAAAAAATTGCAGGAAAGTGAGATCTCTGCAAAGACCTGACGATGACCATTCCACCGGCCACGGCTCAGCGCACCAACGGTCCTTCCAATTACGCCAAAGCCCCACGAGCTGGATGCATCAGAGCTCACCTGCAGCTCAGCCTCCAGCAGCAATTCCTGCCGCCAGAAGGAAACCCCATTGAAGTGTTGCAAGAAGTCCTGCCACACCCTCATATCTTCTCTCATTGGTCTAGAAACTTGTACCCTATGATGCGGTGCCCTCAGGCCCGCCATAGCATTGCAGAATCGTCTCAGGAAGGCTCTACCTGGTGCAATAACCCGACAGGCGAAGTTTAAATGGCCAACCAGTTCCTGCAACTGCTTCAAGGACACTTTCCTCTCATGGCTCATCCATAGAAGCCTTTCCTTTAGTGCATCCAATTTATCCAGGGGCAAGCGGCAACATTGCTGAACAGAGTCAAGTTCAATCCCCAGGAATTTAAGAGTGGAACAGGGGCCCTCCATTTTTTCCTGTGCCAGCGGGACACCCAGCTCCTCGGAAAGGGCTCCGAATTCCCTCATTAGAAACACACAATGGTCGCTCCCCGCTGCCCCCGAGAACAGGAAGTCATCCAGGTAATTAATCACTTCCTGTCCCCCAATCCTGTCTCTAAGCGCCCACTCCAAGAAAGAGCTGAACCTCTCGAACATAGCGCAGGAAATGGAACACCCCATTGGCAAGGCTCTGTCAATGTAAAACTGGCTTTGAAAGCAGAAACCTAGCAGATCAAAATCAGCAGGGTTGATAGGCAAGAGGCGAAATGCCGCCTTAATGTCACACTTGCCTATCACAGCACCCCGCCCGTTCCTGTGCACCATGTTCACTGCGGAGTCAAAGGATGCGTATTTCACGGAACTAAGCTGCTCCGGAATTGCATCGTTGACTGATGCTCCTTTGGGAAATGACAAGTTGTGGATTAACCTAAACTCCCCTTGCGTTTTCTTTGGTACTATACCTAAGGGGGACACCCTCAAATTAGGGATGGGTGGCTTGGGGAAAGGGCCTAACACCCGCCCAGACACCACTTCCTTCTGAATTTTTTCCCGAACAAGTGATTCCAATAAGAGGACAGATTTTTGATTCCTGGAAATCGAAGGAGACCTGCTGCCTTGAAAAGGTATACGAAAACTGTCTACGAAACCAGATTCTAAATAGACGGCATCTTGACGCTTCGGATAATGAGCCAGCAACCTTCTGAGAGGCTTGATTTTAATTGGGCTGGGGCCCTTTGGAAGGAGGCTGCAGGCCATCCTGACTTTTGGGCCCTTGACCTCTATTTGGTCCCCCTCCCTTCTTGTTCCTAGGGCAACTGGAAGCAGGGTGGTACCCTGCACATATTGAACAGTCGTGCCTATATCGACACTGTGGCCGAGTGCAGAGCCCGCGGGAACTGAACTCCCAACAAGGCGGGTGGTGTTGAACCGCCTGCCCCGTATTCCCTTTGAAATTGGATGCGGGCTGCTGCTTGGCCAAAATATGGCCACTATCCGACCTGTCGCCAAAACCTGGTCTAGCTGGTGTCATGTACTGTAGCCAAAGATCGTTATCTTTGGCATCCCACTGGAGGGCATGGTCAAATGCAGCATGACGATGAAATGGTTGATCGTATGCCAGCCAAGCCCTGCCCTCATATTCGGAATACGCTCGATAAATCATATCGAGATATTTCGTTAAAATAGCCCCTTTTTCTGGGAAGCGCTGTTGCAGCACACCCATATAAATGAGAAAGCCGGGCAGCCAATTTGCCCAAGTTTTGGCGACCCTCTTTCTCTTCAACTTTTCAGCGTCCGTATCGTAAGCCTTATCTTTGTCAGGGTTCTCGATTTCTCTAAAGAGTAGGGAAAATATGTCGACATACTCACCCTTCCAAATTTTCCCCCTTGTGGCGGGCAATAAATGATATCCCAGTGGGGCGGCCGTGCTCCCAGAGGGGATGGCAGCCCTATCTGCTCCCGCATAGGGGTCAACAACCTCCTGACCGGGTTGGACAGGCCTAGTCCCAGAGGATCCTGCCAGCCCCTGCCACACCGCTGCACATGCAGCTTCAGTGGATACTACTTGTTGGGCGGCTGCTACCGACACCGTGTTAGGCTCTTCCATCGGGCCCCACTGAACCGGAGTAGGATTCCCCTGCCCGCCCCTGGCCCCTTCGGACTGAGAATGAATGGGCATACTAGAGGGGCTGTGGGAAGAAGGAGATGAATCCGGCACGGGCACATTGCTGACCTCCCTGAATGTAGCCACCGGACTATTTGAAATGGCCGCTGTAGGGGCTCTGTGTGTCGTGGCCACATCCAAGTTTGGTGTTGTCCAGCTTATCCCCGGAAACCATAGGAACCATCCCCATGGTTGGGCAGAATTTCCCATGGCCTGTGGGGGAGCTGGTGTCGAGTGCAGGAATTGCTCACCTTGTCCATAAAGCCCTGCTGTAGGTTGAAGGGAGAAAAGCGCTTGGGGGGGGGTGTCCGTCGTCCCTTGTGTCCGTCTCCCCCGGAGGTGACATCACTGTGCTTGGTCCATGTTCGCCTGCCTGAAGCCCTGTTCTGGCCTGCACCTGATTCTGAGATGACTCAATGGCATCCATTCTACTAGAAAGAGATGACAGTAACTCATCCTGATGCTGCATTCTAGTATGATGATGCTTTCCCGTAGAAGAACCTTGAGAAAAATTTGGCTGCTGTAGTATGGCTATACCTTTGTCTTGCTCTATGGCCTGAACTCTCGCCAATAAAGCCGCAATTTGTGGGTTCATGTCCTCATCCGAGGATGAACCACTATGATTCCTGGATCTTTTGGGTGGAGGGGGGGCTTTGCCTTTTCCCTTCCTACCTCCCATTCTTTTCTTAAGGGCCATGGCGTATCCCTCAGAAATGGAATAAGGAGAAAGTTACGCGAGTGATTCTAGGACAAGGAACTGCCCCTAAAATTCCACAGCAAAAAAAGAAAAATAAAAAGAGAAGGGGGGGCAGGTGTAGATTACAAAATCCCCGACTGCCTATAATGATAATACTGTAAGAAACTATATACTATTATTATTAGTATTAGTATTAGTATTAAGTAATAATGCTGCAATAAAATATGCACCTCCCCCTTGCACAGATGCGCCGCTCAACAGGGAGTGAGTACTCCCCAAGCGAGTTCAGGCCCACCCAGCAAGAACAAATTAGCTCCTTTCCCGGGCCACCGGGGGCCTACAATCTCCCCGCAGGCCTGCAGGCGGCCACACGCAAGCTAGGCCCCTACAGAGGCACCCCAGCACCCGGACTCCAAATCCCAGAAGCCCAGTGTGTGCCGAAAGCCCCTTCCTGGGGGGTAACACCCCCGCAGCAGTCTTGGATGGCTTCCAGCCATTCACCGGCATGCGCTGCCTCCCGGGGCTCCCGCCCCAACCGGGCTCCAAGCACCGCGAAAGGCCGCAACCGCGTCCCCAGAGACCTCGTCCCCCGCAGGCAAGTACACCGGCTCCCCGCTGGAAAAAACTCCCTGCAAGCCCCTAACAAGTCGGGAAAGCACCCGCTGCCGCCCTAGGCAGCCACGAGCCGCTCGTCGGCTCGTGCCGCGTCCCGGAGCTCCCACCCCACCAAGGCTCCCAGCAGCGAAAAAAGACCACAGCCGTGGCCCAAGCGAACCCGACGAGCCTGAAGGTAAGAAACCACACGGGGCTGCCGTGCAGGGACCGTCTGGTCCTTGCACCAAACCTGGGGCCGAAAAGGCCCAGCAACCGCCGCTCCTCGTCCGCACTGCTCTGTGCCCTCGCCACAGCCGTCCTGCCACAGCTGCTGGAGCCGAAGAAACAAAGAGGGGGCGTAAGGGGAGCGCAGCTCTTAAGTAGCTACGCCCTCTCCCCGTCCAGGTGGCGCCACGCCGAAGCAGCCAATAGCTTGCCTCCATCTGTCGCTCGCTCGCGCCGTCCGCAAATCGCCTCCCCCCGCCCAGGCGCGCCGGGCGTGGGGTTGAGGCACTTATAGGAACAAACATTGTTAATCTATATAAAGGCTTAGACTAAAAATCTACCTTTAGGACCTGGGTGTCTTGGCCAAAAAAATTGTATCTGAAATCATTAAACTATGAATGAAGTTAGATTTAAAGTAAAATCACAGTAGAAAAATCATTTGGCGATGGTGGTTGTACAAATAAATGGAAATGAATGCTGTGTAAAACAATATCTTAAACAGCATTGCAGGGTGCAGAGCACTTAACTTGGAGTGTAAAGTGGTTTAACTTAATCTGACATTACAGTTTCACAGAAGAGTAAGTGTAGAATTAGGTTACAGGGTCGAACACAGCAACCTGATGTAGTTTTACAATGTAATTAATTCAGAATAAGATATATGAATGAAAGAGTGAGCCAGTTGTTTTAAATGTATACATGTGGCACTCAGAATAACTCTAGGTGATCACAGGATAAGCCTGGCAAATGCCTACAGTGATCAGAATAGTTCAGTCATCAATACAAGAGCTAAATCCATCCAAAGTTTGCTTTACTCTCCAAATGATTGCAGGCGGGGGAGAAATAGGTGCCGTAATGAATGGATTGGATCAGTAACAGATACTGACAGTCTTGAAGGCAGGGCAGAAGGGCAGTCATGTAATCAAGGGCATGATCCAGCTATTTCCATGTACTTGCTTGCTCGTGAATCTTACCTTCATTGGATTGGGGCAGATGGGAATTTTCTGACAGACCACATCTGTGTGTGAATCTACATGTATTGTTTTATAATTTGCTATAAACCTCTTTGGGATTTTTAAAAGGGGGAAGTGGTATATAAATATTCTAAAATAAAATAAAAAAACACAAGTAAGTGGAAATTTGAACTGAGCAACATTAATGGATAATAACAGTCAATTGGCTAGATTGTGCAGGGACAGATAGCATTTAAGTCAATGGTGACGTCTGTTACAGAATAATCATGCAGTGTGATAACTTGAGAATGTTATTTGAAGCAAGTTGAGGCATTTTTAGTGGAGTGAGAGAGATTTCTCTCACTCCACTTCACTGGATTCTCTCCCCCCAGATGTCACAATCGTAGGTGGCCAGTTTAATCTTTCCCAGACATGAAATATATGTCATAATGCTTTTTTTTAATCATGGTGACCATGTTTGGTTATGGAAGGGAATGTGCCAGCCTATCATGTTTGACTAGAAACATTGTTCACAATAGCATTGTTTAACATATCTTTGCCTGAAGTCTGTTTTGTCCTATCCCTCCCAATGATTTGTCTGTCCTACTGAGATTGCCCCCCCCGCCCTCCCAAATGCTTTTAGCCTGGCCGCATTAAAACAACAACAGCACTCCATTTTGTTTTCCTTTCTAGACTTAATTACTTCAGAGATTAGGATAAGTTTGCTCCATTGCTTGCTTCAGGGAAGTG
Organism: Anniella stebbinsi; assembly: GCA_029215795.1. Classification (NCBI taxonomy): domain Eukaryota; kingdom Metazoa; phylum Chordata; class Lepidosauria; order Squamata; family Anniellidae; genus Anniella; species Anniella stebbinsi. The sequence continues at coordinate 194,449,336 of JARDYH010000003.1, forward strand.
AAACTGTAAAAGAACCCTCACTGTCACACATTTGTTTTTCAATAAACCTTTAATCATACACTTAAGGCCATACAATTAGTTACTGCTTTACCAAGATGTATGGTAGTGGGTGTATTGAGGAGGGGTGGGAAGAGAGGTGTCACCCTGAGGCTTCAAGATTGGAATATCGGTGACAGGAAGCAGCAATGTAGAGGAATGAAGCCATGTTGAAGGGAAGCAATTTTTCAACTAGGACTTTCCAGTAAGTGAGAAGCAGAAATGCATTGCATATGCCTCTGACATGTGATTAAACCCAGACTGACCCAACCCTTAGACAGGTGAGGTACACCACTGCAGCTAGCAGATTTTAAAAGGGTAGCAAATTGCCATTATTTAGTTTAATGTAATATTTTTTTTGCCACCATGGCAGGGCAGCATTTATATGTTTGAGTGCCATTCTAGGAGAATACAGATAACTCTTTACCATAACATAACTTATCATAGTAGGAATGTTACCATTTCAGAAGCCATCTCCTAGGGATGCTTGAGAAATTTAGGGCATGTCTGCACCAGCCATTTATCCCGGGCTTAGCTTGAGGCTGTCCCTGTGTGTCCAAATGATGCACAGCTGATCCTGGGGTCAACCAGGGACAACCTCTCAGTTGTCCCGGGATAACTAGGACTCCGCTTATCCTGATTTTTCTTGCAGTCCCGGGACAACCCCGAGGACCACGGGTGGTGTGGTGCAGGCTCCCAGGACCTCCCTCCTCCCAGCGAGTAGCGGGGCTCTTCAAATGGGCATGGAGCTGTGCAGGGGGGCTCCGTGCCCATCAGGGTGGGGGGCAGCATTTTCACCATCTCTGGGATGGCTCTCAGTGTGTTGGGGTGCCAACTTTGGAGGGTTTCCCCCCAAAAAACTTACCTTTGGTGCAGAATCATGCCTGCACAATTGTGTTAACCTCTCCCTTCTTTAAAAAAAAACCCCGCCATGCCAAGAACATCCCTCTTGACTTCTGGGATGTTGCGCTGGTGTGTTCACCCTGGGGGACGATCCCAGAAGCTGCAAAGCCCGAGATCCCCCCCGCCATCCCAGAAGGCCTGCAGGTATAGATGAGCCCTCAGTGTTAATCAAATTGCATGCCAACTGGCCTGATCCACACTTCCTAGACTAATGCGTAGATCATAGTGTAATCCTCATTCCAATTTCAAGCGTCTATGAATGTCACAGTATACTTCAACTTCAACTCACAAATTGTACCAAATTGTGTTTAAATTAAATATTTTCAGGATAAAATGCACTTGAAAATGTGTAGGTTGAGATAAAGTACATTTATAAATGAGTATTTGGTGAAGAAAACACATTCAAAAATATGCATTTAAATGCCACGTTTTGTATGGATTTAACAAAAATCCATTCAGATTAGAGTGGTAATGGGAAAGAATAGATTTATGAATGAACACATGTGAAATTGACATAGACAGGAAATGGATTGATCTATCCATTCCTATAATCCCCATGATTCTTCCATGTGATGATGAGACTTTACAGCACCATGACCTCTTCAGAAAGCAAAGGAGCAACAGAGTTGTAACATTCTCCTCACCACTTGACAGAATGATACAGATGACCAGCTTACCAAGTGGTTAAATCATTAAAAGGTGAGTTACTAATTGTTAACTAGTCATTTATACCTCCCTGTCCAGTCATTTTATACCCACGGCTGTTTGTTAGTTTATAAGATCCTTTGAAAACAAATAGTGTTGTCATTTTGGCACAATCTTATGAGTGAGGTAAGTTATTTTGGGATCCAAATTAAATATTAACTAATTCTTTTTTATTATTATTAGGAGTCCCAGGGGGGGAAAAGCCTGTCTAGTTTAAAAGCAAAAACTATATTCAAAAAGTCCCAGGAAATGATAGTTTACTCAAAGCAAATTATGCCACGCTGAGGTTCACAACATTGGTTATTCTCTGTCATGAATGATTAATCAAGTAATCCACATAAACCCAGTGAATTAGAAATGTTTCTCTTCAGTTTAACCAATCAGCAGTTTCAGATAAATAGACTGACAAGAACTTTGATTAAAGACTTGTTACAAATATCAAAAGCATAACAGAAAACAACTTGTGCTTTTTTTAGAAGTGATTGACTTCATTTTCTGGCTAAGGCTTCCACCTTATAAGATTGGTTTTATTCATTTGAAATTAAGAAAATAACAATAACGTACTGGCTGTAGTTAAAGCATGAGATTTCTGTCATGTTTGTAGTCAAATTGTCTTGCATAAATATAAATATAAATTGTGCTGCTCGTGGTATCTGAAATTGAATTAGAAGCCCTTATGCAGGCTAATCATCTGTAGGAATTACCACAGATGTCAAAAGACTTCTGGGAAGATGAGCATTAGTCTGGAATGTATTATTGAAGATAATCTAGATAAGATTATCAGTAAAATAAGGATTCCATAAGGTTAAATAGAAATTCTTCCTGAAAACTGTGCATGCCAGAAAGAAATGCCAATTTTACATAACCAGAAAATTTCAGGAAGATTGGTTAAAGATTGAGGGAGAAAGGGCAATTAACAGAAGAAGAAAAAACCCTCAGTCATGCAAAATAGGGATGTGGACGCCCGCAAATATCGTATTGTATCGTTACCGGAATTTCAGACCAAAAAAAAAAAATTATCTCCAATAATATCGTAGGTGAACCGTATCGTATGGCATCGTATTTCCAATAATTATCGGAAATCCGATATTTTATCATTTCTACATTTTGCCCTATAGAGTTGATTTTTGAGTCAGAGAAAGGCCTAAAACGTCTTAATTTTCCAAGTTACAGGTTTGAAACTTGGTCATAGTGCAGATTGAGTGTTGTTAGTCATGTGTGCCAAATTACAGAACAATAGGTGCAAGCGTTACTGGGAAGTAAGTTGTCAAAAACTCAAAATACACTGTTTCAGTTGGCGTAAGTGTTCCTTTTTCAAGAGACGACGTCCACAGTACTCCTCTCCTGGTCATCTCACAGATGGCCTTGAGGGGACTCATCTGTGCCCAATTTCAGATGCACAGCTGCAGCTGTTACTCAGAAGTAAGCTCTCAACAACACATGCACTGTTTTTTCTGGTGGTAATGCTGCTGCTGAGAGAAATCCTCATTTTTAAAGAGCTAGTCCTTAATAGTTTTAAATTAGTTTTTCTTTGATTACACTTTCATTTGCTTAGTGTGTGTGAGTAATAGATAGGAGCTAAACCCAAAGGGCTTCATATGTGCACAAGGAGACTCTGAATGTCACATTTTTACTGCAGCTCCTTATGCTGTATTGGATCACAATTATGAGGGCTTTCCAGCTGTGTTGAGTGGCTCTTTAGTGGGAGAACCTGCACTGGAAAGGGGAAGCTCTGGCTTTGGCTCAGTAGATTCTGCTTGATTTTTTGGATCCTATTCCATGCGGTTTTCAACAACACTAATGTACATGTTGAATCACACCACAATGGTTAGTATATATAAATTGACATTTCTTGTCTGTGATCTGTTTGAAACAAGGAATCTGTTTAACATTAGCTCCTCCAAATGATAATCCCTTTGTGGGCTGTAGCAACTGTTCCTTCTTACCAGTGCTACTGTAAACTGGAGAGCTGGTATGCTCCTCTGACAAAACTGATTTTTCCTGCATCACCAGAGAAGAAAGCGGAAGTTAATTTTTTGTTTAAGACTCCTACATGAACGTGAACTGTAATGTGAGAGGATTTCAGAAATTCTGACGTAGCTGGATGTTTTTTTGTTTTGTTTTGTTTAAACTAGTTCCATTAGATGATCAACTTCTGAGGGAATTAGGCATTGGCTGTAGCGGAGGGAATAGTCACGTTCGGGGTACAGGTAGGTATTGGCTGGAGCAGAGGGAAATAAAAATGTCACATTCTGGGTACAGGTAGGCACATTGCCTGGACCAGAGTCTCCCAAAAAATGTGTGAGGGGGTCCAGGGGATGCTTCTGCAGTCCCTCACTAACGGACTCCACGAGAGCAGACCCAGGGATGTAGTGATGAAAAATAATAATACAGGAATCTCTCAAGGCTCACTAAAGCAGTCCCTCCAGACTGGAAACATTGGATGGAGCAGTGTCTTTAAAAAAGAAATAAATGTGTGAGAGGGAGAGACAGCCGCCCCAGAACTGCCCCCAGCAGCAACAGCATCTCTCCTAGACCCAGAGCCACCACACTCAAGGCGCGCCTTAGAGCCACATTTCATACTGCTACAAAGTGACTGAAATTAATAATTACAATGTATGCTTTGCCCACACAGATTGTGGAGTGAGTATTATCCTGTGTAGCAGGCTACAGGACACACCAGCACACTCACAGTCAATCAAGCAACACACACACACACACACACACACACACACACAGAAATATAATTTTTTATTTATTTTTGTTTTTTTTAAGGACATTAAACAGGGAAGAGGACAAAACACACTCACTCAGTCACAGTACCCCCACTCATGCTAACCTAACCCTTCAATCAAACCAACCAGAAACGTATAAAAATTATAACTCAAACACACAAGCAACGAACAGCCTGAGACACAAAGATGCAAGACTACAATGAATCTCCAACAATTTGCCACCAAAACTATAAGACCCAGGAGCCAGGACAGAGCTCCAACAAAATCCACCCTTCTCCCCTCAACGCCTAACTCCCAACAGAGCTGGAACACCAAGTGTGGGGGGTTTATGTGGGGATATCCTTAGCCCTCCTTCAACATTGTGATCGGAGCCTGCTGGAATCCTTGCTGCACGATTGGTCACTGAATCTGTCAGTCTCAGCAAGCACACTCTGCCTTCTAGCTCCGTCCATGTGGAAGCAAAAGCGAAAGAGCCTTCCGATAAAACGATAAAAATACGATAATTATCATAGGATTTTTATCGTCTCCAATAATTATCGTACGGTTTCCTATCATATCGTTATTGTTAAATGGATGCACGATAAAGAGCATATTGTATCGTTATTATACATTTTCATGATACGATACACATCCCTAATGCAAAAGTATTTCTGAAAATGTGTTGGCAACTGTTTGTGCCCATCTCTGGTGAAGTCAATATGACCACCATGTTTTAGCCATTGCTGTTTTCTTATCCCCTTTCTATTGTAGTTGGTGGAATGAAATGTCTTTTTTATCATTTCAATTTACTTATTTTTAAAATAATTTTTATTCCTAATAAACCTGAGAGCTCATAACAAGGCACTTGGAATGTTGAGAGTGGGTGGGGGGATAAGTGCCACGTGGAGTAAAAGCAGAAGCAGTGAATTTTTGGGACCCCTGTATGTTTGTGTGTTTACACGAACAAGCAGTTCCCACAGTGTGACTAGTCCCTACCACTTCTGTTTATTAGTCTGTGCTCCTACCCAGTCCCCTATCTTCCTCTGCTACCCCCTTTTCCCTTGACCGTTTGAGTTACTAAGGTCTCTTTTGGGGTTCAAGTGCTGGGAACCTCAGGGATTAGAAGAAAGCTATGGAATGAAATGGGAATGAACTTTTGTTTCATAAGTAGGCCTGTCTTTCCTTGAGGGCAGAGAGTGTTGCTGCCTTCCTTTTGGGAGAAAAAGAGTCCTCTTTTCTCTTTTGGTACATGTTTTCCCTTGGTTTTGAGACTATTTGAGCTATCTTTCCTCAAGCCAGTTTCTTTGAGCCAGGCACCTGGCTCCTGAGCAGCTTGGTGTAGTTTTCACCCCCTATTTGATTTTGCCCTTTTTTCATTTTAAAATATTTTCTTCACTCTCTACCTGACTTAATTTTCCCTACCTGTACTTTCTTAAGTTCTATACTTGGATTCTTGGAAAGATCTCTTTCAATCTTCCTCTGGATCCATGAAAGCCTGATCTTCAGATCTCTCCTTGGGATAGGTAGCTATACATTCCTTTAATCTCCCATACACACTCCATCCACATACACCACTCCCTTCCTTTTTTCTACACTATTCCCCCTTCTGAAGAGGTCTGGATGCTAGACTACTAAAGACAAACAAACTCGCAGACCATAATAAGTTTTCATGTGCTCATTTGCTTTATGAGGCAGGTGCTGCAGGCTACCAAACAGAGGGCGCAACAGGCCAGAGAGTTGCCTGGCTGTGTCTTCAAGAAACCTGGCCTCACCACTCCTTGCTGGTCCATGTTCTACAGTAACCAATCTCAGCTGAACTTTATGGGTTCCCACACTCCACCCCTGGGTTCAATTTACTGACCTCCCCTGGCTGGGGCTTGCAGGGAACTATAGGGACAGACAGAGCAGGCATACACAACACACATAGGCTGAATTCAGATGACACAATAAGCAACTGGGGGAGGGGAAACAATTGTCAGTTGTATTGACTATCGTGTCATCCAAATGCTGCCATAGTCAACTCAGCGCTGATCCTAATCCACACCACAGTTGATTATATATATATAGGAAGGCCTTTACACTAGCCAAGTTTAATGTTCTCCCATCTAGGGTAGTGGAGGGCCGCTACAAGGGAATTCCTTGGCACAACAGATGCTGCCCCTGCAATGACACCGAGGTCGAATCTATAATACATGTTTTATTTTTTTGTAGGTTTTACCAATCGGCCAGGGTAGACTTAATTTGGCCAATTACACAGTCCCTCCCAGGGCGTTCTTCTGAGGCCCTAACAAGTATTTTGCTCCAGGGTACAAATAAGCGAATAACGGAACAGGTAGCTAAGTTTCTGAATCTGGCTATTCGAACCAGATCATTAGTGGACGATTAATATTAACACTCACTATTTATAGTATTTATTTGTAGATTTATAGTCCCTTTTTATATCAGCTAAGTTGCAAGCATCATGACTGTATGTTATATTTGTTTTGCCTTTGGTCTATTGACTGTAAATAAAGATTGATTGATTGATTGATTATTTATTACCGTGTTGTGTGGGGAGTACCCTCTAGATGAACAACTGTAAAGTTGATTATTACCCCACCATTGACTATCGTGTGGTCCGAATTCAGCCATAGAGTGCTGAGAGTGGCAAATCTAAAAGCAGGTACATTGCCTTTCAAACATCAAAGGAATTCAGTTATCAAAAAACCAGAAGATAAGGCTTTCTCATCTTGGTCAAAACTCCACAACGCCAGGAAATTGGAAGCTAGGGCTGATGCCTTAACTGAGATGCCCAATGATCAGTCATGATGTTGTGCTACGTCACAAATTGTGCTTGCTTACAATTTACCCTCCATGCACTCACACTTTGCCTGGGTCTTTCAGTCCCAAATCCAGATTGGGAGGATGGAGTGCCTGAGACCAGTGTCACTACAAGGTAAAACCGAATTAAATTGGAATTCAAGTTTTTTATTCTGGATTTTGAATTGCACCATTATCATCATCATCATCATCATCATCATCATCATCATCATCATTTATTACATTTCTCATCATGAATGAGACAAAAAACAACCATTCAACACCACACCAAGATTTCCACCAGCACAGCGAGATTTCCACCACTCCCCACTCTCTTCGCTCCGCATTTTTGCTAGACAGGCATTTTTGCCCATCTAGCTTGGGCTCTGCAGAGGGGGAGAGAAGGAGGCTGGGCAGGACTGGGGATAGCTTGTGTCCCCATTTCCACCATCCCCACCCCACCCACAGAACTGCCCATTTTCCCTTCCTCCAAGGTCACCTTTGCAACTTCAAAGAGGCTGTAGGGGGAACTCAGACTCCTGGGCAATGTCTCCAACTACTAATCCAGGAATCTGAAAAAACCCTATGCCCCCCTCCAATGCTGTCAAGGGGCCATAGGATTGCTCTCCACATGGTTTACATAAGAAATACATAAAATTATAACTTATGTTCCTCCAGATGTTATTGAGCGACAAGTGCCATCATTCCTCACCATTGGCTATGCTGTCTAGGGCTGATTGCTGAGCCCTGTTATAGCTCATTCAAGCAAAATCTGTCCTTTCTTGAAAGCATAGGTAGCATGCCTGTTGTTCTGTAGTTGTGTGTGTGTGTGTGTGTGTGTGTGTGTGTGTGTGTGTATGTATGGGGGGCATTTGGTTTTGAATGAGTTCTTAGAGCTCAAAAGTTTAAAAAAACTGTCTTATCAACAAACTGAGGGCTATCTGGGTGTAAACTTGAAATATTTATGATTGTTTCTGTATTATTAATTCCATTCTGACAGTCATTTCTTCTCAATGTAATGCCTTTTAGAATATTATTTCTTTTTCATTTCTTCTTTGAACATTCATTTTTAGAGGTTAAATTATATATAGTTGCTTTTTTTAAAAAAAATGTACAAGATTGAAGGAGCATAAAAAAGAGCAAGGTTTTATATAAACCTCCAGAGGGATATATTCACCTTGATATAGAATGAGGTAACTTAGCAATACAATTTTCTGGAACATTCAGGAGAGGGACTTTTAGCATGTATTTTCATGCATTCTGAGAGAAGAATACATAGAAATATATAGTAGAGGATGTCTTATTTTCAAAACATTGTGGTTAAAGCATACATTAATTGTGTTATTCAACTATGTTTTAATTATAACATTATTGTATGAAGTTACTGTAACTGAATGTGACAGGAGGGACTATCTCAATCCCGTAAAACATGCAAACAGAGTCATGATAATTTGCATTATTTCCCTTCCACTGAAATATTTCGTAATCTTATCTAAGGCTCTAAGGTCCTGGAAAGGTGTCCCAGGCACCATAGGATAGAAAAGGCTACCCTCAGAGGGGAAATATGACCTTGAATTCCTCCCCACCCCACCTGCTGTGGAAACTTACATGGTGGTTCCTTTCCACCATCAGAACACAAATTTTGGAAGGGGTGAAAGGAACAATGCTGAGATGGGTCAAGTGAATAACCAGTGTCACAACTCTCCTGCCCACCATCTGATCAGTGGAGGCTGGTGGCTCTGATTTTGGTGAGGCTGTGAATCTATTCAGGAGGTTAATCAGAATCAGCCAGAACTTTAAGGGAGCATTCCAAGGTTCTGAGCCCTATACCACCCAAAAACAAAACAAAACCCTAGGTTCACCACCTTGGATAGGTATTTTAGGGTTCTGGCTGGTTCTGAGTGAAACACACTTCCACCAAAATCAGAGCCAGCAGCATCTGCTGCATTCTATGATCTCTGACAACCATGAAATCAGTGTAGATCAATTCCCTCCCATTAGTTTCAATGGAAGGGAACTTGTTAAAAAGTTGACCCCAGGGGAGGAGGGCAATGCCGCCCCTCCCTCACTTCTACCCTGCTGAGCTTGCAGCATTGCCCTGCCCATGGCCACTACAGAACAAGCTAAATTCTTCTTCAGCCCGTTAATTAAAAATAAACATCAAAAGATCACAGGAAAGTGTAAAATGTCCATCAAATAGGCAATGCCCCCCACCTCCAGTTCCAAGTGGTTGCTGTTGTTGTTGTTTCTACCTCCAGGGAGAGCACCCTGCGAAAACAGCCACAGAATGCACTCTCTTTGGTCAGTTCATTTCCTCAAGCGCAGTGAAAGAGGCCAGGAAATTTATATTGGATAACATACTATTTGTGTTTTAAGGAGGAGGACAGGCAGTGGATACATGCGCTGTCAGGAGGGGGAAAACACTGTTGAGAATAAGCAGCTGCTTCACTTAATAACTGCCAAGTGGAAGGCTCTGTTACTCAAAAATATTGCCAATGATAGGTTCAAGCCAAAACTACCGAGAGCAAAATTGCCCACAAGTATTGACATATATTCTCATGCAGCTGCAAAGTCCACTTTTTCTCCAGTCTTCCAGACTACATGAATATATCCATTCCATGTGCACATGGATTTCCAGCTGTGAGCTGGAAGTAGGACCTCACTTCTGTCATGGACTTACTAAGTCATTTTTAGGAAGCCACTTTATTTCCAGTCTGTAATACAGGGGGATACCACAGACTGACCTTACAGTGTTGCTGTAAGGGTTACTGAGATCATGTATGCAAAGCAATTTGAACAAAAACTATTCTATCAGATGTAGGCAGCTTCTAACAACTCCCTGAGTGCAGCCTACTGTGGAAGTGAAGCAGGCCTCGATAAATCCTGTTTGAGATGACTGCCTGGGATTGCAAAGTGGAGAGGACGAGGTCACAAGATCTCCAATAGGCATTCATGAAGAACTAACAGACTCCTCCAAGTGCCAGGGGTGTTTTGTTTTTAAAAGAAAAAGAAAAAAAGAAAAAAGATCCCTAAACAACTGGCTACACTTTTAAAAGGTATGTGGAAATGCTGTTCCCTCCCCAAGGAGAAACTTCTCTGAAATTCTTCCCCGCCCTGCGAAAGAGGTAGAAAAACAATGCCTTTTTTGCAGGGAGAGAAAAAGTTCCTGAAAATAGGGGGAAAGATTTGGAACAGCACTAGTTTTCACTACATCAGGATTATTCAGTTTCTGCCTCCCTATACTGAAGTCATCCCATCTGTTCTCAAGCAAGTGATATATTCAACAAACCCTGCATTTTTACTGCTAGCTAAGACATCCCTCCCCCCCCTACAGAGAACCTGTCAAGTTTTCACCGAAAGTCTATAATTCATTGAGCATGCATATAGGAAGTCAACCCATTATTTTCAGGCAGGAATGCAAACATATTCTTTAGTTTAAATACAGGTTACTTTAAGTTTCTTCTAAAGTTCTAGGAAGTAACCCCTAGAATTTCATTAAATCTAAATCATGTTGTATTTTTGCAGAATAGAATAAAATACATTTGATGTTTTGTTATTTTTTTTTCTGGCAATATTCCTTATTCAGATGCTATTATGACTAAAAGACCAGTTTTGTTTTATTATTTATTTATTATTATATTTCTAATTTGCCCAGTAACCAATGTTCTTGTTTATAGATATAGCAGTCTAAGCATTGGTTTACCAGTAGTAAATCACATCTAAGCATTTCTTTAAGATTTCTTAAGTTAAGTCTGAATGTGTAATTTGGAGTAGGGGTGTGCATCAGATCGGGTCCGATCCAAGATCCGGAGCCGATCCGACCAAAATCAGATAAAATTATCTGATTCCGATCCGGGCTTCTGAATTGTCCGATCTCATCCGAACTGGTCTGAAAGAACCTGATATGGTGAAGATAAGATTCGAGGATCGGACCTCCTCCTCCCCCTCATGCTCCTTACCTGCTGGGGCCATCCGCTGCCGTCATCACCTGGTGCGCTACTGAGACGCAGGCCGTGAAGCCTGTTTCTCAGTAGAAGGGGCAGCGGATGGCAGCGGATGGCCCCAGCAGGTAAGCCCCCTCCCCCTCACGCTCCTTACCTGCCGGGGCCGTCCGCTGCCATCCGCGGGCGCCAGCAGATGGCAGCGGATGATCCCAGCAGGTAAGAAGTGTGAGTGGGAGGGACAGGGAGGGGAGAGTTAGGCCCCCACTCACCCACTCACCACCATGTTTTCACCATAGGCTTGCAAGCCTATGGCGAAAACACCAAAAATGGTGGCTGATCTGAAAATCGGAGTTCCAATTTTCAGATCGGGATCAGGTCCAATCCAATCCGAGGAACCTCCAATTTTGTCCAAACCTATCCAGGACAACATCAGAGGTCCTGATCCAGGTCCCGATCCAATCCAGGGGTCTGTGCGCATCCCTAATTTGAAGTATATTCTATATCACAACATTGTGCATTGGTCAAAGCCATATGGAAACAATAAACTTAAAACTCTTTAAAATAATTTCTCTGATTTATATTAGTGGTATAGAAGTTGGTAAATTGTGCACATTCATGCAAAATGGGCAGGATACGGAGTTGAGACTGCTATGGTCGCCTTAGTGGATGATCTACGCCTGAGTATTGACAGGGGGAGTGTGTCCCTGTTGGTACTCCTGGACCTCTCAGTGGCTTTCGATACCATCGACCATGGTATTCTTCTGGAACGCCTGAGGGGATTGGGAATTGGGGGCACTGTGCTTCAGTGGTTCCGGTCCTATCTCTCGGGCAGGTTCCAGATGGTAATGCTTGGGGATAGCTGCTCTTCAAAGAAGGAGCTGCTATGTGGTGTACCACAAGGTGCCATCCTTTCCCCAATGCTGTTTAACATTTATATGAAACCGCTGGGAGAGATCATCCGGAGGCATGGGGCGGGGTGCTATCAGTACGCTGATGACACCCAAATATATTTCTCTGTGCCTTCGACAACTTCGCCAGCTAAGGATAGTGTGTCTCCTCTGAATGAATGTTTGGAGGCGGTAATGGGCTGGATGAGGAAAAACAAACTGAAGCTGAATCCAGACAAGACGGAGGTGCTCACTGTCAAAGGCCACAACCTGGGTTTGGAGGTGTGTCAACCAGTTCTGGATGGGGTTACACCCCCCCTGAAAGACTGTGTTCGCAGCTTGGGGGTACTCCTGGATCCGTCGCTCCAAATGACAGCCCAGATAGATGCGACAGCCAGGAGTGCCTACTATCAGCTTCGGCTGATACGCCAGCTGCACCCCTTCCTAGAGTTGGAAGACCTAAAGATGGTAGTGCACTCACTGGTAACTTCGAGGCACGACTTCTGCAATGCGCTGTACATAGGGCTACCTTTGTGCCTAGTCCGGAAACTTCAATTAGTTCAAAATATGGCAGCCAGGTTGGTTACCGGTACACCTAGGGGTGACCACATAACACCAATCTTAAAATCACTCCACTGGCTGCCCATTAGTTTCCGGGCGATGTATAAAGTGTTGGTTATTACCTTTAAAGCCCTACATGGTTTGGGTCCAGGTTACCTGCAGGATCGCCTTCTCCCGTATAATCCGCCCCGCACACTCAGGTCCTCTGGGAAGAATTTACTCCAGTCAGCCAGAACTAGGCTGACGAGTGTTACCCAAAGGACCTTCTCTTCTGCCGCTCCCAGGCTGTGGAATGGCCTGCCGGAGGAGATTCGACAAATTAGCAGTCTTCTGGAATTTAAGAAAGCCGTGAAGACTGCTCTCTTCCGGCAGGCCTATCCAGTTTAATTTTAAGATGTTTTTAATAATGTATTTGTTTTTATCTGTTTTGATGGTTTATCTATTTTATTGTTTTTATATTTATACTTAGTGTTGTTCCCCTCCTCGATCTAGATGGAGAGGCGGGTTAGAAATGAAATAAATAAATAAATAAATAAATAATAATAATAATAATAATAATATATACTCACTGCCAACTAAGAAAATTCAATGTGTGGATTGGATCCAGACATAGTCATATTTAGAGTATGGTCATTAAAATAAATTGGAATTAAAATAGTCATGATTTACTTACATCCCATTGATTTCAATTGGTCTACTCTAAGTATAAAATACTCCACTACTAAGAGAAGCTATTATATTTGGGTGCTACTCTAAGCATGACAAAGTTTGGAAAAAGCCCACAGTTCTTTTAAAACACATGAAATGTAAGATTTTTTTTAAAAAAAGAATTAGTTATGTACATAAAAACCCAGTACCAATTTGTTCCAGAGAACCAACCTTAGTACTCAAGCACCATTCCAGGGTTATGTTACCTAGGGCAGCATACGATTAGGTTAACTTCCTTTAATAAAGTCAACTCAGATGTACCCCAAGGCTAAACTTGCAGTCACTAATAGCTTTTTTTTTAGCACTGCAAGTTAAATACTACTTGAGAACAACCAACTAAAATATTTGACCCTTAGCAAGGAATGCTGTTTCCAGGTGAAACACAGAGAGTATCAACCCCCCCCCCAGCCTATTCTAGAAAGTTTATAATTTTATAATTATATCAATATTTATAGCACTGAGATGTAAAACATGCTTAGGAGACTTTTCAGTATATTCTACTGCATAATAGGGCAGAACTTGAAGTCATCAGTCATGAAATTATTTTCAAAATATGAATGTTGAGAATAAAACCCCAATGATGCAATAAAAATTTAAAAAACCCTAAAAGATACATTCGGTATGATTCCAAACAGGAGTAACTCTCTGCTTGGATTGGGATCTCAATAGATTGCATTTTCAGTACCTTGGATAGTTCCTGTACTCTATATTTAAGGCTGAATGTGTCTGTTATCCCAAAGAACCCTAAAGCACGGGTGCAGAACTACTTTTAGGTGGGGGGCATCTCTCTGTGGGCTCTATGATGTCGTTTGCTCCCTGGCCCAAACACCAGGTGGATCTTCCACCTAGTGCTTGTGTCAGGGACAAGGCTTTGCTGCTTAGGGAAGCCCTGCACACAGCAGAGCCAAGCCAGATGAGCCACTGTCATTCCTCTGATGGAGAGTGACAGAGAATAGCTTGGCTATACCACATTTTTGTGTACCCTTCTTCCTTCTTGCAATGGGGGAAGGAGGCAAGGCATGCAAAGAAGAAGTGTCTGAGTCCTGTTTGATTTTCCATCTGAGGAGCAAAGAGAACTTAGCCACTTCGCATGCCCTACCTCTTCCCCCATTTCAGGATGTCGGTGCAGCACACAAAGGAGAAGCAGTGCCCAATGCCCCTCATTCCAACTGTTATCTGAGATCACAGTTAGCATCAGGGATGGGAGGTGTTGGGATTTTCTCTGGAGCAAGTGAGTCCCTCTGCCACCAACCCTCCTGCACCACCTCTATCTCTGATCTGAGATTGGAGATAACAGCGGGGGTACCATGACAGCAAGGGAATCTCCACTATTATCTTGGATATCAGATCAGCAATAGTAGTGAAATAGGAATCACCACCTAAGCCTTGCCCTCTGGAAAAACCCCAAGAGGCTGCATGGGCTGGATTGGGGGTCCCCCATGTTCTCACCTAGGGCTGTGAGCCAGAGGTTCTCCACCCTTGCCCTAAGGTCCCACTCACACTGGCAGCCACTTCTCCATGGCAATATTCCATGTAATCCTTTGGATACAGGAACTATGAGGGTGGGGCCAATTACATAAACCTTTCCTATCAAATTGTTACCCAAATAGTGCTATGCTGAAATTTTTTTGACCATTCTCATTCAGTAGAAAATAAATTGCTTCTGAAATGAAATTCAAAGGAAATTCTCATATGTAGGGATGTGCAAATAGTGTTTTGTGGACTGTCAGGCCTTGTCAGCTCTGTTGTCCACTCACTGATGGATTTGGAAACCTCTCCGCACCTTCGGAAAAATACACACACCAAGAATCACCACAATTTATCGGACTTTCGCTGCATAACATTTAGCATCTTTTTTTTAGCCCACTGCAAAATCAATGAGCAGAGCACAACAAAAATGATTACTACACAATGGAGGCAGAACATAGATTAGAGAGGTATACAAAGTTGTTATTTTAATTTTTTTAATGGTGTATACATTTGTGTATTTTAAAGCAGCTTTCATAATTTTGTACTACCGTATTTGCATACAATTTTGGAAAGTTAAATAAATGGTCCACAAGTCTGTTGAATCCGCATGACTCAGAAAATGTGGTCCATTGCAGATTCTGCAGGTTGGATTCATAGAAATCCAATAACATATTTGTCCATTGCAGAATTCTCCAATATCCCTACTCATGGGTTGAGTTTGGAGTTCTTTTTTGTGTTCTTTTTCTTGCCTTACTTATGAGGTGGCCAAGATGTGTGTGTGAGTCTCCTGCCTTTCATTTTACACTCACCTGTATGACTACCTCAGCCTCCCTCACTTCAATTAAATCCCAGGGGAAGTCCTCATGCAGTAACTTTTGCACTTTTTAACCAATATACAAACTGAAAAGCAGCCACCCTTTCAAATTCGCAATTTCCAAAATTTTGTGAAGCTGTTCTCTACTCAAAAGATGTATAGAAAAAAAATGTATATATTAGTAAAAACAACATACAAAAATAAACATTATTTGGAAAATTGCTAAATGCATGTATGAGGCAAACTTGCCCAAATAAATGCATATATTGGGGAGAAATGTGCATAAAAATGCACATGAACTTTTATGCAGTCTATTTTTTTTTACATTCAAACTGATGCAGAAACTGGACAAACCAAATTTAAGACTGGAAAAATGATAAACAGAGAGAAAACTAAATGGATAGATTCGTTAAATCCTATCCAGGTGAAGTTGCATAGCATTAGGGATGTGTATCGTATTGTTAAAATGTACGATAACGATACAATAAGGTCGTTATCGTGCATGTGTTTAATGATGATGATACGATAGAAAAACCTACAATAAGCATCGGAGACAATAATTTTGGGGCAATTTTATCATTTTATCGGACTGCCATATAAATATACCTATAACTTCTGTATTTTGAAAGTTAGAGGCTTGAAACTTGGTCACAGTGCTTATGGGGTATGCCTAAGTATGTGTATGAAATTCAAGATTGATCACTCCAACCCTCGATTTTATATGAATTTTTAAAAAATCGTTTCCGTTTTGACAGGTCTGAATGAACGCACATGGCGAGCTGTCATTCTGATCTGTCAGAACTGAAACAATCTTTAATAAATTCATATAAAATCGAGGGTTGGAAGGATCGATCTCAAATTTGGCACATATGTGTAGCAACATGTGCTACACATATGTGACATGTTGTCCACCTTGACCCAAAAAAAACTATAGTTTAAAGCCAAAAATCACATTTGTATGTTGATTTGTCAAGTAAATGAGAAAATGAGACAACATTTCAGTGCCATGTTGGAAAATGGTGGAAG
Source organism: Anniella stebbinsi (assembly GCA_029215795.1). NCBI lineage: Eukaryota > Metazoa > Chordata > Lepidosauria > Squamata > Anniellidae > Anniella > Anniella stebbinsi. The sequence continues at coordinate 194,465,903 of JARDYH010000003.1, forward strand.
GAGTACTCCGAGAATCAAAATAGCATATTCTTTGAACTCCTTGACCCCAAAAACCTATAATTTGATACTAAACACAAAATAGTAACTTCTGTGGTTGACGAAAATTAGCGCCCAAAAGGAAATTGTTGGCCATTCTGAAAATAGCACCTAAAAACGTTTCGCGCAAGAATCAGAATGTTTACCCAAATTATTGTGTTAATCCAATACCTCAAGATCACATATCAGCAGAGAAAATCTCTGGACCTCAAAATTTTTAAGAGAGTATATTGTGGGGACATGATTAAACTCTCTCCTCTTTTACGTCTGGTCATCAGTCATAAACATACATTATCTCAGTATAGTATCTAGCTTGAAAAACTATCAGCCTATTCAAAGAAAGTGAAGTACTAGCATTACGGACATATTATTTATTTGGTTTCTTATTTATTTCAGTATTCTGAACACTGGCTGGAAGCCAAGGCTAGAATATCGGACTGGGATTCATGAGGCAAGGGTTCAATCCCCCACACAGCCATGAAGCTCACTGAGTGACTTTTGGCCAATCACTGACTCTCTGCCTAACTTACCTCACATGATTGTTGTGAGGATAAAATGGAGAGGAGGTGGATTATGTACACTGCCTTGGGTTCCTTGTAAGAGAAAAGAAGATGGGATATAAAAGTACAAATAATAAATTAAAAATAATAACTGGAAGGTGAAATAAAAATGTTGGGTTAGGGAAGCAGCTTTCTTAACATTGGTTTTAGCAAAAATATGATTCAACTTCAATGTCATTTATCCAGGTAGTAGAAGCTATTCATACAAGTATCAGGACATTGCAAATAATCTTCTCTTGTTAAAGGATATTTGAATAGTCACAGATGATCAGGACATATGAATCATTTAAAAAGCCAACACTTCCTGCAGCTCTGTTTTTTCAGTGCCATGCTAGAACAATAGTTTCAGTGATGACTCAGTGAAGAGAAAGGCTGAATACTTGTCTTATCAGCTTCCTTGGTTGATTATACTGAGTAATACTGGAGTACATTTATTTAATTTTGTACAGGAAATGATGCTGTAATATCAAATAATTGGTTGGGGGGTGTTCCTCTCAGAAAAGTGTTTCTTACTTTCAGTTCTGTGCCTCTGAGGAGCAATGTTGAAATATCTATCACAAGTAATAGGTAGAAGTCAAGAAAATGCAATATAGAAATACTGAAAAGTAAAACACATATATCCTTTGATAAATTAGGTGAAGTGGGACTTGTATCCAATGTTAATACATTGTAAATATTTGAATATGTTGTTATACTGGAAAAGTCTGTTCACAAATAGCAGGTCTCCATTCTGTGAAGTAGCTGAACTCAGGTCTGATCAGATGAAGTGGATTAATAAAGCAGTAGATAAGAAGTTGATGTTAGGGTGCTAAATTCTCAATATTAAAAGGCATGATGTATCCCATTATAGGTCTCCTTTAGTTTAGTAGCCCTCTTGTCTCTTTCTTATGCTTAGACAGAAAAAAGCCCTACAACTGCCAGCATTCCCCAGCCAGCCATGCTGAGAGTTGTAGGACAATTCTCTCTCTAAACATGCAAAGGATTATGCCCTTAGTAATGCAGCATAAGAGAGCTGAGCAAGCAATTTTTGCTTCTGATCTCTGGTATTCCTTGGTGAGGATTTATATGCTTACTTTTTGCACTGCTGTTTTTCAGCAGCTCAGTCTGGGTAGTGGGCTAGGTACAAGTTGGTGAGCCTGGATTCCTCTGGCAAGGAGAGGTGCTCAAGTCCTGAACGACTACTGCAAGATTTAAAGCTAAGTTAAGGTAGCAGAAAGGAAATGGAAATTTTCCATTGAACATAATTCAGATTCTTACCACCACTAGAACATGGCAATTTAACGGGTTTAATAACATTGCTTTGAATGTTGCTGCTTGCAGGTCTTAAAATCTTTCTGATGAAAGGAGAAGGATGGCAAACAAAAGATGAGCAGTTCCATAGCATTAGAATGAAAACCAGCCACAACTTGATGGTCAGTGTTCAGACATTTGGCAAGGGTGCAAACATACTAGGGGACTGGCCACCTTAATTGCTAGGCTTGAAATGGGGAGAACATAGTGCAATTCAGCATACACCACAGGATAATAATGGCTGCTGCCTGTAGCCAGCCTCTGAAAGGAAGACTCCACCCTCTATTTCAGGAGTAAGAAGCACCTGGAGATTCCTAAGGAGGTACATTTCACCTTTTTGGCACATCTCCCCATCCATGTCTAATATCCCTGCCCAGTGCAAAAATGCTAGTTGTAATACCCATAATTCAGCAGTAATAGTCTAAAACAAATTGCAGCACCCCTTCACCCAGGAGTAGGAATAAGTGGGAAATGTGTTTGTTTCACATTACAGGCCCTTTCCACACCAGGCAAAACACCTGGGATGGACCCCAGCTGCTCCCTGTGAGTCCGCATAATGCACAAGGAGTACTGGGGTGGGGGGCATGGGATTTTTCTTGGCTCCCCGGAACCAGAAAAATCCTGAATTTTTCCATGGCCCCAAGAAGTTCCCGGGACCACGGAAGTTCCAAAAGTTGAAAAACAAAGGCTTTGACAGCTTTGACAGCTAACAGAGGGGAAGGCGGGGGATGGAGGGTGCAGTTTCAAAACAGAGGGGGGAGAAGGCGGGGGAGGGGGCTGTTTGACAGCTGTCAAACTCACCATTTTGGAACTTTTGGAACTTTTAAAGTAAAAAAATCCATAGCCACAAAACGCCTGCACATATGTTTCTGAAATTTCTCACATATAAGTACCTCAAACCCATCTGCAATGTGGCCAAGTTTCATGCTTCTATCTTTAAAAATGAACAAGTTGAAGGCATAACTGTATTTCTCTCACTGCAACCCATTTTTCAAAAATTAATTGCCACCAAAGGCAAGCACCTATGTTTCTGAAAAGCACATGAGTACCAACATGCCATCTGCAATATGGCCAAGTTTCATGTGTGGATCTTTAAAAATAAAAAGTTATAGGCATTCCTGGTTCATTTTTCAAAACATCACAGCCACAAAATACCTGCACCTATGTTTCCGAATTTTCTCACACTTAAGTACCTCAAACCCATCTGCAATGTGGCCAAGTTTCATGCTTCTATCTTTAAAAATAAAAAATAAGCATTGTTTTACCACAATACTAGGCTATGGGAAAAATCATTCAAAATGGCATCCGATTCTAAAATAAGAGGTCCAATTTTCGTATCGGAATCATACCCGAAGCAATACGGGGCAAGTTCGATTTTATCCAATATGATTCAAGACTGTATCGGAAGTTCCGATTCCGATACGATTTTCGTGGCTGTGCACATCCCTAGTAGAAAGGCCACAGTGTAAACCCACCCAGTTAGCACTTCCTGAACCAAAATGAACTGCAATGCAGTTAGATGTCAAAACCTGTCCTTTTCAAAAGTTTGTGGTGCAGTTTGCAACTCTCCATCCCAACTGCCATTTGACAAAAATATGTCTGTAAAAGTGTGCACAAAACATGCATTTGTTGGAAACAGTGCATACAAAAATATGTGTACTCAAAAATGCTTTATGCAATGGGAAAATCGCTTCCAAAATTTGTGCATTTGAAGAAGTTTACACAAAAAAGTTGAGCATTTGGGGAAAATGCATATATATAACCACATGAAAATATGTACACGTGTTCATGTGGACTAAATAAAATTCTCGCTCCAATATGAAAACAGGAAGGAAGGAACTTAGCAGTGGAAACATGATAATGTAAATGAAATAGAGCTTGATATATATGCCCATCAACACCCTGGAGACATATTTCTACTTAGAGGAAATCTAACCTTTCCCCCACTCAAGTCTACTTGAGTGGATGGGACACCTAGGATGTCCCATCAACATTCCCCTTCAAACAATGACTTTGCAAAATGCCAGCCATAACAACAAAGAGGACAGCATAGGGGAAAGTCTCATGCTATAGCTCCTGCCCAAGGCAGCTATAGTACCATACACATATCTTTCCTGTCATGCCAAAGAAAACCTAGCCACATGGCTGTTCCAAAGTGCAGGAAATGTTAAAGTGGCCCCATTCAGGAAGCAAATGGATGCACTTTTCCCATTGATTGAAACACAGGTAGTTATTCAGGTTTCTAATTTTGTTGGCACCCTATCTGTAGCTGTGATACCTTATCCTAGCCCCTTGCCACTTTTGCCCCTGTCCCGCATTTACTATTAGGCCCCACAGCTCTACAGCCCAGCAACTTGGCCTCAGACAAGCATCTATGTTCCCGCTGCCACCAGTACCTTCTTCAGGTACACCTTAAATGACCACACCAGTTGGATGAAATTAACAAGTTTTATTAACACAAAGTATATTGCATGCACAGTAAGCTTATTGGTTTCAAGTATAATGCTTCTATGTTTCAAAATGTTTCTTAAGCTAAACTGTTTCCTCTCAATATCAATCAATCAAAACACCTCACTAGATACTCTCTCTCTCTCTCTCTCTCTCTCTCTCTCTCTCTCTCTCTGTTCAACCCACAATCAACGCCCCTCCTCAGTTTATCCCAAAACAACCCCGTCAGCTCTCCCTCTGTCTGACATATATATATATATTCCATTCACTCTCTAGCTCCTCCCACACTCACATACTCCACACTCCAAACAACTAACCAATAAGTTCTCACTTACCACTCATTCCATACTCACCCAGACTTGCAACTCCAAATAATAACTTTTGTAACGCATTCACATTTCTAACAGTAGAACATCACAGTAGCTTACTAATATAAAGAATACACTCATCACTGGTTCAATCCAGCCTCTATAATGAATGAGTTATAAACTGAAAAACACAAAATGTAGAAAAGAAAGGGGACATAATTTTCTTAAAGAGACTTGCATCTTATTGGCCAGGTTGTTAAGTCTTCCTTCATTATAAAGCTTCTACCATAGCCACTTTGTCTGGTCAGCACTTTGCAATAAAATGTCAAGTCTCATAACACCTGCAAAATCCTGCTAAGAGATTATATTATTTTTATCCAGCATCTGAACAAGAACATTTTTTATTAATTAAGAATAAAAGTTTTGTGAATCTAATATTACCTACCCCAGTATGTTGATTCTAAAGTACATAGTTTAAAAATAATCTGGCCTTATTTCATTGTGGCCTCATTTCAAACTGTACTATCAAAATTCACCGGAGAATTTAATCATTTCCTGAAGAAGCACAGCAGAAGGCTCAGAGCAGCATTAGGTTTGACTGTTATGTGATCCTTGCTATATTGGGTGTAACAGTGTGAGAGAAAAGAAACCTCCAGCCAGGGATGTAGAACAAATCCAGCTTCCAACAGAATCTGGGCCAGAAACATGGCTTTCAAGAGGGTGAAAGGATTTCTGAACTGGGCCCCCTGTTGGGATAAATTGAGATTCCTAGTGCAGAGACCAGAAGGTGTTTTGTACCAAGGCATGCAGGGGGTCTGTTCTTAACCCCTGCCACAAAGGGCCTGATGGCCCTGGAATACAATGTGGGGAAAGCAATTTTAGTCAGCCTTCCCAGGTTCACATACCTTCTGTACTGGGATGCACAGGGTGTGAAGGCTCCACCCAGCAAGACCTTCTGGAGTTAACTATGGAAGCCAATCTGGGTTCTGAGAGATCTGGATCTGGATTTTGGGCAAAGTGGATTTGGATTTTGGGAGAAGTGGCATGATGCTGATGGAGAGGAGCTGGGCAATTCCACAGATTCCCTGCCATATGTGTATAGTACGCTACATTTCGGGAAGAATTGGGGATGCTTTTACTCTTTGCACACTGTGTTTTCAAAAGGACTGATTTATGATTTCCATCACTTGATGACTCTCAGACTAGGATAAACACTAGGGGTGTGCACGGACCCCCTGGATCAGATCGGGACCCGGATCGGGACCTCCAATTTTGTCCCGGATCAGATCGGACAAAATCGGAGGCCCCCAGGACCAGATCGGGCCTGATCCCGATCCAAAAATCGGACATCCGATTTTTGGATCGGCCGCCATTTTTGTTTTCCCCATAGACTTACATTGGCTGTGGGTGGGTGAGGGGGGGGCCTAACTCCCTCCTCCCCCCTCACAGTTCTTACCTCCTGGGGCCATCCGCTTCCATCTGCGGGCGCCTGCGGGCGCCTGCGGATGAAAGCAGATGGCTCCGGGGGGGTAAGCCCCCTCCCCCTGCTTACCTGCCGGGGCCGTCCGCTCCCCTCCGCCGCTGGCCACTACTGTGATCAGGCTTCGCAGCCTGCCCGAGTAGCGCACCAGGTGATGACATCACCTGGCGCGCTACCTAGGGGCAGGCCGCGAAGCCTGCTCGCAGTAGCGGCCAGCAGCGGAGGGGAGTGGATGGCCCCGGCAGGTAAGCGGGCCGTGGGCCCCCCTCCCCCCTGCTTACTTTCCAGGGCAGTCCGCTCCCCTCTGCCAATGGCCTCTACTGTGAGCAGGCTTCGCAGCCTGCTCCTGAGTAGCGCGCCAGGTGATGACATCACCTGGCGCACTACCTAGGGGCAGGCCACAAAGCCTGCTCGCAATAGCAGCCAGCAGCGGAGGGGAGCGGACATCCCCGGAAGGTAAGTGGGCCCCCCTTCCCCTGCTTACCTTGCCCCCGTTATCCGCTTCCATCGGCGGGTGCTGGCTGGCACCCGCCGATAAAAGCAAACAGCCCCGCCAGGGAAGCCCCCCCCCCCGCTGTCCGCTTCCATCGGCGGGCGCCCGTTGGTGCCCACCAATGGAAGCAGTGGCGGGCACCTGCGGGCGCCCTCTGATCCATTCCAATCTGAATCGGGTCCTTTCCGGATCAGATCGGATTGGATCGGACGATCCAGCGGGGTGATCGGAAATCGGATAATTGTATCTGATTTCCCCTGGATCGGATCTGGATCGTGGATCGGACCCGATCCAGTGCACACCCCTAATAAACACCAGATCAGTCAGCATTGTGTCCTTCCCTATCTGTTTGAGTGCGATCCCCCACATTTTCCTCTGCCTGTTGATTTCTCAATAGGCAGAGTAGGGCTGCTGTCATATATGGTGAGTGTAACGTGTAGAGCAACCAATCTGTTTACTTTATACCATATAAATAAAGCATCACTTGAACAATAGCAGTGTAATTCCCCGGCCTTTCTACCTGATATACATATTAGATGCATGAGATTGTTCAACCAATAAAGGTGAAATGTGCTCAGGAAAATAACAACCCATAATTGTCCCAATCGAACATATGGGTGGGGACTTCACAGAGAGGTTTCATTCTCTTATATATGTTGGGATTTGCTGCACATGTGGAGTAGAAATTGCCTACTGAGTACTAGAAGCATTTTCCAACAAAACAGAATAAGGATTTTGTTAGGGCCTAATTGGCAGCACTATAAGTGACCATATCCAAAACTAGACCTTCTAGTTCAGAGTCTCTGAGGTTGGTGGCTCGAGCTGGAAGCAGCTGTTAGTGTAAGGTATTGCTTTCTTAACCAGGTAAAAGTAGGAGGCTAAGCTCCTGCTATCTATACATGGCAAAGCAAATCCTAGAGATTCATACTTCTTACCAAATGAGGAGCCAATGTTGTAATCCTCTGTTCCCTTTCATGCATGAAAAGAGCTCTGAGCACCCACAGCTCAATGGAAAATGCCCCAGTCATAGACCCATAGGTTCAAGTCCTAAAGTTTCTGACCTCTGTCCCCATAGGCTCACAGGAAGCTGCCATTGGTCCATCTAGCCCAGTATTGTTAATACTGACTGGCAGTGGCTCTCTGGGGTTTCAGGCAGGAATCTTTCCCAGCCCCACCCCATACCTGGAGATGCTGGAGATTGAACCTGGGACCTTCTCCATGCAAATCATGTGCTCTACCCCTGAGTTATGGTCCCTCTGTGTGATGTCCTCATCACACAGAGCTTCATTGGCAGTACAGTCACACAGAACTTTGTTTTTTTTCATTAAAAATGTGAACATGTAGTAACACTAACTAGCAAGTAAGGCTATTAAATGGAGTCCTGGGGGTTAATTAAGGGATAGTGTGAGTCCTTTAAAAGAAATTTCTCTACCAGGTCTCCCCAATTGGATACATATTAAGCTTTGTCCCTCAGAAGAGATTCTATATACTGGCAGGCATGATGGTTTTCAAACCATGATGTCTGCATTAATTAAAAAATGTGCTATTGCAAGCAAAGAGCTCTCTGAAATTTTTTGGCACATAATATGATTATGTGTTTTTTCCCTGACAGAGGAATATTCTGCTTAGTGATGTATGATGAACAGTGTTTAACAAACATTTACAAGTTATTTGGGAAAAGACAAAATGCAGAAATTGAATTTGATCCCTGAATAATTCATTTGAGCAAATTAAGTTGCTAAATTATGTAAGAGGGTATATCTATCTCTGCTGGCAATAAATTGGGAGGATTTGAAAACAGAAGACTGTTTTCCTTTAAAAATGGAGATCTCAATTCATAAAATTGGTGAGTGGGTGTTGAGGAGGAGATTCAGGTATGCCCAATCAGGAACAACATACCTATAAGGTCAGGGCCCAGACTAGTGGCAGTCAAGCTGGGTGGTGAGGAGAGACACACGGCACAAGCCAATAACACTGCTAAGAGTAGGCAGAGGTTCTTTCAGTATTATCATACACAAGGAGTGGGGCCTGAGGATGTGAACAAGACGCTTGCATCTGTTTGACCCACCACTTGCTCTCTCAACCCTTATCCATCATGGCTTATTTGAGCTAGTGGCAGGGGGCTGACCAGATAGATCAAGGGAGTGATGAACACATAATTGTGTGATGGGGTGGTCCCTACTGCCTTGCAGGAGTCAGTGGTGCAACCACTCCTGAAAAAACTCTCCCTTGATCCAGAGAATTATGTTAAATATTATCCAGTTGCAAACACCCTATTTTTGAGTATGGTGCTCATGACAGTGGCGGTGTCTCAGCTGCAGGTGCTCTTGGATGAAAATGATTATCTGGATGCTTTCCAGTCTCGATTTAGGCCCGGTTTTGGGATGGAATCAGCCTTGGTTATCCTGATGGATGACCTCATTCAGGAGAGAGACAGAGGAGTGTGACCCTGTTATTTTTTCTCAATCTGTCAGTGGCTTTCGATACCATTGACCACGGTATCCTTCTGGGCTGCCTTCGAGAGTTGCGAGTTGGAGGCACTGTTTTACAGTGTGTTCCTGGATCCGTCTTTGTCACTGGAGGCCAAGATGACCTCAGTGGCTCAGCGTGCCCATTATCAACTTCTGGTGCTATGCTAACTACGCCCATTCCTGGATAGGCATAGCCTAGCCACAGTAATTCATGCACTGGTAACCTCATGATTAGACTACTCTAATGCACTCTATGTGGGGCTCCCTATGTGTGTGGTTCAGAAGCTGCAGCTAGTGCAGAACACAACAGTTAGGATACTCACAGGGACACATGCTATGCTTATCTAAAACCTGTGTTAAAAGAACTGCACTGGTTGCCTGTTAGCTACCAAGCCATATACAAGGTTATGTTATTATCCTATAAAGCCCTAAACCATTTGGGAGCAGCATACCTAGCAGACTGCCTTCCCTTATATACACCAAGATGACAATTATGATCTTCAGAGGAGGTCCTGTTGGTCATTCTGAAATGAACAGAATGTCACCATGAAGAACCTCAGTGGTGGGCCTTCTCTGTAGTGGCACCCACCCTTTGGAAAACCCTCCTTCATGTGGTTCGGGAGGCAAAAAAGGTAACATCTTTTAATGCCTCTGAAAAATGTACCTCTTCACACAGGCTTTCCCTGGGCTATAATTTATCTGATTTTATATGGCTTTCTTAAGTTTTTAACATTTTAAATTTATTGTATAATTATTATATTTTTATGTTTTTAATTGTGCACTGCCCACAGAGCCTCGGCTATTGAACAGTATAAAAATGTAATGAATAAATAAATAAATAAATACTGACTTCCTGTAAAATGGTGGTAGTGATTTTTAGAAGATGGTAATTTGGAAGGCAGCAACAACAATAACACCCTGCACTTACTCCTTGGCATGGGGATTATCTGCCACAACCCCGCAGGAGCAAAAGCACAGGGTTTTGCAGGAACGCAGCACCAACTCAGCACCGTGAAGATAGTCCCCAAGGTAAGAGGCAAATAGGAGCAATACTGTGAAAACATTGGTCTGCTCTCATTGGACCATATGTCCAACACCAAGCATGCTAAAGGGGAAGCCTACCATCCCAATGCATGTTTTGGAGCAATGATTCCATCCTGTGCAACAGCCAGTAAATATCAGCAGGGCATCTTGTTTATCCAGAGCAATGCCTCATCACTTAATGAGTTCTTCTTTTCATTTTTAAAGCCTGATAAAGTTACTTGAACGCTGTGTATTCCCACTCTACAGATATCCAGCCCCAGAGCAAGACTGCCATCTTATCCTAGCCATTGTATGAGCAACAATATACATACTTCACTATCACAACTATAGCATTAAGGTGTAGAGGAACACCTTGAGCACATCTCTAGAACCAGCCCAGCCAGCCGCAACCAGCCCCTATGCCAAAATCTTGATCACTTAGCTGTTCACAGATTTCTGCTCTTGATGGGAATGCCAGCACACTCTGGGTCTGCCACACCATCACCCCATTGAAATAGCAAAAGCAGGGAATCACATCCCAAAAATATGTATGCTAAGGGTTAATTTGTTCTTGGAGATTTAAAACAAGAGGTGTGTGCAATAGCAAGGGTCACTCAGGATGCAGAGCTAATTAACAGTACCAGATGAATCGGAGAGCCTTGGGTGTAAACAAGTATCACAAAGTGTTCCTGGAAATGTTGCCTAAAAGCCAAGTGGAGCCAAATGAGTGTCCTTTTAGCTGTGCATAAAAAGACTAGTACATTCACTATGTTCTGTAGTAGTGGTAGTTTCATTCTGTTAGAAGCCTGGTCTGATTTGTTCTGCTGTTTTGTTCTTCTGGCTGCTTAAATAGGGGGATAATCTTAGATAGTCAAATTCGCCAGGCCCTTCACATTATGGATTCAGTCTGCTTTATTCAGCTGCTTCTGCCAACACAAAAACTCTTCTGATTAGGTGAGGATCGATGTAATAAGAGAAGGCATGGGGGAGTTAAAAAGGGGGGGGGGACAGAGCTGGCAGGAAGCAGGGGAGGAGTCCAAATTTCAGTTTAGGCCAGCAAAATAATTTTAAAAGAAGGGCTGTTACCTCTCACTTCTCAATCAGTGGTAGACCCCATATACAGAAGGGGATTGCTGGGCAGGTGAATGAGCAGGACTAATGGATTCCTCTGGCTATATTCCATCTCCATCAGCAGCACTCATCAAACTCTGCCAGCGATCAGCGCTGTTATTTGATTTCCCTGAGGCAGTCGTTGAAACAACTGTGGTCCATTGACTCCAGCTAAAAGAGCCGTCAGAGTGCGGAAAACGCACAACATCAGAGATACCCTTGTTGTCATTTATTTGTTTATTTTGTTTGTCTTCAGACAACATTAAAAGTAAAAAAAAGGCTATGATACACACACACACACACACACACACACACACCTTATATATAGAATTTATATCCAATCTTTCATTAGTAATCTTCTTCTTAGACTATTTTACTCTACTTGTCCCACAAGCATATCTTTATATTATTTATTTATTTATTTATTCATTCAATTTATAACCCATGTATATCATTGATATTGTTTATTTCTTTAGCGAGCTTGTTATTCTGTGTTATGTGCCTTTTTCATTTTTGTTGCCTGCATTTTTAACTTTATTTCAAGATAACATAAACATTTAATTGAGGGGGGGGGGGTCAATTTGCCAGCTCAACTGGAGACAAAAAGGGTTTTGCTATTCCGGTATTGATTATTATTTATCATTGTATCTTTGTTTATTGATATACCATCCTTCACCAGAATTAGTTCCAGGGTAATTCACACATTAAAATATCAAAACCATAAGAACAAGAACAGAGTCGATGTCACCTGAAAGCGTAGCTTCTGGCCTAAAGATGATTTTGTCTCCCAGTAGGTCAGACTCCAGGATGCATTACAAGAATTGGATATCTTTTTTTCTAACAGTCTCGAAAAGTCTATAGTCATGAAATGTAAGCTTGTCCTTGTCTTGTCTTGGGGTCACCAGTCTTTCATTCATAGTCTTTAGGCATAGTTTTTTCAAAAGAACATTTTGCTTTTGATGACTACTTACAAAGACAAAAATCAATATTAGCCATTCTGATTTTATTCAGTGCAGCTTTCACTCTCATAATAGTTATGAGAAAATGTTGGCATTTAAAGTCTGTTAGGGCACAATCCTATGCATATTTAGATAGGAAAAAAGTCCTAGAACTCCAGCATTCCCCAGCCAGCATCACAGCTGTGGGATGAAAGCATCAAATCCCCACAGCAGGAGGGAGAGTGGGCTTCTTGGGCAGTGCCAGCAGCCATTCAGCTCATTGAGCCCGCCCACTGTCCACTGCCCGGCCTTCCTGCGTGTCCTTGACCTACTGTGGGCTCAATCCATCTCCAAAATGCTCCCAGTCTTGATGCAAAGCAAGGTCACCACTGACAGATGAGCAAAGAAGGTGGTGACCTCAGAAGTAAATGAGAGAGCCATGGTTAGTCAGTGCAAGGGGAAAGCCTATGGGGGTGTGAGTTAGTGGCTGCATCATATAAACTATACAGCACCTCTGTGCAGCCACCATGTGGTATATAGCGTGTATAGATAGCCCTTTGGAAAAGCACATCCCCTACAGAATCTGCTGGTTGGATTCATAAAAAAATCCAAATTCATTTGGATCCATTGTGGATTTCTCCAACATCCCTAGTTTAAATTTAAAACAAAAGGATGCAAGAATTGGATGATTTTCAAGAAAGGATTGTTCTGGAATAAGGAATATGGTGTAAAGGATGTCATACAAGGAAAATATAGTTCGACTCTTCATGGATTCTATAAGTGTTGTGCCTCCTCTGCTCCTCATGATACACTGAAAACTAGTAAAGAGAAATCCTTGAAACAGCTTCTGATACATTCCCTCAATAACTCTCCCCAAACCATTGTGTTTGGAAAGCCTCAGTAAAGTTGCTCCCTGATTGGAAGCTAGAGTCACAAAACTATACCCATTTCTCTCCTTCCTCCACCCTAACTGAGGTTTTCCATTTATGAAGAGCTTTAGGGAGGTCCAAATATATATCAGATTGAGACAACTCCCTTCCCTACACACACATCTGAGGATTCAAGGCAGGTCCACAGTCTCTTGACCACCTCAGACCAATTTTGGCCTAAAGTGCTTTGGTTCAGAAGCAGCCTGAATATCTTCAAAGTGAAGATATATTTTTCTGAGGTATTTGTACAGCCCATGAATAATGGTTTTAGGCACAAAATTGAAACCCTGACACTACAACTGTATAAGGACCTGATAGGGTGCCTCTTTCCAGCCCATTCACTGAGGTCTTCAGAGGAAGTCCTCCTAGTCATGATGTGTTTAGCAGAGATACATCTGATCGTGACTTAAAGACATGCCTTCAATATGGAATGACCTCCTGTTGTGGAATGACCTCCCCATGATGATCCACCTACAGTGCAGGTATTTTACCACTTAGAAAAATATATACTATTCATTCAGCATTCCCAGACCCTGATTTTTAGTGCTGGCTTTACTGAATTCTGGATGATTTGTTGTATGTTTTTTTTAATATATTGTATTAGTTTTATTTTATTATCCACCTTATCTTTTATTTTGAAAGGTGCTCTGTAAATAATTTTAATAAATAATATTTATACTTACTTTGTCATTTTTAAAAGTTAATATAAACTTAGGAGATGAACCAGTCCCTCTCTAGAGCCATCCCCTTGCATGTATACCAACAGATGAATTTACTGGTGTCCTACTTTCCACACATTCAAGAAAGAGACTGGACAGTCTCCAAAGATTTTATTTTTCTAAACTATAACCAGTAACCATATTAGTACAGTGCTAAAGGGGATTGTTCCATTTTTTGATGGTTTGCATCCTTATAGTCTACGAAATGCATGTTATTATAACTAATGAAGCTTCTAACAAAGCATTATGTGTATTGAGATGGGAGACGGAAAGATCTCTTTGTTTCTCGGTGTTTTAATTTATGTTTGTTCTGCTTCAATAGAAGCACATTTTCAATCCTCAGCTGTAGGAAAGGGGGGGAAAGACTCTCAAAAGCATCCCATGCATACATTACCTACCCATATCCATTTTTCAACAGGATCTCAACACTACAATGAAACCCAAAAGGTTTAATGTTATTTTCTCATCATCAGCTCCACAGTCACTCTTTTAAATATCAAGCCACTATAATAGAGCAAATTTGCTAAAGCATGCCTGGCAAATTGACTTAACAACACTTAATCTATATGAGACATTTATAATATCTTTCACCTTGGACTCTAGATGATATCATACTCATGCCTAGGAATTCTGAATGTCATGTTGCTAAGTCTGCTGAAATATGTGTCATGTCATTCACTATAACTTTATCATTGCTTCTTGGGTTTTTTAGTATTAGTCTGTGTGGAATCATTTGGAGCATGAGAGAGACAGTAACCCAGAGGTCGTCGTCCCCTTAAAAAAAGAGGCTGCTTTGTTTTAGGGCCACCAGAAAGGTGCCAGTTGTGGTTATTAAAAAGATCACTCTCTACCATGAGCAATATGCCATCTTCATCATACAGAATAATCAAGAACCATGTAGTCTTTCTTTTCAGTAAGAATGATGGAGACCAGCCTAAGGCACGCTATATTCTTGCATTGTCTAGAACAGCGGTGTTGAACCTCAGGCCTGTGGGCCAAATTTGGCCCAACTGGGGTCCCAATCTGGCCCTTCAGGATTCCCCAGACAGGCACCTCCTTCTCCTGTCCACAGCCCCTTTTCTCAACTGCTGATTGCTTGCTGTTTTGTGCCATTTTTTCCCATTTGATGGTGTCTTTCCTAAGGTTTAGTTACTGGCAGTAAGAGCTATAAACCAAATATACTGCTATTTTGAGTGGAGGGGTTTAGTCTCCACCCTTTTGACTTCTGCCCCACCCACCACTAAAATGCAGCCCCTGAAATCTTCTCCAAAATGGAATTTAGCCCTCAGGTTGACAGAGGTTTGATTTTCCAGAGGGCTTCTTCACATGTGCGAGATAAGGCACATTCGTGACTGGCCACTCACAGAAGTTTGCAGATCCTTTTGACAACGTTGGCAACCTCCTACACGTCTCCCGTGCCTTTGCCCAGTAATTCCATTTTTAAAAAACTGCTATGCTATCCTGATTCTGCTGACATATCTCTGGATTTCCTGTGCTACAAATCACTCACTAGAGGCTGCTGACCCATTCAGGGCAATGAGGAACGAGAGGAAGGGAGGTTTTCCTTTATAGACCACATGGTTGCCCCTCTCCGGCTGTGTAATGCAGCCCAATTGCGACTGAGCAAGAGATGCAGGAAGCAAACCAGCAGTAAGGGATTTCCTTACCGCCAGTTTCCTCTTAATCTAAAGAAGCCCTGAGAGCCTAGTCTTACAAAAATGTGTAGAGTGCACTATGAAGGAAGGCATCGTGGACAGTATGTGGTCCTCAGCCTAATTTCTTGTGGACCTCAGATTATTTTTATGGTTTTATTTGATTTATAACCTGCCTTTTTGCCGCCACCACCCAAAAGGCACTGATGGCCAGCTTAAAAAAACAGTTTAAAATAGAGTAAGATGATAAAACACATTAAAAAGCAATAAAAACATTACATTGTAAACATAACATAATAAAAACATTGCAGTAGTCCAGTTTGGAGATAACTAGCACATGGGTAACTGGGGCCAGGTGCTGCTGCTTCAAAAAAGGCATACAAGCCTGAGTTGGTAGAAGGCATTCCTGGCCACTGTTGACACCTCTGCCTCTCCAGGTAGCAACAAGTCTAACAATATCCTGAAGCTGTAAACTTGGTAATTCAGTGGTATTTCAACCCTTCCAGAACCATATTAACTTCTCTTACTTGGATTAAATTTTAGATTGTTCTCCCTCATCTAGGGATGGCCGAACTCACCATAGTCCAAGCTGCTCCCTGGACCCCCCCTGCTGCCTACCCCACCTGCTGTTGCACACTCAATCTATTTGCATAAATGGCAGCCATAATCTTGCCTAAATGGCCCCTTTACGGCCGCCATTTGTACATACAGGCCTTTACAAAAATGGCAGCTTGGCAAGGGATCAGGTGGTTACACATTTTCCTGAATTGGCATGCACTGAGTTGGGCAAGCACAGGGAGTCACAGAGTGACATCCATGGGGTTGGTGGGGGTGGTGGCAACTTATTGCTGGGCTTCTACTGCCAGTTGGATGGCCATGCCATTCCAATCCTCATCCATCTAAAAACCACATTGTGGCATCCAGTCAAGAGCTCCACACCTCCCTTGGATTTGTAAATGGAAATGAGAGCTAGAGCTTTCTGTCATCAGCATATTCATGAGAACACAGTTGTTGATCATTTCCAGCAGCTTCATATGAATGTTGAAGATCATGGTGGATAAGTTGAAATCCTGATGCACAAACAAGAGGTTGTGGGTGGATCACAACTCACTCAGCACTATTTTCAGGGAATGACCATCCAAGAAGAGCTAGATCCATTGTAACATTATACTTTCTAAGCACAGCTCAGACAAACAAGACAAAAAGATACTATGCACAATGGTATCAAAAGCCACTGAAAGGTCTGGCAAGACCTAGGCTTCAATCCTCTACATATTGAAAAAGAAAAAGTTCTACAACTTCCAACATCCCCACCAGTGCTCGCTCTCTCTCTCTCTCTCTCTCTCTCTCTCTCTCTCTCTCTCTCTTTTTCTCTTTTGGTGGGACATGCTGCTCCAGGAGGATTGCATTCCCCATTTTAGAGGAGCGGTTCACAATATTTTAAGCAAATTCTGAAGAGGTTCATCCTTAAGCAAAACATCTAAAGAATTTTGAAGTGAGCCAAATGGATTGTTATAAGAGATTATTTCACAGGTAGTGTTGTATAGACCAGCCTTCCCCAACCTGGTGCTCTCCAGGTGTTTTGGACTTAAGAACATAAGAGCCATGCTGGATCAGACCAAGGGTCCATCTAATCCAGCACTCTTTTCACACAGTGGCCAACCAGCAGTCAACCAGGGACCCACAAGCAGGACATGGTACAACAGCTCATCCTGCCCATCTTCCCCAGCAACTGGTGTATATAGGCTTACTGAAGCTCCATCAGACAAACTCAGTATAGCCAATGGTCAGGAATGCTGGAAGTTTTAGTCCAAAACATCTGGAGGGTATCAGGTTGTTGTAGCCTGGCATAGACTGTGAGATTTTGTCTTGGAAGATAGAATGATGAACCTCTGCCAAGTACAAGTCTTGTAAAATATGAACACATTCACAGATCCCTGTTGGGGGCATTTTCTTCTTAGTGCCCACCATTTTTTGTCCATTGGAGTTCTGTGCTACTGTCACACGGGGCTCATGATTTTAAGGCACTTCTGTGGCAATGCATTTCTCCTTCTTTGGACCCAAGAGTTCACAGTTGAGTAATGTTTTCTGAAGCATCCATTGGATTTGCACAAGATTGAAATTGCTCATGCTAGAAATGATACCAATCCCCTATTGAAAACAGCAACTTTCCAAAGGCCTCTCAACATCTTTGGAGTGAGGTTCATTTATTTTACTTGTTATTACACTTCCAAGCTGCCAGCTCATTTCTCAGAAAAAAAGATGACTCTGTAGATGTCAGTAGGACAGATTTAAAATTCATTGTAAAGGCTATAGCTCTCACTTGCATGGTGAAGGATACTCCCCAAAGCCTAAATGACAAGCATGGAGGAAGGAAGAAAAAACTGATGGAAACCAACATTTGTTCTATTCATAAAATCAAAATCCATAGAGAACATCCTATACTGTACATGTTCAGTAGGCATGTTTGAATAATTGTTGAGATACTCATCTACGTAATTGTCCATTTGCTGCACTGTATATTAGATTCAATTCACTTTACTATTTTAAAATCTATATTTTGCCTTTCTCACATACTGTGTACACCAGTGGTGGCTGGCATGCCCCAGTTTACTACTTTTCTATCACTTAATAATTTTTTTTGCCTGTGTACATATGTTTGTGTGTGTGTGTGTGTGTGTGTGTGTTGGAGCAATACAGTGTCAGATTTTCTATACGGGGCAGGATAGATTTAAGACTGTCAATCCTAATTCATTCTAATGTTTTGGGTTATTACCATAGATACAATCTTCACATTCTTTTATATTAATCTCAGACAGAATGATCTTCGATCAAATGTTCACTCACATTTTCCATTATTCAAGGATTGGTTTAAACTTGCATGTTTATACAAAAGGGTGATTTTACATTTCCCTTGTTGGGACTCCTGTTCAATGAAACTGTAGGTTAATGCTAATAACATACTGATTCTAGCTGTGTGCAGGTGAGTGAGGATGCCTCTCACTCCGTCCCCTCATTGCCAGTGCTGTAGTGGTAAATTTTGACATTCAGGCATTCATCATGACAATCTCCATAGCCGTGCAGCCAAGGAGAGTGTATGGCACAAGTGTTGATCCGTATCCAAACCTCACTTCTGGCAGATCTCCTTGTCTCCACCAGGAGCAGTTTATTTGTAAAGCTGATAGGGTCTTAATTGCCCATTCAAAAGTAAGTCACTTCAAGCTACTTTGCAGCTCACAACAACATACTATTGTGAGAAAATCTGTTGTCTCCTAGCTACTGGGAGGATTGCAAAGGGAACAGTCTGAGGGGGGTGGCAGATGATGTCATTGTCCCTACTAATCAAAAAGCCCTGGTGCTTCGACCCTGTGATCCCTGGTTCCACTACACCATTGCTCATCACCCTGCATATGTTGAGAATCCCAATTTTCCAGGGTTCTAAAGTGCACAGGGAGCCTACTTGGATGTCATAGTTTGTCAAAGTTGCCTCTAGAATCACACATAGGTGCCAGGTTCCTGTGGAGGTGCTGATCATGTGAACCAGCAGTTTAAGTGCTCTAGCTTGACTTTTTTTTCCTTTTTTTTTCTTTTTGCATAGAATTTCAGTTTTAAAAGATTATGGACAGCTACATATAAGCTTACACTGCTTAACTTATTTCTTCATGCTTCAAAATTTAACTGTTAAGAAGTGTAGTCCTAAGGGCTTTCCCAAGGCTCGGAGAATGTTCTAGAATGTATCACAGAGCCCCACAAGTTCAAGAGCTGCTCTGTCTGAAGTTGCTTTGGGCTAACAAGGGACAACACAGAGTTCTGGGAATCCAAAACAAAGCACAGATATGTTTCTAATTGGAAGGGACTTCTTATACCCAGGTAATGAGTTCCCTTGGGACATTTTCCTCCCTAAAGTGACAGTGGCTCTCGTGTGCATTTGGAGGGGAGGAGTCACTCTTGGGCTACTGTTTACTTTCTGTGTAGTTAGCTAAACTATTTATCTCACTGCGCTAGATGGCATATAAAAATGAATTGTATGGCACACTGTCTCATTAGCAGTTATATCCTCAGCAGTCAAATAAAAATGGCAAGCATTAATTGGTACACTAAGAGCTTAGCCTGTAGCAAGTTCTTCAATTATCTCAGGTTCCTCCTAACAAGTGCTTTACAAGGAAGGAAGGAGATTAATTTATCTATTTATTCATACACAGATCCATTTTAACATATCTGAATGGCTTATATTAGCTAACTGATAAAACTAGATCAGTGTTTCTTTAAAAAATCTTCTGAGAGGTCCTCATAGGTTCCCTGGAAGATTTTCAGGAGTTCCTCAATAAGAAGATCTGAAACATGACTTGGTCTATAGAAAACTGACTTATACAATATCCATCTCACCTAGTCTTCTCTACTGTGATTGCTGGAGGCTTTCCAGGGTCTTTCACATCACCTGTGACCTGATAGGGATAGGTAAAAAATTCACACCATCAAGGGTGTTTTTTTTTTTTTAAATGAAGTTATCCAATGCAAACCTCTCAGAACCAAATGCAGAAGTGGACACAATTTGCAGCATGTTCTAGAGAGAACACACAATAGCGTCACAAAGAGGGCTGGAAAGCCAATTGAGCTGCTCCATCACCCTTAGGACAAACTCAACATTCCCTTGCAGCTTCACAATACAGGGCATAACCCATGCTTGATCAGATCCAAGGTCCATCTAATCCAGTATTCTGTTCCCACAGTGGCCAACCAGATGCCAGTGGGAAACCCATAAGTAGAACATGAGTACAATAGACCCTCCTGTTCCCCAGCATGCTGCCTCTGACATTGGAGGTTATATTTATTTATTTAATTATTTATTACATTTGTATACCCCCCCCCCATAGCCGAAGCTCTCTCATTAGGACTAGTAGCCATTGACAACCTTATCCTCCAGGAATTTGTCTAATCCCCTTGTACAGCGCTCCAAGTTGGTGACTAACACTACATTTCATGGTAGTTAATTCCATAGTTTAAATATGTGCTGTGTGAAGAAGTACTTCCTTTTATCTATCTTGAATCTCCCAACAATCAGCTTCATAGGACAACCCAGTGTCCCACAGGGGTGTAGAGGGCCCAGCGTGAGCGAACCTGGAAGTAGCCACTTCCGGGTTCGGCACGTTCAAACCACATCATGATGCGACGTCCCGGGTCGTCGGACGTCACGCCCACCATTTTGTTTTTGTTTTTTGACCAGGAAAAGCGCTCTTGCGCTCCTCCACAAAAGTAAGTGTTGGGGGGAGGAATGCCACACGCAATCATGCCCTCTCCCCCCCCCCCATCCTGGGGATGGCTATTTTGCTTCCCCCCTCTCCTGTTGGCCTCGGAACTGTGGAAGAATCTGGATTTTTCTGATTCCTGAAAACCAGGAAAAATCCTGTGCCCCACCCCAGTACTCCCTGTGTGTCATATGGATTAAAAAGGAGCAGCCAGGGGTTGGAAAGGGCCTCTGTTGAAATTTATCACCTTCTGTTTCCTGAACTGAATTTCCTGACATCTATATTCTAACTAACATCTGACCTCTAAAGTAGCAATCCTATGTCCAGTAGACAGCATCTGGGGAACATAGGATAGTTTGGTTTCCTGGATCCGAGATCAGAGCCAGCAAACCATGCTCCCCACCCCTGCATAGCTGGTATGGAGAGAACTCCGCTGGCTGCCTCTCTGCACTTGGAAAATGGAGTGCAGAGACAGGGAGAATGGGGCATTCCCGGGGTGAGGAAGGAAGGAGACCGGGGAGGCAGCCCTAGCCTGTTTTCCTCCCCAAAGCTTCTGCTAGGCAAGTGAAATTGCCCATTTAGCTTAAATGCAGAGTAAGAGGTGGATCCCATAGGACTGCACCCTAAACTATTAAACTGTTGGCTGGAACTGTCTAGCACACACACACACACACACACACAAGTTAACCCATAATATCCTACAACCAAAGTAAATGCCTAAAATGTAGGGCAATCCTTTTCCTTCACATTTCCAAATAATCTACTCTGGCAATAAAGAAAATAATCTGGGAAGTTATAATATAGTGCAAACTAAAGTTATTGCAAAATGCTTGAATTTCCAGCACATCACTCAGTAGTGGACTATATAGCTTGCTTCATCAACTTTGCTTCCTTCACCTTCATGCACACACACACACACACACACACGCTTGAAAAACTGCTTGAAGGAAAAGAGAGTTTCATACTTGGCATTCAAGGAGACTTTAGTATGCTAAGCCCTGCCTTTTAAATTGATTACTTACTGATTTAGAATTTACACATAGAGCACCCTTCCCCGACCTGGTTCCCTACAAGTGTTTTGGGCCATAACTCCATGGCCATGCTGGCTGGGGATGATGGGAGTTGTAGTCTAAAACAACTGGAGGGCATCAAGCTGGGACAGCCTGACTTAGGCTACAATCCTATACCCATTTATGTGGAAGTAAGCCCCATTAAATTCAATGAGACTTACTTCTGAGTAGACATGTATAGAATTGCACAGTTAGACCATTAACTATCAGAGAAAGTAATCTCTCTGTTGTTCTCATGAAGGTACTTGTATACAGATGAGGGCATTGGGTTTCACATTTTTACTGATAGCAAAGCTGTTTGGTTAAATGTTGATCTACATTTATTTATTTATTTATTTATTGTAATACTTATATCCCACTTAATATGATAAAATATCTAAGACGTTTAATCGTAGGGATTAAAGAGCTCCATCCTATCAGGCTTAATAGGGAAAACAATTCCTGAGAACAATTAATTTAATCCAGAGCAGATTTCATTCCCAGTACTCAAAGGTTTTCCAGGAAGACCATCTAGCCATGAGTCCTGCAAGGCCTAGTCTCTATTCCTCCATGTGGGTCACTTCCGCATGGCCTAGGAGGGCAGGGCCCTGACTGACTCCAGCTACAAAAGTTGTGGCTGCTGAAGGTACTAGAGAGACTATCGACTGAAGGACTAGTTCCTGTTCCTTCTCTTGCTTATTTCCACCTGTTGTGGGAGAGAGGGGCTGAGCCCTGACTGACTGCAAATACAAAGACTGAGTTCACACAACATTCTAACCCACCTAGTGTGGGTTGTTGTTGAACCGTGCAATATTGTTTTGTGTGAATGCAGTGCTTTTTCCATTGGGTGGATTATCATGTTGCCTGACATAGCACTTTTTCTGCAGTTGTCTGAATGCATAGTGTTTTCTGTGGGACTGCTCATCAACCATGCAATGTTATTTGTTAACCACCCCGAATGACCCAACAACAAGCCATGGGTTCTCACAGTGGCTTGTTCAAGAAAAATAAACCACACCGCATCGTTAACAAACCATCCTGCAGAAAACACACTGCACTCAGACAACACGACAACCCACCCTGAGGAAAACATGCTGCATTCAGAAAACACATTAGCTCACACTGCAGAAAATGTGCAGCATTCAGATAACACAATAACCCATGGTGGGTTAGCATGTTGTGTGAACAGTCAAAGACTGCTCCTGCTGAAGCTGTCTAGAGATCATCAGGGTGGGTTTTTTGTTTGTTTAGGGAATGAGATGAGATGTGTTTAGATGAGATGTGCTATCTAGGATTTTTTATTTTGTACGTGTGCGTATTTTGTGTTTGGCCTTGTTTTGGAATATTAGTGGATTGTTCAATCTTAGTGTGTATTTCTTGTGAGATGTTTATCCTATTTGTATGATTATTTCAAGTCATTTCAAGTCATTTCGTTAAGGCTTGCAATGATTAATGAACTATCTGGAAAGGTTGCTGTAAGCTGTTTTGGGCATAGTTTTACCATGGAAAAGCAGCATACAAATAAACTGATGATGATGACGATGACAATGATGAAAAGTACCAGTACTCAGAAATGGCACTTTTAGAGCAGCAAAGCTGAAAGCCATTTCCAGTTTCTGTAGAAATAAGGCTTTGTGCTCATGAAGACAGAGGCATCTCTGTAGCCAATAGTGACTTTTTAAAAAAAAAAAAAAAAAGTGTGGGAAATGCCTGTGGGATTTCTCAATGGGAGAAGCAAGCTGACTCCCAGGATTCTGAGTGGAAGGGAGGGGGGAATACAAACAAAGGCTCTAATTGTGACAGTAAACAGAGGTGCATGTCGCCACCAGTTTTCAATGGGAATAATATCCTGCTTTGTTTGATCAGGCATCCATCATATCATTTACGTTCTGTCATATGATCGCCAGCAAGCTGAATGGCCAAAACATGTCATTTGGTTTTGGAGATGGACGGACAAATTAATATCAGCCTTCTTTTTAAAAAAAAAAAAAAAAAAAAGTGGAGCGGGGGGAGTGCAGTGCAGATAAACAGCCAACACATCAGTGGAGCCTCAGCAACACACAATAAACAGAACACGTCCTTAAGTTTGGGAACAACAGAAGAGCTTGTTAAATGATGAAAGTCAGCAATGAATGCCTGGGCTCAGATATATATGTATATATCGGCTGTGTTCGCTACTTCGCTTCTCTCTGCAGCTTTCATTGTGTCTTTTTCTCTGTGTAGCCGAACTGACCTCTAAACCCTGCAAACAACAGAGAGAGAGAGATTCCCCCCTTTCCTCTGTATGTAGACTATTATCCTTTCATCTCGAAAGGTCATTGGGTATCAGTCGAAGAAATATACCACTTAGCTCTGAGCGTTTGCTCAGTTTGAAGCGATTTGCCTGTTTGTTTTATAAATGGGGACTCAGCCCACAAACAAATTGAAAATTAGTTTGTCGCTCTTCCCGCCGGGAGACAGTAAGGTGCTACGGCATAAGCAGAACAATCTAATTCTGAAACAAACTGAAATGTGTCTATCAGACTTGAGACAGCTCAGTGCCTTGGCACCGGGATGAGGCAGTTAAAGGCAGTCTCAGTGAGCGAGGCTGCTACAAAATTGGGAAGGAAGCAGCAAGAAGGGGTGGGTGGGCATCTGGATGTAAAGATTAGAATTCACAAACAGTTCAGAATAACTAGATGTGCAAAGCACAGCTGCATCCTTTATGAACCAAGGTGATGAGAGCAGGCAACTCTGAAAGCAACAGCATTCTAAATAGTGCTGCATAAGAATGGCTATTAAAGAAGTTTGGGAATAAATCAGATCATGCTTAAAAGGGATGTGAAAAATCAGCCTTGTTGGTAGCGATAAGTGAGAATTTCAGTTCAGTTCATTCTGAACAGAATTTACCAAAATTTGCAAAGTTAACCATATTCGGGACAAGAAGAACTTGATTGTTTTTTCAATTGAATGTGGGAGAAACCAAAACTGACAGCATTTTCTATCCAGCCACAGGGATTTGAGTGCTTAGTTCTAAAATGTCTAGGTTTGAATCCCTGGCCAGATCTACACCAAGCAACATATGGCACTTTGAAAACAGTTTGAAAAATGTATATGGTGTGTGTCCTGGGTCCCAACAGTTGTCACTACTGTTATAAACCATTTTAAAGCAGTAGAGTAGATCCTGCCCCTATGCATATTCAACCATGCTGGTGCTTCATTGGAATTGCCATATTTTTTATTATTTTTCTGCCAGATTCCTCATCTTTAACAACTATATTACATGCAGATCATCTCGATGGTAGGAATAGCTGTACATGTTGAATTTGGCTGGTGCAGGTGGTTTCAGTTCCTTTATGATCAATTTTCAAATGTCTTCATATTTAGCAGGGAAAGAACTTGAGATTTTTAAAAAATGAAAGTGTGAGAAAGTAAAACTGACAGATTTCCCCATCCCTCAGCACCCCAATATTCAATGTGTTTAGTTGGATGTCAGTCCAGCATGCAGAACTTGTGGGAGATCATACATTTCCCCATCCCATCCCACTCTAGTATTAGTTTTGCTACCTCTCCTTGCCACCCACCATGTTTCAGCTAACTGTGGCTGCAATCCCATGCAAATTTACATGGGAGTAAGACCCCCCATGAACACAGTGGGACTTAACTTCTGAGAAAACAGCCACAGGGTTGTGTTGAATACTGTACCACCACACCACCTATATACTAGGTCCGATTGTGAGCACCCCTTCTCAAGACAAGCACCACCACTTGAATAAGCCTGAGGAAAGAACAAAATAACACTACCTTTCCCCTCTCTGTGAGGGAACAAGGCAAAGACTTTATGAAATAGGTTCTGCTTGTGGATATACTGGGCTAAAGGTTTAATGTAATTTGTGGATTAATGAACCAATAGAGCAGGTGACAAAGCCAAGCTGACACATGGTTTTATGGTAGCAAAATAAAGAAAATGTTTATTGTTGTTTACAGTTCTTAGTTTCTTCAAATTCAATTTAAATCCTGCCTATTCTTAGTAATACTAGTAATAACAATCTTAATACAAATAATCCTAAATCCATACAATCTTATATCCATTCCTTCCTCACACTACCTCTTTCCCTACTCTATCCACATCTACCCACATAAAAGCCCCAACTACTAACTGACTGTCCAAACTAGGCTGACCATATGAAAAGGAGGACAGGGCTCATGCAACTTTAACAGTTGTAGAGAAAAGGGAATTTCAGCCAGTGTCATTTGTATGCAATTAGTTCCTGGTGAAATTCCCTCTTCATCACAACTGTTAAAGTTGCAGGGGCCCTGCCTTCTTTTGTATATGGTCACTCTAGTATAGTGCCTGCACCTTTAACTGTTGTGATGGAGAGGGAATTTCAGCAGGAACTAATTGCATACAAATGACACTGGCTGAAATTCCCTTTTCTCTACAACTGTTAAAGTTACATGAGCTCTGTCCTCTTTTTCACATGGTCAGCCTACTCCAAATCCTTTTATAGCATCACTAGCCACACCCACTCAGTCTAACATTCCAAGCTCTCTAAACATACTCATTCAGACATATCTAAGGGAACATAAATGTGGGGTATCGCCACAAATACCTTTAAAGCTCTCACACTGGCTGCAGAAGCCTCTTTCCTTGTTATGGGAATAGCTATGCTCTGACCCAACAGGAAATGGGAACTAGTCTCTTCCTGTTTAGTTGGAGCATAGCACCTCCCCTTCTCAGTGCCTGGGAAGAGGCCTCAGTGACCACATGGAGCCTTTGAAGACCCCATTGGAGGGATGCCTGTAATGCCCCGCCCTCTTCCTGTCAATAGTATCAATTGCTGGTTTTAATTAATTAAAGGCCCTGGATATTTTTGTACATGGATGTGACCACATGCATCATGGATCTGGGACTCATAAAATGGCATACACAATGTATCATTCCCTGTGCATCTGTGTTTTACTTGTAAGAATGAAGATGCTTTACTGCAAAACAGTGAAAATGCCATGGGGATATAGATGGTTTGGCTCTCATCCATATGTATTTCACTCACAAGAATACAGATGGTTGGCAGGAAGTGATTAAAATATTGGAGACTATATATTGCGAGAATACAGTGTTGCTTATCCATGTAAGCATGAATTGTAAGCTCATACAGCAAAAATAAAAAATGGTAGATTTTAGAATTACTGCCAGAATGTTTGGCTCAAGAAGCTATATCCTATTGTAATGAGATCTAGAGATGGTCTAAATGACCTTTCAAGGATTCCTTGCAGTCATTTGATTTTTGGTTGTAAGATTCTTGTTGATCAAGGAAGGGTTATTAGTTGAACTGCTGGAGATAATCCTGATGGCTTTGACAGAGTGGTCAAGTGATTTGCTTTGTTAAGCATATCATATGTCTCTCAAACGGTGGGCTGTTCTAGAAGGAAAGAGTCAGCCAGGTCTTAGCTCCCCCATGCCCCAGTCCAGTCCTGGGGAGATGAGGTCATTCAAACTGTATGCCTGTGAAAATTTTGGCAGTTTTGACGAAGTCAGTTTTTGACGAAGTCAAAACAGTCAGAGGACTGAGCACTGTGACTCCATTTTAGGGTGCGGACTTGTCTCCCTTATGTGGGAGCAGTGAATTTTGGGACATCTGTTAGGATGATTGGCTGTGAACCTCACCTATGCTCAACTGATAAATAAACCATATATTCCACAAACAGCTGAATGAGGACTATGTATACCCAGTGTGGCTGAAAAATCAGCCACACTGGGTATACATGTGTGGCTGAAAAATCAGGGGGAGAGAGGAATGGAATATAGTATTGTGGGAGAAGGTAACTCTGTCTGATTGAATTGGAACACTCCACACTGCAACCTTTTGTTGCAGTTCTCACTTATTTGATGGCAAGCTTAAAGCTGAACAGAAAATGTTTTAAGTAGGAAAAGATTCATCCTCAGCAATGAAAATAAATAAATACTGAAACTCTTTAATGTGTGATTGATCGTTTTAGGCCATTTCCAGAGTGGGTGTGATCCTGTGACAGCTCAGATTGTGCTACAATTACTACGCCATGAGGTGAGCATGGAGGTAAGCACTAGGACCTCTAAAACAACAAAGAGTCCTTGCATCATCTTTTCCATTTAGATGGTGCTCCTGCCAGTCTGCTAAACAACTCTATGGTGGGCTTGATGGAATGCAATTGTGCTGCGGAAGACATTGCAAGGCGATGATTCACACCATCCTTCCCAGCACAACTGTGCTCCCACAAGCCTGCCAAGGAGTAGAGTGGTGAACTGGGGGTAGACTGACCAGATAAAATCCAGGTCAGGGCTCATGTAACTTTAACAGTTGTAGAGAAAAGGGAATTTCAGCTAGGGTCATTTGGATGCAATTAGTTCCTGGTGAAATTCCCTCTTCATCACAACAGTTAAAGGTACATGCACTATACTAGAGTGACCATATACAAAAGAAGGCAGGGCCCCTGCACCTTTAACTGTTGTGATGAAGAGGGAATATCACCAGGAACTAATTGCATACAAATGACACTGGCTGAAATTCCCTTTTCTCTACTAGTGTTAAAGTTACATGAGCCCTGACCTGGATTTTATCTGGTCACCCTACCGGGGGGGGGGGGGGGGGGGAGAGGATAAGAACTTAACAGGGGAAACCTAAAAATTAGGATGAGAGTGGAGACTTGGGCAACCCTTAGTGGGATACCTGTTTCCAGGTGATCGCTACCACCTTATAATATTGGGTTGTGTACATGCTGATTGTGCCACTTGGATGCTCAAGTGGCACAATCATATCACTTCCTGGGTGGGAATTGTAGTTCCCAGCACCAACCATGGCAGAGAGCCACTTGGAAATTCAGCTTTTCTCTCCCTGCCAAATCAAACACATTTGTTAGGCAAAAAGAGGATTTTATATCCAGATGGGGGAAACCTTTTACCTTCTCAAAGAACAGCTGGGTGGCAGAAATAGAAGATAATGCCCATGAGAAGGCTGCTTAGTCAGGTGGTCTGGTCCTAAAGTTCAAACAAAGCAATCAACAAGAGTTTTGTCTAGGACAGCCTTCTCCAACCTGGTGCCCTCCATATGGTTTGGATTACAGCTCCCATCCTCCATTACCACTGACCACACTGGGTGCAGCTGAAGGGAGTTGTAGTCCAAAATACCTGGAGGAAGGCTGATCTAGACAACATTAAAGAATTTCTGCACTACAAAGCATGATCATTCACATCATTTTATGGAGTACAGACATTGTGGGCAGTATCCTACACTGTCTGCATGGCAGCAGGACCCATTTTTTAAGTAACCCAAAATGAGTGAAAATGCTAGTTTCCAGAATGCAGCAAGTCAATGGAGCTCCCAGAAGGGAGCTCCCCTGACCTCTCCTGATCCAAAAATAAGTGTTTCCCTGCATTTCCAGGGTTCTTTTATTAAGTGCTAACTCCATACTGTGCTAGCAGTGATAGGTCCTAGTGACGCAACATAATCCGTGGGAGTGCACTGGACTTTATGTGTGCGCCTACAAAGCAGCCTTCTTGGCTTGAATACAAGCTGTGTATATGCCGCTTGTACGAGGAGATCTTCTGGGAGAAATGGAGTTCAGTTAATAACACAATTGACTATTATGAGTTAGACAAATTCATATTTTGAAGCAAGTAATTTCAAACTTCAGCTTCAGCCCTACCAATTTTCATACTACCTAAAAAAACTTTGCACAGGACAGCCTTATAGCACAACCATTAATTATCCAACTGACAACAAGCACTTAAGAAATGTTAATGGCATAGTCATGTTCTAAATTGCTGTAGTGCAGGTTTCCAAGCCTACTGTCCCCCATATGTGTTGTACTACAACTCCCATTATCCATAGCCAATGGCCAGGCTGGCTGTCGATAAATTGATCTTGCTGCCTGGGGATTATGGGAGTTCAAGTCTAAGACAGTTGGAGGTTACCAGGTTGAGCAATGCTGCTCTAGTGCACATATCAGCTACAAACTACCGTTTACTAGAAGGTGAAATCTCTTCTTCAAAATCAATGTGTTTTTTGAAATCCAAGAGGCTCAGCAGTTATCAGAATAAAGATTGGAGGTGGGGTGGGGAGAATCACTAGCACTGCTTTTTCTCTTTTGTTTGTACTCTATGGTTCACAAAACTGGAAATTAGCCACATCTTTAGCTATACCTTGCATTTACTATAACACATGACATGAAAAGACACGACTAAAAATAAAACACCAAAAAACCCCACCCCTACCAGCCATGTAGAAAAAAGTGTTTCCTGTGGACTGATACATTTAGGATATGTTGCTAGAGAATAAAGGATTTTGGATCAATTGAAGTACTGCTTGACTCACGGCTACAGGAGAAAGTGATGTATTTCACTATAAACAAAGTTATCCTGTGGAATGCGAGACAAATGGGCAATGTTTCCAGTGGCAGCCTGTTTATAGTCAAGAAGAGTAATGACATCTCTATGAAGGAAGAACATTTTCCTCCCAGCAAAACATTTTTTCTTAAAAAGAAAGGTAATGGGCAGTTGATTTCCACTCCTGCCAGTTATAAGCTGTTGATTTACTACTCATTAATGTTCTTCACATCTGCTGCTCTATTTTACCAAGATGTGGAAGATTTACCTTGTTGTTTATTCTCTTGTAGATTTAAAGCCATGTTTTGGGAAGTAATGGATTCCCTCTCTTTTTGTTTTTTTAGAAATCTATTTCCGGTTTTGGGAATATTACAAAGCCTGGATGTCTCATAAAATTTCATCACCCGTAGAATTTGTGCATGGAATGGAAACCAACGATTGCTAATTGCTATCCATGTCCATGCAAGGGTTTCCCATTCTCTTCCATCAAAGTGAAATAGCTTGGATCCAGGTGAAAATGTTTTGATTTCACAAATGGGGATGGGATGGGAGGAAAAGCCATGAGCATACAGTAAAACAAGACAGCCAGTCAATGGGCCACAGGGGGAAAATGAAAAACCAAGGGGAGGAGAGCATCTGAGTCAGGACAGAAAAAGGGGAGAAACAAGTTTACGTATCCTGAGAACTTGTTTCTCCCCTTTTTCTGTCCACTGGGGGAAATGCACACACCAGAGACACTTGGAGAGGTATGTAATACATAGGTGTTTCTATGTGAATGCTAGAAGCCTCCTAGCTACAATGGGAGAGTTGGAACACTTGTTTTTAAAGGAGCACAGATATACTGGGCATAATGGAAACCTGGTGGAATGGAAATAACCAATGGGTTTCAGTGATCTCTGGATAGGGAGGACAGAGAAATGAGTATAGGAGGAGGTGTTGCTGTATACATAAAAGAGAACATAGTGTCATAATCTAGAATCCTTAAAAGGGGCAAACTTCTCCAAAGAATAAGTGAGGGTGACAATACTAGGCCCCAAAAGTCCTTCATTAATAAAGACATGCTATTCTCCCTCTGACCAAAATGCTCAGAGTGATTTTGGAGAAGGAAATCAGAGAGGCATGGATGACTTCAGTTACCCCCACATTGACTGAGGGCGGATCTACACACGAGTTTTTTGACGTTTTATAAGGGTTATGAAAACTCTTTGGGCCACATGACGCACTCCCTATAACGTCGTATATATGAGGTTTTTTAAAACTCCCTTCAGTTATATACAACGGTTTCACTTTTAATAAATCGTTTTAAGTAAAATAATGTGTCCTTCCTTACAGTTTCTGATTCATGGGGGCAGTGCTTCCTTTACTGGTGCCCAAATGCTGAGCAGTTGATTGGTGGGGAAGAAACAGGAAGTGGACCAGTGAACTACAACAACCACAATTCTTTGCCCTATACTCGCTAGGGAATGACAGAGGAACTAAGAAGGAAGTGTGTAACTGAACTACAACCCCCACAATGCCTTGCCCTAAATTCACTGAAAAATGAAAGAAGAAAAGACAGGGCAGAACAGTGTGTGATCGCACACACCGCTTTAAAGACAGAAGACTGTTTCTCCTGTAACGTGAGTACTCAGTAATGTGGCCTAAGACGTTTTAGAACGCACCTATTTGGAACGTTTTAAAATACAATTTAAAACGTTCCAAAGGACTGTGTGGATTCCCCCTGATAAATGCATGTTCCAGTCATGACAAAGATGTTAAATTTCTTGGTATGCTAAATAACTATGTCCTAGAACAGTTGGTTGTGGAACTGGAGAGTAGGTGATTGTGGACCTAATCCTAAATGAATAACTGAATAAGGCTTTAGTTTGGATTAAATTTGGTGGCAATCCTAAACAGAGCTCGAATGCCACCATTTCATGGTATACCATTATTCAAGAGTTAAGATTTGCAGGTTACACCTCTTGTATGGGGTTGTGCATTCATTTTGCAACAAATGAAAAATTGAACCAAATAGGCCACATTTTTTTTTGTCACTAGGGTGGTCAGAGAAACCAGCAACAGGTTCAAATGACTTTGGATTTCTAAATATCCGACCCATGGATTCCACAGTGGACCAGCGGCACCTTTTGAGTAGCATGGATTGTGTAGGCTTGCAGATTGGTTTCATTTTGTTTTTACTTTCCAGAATGGGATTCACATTTAGTTGTACAAAAGTACAAATGTTACTGGAAAATACGTGAATATATATGCCATTAAAACACCCATCCCAAGTGTTTTATACATCCTCGATCTCTTTTCATCCTCCACTATGTAGCACTCTTTTTGGTGAGCTCCACACATTGATTGTACATTGAGCTAAGAAAAATATGCAAAATGTTACGTGCCAGTAAAAGTTACATAAATTGTGGTGGACTTTTTTGTGGACTTTTCCAAAGGGAAAGAGAAAAATGATCCTGTCAATGAGCAGGAGCGATGGAATGAAAGATGTCTGACAATTCACAAAACGCAGGCGGAATGGATTAAACAAAATCTGTATATCCCTATTTGTTATCAAACAATAAAGTATGCTCATAAATGAGATTTCATTTCATTATTCTATTCATATCCATCTGTCACTTATTATGAGGGAAACTTGCTTTTTGCTTGGCAGACACTTCCTGGCAGTTATTATCTTTCCCTCCCAGAATGCTTCAGGGACTGTATTATTCTGGTGCATTCCAGTAAAAGAAGATGGCAGACAGTAGTCAAGGGTCACTATTTTTGTGGCAGACCTATCCCAACCCCAGAATGCTTAGAACTACACAAACTCCAGAGCAATCTGGGAAAATGAAAAGAGCCACTAAGACAGGGCCACTGAAATCAGTTATAGTTATAAAGAAAGAGAACCAAACCACAATGGAAACAAATGTGAGTAATGAATATATAAATAACGGAGGTCTTTAATCAAGAAAACTAATGGAATTACTAATATTATGGATCTATTTGCCCCACAGTGGAGGCTACCATCTTTTTCCCCCTGAAGAATAGCTCTGGGAATGACATAGCATTATTTCCATTGATACCTTCTGTTCCAAATTAGAAAGAAATTCCCCTAAACTGCTGAGGCCCCTCTCACTATCACTAAGGATGTGTATCGTATCGTTCCAATGTCCGATAACGATCCAAAAAATGGAGTTATCGGACATCTGATTTATGATAATGATACGATAGAAATACTTCCAATAATTATCGGATCTGAAAATTTTCAGTCCGATTATATCGGATTTTTTCAGATTATCGGACCACCATATAAATAAACCTATAACTTCTGTATTTTAAATGTTAGAAACTTGAAACTTGGTCACAGTGCTTATGGAATATGCCTATGTAAGTGTATGAAATTTCAGAACAATCCCTCCACCCCTGTATTTTATATGAATTTTTGAAAGATCGTGAATTTTTGACAGCTCTGAATGACAGATTCGATACAGAATGCCTATGATATTATCAGATCTGATTTTTTTTCTACTGGAATTTCCGATAATGATACGATACGATAATTTCAGCCGTGCACATCCCTAACTATCACTTGTACCAACCGCGAACTTTTTTCTTTCTTTTTCTTTTTTTTGGTGCGAACAAAAGAATAAAAAGAAACCTTCTGCCATCTTGTCTTTCATGGTAAGCAATGCCATACTCAAAAATCCATAGAAGTCTCTCAACTCCAGAAGATTATTCCAAACTTCTGGGGCTGTTTTGTTTTTCTGGTTTTTCTTGTTGTATTTTTGCCATCACCTGAAACTGTCAAAAATGTCTGGACCAAATATTCAACACTTAATTACTAAAAGTTGAAGCTCATGGGAAGTGAAGTCTGGCTAAGCCAGTCCACACTATACTGTGCAATTGGTGCTCAGAGGTAGGCCATGAGGGAGCTGGCTGGCTGACTGACAGTTTGCTTGGTTGCTGTTGGCAACAGGCCTGCTTCTGATGGGGCCTAGCAACTGAGGCAGCTGGCCCCAGGTGCTCTCCCTTCAAGCCTAGGAGTATGAGCCATTATGAGATAATGGCTGCCAAAGCCTGATAAATCTTCCCTCCTGCCCAAGGCATGCTGGGAGTTGTAGGCATAAGCCTTGAATACCATCTGAGATGTGGTGGAAGACAACTGGAGAGCAAGCCATCTTGGTTGTGGCACCCTGCTTGTGGATTTCTGAATAAAGTTTATGATTTTTATGTAAAAGTCTGACTTTACCATTGAGACAGAAGAGTGAATGGAGGATTGACTGATATAGCTGAGGCGAGAATGGAATGGTGGGCAGGGTTAGTGGCAGTTGGAGAAAGTCAGGTAGGAGAACAAAGACAGTTATTGAGAGGTCAGGGTTTGCTCACCCATACTTTATTTTAAATCAACCACTCTACTTGCCAGTACTACACCTCCCAGCATGCCTTTGGCAGCCCACAGGTGTCTGCATCCTCTGAGACATCCTCTTGCTGCCGATGCTGCTCCTCAATAGAATGTCGAGGAGTAGCATCACCAAGGAGGGGAGGTAAGCAGCTATCAGTGGATGCACCCAGCTCTGGCCAATCCTGCTGGGATTGCCTTGGCCTGTGCTTCTCATCTACCAAGTGCTACATCAGGAGCCTATACTGAAGTGCTACATCAGTGCTACATCAGGAGCCTATACTGAAGTGCTACATCAGGAGCCTATACTGAAGGGACGGGGCTGGGCCAGGCACTTCCCCCCTTTGTCGGGTCTGTTTCTGGGCATGCGCAGAGTGCCTCCCCTTCCTCCCTCCCTCTTAAGGGCAAAGGCTGCACAATTGCATCCCCCAGATTCTGAGAAAACAGCGATATCAGGATGGAGTGCCTTTGAGCATGTTTGGCCCTCAAAGTCATGATGTTGTATCTAGTTACATTTTAAAACCACGCAGAGGGTGGGAGGAGGCACCGCAAATGGATGCATCCTATTTATGCGGGTTGTTTCCTTTAATGTGGAATTGGGTTGACTGCTCGAGACCAACCTTAGGAGTCAGGGTTGTAAAAGACACGCAGCAGCCACCAACCTGTGCACTCACAATGGCCATCAAAGGCCAATAAGTCTGGCCTCCTGCCCATGGCATGCTGGAAGTTGTAGGCATAAACCTAGGTTTTTATTAAAGTCTTTAAAAATACTTAAACCCCAAAATTCATGTTTTTAGTTTTTCTGGTACATTGTACAGCCAGACCTCACTGTGTCACCGTGTCAAGTTTCTAACTCATATTGAAGTGGGCAAATATTTCCGGACATACGTGATGCACACATACTTTCTGCTTTATAGGTAGAGATAGCTGTTTATTATTATTATTAATGATAATATATTAAATTATTGTTGTTATTATTATTTCATTGTATATTTGCTAAATATACACAAGCAAGTAAAGTTTTATTATTTCTATTTTCATTGTCCTTTTGTTAAGAATATATATATTTTAAAAATGTAATGCTATGAAGTCTTTCACACTTTACAAAGCTTAGGACCCCTGCATGTCCTAATCCAGCCCTGGTAGGGATCCAATTTCATCAGAGCTTGTGCTACAGTTTAATTGATTTCCTGAACGATTCTCCCTCTTCTGATCCAGAAATGGGTACCAGGGCTTACGTTTTACAGATCAGGATCATTACCAGTGTTTCACGTTATGTGGGCATTCCCTTACTTTAAAACAAAACATTATGGGAGTGAAAGAGCAACTTTTGGGGAAAATTAAGTCCAAAGTGGCTTAAGTTCCCTGGTGGTCTATAGTGGTTAGGAGGATTCAGGACCCTCACTATCATAGCTGAAGTTCAATTTCCAGTCAGAGAAGTTTATTTTGTAGGAGGGGTTGAACTCCAGCACCCCCAGGTAACACTGGAAAGATCCCTGTCTGGAACTCTGGACAGCTGCTGCCGATCTGTGTCAACAATACTGAGCTAGATGGACCAATGGGCTGACCCAGTATAACACAACTTCCTATGTAATGTTTGATTGTAGGCACAGTCCTGGGTTTCACATTCATAGGGCATGTTCAGAAAACACGCTAAGTCATGGTTAGGCCGCTAACCCTTTTGCAGCAAATAGCTGTTGAGCATGTTTAAACTGTGGTTATTTAGCCACCATCGTTAGGAATGGTTCACAAAACAAGCTAACCCATGATGTTTAGCTCAAAATGCTTAACCCCTGTGGTTTAGTGTGTTGTCTGAAGTTATTGTAGCTGTTAATTTTTTTAATCTTAGCTATAAACAAAAGGATGGGTGGATTGATGTAAGGAAATTAACTATACACTAAGCCATGCAATCATTTTGAGATATGGGTACTTGTCCTTTATGCAATTTTCCATCAAGCTGGGCAAATCACTAACACAACAGCTTGCTTTCAATCAGTACCATTACATGCATCTGACACTATTGATTGTTTGTCTTCATTAGCTATTTAATTTCCTGCAGGCTTTTCAACCAGTAGAAGAAAAAATAATGTGAGTTGAAGTTGATAGGGCTTATCTATTTCTAGGAAAGCAAATCACTAATCCATCAGCATCTTGATCAAAGCTCTGGGACTATCCATGATTATTAGGTCACAACTCTGGATTCTTGGCTATCTGGTGCAACTTGTAGAAATCACAATGTGAAGTGAACTGCTTTGTTAAATGCATTACTTCTAAAAGATGCTCATGCTAGGGCTTTTGTGGGTCTGTATGGGAAGGTTTTTTTACAATTGTGATGCAGAAACTGAGAACAGGTCATTACTAGCTGTCTGAGCATGGCACTAGGGATGCAACAAATTGCCTTGATTTTCTCCCTCCTGCAGTGAAAATTGCATATTTGCATATGCAAAAAGTGTCCTGAACAGGCAGCAGGGTTGCAAATAGATTCTGAAGATCCATGGGGGAAAAAACGACTTGATTTTCAAGATGGTAAGCAATTAAGCCAAGTGTGCTAAGCATTTGATCTGTGCATTTGAATGGTGAACAATGCAGCGATTAAGCCTGGTCTTTAGAGTTGCAAATTTGCCCTGGGCTCTCTCTAGGAGGCTTGTTCTAATATTTCCAATTCTCATTAACATGCAAAGGGGACTTTGCTTCTGTTTTCATTTGCCCAATTGTGAAATCAGCAGGGAACAGTTTCATGTTATTTGGGGGAGGTGGGGTAAATGGTTGGCTTGCCCCATACAAATTCTTTGCTCCCCAACTTCAAAGAGAGATAATGTACCAGTGCCTGTCCATAAATGCCAAGGTTGGTATGATTTTGGCATGGAAAGAGTTAACTCTGACTAGGAAACTGAGCCCTGCTGATCTTCTCCACTGGGGGAAAAATGCAAATATAACAATAAAAGCTGCTTTTACAAAGTAATCAGATGATAATTGATGGTGCTTTTAAATGCAGAATGATGGGCAATTAACATCTTGGAAAATCCTACCATCCTGAACATTGTATATCCACTTTTACACTTAATTGTCCATAAAGGCAAGTCAGAAAATAAAATTTCCATCAAAAAAAATAGTGTGCATCCCATACATCATGACATACATTGTATTGTTAAATTGGTGCTCTAATAGCAGTTTTGCATGTTACATGGAAAAGCAGCTGCACCAGTGATGTATACATCTGCTTTTTACACTTTTCTGCTAATTGTATGCCAAGGGGGAATTCAAAGGTGAACTATACCCTCCCTCACCTGGAGTTTCTGCATCCCTCACAGGGAAGATGCACATGCCCCACTTTCTCACATTACCTTGGAACTGCATATACATAGCTGCACACCTGCTTTTTAGGCACTTCCTAAAGTTGCTAAGGTGTCCTATGTTTATATTAGAGATTGTGGCTGGGAATAAGAGAGAAAGGTACTTAATCATAATGTTCAAATTCTGAACAGTGGTCAGAAGACAAAATGAAGCCAGAGGAGATTCTGAAATAGTCGTACAAAAAAGCAGAGGCAGCCATGTTGACCATATTTTTTTTTTTTTTAAAAAAATCCCATACTAGGGCAGTATCCAAAGATCTCAACCCAGTGTGCAAGATTTTGAGTTTTTCAGGCTAGATTGTAAGCAAAGCATGGGGAGGGGAAAAACTGATTGATGTTGAAGCTATTTTCCTTCTTCTTTTTCCTTTATTGTGAATATATATATAGAGAGAGGGAGAGAGAGAGAACAATAAAAACAAATCGCAAAAAAAGAGAAAAAAACACACGACATATACAGCGATATCATTTTTTCATCAATTTTTTTTACAAAAGGAGAGAATAATGCATAATTTTTTTACAAAAAAACAATATAGCCATATATTTATCCATCCACAAGTTTCAGCTGTATATCGCCCGTTCAAATGTTGATAAGGTTATTAAGTCCTCAATCCATTGCATTATGGGAGGTGAGCATTTATCCTTCCAATATGGTAGTATACGTCTTTTAGCTGTCATAAAGGCTCTGAAAATCCATTTGCGCTGACCCTTTGTTAGTTTCCAAGAGACCGGTAGGTAGTTTAGAAGGACATGCACATCCTTCCATGTTAAACATTGATTCAGAACAAGACTTATCCTTATTTTAACCTCCTCCCAAAAGGAGGAGACTACTGAGCATTGCCAAAACATATGAATTAAAGAAGCATTACGTACATTATATCTCCAACAATTATGTAAATTAGATAGCCCCTTGTTGAAAAGGCATTGTGGGGTCCAGTAGACCCGGAACAGGATTTTTTTGCTGAATAAGGTGTAGCTTAAGATCCATAGAAACTTCAGATACTGTCTCTAAGGCAACAGTCCATTGGTTGGGCAAAAGAGGACACTCCAATTCTCGATTCCAATCCTGTCTTAAACGATGAGTATCGTATTTATTTACTACTACTAAATATTTATATATATGGGTTGTGGGTCGACGTGTCTGCTCAGCTGCTATAAGTGTTTGTAACAGTAATGGAGGCTCCGAGGCCGTAAAAGCAGCCAGCCCAAACCTAGATTTCAGCAAGTGTTGCAATTGTAAGTATTGCCATTCAGCCGTAGCAGGTATATTATATTTAACACGCAAATCAGAAAATGGCAAAAACTCATAATCTAAACCTATTAATTGATCTAAAGTAAAAATTGCCTTATCAGTCCATCTCCTCCACAAAAACATTTATTTTCCAATTTTTAAATCTGTATTTCCCCATAAAGTCAATTTTGCGTGAGAAAATGGGTCAAACTGCAATTGACGCAATACTATACACCATACCTCTCTAGCAGCCAAGATTGTAGGAAGAGGATTATTTAATCTAACATGTCAAGAACTGAGTGCCATCCATTTAGGAAGCAGTTCTAACCATAAGGATTCCAAAACTGACCAGGGTGGCATATCTAAGCAAACTGGAGAAGACCAGAACTTAGTACAAGTTAACAGATAGGCCTGATGATACAAAGCAAGGTCTGGAAATACAAACCCACCTTCTTTAATCAGAAGTTGCATGCATTTTAAAGATATTCGAGGTGAGGAGGAACCCCAGAAAAATTTACAAAACAAAGCATTAAGTTGTTGAAAATATTTGCCATGTATAAGTAAAGGAATCCCATGTATGATGTAGATAATTTGAGGTACAATATTCATCTTCAGTGTGTTGACTTTACCCCACAAACTCAATTTTAATGGTGCCTATCTGTCTATATCATGTACAATCTCCTCAATTAACTTATTCAAATTTATTTTAATCAATTGGAATATATCTCTGGGAATAAGCATTCCCTGATAAGTAATAAAATCAGGACACCATCAAAATTGTCCATAAGCAACAAACTAGAAGATATACTATCTCCAATTGGCATCAATTCAGACTTTGACCATTTAATTGAGAAACCAGACAGATCACTGAAGGTATTTATCAGCACCATCAAAGCAGGAATAGATGCCTGGAGTTTAGAAATAAACAATAAAAGATAATCAGCATAAAGAATAATTTTAAATTCTAAATCAGGATTCAAAAAAACGTGAATACTACAACTCTGTCTAATTGCAGAAGCCAGGGCTTCCAAGCATAAATCAAATATCAGTGGGGAGAGAGGACATCCTTGCCTAGTACCTTGCCCAAGCAAGAAAAAATCCAACAACCAGCCATTGGTCATGACTCTTGCTCTTGGGGTTGAATATAAAATTCTAACCCACTTTCAAAATTCCAATGGAAATGCTAGATTGTAAGCAAAGCATGGGGAGAGGGAAAACTGACTGATGTTGAAGCTATGGAGTCATCATTTTGTCATAGTCTTAAATTAGGATGTGGGATTTTCAAATTAGGCTCTGCTAGGTGCTGAGATGGTTTCAGGTTGCACCTAGGAGTCTTCCAAGAGCTGCTGCAATGAAGAAACCAACCATGGTTGATCCCCCATTTTTGAAAATATAAAATTTAGCTCTTACCCGGATTTGTGTCTATCCTTGGCCATGTCTACACCAGGGATTTATCCTGGGGTTGTCCCTAGGTCATCCCTGTGCATCCACATGACACACAGGGGATCCTGGGGGCAATTAGGGATGACCTAGGGATGACCCCGGGATGACCCTGGGATAATGAAAACTGGGGATATCCCAGTTTTTCCATCGTCCCAGGTCCTAAAATGAGCATGGAGCCATGTGGGGTGGCTCCATGCTGATAGGGGGGAAGCAATTTTGCCATCCCCAGGATGGCATGGGAGTGGATTGTTTGTTTGTTTTTAACTTACTTTTCCTGCAGATCAGGCCCACACAGCTCCTCTTCATTAAAAAAAATGGCACCCACAGTGCCTACGACATCCCTTTCCTTCAGGATGTTGTGCGGCGGTGTAGATGCTGGGGAAGGATCGTGGAAGCAGGTATGTCCACGATCCTCCTTCCTTCCTTCCTTCCTTCCTTCCTTCCTTCCTTCCTCCCTCCCTCCCTCCCTCCCTCTACATCCTTAGGTGTAGATGAGCCCCTTATCTGAAACACATAGGTTCCTTGGTAGGTGGAAAATAGAAGTAGGAAGAAACAATACATCATTTAGATTAATAAACTGGATATATTTTAGATGGTGTTCTAGCTAAATGCAAACCACTAGAAACTATATAGGATTTGTTTGTTTGTTTGTTTATTTATTTATTTTAAAATGTATACCACTCCATATCTGAAACAGATTCTGGAACGGTGAACATAAGAATTAAAATAATAATAGATACAAAAACCAAAACACCCTTACTAAACGGCCACAAAATAGTAAATATGTTTTGAGGCCTCCAGCACTCTTTATCAGGCTAAATCAGGGCGGGAGACCTTTTTCAGCCCATGGGCCAAATTCCATTTCAAAGAAGCTCTCTGGGGCTGCATTTCAGTGGTGGGAGGGGCTGAAGGGAAAAAGGGTGGGGCCAAAATACAAAAACACCAACGTATTGTAGCTTAAAGCCCTTATTGCCAGGAACAAAGTCTTACTAGAGGCATTTTAGCCTTTTAGAATGGGGAAAAACTGCACAAATGCTGGGAAATAATTTGTGCTCGGGCCACAGAAGGGAGCATGGCCCTCAGAGGGTCATATTGGTATCCCACGAAGCCCTAAAAGCAATACAAAAAAGGAGTAAAGGTGTGTGTGTGTGGGGGGGGGGGGGGGTCAGGGCAGAAATCTGCATTTAGTCACAGCTTTAAGATGAAGCAACAATGTAATATATTCTATAG
The DNA here is from genome assembly GCA_029215795.1 of Anniella stebbinsi. Lineage (NCBI taxonomy): Eukaryota > Metazoa > Chordata > Lepidosauria > Squamata > Anniellidae > Anniella > Anniella stebbinsi. The sequence continues at coordinate 194,507,628 of JARDYH010000003.1, forward strand.
GTGTGCGCAGCACATTTCATTAGGATGTGAACCCAGGATTATTATTATTTTAAGACGAACATTTATTGAATAAGTCATAAAGTACATTATTTAATTCATTTATTTATTAAACACTGTAGCCACTGATGCCCTACTCTGTGTCCAGCTTGCCTGACGATGGGAGGGCTGTTGCAGGGGGGGGGGGGAATTCAGGAGTTGCTCCTCAAGCCCCAGCATTGGTGGGGCTTTGTGGTGACACTGACCTTTTCATTCCTGCTACTGGGAGCAATGATGCTCTCTTGGAGGCAGTGGTTCTTCAGTGCAGCAGCAGAGCAGCTGGAGGGCAGCCGGAGGGCCGTTCCTGCTGTGTCTGGATCCTGCTCTGTATCTCTACTCAATGGCCCCCTCAATTTGGCACTTATTGCTTGAGACATTAGGGTGTGCCTGGGCACACCTAGCACACCCCTTGTTCATGCCTATGATCATTGTACAATCCCTCATCAGGAAGTATGCCTCAGTAGCCACATTCTGCACCACCTAAACCTTCTGGATGCCTATCAGAGGCAGCCCCGCTTGGGAATCAGCAGGAGTTGTCTCAGCATGAGTGACAGTTGCCAGGTAATCATCCAATATCAAGACCTACTGCCTCTTCAACTGTAGAGGAAGTTGAGGGGAAAGTACAAAAATAAATAAAAGAGCTTTTTTCCTCCACAGCCTTCACAAGGTCTGAATTTCAGCAGTTTCTATGCCTGATAGTTTGCTGTATCCTGCCAGGTACTCCCCCTCTCCAAATACACCCAACCATGTGTGTCTATGTCTCTCTGTGTATGCACACACATACACTAATGCACTCTTTCAGTTGCCACCACCACAGCCTCTACACTTGTGACAAGCCAGGAAATGCTCATTCTATGATGTACTTCCATGAGGTCCCCAAGCAATCAGTCTCACCATGTGTCTTAATGGCTATGATGGAAAGTTGTTATCAGGTGTTAAAAGGTCTATGGCAACTATTTAATTTAGGCTAGGGTGACAGGTCAATGTATCTGATGCTAGATGTCTAATTTGTCTGATTATAGAAAAGAAAGTAGCTACAGTTTGAAGAACAGGATTCTGAATTCACACAGAGAATCAAGGAGACTGTATAATGTGCACGTCGCCATCTTCTCAGCTTCTTGCACTGAAGGACCTGCAGCTTATAGGGATGCTTCCTTTGTTTATAACTACTTATGCTCGATCCATATTATACAGACATTCTTGGGAGCAAAGGAACACACTGAGTTTGAACCATTTCTTTATGTGCTACTGTACTTCATATAAGCCTCAAATGTACTGGGTTGAACAGAGCTGGTATGTAATTAATAAAATACAGGAAATAAAAACATAGAAGATTAAGAAGAAGGAGATTTAGAATGCTGAGTAGACTTCAAAATCAACAAATAATATGCTGCGTATATTTCAGGTAAAAACAACAACAATCCAGCAATATGTTCTTAGAAAGCAGAAAGCAACAAGCAGGGCAGAGATCATAGGGGATGTATAAACTTGAAGGCATGACTGAAGAAGTGTACGACACACAATTTTGATGGCACTTGGCGTTCATTAAAGGAGCAATTGGATCTGAAGTACTCATAATGGAGAACTCTCCCTTCTACAGTTCTCTTTCTACATTGAGAAGCTCACAGGGCATGCAGCTTTGCAGTTTACTGAGATGCAGACAGTAAAAAGAAAGCATCCATCCAAAAGGAATTTAGGCACTAACTCACACCATGGCAAAAAAATTTTTAAAAAATCAAAAAATCAAAAAATATCTAGCTAGTTTCAGATATATCAGTGTCCCTGGCTTCTGCCAGGTCCATCCAGTGCCAGGACACCATGCATCAGGCACTTCATGTAAAAATAAATAAATAATCTATATATATGCCATGTCCTGCCCCTTGTTTTCGGGAATTTTTTTCTCCCAGCAAAAGAAGCATTGTTTTTTTCTGCCTCGTTTGCAAGGAGGAGAATTTCAAATAATTTTCACCTTGGGGAGGGGGACCACATATGTACATACCTTTATAAGTTTGGGAGGTGGCTGAAGGACCTTCTATTTTTGTGTTTGATTTTTTACTTGAAAAATGCCCACAGCATAAGACACTTTACAGATAGGCTTCTCCAGCTTTGGATCACTTCAGAATAATTGGACAATGATGAGCCCCTGCCCCTGCCCACAGAGCTGCATGAGGGGGTAGGACTTACCAGACCTGTCTGCTTACAACCAGCAGCCGCCCATCCTCTATGTGAGCCACCATTTTGACAGAAGCAGGCTGGGTCCAAATCAGGCCGAGGCAGATCAGGGTTGATTCAGAAGCTCCGAATCAAACTCTGACGTGAATTGGTGGGGTCTGTTCACAGCCCTAACTTTTGGAGCTTTAGAAAAACTCAATCCCTTGCTTGCTTTGTGTTGTTGCAAGGAAGAACAAAGCTCTTTTAAAGCTCCAAAAGCCCCATTTACTCTTGGCAGAGAAGCTTCTTAAGTCCAGGAGCACTTTCTGCATATCTATAGGAGAGGGTAAGGTCACCTGGTCTCATGGGAGTTCAGAAAGAGATGCTAGGCTGTAGATGCTTCTCTATAGAATCATTGGCTGCTCAATGTTTTAAAAACTGGCCCCTTTACCACCACCTAAACTTAAAAAGGGAAGCAGAAATCCTGTCCAACCGTTACCCAGAAAACCTTCTCATCTGCTGCTCCCAGACTGTGGAATGGCCTGCTGGCAGAGATTCATCACCTTAACAGTCTCTCTGACTTTAAGAAAGCCATAAAGACAGGGGGAGTGCGACCCTGTTGGTTCTCTTGGACCTCTCAGCGGCTTTCGATACCATCGACCATGGTATCCTTCTGGATAGGTTGTCTGGGCTGGGAGTTGGAGGCACTGCGCTGCAGTGGTTCCGCTCCTACTTAGATGACCGTTTTCAGAAGGTGGTGCTGGGGGATTATTGCTCTGTGCCGTGGCATTTAAGCCATGGGGTTCCACAGGGCTCTATTGTATCCCCTATGCTGTTTAACATATACATGAAGCCGCTGGGAGAGGCTATCCGGAGATGTGGGCTGAGATGTCACCAATATGCAGATGACACCCAGCTCTACCTCTCCTTTTCAACAAACCCAGGTGAGGCAGTGGCTGTTCTGAATCAGTGCCTGAGCACGGTAATGGACTGGATGAGGGCTAACAAACTGAGACTCAATCCAGACAAGACGGAGGTACTGTTAGCGGGTGGTTCGTCTGTCCGGCGAGGTGATGTTCACCCTGTTCTGGAGGGGATTGCACTCCCCCTAAAGGATCAGGTCCGTAGTTTGGGGGTGCTCTTGGATCCAGCAGGTGAACTCGGTGGCAAAGAGCACCTTTTACCAGCTTAGGCTGATATACCAACTGCGCCCTTATCTGGACAGAGATAGCCTAGCTACAGTTATCCATGCTCTCATAACCTCTCGTTTGGATTACTGCAATGCGTTATACGTGGGGCTGCCTTTGAAAACGGTCCGGAAACTTCAGCTGGTACAAAACAGGGCAGCCAGATTGTTAATGGGGACTGGCCAACGAGACCATATTACGCCAGTCCTTTTCCAACTTCACTGGCTGCCAATCCAGGTCCGGGCCCAATTCAAAGTGCTGGTACTAACATTTAAAGCCCTAAACGGCTTGGGGCCAGGTTATCTAAAGGAAGCCTCCTCCCATATGTACCTGCCCGGACCCTAAGATCATCTACAGGGGTCCTTCTCCGTGAGCCCCTGCCAAAGGAAGTGAGGCAGGTGGCCACTAGGAGGAGGGCTTTCTCTGCTGTGGCACCCCGGCTGTGGAATGAGCTCCCCAGAGAGGTTCGCCTGGCGCCTACTTTGTACTCTTTTCGTCGCCAGGTGAAGAGCTTTTTATTCTCCCAGTATTTTAACAGTTAAATTAACTCAATTTTAATCCTTGCTGTTTTAAATTTGTATTTTAATCTGTATTAATTCCTGCTGCTTGGTTTTATTCTGGTTGTGTTTTTATATTGTATGTTATTCTGTGTTTTTAGATTGTGCCTTGTTTTATATATTTTAAAATGACTTCATGGTTTTAATTTTTGTGAACCGCCCAGAGAGCTTCGGCTATGGGGCGGTATAAAAATGCAATAAATAAATAAATAAATAAATATCTCTTCTGGCAGGCCTACCTAGTTGAATTTTAAGAGTTTTATCGTGATTTTTATAATAATTTATTGGTTTTATATGTTTTTAATTAGTTTTTATGTATTTTATATTGTATGTATTTGATGTTGTTCCCCGCCTCGATCCAGAGGAAGAGGTGGGTAATAAATAAATAAATAAATATTATTATTATTATTATTATTACATTCCCCAAGGAGAAAGTTATTTGAAGTTCTCACCTACCCAGCTTCTTTCACCAGAGTTATCAATTCACCTCCAACCTCCATGAAATGGCTGTCCTATCCCAAGCATCCAGGAACTGATCCTGGGTTCAAATCTCACTTTGCCTTGGGCTTGTTCTGTGACCTTGGACAAGTCAGGTTATCTCGCTCATTCTCACATCTATAAAGTAGATCTAATCTATTGCACAGGATTTTTTAGTGACCTGAAATTTCAATATGAAAGGTTCAGTTAGGGTTGTATGAAAAATTCATCCAATTCATTTTTGATCAGGATTTACCTAGTGTGCACTTTCCAGACCGAACATGGACTTGAACGTAATCTGTGATTGAAATCCATACATTTTCACCCTTGCAATGGGATTTGTGGACCAAAATAAAATTTCATTTGACAGCATGCATTCATTTGAAAAACGTACATAAAAATTTGTACTTTTGAAAAGTGCACACAAACACGCTTTAAACAATGAGAGTAGAATGTGTAGATGCAACAATTGATGGGCACATTTGGAAAAATAGGCAAAACATGCATGGATTTTCATACCCAAAAAAGAACAATCTGATACGGACTTGAGTTGGAATGAGCTTTGGGATGGAAATCAGAGAACTTTGGAGAGCTGATTTGCATATCCCAAGGTTCAATAAGGTCAAATCAAAGGTCCCTCCTCTCTGAGCCCATCACCAAAAAGGCCCTAGCTTCCCCACAGTCACTTCTACCTCCCCTTTTCCTTTCTCCACCAAACATATTAGGTCGGGGCAGCAGCAATGATGTGGATTCTGCTCCCACAGTTTCCCAAGTGGCATACCCAGGGGAAATGTGGTTCCTATGGCTCAGACATCCATAGCATTACCAGTGGACATCCCATTGCAGATCCTCACAGTCACTACTGTAGCCGGATTTGGAGGGAGGGAGGAAATGGGGATTTCTAGGGCAACATGGAGGCAGGACTTATTCCAAAACCTGTCATGCTCATGATGATTTTACTAGGACTATGATGGGGCCCAAATATTATACCACACTTGGCAGTGAAATATATTTTCTGCTATTTTTTTTCTGAAACACACACACACACATCATTTTTTCCTGAGTCCATTCCTAATGAAGCATTCTGAAAATTCATTGTGCCACATTTGGTGCGTGGAGCAATGTGGCCCTAATATGTAAATGCATGCAAAGAAAATGTGCATGGATATGAGCTTTGATGCAAATTGGCTGAACTAAAATGGTGCTATAGTTGTCTGACCCACTAAAATGGTGGGTCAGACAACTATAGCACCAGGACAAACAAGGTGTATTTAGACTATAAAGAATCCTTTAGTTAGTCCAACATGCTTTTCATAAACAAATGGAGGCTGACATGGATTGTTTATCTTAAGTATTTTTATACCACCCTCCAATTATATTCCCAGGGCAGTTTACAAAAGGTATAAAATAATTACTAAAAGGCCACAGCAGCATCAAAGCAACACAAAACAGTCAGCAAGGTTACAATTGTATCTGAATAGCTCGGGGAAATAAAATGGCTTTTGCCCAATGAAGAAAGGACAAGAAAATAGGTACCAAAGAATACAACCCAACTGGTTTGTGGGTAGGACTGTCAATCTTAATATAATTATTGTTTGTTCTAAGCCCTCCCTCTAAGATTTTATATTGGAATGTATGTGTGGATCACGGAATGTTAGCATTTACACATAAACCGAGCCCTCCAACACAACATTGTAATTTTCCCCTGGGGTGTGTGTTACCTGAGCATGTGGCTGAAGGGGTTAAAAATAACAGTTAGCATCAAATATAGGAAACCCTGCTCTACGTACCTCATTCACAATCTTTTCTCTTTTTTCCTCTCTCTTTAGCTTTTGAACAGTTAATGCAACCATGAGGCTACTCCATGCAATGAGTGCTTGGCTTGGCCTGGAAGGAAGTCAAATGAACAACTGAAGTAGCCCCAACTCTAAAATTATATCGTTGGACTAGTCAGCAGCACAGGCCTTCAACCAACGATAGGGGTTCAACAGTGAGCAACATTGCAGATTTGTTAAAACCTACACTCTCAGCCCAAACTGCAATTTGGAGTAAAAAGCAATTAGGGATGTTACCGGAGTCTGTGGCCGCATTCGGACGACATATTAGGCAACGGAGGGGGGAATAGCACACTCACCATGCATTATTTTCCTTGTGCCCAACATGCGACATGTTGCCCGTCCCTACTGTCTCGCGGCTGAAAGTCCCAGCGTCCCTCTAGGAGGCTGGTGCTCCTTCCTCCCTCCTCCCTCAGTACTCCCGGCACCTCAAGTTCTGCTTGCTGTATAGGAGCAGCCGGGGGGGGGGGGTTGGCTGCTCCTGCCAGGGAACTCTATGACCGACTAGAATAGTACATGGACAGAGGGGGATCCCGACACACGACATTTTAATCAACGGGTTTCGGGATAAGCAAAGGAGCATCCCATTGTTTTTCCCCATAGCATACTGTCAATTGTGGCCATTTCTACATCAGGATGTTTGCCTGAGATGGCCCCCGGCTGGTCCCTGCGTGCCAATGGTGTGTATTAGGTACTTATGGGATTGCTCTCCCGCCTTGTGCGCTGATGGTGTTTATTAGGTACTTCCAGTATTGCCCTCCCTCCCTCTACACCCCTATGGTGTAGAAACGGCCTGTGTGTCCATTGTGTATTGCCCGACACACGACACAATAATCAACACATCTGATGGTTGATTCCCCCCCTCCTTTAAATATCGTGTTGTCCAAATCAATCCTGTGTGTGGATCTGATGGACTCCTCCCCCCCGCCTCGGCTCCTGGACTCCAATCCACAAACCACCATGATTTACCTGCCCTGTTTGGCACCAGGAGTGCAGGTCTTACCTGTTTTGGACCGCAAATGGCCCTAGAAATGCCCCTAGGAACACATGGCATTGTGTGATGGTGCATGGTTACCATAATCCTATATTGAACAAGCATGGCTGCCCCATCCACTTGTCATCTCCACATCACCGCTTTCCCGGTTCTGCAACCCGTCTGCAGTGTGTGCCTTCTTTTTTAGCTCTTTATTAGGCTTCTTCGTCCCCTTCTTTCCTAAATGATACACACCCGTGAATAAGTTGGAAATCTTCCAGGAAGCACCACTGGGAACTCTGAGATAAAAATGCATATGAGCCAAATTATCATCTGGTGTAAATTTGCATGGCTCTGTTTACAATTCCTTGCCCCGGTTTACATCAATGAATTTAGAAGCAATGAAATTATACGGCATTGGGGCTCTCATTGGTAAGTGATTTCAGGCATTGTAGAAATTGGCTTCTAGATAGAAGAAGAAAAATTATTATAAAAGGTGGTTTGAATATGAGAATCACAAAGGAGCTATAAAGGATTTTTTAAAAATAGGATTTGAATTCAAAATCCACACAGCTCAAGGTGTTTTTTTTACTTTGAACAGTGACACAGAGTCATGTCTAATACTAAGTCTGCAAGAAGGGAATCACCTCACATTTATTATTGTATTGCATCGTTACTACTAAAAATTCCTCTTGGCAGGGTGGAGAGAGATTCTCATATTTGTGACACATACTGTGTGATGCTTTCTCTTAACTAATTTCCAAGAAGAGATACAACTTTAAATCTTATTTGTTTGTTATGCTCTCTTGGAAAGACATTGAGAAGATTCAAGGTTACTTATGAATCACTTGTGTCAACTGATATAAAAATAATGCAGCTGCATTTCAAAAAAAGGCTTTAGCAAAACTCTAGTTGTCTCTAGAGCCATGTTTTGAAAGAATCTCTAATCTCTATTCACCTTGTATTTGTAGATGGGGAGGGAACACATTATGACCCTCCAACCAATCCAGAACAAGGCAGAGGCCCATCAATTCAAGAGGGCTTCCCATTTGAACATCACGTTGGGCCTTACAGTAATAAGAGATCCAATCAAGAAATATTTACATAAGGGTAATATACTAAGAGCTCCATCACGCCAGCGATTTATTGCACACTCACCTTGCCTGGTGTGATCCTGACAAGATAGATAGACAGAGGCACCTTTCATACATTGAAGAGCCCTGAGTGTTTGGACCACATCACTTATTTCAATGTTTAACTAAACTTGTTGATAATGAAAAATATCAGCCCCCAGAACAGTTTCCTTGGAGCATGCCCTTTAACCCTTGGGTGGGTTTTTGATGCTGTTGTTCCTTTTCACTGTTGGCATGGTAACCAAGAGGCATTTACTGACAGATCAATGCATGGCTACATCAACATAACATTTTCAGTCAAGTTCCCAGGAGCTTTCCTCCTAAATGTGTCATTTTGATTCAGATAACTAAATCAGGCTAAGCACTGCAATGATAATGGATGACTTGCCTCATTAGCTGGCTCCTGCTGTTTTACCCTGACAGGAAGCACCAGAGTGAATGTCTTGGCTCTTAGGAGAGGGAAATGGTTTCTATTATTTATTATTTTGGTGTGTTATTTTATCACGCCTTTCCCATTCTGTTGGCTAAATTGGTGCTCAAAAGACAGAAAAGCAGAGAGAATGGGAGAGGGAGCTATAGAGATAAATGCAATATGAACCCAGTGAAATTGTACTATCAAGAAATAGAGCTTAATGAATTTGCAGAAATATTCAGTAATGATTTGATTATGTTCCAAGTAATAATCAATTAATCTGATCATTCTGTAAGTCCTCACCATTCACTACTTTACCTCCACCACCCTTCTCTATTTATGGCCAGCTTCTCAAAATTCTCCAGTCATGCAGTTATTAAAAGCAACATTTATTCTCCAGTAGGTTCAGGTGTTTAAAGCTGCAATCCTATCAGCCACTTACTTGTTCTTAATAGGATGAGTGGACATGCACAGGATTGCACTGCAAATCATGTATTGCACACATGAAGTAATTCTCAGCAAGGACGTTAAATAATCCTGTTAATAATAGGGATGCAGAACCTCAGGCCCAGGGCCACATTTGGCCATCAGGGGTTCTCTAAAAGGACACCCCCCTTCACCACTCCTTTCACCCAACTACCAATCATTTGGTGGTTTCTCAGTTTTTGTGCCATTTCCTCCCATTCTAAAAGGTTGAAATGTCTTTGCTCAGATTAGTTACTGGCAGTAACAGCTTTAAGCTAAACTGTGCTGGCATTTGGGGGTATTTTCAGTCACCCAGACCCTTTTGACCTTGGCCCTGCCCACCACTGGACCGTGGACCGCAAAGCCTTCTCTGAAATGGAATTCAGATCTTGGGCTGAAAGTGGTTCTGCACCCTACCTCTATGACCATGGAAACATTGCTTATTAAAGACTGGAAGAACTTGTATTCATCTTTTTTTTTTAATCCTCAAATGGCAGCCATCAAGCAACCCATGTTCCCTCTTATGTTCATATGGGGCTGTGGATGGTGACAGATAACTACTTACCATACATTTTAACATATGTTTTAATTGTGCACTTCCCAAAGAGCCTCGGTTATAGGGCATTATTAAAATGTAATAAATAAATACATAAATAAATAATACAACTGCATCTAGTGTGTAGTAACAGTCCCATATTATGTGATTCCAATGACCAAGCTACAATAAACACCATTCTTCCAAACTTTCTTAGGGATGTCGCAAGCATCCAGTTGGGGACTCGAGCTTGGCAGATTCCCACCAGCTTGGCCTCCTGGACTGGAGTCCACATATCTCTGCGCTTGTCCAGCTCAGGGCAGGCCATGTCAGGCAAGTGTGGCAGTCCTTACTGCTCTACTGAGCCACCATTTTGTGTAGAATGGTGGGTTGGCCCTTTCCATGAATCACCATTTTGCATAAATGATGGCTATGAAGAGGTCCACATATGCAGAATTACAGCGATAATTGTATGAATATACCATTTATGCATGTAATTTTGCATAAATTGACCTCTTTATGACTGCCATTTGCACAAAATGATGATTTATGGAAGAAGTCAAGCTGACATTCTGCACAAAATGGTGGTTTGGCAGAGCAGTGAGGCACCGCACATTGCTTGCTGCCCATGAACCACATGGCAGCTCGCCACATGTAGTGAACTGCGTTGGGCGGCCAGCAGGGGTTTGGCGAGTGATGCACGGCATGGGCAGGGGTAAGTTCACCTATCACTAGTCAACAAATTATCTTAAAACTTTTACATTTCTAAATATTTTTAATATTTTATATAAGTTTTCTATCTTCTTAAGTCAATTATGTTAGGCATTCAGATTCAATGTATCTACTCTGCCTATTCATTTTATTTATAAATACTGATGATACCAGCATGAAAAAAGGTGACAAACCTACAGAAAACAGGCCAGGAGAAATGTGAGGCAAAGCCAGCATAGTAGAGAAGCTAGAGCTGTCACCACTCATCCACCGATCCAATGGCAACCAAACTACATAGCCATATTTATTTCAATACACCTTTCAACCATTTGAGGATCACTTTGCTAACATGACTATTTTAAAATGGAAGAGGGGAAACATATGACGGCTCAAAATAAGGATACCAATAAATCTGTGGATAGAAACAGAGGGAGAAAGCAGAGGCCAAGGGAAAGAAAAGAGAATGAAAGCCAGATAGAAAGGGCTTGGGAACTCACTCACACACCCAGCTACGGTGCAAAATATAACCACTTTTCCATAATAATAATAATAATAATAATTATTATTATTAATAACCCGCCTCTCCCTCTGGATCGAGGCGGGGAACAACAACAAATACAAAACACAAAAATCACAAAATAGTTCAGCTATTAAAACAAATAAAAACCAATACATCATTAAAAACATCTTAAAATTCAACTGGATAGGCCTGCCGGAAGAGATCAGTCTTCATGGCTCTCTTAAATTCATGAAGACTGCTAATTTGTCTAATCTCCTCCGGCAGACCATTCCACAGTCTGGGAGCGGTAGAAGAGAAAGTCCTCTGGGTAACACTCGTCAGCCTAGTTCTGGCTGATTTGAGTAAGTTCTTCCCAGAGGACCTGAGTGTGTGGGGCGGATTATACGGGAGAAGGCGATCCCGCAGGTAACCTGGACCCAAACCATGTAGGACTTTAAAGGTAATGACCAACACTTTATACTTCACCCAGAAACTGATTGGCAGCCAATGAAGCGATTTTAAAATTGGTGTAATGTGGTCACCCCTAGATGTACCGGTGACCAACCTGGCTGCCATATTTTGAACAAGTTAAAGTTTCCGGACTAGGCACAAAGGTAGCCCTATGTACAGCGCATTGCAGAAGTCAAGTCTCGAAGTTATCAGCGTGTGTACTACCGTCTTTAGGTCTTCCAACTCTAGGAAGGGGCGCAGCTGACGTATCAGCCAAAGCTAATAGTAGGCACTCCTGACCATCGCATCTATCTGGGCTGTCATTTGGAGCGACGGATCCAAGAGTACCCCCAAGCTGCGAACACAGTCTTTCGGGGGGGGGGGGGGTTAACCCCATCCAGAACTGGTTGACACACCTTCAAACCCAGGTTGGGGCCTTTGACAGTGAGCACCTCCATCTTGTCTGGATTCAGGGCATCTCACTAGTCAGAATGGTGATGTTTAGCAATTATAAAGTGCATTTCAAGTGTTCAAAGCACTTTGCATATATTATCTCAACAACCGTTATAACAGCTTTAGGAAATCATCATCATTATTATTATTATTATTATTATTATTATTATTATTATTATCATCATCAACATCATCCATGGGGGACGGGGCATAAGTCTGCAAGATCTGTGACTTGCCTATGACCACCTAATGACTTTGTGGCTAAGGTGTGATCTGAATGTAGGACTTCCCAACTCACGTAGTCAGCCACTCTGCTACAGCAGTTCATAATGACCATCCTTTCTTCTGCTCATATAACCTTCTGTCGTATTTTAATAGCTCTTGGTCTGGGAAGCCAGCCAATTTCCTTATCTAAGACTGTCTGGGAAAGACGCCAGCACTTATTTGGTTGAAGGGTTTTTATTTGTAATCAAAAAGTCCATTTACCAAAGCCAGGGTCACGCCAGAAGTTCAGTCAGTCCAAATGTTGAAGCTGAAGGTCAAACCAGGTTCTACAGAAGTTCAGGGTCCAAAGCAACAGTCAAGCCGGGTGTTCAGTCCACAGGTTCTGGTCCAGAATTATGCAGGATGTCAAGAGCCGAATACGTCGGTTGTTCTCAACGAATCTTGGCTTCTTCTTCCACCCACTTTATCCTCGCTGGAGCCTGTTCACAGCTGCGTGCCATTCCTTCGTTATCTTATTTAAGGCTCGCGTCAGCTGTGCTCTGTTTTCGCAATCTCATGCTGCGCCTTGTGGGCCGAGCTTGCTCTGCACGCTTGAGCTGCCGCCTTTGCTGGGGAGTTACTGGACAAACCCCTTCAGGCCCCAAATCTTCCTCATTAGAAACAGGGGGTGGGAGAGGGTGGCTTTCCTGGGGCTCTTCTGAGGAACCTCCCGGCTGTTCCTCCTCCTCCGGTAAGTCCTGGGGAATGGGTAAAGCTGCAGTTTCTGCCTCATGACACCTTCTTAAACTGGGGAAACCGACAGGACTATAGTTTAGAGTGCATATACCTCAAAATTGCTTTATTCTTGTCCTCTCAAGAGTAGGGATGGGTGAACCTGTCAAGCTTGATCTTGTCAAGGTTCTTGTTTGTCTACTGTGAAGCTCATTCCGACTCGGGTTCTCACCAAATTGCAAATCATAGCTTGTCCCCATACATGAATGTGAATGTATTTCCATGCACATTTTTCTAAATGTACACATTATGTTTACATATTTCTTCTACACATTTTCCCTTTCAGAAAAGTGGGGGCTTCCCCCCCAAATGTCCACATTCGTGCACAAATTTCAAACATGCATTTTTTGTATACATGCCCCTACCAAGACTCAAAAATGTACAGATTTCATTACCAAGAGGGATTCCATTCCATGTTCATCCTTGGAAGATGCAAACTGGGTATGTGCACATAAAAAAATGTGAACCCAACAAATTATTCACCCACCTCTATTTTTGAGAACTTTGGCCTCATACACACATAGAGATGTGAAGGCCCGGAGGGAGGGGAAATGATAAATTTGGAGAAAACACCCATTTTGTTTCCTGAGGACTGTATTTGTATTTCTCCAAAATAATTGGAAAAACTGAACAGCTTTGGCTTATGAAATATTTTCTTTTAGAATTCAAGACAAACTATTTATGTATTTTACCCAGCTTTTAGTCCCCCCCCCCAATTATTTCTAAAAACTATGTAATAAGAACACTTTTATAGAGAGACTAGCGATGTAAAACGTCTGGACATAATGAAGCCATGGGGGATATTTTTTTTTAAAAAAAACTCACTGTAAGATTCCCAGCATAATTATTTGTTACATTCCTTATTAAAATTATTGATCTGAAGTAGGAGTGTGCTCTCTGCCTCAGAATTATCTGGTAACCACGAACATCCATGGAGCATTCAATCTTCCAAAGTGGAGATTGGTCACTTCCAAACCCATTGATTAATATCAGAGTGGAGACATGCCCAATCGGAGCTTCTAAAGTCTCCAAAATTATCCAGCTGCTTTTCAGGCATCAAGGCTGTGTATCTGTGTGTCTCAATCTCCATATTTGGAAGATGCTGAGTGAGTTGAGGGGTAGCATTGATATTGACATCTCTGGCTAACTAATTAGGAATTGCTACAGCGCTGTCCGTGACCATGTTCTCCTCCAATCACAGTGTTTGGGGGAGTGGAAAACACTAACTGGCTACTGGTTCTGGCCGTGCATCAGCAAAGTAAGCATAAAAGCTCCCTCTATAATGTGCAGGGTGGATTAGTGTGTGTGTGTGTTTACGGGGAGAATGGTTTGAGGGGAGAAATTAAAAATTCCTAGACTTGAAGGGATCTGCTCCACATTTGGCATGTCTAAAGACCTACTTAAGTGCTATCACCATGCCAAGTTTCATCTCTTTAACTTTAAAAATGAGGGAACTGTAAGCATTTGATTAATTTCCATTGACTAGAGCAGTTATCCGAAAGCAGGCAGTTCTCTGACATGCAATCTGATGGGGCGGAGAAAGGGGAGCTGCTCCAAAATTGGGGCAGAGAATTGCCTCAATGGAGCTCTGGCTTGAATTTTGAGGCAGAGAAGACCCACTTTGCACATCCCTAATCTGAAATATATTTTACTGATAGATATTTATGCTAGGTTTCCCAACATGTAAGTAGAGTCATCATTGTGCATTCCTGATAGTAAATGTGCATTCTTGACAATTTGGGTTTTATTCTATACAGTCCTATGTTTCTGCTACTGTAGTAGTCATTTCATGTAGTACTAAGCTATTCAGACAATAATGACAAATTAACTAACCTGGTTTACTTTTAAATGTTTTGAAATATAATGAGAATTTTATGAACAAACTGCATTATACATAAAATAACATTAGGAATGGAAGGCTGCTTTATGTTCCTCAAGCAGCCCTCCCTAATCTGGCACCCTCCAGATGTTTTGGACTACAGCACCCAGCATTCCTGGCCATTCCCAGAGTGCCACTACTTATAGTCAAGACCAAGCCAAGCAGATTTTCCCATTTTTATTTTTAGAAACCAGCCATCATACAGTGTCAGGTTTTTAAAGCCCTCTATCCATTTAGTTTCATATTAAGCATTAATACAGAAAATTAAATTGTGCACACTAAAAGATACTAAGTTATGGATGGAAGTTAAATACAAATAAACTTAATTGATCGGTCTAGTTTACTTGCTACAGTGCCCAGTGGCACTACCCATGAACAAAAATACTCACTGAAACATAATAACTTAAACTCCATGTGAACCGCCCAGATAGCTTTGGCTATTGGGTGGTATAGAAAAGTAATTAATAAATAACATAATAAATAAAATATGTTTTTTCTTGAAATATCCATGAACAGGAACTAGAAGGAGCTTTTAGTCCTTCTTATGGACCTTTCTTTCTTTCTATTTATTTATTTAAAATATCTTTTGGTCAGCTTTCAGGGCAGGAGCCCTTCCAAGAATTGTATAACAATAATACCCTGTCTTGCAACAGTCTTATGAATATTCTTAGTACCTTATAATGTTGATTAGTTTCCAGAAGGCTCAGTGAAGCCACCATGTCTTGGGAAATATAGAGAAGGGAGGGAATTTCATTCAGTTTGCATTTTGATATAAACTTGCAAAATATGTACATCCCAAATCAATATGTGAAGCAGAATGCAGTTATCCTTCAGTATTTACACTTCTCAGAATTTTGCAGTGCTATACTTGGAATATATATATATATATATATATATATATTCAACAATGCATATATTCATTGGGGAAAGTAATATCAAACAACCCAAAACCTAAGGGGAAACTGCTAGCAAAAATACCTACATTTCACAAAAATGCCACAAAGGAAAAATGCATTGGACAAATGAGAAATAAAAATTGACATATTCACCCATCCCTAGGAATAAAAGATGTGCTAATCCTGACGTAGCCTCCAAGGACCCAGGGCAGAGATCAATGCTGTCTCAACAAAATCTCTTTATCTGATTCAAATGAGCTCCCTCCTAGTCAAAGTGGGCTGTAGCTGCTCAAATAGGCTGGTATATGAGGGGAGGATTTTCCTCAGATGGTTCAAGCATAGTCATTTTGGACCAGGTCAGGGACTGCACAGTTACCCATCTTGCCAAGGCTAAAGAAGTTCCAGTATTTTCTGATACTCTCTGGAAGTCTAAAATCAATCCTAGCACAGGGGTGAGCAATTCATAGCCTTTGGACAGCATGTGGCCCCTGTCATCGCTGGTATAACCCCTGCTACACACCCCTGCCATACCACTGAATTACAGTGTGTCAGCCTATCTACACACAGGATAAAACACTTTGAAAACATTTTGAAAACTTTATAAGGAGTGTGTCCTAGGCCCCAACAGTTCTCAAAACTGTTATAAACCATTTTAAACTGGTTTATATAGGCTCTGTGTGTATATATATATAAACACACATAAACAAAATGGTGCTCCATAGCAACTACAGATTACTAAAAGGGTCAAATTCAGTTTGCAAACAAGCTGAATTGAACTCTTTTAGCACAACTGAGCATGACAGAGCAGTTTGCCGTCATTACTGGTGGCAAACCAACGAGTTCTTTTAAAAATGTTTCATTTAGTTATTGTGTGTGTGTGTGTGTGTGTGTGTGTGTGTCTGTCTGTCCAGGGTGTAAAAATGGGCCCTGGACCTCCCACAGTTGCCCACCCCTGCCATAGCACTTCCTCTGCAGAGTTGAATGAAAACTAGCAAAAATGTTTTAATGGGTTCATCCTTTTTTTAAAAAAATCTTCCTTATTGACCTTTTGACATGAATATCAAACTTATCTACATTTAGCCTTACCCTACTAGATAGACCAGTAAATAATGACCTTCCTTCCTTCCTATATTCCCACTGAAGGTTTTTTTTTCTAATGGTGAACACAATATTAGTAAAAATAACACTTTAGAAGCTAAAGTTTGTTAAATCTTGTAGGCACTGAATAATCTCAGATAAAATTATGGGGAAATAAAATATGAATGAATAACCCAAAGAGGAGTAGTCCAAGGGGAGGTAGGGAGTGTTCTGAATATGTTTATCAAAAGAGACAGAATTATTATAATAATGATTTAATAGGTATGACTCATATACCTGAATATTCAGCCATTTAAAAACTGTCTCCAGTACTTAGAATCAGCATGATAAGCCATTTTGTTCAGTGATCACAGGTATTTGATTCGAGGTGCTGTGATCTTTTGAAACAACTTTGAATGCTGTTAACACTCCACTTTAAAGCGCTTGAAGGGAGAGAAAGAGAGGGAGGGAGGGAGAGAGAGAGAGAGGGAGGGAGAGAGATCAGAATGAAGCTCCATTGCCAATGCTGTCATTATCCTACCAAACAAGTGAGTGAAAATGTAATGCTGCATTTTGTGTTTGTGATTATATTTCACATTGTTTGCCAAGTTCTTTACAAGATTTTAAGTACCAGTTACAAACATGTATCCAGGAAACATTCTGCGCAAGGATTCTAATGAGCACGACAGAATATATAAATAAAATCCAATTTGACCGATTGGTGCAAAACGCTAAATAGCAATGCTTCCCAACACTTTGGTGACACCCCCTCAGCACACAGATGCCTTTTATTTTTGCTTCAGTTCACACAGATGTTTTCAGAATTTCAGTCTCTCCATCTTTCTCTTCTCTCATCTTTTTAGGCTATCTTGGTTTAAAACTGGACTAGCAGCAATTCATTCATTACCAACCTCTACCAAGCAAAGGACACATTTCAGTACTTACAAAAACAGTGTTACAGCATGATTGATTAAAACCTATACCTTAGTGGTGCTGGGAACTCTAACAGCAGCAGAATATCCAGGGTGCTTGTGCCTCTGGGCCTGGTATGAGACCACATCCTGGTCTTACTGAAGTTTCCCTCCATGGGGTAGGTAAGACTACTTCTAGCCCACGTCCAAGATAAGGCAGGAGAGCTGCACTAAACCTCCATGTAGGCCGTGGCTTTGCCTGGGCATGTTTTAGATGAGTAAAACTTTCTGCTTTGCTGTCAAAGTCTTGGGTAGGAAAGATTCTCTTCACCAATGACACCTTAATGTGAGGAATCCCACTTCTAACACTAAGGCTGTTTCTACTAGGGATGTGCACTGGATCGGACACGATCCACGATCCAGGGGGGGTAGGGAGCGCGGGGGAGGGGGCTTACCTGCCAGGGCCGTCCACAGCGGACGGCCCCGGGGGGGGAGGGAGTTAGGCCCCACCCACCCGCCCGCCGCCATTTTTTCCTCATAGACTTGCATTGCAAGTCTATGGGGGGGAAAATGGCGGCCGATCCAAAAATTTCCGATTTTTGGATCGGGATCGTACTCGATCCGGTCCGGGGGGCCTCCGATTTTGTCCGAACCGATCCGTGACAAAATTGGAGGTCCCGATCCGGGTCCTGATCCGATCTGGGGGGGTCCGTGCACACCCCTAGTTTCTACACCATGGGGTGTAGAGGGAGGGCAAGAGACGAACCCAGACCTGCTTCCGGGATTGTCCTCTTCAATCTCCATGGAGGAAGAGGATATTCCACTTCCTCCCAGGCTTGACACGCTTGCCACACCCACCATTTTGTTTGTCCCTGGGCCCCGAGGAGAGTGCACGAGCGCTCGTGTGCTACTGATTGGGCCCTCCCCTCCTCCCTGCCCTCCCATGGATGGCAAAACCGGTGCCACCCCCTCCTCTGCCCATTCCTGCTGCTGCGCTTACTCATGAGTAAGCACGGCAGCACCCAGGATGGATGGCCACATCTTCCGTGGTCTCAGGAAGTTCTCAGGACTGTGGAAGAATTGGGATTTCCCAGGAATCCCTTATCCCTGGGAAATCCTGTGCCTGTCCCTGGGAGTCCCTGTGCATCATGTGAACGCACAGGCACCAGCCGGGGAGATTCCAGGCAAAAAGCATGGTGTAGAGAAATTGTTCTGAATAAGAGATAACATTGCTGCTGCTAAATACATCTGGAGGATTATCTCACCACCTTTTTTATTTTTTATTTTTTTTAAAAAAAAAACACACACCTCTACACAAAACTGACTGGTGAGTGCACATTTTAATCTTTCTTGCTTCTTTGATCTTCTTCTGTGACCAACCATTTGTGGTTAAATTATCCATTGCCTTCTCCCTTAGGCTTTAGGTGCAAGATAGCAGAATTGGAGATTATTTAAATAGAAACAAATATAATAATGTTCATTTAAAACATATGCATGATATTGGATAACAATTACATAAAAGTTAAGCTGGTGTTCATATAGATTTTGAATAGTTTTTGCTTAGTTGTTACTGTGCCCTATTATAGGGTGACCAGATGAAATCCAGGTCAGGGCTCATGTAACTTTAACAGTTGTAGAAAAAAGGGAATTTCAGCCAGTGTCAGTTGTATGCAATTAGTTCCTGGTGAAATTCCCTCTTCATCACAACAGTTAAAGTTGCAGGAGCCTTGCCTTCTTTTGTATATGGTCACTCTAGTATAGTGCATGCACCTTTAACTGTTGTGATGAAGAGGGAATTTCACCAGGAACTAATTGCATACAAATGACACTGGCTGAAATTCCCTTTTCTCTACAAGTGTTAAAGTTACATGAGCCCTGACCTGGATTTTATCTGGTCACCCTACCCTATTACCTTGAGCTGCATCACCTCTCATGTCAATAAGAATAACAAAATGCCCTATATACTAACTCCTTCCCATTTAGAAAAGAAACAGATTTGTTCAGAGGTTTCTGAACTGAAGTCTTCCTTTTAGTCAGGGTCAAACTGATTAAGACTCAACACAGAAGAGACTTACCAGTTGACACTCTCTGAAGACACCATGATGAGCCCGACTGCATGCAGCTGGTGAACACAGCTTGAGGTATCTTAAAGGACTGCTTCAGAAGCTTTTCTCTCCCAACAGCTCATTCACAGCTCCTACATTCCAGGGCTAGATTTACACTACTGCTTTATAGTGGTATTGAAGTACACTGATAACCGTTGGGGCACAGGACACATTCCATGTATTGGTTTAATAGTGTTATTTCCTGCTCTTTATTCATAATGATTTGACACAAGGTGTAGATCTGGCCCTCTTCATTGTGTTGTCTCTGCCTTCTGATTTTCCTCGAGATGGGTTCTATTCTGCTTTCCCCTTTGACCTCTTTTCCAGGTCTTCTTTTTTGTCTTCATGATCTTCGAGTGACTGCAATGATAGAAACATTGTGGCTGGGAGTGAAAGGATACAACTCAGTTTTACAAGCTAAATGAACAAACATTTTTGAAAGCACCACCACTGCTAAGATCACAGAGACCATTCACTGCTAAGATTGACTTTGGAGATTCTTCTCTGGATGCCACCACCCATATTGTGTGGCAGGAGGCTATGAGGGAAAGAGCCTTCTCCATAGTGGCCCCTCGTCTGTGGTATGCCCTTCCCAGGGAGATCCACCTGGTGTCTTCACTGTATATGTTTAGATGCCAATATGTTTAAGACCTTCCTCTTTAAGCAGACATTTAATCTTTAATGTTGCTTCATCATTAATTTCACTGCTGGATCCTCGATGTTTTCAATGTTATTAATATTTCAATCTTTAATATTGTATTACTACATGTGTTATTTTGTTGTTGCTGTTTGGTTTTATGATTGCAAACTGCCCTGATGGCATTTAGCAGTTTGCCTGCATACAAATCCAATCA
This sequence comes from Anniella stebbinsi, assembly GCA_029215795.1. Taxonomy (NCBI): domain Eukaryota; kingdom Metazoa; phylum Chordata; class Lepidosauria; order Squamata; family Anniellidae; genus Anniella; species Anniella stebbinsi. Next base: position 194,528,220 of record JARDYH010000003.1, read on the forward strand.
AATTAATAGCACACTGATGTGGAGGTGCCATTCCACAGAAACACCAATTCTACAAAAGTGCAGCCTGGCTACATACCTGAAGGCTAGCCCACACATTTCCTAGACCTTTATGTCAAGTGACTGCCATGATGTACAGCACTGTTTATAAGCTTAAACCGAAAGTGGGGTTGATATTTAAAAGAATTTTCTAAATTAATGTTAAAGTATTGAACTGCTTTCTAACTACATTAGCAAAAGTGCAGTGCTTTCATGGCAGTCAACCTGAATCTTTTAATTAATTAGTGTTCTCTCTCTCTCTCTCTCTCTCTCTCTCTCATATTCCTTCTTGAATATATAAGTTTACAATCTGCATAACCTCATTTTTGTATTTAGTTGTAAACCTGGCCAGAATTCATAAGTAGAGGTACAAGTAACAATGCAAAACAATGGAACAAAAAGTTATCTAAATATTTTGCAATGTCAAAGAAAAGTTTGATTTGGATGAATATTTCTGCTGGTCCTTAATTTTAGCCAGTTTTACCTCGCTTTCCATCCCTTTGCCCAGTTTTCATACTAACAATGTGTGTGACCTTTTCTTCACTCTTATTCAGAACAGGAGCCAGAGCCAAGACAGAAAATTTATTGAAAGATTTGATTTCATTTTTATCTTCTTTCCTTCATATTCCTTACATAGACACTTCAAATGCAGATGATATAACAGTGCACAGAGCTGGTCTGTTAAAAAGAAAACATACTCCCCACCAAATATACAGCACTGAGAGGCAAACATTAAAAGAAGGCAATAACAAAGCAACTATAGCAAAAACATATATTTCCATATTCAATATATGGATTCAACAAGGACAGTAGCTCTCTTCAGGCATTTTTCTTCCTGGTTTCACAGAACACACAAGGAGGGGAGTGATCCAGCCCTACACCACTCCAGGTTCTTGGGTTGTGTGGAGAGCGTCCATGCCTACAGAAGGCTCTTTTGTTCAGACTATTGTGAAGGAACCTTAACCTAACTGACTCCATTTTGTATCACCTTGACCTAACTAATTCCATTTTGTACCCCCCCTTCTTGTTTTTCTTATGAGTAGCTTCTATGCAGCTGTATATCCGTTATGCAGGCAACAAACCATGTGACCTGACCTAGTTGAGAAGTATCAGACCAGACCATAAAAGGAAGCACCTGGCCTGCCATACCGTTGTGTTGCGTGCGCATATTCCTGTTGTATGAAATGCATATTTCCTGTTTGCTTGAAATGTATAAGAATCTGCTTCACCCGAAAGGGGGGGCAGCAGTTGTGGAACGATTCCAGGCTGTTGTCTTGCTAGCAATAAAGGCTGTCTGTTTGAAACTGCAACTTTGGATTGGACTCCGATTAATTACCGTAACACTATCACCCTCCACACATACAGGTTGAAAGAAATGTTCAAAGGGTGGTGTCGGGATGGAGCACTTCTCTCCTCATGAGTTCAGTGAAACTAGGAAGAAGAATGCCTGAATAGGGCTAGATTCATACAATACATAAGCCCAATTCAGCTGTTCAAAATATTCTTACCAGGTCATATGGAGGCCTACACATGTACTGTTGCATACACATAGGCCTCCTTTTTACACATGTTCACACCATATGCACAGACACTGCAAGAGGAGGGACTATGTAATGTTCACTATGGGCTCATTTATACCTAAGGGTGTAGTTGGATGCAGTGGGGAGGATTGCAGGATTTCCTGCTTCTGGGATCATCCCCCAGCATACACACACCAACACAACATCCTGGAAGGCAAGAGGGACATTGTGGGTGCCATCCCCCTCCCCCCCAAGAACTGAGCTGGTCACACAATTGCTCCAGCACCTGTAATTTGTTTTGTTTTTTAATGACCCTTTGAACTGTTCCCCCCACCCACCCTCAATGGCAAGGACTGCCCCCGTGGAGCTCAGTGCCCATTTTAAGAGTGCCACTACTTGAGGGGAAGAAGAGAGGAGGCAGGAGCAGGCACAACACCACCCACAGTCCTCAGTATGGTCCTGGGGCTGCGAGGGAAACTGGGATAACTGAGAGCCCAGTTATCCTGGGAAAATGGAGGGGTTGTCCCTGCTTGCCCCTGGAATCCCCTGTGCATCATTTAGATGCACAGGGACGAACTCAAGATGACCCCGGGGGAAAAGGCTGGTGTAGCCATGGCCTGTGTCAGGGTAGAGCTATGCTGTGTGGCTCCATTCCCCATTTGTGTGATTAGGTAAGATAGGCTGACCATATGAAAAGGAGGACAGGGCTCATGTAACTTTAACAGTTGTAGAGAAAAGGGAATTTCAGCCAGTGTCATTTGTATGCAATTAGTTCCTGGTGAAATTCCCTCTTCATCATACCAGTTAAAGTTGCAGGGGCCCTGCCTTCTTTTGTATCTGGTCACTCTAGTATAGTGCCTGCACCTTTAATTGTTGTGATGAAGGGGGAATTTCACCAGGAACTAATTGCATACAAATGACTTTGGCTGAAATTCCCTTTTCTCTACAACTGTTAAAGTTACAGGAGCCCTGTCCTCCTTTTCATATGGTCAGCCTAGACCGTAAAAACGTTTTGGAGTTATTTTCAGTATTCAGAGAGAGAGGGAGGGAAAGAGAGAGAGAGAGAGAGAGAGAGAGAGTAATATTTAACTTTGTAGATGAATAGGTAGGGAGGAGAAGACATCAGTGGATAGGAAATGTCGTATAACAACTCTTGAAAATCAACAAACCTTGTATACTAGCAGAAATCTGCTGCCTGTAATGTGGCAGCAGACAAAGGAGGAATTGCTATTCCTTTACCTATAATTTGCATTAAAATATTTTTCTTTACCATTTATAAGCCCACACGTTGCACTTAAATGTAGCTTTATGCTGAATGTTCCAGACATACTGATTATACAAATATCAATATAATGATAGCTGGAAAACAAGTTTGAGATTCCTTTGAGGGTCTGAGTTATAGGAACTGCAGAGACATCCAGAAACAATAGTTAATTTAGAAATTAAAGCAACCTGTTTATTTCAGATTATTATATTTTAATGCCTTTTATCTAAGCGTACTTTATCAAACAAAATAATGTATATATGATGATGTCACCAGACAGACTGCCTATTGGGAAATTAGCATCTAATTTGTTGTTGTTTTTAAATAAAAATAATGTGTAAATTGTCTTACAATGAATCCCTCATAAAATTAAAACCACATCTTGCAATATACCTCAGTCTGGTTTAGGAAATGAATGAGATCACATAGTGTGTAGCCCAGTGTTATCTTTTTATTTATTCAAGTAGAAGCATGCACAGGTTAGAACCACCATCTCTGGGAGATGAACATTAAACTTTCCCTTCCTACTCTGCCTTTCCTAAAATCCCCTCCCCCACCACAACAGGGTGTTAACAAAATTTCAAAAGCCCCCATTGATAGCAATAGAGACTTTGTTCTTTTATTAACCCCCTCCCCTCTCCCTAGTATGGGGTGGAGGTGGATTTCAGGAAAATGATAAAGGAAAGATGTAATCCTCCTTTCCTGGATTGCAATGGTCCTCTCTCTGTAGACTTTCATGATTAGTCGAAGCAGTCACTTTTTTTTTATTTATTTATCATCCAATTTGTTCACTATGATATTTTTTATATGTTTTAACTTATATATCACCTTGAGGGGGTTTTTGGGAGCTGAAACACAACTAATAAATACTTTTATAACAATAAATACATAGCAATAACCAAAAAAAACCCAACCCCTCCCTGATTATATAAGCTTGGAAAATCAGAAAATGTGCCTGTTTGGATCTGTTTATACATCTGCTTCGGTCATTGAAAAAGATTGAGACATGTGGTGAATGTAGATTGGAATGTATATATGCCAATATATTTGTGACTAATTGAAACATGATGTGCTAGCTAGTATAGTAAATAGAAGCTGGTGATATTGGCAATATGCCTTCAGGTGGAGGGTGTCTGACTTCTTCTACTTCTACTTCTTAAAATCTTATTTATTTATTTATTTATTTCCTTTATATCCCACCTTTTTTTCTCCAACAAACTCAAGGTGGTGTACATAATCCACCTCCTCTCCATTTTATCCTCACAACAACAACCCTGTGATGGTCCGAAGTCACCTAGTGAGCTTCCATGGCCGAATTGGGACTAAAACCCAGATCTCCTGACTCCCAGTCCAACACTCTAAGCACTATACAACACTGGAACTGGGTTCAAATGAAACAATAACCAGCGGTCAGTTAGATAGTCAAGAGTGGGTTAAATAATCGACGGTGGGTTATTGTGTCATCTGTCAATACATTTTTCACACCATGGTTGCTTATTTGGCCGAAATAACCAATGCAAATAACCAACACTGTGCAGAGTTGGTTATTTGAATAACCATTAGTTATCATGTCATGTGTCAAGCACCATTGACTATTTCGTTGCACACAGTTGGTTATTTTCGGCGACTTCAGAGTCTCCTTGGCAAGAGTGACCAAAGCGGCTGCTGCCGCTCTAGTCCAGCCAGCAGAACTCACAATGGCTGATGGGATACCAGCAAGAGGACTAAGGGGGGGAGAGAAAGGGCAGGGGATGTGTCAATCAAACACACTGTTGACTAATAGTCAACTCGCCGCTAGCCTTAATCCACACCACGTTTGATTATAATCATATCGTGTGGGGAGTATCTCCTCGATAATCAACCGTGGAGTTGACTACTATTAACTAGGGGTGTGCACGGACACCCCAGATCGGATCGGAACCCGGATCGGGTCCTCCAATTTTGTCACGGATCGGATCGGACAAAATCGGAGCCCCCCTGGACCAGATCGAGTCCGATCCCAATCCAAAAATCGGAAATTTTTGGATCGGCCGCCATTTTTTCCCCCATAGACTTGCATTGCAATGCAAGTCTATGAGGAAAAAATGGCGGTGCGTGGGTGAGGGGGGCCTAACTCCCTCCCCCCCGGGGCCGTCCATTGTGGATGGCCCCGGCAGGTAAGCCCCCTCCTCTGTGCTCCCTACCCCCCGGAGCCGTCCGCTTCCATCCGCCAGCGGGCGCCAGCGGATGGAAGCGGATGGCCCCAGGGGGGTAAGCCCCCTCCCCCCTGCCACTGCTTACCTTACAGGGACATCCGCTCCCATCCGGCGCCAGCTGCTACTGCGAGCGGGCTTTGCGGCCTGCTCCAGGATGGCGCGCCGGGTGATGTCAGCACCCGGCGCGCCATCCTGGAGCAGGCCGCGAAGCCCGCTCGCAGTAGCAGCCAGCGCCAGACGGGAGCGGACGTTCCTGTAAGGTAAGCACACCACGCGCCCCTGCCCCCCGCCCCCTGCCCCCTGCTTACCTTCCAGGGACGTCCGCTCCCGTCCGGTGCCGGCTGCTACTGTGAGCGGGCTTTGCGGCCTGCTCCAGGGTAGCGCGCAGGGTCATCACCCAGCACGCCACCCTGGAGCAGGCCGTGAAGCCCACTCGCTGTAGCAGCCGGCACCAGACGGGAGTGGACGTCCCTGGAAGGTAAGCGCGCTGTGGACAGCCCCGCTAGGGAAGCCCCCCCCCGCTGTCCACTTCCATCGGCGGGCGCCCGCTGGCACCCGCCAATGGAAGCGGCGGTGGGTGCCAGCGGGCGCCCGCCGATCCATCCGAACCGGTTCGGAACCTTTTCGGATCGGTTCGGATTGGATCGGCCGATCCAGCGGTGAGATCGGAAATCGGATAATTTATCCGATTTCCCCCTGGATCGGATTCGGATCGTGGATCAGATCCGATCCAGTGCACATTCCTACTATTAACCCACCATTGACTATTGTGTTGTCCGAATGCTGCCTGGTTTTCTTGTCAGTGACCTGCAGTTTCTTCTGTTGACTTTTATCATCTCCTCTATGCTGATGCTCATCCTTGTGTCATTTTTATCTTCTTCAGTTAATTCAGAATGCTTTTACTAAAATCATCTTTCTCTCCTATTGTGGTCATATCACTTTCTTTCCTTCTACTGTGGTCATGACAACAAGGCAATCCAACCAAGAGTTTCCATATCTGAAACAAGTGATGTGTACCAGGTAGGAATAATAGATTATGATACTGACATTCTCCAACTATGTTGAAAGAAAGAAAGAAAAATTATGTTACATGTATGGAGACATTTATACCATTTGTCCCTACTTGGCTTCAAAACCATGAAGCTCACGTAGCTCACATTTTGGCAAGTGTATTTTGTAAAAAATAAATAAAACAAAATGATGTTGTTGCGCCAATCAAGCCTTCCTTTTTGAATAAGTTTCTTGTTCTATTATTTGACATGAAGAAACATACTTTTAGAGTGTCTTACTCACATTTTATGAATATTTATACAACAATCACATGTTATTCCAAATCCTATCTCAATGTTCAAGAATTCTCTATGCTTAGCTACATACTGTGCATGCAGTTACTCTTTTCATTTGAGATACAAAATGCAGCACTAGCACTTCTAGCTGCTGCCTCATAGTCTTTTTTTATTTGCTTCCCTTCTTTTTTGGAAAGAAAAGATAATGGTTCAACTGGTGCTTTTTTAAAAGAACTGTAATTATCATACAATCCTGCTTTTCCCCAGTACAGTTTTATAAGACTATCATGATAGAGCTATGATATTTGGCAAATCATTGGGAAGCTCTCCAATGTAACTCCCATTGAAAATAAATGGGAGCTGCTAGGGATGGAGGAGAAATCCGTAGCAACACCCAGCAGCTCCCCTAGCAGCATTGTTTAATGCAAATGTACCTAATTTCACACTCCCAAACCACGATGCAAACTGAAACTCAATTATCCTTCAAAATTTGCATTTCTCTGAATGTTGCCATGGGGTTTTCCAGTCCCAAAAAAATGCTTACAAAAATATGTAGATTGGGGAAAATATCATTCAAACATGCAGGATAGGAGGAAAATTGCTTGCAAAAATGTGTATATTAGGCCCAAAGAAATGAATTCAAAAGTGCATGTATTAGGACAAAAGCACACAAAAATGCTTATGAACTTCCATGCAAATTGAAATCGACAATTGGGACAGATTGAATGTAAGTCTGGAGAAATTCTCAAAGTTCACAATGAACTGAACTTGAGACTGGAACAATGAGAAACCGAGAGAAACCAGCATTGACAAAGTCATTCATCTCTAGGAACTACACAAGACAAGCTGACGTCAGCTGCCTTGGAAGTAGTTTAAATAACTGGTGCTTAAGTGTTTGCTGTTAGCACTGTAAGATAGGTATAAACTAGGTGATAAATAGGCCTGTGCAAGCCTCAGGCCTCAGAATCCCAAGGTCGAAGTGCAGAAGCCATTTTTGGACGGATTTGTCCTAAAATGGCCTCCGCACTTTAGCCTCAGGATTCCAAGGCTCAAGGCTTGCACAGGGGTCTAGAGATAAATAACCAAATTAGTCAGTATTCATGCTTCGTCTGTTGTACCTTCTTCTTCTTCTTCTTCTTCTTCTTCTTCTTCTTCTTCTTTGGTATTTGTTGGCAAAATGTTTCAGCAAAAATATTACTTTCTCACATCTTGCCTTGTTTTTACTCTATACACCATATAACAAATGTATCAATTTCATGTAAAGAGAAACTGAGGCTAACTACTTTCCTATGTACTCTAAACACAAAGTGTACAAAAATTGATAACCACTGTCTTCATAAATTCACTGTGCTGAAGATATAGTATTGTAAGGATTTTTTTTGTTATGCAGTAATTGGATCCAGCCACTCCGCCAGACATTAAAGGATGTTAGCGGCTTCACATAGTAAATAATTAAAATTTCCACTTGTCATTTGGATGCAACCGAGAAATGTTTTACTACTGTCATTGCCCTCTTACTATGCAATTTATGTGAGTGCTTACCTTCTTACTATTCACAGCATTTTAGGCAATCATGTGCCCAACTCTTCCATAATGCACAGGCAATGCAATGTAATTCACAGGGTGAAAGTGGACTAGATGTTAAAGAGATGTAATGCGACTGCAGTTCTGCATCTCTGTTTCCTCTATTCCTCACAATATCTAGGCAAGCCTTCCTTAAGCTGACACCTTCCAAATATATTGGACTACAACTCCCATCTTTCCCAGTCTGCATAGCTGATGGCCGTGCTGGCTGCAAATGATACCGAATGGTGAAGATGAGCATTGTACTATGGAAGGTGCCAATTTGGGTAAGATTGGTCTAGTATACAGTAAGGTGTGACAAGGATAGCTTGGCCACAGTGGGACGGTAACCTCAAGACTGGATTACTGTAATGTGCTCTATGGGGGACTGCCCTTACGGCTGCTCCAGAAGCTGGAGCTAGTGCAGAATGTAGCAGCTGGGCTGTTGCTGGGAGCTGCTGTTTTTCAGCATGTAACTCCTTTGCTGAGAGAACTACATTTGCTACTAGGCCAAGTTTAAGGTTCTAGTACTAGTGTATAAAGCTCTAAGCAACTTGGGACTGGATACCTGAGAGAACGCCTTCTCCCTTATCAACCTGCCTAGTCAATGAAGTCATTGGAGGGTCTGTTCCTGATGGTTCCACGTGGACCTTTGGCCCAATTGGAGTTCACCAGGAAAAGAGCCTTCAGTGTGGTGACCCTTTCTCTTTGGAACACCCTGCCCCTGGAATTCAGGCAGGCATAAGCTGACCAGATAAAATCCAGGTCAGGCTCATGTAACTTTAACAGTTGTAGAGAAAAGGGAATTTCAGCCACTGTCATTTGTATGCAATTAGTTCCTGGTGATATTCCCTCTTCATCACAACTATTGAAGGTGCAGGCACTATACTAGAGTGATCATATACAAAAGAAGACAGAGCCCCTGCAACTTTAACTGTTGTGATAAAGAGGGATTTTCACCAGGAACTAATTGCATACAAATGACACAGGCTGAAATTCCCTTTTCTCTACAACTGTTAAAGTTACATGAGCCCTGACCTGGATTTTATCTGGTCACCATGGGCAGGCACCAACACTGTGCTGCTTCTGGTACCTTCTGTCATTTGTGAAAAAAAATCAGAGCAATTGCTCAAACCCTCAAGTTTCTATGAATTTTTTAAAGATCGTGCTTGTTCTGAAAGCTGAGGCCTAGTCAACACAAACATATATATACACAGCATCACATATTTGATGGACTTCTTGTCCAACCCATGTGTAGCTGTAATGTTGCATTCATGCGCATCCCTTCCTAGTCATAAAAAACCAGCCCTGTAGCCACAGCATTTGCATAGCCCTGCCCACTTCTGCCAATCCACATGTGGAAGCGCCATCATGGGGCACATGTCCTCCTGCAACGGCACTCCTGACATTGCGGGAAATTTCGCTTGCCTCTACCCCGTGAATGCCAATTGGGGAAGCAGGAAACCTCGCCATCACTCCCCTCCCTTGCGAAAGGGCTGTAAGTGTAGAAAGGGCATTTCTATATGTAACACATGTACTCTACCATTAAGCTATCTAAGGGACATAGACCAGCTCAGCTTGTTATAGTAATAAGCTCTGAATTTATATTTATTTATTTATTTATTTATTTATTACATTTGTATACCGCCCCATAGCCGAAGCTCTCTGGGCGGTTTACATAGGATTAAAAACAATTGAAAACAATATACAAAAATTAAAACAGCAAAAACATACAACATACACACAATCTGTACATTTAAAACCACTACAACACTTCAAAAAGCTACCAAAAAGCCCCCAAAAAAACAAACCCAGGCTCCTCAGATATTGCCAAATGCCTGAGAGAAGAGGGAAGTCTTGACCTGGCGCCAAAAAGATAACAATGTTGGTGCCAGGCGGGCCTCGTCAGGGAGATCATTCCTCAATTGGGGGGCCACCACAGAGAAGGCCCTCTCTCTTGTTACTGACCTCCAAGCTTCCCTCGGAGGAGGCACTTGGAGGAGGGCCTTAGATGTTGAACGTAGTGTTCGGGTAGGTTCATGTCGGGAAAGGCGTTCCATCAGGTATTGTGGTCCCAAGCCGTGTAAGGCTTTATAGGTTAAAACCAGCACCTTCAATCGGGCTCAGAAACATACTGGCAGCCAATGCAAGCGGGCCAGAGTAGGTCTTATATGCTCGAACCTACTGGTTCCGGTTATCAATCTGGCCGCTGCATTTTGCACAAGCTGCAGCTTCCGAACCACCTTCAAAGGCAGCCCCACGTAGAGTGCATTGCAGTAATCTAACTTGGAGGTTACCAGAGCATGGACAACTGAAGCCAGGTAATCCCTGTCCAGATAAGGACATAGCTGGGCCACCAACCGAAGTTGATAGAAGGCACTCCGTGCCACTGAGGCCACCTGCGCCTCAAGTGACAGAGATTGTTCTAGGAGAACCCCCAAGCTACGAACCCGCTCCTTCAAGGGGAGTGCAACCCCATCCAGAACAGGTTGAACACCCTCCATCCGGTCAGCAGAACCACCCACTAACAGGGTCTTGTCTGGATTGAGTTTCAGTTTATTAGCCCTCATCCAGTCCATTGTCGCAGCCAGGCACTGGTTCAGCACATCCACAGCCTCACCTGATGTAGATGAAAAGGAGAAGTAGACTGTGTGTCATCAGCTTACTGATGACAACGCACTCCAAAACTCCGGATGACTGCACTCAACAGTTTCATGTAGATGTTGAACAGCATGGGGGACAAAACTGACCCCTGCGGAACCCCATACTGGAGAATCCACGGGGCCGAGCAGTGTTCCCCAAGCACCACCTTCTGGAGCCAACCCGCCAAGTAGGAGCGGAACCACTGCAATGCAATGCCTCCCACTCCCAACTCAGCCAGTCATCCCAGAAGGATACCATGGTCGATGGTATCGAAAGCCGCTGAGAGATCAAGGAGAATCAACAGAGTCACACTCCCCCTGTCATTCTCCTGACATAGGTCATCATACAGGGCGACTAAGGCTGTTTCCGTACCACAACCAGGCCTGAAACCCGACTGAAATGGATCCAGATAATCGGTCTCATCCAAGAGTGCCTGGAGCTGGCTCGCTACCACCCGCTCCAAGACCTTGCCCAGGAATGGAACATTTGCTACTGGCCTGTAGTTATTAAGATTTTCAGGGTCCAGGGAAGATTTCTTTAGGAGTGGTCTCACTGCCGCCTCTTTCAGGAGGCCTGGGACCACTCCCTCTTGCAAAGAGGCATTAATCACTTCCCTGGTCCAGCCAGTTGTTCCATCCCTGCTAGCTTTTATTAGCCAAGAGGGGCAAGGATCCAATATGGAAGTGGTTGCACGAACTTGTCCAAGCACCTTGTCAACGTCCTCGAGTTGCACCAACTGAAACTCATCCAAGAAAACAGGACAAGCCTGTGCTCTGGATACCTCACTAGATTCACCTGCTATAACACTGGAGTCTAAGTCCTGACGGATGCCAGAGATTTTATTCTGGAAGTGCCCAGAAAATGTATTACAGTGGGCCTCAGATGGTTCTACCATGTCCTTGGGGCCAGCATGTAAAAGCCCCCAGACAACTCTGAAAAGCTCCACTGGGCGGCAGGTTGATGATTGAATAGTGGCAGCAAAGTATTGTTTTTTTGCTGCCCTCACTGCCCCTGAATACAGCTTACCATAAGCACTTACCAGTGTTTGATTGCATCCATCAGGAGTTCGTCTCCATCTGCCCTCAAGCCGTCTCCTGTTTTGTTTCATCACCCTCAGCTCCGCGATATACCACAGAGCCATACGAGCTCTACACAGGAGAGGGCGCTTAGGAGCAATTGTGTCAACTGCCCGGGTCATTTCTGCATTCCACAGAGCAACCAGGGTTTTGACAGGAGAGCCAGCCCTATCAGCCAGAAAACTCCCCAGAGTCCTCTGGAAACCATCTGGATCCATTAGCCTCCGGGGGCGGACCATCTTAATAGGTTCCCCACCCTTGCAGAGGGAAAAAGCAGCTCTAAGTCTGAACCTCAGCAGGTGGTGATCTGACCATGACAGAGGGGTTGATGTTAAGGCCATGTTGGGCTATCCATAGGTCAATTGTGTGTGTATCAAAATATGGAATTCAATCTACTTTAGTGCTATGTTCACATATTCAGCCCAGCTTTCTTTTCTTTCTTTGCACATTTGTAAGTAATAAGAGTTTGCCAGGATTGCATGGACTTCAGGAATAGAAATTCAGACTATGAAAGGGAAAAGGGACAACTCTGTTTTATTGACTAAAAGAACAATACATTGGCCCTCAGGTAGAGAGTAAGACCAGGAGGCAGGCAAGCACATGCATGAGCTGGAGGCTGAACCATGGAGCACAGCAGCTAGAGCATCTTTCTGAAGGATGCTATGCCACTCTAGCCACCACACTCCTTCGGTGGGCCTTTGACCTCTTGTGTGCACCTACTTGTCTTGAGCACGATGCTCTAAAGAAGGGTCTGTAAGCACATTCAGCTTAATATGATTAAACTCTGATGGGAAGCCTTGCCTTATTAGGGTTTCTCATAACAGGAACCCTATAAGAGTGCTCAGCTGAATGAGCTTACAGTCCCCTCTTCAGACTGTGTAAGTCAATGTAGAAAGGCCTACTTGGATGTCAGGCATGCAGGAAGACTGATCTTATGTGTGTGCCCACGTCCGTATATCCAGTCTAGCCCTACACATGGACAGGCACACCCCTGAATAGGGCTAGGAGCTATCAACTCTTCAGAATGCTACAAAACTCTAGCCACGTAGTTCTGCGATTTGGCCTATGAACTGACATTTGCTTGCCACCCTGTCACTCCCTCCTCATGGTGGTCACTGAGATAGAAATTAAGAGAAAGTCAAGTACATATGCAAGCATGGAGGCCTGACCACAGAACATAGTGGCAGAAGCATCTCTCTGAAGGGCATGTCTTCTGAAGGAAACCACTCAGTGGCAGAGGAAGTGGCTGAGCTATTGAGGGGAAGGTTTCAGTAGGCTGACCATATGAAAAGGAGGACAGGGCTCTTGTATCTTTAACAATTGTAGAGAAAAGGGAATTTCAGCCAGTGTCATTTGTATGCAATTAGTCCCTGGTGAAATTCCCTCTTCATCACAACAGTTAAAGTTGCAGGAGCTATACTAGAGTGACCAGATACAAAAGAAGGCAGGGCCCCTGCAACTTTAACAGTTGTGATGAAGAGGGAATATCACCAGGAACTAATTGCATACAAATGACACTGGCTGAAATTCCCTTTTCTCTACAACTGTTAAAGTTACATGAGCCCTGTCCTCCTTTTCATATGGTCAGCCTAGGTTTCAGTGATGGCCACAATAGTTGGAGGTAGTGCCTCCAACTTCCAATTGAAGGATTCCTTTGTTGTTCACTGCAGCAGAGGAAGAGGTGGGCAGAGATAGGACATCAGTCTCAGGAGAAAGGGGAAACCTAGGAGAGGAAGCCACAGGCTGGCAATTCCCCATCCCTTATATAGCCCATGAGGTCAGCCATCCCGTCCATCCCCTGAAAAGAATGTCCCTGTGTACAAGGCTACAAATATGGAAAGGGCCACATTTTGAAAGGAACTGGGAACTGGGCTGATGAGCACAGCCAAACCAGGGGCATAGCAGTGACATTATTTTTCTAGTTTTAAAAAAGAAAAGGAACCAACCTTTGACCACCTTTCAAAACACTCCCCCACAGTCTTATAACCTCCATACACCTGCCCCCAAAGGCCATAGTATTTTCCCTACTACCATCTTTGCAAACAACAAGTAGAAGGGGGTCATTCCACTCAGTGCTGATCTATTTCCCTCATGATGTACTTCATCATCATCATCATCATCAACAACAACAACAACATCAGCACTGACTTCATCATGTTTACTGCACCTCAGTCAACATTAAGGTTTTTTTTCTTTTTCTGGACTGTAGCTAGGCTAATGTTGTAGCCCTACAAGACTTATCAGGAAAAGCAGAACTCTGGCCATCTGCAGACTTCATATGGTGAACTAATTAAATCCATCCAATATGCTGACCTTTGCGTATTTAGAGTTTTTATCTCATATGCTTATTTTATTGGATTTTTTTTTAAAAAAAATTTGATTAAGCATAAATTCTTCATAGTTAATGTTGATGCTGGCATAGAAAACTTTGAAAAGCAATTCAAAAGTTTAAGACATTTTTAAAAATTGACATAGCATTCTTAAACTGTCAGATTGAATATGGAAGTTCAATGATTAGACAAGAAATTGATATTTTATGAAAGACTTTATTACTAAATTATTAAAACAAGTTTTATCCATTTTGCTTTCCAAAAACTGTGGCATATGTCAGGAAAAGAGGATTTAGCATAAGTGATATAAAATAGGGGTGTGCACGGACCCCCCGGATCGGATCGGGACCCGGATCGGGACCTCCAATTTTGTCCCGGACCGGTTCGGACAAAATCGGAGGCCCCCCGGACCGGATCGAGTCCGATCCCGACCCAAAAATCGTAAATTTTTGGATCGGCCGCCATTTTTTTCCCCATAGACTTGCATTGCAATGCAAGTCTATGAGGAAAAAATGGCGGCGGGTGGCTGAGGGGGGGCCTAACTCCCTCCCCCCCCGGGGCCGTCCGCTGTGGACGGCCCCGGCAGGTAAGCCCCCTCCCCCGCGCTCCCTACCCCCCCTGGGGCCGCCCGCTTCCATCCGCTGGCGCCCGCGGGCGCCAGCGGATAGAAGCGGACGGCTCCGGGGGGGTAAGCCCCCTTCCCCGCCACTGCTTACCTTCTCGGCCCGTCCGCTCCCGTCCGGCGCCGGCGGCTACTACCAGCGGGCTCCGCGGCCTACTCTCGAGTAGCGCGCCGGGTGATAACATCACCCGGCGCGCCACCCTGGAGTAGGCTGCGGAGCCTGCTGGTAGTAGTAGGCGCCGGCGCCGGGACGGGAGCCGCCGGGACGGGAAGGTAAGGGCCCCCCTCCCCCCTCCGCGCGCCCCCTCCTCCCCTCCACGCACCCCCTGCTTACCTTCCCGTCCCGGTGGCTCCCGTCCGGCGCCGGCGCCTACTACTACCAGCAGGCTCCGCGGCCTGCTCTAGAGTAGCGCGCCGGGTGATGACATCACCCGGCGCGCCACCCTAGAGCAGGCCGCGGAGCCTGCTGGTAGTAGTAGGCGCCGGGACGGGAGCCGCCGGGACGGGAAGGTAAGGGCCCCCCTCCCCCCTCCACGCGCCCCCTCCGTGCGCCCCCTCCTCCCCTCCACGCACCCCCTGCTTACCTTCTCGGCCCGTCCGCTCCCGTCCGGGGCCGGCGGCTACCACCAGCAGGCTCCGCAGCCTGCTCTAGAGTAGTGCGCCGGGTGATGACATCACCCGGCGCGCCACCCTAGAGCAGGCCGCGGAGCCCGCTGGTAGTAGCTGCTAGTGCCGGACAGGAGCGGACGGGCCGAGAAGGTAAGCGCCCCCCTCCTCCCCCCCCCCGCTGTCCACTTTCATCGGTGGGCGCCCGCTGGCGCCCGCCAATGGAAGCGGCGGTGGGCACCAGTGGGCGCCCGCCGATCCGCCGATCCGCCGAACCGGTTCGGAGCCTTTTCGGACCGGTTCGGATTGGATCGGCCGATCCAGCTGCGGGATCGGAAATCGGATAATTTATCCGATTTCCCACTGGACCGGACTCGGATCGTGGATCGGGTCCGATCCATTGCACATCCCTAATATAAAACAATAAAATAGTTAAACTTAGGAGCTAGAATCCACTGTAATATTGATTGATTGATTGATTGATTATATTCTGTACCACTAATAGCTGCAGCTCTCTGGACAGTTCACAATAGTTAGCAAGTCTAGGGTTAGTCTTAACAAAAGCCGTTTGCAGCGTAATCCTAATTATGTTTTCCCAGAAAGAAGTCTTTCCAAATTTAGTAGTACTTACACCATCATAAGTATGTTTAGGACCTCAGCTTTATTTCCCTCAAAACTCCTCAGCTATTTTGTGGAGCAGGAAATTTCAAAACACTTTTAATTTCACAGAAATTCTGTGGCAAATCTAATGAGCTCTATTAGAGAACACACATGCAAATTTAAACCTATGCAAAAGAAGGCTTCAATCCCATACCCACTTACCTGGGATTCAATGGGACTTACATCCAGGTAAGGATATGCAAAAATTTGTTGAAGTTAACAAAACATGTGAACTTGTCCTGCAACCCTGAATGCAAACACAAGCAGAAGAACATGTTCTTCAAATATTCTTACAAATTACTGAACTTGCATGTACACTTTTTAAAAAAGTATATATCTATATATCTATAGATATATAGATATATAGTGCACTTTAACAAACACATTTCCATGCTTTGCTCTCGGGTGGTGGTGGAGGGAGTGTGGGTTTTTGGTGTGCTTTTTCAAAATATGTGCACATATTCCCCTGTTCAGAATTTGAATGTGCACTTTTCTCGTTCAAATGAAATGGGAGGAAAACCCCACAAGAAATGAGGTGAGCCAAGATTCAAGGTTCAGCGAACCAGCCAAATATGAAAATCACTTATTTGCCCATTCCTACTTCTGAGTACACATCTATAAGATTCTTGTTGCAGTTAGGCATGGGTGAGAAATTCATTCAATTTAATTTTTTTTAATGGATTCATAAAAATCTACACTTCCCAGAACTAAACATGGAAATGAACACAATTTGTAGCCGGAAATCCATACATTTCTGGGCTTGCAATGCATTCCTAAAAAAAATATATGTGTTCAGTATGCACATATTTGAAGAATACATAAACACCACTGTGTAAATTTCTAAAATTTCCACTAGTAGAGTCAATGGTGAATGAGACCATTAACACATCTATTTGAAAAATGTGCCTAAGAATACATAAAGATTTTTTTTATTTGAAAAAACTGGAAAAGAACAGACATGGAGGTAGGAAAAAAGGGCATCTGTGAAACAGACTTGACTAATCAGCCCATGCCTAATTGCAGTAGCACACTGAAAAGCCTGTTCTGGCATAGCTAGAGTCACATGTTACATTTGACAAATAGAAAACTCCTACTATATTGCCTTATAACTGCAATCCTAATAAACCATTGTTTATCTCATCTTAGCAATGCAGGTTTGCACTCAGGCTGCCACCCTGAATGCAATCCTGGGGGCTCAGATGCCTGTCCATGCCCAGCATGTGCTGCTCTATTTTCCTAATTGCCATCACGATGCGCAGCTTGTCATTACGTGTGAACCCGGTGAGACTGGGTGACTGGGGTGATTAACAAACCACCCTGCAACCCTACAATAGAGCATTGGTTCTGGTTGGTTTGTTAACCACCCCAGTCACCCAGTCTTGCCTGGTTCTGACATCACGACAACCCATGCTGGTGAGGGTAATTAGCGAAATTGATTGGCATATGCCTGGCATGTGTAGGGGTGGCTTATTAACCATCCTCACACATGCAAAACCAGTCTGTGTGTTTAATATAAGAAATGGAGAAATGTTTTAGAAGTTCAGTTGGTCCTAACAAACAACAGATGCAATTCACATTCCATTGTAATGAGTTAACAGCAGTGGCTTGCAACCTAAATTTTGATCTATACATTTTTTAACTTGTTGCATCATGTTCACCTAGCTATTTAATTCTGTCATACTCCATTTTTTAAATACAGTTTTAATATCATCATGGGCAAATAGACTGATTTTATCAAGGCAAAAAGAAATGAGTGTCCCATATGGCTGTTTCAATACCTTGAAAGCTTTGGGGACAAGGAAAATGCCTTATTTCACATGTCGAATACCATCACACTGTAACAAATGTTTCAATAATGTCACTCCCCCATCACACAGCTGCTAGTGGGAGTTGGTTTGGCATACCCTTTGGTGGACAGAGAAGAGATAGGGGAGGGCAGTAAGGCCTAATAAAGCTATTGTTTGCCTTTAATTTTTGTCGATGAGCTCATTTCCCTCACTTTTGTCCAAGTACAGTGTAAAGTCTATTGTGTGTGTACCATGGTTCTGCAATCAGATCCTTTATGTCTAGATACCTCAGGCTCATGTGTGGAAGGACATTTAGTAACACCCTTCTTCCTAGCAACAAACTATGTACTCTTTTACATGAAGTCTGAAGAGTTACAGTCCCATACAATCTGTATAATGTAATTATTCTGAATGTGTCAGCTTTAATGCAGTTCTGTCTTACAGTGTTGTTATAAGGATTACCAAAATAATAAATATTAAGTGTCCTGGGTAGTTATGAAATTTCTACATTATTATGATTATCAGCATCTTGTATTTTCTCTCAGTGCTTACTTAGGCATGGAGGATTCTTTCTGTTAGAAGTGTTTTGTTATTAAAGAAATATTCTGGTTATATGGCAAGTTTCGAGAATGACAGCTGTTTACATTGCTTTTAATAAGAGCAATGACACATGCATTTTCTCTTATGTTTTGCTTCAAGGTATTTGGAATTACTCCTGAAGCTTAATTTGAGACGGGGAACGATGTCTATTGTCATGAGTTTCCAGTCATGATTTATTTTCAATGATAGGTTTTGATATTTATTTATTTTTATTTTATTTCCCCCCACCCCCAACATTATATGTGTTTGAAATACTACTACATCTGTTATAGTAGCTTTTAGAGGCATTGCTGTTCACCAGACATTTCTGATCTTTGTTATTTTTGTTTGTTATAACAATAGGTTCATCGCAATACAAGACACAATTATTATTCCTAAGGGGTTGGTTCTGACTTGATTGGTTGGTACTGTATACTCAATTGGCAGTGAATTATTTTGCAACCTGATTATGTTTGCCAAGATATTCCTTATTTTTAAAGATAAGCTAGTCTGTTCTATTGTTTATTTACTTTTTCATTCAAAAATATGGTGAAGATGAGTCCAAAGTGTGTGTACCTGTGGTCTTATCTTCATCATATATTTTTGAGAATTATTGTTATCAGTTATGTAGTCTTGAATAGCAATGATAAAAGCTTCTATTTCTGCTTTAGGTTACTCTATACATGGCTGCTGAGAAGTAACTAACCAGCAGATCTAATTATAGGATTGTCAGGTGTCAATTACATTATTTGTATTCTTGACTGTTAGATCAGTTTTCAGTATTTTAGGCTGCAAACCTATGGGTATTTATCTAGAAGTAAGCCTTTCTGAAATCAATGGAACTTACTTCTGAGTAGACAACTGTACTATTAAGAAATGGCTGGTAAGAGGTTTTTCAAAGTTCTGTGGGCTAAATTTGACATTTGTAGCACTCCACAGCATTATGGTTGTCATTTTTGCAAAAAATTAATTTGGGGTATAATGGGGTTAAAGACTTGTGTTTCAGAGAGGCATACAAGTGTCCAGTTTCCTCAAACGTCATCTCCAACCCACTTCTAACCGGGCACCCTGGTATACAGAAGATCTCAGGGAGTTGAAGCGGGAAAGATGATGACTGGAGCGCCGATGGTGGAAAACTCGAATTATATCCGACAAAACATAATGTAGAGAACATCTCCAATTCTATGGGGTGGTAATACGTGCAGTGAAGAAAGCTTTCTTCTCTGCACCCATTGTGTCTGCAAATTCATGTCCAGCAGAACTGTTCAGGGTGGTGAGGGGGTCTAACCCAGGCACCTTCCACCCTGAACCCGATCTTAGAGCCTTCGGTAGTTCGCTGTGATGCCTTTAACTATCATTTCACAGATAAAATCTCTCGGGTAAGAGCCAACTTAGATGCTGTCATTATAGCAGAGGCTGACAATGGAGTGTCCAGCAACTCCGTGAGTAGAATTACACTGGATCAGTTTCAGTTGGTGAGTACTGAGGATGTGGACAAGCTGCGAGTGAGGAGGACAACTTGCCCTCTCTATCCCTGTCCTTCTTGGCTGGTCATCCAGGGAGGAGATGCAGTTAGATTACAACTACAACATATTATTAATGCATCTCTCAGGGAGGGGAGTTTTCCATCATGTTTAAAAGAAGCGGTGGTACGGCTGCTTCTGAAGAAGCCCTCCCTGGACCCCCTGGACCTTAATAACTACAGACCAGTATCAAATCTGTTGTTTCTGGGCAGGGTGATTGAGAGAGCAGTTGCCTTCCAACTCCAATCAGTTTTGGATGATACCCATTTCAAACTGGCTTCAGGGCAGGATATGGAGTTGAGAACGCTATGGTCACCATAGTGGATGATCTACGCTTGAGTATTGATGGGGAGTGTGTCCCTGCTGGTACTTCTGGATCTCTCAGTGGCTTTCAATACCATCGACCATGGTATCCTTCTGGAATGCCTAGGAGGATTGGGACTCGGGGGCACTGTGCTTCAGTGGTTCCAGTCCTAACTCTGAGGCAGGTTCCAGATGATGATGCTTGGGGATAGCTGCTCCTCAAAAAAGGAGCTGTTGTATGGTGTACCACAAGGTGCAATCCTATCCACAATGCTGTTTAACATCTACATGAAACTGCTGGGAAATATCATCTGGAGGCATGGGGCGGGGTGCTATCAGTATGCTGATGACACCCAAATATATTTCTCTATGCCTTTGACAACAGCATCAGCTAAGGATAGTGTGTCTCCTCTGAATGAATGCTTGGAGGCAGTAATGGGCTGGATGAGGAAAAACAAATTGAAACTCAATCCAGATAAGACAGAGGTGCTTACTGTCAAAGGCCCCAACCTGGGTTTAGAGGTGTGTCAACCAGTTCTGGATGGGGTTAAACTCCCCCTGAAAGACTGTGTTCACAGCTTGGGGGTGCTCCTGGATCTGTCGCTCCAAATGGCAGCTCAGATAGATGTGACAGCCAGCAGGGCCTACTATCAGCTTTGGCTGATACGCCAGCTACACCACTTCCTAGAGTTGGAAGACCTAAAGACAGTAGTGCACATGCTGGTAACTTTGAGGCTTGACTTCTGTAATGTGCTGTACATAGGGTTACCTCTGTGCCTAGTCTGGAAACTTCAACTAGTTCAAAATGTGGCAGCCAGGTTGGTCACCAGTACAGGTAGGGGCGACCATATCACACCAGCTTTAAAATCACTTCACTGGCTACTAATTACTTTCCAGGCAATGTATAAAGTGTTGGTCATTACCTTTAAAGTCCTACATGGTTTGGGTCCAGGTTACCTGCAGGATCACCTTCTCCCAAACAATCCGCCCCACACACTCAAGTCCTCTGGGAAGAATTTGTTACAGTTAGCCAAAACTAGGCTGACAACTGTTACCCAGAGGACCTTCTCTTCTGCCGTTCCCAGACTGTGGAATGGCCTGCCGGAGGAGATTCATCAACTTAATAGTCTCTTTGACTTTAAGAAAGCCATAAAGACCGATCTCTTCCAGCAGGCCTACCCAGTTGAATTTTAAGACTTTTATTGGTATTTTAATAATATATTAGTTTTATGTGCTTTTAATCAGTTTTATGTATTTTATATTTGATGTTGTTCCCCACCTCGATCCAGAGGGAGAGGCGGGAAATAAATAAATAAATAAATAAATAAATAAATAAATAAATAAATAAATAGTCTTGTACTACACACACACCAATTGTCATAACTCTAGCACCTTGGAAAGTACCCAAACAATTTCAATATGCTGTCAGTCAGTCTGTCAGTCAGTCAGTCAGTAGACAGGGCTGGTGTCAAGGGTTGACATAGTTGGGACTTGCCAAGGGGCCACATCCAGGAGGGGCCTACTGACAAGAACTCGCTGGACTTACTCTTCTTCTTCGCCATTGCAATCCATGTGTTCATCTGCATCTCACTCTGGCATGGAATATAGAAGTAGTGAGAAGGAAGAGCAGCACATGCCACTGACAACTTGCCTACAAGTCTCTCCCTGTCAAGTAAACCAGCTGTAACGATGTTGAGAAAGATGAGGTGGAGCAATAGCAGCTGGTGAGAATGTAGACTCACTGAGGGAGGGAGGCCATTGAGAGTGACTTGCCTAAGGGGCCTCAAAAATCTAGTACTTTGAACAGGTCTGTGACTGTATAATACACTTTGATTGAGTGACTGAGTGATTGAGTGATTGAAAAACCTTGAGCCAACACTACATTCAGACACAAAGCCCTTGCCAATGCCTATCCAATCCAAGCGAAGGAGACATTTGTTTTCTGAGGGATCCTTGCCCTCAAAAGGCCATGTGTTATGGATGCATTCCCTCAAACAATTTCACAGCATAAAACAAAATATAGTACAGAACCAAATCCGCCTTCTGCTTCCCTTTCCGGCTGGATTTATTTTTCAGATCTAAGACTTTGGATGATTGAGTGGCAAGCCAACTTTCCCCACTGCCCCCTCTTCCATCCTGAACACCCTCCTAACTTCAGAACCTAAACTGAGCTCAGTTTCCCAGCTCTCTACTAACATTGTACTCTAGTCATATATATGCTTGAAGGCACCTCCTCCACCCTCACTGCACCCATCACACACTGGAAAAGGAGATCTCCTAGCAGTTCTGCTGAAGCACATGCCCAGATGTTTTACCAGAAATATTTCTTTGATTGACAAACTACATTTAACTGGAAGCCTTAATCAGCTACTTCAATAGGATTATTTTGCCGGTAATTGATTCTGACAAATGATAACTTCAAGAGGCTATCACTTCAGCAAATCTACATCCCCGGTCATCTTTTCTGCTGGATGTGTATTCTTAACTAAAATGCTTATTAAAAGTGTCCCTTTTTTACATTTGGAAAAGCTCTTCCAATTAAAAACAATTTTAGGCACCTCTCTCAAAGTCAGCAAATGATGGAGTGGACTTGTGTGCTTAAACAAAAACTTTCTGTGAACTTTGCCTCTTCCTTGTGCCTTTTTAATATTTAGGGACACAATTTAGCTACAGATCAACATGTTTATATCTCATAGGTTTCACTGAGAAAATGAAGCATATGTTGTGTAGTAGTCCAAAGCTAAGCATGTTGTTTGTAGTGAAGTAAGTCCTACTGAGCTCAATGGAACTTATGTCTAACAAGTTAGGGTTGGGGGACCAAGGGCATTCTGCTGTTCTCAGTTCAGCCTACTGAGCCTTGGGAGCGCCATCCATTTTTCCCACACAGCCCAACTGATCTGTGGGGCAAAGACAGATCCAGGACAATACTCCCAATTAAGGTCACTAGTGGCGGGGGGTGGGAGGAGAGGCTTTAATTTTTCATCACTAACAGTAGGGATGGCGTGAGCACCCGACTGGGTCCAGGAATCCAGCAGGCTCCCCCATGCCCAGCCTCCTGGACTCCAGTTGCCCCCATTCGTCAAGCCACGCTAGCCCCCAGCCCTTACTAGACCCATCTGCAAGTGCCCAGCAGCCATCCAGCCCTTCAGCAAGTCACCATTTTGCAAAAAAAATTAGCAACTCGTGTTTTTCCATGAGTCAAATCTTACACAAATGGCGGCTGTAAAACAGTCATTTACGTGATATTACAGGCATAAATGGTCCATCTACAGGCATAAATGTCCCCTTACCACACAGACTCTCAAACTATCTACACTACTGCTTTAAAACGGTTTATAACACTTTTAAACCTGTCAATAACGGTTATTAACCAGTTTAAAACTGTTATAAACCATTTGAAAGCAGTAGTGTAGATAGGCTCACAGACACACACATGTTTATTTGCCTGGCAGGCAGCTTTTGACTGGGACTGAACTGGTTTGCTCTGTGCAGAAGTGGAGAGCTACCATCTTTAATCTCCCAAAATGTAATGCACAATGCTGTTGCCAGGCAAAAGTGCAGCCACTGCCCACTGGATAAATAAACAAATCCAGGGTGGATGACTGGTTGGTGGCAAGCAGCAGCAGTGGGCAGGGCCCCAGATGATGTGATGGGCAGCAGTAGTGCCAGATTTGGGGGAGGTTCATCAGTGGCAACATACCAAGGGCCCAACAAAGTTTGGTGCCAGCTTGAGTAAATTCTTTTGCCACCTTTTAGGATAGGAAACATAGTTACTGATGGCTTCTCATGCCACTCCTCATGGTGTTTCCTTTGGAGACATACAATTAGAATTACTCAAATCAATAGCAGCTCCAGAGATTCCCCTCCATAGGGTGGGGTTAGTTCATAATGTGAAAGTCCATCAGGCATCACCAACCTACTTTTTATCCTCCCCCACCACCGATCTTTTTCCAATAAAGCATCGCTAAAGAAAGAGGGTAGTATCCAATGTGACACTACCGCTAATGTAAATCAACTTGTGCTGGCATAATCAGCCTCTAGAGCAACACCTGCTGGTGTGATGGGTTTCCCTGAAAAACCTTCATGCCAGCAAATGCTATTGGTGCATTTCGAGAAGCCATTTATGCTAGCACAATGTAATTTAAATTAGCAGCAGTGTCACATTGGATACTGCCCAGAGAGAGAAAGAGAATTATGAAAGTGTTGTGTTAAATGAAGAGCCATTATAATAACTGACCTGGAACTGTAGGTCTACATTTGTTTCTTTCAAAATAAATATTAAGATAGTCAAGTCTTTCCTGTGTTTGGTAAAAGGAAGGACGATTTCCCAAAACACGGAAAAAATCCAAACAAGAGTTACACAAACACTTGAAAAGGAACATTTTTCTAAATTTATCCAGCACATTTGATTAATTTCTGGAGTGCAATTCCCAGTCCTGGTGGGGAGACAGCTGTCGAGAAACAGCAAGAAGGAAATGATGACTGTTTCCATGATACGGAACATTTTTAAAGCATCTCTTCTTTTTTTTCCTAAAAGGACAGGAAATCAGATCAGGAGAGCTTCTAATCCCCTCTTGGCAATTGTTTACTGTTTTATTTGGTCTTCTCAATAATAAAAAGAAAGCTAAAATATTACAGGCAAGCAGTTTATTCAGTGATTCATTATGTTGCCCAGCAGGCAGAGAAATCAGCAAGAGCATGGGCTCATTGGGTTGCTCCATATGCTGATTTGCCAGCTTGTACAGAAAACAGCAACACGTACAGCTTGGGAAAATGCTGAATGCAGCAAATGTAAGGAGAGGTGGTGGGGGATGGGGGCCGCAGAACCCAGCTTGAAGAAAATGGATCTCTTTCTTGATACAAAAAAAGAAGGACGAAAGCAAGCTTGATGCATAAGAGTCGAACATGTTCCTCAATCTCTGGATTGTAAAATGAGGGGAGAAAATCCTGTTGGAGGAAACAAAATAGGGATTTTTCACTCTTTCATATTGATACGAGAACATTAGCTGTTCTTTTCCCCCCTCGTAAAATTTTATTTTGAAATAAAAGGACTAAAAAAAGAAAGAAAAGAACATACATATAACAAGTTTACTAAAGAAATAAAGAAAATTGTGTATTATCATTCTTAGTCTATCACCAATAGGTTTGTGGAATAGCTAGAGTAAAACAGCCAAGGAAGAAGCTCACTGTCTAATGAAAGAATGAAAATGCAAGTTATATAGCAAGTATGAGAGAGAGAGAGAATCCGAAAAAATAAATGCAAGTGTACTTGTCTTGAATTTGATAAAATGTTTGAAGAGCTTCTACAGCCATCAACCTGCAGGAGAGGGAGGCCTGCTGCCAGGGGAGAAGAGGAGTGTGCCTGCCTGCCTGCCTCCTGGCCTCGCTGCTGCCACCACCACCACCACCACCACCACCACCCTCCTAAGGACTTCAGCCTGGCAGACTGCCACTCCCTGCAGGACCAGGCCCCCAGGTACTGAGCCAGCTGCTGTGGACAATTACATCTGTCCCCCTCCCTTCTTGGGAGGGATATTTAAGCTGCTGGCTGAGGGGGCCTGGGAAAGCCATCAACCTGCAGGAGAGGGAGGCCTGCTGCCAGGGGAGGAGTGTGCCTGCTGCCTGCTGGCTTTTTGTCTTTGGTTGTTTTTTTGTTGTTGTTGTTGTTTGTTTTGTTTTGTTCCCCCCCCCCTTCCCCAGGCTTGAGCTATGTGCCTGGGAGGGAGGATACAGGGCCAGGTGGGGGGATCTGAGGGGAGCACAATCAGTGTAGTGACGGGTAGAGGGAGCTATGGCGTTGTGAGGAGGACTTGCCAGGTAAGGGGAACGAGGCCCAGACAGTTAATGGCTGTGCCTTGTTCCAGTCCCCCTCACACCCACAGGCTTGTTGGTTGCCTTATCAGCCAGCCCTCAGGCCTCCGGGTGCTGCTTTTAAATGCCAGATCAGTGCATAATAAGATCTCCCTCATCCACAACTTAATTGTGGATGAGACAGCCGATCTGGCATGTATAACCGAGACCTGGGTGGGAGAGCAGGGAGGAGTTAGTCTCTCCCAGTTATGCCCACTGGGGTACTTGGTTCAGCATCAGGGTAGACTTGAGGGCCGGGGAGGGGGGTTGCTGTGGTCTATAGGAATTCCATCCCCCTCTGCAGGCTCCCTGTCCATGTGACTACTGGTCTGAAGTGTTTGCACCTTGTGTTGGGCCAATGGGACAGATTAGGGATTCTGTTGGTGTACCGCCCACCCCGCTGCTCAACAGACTCCCTAGCTGAGCTGACAGAGGTGGTCTCAGGTGCTCTGTTGAGGTCTCCCAGACTCTTGGTTCTGGGGGATGTCAACATTCATGCTGAGGGCACTTTATCTGGGGCAGCTCAGGATTTCATGGTCTCCATGACAACCATGGGACTGTCCCAACATGCCATCGGCTCAACGCATGTAGCAGGGCACACTGTAGACCTGGTTTTTTCAACTGGACATGGAGATGGGGATCTGAAAGTGGGGGACTTTACATCAACCCCTCTGTCATGGTCAGATCACCACCTGTTGAGGTTTAGACTTACAGTGGTTTTTCCCCTCTGCAAGGGTGGGGGACCCATTAAGATGGTCCGCCCCCGGAGGCTAATGGATCCAGATGGTTTCCAGAGAGCTCTGGGGAGTTTTCCGGCTGATAGGGCTGGCTCTCCTGTCGAAACCCTGGTTGATAAGTGGAATGCAGAAATGATCCGGGCGGTTGACACGATTGCTCCTGAGCGCCCTCTCCAGTGTAGAGCTCGTACGGCTCCATGGTATACCGCGGAGCTGAGAGTGATGAAACAAAACAGGAGACGGCTTGAGGGCAGATGGAGATGAACACCTGATGGATGCAATCAAACACTGGTAAGTGCTTATGGTAAGCTGTATTCAGGGGCAGTGAGGGCAGCAAAAAAACAATACTTTGCTGCCATTATTCAATCATCAACCTGCTGCCCAGCGGAGCTTTTCAGAGTTTTCCAGGGGCTTTTACATGCTGGCCCCAAGGACATGGTAGAACCATCTGAGGCCCGCTGTAATACATTTTCTGGGCACTTCCAGGATAAAATCTCTGGCATCCATCAGGACTTAGACTCCAGTGTTATAGCAGGTGAATCTAGTGAGGTATCCAGAGCACAGGCTTGTCCTGTTTTCTTGGATGAGTTTCAGTTGGTGCAGCTCAAGGACGTTGACAAGGTGCTTGGACAGGTTCGTGCAACCACTTCCATATTGGATCCTTGCCCCTCTTGGCTAATAAAAGCTAGCAGGGATGGAACAACTGGCTGGGCCAGGGAAGTGATTAATGCCTCTTTGCAAGAGGAAGTGGTCCCAGGCCTCCTGAAAGAGGCAGCAGTGAGACCACTCCTAAAGAAATCTTCCCTGGACCCTGAAAATCTTAATAACTACAGGCCAGTAGCAAATGTTCCATTCCTGGGCAAGGTCCTGGAGCGGGTGGTAGCGAGCCCGCTCCAGGCACTCTTGGATGAGACCGATTATCTGGATCCATTTCAGTCGGGTTTCAGGCCTGGTTTTGGTACAGAAACAGCCTTGTTCACCCTGTATGATGACCTATGTCAGGAGAAAGACAGGGGAAGCGTGATTCTGTTGATTCTCCTTGATCTCTCAGCGGCATTCGATACCATCGATCATGGTATCCTTCTGGGATGACTGGCTGAGTTGGGAGTGGGAGGCACTGCATTGCAGTGGTTCTGCTCCTACTTGGGGGGTCGGCTCCAGGAGGTGGTGCTTGGGGAACATTGCTCGGCCCTATGGATTCTCCAGTATGGGGTTCCGCAGGGGTCAGTTTTGTCCCCCATGCTGTTCAACATCTTCATGTAACCGTTGAGTGCAGTCATCCGGAGTTTTGGAGTGCGTTGTCATCAGTACGCTGATGACACACAGCTCTGTTTCTCCTTTTCAACTTCATCAGGTGAGTCTGTGGATGTGCTGAACCAGTGCCTGGCTGCGACAATGGACTGGATGAGGGCTAATAAACTGAAACTCAATCCAGACAAGACTGAGACCCTGTTAGTGGGTGGTTCCGCTGACCGGATGGAGGGTGTTCAACCTGTTCTGGATGGGGTTGCACTCCCCTTGAAGGAGCGGGTTCGTAGCTTGGGGGTTCTCCTAGAACCATCTTTGTCACTTGAGGCGCAGGTGGCCTCAGTGGCACGGAGTGCCTTCTACCAACTTCGGTTGGTGGCCCAGCTACGCCCCTATCTGGGCAGGGATAACCTGGCTTAAGTTGTCCATGCTCTGGTAACCTCCAAGTTAGATTACTGCAATGCACTCTATGTGGGGCTGCCTTTGAAGGTGGTTCGGAAGCTGCAGCTTGTGCAAAATGCAGTGGCCAGATTGATAACTGGAACCAGTAGGTTCGAACATATAAGACCTACTCTGGCCCGCTTGCATTGGCTGCCTGTATGTTTCCGAGCCCGGTTCAAGGTGCTGGTTTTAACCTATAAAGCCTTACACGGCTTGGGACCTCAATACCTGATGGAACGCCTACCCGAACACTACGTTCAACATCTAAGGCCCTCCTCCAAGTGCCTCCTCCGAGGGAAGCTCGGAGGTCAGCAACAAGAGAGAGGGCCTTCTCTGTGGTGGCCCCCCAATTGTGGAATGATCTCCCCGACGAGGCCCACCTGGCGCCAACATTGTTATCTTTTCGGCGCCAGGTCAAGACTTTCCTTTTCTCTCAGGCATTTGGCAATATCTGAGGAGCCTGGGTTTGTTTTGTTTTGTTTTTGTAGCTTTTTGAGGTGTTGTAGTGGTTTTTAAATGTACAGATTGTGTGTATGTTGTATGTTTTTGCTGTTTTAATTTTTGTATATTGTTTTTAATCCTATGTAAAACGCCCAGAGAGCTTCGGCTATGGGGCGGTATACAAATGTAATAAATAAATAAATAAATAAGAAACATTAGCTGCTCTGTAAAGAATCTATGTGCATTTTTCAGAGTTCAACAGTTCATGAAAGTAACTGGAAAATTTTAGACACCAGAGTATAGCATGGGATTTTATTGGACCTGAGGTGTCCATTTTAAGGACAAATAATATGAGCCCTCCCTAAAAATAATGAGGGAGTTTAGCCATCTGAAGGTGGGCATGTGTGGAGATTGGTAGGTGAATAGGGTGTGGATTTGATGGGTGAGACTGTGGTAGATACAGAAGGGATGGCTGGTGTCATCAAAAGAAACTTGGGGAATTGGCAGGGAAGCTGTCCAAGGACCTGCCTTAACAGTGCCAGCTTGCCTGTGCACTTAGAAACCCCCCGCACTTTTACTGCAGCTGGGTGGCATCGAATAATCCCAACTCAGGAGGCGGCACAGGCTTTCCAGCAGCCATGCACCTCACTAGGCCCACATGCTGCCCCTTGCCCGGCTTTTGGCAACCAATGGGAGGTTGCCTTCTGCCTGGAAACTCCTCTGGCATGATGCTGGAGCAAAGACAGAACTACAGAACAGTTGTGGTAACCTCGCTCTGGCAGGAAAAGTCAAGGTAAGCCATAGAGTCATAGAATAGTAGATAGGGTGACCAGATAAAATCCAGGTCAGGGCTCATGTAACTTTAACAGTTGTAATGAAAAGGGAATTTCAGCCAGTGTCATTTGTATGCAATTAGTTTCTGGTGAAATCCCCTCTTCAACACAACAGTTAAAGCTGCAGGGGCCCTGCCTTCTTTTGTATCTGGTCACTCTAGTATAGTGCCTGCACCTTTAACTGTTGTGATGAAGAGGGAATTTCACCAGGAACTAATTTCATACAAATGACACTGGCTGAAATTCCCTTTTCTCTACAACTGT
This sequence comes from Anniella stebbinsi, assembly GCA_029215795.1. Classification (NCBI taxonomy): domain Eukaryota; kingdom Metazoa; phylum Chordata; class Lepidosauria; order Squamata; family Anniellidae; genus Anniella; species Anniella stebbinsi. Next base: position 194,558,027 of record JARDYH010000003.1, read on the forward strand.
TAAAGTTACATGAGCCCTGACCTGGATTTTATCTGGTCAGCCTAATAGTAGAGTTGGAAGGAGCCTATAAGGCTATTTAGTCCAACCCCCTCCTCAGTGCAGGAATCCACCTTAAAGCATCCCTGATAGACAGCTGTCTGGCTGTCCTCGACTTTTCCAGCACACAGCTTTGTGGGAAAGCCCCGTGGTGGCTACGAGGTGACTGCTGCATCATATAAGCGACACCGCAGTGTTCATTCCATAATTAGGTACAAACCCAGAGTTTTACGTGTACTCTTCATTAAAGGGGAACGTTATTATGCTAGGACAGTCTTTTGCAATCACATATGTTGGACTACAACTCTGAGAATCCCACAGCCAGCACAGAAGTTGTGCTCCAACACACCTGGAGGGACCCAACTGATAATGGTGGTGGCAGCGGCTGCTTCTAGAGCTTCTTCTTCCTGGGGAGATCCAAGCCAACCATTGCACCAACTAGCCAATCAGATCTGTCTGCCTTTATGATGTCATTGAGAGCAAAAGAAGCCATATGCCTTACCTTCATTGTGAATGTTTGTTGGAGTCAGATGCGTGGAAATAAGACCCCATTGCTGAGGTTCTCAATCAATGTTCTGTCACATAGTAATATGATGCTTAGGTTGCCTCTTCAGTCTCACCACCCCAGCAAATGGCAGCAAGACTGGGAGTGTTGGTGGGGTTGCCCAAGCCATGGGGACATGTCCCCCGCACAAGACTTATTAATATTTCCATCCCCTTTTCACAGTGCCCCTATAGAAATCACTTAAAGGGGGAGAAATTTGTGCAAAAAGCAAAAACATTTTTCTAAAACTCACTCCTCTTGTCAGCGCCACATTATTTGGTAATTGATTAGTCCCTGTGCATCTATTGGGGGAATTCCTTTCACTTAAACTGAATTTAAAGAGAATTGACAAATGAATTTGAAATGGATATTGCATTAGATATTTTTACTAGATCCCAACAAGCCATCTCATTATAAAGAAAAGTACACATCTATCACTCATATGTAACAGTGTTTTGCACCAAACAACCTGAGCGAACCTAATGAGAGCATCTGTAGAGCATTTTCTATTCAATATTGTGTTAAAATATCTGATCTCAAAAAAGACTACAAGCTCCCCAAAGGCCCAGCCTTGTTGGCATCTGCCAGTCTCAAATATATTCAGAGATCTGCAACTTCTTTAAATAAACACCATTACCTGATGAAATTTCTTTGTAAGAGATTTCCTTTGTGAATTAGTAACAACGTTGTTGCTTGGCCGTCACTGAATAACGTATAATGCAACACTGGAAAACCATCTTGCTCATCCCAATACTGGTTTCATTTCAAATGTTTAAGGACAGTGATCTTGTTTTATATGAGTTGCACAATATAAATGATCAAATATTTATTCATCATGTTTTGGATAACTCATGTGGCCACATTGTCCTTCATTTTTCCAATGAAACTGTTTGCTTTGTTTTTAATACTAGGCACATTTTTTGAAGACTGAACTGCTTTGATGTCAATACATCTAGCATAGAGGATAGATGTTAGGCTTATTTTATTTTATTGATTTATTATTACATTTAACAATTACATACATTCTTCTTGTTGTAAGGAACCCAAGGCAGCTTAAATAATCCTCCTCTCCACTTTATCCTCACAACTACCCTGTGAGGTAGGTTAGGCTGAGAGTCAATGACTGGCCCGAAGTTACCCAGTGAGCTTCATGACCGAATGGGGTCCAGAACCCAGATCTTCTGAGTCCTAGTCCAGTACTCTAACCATTTCAACACACTGGCTCTCTGACTTAGACCAGACTTCAAAACTCTTCTCAGTCATGAATAGGGTGTCCATATGAAAAGGAGGACAGGGCTCCTGTTGTGATGAAGAGTGAATTTCTCCAGGTTGTTGCATGAATACAAATGACACCAGCTGAAATTCCCTTTTCTGTACAACTGTTAAAGATACAGGAACCCTTTCCTCCTTTTCATATGGGCACCCTAGTCATGAAGATTCTTGGATGACTCTGAGCCAATACCATCTCTCATACAGCATTGGCTTAACATAACTTACAGGAAAGATAGGGAACCTCCAGCCTGCAGGCTGGATATGCCCACAGAGGATCACCATCTGGCTTGCCAGTTTCTCCCCCTGATCCCACATCCTCTCATGTTTGTCATGTGGATAAAATAGCAAATGTGAACACCTATGAAATGAAATGAAATGAAATGGCACCACTGCCAACATGCCTGCAAAGCAGTAGGGGTTGCATGACCAAGGGCAGATCTACACATAGTCCTCGATGCGCCCTCTCTGCACCACGAGCCACCCTCAGAGTGCTGCACCCTGCCCAGTGTGGACCAAGCCTTGGAGGCTCTGCTCGCGCCCTCGCCACCACCCTTTCATCCTGGCCCAGTGATTGGGAAATCCCTCTCCCAATCACTGGGTTTTGTTTACAACCCTCCTCCCTCCCCGGAACCGGCGGCGAGGGCGTGAGCAGAGCCTCCGAGGCTTGGTCCACACTGGGCAGGGTGCAGCGCTCCAAGGGCAGCTCGGGGCGCAAGGAGGGCACATCGAGGACTACATGTAGTTCTGCCCCAGGTAACACAGATGCCAATCCTAAACATATGATAAAGTTCAACAGCTCACAAGATTGTCAGTCATTAGCAGCATGATGTGCTCCCAACAGCTAAACTCCCCAGATTTGAATGGTCTTGTTTCCCATTCTGTGGTGCCTTGAGGCTCACAGGATAAGCTGGTAGGGTCTGATGGCAGAACATGACAATAAAGAAAATAGCTCCACGTGGGTCCTGCTGGCTGAAACTCTCTCATAGTACAACAGTAGAAAGATGTTCTCTCAGCAGGAAGCTAAAAGCAACAGAAGGCTTGTGTAGGCCAACAATTTCTGTGGTGTGGTTAGCTCCACATATCCGAGAGAAGCCAACTAGACCATTAAAGGGTGTTCACCTGATTTTGTAACCTAAGACTTCTGCAAGGCTGGAGAGTTGAAGGTTCTGCTGAGGAATCCTCTGAACCAGAGGAGGACAGTAGGGTTGTGCCCTCTGTCTGGGAAGAACATGCATGAGCCACTACTCTCCTGAAGAATCCTCTGCTGCACACTGAAAGGGTGGAAGGGTTGGGTCATGACAGCCAGACCCCATAGCAATAGGATTGCTACTGTGCAACCTGTCCAATTACAGACAGATCAGTCATGCACTACATCAATGGATCAAAACAAGCAAAGTATCTATGGGCCTTTTGTGACCATGGTTAGTCATGGTATCTATCTAGTTATATTATTTTATTATTATTATTAAATACAGAGATGAAACAAGATCACTAACACTTAATAGTAATTGCCCCATACATCTATCAGAGAGGGAATGAGAAATATTGATTGTGAATTATATTTCCACAAAGCAATCTATTCTTTTAGTTCTTATTTTAAAGTCTCATAGAGATGGAAAAGCTGCCCCCTGCTTCATATCACATTGCCTTGGGAGCAATCTGAACTACTTTCCTGCAAAAATTAGAAATAAATGGACCTATTTCACAAGACAACCCAACTTTGGAAGTCATTGTTCCCCGCTATCCTAGCCAGCATCTAGACCTCTGAAACAACCGCTTTACCAGCCTCCAAACCCTCTTCTCTTTAAAACACAATTGCCATGCTGGTGCTGGCAAGGCAACAGTTGTGTGTGGAAAAAGAGAAAGAGGGAGGTCTATGCCTGCCTTGCTTCTGTAGTGCTCTGGTGTGCTGCCATAGAGTCCAACATGACAAAGGACCAGGTGGCTTTTAGGAGATGTAATTTTTCCAATAGTTACTGGATAGCCCTGGAAAAACGACATATATCAAAGATCCCCAGGGCACCAGAGAGGAGGAGGAGGAGGAGGAGGAGGAAGAGGAGGAGGAGGAGAGGAGGAGGGGAGGAGGAGGAGGAGGAGGAGGAGGAGGAGGAGGAGGAGGAAGAAGAAGAAGAAGAAGAAGAAGAAGAAGAAGAAGAAGAAGAAGAAGAAGAAGAAGAAGAAGAAATTTATTTCTAACCCACCTCACCCTCCGGATCGAGGCAGGGAACAACAAGGAATATAAATACAAGGACCATAAAATAGATAAAACATTAAAAACAAATAAAAACTGATACATTATTAAAAACATCTTGAAATTCAACTGGGCAGGCCTGTCAGAAGAGATCAGTCTTCACAGCTGTCTTAAATTCAACAAGACTGCTAAATTGTCGAATCTCCTCTGGCAGGCCATTCCACAGTATGGGAGCGACAGAAGAGAAGGTCCTCTGGGTAACACTCGTCAGCCTGGTTCTGGCTGATTGGAGTAAATTCTTCCCAGAGGACCTGAGTGTGCAGGGTGGATTATACGGGAGAAGGCGATCCCGCAGGTAACCTGGACCCAAACCATGTAGGGCTTTAAAGGTAATAACCAACACTTTATACTTTGCCCGGAAACTAACTGGCAGCCAGTGGAGTGATTTTAGAATTGGTGTAATGTGGTCATCCCTTGGTGTACCGGTGACCAACCTGGCTGCCATATTTTGAACTAGTTGAAGTTTCCAGACTGGCACAAAGGTAACCCTATGTACAGCGCATTGCAGAAGTCGAGCCTCGAAGTTACCAGCGTGTGCACTACTGTCTTTAGGTAGTGGAGGGAGTTCCCCACTGCTGCTCCCATTACCACTGGCCCAGTAAATCTATTTTAAAGGTAAGAAAGGAGAGGGTTGTAGGAATGGGAGGCCTTAAGGTTTGGGTTAGTTTGGGAGATGGGGGCAGAGAGAAGGAGGGAAGTCAGGAATTTGTTAGGGATGTGCACGCCCCAAAATATCATATTTTATCATTATCGGAATTTCAGACCAAAAAAATTATCGTCTCCGATAATATTGTAGGTTAATCGTATCGTCTTCACGATAATTATCGGAAACTCGATATTTAATTTGCAGTCCCATTGTGCCTTATAGAACTGAATCATTTAGAAAAAATGCCTATAACTTCTGTATTTTCAAAGATACAGGCTTGAAACTTGGTCACAATGCTTACGGGGTATGCCTAAGTATGTGTATGAAATTTGAGATTGATCCCTCCAACCCTCGATTTTATATGAATTTATTAAAGATCGTTTAAGTTCTGACAGGTCAGAATGACAGCTCACCACGTGCGTTTATTCAGACCTGTCAAGTTGCAGGATCTTTTAAAAAATCATATAAAATACAGAGGTGGAGGGATTGATCTGAAATTTGGCACATATGTATAGCAACATGTGCTAGTCATGCATATGAAATTTGAGATCGATGCCTCCAACCCTCGATTTTATATGAATTTATAAAAGTTCTTGCAACTTTATTGAGAGCTGGTTGACCTGGTCTCCGTGCTGTCATCTTGTTGTCTGCTTTTTTCCCCATAGGCTTGCATTGGGGGAAATGTGTGCATAACTTTTTTATTTGATATGATAATGACATGAAACATGGGGAGCCAGGACTAGCAAGATCCAATCTGCAATGTCCAAAAAGTTTCATGTCTCTATGTTTTCAAATTAAAAAGTTATAGGGGGTCCCCCAAAAGCCCACTCCCCACTGTAACTTCTTTATTTTTAAAGAGAAAAACTTGAAACTTGTGGCACATTGAAGATGGGATCTGGCTGGTCATTTGTGAAAAAAAATCAGAGCAATTGCTCACACCCTTGATTTTATATGAATTTATTAAGATAGTGCTCCTTCTGAAAGCTGGTTCACCTCAACTTTCAGAACGAGCACGATCTTTAAAAAAAATCATAGAAAATTGAGGGTTTAAGCAATTGCTCTGATTTTTTTCCACAAATGACCAGCTAGATCCCATCTTCAATGTCCCACAAGTTTCAAGTTTTTATCTTTAAAAATGAAGAAGTTACAGTGGGGGGGGGGTGGCTTTTGGGAGACCCCCTATAACTTTTTAATTTGAAAACATAGAGACATGAAACTTTTTGGACATTGCACATTGGATCTTGCTAGACCTGGCTCCCCAAGTTTCACGTAACTATCATTTCAAATAAAAAAGTTATGCATGCATTTCCCCCAACGCAAGCTTAAGGGGAAAAAAGCAGACAAGATGACAGCACGGAGACCAGGTCAACCAGCTCTCAATAAAGTTGCATGATGTTTAATAAATTCATATAAAATTGAGGGTTGGAGGGATTGATCTCAAATTTCATGCACATGTCTAGCACATGTTGCTACACATATGTGCCAAATTTCAGATCAATCCCTCCACCCCTGTATTTTATATGATTTTTTAAAAGATCCTGCAACTTTTTGACAGGTCTGAATGAACGCACGGGGTGAGCTGTCATTCTGACCTGTCAGAACTTAAACAATCGTTAATAAATTCATATAAAATCAAAGGTTGGAGGGATCGATCTCAAATTTCATACACATACTTAGGCATACCCCATAAGAACTTTGACCAAATTTCAAGCATCTAACTTTTAAAATACAGAAGTTATAGGTTTATTTATATGGCAGTCCGATAATCCGATATAATTGGGCTTAAACTTTTCGTATCGGATATTTATCAGAGGTTTTTTTATCATATCATTCTCGTTAATTGGATGCCCAATAACGACCTTATCGTATTGTTATCGAACATTTTAACGATACGATACACATCCCTAGAATTCATCTCCAGCTCAGATTGAAATTTTATCCAGAGAAGAATTCCAGGACAGCCAAAGTTCACATCTTCTTTGAGGCAAGTATTTGATACCCCAAAGCTCTTTTCTTCTAGGCCTGATCTCTGCAACATTCAGCAGCAGCAGCACTAATAATTGACCTTGCTTTTTGCTGTCTGTGGAAGCCCTGCTCACAACACATATTTATGGACATGAAGGCAGTAGTGGCTGAAATGTGTTGGGACACACAATTCTGACCCTTGATGGCTCAACCACCAACATCCATGCATCACATATTCCTACCTACTATCAGCAGATCTCGCAAAATATGGTTAGTTAAAATTCTGAAAGGGGGGGCAACCATAAATACAAATGTAATTGGTAGGCTTTGTTAACAGAATGAAACCCTAGAAAATCATACCACACACTTCAGAATAAAATGACATGTATTGATAGGCAGTGAAAACTGGGGTGAATTTTAGTCAAATGCTATTGGCCAATCTGTTGCTTCTCTCTCTCTCTCTCAACTATTTTTTTTCCTTGGTAGGAGGAAATGGGAGGGCAATTTAGCAGGTCAGAAGAGAGAGTGGAAAGTGTTTGATGGCGGCCCCTTCTATCATTCCCTGCATATTGGCAGGAGAGCTTTCAGAATTTTGAAGAAGAAGGGCTGTCTTGACATCAACTTTGCCCCAGGGTAGCTCCTAATCACCGTTGCATCAGTTCTGTGATGCAGCTGCTGATTCAGAGCCATCTATGGGCAAAGAGGCAAAGATCCGCAGCTGAAAAGTTGGGGGTTTACCCTGACTTTTCCAGCCAGAGCAAGGCCAGCCCAGCTCTTCCGCCAGCCTGCACTTTTTCGGAGCTGTGCCAGGGGCTTTCCTGGGTGGAAGGCAACCTCCTGTTGGTCACCATCTGTCCAAGCCTTTTCTCCACCTCCTCGGTGCACAGGCCGCCCCTTTGCACAGGGTCTCCTCCACCTCCTCCTCCTCCTGCAGAAAAAGTTGCACCAGCTGTGTCTTTCCTTCCCCGACCTTGCTTTTGGGGAATGTTTCCCTTGCCTTTTCCTGGATTAATATAGAAATAGGCTTTCCAGTGTCAGGCACATCCTGGCAGAAGACAGGGAGCATGCCTGATGCCAGAAAGCCCATGCTTTCATTGCAGCTTCAGGATTAGTTACCGCCGCCCCACAGCAGAGAAAGTGCAGGGTTTTGGCTCATTGTGGTGACAACCCACTGCCATACAGACAGCCCCCAGTACTGCTTTCGCTGTAATCCTGAATCCTAATAGAATGACAAACTTTTTCACTGATTTCAGTGGAAATTTGATATCATACAACTTCTGCTTGATCAGGTCTACAGTGCTTAGGATAATTTAGAGTAAGGATGGGCAGAAAGGAGATCTCCAGGTGTTTTGGACATCAGCTCCCAGCATGCCCATCCACTGGCCATACTGGCAGAGGCTTCTGGAGTTCCAAACATCTGGAGATCTACATTCTGCCCTCCCGATTTAGAGAGCTAGCTCAATTAGGAAACACAGAAGTTCCAGAATACCGTTTCTCCAAATCTAGACATGCCACAGCAGTAAAGGCCAACTTCTCTGTGTGTAGGATCCGCCTGTTTACCAGAGGATGGGGTGTTACACACCTATTTTGCCATATGTCTTACAATTCAAAGAAACGTATTCCCTTATGAATAAAGACATGGGGTAGTACCTTACTATGCCTGGATTAAAATTTAGTATACCCAACAAGATTGTTTTAGGAGTCAGATTTGATTGATGGGTTGCCAGGAGAAAAAAGGAGAAGGAAAATAACAGATGGAGTAGGATAATCACAGGTGAGGAATCACAGGGAGGGATTGGCAGAGAACACCTGCACATCTGGATTAGGGATATGCTATAGATAAATCCAAGTTATGACCCACATCATTTTAGGGATATGGCAATATTTGATTGGTGCTTGATTAACTAATCAGTGATTTGTTTGTTTTTCCTTCAGCCTAGGAATTAATATGCTAGACCTTGAGAAGGACACTTTGTCTATTCTTACAAACAAGCAATCTAAACAAAAGCAAAGGACGACTGCCAGTTTAGCAAAATCAATCCCATAAAATGCCAATATGAGGAAAGAATTAAAGTCAGTCACTGTTCACTTGTTTTTCCTTTTTCCTTTTTCAATAACGCTCCACAACACAAGATTTCAAGGTGAATGATGAAGCTACAGTTATAAATTAATTTGGGGAGTGGATGGGACCCCTGATTTGCTGCTGCAGCAATAATGTTGCTCTCCAGTAAGCTGTTAGGGGTGGCAGAAGTTAGAGGTCCAGATCTTTGGGACTGTAACTCCCAGAAGATTCTGCCAGCATGGCCAATGGTCATGAATGCTGGCAGTTGAAGTCTAAAACACCTGGAGATCTACTTTCCGCCTACCCATGCTTTGGGAAATCAGCCTTGTGTGTCTTTGCTTCTGTGCTGAGGAATCCTATGCAAGTTTACTCTTCCTTAGTAAGTGGGTTTAGGATTGCAGCCTTTGAGAAGCAGACTAATCACTCTCAAAACTGGTCCCCTCAAAAGGTCCAAATTTTCTTAACAGATATTTATAAATACACATACAAATACACAGACACACATACAGCTGTTAAAAATCTAGAAAACACAAGACAATTAGCCCTTTTTAGTACTTGCTTTAAAGGTCTGTCCAATTATATGCAATAAGCAATTCAGCCCTGATTTTCTCTGCTCACTCAGCCAAGAATATGGTTATTACTCCATAAAATGGAAGCACCCTCAAGTTACCATTAGAACAGCAATCATCTGGAGTGAAGGGTTAAACTTTGAAATCCAAGTTATGAACCTGTTCCCAATGGAGATTAATAGTGAGAATATTGAACACTTCACAGCACACACACAACAGTCTAGCAAAAAGAAAAAGAAAAAAAGGGAAAAGGATTAAATATTCTTAAAGGTTTCCCCTTCAGCCTTTGCAATACCTGTGTAAGACAATAAATCAGAAGGCAGTGCCACCAATGAGGTAATGTTATTGCACTCAGATTAAATAAAATGGAAGGTAATAATAATCCGTCCTCCCTGAAGCTTCAGATTAGAGAAGGGAAGGTATTTTGTAATTTTCACCTCTGACATTAACCTGCAAAGAGACATCGCAGACACCTGCACTGGAATTATCATTGTTTCCATGGTGCCGGTCTCCATCACCTATTTTTAATAGTTTACACAACAAGATCAAGGGTGTCCCAGCTGTTACTGCTTTGGTTGCTAGGCAACCTTGAAATCAGAGTTCAAGAAGACAAAGAATCATGCCTGAAAAATTTCTCAAGTGTCTGCTTTTCCCCCTTCTTCTTTTTCCATCTACATCATTTTTCAGTGTTTATAGTCAGATGTTGCCTCTTCCTCCCTTTAAAATTCTGAAGACAGAATCAGTGGCAGTCGGCTCAGTGCCTGACAGGCAAACCTGGAGTGGAGGTGGGGGGGGGGGGAGGGGGGACAGACAGCTTTTCTAACCGCAAACAGCACAATGTTAGGTTACCAAAACCTCTCTGACCCATAATAAAGGGGTATATAACATTTACATATTTTCCCAATCTTACAAGACTGTTTTCTGGTCTCCATGATCTGTCACTGGTGTGTAACACAGTTTTGCATGACTGCACATTGAAATAACGCTCAAATCAATGGACTGACTCTCAAAGCCTGCAAAGAATCACAACGCTCTCCTGTGTGCTCAGGAATCTTAATGCCATCACCTGCAAAGCAAGAAAAGAAAACCCATAGAGGCCGCAAACAAAAAGTAATTTTAAAAAATGATGAGATTAACTCAGATAAATAAGGGGTTTTGTAGATATCTTCTTGTTGGCACATGCTAATAATTACTTTTTTAAAAAAAAATAGATACATATTCCACACTATTCAAGGTAGAGAAGAAGTGTATCCAAAACATCTCTATTACCATTAATTACCATGGCAATGGTATATGCAGGGAACTTCTAGACATCATACAATCCTAAAGAGATTGCAATCTATAGTTTAAGAATTGGGGTGTGTTAGAGTAGCCAGGTGCCCCCCACTCTCTCCTTAATGGCTATTTTCCCTCAGAATTTGGGAGGAGGGAAGCAGGGAAATTTACCTGGTCAGAAGAGATAGTGGAGATAAAAGTGTTTGATGGTAGCCCTTTCTATCACTCTCTGCCTGTTGGTGGGGGAGCTTTCAGAACTCTGAAGAAAAAGAAGAGCAAGACTGCTCTCCCTGTTATCCTGGTTCCTATTAATAATGACCAACTTTTCCATTGGTTTCAGTGGAAATTTGATACCACTCAGCTAACTTTAGCTGGATCAGGTCTACAGTGTTTGGAATAATTTAGTGGAAGGGTGGACAGAAAGATCTCCAGATGTTTTGGTCATCAGTTCCTAGCATTCCTGACCATTGGCCATTCTGGCATGGGCTTCTGTGAGTTCAAGTCTTGTATAGACGGCAATCATCTGTTGTAGGGTTGCAAGAGGATTGTCCCCTATTTTGAAGGCATCCTCTTTTTGAAGGGCTGCCCAGTCCAAGTCTAGTATAAAGATAATGAACCATCAGAAGGAAGAGCTGGGCCTTGAAGTTGCCTATCAGCAGCACCCGGACAGCAGAATGAGGAAGGCATACAGGTCACCTGGTTACTGTCTTCTACACAACAGTGAGATGTATTGTATTTCTAATTCAATAATAATAATAATAATAATAATAATAATTTACATTTCTACACCACCCCATAGCCAAAGCTCTCTGGGTGGTTTGCATAATTATTATTTCTAAATTTGCATCTACACATGCAAATTAGCATATACAAACGCTCTGCAACTGTGTGTGCTGTTTTGTCTTTTTTGGTAATGTGTTTCCTCTTTTTTTGGCAATTCCTAGGTGGTCATCCTAGGAGGGACACATATGTATTAACGTCAATGTCAAACAACCTATTAAATGTTGGTGGTAATTCTTAACATTTTTATAAGTCAAAGGAAATGGCAGTACACCTTTGGGATTTACTGCTAAATCCTAACCCTATCAAGTGCCTTAGAAATAGCCAAAACTTCATCCTTTCATCATATATACCAGTACAGGGCAGCATTTACCATTTCTAGTAATGTCTGAAACCAGCCTTATATCACAAATGGCTATGGCATTTCTATATTTTATGAAGCATTTTGAATAGCCCAAGATCTCTTACATCCAACATTAAAACTAAAATAAAAACAACAATTAAAGATGCATCACAATAGCAATAATTTCTAAATACTACCCACTGCTTCCTCCTCAAAGCAAATCAGACCTGAGGTTAAATGTCCCTTGGCTCGGGATTCCCTGCCCTCAGTTCCCCATCACAGACTAATGGAAGAATATTCCCTGTAGTCTGGCACATTTTATTGTGTTTATGTTTTTATTGCTTAACTGTTTTTCTGTATTTTATTGTTGTAAGCCACCTTACGAGGGCTTCTGCCCTGAAAGGTGGCCAAGACATGTTTTAAATAATACATACATAAATAAATACTCATATATCCTGGAAAAAAATCCAATTCTGTCAATGAGCAGATGACAGAACAAAAGAGACCTGACAATCTGTGAAACATGCACAGAACAGATTTAACAAAATCTGTACACCACTCCTAGCAAGCTGGCTGGCCATCTTGCCTCCAGGAATACACATTTATACTCTTGACTCCTTCTTCCCCGGCCCAATTGATATTTCCACATATCTGGCTTGTATCTCTTGCCCTTCCCTTTCCATATTTGGCATTACATTGCCCCTTCCCCTCCCTTGCCATGACATTAACTAGACACCTGCCTATCCTTCCCAAGTTTTGTGCAGGAAATTATCTTCATATTTCTGTAATTGAAACTTATGTGAATATTCTGGGTCTTCACCTTGTTGTTAATTCCCCATTTTAAAGAGTGCAGTTTCAGGTCTATTGCCTTCTGCCATCTTGGCATCCCAATTCCTACTACAACATACCATGACTCTAGGCTAGAGCCCCAAATATGAATCATATGGTACACACATGTAACCAAGGACAAAGAGTAACATCCAAAAACTCACATCTGCAGCTGTTTAATTGCTGCCTGCCTCTTACTATTCAGGCATTTTTATTGCTTTAGCATGCAATCCTATGCATGTTCAGACAGAAAAAAATACTACAACTCCCAGCGTCCCCCTGCCAGCCAGGGTTGCACCCTTATTTGTTTAAAATTGATTGTTCTAATTTTTGTGGTTGCCCACCTTGGAAGTAGTTTTCCTGAAAGGCAAGGGAGGATAGATTAGATAGATGATAGATAGATAGATAGATAGATAGATAGATAGATAGATAGATAGGATTTGTGGGGGTGAATTTGCTTCTGCTGAAGGTGGAACTCAAGCTCCTCTCTCTGGCCCTTCTATACCTACGGGTGTAGAGGGAGGGAGGGAGGGAGGGAGGGGGGATGATCCAGGATGTACTTGCTTCTGGGATCGTCCTCTTCTTTCTTAACTGAAAGTGCAACATCCCGGCACAGTCGTGGACGCCATGATTTTTAAAACAAGCCCAAAGAGCACACTTGCACTCCACCAAATATGTAAAGGGGAAAAAATACTGCCTGATATTGGGGGGCCCACCCCACCCCGCCATCCCCATGCCCATTTCTGGTGCCCGCTTACTCACGAGCACACCTCTTGTGTTCTCAGGACATTCCCGGGACTGTGGGAAGATCAGGTTTTCCCAGGGATCCCTTATCTGGGAAAAACCTGTGCCTGTCCCCCACCCATGAGTCCCTGTGAGTCATTTGCATGCACAGGGACCATCCAGGGACAGTCAAGGGAAAATCCCCAGTGTGGAACGTGCCTCTGTCTCCCATTGCACTGCTCCTTCCAGTGTGCTCCCAGGTTGTTCTACCTGACACTGATCCCAGTACATCTGTCCTGTAGGGAGTATTCTGACAATTGTCTGTTTCAGAATATTGTTCCCATGATGGACCACCCTTAAGTGTTTCTCTGAGGGAACCCATTGGTTCTCTAGTCCTATCCTGTACCCACTGGGCTATGTGATCGTCTGCCTGCTATGAGTGGAATAGCACTCTTCTACTTGTTTCTGTGACCAACGGGTTGTTGTTAGCAGGCTGCAGCTGTGTGGGCTGCTGTGATGTTTCAATCCCCATGTAAGCAGAGGCTGAGATCTTGTGATTGCAAGTAAGGATGGCTGAATATGTTCATTTTGGTTTCCCTCGGTTTCCCATTTTTCCAATCCTTAATTCAGTTCATCTCAAACTTTGAAAAAAATGTTTTTTTGTAACTTTGCAAGCACATTTCTCCTTGTATGCATGTTTACCTATTTCCTGTTTTATCTAATATATGCATTTCGGTATGCATTTTTTAATTGGAAATGTAGAAAAGTTTTGGTTCACTTTGGTAACTTTGCATTGAAAGGTGAACTGAACCAATTTCTCCCCATCCCTAGTTGCAGGATCCTGCCACTGCCCCCTATACAATGGGGCACTTGCAGAGGAAGAGCTGTGACCTCTTCCTGAATATATGATTTATGTGTAAAGAAGATGTGTATCAACAAACACTATCACTGTTTGTTGATTGCCATGTTCCCTGCATTGATAATGAGAAGGTGTCAACAACACAAACACTGAGACTGGCGCCAGAGCAATGATGAATGCTCTGGGAATAGGTGTCAGTATTGCTGCCACCACTGGCTGCCTATTCGCTATTGGCCCAGGATTAAAGTTTTACTACTATTATACAAAGCCTTAAACAATTTGGAACCAGGATACGTGAGAGAGTGCCTTCTCCCTTATCAACCTGCCTGGTCACTGAGGTCATCAGAGAGCATGCTCCAGGTGGTTCTACATGGACTTCTGGCTTAATTGGTATCCACCAGGAGAACAGTCTTCAGTGTGGTAGCCCCCTTCCTATGGAATTCCCTGCCTTTGGAGGTCAAGCAGGCGCCAAAGGTGTTTTGCTTCCAGTGCCTCCTGAAAACATTACTATTCCAGAAAGCCCTCCTTGAGTGAACGGCTACAGTTTGTCAAAACTCAGTTTTATCAGAACTCTGTTTCTTTTTTAAAATATCAATTATTTTAACATGGTGTTTTTATTCTTCTGTTCACCACTCCGAAATCTTCCGATGTGGAGCAGTATGCAGATATTGTAAATAAATAAATAAATAAATACGTCATCTCTTGTTCATTCTAGTATTGGTTTGCTTTCAACTTTGCTGCTGGGACTCCATAAGCAGATCTGCAATTATGATACACTGGTGTAATGCTGGCATAGTGGCCACCCACATAGTAGCAGAACCACAGAATTGGGCTTCCCATGAATTTAAGTAGCTTTAGGAGACAGCAAGATCTATGAATAGGTGGCAGCTCATGCGAATGGAAAAGCTGTATTAAAACAATAAACTGAGGGGGGAAAGGAACTTGCTCATTTCAGCATCTTACATTGCTTGCTTTCTTCTGACTGCAGAAAATTAGCAACTGACTACCAAGAACAATTGATTTTTTCCCATTCACAGCTGTTTTGTAATTACATCCAAATGCAGTGGAGCCGCTCAGCTGTTCAACGGAACTTTCTTTCATCATTGCCACTGTTATTAAGGCTGGGCCCCAGACTCATGCCTATAGTTAGATGTACCCAGTCTCTATGGTGTTTGCTTTGTAAAACCTTCTTCACTGGGGACAGTATAATAAGTCAAACACTTTAAATTGCATTAGCCTGGAACTTGGTGTACAAGCTGTCAGCACAGATGCAGCCATGAGGAATTTTATCACCCCTTTTAAATATTGTTGGGTTTGTGCTTCATCAATTTGGTATATATATATATATATATATATATATATTCCCATGATGTTGTCATGTCATCCATTATAGTTTCAGACATCCTTTCTTACTGACTGTACTCCAAGATAATAGACATATGGTCAATTGGTAGTTAAATAGATATATTGTGAATTCACGCAATGAAAGTTTATGACAAAAGAAACTGAGATCTAGTACAGATATTCAATCCCCAACCACATCTTGCTTTATTAGTGCATGACAGGAACAAGGCAGTCTGTTTATTTCTTACTAAATATGATGCTTGGGGTTCCTGAGGGTTCCCATCTTCTTGTTCATTTGTTTAATTATCAATTTATCACTTTATTTATTGATTTATCACTTTTGTTTCTTACCCTGCCTCCAAGGGGATCAGGGAAGTGAATATGGAAATTTTATCACTTTATCTGCATAATCACACTGTGAGGAAGGTGAGGCTGAGAGATAATGACAGGCCCATGGTCATGCAGTGGACTTCATGTCTGACTAGGGATCTAAATCCAGCTCTTCCTGGTCCAAGCCTGGTTTTCTATTGTTCTTACAGGTGTTCCACATGACACTGGAGTCATAATGAGTTATATCCAGCAAAAACCTTCTATGGATGGAAGGACTTACAGGGGAGCTTTTGATTCATCAGAGTTTTTCTGTGGCTGAAACAGTCAGACTTTGCCAATTTCCTCTTCTCCATGCAAAAATCCCAAAAATCTGATCTGGAGGATTGGGAGAGAGTGCCTCTGGAACAGTGGGGGAGATTTGTTTATTTTATTCATTTATAATACTTTTACATAACTCAGGGTGCAATCCTATGCATGTTTAGACAGAAAAAAGCCCCATGCTGTCTGGGGAATTCTAGGAGTTGGCAGATTTCTCTCTCTAAATATGTGTAGAATCACACACTTGATGAATATTAAAATACAACATAATACAGAAACAAGATAAAATTAATAATTAAAATCATTTTAAAACATTACAATACCATAGCAACAAAACATGGTAGTAACAAAGTCCCTCACAGCTCAAGGAAAGCCCGTGTGAGTAGGGATGTTTTCAAGAGGCATTTAAAACTTACTGCTATTTCTGTCTCTTGAACCAAAGGGTGGGTGCCACCACTGAGAAAGTCTGTTTCTGTACTGCTACCTTGCAATATTCAATTGGCCATGGAATGACAGGTAATGGTAAGGCCTCCTCAGAAGACCACAGAAGTTGACTGGGTATAAATAAGGAAAGATGATCAGCTAGGTATCCTGCTCCCAAGTATTTTAGGGCTTTGTATGTCAACAACAAAATGTTGAACATGGCACAGTAGCTAATAAGCATCAAATAGAGATGGTGCTGAGGGATGCGGAGGGAGGAGGAACATCGCCTTCCCCACTTTCCACATGCAGGAGCATTCTGAGTGAACCTGTGCTCAAGGAATAAAATTGAGTATGTTCAGGTAATAATTGTGCTATAAGAACATGAAGCCACATTTAAAATGATGTTTCAAACTCCTTTTCAAAAATCTTTTTTTATGGCAGCCTTTCACTTTTAGATCGTTGCTCTGCTTCATAATCACCTTTTTCTTATTCAGTTTATACAAGCCTTGCAAAGAAGGACAAGTTCTATTACTATGAAAGAAGTTATATTTTGCCAGTAGTTACAAAATTTGTATCTTCCTCATACTTTGGAGTGCATTTATTTAGTTGTTTCTTCTTCTTCTTTTTCTAGAATAAAAAAACCCACAAAAATAAAGCAGGCTTGTTTACTGGCTTCCATTTTCATCCACAATTTGACAATCAAAACTGAGATGATCAACAGTGTATTGTCCCCAATTCTTCTTTTGAGCCTCCGTGAAGCATCTGGTGCTTGTTGTGGTAAACATAATGCTCAGCCAGGTTTTATGAAGTGTAGCACTTCTTATGCTTCTCAAGCTACTTTATCATCTTTCTTGTGGTCTTAGTTCCACTATATATCAAGACCCTAGTGTAGTAGGTAGGGGAGCTTTTAAGATCTTGATCTGAGGTCAAAAACCTACTCTAGAGTAAAAATGAAAACGACATAGCTGCTACACTGTTCTGAATTAGCTAGGACCAACTCTATGCTACAGAAATACAGGGGGTACATCTTGATGAGGGGAAAGCACTGGGGCAGATCCGCAGTGGTGGCAGGCCATTTAAATGATGCAGCCACCATTACGGAGCCATCCCAGGGCTTTCCCTTGAAGCTCCAGTTTAAAATAGTTGGCTACTTACTAGGGCTGTGCAGGGACCCCCGGATCAGATCGGGACCTCCAATTTTGTCCTGGATCAGATTGGACAAAATCGGAGGCCCCCTGGACTGGATTGGGCCCTGATCTCGATCCAAAAATTGGACGTCCGATTTTTGGATAGGCCGCCAGTTTTGTTTTCCCCATAAACTTGCATTGGGGGAAAGAAAGCTTTCCCCCAATGCAAGTCTATGGGGAAAACATGGCGGCAGGTGGATGAGTGGGGGTCTAACTCCCCGCTCCCCTCCTTGCGCTTCTTACCTGGTGGGGCCATCCATTGCGGACAGCCCTGGCAGGTAAGCCCCCCCTCACTGTCCACTTTCATCGGTGGGCGCCCGCTGGTGCCCGCCAACGGAAGCGGACATCCCCGGCAGGTAAGGCCTCCCCTGCTCCTTACCTAGCGGGGCATCCTCCTCCTTCCATTGCTGGCTCTAAACTACTGCGAACTAGGCCTTGCGGCCTAGTTTACAGTAGAGCACCAGGTGATGACATCATCACCTGGTGCTCTCCTGTAGACTAGGCCGCGAAGCCTAGTTCGCAGTAGGTTAGAGCCGGCAACAGAAGGAGGAGGACGCCCCGGCAGGTAAGCCCCCCCCACGATCCTTACCTGGCGGGGCTGTCTGCTTCCATCGGCAGGCACCCGCTGGTGCCCACCAATGGAAGCAGACAGCCCCGCCAGGTAAGCCCTCCCACTCCTTACCTGGTGAGGCATCCTCCTCCTTCCATTGTCGGCTCTAAACTACTGCGAACTAGGCCTCGCGGCCTAGTTTACAGTAGAGCAGCAGGTGATGACATCATCACCTGGCGCTCTCCTGTAAAGTAGGCCACGAGACCTAGTTCGCAGTAGTGTAGAGCCAACAATGGAAGGAGGAGGACACCCCACCAGGTCAGCCACCCCCCCCCCCCCCGCTGTCAGCTTCCACCGGCGGGCGCCCGCTCTCGGCCGCCAATGGAAGCAGCGGTGGGTACAAGCGGGCGGCCGCCGATCCTCCGATCCTTTCCAAACCGGATTGGGTTCTTCTGGACCGGTTCGGGAAAGATTGGACGATCCAGAGGGGTGATCGGAAATCAGATAATTGTATCCGATTTCCCCTGGATCGGCTCCGGATCGTGGATCGGATCCAATCCAGTGCACACCCCTACTACTTACCATGACCTTTTTGGCTTGTGGTGTAGCAACATCTGCCGTCTGTCGCCTTGATCCAGATCTGTGTCGGAGCATGCCCCAGCAGATGCCAACCCCTGATTGGTCACATCAGCTGGACAAGACAGGAGGAAGGGCAGCAAACAGGCTCCCCAAAGCTTTGCATTGAAAGAAAAATGTTTAAAAAATGACATGTAATGAGGCACTGGGGCGCCGGGACACATGGAAGGGGTGTCCAGCTTTACAAAGGGGAAAAAAAGGAAAACATGAAGGAATTATTGCCAGGTTCTGGAATGTGCTGAGATATAGGGAAAGCGCACCCAGCAAGCCGAATGGGCATTGGTTCGCCTACGTGTGATTGCGCATTTGCGCAATTATACCTGTGAAGACTATCTTTGGGTTGGGGTTGCCTGCCCTGCAGGAATGGCCTGCCTGCCTGCCTGAGGCATTGGTCTTTGAATGGGAGAGGGGCTTCTCAGAGAGAGGAATTTGTTATGGAGTTCTGAATTGCTCATTCCCAGCCTTGCCACCTGGCCCTCTCACCCTTATCTCTGGAAGAACTATCAAGGCCAGAGATAATTGGCAGGGAGTTACCGGGCTCCAGCTGTGGGAAACAGGGAGGGGGTCAAGTGGCCTGAGAGGAGTAACGGAAGGGTGGTTTCCATGGTTATGGCACCAGTTGCCCAAGAAGGGATAAAAGAAGATATCAAATGAGTGGTCTCCATCTTCTCCGGAGCCAGCGTGTGGAATAGAAGGATCCCTTATGCAGTGAGGAGACACTGTGCTTCTAGCTAGAAGTTTGTTATTTTTCAGTCTGACCCAGTCTGGGGAAGCCTTGACACTCTTAGGGGTGTGATTGATTGTGGGTTAATGGTTTGATTGTTTTAACACTTTGCTGCTACAATTCAACCTCACTTCTCCTTCCAATTACCTCCCTATCCCCCCTTTCCCTCCCCTTCTGTCCTAGTTGGCATTTTTATGACTTTTACTGACTGAGGCCTTAATGTTAGAGATTAGTTTGCAAATAAACGCTTCAGTCCTTAACAGCATCTGTGATTATTTCCAGAGGTTGGCTCAAGCCCCTTTTGGGCTGGGGAACCGGGAGGCGGTGGCATGAGGAGAACTCGGGGACAACTGTTGGAACCCATGACACATCTATACCAATCAGGATATATCACTATGAAAGCAGTATGAAGGAGGTATATGAAATGTGTCATGGGCACCAACAGTTGTCAGTGCATTTCAATACCGCTATAAAGCAGTAGTGTAGATCCTGCCTCCTTATACCACTTTCATACCACTTTCATAGTAGGGGTGTGCACACCGGAAATTATCGTATCGTATTGTTATCAGAAATCACTTTAAAAAAATTCAGATCCGATTATATCGGAGGTTTATTGTGTCGAATTGTATCAGATATCTGATAATTATCGAATATCCGATATTTAATTCAGAGCCCTATTTTGCCCTATAGAGTTGATTTTTGAAACAGAAAGGCCTAAAAGTTCAGTATTGTAAAAGTTACAGACTTGAAACTTGGTCATAGTGCTTATGGGGTATGCCTAAGTTTGTGTATTAAATTTCAGAACAATCCCTCCAACCGTGTATTTTATATGAATTTTTTAAACATCATGCAACTTTTTTGACAGCTGGTTGTCCGGGCCGTCATGCTGTCAGTAACTTGTGGGACTTGAAACTTGGGGACATTGAAGAAGGGTTTTGGCTGGTCATGTGTGAAAAAAATTCAGAGCAATTGCTCAAACTCTCGATTTGATATGAATTTTTTAAAGACAACTGGTTGACTGGGCCACACTGTTATACCACGATCTTTTTAAAAAATCATATCAAATCTAGAGTTTGAGCAATTGCTCTGAATTTTTTTCGCACATGACTAGCCAGAATCCATCTTCAATGTCCCACAAGTTTCAAGTTTTTATCTTTTAAAATGAAGTTACAGTGGGGGTGGGGCTTTGGGGGACCCCCTATAACTTTTTAATTTGAAAGGATAGAGACATGAAACATTTTGGACATTGCAGTTTGGACCTTGCTAGTCCTGGCTCCCCAAGTTTCATGTCATTATCATTTAAAATAAAAAAGTTATGCACACATTTTCCCCAGTGCAAGCCTATGGGGGGAAAAACAGACATATATTCTGACTAGGGATGTGCATCGGATCAGGTCCGATCCACGATCCGGAGCCAATCCAACCAAAATCGGATAAAATTATCCAATTCCGATCCTGGCTTCTGGATCAGCCGATCTGATCCGAACCGGACCGAAAGGACCCAATCCTGGCGTGCTACTGAGAGGTAGGCTGCAAAGCCTGTTTATCAGTAGAAGGGGGCAGTGGATGGCAGCGGATGACCCCGGTAGGTAAGGAGCATAAGGGGGAGGAGGAGGTCCAATCCTCTGATCTTATCCGAAATGGATTGGGTCCTTTCGGATAAGATCAGAGGATTGGACCTCCTCCTCCCCCTCGTGCTCCTTACCTACCGGGGTCATCCACTACCGTCCACTGCCCCCTTCTACTGATAAACAGGCTTTGCAGCCTACCTCTCAGTAGCACACCAGGTGACGTCACCTGGCACACTACTGAGAGGCAGGCCGCAAAGCCTGTTTCTCAGTAGAAGGTAGCAGCGGATGGCAGCGGATGGCCCCAGCAGGTAAGGAGCACAAGAGGGAGGAGGGGGCTTACTGCCAGGGCCATCCGCTCCCATTTGCTGCCACCCACAGGTGGCAGTGAGCAGGAGCGGATGGCCCCAGCAGATAAGGAGCGCGAGGGGGGAGGAGGATGAGGGCCCCACTTACCTGCCGGGGCGCCCGCTTCCTTCCGCTGCTCCAATCTACTGAAAAACAGGCTTTGCGGCCTGCCTCTCAGTAGTGTGCTGGGTGATGACATCATCACCTGGCGTGCTACTGAGAGGCAGGCTGCGAAGCTTGTTTCTCAGTAGATCGGAGCAGCGGAGTGAAGCGGATGGCCCCGGCAGGTAAGGAGCACGAGGGGGGGAGGGACAGGGAGGGAAGAGTTAGGCCCCCACTCACCCACCCACCGCCATGCTTTCCGTATAGGCTTGCATTGGGGGAAACCTTTCTTTCCCCAATGCAAGCCTATGGCGAAAACACCAAAAATGGTGACCGATCCAAAAATCGGAATTCCGATTTTCAGATCGGGATCGGGTCCGATTCGATATGAGAGACCTCCAATTTTGTCCAAACCGATCCAGGACAACATCAGAGGTCCCGATCCGGGTCCCGATCCAATCTGGGGGGTTCGGACCAGTCAACCAGCTGTCAAAAAAGTTACATGATGTTTAAAAAATTCATATCAAATACAGGGTTAGAGGGATTGATCTGAAATTTGGCATATATGTCTAGCACATGTTGCTAGACATTTGTGCCAAATTTCAGAACAATCCCTCCACCCCTGTATTTTATATGATTTTTTAAAACATCGTGCACCTTTTTTGACAGATCTCTGAATGCACGTGGCGAGCTGTCATTCTGAGCTGTCAGAAGTTAAACAATGTCTTAAAAAATTCATATAAAATACACGGTTGGAGGGATTGTTCTGAAATTTAATACACAAACTTAGGCATACCCCATAAGCACTGTGACCAAGTTACAAGTCTGTAACTTTAATGGCGGCCCGATAATCCGATAAAATCCAAAATTATCAGACCGAAAAAATTTCAGATCCGATAATTTCAGAGGGATGTCTATCATATCATTATCGTTAATTGGATGTCCGATAATGCCATTATCGTATCATTATCGGACATCGGAACGATACGATACACATCCCTATTTCATAGTGCTATATCCTGTATGGTGTAGATCTGACCTGAGCCATTTGGATGAGCTAAACCCTTTAAGATCTGACAAAGAACTGTGAGGGTGGGGGAACATGCTCCAAGCATTTTATTGTCCATACCTTCTGACATGTATATGGAGATGCATGCTAAATACCTTTTACCACCTGTCTTATTGAGTTCTTCAGTGCTGCGCTAACATGAAGCATACACTTCGCATCCATATTAAAACCTTGACACTTGAATGTGATACTCTAAGCAAATGAGAGTGCTCCAAGTATTACAGATGCTGTACCAGAGGCTGTGAATGCCACGTTTGAGATGGTGCCTGCTGAAGGTTTAATCACTGTAAATGAATAAATTAGGAATATCACAGATGAATTAGCAGGAGGCTAATTGAAATACAGGTGGATTCTTTGGAGCTATGTACTAGGAAAGTGTGTACGTATTTTTTAATAACAACTTTAAGATAATGTGCGGTTGTTTCAACATACTGGACATAGCAGCCACCTCAAAGTCATCACCTGGCTTTCCTAGGAAGCTGTGATTTTAAAAAGTCAGGGACTTTCCCTGACTTTTTCACAGGAGTGAAAAATGGTGCATCCGCCATCTATCCTCACTCCAGCATCACAATGGAGGTGTTCCCCGGGTGGATGAAGACCTCTGATTGGTCATTGTCCACCCAGACAGAGGGCAAGGGGCAGGTCTGGTGAGCCAAATGGCTGCCAGAAATGCCACACCTTCCCTCTATGTCAAAATTAGCTGCCGCCCTGCAGCAGAGAAAGTGCAGGGGGGTTAAACGTGGCAGCAACCCAGTGCTATAGGAAGCCCCTTGGTATCAGACAAATCCTTTCTGAGAGGGCATTCTGTAGCTGGAGAATCAGAACTGAAACATCCCACACCCTTGCTGATGTCTGCCTCATCACAAATGGAAGAGACACATGAAGGAGGGCTTCAGCAGATGGCCTTAAAGCAGGGATGGACAATATCCAGGTTCAGGGAGGGCATTGCCCCCCTAGACTCAACTGCAGGCCACACCCCTGAGGCCTAACACCACACTATCAAATTTTCTACCAAAAATTTCGCAGAAAGGCAAAGTGGTGGTGAACCACCACCACCTCCACCACCACCCCGCCATTTTGCTTGAAAACAAGGCTCATGCTTGTTTGAAATAAACATCTCCCTTGCCTTTTTTGGACCCCACCATGCCACTAAATTTCAGTGTGTAATTCAGGAGAGCAGCAGGGGTGAGTGGTGCCTGCAAAAACAACCAGAGGTGAGGCCTGTGGCCTATGGCTCAGATGTTGCCAACCCATGACCACAGGAGTGCGCAACCTGGCAGGCCACAATTCATAGCCAATGGGATTTTATTTGGTTTTGTAAGTCATGATTTGTGCAGTTCTGGAGTAAGATTATATAACAGAAACCCCAGTTTAAGTATGCAGAAGAAGAAATGTGTGGTGGTGAAGGGAACACAGTATAATATTAAATCAAAACATTAGATAAAGTTATTGAAACTACTCCTGTGTATTTTGTTTTGTTTTGGTCTTTTTTTCTATTTTGGTTTTTAGCTAAAACTTCTTATAAATCACATGACATAGTTATTTGATAGTTGTGAATTTGATATCCAAGATAAAATTTTAGATTTGCAGTTTTGCCTTAATTACTAGAGATCAGCATTCATAAATTAAGAATGCTGGCATCTATTGCATGAACAGATGGTGAACAACTTGGTGTCCTATGGAAAAATCTTCCTCTTAGTTTTTTTTCAAATTACGCTAGGAAAAATATGTTAACTTACTTTAAATTTAGAAAGCACATCAGCAGGAACATACATCAGGACACGCATTTTCCTAATTGCAGCTCTCCAGTGAAACAAAACATGCTAATTAATGTTATGGTTGCATGAGTCTGATAAAGATAACATTCACTTTTATTCATCAGTTGCCTTAAATGCTGTTATAGTAGGGTACTTTAAAAATATAAACCCTCTTAAGATGAGTGATTTTGTTAAGCAACCACAACAGAATGATGATGATGCTTGAAGTGTGAGCTTCAGAGGATATATTTAAAGAAAATAACAAGATCTGGGTTGCCGGATAAGAAACATCAGAATAAAGAATATGAAGGCCAGAAGCCCCATTTAGCTGGATTATGCTGTAACAGTGTCATCCTATGCATGTCTACCCAGAAGTAAGTCCTCTTAACTTCAATGGGACTTATTCTCAGGTAAGTGTGAATAGGATTGCAGCCTAAATGGCTAGGGTTTAAAACACTCACACTTGCTCCACATGGGGGGAAATGTTGTATTCTCCTTTTCTTTGAGGAAACACCAAATAGACATAACTTCCAGGGAACATGTGGGCCAAGGCTTACAATGCACACCACTAGAACTGAATGCAGAGCACCAGACCTCAAAGCCCTGGGTCTTGATGGATGAACCTGTCGGTTTTGCTTTCTCCCACTTATGAAGAAACATACAAATTCTGGTAAATTCTTATCAAAAAGAGAGCCTAGCTAAAGGCTCCCCCATTCCCTAATATCTGCACATCAAGCTGCTGTTAAAGACAAAGGACAGAACCTGGTGGGTGGTGGGGGTGGCATTAACTGGAAATAGTCTTTCCGAATCATTTCACCCAGTCTCAGTCATATGCAGCTGCAGTTACATAAAGAAGAAGAAGCCATCTAGAATGGACATCTTCTAGTTGTTTCTGCACCATATTTCCTTGCTAGACTCACTCTGACTCATAATTGCTACAGCCACCCTGGAAAGAGATGGAACCACCTTGATTTCCCTTTTGTACTCTGCCTTGTGACCAACTCTACTCCTTTTCTTCTTCTGCCTCTGCATATTCTGACCCCATCCAGGACCACCTGCCCAGAGAAATCCCAGCTCCTGAATCTGCTGGACATGGAATCTATAGGCAATATCCTATTCGGGTAATGGTGTTGTGCTAGAGGTAGCTTATACTAGTCCAACATAATTTAC
This sequence comes from Anniella stebbinsi, assembly GCA_029215795.1. Classification (NCBI taxonomy): domain Eukaryota; kingdom Metazoa; phylum Chordata; class Lepidosauria; order Squamata; family Anniellidae; genus Anniella; species Anniella stebbinsi. The sequence goes on from JARDYH010000003.1 coordinate 194,583,706, forward strand.
ATTAATGCTAGTGCTGAATAAGGTCAACTACCCAAACACCTCTCTAAATAAGTGGTCAGTTTATCAGGCTATTCACCCGGGAAAGGAAGCTCTTAGACCTTTAGGATTCTGATTTGGATCAATCAACCCACAGCCCAGGGTGGTGGGCTAAACAGAGGGCACATTCTGAGGACATTCAACAGTTTGAAGTTTCAGTTCAAAACATCCACTCCATTTGAGGGATGGCCCCCTGACACTGAGACACACCAATAAATGTAAATCCTGTGGTTTCTGTTGGATCTTTCCCTGGGAGCTTTCCTTTATCTTGAGGACCCTGACCCTAGAACTTCTTCTCTGACCTGATACCTAGATCCTGTTACTGCTGCTGAATGGCCCCAGCTGAAGACCAAGTTTGGCTTAGCACAGCTTCCCCAAACTGCTGGCTGGGACTGATGGGAGCTGTAGTCCAAAACATCAAGAGGATACCAGGTTGGGAAAGCTTGTCTTAGCTGCATCCTGTGATCTCACAGTCCAGCAGGAACACATCTGCTGAGAATACTCAAATGGCCATGCGTCTATAAAATAAATGTGAAACTACATTCTCAGGGGTAGGTAATGTGGTGACCATGGGCATCAATGCATCCCCAGGCACCATTTTTGTTTCTTACCAAGGTACCCGCCAAAGTTTTTTTTAAAAAAATAACATATTTTCTCCTTGGCTGCTGGTATAGTTGTGAAATAGGTTTATGCTGACACAGAAAACTGTGAGTTCAAAGAGGTTTTTAGTATGTTGGGACTCGGACCCCACCTCTGCCTTGTACTCACTGTTTTGGGCAGGTTACTTGTCCTTTGCTACATCTCTCATGGCAGCCATTTTGCAGTAGTGTCATGATAGTTTCTCAAATTGGCAAATGTGCCCGCTGCCCAAAACGTTTGCTTGCCAAAAGTGCCCATGGCCCCAAAAGGTGTTCTATCTACAGTCCATTATGCTATTGCACAGATTGTAAAGATGCACAACCAGGATGTAGTTAGAAAAGTGGAGAAGAACATTTTGTGTTTATGGAACTAGACATCCAGCATTCTTTTTCCAATTGACATTCTATTTTGTGTTGACTTTCAATTGATATTCATTGAGACAACTATCTACCAATCACCTTTCTATTTTATTTATACTTTGCTCATCACCATAGCATCTGAGTGCCTTACATAAATCAGCAAATGCATAATCATTTGGTGGATATTTATGCAAATGCATTATTCATTTTGCACATCCCTTCAATCTAGCAGTTTATATGTGCACTAAAAAAAAAAGGTAATCTTTCTCATTAATTCTATGTGCTTGCTACCGCTCCCATTAATTATAACAACTGGCTTTTTGTGATTTATTTTTAACTTTTGCTTTTCTTGATGATAACCAAATTCAGCTGTAAAAATTAACAGGCACCATAACAGTATTATGATGTTCTCAGCGAGGAAGCCATCTCATAAACATAGTGAGTATTCCATAATAAACCAAAAGGCAATAATTTACAAATATTTTAATTCATTTAATATTCTCATATTTATTAAAAAGCCAAGCTATGAGGATCTGGAATGCAAACTGTATAAGTAGTTTCTACTTTCTGGGTTGTACTCACTGCTGCCAGAATCATCCAAGGCTCACTGCAAAAGTCCAGAAGACTTGAGAAGGAAGTTTCAGCCACTCCCTTCCTGAAACATGCTAAAACCAGGCTTGTAAGATCAGATCTACAGAAGACTATGATCAAGGGGCTGGAGCATCTCCCCTATGAGGGAAGGCTACAACACCTGGGATTGCTTATCTTGGGGCAGGGAAGGAGGATAAGGGGAGACATGATTAGAGATGTATAAAATTATGCATGGTGTGGAGAATGTGGATAGAAAGACATTCCACCCCTTTCATAACAGTAAAACCCAGGGTCATCCTATGGAGCTGTCTGATGAGAGGCTCAGGACAGATAAAGTGCATAGTCAAACTATGGAATTTGCTACCACAATGTGCAGTGATGGCCACCAACTTGGTTTAAAAGGGGGTTAAACAAATCAATAGCTATATGTTACCTCCAGTATCAGAGGCAGTAAACCTATGTATACCAGTTGCTAGGGAACAAGGGCAGGAGGGTGCTGTGATTTCCCATGGGTAGCTGGTTGGCCACTGTGTGAACAGGATGCTGGAGTAGATGGACCTTTGGTCTGATCCAGCATGGACATTCTTATGTTCTTAGACAAGATAACCGTTCCTCTAACCTAATACCTGTAAGTGCTTTATCTTAATGTAAAATGGTGGCAGTAGTTCTCTATAAGGAAAGAAAAATCTTCTCACAACAAGCAGTTGTGGCACATGGATTGAAACTCACATGGCTGGAGAGAGGAGTTTGAGCTTTATCTAGACCCAGCAATTAATAAAGAGGAGGAAGGCATTATAAAAACTTTCATTTTCATCTTATTGGGGAGTCCAGATATATTAGGGAATTGGCCAATGATGCGTGAAATTTAACAAGGCAGTGGAATGTCATGCAACCAATAACCATTCTTCCATAGCAAGAATGGAAATGCAATCTGCTTTGATGGAGAGTTTTGACAACAAATTGACTCACTCTTAGTTTGTTTACCACAGAGGAAAATTCCAGTGGAGTTGTGTGAATCTGTTCACAAACAAAAGGGACATCATTATAGCAACATAGCAACAAGACCAGATAGAATTTGTGGATCCCGTTCTGTAAAAATTCATATAACTAAAATAGTGAGGTTTTGCTCCTGTGTGCATTCCTTTTATATTTTTATAAGAGAAATTGGAAGAGAAATGGCTTCTGAAATATGCAAAGGAATATGCAATCTGCTTGAAATAAAAAATGCAGGGGTCAAAGGAGTAATTTAAAAATTAAATCAAATATAGCTTACAAAATAAAACCTGCTATCATGATGTCAGTATGCCTTTTCAATTCCATTTTAGGTCTCATGGAGCTGCAGTCCAATAAAAGGTGGCACATTAGAACATCATAGTTTGGTAAGATTGGAAGGGATCTGAAGGTCATAATCCTATCCATCAAATTAAAGAAGAATTCTTCCTACCTAACACCTGTAAAGCCTATATATTCTGTCCACTCCAGTTAATAGTGTACTATGAAGAGAGAATGAGATGAACTATGTCAGAAACATCAATAAGATTCTGGTTTATGACAGCTGTTTTCAATGTATAATCCATAAAATTGTCACTGAAGATAAAATAAAAGAAGCATATAAGACGTATTAAGTCAAATCTTAGCAGGTATTGAAGCAAAATAAAGGGATGGGGAAGCCTCTCTAATGCTTAAAACATATCATGAATAGCTTTGTGAAAAGTAGACTGTAGATTGTCTAAGGAAAGAATGGTCAACTGGAAGTCTGATGGTTGGACCTGACTCCAAGAAATTCCATTGGACTTTGGCAACCATACACTCAGTGAAGGCTGGGGCTCTGATGTCAGTGGGGTAATGAATCTGCTCCGGGTTACAGTCAGATCCATTCAGAACTCTAACAGAGCTATCCAAGGTGCCAAAACCTATTCCAAACCAGGTTCAGCACCTTGGATAGCTCCTTTAAAGCACTGGCTGGTTTTGTCTGAAATCCGGAGTGGATTCACCAACACACTGACATTAAAACCACCAGCCTCCAAGTTTTAATTGAGGTATGGTAAAGTGTACAATCCTTTACTTGTAACACAAAGAAATGTATATTTATGTTTGTAAAAAAATAGAGACATTCCACATTTTAAGTTCTGTTTATGACTTTGTATTTAGCATATATGCAAAAATTAAATGTGGATTACATATACATAATATGCCACATGAAACCTTGATGTCAACTTTATTGTGCAGCATCACGGCATTTGGGGAGCAGAGAAGTTTCCATGACAGTAGAACAGAGTGGTCTTTCAGAACATAGATTTTGGGAGCAACCTGGTGATCAAAAGTCTAAGAGTGGAGGGGACAGGGGGATATGCAACCTACACATGTTGACCCAGAAAGTCTAAAAAGACTTTGATGGTTCCCAATCACATACAGGACTGTAACAATGACCCTGTTCAGAAGACACACCAAGTCACAGTGGTTAAGCATTTTGAGCTAAATGTTATGCCTTAGCATGTCATATGAACCATGACTTAGTGTGTAGTGTGAACCATTCTGAACCATGGTAGCTACATGCAAAAGGGTTTGTGGCCTAACCATGGTGTAGCATGCCATCTGAACAAGGTCAATGTTGGGTGAACCATGGTTCCATCTCTCTTTGTATTGTTCTCTTGCTTTTTAAAAATTTTAACTGTTGTGATTTTTATGTTTATATTGTTGCTGTTCCCCGCCTCGATCCGGAGGGAGAGGCGGGTTACAAATAATAATAATAATAATAATAATAATTATTATTATTATTATTATTATTATTATTCAACTCGAGGAAGTCATGGGGAGCAGGGGCCCGTATTGGCTTACGCAGCCTCCATGCTTAGACATCTGAATGGCAGGAGAGGCCTATTGTATGCACAGCATTGTGTTCCCTGAATATTCTTACTTGCCCTTCTAATTTAATCTCAAAATGCTCTTCAAGTGCATCTCTGAATATGCAGTTGCTGAAGGTTTATCAGGTGTCACAAACTGCACTTGTGATGTATATTGTTACTGTTTCTGATGAAAGATTGATTAGATTTGACAGAAGAAGATAAAGTAGAAGTGTTGACACAGAACACTCCATTTGGTTCATATGAGCAGATGACTCTGACCCTCTTAGCTTTTTATTCAACACTTTTAAAAGAACTAAGTCCAGACTGAATATCATATAGTCACAGATATTTTATGTACACGCTTAAAAGAATCATTGGGTCACCAACAATGTACTGCCTGAGAGGGCAAAAATATATTTTTCTTTAAAAAAGGAACACTTTATGGAATGACAGGTTTTATTTTTACTTCTTTTTTACTGAACATGACAGCTTGGAGTGCATCTCCTGTGAGCATTTTTGTTCATTGTCTTTGCTTTTTGTTTGTAACATGAATAATGCTGCCCTACCAGGGCAAGTGTGGCAAATCCCCTTCCTGGACACACCAGCCCTTCATTCCTTAGAGTCCTCTGCCTATGTAGGAGTTTAACAGCCAATTTAAGCTGGAGATGGCTTTGCCTAAATGTCCATCTGTGATATCATGACAGCTTATCCAATCAGTGCCAGGAACTTCACCACTATCACCACTACCACTACCACACTCTTAAGGCTTTATAATAAACATGCTTATTTGCTGATGGCACTTTGCTCTAGATATCACTCTTAGCAGCTTCATAGATGTTAAACAACATTGGGGACAAAGTAGTTCCTTGTAGAACCCATACCTCAGTTGCCAAGGAGCTAAGGAATAGTCACCCAGTATTACTCTTTGAAACTGACCCTACACGTAGGGCTGGATATACTGTAACACAGTGTTTCAAATGCCCAACCCATGAAGTAGTTCCAGGAGGATACTATGGTTGATGGTATCAGAAGCTGAGCCGAATTAACAGGGTCACACTCCCCCTGTCCTTTGCTTGATCCAGGTCATCCATGAGAGTAATCAAAGCTGATTCAATCACATTACCAGGCAGGAACCTAGATAACTAGTAACCTCCATGAGTGTGTGTAGCCATTCCACCACAATCCTCTCAAATAGTTTCACCAAGAAGAGGGTGTTCATGACCAGGAAATAGTTGTCAAATACCTTTGGGTACATAAAAGGTTTCTTCAAGAGTGGCTGCACTACTGCCTCCTTAAGGGCAATAGTTAGCATTCCCTCACGTAAAGACACATTCACTGCACTCTGGACCCAACTGGTAAAAAGATCGCCATTGCAGGGAAATCCTCCCCTGTTTTGGCTCATCAGATTTCCCCAGAGCCCCCAGTTCATCTTGCATTTACAAGCCAAGCCATCAGCCATGGGCTTTTCCCAAAGATCCAGGAACTTTTTCTAAAATCACAATTTTCCCCCAAAGTGACACCTGTGGATGCCATTTGCACAAATTGGATCCCCAACGTGGTGTCTGCAGGCACCATTTGCAAAAGTTTCAGCAGAAATTGCACAAATTTGCATAATTTGCGCAAATTATGGCTGTAATTTGTGCAAATATTGTGTATGCAAAAAACAAAACAAAAACAAATTACAGAAATTCTGCCAGCTGGCCCAATTCATTGCACACTGAATCGGGGCAGCTGGCAGAAGACAGAACGGAATCCAGGGGGACAAAGCTGACAAAAGCTTGTCAAGCTACACCCCCCTAACCGGATTCCTCCAACACTCCTAACCAGTAACTGCAGCCAGCTCTTCTTAGCCAAGAAGGGCAAGGGCTGAGAGGGCACATGGTGGTGTGTATTGCTGCCAACACATTGCCCACAACATCAGGCAGAAACAACTGAAAGTGGCAGATTGCGGCTTCAGAAGTTGCAACTAGAACTGCTCTAACAACAGTGTACAGTACACCATGAAGTCAAGTGATTTCTCCCTCAAAGTGCAATGCAAAAGATCACAATGGTTCCCCAATGGGTTCAGGGGTCCACTCTTTGAAGAGAGTGTTGTCTATCCAAGGACAGAATGGGGAAAAATAAGCTTTCTTTGCTGCTCTAATATGTGTTCAGTCATCTTCACTTTGAGTCTTATGCCATTTATGCCCTAGGTATTGTCTAGACTGTTTCATTGACCACATTTCCCTGGTATATCAAGGAGCTGAGCAGGCTCTACAGTGCCAGAGAGAGCCTCAGCAGGAAACTGAAATTACCCAGAAATTACCTCCAACACCACACTGGAGACCACCTCCTCCAGCTGCTGGTTTACTGCCCGCCCTGCTGCCCAGCAGCATCCCCAATATGCCTCTATGGCCCAGCACCAGGTGCAACCCCTTAAGGCCCACCCTGAGGAGGAGGAGCTTCCTGGTGTGAGAGTCAGAGGTCCTGTATTCCACTATCATTCCTACCCCCTCTGCTTCCCACCTCAGTGGTGCCACACTGAGTACTTGGATGGGCCGTGCTGTGTCAAATCAGCTCCTCTCAGTTCAACCACCCAACTCTTGGTAATACATGCCAGATTGGCCCTCTCATCCACAATTAAATAGTGAATGAGTGCAAGCTTCTTGCAGAGCAACCTGGGGTTGAATGCTCAGTGGAAATCCTAGCAGGTGCATGGGTGCTAGGGAAGGGGAGTGTGTAAAGTTCTGTGATGCCCTTCTGCTTGGATGACACAACCCCCTCCTGCTGCAATATCTCCTTCTGCCCCAAATCACTGGAATAGAGACATCACCTGCATGGGCCCCCAAATCAGCATTATCCATCCATATCACACCAAAACCTCAAGCAAGCTCACAACATCTGCTAGCCAAACTCAACCGTATGCTCAAATTATGTGGGAGTGGGACTTGATGCTCTTCCCAGGGGGCACCATGAGTTAGAGGTATGGGGCCTGCTACTTCAGCACCATGCAGGTCAGCTTAGCAGGTAGGAGGATAAGGCTTAGTCACTTAGGCTGCTGCTAGCATGCATTCAAATAGGAAATTCAATTAAAAATAGGAAACATACTGCATATGAAGAGAACTGCTAGATCTGATTAAAGGTTCATTTAGTCCAGCATCCTGTTTTTCTACAGTGTCCCACCAGATTCCTCCTGTAGGCAACACTTCAGCCAGGCTTTTAGCCTTTTTAGTCTGATTCATTGTAATTGTTCTTAATTACTGTGCATCGTTTTATGTGTGCTGTGTTCAGTATTTTACCAAAAGGTGGGACATAAAATTGGATCATAAATACATGAGGCAATAGCTATCCCACAGGAACAGTGCTGTCCCCTAGGATCCAGTGGCATGCTGTCTTGGAACACAACATTCCCATATACTGTGCACATTTGAAATATTCAATAAAGAAAAATGCCCTTTTGGTTTTACATGTTGTATTTAGAGTAGGGACGTTGTGAAGTCAGGAGATGCTCACCTGAGCAAGTGGGTCCAGGTGAGCACAGAGACTTGGTGAGCGGGTCAGAGGAAAATGGGTGTCGGCTTGGCAATCACCCACTGAAACCAGACAACAGTGAGTCCACCAATCCCTAATTTAGAATTTTTCCATGCTCCAAAGCTTGGAAATCACAGCTGTTTAGGGCTGGAGTTGGAAGGGACCTTGACAGACATCTGTGATTGTCACTGCATCCATATAGGGAGAGACAAAAGTAGGTCCAGCACCAGCATGTGGGAAATTGGGTTTTGTGGGGGAAAGCATGCATTGCCATACTGAGCCATCCTATTGACTTATTGTATCATATGCAGAGTCATGTAAATGTTTGTGTTTGAGTTGTAGGATTTTATCCAGGCAACATAGAGTTAATAGGATGTTGGTGTGTGAGTGATAGGTGGGAGGGGTGTGGGAGGCCCTTTCTACACCGGAGGGGTGTAGAGGGTTCAGGGCAGGGGATCCTGGAAGTAGCTAATTCCGAGATTGGTGCACCCAATACAGATCAGAAATGCTACAGCCTGGGCTTCTCCGGGGCCGTTGCAAGTTGCGGCCGCCATTTTTTTTCATAGGCGAAGTGAACAGGAGTACTCTGCCGAAAAGGTAAGATTTTTTTTTAAAAAAAAAAAAGCATGTGCGGGCCCCAACCCCCTCCCTGCCCTCCCAGGGGTGGTTGAACAGGTGCCACCCCCTTCCCTGCCCAGTTTTCAGCCACGCTTACTTGTGAGTAAGCGCAGCCTCACCCAGGATGGGCGGGCACGTTCTTCCGTGGCCCTGGGAACTTCTCGGGACCACGGAAGAATTGGGATTTTTCTGGTTTACTATTTCCCAGAAAAATCCCGTGCCTGCCCGCCAACCCCTGGGACTCCCTGTGTGTCATTTGGACTCACAGGGAGCAGCTGGGGGACATCCCAGGTGTTTTGCCTGGTGTGGAAAGTGCCTAAGTGAGGAGAATTCTAAGGGGTTTAAAAGGAGAGTGTGGATGGTTTAATGGTCAGATAGGGTTTAGGGCTTCAGCTAATGTGCATCTAGTGAGAGTGTTGGGGTTATGGGTTTAGAAGGGGTAGGTAGGTAGGTTAGGACTAAGTATATCAAATAATAAGCTCTTGTATATAATTTTTAAAAAATGCTTTATTATTTATATAATTCAGTGTGTCAGCTTGATTTGTCAATGCTACCAAATAGAAAAATCTATTTTCTTGTTGAAGGAAATCAGTTAAACCATTGGGTGTCTCATTGACACAAGGTAAAAGGGCTGATGCTTTGGGATTCAGTGTGGACAACTGATCAAAGCAGAGACAGACGTCCTGGTTTTGTTTTGTTGGTTTGTTTTTCCCAGTTTCCAACAGGTGGAAACTGGAGGGAGAATAACCCTGACACAGGAACATCACAGTCATCAAGCCCAGTGCTATCTCACTGAAAAACAGTGGCTTCCTAAGGGTCTCCAGCAGATGTATTTCCCAGCCTTGCACATAAGATCTTTTAAGTAGCTAGGTCACAGATTGAAATTGGGAGCTTATATATACAAACCACGTAGTCTATCACTGTGCTTCAAAGGTAGTTTGCCAGATGCATGACTAACATCCACACCAGCATTTTAGAAACACAGGCACACATACTGTTGGAGTCTAACTTTTAGCCAAATACTAGGGGGCAGGCAGTGTCTCTCTACTCCATCTATCAACAGACAGTTACCAGGTGTGTTTGTTTCTCTGTTTGTTATTCAGTCTTCTTGCAATGCAACCGTCCAGTTCCCTAGAGAATGAACAGAACACACCTTGACCGGTGCTTCTTCCAATAAAATCCTTTTCATAGGCTCCTGCTTACTCTGGGTAAGTGCAGGGGGCACTTAAAATGGGTCATAAGTGCACAGCATCTTTCTTTCTTCTTTCAAAGAACACTTCATCATTCTGTGGAAATAGAGCAAAATAAGCCTTTCCATTCCAAGGCAACTAATTATATCCATCACACTGTGTCCGAAGATGAAACTCCTTCGACTTCCTCAGTGTTATCTCCTGGCCATGTGAGGTAGTGTTTTCAGCTCCAGAGGCACAAAACTACTCTGGGATGAAGAGAATGGATTCAAATGTCTTTGTCTAAAAGATTTCTGAATAGCCCCCAGTGGTAGGCCATGTACAAAACCGAAAACTGGAATAAAAAGATCACAGGAGGGTTAGACAGGACACTTGCTTGAAGCGAGATGTGAACTGTACTCGGTGCTCCTTGAGCTCAGTGTGTTGTGCTAGCAGCAGGCATCTGGGAGCTGAAGCATTAGATGGAGGTACTGCAAAGGCCCGGCTTTCTGCCCCCACCCCACCCCACCCACCATCTCTCATTATGCCTCTATACATTATGAGCACTGCTTGAACTATTGGCCCTGGCCAACAACAATGGGCATTCAGAACACAGATGCCTGACTGAGGTTGTGGCCTCCTGTTGTTATCAGCTGCTCTCTTGACAGGCACAGAAAATGTTGTGTGTCTATAGCCGAGTGCATTATGATCTTCAGTGTCAAGGATGTTCAGTTGTCTTTGAACTACAGTGAGGAAAGCATTCCTGTTATCTACACTTTTCGCATGGCAGTGGGATGAGGCTAAGGGGGAGGGCTACAATTTACCAGAAGGCAAACCGTAATTCAATTACAGTGGTGGAAATGATAAATAACAACAGCAGGCACAGGCTGTAAACATTTGTCATAGTTACCATGGCTCTTGGCATTCTGCTTGTGGTGTTGCTAGGTGTCGAGGTTTTGCACGGCATTTGGGAGATGGGATTGTCTCTTTAAAAACCAGGGATTCCTTTTCCAGTCTGTATGTAGCCTACGTTGCAGGATCATCTCTGATTTTGTAGAGCAGATGTAAAATTCCATTTGGGATGGGCACCACATTTCCTTTTACGCTAGACAGTTTGTGGCACCTTAAAGTCAAACAAATGTATTGTTGATGTAAGCTTTCGTGGACACTGTCCACTTCATCAGGAGAAACTGATGAAGGAGATAGGGCCCATGAAAGCTAATCCCAGAACAATGTTGTTAGCCTTCAAGGTGCCGCAAGATTCTTCATTTTTTGCCATAACATGGCTACCCCTAAGAGCTAGTGTTCAGGTGACACAAGGTGATCATTTGTAAGGTTCAAATCATAACTTGGTATCCTCTTATCATTTCTTCCTTTTGAGTCCTTTAAAACATAATTGTGCAGAACTAGGGATAGATGGCAGCCTATTTACAGTCCGAGTCAGTTTTGCATGTCTCCATTTATAAGTTCATCCTGTCCTGCTTCCATGCTAATTTACAAATTTATATTGTTTTGATCTGCATGATATTTAAATATGCATTTTTGAGGTTTATTTCTCACAAAATATGCACATCTAAACCTTTTTTTGATCCTAATATATGTATTTTATATGCATTTTGATGTTTTGTGATCCAAGAACTGCACTGCAAAATTCAGAGAAGGGCCAAATCTGACAAATAGCAGCTCTGATCGACAGTTCAGGTCAGTTTCTATTGAAATTTGCAACAAATCCATCAAGCACCCCTACACTGAACAACTGCGGACTGCAGTTAGTTGGATGTGTTCTCTTCCCACCTCTTGTGCAACATCATTTTTACCATTTCCTATAAGAGGGGTAGAGGCTTCCACAAAGCTTCGCCCCCATAATTTAAACTAAGGGAAGGGGGTTGTTTGGGGAAGTGGGAGAGGAGAACCCCAAGCCATGCTTCACTTGTGCTCCTTAAGAACAGGACTTTATGCTTAGCCATAGGATCAGTAGTCCAGTTGACATTACATTTCTATGCAACATAATTTGATCTTGGGTTGGATCCAGATTTAAGTGAGATCAACTGCACTGGCTGAAGTGGCCTCACCCACCATCTTCCAGTGGCAGACCCTCCAGCCCCCTGAAAATGCTGCATAGTCAGGAGACCCTGCTATATGGAGGTGAACTGTGGTATCAACGAAGGGGCGGGTCACAAGAAATCATGTGGAGGGACCTTGCATGAGTGGAGCCTTTCCTCTCACAGAAGGTTGATCCTAGATACAACTCTTTTGAATGGAAGATGGAGACACATGCAAGCAGTGGAGGCTGGTGGTTCTGATTTCATTATGGCTGTAAATCTATTCTGGATTTCAGTCAGAATCCGCTAGAATTCTAAAGGAGCTATCCAAAGGGATGAACTCTATCCCTGAAATAGGTTCAGCACCTCCTTTATAGTTCTGTCTGGTTCTGACTGATAGCCAGAATGGATTCACAGCCCCACTGAAATCAGAGCCATCAGACTCCACTGGATGCAAGCAGCATAAGTATATAACAGAACTGTCTATTCATATGGGGTGGGGAACACCTATTTCTGTGGTGCATTAAAGACTAGAGGTGTGCATTGCCGGTGAGGCTCTTCTCCGCTCTGATTTTTGGAGCCACCTCATCACTCCACTTCATCGGATTAACTGTCGAAGCTCCACTCCATTTTCGGATAACTCCTCCATTGTAGTCCATGGAAAATGGAAATTAACAAATTAACAGGTATTCGATGGGTTTTTAAACATCCACTCCAAAAACTTCATCGAAGCTTTGTCAAAGCCTCGAATTTTCGGAGTGGAGCGCACACCTCTATTAATGAGCAAGGAAGATTGTGAAAGAAGCTTTCATGGGCTAGTGCTCACCATCAAGGAATACAGACTGCCTTACCAGGTTGGACTGTTTATGGAGCTAGCCCGCTATTGTCTTTTCCCATCCCCTACTTCCTGATCCTTTTCACTGGAGAGGCCAGGGATTGAATCTGCGACCTTTGGCACACAAAATAGGTGCTCTGCCCCGGAGCTATGGTCTTTCTCCAATAGTCTCCATAGCAGAAAAGGCTAATGGGGGGAGAAGGAAGAAGGGGTGAGTGACAATAATTCATCCTATGCAGATGGATTCAAGATGCAACCAGACTCAATATGCTCTAATAAAACAATGGCCGGTGGATACAAAACATATCTCAATTATTCAAACTGCAAAGCAGGAAAAAGAGAATGAGCCTCACAAATGCTGCACTTTTCACCTCTGCTTCCCCTCATCTCCTTTCGAAGAGGATGGATATCAGGTTGTACCATGGGCACTGTGGATCCAAACGGCTGCTGTGCGTGTGAAAGAGCCATCAGGATGTGCAGAACAGTCCTCAATTGCTACAATTATCATATTTATGAAAGCTGCCACAATGACATAGCCATCCCCTTCCCCCTCTCCTCGCTAGCCTTTTCTGCTATAGAGGCAATTAAATGTCTACAAAAACGCCGTGCGGATTCGTTCAAAGAGACGGACGTTTATAGAATGAGGATTCAGTGCCAAGGACCAATTAAAAGGCAGTTACCTTTAATAAGGAAGGGCAGCGGCAAATGCTCTTGTCAGAGGCGTTGCCTTCTCTTGTCTATTATGGAAACAAATCTCTTTGGGTGCAATTTGATGCATGGCTCACATTGTGTCTGGTTAGATCAGAAGCTGCTGTGTCAAGCATCCACCCTCCGTGCTGGCTAAGCCCAAAGCAAGACAGGGAAAGGCACATATTCAGCTAACTAATGGGGTCAGGTGTGTTTATTATAAATGCACTTCCTGCATGCAGGGGCAAAAATAAATCTTTCCCGCCCCGCCCTCTGCCCCCCGTTTATTGTACAGTTCGGCACAGTTGACACAGTTGACTATTGTGGGCAGAGGTGGCCTTAGAGAATTCATGTGCCACTGCAAAGGAATGATTTGTTCTTCAGGTATATCAATCTAGGCTTACAACAGTGGAGGCTGGTGGCTCCGGTTTAAGTGGGGCTGTGAATCCATTCTGGATTTCGGTCAAGACCAGCCAGAAGTCTAAAGGAGCTATCCAAGGTGCTGTCCTCAAAATAGGTTCAGTACCTTGGATGGCTGCTTTAGAGTTCTGGCTGGTTCTGACTAAAACCCAGAATGGATTCACAGACCCATTGAAATCACAGCCACCAGCCTCCACTCGCTTACCATAGTGAGTGGAACATAGAAAGCTGCCTTCTTCTAAGTCACATCATTGGTCTATCAAGCCCAATGTTGTCTATTCTCAATGGCAAAGGGTTGTCCCCACCCCAACATCTGAGATACTTTCCAAATGAGATGTGCCAGAGATTGAATCTGGGGCTTTCTAGATACTTTCTACCACTAGGCATAGTCCCTCCCTATTCCACAAACAGCTGCCTCCTGTAATTGGTTTTAAATGCATGATTTTTTGGCTGAAAATGTGTTTGAGGAATGAACTTGTGTCTTTTTTCTAAAATCGGAAGAGCACAATCTTCAGATATTTCCAAGCGTTCACACACAGACGTACCCTAAGGGTATGAGCTCAGACACAGGTTGGGTGTGCAACACGTGGATAGTGACCACATGCCCTCTCCTGATCTCTGGTGCAGCCTCTACCAGCAACACCACACCAAAATTCAACAGCATGGCAGCAAAAAAAAAAGAAAGATGATTGGCTATCAAAATTCAGCAACAAACTATTATGGAGCTAAATTTGTCCCCTTCAGGCTTCCAAAGCAGTTTGCTGGTAGCCACTGGGGTGCCCAAACATGTTGGCAGATGTCCCTGCAAGAGTTAGTCAGTTACTCAGTTGGGCCCAAATTTCTTTATATACATCTACCCTGACTGTCAGCATTTTTTGAGAGTGGTTACCAATTTAACCTCCTCCAAGTGAGAAGGAACCCAGATTGGCAATAGATGAGCTGCATACACTTACACTAGTACATGCAGATATCCCCACATACGTTAGCAGGAGACATGAATACCAGGGGACAAGGCTGCTGAATGCAGTGGGAGGGGGCATAGCCCCACAATCCCTGTCAGCCACTGTCACATCATGTCATTTCAGACGTGGGGCCATCATCTGAAAGCTCCTTCACTATAGTGAATAGAGTGTTGGATTTTGCCCATAGTTCAGATCTTTGCTCTGCCATAAAGCTCTCTAGATGACCTTGTGCTCTCAGCCTAGCTTGCTGCACATATTTACTGTAAGAGTAAAATTAGGGTGGAATCAGATGTGCTGTCCTGAGGCCATTGGAGGAAAGAAAGGGGAAAAGATGATGTAATGAATAAAGACTGTCGTCTACAAAGAGTTCCTCAGAATCCACTCTACAGAACTCTTACTGGAAGGAAAGTAGGACGGAAGATACTGGCATGGAACATTTTTACCTACATTGTGTGAGACATATTATCCCTATAGCCAACTATTACAAAAAAGTAGACTAAAAAAGAAATGATACTAGTTAAGTGGCCGCAATGCAAAGTCCATGATCTATAGGTTACTCCCACAGATTCCAATGAGCTTCTCAAAGGAAATACATTGCAGGGTAAAATGCTTTTCGAAAAGAAACTTGCCTGGATGAATTTGGGGTAACATCTGGCCAATGGAGGTTTGGTGTGTGTTTATGTACATAAATGTTTATTCCTAAGGTTGCATGTAAACATAAACTAATGAGCTATCATCCTTTGAAGGAAATGAGTATGAAACTATAGCATAATTGCGGCAATCGGATCAAAGTCTAAAAGGAAGTAGATTCGTCTAAGGCTCAGGAGGAAGGCGTATGCTTCAGTCTCATATGGACTTTGTGTGTGTGTGTGTGTGTGTATATATATATATATATATATAGCTGGCTCCTTGCTAACCCAGGACTTTAATGAACTCAGGCTGGTCTTGGAATTTATCTCCACCAACAATTGTAAATCAAGGGGGATAAATGACTCAGTAGCAGTTCCTAGGCAATCATACAAGCCAAAACAAAATAACCTAACACATGGTTGTTGTGAGGATACATGGGGAAGGGGTGGCATGTACATTCCTAGGATCGAAGGTGGAATAAAAATGTAATAATAAGCAAGATGATATTTCTCCCTTGGCTACCTCTACAGTGTCTTCCCTATTTCTGCTTACGACCTATCCACTGGCATCTAAGTTGCACCCAAATTTGAACCTAAATACAAATCTGAACCAAACACCAGAAGGATTCTGAGTGACATCAAGAGAGTTTGGATAAAACTTGTGAAACGTTTCATGGAGGAGGGACGTACACATATCTCTAGGTTGTTGCCAGATTTCATCTAAACCAAAATCAGAAGGATTTTCTGGAAAGTAAAAATAAAAATAAAAAATGGTGTATAAAACTTGTGAAATTTCCCAATCTGTTTTACACATCTGTCACCCTCCTCAAACTTTTCTTTTGTTGCTTCTGTCTGACTCTTCTGTAGTTCACCTTCTATTTCCACTCATAGTGGTCCATTTCTACCCTTATTTGTATTCCCACTGTTCCTTCTTTGGCTGTCTGAATTCACACCAAAATTAATGGTACAAGAGAAGCTTATAACTAGGGATGTGCACACCCCAAAATATTGTATTTTATCATTATTGTAATTTAGGACCAAAAAAATTATTGTCTCCGATAATCTCATAGGTGAATTATATCGTATTGTATTTCCAATAATTATCGGAAATCCGATATTATATCGTTTCTACATTTTGCCCTAGAGAGAGTTGATTTGAGTCAGAAAGGCCTAAAACAACTTAATTTTCCAAGTAACAGGTACGAAACTTGGTCACAGTGCAGACTGAGTGTTGCTAGTCTTGTGTGCCAAATTTTATAACAATCAGTGCAAGCGTTACTCAAAAGTAAGCTTTCAAATACACTGTTTCAGGTAGCTGAAATGTCCTTTTTCAAGAGACGTTATTGCCCAGTACTCATGGGCATCTCACAGATGGCCTTGAGGGGACTCATTTGTGCCCAGTTTCAGACACACAGCTGCAGCTGTTACTCAGAAGTAAGCTCTCAACAACATATGCACTGTTTTTTCTGGTGGTAAATTAATGCTGCAGCTGAGAGTAATCCTCATATTTAAAGAGCTAGTCCTTCAAGTTGAGGACCTTACCAAAGGGCTATAGGGGGACTAGTGAACTCAAGTGACAGAGCTTGTTCAATGAATTGATGAGGAAGTTTGCCTCTCCTACAAAGCAAGATTTTTAAATCAGACGTAACATAAGGCAGTACTACGAGCAGCCCTGCGAGGCAGGCCCAGTACGACTTACCAGTCAGACGTCAAGCCAGACCATTCCTGGGCAAAGGTGGCAGCCAGGCAGATAGGAAGATGCAGGCAGGCAGGTGGGCAGAGGTGGGCAGCAGGCACAGCTAGGCAGCAGGCACAGGTGGGCAGAAGCTGGCAGCAGACTCAGGTGGGCAGAAGCTGGCAGCAGGCACAGGTGGGCAGAAGCTGGCAGAAGGCTCAGGTGGGCACAGAAGATGCAGGAAGGAAGGTTCTTCTTCTTCTTCTTCTTCTTCTTCTTCTTCTTCAGTCAGAGGTCCAAGGAAGCCAGGCTCAGGAAGCTGAACCTGAAAAAAGAGATGAAAAAGAAAAACCAAATCAATGAGTGAGTAGTTCCCTCCAGAGGAAGCCCATCCCGCCCATGCAGCCTGCTGCACTCAGGCAGCAAATCCTTAATTTTTTTTAAATTATATGACAACCAGCCCTGCAAGGTGGGCCAAGTAGTCCGACTTACCATGAAGCAGCCAGATGTCAAGCCAACACACGCTTCCTGGGCACAGATGTCAGGCAGGCAGATGCAGGCAGCAGGCGGAGATGGGCAGATGCAGGTGGAGTGCCAGTTGCTAGCTCTAAGCACAAGTATGCCATAGAACTCAGGGCTTGATCCAGAGATCCAGCTACCTCACAAAGGCGACTAACTGGCTGGCAGGCAGACAGACAGAAAGATGAAGGCAGGACTACACCATAGTCAGTGTGAGATGCTTAGCATCCCCTCAATAGCTTATGGTAGGAGAAACAGGATACCAAGGAATCCTGCCATCAGAGTTGAGTTACTGAGCTGTAAAAACAGCAACTAAAAATAAAAAAATTAGGCAGACAGCTGAAGGCAGGACTACACCATAATCAGTGTGAGATACTTAGCATCCCCTCAATAAGTTATGGTTGGAGAACAAACAGGATCCCTTGGAATCCTGCAATCAGAGTTGAGTTACTGAGCTGTAAAAACAGCAAATACAAATAAAAAAATAGGCAGACAAAAGTAGAGCCTACCCGACACAGGCGGGTCTCTCACTTCCCAGAGGACTTGAGGGTGGGGTGTCCCAGCAGGGGCAGGTTCGCTTTGAGAAAGACGAGCTGGTCCACTAACTCAGCATCCAAATGAAAGTGGTGGGGTGTCACGACGTTGCCTGACATCGAGAACACCCGCTCACTTGGAACACTGGTCGGTGGGCAGCTCAGTCTATCTCGGGCCACGTGAGCCAGATCTGGCCACATCTGGCTCCGCGATGACCAGTAGGCCAGAGGTTCAACGGAAATGTTCTCCTTGGCTTCTGCCAGGTAACATTGCACAGCAGTTGTAGCATCATCCTGATGGGTGGGTTGGTCGCCTGCTGACCAACCACTTCCTGTAGGGCATTTGCCCAGAACCCAAGGCCTCTGCTAGTCCTGCTGGGATGCTACTTCTGCTGCTGCAGGGACTGCTGACCCGGGAAACCGTGGCCTCCTCCTCTGCCACCACTGCCTGCCCAAGCCTGATTTCCCACGCAGCCCAAACTTCCCCCACTAGCAGTTCCACCCACGCCGGCCTAGAATTGACATCGCAGACGCTGTCTTTTAGACGAGGATCACACATCGTGGCCAAGATGTAGATCCTGTCTTTCATCAGTGGCTCCATCCTCTTAAGTCCTGCCTTCAGCCTGTTTACCACTTCCCACACATCTTGCAGGAAGTGCCTTCTGGTGATGGGATCCCTGGCCTCCAGGAACTGCCGCATCTTGGTCTGGAAATGCCTGGCCACAGGGATCACCTGCCTAAGGAGGGTGGTGCTGCTGCTGAGGGTCTCCGTAGCCTCAAAGAAGGACTTGAGGACCGTCACAAGCTGGGACATGGTATCCCACTGCTGCCTGACCAGTGGTGCCTGGATACCTATGTCCCCGACCCTGCACATTTCATGCACAGCATGCTGTTGCTCCACCATATGCTCAAGCATGAGGTAGGTGGAGTTCCAGCATGTTGCAATGTCCTGAAGGAGCCAGTGCTGTGGGAGATCCAACTCCGCCTGCTTCTCCCGCAGCAACCGACTTCCGTTGACACTGGGGTGGAAGTGTGCAGCCACCCTCCAGCAGCTGTCCAGGACGTTGCGCACTGCTGGCATGAGAGGGGGAAGGCCGCTGCTGCTGCTCCCCATGCCAAGCCCACCTCTCACTATGATGTTTAAGATTTGGGCGATGCAGCGGACCCCATCAAAACTGCTCTCATGCACCATCCTGACCATATTGGCTCCCCTGTCCATCACCATGTAACCGCAGGTGTGCTGATGCCCAGACAGCCCTCCGCCATGCGGTTAATGGCCTCAGTGATCGCCACTGCCGCGTGGGACTGGTCCATGGCTTTGGTATGAAGGAGGGCCCAGCAGTAGTCCTCCTTCCCAGTCCCACAAGTGATGGGTGCTTCCTTCCCTGTGGCTCTCCACCAGTGAGCCGTCAGGGACAGGTAAGCGTGCGCTCCGCGTTCGCTGGACCAAATGTCCGAGGTGAAGTGCACCTTCTGTGCCTCTGCCTGGCACAGTTGACCCATCACCAACTCCTTGCATGCCCAGTACAGGGAGGGAACCACATGCCTGCTAAGGGTGGTGCGAGATAGCAGCTTGTAGTATGGGACCATAAGAGCCATCAGCCTCTTGAACCCTGCATTGTCCACAAGGCTGAATGGCTGGTCATCCAATGCCACCATCTCACCAATGCAGTTGGTGAGCTGGTTGGGCGTGGGAAACCTCCAACACGTGGTCCCATAACTCCCCCACCCCAGGTCTTCCAAGGTGGCCTGGCGAAGATGCTTGGGGATGGGAGATGGAGAAGCAGCAGGAGCCTTCTGCTTGGCCTTAGTGCCACTACTCACCTGGGAAGTGCCCACCTCTCTCCCAAGCAGGAGCGCATTGTGGTTCCTCTTGAGGTGGTAGCACATGTTGGAGGTGGTGAGGTGTGCCAGTTTTTTCCCCTGCTGATGGCGGCCTTGCAATTCCACCTCAAAGTGGTCCCACACCATGCTGCTCCGCTTGTGGGGTGAGCCAGTCTGCTCGTCGCCAGCGCTGCCTGGACTCTGGGGTGCCACCACAGGAGCAGGGGTAGAAGGCCTCAATGAGGTTAGGGAGAGTGGTGAGGGAGCCACTTCTGAATGCTGCTGCTCCTCCTCAACCTCAACCACCGGCTGCTTCACCTCAGTGATCTCAGGGAAAAGATCCCTGAGTGGGCTTCCCGCCTCAACCACTGGAGCAGGAGATGGTGTTACTCCTACTCCAAGGCTAGTGCTGCTGCCACCGGCCTCTGGAAGTGGCTCTTCAAAGAGGGCCCTGTGGGCAGACCTTTCAGGAGGTGCTGCTGCTGGTGCCTCTGTCTGCTTAAGCACAAAAAAGGCAGACCTGCACTTAATTTTAATGGCAGGAGAGACAGCCACCCCAGAACTGCCCCCAGCAGCAATAGCATCTCTCCTTGATGAAGAGGCAGAGCCACCTCGCCCAAGGTGAGCCTTAGAGCTGTGTTTCATATTGTGCTTGCAAAGGATTGAAATTATTTATATTAATAACAATCCTTTGAAAACACACACAGAGAGAGAAAGAGAAAGAGAGAGAGATATATATATATATATATATATATATATATATATATATATAATAGTAAAACAGGGAAGGGAACAACAGCAACACACTCACACAGAACCCTCAGCACAGTCACGCTAACCTAACCCTTCAATCAAACCAATAAACAGCAAACACACAAGGAATGAGACACAGATAGGAACAGAAAGATTCAAGATGAAAACATAAAGAAGAATAATACTAACTAGACTCTAAATCGCCAAAATGCACAGACTTCTGCCAAAATACACCTTTCTCCTTTCAACTCCTACTCCTAACAAAGATGGGGAACCCAAGGGTGGGGGTCTTATACTCAGCCCTCCTCCAACATTGTGATTGGCTCCTGCTAGAATCCTGCTGTAGTGACTCCCTAACTTCTAGCGCCCATTGAAGTCAATAAGGAGGCCTCTTAGGAAAAAACAATCTTTTATTTTGCAAATGATCCCTTCTCTCCCTTTGAAAGGAGTTAGAACTTAGATAGCGTTTTGCCCCAAGGCGTAATTAGCTAAGCAAACAGATCAGTTGATCCATCCAAAAGGAAGCAAGAGACATTTCTAAGACAAATTGACATCCAGTCTCTTCTGAGCAAATAATCTTTCCGAGCGCTGCTTAGTAAGCCCTTTGATCTGAGCGCGCTTTATTTTCCTATGGAAAATGGGATCTCTAAGTTGACTCCCTTCTCCGCCCTCTGAAGACGAAAGCTGGTTATTATCTGTAAGATTATTTACATCAGCCAAGACATTTTCTAAAGGCAAAACTATGGGAACCTCATCTCCTCCTGGCACAGACTGGTATGTCTCTTCGAGTTCAGAAACTGATTCTGAATTAATGTCTGACATTCCTTTGCCCCGAGCAAGAGGGGAGGAATTAGACACAACACCATCCCCACTCCCATAACGCTTCCCCCCAGGAGAGATGTGCCCAGAACCTGGCCCAGGTTTGTGGGGTAACATTGATGAAATTTATGGACCAATAGAGGGGCATGCAAATTTTCCAATGGTTCCCAAGAACGTTCTTCAGGCCCATAACCTTCCAGTCTATTAAGTATTGAATTTTTCCCCAGAAATAACGGGAGTCTAGAATGTCAGCTATTTCAAACTCCTCCTCCCCCTCCACCAAGATCGGAGGGGGTGGATCCAAGTTTGAACAATGAGGGTCTCCAGCTATTAGCGGAGAGAGCAAGGACCGGTGGAAAGCCGGTTGGATCTTTAACGAAGGAGGAAGAGCCAACTCGAAAGCAACTGGGTTTATCTGGGCTATAACTTGAAAGGGACCCGTTCGTCGGGCTGCAAGCTTTTTGCTCAACATCTTTGAAGGAAAATGTCGAGTAGACAACCAAACCCAGTCTCCCACAGATAGAGAGGGACCTGGCCACCGGTGAAGGTCTGCTGCTGTCTTGTAAGATACTTTGGTTTGTTCAATCTGGTCTCGAAGAATGTTGTGCAGTGTGGAGTTCTTCCAAAAAGTAATTAGCGGCAGGCACCATAGCAGAGCCAAGGGAAGATGGGAAAGTCCTGGGGTAATAGCCATAGTTGACAAAGAATGGGGTCTGACGCGTGGTAGTGTGGCATGCATTGTTATAGGCAAATTCAGCTAGAGGCAAGAAATCAACCCAATTGTCTTGTTGGTAGTTAACATAACAACGGACGTATTGTTCTAAGGTTGCATTAGTATGTTCAGTTTGTCCGTCCGGTTGAGGGTGATGAGCAGAAGAAAGTCGAAGTTCTATGTGCAGCAACATTAACAATTCCATCCAAAAATGAGCAGTGAACTGAACTCCACGAACTCCTCTGGCCAACCATGTAAATGAAAAACATGGGTTCAAAACAATTTAGCAGTGTCCTTGGCCGAGGGTAGACTGGGGCAAGGTATGAAATGAGCCATTTTAGAGAATAAATGCAGTTCCACCAGGATGGTGGTTTTGCCTTGTGAGGAAGGTAAATCAGTAATAAAATCCAGGGAAAGCAGTTTCCACAGTCCTACAGGCGTAGGTAATGGATGAAGTAAGCCCATGGGTTTACTTGGGACAGCTTTAGCTCATTGACAGGTATCACAAGAAGCTACATAGGAGGTGACATTATTTTGCACTTGAGGCCACGTAAAGTCTCGGGTTACAGCCTCAAAAGTTTTGAAAATTCCAAAGTGTCCAGCTGTGCAAGAGTCATGGCATTGTCGAAGGATCTTTTCCCTCAGAGCCTTCGAGTGGACATAAAGCTGGTGCCTGTGATACAGGAGACCACCACGTAACGAAAACAAGGAGGACGGGGTAGCCCCTTCCTTCAATCCGAGCTCAGTCACTTTGTGGCGTACAAAGGGATCTTGAGCTTGTTCGTGACGGAGTTGTCATGGCCCCATCTGAAGAATCTTCCTCTGAGGAGGAAGAAGTTCCAGAGACTGCAGCTTCGCCCGTTCCCCAGGACTTACCAGAGGAGAAGGAAGGACAGGGAGGTTCCTCAGAAAAGCCCCAGGAAAGCCACCCTCTTCCACCCCCTGTCTCCAATGAGGAAGATTCTGGGCCTGAAGAGGTTCGTCCTTTGACTCCTCAGCAGAAGCGGCGTCTGAAGCGTGCGGAGCAGATTCATCCAACAAGACGGAGTTTGAGATTGCAGAAACACAGCACAGCAGACGCAAGCCTTAAATGAGATTGCATAAGGAATGTGGAACAGCTGGGGAAGGGCAAGTACAGGCTCAGGTGACACATAAAAGGCTCAAAGGAGGAAGCAGTGGTTTTGTTGGGAACACCCAATGTAGTCGGCTCCTAGCATTCCTGCCTGTTTCTGGCTCATAGATCGTGGATTGAATACCCGGCTTGACTTTAGATTGTGGACCCTGGACTTTCTGAATACCCGGCTTGACTTTGGATTGTGGACCCTGGACTTTCTGAATACCTGGCTTGACCCTTGGCTTTGGCAATTGGACTTCTTGGACTTTCTGGCTTGACCCTGGACTCTGGACCCTGGACTTATGATATCTCTGACTGGCCCCTGACTTCATTGGACCCTGAACTGGGAATCTTGGACATTACTGTCTTACTCCGTAAGTTTGGCACTCCATGCGGTCTTGGGGTTAATCTCTTGAAAATAAATCAAAAACAAACCATTCAAGTTTGCAGGCTTTCTTCCCGGACATTCTTTAGATAAGGGGTTTGATTGGCCTGTTTCCCAGAAAGGAATCAGGTGAAATACAACAGGAGTTCTTCCTCCCAGGACTGAAGCTCCCCCACCGCAGCCAAAGTCTGGGGAGGGAGAATTGGAGGAGGTAGTGGCGTCTCCTCTCCCTCAGTGAGGTATTCAGGTTTACGGGAAAGCACATCCGCTTGTTGATTTTCAGAGGCTTGGACATGGCGTATCTTTAAGTTAAAGCATGAGAAAAACCAAGACCATCGGGCTTGCCTTTGATTCATGGCTCGGGCTGTTTGCAGATGAACCAAATTGCGGTGATCGGTCCTATTTTCCACTGAGTGGAGGGCCCCTTCTAAAAATTGTGTCTCCAAGCTTCTAATGCAGATTTTATGGCTAGAAGCTCTTTTTCCCAAATTGTGTAGTTTCTTTCTGAAGTGGTTAATTTTCGTGAATGATAAGCACAGGGCTGCAGTTCTCCTCCCTCCCCTCCAGGTTGTAAAAGTATTGCTCCCAAAGCCACATCAGAAGCATCAGTTTGCACAACAAAAGGTTTTTGTGGATTGGGATGTTGAAGCAGGGGTTCTGAGCTGAACAAATGTTTTAGTTTGTCAAAAGCCTCTTGAGCAGAGGGAGGCCATTGAAAGGAAGCGCACGTTTGCCCCTGAGCAGATCAGACAAGGGGGCAGTAAGGTTAGCATAGTTAGGCAAAAATTTTCTATAGAAATTGGCAAATCCCAGGAATCTTTGCAAGTCCTCCCTGGATTTTGGGGCTTGCCAGGACAAGACTGCCTGTACTTTAGTGGGATCCATCTTAATGCCTTATGTGGAAATTTGATAACCCAAAAAGTCCAATGTAGACAAATCAAAAGCACACTTTTCCACTTTAGCAAAGAGATGATTCTCACGAAGACGTTGCAGGACGGCTTCTACGTGGAGCTGGTGTTCTTGGGGATCTCGAGAGAAAATAAGGAGATCATCCAAATAAATAATCAGGAACTTGTCCAGATAATCCCTAAAAATATCATGCATGAGATGGCAAAACATGGCTGGAGCATTAACAAGGCCGTAACTCATGACCAAATATTCAAACGCACCACACCATGTCAAAAAGGCACTTTTCCATTCATCCCCCTCACGAATACGGACCAAATTATAGGCGCCCCTCAGATCCAATTTGGTAAAAATTGCAGCTTGTCCCAAACGCTCTAACATTTCCGGGATGAGGGGGAGGGGGTACTTATCGCAGATTGTGGACTAGTCCAAGCGTCTGTAATCATGCACAAGACGCAGTTCTCCAGAATTCTTTTTGACAAAAAAGGAAGCTGCCCCAGCAGGGGAGCTAGAAAGGCGAATAAAACCGTGCCGTAAATTTGTATCCAGGAATTCCCGGAGAGCCTCCAACTCAGGGCCTGACATTGGATACAGCTTCCCCACAGGGATGGGGTCCCCCAGGATGAGATCTATAGCACAGTCATATGGTCGGGGGGGGGGGGTAGCTGATCCGCCTCCGTCTTGTCAAAGACATCTTGGAAAGCAGCATATTTATCTGGGAGAGAGTTGAGGGTGGAGGAGCTGAGTTGCCCGGAGGCTGCCAATACTGGGGGTGGAAGAGTTAAAGTCTGAGCAATTGAGACGCTGGCTCCAGCAAGACAATGTTGGTGACAATTGGGAGACGTAAAAAGTACTTGGTGATGCTCCCACGAGATTTGGGGGTTGTATTTGGTGAGCCAGGACATACCCAGTACAAGTGGGTACTGAGGCATCTTAGCAAGATGGAATTGAAGTTGTTCCTCGTGTCCTTGGGAACGTACAGTGATGGGAACAGTAATTCGGGTAACTGCTCCTGACAGGAGCGGACGGCCATCTATTGTTTCCATGTGCAAGGGATGGGGCAGGGGCTGGGTAGTCACATTGTGGCGTCTAGCAAACTGTTCATCCATAAAATTTGTAGTAGCCCCTGAATCTAGCAAGGCCAAAAATTCTCCACCTTTCCAATGGGGGGGGTGCAATTGCACAGCAAGGACGAGGTGGGGTGGGGGAGGCGCGTGCGAAAGACTAACCCCAGTCATTGCTGGGCCTTCCTGGCTAGAACCCCCCATGAGACTCGGGGGTCGGTCTAGTCATGCCTGGGGGGCAGAAGCTGTCATAGGAGTCAGCTCTTTTTTCCATACTCGGGATCTACAAGATTTAACGTAATGCCCTTTCTTTCCACACTTGATACACAGTCCTTCCACACGCCGGCGATCCCTTTCAGCCAGAGAAATCAAAGGTTGAGTAGCCCCTAATTGCATGGGAACTTCATCGGTATAGGAGGAGGCATGGAGCGGCAGGCAGCTGCGTGCCATGCATCTCTGGAACCCTTCAAGCGAGCATCTATGCGTAAACAGGAGGCGGTAAGATCTGCTAATGTCGCTGGAAGAGCAAATCGTGCCAACTCATCTAAAATATCTTAGTTTAGGCCTTCCAAAAACTGGGCCATATAGGCAGCATCATTCCACTGTAAGTCCTGTATGAGCAATTGAAAGTTGGTAATGTAGACAGCAACAGAATCCTTCTCCTGGCGTAGATGGCAGATCTCTCTGGTTGCAGTCTCCATCCTAAAAGAATCACCAAAAAAACTTGCCATAGAAGTCACAAAATTTTGGTAATTGGTCAATAAGGGGCTGTTTGCAATTAGGAGCGCCGAAGACCATTTTGCTGCTGCTCCGGAAAGTAGACTAATTACAAAACCCACACGCATCCGGTCGGTCCGGAAATCGTCTGCCCTCAACCGCATGTAGAGCTCTGCCTGAGCGTGAAAAGCAGTAAAAAGCTTCTTGTCTCCATCAAACTTCTTCGGAAGACTTACTGGACATTTTTGACGTGGAGGCACGGGGGGGGGGGGGTAGGGGGCGCTGCCACCGCCTGTAGTGCACCAACCGCCCCTACCAATTGATTCACCTGATCCCGGAGGGTTTGGTTTTCAAGGGTTAAATTAGCCAGAGCCTGTTCCATCTCGCAAGCGTAGAGCACCCCAAAACAAGAAAGAAAACAAGAAAAAAAAAGACCTTTTGGATGGATCAAGCTGTCGTGACTCCCTAACTTCTAGCGCCCATTGAAGTCAATAAGGAGGCCTCTTAGGAAAAAACAATCTTTTATTTTGCAAATGATCCCTTCTCTCCCTTTGAAAGGAGTTAGAACTTAGAAAGTGTTTTGCCCCAAGGCATAATTAGCTAAGCAAACAAATCAGCTGATCCATCCAAAAGGAAGCGAGAGTCACTTCTAAGACAAATTGACATCCAGTCTCTTCTGAGCAAATAATCTTTCCGAGCGCCGCCTAGTAAGCCCTTTGATCTGAGCGCGCTTTATCTGACTCCTTTCTCCGCCCTCTGAAGACGAAAGCTGGTTATTATCTGTAAGATTATTTACAACAGCCAAGACATTTTCTAAAGGCGAAACTATGGGAACCTCGTCTCCTCCTGGCCCAGACTGGTATGTCTCTTCGAGTTCAGAATCTGATTCTGAATTAATGTCTGACATTCCTTCGCCCCGAGCAAGGGGGGAGGAATTAGACACAACACCTTGCTGCATGATTGGTCACTGAATCTGTAAGTCTCAGCAAGCACACCCCACCTTCTAGCTCCGTCCATGTGGCGGCAAAAGAAGAAGAGCCTTATGATAAAACGATAAAAATGATAATTATCGTAGGATTTTTTATCGTCTCTGATAATTATCGTAGGAAGTTGTATCGTATCATTATCGTTAATTGTATGCACGATAAAGAGCGTATCGTTATCGTGCATTTTAACGATACGATACACATCCCTACTTATAACACGATCCTATGCATGTGTTTTAATTCCACTCTCCCACCCTCCCTAATCTTGTGGGGAAAATATGGGACTTCTGTTCGGTAATAATATGGGATAGCTAAGAAAGCTAACTCTGAGGGCTGTGAACTAGCATGTTGGGCCTTCCATCCACCAGCTTCCATTTTTTCTCAGAGAATATGGGGATTGCCAGTCTCAAGCCCAAACACTCTCCTTCACCATTCTAAACCTTTTGGATGACTAATTGTCCTACAACAGGTGAGCTACCTCAATGGTTGTGGGGGACAATTTCTCCCCCCTTTCCATCTCCAGAATCCTTCAAGGGCAACATCCCTTCCCAGCTCTTCCAAAATTACCACTGCAGCACCACTGATTTTGCAGCCAGAAATTGGTGGCACAGCAAAAAGGGGGTATTTTCCTTCCAAATTTAAAGGAAAATAGTCCTACCTCTACCACACTGCCACATTTCAGCAGTAAATGTCTGTGCTTTGTTTTTGTTTTTGTTTTTTGTCTTTTTGCCACAGCTGCCATGCCAACCAATTTTTGGCAATAGCAGGGGGGCTGGGGGGGAGCACCAAAAAGGCTGCAAGGGGGCTGCAGGCAGGTTGACTTGTGGCCTACCCTTCTCCTAAAAGAACAGGGTTTAACATGAAGGGGAGGAGTAAGATGAACTGTAAACATACACAATCCGATAATAAACATAATACATGGATAGTATTGACTCTATTAAAGTAATTGCTAAACATCTTTACTCAGATTTGACAGTGAGCAGGCGTTAGGCCTTTCATTCTTCTTGGGATGAAGCTATAGGTCTCCAGTCCATCAGTCTATTGTGGGTGGCTGGGTCCAGAGCCCTCCAGGTTGTGGGCTGGATAAAGATAACTCAGAAGGCCCGTGCTGTTTCCTTCATTATTCTTTCTTAAATCTCCTCTCCAGATTATTCTCTAATTTCTGTTTTAGGTATGCTCTGTTTTCTGTCAGAAACCACATCATTTTTCCTAGTGCACCTCTTCAAGACAAAGGCATTTCCCTGTAGCAATCCAACATGGGACCATGGTTAGAGGATTACACATGCTTATTCAAAATACTCACTTCAATGGGTCTTATGTGATGTAGCTGCAGCGAGATCATGTAAAATTTATATGGGAAAAGAGATTAAACCATTGCTGCATCCTGGGTCTTGACCCACCATCAACCCATCTGGTCCTCAGCCAGGGCTTAATGGTTGACAATAATGCTGAGCCAGAAATTTCTCCCACATTTTTTTTTACCATTCTCACTCAATTTGATAGAAAAGGAATTGTTTTCGAAAGAAATTCAGAGAAATTATTATGGGTTGGGTTCAGAATTCTTTTGTTTACCTTACTTAGGAGGTGATGGAGAAGTATGCACAGGTCAGCTGTCCTGTTTTTCATTGTGCAATCATCTCTCGGCCATCATGTAGCTTCTTTGGCTTCCACAATTCAATTAAAGTCCAGGGAAAGACATCATGAGGTGATTCCCTTCATAGGGCTTTTTCAGATCAGGAAGTACAGGCAGGCTGGGAGGTTGCAGAGCAATGGAGAGATGAGCAATAGAAAGAAAACACACTCAGCACTCTTGGCTGTTTTGCAGTGATTAGGTAAGTTCAAAAATATCCCCAAAATACATTATAAAACACCAATGGCAGCCATTTTCAATGAGGAAGAAAATTTTCAGGAAATTAGAAGACATGTTACAACACTGTCCTAGCTCTACCTCTTCCCTAGAGGTAGACATAACACTTCCCCCTCATACCTGTATTGTGGTGACTTCAAAATTGGGGCAACCTGCCAAAGCAGTTGGCACTGTTCCCACTTCCAGTGGCAACACCAAAAAAAACCTTACCAAAAAAGAAAGAAAGAAGCTGTGCTCCAGCCCGACTTGTGAGAAACTGTGGAGAATTTCTCCTGTCCTTGGAGAAATTCAGTGAAATTGTCCCCACAATTTCTCTGCCCACAAATAGGGTGGAGAATTTTGAGAGGCCATTTTTTGCACAGCTCTAGTTAGCAACCATGAAGTCAGGGCTCCTCCCAAGTGGTGGTGGCACCAGTCCAGTTGCTTTCATGACATGGCGGCAAATGACCTAAGTGTTTGGAAGACTTTAAATCAAAGGTGGGCACCTTTTGGCCCTCTAGAAGTCTTGCCCACAACTTCCATCAGTGCCCGCCAGTAGAGCCAATTGTGAAGAATCATGGGGCTTGTAGGCCAAATATATAGATGACCCAATTGGCCCACCCCTGCTTTGGATGTTACCTGAAAGTTATGAAAGCAGCCATGGGGATAGCAGCAGCAACTATGGCTACCTAAAAGGCCTTCTTTTGGGTGTCTCCACCAAATGAGGTGAGGCAGGTAGCTATTGAACAGAAGGCCTTTTCAGTGTTGGAACAGCAGTTGTAGAATGCCCTTCCTAGAGAGGCTCACATGGTCTTTTGTGATCTTTTCTGTACCAGGGGAAAATCTTTATATTTTCCCAGGCTTTTTAGTCCTTTGGTTTTGTTTTTTAAAGGTGTTGTGTTTTTAGATCTTTACACTGATGCTGACTTTTACTCTAGTTTTTACTTTGGTTTTATTCTGTCTTCAACCTTTAATGGTTTTATATTATGTTTTATCATGTTGTATTTTATGGTTTTAATATTTGTGAAATTCCCAGAAAGTGTTGGCTATTGGGTGGTATAGAAATGTAATAAATATAAATTATGATGAAGAAAGGGTATCCAAAATTGTTGTTCAACTACAGTGATAAAATCACTTCCTACACCTTTGTTTCATCACACAGGGATACATAGCTATCACTTATTAAACAATAATCTCTCTCACAACAGTAATTAAATACTTACTTGGATTCATTACCTGTTTTCCTTTTCTTTTCAGAGTTATGTCTCATTCTTGCTTGGCCTCAAATAGATCAGAAATGAAGGATTGGATTCACCAACCACACAATTGCCCTTTGATGCCCAACCCAGCAAATTGGAAGTAACAGTGGTCTGCTGCATGCAATATGACAGAAGTGTGTTCAATAAATAAAGGCCCCTCTCTTCCTCTTCTGTTTAATTGTAAAGCATAAACATCTGGTGCTGATTTTAGTTAACACTGATTGCTTTTCAGTAAACAGCCACTTCCCATGAAATCTTTTTTTAAAAAAAAAATAAGTTCTAAACATTTCATTTTAAAATAGTATACAAGTCCCATTGCATGTTGCAGTTGGTAAACAAAGGGGAGAGTTGTGCACTGATCAGACAGATTCTGTTGTCCTTGTAATGACCATTCATCATAGCATATAGACATATATATTTCCCTTCCGCCATTTTCAGAATGAATTCCCTAATCTCTCAGTGATGCTGATGACTAAATACACTGATTCAATTGCATGTAAATGTTATCACGATAACCAGATAATATACTTCAATTATTTTAAGGATGCATTTAACATTTTTATTATAATAAGCTAGAAGTTTTACTGTGTGGAAATTCTTTGAAACTCCCTCTTAGGCTGGTAACATCTGAATCATATTACAATATGTCTAAGTTCACATCATTATGCCTGAAGGTCAGCAGGCAAATTATCCATGTGTAGAAGAATTCCCCAGTGCCTGAAGAGGTTTTGCAGCAGTTTGTTGGCTTTAAGTGACAGAGCTGAGCCAAAACCATCTTCATTTTCATTCAAGTTCAAATTAGTTCTGTTTTTTCCCTAATTGTTTGCAACTCCCCACACATGTACACACATTTCTCCATTAATTTCCATATGGGGCCATGGATCCTTCAGCCAAAGCCTGCGAACCTCATACTTTCTTAATTCCACTCAGTATTTTCGAGTTTTACATAGGGATGGATGAATTTGTCCATCATTTCCCATTTTTCCAATCTTGAGTTTTGTTCATCCACAACAGTTTGAGATTTTTTTAAAAAAGTTCATATGTAAATAGACTAAACACACATTTTTTAAAAATCCCATTAGGTTCCACATAGTTTCCAGTCAAAGTTGTAGAGTGTCTCCATCCTTGTTCTCTAAGAGCTCAAGTGCAGAACTGGTTTAGGGTGGGGGGCGAATCATTCCCCCCACTGGGCCTTATGCAGGCCAGATATCATCAGTGGGCATGGCCACATTTAATGACATCATCTCCCCATCCTCCAGGCCATTTTCCTTTCTGGATTGCCATGCATGAAAGGGACTCAGCTTGTGCCTGGAAGCTGCTCCTCCTGAAACTAGCTGAATCCCTGTCTTCGTGCAGCCCATGTCATCCCCTTAGGATCAACACACACCACAAGAAAAGACTCAGGCCCTTTCTACACCATAGGGGTGCAGAGGGAAGGAGGGAGGGAGGGAGATCCCAGAAGTACCTAATACACACCATCAGTGCACAGGGAGCAGCTGGGGGCCATCCCAGGCAAAAAGCCTGGTGTGGAAGGGCCTCAGATACCAGGAAGAGTGGAAGAGAAGAGAGCAAATTGGGAACTAAGCTAAACTTAAAAGAGCCAAGCAGAATAGACTTTGGTTTCTATTTAAACAAGAAGAACAAAAGTGAACCAATGTGAAAAGTTTTTAAAAGTGATTATACCAAGGAATAGTCAAGGAAGCTCAAAAGAAACACACTTGGAGAACTTCACCTTAGGTCAGGGATAAGGAATCTCTGGCCCACTGGACATATCCAGCTCATGGAGCCTCCAAGCCTCAGTCCCTAGAGGAATCCTCACTGTTATCTTGGATTTCAAATTGGAGATATCAGTGGGGATGTTGGTGGTGAAATACTCAGCCAGTGCCAAGAAGAGTGTCTGTTATTGATCCAACCCACATTCCAGTACTTTTCACCACCTCTTCCCCCTTCTCTTCTCCAGGATCAATACCTGAGATGTTTTCTCCCAATCCCTATTCCTTAAGGGTTGGCCTCAAGGACCTAAAAGTAGGCGTTCACATTCCATACATGTATGAATCATATTTGGCTGCAGCCTCCCATTGTCCAGACCCTTGGTGGCAAACCTGGCTTCGCTTTTGTATAATGTGTGAATTGGCTTTAGCATATAGAATTGGGAGTAAGAAGTGTTGTGCCATAACAAGATGACAATTTGTGATGTAGTCAAGGGGCTACCAATGAATCATAGTTGTTCTCCAAGCTGGTGCTTTTACACCAGCATGGACCACTCTTCCAGATATAGCATCCCTGGCCATATGTAAGGGGAGGCCTTGGGCAAGTCACTATCCCTCAGCCTAACCTATCTAGGAATGCTGCTTTGAGGACAAAAGAACCACATCTACATTGCCTATAGTGCAGGAGTGCAGAAACTCAGGACCAGGGGACAAATCTAGGATTCAGCATTCTAGGGTTCCCCAGATGGCCCCCTTTCCCTCAACGGTGGTTTCCTGGCTTTTGTGCCATTTTTCCCCATTCTAAAAGGCTGAAATACCTCCTCTCCTAAGGCTTAGTTACTGGTAGTAAGAACTTCATGCTAAAATATACTGCTATTTTGGGTCATGCCCCTTTTGCCTTTGGCCCCATCCATTTTGTCTACAGACCTGCCCACCACTGCAATGTGCCTTCTCCAAAATGGATTTTGGTCCCCAGGATGAAATTGATTCACCTCCTAGTTTTAAAAGAAGTATGGAGATTTACAAATAAATTGATCTGTGTTGGCAGAATTCCAGAGATGCATGTAACCCTCTTAGCTCTTCAGCTACCAGATAATTACATATGCCATTCAGAAATATCAGCTTCCAGGTGGATGTTATCCACTCAGTTGCTTTGGCTGGGATAGTTTGGCTTGGCAAGATCTTGTGCTATAGTAGAAGCCATGTGAACCTGTTGGGCTCCAGTGACCATGATCTGAAGTCTCTGTTTAGCCATTAGTGTTGCTACAGGACCACTTTAAGAAAAGAGTCAAGGGTGTTGGACTGAATTCCCCATCCCAACTTCTCTTGGCAGTCTAACAAGCCCTAATTCAGCAGCTCCCACTTCTTCCACACCTTGTTTTACTTCCAGCTTGGCAATTAAATGACCAGGGATTTGCCCTCAAAAGCCTGGATTGGCTCAGGCCCTGCCAGTTGCTTATCCTTCCTGGAAACCAGGGGCAGGCAACTTGTAAGCCTCCAAGTGTTTTGACCTACAACTCCCATCAGCCCTAGTCAACATAGCCAATGATGAGGTATGATGGGACTTGTAGGTCAAAACATCTGGAGGGCCACAAGTTGCCCCCTTCTGCTGTAAATTATGCAATTGCAAGTTCTATCACAGCGAGAAACCTCTGCTGATCATCAGGAATGAACTAAACTGAATTAATTTTATTCATTTGAGGACTGTGCTTAACTATAAATGGTGCATGCCAAAATATTTAACATATTTATTTCAAGATGATCCTTTTCTCCCCTTGGTCACTCATGTTTTGGTTTTGGTTTTTTTTTTTACTTAATGCTGTGTGTGTGCATGTGTTTATAAACCAAAATCATAATCACATTATCGAACCCAAGATCAGACAACATCATAGAAGTTTTGTTTCATATATCTGTACTAGCAAAACCAGGAACCTTAACATAGGTACATAAACAAACATAGGTATGAACAAAAGAAATAAATAATAATGTACAGTTCAAAAATAAAGTGGCAAATTCTACTACATGGGACTTACTTCTGGTTAGGCATGCATAGGATTGTCTTATGAAGCTTACTTCTCCCAAATACAACTGTCTATTTTATGGACTCTATCCTTCATAAATGAAGTAAAATAATAAAAAAGTTCCCTTGATATTTTCCTTGGGAACACACACACACACACACACTTCTAATCTGAGTTCATTATTGGGGAAGGAGTGGTAATATTGGCAAAAACTGTAATTTTCTGTTAAGTTCTACTTTAGAAAAAATGTTTTGGAATTCAAAAGCCTGAAGTTAGACACCAATGACACATCTGAGGAGTTATCAATCTCTTTACCTGCACAAATTATTTAAAATTGGAGAAAGAAATATAGCTTTTAGCTAAGACTTTAGTTAAGATTTCTTCATATTTATTCTATTTTTCTATTCATACTCTCTGTTCCTTCACTGAGGCAACCTAGAATATGTGCCTTCAGACTGTTTTCTGAATATATATTAAATGGTGTGGGAGAGGAAATCAGTTAGAATCCATAAAGCATACTTCATTTTCAGGCACTTCCTAATGTTAAAATGCTTCGTTCCTTCAATTTCGAAAAGGAAAATAAACTTGCTCTTATATCTACTTTTCCCTTGCTTCTCTTGCTTAAATAGACTCTCACTTCATTTCCGATCTTGTTAAACATCTGAAATGTGACAAATGGAACACTGATGAACAATGGCATCAAATAATGACAGTGGTGTCAAATGAACAATGACAGACTTTTGCTGATTACTTTTCAAGGGCTTTTTATGAGCACTGATTTCCCAAAAGCATCCACTGACTGACTAAGATGATGCTACAATACACCTTCCATGCTGAATATTATGGTGACTTGGAAGCCGGTTGGAAGTTTCTGATTCTCTAGATGGGGCTAGAGTGCAATCCAAGGGTAAGCAACCTGGTGCCCTCCCGATGTTTTGGACTTTGAATACCTGATCAATGTTTTTTTTGACTGGGGCTGATGGGGGTTGAAATCTAAAACATCTGGAGGATACCAAGTTGTCTACTTGGTCAATCATTAAGGCAGTTAAGCTGTAGCTCTCAAATCATTTGGGGTATGAAAGGCTGACCAGATAAAATCCAGGTCAGGGCTCATGTAACTTTAACAGTTGTAGAGAAAAGGGAATTTCAGCCAGTGTCATTTGTATTAGGGGTGTGCACGGAACCCCCGGATCGGATCGGGACCCGGATCGGGACCTCTAATTTTGTCCCGGATCGGATCGGACAAAATCGGAGGCCCCCCGGACCAGATCGGGTCCGATCCCGATCCAAAAATTGGAACTTCCGATTTTTGGACGGGCGCCATTTCCCCCCCCCCCCATAGACTTGCATTGGGGGAAAGTCTATGAGGAAAAAATGGCGGCGGGTGGGTGAGGGGAGGCCTAACTCCCTACCCCCCCTGGGGCCATCTGGTCTGGACGGCCCCGGCAGGTAAGCTCCCTCCCCCGTGCTCCTTACCCTCCCGGGGCCATCCGCTTCCATCCACTGGCGCCCGCGGGTGCCAGCGGATGGAAGCGGACAGCCCCGGGGGAGTAAGCCCCCTCCCCTGTGCTCCTTACCCCCCTCCCCCTGCTTACCTTCCGTGGCCATCCGCTCCCGTCCACGGCTGGCCGCTACTGCAAGCAGGCTTCGCAGCCTGCCCCTAGGTAGCACGCCAGGTGATCATCACCTGGTGCGCTACCTACGGGCAGGCCGTGAAGCCCGCTCACAGTAGCGGCCAGCAGCGGATGGGTGCGGACGTCCCCCAAAGGTAAGCAGCGTGCACACGGGGGCCCCTCCCCCCTGCTTACCTTCGGGGGACGTCCACTCCCATCCGCCACTGGCCTCTACTGTGAGCGGGCTTTGCGGCCTGCTCCTGAGTAGCGCACCAGGTGATGTCCTGGCTGTCTGCTCCCATCCTCTGCCCCCTGCCCCCGTTGTCCTCTTCCATCCACTGATGGAACCGGACAGCCCCGCTAGGGAAGCCCCCCCGCTGTCCGCTTCCATCGGCGGGCGCCCGCTTGCGCCCGCCAATGGAAGTGGCAGTGGGTGCCAGCGGGCACCCGCCGATCCGCCAATCCATCCGATCTGGATCGGAACCTTTCTGGATCAGATCGGCCGATCCAGCGGTGAGATCGGAAATCAGATAAATCGGCTAATTTTATCTGATTTCCCCCTGGATCAGATTCAGATTGTGGATCCGATCCGATCCAGTGCACATCTCTAATTTTATGCAATTACTTCCTGGTGAAATCCCCTCTTCATCACAACAGTTAAAGGTGCAGGCACTATACTAGAGTGACCATATACAAAAGAAGGCAGGGCCCCTGCAACTTTAACTGTTGCGATGAAGAGGGAATATCACCAGGAACTAATTGCATACAAATGACACTGGCTGAAATTCTCTTTTCTCTACAACTGTTAAAGTTACATGAGCCCTGACCTGGATTTTATCTGGTCACCCTAGGGGTATGAGTCATCCCCACACAGGCAGAGCTGCATGAAGAGGGAGGGAGGGATTGGCATGGGGATCAATGGAGCCCTTTTCCTTATCTCTCATGCTTCAGGTGAGCACCAAAGAGCATCACTAACCTAGAACATAGGAAAGAAGCTGCTTCTACTGAACATTGGTCTATCTAGGCCAGTATTGTCGACACTGACTGGCAACGGCTCTCCAGGATTTAAAGCATGATTTTTTTTTCTTGCCCTACCTGGAAACTCCAGGAATCAAACCCAAGACCTGCTGCATGCAAAGCATGGACTCTATCACACAGAGCAATGGGCCCTCCTTGTGCTGGGTCCTGAGGAGGAGAGGAATGGTTGGATGGTATGTGGGAAGTGTGTGGAGTAGCCATGCTGAGTAATGAGTGGCATGCTGTAGCAGTCCATCTCCTGAGGATGGATGGCTGTCAAGAGTGGGAGGAACGTTGTACCATTGAACACTTCACCAATCTCCCCATGTGTACACATCTGGAACCTGGTGCCTGGAGTGGATTTACTAAATTGGATGAGATTGCTTTAGAGCAGGGGTTGGGAAACTCTTTCAGCTTGAGGGCCAAATTTAATTTCTGAAAATTTGGTGGGTGGGGCTGAAGGCAAAAGGGGCAGGGCCAAAATGCCCCCAAATGCCAGCCATATTTTAGCTTAAGCCAGTTAATATCAGTAACTAAGCCTTCAGGGAGGCATTTCAGCCATTTAGAATGGTGGGTTGGGGGTGGGGTTAGTTAGAACTGTGCAAACAGTGGAAACCTCCAAACAATTGGCTGCTGGGGGAAAAGGGGAATGGGGCATTACTGTCTGGGGAACCCTATAGGGTCAATTGGCTGAATATAGCTTGGATTTGGCTTGTGGGACTGAAGTTCTATACCCCCCTGCTTTAAAATAAGAAACTTTCAACTTGAATCCTTTGATAAATGCTTGCAAGTAGAATAGCTCCCATTGGCCATCTATATGGCTCCTAATTCCTACCCGTGACTGAGCAGTGGGGTTTTTGGAAATGGTTGACACTTTAGTACTAGTACTACTAAACCACACTTTAGTACTAGTAGATAGAAGACAATAAGAGCATAGGAAGGTGTATGAAATTGCATGAACTGTTTAGGTTCACTTGTGCGAGTATTGCAGAAACGTCTCAGGAATATTTTTTTTGTAGGGCACAAATTGTCACACAAAGGTCTCTTCCTGCCCTGCTCGCATGGGCAGGGGGGAGGAGGTTGCAGGCGAAGATGTGGTGATGAGGCGTGGAGGCCAGCAATTGGCTGGCCCCGGCATGGTGCCACCAGAGAGGGGAGGGGTCAAGGGCTATTTAGAGCTGGGACCCCTTCCCAGCTTCACTTCTTGCTGCACGGCTCCCTCCCGCCCTCCCTGTGGTCAGTGTGGGTTCGCTGGTCATCTTTTCGGAGGCCGAGTAGGAATTTTTTGCTCACAATCTAACTTGGTTGTGAGTTTTTTCACCTACTCCACACTGCAAAGCAGGTCAGGTGTTAATTAGGTTAAGTTGGCTATTTGGTCATTTTAATGGCGGTAGGAGAGGGCATTTTCTGAGCTTTAATAATGGTGAGCATTCACTGGCACTGTTCGGGTGATTAGTAACGCCTGAGGCCAACCACTGAGAGCCCTGCGGCATCAGTTGGGGGATAAGGCTTACCTTTGAGGCCAACCCTTCTTGTCTACTCAGAGCCCTGCAGCACGAGGGGAGACGACACCGGAAGGCCTCCCACCTCAGGTTGAGGAAGCTCAGGGGGGGGCACGAAAGAGCAGGCGCCACTTCCTGGGCTGTGAAAGTGTCGCCCGATCCCCACAATGGCCTAGCTGGCCATGACAAAATGCCTGCTTAGGTTTCACCTCCCACTTTTACTTCTCTGCTGAATAAATAAAGTGGCCCATGTTTAATCCCAATTTTGTGTGTCGACTCTTCATTTCTCGTCCTTCGCCCCGCAAAGCTATTGGAAGCATTTTGCAGCATCAATTCTCAAGTGGGAACACAGGTCTTGTTCTGCCACAGTAGCCAAGCTTAATAAATGGGGTGGAGTGGGAGCTCCTTTAGGATCCTGACATGGATTTTGAATTGATCATGTTTTATTTCTCAGGATAGAACAGCAAATGTGTCCCACACTGGGCAGCATTTGCCATCAAACCCACAACACTGAACAGTTAATATTGATGGACAAATGAAGTGCATTTTTCCATTTGGCTTTTCCTCTGCTCTGTGTGAATGCATTGCTTTGAATCATAAGTCAAATAGGGGGTAATGATACCGCAAATGTGGGAATTTATTCTTGAACCATGTTTGCATACAGCTTCAAGCTGATTGTTCCTGATTTTATAAGCAAATATCAGATTATTCACAACCTGTAGTCATATCAGCTGTTGCTGATGATGAAAGATGACAGGCATGCAGGTGGGATTCCAGGCCAGCATGACATGTTTCAACCAAATCATTAGGGAGCACAAAAAAGCATCCGTGACTGCACAGCAACATAACCTGTTTGGCTACTCTGCAACTGCATCAACTTCAGCTGATTTGTATGGAGAACTACTGGTCTCTTTTCAAGCCTTAATCCATTTAATTTCTCCCAAATTCTGCCAGAAATGTTAAATAGCTGAATAATTCTTAGAATATGCATCACACTTTAGAGCATTGACACCCATCATGTACATTAGAAGAGCCCTTTTGGATCAGACCACAGGCCTATCTGGTCCAGCAATCTATCCCCACAGTGGCCAACCAGATGTTCACAAGAGGATGTGAGAGCAATAGCACCCTTCCGCTCATTCCCCCAGCAACTGGCATACAAAGGCATGTTGTAACATCATGACTAATAGCCAT
This sequence comes from Anniella stebbinsi, assembly GCA_029215795.1. Classification (NCBI taxonomy): domain Eukaryota; kingdom Metazoa; phylum Chordata; class Lepidosauria; order Squamata; family Anniellidae; genus Anniella; species Anniella stebbinsi. The sequence continues at coordinate 194,623,217 of JARDYH010000003.1, forward strand.
GGATAGCCTTATCCTACATGAATTTGACTCTGAGGCTGCCTGAGTCGGTGGCCATCACTATATCTCATGATAGCAAATTCTATGTGCTCTGCAGAGAAGTACTTTCTTTTAATTGTCCTGAATCCCCACCATTTAGCTTCAATGGATGACCCCGGGGTTCTAGCGTTAGGAGTAATGCTGTGCCAAAAATTTCTCCCACATTTTTTGACCACTCTTATTCAATTTGATAGGTAAGAAATTGCTTTCGAAAAGAAATACAATAGTGAAGAAAAAATTGGAGAAATTCTCATGTGTTGGGTTTGGGTGTGTCGTGTTTATCTTACTTATGGGAAGGCCAAGGAGTGTGTTTTTCATTGTACAATCATCTCTCCAGTACCTGTAGCCTTCTCAGTTTCCAACACTTCAATGAAAGGCCTGGGAAAGACAACATGAGGTGATTCCTCCCATAGAGTTTTTTTCAGATCAGACAGCCCAGGCCACCAGGGAGATTGCAGAGCAATGGAGAGAGGTGTATGACAAAGAAAAAAACTCACACAGCACCCTATTTTTGATTCATTCTCTAATCATCCCCAACATGGAATTCACCCTTTTCACAGTGGCTGCACACTAGGTCAACATTTCCACTGAGCTCTCCACCACAGCCCTAAGATCTCTTTCCTAGTAAGTGACTACCAGCTCAGCCCCCATTAGTGGATATGTGGAGTTAGGGTGTTGGTGCCCCAATGTGCATCATTTTACCCCTTCTTAGTAGGAGAGATCCTTTGGGAATTCTTCACTGTTCCTTTTTGTTTAAGCCATCCTAAATAATTTGGTGTCATCCAAAAACCTGGTCACCTGACTCCTCAACCCTAATGCCAGATCAGTCAGGTGACTACAAGCTTACAAATGCCCCCCCCCCCAAAGAGGCTCCCTTGGCACTTACATTGTTGTCTTTCGACCCCAGGGGAAGACCTTTCTTTTCTTCCAGGAATTTTAGAGTTTGGGTTTGGGTTTTTGTTAGATATTATAGTTGCCTTTATATATTTTATATTTAATCCTATGTTGTTTGTTGTTTTGTATTGCATTGTACTCTTTTAGCCCTTGTGATTTCATATGATATTCTATTCCCTTAGTTTTATAATCATCCTAGAAAAAGTATTTTATTGGGTGGATTGAAATATAATAGATGATAAAGCCAGTGTGGTGTAGTAGCTAAAGTGTTGGACTGGGAGCCGGGAGATCCAAGTTCTAATTTGCACTTGGCCATGGAAACCCACTGGGTGACTTTGGGCCAGTCACAGACTCTCAGCCCAACCTAACTCACAGGGTTGTTGAGGATAAAATGGAGAGGAAGAGACGGATTATGTATGCTGCCTTGGGTTCCTTGGAGGAAAAAAATGGGCTATAAATGCAATAAAAATAAATAAATAAACAAACAAACAAATAAATATGTTAAAAAGCAGTGGTACCAATAGAGAACCTGGGGACCCATCGTTTACATCCCTTCTTTGCAAGAAATGTCCATTTATTCTTACTCTCAGCTTCCTGTGTTCTAATCAGTTACTAGGGTCTTTCCCCCTTATCCCATGACTGCTACATTTGCTCAGGAGTAAGGGACTTTGTCAATGAGGCCATTGTCAAAAATTTGACTGGGGATAGGAACTAGGGTTGGAATGTGCTTTCAGCAGTCCACTGCTCTGCACATCTATGACTGCATCAGAGCCATTCTATTTACAAGCATCTGTCAAAGGATTTATGTTCTTGCTCTGAAGTAAGGGTGTTGAACCTCAGGACCACAGGCTAAATCCAGCCAATCTGGGGTACCAGATAACCAGTGGATGTTGGTAGCTTCTATTTTGGTGGGGCTGGAAATTCATTCTGAGTTTCAGTTTGAACCAACCAGAACTCTAAAGGAGCTATCCAAGGTATTCAATCCATTTTTTGGACAGGGTTCCACACTTTGGATAAGTCCTTTAGAGTTCTGGCTGGATCTGAATGAAACTCAGAATGGATTCACAGCCCCACTGAAATCGGAGCCACCACCCTCCAATGAAAAAGACCTTCTGGGCTTCCCCAGATGGCAATGCACCATTCTCCCAGCTCCACCTCAGGTTGCTTGGTGGTTATCCTGCCTCTCCAAAGGCTTATTTATTGACCCTATTCAGATGACACTCTAAGCCATGGTGGTTAAGTTCTATTGTTGCTTGCTGGATGCTTAACAACTCCTGATTTTGCATCTCCATGGAAGGCAGCTAAACCAAAAGGTTTATTAAGTCTGCAGTCCTGTGCACATGTATCTGGGAGTAAAGCCATTGAACACCATGAGTCTTACTTCTCCATAAAGAAAGTCCCTGGCAGGCCATATGACATGGCTATGGGTTGTGTTTGGCTTGATGGGTCATATATTGTGTCCAATATAAAGTAGGTCAGTATGATTTTTTACTCTCCCGGTTAGTAAAATGGGATTCCCAGGAAATGGAGGTGCTACTAAGGAGGAGCCATAGCTCAGTGCTAGAGCACACATAATTTGCATGCAGAAGGTCCCAAGTTTGAACCCTGGCATCTCTAGGTAGGGCAGGAAAAACTCTTGCCTGAAAACTTGGAGACCCACTGCCAGTCAGCCTCAACAATCTACACTAATGCTTTTTATTGGTATAGAAGTGCACTTATAACTGTTGGGGCACATTACATATTCATTAAACAAAAAACCTATGGTTTACAAAAACAATGTTAAGGCTCTATAGATTCCAACCAAGCACCAAAAAGCAGGGAAATTGGGAGTTAAGGCTCACAAGCCTTAACGCCACATCCTCCCTAAGGAGGCAGAAAGTGCAAGTGAAATTCTCATTCTCCCAAAACAGATAAACCATGAGGACAGGGTGGAGAATATGATATGCAGAGGTGACTGTGGGGTTGTGGAAAACTGATCACGAACAACTTAGGGCCACCTACTTCTCTTTTTTTGTTTAGAGCAGCCCTTCCCCAACCTGGTGCCCTCCAAAGGTGTTGGACTACAACTCCCATCATTGCAAGTCAGTATGTCCCATGGTCAGGAATGCTGGGACTTGTCATCTCAAAAATCTAGATATGCAATTTGATCTGCAGAGGTGACTGTGGGGTTGTGGGAAATGATGATGAACAACTTAGGACCAGCTACTTCTCATTTCTTAGAGCATCTCCTTATGTTGAGAGTTGCAACCCAACACATCTGACAGGCACCAGGTTGGGGAATGTTGTTCAAGAACAAGGGAAGGCAGAATGTAGATCTTCAGATGTTTTGGAATTCAACTTGTAAAAGCCCCTATCAGCATGGGCAGTTATCAGGAATGCCGCGAGTTGATGTCCAAATAATCAGGATAGATCTATTTTCTGCCCACATCTGTACTAAAGTATGATGTTTTCCAGCATGAAGATATGTGATCAATCAAGGAACTACAAAAGAGCTGCATCACTTTAAATAAACTGTCAAAACCAAATGAAACAACAATGAATGAATCTTGAACACCTAATCCAGATAGCCCTTCAGACATCAACATTAGTTTTCAACACATGGCATAGGATGTCTGTTTCTTGAATATCAGATAAAGGATTTCTCTTTCTTGTTCAGCAGTGTGAGATCAAAGGCAGAGCTACCACCTAATACTTTCATGCATAAGTATTATTTTAAAATTAAGTATGAATTGATTTTTGTCTTCCCCATAACACATAACATGGGAGTTACAGTGCAACACATCTGGAGAGCACCAGGCTGGAGAAGGTTGACTCCTATACATGTCTTCTCAGAAGCCAGTGCCACTGAATTCACTAGGGATTTCTCCCAAGAGGTATAGGACTGCAAACTAATCTCATCTGAAAGGTGTTCAAGACAGCCAAGCTAAACCTTTTCTGCTCCGCTGTTGCTTTGATGAGATGATGTATTGTGCAGGGATTGTGGGGAGTGAACAGTATATTTTTTATAAATACATTTAAAGAAAAAAAACATTGGTTCTTTGAAAGGTAGGATATTGACCAAAAGTTGGAAGTGCCTGGCACATGCTCTGGTTCTAGATCTGTAATGAATAGTGCCCCTTTTGTTATCAAGAGTGCTGCTATATGCGAGATGTGTGTGAGAGAAAAGTATTGGGCGGACCCTGTATTTGGTAAGGGTATGGAACAGCATTCCCCATCCTGCTGCCCTCCAGGTGTTTGAGATGACAAGTCCCAGCATTCCTGACCATGGGACATACTGACTTGCAATGATGGGAGTTGTAGTCCAATACTTTTCAATATTAAAGCATTTTAAACATTTTAAATACATAACAATTTAAAAGTCAAAGGTATAGACAGAGGTCCAGATTATTTGCCAAAGGCCTGCTGGAACAAAAAATGGTTTGTCTGCATCCAAAAACACATCAAGGTGGGAGCCAGTATAGACTGCAAGGATTAGAAAGAAAATCCATGTGTGTACACTATGCAAAATAAACGACAGCTCAACTGTTTCTAAACCTTATTAGAAAAACAGGGTGACTAGACCAAAACCAGCATTGTAGGCCCAGAAGCACTTTGAAAGGTTTCAACGTTGTACTTAAAACTTGACACCGGCCCAAACTAATTAAATGAAGTGTTTGAAGCTTTCAACTTATAGCAGTATGGACCAAACTCTTAGAAAAGAGGGAAGGAGCACTGTGTGTGTATGGGTTGGGGGGATAGAAAGAAAGGTATAGCCACCTATTCCCAGGAGATATCTGAAGATCAGGTTGTCATGGATCCAGAGGAACCACACCCTGCTTCACCAGGGAGCAAAAGAGCAAACTGGCCTTATGAAGATAGCCCAAAATACTCTCAGAGCCAAAGGAATGCATGTTCCAGAAGAGAAAAGATAAACTCTTCTTCTTCACTCAAAAGGTCTGTGCTATAGAGGCAGCAGCCATTTCACTCACCCACCCCACATTCTAAGGCAGGAGGGAGGAGGGAGAGTGACGCTACTGAGTGTGTATCAGTGTCGCGTTATGAGGGAAGATGGCCGCCTCATTGACTTCAATGAGAGGTTAAAATAGTCCTTTAAAGTCAACCGAAGGGAATTTTTAAAAAACGAAAAGCTTTCCATCAACTACAGTCAAGGAGGAAGAAGACCCCACCACTGGATTAGTTAATAAGGTTCTAGAAATTATGCAAATTGAAAGCACAAAAAGTCTCAACCCGGAAGTAAATTTTACAAAAGCAGGGAGAGAGGTTTGTATTCCTTTTCTACCTTAAACTGCTCTCCTTCCCTCAATCTTTCACCAATCTTCTTGAAATTTTCAGGTAATGTAAAACAAACATTTCTTTCTGGCACCTGTAAATTTCAGAAAGGTTGATGAAACATTTTCGATTTTATGGCTGTTAGAATGACCCCCCCAATTATCACTTTAACATGGCAGAATGTGTTTTTTACTGACGGCCCTTAACAATGGAGGCACAGCTGTGCCTCCATTAATTCTGTATAGCACTTTTCTAGAGTCATTTCCAACTTTTTATCCCGTATTATCCAAAAACCACAACAGATGTCATTGTGTGTGCTACGAGGCATAAATGCACAAGAGGGATATAGCATCACCATGATGGGATTGTATCGATATGACATGAAGTGTAGATCTGCCCCTGGACTCAATCCTAGAATGTTGTTCCCCTTCATTACAAACATTAATGCAGGGTCTACAGAGCACCAGCCCCCAAGTGTGCAATCCTGTTTTGGAAGTGCGCAATAACTAGCAAGGCTAATAATGGAAAAGTGATCATATGATGAGTGTAATTGGGCTTAAAATGTATACAACAAGTGTATGTTCAAGGACAACGAACAATCCTAAAATATGTATAGAACCTGTGATGAATATTGTAAAACAAGCTGTGTGCATTGATATTTTTGTTGTTATATTATTGGTACATTTTATTTATTTTTAAAAGAAGTACTGGGTTAATGGTCAGGCTAATGTTCCTATGGTTCTGATGGTCATTCCAATGGCAGACCAGTTGCTCCCTTGAAGTATGCAGGAAAATCATGCATTGAGGGAGAACTTCCCCACTCCTTGTGCTTCCAAAAGTGACCTGGATAAATGGCGGCACATGTCCATTTACCAGAGCAATTGTGATATATCCCTGGTAGCAGAAGGTAGCACGAAGGTGCTAACCCACATCAAGGATAGTGTACATCTATTTGTAATTGTGTTGAAATAGTTTAGCCAATGCAGTTAATTTCAGAGACATTGTGCTGAATTTGACATGCTATGTTTCATGCATGCATGCATTCATTCATTCATTCATTTATTACATTTATGTACTGCCCCACAGCCGAAGGTTTGAACCCAAACTTCCTATCTCTGAGCCCCAATGGAGCTGTAAGTAAGAGCAGAGGAACAATGATGTAATGGGACTACTTAACCCTTTCTTTCCTGGCCGCTTCTACTAACCTCCCATCCAGTTTTTGATTTCCCCTCCCTAAGATGTTTTTCTCCCAAAGAGAACGAGACGAAGGTATCAAAATCTCCCTCCACATCCACCCCAAGGCATAAAATCAGTTTGGAGGGAGCCATTTTGAGTAGAAAACCAACCAGAAATAAAAAAACCCACCACCACCCCTTCACTCATACTCTTAACCTCCCTCAGGTGCTTTTCATTAAATAATAGTGGGGAGAGTTGCACACATCTGCAGTGTAACATCTAGTTTGGCCCATAGAATTACCCAGATTTTGGGTTGGAGGAATATGGTTTCCCATGTTGTTTTGTTCCCACACAGACTATCTTTTGTTCATGGCTAAATTGGAGCAATTGTTGTGTGTGCATGAGTATGGGTGCACATGGGTGCACATGGTGTGTGGGTAGGTGTTTGTGTTCATAGGAAATCTGGCAAGGATGCACAATGAACCAGTTTAAACATGTGTAGGGCAAACATCGGTCCGTAGCCCTCCCTCTCCATGGAGTTATTCTAAACAGGATATCAATGTCACTAAAGAGACAAGTCATTGCCTCTCTCTCTCTTCCTTATTTTTCCCGTTTCTTTGCTCCTTTCCCTCCCCCCCATTGTTATTCCTTAGCGAGTTTAAGTTTCTTTGCACAAGGAGGGTGGATCCCCAGCTTTTAAAAGTTTAATCTACCTTTGTAACACAACCTAAAAAGAAGGGAAATTAAACGGCTGCTTGTTCGAGAAGAAAGAGCCTGCTTTATTTATCACTCAGTCCTACTTTACCTCCAGTGACCTAATTACAACCCACACCAGAGGAGACAGACCTGGAAGAGCTGAAGGAGTGCTTCTGCCACCTAGTGGCCACCATTGGCCAATCGCGGAATGTCAAATCCTGGAGGTTTTCTATTTTAATATGTCTCGCACACAAGTGTAGGTGACCTTCCCTAGTGTGCTTATGTGAAGGCTGAGCATATCTGCATTTTACAATTCTCTGCCCTTTCATGGGCTCAGCATAAATACTTTACCCAGTGATATTTTTAAAGTGAGAATGAAATCTATTCCTCTAGGAGGTACTAAGCGAGCATGTAAAGTATAGCACCAAAGTGCCACTGCATTTTGAACATGCTACTTCCCTTGGAAAAAGAAAAAGAAAAGAAAAAGAAAATCTTAGAGCCCATTGGTAATATTAAGACAAGTCTGAACACAACATGTAATGCACAAGCTGAAGGCAAACATTTTTTTAAAAAACCTAAGTGAGTTGACTATATAACTTCCCTAAGGGAGAGGGAGGAAAGAAATTCAAGTCTTAGAATACAAAATGGATTGTACAATCAGATCCCTATCTGAATATTTTAAGCTTGCCTCCAGAAGGAATGGATATAGCCATTAAATTCCCCCCAAAAAATTTGCAGTGAGATTAACAAAGACCCATATTAAAAATGAAAATGTCTTTTACAGCAGTGTGTGCACTCTCATTTAGTGTCCTGAATAATATTGTGGATAAATGTCAAAGTCAAATCATAATTTATATAATGTAGGACGGATGTGCTTTTGTTAGCACTTTGAAAATGTTCCCGGGGGGGGGGGGGGGAGTTCACTGTTTTAGTGAATAATTGAAGATATGTGACATTTTCTTAAAAGTTCCAAATGAAGGAACACAGAAGCGATGTCACACATGTTATATTTCATGTTTCATGATTTTGAAGGGATGAATCATTATTTTGATCATATGGATAAGCAATGTCAGGGGACCTTGGCTTATCCTGTATCTCCCAAAAGGTTTAATTGCTAACAAATGTCAAACCCTCAGTGAACATTCCTTAACAATGGGAAATATAAGGCAAGTCGGCATTTTAATAGTGTATCTCAAAAACTACTGGGTCCCTTTGACTAATGTCCAAATTCTATCCTCATCACCATCATTTGCTAGTAAATGTCATTTATCAAGACTCACTGGAATGTGTCCCAAATATCTCTCATGATACATGGCCAACTAGCAGGAAAATTTCAAGAATTTTCAAGTGCCCACGATCACTGGGGAGGCTTTTGTTTGAGCAGAGGCGCTCAAAATTTTGAATACCTCTGCTTTGAACAATCCCCACATGTATGTATTACACAATTCTATGCATGCCTACTCAGAAGCAAGTACTATTGATTTCAATGAGACCTATTCTAAGGTAAGTGTTCATAGAATTTATCTTTATAGACTATCTTTATAGACTACCCAATAACCAGAGTTCTCTGGGTGCTATACAGCTAAATTAAAAACATAAAATAGAAAATGACAAGAACAGCACATAATACAACCAAGATAAAATAAAACTGGAAGCAAGGGATAAAGCAATGCAGCTCAAAAAACAAATTAAAAAAACACCAATAGCAAAATAAAAGTACTATGATCAAAAGCAGTAAAAAATAGTTATTAAAATGCCCAATTGTAGGTCTTTGCACCACCACCATAAAGGTCCTCTCTCTTGTAGCCACCTGCAGAGCCGGCCCTACCATGAAGCAGGAGGATGCAGGTGCAGAAGGTGGTGGAATATGGGAAGAGTGGTGTTCTCTCCCTCCAAAAGGTCTGCTACTTCTTGGTCCTGCCGGTCACTTTATGGCACGCTGGCAGGACCAAGAAGTGGCCATTCACTCGCCATTCACTCTCCCCCCCACCCCGTGCACCTCCCACCCCTCATGGCCAGCCAATCCATCTGGTCCTGCCAGGCCGCGTACCTTACATGGTGCACATCTGCACACCCACCTCACCAGTGCAATGCCCGTGAGGTGTTTCCACCTTCAGGAGCCTGTGTGAATTCAGGCAAAGTAATGCGAGAACTTCCAACTTCACACAGGTGCCGCGCAACTCCTGAAGTTGGAAACACTTTATGGTCGGCGCACTGGTGAGGGAGGTTCATGTACACACACCAAGAATAGTAAGCCAGTGGGTGGGCAAATCAAGTGGTAGCAGCAGTTTCCCGCTTCAGGTGGTGATCAACCTTGGGCCAGGCCTGGCCACATGCAATACTTCTTTACTTCCAGGTACTAGTAGCATATGTGGCTTTAATGAAAAATAGGCACATGGCTAGAAAACTACAGATTCTCAGTGGGTGGTGTGTCCTAACTAGGAACACAACTTTCTGGTACTTGAAGGTGAAATGAGAACTTAATTGCTCTCCAGAAAAAATCTTGACCAGTTAGCCAGCTATTTGAATTTTGTATTTTCACAGTTTTTGTAACACTCAAATTGGAAGAGATTGGGCATCTGTGGTGGAGGAAGGGGGGGGAGTTGCCTAGGGATGGGCACATGGACTGGGAACATGCAATTTCTGGAGCCTTGGGACATCACGTGTCCCCCTCTGTGCAAATGGGGGCTTTAAATGCCCCATTATTATTATTTATTATTATTATTTATTACACTTATATACCGCCCCAAGGGTGGCTCCAGAAAGTGCACGTTTCCCCTTCCATGGTAATGGCAGCCACTATTAATGCGAAAGGGGGAAATGCTCAATTTCCAAAGCCTCCAGAAATTACGCACTTCCATTAATGCTGAGGGAGGAAACATGTAATTTTGGCAGTGGCTGCAGGCAGCTGCCAAGCACTTGTCAAGGCCTTGCAAGTGCTCAACATTGGTCCGCGCTCACTGCTGGGATATCCGACTAGGTCCCTGAGGACCAGATGCTCACAACAACCTTAGCTGTACCCATGGGCTACTTCAGCGAAGAAATGGCCAGGGAAAGAATTTAGGTTTCCAGTCAAGGGTTGAAAGATATTGTTCAGATCTACTCACAGACAAACAGTGGAAAAGTGTAACATAATCAAAAGAATGAAAGTTGAGCAGGGAGGAAACTACTTCTAAGAGAACAACTCCCAGCCTAATTCTGGAAATTGCTTTATTGTCAATAAAGCTTCGTTGTAGGCCTACCTCTTGTTGCATATTTCTAGTTATAATTTAAATAAGGAGGATACTTGGTGTACATGTTTCTCAGTGGCAAGGTTTTCCTATCTTGTTACACCTGGTGACCAGGTCTTGTTGTTACTCAGTCACCAGATCTACCAGAAATGGTAAATCTTTGACTGGGCTTCTTTTAATGTGGATACAGAAATAAAATGTACAGTGTCATGATGAAATGTACTGTTCCAAGAGAATATTTTTGCAGCTCAAAATCCATATCATACAAAAGTTTATTATGTTAGCTGATGTAAAAAGTGGCTGATAACAACATGAAAAGTAAAATGAGTAGTCCAAGCTCCTCTAGAAGCCCAGAACCTAATCAAGTTGACCTCTGCTAAAGACTCCCCTGCTACTTGTGCCAGTGTGCTCACCAATGTTTCTAAGATAGAGGACATTGTAGAACATAGAGACCTATGTCTTGAGAAGTCATGTGAAGTTCTCAATGCAATGATAAGAGTGATGATACCAGAAAGTATCTATCCTTCATAAGACTGCTATCCTATTTTGTGCATCTGGGTGGCGGGGGGGGGGGGGGTTGTTTTTTGTTAGTTTGTTTTTGTTAGCTTGATGTCGGCGCTTTCCTTAAATGAAGCTGCATTTGCAGAATGGGGAGCTTTTTGATATCAGAAATGCACATATAGCATCCCACTGCTACATGTTTAAATTGTGGCCCCAGAGACATTTCTCCAAGGCAGCAGCCAGATCCTAAGAAGCAATACACTGAAGTGCAGTATGTTTTAAATAATTATCAAAAATACGTTTCCTATAGATTTGATCTAGGGTAGGTTGAGAATTTCATTGCAATTTAGTTTTGAAAGGGATTTACGGAAATTCACAAAAATCCCCATAGAGATTCAAAATACCTGAATGTGGAAGAAACTGAAACTGACAGATTTGTCCATTCAGGCCCAGGGCTTTGAGTGCCTTACTCTAAAAGCCTGGATTTGAACCCTTGTATATTCAACCATGCTAGTGTGAATCACCACCTCTTTTTTCTGATAGTTCCTCATTATTAACAGCTACATGGTCCTCTCCAATATCTATTGAATTTCTCTGGTGATGATGGATGAGAATGTTGCTTCAGTTCATTTTTGATAATAATTTGCCAGAATTTACAAACTTCTTAATATTTGGAAAATAAAGATCTTGAGATTTATACAATTCAAATGTGGGAGAAAGCAAAACTGACAGATTGGCTCATCCCTAACTTGGACACATTCTGAACCATTCTGAGGACTTCACACCCATTGGGCACAGAGGGAAGGACTGGCCCAAACCATTTTGCTGCCCAATGTGAAGTACAAGATGGCACCTCCCCTACAGAAGCCAGCCAGATTGGCAGCTGAATCCTACTTGGACACTGGTGATGATATCCTCTGCTGCATCTGAGGACATCAGGTTAGCTTAGGGGGTGCAAAACAGGCCACATGTCACAGCGTTGTGTTCCAACAGAGTGGGGTGCCACTACTGTCCTTCCACACCACCCAGCCCCACCTCACTCTGTCTACTGGTATGGCCAGCCCTAGTGGAATCAATTTACATTGCTTTCAAATGTAAATCAGTCCGTGATGGATGGCTTTCCCACCCTCCACCCCATTTAAATATGTTTTGTTGTAGTACTGTAACATCCATTCATTAAAAACCCAACAACCTAAAAATGTAACTTCCCACATTGCTTAATAGGTCTTGTATGTTATATCTCTTGTCATATGTTAACGTATTTGAATGCCAAGTACTGATGACAATGTACTAAAACAAATTCCATCAATTAAATTAAAACCCACACTGGCAAAGTACAGCTGGTACAAATAACATAAAAATGCAGATCCTTGTCTTCATTTGAAGCACATCCGCAATTAAATGTAATAAGCAAAACATTTCACTACAACAGATGTAGTGTCAAAAAATATCAAGGGATCTTTTCTGAAAACATGTCATATTCCAGTTTATCCATTTTTTTATTTTTTTAGTTGGAGGGGTGGGGAGACTAAATCCAGATAGAAGCATGCTATCTTTTTTTTTAAAAAAAATCTTTTCCAGATTTGGGTCAAGTTAAGTAACATGAGAAGTTCTGGAAAAGAATTGGTGTTTTGTTAATGAGTAACCATCTATTATGTCAATCAGTCACATATGCCACATTGAACAAACTAATTCATATGCATGATGATTCAGTTCTGCACACGCATATCTTACATGTCTCATGCCAAAGTTGTAAGCTAGTAATGCTGCTATTTAGGAATGGGTGAGAATTCAGTTCGTTTTTAATAAGAACTTACAAAAATTTACAAATAACTTCTCAAATGGGATAGAAAGAACTCCAGGCATTAAAAAAAAAAAAAAGAAATCCTGAATGTGAGAGGAAGTGAAACTGACAGATGTGTCCATCAAGGCATTGGGCTTTGAGTACTTAGCTCTTAAAAGTTTGTGTTTGAATCCCCTGTACAACCATATTAATACAGTTTTTTGTGTGTGATAGGCTCCTCATCTTTAATAGTGTCCTAGCAGGCAGGTACGCAATGAACTTCCTTATGAGAAAAATAGCTGGACCTATTTAATGTGGCCAGTACAGATGGGTACGAATTTTGTTTGGTTCATTGTACAATAAGTACTTACCAAAATTCTTCTTAGGCAGGAACTACAGTACGGCTTTAGAATGGTTTATACTGGCATTGACAACTGTTGAGGCCTATAACGCGTTCCATATATGGTTTTCAAACTGCTTTCAAAGTGTTATATCCTGCTTGGTGTAAATCTGACCTCAAATAGGATAGAAAGAACATGAATTTTAAAAAATCGAATGTGGGTCAAAACAAAACTGAAAATTTTGTCCATCCCTGTTATTACCACCTCTTCTACTTTTGCACAAGAATTGTTAATGTTGAGTATGCCAGTACTGACTGCTTGCATGATCCCGTCTTTTGCATGCAGTGCGAAGGGGGGCATAAGTGGTGCACTTACTGGAAGGTTACAAGAACAGAGTACAATGGTATAACAGTGTCTCCAGCACACAGTGACGAAAACATTCATTGGATTTTGCCATGAGGCCCTAACAAATTATCTCCCCCACATTGCTCCATAATTTTGCATCTACACAGGCCACAGCCGGACAACTGGGTCTATGGGGCTGTGACTGTGTGGCTCACTTTGGACTTGTCTGCGGAGAAGGCCTATGTTACTCAAACTCTTGGTTGAGGGTGGGGTGGGAGTGAGGCTTTGCCTTGCCATTCCAGAGTTGCCATAATATGAGCTTGGCACAATGGTGAGGGATTCCAGTGGTCGGGGATTCTGTACCCAAAGAATGGATTGGGGGAAGCCTGGTTGCTCGTACCTGGATCCTAATTTCTAGTATGTGCACGCAGAACTTCCACGTCAGTATATACATAGAATCATAGAATAGTAGAGTTGGAAGGGGCCTATAAGGCCATCGAGTCCAACCCCCTGCTCAATGCAGGAATCTACTTTAAAGCATCCCTGACAGATGGTTGTCCAGCTGCCTCTTGAATGCCTCTAATGTGGGAGAGCCTACCACCTCCCTAGGTAATTAGTTCCATTGACGTATTGCTCTAACAGTGAGGATGTTTTTCCTGATGTCCAGCCAGAATCTGGCTTCCTGTAACTTGAGCCCATTATTCTGTGTCCTGCATTCTGGGTTGATCGAGAAGAGATCCTGGCCCTCCTCTGTGTGACAACCTTTCAAGTATTTGAAGAGTGCTATCATGTCTCCCCTCAATCTTCTCTTCTCCAAGCTAAACATGCCTAGTTCTTTCAATCTCTCCTCATAGGGCTTTGTTTCCAGACCCCTAATCATCCTTGTTGCCCTCCTCTGAACACGCTTCAGATTGTCTGCTTCCTTCTTGAAGTGTGGTATCCAGAACTGGATGCAATACTCAAGATGGGGCCTAACCAGTGCCGAATAGAGGGGAACCAGTACCTTGCACGATTTGGAAGCTATACTTCTATTAGTGCAGCCCAAAATAGCCCATATTCCTGCTTGTGAGCTACAACAATTCCAAGATCCTTCTCACTTGTCGTATTGCTTAGCCAAGTATCCCCCACCTTGTAACTGTGCATTTGGTTTCTTTTTCCTAGATGCAGAACTTGGCATTTATCTCTATTAAATTTCATTCTGTTGTTTTCAGCCCAGCACTCCAGTCTATCAAGATGCCTTTCTCAAAAGCAACAACAACAACACACCCCTCAAAGCTACCTACAATAGAATTAAAAATGGAAACAGCTACCACAGTCATCCATTAAAATACAACAACCCCATAAAACAACTAAAACAGCAGTGACAACCATAAACAATTAGACTGATGCATTAAACAGACCATCAACTGACTGAGAATAGTGCTAGCATGAGAGCATGGCAAGTGTCTCTGGCATAATTACATTAGAATGTATAAGTGACTATCTCATTACAGCTGGGAATGATATCAGACCCAAAGAAACAATGTACTTCTTGAACAGTAAATAAATAAATAAATGTACAAACAGTTGAAATTCATAAGGCTCTTTTTAAATACTTCTTGTGACAGAGAACCTAAACAGAGATGGGTATGTCTACAATGTTCTCCATGTTTTAAGTCAGAATTTTCTGAGACCTTCCCAGAAATCAGAAGAGCCAGATCGCTCACCCACAATGGAGGCTCAAAAAATGCCCATCCATCCTGATTAACAGCACATTGAGGTACAAAGCCCCTTGGCCCATGGAGGACGTAGTTCTCCCAAGCGCTGCTCCCATTCATTCTGATGGTATAAGACAAGTCCTAGACCTTGAAACAAAACTTCGTTACTGCCATTGATCCTAGATGGCCCCGCCCCCTACAACAGAGAGACCCATCGCAGATGGGGAACTGCATTCCTCTTTTCTCTTCTGAAGACAGTTGTAGGGATGGCGACAATATGCTTCTGGTGCTATCCCCCATTTCCCATCCAAACGTTGGCAGGAAGGTTCAGTGGGAAACGGGCGAGAGGAAGAAATAGAACATGTGGGTGGAGAGGGAATGTTTTCTATTGTGGTGAGCAGAGTGATAAGTGACAATCCTAACTCTAACCTTCTGCACTTGAGGAAAGGAAGTGGTAAGTAGGTGTGTGGAATAGTGGAGTGGATAAAGGACTGGAAGGCTTCCCCTCACTTGCCCATCAATGCTGTTCGGTCTCTAACCATTTGATATACCTATATAAAAAGCAGCTCCCACTATTACTCCCTTTAATAGTCAACTCAGGTGGTGAGTGCCAATAAAAAGAACTAGGACAGGGCAAGAGAGAAACAAGAGTGTAAAAGTAAACTACTTCACTTGGGGATGTTGTTTTGGAGCTGGAAAATGGGTCATCACTGCCAAAACTGCATGGCAGTCTCCATTGGGGGTGAAAGGGAAATGGAATGCATGTTTTTGCACAAAATGTACATTGCATCCCCAGAGATCCCTGCAGAACATGGCCCTCCACACACACACTTTCCTTGTCCTTCATAACACTGGCATTTTGAGTTTTCCCCTTTACAATAAAGGGGAAAACTCATTTAACATTCTTCCTTAAATCTATAGAATTATGAGACAGATTCCATATTCTATAGTGTGAGAAGTTCTGGAAGGTTATCTCATAAGCACAGCAACTAGGTGCAAGGTGCAAAACTTAAGGTGAAACTCTCATCACTTTTAGTTAATATAGCTGGAATGTATTTAAATAAGTAAACACAACCTAATCATTACCTTCAAAGAAAATGCTGATCTATGTTCAGACTGAAATTCAAAACAGACAGATTTTCATGAAATTGTATATTAATGCTGCATGTTATATTTGAGTTTTTGTGCACAAATGTTTTCAGTATTTTGGCTGATTGATCAATCCAGTATGCTCGTTTTTGTACTGCTTGGATGCACTTTGAACAGAATATACCTCCTAGGGTTTTAAATTTCACACAACAATATCATAAAAGATATCTCTCTTATTTTCTCATTTTGTCCACATCACTATTCTGAACGTCAGTGACTATAATTGCAGGAGAAAAGCATTACATTTCAAAACGGAATTGAAATATGTAATATTAAATAGTGGCAGACATTTGAAACATAATGGAAACAAACTCCTCGCTTTGATCAGCATAGACTACATCTTAACTAGGAGCCACTCTAGTTTCTTACTAAAGGAATCCAATAATGGAATGTCATATTTGTTTTGGTCTTTCAAAACATAAGAACCTCCATACCAGGTTTTATCTTTGCTCCATTTCACTCAGCATCCTGATATTGATAATGATCAGACACATGTCCAAGGCAGGTTCAAATGTAGAGCAGGACGATGATGTTACCTATATGCTGCTGATGCGCCAGCATCTGATGGTACCTAGAATTAGACATGCTAACCAGGTTTGTACAATCATGGAGGGAGGAATACACCACAGTGGCTTATTCCCACCCCCACCCCCCATGCACGGGCCAGTCCCATGTTGGGAGCATTTGCAGCACAATTGGTCATGTCATGCAAACACAGCCAGAGTGACTTGTTGCTGCGGGTTACAAGCCACTCAAAACCCCACAACAGCCCATGGGTTCTGGATGGCTTTTTACCCATGGCAACAAGCCACCCTGGCCCAGTTTGCATGACACAACAACCACGATGGTGGAGATAATTATGCAAATTTCCCCAAGCGTATGCACTGGGGAGGTGGAAGTAAACCACCATGGCTCATTTCCCTTCTGTGATTTGTGCAAACCAGGACGCTGTCTTTGAAAAATGGGTTTTAGTCTTCGGGTAGTGCAGTTTTCATTTTATGAACTGGTATGCTTGTCTCACCTGTGAACCATGCAATCGGATCTGGCTATGATGACATCACAAATCCAATTCAGAATGAAGATAGTGTTTCCTGCATCATATTTTTCTCAGTTTGAATGGCTATGGGGAAGGCTGCAGGAGCACAACCACCATCTGAATGGTTGTTGAGAAAGGAAAGCTGATTTGCAGTATAAAACTTTCATCTCCTTTCATGGCCCCTCCAAAAAGGATGAGTTTTGGCTCAGACCTGTTATTTGATGCAGGGAGACGAAGTAGATATCTGGAATTTAAATTATTTACACACAAGCCACATCAGGTTTCACAACACATCATGAAAATAAAGATATAGGCCATATTAAAGCAATTGTTGCTGCTCAGTGATGGAAGGCTGGTTAAGTATATGATCAATTCATTGGAACAGCTGATATTTCTCACTTGTATTTATGGAGATTCAGATATAGGCAATTGATTGGTTCAGTTGTTTAAAGTGAAGTAAGGTTTATTTGATTCTCTTTTATTGATTGCCATCTCCAATTCTTTTAAAATTCTACTAATCATGAAGAAAGATTAACTGACAAGGAGAGCTTATGATGTGCTCGAAGTGCCCCAGGACTGTACAACTTTAGGCTGTACGAGGTGGTCGTTCACATGAATGAATGCTTCTCTATCTTCAAAACTAGATGTCAGAGAAAGGAGTTCTATTCTAGCTTTCTCTCTAAAATGTGAGTTCTTTACGGCCAGGATATTTTTTCCCCGATGGGTAACCTTTCATCCTTGCAGAACACCAGCTATGGACCACAGTGCACAGACCAGGAACAAATCTATCAATCAACCTGTTCTCTGTGTGACCTTCACATCAAGGACAAAGTAAAACTGTACTTATTTAGTAGGGGGCTGCGCCACACTAAAAATCAGGAGGGTTTGATGGACCTTCAACATTGCAGTGCGGTTAGGGGGCAGTTTCAAAACTGTCAGCGACCCTCAGTGCAGTTAGAAGATGGTTTGTAATTCCAAAGAGATCCATAATCTGTAGGTTTTTCAGGGCTCGTTTCATGTTGATTAACAACTAACTGAACCCTTCTATATTAGGAAGCTGCTGAGGGGGAAAGGAGGGATAGTTTTGAGATTGACATCTGTGGCTAACCAATAGCCACAGTCTCCTTCCTGTCCCCCCCTCCAATCACATTGCTTAGTGGGAGGACTGCAAATTATTTACACAGAAAGAGCCATAACACTGCTCTTTCACAATGCAGCTGAGGCTGACTGAACGTCTCAGAAATGGGAAAGTTCCATCAGCGTTCACTAACACCTTCCTATCTGGGAGCATTTTGAAGCCCCCTTTGCCCTTGCCCCACTGGTCCAGCATGGCCTGTCTCTGGGCGCAGGGTGTGGTAGCTGTTGCCAGCCTGAGACTGACCACTGGCTTGAAGGGTGTGCAGCCTCTTAAGATCTAGCATACCTAGGATCCTCCACCACCAAAGAGAAATGATCCCAGGTGCTAGACTTGCATTTTGCAGGAGAGGGTGCGGGTGGAACCTCAAGACCACCCACATCTGACTTCTTCCCCTGCACTTCAGAAGGACCAGCAGCAGCAGAGAAAAAGGTGTGCCTAATTTTTTTGGGGGGGGGGACTAGAAGAAACACCTCTCCCAACGTGGCCAGAGCCAGCTTTCTTTGCTGGGTTTCTTTTCTCTCCATTTGCTTCTTTCTTGTAGTACCACCTCACACTCCCCCGTGCTTGTTATTGAGTGAGTGAGTGAGTGAGTGAGTGAGTGAGTGAGTGAGTGTGTATTCTTCCACACTTGGAGATATGAGACTTAAATTTTTGTAGGAGGTTCTAGTTTCTGAAAGTTCTGCAAGCTGTCTTGAGAGAAGACAAAGCACATTTGAAGTGTGTGTGTGGTTTGAGGGGGATTTTAAAAATTCCAAAAATCAAGGGATTAAGAGATCTGATTTAAACTTGGCATGGGTGAAGCCCTACTTAAGAGCTACCAGTGTGCCAAGTTTCTTATCTTTATCTTTAAAATTTTTGTTAATTCCCACTGACAGTAATATAGCGGTTACCCAAAAACAAACCAGTTTACCAGTGAGTAACCTGACGGTGCAGGGAGATGGACCCATTCTGAAAACTGGAACAGAGAATCGCCTCCTCAGAGCTCCAACTCAAATTTCAGGGAGGAGCAGACCTGCTCTGTACACCCCTATTATTTAGTCCAATCTTCTTGAATTCTCTAAACGTGTTCCCATTCCTTTTTTTTCTCAATCAACAGCAAAACCCAAAATGCTTATTTATCATCCTTGAGGGGTTTTAATGGACATTTTGTTGAATAATGGCACTCAATCACCCAAACGACCACTCTCATCCTTTCTTAAGGGGTTTTCAATCACCATGTGCTGGAATCTCCTATTTTTAAAATTTATTTTGCCACAGTTAATTACATTCATAGTTGGTTTGAGTCCTTAGGGATAAAAGGTGTTGTGGTTTCTGAATAATAGAGTAACAACATCATACAAATCACAGATTTGTGTATCAGAAGTGCTGCAGAATTAAGCAGATTATTCATTCACCATGCATGGTCTGCATATGGAAGAGTTACATAGGCAGGTCATGCATATCTGTTGTTTGTCAAAGTTTGTTTGACAAGAGGGGGGAAGCCACAAGCTAGCCAATATACTTCTGCTACTTTTAACCCACACTAATCATATTTCAACATATTTTGGAGGAAACAAGGAAATAGCAATGTTGACTGTGAATGCCTGCAAAGTTTGTTTCACATTGTGTCCTCCCTAGATTTTTATTTTATTTTTAAATGGTGCCTGAAACTTGCTTCTTTTTGAAATTTTATTTGACAAGTATTCACTGGAATTTCAACCTGAGGCTGGGGGGTGATTCACAAATACACATCATTATTTGATAACTTGCCTGTGTAAATGGACCATCAAAGCTGTAAAGTCTCAAACACAGCGCTTTTACATTTCAGAGCTTTTACATCCACGATGTCATAGAGTTAAGGTAACTACTACATCCCCCCCAAAAACACAAAAAACACTTTAACCACTCCTGTAGTGGTTCACCAATGCACAACAACATACGTTCACTGACTGCACCACAGTAAAAGATCACACACCACATGAAAATAATTTTGATGAAATCATTCTGATGGTTGCATCATGACTGCTTCACAGTAGTGTTTTATTCATGCACATCGCGACATCATGAGCAGGGAAATGATGTGAATGAACTGAAAGTTGCCATGGCAAACTGCATGTTCGCACTCTGGAACTAGTTATAGAAATTCTAGTTAAACCAGAATTCAGGAGCTGTGGAATGCAGGATAAAGCAAAGCTACGGGGCGATGAAGGCAAGGAATGAGAATTACCTCATCTTTATTGTCGTCACTCAAGCGCCCGACACAGCCCGTTGTTCCAGGGTCAGCCCAAGCTGTTTTGCTGCCTTAGGCACCACCCACCTAAGTCAACATGCATACTGCCTGAGGCAAAACAAAAAAAAAACACCTACAAGCACCACTCCTCATACCTGGTAGTAAAAAATACAATAATGATAAATAAATAACAATTTGCTACCCTTTCATGACAACCAAAATCTGCTACCTGAGGCAGGCAGCTCCTTCTGGCTAATGGTAGGACCAACCCTCTGTTATTCCCAGGGTAGGGAACAGCAAGGAGAATCAGGGATATTCCTTCAGTGCAGTTAACTCTGTGGGTCTAGTGTGGATATGAAGGCTTCCCTTTTCTCAGTGCTCACTACCCGAGTTAGTAGAGCTTGCCGACACTGGCAGTGGGCCAAAAGGAAATTAGTTAGATTGACTTTTTGCTATAATTGATCCCCACAGCAAAAACATTTACCTTCCACAACTCAATATTCTGACTGAACTAAGGGACCCAAAATATATGCTCCACTGTGAAAAATAGGTTTGTGCATCCCCTCTAGTTTGATTCTTTGCTTTTACCAAATTATATGTGCATGTCTTTTTCCTACATGGAAGCTCTCTCCATGTCAGAATTTCCTCATGTATGAAGAGGCCCTCAGAGAATCACATGACTACCTCTACATTCAATCTAAGCTTACAAAATAATCAGGTTTTGGTGGGAGGGGCAGTGAGGCATGTGAACCAACCTTGAAGCAGCATTTGGCAATATCATATATAAGCAGTGTTAAGAATCATCATCAAAAGAAACAACTGATGCTTAGCCCTGTATGATTTGGGACTCAGTTACCCAAAGGGACACTTACTTCTGCATCAACCTGCCTGTGTATTGATGCACAATTGATGCACACTTATTTGGAAGCAGAATCATGCTCCCGTGATTCCTCTTGTAGATAAGGCACGTGGGAGGGTTGCTACCACCAGAAATTTGGCAGCAATTTTGATGGTGGGGGAGGAGTGCAGCACCTGGTAAATTTTGGGAGGGCAACATGCCCCCTGGCTCCAGGACATTATCCATCTCTGTTCTAAATAAATAAGGGTCAGTCCTATGCATATTTAGACAGAAAAAAAGTCCTACAACTAGTATACGCTTTTAGGGAAATGCTGGGAGTTGTGGGATTTTTTTTCTGCCTACAGGCATAAGATTGTTCCCTAAATGAATGTAAACTGGAATGCCTCATTAATGCTCTAAATAAAAGATATCGAATTTGATTCCAAGGTGAAAAGACATCCCTCAAAGTGGCGAACTCTGTTGTCTTGAATTGCTCAGAAACATGCAGAAAAGAGCTGCATAATTTATTTTGTTTCCACATATATCCCATGAACTGTAGTGTGTGTGTTTTTGTTATTGAATGTAGTAAGTGAAAATATTCATTACACTGGGAACGATTGTTATGGCCGTTTTGGAGGAACAGAAGCATTTCTAATGTATTTCCTCAAAGATGTTCACTTTGGAGAGAAAATTGGTTTCTGTGTTCAAGAAACTGCCTTTCTACAGGAACAGAAAGGAAGTTTCTACCATGTACTTTTTGGGCTTTGTTCTGGCAAAACATTTTTAAATATGGCCTCTTTCAATCATATGTGACATCACATTAAGCTAATTTGTGAGTCGTTTGTAGATTCTCCAGCTATTGAGAGAGGTTGTTGTATACAGATTATGAACCTCCTACTGTGTTGGCTATGAAAGGATACAGTGGCTGAATTCGGACAACACATTAAGCAACTGGTGGGGGGGGAACAATTGTCAGTTGTGTTGCTTATTGTGTTGTGTGGAGGGTAACACGCCGCTCACAAACTACTGACGGTATATTATTCCACCCAAATAAGCAACTGAGAGAAACAACTGGCTTGCAAGTTGTTTAGCTTGAAGCCAGTTGTTTAAAGTGTTGTGTGGAGGGGTGAGTGTGTTAGTGGCATGTGGTGAGTGGGTTAAAACACAAGCCCATAGAGGCAGGCTACAAGAGCGACCAAAGTGGCGGCTACCACTCTGCTACAACTGGTGCAACTTGCAGAGGCTGCTGGGATAGAACTGGGAGGGAGGGAGGGAAGGAGGGTGGGGAGAGGGGCGGGGGCTGTGTCAGTCAAATGCTGGGTTGACTATTAGTCCACTCAATGCCAGCCCCAACCACCCACAGTTGTGTAGGAATATGTTGTGTGGGGAGTACCCACAAAATAACCAACTGTGAGTTGGCTATTCAACCCACCATTGACTAATATGTTGTCTGAATTCAGCCACCATGTGTCCTCTGCTAGATTTTTAGAAATTAAATTAACCTGCCTCTTGTGGTTTTCCTGCAAGCCTGCATACCTAGCACAGTTTTTAAAAAAATCTGAAGCCAAAATAAGACAATGACCTCCATCACACCTAATCCCCCCCCCCGTTTGCCTCCATTTTTTTTTACCTCTGAGGCAAAAGCGTGTCAAGCTTATGATCCTTTTCATCTGAATAGCTGCTTTTTCGCTCCTTCATTTGTTAGCTCTTCCACTCCACTCCACCCCTCCCCTTCTCTTTCTCCCTCCAGTCAGGTCCTGTCAGATGAGCACTTTAACCAGACTGCCTTTCTGCCGGGCAAAAATGGAACAACCCTTTCGTCTGGTTCTTTGGGGGCATCGAGGGAGCAGAGATTCAGGCGCTTTCGAGTCTAGGATGCAAGGTTTGGGCTTGGAGCTGGTTGCTGGGAGAGATCGCTTTTCCATGCCAGGACCTGATGCAAGCCATTTAAGCCCCCAGTTCCTTTAAAACTACATGGAGGTGTAGGACACATTAAATGTGCATAGGGAAAATAATCCAGACTTTGAGCATTCTATGAAAGTCTAGGGAAGAGATGGGGTGTCAGCAGGACAGGCATGGCATCATATGAGTACCATGCTGCAAATCCACGCACCAGGCATGGTAGGGTGACCAGATAAAATCCAGGTCAGGGCTCATGTAACTTTAACAGTTGTAGAGAAAAGGGAATTTCAGCCAGTGTCATTTGTATGCAATTAGTCCCTGGTGAAATTCCCTCTTCATCACAACAGTTAAAGGTGCAGGCACTATACTAGAGTGACCATTTACAAAAGAAGGCAGGGCCCCTGCAACTTTAACAGTTGTGATGAAGAGGGAATATCACCAGGAACTAATTGCATCCAAATGACACTGGCTGAAATTCCCTTTTCTCTACAACTGTTAAAGTTACATGAGCCCTGACCTGGATTTTATCTGGTCACTCTAGGCAAGAGTGCACTAAATCACTGTTGTGATGGAGCCCAATAGCTTCAACTGAGTCATAGAAGGTCTGAAGTAAGCTTCTTCTGCTGTAAAAGGGATCTTAAACTAATACTGGTTATTTTTTAAAAAGCTGTAAAAACAGCTTGTTTGCCTGAGAGAGAATAATATTCATTTGCAGGGACAGGGAACTACCAGCCCACAGATTCTTTCTAGCATTTAGGGCCTTCCCATCTGGCCCACATGGCTCTTTTTTCCAGCCCCACACACTTTTAAAGCCCTGCCCCTTCTCTCTTCCCCAGACCCACCCACTTTTGAAAGCTCTACCCTCTTTTAAGCCTCAACCCATCTCCTACTGTGCTCCACCATGGTGATTTGCAGAGATCTACATCACCTGCATTCTTTCCACATCTCCTTCCTCCTCTCCTGTGGCTACTTCTCTTCCTTCAGCTAGGCCTTCCATTGGTAACCAGGAGAGAGGGAGTTTGGAGGGAAAGATGAAATGGCTGGAGAGTCTACCAATGTAAGCTGCAACAAGGAAGGTGGGATTCTCAACGAGTTGTTAGGGTTCCCCCCTCCTTTGCACTGGCAGGGGTCTTTAACTAACAAGTTGGGGGAGGGGGAAGTGTAGCATGCTGAGAAGGAGAGGGGGGAAGCACTTTATTTCCAGTATGGTGTAGTAGTGTGAATGCTGATGAATTTCTGGAAATTATCTGCAAACACAAACTGTGGTGGTGAGACTCTCCAGGAAGCCAATTTTGTTTTTGTCATTTTATTCTGAGATATTCCACTCGTCATATTGGTGGACGCAGCTTCTAAAAATGGAAGTGATTAGTTTGCCCATTTTAGGGGGTGGGTGGGGAAAGCCAGGGCAGCCCGGCACCAATGTAATTGGGCTTACCTAAGTACTCTCAGGGGGAAGGTAAGGAGGACTCTCCAGAGGAATCCAGGTATATCACATTGCCACTGACTTTATATTTATGTAATGAAAACTTTTCTAGCATGTTTTAGTACCATGACACAAACACAGGCTTGCAGGACAGGAACTTTGTGTATACAATAGCACCATGTGTATGAGCCTGATAATAAGGATGAATTATGTGCAGCTCTAGGGATGAAACACTGATATCATTCATTACCTTGTGGAGAGCTGGGCACGTGGGTCCACTCCTCCATATTGTAAATATTAGCAAAAGCAGTTAAATAAAGCAGACTGAGTCCAGAAAGAGAAGGGCTTAGCAGGTTTTATTGAGTCATAAATATAGGGTAAACAAAACTGTCACAAAAAGACTGGTATAAATAACAGTCCCGTGGCTATAGCCAAAAAGATTAAACAGCAGAGCAGATCAAGCCAGGCTTCTATTCTAACAGAATGAAACCACCACTACTACAGAACATACTGAACATGCCTTTTTATATACAAAAAAAACATGCTAAAATGAAAAAATGATATGGCTCCACCTGGTTGCTAGGCAACATCCTGGATGTTGCATCCAGAAATGTTACTTTGCTCTGCATACTAAGTAACCCATGTTATTGCATCAACTAACTTTTAAAAACTCCAAATTAACCCTTCACTTCCACCTTTTGTGATGTGACCACCTTTTATGATGTGACCCTTGCCATTTGCTATTCCAACAGCTGAGATATCAATACCTTAGTGAATGTTCTATGAATATGCACACAAACTATTGTGCTTTTTCTCATGAGAAAGGTTTTTTGTTTTATCTATTAGTTTACATCAAGCTTCATTGTGACAGTGATGCCAAAGCAACATGCTGTTTATCCTCTTCATGTTTGCTTTGTTTCCATGCAGGATTTGGTAGTACAATAATAAAAGTAGTCTCTGTAACATAAGGTGATTTTCTTTATTGCCCACTTACAGTTTATGTTGCCATAAAACTCTTGCCAAGAATGGAAAGGTGAGGAAGATTAAGCAAATGCTATAAAACATATCAAAATAGATTGCATAAACAATTACTGTGCTCTAGGAAATAAATGATTAAGTGAGTGATTAGGGACAGCTGTGAAATATAAGCCTAACTGGGTGTATTAAAGAAGGTTGATTTTGCAGATTTTATTACCAGCAATGTTATCTCTTTCATCTTTATCATCAAATGGGAGCACTGAATACCATCCTTGTTATTCTATAAATAAACCACCTAAAGGCTGATGAAAATATAATAGAGGCATTTATTACGTTAATAATAATCTTCCATAATTATCTTCATATCTATGATAGTGAAGTGGAAATAATTCCTAGCAACATGTTATGTTTAAATTGCATTTGTTGTGAGTGTTCATGTATTCTGGGTTATAGCATACAGGTGTATCACTGTAGTTTTGCCTGCCAAACAACTGGGTTAACAGGAACCTAAGGAGAACTAGATTGTTCCTTGATGACTGGAATGCTTTTCATACAGTGAATAGGGATGTGTGAGAATTCCATTTTGATTCCATTTTGATCAGAATATGAGTTCATGGGGTAAGGGAGGGCAAAACTCACATATTCCTGAACATTTTCAAAATGTGTCCAAGAGAAAAAAAGTGAACTTTTGCCATTGAAACAACATCAAAATATGTATACAGGAATGGATACACAGCAGAACGAGCTTCAAGGTGGAACTTGGAGAACCTGATGATAGGGATGTCGCAGGCATCCAGTTAGGTCAGGAATCTGGTGAGCAGCCCCCCCCCCCCACCAGTCCAGATCCCTGGACCTGGCTTGCTGAGCCATGGGCCACAAGATTAGAGGTGTGAAGGGGGCCTTTAGGCCTCTAATCCTGCAGAAATGGTCATTTACGGCAGCCATTGTGGACAAGATCGATCTGCGCATTTTCGGGAGCCCATGTTTTATGGAAAATGCTGGCTCACAGCCAGCTCGCAGGGAGAAGCAGGTGGCTGCAGATGCTTGCAGACTGTCTGCCAAACAATCCAGGGGCTCGTGCAGGTGAGTGGCAGCCACAAGCACCCGACGCTCCAGTCTGAGGTGAGTCCCTCCATCCCTACTTGTTGAGCTTCAGCAACCATGAAAGCCTGAGCAGGTTTACTTAGAATTATGTCCCATTGAGTTCAGTGAGATGTACTCCCTGTTAAGTATTCTTAGTATTACAACCTTAATGGCCTGGAATCTCTGTCCAGCCTTTGGAAGTTGTTCAGCTAGTAGACAGGGCAGAGAATCAGTTTGTTTAGCTTTGAATTTGAGTAGGAATGTGCAAAGCATCAAAGCTAGAACTCGTCAATGTCCTCCAAATTACAACTCAAAGCTCATTCCAACTTGCGTCCGTATCAGATTATGAGCTTTAAAAAACAAACAACAACAAAACCCCCCATAAAAATCTATACATACTTTTGTATGCATTTTCCAAATGAGCTTCGGCTATTGGGCAGTATAGGGATGCAATTAATAAATAATAAATAAATGTACGCATCAGTTGCATGCATCTTTGTAATGTACACATTCATCTCCCATTGATTAAAGTGTGCTTGTGTGCATTTCCCAAAAGTATGCATTTTTCATGCACATCTTTCAAATGTATGCATGCTGTCGATTGCATTTTTTAGGTCCATGGCTTGAAAATGTATGGACTTTGAGAGCAGATTGCGCTTGAGTTCATGTTGGGTCTGGAATATGCGAACTGGGTAAATCCTGATCAAAAAACAACTGAAACAAATCTCTCATACATCTCTAAATTTGAGACCGAGAGAGAGAGGCAAAGGATGCTGAAGCGTTCTCAATTGGAGTTAGCTAGACTGTTGTTGCTTTGTGGGACCAGAAGTATTACTTCCTGTTGTAGGTGGCTATTTGCTACAGCTTTCCACTATGCTCTGCTTTGTAACATCCATTTATATACAAGTGTAAAGTCATCATGAGTCTCCCATTCCATCTCATCCAAAGGAAACTAAATCCCGAAGCGTTGCCCCCAGACTTCTCACTGCTCAGGGATGTGGGGACCCCTAACAAGTCATCTTCAATAGTGATGTCTCGGTGATGTATATTTTCTTTGTATCAGTGTTTATTATTCTCAGTCATTGCAGAGGAATGTGCTGAACCTTTGTACTATTTGTTACGTCTATGAAATCAATTGGATAATGCGACACATTGCATTTTAATACATGAAGATTCAAACTCAAGTGTAAGTGATACTATTCTGATCCTAAATTCTTGTCCTTCAAGCAGTGACTGAAAGTCTCAACCTACCAGATTGTAATACTTGTCTTAGTTCTTTTTAATTGTCAGATTCATTGTCCTTCCAGGAAGTTGCCATTTTTATGCAAAATGGCAGTTCGCAAAAGGTACGGGCAGTTGCCAGGTGCTCGCGGGCTGCGCAGCACTCACACGAACCAGTCTGGTAAGTGGCAGCAGCTCAGCAAGCAAGGTCTGGGAGGTTGAGCAGGGAGGAGCATGTCAGACTCCACCCTCTTCTCAGACTCCGCAACATCCCTGGTTGTACCAAAAAATACAAAAGTTCTTGTAAAATACACTGAAGTATGCACCATTTGTTCAAACAGCAGCAGCAATATTTTATACATTTCTGATCCATTTTCAGCATCCGCTTCCTGATTTTATGGCAAGATAAGAAAATACACAAAATATTGCATGCCGGTGAAAGTTCTGTATATCTTGGCCGATATTTTTGCACACTTTTCTGAAGTTTGGGGGAATCCGAATCTATCAATGAGTGGACGACGAAGCAGATAACAGATGACAATCCACAAAACCCAGACAGGATGGATTAAACACAATCCTCACATCACTAGGTAGAACTGATGTTCTCCGTGCAGGTTCAGTTTCCACCTAAAAAGGATTGTAACAAGGCTGGGGAAGGGGACGACTCTCTCCATCTGAGAAAAAAAATGCATGTTCTTAGAAATATTGGACTGGCCCCGACTAGCATGTCCCCGGTAAATTTTAAAGAAGGCAGATGACATATTGTGCATCATTCTCACTTCATTAGCTGCCACTGATATAATGACATTATTCAACTAATTCTAGATGCAGAAGCTTATGTAGTTTAGTGATAGCTCTACATTTATGCAATGGGTAGTTTGGTCCCGAGATGCTGGGAGTGTCACTGCCAATTAGATCACATTGTGATAGGATAGACAAGTGGGACTTGCAACAAAATGTTGCAGTGTTCAGGATTCCAGCCCAGCCAGCCTTGTCCTTTCCCAGGATACTCCAATCCATTCCCACGCCCCCATATTTTTCCATTTCCCCCCAACTGTCAAACAACATTCCATGCCCGCTATGTTGGACTCAATGGGCTGTTCTGGATTATTCTCCCCATCCCCTGCCTGCCATAGGTTTTCTTCTCTAGAGTTCATTTTATATTGCAAACTTTGGGGTTCCCCCCAAGCCAGCTGATACAATTCTATTCTGTTGCTCTCAGACTGTGGAATGGCCTGCCGGGAGAGATTCGCCAACTTAACCGTCTTCTGGCATTTAAGAAAGCCAGAAAGACTAATCTCTTCTGGCAGGCCTTCCCAGTTGAATTTTAAGATGCCTTTTGATAATGTATTAGTTTTATATGCTTTTAATAATTCATTACTTTTATACGTTTTAATCAGTTTTATGTATTTTATGCTGTTTTGTATTTAATGTTGTTCCCCGTCTCGATCCAGAGGGAGAGGCGGGTAAGAATAAATTTATTATTATTATTATTATTATTATTATTATTATTATTACAGATGGTGCCATTTTGGCTACATGAAGATTGGCACTCAGAGGATTATTTTACTATTAGTATATATCAGGGATGCAAAACCTTAGTCCTGGGGACACAATCTGGCCCTCCAGGGTACCCAGAAGTTCACACCCCCTTACCTTACCTCCAGCCCCTTAGCCAAATCACCATTTGTTGCAGTTTTGTGCGGCTCTTTTCCCTCCATTCTAAAGGTTAAAGTGCCTCTCGCAAGGGCTAGTTACTGGCCACAACAGTTTTAAGCTCAAATACACTGGTATTTGGGTTACATCCCTTTTGCATTTGGCCCCACCCAGCCCTGGAACGTGCCCCCCGAGAGCTGCTTCAAAATGGAATTCGACCCTTGAGCTGAAAGAGGTTCCTCACCCCTTGTATACACAACCACTGTAATATATAGAAATAGTCAAGGATGTATTCTCTCAGGCTACCAGAGGGGGTAATAAAGAGCACTGTGATGAAGAAAGTACTGGAAGGCTGAATAAAGATGTTGTTGTTACAAAGACAAGATGGTGTCAGCCTATGAGAGACCAGAGATAGAACATGGTGTCAGAAGTGGGACAAGAGATAAAACAACCATGATCAAGATTATGACCATGGTCCAATGGTCAGACTCAGTTTAAGACACACGTGTTCCAAAAGATCCATGAAGCTATCCCAGCACAGTGATATTTTGAAAAGACACCTTGACAGGCCCAAACCTTATTTATGCAGCCTTCTAGAATCAGGTTGGATGTTGGCACTCCAATTAATAAGAATGAGGCTGGGTCTCTCATACCTCAAATTCCCACTTTGTGGTCAAACTATTGAATTTTATATTAATTACAAAATGCATTATTTTGACATGTGGGGTTCCTTTCAGTTTTTGAAACTTCACAAGGTACAGATGGATTCTTTTTTTCCCCTTCCTGTTGCCAGGGTTTTGAAACAAAATGATTAGAATTAACAAATAGGTCACAACCTTGGCAACTATCCAGTATAATCTGCCACTGTGCCGGTTGCCATAGAAACCAACAATTGTGAAAGTTCTTTCAATGCAATCTATATTTTATGCATAAGAGATTAACACATTTAAAATAAGGAATCGGCTAATCAACACACGGCGGATGTTTCTCTTCTCTAGAGCTGTACAACAGGCTTCTTCTCTTTTAACCTGTGTTATCAATCATTCCTTTCTTCTGTTTCAACTATCTAACACAGAGAATATGATAAAAGGCATAGTACCCTATTCACAATTAATGCATCCTGCAGACTACTGGCCATCCGGGGCATCACATGAGTTGAGATTTATGTTTCCTTCTTAAAAAGACACAAAGAGCACAATACTATGTCCCCTTGATAGTGTCTGGGGACATGGGATTTTTCAGTTTTATGGATATGAGGTCAGAGAAACAGCTTCCACCTCTGAGCCAGGAACCTGTGCTCCCCTCCCTATCCCCCTTGTAGCCAGTGCAGAGAGAACCACGCCAGCTACTACTCTGCACTCCGGAAAGAGAACATGTAGGGAAAGGAGGTGTTCCTGGAGACGGAAGAGAGGAGGCAAGGTGTCTGGCGTATATCGTTTCCTATCACCACCCTGGTCTCCTTCCCTTCCCCTCATTGAAATCTCTGCTAGACGGGCAAAATCACCCATCTAAGTAAAATGCAGAGAACGAGGTGCAAGGCACCTCGTTCTCTACACAGGATCAGTCCCCGAGTTCTTACCCAAGGAAGTTAGCCAAAGCACAATCACTAGGGTTGCACCCTAAACCAAACCAGTCCATTGCTTCCTTATCTACAGTGAGCACCATCCCGTCAAAGCTAAGCACTAAGTTGTGACTCCCATTAATGTAAAGACAGAGTTTGAAGTAGGATTGAGCTAAAACATCTCTCCCAACTCTGCCATCCCTTTAACAGGCTGAAAAGTTCAGGGTAGTGTTTTAGTAATTTGGGAAGCCATGAAAGGGGCTGACTTAGGGGCAGATGGTTCAGTCTATTTCCAGCGTGTATCCGTTCACATGTGTTCATTTGTAAATCCATTATATCCTGTTTTTGTATTATTATGCATTAAAAACACAAAGTCTTATTCAAATATGTTTTTGAACGTATTTTCTAAAAAACAAATTGCATTTCTAAATATATTTCCCCTCTGTGAATGGATTTCTAGGGACCTTTGGGAGAAAAATGGTACTAGCAACTGGAGCAGTGCCATCACCACCACCAGGACCATGAAGTTCGGTGGTGGCAGCAAAAAAGATGAGCCGAGTGGGAGGAGCAATTAAATGGAAGTTAGCTTTTTGTGCCCCTATTCAACACTTCACTTGCCAAAATGCCCTCTTCTACATAGCCTCTAATATACAGAAGTCTGGTCGTCTACATTTAGTCTTCCTACTGTACCTGAGCCACATCTCTTGCTTCTTGAGGGGAGTTTTGTTTGGTATTGCAGTGTTGATTGGAAGTTGGCATGGAAGTCCAGATTTTATTTTCATTCCCTTATAATGGAGCATATATATTTTTCCAGACTTCCAGACTGGAACCCTATTCACTAAACTGTCTCATCCCTCCACACCCAATATCATAACACTACTATGTTAAAATAATGCATCAATGTATCATCTATGTACTATTTGCTTCAATGGGAGTTTTAAAAATAGACTTAAAACTATGTTTAATCTAAAAGTTCTTTTAGAATTTCTTTTTTGGATAAAAATGAGGTGGAGGTGAGGACTTGTGGTGAAAACTTTCATTGGAAGAGTAGAACAGATCCAAATCACCTTTGTTTGTTTTTTAAAACAATCCAAAATGGGCTACTTGTTTGGGATGTAAAAAGCTCTGCTGGCTCATGACAGCCTGGGTGGGAGGCAAATACCTTGTTGTGTAGGGATACAAATAGCTAAGCAACTTTTAAAGACTCATGAGCTCTGTCCTCATTTGCATCTAGCGACTTCAGCAGTGTCATGAGATGATGTTTAGACAGGATCCATTCCCAAATCAGAACAAATGTATGAAAACAAAAAAAAGATAAGACTTCAATCCTGAATAGGATTAGGCTACTCTGCTGGCTGGAGGGGTGCTAATATAGGGCACACATGCCCCTCTATCAGTGGGGAGCCATGCCCAGCCTTGAGGTTCCAGTTACATTGTCAGAAAGCTCCTCAGAGATAAATCAACCAACTTGGGTGTTTCCATTGGTAGTAGTCCCAAAACAGGGAGTTCCAGGGGTGGATCAAGAACGGATCAGAGGAAGTCTTGGTTCTACTAGATCCAAAGATATTTAATTTCCCTGAGGGGCCAAACGGTCATGTCCCTCAATCCCCTCACACTGAAAAAATGAACACTGGTATGAGGAAAGAAGAAAGTCCCCTCACCTCCCACCCTGGCTGTCATGAGCCTTTTTACTCTCCAAACCAGCAGCCCATTTAGGATTGTTCTGTAAGGCTGCAGTCATATGCACACATGCCAGGGCTCTCTAGATGGCCATTTCCTCTAGCCCTGCCCCCTTTCCCCAACCACCAATCATTAGGTGGTTTTCCGGCTTTTATGCAGTTTTTTTAGTCTCCATTCTAAAATGCTGAAATGCCTTTCCTAAGGCTTACTTACTGGCAGTAAGAGCTCGAAGCTACAATATGCTAGTATTTTGCCCAGCCCCCTTGCCTTTGGCTCCACCCACCACTGGAATGTGGGCCCCGAGAGCTTCTCAGAAATTGAATTTGGCGGTTGGGCTGAAAAAGGTTCAACACTTCTGAAATAGAGGACTGTCATCTGTACTAGGGCTACCCTTGTTGTACTGCTATCCTATTGACCAGTAAGATTTAAATGGCCAGGGATGTATCTTGTTATCACTGCAAATGTTATGCTGAGTCTTGTTATATGGGAGAATACATAAATTTCATCTGGGTATAAAAGCAAATCCTTCTTATGGTGTTGTGACACAGCCAGTCTTGCTATAGCTGGTTTATTTTCTAGACAGATTGAGAGCCTATCCATATTGCCCTTAAAATGACTTATATTCTGTTTAAAAACATGTTTTTTTTTAAGTTGTTTCATTACATGGTAGGACACACTGAGCAGTACTTACATTTCATAGTGACTGCTTCCTCCGTCCTCAAAGTTTTCACTGGTGTATTACAGGGTTAATTCCTTGACTCTTCTTCTTTCGTTTTTGTTTTGCAGGCTGCTTGAGTTACGAAGACAGAAGTGGACGGGTCAAGCAGCCTGCAAAACAAAAACAAAACAAGAAGACTCAAGGAATTAACCCTGTAATACACCATTGAACACTTTGAGGATGGAGGAAGCAGTCGCTATGAAACGTAAGTACTGCTCAGTGTGTCCTAACACGTAATGAAACGACTTTAAAAAACACATTTTTAAACAGAATATAAGTCATTTTAAGGGCAATGTGGATAGGCTCTGATTTTATTGAAACAGAAGAAAATATTTTATTAAAGGTGAAAGTTTTTTAATGAGTTCTTTTTTCTGCAAACATAATGGTAGCAGAGATGGTTATTTTAAAGAAATGTCTTTCAGCAGAAGACAATATTGTGCCAGCTACAATTTTATAAAAAAATAAAAAATAAAAAAAATCAAATTCCAGTGCTGAAAGCTATAGTGGCCTCTTGAAATAGCCTTATCACATTTCAAAAGCTTTTCATAAATGCCCCTGTCACTCAAAGAAATGTAGCACTCATGTGACATTTGAATGAGTGAGCATGTGACACCTGATTTTATTTCACCAGTTTCTCTGACAGTCTATATAACCAAACTTTATGTTGAGCCACAGATCTGAGAGCACTGTGGCTCTCACAGAACACCCCCTCCCTTACACATAACAGATGAATGGGTGAAAGTGGACATACTGTGCCTTAACTCGGGGAGAAAAGGGGGCACCATGACATTAAGGATGGATATGCTGCATTCACATACTGCTATTTATTTAGGGCAGGTGATAAAAAATCATGTTCAGTCATGTTCCCGGGACAGAACATGCTACTTCTCTACAGATCTCCTGTCAAGGTGAGAACATGCACACAACATAGCCTGTTGGAAGTTTTATTTATTAGCTTATTTAAACCATTTTGAAACTTCCCTCCTTTCTAGAATTTGAGGGCAGTGTACAAGAGGCATAAAAAATGTGCCAACGATATAATACAGCATCACATTTAAAAAA
The DNA here is from genome assembly GCA_029215795.1 of Anniella stebbinsi. Lineage (NCBI taxonomy): Eukaryota > Metazoa > Chordata > Lepidosauria > Squamata > Anniellidae > Anniella > Anniella stebbinsi. The sequence continues at coordinate 194,657,839 of JARDYH010000003.1, forward strand.
AAAAAAAAAAGGCGGGGTATACAAAGCAGAGCAAACAGAACATAAATCCACATCACACTTTAAAATACCTGATCCAATAAGTTATTGTTGCACCACAGCCATTTCTGCTATGACACACCAGCTGTGGAATGAGCTCCCTAGAGAGGTTCACCTGGCACCTGTGTTGTGCTCTTTCCTGCACCGGGTGGAGACTAACCCCCCCCCCCCACCAGTATTTTAGCAATTTACTCTCCTAGCCTTTTAACTCAGCTGTTTAAAATCTTCATTTTAAATCTGTTCTTGAAATCTGCATTGCTGCTTGGTTTTATTTTCATTCTACTTTTGTACTGTAGTTTTATATTGTGATTTTAAGCTTTATATTATTATTATTATTATTATTATTATTAGTATTATTTGTACTTAGTGTTTTCAGCTGTACATGCTTAGAATCCTCCTTCAGATCCTTCCGCTCAACATGGGATGGTCAGGGATAGAGCTGGCATGTATGGGGCATTGGGGGAGGAGCTGGTGTGTGCACCCCCATATGCCCAATCACACTTTGTGCTACTGGTGGGAGTCCTTTTTCAGCCTGAGGGCTAAATTTCACTTCAAAGAAGCTCTCTCAAAAGTGCATTCCAGTGATGGGTGTAGCCAAAAGTACAGGGGTGGGGCCAACCCCCCAAATGGCACAATATTTTAGCATTTGGTGGTTAGGGAAAAGAGCATGGGATCAGTAGAAGGGAAGGGGGTCATGATTGTCTGGCGAAGTCAAGAGGTCTGGAGTGCAACCGGAAGAGGACCTGAGGTTCCCCATTTCTCCTTTATGTTCAAACTAGAGCTGTACACAAGTGGCCTCTAAAAATTCTTCACCCTATTTGTGGATAGAGAAGTTAGGGAAACAATTTCACTGAATTTCTCCAGGGGGAGGAGAAATTCTCCAACCATTTCTCACAGGTAAGCATCACCCATTGGCAAGGGTTGTAGAACAGCTTCTTTCTGTTTCTTGAAGGGTTTTTGGGGTTTTTTTGCTACTGCAAGTGGAAACAGCATAAACTGTTTTGGCAGCCTGGCCCCCATGTTGCATCCTCCACAATGCCCCATATACCTAGCATCACTAGGCTGACCATATGAAAAGGAGGACAGGGCCCATGTAACTTTAACAGTTGTAGAGAAAAGGGAATTTCAGCCAGTGTCATTTGTATGCAATTAGTTCCTGGTGAAATTCCCTCTTCATCACAACAATTAAAGTTGCAGGAGCCCTGTCCTCCTTTTCATATGGTCAGCCTAAGCATCACTCCATGGAAGTGTTGGACTGGGAGTTGGGAGATCCAGGTTCTAGTCCCCATTTGGCTATGGAAACCCGCTGGGTGGCTTTGGGCCAGTCACAGACTCTCAGCCCAACCTACCTCACAGGATTGTTGTTGTGAAGATAAAATGGAGGATTATATACTGCCTTGGGTTCCTGGGGGGGGGGGAAAGGCAGGATATAAATGCAATAACAAATAAACAATAAACTGTAGTGATTACCTCCTTCCATATTTTCAACACACTCGATACCAACACACATGATCCAAAATGGGCCTGCTGAAAATCTCAGTTGCTTAATCCATAGCTGAGCACATTATGAAGCAGTTTTGGGAGTGCTTAAATATATGTATATCGTATCTTGCAGCACATTTACCAGGCCACCACACACACACACACAATGTGTGGCAGATGTAGCCTGCAATCAGCCTAGATTAATTCAGAAGCACAGCTGCCTTGCCCTGAATGTGTTGTAAGAACAAGCCTACATTCTGAATAGATCCACTTAACCCATATCCATTTGGCCACTTCTGCTAGTTGTGTTTATTGGCAATGAATAACCTTAGATCCCAAATCATGAGTTCAGGCAGTCCCTGGTTTTAAGCACTCAAATGTTTTCTGCCCGTTCTATAAGTCATTATGCTGTTGCATGCCTTTTCCACCAGATGGTAGGCAATAAAAGGAAGAAACAAAACACAGGCTCATCAGCCAATGTATATTTAACAGCATCAGGCTAGATGAAACGAACTGCATCTATGAAATGACTACATACATCCGTTCCTGATTGCTGTATTGAAATAAGCCAATATTTGAATATGCCTATGTATATGTAGAGGAACACCTTCAAATTAATGACCTATATATAGGAGAGACAGAAAAGGGACCCACGCTCACCATATTTTGAAGATCATTCCAGCCATAGTGATGTCCTGTTAAGTTCTGTTGATTACAATGGGAGAGTTATTTATAGGAATGTATGGATTGTGTAAAATCTGTTCTGTCTGCATTTTGCGGATTGTCAGGTACCTTTGTTCATCATCTCTTCAATGGAATCAGATTTTTTTTTAGTTTCTTAATTTGTGCAAATTTGCACTTGCACAAATGCACAAATTCCATGGACTTGTGAACTGTTTTCTAACTTTCCAGAAGTTTGCACAATTTAGTAATAGAAAAATATGCAAATTTTAAAAATGGCCAAAAATATGAATTCCCTGCCAACTGAGCATTTTAATGCCTTAGCCTATGGGGAAAATGCATACTTTTGGCCATTTAAAAAAATTGCATATTTTTCTGTTACTAAATTGTGCAAACTTCTGGAAAGTTAGAAAAACAGTTCACAAATCCATGGAACTAGCTTGACTGGAGAAAAGACAGTCCTCTGTAGAATCCGTGAATTAGATTCAAAAAATACCAATTTCATATGATTCCATTGCAGATTTCTATGACATCCCTGAGCAAAGCCTCCAATTGGCCCTTGTGCACCTCTACATGTTTCCAAAGAAGGGGGAGTGGTCAGGAGGTAAGAGGCCATTTGATTCATCCAATCTATAGTCTCCCCCACCCCACCCTATATCAGAGCCCCGCCAGATCTGCTTTCCCCCTTCCTGAGGTCAGAGTTCCAACCAGCTATCGAGGGGGTGGGGATCTGAATTCTGTTCTCCTCCTCTGAGGTCAGAGCTCTAACTCCAGCTTTGGGGGGAGGGATCCTCTGACCTGTGGGATGCTGCCTAGGGGCCATAGAGTTGCTCTCTAAATCTCTCCTATTTAAATGGCTGGGATTTTAACATGGTTTTCCTTTGACTGGATCATGCCTATCATTGCCAAGATGCATGTTTCCAACAGTTCCTTTAAGGAAGAAAGCATTTAGCAAGTCCTCTTATCTGACTGTAACTAGGTAAATGAAACCATGTCCCCAGTGTGTAGATTTCTTCTGCTGCCTTGTTAGCACTGTATAAAGCATGAAGGATCATTTATAGGCAAAAACCAATTATCATTCCTGTCTGGATGCATTTTTTTTTAAAAAAATCCTACCAATCTTTTTTCTTCACTGTAGCACATTTTAAACCACAGTGTATATGCATTATTCATACTACCAAACTTGTAAGCAGGTTTAACTTGTAATCAGGTTTAACACCTTCTCCCTGATAACATTGCCAGGTACCTCCAACCTCTAATTCTAGATTATGGAGAAAAATTGATTCCTCCTGTAAAAGTGGCTACAATTCAGAATTTGTACCATTTCATCCAGTAAATAGAATACAGAGAAATACACCTATAAACCTGTTTTAGAACAGCAACCCAGAAGTCAAATAGAAATTAAAGGGACATAGGTAGGGGGAGCTTAGAAGCTTCTAATACAGAGCACAGGTGAGGAGCCATGCCAAATAGATTTTAAAGACTCAGGTGTGCATACACAAAACCTTGAGTGCATACAATTGGGCTCTTTGAATTACAGGAGCAGAGTGGGATAGTCTGTTTTTGTTTTTAATGATAATTCTAACTTTATCATCCAATAGGGTGACCATATGAAAAGGAGGACAGGGTTCCTGTATCTTGTATAGAAAGGGGAATTTCAGCAGGAGTCATTTGTATGCTTGCAGCACCTGGTGGAATTCCCTTTTCATCACAACAGTTAAGGCTGCAGAAGCCCTGCCATCTTGACCAGATACAAAAGGAGGACAACGCTCCTGCAGCCTTAACGGTCATGAAGAAGAGGGAATTTCACCAGGAGCTGCACCTGCTGAAATTCCCTTTTCAATACAAATGTTAAAGATACAAGAGCCCTGTCCTTTTCATATGGTCACCCTACCATCCAACTCCACACTGCAGGAAAGAAATTGCACTGACTTCAAAAGGACTCGCTCCTTTGTGAGTATGCATAGAATTAGAGGCCATATTTGGAAGTAGGTCCGACTAAACGCTTAGAACATTGTCCAGGAAGTAAAAAATGATGCTCACCCTCAGAGCTTTCCCATTTTCAGCCATGAAACAACTCATCTTTCATGTAGCACATGCTGAGGTGTCTGACGGACAAGCAGGCCATTTTGTTGATTGCAGCCAGTAATCCCAATCCTTAATCATGAATGACCACTGCTGTCCACACTTTCATCACAGTAGGTATAGGTATCATTATGTTCAAATTCTGCCACTGCCTACTTTTCCTTTAACATCAATTTAATATCATTGACTAGCTACTATTAATTTACCAACATGCACTACAGCTGTCCCTTCTGCATCCTTCTATGCTTTACAGTGCTTTCACCAAAGACATAGCTCTTCTAGACATGTATGAGAGTCATTCCAGTTAATGTTTTTTTTTCCTTTGTACATTAGAAGTGAAAGACTTTGGTAGTACAGCAACAAATAGGCAATTTATCCATTCTTTTGTTGCTATTTTCTGTATCCTGCTTTTAAGAAATTCATTTCCTGCGATGCAAACTCTGCATGGAATGTGTTTTCAAAAACATCCCTCCAGGCATTTTTTCTGACTATCACACTGTAAAGTAATCCAATTTGACAGCAAGAAATTTGCAATTTAAGATTGCACACTATACATGTTTCTCTATCACAGAGCACATCTTGGGGGGAGGGGGTTGGAGGGAAATGGAAAGGAAAATTCAAGATACTCCCAGGGGACTCTACAAATTCTCCTGAAAATCCATTAGACACAGGATGATGCTCAGTTAATAGGTGTTCAGCCAAACGGTTGATACTACATTAATGAAAATGTTACTGAAAGAAGTGAAAAGATTTCCTTAGAAAAGCTTACCCAAAGATTTCTCAGTGCTAATAAATGTCACTGGGCAAAATTTTCAATTCAAATGACGTTGGGACACAACTAAGGGCCTGCTTGGACAACTTTCATACACATCAACAGGGTGAGCATGAGACGTCCCTGGCAGATGGCATTTCCTTAACATTTGCATTATCTTAATTTGGTCCCAGTTACTCCTGGTGGTGGAAGATAATTTGAATGTATTCATGAATGCATGTATTATTATTGTTGTTGTTGTTGTTGTTATTATTATTATTTATTACATTTATATACTGCCCCATAGCCGAAGCTCTCAATCCACTCAATAGCTGATTGCAAATAGTTAAAAGAATAGCATACAATATATGTACTTAAAATATAAGTACTTAAAAGAATAAAATTCATTATAAAACAACAAACAGCACAGGAATAGATATATCGAAAGATATATAAAAACAGCATAAAATCTAACAGCTATGTCTCTAAAATGCCTGCAAGAACAGAAAGATGCCCAAAAGATAACGATGTAGGTACCAGGTGAGCTTCCATTCCATAAAATGGGTGTGATAAAGCAGAAGGCCCTCTCTCTTGTGGCCATTAACAACTTCCTTTGGCATGAGCACCTGGAGGAGAGTCTCAAAAGATGACTTCAAGGCTTCAGCAGGTACAAATTTCCCTTTCATGAATTCTTCATAGATTTTACAATGGCGCTCTTTCAGTGAAACCATATCACGTAAGTGCTCAGGGATCCATCTTGCATAGTGGGTATGGTCCAATACAAAGAACCAGGGAACAATCTTGGACAGGACCTTAATATAAACCTGGAAGACTCCCTCTCGTATCGCTCTCACACACTCACATAAATCATCAAGACACGCTCCAACTGTAAAATGATGTACCAGAATTGGTCACAGAATTGACTAAAAGTGGCCATTGTCTTCTAAGTTTTTGCTGTCCTCATTATAGGCCTGCTGGAGAAGAATATAGAGACTACTGGCTATGATTTGATGAGCCCTACAGGTGTGTGTCACATGGGATGCCTGTATAAATGAATATGATAGCAACAGCCTGAACAAGCACTCCAGTCCACCCACTTTCATCCAGAAGATTTCCAAGTACCTTGAGAATCAGTATCTCAATATGGAGCCTACCAAACATTATGATACGTTGATCCTTACCATGAGCTGTTGGACAGTTCCACTGGATTTGCTTCATTGTCTATGCACATGTGTCTGTGCTCATGTACTTGTGTGTATGATGTCTGCACATATATTTACACACCAAATTCAAGCAAAATCACATTCGTTTTGACCCCGAGAGCATCAAATATACAATAGGGCAGATTGAAATAGTTTCTTAGGAGGCCATTTTGAAAAATGTCTGCCACTGCTATTAGGGGGAAAATCTGTGGTAGCCCTATAGTTTAAAATCTTCATGAGAATAAGTCCTACCTGTGTCCCAAGTCTCATGCTTTTATCATTAAAAGCACGATTTGGCCAAATATTGCACCAATCTGCTGGACTATTGGGAGCAAGGCTTCAATAGAAGTAATTGTGTAGCCTTCCAAACAAAATGTCTTCTAGACAGATAAAAACCAAAAGGAGGAGAACATCCACTTAGGTCAAAAAAGGAGAGAGAAGCAGTTCTCAGAATGCTGAGATATTTTATTAATTCACGCCCCACACGTTTTGGCCTATGTGGTTCAGTCGCCAGTGAATATCACGAGAGACTATCATTCTATTAAGAGTTCTCTGCAGACTTCTCTTACCAACGCCCTGAAGAAAGCCTTAAAACAAAAACCACATAGGCCGAAACGCATTGGGCGTGAATTAATAAAGTATCTCAGCATTCCGGAGAACCACTTCTCTCTCCTTCCAGATAGATAGCCTTCCAGACACAGCTGCCTCTCCTCTACATACTAGGACAACCCAGATGATGCCATGGAGGTGCAAGGAATGGAAGCACATCAAACTAAACCTGTGTACCACTTTGGATCCAAATCTGAAGCCGGTAAGATTGGGTCCAAAGCTGGCTGAGGTGGACTAGGGCCAATTTGGAAGCTCCAAAATCCAAATCAGCCTCCAAAGTGGGTTGTGGGGGTGTTTGTGTACAGTACTAGTTAAAACCAATATCACGCCAGTGGATTTCTGCTCATGCAATGGTACTTCCCCTTGCTGTCCTCCCACCTGAATCCCCCACATACTCTCCAAATCTGCTCCAGAGGGTCCCCCAATCCCCTAAAGCAGATTTGGGAGCACAGGGGGCTGCAAGGAGGTTCTCCAATCTGCTAGCAGTTTTCATTCTGCTTTCCATTCCATTCTGCCAGCATTGGATCTAAACCTTGACCTACTGACTGCCAAATATGTCAGCCTCACCCTATGCCGTTCCAGGATGGACCACTCCTCATGTCCATCCTGTTCCTTAGGCACATGAATCTCATTGTACTTCTCACCTCCATCCTGCAGATGCAAATTGTATAATCAATACAGAACATGGCTGGTATTGGGACAGCCAGGAAGCATAAGTATTCCATAATCCGAACACTGGTAACTGTGACTAGTATTCCATTTGCTACAGGGCAGGATGGAACGACCCTATGCTGTACAATACTTCTGTTGTCAAGGCATATTGTCTTGAGCTTCTAACTTGCCTGGGATTTCGGGCTGGATGACAGTTTCTCGCACAGTATCTTATCACCGCAATATCTTGTGTTTCTATTGCCGGCATAACATCATTTTCCCTTACCACATCAGATTTCATTAACTGTAATATTTTCAGATGGTCCATGAACATCATTTTTCTGTATCGTGTCATATTTCAATAGTGGGGTAACCTGTCCAGAGCATCAAATTTCCTTTTTTGTCAGCCTTCATTAAGCTGGGCACACTTAACTAATTCCAAGGGGTAATGTTCCCTGATGGGCTGGCCATCAAATTCCTGTATCCATCAGAATTTATTACTCTCCTCCAGAATGTGGTGTGAGACTGGGCACACCTAAACAATTCTGATGGATTAGTGTTTTCCTATGGCTGGCTATCAGTTTTCATGTTTTTGTCCAATACAGCACCCGAATTTTGAATGAGTGGAACTCTTTCAGTAGATAAAAGTATTCTGCATAAATTCTGTTTCATATTCCAAACTCATAGACTAAACCCAGATCAAGAAATGGCAAATTACTGACTCCTTTCAAAATACATTCTAAGTGCATGAAAGCACTGTACCACAGATCATCTATCTTTGGCAGATCAGGAATAACAAAAATTCCGCTTCATTACAAAGCCTTCCACTTAAATACATTCTTTCCTTGGCTACGTTACAATGTTTCCATACCTTACATCTTTATCAACTTCCATGAAATGGTCCGATGCTGGTGCATGCAGCAAGCAGTGGAATATGGGAAGAGTGGCAAATTGCAATGCTTCCCCCTCTGAAAGGCCCACAGCTTCTTCGTCTTGCTGGATGCTCTTATAGCAAGAACCATTGCTCTTTGGGATGTCGGAATAGCACTTGCTAAGCAAAAAGGAAAAGTGGTGATTTGCTGCCAAAGTTCAACAACAGGCCACACCACTAACACTTTGGTGCCAAACTGCAACACCGAAATTCAGATGCTTATCGCTGGGTTTTTCCTTTGCCCAGCAAGCACTTATGACATTGCATTGGCATCGGTTTAATGCTAGTCATCATTAGCACTAGCGCAGTGACAGCGTTGGATATTGCCCAGAGAAAAGCAGCCTCATGAGATAGATACCAACATCAGCAGTAAATTCCCCAGAGACCTGTGGAAACAAGTTAGATTTGTGAATCTCAGCAATGGAAAGCCTAAGGGTAGGGATGTCAGAGAATCCATCGGCAGGTGGAGTTCAACAGGTTTTCCTGAGCTCAGTCCCCTCAGTTTCGTGCATTTCTGGGGGGGGGGGGTTCTGCAATTTGTGCAAATTTCTGAGCAATTTGCACAAATCACGGCCAAATTTGCACCAATTACAGCCAAAATTGCATGACTTGCACAAATTCTGCCATACTTTTCACAAAGTTGCACAAAGTTTGCACAAAGTTTGCACAAATTTGCACAAATTTGCACAAATTTGCACAAATTCAGGTGTAATTGTGCAAAATGCTCAGAAATTTCCACAAATTGCAGAACCTTCCCCCAGAAATGCACAAAAACATTCCCAGAGGTTGAGGAACAGCCTGCAGCTCAAGTACATGTTGCAAAACTCAGTCAAGCCAAAAAAGAACCAGATTTCCCAGTGATGGGCATCCCTACCTAAGGGCCAATTGCTGCCAATAGTAGTTTCTTCTTCTTTCTATGATTCATTGCAGCACTGGGTCAGGGGCACTCTCCTTGTCAGAATTACAGCTGTTCCAGTTCTGATGGAAATGGCTACTAGCCCTGATGGCTATGTGCTACCTCCAGTATCTAAGGCAGTAAGCCTATATGCAGCAGTTGCTGGGGAACATGGGTAGGAGGGTGCTGTTGCACCATGTCCTGCTTGTGGGTCCCTGGTTGACAGCTGGTTGGTCACTATGTGAACAGAGTTCTGGATTAGGTGGACCCTCAGTCTGATCCCGCATGACTCTTCTTAGGTTCTTAAATTGCCCACAGACCCCACTCCCTGGATTAATTTTTAAAAGATCTCTGCCACAGCTGCAAGCCATGAAATTAATGAAACATATAGTGAGGCCCTAATTGGCCTGTTCCCCTTGATTTAGTTGATGATGCATGCTACTGTCTCTTGTAAGCACAAGTCCTGAATTAGGACACCTTCCCCCATGACTGCAGATTCACTGTATTAAATGAGAGCTGCTGGACAAGCGCATTTTAATGCATTTCACATTTTAAGGAGTTCTATTATCCCAACTGATCATTACAATTCTCAGTAAGTAGAACATTCTATATTTGCATATTTGAGGGATTCCTTAAGATACTGGATTTCCTGCTTCACAATTCCTATTAAAAGCTGACATGACTAACAACATCATTTTCAGAGCTAAGTCTCTTGTCATTTTACCCTTGAATGACTGATATCTCTTTATATCTGCTATGAATATTATAATAGAAGGAAAAATTAAGAGCTCTTGAAGGCACAGTGTGGAATAAAAAAAAAGTCCAGTTTATTATAACAAGACTTCATGGCAATTCATCAGCCTTCAAACACTAATCAGTTTTTAAATTATTGCAAAATTAATAATAGAACATATCATTTGGACTTTCTGTGGTTCCCCCCTCCCAAGAACAAAGTAGAGTGGATTTTTCTATTTAATTTTTAAACTGCCACTCTCCACTTCTTGCATCAATTATCATCACAAGTAGGAGATGGCAGGACTGTTTAAAGTTTATAAGAAGCTCAGGACAAATGTGTTCTTAATTCCCACAATCTGCTTGATAGCGTCTGCTGGTTTCTTCGGACTATTTGACTTAAGTGTGAGGCAGGCTGAGGCCTCCCTAAGGAAGTGCAAACGGTTGCCAAAGAGAGGCTGTCTTTTCCTTGGTCTTCCCTTTTCCCATCTCAGCCTGGTTATGGCCACTTTGTGGGCCCTTGCAAATGTCTTGTAGGTCCTTTGGGCAAACAGCAGGGTAGAAATGGATTAATATTGTATATGTCTTGTGTTTAGTCCTCATTACATGTGTTTAATGATTCTCATTCTGAACTGTCCCTGCTCCCACAAAGCAATAATCACAACAAACCGAGGTAGTAAACAGTGTTCCCCGAAGAAGACTTATTGATTTAGAACTCGCACACTCTTGACTGCTGGCATATCTACATTGTGGTATATGATCTGTAAACAGGGAGTTATAGATTGTGTAAAATCTATTCTGTCTGCATTTGACGGCTTGTCAGATGCCTTTTGTTCCGTCATCAGCTTATCAACAGTATCGATTTTTTGTTTTGTTTCCAAATTTGCACCAATTCAAACATGTGCAAATTTGTTCTTGTAAAAATTTCCAAATCCCCGAAATGCTCATTTTCACACTTTAGCCTGGTGGGGAAAATGCACATTTTTGGCAGCTTTTTTATTTTGTGTATTTTTCTTTTACTAAATTTCTGCAAAGTTCCAGAAAATTAGAAAAACATTTCCCAAGTCCACAGAATCCAGGGAATAGCTCAGAAATACCAGGCAAAGAGAGTCTAAAGCACTATAAGAATGAGACAGAAAAACAGAAGCCTCTTTTTGTGGGGGAACAAAGGTTTCAAGAATTCAGATTACTAATTTTGGCATGATATTGGGGTGAACATGCCCCAAAACATCTCCGAAAGTTCTGTATGTGGACCCAGGTCATTCAGATACATGGTGTTTTGTTATGCATTTTCAAAGACAGATGTAACTTTATTGGAAGATGGCACTTCTGTGAGACTTCTTTAGAGTCTAGGCCATATTTGGAAATTTATAGGTATATCATAATTGTGCCAGTGTAATACAGCTATGATATACCTGTACATTTGCTAACATGGCTGAGGATCTAAATAAGCATTGTATAAATGTCATCATCCAGCAAGTTCTGATTAATTAGCTCATTCATCTGGCACAGTAAACTGAAAACACTCAAGAACAGGATTGAGACAGTTTGGAACCGAACATTCATTATAATTTGAGTCCACAAGTGTCCCCCTCACACTTTTTTAAATCACACATTGCCCCAAAAGCATTATTCCACTTCTTGCCCTTCTTGAAACTTTAACGCCATTTCTATTTGGAACAATTAAAGTAATTGGATCCTTTATAAAGTTTTAAGTGTTAAGTCCTAAGCTACCAATGAAGAAAAAAAAAATCTCCCAAGGAAGCTACAGACAATATATTTGTACACTTTGTACACAACACTTCCACACATGTACATGCTTCTCTATACTTCTATATAACTAATAGCAGTAAAACCATTCAATAGCCATAAGTTCATTTTAACAATTAACTATTCCTGTTAAATACTCCAACTCATTATTCTCTCCATTTATATCAGCTCAGTAATAAATAATACATTTCCCAATGATTTGTACCTATTTTTAAGCTGCAAAGTTAAGCACACCTAAGTTCATTGAAATCAATGGGTAAAAGGCTCCAATTGCAATGGGGCTGTGAATCCATTCTGGGTTTCAGTCAGAACCAGCCAGAAAACTAATGGAGCTATCTAAAGTGCTGAACCTATTATGGGGTTAAGATTCAGCACCTTCTTTAGCATTCTGGCTGCTTCTGCCTGAAACCCAGAATAGATTCACAGCCCCACCAAAATCGGAGCCACCAGCCTCCACTGCTAACATCTAATTGGGCATAGTATTGCAGCCTTAGTTTGCTTTTGATATTATGACATTGATCTTAAGACTGCAGACATTCCCCAAACCCAATCCTTTTCTCAAGACATTTCCATTTGCTCTATAGAGCATTCAGTTCTTATATGTAATAAAATGTCAGTGGGATGATTTGCACATTTTGGTGAAGAGAGGGCTTTTCATCATATATTTTATGAGGTTGTGTATGTGTGTGTTTTTCCTTCAAAAAATGTGTTATGCGCCATCTGTAGATTTTACAGCTGTCCAATTAGCTGCCACTGGAGTCTTCTTCTGCCTCTCATCAGCATCATCCTGACTAGAGTGGAATTGCCCTCTGGGGCTCGTTGAATTGCTCTAAAGCATCCTCTAATACAGACATGTTCTCTCCACTTCTCTTCAATAGTTTTTATGTTCCGGAACAAGCACTAGCATGAATGTGGTGAGTGTAGACTCCCTACACAATAAAAGACCAATTATTTTCTAGTGAAGCTCATTATACAAGGTTCCCTCTCGCTCTCACTCTCTCGTTCTCACTTTGTGTGTGTGTGTGTGTGTAGGCCCACCATGCATAAATATTGATCAGTACTTAAGCCTTCAGTATAGGTAAAGTTCTTTTTAAAATAATAATAAAAAAAAAGCTTCCTAATCCCTGTGCTCATTATTTTCAGATTCAGAAAACTCAAAAGTTAAAACTGATGACTGAAACCATAGCTTCAATTATAGAACTCATAAATTCAAGGACATCTTAAAATTTAACAGTCTATGAATCTCTACCTATGCTGGGACAACAGCACATAGGAACTGGTAATGCATCACAGAGCTAATGATGGAGTAGACCTACCATCCCCCCCAAATAAATAAATAAATAAATAGAAATGTAATTAGGCTCAGAAATCCAAACTTCCTCATTCCCCCGTCCCATCGGGGGGGAGGGGAATACATTTTAATGTGAATTTACCTGATTTGCCATTCCTGAACAAATATATGAACCAAAACATAGTCATACCTGTAAATTTGGTCTTTTTAACTTCAGAACCTATACCAAATGGGTCCGGAACACCCCGGTGGGTAATCTAATTTAATCCCAATTACATAAACATTACCACAGACATAATTGTGAATAAGAATCTATTTTATTTTAGAAAGTTGCAAAATTAAACAATTGGTGGCATTGGTGGTTATATAGTATACAATATCTCTCTCAGTGGCTACAAGAAAAGAGAATGCAACAAAAATACAAGATTAATTAAAATAATTGCAGTTGCTAAAGCGGGAATTACAAACTTAGCTAATAAGATAACCGCTTGAGCTTCTAACATTGTTATGGCTTCTTATCCACTCCTGTTTACTACTTGCGGTTTAAAGCTAAACTAAAACACAATTAAACCGAACTAAAACATAGTAGTTAACCCTCTTTATTCTTCCTCCTGCATGCTACTTGAATATACAAACTATGCTAAAGCATTGCTAAGTTCCTCTAGGCATATGGAGAATGAAAGAAGAAGTTAGAGTGAAAGAGAAAATCGAAGACTTGGAAATAATTCCAAGTCCCAAGCTCAGAAAACATTCTAAGTCCCAACTTCAGAAAATATTCTAAGATTCATAGTTACTAGGGATGTGCAGGGACCCCCCGGATCGGATCGGGACCTGGATCGGGACCTCCAATTTTGTCCTGGATCGGACAAAATCGGAGGCCTCTCGGACCAGATCGGCCCCACCTGCTGGCACCCGCCGATGGAAGCGGACAGCCTGGCCAGGGAAGCCCACCCCCCCGCTGTCCGCTTCCAGCGGCAGGCGCCCGCTGGCGCCCACCAATGGAAGCAGCGGCGGGCATCAGTGGGCACCCACCAATCCTCCGATTTTTCCTGAACAGGATCGGGTCCTTCCGGACTGGTTCGGGAAAGATTAGACAATCCAGAGGGGTGATCGGAAATCGGATAATTGTATCCGATTACCCCTGGATTGGCTCCGGATCGTGGATTGGACCCGATCCAGTGCACACCCCTAATAGTTACCCCAAATCCTTGGGTGTGTTAATCCAAAATCAGAGGTGAAGTGGAAGAAAAGAGGAAAAGAAAATTAAAGACAAGGGGAAAAATCAAGAAGAACCCTGTAGTCTTTGCTACATGCTTTTCTACACTTGTTCTGGCTAAAGGTGGGGCCCTAACGAGTGATGAAACTACCATCTTCCAATCACAAATGGTATGAATACAGACCCACCCATTCCCCAACATTTCATATGTTATACCCAAGTGTTTACTAAAACATGGCTGCCATATGGGTGTATCATCTTGATTGATGTATTTCTGTCTGGTACATCTTCTTTGAACTCACGTTCCTCTTCGGACATATTTGGTCATATCCGCCCGAAAACCTCCTCCCAAGTGTCACATGTGCTCAGTATTATGATTTTCCATGCCCAACTTCGAGTGAGGACATTCTTTTATCAGCAGGTGCACACCATGAGATGTCAAAACAGTATTTTCCTCCTCCTAGTGGACATCTGAGCATGCTCATTTCTCTCCTTCAGCTCTGCTGGCATACCGTGCGGCCTTGAACAAGCTCTTTGAAGTTGCTTGTAAAGACAACTGCAGGCGTTTTTCTTCTTTTCTTCTCAGACAGTCCTGGAAGTCTTAGCTACAGTCTTAGTTAATGCCATAAAAATCAATTAGCATAGAATCAAAATTCCAAGGTCTTCGTGCCCATAGCACAGGGGTCTGGAATATATGTCTGGGGGGTCTTTCAGATATGAGTCTGGGGTCTTTTAGGGGGTCTTCTTGTAAATATCCTCCAAACCCTCACTCAAGTCATTTCACCCTTCCAGATCAAATTAGCTATATTTAGTCTGAAGTAGCATCTTTCATCCAACATTATTTAACTCTTTTAGCACCAGATTAACAATATCTTGATATTCACACATTTCCAAATTTTTCAATGGGAATTTTCCAATAAATAATGTATCCAAAATGCATATATCAGGGAACAGTGCAAACCAAAATGTGTACATGAATGAAAATTAGGGGTGTGCAATGGATCGAGTCCGATCCACAATCCAGACCCGATCCAGGGGAAATTGGATAAAATTATACGATCTGATCACCAGCACCTGGATCGGCCAATCCAATCTGATCCGATCCAAAAAGGACCCAATCCGGATCGTGTTGGATCGGAGGATCAGACCCACTCCCTCCACTCACGCCCCTCACCTGCCGGGGCTGTCCACGGACAGCCCCAGCAGGTAAGGAGCGCGAATGCGGGGAGGGGGCTTACCTGCCAGGGCCATCCGCAGCGGACAGCCCTGGCATATAAGGAGTGTGAGGGGGAGGAGGGGGCTTACCTGCCGGGGCCATCTGCTACCATCCACGGGCGCTCGCGGGCACCAGCAGATCACAGCCGACGGCCCTGCAGGTAAGCTGGAGCGCAAAGGGGGGCTTACCAGCCGGGGCCGTCCGCTACCATCAGCGGGCACCAGTGGGTGCCCACGGATGGCAGCAGATGGTCCGGCAAGTAAGGAGGATCATGAGGGGGAGCAGGGAGGGGGGGCCCACTTACCTGCAGGGGCATCCACTGCCTACACCTGCTGTAGATCTACTGAGCACTAGGCTTCGTGGCCTAGTTCTCAGTAGAGCGTCAGGTAATGATGTCATCACCTAGCGCTCTACTGAGGACTAGGCCGCGAAGCCTAGTGCTCAGTAGATCTACAGCAGGTGAAGGCGGCGGATGGACCCGCAGGTAAGGAGGATCGCCAGGGGGGCATGCCTGCCGAGGCCTGTCCGCTGCCATCCGCTGCTGCCTGGGTGGCAGCGGATGGCAGCAGACGGGCCCCGGCAGGAAAGGAGGATCGTGAGGGGGGAGGAGGGAGGAGGGAGGAGGGAGGAGGGAGGAGGGAGGGCCCCCCCACTTACCTGAAGGGGCGTCCACCACCTTCACCTGTCGTAGATGTACTGAGCACTAGGCTTCATGGCCTAGTTCTCAGTAGAGCACCAGGTGATGATGTCATCACCTGGCACTCTACTGAGGACTAGGCCGTGAAGCCTAGTGCTCAGAAGATCTACAGCAGGTGAAGGCGGCGGATGGCCCCGCAGGTAAGGAGGATCGCCGGGGAGGGCTTACCTGCCGGGGCCCGTCCACTGCCATCTGCTGCCGCCCAGGCGGCAGCGGATGTCAGCAGACGAGCCCGCAGGTAAGGAGGATCATGAGGGGGAGGAGGGAGGGGCCTCCCACTTACCTGCCGGGGCCATCCTCTGCCATCCGCTGGCACCCGTGGGCACCAGCAGATGGCAGCGGATGGCTCTGGCAAGTAAGGAGCGCAAAGGAGAGGAGGGGGCTTATCTGCTGGTGCTGTCCGCTGGAGCAGAAGACCCCTGCAGGTAAGAAGCGTGAGGGGAGAGGACAGGGATGGGGGAGTTAGGCCCCCACTCACCCCCTCGCTGCCATTTTCCCCCATAGACTTGCACTGGGGGAAAGCTTTCTTTCCCCTAATGCAAGTCTATGGGGAAAAATGACGGCTGATCCAAAAATCGGACATCCGATTTTCAGATCGGGATAGGGTCCGATCTGATCCGGGGGACCTCCAATTTTGTTCCGATCTGATCCGGAACAAAATTGGAGGTCCCGATCCGATCTGGGTGGTCCATGCACACCCCTAATGAAAATAATATACACAATTGGGAAATTGCCTGCAAAAATGCTTAAATAAGGCAAAATGCATACAAAAATGCATGTATTAGGAAACATGCACACAAAAATGCTTATGAATTTTCATATGGACTTTAAGAAGTTTGCAAACTAATATGGAAATAGGATGGTTAGAAAAACGAGAGACTGAGCAAAACCAGAATTGATAGTTTCATCCATCCTTAACCCAATCCTGAATTTAAACAAAGAAAATAATTTAATTTATTTGAAGTTCAACTATGAGCCAAATAAGATGCTATCATGCTGATGTCATCAGGAGTCCATTAGGGTATGATCTTTCTCTACCCACAGTAAGCAGGGACTTACCTGTGTGCTGCTCTCCCTCTGAATTAGGGATAACAGTGGGGATGCCCCTTAGCGCAAAGTTTGCTTCTCATCCTCCCAGTCTGCTAAGTGCTTTACCTGGCCTGCATCCTCCACAGTGAAGGAAAGCATAGGGCAGGCAAGGCTTACCCAATGGAGATGCTGGGTAGAGGACTGCTCCTTCACTGCGCAACTGGGTTGCGGGGGTTCATTATGCATGGCCTTTCCTCACCTGTCTGTGCACAGTGAAAGTGGCCACAGATGGCATTAGAGAGCATGAACCTGCCCCTCAGCTCATCCTGCCCACAGAGGGCTTTGGGTGTATTTCAAATCCCTTAAAGCATTTCTGCATCCCTGCTTTATGTCCACCATCTTCTCTTGCTCCTCCCTCTCCCTCTCCCTCTCTCCCATTCCCCTTTTTCACCTCCGGAGCCTTTCTGCTCTTCCCTCCCACCTGTCCAAGTGATCTTCCATCTAGCTGCTCTCTCCAGCAGTAGTGTTGCTAGTTTTCAAGGTTTTAACTTCTTCTTGGGGTGTACAGGAGAAGGTGTGAGTAACCAGCAGGGTGAGTAATCAGAAGTAAGGAGAAGGCAGTTTTCTGATTGGCTTGAGTGTATTTACTATTAACTCTACTGCTATCCATTGGGCCTTGCTCTGGAGCCATTGAGCACAGTGAATTCCTGGCCCGTAACCCACCCAGCTACACCCCCTAGTTCCAAAGCTCCACCCATGAGCCTCAGGACTGGATCCTCAGGAGACTCTTGTGCCCTAACTGGCACTCATCAGTTAGTGCTGCCTCTTCACCTTTACACACATCAGCTGGGCTACATAAGAATTTCTAGTGGGAAAGTGTGAGAAATGCATAGACATCTTGCACAGGATCCAAAAGGCTTATCAAAATGATCCTCAGTTGCTAGAATTGAACCCAGTTCTATTCTGTCCTTGCTCTGCATTTCCACATCTCCCACCATGGTTTTGTTGATGAAATAACGTCGTTGAAGGAGAACCAGCCACCTGTTCTCACAAGTGACTTACTCCTTGAGCCATATGTGTCTGTGCGTGTCTCTGTGTGTGGATTGGTGGCCTGGAAATGTGATACAAAAATCAAATGCTATGTTCTGTTGAGCATTGTCATCTTTTCCCTCTCTTACAATTTGCAAAGAACAAAGTCCAAACAAACATGAAAAACAATGATATTTAAAATGGAAACAGGAAAAAGAGGGGCATACATACACTCCACTGGTCTTATCACTCATCAATTTTGTCAAAGTCAAAATGTGCATAGATTGTCACTAATTCAAATGGTTATCTTACTGCAATTGCAAGTCACATTAACTGAAATAACATCAACATTAATACAGAGCACTAATGTGTTTGGTGTATGTGATGAGTGTATTCTGCCTATTATTTTGTTTTGCTACACCACCTTAGGGCCAAAACAGACATTACTTTAAAAGAATATCTGGCAGCTCTATTGTATTTTCAGTTTTACTCTACAGTGGGCACAGAGGATCGCCTCGAGATATTTAAGTCCCCTACCCTCCACACTGCACCCACACAAGAGTAAAAATGGGGGGGGGGAGGGCAATACACATTTAAAGTAGTGTCTGTTAAAATTAATGTAAGTTTTTGAGCTTAGACTACCAAGCTTAACAGGACCTTAAGCTAAAGCCAAGTATTAAAGAAATATTTATTCTTTCTCTTTATGGGTAAAAATTGTTTGAAAGCTAGAAGTTTCAAGACAAGAAGAAGAGGAGAAGGAGGAAGAAGAAATTAAAAACCTTTAAATTCTCATGATACTCTATTACAAATATTAGCCACAAGATGGCTCACTTGGGGTAGAAAATGTAGCTCAACTCATTGTAGTCAATACTAAATTGCAGAGTGAATTTTGTCTTTCAGTTGATATCCAGGCATTTTTTGCTGCTGTGCGTCTGAAATAATGTGGCTGGTACTCTGGCTATCTCATCATCACAATGGGTTGAACTGTCCCCAGATCAGCAGTTACATCAGCTTTTCCCATCTCTGCTCCTACAACATTGTAAACACTAAAACCACAACTGCAATACCAATTACATCTCTGCAATGCCGATAAAACAGGCTGGGTGTTTTGTTTGTTTTTCGTTTGTTTTTATCCAATGGGCTATTTGAGGGATGGGGAGCACAAGGATCGATTGCATGTTAAAAGCAGAAATAATGTATGATCTTCACAAGGTCTGATCAAACATCACCTTCCCTCCATTTTCACTGCACATTCAGAGGCTGCAAAAGGAGGCAGAGACATTTTGGCTACTTTCCGGAAGTAAAGGAGAAAAAATTTTGAAGGCAAGAGAAACAAAACTAATTACCACTCCTCCTGGCTGTCTGGGCTGCCGCCCACCATTTTTATTTTCCTATAATACCCTGGGACAATCCTACTTCATAATGTACAGATGCTCCGAGCTACATCCTGTGGAGAATGGGATAGAGCTTCTGATGTACTTAGAGTAGCATGGGGAGGACATGCCCTTTTCTGGCTAAGGCACTGTTAAGGTAATGCCAGAAAGAGATCCCTTGTGGGCTCTGTTACCTACGAAGCCCCCAAACTAGTATCTCTTCCACACATATACCAAGGATTGGTTCCAATTTTGTGCCATTTTGTGCCACAAATCCTGAGTTTTGTGCCACCACCCACAACTTTGTACTGATACATCAAACATGGGTCTGTAGTTAAGATACATTCCCCTCCCCCCTGTCATTTTCACACTTTTGGTGGTGGTGCAAAATTTGGGTTCTGTAGCACAAACGAGCACAGAACTAGCACAACGGTTTGCCATAGGTTCAAAGGAGATATGCAACTTGGGGGGTGGTCTCAGGATTTGTGGCACAAACAACACAAAACTAATACAAAGCTTTGTCATATCACCTCCAAACCTGTGCCAATGTTGAAGTTTTTTTGTGTTAACTATGAACCTGCATTTTGATGTGCTGGTACATAATTGTGGGTGGTGGCACAACTCGTGGGATTTATGGCACAAAACAGCACAAAACTGGCACAAAACATTGGCGTATGTTTGGAGAAGATGCTAGTTTGGGGGCTTCGTAGTTAATAGAGACTCCTTTGTGGAAGCTATAGCAAAAAAGTTACTATTGTATGGGCTCCAGAACTTTATCACCTCCCAGCCTTCTCGACTGCAGTAGCAATAACATCCTAGCAATTGTACTGCACCATAAATTATAATACTGGGTTGATGCTTTCCCCAATTTGGTGTGTTCCAAATGGTTTGGACTATAACTCCCAGTATTCCCAATCATTGCCCATAAAATAAATATATAATAACTCATGCTACTAGTACATAGTATGTAGCACTTAAATTCAAGCCAATGAAAATAGTGAGTATGGCTGGATGCTATCCTGGAATTTATCATTCCGAAATGTAATAAAAACCCTCCATTTCTCAATAAACCTATGCTCCGTAATTTGATTCTCTCTTACTCTTATATAATAAATCATTTTCATTATAATAGTAACATTTTATACCCAAAAAACTAATCAAACAATGGAGGGGCAATACTCTTTTTTCTGCTACAATGGAAATTGTAGCTGCGGTCAACAAAGTAATAACCACCTCTGCATCAAAAATGTTTACACACCCTTTTAAATAACTGAAATGCATCCCTAACTGATCAATTAGTATTTTTATAATCCACTATAAGCTCAATATAATAAAGAAACAAAGTCCAACATGGGTTTATTTTACCACCATACCAAAAAAATGTATGGAATCTGCACCTTGCTCACCAGACCTCCAAGATTTATCATGAATGAGATTATATCTCTTCTTGGGCCTATATGATGATATAAAATACCATTGATGTAAATACTCAAAGAAGTTCTGTTTCAAATTCATCGCTATCAAATTCATCCCTACATTACAACTTTTCTCTCATGTGGGAAGATGTGGGACTGTGACAACTTCTCATTTTATTTATTTATTTATTTTATTCCATTTATATGCCGCCCCATAGCCGAAGCTCTCTGGGCGGTTTACAAAAATTAAAAACATTGAACAATTAAAACACCAATATACAAAATTTAAAAACATGAAGCATAAAAACAAGTTAAAATTACAATATCCTTCTGGGTCAAAGCACAACAACAACACAAAAACACAAAAACCCCTCATCATATGCTGTTAAATGCTTGGGAGAAGAGGAAAGTCTTGACCTGGCGCCGAAAAGATAACAATGTTGGCGCTAGGCGAGCCTCGTCAGGGAGATCATTCCATAATTGGGGGGCCACCACTGAAAAGGCCCTTTCCCTTGTTGCCACCCTCCATGCCACCCTTGGAGTAGGCAACCGGAGGAGGACCTTAGATGTGGATCGTAGTGTATGGCTAGGTCCGTGTTGGGAGAGGCGTTCCATCAGGTATTGTGGTCCCAAGCCGTGTAAGGCTTTATAGGTTAAAACCAGCACCTTGAATTGAGCTCGGAAACGTATAGGCAGCCAGTGCAAGCGGGCCAGAGTAGGTCTTATATGCTCAAACCTTCTGGTTCCTGTTATCACTCTGGCCGCTGCATTTTGCACAAGCTGCAGCTTCTGAACCGTCTTCAAAGGCAGCCCCACGTAGAGTGCATTGCAGTAATCCAATTTAGAGATTACCAGAGCATAGACAACTGAAGCCAGGTTATCCCTGTCCAAATAGGAGCATAGCTGGGCCACCAACCAAAGTTGGTAGAAGGCACTCCGTGCCACCGAGGCCACCTGAGCCTCAAGTGACAGAGATGGTTCTAGGAGAACCCCCAAGCTACGAACCCGCTCCTTCAGGGGGAGTGCAACCCCATCCAGAACAGGTTGAACACCCTCCATCCGGTCAGCAGAACCACCCACTAACAGCATCTCAGTCTTGTCTGGATTGAGTTTCAGTTTGTTAGCCCTCATCCAGTCCATTGTCGCAGCCAAGCACCGGTTCAGCACATCTACAGCCTCACCTGATGAAGATGAAAAGGAGAAATAGAGTTGTGTGTCATCAGCGTACTGATGACAACGCACACCAAAACTCCGGATGACCTCTCCCAATTGTTGAACAGCATGGGGGACAAGACTGACCCCTGTGGAACCCCATACTGGAGAATCCACGGGGCCAAGCAATGTTCCCCAAGCACCACCTTCTGGAGCCAACCCACCAAGTAGGAGCGGAACCACTGCAATGCAGTGCCTCCCACTCCCAACTCAGCCAGTCGTCCCAGAAGAATACCATGGTCGATGGTATCGAAAGCCGCTGAGAGATCAAGGAGAATCAACAGAGTCACACTCCCCCTGTCTTTCTCCCGACATAGGTCATCATACAGGGCGACCAAGGCTGTTTCCGTGCCAAAACCAGGCCTGAAGCCGGACTGAAATGGATCCAGATAATCAGTCTCATCCAAGAGTGTCTGGAGCTGGCTCGCAACCACTCGCTCAAGGACCTTGCCCAGGAATGGAATATTTGCCACAGGTCTATAGTTATTAAGATTTTCGGGGTCTAGGGAAGATTTCTTCAGGAGTGGTCTCACTACCGCCTCCTTCAAGCGGCCTGGGACCACTCCCTCTCATAGAGAGGCATTAATCACTTCTCGTAGAGAGGCATTAATCACTGGACCAGCCGGCTGTTCCATCCCTGCTAGCTTTAATTAGCCAAGAAAGGCAAGGATCTAATACAGAGGTGGTTGCACGAACCTGTCCAAGCACCTTGTCAACATCCTCGAGCTGTATCAACTGAAACTCATCCAAGAAAACAGGACAAGCCTGTGCTCTGGACACCTCACTAGATTTACCTGCTATAACACTGGAGTCTAAGTCCTGGAGGATGCCAAAGATTTTATTCTGGAAGTGCCTAGCAAATTCAGTACAGCGGGCCTCAGATGGTTGTAGCATATCCTTGGGGCCGGCATGTCCACCCAAAACCACCTCAATGCACCATTGGTAGGAGTCACACTCTAGACTTCTCCAACATGCTTCCTGTGGCTTGGGGGTAGGGGGTAAGGAACCCACAAATATGAAGGCAGATGACTATAGATTTGGTTTTTCGTGAATGTTCATTTTAGGTATACAGTGATTTTTATTGCTTCTGCCATTATAATTGTGCTGTTTCCTATATACTATATCATTGTGCATAGTGTTATATGATGACTAAAACCAATGGAATTGCATGCACATGATCTGCACATTGGCATGTACAGACAGCCTAAGGCCAAGGCATGTAAGTTGCTGCACTAAGACCTATGGGACCCAGTGTGGGGCTCACAGCATGAATGCAAAGAGAAGGACTGATTTCCCCAGTATCCTCCATGTTGGGCTGATGTCTAGGCTAACTTAATCCAGATTATTCTGTGCTGATTCTACTATAATTTATTATAAGCACATGGGAGAGCAGGATCTAATTTTAGTACTTTAAACAATGCATCTGGTTTTCAAAACTCTGGGCTGCTGTATCTCACCCAATGAATGATTTATCTGTACGATGTGCTCCAATTCTGACCGTGTAGTCTTTTCTCTGAATGTGTTCATTATATCTACAAAACTTCATTTTTATGGAAAAACAAAGTGTAAGTGGTATCAGTGGTAATGCATGGAAACCTGATTGTTATTCTCTCTTGGACGGTGCGGTAGTTTAGTTATCAAGATAATTGGAATCCTAGCAATCAGCTATAAGACTGTAGTGAAATGTTAGTTTAACAACGCTAATGAGTTTCAAAGCCTATGAGCTAATCAAGCTCATTAAAATACTGTAAAGAGTGGGGATTAATTCAGCTTCATTTGGGGTATTCAACCATAGATTCTTAATTACTTTCACTCAAACTAAGACCTGGTTGATGTCTAATTGAGCTTTTGAACTTTTAATAATAACATAAAAGCAAGCTAATTTCAGGCTTCCTCCATAGGATGTTTAGTGCAAGTTAATTGACTCTATTGCATAGCGCCACACTGTTTAGGTCATGGCTAAAGACAACATGAACAAGTATTTTACAATGTAAGCATACTACCTCCCTAATCGTGTTAAGCAGCCAAACTCCAACAATGCATTATGTTGAAATATGGCGCTAATCGTAAGTGAAGGCTCACTTCAAATTACATTGTTCTGCCAAAGCAGAGCACAATCTGTGTTTCTTCTGAGTGGGTTAAGCCAAAGAGGCATGGCTACAGGGGATTTCTTAAGGTAAATTATCAAGTATATGACTCCGTTGTCTGCACAAAGATTTATTTTATTTTCGTGTTCATTTATTACTCTTCCTTGAACCATCTTATTTTGTCAAGGGCAAATATTTAATGAAGACAACAAAAAAGAAAGGAAAACATGGCTTGTTTGGTTTGAATTTTTAAAAAATTAAATTCCCCCCACGACCACCATATGGAGCTATTATGCCTAAGAATTTCATCCAATTACATTGAACAGCAAAAGATGTATGTTTTTGTTGATTTCCAATGATAGTCATTAGAAGGCAGAGAGCTTCAGATTTCTGAACTGAATTCAGATTTCTGAATTGAGAATTCAGATGCTTCATTTGAATATATATATATATATATATATATATATATATATATATTCAATCACTAAAGTTGTTGCCAAAATTAAAGGTATGATAGGCAGTAAATCAGATATCTCCGTTCATCACAGAACCCAACCCCCACCTTTATGGATTTTGTCATATTCATTTATGTTTAATATCCTAAGAATGTTAGTTACATATTTTCTATTTCTCATGTGTCCAGTCTGGTCAGATGAAATATATTTAGAATGACCTTATTCAGTCTTGTGGCTAATATTATTTAAATTATGTTGTAGTCATAGGGAATTGGGTAATATGAATTTAACATATTTTGTCTTTTCCAGATTTGTTAAATGCCACAGTTTTCCCCGCTTCTCTGGTTTATTACTGCTTTTGTGAATTTTGTCTAATGGTTCAGTCAAGTTTTTGTTTTAATTCAAAGAAGGAAGAGTTGGCCTCCAAACCAGCTGCTCTTTTCAAATCTACCTATGGTAGGAATGGACCGAACTCTCCAGTTCTGTTAGACCAGACTGCTGAACACGATGCTCACAAACATCAAAGAACTAGGAGCCATAAGAGATAAATTCTGAGAAAGGTATTTGTGTCAGGTCTGGAAAAATTAAATCTGCAGAAGAAACTCGAAGAATCTAGGTGACGTCATGTATCTGCAGCTGTTGCAGATTAGCAGAGGAGGCCAAAAGATAAGGGAGAGAGAAGATAATCTTAATTGTCCCTTGATTGTTTTATTAGCTGATGCAATGTTTGTGCAACAGGCTATGTAAAATTTATAAATATGTAGATATGTATTTGTCAGTGTTGGTTGGTGTTGAAGGAATTTGTAAAGGAAGTGCTGTGCGTTTTTCACTAAAATCGTTTGGAAAGAATTCAACGTGTGTGAGTCATTCCTTCAAGGTTTCTCTCAGGAGAGCAAGTGTGGCTGGTCTTTGGATTTCCGTGGTGGCTTCTGCTATTGGATTGTGTTTTTTCCATAAACCCTAACAATTTGGGCGTGCTTGAGAGGAGAGACTATTTAATAATTCTGACAGAAGACATTTTCACCCATAACCTGATTCTAACCACGTTGGCGCATTAGCGGGGTAGGTGGCCTTTGTTGCCAATCCCACAAAGGGGCAACGGATATGATCAGCATGTTCACACTATGACAATATGATGATGCAGGGAGCAGCACAAGGCATTATAAAAGCCACCTTCACTCAAAGCCCCTACACACTTGCTATTATGTCGGCACCTAACCTCCAACCCTGGTATTTCATATACTAAACCCTAGGAGTTAGTATAGGCAATGCTGGTCGCATTTGGGCCAAAGAAGGATTTATTTATTTTTTGCCAAAGAACCTGATTGGTCTAGAAATATGTTCCTCCTCTCCCCCCCCCCCCCACTACTCAGTACTAACCATCCGGGAGTTAATTGGCTGTTGGTTTTGGTGGTTATGATTTAAATTTCAATTTATCTTATTTATTTATTTAAAACATTTCTTGGCCACTTTTCTGGGCGGAAGCCCTCACAAGGTGGCTTACAACAATAAAATACATAAAAACAATTAAAATATTAAAAGCAATAAAAGCATAAACACAATAAAATAACAAATAAAAATAATAAAAGCCAACAATAAAACCAGCAAGAACAACAATGGTAATTGCAGCAGCAATAGTACTCACATTGTGAGAAGGCCATGGTAAAATGATATGTTTTCAAGGTCTTATGAAAAGTCTACATGGATGGTGCATGACAGACCTCCAATAGGAGTTTGTTCCAAAGCTGTGAGGCCACTGCAGAGAAGGCCTTCTCCCACGTGATCACCCTCCCAATTGCTCTCATGGATAGGCAAATGAGAAGGGCCTGCCTTTCTGATCTTAAAGTATGAGCAGGCTGATTGATATGGGTGAGGGTGAGGGGGGAACTAATTTAATTTGTTAAGTTACCTCACAGGCTTAGGACTGGCCTACCTTGAAGGGTTGTCATGATGGTGAGAGAGAGAAAAAAGACATGAATTAAATTTGTTTAAAGGTTAACCCAGGCATAGCACTGGCCTGCTACTTTAAGATGATTACCTTACAGGCATATATTTTAGGGGGCCCAAGCAACACTGGGTAGAAACTTGAAATCTGGCATGCTGATAGGTCTGGCTATCAAAACAATCTGAAAACATGAAATTTTGGGGTTTTTTAAAGTATTTTTATGTCAGATAAAAGGGCCAAGTCACCAGTGGCCTTCACCACCCTGGCTCTCTGCCAAAACCTGTTAAATGCAGATAGTATATAGTAAATTATGCCAATAAAGTATTCTGTGTTTTGGCTGCTTTCCTTTTTTCATAATAATAACTTCAGAGCACGTGCATACAACAGTTCCTCACATCCACTGAGATCCGCTTCCCTACTATATGTTATTCAGATATCTGGGCAATGCCGAATCTATTTTGAAAACCTATTTTTAGGTTTGGATCTTTTTTAGCTAGTAGAAAGGGTGTTGTGTGTCCTGATTGTTTTTGAACTTTAGATGGCTGCTCTGGCCAAGGCATGATGAGAGGTGTAGGCATTTCGGGTTAAACAAAAAATGTGGTTTATCACAAAGCTCTAATTTAAAATACAGTTCTTATTAACACAATTTTCCATTTATTCTAACAAAACATTTTACGAACTCAACAAAACTAAAAATGACCAGTCAACCTAAAGATGAATAAGTTGCAAAGAAATTTATTATTTATCAAATACATGTAATAAACATTATTCGCAGACCTGAGCAACACTGGACATATCAGCCAGTGAACAATAAAATGACTGAAATTCACTGGTCATAGAGTCATGAGATTGGATGAAACCTCGGGGTCATCATTCATGAAGATTCTGGACATGATAATTTATTTCCATACCATACAGCAACTGTACTGCACATTAACCCTGTCATCCAAATGAGTGTGCTGATGTTCTATGTTGGTATAACAATGGCTTTGTGTCTATAGCTCTACTATAACCTTTTGGCTTTAGGTTTCTTTTCACCTCTCAGTTGACTTTTAAGGGTATGTCACAGAAGCATGAAAACCATTGTCCTAGGCCAAACAATCAGACAAATGGTCTGTCTACCTCGTATCCTGTCACAGACACTAGGCCTGATGCATTGGGTTCATGTGTTGACTGCCCAAACAATGGTTAGTGCTGTCAACTCTGACAGCTCTAATTATCAGTTTTGAGAGTGGAGGGCTGATACTAAACACCCCCTCTCCCCACCTACAACAGACGATTAGTGCTGCCAGAGCTGACAGCAACAACCATCTGTGTTTTCTTGGGATTGTTGTATGAAGCTGGCTACTGGTTGTTGCGTACATCCAGATGCTTAGATTCTTAACCCTTTGCTTCCATGCCTATTAAGCAGGGCTGCTGTGAGCATGGTTATTAGGGTGATCAGATAAAATCCAGGTCAGGGCTCATGTAACTTTAACAGTAGTAGAGAAAAGGGAATTTCAGCCAGAGTCATTTGTATGCAATTAGTTCCTGGTGAAATTCCCTCTTCATCACAACAGTTAAAGGTGCAGGCACTATACTGGAGTGACCATATACAAAAGAAGGCAGGGCCCCTGCAACTTTAACTGTTGTGATGAAGAGGGAATTTCACCAGGAACTAATTGCATACAAACGACACTGGCTGAAATTCCCTTTTCTCTACAACTGTTAAAGTTACAGGAGCCCTGACCTGGATTTTATCTGGTCACCCTAATGGTTATTGAAATGTAATTGGCATGATCACTGTGTATGGAGGGAAGGCTCTCTCACAAGTGAAAGGTTGGGAGGCTGCTGCTGTTTCATGGGTGCCTGAGGAAGCCAGGCGTGAGTTCAATCAAGAGTCCATTGGACTCCCCCCTCCCAGCCACTAACCCGCTCTCTCCAAGCTGATACCCCCCATTTTCTCCCCCATTATCTCCTAGGTTCTATTCCCAGTCACTCCCCACCACTGCCCCCACACTCACCCACCCGCTGACCCGCAGGACTTACCTGAGACCTCTGCATGTGCTGGTGAGCCTCCTGGTCTCCTCTCTGGACTGCTGTAGTTGTAGTGTTGTAAACTCCAGCAAGCCAGAGAGGAGTCTGGGCAGATTGCTGGTGCATGTGGAGGCCTCAGATAAGTCCCACAGAAGGGCGGGCACTTGGGCAGCCCATGACCATTAGGCCAAATTGGCCCAAAGCAGTTCAGCTGCTTTGGGCAGAGGCAGCCAAATCTGGTCCTGACCTGGAATTGGCCCACTTTGACTCGGATTCAGGCTTTGGGTCCGAGGCAAAGCACAGCCTTAATTTTAACATAGTGTATTTATTCTGTTGTTCACCACCCCAAAATATTTGGATGTGGAGCAGTATACAAATATTGTAAATGGATGAATGAATAAATTCTAAAGCACCCTGAGAATGAGGCTGTAAAAATTGACAAGGGGACAGATTTTGGCACAGCAGTATACATATTAGATTGGATCCAGACTTATTCATGCATGCTTAGTGTAGACCCACTAAAATCAATAAGACTTAAGTTAGTCATGACTTACTTGTCACATTGATTTCAGTGGATCTAGTCTAAGCATGGCTAAGTCTGAATCCAACCAGCTGTATTTTAATGTTTTAAAATATGGGATTGGGAAGTTTGTGTAAAGCAACTTCTTATATGTTCATCCAGTGCCAGGCTCAGGAATTTTTTTTAGCTATCCTTATGGACCTCTGTATGTTTCTTTTGTTTGGATTTCTAAAGATATGTTATTCAGGGGGATTTGATTCAGGTCTGCCAACAACAAAACATAAATCTTAGCAAATTTCTCTGGTGCCACTTTAAGGGTTTGTTATCATTTATCTAAGACCTCAGATTGCGTAGGGAAACAGGAATCTTGGACTTTGAAGCAAAACTATATCGGGGTGAAACAGAATTTAGGCCTTGTAGCTAATGATTTTCAAATGTTTGTCTTTGCACATAATCATATCTACTAAGCACTCATCTAATGGAGTTCCCACTGAGCCTATTAGGTGGTGTATGTACACACCAGATTAGTGAAGATGTTAGGCAGGGATACAGAAAACAAGCATATTGAAAATGCATCTTATTTAGGAAGCAACCAAAGAAATTTGAATTTTTTCCTTATTTCCTTAATAGCAACTCAGTTGGAATCCTGGGAACATACATTTACGGTGGTCAATGAACATTTGTTTTTAGAATATGGATGCTGCTATTGAAACACTTCTCTGGGCAAAATAAAGTCTTAAGACTGTAATTCTAAGAATACCTCATAGGGAATAAGCCTCATTCAATGAAGTGGGGGTTATTTCCAAGTAAACAAACTGAGGATCATGCTGCACAATAAGAAGAAACGAATGACAGCCAAGTTCAAATTCAAGTTGGATCTTTCTCCATCTCCAAAGACCCTGAGGAAAACAAGAATATTGTTATTTATTTAGTTTTGTATTAAGAAAACACTTGCTTTTAGCAACCTAGTTTTCCAGTTAAATTAATTGCTTTCTAACAGACTATGTTCGTACTCTGGGGGAAGGACAATTGTATTTCAGTTATTTCAAGAAATGAGGAACAGATGCTGTTATTTTCAGTCCTAATTCTCTTTCAGGAAAAGATACACCTGACTGAGATTAGTTTTTGTCAAAGAGTTTGGCTAGCTAATTCCATTTCAGAAATAGATGCATCTGATTAGTATAAGGCTTTGTCAAAAGAGTTAGGAGGGTGGGGGTGATGCATGGATATGATTACGACATGCAAGATAATATTTATGTTCTGGGCTGGCATATAATATTAAGTAATGGAATACTGAGATGAATGGCTGGATGGAAATTAGTTTCTGTTATATTGGATTTGGTTGTTGCACGCTTGCTACTGCCCATTTACGGATGTGAGTGTGTCCTTTAGATGATAATGTCCACCTTCTACTCCTTCCACTTGTTTTTCTGTCACAAAATAGCCCCCCAAAAAATCTGACTTTTTTTAAAAAAAAAAAACATAATGTGCCACAATCTCCTGCTGTGTGCAGGAATAGCGGTGTGATTAAAACGCCCCTTGAATGGGCCACATTGTCTTTGTTTACTTCTTCTTTCCCCTCAGGGCAGAAGAGGAAGTAATGAGGGACAAATGTGCAGGCAGAGAAGCAATGGTAAGGAAATGTGATTTTCCCCTGTGTGATTCATTAACCCAAAAGGAATTAATGGATTTCACTTCCCAGGATGTAGTGATGGACCCCAGTTTTGATGACTTTAATAGGGGGATAGGACAAATTCATGGAGGATAAGGCTAGCAATGGCAACTAGTCTTGATGAGTATATGCTACCTCTCAGGCAATATGCCTATGTATGCCAGTCACTGGGGAAGATAGGTGGGAGGGTGCCGAATGGTGGACTAGATGGAGCCTTGATTTGATCCACCATGGCTCTTCTGATGTTCTTATGTTCTCAGTTTCCCTGGGACTGAAGGGAGCACATTTATCTCTGCCACTGGGCAGGAGACCCGAGGCCACTGAGATGCTTCATCCCTTGCTTCCCAAGAAGAATGTAAATGGCAAGGGGAAGGGCAGCTTGGCCCCATCCATCAGCCTGCAAGGAGTTTGCATCTCCTTGCCTGAATGCATGCTCTGCTCAACTGCCAGTGACCCTCTGATCACAGAAGCGAAAGGAAGCACCATTCATCAGCCAGAGGATGAGAGATGTTGTGTTTGCATCTCTCTGGGTGTGATGAGTTTGGGTAGTAGTGCATTTATGACAACACCTCTCCTTGTTAGCCACCTTGAGACTCATTCAACTGAAAGTCAGGAAAGAGGGATGTTGCACCTCATTCATCCCAAGGACCATTTCAAGAAGCTCTTGGGCACTGCATTACAGGGGTGGGTGGGGCTGAGGTCAAAAGGGGTGGAGTCAAAATATCCAAAAATATATACCAGGATGATGTAGTTTAAAGCTCTTACTGCCACTAACTAAGCCTTTGGAGAGAAATTTAAATCCTTTTGAAGGGAAGGGAAGCTGCACAAAAGCCAGAAAATTACCAAATGAACAGTGGTGGGAGAAAAGGGATGGAGCCAATAGAAGGAGCCATGGGCATGGATTGCATGGCTATGGATTGAGCTGGACTGCAACCTCAGGATGGCTGGATTGCAACCTCAGGATGGCTGGATGACTGCAGTCCTGGTATAAATCTTAGAAATAAATAAAATCCCCAGCTTCCCACTACCCTATGAACTGTACTGGACATTGGTGCCCATTTGAAAATTATTTTCCCCATTTGTACAAAGTTGTTTACATGTGCATTTTCACATGCAGGAAACATACTGAGCTGTCGTCCTCCTCCTCCTTCTCATCATTATCATTACCATTGCCATTATCATTACCGTATTAGGCCATGTGATTTTAGAACTCATAAACATTTTTTTAAAAAAAATAGAATGCTCTGTTATGATTATTTTATAAATAAAATGACTAGCAAACATCTGACTTGCTTCACTCCAGAAAGCAAAGTATGCTCAACTCCCACCAAATGTAACAAACCTACAGGAATAATTTTGTGCTTCAGTACAATTGAATTAATGTGTACTCAAGCACACTTAATTTCCTGTGGATTTCACACACTGTAAGTAATTATCTTGCATTATTATAAGATGGCTGATAAGAGATTTACGAATGAAGACCTGTGATCTGGCTTTTTATAAGTAGGAATAGTATTCTGAGCATTGTAATTACAATATAAATAATATTCCATTTCGGTATAAATTATACATGTCCAACAACAAAAAGAGAATATACATGACAATAGAAAACTGAAAGTGCAAAAGCACATGCGGAACTCTGACATCAAAAGCTGAATATCTTGTTCAATTAACGACCACATAGTTTGGCATGATACAACTAAATTATCACATTTTGATGAGATTTACAATGATGGGATATTACATAAAGAATACTATATACATCACGTGATGTGGATTCTGTAGAATGTGAAATAGTTTCATAATAACTCAAAACTAAGAACATAAAGTTAGCTTGATCATTGCAAAGAATTTTCAGTAAGATAACCTACTCTATTTCTTTTGCATCATTCTCCTAGATATCCTAGCAATTACATGTCTACTTGAAAAGATAGAAAATTGCACATCTACTTCATAACATATCTCCACCTCATTCTGGGTTTTTTTTAAAAAATGAGACAGGTGGCCCAAACATAAGCCCGTTGGAGTTCAATGGGACTTACTCTCTAGTAAGTTGGTCTAGGGTTTCAACCTTTTTGGAATGTAAGATGGAATGAAGAGATGACACAAATGAGTTGGATTTAAACAGGGCCACATTTATTTATTTCTCATGTTCTGCGAAGAATGATGGAGGCCTAAGCGGGCATCGTATCTTTGGCCAATGTCTTGGCCATCAACAGGATTGGGCGAGCCATTCATATCATGCTGGGTGCCGCTTTTAACTAGGCACCCACCCTGAGTCCCCTTTTGGGTAGGTAGGCCTTCCGATGTCACCTCCCCTCATGTTACACAACTCTGAGTGGGCAAATACAGTTGGCCTCAGAGGCAACTCCTATCCCTTCAGCTGGTGCCACACGACTCTCAGCTGAGGGTCTCGGATGTCACCAATCACCTTAATGGTGCTTAAGAATAGTCACCAACCCTATCCTTACTCACGATGCCCACCACCTCCCAGATTACGTGTGACCAACTTCAAACAAATTAACCTACTTATTAAACCCTTGCTGTCTTACAGTGTGAAGTAGGTGAAACAACCTCCAATCCAAGTGATTGAAGGTAAAAAAAATCCTACTTGGTCCCCAACAAGGCAACCAGCAAGCCCACACTGTCTACAGGGAGGGAGGGAGGGAGCAAAGCCAAGAAGAATGTGGCGGGGAGACACCGCGGCCCCTTATATGGGTGCGGGCCCCTCCCTTCCCTGCTAAATCAAAACCGGAGGCAGCCAATGGCTCGCCTCCATGTGTCCTCTTCCGTCCCCAACCACAACCTCTTCCCCACGCCCAGCAAGCCGGGTGTGGTTGGAAAGCCCTTAAGGATATGACATGTTTAAACTTAATTAGACTTCTAAAACTAGTGATTCGGACTTGCTAAGAGCCAGACAGAGGTATCTCCTACTCTGCTGCTGAAAACTCCTTCAACTGGGGATATTGGTGATTAAAGTTAAAGCCCCTAAATCAAATGAAGGTATTGGTTATTGAGAAAGTTATTGATTATTGAGGAAGCTTTAGCATCAGCAGAACCAGTAATTATGACCAGATAATTAAAATCAAAATGTACTCTGTACAACAACAAAACCAGAATGAAAATTTAGTACCTTTTCTTCACTGGCACTGACAATTTGTGTGTGTGCATGTGTGTGTGTGCCTGCACACGCATGTGAAATAACTTCCATTTTTCATTATTCAAGCTTTTTTTATGTGTTAGCCAAAGTAGTTCCCCCCCCCCCGCACACACACACACACACACTTCCTGTCATATAAGTGAAATTGCTCTAAGGTCATAACTAGGGATGTGTATCGTATCTTTTAAATGTCCGATAATGATACGATAAGGTTGTTATCAGACATCCAATTAATGATAATGATACGATAGAAAACCTCTGATAAATATCCGATCTGAACATTTTCAGCCCGATTATATCAGATTTTTTTGGATTACCGGACCGCCATATAAATAAAACTATAACTTCTGTATTTTCAAAGTTAGAGGCTTGAAACTTGGTCACAGTGCTTATGGGGTATGCCTAAGTATGTGTATGAAATTTGAGATTGATCCCTCCAACCCTCGATTTTATATGAATTTATTAAAAATCGTTTAAGTTCTGACAGATCAGAATGACAGCTCGCCACGTCCGTTCATTCAAACCCGTCAAAAAGTTACAGGATCTTTTTCAAAAATCATATAAAATACAGGAGTGGAGGGATTGATCTGAAATTTGGCACATATGTGTAGCAACATGTGCTAGACATGTGCATGAAATTTGACATCGATCCCTCCAACCCTCGGTTTTAAATGAAATTGTTAAAGATCATGCAACTTTATTGACACAGCTGGTTGACTGGGCCTCCACGCTTTCATCTTGTCTGTTTATTTTCCCATAGGCTTGCATTGGGGGAAACACGTGCATAACTTTTTTATTTGAAATGATGATGACATGAAACTTGGGGAGACAGGACTAGCAAGATCCAATCTGCAATGTCCAAAAAGTTTCATATCTCTATCTTTTCAAATTAAAAAAGTTATAGGGGGTCCCCCAAAAGCCCCACCCCCACACTGTAACTTCTTTTTTAAAGATAAAAACTTGAAACTTGTGGGACCTTGAAGATGGGATCTGGCTGGTCATTTGTGCAAAAAATGCAGAGCAATTGCTCAAACCCTCAATTTTCTATGATTTTTTTAAAGATCGTGCTCATTCTGAAATCTGAGGCCCGGTCAACCAGGTTTCAGAACGAGCATGATCTTTAAAAAGATCGTTTAAAGTGACATACCTCACTTATGATGAGGTACATCAGAGAAAGCTGCAATGGAATCAAATGAGTTTGGATTTCTATGAATCTGACCCACACATTCTGCACTAGAACAGCTTTTCCCAACTTGCACTAATTACACAGACTTGTGAGCCAGCTTTTTTTTTTTTAACTTTCCAGAATTTTACTCAAATCCAGTCATAGAAAAATATGTAAAATAAAAAACAGTCAAAATGTGTATTTCTTCTATAAGATAAAGCATGAAAATGCAAATTTTGGGGAGATTTTTACAAATGTGAATTTCCATAAATACAAATTTGCGCATATTTGGGAAATTGGCAAAGAAATCCAATTCTGTGAATGAGTGCATGGTGGAACAAGAGACAACTGACACTCTGTGGATGCAATGAATCCCTTTGTCCATTCTTACTTAAGACACCTCTGCCCTGGGCCCCTTTTTCTGGTAATCCTCCAATGATTGTTGCATGGCCACCATTATAATTACTTCTAATGCCATGGAGCAATAGTGCATTGTGGTCTATTACAATTGTGGGTACCCAGCACTCATTGAAACACCACCACTACCACCATTGTCATCTAACCCTGCCAATTTACCTTTCTTGTCTGGCAGAAATAAAAAAGAGGAAAGAAGTCATCCATTAGCATGAGAACCTCCAAAGGCCTCAAGGCTGAGCCCCTCCCCCTCCCCCAAACCAAGAACCAGCCTGATAACCATAGTGACTTTGCCCAGCAGCAATAAATAATCAATTAGTCTTTAACACGCCATAGACATTTTTTGTGTATAGAATTGTAATGAGAGTAGGGTTGCCATACGTCCCGGAAAACCGGGAATGTCACGGATTCCAAGACATTCTGAAATGTCCTGGCCGGTCAGTCACAAATCCCGGATTCCTGGTCCGGCTGGGCAAGACAGAGAGAGAGAGAGAGGAGAGCAGAAAGCATTGGGGCACTAGGACCCAGACAAAGAGAAGTGCCTGAGTTATTCCTCCTCCTCCTCCTCCCCCCTACAGAGGCGGGGACAGTGTACGGCTTCCTCAGCCACCCGACTCATGAGGAGGAGCCATGGCCGCAACCAGCATGCCTTCTTCCACAGCCGCCTTTTCCCAAAGCAAAAGGTGCATGCTGGGTTCCCGCACGCCTCGTCCAGAGGTTTGGCACGAGATTCCCGCCTCCTCCTCCCTCGGTTCAGCAAGGACTTAAGGTTTGTTGAGTTTTTCCCTTCCTTCGCTCTGGGACAATGTGCGCCTCCTTTTTTAACCCACCAAGCTAACATGTTTAAAAGGCATTTCCCTCCTCCCTTTCCCCCCTCCCAGATGGATAGCCCTCCCGTAGTTTGTCGTAGCTAAACAACAACAAAAATAAACCTGTTAATCTTCACAATAACAAGGCTCTTGTGGCATCTTAGGCTACACATACTTGAGAGTAAAACCCATTAAACGCAAAGGCACTTATTTATGAGTAGGTGTGCATAGGGTTGTACTTCTAAAAACAAAAGGTGCAATCCTGTGCATGTTTAGATAACAAAAAGTCCTACATTTCCTAGCTTCCACCAGCCAGCATGACTAGGCTGACCAGATAAAATCCAGGGCTGGGCTCATGTAACTTTAACAGTTGTAGAGAAAAGGGAATTTCTAAAAAAAAATCTCTTACATCAATGTGCAAATGTTGAATATTTCTGGTGTTTCTCTTGGATAGCAAAAGAATGTTTACTAAGATATGCTTCAGTTGGTGTAGGGGTGTTGTTTTCATGCTAGCTTAAGTCAATCTTTAATGATTTTATGTTTGTATTTTAGTTTTTGTGTAGCTCGACGAAACGCGTCGAGCATACAGAGGATAAGACATAAGAAATAAAGAAAAATATATTTTTACATAGCACCAGAGCTTTGCTCTCCTTTTGCCTCCAGCCTACCATCAGTCAGCATTCTTCATTCACTGAACACAGTCAGTCCTTCATTGGGCTGTTGTGTGTGTATCTGGGAAGGGGGGGGGTGCAGTGGGAATGTTGGCCACCGTAGAGCTTTTTTCCAATATCTTTGAACTTCTGCAAATGTTGAGGTTCTCCCAAGACTGCCAATATCCCCTTTGTATACGGATGGTGCAGTTTGGGC
Organism: Anniella stebbinsi; assembly: GCA_029215795.1. NCBI lineage: Eukaryota > Metazoa > Chordata > Lepidosauria > Squamata > Anniellidae > Anniella > Anniella stebbinsi. Next base: position 194,695,252 of record JARDYH010000003.1, read on the forward strand.
TACATGTGGATCTACACTCATCTCTGAACTTTGGAAATAGAGAGAATGATGTTTCACATTTATGTACTGTAGTTCTTTAGAGTGAATAAAGAACTTCATGTCTGCTATCTAGGCAATCCTTTAAGAAGCCTGGAAAGCAGGTCAGAATATTATCACCATATCCAAGACGGGGAAGACAGAGTAAACCCTTGAGTTGTGGCTGGTACATCATATGAACATGCTGGATCAGACCAAGGGTCCATCTAGTCAAGCACTTTGTTCCCACAGTGGCCAACCAGCTGTCTACCAGTGACCCACAAGCAGAACATGGTGCAACAGCATCCTCCCATCCATGTTCCCCAGCACCTGGTGTATATAGGCTTACTGCTTCTGCTAACTAGCCATGAGGGCCAGTAGCCATAGGCCACCTTCTTGAGTCAATGCTGAGGCAAAGCAAACTTGCTTACTCTCTGTTCCGTACATCCCTTTGATGACTTAAGCCAGGAGGAGAGAACATGTGATCCTCCAGATGCTGCTGAATTGCTGGATGTTGCCCATCAGCCTTAACCATCCTAGTGAATGATGAGGGATGTTGTAGTTGCAGTCCAGCAACATCTGGAAGGTTATCGATTCCCCATCCCAGGTTTAGGGCCATGAATGGTTAATTAAGGCAGAGTAGCTGGAATCTGTTTCAAACCTTTATCTTCCACAGGAAAGAGAGTCTGATTATGCCCAATCATTTAAATGTGGTGACATCTATGGAACTGCATTTAAGTTGCTGTTTATAGAAAACAAACACCACTTTACTGCATGGATGAGGACATTTAACTCTGATTATCCAATTCCATGCAATGTCTGCTTCTCAGATAGCCTGATTCTCTGGTGATTGGAGCCTACGTTTCAAGTGATGTCAATCCAACCTCTTAAATGGCCAACAAGTCCTTTTGTGTGCCATAAGCAGCATCAGGGCACGGCTTTATCCCAGAGTGCAATTTAAATGCTATGGAAAATCGTAACTCATATTAAAGTGAGACTGAAATTTATTCAGTTATGCATGAATGTATGCTCATTCAAGATGCAAAAGGGAAAATATTTCTGGTGAAATGCCTGGGGTAGAAATTGCCCAAAGCCAACTTCTGTACAAAAAACTTTTCTCATATGATAAGCCTCTTTATTCCTTCCAGCAATAACTGCTTCATACTCTTAAAAAGAGTTCTAGTGCAGAGGCACACTGTGTGAAGCTCTCTTTTTTTCATGAACATTTTCACACCCATTTTCTCTAATTTTGCAGCAAAGATAAATCAGCCCTCATGAAAATTCAACATGGCTTCCGAGTGATCCATGAGTTTCTCATTTTCTTTAGGGATCAGCCATAAATGTTTATTTTAGCTGTACAGTTAGTCTCATTACAGGTGCCAAGACTGCTGAATCTTTTTTTGTATTTATTTACTGGGTTAGTAAATGAAATCATTTTAAGAAGATGCAGTTGAATTCTTTACTGTTCAACTGAAAGTAAATGCTAATTTTGTCTGCATTATCAATATGCCATGGCAGTTTTCAAATAAAATCAGTACAGCATTTTTGTAAATATGTTGCTGAGTCTCTTTGCCATGGCATATTCACCCACATATTAACTTCATTTTTTTCCCTTTGCCTATATATTTCTTTCTCTTCTAGTTTCTATTTTAATTCTATCTTTGATAAAAAGTACTGGTTTATTTTGCTTTGTGTCCCTTGAATTCTTGGGTGCAAGAAAGCCAAGTTGTAAGCCAGGCCAGCGCAGTATGTGTGACCTGAGGACACATTGGCTCAATTCGGACGACACAATAAACAACTGGTGTGGGGAAAACAATCGTCAGTTGTATTGACTATCGTGTCGTCTGAATGCTGCCATAGTCAACTCAGTGCTGATCCTAATCCACACCACAGTTGATTATTTATTACCATGTTATGTGGGGAATACCCCCTAGATGAACAACTGTAAAGTTGATTATTACCCCACCATTGACTATTGTGTCATCCGTATTGAGCCATTGTTTACTGCTTTCATCTCATAGAAGTTAAGGCAAGCACCTTAACTTTATATTCTCATGTTTTTTTAATGTCTGGGTGATTTCTTAAGTACAATAAATCAAAGTTGTTCTTTTAAAAAAAAAACCTTTGAATTTAATCAAATCCATGATTCTAGCTTTGGCCCCAGGGTTTGGTCTGATAACTCCTGGGTTGAATGTTCTTTATAATGAAGAGAATCAGATGAAAAGGGCCTGGAGTGGAGATTCTTAATCTTTCAAAGAATTTAAATTGTGAGATTTCTCTCCCAATACTTTAAAATGCTTTTAAACCTGCATTAGTACACCCTCTAGTTAAATGTCATCACTGACATCCATCATATAGTACCTTCATTCAAAATATTAACCTCAGTGACAACTGAAATAACCAGAGGGCATTACAGAGTTCCTCTCTGGCTCAGATTTTAGTGCAAGCCAGAGAACTCTTTTCCTCTCCACCTACTCACCCACTTACCTGGCTGCTGTTCTGATGACAGCAAGAGGTGTCAACACTGCTGTAGTTTGAGGAGAAACTCCCTATTTAATTTGGATGGGGTGGAGTTGAAGAGGGAGATGTTGTAGAACAGGGATAATTCTTTGTCTAGACTTTAAGGGGGGCAACTCTAGCTCCTGCCCTATAAGATCTCTGGAACATGCTGGGAATTCGGAAGTGTAGTCCAACATGCTTCAAAGTGCAAAGATGGTGACCCTACCATCTCAGGAAGAGAAGATGCTCTGGAATGTGGAGCCCAGCATGCTGCATAGACCAAAGATGGCACTACGTTTTTCAGGGGCTAAGCATATGCAGCAGGACAAAAGGAGAACATTCAGACTCTTCACCAAATGTCTGGGTCTTGTACATTTGAGAGAGGGGAGGGGCATGACCATGAGTAGGCCAGTGCTCCCATGCTAAGAAACAAACAGGAAGGTTTCTGGGCATCACGAGGTACCCACAAATCCATGAAACCTATCTCTTTCTCATCTCCCTCATCTGCTAGATAAGGAGAGCAGAATAACTAACTGCGACTGGTTGGGGTGAGTTTGGAGGCTGCAACAGCAAACAAGACAAGATAGATCTTTCCAGTAGCAGCAGCACAGATACAAATCAATGGAGCCTGAGTAAGTGTCCAATTCTGCACCTGGACAATTCGTTTTTGGTGATTGGCAGTTGGTTAACATTAACTACAATTTGAAAAGTTCTGAATTACTTTTCAAGAAATGATGGAACCAATCTCACCAGCCAAAATATGGGTTATGATGCAAGTCAACATGGTTTAATGCATTTTCATGCCTCTACAAATGCATCATGTTGTCTATAATAATAATAAAGGATGCTTGTCTATGCTGTAGCACCCAGACAATTTAATTAATGTTTGTGTATCTATATTTTTGAAGCCTGCACTACCATCTTCAGTCTCCGTAACCAATGCCATCTTCCCTAACCAGCACATATCTTTGCAGCTGAAACAATTTGAAGCCAGAGGCAGTAGTCCAAGAGACAAAGTTATACAACTGCACTACCCTGCTGTAGGTCAGCCCTCCAACTCTGAGATGGAGGGAGACATTTTTCTCCCTCTCCCCTAATGCTAGAACCCAGGGTCATCCCATGAAGCTGATTGCTGGGAGATTCAGGACAGATAAAAGGAAGTACTTCTTCACACAGCACATAGCTAAACTGGAATTCACTACAACAAGATATAGAGATGGCCATCAATTTGGATGGCTTTAAAAGGGATTAATCAAAATCCCTGAGGATAAGGCTCTCTGGTGGCTACTAGTCCTGATGGTTTTTTGCTACCTCCAGTATCAGAGGCAGTATGCATATGTACACCAGTTGCTGGGGTACATAAGTGGAAGGATGCTGTTGCATTCATGTCCTGCTTTTGGGTTTCCCATGGGCAGCTGGTTGGCCGCTGTGTGAAAAGAATGCTGGACTAGATGGATCCTTGGACTCTTCCAGCAGGCCTCTTCTTATGACAGCTGCTTAACTTTCCTTGAAGGCTTTTACATATCAAACTAAGGCCTATTCCAACTTGTGGGGTTCCCCCCCTTCAATATTTTTTCCCATCCCCAGTGTTTATACATGTTAAATTGCAACAAATGAACATAAATGGAGGGGGGGGGGAAATACCTTGCAATATTTTTCTGGAAATATTTCCCTTCCGATGAACAACTACAGTGCCAAGTTTGGCATTTTGGGTTGTTAGATTGGGGGTGGGGACATTCTGAAAATTAGAAAGGAACAGTTCCAATTCTCAGCAGGGGGGAAGTCTCCCACTATGGTCACAGCTGCTATTGCAGTCATGGAAGGGCTTCCCTCCCCTTCCCCCCACTCTCTGACACCTTGAATGCTGCTACTGTTAATTGTGAGCCGATTAAAAACCAAAATCAGACTATATTATCACTGAGCGTGTGCTGATTACCAAAGACATTGTACACCCAATTTTGGTTCATAATATACCAAGTTGTTTTCTGACAACCCCCTTATTTGTGTGTGTATGGTGGGAGGGGGTTACCACAGTTTTGAATTGAACTGAATGGGACAGGGACAGGTGATCAGGCATCACTAGTTACAGGGGGAGCAGAGAACTCAATTCCCATTCAACTCAATGGGTCTTAATTCTGAGTAGACATCTATAGTACTGCACTGTTAGCACTGGTAGGACTTAGAAATTAGAGACAAAAGAACTGGTTCTAAACACCCTGTAAACTCTTGTCTTAAACTATAAATGCCTTGCTCACGAAAGGAAGAAGCCTGAAGTTTTAAAATGTAATTCTGCTCAGAAGTTCTGATGTTTATAAAGCAAATTGATTTCTAAAAAGGAGCACAAGTGACAGATTTCTAGCCAGAAGGTTCGCTATGAAAATAAACTTCAACATAATTAATACTACCCCTAAAAAGGACAGAAAACAAATGAATTTCTAAATCTAAGGATATATTTTTAGGTAATAATAAACAATATACTTTTGTATTCCTCTAATATGCCTCACAATATTGTTAAATGAATCTGAAAATAGAATAACTAAAGCTTATCCCCTGAATAGAGATTTAATTCATCAACCAATGTCAGATAAAGAGATTGTTGATACATATTTTAAGGAGAACAAAGTCCCAGAAAGGACTGGCTCATTGTCTGAAGTGCATTTTAGGGTTCCCAGCCAGGTTTCTCAATTTTGACCCTAAAACTGAGGCCTTGGGTTCCATTCTCAGGTCCTCAGAGTAGCATGTTTACGGCCAATATTGCATAAGAACCCCCCATGTTCCCCCTAATTTCTAATTATTCCAGTGGACAAACTGTGAGGGATCTCTCTCTCTCCATCATCAAAACATTTTCCCCCATTTTTTTTCCATTTTACTGGGCCTTCACATCTCTAGGTTCCACTTATATACTGCTGGGCCCTCCTAGGTATCAGATTTTTGTCTTTATTTTATTTATTTATTACATTTATATACTAGTGAATGTAATAAAATCTCTCAGTGGTTCACAATATTAAAATACAATATTAAAATACACCATGAAAAACACTTCCAACTAAAGTTTAAAAAAAAAATCAAGGAGCAGTAAAATGGAGTGGCATAATTAATTTACTTGAACTAAATCTCTATTCAGACACACCCTGGTTGAACAAGTATGTTTTCAACAGCTGGCAGCCCCCTGACATCATAAGGCCTGACCACATGACTCTAAGGTGTTGGGAAATGGGAGAGCTGGTAGCCCTAATACTTGTTTTTATGGCAGCATTAATTCAGTTTTTCAACCTCATTCTTTCTAAGGAAGACACTCCTGATTCTTGGAGGGAAACCACAGTAATACCAAACCAGAGAAATATATTGCTTTGACCTATTCCTATCAGTTTCCTTCTTTGAGCAGGTTTATAAGGTTTTAACCTCCCAGTTTGCAAATTTGATTTTATGTTAATGAGGATCAGGCTTGATTTGGTGCAGTGAATAGAAGATATTATTTGTAGAAGTCTCATTTTTCTATGCAAAATAAAAAGCCTCCAGTAATTTGGTGACTAGATACATTCAATGCTTGAAAATAAACATCATTGTACTTCCAAAAGTACCATATTATATATCACAAACACATTAATGAATGGCAGTGCATTTTCAACCATTTCATCTGGGATAATGATAAACTAAGAACAATTTGGGCCACATTCCTCCCACGGTAGGGACTCATCATGGTATAAGGAACCCTAGGTTCCAAATGACACACCTTTAGGAACAGATGACAACCTGTGTGGAGTTTTGGAATAAGACACAATTCTTGGAAAACCAGGTTCCATGAGGATCGTCTGCAACAACCCACCACCACCAATAGCTCAGGCCCTGACTTGTTTTGTTACTGAAATTGATTTGACTTGATTTCTTACTGAGCTCAACTATGATGATTTGTACACTTGTATTTTGTATTTTTGAGCATCACTCTAGCTCCTTGTCTAATATGATGTATTTTTCTGGAAGGCTGTATATGAGAGCCAAGAACAAAAGAGTTTTGTAGTAGGTTTGAACTGAAAACATCTGACCTATGACTTCATGACCCAGCAGAGGTAACTTGTTCCATTATACAGATATTATGCTGTCCCAATTTTACATATTTTTATGTTTTGTTAATGTGGATGTGTTATTCTCAATGGATATGTAACTTTCTTCCTATATAATTCTAAATATTTGAAACATGTCAACAACAGCATAAAATAGCCATACTGACTAATCTGGTTGTTCCTTATTCAATGTTCTTTTACTACTAACATCTTATCTTTGTTTTGTTGACAGTATTCTTCAACTGAACACAGCATTCTGAATGAAAACTGACTGAATAGAATTAGGGCTATGCACGGATGTCCAACCTTCTTTGGAGGCTGATTTGGAGCTTCAAATTCAGCCCAATCTGCTTTAGACTGATTTGGGCCTGATCCAAACTGCTTTGGAATCTGGATCCGAAGCAAAAGTCATAAATCCAAATTAATTGGATTTTACATTTTCCAATTGAGTTGCATTGGAAAACAGAAACATCCATATCTTTTTTTAGTTTTTATGATAAATACCTGCACTTTGGATACCTCATATTCCCTGCGGAGGTAATTGCACCTGCCAGATTTCAGACAGTTAGGTCCAGGGGCTTTTGTGCTAGCCACATGTGAAATTTGCTTTTTTCAAGAAAATCTATTAAAAAAAAGATAGATAGATAGATAGATAGATAGATAGATAGATAGATAGATAGATAGATAGATAGATGATAGATAGATAGATAGCTTTCACATAAGTGCATGGAAATTGGGGAATTGGTAGCCCATATAGAAGTGACTGAACCTGCCAAATTTCAGACAGTTAAGTACAGTGGCTTTTGTGCTAGCCATGCATAATTTTTCCCCTTTTTTCAAAAACTAAGGTAAAAAATAGGCACACAGAGAATTAGAAATCCTAATCAGAAAGTGTTTAACGTGGTAACTAGAAATCCTTAATCTCTGGTGTAGATTTTAATGAAGTGCAAAATAATGTCTTTCCCTTAGTACTTTCCTTTTGTTTGTCCTGAATCAGGCACTATTCAGCTTCACTGGATGTCCTGAGGCACTCATTAAAGGAAGAAAATGTTAAATATCTCTTAGGCTGCCTACAATACACATTGCCTGAGAGTAAGTCACTGAACTTAGTGGAGCTTATTTATTGCACTGCTCCATTTTCCCTACCCCAGATAATTTTATAAACTCCCCCCCTTATTTACCTTTTTTCTAAATTAAATAGCCCAAACATTGAAGCCTTTCCTTATAGAGGAGTTGTTCCAGACCCCTGATCATTTTGGCAGCCCTTTTCCCCATTTGTAAAAGAAAGGGTAAGGGTAAAAAAAAATGCATATAGTCTAGTCTGATCATATTCTTCTTGTGTGACATACACTAGGGAAAACAAGCAACAGGCTTTAGCTACAGGTAGTATTGTGGCAAAAACCTGCCTGGGCCTATGAAGGCAGCAGATGCCCCTGCATCTGGCTCTCATGGACCCAGGCAGACCTGCCCAGTGCTAAGACATGCCTGCACCTGACTGCTTTTGAACCTTCGAGAGCATGGGTCCACCCTGACACACACCCTTTCTCTTTTCCCCCCACTGTGTTAATGGCAGCTGCCATTAATGAAATGGGGGAAATACACAATTTCCCCAAGGCTGGGAAATTGCATATTTTCTCCCTCCACTCTAATGCCACAGTGGAGGGAAAAAATACACATTTTTTCCAGGCGTGGTAAAATTGCATTCCTCTTTCTCCTCCCCGCCCCCTTCCTACATAAATGGGAAGGCCGCCATTAGCATGGAGGAGAAAATATGTGATTTCCCCAGTCTTGGGAACATCACATTTCTCCCCTACCCTAGGCTGACCATATGAAAAGGAGGACAGGGCTCATGTAACTTTAACAGTTGTAGAGAAAAGGGAATTCCAGCCAGTGTCATTTGTATGCAATTAGTTCCTGGTGAAATTCCCTCTTCATCACAACAGTTAAAGGTGCATGCACTATACTAGAGTGACCATATACAAAAGAAGGCAGGGCCCCTGCAACTTTAACTGTTGTGATGAAGCACACTTTCTGGGGTCTCATGAAAGTGTGCAATTCTCCTGGCACACTTTCCTGTCGTCATCCCCCATGCACCAACCAGGGCCTTAAAAGCCCTCTTAATGCAATTTTAATGCAAGCTTTGCTTTCTGGGGTCTCCAGAAAGTGCGGAAATCCCCTGGCCATGCTAATGGCATGGCAGGGGAATTGTGCACTTTCTGGAGGATCATGCAGCCTTCCGAACACTCAGCAAGCACAGCTCCTTGGAGCAGGGGCCAGGCAAGCATGACTCAGCAAATCCGTGGGGTGGGCCCCTCGCGAGTTCTCTAAAGTCTAGCTACAGGTAAAAACAAATGACAGGCTTTTGCTACAGGTAAAAGTTTCCCATTGTTTTTATTTAATAAAATGGCTATCTTACAGAGAGCTAAGTCATAGCCACCAGCAGTAGCAGCCAGCCACCTCAGATGGGCACATTCAAGGCTGGCACAGTCCCACTGGCACTGAATGTCACTTGCCAAGACTCAGTTCCCTCCACCAAATTCCTCCTCCCTCTCTCCCTACTTTTAGCAAGTTGTTACATTTCCAGGGCAGGCTGTCTGGGCTTTAGAATCAACTGAAGAGATCCAAAGCACTTCAGATTGATCCAACCCAGTTTGGACTGCTTCAGACCAATCTGGACCCAATTTGAATTCAGACTGATCAACCCATTTTGGTTTAAAATTCATATCAAGAACCAAAGCAGAGCACAGACCTAAATAGAACAGTACTGTTTTTAGAAGTGCTGAATAAGATTTATCCTGGTTGCATGGGGAAACATTACAAAGAAAATTAATCTTCTCAAAAAGGCTTTTATGGCTCTTCTACATCCAACATATTCCAACAGCTTTCATGTTAAGCACATTTACCCTATTACATACCTCTCTGTGGTCAAATTCACACACATTTGTGTATGTGGGAGTTCTGAGTAGGGATGTGCACTGACCCCCCGGATCGGATCGGATAGCGGATCGGAATCGGACCTGGGGGGTCGGATCAGATCGGATCGGATCGGAGGCTGGTCGGATTGGATCGGACCAGATGTCCGATCCGGATCGGACGCCATTTTGAATGCTTTTTCTCATAGCCAAGTATTGTTTTACAAAAACGCCTATACCTTTTTCATTTTTAAAGATAGAAGGATGAAACTTGGGTACATTGTAGACTGGTTAGGGATAGTTATCTGTGAGAAATTTCAGAAAGATTGGTGCATGCGTTTTGTGGCAATTAATTTTTTAATAAATACCCAGGAATGCTTATAACTTTGTCATTTTTAAAGTTACAAACATGAAACTTTGCCACATTGTAGGAGGTACCTTGGGACCTATGTGTGTGAAATTTCAGAAACATAGGTGCTTGCCTTGTGTGGCAATTAATTTTAGAAAAATGGGTAGTAATGGGGTAAATACAGTTATGCCTCCCATTTTTTTAGTTTTGAAGATACAAACAGGAAACTTGGGCACATTACAGGGAACACTTCACTTGATATGTGTGTAAAATTTCAGAAACATTGGTGCTTGCCTGGTGTGGCAATTAATTTTTGAAACAATGAGGGATTCATTGGACAGCACTTGCCCATAGGGATTCATTGGAGAGTACTTGTCCATAGGGAATCATTGGAAAGCACTTTCCCATAGGGAATCATTGCATTGCACTTTCCCACTGAGAAATGCAGTTATGCCTCCCACATTTTTATTTTTGAAGATATAAACAGGAAACTTGGGCACATTGTGGACTGGTTAGGGATAGTTATCTGTGAGAAATTTCAGAAAGATTGGTGCATGCATTTTGTGGCAATTAATTTTTTAATAAATACGCAGGAATGCCTATAACTTTGTCATTTTTAAAGTTACACACATGAAACTTTGCCACATTGTAGGTGGTACCTTGGGACCTATGTGTGTGAAATTTCAAAAACGTAGGTGCTTGCCTTGTATGGCAATTAATTTTAGAAAAATGGGTAGTAGTGGGGTAAATACAGTTACGCCTCCCATTTTTTTATTTTTTAAGATACAAACAGGAAACATGGGCACATTACAGGGAACACTTCACTTGATATGTGTGTAAAATTTCAGAAACATTGGAGCTTGCCTTGTGTGGCAATTAATTTTTGAAACAATGAGGAAAGAAACGCCTATAACCTTTTTATTTTAAAAGTTAGAAGTCTGAACATTGCTCACTTTGTAGATGGGTTAGGGGTAGATATGTGTCAGAAATTTCAGAATGATAGGTCCAGGCATTTGATGGCTATGGAATTTTTAGATAAAATGTTTCAAAAAATTTTCCACAGAGGCCCGGTCTTCCCCTCTTCCCCCTCCCGCTTCCCGCGAAGAAAGGGAAACACTCTCTCATCTCGATCCCTTTGATCCTGTTGCTAGTATCCATTACAGGGCTCGTGTCTGCTTTCACTTTTTACTCAAGCAGAACGGCTGAGCCTAGCTGAGTTTTGCAGCCATGCGTGCAAGGAAGGATCTCTCTCATCTCGATCCCTTTGATCCTGTTGCTAGTATCCATTACAGGGCTCGTGTCTGCTTTCACTTTTTACTCAAGCAGAACGGCTGAACCTAGCTCAGTTTTGCAGCCATGCGTCCAAGGAAGGATCACTCTCTCTCGATCTCTTTGATCCTTTGTTCCTCCCCTTCTCCTCCCCCTCGCCGGCGTTGTGTGTGCGCCCCGCCGGTGCCCTCGCGTGCGGGCCGGTTCCTGGGCAGCAGAGGCTCTGCCTGGCTGCTGTGAGGCTCCTGAAGGGCTTGCCTAATGCGGGCTGTTGTGCTCCGCTGGGCCGCGGGGGTAGGTTGATGATGAAGAGGATGATGGGGAGGGCGTTCAATGGCCCCTCCGCTCACCAACTGACAGCGCGTGCTCCGCTCCAGACACCCGGCCTCGGCAGCCAGGAGGATACGCTGCCAAGCCCGCCGCCGCCGCCCGCGCGCGCACACACACCACCCGTCCATTATCATTTGGGCAGCCCTAATTAAGGAGCGCTCAAAAAATGGCAAAACCCCCTCTCCTTTTTTCTTAATTCCTTGCAGCTCCCACGATTTAACCCTTTCCTATCAGCTACAATTAATTAATAGTAGGATGACCAGTACCAGGAGACTGGTGTGTACAAATGTTGTTGTTTTTTTAGGCTTGAGATCATAAAGAGGCAAATATTCTACCTACAGTATTGGAAGCAGTATGTTGGGAAACAAGGGTGACCATATGACAGTTAAAGCTGCAGGAGCTATACTAGAGTGACCAGATACAAAAGAGAGCAGAGCTCCTGCAATTTTAACTTTTGTGATGAAGAGGGAATTTCACCAGGTGCCGCATGGATACAAATGACACCTGCTGAAATTCCCTTTTCTATTCCACTGTTAAAGCCCTGTATTCCTTTTCATATGGTCATCCTACTAATTACATTTTTTAAAAAAGTAATAATACATACTGCTTCCAATACGGTAGGGGGGGAGAAGGGGAGGAACAAAGGATCAAAGAGATCGAGAGAGAGTGATCCTTCCTTGGACGCATGGCTGCAAAACTCAGCTAGGCTCAGCCGTTCTGCTTGAGTAAAAAGTGAAAGCAGACACGAGCCCTGTAATGGATACTAGCAACAGGATCAAAGGGATCGAGATGAGAGAGTGTTTCCTTTTCTTCGCGGGAAGCGGGAGGGGGAAGAGGGGAAGACCGGGCCTCTGTGGAAAATTTTTTGAAACATTTTATCTAAAAATTCCATAGCCATCAAATGCCTGGACCTATCATTCTGAAATTTCTGACACATATCTACCCCTAACCCATCTACAAAGTGAGCAATGTTCAGACTTCTAACTTTTAAAATAAAAAGGTTATAGGCGTTTCTTTCCTCATTGTTTCAAAAATTAATTGCCACACAAGGCAAGCTCCAATGTTTCTGAAATTTTACACACATATCAAGTGAAGTGTTCCCTGTAATGTGCCCATGTTTCCTGTTTGTATCTTAAAAAATAAAAAAATGGGAGGCGTAACTGTATTTACCCCACTACTACCCATTTTTCTAAAATTAATTGCCATACAAGGCAAGCACCTACGTTTTTGAAATTTCACACACATAGGTCCCAAGGTACCACCTACAATGTGGCAAAGTTTCATGTGTGTAACTTTAAAAATGACAAAGTTATAGGCATTCCTGCGTATTTATTAAAAAATTAATTGCCACAAAATGCATGCACCAATCTTTCTGAAATTTCTCACAGATAACTATCCCTAACCAGTCCACAATGTGCCCAAGTTTCCTGTTTATATCTTCAAAAATAAAAATGTGGGAGGCATAACTGCATTTCTCAGTGGGAAAGTGCAATGCAATGATTCCCTATGGGAAAGTGCTTTCCAATGATTCCCTATGGACAAGTACTCTCCAATGAATCCCTATGGGCAAGTGCTGTCCAATGAATCCCTCATTGTTTCAAAAATTAATTGCCACACCAGGCAAGCACCAATGTTTCTGAAATTTTACACACATATCAAGTGAAGTGTTCCCTGTAATGTGCCCAAGTTTCCTGTTTGTATCTTCAAAACTAAAAAAATGGGAGGCATAACTGTATTTACCCCACTACTACCCATTTTTCTAAAATTAATTGCCACACAAGGCAAGCACCTATGTTTCTGAAATTTCACACACATAGGTCCCAAGGTACCACCTACAATGTGGCAAAGTTTCATGTGTGTAACTTTAAAAATGACAAAGTTATAGGTGTTTCTTTCCTCATTGTTTCAAAACTTAATTGCCACACAAGGCAAGCTCCAATGTTTCTGAAATTTCACTCACATATCAAGGCAAGTGGTACCTGTAATGTGCCCAGGTTTCCTGTTTGTATCTTTAAAAATAAAAAAATGGGAGGCGTAACTGTATTTACCCCACTACTACCCATTTTTCTAAAATTAATTGCCACACAAGGCAAGCACCTATGTTTCTGAAATTTCACTCACGTAGGTCCCAAGGTACCTCCTACAATGTGGCAAAGTTTCATGTTTGTAACTTTAAAAATGACAAAGTTATAAGCATTCCTGGGTATTTATTAAAAAATTAATTGCCACAAAACTCATGCACCAATCTTTCTGAAATTTCTCACAGATAACTATCCCTAACCAGTCTACAATGTGCCCAAGTTTCATCCATTTATCTTTAAAAATGAAAAAGTTATAGGCGTTTTTGTAAAACAATACTTGGCTATGGGAAAAAGCATTCAAAATGGCGTCCGATCCGGATCGGACCTCGTCGGATCGGATCGGATCGGATCGGAAGTTGGTCGGATCGGATCGGATCGGATTTTCCCGATTTTGGGTCGGATCGGATTCGGATCGTGGATCGGATCCGATCCGATGCACACCCCTAGTTCTGAGTCATTTTAATAGAGAGGTATGTCAGGTTGTTCTCCTGTCAACCCCCTCCTCTTTAAGTTAATGGTACATTGAGATTACAGTCCTACAGTCCCCTGGAGGGTATCACCGGGGACAGGAAGAGAGCTCCACCCTCAAGGAGAGATATCCAGTCTCAGCTGCCCATTCTCACCAGCTCTGCAGTTGATCTACATAATTTTCCTCCTATTAGTTCCAAAGGGAAGGAAATAGTCAACAGAAGAAGATTTTTTTAAAAAAAAATGTAAAAGTGGTAAAATGATGTCCCTCCCTCCATTCTGCCCTGCTGGCATAAGTCCAGCAGGGCTTTGAATGAGACAGTCCCTCCACCTTTGGAGATCCTGCCCCTTGGTAGGTTTGCTCAGTAAGTCTGCATCAGGGTTCTCATTCCAAGAAAAGACTGTGAGATAAATGGCGGGGGGGGGGGGGGGGAACCCGCAACTAAATCCTGAGCTGAGGAAAGTGTTTCACACACTGCTGCAGTGATCTAAGAATTATGAATAAATTCGCACAAAACAGACTGACAGATAAGCACAGGAGAAAAGAAGGTGTAAAACATTTGGTCCTAAAAACTTCCCAAGGAAACAGGTGCCACTGACTTAAACATGACTTTTCTCCATTTTGAAATGGGTAGCATTTACATCCCAGTTAATTGCTTAGGGTCAATGTATAAGACTTTATTTCCGCAGAGGTGTGGGAATCACTTTCCTCAGCTCCAGATTCAGTTACCTGCGTATCTATCAACAACGTGTGGTAGATCTATTCCTGATTGCTGTGTGGCTTGAGAATCAGTTTCATCCCAACTCTTCCCATTACAGACCTAGCAGCCATATGACGTTCATGTGGAAAGGACTCACATTGTTCATCCCAGTCATGCAATGCCTCATCCAGAAGTTACTCAAACCTCACAGGAATGGACCACAGGAAACCCACTGCCACGATACCACTGCAGCCACACGTGAGTTGGGCATTTGTTTTGCCATCTGAAACTTCACTCTGTGGCCTTAAAATAATCTTACAAACTTTGTGAACTTGCTCAGGCATTGAAAAGCAAACATAGTCAAACAATGTCTTGAAGGAACACTTCCAAATTTTGGTGTGCGTGGATACATATCCGTGAAAGAAAATAATAGCATGAAGTCAACAGGCTGTGGAGTTGTCAATACAGAACCACTCAAGGTTTACAAAATAAGCATCTGAATGGATGTTTCTGTGAGGCTGTCTTTTTGATAGCTTGAAAAGCTGAATGAGTGAGAACTAAGAAACCTCTTTGAAAAGAGTTTGAATGACTGGTGCAATTTGATGTTGCTTACTTGTACCTTGACAGTAGCTGAATTTACAAAGAGGTGCCATCAGTTTGTTTCTGTTTTCTACTTTCTTAATAATTCTACATGACTTTGCAATCTATTTGATCTTTTCAAATGATCTCTAGCTATTCACTAACTGACTTTCATGGTTAACTGTGAATTTACTGAATGATGTGCAAAACCAGCACATAATATTACTTCACTCTCTGATGCTTCAAATGTGCCTGACAGTGCTGGGGAGGGGTGCCTCGCCTCCTTGTTCTGCAAGCCTCTGCTCCTGTCAGTTTGTTGTTGTTGTTGTTTTTATCTCTACCATGAACAGTGCTTTTGTAAAACAAATGAGTCCCATTAAGTTCAATAGGTATAGAAGTAAATAGGTATAGAATTTTAGCTTAAGAATACTTAAACAAATGGTTAACTTAATGGGTTTATGGAAAGTGATCCATTTCTGGTCTTGTGTGCCCCAGGCAGTGGCACTAACACAGGTGAAACTCCACTTTCCTCTTCATTAACACATTGTGCAAGGTTAGGGATGGGCGAACCAGGAATGCTCAATCCCTGATTTCCACTTCAAAGCTTGGCTTGGCTTGCACCCACTTTCATTTGTGACTTGTTTTCCTTTTTATTTGAATGGGGATGTGTGCATTTTGAACAGGAAAAGCACACATTTCTAGGTGAATTTTTCAAAAGTGTGCACTTTTCTCCCACTAACCACAGCTTGAAAATGTATATTTTGGGTGAAATGTGCATCTTACAATTTGCGTTTTTCAAAATATATGCATTTTTGAATGGCAAGTTCAGGAATGTGCAAGCTTTTTAAAAAAAAAATACCCTCCCATTCACATTCAGGGATTTGAACAGGGCAAGTTCTAATTATTTGCAAACTGAAAATAAATTCTCATACATTCCTAGGAAGGCTAAAATGAAGTATCAGAACACAGGAGACCTCTTGAATCCTCAGGCTAACTTATAATGAAATGGGTCACCGGCTACCACATGACCTGGGCAGTGCTAAAAATAGCAGAACAGACTGGACAATATTCTGGATTTTTTAGAAATACTAAACCCATGGAGTCATATCCATTGCTGTTCTTCTGCTCATGGAAGGCTCTTTGGCCAGAACTACACCTTCTGTCATATTGTTATGAATGTGGAATAAAAAGCAGGAACTAACACTATGAAAGCAGTATACGGAATGTGGATTGTGCCCCAACAGTTATCAGTGCACTTGAATACCACTATAAAGCAGTAATGTAGATCTAGCGTTAGACCCAGCAGAAGTGTCTATGAAAGGGGGAAGGATGCCCCTTTTGCCGATATCCCCTTCCCTCTGTAGTCCACTGCTCCTCCCCAAAACATCTAGGAGAGTTGGGGGAACCCTCTGGAACAACATGGGAGGTGGCATGGGAGGCTGCAGGAGAAAAGGAGGATTTGCAAAACTCACTTCCCTTCCCCTTCTATTCCCAGAAGCACCTGCTGGATCAGAGAATCTTCAGTGAACAGAAAGACTACATTGGATATAACCCAATGAAGCCCATGCACATTCACTTGACAGTAAGTCCCATTGAACTCAGTGAGGCTTGCTTCTGAGTAAACATGCATCAGTTTGTACAGGTGGTGAATGTTTATAGTTCTAACTTCCTGGTGGACCCAAGGACAAGCACCTCATCATGATAGTTAGGATTCAGGAGATGCCATCCTAAATGTCACCACCAGAGATAAATAATGCCTTTCTTGTCTTCCTTCTCATCGCCTCCTGAAGCCTTCTGCTACTATGTTATGTAGCATGAGAGGGCTACTATATATTATATATAGTTGGGGGTGTATATTTTATATTATATATAGTTGGGGGTGAGTTCTGGAGATGGGAAAGGCATCCCTCCCACTCCAAGCCTAATCTCAGTCCTGGATACTTACTATAAGCTGTCTTTGTTGTTTTGCACTGCCAAGAGCTTTGGCTACTGGGCAGTACAGTATTATTATTATTATTATTATTATTATTATTATTATTATTATTATTAAATTTCTATACCACCCCATAGCTGAAGCTCTTTGTATGGTTTATAAAAGATTAAAGCATTAAGCATTAAAAATCTATATACTATATATATATATATATATATATAAACAGACAGCATACAAAGACAAATCCATTTAAAAACAACTTTGAGCTCTCAGCCAGACCTAAAAACAGAAATGTATTAAATAGATAAATAAGTATCAGTGGCATAGGCAACACTAATCCCTCTCTTTTCCTCCCCTCCAGTTTGCTTTTTTGGTTTTGTTTTGGAGTGACACATGCCCATGCCATGTCTCAGACTGCTCTCAGCCATAGACCGAATGAATAAACTCACACAGTGGTTTACCTGGACCCTTTTCATCAACATTACATTTAGGGGTCATTTTTTTAATGTCATTTTCTTGTCATCCATAAATGTATGTAAGTCTGCAAACAGACAGCATCTCCTGACTATGTAGAATCCACTACTTTATTTTGATTCAAAATTGATGGGCACCCAACCCCCCGAGTTTGCTGTTAGAAGGAACAAAGGTAACTTGCCACAAGGTATTGCAGTCTATCTCCCCCTCTTTGTAGTTGGGGCTGCTGCTTGGGATCCCAGCACCCTCCAGGATATCCCTCTCGGTTTTCCGTTTTTTTCTTTTCCAACTGACAATCTGTATTTGGTGAATACTGAACATGCTCAACTGCCATTCAGCTATCTGGTGTGGGTTGCCCCCTTAGGACCTGTCTTTCAAGTCTCTTGTACTTCTGCAAACCTCAGGATTCCTCCAAACTTGCCAATACCTCCCTATTTTGGCTACAATCCTGTTAGTACTCATCACTTGAATTCAATATTAGAGGGAGTTGTGATGATAACATAGGCTGCAAACCTATTCATACCTACCTAGGTGTAAGTTCCCATTCTAACTCAGTAGGACTTACTTCTATATAGGATTGCACTGATAGGCAGGGTCAAGTAGATATCATAATGATGTAGCCATGTTCTCATGATCTTCCTTGTCTGTATTTCCAGCATCCTCTTATTGAAATGACTTTGGGAAAATACATTGCATTTTGGATTACATCTTTTTTCATTTCATGGTGTAAATAAAGAGAAACATCTATAGTGACTCCTTCAAATACTAACTTTAAAACGCTAGTGCACAGCCATCCTCCGTATAAATGTTAATGCAAGTGTATTTCATCAAAGCAACCTATCTTTCACTTTAGTTGACAGTTGCAATCCCAGTGGGTGAGCAAGCCATAAGGGAATAGCCTTCTGTAAAGGTCTCTATGGCATCTCATTCCATGAGTTTGCCACTCTCTTCTCATTTCTTTTTTATTCTTGCCAAATTCTTCTTCCTCAATATATTATAATAAATGTAGCTGTATATAAAATTAATCAAAAGTCATACTGTGTTTCAAAAGGTAATAGAAAGGCTAGTTTTAAGTTCTTTCTGGAATCAGGTTAAGACTTTCCTTTACTCCCAGACATTTGACAGCTTATGACAACTTTTAACAAATATAGGATTTTTACTGATGACTGTGTAAAATTGTTTTCTATTTTTGTATGTAAATGGTATTATGTTGTTATATTGTATTTTTCTGGTTTTAATCTTTGTAAATTGCCCAGAAAGCAAAAAGTAATAATGAATGAATGAATGAATGAATGAATGAATGAATACATGATAGGTAAAGCCAACAACAAAATGCAAAAGCAAAAATACGTGGAATAAAATAATAGATCAAAGTCCTGGTAACTACTTCTGCTCATCAGATTAAGAAACAAAGAGGTGCTTGCAATCCTAACCATACTTACCAGGATATACATCCCATTTAACTCAGTGGAACATACCTCTCGGAGCAGTGTTCAAATAATTTCTAAATAAAGAGATCCTAGGGCTCATGACTGTCTGGGCACACCACCCTCTGATCTGTAAACCCTTCCTCCTAATCCATGATATCTGATGAAGACTTTGTTTTACTCAAGTGGTTAAGGAAATTCATTCTGCATCCCTTGATCTAGGGGTGACCCTGCAATTCATCAGGGTAATGTGACCTCTTCAGGAAGCACCATATGGGGGATAAGAAGGGGGGAATAAGTAGTCATGTGTCCAACTTTATAGAGTACAGTCCCTATTTGAAGGTATCCTCTATTTGAAGCTTTATCCAGACCAAGTCCAGTTTAGCGATCAAGACAAATAAAAAGGGAGAGCAGGGGCTTTGGAGTTGCCCATCAACAGTTACCACCTGCACAACAAACTGATCAAGCACACAGGTCACCTGGTCACAGTCTTCTTCGCTATGGAGAGGTGTATTTACATTATAGTAATTATTTCTAAATTTGTGGCTATAGATAAAAATTAGTGTGTACTTTTTTTATGTGACTTCTTTTGTCCTTTTCTCTCTTTTTAGTTGACGCATAGGTAGCCATCCTAAAGACAAATAGCAGTAATTGGTATCTGAATAGTGCAACAACAACAACAAAATTAATTGTAGTCCCAAACAGGGGTAGAAGATGCCAGCTGAGCAACACTTCAGGCAGCAAAATGTCTTGGGCCAGCACTGTCTTAGCCTATTCTTCTCACTCCAGATGTTCTACCATTTCGCCCTGATAAGGAAACGGGTGCCAGGGCTGAGCCCTTGCAAGCTCAGGAAAAACTTAAGCAAATACATTGAGGATCCATCTGCCAGCATGTTGTTTAAACTAACAATTAAGACTCACAGTAAACCATCAGCTCTTCCTAAATAAATAAACTCTCCACTCTAGTACAAATAAATAATAATGATAGCTAAGATTAGTGAAGAACCGGGATGACAGCAGTGATTAAGCTGCAAACAGCTCACATAATTATACAATTCAAGGGCTGTAAATTATTATTTCAAAGATGGTTTGGCTTTGGAAAACATTCTCATTCTGCAGAACAATAATTGCTGTCAAATCTCAAATGCTGTTGTCTCCACTCTGTGAAAAGGAAAAGGTTGGTACTGGCCTTCCTTTCAAAGTGCTTGCCAAAAATAAAAGCAAAAGCTTTCATGCCGGTGTATTTTGGATGCCATATAGGCTGCCGATTTGCATTTTGAGGCTTGCCTGTGATTGACTGTGTGGCACCATTCAAACGAAAAATGACAAGTGTCTCATAAAGGTAGGCGACCACCATTCAAAAGCAGCATCACACAAAACCCTACACAATGCAGTTCTCAGTGATCAACCAGAGCCAAAGCAGGTCTGCAGATAAGACAGCTCCAGATTATCCAAGCCTGATATACCTGTCACAGTGACACCTCTTCTCCTTTGATCACATTTTCTCCTTGCACCCGGGTGATGGGCTAGCATAAATTCAGGCTGCCCTAGACCAAGAGAAAAGTCAAATTCATGATTTTGACCATGTATTAACCTATATGATGATCTTGTTCACAGGTGGTAAAAGAGGGGAATGCATACCCTTACAGCAATCTTAGATAAACCCAAGTTGGACATTGTGATTCAGAGGAATCCCTGAAATGTTTTGTCCCTTCTCTTCAGAAATCAATGTTTTGAATGAACAAAGGGAAAGGGGTCCCCCCCCAACACACACACACACACACACACAAATGTTGCACCACTGATTTCTGATTTGAAAAGGATTCCAGAAAAGACAAAATAAACAAATAGAAAATAGAGAACTAAGGCTGTAATCTTTTTTTCACTTGGGGTAGTAAGACCCATCAAAATGAATGGGGGTTACTTTTCAGTACACTTGTATATTGCAGACTTGTATATAATACTGTAAGTATATTGCACTGTAAGAAGCTCAGGTTTACTCCAGAAAACAAGTTCTGAAACTAAAAGTGGCTAACAGTAACTGGCAGGGGGAAATATAGAGTAAAGGCAGCACAAGGAAGTGAAAAAGCAGAAGGAGAAAAAAGCTTCAAACTGGTACTCTCATTGCAGAAACTGCAATGCCAAGGAATTTGCAAAACTCTACCTTTTTGTGCACAAAATTACACATGGCATGAAGAATGTGAATAGGGAGACTTTTTCTCCCTCTCACAATGGTGTGAGTTTTCAGGACAGGTAAGAAGAAGTTCGTCTTCACACAGCTCATAGTTAAACTATGGAATTCACTACCACAAGATGCAGTGATGGCCACCAATTTGGATGGCTTTAATGGGGTTGGATAAATTCCTGAAGGCAATCAATGGCTACTAGTCCTGGTGGTTATGTGCTACCTCCAGTATCAGAGGCAGGAAGTCTATATACATCAGTTGCTGGGGAACATGGAGGGGAGGGTGCTGTTGCATCTGTGTCCTGCCTGTGGGTTCCTGGTCAACAGCTGGTTGACCACTGTGTGAACAGAATGCTAGACTAGGTAGTCCCTTGATCTGATCCAGCATGGCTCTTCTTATGTTCTTCCTCTTGCACACTCTGTGCTGGAAAAAAGGCATTCATGCAACATTTTCAAAGAGTACTGCCGGATGACACTGTTGAGCTTGGTTTTAAATAAAATACACAGAACAGTAGGTTCTGGAAGCCACCAGGTGTTCAGGAATCCAGGCAGATAGCCTATCAGTGTTTCAAATCAATATCAAAACAGTGGTTGAATTCGGACAACACGATAGTCAATGGTGGTGTAATAATCAACTTTACAGTTGTTCATCTAGGGGGTACTCCCCACACAACATGGTAATAAATAATCAACTGTGGCGTGGATTAGGATCAGCGCTGAGTTGACTATGGCAACATTCGGACGACACGATAGTCAATACAACTGACAATTGTTCCCCCCACCCCAGTTGCTTATTGTGTCGTCCAAATTCAGCCAGTCTATATTGTACCAAAGGGAAGAATTGCCTCTTTGTCAGTTGGTACAACTCACTGTTGAATTGTGCCAAAGTGCACTAAGAGGTACATTCTGTCACCAAATGGCTGTTGTCAGGTAGTGCCAATGCATTCCCATTGCAGCATACTGAGGAATTTATGACTTGCCATAAAATTACAGGGGGAGAAAGAATCACAGTGTATTGAAGCCAGTGGGGGAAAGGTCTAGGACAGCCTTCCCCAACCTGGTACATTCCAGATGTTTTGGACTACAACTCCCAGAATTCCTGGCTGTTGGCCATGCTGACTAGGACTCATGGGTCACCAGGGAATGCCTGGTTTAGAATAACAGGAATATTTGGGATGGCAGAAACAGGGATGTTTTTTTCCCAGTGAAAGAATTTTGGAGGACAAACTTTGCACAAAGGAACTGTGCCAAAACAAACATTACTTTGAATGTGTGTCTAGCTGCAGCTGTGGCCTTTTTGCTCTAAAGTACGTGCTGGGCCCTGATCTGGATTGGGACCCCAGTGGGTGATAGTGGGGCTTTAAAGATCCAGATTGGGGCTGTTGTACCGACTCTAGCGTGAAAATGAAAAGAGAACATAGCTTCTAGACACACATTGAAAGTAAAGTCTGTTTCGGCCTTTAGCTGCTCAGAAGTTGGGCAATAATGTGGGTGCTCAGGACTGGAATGAGTAGAAGTGGTGAATGTGGGCAGCCATGGTACTGATGAAAGGGTTTTGGTAGTCAAGATGTGGGAGAGTGATAGACAAAGAGTGACTTCAAGAACATTTCTCGCTATAGGATCTGACTGGGTGGAAGGTACCAGTTTCTAGAAACTTTCTCTTACATTCCCATACTGCAGATTCTGTCGTTTAATTCCAGCTAGGTGTCCTTGTTATGAATGGTGATGCTCACACCTGGGGCCATATTCTGTTAGTTTGCTATCTTGGGGAGAAAATCTTAGGCCAGATCTACACCAAGCAGGATAAAACACTTTGAAAATGTTTTGAAAACTGTATATGGAGTGTGTCATGGGATCAAACAGTTGTCAAAACTGTTACAAACCATTGCAGGTATTGGAGGGTGGGAAATAATGAGGCAGGACAAGAAAAATAGATTTTAAACAAGGGCCACTTTATTTAAAGATCTGCAGAGTGGGAAAACCTATGCGGGCATCCTATTTTGATCAAGGCGAGACATTCACCACCTGTGAAGTAGCACCTGTCTGTTCGCCACCTCACAGGTTTGCCCCTTATGGGGTAGGAAGGCCTTCTGGTGTTGCCTCCCCTCGCGCCATAAAGCTCTGAGTAAGTGAGGAAAGTTGGCCTCAAAGGTAACCCTTATCCCACCAGCTGAGGCGTAACACTCACAGCTGGGAACCTCAGGCATTACGCATCACCACAACAGTGCCTGTGAATGCTCACCAACCCTAAAACCGCTCCCCAATGCCCGCACATACCTGCCACAGAATTTTTTTTCTTGTCATATTACATGTTACAAATATTTGGAATGGATAACCTTCCAGGCCAGTAGGGTGGGAAATCTAGTTTTTCACACATGAACATCTAGTTAGTGATGGTGGAGTTGATCATTTGGTTTCAAATTCTAGGGAAAGAAGTTGGCCCTCTCACCTCTTTGGGTTTGACACACTTGCTATAGACTAAGGCTGCCTGCATAAGTGTTTATCCTCTATGGTTCAGCATCTGAATTTTTAATATGCTTGAAACAAATCAACCCAAGGTCAGAGCCACAACCTAACTGACAAATTTTTAAAAAGCAAACAATCATTGCAGAGATCACAGACACCAGCAAGGACCAAAACCACAACTCATCATACTTTTAATTGGCTTTCAAATACACTTTGAAAACAGCCACTGATTTCTGACAGTTGCTCATTACGATGGGATTTTCAGGCAATAAATCCAGACAACTTGAACTTAGTTCTTTCTTTGCACCTTGTTTTAAATGCTGCTATGGGCTTCAAACCAGAGTAATAACAATTATTATTATTATATTTATTTATTTATTTATTACCCGCCTCTCCCTCCGGATCGAGGCGGGGAACAACATCAAACATAAAATACACAAAACTGATTAAAAGCACATAAAACCAATACGTCATTAAAATACCAATAAAACACCAATAAAACACATAACTTCATCTGGGTCGGCCTGCCGGAAGAGATCAGTCTTTATAGCTCTTTTAAATTCCTGAAGACTGGTGAGTTGGCTGATCTCTTGGTAGGTCATTCCACAATCTGGGAGCGGCAGAAGAAAAGGTCCTCTGGGTACATGAGGAAAGAATGGGGCAAAGATTTTTTTTTCTCCCTTAAAATTTCATTTTATAAATCTGTTACTTGAGGGAAGTTAGGTGGGAGGGCCTTCTCGGTTCTGTCACCCTATTTATGGAATATCCTCCCCAAGGAGGATCACCTAGGGAAAACATTGGCAGAATTCGGAAAACACGATAGTCAATGGTGGGGTAATAATCATCTTTACAGTTGTTCATCTAGTGGGTACTCCTCACACAACATGGTAATAAATAATCAACCATGGTATGGATTAGGATCAGCACTGAGTTGACTATGGCAGCATTCGGACAACATGATAGTCAATACAACTGACGTTTGTCCCCTCCCCCCCAGTTGCTTATTGTGTCGTCTGAATTCAGCTATTGTTTTTGGCACCAGATAGATGTTCCTTTTCTCTTAGGCATTTTAGATTATAGATTTTATCATTTTGATTTGTCTGTACAATGCTAGAGTGGCAGCTTTGATATATTTTATATTGTATTTCCTGTGCTGATTGTTGTTGTTCTTCTGTTTTTATTCTTTTATCATGTAATCCATCCAGGGAACTTTTTGTTATTGGAAAGACTATAATAAATAAATAAATAAATAAACAAATGTTAACAATTAAATAATATCCCACCATGCAGAGGACTCAGCCCAAAGGGACAGGAACAGAAGCCTGTCTGCTCACAGACAGGAGAAGTAATGGCAAGAAAAGGCCAGCAGTGGCAAAGATACATCTGTCAGCTTTGATCCTATGGATCCACAATCACACCTGCATGCCCTCAGAACACTCCATTTTACTCCCCCCACACACACACACTGTCCATGGAATACCACCAGGGGGGCATCTACACCAGTGAAGCTGTCCATGGTCATATCAGAAGGCTTTTGGCAGCACAGGTGTCCAAATCAAACTTTATTTACAGCCAAACAGACCATCTGCCAAAAAAGTGCAGTTCTCTTATATACATACACGTAAAAAGGGCACAGTGAAACATTCATTTGAGTTCTACAGCAAACCGCTAAACAGAGAAATTTGGATATTTGGAGGGTAGTATACTTATTAGTGCCCTGAAGGAGATTGATCACCAGCTTCTCCCTGGCACGACCTGGGAGACACTGTGTAATCGGACGCAGTATGTCATTCCTGGCTTCATTGTAAAAATTGCAAGAAAACAATACATGTTCAATAGACTACACCTCAACGTTATTACATGGGCAGCTTCTGCTTTCTACTGGAGTTTTTTTAAAAATCTGCCCCCTCTAGCAGTTTGGAGGGTAGAACATTAAATCTGGCCAAGGTAAATGCTTTTCTTTATTTTGGGACTTTTTATCTTTGCCACTCACTGTCTATGACTAATTGTTTGGAATGACTCAGCTTTTCAAAATGATACCAAGGCATTTAACTACAGGTATTTTAACAATAATGCCAGAAATATTTGCAGATCGTGTGTGTGTGTGTGTGTGTGTGTGGAAATTTTAAATGATGCAGGTCTGGAAGGCTCTACTAAGTTTACCTCATTGCTATTTGCATTGGACATCAGCTTCTAATGCAGGGCTTTGTGGAGTTAGACCAGAGAGTCCCCTCCAGCTCCTGACGCTAGACTTCCATTATCCCCAGATATTCTAAAAGGGCTTAGAACGTGTTGGCCTTCTCTGTGCCTTTCTGCATATGAGGCAAAACCTAGGACAGATCAAGCTGTATTTGGCAAATGACAAGGAGAGAGATGAAAACCCCTGATAACATCTTTGGAAGTGTTTGCCTACAAACCTCCTCTGACCAGTTTACCTGGCTACAAATGCTATGTGGGTTTTGAGCAGAAGGGAATGAAGTCTTCCCTTCTCCCCCCAGTATCTGGTGCTCTGCTAGAGCAATGACCCAAGCATCAGTAGCCCTGGGGAATATAGTTTTTTTCAGAGCTGTTGACATTTGCAGAACATACAGTATGAGCAGCTGGAATCCACAGCCTGTGTCTGGAAATTATGGACTTCAACAGTATCTCCAAGGACAAAAAGTTCAACGAACTTCCTGTTTCACATCCAAATGCAGCCCATCAGGAAATCAAGATACCTCTTAATTTTGCAGCCACCCTAGGACTCGTTAGTATAGTTGTGCATTAATTTTAATTGCCTCAGTTTGGAATCCGCTCAATATTGACCAGCAATTTTAGTGAGCATTCCAAAAGAAAGAAAACAACACCTTTTTGTTTCTGAAAGTTTTCTCCTGGCTCGTAATATTGTCCCATGGATCATGATAGTGCTAAGCTCACATGCCTTGTTGCATCCCCCCCACCCCAGAGAATGTAGTACAAACCTCTCCCTCCCTGCCAAAACAAACATACCCAAGATCTAGTTACAATGACTGGCTTTTCTGCTTTTTTATCTTCTATTATCCTAGGGACTATAGTATTGCTCTCTTAGTAGTCCAGGAAAAATACAGTCTGACGTGGGAAAATTGTACCATAAGTGTTTAAACATGTTTTCCACTAAGAAATGATAGCTGATTGACATATCCAAAATCTGACAAAGCATGGAAACACCCTGACATTTACATTTCAAAATGGCACCCATGGGCAAATCAACAGGTAAGGGTAATTTCTTGTTAATTTCCCCCCCCCCCAACTTTGTAATGCAGGAATGGCTGACCGAGCAATGTTCAAGCCTGCCAAGACTCTCCAAATATCAGCTCGTCTCTTTTTAAGTTGCACTCGCATTTACGATCACTGGGTTTGTGCAAATGGGAAAATTGCACAAATTGAACAGCTAGGTTGCGTAAAAAATCCCCAAATTTGCACAAATTTCCCCATAGACTAAGGAATAGGAGATTTACAATTCGTGCATATTGAGAACATTGCACATTTTGAGAACGTTGCACATTTTTTAAATGCAAGTTCTGGAATTTGTGAACAATTAAAGAGAAAATGTGCTCCTATTTGAGTCCAGTGTTGTGAACAGGGCATTTCTGTTTGATTTGCAAACTGAAATGAAATTCTCATACATCACTATTGTAATGTCCCAGTGACTAATGGTAAAGGTCTAAGAAATAACTCAGGAGACTGAAGTGAACAGACCCACTCCTCAGGAGATTATAGGGGTGCACCAACACAGGGGCCTGCCTAGGGGTGCCAGTGGGCATGGCTTCATCAGACAGGATGAGCACATTCTGTCCAACTCTGACAGCTGTGTAAATTTGATTGAACATTTTTCTGTGTCAAGCTAAGGGCTTTTCCAACCTGTGTGAAGCTGGGACTATTCACTAGTAGGATTGTCGCCAGTGTTAAGCATTACCCTTGCATTAAGAGGGCCTTTAGCTTCCGACTGGAGCAGGGGGCAAAAAAAAACCCTGCTTTCTGGAGCCTCCACCTGGCCACACTAATTGGAAATGCACATTTTGTAGAGGCTCCAGAAAGAACGCTTTTACCCTTCCCCCACTCCAGTTGGGTGCCCTTGAATTAAGATGGCCTTTAAGGCCCCCATTGGAACAGAGTGTAAGAAAGCATACCTTCTGGAGCCTCTGGAAAGCATGCATTTCCCTCTGCTGCATTAATGGCTGCTGCCATTAACGCAGTGGACCAGCACAGGCAACGGCCCACACAGGCGGGGTACCTAGGGGGTGGGTGGCCGACAGTGTTCACTAACCCCTATCACTAGTAACAAATAATAAAGAAATACAACTAAGTTAAATAACAAAACCTCTTCTGTGCAAAGCAGTTCCTAATCTTCACAACCACTGTCTTCATACTCCACTTCTTTAAGAGATCATTCACATCTTATATTAGGTTGATTATAAATTTCTGGGCTTATTTAAAATCCTTTATGAACTATGTCAGCTATTTCCTACACAGCCCACTAACTAAATTGATTTTGTGTCTTACCGACCCAGTGTTTGGGGAGGGGGGGGGCAGTTCCTCTAATGAATATAAAATATACATTCCACTAAGCATCAGACCTCACTTTAAAACATATAAGACCACAACACTCTTCTTAGAGTTTGATAACTCTGAACTTATCAAGGGAAAGACTGTTTACCCTACTATATGAGGTGAATGTCAAAATCTGGAGATTAGCAAGCTCTAAAGCTAGAAAGGAAATGAACTCCATATAATCTAGCCTAGGGGAAGAATTCTTCACATAATACAGTTGCATTAGTAACCATGTGAAGGAAGTAAAGTTTTTGCAAGGAAGAAGGCAAAATGGGCAAGGAAGGTTGAAAAGCACCACAGGAAGCTTAGTGAGACAGAACATATGGAGCTCAGCTACCCTGGGGACAGATTTCAACTACAAGGCAAAAGGTTCTGGCTGCTGTGCTCACAACAATGATTTTAGATGCAAACATGTGAAGACCAGAGCTGGAATCCCATAATCCTTCCTACTCCACATCCTCTCCCTAATCACACAATTACAGGCAGAGACAGAAAGCAGCTTCAAAGTGGGCCATGGTGGTGTCCCATACTATGATGCTCACTCCCAGCCCCACACTTGGCACCCTGATAGTACAGCCAGATAGACCAGGACTAAAGAGGACCACCATAGAATTGTACCTGCCCTGAGCAAGGTAAATCTATGGGGGAAAGATGTCTGCATCTTCATTGGCTACTGCTGGATCCTCCTCCTCTTGAGTTGAACCTCACTCCTAAATAAAGCCTGGGCAAAAAGACCTTCTAATTGCCAGGCAAGTGATCTGACAATTATCCTGAGAGTGTTTCCTGGTCTGTTGCTGCTGGTGCTCTGGAGAGCCATGGAATGAGGGAGGACAATCAGAAACCACAGCAGGGCTGGAGTCAAGTGATTCTTTGGGACTTCAGGCATAGGATCTCTGCAACATGACTTCTCTATGTCTTCTGGACTGAACATCAAAATCTTTCTCCCCCAAAGAGGTCTCCCTGGGCTCGGGTCAGCTGGGAGCCTGAGAGGAGACCAGTAGAACAGCATGTACTAATTGGTACACATGAGATTCCAGGATCAGACTCTGGGCATTATGTCACATCCTGGGAAATGGGCCAGGAAGAGTCACAGATACACATACCTGAAGCAGTGGTACACAATGTTAGCCCATCAAAGGCAGTGGTGCAAGGACCAACAAGCTAATGCAGATAACTGCTTGCCCCACACTTTCTCATTTTTTCTGACTTATTACCAGTGCCCACTGTTCTTCCCCCACCAATACTCAGCCTTCTCAAATAATAATCAACAGTCCTTGGTTTGTTATCCCACCAGCAGTAGCAGGAGGGGAGAGAGATTCAGAAAAACACTGAGTTTTTTGGACCTCTCCCAGGCAAGATGGAGACCCCTAACTATGATGAGCTACTATGGTAGAGAAAAAGCTGTTCAAAGCTATTATAAATAGAAAATGGACAAAAACAGCAAATTTCACAAATGACCCATCCTGATGAAACATATATATGCATTAATAAGAATCATTCCCAAGATTTGCTTGTGGATGTAAAACACTGGGTCAGAACTAGTCATTATTACTGAAACTATTATCCAAAAATGTTTTTGTTTTTAAAAAAAAAGTTTGCAATCATCTATTGTACAACAAACCGCCAAACAAATTTAATCTAAAGTTGTGGCCATTCTCAGATAAGCATGGTAAGGTGATGGAGGTACCTTGTACCTTCTGCAAAATACTATATTGCAGGAGTTTCTAGGACAACCATGCTTCAAGGCACAAGAAAATACTGATGGCATCGTTACATCAGTGGTTATTCAAGGCTGAGCACTAGATCACCTACTTTGGCTCCGACTGGGATCCCCAAGAGATTCCCGTAAGAGATTTGCACATTGTGACAAATGGATTGCACAGCCATGCCACATAAATGATTTGACATACTATTCAGGCAGTGGGTGGGGTTTAAGAAAGGTAGATTGGATTCAGGGACACATAGGGCCTCAGTTCATCTGCAGTGTTTGTGGAGCAAACTGCTTCCCCGGAGCTATTCATGATGCTGTAACCACTAGCCCATTTCTATTTGGGTAACTTGCCACATCTAGGATCAGGCACCTAGCCAAAGCAGCCTCCTGGGAATCCAGGAGCAGTGCAACAGTAGTTCTTCAGAGGAGTGGAACCCTGTCTAGAGCAGGCTTTATTTCCATTTGTCAGCATACATCCAATCCATCAGTACACCGAGACAACAGTTCAAGATCTGTGTAGCCTCCTTGGCATCAACTGACAGACAGAGCTTGGTATCATCAGCATATTGATGACCACCAATATTGAAACCCTGGATGACTTCTCCAACTATGGGGGATAAGATGGCACACAGAATAGAACCCTGTGGTACCCCACAGTCCAATCGATCAAACACCCTCCTAGGGGATAGTGCTGGGGGACTATGTCCAATCGAATAGCACTAGAGCCTCAAAGCCCCATACCAGTAGATGCCCCAGAAGACTACCATAGTTGATGGTATTAAAAGCTGCTGAGAAGTCCAGCAGAATCATCAGTGATGCTCTCTCTGACTAATCCACAGCAAAGTTCATCCACCAAGGCAACAAGGGTCATTTCAGTCCCCAAACTGGGCCAACCCAGGTATTCGAATATGGTGGGTAGAAATGCACACAGGAAGGAGTAGCAAAAGAGACTCTCTTACATCCTTTTTTCCTGTTCCATTTTGGTTCTCTTTAGATTAGTTTGTGTGACTATTACACATTCCAATAGATGACAGAGAACCTGTCAGCATACTAAATTCACACCACAGGGAAGAGCGCATAGTCGTCAAATGCCTTGTACTGAGAGTTCAGATCTCATTAATTATATGCAAAGAGAGAGAAGCTGGAGAATTCATAAACTTGTGGCCAACTGTTGAACATGTAATGAAAACATCTGCCATGAGTTTTAATCAACTAAACCATTTGGATTATCAAATGCAGGTACGGGGAAACTAAAGAGAACAGCAGGCTTAATTTGAATCCTTCTGTACCTATTGCAATCAGATAACAAAGGCCAAACCACTAAAGGTTTCCCAGCCCGGAAATTTGTCTCACTGATAGGAGACTTAATTTGTAAGTCTTCTAATGATAGGAGTGGGAATCTATGCGGTATTTTTCTTAGTTTTAAATAATGCCAAAACTGCCAGAAAAATTAAGGTTGCAACTCTTTGCACGTTTAGACAGAAAAAGTCCAACAACTCCTAGCATCCCCCAGCCAATCATGCTTGGAAGTGTGAGGGATTTTTTTCCCCTGTCTTAAACATACATAGGATTGCGCCCTTAGGCAGTGCCAGCCCAAGACATGTTGGTGCCTGAAGCGAAGGACAAGACGGTGCCTCGCTCCATACTATGTACAGAAACTAGCAGTTGAATATTACTTCAACACCGGTGACAGGATAATGTCCACCATCACACCTGAAAGCAGCAGGCTAACATAGAGGCAGGCTGTGTGTCACACACTGCGCTGTCATCTGAGAGCTTGCCACCACTCCATTCCCCCCCGCCATGAGACATCTTCCGCCTGAGCCGCCTCACTCCCCCTGTGTTTAGCGTGGCTTCAATACTACATTTGGCGATGTTCTGTATTGAAGTAGATGTACTAGCATGGCAATGGAGCCTCAAAGGCTTAGGCTGACCATACGAAAAGGAGGACAGCAGTCATGTAACTTTAACAGTTGTAGAGAAAGGGGAATTTCAGCCAGTGTCATTTGTATGCAATTAGTTCCTGGTGAAATTCCCTCTTCATTACAACAGTTAAAGCTGCAGGCACTATACTACAGTGATCATATACAAAAGAAGGCAGGGCCCCTGCAACTTTAACTGTTGTGATGAAGAGGGAATTTCACCAGGAACTAACTGCATACAAATGACACTGGCTGAAATTCCCCTTTCTCTACAACTGTTAAAGTTACATGAGCCCTGTCCTCCTTTTCATATGGTCAGCCTACTCAAAGGTGAGGGAGTTGGTATTTATTTATTTATTTAAATTCTATGCCGCCCAATAGCCGAGCTTTCTGGGTGGTTCACAAAAGTTAAAACCATAAGTACAGCATAAAATATAATATGAATGCTTAAAACCACAATACAACCAGAATAAAACCGAGCAGCAACGCAGAGATTAAAATGCAGATTTAAAAGAGCAGGTTTAAAAGAGCAGAGTTAAAAGACTTGGAGAGTAAATTGCTAAAATACTGGAAAAATAACAAGGTCTTCACCTGGTGGCGGAAAGAGTATAATGTATGTGCTAGGCAAACTTCTCTAGGGAGCTCATTCCACAGCCAATGTGCCACAGCAGAGAAGGCCCTCCTCCTGGTAGCCACCTCCCTCATTTCCTTTGACAGGAGTTCATAGAGAAGGACCCCTGAGGATGATCTTATGGTTCAGCCAGGTACATATGGGAAGAGGCAATTCTTCAGATAACCTGGCCCCAAGCCATTTCAGGCTTTAAATGTACTTTGAATTGGGCCCACCCTCCAGTAACAAAGTGATTAGCTCTCCTTGGTTGTTGTTGTTTTGCTTAAGATGTAGAGACTATAGCCTCTGGTGTAGTTTGGGAGTGTTTGCCCAAAGATGGAAGCATTAGCAAGCAGTTAGGGAGCTGGTTCTAGAGCAGTGGCTGGCATCAACTTTTTGGCCCATCCCCAAGCTGTAGGAATTTTATTGGGGATGTAATTCTATACTACTTGTACATTTACTTTAATATAATTTAAATTCAGAGACCAACAGCTAAGATTTCAGAGGCTATGGGATATTAAATAGTGAAAATGTGACAGAGCAAAGCAATTTTAGTAAAATAAAATAATAAGAGTCATCCTGCCCATTTCAATTATAATTTTTTTTACAATATTTGTATACTGTTCCACATCCAAAGATTTCAGAGCAGTGAAAGCAGAATAAAAACGGCATGTTAAAATAATACGTTTTAAAAAGAAACAGTGTCCTGATAAATCTGAGTTTTGATAAACCTCAGTTGGTCACTCAAGGAAGGCTTCCTGAAATAACAATATTTTCAGGAGGTGCCAGAAGCAAAACAACATTGGCACCTGCCTGACCTCCAGGGGCAGGGAGTTCCAAAGAAAAGGGGCCACCACATTGAAGACTTCTTAAGGTGGACTTCAGTTGTGACATAGGTCCACGTGGAACCACCAGGAGCATGCCCTCTGGCGACTTCAGTGATGGGCAGGCTGGTAAGGGAGAAGGCTCTCTTTCAGGTATCCTG
Organism: Anniella stebbinsi; assembly: GCA_029215795.1. Classification (NCBI taxonomy): domain Eukaryota; kingdom Metazoa; phylum Chordata; class Lepidosauria; order Squamata; family Anniellidae; genus Anniella; species Anniella stebbinsi. The sequence continues at coordinate 194,728,798 of JARDYH010000003.1, forward strand.
GTCCCAGATTGTTTAGGGCTTTGTACACTAGTACTGAAACCTTAAATCTGGCCTGGTAGTGAATAGCCAACAATCTTCGTGTTTTATGCTGCCATCCCTGAAGGCTCTATCTCTCACCCACACCCAAATATCAGAGATCTCCCTATAATGATCCATAACTGGAATTAAGCCAGGTATGTACAGGAGGAAGAATAATTACGTTTTAAATAATTCACTAAATTTGGGCAAAGCAGTCCTTTAATGCTAACTAATCCATATTTACTCAACCATATTGAATTCAGAGGGATTGATTTCTAATGCCTATGGCCATGCCACACAATCCTATGCATCTTTACTCAGAAGCAAGCCCCCACTGTAATCAGTGAGGCTTACTTCCAGGGAAGTGTGCTTAAGATTACAGCCTTAGGCATTAAAACACTGCCTATTTTCCTCTTGACTGCACAAACAAACATACCCAGTGCCCCCACCCCTTTCCCCACCCCGTATTTACAAGCCAGTACGTGTAAAAGCTATTTTCTGCTGGGTTGCACTCATCCTCAGACTGACGTTTTGAACTCCTGCAAATATCCCCTGAGATCTGATTGAAATGAGCACTTGACTGATTTCCCCAAAGAATTTTCTAAAATGGCTCTACTCAATTTGCTGTAACAGTTCAGTTAACAGTAAGGGGGGCAGTTTAAAAAATATGTTTGTGGGTCTTATATCTCTAGATGTAGATTAGGGTATGTGTTGATGTTCTAATTTCATTATAATAGTTTGAGCAAAGTGCACTAAAAATTGTCAGAGTGGTGGGCCGATTCGTTGCTTTGGTACAAGAGTTTGAGTTGAGTGGCTGAAGCAAGACCATTTAAATGAGATCCTGTACTATCTGGCTATGTAACTGGAGGATCAATTGCATTTTTACAATCTCATGCTTGTTTGTATAGAATGAAACCCTGTGGTGTTCAATGAGTCTTACTCCTATAAAAGTCTGCCTAGGATGGAAGGCTTAGACCTTTGGGGGGGGGGGGTGTCAGTGAGGACATCTGGAATTTTGAGAAAGTGTTGTGGGTGTTCTCACAAAATGGCTGCCAAGGGGGCACTTTGCCCTTTCATAAAATGGCTGCCATGGCAGGTCACAGAACACTCATTTCAGAGAAACCAAACAGGTAAGACTAAAAGAAAAATAACCTGCCTAAGAAACTAAATATTAGAAAAAGAAGGAACCTGAGCTCCAAAACACAAAAGCACCCTTTGGGACCCAAATAAAATGACTATGGAGAGCAATACTTTGCTTTGCAGCAAGCCAACCTCCCAGTTTTAAAACAGGTTTTAGAAATAAGAAGAAATAGAAATCAGAGAGGCAGGGAGCTTGGTGAGCACCAAGAGAGGTTTCAGTAGGCACATTGGCATCTGCAGACACCATATTGGAGGCCCCAGACTTAGAACTTCTCTACATGAGCGATTTAGTGTACGCTAGTGATTGGCCACACATGGAAGTTTGCAGTTGCTTTACATGGTGCTGTCAACCTCCAGGATGTCTCCCATGTATTCCCTTGGTAATCTCGCTTTTAAAAAGATCAGAGATAATGGACTATTTAAAATTATTGTGGGCTATCACAGGATATCCCCAGTGTGTACAGTTGGCATTGCACTATAATAGAGCCAGTAGAGGGCACTGTTTCATTGAACTTTATGGAGAGGGGAAATTTTCAATTGCAAATCATGTAATCCACTATTGGTTGCTGTTTAAAGGAGACACAGTAAACACAGAGAGAGCCCAGGGGAAGAAAGCCTGGCAAGAGTGTAGGTTTTCCCCCCTTAATATAGAGACACTGGCCCTTTCTTTCCACACCAGGCTTTTTGCCTGGGATGGTCCCCGGCTGCTCCCTGTGTGCCGATGGTGTATATTAAAAACTTCCGGAATCACCCTCCCTCCCTCCCTCTATACCCCTATGGTGTAGAAAGGGCCACTCTTAGATTCTAAGATTTCTTGCTCTTTTACTTTCTTTTGGACAATACAATTTTTCTTGATTTTCCAGCAATTAATATCTCAGATGCCCCACAGTATTTTTGAGCCAGAAACTGTAAAAGCTCTTTCCTGTTTGCTATTACTCTCATTCTCAGAAAGTTGTGTTGAACTCCAGCCAGTATTCCCAGGTATCCGATTGATACTGCTGATCTAATTTCCCCAAAGAATTTTCTAAAATGTATGACGTCCACACATGCTGTAACAATGAACCTTGTAGTAAAAGTAGAGCAAATGATCTGTGGTCCTTATCTTTCTAGACATGGATTGTGAAATTTAGAAATAAATGCATATGCTCTAATTTCATTAGACTTTTCCATCTTTTGCCTTTACTCAGTCTAATTATATTTACTGCACTAAGCTAAGAGTGGAAGCAAAATAACTGAAATGTATTGAGTTCCAATTTTTTCTACATACCAACATGTCCCAGGGGAAGCTACTTAAGTATTCTGCAGCTAGTAACCTGTTTGAGTCCAACAAGGAGACTATTTTGTCCTAAGTCTTGGAGGAGGACGGTATTTGTTTTTGTTGCTTTTGTTTGTTTTGTTTTGGTCTCTGCTAGTCAGACACTGCTGGTTCTTGGAACGTACTTGAGCTAGTAGGTGAAGAAATATACTCTTTGGATATTTAATTAAAATAAGTGGGCAACTTCTGGCCGTCCAGATATGTTGGCCTATATCTCCCATTAGTCCTCACCATTGGCTATGCTAGCTAGGGCTGATGGGAGTTGTAGGCCAAAACATCTGGAAGGTCACATGTTGCCTACCCCCGCCATAAATGAATTTTGTTTTCAAGTTCTGGATTTTAAAAGGGTTGGCAGATTCACTGTATTTTATCTCTGCATAACTTAACTGTTTGTTTGTTTGATTGATTGTTTTTTTCTGGTTTCAGAGGGAAAATGTGCTTTTGAAAATTTTGTTGTAATTTTTAAAGAAAAATAATCATTGGCTATCTTGTGGAAGTGTGCCCAATTGCAAGTTCACCTGTCAGCTATGTAGCCCCACTAAAGTGTATCCCGTTGTAGTCAATATCCTCTCCACACACTACTACCTTTAAGCCCAGCAGAGCCATATTCCCTACTTGTCAAAGAACTTTTCAATTTCCTCCACCAGTACTTCTTGAGCGAATGGGGGGAATGAATTGAAAAGTTCTTTGACTGGTACCAAACATGACTCTGCTGGGCCAAATAAAGTAGTTTGTGGAGAGGATGAAACTGACAAGGATATTTGGAAAAGGAAAATATTATTTATTATTGTTGTTATTATTATGTATATATTTATTTTTATCCCACTCCTCAGCCAAAAAAAAGGCTCTTGGAGCTGCCTCTGCAGGGCTACATAGTGGACAGAAGGATTTGTGATCATGTGCACTTGCGCAAAATAAACAATAGATTTTTTTTTTGCAAATGTCAAGATTGTCCAACCCCCAGTCCCAAAATTTCACTAATTGCCTCCATTAAAAAAAAAAAAATCCACGTATTGGCTTGACTTGCTACAGATCAAGCCAGTATGTGGCAGGGGCATGGAACAAAATCCACAGGGCCAGACCAGAAAAATATGTTGAGTTTTCACCCACCCAATGGAATTCTTATGCATCCCTAATCTGTTCCTTTCCAGGATGCACCTGTGTCCTTACATCCACACTTCAGAGATGATTAATTCAACATCAAAGCCTCAAGCTGTGACACTTTTCACCTGCCCTATGCATAATCAAAGCAAACACCCACAAGTATCTTTCCTCCAGTTGAGCAAGAGGGGCTTTGATCTATTCTTTCCCCTCAGACTCCACCAGCTCTTACTCTGAACCCCTTAGAAATCCAGGTCAATCTAAACTGCACACACTTGAGCCTGCTGCCTGCCATTGCTTTCCCATATTTATCAAAAATTACTACAAGTACAGTCCCTAGACACTGCCCTGAACATGTCTGGCCAAGTTCAGAGTTGGCAGGATCAATGAGAGTTACATTCTCCATGGTTTTCAATTGAGATGCAGCTATTGGGGAAGGCTGTTCCTCTTCAACTTGTGCCTTTTAAGTTAAAGCTGTGGAACTTCTGCAAGACAAAAAGTGGCTCCTTGCATGACAAACGCAACATCTTTTATTGTTTTTGTTTATTCTTTTAGATATGTATATCCTGCCTTTTATGTGAGCTTCAAACTGCTTACAAAAACACAATGACCCTGTTCAGATGACACACTAAGCTATGGTGGTTAAGCATTTTGAGCTAAACATTATGGCTTAGCATGTCATATGAACAATGCCTTAGCATTGTCTATATAAGCAATGACTACATAACCACAGTTTAAACATGCTCACTAACCATTTGCTGCAAAAGGATTAGCAGCTTAACCATGGCTTAAGCATGTTGGCTGGTCAGGGCCAATAAAAGCATTTTTCATGAGCATGCATTTGGGTTGAATAACCCAAATCTTTTTAAAGACATTGCAATAAAAGATTTAGATGTACCTGGGCATTAGAACACACACACACACACACACACACACACACACCACTGTTTATTGTCCTAAACACATTCAGTATTGAGAAAATCCCATTGAACTCAGTGGAATTTATAAGGCTATACACAATTACCGGGGAGTAAGCTCCATGGAATTGAATAGGACTTACGATCTCAGTATACATGAATAGGATTGTACTACAAGTAAAACTGTTTGCAATTGCATGGCATGCCAAATACATAATGATCACATGAACTGGCCTACTGTCTTCGATCTTTCTCTAATCTGTAATTTCCTAATTAATATAAATGTTTTGACTAAAATTGTGTTCTGTCATGTAAAAAAAAAATCAATTGTATTTCTTATTTCCTAGTCATGGTTTGGGCAGGCTGTATTTAAGCTCACTTCTTTGCCTTGGCAGAGAGATTTATCAGCACTTAAAGAATAAATTATGATTAAAATGCTGCCCAGTTCTCTGTAGCCTCCTTGTCTCTGAGCTGCTGGATCATTAGGCCAGAGAAGAATGGTGATATTACCTTTAAAACAGATGGAAAGGTTTTAGACTATCCTTTCCGAACAATACCACAGGCAAAATAATTTATATAAAGTTAAGTACTGATTCCAGGGAGATTGAATACCACAGCTTTTTTAGAGATGAAGTGAAAATCCACAGCAATAAAAGTTAAATGGATGGAACTGTCTATATGAAAACATTGCAATGCATTTGTACTAAAAAAAGAAAAAAGGATAGGCATTCCCAGAAAAGAAACTAGGCAGTTCTTGATAGCAGATACTTACATGTTAGTTTAGCACATTAAATCCCATAGTCTATTTAGCATTTTATGTGCCAGGGCTCAGTAGCATATTTTTAAAAGGCCCAAGCCTCTAATATTTATCCTATTCCACCACCAGCCTCTCAAGGCCTCTGGCCTTGTTGAAGTCTTATACCTGACAGATTTATACAAACATATTCAGATGGTGTTCATCACCCAATCCTATGTTCCTTTGAAAATACGTTTCATTATCATCAGCTGAGTTTATGCCATTGCTTAGGGTTGGAAGTTGTATTCCCCATCCTTTGCATCTTTACTCATATGACAGTCCCTGGAAAGTGTGCATATAATCTCAGTATATTTATAGACATTCACTCTTAGACATGTTGACTTGGGAATAATCCACTTGAATTTCAATTGATTTTAAATGATACTAACCAGGTCTACTTCTTGCCTTTCCCATTGCAAGTGCAACCAAATCTTTAAGGGCTGCATTACTTATAAGAGGATGCATACACCAAATGATGAGCTGTGATCTGGTTTCCTAATGCGACATGAAGTTGAAAGGCAGACAAATCTTTGCTGTCAGCAGGCAAATCTTTTAGATCCACATGTGAAATATTGCATTGACATACCTTTAGAAAGAATGGGTTGTATCCAATGTTAATCCTACTTAGAGTAGACCCATTGAAATGAATGGGGATTAAATTAGACTAACGTTAGAAACAGCCATAACGCTTTCTTCAAAGTTTCAAAATTTAAAGGCAATGCTGGAAGGCCGCCACCGCCACCCACCCAACAACTTGACTGTGTCTTTCAAAATATGTGAAACCCCACCCAACAGAGAAACAAAGCCAGCGGAGCCAAGTGACATTACAGAAAGAGCTCACAGGAGGTTCCAATGCCACCCCATGCTCCCTGCACCACAAAAAACAAAAGCCGGGGAAGCCAATATGGTTTTCTTTGAAGCAGTTCCTGGTGTTCATTGCTTTTGCCTTTGCACGTCATTCTGGCATGTTTTCCTTTTGTTGCTGGCCTCTACTTCAGTTATTTGGGGTTTAAGACTCAGTAATGTGGTAGAATGTTTCCATCATTCAGTATTCAATTATCCAGAACTCCTCACAATTAATCTTGGGTGGAGGGAGGAGGTTAGTCTTCATTCAATAGGGATGGGCAACTTGTGGTCCTTCAGATGTTTGGCTTCCATCTCTGATCATCCCTCACCATTGACTATGCTGGCTAGGGCTGTTGGTAGTTGTAGGCCAAAACATCTACAGGTCCACAGATTGTCGTATTTGTTGTATATTATCAAATTTGTTTGATATTAAATTTGTTCATGCAAATGTAGAATGTGACCATTTTAATAACAGCGGGGAGTGAGGGGACAGGTGAAATTTTGCAGGAGCATTTGGCGTTTGAATGAAACTGGGAAGTTTAGAGCCAGTCGATAAACAAGGAATTTCCAATGAAGGTTTTGTTTTGTTTTTTCAGATGAGTTTCTCACCTTTTTTTCTCTTTGGGCCTGTTCAGAAGACACCTTAAACACTGCTGGTTAAGGCTTTTGGTTAAGCAGCAGGGTTTAAGCTAGGGTGACCAGATAAAATCCAGGTCAGGGCTGATGTAACTTTAATAGTTGTAGAGCAAGGGAATTTCAGCCAGTGTCATTTGTATGCAATTAGTTCCTGGTGAAATTCCCTCTTCATCACAACAGTTAAAGTTGCAGGCACTATACTAGAGTGACTATATACAAAAGAAGGCAGGGCCCCTGCAACTTTAACTGTTGTGATGAAGAGGGAATTTCACCAGGAACTAATTGCATACAAATGACACTGGCTGAAATTCCCTTTGCTCTACAACTGTTAAAGTTACATCAGCCCTGACCTGGATTTTATCTGGTCACCCTAGTTTAAGCTGTCTTGTACGATGCATTTTGCTAAACCCTGCTCGCTCGCTAACCACAGTTGGACCGTCTGCAGCAGAGTTAACGGCTCTAGCCATGGCTTAAAGTGTTGTATGTAACAGCATGGCTTGTGGTTAGTGCTAACCCCAAAGAACCACAGTTTTGCTAACCACAGAGCCTGTTGTCTGAATAGGCCCTTTGAGAAATAGAACAAGATGGCTCCCATATTTCTCAACCGGGAGTTGAGATAATTAATTAATTTTTCTCTCTGCCTAAAATGCCACCACAAATCTGGCTCAAAAATCACCTATGGCATCTAGACAGAGGCCAAATTTGTCTTCCCAAATGGAGATTAATGTCCTGCTGTTACAGCTTGTAAATACCATTTTATGTGCACAATTATTATCCACTGTCACTGGCTTTGGTTCAACTTGAGTTATTTTTCATTGGGGTGTCAAATTCTCTTTTCTTTCCTTGTAGACATATTTTTCTTAACTCCATTTGCTCTTTTATATTGCCCAAATATCATGCAGATTTGTTCATTCTTTCTTTCTCTCTCAGACACACGCACGCACGCACGCACACACACAGAGTCCTATAGAAGAATTAGTTCACAGAATATGGGTATTACATTAAGCTCCCACTATCTGTTGTGTCTGTGTCTTTCTATATCTAACAGCTCATATATATATATATATATATATACATACACACACACTGATCATGTTCAGATGACATGCTAAGCCACGATGGTTAACCATTTTGAGCTAAACATTACGGTTTAACATGTCATGTGAACCACTCTTAACCATGGTGACTACATAACCACGGTTTCAACATGCTCACTAACCATTTGCTACAAAAGGGTTAGTGGCCTAACCATGGCTTAGTGTATTGTCTGAACAGGCTATATATATATATATATATATATATATATATATATATATGTAGTGTGTGTGTGTGTGTCTTACAATGTATAATGAATCTCATCTGTGCAATGCAGTCTAGGTTGTGCAAACAACTAAGAGCCTTGGGACCAGCCAGTTGACAGGACCAAAAATCAAGTCAGGACTTCAGGCAACCCAGGAGGGAGGCCTCAGACCAAGTTAGGACTGAAGACCAGGTCAGAACCAAAAGACAAACCCAGGTGGGAGGAGCAAGGAGCAAGCCTGAACTGAAGAATAATCAGGAGCACAGGGACACGCCAGAGCTCAGGAAGCCCTTGTTACTCAGGCGACTCAATCAGAACAGCAAGCCTTCTTATACTCTTCCTTCTCCAGAAGGATCCAGTCACAAACCTGGGTAGAGCCAGTCCAGGGCTTGAAAGTCTGTAACTGAGAAGCTGCCACCTGCGGTTCAGAGGTTCACCACACTGGGGAGCTGCACTCAGCTCCAGCCGTTCCTGACAGTTGTTTCCCTGGGACAAATTAGACCAGGCCAGGGATCTGTCCTCTTGTTCTTTATAAAATACCATGCATGCTGTGCTATGATTATGAGAAAGTGGATGATGGAAATAAATGTTGCTGCTACTACCTCCTAGCCACAGGCTATCGGTGATAAATGAACGATTAATGCATTGTTTTGCTATTGAGGTCCATTATAGGGTGTCATGAAACTGTTCTGAATTGTCTTTTATATGCAGATAGTATGACTAGCAATAAATTGTTGATGTGTTTATTTTATTCTATTTTGGAGTCAAGCATTGCCGTGAACTGCTTTGAGTGTAAAGCATACAAAAAAGCCGCACACAAATAAAGTGACTGTGACTTTGACTTCAGTGGTGAGGGCTACAGAGGAGGAATCAGATGTGCAATGCTGCTTCTGATGCCTAGTGCTGTTAGTGCTCCTTAACCCTTTCACCACAATGCAGAGTGTGATGCACAAGTCCTTTGGTGGTTGTTCTGCTCTCACACTGGGCCAATTGTTTAATCCATGATGAACTCCATGTCTGCTGGGCAACATTTGGAATAGGCATCCCCATGTGGAGATTGCTATGTCATGTAAACCCAGCCACTGAGAGTTATTTGAGGGCTAAACAATCCTTACATAGCCCTACAGCAAACTGAGGGTTATGCAATGGTTGCTTAACTCTTAAATAACTCTCAGTGGCTGGGTTCATGTGATACGACAACCCCTGAGTGGGGGATGCATGTTCAAAAGGGTCCTGACATATACACAGCATGCCCTAGGGCTCAGGATGGCTTAAACAACCCCTGATGAGCCCACCATGTTATGTAAATGAGGTCACTGTAGTGCGGCATCTATCTGAATAACATGGCCCCAACAGTTTTATGTAATAAGAGATAGATGTGTTTTATTTCCCATTAGTTCTGGAACTTCAGGGCATTTCAAAGATTACAACCAATGTTGCAACTAAATAATCCCATCTGTTCATTAATCCTACTCAATTCTTGGATCCACATTGGATTTTCATGCCAAAAAAACAATTAAAAACAGCACTAACAAGCAGTAGAAACAATCAGGCCAATGAAACAAGTGAAGATGAGCAATGAAGTGATAAGCCTAAGCCAATGCTCAGAGTAAATCTTGGATGTGGGCTAAAAGGAGCAGTAGAAAGAGACAACAGCTAGATCTACACTACTGCTTTATAGTGGTATTGAAGTGCACTGATAACTGTTGGGGCACAATCCACATTCCATATACCACTTCCATAGTGTTATATCCTGCTTTTATTCCACAATCATAATGATTTTCCACAAGGTGTAGATCTGGCTGTAGTTTGCAATTAAGCCCTTCATCAGTGGCTGTTACAACGAATCAATTCTAATTTAACTGTGCTCCACAAGGCATATAAAGGAGAGGATACCAGATGACGAAATGAAGAAAAATAGACCTTGAGCTGGGGAGCGTAGTCTTTCTGGATTCTCTAATGTGTAGGACCCTTCTGCCCAGACAGAGATGCCAGAAAGTTAATTCCTGGCCCAAGTGCTTCTCTACAAACACCAAACCTATTCTAATTTCCTCTTCTTACAGTATTTTTGCCATGCTGCATTGAAGACTGCTCTTAATGGTGGCCTGGCTTTCTGGAGTGACTTTTTGAGAACCTCAGAAGTCCAAGAACAGGATGGAAGTGCCATCTGCAGCTCTTTGCATCCCACCAAATTTCTTCTGGCTGATCAGGAAGAGATAACCATCAACTATGGCTATAGAGAATGTAAATATAATATACCAACATAACTTATTAAAACAGTTTCCCAGTGCATGTGATGGTGGTAGTTTACAGCCATGGGCAATGGAAACAGAACTAAATTATTTTTAAGTGAAATCATCCTGAATTATAACAGTGATGTCATTGGGTTGGGTTCAGATAGAGTCATACTTTTAGTAGGCTCATTGAAATAAATTGGACTTAGTCATGACTAAAAGTCCCATTGTTTTTAATGGGTCTACTCAAAAGGTGACTAAATCTGGAACTGTCCTAAACTCTGTCAGCAATGGAATCTCAATTGACTCCAGTAGAGACTTTTTTTCCCTTTTGTAAATCCCTAAACAGGGTGGCAGAATTTGGGGAAGCAAATGAATAAGGGGGAACATTTAATTCTTTCCTCCTGTTGCATGTTCACCCTGAACTAAATTAGGGTCCTGTGCAGTTTCTCTAAGGTTTTTTTTTTAAAAAAAGCCTCAGCTATGTGCTACACAATTAACATGAAGTTTGACCCTGAGAATCATAGTCAATACATACCTCCATTTAATGTTCTCTTTCTGGGTTTCAAAGAATGATCAAAAAGTACAAAGATTCTATCATGATTGAAGCCTGTGGAACTTACTTATGGCATATGCCAAATACTGTCATTCATTATACTTAATGGCTAAATTCCATTTACCAATTAAGCAGAAATCAATAGATTTTTTTAATGGGGCTATTTAGCTAGCAAGTGTTTAATGTTCAAGATGCTCAAGGATCCCCATGCTTGATCTTTTGAACATTCTCCAAATTAGTATGTGCAAAAGATTGGATTTTGCAAGTGCAAAATACTCATAGATGCTTGAAACACTCCTCCTCCTCCTCCTCCTTGACATGGTAGGCTATGCCAGGAAAAGGGAGTTTTCATTCCAGCTTGGAGGAAAGCACAGGTGAGGCCTGCCATCTTAGTAGTAAATAGCAAAATTATTTACATGACACATGGTCCTCATCCATCTAGCATGCCCAATGTTCTCCAGAATCTCTTTTTGTGGCTTGAATGAGTTTCTCAAAGTTCACACCTGGTTTTGCTAACTAAATGATTATAAAATGCCACAAGATTGGCTTAAACAAGATTGCCATATAGAGATGCACCACTTAGCTGTCAAAAAGCATCAATAATGAGACAAGAAATGTGTTTAATTACTGTTACATTTTCGTTGAAAAGGACTAAATTTAAGAATGATATAATGAAGACAGAAAGGAAAAGAATGTTCACTTGATGGTTGAGAAAGAAATGCGTTCTGTTTGAAAGAGTTTGATCATGTTATCAGCAGCTTGTATCCAATGGCTTGTATTACATTGGCCTGTATTCAATGTAACACTAGTAGAAAAAGTTTAAGAGGTGGGGTTGTTCGGCTAGTGGTTGCATGGCCTTTCTGTTGGTTCGGGTCCTTTTTGTTGGGCTGTATCCAAAAAGAAGTGCTCCCACAAGACTCTATCTTGTCCCCATGCTGTTTAATATTTACATGCAAGCACTAGGAGAGGCCATTCAGAGCTTTGAGTAGTGTGCCACCAATATACTGATGATCTTCATCTCTGTTGTTTTTTGTCACATAACTCCAACCCTTGCCTGGATTTGATCATCAATTGGATGAGAGTAAGCAGGCTGAGATTAAACCCAGACAAGATAGAGGCATTGTTAGTCAGTAGAAAGCTGGACTTGGGGGATTGGGATTCAGCCTGTTTTGGAAGGGGTTGCGCTCTCCCTGAAGGATTGGGTCTGTAGCTTGGGACTGCTCCTTGATCCTGTGCAGTCTTTGGATCTTCAGGTAGCAGTGGTAGCAAAGAGTGAGTTTGCCAACTGCAAACCTTCCTGAAAAACTCTGACTTGGCAACAGTTATCCATGCCTTGGTTACAATTACGTTTAGAATATTTTGATATGTTCTACATGGGGCTATCCCTGAAGAGTGTCTGGAAGCTTCAGCTGGGGCAAAATATAGCAGCTAGATGATACAACTAGCAGAAACAACATCTAGCATAATGAACTTGCATGATGGCTCATTAGAAGCTTTGCACAACTGGTATGACATCATTGGCTAAAATCTGTTACAAAACTGCCATTCAGACTTGCAGTGAAATTGCAATGAGCCCTGCACTCACATCTCATCTGGTTTGATTTGGTTTTAAGGGGGAAAGTGATTGTACTTGTAATTTATTATGTTTGGAGAACCCCCTCTTATCAAAGAGGTGCCTCAGGATGCTCCCTAAAAGGTCCTGCTTATATTTACCCCACTTGGCCATTCTGACCAACCTAATTAATCATAATGCCTCCCTTGCCAATCTCCCATCTACCCCAATCAAGGGAGTACAGAGTAGGTGAAAAAGCCAGATGGGTGAATGTAGGCTGACCATATGAAAAGGAGGACAGGGGTCCTGTATCTTTAACAGTTGCAAAGGACAGAGAATTTCAGCAGGTGTCATTTGTATATATGCAGAACCTGGTGAAATTACCTCATCATCACAAAGTTAAAGCTGCAGAAGCCCTGCCCTCTTTTGTACATGGTCAAGAGGAGAGGGCTCCTGCCGCTTTAACTGTTGTGATGAAGAGGGAATTTCACCAGGTTCTGTATATATACAAATGACACCTGCTGAAATTCTCTGTCCTTTGCAACAGTTAAAGATACAGGAGCCCTGTCCTCCTTTTCATATGGTCACCTGAGTGAATGGCTGTTTGCCCAACCCTGGTAGGCATGCAGGACAAGTTGCCAGATGATCCACAGGTGCCTGGTGAGCATTTGCAGCTTCCCACTGTTCTGTGAGCTGCCATTTTGCAGCTCAACCCCAAGAAGGGTTCCTCCAACATCCCTGTATGTGACCAACCAGAGTTTATACTAATCTCTAACGGGTTAGAGCAGGCACCAAGCAATGATGTAAGATACAGTGGTGGAACAAGGTGGACTTCTATACCATCCTGTCACCACCCCTTATGCCAGTGATGTCGCAATGCTGTGTGCATCCTGGCACTGTAACCATCATGTCACCATACTGGCTTGGTGTGAAGTGGGCCCCCACCAGAAAGCCACTCAGAGCAGCCTGAAGCTGATTGGTGGGAGATTCAGGACAGATAAAAGGAAGCACTTCTTCATATAGCACATAGTTCAGCTATGGAATTCTCTTCCACAAGATGTAGCGATGGTCACCGACTTAGATGGCTTTAAAGGGGTATTAGATAAATTAGATAAGGCTATCAATGGCTACTAGTCCTGATGTGTATCTGCTACTTCCAGTATCAGAGGCAGTATGCCTATGAACACCAATTGCTGGGGAACATGGGTTGGAAATTGCTGTTACACTCATGTCCTGCTTGTGGTTTTCCCATAGGCAGCTAGCTGGCCACTGTGTGAACAGAATGCTATACTAGACCTACACTTGGTTTGATGCAACATAGCTCTTCTTATGTTCTTAAGTGAGAACAGCCATGGGATAAGAACATGACAAACAGTATCTCATAATGGCCTGATCTGAAATACATTTTTATGGCTTGAGTATAAAAATACATCCATGTTCTCTTGGAAGTAAGACCCATTGAGTTCAATAGGTGCTTCAAACTGTAGCCTTCAAAAGTTGAGTCTAAAAATGCTGAAGTTAAAACTGTCGCTTCTTGTACATTTGTAGAAAAAATGTAGAACTGTATTTCTAAAGTGCCTTAACAAATAACTGTTTTATTTACCTATCCAAAATGTAAACATCTTTTTTTACTTGTTCAGAAATAACAGAAGAATAGAAAGGGTGTGGTCAAAGCAACACACAAAGTCACAAACTGTGGGCAAAGCATACATTGTAATTATTAATTTCAATCACTTTGTAGCAGTATGAAACATGGCTCTAAGGCGTGTCTTGGGCGAGGTGGCTCTGGGTCTAGGAGAGATGCTGTTGCTGCTGGGGGCAGTTCTGGGGTGGCTGACTCTCCCTCTCACCCATTTTATTTCTTTTTGAAAGACACTGCTCCAGCCAATGTTTCCAGACTGGAGGGACTGCTTTAGTGAGCCTTGAGAGATCCCTGTATTATTATTTTTTGTCACTACATCCCTGGGTCTGCTCCTCGTGAAGTCCATTAGTGAGGGACTGCAGAAGCATCCCCCTCACGCATTTTTTTTGAGACTCTGGTTCATGCAATGTGCCTACCTCTACCCTGAACATGACTTTTTATTTGCCAAAGTGTCTACCTCTACTCCAAATGTGACTTTTTATTTGCCAATGTGCCTACCTCTACCCCAGACATGACAATTCCCTCCACTCCAGCCAATACCTACCTCTACCCAGAATATGACTTTTTTATTTCCCTACGCTCCAGCCAATGCCTACTTCTACCCCGAACGTGACTTTTATTTGCCTCTGCTCCAGCCAATGTGTGAAGCTCTGGCATGAAGAACTGCCAACCTGCCTGCACGGGGATGGCGGGCAGACTGGGTCATTTTTCAAGCACAAGGAAGTCAAGGTGGTGCATGAGGGTTGTTTTGATGGGATTCACAGTTGTCAAAGCAGCACATGTATATCTGCTAGGATCCTCCAGGTTTCCGCGCATCCGGGGTATCTCCTGGCCCAATGAGGCCCTGCCTGGGGAAGGCTGGCTACAATAAATAACTGTAACGCCCGTGTTATTAACCTACACCCCAATTCTTTTATTATTTGTACTTACACATGCATGGCCTAATCTAGAGTCAAGGCAGCAGTTCTACTGCAGAGGAATGCGTCCACTCTCACTGTGCCACACGCACGCATAGGTGCGGATAATAATAATATGCTTTTTTTAGTTTTAGTGGGATCCTCCAGGTTTCCTCGCTTCCGGGGTATCTCCTGGCCCAATGAGGCCCTGCCTGGCTAAGGCTGGCTCTAAAATAAATAACTGTAACGCCCGTGCTATTCCTCTACCCCCCAATCCTTTTATTATTTGTACTTAGACATGCATGGCCTAATCTAGAGTCAAGGCAGCAGTTCTACTGCAGAGGAATGCATCTGCTCACTGTGCCATGCACGCCTAGACATGGATAATAGTAATAATAAGCAGATATGCTTTTAGTTTTAGTGGGATCCTGCAGGTTTCCGAGCTTCTGGGGTATCTCCTGGCCCAATGAGGCCCTGCTTGGGTAAGGCTGGTTCAGTTCAGTGGAGTGGGTCCACTGTGCCAGGCAGAGGAATTTCTGCAGAGCATAATTCCTGACTGTCTGTGCGGTGCTGCTTGTGGGATCCTCCAGGTTGTCTGCACTGATTGTTCTAAAATTTGGAACACAAGACTAGCAACACTCAATCTGCACTGTGACCAAGTTTCAAACCTGTAACTTGGAAAATTAAGAAGTTTTAGACCTTTCTGACTCAAAAATCAACTCTAGAGTCTCTAGGGCAAAATGGAGAAGTGATATAATACCAGGTTTCCGATAATTATTGGAAATACGATACGATACAGTTCACCTACGATATGATCGAAGACAAAAAAAAATTTGGTCCAAAATTCCAATAACGATACAATACAATATTTTCGGGCGTGCACATCCCTAATAAAAAGGCATTCTTCAGATACGTGAACAGTAAAAGATAGAGGAAAGAAATGGTGGCTCAACTGCTTAATGAGGATGGCAAATTGGTAACAGATGACAAGGAAAAGGCCAAAGTGCTTAATTCCTACTTTGGCTCAGTCTTCTCCCATAAGTGGCTCCATGACCCACGCACCCACCCCCCAGCAAAAGTGAAGTACAGGCTGAAGGGGCAGGATTGCAGTTTGAGATTGATAAACAAATGGTCAAGGAACACCTAATTTCTTTGAACAAGTTCAACTCTCCAGGGCCCGACAAACTGCATCCTAGAGTAATAAAGGAGCTGGCAGAAGAACTCACAGAACCACTGTCTATTATCTTTGCGAAATCATGGGAGACGGGTGAAGTGCCTGACAACTGGAGGAGGGCTAATGTTGTTCTTATCTTCAAAATTGGCAAAAAAGGAGGACCCTGGGAACTACAGACCAGTCAGTCTGACATCCATCCCTGGAAAATACTTGGAGCAGCTTATAAAGAAGTCAATCTGTAAGTACCTTGAAATCAGTGCAGTGATTACTAGAAGCCAGCATGGATTTGTCAAGTCAAATCCTGTCAGACTAATCTGATCTCATTTTAGATCAGGTGGACTGTGGGAATGCTGTGGACATAATATATCTTGACTTCAGCAAAGCTTTTGACAAAGTGCCCCATGACATTCTGATTCACAAACTAGCTAAAAGTGGGCTAGATGGAAAAACTAATAGGTGGATCCACAGTTGGCTACAGAATTGGACTCAAGGGGTGCTTATCAATGGTACCTTCTCAAACTGGGGGGGAAGGTAATGAGCGGGGTACTGCAAGGCTCAGTCCTGGGCCCAGTGCACTTCAACATTTTTATTAATGATTTGGATGAAGAGGTGCAGGGAATGCGTATCAAATTTGCAGACAACACAAAATTGGGTGGGATAGCTAATACCCTGGAAGACAGAAACAAACCTCAAAGTTATCTTGATAGACTGGAGTGCTGGGTTGAAAACAACAGAATGAAATTGAATGGGGATAAATGCTAAGTTCTACACCTAGGAAAAAGAAACCAAATGCACGGTTACAAGATGGGGGATATTTGGCTCAGCAATACTACAAGCGTGAAAGATCTTGGAATTGTTGTAGACCACAAGCTGAACATGAGCCAACAGTGTGATGTGGCTGCAAAAAAAGCAAATGTTATTTTGGGCTGCATTAATAGAAATATAGCTTCCAAATTGTGCGAGGTACTGGTTCCCCTCTATTCGGCACTGGTTAGGCCCCATCTTGAGTACTGCATCCAGTTCTGGGCACCACACTTCAAGAAGGATGCAGACAAGCTGGAGCATGTTCAGAGGAGGGCAACAAGGATGATCAGGGGTCTGGAAACAAAGCCCTAAGAGGAGAGACTGAAAGAACTGGGCATGTTTAGCCTTGAGAAAAGAAGATTGAGGGGAGACATGATAGCACTCTTCAAATACTTGAAAGGTTGTCACACAGAGGAGGGCCAGGGTCTCTTCTCGATCACCCCAGTGTGCAGGATGCCAAATAATGGGCTCAAGTTACAGGAAGCCAGTTTCCGGCTGGACATCAGGAAAACCTTCCTGACTGTGAGAGCAGTATGACAATGGAACCAATTAGCAAGGGAAGTAGTGTGCTTCCCCACACTAGAGGCATTCAAGAGTCAGCTGGACAACCATCTGTCAGGTATGCTTTAAGGTAGATTCCAGCACTGAACAAGGGATTGGACTCAATGGCCTTATAGGCCCCTTCCAACTCTGTTATTCTATGATTCTATGACCCATTAATAAAATAAAGAACACACTGTTATTTGGCAAAAGTGTGAAATTCTTCATAAGTGGCCCTTGATTGCATAAATGTGCCCATAGTGAGCAAGCCTGCAATCTAATCCATCAAACAGATTTTCAATGAGATACAGTGTTTTGACTACAGTTGAAATATATGTCATAAAATGATAGACTGCATTTGCTATCGAAGAACTATAAAATGATAGACTGCATAGCAAATCGAAGAACTCAGAGCAAACCATCCATTACGAATGAAAATTCATTATAACTGTAGTGTCCCTCAACTAGAAATAATAGGATGCTAAACAGTATTCAAGTGGCATTTAATCTTCCATTGCTTCAAAAAGAAGCATCAGCTTCTGATTTTGAAATGAATAGCTTTAGTGGAAAGGAATTCAATAGATATAATATATTTGAATAAATGACATCTCGTATATAAATGATTACTTTTTCAAGACTTTTAACACTTTCCTTTTTAAAAAAAAAATCCTGTTTAATTTAATTTGCTTTGGCAGAAAAATGTGTAGATAAGATTATCCCTTGGACCAAAAAATGAAGATATGTGAGACATTATTGAGTTGGATCTATAGGCGTGTGCAAGGGGTGTGTCGGGTGTGCCTAAGCACACCCTAATGTCTCAAGTAATAAGTGCTGAATTGAGGAGGCCATTGAGTAGGGATCCAGAGGGGGATCCAGACGCAGTGGGAACAGCCCTCTGGCTGCCTCTGGCACCTCTGTGGCCATGCCGAAGAACCGCTGCCTATTGAAAGAGCATCATTGTTCCCAGCAGCAGGAATGAAAAGGCCGGTGTCACCACAGAGCCCCACCAATGCTGGGACTTGAGGAATATCTCATTCCACCGCCCTCACCTGCAAGCCAAATGCAGAGTGGGACATCATTGTCTACAGTGTTTAATAAATGAATGAATAAAAATAATGTCCTATATGACTGAGTATTCAATGGCTGCATTCGGACAACACATTAGTCAATGGTGGGTTGAGTAGCCAACTCACAATTGGTTATTTTGTGGGTACTCCCCACAGAACATATTCCTACACAACTATGGGTGGTTGGGGCTGGCAATGAGTAGACTAATAGTCAACCCAGCATTTGACTGACACAGCCCCCGCCCCTCTCCCCACCCTCCCTCCTCCCACAGTCCTCCCAGTTCTATCCCAGCAGCCTCTGCAAGTTGCACCAGTTGTATCAGAGTGGCAGCCGCCGCTTTGGTCACTCTTGCCGCCTGCCCCTATGAGCTTGTGTTTTAACCGCTCCCCCTAAAGGATCGGGTCCATAGTTTGGGGGTGCTCTTGGATCCAGAACTGTCACTTGAGACACAGGTGAACTTGGTGGCAAAGAGCACCTTTTTCCAGCTTAGGCTGATATACCAACTGCGCCCTTATCTGGACAGAGATAGCCTAGCTACAGTTATCCATGTTCTCATAACCTCTCGTTTGGATTACTGCAATGTGTTATACGTGGGGCTGCCTTTGAAAACGGTCCGGAAACTTCAGCTGATACAAAACAGGGCAGCCAGATTGTTAACGGGGACTGGCCAACGAGACCATATTACGCCAGTCCTTTTCCAACTTCACTGGCTGCTGATCCAGGTCCGGGCCCAATTCAAAGTGCTGGTACTAACATTTAAAGCCCTAAACGGCTTGGGGCCAGGTTATCTAAAGGAACGCCTCCTCCCATATGTACCTGCCCGGACCCTAAGATCATCTACAGGGGTCCTTCTCCGTGAGCCCCTGCCAAAGGAAGTGATGCAGGTGGCCACTAGGAGGAGGGCTTTCTCTGCTGTGGCACCCCGGCTGTGGAATGCGCTCCCCAGAGAGGTTTGCCTGGCGCCTACTTTGTACTCTTTTCGTCGCCAGGTGAAGACCTTTTTATTCTCCCAGTATTTTAACAGTTAAATTAACTCAATTTTAATCCTTGCTGTTTTAAATTTGTATTTTAATCTGTATTAATTCCTGCTGCTTGGTTTTATTCTGGTTGTGTTTTTATATTGTATGTTATTCTGTGTTTTTAGATTGTGCCTTGTTTTATATATTTTAAAATGATTTCATGGTTTTAATTTTTGTGAACCGCCCAGAGAGCTTCGGCTATGGGGCGGTATAAAAATGCAATAAATAAATAAATAAATAAATAACCTACTCACCACATGCCATTAACACACTCACCCCTCCACACAACACTTTAAACAACTGGCTTTGAGTTAAACAACTTGCAAGCCAGTTGTTTCTCTCAGTTGCTTATTTGGGCGGAATAGCATACCGTCAGTAGTTAGTGAGTGGCATGTTACCCTCCACACAACACAATAAGCAACACAACTGACGATTGTCCCCCCCCCCCCCCGGTCAGTTGCTTAATGTGTTGTCCGAATGCAGCCAAAAAGTGTTCATCTTTAAAAAAAAAAAAAAAAACTCTAGGTGCACACCCAAATGAAATCTGCTGTACACGCCTATGGTTGGATCCAGAGTTTTTATCCCATGATGGGAGTATTCTCAGGTGGAGTTCCTCTCAGAATGCTTCCACAATCAGAAAAGGTAAGGAAGTGATTTTCACCAATCCTCCCCTCCATCTGCAGCCCATAGTGCCATTTCCTCAATATCCTGGAAGTCCCCTAACCCTCCAGAACAGACATTCTTTTTTGGGGAGCCAGGGGACTTCAGGAGGAAATCGACAAAGATTGCCTCATCCACTCTTCACCAGGTGGAAAAGCTCTCCTGGACCTAAAGCCTATTGCTGACAGGAAGACCCCTTCCATCTTCAGGAGGCTTTAGCTGAACGAAACCCTCGGTTTGTTTCAGTATAAGGCTGCATTTCTACTGGATTTCTGATTTTGAACAACTGCCAGAGCTACCTACCCAAAAGAGAAAGCAAGAAAAACTGGAAGAGGAGACAATAAAGTTGCCAAATAAAACATTTTTAAAAAAAAAGGATTAGACCAACTGGAATGACCACTTTATGAAATGAAAATGTTGGAGATAGATGATAGATAGATAGATAGATAGATGATAGATAGATAGATAGATAGATAGATAGATAGATAGATAGATAGATAGATAGATGTAACTTCAGGCTGCTTTCCTCACAGCACTAGGGAAAAGATTTTTGTTTTTAAAAAACTGACATGAGAGCATGTTGTTGAAAATATTGGAATAGTTAACACTGAATAGGGTAAATTCATTTCAGATCAACAGGAAACCCTTCCAGAGGTGTCAATGGAGGGGGCAAGCTATTTTTGCTAATTCCCCCTTCCCTCTGCAGGCTCTTGTGCTCTCGAAAATTCACCCCAGAGGGTTCAGGATCCTCCAGAATAGTATGGCAGGTAACGCCGGAGGCTGCAAGGGGAAGAGAGAACTGACAATAATCACCTCCCCAAAGTCCACCAGCAGAAACCTCTGAGAAGAACAAACAAGGCTCCAAGCCAATAAAAATCACATTCAAGTCTAGTAACAGGAACAGAAACAAGATGGTGACCATTGGATGCCTGAATTGATCGCTCGTGGTTTTTTTTCTTCCATTGTTGTTGTTTATTAGATTTCTAAATCATCTCTCTCTTTTGTCTTTAACGCAAGACAACTTACAAAACTCAAAATGACTTACAAAAAGACTAAACAATATAACATTTTAAATAGCTTAAACCATTTCCAATAAAATACCAGGACTCCATAAACAAGTAAAACATCAGTGACAGCCAAGCACTTCAAGTGATGCAGTAAAATGCCTGGGAATACAGGAAAGCCTTACCCTGGCACTGAAGAGATGACAATGTTGGCACCAGGTGGGCCTTGCTGGGTAGGGCATTCTACAATTTGAGGGTCAACAATGAAGAAGCTCTCTCACTAGTTGCCACCCTCTGAACTTCTTTCACGGAAGGCATTTGGTGGAGGATCCCAGATGTTGATCATAGTGGTTGCCCTCAGTCTTGTATCCAAGCCACTTTGCTCACAACATTTTACTCTGAAATACTGACCCTGGGAATAAAAAAAAGGGGGGGGCAGATTAGAGCAAGCACTATAGAAGCACACAGAATTATTTGCCTACGAAATCAAAGACATTCCTAGAACAACAGGAGTCTGAGAAGAAGAGAAGTTCCTTGGGTATTTGTTTCCAGCTCAGCTGCCTAACACATGGGAAAAAAACCAAAACAGAATTGCAATTTGGTTTTATTAAATTAAAGCAAACAGTGATGCTATCCATCTGTCTAGAAAGCTGGAACGTCATTGCAGAAGTTCTTATTGCTATCTAAAAGGTGATTTGGGCTTATTGCAAAATATTTGTGCCTACATCAACAGTGAGCTAGGTCAGTTGTGTGCATATTGTTTTGTTCCTTTGTTTATTACTCCATTTATAATATTAGAGGCACACACACACACACACCAGTGCAAGAAACACAGCGTGAGTCAAATAATTCATATTGTCAGAATCAGTCATAGAAATGTAAATTGAAGTAGCATAAAAATCTGAATGTTCTCTTTTTTCCCTTGCTCATTATTTGTTTTTCTTCCATATACAAATGTGACATCTCTACAGCTAGGACAGTAATGCAGCAGAGCAGAAATCTGTATCTGATTTAAATTTAGCTGATTTAATATTTACTTCGAGCTCCATCACACCTACTTCTCCCCCACCAATTTGCTTCTGCAGTTTCCCCCTCCATTTCCTTAGTGATTTGAGTGCTATGCACTTTGACGTCTGTGTCTTGTTGTACTCATGTATCTTTTGTCCTGTGTCGCTACTATGCTGGCGAAATCTCCCACCCGCCCCCTACATTCTCCTACATTCTGCAGTTAATTGTATGTATGAATGTATGTATGTATGTTTTGCTCGTTTCAAAGGGTGGGCATATGAACAATCATTTTAACTACTTTCTTTTGTAAAAGTGGTAAGGTCCCCTTCTTTGCTCCAACGGCAGGCAGTGTCGAACGAATGGACTTGTGCTTAGTTGGTTGAATAGACAATTTACTGCTCCAACCCCACCCTCATTGCCCACAGAAACAGAGCCCAGCTGATGAAACGTTAAATCAGTAAATCGCTAGACAACAAACCCAGAACAAGGGAGGAAGGAGCCCACATCCCTGTGGACCCCAACAGATCTCTATTTTTATGAACTGGAGATGCACAGCTGCACATTATCAAAGTAAAGGAAAACAGATCCTCCACAAATGCAACAGGTGGAATTTCACATTGGTGGAGTAACAAGAGAATGGTTTGGGGGGGGGGGGGTAAAAAAATCCTAAAACTCAAGGCATGAACAATGCTGATTCAAACTTGGGGTGGCTAAAGTCCTCCTTAACAGCTATAACCATGCCAAGTTTGATCTCTTTTATCCTTAAAAATTATGGAAATGAAAGCATTTTGGTTACCTTGGATCAAAGGAGGGAACTAACAAAAGATGTTAGTTAAAATGATTGTTCAGCTGCCCATCCTTTAAAATGAGCATATATATATAGGGGGAAGGAGAACATAGGGGGCAGGGTGGGAGATTTCACCAGCATAGTAGCAACATAGGTGAAAAGATACATGAGCCCATCAATGTACAGACATGAAAGTCTCCAGCACTTGACTCACTAAGGAAACAGAGGGGGCAACCACAGAAGCAAACTGGGGGGGGGGGGAGTAGGTGTGATGGACCCCAAGATTTCATCAGCTCGGCTCCGTTTCTGTGGGCAATGAGGGTGGGGTTGGAGCTGTAAAAAGTCCATTCAACCAACTAAGCACATTCATTTGACACCACGTGCTGGAGGAGGAGAACCGCCCCACCCTCCCCTTTCTTCAGCAAGACTCCATTCAAAGCACATGCCCCCAACAAAGGAAAAAGCGAGAGGACAGCAATACATGGAGGCTTAAGGGCACATTAAATCTGCTTGGGGAAAATAATCCAGACTTTCCCCGCACCAAAATAATATGCAAATCAGAGGAAAAGAGGCAAGATGGGCGCAGGACAGGGATAGCATCATGTGAGTCCTGTGCTGCAATACCAGATAGCAGACATGACGATGTCAGGGAAAATGTCTGTTTAAGTTGAATAAAGAACTGGACAAGTTTTGAGTGTCCAGGGAAGACTGAACAGCCAGCTGCAGTCAATAATCTGATAATGTAGTTTTTTTCTCTATGCTGTTAAAAAGGTCAGGAAGATAGGGAGAATCTTTCTAGAAGGTTAGGTAATTGGCTGTTTGCTGAGTCAGGGTTCAGTAAATATGTATATTAGTAAGGATATAGAAATGGCTGTTAGTTAGGCTGAGGATTTTGTGGACGGAGGAAGGTGGAATGAGAGATTGATGGATGGAGAATTATGCTATGCAATAGCTACCTGAAAAACCTGTATTATCTGGAGGAATCACTTGCCTATATATATATATATATATATATATATATATATATATATTATTGGAACACAGTAAAGGACTTGTATTATACACTATACTGCTGGAGTGTGAGTATTTCTTCACTGCTTGGACTTATGTTGGACTAAAAAGGCTTACTCTGCTAAAGCGAACGGGGAGCGCTTCTCTCCCGAACAGGGTTATGGGCCCAGCAATAAAAGTTCTGAAAGTTCGAATGAGGAATCGGAGTCAAGCGATTTGTCTGGCCGCAGTAAAGCTGTGGTTTTGAGCCTGCTGGAAAACATGGCACAGATGAGCTTGCAAGGAGGGATTCCCATCGAAAAGTTAAACGAAAAAACATTCTTAAATTGGTCATTCAAAATGGAAATGTTCCTAAGACGCGATGGATGCTGGCATGTTGTGGAAAACACGAGACCAGCGGGTCTAAGCTCAGCTGAGATAGCTGAATGGAACACGTTAGCCACAAGAGCCAAGGCTAATATTGTGCTATGCATAGATGATAGCCAATTAATCCATATCTCTCGGATGGACACAGCAAAGGAATGCTGGGAGAAATTAAAAAATATTTACGTGAGACAGACGGCTAGTTCAAAGATAAGCTTGACGAGACAGCTTTATCGAACTAAGCTCAAAGAAGGAGGTTCGCTGTCTGAGCATCTCCAAAATATGGGCACGTTGTTTGCCAAGCTTCAAGAAGTAGGTCTGCCTTTCGATGAAGAGAATCGAATATATGTAATTCTTAGTTCCCTCCCCGAGAGCTGGGACCCGCTCATGATGAGTTTGGAGTCTATGCTGCAGATGGACCTTTCCACTGAATATTTGAATGGAAGGCTGTTGCAGGAGGAGAAAAAGCACATCGAAAGAGCAGAGGAATGAGGAGATAGGAAAAAATCGGCCGTGAATCACACGGAGAGGAAAAACACCAGGATAAAATGGAGTCTAGGCACCGCTTACCAATTGGAGAAGGAGTACGTGCAATAGCGGTTGTGCAGCGGAAATGTTTTCGTTGTGGAAAGCCGGGACATGTTCGGAGGAATTGCCGAGTGAAACTGCAATCAAAGGGAGCCGCGCATT
This sequence comes from Anniella stebbinsi, assembly GCA_029215795.1. NCBI lineage: Eukaryota > Metazoa > Chordata > Lepidosauria > Squamata > Anniellidae > Anniella > Anniella stebbinsi. The sequence continues at coordinate 194,753,875 of JARDYH010000003.1, forward strand.
GGCAGGAAAGCCGTTACTCCAAAAACAGGTTCCCGTATCTGGAAAAGGGCGTTGTTATAGTCCTTGTTTAGGGAAATAATTGTCTCATGTGCTATGCGTTGAAAGTCTTGATTTTAACCTTCTTTCCGTAGCAAGCCTAACAAAGGAAGGATACATTGTCACTTTCAAAGAATGCCTGTGTGAAGTGACAAAGGAGGGGCTAATTTGTGCGCAAGGGGATCTCAAAAATGGTTTATATGAAATGAGATCTAATGAGTGCGTGGTAAGTCAAATTGGAAATGCTCCAAGTCATTTAAATTATATCCACTTACTGCATAGAAGAATGGGTCACGTGAGTTTTAAAGTGTTAAAACAAATGCCAAAGGAGTGTAAAGGCATTGACCTCAATGGGTGCAATAAGTTTGTGGATTGCAGAGTTTGCAAGCAATCAAAGTCCAAGGTTCAGGCTATCAATAGGAGGTGTTTGAGTTAGTACACCTGGATCTGGTTGGTCCTTTTAAGGACAGTGTCGGAGGTACCAGATTTGTACTGGTCATTCTGGATGACAAATCCCGCTTTAGTTGGGTGTTCATGTTAAAGAAAAAATCAGAGGCATTTCAAACGTTTAAAGATTGGGTGACATGGGTGGAACGCAGGTTCCAAAAGCAAGTAATCCAGATTCAGTCTGACAGAGGCGGAGAGTTTACTGGTCATGATTTTTTCAAGTGGACCAAAGTGAATGGAATAACTCACAGGTTTTCGGATCCATTTGCGCCTTGGCAAAATGGAGCAATTGAGAGGAGGAATGGTCTACTTCAGATGGTGAAAGACTCTCTGTTGCTGGATGCAAATGCAGAGCCAGGCTTGTGGGCAGAAGCATTTTCTACTGCCAACTATTTACTGAATAGAACCTGGTCGCAAGCAATTGATAGTGTTCCTTTCTATCAGTTGCATGAAAATAAGCCAAACTTATCTCACCTGAGAATCTGGGGTGCGTTTGCATATGTAAACATTCCAAAAAGCCAGAGGCGAAAAGGAGACAGCAAGGCACTTCATGCTCATTTCGTTGGGTACAGTGAAAAGTCTTGGAAGTTTTACATTGGAGGTAGTAAAATCATTGTGTCTAAGTCAGCTAGCTTTGAAGAGCAAAGATGAACACTTTTTGGCTGCATTCGGACAACACATTAAGCAACTGACGGGGGTGGGGGACAATCGTCAGTTGTGTTGCTTATTATGTTGTGTGGAGGGTAACATGCCACTCACTAACTACTGACGGTATGCTATTCTGCCCAAATAAGCAACTGAGAGAAACAACTGGCTTGCAAGTTTTTTTAACTCGAAGCCAGTTGTTTAAAGTGTTGTGTGGAGGGGTGAGTGTGTTAATGGCATGTGGTGAGTGGGTTAAAACACAAGCTCATAGGGGCAGGTGGCAAGAGTGACCAAAGCGGCGGCTGCCACTCTGATACAACTGGTGCAACTTGCAGAGGCTGCTGGGATAGAACTGGGAGGACTGTGGGAGGAGGGAGGGTGGGGAGAGGGGCGGTCAAATGCCGGTAACCATGTAGTCTCATACACACCGTGTTTTGAAAAACTTTGCAGCTCATCCTGCATTGCAGAAAACCATTTCTGCTTCTCCTGCGCAGGCAGCTGTAACACTTCCTCATAGCTCTGAGGCTCGTAATTTGCTAAACAAACTCTTGCGTTGTGATTCTCAAACCCATACCTTTCAGGCGGTATGCCTTTGTTAACCCTGTCAGACCTCCTTAATTTACTAGGACTTGGTTCTATAGACAGTTTCTTTCCATTGCTTTCCATGGGGGGTGGAGTTAAATGCTGCTCTCTGGGAGATCCGGCTCCAGCAGTCATTAACCCCTTCTGCTCCTCCCCTTCATTTCTCCTGTCCGGTGAGAAATGTAGCAATACCTCTGGGTTTGAATGAACTCTTTGCCAGTTTTGCTCTACTGCCAACTATTTACTGAATAGAACCTGGTCGCAAGCAATTGATAGTGTTCCTTTCTATCAGTTGCATGAAAATAAGCCAAACTTATCTCACCTGAGAATCTGGGGCGCGTTTGCATATGTAAACATTCCAAAAAGCCAGAGGCGAAAAGGAGACAGCAAGGCACTTCATGCTCGTTTCGTTGGGTACAGTGAAAAGTCTTAGAAGTTTTACATTGGAGGTAGTAAAATCATTGTGTCTAAGTCAGCTAGCTTTGAAGAGCAAAACTGGCAAAGAGTTCATTCAAACCCAGAGGTACTGCTACATTTCTCACCGGACGGGAGAAATGAAGGGGAGGAGCAGAAGCATGTAGCTATAAGGTTCTTTAATGTGAACAGTATGTGGAAAATGGATTTATAAAGTTAGTATACTGTGCATCAAAAGAAAATGTAGCAGATGTGTTTACCAAACCATTGGCAGCTTATCAGCATAACAAATTAATTGAAAAATTAGGTTTTGAAATCCTTGTTAAAGAAGGACAGCTTTATTCAACTTAAGTCTTCAATTTTGAAGGGGTGTCAGGGAAAATGTCTGTTTAAGTTGAATAAAGAACTGGACAAGTTTTGAGTGTCCAGGGAAGACTGAACAGCCAGCTGCAGTCAATAATCTGATAATGTAGTTTTTTTCTCTATGCTGTTAAAAAGGTCAGGAAGATAGGGAGAATCTTTCTAGAAGGTTAGGTAATTGGCTGTGTGCTGAGTCAGGGTTCAGTAAATATGTATATTAGTAAGGATATAGGAATGGCTGTTAGTTAAGCTGAGGATTTTGCGGATGGAGGCTGGTGGAATGAGAAATTGACGGATGGAGAATTATGCTATGCAATAGCTACCTGAAAAACCTGTATTATCTGGAGGAACCAGTTATATATATACACACTATACTGCTGGAGTGTGAGTATTTCTTCACTGCTTGGACTTATGTTGGACTAAAAAGGCTTACTCTGCTAAAGCGAACAGGGAGCGCTTCTCTCCCTAACAGGCGAGAGTGTGTTAAACCATTGGTGTGATGGAGTTCTTTATTTGGATTCAGGAAATCAGTTATTCCAGTGCTGGCCAAATGAGTTTTAAAGTGTAATCTTATACATAACTTGTCAGAAGTAAACCCCATTGAGATCAATGGGGTTTATTCCTAAGTAAGTGGGTATATAAGATTGCAGCCCAAAGATTTCCCAAGGGTTTCAATGGCTATTGATCATGATGGCTATCTGCTACTCTCAGCATTGCTGCCAGACACAAGCAGGAGGGTGTTATTGTACTCATATCATGCTTGTGGGCTTTCCATAGGTATTTGGTTGGCTACTGTACAAACAAAATGCTAGACTAGATAAGATTTCCCAGGGGTTTCCCAAGGGTTTCCCAAGAGAGCCAGTGTGGTGTAGTGGCTAAAGTGTTGGACTGGGAGTCGGGAGATCCAGGTTCTAGTCCCCATTCAGCCATGGAAACCCACCGGGTGACTTTGGGCCAGTCACAGACTCTCAGCCCAACCTACCTCACAGGGTTCTTGCGAGGATAAAATGGAGAGGAGGAGGATTATGTACGCCGCCTTGGGTTCCTTGAAGGAAAATAGGTGGGACATATATGCAATAATACAATAAAAGACAAAATAAGATTTGGTTTGATCCAGCATGGTTCTTCTTATGTTTGTTTTATTTCCTAGTACATGACTCCACATACATATGATGCTATTTAATCATATACTTTGAAGAGGCTCAGAAAGACTGGATGTGTCACGTAGTTACTCCATCCAAGGTGGGTGGTAAGCTGCAAAGACACTTGGCATAGCAGGGCACCTGGACAGTACCAGTGTGCCTATAGATAATATCCAGTTCCCTAGGACAGATTGGAAGAAAGCCCTTCACCACCTGTGCAAGTTGGTGGCCTGTTACCTGTGGTTGAGTTCCTGAATATTCCCCTTCCGTTGTTTTTTTTAAAAGCAGGAACAGTTCCCTATCCTAGGGGCTCCCAAGGTGCCTCCTGTTGTGTCCACAGACCTGGGACCCTTGGAAATAGGAATCTGGTTCCACACAAAACTCAGGTGGTAGACATTTATTGTAGTGCTCCTTCTTTGCAGGCAGCTACAGGCAGACTGGCCTTTGCCTTGCCAGCTTGCTACAAAACCTGGGATGGATTATCTGTGCTTAATTGCAGGTCATTCATAAATCCTGGCCTGGCTCAAAGAATGGGCCTATCACAAACACTACACCTCCCTCCCTCTATCTATCTGCAATGTATGAGTTAGCAAGCATTTAGCTACCTGACCCAGAGTCATATTCAATTCCACTGGAGCTAGGGTGCATTTCTTTATCCAACTTAATTAAAAGTGTTCTAAACTGTATTCTAAAAGTGTTCTAAACTGATTTTCAGCCAAGGTTTTCACCTAACAATAGCAATAACAAAAAACTCAGCCATTACCTTTAAATAGTAGGGAGATGCTAAGCCTGAAATGACTCAGAACCAAATCTTGGATGTCATGCTGTGGTATTTTATATAAAGATTGTTTATAGAGCTCACTTAGGAGGAGAGGCAAATTTGGAACAAATTTGCATATGTGGTGGGAATGTAATAGAGTAAGGAAATTTTGGGATAAGGTTTTTCAAAAAATAGAAAAGGTCACTGCTCAAAGAATTAACAGAACAGCTGAACTAGCTCTTTTGAATAAGTTTGTTAAAGAAAATAGTGATGTAAAGGACAAAATATTGATTGGATTTATGCTGACTGCAGCAAGGCAACAGATAGCTAGTAATTGGAAAACAGCTAGGGGGTTAACAATTAAGGTGTGGGGAAAAATTTTGTGGAATATAGCAATGAATGAAAAATTAACACAGAAACTTAGAGTCTATAGAGGAAAAAAGAAGACGGATACATTCAGAAGAGAATGGTTTGCATATATAGATTATATGGGAAAAGATCCAAATAAGAACAATATTGCGGAAGCATATAAAAGTTATGGGACTCCTGAAAAGAAAGAAGAGATAGAGAAGAAGCTGGAAGAAAAAAAAAGAAGAAGAGAACAGAGGCAAATTAACCAATAAAAAAGAGGAAGGGGGGAAGGGGGATAAATAAATTATAGTAACAATGTTAAAATGGTGGATGAATCATGTAAGATATGTAAAAATGAAATAAAGATGTATTCACACACACACACACACAAAAACTTAGGAGGAGAGGCCTTGGTTTCCACATAGCTACAGATCAGATGAAATTGAAACATCCATATTTTTATTTTTTGTAATTTTTACTGAGATCTCCATAATGAGTTAATTAAACCATAATCTTTTTGTATCCAGGAAAATCATCTGAATACTATGTTCTTTTTCTTTCTGATACAAAAAGAAAAATTGTAGCTGAATGTTTGCTGAATGTAATGAGGGTATGAGCTAAAATACTATCCAATTATCTTGGTGTTTTTTGTATTAGTAGAGATAAGTGATCCGTTTTGGGCTTTACTTCTGTAAGTTTACTGATATTTTTGAATTTTATTCTTACACCATTAATTGTTGTAGAAGTATTATTGTCTATTGACTGGATCAATACATTGATTATGAGTGTAGCTAGGGCTGGCCGAAATGATGCAGTTATATGCCCTATTACATGCAGAAGATCACCTGTAGATGAATGTGAGAACTGGCTCTTAGTTATTTTATCTTTTTAAAAACTAACATGGGTGCGTAATATTACAGAACAGGTAAATATATGGAAATATTACAAAAAGACCCAGCTTGGATATACAGCAGCAACACAAAATTCTTGAAGTATGGGGAATTGATGCATTTCTCCCACTCCCAGGACCCATTATCTCAGAACCTGAAGTAAAGATCTGTTACTTTCAGCTGCTTCAAAGAACAGACATCAAAGTGCAGTGTTTTCTAAAGGGCAAGGATGTAACATGCCAAAGGAAATGGTTAAAGTTGAAGATTTCTTAGGACTAAAAGAGAAATGTTATTTCCCATATAAAATTATTTTACACTGTTGAGCTGAAGTTTTGGAGATTATGGTTTGGATCTGGAGAAGTGCTGGCAGAGGCAAGTTAGCAGAAAGTGCCTTCCCCACTCCTCCTCTTCCCCCTGGCTGCCCCCTCAAAAGCCTCTCCTGAGGACTGGGGACCCTCCTGAATGAGGTGGGTTGTGGCATGGGGGGACTAAGGGGGAAGAGGGTCACCAAAAAAACAGGCAGAAGTACCTTCCATGAGTGAGGAAAGGAAAGGGCCCTCCTCCTGCAAATTTCACACACAGGATACACTGATCATGTATACACAGATCATGCCAAGTAAGAATGAAGTATGTGCATATTGTTGTACCATTTCAGGTTCTGATGATGCTCTGTGATGTAGCTTGGTTTTCATGGTTCAACTATGGATCAGCTCTTGAGCAGAGGTTAGGTCAGGTCTGGTTTCTCAGGAAGCAAGACAGAAAGAGATCAGCACCATGGAAAGCTCCAAGTCAGGCTGGGTTTAGGAACTAAGCAGTGTTGTCTGTATGATGCTCCAAGGAGGAACAGAACAAGAGGGAGACTTAACTAGAAATGTAGCAGTCTTTGGGCTGGTTGCTCCCCACCACCACCCCTTCATACTGACTGAGGCTTGTTCTCTTAAAGGGATCTGGTCACTTTTAGCAATCTCAGGCTGAAACATGTTGGAGTTACTAGGGTAAGCTAATTTCCTCACGGCCTAAGTCCTCAGAGTTTGATGACAGTAATGTGACCTCCTCTGGACACAGGAGAGCCGAGTCCTGGAATTTGTTTGGTGAACTGGGTCCTGGGGAGGTGGAACCCATTATGTCTTTCTGTGGGTGAGTTCATCTCCCTGAACCATTTAACTGAAGCCTCCTCAGAGGACAAGTGGTCAGGATTCTCTGAGGATGAGGGTTCACAAAGTATCTGATTCATGGCAATTGTTCACTGCTTTTTGCTTCCAAATACTGTGGTCTCTATCTTGCTTGCTTGCTTTCCACTCACACTCACACTCACGCCGCGTGCATTTGAAGGTGAAGACAACGAAATAATTACAATCATGCAATTTATATTTTATGCAATCAATGTATATCCGAAATTTGAATACATTTATCAGAATACAAATTACAGAGTATATTTATCAAAGTACACTCATGAATCCTACACCCAAACGTGAAATGCATGAGCCTCAAATAAAATGGTGAAGGGCCTGTACATATGTAAATAATATTGTTTAACTTTGAAATACATGTGTAAAGTCCTGACCCTTTCCTTGTCATCACTCAGATGTATTTGGTGGGGGGGGGGGGGGCACAACTTATACATGCAGGCAATATTCACTACCAGTGAAACATGCATATATTTCACCTTTGTACATCAGAACCTGAGTACTGACAGTGCAATCCTATACATGACCGCTCAGAACTAATTCAGTGGGCCATACAATAGGATTGCAGTCTGAACATCTAATTAGAAGCAACTATTAAACCATTATTTAAGTGTGAATTGAGAAAAAGTTGGAATTCTGACATTTCATTCTCAAGTTTCTTTTCTGAATAAATTGAATACATTGATAGACATCTCAATGAAAGCAGTTTGCCATTTACTACACTACCATGAAGAAAGCTAGAAAGTATTCTCTCTGCATTGTTAGAGCCTGGTCTTTATTATGACATATTTACCGATACAGGTTAGAGCCACTAATTGGTTAGAACCACTATGTGGAGTGTTTTCAAGCAGCGACCATGATTGTCTTGCTCACCCTTGGCCCCATAAATATATCAATCTATATTCATGAATGAATTGACTATCTGCTGTAACTTGTGAGTTTAGGTTGTAATATGAATCCTTCACTATAAAAACCAAACTATAATTATACTTACTTTCTGCATTTGTTACATTGGCATTAAACAATCTACTCTACATAAGGTATTATGGTTTGGGGTTTGTTTTTTTCATGAATGCAAGCATGATTATTTATTAGCCTCTACTAACGAATATCTGCATATAGCTACATAACAAATGTTTCTTTAGGTGATAGAATCACTTCTAGATAAAATATTGTATATGCATATATTACTGAATTGTTGAGTTGTAATGTGGTGAAGCAGTCATGGGTAAATGTTAAAAAATGGTCTTTGTTTAATTTTCATCTGCCCTCTCAAAATGGAAGGTTGAGCATGAATGAACATAATTCCTGCTTTGCGTTTATTTTTATTTCTATCCTCTCACCCCTACAGTCAAGGGCTGGTAGTAATAATTATAAGCAGGGCCGTAGAAGTCAACATTTTAAAATGCTATGAGTTTATTTTATATAAAAATATATCACAATTATCAAGCATCTGCTCAACCCTGGCTGTTAAAAGTTTCAGTGTCAAGTTTAAGGAGTTCTGCAACTGTGCAAGAGTCATGAACAATACCTGTTTACATATCCTACTGTTCAAATGTGGTGCATGGACGGTTCAATGAACAGTGCTTTTTCAATCGATCATGAAGTTTTGATGGAACATAAGAAATAAGGTTTAGTGGTCTCAAAGATAATTTAGTGCATGGCTACAACTAGCCATAATGGCTATATATTACCACCAGTATCGGAAGCAGTATTCCTCTGTTTACCAGTGTCATGTGTTTGCCCGTTCCCTCTGGCATTCACACATGCTGGCAAACTGACACGAGACACTCCCATCAGTGAGACTTCTTTTTATTGAGGAAATCTCACGTTAACAAGCTTAATGGTTACATATCTCCAAAACATACTTAAAGCTGAATGAGGGTCAGAAAGCTTTAGGCTCCATTCTTGATACGATCCTTCAGGCAATCACACAGGGGGGGGGGGTCTTAAAAGGCTTACCAAACCATCCAAAGGGAGCTTCTCCAGACACCACATATGCTGGTAACTCAGGGGACATTGCCCATGCCCACAGGTCATGGGAAGGGTAACATTTCAGGCACAGGAGCCCCATGCTTTCTGCTTAGCTCTGGGAACTCCCTACCACCTGAGTCTGGCAGAGAGAGAGAGAGAGAGAGAAAGAGAGAGAGAGAGAGAGAGAGAGAGATCACACACCATCAAACCCAGCCTGCCAAGCGCTGAGCTGACAAGGTAAGTGTGATCACAGGGAAGGTAAAACCTCAGGTACAGAAGTCCCGTGCTACTGCAAGCACTGCCAAACTTCCTGCCGCCTGAGTCTGGCCACAAACATCCAATCCACAGCAAATGCAAGTTCAAGTCTATGGCTGAATTTGGACGATACAATAAGCAACTGGGGGGGGGGGGGACAATTGTCAGTTGTAGTGACTATCGTGTCATCTGAATGCTGCCATAGTCAACTCAGTGCTGATCCTAATCCACACCACAGTTGATTATTTATTACCATGTTGTGTGGGGAGTACCCCCTAGATGAACAACTGTAAAGTTGATTATTAAAAAGTTGCAGGGGGCCTGCCTTCTTTTGTATATGGTCACTTTAGTATAGTGCCTGCAACTTTAACTGTTGTGATGAAGAGGGAATTTCACCAGGAACTAATTGCATACAAATGACACTGGCTGAAATTCTGTTTTCTCTACAACTGTTAAAGTTACATGAGCCCTGTCCTCCTTTTCAGATGGTCAGCCTAATATAGGGAGACATGGGCTTCTTTCAAACCACTTGACAGACAGGTTCTCTGACCTGTAAACCATGCCCATGTGCCAACAGGGTGGGACTACTCCACCCACTAAGATGATGCTACAATTTGAGTGATACCTTCAAACAGTGCCCCCCACCTGTGCATCATACCCAGGTTTCCAGAGAAACCTGTTACAGCTGCAAGGCCACGACAAGGAGTGAGAGAGCTATTCCCATGAGAAACTCTGACAGAGATAAGCTTGCAGAGACATTGACATTCTAAAACTATTCCTAATAAATCTACCTATATTCAACAAGGCCTCCAGCCTTGTTGAAGACCTACACATGACAACCAGTAGCTGGGGAAGATGAGGGGGAGGAGACTTTTACATACATGTCCTACTTGTGGGATTCCCACAAGTAACAACTTATTGACTAATGTGTGAATAGAATGCTGGACTAGATAGTAGGGCTGTGCACAGCCCCGTACCCCTGCCCTGATTTGACTTGGAGGCCGATTCAGACCTTCAAAATCAGCCTTGATTTGACTTGGGGTTCAGTCCCAGGCTACCTCACTTTGGCTTCGTTCCAAAGCCAAAACAGGGGTGACTGCTGCAGTTTCCTAGGCACCCAGGAAAGCTGGGTGCAAGGTTGGCCGGGAATCCATTGGACTCCCCCTTCCTAGCTACTCCACCCCTACTCGCCTGCCCACTGACCCATGGGACTTAGCTGAGGCCTCCGCGCACACCGCCAAGCTGCCCGGCCATCTTTCTAGACTGCAGTGGATTTAGTGTTGTAAACTATGGCAGGATGGAGATGAGGTCAGGTGACTCACTGGCGCATGCAGAGGCCTCAGGTAAGTTCATCAGATGGGCAGGCAAACAGCAGTAGCCAGAGGGGAAAGGTTGAGCAGGACTTACTTGAGGCCTCCGCACACACCAGCAAGCTATTTCTGGATGCCTTAGTTTACTAAATCTATGGAGGTCCAGAGAGGTGGCCGGGTGGCTTCCCAGCACATGTAAGGTGACCAAATGGAAAGGAGGACAGGGCTCCTGTGTCTTTAAGCTGCAGGATCTATTCTAGAGTGACCAAATACAAAAGAGGGCAGGGAATTTCACAAGGTGCTGCATACATACAAATGACACCTGCTGAAATTCCCTTTTCTAGACAACTCTTAAAGATACAGGAGCCCTGTCCTCCTTTCCATATGGTCATGCTAAGCATGCACAGGGGGAGTGTGTCCCTGCTGGTACTTCAGGACCTCTCAGTGGCTTTCGATACCAATGAACATAGTATCTTTCTGGAACGCCTCAGGGGATTGGGACTCAGGGGCACTGTGCTTACCTCTCAGGCAGGTTCCAGATGGTGATGCTTGGGGATAGTTGCTCCTCAAAGAAGGAGCTGTTGTATGGCATACCACAAGGTGCCATCCTATCCCTAATGTTGTTTAACATCTACATGAAACTGCTGGGAGAGATCATTCGGAGGTATGGGGCGGGGTGCTATCAGTATGCTGATGACACCCAAATATTTTTCTCTATGCCTTTGACAACAGTGTCAGCTAAGGATGGTGTGTCTCCTCTGAATGAATGCTTGGAGGTGGAAATGGGCTGGATGAGGAAAAACAATCTGAAGCTGAATCCAGATGAGACAGAGGTGCTTACTGTCAAAGGCCCCAACCTGGGTTTGGAGGTGTGTCAACCAATTCTGGATGGGGTTACACTCCCCCTGAAAGACTGTGATCGCAGCTTGGGGATGCTCCTGGATCCATTGCTCCAAATGACAACTCAGATAGATGTGACGGCCAGGAGTGCCTATTATCAGCTTCGGCTGATACACCAGTTGCACCCCTTCCTAGAGTTGGAAGACCTAACGGCAGTAGTGCACATGCTGGTAACTCAAGGCTCGACTTCTGCAATGCGCTGTACATAGGGTTACCTCTGTGCCTAGTCTGGAAACTTCAACTAGTTCAAAGTATGGCAGCCAGGTTGGTCACCAGTACACCTCGGGGTGACAATATCACACCAGCTTTAAAATCACTTCACTGGCTGCCAATTACTTTTCGGGCGAAGTACAAAGTGTTGGTCATAACTTTTAAAGCCCTACATGGTTTGGGTCCAGGTTACCTGTGGGATCACCTTCTCCCATACAATCCACCCTGCACACTCAGGTCCTCTGGGAAGTATTTGTTACAGTCAGCCAAAACTAGGCTGACAACTGTTACTCAGAGGACCTTCTCTTCTGCTGCTCCCAGACTGTGGAATGGCCTGCCTGAGGAGATTTGTCAACTTAATAGTCTCTTTGACTTTAAGAAAGCCATAAAGACCGATCTCTTCTGGATGAATTTTAAGTGTTTTATTGGTATTTTATTGGTATTTTAATAATGCATTAGTTTTATGTGCTTTTAATCAGTTTTATGTTGTTCCCCGCCTCAATCTGGAGGGAGAGGCAGGTAAGAAATAAATAAATACGTTATTATTATTATTATTATTATTATTATTATTATTAGGTAAGCCCCACAGGTGGGTAAGCGGGAGGGTGGCAGCAGCTGGCCATTGAGTCAAAGTTGTTTGGTATCATGTTCCTACTTAAGGAGTCCTCCTCAGAGGAAGAGCTAGAGGCCCCAGAAGTAGGGTGAATATATGAAAACGAGAACAGTGCTCCTGTATCTTTAACAGACATAGAAAAGGGAATTTCACCAGGTGTCATTGTATGCATGTAGCACCTGGTGAAATTCCCTCTTCATCACAACAGTTAAAGCTGCACTAGCTATACTAGAAAGACCAGATACAAAAGAGGGCAGGGCTCCTGCAGCTTTAACCATCATTATCTCAGTTTTGCCTGGATTCAGCCTGTAGCAGCTAACCTGGATTCTTACACCATGGGCAGTTGCTGCACAAGTACTGAGATACATAACCAGGATTGAATGAGGAAAGAAGTAGATGTTGGGGAGGGCTCCACATGGTCTCACCTCACGTTAACAAGTTATGGACAAGATGGGATACTGGAAAAGATGGGTTTCAAATCACATTTGTTTCAGGGTTAAAAGCTGGCATCCAAGTTGTTTATATTTAGTTTTAAATTTTAAAAGTAGACATTTTAAAATAAACCTAAATCTTGGCCTATTTTTACACAATATTTACACAAAAATTCAACTCTATTCCTTTAAGAGTTTGTATCTTGTATCTGCCTCATGTCTCAGGAGAAAACATTAATGCATCAACATGGCTTTTTCTTTCTGGATTACTGTTACGTCAATGTAATCGCTTGTTTATGCTGAGTAATCCTGTGGCAACACAAATAATACATTCCATGATCTTATTTTGTCGAGATACTGGCTAGAGATTATCCATGTCCAATCGTTTCGTCGCCAGAATAAAGCCTAATCACATCAACGGAAAGGAATTAGTTTCTATAATAAAGAAACAGGGCAAGAATAAACATAGACATAATTACCCCTTTCTTTAACCCTGATTTACAGGAAGACAATTCCTATGCAGCATGATTGCTTCTATCCTCTATGCTTCTACCATGTTATGCATCTTTGTCATTATTTTTAGCACCTTACTTTGCAAATACGCTATCTAAAGAGGGTGGCCTACCATTACTGAAAGTGAGGATGTGGCTGCTTCAGGCAGCTGATTATTTATGGCAAAAAAGTGGTAGTTATTTGATATTGTTGTTGTTATCTCTCTTTTATCACTCATGGTGGTTTTTCTAGATGGACATGACGGGCTTTGCCAGGTCATGCTGTCTTGTACTGATTCAGGAATTTCCTGACCATTGAGCATATTTTAAGTATGACTACTTTCTGGATGTTGGTGCAGATGTATTTTGGTAGGCCCAGTTTCTGAAGGTTTCCTGTATAGATGATGATGATGATGATGATGATGATGATGATGACCACCACCACCAGGTAGGGGAAGAGGTATCTGTGGAATTTTCTACCTAATTTTCCAAAATAACCTGATCAACTTTGGGTACTATACACCTTGACTTGTAGGGAGAAGCCATTAGGGAGTGTGAGAACTAAAGCTATTTCTAATTTTTATGGCTGTTCTTATATATCTTTAGTCCTATGCTCTTTGTTGATTTGTATCTTAATTTATTCTTTTATATATTTGCATTGTATTTTCTAATTGTAATTGTTAAATTGCATTTTTGTCTTTAAATTCTTTAGAATCTTTCCAGAGAATGTTATTGGGCTTATTAAAATAGAATTAATAAAGTAATATATAAATTTGCTTCTGTGCTTCAAACAATAAAATGTCTTAGGCAGGCCCCAGCTTTAAGCAAGATATGCATGAGCCTTGTGGCTATGCAGTCCAATCACTGCACTGTCTTCCCTCTTTCCTTCTTGGCGCACTATGATTAACTCAGGAATTATTCAATCAACCACAGTTTCTGGTTACATCAAAATCAATAACCTGTGGTTACCAGGATCAGAACATGTCAGGATTTTAAGCCCATTTCAAGCTGTGGTTTAAGATCCTAGCTTGTTCCAATCTTGATATAATAGGAAACTATATTTATTTGAAGATTTCCTAGGTTAATTACAGTACACCAAGAAGTTAGGGTGACCATATGAAAAGGAGGACAGGGCTCATGTAACTTTAACAGTTGCAGAGAAAAGGGAATTTCAGCCGGCGTCATTTGTATGCAATTAGTTCCTGGTGAAATCCCCTCTTCATCACAACAGTTAAAGTTGCAGGCACTATACTAGAGTGACCAGATACACAAGAGGGCAGGGCCCTTGCAGCTTTAACTGTTGTAATGAAGAGGGAATTTACTTTGGAAAATGGTCTGTTGACTGTCAATAAAGATTGAAATTGAAATTGAAGAGGGAATTTCACCAGGTATGAATTGCATACAAATGATGTTGGCTGAAATTGCCTTTTCTCTACAACTGTTAAAGTTACATGAGCCCTGTCCTCCTTTTCATATAGTCAGCCTACCAAGACGGGAAGAAGTAACTGGCAACATGAGGGCAGAGTATGTGGCTTCAAGGCTTGTGAGTATCTCAGGATTATTTTACTCAATATGTACAGCCAAACCTGGCTTGTATTTGTCTTTAGCAGTTGGGTAGTAGAAACAAGGTTCATCAACGAAGCTTTTCCCATCACAGGTCAAACAATCAAGAAGCACACCAACTTTTTATTTTAATATTTCAGAGTGAATTAATCTGCCTAATTCTCAGAGTTTTCCCACATTCGTCAAGATCAGTCTAAGCATCAAGAGAGCAGCTGCGAAAATTAAGAAGCATTTCCCTAAAAGAGTTGGTTCTCATTGGAGTGCCACATTTCCTGGTCACTGTCAGCCTTCGTCATCGCGACCAGGAAATGTGGCACTCCAATGAGAACCAGGCTGCGTGGCCTGGTTCCCATTGGAGCACCGCATTTCCCGGCCACAGCAGACGATGTGGTGGCCCACGGCGGCAGGTGGCAGCAGGTGGCGGTGGCGGGTGAGGCAGACGATGGCAAGCAGCAGCAGGTGAGTGGGGAGAGTTGGGAGAGGTAGGTGAGTCCAATACTCAGGTGATTCACTCAGCCACCCCTCTCTCCCCCTCAATCCTCCTGCTAGCATCCCATCAGCCATTGCTGCTGAAAATCTACCCTGTCACCTGGACTAGAGTGGCAGCCACCACTTTGACCACTCTTGCCTTGCAACTTCCTGGCTATTGAAATAACAAATGGTGGTCAAGGAAATAACCAACGGTGCCCTCCACATAACACAATAACCAATGGTATTTCAAATAACCAACTCTGCACAGCATTAGTTATTTGCATTTGTTATTTTTGCCAAATAACCACCTGTTCACTATTTGAACCACCGTTGGTTATCATGTTGTCCAAACACAGACTCTGTGAATCTTTTGTCTCACTGAATCCATGAGTTACTCTCATACACATATGTTTGTAACAGGGATCCCTGGGTTAGATGGTGCCCTGCAATGCACACTCTCCTTCAAGGGGAGTACGTCTGTGCAGAAAGAGATGTGTTTTGAATGTGACACATGCTGCTGTTACAACCATACATCAGGATATAAATATGATCAATTTCAGAAATGTAATTTGCAAGCCTCAGTTCTTCCAACAACACGCACACTATTCATCAAAATTCCAAAGTTTTGTTGGAATACAAATTGGGGACCACTTCATGGATTAAATTTTTATGACATGGAGATAATATCCATGTAGAAATAGCAATTCCTTTTGTCCCAAATAAAAAAATGTAATGTAATTTTGAAGTGCTAAAAAATTATTTCAGATGGAAACAGTTAATGCAACTGATAGGCATTCTTCTTTAGATTAAGTTTCAAATGGGCTTATTAATCCCAGGCTAGTGAAACTGCTATGTGTTCCTGTTTAAAACAGAACATTGAATTAGCTCAGTTATATACAAGATCTGTCAAAAATTATTTTCAGATAGTTTCTTCCAAAGTCACTGAAGTTTGTCAGAAAGTTCAAAATCAATGTTCTTCATTCCCCTAGCAATATGTGAGATTGTCAACTAGTGTTAAACATTTTCTTGGGCCTGCACTGACCCACACGTGTGTGGTTCTGGGTAGTCTGGAATACCTAACTTATTTCTCAAGAATCCCAAAGAAATTGATAGTGTGGCAGGAGAAACTACAAATTCAAAGCATTGATATTCCATATGCAGTTAAGGAGAGCCTAAAAAGCTCTCTCCTGTGGTGCCAAGCCCTCTCTCCCTTCTCAAAGATGAGTTGTTTGTTTGCTTTTTGCTACAAAACTAGCAGGAAAGACTGGCAAGCTATTGGGGAGAACCCATTTTGAGCTAAGACCAAATTCAAAGGGTCTTGGACTTGATCAAAATGGGGCGATGTGTTTCAGTCTGGGGAAGTTCTGAATTTGTCTCTACACCTCCCTGCTGTTCTATCCTCACCCATGCCAGGAAGCAGAGAAAGATTTGTGTGCATTGTTTCCACAAATCACCATCATCATCAGAGGTTGAGGAAGGCAAAAATGGCTGCCATACTCCACTTTTATCATTTATTTAGTTGTTTAATAGTAGGGTGACCAGATAAAATCCAGGTCAGGGCTCCTGTAACTTTAACAGTTGTAGAGAAAAGGGAATTTCAGCCAGTGTCATTTGTATGCAATTAGTTCCTGGTGATATTCCCTCTTCATCACAACAGTTAAAGTTGCAGGCACTATACTAGAGTGACCATATACAAAAGAAGGCAGGGCCCCTGCAACTTTAACTGTTGTGATGAAGAGGGAATTTCACCAGGAACTAATTGCATACAAATGACACTGGCTGAAATTCCCTTTTCTCTACAACTGTTAAAGTTACATGAGCCCTGACCTGGATTTTATCTGGTCACCCTATTTAATAGGAAAAAGGAAATTAACTGGAGTTCCCGATACCATCATTTCTGTTACACTGTTTTGAGGGGTAACTTCATCTCTACAGCATGGATCCTAAGGCTATGAACACATAATGAAAAGCACATGATGAAACTGATGCTTTATAGAGATACTGCATTGTTATAAAATTACATTTTGTTTGGGATAACATAAAATAATCTACTCCCTTTTTAAATTTAGCATTAATAAATGGAGGGATTGAAAATGGAATTGTAACAGCAACTTTCCTGATAAAATTCTTGGTCAGTTTCACTGGGATGAAGCTGTCACATCTATAAAAGTCTAGCAGTGGCATTGCTATATTTATCAGCCAACTTCCTCTGATTGTTAAAGACAATGGCTTGATAGTGCCATACTCTGAAGAGGAAGAACAGGAAGTGAACTCATCAAGTGTACAAAATCATGCATGGTGTGGAGATGTGGATAGGAAGACATTTTTCTCCCCTCTCAAAATAGTAGAACCCAGGGTCAACCCATGAAGCTGATTGGTGGGAGATTCAGGACAGATAAAAGGAAATACTTCTTCACACGGAATTCACTATGGAATTCACTAGCACAAGATTTGGTGACGGACACCAATTTGGATGACTTTAAAAGAGGGTTGGATAAATTCCTGGAGGAGAGGGCTATCAATGGCTACTAGTTCTGATGGCTATGAGCTACCTCAAGTATCCAAGGCAATAAGCCTATATTTGCTTGGAAGTTTGCTACCTTCTGTCGCATCAGGGACCATCCCCTTCCTGCCAAATCCTTGCAGTGGTTTCACTTTGCATGCAGCACCTGGTGAAATTCCCTCTTCATCACAACAGTTAAAGCTGCAGAAGCCTTATCTTCCCTTTCATGCGGTTACCTAGTTAAGTTGAAAATTAATTAATGAGTCAGATCCGTCTCCTTTTCTGGCTGCAAAACATCCTGGACCAGCACTGGCTGTGTAAGCATGTGAGTCCTGTTTTGCTGTTGTGTCTAAATGAAACAGTCTATGGAGAGAGAGAGAGAGAGAGAGAGAGAGAGAGAGTCTATATGTATTTATGTTTTCTGTGACTGTATATTGTAAAAGGGGAAGGTTGCATTTGTATTTCAGTTCTCTACTAGAAGAGATATTAATGGAAGATGATTTCCACTAATAAACATACTGATTTTATTATTTATTTATTTATTTATTTTGGCATTATTAAACTACCTTGTCGACGCGTGTGTGTGTGTGTGTGTGTGTGTGTGTTTGCACAAATGTAGTATAAGAGTTCAGTATTGGGGCAAAGTAGAGGTCTCACTAAAGATGGCTAGCCCGGAGCTCATCATGCCCTTAATCTTGCCCCAAGGATATCTCTAAAGGACATTAGTAGCAGCAGCAGCAGCATAATTTTGTATGTTTGTGTGAAGTCTCCACATCCCGCCACACTGTGTACTCACGATCTTAAAGTCACTTGATTCTCAGTGGAATGGGAGTTGTTGCTGGCACAAGAGAACACGGGTCCAAAAGCCATAGCTTTTGTATGGCTATGTGATTTCTCCACCCCTTGCGTATACAATCTTAAAGTACATGCACCTCAGTTTTCCCTTCCTCTGATATGAGTTGCTGGCTATTGGGCATTCAAAAGACTGTTCCATCTCTAGTGTCCCCCTTGACTGCCTCCAGTGGCAAATCCTCCCTCTTACCCATCAGAATGGCCACCAGCCGCCACTGCCTACAGGCCATCCTCAGTAAGAATCTGTCCAAACTGCATTTGGAGCTCTAGGAGCTTTTCAGTAAACATTAACTTAAGGCTGGCTCTCTGGGATCACCTGAGTTCATAAACCAGGAGGATTCTGGACTGTAGTGCTGTGCCCTAGATTGAACAGCCTGAAGCTCTCTGCCATATCAGTTCCAGTGGCCCATGTAAAAGGAAACCAGGGCCTAACCCACAGGACACCTGGGTTGGAGCTCCACAGCACCTTCCATGAATTTCGTATAAAAATCTAGGTGTAGTATATACATATTTCTTGTGATTCTAAACTTCGTAATCATTGTTAAAGTGAGATACGGAGCATGCTAGTTTCTCCATGAAAATGTCCTTTTCCTTACATTCTGAAATTGGCTTCAGAAAAAGAATGGCTTGCTTTCTTTGTTTACTTGCCATGGACAGGAGAAAGAACAGCCCCATGGGAACTGCCATTTGCTGGAAAGTATCATCCAATGAGATTCCTGCCATCTCACAAACCTGGTGCCAGTTTGTCCGCATCTTTCCCTATTATTATACTCTGATTGCAGAACATTCTTACATTGTTCCTTCAACACTCCATCTATTTGTTAAACAGTTTATTTAGGAACAAATTAATTGCATCAGACTCTGTTATAAACAACACCCCCAGAATGTCAGGCAATATCATTTTCTCACACAAATGAAAAGATACAAAGCAACCTCGGTTTGTTTAAAGTAGATAATTGATTGCTTCCCCTTTATGGTGAGCACTCGGTTGCAAAAGCAAAACATTGACAAATACAGAAATGATCTCCTGTATACACTTGCAAATGGCATGCCTTGTGGCTAAAATGTTTGGGAGGGGTTTGGAGGGAAGGCAATTACAATCACAAGAAACATAACTGGACCTTTTCTCTTGTGGACATTCCTTCCTAGAGAGATTCCTTTGGCTCCCACTCCCATCTGCTTCAGGTGAGCTCCTAAGGGAACAATCCTATGGTCCCATATACCATCGGGGGGGGGGGGGCATAGTGTCAAAGTTCCCCTTGAGGAGGACTAGGGTGACCAGATAAAATCCAGGTCAGGGCTCCTGTAACTTTAACAGTTGTAGAGAAAAGGGAATTTCAGCCAGTGTCATTTGTATGCAATTAGTTCCTGGTGAAATTCCCTCTTCATCACAACAGTTAAAGTTGCAGGGGCCCTGCCTTCTTTTGTATATGGTCACTCTAGTATAGTGCCTGCACCTTTAACTGTTGTGATGAAGAGGGAATTTCACCAGGAACTAATTGCATACAAATGACACAGGCTGAAATTCCCTTTTCTCTACAGCTGTTAAAGTTACATGAGCCCTGACCTGGATTTTATCTGGTCAGCCTAATCTAAGATTCATGCCAAGTTAAAATGGTTGAACAGTTCAGGAGAGATTAGGAAAATAGAGATGCACATTTCTATGCATAACTAATTATTCTGCATAGAGTAGAGGGACAGGTTACAACTGAGCTGCAGGTAATGCAGCATTGTTGATGAACCGATTCTTACTAGCTGCTCTCCCCGAATAGAATATCAATATGGGGATGTGCATGTCTAGTAGCTGTATGCCAGTATAAATAAATTTGAAGCAACTGGACCATTTTAATCTATGTTCCCTAAGCTATGGCTCATGAGTGTCTAAGGACTGGGTGTTTTCTTCAAAGAGCATGACATAACATCAGTTTTTAGGCTTTGAAGCAGTTGTAAGATGACTTTATCAGCTGAGTTTTTCTTTTGTAGGTGTTACATGGCTGGAGCCATCTTTGAGCTTACATGGATGTGGAATCGACAAATTTTCACTTTTGGGCTAAGAAGCCTAACCTTAGTCAGTGATTACACAACTTTGAATTGGAGAGTTTTGGGCTGAACTCGGTGGAGCTTGCTTCCAGTAAATATATAAGGTTTGAGCTACATGCTGAAGATGGAAGTCTGGGACAATGGTCCTATTCAGATATTTTACTGAGCACATGGGGGCACCTAGCTGAACATGTGGAAGCCAATAGCAGAGAGAATGTGCACAAGTCAGCCATCTATTGAAAGACATGTTGATGGAGTGCTATTAAAAGTTCTCAAGTGAAGAAAACAGTGTAGTGTCCTCAAGTCATCTGTGTTATCACAAGGATTTTCAAATAGGTACAGATAAAGAAAGGAGGGTTATTGAAGTTTGTAGAATTTATTTTTCAAGGTGGAAAGTGAAAATGTTAGTTACTCTTTGTGAAGAGAACTGTTTTGGATCTAAACTAGCTTGCTATTGTCTTTTAAAGAGTTATTTCTTATTTTGCACCACTCCATTTGTTGACCTTTTCCCTAGCCATCTTTCCTTTTGCCTCTCAGTGACAACCTGCTGTTATTTTCAACATTCTCTACTCATCTTCAGATAGGGTTTTGAGTCTGACAGTGCTCTTGCTGTAAATATAGAGAATATGACCTGAATTTCTAAAGAGAACAGCGCTCAGTACCTCAGACAAAATGTTTCACTTGACTTTATTTTAGTAGCGAAAATAAGGAAGTACTATCTGGTGCTGAGTATCAGCAAAAATGTTCGCCACTGTGTGGAAGTCCAATATATGCTGTTGCTGCTAGCATTTTCCTTTCCTCCAAGGAACTCAGGAGGGAACAGGCTGCAAATTATCAATGTAAAAGGTGGGTTCCACATACAAGAAATGTGTGTGAGAGAAGGCTACCAACACTTCCATTGTGCAGTTATTTTTCTGCGGTAAGAAAAACAAACAGGAGCTGTAAAAAAAAAAACTCTTGAGGGATACAAATGAAGGTAGCAAAGTCTGGACTCTTGTCTCCTCCCCCCCCGAAAAAAACACATACAATCCCCCCCCTTGAAACACATACACTTAAAATTTTGTGAATGAGGCAAGGCAGTTGCGCAATAAAGCCTCATCAAAGCCAGGTCTACACCAAGCAGGATACAGCGGTATGAAAGCAGTATGAAAGAGGTATATAAAAAGCAGGAGCCACACTGCTGCTTTACAGAGGTATTGAAGTGCACTGAAAATTGTTGGGGCCCATTGACACATACCATATACCACTATATTCTGCTTGGCATGGCTCCTGCCTTTTATATACCACTTTCATATCGCAATATCCTTCTTGATGTAGATCTGTCCCCAGTAGCACCCAGAGAGAGAAGCCCCATGGCTTCATGAAAGAGCTTAAAATGGGAAGGGGGTGTGGATGCACACACAAGCCCTGCTGATGACTTCCCCATCCGCTCAGTCCTCAAATTTTCCAAGTGAGGCATGAAAGTGGCTTCTACTCGCATTTGGTTGAAAATGAGTAGGAGCTTCAGTGTGATCAGGAACCATGATCCTGCAGAGATCCTGAGCATGCAGAGATGTTTGGGTGGGTCTTGCAAGTGCACCCACATCCCCTCCCCACAGTTAGTCCTCACATGAGCAAGCTGAGCATCTACATAGAGAGAGGAGGAGGAGATGTAGAAAGGGAGAGGGGGAGAGAGGAGGGGATGGGATGGGGGAGACTTGGGGAAGCATTCAAAGCTCAAGGAAATGTGTAGTCCTTGAGCCATCACAAAAAGCATGGCACTGGACTCTCTTCTCCAAGACTGGTGTGAAGGATCTTCCCTTCCCCCCACCCCAATACACTTTTTTCTGTCTATGTTCGCACTAGTTTCTTCTGTAAAGTGCCATAGCCCTCAAATTCTCACATAATCCTTTTTGTATGAATGTAACTATTTTTCTTGTTTTATTTTTTATGCTTTGTAAGACACTTCAAACATTAGAAGTAAGGAGTTAAGGTTGTAAAAAATTCTGTTCCAGTAAGCAAATCTGCACCAAAAGGGTTTTGTTTTCTTTTTGTTTTGTGGTGCAGGGCAGGGGAGGAAGTGGAGGGCAGATTATTCTATATACCTCAATAGATATTTCATTTGTGCTCACTTTATTTATTTAAGGAAATGTGTGGACTGCTTTTTATTTTCAAAAAAGAAAATCCCAAATTATTTACAAAATAAACTCATAATAAAATATAATAACATTAATCAATATTATAGTAAAACATTTAAAAAAAACCCAGCAAAATATCTCATTCAAAATAACCACAAGTATTTGGCAATGCTAATAGTGAGGAAAATGCCCGGGCAGACAATTATGCTTTAAGTTGCTGATAGGAACACTCCACACAATGAGTCTGCCTGATCTCAATGCCACACTGATCTCAATACCACATGGTGGATGCCACACTGAAGAAGGCCCTTCTCTGCACCATGACCAAGTGAACATTAGTTGGTATGGTAACAGCCATGGTAAGCAAGACTATCCCCTCAGAACCTAAAGACTGGGGGGGGGGGCTATATGGGAGAAGGTGGTTTTTTAATGGCACTGTTCCAGGTAATTGATACTATTTTTATCGTATTGCTCTGTCCCCCTACTACAAAGCTAATGGAGAGAACCTTGCAAAAGTTGGAAAAGTAGAATACCTGAATGTAAATGCATTTTTTTTAATTATGTATTCTACAAAGCTAAGAGTCATATCTGTACCTCCACACACATTTGGCTCTGGCCACACCCACTGTTAGAAAGTAGGCCTCAACAGATTTCAGCTGAGGTAATGCAGACCTTGACTAGAAAAAGATTCCCCATCTGTACCCTTTACATAGAATTAAGGACCTTGTTGTAGTTGTCCTTATGAATTTCCTCATATGAGAAAATGTTCAGACCACGAGTATTTCTACATGAGGTATTTATTGTGCATTTGTCATTCCCTTTTCATGATTGTTTATGAGTTCTTTAGATGATGTCGTAATCCTCCAGTTTTCCTTCTGTTTTTAAACAGCACTTTCAGCAAGATTTTTAGAGCAGGGAAAATGCAATATTATCTGCAAAAGTGAAAGAAAATGGTTTTTCCAATTATGCAATTGCACTATTCTTCTATATGAAAGTGCCATAGAGGTGATGTAGCCCAAAAGCAGGAAAGGAAGTGTTTTTCATGAAGTGCTCAAGTCTTAATTCTACAATAAAACTAAAAGTAAATACATCAGATAAACAACCTTGGGTAGAAAAACACTCAGTCTTCTTCTGCAATTGCAGTATTTCCAAACTAGACAGATTTTTGCAGGGCTCTTGCATCACAATAGCATGAGTGGACTGTCTAAGAGGACTGACCAAGATTATTACTGAAGGGCAAACATGAAGGTATTGTGTCTGAGATGTGTTATACAGAGCAATTCAAGCAAAAGCACAAACTGATCTCAAGATGGAAGAACAGTATTTGGCCTTTTTAACTCCAGATACATTTTC
This sequence comes from Anniella stebbinsi, assembly GCA_029215795.1. NCBI lineage: Eukaryota > Metazoa > Chordata > Lepidosauria > Squamata > Anniellidae > Anniella > Anniella stebbinsi. The sequence continues at coordinate 194,777,772 of JARDYH010000003.1, forward strand.
ATTATAGCTCAATTTCAAGGAAGATCAGTTGACAATCATCTTTTGATGGTACCTCATGCCTCAAAAGTAAAATGGAATATATTTTGAATGTGTTCTGTGCAGTTGGAAATTTGTCTGGGGAAATGCAGCTTTTGAACATATGTGAGTGTTATGCCTAAGAAATTACTGGCTGACGTTTCCTCCTGGTATGCCAGCCATCCTTTGTAGGGCAGAATTAGAACTGCCCTCCACTATGTCAGGACTGATTTGCTCTATTTCAAATACTGGCTGACTTTGCACAAAATGGATGGTGCTAGTCTCGTCAAACTGTTGTAGCTTGAACAATGGTGGTTTGGAGGATAGGCAGAGCATTGCCAAGAGTTGGTAAAGAAAAATAGCCTGCCCTATGTCAATGTGGTGCGACCCTAAGAACTGAACAGAAAAAACACAAGGATATATTGAGATATGGCCAATGGCTGAAGGGGAAGGGAACTGAGAAAGCAATGAACACTTTATATGCACCGAGACATAAGAAGAGCCCTGCTGGATCAGACCAAGGGTCCATCTAGTCCAGCGTTATGGTCACACGTTGCCAACCAGCTGCCCAAGGGAGACTCACAAGGAGGGCATGAGGGTAGCAGCACCCTCCCATCCATGTTCCCAAGTTACTGCTGTACATAGGCTTACTGCCTCTGACACTGGAGGCAGCATATAGCCATGAGGACCAATAGCCATTGATAGCCTTATTCTCCATGAACTTGTCCAATCCCCTTTTAAAGCCATCCAAAGTGGTGCCCATCACTATATCTTGTGGTAGTGAGTTCCATGGTTTAACTATGCACTGTGTGAAGAAGTACTTCCTTTTATTTCTCCTGAATTTCCCAACAGTCAGCTCCTTTTTCCACCCTGGTTCAGTCAGAATAAAAAAGAAGGGGAAAAAAGAATCAATCTACAGCAAATTATTTTCAAACACTGACTCACCCCCAGATTCGCAGGACTTTTCCAAATGCACACATTTTTCAAATGCATTTATTCTTTATTTTATTTATTTTCAACATTTGTATACTGCTCCACGTCTAAACAAATTCCAGAGCAGTGAACCATAAGAGATAAAATAGTACAAAGCTAAAAAGAACAAAACATCATATTAAAATTGTTCTTTTTTAAAAAAACAGAATCCCTATGAAAACCATGGCAGGTCAGTTAAGGAAGGTTTCCTGGAATAGAGTTGTTTTCAGGGGTTGCCAGAAGCAACACAGTGTTGGCTCCAGGGGGCAGGGAGTTCCAAATAAAGGGGTCCACCACAGTGAAGGCTCTTCTCTGGGTGGACTCCAGTCGGGCCGTAGGTCCATGTGGAACTATCAGAAGCATGCCCTCTGATGACCTCAATGATGGGCAGGTTGGTTTCCATGAACCGCATTGCAAGTTCGGAAAAGGATTGCGTGCAAGTCCAAATTTGGGGCTGGGAAGTGGGAACTGTGATCACAAATGATCTGAAACAAATATTTCATACATCCCTAGCTTTCCTCAGAGCAGCCCACTTCCTTTGCATACAGGTCCCATGGAAGCTGATGGCTCCGATGTCAGTAAGGTGGGGAATCCACTCCTGCAGTCAAAATCAGTCAGAACTCTAAAGGAGCTATCCAAGGTGCGAACCTTGGATAGCTCCTTTAGAGTTTTGACTGGTTCTAGACTGTAACCTGGAGCAGACAGCTCGTTTAGACTTCTGACATGTTCTGACTGAAACCTAGAGTGGATTGGCTGCCCCACTTACACTGGAGCCACCAACCTCGACTGTGCAGCTCGTATCCAGCAATGTGATGCATGCTTAGGAGGCTTTTTAAAAATATAAGTTGGCCTGGCCTATGAGAGTGAAATGCTGCACACAAGGACATCATGACAAAAAATAAATACTTACCAGATAAATGAATATAGCATTCTGGGTTCTAATTAGACAACCTTTATAATTTTACATGGCAATATGTCAGAGAAAATACATTTTCTTTAGTAATTCTTTAGAAGCTTTGACTGAGCAAAAACTATTAGTCACGGAGTTCATGCAGCTAAAACACAGATTAAATTATCTGAAAGTTTTAAAATATGAATGATTAGATCATTTGATACAAGAATTGCTGTATTTTGTTGTTGCTGCTGCTGTTGCTAAGAGCTAAGCGTTTGAGGAAGCCAATATTACCCTTTCATGATGTCAGCAAGCAACTGCCAAACTAGACTTAATAGATTGATGACTAGGAAAGGCTCTAAAAGAATTTCAGTGGGGATAATGGATCAGAAGATTGATTGCAGGAGTTATTTCTGCTCAAGGCTTTGGGAGACTCAGGATAATTCAGTCTTCTTAATACCCTGGGGCTTCCACTGTTTCTGTCTTCTTCCATAGAAAAATGGAGCAGGAGAATTCAGTTTGTCAGAATGTATTTGCTTCTTTTCCATATTTTAATTTCAATAACTACAATGTTATTAATTATGTCCTTTAAAATATATGAGAAGTTTGTTTGTTTGTTTGTTTGTTTGTTTGTTTTGATTGATTGATTGATTTAAAAAACCATGTCTGTTGCTGCTTTCTAAAAAGAAAGGAAGAAAACAGTTTTTATTGAGACATTATTTTGTAACTTTTGCTTTTACAGTACAATCCCATGCATGTCTATTCAGGAGATTGAGTTCAATGAGGCTTAATGCCAGGTAAGGGTGCATAGGATTGCAGATTTAGGCCATGCCTATATGTCGTCACTTTGCTAGGGTGACCAGATAAAATCCAGGTCAGGGCTCATGTAACTTTAACACTTGTAGAGAAAAGGGAATTTCAGCCAGTGTCATTTGTATGCAATTAGTTCCTGGGGAAATTCCCTCTTCATCACAACAGTTAAAGTTGCAGGGGCCCTGCCTTCTTTTGTATATGGTCACTCTAGTATAGTGCCTGCACCTTTAATTGTGGTGATGAAAAGGGAATTTCACCAGAATTAATTGCATTCAAATGACACTGGCTGAAATTCCCTTTTCTCTACAACTGTTAAAGTTACATGAGCCCTGACCTGGATTTTATCTGGTCAGCCTACACTTTGCCTCTTGATTCCCCCAAAACCTTGCAGAATCACTGCTGCCATGATAGAGTTACACGACAGCTGCAACAGCTGAGAAAGGGGTGAGAAAGCTACTCCGGCAGAGAGGAGGGGAGGGCAGCAAAGGATTCTGCCATCTCTTCACTGCCCCCTTTCACGGAGTAATTTAATTGGCAAAATGAGGGGTGTTGAGGCTCAAGCCCCTCTGCTTCCAAAGTCCCACTACGTCCGCTTACGTTGAAGCCCAGACCCATGACATGCAGGGGTTGCTACTTGCCGGTTGCCTGGGATGCTTCCGCCTCCCCTATATTACTCTGGCAACTCCCCAGCATCACCTCTAATTTTCATGCTGTATGATCTCCCATCACCCAGCTTGAGCTTGCACGATGAGTAACAGCAAAGGAGAAGGCTATGATGGATGAATGGGGAGTGTCACCAAGTTGATTTGCATCAGAGCAATTGAAAAAAGTTGTGGTAAAATGACACTTCAAAAAAGTGCAGTTTGGGGGGAAAGCCCAATGTGGCTGTGAGTTTGCGGCTGCATCATATAAACAATGCAGCGCCACTGCACAGCCACAACGGGATATATAGGGCATATAGACAAGCCCTTAGAGTGCAATCCTATGCATGTTTAGACAAAAAAATCCTGCAACTCCCAGTATGCCCCATGTCTAAACATGAATAGGATTGCACCCTTAATCAGGAAAGTAACTGTTTTGTAAATTATATTTGTGCAGATATTTCTCTTGAAACCCTTTTTCATACTGGGAAAATTTCAGAAACTGCCAGTGGATTAAGTTGAGCCCCAGCAAGCCCCACAGATACTTGGACTTGAGGATAGGCTGTGGCCCCGTGCCTTGTTTGCACCATTTGCTGAGTGTTATTGTTATGACCAGGGGTTACTACAGCTCTGGCTCATGTGCCACCAGCACTCTGAGCTTCTAGGATCCAGTTAGGAGCTATTGCAATTGTTGTTGTGTTTTTATGTTTTTATTAAAGATTTTCATGAAAAGCTATTGCAATTGTTCTGAACACTTGTGGGAGGCATACTGGCTCATGCACTGCTCCTGTCCCAAAGCCCAGAGCTTCCAGAGAATTGTCAGGCTTCAGTTGTCTGTGTTTGTCTAAGAGAAGTAGAAGCACAGTCCTGTCATTTGTAGATCATGCCTATAGAATGCAAATATGCTTTGAGCTGCTTCACATGTGCAACATGTGACACCCCCCAGGGGTATCGGCTGTGGGTTCTCAAGTGCCCTAGCCATTCCTTGAAGTTCCCCCCCCCCGAATGCCACCATTGATTTTGCAAGCTAGAGAGAGAAGAACCCTTCCTCTGCTTTTATTGGGCTGCTGCTCTGGGACCAATAATGAGCTAGAGTAATCTGTGGCTTGCCAGTCTTCTAGGGTTGGATGCCTTAGTGTCTTCCATCAGATGCTCTGGCAGCCACACTCAGAAAGCACCAGGTAGATCATCTGCTCGATGCTCTATATGGCATCATTTATAGTTGGGTACCTCACACAGCCCCTGATGGGTCACCCAACATCAAATGTGATCCGTAACTCCAAAAAGCTTGCTCACTTTATCAGTATTGCATGCATTCCTCTGTACACTATCCAGTTTTTATTTATGGGAATGATCTAATACTTTATTGCTATTATTATTATTATTATTATTATCATCATCCCATATCAGAGTCCCCACCACATGTTGCCCCCTTCCCACACATTCAGAGCTGAATACACATGAACAGGGATAAAACATAACCATCCTTTCTATTTGCAATGATTGCATATATCTGTTACGTTTGCAAATGGGTTGAGTGATTTTGATTAAAGTAATTTTTCTCTTCAGGCAAAGATGAACAGTCTGTATTTGATTGTCTACCCATTTGCCCTCAACTATTCATTTGCAGATAATGAGTCATGCTTTGAGATTGCATTCAAAACATTGTAATTGTCACTGATTCTCTCTCCTGAGGCCATTCTGTACTGCCATTGAAACTCACTTCCATGCGGTGTGAGCGCCATATATTAAATTGGATTGCAGAAGTTGACTTTGCCACCCCCTACTCCCCCTGTATCCCCAAGCCCCCTGAAAAGTCTTTCCTAATGGTTGGAGACCCTCCTAAATGAAGGGGCAGCAATGCAGGGAGCAAAAGAAGAGATCGCCCAAAATCAGGTGGAGGCGGCTTGTGGCTGAATTCTTGAAAAATGTTCAGCAACTTATTTGGTGATAAATGGAGGGTTAAAGCATTGGTTAGTACTCTTCTATGAGGGACTCCAGAGGCTGAATACAGCTGTGTGTTTGGAACTGATGAAAAATGTTATATTCTACTTTGGTTCTGGCCAAACCAAAACAGAACTTGTTTTCATGTTTAATTTTACATTAAACACTTGCTTCTCCTCCTATATTGTCCTATATCCCTTATTTTGGATATAAAGTGAACTTCTTCAATTTGGGTTGTCAAGGTTATTTCCTTTTTAATTAGGATTTATCTGTTTCTGTACATTGCAATATTTCATAATAAATTGCTTTAAGAAACTCTCCTACCAGTCATTAACCTTGTGGAGCACCAATAGATTTCATTAGATTTCTAAATTAGTCCTCTGCCTATTTACAAAATGTATGAATATCTGTTTATTTTGCTTAATGAATTTGTGAGCATAGCCTCAAATAAGGCAGACAAAAGTGACCTTTTCTCAAATAAGAAAATAATCCATATCAAACATTTCTCATAAACTATACAAATTGCCAAAGAAATTGAGAGGACTGCTATAATTCTTATAATATAGAAAAACGTTGTGACTTCATCTTTAATTGAATATGCTATCATTATTCGCTCCATGCTTACTCATTCACCCCCACCTGTGCTGAATCACTTCTCGAGGACCCCTTTGAGGATCAGACAGGAATAGGCCGTTGCCACTTTAGACAACTGGACATCATATTATTAATGCATCTCTCAGGGAGGGAAGTTTTCCATCATGTTTAAAAAAAGCTGTGGTATGTCCACTTCTTAAAAAGCCCTGCCTGGACCTTAATAATTACAGATCGGTATCAAACCCCCAGGTTTGGGGCAAAGTGATAGAGAGGGCAGTTGCCTTCCAACTCCAAGCAGTCTTGAATGATATAAATTTTCTAGACACATTTCAAACCAGTTTCAGAGTGGGATACAGAGTTGAGACAGCTATGGTCACCTTAGTGGATAACCTCCGCATAAGTATTGACAGTGGGAGTATGTCCCTGTTGGTACTTTTGGACCTCTCAGTGGCTTTCGATACCAATGACCATAGTATCCTTCTGGAACACCTAAGGAGTTTGGGAATTGGGGGCACTGTGCTCCAGTGGTTCTGGTCCTACCTCTCGGGAAGGTTCCAGATGGTGATGCTTGGGAATACTTGCTCCTCAAGAAAGGAGCTGTTGTATGGCATACCACAAGGTGCCATCCTATCCCCAATTCTGTTTAACATCTATATGAAACCTCTGGGAGAGATCATCCAGAGACATTTGGGTGGGGTGCTATCAGTATGCCGATGACACTCAAATATATTTCTCTGTGCCTTCAACAACAGCATCAGCTAAGGATAGTGTGTCTCTTCTGACTGAATGCTTAGAGAAGGTAATGGACTGGATTAGGAAAAACAAACTAAAGCTGAATCCAGGCAAGATGGAGATGCTTGCTGTCAAGGGCCCTGACCTGGGTTTGGAGGTGTGTCAACCAGTTCTGGATGGGATTACACTCCCCCATGAAAGACTGCGTTCACAGACATTTTAAGATGTCTGTTTTGCTGGTTATTTGTGTGTGTGACAGAGTGGCTCAGTTTGGACGACACATTAGGCAACGGAGGAGGGGGGGAACAATCGTCAGTTGTGTTGCTTATTGTGTCGTCTGGAGGGCAGCACACAACACACACACAACTGACAGTACTTTAATCAGGCACTTTAAACAATGGAGCGAAACAACGGGCTTGCACGTTGTTTAGCCCAAAGCCCCATTGTTTAAAGTGTTGTCCGAATTCAGCCCCCCCCCCCTCTCCGTGGACTATTCCGTTTCAGAATAGAGTTCTGCTGCCTATAGCAGCCAAAAAACCCCAGCCGCTCTATGCAGCCGGCAAAATTCACGGTGCATGCTGGGATACGGCTGGGGGACACATGGAGGAGAAGCTGCAACCAAAATGGCTGTCGCAAGTTCCTTGCAGCCGGGGCGTTTGCCGGTTCCGAGCAGCGCTGGCTGCAGTGTGTCGTCTGTGGAGCTCCTGCCTAACACACAGTCAGTACATTATTTACCCCTCCGTTGCTTAATATGTCGTCCGAACTGAGCCAGTGTGTGTGTGAATAGGTGTTATGAAGCCACATTGTTAATTCATAGGGGATTATAAACATTCACATTCTCCACATTTTTGACATTCCCATGAACAGAATCTAACGATCTTACAGATTGGGGGGCGGTGGGCGGGAGAGAGACTGGTGGTACTCCAGTTCCATAAAAATAAGATGAGAAGATAATAATAAGCCAAGGCAGAGAGCAAATGAAATCAATAATAAATAAATAATAATACTCAAAGGGTCAGTTTGGACAATTGCTGCCATCAGATATGGCTGATGGAAGCTATGGCTTGTCATATCATGCGAACCCAGCAAGGGTAGCTTATTTGAAGGATAAATAACCTTTGCATAAACCATGGGCTGTTTTAGGGTTAACCCTCATACAAACTACCCTCACTGGGTTTGCATGACACAATAAGCCACGGTGACCACCCACGATGGCTTGAATATTCAAAAAGAAAGCCAGCACACACCACAACTCACTGTGGCTTAAATAAGCCATGGTGGGCTGTGGTGATCATGCAAACTTGGTCAAAGAGAAGCTGAACAAAAAGGTTGATTGCAACAGGTATTTAATTTAATTAATTGCCCCTTCACAGTAAAGTGCATTGAAAGCATACATACCATTTTTAACTAAGCTGAGAAAAGGACTGAACCCCACCTTATTAAACAATCAATAGAAGAATTCTCTATTTAGTAATCTGGGAAAAGCATTCTAGAATTTACTTGATGCTGAGCCAAAGAGGCCCATGAGTTTACTTAATGGTAAGGAAAGAATAGAAAGCCAGTCCCTATTAACGAGCTCCCATAAATTCTTCATAGCCAATTCTTCAAATCTCCTTCTGTCAAATTCTGTGTAAAGCAGGAAATATAAGGCACTTTTAGCCGCAGTGTTTGTGACACAGTGAACAGTCCTTCTTGGCCTCAGCTAAGGCAGCCATATGGTTAACTGAGTACTATCTGAGCAGATCTTTTCTTTTTTTAAAAAAAAAAGTCTTAAATTTCTAATCAATATGAATATTGTTAGAAAACCTTGTAGAATACCTCAGTCATATCAAATTAGGGGTGTGCACGCCAAAAAATATCATCGTTTATCATTAGCATCATTTCGGACCAAAAAAAATATCTTCTTCATTCATCTCGTAGGTGAACCGTATCGTCTTTACGATAATTATCATGAAAAAATGATATTTTTGCAGCCCTATTTTGAAAGAAAAAAATGCCTATAACTTCTGTATTTTAAAAGTTAGAGGCTTGAAACTTGGTTACAGTGCTTATAGGGTATGCCTAAGTATGTATATGAAATTTGAGATCGATCCCTCCAACCCTCGATTTTATATGAAATTATTAAAGATCGTTTCAGTTCTGACAGATCAGAATGACAGCTTGCCACGTGCGTTCATTCAGACCTGTCAGAACAGAAACGATCTTTAGAAAGCACATGTAGCCAGGGCAGGAGAACAGGACTTAAGTTGAAACACATACACCTCGGCCACTTCATTACAGTAAGGTAAGCTCTTAAGCACTGTACACTATGAAATCCATCTGAAATTCTTAACCTTTTCCTCAATTTTTGGATGTGATTTCTTTTCACCCCTTCCCCAACTAATGGGTGAAAATAAATAGAACAAAAGATTTAGCCCAACACTATGTGCCTTATAACAAGTCAGACCCAAGGCTGGACTTAGAAACCTCTGCACAAAGAACATGTGCTGTACTGCTCCCCCCAATCTTATTATAATTCAGTCTTGAGCAATATATTCTGTATCAAATATCCAAGTATGCTCAATTCAAACCTCTCCTAGTTTAATCCTCTAATCATGACATGTTTACATTCTAGTAGGATGTTCAGAGTCAAATTACTTTTCTTTTCTTTTTTGAAACTGAAATAATTTCAAATGCATTCAGGGCATTTGTGTTGATTTCATCTTGAATCCCAACGAACCACGTTGCCTATGTATTCAGTAACTTTACAAGTGCAGTTCTTTTATCTTATCGAGGATTGCAGGCAGCTAAACTTTTATATATATATCAAATATTATCTATACCAGCTTTAAATTTCCCAAGAGGTAGTTATCTTGAAATCACATTTTTAAACCATGTTGTAAAACTAAACAAAACAAGTGAGCAATATTTTTCTGACTATGAGAGATGTTACATATAACTTAGAATTATTTATTAGTGTTTGCAGTGACAATAAGATTTGATTCAGACCCCAATTCAGCACTTCTTAAAATGGCCTGGTTCTGCCAAGGCCAAGTCAGAGGCCATCTACTTTGACTCAGGTACCAAACCTGAACCAAGATTCAGAAATCCAAGGCTCCGGGTCTCCCACTGAGCATTACGGAATATCATTCTATGACAATAACTTTTTTTATGTTTGTCAGAGCTGAATGAAATGTGCAGATGTTGCAGCCTATATGGAGGCAGCTTTGTCTGCTAGATTTCAGGGGCGGATGCAGAGGGGCTTGAGCTATGCAACTTTATGGGGAAAAGTTAGGAAACTGCAGATAACCTTTTTATTTCTTGGAAGAATTGAATGAAATTTGTAGTTGCCCCTTCTGAGAGGATTAAGCCTACCAAGTTTCAAAACAGTAAATGCAAGGGGGATTGCGTAAGAATAACCTTTTGATGAGTCCCCCTCCCAACCACAGCCAACTACACTTCATGGCTTCTTACTTGCAGAGCAGGGCAGGCAGCCAGCCACTGTGGCAGAAGCTCATCTTGTTTGCCGGCAAGGGTGGTGGCTTAAAGGCATCTTTCTGTGTTCCTTCTGCTGAGATGGGGCTGATGTTGTCATGTGTGCAGAGCTGGTTGATGGCCAGCTACACACAGCAGTAGATTATTCCCTAACTAAAGAGACAGTAAAAACAGCACAGAACTGAAGTGCTTTAGTGCCAAAGTTAATGTGATTTAGTGAGGACCTAAGATTGGAAGTTTGTTTCTATGTATGGTTTGCAGTTGCAGACCTGGTTCAAAATTCATGTCGGACACCACAAAAAAAATTATACCCCTGAAGCCTGTTGTTTTATTCAGCTTTAATACAAAGCTCCACCTAAATCATTCATTAGTGTTATTGCTTTTCACAGTAGACAGATGTTCTTTTTTCAATGGCTATCATAGAACTTCATTTAGGCACCCTTCAAATACTCAGGGCATCTTTATCAGGACTAGACTGAGGCCTTCAACTCTCCAACTCAGTTTCAATGGTTAATAACCCAGTAGCTTAAAATAGCATTCACTATAATTGATAGTAACATTAGAAATAATGATGAGCAAATTGCAGGCACCAGACCTTTATATTCATTGTCTCCTCAGGAGGAATAATCCAGAGAACCTGGAAAGACTCAAAGTATGACTAGCAGTTGTTTTGGCAGGAAATTAATTTATTGCAGTTTCATTCTGTTAGCCAGAGTCTTTTGTTAGTTAGTTCATTAGTGACAGAAGCCTGAATCTTGCTTACTTGCCAGGACTCCTAAAATTAAATGTTTCATTGGGCAGCGATGGTCTGAAAGGCAAAGAAAAGGTTAGATAAATTGTATTTATAGCATGGCTGAAATTATTAATCCAGTTCTGGTTTGAGTCAGTGAGTTGGGATGTCTTTGCACTGTTGAAACTTCTCAAAACAACTAGGGTTTATTGAGAGGACATCCTCTGAGAGGAATAAGAGATGCAAAAAATCTGGTTCCAGACTGCTCAGATGTATATCCTGCTAGCAGACTTTCACTTGATTAGAATTCTGAATAGGCCCTTATATATGTTCACCATAGCCTCTTTCACACGTGCCTTGTATGAAGGGGAATTACTTATAGAACAGGGCTTCAGGACTGCACCTTTGCCTCCATCCCAAAGTCATATCTGTCATGTTTCATGGTCCCTCCAGCAAACTGACACGAGACACCCAATCAGTGAGACTTCTTTTATTCAGGGAAATCTCACAGTGAAAAGCTTAATGGTTACACACTTCCAAAAACACTTAAAGCAGATTGATGGTCAGAACGCTTTAGGCTCCATGCTTCAGGCAATCACAATGGGAATTCTTGAAAGACTTAACAAACCATCCCAAGGGAGCTAATCTAAACATGGCCAAACATTGACTACTCAGGGAACATGGCCAAAGCCTAAACAAGATCACGGGGTGGGTAAAATCTCAGGCACAAGAACTCATGTGCAAGAACTGTAGCACCAGAACTCTCTGCCACCCAAATCTGGCAGGCAAGAAGTCCAACGGTCAATCCCAGCCTGCTGTACGGAGAGCTGACCTCAAACACACACACTCCACAGCAAATGTGAGCTGCAGTCTATGAAAAGCCTCACTGTACTTTTCATGGCACAGTCCTTAGAAATCCAAAGTCCAAATAGAAGAGAATCCATGTGTAGAGTGCTTTCAAAGTCCCGAACAGTGATGGATCCACACAGGGAGGGATTTCGGGCCTTGAGTTGAAAGTTGATCCTAGCAAAATCTCTTTGCCTTTACTCCAGTTTATAAGGACTGTTCAAAACAACTTGACAAACAAGAGCTCTGACCTCTAAATCATGCCCATGTCCAAACAGGGCGGCACTGCTCATCCCACCAAGATGATGCTACAATCTGAGTGACTCATTCAACAAGAGCCCCCACCTTTCTAAATACACACACTATCAGTTCCCAGAGAAGTTCAGCAGCTTCAAGGCCAAGGCACTCCTGTGAGAACTGACAAAGACAAACTTGAACAGACATTCCAAACTAGATCTCATCAAATCTACTTACAACTCTGCAAGTCCTCCACACACACACACCGGCCTTGCATGAGAGTTATACCTGACAATATCTTTAACAATTGTATAGAAAAGGGAATTTCAGCAGGCGTCATTTGTATGCATGCAGCATCTGGTGAAATTCCCTCTTCATCACAGCAGTTAAGGCTGCAGGAGTCCTGTCCCCTTGACCAGATCCAAAGCAGAGCAGGGCTCCTGCAGCTTTAACTGTTGTGATTAAGAGGGTATTTCACCAGGTGCTGCATGCATACAAATGATACCTGCTGAAACCCCCTTTTCTATACAACTATTAAAGATACAGGAGCCCTGTCCTCCTTTCCATGTGGTCACCCTATACTGTGTCAATGGCATAACGCCAATATCCACATCCTAGTCTGGAAACATGCACCATTCATGTTCCAAAAGCCTATGTGTGTAGAATTCTAAGGCAGTGAGTACCCCCTTGTCCACACATAATGTGTGATTGTCAGGGCAAGGTAAGTAGTGTCACATAACCGCAGAGGTAGAGGCAAGCCCCAATCTATTCCCCTTCACATGGTGCCCACACGAAAGAAGTTCATGATTCAGTGTTAGCTGAAAAATTATATCTCCATACCAGCCAGTTTTGCTGAATGACAGAGGCTCGGCATTTCTTCAATATGTCAAGGATTTTCAATTATGCCAGTCGATCCTATAAATCCAGTTCCACATGTTATATATGCAAGAAGAGGAAAAGTCTGAATATCAAAAGTGATAGATTTATAAACTGGATGAAAGAAAGAATGCATGAATAACCCAGACATTTGCTGCTGCAAACTGAGCCAAAAGAAACACACACACACACACACCAGTCAACGCTTTAAAACTACTCTTTTTCCTGTCGAGGGCAATATTCCCTTGGAGATAATCCAATATGACCCACATGCCAGTGGTTATCGTGTTCCATTTCAGATTCTGTCATCCCAAGTATGCAAGGGGACAGAAGGGGCTCAAATGAGGGAACACAAGGTCAGGCAATGGCTAAAGTATTCTGGAGTAGAGCAGGTTCAGAACCCCAGGCAAAATACAGGGACTGGGGGCTCAAATTCAGGACCATGCAGAGCAACCCTGCAACTAGGTAAGACAAGTTACCCTAGCATTGGCCTAGAGCAACTCACAGGATATAGCCAAGCCAGGAGAGTCCATCTGGTAGCTGAAGTGATGCATCCGTTGTTTTTTACACAGCCTGCAGCCTTTTCCATAATTGCTTGATTCTTGCGATGGTGAGGTTCTGGGAAATGAGGGCCTGCCTGAGGAATGCTTCCCTGCTCATTGGAGGAGTCTGATGTCCACTTCTCCGAGTCAGGGGCAATGGTGCATCCCAGGTCTTGTGTGGACAGTGGGCAGGATGCAAGGTGGAGGGCCTGACCTAGAATGGTCCAAGGAACTGGTTCTTCTGACCTCTCCTTTGAGTCATTGCCACTGGAACCTCGGCCATGGAGGGGCTTTGGTCTTAGGCCAATACACAAGTAGGTTATGACCAGAGTCATATGTCCCTTTTCTCTCTCTTCCTATCTGCCACCTCCTGTTGTGATTAAGCCTGTTTCCCTTGGGCTAGGAGAAGGATTTTCAGGGGATCAATCAGAGTCAGATTCTGATGCAGAAGAGACGGCACCAGAAACATACCAGCCTGTGCAGGGATTGGAAGAGGTGTCTTTCACATGCTCTTCACCATCTGGGAATGAACTTTTGCCACTGACGATGTAAACAACCCACAAGCTGGGAATCAGTGTTCTTCCAAGGCGGAGGGCACCGAAAGCTTAGCTGATATGAGAATCTGCCAGAGACTAAAGCAGGTGGAGCAAAAGGAAGGGGAGAGAATGTCCCTGCTGGCTTCTTGCCAAAGCCTTCTTCAGAACCAGCCTCCCTGAAGTTCTAACGTACTGGAAAAGGGCTTTCCCTTTTTCTTGAAAGGACAATTGTCTTGCTTAGTTTGCATAATCTTGCCTAAAGAAAAGTTCCTAGAACTATACTGTCCCTTCAGGTGGGAGAATGTTTATTGCCTGAATAAAGCGTTGTGGATTATATGGCAGACCTCTTTATTGTCTCCCAATAAAGCGAGGGGTGTTGGGAAACACAACACCTCCTTCCCTCTCATTCTTTCTCCCTTTCTGACACCTCTTTCCCCCACCCTCCCGAATTTCTCCCTGCCCAGGAAAGGGCAGATCATTCTTGCCAGAGCTATGAACTGATTGCTTACAGAGAACATTTGACATTGGGCCAAGGACGCATAAAATTAGGCCGAGTATGGCATGCAGCCTATGGGCTGCAGGTTGCCTATCCTGGTTTTAAAAAAATCTTGTTGCACCATTTGATACCAATTCTTGCCATCATCAGTTAACCCCCTGCCTGAAGTAGGTCACTCTACCTTGCTGCATGGCAGGGACAGCCCTGCATGCATGATCAAACAGGAGGAGCTATTTCATTTTCAATAATTTTCTGTTATTTCTTTCTAGAAACTTCTTTTGTCATAACTATTGGTAGATAATGTGCTTCATCCCTGCCATGTATTGCTATTCATTCTTCAGTTCTCTGATACTTTTTTTGTGGATGCATTGGTTTCAAACAATTCTGAAGAAAGTGGCAGTTGTATCCTTTAAAAAAATTAATACATCTTAACTTCAACAAGCAAAATAATTTGTGCTGTTTTCATATTTATTTTTAAATAAAGCATCAAAGTATTTTTATTTTATTTTATTAGTGCTGGAATGATAAAACATGTTTAATGACTGCCAACATTTACAAAATGTTCAAATGTGTTGAGATGTCTGAAATGGTGGGTGTAATGGAATGATGAAACTAGTATTATCAGCCAGGGTTGCCCTAGTGACTCATTTAGCAGCTAACGATTCTATTAGCATAATTATACAACAAACGAAGAGGCTGCAAATGCATCACACAAATAAAACTATGATAATGTGTAAAGATTACAGTTATTTGGCCTCCTAATTAAATTTCCCTCTTGGCCTTCCTGTCATAATTTTGACTAAATGAACGCATCATCCATGTCATTTGATGGGCCATTAAGAGGTTTGAATGCAATAAGCAAAATTCTACACAAATGCCAGTCGAATCCCTTTTTGTACAACATGCCTCTTCTGATGGAATCCATTCCTGATGGAATCATATTTAATCCCATTGCACTGTATGCAACTGAACCAAAGCCTCCTGCTGACATCCCAGCAGTTTTATGTGAAGTTCTAACAGCAATCATACTGACCTTGTAATCTTTCAGACAATTTTTCAGCTCACCTAAATCAATTCTGTCAGCATGCATGCTCTTAAATGTGAAGGTCATTGTTACCCTGTCTTTCATATTTTATGGGATTGTGTATTATTGCATGGTTTTGACTAGGAATGTATGAGAAATTCATTCCAGTTCATTTTATATCAGGATTTATCCAGTTTGCACCTTCCAGACCAAACATGGATTTGGATGCAATCTGTGGTCAAAGTTCACACATTCCTGAGCTCACAATGTGATTCATGGACCAAGAAAATTGTATTCAACGGCATGTGTATGTAACCCTTATGGAGCAGATGGTTTAGTCCCTTGGGCAGAGTCCTCACTTTGAGGGAGGGCTAAGGGGGTATCTACACACGAGTTTTTTGACGTTTTATAAGGGTTATGAAAACTCTTTGGGCCACATGACGCACTCCCTGTAACGTTGTATATCTGAGGTTTTTTAAAACTCACTTCAGTTATATACAACGGTTTCACTTTTAATAAATCGTTTTAAGTAAAATAATGTGTCCTACCTTACCGTTTGTAATTCCTGGGGGCAGTGCTTCCTTTACTGGTGCCCAAATGCTTAGCAGTTGATTGGTGGGGAAGAAAAAGGAAGTGGACCAGTGAACTACAACACCCACAATTCTTAGCCCTATACTCGCTAGGGAATGACAGAGGAACTAAGAAGGAAGTGTGTAACTGAACTACAACCCCCACAATGCCTTGCCCTAAATTCATTGAAAAACGAAAGAGAAAAAGACAGGGCAGAACAGCATCGCTTTAAAGACTAAAGACTGTTCTCCTGTAACGTGAGTACTCAGTAATGTGGCCTAAGACGTTTTAGAATGCACCTATTTGGAATGTTTTAAAATACTTTTTAAAACGTTCCAAAGGACTGTGTGGATTCCCCCTCAGAGAAGAAACAACTAAAACAGAAAGTCAGTTTGTTCTGCTGAAAACTGAATGTTACAAGAATTGCTGTATAATTATGGGCTCTTATCATCTTGTATAAGGTAAATTGAACTGTTACTGTGTACAGTAGTATTTCAACCAGATGGGGAATCATTTTTACATACTTGGTGTTTGTCATAATTATTTTATTATTGCAGGGCTAATATGTTGAACAACAAAGTTGAGTTACAAATTGGGGATTGCACTGTGAATTAAAGTTAAGAAACCTACAAAAGGGACTTGGGGGAATGTGGAGTGTGGGAAATAACGAGGCAGACACAAAGTTGGGATTTAAACAGGGCCACATTTATTAATAGATATGCAGAAAGGGTGAACCTAAGTGGGCATCAGCCTCATGCCGTTGTTTTATCGGGCGAGACATTCAAGGCCTGAGAGTGACGTCTCAATGTTCACCATCTCCCAGGCTTCCCCTTTTGGGGTAGGGAGACCTTCCATGTCACCTCCCCTTGTGCTGCAGGGCTCCGAGTGGGTGAGAAAGTTGGCCTCAAAGGTAACCCTTATCACCGCCAGCTGGGCTGTGAGACTTGCAGCTGGGGAGCCTCAGGCATTACCGATCACTGCAACAGTGCCTCTGAATGCTCACCGACCGCAAATGCAACCAAATTGTTAATGCTGCAAATCAACCTAATTATTTCTCCCCGCCTGTCTTACAGTGTGAAGTAGTAGTAGTAGTAAACCTTTATTACAGTCAATAGACCAAAGGTACAAAACATAAAATATTAAAACTTTAAAATCTTACATTGTCATTGATTTTATACAATAGTTAATATTAAAATTTAAAATATTAGGGTTATTCAGTCAATAAAATCCTTGTACACATTGCCCAATTTAAAAACTTTGCTACTTGTGCAGTTGTAGTCTTATCCGAGCCCTGCAAGAGCAAGACAGTTAATTGATTTATGGATCTGCCTGGAAGAGTTTGGGTAATGGGCCAAATTAAATCTGCTCGAGCCTGTTTGTAAAAGTTACAAGAGAGGAGAACATGTGATACTGATTCTACCTCTATACCATTGCAAGGGCAACATCTGCTATTATGTGGTATTTTCTTAAATCGGCCCTCAAGTAGTCTAGATGGCAACATGTTAAACCTTGACAGCGTGAAAGCCCGTCTGTACTTGGGCACGGTTAACCATTTTAGATAAGGTGCTTCACGTCCATCATATTGAGCTGACAAACCCAGAGACTGTGGAGCACAAGGGCCCCTAGATGCCTCCACTAGTTCTTGTCCATCTATGTCCAGTAGTCTCCGTTTAACTATTGCTCTAGCCTGGTCAAACCCCATCGTAGATAGATAGGGAGCTGAAAGCCCTATGCATATAAGTTTATTCTTTAAAGCCTTTAACCAGGGAGAGGTGAAGGAATCACAAAGTGTTCTATGAGCTAAATGTTCGGCAGATAGTACTAATAAACATCTCAACCAAAAGTGCACTGCATGAATCCATGCTAAGCACTTTAATGATTTGAGACCAGCTTCAAGATTTAACGAAGCTCCAGCAACGCATCCCGGGACTCCAAAAATTGACCTAAGAAAGGAATTTTGAATACATTCATACGAAGTCTTTAGCAATGGATACCATATCGGTGCTCCGTACAAGATCTGCGGTACTATTATAGATTTGTAGATTTGCGTAGTCACTGGGACATAATTCCCCCCTTTTGTAAAATGGAATCTGGCCACTGCTTTACTACTTTTGTCTGTTTTCAATTTTGTATGCCTCAGATGGCATTTCCAACTGAGATGTTCATCAATCCAAATTCCTAAGTATTTATAGGCAGATGTTTGCTCAATTCTCTGTCCATCCAATGACCACACATATCTAACTTTCCTCTTTGAGAAGACCATCACTTTAGATTTATTTACATTAATAATTAGATTATTAATTTTACAGTAGTCAGTAAATCTATTTAATAGTCTTCTAAGCCCCAATCTAGTCTGGGATAATAAAATAACATCATCCGCATATAGTAAAATAGAAATTTTTGTTGGTCCAATCTTAGGGGAATGAGACTGCACCTCCTCGAGGTATTGGGGGAGATCAGCCAAATATAAATTAAAGAGCGTAGGGGCGAGTACACACCCCTGTCTGACCCCCCTTGAGACAGTGAACTCCTTGGTCAGATGTCCCTGTCTGCTGCAACGTACTTGTGCAGTCATATTATTATGCAGGGCCTGTATCAAAAAGAGCAGTCTGCATTCGATTCCATAATGTTTCATTTTGGCCCATAAACGAGCCCGGGAAATTGAATCGAAGGCTGCCTTGAGATCAATGAAAGCTGTAAATAACTTCCCTCCCCTACGAGCAGTATATTTTTGTATTAAATGGACCAGTACAAGTATGTGGTCCAGAGTTGAGCTCCCTTCTCTGAACCCTATTTGTTCGAAGCCCAAAATGTGCTCGTTAGTAATCCATTCCTTCAGTTTCTGATTCAAAAAACCTGCGTATAATTTCTCTACAGTAGAAAGGAGACTGATGGGCCGATAGTTTGAAGGGTCATTTGTTGGTCCCGATTTATAAATTCGAAAAATATACGCTTTTATTTTGAGAGAGGAAGACCTGTACGTGTGGGGAGCTTCTCTTCCACTGGCCCTCCACTTACCCAGCAATAATCCACCAAATTTAATATCTAAATAGAGATTGATATGTATTAATATCTAATCAGAGCACCCACTGTTTCTGTCTGTCCTTTTCTCTTCCTGAGATGGGGAAGCAGTTGAAGTCCTCAGTCTAAGGAAATAATCTGACAGCTCCTAGTAGCAATCAGGTTTGCCTATCATGAAACATTTTGAATGTGTCAAGAAAATGCTGCTAATAACATTTTAAAATGATGTAAATTAACAGCATGGTGTCTGAATAATAACTATGAAGAAAGCAATTAATGATAGACAAATGGTGTGAGGAAAGTATTTTACATATTTTGCATATTCAAGATATTAGCAATCCACCCAAATTGCATCTAAATGTATCAGAAGAGGTCAGGGGGGAATATTAGGAGCATCATGTTGTGCTGAAGCAGCAGCCGGTATATAAAATTCATGAAAGCTTCTGGTTTCGATATCTGGCTGTGGCAAACTCTGTCAATCAAGGATTAGTTGACACTCATCAGAGAAAATGTAATATTTCCAATGTTTGTTTAAAGGATGCTACATGTCTACCATCTTACAAAGAAACATGGATGGCATATAAATTGCTAAGCTGATTAACTGTCAATTAAGCAATATATATATATTTTAAAGGCACATGATTTTGCATATTAGAGGGGCATTAAATTACAGTTCATTAAAAAATTAAATACTGTTTCATTGCACCATTGTTATTTTAAAAATTCCAATGGTTTTTTTTCCCTAGCATCTGTGTGAACTTGATCTGAGAAAAAAACATTTTTCAGTTCCATCATAAAAGGCTAAAATTAATCCTCAATGCAGAGTGCACTGGTTGTCAACAAATGCAGTTACAAACACATCCAGATGTTTCTTTCACCCAATGATGACCATTGTGTATTTGCACTTATTCCTATTGGTCTGAGGATGTTATCACACTTGCCTAATTGCATTTCCTGACAAAGAGAGGCATTATTTTCCTCTTATATTTAAGAATAATAAACAAAGTCGAAGCCCATTACAGCTGTGGACTCAATCTCCTGCATTATCACACCTTCATTTCATTAGGGTGACCAGATAAAATCCAGGTCAGGGCTCCTGTAACTTTAACAGTTGTAGAGAAAAGGGAATTTCAGCCAGTGTCATTTGTATGCAATTTCCTGGTGAAATTCCCTCTTCATCACAACTGTTAAAGTTGCAGGGGCCCTGCCTTCTTTTGTATATGGTCACTCTAGTATAGTGCCTGCACCTTTAACTGTTGTGATGAAGAGGGAATTTCACCAGGAACTAATTGCATACAAATGACACTGGCTGAAATTCCCTTTTCTCTACAACTGTTAAAGTTACAGGAGCCCTGACCTGGATTTTATCTGGTCAGCCTACATTTCATATTAGTGGTACATGGATTTCCTGAAGGAGAGAGATAGAAATGCCAGCTGCCTATGAAAAAAATATCTTTTAATTATATGAAGAGCAGTCTATGTAGCACATGCCATCCTTCCCCAACCTGGTGCCCTCCAGATGTTTTGGACTACAACTCCTAGTATTCCTGACTACTGACTGTGCTGGCTGGGGCTAATGGCAACAGAAGTCCAAAACATCTGGAGAGCACAAGATTGGAGAAGGCTGACACACACTGTGTATTATGTAAACACATTGGATTGGATCCAGACTAAGTTCCCATTGAATTGCTTTGAAGCTCATCATGGCTAACTTTTTTACATTGATTTTAATGAGACCTAAGTGCAACTGCCTTAGCCTGGATCCAACCCAATAAGAATGACTTCCATTGGAAGTTTTAAAGGCATGTGCCATAATTCAGTAAATCCTTATGGGATTAGGTTCCCCAGTGCACAAATGAAGTTCTCCCATCCAGAAGTATTGCCTTATCCATTCCAATGGAAGGAATAAAACCACTTTACAAAAGGATGATTGTGAGAATCTTCTTGTTACAATTAAAAAGGGCAAAGTAAAGAGACAAAAGTGAAACCAAAACCAATAAAACAAGAAACCATTTAGTGGCTTTTCAACCAGTTACTTCCCCCTCGATAGAGGGGTCTTTTAAAACTAATGGCTGTTGCTTATTCCAACACGTATTTTGTATAAGTGTGTATCCTTGTTTATTAGCTTTGAGTTTGTTACCATAAACAAACAAGCAAATCAGGTCATCCAGTCTCATTGCATTGAATCCAAATGGATGGGGAGGAGTGGGAGGGAGGAACTCCCATTACAATCTCATTTTCCTTGAGCAATCCACATGGATTGCCCAAAGAAAAGATTTGGAGTCCCACCTGCCAAGAAGATGCATTTGTCTGATTGGTGTTGGCTTAAAATCCTAGGCTCAGTTCACCTGTTTGCAAATTAGAAGCTTGATTGCTTTCTGTGTATATTTTCTTCCACTGTATCCACCAGAGCACTTGGGGCGTTTAATTAAAAGTGTTACCAGACTTGTACACAGGCTGATTTCCAAACCATAGATGCAGTCTTGAGAGATTTTATGCCTGACATTTGCCATAGACTTTTACATCTGCGTCTTGTTTGTGTCCAGAAGAGAAGGGGAAGAAAATAACAATATACTATATAAACAGATAGGACCATTGCAAGGATGTTATGGGCAGCAGTTGTCTGTGCTGCGGACACGATATTGAAATAAGGGCAAAGCCTGGAGGGGAAGGGAACAGAGAGAGCCACGAACATTTTGTATGCATTGAGACCATAAGAAGAGCCCTGCTGGATCAGACCAAGGGTCCATCTAGTCCAGCCATCCGTTCACAGAGTGAACAGAGCCAGCATGTAGGCAACCCACAAGTGGAGCATAATTGCAAGGGCCTCCTCCCTCTCATGTTCCTCAACAATGGGTATGTTGCTCCTGACACTGGAGGTAATATATAGCCATCATGACTAGTAGCCATTGATAGCCTTAGCCTCCATGATGATGACTGGGATGAAGGGGTGGATCTATATAGTACAGTTGTAGCAACCACATACTTACTGTGTAAACCTTTGTATTAAAACCTTTTTTTTTACATATTTATGGGTATGTCCTAATGTAAAGTCCTGTTAGTGTCTTTTTACTATTTTAATCCTTTGTATGTTAGAGTTTGTGTATTTGTACATAGGCATTTTTGGTTCATGCATTTGTAGTTATTATGACTATTATAATTGAAAAAATAAATAAACAAACACATAGATAACATCATATACAGCTTCATAGGGCAACATTGTTTCTTAACCCCGTTGCATGGCTCAAAACCTGAGCCTTTTCCATTCCATTACAAGAGGTGCATGCTTCTGTATGTGTGCTGCTGAGAAACATGATGGGAAGGTGCAATTGCCCATATGTCCATCTTGTGGGCTTTCTTCGGGTAACTGGTTGGCTACTGTGTGAGTAGAATGCTGGATTAGATGGACCTGGGTCTGATCCATCATGGCCCTTATGTTCTTAAGAAGAACTAAAATTTCAAAATACATATAAAGTCTCTCTCTCTCTCTCTCTCTCTCCCTCACACACACACACACACACACACACACCTGAATGTATGATGGCTGGCCCAGCTTTGATTTAAAAACTTCTGCTTCACAGCTTTTTCCATCCTTGTTACCCAGATCTGCCACCTCTTCCATTTTGAGGCCATGCACGAAGGCACAATACATACTTGCCAGGTGTTTGACAGCTAGAGAGAGACGGGACAACTCGGAGGCAGCCGTGAGTGGCCGGCTGGTGGCCGGAGAAAGTAACAACATGAGTGGGGGAGAGAGAAAAGTGCAGCAGATACCATCACACTTCCCCCAGAGAGAGAGAGAGAGAGAGAGAGAGAGGGGACATCTTAAAGGCAACTGAAATGTGTCTGGGAGCACCAATATCTGTTGTCTGGGGCAGAGGGAGATATGGCGATAGCAGGGCGAAATGCCATTACAGGAGAAGGAGAGATGGATATTTAACACCCATCTTACCTTCCGGTCGCCCTGCTACCCCAGGGATCTTGGGGAACGATCCAGGCCACCCACAGAACCTTTCCTTGCTCCTATGCAATGCCAGGTCAATTAAAAACAAAACAAACATAATCTATGACGTCCTTACAGAAGAGGAGGCTGACCTGACATGCTTCACAGAGACCTGACTGGGAGATGACAGTGGCCCGACATGAGCTCAGGCACTTCAACACTTTGAAGCTCATATGCCCCATTCTTCGATGAAAGAGATGGACACAATTTTTGTGATTTGGTACATTGGTAACCTGGTTTACACACTCTTGAGATTGCATCTCAAACAACCCGTTTCTCAGCACACCCCGGGCACACACTTTGCCACCAATTTCCACTCGACACTCAGATCCTTCAAATATGACCTTGTAGCCAAGCTTTACCAGGCTTGCTACTGACAGCAGGTTGTAATCTAGACTTTCTACACACAGAACTCCTTGCATAAGTCTATTAATGCATGGCACATAACAGCTGCCTTTTGCACAAACCGGGACCCATTTTCCATTTGCTAAGCACACCAACTCCTCTGCTCCATTCCAGATTTTGTGTAGAGCTCGGCGACTCCGGCAAATGGTTGCGCTTGACACTGAATCAAGCAACCAAACATTATCTCTCATCTCCACACTCAGCTCTCTGGCGACCGAAACGAACTGAGCACTCGCTGGCTCATTTCTCGCATTTCCTCGGCCTCCCTGCGAGTAATGATCATCATGCCTCTCCGAGGCTCCTTTTGCCTTCATTTTGGCTCAACAATTTCGTTGGATATGCCCTTTCCTTCCGCATCAGAAACATTTCCTCTGCTCAACGGCCATGGCTCTCTCTCCTCCGTCATTCGGTAGGGACTCAACCTTTCTTGGCTGTCTCTCCTCCCCATGCGATCCATGGGCGATTCCTTTCTCCTCTGAACGCTCAATCCTCCTCCTTTCCTCCTGCAATAACCTTCCGGTAACATGCTCCAGAGTTAGGTCAGACTGAGGCATCAATTCGAGGCTCATTCCTAATATATCCCAACTTGGTGAGAGGGAACTCAGAATAATATAAATTTTATTCTCCTCAGTAAATGGCAGATCTACTTCCGCCAATTTCAAGAACAACAACCCCAGGCTCTGAAGGTGCTCGTTAATTGAATCACCTTCCTTCAATTTAGTCCTGTACAGCTGTCTGGTCAGACTGATTTTGGAACTCGCTGTTTGTCTCACGTACACACGTTTCAGCTTTTCCCAGCACATTCTGGAATTATCACTTTTGGAGATGTGTATCAATTGATCATTTTCCAAGCTCAGGACTATACTCGCTTTGGCTTTCGTGTCCAAAGCTTCCCATGCTGCCTCATCATCGGCGCTCAGACCTGTTGGCATCTCATCCGTCATGGCTTGCCAGCACCCCTCGTGCTTCAACAGCATTTCAAGCTTGAACGACCATGTAAAATAATTATTTACATTAAGGCACTCCATCGGAATCCCTCCAAACACACTTGGTGTCTGTGCCATGTTTTCCAGCTTGCTTGCACGCACAGCCTCACACTGGCCAGACCCACTGCTCGTCTCAGACTCCTCTCCAGAACTCGCCTCTGAGCTTTCCTCTCGCTTAATCATCCGATTCGGAAACCATAAATCGTTGGCTCAGTAAATTTGGACTCCTGAGTATTCAATAGCCTCCTGGCTGGACTCTATTGCCCCACACGGCTCTGCTCCAATGCCCTTACTTCTGGGCCCATAACCCTGCTGAGGAATTGGAAGCAAAAAGGGCCAAACGCAGCTAGCGTTTGTGTTAGCACTTGGTTCAATAAGAGTCTCTGAAGCAAGGAATACTCACACACCAACTTCTTGTGTATAATACAGAGTTGTTTACTAGTGGTCCAATCTATTTACAGCACAACGGTTTTCCCAACAGATATTTACACAATTCTCCTCCTGTCCAAAATCATCTAGTCCGACCTCCTCTCATCAAACGTCTCCCACTTTTATACATTCTACATACCAGCCCCACCCTGCACAATCTGTCTTATCTTATGCTGGTGCTTAAGCAATAATCAGGGTGACCTCCAGTATTGCATATACTCCCTCAACCATATTGCTTGCAGCTGGCTGTGTCCGTCGGACCTAGATTAATAACTTTCTTTCAATCCACTTTGTCTCTGGAATTTTTCCTCAACAGCTATGTGGTGTACCACAAGGTGCCATCCTTTCCCCAATGCTGTTTAACATTTACATGAAACCGCTGGGAGAGATCATCCGGAGGCATGGGGCGGGGTGCTATCAATACGCTGATGACACCCAAATATATTTCTCTATGCCTTCAACAACATCGTCAGCTAAGGATAGTGTGTCTCCTCTGAATGATTGCTTGGAGGCGGTAATGGGCTGGATGAGGAAAAACAAACTGAAGCTGAATCCAGACAAGACGGAGGTGCTCGCTGTCAAAGGTCCCAACCTGGGTTTGGAGATGTGTCAACCAGTTCTGGATGGGGTTACACCCCCCCTGAAAGACTGTGTTCGCAGCTTGGGGGTACTCCTGGATCCATCGCTCCAAATGACAGCTCAGACAGATGAGACAGCCAGGAGTGCCTACTATCAGCTTCGGCTGATACGCCAGCTGCGCCCCTTTCTAGAGTTGGAAGACCTAAAGAAGGTAGTGCACACGCTGGTAACTTTGAGGCTTGACTTCTGCAATGCGCTGTACATAGGGCTGCCTTTGTGCCTAGTCCAGAAACTTCAACTTGTTCAAAATATGGCAGCCAGGTTGGTCACCGGTACATCTAGGGGTGACCACATTACACCAGTTTTAAAATCGCTTCATTGGCTGCCAATTAGTTTCCGGGCAAAGTATAAAGTGTTGGTTATTACCTTTAAAGCCCTACATGGTTTGGGTCCAGGTTACCTGCGGGATCGCCTTCTCCCGTACAATCCGCCCCACACACTTAGGTCCTCTGGGAAGAACTTACTCAAGTCAGCCAGAACTAGGCTGACGAGTGTTACCCAGAGGACCTTCTCTTCCACCGCTCCCAGACTGTGGAATGGTCTGCCGGAGGAGATTAGACAAATTAGCAGTCTTCATGAATTTAAGAGAGTCATGAAGACTGCTCTCTTCTGGCAGGCCTATCCAGATGAATTTTAAGATGTTTTTAATGATGTATTTTCTCTTGTTTTTTAAAATTTTAACTGTTTTGTGGTTCTTGTTTCTATATTGTTGTTGTTCCCCGCCTCGATCCAGAGGGAGAGGCGGGTTATAAATAATAATAATAATA
Source organism: Anniella stebbinsi (assembly GCA_029215795.1). Classification (NCBI taxonomy): domain Eukaryota; kingdom Metazoa; phylum Chordata; class Lepidosauria; order Squamata; family Anniellidae; genus Anniella; species Anniella stebbinsi. Next base: position 194,803,956 of record JARDYH010000003.1, read on the forward strand.
ATAATAACAATTATTATTATTATTATTATTATTATTAGAGCTGGCACCAGGTTTGAGGAAGCCCTTACAAGGTGGGTCCCTTCCTACATGAGTAGACCCCTGGTGCCATTTAAAATTTCCAAAAGTGCCATGGAGTGATGTTACATCAGCTGTTCCAGGGCATTGTGGGGGATTTTAAATGGTGTGTGGGGTACCAGGTCTGGCATCAGTGGGGCTGGTGGGCCCCAGCAGCTGCCTGAAGATGCAGGATGTGGTTGCCAATCCAGTTGGCAATCCCTCTGTTTCTTGTATTCTTTAGCATGTTTTTCAGCCATTCAATAATACTGTCCAACCTTTTGAGCTCTGTCTCTAATGTATAATGGTGAGTGATTGTCCAAATGTCTTTGTAGAACTGTGTCTGAGTGAATAAACTTTAAGAGGCATCCCTCAGACAACCTTGTAAAATTTATTGCACTGTTCTGATCCTCACATAGCTGAAAATCAGGACTGTTCACTTTGAAATTCAGACTAAACAAATTCCTCAAGCATCCTAAATCATGGACCATAGAGTGAGTGTGTTGCATGATGCTACATAGCCAAGTAGATCCAGTAGATCACAAAGCCACTTCAGAGTAAGGACAGGAAACATTGCCGTCAGTCTTAATGGGTGAGTGCTTTTGTCCCTGTCCACAGTCCTGTCCCCCTAAAAACATTGCCAAAAGTAGGCATCACATTTCATGGAGAACAAAGCTTTTGCCAAAGCTCTCACATTTCATCTAAGCCCAAATGCACACATGCACATACACACACACACACACTGCAAGTTACACTCAACATTTAATATTAATTGCATAAAAAGTATATACATTATTGCACATATGGAAGTATGTGTGTATATGCCACATCACACACAATGTTCTACATCTGGGACAAATCTGAATCTTGCTATTTATGGTACTTTGTACAGACTGCATAAACCAGCCTTGTATTTCCTTGTCTTTTTTGTCTTGTTTATCAATGTTCAGTAAAAGAACTTTACTCTCTTTTGTAGTTAAATCAGAACTCTCCTTGCCCCTCCTTATCAGAGGACAAGCCATTGTAGTATTTCAGTTTCTTGCTGAGTTATTGTCTTCATGTCACAAACGATTGTGGCTTTTCATGTAAAACCAACAATGGAAAAACCATAAAGCTATTCTTTGGGCAAAAATAATTGAGCATTGTATTTAGAAGTAATACAAAGGCTAAGTCACAAATGAACAACAGCCAAAGGCAATTTAAGCCTAGGCATTCTGTACTGCAAACAGCTGTACATTTTGACAGAAGCATTGCCCTTAATTTTTAATGTATTGGCTGCACAACTAAAACAAAAAGGGGGGAATACTTCAGAAAAAATCCATAATGATTTGGTTCTTTTCTTTTCTTTTTCTTTCTTTCTTTCTTTCTTTTTCTTTTCTTTTTGTTGTTGTTGTTATTGTCTGCTGAAAATATATGTGTTTGCATTGTAATCAACCATCTATAGAAAAGGGATTACGAGCTCCATCACACCAGTAATTTAGTGCACTCTCGCCATGCCTGGTGTGTGGATTTGCAGCACAGTACTCACATGATGTCGTGCCTATCCTGCTGACATCCCGCCTCTTCCCCAGCCTTTTCAGTTTTTTCCTAGAATGCTAAAAGTCTGGATTATTTCCCCTAAGCACATTTAATGTGCCCTTAAGCCTCCATGTAGTTTTTCTTACAAAGCAAAACGTGTGCTGTGATGGGAGTCTTGCTTTTGGCTTGAATGGATTGCATCAGGTCCTGCCAGGGAAAAGTGATCTCTCCCAGCAACCACCTCCAAGCCTCTGTATAACCCCAAGCCTTGCATCCCAGGCACCAAAGCATTTTTAACATCATACAATGCCGGAATCTCTGCAGACAGGATTGTACTCCCTTGATGCCCCCAAAGAGCAAGACTAAAGGCAGTCTGGTTGACATACTCATCTGACAGGAGGGAAAAAGAGAAGGAGTGGAGTGGAGTGGAAGAGCAAGCAAGTAAAGGAGTGAAAGAGCAGCTATTCTGGTGAAAGGGATCATAAGCTTGATGTGCTTTTGCATCAGAGGTAAAAAAAATGTGGAGGCAAACTAGGGGGAAAATTAGGTGTGATGGAACTCTCCGTTGCTTCAGTCTTCATCCACGCTTTTCTATAGCTACCAGCAAGAGCACTTTCTGAGTGGAGTTCCATTCAGGAAGCTCTAACCATTGGAAAGAGAGAAATTATTTTTGCCAGCACCCCACCCCTGTCCTGCTGCTGCTCCCAACACCACCTCCAAGAAGATTCTCTAACTCTCTGGAGCAGATGTTTAAGGAGCTGTAGAGGGAGAAGGGATTGGCAAAAAAAAAAAAAAACCACGCCTCCCCCACTGTTCCACCAGTAGAAATGTTCCACTAGATCAAGTATTCTGTGTAAAAAGGAACATTTCCATTTGCAGAAGGCAACGTCTGAATCCAAACCACAAAATTTGGAAGTTGGATCCAATCTGAGCTAGTAGCACTTTGGTCCCTCTGAAATCAATGTGAGTTGTCAGTCATGCTTTAAGTCCCATTCATTTCAGCGGGAACTACGTGCAACTAAATTAGTCTGGATCAAACACTTTCTTTCAACACCTGCATGGACTGCTCCAATGAACTACTGCAATACTGGCACAGTACTACTAAAGCTACCCTCTGTAGGAATAGACTGCATACCTTATGGCAGGATGTTGAAATGTTTAAAGGTTTGTTTCTTTTATAAAAAGAGGGGGTGGCAAATACATGGGCTATGGTTGAAGATGAAAGTAAATTTCTCCCAGACAGAGAAGTTTTGTTCAGACTAGAACTTTCTTCAGGAGGGGAAATGTACAGAACTTTACAAGCATGATGGCAGCCCAGTTCTGTCAGTTTCAAGATAGCTTCACTTCCTCTTTCTATAGCTGTATAGATACCCTATTCCATTTTTTTCAGCATCCTTACACAAAATGCATGGAGGGAACAGGAACATGCCTTAATGGCCCCACCCCCTGACTGCCATGAGCTGATGGCCCTGCTCCTCCAATGTCTATTCATTGAGCATGTGTGTTTGCCTGAAAAGGTGATCTAGTACAGGATTGGTCATGAAGGGCAAATTGAATTGCAAGACTACAAATTCTGTATTAATATAGACAAAGGAGAGCTCCCACCCCATATTCAACTACTGTGGGGCCTCCTAATGTTGTAAATACCCATTTTCAGATATCCCACATAATATGTGGTTGGATTATATTGTATTTGTTTGTTTGAACATGGGAGGTAGAACCATCAGGAGAGTGGGTGTGTGGGTGTGGTCCTGTCCTCCTCTATTTTCCTCATCATGTGGAAAAATAACTGGTGTGGCTCCACAATGTACTTTGAATGAGGCTCTTCAATCATAACTCATTATGCTTCCCTGTTCTCTCTCTCTCTCTCTCTCTCTCTCTCTCTCTCTCTCTCTCTCTCTCGATTGCTAAATCTACACTATGACTAGTGTAGATCTATGGCTAGATCTACATTACTACTTTATAGCAGTATTGAAGTGCACTGATAACAGTTTGGACACATTATACATTCTATATACCACTTTCATAGTGTTATTTCCTGCTTTTTATTACACATTATCCACAATAATGCAACAAATGTCATTGTGTGTCCTTTGAGTAACAGCTGAGTAGGAAGGCTTGCAGGATCTGAGGCACCCCATAATATTCCCCTCTTCTTTGAGGTGAGCATTACAAGCCTCTAAAATATATATCTTGACCAAGCATTCAACATTTCTAGTTGCAACTACTTTCATCAATTTGATTTCAGTGAGACATGCAACCAAACCCTATGCATATTTATCCAGAAATAATACTGACTTCGTTGAAGGTAGTGCATTGGATGTCAGCCTTAATTGCAAATAATTTTCTCTAAATTGGGACATATACAAAAAAAGAGTTTCATAGCAAACTTAAAAAGAACAATCCAACCATGCTATTTTTTTGTTTTTAACGTTTTTAATTGTTATTACATAAAACCACCTCACATATAAATCTGCACATTGACAAAGTTTACTGAACCACAGTAACAGGACTCAAACAGGAAATACAACACACCTTTTTGTATCAGAACAACATTTCAGAAGTTTCCATAGGATGCTAGGGTAATGACAATTCACAAATATCATGCTACAAGGAAAACCCATTATTTTGCTCACATTGAACTTCAGACAAGGTGTGTGCAAAGCAATGTGCTCACAATTCCTGTCTACAAGGAGTTACAAACATTCTCTTCACAGCTTAAATAATAAGGTTGGTTGGTGGTTAGTTGTTTTGTCTTCTGCCAGGAACTGAGGCTCACACCTTTTCATAACCCCATTCCCCTTTGTCATACTTTGCACCATTTTAAGCAAAATTTGTCCTTCCTGCCAGCCGCATGCAGCTCATGGTCCCACCCCATTATATCCCTCTGCAGGCCCCATTCTGTCACATTGACCATGGGCATCTGTGAAGGGACAACTATATATGAGCAACTGGTCACAAATAAGTGCTCCGTGCAATTAGGATTCCTGTGTGATCCTCACAGATAGTTGTCCCTTTCCAGATGTCCATGTCAACACATGGATATTGAGGGAACAGGAGCAGGGCTAGCAGAGCAGTTAAAACGGTTGCCCAGGTTTCTCTTTCCAATGGGAATTGAGTGCTAGGGGGACCACCATAGTTAGGATTGGTTCACATGACATGCGGAGCCATAATGTTTAGCTCAAAATACTTAACCACCATAGCTTAGCATGTCGTTAGAACAGGGTCATTAGAAAATATGAAAGGCGAGCTACCTTTATCTAACGTCTGTGTAGTTTCAGCCCTCATGAAGGCTCCTCCTCCCTCAACTGTCACCAGCAGCAGCCATTCCAGCAGACTGAGCTGAGGGAGATGGGGAAGCAGGGCCATCCACCCCCCCTGCTGAAATAGCTATTTTTTCTCCTCTTCCCTCACCATTCCTTTTTTTCTTCTTATGCATGATTCCTTTTTAGATTGTAAGCCTGCAGGCAGGGACTGTCTTAAGAAGTATCTTTTAAACGACCTATGAAACCTAAAGAGCAAGATAAAAATTAAATAAATAAATAAATAAATGTCACTCAGGAACCCGTTTTGATTGAGGAGTGGCATAAAAATATTTCAAATACATAATACTAAGGATAGTTACATTCTGGGATCCTTTATGAATGACAGAATGAGGGACCATCAATCAGAGGGTTGGGGATAAACAAATTTCTGACAAAGAAAAGATTTAACAATTTTACAGTGAGGTGAAATGTGACAAAGAGGTTTTTAAAATAACAGCCTTTAAAAGTGTGACAAATTTCATGGAGAATTCCTACTGTGAAATTACCTGAGCCACTATCCAGCGGTATGCTTAAACCTGTTGAAGCCAGTGGATTCTATATCAATTTATAACAATTCATTCATTATTGATGATTTATTATTACAGTACTGCAGATGTTCCCCACTGATCCCCAATTTTTTTTGGCATAAAATTACATTAGAGGTATAATGAGCAAGCCATAGACATTAACTGGTAAAGTAGAATAATGAACTGTGTAGATTGTGGGTAATCTGAGATGATATATAATGCTCATGCAGGTGCTTGTGACTGTCAGGTGATGTAGACTTGTGGAAAACCAATCAAACAACTGTTTCAACCTCTGCACATTGTGATGTATATTGGACACACTTGGCATCTCAATATGTATAGCTCATCACAAATGGCCTTCACGATTATGCATTTGCACCAAATTAACACTATGCTCTGTAGACAGTAGCCCTACTTAGGCATTCATACTCATGCATTCCCCATTCTGTGAGTGGGGGCAGGCAATCGGAGTACAACTTATTCTGTCACCTCCCCGCTGTAGAGCAGGTTCGATGCTTCAGATCTTTCCTGTACAATGTGTGGGTGGTCGGAATGTGATGGAGGGGTTGCAACAGAGGAGGTAGGTCCTGCCAGTACAGCCCTGCTCTTCTCCCTCATGCAACGGGTAACACATGAATATGAACACCTGAACCGGGATGATATCAGAATTTAGACAAATAATCCTAGCGCATGTTCCTAATTTGTCAGTGCTACTTAACCCAATCCTACTTAATATGTAGGTGTGATGTTTGCATATATAAACTCTGATCCAGTGTACAAAGCTGGTATACAAAGCTGGTGGCCCAGATGGGGATGCGCCTTCACATCCTTATCAGACATATCTATTAAGCTTAATGAAGACTGGATAAACATAGCTATGTGAATCTGCTTCTTCATGTACATGCAGATTAGCAGAGTGTATGGATCTTCTTTGCTGGATTGGGAAGTCAGGTTTTTGTAAGAAAATCCAAAATGTCCCCGCCTAGAAATTGTCATTTAAATAAATCAGTGCTTTTTCATCTGAAGAGTCAACCAACCATTTATATTCCTCACCAATTCCAATCAAACAACAATTTCTCTATAAGTACTAAGAGAGGGAAAATATCCCTAGTTCTTACCAAGCCAACATGAAGATCAATTAATAAATATTTGTCCCTAGATTAGAGGGCATTAAACAATTACCTGTTTTCAGAAATTTAGGCAAGCAACACAAACAATTGTTAAACCAAACTCATTCAAAGCTGAAATGTGCACTGATCAAATTACAATGGTATATCCTGTTTGGGATTTTGCCCATTAAGGAGTGTCGTCATGGCAACAGTGTTCCTGGCATTGTTTTCCATAGAAGTCATTCGAATGGCTGAGGAACTGTTCAGGTAATTGGCAGATCTCTGTTTATGAGGCATCAGGTGACAGCAAAGCTGGCTATTGAAATGCCGCCTAAAGCTCTCGCTGAGGAAATAGAGGGCAAATGGGTTGACACAGGAATTGCAGAAGCTGAGCACTCGGGCTACCAAAGTAATGACCATATGGACAAGTGATGGGTCAATCTTTTTGTAGTTAAAGGATCGGTACATGTACAGCACATGAGTAGGCAACCAGCACACAGCAAACAGCCCAACGAAGACTAGTACAATTTTTGCCAGGCGTTTTCGAGTTTCCATCTATAATGATAAAATGAGCAGAAATCATCAGTCACAAGAAATGGATCTGATCCATGGCAAAGACCTGAGCAAAACTCAGACCATTAGGCTTTCCTTTAGCTTTCACAATGCATTCAAATGCAATCAGAAAAGTTAATAACATCAGAAGCCACATTATATTCCCAATGACCAACTGGTAGGAGTTCCTCGGATTTGTCCTGGTTTTTGTTCTATCCTGGGTGTCAGGGGGGATTTTCTGTAATTTTCTATAATGTCCTGGATAGACATGCTTTCCCCTTTAGGGCTGCCATCAGGAAGGGGTGGGGTGAGGTGCATTCTGAAAAAGCATGTAATTCCTGGACATTATAGAAAAGGCCTCCATTGGAGCAGTGTGGGGGGGAAATGACATGCTTTCCCGTCCAATCAGGGCCTTTAAGGCCCCAATTGGAATGGAGGAGGGGAAAGTACACTTTCCAGGGCCTCTGGAAAACACATCATCCCCCCTCATCATGCTAATGGTGGATGCCATTAGAGCGCCAGGAGGGAACGACACACTTTTTGGAGGTCCCGGAAAATGTACTTTCCTGCCACCCCCACACTGTTCCAATTGGGGTCTTTAAGGCCCCAATTAGAGCTGTTGAATGGGTGGAAATGATATGCTTTCCCCTCCTCCGCTCCAAACAGGGCTTTTAAGGTGACTGGAGGGAATGATGCACTTTCCGGAGGCCCCAGAAAGTAGCTTTCTTGGGGTCCACTCTCTGGGTGTCCTCTTTTTTGGCTTCCCAAATATGGTCACCTATTTTTACACTAATTTGTTCTTAGATGTTTTCAGATTCAGGTTGTTGTGCTCAAAGCACTCAGCTGCACATACTATGACAGATTAATTTACTCTCATCGTTGATTTTACCAATGATGTGTTGAAAGTGGAACAGAGGGCAAGCTTTCATTCAGTTCTTCCACCCGACCCCAAAAAGCTCAAAGCACATCTTTTCCCAACGATCTGTTGAGCCTTTTTCAGCTTGAGGGCCAAATTCCATTTTGAAGAAGCCCTTGGAAGCCACATTCCCGTGATGACTGGGGCCAAAGACAAAAGGATGAAACAAACAATTCCAGCATACTTTAGCTTAAAGCTCTTATTGCACTAGGGGAGGCATTTTGACCTTTTAGAATAGGGAAAGAATTGCACAAAAGCTGGGAAACTACCCAACAACAGGTGGTTGAGGAAAGAAGTGGGCCCAAGAGATGGCCATCTAGGGAACTTAAGAGGACTGGACCGAGACCCCAGGAAGGCCAAATTTGGTCTCTTGGCCTGAGGTTCTGCACTGCAGCATGATTTGCACCATGGCATGATTCAACAAGAACACTGCATATGCAGGTCCAGACCATTTAGAATTTGATAAGTGTATGATGAAAACTCAGAATAGAAAGGATGGATGAGTGTCAAGCAGGAGTGGACAACTTGTGGCTCTGCAGATTTTGGCCTATAACTCCCATCTTCCCTCATGATTGGCTATACCGGCTAAGACTGATGAGAGTGGTAGACCAATATGCCTATAATAGCTGTGTGTGACTTATCTGCAGTCCACTGGTTCATATTCTATTTACAAACTTGTCCTTAGTGTTGCACATGTTTCCTACTGCTTTTGCAGCAAATGATACATTTTATTACAAAAATGATAATTGCTAAAGCAATAACTGTATATACTATTCTTATTAAACATTAAATCTAAACTTGCAATAGCAAAATGATTATATTTCTTATTATCAGCTAGGGATAGGGGAAATAAATGATGGACACCTGAAGATAACTCTGAAACCCAATTAGGATTCAGTTTAAAACCTGGGTCTTATTGAAATTCAGATATGCAGAGTGCACACCATTCTGTTGTCGTAGTCCTCAGGAGACAAGGCCCCTTAGTTAATGGAAGAGGGAAAGGGCTCAGTTACAGAAAGCCATCATAAAGTTTCCACTTCCTTAGCACCTCATTCCCCAGGAAGACTCCAGGGAGCACACACACCCCTGTATCCAGAAGACAACACATTGCAATCCTTAGATTCTGAGGACTCCAGTCATGTAGCCGCCTCTATATCCTTGCAACCTGAAGCTGCTGAAACAAATGAGGCTCCTTTAAGAGAGAAGGAATCAGTCAGTATGGAGATATGGGGTTAACCAATATGGGGGCTAACCAGTCTAAATGAAGCCAACACCATAGTTAAGGCTCATTCATGGTTTGCTCCTTGTTTGACCAACATTCTGGCAAGCTTGTTTGGCTTCCAATTCCAGCATCACTTGAAGCTCGCTGTGGTGCTGTTCTGTCCTTTGCTCTCTTGAAAACCTGACTCCAACTTAATTAGAATCCAACTGAACCTGACTTGCCCCAAGAACCAGATCCATAATTGCTGCCCTGCAACTTAGACCTCACAGTGCCCAACATCAGTAAGTCCTCATCATTAGGCCTTCACTATGACACAGCTCAATGGCTGAAACAGAACAGCTTTATGAAAATCAGTGCAGATGAAATGGCAAAATCTGACCAGATTTTGGCAAATGTTATTCTTCTTTCCTTGGCATGCAACAAATATTCAAAATGGTGAAAACTATTTCTCAAGACATGTTGATGAGGGAGGGGTTGATTGTCAGGGGGGTTCGCAGAACTTCCTGGTAACAGATGAATATAGTTATAAGTAAGAAGGTCTTAATACCAATAGCATTTTAATATTCTGAAATAAAATCTCAGCTGGCCTGCAGATCTGTGGGATGTCTGGAATTTAAAGTAAATTTCCTAGAAAATGTATGGGTGACTTACCTGCCTTTTAGATTGTTCACTGTATTCTCCAGGTAGATTATGTGCACTCTTAATTAAAGACCTTGCAATATGGTAATAGTAAATAGTAATGATGGTGAGTGGGATAAGGAGGTATACCAAAAGTATCATCACTGAATGGATCCTTGGGTGCAAATCATCCTTCAAGGGATATCGTATGCATTCTGTGAAATTGACATTATCTGCATCATTGATATGTGCCACTTCAGAGAATACTGCTTCTGGAACTGCTAGCAGGATGGAAATTATCCAGATGGCAATTGCTTTAATACAGGTCCACATGACAGCATTGGATGCTTGAATATCCATTGGGTTTACAATAGCCTTGTACCTAAAAATACAGAAAGGGAAATGAATTTTATTTTTCAAAGAATACAAGCTTTTATTGAAAGAAGATAGTTTCCTTTTGGGATCTGTTAGGATGAGAAGGGGCAAGAATATACCACTTAACAGATATGAGACTTGTACTTCTGTTTAAAAGGCTTGAGGGCTAGTACCCATTTCTGCGTCCATTTCTGTGTGTGTATTAGAGGGAGGGGCCTGAATAGAAGAAAGAAATGAGCAGGGAAGAAGAAAGCAAGAGACTGAGGGATTTGCTTGAAAGTTACTTGTTTTTCTGTAGATATCATATTTTTGTGTTTTGTCATACCTGTCCACATTTTTATCATGACTAATAGTTACTTGTTGAAAGCCTCCAGGACATCACATAATGCTAGACATCTTATATGGGAACTTTTTATCTTTATAATGTAAGAGCACAACCAAGGTCCATCTAGTCCACCATTCTGTTCGCACAGTAGCCAACTAACAGCCTTTGGGAAACCCACAAGTAGGACATGGATGCAATAGCAATAGCTTCCTCCTCACCCCCATGTTCCCCACCAACTGATGTAAATAGGCGTTCTGCCTCTGATACTGGACATAGCATATAGCAATCAGGACTAGTAGCCTTATCTTCCATGAATTTGTCCAATCCCCTTTTAAAACGATCGGATTGGTGGCCATCACTACATCTTGTGGTAGCAAATTTCTTAGTTTCAGTGTGCGCTTTGTGAAGAAGTACTTCCTTTCATCTACCCTGATTCTTCCACCAATCAGCTTCATGGGACAACCCAGGTTTATGAGCTCCTCGCCATGCATCATTTTGTACATCTCTATCATATCTCCCCTCATTCACTTTTCTCTAAGCTAATCAATCCCAAATGTTGTACCCTTTCCTGATAGGGGAGTTGCTCCAGCTCTTGCTCTTTTCTGCACTTTTTCCAATTCTACTATGTCCTTTTTAGATGTGGTGAACAGAACTGTACCCAGTATTACAAGGGTGGTCACACCACAGAATTGTATAAGGACAGTCTAATACTATCAATTTTATTGTCAGTTCTTTTCCTAATTATGCCCAACATGGAATTTGCCTTTTTCACAACAGCAGCACTGTGGGTTTACATTTTCACCAAGCAATCCACCACAACTCCAAGATCTCTTTCTTAGTCAGTCACTGCTAGCTTAAATTCCATCAGCACCCACCCCAACATGCATCACTTTATACTTGCATCACTTTAAATAATTTGGTGTCACTTCTCACTCCTAATTCCAGATCATTTATTAACAAGTTGAAAGCATTGGTTCCAAAACAGATCCCTGTGGGATCCCACTGTTTACATCCCTCCATTGGGAGAATTAACCACTTGTTACATCCCGGGGGGTCACGGCTATAGGTCCCCTGCTGTTGTTCTTTTAGATCACCATGGAAACAACATGCTCAGAGACTAGGTTAACTTATAAGGAGGTTTATTGAGGTAAACTTACAGTGCACAGATGTTACCCAAACAGTGGACTCAAACAGCAAAAGCCCCTGCACAAAGCTGTCGACCCATCTGGACCCCCACTTAGGTATGGAAGCAACAGTTATACTGTAGTGATATAATAACCAAGCACGCGTTCTCACCACAGAATACTAGGGTGAATCAGACACTTCGCTAGCATAAACAAGCATGTCTTCTTGGGAACTAGCTGATTGAAGGGGAAGCTTTGGCCTTGCTTCTTGACACAACAGCCTTGGAATGCAGTGCTCGTTAGGCTTGTTAAAGCATACAGGTGCCTGCTCTATATGAGTTCGTTGCTTACATTTGACCATTCCTTGATCCATCTTTCCCAGCAATTAGCAAGAGGCTTACGCAGCGATACAGCAAGCTAGCAAGCTGTGCTATGAGAAGCAGAGACAGCCACTACCCAGAAGCCTTTGAGCAACAATGGCTTGCTGGCTTTCAGGCCTAGACACCATTTATTCCTACTCTCTGATTTCTGTTTTTTAACCAGTAGCTGATCCATAAGAGGACTTCTCCCCTTATTCCATGACTTGTAATGCTGACTGGCATGATGGTAGTTGTAGTCCAATCCATTTGGAGGGTGCTGGGTTGTAGAAAGCTGTACTAGATTAATTAAATTCTGAAAAGGAAATAGCCATACCTCTGAATCAAGAGAACAATGGGAGAAGATATCACTTTCATGACCTGCTTATGGGTGCTCAGAGGCATATGACTAGCTCCTTTTAAAATATAATGTTGGAATAGATAAATCTTGTTCTGCTCTGGTCTGATCCAGCAAAGCGTTTTTCTCTTCTTAGTACTGGATCAAAAAGTGGTCCCTAAATATTAAAATAAATATTAAAAAATAGTTCATCAATGATGCTTTATCAATGTTTTGTTACTGGTTCTAAAAAAGCAGTTCCTAAGATAGGCTTGCAATATAAAGAACCCATTTTCCAAGAAGCAGAGGCAATCACAATCCCTCTAACACCATTGCAGTTAACAAACAAACAAATAAGAAACAAAACAAAAATGGGAGGGATGGGGGAAATTTCAGAAACATATTCACTTGACTCATAATTTGACTTACGAGTGGTCATATTGAAAATATAAGTATATTTTTAATGCCCTAGTTTTATTGCCATGTGACTTGCAAAATCAATATTAAGGGCAAGTTTGGGGGCTTAATCGGAGCCTACATTCACAAGGACCCATCCCAAGAACCAAGATTTCATCTCTTGTGCATGTAAAGTAACAATAAAGACAGCAGTGCTTGTGTGCATGTGCAAAGCGCTACCTCTTCACAAAGAGTATCTTCTGACCGCTTTCCCACATCTGGGATTGTGAGGTGGGGAAAAGATTTTTATATCAAAGAACATAACTTTCAAATAGGTTTGATCCTCTGCACTTCTTATTTTAGAAATTAAGGCTTCAATTCAAACCTTCCTACACAGTGGGACTTACTTCCAAATAAAATGCATAGGATAGTGTTAAACCCGCTTACTTGGAAATAAACTTGATTGCACTCGGTGGGTCTTACTGCTGAGTAGAACTGTATAATATTGCACAGTAAAACTTTTAAAATAGCCTTAAATAGAGTCGATAGGACTGTTGGCATTTGATGTACATCAGGATCTTGAAATGGTCCCACCTACTATCCCGCTGCATAAAAAAATTAGGATCAGCTTTATTTCAGATCCCTTAATTGGTCTAAGAGTACCCATTTTAGCTCCACATTACTGAGACATACACACACCCTTTCAACTCTATCCTGGCAAGTGTAATGAAAGCTATTTGTTTTCAGCCTTCAAGCAGCCAGTGCCTTTGAGCTTTCTACAAACAGCCATGATTAATGACTGTCCAGGAATTTGGAGCTGGAGATTTGTTCCTTTTATTAACCACCGTATTTACTGTCAGGCATGTTGATTAGATTAGGAAATTCCCTTAGTAAATCTAAATCCTCTGGAAAATCTAGACAACTCTTTGCTGAGCACTGTGCAAGAGAGAAAAATTCAGGCTCCAGAATCTCATATGCTCACAGGAGAGATGCTCAGTTGTGATATATCCATGATTTTGATAGCTGTGAAGAAGTTAATGGATACAAATCCTGAGAATGGGCTCAGATTAATGTAGTTCTCAACTGCTTTAATTTTAATAAGCAAAAGAGCCTGGTGATTAACTTGTTTAGTGTTGAAAAACCTCATTAGAAGTGTATTATGGGCTAAAGAAAAAACACACACATTCAAATAATTGCATCTATTGTTTTAAACAAGGGTTTATAAAAGACTCTTGATGGACCATGGAAGAAGCATGCAACTGAGCAGCCTCTTAAGACCAATTAAGAACAGCAAGGAAGCTGCTGCACATGTACACATACAACCATGTTTCAAGATAACGTGTTGCACTCATGTTCTGCTTATAGGCAGATGATTGGCCACTGTGGGAACATAATGCTAGACTAGATGGGCCCTTGGTTTGATCCAGCAGGGCTCTTCTTATGTTGTTATAGTCTATTAGGTTTGCATGTCATAGGCACTAGGGTGACCATATGAAAAGGAGGATAGGGCTCCTGTATCTTTAACAGCTGCATTGAAAAGGTAAATTCAGCAGGTGTCATTTGTATTCATGCAGCACCTGGTGAAATTCCCTCTTCATCACGACAGTTAAAGCTGCAGGAGCTATGCTAGAGTGACCAGATACAAAAGAGGACAGGGCTCCTGCAGCTTTAACTGTCGTGATGAAGAGGGAATTTCACCAGGTGCTGCATGCATACAAATGTCACCTGCTGAAATTTTCTTTTCTATACAACTTAAAGATACAGGAGTCCTGTCCTCCTTTTCATATAGTCACCCTAATAGGCACAAATTCCTTTGATTAAAAAGGGGGAGTAAACTGTTTGACCTGTGTCAAATGTTTGACCCTTGCTGATTCTATGGTTATTACAAGGTACAATGAATTCTCTTACATTCCACTGTGACATGTTTCATTTTTAGTTTATTGACGGGCCAAATTAGATGGAATGTTCAAATTTTTACTCCTGGCATACTTGATTTAATAATTAGAATGGGAGGAGAGGTACTGAGTGAGAGTGGAACCATGTTCTGTGGGGGGGGGGGGACTTTAAACCTTTGTCCCTGCCACATTTGTGATCTGAATTGGAACCCACGTATTATTGCAAACAGCCAACACTGGGTAGGAGGATTCACATCAAGAGCACAGTAGAGGGCCAGAGGGTCCTCTGCACCACCTATTTATGTTGAGAAAATGTCATGTACACAGGGGCTAATAACTTGAATAATGCCTTGTCTAATGTGACCCTAAAAATAAGTCTTTAGACATTGTGGATATTTCTGCTACCCTATTGAAAGGATATTTTCCCCTGCCAAATGAGACATGAAATGGGGCTTTTAGAAGTATCTCAAAAATTATTTCCCCCCCTCCAGACATCCTTCCCTTTCTGTGGGAAGCCAGCCATATGGACTAGAGAATTCGGGTCAGTTTCTGAGCTGTTCCCTACCATCCATGTGAACCAATGGGGGACTAACACAGACCCAAAATGCCATGATTGTTTGTCTGGATTATCAGAACTAATAGCTTGCTGGCATCCAAGACTGTATTCTTCAATACAGTAAAAGCAGACGTACCTATTGTTTCATTTATTGACCCTGAGGTTAACCAAGAAGCATTAGATTAGGCAACATAAAGCCAATACGAAGTACTAAAGTGTTAGACTATAACTGCAGAAACACAGGTTCAAATAACCATGGGTGATCTTTGGAGCCAGTCACTATCTGTCAGCCTAACCTACCTCACAAGGTTGTTGTGAGGATAAAAGGGGAGTCTGTGCAAGCTGCCCTGACCTCCTTCAAAGAAGAAAATAACAATGTAATAAATAACTACCGTATTTATACAAGCAGATCTCTGCTTGTGCCCTGAGAATAGAAAAGCATTCATAGATGTATTAACAGTCTCTCTCTCTCTCTCTCTCTCTCCATGAATTATAATTGAATGCAGAGCAGAATTGTACAGCCCAATATTAGATCCAAATATTTGTAACTGGTCTCACTGAGATTTATGTCCAGTTTAGGAACCTTATTGTGGCCACAACGTGAAGATGGCCTTCAATCACTCCATCTGACTGTTCTCACCGCATGAAAATGGTTGCCAGTGGTGCAAACTTGGGTCCGACCTCTGGACTGAGCTGCAGGGCCCAAAGGACCATCCAGAGAATGACGGGGCAGTAGCAAATAGGCCCTGAATCAGCACATAGGGTGTTATGGGCATGCTGGAGCCCATGACGGCTGATGCTACTCAATGCAGCCTCCTTTCTTTCTCATTTTTTAAAAAATTAGAGTTAGGGGCAGCTAACTGGGCATGTACATGGTTATTATTATTATTATTATTATATAGTCCTTTTCTGAACATGTTTAGTGTCAGAGCAGTAGAAGCAAGCTCCATTTTATTCCTAGAGTCAAAATGGTGCTATGATTTAAGTGAGTTTAAAAGACAAAACTGCACATGCTCAGAGATTTTCTTTTTGGCAAACAGGGTCCCCCTCCCCCATCTTGGTTTGTTTTTGCTCTGGCATATCAGGAATGTAAAAGTATTCGTGAAGCACGAAATGACAGGGGGTTGAAAGAGAAATGTTAGTTGTGTGTTTCACAACTGAAGTGATACACTTGGTCATCTAAAGCCTTTACCCCTAAGATCATTAAGTCTATGGTCTAAACTTATCCAGCTGTTTGTAGTAGCCCACTATAGGGATTGGGCAATTTTCTTCACACTGCTGCAAGAAAACAGCCCATAGTACTTCAAGCAGAATATCTGCAGTGTTGTAGAGACAGCCACCCTACACAGCTGTTTGAACCAAAGTGGCCTCCAGATTGCAGCCACAGATGTATTGCTGCATCTTAGCATGTCTCTGATTTGCTACTTTCAAGCCAAAGGTTCCCCCACCCCCAGTGAGGCACAGTACATTGAAGCTAATACATTTCAGGCAGAGGTGAAAATATTTCAGTGCCTCAAGGCTCCCCGGAGTTAATGCTTCTCCAAATGCCATTAAAATATCTCAATTTGATATAGTTGGCTGAAACGATGCTGCCTCTTGACCCAGACATGCTCCGATAAACCAGATCAATATCTATCTCCTAGAGACACAGTTATTAGCAAAGAAGGGTAAATCCACATATCAGTTCCTCGTACTCTCAAATGACTGAAGGGAGAGAGGCCACTGGGGATAAAAAAAGCTGATTTCCTCACAATTTATCCTCATAATACCATTGTTTTCAGGATTGTTTTCATTGTTTCTCTAAACTTTCAAAGAGTTGGTGGCAGATGCAAGAAAGAAAGAGGAGGTAAGAGAGAAAGTGTCTGTGGGAATTATATAAAATGCTTCTGGCTAGAGCTGTGATTAGAGACAGGCTTGTTTTCAAACAAAGGTTTTGCTTATTATTATTATTATTATTATTACTATTTTCAGGGTCATTGTCTGGATCTACTGCTAGTATAAAGTGCCAGAAGAAACAAAATGCCAGTGACCTTTCCAGTTCCAATTCTGTTACACTTTTTGCTGACACGCATCTACTTTAGCAGCACTCATGAATTCACAGAGATAGAAATCTGTCATATAATTAGGGATGTGACCGGAGCCGGATCCTAAATCCGGCCTGATCCAGACCTCCCAGATCAGGATCCAGATGGGATCAGGGGGGGGGGGGCGTGCACAGCCCTACATATAATGTGTCTAGGATTGGTGTGAAAAGCGGAGGTGTCTACCAGATTTAAAATCCTAATAGTAAACTCATGAGAGTGTGGATCGTTATGCATATAAAATGGCACCAGTAATGAACAAGAGGAAGGTATCAGGGAACTCCAAGTTTTTCAAAATACAACAACAATAACCTTCATAAAACAATTAAGAGGGGAATCTGCCCCACTCAAAAAATCCAGCTCACTGAAGACACTCATGCTGACTGATGGCTGCAGGGGGTGGGGAAAATTAAAACTGGAATGGAGTACCTTGGAAGACAACATGGCTGGCAGGTTGGTTGAAGAGGCGCATCCCACACTGCAAAATTATGTTTCAGGTCCCAGTTGTTAGTATACAAGATTTTTACAAATAAGAGTATGTTCTCATTCAAAAAATCCCTTACCAATTATTTTAGAAGTGGGAGCAGAGGGGACTGAGGATTACTAAGGTTTCAGCTTTCAAGTTACTTATCTGCAGCCATTCTATGGAACCTGAGGATTATTTTCTAAACGTACCAATTCTCTCCCTCCCCCCCCCCCCAAATAAACACATTTTCCGGCAGGACATTTTGAATAAAAAGAATTTTGCAAACATGATGCAACCATGTTACCCACACAAAGAAAGACTATATAGCCATAGCTAATCTAGTACAGCTGGAATATATTTAGATTCAAAAGGTATTCTGTTTCTGTTTGGAACTGTGTTCTTATTGATTTCTCATCATATTAGCAGATAACAGTCACATAATATTCTAAACAGAATGAAGTCAAAAATACCCTTTTAGTTTTGTGATACTCTAAGTGTGTATTTTTTCTCATTCATTAAATGTTTTCCTTTCTTATTAATTAATTGGTTTGGCCATTTCCTGTGTTGCATACCTTTTAAGAAACATTCCTACTTTTTCTATAAACTATTTAAAATAATTGTGCATCCAAATGCCCTTTTCATCCTCCTATTGGCAACATGACTCTGCAACCAGCCAAAATCCTGGAATGTTACCTTTTACATATAACTTGTTTAGTTAAAGTTTTTTTCCATCTTTAACGGGACAGTATTTTCAACTTTCAAAGAAGAGATAATGTGCTACTGAGCACTGTGAGCTAAGGAAAAGCTTGATCTACCATAAGAAGAAAAACAGACTGCTGGTATATCAGCACTCTTCATGTGACAAAGCTGAACATTCCTCAAAAAACAACCTCAGTGAGGGCCTTGCAAGACTTCACATCTTGCTTTTGTACAGAAATTCAAATACAAAATATCTCTGTATAACATCTTTTTCCACTGTGTATATGAATGAAAAAAATCCATACAACTGAAAAGGATCTGGCTGCTAACACTCCCCTACTTTTAAAAGATAAGACTGTGATGTGCAGTGCAATCCTATACATATTCACCTCAGAGTAAGACCTATTGAACTCAATGGGGCTTACTTCTGAGTAGTCATGCATAGGATTAGACTATTCTATATGTATGAAACCTTTATATCTGACATAATATACATGTATTTTGTGCTCCCTCTGAACCAAGTGTGACTATGCTTTCTAAGTATAATTTAAATTCATGTTTTTCCCTGTTGTTGTAATCTCTTTGTAACATGCACAGCTGCATATATGTTTAGGGTTATGCCTGCGTGCGTGTATTCTTACCGCTGATCTTAAACCTGTCCTTTGGCTTAGGGCCCCCTTCACCACATCTGGTGCCTTTCAGATATGTTGGATAAAAACTCCCATCATCCCCAGCAAGCCTGGCTGAGGATAATCGAAATTGCAGCCCAAGTATCTGGAAGGCACACCAGGTGGGGGAATGCTGGCCTAGGGCATGGGAAATGGCAACTTCCAATACTCTTGATTTAGTGCTGATTACAGTGGAAGATCAGGGAACCCCCAGAGCAGGTAACTTCAAAATTAAGGAAGGGGTCATGGCTCACTGATAGAGCACCTGCTTTGCATGCAAAACGTTCCAGGTTTGGTCCAGCATCTCCAGGTAAAGTTGGAAAAATTCCTTCCTGAATCCACGGAGAGGTACAATCAGTCATTGTCAACAATACTGGGCTAGATGGATCCATTGCCTGACTTCCTAAGGCAGCTTCCTATGTTCCAAAGATATGCTTTCATGGCTTATCCCAGCATAATTCTTGCCATGAAATTTCTGCTGGATCCATGCTCACTACTGTTTTGTATAGGAGATGCACATGGACTGGTGAAGACCCATCACAGGATGCAGTAATTGCCACATGCTCTACAAGAAACAGGTGTGCTGGGTGAATGTCCACCCTCTTTCCAAATAGTCTGCTCTACATACCTTAGGCTCTATTTAATGTTTACCTCTTTAAAAATCAAAGGCAGTTTCCCAGAGAGTAAGACTGCAAACTTTTTCAAGTGATTGTGCCATGTGAAAACATGCTTTCTTTTGCATGTGAAGGATTGCCTCGCTTGCAAATAAAGTCTTAAGGACCAAAGTTGCTAGAACCTAAGCATATCCACATAGAAGCAATGCCTAATTTCTTCTAGTCTCCCGTGGTTACTCAACAGTGGGATAAAACTCTGTACATAATCAGATGCACTTTGACTTCACATGTGGTGGCAGGCCTGAGCTTTAGCAGTGAAATCCAAACAAAACAGAATTCTAGTTGAAATTTAGGCACATACACAACTCAAATTCCATCCTTCTTGATGAGTAACCAGAGACAGGTTCACTTCTGAGTGTTTGGGCAAAATATTCACTGTCCCATCCAGATTGCAATCCTAGCAGATGACCTGTGCCTTTCACAATTGCTGGAAGCACAGAAATTCAACAAGAAAAGCCACTCTTTTTCTTTTGTGAATGGAGGAAGAAGAGAGGAAATAACGACTCAGATGCCAGAGCTTGGGGTAAAACTAGGGCATCTATATTTAAAATTGGGTAATTCACCCCTCCCTGGATCTTCACGTGAAAGTGCGGGAATCTAATCGCTCTGTCTCCAGGCAGCTAGCCTGCATTATGGGCGAGCCACTCAGCCAAGCCAGGAGTCGGGTAAAACCCAGCTCCTTTTTTATGCTACACATGTGTGCTTGAGGGAAACCACCCTGTTTCACTCCCGCTCAGGCCACTTAACTCCAAGTAGGTGAGACAGTGAGGTCCCCAGAGGCAGGCCGTATCCTGGATCAAGAGCCACTCAGCCCCCAGAGGACCAGGCCTCAGAACCTGCCAATCACCATAAAGGTGCCCAACGAGTGCTCACCAACATCTGCCATCCTAAGATTCCCACACAACCCTGCCCCAATCCAATTGACCTATTTACCCACCCTCTACTATGTTTAAGTTCCAGTATGGAGTAGACGAAAACCTGTACACTAAAGCCAATCTGTGACAGGCAAAATTCCTAGGTGACTGGCTAGTCCCATACTAGATATAGGAAGGGAGCTGGAAACAAAAGAGGCCTGAGATGCGTGCAGGGCTTACTTTTAAAGGCAAGTACCGCCCATGCCTCACCTCAGGTGCAAAATACAGGTAGGTTGTCCTTCCTCCCTCTTCCCGCCCGCAAAAGCCTGCTCCTGCCCTAGCCGTACCAGCAGGGCAGGAAAGGGACTTCTTTTTTCCTTTTCTAGAGACAAGGAAAATATTCATGCATGGAATTTTCTGTCTATCATGCAATTGTTAAAGTCAGTTTCACTCCCTGCTAGTGAGTGGGGATTTTTAAAAAAGTGGGGGGGGGGGGAGTAGTAGAATAACCTGTAATTGCATTTTGTCACTGGAGGCTGGTGGCTCCAATGTCAGTGGTGCTGTGAAACCTCCTGGATTTCAGTCAGAATCAGTCAAAACTATAAAGGAGCTATCCAAGGTGCTGAATCTGGTTTTGTGTTTTTGTTCTGTTTTTTGCGTGGGCCCAGCACCTTGGATAGCTTCTTCAGAATTCTGACTGAAACCCAGAGCGGATTCACAACACCAATGACATCGGAGCCACCAGCTTCCACTGCATTTTGTCCTTGCTCTTCCGCCTGCCTCTGTTTTTCTTACCCTTTGGTTCTGCCACTGCTCCCTTCCTTCCTTCCTTCCTTCCTTCCTTCTCTCTCTCTCTCCTAGGAATCCCACTTCTAGGAATCCCCCTCTGCTTGGCATCTCCGCTTACCTGTCGGCGCTGAGGGCGGTGAGAGTGAAGACGGAGACGCCCACCGAGGTGAGCTGGATGGCCGGCAGCAACTTGCAGCCCAGCTCGCCGAAGAGCCAACCCTCGAGGAAGAAGCGCGCGGCATCGACGGGCACGCAGGTAAGCAGCAGCAGCAGGTCGCCCACGGCCAGGCTGGAGATGAAGATGTTGGGCACGCTGCGCGCCGTGCTCTGGCCCGCGAAGACCTTCAGCAGCGTGACGTTGCCCAGCAAGCCCACGGCCATGATCAGCAGGTAGAGCGAGGGGATCACGCAGCGGATGATAAAGAGCGCCCGAGCTTGCGACGACACCAGCCGGTCCGCCGCCGCCGCCAGAACCAGCCCTGTGGGGACGGCCTGGCTGCCGTTGCCCTCCGCCGTCAGGTTCCCCAAGGGCGGCTCGTCGCCCAGCCCCGCCGCCGCCGTCGAGCTCAGCGGCATCGCGCCGTCCGCTGAAGGCGGCAACTCTCTCCCTCCCGTTGCCTGCCCGCCGCCCAGCCCGTCCCCACAAGCCGCCCAGACGACGACGACGCCTCCTCCTCCTCCTTGCTCCTCAGACTCCGCGTCGGGAGGCCAAGCCGCCTCTTCGCCTTCTTCCACTCAAAGAGCCCGCTACATCTGGCGCGCACTTTTCCCGCCCAGTCGTCGGGAAAGGTCCGCCTTGACTTCCCCTCAGGGAGATCGAAGCCCCACTGAAAAAGCAAGCTCTAGCGAGGAAACGGGCTTTCGGGGGGCTGTTCAGAAAACTCCCTGCAAACGCGAAGCCCCTCTCCGCCTTCGCAGCCCTTCGCTCTCCTGCGCCGCGGAGGGCTCTGCCCGCGAAAAAGGCGGGGATGTTGCCCCCCACGGCGGCTTTCCCCTCGTGCCGGAGGAGGCTTTGCTGCTGGGGTCACTGCTGGCTCTTCTTCCTGGACATCTCCCAGCAGCGGGTATAAGAAGCAGCCTTTCCCTCCTTTCCGAGCAGGGCGCCCTGCCTTTTATAGACGCCCAGGTCCGCCTCCGCAAGGAGGAGCAGTTCGGAGGAAAGCCAGAAACAAAGTTGGCCTCTGGGCGCGCTGCGGGAGGGCTGGGACAACGGCGGCGGCGGGGGGCGGTGTAGCCTCCCCTGAAGGAGGCTTCCCCAAACACACGCACGCAATAGGGAGGCGAGACAAGGAACAGAAGTCTTCTCTGTAGACGCTGATCGACCACGTTGGGCGGTCCCGTGTGCTACCAAGCAGGTGGGGCGCACGTGGTCGGCTTGCGCGAGATGGGGGTCTTAAGGCTCCGATCCTACTTTCTTTATACCAGCCTTCCCCAACCTGCCTCTCTCCAGATGGGTTGAGCGGACGATGGGAAGAGAAGGCTGTCAGTGGCTACTAGTCCTGATAGCTATATGCTACCTCTGGTATCAGAGGCAGTGTGCCTATGTACACCAGTTGCTGGGGAACATGGGCAAGAGGATGCTTTTGCGCTCCTGTCCTGCTTGTGGGTTTCTTATGGGCTGCTGATTGGCCACTGTGTGAACAGAAGGCCCTATTAGATGGTCCCTTGGTCTGATCCAGTAGGGCTCTTCTGATTTTCTTATGGGAGTTGTAGTCCAAGGCTATTAGAAGGTACTAGGTTGGAGAAGGCTGTTCTACTTGAGAGTAAGCATAGAACTGAACCCACTAGGGCCTCCTCCACACGAGACGTTTAATGAGCCTTGAAGGCTCATTAAAAAATTTACCTCCACAAGCACGGAGCGCAAAACGGGCGTACAGGCGCGTTATCTCCCCGATAATGCGCATTTTCGAACGCGCGTTAAATAGCGACTTTTATTTTGCTCCGGCCGTTAAAGCGCATTTTCGCGGTGTGAACAAGCGATTACGCGCATTAACTGCTTGTAAAGCGCTTTTTGGACATGAATTAATGCGCTTCGCCGCCTCTCGCTGCCTCCGGTGCAGAGGGATTAGGAGTAAAAGCGCCTCCGCGATAATGCGCATAATCGCGGAACCGGGCACAAAAGCGCATCCTTGTGGAGGGGGCCTAGGTTATATCCAATCTTAGTCCTACTC
This sequence comes from Anniella stebbinsi, assembly GCA_029215795.1. NCBI lineage: Eukaryota > Metazoa > Chordata > Lepidosauria > Squamata > Anniellidae > Anniella > Anniella stebbinsi. Next base: position 194,827,543 of record JARDYH010000003.1, read on the forward strand.
AGAGTAGACCCATTGAAAGGAATGTGACTTCAGTTAGACAAATATTGGAGATAACCCACTGGGATTTACTGCTTAAGACTTTCGATATGGCTCTGTGGGACACCTTCTGTAGCTCTAAGCTGGTAGGCACAGTTGCCCACTTGTTGGGTGTCGCTCCAGGGTTATAGCTGTGCTTCATCTTAAAGTTCCTTTACACTCAGTAGCCCTGTAATACCAGGGAAATGTACGTCCCTTAGTGCTGAAAAGTGCTCAGGTTTTTTTTTCTTCTAGCGACAGCGCAACGCCTGCAATCCGTGTTATTAAGTCCCGCAGAAATCATTTGGATTACTTCCAAGTAAATAGGGCTAGGACCAAGCTGCACAATCCGATACATATCTTCTCAGAAGTAAGGTCCACTGAGTCCAGTGGAGCTTACTCCAGGAACGGGTGCAGAGGAATGCAGCCTTCCTTACACAATACTATTAACAGGGTCGTGTTTGGGGGAGGAATTTCTAGTCCGCTCTGTGTGTCTGTATGTGTGTGTGTGTTGTATTTTGGTGGAAATTGTGTGTGTGTGAGAGAGAGAGTGAGAGTGAGAGAGAGAGAGTATAAAGTAAGACAGAAAGACAGACAGAGGCTGCCTCTACAAGAGGCATTTAAAGCTCTTTCAAGGAGCATTAAAAAATTTACCTCTACAAGAACGGAGTGCAAATCAGGCGTAGAGGCGCGCTATCCCTCCGATTATGCGCATTATCGAATGCGCATTAAACAGCATGTTTTATTTTGCTCCGGCCGTTAAAGCGCATTTTGACTATGTGAACAAGGGCTTATGCGCATTAACTACTTGTAAAGCGCATTTTGGTCATCCGTTAATGCGCTTCGCCGCCTCTCGCTGCCTCTCGTGCAGAGGTATTAGGCGTAAACGCGCTTCAGCGATTATGCACATAATCGCCTAACCAGGTGCAAAAGCGAATCCTTGTAGAGGGGACCAGAGACAGACGTATTTTATTTGCACACACACACACATACACACACACACAAATAATATAAACTCTCTTTGATTTAATATAATTCTCTCTCTCTCTCTCTTTCTCATGCAACAACGAAGACAACATTTTCAAAGAGCTGCTCTGTCACACAGGAACAGTTGGTACTGTGTGCCATGAAGGTTAACTGCCAGACCCTAAGCATATCTACTCACAAGTAAATTCCACTGCACTCAGTATGATTTATCCCCAGGGAAATATGCACTGGATTGCAGTCTATATGGCTTATTGGATTTGTCCATTCTCTAAAAACTCTAGACTGATACACCATTTTGATCATATTCCAAAGTTTTTGGGAATAACAGCTGTCAGAATGGCAGGATATACAGTGGCAGTGGAGGTGGGGTGGGGGAGTTGAACAGACAGAACCAACCCACAAGCCTGGAACAATGAGAAATGTAAAGAATGGATGGATGAAACAAAAACACTTCAACTCTTTAACTTTAATTGCCCCTCCCCATCATATGTAGTTTAAATCTAGATTCAGAGTGGAACAGTGATTTGGCAGTAAGCCCCCTAGTGAATCATTGGATTCTACACGAGAGGTTTAAAGCTCTTTCAAGTCTCATTAAAATTTTTACCTCTACATGAGTTGAGGCGCGTTATCTATTTGATTATGCGCATTATCGAATGCGCGTTAAACTGCGAGTTTTAATTTGCGGCGGCAGTTAATGTGCCTTACCGCCATGTAAACATGCAATTCTCCGCATGTCAACAAGTTTAAAGCGCATTTTGGTCGACCCGTAATGCGCTTCGCCGCCTCTCGTACAGAGGTATTAGGAGTAAATGCGCTTCCGCGAATATGCGCATAATCGGGCAGCCAGGTGCCAAAGCGAATCCTTCTAGAGGGGGTCTTGGATTCACACTAGTGTAGCAAAGTAGGGACAGGTAGGATTCACAGTATTCCTCTGTTTTAGGAATACAGAAACATTTTGCCTCAAGCTCATTCATGCTTCTTTCTTTCCCACCCACCTTAAGTATAACCATGTGGGTAACAAGCAGGTTGTTTAGCCCCTCTGCTTGAATCACTGGATGTAATTATTTTCTCCTATCCATTACAAGCAACATGGCTCAGAATTGCAGTCTATCATGGGCTGAGCTTGGCTGAGATGAGCTGGGAAAAGCAATTTTCCTGGTAAGCACTTGCTTATTCTTGCCCTCTGGGTAGTATAAAATAATTAACAACATTGAAGAAAAACAACACTTAATAAAACCAAGGTAAAATCAACAATGAAGTGTAAAACACTCCAACCAAGGTATAATCAAGGTAAAACCAGCAGCCATAAAAGTGCAGACATCTAAAAGTAGGGGTGTGCACGGACCCCCCGGATCGGATCGGGACCCGGATCGGGACCTCCAATTTTGTCCCGGACCGGTTCGGACAAAATCGGAGGCCCCCCGGACCGGATCGAGTCCGATCCCGATCCAAAAATCGGAAATTTTTGGATCGGCCGCCATTTTTTTCCCCATAGACTTGCATTGCAATGCAAGTCTATGAGGAAAAAATGGCGGCGGGTGGGTAAGGGGGGGCCTAACTCCCTCCCCCACCCCGGGGCCGTCCGCTGTGGACGGCCCCGGCAGGTAAACCCCCTCCCCCGCGCTCCCTACCCCCCCTGGGGCCGCCTGCTTCCATCCGCTGGCGCCCGCGGGCGCCAGCGGATAGAAGCGGACGGCTCCGGGGGGGGGGGTAAGCCCCCTTCCCCGCCACTTACCTTCTCGGCACGTCCGGCGCCGGCGGCTACTACCAGCGGGCTCCGCGGCCTACTCTCGAGTAGCGCGCCGGGTGATGACATCACCCGGCGCGCCACCCTGGAGCAGGCCGCGGAGCCTGCTGGTAGTAGTAGGCGCCGGCGCCGGACGGGAGCCGCCGGGCCGGGCAGGTAAGGGCCCCCCTCCCCCCTCCGCGCGCCCCCTCCTCCCCTCCACGCACCCCCTCCTTACCTTTCCGGCCCGGCGGCTCCCGTCCGGCGCCGGCGCCTACTACTTCCAGCAGGCTCCGCGGCCTGCTCTAGAGTAGTGCGCCGGGTGATGACGTCACCCGGCGCGCCACCCTAGAGCAGGCCGCGGAGCCTGCTGGGAATAGTAGGCGCCGGCGCCGGACGGGAGCCGCCGGGCCGGAAAGGTAAGGGCCCCCCTCCCCCCTCCCCCCTCCGCGCGCCCCCTCCTCCCCTCCACGCACCCCCTCCTTACCTTCCCGGCCCGGTGGCTCCCGTCCGGCGCCGGCGCCTACTACTACCAGCAGGCTCCGCGGCCTGCTCTAGAGTAGCGCGCCGGGTGATGACATCACCCGGCGCGCCACCCTAGAGCAGGCCGCGGAGCCTGCTAGTAGTAGTAGGCGCCGGCGCCGGACGGGAGCCACCGGGCCGAGAAGGTAAGTGCCCCCCTCCTCCCCCCCCCCCGCTGTCCACTTTCATCGGCGGGCGCCCGCTGGCGCCCGCCAATGGAAGCGGCGGTGGGCGCCAGTGGGCGCCCGCCGATCCGCCGATCCGCCGAACCGGTTCGGAGCTTTTTCGGACCGGTTCGGATTGGATCGGCCGATCCAGCTGCGGGATCGGAAATCGGATAATTTATCCGATTTCCCACTGGACCGGACTCGGATCGTGGATCGGGTCCGATCCAGTGCACATCCCTATCTAAAAGCACTCAAAACCATTCTGAAAATGCCTGGGAGAATAAAAGGGTCTTCTCTGGGGAGGGGAGTCTCTCTGGGGAGGACCATCCACAGTTCCAGTGCCACCACTGGAAAAGCCTGTGTGGGCTTTGATTTTCATGTGTTTTAAGCATCATTAATTCTGTTGGATTGCGGCTATTGCTCCAGTCACAGCATCCACATAGATGTCCAGAAGTATATACCTTGTTGATCTCAAGGAGGGATTTACTCCCAAACAAATGTGTGGGAACTGTCAGCTAGTATAAAATCTTCATCCAGTCCAAAGTTGTGGCACCTGAGTTCTCCAGTGCATGAAGAGATATGAAAGCAGCTTCTGAATCACTACTTTGGAAATGACAATGGCAATGGTACATGTCCTGTTTCAAGATGCCGGGTGGCTATACTTTTTAATGCCTGTTGAGCAGTTGATGACAACAGGAAGATGTCTTGTACAAAGTCAGACCATTAGTCCATCCAGCCCAGGATTGCCAGCACTGGCAGTGATTCTCCAAGGTTAGCAGGATTTTTTCCAGCCCTGCTTAGAGATGCTGGGGATTGAACTGAGCAACCTTTTGTATGCAAAGCTGTACTGCTGAGCTACACCCCCTCCCAGAACGATGGAAGGAAATCAATTCCTTTCATGACCATATGACAACATTTTAAATTCTGAACTTTCTGCCACTATTAAGACCTAAAATATGAAATAATTATGCATAATGCAAATGTTAGGCGGAACTGCCAGACATATAGCCAGAAATTTTGAGGTGTGCAGAGAGCTAATTGTGAATACACACCACACTGTTGCCCAAAGGTGCTATCTTGAAGTCATGATCTGTCACCCTGATGACTTGCTTCAGGATCCTGGATGTGTATGGGGATGGATATTGTTATTCTGTGGAGAAGAAAATATATTTGCATATATATGCTTCACATGTTTCAGGGCTGAGCCCTGACATCCCAAACAGGCTCTATTCCAGGTCATCTTCCACAAGATAACTGGAATTAGAAGTAAGAGTATGGTGTTGGTTCTAGACTGGCTTTATCTATGACCACTCTCTTTTTAGAAATTAACAATGTGTTGGCATACATGCTTCCACCACCATATCAATACAATACTTTAGATTGATTCAAAGCACACAGTGGGGACATGATGGTGGAAGTCTTTTCCAATACTCCCAGTTCTGCACTGCAGCCCTAAGATGCTACCATCTGGTCATGCCTTTAGGGCACTTTAAATGAGGCATGCATTCCTTTCTTCTACCAGAACTAATCATACTATACTTAATCAATTGGCTGTTTATTCATTAACAATATTATTTTTTCAGCAGCTTCTGCAAACTTTGGACACATAAAAAGTTTATAAATGCGTGCACACGTGCATATACACATATATAAGAGTAACTAACAAACCAGAAAAATTAAAATCTTAAACCAAATTTGGCTTCTACTTTCTTTAGCTACTCTGATATGAATCATATACTTTTGGGACTATAATATATGGGATACACGAGTTGTAGAATTTTCTCCCTTGGAAATGTGTTTATCCACCTCCCTCTATATAAGAAAAATAGTGGGGATGTTTTTGAAGGGCATTTGCCTTGCCATAATTAATTTGTATTAGAAGAAGTTGCTGATGTTTATAACTGAAGAACAATTGATTTAATTCTTGCTGTGATTCTTGCCTTGGTGTTATATAACTGTTGTCATCTTATTGGTTTACTGTTGTTACCAAATGTCATTTTAACACAGAGAACATTTACAGGTCAGCATTTACAGTTTCTGATATTAAAAATCTAGAAGAGATATGCACTGTCTCTTGCAGTATCATGTTTGGGGCATCATCTTATAGAAGTGTATATTGTTTTGCTGTCTTTGGTGCTATTTTATATTTTGGACCTTTAATGACTTTGTACTGAGCTTTGGTTTTAAGCTACTAAATTACTATGAAGTGGTAACTAAATCTGGAAAATAAATAAATATGTGCATATAATACTTGTAACTTTTACAAAGTGCTTGGCACTCTCTTCACAATAACACTGCTCTGACACAGGTCACAATAATGCCTATTTCATTGATGGAGAACTGAGGTTGAAAAACAGTGATTTGTCCAAGACCTCAGAATAAGCCTATATGTTCAGGAGTATGGAAGTGGGGGTGGAGGCAGCATATTTCCACACAACACAAAGTTCAGGTCTCTCACCCCCTGTATGACTGTTGGTTGGTTTGCTTCTTCCCCTCTCCAATATTTAGCAAACTCCTTTTATCCAGAAAATATAGAGAAACTCTTCTCATCATAGAAAAATAAATAAATTAATGCCCATATTTATTTAGTTATTGCATTTCTGTACCGCCCAATAGCCGAAACTTTCACTTTAAAAGTATTCATTCCCTCTTAACTACCATACAAGACTGATTTAGCATAAATCAGTCAGGATACTGAAAATGGTTTTAAAGAGTGCTAGTGATTGTTAGGCTGACCATAAGAAAAGGAGGACAGGGCTCATGTAACTTTAACAGTTGTAGAGAAAAGGGAATTTCAGCCAGTGTCATTTGTATGCAATTAGTCCCTGGTGAAATTCCCTCTTCATCACACCTGTTAAAGTTGCAGGGGCCCTGGCTTCTTTTGTATATGGTCACTCTAGTATAGTGCCTGCACCTTTAACTGTTGTGATGAAGAGGGAATTTCACCAGGAACTAATTGCATACAAATGACACTGGCTGAAATTCCCTTTTCTCTACAACTGTTAAAGTTACATGAGCCCTGCCCTCCTTTTCATATGGCCAGCCTAGTGATTGTAAGTATGATGCCAGGAGATGGGTAGACACAATTTGAGCCAGCAACTGACTAACAGAGTCCTCTGTTTTTCCCTAACATGTACAGAGTGCATTTTTATTCATGACTGAGTAAAGGGATGTGGAACATCTGGCTTTACAATTGTTGTTGGTCTGAAATCCCATCATCCCTCACTATTTTTTATTTCCTTTTTTATTGTGAATGTCAAAGAAACAGAATAATAACAACAAAAATAAATCATGGGAAGGGGGAAAACTTTACATATACAGGGATGTCATCATTTTTCATCAAGTGTACAAAAAAGGGGGAGAATTATATATAGGTTTCAAAACAATCAGACCATATAGCCATATACTAATCCAGTCACAAGTTGCGCCTGTATATCACCCATTCAAATGTTGATAACGTTATTAAGTCCTCAAGCCATTCAATTATGGGAGGTGAGTGTTTATCCTGCCAATATGATAGTATAAGTCTTTTAGCTGTCATAAGGGCTCTGAAGTTCCATTTGCGCTGACCCTGTGTTAGTTTCCAAAAAATTGGCAGGTAGTTTAGAAAGACATGCACATCCCCCCATATTAAAGATTGATTCAAGACAAGATTTATCCTTATTTTAACCTTCCAAGAGGAGAGTACTGGGCATTGCCAAAACATATGAATTAAAGAAGCATTAGGTGCATTACATCTCTAACAATTACGTAAATTAGATAGACCCTTGTTGAAAAGGTATTGTGGGGTCCAGTAGACCCGAAACAGGATTTTTTGCTGAATAAGCCATAGTCTAAGATCCATAGAAGCAGACTCTAAGGCAACAATCCATTGGTTGGGCAAAATAGGACACTGCAATTCTCGATTCCCGTCCTGTCTTAGACCCCCTCTAGATGGATTCTGTTTGACGCCTGGTTAGCCGATTATGTGCATAATCGCTGAAGCACTTTATTGTAAATGCTTGTACGCAAGAGTATGGCTGCCTCTACAAGAGGCATTTAAAGCTCTTTCAAGGTGCATTTAAAAATTTACCTCTACAAGAACGGAGCGCAAATCAGGCGTAGAGGCGCGTTTTCTCTCCGATTATGCGCATTATCAAATGCGTGTTAAATAGTGAGTTTTATTTTGCTCTGGCCATTAAAGTGCATTTTGCCTATGTGAACAAGCGATTTTCCGCATTAACAACTTGTAAAGCGCATTTGAAACAACCGGTAAGGTCACCAGTTGAGTGCTCAGTTACCTCCTGCATACAAGCATTTACGATAAAGCGCTTCCAAGAAGATGCGCATAATCGGAGGAACAGGCATCAAACGGAATCCATCTAGAGGGGGTTGTAATTGAGCGCACAACTGGTGGCCTTACCGGTTGTTTGAAATGCGCTTTACAAGTAGTTAATGCGGAGAATCGCTTGTTCACATAGGCAAAATGCTCTTTAACGGCCGGAGCAAAACAAAACTTGCTATTTAACGCGCATTCGATAATGCGCATAATCGGAGAGATAAAGCGCCTCAACTCCCGATTTACGCTCCGCTCTTGTAGAGGTAAAATTTTTAATGAGACTTCAAAGAGCTTTAAATGTCTCGTGTAGAGGCAGCCTTAAACAGTGGGTATCATAATTATTTACTACTATCTATCTATATCTAGATATCTAGATATAGATATATGAGTTGTGGGTCAACATGTCTGTTCAGCTGTTATAAGTATTTCCAACAGTAATGGCTGCTCTGAAGCCATAAAAGCAGCCGGACCAAACTTAGATTTCAGCAAGTGTTGCAAATCAGCCGTAGCAGGTAAATTATATTTAGCATATAAATCAGAAAATGGCAAAAACTCATCATCTGAACCTATTAATTGACCCAAAGTAAAAATCACCTTATCCGTCCGTGTTCTCCACAAAAACATTTTTTTTAACAATTCTTAAATCTGGATTTCCCCATAAAGTCAATTGTGTGTGAAAGAATGGGTCAAACTGCAATTGACGTGATGCTATACGCCATACCTCTCTAGCAGCCAAGATTGTAAAAGGAGGATTATTTAATCTAACATGTTGAGAACTGAGTACCATCCATTTAGGACTATGCTAGCTAGGGCAGATGGGAGTTTATTTATTTATTCATTCATTCATTGCATTTATATCCCACCTTTTTTCCTCCCAGGAACCCAAGGCAGCATACATAATCCTCCTTCTCTCCATTTTATCTTCACAACAACAACCCTGTGAGGTAGGTTGGGCTGAGAGTCTGTGACTGGCCCAAAGTCACCCAGTGGGTTTCCATGGCTAAGTGGGGACTCAAACCCGGATCTCCCAACTCCCAGTCCAACAACATCTGGAGGGCCATAGGATCTTCACCTCTGCTTTAGTACACCCCAGGGCTGTTGTTAGGCCTGGGCTCATGTGGCCCAGACCCTGGATCTATTTCCTAGAGCCTCACATCTATTCCAGGGAGCTTCACATCTATTACTAGAGCCTCACATCTATTCCTAAGTCTATTGGTATCAATGGAAGGTGGAGGGGGTTTTTTCTTTCTTAGTTTAGGGCTAAAATCCATGCATGTGTAGAAGTTATAGGGCTTTTTTCCTATTGAAATAGGCATAGGATTGCACCATTTATAGCCATGCAGGTACAATTTTCAGGGGAATGTGCTGCAACCCATGCTGCAACACACCCACCCCAAAACAAAACAAAAACCTCTTCCCCTGCATGGCAATAAAGCTTAGGGAGAATCTTTTTCCACTGGTTTAGGATTACTTGGGTCAGAGTACAAATTAATTGAAGATTTTTTTCCTATTTGAGACAATTGGAAGAGAAATTTATTGGCTACTTTGGCCTCCTGAGAAATTTACATAAATCTTGGTCAGTGGAGGCTGGTGGCTCTGATTTCAGTGGGGCTTTTATTCCATTCTGGGTTTTAGTCAGAACCAGACAGAACTCCAAAAGAACTAACCACAGTACTGAGCCATATCCTAAATCCAAGCTTCAGCACCTTGGATAGTTCCTTTAGAGTTCTGGCTGGTTCTGGCTGAAATCCAAAATGGAATCACAGCCAGACTGAAAACAAAGCTACCAGCCTCCACTGATCCTAGTAAATCCTTTCTATATGTGCATTCATAGGTCTAAAATAGCATGTATGGATTTGATGCAGATGTTATTATTATTATTATTATTATTATTATTATTATTATTTATTGCATTTCTATACCGTCCCCATAGCTGAAGCTCTCTGGGCTGTTTACCAAGGTCCAATGGGTCTGAAACCCGAATCTTTTGGCTGCCTTGCAATGCTGCTGATACACCCCAGGTACATTTCCAGTTGGGGAACTGGTTCTCAGACAGGCTGGAGCCCCAGCAGGAGTCTCTGCCTTCAGAAGAGAACAGTAAGCAGGTGATGAAGGGGCAGGTGAGTGGCAGGATAGTTTTGTCTGTACTTGGAGCTGTTCGGTGGTGGTGACACGAGAAGGAGAAGGTGGCACAGACGCCCTTGGGGGAAAGGAAGATGGAAGAAATGATGGACGGGAGATCCAGGCTGCGGGGTCATGAGGACTGAATTACTGTCTCTCTCCATCCCTCCCGCTCTCGTCCGCTGTCTTTGTGCGCGTGTTCCCTGGGCGGGGGATAACCGCAAGCGAAGCCCTCCGAGAGCATTTCGCCTTCCAGGATGGTCTCGACTCGTTTGCCTGGACGGTCCCAGCGGAGTGGCAGGCAGGCAGGCGGCTGAATGGGAGCCCCCAACAACGCCACGCCAGGGCTGCGGCTGGTGCGTAATCTTTCTTCTCCTTCTTTTCAGGCTTAGCAAGTGGCTCCTTCGTCCTTCCATAGGCTGCAGGGAAGGCTGTCGGATGGGAAAGCAGGGCGGGACAGACCCTGCTTGCTAAAACACGAAGGAAAGGTGACTTCGGGGAAGCGAGGAGCTTAGGCGCTGATCTTCAGAGGTTGTTTTGGTCCTGATCACTGCAAGGGAAGGGAAGAAGAAGGCAAGGAGTGGATCAGGTTCGAGCAAGAATAGAATGGATTAGCGACAGAACACAGTTTAAATAAAGAAGGGGGCTAAACATATATTTCTTTTCACATGAGGTTTATTAGGCAGCATGGATACTGGGAAAGAAATTCAGAAAGATCAAGAAAGATCTTGGTATTCAGAGAGTTCATAATTCTGGCTGAAAGATAATTCCGGTTGTTAAAAATGCATAATGGTAAATCAACCCTGATAGTCTGAGCAGTGGAGGCTGGTGGCTCCTATGTCAGTGGGGCTGTAAATACACTCTGAGTTTCAGTCAGAACTCTAAAGGAGATATCCAAGGTTCTGAATCCGTCTGGGGTTAGGGTTTGGCACTTTGGACAAAGTCTTTAGAGTTCTGACTGATTCTGGCTGAAACTCAGAGCAGATTCACAGTCCCACTGAAATAGGAGCCAACAGCCTCCACTGATTCTGAGTAAAGCTCTCAAAAGAGTTTGTTCGACATTCGTTTTAAGCTGTCATCCTGACAGCTTTATATTTTACTAATATTGTTATACTTTATTTTTTAAAGGCGGGAGGCTGAGGTATTTTTATTCTCAAACTTACCTTGATTTTGTTATGAGACTGATTCACATTCTGAAGTTTATTTTTTTAGGGGTGTGGAAATCTTCTCGGGCATTTCTAAATATGTCCATGTCAGTTCATCAGACCTTTCCCAAACTGTATAGAACTGTGCAGATCCCTGAAAACCCAAATGGCACACTGGGTACTAGCAGCAACAGGACCAATGGCACTGTCCAAAACATGGTCTTGCATAAATGGCTCCCATGCTAGGTGGTAGACCTGTTCCTTGTGGCCAACTCCTGGCAACTCAATGTCCCTGTGCTAAATCAGCCATGGGCCAAATTGCCATCTAAACCCGACAGAGAAGTGTCATGTGTTTCTGGCACAAGGGGACTCCATTGGCAGTTGCACGTTCTCAGCCCTATTGTGTTGCTGGCTGCTACTTTATGAGGTTGGGTTGGAGGGGTTTTTTGCTGACAATGTGCACTAGGGATTATTAGTTGGGCCACATGTACACAGCTTTTGTTTGGGCTTTCCTCCCTCTCTCCCTCCCTGAAAGTGTAATGTTAATTGGACCCCCAGAGATAAAACAAACAAACAAACAAAAAAAGGCAAAATTGTGCAGTCACAAGAGTTTTCCATAGCAAAGGTCAGGAGAGAGTAAGAGCATCAGAATGAACCTGGTGACAGCAAATTGGCAATTGAGGCATAGGAACTATTCCACAATTGCACCAGAAGAACGCCTGACAAGTCATGTCTTTAAATTACATCAAGAACTTCTATGAAGGATGTGTAAGTATGAAAGAGAAAGAAATATGGTCTCATTATTATTCAGAGTTCAAAAGGAGACTTTCTTACAAACAATGGATTAATTGCAGAGGTTCAAATAGCATTCCCAGCACAAGGAATGGTTTCTTTCCTGATAGGAAAGGTGTGTTCTACAATTGGCTTTTTATTTTTGCTCTGTAATAGGTCCTTAAAAAAATTCACATATAAGTTGTCAAAAGATGATGTTTAAGGCTAAACAAGCAGTAATTATAATAATGTCATTGTATTTGCAGCATCAATATGCTAGAGTGATTGAAACTATATTTGAAACGCTGTCTGTTTGGAATACTTAGATGTATGTAGGTTGCCAGATTTTGAAGTTACATACTAAAATCAGAAATGGATGGATCTGGTAGATACAGTTGCTCCTACTGGAATGATGATCACAGATGGGATGGGGGTGCGGGGAGAAAGAGAGAATACTCTTTTTTATAATTAAAAACAGCAACAAAAACAAATGGTCCCTGGGATCAAATTTCTATGAAATGAGTCTCTTATATAGCATGATCCTAAATGCATTGTCTTGGATCCCAAAGGCCTTCCAGGTAGCATCTGATGCAGTTGCAATAGGAAGGGAAAATCAGTTGATCCCAAGTCCTGGCTATTACGTAGAATAGCCCTTTGAAATCAACCTTTGGCCTCAGATTAACTTGAATCAGTGAAACCAACAGTCCTCAATCAGTGAGTGGGTTTTCCATTACCCAACACAGCATTCATTAGGGCTGTGCACCACCTCAGGCTGAATCCCCAAAACTGAGGCGAGCTGATTTGGCCCGTCTTGACTTGGTTTTGAATCGTTTCTGGGTCAACCCGAGGCCGAAGCAGATTGGTATCGAAGCTTTGGGGTGCCTTGGACCACTTCGGAGCGGAGCTGGGTGCTCCATTCCACCATCCTGGGAAAGCTGGCACAAGTCCATCCGTGAGTCCATTGGACTCACCTCCCTCTCCCTGTTCTCCTGCCACCATCACAGCCACTGCTCCATCACTGCCATGACCAGGAAATGTGGGGTTCTCCTGAGAGCAAGGCCGCGATTTCAAGATATCATGGGATCTCTGTTTTTGTATATCTATGGCCGCAAATTATGGCGTCTGTAAGGTTTGTGACCACCATAGTTTGCAGCCATAAATGTACTAAAACAGAGCTCCCGCGATATCTTGAAATCGCAGCCTGGCTCTCATGATGACACTGTGTTTCCTGGTCACGGTGGTGATGCAGTGATGGTGCAAAGGCAGCAGCAGCTATGCAGTGATGCAGTGGGAGGTGAATGGGTAAGTCCAGTGGCAGCGGCTCTGGGTTGGGGGGGAGCGAGGGAGGGAGCAGGGAATCAGGAGTCCAATGGACTCCTGCCTAGCCTTGCTCCTGACTTTCCTGGGTGTCAGCTTCATGGCTGGCACTTATGGACCCGCAAGGCCGAGTCGCCTCAGGGCCGCTGAGGCAAGGTGGGCAACCCCCAAAGCACCCCGAGTTTAATCAGGGGGACTGTGCACAACCCTAGCATTCATATGATCACTTGAGAAAGTGTGCAGAAAGTCTTCAAATCTGAACCAAGCATATAATATCCTTAATTAAAACACCAAAGAGTTTCTGATTATCAGTGACAAGCCATACCACAAAAGCAGTGTGAGCTCTGAATTGGGAGGGTGGGGGAAATAACCTCTCCTAATCAGGGAATGGTTATTGAAATGCCATGACCTAACCAAAGAAGGATAAATTAAGAGAAGCAATATGTACATAGGAGAAATGACCAGGAATTAAGATGCATCTTGAACAAGAAAATTTCTCATTGCATACAAATGACACTGGCTGAAATTCCCTTTTCTCTACAACTGTTAAAATTACATGAGCCCTGTCCTCCTTTTCATATGGTCAGCCTAGGTAGCACACTGCAATCTTTAAATGCTCCTTCACGATGAGCTTTGTAGCCTACAGTTGCTGTATACCAGCCTTTCCCAACCTGATACCCTCCAAATGTGTTAGACTACAACTCTCAGTATCTCCCAGCCAACATCTGAAGGACACCAGGTTAGGGAAACTGCTATATATTCAATTTACCAGTTTTCTGCATAAGAGAACTGCACTAAGAAGACCTCCCCAACCTTCGGCCCTCCAGATATTTTGGATTTCAACTCCCATCAGCCCCTGTCAGCATGGCCAGTCATCCAGAATGCTGGGAACATCTGGAGGGCACCAGGTTCAGGTAAAATTTGAGAGCTGAGTACAATTTTGCCATTTGATTCCCCTGAATATATAAACACTAAATATAAGGTTTTGAAGGCTAGTAGTACCTCTAGATTGGGATGCAGTGCAAGCCTCTCTCCTCTCCAGTAAAGGGCTTTACAAGGAAGCATCCTCAGGATATTTGTGAGTACTGAAGATGCATTCCCATCCCATGGGGATTTGGCAGGAAATGGAGTTGGTTTCAATATTAGAGCTGAAGGAATACCCACTTATACTCCCTTGACAGTAGACCTGATCTTGGCAAAATACGAAGGAGTAGAGAAGTCCATTTGTGTTATGTCTGTGAAGTGTAGCTGGCATTAAACATACTGCCCTCTCATCTATATTTTATTTCTGTTGCTTACATATGTGTTGTGCCGTAGAGATGTTTTGTTTTAGGATCTCTGGGTACTTTTTACAATGTGGGGTGAGCAGGAAGTACATCAGGATCTATGGGTAGGTCTCTGCAGGATTTGTGACAGATTAGCAAGGATTTCTGACTCCCCAATTGTTTAGAAATAGCAACAAAAACTGATTCTCTCCTGCCTTAAATTATACTGCTAAAATAAAGAATGCTTGAGGCGGGGAGGAGACCAACAGTGGATTTTTGTGTGGAAGGATTATGGTTTCCATTCAGTTCAGTTACACAAAATACATTCCTGGGCTGTGAATTCTTTAATTTTAAGTGCATGCCTTTTGCACTTGCCTCCAGTTGGTGGATCTCAGGGTTTTACAAGATAGACCCCACAAGTGTGAAGTTTGCCTATCCCCTCTATAAGTTGTGCATACGCAATTTGAGAGGACCCTCTATGATTGGGTTCTATGGAATGGGTTATTCATTTTGAACATAGGAAGCTGTCTTTTACCAAGTCGGACCACTGGTCCATGTAGCTCAATATTGTTTACGCTCACTGGCAGGGGTTCTCCAGATTTTCAGAGGGAGGACTCTCCTAGTCACCAATGACTTTCTATATGCAAATTATGTGCTGTATTGCTATCGCACAAATAACACTGCTTGGTTGGGACATAATATTCATAAAGGTGGCTGTAATGTGCGGTTTCAAAATATTGAATCAGATCTAGCCATTACAGACAACATTTTCATGAATTCCAAGAGTGGACTGCAAGAAACTTTAACATGACAATTTTGAATAATTACATGGATACACATGCAGCTTAATGATTCCCACCCCGATACAAAAAGAGGAAAGGTAACCCAAAATATAAGCAGAACACTAATACTTCAATAAAAAAAACTGAAACCATGATTTCCCATTCATTACATTTTGAATGAAAGCATCACAAATATTTAAAGGGTTGTATTAAAAGGTTATTCACTGTTATTTATTTATTAGCAATATTCTTTTAAATAAATCTCAGAGCACTTTACAAAAGAATTTTAAAAGAAACAAAATCTACACACACACACAACACACACACACACACACAAGGATTGGTTCAAAGATAGCTCAGAACTTGGGGGAAACCAAAGTAAACAGATACGTTTTCAACAAGTGCCTAAAACACACCAGAATTATAACCTGACGTACATCAGAGGGGAGATTATTCTACGGTCCCATGACTGCTTTGAGGAAAAAATAATTGACACCTTGACACATTCACCCAGTTCACACAATCAAAATAAGCCACAGTGGCTTGTTGCATAATCACTGGCTGGCCACAGCTTGTTGTGTCATCTGAACTTGGGTAGCATGGCTTGTTGGAGGCTTAATCAACCCTGATATAACCCATGGGCTGTTGTAGGGCTAAAGAACCATCAAAAAACCCAACAACAAGCCATACCACCTAGGTTCAAACAACACAATGAGCTACAGCTAGGAATGATTATGTGAATCATTCCTGGCTTATTTGGATCATCACACAAACTGACCCAATCTTAAATCTTAGAAAGTTATTGTAAAAGCCCACATCATGAATCAAGTATTATCAACCACATTTTTCCTTTGTGTCATGGTTAGTATAGGATGTTAATTTTGTTGTTGTTAATTTAGCACCATCCATGTATATGGCATATCTTGAGTAAAGGACTGCGCCTTTAAACAGTTGGTTTTTTTAATCTTATCTGTGATATCTCAGTGAGAAGATACGTAATGGCAAACAACTTACCCACCACTAGCAATCTTCCCAGCTTTGTGAGGTCTCAGGGGAGTGTCATGTGTGTTCTTTGGTGCATTCTTCATTGACACAGGCAACAGGTGAGGCTCAACAGGCCTTGCCGGTTCTCTCTTTGTGAACTGAATATGCACTGCATAACAAGACCCAGAATCTTTTGAAACATGTGCAAAGGATTTCCTGAAGATAGAAAGTCTGAAAACCATCAATTTGATTTTTATTTTATTATTAAATGGATAAAAAAATTGCTAAAGAAAAAGAAAAAAAGAAAAGATCAATTGCACAATTGAAAGGAAAAGGTTAATTAATAATGAATCCAGGTTTCGGAATAAAGTGTTATAGTGGTATAGATGCTACTTTTAAAATAGTATTTTAGGATGAGCTATGATGATGGGTGTCTTTTATCAGGTAGAGTCGAACATGATCTGACAGCAAAGTTTCTGCTACACTTTAGGTATTCTGGGCTTTACAGCTAGTGACCGTATTGGTACCTGGAGCCATTTTTCATCTTTATGCTGCATGTAAAAGCATCACTCAGGAAGATATCCTCCAAAGGCCTGCCTACATCGTTTTTTATATTCTCTCTGTTCTGTTAAGGATCATCCTTGAAGTTGTGGCTTTTTGGTTTCAGAGTCAGCTCTTTGGTTTCCAAGTGAACCCACTCTACAGATGCAGTGATGCAGGAGCCCTTGATAAAAAGTTTAATACTACCAGATGCATGGTACCAGAACATTTTGAAAAGACTATCTTCCTTATTGCTATGTACACATTTACAGTGATTACAATTATGTTGTGTATTGCAGAGGTTTTTGAGATCTTGTGCAGAAGGTTGGGCTTCTTGAATAATCAGTAACTTTATTTTTATAATGACTTGCTCCTATTTGTGTATTATCATATATATATAATGGAGTTCTCACTTTGCAATAGAAATTACTTCTTGAAATAACAAAGTCTGGTGACACTTTAAAGACTAAGGGTCGGATCCTGACGTAAGCTTGATCAACTGTGCTTCCCCAATCCATCCTTCTCATGGCAGCCGCTCCAGCCCCCTAAAAATGTTACACAGAAACTGGGTTTGGACAACACACTACAGCTTGCTGTGGGTTATGCAACCTTGCTGGGGGTTGTCATGTCATGTGAACCTGAGTGGGTTATGTGAGGTTTGTTTAACCCTCGCATAAGCCATGTCCCCTGGGTTCCCACAACATGACCATTCCCCAATTGGGGGTTGCATATTCAAAATGGTGGCCACACATGCTCCACATGCACTGCAGCATTAAATAACTCATGTTGGACTGCTGTGTTGTGTGACAGGTTGCTGCTGAATGAGGTGACCTGTAGTGTGAGGAAGAGGGCAGATCCAGAAAACTTGAGAGGAAGACCATTCACAAGCGGAACACTTCATCTCACAGAATGTCCCTTCCTCTTATGGCGGGGATATCCTGAATCAAACCCTAGCAAAGGCAAGTGACACCTTTAAACATTATTTAAACATCTGCACATTTCTACAGGGAATTCTTCATGAACTTTTTAAATCACAAGCTACTAATACACAAACACACACACACACACACTACTATGCCACTCTGATATGAATATTTTTTTACCAAGAAGTGAGCTCCACTTACTTCTCTGCCTAAAACTATGAAACTAAGAACACTTAGAGTGCAAACCTATGCATGTTTAGACAGAAAAAAGTCCTACAACTCCCAGCATTCCATAGCCAGCATGGCTGCCTGGGATATGCTGGAAATTGAAGGATTTACAAAGGGTTGTACCCTCAATGGAACTAATGACATTGAAACAGTGGGACTTAATTCCAAGTAATCATGCATAGGATTGGCTGTTAAGTGTATTGAAACATGTATACAGTAAACTGTTCATCTGAATGCTTAGGATCACACTGTAAAAAAATCAGAAGTGTATAATTAACTGATTCTAGCAGGAACATAGAAGATACCAATCTCTTATATCATTAAAGAGACATTGGCAAAGGGAAATTAAAAATACCAGAAATATACTTTAATTAACTAGTTTTTTGTTCAAATTCAGGTAGAGAAAATGAACTAAGGTTAATAATTATAAAGACAATCAACAAGACCAGAAGAAGCTCTAACGATCAGTTTTGTATTATTATATTTATTGAACTCTGCATTATAGTAAACCTTTAAATTACCTGAAGTAGTCTCTGTTGAAAGCAAAATTATCTATGTTCTTTGCCATACATCAAGTGCTAAGACAATTCACTTAGCTTGTCCCATTTTCCCTTCTATTTTCCTTGTTCTTTTACCAACTGTTTATCTTTAATATAAGACTCTGATAAATTATTTCCTCTCTTACTATTTTATATTCCTTACTCATACAGTAACTTACCAGAGATATTTCATGCATAGAAAATTATCTATGGTGGGAAGAAAGAGACCTTATTATTTCTTGTAGTTTTAGATAAGCACCCATTTGTTTTGAGATCTGTATTAAATTATCTGTCTGATAGAGGATTATTCAGACTGTTCTGCCAATTGTATTTGTGTCAAAGGTAACTTTTAAGGGACACAATAAGGTCAAACACCTCTGCCTTTTTTTTTTTTTGACATGTGATCTTGGGCAAGCCACTGGACCTTTTTTTTTGCTTTTTGCTGCCATAATTGTGTCTTTATTTATTACATAGTAAACACTTCTGGACCAAAATGCAGTCTCTGGCCCTTACCTGAATACAGTTCAGCAATAATTAAGTAACACTTTAAACCTCCTACATAGGTTTAAAACTACATAGCAGCATTTCTTCAGCTGATTCTTTATGGACTATGCTTTAAATTTTCGGCCGTTCTTTATGCTCCCCCACCCCAAAAGCATCTAGAAAACACATTTTATCCTGTGTATGATATTCCCACGAGCCTAGTTCAAGACAGATTTCTAAATAAGTACAGACGGTACTTGCACATCACAGACAGTACTTGTAAATTCCCCTCCCCCTGCATCCAATATCAAACTTAAAAATCAGATAGTGTTCTGTCATTGATAGGCACAGGCTGCAAGTTTCCTTGAATTAAATACAGATCCTAGCCTAAAACAACCAGTCTGGATTGATTTATACATACTCAAACTATACAATGTAAATCATTACTTTTTCTTAGACAGCATAGCATGGGACATTGAGAATACAATAAAATTGCCATGGTACCATTGTACCCAAGTGCATCCTGGTTATTTCAGGTCAGCTGGGCAATATTTTACCAATAACATTCAGCCAACACAAATCTCACAAATTTAATGCCAAGCTAATGCACAAACCTCCTTGGAAGATGTTCTTGTGTACTTTCCCTAAGCGTATCTTCAAAATGATACGTAACGTTCATGTCGTCTTTCTGTCTGTCTCTTTTGTCTCTTCCTTTTACCCAATTAGAGAAGCTTTGAATCTGCATGTATAGCTCTGTCTCTAATTTTGCTCTTTAATGGAACATGGCCATGGGCCCAAGTCCGTGTGAACAGGAGATACAAACATGTGCTTCTGGCTTTCTCATAATCATCCCAGCAGCAGTCTTACCATTGTGTCTTTGTATAACCCAATAGACAGACTGTTATAAATATATATATGAACATTTTTTTAAAAGTCATTGATTTGCCTAAGCAAGCCACATGAGAAACAGTTGGAAGGAAAGGCAACAGAGAAAGCTAGACTAGACAGAGCATCATTCTCAGGATGGTGGCCCATGTTGGGATGGGGGAGGGGAGAAACATATTTGAAAGCTAACATGTTTTTAGAACTCTACAAGAAATCTCAGTCCAGCTACACCAAACAGCTAGAACCCTATTGTTTGAAACATTAATAACATGTCCTTAATCCAAAAGGCTCACAGTGGGACTTTTTCATTCGAATAATTTATAGGTTGGATTAAGAGAGAGTGATTTAACCAAGGCTATCCAGTGGACTTCAGAGATGTGAGGATTTAAACACCGGTTCCCACTTGACATGTGAATAATCTGTATTGGATAACCTTTAATATGCTATTAAAACCAGTCCCACCATATTTAGTGGGTGAATAAAGAGTGTAGGATTGATGTCTACCGATATCTCCTATAATGATTGGAAATATTGCATTTGTGATCCTAAATTCTAAAACATTTTCTACAGTAGTTGAATGTTTTATGTTTCTACGCAAAAATGAGTTTGATTTTATGCAAGTACTATGTGAAAAAATACCTGTTCTGAAATAGGCTTGTCAACATTCTTTTTTTAAAACCAGCCCCTGCTTTTGTGGTTTTAAATGTAGCTTGATGAGACAAGAGTGGGGGATAATGCTTATCTCCATGCTATGAAAAGCTTCACTGGCTGATTTCTGCAGATCCAGCAGTTATTAAAGGGACAAAAACTGTCCAGTTGTTGTTTTTCTGATCAGTTGTCAATCATACTTTAAATGGTTTAGGGTGCAACCCTACACATGTTTAGGTATTTAAAAAAGTTCTACAAGTCCCAGCATTCCCTATCCAGCCATGTTGCCTGGGAAATACTTGGAGTTGTAGGACTTCCTCCCCACCCCCCACCCCCCACCCCCATCTAAACATGTACTGGATTGCATTCTCAATGTCTTTTGTTTGGTTGCTAAGTGCTTATTATTGTTTTATCAAATATCCATCCATTTTTCTACTTATATATAGGAGCTGTTTGTTTCAAATTTCAAATATATGATCTCAGGTACAATAAAAACTTTTTATTCTTAATATGGTGTGTATGCATGTGCGCAATTAACAAATTCTACACGTACATTGCAGATTCTGGTTCAAATAAATTAAAGAGTGTGAAGTGTGATTATATCCAAGCCCATCCTGATTTCTGCACACGGGCAAGATTTCATGAAGAAGAGTATATGTTATTTAACAGAGACACAGTAGCCTTGCCCCATTCTCTGCTTTCCCCGCCACCACAAAGATTATTTGTTGGTTTGCATTTCAGCAATCTCCTCATCTTCACTCTTCTACACTTATTAACATTATTTCTCCTGTGAGCATCACTCAGCAACCCTAAAACTGATGGGCAAGATTTAGGGATACTTCCTAGGGCATATGGCTTTAAAAAGGCCAAAGAAATTAGTCAAATTCAAAGCTTGGGGCAGAAATCCAGGGCCTCACTCAGCAGAAAGAGTGGGAGGGCCCCCAAACACAGCAGGACTGACTCAACAATTTTGAAATAAAGTGGGGCTGTTAACACCCATTACATCCAGATTCTAAGACTGGGCTCCATTACACCTACTTTTTTCCCTGGTTTGTGTCCACAGTTTCCCCCTCCATTTCCTTAGCAAGTCAAACGCTGGGCACTTTCACGTCTGTGCATTGTTGCGCTATTTTAACTCATGTATCTTTTCACCTGTATTGCTACTATGCTGGCAAAATCTCCCGCCCCACTCCCTACGTTCTCCTTACCCTTGCAGCTAATTTTTAATATTTTTGTTATATTTTTTATTTCTGCACAAATACAAAAGTATGACAGCCTGAAACTGCGCAATCACGGTAAAACAACACACTATGCTTTCCCCTAAGATCATATTAAACAAGATAAGTGAAGAGAAAATATTACAGTAGTTGTTGGAGAAGTTTGTGGTCAATGTTGGCATGGCAAGGGGAAGCCAACATTGTTCTGGTCAGGAAACCTAGAAACCCAGACATGCCTATCCAGGAGTAAGAACCATAGAGTTGAATGGGACCGGGTCCTGGGCACCAGCAGCCTCCTCACCTTCTCCGTGGGGTGTTTGGGCACCCTCTCTCCCTCCCCCTTCACGGTTGAGCAGTTGAGCGGAGAACCACCCCACCCTCCTCTTTTGTCAGCGAGACCACCCTTTGACACACATACACCCAACAAAAACTGGGACGGTCCAATATAGCACAAAAACAGCAATACACGGGAGACAGGAGCAGCTTTATTGCACATGGAGGGGGGGGGGAAATCAGACTTTCTCCACTCCAAAATAAGATGGAAAATGGAGGGGGAGAGGTAAGATGAGCACAGGACAGGAACGTCATGTGAGTACCACGCTGCACATACCAGGGGTGGCGAGAGTGCGATAAATCACTGGTGTGATGGAGATCTTAATCTTGCTGCACCACTATTGGCCATCAGCATGTGACAGTGAATTCCATAAATTATGCAACTTGCCACATAGGTCAACCCATTCACATGCAGAGTCAGCACACCAGTAGTCTGGCTGACAAATGAGTACTTGCATATAAACTTTAAATGGGAATTTAACATAATCACATGGTAATTATGTTAATATGTGATGGGTTTTGCAGGGAAAAGCTTTGCCCATCACCACTTTCTCACCCCTTTTGGCTCTAAGGCATATATTTATCTGTCAGGAATTATGAGGGGGGCTTTCAGACAGGATGGAAATATTCACTGAAATTTATTAGAATAGTCTTAGACATTACAGACACACTGTTGGGTTTTACCTGGAAAACCTCATGTCAATTTGACATTCCAGGAAGAATAAGTGCAACCTGTTTAATTTCTGGCCATTGAAACCTTTTCAAGAATCAGTAGGCTTATTTTTAACCATATTTTAACCATAGGTAGCTTGCTTTTCTATATTTATTTTTAAAGAGAACATAATGCTTGCAAAGCTTTAAAATAAAAGGAAGTCTATGAGCTCCATCACACCAGCGGTTTAACACACTCTCACCACGCCTGGCATCTGGTTTTGCAGCATGGAACTCACATGACATCGTCCCTGTCCTGCACCCATTTCACTTCTTTTCCTCTGTTTTGCATATTATTTTGGTGCGGGGAAAGTCTGGATTATTTTCCCAAAGCGACTTCAATATGCCCTTAAGCATCCGTCTAGTGCTGTTCCCTGGCTTTTCCTTTGTTGGAGGTATGTAGTTTGAATGGAGTCTTGCTGACAAAAGGGGAGGGCGGGGTGGTTTTCCTCCTCCAGCATTCCTCGATGTCAAACGTTGGAATGAACGGACTTTTTACTGATCCAATTCCACTCTCCTTGCCTGCAGCTCCCTCATTTTTAAAGGTAGAGAAATGAAACTTGGCATGGTGATAGGTCTTTAGGAGAGCTTTCAGCATGCCAAGTTTGAATCAGATCAGTTCATCCCTTGATGTTTTAAGAATTGTTTAATTCCCCCCTTTAAAACCTTTTCCTGATAGTTCACCAGTGCGATCTTCCATTTCTTTGCATTTGTGAAGGATCCATTTTCCTTACTTTTATCATGTGAAGCTGTGCATCTCCAGTTCATAAAATAGAGATCTGCTGGTTCCCCTACTCCAGAGTAAATCCCATTGATTTCAACTGCTTTTACATCCAAGTCTTACTAAAATCCAATGCAGGCTTACCTTTGAGTAAACCCAACTGAACAGGTATAGAACTGACTTTTAATAATGTGGTCACTCAGAAGCTTTTTTTAAAAAGTCTAAAACAGCAAACTGGAAAGAAGTGCTCTGCAGCCCTATGCTTATTTCTGAGGTCTTACTTCAGAAGTAAGTCTCTCTGTTCAGTTGGGTTTACTCAAAGGTAAGCCTGCATCAGATTTTAGTGTGTGATGGAGCCCTATGAGTTACACTTCTGTGTCTTAAAATCTAAGAAATACTAGGAATTCAACGAGCAAAAGTCTTCTCACGGTATCGCTTGCCACTGCCTCTGTCGCTATGCATTTGTGAGTGCAGGAATCATACCAGTTCATAATTTCTGTTGCACTGTTTGGGTAGAAGACATGATTATTTCAAAGCGCTGTAACGAAAAGCGTCTTGACTCCTAACCTTGCCTGCTTTATTTAGTGTTTACATTCCTTCGCACCTCTTTCCACAGGGAATCGGAAGTTTCGCTGAAAAAACATTAGGACTGCAGCCCCTTTGCTTGCCCTTCTCCCTTCCGCTCACAAGATGTCGCTGCCAGCGCGTCGCGGGAATCACCTTGTCACGTCCCACTGCACATGCGCGTCTAAGCGGAGCTGGGCCCGCGCCTGTGTCACCGCGCCGGAAGCGGAACTACCTGGGTTACATGGTTGGGGCAGTACTAGTACCGGTAGTGGTGGTTTTTATTACCGAGCTGCCTGCTTTGGCTTGAGTCTGTAGCGCTATGGCTGCTTCAAGCCTTCCGCCGTTGCCCGCGCAGTTCAAGCCCGTTCAACATTTCCTGAGAACCGCGCAGGAGCTCGAGAAGCGGGAGCCCGTGGTGGCTTATTATTGTAAGTGAGGGGCGTTAACGGCCTGCGAGGGCCCGCCCACATCGAACTTCGCAGTATCCCCCCCCCTCTCCCCTCCCTCAGCGCTTCGTGGGTATAAGGAGCTGGGAGGGGCTTATAGGGGGTTTAACGTCCCCCTGCCCCACGTTTAAGCCATCGCCTCCCTCGCCTTCTTCCCAACCTCAATGTGCGAAACATAGCGATAACCTGTGGTATATTTGCTTTAATATTGAAGCGCGGGGGAGCTATTGAAGCCTTGGGGCAAATTGTCTCTAGTCCTAATCCAGCTGCACCCTCCCCAACTCACTAAGTGACTCCAGAGGATGCCTGAACAGCCCTCACCCACCCACTGCAATATAGGGGTAAACAATGCTGGTCCACCTCGCATGAATTGCTTTGAACAGTCTATGGCTGCCTCTACAAGAGAGGTTTAAAGCTCTTTCAAGGCACTTAAAAAAATTTACCTCTACAAGAACGGAGCGCAAATCTCTCCGATTATGCGCATTATCGAATGCGCGTTAAATCGCGAGTCTTATTTTGCTCCGGCTATTAAAGCGCATTTTTGACTATGTGAACAAGCGCTTATGCGCATTAACTACTTGTAAAGCTCATTTTGGTCATCCGTTAATGCGCTTCGCTGCCTCTCGTGCAGAGGTATTAGGTGTAAATGCGCTTCAGCAATTATGCGCATAATCGCCTAACCGGGCGCAAAAGCGAATCCTTGTAGAGGGGACCTATGTGAGTGGCATGTTCCATAACAGTCTATGTGAGTGGCATGTTACTAGTGCATGCATGTGAGTAAAATGTAATCGGTATTTTGAGTATGGGGTCTGATCACATGTGGCTGTTAATGTAAAGCAGAATTCACTACCATGTGTTTTGTATTAAGCGTTGACTCCTTGGCTGTCTGTCATGATGCCATTGTTCTGTATCCCATTTTCCCTTTGTATCGCATGCTCCCCTAACTTCCTCTATACTCTGTACAGCCCAGTGTTGAGGCATTTGTCTGTTTACGTTACTCTAAGGCCAGCAATCAATTTTCCTTGTTCCTCCCGCCACACCCAAACTATTTGTTAGTCAGCCATAGGGCAAGCAGAGCTGTGTGTTAAATTACATGGTATTGGACATTCTTTGAATCAAGTGAAATAAGTGATGTCTAAAACCTTAGCAATTTCCTATCCCATAGTTTTAAGCTCTGGAACGTAATCAGTAATATGATAGTATTGCTATTGCATTTTGCTGATTGATTAAACAAGTTCTAACACAGGTCTTAATACTTGAAAAGAGCTTTCAGATGTTTTTATTTATTTAATATTTATTTAATAGATTTATATGCTGCTGAATATATTTGAAAATATCTGTAAGGGATTGCAAAATGCAGAATCTAGCATGTGGAAGAGTTGAACTTCCTTCAGTTCATGCTAACATTCTGTCTTCTAAAGTCCCCGAAGCTTTATGTGAAAGTAAAGAAATCACCCTGTTCAGACAATACACTAAGCCACGGTTAGGCCGCTAACCCTTTTGCAGCAAATTGTTAGGGAGCATGTTTAAATTGGTTATGTAGCCACCATGGCTAGGAATGGTTCACATTACACACTTAAGTCATGACTCACACAATACGCTAAGCCATAATGTTTAGCTCAAAGTGCTTAACCATTCTGGCTTAGTGTGTTGTTTGAACAGGGTCAGTGAGAAGCTGTGAATCTTTCAGACATTGGTTCTGGCTCAAGAAATCAATTTCATTTATGCTAATACTTTCAAGGATATATTATTTACTAGGACATAAATATTACTGTTTAGTGGGCAGAATTTAAATAAAACAAGTGTATGTTCAAGATAAATGATTTTATTATGACGCTTGCTCAGAAGCAAGTCCCACTGGAGTTTAGTGGGTTTTG
Source organism: Anniella stebbinsi (assembly GCA_029215795.1). Lineage (NCBI taxonomy): Eukaryota > Metazoa > Chordata > Lepidosauria > Squamata > Anniellidae > Anniella > Anniella stebbinsi. Next base: position 194,853,781 of record JARDYH010000003.1, read on the forward strand.
CACCCAGTTAAGTATGCTTAGGATTGCAGCCATACTGTGTATGACAATGAAATTGATTGTTGTTGGCTATGATCAGAGAAGTGACAGCTGAAGAAAGTTGGTGTAAGGTGACTTTCTAGCCCCAGTAACCCACTGAGCCCCATAAAAAAACCTCTCCTGAGTATTGCAGAGCTTCCTTCTCAGAAAGTGCCTCGTCCTGATTTTGGAAATACCCCCTGCCCCTCAGCCCACTGTGTTGTAATCCATTTCATTCAGAAGCAGCCCCAATCTTCAAGAGAAGATTTTGAGTGGGGGGGGGAGGAGGGATTGCTGGTAGAAGGTAGGGATGAGAAAGCCACCTTCCATCAACATCCCTCCACTGGCACTTCTCTGGCTACAAGGGGAAGGGGGCCAGTAGCACGGTTCCTAGGCTCTGAGGCTGGAGCCCTGTTTTCGACCCTGGAGCCCATAAACTGAACAATCCTATGTCTCCTCACACACTGCCTGGGAGGGGGGGCATAGGATTGCTCCCTAAAGCACACATAACGTAATTTAAATATTATATTTTGTGGGCCTTTTGTATAGGAGTACTTGTAAAAATGTAAACACAATAGCATATATTTCCGTTACATTGTTTTAAATGCAAGAAAAACATACTGAAAACTGCTGACTCATTAATTCTGTTATCCCAACCTAGTGCTCTCAAGATACATTGGACTACAACTCCCGGTATTGTTCAGTCAGCATGGTTGGCTAGGGATGGTGAGAGTTGTAGTCTGACACATCTGGAAGATACCAGGTTGGGGAAAGCTGCACTCATTTATTTTAGTAACCCAAAGAATTCTGCATGATCTGCTGACAACAACTCATCTATTTCAAAGTAGTTCAACTCTCTTCCTCTATAGTTGTTGGGACACCTTCAGTTTTGCTGTCACAGCTTATTAGTTCCATTTTACACTTAAACATATATGCATTTCAATGATATATATGAATTCTCTCACATAGTTGCTAGGAATAAACACCTGAAACAAAAAAATTCCACAGAAAAATTAAGCACTGGAAATTTTTCTGCCTCACGTCACTGAAATTAACATGATTTAGTGGTCAGTTTTGCAGTATCGTTCAGGAAATATATGGACAAGTTTCGATACGAAACTTTAAATTTATGTTTTTCTCCGTCTTCTTTTTTTTCTGTTCCCTGCCCACTCCTGAGGCATTGCTTAATTGCAAGGCTGTAACACAAATTCTACAGAGCAGCTCTTCAGATCTTCTGAATGCGCATGTGTCAGTTTTGAAATACTGAATTACTGATTATCGGTAACGTAGTACTGCTCTGTGCATTCTCTTGAGTGAGGCAAGGAGAGTAGAAATGATAATTACTAGTGCAGGATGAAAATGGTTGCTATTGCATTTTAAAGGGTGGCTAAATCCCATCAGCTTTATCAGTTACAATTGAGACTTGCAAAACTTTGTCGATAGTAGTATATATAACTCCTTTTTTCAATTAATTGTGTTGTAAAGCCAGCTGCTTTCTTCAGAGAACAGCATGTTCCACTGGCGTTCATAGTTCTCAGAGTGCATATGTAAGTCATTTGACTCTGTTTCAAACATTGCTCTCTGTCCCTCAACAGCAAGGAATTAATTGGGGCCAGTGCAGAAGTTGGCAGTCTTGCACCTACTGCCATTGAACTGTGTATAGGGAGTGAATCCCAGTTTTACTCAAGAGATCCTTGCAACACCAATGAAAGCACAGTTTGGTCTATTTCTGAATTGTGCCACTATCCATCTATTCTGGTTGCTTCCAGACAGAGAGCACCTAGTAGTACAAATCCAAGGCATTTTGCATCTATTCTGTCCTAACATGTTTTTTTCTGGTAAGAAAAAAGATATAAAGACAATGGGAAAATGTGGGAGGGCTACAAATGGAAGGCAATGTCATCTGGATCACCTGTAAAAATTATTGTAGAATAAAGCCTTCTATGGAAGTACCCTCTTTCAGCATATATTTATGCAAGTCATTCAGAATGAGAGATGGGGATCCTCACTCCTTGCCTAAGTTGTCAAGGAGATCAAATAGTAGCTTATTATGTGTAAAATGTTCGGTAGCAATTGGAACTGCTTTCCATATGTAGGCAGTATCAGCACACATGTAAGGCAGTTCATAGGACAAGAGGGACAAGTAGTTCATTATATTTTTAAAAATCAGTTTTACGGTATCAGGCCATGATTGTATAGTAGGATCACAACTGTCACACACTGTTAGGGCCGGCATGGTAAGTGCTGCCTAGCTGCAGCATAAGAATTACATTGTGAACTTTGCATATGCCAAGTAAGAGGCATCTCATCCTTCTCAATTTATAATGTTTTATATCATGCAGTACTTTTCTTACATGAAAGTGCATCTTAGAAGATTTTCCTCCCCCACAAAATAAGCATTTTGTAGCACTTTCCCTTTTTAAAAGTTATTGTTTTGGAGTATTTAGCAACCTGAGAACAAGGTACCAAAAGGTAGCTCACCTGCTTTCTCATGAACCTGCCCTGACTTTATGACTGGTATCCATCTGAAGCAAAGCAGGTTGTGACCAACTACGGTACCTTTTCAGTTGTGGCATGCCTTTGGAATGCCCTCACTGAGGAGGCTTGTCTGTCACCATCTGGTGAATATTTTATTTGCCCAGATTTATTGTGCTGCCGGAATGCTTAACTGCTCTCTCTCATTTTACTATGGATTTTATGCTGTCAACTGCACTGAGAGCTATAGCTGAAGAGCAGCTAACAAATGACATAAATAGAAGGGGGAGCTTATTTTTCTTAAAGCCGTTTACTTTTTTTTTTTTTAAACCAGATTTGAGGCTTAAAGCTGAAATATCTGCATTTTCAGCTTTTATGTTCTGAGGTATAAGTATATTCAAATACTTATATATTCAAGTATAGCATTCCTGTTTCATTTCTTGTTCAACTTAGTACCACCCAAAGCTGCTACTCCAGTCACTTATAGGCATCTAAGACTATTACTTCCAGTAACCATTCCTGGTAGTAACAGATGCTGAATGGAGCTGCCTATACATGCCCCCATTACCCATTTGTGCTGGGTTTAGAAAGCTCTGAATTGAGCATAAATGGAGAGAGAAGTTCACAGGGAAAACCAGACAGTTCTGTGCAACGCACAGTGCTGCTTAGCCTTGGCTTCCCCATTTGCCCTACTTTTATTGGCTGCTTTGCTCACCGTCCCATCCCACCCTTCAGGATTTTTCAAAATGATGTTTGGGTAAGCCTTTAGAAGATACTGTAGAACAAGGCTGGGATCCAAAGAGCGTTGTTAGGCAGATCTTAAGGTTGGGGCATTCCCACTGTGATTTTTTATTTGTTCCTTTGATCAGACTACCACACTGTGTTAGAAACTGCTTTGGAAGGTCCGCGCAGTTTCAGAAACTTGTCATGTGGTGGGATGGGGATGGGGGAAGAAACACAAAAAACCTTGGGCATGCAGAACTAACTACACAGTCCTTTAAATCCAGGCATATATTGTTATGTGCCTTTGTTACTAAAACTTTAATGCTAGCTTGGTAGTAAGTTTGAATCTCTGGTTTTAAGAAATCGCAGTGAGGCATAAGGGATATTGTGTGTTCATCAGGTACCTTTATTGAGCTTTATCTTTTACAGGCCGTTTATATGCAATGCAGACAGGTATGAAGATTGATAGTAAAAACCCAGAGTGTCGCAAATTTTTATGCAAGCTCATGGATCAGCTTGAAGCTGTAAGTATATCTGCTGCTATAATGTTAATTATTTTAAAAACATGAAGATAATTGCTATATATCTATCCTTGACTAAGTAGGAATACAACTTGTCTTTTCCTACTACTAAGAGCCACTTTCCTCGTTACTCTTTTACTTGATGAGATGCACCTTTAGGTAGATAAGGAGTAAAAACTGAGTGTGGATTGCCATGTGTGAGTGTTGTGTGCATGCTGTGATTTGCCAATACATGTGGCTGTTGTTGTTTTAGTTTTCCACTTTACAGTTTTCTATTCAGCATAATGTGTGAAGTGGCCCTTTTGAAACATGCTTTATTTGAATTTGATAAAACCTGCACCACAGCAGGTTCCCTCTAACCCTTGAGGAGCTGGGGTCAAGGGACAGGGGTCAAGGGAGGGGGAAGATTGGTTTTCTCCAGCCCCCGTAGTGCGTATTGTGTTTATCGGGATCCAATCCACTGTTTTGTACCACCTAACACACAACACTGCACCCAGGAGGAATGTTTTCTCTTTTCACTAAACAATATGAATAACACTGTGACTTACAGCGCCTTAGAATAAACTGTTGTTGAGTTGGACTTCAGCTTATTGAATCACCCAGTTCAGACACTTTCTGGGGCAGTAATCCAGTTCATGGAATGGAGAAATAGGCAAGCACCCCTGTCCTCCCCAATAAACCTAAAGTAACATGCAACACAGCTCCTCCAATGGAGGCCTATTTGAACAGTGGCACAGTTCACACAATTGAGAATAAAACTGTCAGTTTCATGCTGCCTTTATACACATCTCTGGTGCGACCACATTTAGAATACTGTGTACACTTCTAGTCACCACACCAAAAAGCAGATATTGTAGAGCTGGAAAAAGTGCAGAAAAGGGTGACTAAAATGATCACGGGACTGGAGCATCTCTCCTATGAGGTTACAGCAGCTGGGATTGTTTAGCTTGGAAAAAAGAGGCTAAGGGGAGAACTAATAGAGGTGTACAAAATTATGCATGATGTGGAGAATTTGGGTAGGGAGACATTTTTCTCCCTCTCCCCAGGGTCATCCCATGGAGCTGATTGGCGGGAGATTTAGGACAGATAAAAGGAAGTACTTCTTCATGCATCACATAAACTGTGGAATTCACTACCACAAGATGTAGTGATGGCCACTAATTTGGATGGCTTTTAAAATGGGGTTGGATTAATTCCTGGAGGAGAAGGCTATCAATGTCTACTAGTCCTGATGGCTATGTGCTACTCAAGTATCAGAGGCAGTAAGACTGGGGGCGTGGCCGGATCGCGAATGGAGTGAAGTCGTAGATCACCCAAGCTCCTTAAAAATGCATTGAATTAAGCACTAATTCCTTATCTTGGAATGGTTGGAGAGCTAATGAAAGACATGAAATATTGACTGGAAGCAGTAGGATATCTGAGTGAGTGTGGAATCGCGGCAGTGTTTATCTTGGCAGTGAAATAGAACTGGAGGAGATGAGGACGAAGACGAGGAGCGGCCATTACTGAAGGTAATTTATGGACTTATAATTGAAGATACAAGGCGGGCTGGCTGGCTGACAGCGTACTGGGGGAGAGACAGAGATAAAAGATATGTGAATATATGTGAAGAGGAAGAACGTTAATCTCCAGTAAAAGCCGAAGTATAGTGCTGGCTGGCTGTTGTAAGAGCAAAGAGGGAGTCACCAGGCAGATGGGGGGGGGGGGGTAATATCTTATGAGCAATAAGAGGGGAGAAGAGGCCCCCTTTACCTACCCCCGCCTGGGTTAGACCCTCTAAAGAGCGTGGATCGGACAGAACTTGGCAGAGACTGACACATTTAGAGACTCAAAACATGCCAGATAATCAGCCTAGCAAGAAAATGTCGCCGGTTAAAGGAGCTGCGTCACACTCAGCAGAGCCGGCTGTAATTCCAAAGATCACCAGAGGAGGTCAGCCAGACCCAATGTATGAACTAAAGGAAGATATTTAAAAAATGTTCAAGCTTGAGTTGGTGGATCTTGAAGAAAGACTAGCAAAACGTATTAATGATACACAAACTGAGTTAATGGCGGGTTTAAAGCAAATGGTGAAGGATGTTGAGGTGCTGCAGACAGAGACTAAAGCTTTGACTGGAGTTTGCAAGAAGCAGGAAGAGCAGCTGTCTCAACATGACATACGCTTAATAGCCATTGAGGATCGAGATCGACGTGCAAACATTCACATAAGAGATTATGGGGAACAAGAAGGAGAGACTCCAAAAGATTTAAGAGATACAATTTTGACATGGATAAGACTTCAGGTTCCAGACGAGACTTGGGAGGAGTTGGATGTTGAGAGGGCTCATAGAGTTGGTTTTAAGCGGAAAGGTATGCTTCCAAGGGACATAATTGTCAAATTTGCTAATTATTATAAAAAAGAAAAACTTATGCAAGCAATTAGACGACAAGGTCAACCAATGATTCAAGCAACAGCAGTCCAAATATACCAGGATTTATCGCCTCAAACCGTGCAGTGGAGGAAGAGTGTCAAAATGTGTACAGCAGCATTGAGGATGAAATCGATAACTTACAGCTGGGGATATCCAGTGTTTTTGAGATTTATGTGGAAAGGGAAGCAAGAAAGAATAACATCGTGGGAACAAGGAATGGAGCTGTTGGAGAAGCTGGGCATAATCGATGCCAAGGATGGTGGAGAAACAGAGCAAGAAGAAGGAGCAGTTGGAGGATCCAGTCAAGGATAAGGGATTAGAAGGAAAAAAATAAAAAGGAGGGGAGGATTGGACTTTACTCTGGAGGTCGGGCCGGGTTCCCCCCCCCCTGAAGAGTTCTAAAATAATTGGGACCAGTGTCCAGATGTCTGGTGAGGAGGGGGGTAAAAATGGGGGTGTATGTGGGGGGAGGGAAGGGGGGGTATGTGTTTCACTGAGCGAGACCAATTTAAAGATATGTGCGAAAGTAAGAAATGGAAAATAAATTAAGAATTGCAACTTTAAATGTTAAAGGGCTAGGAACACTTATTAAAAGGCGAAGAATAGAAACGTTGTTAAATAGAAAAAAAATAGATATAATTTTTTTGCAGGAAACTCATCAAATAAAGGAGGGGGTTAATGAGTTACGAATGAGAATTGAAGGTACTGGACAACCCATTGTTGGAAAATATATTAATGATCTGGGAGAAGTATAGAGGGAAGTTGATACCAGGAGACTCTCCACTCGCCCCAGTTGTAGTAGTGGGAAACTTCCCAAGAGTATTAAAAGCAGAGATAGAAGCGAGACTGAAAGATCAAGATATAATTAAGCTAAGGAACTGGATGGAAAAGATGAAGGATAGTGAGCATATTAAAGAGTTGTTTAAAGGACAAAAGATAGCATGGTTCAAATGTTTACAATTGGGAAAATGGACACAGGAATGGAGGTTGAAAAATAAGAAATGTAGAAACAATACTAGATTTGAAGATTTAATTGAACTAAAAGGAAAAAAAGAAGAAGTCAGAGCTAAGAAAGGACTGACTAGTGAGATATATAAAATATTGATAGAGGAGGAATTTCAGGACTCACTTAATGTTATAAAAGAGGTTTGGGAAGAAGATGTAAAGGGAAAAATTAATGATGATAACTGGGGGAGGATATGGAATGTAAGAATGTTAAAGTTACTGTCGATTAGAATTAAGGAGAATTACTATAAGACAGTTTGGAGATGGTATCTAACACCTGTAAGATTTCACCAGATGGATAAAAAAGTGTCTAAGAATTGTTGGAGGGGATGTCAGGAGGTTGGGACCTATTTTCATATGTGGTGGAGCTGTGAACATGTACAAAAATTTTGGGAAAGATCACATATTTCTGCATCCTTTGCCACCTTCTGCACTCCTAATGCAGTAACTTGCAGCATACACCTTTCAGTGACAAGGGCTATATAATGAATTAATACAGAAAGGATGTATAAGATCGATGTAGTGTCCTTTTAGTTTCAAAATAATGTCTTTGACAACTAATATGTGTTCTTTCCCTGTAGACTGATCTTAAATAAACAGTAGTTCAGACATAATTATCTCAGTCAATAAACTAGAATCTAGTTTACTGGTTCAGACATCTTGGGAAACTGTAGTCAACCTTGACATCCTTCTCCAAGTCAGGTACGCAAAGGAAGAGATGAGGAGAGAGCACCCAAGAACATCCTTGGACTGATAAATGGTTATTTATTGGCCTGAGATTCTGCCTGAACTAGATTTTTGTATATCAGGCCTGATATAACTCTGCATGCTGGAACTACAATTTGCTGTAGTAATGTCCATATTTGACTGTTAGAAACATCAAATAGCTCCCGTTTTGGCTACATTTGGGCTCAGCTCAGATTATCCTTCAAATTACTGTTTGGAGGGTTGGTGCTGAAACTTACTTCAGAGTAACTATGTGTGTATGATGCAGGGTTGTCTGCTCCCTCTGCATCCTTTCTCCATTTCTTCTAATCACGGTTTCTTAGGATATCTAAATAGAACAAACTATGATTAGTTTAAACATCCAAAGTATGCTTTGCACATCCAATTCAAATCATGGTTTGGAGGTTCGTTGGAGCTATATTTTATTCTTTTTGGACATCCCAATAACTACAGTTAGAGGAAAATCAGAAATGGAGGAGAGAATTGTTATGCAAGAAGGCAGGGGAGGGGAATGCATGACACATTTCTGATCCATAACTTGGAGGATCAGAATACAAACTAAACTGAGCCTCTGTGTGTTGTCAGTTTCATCAGTGTTACAGATGCCTGGCCTCTAAATGTTGTTAGCATACTCCTTCTTGGAAAATAGACTTTCATTCCCATGTTTTCTTTACTATCTTTTGGCAACATAGGCAACATAAGAGTAGTCTAATATCCTTGGTTTTGTTTTGTAAGGATAACGAAGGTTTCCCTAAATGGCAACAGTAAGTCTATTCAGGTGCCCTAAATCCACCTGTTGTAACTGTAACAGTGTTATTTACTTTGCTGATTTTATTAGGAAACCTGAGGCTTCTTGTACTCTGTAACATCTTTGAAAAGAGGTCTTTGAATTGCAATACACCGCTTGACTAAGCATTCCAGTAAATCTTCAGGTCACGGAGCAGTTGGGTTGAACCAGGGACTCTCATTTCATTAGCTCTTTATATGAAATGCTGCAAGCTGCTTCACAGAAGGAGGCTGTATAGCCCTGTTGACCTTCACTGGCAATGAAACGGGTTATGAATTAGGTAGTGTTGAGACTTTATACAAAGTTTTATTTAGGGTGGGATAAGGAGGCAAAGCATCATAGACCTGTTAGAAATCCGATCAGTGGTGATTCAGCCACAACTCTCACTGTGTAGCACAAAATGTTGTGGTTATTTGAGAATCCTGAATATTTTTGCCTCTTCCTTTTAAAGGAAAGGAAAGTTCCTAGTGTTCATAATTATGGAGTGAATCAAATTAAAAACATTAGGCAACAGAAAGGATATAAATGGTGATTAACAGGATTGTGTCATGATATCGTACCCATACTTCAAAACACCCACCAGTGTTGCATGTGCTCCTTTCCATTTTTGCACTGCATGTCCAGTTGCCGATTAAACATATCCCCCAAAACCACCCATTATTTTTTTCAGTAAGAGTAAAGCATACATATATATGCATGTTTGCTAAGTGGTGTTTGGGGGAGCTCCCTCAGAAGAAATTTGGAGCCAGTACGTGTTGCACCTATGACATAGTTTCTGCCAATAACACTTGATAATGATGACTCATATGATAAGTGAGGCTGTGCAAATCCTGGGTCAATGCCTAGACTGGAAACTTGACAAGAGAGAAGCCCTGTGGATCCTAAGTCCAGAAGATAGGCTCATTGCCTGTTCTGGATGGCGTTGCACTCCTTGTGAAAGATCAGGTTAGTAGTCTGGGGCTACTCCTAGATCCATCACTGTTGCTGGAGGCCCAAATGGCCTTGGAGGCTCAGAGTGCCTTCTACCAGCTGCAGCTGGTTCATGAGCTATGGTCTCTCCTGGACATGGATAACTTGATCACAGTGGTACAGGCACTAGTAACCTCAGGACTGGATTACTGTAATGCACTCTATGTGGGGCTGCCATTAAGGCTACTCCGGAAGCTGAAGATAGTATACAATGCAGCAGCTCAGCTGTTGTTAGAAGCTGCACCTTTTCAGCATGCAACTCCTTTGCTAAGGGAACTGCTTTGGCTACCTAATCTCTACTGGGCCAGGTTTAAGGTTTTGGTATTAGTATATAAACTCCCAACAAAGCAAAAAGCCTTATAATTTTCACAATATTACTGTATTTACACCCTCCATTCCCACAGCATGGATGCATATAAACAATGGTGGATGCCATGTTGGATGCGTATAAACAATATGACTGGCTAAATTGTACTGATAGGAAAAGAGTGTGTAAACCAGCATTATTCTTATTTTACTAGTCAAGAGATATGCAATAACTGGATTGAATCTGAGAGGTGTTTGTGGCTCTCTAGGGAGCTTCAAGCTATACATTTGAGAACTAGGAATCTAGAATATGAAATTACAATTTAATTTCTGTGGGCTAGTAAATACCCATATGCATCTCTGATATATATTTTTTTCAGATGAAGAAGCAGTTGGGTGATAACGAAGCTATTACTCAGGAAATAGTTGGCTGTGCCCATGTGGAGAATTATGCATTGAAAATGTTTCTTTATGCAGATAATGAAGATCGAGCTGGGCAGTTCCACAAGTAAGTTGCAAAATAAATGTAATATGTACTGTAACAGCTAGTATAGTGACCAGTCAACCACAAGGGTGCAGTAAGGAGTTGCAAGTCTCCTGGGGTGGCTTTCTATTGACCTCTTCTAGCTTATGGGGAGAAAGTAACTCCTTTTTCACATTCAGTTATTTGCAAGTGGTGCCTGTGTTTTTGCTTTTTAATCCTGTTAAGAAATTAAAATACCTTTTCCCCTTTCAGAAATATGATAAAGTCTTTTTATACTGCAAGTCTTCTAATAGATGTCCTGACTGTGTTTGGAGAACTAACAGATGAGGTAAGTTACCGAGTTAAATTATATATATATATATATATATATATATATATATATATCATTAATTGCATGACACAGAGGAACATTTTTATTCCTAATCGGGCTAGTCGTGACTAAATATCATTAAAAGCAATGGTGCTTCAGTTAGCTGTGACTAACTCGTTCCATTCATTTCAACTGGGTTTGGTCATAAGTCAATTTTAACTGAATTATAGACTTTCTGTGTTAGAACATTTTGTAAGCCAGGATCGAGAGCTACTTTTAGGTCAGGTTCAGGCATGCCAGTGGGATTTTTGACTTTGAACAGCTGACCCTCAGTTTACGAAGTGCTTTTGAAGGTTTTTTGAGTTACATACAGTTTACTATACATCTTGAGGAGCTGTTGTTTGAGAAACAAGCCCTTCAGACCCTCGGCTTGGCAGAACTTGTTTTGTAGTTGTTTGGATCCTGGCATAATATTTTCTTCACAGAATAAAACAAAAATAAATCTGCAAAGAGAAATAAATCTGCAAAGGGATGGTGCTGATGTAATGCCGAATCGTGGTTTAGGGATCAGGACTAAACCATAGAGTCTTGCACTGGGATGAGTCTTTTTGGCGTCTAACTAGGACTAGCAGTGGGCACATGTAGTGACAAACCAGGAATGTGATGATAGAGGAATTTGTATTTAAGAAGAGTGGGGCAGAACAGAGGCAGTGTGTGATCCTGGAGTCTGCATTATGTCTGCACTGAGGAACAGTGGTCATGAGGATTTTGGGAAAGTGAGTTACTATTTTGGTATGGCCAGCTATTTCTGTTTCCCCAGTTAAAAATAAAACATTACTGCTTGCCTTCAGAAAAAGTAGAACTGTAAAGCTTTAATTATAATACACACTTCGGAGACATGTAATGTGTATATTTAAAAATAAAAATAACATGACATAGATACAAACAGGTTAGGTTTGTAAGTCTGTTGCTTATGTCATAAATTGGCTCATTTTATAACTGTTGGGCGCCACTAGGACTGTTTTCCAGAAAATCACATTTGAGACTCAAAGCTGCAAAGCAGTTCTAAGAAACCTGTTGGAACTGATAAGCCTAGGTTTCCTGGGTACTCTAAATGATAGTCCATGGCCACCTTGTGCAAGGTTCTGAAAGGGCCCAGGCATCCAAGAAAAACACTGCAGATTTAATCTGGTCATGTTAAGAATGGCAAATGTGTTGGATCATGCTACATGCGCTGTTTTTGATTCTACTTTTTTGAGCCTTGTGTTGCTTTTGCTGGAAGATCCCAGTGATTGCAAAGCAGAACTTGGAGGCATACTTACAACTTGTCCTTATTAAATGATCCACCCCTGCTTTTAAATAACTGGAGTAAATATAATTTTAAGCAACACAGATTGTTTTATTGAAATAAAGACTCTTTATTTTTGCTGAACAGGATAAGTATGTCTAATAAAAGGGGGGAAAGGAAACCATCATAAAGACTTCTTTACAATAAAGATCTATGCCAACTCCTCAATTGGTTTTTCTTGCTTACACATTTTATGCAGGAGGTTTAGTCTGGGACATGCTGGAACAGATAAAGTCTAAACAAGATGCTCCATTTTCTGGCATCTTCCTTTTGGAAAATAAAATTGAAGGAATTGTGCAAAATGGATGAAATTATAGGCCTGGATGGAAAAGAATGCCAGAAATGTTGAAAGCTTTGTACAGAAATAATAAAATTCATAACGTTCATGTAGGCAAATTTCAAAGCTAGTCAAAGGGAGTTCTGGAATGCCTGTAAAATTAGTGGAATCCATGTTAAAGTAATTTCCATCCCAGAAGCATAATAAATGGCCTGCTTTAATTTATTAAAAAAAAGGACTACAAGCTCTGAGATTGAACAGCATATTTTCAGTGAATATACTTAGCATATCCTGACAAAAACCACAGTCAGAAATAAAAATGGTTAGTATAACTACATTAGACTTTCTTGTTAGAGAAAGGAATTGTGTTAGAATACTGCTTCTTCACACTTTTTTCAGATCGTTTAAAGTTCATGCTTCATAGCTTTATTTTGCCTGTTCAGAAAATATGCACAGATACACTAGTCTCTTCATCCAGCACCTTTCTGAGGCCAGAGAATCCATTCCCACTGAGATTCAAAGTTATGATCTTTCCTCCCCAGCAAGCACAAATGTTCCAAGGAGTGAATAACCCAGCATCCGTAAGAACTGGATTCTATTCCTGTTATTGTGACTGTTTCCTGTTTAAAATTTATCTGAACAGTTTTGTCCAGGGCAAACACCTTCTGTATAGTAAAAATTGTAGAAAACCATGAACTGTCTGTACTGTTAGTTGCTAAAGAACAGTGAGAGCAAAGGAAAGAAAGAGAGAAGCTTCACAAATGCCCTTTGTCCAGGTACCATTGATTATTAGATAGTAGCAGCATATTGCAGCCCTAAAGATTGACGTTTTTATGTGTGGTTCCCTTAAAATATGGTTATCTGTGTGGGGGAGAGGATATGGGGCCAAGTAGGGGGGACTTGTCAGGGGTCCAATTGGTGTGGTTATGGGTCAAGGGGGAGGAGGGCTAGACAGGTTAAGGGAACCCAGTAGAGACATAATGGATATGTCATGTTCCAGCCCTCTTCTTCATCCACAGCTTTGGTGGTTGCCTTATGAAACTGCCCTTGGGTCTCTGGATGCTGCTTTTAAATGACAGATTGGTTCAAAATAGGACCTCCCTTATCTATAATTTAATAGTAGATCAGGCAACTGATCTAGCATGGGTAGGTGAGCAGGGAGGAGTTTGTCTCAGCTCTACCCATTGGGTACTTCATTAATCATCAGAGTAGACTTGAGGGCCAGGGAGTGGGGGGCGGTTGTTCTAATTTTTAGGAATTTCATCTTCCTCTGTAGGCTCCTGGTCCATCTAACCACTGATTTGGAGTGGTTGCACTTTGTGTTGGGTCGGATTAGGGATTCTGTTGATGTACTGGTCACTTCACTGCTCAACAGGTTCCCTATCTGAGCAGATTAAGTTGATCTCGGGTATGTTGAGGTCTCCTAGACAGTTAGTTGTGGGGAATGTCAGCATTCATGCTGAGGGAATCTTGCCTGGGATGGCTCAGGATTTCATAGACTTCATGACATCTATGGGACTGTCCAATATGCCATCAGCCCAACGCATGTAGTGGGGCATACTCATGATTTTTTTTCCAACTAAACATAGAGATGGTGATCTGAAGGTGGAAGACTTTGCATTAGTCCCTTTGTTTTGGTCAGAGCATCGCCTGCTGAGGTTTAGACTTAAAGCAGCTTTTCCCCTCTTCAAAGTGGGGGTCCTATTAAGATGGTCTGACTCCAGAGGCTAATGGATCTCTGGTTTATCAGGGGAATACAGAAATGACCACAGCGGTTGACATGTTTGCTCCTGAGTGCCCTCTGCATAGTAGAGCTCATACTGTTCCAGGTATACCCCTGAGCTGAGAGCGATGAACCAAAGGCTTGAATGCAGATGGAAAAGTACTCAAACATTGGGGTGTGCCCATGGTAAGATATATTCAGATGAAGGAAGGGCAGCAAAGAAACAACATCTTGCTGCCTCTATTGAATCCTCGTATCTTCCACCCAGCGGCGCTTTTCAGGGTGGAAGATTGGACATTGACCTGCTGTAATATATTTGCTAGGCACTTCCATGATAAAATCTCTTTCATCTGCCAGGACTTAGACTCCAGTATTATAGCCGGTGAATCAGGTGAGGTATCCAGGGTACAACCAAATCCAGTTTTCTTGGATGAGTTTCAGTTTGTACAGCTTGAGGATGCTGACAAGATTCTTGGACATGTTCATGCAACCACTTCCATATTTGACCCTTGCCCTCTTGGCTTATAAAAACCAGCAGGGAGGGAACAGCAGGTCTCGAGCTCCCTGAAAGAGATAGTGGTAAGACCAGTCCTGCAGAAATCCTTCCTAGATCCAGAAAATCTTAGTAATTTTAGGCCATTGGCAAATGTTCCATTCCTAGGTGAGGTCCTTGAGCTGGCAGTTGAAACCCAGTTCCAGACACTCTTGGATAAGACAGATTATCTGGAGCTATTTCAGTTGGGGTTCAGTCCAGGTTTTGGCACAAAAACAACCTTGGTCACCTTGTATGATGGCCTATATTGGGAGTGTTAAGGAAATGCTCCCTAACTCTCAAATTGAAGAATCACCAAGAACAGGCAAAGTCCAATCCAACAGGTTTATTCAAAACAGCGTACGAAGGAGAGAGAAGTGGCACATGGGTAGTACCAAAGCTCTCTGAATCATAAAGACAAAACTGTTTCATTTATCTCTGTTACAGGCTTTGACGTCACATACCACTCACCCCCTCCCTCCTGTGATGGATACATGCCAATAAATGTTTCAACTAAACTATATCTTAAACCATAATAAAACAATATCTGGGGCATTTGACGCCTCAATGAAATTTATTGTTTCCTGATAACCTTCGATCACTGTAACTTGGTGTTATTTGGTTTTCTCTAATGGCCAGTAATTTTCCTTGCGAAGAACTGAAAATGTTTACATTATAGGTGCCATCTTGTCTGTAAGATTGTGTTTGAGGGCCATTGAGTCATGTTTTACTTACAACACCATTTGGGGGATGTGCTTGTGAGGCATGTTACTAGGAAAGGATGTTTTGGGTTATCGTGTTCTGTGTTTTTCCTCTGAAATGCTAGAATGTGAGGTGTGAACTTTGACTTGGTGCAGCGTAAAGTGTCTCTGCTTCACTTAAAACATTTCTTTGAGGCTTGGGAGAAACCAGAGTTTCAGATTTTGATTTTATATCAGTGCCCAGATTAAAAATCCTTATCAGGAGAGACACAGGAGGAGTGTGACCTTGTGGATTCTCCTTAATCTCTTGGTGGCTTTTAATACCATTGACCATGGTATCCTGGAACAGCTGAGTTGGGATTGGGAGGTACTGCATTGCAGTGGTTTTGCTCCTACTTGGAGAGTTGGCTCCAGGAGCTGGTGCTTGGGGAGCATTGCTCAGCCATGTGGATTCTCCAGTATGGGGTTCCACAGGGGTTGGCTTTGTCCCCCATGCTTTTCAACATCTACAGGAAATAATTGAATGCAGCCAGCTGTAGTTTTGGAGTGCATTGTCATCAATCTGCTGACAACATGCAGCTATTTTTCCTCAGCTTCATCAGGTGAGGCAGTGGATGTGCTAGATTGGTGCTTGACTGCAACAATGGACTGGATGAAGTCTAATAAACTGAAACATCATCCAGACACGACTGAGAGTTTGTGGTTCTTCTGACCGGATGGAGGGTTCTGGATAGGGGTACACTCCTCCTTGCAGGAGCAGGTTCGTAGCTTGAGGGTTCTCCTACAGCCATCTTTGTTTCTTGAGAGTCGGTCGGGTGGTCTCAATGGAATGGAGTGCCTTCTACCAGCTTCAGTTGGTGGCCCAGCTGTGCCCCTACCTGGACAGGAATAACCTGGCTTCATTCAGTTCGCTGTGCTCTGGTACCCTCCAAATTAGATTGCTACAATGTGCTGTACGTGGGGTTGAAGACGGTTGAGAAGCTGCAGCTAGTGCAAAATGCAGCATCCAGACTGATAACAGGGACAAGAAGGGCCAAACATATTAGACTGAATCTGGCCTGCTTGCACTGGCTTGCATGTATGTTTCCAAGCCTGATTTAAGGTGCTGGTTTTAATCTATAAAGCCTTACAGCTCAGAACCTACCCATACTCTATTTTCAACATCCAATATAGGGAGGCTTGGAATAATAAGATAAGCTTTTAATCAGGTCCTGGATTTGTCTTATGGTTGATCGTTTATAATAGTTTTAGATATATGCTGTCCGTGTGTGTGTGCTGTCTGTTTATATGGTTTTACGTAAATGGTTTTGTATTTTGTATAATGTATTTTTAATGCATTTTAATTTTTGTAAGCTGCCCAGAGAGCTTCAGCTAAGGGGTGGAATAGAAATGTACATCATCAATAATAATAATAATAATAATAATAATAATAATAATAATAATAATAATAATGCTGGAAAGGTAACCTGAATTAGCTGACCAAAAAAAAATTGTGAGTTGCTAAGGATATGACTGGAAACAATTGCAGGGAAGTGAGACTCTGGGCCTCATTTTATGGCTCTTTATCAAGATAATACATTTATCAACTTCTGAAATGTTCAGTTTGAGTGAGAAGTGAATCCAGAGCCATCATTTGAGTTTTGTTCTATTTTCACAAGTACATTTTTGTTTAAGAAGTCTTAGATTTAGAAAAGCATCAGCAGAAAGGAGCTGGTGAAAGGTGACTTCCTCCCTCCCCCTGACTCCCCAAAATCCTCTCGGGGGGAGGGGGGTATGGGGCCTTCTGAACAGGGCAGGCCATGGTGCAGGGAGCTGAGAAAGAAAGGGGGAATCATTAAAAAAAATCTGGTGGAGGCACCTTCCGCAAGCAGAATGAGTCCCTTCAGCCTGTTCTATTCCTCGAGAACTCTCAATTTAATGTCAGTTATGTTATAAGTAAACATCAAGAAATCTAGTACCTTCATATCCAGACATTAATACCCATATTCTAGTCCCTTTTTGTAAACTTAAACAGCAAAATATCTTTGATTCTGTGGTTAACAGATCTCTTGAGCAACAGAAAATGTTTTTTAGAATACTATATTAGGTTCTTGGAAATTTTCAAAAACATATATATGTTATTAAGCAACAGAGGCAGTGGTTTGAGTTTCCTGGTTTTATAAAAATGTGTTTTGAGTGTGGTACTTTCCTGGTAAGTAATTGGTAATAAATTTTGTTTTACAGACAATATCCTGGATATCAGTGCTTTACAGCTTGTCAATTTGGATTTTTTGTTGTCTGTAAACTGTGTTAAGAAATATGTCAGGTGCTACTATTTACTTAGATGAGTAGAATTTGGGCACAATCCAGAAAACGTTAGTCGCAGTGAGATCCCACTGGGAGCAATGAAATGGAATTTAGCCATTTGGCTGAATCTAAGTAAGTGATTCAACGCTAAGTACATTTCTCTGAGCTACAACAGAAGGAGCTCTGATCCAAAAAGTTATACATAGTAACATCTAAGATATTTAGTAATGCTTGTAGGGGCTTTTGTTTTTTAATTGTTCTCCAACACGTTAATGATGTGCAATGAATGAAGCATTATTGAAACAGAGTTTTTAACATGTGCAAACTATCATGCACTTGAATTTTTGGGCATCACACATTTCCTCTTATGTGTCTCCACCTCGGCTAATGAACACTCGTGACTGCATAGATTGAGAGGGTTGAAAGCAGTGACCTGCAAACTCTTGGTTTATTTAACTCATGGTTTGCTACCCTACCCAGAGATTATTTTCTCAGCCCTTGGGTTGTTTCCCTTCTCATTTGCCCACTACTTCCCTGTATCCTAAATGCCTTTGTGGTACTGTAGAAGTGGCAGATTTCTTTAGTACACATGCTCGCCACCTCTGGAGCCTGGCAAAACAACCCGTGAACAATCCTCAGTTCTGGGTTCACACATAATGACAACCCATGGTTTAATGAACCCAGAAGGCTGGTTCACATGACATGTTTGGTTAATTAACCCACAGTTAGCCCCAGCACATGCGGCCACCGTTTTGAATATGTGACCTCCAATCACGATAGCCCATCATATCATGCAAACCATGGGCTCTCTTTCTGGGTTGTTTGTGGTTGATATACCATGGTTTGTTAGAGTGACTAGATTCACACATTAAGACAACCTAGATTTCAACAACCCATGGGTTAAATAGAAAATCACCTGGTTTGCACGTAATGATAACCCACGGGATCGGTTGAATCGTGGGCAGTCATTACATATGAACCCTGCATTATAGTTTAACCATGAACGACCCAGAGTTCACAACCAAACAACCATGAGTTGTTTTCCTGGGTTACTTGTCATTAACAACCAATAATTAAACCATACTGCAGGGTTCACACGTAATGACAACCCCCAATTTCAATAACAACCCATATTCTGGGTTGTCATTAAGTGTGAACCAGTGTGAAACTGAATGTGAAATATACCACATTTACTTTCATATATAATGTTCTTGCTAAACATTTGTCATTTCCTATCTCTATCCTAAACATGCTTATTTTCAAGTAAGTTCTGTTGAAATCAGAAATCAAGGAATATACTTTTACATTATTATTCTCTATTATGTTTCTATACCACCCCATAGTCAACGCTCTCTGGGCAGTTTACAAAGGTTAAAAACATTAAACATTAAATTACAATAAAAACATTAAAATACAGTATACAAGTTAAAAACCAGTTACATAAAAAAACACAAATACACATAAAACATTCAATATGTGAACTGTTTTCATGTTTAAGGTGGCAAGTAGCTCTCTCTTTATATATGACAGATGTTTAGCATCTGTTTTAAGAACACTTATTCCCAAAAATTCTGGGAATATCAACAAATGTATATTAATACTTTTCACTCCATGTGTGTACAATTGCACACTATGATTATAAAGCCTTAGGGTACTATACAAATAGGAAAACCAATTTTCATCTTTGGGAGGAAGGGGATAAATATTTTTGCCAACTGTTTGCTGCTTTGTATTTTTCTATTTTACTTGGTCACATTTTAATGTTTGCTGTGTTTTTTTATTGTGTAGAATTTTATTAAGTTGCCTTTGGCACTTCTTAGAAGAAAGTTGGGATATAAATATTTAAAGAAAATAAAAATTAATTTCTGTGAAAATATGAATTGTAAGATAAGTAAGAAGTAGTATTGATTCCTCTTTCACAGAAGCAGAAGAATAGCAAAGTAGGTAATAGTATAAATATTGACATTTTAAATATGCCTTTACTTTCCTTGGCTTTTGGGTTCCAAACTCTGCTAGGCTAAGAAATCAAGGCATTTCTCACTTATTTTCTAGAACGTTCAACACAGAAAATATGCCAGATGGAAGGCAGCATATATTCATAATTGTCTAAAGGCTGGAGAGACTCCGCAGTCTGGACCTATTGGCATGGAAGACGAATGTGGGTAACCATTTTAGTACTTCAACTATTGCTTACAGATTAAATTCATTGGGCTAAATCCAGAGTTCCTATGTTCAGAACTCCACTTATGGAACACCTCCTGCAAGAAGAAGGATGGACAAGCAGTTTTCACTGATTCCCCTTATGCCCCTTGAAAATCTGCTCCAGAAGCTTGGTGATCCTCCACAACTGTGTAGGAAGTGGTACTGTGGGAGTTGCAGGAGAAGGAAGAATCAGCAAAAATTGGCTCTTTCTCTAGTAGGACCCTCTGTTAGATCTCACTCTCTTCTGAATTAAATACTTAATCGACAGACATTTCTTCAAAAGGGTGCTAGTGCTGCTATCTTCTTGTCAATGTGAATTTAGTTTCATAGAGAGGTTCTGCTTTTCATTTCTACCCCCACCTCCACTCCCAGTCTGTCCATCTTGTTCTCCCAGAATAAATTCCATAGGGTGAAATAATAGTAGACACCAGCAAGAATCAGCTCACCGTTAAGTATTTAACCTTCTGTTTGAATATTCACGTCAGTTTAGCTCCTTGGATGGAAATGTTTGCACCTACAATATTGGTTCAGCATGTATAATTCTTTGGCTGGCTTTAAAAATGAGGTCCTACATTTGTGCATGTGCACACCAAGTTGATTTATTCCCTTAATTCCCCATGTTTGCAGTAGATCTTAGAGCAATAAATCAGGCTGGTGAAACTGTGGCTTCAGAGTATCTTTCCTCTTGGCACGGATAAGACTTGGGCATATTACTGCTGTGGGATATTTGTGCTTATGGATGGTAATCTCAGCAAGAACTGCAGCAAGAAAACCTAGGCTTAAATGATTTTTAAAGTAAAGATCATGAAACAAAGTGATTAAGAGTTCAGAACTTTTCACACATTAGTATAACTAAACATTACTGCTCCATAAGTAGTAAGGTGCACCTCTGCACTATAAGGACCTATTCCCACCTCTGGTGCTGGGGTAGCAATAATTCAACTTGCACTGATGGGTGTTTGCTTCTGTCATTACTGTAACATTACTCAGCACATAAATAGACATGTGATACAGGTAAAACACTTATCCAAGCGTACCTCATCACATATAAATGCATTTCTTTTATTTGTCAGCCCATTCACATAAACTGTAGCATGCCAGCAATTAATGATTTGAATGGATGCACTATTAGTGTGCTAACTTGACACACAATAAGTGTATTTAAAGATGGCATGGAATGTTTACACTACCTGTGACCAACGAAATTTCTGTTTGGCCCTTAGTTGTGTAAGGACTTATTTCTTCCTGCTCTTGTGTGGGATACAATGATTCCGCATAAGAGCAGATGGGGTACATTCGTAGGAAATACCAAATATTCTGCAAACGTGCTCCAGCTCTATTTAATAGTCACCAGAGGGGGCTATTAAAGTGTGACAGGTGGCACACTTTCCAGGCAAGTTAAATTCACTGCTGTTACTCTGAGAGGCATCCCATCACCCCTGGAATATTTCAGCCTCCTTCTCTGAATTATTGGCTTGCTTGCTTTAAAGTAAATCTAAAACCCTTGAGAGTTGCAAGAAGGAAGGTACAGGCAGTATTCTATCCAATCCTTCAGTTTAAAGTCAGCCAGCTGCCACTTTACATCCACAGGCCAGTGTTATGTTCTGTGGAAGCAAAGGAGCTAATATGACTGAAAAGTATTGATCTTAGGGCTGCGCGTGGACCCTCCAACCCACTTCAGAAGCTGATTCAGAGATTCAGATTCCTCCCCGATCCACTTTGTATCCAGTCTGACCCGCTTCAGACCCCAAAACAAAATTCGCAAATCCGATTATTTGGATTTTACAGTTTCCCTTTGACCTACATTGGAAAAACAAACTGTCATAACCTTTTTAGTTTTTATGATAAATACATGAAATTTGGAGATCTGGCAGCCCCTCTGGAGGTGATTGAACCTGCCAAATTTCATACAGTTAGGTACAGTGGCTTTTGTGCTAGCTACAGATAAAATTTGTTTTTTTAAAAAGGAAAGCTGTCAAAGCAAAGAGCCATAATTTTGTTGTGCTTCCACATAAGTACATGATATTTGGGGACAAGGAAGCCCCTACAGAGGTGATTGAACCTGCCCAATTTGAGACACTTAGGTATGGTGGCTTTTGTGTTAGCCATGCAAAACATTTCCTTGTCTCAAAAACTAAAACAAAAGGTAAAATAAACTGTCAAGCATGCAGGGGATTAGAGTCCCTAATCAAAAGGTGTTTAAGGAATTCACTATCCCTAATCTCTGGTGTAGGTTTTTTGAAGTGCAAAATAACCCCTAGTATTTTCCTTTCATCTGATCTGAATCTGCCACTATTCAGCTTCACTGGATGTCTTGAGACTCTCATTAAGGGAAGAAAAAGTTAAACCTCCCTTTGGCTGCAATACACCTTACCTGGAAGAAAGTCATTTTACATGGATCTAAGTCATAGCCACTAGCAATACCAGCCTGGCACCACTCAGGTGGGCATGTTCAAGGCTGGCAAAGCCCCCCGGCAGTAGATGTCACTGCTGAGACTCAGTTCCTCCCTCCCAACTCTTCCTCTCCCCCTCCCTACTTTTAGCAAGTTGTTACATTTCCCAGACAATCTGTCTGGGCTTCAGAACCATCTGAAATGATCCGAAATGCTTCAGATCGACCTGACCCACTTTGGACTAATCTGGACCCACTTCTGATTCAGACTGAATCACCCCGCTTAGGTTTGGAATTTGGATCAGGCACAACCCTAATTAATCTGCTTCATTTTATTCTATGGTATATACTGAGCAGTAAAGGAGGGAGGATTTCCATACTTGCCTCCCTTGTTAATGAGAACAGCTATTTTAACTCCATTTGGCCATGGCTATGTTATCTTGGCTGGTGACATTTGATTTTCTTAGTCTGAGAGCAAACTGCTGAATATTTTACACTTAACATTTAGTTACAATAACTTTAAAAGTATTTTATTAGACAATTGTATTTATGTATTTACTATTTTGCATTGACTTGGGAAACCTTCAACCCAACACTTTCAGAATGATGATTTTAAAAAAAAAGGAATTGATATTTAGAATATTCTAGGCTATCATTTTACTTGCTAAAGTATGCTATTTTTACTCTATAGGATAGAAAACTGTAAAATAAATTTTAAAGAATGTTCTTAAGGTTGTATTGTATGCAACATATAACCCACAACTTTTAAGGTTTTATAGTGCCAACGTTCATATGGAAATGTATTTGTATTCCAAAATACCCAAAGATCTTCTCATAATTCTTGCTTTGTGCATTTTGGAAAGAAAAGCAGCATTGTTTTAAATGTACTAGAGAACTTTCCCCCATTCCTTTCTGCTTGCTCACTTTCTTCCTTCTCTTGCAAATGGAAAAGTCAGTATTGAAACAGAATGAAACGTAAATTTCAGTAGCTTGACAAAATACCATATTTTCTAAAAGTGTTGTTTTCCCTGTAACTCAAAGACATACTGTAATTGTTGTAAAGTTAAACAGACTTAGATACAAAATTACCCCACAATAGCCACTTTATTCTGTGAAGTACATTGGAATGGTAATGGAGAACTAGATGAGCAGCTGCCATGTGACAAAGTAAACCCAGAATGGCACATATACAGAGGGACAAGTGGCAATTCTTGCTGGTACTGGAACCAGGTCTCAGTTAAACCAAACTGGGACCTTTATGCCCAAATCTTAGAGCCACAGTGCCAGCATAGTAGTATCTTATTCTCCTTTTTATGATACAGTGTTAGAGAACGTTTGTAATGCAGCTTGATTACTAATGAACCTCAGTACTTTGACGTTGTTTATCCTAAACTTTCTGTTGCATTCTTGTATTGGCAATTAAGCCAATAATCTTCCAGGATGCTTCTTTCATTTTTCCTCATAATGATTTTGTGAAGTAGACTTGGCTAGAAGGTAATAATTTTCAGAAGAGCATGTGTTTCTAAATCTACAGATAATTTTCACTGCAGTTTAGTAAAAAGAAATATGCCTCTGTTTTCTACTTATAAGATGATGACAATGAAGAAGTTGGCTCCCCTGCTCTACCAAACCAAGACTCACAGCCATCCTCTTCTACTTTTGAACCAAGCAATGTGCCCCCAAGCAATTACACTGGCATACATATCCCACCTGGTGCTCATGCTCCAGCTAACACTCCTGCTGAAGTCCCTCATAGCACAGGTATGGTATTTTTACGCGGTCATTAGCATATGTCCCTTTGGGTTCAGTCATTAGTTTTCTCAAATGTATAATAATGTAAAGATAAAGTGGCAACGTCTCTTCAGAACCGTTGAAATGAATGGGCATTATACTGTATGCTACCATGGATTCTACCCTAAATCAGTATCAAATTAAAAGTATAAGATAGATGAAATTGCACTACATATGCCTATGTAATCAGTCTGTTACAGATAGTATTGTCTTGTTATTTTGTTCAATTAAGTTTTATGTTACTATGTGTCTATAAAATCGTTATTTACTCACTTGCCTATTAATCCCATAGCACACCACCACCAATTTATACTTAAGTTGACCAAATAACTAAGGGAAACCACCTAACAATCAGAGGCAAACAATGCAAGTTTGCCATAATGTGCCATTGCTGGAACTGTAGGGGTTGGATACAAAATTCCATGCATTGATTTCTGCATACATTGTAATTCTTGAACAGGAGGTCCCAGTGCTGCATGGAAAACTGCAACTTGAGTGGAGTTACAAAAAATAGTTTCTCTTAGGACACTTTGTTTAAAGTTTTAAAAGGTTTTTTTTTAATCCGATTGGGCATACCAACGTCCTTGGACATGTTGAAAGTAACTATTTGGGTCCTGGCCTGTGAGTCCTATTTTTTTGTTTTCTTTTATACGTATGAAAGGAAAGATTTGGCAACAAAGATGTAGATTTTCTTGGAGGAAATGTAATCGGAAGATTTACGCTAGCCAAAAGTGAGGTTAAATTAAACACTAGTAAGTCTGAAAAAATAAAATAACAGTCTTAGTAAGTTTAAACAAATTTAGAGATGGAAAATTTGAAATGCCCATAAATAAACACAGCAATCTGATGTACATTTATTTGGGGGGAGCACCATTGAACAGTGGGATTTCCTTCTGGATTAATGTGCTTAGGATCATGCTGTTAGCCTTACAAGTAGGTTGGAAGATCTTTTGTGTTGGCTGTTACTATTTAAAATATTGACTTAGGCTCTAACAAAGAAAGAGTCTAATGATTTCCTTCCAGTCTTCTTTCAACATAGTGGTCATAGAGTGGGATTCCTGCTTTTGGGAACAAAAAAGGCTGCTCACGTGGTCCCTTGCTCTTAATTCTCTAATATTGTTCTCTATACAATGTGGTATGCAATTATGTGTTATTTATATGTTTTGTCTTAACATCAGTCTTTGCACTTTTGTTTAATACAGCTACTGAAATTGTTTGAAAGTCTCGTGGCTGGATATCGAATATTTAAAAGACACTATACAAATACTACATTTATCCCAGCTTATACATTATTGGCGTAAAGTCCTCTAAAGTTATTCTGAAACATTATATATTTTCTTCCATTCCAGTGAAGGTACAATCGCAAGAGATTATAGTCACTGTAAACTAATAAATTCCTGTTAACATTTAATTTAAAAAATGGGTTATGCTGTATCTGTGGCTCATTTCAGCATATAGAGTGCTTCACAGTGCTGTCACATATCCTCACCGCAACCCTATGAAGTAGGTTAGCCTGGAAAATATATTTGCAAATGATGATGGCAGTATCCAGTACTGCCGCTGCACTCCCGCTCTTTCTATTGTGCCAGCAGGACCCACTGCTAGTGCAACAGGAAGCTTAGTGTTTCCAAAAGCAACCCTGGAAACTAGCAGAAATGCTGAGCTCCCTTCTGCAAGCGCTGCTGACCTGACCTGTTCTGGAAACAAGCAATTCTGCTCGTTTCTGTTTGCTTCAGGATCTGCTGGCTTCTCATTGTGGCAGCAGTGGGTCCCACTAGCACACAGACAACATTAATAATGCCAGGTATATTATAAATATATACTTTTTTCCCTCTGTGTTTCTCATAGGTGTGACAAGCAATACAATTCAACCCGCTGCTCAGAATGTTCCAATAGTAGATCCTTCACTTTATAATATCCAGCCTGCAGGTAAGGGTTTTTTTCTGCTACAGTTTGCATCCTTCAAAAAACATTGGCTGCAGTGCATCGAAACATAAATTCACATACACATAGCAGTAAACATACATGTTTAGTGGTGCTTATTCAAAAATAAGAATAAGTAGGATTATAATTGTTGTCTTAAAAGAAACAGTAATTTGAATAATGTTCATAAAGCAGCAAAAGCACTGCCAATGTTACCTAAGACATTATTTTGGACTAGACATTCCTATGTTTGTTCATAAGAGGTAATATGATATGAAGGTGGAGTTGCAGAAACAAAAACATTTGAAAACAAAGATTTTTAGAAACATACCCTGTTCAGGCCTTGGATATATGGATATAGAATCACATAACTAATCAAGAATTAGCTAAATTTTCAAATACTTTCTTAGGGAGTAAAGGAGACAGCTTTAAGGAATTGGCTGTGGCAAAAAATATTTATTTTGCCATTAGAAGTGCATAACTAAAAGGTCTGTTGGCAGTAGCATGGGCAACAGATTTGGCTAATCGTTGTACATTGTCACTAGTTTATATTGAATGTTTAGTATGCCTCCCACATTACCATTCCAGAATTAAAACATTGATATAACTTCTTTTTTTATATTCAATCAGAGGTAGGCAAGTTAAAGCTTATGGACTACATGCAGCAAAGTTCCTCTGCTGTACTTTCTCTTGGAACAGGCATTCTCTGCCCAAAGGCATTAAGAAGCAGATATGGCTTGTAGGCCTTAGGAGATCTCACCTGTACTAGGACTATTGGTACACACATTTTTATAATTGGCTCACAGTCCCTCGTACTTCAATTCTGTATGTAAAATGTTACATGATGATGTCTACAAACTGAAATGTAGACATTCCATTACCTTCCATTCACAGTAGGAAGCATTCCTCTTACTGTACAAATCACCTTTAACATGTTCATGTGTGTATGCGTGTGAGAGAGAAAGTGCACAAAGTGGAAATGCAATAACTGTGGGCTAAATCCAAAGCTGTGCAAGCACCCTTTCTCATGCAACGAGTTTCCCTTCCTCTCCTACCCCCGTCGCTCTCCACACACACGTGAAATCTGCTCCAGAGGGTCCCCCAATATCCAGAGCATATTTAGAGGGCATGTGAGGGGCCGCAGTGGGGAGGAATAATTAGATCCTCCAGCATTGTCCATTGTGCTTGCAGAAGGACATGGTTGGATGCAACCCTGTCAGTAGTATTATGCCATGAATGTACATGATGCTTTACACAGCACAAGAGGACATGTCCCTGCCCAGAAAGCTTATAGTATTTCATTTGATACAGGGAAGTATAAATGAAGTGGAAACCTTTTTATTTGCAAATGATGTCATGCTTAATAGCTTCTCCTAGGTATTTTATTTGAAACTTGAACCTGATTCTGGATTGATACAATTTTTCTTCTGATGGGTGGTTAAGTATTTAAGATACCATAGGACTCTGTTTTGCAACCACAGACAAATACAGCTACTGTTTTGAAGTAAAAGTTTGATTTTCAAGTAAATTTTGTAATCTTATAGAAGTAAGTGTGGAGACTGTTTTTAAATACAAGTTTTGTCAGAAACTAATACTCATGTTAAACAGCTTTCCGTCTTTGTTAGCCTAATTTCTTTATCCTTGATCTAAATACATTTTCAGCTTCTGTATCAGGTTCCTAACTGCTTAGCTGAAAGATTCATAGTTGGTGGAAGGTAACTTTGGTCTGTCACATTGCAGAACTGAATATAACTACTATACCAATATTATCCTTGGAGTCATAAAGAGTCTGGCTTCTTGGAGGCTACATAAGGCACAGCTTTACCCATGTGTCAATATTTTTAGTATTTTAGAATTTAGTTCTTTCAAATGATGCAGATTAAAAGCAACAACCATATATACTAACTCTTTTAAAATGTTCCTTTTTTGAAATAATTCCAATTTTCTCTCTCTCATTTACAAATTATTGTAAACCCTTTCCTGAAATGTTGCTATATTGGTATCTGAAGTAGGCCTCAATAATAATAAATAAGGCCTGCTGCCAACAGAACATGTAATAGAGTAGGTACTGTAAAAATAAGATTAGAATGGTTCATTTAGGCTTTGTTCCAGAAAATCAGTTGAATACTGGACTGATGCCTTGGCTATTTTCTAAAAGAATGATTTTCAAGTTGCTTTTGGCATCATAATATGAAAAACAAAATGTCCTTTGCTGTGTTTTTCAAAGGGAGGGAGGTCACCATTGACCAAAACCTAGAAGTGAAATGTAGATTTATGCAGTCATCAGGTAATGTTGAATTGCTTAATGAAAATACAAACTGCTATATTTTAAGAAATTCAAAATTAGCCCCATGGATCCAGCATTAAGTTTGGTGTATTTGACAGGAATCTAATATTTTATACAAAAAACGATTTGTGTGATTTTTAATCAGTGATGAAATGGCTATTGTATATAGTAGGCGTAGTCAAACCTGACTTCTGTTAAAATAAATGTGACAGAAGTGTGC
This sequence comes from Anniella stebbinsi, assembly GCA_029215795.1. Classification (NCBI taxonomy): domain Eukaryota; kingdom Metazoa; phylum Chordata; class Lepidosauria; order Squamata; family Anniellidae; genus Anniella; species Anniella stebbinsi. Next base: position 194,882,195 of record JARDYH010000003.1, read on the forward strand.
TTCATTTCTCTAGAATGTGAAAAGTACACTCACAGTAATAAAAAGAGCCTTGTATTGAGTATTTTTCTAAGTTCTAGGTATGGTTAAGCAATTGGCTTATCAAAACAAGATTTGTCCAATTGGCTATTCAAATATTGTCAAATACATTGGGTTGGATTCAAAGTTTCTCTTCCTAAAGCAGAAGGAGCTTCCTTCAACAGAAAGACTCCTTCCGCCAGAGGAAGATTCCTTACATTCATGGAAGGAAACTTCAGGATCCAACTCATTTACTTCATTATAACAAATATGTAATGATCTGGAACCTATACTAATTACATATTGGTTAACTATTAATTGTGAATCAGTGAAAGTAACTTAAAATTGTAAGAAATTATACCAATGTTAGGTAAGGTTCTATAAATATGAATATTTCTTGTCTTTGGTTTTTACTCTGGAACATCAGGGTAGCCTTGCAGTTAACAAAAAAATTAAAAAGTTATGGCTGCAATCCTAAACACTAGGGAGTAAAGTTCAAGGAACACAGTGGGGCTTACTTCTAAGAAAATATGGATAGGATTATGCTGCATAACAAAGTAACGACAATTTAAAAACAAAAGTTAGTTTTTAAAGGTAGTTGTGCTAAGTAGTCAACAGGCCAATTCTTCAAGCATAGTAAGTTGTCTGATCAACTTACTGACATGCTAATTCAGGTTTAGGGGTGGGGAGTGGTTATAAATTGTAACATTTATATATAAAATACCATACCATATTTGAATTGATTTACTGGTTTGTGTGTGTGTTTGAATGTGTGTGTGAGTGATATGTTTTTTAAGTTGTAAAACATTTTATCCTGCCTTTTGACTCACACAGGTTCCCCAAGGTAGCTTACATTCACATTTTAAAACCTAATACAATCAAAACTCAAATTACATGTATCGAATACTAGAGTCTTGCAGCCAAAATACACCATGCCCAGTCAATTTAAAATTGACTGAAACAGGGCTCAAAGGCACACCAGCGCAGTCGTGTTTGTGATGGGAATTCCATTACCTTAGAGACTCACCAAAGCTCAGACATGAGCATCTTCCAAAGGCTGTGTGGGACACTCTTTAAACTGATAGCTATGACCAGGGAGCATAACTGCTGGGTTTCAGTATTTGTAAAGATACAATTTAACATGCTGTTGCTTGTCCCAAGCGTTCCGAATGGGGAGAACTACAAATCCACTTTTCAGATTGTTTAAATTAATATATGAAATGTGTCCACCCTGCCTTATTGGACTCTCTGGCCTTGTGTGTGACCATTCTGAAAGAAAAACAGATCTGTCCCTGTACTGAACCCTCTGAATAATAATTCATAGAGTAGCTAACATTTGTTTGCTTTTGCTCATACTAATGCAACCACAGAAGCTGAATAATTCATTAATGTTTCATTGGCAGCGCTTTCCACTCACCAGTTTGAACATTACATGATGTTGCAGCAACTCAGCCAATGGGTAAGGGAGGGGGCAAGACATCAAAAGACAGTTTTTATCATGTTAATATAGACTTATTTCCTTAGGTCCTTACTTTACCACGTTTCAGGCAAGTGTGAGCTCAAGGTGGTTTACACAAAGATAACAAAACAAATAATGTAATATCAAAAGCAAACCTTTTAAAGTTAAATAGGCTCTTCTGCCTGAGAGGTTTTTAGCTATCGGGCAGAAAAAAATTATCCACCTTTCCTTCCAAAAGCTTTTCCCTCTTTGAAAAACAAAAACAAGGCTGAACCAAATCTTCCGCTTTGGGTCATACTGTATGTTGAGACATATCAGCCTTTATTTTGCATTACAACTGGAGAACTAATCCTCTTGTATAGTTTTATTACAAGTGAGCTCATGCTTTAAGAAAAATAGGTTAAAATATTTCACTGTTTCAGCTAAGTTGCTGACACATCAATAATATCAAGGACATGTTTGGCTCTCTTTCACCTGACAAGGAAAAGAAAATGTGACAGTGAGTGTATCTTGCATCAGGGAATGGGTGTATCTTGTAACAAGGGATGTTCCCATATCTAGACAAATTATACAGAGGCGGTATGAATGGGCTCAGTTGTGTTCCATGCTGGAGGTGGGGAGAAAAGAAATGTAAGGGTAACGCATGAGGCATTGTCCTTGTTTTTGTGCAGTTTGTAACCTGATTACCCTTAACTGACTGGAGTTTATAAAAGCTTTCCTCAGTGGCTTCAGATAAAGGGCAAATCTCTCTCAAAGTATTGGCTTACTCATAAAGAGTATCAGACGTCTTTAGTACTCACCATTGATATTCGCAAACCATTTCAAGTGGTTAAATAAATATGTGCATAATGGATTGACCCTGAATCTTAGTCGTCTATCTTTATTTTCATAGGAGAAATTCATTTGACTGCCGAAGACTTCGCCAAGGCCCAGAAATATTGCAAGTATGCTGGCAGTGCTTTGCAATATGAAGATGTGAGCACCGCTGTGCAGAATTTACAGAAAGCCCTCAAGTTACTGACTACAGGCAGAGAATGACTCCTTTGTACACCAGATTCATGACTTATGCCTAAAGAACTAACATTACTCCTAGCTTCAACCTGTCAGGGAAACACAGATACACAAAAGCTTTTGATTTCTGAAAGAAAACGAAATCTGTGTCTCTGTATTGAATTCTTTCTGTAGTCTAGTCTGGAGCTATGGCCACCAGCTTCATTTCTTGACAGAAACTCTCTGGGGACGGTGGTTTGAATTCAAGTTACCAATTCTAGACACTTCTAGTCCAGTGCTGAGGAATGCCCCAACAGTTGTGCTGTTTTTTGTTTTTGTTTTTTTTTAAATTGTGTGGGGGAGGGAAAGTTGTCTGTTTGAATATGTATTTAGAATTTGTCACAAATATCAAATAAAACTGTTTGGAAACACAAGATGGTTTTAAAGGTAAAGTTCAGAGAATTTGGAGAGGGGAGCAGTACACCATAAGATAGAGATATGCCAAAAGAGAGGCAAAAGGGGTTTTCTTAGGAACTGTCAAATCAAGTTATAAGAGTAGGATGCTTTCAAGTTACTTCAGAAAAACCATTTTAATGGTTCTTGATTCCAGCACTCATAAAAGCTGTATGATCTGTTGTGGCTTTGGTTTTGGATTGTTTTTTTCCCCCTTTGCATGGTTTTATTTCATTTTTAGTATACTGGGAATCAAATGAAAGATACATCTGAAGGCTAAACCCAGCTCCAGACATCCTGACCTATGAGAGCATATCCATTTAGTTCTAAAACTTAGAAAGAGACTGTGGTGATAGTGTAATATCTTGACTATGATGTTGAGCAGTTTGGAGGGGATTTTTATTTGTATCTACTGCCAAGTGGTAAGATTGGTACATAAATTTAAAATTTTCAAACTAATACTGGACTGTAGACTCCATTAAAGCATATTGGACCCTTCACATGTGTTGCTGAATTATTCATATAATGTTAAAATGCACCTACGCTGTTTTAATAATGAATCAAAATCTTTTATGACCTAGTTGTTTGTACACAGCCCTGAAATCCTAATGTAATAATGTAACAGATAACTTTTTAAGAAGTACAAGCTGCCCTAGGCTGTTAATGCAGATTTAACTCCATTACCTTGATGAAAACTGAAAGGAAGACATTGTCATGGGACTGAGTTAAAGCTACTATGTTCCTCAAATGTAAACTATATTAGGTGATCCCAATTCATTGAAGATACGTATCTTTGATGAAGATGTTTAGGTTCTGTTTAATTATTTGGATCCAAGCCATTATCCTTTGCATCAGTCAGAAGCATTTCCACTTACAGCTTGCTGATTTCCCCTCACTAGTCCCCTCACCATTATTTGCACACCTTTACCCACCTCCCAATCTCCAGAGAGTTGGGAGACTCGCCAGAGCAGTTTTGATGGAAGAGCGTTGCAGCTAGGAAAAGTCAGTGACCACCCTACTTCCTTGTGAACACAGGTACACTCTTTTCTTTCGCCAAGATCTTTGTATTGAAGTCTATGTATTGCCATTGCTCTTGTTGCCCTTGAGATGATGACATGCTTCAACTCCCATCAGCCCCAGCCAGCATGGTCAGGGATGATTAGTTGTCTCTAGAGAATCACAAGTTCCCCCATAAGGCATTTTGTGAAAACCCTTCAAGAAATATCAATTTTGTTTTAAACACAACTGCTACAGTAGAAATGAACATTGGTTGTCATCATTGCCCCCCTTACACACATGCTGTTCTTTCTTGTATTTAGTTTGCCTGAATTGTGTAAATAGCATCCAGAAGACTCACTTTTACATTCTTTTCTGTCCATGAGTGGAGGTTCCAGTTTGCTTAGTTTAGCAAACCCAGGAGCAACTTTCTATCTCGTTATTGTTTTTACCCAAATAAATCTTGGAATACTTGCAAATTCCAAAATTAGAAAATACTATATCCTCCAATTTTCTCTGGCATTAGCTGAACATGGAAATGAAACTCTTTTTTGCCAGTGCTACACAGCCGTTTCTCAAACTAAAATGCAGTAGCCAGTTGAAAGTCCTATGGGAATGCCAAAGGCTACAGCTAGGATCCTAACATTTTGTTCTGTTATCAGAAGAAGCTCTTATTCTACAGGGTGTTGTGCTCATAGAGGGGGTTCTTCCACTCAGAATCTTCTAGAGACTTGAACTTTTCCCTTTAAGTAGAATAGGTTTGTTATTTGAACACTTTTCACTTGAAAGGTGCTACCTTATCCATATGCCTCTCTGGCACTTTCTGGGAATTTGGTTTAATGTGTACCCAGAGCAGTACCACCTATAGATTCTTGTGCAATGGCTTTATCTTGAAGATACTAATATTTCCATTGGCCAAACCCAATCCTACACTTAAAAAAAAAATTAACAGTGGACATTTACACTGTGGTTGTTGATAACACAAACATCCTGGCAGTAGGTTAAGCCAATAATACATGTAGTGTGATTTATTTATTTTAAAAAAGTCTTTTATCCTTATTCAAGCCTCTACTGATAGAATCAAAGCTGCTGATGAATTCAAGTTGGGCAGTCTCTCCCTCTAATCTCCTTTTGACATTTCTTTGCTTCACAAGGGCCATCTGAATGTCAGTGACAGACTGTCCTGAGCGGCTGAAGTATTCTGCCACTGCGTTTTTAAAAAAATATTGCCATTTCTGGTGTCAGATCTGTATTCTTTTCCATAGACACTGGCATCTATTCCCCATTTAGAAGCATTGCCTCCAGAAATTGCTATATATCACATTGGAATATGAGCAAGTGAATGATTCCCTACTGTGGGTGACATTGTTAGGTCCTGTAAGAGTGTTTCCAGAATAGATATCAGGACAGAGATGGCATCGGGGGTTGTTCCAGGGTCTGGTCCTTTGTATACTTTTTATGTAACTTCCTGTGTTAAGGAAATTTTCCTAATCCTCGAGTTGAAGAATCACCAGGAACAGGCAAAGTCCGATCCAACAGGTTTATTCAATACAACGTACGCAGGAGAGAGAGGTGGCACATGGGTAGTACCAAAGCTTTCTGAATCACAAAGGCAAAACGGTTTCATTTTATCTCTGTTTCAGGCTCTGATGTCACATACCACTCACCCCCTCCCTCCTGTGATGGACTACATGTCAATAATGATTCAAATAAACTATTTCTTAAACCATAATAAAACAATATCCTTGGCATTTGACGCTTCAGTGTAATTTGTTGCATCCTGATAACCTTTGATTACTGATACTTGGTGGTGTTTGGTTTCATCTAATGGCCAGTTTTTCTTGGGAAGAATCTGAAAATATTTACATTATAAGTGCCATCTTGTCTGTAAGATTGTGTTTGAGGGCCATTGAGTCATGTTTAATTTTCAACACCATTTGGGGAATGAGCTCGTGAGAATTGTTATCAGGAAAGCGTGTTTTAGGTTATGGCGTTCTGTGTTCTTTCATTGAAATGCTAAAATGTGAGGTGTGAACATTAGCCTGGTATAGTGTTAAGTGTCTCTGCTTCCTTTGAAATGTTTCTTTGAGGCTTGAGGGAAACCAGAGTTCTGATTTTTTGATTTTATATCAATGCCCAGGTCAAAAATCCTTTTCACCTGTTATTAATGAGTAGTTGACATGGCTATCATCTGGAAATCATTGCTGAACTTGGAATATGCACATTGCTTGAACTTCTCATGTTCTGACACTTTTACTAAGCCATTAAAGCAGGGATGGGTAATGTGTGGCCCTTCAGATGTTGTTGGACTGCAACTCCCATGAACCAGCATAGCCAATGGTGAGGGATGATGGGAGTTGTAGGCCAAAATATTTGGAGGGCCACAAGTTGCCCACCTCTGCATCAAAGACCAAACTCAGTGGTTTAAATTTTCTTTAACAAAGAATTGGCAAAGACTAATAGTTGTCTATATCATGCTGGCATGTTGGTGTCTTTTAGACATTTTTCCAGCCCTGGAGTAATCATTTATCCCCAAGCAGCTCATGGGCCCAACTGCAGGAAGCAAGGGCTGATAGTGAATGTCTTTCCAAATTGGCACCATTTTCTACCAGCTGCACAGGTGCTGCTTATGGATAAGTAGTTTTCACCTGGCTGGGAGAATATCTAAACAGGCACTGTTGTCTGATGCTCAAAAATGCACACCTGTTTATAGGATGGAACAGAAAACATTCCAAGCTAATTTCATTTCCCTATAATCGGAGAGTTATTCTATTTACACACAACAAATAAATCAAAGAATGAGGTGTGTTTAATTTTTGTATCAAATGTCAAACCATTTTGGTTTTACTTCCTGATATTTATACTATAGTCTTGGCTTTCTAGTACATGCCAAAAGCTAGGTGAAGCTATAACCAAATGGAACTATGAACTGGAGTCTGTGTTCTAACTATAAAGGAAATCTTTTAGCAAGGATGTCAAAATACATTTGTTCCAAGATTTGCAAAGCTTCCAGGACCTGTTCTCTCTCCCCCGCCCATCTTTTCAAGTGTGTTAAAACTCAGCACTAGAACCAGCATTAGAACCGTTTGTTGCAATTCTGCTCCATTATTTTATTGTGTTTTAAACTGAGTTGTTTTTGTTGTTTTAATTAAGAATTTGTTTTTAATCTCTATTTCCTTAGAGCCAGTGTAGTATAGTGCTTAGAGCGTTGGACTGGGAGTTGGGAAATCTGGCTTCTGATCCCTAGTTGGCCATGAAGCTCACTGGCTGGCTTTGGGCCAGTCACTGACTCTCAGCCTAACCTACTTCACAGTGTTCTGAGGATAAATTGGAGAAGAGGAGGATCATGTAAGCTCCCTTGGGATCCTTGCAAGAGGGGAAAAGGCAGGATATAAACGTAATAAATATGTATGTAAAAAAATAAATTATTGGTAGCTTCTTTGGGTGCCATTTTGGTGAGAAGGCAGAATATAAATTTAATAAAATGACTAATTAAAATTAATGATGCAAATTGTTAAATGGTGTTACAGGATTATACTCATAGCTACTAATTCTTAAACCAAGGGTCCTTAAACCCCTGGGTCACTGGGTGTGTTTCAAATCTTGTGAGAGTGTTGTGGGCACTCTCACAAAATGGCTGTCTTGGGGGATTGTACATTCATAAAATGGCTGCCATGGCAGGTATGACCAGTCACAAAACACTCATTTCCCAGAAGGCAAACTGGTGAAACTAAAAGAAAAGTAACTTGCTCAAAAACCTAAGCACAAGGTAGAAGTGAAGACTGAGCTCCATGCCAACTTCCCAGTTAAAAAGAATAAGGATTATTTTATTAACAGGCACCAATAAAGGTGCCTGTGGGCACATTGGCACCAGTCTTGAGCTATACTATATTAATTTTCTCTCTCAAGTGTGTCCCAGATATGGGGTGCTACAAGAGAACCAAGTACATGCTTGGATCTCACCTTAGTTCCCTAATAACCCTTGGGAATTCCTTATTTATTTCTACAGGCATTTCTATAACATCTCTTGGCCTAAAAACGCTACCCCCAAAAGCAGTATACAAAACAAAATACACAAAACCAAACTCTCTCTCATATATATATATATATATATATATATATATATATATAAATTCAAAGTTGAGAATTAGTTGCTCATCCCTTTTTGACTGCCTACCTATTGACCAATTCTCATGAAACACATTTCATTGGAAACCTCTTGGCAAACAGATTCCATGAATAACGATGGTTTTCATTATTATTCAAAACTGGGATTGATTTATGCCCATAAAGCTTCTTTTTTAAGAATTAGGCTATAACAACATACTATAAAGTTTTATTTTTAATATTGGAAAAATGTCAAGTATAATTAAACAAACATAATTATTGGCAAATTGGAGCAAAATGAAAGATGAACACACAAAAAGCCACTTTATAAACACATGTGCAGGCCAAAGTGCAATGCTACGCCAGTACGGTCTGTAAACAAATCAGGGACAGGCTGTGGACCAAGCTGGCATCTATCTGCCTACATCTCTCTGCTGCCATGATTGTGTGCACTCATTGGCACCCTCAAGATTCAAGTAGTCAGTGGACCAGAACAAGGACGTTCAAGTGGCCACCCTGGAGTTTGCACCAAGAACATTGTATTTAAAGAAGTTTTGTAAAGCTAAAATATGTAACACTTTAAACAGTTTAATAAATGCAGTTAAGTTAAACCTGTAATTAGATTTGATTTTTCTCCCTGGACTGTGTTTGTGAGAAACCATAGATTATCCATCTACTGTGTATAGAATCAGATTTGTCATAAAAACTAGATGCCATCTTAGAGCAACTTTGATATGGGTGATACAGAATTCCATTTCTTAAGAAACACTCAGAGAAAACATTTTCGTTTTCCTACAAAAGTATCAGCATACCTGTACTAAATTCAAGAGTGTATGCATGCATAAATTCAAACAACTGAAACATCCAACATTATTATAAACAAGACTTCTAAGCACACCCAGGTACATTTGCCAGTTCTCAATGATCATCAGTATCAAGCTTAGCAGGTTGATTTTGCAGGCAACACGACGGGGGAAGCTGATCCTAAGAGGATAGCACCCAGTGTTTGTTGCGTGTTCTGAATCTCCTTTACATATTTTTGGATGCTGTAAAATATCTCCAAACTAGTCTTAATACTATTTATGTTACTTATCTAAGAATTCCAAAGATAGCATTTCTACCTTAAATCTTCATATATATATATATCTAAATAAGATATATAAATTATTAATCTTCTTATAAAGTTAATGAGCATAACAATATACTTATACAAACATGTTGGCCTTCCTAACATGTTACAGGTATATTAGAGAGACAAAATATTTCCTTGATATCATCCTGTCTTGTGAACTTGTTTTTTCATTACATATCTTGCTGTATTTACGATCTGGGATAAAGTTTTTGGTTATTTTTTTGATGGCCTATCTGGCCTTGTTATGTGGGTGATTTTTTATGGTACTCTCTTTAATGATGCTAAGTGGAAGTCATTAGTATAAATTTAACATTGGCACCTCAGTATATGGATTCCTTTCTAATCAGTAAAGGCTGCTAATAATCTATCTAACGGCCTGGCAAATCTCAGAGTTGAAACACTTTTACTACTCTTGGGTCAGAAGGCTAAACTGGGTTGCATTAGCCATTGGGATCTCATCTGCAATTCCAAAATTCTCTTGGAGGCATTTGATTATAGAATTGGGCAGCAGGGGTAAGAAGATGCAAATATGAGAGATTTGCCTGATCTGCCACATAGTGACAAAAGAGGTGCCCAACACTATAGTCAAAACTGCCCCTGCATGGGGCTTCTTTGTGTTTCTTCTAGAAGTGAAGATTGCTTTTCCTCCCTGTTTACTTGTTGCATTTTCTCCTTTGGTTTTGCTATGGGATGCTCTACTTATTTTCCACCATGTGGATGTGATAATGAGATGAAGATGTCCTGTAATTGTTCAAGTGTCAACTGAATTGCTGTTCTTTTCAGTAGAGTGAGTCATTAGAAATAATAGAAAACAGAGGCTAAATCCTTTGAAATTTCAAAATAATAAATTATGTGAAAGAGGAAGCATGACAGATATCTAAGAGCTGAATTCACTCATGGTGTGACTCCACTAAATTCTACAGCAGGATAAAATTTGCTTCTCTAAAAACACTTAGGAATAGAGATACAGAATCCATTTTACACAATGATAATTTTCCACAAGCAGCAATCATGAACAGCATGGATAGGACAAATTGGGAAAAATAATCAAGATGCAAATATTCTGGATCCTTTATTTTAAAAGCAGTATGTTTTAGAGAGGACAAAAGAAGCATTGCTTTTTCCCTTGAATGAAGATATGTGACTGGTATAGGATCAATAATAAAAGGCCACACAAAAATTACCAGGATCTGCAAAGATCAGCAATTTGTATAGCTTCATTGATTCAGCCCTGAGAGGTCCATGCAATTTAAAGTGAGACCTAAGAAGACACACCTCCTGCTGTCAGCCTTAGATGGGCTTCTCTACTCTGTCTAAAAGGCCTTCTCTCCATCCCTGCCTTTGTGTTTTTTTCCCTATGTGGCATGGAGCTATGTGGGAGCTGTAGTTCCCCGGCTGCCCTAGGCTCCTAGCCAGGGCATGGAAACCTACTGTTTGGCTATTAAAGCTCGAGCTTTGAACATTTTTGAACCTTCGCCCTTCCACTGTGTCCTGGCACTGGCCGCAGGGAGGTAGTTGTGGGCTGGGGAAGAAGAGACGTGCTCTCTCCCCATTGGAGCATATTTGGCACCACTGGGCTGTGGGCTGGGTGGCTGCGCTTATATAAGGCACCTGCACCCAGCCCTCCAGGCTCTTCAAAGCGCAGCTGCGGAGAGCGGAGGACATGCGTCTGCAGCAGCACTAGGAAACACATGGCCCCCGGCAGCACCAGCAACAACAACATCGGCGACCTCAGCCTCTGCACAGGGGTGGATGTGGAGGCTTCTGGCGCTGGCTCTGGGCCACAGCCACAGCCTCATGTGCTAGGAGGCATGAGGAGCCTTGTGCAGGGGCCGCGCCCGCAGCAGCAACTGTGTCACTGACCTCGGCCTCCTTCCTGAGGAGGCTTTCAGTGGCAGTGGCAGCAGCGCCGGCTTCCGCTTCCTGGAAGGGCTCGTGCTGGTGCGATGCCAGCGGCGCCCTTGGCCTCACCGCCGGCAGTGCTGGGCTTCATCCAAAACTCATAGGACTTGGGCTGAGCTGGCCCAACGGTTTGCTTTGGGAGGGCCAATAGGGCTTTCCCTGTCCAACAACAGGGTGAAGGGCTCCTTGTGAGGCAGTGAGGCTGTGTTGTCCTGGGGATTTTCTCCCTCCCTTCCATTTCTCTCCCAGCTCCTCTTGTCCACCCCCACCCACCCCAGCACAATTTGTGCTGTGTGCCTGCCTGCGTGGTGTAGCAGCCACTTTTTAACAGTACACTCTAATTAGTTCTCTAAAGAGTATAGAGGAGGGGTGGGGAGAATATTAATTCCCTCATACACACACAAGGGTTCACCTGTCTATGCCTAATATAGCCAAGGGGGGAGGGGAGTGATGGAGCATATGCTTTGCGTGCTTAAGGTCCCAGGTAATTGCATCTTGCCTGAATCTGAGGGAAGGACGGTAGCACAGTGGTAAGTGCACCTGCTTCATAAGCAGAAGGCCCAGGGGCAATCCCATTCACCTCCACGTAGGGCTGAATAATTACAGGTAGGGCTGCTGCCAGTCTATGTGGGCAATATTGGGCTAGATGGTCTGATCCAGTATAAGGCAATGTCCTATGTTCAAAAGTTAAGGGCACCTTGATGACTCAGATGCCCTTTGAGTAGCGGGTTTCCTGGTTACACCTCACGTTGGTGTAATACTCGCTGCTCACATTCTTTGGTATACAGTTATGCCCCCTAAAAAAGAATCACTGAACCACAGAATAGTAGAGTTGAAAGGGGCCTGTAAGGCCGTTGATTCCAAACCCTGCTCAATGCAGGAATCCACCTTAAAGTATCCCTGATCGATGACTGTCCAGCTGTCTCTTGAATGCTTCCAGTGTGGGAGAACCCACTACCTTCCTAGGTAATTGGTTCCATTGTCGTACTGATCTAACAGTCAGAAATTTTTTCCTGACGTTCAGCCGGAAGCTGACTTCTGGTAACTTGAACCCAGTATTCTGTGTCCTGCATTCTGGGATGATTGAGAAGAGATCCTGGCCCTCCTCTGTGTAACAACTTTTCAAGTATTTGAAGAGTGCTATCATGTTGCCCCTCAATCTTCTCTTCTCAAGGATGAACATGCCCAGTTGTTGTTTTTTCTTTTCTTTTTCTAGTCTCATGACATTTTGTTTCCAGACCCCTGATCATCCTCATTGCCCTCCTCTGAACTCCCTCCAGCTTGTCAGTATCCTTCTTGAAGTGTGGTGCCAAGAACTGGACACAGTACTCAAGATGAGGCCTAACCAGTGCTGAATACAGGGGAGCCATTACCTCGCACTATTTGGAGGCTATACTTCTATTAATGCATTCCAAAATGGTGTTTGCCTTTTTTGCAGCCACGTCACACTGTTGGCTCATACTCAGCTTGTGATCCACGAGAAGGGACCCCAGGGTATGCATATGGGGCATATTGCTGGGCCACCAGGTTGAGCTAAGTGGGTTTGAGCCTTGTCTGTGCTGGGATGTGAGACTGCATTGAAATATACCTGTTCCAGGGCTTCTAGGAGGCAGGTGCAGCGTGATATTTGGTTGTTTGTTGCAGCCTGCCTGGATGCGACAGAGGCTTTTGGAAGATCCATCCACTGGAAGCGGACCCCTGGTGACAGCAATACTCACATCCCCATCTGAGGCATATGACCATATGCAAGTACGGTAATCTTGGAACATGGTGAGAAGGGTCAGGGGCTCACTACCCCTGCATAAGAACGAGGGCCCATATGGAGCATGGAGTCTGCTCACACTGTTGTTGGGTTTTAATTTGCCTTCGCTCCAATCCAAGGGGACCTACAGATGACCCAGGCACTATGCCTATCACCAACCCAGCACATTCCATTGAAATGACACACCAATGCCAGGGAATCCCTTACCTCTACAGGGGGGGCTGAACAAGTAGAGGCATTGGTTCTGCAACTGGCTGTGCCAGCAGCATGGCAGGCTTTCATTGGCAGCAGCTGCCAGTGCATAGGCGTGACACAGCTGGCTGGGCTGGGCCCCATTGCCGTTGCACTCCAATTCCTGTGCAGGAGCCGTAGGCCAAGGCTGATGCCAACACTATCCCAACTTTAGCAACTTCTACTCCTCTGCACCTGCCACCAGAGAAAGATTATGTAGGGTGAGTTTATTTATATTTTCTCCCTCTGTTTGTGAACCAATGCAAGGGATAGGGTGATGAAGAACTCAAGGAGATTAGGAGCAAACACTTGCTCATATATGGGCTAATTGGATGCCAGGATTCCTGATGTAGGGGTGTTCTGCAATAGAAACTCCCAGATCACAGATGAGTCTTGATATTTTGATATCATATACTGGGTTATACTGAATTTGAGGGCGGGGCCAGGCTGGCCTACAACAAGACAATTTATATAAGAGCAGTCTTTTGATCCTTCTGCTCATGGAAATTTTAAAGACCAGGAATTGCGGCTGCAGCTTACAACTCTGACCAGGCCTGAATTTGAGGATAGATCCCACAGGGGACATATCTCTGCTCAACAGACCCTGCCTTAGCTCCTGGACTCAGCGCTGGCCAAGAGATTCAATTCAAATACTTTGTGGGCATTCAGTTTGTGGGGTTCTTGTACCAGAAGTCCATGAATTTACAGTCGTTTACATGCTTTTACCAAATGCCACAGATCTAGAGGATGGTTGTGTCCTGGCCAAGATTGATTGAGTGGCTGCAAGCCTGGAAGCAGGTAACTGCCTCCTCCAGAAGGATCCAGCCCAATTAAGAATGAGCCCCTTCTGTGGATGCTGAGGTAGTAACCTCAGATGGAAGACGTTTATTCTTGAGCTAGGTTTAAGGGATAGGCTGTTAAATCACATTCCAAGGGCAGCACATAGAATGATCATAATATCTGGACATCAGTGGGGGCATGGAACAATAGGTCTATGCAAAGATTGAATTAGCTGACTTGCAATTAGGAATCAGAAAGGACTTCCATGGTTAGAATTTTCACATTTGTACAAATGTCTAATTCACATGGCTTCTGCTGGTGTGTTTAACAAGCCACCTGGTCCATCAAGCCACCTGGCCCATTAATACACTATCCTTTCACAACCCTATAGAGAGATTGGCTTCTGCACAGTACAAGGTAAGGCTTCATGTTCTTGGTATAGGACAATGCCATTGCCATCACCCTGAGCCTATCCACATTGCCCTTAAAACGACTTATATTCTGTTTAAAAACATGGTTTTTTAAGTCATTTCATTACGTGGTAGGACACACTGAGCAGTACTTACGTTTCATAGTGACTGCTTCCTCTGTCCTCAAAGTGTTCACTGGTGTATTACAGGGTTCATTCCTTGACTCTTCTTCTTTCGCTTTTGTTTTGCAGGCTGCTTGACCCGCCCACTTCTGTCTCGGTAACTCAACTACGAAAGTACTGCTCAATGAGTCCTGCCACGTAATAAAACAACTTTAAAAAACACGTTTTTAAACAGAATATAAGTCATTTTAAGGGCAATGCGGATAGGCTCCCTATCACAAAAACAGGTGAAAAAGTTCAGGAACTGGCTCCTGGGGCTTTTTGAGACCAGACCAGACCAGACCAGAGGCACTATTGAGTCTGGTGGTTTAATGGCACAGAGGCATGGCTGCTTATGGTAGGGCAGGTAGGGAACCTTCTGCCCATGAGGTCCCCTCTACAAGGATTCGCTTTTGCGCCAGGTTAGGCGATTATGCGCATAATCACTGAAGCGCATTTACACCTAATACCTCTGCACGAGAGGCTGCGAGAGGCGGCGAAGCGCATTAACGGATGACCAACATGCGCTTTACAAGTAGTTAATGTGCATAAGCGCTTGTTCACATAGTCAAAATGCGCTTTAACGGACGGAGCAAAATAAAACTCGCGATTTAAAGCGTATTCGATAATGTGTATAATCAGAGAGATAACGCGCCTCTACGCCCGATTTGCGCTCCGTTCTTGTAGAGGTAAATTTTTTAAGCGCCTTGAAAGAGCTTTAAACCTCTCTTGTAGAGGCAGCCTGAGTCTGCCAAGCAACAGCAGTGTTGTGGCCCTCACCTGTACATCATCTTAAACACGGTATCCATTCCCAGTGGAAGGGATGGTAAGACCATTTGCAGTCTGAGTTTGGCTGTTGCCCTTGTGTCCAATTACTGGTGTAAGGTATAACACAGGGGACTCAGGTTTATGCACATACACAGGGGTGCAAGAGAATCATCTATGGGTATATACATGGCAACCTTAGCAGTCTTATTAACAGGTTATGAGGAACCTGGCCAACTGGATATAATGCTAAGTCATTGCTACCTTGTTCCATGCTGCTGCCCTCACTTCCTTTCAGGGCATGCAGAACTCTGAATTGGTGGAGTCATCTGAGGAGGACATTTATGGCTGAATCCTTAGTAACAAGGTATTTCATTCTCTTTGGTTTAGTGATATTTAGCTTCAAGGCGAAGACAGACTAGAGGGGCCTTGATATGAGTATCTCCTGTCTCTGCGTAGTGCCTGAACTGTGCCTAGTGAAAGCAATGGAGGCATTTCCAGCAATGAGGGAAGCAGAGTACAGACCCCTATTCTGTCATAGTGATGAGGCCTTCTTAATGACATAACTGTTCTGGGCTATGGCAAACTGGCTTGTATGTGCTTGTTAGGTGTACCTTATTTCAGTACACATTCTTTCCACACTGGGGTCACTTCTATGGTGGCCAGCTGGGCTTCGCACTTCACGAAAAACGTGCTGAGAACAAAAGGAGTCTGAGGCATTCCGTTCATGGGTCTGTCCATTTCTGGAGAGTTGGAATGCAGTTAAGTTTCCAGTTCTGGTTCTCATGCTGATCTTCTTTCTTTAGATCACTGAAATTACGGAAACCAGTGCAGGTGCTCACCTGAGTGTGGCATGGTTTTCCGGGCTGGTTGGAGGGCTGCCCAGTCGGGCTGCAGAATTACAGTTCGGGCCCAGCCAGAGTGCCAGTGTTCGGTAGTTGGACAGATGCAGCATGTGGTGGGAGCGCCTCCTGCCCACGGTATTCCAACATGATCTGGTGTGTTGCCACCCCGCAGGTGGGGGAATGATTTGGTTGGTGCATCACCGTTGAGCGATATAGTGGTCCTGCCTGATTCCCAGAATGGTCTGGATGGATGGCTGGATTGGAGAAATGTGTCACTGCAGTCCTGCCTGATTCCCAGAATGGTCTGGATGGAAAGCTGGAAACTGCGGGTCCCGATCGGGCGTGCCAGAAGTTAAGTAGGCTTTTAGATATCAAAGACAAAGATGGAGCTTATTGACAGGATGGTGTACATTTGACTGATTTGGCCAGAACCTATTCCTGTCTAATCTGCAAAGGGGCCTGTGAGAAGTTTTCATGCAGGTGGGGGGGTGAATGATTGAGTAATAGGCTTTTTCATCCTCCTATGGCTGTTAGGGCAGGCACGCTTAGAGGAAAGGGATGGTGATCATTCTGTGGCACTGTTGTTTGGTGACAGGTGATACCTGAGGCCTTCTGCTGAGGGTTGTGCGGCCCCAGTGGGGGGAGGATAAGGCCACCTGTTAGGCCAACTCTCGTCATTCCATCCAGTGTCGTGAGGCCCGTGGCATGGGTGTGACGATCATTTGACGCCACTCGCCAGACATAGAATGCTTCATCCGATATAAAACACCTAGCTAGTTGCTGGCGTAGTTTAGGGCCCGCCCAGTTTCCCTTTGCAGATCTTCAATAAATGTGGCCCGAATTTGATACCATATACAATTGTCTCATCTCGTTATTTCCCCCTTTCACCTGCAAACACAATTTTCTGCACATCCACGCTGATCAAATTTCAGTTTAAAACAAAAATGAGAAAAACCAGTTTGGTAGATCTTGAGTATATCTTATCTATATTCTTATTAAGCTAATAATAAAATGAACATCTATAACCATGGACAAGCCTGTTAAATGTGTGTGCTAGTTGCTGTGGAACCAAAAAGGGGGTCAGTGAATCACAGAACCACTGGGAGAGTAAAAGGGTGATGCCTAGAGGTGGGAACAGAAAGGAAAAATAATCCACAGAGTGGACAGTCGTATACCGACTGTGTTCGTGGTTGGTATCCTTTGAAGAGAAAGGTAAAAATGAGTCTTATGGTAAGTGAGTCATGACAGGGAGCTTCCCACCATATCTGTTCAAGATATGGGGTTAGTTGAATAGATGCTCCCCGCCCTTCAGATACCTCAAGGTGCTCACCTGAGTAGCCTCACCTTCAATTCCTCTCAACTTACCCTAGAACTGCCAGTTGTGACCAATAAGCAATGTGAAATCAGACCTAGCTGTAGACTTCACCCCACAACTGCAATGAGGAGTGGCTGAAAAAGGCACTCCAGTAAAAAAGATCCTATATGGCCCCTCATGTCAGTTGACTAATCTTACACTGCCACGTCTTGGAGGGAGGGGCTGCCACTTGCTAGCTGGAGGGCTGGTGCCTGTCTATAAGGCAGTGTTCCTCTTCTCTGCTCATTGGCTGGCCAGCATCACTCAGCATTGGTAAGGAAGTTTCTGCTTCCTGTCCATCCCAGGAAAGGTGGGGCTAACTGCACTTTCAAGCCGCTCAAGGGAATGGCATTTCTTCACACGAGGAGTACCAATCCACAAAGTTCATTCTCCCAGATGCTATGAATGAGTTGAAAGGCTCTTTTAAAATAGAAATTCATAAATGATAGACAATTAGACTGCCAGGCCAGCCCAAACATTAGGAAAAGTGAGGTGGCTGCCCAAGGCAGCTGACTTTAGGTGTGATGAAAGGGCAGAAAATTCCATTTAAGGAGGGAGGCTTGCAATTTTTTTCTGCCTCAGATGCCAAAATAATATGACTAGCCATGAGTGCTATGTACCTTGACTTTGGATAAGGGTGCCATTCATTGTTCCACCTCAGGCAGCAAAATGTCTTGGGTCAGCCCTGTTAGAGGGTTAGACAATGAAAGCAAAATAGCAGAACCTCCATATACGGAGGCAGTATATCATTGTTTCCATATGCTGAGAACAAACAACAGAACCAATTGCAATTTTCATCATTCCATGCTTGTGTACTTCCCTGGAGCAGTGACCAGAATACTGGATTAGACGAAGGACCTTTTGGTTTTTTCCAACAAGGTAGTTCTTGTTTTCATAAATATTAACAGACCAAAGTTAATAATGGGGAAGAGAGTAATGCTTATGGAGCATGATCATTTGTTTACATTTGAACAAGTAACTATGCTTGCATTCTTTCCTTCCAAGACTGCCCAGAATATTAACAGCTTTGAAATCTGAAAGTGCAATGGAATCTGACCACATTCCACTCTGAATCTGTTAATAATAATTTGAATAACTAAATCCATAAATAACACAAGACACTTTAAGAACACCATCCAGAGAAAACTGAAGTACTGCTTAAAAGGTACAGTAGACTCGTCAAAACTCAAGGACAGCATTCTCTAACTTGGTGACCCCAGATGTGTTGGACTACAAATTCCATAATCCCCAGGCCTGGATTATGGAATTTGTAGTCCAACACATCTGGAGGGCACAAGGTTAGGAGCAACTGAGGGGTTTACATAGGTACCCCCTGTCCCTGTGTTCTGCCTTGCCCTCTAATCTGTCCCTCATCCCATAAATATGTTGTAAAAATGAACAATAGGTTTGAGTGGACAAGATGCTAGAACTTTTTGATATGTAGACTCCTTCAAATCACATCTTTGACACGTCCATTTTTCGAGTGTACTACACCAGGTCAAAAGAAGAAGGGACAAAAGACCTTAATTAGGGGAAGGGAGCAGTACAGTACTTAATTATGCCTTTAATTTTCTAATGACTGCTACATGTTAACACTCGTTTTAGCAGCAAGGCATGCAAAAAGGTGACAAGACAAAGGATTGCTCTGGGAAGTGATCTATTAAACAGATTCACTTGAAAGTGTGGTGGGTAAATAGTTCCTGGTCACAATTTAGTCCCTGGTTTATGGCTTCTATTTATGGACCAGGGGAAGTTTACAACACAAAAATATGTGTATAAACATTATTGTTGTACTTCTATAATGGACAACAGCAAGTAAGATCTGATGAAGATGCACCTTACAATGTCCACCCAGCTAGGAATGTAGAGCGTCACCTAGAATTGCTAACTACAGGCGGCAATGGCAGCTGAAATAGGGTCTCTGTTTTAACTAGCATTGGGCCAAAGTATTCTTTCAGCTCAACGGCTTTCATAAGTTTGGTTTCACACACCATAGATTGGATTTTTCCGGGGGGGGGGGGGGGCAAATTGTAAACATTTTTGAGTCTTTAAATCTGAGGTAGAAACAAATGTTTTGCTTTTTATTCTTCTGGGTTTTTTTTTTCTTTAACAAGTAGCAGCTTGGCTTCTCTCTGCAGCCTGGCAGCTTTCCTGGCACAGCAACACCCCTGGAAATGATGCTCTGTCATGATATAGTATTATTCCAAGGGACTTTCTTTGGGGGGAAATTAATGGCAGCCCCCACCCCACCCCCAGGAACACAGCAAGGATACTGAGAACTGCCAAACTGCCCCTTGAAGCAGCAGCAAAGTCTTTTTTGTTGTAAAAGAAAAAGCCCTCAATCATTTTGTATTTAAAAGGCCACTACGACTCCGCCAAATCCTTACAATGCATGTGCCGCCCCCCCCCCCAAAGTGGCTAAATACTCACGCAAAATGATCCCATAAAAGTGGGGGAGGATATTTTGCCCAGCTTTAGTCTTAACAAATACTTCTTGCCATTTTAACCAGTATATGTTTTTAAGTATATAAATAATTCAGCTATTTCAGTCCAGTTCACTTTCTAATTTTGTTTTCATATTTGATGAAGAAGAGCTTTGTAGGCCTCAAAGCTTGTATTTTCTTTATCCAGTAGAAGGCAGTCCAATTGAATGTTGGAAAAGTGTCAGTAATTTTGAAGGTTATTATTTCTCTGATACATTTCCAAAATGAAATTCCAAGGAGAATACACAATTCCTAAATTTATTTATTGTTTTATTTTTATTTTATTTATAGCATTTATAGGTTGCTCTAGAAGAAGTTCTCAAGGCAGCTCACAACAGGAAATAAATCAATTCAAAATTCAATAACAATAAAACAATGAACAACAGTTGGACTTGCGCTGATGTGACAGGGCTTCCCCTTCTTCTTCTCCTATCTACAACACACCCGCCCCGCATTTACTCTGGAATATCCTCCATGCTCCAAAGTAGACTTTGCGAGTATGGAATGAACTACATGGAGGAGAAAGGGAATCCATTCCACCAGTGGTCCTCCTTCCATTGGTGGGCGGACACCCATTAAAGTATAATACACTATGAACATACAAATCACAGGGAATAAAAACATCTTAAAGCTAAAGCAGGAGCCAAAGTCTGGGAAAATAAGCTTTTCACCTGCCATCAAACTGACATCCAAGTAGATGCCAGATAATCCTCCCTGGAAGGGCATTCTCTAGCCATTGCACTACCAACTGAACAGACCCTCTCTCTCCTCTAGCCATCTGCTGCACCTCCCTTGGCAGGGGCACTCTCCAGGATATCTCAAGTCTGGGTAGGTAGACTGGTGATTGAGTGGCAGTCCTTCAGGTCCCTGGGACTCAAGCTGTGAAGGGCTTGAAGGTTAAAACAAGTACCATGAACCGGGCCTGGAAATGCACTGGGAATCGGTGGTACTGCCAAAGCACTGGCATAATATGGCCATATCTCCCAGTCCCAGTTAGTAGTCTTACAGCTATATTCTGAACTAATTGAAATTTCTGGACCATTTTCAAAGCAGCCTCAATGGACAATGCATTTCAGTAATCCAAACAGGAGATTACTAGGAAATGGATACCGGAAGCAAGGTTATCCCTGCCCGAGTAGGGTCATAACTGCTGTAACAGTCTAAGCTGGTAAAAGGTGCTCTGTGTCAGGATTCTAAGCCCACCTACCAAAATGTGAGGCAACAGAGATTCACTGTGCAATCTACAAAGTCTTTATTCAGGAAACAAACAAACAACCCACCTCTGCACACCTGTAGAGTCTGTGAAGGCTAGGAGCTATCTTCTAAGCCTCATTAGCCAAAGGCAGTTGCTTCTCAGCCAAATGGACAGTTTCCTGCAGTATTTGACAGGCTTTTACTGGACTCCTCCTTCAGGGAGGGTCTTCTTAACCCAACTTTTGATGTGTAGCTAGTTTGGCAGTCTGCTTTTCACCTCATCATTCAACTCTGCAGCAGACTCTGGAATCTGTCAATGCCAGTGCTCCCTTCCCCGCTGAAAAAAATGAGTTCTGGTGAGGTGGGGAAGGGAACCTGGGCCTCCTGTTCAATAAACTCTGGGAAGAATCCTCCCTAACTCCTGAAGAGTCCTGGGGAATTCCCTCCCCCACTCTTTTTCTCCCTCAGCATTTGAAACCAAACACCTGGCCAGCAAGAGAACATTAGCAATAGGCCAACAATTGTTCACATCTTCCAGGTCCAAGGTAGGTTTCTTTCGGAGCTGTACTATGGCTTTTGCAAAAAATCACACGCACTTATCCTTGAGAGGAATTGATTGTTTCATGTTGCCCATCTTTTTGAAATGGGTGGATTTGGGTTTTAATGAAGAATCTGCTGGAAAATAGGACATTTAGCACAATCCATTTTTGTGGTATTTTGACTAGATATAAAGTACCATAATATAAGCCAAAGAGGTAGAGTTCACAGAATTTATTATTATCCGTAGCATCATCATCATCATCTAATGGGAAAATGGGACCTCAGGAACAGCATGTCAAACAGCTGTATAAGTATCTCAGAAAGCAATGGCAGCTGCCCTTGGAAATGACATGCAGATTATTAAGACATGCAGATTGCTAAAAAGAAAGACTATTAAGTAATCTTTGTCCCACTACTGGATCCATGTCTTGCAAACATTGCTAGTTTGGTCACTTTCCCCAACCACATGTCCTTTGGATATTTTGGACTTCAACTCCCATCAGCCCCAGCTAGCATTGTTGGGAACTGTAGTCCAAAACATCTGGGGGAGCCAGGTTGGGAAAACCTGAGTTAGGTGAATTCACCTGGTTTCATGGTATCTTGAACGAGAGAGTGAAACCAAACAGATTATGTGATAAAAATTGGCTGTTCCAAATGAGTAGATATGTCAGCAGCACCATGAAACAAGCCGACCTGCAACAGTGGCAGCAGCCTTCATCACCTCATGTGGCATAGAGGCTTTAGACGAATCTTTGGCAACCAAAGGACCTGGATAGATTGAAAGCTGAACTGGAAATACTTTGCCTATTCACATTTTGACCACACAGCCAGCTATATGCGGTCAATTAAAACCACTGCAATTTTGAAGTAAGGATTGGCCTGTTCTGACAACACACTAAGCCATGGTTATGCCACTAATCCTTTTGCAGCAAATAGTTAGTGGACTTGAACCATAGTTATGTAGCCACCATGATTAGGAATGGTTCATACAACATGCTAAGCCATAATGTTTAGCTCAAAATGCTTAACCACCGTGGCTTATCGTGTTGTCTGAACAGGGTCGATATGAGGTAGAAAAGCCTCTGCTTATGCTTAATTAGGCTGACCATATGAAAAGGAGGACAGGGCTCCTGTATCTTTAACAGTTTCATAGAAAAGGGAATTTCAGCAGGTGTCATTGGTATATATGCAGAACCTGGTGAAATTCCCTCTTCATCACAAAGTTAAAGCTGCAGAAGCCCTGCCTTCTTTTGTACATGGTCAAGAGACAGGGCCCCTGCAACTTTAACTGTTGTGATGAAGAGGGAATTTCACCAGGAACTAATTGCATACAAATGACACTGGCTGAAATCCCCTTTGCTCTACAACTGTTAAAGTTACATGAACCCTGTCCTCCTTTTCATATGGTCAGCCTAGCTTAATAAGTCTAAACTTTAGTCTGCTTTTAAGATCTTCTAGAAGTTAAAAGTCCGTATGATGCTAACCAGTGTCTCATGTACATATAGTTTCTACCAAACTGTTTTCTCCATTGCTTAACTCATCTGGAGTAAAAATGTTGCACTTCATAAGAGTAATAGCTGGAACTAATTTATGTTTTACAAATTCCAAATAAAATTCAAGCACATATCCATATGCTCCTATAATTAAGTTGCTTTTACGGTGCTGTGAGGGAGATCTAGTTCTTTGAGTCCACTCAAGAACACAGCAGGAGAATGTTAGCCAAAGTCTCCTTTTGCATTTGTCTCCCACAAGAATCCTGTTTTCCATTTGGACGAGTTGCAATCCTTATTTCATAACATGTCGTATTACTGTTGTTAGCTGCCTTGATACCATATGGGGAAAAGTGGGCCAGAGATGGCTTAAAACAATTGTTCTGAGAAACCTCCGTTCACATTCCACCTTGGAATCATTATGTCTTATGGTACAATGCAGAACAGGAGTAGAGAGCTTCATTAACAATTGTTTTAAACCATTCCTGTACCATTTATTTATTTATTTATTTATTTATTTATTTATTTATTTCTATGCTGCTCAATAGCTGAAGCTTTTCCCTGGAATGGGGGGTGGGCAGCTTAGGGGTCGGAGGTCCTACTCCACCCCCACACACACACTAGCACTACTAAAATTGTCACTGCCTCTGTCCAGGAGGCTTCCTGGAGCTCAATTCTGCTTGCAAACAAGGTACATGCTCCCTTATGCCATGTTTCCTTGCAAAATGGCTGCCTTTTTTTGCCTCCACTACAGCAGAGGCAAATTTGTCAGCAGCAGCAGGGACAGATTGCCCTACATAAAACACAGCATCTAGACATAAAACACTCTATCTACATGGATCCCCCTGCTCCTCACACCAACATATGGCCTTCTCACTAAGATGGCCACTTCTGCATAGGGATGTACAAATCCGTCTATATCGGGTCTGAGGGATGTCCTCTGCAGGGAAATCCAGCCCTCTTGGGGCTTGACGGGTTTTCCTGGAGCCACCAGCTTGGGCTGCAGATTTCAGCTTTATTTTTTTCTCTAAAGATGGGAAGATATGCAAATTGCAACACCAATTTGCATATCTTGGAGAAATTGCTGCTGTCATCAGCACATTTTGCATAAATTGCAGCCATGAAGGTCTTCGTTATTTGTAAATTGCTGCTGCAATTCGCATATCTTGACGTATTTAGAGAAAAAATAAAGCCGAAATCCGCAAGCCACACACAACTCTCCTTCTTGCCCTGCCGGTGCCAACACCAAAGGAAGAGGCAGTCTATTGTGAATTCTGCAGGTCAGATTTTTAGGAATCCGATGTCTTTTCAATCCATTGAGGATTTCTCCAAAATCCCTTCTTCTGCATTACCAAGAAAAGGAGGAAATGCATTGCCAAAAGAAAAAGACCGCATACAAATCTAGATGTGCAGGTGCAAATATGGAAATTACTCTTCTGATTTCACTAGAAGTGCAATCCATCTCACCATAGTGGGGAAGGCTGGGACCAGGTGATCCATGTGCCTGCTCAGTTTACTGTACAGTTGCTTACTGATGATGGACAACCTCAAGGCTTCTGCTGCTGTCTTCCCTCCTTATGATTCTTTATCCTTAAGGCAAACTTGGACTCAACAGCCCTTCAAATAGCGGATGCCGTCAAACAGAGGGATGTCCTCTGTAATGTAGGGCACGTGGCCACCCTACTTCTCATTCTCAGCCAAATGCAAAAGCCATCCACACATTTAGTCTGCTTCCAGACAGACGGCTTATTGCATGACCAGTCAAAAGGTACTGTGCAGCTATTCCGTCTTTTCCTCCTTAATAGACTTTCTGCAGTAAAAAAAACTGATGGAAGACACAGTGGAAAACATAGAAAGCTTACAAGTGGAAGACATCTGGAATGAGTACCACCAAAATATTCTATGAATGAGGTGACTGCATGATAAAAGCTTCACCTGGAAGCCCCCTTATGTGAACGGCACATTCACACATATACAGTACTACCTTGTATTCAAGACTTTCAATATTTCAGGAATCCATGTTATCAGTCCAGAGCAAGGGAGTAAAAATTTGACACTGGCCACAGGATGTAGTATTTTGAGAATCTTCAGATTTCATTTTCTTAAGAGGCACGTTTCTAGTATAGTGCCTGATGAACTCTCTGGAGATCAACAGCAATGCAGGACTTTGGCATCTCTGTATCACACATAGTTCCTATCACTTTACCATGACAGCAGAAGAAGAACAGATTGGGTAAAATAAGTACATACATGCACACATGTATTAAACGATCACTATAAGCATTTGTATAGCACTTTTAAATACTGCAAGTACCTCACATATACTCTTTACAACAACTGTCTAAGATGTTTACAACAACCCTATAAGACGTTTGTGCATTATTATTTATGTCCATATTGCAAATGGTGGAGAAGGGCAAAGGCTAAAAGACTGTGGTTTGCCTATTAGTCCATTCAGTGAATTTATGGTACAGTTGAGATGTGAACTTCATAGGTCACAGACATTAGTAGTAGTAGTAGTAGTAGTATCATTATCATCACCTTTTTCTTCTCGCTCGTGGCAGTTTTTCTAGATGAACATGAGGGGCTTTGCCAAGTCATGCTGTCTTTCACTGATTCAAAACTTTCCTGACTATTGAGCATGTTTTAAGTATGATGCTTTCTGGATGTTGGTATGCATGTATTTTGGTGGGCCCAGATTCTGAAGGTTTTCTGTATAGTTTTTTTAATTGATGCCAGTGACTGATGTGTCTAACAGAATAATTGTACCTTTTTCTGGTTGCCATAGTTCTTTAACTTCCATAGCCAGTGGTGTATATTATTATTATTATTATTATTATTATTATTATTATTATTAATCACAGATGTTGGATTGTCTTGGTGCACAATGTCTCCCCCCTCTTTTTAGCACATCACATAAGGGAACGTGGAACATGGTGCACCCAGGAACACAAGGTCTGTGCCATCGCTCATTTTTAGATTGAAGCCAGAACTACACCAAGCAGGATATAGCACTATGAAAGCGGTATATAAGAGGCAGGAGCCACACCAAGCAGTATATAGCACTATGAAAGCGGTATGTGTCATGGGCCCCAACAGTTGTCAGTGCACTTCAATACCGCTATAAAGCAGGAGTATGGCTCCTGCCTCTTATATACTGCTTTTGTAGTGCTATATCCTGCTTGGTGTGGATTAAGCCTGAGTCAAACCAATGGTCTGTATAACTTTACTATCTATTTCAATGAGCAGCAGCATACCACCATGGTGCTACTCTGAGAGCTACATCAGCAGACAATGATCACACCAGGAGCACATCACATGTTTTCCTCATTTTGAACCCCATGAAGGATACAACCACTTAGGGGTGATTCTGCATCAAAACTTTGCAGTGGGGGAAAAGTGTCAATGATACCCCCTCCCTTTCCATGCTTCTTTGTTTCTCTGCTCAAAATCAACCCAACCTGAAGTTTCTCTCTTTAAGAAAAGAAAATAACAGCATTGGGACTTCATTCTATGCATTTGTCTGGACTGCCTATGTCACCCTAGAGCTTCCATTCATAAAATATATTTCAAAAATTGACCTTCTTTCTCCCAGGTGCCCTTACAAAATTGATCCAAAGCCTCAATTGCCTATTTCCTTTCACCCCAAAGCATTTTTCTTACCCTTTCTGGGAAACTACTTGAGGAAAACTGTTTATTTATTTCACTTGCTTGTATATTTTGTTTTATTTGATGTCAATTTTATTCCTCTCTTTCCCTGAAGGCTGAAAGATGGTTTGAATATTGTGCTTAACTGGTATGATGATAATTAAGATTGATGGAAACAATGGCAGTGATTACACACAAGCACGCATGCACACACACACACACAAAACTAATCTAAGGTTTTTAAAAAGGTCACAATAATCTAGCAGCACTCTAAGTGGATTTGTTTCCTCTTGTAATAACCTGTGTTTTTAAAGTAGGATTGGACAGAAATCAATATGATAAATTGGATGCTGGCATTGAGAAAGTAACTTTTCTTGCTCTAATAATGGTGAGCCAGGGCAAGAAAGATGTTACATTGAAGAATATAAACTTTGCTTTTGAGTTACCCACCCCTGTGCAGTATTATACCTTTAACATCAAACTACTCATCTGTTACTATTAATATAATATTAATCTATGATGTATTGAGGACAGAGGACAGTGCTGCTGCAGCAACAGCCCCACAGCATCTATTACCACAGGCTCAGGTGCATTAGGCCAGTCTATGGCTTGGCAGAGAGTTTGGAGGCAAAACTGGGAATGCCTCACCTCTAGAACACTTTGACCACAGATCTGGACAAACAATGGCACTCAGTCTTCGGTATCAATCTTTTACATCAGGGTGGGCAACTTGTGGTCCTCCAGATGTTTGGTCTACAACTCCCATCATTCCTTACCATTTGTTACATTGGCTACAGCTGATAGGAGCTGAACGTCGAAACATCTGGAAGGCCATAAGTTGCACAGCCCTGTTTTACATGATTGCAGGGCCAGGGCCGACATCAAGGGTAGGCATGGTCAAGCATCTGCTGAGGGCCCACAACCCAACAGGGGTCCTCCTAGAAAAGCACCCTGGCTTGCAACGTGCTTGTTCACCTGCCACTTGCTATGGCCCAGACAACAGTAGTGGTGAGAAAGAGGACTAAATGCCTCAAGCAAGCAAGTGGTAATAATGCTGAGAAAGAGGAGGAGGAGGAGGAGGAGGAGGAGGAGGAGGTGACAATGGTGGGAGAAGATGGATACACTGAGGGAGGAGCCCATTGAGGGAGTCTTGCCCAAGTGTCCTCAAGAACCTGGAGTTGGCATGGGCAGGTAGGGAAGTTGTGGGTGCCAGACTAGGTCCGGGAGCCCGGTGGACTTCCTCGCATCTGCCCCCCTGGACTCAGTCGGGCACCTGTGGCATGCAGGTCGAGTGCCCATGCAGCCCGACAAGAGCTCAGCAGCCATCCACCCTTGTCCGGAGACTCCATTGAGCTCAACAATGGAGGCTCTGGAAATTACATAATATCCCACACTGCACAAATGGGGCTTTTACAGCTGCCATTTACACAGTGGGGGAAATGCACAATTTCCAGAGCCTCCATTATGCAGAGGTGAATGCCCTTTGCAACTGAAATAAATGGAAATTGCAGCCTGATCCTAACCATGTTTATTGTGAAGTCTGTGCCTTTGATTGTTAATGGGTTGAACTTCCTGCTTTAGAATGCTGAGGGTTGCAGCCTCACAGGAACTTAACTTTGCTCCAAAAATAATTAATGCATTACAATTCCATCATCAAACATCTTCCAGTCGGGTGAAACATTTGAATTTAAACAAATTAAAAAAATGAAATTAATTGCAACCAGGCATTTTTATAGGGGTATGGGGGTGGTTTACAGGTTTCTCGTGAATTGGAAAAGGGCAATAGTGAACCAAATGGATTCTAAGAATAGAGTGGTATGACCTATAATAAACACAGTATTTCCAAATGAAACTTCAGTTATTAAGCAGACTGCCAGGAGAGACAGCTGGTATGAATAAAGATGAATGGGGAGGTGGGGGGAAATTGCCACACACATTTTCCCTCTCCCTCTCTCTCTCTCTCTCTCTCTCACACACACACACACGTAACCACTTATTCTCAGAAATCTTCACATTAGAGATTTTTGAAAATATCACTTTCTCACGGCCTCAAATAACCTCTACAGGTTTGAAAGACATTCACAAACAACCATTTCACCCCACCCTCTCCGAATGGAAGTTCCTTTAAAAATACTGCGGAGAGAGGAAAACAAATGACAAGCCCATGATATTCTATCAGTGATCAAAATGAAACCAAAGGTGTCTTGTGGGACAGCTGTGTGGGAATATAACTTTTTGGAGTGAAGCAAAGAAAACCACACAGCCTATAAATCCAGCATGCAACTTAATTTGGTCTAGCTCAGCCATAAAACAATACGGATCCATTTTAGAAATCAATTTGCCCTAAAGTCTACTCTCAAATAGGCTAGGAAAGATCACGCGCTGCCAGAACTTCCCTTTCTACAAAATTGTCGTTGTTTATTATTGGTCATGAGACATGGCATACAGAGTTGTACAGTATTCAAATTATGGGGGGAGGGGTGCCTTAATCAAATCCACAAACCCCACCCCTGACTTCTCCACATTTTGGCAAAATCATCGCTTAACTTCATAAGCTTTCAAGAAATAGTGTCTAAAAGTGCTATTACAAATGCAAGAGGGCTTGGGACCCACTGTCCCCCATCTTACAATTTAAGCCCCGTACATGGATGGACCTGGGCCAGATCTACACCTTGAGCTTCTTCAGACGAGTGTTTTATCGCACGCTCGCGACTAGCCACTCACGGATCATCGCGGGTCATTTTGATGATGCCATGATCCTCCTGCGTGTTTTCTGATCTAATTCCTGGTTTTAGCATTGTAAATTAATCCACAGGAAAGCCATAAAAAAAAAAAAAAAAAAAAGACTATTTCCTGCCATGTGCAGGAAAGTTGCTCTATAAAATGCCCACTAGAGGGTGCTGTTCCCATTGATCTGTATGGGCCATGTGGTCTCTGCTCTCTTTCCCCATGTAATTTTATTTATTTATTTATTTTATTCCATTTATATACCGCCCCATAGCCGAAGCTCTCTGGGCGGTTTACAAAAATTAAAAACATTGAACAATTAAAACACCAATATACAAAATTTAAAAGCATAAAGCATAAAAACAAGTTAAAATTACAATATCCTTCTGGGTCAATTTTAACTTGCTCCCAACGTGGAAGAAAGCAGGAAGCAAGAGAGACGGTACGTGATGGTAAGGAAATGTGATTTCCCCCTGTCTGAAGATGCTCCTTGTATCAAATCATTACAAATGTGGAATAAAAAGCAGGATATAACCCTATGAAAGCAGCATATGGAATGTGGATTGTGCCCCAACAGTTATCAGTGCACTTCAATACCGCAACAAAGCAGTAATGTAGTCAAGACAGAAGTGCTTACCTGGGTTTGGAGGTGTGACAACCGGTTCTGAATGGGGTTACATTCCCCTTGACAGACTGCATTCACAGCTTGGGGGTGCTCCTGGATCTGTCCCTCCAAATGTCAGCCCAGTAGATGTGACGGCCAGGAGTGCCTGCCTACTATCAACTTCAGCTGTTACACCAGCTACGACCTTTCCTAGAGTTGGAAGACCTAAAGGCAGTAGCGAACGTGCTGGTAAGTTCGAGGTTTGACTTCTGCAATGCACTGTACACAGAGCTACCATTGTACTTAGTTAGGAAACTTCAATTAGTTCAAAATATGGCAGCCAGGTTGGTCAACAGTTCAACACCAATATTAAAATCACTCCACTGGCTGCCAATTAGTTTCCAGGCAAAGTACAAAGTGTTGATCATTACCTTTAAAGCCCTACATGGTTTGGGTCCAGTTTACCTATAGGATTGCCTTCCCCCATACAATCCGCCCTGCACACTCAGGTCCTCTGGGGAGAACTTACTTCAGTCAGCCAAAACTAGGCTGACAACTGTTACCCAGAGGACCTTTTGTTCTGTCGCCCCCAGACTGTGGAATGGCCTACCGGAGGAGATCCATCAACTTAATATTCTCTCCAAGTTCAAGATAGCTATAAAGGCTAGTCTCTTCTGGCAGGCTTACCCAGATGAATTTTAAACCTAAGAATTTTAAGATGCCCTGATTGTTATTTTAATATTGTATTGGTTTTATATGCTCTTTTAATTAGTTTTAGGTATTTGATTTATATTGTACTGTTGTATTAATGTTGCCCCCTGCCTCAATCCAAACGTAGAGGAGTGTAAGAAATATTATTATTATTATCATCATCATCATCATCATCATCATTATCTAGCCCTGGATAGACAATCTGAGTAGACTAGACTTCAGCCAGGCATAAGCCACAGGAAGATGTGTTGGAGAGATCCAGGCAGAGAGTTGATGCGGAGGTGGGGGGTAAGGCTTGAATAAAGGCAGGAGAACCAAATTGGGTTCCCTCTGGAAGCCTTCTAAAATAGTGGCTAAGAGGACCCATCACAACAGGCCATCTTTATCATTCAAGCACTGCAGTCACACCATGGTAAACCATAGCAGCAACTTACAGCATTGCATTGGCACAACAGCCCTTGACACCCTTTGTAACCCATTTACGCATGAGTTCGGTATGGCCCAGGATTGTATCTTGAGTAATGGAGCTAAGTGGAGAGACTCATGATCCAGTAAGGGAACAGGAAGTGCTTGGTCAGGAAGCCTGTGGGAGGGCCTCTCACTCACTGCAGCTGACCAAAGCGAAAGGTCGAGCACACTTATGTCTGAATAGAGGCCTTTCCTCCAATCTAAAGCCGGCCAGTGATGTATGCTCATAAAATATGGTGGCAATAGTTCTTTAAAAATATCTGGAATTATTTGTAGAATAAGTAGATATGGCTGAAGGCCTGAAACCTCCAGGAGGCCTGGATTTTACAGACAAGAGCCTGGTTCAAGAATAGATCCACTGGAAACAGGAGTTTGGGTTCTATATAGCCCTGGCCATTCCTGAAGAAGAAGAAAATAAGAAAGTGAAATTTTTATTTTACC
This sequence comes from Anniella stebbinsi, assembly GCA_029215795.1. Lineage (NCBI taxonomy): Eukaryota > Metazoa > Chordata > Lepidosauria > Squamata > Anniellidae > Anniella > Anniella stebbinsi. Next base: position 194,913,863 of record JARDYH010000003.1, read on the forward strand.
TTATTGGGGAGCAGGGAACAAAGATATGTACAGGAAAGAAAAATAAAGCTCAACACTGCCTCAACATTGGCAGCTCTGCTAGCAGCTTTAGAAGCCTACTGTTCTCCAAAGTGCAATGAGACAGTAGAGAGCTATAGAACTTCTCTAGATGAGTGATTTCTTGCATGCTCTTGATTGACCACTTACAGAAGTTTGTTGGTCCATTACATGATGTTGTCAGTATCCAGGACATCTCTCGCGCTATCCCCTGGGAATCTCACTTTTTTAAAAAATGGAGATAATGTGGTACTATCTGGTATATCATGAAATCTCTCCACCACTAGATGATGCTGTCTCATTAAACATAATGGAGCCTTTCTGAAAAGGGAAGTTTTGAACTCAAAATCATACGGTAAAGGAGTGTGTTGTGATAATAGGAAGACTGCAAGGATGAAAGCCCCAGTAAGGCTGTGGGATTTTTCCTGTAAGTAGAGAAGCTCATAAGTTATTTCCAAGAAAGTGGGAGGAAGGAGAAGGTTTAAATTGCTATGTCACAGGGCTGTGAACATTCACAAGCACATGCAATTTTGAAGAGCCAGAAGATTCCCTGATCAGGTACAGAATTGTGTGTGGCATACTGGATCACTAGATCATTACAACAACCCCTACTTCAAGAGGCATTTACCTTAGCCAAATGCCTGCATATAAACCTGGCAGCATAGGCCTTGAAAAACCAGATTAAAAATTGTAGGAGTGCAAGCAGCCCCTGCTTTACACATAGTGAGGGGGGGAAAGTACAATCAAATCAAAGCAGGAACACATAAATTGGAGTCCTGCACCCATCCTGATCTCCATCTCTTGTGGCAAGCAGCATGAACAGAAAAAGGCAAAGTGCCCTGCATTTGGCTAGGCATGTGCACACTGTGGTAAACTGAACCACATTCAAAGAGTGTGTAGAAAAAAATGGGCAAGGGCTACGGAGACACAGATAGTGCAGAGGATATAAAAGTCATGACAGTCTGTTTGAGCCCCAACCCATATCAAGTCTGGACTCTGACTACACCACCAGCAAAAGGATTCTGTGCAATAATGTTACAGGGCCAACAACCTGTGAGATTTCAACTGGACAGTGGAGCATCATGCAAGCCGATTCACTAGTACGAATTCTCCTGGAAAACTCAAGGGAGATGGTTGCTTTGATGGACTACTACAACTAAAAAATGACCCACTAATAGATCCATTTTCTATGGAACACACTTCCAGTGGCACTGTATGAGGCTGTTCGAAAAGAACTAGACAGTTTGCAGGAAAGGGGCATCATCGTCTCAGGAAGAATCTAATACATCCTGCGTAAGCAGCATGTTCATAGAAAAGAAGCCATCAAGCAAACTGAGGTTCTGTATAAACTTCAAGCTATTAAACGGAGCCTTCAAAAGATGCCATTACCCATTTCCTACAATTTTCAAATTAACTTTTATTGCAAAATTTCAACAAAACAAAACCATAAAGAGGAAAAGAAAAAATGTGGCTACATAGATATGAAAATATAATTTTCAATGTATGCGTGTGTGTGTGTGCGTGCGTGCGTGTGTGCGTGCGTGCGTTATATACATTAAAATACAGCTTTCTAAGAATTACAAATAAACTTCAGCAAAGGCAGACCAAACATCCATATAAGTATTCATTCGCAAGTAGCATCTACATGCCATCCATTCAAATGTTGAAAGCATTGTTAGGTCCTCAATCCATTGCAATACAAGAGGTGAGTGTTTATCCTTCCAATGTTGTAATAGCAGTCTTCCAGCTGTAAAAAAGGGCACAGAGAATCCATTTGTGCCAACCATGCATTAACTTCCAAGGAAAGGTAGTTAATTTAAGAGGACATGAACATCAGTAAATATTAAAGAGTGTTCCAATACAAGGTTTATCCATATAATAACCTCCTCCCCAAAAGAGGCAGTTATGGGCATGGCCAAAACATATAATTAAAATAAGTTTTAGCTGTGTTATACCTCCACCATTTAGCCGATGTAGACAAATCTATATTGAAGAGATATTGTGTCATCCAATAGACACAGAACAAAAGTTTTTGCTGAATAGACATAACCTGAGTTCCTTAGAAGCTTCAGATACAGACATTAAAGTGGCCATCCATTGATTAGGCAAAATGGGACAGTCCAGTTCTCAATTCCATTCCTGATGTGTATCATATTCACATATAATAAGTAGGGATGTGCACTGGATCGGGTCCGATCCACGATCCGAATCCGATCCAGGGGGAAATCGGATAAAATTATCCGATTTATCCAATTTCCGATCTCACCGCTGGATCGGCCGATCCAATCCAATCCAATCCGGAAAGGTTCTGACCCAGATCGAATGGATTGGCAGATCGGCGGGCGCCCGCTGGCGCCTACCGCTACTTTCATTGGCGGGCGCTAGCAGGCGCCCACCGATGGAAGCAGACAGCAGGGGGGGGCGTCCCTAGCGGGGCTGTCCGCTTCCATTGGCGGGCACCAGCGGGTGCCCGCCGATGGAAGCAGACAACGGGGTTAGGGGGCAAAGGACGGGAGCAGATGGCCAGAAAAGGTAAGCAGGGGGCAGGGGGGAGGGGAGGCGCGGTGGGCGCGCGGTTGGCACGCGGCGTGCTTACCTTCTGTAGCCGTCGGCTCCCATCCACCGCTGGCCGCTACTGCGAGCGGGCTTCGCGGCCTGCCCCTAGGTAGCGCGCCAGGTGATCATCACCTGATGATCACCTGGCGCACTACCTAGGGGCAAGCCGCGAAGCCCGCTCGCAGTAGTGGCCAGCGGCGGACGGGAGCGGATGGCCACAGAAGGTAAGCAGGGGGAGGGGGAGAGGGCTTACCCCCCCGGGGCCATCCGATTCCATCCATTGGCACCCACGGGCGCCAGCGACTGGAAGCGGACGCCCCGGGGCGGTAAGGAGCGCGGGGGAGGGGGCTTACCTGCCGGGGCCATCCACAGCGGACGGCCCCTTGGGGGGAGGAAGGAGTTAGGCCCCCCCTCACCCACCCGTCGCCATTTTTTCCTCATAGACTTACATTGGGGGAAAGCTTTCTTTCCCCCAATGCAAGTCTATGGGGGGGGGGGGGAAATGGCGGCCAATCCAAAAATCAGATGTCCGATTTTTGGATCGGGATCAGACCCGATCCGGTCCGGGGGGCTCCGATTTTGTCCGATCCGAGACAAAATTGGAGGTCCCAATCCAGGTCCCAATCCGATCTGGGGGGTCTGTGCACACCCCTAATAATAAGCATTTATAAACATGGATCATGAGGGAAGGAGTAGGGTCAACCCTAAATTCTAACAAATGCTGCAACTGCAAGTACTGCCATTCAGCTGTAGCAGCAAATTATATTTGGCATGCAAAGCCTACAACCGATGATATCCTGCCTGATCTCTCCAGAGCCTGAATATTCAGGGTTTGTAATATCAGCAATAGCTTCTGGCATGTAAAACTAGATTAAGAGCCAAGCAACTTGACTCCATTTTGGACAAGTTTGGCCCTATAGATTGCTCTACCTTCCCATGAGCATCTTACCAGCACTCAAAGTGTTTCAGAGGAAATTAACCCAGGATTGCCAGGTGTCAAGATAACTGCAGGTGACATCCTGATGTCAGGAAAAGGGACAAATCATATAGAGGCAGAAAACAACTATAATTACAAGCTACAGTCATTCCTCCAGCGGTGCAGAGAGAGGAACATCAAACTAAACTCAAGGGAAAAAATGAAACTCAAACTGCAGCAGGTGACATACACAGGGCATGTGCTATCAGCTCAAGGACTAAGGCCAGATTCCATCAACTTAGAGGGAATTCAGAACATGCCACTACCAACGAATGTGACCAGAGTCCAGCACTTCATAAGAATGATAACTTCCTGGCTAAATTTTGTCCACGTTTGACAGTGAAAGCAGACACTCTACACCAGTTGACAAAACAGACTGTAGAATGGGAGTGGATAGTGCCACAGTAGCAAGCATTTGAGAAATGAAAGCAATTAATCCTGGATGCCCCCGTCCTCAGATACTATCAATCAGGAGAGCAGCTAGTTCTACAGTGTGATGCATCTGAACAGGAACTAGGTACAATTCTTTTACAGGAGCAACTGATTGAATATGCAAGCTGAGCCCTGACAGAAAGAGAACTAGGCTATGCACAAATAGAAAAGGAACTACTGTTTGTGGTGTTTGGAACAGAGCATTTCCACCATTATGCTTATGGCCACCCAGTAATTGCAAATTCTGATCTCAAATTGCTAGAGACAGTTATGAGAAAGCTTCTTCTGGGTGCACCGAAATGGTTACAGAACATGTTGATGCTCCTACAGAAATACCAGGTAGAGATCAGATGTTGTCCAGGAAAACTCTGGTGTTGGCAGACACACTGAATCATGCCTATGTACCCAGCATAGGAGAAGCTGTACAGGGGGATCAGGACAACGAGTCAATCAACATGTTGCACTACCTCCCAATCAATACAACAAAGGTGTGGAAAATAAAAGAGGCAACAGACAAGGATGCACAACTGCAAGTGGTCAAGGGGGTAATTCTGGATGGGTGGCCTGCAAACAAAAGCCAAATGCCTGGTGCAGGAGAATATTTTCAGTTCAAGGAACAACTCAGCGTCCAAAACGGACTCTCCACTTGGTTCCATTGCTCATGATATATCTTTCATATTTATTATTTTTAACAATAAACTCCAAGATACAATAACAAATATTTACAATAAATATTTACAGCCCTTAATACCTTACAACCCCTTCCACGAAAGATCAAGGGTTGCTGCTAGCACATGACCTTGATGGAGTCACATCTTTACTACGGACTCCGTTAGTTGCATAGTTGCATAGTTTTTTAAAATGGCCTGATCGGGACAACTTTAATTCCTGCCCTTTGTCACTGTTTTCTAAATATGACTCTTAGATCTCTTCAAGTGCTTGGGGATTAGTCTCTGAGGGACTCAGATTCTGGCAGTTGCTGCTACATATCGTGCTTGTAAGAGCACAGATGTCTGTGATGACATAGTATACTGCCTTCTGGTGTAGTCAGCTCACAGTATTTGGTAGCCACTGCTTTTACCACAAATCCAGATGTCCATGTTTTCCTGAGACTTTCCACAGGATGTATCCACACTGGACAGTCTTTCTCTTGGGCCAGGAGGTATCTCATTAAACGGTTGTAGTATCCCACTTGTCTCCTTTGATTGCAAGTATCCTGCAGACTATCATTCCCAGAAGTTGGAATAGTAATCTACAATTATTTGATACTACTTCCTTTTAAAAATAGATAGGTCTATATCAGTTGTCTGCCATGGTCATGTGGAAAGTACATATGGCAATAAGGTCTCTTTCTGTCACAAGAGCAGCAGGTCTCACACCTTTCCTCATATGCCCTAATGTGTTCTTATTCCAGGCCAGTACACACACACTCGGGCTCGTCATAAGCAGCGGTCAACTCCCATGTGTGAGGCATGAATCTTTTCCATGACTCTCTTGTAGAAAGAGGCTTGATAAAGACCTTTCCTCTAATCTAAAGCCTGCCAGTGATTTATGCTCATGAAACAAGGATTAGAATAAGTTTCGAAGCCTACCATTTTTGACAGGTATTCTAGAATCGAAGACAAGGCATGCAGGATCAGGATCTTTGCAACTCATCCCCAGCCATGCTTTGCACCAGTATTATGCGCTCTTGAGGTTGCAACCTGGTGCTTTTTCAAGGTTGTATTCCAATTAAATAGAACACACAAAAGGCTTGCATTTGCTTCCTCTTCCATAATGGAATGTATTGTGAGGTGGGGGGAGACATTGCCCCTCCTTTGGAAAGTACCAATAATATAAGAAGCTTTGTCTGACAAGATGACCCAGCCACTGTGGAACTGTGATCCTTTTTTTTTCTTTTCTTTTTCTTTTTTAAAGAGAAGACCCAGAGAGATAGAAAAGCTGAAGTCAAAAGACACAGAGCATCTGTTTTGGAACAGGGCCGCATGGGGGTGGGGGTGGGGAGAAGGGTGGAGATCTTTCATTCAAAACAAAACAAAAGGGAAGATAAGAAACAGATTGAGGACTCCCTTTACAGCTACTATACTGTGCCACAGAAAGATATTGCAGGAAATGGACACTGAAGGACAGTATATTGAAATATTCAGAAATATCCACTAATGCTGACTTCGCCTGCTGAGTTATTCAAAGAAATTTCACACACACACACTTGTCTTCTTGAAGGAATCACACTACATTGGGCACTTTTAAACCCCCTTTATTTCAGGGGGGATATTTAGTGGGTTTTAAAGTGGGGTTTAAAATCCAGCATAGCTTTGGGTAGACCAATAATGAGGGCCTTGACTTAGGTCAAAAAGAAGTAGCCCAGGCCAGGGAGCTTATGTCATCAGCCCCTGAAGGGACCATGAGCCTGAGAGGACTGTTGGGACAGCCCTTCCTCCACCTTCGCTGATCCCACTTAAGACCTGCCTGCCATGAGGGAAGACAGAAATGAGGAAGCCCAGGCCTAACCTTCAATCAGCATGTCCTGTTTTTCGTTTTGTTTTTGTAATGTTAGTTTGTCCAAGAGCCGATCTACACTCTAGCTTTGTAACGTTTTATAAGGGTTACGAAAACTCTTTGGGCCACATGATGTACTCCCTTGAATGTTGTATACCCGAGGTTTTTTAAAACTCACTTCAGCTATATACAACGGTTTTTACTTTTAATAAATCATTTTAAGTAAAATAATATGTCCTTCCTTACCGTTTGTGATTTGTGGGGGCAGTGCTTTGTTTACCAGTGCCCAAATGCTTAGCCCTTGATTGGTGGGGAAGAAAGAGGGGCTAAGGAGGAGGTGGGCGAGTCAACTACAGGGCCCACAATGCCTTGCCCTAAACTCATTGTAAAAATGAAACAGAAAGAGTTGGACAGAAGGGTGTGACAACTGCTTTGAAGACTGTAGATTTTTTCTCCTGTAACGTGAGTACTCCTTAATGTGGCCTAAGACGTTTTGGAATGCACCTATTTGGAACGTTTTAAAATACTATTTAAAACATTCCAAGGTACTGTGTAGATAGGCTTTTAGTATTGTAAATGTCACCCTCCACCTGGGAACACCCCCTGGCACAGTGCCCAAGGACAGACGGGGAAGAGCCGCGCTGACCTCACTCAGCCAAGAAAAGTCAGAGCAAGTCCCTGACTTTTCTGCTGTAGGTCTTCATCTATTTTAGGGTGACCAGATAAAATCCAGGTCAGGGTTCATGTAACTTTAACAGCTGTAGAGAAAAGGGAATTTCAGCCAGTGTCATTTGGATGCAATTAGTTCCTGGTGAAATTCCCTCTTCATCACAACAGTTAAAGTTGCAGGGGCCCTGCCTTCTTTTGTATATGGTCACTCTAGTATAGTACCTGCACCTTTAACAGTTGTGATGAAGAGGGAATTTCACCAGGAACTGATTGCATACAAATGACACTGGCTGAAATTCCCTTTTCTCTACAACTGTTATTTACATGAGCCCTGACCTGGATTTTATCTGGTCACCCTAATCTATTTGCCCTGGGGAGGCTCCGAATCGGTGGCTGCATCATATAACCGATGCAGTGCAGATTCAGTGCCACTCTGGGGCAAAGACAGCCCCCTGGTACCGTCCAAGTATAACCAAGTGTAGTAGTTAGAGTAGGGAGACCAGAGTTCAAATGCTGTCTCAGCCATGAAGTTCGCTAGCAACCTTGGGCCAGTCACTAATTCTCAGCTTAACTTACCTCACAGGGCTGTTCTGGAAATAAAATGGAGGGAGACATGTACACTGCTCTAAGCATCTTGGAGGAAGGGCAGAATAAAGATGTATTTAAAAAAAGAAAAGAAAAGAAAGAAAAGACAGAAAGACATATGTGCCAGCCAGGCATATGAAAGATGAGAGACTCCTAGTCAACCAAACAGAGCCAGCAACTTTGCCAGGAAGAGAATCAGAATGTTCTGCAGCAGTGCAAGTAACTGTTTGCCTGAGGCAAATAAAGCAGATCCATAATACTGGGTGGGAAGATCCTAAGTTTGTACTAATTATTTTTTCTTTCCTGTTTTCCTTTTCCTAGCCAGAATTTGTTGCTGAGTTTGTTTGTAATCCTACGGTACAAACCAGCCAAAGTCAAGCACTTTGAAGTAAATTAATGTCAGTAGGACAGTTAAAGCGCAGGCTGAACACTACAGTCCTATCCTGGGCACCTTTACTTGGATAGAAGTCCCATTAAGTTCAAGGGGACTTACTCCCAAGTAAGTGTGCATAAGATTTCAGTGCTAGCATCTCCCATAGAAATGAAGTACTTCCATGTACTTAACTTTGACTGGATCATGCCTCTCAGCTTCCTAAGATATTTAACTTTCTGTAAGATGAAAAAAGAAGAAATAATTGTAGGAGGAAATATGGTAATGATACTGTCTGTCCAAGTCCTGTAGGAAAATTCCCACTTTGCTTGCCAAGAGACTTGCTGCCTTACAGGGTACAGGCATAATTAGAACAACATCCGAAATTAACACAAGTAAGGCCGACAGAGGCCTACAGAGCTGAATGTGCTGTGGAATACTGGATGCTGACAAAAGACCCTTTTGTCATCTCCACTCAAAGCACTGCCACATCAGTTAGTAGCATCCCTGTATCTGCCATACAATGATATAAAAATTCTAGAAGCAAAAGGCAGCCATTCCATTATCACGTGCATTCTGGCTGTAAAGAAGAATGCAGCTGAAAGGAAAAGATGATAAATCATTTTCCTTACCACAAGGTAGAAAAGAGATTTTCTACACAAGGTTTTTATTCCGCTGTGTCTACTTTTGGTTTCATCACAGGTTCAGGGTGCGAGCGTTTCCTTTCCTGCTTTTCTAGTGTTATAGTGGTATATTACAATTCTGAAAGTAGGAAAAATGTTTTCTTTCACTCTCAGAAATAATACTCCATTTTCCTGCCCTAAAACAAAAAAAAAGAAAGTGCTCTTTTTTTAAAAAAGAAGTGAAACTGGAGGGTAGCGACAAGGTCTAAACAACCCATGAACAACCGTGAGTAAGAAATGGCGAGCATCTTATGTAAAAAGGCTCAAAGCCTCTAACCACCAAGGCTAGCCTAATCCATTCAACAATTAAATTAGTTTCCCCCCCCCCCAGAACTTTTCCATTAATATTATGCTGGACATGTGATCAATTTGAATGCAATGGGGTTTTTTTTTTGCTCTTTAAGTCAGTAATGACTTCCCTTTACTAGTCCCTATCCAGCTGTTCCTGCCCATTGATTCCATTCTCTTCTAAAGTGATGGCTTTGATACACAAATCTTGCAACTCTTGCAAAATTGAGGCTCATTGTGTTTAAATGGATGTGGAGTGGAAGAAGGAAAAGAAGGTCTGACTATGGGGTAGGGATGGAGAATAAGAATAGGCCAGGAGGCCAAGACTATGAGGCCAAAGAACTGGCAGGAAACCCAAGCTGTATTCACCAGTCTTTTCTGAGGATGCACAATCTGGCACAAGTTAGAGCTGAACCACAACCATTCCAGGGATACAAATCAAACAGCTCAAAGAGGAGAGTCAATAGCATTATTTCCTTTCAAAACACATCTTTTAGTATAATTCAGAAGTCAAACATTAAATGGCTTTATTATTCATGCTGAAAGCAACTGAAAATAAAGACATAAACAGCAATTTAAAAAAATGAAATGAAATGGTCCTCAACATCGAAAGCTTGTTTTGGAAAAAGCACACACACACACACACACACACACACAGATAAACATACACACACACACACACACACACACATATATATATATATATATATATGTTTTTTTAAATATATGCATACATAGATTTGTATATGTCTTTATTGATGAATACATACAAAGGGCATATATATATATATATATATATATATATATATGAAAATACAAGTTTCTAGCAATTATGCATAAGCTCCAACGAAAACAGACCAGATACCAAATAAGTATCCTTACTGGAAGTGTAATACGGTGGTCCATCTATTGCTTTAAAGGAGGTGAGCGTTTATCTTCCCAGTGTTGTAATATCACTCTTTGGGCTGTCAGAAGAGCATGGAGAGTACATTTACAATTACCATTTAATTTCCAAGATGTAGATAGATAATTTTAAAAGGCATGTACATCGGTGAATATTAAAGATTGTCCCAGTACAAAATTTATTTGTATAGTATAACCTCCTCTCCAAAAGAAGCAACTATGGGAAATTGCTCAAACACATGTTTAAAAGAAGCATTAGCATTAGCAAACCCTTAATAAAGAGCCACTTCTGCATCCAATAGGCAGAACACAAAAGGTTTTGCTGAATCAGATGCAGCCTAAGACCCATAAACATGACATCTATGGATGCCAAAATGGAGATCCATTGATCAGATAAAATGGGACAATCCAATTCCCATTCCAGTCTTGCTTAAAACCCTGCATGTCATATTCATTCATCAATAATGAGTAATTATAGACATGGATCGTGAGTCGCTTTGCTTGATCAGCCTCAATAAGTGCTTCCAGTTATGATGGAGACTCTGATGATGTAAAACCACCCAGGCCAAATCTAGGTACTAGCAAATATTGCAGTTACAGGTATTATCATTCAGCCATCGATAATATATCATATTTGGCATGAAAAAATGACAAAAAAGTCATCATTGGCACCCACCAGTTGATTCAAAGTCAAAATCGCCTCATTTGTCCATGTCGACCACAAAAACATTTTCTTACCAATTTTCACTTCTGGAGTAAGTAAAGTCAATTTGGCATGAAAAAATGGATCCAAATATAATTAGTGTAATATTATGCCACACATCTCTAACTGTAGAAACAGTGGGAGGAACCCAACCTGCTCTTGTATGCCCAGAACCTAATTCCATCCATTCTGGCCATTATCACATACTCGGCTTGAAGCACACTCACCGGGACTTTGATCCAGATCTTCAGCAAGGGACTCACATGACGTCATCCCCCTGGCGCTGTTCTCATGCCCTGAGTGCTCCATTTTTAGTTTCTGTTTCGATTTAACCCTGAACAGACAAAGTCTGTTTCAGGCAAGTTCAGGCAAGTTCAGCAGGCTGAGCTGAGGTATTGCAGCAAAACCGACCACATGTGATTCAAAAGACTAGATTCACATAGGAAACAGAGGTGGAACCCACAGAAGCAATCCGGGGAGGTGTGATAAAGGCCTTAGAGAGAAGAACCAGATTCCAAAACTGCCCAAGGCAGAAGATCCAATGTAAAGAGGAATGACCAAAATTCTGTATGAGTCAACAGATAAGCTTGATAATATAAAGCAAGATCCAGAAAACCAAGTCCATCTTCTTTAATTGAAAGTTACATCCTTTTCAAAGATAATCATGGTGGAGAGGAACCATTTTTATTTTTATTTTATGAAACAAAGCATTGATTTTATGAAAATATTTGCCAGGTATAATTATTCCAATTTGATCTCTTATTTTACAATAGCATTTATGGGAAAGGATGGGAAAGGCATCCCATGCATGGCACAGCAGTGACCAACTTTATGGCAAATGTGCCACAAGCCATATACTGTGTATAGGAAGATGCCACTTTAATTGCTTGGCTTGGTTTTCCTTCTAGTTTATTGGAGGGAGAAAATAGCATTGGATGGCAAAAATGGATAGGAGTGCAGGCATGACTATGCCATCACTAGGCTCGTAGAGGTGCCACAAACCCACTGCGGCCTAGACATATAGAAGTTGTCATATAAAAGTTGCAAAGCTACTACAAATGTGTTCAGACATACTTAATTCTAGTGACTATCACTTAATGGTCAATAAAGGAAAGTGGTATTAATATAGAGCCAGTGTAGTGTAGTGGTTATACTGTTTGACTGGGACTCAGGAGATCCAAGTTCTAGTCCCCACTGGCCATGAAGCTAACTGGATGGCTTTGGGCCAGTCACTGACTCTCAGCCTAACCTATCTCACAGGGTTGTTGTGAGGATAAAATAGACAAGAGGAGGACCTACTGAATGCAAAGCATGTGCTCTATCACTGAGCAAAGCTACAACTTACTTCTCCCACCTCCCGCCATGCATGCAGGCATGCAAATCTTGTGATTAAAATGTCCACACTGACCAGGTATATAAAAAAAGTAAATAAATATATTTATTTCTCTGATGAACCAAAAAGTTTGGCATGCTTGTTTTTCACCAATATCTCTAAGCCTTTCAGTGCTATTTCTTTTTCAGCTCAGGAATTGCACCTGGGCAATCTCCCATCAATCCAGCTCAGACAAACGGTTAATGGTTAGCTGTTGGTCAAAATCTTGTGTTGTGGATGGTGACATTTTCTATATGGATGCTTCGCACTTGCTATCGTTTCCATGGAGAGGGGCCTTTTGTGCTGGCCACCAGCCCTGTGTACTGTTCTTCCTTGTGCACAACAAATAGAAAAGTCATACGCTTTCTCCAGTTCTTGCCAGAACAGCTTCTATCTTGGGAAGAAGGGGGGGGGGAATCAGATCAGGCATCTACAGCACCAGAAAATATAATATTCTCACAAACAAGTCCAAGGACTTGGAGATCTAGGACAAGACTTAATGCTTACTGTGCCAGTTCTCATCACCTAGAATGGGGCAGCCTTGTAAAACAGGGCAAATATTACACTTGGCTTGTTCAAAGTAGCAAGTTGTTAAATTCATGAGAAGCCCAATATATTCTATTGCTTTTTAAAAACTTCAATATGTTTAAATCAGGCAGTGTTTCTAATTCAATGTGGCGGGGTGTGTGTGTGTGGATGTGCTTTCATTCTCTTTCCTATAATATTTCTCTGGATGGTTTTGTGGTTTTCTTATTCCTTGTCCAAATTCAATCTAAATGATTAGAGGGAAAGTTAATGCTGATAAGCACACACTGTTTTTGAAACAAAATGAACCTTTGGCCCACATTCCTGGGAATTGTGGAAATCTCTAGAGTGACATTTCTAATTTTCTATGGCTCCCCTTCGAAAAGTCACTGGAACATAAGCAGTATGTGAACTGGAGTTACCCAACCATATAAGATGTGTTCTAAAATTCAGAAAAACAAATATGATCTCTTCCAGTAATCCCCATTGTATACACTGCCTGCCTAAAATGTTTTTTCCTTTGACACAGACTGAGGGCCGATCTACACAGTCCTTTGGAACGTTTTAAAAAGTATTTTAAAACGTTCCAAATAGGTGCGTTCTAAAACGTCTTAGGCCACATTACTGAGTACTCACGTTACAGGAGAACAGTCTTCAGCCTTTAAAGCGGTGTGTGCGGTCACACACTGTTCTGCCCTGTCTCTTTCTCTTTCATTTTTTCAATGAGTTTAGGGCAAGGCATTGTGGGGGTTGTAGTTCAGTCACCCACTTCCTTCTTAGTTCCTCTGTCATTCCCTAGCGAGTATAAGGCTAAGAATTGTGGGTGTTGTAGTTCACTTGCCCACTTCCTCTTTCTTCCCCACCAATCAACTGCTAAGCATTTGGGCACCAGTAAAGGAAGCACTGCCCCCATGAATCACAAACGGTAAGGAAGTACACATTATTTTACTTAAAACGATTTATTAAAAGTGAAACCATTGTATATAACTGAAGTGAGTTTTAAAAAACCTCAGATACGCAACGTTATAGGGAGTGCGTCATGTGGTCCAAAGAGTTTTCATAACCCTTATAAAACGTCAAAAACCTCGTACGTAGATCGGCCCTAAGCCGGAGGAAAAAGTACAGGTCAAATATTGATTAAAGGTACCCAGAATCATTCAGGCAAGAAATGTCTCCTGTCCATCATTTTGGATATTGGTTTCATCAATATTCTTCATTTGGGAGTGAGAACTAAATAAATATTTGAACTAATAAATCATGAGTCAGCAACATCAATCAATGTTTCTCATTCACATGAATCATGGATGCCACATAAATTCAGTTGCCCTTTGAGGTCCCTACTTAACATCCTTTTGATGACAACGTCTGTCTCCTGTGTGCCTCCTGCTCCTTTTCTCAGTTTTAGAGTGACAAAATAAACCTGTTTTAATCCAAGTCTTATGAGTTACACTACAAATTGCCCACTAGAGGGTACTGTCCCCATTGAAATCCATTGAAATCTACAGGCCACAGTGTCACTGGTCTCTTCGGGGTGAAAAGTGCTCATTTTGAAAGCGGAAGAAAGCCATCAAGAGAGCCCGCAGTAAGGAAAAGAGATTTCCCGCAATTTCCCCCCGTCTGATGAGCCCCTCTGTCTCTGGTTTTCATCTGATACTGAAGAATCCATGGAAGTTTTGTACCAGCAGCTGAGTGTGGTAATGAATGTGGGCTAACAAGTTAAAGCTTTATAGAGGTGCTGGTGGTCAGTAGGACTAATGAGCAGGAGTATGGATGTGTCCAGTCCTAGATGGAATTCAACTACCCTTGTCTCCAGCTTAGAATTGCATCTGGGCCCAGCCTCGCTCCTGGATGCCCAGGTGGCAGTACCTTTAGGAGTGTTTTTGCACAGCTATAGCTGGTATGCCATCTATGCCCTTTACTGGATAAAGCAAAACTGGCTACTGTCAAACATGCCTGGATCATTTCCAGGCTGGATTACTGTGACATGCTCTGGGTCAGGCTAGATCTGAAATGCATTTAAAAAGCTTCAGCTGGTGCCAAATGTGACTGCCAGACTGATTTCCAAAGCATGCTTTGCTGATCATTTCTCACTTTTGTTTCATCTGCACTGGCTTCCAGTTCATGTCTGGATGCAATTGCTTCTTACCTACAAAGCTCTGAAGTTTAGGACCAGGATATCTGAAGGCCAGCCTACTCCCATATGACCCTACCTGCCCACTTTGTTCAGCTTGGGAACCCTACTATGGTCCACTTTCTCAGAAGATTATGGTTGGAATGTAAGACAGAGCCTTTTCCACTGTGCCACTCTCTCCCAAGAGATTTGCGCTCAAGCAAGCTGCTAAGTCTTTTTTTTTATTTCACAGAGCTTTTAGTGTAGGATAAAGTTCTGTTTCCCTGTTATTATGCTGAATTGTTTTATCCTGTTCTTAGGTTTTATTGTTTGAAATTGACTTTAATAATTTGAACTGTTTGTATTTGGTGCTATGTATTTTATGGATATTTTTGAGTGTATTTTATAAGGAAAAGCAGAGTATACATGTTTGAATAAATAAAATAAGTAGGCATTCATCATTCAGTATGTTTTTATTCATATCTCCAGGTGGCTCTCAGTTGAAAGAAAAATGCGCAAGAAAATATCAAGGGTCTGCAACACCCCTTCACAATTAATATTGGCAAACATTACAGACCCAGATACCATATAACACTGTATACTATAAATAATAATCGTTAATACAGTTCCATCTGTAACACAAAACTGGAGTCATCAAATGGAACTCTCAGTCGTTTTTTTTAAAATGTGACTAAATTTGGGTCTATCTGACCCCAATATCTGTTCAATAGAGTGATTTTTTTTTACAAGTGTTAGTGCGATGGAGCAGCACCAGCATAGCATTTCTCTGCCCACTTCCAGTTTTAGAAGAGGCAGAATACCAACAAAGCAAACGCATTCTAATCACTGCTCTTTCATATGTGTATTCCTTATTTTCAATTCTCAGAGTTTTGGCAGACAACTTTTAATTTATTAATTTCTTGCAAGCTATTTGTTATGCAGAATTCAAAAAGCTAGTAGTCATTTTGGTCTCTTTTTCTGCCTCCTTCTCCACTGGTCATGCTCCTTAATTCACTTTAGAATAAGTATGACTTTTTAGGACAAGTATAAATGTTTAGATATAGTACAATCTGTAAGCTTTTGTCAGCTGCTTTGAGACATCCAAAGGTGTCTTTAGCACTAGCGGCACTCCATTGAATATTTCCATGGCATATGTAGTTGCCCATTATTCTTGCATAACTCATTGTGTAAGCCACACAATGGCTTGCACAACGGGTTGCACAACCATAAATCACAACCTCTTGCACAACTGTGCTTGTGCAAATGTAACTTTAGTTGGATTCTTCTCTTGCACATTGTTCAGTACTAGGGATGTGCACTGGATCGGACCCGATCCACGATCCGAGTCCGGTCCAGTGGGAAATCGGATAAATTATCCGATTTCCGATCCGACAGCTGGATCGGCCGATCCAATCCGAACTGGTCCGAAAAGGCTCCGAACCGGTTCGGCGGATCGGCGGGCGCCCACTGGTGCCCACCGCCGCTTCCATTGGCGGGCGCCAGCAGGCGCCCGCCGATGAAAGTGGACAGCGGGGGGGGGAGGAGGGGGGCGCTTACCTTTCCGGCCCGTCCGCTCCCGTCCGGCGCCGGCAGCTACTACCAGCGGGCTCCGCGGCCTGCTCCAGGGTGGCGCGCCGGGTGATGTCATCACCCGGCGCGCTACTCTAGAGCAGGCCGCGGAGCCCGCTGGTAGTAGCCGCCGGCACCGGACGGGAGCGGACGGGCCGGGAAGGTAAGCAGGGGGCGCGCGGAGGGGAGGAGGGGGCGCACGGAGGGGAGGAGGGGGGCCCTTACCTTCCCGGCCCGTCCGCTCCAGTCCGGCGCCGGCGGCTACTACCAGCAGGCTCCGCGGCCTACTCCAGGGTGGCGCGCCGGGTGATGTCATCACCCGGCACGCTACTCTAGAGCAGGCTGCGGAGCCCGCTGGTAGTAGCCGCCGGCGCCGAACGGGAGCGGACGGGCCGGAAAGGTAAGCAGGGGGTGCGTGGAGGGGAGGAGGGGGCGCGCGGAGGGGGGGAGGGGGGCACTTACCTTTCCGGCCCGTCCGCTCCCATCCGGTGCCAGTGGCTACTACCAGCGGGCTCCGCGGCCTGCTCCAGGGTGGCGCGCCGGGTGATGTCATCACCCGGCGCGCTACTCGAGAGCAAGCCGCAAAGCTGGCTGGCGGTAGCCGCCGGCGCCGGACGGGAGCGAACGGCCCTAAAAGGTAAGCAGTGGCGGGGAAGGGGGCTTACCCCCCCCGGAGCCGTCCGCTTCTATCCGCTGGCGCCCACGGGCGCCAGCGGATGGAAGCAGACGGCCCCAGGGGGGGTAGGGAGCGCGGGGGAGGGGGCTTACCTGCCGGGGCCGTCCACAGCGGACGGCCCCGGGGGGGAGGGAGTTAGGCCCCCCTCACCCACCCGCCGCCATTTTTTCCTCATAGACTTGCATTGCAATGCAAGTCTATGGAGAAAAAAATGGCGGCCGATTCAAAAATTTCCGATATTTGGATCGGGATCGTACTCGATCCGGTCCGGGGGGCCTCCGATTTTGTCCGAACCGATCCGTGACAAAATTGGAGGTCCCGATCCGGGTCCCGATCCGATCCGGGGGGTCCGTGCACACCCCTATTTAGTACCTAGTTTCTGCTAGTGCAGCATCATTTATGCTAACCGAATGACACAGCTGGATACTGCCCTTTATCTCTGTATATTATGGTTTAATTGGGCTTGTATTTTTTTTAAAAAAACTTTTGCAGACCATCATGGGTTGTTTTATGATTTATTTTGTGAGGCTTGAACATTTGTTTCCTAACACAAGGAGGCTTCTCATAGCAACTGAAAGCCATAGTATAAACAATTCCTGTGAATAGTCAGTTACACTACACAAAAACTAGCTACCATTTGCTCCATACAGCTGGAATAAACATGCTCCTTCCACCCAACCCAAATGGATACAAATTGCAGCTGGTCCAGATAGGGGCAAGTGTGCAAACACACACACACACCACATATCAATACTGGCTGGGGATATAGCTAAAATGGGCTATTTAAGCCCACTCCATCCATTGTTAATTAGACTGTCACAAAGGGACAGTTTTTTCACCTATTCTACACTGTGTGCCTGACAGGATTTGGCACACAGTGCTTTTAGGTGTGCCATTTTGTCATAACACCAGTGCTGTTTGGGAAAAGTAATATAGACAGTTACGAACATAGGTGAGCACTCTGAGGCATTTTTAAGGTGATGGAAAACTCCTTACACTTGCCACACAGGGCTGTGGGATCTGGGTGGGTGGGTTACAGAACCTCTCTGGGCTCACCTGTTTCACCCAACCAGAATTGTGGTGCTCGGGTGGGCGGAGTGATTCTGGATGTCTCCCTCGACAGCTGAAGGGATGTGGGTAGTGTGTCCTCCAACTCACATCCACACTAATTTAAAGAAAGGATGACTGTGAGGCTGCTCGTGCATTGCCAGTATACTGCACTATGTTCTGTTTCTCGCAGATTTTATTATGTTAAAGTTAAACGATTTTGTGGCCCTAATTATCTCAACAATGTGTGCCTTTCTTGTTATTCTGGGTGCAGTCACAAAAACTGGATCCACACATATCTTTTCCATGCAGGCATCCAAATTGTTTGGTATGCTTGATGCTTTTCCCTACCACACATATAGGTGTAAGTCTGAAAGGCTCATTGCAAGCCATTTCTAGCCACACTTGTACTGATACAACATTGCTGCTTTCCACTGATG
This sequence comes from Anniella stebbinsi, assembly GCA_029215795.1. Lineage (NCBI taxonomy): Eukaryota > Metazoa > Chordata > Lepidosauria > Squamata > Anniellidae > Anniella > Anniella stebbinsi. The sequence continues at coordinate 194,932,302 of JARDYH010000003.1, forward strand.
TGGTGAGTCTTTTACTGGAAATGATGCCTTTGGATAGGCATCCTCAACTGTGGAGAGCCCCATGCATACAAAAAGCCACAGACTTCTTTGTGGTGAGGTTACATACAAATTCACCCAAGGGATATATGACATCATACATTGGATAACATGAATTCTGATCAACATGTTCTGTAAACAAAATCAGAATAGTTTGCATCTGTAAACATTTTTTGTCTTTTCTGGTGTTTTCTTTTGAAGACACCATAAAAGATTTACTTCAGACTCAAAGGGGCATTTAGGTAATCCACTTTTTGTTTTATTTCATCAGTACTATATAACAACAAAACATTATGTAAAATAAAAAAAACTGGAGATGATAGTGAGATCCTGATTAAATAAAACAGAGAGAGAAAGAGATATGTTAAAAACAAAAACACATGGGATGCAAACAAAGTTAAGCTCATAAAGTGTGCCTTCTGGTCCGTCATAAAAGCTGAGCTCAGGATGTTACAATTACTCAATCTCCGCTTTCATTTAATAAGTGGAAAACCACTGTCTGGGAAACAACACAGTAAGTGCTGGAAAAACTGGGCAGGATAATAAATTGCGCACACGCAAAGAGTTTTCATCTTTAACAATTATGGAGTCATCTTTAATTATTATTCTTGGCCATCTATGCCACTTTTTCACATTAATAATTGAAGGTTAATTTATAAGGGCTTTCTGAGATATTTACAAGAATAAGACTAAACATGTTCCCAATAAAACAAAAAAAGAAAAGAACTAGAAAAGAATCTCCATTTCTACCACTAACATGGCCTACTGTCTCATCATATACTAGTTACAAATAGTACCACATGCTCAATAAGATGTCGGACTAAAGCCTCCACGTCTAGTTGTGCTCTGTAATCCTTGTAAACTTTAAAGCCCTACAAAGGTCATGACACTCGGAAATCTTTTCAGAAACGGACACATGAGAATTTGTTATGGGTTCATTTATTTTATTTTCCCCTTTAAGATGTGGCTGGACTCATGAAAAAGTGTAAATTCACTGACTAAGCAGTGCAGATTACTGTGAATGCTTTATGCAATTTGCATTTCTTTCATTGATTTTCTAATGAAATGGTTATTATGCTCTTGCAGGAACTCGGTTCTATTTAGCTAAGGATATGGATATGGAAAGTACCCAAGAAATCGACCAACTTAAGAAACTCTTCACCCCAAGACTGATAAAACTGGACTTCTTATTCCAAAATAGGAAAAGGTTTTAAAAAATGTGTGGAAATACACTACATACATACATACATACACTACACTATATACACTACAACTATGTAAAATGCACTGAAGGTCCACACAGTTTGCTCATTTTTATAAGAATTCAGGGGGAAATATAATAATAACAACAATAAAACTATGTGCATTCACATGTCTTTCCACTTGGAGTCTTTAGAAGATATGAATTTGTTTGACTTAATAGATCTAGAACAATGTTCTCACACTGTAAGGGCTTGCAATCACGATACCTAGTATTTGGCATACCAAAAAAAATCTCAGCTTTCTTTTTCTTTTCTTTTTAAAGAAAAGTCATTGTCCATTGGAAGTAATGCCTTCAAACCTTATGGACAATTGCCCAAACTATCCAGAGATTTCTCTGTGTGTGTGCAAGCAAGGAGCAAAACAGCATACTTTTATATTTAAAATGGAACTCTATGGGATTTCAAGGTCACATATTATTTATTATTTGTTACACTTATATACCGCCCCATAGCCGAAGCTCTCTGGGAACATATCTTATATTGAGAGCATCTCTATGACCTTTATCACATGGGCAGTTTGATCCACAGCCATGGGGTGACCAGATAAAATCCAGGTCAGGGCTCATGTAACTTTAGCAGTTGTAGAGAAAAGGGAATTTCAGCAGGTGTCATTTGTATGAAATTAGTTCCTGGTGAAATTCCCTCTTCATCACAACTGTTAAAGTTGCAGGCACTATACTAGAGTGACCATATACAAAAGAAGGCAGGGCTCTGCAACTTTAACTGTTGTGATGAAGAGAGAATTTCACCAGGAACTAATTGCATACAAATGACACTGGCTGAAATTCCCTTTTCTCTACAACTGTTAAAGTTACATGGATTTTATCTGGTCAGCCTACACACTCACCATGACTTTGATCCAATTCTTCCACATGATGTCGTCCCCCTCGTGCTGCTCTCGTGCCCTGAGTGCTCCTTTATTCCTTCCTCTTTCAAAATATCCCTGAACGGGGACTGTCCATTTTCTTCCCTCCTCTGCAGGCTTAGCTGAGGTATCGGAGCAAAATCGACCATGTGTGATCAAAAAGCTACACTCGCATAGGAAACGGAGTTGGAACCTGCATAAGCAAAACCGGTAGGTGTGAGGTCTACATTAAGGGAAATTGTTTACCCAGGGCTGTTGTACTTCCTGGTTCTTTGGTGCAATTGATGTGGGCTGCATTACATGGGAGGAGAGGGGTGACAAGGCCAAAGATCCTGCTATTTCCCAGGGCACACATATTTGAATTGAGGGAGCACCTCCCTCCCTTTCTGGGATGTGTGCAAAGGAGTGGAGGGGGGAGTCTTGTTTTTATCTGCTGTAAGTATGCAACCCTTGACACATTTACTTGAGACTGAATACTGAGTAGACATATGAGGAACTATTAGAACAAATGAACAGAAAGAAGAAAATAATCAAAAAGAATCACATTGGATTTAACCTAGCACAACTATAACCTAAATAATGATGAAGGCTCTTGTTCTTGTGGCCTTATAGACCCCTTTACACCCAAGCAGCACACATACTTGAGAGTAAGCCAGATCTGCCTCCCTTTCTTACTGGGATGCTGTCATGACCACTCTCCTTTTTACCTTTTGCTTTAAAGGATCCCAACTATGAATGCAGTCGATATATGGATGCCCACTCTGTGGATTATTTTCTTTTAGTTCCCATCTCAGGGCACCACCTTTTACTCTCCCACTGGTTCTGTGATTCACTGACCCTTCGTGGTCCCATAGCAACCAGCTTGGCACTCTGTGCTCCTTTTTAATCCCTTTTTATTCCCTTGACCACTGCCACCATTTACGTCAGTACCTTTCCTCTGGTACGTCATGAATCCAATCCAGTGTAACACAATAACTTTTATTTTACAAGAAGTAAGTTCATGCATTTCTTTAAGCATGTGGTTTCAATTGTTTCATTACTTGGTTGTTACAATAAATATAACATGTATCCTTGCCTATTCTACCCTCTAAAGTTACATCTAAATCCTCTTTCCCCATCTTATTCCCAAAGTAATAAAACACAGTCCCTACACTGCTCCAACCTCTACAGCAGACACCCCCAACTCTCTCTCTCTCACTCACTCTCAACTGCCAACTACTAACCAACTGATCTTAACTGTCATTCCCCCCTCACATACTTGAATCCAACAGCCAATCACCATTCACTCCAACATTCTATTCACTCACTTCCTCCAACATAACTAACCACTTACTAGCCTTACCATATGAAATCCAAACAGCAATTACATAACAAATAAATGGAATTAAACAGTGAAACAACAGTGAAACAGAGGCATTTTATCTTCTTTTTCCTCCATTCACAGACACAGAAAGTCCTTCCTTGGCATATTCATACCACAATACCAGCTTTACATGCTGCCAATTTCCATTATTAAGGGTTTATTCCAGTTTATCTCTGATCTTTTTAAAAAACATAACAAGGTGGGGGGGACCCCAGGAGATGTCCTGCTTGTTGACAACGTCATGAAATCAACCTGCAAACTTCAGTGAGTGTCCAATCACGAGCATGATATAAATCACTCATTTAGAGGAGCCCTGAATCCAACCATTGGTCCTTTTAGCCCAGTAATGTTGATGCAGACTGGCAGTGGTTTTTCAGGTAGGGTTTCTCCCTACCTCTAACCATACCTTTCCAGGGATTGAACCTGGGACCTTCAGCCTACAAAGCATGTGCTCTACCAATGAGCTACAATTTAGATTCAATCAAAAAGTATTTCTCAGCACAAGCAGTCCATGCCTACTCAGAAGTAAGTCCCATTTAATTAAATGGAGCTTACATCCAGGTAAATGGGTATGGAATAGCAATTTTTGTTACACTTCAATCAGCCAAAAAGATTTTTAGCTGAAAACAGGAGATAGGTGGGGGATCAGGAATATTTGACTTTCCATTAAAGGACAATGGAGATGATATCAAAACATTGAAGATTTATATGGAAAACAAGAGAATTAAGTCTGACATTGCATCATCTTGTAGTCTATACAAATGTATTGGGCTGCAATCCTATGCCCACTTTTTTGGGAGTAAGCCCTGCTAAATTCAGTGGGATTAATTTCTAAGTAAATGTGTGTAGGTTGTGTAGTTAGGCTATATGGAAGTTTTAGATGAGGGACAAGATGAGATAGGCATGAGATATGCAATTATACAAAGCAAGCATATTTCTATTTCTAATAAAGCACAGTTATATTTACCACAGTGACAACTTATCAATTTGCATCAGTTTTATTAGTGCACTTGCTGAATGGTAAACTTAAGTTTGTTGCCATGTAAAGTGTACAATATCCCTTGTTATCTTGATCTTCCTAGAACTGAAGCAAAGCCCTACCTTTTTTATGGTTTACATTGTTGTATATTATTATTATTATTATTATTATTAGCAGTAGCAGCTGTCTTGAATGGCCAAGAAAGGTAGGGTATGCATTTGTTAAATAAATTTATTTATTTATTTATTTATTTATTTATCGTGAACTAGTATTGGTATATAAATACCAATTAATCCATTTATATTTTGCTAACCAGAAGGAATCCTGTTACCTCGTAATTCATCTGGTTGTTGTAGTATCAGACCTCAGACATTATGGTGCAAATGGGCCATCTTATGAAGTGGAATTTATCTTCGCAAAGAAATTGAACAGCTTAGGAGAAGCTGTTCCTGAATGGCTCCAATAACAGATCGGTTCCAATATCTTAACATGGGGAGGTGATACCAGGAATTGGCTCTCATAATATGCCCACTGTGCTCCATAACATCCAAACTTGTACCTACCCAAATTAAAAAAATAGGTTATGCAACTTTTCTTTCATTAGAATTGGTTGATTGCGATCACTGTGGGAAGGTCAAGTGGGTGGTGATACTTAGATAATCATAGATTTTGGCTAGCAAATGTTTGTGTTCATCCATCTTTTGCTTTGGAAGTTGTGAACACTTCAGTCCCTCCCATTCTCCTTTGCTGGTTCAATGGAAAAGATTCCACCAACTGCAAGGATGCTTATAACTTTGTGAACTATACTCAATAAATTAATTTCATTAGTCTAGAAGTATGTAATGGCATTTGGGTGGGTTTCCACCCTCCTCCAGCCTCAGACTGATAACTCTTCTTGGCTAACAAACTGCATCTTTCAAGAAATATGGAACTAAAAATGGCAGCTATGTGTTGAGTTCTCTTTTCACTCCTTGCAGTGTAGACTACAATTCATGCAATACCCTGATGTCATTACTAAAGGTTGATCCAATGGTGTCATTATGGTGGTGGGGGAGAACTGCCGGCAGAATGGATTTCCCCTCCCCTCCCCACAGCTCCTGGGATACACTGGGGTAGATTTGCAGCATGGGGGGAGGGTGAGGAGGGGTTGCAGGGGGTGGGGGAAAGGACAGGGAAGTCCCATCGTGAACTAGTTTCTCATTGTACAAGTATCTGTTTCTGCCAGCACAATGTCCAGGCCAGCCTACCATTAGGCAGAGTGAGCCGGTTACCTCAGGTCGCAGATGCTGGGAGGTGGCAGCAAGGTGTTGGAGGAGAGAGCTATGAGCCAGGCATCCTGCCCTGTGTTGTAATAAAAGATGCTGCTCCATTGCCAGAATCAAAGAAAAAATTAACTGCCAGCTCAATCGGCTTTTGTACATGGAATGGAGGGTGGGGGCATCTTGTCCTTCACCTCAAGCAGCAAAATGTCTTGGGCCAGTCCTGACAATGTCATTAGCATTAACAGAATGCCACTGTTAGTAAAACATGCCTGTGTGCATTTCCCTTTTACTACCCATGACAGGCAACAACATGAAGTGAGGATGGGGAAATGCAGGGCATAATGGCATCAAGAAGACACAGAATAAGTTATAACTTATAACCCAAGATTCCTGCTTCCATCAGAATCTAAATCGCCATATTACATTTTGAAACCTGAATTTTTAATTTCAATATTCAATCTGGATTTTAAGCTGAAACTTTCTATGTGCAAATTACAGCATCATTTCTTCTCAGCTCTTTTACTTGAGTAGTTATGGTTCCTTCCCTCTCCTCACTTCCTGCTTTCTTAATTTTTATTATTGGTATCCTATTAATCTACATTCAGTTAGTAGACTAATAGAAAGATCGAGATATGATCAGTTTGGTTAGTTTCTGACTATTATTTTACTATTTTATGGTTTTTCTATAGAAATACAAAACACATTTCTGTTAAAGAGGGAAAAAATGGCTTTCATCCAGTCACCACATTCAATTGCTTTTCCTTTTAGCCAACCCAAATATTAGTATTCACAAGACTCACCTCTTGAATATTTAAAAGTTATTTTCTTTCCACTGCTGAGCTTTGTTTCCATACATCTTATAAGTCTGATATCTGAAATGTGGAAAATGGCTACATACTTATGGGATGATCCCATAGCCACAAACAGTGAGATCAGCAAATACTGGATCAATATATTATGGAGGTATATTGGTCTGGAGGGATCCACTCTCCCACAGTGAGGCAGAACATTCCCAAGTAAGAAAGTTACTTGGGAAAACACAAAACCCGACAGTAATAAAGTCAATCCAGTGAAGAACTGGAGAGTCTGAGGTGCTTAGTCATGAAGCTGTCAAAAGCTGCAATCTTAACTTTTTGGAAATCAATTGAAAAAACTCCCTTCAGCTTCAATGGATTGGAATGGCTTCTTAAGAGAATCATTCAGTACAGTATCATAAACTGCCAATAGGGACTTTACTTTACAGGAACCCAAACTTTCTATTTCTTTTGCCTTCAAGACAAAGGTTTTATTCTTGATTATTTTTCTTCTATGTTAACATATGACATTTCATTTCCATCTTTATTACAGAAAAGTACATCATTCATTTTTTTTAATGCCATGTCTTGAAACCAAGTGACTGCAACTGACCTCTAATATAACTTCCTTTATCTTTCGGGGGGGCTGTCTATGCCCTGCATATCCTGTGGTGGCTGAGCAATGGTGCCGCGTCATTTATATGACACAGCTGCCAACTTGCAACCATCATGGGCTTTTTGGATGCAACTGTGTGCTGGAAAAGTAGCTGACCTAACATGGCTTTTCCTTTTACAGTGAGGTTACCATCTCCTTTCCACCATCTGTCAGTGGTGACCTTTCTTTGGCTTCAAGCTGGGGATGTTCCTGAGGGTGGATGAAGGCCTGGGATAGGACGAGGTAAGTGGGAAGGCAGGATAGAGGGCAGGGGGGTGGGCCCAACAAGCCAAATGACTGCCAGCACTGCGGCTCTTTCGGTCTGGAAAGCCCGCGCTCTCTCCTGCAATGAAGATTAACATTCCCGCCCCACAGCTACAATGCCACAGGGTTTCAAGGAAATGAGCAGCAAAGGCACCATCGTCAAGACATGGCCTGGGAGCCATAGGTTTTTACCACCATGTGCTTATAAAAGCAAAGCACATGACAACAAAAATATAACTTTACACTTCAAAGGTTTTAGAGTATAGTTTAGGTTTGCATATTCATCCAAATTTGGAGATGCTCATTTAAAACTTACCCAGATTTTCCGAACTTCTTAAGCCTGCTAAACTGGGCTGAAAACACAGAGCTGAGAAGAGTTTTCCTCATGAGGTTTCCAGTGCCTCGGCTAATGTACCCCTGATGGAAATATTTTGAGGTTAGCCTTTGTTGCATATTTCTAAACTTCCACATCTGTTCAGAAAATGGAAAATAAGAAAAGTCAATGCAGAAAATGGACTGTATGAACCTTTCAGAAATATATCTAATGTATGATTTGAAAAATGTGCAAAGATTCACTGGCTTTCCACCTCTTTAAAAGTTGGTTTACACAGAGAGTTTCTAGAACTTAGAAGCACAGCAATGCAAACACATTTCATTTCAGAATTCTAATGCAATCCAATTAACCTTCATAAGCAACTTACGTTGCAATTCATGCATTTAGCTAGAGGGTCTCTGCAAAAGTGTGGAGGATGAGAGGCACAGGTCTCTGCTCTGAACCAGGCAGATAGCCTCCAGCATATACTGTGCCTGCTGTGTGCACCCAAAATGCGTGGGGCTTTATAAACCTAACCTCCACGTTTGCATGACCAGTGCCAGTTCCAGGTTTTTGAAGGCCCTTCAGCAAGGTATGCTCAATGGGCAGCCCTCCCTTAAGTGAGTCTACCTTCTTAACACCATTGTCTCCAGCAGTTATTGCTCATCCTCATCTTTCTCATCATTGCTCCACGGCAGAAAACAGGTAGGGAGTAGCATCTACTGTTCTTCCTCCTAACCACCACTGTTGTCTGGGCCAGAGCGAAAGGCAGATGAACAAGTAGGTTGCAATGGGGAAGAGAGGAGCAAGTTCAGAGAGCTTGTTAGTTGGTCCTTGCTGGGACGCGGGCCCTCAGTGAGTGCCTGACCATGCTAGCCTTGATGCCAGCTCTGTACATGAACCCATTTTTAAAGAAACAATTCAGTGAACTTGGCCTCCACTAGCCTAACCAAGGGCCGAGTTCATGCCCCAGGCTCTTTGCATAGTGGAGAAGAGAACTTGTACAGCTTGTACAGCACTGCTTTCACACTGCTGCCCCAGCTAACTGTACAAACTGTGGCTTTGTTAAACCTGTTCTAGCCAAGCCGGTAGGAATCAAAATGAATGTAAGATGAAAACTGCAATTGCGATGACACTGTTTGTGCCTTTAATGCCAGAGAACATTGAAGGATCTCGTTTTCATTTTATTAACAGCAATGGCTTTCACACTTTCTACTTTCAGAGACTGCTTTCCACATGAACCTGCCTGCTATGAAACTTCTGAGCATGTTCTTCTAAGCCACACACTCTGTTCATGCAGAGTGGCAGCCACGCTTCCCGTGTGTCACCCTTAGTACATGAGAAAGAGCTGTAGCTAAGGGCGAAAGCAGATAATTGCTTTAAAAATGAAGCTAGCAGCTATGTCTTTTTTGTCTTTTTTACTGTAGAGGAAGTGTGTGTAGGGGGAATGATCTGGATTGGGACCCTAGTGTGAGGGGTGAGGGGGGACTTTAACCCTTCCCACTGTTATGGTTCAAATCCGGATGGCCCCTCCCTATGGCTGCAATTTATATTGCCAAATATAATTGGATCACTATTTAACAATATAAAATGTAGGCATGAGTGCCCTCCATACAGATAGAGATCATAGCAGCGAAGAGGGGGGCTTAACACCCCCATATTCTGCTTTGGGGCTGCAGATTGCAAGGACATTAAGGGTCTTGGCTGCCTATATGAGCCCGATTCAAGGTGCTGGTTCTAACCTATAATGCTTTACACGGCTTGGGACCACAATACCTGATGGAACACCTCTCCCGACACAAACCTACCTGTACACTACAATCCACATCTAAGGTCCTCCTCTGGTTGCCTACTCCGAGGGAAGCACGGAGGGTGGCAACAAGGGAGAGTGCCTTTTCAGTGGTGGCACCAACATTGTTATCTTTTCGGCGTCAGGTCAAGACTTTCCTCTTCTCCCAGGCATTTAACAGCATATCATGAGGGTTTTGTGTTGTTGTTGTTGTGCTTTGACCCAGAATTGTTGTTTTAAAGGATATTGTAATTATAACTTGTTTTTATGCTTTATGGTTTTAAATTTTGTATATCAGTATTTTTAATGTTCAGTGTTTTTAATTTTTGTAATCCGTCCAGAGAGCTTCGGCTATGGGGTGGTATATAAATGGAATTAAATAAATAAATAAATAAATAAATAATTGATAGCAAGCTGTGAAATAAGTAGGGAGAGTTAATGAGTAAGCTGTCATGGACCGACAGCAACAATGCCAGAAGAGCACTATTGAGGTGGGTGGCACTGCTATCTTTATGAAATGTCCATATAACCCCATGATGATGCTGTCAGATGAATTTAATTGTATGTTTGCATATCGATGTTAAAGACAGTGCATTCATTTATGTGTTTATATAAATCAGATCAACCCAGATTGTGATTATTGTGCTAACAGAATTAACTCTATCGAAAAGGGGGGGGGCGGGTAGGTTGACAGTCCAAACAAAAACAAACACAGTAGCTCCAGATATATTGGTGATAGGGCTTTGTCTCAGTTCAGCTAACAAAGAAACTGGGCAGTATTGGTTTCCACATTGAGCCACCAATTGATCTCCAAAATATCTAGGGTGACCTGAAAGTTCTTCAGCATTAACAAAGTAGTCCCCTTCACATGTTGAACTTGTGAAGGAAGTGCCACATGATTAAGGGGAAGTGGCCCCCTGACACTGCATAGGTTCCCTAATCTCATACAGGAGCACCTATAGCCATCATGCATAGTATTTTACACCACGTATGTAGACCTCCCATGCTCAGGAAGCCATGCTCAATGCATTAACATTGGGAGCAGAGTTGTCATTGTAGTCTCATTTCTCCTTTATTGCATTGAACCCTGATCATGTGATTGGCATGCGAAGGAGACTAGAGACTCAGCAGAATTGGTTCCTCCATTCAACCTTGAATTCATTTGCCAGAATTACTAGGTCTCCAGCAAATATTTTAAGGGGTGTTGTGTGTTTGAAGGGGAATTACCTGAAAGGCTCCCCAAATATTAACTTTTTCATGCTGGTTCACTGCAGCTTTGACACCATTTTTTGTTGAAAAAATATCCGCCACACAGTCAACTGGGGTGAAGGATATTTGGATATAATTATGTGACAACATCACCTATTCTTTCTTTCTTTCTTTCTTTCTTTCTTTCTTTATTACATTTGTATACCGCCCCATAGCTGAAGCTCTCTGGGCGGTTGGCAATGTTGGCAATCTGATGACGTCACTTAGGACAACCAAAGCTAATTCAGAGTGAAGACAGCAGTTTCTAAATAAGCATTGCCCTCACTCTTCACTAGTTTTATTTGCTCTGTGTTGTCCTCTCATGATTGATTGCACAATTATGTTTTTAGGATGTTTTTAGGATGTTTTAGGATGTTTTAATGCAGTTTTAATAATGTATGTCATGTTTTAATCAATTTTATGTATTTTATTATATTGTTGTTCCCCGCCTCAATCCAAATGGAGAGGCGGGTAAGAAATAAATTATTATTATTATTATTATTAATTATTATTATTTCTGTGTTACTAGAAAGAAGACAGATTTTTTTAAAAAATGCAATGAAGCTGCAGCAATCAGGACTGAAAAGAAGTTCACAGTGGGCAGTTTACAGGACACTAGGGTGGTTAATAAGCACGGTGGCTTGGTAATCACCCTTCGTGTGCTGGCTGCATGCCAGCCCCATTTCTATAATCACCCTTGCCTTGCTAGGTGTGGCTTTTTGTGTCATCTGAACAGTGGCTTGTTGGGATGGTTAATAAACCACCCAGAACTAATGTCCTGTTGTAGGGTTGTGGGGTGTTTGTTAACCACCCCAATAAGCCACCCTTGCCAGGTTCCAATGACACAAGAAGCTAGGATGAGGAGCTTGAATTGGCAATCTGGTAACTGTGGGTGCTGCAGCCCACTATGGCTTAAATAAATCATGGTGTGCTGCCGTAATTGAATGACTCAGGTCAATGTAGTGCTGCTGCCATCTCCTGAATTCAGGATACAAGGAGGCAAAGTGAGGTCACCCGAATGTCTTTGCAGCACCCATCCAAAACATTAATACACGAATACCTTGCCTGAAAAGAGCATCAAAAAGAAGAGCACATTATGCACAAAATGCACACTCCCATTTCATTTCAGCAGTATAGCTTCAGAGCCACAAATTCACATGAGATCACAGATCTATGAACTGCAAAAGGGCATGTTGTAACTTTTATAGTTCTTAGAAGGCAAGCCACGGTCTTCTGTGAATTTACTATACAGATGTTACCCTGTTTATCTGAGCAGACAAGGGGAAAAGTTTTTTTAATCATCTGGAAAGATAAGTCTGCAATATGATGCACAATTACTTGGAGTAAATTCAATTCAACACAACATGACTTACTTCTGAGTAAATATTTATAGGATTGGGCTGCATATTCTGAGAGCAAGGTTTTAAAATGTTCAGGCCTTAGGTACGTTACACTGTTAATCAGACTCTGCCCATACATGAAGTGTTTTGTACAGGCATGGACAATGCATTTTCAATATTCATGCCTTATGTCATTAGTTTTCAGTAGGTTGGGAAAATAAATAAATACTGAATAAAATACTGAAAATGGGAAAATAGGAAATGAAGAGGAGAGAAAGAAGAGGAAACTGAAGAGAAAATTGAATTTATACAGTTATATATCTATATCTATAAATATGTTTCATGTTGTAGATTGGAACTAAAAAGTAAATCATTTTTTATTTACAATGAATTGTATATATACTGGACATATATCATGGTGTTTCCTTCTCAAAAGTTTAGGTTTGGAATATTAGTCATGAAATTCTGCTTCTGGGAACTGTATACTATACACCGTCCTTTTGGTTTCCGGATGTGATGAATCAACATTCAGAGCAACCTGTGACACATTTGCTTGCAGGAAGTGTGTGTGGGGCAATGTCAACCTCCATGCTAAAACTCCACTCACAAATGTATCTCTAGCCCTTTTATTTCTTTTATTGCGTAACAAACAAAGTAGGCTGATTCACTTATGCATATTAGACATGCACCAACACTTCATTTTTAGGTGGCCATTGAAGATCCAACTGGTTATGGAAACCTTCCCTGAGTAGTGTAGCCCTACCACCTTACTGGATACAATATATTACAAGCATTTTTTAAACGTTTTTATCATTTGTGTACACTGCTTTGAATCTTTAGATGAAAGTGGTTTATAAATACTTATAAATGAATACATACTGCATGTTGATCATTTCATAGCTGTAGTGACACAGTGACCTGTATGTGTGTGTGCATGAAATTCTTCCACTGAAAAGTGTAACAGCAGAGCTGATATGAAAAACTCAGTCCGTGATGTTCAATCTCTGATTAGTGTGTCCTCCAGGGAGAGATTCCTGGGGCAGATTTTGGCATCATTACAGGGGGAAAGTTCCTATGTGAAAATTTGCTGGTTATTGTCAGATTGTGACCCTTATGTTACACACAAAACAGTTTTGTTTGCTACAGTTGTCAAACATATTCCCGCAATCACTCTGAATGCTATTGCAGTGGACTGTGCAAGTGATTCATTTATTTGATTTCTGTTACTGCATGGTGTTATTCTGTTACTGCATGGTCTATCAAGCTGTTCTTTTTTATTGTAATCACTATTATTCAAATATAATAAAATTATTTGATTTGATTAGATTGGTGTGTCACACATGCAGATATCACAGCATGGCAGCTGTGGAACCATGCACATGCATTTTAGTTAGCCATACTAGGACTAAATAGAAGTGAATGGTGTATACTGACCATGAATGGAGTTGCTACTACTTCTTCTTCAATGGGCCTATTCAGACAACAAACTAAGCCATGGTTAGGCCGCTAACCCTTTTGCAATAAATGATTAGTGAGCATGCTTAAACTGAGCAGAACAGAGAAAAGAAGCTGCCCCAGCTGGATTAGAAGGAATATAAGGAAGACAGCTCCCAGAGAGCGAGCGATCAGAGCGAGGAAACAGGGCGAGGAAACAGGAGTTTGTCAGGGGAAGTGTAGTGTAGTGGAAGAGGAGACTAATGCAAAGAAGAGAGGCCTCAAGTAAATCCAGGAGGCTGCCTATTCACAGCTGCCATGTGTTCCTGAGTGCTGATTTAAGGGGTGTGTCCTGAAAGCTGCTGCTGAAAGCTGCTAAAAGCTGCTGCTAGGCCTGGAAGGGTGTGGCCTGATTGTCTGATTGCTCTCAGCAACTGAGTGGGTGGGGAGATTCATTCTGTTTCCTGACTCCTAACTGAGTAGAGAAGAGAAGAGGAAGCTGCCCCAGCTGGACTAGAAGGAATATAAGGAAGAAAGCTCCCAGAGAGCGAATGATCAGAGCGAGCAAACAGGGAGAGCAAACAGGAGTTTGTCAGGGGGGTTGGGTTCGGCAGGGGAGGTCAAGGGAGAGGTCCTTAACAAAACTCCAACACAATCAGAGGGCAGAAACAAAACAGAAATGGAGATTATGGATGGAAAGGAGTCTCAAGTGGTGGTGATCTGCAAAGTGTGTGCAATGTTCATGTTCCTGCCTGAGATCAACATGGCGTACACCTGCAACTAGTGCAAGCTGGTTGCACTATTGGAAGAAAAAGTGAAAGTACTTGAGCGGCGAGTGTGAAGAGTCCTTAGACAGAATGGGAACTGCAACAACAACAAGAAGCACAAGACATTGAAGAGCAACAGCAAGCTGAAGCAGAAGTGGAGAATGCTGAGATGAGGAAAGCCAACGAAGAAGGAACTCCTTGGAAAAGGGTGACAGTTAGGAGCAGAAGAACTAGAAGACACTCTGCACCAGTGGAACTATTAGAGTTATGCAACTGTTTTCAGCTACTGGAGGATGAGACTGGAGGACAGCCTGCAAAGGAAAAATTACAGGAGACCCCATGCAACAGTGAACAAGAGGCAGAAGGTCAGTTGACCAAGAAGAAGAGAAGACTCCCTGCTGTGTGGGATTGAAACCCAAGTATGTCTCAAAGTCCCATGGACTTGCCAGGCATGCTGTCTCCCTGGAACACAGATTAGAGATGTGGCTGAAGGGTTGCCAAAGCTCATCAAGCCCACTGACACATATCCTTTTCTTCTTATTCATGTGGGAACAAATGATATTGCCAAGCAGAGCTACGAAGAAATCTTGTCAGACTTTGAAGCTTTGGGAAGGAATCTCAAGAACTTTGGGGCCCAGATAGTTTTCTCATCCATCCTCCCAGTTCTTGGAAGACAAATAGAAAGGGAAAGAAAAATACTCCGGGTGAACAACTGGCTACAAAGGTGGTGCCAACATGAGGGATTTGGATTTTGGGACCACAGGTTACACCACTTGGTAGATGGACTGCTGGCAAGGGACGGGTTGCACCTCACAAGGGCTGGGAAGAATGTGTTTGGCTACAGGATGAAGAACCTCATCAGATGGGCTTTAAACTGAATCCTATGGGGGTGGGAGATGTAAACTTTGAGGCAACAACGGATGAAGGCTTATGCACCATAACAGAGATAACAGCTCTAATAGTGCCCCAAAACAGTGTTCACAACAATGTAGGAAAGAAGCCAGACTACAAAGCACATGGGCTTTGATGTCTATATACTAATACCCATAGTATGGGAAACAAACAGAATGAACTTGAACTCTTAATACATGAAGGCAAATACGACTTGATAGGTATAACTGAAACTTGGTGGGATGACTCCCATGACTGGACTATAACAATTGAAGGATATAACGTGTTCAAAAAGAACAGAAGAAATAGAAAGGAAGGTGGAGTCGCACTATATGTTAAAAATACATATCCCTGCACAGAAATACAAGAGGATGAGCCTGGGAGTCCCATTGAGAGCATCTGGATTAAAATAAATGGGGAAAGGAATAAAAGGAGCATGACAGTCGGAGTCTACTGCCGACCACCCAGTCAAGGAGAAGATGAGGATGAAACTTTTGAAAAGCAAATTGCCAGTGTTTCAAGGAAATCTGATGTAGTAGTAATGGGGGACTTCAATTACCCCAATATCTGTTGGGAGACAAATTCTGCCAACAGTGGCCCCTCCAAGAAATTTCTGGCATGTGTGGCTGATAACTTTCTCCTATAGAAAACAGAAGAAGAAACTAGAGGAACAGCTATCCTTGACTTGATACTGACCAATGGGGATGACTTAGTGGATAAAGTGGCAGTTAGGAGAACTCTGGGGGAAAGTGACCATGTCATACTTGAATGTAGCCATACGCATACTCTGGATTTCAGGAAAACCGATTTTAATTCACTCAGAACTATGATAAGTAAGGTCCCATGGCAAATGGTCCTAATGAGAAAAGGAGACCAAGATGGGTGGGAGTTTTTTAAAAAGGAAATTTTAAAGGCACAATTACAAACAATTCCAACAAGGAAAAAAGATAGAAGACAACAGAAGAAACCAATGTGGCTCCACAAAAAGCTTAGAGATGACCTGAAAATAAAAAAGGATACATATAGGAAGTGGAAGGAAGGCCAGGCTACAAAAGAAGAGTACAAACAAGTAGCACAGAAGTGCCGGAATGGTATCAGGAAGGCTAAAGCTGAGAAGGAGCTGAGGCTAGCGAGGGATGCTAAAAGCAATAAAAAGGCTTTCTTCAGATACGTGAATAGTAAAAGACAGAGGAAAGAAATGGTGGTTCAACTGCTTCATGAGGATAGCAAATTGGTAACAGATGACAAAAAAAGGCCAAAGTGCTCAATTCCTACTTTGGCACAGTCTTCTCTCAAAAGTGGGTCTATGACCACCCTGGCAAAGGTGAAGTACAAGCTGAAGGGGCAGGATTGCAGTTTGAGATTGATAAACAAATGGTCAAGGAACACCTAATTTCATTGAACGAGTTCAAATCTCCAGGGCCTGACGAACTGCACCCTAGAATAATACAGGAGCTGGCAGAAGAACTCTCAGAACCACTGTCTATTATCTTTGCGAAATCATGGAACATGGGTGAAGTGCTGGACAACTGGAGGAGGGCTAATGTTGTCCCTATCTTCAAAAAGGGCAAAAAGGAGGAACCTAAGAATTACAGACCAGTCAGTCTGACATCCATCCCTGGGAAAATTTTGGAGCAGATTATAAAGAAGTCAGTCTGTAAACACCTTGAAAACTATGCAATGATGACTAGAAGCCAGCATGGATTTGTCAAGAGCAGATCCTGTCAGACTAATCTGATCTCATTTTTTGATCGGATAACCTCCCTTGGGGACTGTGGGAATGCTGTGGATATAGTATATCTTGACTTCAGCAAAGCTTTTGACAAAGTGCCCCATGACATTCTGATTCACAAACTAGTGAAAAGTGGGCTAGATGGAACAACTATTAGGTGGATCCACAGTTGGCTACAGAATCGGACTCAAAGAGTGCTTATCAATGGTACCTTTTCACACTGGGGGGAAGTAACAAACGGGGTACTGCAGGGCTCAGTCCTGGGCCCAGTGTTCCTCAACATTTTTATTAATGATTTGGATGAGGAGGTGCAGGGAATGCTTATCAAATTTGCAGATGACACAAAATTGGGTGGGATCGCTAATACCCTGAAAGACAGAAACAAACTCCAAAGTGATCTTGATAGACTGGAGTGCTGGGCTGAAAACAACAGAATGAAATTTAATAGAGATAAATGCCAAGTTCTACACCTAGGAAAAAGAAACCAAATGCACATTTACAAGATGGGGGATACTTAGCTCAGCAATACTACAAGCGAGAAGAATCTTGGAATTGTTGTAGATCACAAGCTGAATATGAGCCAACAATGTGATGTGGCTGCAAAAAAAGCAAATGCTGTTTTGGGCTGCATTAATAGAAGTATAGCTTCCAAATCACGTGAGGTACTGGTTCCGCTCTATTTGGCGCTGGTTAGGCCCCACCTTGAGTACTGCATCCAGTTCTGGGCACCACACTTCAAGAAGGATGCAGACAAGCTGGAGCGTGTTCAGAGGAGGGCAACAAGGATGATCAGGGGTCTGGAAACAAAGCCCTATGAGGAGAGATTCTCCAGGCTAAACTGGACATGTTTAGCCTGGAGAAGAGAAGATTGAGGGGAGACATGATAGCACTCTTCAAATACTTGAAAGGTTGTCACACAGAGGAGGGCCAGGATCTCTTCTCAATCAACCCAGAATGCAGGACACGGAATAATGAGCTCAAATTACAGGAAGCCAGATTATGGCTTGACATCAGAAAAAACTACCTGACTGTTAGAGCAGAACTACAATGGAACCAATGACCTAGGCTCTCCCACACTAGAGGCAATCAAGAGGCAGCTAGACAACCATCTGCCAAGCATGCTTTAAGGTGGATTACGCACTGAGCAGGGGGTTGGACTCAATGGCCTTGTAGGCCCCTTGCAACTCTACTATTCTATGATTCTATATTTAGCTCAAAATGCTAATCACCATGGCTTAGCATGTCATCTGAACAGGGTCACAAACTGGAGACAGAAGGAAAAAAAGGTAAAACCAAGATCTACTATAACTTCATGGATGCCCCACATCCGTCTAATTTACAATCAGATGAAAGTGGACTACTCAGCAAAAATCATAAATCCAGCACTCTGTGGTGCAAAAGCAATGAAGGCAGACATCTTCATGATTTTAAATGGAGTATCCACCCAAATGAACCATAATCAGATTCCATTTTTTGTGATACGGCAGCCCCAGAAAACCTAGATTTGTGATTTTTATGGTGGACACGTATATGATCTGTGGACATGTATATGGTCTGTGATTTAATGGCAGTATTAAAGGAACTCTGAATAAAAATCCATAAGATCCATGTTTTTATGTATGTTATGGAAAAGCTGAAAGTTGCCAGATCCAAGTTTTCTATGGTGAAGTCCAATTATGCCCAACATGGAACCAGTGCAGTTAGGTAATTTTAGAACCTGGTCTTTTGGAGTGGGAGTAGGGGGAGTGCTTTAGATGGCCATGTGTGTAACTTCCATTCCAGGCTTTATAATGGCATCTACATTCCTGATATGTTAGAGCAACACCAAACTCTTTTTCAACCCTAATTACAAATATTTTGAGCATGTGCAGCTGTGCATTGTAAACTCAGTTAAATCAAAATATCATCATGACTGCAGGAATGAAATAATTCTGCTGCCCTGCTCACCTGTTACTCTGTGAATAGTCATTTGGGGGGGTCCTTCCAGCTGTTGGCCCCTGGCCTTTGACCCCAAGGTCTAGGGTCCTGTCTTCATGGTGCCGCTTCACCACTCCTTCCCTCTGAAACCCTACAGTATTGCTGCTGCGGGGTGGGGGCAGGAAATCCCTACACCAACAGGGAGCACAGGGTTTCTGGCCATCCGGGTACTGGAGCCTGTCCCCCTGGCCTCTTCCAGGGCTTCTGGTGACCAATCACCATTTACTATTCACCCCGGACCACCCCAGCTCAGTGCTGGAGCAAGGTCACATGGTGGAAGGACCATTGTGACCTCACTCTGAAGAAGAAGTAAGGGTAAGTCCCCAACTTTTTTACGGTGCAGCTTCGAGGGAAAGCTCTGTGGTGACTACGAATTGGCAGCTGTCTCGTATAAACAATGCATTGCCAATCTGCAGCCACTGTGGGGCAAAGAGGATGTTTAGACAGCCCTTAGCCCTAGCTGCACCACTGCATTGAAATTGCATTTGTCACAGCAGTCTCACACTGGGTTAACATTTTCATTGAACTGTCCAGCACAATCCCATGATCCCTTTGTTGGTCTGTCACCATTAGCTCAGATCCTACCAGTGTATATGTGAAGTTTGGGATTTCTTTGCCCAACATGCATCACTTTGCTTACATTGAACTGCACTTTCCAGTTTGATGCCCGTTCCCTAGTTAAGAGAGATCCTTTTGGAGCTCTTCACAATCTTTTTTGTTTTAACCACAGTTGGTGTCACCAAACTTGGCCACCTCACTGTTTACTCCTAATTTCAGGTCGTTTGTTAAAAAGTACTGATCCCAATACAGATCCCTATGGGACCCCACTGTTTAGATTACTCCATTGGGAGAATTTACCATTTACGCCTATTCTCAACTGTCTATTCTTTAACCAGCTACTGATCCATAAGAGGGCCTCTCCTCTTGTTCCAGAACTGCTGAGTTTGGTGAAAGACTTTGTAAAAAGCTGTTCAGAACTCCAGGTATACAGTGTCTAACCGGACTGTGGTCACACTCATATCTCACAGTAGGATGGGCACCATTTAGGATTAAGTCCAGGTTCACCTCTCTAGTCAGTTCTGTGACCAACAATTTAGCACATCAAGAAATGTGGCCCCGACTGGAACATGCATTTATACAGTCAATTAATGCAGAGTACACAGAGTTGCAATGACCTTTGCTATTCTCACTTTAATCCAAAGTGTGGGTGTGGGGTGGGTGGGTGGATTGCAGCAAAGCCTATGCTGGCTATTATCTTGGGGCACTTATTCAACAAGATCCCTTAAATAGGATGCTATATATTTTAACCAAGCGTTTGAAGTCAGGGTAGACCTGGCAGACACTTCAAACATCACCTCGCCCTGCGTTTCAGCTCATGGGTGCGAAAAAGGGATTGTAGCGTACTTCGAAGAGCTTGAGAGCAGAAGAGGGTCTCTGTGTGTGTGCACGCGCGCGTGCGTGCGCTTGGGGAGTTGCTCGTGAAGTTGTGGGGCGCTCTGGTTTCCAAACGTTTTTGCTTTCCTGCGTCCGCCACCGCTGCAGGGTGGGGCTGCGCGTTGTAGCCCGGCCTCCAGAGGCGAGAAGCAGCCGGCAGCCGCAGCCAGCCCGGGACTCAACCAGGCTCCCCGGAGGCGGTGGAACCATCTGAAAGCCCCGCGCAGGTTTCTCCCGTCCCGCTTGGGAATTGCCCGGCTGGGCGGGAACGAGGCGCAAAGCTGCCCAGGCGCCTTTCCGTGTCGTTGTGTGGCTTCGCCGCCCTCAGTGAAGCGCAGCAAGTACCGCTTCCGCCGCCTCACGAGTTGGGCTCAAAGTTTTGAAAAGCGCGTCGTCTTCTGTTTTGGAACGATTGAGACGCGCCGCTTTCCTCTTTTTCGAGCCTTACCCTCAAGCGCGAGAGGCACTCACTCACTTCTCCAACTTCGCGTGTGGAAGGGGTGGAAAAAACCGGAGGGGAGGGAGGTGGGGGGAATGGACCAGCGCTCGTGAGCTTTTCCACAAGCCTGTGAGCTAGAAAAGGACGCGGAGGAAGACGAGGGAGAAGAAGAGCAGCGCCAGCCAGGAGGAGAGGATGGTGGCTCAAACCAAGTAATGCCAAGTTGCCAACATGTAAGTTTCTCTTCGCAGCGCTTATTTCTGCATTGGATGGGAACACGCTATAAACCCCCCTCTTTTGTCGTCTATCCCTTTTTCTAATATCTCTCTGATGCTTTGCCAGCCCTTGGGAACCAAATAAACCGGTTTGGCTTTCCTCTACTTTCCTCGCACGGCATACTCAGGCCAAACAGACAAGCTCACCCCCCCCCCCCCCAGCCCTCTTCCCTTAGTCAGTGATGGTCACTCTTTTCTGGGCAGAAAGGGAGGCAGGGCCGGAAGAATGGGAGTCGCCTGTTTCCTCAAGAGCAGGTAAGAGACTTCCCACGAGTCCCAAATCTCAAAATGAACCAGGATTTTGTTTTTTAAAAGACGGAGCAAGTGATGGCATTTTTGTTGCTCATGAATCTTTGAATGGGTGCAGGGATTTTTAAAAATACTAATAATAATAAATTCACCTTTAAATTAACAATAACGTTGTTTCGAGTACAAGTAATTACTTGTGTTTATTATATTCTAGGGCTTTGTAGAGAAACCATGGGAATTGTTGAAACACACCTGCTCTTTCTGTTAGAGTTTTGATCTACACTTTTACACATGTTAAAACACATCTCTGTGGAGGCAAAGGTAAAATCCAAAATAGTTATTTTACAAACCTGTTACTGAGAATTCACTCCTGCTTTCACTCAAACAGAGTAAAAGCAGAGTGCATTCTCAGTAACAGAGTTGTAAAAGAACTATTCCTAGCCAGAAAGGTGCTTTGCCAAAGAAAAAAGGAAAAACAGGGGCTCACAGAACGGAGGTATTCAACTCCTTGCACTTTCATCCTTTCCCTCTGTATGCTAGGTTGTCAGACTTTTTTTTTTCTTGGAGAGAAATTGTCACAGCAATCATATTTTGAAGATGTTATATTGGTTAACTCTCCAGTGGATAGACTTTCCCATTTGTATAGTACTTATTAAACTCAAGCACAGCAACCAAACAAGTTCATCTCCTTTGCTGGTAGGCTGACGCTTGCTAAATGTATACACACTTGCAGTTTGATATGAAAGCAAGCAGTTTGGGGGCAGAGTGGATTTTTAAAGATTCTGTTTTGAGCAGGAAGGTGTGAAGAATAGTTAATATCAGTTTCAATATGTTCTTGAATAAAATATTTTCCCCATTTTGCCTTTAATGCCTTTAATGCCTGTGATACCTGTCTTAAGTCATATTGTCCTGTGAGTAATTGACAACATGCTAGCGGCAGTAGTCTGCACTCTTTGGGGCAGAAATCTAAGCCGATAAAGACAGAGATGGAAATGTTCACTTTTAATTAATACAAATGAAACATTACTTATTAATATTCTTTTGCCATCCTTCAACATATCAAATTTCAGGCAGTGAAATTAATGATTCTGATTCATTTACAAAGAAAGTCCGCGACGTAGCTATATTTCTTTTATTGTTTATTACTATCCTTCCACTTTGACAGCTCAAAGCTAAAACTTGATCGCTAGGAAATAATGTAATTTTAAAACTGTAGTGTTAATTCACCATTGCAAACAACTACAATGATACAAACTGTGGTGCTATAATGGTGCTCATTAATAAAATTATGCTACTACAAATGAAGGGGAATTGGTGGGTGGGACACTGGCCTTGTTCAGAAGACACCTTAAACCACGGCTTTAACCACGGTGCTTAAGCCAAAAAGCCTTAAGCACTGTGGGTAAAGCTGTGGTTTAAGGTATCTTCTGAACAGGGCCATAATGGAACAGATGGAATATGGATGGGGTTTGTGGTGGTGTAGGTGAGGGGCACTTGGAAGAAGACGTGGCAGAGAGGTTAACTTAGGAAGTTTCTGTCATAAATCCTTGTTTTCTTTCTTTTAAAAATGTAAAATGTTTTTTTTTCTATCTCAGGGTTTTATTTTGAAATTGTGCACTACTCTCCGTTTCTGGGCTAGGATAAGAAAAAGAATATCTAAGGCTGCAATCCTATGCACACTTACTGGAAAGCAAGCTCCACTGAACTGAGTGGGATTTTTTTATGAGTAAACAGCATGGTATAAGTATTACATTATAAGCAAACCATCAGTCTACTGAATGGTGTTAAGGAAATTTTCCTAATCCTCAAGTTGGAGACTCACCAGGAACAGGCAAAGTCCGATCCAACAGGTTTATTGAATACAACGTACGCAGGAGAGAGATGTGGCACATGGGTAGTACCAAAGCTCTCTGAATCACAAAGGCAAAACTGTTTCATTTTATCTCTGTTTCAGGCTCTGATGTTACATACCACTCACCCCCTCCCTCCTGTGATGGACTACATGTCAATAATGATTCAAATAAACTATTTCTTAAACCATAATAAAACAATATCCCAGGCATTTGATGCCTCTATGTAATTTGTTGCATTCTGATAACCTTCGATTACTGATACTTGGTGGTGTTTGGTCTCATCTAATGGCCAGTTTTTCTTGGGAAGAATCTGAAAACGTTTACATTATAGGTGCCATCTTGGCTGTAAGATTGTGTTTGAAGGCCGTTGAGTCATGTTTAATTTTCAACACCATTTGGAGGATGAGCTTGTGAGAATTGTTATCAGGAAAGCATGTTTTAGGTTATGGCTTTTTGTGTTCTTTCATTGAAATGCTAAAATGTGAGGTGTGAACTTTAGCCTGGTATAGTGTTAAGTGCCTCTGCTTCCTCTTGAAACGTTTCTTTGAGGCTTGAGGAAAACCAGAGTTCAGATTTTTTTATTTTATACCAATGCCCAGGTCAAAAATCCTTATCAGTGGTGATGCACTAGATAATGTGTTGCTTTGAACATTTATTTATTTATTCAGTTTCTCTTCCACTCAGTAACTGAAGCTCTCTGAGCAGTTCATAACAAATGTGGGATTAGGCAGTTAGCTCAGTAAAGGATTTTATTATGCTAAAACTAAATAAGACTGTATAGTAATGGCCACTGAGCCCTAAGGATAAATCGGAAAGATTGAAAGATAAATAGTAAATCTGTTGCAAACAACATTAATTGGAAACATTAATTTCCTTCTTGATTATTAATGTGATAAAACTAATGGTACTTTAGGTTACATTATTCATTTTATAATTAAATTTACTTTAATATTGAATAGTTCAAATCTCTATCATCATAGCCTTGTATAAACATTTGATTTCATTTGTTGCTGAACTGTCTCAAAGTAGCCTGGAAATAGAGAGGTCACCCTTTCTTTAAAAAAAATGCCTAAGACAGCAGTTTCTTCTAGATCTATTGTACAATATCAGCAATTGTTAGCCTGCAAGACAGAGTAACCCATATTGGCATGATCTCTTGTAAACTTACATGTAGATGGAACTTCCCTTTAATGCAGAAGTTCACAATAAAGCAGGGCCACAATTATATAAATAGAACCAAGGGAACTTTTCACTCATTCTATTTATTACTCGTTACCAAGTCAGGCTTTGTAATGTGTAGCTTTAGAGGGTTATATTGTATTTTTGGAGACCATGTATCATCTAGACATCAGGCCCCTAGCAGAGTCAGGCCCTTGACTCAGCACTTTCCCCTAGGGATTTCCTGGCACCTTGCACTAACTTCTTGGAATTGAGGTTTAAAAGGAAGCCCTGCCCTGGTGATGGGCCTGCTATATGGGGGGTTGCTAGCAAAGGGGGACAGTTTTGGGGGTGAGCGTCACCCCATTTGTTTTTTGTTTTGTTTTTATATTTGCCTAACTGTTTTAGTTTTATCAGAGCTGTGATTGTTGTCTGCTAGTGGGAGAGATATGTTTCAGAAAAAGCCAGGGAGGTGGAGCAAATGGCCAGTGGCCAGTGTAATAGTATTGGGGAGAGCAGAATAGGTAGTTGTGTCCTTGGCAGGATCTACACTACTGGAGCAGTGAACATAAGAAATAAAATAGTAGAAAGATTAAAACCGAATATTAAAATTGTTGATATTAAAACAGAAAACCAATAAAAACTGTGACTAGTCAATTAAGGAATGCTTCCTGGAAAAGAACTGATTTCAGGAGGTGCTGGAAGCAGCACAGCATTGACACTTGCCTGACCACCAGGGGCAGGGAATTCCAAAAAACTGTGGCCACCACACTAGAGGCTCTTCTCCTGGTGGACTACAACAGTGCCATAGTTCCATGTGGAACCACCAGGAGCATGCCCTCTGATGATCTCAGGGACTGGGCAGGTTGGTAAGGGAGAAGGCGCTCTCTCAGATATCTTTCAACGTACATGGCGAGGCTACTCTGTCATGAGTGCCTCAGGTCTTCATGATCTCCATGGGAGCAGTGGGTCTGTCCCAGCTGGTATCTGGTCCCATCCTTTCAGGACATATCATGGATCCTGTTTTCTGTGTTAGGTGGGATGAGAGTGATCTGGGGAAGATCGCTAGCTAGTGGGGTTTAGATCAGAGCCTCTGCAGGGATGGTGGCTGATTGATCCAAATAGGTTTCTAACAGTTCTTGGGAATTTTCCTGTCACCTCAGCAGGCAATTCTGTTGAAGCTCTGTTTGTTCTCTGGAATGAGGAAATATTGCAGGAGGTTGACAGAATTGCCCCTTTCCTACCGCATAGAGCTGAACAAATTCCCTGGCTTTCCAGGGAACTGGTGGTGATGAAACATGGGACAACAGCTAGAGCAACATTGGCAGAAAACTCAGAGTCTGATCGAACATGGTCTAGGGCCCATATGAAAGCCTACTTCGTGGTGGTAGTAAAAAAAGTGTCCTTCTCCATCATTATACCTGCACAGAGTCGCCAACCTAGTGGAGCTCTCTTGGGTGGTAAAGCCTATTACATTCTGGCTATGAAAAGAAAATATAGACCACTTGATAGCTCATTGCGACCAATTTATGCAACACTTTTCAGATAAAATCACTGTTACCCATGCAGACTTGGATGCCATAGTTGATACAGTTCCAGTGGATATAACTTTGGCCTCTTCTCTGTGATTTGTTTTTGCTTTTTAAACTATGGTCTACTACAGCCTTCTCCAATGTGACACCCTCCAGATGCATTGAACTGCAATTCCCAATAACTCAGGCCAGCACAGCTAATGAAGATTCTGTCTGGGGATGATGGTAGTTGTAGTCCAAGCCATCTGGAGCACACCTCATTGAGGAAGACTGGTCTACTGCCTAGAGACCATCTATTCCATGACATGTATACATTAAAGTAGTTGGATTTAAGATTATTGATTCACCTCAGCTGACTTAACCCTTCCATCCTATAACTGTTCTTAAGTTTTGTTGGGCTATACATCGGACAATAGTAAGTCTGAGGATTTGGCATAAAGACAGAATTATTTCACTTTAATTAAAGTATTGATAGATCAGAACTGCACCTAAATATTTTTAAGGAAAATTCTCCAACAGTGGAACAACAGGCAGTATCCAAAAGAGCTTCTCTGCATGCGGCCAGTCCCTACCATTTGCTGCCATAATGTAGTGCTTCTGGGGCAAGCCCTGAAACAGACAGAAACACTTGTTTTTACAAAGGTCAGGTCACTGCCTGATAATCTGCTCCAGAGGATTTCCCAGCCCTCCAGAGCAGATTTTGAGGGCATGGGGGGGGGCTTCAGGGGAGGAGGGGAAATTGCCTCCTCATGGTTGTGCTAATGGAACTGTTTCTGTCAGTGACATGACGCCATTAGATACAACCCATAGTATCTCCATAAAACTCCTGTTTCTGCTGCCCTCCTGTGACCAAAAATGTATGTGGAAGCTGTCAGGCCAAAATATATGGTTGGTTCTGTATGATCACCAACTATGGGTTGTGGCTTGACAGGTCTCTCTGCGTGTACATATACACATACACATATATACACTTTTTTGCAGTCTTGAACAAGCATCAAGATTGGTATTCTTGCACTAGGGCATTGGGGCCTGCAGTAGCTAGATGTGGAAAGGAAGCAACCTTGGCATGTACTGGAACCAGTAGCAGAAGGAAGAGGGAGCAAGTACGGATGTGTGTGCAGATCCATACAAATCTTTAGTCTTCCACTCCAGAAAATAAAATTTGGCCAGGCCTGTTTGAGTGATGTAATGTCTCTGGCCTGTAAAATGAATTTTCAATCCATTTTACAGCACAAATTGTCATCTGTTATTCCAACAGATACTTATGTCCATCTTCCTTCTCCCCAGCTTCTAATAACATAGGGAGGTTATTACGGGAAGGAGACTAAAAGTGTGTGAGAGAGAGACAGAAGTAGTAGGATTGATTTTATTATTAGCTTTTGGTGTTCCTCTTCGCTTCTGTATCTGGAATAGTTCCAGATACAAACTGAGTTTTAAACATCTATATAACAACAGTGTGAAGGAAATATAACCTGAGAGTTAGGCACTAGAATAAGTAGGGGAATTGACTGAGGACAACGTAATCTCATATCTTCAATAGCCATAAAATAGGGTTCAGTTATTTTATTTGATTATCTGTTCATGCTTTCTTTCATGTTTGCTTGATAAACCATATATTCTAGGTACCTAAGAATATAGAGAAGTCAGAATGATTTCTAGTCTTACTCATTTGTTTTTCAAGGTGGGCAAAGAGCTTTTAAGGTAAACTTGATTGAATATGGAACCTTAGATCTCTTTCTGATATTCATGATGCAGTCTGTATTTATCCCATTCTGTGGTTACCTAAGCTAATGCCATCTAATTGAGTCAGCTCTGAGCAAGGAAAAAGAGTCTAAGGGATCCTCTAAATGAGTGATTTATTGCACACTCATGATTGGCCATTCATGGAAGCTTTCGAGTTGATTTCATGACATCATCAACAACAAGGAAGTCTCTCAAAGAATCCAATAGAAATCCCAGGATATAAAAATCACTTTTAAACTGGTAATAGCCAGGAAACAGCAGGCTCTTCTGTGACTAGATGGTGCTGGCTCAATAGAACTCAATGGAATTGAATGGAGGGGAAGTATTCAATTCAAACCTCCTGGGTAATGCAGCCCATAACAGCCATGCCAAAGAACCAGAAAGCACAAAACCCCCAGATAAAGAACGTGATTGACACTCTAAGTCAAACAGTCAGGACAAGGCAGGCGAGGTTGAGGCATGTAGATAAGTGCATCAGACACAGAAGCTAGGTAAAGATAGAAGCCTTCTTGTATAAAGGGTAGCTACAATAGGATCACAGATAGCTCAGAGTGACCTTTGCTGACTGGAGTTCTGTCCTACTAGAAACATAGGAGTATGATGTCTCAGCAGACATCTAGGGCCAACTGAAGCCTTATGTGGGCAGCCATGTAGTGTGGGTAGGCCTAGGGTGACCAGGCAGGGCTCCTGCAATGTTAATTGTTGTGATGAGGGAATTTCACCAGGTGCTGCATGCATACAAATGACACCTGCTGAAATTCATTTTTCTATATAAAGATACAGGAGCCCTGTCATCCTTTCCATATGGGCACCTTAGGTTAGGTCTACCCAACCTGGAGGATCTGGCTGGACTCATCAGATTTTATAGTCCCATACTTCAAGGCAAGGGAGATGGAGGTTCTTCAGGGGGTTCCTCCACTGATTCAGAGGATGGTGGCAAGGGTCCCCTGAATATAAGACTGAGGCCATGTCTACATCAGGGATTTATCCCAGGATCATCCCTAGGCCATCCCTGTGTGTCCACATGACACACAGGGGATCCTGGGGGCAACTGGTGACAACCTAGGAACAACCCTAGGATCATGGAAACCAGGGATATCCCAATTTTTCTGCTGTCCTGGGTCCTAAAATGGGCATGGAGCTGCGCGAGGTGGCTCCATGCCCATGGGGGTGGCGGGCAGCAATTCTGCCATCCCTGGGATGGCGGGGGTGGGTGGGAGTAGGGTTTTTAAAAAACTTACCTTTCCCCGGATCTGGGCTACACGGCTCCTCTTCAGGGGGGGAAATGGCGCCTGCGACGTCCCTCTTTCCTTCCAGAATGTCGCGCAGCAGTATAGATACTGGGGGAAGATCGTGGAAGCAGGTAAGTCCTCCCTCCCTCCCTCTGCACCCTTAGGTGTAGATGAACCCTGAAGGTAATTTCCATAAAAGAGCAGGCTGATCGTTATCTTCATCATATTCTTCTCCTGTACCCTGAAAAGGCTGAGCATTGGGAGACATGGCAGTATTTTCCCAGTTCAGCTTTGTTCAGAACTGTAGCTATCGAACAATCACTGTAGTAACTACATATGTGTACTTGGACAGATGAAGTAATTTGATGTAAAGAATTGAGTTCATAGTGTAGCCTGTCCTTTATCCTCAAAGATAACTACATTTCCTTATATTCTGCTCATAGAGACCCTGCAGGGTATTTCAGTATTATCTATAGAGCAAGGCAGCTAAGAGAATGAAAGGCAAACTTCTGCATCAAATACAGAACCCAGCATATTTGTACATTTATTATCTATTCATTCTGGACTTTTGGCATTCCATTTTCAGAGATTTAAGCAAGGATTTAGTTGCTGTTGCATTGAGTTACAGGACAATCATTTTGTTGTGTGCTAATCTGGTTGTTTTAGAGTGTCTGACTTCATCAAAGAGCTTTTTATGTTTCAGAGCCCCACGTAATGTATGATCATCTTCAGTGCTATTAAGTTTAATTTTACTGCATATCAGAAAGCTAAGACACTTTTTTAAATTGATAATTTCAAACAACCTTCAATAAAGAAAAAATGTGCATCATAATCCACTACTTATTTATTTATTTATGGAGATAAAGAATTAATTAAAAAGCCTAACCAGTAACAAGAATTGGTCTGCAATCTTATATACACTTACCTAGGCATTTGGGGTGCTTCCAGGTGTAGCTTATGTCATACTGCCTCATTCACAGAATTTTACAGAGGGTCCAGACATCGTTGTCTTTAACTTGTAAACCTCTGTGTTTTCCCACCATTTCTTCAGTCTTTTTTCTTTCCAAGTGTGCGAAACTCAGACCAGATAAATAGAGACACATGCTCTATCATGTGAGTTACGGTGTCCCTATGACAGTGGTGTGCTATGGTTGGGTATTGAGTAACCCCGTATCCTAAGCTCTGTTATTGTGATATCACTATGGGAGTTGATGGTACCGAAAGAGATAAATATTATTGACTAGGTCCTAAAGAAGCTGCAGGCTACTAACCTGGTCCTAAAATACATGTATGGTTTAATAAAAAATCTGAGGAGACTCACAAGAAGATATGTAAGACTCCAAACTTATGTACAAGAAAATTTAAATGTTTAAATTGGTTTTTACCTTCACTCCAATATTGAGTGAATCCCTTGCACTGAGAAACCTGAAAATTATTTCAAGTTTAATTTTATAGTTTGATGTTGTGATCAGTTTGTTTATTGGTAAAAAAAATAATAAAAAAATGAGAGAATGAGATTGCTATATATATATTGCAAAAATGTAGAGATTTGGATGTGGGGAAGGCCTGCTTCACAAGCACTTGGGCATTCTAAAGTAGTTCATAAATTTGGACAGGGGACTTCCTTTCTGCCAAGATTATCTCTGAAAAGGATGCAACTTTCAGTTAAAGAGTTGCCTTGTATCACCCGGTTTATCTGCTGACTCGTACAGAATTTTGATATTTCCTGTCTGCGTTGGATCTTCTGCCTTAGTCAGTTTTGGGATCTTCTTGTCTGTTCTTCTCCCTAAATGAATGGCATTCAGTTTGAAACAGACAAGAATACATAGGGTTCCTCCCACAGTTTCTACAGTTAGAATGTGTGGCATATAATATCATGTCAATTGCTCTGTGATCTATTTTCTCATGCTAAATAGACCTTCTGGGAGAATCCAGATGTACAAGTTGGTAAGAAAATGTTTTTGTGGCAGACATAGACAAATAAGGCAATTTTTACTTTGGATCAACTGGTGGGTGCCAATTATGAGTTTTTGTCATTTTCTATCCTGTGTGCCAAATGTGACTTGACAGCTATGGATGAATAGCAATATTTGTAATTGCAGAATTTGTTAGTATCTAGGTTTGGCCAAGCCACTTTTATAGCATCTGACCTTATTGGAAGCACTTATTGCCTATGATCCATGCATCATTCATGGAATTTTGCAGAGCGATCCATGTTTGTAAATATTTGTTGTTGAATAAATGTGATACACAGGTTTTTAAGCAGGAATTGAATAGGAAATTGGATTCTCCCGTTCTGCCTAATCAGTGGATCACTGTTTTGGTGTTGATACCTGTTACGTCTGCAAAAATGTTTGTTTCGTGTGTATTGGACACTGCAACATCTCTTTCATAAGGTTTTTAAAAAATCTGCTAATTGCTGGTGGTGCAATACAGGCAATGCTTCTTGTAAACATATGTTTTAGCAATTTCCAGTAGTTGCTTCTTTTGGGGAGGAGGTTCTTATATGGATAAATTTTGTACTGGAAGAGTCTTTAATATTCACTGAAGTGCATGCTCTTTTAAATTATCTACCTGCTTCTTGGAGACGAATGAATGGCCAGTGTTAATGGATTCTGTGTGCCCTTTCGACAGCCAAAAGACTGATATTAAACATTGGAAGGATAAACACTTGCCTCCTATAATGTGATGAGCACCTTACAACACTTTCAGTATTTGAATGGGTGGTGTATAGACGATGCTACCTTCAAATGAATACTTATTCGGATATCTGATATGCTTTTGTTGAAGCTTATGTATAATTGTTAGAAAGTTGTATTTTCTTATATATGTGTTTCATATGTATTCATTGCTATGGATATATACCAATTTATGTATGTGTATTTAAAAACAATAGTTCACAGGCTTGTGATCTTCAATGTGGTTTCCAGAAAGAGGTTAGGGAAGTTCTGGAAGTGGTTTGACAAATCATGTTTCTGTAATAATAATAATAATAGTAATAATAATGCAATAATAGTAATAATAGTAATGCAATAGTAATAACAATAATAATAATATCGAATTCAAGATGTCAGGTTTCAAAATCAGATTCTGCCCTGACTTGAACTAAGGAATAAAGCTTAACCTGCTTAAATGGTTAGCATGCTTCAACTGAATCTGATAGAACTAGATTCAAACTCCTTCCACTAGAGAGCTAGTTCAGATATTGCCGCTCACAATTTGCCTCTTTTCAGTCAGCAACATAGCCCATTGACCCTTTGGATCTGTTTGATTGTATTTATTTAAAAATATTTATTTATTTACTGCATTTCTATAGCGCCCAATAGCTGGAGCGTTCTGGGGCAGTTTACAAAAATTAAAACCATTCAAAGTATAAAACGACAGTATAAAAACATAATTTGAAATACAGTATAAAAGCACAACCAAGATAAAAACCAAGCAGCCATGCAGAAATTAATACAGATTTAAAATACAGATTTAAACAGCAAGGTTAAAAATCAAACTGAAGAACTGTTAAAATACTGTGAGACTTAAAAAGGTCTTCACCTGGTGTCTAAAGGAGTATAATGTAGATGCCAGGTGAACCTCTCTGGGGAGCTCATTCCACAGCCGGGGTGCCACAACAGAGAAGGCCCTCCTCCTGGTAGCCACCTGCCTCACTTCCTTTGGCAGGGGCTCACGGAGAAGGACCCCCGAGGATGATCTTAGGGTCCAGGCAGGTACATATAGAAGAAGGTGTTCCTTCAGATTACCCGGCCCCAAGCCGTTTAGGGCTTTAAATGTTAATACTAGCACTTTGAATCGGGCCTGGACCTGGACTTGGATTTTATTTATTTTAAAATATAACACTGTGCCTATTCTCACCAAGAGAACTCATGGCACCTTACAAACACAACGCCATAATAACAAAAGCCATTTCAACAACAAATCATAAATCAGACCTTAAAGCAAATAATGTCAAAATGACAAGCCAGGAGAACATTCAGTCAAATATATTCTTATATTACCATGGTTTTAGCCAAACGTCTGAAAGAACATAGTGTTGGGGCCTGCCAAATATCACCTGGTGTGCAGGGGATGCTCTTCTCCAAGTACTGTCAGTACATTATGTGACAACAAGGGAAATAACCTCTGCAGTGGTGCCCCAGATGTGTAGCACTCCTCATTTAGAGACACATCAAGCACCCACATTACAATTCTTCTGATGTCAGGTTAAAACTGTTCATTTGTCCAGGCATTCCTTTGAAGAAATATCATATTTGTTAATGGCTTTGTTTGTAATACTAATATTAGATTGCACTGAAAACATTACACAGTGGGAACGCAGACCTCAAATTCTCATAAACTTCTAATTTCTTGTTCCATAGGATGTCTTATGAGAGCAAAGTGTGGTGCTATCAATGGAAATGGAAACTGCATTTGCTGTTCCTATTCGTTCTTTATCTTTCATGTATACGGCATTCAGGTAAGAAAGAAATTCTCTTCTTTCAGTCTGCTGAGAACTCTCATAAAACCTGGTGAAATGAATTTTAGAAGAAGATAATAGTGTTGATTTTACCTAGATGTGCAGAAGACATTTGGAGTTGATTGAACTGACAGTGATACAGAATCTAATTTAGTATGATCATAATTAATGTTACCTGAATAGTGTTGTATCAGTACCCACCTTGCTGTACATATTGCTACACTGTGGTGTTCCTATAGAATTCATAATCCAGTAATAAGCATTTTTGTACATTTTTACTTGAAGTTAGCAGAAAAGCATTTCACTTATCCAATTCTTACCCAAGGATGGCCCATCCGAACAGTCAGGTTGTGTTATATGATTACAGGTCTTTGGCAGTGAAGTTCTGTCTGAAATCTATTGTTTTGAATAATTCATAATGGCTCATCCTCTGTTCTGGAGGGTGTTCCACCCCCTCCAAAAAAACCCTGCTGAAGTGCAGTTTATTTATTTTTTTTAAGTGACATTGACATAGTTTTCTCCTTTGACTCTGAAGCTTTCCTGCTGAGGTAAAATTTCAAATCAATTTCACTTCATTTTGCCTTTAAAATGTAGTGGAACTTGCAAATTTCAGTTCCAGTACTTCCATAATAAGGGTATGAGGAATTGTAGATAACATAATGCTGGAGAGGTGGGCAGGTAATGGAGAAAGGAAGGGTTGTACATCATTCCTCTAACTAGGTAAAAAGCACTGCTACAACACTTCAGATCCAAAATAATTGTGCTAAAATTGCAATGAAGCTCCCAACATCTCTTTTTTAAAAAGGCTATCGTGGAGGAAAATTGAAGTGACATCTGATTTAAAAGAGGGATGCGTGCAAATAGTTTGGGGGAAAAAATTCCTGAATTCTTAAGAATAAACCAATGAGCAAATGTGTCATTAGGCTATTAGTTTGGATATTCCAATGAAGACAATAAAGTATGCTTAACAGCACATCTCATTTGTGTGGATATTAGTTTGGATATTCCAATGAAGACAATAAAGTATGCTTAACAGCACATCTCATTTTGCAACAGGATATGAAGTTAATTTAAATCCTATATAGGATCCACCCACCATCCCAGACAATCTGCAGTGTATTAGGAGCGGCAAAAAGCAGGCACAATGCAGAAAGTGCCTGTAGACCATGAGCTTAAAATGATTCAAGAATGTAGCCCAAAGCTACACTGCTGAAGCTTAAAGGAAACCTCTTCTCCACACAAGCATCACTGGAGCCAGTCTGACCTGGGGAAGAATTCCTTCCCAACTCAAGTGTTGAGTCTTTAAGAAGAAAATTTGTGCATGGAAAGGGGTGGGCATCGTATAACTGATACAGTGGCACTACTCAACCATAGTGGAGCTTTCGGAGCAAATAGACAGCCCCCAGGTAATTCCTGATATGAGTAGGTAGTTTTACTACTATTGACATACTACTGGTAAAACAAGCTTAATTCCTCTTCTATGTGTCAAAATATTATTTGCTTTTTGAATAAAAGAATTACGGTTTATCTGTTTAAAATGTCAGTGGAATTAACATATTCAAACTGCACAACAGAAGAACAGATAGCTTTTGAGCACTGCAATCCTAAACAGGCTTACAAGGAAGTAAGCCCCACTGCACACAGTTGGATTTACTATGCAAGTAAACGTGCATAGGATTGCACTGTAAATATGTTGATAATAATACTAGCTTAACTTTGGACTACTGTATAAAGATTGTTGAGTAAGTATGTGAAGTGCTTTGCTTGAAATGCATTATATAAATACTAATCAATAGTAGTAGTATTTCTTTTTATAAAGATAAATTCAAAATTCTGGCAAGTTCCTATACAAGAAGAAAGTTAAAAGATTAGGGTTGCCGTTTTAAGCAGGGAAAAGAAATGAATGCGTGTCCGGTTTTGTACTTAACTTGGATGTTGGTTTAAGAACTCTGAAAAGTGTAGCCTGGAGTCTAACTTTGCCATTTTGGTTTCGCCATTATCATGCCGTGACACATAACTCCCTAGTTTCCCAAGTCCTGTTAGACACTTTCGAATTTCCTTGGACTAAAGCAATAGTGCGGAAAGTCACCATGTTGGGGTTTTATCCCCCTTACCTACTCTTACTAGATTCAGGTAGTGTTATACTTACTATCAACCAGAGACTAGCAAATATCGACCTCCAGGAGATGTGGGCAGTGGCAAGAGGTCCTTGTTCCCCGGCAACGTTGGGCTTGCCGGATTACACTGAAAGAGGCGAAATGGCGTATCTAGCATGGCTCTTTGTCCCAAAGTATAGGAAATAATAATAATAATAATAATAATAATAATAATAATAATAATAATATATTTATTTATCACCCGCCTCTCCCAACGGATCGAGGCGGGGAACAACACCAAACACAAAATACAAAAACTGATTAAAAGCAGATAAAACCAGTACATCATTAAAACACCAATAAAACACCAATAAAACACTTTAAAATTCATCTAGGTAGGCCTGCCGGAAGAGATCAGTCTTTATAGATCTTTTAAATTCCTGAAGACTAGTAAATTGGCGAATCTGTCCCGGCAGGTCATTCCACAATCTGGGAGCGGCAGAAGAGAAGGTCCTCTGGGTAACGGTTGTCAGTCTAGTTCTTGTTGACTGTAATAAATTCTTCCCAGAGGACCTGAGCGTGCGGGGCGGATTGTATGGGAGAAGGCGATCCCGTAGGTAACCTGGACCCAAACCATGTAGGGCTTTAAGGTAATAACCAACACTTTGTACTTCGCCCGGAAACTGATTGGCAGCCAGTGAAGAGATTTTAAAACTGGTGTAATGTGGTCACCCCTAGATGTACCGGTGACCAACCTGGCTGCCATATTTTGAACTAATTGAAGTTTCCGGACTAGGCACAAAGGTAGCCCTATGTACAGCGCATTGCAGAAGTCGAGCCTCGAAGTTACCAGTGCGTGCACTACTGATTTTAGGTCTTCCAACTCTAGGAAGGGGCGCAGCTGGCGTATCAGCCGAAGCTGATAGTAGGCACTCCTGGCAGTCGCATCTATCTGAGCTGTCATTTGGAGCGACGGATCCAGGAGCACCCCCAAGCTGCGAACACAGTCTTTCAGGGGGAGTGGCCAGGTTTAATGCTGTCCCCTCCAAAATGCTGAAGGGGAGATGTAAAAAAACACCTGTGGAAAACTGACTCTGTCCATGCGATAATTCTATGGTCGAAAAGATCGTACATTTGCTCCTCAGTTGCAATTTCTACAATGTGATTAGTAGGGATGTGCACTGGATCGGACCCGATCCACGATCCGAGTCCGGTCCAGTGGGAAATCGGATAAATTATCCGATTTCCGATCCCGCAGCTGGATCGGCCGATCCAATCCGAACCGGTCCGAAAAAGCTCCGAACCGGTTCGGCGGATCGGCGGATCGGCGGGCGCCCACTGGCGCCCACCGCCGCTTCCATTGGCGGGCGCCAGCGGGCGCCCGCCGATGAAAGTGGACAGCGGGGGGGGGGAGGAGGGGGGCACTTACCTTCTCGGCCCGGTGGCTCCCGTCCGGCGCCGGCGCCTACTACTACTAGCAGGCTCCGCGGCCTGCTCTAGGGTGGTGCGCCGGGTGATGTCATCACCCGGCGCGCTACTCTAGAGCAGGCCGCGGAGCCTGCTGGTAGTAGTAGGCGCCGGCGCCGGCCGGGAGCCACTGGGCCGGAAAGGTAAGGAGGGGGTGCGTGGAGGGGAGGAGGGGGCGCGCGGAGGGGGGAGGGGGGAGGGGGGCCCTTACCTGCCCGGCCCGGCGGCTCCCGTCCGGCGCCGGCGCCTACTACTCCCAGCAGGCTCCGCGGCCTGCTCTAGGGTGGCGCGCCGGGTGATGTCATCACCCGGCGCGCTACTCTAGAGCAGGCCGCGGAGCCTGCTGGAAGTAGTAGGCGCCGGCGCCGGACGGGAGCCGCCAGGCCGGAAAGGTAAGGAGGGGGTGCGTGGAGGGGAGGAGGGGGCGCGCGGAGGGGGGAGGGGGGAGGGGGGCCCTTACCTTTCCGGCCCGGCGGCTCCCGTCCGGCGCCGGCGCCTACTACTCCCAGCAGGCTCCGCGGCCTGCTCTAGGATGGCGCGCCGGGTGATGTCATCACCCGGCGCGCTACTCTAGAGCAGGCCGCGGAGCCTGCTGGAAGTAGTAGGCGCCGGCGCCGGACGGGAGCCGCCGGGCCGGAAAGGTAAGGAGGGGGTGCGTGGAGGGGAGGAGGGGGCGCGCGGAGGGGGGAAGGGGGAGGGGGGCCCTTACCTGCCCGGCCCGGCGGCTCCCGTCCGGCGCCGGCGCCTACTACTACCAGCAGGCTCCGCGGCCTGCTCCAGGGTGGCGCGCCGGGTGATGTCATCACCCGGCGCGCTACTCGAGAGTAGGCCGCGGAGCCCGCTGGTAGTAGCCGCCGGCGCCGGACGGGCCGAGAAGGTAAGCAGTGGCGGGGAAGGGGGCTTACCCCCCCCCCCGGAGCCGTCCGCTTCTATCCGCTGGTGCCCGCGGGCGCCAGCAGATGGAAGCGGGCGGCCCCAGGGGGGGTAGGGAGCGCGGGGGAGGGGGTTTACCTGCCGGGGCCGTCCACAGCGGACGGCCCCGGGGGGGGAGGGAGTTAGGCCCCCCCTTACCCACCCGCCGCCATTTTTTCCTCATAGACTTGCATTGCAATGCAAGTCTATGGGGAAAAAAATGGCGGCCGATCCAAAAATGTACGATTTTTGGGTCGGGATCGGACTCGATCCGGTCCGGGGGGCCTCCGATTTTGTCCGAACCGGTCCGGGACAAAATTGGAGGTCCCGATCCGGGTCCCGATCCGATCCGGGGGGTCCGTGCACACCCCTAGTGATTAGGAATGACTTGTTGCGACCATTTATCCAAGATTTCCCTGGTCGCTCCAAAGAGTCTTTGTCTATTATCCTTCTTTAGGGTAAGGACAAGCTTGTTACTACCCAAGTCTCAAAGTTCGTATCTCTCGCCAGCCATTACAGAACCCAAATGGCTGTATGAGGATATTCTCATTTAATGTCCTGTGAACCTTGATAAAACTGTATATTTTATTTTATGATATGGTCTGTTGACTGACAATAAAGTTTGAAATGAATTATTCTGTGTAGTCTCTACAGTTAAAATTTTTATGCCATTCATGGCATGCCCTTGCTGGGGATAGGATGCTGGGTTAGTTAGTCCACTGGCATGGTTCGGTAGGGCCATTTTTATGTGATATAAATTTGCTACTGGTTTATGTATTTATTGAAATACTCTCCCTTGAATATAAGTCAGTTGCAACAAATATGGAAAGGTATACATGGATTGTGAGAGTTTATTTATTAAAATATATGTTTACTTAACAACAAAATATTCAAGGTGTCTCAGAACACAGTATTAAAATAAAACAACAACAACAGGCAAATCAATAATAAGCAATAATAGCTGAACTGAAGCTAGAGATAAAATAGCTCAAAACAAAAGAGTCATATGCCAGGACAAATAAAATGAATCACTAAGCAGCCCAGATACCGGCCTAAAAAATAAGGTCTTCCAAGAGTATCGGAAGGCCATCTGAAGGGTAGAGGGGTAGACATGTCTACATAGGGAACTTCAAAGCCTAGGTGTAGCCACAGAAAAGGCCCTTCTGCATCCCAATTACATGTACACCAGGTGTCAGGAAATACAAGAGTGCCTCCATCGAATATCCTTTTATCTTTATCAAGCTGGTGTGAGTTACAAATCTCAACAGGAATGTATTTGCTGGTATTTTAAAATTATGTACTTTAATTAAGAACTAAAGACTCTATTAATGAATGAGTGGTGAGTAAATAATTAGGGAATTAGTCATCTTTCATCCTTGGGCTAGAAATGTAAAATGGTCAGAGCGCTATTAATCAGTCACTGAAATTCCTAGTATGGTGCAGAGAGGAAGGGAAGTGTTTATATAATATTGTTACTAACGCGTTGTGGAAATTCTTTCATGCTGTCACTGGGGTGTGTATATTGTGTAGATGAATAAATGAGTGTAACATTTCCTTGACTCATGCATGTTTCTGAGGACTTTTTAATAATAATAATAATAATAATAATAATAATAATAATAATTGTTGCAAGAAGAAGAAAATAGACAAAGGTGTGATGGAAAAACAGGTTTTGTTTTCAAAATGTTCCAACATGTTTTGAGATTTATTGATCATTTTCAAGAGTATTTTCCTCTTTTAGGTCCTTCAAGGAAGAGTTTTTCCCCCCCACCAACTTTTCTGTCTACTACATTTTGAAAAGAAAACTATGTTTTTATAGCTCATTTAGATATTTTCTTCTTGTTTCCGTCTTCCCAAAAAACATGTTTGTTTGTTTGTTTGTTCCTGTCCTGGATTATGGCAACTCTGAGGATCATTGCAACAAAAAAAAGGTTGCTTTTTTATAGTAGCATTGGCATATGTGAGCAAGTAGACACTTAGAACTGCATATGCACATACGTAGGAGGAACACAACGTCTCTCTCAAAGTGCTGCGTATTCATCACGTATGTTACTTATCAGAAAGTCCCATTGAACTTATTCTATTCTTTTACTGTGACTTTCTTTCCCTATTATTCTTCATTCAGCCTTCAATATAATGCAAACCAAGAAATGAATCATCTAGCTCTGTACTCACTATCCTAAAACCACTTACTGAGGAGAAGTCTTACTGAAAACTTTATGACTATTCTGAGAGTTTTAATATACATTTTAGTCATCAAATGTACTTTCTAGAGATGACTTTGTAAACAGGAATGTGCAAGAAGAAACTTAAAAGTTTCTTTCTTCACTTTTTGACTAATTCAGCTTACTGTGAAAACAGGCTATAACTAGAATACGTTCTCCAGGAAGCCACTTCTCATTATGTCTGTATTTGAACATGATTGTTTGTCAGAATGTGCATGTACATATGGTGAAGCAGATGAATGACTATATGCCCTAAAGCTTCATGAAATTCTACTAATGACAGCATTCACTTCAAAGTAACGATAGAATTGGTTTATTTCTTGTAGCGGTGCTTAACCATCTCAACAGTACAGCATTTATTTCATGCTGTCCTTTTGGATGTTGTCCATTTATTCAATAC
The DNA here is from genome assembly GCA_029215795.1 of Anniella stebbinsi. NCBI lineage: Eukaryota > Metazoa > Chordata > Lepidosauria > Squamata > Anniellidae > Anniella > Anniella stebbinsi. The sequence goes on from JARDYH010000003.1 coordinate 194,972,753, forward strand.
TCTAGAAGGTATATAAAATAACTAGTCTTTAATTGCCTGAATCTGAAAATTGTACTGTTAGACGTATTCATTTGTTGCACCAGCAGTTATCTTTGTTTCCAGAGTGGCATAGCATTTGCACTGTCCTACTGCAGGAATAGGAAAGGTGGAGCCATCACATGTTCCTTTATGTAGAAACCGATAGGCCTTTGGCTAGGCTGACCAGATAAAATCCAGGTCAGGGCTCCTGTAACTTTAACAGTTGTAGAGAAAAGGGAATTTCAGCCAGTGTCATTTGTATGCAATTAGTTCCTGGTGAAATTCCCTCTTCATCACAACTGTTAAAGTTGCAGGGGCCCTGCCTTCTTTTATATATGGTCACTCCAGTATAGTGCTGTTGTGATGAAGAGGGAATATCACCAGGAACTAATTGCATACAATTGACACTGGCTGAAATTCCCTTTTCTCTACAACTGTTAAAGTTACATGAGCCCTGACCTGGATTTTATCTGGTCAGCCTACCTTTGGCCAACCTAGCCCTGGCCTCAGGTTACATAAACGTCGGGGGGGGGGGGGAAGAGTTTCGATGTCAGGTAGTGGCTTTAGTGTAGAACACCTTAAAACTCTACTTCCCTTGCAAGGGATACCTGTAGCAGCACCAGATTGGCTTGTGGAGCTGTCATTCAGTAGTATTCTGCTTTACAGAAAGTGGAATGCAATAGGACATTGAACAAATACCAAACTGTATTACCAATTATTGCACCTGGCAATATGAAACTTAACAGAAAAGAAGTACTTCTATAAATAAACTGAAAGATGACAGCATCATTCAAGAAGATGGTTTAGGATTTTTGAAGCACTTGCTAAATGTATGTTCTGTTAAATATAGGGACGCACACGTCTGTTTGTTCTGCTAAGTGAGTGAGGAAAATTTTGTTATGTATTTCTGGATCATGAATTCATTTATTTCTGTCCAAAGCAGAAGAGCAGTCAGTTCAGAAATTTCATCTGATAATTGGATTCCACTTTCCATGATTTGTTACAAATGCATAGGAACAAAAAAAATACCTTAAATGGCTGGCTCTCTAGACAAGGTAGAGAAAGGCTTGGATGGAAAATGGAAGTAAATGTGTTAGGGACATGAATATTACTCACATTGCTAATTAAAATGCATATTTTAACACATTAATGGCTTTGCTCAAAACTGATAACAAGCAATTGTTGTAGCCATTCTATGGGCAACATGTAACTACTAGCATAACTGGCATACCTTGGCTGTATCTTGGAAATTTGTAATTTTGTGCAATGACTGAGATTCCTTTTACAAAATTAAGTTATGTCTCGGTTCTTAGTATGCTCTGAAGAATTTTCATCAAAATATGTGGAATAGCTTAGTGCTTATTCAGTACTCACAAGTCCCGCTCCTAGTCTTGGTATGTTATAAACTTCTTCTTTCATGATTTCTATTCCTCTTCATGGCCAGTTCAATTTCTGTTTAATTCAATGCATCGAACTTCAAACTGTGCAGTCACAGCTTCTTATTTTAGAGAGTGTGACAACATTTCTAGATTTTATTGTACATTGAATATTTGACATATATTGAACTAAATCTTTATATTGTAAGTGTAAACACTTCCATACCATGTGGTAGCTTTCATATCTCATTTCCCTCCATCTGTCTAGGATACAATGTAGAGGAAGATCTGATGGCAAGGACAATGCTAAGGCTGTCATATTGTCCAGAAAAATTGTCCCAGAATTCCATTCAGTGTCTGTCTAATCATCTACCTACAGGGGTGGTGCCAGGAGGCGGGAGTGGCAAGTGCCCCCCCCAAAAAGGAGCTTGCCACCCCAGCTGCCGCCCCAAACTCCTTGCTTGTATGGTTGGCTAAAAAGGCTGCAGCAGTGGGGCCAGTACCAGCAGGGCTGCTGCTGGGCAACTGCTTGGGTGGAGGCTTGCCTGGAGACCTCGTTGTCATAGCGATTAATTGTTTTAGAAAGAGGTGGGGCAGGGTGGGAAGATTAGGAAAGAGTTACTGTGCATGCGCATGACTCAGAGCGAAGAGGAGAGAGAGAGCCCATGTGCCAGGCAGGCCAGGCTTTCCATGAACAGCCTTCTCAGACGCTGTTCTGACCCCTTGCTCGCTTGCTCCTTTCGGCATCCCTGCAAAAGCGAGATCCAATTGAAGACAAAAAGTAAGCAGTGAGGAAGAAAGGTTCAATTTTGCTGCCCTGTGTAAATTAAGTAAGTTTTAAAAGATTCTTCCCTTTTCTTTAAGTTACTGATATATTATTTCATTCCTTAAGACAGTCTGCTGACTTAATCTAGCATTTGATTTATATTTATTTCTCTCCCTTATAAAAACATTTCCTAATATTGTTAATGCTGAGGAACAACCCACTTTTGCCTTTTTGTGAATTGAAACTGATTGGTAGAATATTTCTATTTTGGTTGCAAAAAGCTTTTTGAGGTTTTTAATGTTCAGCACATTGTCTGAGTTTATAAAAAAAAATGCAAGGTTTTTTTTGGTATCAGCCTGTTTTGCCCATTGTATAATAGTTCTGCTAAAGTTTTACTGTTTACTATTTAAGCTTTGCCTATCTGGCCAGCTCAGTTTGAGCAGGGGGGGGGGGGGAGGCAGTTTCAAGAATATCACTATCATCATCGTCCTGGCATGATTTTATTACTATTTTTTAATGTTTCTTGCTGCTGCTGGTTGCTGATCTCCTTCATTTCTGGGTGGGTAGGGAATTTTTTACTCCATGCTGTTAAATAACAGTGACTTTTATGTTTGTGTTGTTATCAAGTTCTCTATCCTCAGTAATGAATGTTTACTGCAGCATTTCAAAGATGTATGTGCTCTAAGAAAAATAATCATTTGTACCTTCCTGACTTGGCATTTAAAATCTTTGATGGTTTAGAGATCTTCCAATGTGGAAGATGCCTCCCAAATCAGGACTTTTTCTATCTCTAGATTATAATTTAAAAAACAAAAAAACTGGCAGATATTCTGCACTCATGACTGTAAAGCATGAGCATGACTGTAAAGCATTAAAGCAAAATGCACACATGTGCAAACATTTTTTAAAAAATCCTTTCTTTCCTTTTTGTGGTGCAAGTTAATACATAATATTCCTGTCAAAATTCCTCCTGTTTGATCATGGGGCACGTTCCCCCCCCAAATCATGTGATTATGTAACCCAAACTCTCTCACTTGCAGTCATTGACTCTTATTTGCATGTTACCTCAGTTTGCCTGTGTGTGAAATGGGCTTCTTCCTTTCCCACCTCCCTTTGCTTCAATAAGTGGGCTCTGCCACAAACTGCTTTCTCTGTGTTATTCTGGGAGTGGGGCGACGTGACCCCCTTGGCTCTGCCTCCAGTGAACCCACTTTCTGCCCCACCAATTAGGGTTAGGTAACTGAGGTTTGGGGTAGGAAATTGCACCACACTTAAAACCACCGATATCTAAACTTATTTTTGGCAGTTCTCCAAACTATACTCTGGCACAAGCAGCCAGAACCACTTGGAACACCCTTGGGAGAATTAATCTGCTTATTCCATGGATCTCTTCCTTTGTTTCTCAGGACAGTAGGCCAGGAAAAATGACAGAGTAGGAAAGAATTATCCTGTACCTTCTCCATGTCTTTCTTTTTTCTCCTTAGAGAATTAGGACAGGAATCGGGGGTGGGGAAAATTTAGGCCTCATCTACACCAAACAGGATTTTGCACTATGAAAGCAGTATATAAAAGTCAGGAGCCACACCAAGCAGGATATAGCACTATGAAAGCGGTATATGGTATGTGTCAATGGGCCTAACAGTTGTCAGTGCACTTCAGTTCCGATATAAAGCAATAGTATGGCTCCTGCCTTTTATATACCGCTTTCATACCACTTTCATAGTGCAATATCCTGCTTTATGTAGATGAGGCCTTATTCACAATGCAAGCCTATGAATGTTTACTCATCAATTTATATCACCATATTCAATGCCTCTTATTTATTTTATTCCATATTACAAAGGTGATGGATTGCAATAAAAAACACCCAGCTTCATCAGGAGCATCATCTTCAAAAACTTCATCTTTTGGATCTTTGGACTAGTACTTCACATGCATTGGGTTTCCTAGGTGTACAGGGCCCAGGTGTCTCAGTTTGCTCTTACTTTCCTTACCCTAAGGGTCTACCTTTCTGGTTCTGCCTGCACTGGTTCAAAAGGAAAAGGAAGTGTTCTGTCTGTTTAAACTGAATGTCAGGGAAATGCTTGTGTAGTGACTGCACATTTTTGAAAGCCTTTTTCTTTACAGTAATTTGAATTTGGCTAATACATGCTATATTTTATTTTAAAAACAACCCTAAATTTATCAATACATGACTTATTTCAGAATATATGGTTGGGATGGCAGCTTTAGTGTGAGATATACCGTTAGTTTTCTTTCAGAGGTCTTACATATATGATACAGCCCACCCACCTAGAAATATGCTCTGCCCCTTCTGTGCCCCCCCCTGAATTTTTTTTCTGATGCCGCCGCCGTCTACCTAGTCTGTATTAGTTCAAGCAAAATAACTTTATTGTCCTGCTGATAGAGAGAAAAATCTGTGGTTTCACTGACATGCTATGTGTAGAGCGAAGCAGGAGATGGATTCCCTAATCACCCCGCTGCCTTCTATGCCCATGAAAGGGAAGATGTTTATTAGTTATAACAGTGGTATTGGTCATTAGCCAGAATCTTTGTAAGCCTGTATGGGAGAGAAAGCATATTTATGGCATCAGGACTGGCAAGAGAAAAAGAAACGTGCTACGATGATAAATAAACACAAAGAAGCAGGAGCAACACTTAAACATAATAAATGAAATAAAATGTAATAAATAAACTTGAGCTTGAGCCAAGCAAAGCACAGTTCTCATCTGGAACCTGATTTGAATGATATTCCACAGCTTTGGAATAAGGACGATGTCTTTGAGTTTCTGATGGCAGGGTGTCTGTTCTCAGCTCGAAGTAACTAAATATTTTCACCTCACTTCTGGGACTGGCAGCCAGGTTTCTAGGTTAGAGGTGGACTTTGATGCAGACTTGAACCCTGGAATTGTTCCACCTCTCCCCACAGAATCAAATGATGGGAAGTATGGTGGTATGTAGTGGAATGGGAGATTGTAAGGACATTCTCTGTCTTTTTCAGCAAACGTCTTAGACTACATTTTGTTCTCTGCTAGGTCCATCCTTTTCAGAATTTTTTTTTTTTTAATGAATTAATTCCTTTGTAACGTACATTTAAGTGTAAAATTCTACATGATTTTTAAAAGATAAAGGTATGGTTTTCAGATAATTTTAAAGAAGCAGTGCATGCTGGAATGGGCAGAGGGAAATTGAAACCACATTTTCATGGTCTCATCTCTATTTTTCAATGGCTTCCTTCTCTCTGTCTATAGACTCATTATAGAAAGTGGTCAGTATTGTATGTATTGGAAACTACTGAAGGAATTTTTAAAAGATACGAATGCAGTTAACTTAATCATGAATGATGAATTATGATCACAGCTTTTCAGTATTCCTGTTTTTTCTTGTCTGTGAACTCAGTTCAAGATGAGTGTTCAGACCGGCTGCTGCAATACTCCCTGAACAAAGTTGGTTTTGTTCGAATACTTGCCCTTGCTGTTCAGTGTTCCTATTCCCCTAATTAATGGTGCAATGACAAGCTCATACTATCAAGCTGAAGTCATCTTTTATCCTCAAGTGATTATTAGGTGGAGAAAAAGAGCTCATGGCTTAAGTTATCACAAAGGAATTTGTGGCAAGTGACATGATCCTTGGTGCTTGCTTTTTATAAGGAAGGGAAAGCTTCTTCTAGATCAGGGAGAAATAATTTATTACTGCATATCATTCTTTTGTGCATGGTTTAAAGTTTTCAGATGCATTTTACACATAATCTTTCATAAGATTCTATGGTTGTGTGAAGAGCTCCCGTGTTACCAAGGAGCTTGGCCTTGCCACCATTTACAGTATGCCTCAGACACTTTGACTCTAATCTCCATGGTGTCTGGGAAGGGTGGCCAAGCACCAAGTTGCAATTAGTACTTGTTTTCCTCTATCCTAATTAGTTAGGAGTGACCATTGCTGATATGCAAAAGTAAGACACTCTGAAACATGTAAATGCCTCTCTAATTAGTCATTCTCAGACTGCCCAGGAAACATCTCGAATTGACCAATTCAGAGCCCTGAGTAAAATCTCTATACCTGAAGAGTTGCTACTATTAATAAACACATTATCAATCATTACAACCAGTAAGTTTAAGAACTTCCACCCAGGAGTTGCACCCACAGCTGTTGTTGCATCCAAAGTCACTCTAGATACCCTTTTCAATTTTGTACAAGGCACATGTAGCAACAGAGCGTAGCAGTCTAGATCTTCTTTTTCAATTTTGCATGCATCCCCGTCATATAGAATGTTTCTGACTTATGCTTGCATCCTTGAATTAGGGTAGAGACATGCCCATTTTCTCAGAAAGCTTTCCACAATACAAGGGTTTTTTTATATCTGTAGGGATCTGCTGCCCCTGTGTTCCTAAACAAGAATAATCTAAACTGGCCTTGATGCCTAGATCCCTTGATCTAGGAGAGGTAATATTTGCATTTTGATTACTTATCCCTCGCTCTCGCTCTCCTTTTCAACTTGCTGCCCCAAGTCCTGTGTGACATATATATATTGAGTTGCTTCATTGTGATTAAGCCTCGTAAGTATCCATCAAGCTCCCTACTATACACAATCTTATTTGGTGCAAATGTGTGATTTCTGTTTCCCTTAGCACTCCACTTGACTTTTCCTTCCATCTCCAGACCATCAGTCATATAAGCTGTTGGTCCTAGTTTAATACTAACCATTTCTCATTTATGTTGTTTTCCTTAACTCTGTTGCAGTCACCTAGTTGAATACTAACCAATGTTCTGTACCAAATTATCAGGCTGATTAGTTTTATTATTTATATATTTGTTACATTTATATCCCACCTGTCCTCCAAGAAGCCTGAGGTAGTGTAATTTTATCCTCACAACAGCCGCATGAGATAGGTTAGGCTGAGTGTCGGTGATTGGCCCAAAGTGAGTTTCATGGCAGAGTGGAGACTAGAATCCGGGTCTCTCTGTTCGAGGCTCAGTCCAACATTCTAACAACTACACCACACCAGCTGTCTTAATAAAGAGACTAGCAAACAGATCCATCTTTGCATGAGCTGGAATTGCCTTTAGGTTAATACAGAGAAGCTTTCAAGTAAACTTACACAACTTTCATAGTTGGGCACATTGTGTCCACTCTGCCTGAGTGAAGGCACACCTGTTGGCTCCCCTAGACATGGCCCCTGGATAGTCTACCCCTATGGCCCCCTGAGCGAGGAGTCTGTTCACGCCATCCCCTTAGATGGAGCCGCTCCACAACAGAAAGGAGGGGCAGGCCTATAACACGGCCTACTAATCTTCTCTGGCTTCAAACTGTGCTTGTTCTTTTGTATTCAATACTTGTTTATTTTTCCAAAATGTTCAAAAAACATAAAAAAAACATGAATGTTGTATGGTTAAAATCTGTTCATTGCAATGCTGAATCATGATGGGAAGCTTGGTTGAAATTGATCAAATGGTATTGAAGCGGGTTATCTTTAAAACTTTTGATTTGTTGCCTTTTTGGTTCAAGATGGTGGTTGAATTTTTCACTATGCCTAAAAGGTAGAGGTGGAACAAGTCCTAAAAGTTGCATAAGAATCAGATGTACGGTTTTTGAGTCAATTAAGGATATACAAACAAATACTTTTATTTATATAGATTGGAGATTGTTTAATCAATGTATTGCTAATTTCTCCTTTGTGTGTGTCTCGTGACTCTGAGTTCAAGATCCTAAAATACACGTGTCAGTTGGGTGCTCATGAACATTTGCATATATGCTGCGTATGTGAAAATGAGTACCTGTAGTATCAGTGGTTACTGTCCAGGCTACAGTCTAAATATGTAATAGATTTCTTAGGTTTGAGAAGATATATGTGGTTATATGTGTGATGCTACCATATCACTGCCTTCTACACTAAAGGCAAAGCACCAAAACAGCTTTGTTTTAACTGCTTTCCCCACAATTTAAAACTTGGCTTTTTACATGGATTCTAGTAATGCTGTTGTTTTAATTATGGTTTATTGTTGTTTCTGTGTGTTTTGTGATGTCATTCATGTTTTGATCTTTTGTATATCACCTTGGATGGTTTTTATAGAAAGTATAAAAATGTTAACAATAAACACTAATCATAATCATAATGGTTTTGTACAAATACCTCAGTCCTGAAAGTGGACTCAGTACAACTATGGGTGCCCCAGATCACATATCCTTCAAGACTCCAGACAAAGCTTTTCAGATACATGCTCGAAGGGCACTTAGATATATGTAGGACCTTTTCATGAAGCTTTTTTCTCAAGCCTGTTATGGATTCCCACCATGAAGATTCTGTAAATCATCAGTACGTGGAGGAAAAAATAAGTATATGAATTCTGAGAGAGCTATATAGTCAGACATGAAACTTCACTTTGATCTTCCGTAAATGCTTCCTAAACTCATATACAGTTGCTTCATTACCACAAATTGTTCAATGCACTCAACTGTTTTAAGTAACAGGAAGCCAGTTTTATGCAAGAGTATCTGAAAAGACTAAGTTATGTAATAACATAACTGTCTAAGTGTGCCTGAGTTCTCTGTGCAGTGTACTGAATAATGTTGGATGTGAACCAGCGAGACTTGTGTTCAATTCTTGCATAGCATTCAGTCCCACTTAGTGACCAGGAACAGTCACTATCCCTTAACCTCACAGGATTATTATAAAAAGAAAATTGAAAAACCTAATTTTATAATAAAATGGGATGTGTTACATACATTACCTAGGCTTTGGGTGGCTGGTCATAGGATTTTTTAATAGATCAGCAGTACATATAACCACAAATAATTTCTGGAACTAATTAAGAAGTATTTTCACCACTACTGACACAAATCCAATTCATACTCTGGCCTCCATCATCTACTGCCACCTCTTTGTTGTTATGCTAGGGGAGTGTAATGCAGATATGTGTACATTCACAGAAGAAGAACTACCCATAGTGTGACTAAGTAAAAGAGAAATAAGCAGAATTAGGTATTGAAATTAGGGAAGAAGGCAGGGGACTGCCTGTAAGCAAAGACTCCATTACAGGCTGAAAATATTCCAACTACTCAATCCAATGCCCTTATCTCAGTGGAACCTGCTACCTGTTACCAAACCAGAGGGAGACTAAAGGGTAAGGCTACCCAAATAATGCTGATGACACGCAGCTCTATTTCTCCTTTTCATCTTCATCAGGCGAGGCTGTGGATGTGCTGAACCAGTGCCTGGCTGCGACAATGGACTGGATGAGGGCTAATAAACTGAAACTCAATCCAGACAAGACTGAGACGCTGTTGGTGGGTGGTTCCGCTGACCGGATGGAGGGTGTTCAACCTGTTCTGGATGGGGTTGCACTCCCTTTGAAGGAGCGGGTTCGTAGCTTGGGGGTTCTCCTAGAACCATCTCTGTCACTTGAGGCGCAGGTGGCCTCAGTGGCACGGAGTGCCTTCTACCAACTTCGGTTGGTGGCCCAGCTACGTCCCTATCTGGACAGGGATAACCTGGCTTCAGTTGTCCATGCTCTGGTAACCTCCAAGTTAGATTACTGCAATGCACTCTACGTGGGGCTGCCTTTGAAGGTGGTTCGGAAGCTGCAGCTTGTGCAAAATGCAGCGGCCAGATTGATAACTGGAACCAGTAGGTTCGAACATATAAGACCTACTCTGGCCCGCTTGCATTGGCTGCCTGTATGTTTCCGAGCCCGGTTCAAGGTGCTGGTTTTAACCTATAAAGCCTTACACGGCTTGGGACCACAATACCTGATGGAACGCCTTTCCCGACATGAACCTACCCGAACACTACGTTCAACATCTAAGGCCCTCCTCCGAGTGCCTCCTCCGAGGGAAGCTCGGAGGTCGGCAACAAGAGAGAGGGCCTTCTCTGTGGTGGCTCCCCAATTGTGGAACGATCTCCCTGTCGAGGCCCGCCTGGCGCCAACATTGTTATCTTTTCGGCGCCAGGTCAAGACTTTCCTCTTCTCTCAGGCATTTGGCAATATCTGAGGAGCCTGGGTCTGTTTTGTTTTGTTTTTGTAGTTTTTTTTTGTTTGTTTGTTTGTTTTTTTTGAAGTGTTGAAGTGGTTTTTAAATGTACAGATTGTGTGTATGTTGTATGTTTTTGCTGTTTTAATTTTTGTATATTGTTTTTAATTGTTTTTAATCCTATGTAAACCGCCCAGAGAGCTTCGGCTATGGGGCGGTATACAAATGTAATAAATAAATAAAATAAATCCTGGAGTCCCTATAGTCACTAGGTAATTTCTGTTCTTTGGATATGATTTTGAGAATCTTTTGTAAGCCACTTTGAGAGCCTCTTGTGGCCACACAATGAGATATGTGTGATATAAATAAATAACAAATGAAGCCTGTGGTGAAGGAGCAGGTCTGTGGTGTTTGCATTTGGATATCTGAATATCTAAGCCAACCTTCCCCAACCTGGTGTCCTCCAGATGTTTTGGACTACAACTCCCAGCACTTATGAACATTGGCCATTGTCGTGGGTCCCCTTCCCTCTGGCATTCACATGTGCTGGCAAACTAAGATGGGACGCCCAATCAGTGAGACTTCTTTTATTCAAGGAAATCTCATGGTGAAAAGCTTTATGGTTACGCACTTCCAAAATACTTAAAGCAGATTGATGGTCAGAAAGCTTTAGGCTTCAAGATAACGTACAGTCAAAATGTTACTCACTACAATAGCAATCAGGTTTCCCAGATGCCATCTCAATGATTCCAAAAATGGGTTCCAAACCCGACCAAGGCAAGGGAAAGATTCCTGACACGATCCTTCAGGCAATCAAAATGGGAATTTTTGAAAGGCTTAACAAACCATCCCAAGGGAGTTAGTCCAAACGCAGCCACATGTTGGTAACTCAGGGAACATGGCCAAAGCCTAAACAAGTTCACGGGGTGGGTGAAAATCTCGGGCATAAGAACTCCCCTGCATCTACTTTAGCTCTGGGGAAACTCCCTTCCACCTGAGTCTGGCAGAGGAAAAGTCCAGCAGTCAACCCCAGCCTGCCGTACGCTGAGCTGACCACAAACACAATCCACAGCAAATGCAAGCTCAATTCTATGAAAAGCCTCACAGTACTTTTCATGGCACAGTCCTTAGAAATCCAAAGTCCAAATAGAAGAGAATCCATGTGCAGAGTGCTTTCAAAGTCCCAAACAGTGATGGATCCACACAGGGAAGGATTTTAGGCCATGAGTCGAAAGATGTTCCTAGCAAAAGCTCTTCGCCTTTGCTCCATCTTATAAAGTGAGTGTGCCTGCGGGCTCCCTGTCTATGTGACTACTGGTCTGGAGTGTTTGCACCTTGTGTTGGGCCAACGGGACAGATTAGGGATTCTGTTGGTGTACCGCCCACCCCGCTGCTCAACAGACTCCCTAGATGAGCTGACAGAGATGGTCTCTGGTGCACTGTTGAGGTCCCCCAGACTGTTGGTTCTGGGGGATGTCAACATTCATGCCAAGGGCACTTTATCTTGGTTGGCTCAGGATTTCATGGTTTCCATGACAACCATGGGACTGTCCCAACATGCCACTGGCCCAACACATGTAACGGGGCACACTCTAGACCTGATTTTTTTTCTATTGGACATGGAGATGGTGATCTGAAAGTGGGGGACTTTACATCAACCTCTCTGTCATGGCCAAATCACCACCTACTGAGGTTTAGACTTATAGCAGCTTTCCCCCTCTGCAAGGGTGGGGGACCCATTAAGTCCAGAGGACTCTGGGGAGTTTTCCGGCTGATAGGGCTGGCTCTCATGTCGAAACCCTGGTTGATCTGTGGAATGCAGAAATGACCCAGGCAGTTTGACACGATTGCTCCTGAGCATCCTCTCCTGTGTAGAGATTGAACGGCTCCGTAGTATACTCCAGAGCTGAGAGTGATGAAACAAAATAGGAGATGGCATGAGGGCAGATGGAGACGAACTCCTGGTGGATGCAATGAAACACTGGTAAGTGCCTATGGTAAGCTGTATTCAGGGGCAGTGAGGGCAGCAAAAAAACAATACTTTGCTGCCACTATTAATTCATCAATCTGCCGCCCAGCAGAGTTTTTCAGACTTGTCCAGGGGCTTCTACATGCTGGCCCCAAGGACATGGTAGAACCATCTGAGGCCCGTTGTAATATATTTGCTAGGCACTTCCAGGATAAAATCTTTGGCATCCACCAGGACTTAGACTCCAGTGTTATAGCAAGTGAATCTAGTGAGGTATCCAGAGCACAGGTTTGTCCTGTTTTCTTGGATGAGTTTCAGTTGGTACAACTCGATGACGTGGACAAGGTGCTTGGACAGGTTTGTGCAGCCACCTTTGTATTGGATCCTTGCCCCTCTTGGCTTATAAAAGCTAGCAGGAATGGAACAGTCAGCTGGGCCAGGGAAGTGATTAATGCCTCTCTACGAGAGGGAGTGTTCCCAGACCATCTGAAAGAAGCAGTAGTGAGACCACTCCTGAAGAAAGCTTCCCTGGACCCAGAAAATCTTAATAACTTTAGGCCGGTGGCAAACGTTCCATTCCTGGGCAAGGTCCTTGAGTGGGTGGTTGCTGGCCAGCTCCAGACACTCTTGGATGAGACTGATTATCTGGATCCATTTCAGTCGGGTTTCAGGCCTGGTTTTGGCATGGAAACAGCCTTGGTCGCCCTGTATGATGACCTATGTCGGGAGAGGGACAGGGGGAGTGTGACTCTGTTGATTCTCCTTGATTTCTCAGCGGCTTTCGATACCATCGACCATGGTATCCTTCTGGCACGACTGGCTGAGTTGGGAGTGGGAAGCACTGCATTGCAGTGGTTCTGCTCCTACTTGACAGGTTGGCTCCGGAAGGTGGTGCTTGGGGGACATTGCTCGGCCCCGTGGATTCTCCAGTATGGGGTTCCACAGGGGTCAGTCTTGTCCCCCATGCTGTTTAACATCTACATGAAACCGTTGGGTGCGGTCATCCGGAGTTTTGGAGTGCGTTGTCATCAGTATACTGATGATACGCAACTCTACTTCTCCTTTTCATCTTCATCAGGTGAGGCTGTGGATGTGTTGAACCAGTGCTTGGCTGCAACAATGGACTGGATGAGAGCTAATAAACTGAAACTCAATCCAGACAAGACTGAGATGCTGTTGGTGAGGGGTTCCTCTGACCAGATGGAGGGTGTTCAACCTGTTCTAGATGGGGTTGCACTCCCCTTGAAGGAGCAGGTTCGTAGCTTGGGGGTTCGCCTAGAACCATCTCTGTCACTTGAGGCTCAGGTGGCCTCGGTGGCACGGAGTGCCTTCTACCAACTTTGGCTGGTGGCCCAGCTACGCCCCTATCTGGACAGGGATAACCTGGCTTCAGTTGTCTATGCTCTGGTAACCTCCAAGTTAGATTACTACAATGCGCTCTACGTGGGACTGCCTTTGAAGACGGTTTGGAAGCTGCAGCTTGTGCAGAATGCAGAGGTCAGATTGGTAACAGAGACCAGCTTGCATTGGCTGCCTGTATGTTTCCGAGCCCGATTCAAGCCTTACATGGTTTGGGACCACAATACCTGATGGAATGTCCTTCCTGATGTGAACCTACCCATACACTATGCTCAACATCAAAGGTCCTCCTCCGGGTGCCTACTCTGAGGGAAGCTCGGAGGACGGCAACAAGGGAGAGGGCCTTCTCTGTGGTGACCCCCCCAATTATGGAATGATCTCTCCAATGAGGCCCCCCTGGCGCCAACACTCCCAGACATTTTAACAGCTCAAGTTGAGGTTTTGATTGACAGTGTGGCCAGGCTTTAAATGTCAGTTGTTTTATGTTTATGGTTTTAAATTTTGTATATTGTCTTTTTAGTGTTAAATCTTTTAATTTTTGTAAACCGCCCAGAGAGCTTTGGCTATGGGGCGGTATATAAATGTAAATAATAATAATAATAATAATAATAATAATAATAATAATAATGACCTGTTCAAAACCACTTGACAGACAGAGGCTCTGGCCCGTAAATCATGCCTGTGTCCAAACAGGGCAGCACTGCTCAGCCCACTAAGATGATGCTACAATCTGAGTGACTCCCTCTACAAGGGCCCTCACCTTTCTAAAACACTGTATTGGTTTCCCACAGAAGTCTTACAGTCCCAAGGCCAAGAGTGGGGATAAAACTACTCCCTTCTATACTTCCCCTGAGAACCCTGACAGAGATAAGCCCACTCAGATTCTGATATTCCAAATTAGTTCTAATTAAATCTACATACAACCAGCAAGGCCTCCAGCTTGCTGAACCTCTATACCTGACAGCCATGTAGGCTTGGACTGATGGAAGTCCAAAACATCTGGAGTGCACTAGGTTGGGGAAGACTGATCTAAACCATAGACACTTAAATACAACTATAGACTAGTCCCATTCATATCTTTAATGAAGGTAGAAGCATTAGGTCTACACTGAACATTTCAAACTGCATACAGCCCTCTTTAGAAGTCAAAAGAAAAGGCAGTGTTAACCAATCCTAATATAGGCCTGATTAGTGCACCAGGAACGTCATCAATAAACTATTTTTGAAGTTTAAGGGAGGGAAGCTTGTGGCCCTCCAGATGTTTTAGTTTAGAACTTTCATTAGCCCAATCCAGCATAGCCAATGGTTGACAAATTATGGGAGTTGAGAGTAAGCCCCAAAAATATAGAGGGTGACAAGGTGCTCATTAGGGATGTGCACTGGATCGGACCCGATCCACGATCCGAGTCCGGTCCAGTGGGAAATCGGATAAATTATCCGATTTCCGATCCCGCAGCTGGATCGGCCGATCCAATCCGAACCGGTCCGAAAAAGCTCCGAACCGGTTCGGCGGATCGGCGGATCGGCAGGCGCCCACTGGCGCCCACCGCCGCTTCCATTGGCGGGCGCCGGCGGGCGCCCGCCGATGAAAGTGGACAGCGGGGGGGGGAGGAGGGGGGCACTTACCTTCTCGGCCCGGTGGCTCCCGTCCGGCGCCGGCGCCTACTACTACTAGCAGGCTCCGCGGCCTGCTCTAGGGTGGCGCGCCGGGTGATGTCATCACCCGGCGCGCTACTCTAGAGCAGGCCGCGGAGCCTGCTGGTAGTAGTAGGCGCCGGCGCCGGACGGGAGCCACCGGGCCGGGAAGGTAAGGAGGGGGTGCGTGGAGGGGAGGAGGGGGCGCGCGGAGGGGGGAGGGGGGAGGGGGGCCCTTACCTTTCCGGCCCGGCGGCTCCCGTCCGGCGCCGGCGCCTACTATTCCCAGCAGGCTCCGCGGCCTGCTCTAGGGTGGCGCGCCGGGTGATGTCATCACCCGGCGCGCTACTCTAGAGCAGGCCGCGGAGCCTGCTGGTAGTAGTAGGCGCCGGCGCCGGACGGGAGCCGCCGGGCCGGAAAGGTAAGGAGGGGGTGCGTGGAGGGGAGGAGGGGGCGCGAGGAGGGGGGAGGGGGGCCCTTACCTTTCCGGCCCGGCGGCTCCCGTCCGGCGCCGGCGCCTACTATTCCCAGCAGGCTCCGCGGCCTGCTCTAGGATGGCGCGCCGGGTGATGTCATCACCCGGCGCGCTACTCTAGAGCAGGCCGCGGAGCCTGCTGGAAGTAGTAGGCGCCGGCGCCGGACGGGAGCCGCCGGGCCGGAAAGGTAAGGAGGGGGTGCGTGGAGGGGAGGAGGGGGCGCGCGGAGGGGGGAGGGGGGCCCTTACCTTTCCGGCCCGGCGGCTCCCGTCCGGCGCCGGCGCCTACTATTCCCAGCAGGCTCCGCGGCCTGCTCTAGGGTGGCGCGCCGGGTGATGTCATCACCCGGCGCGCTACTCTAGAGCAGGCCGCGGAGCCTGCTGGTAGTAGTAGGCGCCGGCACCGGACGGGAGCCGCCGGGCCGGAAAGGTAAGGAGGGGGTGCGTGGAGGGGAGGAGGGGGCGCGCGGAGGGGGGAGGGGGGCCCTTACCTTTCCGGCCCGGCGGCTCCCGTCCGGCGCCGGCGCCTACTATTCCCAGCAGGCTCCGCGGCCTGCTCTAGGATGGCGCGCCGGGTGATGTCATCACCCGGCGCGCTACTCTAGAGCAGGCCGCGGAGCCTGCTGGAAGTAGTAGGCGCCGGCGCCGGACGGGAGCCGCCGGGCCGGAAAGGTAAGGAGGGGGTGCGTGGAGGGGAGGAGGGGGCGCGCGGAGGGGGGAGGGGGGCCCTTACCTTTCCGGCCCGGCGGCTCCCGTCCGGCGCCGGCGCCTACTATTCCCAGCAGGCTCCGCGGCCTGCTCTAGGATGGCGCGCCGGGTGATGTCATCACCCGGCGCACTACTCTAGAGCAGGCCGCGGAGCCTGCTGGAAGTAGTAGGCGCCGGCGCCGGACGGGAGCCGCCGGGCCGGAAAGGTAAGGAGGGGGTGCGTGGAGGGGAGGAGGGGGCGCGCGGAGGGGGGAGGGGGGCCCTTACCTGCCCGGCCCGGCGGCTCCCGTCCGGCGCCGGCGCCTACTACTACCAGCAGGCTCCGCGGCCTGCTCCAGGGTGGCGCGCCGGGTGATGTCATCACCCGGCGCGCTACTCGAGAGTAGGCCGCGGAGCCCGCTGGTAGTAGCCGCCGGCGCCGGACGTGCCGAGAAGGTAAGTGGCGGGGAAGGGGGCTTACCCCCCCCCCCGGAGCCGTCCGCTTCTATCCGCTGGCGCCCGCGGGCGCCAGCGGATGGAAGCAGGCGGCCCCAGGGGGGGTAGGGAGCGCGGGGGAGGGGGCTTACCTGCCGGGGCCGTCCACAGCGGACGGCCCCGGGGAGGGGGAGGGAGTTAGGCCCCCCCTTACCCACCCGCCGCCATTTTTTCCTCATAGACTTGCATTGCAATGCAAGTCTATGGGGAAAAAAATGGCGGCCGATCCAAAAATTTCCGATTTTTGGATCGGGATCGGACTCGATCCGGTCCGGGGGGCCTCCGATTTTGTCCGAACCGGTCCGGGACAAAATTGGAGGTCCCGATCCGGGTCCCGATCCGATCCGGGGGGTCCGTGCACACCCCTAGTGCTCATCCCTTTGTTAATGTACTTTTCAATGTCTAGTGGACATCCAAGCATGATTTTCTGTTCCCTAGTTACACTTATTTCAGTAGTAACACAAAAAATCACCTGTGATTGTAGACAAAGTTAAGAATTTCTTTCCAAAGGTGAACCTCCTTTCTGATCACCCACTAAGTAGTGACATGCCAATGCCAGTGACCAGATAACTCAAGCTTGCTGCAGTAAACAAGGAGTTCCAAAGGCATTTTTTGTTGAGTCTTACATCTGGGTCCAAAGACCTTGGCTGGCATGAAGCCAGGTCCACTAGAAGGGTAGGGATTAGGAAATATATGTATATTAGCTGTTCTGCCACTTCTGTATTAGTTGGGGCAGAAAGATAGGGATTGGGAGGCCACGAAGGGCTTTTGATCCAAAGATAACACTCCTCTCTTCTGGAACACTGATGAATCTTTGTACCATGCAGATGCTTTATAGAAAAACTTTAACAGAAATTATCACATACATTTCTCCATTTGATCTCATCATAAGGACTAGAAATTTGTTGCCCTTTTAAAAATAAACTTCTGGTTCATAGAAATCCATAGTAGATCAAATTGTATCTTAGATGCATTATTCTCATATAAAGTGTGAATAGGTGCACATGTGAAATAATTTGCTGATATGGTATTTAGATGAATCACGTGACTTCCTTAGAAATATCAATTCTAAAAAAGAAAACATATATCTATTAAGGATGGTGTATTTTCCCTTTTAAAAAAACATGTATTCTTGTTAAACCCAGGAAGATTTGCTAATCAACACTTCATAGTGACAAAGAATAAAAATAGACTTTAAGTCCGTGGCTAAGCAAGTGCTGCAATTTAACAAGTCTTCAACAGGGACTTGAAACTTTTCTGTTTAATCTCTAAAATCATTGTGAATAGCAATAAGCAAGGATTGATCTCTTTTGAAAAAACAAAAATGGTGCTCTCTTAATCCAATTACAGGCTATCTCTAGTTTATGTTGGAGTCAAATTGGGGGGAGGGGGATTCCAACCCTTTAAAGAGCTTCCACTATAGTGCTGTTATTCAGTTTTCGTAATGTTGAAAAAGGATGTGAAAAGAAGAATTTGTGAACATTTTGCAATGTAGTGTGTTGCCACTTCTGACTTTTCTGTGGCAATTATTGTGATCTCTAAGTCATGGTGTTTGAAAGGAAAAGGTGTCTGCTTTTTGTCTGAGTAATCACCATGACATATAATGACAATTAAGTGGCACTTAAGTAGTGATTTAACTTCCTTTCTGCAAAAGATCTGAAAGGACAAGTCCCACTGGGGACATTGGTATCAAATGTTTTCCTTATGTTTTGTTAAGACTAAGTAAAAGCCTTCCTAAATAAACTCTAATATTGTGTTGGCCATATTTTATGCTGAGAACTGCATCTTCTGGTGGTTTCAGTGGGGCTGATGTTGGCTCAGAAGCTCTGTTAATCAGGCCAACGGTAAGAATGGGAACTTGTTTTCTTTTTTAATTTGTATGACAAGTGCATTTCTTCAACTGAATCTGGTGATGTGCAAATTAACTTCCTAGATCCTATAATCTTTCCTTCCTTCAAAGTAAGCTTTAAAGCATTCTACTCACCCCCATTAAGTAATTCTCAGGGCCAATAAAGCAGTAAATTGAGTCTGGTTAACCATCCATGTTGCTAGTTACCCATCCATGTATAATCTGGATGTTTTTAATCCAAGCTCAAAGAGGATTTTTTTTCTTGAACATCAATTATTTTTGTCCACATGGTGTTGAAATTTTTATTGTCGCTTTACAATCAAATTACTGTGCAGTGTTGGCTCGTAATGATAAGAGTATTCTAATCTCAGATACATAGTGGGAACACTTCTTATCTCAAATAATCAACTGCTGCTTTTGTTAGTGCCAGATACATGAAATGCTTCATGGACATCTTGTTCCCAGCAGGAAGCAAAAATATTATCAAAAATATTATCAAAATAAAAGTCCTAATCCTTAAACGATTTAACTTCTTTAGCAAGTGGGTATGTTTAAAAGAATCAGCTTTAAGGGATAATACGAGGCTGTGATTGTAATTACAAATGCTTCCAAAAGGGAAAGTCTGTCTTAATTTGTTTTCAATTTGATTATTTTATATCAGCTGTGATAATGACTGTGATATGGTGATATGTGATATGCAGGCATATCAGATATGTGATATGTAGGCATCATAAATGTAATAACATATACTTGATCCATTGTAGTATATTGAAAGTTATTTTATCCCATACAAAATAATGTAATTATGAACATTTTCTATCATTTGTTGTTGTCATGATGCTATTTCGCTTGTTTTTAGGAACATTAAGATTTTGAATTATTGCTATTATTCCCCCCCCCCCCAATTTACACTTATTGGAATATTAATCTTAATAACCATTTTAAATCTGTTATCATTTTAAAAAAATACCAGATTTATCTTTTTGGAAATCAATATTACAGTGGAAATGAAATGATGATTGGATAGCTTTATTCCTTCATTTCTTGCTATCTTTTGTTAGGAAATGGGCATAGGAAGATTGTGAACTGCATAACGAATTTGTGCAGACTAAGTGAATGACAGGTGCCTAGAGCTTATGGATGGATGTTTGTGTGTTTTAATGAGCACCAAAATAAATACATTCTTTCCACAATAGGATACTTTTGATGTGAAGATCCTCAAATGAAAGAGCCTAGGTCCAAAGCTAGGATATAGAGCTTCCTCAGATGAGCATTTTATCGCACGCTCACAATGGCCACTCACGGTTCTTTGCAGGGCATTTTAATGACGCAGAGTTCCTCCCGTACATTTCCCGCTCCTTCTGCTCTTTTATCAAATCTGTTTTTTTGGCTATAACGAAACTTGCCGCCATTTCCTACTGCTGCACGATAAAAGTTCCCACCTAATGGGCCACACGGTGTGAAGAAAGAGGAAGCTGCTCATCCCTATTGTGAGACAGAAGCAGGAGGCAAAGCAATGGTAGGGAAACACAACTCCCCTCCCCATCTGAAGAAGCTCACAGTGCCAAGCTTTTCTGCTTCCTTAACACCTTTAATTCCAGCATTGAAAAAGGCCTAGGTTTGTAGTTCTAAACACTTCATATTTGAAACAAGAATTTCCCTTGATATAAGAATTCTTTTTAAGCAATTACCATCTGAAAGAACAAATAAACAGGAAATAATTCTCTAATCTTAGGAAAACTGAGGTATTGAGAATCCCTTATAAATGCAAGTTGTTAGCTTAATGCTGTTACTTTACAACAAGTAACATTAACCCTATTCAAACATTCTACTGTACAAAAATGTGATTTGGAATGACATTGAATGTCTGTGGCTTTCCTGAATTGTGTGGAACGTTTCCACGCCAGTTCAAGATCCTGCCAGGATTATCTACTACTGTCATGGAAACACTCCATGTAATGCAGGCAAACAATTTGAAAAGCTTTGTAAAATGCAATGCACACTGGTGATGTAGCAAACAAACACATTAACAACATGTAAATTAACAACATGTAAATAGTTTCAACAGCTAATTACTAGGGGTGTGCACTGGATCGGGTCCGATCTACTATCCATATTATCCAATTTCCGATCACCCCGCTGGATCGTCCGATCCAATCCGATCTGATCCGGAAAGGACCCGATCCAGATCAGAATGGATCAGAGGATCAGCGGGCGCCCGCCGCCACTTCCATTGGCGGGCGCCAGCGGGCGCCCGCCAATGGAAGCAGACAACGGGGGCAGGTAAGCAGGGGTAGGGGAAGGGGGGCCCACTTACCTTCTGGGGACGTCCGCTCCCCTCCGCTGATAGCGGCTACTGCGAGCAGGCTTCGCAGCCTGCCCCTAGGTAGCGTGCCAGGTGAGGAGGGGGGCCCACGGCCCGGCCATCCTCTCCCGTCTGCCGCTGGCTGCTACTGCGAGCAGGCTTCGCGGCCTGCCCCTAGGTAGCGCGCCAGGTGATGTCATCACCTGGCGCACTACTCAGGAGCAGGCCGCGAAGCCTGCTCACAGTAGCGGCCAGTGGCGGAGGGGGGCGGATGGCCCCGGAAGGTAAGCAGGGGGGAGGGGGGCCCACGGCCCGCTTACTTGCCGGGGCCTTCTGCTCCCCTCCGCCCCTGGCTGCTACTGCAAGCAGGCTTCGCGGCCTGCCCCTAGGTAGCACACCAGGTGATGTCATCACCTGGCACACTACTCAGGGGCAGGCCGCGAAGCCTGCTCGCAGTAGCGGCCAGCGGCGGAGGGGAACGGACGGCCCCAGCAGGTAAGCAGGGGGAAGGGGCTTACCCTCCCGGGGCCGTCCGCTTCCATCCGCTGGCGCCCGCGGATGGAAGCGGACAGCCCCGGGAGGTAAAAAGCACAGGGGAGGGGGCTTACCTGCTGGGGCCGTCCACAGCGGACGGCCCTGGAATGTAAGAACTGTGAGGGGGGAGGAGGGAGTTAGGACCCCCCTCACCCACCCGCCGCCATTTTTTCCCCATAGACTTGTATTGGGGGAAAGCTTTCTTTCCCCCAATGCAAGTCTATGGGGAAAACAAAAATGGCAGCCGATCCAAAATTGGAGGTCCCGATCTGGGTCCCGATCCGATCCAGGGGGTCCGTGCACACCCCTACTAATTACACCATTGTGGTCACAGGTCTGACATACTAGTGCAGTAATATTTTAGCAAATAGTTTCCAGTGTAACATTAATTTTGCTTTTCAGGGATATTAGAATAAGTTTTCTGTTTTATTTCTAAATTGTTTTTCTCCATATCACTAAAGGCACTGAACAATAGTCAGTAAGATTTCAGAGATTAATGATTAGATAATGGGAATACAACAGGATTTTCCAGAGTAGAATTTCTGAACCATCCTTGAAAGATGAGTGTGATTGTGTAGCTCTGCTAAACATGGACTTTAGTAGCAAAGTCTGGGCCACATTCTTATTAGCATGGGGTGGGGTCATTTTGCCCACTGTGGCTGTTTGCTTGCTGCTTCCGATTGCCTGCCTCACCTGAGCCTCTGCCTTCTCAATGCTTAAAGAAAGCTGAGTTAGTACAGTGCTGCCAGCAAGGTGCATTGTCTCACAATTGCTGAGCTATGCTGCATAGTGGGAAAAGGAAGCAAACCCAGATCTGGGCAGACAGCTTTCATGTGCTCTGCTCACGCACTGGCTGTGCAAGTACAGGTGGCACCACCTGCCCCACAGAGGACCATGGATGAGGAGGAGGAGCAGCAGCAGTGTAATGCCATCTTGGGTGCCAGTGGTTTGGCAAATGGCAGCAGCAATAGAAGCAACACTTCTCATTCTCAGGCCTCCCGGCAGCCTGCTGTGCCTTTTTTTTTCACCTCCATTGACAGCTAAGTAGTGTTGTGGCTACTGGAATTATGAGGAGCAAGAAGTTTGTAGAGGAGTTGTGGGTGAGATGGAGTTGGGGAGAAACAACAGAGGTGGCAAAACAAGCTAAAGGCAAGTTCACTCAACCATTTTTGCTTTTTCTGCAAAACTTCCAGCCTCTTTCATGATCATGTTCTAATGTTATGTTCTAATGATATTTCTCTCAGTCTGAGAGGCTTTCTCTAGTCTTAATATTTCTAGTTCTTTTTCTTTTGAGTACCTAGGCTGAGAGAGAATGCATGAGTTTGAAATCTTGCAACATGCATTCATTGGTTGAGCCTAGATGACGATAACTTTATGTATGCATGTTCTCTCCATGTGACTGAGAAGCCTACAAAAGACAAAAGAATGCAATAGGAATACATATTAATACTCCCTTACAAAATTCTTGTTACTAGAGAAAAATAATTTGCAAGTATATGAAAATAAAGAGATGAGACATGTAAGTATGGTATAAAATTGGGCCACATTTATTCAAATTAGATCTGCAAAGGACTAACTGGGCAGGCAGCTAAACTCAGCCAGCAACTAGCTGGGCTGTTATTGGGTAAAAATATCCCAATCCTATAGAGTGGCGACAACCAATTGCCACCGACAAGACTGCCCCTTTTGGGGAGGGGAAGCCTTCCCACGTCACCCCCTCCTGGGCTGAAACACCAAGTGGGTGAGGAGTGTTGGCCTCACAGGTTACCCTTATCCCCCCACTGGGGCCATAAAACCCTCAGGAGGAGGCCCTCAGGGATTACCAGTCACCGTCATGGTGCCACAGGATGCACACCATCCCTGGATTTCCTCATTGTGCCCGCCCCAGCCACAGGGGAACGTCAAGCCTAATGCTTAGATGTTCACCCCCCACCTGTGCCGAATTATTTCCCACAGGCTCCTTTGAAGATCAGCAAGGATGATATGGATTTCAAAATCAGACAGATGAACACCATCTTGTCTGTAGAGCTCCCTCCTGGTCTGTAAAATCCTAGGGTGTGATACAATGGCATTGCCCTAGCTGCTCAAGCTCTGGGCGATCTACCTGTTCACTTTCTTGTGGGCCCAATCCAAGGCCCACAGGTCCCAACCGTCCTTCCAGATCATTCTGGGAATCAGGCTGGACCATAAAATCTTAACTCCTGGCCAATGGTGCCAGGTCAACTGAAAATCAGCCAAAGCCTGCAAGATGAGTGTTTTGCCCTTCAGCAAACCAAGGTCGTTGCCGCCAAGATGTAAAACTAAGACTTGTGGGGGACAATGTACCAAACCTTTCTGAAACAATGTGGGCAGGAGGTGGTCCCACCACATGCCTCGCAGTCCCAGCCACTGGACATTGGCACACCAGCTGAGTCCCATCTGAGATCTGCAGCTTGATCTGGCAGTCCTCCGTCTGGCCCAGAACACCATGCTGTGCCTACAAATGAGCACTTGCATAGGTACATGCAACCTTCCGATATCTAAAGAAAATAAAACTATGTGAAACAATGAACATAACTTATTTGCGCCCAGGAAAAGGATGTGTATACAATCTAAATACCTTAGATCTCCACCTCCCTACTGCTTGCACCTCCTCAGGGGTGAAGCCCAGGGAAGCAGCCACAGATGCAGCTCCAATGCAGAAGGAATGTGTCCCAAAATGAAAGGCTCCAGGACCCATTAACTGTAAAGCCTTAATGGTAACAGCCCAGAATTGATACTTAGTGAGAGGGGCACCATCATGATGCCTGAACAACAGACCACTCTGGTCCCCTCGAACACCCAAGAAGGCCTTCAAAGTCTTGTTGGGACATAATTCCACTATCTGAGCAGGGAATAATGACACACAAGTGCCTATACCCTTCTGGCCAGTCTTTGATCGTCGCAGCCTAATCTTCACTACATCTTGAAAAAAAATGATGTCATGATATTGTAAGTTTCTATGGGAGGCATTGTTCCTGGATGCAACCACCAACTCAGAAATCTGGAATGCCCCAAAAAAGGTGGTCAAAGCTGCCACATGGAATAAAATAGTTTCAAAGGGGGAGGAGCACACCTTCATCCACAATGCAAACAAACCAATTAAGATGTCAGGTGAAAGTGGGCACCTATTATCAGGTACCTAGCCCAGCCCTGTAAGGCACACCTAACTCTTAAATCTGCCATATAATCAAGAAAACACTCAAATTTGGATAAGAAGGAAAGGCCTGCCAGTTTGCTGGTGATGGTTTTTGCTGTTAAACCCTTCTCCTCAATTGGAAAGGCTCTACCTGGGGCGGCTACTTTGCATGCAAAATTGAGGTGTCCGACAACTTCCTGTAATGTATGTAAGGTGACCTTCCACATTTGCAGCATCTCAAGGATCTTGAGAACAGCCAATTTATCCAAAGGTAGGTGACTACAGAGGTTCAATGTATCCATCTCAATGCCCAGGAATGTTAGGACTGATGAGGGGCCCTCTGTTTTCCCTTGAGCCAAAGGAATGCCCAATTCACTGACCAATGACTCAAAGGCTCTCATCAGTTGGGCACACTGTGTGGAACCTTGCCATCCAGCAAATCAAAAATCATCCAGATAGTGTCTAATACTTTGCACTGCAGTCCGATCTCTAATCACCCATTCAAGAAAAGCACTAAATTTCTCAAAC
This sequence comes from Anniella stebbinsi, assembly GCA_029215795.1. Classification (NCBI taxonomy): domain Eukaryota; kingdom Metazoa; phylum Chordata; class Lepidosauria; order Squamata; family Anniellidae; genus Anniella; species Anniella stebbinsi. The sequence goes on from JARDYH010000003.1 coordinate 194,997,872, forward strand.
ATGGCGCAAGAGATGGAACAACCTATCGTAATAAAACTTAGCTGAATCCCAACAAACAAAAATCCATGGGATGAATGGGCATTATGTGGAAGGCCAACTTAATGTCACACTTCCCCAACAATGCTCTTCTGCTGTAAGCCCTCACCATTCTTACTGCCTCATCGAATGATGTGTATCGCACCGAGCAAAGGTGTTCAGGAATTTCATAATTCACAGATCCCCCTTTAGGGAAAGAAAGGTTGCAAATGAGCCTGAACTCCCCTGGTGCTTTCTTGGGCACAATACCTAAAGGTGAAACTGTTAGGTTTGGCAAAGGAGGTTTGGCAAAGGGGCTGACAAACCGCCCCTTGGCAACCTCCCTGTTAATCTTCGCCTTAACCATTTGCTCCATGCACAAAATTGACATCTGATTGGGTGCAAACTGGGCTGTACACTGACCCTGAAAAGAGATCCTAAACCCTTCCGTAAAGTCGGCATCAAGGTAAACAGCATCATCTCGAAGTGGGTATCGCCTTAATAGTCGCCTCAATGGCTACAGCCTAACTGGGCTGGGCCCCTTTTGGGGGTGGCTGTTGACCACCAGCAGGCTTACACCAACTGTGGTTATCCCAATTAGGCCCTTTCCACCCTTTGACCTTTGGGCAGTGGATGCATGGGTGCAGTCCCCCACAGATGGAGCATTCATGTTTGAACCTGCAAGGGGACCTTGAACAAATTCCACGAGCATTGAATTCCCAGCAGAGCATGCATTGTTGAGCCGCCTGCCCTGCACTCACCCTCGGGGTAGAGGTGGGTTGCTGTTTGGCAATAATGTGGCTACAGTCAGACCTGTCCCCCAAACTTGGTCTGGCCGGAGTCATAAACTGCAGCCAGAAGTCTTGTTCTTTCAAGTCCCAATGTAATGAGGGGGTCAAAGGCCGCTCTCATACAAAAAGCTTCATCATATGCCAGCCAGGCTCCATCCTCATACACCATGTACGCCCTATAAATGATATCCAATAGGGGTGTGCACGGACCCCCCGGATCGGATCGGGACCCGGATCGGGACCTCCAATTTTGTCCCGGACCGGTTCGGACAAAATCGGAGGCCCCCCGGACCGGATCGAGTCCGATCCCGACCCAAAAATCGTACATTTTTGGATCGGCCGCCATTTTTTTCCCCATAGACTTGCATTGCAATGCAAGTCTATGAGGAAAAAATGGCGGCGGGTGGGTAAGGGGGGGCCTAACTCCCTCCCCCCCCCCCGGGGCCGTCCGCTGTGGACGGCCCCGGCAGGTAAACCCCCTCCCCCGCGCTCCCTACCCCCCCTGGGGCCGCCCGCTTCCATCCGCTGGCGCCCGCGGGCGCCAGCGGATAGAAGCGGACGGCTCCGGGGGGGGGGGTAAGCCCCCTTCCCCGCCACTTACCTTCTCGGCCCGTCCGGCGCCGGCGGCTACTACCAGCGGGCTCCGCGGCCTACTCTCGAGTAGCGCGCCGGGTGATGACATCACCCGGCGCGCCATCCTAGAGCAGGCCGCGGAGCCTGCTGGGAGTAGTAGGCGCCGGCGCCGGACGGGAGCCGCCGGGCCAGAAAGGTAAGGGCCCCCCTCCCCCCTCCGCGCGCCCCCTCCTCCCCTCCACGCACCCCCTCCTTACCTTCCCGGCCCGGTGGCTCCCGTCCGGCGCCGGCGCCTACTACTACCAGCAGGCTCCGCGGCCTGCTCTAGAGTAGCGCGCCGGGTGATGACATCACCCGGCGCGCCACCCTAGAGCAGGCCGCGGAGCCTGCTAGTAGTAGTAGGCGCCGGCGCCGGACGGGAGCCACCGGGCCGAGAAGGTAAGTGCCCCCCTCCTCCCCCCCCGCTGTCCACTTTCATCGGCGGGCGCCCGCTGGCGCCCGCCAATGGAAGCGGCGGTGGGCGCCAGGGGGCGCCCGCCGATCCGCCGATCCGCCGAACCGGTTCGGAGCTTTTTCGGACCGGTTCGGATTGGATCGGCCGATCCAGCTGCGGGATCGGAAATCGGATAATTTATCCGATTTCCCACTGGACCGGACTCGGATCGTGGATCGGGTCCGATCCAGTGCACATCCCTAATATCCAAGTACTTGGTGAGTATCCGACTGCGATCCGGAAATCTCTGTTGGAGCACACTCATGTAAATAAAAAATCCAGGAAGCCAGTTAGCCCAAGTATGTTGGACTTTCTTTCTCCTAACTCTGCCTGTATCTCTGTCATTATTTCTATCTTTATCCCTAGTTTCTGACTCCCAGAAAAGTAGGGAAAAACCATCAACAAATTTCCCCCATGAGGCTGAGGCAGGAGTCAACAGGCAGTTAGAACCCCCGCAGACTCCTTCCCAGCCTGTGGTGCCACCTCACCTCCACATATGGGGTCGAGTCAAATGTCCCGCTCTTCCCTCCCAACACTGCAATGGGCCCCTCCCCCCCCGCAGCTAGGCAAGCCAGACGTGGTGAATGGCCGTTGTATTCAGATCCTGTCTGTTATATTAGCTGTACTAGCCAGTAACCTACTCAACATATATCATAAAACATTGCTTCAGTGAATATACATTCCTTCTAAAAACAAAGGTAATGATATTTGTATGTCTATGCATATTTACTTAGAAGAAAGTTCCATTCTATTCAATGGGGCTTATTTCTGAACAAGTTTGTTTAGGGTTGTGCAATTAATATTCTGTCTTAAGCAACAACTAATTTATATCAATACCCAGTGCACAGAGGTCTGAACAATGTGATCAATGTTGCACTTACATTTCAGGAATTGGAATGTATGATTTAAAGCTGTGTTAGATTTCTTTTGGCCAATTATAGATGTCCAGGAGTGTGATGGTGGGCCAGGCAAGCCAAAAGGTAAAGTTTTCCTCCCTCATCATGTGTAAGGTAAAGATGAGCAGGATATTGTCTGATATGGGCCTCTAACTTACAGCTAACAACACATATTTGTGAAGTACTATGTTTTAAGTGATGTCTAGTGGTATCAAAGGCCTGCAGATAGCTACTCCATGTTTACAATAGTCAGTTGGTTAGTTTTCAGCATTTTTCCTGCTTGAGTGAAGCATCAGACATTTACTGTTTGGAACTCTTGGTGTGTGTGATTAGACCGAATAGTAGCATTCACAGTTTTGTGCATTTTGGTTTAGATGTTTAAATTATTCCTTATGCTGATGACCTCTTATTGTTTATTTCAAGACTCCAGGCATCTATTTCAGCTTTGATGAAATTGATTAATAATTTTGATGATTTGTGTGGCCAAAATTTGTGTAATTGGTCAACGTCTGAATTGATGCCTATTGGAGATACTATATTTCCTAACGTGTTAACTAATAAGCAATTTTAGTGGTGCCTTGATTTATTAACTATTTGGCAATACTTATTCCAAGATATTTCTCAATTGTTTCAACTAAATTTGAATAAATTGATTAATGAGATTACATGAGATATAGATAGATGGGCATCATTTAAATTGAGTTTGTGGAGTAAAGTTAACACACTAAAGATGAATATCATACCTTGGATTATTTACGTTATACGTGGGATTCCTCTACTTATACCTGGCAAATATTTTCAAAAACTCAACGCTTTGTGTCATATTTTTTTCTGGGCGCCTCTCCACCACAAATATCTTTGAAACAGAAGCAGTTTCCAATTAAAGAAGGTGGGTTGACTTTCCAGACCTTGCTTTATATCATCGGGCCTAGTTGTTGACTTCTGCTAAATTCTGATCTCATCCAGTTCTATTAGATTTTCCACCCTGATCAGTTCTGCAGTCCTTCTGTTTGGACTCTATTCCCAAATGGATGGCAATAGGTTCTCAGTAGGGGTGTGCAGTGGATTGGGTCCGATCCACGATCCAGACCCGATCCAGGCAAAATCGGATACAATTATCCAATTACAATCCCCCACAGCTGGATCATCCGATCTCTTCTGGTCCAGTCCGAAAGGACCCGATCCGGTTTGGAAAAGATCGGAGGATCGGACCTTGGACCTCCTCCCCCCTCCCCCCACTTGCGCTCCTTACTTGCTGCCTCCTCGCTGCTTCCATACTACTGAGAAACAGGCCTTGCAGCCTGTTCCACAATAGAGCGCCGGCGCGCCGGGTGACGTCATCACTTGGCGCACCCTCGCTGTACTGTGGAACAGGCCTCAAGGCCTGTTTCTCAGTAGTACTGAAGCAGTGGGCAGCAGTGGATGGCAGTGAGGAGGCAGCAAGTAAGGAGCACGAGTGGGGGGAGGGAGGTGGAGGTCCCCCGTTACCTGCCGGTGTCCCACGCTGCTGTCCGCTGCTTCCGTACTACTGATAAACAGGCCAGTATACTACTGATACTCACCCAGCGCGCTACTGAAAGTCAGGCCGCAAAGCCTGTTTCTCAGTAGAAGGGACCAGTGGGTGGCAGCGGGCAGCCTCGGCAGGTAAGGAGCATGAGTGGGGAGGAGGGCCCCACTTACCTGCCTGGGCGCCTGCCTGGGTGCCTGACATCACCTGGCGCTCTACTGAGAACTAGGCCGCGAAGCCTGTTTCTCAGTAGATTGGAACAGCGGATGGAAGTGGGCGCCCCGGCAGGTAAGGAGCATGAGTGGGGGGGAGGGAGAGGGAGTTAGGTCCCTACTCACCTGCCCCCATGTTTTCACCATAGGCTTGCATTGGGGGAAAGCTTTCTTTCCCCCAATGTAAGCCTGTGGTGAATACACCTGAAAAGGCGTCCGATCCAAAAATCGGACATCAATTTTTGGATCGGGATCGGGTCTGAACCGAACCGGGAAGCCTCCGATCCAATCCGAGGCTCTGGTTCCGATCCCGATCCTGATCCGAGTTTTTGGGTCCATGCACACCCCTAGTTCTCAGCAGACCCGAATTGATAACTGCCCCCTCACACAATTTTGACTATTAGAGAGGTGTGGCAAATAATGTTGTGTCAATTACAGTTTGATCCATTTTCTCATACTAAATTGACTTTATGGGGAAATCTGGATTTAAAAATTGGAATGAAAATGTTTTTGTGGAGTTCATGGATGGATAGGATGATTTTTACTTTGGATCAACTATTGGGTCCAGATGATAAGTTTCTGTCATTTTCTAATTTGTGTGCTGAATACGATTTACCCACTAAGGCTGAATGTCAGTAGTTGTAATTGCAATATTTGTTGGAATCTAGGTTTGTTCCAGCCGCTTTTACAGCATCAGAGCCCCTGTAATGTCCCTCTGGCGTGGACAATGTAGGGGTGAGCTTAACTGCTCAACTTGCAGCTCACCCTAGGCCTTGACTACCAAGTAACAGACTCTGAAGCTTCTTCCACAAGTTTCCTTTATTGTTAAATGCCTGAGAGAGGACTAACTCCTGAGGAACCACACACCAGACTGCCTGGCTCCAAAGCCCATACAAAGATAGAATAAAATAGATGCCCTGCCCACGCCTCCAAAGGAAAGAAAAGCTAACAACTGCAGGCCTCTTAAAGATATATACACATAGACATATCACAGTTCCCATTGTTATTTGACAGATAGTGGCTGACCAATCATATCAACCTATGATTCATGTATGTAAATACTTGTTATCAGTCAATAAATATGATACCCAGGGTCTATGGAATAGAGAACTGCTCTATTTTGCCTAACCAATGGGCCGTGTACTTGAAGTATCTATGGTTCTTAGGCAATGACTTATTCAGCAAAAACTCTTGTTTTGGGTTTATTGGACTCCACAATCTCTTTTTAATAATAGTTTGTCTAATTCATATAATTGTTGGAGATGTAATACATCTAATGCTTATCTGATCCATATGTTTTAGCAATGCCCAACAGTCACCTCCTTTTTAGAGGAGGTCATAAGATGGATAAACTTTGCATTGGAACTCTTTAATATTTAATGATGTGCACGTCCTCGTAAATTATTTACCAGTTTCTTGGAAGTTAACTTACGGTCAGAGCCCTTATGTTAGCCAAAAGACTGATATTACAACATTGGAAGGATAAATGTTCACGTTCTAGAATGTAATGAACTGAGGACTTAACAATGTTATCAACATTTGAATGGGTGGTATATAGGTGTCACTCATGAATGCATAAATATATGGATATTTGGTCTGCTTTTCTTGAATTTTACACATAATTCTTTTTTTTTAAGAATGTTGTTTTTGATGGAATATTGATATTTCTGTGCATATAATTTCTTGTTATTTTTTTCTTAGTTTCACAATTTGTTTTTTGTTTTGTTTTGTTAAACTCACATTAAAAAGAAAAATAATGGGAGAACAAGTTTCAAACCACATATATTTTAATGAATATGTTACATTGGACAGTATCCCATGGTACCATTCCACAAACTCAAATAGCACTAGTGTAGCTCTGCTGAATCTTTCAGTTGCACAACTGGATGTCCATTATGGAATGCACAACGGGTTGCACAAGTATAATCTGCAATTGCTTGTGGAAACACAACATTAGTTAGATTATCCTCTTATGCATAGTTTGGAACCTAGTTTCTGCTGGCACAACATCACTTGCAGTAACAGATTGACATAGCTGGATACTGCCAAAGTAACAGTTTTTCCCCCTTATGGTAACTAAAAAAGAAAATGAGCATTTATATTTTTTCTTTGGTATATTCTACCATTTTAAGGTTGCAATGTTAAACATAATTACTAAGATGTAGTTCCCACTGGGCAAAGTGGAACTTATTTCTTGGGGGACAACCGCATATGTAAGATTGCACTACACTGTGTAATAGTTTTTGGAAGATAAACTTTGTTAGTATGATAATGGTATTTGTAGTTGTGCCAAGAACTTTCTGATATTATTTCCTGAAAAGTGAATGTTTTCTTAGAACAGGAAATCTTTCTATTTGTAAATCAAATAAGTGTATTTGAAGAGGCTGATATATCATGGTTCATGTAGGATGCTACACCCAAGTCTAAGCCAATTTGAATATAAACAGCCCTTCATATATCACATCTAAACATTAATGCCATAGCCTTGATGTGTTGCCTTGTATTCCTGATGTTCTCTTTGAATTTCTTGTTTGAAGACTGCATATTTTACCATTCTGGTTTCTATATTTTTTAAAATCTAACACAACAGAAAAGTGTTTTGTTTTTTGGTTTTTTTAAAAAAAGCACCAATGTGAATTATTCATTGAAATATTATACTGAAAATTATAAATGTAGAAATGTATGACTAGTAATATTTTCTGCTTCAGTCTTTGCCTGTTGCACATTGGACAGTGCCCTAGGAAAACTAATACATCAATTTACCATGGTCCGTATTTTGCTATTTGATTTGGCAGGATTTCACTCTTTCAATGCTGACAGAAACTGAAATTTATTTATTTATTTATTTATTTATTTATTTATTACATTTGTATACCGCCCCATAGCCGAAGCTCTCTGGGCGGTTTACATAGGATTAAAAACAATTAAAAACAATATACAAAAATTAAAACAGCAAAAACATACAACATACACACAATCTGTACATTTAAAAACCACTTGAACACTTCAAAAAAACTACAAAAACAAAACAAAACAACCCCAGGCTCCTCAGATATTGCCAAATGCCTGAGAGAAGAGGAAAGTCTTGACCTGGCGCCGAAAAGATAACAATGTTGGCGCCAGGCGGGCCCCGTCAGGGAGATCGTTCCACAATTGGGGAGCCACCACAGAGAAGGCCCTCTCTCTTGTTGCCGACCTCCGAGCTTCCCTCGGAGGAGGCACTCGGAGGAGGGCCTTAGATGTTGAACGTAGTGTTCGGGTAGGTTCATGTCGGGAAAGGCGTTCCATCAGGTATTGTGGTCCCAAGCCGTGTAAGGCTTTATAGGTTAAAACCAGCACCTTGAACCGGGCTCGGAAACATACAGGCAGCCAATGCAAGCGGGCCAGAGTAGGTCTTATACGTTCGAACCTACTGGTTCCAGTTATCAATCTGGCCGCTGCATTTTGCACAAGCTGCAGCTTCCGGACCACCTTCAAAGGCAGCCCCACGTAGAGTGCATTGCAGTAATCTAACTTGGAGGTTACCAGAGCATGGACAACTGAAGCCAGGTTATCCCTGTCCAGATAGGGACGTAGCTGGGCCACCAACCGAAGTTGGTAGAAGGCACTCCGTGCCACTGAGGCCACCTGCGCCTCAAGTGACAGAGATGGTTCTAGGAGAACCCCCAAGCTATGAACCCGCTCCTTCAAGGGGAGTGCAACCCCATCCAGAACAGGTTGAACACCCTCCATCCGGTCAGCGGAACCACCCACCAACAGCGTCTCAGTCTTGTCTGGATTGAGTTTCAGTTTATTAGCCCTCATCCAGTCCATTGTCGCAGCCAGGCACTGGTTCAGCACATCCACAGCCTCACCTGATGAAGATGAAAAGGAGAAATAGAGCTGCGTGTCATCAGCGTACTGATGACAACGCACTCCAAAACTCCGGATGACTGCACTCAACGGTTTCATGTAGATATTGAACAGCATGGGGGACAAAACTGACCCCTGCGGAACCCCATACTGGAGAATCCACGGGGCCGAGCAATGTTCCCCAAGCACCACCTTCTGGAGCCGACCCACCAAGTAGGAGCGGAACCACCGCAATGCAGTGCCTCCCACTCCCAACTCAGCCAGTCGTCCCAGAAGGATACCATGGTCGATGGTATCCTTCTTATAATGTCTTATAACATTCTACAAATATAGTAGTTCATGTTCTGTCCTGCCAGTGAACTCTGCAGCAGCTCTTCCAGACAAAATATTCTCATTCTCTCTCTCTCTCTCTCTCTCTCTCTCACACACACACACACCACACACAAGAATGTACATCAATAGATGTTTTTTTAATGAGCCTAGGAAATATGAGAATGATAGTAAATGATTCTAAAACCATTCTCAATGAAACCTCTTTGATGTGATCTAGTGATATTGGAAGATTTCTATGTATTTTTCTTTAGTAACTCTCACCTGCAAACCTTCTTTATAAAAGTGGTTGTGGGTTGGAACAAGATATTGGTGTCTTGTCAGCAGCAATGGACTGGATGAGGGCAAAGAAATTGAAGCTTAATCCAGACAAGACAGAGATGCTCCTGGTCAGTCGAAAGGCAGATCAGGGAATAGGGACTCAGCTTGTGTTGGATGGGGTTACATTCCCCCTGAAGACACAGATTTGCAGCTTGTGTGTACTCCTGGATTCAGCCCTGAGCCTGGATGCCCAGGTTTCGGTGGTGGCCAGGAGTGCATTTGCACAGTTAAAGCTTGTGCGCCAGCTGCGCCTGTTCCTTGAGATGTCGGACCTGGCCACAGTGACACACGCCTTAGTTACATCCCATTTGGATTACTGTAATGTGCTCTACGTGGGGCTGCCTTTGAAGAGTGTTCGGAAACTTCAGCTGGTTCAAAGAGCTGCAGCCAGATTGTTGACTGGTGCTGGTTACAGCTCAACTGGCTTCCAGTCTGTTTCCATGCACAATTCAAAGTGCTGGTTATGACCTACAAAGCCCTATACGGTTCGGGTCCAGGATATCTGAAAGACCGTATTCTCCCTTATGAGCCTGCCCATCCCCTGAGGTCCTCTGGGGAGGCCTTTCTATCTGTCCCACCACCATCATAGGCATGCCTGCTGGGAACGAGGGAGAGGGCCTTCTCGGTGGCTGCCTTCTGGAACTCCCTTCCCAGGGAAGCTAGACTGGCTCCCTCCTTGGTGTGCTTTCGGAGGCAGGCTAAAACTTTTCTGTTTCAGCAGGCCTTTGGGGAGTAATTCAGACCTTTGTGGATGTACTGCTTATAGTTTGGATTTTTAATTATATGCATTTAAAATGTTTTTGAATGTTTTAAATATTTTACAGTTGTACTATGTTTAATTGTATTTTTAATTTTTGTATATTGTTATTTGTTTTAATTGTACATGTTTTAATTTGTAAGCCGCCTTGAGTCTCATTGTTGGGAAAAAGGCGGGATATAATAATAATAATAATAATAATAATAATAATACTGGAAGGAAATGTTCAGAACACTTTTGGTATACGAGCAGTGTATGTGAGCCTCTAGATCATCACTATATCTATTTAAGATTGATGTACAAAACTGTCCTATTTTGTGCTAGATAAATTATTTTTCTAGGCTGGAATAAGAATTAAGTATCAAGGGGGGAAATCAGTATGATTACATGATGTTGCTTTCATCTCATGAGGGGAGAAGGAACAATGGGGCATGATATTGAGCAGAAAATGGCCTGCACAAAAGGAGGAAGCAACTTTTTGCCCACCAACAAGGAGGATAAAATCAATGTATCTTCAGATAAAAAATTAAAAATGGATTTTAAACAATTTAATTGGATTCTTTTTAAAAACAAACAAACCGCAAATAGCTATTTTCCTCTCATTTAAAAATAACGTAGTTGCAATTAAATAAACATGCTAAACCTACACTACAGTCTCATAAAACTGACTTAATGTCTCTGACTCATACCAATCAATCATGGGCATTCATTTCAGTTTTTTCCATCCTAAAAATGGCTCTGTCCAGCCTGACTAACAGCTTTTGCGTCTTGAAAATTCTGAGCTTTTAGTTTCTGCTACTCTGATTAAAGCCATGAATGCAAAGACACACGGTTGATAGAATCATTGTTATTCTGTGTTTATATTGTGGTAGAGCTGGGTGAAGCAACTCAGAGGGGTTAAGACATAGAGAAAACATAGTGGGTGATTTTAAAAAATAATAATAATTAAAACAAAACAAAACAGAAAAACTGGATAAAAGTTTCTCTTAATTAACTAGGTTAATATTAAATAATCACAACATAAAGATAGTCATACTGTTAATATCTAAACTGAATCAACACTTCTACCAGGTACATTGAGTTAAAGAATATTTTACTGTGGAAATGAAGAATGAATCTGATCACTTCTCAGATATGAATATTTGCTCTACCTGCTAATCATAGGCATTTCATTTTCACCTGATGAAAATAAACTGTTCTAATCTGCCGAATAACTATAAAACCGTGCTTGAACTTATCATTCACAGGCATTTCATGTTTCTTTGTGGCTTTTGAGGGGGGGTGCAATGCTGGGCCAAGAAAAGGGCAACACTGGAAACAAAAAAAAGATTAGACAGAATTGTCCAGTGTGCATCCTCCAATATTCCCATGCTTAGGCTGTAACCCTATAAGGACTTTCTTCGGAGCAAGGTCCACTGAACTCGTTTCTGAATAGGAGTATATAGGATCACACTATTAACCTCAAAGTGCTATGGATACTGGTCATAAGAAATATCTGGGATTGGTTACAGAGATTGCTCTGTGGGTAAAAAGAGAAAGCTTGCAAAATAGATACAGTGAAATAAAAAGATGCAAAACCTTCTTATAAGAATGAAAAAGAAAACAGTATAAACAATACCAGGGATGGGTAACATGTGGTCCCCGAGCTGCATGCAACTCCCACCGTGCCTTTTTTTAAAAAAGTGAATTGTAGTTTGCTGCTGATTTTCATTTTCAAGCAAACTTTTTTTCAAGCTAAATTGGTCAATTCTAAGCCTCCAAAGCAGCGATGGAGACTCAGAACAGACAAATGTAGTTTTTTTTGTTTTGTTTTTTACTTCATTCCTTTTTTCATGATACTCTGACACAGCAGTTGGAGTGTGGCCCATGGCAGGTTCAGGGGGGTGGGTGGAATTGACCCCTGGAGTGCCCAAAGTTGCCAACCTCTGCCCTATACAGTTTGACTAAGAAATGCAAAGCCTGCTGGTAAGAATGAAATAGACTGTATAAATAATGCTCTGTTTAGTTTAAATTAATATGGTTTTGTGTTCAGATTTCCCCCATTGTTCAGGAAATATATGAAAAGTTTCAGTGGGAAACTTGATTTAAATCAATGATCTAGATTAACCCCTTTTCAATTCACCCTGCTCACTATCCCTCTGGTTAAACTTGCAGCCTCCTGAGTCTGCTTTCGTTTTGTTTTTTTTTAATCACCAGTACATACACTTGCATGCTAGTTTGGCCTGCTGTTTTTGAATATTCAAACAGAATCCCAATCATGTTATAATGATGCTGACACAATCTGAACTCGATTGGATTTAACAAGTGTGCACTCCTAATCTGGAGTGATTGTTCTTGACTTTTTATATATATTAGTATATATAGCCTATTCCATATGTTACATTCATGAAGGAACCAAGCGTGTTGTAAAGGGCTATGTGGTTGCATCTTTACCCAAAGTTGTACAGGATCTCCAGCTACTGTTCCCACTGTCTATACATTTTGGACATCTGAGGTAAGCCTAAATGAGTGGATGTTTTTCCTGCAGGTTTCCAGTATGCTGAGAAAGTCCCTATGCATAGACAACTATAGGCAATGGTTTCTCCTCCCCACATGTCCACACTAACATGTAGACAGCAGGGATGGAGCTGGGAGAAGCCCCACAGCCCCTTTCAACACATTTCCAAGCATAAGGGGCCACAAGGGAAAAAGGGCAAATTATTTCAGGAAAGATAACTGAGACAATACAGCTAAAGTTGAGCCGAATATCCTGTTCCAGTTTCACAGAGCCATTTGTTCTACATGAAAGGAGAGATACTCAGCAACTTTCAGGGGGTAAATTCTTACAGTTTGGAAGAGAGAATGTTGCTCATCATTCCAAAAGAGGTGGTGAGGGTTTCCCTCTCCTTTCCTCCCCTTTAAACAGAAAAAAAGCTTTTCTGCTGCTTGAAAGTAGCAGCAGAGCTGCATTAGGGCATTTTGAAAGCCAAGAGTAGAAAGAAATGCCATCACTGGACTTAGTTGTATCTGGGTGGAGTCAGGCATTTCCTGTTTCTGTTCTGTTCTTGTTTAACAGAAATAATAATGTTCTTGTCTAACTTCCTGACTGGTATGTCTTCTAAGTCTTCCATGACAATATACATACATGCACTTTTGGCATGTTTGTTTATTAATACCAATCAGGCACCAGAAATTTAAGAAACCTTTTTAAAAAGGGTCATGAGAAGGTTCAATTTCAAAGCAGACAAGGCCTTTTATGGCTGGGGGGCTGTTACAAGTTTGTGCCAGGTCTAAGGAAATGAAGATTGGGCATTGGCAACAGTAGTAAATTCTGATCCTGTACATTGTGTTAAAGTTCAAGATAAGGAACATTGTGTTAAATTATAAGCCTAGGCAGATAGTCAGTTTTAAAACAATTTGTTCAGTTGGTTTCATTAAAATATCTTAAAATATTTTAAGTCACTTCCCAACTCGTTTCAAGAATCTGTGTGCACTTGTCATCCTGCTTCAATAAATCTTTTCAAGGCTCTTTAAATTATGTCTCCAGAGATAACAAAATGCCATTTTCCTGTCTGTATTACTTTTAAATACATAATCATGAAAGAGATTTCCTTTCGGCTAATGTACTTGGTTTGGTTTCAGAAATTGTAAAGCAAGTCAATTGTAAAACTGCAGTTTCAGAGGGTAATTTAAAGTGCAGCAGTAGGTCAGACATTGAAACAATCCTATTTGCAACAGTGTTTTTTCCTCTGTGCCTTATGTAACTTAATTGTTTGACATTTTTTGGTAATAGGAAGTTGCACTTTTTTAAAAAGCAATGCTCACTCAAACCATAAATTCACTTTTTATTTTATTTTTTCTAAAATGGCTTGTAGATGTCTGTTCAGGGAATGATTGCAGTGTTTCCTACTTCCTTCACCTGTACAAATTTCCTACATTATCATTTCATGTATGATAATAATGAATGAATGCAATGACAGATGTGAAAGTGGAACCATCTTTCTTGTAACACTGCCTTGACAGGGAAAACAAAACCTACATGTCAAAACAAAAGTTATGAAAGTCAGTTTTATGTATAGCAGCTCATCCCTAGATTTCTATTGAGAAAGGCTGCTTGGAATAAAATACATTGTGCACACTGACCTGGAAGGTGAGAAGATATATAAAGATATAGAAGGACTTAAACCATTATTGAATATTTTCAGATTTTATTATATTACATTAGTAATAATCATAGGTGGGAGCTGTGGATTAGAGGATGCAGAAAAGGAAAATTCATGGAATTGGGTTGGAGTTTCTCCTAATCCTTTGCCTCATCTTCCTCTCCTGATCAAAAGGAGGACAGATAGACAAAGCTGAGAACTCAGAGGTAGATTCATTGTATACTATTTTAATCCTGGAATTTATTCACTTAGGATAGGGGTTTGACCTGGAAACTAGGCTTGAGGGCCAATTCCTTCACTGTCGAGGCCATATCTGGATGTATGGCACCTCCATTAACAATGTCGAGAGAAATCAGCATGTTTGACATTGTGTCGTTCTGTAATTTTATGGAATAATTTTACTGGGGGAAGTGGTGGAATCTTCTTTTCATCATGTTGTTCAGCAAGAGATTGGAAAAAGTATTCAATTGTGCAAGGGAAAATCCTACAAAGGACAGCTTTATTCCATCTTTGAAGAAAATAGTATTTAAAAAAATATAAAGCCTACATCCAAAACTCACTGAAGCCAGTTTCAAATAATTTATGTGTATCTTGGAACAGATTAGAAATGGATTCTGTGGATATCCAAAGTATTCATGAAAAAAAGGAAAGTAAAAGCAAAGTGCATTGTAAGTCAGGGATGGGGAACCTCTTTCAGCATGAGGGCTGAATTCCATTTTTGAAAATTTCTTGGAGCCACATTCCAGAAAACCAAGGGGGCAAAGGGCCGAAAGAAAATTTAAATCCCAAAAATATCAGTATATTTTAACTTAAAGCTCGTATTGCCAGTAACTAAGGAGAGGCATTTCAGCTGTTTAGATCGGAGGGGGGGGACTGCACAAACCATCAAACCATTGGGGTTTTGGAGAAAGAGGGGGAAGAGGATGTGGCTATTCAGGAAACCCAGAAAGCAGGATTGGGACTCCAGGAAGGCCAATTTTTCCTCCTAGGCTGGAGGTTCCTCATGCCTGCCTAAAGTAAAGCCCAGCCTCCAGATTTTCCCCTCATTCATTACATTAGGTCTGGCTAGGACCTCTGCCAGGAAGCTGTATATAACCTTGTAAATAGATTGGTTAACCTATGTTGGGACTATGAACCTATCTACACTACTGCTTTAAACTGGTTAACAACCATTATAAACCAGTTTAAAACTATTATAAACTGTTTTAAAGCAGTAGTGTAGATAGGCTCTATATTCAAAAGGCAAGATTCAACAGAAAAAAGTTACCGTTATTGAAGCCGCTATTTTATCAATGGCTTCTACTACTCCTATGTCTGTGGTTCCCAGTGAAAAATGTTTATGATCCTGCAT
The DNA here is from genome assembly GCA_029215795.1 of Anniella stebbinsi. Taxonomy (NCBI): domain Eukaryota; kingdom Metazoa; phylum Chordata; class Lepidosauria; order Squamata; family Anniellidae; genus Anniella; species Anniella stebbinsi. The sequence continues at coordinate 195,013,112 of JARDYH010000003.1, forward strand.
ATTCACATGGACACAAGTATGCTTGCATACTTGCATACTTGTCAGGTCTCCTCATATACCAATGGCATTATAGAGTGGAGACTTTTTTTATCATGACTAGATTTCACTTCTCATAATTGCTAGGGTCACCACCACCACCCCGGCCGCCTTTGGCACTGTTGATCTTATAGTACGTTTATGGAGACCTGTTACAACATGCTCTTTATGCAATCCACCAGAAAGCAGTGTATTTCTACAGGTAATCTAAGTTTGATCTAGAGATTTTGGTGAGAAAAATTGTAAACGAAGAACAAAGTACTGTGAAGAAAGATATTGCATTACTTTGCAGTAAACTGAATTTATGTATAAAAGAAGAAAAATAAATAATGATGGGGCAGGAGCCAATACTTATCAGAACTTTTACAGGTATCTCTTGAATGAAACATTGCTAGGTTGCAAATTATCACAGCGTTCTTCAGTCTACTGAGTTTCAGTTATTTCATAAAAATGAAACTAAGGTCAGTGCAAGCAAGTCAGTTTTGTTATTGTGTATTTTCATGGCTGCCAATGAAAATATTCTTAAATTACATTGGGCGTAACACAGGATTTTCACACTACCCCTTCCTCTGGGGGAAATCTTTGCTTTCAGTGTGACCTCTTCACGACTTGTGGATTGAGCCAGTCAATGTGTTCTGCTTCTGCTTAAATTTTCACTGGCATAAAACCAAAATACCAAGGGGAAACAGGCAGGGCAGGGCCCCAACCTGGCTCAGAAAACATTTTTAGTGCTTATATCTGATTCCTTCAGGTTTTCACAGTCTAATCTGAACTTACTTGAGATATAACTGGTAAACTATCAGGTGATTGAACAGGTAATACTATAATAATGGAAAACATTTACAACCCTTTCATATATAAAAGTATGCACAATGTATACACTTTTCAAGTAATTTTGCTTTGAAGGTAAGTCTTTCTTTAGCCTATTCAGGAGGGTTCAGAGGGCACCTCCATCTTGCCAAATCTTTCTGCGGTAGAAACAAATTCATGACAGGGAGGAAGAAAAGGTAGAGGGGAAGCAGCAGTCCTTCTGTGGAGGCAGTTGGCAGTTGGCTCCTCCTTTCAGGGCAGTTCCCTTAACCCTAAGAGAGGCTTCCTCATGTACAGTAGACTGTTTGTGAATAAAGTCCTGCTCATAAGTGAAGGCCTATTGACAAGGAAGACAGTGGAGGCAGTAAAGCTTCATGTAAAGCATGAAGGAAGGGGAAAGCCAAGCTGGCTAGAGACTCAGGATTCCAAAGGAGGCAAAAGCCTGCCTGTTTTCCTTTCATTGATTATTTATTTTCAGAAATGTGACTTTATCACTGGATAACATAAAAGTAAAATATATTAGCACTGATTTGTTCTCAGTTTCTGAAAATCATTCATGCTATATGATGACAGGTATGTAAATTATGTGACTTTTGTTAATACTGTAAGAGCAATCATAAATCCTTAGTAAATTATTCACAGTAGGGTTATAATAACAAGACACAAGAAAGGAAGAAGATGGGGAAATGTAGTGAAGAAAGAAAAGGCCAAAAAAGTAATAGGCAATTGAACTTCTGTGTTGATTATTTTTCACTGTAATTTGGCTTTACCTAACTCAGACAGATATTTAATAGTCAATAAACAAAAAAACCTTTTCATGTTTTATTCAAACCCCAAAATTCCAGGAAATTACAGCTGTTAGGGCATATTAATTGTGGCATTAAGCAATATGCATATGGTATGGTATCCTATTCTGTGGTTAGTTCTTGCTTCACCACTACCTTACAGCTGGAGGGCTGTTAGTGGCAGAGTAGTGGACCAAAGTTCCAGATTTGTCTGTTTTCTGGAATAGACACATAATGCTATGCCATGGTATAGGTTGTTGAATTCTGAATTTCTGTGATGTGTGAACACAGCCATGCTAAGAAACCATTGTTTATTAACCACAAACAACCCAGAAAGATGAATCCATAGTTTGTTCAGTTGTAAGGATTGGGTAAACCATGGGTTGTCATGATGTGGGAACCAGGACCATGGATTGTTCATGAGTTGTTATGCCAGGCTATTGTGGCAGTGGACAAGAACAGTTTTTTTAAAAAAGCATCTCTATACTGCATGCAAGAACTACTCTGCCGCAGAGGAATTTGTGATACAGGGAGTGGGTGGGCAAAAGATGAGTCAAACAAATAACCCAGGGATTAAGAAAACAAACCATGGTTTATTCGGTTGTCTGTTAAAAGAACTATGAGTTAACATTATGTGCCAACCAGGCAATAACGTCTATGCTACTGAAGGCAACAATGCAACTGAAGCTACCGTTCCACGTACCCAGTTGGTTGGGAGTTGGAAGGGATCTTGAAAGACATATATAGCCCAGCTGCCTGCGACAGGTAAAGCATTTTAAAGCATCTTTCCTTTTAGCCAAATAAGGGTGTAATACTATCTCCCACTTACCCAGGGGTAAGCCACATTAAACTCAATGGGTCTGCTGAGTAGACATGAATAGGATTGCCCTGCAAGTGACAGAATGGGCAGTCCTTATGTTGTGCTGCTGCTAGTTGGTATTGGTTGCCAGTTGGGCACTTGTAATGTGAATGGTAGCTTAAGTAGCATGATATTGCTTGAGTTGGATAGACTCAGGGCCCTTGAGAGGGGATGCAGGGGGTACTTCGTACCTGGGCCTGGGGTCAAAAAGAGGACCCCAAAGGAGGGGAGCTGGAAATTTCCTGGGATCTCAGAAAATGTTTGCATATATTGTGTGAAGACTAACATTCACATTTTGTGTAAGCCTACATAGTTTTATATATCGTAATTCGTAGAAATTATGATCCATAATAACCTTCATTAGACAAAAAAATCAACAGTTTACAAAAACAACGTTAAGGCCCTATTGCCCCCAGGCCCCAGCTCTTTAGAGCAGAGAGATCAGGGATCTGCTGGCCAGGCCTGCTGTGACTAGGATCTAGTAGTCTGGAGTGTATTGGTGGGGGCTTCCATTTGGGCAGGAGATTTCCCCTAGACGGCAAAGAAGCCAGAGGACCTGACTAAGAGCACTCCTTTTTAACAGGCCTTATCCCTGTTTTATTCAACATCCTGTGTTCATTTTTCCCCAGATTACTTCTTTAGTTTATAGAAGAATATAAGTTACTATTCTTTCTTGTCTGTTAAAGAAGTTGTTTAATAAAGACTGTTGAGGTTTAAGAAAAGGCTTGTGTTTATCTGGCTGAGAAGGGCATATAAGCAGGGCACATGGGCATGGAGAAAGCACAGTAAAAAAGGAGAAAATCAGACGTCAGAGTAAAAATGGAGTCAAATCAGATTCAAGAGTAAAAACAGAGTGAAAGAACTGGGAAAGGAATTTAAAAAGGATTGCAGAGCCTCCATATAAAAAGTATAAATTATAAATCATCTCTTCAAAATATACTCTCACAAATCAGGAGCCCAGAAAAGAAAAGACAAGAAAGAACGAGCAGAAAATGAAAAAAGGGGTCAATAAATGCCATTTCAATTTGGATTAAGTGCGGCTTCAAAAAGATTTTCACTGAACTCACCTATAGAATTGGAGCAAGAAGAAATGTTTGGAATCCTCATCCTCAAACAAAGAACAGTTGATTTGGGTAATCATGCACAGTATTTTGATGATGGGGCAGATGCAGAAAATGGAAATGGAAAACAGAAAAAAATAGACATACAAATGCATGTGAAAGTGAATTTGGAAGATCATAATGTAGGCCTTGACATTGGATGTATCACAACCTAGTTTCCATCTCAAAAGGAAATGGAAAAGTATATTACGAATGGTCACATCCCTTTGCCTAAAACATTCCCAAAAGATACCTGCAGTCAAGTTTTCCCAGAAAGCATACTGAAATTTTAAAGCACTAATGGAGAACTACATGTAAGAGACTGGCTTGTCTGGAGTCAACAGAAACAAGCTTTATATTGCTTTCCATGTTGATTATTTTGGCACAAGACAGCCAAGACTAGCACTTCTGCATCTAAATCTGCACTGGAATCTGCTGAAGGCTGGGATTCTAATGGGAAGTGGTGGAAACTTTCCAACAGGATCCCAAAACATGAAAAAGGCAATAGTCACAGAGAATGTAACCTAGCTTGGCGAGAAATAGAAAGGTGTCTGCTGTCTGGGACAGAAGTTGACATCATCTTAGAAGCATCAGTCAAAACTGAAGCTGTGAAATGGTACAACCTTTTAAAGTTCATCATCGATGTTGTACTCTTCTTGGGAGAACATGGTCTAGCATTTACTGGTTCATCCCATTGAATTGGTGATTCAAACAATGGAATTTTTTTAGGACTCATTGGACTGTTCTCCAGGTGGGACCCCATCCTTCAGGAACATGTGCTAAGTGTAGAGGAGTCACCGAAAAGGAGTGAGCGGCTTCAAGTTCTTTATCTGTCTCCTGACTCACAAAATGAATTTATCGCAGAATGCTCGAATCTTGTGAAACAACAGATTTTGCTTGAGAGGCAATCTGCAAAGTACTTTGCAGTAATAGGAGATTCCACATCAGATTCTTCTCATATTGAACAAACCACATTTCTTTTGAGATACGTACTTTTAAAAGAAACGCAGTATGAGATTCAGGAAACATTTCTCAAGTTTGCAGATTGTAGCAACAAAAAAGAGGAAGAAATTGCTCAGTTGATAACTGATACATTGAAAGAACATGCTGTTTCTCTCAGTGATTGTAGAGCTCAAGCCTATGATAATGGGGCAAATATGGCCAGAAAATACAACAGCGCACAAGCAAAAATACAAGAACAATGCTCAACAGCAATTTTTTCACCTTGCGGTTGTCACGCACTCAACTTATGTGGAAATGCTGTTGCTGAATGCATACTTGAAGCAATAATCCTTTTCGGAACAATTCAAACTGTGTATCACCTGTTCAGTTCCAGTCCTAAGCAGTGGGAATTACTACAAAACCGTATTGGTTGTTCTCTTCATAGTATGTCTGAAACAAGATTGTCAGATCATGTTGAATGTGTAAAGCCTTTTGCAGCTCACTTGCCTGGCATTAAATTAGCACTGGAAGACCTTTTAGAACTAAATTTGATGGCCAAAATAAGAAATGAAATCCATGGAGTTTTATTATATGTGACATCTTTTGTCTCTGTGTTAATGTCAGCCGTGTGGTACAAAATATTAACTGCCATAGATATTTGCAACAAGGTCATCCAAGCTAGAGACGCCACACTGGATGTTGAAGTAGCAAACATAGAAACTCTCCTCACAGAGCTGAAAAAAACTTTGAAACAACTGGAAATGCATGAGGAATGAAGCCAAATTGATTGCGTCAAACCTAAATATAGAAATAAAACTCTCCCGTAGATGTGATGGAGTTAGGCGCAAGAGGGCAAGACCTCATGACAACAGCACACTTGATGCTAACTTGGAAAAAATGAATGACACTGATAATACTTCAGAAGAGGCCTACTTCAGAAAGTGTGTGTTTTTCGTTTTGGTAGACAATGTTATAGCAGGATTAACTGTCCGCTTCAATGCTGTTAAGCAGTTGGCAGAAAAATTTGATTTCTTGTGGAAATATCTCTTCATGTCCGAAAGTGATGTGGAGAGAAAAGCTTCGTCTTTATCAGAGCAATATCCTGTTGATCTTAATGGTGATGGCTTTGGAAAAGAAATGCAAGATTTACCCTCAGTTCATAAAGCAAATTTGGAAATGCACAGTTAAGGCCATTAGATCTGTTTAACTTGTTAATGGAGTACAGACTTGGTGACCTGTTTCCAAATGTTTGTGTTAGCTTAAGAATACTACTAACAATTCCAGCAACAGTAGCTTCTGAAGAGAGGTCATTTAGCAAACTTAACCTAATTAAGAATTATTTAAGGTCTACAATGTCTCAGGAACGTCTTGTGGATTTGGCCAGGCGAAGTATTGAATCAAACATTGCCAGAACAATTAATTTTCATGCTGTGATTTGAAATTTTCACAAAAAAAGGCCAGGAAAGCTGGGTTTTTTAAAAAGTAAATAGTAAGTTTATCTGCCTTCCCCCCCCCCCACTAATACTGATGTCTTCTGATGATCTGATCTGCATTGCAATATAAAAGGATGTTTCAATGTGAATTCTTTCTCCTTATTGTAGCATAAACAAAGATGTTCAAATCAAATGTGCTTTCTTATCTCTGATCCTCTTTTATTTTATTCATATTTATTGATATTTATCATGGAGGGAATATAAGAGCATAAGGCCTTAAATGCGGAAAATTAACAGAGTGCTCCACTCCACCCCTCTCTTGTCTTCCATACCCTTTTTGACCTTACAGGCTACAACTCATGGCATAAAACCGTAGTGGATAAAAACAGAATGACTAATGGAGAAGGGAAGGGTCCCAAAATAAACTTTGTACCCCCTGATAAAATTCCTCTCAGAGGCCCTGGATAGACTTGATGTGCATTATATGTGAATCAGCCCCATGGGTCAATTTCAGCAAACAGGCAAAATTGAGACTTTAGGTTCACCACTTTGCTACTGACAGCTCTCTAGCTCCAAGGTGGTGGTGAGGCTAGAACTAAGCATAGAATAGCACACCGTATGCATATTGCCTCAATAATGTTTCTGTTAAGGACATAGCTCTTAACAGCTGTCATTCCCTGGCATTTTGAAGCTTGAGTGTACATTGAAAGATCTTTACGCAACATGTTAAACAACAAGGTTTATTGTTCATTGAATTTGCATACAAATTGCATAAGATATTCACAGGCACTCTATTCCACCCTCTGGGCATTCAGAGTAATACAACCTAGGGGTGTGCACGGACCCCCCGGATCGGATCGGGACCCGGATCGGGACCTCCAATTTTGTCCCGGACCGGTTCGGACAAAATCGGAGGCCCCCCGGACCGGATCGAGTCCGATCCCGACCCAAAAATCGTACATTTTTGGATCGGCCGCCATTTTTTTCCCCATAGACTTGCATTGCAATGCAAGTCTATGAGGAAAAAATGGCCGCGGGTGGGTAAGGGGGGGCCTAACTCCCTCCCCCCCCGGGGCCGTCCGCTGTGGACGGCCCCGGCAGGTAAACCCCCTCCCCCGCGCTCCCTACCCCCCCTGGGGCCGCCTGCTTCCATCCGCTGGCGCCCGCGGGCGCCAGCGGATAGAAGCGGACGGCTCCGGGGGGGGGGTAAGCCCCCTTCCCCGCCACTTACCTTCTCGGCACGTCCGGCGCCGGCGGCTACTACCAGCGGGCTCCGCGGCCTACTCTCAAGTAGCGCGCCGGGTGATGACATCACCCGGCGCGCCACCCTGGAGCAGGCCGCGGAGCCTGCTGGTAGTAGTAGGCGCCGGCGCCGGACGGGAGCCGCCGGGCCGGGCAGGTAAGGGCCCCCCTCCCCCCTCCCCCCTCCGCGCGCCCCCTCCTCCCCTCCACGCACCCCCTCCTTACCTTTCCGGCCCGGCGGCTCCCGTCCGGCGCCGGCGCCTACTACTTCCAGCAGGCTCCGCGGCCTGCTCTAGAGTAGCGCGCCGGGTGATGACATCACCCGGCGCGCCATCCTAGAGCAGGCCGCGGAGCCTGCTGGGAGTAGTAGGCGCCGGCGCCGGACGGGAGCCGCCGGGCCGGAAAGGTAAGGGCCCCCCTCCCCCCTCCGCGCGCCCCCTCCTCCCCTCCATGCACCCCCTCCTTACCTTTCCGGCCCGGCGGCTCCCGTCCGGCGCCGGCGCCTACTACTTCCAGCAGGCTCCGCGGCCTGCTCTAGAGTAGCGCGCCGGGTGATGACATCACCCGGCGCGCCATCCTAGAACAGGCCGCGGAGCCTGCTGGGAATAGTAGGCGCCGGTGCCGGACGGGAGCCGCCGGGCCGGAAAGGTAAGGGCCCCCCTCCCCCCTCCGCGCGCCCCCTCCTCCCCTCCACGCACCCCCTCCTTACCTTTCCGGCCCGGCGGCTCCCGTCCGGCGCCGGCGCCTACTACTTCCAGCAGGCTCCGCGGCCTGCTCTAGAGTAGCGCGCCGGGTGATGACATCACCCGGCGCGCCATCCTAGAGCAGGCCGCGGAGCCTGCTGGGAATAGTAGGCGCCGGCGCCGGACGGGAGCCGCCGGGCCGGAAAGGTAAGGGCCCCCCTCCCCCCTCCGCGCGCCCCCTCCTCCCCTCCACGCACCCCCTCCTTACCTTCCCGGCCCGGTGGCTCCCGTCCGGCGCCGGCGCCTACTACTACCAGCAGGCTCCGCGGCCTGCTCTAGAGTAGCGCGCCGGGTGATGACATCACCCGGCGCGCCACCCTAGAGCAGGCCGCGGAGCCTGCTAGTAGTAGTAGGCGCCGGCGCCGGACGGGAGCCACCGGGCCGAGAAGGTAAGTGCCCCCCTCCTCCCCCCCCCCCGCTGTCCACTTTCATCGGCGGGCGCCCGCTGGCGCCCGCCAATGGAAGCGGCGGTGGGCGCCAGTGGGCGCCCGCCGATCCGCCGATCCGCCGAACCGGTTCGGAGCTTTTTCGGACCGGTTCGGATTGGATCGGCCGATCCAGCTGCGGGATCGGAAATCGGATAATTTATCCGATTTCCCACTGGACCGGACTCGGATCGTGGATCGGGTCCGATCCAGTGCACATCCCTAATACAACCCTAAGTGAGGTGTGAGTGTTTGTACATGCATATGGTTGCTGCCTAGGAAAGTGCTTGTTTGGTTTCTAAGACGAAGCCGTATTGAAGTCCTAAACATGCTTTAAAACTTTTGCTTCTGAATCAACAGCTGAACGCATTTATACTGAAAACACAGGGATAGGTGCTTTATTAAAGAACAGAAATGCTGGATGAGATGGGCTGCCTTTCCCCATACTAGCTCCTATAGTTCACACTTCTGATCCACACTAATAGGGTTCCCCACTTTTTCCTCCTCCATTCCTTAATGGGGCTCCATGACTTAATCAGCTACATAACAGACAGACGTTTAACAGGCAATACTTCCTCTCTAACTGTTTCTTCAAACCTACAAATACCTTAATACCTCTTCTGGGGCACAGCACATACTACGTCTTCTCTCTGACCTAAGATGACAATCTGTTTTCCAAATGATGCCATACAAATAGATATATTTTACTACAAAACAAACCCATGTAAGTTGGGGCAGGGGGACAGACAATATCAGTCAAGCTGCTGGTGGGTACCCTCAAACTTTAAACTCCTGTATATAAGACATTGCTTGTCCTTCTACTTCAGCACAGATCACTTTCAATGCATCTTTCCTACACTGCCTAGTTTTAGATCAGTCTGTTGAGCTGTTTTCTCAATATAAGCCATAGAACCTACTGCCCCTCCCCCCAATTTCTGGTTATAGTGGCACAATGAGATTCAGTTGACTCACTCTTAACATAGGGCCACTACAGTGACCATATAATTTGAATGTTTAGAACACAGCATTCATATATTTATCAAATAAATTGTCCGTAGTAAACAATTGAGGGTTCACTTCATAGTTTTGTGACAGTCTCATAGTTAGCATTTAGTTTTTTCCGGTGGGAAAAAGCATTTATTTGTTTTCCTGCTGCAAGTAAAAACCTGTTGTTGTTTTTCTCCAACCAATGCTTATTTTTGAAAAACAAGAGGTGCTAAAGCTTTTGCCTGCTTGGAAGCCAAATCCTCTGCCCCAGAAACCCTAACCTTTACTCTCAGATGTGTGTGGGATGTTCAAGCATACACAGTATTCTGGAAAAATGCACTCTGCTTGTTTTCAGTGGCTCATCTTATTGCACTTCATTTATTCTGGGAATAGACAATTGAAAACAGACTCTGGTACTTACATGTGTTACCTAGTTTGTATTAAACCCGACAGTGTACCCATTTATAAGACAAAATGGTATAATTGGATTTAAATCTTAGTAATTTTGAAAAAAGTTATCAGTGACTCTAAAAACAAAAACATCCCAAATCAAAAGAGTTGTAATCAGAAAACCAAGTACTTAACCAGTTTGAGAGTCACATCTTCTATGGGAGGGTCTGGAATGTAGCTTTGTGCATTTAAACTGTCTCATGTCTGCTAAGCACAGTTGGTTTCCACTATTATTGGGAGGGAAATCGTTGATTTTTAAATGGAAGCAGAACTCTGTCTTTTTCTTTTGTTTTTCTTTTGTTTTTTTCTTTGCCTCAAGTTATTTCCATGTAAAATTTCCTCTGTCTTTAAGCATTCAGTTCTCATGTCCAAGTCTTTAAAAAACAACATGGTATTGTGACAAATTAAACTCTGTTTTCAACCCAAAATTCTGCCAGTGGATTTTTAGCTGATAATTTTTAACACCATAATTTTGTTTTCTCCCCTGTGATGACTGTAGAAAATTTTCTCTACAAAGCATTTATTTTGGGTTACTGGTACTATACTCATCAAATATAAGAATTTGTGCTATCTGTGATGATACCTTAAAAGAGCACAAGTTTTAATCTCTGGGGAGGTCTTCTTATTGATTCACTTACTGTTATGTGCACCAACCAGTTCAACCATAGGACGAGTACTCTTCAAGACACAAAGTATCAGTAAATGAAGACGTAAAGCAAGCTGATAGGACTGGAGATATAATACTCTCTTTGTCTCCTGGCATCAGTAGCCAAAACCCAATTGTTGAATAATTTGTATGAGAGCACAATCCTGCCTTTCATTGAACTCTAAAAGATTTCAGCAGGCTTATGCGCTATTTCCAGTCTAGAATATGAAGGCTTTACATTCTTCCTGTTTATGGAAGTGCTACTATGCAAATGAAATGAAGGGAAAGAACCAAAAACAAAAGCTTTAGCTAAGGTTTAGCTTTTAATACTTCATACAGCTTATAAAGGTACATCCAAGATAAATAAATATAAATGTGGTAATATTTGGATAGGAATAGTACAAAGAGGTCTCACCTCTTGTGGCCGCAGTGGCATGTTATTTTGAATGTGTTCTTTTGCAAACATAATTTTAATGGCATGGAATGATGTGATTCTTTTGTTGCTGCTGGACTTAAGGGAATAAAATTTAAACAAAAAGTTGCAAGAAATTATTTTAAGGAAGTGAGACAGGTGGCTACTAGGAGGAGGGCCTTCTCTGCTGTGGCATCCCGGCTGTGGAATGAGCTTCCCAGAGAGGTTCATCTAGCATCTAAATTATACTCCTTTAGACGCCAGGTGAAGACCTTTTTATTTTCACTGTGTTTTAACAGTTCTTCAGTTTGATTTTTTAACCTTGCTGTTTAAATTTGTATTTTAAATCCCTATCACTTTCTGCATGGCTGCTCTGTTTTTATCCTGGTTGTGCTTTTGTACTGTATTTAAAATTAAGTTTTTATACTGTCGTTGTTTTATATTTTGAATGGTTTTTATGGTTTTAATTTTTGTAAACTGCCCAGAGAGCTTCGGCTATTGGGCAGTATAGAAATGCAGTAAATAAATAAATAAATAAATAAATAAAGTAGACTGCATATGAGAAGAGTAGAAAACATCTATTTAAGCTGAAGCTGGTAGAGGTAACTGATACTTCTTGTTTTTAGAAAATTGAAGAGGTTGGTGTCCACAGGACTGTTCACATGTAATGGTGGCAAATCATAGGTTAATTGATTAACCCACAGTTTGCTGTGGAACATGCTGGGCATGAAACGTAGCCTTCTTGAATGTTCAACCCTCAATTTGGGGTTGCTACGTGATGTCCAAACCCATACAAAATAGATTATTCATGGGTTAAACTACTCACTGTTAACCTAACTACTAATTATAGTTAGTTAGTTAGTTAGATAGTTAGTTAGCCCACGATTTGCCACTACTATGTGAGAACCAGGTATAACTGTATCCTTTTTTTGGTTGCAGTAAATAAGGTTTTCAGATTTTTGTATTTGACAATAGATAACAATGAGACAAAACTATTGTGTGTACACCATAAAAAACAATGCATCTCACAAACCACTATCAGCCACCCAGAGTGCTTTGGCTATTGGGGGGTATAGAAATGTAATAAGCAAATATAAACTAAACAAACCTTCTCTTTAAAGGCAGTTGTATCCAGTCTAAAATAAAATTGCCTTTTCTATCCCTCTTGCAAGTGATGAAGTTCAAAATTAAGTTTTTTGTATTTCTGTAAAAGCTGGGACTTTCTGCAAAACTAGAAGCCAATGCACAGCAGATAAGTTAGAAGCTGTGCTGGAAACTGCCCTAGTTCTTGAAAACTCGTAATGTCTCCTTGACTTGATCCATTGCCAGCTCCTTCTCTACTCCTGCAGTATGGCTTGGTAATATAGAATCCCTGGCAATTAATGGTGGGGGCAGGGAGGGGAGGGAATAATTAGAAGGAATAAGTAATTAAAGCCTCCACTTCCCTGTGAGAGCAGAAACTGACTTTAGGGAATTAAGCTATTTGAAAAACAATTAATAGGCTATTCATTACTAACCCATCAAGAAGCAATAAAAACAGACTTAACCCGGAAGGAAGAATCTTTACTGTATGAGAACCTTTACTGTATGGGGTTAACTTGCAAATAGACTTTATAGGAAGAGCCTGGCCACAGAGAAAAATATTGCTGGATAATATAGTGCTGTATTAAGTGGTTGTTTAGAATCTCCATTTTAATTCTACTTTCAGCTAATTGCACAAAAGCAGGGCCATGCAGAGGAGGGCAGTGGGGCTAGTTGGCCCGGGGCTGACGATTTTGAGGGGGCACTCCAGTGAGGAGGTCCCCCCGAGCTTACGCTACTGCTTCTGCAGCGTAAGCAGCCCATCGAGAAGCAAGGAGCCCACCTTGCGGAAACGGCGCAGAAGCCATCCATCGTGAAATTCTGAATGTGAAGAAGTGATGTCTTACATCTTGAATAAAAGTGCTTCCCATTACCTTTTTTATAAAGCATTCTAGTTCATATATGTATGTAGCACTGAATCAGTACCACTGATTAAAAAAATACTTAATTAGCAGTTTGAAATGGGGGAGGGCACACACTTCCCATCTGGCCTGGGCATAGTACCAGCTCTGCACGGCCCTGCACAAAAGCAATGGCCCAGTAGCGCTAAAGGGGTCTGGTTGATTCCACACTAATGTGTTATTAGCATAACAAATGCACAATTGTTAGCATTTATATATTTCAATTGTTCTACTCTTAAAGAAGGCCTAAAATAATTTTAAATAAATAAAGTGTTTTCCCTTGAGATCACACTTCCATTGAAGGGAGATCACATTTCCCCTGAACTAAATCAAACGTTTTGTGCCCATGGGAAAATAGGCTACATTTTCCAGATAGTATAAAACATACCAAACTCACTTTTTAAAATAAATATATTATATCCATATGTAGCAAAATAGACCACATGCTATCTACAAGCAATTAAGCACTAAATTATTTATTACTTTGATGTAATGCATCAATCCACTACATACATAAAACTCTCATAAGCTAAATACAAAATAGGATAAAAACTGCAGATTAAATACTACAAAAATCATACCAATTGTTTATAAGACAGTGAAATATGAATTACTAATTCCTACAAGATATTTTTTCCAGTGCTAGATAAATGCTTTCCACTGTTCCATAAATTTAAGATTCTTCATTGTTAGTCTCATGGACCCTGTGAGTATTTTCTGTGATTTTCTAATGATTATTTATTGACAAGTGACTTCCTTGCACAGTTTCTGAAGTTCTAAAATATTAATGTACTTGGTGGTTGCAAGTTCCCCACTAAAGCCAATGTGCACCTGTATCAAATGTTTTCCAAGCCCCAGTTGGACCCAATGAGGATTTAGCACTTTGAATAAGAACTGGAAATGAATGAAAATGCTCATTTCCATAATGGGGCAGGTCAGCAGAGCTTGCATAAGAGAGCTCTGCCGACCTCTCCTGACTTGGAAACAAGTGTTTCTGCACATTTCGGGGCTTGCTGTATGAAGCATTAAATCTCCATTGCACCAGCAGTGGGTCCTGCTTGCGCAATGTAACTGGTGGTAGCACAGCAGCCCCTTTGGATAATACCATACATAAATACAATGCTAAAACACGCATTTAGTCCCATTTAAACTCAAAAATGGGAAGCTTTTCCTTCCCTGCACATCCTTTTTCACTGCATTTCCATTTTATGTACATTTGGAGGCTATATATCCCCCCTCACCTGTGCTTAAGTGGCCATTTACCTGCATTGTGAAATGAGATTAACAGTGTTGAGACTGTCTTCCTGCAGGAAAGCTAGCCATTTGTTATGTGGGGACAAGGCATTGCACCATAGTCACTGATTGGAGCTTGAGGAAATATTATCAAAAGAATTCAGTGGAAATGCAACACATCTTTTTTGAATAATGTAGAATCGCCATCACATTCTCTGAACTTAGAATATTTGCACATTACTCACATTTTCTCTCCCACCAGCTGTTCTAAATATGAAGCCTAGCAGAGAAGAGGATTGCCATGGTCCATATGCTGGACACACTGTAACTGTTTTTGTATTCCCTGTTTGTGTCTTATATTGAAAAAGAAGTGTTTTGTTTGTCCTGTAGTCAGTCCAGGCCACATACATCATGGCGGTTTGACTCTTTCTCCTATTTGTCTGCAGGTGTGCCGTCCGCTCTCCTTATTCATCCTGCTTTTAAGAGACCTAAATTTTAAAATGCCTCTGAGCTGTGGCATCAGTATATATCTGTGTTTAAATCCAAAAGTTTCATGTGGCAAGAATGTACTTTTATTAGCTGAAGTAATTTATTTTCCATCTTCTTTTAAACTGAAATATATTTCTGAAAATTCTGCATCTGTCTTTGAAAGTCATTAGGACAGACCTGTAAAATCATGCTTCTCTTTGGAACCATGCTAGTTTGCTTCCTCTGACTGTGGGACAGAAATTCAGGAAGGCCATATGAGTGGGGGTACCTCTACAAGAGGCATTTAAAGCTCTTTCAAGGCGCATTAAAAAAATTACCTCTACAAGAACGGAGTGCAAATCGGGCGTAGAGGCGCGTTATCTCCCCGATTATGCGCATTATCGAATGCGCGTTAAATCGCGAGTTTTATTTTGTTCCGTCCGTTAAAGCACATTTTGACTGTGTGAATAAGCGCTTATGCGCATTAACTACTTGTAAAGCGCATTTTGGACATCTGTTAATGCACTTCGCCGCCTCTCGTGCAGAGGGATTAGGCGTAAATGTGCTTCAGCGATTATGCGCATAATTGCCTAACCAGGCGCAAAAGCGAATCCTTGTAGAGGGGACCTTGGTTACTTACAAGAAATGAAGCTTTATTTTATCTGTCTTTCTGAATGGGGGCATTTTAACTGATTGATGTATGTCAACGTGCATTAGAAGTATGTGTCTTTACAGCAGCTTATGATACTAGGGTAATGATCTGATTTTATTTCGTAAAGAGGGAATAGATAATTAGAAACATATAGGCTAAATCCACACCCTCAAAGCAATGGTATTTGATCTAAGGATGAGACTGGCTTGACTACACAGATTGTTGTAAGGTGACCCACTTTAATTCTGCTTGCACACTGATCTCCATCAAAAGAGTTTGCCTTGGGGGAGAGAGAAGCAGTAGCTGGCAGATAGTCTCAAAGAAGGTGGAAGAGCCTCAACAGGCTTCTATTTTCTCTGGGGAAATAACACTGAACATCTTTCCTTGTAGGGGGTGATAGGGCTGACCTAAAGCTATGCTATCTGACCTCGTTATATGCCTCTCATTGACTGTAAGTGATGTTCTGATTGTCAATTTTAGTACAGTAGACAAACATGTAAACAGTGTCATTTGAGACCACAGTACCTGATGGACCAGCTATACCATTATGACTCTGCCCATACGCTATGATTGTCATCTCAGGTCTTTCTCCGAATGTCTCCTCTGAGGGAGGTTCAAAGGGTGGCAACAAGGAAGAGAGCCTTCTCAGCCCACCTCCCCAGTGAGCCTCATCTGGCACCAATGTCATCATTTTGACGCCATGTTAAGAATTACCTCCACTCTTAGGCATTTCATAGCTCATGATTGAGTTTTTAATAGGTCCTGGAATTTCTTATTGGTGATGGTTAAAAATGTTTTTTATACATACATGTGTATATGTATCAATATGTTGTCTGTAAATGCATTTTATATTATGTTCCAATATTGTATTTTTATGGCTTTCAATCTTTGTCACCTGCCCAGATAGCTTTGTCTATTGGTCAGTATAGAAATGTAATAAATTAAATTAAATTAAATGGAGGTCTGGCATTGAACCATTTGACTGGGGTTGCATGATACGGCAACCCGTCATGGGTGACAAACCATGGTGGAATGTTGTGTCATGCAAACCCAAACTGATTTCTCACAGGGTGGATTGTGCATGGGTAACAAGCCACCCAGCAGCCCATGGCTTGTTGACGGGATTGTTGAACCCATGATGGGTTGGCGTGTCGTCTGAACCAGCACTGCGAACCCATCATGTGCAAGCCACTTGACAAGAGCAAATTTTCCTAAGCAGAACTCGTTCACTAACCCCTTTTAACAATTATTTTTCCCTCTGGACATTTGTGTAAGTTGGGAACAAAGAATTAATTTTTTCAGCCACAGTAATGTGTGCATGTCAAATGTAGCCATGGTTACTACTAAAGGGAACTAGAGAGGTCGTGGCTTGTAGTTCTCTATGAAAAAGACATGCTAGAAATTGGGGCAAGTGAGAATTCGAAGCAGGGCAACCCGACAGGTCAGGGCAACACTTTAAACCCTGGGATCACCCTGCTGAGGGGGTGATCTGCACCCCTTTTTCCCACCTGTCAACTGTCCAAGGCTGTAAAATCAGTTCATATACAGTCTCCTCTCATCAGTTACCTTGTATTTTTGACAGCTGAAACATATAACGTACAAAACAAGGCAAGACTATGTATTTCCCTGTGCACTTGTGCAACTCCACCCAAAACAAGTATGGGGGACATTTGTATTTTTTTACAAAAATATATTTTAAAATATTGAGCCCCAATTTGTGCAAATGTCTGGAGGAACAGATGTGGCTTACAGTATTTCATCATTCTTAATTTTAAATTTTTTTTATTTCAACTCTTAACTACAATTATACCATTCTTTTCCATTCTTTATACACCAAGTGCACCCCTCACCAGGACCAATTCTTCTTTATTACATTTTCCAAAATTGTGATACTTCTTGCACAGGTTTGTGTCCTTTCCCTCTCAACTATACATGCTCTAAAAATAATTTCCATATATTTTCAAATTCATTTCTATTACATATTCCCTTTTCTACTTTAATATTACATGTTAGTTTGTCATTAATAGCAATATCCCATACCTCTTTATACCACTGAGCCATTTGATAGTTATCCTTCATCTTCCATTTCCTTGCTATTATTAATCTTGCTGCAGTTAGTAACATAGTAATTAAATCCTTAGTATTCTGATTACATTTCATCCCCTCATATATTGATAATAACGCAATCTTTGGGGATGACTCCAAATCAATTCCCGTTATCTCTTTTATCTCTTTATATACCATTTGCCAAAACTTTTGTACATATTTACACGACCACCACATATGAACATACGTGCCAGTTTGTTGACATCCTCTCCAGCATAATACCGAATATTTTTTATCTATTTGATTCAATCTAACTGGTGTTAAATACCATCGCCACATTAATTTATAATAATTTTCCTTTATCCTTACTGATAGAGTTTTCAAATTCCTTGCTCCCCATAACTTCGCTCAATTCTGATTGCTTATTAAAATTTTCATATCATTTTCCCACACCAGTTTGCAACCATCTCCTTGTTCTTCTTTTACCATCAATATTTTATAAATTTCACTTGTTATACCTTTTAATACGATATTTTGTTCCTTCTCTCGTCTTTGTGTTATCATTTTTTCAAATATCGTATATTCTCTACATTTTTTATTTTCTTTTTTATTTTCTTTTTTATTTTATTTTCTTTTATTTTTTTTATTTTCTTCACTGTTCCATCCATGAAACTTTCTCTTCCCTTAATGTTTCTTTTATTTGATTTAAATTATCCATCTTTATCACTCTTTCTAATCTATTTATGTTTTGTTTTCTTAATATTTTCCCCATTACTTCTTTTAGATTTTCTGGGAAGCTCTCTATCATCTCTGCCGGAGTTAATGGGGAGACAGCGGGTATTAATTTAATCTTATTCTTAGCCCAAATCTCCAAAATATTCTTCAATATTGGATTCCTAACTCTTTGTAAAAAATTCTTATTAATTTTATTAAAGTATATATTTTCCAATTCCATTTCTACTTCTTTAGGTTCCAATTCTAACCAACACTTTTCTCCCAAACCTAAAATACCTTCCACTACATATCTTAATTGGTTAGCCAAATAATATCCCTTCAAATTAGGAAGGCCTAACCCTCCTATTCCTTGTTGTTTATACCACATTTTCTTATTTATTCTAGCTTTCTTATCTCCATTACTAAAATTGTTAAACATTGTTTGCCTTTTCTTCAACTCTATTTCTGATATTTTAATAGGCAACATCTTAAATAAAAAAATAATTTTAGGTAATATCTTCATTTTTAATAGTGCTATTCTACCAAACCATGAAAGTTTTATCTTCTGATATTCCTCCAATTTCTTTTTAACCTCCTGCCTTAATCTATTATAGTTTTCCTCTTCCAATTTATCCAAATTCTCTATTATATATATTCCTAAATATTTTATTTTTTCTTTTAATTTAATATTCATTTCCCTTTTGACTTGTTCTTGCTTCCCTTCTTTTTTGTAATTAAACATCATCATCTCTGATTTGGGCCAGTTTATTTGTAATCCTGTCTCTCTCCAAACTCCTCCAGATAATGCCGTAGTCTCCCCATCTTCTCAATCGGTTCTTGAATTGAAAGTAATGTATCGTCTGCAAATAAACTTATTTTAATTTCTTCTTTTTTCCCTATCCCCTCTATAGTCATATCTTCTCTAATTGCATTCGCCAAAAGCTCTATAACCATTGCAAATAAAATTGGGGAAAGGAGACAACCTTGCCTAGTTCCTCAGGCTAGCAACAATTGTTCTGTAATACCATCGTTGACCATTACCTCTGCTACATTTTCTGAATATAACTGATCTATTAATCCCTTAAATTTTCCTCCAAATCCCATAGTGTCTATTAATATCTTTAACGTTGGCCACTCCACACAGTCAAAGGCCTTAAAGATATCTAGGGCTATTATACCCGCTTGTGATTTATCATTCCTTATAATATTTATCATATTCAATACCCTACTTATTAAACTTGACATCTGTCTACCTGCTACAAATCCACATTGATCCTTATTAATATATTTATGCATAAATTTATTCAATCTTTTTGCCATTATCGCTGTCAATATCTTAGCATCCTGATTTAGCAATGATATAGGTCTATAAGATCCTGGATCTGTTAGTTCTTTATCCGATTTGGGATTAAAACAACTAAAGACTGCTTCCACGATGGTGGGGCCTTCTCCCCATTTATTATTTGATTATATAATATTTTTAATTTAGGCACCAACATATTCTTAAAATTTTTGTAATATTCTGGACCCAACCCATCCATTCCCGGTGATTTCCCCACTTTTAATTCATCTATTACTCCTCCAATTTCTTCCTCTGTTACCGGTTGTTCCATCGCTTCCCTATCCAGTTCTTGTATTTTTATTTTCCAGTATTTCTCAATATATTCCCTAATCTTTCCCAATGACTTGTTATTTGATGTATATAACTCTTGATAGAATTCTTGAAAAACTTGTAATTTATCCTTCATTAAATTATTAATCTTACCTAGTTTATCTTTTATAGCCCCAATTGGCTTTCCCATTTTCCTTGACTCTGTGGATCTGGCCAACGTTTTAGAATTCCTATTGCTATACTCAAAATATTCTCTTTTTAAGTATATCAAGTTTCTCTGTATTTTCCCAATTTCTATACCCTCTAATTCCTTCTTTTTTGCTTGTAATTGGGCCCCAATAATTTTATCTTTATTCTTTATATATTCATCCTCCAGTTCCCTAATATTCTTTTCCAATCTTACCCTCTCCTCTCCTTGTTGTCTCTTTAATTTAGACGATTCCCTAATGCATATTCCTCTCATCACCGCCTTCATTGTATCCCAAATTATAGCCTGAGTGGATTCCCCATTATTATTTATTTGCCATATATCCTCCATTTCTTTCTGAATATTTTCTATTGTTTGTTTATGTTTAAATATTCTTGTGTCCACTCTCCATCTTTTAGCTTCCTTATAATATTTCCGAATCTTTATCTCCATATTTATTAATGCATGATCTGAAACTTTAATAAGCCCTGTTCCTACTTCTAATACTTTTGTTATTAAACTCTTAGAAATAAAAAGGTAATCTATTCTAGTATAGTTCTTATGTACTGCTGAATAGAAGGTATATTTCCTTTCCTCCCCTTTGTTTAACCTCCAAACGTCGAACATCTCCTTTGCTTTCATTAATACATTTAAACTTGTTACATTTTGCCGCCTATCATTTATGTTGGGATTATCTTTATCTTTATTTTTATCCATTACCATATTAAAATGTCCTCCCATTATAATGTGGCCTTTTTTAATTCCTTGCATTTCTTTGAACACTTTATTATAAAAAATTTCTTGCTTTTCATTCGAGACATATATATTCACCAATGTATAATCTTCATTAGCTATCTTCCCCTGTAAAATTATATACCTCCCCTGTTCATCTTTAATTCCTTTCATATCAGTAAAAACACATTTCTTTGAAATTATAATTGCTACCCCTCTAGCTTTAGATGTTCCATATGCTTTCTCATAGATGTTCGCCCATCTTAATTTAATTTCATTAGCCCCTTCTTTAACTTGATGTGTTTCCTGTAAAAATATAATATCAGCTTTATCCCTATTCAATAAATTTTCTATTCTCTTTTGTTTTATCATCGTTCCCAGCCCTTTAATATTTAATGATGTTACTTTCAATTTATTACCCATAATATTTTTACATAGCATATTGTCTTTTCTATTGGCCCTTGTTAGTGCTCTACCTTCTTCCCACCTTCTTCCCACCCCACTTCCTCCCCCCCACCATTCCCCTCCCTCCCCCCTCCCTTCATCTCCCCCAATTATTCATCCCCCCTCGTGCCCGAGGAGTTAACCTCATCCAAAGACCCAAGATCAATCCGGGGGGGGGGGGGGAGACGCCCTTCCAAGATTCCCAGAGACAGCCACCTTCACTCCCCAGTCAGTTTATATATCTCTCGTCATCCGTTAGAATTCTCTGTCTTAAAAAGAAAAACTTTCTTCTATTTTCTGCTTCCAAGTACTCCTTCCTCTGGCTTGTTTCCAGATGCTCCTTCCTCCGGATCCATTATTCCCAGCTCTTGTAGTAGTTGTATGCCTTGTTCCAATGATGTAATCCTCTACTTTCGATCCTTCCACTGAAACTTCAAAACCACTGGATAGCCCCACGTGTATCTCACATTCTTCTTCATCAAGACTGCTGTGCAAACTTTCACAGTTTTCCTCCAATTGATTGTCTCCGAACATAAATCCTGATATACTTGTACTGGAGTTGATTGATACTTCATTCTCTCTGGGGCTTGTCTCGCTATTTTCATAAATTCCTCTTTTTTATAATAGTTCGCAAACTTTATGATGATATCTCTAGGCATTACTCCGCTTCTTCTGCCTCCAATTCTATGTATTCTTTCCATGTCCCATTCTTCCCATGCAATATCTGGAGTTATATCCTTAATCCACCCCATAACTCGTTCTCTCAAAATTCTGTGGTTTTCACTCGATGATTCTGGAAAGAATCTAAGACGAAGGTTAGAGCGTCTTGCCCGATCCTCCAAATCAATCATTTTCAGATGCATTGAATCAAATTGTTCCGTCTGGTTCTGTATGGCTATTTCATTTGCCATAACTTTACTCTCCACCTTTTCAATCCTTGAATTGGCCTCCTTCATTTGCCTTTTCATTTCTGAAATACTTCTATCTATTTGAACTGAAACTCCCATCAACACCTCTTTTTTCAGGGATTCATTGCTTTCTTCCATCATTTTTTGCATCTTTTCATTATTCTGTGTCATCATCTGCTGCATCATGTCTTTAATGCTCTCAACCAGCTCTGTCTGCTGCTTTGCAGCATCTGGTGTCTTAGATCTAGCTGCTGCTGCCTTCGGGTCAACTCCTCCCTCCATCTCTTCCTTCTCCCTTCCAGTTTTCTGGGAATCTTTGTTATTATTATTGTTATTTTTGCCACTTGAGGTCGGCATCTGAGATTCCACTCTAGCCAATCTGGCTGCTGTATTATCCGATGGTTTCCCAATAGACTTATTTCTCAGCCAAAGCGGAATTTTCTGTTGTTTTTTAGAATCTTTCTTTGACATTGGATCTGATCCAACCCAGACGCTGTAGAGGTTAAAAGCGAAAGTAGCCAGCTTCGGCTACAGCAGTTTTCAAAATTAGTTCTTTCAAAGCCTTTTAACCTCTCTTATCTCTCCCACACAATATTTTTCCCTTTCTACTCACATTTGACGAGGCTATTAACTTTACATTTTATTTACGACTGGAGCTCGAGAAATCGCCGCTCGCCCGGCAGCTCCGGAAGTCCATCCCCCAGTATTTCACCGTTCGAAGACACACTTTTTCTCCCATATTTACATCTGTAAAAACGGGGTGCATCTTAGAATCGATGGCGTCTTGCACTTGCCGAATTTCTCCCGCTGCCTCGGCCTGGGAAGGCTTCAGTACTGGGAAGGAGGCCTTGATCTTGGGAGATCTCCCAAGATCTTGGCCTCCTTTCCAGTACTGAAGCCTTCCCAGGCTGAGGCGCAGCAATCAAGGTAAGTGGGGATGGGGGACTTGCGAGGGGGGACTTGCAGGGCCCTAACCCTCCCCACTCACCTCCATCGCCGTTGCCCATCCTCGCTACTGCCGCCACTGCTCCGTGCCACTGGCAATGCTCCCCGTGGCCTGGCAAGGCATCGTTACTAAAAACCCAGTAACAAAGCCTTGCCAGGCCGAGGCGGCAGCAATCAAGGTAAGTGGGGAGTGGGGTGGGGGGACTTGCGGGGCCCTAACCCTTCCCCCTCCCCTCTCCCCTCCATTGCCATCGCCCATCCTCACTACCGCTGCTGCTGCTCCACGCTGCTGGCAACCCTCACCTTGGCCTGCCAAGGCATCGTTACTGGGAGGCCGAGGCGAGCGCTGCCATCAGCGCGGAGCAGCGGCAGCAGCAGCGAGGACGGGTGATGGTGATGGAGGAGAGGAGGGAGGAGGGAAGGGCAGAAGGGGTGCTGAAATTAAGGTGCGTCTTAGAATCGACGCAAAGCTTTTCCCATGTTGGTGACCCTGAAATTAAGGTGTGTCTTACATTTGATGGCGTCTTAGATTCGATGAAATACGGTACTGTGCAGGGTGGGGTTGTTGTGCTGTGTGAACTCAACTTTTGAGTGTTTAGCTGAATGCTTGGAGAACCCTCTTCTGGGTTATGAAGCATTCAGCTTTAATGCTTCAAAGGTGCAATGCGTTTTTAGAGTGAACACAGGCTGCTTGTCTCATCTAGTCCATAGCAGCCTGACCTTATTTTGGTCAATGTGAATAAAACATTTGTCTGTGGTTGTACTAATACGGAAACAATGTTTTCAAATTGTAAGAAGTAAGAGATATTTCACACTTTAACATACTGTATTTTAAATTATATTTTTATACTGTCGTTGTTTTATATTTTGAATGGTTTTTATGGTTTGAATTTTTGTGGACCGCCCAGAGAGCTTTGGCTATTGGGCAGTATAGAAATGCAGTAAATAAATAAGTAAATAGATAACTAAATAAATACTTCTATTTTTGTGATGTTGTTTGTAATGCCCCACTAATGTCTGGAGTGTACACATTCCATAACATCCAGCCCCTTGCTGCTAGATGGCACCACTAACTTTATTATGGAATTTGATCATTAGAGAGTAGGGCTGTACAAAATTTTTGTTTTGATTCATTTTTTACTCAAATTTGCCCTATTTACACCTCCAACTGTGAACATGAACAGGAGCACTTTTGCAAGGAAGAGCTTACATGTTCCCTAAGTTGCATTCGTGTTTGAAAAAAGTGCACTTTAAAAAATGTGGATTAATCCCCAGACACACATATACATTTGTTTAGGGGGAAATTGTGCATTTGGGTGTGCACTTTCAAACAATGTTTCTGAAATTCACAGTTTTCCTGTTTGAATGAAAAGGAAAACATATTGTAACTGGAAATGGGAGTGAGGCAGACTGAACTTTGAGATGGAACTTGGACAACCTCAGTGACCTTGAGTATCATTGATTGACTCACCCTTATTTGAGAGGGAATCAGTTTTGCAGCAAAAAAGACTTCTGAGCCCTTGAACCACTGTTTAGAGCAAGGGTGCAGAATCTCGGGGCTGGTGGGGGCAAATCTGGCCCTGTGGGAGGTCCCAGTCTGGCCCTCCAAGGTTCCCCAAAAGGCCCTACCCCCTTGCCTCCCAATCACCAATTGTCTTTTGATTTCCCACCTTTTGTGGAGATTTCCCCCCATTCTTAAAGGTTGATATGCCCCTCTCCTAAAACTTAGTTACAGAGCTTTAAGCTAAAATATGTTGTCATTGGTTTTTTGAGGTGAGCTGTGGTGCAATGGGAGCATTCCCAAAATTAGGCAGAGGTGCTTCCTGTAAATTCGTGCATTTACAGAAGGCATATCCTGAATTCGCTACATTATTTGGTGCCTTTTAGATCTCTATTTTACTTTGTATTAGCTTTGTTACTACTGAAATGTTGAAATCTTAAGTTAGTGTTATTTTAATCAGATGCTCTACTTTGTTTTATTATCCATACTTGGGGGGGTTAAATAGAAAAGCAAGGTATAAATATGAGAATATAACTAAAACTGGTTATAATAATGGAAAAACTAAAAATATGTTTTAATTGTTCTAGCAACCAATTACAAAGCTTGCTTCTTCTGGAAATGCATAAGGTACAAAAAGGGATACTTGAACTTACAGTACTATATTTTGCATTTCTTTACAGAAGTAAGTCCCATTAAATCAATGGGAGTTATTCCCAGTTAAGTGTGTGTCAGATCGCTGCGTTATTTATTTATTATTTTTATATCTTACCTATTTTCTTCCTTAAGGAACCCAAAACGACATACATAATCCTCCTCCTCCTCATTTTATCCTCACAACAATGCTCCTGTAAGTTAGGTTGGTCTGGGAGTCTTATGACTGGCACTAAATCACTCAGTGAGCTTCATGGCCAAGTGGGGATTAGAACCTGGATCTCCTGACTCCCAGTCCAACACTCTAACCACTACACCACACAGGCTGTTATATGATTTGAATGTAGCCTTTTACTCATGATTTAAAGTCTGCTTTATCTTATGTTTAAATTTATCTATTCTGAGTTTTGTCGATCACATGCAACCTAGAAAAGTGTAGAATTGCACATCTAAGAAAAGCAGGTCCTGGCCCACTGTGGCTATGTGTGAAGGGGACCAAATTCTGTTAGCAAACTTTAATAATAATAAAATGCTACTAATAGCCATTATGCACTAATTGATCATGAGTATGCATTCCAAATTATACTATTCAAAACTTTTATATTAAGTCTAAAATATCTATTTTGCTTATCATCTCTCTCTTTCTCTTTTTGTTTGTTTGTTCCATAGTTCTCGGATGTTCCGACTGTCGTATGGTGCTTTCGAACCCCACCGGAATTTTTACCTCTCCCTGCTTCCCTAATGATTATCCCAATAGTCAGGCATGCAAGTGGACCATCAGGGCTCCTTCTGGATTCATAATTCAGATAACATTTGTTGATTTTGAGATCGAAGAAGCTCCCAACTGCATATATGATTATTTAAAACTACAAACCGGAGACAAACAAGTTACTCTTTGTGGTATCACTGCCAGAGGTTTATCATTTAATTCATCTGGAAATGAAATTATTGTATCTTTTACAAGTGACTTTAGTATCCAAAAGAGAGGCTTCAATGCCAGTTATACCCGAGGTAGGTATGTGTTAGACATGTCTTCCTTGACACTCCCTATAAGCCTCCAGAATGTATGTTAAAAGTGTACCTTTTGAGTTGGGACTTGACGATACACATCTGTGCTGAGAAATAGATGTTGACACATTTACAGTACAATCCTGTCAATTGTACCCTCGGTGCTTGGAAGCCCCCATATTAAGACTATGTGAAGCAGTTTGAACAGTCTATATAGTACTATATAGTACTCTGTAGATGCAAGGCATGGGGCGGCAGAGAAAGCAACTGCAAGCAGCTTTAGTTGCAATTTCTCCTATATGGACATTCAGTGTAACATGAACCTACCAATGTGCAGGCAATGGGATGTGTGTGATACAGCACTCCAAAAATGAAACAAGCAACCACAAGTAGTACATCTAGTTTATAAATTTATAGATAAAATTTATAAACTGGATGCACTACTTGGAGTAATTTATTTCATTTTTACAGTGTTAACATGTGAAAAATGCTATGTGACATTTTGTTCATTAAAGGGAACACTAATGTTTCATAAATGGGGAAACCAGCATGTTCTCCAATCCACAGGGACAAAAAACACAACACCACAACGTATTATTTAAACACACTTTTTTTCTTCACAGCAGTCAGATTAAAGTATTAACTGGTGCTTATTACTGACATAGTGGTTCAAAATTTGACATTTAATTTTTTATTTTTCCAAACATAAAAAACATTTAACACATACACCTTACCTACACCCACAAACAACAAAAATTACATACAACAAACAACATTAAAATGGACTTCCAAATTTCCTCTTTTCTTGATAAAAGCCAAAATAAGTCAAAATAGTGAGTGAAGTTTCCCCTCCCGTATTTCTTTAACAGATGTTTTTCTTCCAGTTTAGTCACTGAATCCACTTGCAAATATGTCCTTCCCTTCTCTTTCTTTTAAAAAATCCACCATTGATTTCCATTCCTCAGTAAACCCAGTTATTGTTTTATCTTTTAGTATTGCAGTAAGTTTTGCCATCTCTGCCAGTTCTGTAATTTTCAACAACCATTCCTCCTCTGTTGGTATTTTCTCGGTCTTCCAATTCTGAGCATAGATTAATCTTGCTGCCATTGTCATGTATAAGAATAAAGTTCCATAACTTTGCATCAACTGTTCGTCTACATAGTGGTTCAAAATTTGACCACTAGTTGTATAATCTCATCCATTGAATTTCATTTTGTGCTGGTGATTACTCAATAACTATGATTGCATTTTAGGTCATGTTTAATAAGAAATATTTCTATAACTAATTTCTAATAACCCTTAATCCCAGTTCATACATGGATAAGGATTAAACTTTTTCTATTATATATATATATATATATATATATATGATAAATTATGAAACTTCATTCTAGGAGTGATAGGCATGTAGAGGATGCAAAATTAAATAGATCTTGTTCCATAGAAGTATGCTGACTTTCCATATTAAAAGTAGCTGTGGGTAGCTAAAATATTTGAAGGCAAAGGGGTGGAACCAGAGAGAAGGATTTAATAATAATAATAATAATAATAATAAAAATAAATTATACCAACACGTTTCGGACAATATATTGTCTTTCTTCAGGGTAATTTAAATTCACAACACTCTCATATATGTGAAAACCTCCTACGCAGAGCTTTTCACTGATGCAAAACAGGAAGGGTGAAATTCTTTCTGCCAAATACCATAGAGAGAAGGAACATGCATGCTGAGAAAGAACATATGAAACTGCCTTTTGCTGAGTCCAGCCAGTATTCTATCTAGCTCAGTATCTCATATATATATATATATATATATATATATATATATATATTACAGCCTATTGGCCAGTAGTACATAATTTAAAAATACATAAGAAAGGACTAGTATTAAAACACTTGAAATAGGAAACATTGGTGAGCTGAACATAGGGCTCACCCCTTAAAAAGTAAAATACATTACAATAAATATATGAGTAAACAACAGTCCGAGGCTTTCCACCTACTTAATACTAGACAGGTTAAGATGCCAAAAGGTATACTATTTATGGTGAGTTGGCATAAGGACCCATAAGATGTTATACAACCATTAGGGCTCTGCAGCCAATTGCGCAGTGGAGGAACTTGGCTGCTTGCAGGGTCATGTTCTTGTTTTAGCCCTGCAAGAGGATACTCATCAGGGTTCCTTTTGAGTTACCAGCTAAGGCACGTGTAATCGGCCATATCAAGGCTTCTCTCATTGCGGTATAAAAACAACAGTCGAATAGGTGTTCAACCGTTTCAACCTCTGAGTTGTTACACGGACTGTATCTGGCACCAGCTGGGGTTTTATTATATCTGCCCTCCAGAAGTTTGGAGGGGAGAGTATTAAATCGAGCAAGTGAAAAGGCTCTCCTGTATTTTGGCACCATTAACCAGCCCAAATATGCCATTCCGTCTTTGCCAGCAGGGTCTGATAAGCCTAAAGCAGATGGAGAACATGGACTATGGGCCAACCCCCGCAGCTCCTGAAGGTCCGTATCCAGCAGCCTTTGTCTGAAGGCCCGTAGAGCAGAGCCCATCTATATGAACTGGCATGGTCTCTTCAAGGTTTCAGACCGTTTATTTTCCCAGCCCTACCTGAAGATGCTAGAGACTGAACCTGTAGCTACACTTATTCACCATAAAGTAGTCCATTAGAAGTATTGGGAAAATCACAGGCAAAAAGAGAAGAATTACAGACTATTGAAAGCTTATGTTGAAAAGCAGTTTAGAAAATACTAAAATAATTAAAACTGCAACCCTGTACCCCCTTACCTTGTAGTTTTAGGGCTAAAACAGACATGACTTTAATAAATGGATCACTATTTTGAGATAGAAATTGCAGGCACAGGGCCTCTAATTTCAAGTGAGGGTTAAAGCCACCCCCTGCCCTCCATGCTGGTGCCCCAATCTGGATCAGGGGTCCTATAGCTGCTGTAGAGTAAAAAAGAAAGAAATAGCTGCAAGCTAGGTCTTTAAATTAATGTCCATTTGGGACCTTATTAATGGGTAGATGTAGATAGGATTGTGCTGCAATCCACCTAGTCTTGTACCCCACTACATGATAAAAGAACTGTTAGTTTTCTTTTCATTGCCCCATACAAGTTTTCAAGAAAAGCTGTAATTCTTCCTTTCATACATAAAAATTGAAGCAAAAATGCTAGATTCAAACATGAAAACATTTGGAGAATAGGAGAATTCTTAGTGAAGAATTTCAAATGTTAAAATTTATCTCTAAAATAGAACCGATTACTTTTTAAGTACTTTTTATATCTGTATACTTTCTTGCCATTTATATGTTCTGTGTACATATGGCAGTCAGTAAAAGTACCAACAGCTGGGATATTTCAAAAAGATTAAAACACTTGCGTATTAGGCAACCAAGAGGAAATCTGTTCTTAATACTGACACCAGCATTCTATGCTTTTCCCAGTTACTGATGCAATTTTTGTCCTTTCTGTCTTGATGAGCTCTAGTTGCAAGTAACAGTTAGCTCCAGGGTGCCATTATGATAGAACTAAATGTACTAAATATTTTGTTCTTAGTCTTTTTCTAAAGACTTAAACAGATGTACAGACCTTGAGTAGTGAGCCTGTTGGAGAATTATAGGCACCTGTTTGGGGCAGACATAGAAACTTCCAAACTGAATTGAGCCCATCAGTAAATAGTTCTTCCTGTTTCCAGCAGAAACCAGCTATGTAGATTGGCCATTGTAAAGCCACTCCCAGTGTAATGCTTTAAGTTAAAAAATAAAAGAGGATTGCCTTTTTTTTAAAGGCACAAAATCAACACTCAACTGTTTAAACATGTTAAAGTCCTAAAAATAGTTTGGAGGGAAAATGTAAAATGCCTTCCTGAAATATAATGGAGAGAAAATCTATCAGAGCCAGGTATGCATTTATATTGTGAGAATGTGGAGTGTGGGAAATAACGAGGCGGACACAAAATTGGGATTTAAACAGGGCCACATTTATTTGTAGATCTGCAGAAGGGGTAGCCTAAACGGGCATTTTCACTAATCCAGCATCGTGCCATTGTTTTAATCGGGTGAGACATTCACAGCCTGAGAGTGGCACCAGTACATTCACCACCTCCCAGGCTTCCACCTTTTGGGGTAGGGAGGCCTTCTGTGTCACCCCCACTCATGATGCAAGACTCTGAGTAGGTGAGGAAGGTTGGTCTCAAAGGGGTAACCTTATCTCCTCCAGCTGGACTGCAAGACTCCTAGCTTGGAGCCTCAGGCATTACCCATCACCGCAATGGTGCCTCTGAATGTGCACTGACCCTAGTCAGTTGAAGATGCCCACACATACCTGCAACTGAAAAACCCATAGATGCCTGATCCTGGAGGGAGATACAATAATGGCTGCTAAGTACATCTAATCTCCTGAAATTTACATTAGTGCATTTCCCCAAGAAATCACAATATCATATATTATAACAATTAAAATGCATTATTATTTGTTGTTAACAAATGTTCATCAATAGGAAGGGCAATGGATGGGAGGTGAGCCCTTCCTTGTTTTTCTCCATGCCCTATGGGAAACCCCGTGATTCAGTGGTAGAGCACAAGCAGAAGGCCTCAAGTTCAATCCCTGGCTTCTCCATGTTGGGCTGGAAAATGTACTGCCTGAAATCCTGGAGAGCCTCTGCCAGTAGCTTAGATGGACCAATGGTCTGACAATATAAGGCAGACCAATTATGAGCTGTGGGGACAATATGTTCCCCACAGCTCATAATTTAAGCTGCCATCACTGTGGGCAGGGTCAGAGTTCATCATTCTGCACTGGAAGTACATTTTGCCACTAAGGGTAATGGAGGTGGTGCCAAGCTTGGAAAACTGGGCCTGTCTTTTGCCTGTCACTCTCCCTGATGTGGCAACTACTCATGTACAGATGGTGGGGTGAGTATTTGAATTGGTGCTGCCACACCCACAATCCTTCTTCAATCACAGATGGTTGTTTCAAATCACTTGTCTTCTGAACTATTGCATTGCAAGGTGGATTTTGTAGTGACCTGTTTCCTGTTTCATGGAAACAGTGATATTTTTTAAAGAGTTAAGTAATGTTAATCAACCAGGGTTGAAATCCTGTGCATGTGTACTAGGGAATAAACCTCCATGAACATAATGAGACTATATAAATGCAATGGATTTGGGCTGCCAGGCTTGTGAATGTACAATACTTGGCTGTCAGTATATTTAGGGTTGTTCTGTGAGGAAACTTGAACAGATTTATTCAACTGAAATTCAAAAGTTTGAAAACAAAGGGTTTTTATTTGGAAAATAACATGGTAGAGGCATACTGCACAATCTGATAAATATATCTGGCATTCATTTCTTTAGTGTAATGCCGCTAAGCAAAACAAGCCATTAGGGATAATACATAAGGAAATTAAAATATTGTTTCAAGTTACTGCTCTACTGTATTGCCAAATACAAACAGATAACAATGCCAGCACAGTTTTGCAAGTGATCAATTACAATTTTGTGGAAGTTGATTACCGTATTATATTTACAGTATAAAATCTTGTTGATATCAGTGTTACCATCTACCTGTAATACGAGAAAATGTAGTTAATTGGTTTAATTAAAGTTGAATAATAGTCTGTTCTGAAAATGCATTTTCTTTCTGTATTTTAGTTGCCGTGTCTTTGAGGAATCAAAAAGTTGTCATCCCACAGTTCCTGGATGTTAATTCTTTGACCCTGGCAAATTCCATTCTAGTACCAGAACTTAACCAGTTCACATTGTGCTTTGAAGCAACAGAAAACAGCAGCAATATCTCTGGTTGGAAGGCTTTCTCCTATGGTGATTCTTCATCTACAGAATTCTTCAGCTTTGGAAAGACAAAAAGGGGCCACTTCATATTTATCTCAGGCACAGAATGTATGTTAGATGATGCACTTGACACCAGTCCAAATGGAGAGTTCTTCACCGAAGCATTTGAACAGCTTTGCATTGTATGGGATAGCTTCTCAGGCACTATAGGTGTAAATGTCAAGCATATGTACAAAACGGTATACTGTTCAGATACTTCTGGAAAAGTCATTCCAGGTAATGGAAAGCTAGTTCTGGGCTCTGATAGAAATAATATAAGCCCGCTCAATGGAGATATTTACAACTTCCGGCTTTGGAATTTCACAATGAGTTCTGAAGTGCTTTCCAACCTCAGCTGTGATGTGAAAGGCAACATTGTAGACTGGGAAAATGACTTTTGGAGTATCCCAACATCAGCATTAAAAGCAGAAAACAACCTGAGTTGTGGTGAGCATCTTTTATTGATTTTTTTCCTCCCTAGTATAGCTGTGAAGGTATCACATGTCAGAAAGGAACTGTGTATATAATAAAAATGAGTTAAGTTTCCCATAGAGCAAACTCACCTTAGCTGTCCCTATAAAATATGTATTTTAATTCTGGGTGTGTTTGTTCTTTTTGTGAATTCAGAGTTGCGTTGTGATATCTACATTGACTTCAGGCTTTTCAAAAGATGATTAGCAAGGTTTGTTACATTTTAGTGTTTATTTCAATGTGCAATACAAGTTACAGTCCAAAAAGAATTGTGCAAAGTAACAATAAATATTCTCTGATCTTCTTGCTAGACTAATGACTTTAAACTAAACAATATATAACAAGGGAAAAGTGCATATCTGAAATGAGCTTAAAGAAAGGGGTGCAAGGTGAAAGATCAATGTATTCAGAGGCATATCGAAAGTTTAGGCTAGGGAAAGGTGGAGCCATGCCCCAAACGTGATGTCTTTATGCAACTAGGCTCTGCTTGGGGGCTGAACTATACATGTACAGAAATTGTGTGCATCATAAGCATATTCACATATAAAGCATGAGTGGAGAGGGGGCAGGTTTACCCAGAAAGGAGCACATGGGGTTGGGAAGCCAAATTGACTCCTCATTCTCTTTACCTTGCTACACTCTGTAGCTTTTAAGCACTTTCCCACTAGCCCAGCTGGACACATGCAATACACTTTTATTCTAGAATAGTCCCCCCCTCCAATTATTAGTTGCAGTTGCATCTCCAAACAAGCTGGCAGAAAGCATTTCCCCCCTACCTTCAGTCTCAAACGCTTTTTTTTTTTTGGTCAATAAGTTAATCTGTCCCAGTAGTGATAGACTGTGTTTTCACAGTTACCAAGTGGATCTTTGAATTTGTTGGATGGGCTTAAGGTTTTACATTAAAGTAACACTAAATTTATGCACAGACAGCATTGTCTCCAGTAAACACTGCTGTGCTGGGGTCTGCAAAAAAAGAAACAATTTTCTGAAATTTATCAGTAGGATTGCAAGATAGATATGAGGTTGAAAAAATACATAGCTGCAGATTGATGAATATGAGGTATAGAAAATGTGCAAAAGTGAGATTTTATGATTTCTGTGTTCAATGTTCTTTCTTGAATCCCCCTGGTAAATATATTTTGGTATCTGATACTAGTCTAACTCCTCAATCAAATGTTTTCTACTACTCAAAATATAATAACATAAAATATAGATTTGCATAAAAATCAAGATTGGCTTAAAAGACTGTTTCTAGCTCCTAATAGAGTATTGCTTCTTCTTCTTTTAATGCTACCAATGGTTACTAAATGACTCCTGACTCAATTGCGGTTTTACTAGAAAGCAGAGGGCGGCATATGAGAATACTAATAACAGAGAACAAGCACATAAGCTTCAAGAATCTATGGGCAGTATCTAACAGTGATGCTGCACCAGCAAAAACTTAGTTTTTAAAAAAAATATATTATTATTATTGCACTTATCATAACTATTGCACAAAGGGGAAATCCAACTAAAGTTACACTTGAGCAACTGCCCTACTAATGAATCTCCATTCCGCTTGTGCTAGCACTTTGCACTGTAGCAGGTTCCACTAGTGTAATTCACTCCATTTGTGCAATGTATACTGCTTGCACAAACTCCGCTAATGCACCTCATTGTCACTTGCACCATCTTTGCTTGCACACATTGTTACTGCTGGCATAATCAATAATTTTGGTGGAGTTGTGCAAGCTCACTGTTGGATACTGCCTATTATTTTAATACATTCACTAATGAACAGGACAAAAGATTGTGAATAATGGAGGCAGGAAAACTCTAGAGTGACAATATCAAATTATTTAAGATGTGTAAAAATTACTAAAAGGAGTTAAGAATCTCACAAAAAAAGAAAAGCCAGCAACCAAAATGCATGTAAAATATATAAAAAGACACACCTCATATTATATTTTTGGTTGATACACATTACTGCTTTGTATAACCATTCTAACCAAAAAATCTGAGGCAGCTATACATCTGTTTTTTTCTTTAAAAAAAACTCCTGCTGCATCCACTATAGATGAACATTTTTAAAAGACAGGGTCCAAAGAGTGCCAATTGCTTTTATGCCTGGAGAAATGTTTGACTTTTTTTCTTTAAACAGCATACCACCATACTATATCATAAATTTATTTTCAAAGCTTCTTCAGATTCAAAAGAGGGCTGTGTGGGACAGGTGACTGCTGTTTGAAAAACACAAGCCGAGAGTCCTCCAATTGTGCCCTTCTTTGGATCTTAGCGCTTATGTTGTGCAATGTCAAAGACACCTCCGTTGGCAAACCTCCTTTTTACTCCCAAAATCTGGAGGCATTTTGTTTGTTAGTTAGTTTGTTTTAAATGGGTAGTTTGTTCATCTATCCATATGAGCATTTACGTAGCCAGGGGTCAATTTATGGTCATCAGAACCACAATTATGCAGGTGCGGTTTCTTATTCCTGACCTTGAATAGTACTTCACTGATACTCAGAGTTGCACTAAAATTCGGCATGAGGTCTCCCAACCCTCTGTAATTAAGATGAGCTCCAAGTTCAGCACTTGATCTCATCTTTGTCATTCTGCATTTCTGGGTATCATCTCAAATACACAGTGCAACATGGAAGCTCTTTTCTTAAGCTTGTAGCTGGAGACTGGGAATGTGCCCACAGTTGTGCTGTGTTTTTAGTCCAATGTGAGCACCACTGAAGCATAACCCCCACACTGCCCCTATCTGTCTAGAATTTGTGTGGGTTCTTCCCCTGCAATCTATCCAATTCTGTCAAAAAGTGAAATATGTTATAGCAGTTTGTTGTCTTCCAATATAGTCCAAAGTTTTGTGTTTCTGAAGTGGGATTTGGATTCATTTCCGGGTGTTTTGGATGGCTTCCAAAGCAACCAGATCTGGTTTTTTTCTCTTAAAGACTGAATCAGGGTCCAAACTGAATCTTGTGGTTGGTATACACCCCTAATATAAATCAGTAAAAAATGAAATCAGTGTATTAGTGAAATTAACTAGACTAAATCAAAGGTTTAGTCAATTTCACTTTTGAAAAAGGGAGCCAATGATTTAAAAAATTGGCATTGGATGAAATATGCAAACATACTGGCCGCTTCCAGTGCACATTCCTAATATGTTTGGGATTTGGGAAAACAATTGCACTTAGGAAATTAAAACAGGATTACAAAGTAAATGAGCTTTCTTCTCAGCTGGCTTCTCCATCTCTGCTGTGATGGTGTGGTATACAGTTATCAATTTACCTTTGCTAGATTATGATCAGTTTCATAAAACAGCTAAAGGGGAAATTAACACATGCCCTTTTCATTATTAATAATACCCTTCTTTTGAACAAAAACATGATAATATCTGATAATCCCCTTTCTCTAGGTCCCTTTCCCTCCATTTTAGCCAACACAATTTCTATAAGGAAAGTACTCTCAATACAGGCATAGTCATGATTCCTGCATTGAGCAGGAAGTTGGACTTGATGGCCTTGTAGGCCCTTTCCAATTCTATGATTCTATGATCCC
The DNA here is from genome assembly GCA_029215795.1 of Anniella stebbinsi. Lineage (NCBI taxonomy): Eukaryota > Metazoa > Chordata > Lepidosauria > Squamata > Anniellidae > Anniella > Anniella stebbinsi. The sequence goes on from JARDYH010000003.1 coordinate 195,048,912, forward strand.
ATTACTAGATTTCAAAATGAATTGCCTCTACAAAGCTACTACAAGTGCTGAGCAAAAACTATAGAGAATACTCATGGGAAATGTTCTGCCTTACTGTCGCTAGAAAAGTAATTTATTTTAAAAGTCACCTTTGGAAACAGAAGTGATAACTCATATGATGGATCAGAAATAAAGTACTAGTAGCATTGTAGTGATTATCTGGGCTGATTATTCAGTTTATTGAGAAGATCAAAGCCAGACTGTAACATTAATTAGAATAAGTTCCAACAAACAATAAAGTGACGTTCATATTTGTATATGAAAGTTGCTATTGTTATAACCTTTTATTTTTACATACCGTTATGGAATTTTCTGGTAAATGTTTTGCTAATAGATTTATTGAACATAAGTGTATTTACATCTTGGGTGAGTAATGTCTCTGCAATATGCCATTTGAAATTTGATTTGTAAATGCTTAGATACCCTTCCATTTAGGCTTCTGTAGACCTAATAGGGTGACTCAAACGTAACTCATAGGTACTTGAGTTCTCTGCAAGTGAGGAAACTTGGCATTTTCCATTTCTACTTTTCAGATACCACCTGCAATAAAACTCTCCAAGGCCATGATCCAGAGGCCTTGTGTTGAACTTTACACATTCAATGGGTGTTTTGATTTCTCTTTCCCTCACCCTCAGAAAATTTCAGGGAAGTTATAAAAGCTGGTCTTGTAAACCAAGACACAGAAATGGGTGGGGTGAGTAAGATGAAGTCAAAGATTTAATCGCTAAGGCTGTTATTAAAATTCAGAATTTCGGAGCAGTGGACAAAATAAAATAGAATAAAAACACATTAAAATACATTTTTAAAAGAAGCAACGTGCAAAATAGACCATGGCTGGTCATTAATGGAAGCCTTCCTAGAACAACAACATTTTCAGGAAGCACTAGACCCTTTTATCAGCCAGGAGGGACAGGGATCGAGAGGGCAAGTGGTTGGTCACATTGTTGCAAGCACCTGGTCCATATCATCAGGCCACAATAACTGGAATTGATCGTACAAAATCGGGCAGACACCTCAACTAGAGCTGTACTAACAACAGTGCCAAGCTCGCTGCAGAGACAAGCAATTTTGTCCTCAAAGTGCAATGCAAAAAGGTCACAGCGGGGCCTCGATGGGGCGAGGGCCTCATTTGCTGGGGAGGGTGTTAGCAACCCCTAGACCACCCGGAAGAGCTCTACTGGATGGCTACTTGAGGACGCAATGAAGGCAGCAAAATAAGCCTTCTTTGCTGCATGCAGTGTCACGCAATAGGCATGATTATGTGCTCTAAAGTGTGCTCAGTCATCTTTGCTTTGTGTTTTACACCATTTGCGTTCTACCGATGTCCAGCCTGTTTCACTGACCGCAGCTCCCTAGTATTCCAAGGAGCAGAGTGGGCACTATAGGGCTGGAGAGGGCACTCAGGTGCAATCAAGTTGATGGCCCTCTGCATCTCACTGTTCCACAGTGAGGCTAGGGCCTCAGCTGAATCACCAGCTGTGTCCACTGGAAAATCCCCAAGAGCATTCAGGAATCCATCGGATTCCATCAGCCTCCTGGGGTGGACCATCCAAATGGGGGCCCCAACCTTGCAGGAGGGGAGTAATGCTGTGAGTTCAAATCTCGCCTGAAATGGTCCAACCATGACTGTGGGGTTACTTGGACCACCCCCAATCTTCAGACTATCCATCTCACGACTTGGAGCAAAAAAACCAAATCAAGGTTATGCCCTGCTTCATGTGTTGGGCCAATGACAAACTGAGACAGCCCCATGGTTGTCATGGAGGCCATGAAATCCCATGCTGGAGCTCCAGAGACAGCCTTAGTGTGGAAGTTGAAGTCACCCAGAAACACCATCCTGGGTTCTTCCAACACCACACTCAAGATCAGCTCGGTCAGGGAGGATGCTGGGCAGCAGTGTGGGCGGTACACCAGCAGCATCCCCAATCTGTCTCTATGGCCCAACACCAGGTGCAACCCTTCAAGGCCTGCCCCAAAGTGGAGTGTTTTCCTGGTGATAAAGTTGGAAGATCTATGAATCATGGCGACTCCCCCACTCCAGCCCTCCAATCCATGTTGGTGCTTCACTGAGTACCCAGGTGGGTAGAGCTGAGTCAAAACAACCCCACCCAGCTCACCCACCCAGGTCTCAGCAATGCATACCAGTAATGCATTTATAGCACAGATCTTGAAAAGAATGTCTATAAATATAAATAATCTGTTATCTGTCAATGGCCTGATTTAACAGAATTTATAGCATGTCAGGGGATGTTTAGTTGGTAGGCTGCTACTTCCTAGGGTGACCAGAAAAAATCCAGGTCAGGGCTCATGTAACTTTAACAGTTGTAGAGCAAAGGGAATTTCAGCCAGTGTCATTTGTATGCAATTAGTTCCTGGTGAAATTCCCTCTTCATCACAACAGTTAAAGTTGCAGGGGCCCTGCCTTCTTTTGTATATGGTCACTCTAGTATAGTGCCTGCAACTTTAACTGTTGTGATGAAGAGGGAATTTCACCAGGGACTAATTGCATACAAATAACACTGGCTGAAATTCCCTTTTCTCTACAACTGTTAAAGTTACATGAGCCCTGACCTGGATTTTATCTGGTCAGCCTACTACTTCCTGGTGTCTTATTTTGTTGATCATTCAGTTTTTGATGCTTCCCTTGTGTCTCCTGCCAATTAGGAAGTCCCCTGCAAATGATACAGAAGTGTGACTTTTGTAGCAGGCTGGAAAGAGAAGCTTGGCAGAGCTTGTCTGTTTGCTTTTGGTGGAACTGATGTTGTTTTGAGGAATAGCCTGCCTGAGTGCTTGCTTGATCCTTATGTTCAATCTATAATATTGTTGTGAATAAACTGATATTATAGGAGAGAGTGAGCACACGGGTGCACCTCTTGGTAGAGGCAGGGAATTTAATCCAGCAGTGATCAGACAAATTCCCCACAACTGGCATGAAAAAAGCAATCCTCCTCCATTGTATGTCCCAAGTTTTTGGTATTCGCTTCTGAATATGGAGCTTTCACTCTTCCAAGCCTTTTTAAAGGCATCTAAGCTGCCCACCATCAAAAATCCTCTGGTAGTGAATTCCATAAAGGAACTATATGTTTTGTTTGTTTGCGTATTACATTTATACTCCACCTTTCTTCCAAGAAGCTCAAGATGATGTATATGTCCTCTCATCCCATCAACCATTATATCCTTAAAACAACCATATAAGGTAAGTTAGGTTAAGAGATCGTACTTGGCCCAAGATTATCCAGTGAGCTTAATGACTAAGAGGTGATTTAAATTTGTCTCTCCAGTCCTAATGTAACCACTGCAACTACTAAGCTGTGCTAACCATTATACCGCACTGGCTTTTCAGTTGTGTGATGTACTCCTTTCTTTTGTGGCATTTAAACCTACTGGTGTTGATTTTCATCAGGTGACTCAGAGTCTATTTTGGAAGAGGAAGGAAATTTAAATCCACTACTTTCCATATTGTTCATAATTTTATAAACTTCTATCACGTTCCACTTAGTAATCTTATTTTCAATGACACAGCCCCAAATTCTCTGCCTTTCTTCACAGGAAGGTGCTCCAACAACTCTCTGATCACTTAAATTGCCCTTAGTGGCGATCAAACCCATCTTTCTCAGTTTGGAATCAATTTGGTATTTATGAGTTTTCTTCAAGAAATGTCAGGAAAAGCAAGATCAATATATTATAAAACCAACATCTAAAAATAAATGAGATTTGAAAGCCAGAGTCATGCAGACACCACTTGCAAGAATATCTTAGAATGTCTGCTTAAAAAAAGGAGGAACAAAGGCTTGATTCTTTATATACTAAATCCCCCCCCCCGTCCCAATGTATCTCACCTCTAGAGCTACCCTCTCCCTTTGCATTAGTTACCCATCACTCTGTAAATATTTGGCTTTTGATTAATGTCATGAAGGCTATGCACTACTTCTTCATTATACTCTATTCTTTGCCGGTATAAAAAATGGTGATCTATCAGTATAGCTGTATCCCTGGAGCAAGGCAGTGTGCCACCCTATCGATCTTCATAGAGATCATAAAGAGACTGGCAAGCTTTTGTGCTTATTATGTTCATGCATCTGATGTTCTGGGAGTCATAAAAACATCCAGAGTAGTCCCACCATGCCACGTTTGTTAGATTAACGTGAAAAGATGCCTGGAATCCTTCATAGGCTGCATCAATGTTTATATAATTGTGAGCTATTCTCAATAAATTAGCTGCATTAGGCTAACTGTCTATAATTGTATTCATTCAGTATTTAATAAGCAACTTTTCTTTAGCTACCTGACTAGTAACACCTTCTTGACAAAAGACAAATGTTGTTTATGGTCTGTCTCTCCTTTTTTAAAAGGTTCATATCTTGTTCCAATACCTACAATTGAACCAACTAGCTGTGCGAACCTAGGAAGCCTTTGCCAAGGTAAGAAACAACACTATTCTGCAGCTTCAGAATATATTGTTATATTTTGTTTTGATTAAACCATTATAGATTGTAAGACTGAGATCTAAATGGAAAATAAACAGAGAGGATGTTGTAACCTTGACACATGGGTGGTATATTGTGTGTACTTTTTATTTTCTAAAACCTAACCAGCAGATTTTGTAGAAAAAGGTTCTAATTTCATTTATTCCTTCATCTCATTTTCCACTGTTACATATTTCAAAAATATATTTTTTAATTGAGGCACAATGAGGGTTGCCTATAGGTGGGCCGTTTTCTTAAGTGGTAGCAGTTCAGATGACAATAAGAGAGTGAAAGAGAAGTGTCCAGCAAAAAGGCTGATATCCCTCTGCATTGTGATTTGTGTGCTCCTTCGTTATCTTTTTAATCATGTTTTATCATGTGCAATATAGAAAAAATGCACAGATGTTTTTAGTATTATGATAGCTCCTTTCTCAGAAGACAGAGAAGAAAATCTATGGTTATTTCCACATCAAGTAATATATATGAATCACATCCAACTGTGTCATTCTGCTGGTGTAAAGCTTATACCTATTTGCGGAAACTTCATGTCATCCTTGCAGAAGTGTCAAATCCAGTATTTCAATTCCACTTGTGCCAGCTGTTGCACAAGATTTTTCATAATTCATTGTAATATCTTTTTATGAAGTGTTTGCTTGTGCAAGGTCTAGCGGAACATGCAGCCACTTGTGCCACAACGTTATCACTTGTACTTTTTCTATGAATCTTACACTGGATACAGCTCTATGTATTAAAATTCTTCTTGCTTTATGCCTCAGTTTGAAGTTGAGGGTTGGTTGATTGGTTCATTTAGAGGCTAAGAAATAAATAATATCAAGCTGATTTAAAACTGGTCTGCTAGCAACGTATGGCAATATTTATCAACGCATGCCAGTGAACAGTTAATTCATTTGTGCTGAATTCTGCTTATTTAGCTTCCTTGCAGCACTCTCCTATGCATGTTTAGTCAGATGTAAAGCTCACTGTGTTCAAAAGGACTTACTCTCAGGTAAGTGAGCATAGCTCTAAAACCCTGTAGATTATACCAGTCTAAAACATGAACAGGAGATGGTAGAAGTCTAGAATAGTGATAGCTTTCTTTGCTAGACTTATTTGCAGCACTAATTTCAGTGGAAATTTCTAATCTCCAGCGATAAGGAATCAACACTATTTTATTAGGAGAGGTGTAGGGAGATATTATAGAGAAATGAACATTCTATTTAGGCAAGAAACGCAAATACATAAGAAAGCAATGTTCTGCTTGAATAGTCAAAGCATAGCAAAATTATACTGAGCTAGGGAAGTGAATGAATGCTGTCAATTTTTATTGATATGTGAAACTCACCTATAACCTCTTATCTTGCCTTGAAAATCATTTTGGATTGTTGAATGCTTCCTTAAAATGGTCAAAAAATCTCAAGGTTTTTTCCCCCAGGCATTCAAAAAGAAGAAAGGCTTGAAAAAAATTAAATGTTTTTGTATAGCTTCCTCTCCACTGCACCCTCACCCGCTTACCAGCAAAAAAAGTTATGTTTGCAAAGGGCAGGTGATAACAAGTTGAAAATGATTGTCCTGAGAATGCAAGGTATTCTGTACAAAAATCTATACAAACTCGATGATCCTAGTGAGGAAATTGCACTCTTGAGCAGAGGTGCAGAATTTCTGCCCAGGTGCCCAGGCTGGCCCAATCCAGGCTTCTAGGATTCACTAGATGCCCATCCCCTTTCTCTCAGTTGCCAGTGGTTTGGTGGTTTTCTAGCTTTGGGGCAGTATATATCCATTCTACAAGGTTGAAACCCTACTCCTAAGGCTTAGTTACTGGCAGCAAGATCTTTAGCCTAAATTTTTTAATATAAAAATTTCGCTATTGTGTCCCTGCTCTTTGCCTTTGTAAATGTCCTTTTACATAAGAACATAAGAATTGCCATGCTGAATCAGACCAACGGTCCATCTAGTCCAGCACTCTGTTCACACAGTGGTCAACCAGCTGTCAACCAGGAACCAACAAAGCAGAACACAGTGCAACAGCACCCTCCCACCCATGTTCCCCAGCAACTGGTACACACAGGCTTACTGCCTCTGATACTGGAGGTAGCATATAACCATCAGGGCTTGTAGCCATTGATAGCCTTCTCCAGGAATTTATCCAACCACCTTTTAAAGCCAACCAAATTGGTGGCCATCACTACATCTTGTGGTAGCGAATTCCATAATTTAACTATGCGTTGTGTGAAGAAGTACTTCCTTTGGTTTGTATTAATCTCCCACCAATCAGCTTCATGGGATGACCCCGGGTTCTAGTATTTTGAGAGAGGGAGAAAAATGTTTCCTTATCCACATTCTCCACACCATGCTTAATTTTGTACACCTCTTGGATCCCACTGGCCATTAGAATGCAGACTCTCTGAAATGGAATTTGGCCCTTGGACTGAAAGACATTCTGCACCTCTGCTCTTGAGCATAATAAGAAATAGCATTTTCAGCATAGAATCAGACAGGTGCCTGCCAGCGTGGGCTCTCTCTGCAAGCAGTTATTATCTCCCACCTAAGGGTAGCAGTTAGAAAACCTTTTTTCAAGTCTACTCCAAAGGGGCCTGGGGTTCACTTGAAATGGATTAATGCTGCAGTGAAGGCCAGTTATAGTTCAGACCTAGAGGATTGTCTTTATTATTCATTATTGTGCTGTATTTTATGGTTTAAATTGTTAGGTACCACCCAGAAAGCTTTGGGTATTGGGCAGTATAGCAATGTAATAAATAAAATAAATTAATTAATGAGCAACTTCATCCAGGCACTTTTGGATGCATTGTTAGTATGCGTCACTTGAAAATACTTGATTATAGTATTTGTCTATCTCCCTAAAAGAAATATTTGAAAGGAATTAAAAAGAACAGAAGCCATTTTAAGTATTATTGATGCAATTAAATATTTTTTGATAGTGTATGTTTTTTCTGTGTTTTCCTGTTTGACATCTTTGTATAGAAAATTAAAAATAAAAGTTTTTTTAAAAAAAATAGAAGTAAAAAAAATACTGCCTGTCTCAACTTTTTTTTAAAAAAAAGAAGCAGTTGCAGAGAGGACTTTGCCAAACCCCATTTGAGTGAAGTGCTTAGTAGATTGAACATTTATTTAATTGTTCACATTGTGCATAGGGAAATCTATTGAATATTGTTGTTCCGTTTTTGAGGCCATTGTCTTTTTGAATTTCTTGAATTAAACTGATCTTTAAGAATTTTATGCCCATCCCACAAAAAAAGTTAATGGTACTATCCTAGGTTGCTTTGATGAAAATGTATCCATGCACTCATCTTCTAAAATGACAAGCTATTATGAATGTATCACTTTTTACATTTTTCCTTTGTGATAACCTTTGAATCTTACGTGTGTTGTTTTCTGAATGCTAGTGGGAATTAAACAACTAAAATCCCAGGCAATGCTTTGTAAATGTATACTTTACAACTATATCCATTCATTACACAGAGCTTAGAGGATTTAATTAGATCCATACATGGGTGCTGTGTGGAGGCTATTTTTATGCTGTTTGCAAACAACTGTTCTTGTTTAAAGGCCTTAAGAGGGGATGATTCAGAATTTGTGTTCTCACAGAAGGGCTGATATTGCAGCTGTTCAGCAAATGACATTTTACAGGTGACATGTCTGGGCTTTACTTATTTGTTTTGTTTGTTTTTGTCCTGAACCTAAATACAGTTTGAAAAATTGGCACATATTCAAGTAATGTATTTAGTTAGGAATGGGATGTTAGATTTATAGCCCACCTTATTCTTCAGGTAAGTTAAGGGGAAACATCTTTATCTTGTTCATCCCTACAAAACTTTGTGAGGGTAGAACCATGTTACTTCCATTTACAGGTGAGCAAATGAGGCTTACTAAAAAGAATGGCTAAGTTAGAATTTGAACTGAGGTGTAGCACAAAAATATATGCATATGTAACTTGTTCACTTGTAACTTGTTCACCAGTTTGAGGCAGTTCCCTCTTCTGTCAGTTCATGTTTTTGTTCATTTTCCCCATTTTGCCCTTCATTAACATTCATGTTTCATACAAGTTCTTTCTCATCTCTGTTAACAGCTACTGTAAATTCTACCACTACATCACCCACTGTCACCACTAACATGCCTGATACTAACAGAACCGATAAACAAAACAATGGTAAGAAATTCAATGTTCCATTTTTCTTTTTTATGTAACTAAGACATTTTCTTGTCTTTTAAGTATACTTTTAGCATTATACAAGTTAGATGTCATACAAAAGGGCCTGATTCTGCATTGGTAAACACTGCTGAAAGTGATTTGTGTCAGATTAGTGAAAATTTTGGAGAAGTGAAATCTAGTATATTTCCTGTATAGGGGAGCTTATTTTTAGACATCCATCACAGTATTGGTATGACTGTTTTATTAATCATCAAATGTGTTTTTAAGAAATGTATGTGCTGTATGATTTTTAATGGTTTCAAAATATGTATAGAATTTATGTCTTCCAACTATTCTCGATATGGTGATGGTGAGATTTACAGGGTGGTGCATAACACAACCTCTAGACTCGTAGGGCCAAGATAAAGGTTGTTGAATCATTTATGTCGGTGGGAAACTGCAGATGTTCACAATGAACAGAGTAAGAATGAGGAGCTCAGAGCCCCTTTTGTGTTTTTAATGTGTCTGCACATTGCAGTAAACTGAAACCTCATATAAATCAATGCAGTTCCCACTGAAATAAGTGGGGATTTCTTCACTTATTCAATTTCCAAGCTTTGTCTGAGGAAGAGGAAGTTAGTTTTCAGCAATATATTTTTTTACAATCTATTAACTTTTTGGCTTACTGTATACAGACCTGCAGGAAATGAAAGCTCCTGCTACAGTGGTCTTCAGAGTCAAGAGAAATTCAGCTGATTCCTCTCAGCCAGTACTTCAAGGGCAGGAAGATTCTAAGATAAGAGGTGTCAAAAACATGGGAATTATTTCAACCCCAATAGTTTGGCCTGTGAAGCAAAGGCCTCTCCGTAGCAGTAAATCTGCATCATCTGAAGATCAAAGTCCAGAGAGAAAAAATGCACTCAATTATTTCGTCCTGACAACCCCTGAGGTCACACCATCTGCTCCTTGGGAAACTCAAGTTAATATATTGGTTCCTTTTTCAGAACATGTAAACATAGACCATAATTCTTCCATGATGTACTCAATCTTTAATAATGTTTCAGGACACTCTAATGGCTTACTAAGTGAGAGTGGTAATCCAAGGGAAATACCAACTATCCCTCTTGATCATATCAGGAACATGGTACTTCCTTTTCAACAGAGTGAAAGTGTTAATACAGGACCAATATGGACTTGGGCACCAGAATTAGCAGATCCTAAATCAGATTCTTTATTTCCTTCTCTGGTGAACAAGAGCACACTTTTTGAACCTACAGAAAATCCTCAATGGATATTATCATCTAAGAGTTATACATTTCCTTCTGCATATAAAGATACTTACAGCATCTTACAATCTTTGACTGGATGGAATGAAGTTGCACCTTACAATCATGTCAGTTCTGGAATTTCAGAAGAAAATATTCTTTCCCTTGCTATCCAAACTTCTTCTACACACCCTAAAGAATTATTTCAACAAACAAAGCTGGACCTGCTAGAAAGTTCACTTGAAAATATCTATCTGGAGCCCACTAAAAAAATATTACAAGACGATTCTGTTAGGAATGGTTTTTACATTGTTGGAGAACTACAGCCTACAAAATTTAACTACGTCAAAACTTATAATTCAGTACATTTTAAAAAACAAGTTTTTAAACAGAGTGCAAATCCCTCTGGCTCCTTGCAAAATATGAAAGCCTGGTTTCCAGATGTCATGCCCATAATCCAGCCAACAGATGTTCTCCTGCCAGAGGAATACAGTACAGAATTGCAACGTTTATCAACAGTCTTACCAGAAACAAGAAGCAGAGGTTCTGAAATTCAACAGACTCTTTCTGTTTCATCTTTATATCAAGGAACTTTCAATACAGCTTCTTTAAAAGGTGGTTTATTTACATTTAGACCTCTAACTGAACAGGTAGAACATCCTAAGGAAGAGAAAGAAGCCTCATCTCCAGAAGATGAATTTGAACTAAATCCATTTTTTTCTTACATCAACTATGTGTCTCCTTCTTTAATTCCATTGAAAAATATCAATTCAAACCCAAATAAATTTACTGGATCTAGACATGTAGAAACCAATAAACTTGATAACCCATATAATGGTATTGCTTCTTCTACTATTGCTCCTAAAAGCATTACGCCCTGGAAGCCTGGTGATTTAAGTCTTCCATACCTGTATGTAGATAGTCTATCTTCATCAAGAAATTATTGGACTTTGGGGCAAGGTTTGTTAGTGTCTTCTAGGGAATCTATAGAAAGGTGGTGGTCTTCATTTAGTAAGTCAGATTCTTTCCTAACACAGGGACCATCCTTTTTCATATCCCCCACAGAAATAGATCATATCACCATGCCAACAAACTCTAATAATGGCTTAGTGGATTCTGGGGCTATAAAAATAAGCACTTCTGAAGATGCATTTAGTTCAGTTGTTCCAATCCTCGCATCAAGGATTTCTGAAGCTATGGAAGGAACGTCACAGTTGGAAACAAAAGCTAAACTTCCCCTTTACATGGATGTGTCCCTATATGGTGCATCTCTACTTCATTTTCCCTTGAGTTCATTGGGAATACCTGAGATTCAGCCTTCTTTGCATTTACAGATAAGTTCTTTTGATATTAAGGGTATGGAAGGTGTTGTCAGTTTAGCCACGCAGCAAATTTTGGATAAAACAACAGTTGGCCATTCAAAAAACATCTTCACTTATTATACTGAGATATTAACACCATCTTTTGAGACTTCATGTGTTGAGGGTGCTTGCACAGGTTCGTCACATCATCTAATAAATGCTGAGGGACTACCACAGAATATAAATAACGACATACAAACTAATTGGTTTACAAGTGCATCTGATTATGTAAGAAATAAAGAACACTCACTTATGAATCATGGTTTTCTGGGAAAACAAAATCCACAGAGCTTTAATCTTGTCACAGGAACTGCACCTTTGGAAATATTGCATACTCAGAGTCATAGATCCCAAATCAGTGCAAGTGCACAATTTGGCAGCCACTCAGCTGCACTAGAGTTTTCAACACCTTTAATCTCACAAAGTCTTCAAAGTAACCTTGCTCAAAATTCCCTTGGCTCAGACTATTTATGGGATGAAGAGCAAAACATACAAACAAGCCCACTGAATGAAAGCCATCTAATTGACAATGAACAACACTCTGCAGAAGATTCAGAAAGCGAATTTACCCCTTCTTTTCAGCTAGATTATGTAGAAATGGTTGATGGTGATGTGGATCATAGAAGTATTAATTCTAATATAGTAGTTACTGTTTCAGGAAAAGAATCGACTTGGAAGGTACATCACTATTCTAACAAGCCTACTGATAGTCCTGTTAGCAATGGATTGTCTTCTTTAAATCTTAATAATATCCATGCTACTGATTTGTATATGCAGACAATTTCCCCATCTTTTGAAGATTTCTTGCATTATGGAAAAGCAATAAACTATTCTTCCTTTTTAGAGCTAGCAAAAAATTCAGTATTTACCAATGAGATAGCCCAGTCCTCTCCAGTTGTTGAACCTATTAACCATTTTGATGGAGATACAATAAACAGTACAGAAACAATGAGTGGAATGGAATTTCATAACTTGCAGGCTCAAAGCTCAACAGAAATTTCAGCTCATCAAAATCCTCTGGCCAATGTGCTGTCTGAAGCAAACCAAAGTATTGTGCCGAAGACAACGCAGAGTCCTAGTAACAGCTCTCCCCAATCTGTTCTGTCTTGTTTTTTATGTAACTCCTTCATTGATTGGGACTGCCCATGTGGACCTGAGGTCAAGCACAGTATGTGAAAACATGAAGCTAGATTTTGTAGAAGTTGGTTTAGATTTTGTAGAAGTTGATTTAGATTTTGTAGAAGTTGATTTAGAATAGTTGGGGATAGATTAGATTTCATGCATAGTGTTGTATCGTAACTGAATTTTAGGAGTGCATTTTTTAAAAGATTAATAATCAATGTATAGAATATTTAGCATGTGATTCTAATCACTACCATCTCGTTTTCTAACCACAAGAACTTTGAGGAGACTACTGTGACAATCAAATGACATGGATATTATTTTTAGATTGCCTATGGATATTTTTCAACATATATCCTTCATATATATATATATATATATATATATACATACACACACACACATTTTCAAAGGGAAATTTCATACATTGAATCTTTTTGAATTTGCCACTTTATAGTCTCCTGAGAGTGTCAAGAAAGCTAGTCTTCTATACTAACCTCAATGAAACATGTTTTCTCTCAGTATCTAGTGGTGGTGCATATCAAACTCGTTAGCTTTGCTTTATAGATAATACATTAGAGCTAATATACTAAATTTGATTTAATTTAAAATGTATTCCTGTATTTTCATCTAAATTAATTGCAAAGTCCTTTTAAATGAAATGGAAATGGGATTTTACTCTTAGAAATTGGTTAATGCATTATATAGGACACCTATACAAGTCCAAATAAAGCCATACATTGCATGATTGAACAACTGCAGTGATACTTGGTTCTGCAAACTGTCTTAATCCAATCAAGTGATAGTGATCTATGAATGGAAACAAATTTTCACAGACAGATCTGGCATAGTAGAGGCACAGCAACCACATTAAGGAAGTCTATCGCTACAATATGTGCAGCAGGTTTATCTTTTTATTGGGAAGCACTGAGACCCTTCTCTTACCAACAGTTTGGCGGCAGTGAGTTAAGCCTTCCGTAAGTTATACAGCTGTTATACTGCAGTAGCAAGGACTCTAGATTCAGCATGAGAGACCCCTTCACCAATTGATAGACATCTCTGCCATGCCCCTTCTTTACTGGCAGCTAATGAGGGCTGTAAAAAGCTTCTGCTCTCCACCCTAGTTATGTTGGGAAACAAGAATGTCATTCAAATGTGTTCCTGGTTGGAGCTGAAGTTTGACCTCTCCCTGCAATTATTACAATTGGTATATCCTGAAACTCAGTGCACATAGAATGGGGAGAAGGAAAGATTACATATAGTTCGTTGATGCAACTTTTGTTCATGTGTATCAGGAATGGAGAATATGTGGCCTTCCAGATGTTGTTGAACTACAACTCCCATGAGCCGCAGCCAGCATGGTCAATGGTGAGGGATGATGGGAGTTATAGTCCAACATCTGAATGGTCACACGTTTCCCACGCCTAATTATATGATCCCTTACAATATTATACACTGGTTATGATCAAAGGGAACTCATAGGTTCTGCTGCAATCAATTAATATGCCAATTTAACTAGCAGTAGAATTATGTCCTGAAGGTGCAATCCTATCTTCATTGACATCCATAGAAGTTTTATAATTAAAATCAGAGAAACTGGGAACTCATGTTGTATCCTGAATTTTGAAGTACATCTTATTATATTTGTTTTTAAGAAAGACACACAGCAAGCTAACCCACCTTGGGTTATTGTGTTGTCTGAGCACGGCACATTTTCCACAGGGTGGAACAGACTGCTTGAACAAATTACATTTTTTGTAAGGTGGCTTTTAACCATGCAGTGCAAGGCATGTTGTTGTTGGGTTGTTCAGAGTGGTTAACAAGCCATACCACATGGTTAACAAACAATGCTGCAGAAAAAGCATTGCATTCAGACAACACAATAACCCATAGTTCAAGAACAACCCACGCTAGGTGGGTTAGCGTGTTGTATAAATCTAGATATTGTAGTGGAGAAGGACATTTCAGTCTGAAACATCATTGTATGAGCTCCTGAAATACAGAAGCATCATTTGTATTATAGATGACATCAGATTTGTGTCCATTCATGATAACAATAGCTATTCTTGAAAGTTAAGCCCGCTATTCACTAGAGATGTGCACTGACCCCCCGGATCGGATCGGATAGCGGATCGGAATCAGACCTGGGGGGTCGGATCGGATCGGAGGATGGTCGGATTGGATCGGACCGGATGTCCGATCCGGATCGGACGCCATTTTGAATGCTTTTTCCCATAGCCAAGTATTGTTTTACAAAAACGCCTATAACTTTTTCATTTTTAAAGATAGAAGGATGAAACTTGGGCAAATTGTAGACTGGTTAGGGATAGTTATCCGTGAGAAATTTCAGAAAGATTGGTGCATGCGTTTTGTGGCAATTAATTTTTTAATAAATACCCAGGAATGCCTATAACTTTGTCATTTTTAAAGTTACACACATGAAACTTTGCCACATTGTAGGTGGTACCTTGGGACCTATGTGTGTGAAATTTCAAAAACGTAGGTGCTTGCCTTGTATGGCAATTAATTTTAGAAAAATGGGTAGTAGTGGGGTAAATACAGTTACGCCTCCCATTTTTTTATTTTTAAAGATACAAACAGGAAACTTGGGCACATTACAGGTACCACTTGGCTTGATATGTGTGTGAAATTTCAGAAACATTGGAGCTTGCCTTGTGTGGCAATTAATTTTTGAAACAATGAGGAAAGAAACACCTATAACTTTGTCATTTTTAAAGTTACACACATGAAACTTTGCCACTTTGTAGGTGGTACCTTGGGACCTATGTGTGTGAAATTTCAGAAACATAGGTGCTTGCCTTGTGTGGCAATTAATTTTAGAAAAATTGGTAGTAGTGGGGTAAATACAGTTACGCCTCCCACTTTTTTATTTTTGAAGATACAAACAGGAAACTTGGGCACATTACAGGTACCACTTGGCTTGATATGTGTGTGAAATTTCAGAAACATTGGTGCTTGCCTGGTGTGGCAATTAATTTTTGAAACAATGAGGGATTCATTGGACAGCACTTGCCCATAGGGAATCATTGGACAGTACTTGCCCATAGGGAATCATTGGAAAGCACTTTCCCATAGGGAATCATTGCATTGCACTTTCCCATTGAGAAATACAGTTATGCCTCCCACTTTTTTATTTTTGAAGATACAAACAGGAAACATGTGCACATTGTAGACTGGTTAGGGATAGTTATCTGTGAGAAATTTCAGAAAGATTGGTGCATGCGTTTTGTGGCAATTAATTTTTTAATAAATACCCAGGAATGCCTATAACTTTGTCATTTTTAAAGTTACATACATGAAACTTTGCCACATTGTAGGTGGTACCTTGGGACCTATGTGTGTGAAATGTCAAAAACGTAGGTGCTTGCCTTGTATGGCAATTAATTTTAGAAAAATGGGTAGTAGTGGGGTAAATACAGTTACGCCTCCCATTTTTTATTTTTAAAGATACAAACAGGAAACATGGGCACATTACAGAGAACACTTCGCTTGATATGTGTGTAAAATTTCAGAAAGCTGGGTCCAGGCATGTGGTGGCAAGGTGTCTGCACACACCACTTTGAAGACTGTAGAAAATTTCTCCTGTAACGATCCTAGCGATCCTAGGCTCAGCCATTCTGCTTGAGTAAAAAGTGAAAGTATCAAAGCAGACACGAGCCAAGTGCTTTAATGTAGTTACTTTGTTTCTCCTTTTGTAATGGATACTAGCTCAGTTGCAGCCATGCATGCAAGGATCAAAGAGATCGAGAGAAAGTGTTTCCTTTTTCTTCGCGGGAGGCGGGAGTGGGAGACGGGGGAAACCAAGCCTCTGTGGAAAAACTTTTGAAACTTTTAATCTAAAAATTCCATAGCCATCAAATGCCTGGACCTATAATTCTGAAATTTCTGACACATATCTACCCCTAACCCATCTACAAAGTGAGCAACTTTTAGACTTCTAACTTTTAAAATAAAAAAGTTATAGGCGTTTCTTTCCTCATTGTTTCAAAAATACCTTGCCACCACATGCCTGGACCCAGCTTTCTGAAATTTTACACACATATCAAGCGAAGTGTTCCCTGTAATGTGCCCATGTTTCCTGTTTGTATTTTTAAAAATAAAAAAATGGGAGGCGAAACTGTATTTACCCCACTACTACCCATTTTTCTAAAATTAATTGCCATACAAGGCAAGCACCTACGTTTTTGACATTTCACACACATAGGTCCCAAGGTACCACCTACAATGTGGCAAAGTTTCATGTATGCAACTTTAAAAATGACAAAGTTATAGGCATTCCTGGGTATTTATTAAAAAATTAATTGCCACAAAACGCATGCACCAATCTTTCTGAAATTTCTCACAGATAACTATCCCTAACCAGTCTACAATGTGCCCAAGTTTCATCCTTCTATCTTTAAAAATGAAAAAGTTATAGGCGTTTTTGTAAAACAATACTTGGCTATGGGAAAAAGCATTCAAAATGGTGTCCGATCCGGATCGGACCTTGGCAGATCGGATCGGATCGGAGGTTGATCGGATCGGATCGGATCGGATTTTCCCGATTTTGGGGCGGATCGGATTCGGATTGTGGATCGGATCCGATCCGATGCACACCCCTACTATTCACTCAAGTTCAAATTAAAAAATTAGGTTGCATAATTGATGTGATTAAATACTTTCATATTAACACAATTAATTATATGATCGGGCCCATAATATTAAAAATATCAATGGGAGAGGTCACCTCCATTTCATCTGTGCATTAACTTCATGGCTGGAAGAACTGCCAGAAAAAAATGGAATTAGTATAAGGGAGTATAGATGCCAGAAGACTTTAAAAATCTATCAGCCAACCTAGTTTGGGCAAAATATTCCAGCTCTCTGTCTTGGAATCAAAACAGACTTCCACATAGCTCCAGAATATATTTAAACATAATAAATTGGTGTCTGCAACAATATTAAGTTGTGCTTTCATGTTTGTGTCCCCGACCACTTGAGCTGGCATAGTGCTATAGAACCTTGTGGAGTCGACAAACTTGGTGATTGCTGTACAGAGTCATATAAACAGCCAATGGAGGTATCATCCTTTAAATTCTGATTTTGATATTTCCACTGAAAACATCATTAGATAGTTGATCAATCAAATATTAGTCAGATACTGTCAAATGATGGTAAAACATTTTTAAATAAAACAGTAAAAATATAATTTAATCAACAGATTATAATTACAAAAAACTATTATTCTGAATCAATGAAGTAAACTTAATTGTCATAATGTTTAATTATTATGGCATTATTCACATTTAAAACTTACCTAATATTTAAGTAAAGATTAAAAGTTAATTAAAGGTTTCTCTCTTTATATATTATTGTGAAAAATCAGGTTCAGCCTACAGTTACATTTTTTAAAACTGTAGAAGTGACCTTTTTTAAAAGCAAAAATATTTTTCCTTAAAACCAAAGTGACAATTATTAAATAACAAAAGTCAGTTTAAAAGTTAGTTAGTCAGCAGGCTGCTTCTTCAAGCATCATCAACATCATGGCTTCATGGAATATTTGACAATATTTGATAGTAGTCATTTGATTGGTCAGTTTACAATTTCATTTTACCCAAATTTCCTCCAGTCACCATGAGGATAACTGGAGTTTTGATGACCTGATTTATAAGTTGTATATTTCATTTTACCTTCAAATGGAATTTTGCAGGCTATTATAAAATATCTGTCACAGTTCTAACATTTATAATGTTTTTGTAATGCATAGGGGGACTGTTCTACAGAATCTCCATTACTGTCTTCAATGAAAATGACGATATAGAATCAAACGTTCAGAATAGAATTGCAGAATGGGTAAGTTAGGTTGCTTTGTAATCCTTTCCATATACTTTATAAGTGTGCTTGTTATCATTACATTTAATTTTACATGTAAAATTATCATTGTTATCATTACATGTAATTTAACAAATACACTATATATATATATATATATAAAAATACAGGTGCAGATGTGGAGACTTCTACATTGTTTGCTCAAGCATGTGATATATGTATAAAACGCTTGACTCCTGTTGCTTTTTGTATGTTGGATATATTCCAATTTGTGACTGATTAAAAGAGTGATCATATTTTCCAGATATACCTATGGGCAAGTTAGGACCGATCCTAATCTCCCTTGAGCCAGTACAATTCTGTGCATTCACACTTTTTCTTGAATGTGCTGCAGTCTTGTACACAGCTGCACTCTCCTGCACACACACATACATAACTTCAATGAATATATTTGAAGTGAAAAGGAGCCCTGTAAAGTTGGAGTCATGGGTTCTTGTCCCCTAACCCTCCAGATCAGATTTGGGATGGGATAAATGGGATTGCAATGGGAAAGGGATATCGACAAAAAATTGTTTCCCTTCCTCCATTTTTAGGACTTCTCCATTCAGTGAGAGGAACTCTGCTCATGGTACCTTCCTATCTGCCTGTAACTGACTTTTCCATCTTGTTTCTATCCATTCCTGCATCTGATGAAGTGGGTTTAGCCCACAAAAGTCCATGCCTTAGTAAAACACACTGTTAGTCTTTAAGGTGCCACAGACTCATTGTGCTCATGTATTTCTGAATTCAACCCATAGAGCAGGAGAGGGCTGTAGCCCTCCAAATATTGGACTCCTCCATCAATCTCATCCAGCAAGGAATGAACATGGGTCAGGGATGATATGGGTTCTAGTCCAGCAACATCTGGAGGACTGTGAAGGGTTGTACATTTACTTTTGAGTGAGACCCAAGTAGGCCTGAATTGTGCAGACTTTACTCTCATATTCAAATGTTAAAAAACAAATTCATGAGTTTGGACAATCATACAGCTTTCTCCAATCCCCTAGCCTCCTTACTTAAATCTTTGTTACCACTGCCATCTTCCCCATTTACAGTTTCCCCCTTTTTTAATGTAGTGTCTATATTTGGATGCAAGAGCTTGGATCTAAGAGTGTCCCTTCTGTGACTGGAAAATCTCTTTTGCTCATGGAAGAGCTATTGCTGACATTTATTCATTTATTACAGTTATTTATTCCTGCCTTTCAGGATACAAATCCTTCCAAGGTAGCTTAAAATAACAACAGTACTACTGTAAATAATATTTAAATGGGGAGCTCCATCAGATGAGTGTTTTATTGCATGCTGGTTGCTGGGCACTTACAGATCTTTGTGGGTCCCTCTCACAACGTCGTCTGCATCTCGGGTTCCTCCCACCCCTTCTAGTCTTCTTCACATGACAAAAAAAAACCCAGTAAGTCTGATTTATTTTTTGAAATGGAACTTGCCGATATCTCCTGCTGTGTGCAGGAGAAGCAGTGCGATCAAAACAGCCCACTGAATGCACGTTGTTTACTTCCTCTTTTGAAATACGAAGTAGTGAGGGACAAATACGCTCATACTGTAAAACAGGTTATGAAGATGTTTCCATAGGGCAATTGTTGGTAAATGGCTCTATTTGAGAAGGGGACGGTCCAGTTGGGACAGAAGCAAGTACCTGATGTCTTCTTTACCTGCTTCCCCCTGCTAAATACAGACAGGGAACTTCCAGGACTTAAACCCAACTGCAAATACTGCAGAGCAGCTCCCTAACTTCTCAGCCACAGCAGCAGACTCAGTAGAAGAGCATTATGCTAAAAAAAAAAAGGAAACTTAAAAGTTCACTTAAATACAAAGCTGTTCTTCTATCAGTGTATGTTTTTACACAGCCAAGTATGCACAAGGTCATTTGCTATTTTTCTTTGGATTCCATGTCTTTGACTATTTATACCGTATTTCACCGAATGTAAGACGCCATCGATTGTAAGATGCACCTAAATGTCAGGCCACCAACAGGGAAAAAGCTTTGCGTCAATTCTAAGATGCACCTTAATTTCAGCACCCCTTTCCCCCCCCCCTTCACCTCCATCGCCGTCGCCTGTCCTCGCCGCTACCGCCGCTGCTCCGCGCCACCGCCAGTGTTCACCTCGGCCTGGCAAGGTGTCATTCCCAGTAACGAGGCAAGCGTTGCCAGCGACACAGAGCAGTGGTGGCGGCGGCAGCGAGGATGGGCGTAAGCTGTAATAACTGAGGTGCAAAACACTTCCATGTTGCAGAGCATTCTCCCATGGACAAGCAACCCTAATGATTGGGATTTAAAAGGTTTCCTCATTGCAAAGCAGGCTATAGTGCCTGGGATGCAAACAGTTGCATTTATATTTCATTATTTTGCACTGATATTGATTTGTGATCAGATGTGAGATTCCTTGAGTGCCTCATATTAAGATAGAAAGGTGGGTATTAAAATGGTTTTAATAAATAAATCTAAATTATGCAAATTCTTGTCAATAATTGTAAGTGAAGAATCACTGGCCTGGTTTGTATATCACAATGACCCACCATTTTTAAAAATGCTAAGTTAATGTGAATGAGCAACCATTGCCAATCTCCTGCCCAGTCACTCCCACTGAGAGTGGGAGCAGCTAAACAACCCAGAGCTCTCCATTTAACCCTGGATTCTCACTCTGTCTTGTTGAGGAAGACACAAGCAAGAGTTCCTGGTTTGCACATCATAGAAAAACAGCCCAGGGACATGGTGTCCCTGGATTGTTTAGATGCTCCCACGATTGGGCATCACATTCACCACAACTCAGGGTTTAAAAACAGCCTAGACATGTGAACCAGGCCATTACGTTCATACTATGCTCAGATTCTCTCTTCAAAGATACTGTGATTGCCAACAGCTGTATTTGTAGGATAATAGGATCCATAAAGGTTGCACAAAGGGGGGAGTGGGGAAGAGGACAAGGAACTAATATGATTATGGTATCTGGATCCATTCTGAAGTCTGGCATGTCTCCTGTATTTAATATTTTATGGCTATAGTGAGTGTACAGACAAGACAAGGAAAACCAGAAGCTTATAAATGGACCCTGTAATGGACTCTACTGTTGTCTTGCTGGATTTACTAAACTTTATTTTTCCAGAATTTTGAATGATGACTTTTTCCTCTTAGTGATGTATTGCTGAAGGCAGAATATCATAAGGTTTTTAAGGGGAAGTAAGAGGGTCCTATCTGGCCAGTCACATGACTTGCTAATAGTCCTTCTGCCTTCTCAGATAAACTCCCAAATCTGTCCTACTTGGGGAGTGTGAGAAAATAAAGGTGTCCTCCAAGCCCATTATAACCATGTCTATAGGATAAAATATATTACAAGTTATATACTGAACATTAGGAAATAAGAAGGGAAACAAATGGGACTGTTCACACAACACGGTAATCCAAAAGTAGTGGTTGACTGTGGTTTGTTGTTTGTTGAACTGTGGGTTAGTGTGTTGTCTGAACCCAGGACATTTTCTGCCACGTAGCTAACCACCCTGAACAACCTTGTTAACCTTGTTAACCATCTTGAACAACTCAACCACAAACACAAACCATGGGTTCTTAAGGCAGCTTGTTCAAGAAAAGTAAGCCATACTGCATTGTTAACAGGTCACCCTGAGAAAAATGTTCTGGGTTCGGACAACACATTAGCCCATGGTTCAACAAACCACCCATGGTTCAACAACAACCCACACTCAACCACTGAGTGTGGGTTCTTTATTTATTACCACCCAATAGCTGAAGCTCTCTGGGTGGTTCACAAAAGTTAAAACCATCAACAAGACTCAAAATATAAAACAGTAGGGTTTTATAATACAGTTTTAAAACAGCAGAGTTAAAAGACTATGATAATAACTGTTAAAATACTGTGAGAATAAGAAGGTCTTCACCTGGCATCGAAAGGAGTGTAATGTAGGTGCCAGGCGAACCTCTCTAGGAAGCTCATTCCACAGCCTGGTTGCCACAGCAGGGAAAGCTTTCCTCCTAGTAGCCACCTACCTCACTTCCTTTGGCAGGGGCTTACGGAGAAGGACCCCTGAAGATGATCTTAGGGTCCGAGCAGGCACATATGGGAGGAGGCATTCCTTCAGATAACCTGGCCCCAAGCTGTTTAGGGCTTTGAATGTTAATACCAACACTTTAGCATTGTGCTAGCCCAATCATACTTTTTTAGTTGGCCAAGAAGATGATAGACCTTCTCTGAGAGGGTATTCATATAAGGTTGTATATACACTTTAAAAATTGGCACAATTTTTGGGTCACTGTGATGTTATCCTCAACTACTTGCTGCTGCTGCCCCGTCTCGCCTTTACTATTTAAGCCCCACAGCACTACAGCCCAGCAACCTGGCCTCCAGATAACTTCTTTGTTCCACTGCCACCAGTACTTTCTCAGGTACACCCACAGACCACACCAGAAGATGGAATTAACAAGAATTTATTAATAAGAAATTGCATGTCAACAAGTTTAATGGTTACTTCAGTTCAATTGCATATCATTTACAAGGTTTCAATGCTTATTGGTTTCAGTCAGAACTCTTATATTTTAACAAACTGTTCCTTATTTAATCTATGCTCTAAAATCTTATCTCAATTTCTCAATCAAACACTCTTCTCATCTAATAATCCTGCTTCAGACACACACACTCTCTCTCTCTTCTCTCAAATCTCCCCCAAACAACCCTGTCAGCTCTCTCTGTCAGACACATATATACACTCCACTCGCTCTCTTGCTCCTCCCACTTTTACACAGCCAGCTAATCCAGACACTCCAACCAACCAGCCAATCAACATTCACCTTCCATTTGGGCAAACAGCCAGCCAATCCAGGCACTCCCTCACAACCAGCCAATCACTCTATACTTACCAAGACCTATAAACACAAACAGTAAGTACATTTCGGCCTAGTTATTTACTTTACCTGTTATTGCTCTTAATTTTTTTAAAAGATATTAACAAATGCATATCATAAATAATAAACTTTGCAATATATTTACAACTACAAACAGTAGAACATCACAGTCACATAGCAATATAATAAGTTGAAGGAAGGCAAAGCAAGATGTTAATTTCTGCTACATAATATATAACTTTCAATACATACGTTGTTTCTTTTTTCCAGCTAAATAGCACCTTTGAGAATTGGAATTACACTGTGTATGTGGTCAATATAAGGTAAGTGCTTAATAAAATTGAAAGAAATGATAGCTACCATCTCTTGTGGAAGAGACATTTTCCTAACATTTATATGTATGTCTGCTTTCTTTGTAGTATTCAATCAAGTGTTGTCAGCAAAGGAGCAAGGGAAAAGAGAAGCACAGGTCATCAAAGGTAAAATTGTAAGAGATTCTTGTGACAGATGCTCTGAAATAATTTTGATAATATCTGAATTTTTCCCATTAAATTGACATCCTGCAGTATCAGGTCTACAGAGTTGTGATATTCACACACACTTGCCAGGAAGATGGGATTGCACTATGAGCATCTAATTACTATATCATTTGATATGTTGCATATGAAGGGGCCAGTCGGTCCTAGACTAGATAGGAACCAACTCCCACACTGCTGGCAGGAGAATGCAAATTGAACCTATAGGTTGTATCCAATATTAGTCCTACTTAAAGTGGGCCCATTGAAAGGAATGAAACTTAAGTTAGACTAACATGGGATACAACTGATTGGATACTACCTTATATCTTTGTGTAAAGTTTAAAAGTCTAGACCAAAGTTTCTTCATTCTCCACTTTCACAACATTGTTTGTTTCTATCTGTTCATCTTATCAGTAAGGAAGTCTGTGTCACTAGAAACTGAATTATTCAAACACAGGGGTTGTGGGGGAGGTGTCATGGAATATTACACCCTCAGGAATAGCAAAGGAAAATGAAATACAGAAGTGGCTTGCACATCTTACATCACTTAGTCATTTGCATCAAAGGGATCCAAAGTGACACTGCTCACAATGTATTACTCATGTGTGCCAATGACAGATGTATGTTTGCTTGGTCTCAAAGTGCATACTTTGCCAGCACCTGGAGCAAGGGAAAAAGATATCTGGATAGCAGTAGTGTATAGCAGTAGTGTGACAACATAATTTTTAGTAGATTATTAAGTAAATTAAAGGGCAACATTTTGTCAATGTTGTGCATGTTTAATTTTCTCATTTCAGTATCTTTCTGTTTCCCAGTTAAATGGTGTCCGCTGTAGGACAGAGTTGACTGGATGATTCAAATAATTTTTATGGCTCAGGTTTAGGGATTATTATTATTATTGTCTCTGCACTTTCAAACACAAATATCATGTACAAATGTGTTGGTTTAACCCATTGATGCCATGCCCTTTTTGACATCACAGTAATGCCACACATTTCTGTTCCTGCTGCTGTTGCTTTTCCCTGAAAGATCCTACAGTTCATAGGTGTAGCCATATGACCAAAACTGGGTAACATGGGTAAGAGACATGTCTTCCTATGGGCTCCCCTGTTTCCCATTTTATTTTGCAAATAGCTTTTGGCTTTAGTGTAATTTACCAGCTCAGTAAACGTGCTTGCTGAAGCTGCCTTACTTGATTATGATACTTTAGGCCCATAGTTTGTGTTTAACCTTACTACAAGGAATGGCTGTACTTACTACTGATTAACCAGCAATCCACTGAAAAATACCCATGAGTCACATTTAACAAACTATTCAACTCTCCTAAAAGTGTATAGTTTGAAAATAAAATACCACATGGAAAACCAAAGAAATTTGACTATGGTTTATAGTGTGAAATAAATTAAATAGAACTGTTGCCACCAATTTTGATGGGTGCAGACTTGCATTCCTAATTAGTTATCTGTGCTTTGGTATTGAGTGTGATATCTCACAGATTAGTTAGATATATGAAATGCAGAGAATAGTAAAAAAAATATTGTGCATGCAATTGTGCAAGAAAATGCACTGGAACCTTTGGGTGGGGGGCTTATAGTTCTATCAATTAAAAACTAAAGTATGACAGATATTGCAATGGAAACGGTTTGAAGTTTTGAGTTTGTACCATTCAAACAGTAGTCAAAGGTAAGATACATTTGTTTTTGGTATGGACATCCCCAAACAACTTTCTCTAATTCTGTATTACAGGATCTGATCTCAGGGATTTGTGTTCTTCCGAGGGTGTAATTTATTTATTTATTTATTTATTACATTTGTGTACCACCCCATAGACGAAGTTCTCTGGGCGGTTTACATAGGATTAAAACAATTAAAAACAATATACAAAAATTAAAACAGCAAAAACATACAACATACACACAATACACACATACATTTAAAACCACTACAACATTGTATTTATACAGTCTCAGTTTTATACAATTTGAGTGTATTACATTTGCAGGTGACAGTGCTTGTGAGATCTTAAAATAGACAGTGTATATATCCAATATTTCATTTGATAGTGAGCTTCTTCTTTGGTTGTTTTACTTTATCAGTCCCACAAGCATATCTGTTATAGTCAGTGAGTTTCTTTATTTCTTCAGTGATCTCATTGTATTGTTACATGTGTTCTTCTTTTTTGTTGCCTCTAACTTTATTCCCATTGTAGTTAATATTAACTTTGGTTAATACAATCAAGCCAGATTCATAAACTAGGGTTTGAAGTTGGCTTGTTTCCACTAACCACAGTTAAGATTTACCACAGTTTGTCCTGGGTTTGGGCAACATACCAAGCTGCACTTAATCTAAAATAGAAGCAAAAGCTTTGAAAGTCCTCCTCACAGCCACATGGGAGGAAGGGGTAGGGGTGAGTATACAAGTCAAAGTTTTGCCTAGGTTCTTTCTTTTAACACTAAACTATGGTTTAGAATTAACATCTGAAGCAGCCCACTGAAACACCCTACCCAAGGAATCTTGCCTGGCCCCATTGCTGCTTTCCTTTGGAAGATGAGTTGTTTTAGGTGTAGTGTTGTTAATTCTGACTGTTGTTATTTTATATTTCCAAAAATGACAACATTTGCAAAATGGCAAAACTATAATTTATTGGATGTTTCCATGTTGGCAAGTCTATGATGAAATAATGTCTACCATTATGCTTGGTGAATGGTATAAAGTAGATATTCTGATTAAGCTCTACTTCATAAACCATGTTTAAAATGTTATATTGCTAGCTTATATCCTGATTCAGTAACTAGATTATTTTCTTTGCAGTTTTGATGTCCGGGCTCTTTTGGTTTACAATGCTACCAACAATGTAAGTTTAGAAAAACAGACAATTGAGAATAAACTCATAAGCAGCAATTCGACTATGATTAGGAGTGGTTTGAGTCTCCAGAAAGTGGATGTTCATCCAGTTGGTAAGCACAGAAGCTTCAACCTTTCACTGTATTTCATTTCATTTACTTAATAAAAATTATTCTTATTCAAACATGCTCCTCTTCACAGCCTAAGAGGAGCAAAACTTTGCTCTTCCTAAGCTATGAAGAACAAAACTTTTGCTAAGAAGAACAAGCTTAGGTGCACCTTAGAATTTCATGGCCACCATGGCAACCATGAGCCAATAATAATAATAACAACAACAACAACAACAACAACAATAATAATAATAATAATAATAATTTATTTCTTACCCGCCTCTCCGTCTGGATCGAGGCGGGGAACAACAACATGATAAAATACATAAAACTGATTAAAAACATGGCACACATTAAAACATCCTAAAAACATCCTAAAAACATTTTAAAATTCTACTGGATATGCCCACCGGAAGAGAACAGTCTCAAATTATAGCTGGCCCAATACATGTGACAAGGCAAACATTGGATAGCTTCTGTACTGGGGTGGGAGACAGTGGACTGTAGGTGGAGGAACCAACAGTGACTAGACTGATTACTGTCAGATCAATTTTGGACTCCACAGGGATGGAACTCCAATTTTTATGCTCCTGCCCTTCAAGACTAATGAGTCCTGAGATTCCGGATTCTGTGGATGATTTTCCTGCAGATTTGGCTAATTTTCTTTCCAAGGTCCTAGTTAATGCTTGGAATGAAGGGATGATTAGAACCACTGATACTACCAATCCTCAAGCTGCAGAGTCAGTTCATCTCCCTGATGTTCTATGGAGTTGAAGCCAGTGAAATGGCAAAGTAAACAATTGGAGCACAGATGGTGGAAATCTTGAGGTGAATATGACTAAATACTCATTAGAGCCCTTTAGGATCTATACTGTGGCTGTGATAGCAGCAAAGAAAGCTATTGTATCTGCACAATGCTGCTGCTGAAGCTCTTTTGAATGATCAGGGGCGGTAGCGGACAGCCCCGGCAGGTAAGTGGGGACATCCCCCTCCCCCCCACTCGCGCTTCTTACCTGCTGGGGTTGTCCGCTGCCGCCCATTGGTCCCTTCTACTGAGAAATAGGCTTCACAGCCTGCCCACTCACCCACTGCCATGTTTTCCCCATAGACGTGCATTGGGTGAAAGCTTTCTTTCCCCTAATGCAAGCCTATGGTGAAAACACAAAAAATGGAGGTCCAATTTTCCGATTTTCCCTGATTAAAATTGGAAGGGAAAAAGTCGGATCGGAAAAAATCGGACCTCCATTTTTTGAAATTAGAATCGTTTCCTTTCATTCCAATTTTGGCTGGATTGGATCCGGATTGTGGATCGGATCCAATCCGATGCACATCCTTACTAACAGGTGGCTTTATCCCCCCCCCCTACTGGGGACGCACAACCCTCAGCGGAAGGCCTCAGGTATCACCTGCCACCAAACAATAGTGCCACAGAATGACCACCATCCCTTTCCTCTAAGCATGCTCGCCCTACCAACCACAGGAGGATGAAAAAGCCTATTGCTTAATCGTTCTCCCCCCACCTGCGTGAATTCTTCTCATAGGCCTTTTTGCAGATCAGACATAGGCTTTAAATGTACAATTTTTGCCCTTGATTTTGAAGGATAAGAATCGCAGATTATTATGTTGGAATATATGCACAGGTGCACATCATAGTGAACTCATGGAGGAAACACTGCACTAGAGACAGGGTGGGAATATGCAATCCCACTAAACCACTGAACGCTTAGTGTACAAAGTTGCCATCCATGTGAATAGGATCTTCATTAATTCATGAATAGCTATTTACAACCGAGTTACACAGTCTGTTTGCCACAAGTCATTTACCTACAAATTCTTGTATGCCAAGTAGTACAGAGAAATGTTTTGAATACTGCTTAGCAAATCACCCATGCAGGAATAAGGAAATTTTAAATGAACTTCATCTGTCAAACTATAAATTAGTTTAAATACTTGAGAGAATTAGGTGATTAGGCTTTGGATGATTTCCATCTCCAGTGGGAAAAGTGCAAAGCTTACATTCTGCAACACCTGTTAACACAAGTATCAGTTCGCAATTACTGATTCAAGTAGCCATTTGGAGGTAAAAATAATCGTAGGAAAGTATTGATAATGCATGATTAAAATCAGCCTAATTCAAGCAACATATACTCAAGGAGCTAGGGTGTTTTTGTTGTTGTTCTGGTTCATTGTTTTTCTTTGGTTTTGTAGAAAAATGTGAGGGTCAAGAAAATCCTCTAAATTACTTCTGGAAAGATACCAGACCGACAGTGACTGACATCACATTCTGCCATGGCAGTTCCACCCAGATCGCATCAAGAAAATGGTAAGAGCTCAAAGATCATGAGATATTTACTGGTGAGAGAAAGATGAAGTATACTGTGGATACAGCTGTAGGGTTAGGGAGCTGGTTAGGGAGCAGGATGAAGGAGTACAGGATCTGGGTACGTGCCCAGTGGGGGTTTTAAATTGTGGGACTTGGAGATGCAGAAGATAGAGAAAATGTGGAAGGCTTGTGTGATTCATAAGGAACTTTGTACTCTATTCTTCCAACAATCTTATTAAAATCATACAGCATATTTCTTTTCTCTTCTTAGCTTTCTAAACCTAGATAATTACACATCATATTGGGGTGCTCCTGACCTTAGAAACTGCACAGGTAAGTGCTTGGGTATTTGTTCCATGATCAAGACAGTTTTGAAACATTATATTGGTCTCTCTCAATTATTAAAATGCTTTGTTGAAGATGTATGGAGTGACTTGCTAGAGTCTATGTCCACAATCCAATACAGAGTCAGGTTTACGTTCATTGGTTTCGATGGTCTTGAACACACCTAGTTCTGTACGGAATGTTGACTGATGATTCAGTTCTACTGATTTCAGCATAACTACATGCAAGAGGCTGCGGATCCGCAACCTTGATCAGGATTGATACCCAGTCTATAACACTAGAGTAATGATTTATATTTTAAGCTCACTTGAAAGGGAACTTTTTTTCTGGAACTTTAATTGGGATGTATTTTGTTTTATGTGTGTCCTTTCAGAAAATGCAGCTGATATAGCTAATCAGCTTCTGAATCTCACGGGAGAAGGGCAGCAGTTGACTTTAGACAAAGTCAATGATGTCATCCAGAAACTTAAAAAAATTGTGAATGATGAGGAAATCAATGAATCTCTGGGTTCTACTGTAGTCACAATATTTTCCAATATTCTAACCAGTTCTGATAGTATTTTGGCAGCATCATCTTCTGAGTAAGTATCTCTGAAAAAATAAGAGAAAAAGAAAAGGCTTGCATTTAGCTGCCTATAGGCAATATGTTGATTTCAAGAATGCTTATATTTCATATATTGGTAGTGCACAAGGGGCAGAAAAATCAGTATAATGATTTCTTTCCCTTGTGGAAATAACCCTCAGAGTGAGGTGAATAAAGAACTAAAACCAGATTTGAAGCATACTACCATTGGGATTCATGGCCTTGACAGTAAATCCATTATTCTGATGTTAAAATAGCATTTGCCTGGAAATGTAGCATTTAACAGGAGTTGAAGTAAAAGATAGGCAAAAAATAAATGTGACAGGATAGTGTAGTGGTGTTTGTAACATAATCAGATCATAGATACAAATTACTGCAGTTCATTAGCTAAAATAAAATCAACTAACTCGAGTGGAAACATATTCAGAAGAAGCAGATGCCTCCAGGAGCCCTGAAGAGATACGTGATGCAGCTAAAGAGGCAATAGCTTTTAAGCATGCCCAGGATCGAGTTGTTGAGTTCCAGATATCTCGGTCATTCTTTATTGTGTAACCAATTATATTATTACAAGACTTCAGTACCTTTACGAATAGATGAATAAAATTAAAAATAGACGGGACTGTGCCCAAAGTAAAAGCAAGCAACAACATAGTGCATATAAACAGTCCATACATTCAAAATGCCTGTCACATTAATTTAAGAAGGAGAGGGGAGGCACTGAGAAGAAGGTAGCACAGCTGCCTCTCCCAGAACTGAAGGGACAGGACAAATCGCAGTGTCTTTGAACCGCTACATCTGAGGTACATGATGTGGACTAGCTGAGTCTGCCTCAGGGTAAAACTTGGCTATTGAGTATTGCCCTGAATGCCATTTCTTAGCAGAAAGGCCATGATACAAATCAAATAACTTATAATGATGGATAGCTAGATAGCCTGTCATTCAGGTTCTGCTAGCATTTAGGAAAATGAATGGTAAAACTACAACCACTTCATGTTGGATGCTTGTTTAAAATGCAGAGACAAACCTCTTTTTCTCGAGGCTATCAGGCTGCTTTTATTGTAATTGTTTTAATGAAAATAAGGATGTTCTGCTTAATTTTAGAGCTATAAAGACTATTGATGCCTTAGCACTGAAGATTCAGTTTACAGGCTCCTCCATGAGCATCTCAACACGAAATTTGGCACTTGGAATTTCATCTTTAAATTCAACATTGTTTCATGGCTTCTCCTTCAGTGTTGGTCCCCCAAACAATGCTTCAGAGTTTCAGGTACAGGAAACATGGGGTGGGGTCAATTTGATGGACTTGGGCAATGATTTCTTCTTGTGAAGGGGCCTGATCTGAGAAGGGGCCTGCTGGAAGTAATTCAACGTGGCGGGGCGTGGGGGTGGGAATGACTAAGCAGAGGGTTTTTCATCTTCCCATGGCAGGTATGTGCAGGCACCTTTAGTGGTGACAAGGTTAGTGAGCATTCAGAGGCCTCATTTTTGGATGACTAGTAATGCTTCCAGCTCACAGTTCTGTGGCTTCAGATGGAAGATAACAATTACCTTTGAGGCCAACTCACCTCACGCACTTGGAGTTTTGCAACCCAGGAGAGGGTGACAAGGGAAGGCCTCCCTTCCCAAAATTGGGCAGTCCTCAGGGATGGCAGTCACACAAACACTACCCGACAGGCATTGAATGTCTCACCCAATATACTGCTTGGCTAGTTGTTGGCTTAGAGAAGTTGCCTGCTCAGGTTTCCCTTCGCGAATCTGATCAGTTTCAATAAATGTGTCCCAATTTTTATACCAGCACTTGTGTCTTATTTCCCACTCTCTTTTCACCGCAAAATATGAGTCAGACCAAAACAATAGAACCTAAGCAGATGAAGAATCAACAGCTTGCTGAAACCAAGAGGTTTAATTTTAAAGTTTTTCTAAAAATTCAAATAATGCATAATGCAGAACTGGTACACAAAATATTATAATTCCCTTGAAGTTGTCCCCTATTTTATTGATGGTAGAGCAATCCTCTGGTTCCTGGGAGAGTGCCCCAGGGAACATAGGATTGTTCATAATCCCATTTCCAAGACCGTATACACTGCTGCGTTCTCGGGAGGAGGTCTCTGAGTTCTGAACCCCCTCCCCCATGCCTTTACAGTTACCACAGAAAGCACTGCACTTCCCAAGTTTGAATATATGGACTCAGAGGGAAGGAAAAGGGGGCCTTCTGGTAGAAGGGGAAAGGACAGTTTGAGATACAAGACATTCTATGGCCTCTCCAGCCCCAGCCCAGCCTCCATTAGTGCACCTTCTCTAGTCAGGCTCAGAAGTCCATCTAGAGGAAATACATCTCAAAGGAGAACAGAGAGGTGAAAATCACTTCCACCCTCCTCCTACGTTGTCAGCAACAGCCCAGCATGGCACTGGATTTGCAGAAGGATACTTTCTAATGAGGGAGCAACACATTGGATTGTGCCCTAAATATTGTGTATTCATATTGCTCAATATCTGCCATTGTTAAGTGTAGAAAAGTTGTTTCCTTTTTAATTTTGATGTCTCTTTTTTCATTTTTTTTATTCCAGATTGATTTTGACAAAAATCAAGAAAATTCCTTGGCTACTGTTGCTTTACCCCCAAGCTTACTAAACAATTTAAGCCCAGAAGATCTTGATGCTATATCCAGGGCTCAGTTTACTTTCTTCAATAAAAATGGACTCTTTCAGGTAATCATGAACATGCTCTAATTTAAGTTAACAATTCCAATTGGATGAATACAAAAGAGCCCTTTAAAAACATGAATAGTAAAAGTACTTTACAATTTATCTTGTTTGATGTCAATGAAATATTATATGGATGGTGGGTGGGGAGAGTAGGATGATATGTGTTAATGATAATGTCTGAAAAACCTCTGTAGGACTTTTTCAATGTGATCAGAAACTCTGCAGCTGCGTGAACAGCAAAACACAGGTGGTTGGAAGTATGGACAGCATCCAGTTCTGGAAGTCCACCAGAGCTTATCAGTTTGGGTTAGTGGGAATTATTGCTAGTACAATGGGAAGTTAGCCTTTGCCACAGGAATCCCAGAAACTAGCCAAAACAAACGTTTAAAGGACAGGTCAGTGGAACTTCTACCCATGAGCTTTGTTGACCTATTTCATTTCCCGTTGCTATAGTGAGCACTAATTTTGTGTTGCACTAACAGTCATTCTTCCTATGTGGTCCTGCCTGTATAAGCCTCCTTGAACTGGTCTGATGCTGACCAGTAAAAGCTGTTAGATTAGTGACTGCCATGGATAAAACCTCAGTGATGGTCTCACATCTTTAGAACCTGCCTACTAGGGAAGTCATATGGCCCTGTCTTTGCTGGCTTTGAAAAGAATTTTGAAAACACTTTTATTCCAGTCTGCATAAAATTAATTTGTTGAGACGGAAGATTTATAATATTGTATTTTATATTATTTATTATGGATTTTAGTATGAAATTGAAATGCATTCATTGAATCAATCAGTCAATAAATAAATGTTACTTTTGGGAGAGGGGAACTTGCACATTAATTACATTTATTCAATTAATGTCATATCTAATTTGGTTTGAGTAGGGATGTCGTCAGGAAATCTGGCCCTTTTGGGACTCGTCAGACTTCCATGGCACACCTGATTCAGCTTGCTCTTGTGAGCTGAACAATGTAGTTTCTCTGAGGTCTGGGGACATTTTATGCATTTTTTTTGTCTCAGCCCTAATTTATGCAAACAGATTTCCATAACTGTATATATTTATTTATTATTACATTTATATCCTGCCCAATAGCCGAAGCACAAGTTATAACTACAAATTGTGCTAATTTGCACTATTTGCACAAATTGTGGCTACAATTTGCCCAAATTACACAATTTGCACATAATTGTGCAAATTACGCACTGAGTCAGGCCTGCTGAGTCAGGCCCAGGGGAGGGGGCAAGCTGACAAAACCTCATCAAGCTCCATCCCCCAACCAGATTCCTTTGACATCTCTAGGGTTGAGACCTTATAATGAAAGTGTGGATGTTGAGTATGCACAATACGTCTGAATAAGTCTTGCGTATGCATTGGGAACAAAAACTGAGTAATACCTTGGCCTGGGTTATAATAATATCATTTTATATTTGGAGTAGAATTCTGATGCCTCTTGAGAATTTGTGGGAGGAGTGTTCTTAAAAATATGATTTTGTTCTGAATACTAATAAGAAGTCATGAGCTGTAGAAAACTCTTGGCTGCTGGCAAACTATCCTTTTACATTGCACAGAAACTACGTTCAAGAAAGAAGCTTTGTTTTCACTGAACAGCTTGTTTCCTATAAATTCTAATGATCTTTGTCTCCCGTGCATACGCAAAACTCAGCAGCATTGTGCTAGCATATATTATACTTTTTATTGGCACTGTGGATAGACATTAAGCATAATCTATCTTGGCAAATCACCGTGACCCTCCACTGCCTTCTTAAATACACCTAGCAATATCTGTGGAGTCTTTAGTATCTGCATTTTCAACATTCCATTGTAATGACAACAAAGAAGCTTTTGCGAGCGGAGAAGAAATCACACAAAATAAGACACAGACACCAGAGCTTGGGTTAAACTAGGGCCTCTTTATCTAACATGGAGATTCTCCCCTCCATGGATCTGAGCATGAACGTGCGGGAATCTCTCTTATTAATCTCAGGCAACTAGTCTGCCAATCAGGGCGAGACACTCGTTGAACACGGGGCGGTAGAACCAGCCCCCCCTATTTCCACAACACTTGAATGTTAGATGAGACCTAGGCTGCACAGCTCTGGATAGATGAGTCAAATAGGTCTCCAAAGGCAAGCCATATCCTGAGACAAAAGCTGCACAGCCCCTGAGGAGCAGGGCCTCTGACTTGCCCCGACCATAGAGGTGCCAGAGTGCTGCCATCCCTATTCTCATCCCCACAAAATTCCTGCACCATCCGCTTATCATTTACATTCACCTATTCTCCATCTAAAGATTAAATCCAGTATGGAGTAGGCGAAACCTTTGCATACTAATGCCAGGGAAAATTCCTACTCAGCCTCCTCCCCAAAGAGGATGACTGGCTAATCCCATACTAGTTGATAGGGAGGAAGGGAGGGGCCAGAAGAAAAAAAGGCCGGTTGGCCGTGCGGGGCGAGCCTTTATAGGCCTTGGCTCTGCCCCTGCGCTAGGCTAAACGCATGGCGAGCATGTGTATAGTGTTCTTTCGTCTCTTGCTCCCGCCCGCAAAATGTTATGTCATGGTGACACATAATTCATTTAGGGAATAATCCTAAACTCCCAATGAGGGCAGATGAGGGGGCCAATGGATGCTGCAAAAACAGGGCGTTTTGGAGGTACATCAGGGAAGGGGTTTGGAGCTCCCACATCCAAAGCCCTGTTGTTCCTCCAACATGCCCAGAAAAGCCAAAAAAGTATGCCAGCTTTGGGGCTGACTTCTTTTACCTCCCATTCATGACATGGGGAGACTTTTTTTTTTTAAGGGCCAGAAAGAAAACAGGAATCCCCCCCATTGCTTCTGCTCTGGCCAGCACAAGTCATTAGTGCTTAGGGAATGTTGGTTTCTCCACCATAGAATCTCCCATCAGCACATGTCCATTTCTCTGTCCATGATAACTGGTCTTCTTTGTTACATCAATATTACTTACGAATACTTCTAGTTTCTTTACATTTGTTTTTGTTAATGATTGCAAGTATCAGTTAATGACTAAAATGCTAAGCTGATGTTATATCCTCATAATTAATTGATCACTCTCCTACCATGCAGCACTAAGTTTTCTTTTACTTTATTTATTTTTTATTTATTAAAACATTTTTATAGCGCTATTTCCAGCATCGTGACACTTTACAATAAAAACACATAAAACAGTTTAAACAGTTTAGCAGTTTAAATACAAGGAAGCTTACCATTTAGAACACTCAAAATCCACATTAGAATTCAAGCCGCCACTCCCCCAAACTCTTGTATAAATAAAAACACCTTACACAGATGTTTTAAATGGTGCACAGTGGGGGCCTGTCTAACTTCTACTGGCAGATCATTCCATAGCCAGAGGCCAGCAACCAAAAAAGCCCTGCCCCCCGCACATTATTTTAATTAATAAAACATTTTTGTATTTATTATATTATGCCCTATTCTTTTTTGTTGCTCACATGAAAAAGACAGATTCTTAGATTGCTAATAAACAAAATTAGAAGTTGTGTCATAGGAAAAAGTAAAGAATACTCCAGATGTTAATAGAATGAACTTCATTATCTCTTAACTAAGCAGATCCCATGTTTACTGACCTAATACATAATGAAATGCACCTGGGATGCCTGCATAATGATTGAACGATTGCTTTGTCTTTATTGAAGTCACCGCATTTTAAAGTCAGTTCTGTGAGGGACACTGCCTGGTCTTCTCAGCTGTCCCATTTTGTCTGGCATTAGATTGGTTTCAGCGTTTCTCACTGTTTCCATCAAGTAGAGGGGTGGACTTCCCCTTTCCTGGAGCTTTAAAAGCATTGTACATTGTCTGGAGTTAATTTTACAACAAACACTAAATCCGAGAGAAAAAAGGGGGCAGAAAAATAAGAGAGAAAAAGAAAGGTTTCCCACCTGTATACATGACCAGTGACAAGCCTCAAGTCCACACTCTCTTTCCTTTTCAATGAAGAGAGCTTCGGCTATGAGGCGGTATATAAATGGAATAAAATAAATAAATAAATAAATAGTTATGAGGAAGATATTGAAGCATCTATGTCCATTTTAAAACATCACAGTCCAATGTTTTACAGAGCAATCAAATATTAATTTACATGATCCAGGTCCCATCTAAATGTTAAAAGCAATAGTCTCTCTCTCCCCCTTTCAGAAACTATCACTAAGCAGTACTCTTACACAGGACTTTGAGCTTTTCCACATGAGGCTGTCAATCTACTTTTGGTTTTGTCTCAGAATTGAGATCTGAGCTCTACACAAAGAGCTTTTCCTTTCCTGCTTTTCTGCTACATATCTTCTAGATGGCACTGTGCTGTAGTAGCATAATTCAAATACATATGTAGGACAATATGTTTTCCTTCACCTTCACAAAAAAATCCTGGGAAAGTACTCTTAAAAAACAGAAGTGATACTGAAAGGTCATGATGTCGTCTAAATAATCCATAAACAATCATGATGAACATAATATGCTTTGTATAGAAATGCTCTTTAACACAGTAATAATAATAATAATAATAATAATAATAATAATAATATATTTATTTATTTATTTATTACTCGCCTCTCCCAAAGGATCGAGGCGGGGAACAGCACTAAACATAAAATACAAAACTGATTAAAAGCACATAAAACCATACATCATTAAAATACCAATAAAACACCAATAAAACACTTTAACAAGGCAAGGCCTCCTCAGATACATTATAGCCTCACAAAGGGCATATAAATCATTTAAACGTTACAGAACAGAACATACACATTCTTTCCAGATACTTAGAATGGAATGCCTGAATAGGGATGGATGGAGGAATGCACAGGGACTTTCCTTGGCCTGGACTTGGGAATCTTATCTCCATTATCCCTTGGGCACTCATCATATGGTAGTAAATGTAGCAAATGTATTGTGTTACAAGTTTCTTTAATGCCAAAAATAAAGATTATCTCTTTCCCCTGGAGAGAGTTTTGTTAATAAGATAAGAAAACTATTACAATCTCAGTTTGGGAAGTGATCTAATTATGTCAGAAGTGGATATCAATCAGCATTGTTTGAGACTTAACTCTGGTTTGCTTCAGAAAGCAGTGGCTAAGAGAATAACTTTCTGGAAATTACCGTACAAGTTGTCCTTATAACACTATATGTTGCGATAATGAGGGAAATAGCAAACATTCTGGGTGGAAAAGCAACTATGTAGTGTTATAAACAGGATGTTCTTATAATGGGCGATGTTAAGTGTTAATGTACTGACAACTTATTTATTCTGGCAATTGAAGAAATATATCCATGTGCCCTGACTATTGTTCTCAGGGTTCAGAAAAATATTTGTGCTATAAACATTTAAATTAATCTTCCAAAGGATGCAGATGCTTACACCAATTTAACCAGTTATGTGGTGGCATGCAGTATTGGCAATATCACCATCCGTGATCTCCAGGATGCTGTGAAGATTACAATTAAGCATACAGTTAAACATGACAAAATCCAGGTAAAAGATCAAGATCTTTTGTTCGTTTTTAAAAGATCAGTCATGTCATACAAAGCCAAATGAAATTAGAATGGAAAGAGATTCAGGGTGCTTCCAGCAGTTGGCCCGCCTCAAACATAGAATTTTATGTGGTGTCATGGTCTCATTTGTAGTATCTGGTGTTTTCCTACTGCTTCCATCTTTTGTCTTATCAGAAAAGTTCTGTTGAGGAAAAGACTGAAAAACAGTGGCTTTTGATTTTAGCGCTAGGAACCCTCCATCTGGAAGCATCCTCATTCGGTCTTTATCAAACAACTGAAGAAAAGAAAGTAGAAATGTGGCTGTTGCAAACAGAAGTGCCTCTTCTGATACAGCTGAAATTCTAGCCATAATACATTCCATTAAATCATATGGATTTACAGCTTCTTTAAGAGCAATTCCCAAAAGCAATTGTGTTTGCTACTGTTGCACTCGGATATGTTGAAGGAAACATGTAAAGTATAGGGAAAGAACACATATCATTAAATAACTGTGCTAGAGAGACAAGAACATCCCTATCTTCATGCAAAAATGGGCCAGGGCGTTGCACATGCTCCATGCAAACATGCACAAATCCCTTGAAGGTGCTTGAGAAACACCCATGCTAATTCCTCATCTTCCTACCCAAAAGCGAAAGAAACTAACTTTCAAGTAGGCAAAGGGAAAACCAGAGATGGTGGCTGTTGGAGGTCCTCTAGACTCCAGCTGAATTTTTTTCCCCTCCAGGATTGTGACTAGAAGTTCCTGGGGGCCTTTTTTCTTGGTAGAAACTTCCCACTAGGATATTGGGACTTGGAGTCCCTGTCACATCCCCAGTGGCAAAAGGCACTCTGCTGATGACTGGGAAAATCTGCAGCCACCAGTGCCTCTGCCTTTCCCACTGATAGCAAGGAAAGCTCCTTTTGCCTGAGGCTTACCGAAGATTAGTTTCTTTGCTTCCAAGAAGAAAGAGGTGGAGGCAGGAGTTCACAGGATTGGAGCAAACACAGCATGGCTCATCCTACTTAATGTGAAGGGGTATAATCTAAGTGATAGCATTTTGAACTTGTACCTGAGAGATCTTGGTTCACTTCTGTTCAACCATGAACTCAGGCAGAAACTAGGTGTTACAATGAGGCACAGGAAATCCAGTGCAGGATTTGCAAGAGAGAGTTAATGGGTGGTAGAAAAAAGGCTAGGGGAAAGGCATTTGCAGGGAAGAACCAGCAAAAGCAAGGCAGAGATGAGCTCCCTGTTCTACTCATTGATTGTCCCCTAAAAGTGCTCTCTGCCTCTGCATTTATATTGCAGTGTTAGAACCAGTGATTTGCTTAAATGTCTAATTCTGCCCTCATTAAGTGGCCAGAGCAGCTCAAGTTCAAAATAGATGTAATGTGCCAATAGGAGACTTCCCTCCAAAGCAAATAATAGCTTCCAAGAAGGGATTTTTCTTAGGATTACAGAATGTGAGAAAAGGGTTAAATCCCCCATTCCTGCCGAGATTCCACTAGAAGCTTTTCTACAGGAGGCTGTTAATCCACTGCATCTACTTTAGGTTTCAGTGCAGAATTGAGATCCCTGCACAAAGAGATTTTCCTTTCGTGCTTTTCTTCTATATAACCTCTAGGTGGTGCTGTGGTATAGCAGAATAATGTGGGGGAATGTGTTTTGCTTGCTTTCAGAAGTAATACCCCATTTTCTGCTCTCTAAAATAGACCAGGAAACTGCTCCTTAAAAATAGAAGTGAAACTGGAGGGTCACATAGTTGTCTAAAGAACCCGTAAAAAATGTGAGTGAGGAATGTGCACACTAAATGCCTGGTATAGAAAAGCTCTAATTATCAGTTCCCACCAGTAAATGCAATTTACATTTTTTTTAAAAACTGCAGGTTAACTACAAAGACACATGTAATGTCTCATGTAGTTTGTTCCTCATTCTCTCATCCTCAGTTCACAGGATTGGAACCAAAATTTGAAAGATAGTTGAATGGAACATTTTAGCTCAGATTGTTTTAATAGATTTCACAAGAGATAATCTTTCAATGTAGGGACCTAAATAATGGAGATGCAATGTTTATAAAATCTATTTTTGTTTTTTATTTTTTCTTGTGTAACTATTTAGAAGGCTCACAAACCTACCTGTGTCTTTTGGGATATGAACAAGAACAGTAAGTTTGAACTTTTTCTCTTCATTTCTGATATAGGAATAATACTGCAATTATTTTTTCTGACTTTTGAAATCTATTTTTATGTAATACAATTAGCACTGGGTCAGGAATATTATTCTCACATCCAGATGGAAGGACTAGAAGGAGGGCAATTTTATCCTGAAAGTTTTTAGCAAACATGTCATAGTGAATCTCTAAAGGTTCTTGAATCCTTGTGGATCAAATAGAATCACAGCCTGATCCACTCAGAAAAGCTGTACTGGGTGCCTGACATAGGATGCAGTGGTAGCAGAGAATTATTGTCTCTTTGACAACACAGTGGTCACAGGGCTGGCCAAAAAGTTAGGCAGAGTAAGTTGGCTGACTCAGGGAGCAGATGCTAGAGAGTGTGATAGTGATAGAAGCCCCCCCCCTGCATTTTCCTCTGGTTCCCCTAAACTAGCCTGCCTTGCACCCCCTAAATTAGCCTGCTGTTCTCAGTTGTGGTGGAGGATGCTCTTCTGTTGAAGTACGATTCAGTTGTCAGTCCAGTCAGATTCTATATGTGGAGTTGAAGTGGCAGTGTCTTGTCCTGTCCCTCAGGCAGCAAAATATCTTGGGGTGGTCTCATTTGATCATATTTCCTGAGAATCTTCCATCGCATGCATTCTTTGCCCTTTCTACACCATTGGGGTGTAGAGGGAGGGAGGGAGGGCGATCCCGGAAGTACCTAATACACACCATCGGCGCACAGGGAGGGCGATATCAGGAAAACAGCCTGGTGTAGAAACGGCCCTAGTCATCTCCCAACCATCATCACCTGGTAAACCAAGGAGCTACCAGGAATTGCATTGTAGAAGAAGGTGCTAAGAGTGATCTTATCAGCCCCCTGAATCATTCTTGATTCCATGGAGCACCTAGAGCAGAGATGAGTAACCCATCCAGCCTGGCAACTATGCAAGGAAAAGCTCTTATCTCCGATCAGCAGCTGATGGAGATATGTGCTTTGCCCTGCTCAGCACTGAAAGGAGCTGAAAAATAAGTTTGCTACCTCTGGCATCAGGTTTTGACAGAGTGCCAGTCATCATTCTGCCGCTAAGATCATCTTCTTGGCTCATTGCTTTGATAATGTCACCCCACTCCTGAAATCCCTTCATTGGCTTCCAATTCACCTCAGAATCCAATATAAACTTCTCCTGTTGACTTTCAAAGCTTGTCACAGTCTAGCTCCTTCCTATCTTTCTTCTCTTATTTCACATTATTGCCCCATTCATGCTCTTTGCTCATCAAATGTTATGTTTCTTACCCGCCCAAGGGTCTCTACTTCTCTTGCTCGGCTTGGTCCATTTTCTCTCGCTGCCCCCTATGCCTGGAATTCTCTTCCAGAGCATTTGTGGCCACGAGTTCAATTACAGTCTTTAAGCTCAATTGAAAACTTTTATTTTTTCTAAAGCTTTTAGAACTTGATTTTGATTTTACTTTTATGCTGCTAGTTTTATTGTCCCCTGTGCCTGTTCGGTGCATTCCCTTCCTTTTATTGTTTTATTGTGATTTTATCAGAATGTAAGCCTATGTGGCCTGCTGTTTTATTGTTTTACTGTGTATAGCACCATTTATATAGCACCAATGTACTATGTACATTGATGGTGCTATATAAATAATAATAATAATAATAATAATAATAATAATAATAATAATAATAATAGCCAGCTGGAAATTCCCAAAGGGCTCTCAGGAATTCATCAGATTCTGCTATTCTCTGGGAATAGGCCTTCCTGATGGTTGCACCTGTCTTGCTGCCAGCCTAAACATGAGCCTGCTCCCTAGTTAAGATCAGCTTCAGAGAATCTGCTCCTTGTTCCAAATTTTCATGAGATTAGATAGGCAAGCACTTGAGAAAGAGGCTTTTCATGGCTGGCACCATAATAATGAAATATCCTTCCCGTGGATATCCACTGGGTCCCCCTCTTTGAGTATTCAGTTAGTTGCTGATTTTTTTAGTATTATTTCAGTGTGCTTTTAGTAGTTAATCTTAAGGCAGTATCCAACTGGGCCATTTATGCAAGTGGCCCTTCCTGCCAAATCCGTGCACAAGTGAGACCCCAGCCATGTCTACACCAGACATTTATTCCGGGCTGGTCATGTGGTCATCCCTGATTATCTAAATGATGCACAGGGGATCCCAGGGTTAACCAGGGAAGACCACTCACTTTGCCCAGGGTTACTGGGACCATGGTTTTCCTGAATTTTCCCGTGTCCCAGGACAACCTGCCCACTCCTGGGGTCATCCCTTCTTCCCTGTGAGTAGCAGGGCTCTGCCACCTGGCACAGAGCTCTGCGGGGGAGAGTCCATGCCCATCAGTGGGAGGGGGGAGTTCTTTTGCCATTGCAGCAATGGTTCTCGTGGTTCTTGTTTTTTAAAAACACTTACTGGCGCTACAGTGGGATGACGCACAGGCATGTGCATGCTGGGGGACAATACCAGAAGTGGGATAGCCCAGGATCCTCCCTCCCCATCCTGGAAAGCCTGTAGGTGAAGATGAGCCCCCTATTTACACAATGAAGATTTCACACTTGCTATAGGGAGCTCCAAAATGAGCGGAAACCCTCAATCCTCCATTAGTTTGCCCCTTCTTTTAATTTGACAGTTGATATTAAGTGTCTCTTTTTATTGTTTTATTAGTGCTTCGTATTGTGTTTCTATTTTATCTTTTCATTGTATATTTTTATAATTCTTGTAAAATCACTTTACATATTATTTTAAAAAGCATAATACTAATTATTTGCATTCCTTGATTTCTCTAGAGGGCCAAGGTGGGTGGAATGATACAGGCTGCTCTGCACAAGCACAGTCAAATGAGAATGAGACTGTTTGCTTATGCAATCATCTTACACACTTTGGGGTACTGATGGTAAGTGCAGTCCTGTTTATTCATGAGATTCAGTAATTAATGAAATATAAGTTCAAATTGTTATCTTCCTTAGGTTAATTTTATGATTTCATATAAAAGAACTTAACTGCTTCTCAAAAACCCTTGAATTCTCTGAGCATTTTTCATGGAATACTCCTCACCCCACCGCCAGAAATGTCTTGAGGGAATAATTTCAAACATTGGATTTCTTTTTCCCAGCATTTTACCAGTCATATCCCTTTACATTTACATACAGACAACACATCCCCATCCACAGTGTTCAGTGCTGATGGAGATTTCATTACACAATACATTTCACTTCCACTGCTCCTGCTTTGGTCACTATGCACAAATTCAGCATTAGGGACTCCATACAGCCCTGGTTATAGATACCCAGCCATGGAGTATACACACATAACACACTTTTTGTACCTGCATATCGTGATCCAGCATGGGAATCTGTAATGCGAATCCTACTTAGGTTGTGGATCTCAATTGCAGGTCTAGGGAAACTGACTATACCCACTCTAGGTTCTAATGATTTGTGAAGTTACCAGTCTCTTTTCTTTTTTAAAATTCTTGTCCACGTCTAGCCACATGTAGCAAAGAGAGCAGCTATATTCTACCTCCACTATCAGAAGCAGTGTGCACTAGTTGCTAGGGAACATGGGCAGAAGGGTGCTGTTGCACTCATGTCCTCCTTGTGGGCTTCTGTGGGGAGCTGGTTGGCCACTGTGTGAACAGAATGCTGGACTAGATGGATCTCAGTCTAATACATCATAGCACCTTTTATGATCTTACTTTGCTTAGGTAAAGAAACAGGAAACAAACATACCAAATATCAGTCATTTTTTTAAAAAAAATCTGATTATTTTTATAAACTGAATAGAATTTCTGAGAGTTCCAACACCCTCTTCTCAATAATTATTTCAATCTTGCTTTCTGGTCGATATTAATATTGCAGTCTTCTTCAATGTAGAAAGAAAATTAAGCAGGTTCAACTTTTTTTATTTGAGTGGTTTAAATAGATTATTTTTCAAAAAAAGGGGGCTATAAATTTCAAGAGACAGTGTGAGAATGGATTTCTTTCTCATCCGTGAATATGATTTATAGTATATTAGAGCCACAAGGTTTAATATTTTGGTTTTCACAGGCCTTGTAATGTATTAGCTCTTTTCACATCTTGCTTGAATTTAAATATGAAAAATATCACAAGCCCTTCTGTTCCCTTTTCAGTCTTGTTCTGTTCTACTTCCTCATATTTGTGGGAAAAGGGGGGCATTCTTTAAGATAAATTCAATATGTCCTTTCTCCTGTTGTGAATGCTTTTGTGAGGGATTCGGAAGTGAAGAGAAAGTCTTTGGAATCCTGGCAGGGTTCCAGTCTGAGAATTATAATATTTTCTGGCCTTCTAAACTGCCAGTTCTTTTTCCCTCTGGAGTTTCTCATTTGTATTTACATATAATAACTTCTGTCTAGCAAGGGTTATTTATGGACAGAACTGTGTTCACTTTCTCAGTTTGCACTAACATGTGATGCTGGTACAAAAGAACATAATGCAGGGATGCACACAAAATGAATCCATTCACCTGTTCAGAAGTTGGGTGTTTCAGTGCAGACATGCTTTCCTTCTTCTTCAACAGGCTATTAGAATTGGCATTGTGGAACATTTGTTACTTAGGGCAGACCTTTACACATATAAGTGTACATGTTATTTATTACTATGGATAAGGATTGAGGCTCCTATATTTAGTTAGTTATGGATTAGAAAAAAAAAT
Source organism: Anniella stebbinsi (assembly GCA_029215795.1). Classification (NCBI taxonomy): domain Eukaryota; kingdom Metazoa; phylum Chordata; class Lepidosauria; order Squamata; family Anniellidae; genus Anniella; species Anniella stebbinsi. The sequence continues at coordinate 195,093,811 of JARDYH010000003.1, forward strand.
CTAATAAGTAAATAATGGCACATATACATCTGCTTCTTGGTAGTGCAGGAGGCATGGAATGTTAGACTTCACCAGCACTTTCTCATAAATATTAGGGAGAGCAATCCTAGAACCCCTAGATAATGCCTGAGCGGAGTCTGAGCTCCCTACCCCTTCCCCCTTGCAGCCAGCATGGAGATACTGTAATCCTACACATGCTTATCAGTAAGACCCATTGAACTCAGTGGTACTTACTACTAAGTAGACATGTATATAATTGTGTTGTGGGAATTTCATAATACTGTAATCTCCCAATTTTCTGTATTTAGATTAAGCAAGATTTGGGTAGATGCAAGCAGAAGGAGATGAAGGGGAAGTCCTGTTGCATGAATGGAATTCTGTTTGTGTAGCATGGAATAGAACCCAATGTTCTTAAAAATCTGGAAGCTGTTTACACATTGATCCCCATATTTCAGGCTCCTTCCCACATAATGTTTTCCTACATTGAGATTATTTCCATGTAGGAATCTGTATAGTTTAAAAAAATACTCAAGCTGAAGTTCACAAGTAAGTCTATATATATTTCCAAATACAAAGATAATCTTCATGTAGGAAACTGTCATATATGACTTTTTTAAAAAGCATGATCCTGCTCACACTATTTACAAGAGAGGAAATCCTGACTTCTAGACATAAGAAGTTCTGAGGAAATGAGAAATTGTAAGTGGAAGGATTTCCCACAAAATGGTTCTTGAGATCTACATGATGAGCTAATATAAACAACAGAGGCTTGTATATCGATACTGTTTCCAGCTGTTACACAACTTAAGCTCTGAATTTTTCTAAGGAACTGTAGGAAGGAAACCAGAGGTGTGACAGCAATGTGCTAAATATATCAGGTGCAGTATTTATACCCAATGTTCTCTAGAGTTTTCACCTGTGTTGCTGTCACAGGAAAATAGGCTTTTCAAAAATGTATTTCAAATAGTTTATATTTCTATTTCACTTTGTGTATAGGACCTGCCAGGGACTTCTTCACAAATAGATCCTGAAAACACTAAAGTCCTCACTTTCATAACATACATTGGTTGTGGAATATCTGCCATATTTTCAGCTGCAACTCTTCTGACATACATTGCTTTCGAGTAAGTATTTTGTCATAATAAAATAAATAATTATTTTTATCAAGGTATTATTTTGGGCAGGGAGGGGCTGTAGCTCAGTGATAGAGCACATACTTTGCATGCAGAAGTTCCCAGGCTCAGTCCCCATCAGGCAAATAATCCATAAGCAGTATGACAAAATAACTTTTAACCAGTTTGGAATATGAAAACATTTATCTTTCACGTTCACACACACACACACACACACAAACACATTGTATTAAGCATATAAGCTTACTAACAGGCCCACACCTTTTTCGTGGGCATAAGTACACCCATCCATGTGTTTGCTTGTGGTCTCAGCAGTTCAGAATTCCAAAGAATGTCAGGAGTTGAATCTTATAAATTGGAACTCATGCTCAGTTATAACATAATGTTCTGTCTATTCCCACCCACCCCAGAAAATTGCGAAGAGATTATCCCTCTAAAATCCTAATGAATTTGAGCACAGCCTTACTTTGTCTAAACTTGGTATTCCTCCTTGATGGCTGGATTGCATCATTTGACATAGAAGGCCTCTGCATTGCTATTGCTGCCTTATTGCATTATTTTCTTCTGGCAACTTTTACTTGGATGGGCTTGGAAGCAGTTCACATGTATATAGCTCTAGTGAAAGTGTTCAATACCTACATTCGTCGATATATACTAAAGTTTTGCATCATTGGCTGGGGTAAGTAATACTTTTACAGCCTATGTTTTAAATTAGTACTCTGTCTTGATTACATTTCACTATTACCTACAGTTCCTACATAAATCAAGGTCGAATTTTACAATGGCTCAGTTCAGACAACACGTTTCTCAGCAGTGGTTTTAGAGAAATGTGTTGTCTGGTGGGAAAACTCCACACTACGGTGGAGTTTTCTTTAAAAAAACACTCCACGCAGAATATCCACACTGTGCAGAGGAGAGTTCCAGCACAACCGTTGTGTTGCGTGTTGTGTGGTGGGCTCCGTGGAGTTTTCCGTTGTGTTGAGTTGACTTTTCCCACTGGCTACGAGTTCCCTGGCAAGAGCGGCGAAAGGAGTGAGTGCCCCTCTAGAAGAGCTGCCAGGATTGGGTGTTTTTGCAGCAATGGCTGATCGTATCCCATCAGTAGGGCCAGAGGAGGAGAAAGGCTGGAGGAACTGTCAATCAAACATTGCAGTGGATTTTACTCAACTCCACAGTAGCCCACTGTAACACAATGGTGGAGTTAGAACGTGTTGTGTGGGACGTACCCCCTAAAAACTCAACCATTGAGTGGAGTTGTCATATTGCATTGACTAATGTGTTGTCTGAATTGAGCCAATAAGTATTCTACCCATCACTTCTTTTCCCCTCCCCAAATTTCTTTCTCTCTCTTTCTCTCGACTGCAATATACAACTTATAATGTTATACTATTTAAAGTGGGGTTTCTCCATGCAAATGATGTAATGGTTGTTATCTGTATAAAATCCTAAGGAATAAACATTTCATATATCCAGGTTTCCAGATATAATTTGAATAAATCTAACTGCAATTATCTGATATAGTTTAGCTATGTAAGTTGTTTCATATGTATGCACTGAAAATGATATAGTAAAATCTATGTAGACATATTTTTCTCTATTTCTTTTTTCTTTCTTTTCTTTCATTAAATTTTTATCATAAAATAAGTTAAATCTATATAATTTAAAATAGAAAAGTACATCATTTAGTTATTTAGGATTTCTTAATCAGTTGAATTAATGGATACAAAGAATCTAAGGGAGCAATCCTATGGCCCTTGGAATATTGCTTCACTCATAACTTGAAAAATGTTGCTATTGGAACTTTTTCAGTAGCAGGTATCAAGAATACATCAGCCAGTTAATATCTAGTTTGTTAAGAGCAGCAACACTGATTAGTGCTAAAAATTGGAAAATCAATTACATGTAAATAATGGATTAATTAAACATTAGTGAGGCAGTTTGAGAGATGTTAAGAGAGCAAAACCCTAGAGTTGAATCCTTTTATTGAATATTGGAAATCAAATTATGATTTAGAAATCAATAGCTATTTGTGGTTTGTTATTTCTAAATTATTGAACTATATGAAATATTTGTTAAATCATTTTGTTCTTCACTGCTTCCATTTTAGTATAATTAGTTTTATTTAGAAAAGTTTATATGAAGTACTAGGGTGTTTTTCCCCACTATTATTATTTTCTGATTAGTTTCGTAGAATAATTTTTGGATAATTTGGGGTAAAAGTTGTTATGTAAATAATTAGGTGGTGTATTGTTTTAGTTCTGCATAGATATATTATTATATATTTTTAAAAGATATATACTTGTGCCGGAAAATGCACTTATGCACTTTGGCATTGCACCAATTACTTTTTGGCTAGATAAATTTAAACACAGAAATTTGAGTTTAGGTGAAGTTTGCTATTTTACATTTATTTATGTAATTCTGACTTATTTTCCTAATACATGGGATTTGATAAAGGCCCAGCAGGGCTTATTGCATTGATAGTTATTGCTGGTTGGAATAGCTTGATCTTTCGGTAGTTAAAGGAAAACTGTTCTCACAAAGTTATAAACAATTCTTGCTGTGTTACTGCAAGGTACACTCATCTTGGGGAGGAGGTAAGTGACCTCACCCCATCAGCAGTCCTCCAAAAAGGAGGGTCGTAAAGCCAGGCACAAGAGGCTGCAGGTGGAAGTAACTCCGGAATGCTCCTGGAGCTTCTTTGGATACAAGCCACAGGCTTTTTTTAAAAAAAATGTATTTCAGATTTGTACTTCTATTAAGTATAATGTGTATGTTTTATTTAACAAACACACCCTTAGTATGTATGCCAGGTTTCAGGTGTCTAGGTTTCATGGTCTTGGGACTATGGCAATGAAAGATAGACAGACATATATCCTCAATAATAATAATAATAATAATGATAATAATAATTATAGAAGAATTATCTAAAACTGATCTTCTTACCTTCTAAGGAGAGCAAGAGACATGGATATCAGCGTACTGAGTGTCAGTTATCTTTGTATTGAATGATTGACATTCCATGGGCACAAGTGGTACATAGCCTGCAGCCTTGATCCTTATTAATTTTAGTCTAATACTCTGCAGTGGAAACTTTTATCAGTAATGCTAAAGGAAAAAGTACCTATGCAGATACAAGAATGAATTGATTCATAAAACATAAAGAAACATGTTGCAAATAAGACTATATATTATTTGGATATGAAGAATATATTGCATATGCACATTAAAAACACTAGATTATCTTAATTATAATACAATTTCTACATAGTTTTTCTGTTCCATTCCTTAAACACTACTCCTGAGTTTAAAAAATGTTTATGGCAGCATGGTTTCAGGTTGCAAGAAGGAACTGATTTTCATTATGAAACCATGCACTGAAAGGCAATTCCAATGAATAACGGTACAATTCATGAAACAAGGGACTTATTCACTGTTTTCTGCATCTGGAACTTTGGGCTTCTGGAAAAAGCTTTGAGGTCTTGAATGCAACTGTTGTGTGCAAATAATGCAAAGCAAAGCCATAAACCAAATAGATACAGCAGAAATGTAAAGCCAAATTTCCCAGAATTGTAAGTATCCTCTCATTGGCACCCATTACTAGATGGTTTACTAAAAGATAAAACAATACTCTTGAACTGAGTGTTAGACAACTGGGCTGAATCTACATACCTCAGACCCAAGGTGGGCTGGAATGTAATTTTCTGTAATATTATGTAGTGGTTAAACACACGTTGAAGGCTAACCATTTCTTCTAATACCAAACTTGGGTGATCTGACATATGTCAGTTTGGCAAAGAAAGTGGCCCACCCACAGACAAAATAATGATTTCTGCATATGTAGAATAGTTTATACATTGTTCCTACTTTTTCATACTTTATAGCAGTTACTTTTTGATAGGTGTTTGAATGCCTCTAGTGAATTACATATAGTAGCCCTGCTTAGAGTTAGTGTTGCAGCTACTTAGAGTAAATTATTTAAGAGCACAATCCTATGTATGTTTAGACAGAAAAAAGACATACAGCTCCCACCATTCCCCAGGGGAATGATGGGAATTGTGGACTTTTTTCTATCTCAATATACATAGATTGTGCCCTAAGTTACGTAATGGTGCAGCATGATGTACAAAGGCTCATAGTATTCTTGTATTCCATTCATTCTTGTGCATTATTAGATTGTCTTCGAAATGGGACAACAACAAAGACTGATGTGTATGAATCTGAATTAAGCCTAACATTGATGCAGTACTTTTTGCTACAGTCTTGCCTACCTTTAACGAACCACACATAGTAGCCACTGCTTAGAGTTAATGGCCCTGTTCAGACAATATCCTAAACCATGATGGTTAAGTGTTTTGAGCTAAACCTTATGGGTGAGCATGACATGTGAACCATGACGTAGTGTGTCATGTGAATTATTCCTAACCATGGTGGCTACATAACTACAGTTTAAACACATTCACTAACTACTTGCTGCAAAATGGTTAGCAGCCTAACCGTGGTTTAGTGTGTCGTCTGAACAGGGTCAATATTACAGATATTTAGAATAAAACATTGCAGTTACTATGTAAATAAATGTAAAGTCCACCTGAATACTGACAATCCCAGATGAATTTTGTGAATGTTAACAATCACATAAATGTGCATATAAAGAGAGATAAAATGGTATAGTGAATGCTAATAATGGATTTTAAAGCTATTGCATAGTTAAGTTGTTCTATGTAAATTGTGCTCTGACCTAGCACGGCACTTCTTGTGTTTTTAAGCTTCTTATTGTTATGTTCTCTCTTCTTACAGGTTTACCAGCACTGGTGATAGTCATTGTTCTAGCAAGCACAAACACAAATGCAAATAATATTTACAACAAAGAACTATATGGCAAAAATACTAAGGGAAAAGGCGGAGATGACTTGTAAGTATTTTGTCTCAAGTGTCTATAGTGCAGGAACTTTTAAAGTATGTGTGTGCTTCACTGTTTTCGTCTATGAGTCAGAGGTCTCAGTGCATCACCATCCAAACAGTGATATAAGGAAGATTATAGCCCTATTCAGGCATTCCTTAACTGTATTGGGTAAACAAGCGAGGAGGGGTATGTGCTTGGCCCGTCCCCTCCTCATGTGTTTCTGTCACCCTCTATACATGGAGAGCCACACTGTGAAACAGAGGTGCTGCTCCATCCATTGAGACTATCCACATGATCTGGAACACTGATTTTCCAGTGTTCCAGATCATGTAGAGTGCTTCCACAGAGAAGCCTCTTGTTCTCTGGATGTTGAACTGATGTAGACAACAGTGGAAAAAAGTGGGAAAAAAGTGTAAGGAGGGGGTAATGTGAGCGCACTCCATCTCCTTGTGTTGTCACCCTACACCAGGGGTGCAGTACCTCTTTCAGTCCAAGGATTGAATTTTATTTCAGAGAAACTATTGGGGGGTGCATTCCAGTGGAGGGGAAAGGGGCAATGCTGAAAACCCCAAAACAGCAGCATATATTAACTTAAAGCCTTACAGCCAGGAACTAAGCATTAGAATGGAGAAAAAACTGCACAGAAGCCTGAAGACCTTTTGTGGGTTTGGGGAAAGGGGTGGGAGAAGGGGCATAGTCTTCTGCGGAATCCCAGAGCAATTTAGCCCTCTCCCCGTAGGGCCAGATTTGGCCTCCAAGCCTGTGATTCTGCACCGCTGCTCTACATAGGTTAAGGAATGCCTGAATAGGGCTACCGTCTCCAGTCCAATCCAACAGAATGTGTACATCACTACCCTTAGTTTAATCCTTCTGATTATTGGTGAAGGCAAACAGGGGAAGTTGAAATAAGTGCCGCCGCCCCCACCCCATATCACTTCCAGACAGACAATTAGCAAGTTTTGAAAGTTGATACAAGTAGCCCCAGTTGTTGGATCAGAAATTTGTTGGATACTGAGAATCTGTTTACACACACAATTCCCTATCCCGCTGGGGTCATGCATGTGGAAATGCACATTTATCCCTTAGCTGGACCTGGGCATATAATTAATAACACTTCAGTAATGTTGTGATATTATTGGTTTATCTACTCTCTCAAAAGCAACTTGGTTTGCTCTTGGTTTATCTACTCTCTCAAAAGCAACAATATTGTTGGAAATTAGCTTTTATCTTTTTGCAGAAACAATTTAGCTTATGTGAGAGTGCCTTTCATTTTCTGTGACTCCATTCCCTGGTTCACTTTTCTTAGGGGCTTAAATATCTATGTACATGCATTGGTTCAGGTTTTCTAGATGCATGTACATGAATGTCTCATGATATGTGTGTGTACACATATTTTATGTCTGCACTTGCCAAGTTTGCTGCAGAAAACACTGGCATAATGCCAATGTTGCCTACAGCAGTTGTAATGTGTAATGGAACAAAGGAAACAGTTACCTACCGACAATGGAACCAATTATCTAGGGAGGTCCTGGGCTCTCCCACACTAGAGGCATTCAAGAGGCAGCTGGACAGCCATGTCAAGTATGGTTTAAGGTGGATTCCTGCATTGAGCAAGGGATTAGACTCGAAGGCCTTATAGTCCCCTTCTAATTCTACTATTCTATGATTCTGTGAAATCTGCCCATATTGAAAGTAAACTCCATTAAAATAACAAGGATTTCTATTTGTTTATATGTTTTTAGATTCAGTTCACAGCTAGATATTTGGATACAAATCTGCTTTCTTGAGACAGCTATCTGACAACCAGTATGTGTAGTGCTTAGAGTGTTGAACTAGGACTCGGGAGATACAGGTTCTAGCCCACATACAGCCATGAAGCTCGCTGAGAGACTTTGGGCCAATCACTGATTCTTAGCCTAACTTATCTCACAGGGTTGTTGTGAGGACAAAATTCAGAGGACAGTGTAAGTTGCCTTGGGATCCATGCATGAGGAAAAAAAGTGGGATGTAAATGTAATAAACAAAATGTAATAAATAAACTATCTGAATCTTCTGCAAAGCTATAAATTAAGCTAACAACAAAGAATTTCCATACAGATATATTTATGTGGTCACTTAAAGTTCCTGACTGAGTAATTACATAGTCCTTCATTGTTCATAGGAAATTTTCAGATCAATTGTCTAATGTCCATTTCAATAAAACCTATTTACATATTTAGAATGCAACATTATTTCATACATGGATGTTGCAACGGAACTGGAGGTTGCTGTGCCGGAAGAACTGTTTACAATTGGACACTAGTCATTTAAACAATGAGATTCTCTGGACTAATTTCAAGACATCAGGATTAAAAATGTTTGTTCCTTTACTGACATAATGAAGCAATTTCATTGGCTAAGTCGAGAGTAATTATCCAGACTGACAACTGTATGTTTATCAAGAATCAAGATATTTCAGATACTATCAGTTTTGTTTTGTTTTTCAAACAAACTCCCAGAGTTCATTGAGACACTGGGGGGCAATTTTGTAGCATCTGGAACTGCAATGTTCAGAACTGATCCTCCTGAAGTTCATCTTATGGCCAATTCATGTTATTATTGCAGTGTATTCACTGCTTCCCGATGACCCAGGTCCTATGCTGTAGCAGTGATACCTGCAAACAGGTCAGAAACCACATGGAACAGGTGAATAAAAGGTTTACTTCTCAAACCACTTTTACCCTGGGATTCAGCCATGAGGAAGTAGTAGCCACACCACAATGGTAATGTGGGAATTGGCCCATAATGGCAAAGATGAAACGGGCAACCAATTTTGCAAGACAGGAATAACTAATAATGGATGCTTTCTTTACAGCTGCTGGATTAAAGACAGTATTGTGTTTTATGTGACCTGTGTTGGCTACTTTGGAATCATGTTTCTCATGAACATTGCCATGTTTGTTGTGGTGATGATGCAAATCTGTGGGAGAAATGGAAAACGAAGCAATCGGACAATGCGAGAAGAGATACTGAGGAATCTCCGTAGTGTTATTAGCTTGACCTTCCTACTAGGCATGACATGGGGCTTTGCCTTTTTTGCCTGGGGCCCGCTAAATCTGCCTTTTGTGTACCTCTTCTGTATTTTCAACTCATTGCAAGGTACGTGGAGTTCCCCTCTGGAAACACTAAATGAACAATAACTTAAAGATAGCAAAATCTTTTGTCTTGTGACATCTCGGATCAACCTTCCCCCAATGGCCATGCTGGCTGGGGATTGTGGGAGTTGTAGGCCAATTCATCTGGAGGGTGCCTAGTTGGGAAAAACTGCCTTGAAGACAACCAGTACAATCCTCTGTATGTTTAATCAGAAGTAACTCCCAGTATGTTAGGCTACTCCAAGTAGCCTAACAGATATATTGTGCCACAAGCTTTTGTGAAATAGAACCCACTTTGTCAGATTCATGAATTGTTCACTTAATTAGCCAGTACATGGATACAGAGGGGTGGGGGATGTAAATAGTGCCCAAAAAGCCATAAAATGCTTAAGTTACAATACGTTTGTGACATTTCTAGGCGAAGCTCAAGCATACCAGATACGAATTGTGTCTATTGCAACAGCAGTCATTGATGACAAGACAAGTTAGTAATATTGTGTTATCATTACTGTGTGAATGGTCATAGTGCTTATTTTTTGTATTTTGTATCTGAGTTTTGACTAGAATGTAACCAGCTCTGGGCACTTCTGGCATTTCATGGCCATTGGTCACACCATGTACACCCTCCACGCCCCCAATGAATTCATATATATTAACCCACTAAGGATAACACGTCATGCATCTGACAAAGTAGGCTCTCATTCACAAACACAGATGCCCAGATGTGTCTCTTTGTCTTCAAGGTGCCATAAAATGGGTGGAATATGTGGTCCTAAGCAGATGTTGGACTACAGTCTCCATCATTCCTGACCATTGGCTATGCTGCTTGGGTCTGCTGGAAATTGGAGTCCAACAATATCTTGAGGACCACTATCTTGTTTTTGTTGCAACAGACCAACAATCTACCCCTCTGCAAACAGAAATGGTAGAATCTGCTGCCAGACATATGATGTAACAGTGTATGTTCCATGATCCTTTTTTTCCCTAATTAAAATCTATTTTGGATTAGAAATTTTATACTTGGATTATTCAGTATTTACAATCTGCTCAAAAAGTTCTTATAACATATTCGTCATAGCAGAAATTTACTGTATTATTATCATTTGCATTAGCTACTTATTACAATTTGTAATGGGATATAATGAGATTATACACATTACAAAAAGGAGGAAATTTGCTGTAAGGCAATCCCTTTACTTCACTTGCTCTTATTTTGGGGGTTGGGAGAGGGTAGTAAGCTGATAAGTACTACTAAGAAAATACAGCTGTTTAGACCCTTACTGTGATATATATTGAGGGCACCATTATACATGAATCCAGACCTGAGTTTGCTTACATACATTTTTGGCACTTCTAGGAACCATCAATGACTAGAGCAAGCTCCCTCCCCTTTCCTTTCAGCTATTTTGGGGTATTTTGTTTTCTCCCCAGTATTAATTGTAAACAACTGTTTGAATACCAGAAATTATTGATACTTAAGATTACTTGAATGCAGAACCTATTTTTGAACACACCGTGTTATATAAAAGTATTATTTCAAACAAGTCCATTACAATAAACAATTAGAAGATCCATTAATAAACACATTAGGCAATCAAATACAGACACACACACAAAAACCCTAAGTTCCTAAGTTGTCCTTCATAGTCATAGTTTGCTATGCTATGAATTTCTACAAATATAACAAATAGTCTACCATAAAAAAGAATTAGAGCATGTCTACAACAATTAATTCTTGTAGCTTTGTCCCTGCAAAAGATGGGTATGTTGTGTCCCAAGTAGCACTTCCATTTGCCGTGGAAAAAGACCCTCCCCCAGTCAGCCATTTTTGGCTGCAAAGTCCCCCCCCCCCAGAAGTTCTAAGCCTGTGTTTGTGAAGAAAATGTTGATCCAGAACACTGGGAGAGGGAACACATCAGGGGGAATTTGGAGGGGAGCATGCCTCGAAGTACATTTCTTTGGACAAATAATTTTTAACATCCCCAATTTCAGCTATTGTCCCTATCTCAGTTGCCCCTCTTTTTTCATATTCACCCATTTATCTATTTAACCCAGAAATTCCAATTTTACTATACCCCATTTATTTTCTTTCTTTTTTTCCCACTGAATTTAGAATACATACCATATTTCATTTCAATGCTATTGTCACAAGAAATGCCTTAACAGGAGGCCGTTTGGGGGAATGTGAGCAATCTCGATTGATGGTCCCAGTATGGGGCCACCGGCTGGGGGAGGGGGATCATAAGGTGTTTTAGCCTACAGGGCCCCTGGGGGATAAGGATTACCCATGAGGCCAACTCACCTCACCCACCCGGCATTCTGAGGCCTGTGAGGGGGTGACAGGAGAAGGCATCCCATCCCCAAGGGGGCAGGTCCTTAGGGTGGCAATTTTCAGGATGCCACTCCACAGACATAGAATGTTTCACCTGATATATTGCCTGGCTAATTGTCAACATAGATTAGTTTTCCCCCACCCCAGTATTTTCCCTTTGCAGGTTTTCAATAAATGTGCCTGGGTTTCTATACCACATACATGTATCTCATCTCTTTATTTTTCCCTCTCCATTCATCAACAACACTTCTAATATATCAGCTTGGAGTATCCAGACAGCTTTTCATCCTAAAAAAAACTGATCTGCAAAACTTATTGCATCCAAATAAGCCACAAGCCAAAATCATTCATCAGAGTTATCCAGAGGCTTGATTTTAATGTAGTTGCTTGTGTTTATGAGAAAGCATGATGGAATTTGGGTTCCAATCCAAAGCCCAATAGAACCATTAGAAGATGTGCACTGGAACTCTAGTGGTAGCTCCAAAACAAATTGAACATTTAAAGCTTTTCCAAATAATCCAATACCCTTAGGAAAGAATGGGTTTCCAGTTTAACAAATCGCACTAGTAGAAGAGAATGCAAGTAAGTTAGGAGAACTGAAGCAGAAGCAAATGACACATTTTCTGTATTTTTGAAAAGTGCATTAAAATATGTTAACAACTATCAACGGCTCACTGGCAAAGTATGATTTACATACAGAAGGTCCTAAGTTCCATTCCCAGCATGTCCAGGTGGGGCTGGGAAAACTCCTGCCTGCAATCCTGGAGAGTCAGTGCAGACAATACTGGGCTAGACGGTCCAATGGTCTGGCTCAAGATAAAGGAGCTTCTTATGTGACTATAAGTGAATTTGTGATGTGATATTGTAACAATGTGCCAGTATATCATAGGTGCTCAACACTTAAACAATTGTCATGCAACCCCAGAAGGCTATACCATATATTGTGACATTGTGATGATGTACTTGCTAGCATGACCAAACCAAACTAAGCACTGGCTTAGCAGAGTTGCCATTGCCCTTTCCTTAGTAAATTCCAAAAAATAAGCCACCTATTGGAAATAACTCAGTTTAAATACTACTTAGTATGTGCAGTTGCACATTCCTAAATAATTTGAATGCTGTAGAAATTATATTTAGTTTTATAAAGTTGGGAATCAAATTATGTCAGCAATATGATCCTTATTACTGTTCTCAGTGAGTGCCAGAAAACTGTAGATGAATGATTTCTGATTATTGTTTTTAAGTATGCCTATATTCTGTTTTCAGTACTCGCATGTAAAGGTAACAAATCAAATAACATCAATCTCCCACATTATAAAATCTTGTATCCTGGTAATTTTACCACCCCAACTTTAGTGAAATTCAGAGCCTGTAACATTATAATTTTTGCTAATGTTCGCATCTATCCTTGTGTGAGCCAAGCAGAGCTGAACTGAAGCCAAGCCTGGGACCTGCCATAACAGGAAAAACCAAATAAAACAAAAAACTCATTACAAATGTAGCTTAATCCAGCATAATCTATGGATATGAACTTTCAAAGAGTGAGGCCACACATGTTGAAACAAAATACACACATATTCCTCAATCCTCTTCTGTGTGCTCAGGACTTGCCCTTCTATTAGACAGGTTCAGCAAACTCTCCAATTTATAGGGAAAGACAGCCTGGGTTGTTGATTTGCAGTCAAGCAGCTTCCACTTATTCTGTGGGGTTTGGCATCTAGTTTCTTCAAATAGAGAACTCATTGGATTCCATCCCTTTGGCTACACTAGTGCTGAATGGCTTTCCTCAGGAAATGTGTCACTTGGGATGAGGCTTTACAGAAACATATGCTGGTTTCATCACCAGGTATGTGGTGGTATCAGAGATGCTTCCAGGCTATACTTCTTCCCTGAATGTAGGCTGATCTCTGCGAATACCCCACATTGCACCTTCGTAAATGTACATTGGTATATGCTGTAGAAGCCTGCAGTGGTGCATGTGCTGGATTTTTAAAATGAATAATGTACTGAAATTGTCCACTATCTTTAATCATAATAACAAGAGAAGTAATAAATTTAAACACTTAAAATTTAGAAAAGAAAACACATCACATTTTGGATAGTACAAAATAAACACCTAAAAAAATAATTCTACATAAAAATGTAGAAACCAGACTGGTGAGATGCCCCATTTACAAAGCCTCTAGAAGCTCACATGTAAGACGGGAAGGTGTGACCAAGTAGAGAAGTTCCTGAGACCTATACTTCTGGACTTAGAAATAGCTCCGAATAGCTCTTAATGGTTGCTTTAAATCAACTGGCATGCAGGCGACGCTCATGCTACATCAAAAACAAAACAAATAACCACAAATAGCACATCCAGTTTGTAAATTATTATAGTTTTTGAAAAAAATAAAATAAAATTCTAAAATTTTATAGTTTGAAATTTTATATAACACACACACACTGAAAAAGTGAGAGAGATTTTTAAATGTGAAATGTTTTGGTATAAAACACTAGTTTAAGTCACAAATAAGAGTATGCTACAGTGCCACTTATAAACTGAGCCAAAACCAATCAGGAACAGGCCAAAGCTCAATAAGGGAACAGGGATAAACACCTAACATTGCATTCAACAGCCAAACAAGCCGCATTAATAAGTATCATGGCTTGTTTCATCTCTTCCTTTACATTGATATCAGGTTTAGCTTATCAATAAACATTCCCTCTTTAATCTTTCTCCTGCTTGCCCAAATTACATTTCAATAACATATTGGGAAGTCTCTGCTGTATGACAACAAATGCTAGGCTCAGGAGAGTCAGGGCAATGTACAGTTAAGAAGGCTATTTATAAAATTGAGTGCTTGGAATGTAACTCCTTTTACATTGGTGAAACTGGAAAACGTCTTCTAAAAAGATATAAGAACCTCTTTGTCTGATATTCAGCATATCGAAACATGTGCTAGACCTTGGTCTCTTTATCTGAGAGAGAAATATGAGGAAGAAAGACACTAGTAGGGCAATGTTAGTGAAAATCTCTGTGCTAGCAATGGAATAGAGCCTCCAAAGAAGAAAGATATCTCTGTAAAGGATGAGATGAAACTTTGAGAGTTAAATTTATTTATTTATGCCATATTTTAGGTTTATTTATATTTATATTCCACTGTGCCATGAAAGAAAACGTACAGAAACAATGGAGACGACATCTCTGCTGTGGTAGACTCAGGCTGGCAGACAACTCAGGTAATAGATATATAGATATATACACATATATAATTATTATCATTACATCTATCTCCAATGTTTCTTCCATCATAGAACCTACAACAACTGAAATGGGATTCCCAGGTGGTCACTCATGGACCAGACCATGAGCTGCTTAAGCCAGCAAGGTTGCTATTTTATGTGCCCTCAGTATTGTCTGAAACCCTGGGAACATACAAGTGGAAACAAGCAACTAATTATCCAGAAAATATGGCTCATGTTCTACAGATTATATTATTTCCTGGGAATTTGTTTCTTTGCAAGGGGTAGGATCCAACTGTGTCCCAGCGTCTGTGCAAATGATGTCCTGCTAGCATAAACCAATGCTTGCGCAATGTAACTACTGCAGTGCGGGAAAGTGGTGATTTGCTGCCAATTACACTAGCACAATATAATTAGCACTAACACACAGTTGGATCCTACCCATTGTTTGTAATCTTTGGGGGAAATGTTAGAACGGTGTGAAAAGGTCAAGGTCATGCTGATCTTCTCTTAGTACTCATTGGGTTAAATTGGAATCCTCGTTTTAAAATCTGTAGCAAAATTCCTAGTCGGAGATTGTGTGGTGAAGCCAGCAATTCCTCCCTTCTTCTGTAGTAATCCTGTTTTTATGGCTTGTCATTTAATTGAGCTCCAGTCCTGCTAGAACTTTGTATATAATTCAAAGTGAGCAAAATCAAAGGGATCCTCTGTAGTATTATTACCAGGGCACTCTCCATAGATCTATGTCTTGTGCTTCTTCAAAATTGCCCATGTGGCTTAGTATATGTTGTTTGTGTCTTCAATTCATCCCATGCAGGAAAGTCAGTGGCTATGTTCCCAAAGCTGGAAAAGTTTAAACACTCTGAACCTGCCTACTGTGCCCAGAATGAGAAACATTCATGTTTTCTACAGTAGGACAGATGGAGATTTTTCTCTGACTTGTTTTTGTGCGGTTGAATAGCTTCTTTTGCATGTTTGAATGCTGGCAAAGGAAAGTCTGTGTCTTATGAGTCAGAGGCATAAAGGATCTTATTTTTGCAAAAGATCCCCATACACTTCAGTATAGTCTTGTGTAATCGGAGCTGAAAACATAATTTAGCTATAAAGTGTCTTAAAAAAAAAAGGATGAAGTCTACACATATTCATCATAAACCCCACATTTAAGTCCAAGATATGATTTTGCATTGGTTTCATGGTTTTTCAGAAACGGATGGTTTTTATTTGCCTTCAGTAAGGTCCAGTCTCAGTATGCTGCATTAGTGGCAGTGCAGAGGAACTTATATATACAAGTAACCATAGGGGAAATGTGACCATATCATATATACAAATAACCTTAGGAGAAATGTGAGTAAATCATGCATCCAATGTAACATTTGTGCAAGATTAGATCACAGGCATATTCCCAGACATCTGATAGTCCCACAAATCACAAGGGACATACATGAGTTTCGGCTTTGCATGTTAAACAGTATTAAGTACACAAGGAAGAAGTGTAAGTGACTTGTGCTTCCTCAATCTCCACTTTGAGTAGGACTCAAAACCACCCACATAACATTATTTTAAACTGATATGCTGTTATAGCTGTTTCCATTTATTTTCAGATTGGAGTAAAACAGCAACTAATATCATTAAGAAGAGCTCAGATAATCTGGGGAAATCCTTGTCTTCCAGTTCCATTGGTTCTAGTTCAACCTATCTGACTTCTAAATCAAAATCCACATCCAATGCTTACCTTAAAAGGAACAGTCATTCTGGTGAGTCATTACTTTAATGTAAAAGCATTATCTCTAAGGTGCAAGATTTCAGCCTGTGATCACTTGATTTACATTTGCTTGGAGCCGATGGTAATTTAACTTCAGGAAATTCACAAAAGGAAAAGTTCCATAGTCCCGTCTCTCTGCTGCATCCACCTCCATCCCCTGAAATCCTCTCTACAAGGTCAGCCGCCTCTCCTGAACAATGTGTGATGGTGTGTGCGGGCTGCTGGGGAAAGAAGAATTACCCCAAATTGGACAGATCCATCCAATTTTGATCTGTTCTGCCCCAGCAGCCCTTTGCAAGTGGTGTGCATTAAATCCTCCAGTCCTCTATGGTATTATGTTATTTATCTTTAAGGTTTCTGAGAAGTGAGGCTTAACTAAATCTAAAACAAAATGAGATGTGACGCCATTGGCTTTTTCAGTTGAGCCTTTGTAATTGTTCCTTTTACTTTCTTCTCGATTTCTGTTACAAAGCACATTGGAACTCTGGCAGAGAAAGCTCTAAGTGAGAATTATTGACATATCACCACATCACACTAATTGCAGGTAGAGTGTTAAAAACTGTGTGTACCATTTATGTATCACCATATGTGTCTTATCTGATGGATTATCACCAGTCAAGGTTCCTAAGCCTGGAAATACTAAAACGTGTATTAATGCTTTCCTTCACTAGGCTGTAAGTGGTTGTTTATCACTGGGCATGACAGAGAGAAGTTAGTGCTCTTTTATATATCTTATAAAAATTGTTTCATGTTATGTTCAGGTTTTGGAATATGGAGTTGGTTTTTATATTATTTCATTCTATCTGAAGCTAGTTATGATCTGCTTAATGATTTTTGTACAGCAGATCTGTTCAGATTGGTATTGTACGCTAATGTTTAACCACATTTTAAATAAATGATATACTTGGTGCATGCCTCCATAACAATTGTTAAACTAGTTGCTATTCCCTGGAACTGACTCAGACACTCATATGTTTATGGTATAGATAATGTCTTCTAAGAACATTTCATCAGTGATGGAACATTCAAGGTAAAGTGTGCATCACTTTGGTTGAATGCATGATTTCCAAAAGTTGGTGTGAAGATACTTGCATGAAATTCCAATTGGCACAAAGGACTTGCTAATCATACATACTGCTTCATTTTACACTATGCAACTTCTCTGTCATTAATTCTGAATTACTGTGATCCAGCACACAAATGCTTCCAATTCTGTTGTCAACTGCATGGGATGAGGTACTCAGGATACTTTCAGGTGGTGGAAATCAGCTTTAAGTCATCTTTATAGTCTATATATTTTATAAGCATGCAGCAAGACAGTTGGTGAAGATGGTGGAACTTGCTTGCACTTTCAGCTATGTCAACATATCCCAGCAGCTTACTTTTCTAAAAAAAAATAATTAAAAAATTGTACCATATTTGGTATATCACTACCTGTTTTCATCTATTTCTCTGAAGCTTCTGGCTTTTCTTTTTTGCTTAAAATACATATTTAGTAGGTTCCAAAAACAAAGAGAAAACATCACTACTAAGCTGATCCATATGATTATTAATAATTAGTTGCAAATGAATTACTGCAATCTCTGGCACCAAACATTTTTTTCTAGCTATTTGAAGAGGTTTTCTGATACAAACTGAACTAATTATAGTTTATTTTTATTTGTAATGTGCATGGATAAATAGTTGCATATAAATTGGTTCCACAACTTGATTAGGGAATACTTTTAAATTTTCACTTTACACAATCACTAGGTTTGAACATGCCACGTCTCGCTGTGGGTTATTTAATCCATGATGAGCTGTGGTGCCAACAGGAGCCAAATTACATACAGAACCCCATTCAGGGATGGTCATGTTGTGCGAACCCAGCAAGCGTGGGTTATGCAAGAGTTAAACAACCCTAAAACAGATCATGAGTTGTTTAATCTTCACATAACCCATGTTCACCGGGATCCCATGACACGACAACTCCCGAGCAGGCATATGCCACAGTCCATCATGGGTTAAATAACCCACATTGGGGTTTCACGTCATGTGAACTGCACCAAAGTGTCACAGTTTTTATATGCCAAGTGCAACAGTTAAATATTTGCAGCAATTAAATATTTGTTGTGGTTACAAATAGGTGCCATTTCTTAAGCTTTCTGTTTCTATCATCATTGATCCCTCCATCTAAAGAACGTCAGTCGCATATGATTGTGCTATAAAAGTCATAACTATTTTCTGTAGATTTGAAAAGGGCATATATAGATAAATGTGTTTATTGAAGAAACATACATGTTTGATATATAACAAATTCAAATACAGTAAGATGCAAGAAATCTTGAACAAGCTTAATGAACATATTCACCTGCCTTTAAAAAATTCATCCTGATATGCTTTAGCATGCCTGTGCCTTCTTCCATGAGACTAAAAAAAAACATTCTGTGCAACCTGTTTTTTCTTCACTTGCAGATCAGAAGCAATTGCTATTTTAAGTCTTCATTATAGCTTGGCATTATCATACCCTTTCCCTTTTTTTGTTTTTGTTTTTGTTTATTCTAGAGGCATGTTTGTCTAAGTTTCATATAGAGCCTTGCTTTTACTAGCAAATAGGATTGAAAATGTGTTCTTTTCAATACACTTTGTTACTGTTTTTATAAAGGAAATATTTAAATACTGTTATAGTAGAAACAGCAACTATTGCAGAAGCTTTATCCTAGGTCAAATATAATTAAATTCAATAAAGTCAAATCTTATTTCCTAATGTTCATAAATATGATATGTTTAATTGAGGAAATGATTGTTCATTCCTTGAGCTCCACCTACTGGTCATACTCAGGCCAGCAAAGCTGTTTACCGGCATAAATTATACTCTGCCTTTTCTACCTGAACCATAATAGTATTGTTCTGAAGTGTAAGCAGGCAATAGGATTAAAATGGTCAAGTATCAAAGTGATATTTTGAGTTTCTCACTTATTTTTTAAGTACATGTCAAGTCAATTTCAATTTAGAATTGAGATGATGCAGATTATAAATTTTAAAAAAAACAAATGTTTATCTGTAAGAGCCACGGAAAGCATCAAGAGTTTGTACGTTCTGAGGTCAGAACTGCACATTCTGGGAAACACTGTGCTGTCAAAATTGGCATCCTGTGTTGAGTTCTCATTCCCCCTCAGGAACAGGCAGTATCACTTACCCTATGCCATGGTTAGGGATTGGTAAACCAGTCTTTTTCCATCCTATGTTACTTTCATGTGTGTTTACCACAAAACATTTTGTCCTGTTTATGCAGGATTTAGAGCATTTTTTAAAAACAATCCACACACAAAAATTGCATTTAAATAACATTATTTTAATGTATTTTCTCTCAAAATATGCATTTGAAATATATTTAAATATGTTTGTTTTTTAAAAAAATGTGAACTGTGTCAGAACATTCAGGTGGGCAAACACTGCTGGATGGTGTTGAGTTGGATTCAATTGGGACCTTGCATGTCCAGCCAGCCCTGCTGGCCCCCAGTTCGCAGGTGGCCGTGATGTAGTGCTTCAAGGGGGATCCCCCAGAACGAGCAAGAGCGCTCATTTCTGGAAGGGGCAGGTCACACTCCTTCCAAGAACCAGCATTTGCACTCATTTCAGGGCTTTCCCCTGGAAGTGCTTCATCATGGCCGTGCATGGAACAGGGCCAACGTGTCTGGGCATGCATGGACCAGTGCCCAGTGAAACTGGCTGCATGTGCAGGGCCCCAATTGGATCCAACCCATAGTTCCAATCCACGACTTAGTCCAGGAGGTGTGGATCAGGATACTTCCTATCTAAAATTGCAATTATTGAATTCCTCAGAATACCTGGCATTGACTCTTCTTACCAGTGGCAGCTAAAGATGTCCCACATAGTGGAAACAGGCAATGCCTTGATGACATAGCACAGGATAAGCAATACTGCACGTTATGTTAGAAAACATTACATTGGGATGTGAATTTCAGTGGCAGTTCCATATCTCCTGTATTAAATAGTTAAATCTTCGGATACATGCCTGCAGGTGCTGCATGTCCAGGGAAGGTTGAAGGAGTATGACATTCATTTTATTTTATTTTATTTATTTCATTTATTAAATTTCTATGCAACCGAGTAGTCAAAGCCAAATGGAAGTAAGTAGTCTGAATGCACAACAGAACTGTGAACATTGAATTAGTTCCCAAGAATGGGGCACACATTGACATTCCTAGGTCAGGGCATAAAAGTGTAATCCAGTATTTTCTGCATTGGATTCACATCACCACAACCCCAATAGTGGGAATGTGAACAGGAGCAAGTTTATTTTCAGCATTTAATATGAAGGGCATTGCTTCCTGTTCTTACTCTGAATTGGGTTTTGTGACATCATCATGTAGCCAAAGCTGTCTTACCATGTGACGATATTCTGAAGCCAATCAGAGTGAAGCAGGTAACATTTCCCTCATTCTGAACTGGCTTTGTAATGTTGCCATTTAGCCAGATCTAATTATGTAGTATCATGGCATCATCATCACATTCACAATGTGATTCCAAATCACCTAAGATTACAAATCCAGGAACAAGAAAAGGGTGAAAGTGGTGCTGTAGTGTATGTGAACACTTAGAGAACAGGCATGAAAAAAGATAAACATTAGGAAGGGCTCCCAAAATACCCTAGTCGTTGTAATAAAAGCACTCACTGGTGAATATTTAGTGCAGTATTCATAGTATTTTTGAGACCTTTTATCTGGTTTCAGTAACTATATAGCAAATCAACATAGGAATGAGGAACTAGAGTCAAACAAAGTTACTGGAAAGTAAAGCTAGGTTTCAAGCTGTAAAAGATGAAACAAAAGAATTTAATTTACACAACAATATTGATTATATGAAGTCAGTTTATTGCATAGATTCATTAATAATGAAATATAAACATAAGTTCAATATAACTACTACAATGCACACAAAGGATTGTCTGTAGGTGGACAACTTGGCAGTAAACTCTTTTTAAAGTTATTGACTTCCAATTTCTTTTCCTTTTCGTTAGATAATGTTTTTCTTGACAAGCCTTCACCAAAATACATCCAAGTGGACACAGAGCAGACATCAATTATCCCGGTTCACCAGGTTATTGACAAAGTGAAGGGGTACTACAGTACTCACTCAGACAACTTCTATCGAAACATTATCATGTCAGATTCCTTGAGCCACAGTACAAAATTCTGAGTATCTGGACAAATGGAACAAGAGAATTCAACAAACAGCATGAGGATTCAGAATGATGGATTTAGTGACTAGACAAGGAAATAAATACAACCAAAGTCTCGTGCTTTTTTCATATTATATTATGGTTTTGTTTAGCAACTTCCTACCAAAAGGTATCCTCCTTCCATCAACTGTTGGGAAAATACATCTATTTTTTTTCTCCACTTACACACTACTGACACTTCTCTATCAGGACAGTTGCTGTATCACAGGGGCATATTAGTTGTATGTTGATCCCATCTGTACCTTTGGAAAAATTAAGAAGATCCTAAAGCCTCAAACTAAAGCTGGTGACATTAAAAGAAAACTAAAGGGACCCTGTCAAGATTTGGATGCAACGTTCTTAGAATACGTTTTTCTCTGTTATGTCTTACAAGGAATGTGGATATACCATATATATTAATTCCTCCTCCTTATATGTTCTACTATTGGGTGGTATCCAACTGCATCCATTTGTCAGGCAAAACATATTTCCCTCTTCCCACTGCAGCTTCCTGTGTGTCCCTAAAACTGCTCTGGAGCCTTTACGGACCCTCTGGAAAATATTTGGTGGGAACACCTCAGCTTGCAGGCTGTGCACATTTGACGGAATCCTTGATGTTTTACAGGCTGCCACCACCCAACACACACACACATGCAAGGCTAGGAAAGCCTATTATCAGTGAATTAATAAACCCTTGTGCCTGATAATACAAAGCAAAACTGTGTTCACATGACTTTAACCTTTTTTGCAAAGTCTGGGCCATATTTATAACTTTGTGAATGGCAGACGTATCTATCGGCTGACATGGTGGGAGTGCTTCTTTGTCTTAGGGGTGCTTAATGAAGAGTTTTGTGTAGCATGAAAGTTTGCATAGTCCTGGACCAAAAGGAAATGGTCTTTACTTCCTATTTCTTATACATTATCAATTGAGAGTTTCTGACCTACAAAGAATGAAAATGTAACATTTTCTACATAGTTTGCTTTATCCAGGAGCTTCTTCTAATGTAAGGCTTACATGTCTGGAAACACCAGACTGGAACATGAACAAGGGCTTCCCATTGATTCCAACATTGAGAGCAACTCTGTACACACATTTGCCCATTACGTGTCCAGACTAAAGATGTGTCCTAGCCTGGGATGTTGGAAAAAAATCTCCAATGGAATCCAATGAGTCCAGATTTCTAGGAATCCAAACCACGCATTCCGCCACAGAACAGCTTTTCTTGAGTTGCACAGATTGCGGGCTTGTGAACCATTTTCGGGGGGGGGAGGGGTTTGTGTCCAGAAGTTTGCACAAATTTAGTTATAGAAAAATAGTAAAATAAAAAAACACCAGCTGAAAATGTGCTTTTGCCCCATAGGCTAAAACATAAAAATGTGCAGTTGGGGGGGGGGGGGAGGAATTACACAAATTTGTACGAATTCCTGAAATTTGGAAAAAATTGATTCCGTCAATAAGTGGACACCGGAACAAAAGGGACCTGACAATCCGTGAAACACAGATGGAATGGTTTTTATAAAATCAACACATCCCTAGTCCTGGCTACTGAAGTAAGTGGAGAAGTCCATTGATGTGGAAGCTGTATGTGTTCATTCACCTGCACATAGAGCAGGGTGCACATTCGTAGATTTTGATTATATGCATTATATATGTACAAGATTATATATACAAGATTAATTGTGTGCAAGTGTGCCAGTCAAGAAAACCAGGTGCACTCAGATGTATCAATCCACCAAAAGAATTGAGGTATTCACATTCAATTTTTTGATTATTTTGTACAGCACAGCTTTCATACCACCACCCTCCTTAACCTTGCACTAAAACATCATTCACATTTCTACTTGGCCACATTTACATATAGTAGGCTGACCATATGAAAAGGAGGATAGGGCTCATGTAACTTTAACAGTTGTAGAGAAAAGGGAATTTCAGCCAGTGTCATTTGTATGCAATTAGTTTCTGCTGAAATTCCCTCTTCATCACAACAGTTAAAGTTGCAAGGGCCCTGCCTTCTTTTGTATATGGTCACTCTAGTATAGTGCCTGCAAATGTTACAAAAAATAGAGACAAAACATAGAACAGGGTTTGCCACTACTCAGTTCCTCTTGGAATGCCCTTTCCTGTTTACCTCTCCAGAGTTTTACAGGACAATACTCTGCATGTCTACTCAGAAGTAAGTCTCAGTACACTGAGACTTGCTCTGAGATATGTTCGTATAACATTGCAGCCCCAGTTTTTGTCTCCCATTCCAGTAATCTGTCATGAATTCTGTCACATTACCTACTGCTATTCTCCCTATGTGCCTATCTTCAATATACCCGTCAAGATTGTTAAGATCAAGCACAGCATTTTTCTTTTGCACTAGATCTGTTTAAGAATTAGGACTTCTTCATGTGTGTAGACCAATTAAATTGTACAGTTACACAGAAGTATAATCTATTTTCTGGCAACAATGTTCCATGCCTTGGTTACATCATGGTTAGACTATTGCAATGTACCCTATGTGAGGCTACTCTTGAAGTGCATCCAGAAGCAAAATGGTCCAGCTAGGCTGCTAAACGATGGACGGTATTGTGATTACATCACCCCAATATTGAAAGATCTGCATTAGTTGCCAGTTGTTTTCTAGGCTCAATTCAGGATTTTGGTTTAAATGTTTAAAGCTCTAAGGGACGTAGGGCTTGGCTATCTGGCGGACCCCCTGTCTTGGCATGAATGTGCTCTGTTATTAAGATCAGCAGGAGAGGCCCCATTGAATACACACCCACTTGCAGAGGCCAGTTTGCTGGGCGCATAGCAAAGAGCTCTCTCCTGTGTTGCTCCTAAGCTCTAGAATGCATTCCCTTTGAAGTCATGAGTCTCTTCCTGTATTCAAGAAGGGGCTCAACAAGCATCTTTTTAACTTGGCTTTTTAAATTGTCATGGTTTATGTTAAGGTTGTGGTTTTTTATGTGTTGCTGTGTTTTTTATTTGATATGGGTTTTTATTTTCTGAACTTTTTGTAAACTGTCTTGGTTGGTTTCAAAAAGGCAATATAGAAATACAATACATAAATATTTTATCTGTTTAGAATTAAATTGTCCTAAACTAGGGTTGGGCAACTTGTGGCTCTCCACTGTTTTGGACTACAACTCCCATCATCCTTCACCATTGGCTTTGTTAGGGTTGATGTGAGGCAATGAATCAAGTAATCGCAGATGTGTTGTGGATCAGTCTGAATGTGAACTAAATGATTCTTCGTGACATTAAATTATGCCAGAGTCTAATGGGAGAAGAAGAATCTGTATGTTAGCACTGCCAAAACTTGTATATGATTATCTCCCTTTTTAATAATTTTCAGAAAGTAGCTTTAGTGGGAGATTTCCTTTAGGGAAAACATTAAAATATCACAGAAGGGAAAGTAAATGTTTCTGAATAATTAGAAATTAATAAAATTAAGAAATTCAATAAGGTTAAAGAAATAGTATTTTCCAGAGTCAATCCTAGTTATTAACCATTGGGTTAATGTACAGTTTGCCTGTATTTTCACTAAATTAAGAATATCCATTGCTTTTACTACCATGTAGTAATCTTAAACTATTTCAATTATACATTTTCCAATGCTGCTGCTTCTGTCACATGTGGGTTTTTTTCAATGTAAATCTATGATTTTCTTGTTGGCATAGCACCACTTCCCTTGTATATAATTATTTATTTTTGAGGCTGAAAATATGTCAACATGGTGTTAGCTGCATGCTGGCTATCCTTGTGATTATATGCATCGGTTTCCCATTAGAAAAGGGAGGAAAATCATCTCATATATGTGGATTGTATTTTCTATGTGAAGTGTATAATATTGTTTAGCAGTATGAGGGAACTGGTGATATAACTTCAAATACTAGTTGTTAGGGACTAGTGAGAGGGATATAGAATCTGACCAAAGCAGACATTCTTAAAAGAAGTATTCTAGTTGTTAGTACTCCAAATAATTAAAATTTAAAAAATTGTGAGTGACTTTGTTTCTTTGCAACTTGGACGGAATGCTTAGGAATAACCAGCTGTTGATAAAGTTTGCATGATCCTGGTTGGCCAGAACTGTGGAAACAAAGGTGCTAGATCAAATCTATTCTGTCGGAGAGTCTGTTTTTTAAAAGCCAGTTTTCCTAGCAGCAATAGTTCGATGTTATCCCCAATTTTAACCAGTCTATCCGGGGGGGAGGGGGGGGAGCGGAAAAGCAAGTTATGCCTTCAGCAGTAGCCACGCAGTGATTTCTTTGGGCTTGGTCTGCACAAATACGTGTAACTGTCCAGACATGCAGCCCAGGCTGTTGCTTAGGGGTTAACTAAAGGGATAACCTCTTAAGTTGGGATCCTGGCCTGTGCTTCAACAGTTGAGTAATGAGAGCTTATTTGTTTCTTGGCAATATTTGTATGAAATAGGCACAATTCAGAATGATATAAACTAACCCTGACACAATACTGAACTATTGGTTCCATTTGCACTCCACTTCTCTCTGAAGGCTCAGAGCATTTTTACTTTGTGTTAAGTGGAGAGAGAGAGTGAGCTGCCTAAGCCTTGCCCCCCTCCCCATCCTGTCAGTTTGGACCTGATTTTCCTAAATTCTATGCAGCGCCCACTATTGTATCGTACTGGTTCTCTGTGCAGGCACATAGGATGCAAACCAGAGCTCTAAGAATGCTCAAGTGAGCTTATGGAGCTCCTGCATGCCCAGGTTTTTCAATTCATTTCAATGAAAAATGAAGTGGATCGCAGAATCACTGTGGTACAAGAGGGTCTGTGTTTGTATTGGAATTCCCACATATGTAAAGAGTGAATGGCTGATAGTTTTACATAGAGGTAAGTAGCTTTGTTTCTGCAGCCATGAGTTTCGTTATTAATTTTACAGGACTTATCATCACTTCTGTATGCAGCTTAATTCCACAAGAGAAATTGAAGTGTCATTTGGTTGCATAAATACACTTTACTACTCTAAATATGGATTATACTCTAAATATGGTGATGCAGTAGAATATAAGTGATTTTCCTTTGCTCCCTCCTGCAGCCTTCCTCATCAGGATGGCAAGAGAGGTAAAATCAATAGCTTTGATCTTTCCCTTGTACATACAAATGTGAATAACAGGACAGCTCAATTGTCCTTTTCCATCTGGTCTTCTTTGAAGCAGTCCCCAGTTATGACATGAGTTGTGCCAGTGAAATGTACCTTTACTCTGCCTCTGTCTTTTCTGTTTTGCTGTCTCCCTCGATAGGAGGTTTAAGTTGGTTCCCAGTTTCCTCACTGCAATTCTTAGTATCTATTTTATTTGAAAGTGCAAATGAAAATATTTACAATATGTCCCCCAAAGTAGGTTTTGTTTCACTCCAAATCTTATAGCCATACCATCAGAAGACTGCCCCCTATGAGCTGATTATGGTCCAAAAGGTCATTTATGTGCTACACTCTCAAGCTCTCACATTGGAATACAAATGCAAATACAGTATTGATATTTAAACATGGACTTCAGGTATCCTCTACAAGATGTGGGTCTCTAATCACTGCCAGGTTAGGTTTTTTTTGGAGGGGGGGTTAACATTGGTGTGAATCTTGTCATTTTTTTATTATATTTTATTTCAGAATGGGTTTGTAACATTGCTCCATTAGATATAATCACTCATTCTATTCTTGGTAGATTAATGACTAGATCTCTAGGAAGATGTATTTCCTATCACTTGTATGTAGAAGGAAACATTACTGCAGCCCTACTGACTGGTACCAGCTCCAATCAAATGGGAAAACAACCACCACTATTTTCAATAATTAATGGATCCAGATCAACACATTGCTGATACAAGTTGCTGTGCATAGTGGTGGAAGAAATTGTGATGGTATACATATCCATAGGGGTGTGCTTCACAATTTGAGAGCCTAACCCTCACTGAAGGTAAGGAAAGGGATGTCAAATTTAAGAAGAAATCAATGGACTGCAACATGAAATGATGGACAAAGCTGAGATTTGAGGCACTGATGTAGATTTAGGATGGGAATCTGCAGTAGAGGAAAAAGGCAAAAAGAACTGGGATCCTGGGAGGGATTGCCAGATCTTCTACAGCTCAGTGGACAGAGTCTTGGAGCTACAGAGGTTGAAGGTAGCACTGAAACAAAACAAGGGAAGAATGTTTTGTAAACATTTTGTCTACCTGAAATGCACCTTCTTTTGGTGGTTTTCCACAGTCCTTTGAGAAATGATGTAAAACTATTCGCAAGGGGATAGATGTTGAAGGGAAGAGAGAACTTCTCTCACTGCCAAGTTAACTAAGCCAATGATCATTTGCCCTCTTCCAGTCATGCTTAGTTGACTAGCTGGGACAAATGCACATTCATTGAAAGTAATATGATGCAGGTGGACAACATCCACATTCAGATGCACACCCAAATGGAGATATCCTACACCACATCATGTCCAGTGGGATGTGCGTTTACATCTGTTTCCACATCCACATTCCACTACACCTAGTCATGCATAAATACACATGTCTAGAGCTAGATTGGAGCAAAGGTTGATCCACAGTTGGCTACAGAATGGGGCATAAATGGTGCTTATCAATGGTGCCTTCTCAAACTGGAGGGAGGTAACGAGCAGGGTACCACAGGGCTCAGTCGTAGGCCCAGTGTTCTAAAACATTTTTATTAATGACTTGGATGAGGAGGTGCAGAGAATGCTCATCAAATTTGCAGATGACACAAAATTGGGTGGGATAGCTAATACCTGAAAGATAGAAAAAGGGCAGACAAGCTGGAGGGGGTTTGGAAGAGGGCAACAAGGATGATCAGGAGTCTGGAAAAAAGCCCTATGAGGAGAGACTGAAAGAATGACATGGTGGTTAGCCAAGAGAAGAGTGAGGGGAGACATGATAGCATTCTTCAAGTACTTGAAAGATTGTTACACAGAGGAGGGCCAGGATCTCTTCTCAATCATCCCAAAGTGTAGGACACGGAATAACAGGCTCAAGTTACAGGAAGCCAGATTCCAGCTGGACATCAGGAAAAACTTCTTGACTGTTAGAGCATTACAACAATGGAACCAATAACCTAGGGAGGTGGTGGGCTCTCCCACACTAGAGGCATTCAAGATGCAGTTGGATAGCCATCTGCCAGGTATGGTTTACTGTGGACTGAGCAGGAGGTTGGACTCAATGGCCTTACAGGCCCCTTCCAATTCTACTATTCTATGAGTGTGATAAAGGTCTTTCTGCACATGAAACTGCCAGAACAGTGTGGCATGGCAGAGATTATCAGCCTGATTGCTTGGGCAATGGGAATCCATGCCCCCCCTCCTCCTCCCAAAGGATCAGTAGATTAGATTGGTGTTTCCACTGACTGCATAAAGGGGAGTAAAATAACAGAAGACCAGAAGGTAAGGATTTAACAAATGTTTTTATGCCCACACAAATTCAGCACTCCACTAAGGGTGCTTAAGAGGGATAGGGATGGGGCCTTGTGGCAGGGGATATCACTTGATAGTCCAGGGGAAAGAGCTTGGCTGCTGGTGGATCAAGAATGGGGCCTGCTAAAAATAGTGTGGGGACAATTCCAAAAACATTCAAGGAAGCCAGAAAATGGCTGCCTCCCTTGCTATTGGCCATTCATTCCTCTGGTGACCTTGAGGTGGAGATTCAATCCCTGAAATTTCATGCAAACCCTGTAATGTAACAAACGTATCTCAATCTTAAACACATTTTTACTCAGAGGCCAATGCCAATGATTTTAATGGGACATATTTCTGAGCAACTATATTTCTGGGTAAAGGCCACAGTTTAAGGATCAAAACAAGTTGGCTGTTGGAATATTAGCAGTTGAATATATTGCTAAATATGACATTCTGGAGACAAACCACAAGAGATGGTCAAATTTGGCTGGCCACTGTGGAGGCAGGATGCTTGGTTCATCTTTAGTCTTAAATTGTTCTGTTCGTATGAGCTAATATTGTGGTTACACCTCCAAGTCTCAGCATTTCCTGGAGCATACCAAAAGTCACATGCTTATTTCTTCCAGAATGAAATTAAATCTTGGGTTTTAACTATTCAAGACATTAATTTTACTGGTATTAGGAATCTATTCTTCCCCACACTCCGGTCTGTTCAGAATCATTGCGTGGTGATCTTAGTGATTGGTGATGTGTGAGCATTTCTGCATTGCAGTAGTTCTCAGCATGTTTCTCTCAGAATAAAAATAGGTAGCATAGTTGGCTCTCTTGCCTAGAACTAGCCAACAGAGGGCAGTATGGTACTGTTATTTGTAAAGCAGCTAAACAACCCAAGAACAATCGTTTGTTGTCTTTATGGAACTGCAGAAGTCAGGAAGATTCACATGCAGATTGTAAACTCAGTTATTATTTAATAAAACTATACCACAGCTTAAAGCAAAATTTAATTTTGCATATATATGTGAGATTTGGCAATGATCCATGTGAGTTTGAATATTGGGGGCACTAGAAGAACATTTATATTGTCTTCAGGGGTACAGATGTAAGAACTCAAGATGTAGCCTTTGGCCATGAGATGAGCCCAGCTTCACAGCTGAAACAACAGATAAGCCCACCAACACATTAAGCGTACCAATAGACATGGCTCGGGTCTCATCCAACTTGACTTGAGATTACCCTTGAACTTTTTAAAGTGCTGCATGTGTGTTCATATCCCATCATCCCTTATTTATCTATGTATTTATTAACTTTAGAAGAAACATTTTTTAGAATGCAAAACTAAGGGGAGAGCAAGGTTTCTTGATGATATATCAGGGTAACTGAAGTTTTGCTGTCTCTTCTTTGAAAGGCAGATTTGAACTTCACCATGTACCACATGCCAGATTCCTGCTGCTTGCCTGACCCCGGTGGGTGTACGGGGATGAGCCGACAGACAATCCACGGGCGCCCAGCAAGAGCTCACAGCATCCCACTGTTCTACAACCACCATTTTGCACAAAATCAGAGGTAAGTTGTTTATGGAAATGACCATTTTACACAAAATGGTGGTCATAAATAGCTCTATTTGCATAAAATTGCAGGCATAAATAATTCATTCATGCAAAATGACAGCCATACATAGATTACTCCCAATTTTGCACAAAATTAAGGCTTGGGAACAGTGGAAAATGCATGCTTGCCCAACATGGCACGCACCATGTCAGGCAAATGTGGGGATCTGTGAGCTGGCTTCCGGGGACCACAACTGACAAAAATTTGCCAACCTCGCCCCCCAACCTGGATTCTTCTGACATCTCTAGACAAGTAATGTCACTGTGGATGACTTTTTTAAAAAATCACAGCGTTCTGAAAAGCACTGAAAAAGAGAGCTGCCAAAAACATGCACCAAAAAATCTATTTGCAGTCCCTGCCCACTTATATCTGCCATGCTAAATCAGGCCAAAGGCCTACTAGCCCAGCATCCTGCTTCCCACCAGATGCGTATGGAAGTCCACAAGCAGGGCATGATGACAAATGCTGTTGTTTCCAACAACAGGAATTCAGAACATTCTGCGTCTGATCCTGGTTGTAGCACAGCCGTCACAACTAGTATCCATTGCTGGTCTTATTCCTTTTAGTTTGCATGATTGAAAATAGAATTCTATGCCTGGTGGAAAATATGTTAAAAGGATGAAATAGCATCTACCGTTATGTATCAGATGTTTAGTTAAGCTCTATCAAACTTTTTGAGATCCAGTGCCTGGACAGCAGCTTCATGGCCCCAATGTCAAGTCTTCATCTATTCTCCAGGCAAGTGTTTGTCTCATCTTAATGCTGTTGCATTATACCACCCCTGCTGCATTTGATAGAGACACTGCTAAGGCTGACATCATCCAACACCACACAGCTTTGAATCTGCCAGCTTAAAGAAAACCAACCAGAATTTAAGGAACCTATAAGCATGCTAATGAGAAAGCACTGGCAAAACCAATGGACGTGAGAATGCAGCAGGTGCTTCAGGTGCTTTCCACGTAGACAATACTCTTGTGGAATCTGGCCATTTTCAAACAAGTGGTGATAGAAGAATTAAGAATTGCATCCATTCTAAAAGCAGATCACAAATCAACAGTGTCTTCCTTTTAACATACATGGCACAGCTAAAAATACAATGCGAAACATTTACCTCAAAGATGTTGGCCTTTCCCCCTTTCATCTGAAGCTAGAGTAAGCTGCAGCTGGACAACGGTATTTTGGATGGCTTGAACTAATGTGTGGGAAGACTTGGCAGACTTTCCTTTTCATGCACATCGGGAGCTGGAAAATAATTTTCCCTGAAGTAAAAAATGGCATGAGGTAATTTGTTATGGAGAATCCTATTTCTTTTAGTCTCACATTTTTGTAATTCTAGTAAATCCAGTTTGCATTTGGAAAGCATAGATACATTCCTGGCTGCCACTGGAATTGTATCCAATCCCTGACCAAGGGTATTTTTTTTACAGACTGGAATCCTACTTGCACTTACCTGAATGTAATTCCCATGGAAGTCAATGTATCTTATTTTTGAGTAGATATATAATGCACTTTAAATGTATCAGAGGTTACGCTAATACTATTTTCTGCCACATGTGTGACTTGTACTAACCCTTAGTCCAGCATATGTAAGCTAGTCCCAGGGTGAGGTGGGCACAGAATAGGTTTTATTCTCTAAAAAGTAGTGGAATCAAGTCAACCCACCTGTATAATCTTCCAGAGTAATCAGGAATGAGTGGCAGGTATTCCTCTTAGAAAACTGATAACAGTTCCTAAATCACCTGTTTCCAATATCCTCTGAAACAGGTGAGTGTAATAGAGTAATAATACAGTGCATTGCAAGTGTTCAAAGCTGTTCACCTATTGCAAACATTAAAGCAACCCTCTAATGGAAAACTGGATCTTCACTTCATACATAGCATGCAGCTGTAATTCCTGATACAAGTTGATCTCTTCCCTCTCCAGAGCATTGGAACAAGAATTCCCTTTGCTTAGGAAAAATGTTCCCATTGGTGCCTATGGGGGATTGTTGCAAAGTGGTCTCTCTATGCAGAGGGGGCAGAGCGATTTTCATTCTGATGGAGGAGAGAACAGCGGAGCCTTTCATTCTGATGGCACTGGGAAGCCTTCTCTCCCAGCACACTGGTGACAGCTTTAAGTGTAATGTGGAGTTTGTGTCAAAGAGCTCCATCAGTTGGAGAGAAATCGTGCCTCCCTACCCTTGCTTCTCCACCCCCACTTTCCATGCTGATTACTTCCTCTTTCGAAAGAGGAAGTAAACAACGTGCACGTGGCCCGTTCAGTCAGCAGTCAGCAGTTCTGATCGTGCTGCTTCTCCTGCACACAGCAGGAGACAGCGGCAATTGCAGTCTTAATTTTAAATCAGACTTACCGGGGTGGGGGGTTTTGTGACGTGAAGAAGGCAAGAATGGGCGGGAGGCCCGCAGGAGGCAGACAACGTCCTGAGAGGGACCTGCGAAAATCCGTGCGTGCACAGCAATGAGCGTGCAATAAAATGCTCCTCAGACAGAGCTCTAAGACATGCCAGTATTATAATCCTGAAGTTGCAGATGGGCAAGAGAATGACAGTTTGCTGAGGGTGCAATCCTATCATTTGCACTCTCAGTGATCAGAAGCTCCTAAACTAAAAGGCATCCGATCATCCAAAGGAGAGGTTCTCTTCACAGAAACTGCGAGGGGGTAGGGGAGAAGGTTGAATTACCAACTCCCCCTTCTGAGGTCAGAGTACTGTCTCTGGCCTCAGAAGGATTTTACGAGTGATCCCATGGGCCCTGGGATGCTCTCTCAGGGACCATAGGATTGCTCTACTCTTTGGACACCAGGTCAAGCTGCTACCTTCTTCTAGAGAGCTTCCAGGCTGCTCTGATCAGCAGCTCCTTGCTCTGATCAATGTTGCTACTAATTATTTATTTCAAACTTTTATGCCCTTTTCTCAGCAAGCCCAAGACAGTGAACATCAGAAGTTGAAACAAGAATCTGTAAAATGGGGGGAGGCGGGGGGGGGGGGAGAGAACGGGGACATGACTATATATTCTTTCTAATCCTATGCAGGGATACTCAGAAGTAAGCCTCACTGCATTCAGTGGGATTATTCCCATGTAAGTGTGTGTTTTGTTAAAAAGCAGGGTAGAATATTTTAATGAGTGTGTACTCCTGACTGAAGTGAGATTTGAACAAGGGACACTCTTAGCTACTACACTAACTTTACAGTGCAATCTTATGCATGTTTGTTCAGAAACAAGCCCCACTGAGTTCATTGAGACTTACTCCAAGGTAAGCATATAGAGGATTGCAGCCTTAGGATATGTTGTCTGAAGATGAAGGCAATCTGATGGTTATGACTATTGTTGTTGTATGGGTGTAATTGACATATAAATGTCACTGACAACCGGAATTATATGTGGTTTGCACATAATTGCAAGCATGATTTTACCCAAAAATATTAGTCCAGGATTTGCTGTCTTCTATGCAGAGAGAAGTTCAGATCCCAGGTATCTTTTAAAAAGCAAGCTCAGAGCCAATAAACATTCAGAAACATCATATTGCATAACCTTCCCAAGACTGTATGTAATAAACTCACAGGATGTTGTCATAGTAAACTAGCATGTCAGGAAGATGACTACTGCAGGATCCTTCTTAAAATACTAGCTTTCTACAATCAGAGAGGTTTTGATCGGGGGAATATTTTAAAATATATCAAGTCACTTCCAGAAAAACTGCATCTCACATGTTATTTCTGAACACGTGGCTTTTCAGATCATTGAAAATAAATACAGCACTAGTTGACTCTTGGCTGAATAAAGTTGAGTCCCAGCTGGCCAATTACTGAAATGTACAATTCGTGTATAGCATTGAATTAAAGTGAACATGTTGCATGGCAATGGCTGGTGGAGCAAATATCAATTCACAAATGTACTCATAAAACTGAAATTGGTTTTCTTTTTCTTTATCTGGGAGTACAGATGAGTTTTCAGTTCCAAGAAACTATGTTAGCAACGTTAAAAATAAAATTTGCACTAAACACCAAGGAAATTAAGAGACATGCCTATATATCAAGCTTAAAATTTAATGCAACTACACAAAGTATATACAAGAAGTAAACAAGAATGTATTATTGTTGCATTATTATGTAACTAGTGGACAGGCCAGATTTTGCATTGGAATAGCCCTTAGTTTGATGCAGGAAGGCTATCTAGTCATGCAGCTGTCAGAGTTGAACACATTGTGACCATCCCATCTGAGTGAAGCCACACCTGTTGGCACCCCTGAGCACAGCCACTGCCATGGTGTACACCAATACCCAGTGAGGGAGAGGATTGTCCTCTACATTCCCCTGAGGTGGGCTCCCCACAGCAGGGAGAATGGAAGAAGCCATATAACTCTGCAACTCTGTCCTCCCCCACCCCATCTTCAAATTGCATCAACTGCAAAGCTTTGCACTGGTTTAGGAAGTCTACCATCTAGTGACTAAAGATGGCACTGCAGTCTACAAACACATTTAAATTAATTTCATAGTATCATAGAATAGTAGAGTTGGAAGGGGCCTATAAGACCATCAGGTCCTACCCCCTACTCAATGCAAGAATCCACCTTAAAGCATACCTGACTGATGGCTGTCCAGCTGCCTCTTGAATGCCTTTAGTGTGGAAGAGCCCACAACCTCCCTAGGTAATTGGTTCCATTGTCATACTTCTCTAACACTCAGGAAGTTTTTCCTGATGTCCAGTAGGAATCTGGCTTCCTGTAACTTGAGCCCATTATTCCATGTCCTGCATTCTGAGATGATAGAAGAGATCCTGACCCTCTTCTGTGTGACAACCTTTCAAGTATTTGAAAAGTGCTTGAAAGTTGTTTTAAAAAGCAAATACCCCTGAGGTCCACAGCCCTCCAGTTCCCTTAGAATGCATGTCAAGTTCCAAGTGTGTAGGCTTCACAGGCTTGGCCCTATGATGCAGACAGACAGATCCACATCTTTTACTATTACTATAGAAGGAGTTGAGTATACTCTACTGGATAGATATGTAGTACTATTAAAGTAGTAGATCCGTTAAACTCTTCTTATCCAAGCACATTAAAATCTGAAATCTAAACAAGCTTAAAAAATATTTCCAATAATTGCAAAGGATGTGAGAGAGAACAGCTTATTTTAGAAAACAATTGCATGATGTTCTTGCCTACTTCCAGGTAGTCATCATGACTACCAGGTCTCCCAGCTGGCTTTAACCATTTCCCTCAATACTTAATAGAGCCCCATCCTGTTGTGCCAGCATTTTTTCCAGTCATCTGAAGAGATTCATAGCCCCTTCTTCCTTGCCATTCAGCACTCCTGAATTTTCTTACAGTGTCTCATAAAATCCAGAATGCATAGGACTGCCAGTACCCGACATGGACTTTTATAACATTCACCTAGGCCCCCATTTCTCAGAACTAGAACTCCCAAAGTTAGTTGCAACCCTAGAAAAATATGCTCAAAAAGCAGGACCATTTCATCAAAACTGGAGACACCACTGTTCCAAGGGAAACCAGGGCTGTTCTGCAACTTTTTGTGTGCACCTACTGCCTTGTGTGCTGTGGTGTGGTAAAATAGCTCCCGTCATTTCAGAATGAGAAAATAATTTTCTTGGCTGGTCAAATGAGATAATTTAAATTTGTTTCCCCCCGCCCCCATGCACACATTAAATGATGTGACTATTTCATGGTTGCTGACACAGTGGTAATAAAACAGAAAGGCAATGTTAAATAAAATGTTGAATTCATGGGAAGATGAATTCTTTTTAAACAGTCACTTATGTTTAAATATTTTCTTATTTTTCTTTTAATTTTGCTCTCTGGTCTTGTCATATATTTTCTTAGAGGATACCCAAGAAACATTCTACAGAAGCATACTAAGCAACAACAACAGACATGCATAGAGTTGAATCCAATGTGAGTCCTACATAGAGTAGGTCCACAAAAATGAATGGGACTTACGTTAGACTAACATTGGATACAACCCATAGGCTGTTTCTGTTGTTGTTGTTGTTGTTGTTGTTGTTGTTGTTGTTGTTGTTGTTGAATTTTCCCTATGTGTATGATAAGAACCAAATTCTAACTCTGATATTGTGAACTTTCACAGACAGAAAGGAATTTTCTAAGTATTATTTTGTTTGCTTTAACTACTACAAATGTAATATAGTTACATTATGGAGCAAATTCTCTCCACCAGAATATTATTTCAGTTTTCCAGATTTGAAATGAAAAACAGATCACCTAAGTCAAGTGATCTGTTGCTGGCTGGTGAACATCTCTGATGCACATACAGACTCCCACAGCAAGGACATCCCTTTCTTTCAAGGCAACTAGTCAACCTGTGCATTTCCTTCACATGTGCATATCGGTTCCTTCCATTGTAATAAATGGGGACTGTTGCAGAGAGGAGCTCATATAAATATTGGAGCATAGGCAGAATTCTGGGTTGAAATGCACAACTCTTTTTCAGAAGCTAATCTTTCAGTAACAGGAGAAATCCTAATTTTATTCACACCAAGTATTCACCTAATGTTTATATGGGAAACCATTTAAAGAACTCCAATCAAAGTTCCCACAATGTGTGCTCTTCTATAGAAAGAGTCTACAAAAATGTCCTTCACGTGGCTGAAACTAATCTGGACAAAACACTAAAGCAACACAATGGAATAGATTAGGGAGCAAAATATACAACTCTTACCTCCATTTTCGCTTTGCATTCCTGGCATCTCCTGGGCAATAACGAGAAATACACTTTGTTTCTCCAACATTTATTACTGGGCTGTGAACATATCTGAACTGTGGATCTGACTGGATGTATTTTCCACCTTTCCCTTTAGGTAATCAACAGAATGTGTGGATCATTTATTAAAATCCAATGGGAGGGGGAGAAAACCTGTAAGTGGCTGTCATAACAGCCTGGTGTCCTTCAAGTTTATGAATCTTTCCAGTCTTGCTTAGTGAATAGTCTGCAATGACCTTCCCTTTAGAGGGCAAGTCTGCATAATTCTGCACTGCGCTGGAAACTTCATTTTGGATTCTTCTGCAAAAAGATTTTTTTTAAATGTTTTTCTTTCTCCCTTCTCTTTTAACAGGATTATCTGGCTTTTTTTCATATCTTAAGTTTTCTTCCAGTCACTTTTTCTTAGGGAAAATAAATCGCTCCCAGATGGTATCCTCCTTAACAAGTCTGCCAACCCAAATATATGGCATGCCGTTTACTGGCAAGGTGGCTGCGCTGACTCAGGCCCCTTTGATTTTTTTGTGCGATCTTTTTGGCTTGCACAGAAAAAATCACACAAAGGCAGAAAAAAATCTTCAGTTCATTCTGTATTTATTTGAATGCTTAAATGTATGGCTGTAGGTATGTGCCATGGGAAAGTTCTTCATTTAACAAGCAGCCCAAGCAAGTATGCAGATGACTGCTTTGTCTTGTATTTC
This sequence comes from Anniella stebbinsi, assembly GCA_029215795.1. Lineage (NCBI taxonomy): Eukaryota > Metazoa > Chordata > Lepidosauria > Squamata > Anniellidae > Anniella > Anniella stebbinsi. The sequence goes on from JARDYH010000003.1 coordinate 195,131,962, forward strand.
AGTCCTTTATTGTGAAGGGGCTCTATGTGATGACAGACACCTCCCATTTTTTATAACCAGAACTGAGCTAAACATCATGAGTTCATCCAGGTTTGCTGTGCACTTGATGATTTGAAGCTGAATATATGAACTGCTTCACTGAGAAGCATTGTGTTCAAGGAGATGGAGGCTATTCAGATATGAATACCTCATTTGCACGGCATGCTAAGCCAATGTTTAGGAGTGTGACATGCACAATCAGGAAAAGCCCTTATTCTTGTAACACAAACCATACATTGGCATTGGTCATGTTGGCAAGTCATGCTAAACCATGGTTTAACATGACCTACATGAGGGGTGAGCTGCAGTTATCTCTTGTATTCCCCCTTTCCTCCTTCCAAACAGTTTGGGAAAGGAAGACAAAAGCTTTCACATCCATGTTTATTAACTGCAATTTGTCATGTTATCCAAGCTGATAAACATCAATTATGGTTACTTTAAAACCACTTCAAACCATGTTTTCTGAAGCTGGCTTGTTTAGACTGACCATGGTTAATGCCAACCACAATTTAACATTTAGATAACCACTGTATACTGTGGTTAACTAAAAGCAGAAGTGAAAGCTTCTGAACTCCACCTCTCATCCTTGCAAGGGAGGAAAGGTAAGAGGGTCGTGTGGGAGCCCAAGGCTCATGTGCATGCTACTAAGCCATAGTTTAGCACAGGGTGCCGAAACTTGTTCATTCCAAGAGCCAAATTCAATTTTGGAGACGCTCTTGGAGCCACATTCCACTGGTACAGTGGGTCCGAAGGCAAAAGGAGTGCAAAATTAACTCCCCCAAACCCACCAGCATATTGTAGCTCAAAGTAACTTAAACCTTCAGCATTTTGGAATGGGGGGAACACTTCACAAAAGCCAGGAAAACACCAAACAATCGGTTTTTGGGGAAGGGGGGGTTGGCTGGGGAAGGGAGGTTGGGAAACCAGGAGGGCCGGATCTGTCACCCAGGCCAGAGTTTCCCTACCTCTAGTTTAGCACAGCTATAGTTTGTGTTAAAAGAATGAGACTTGAGCTCATAGAGTCTCTCCTCCTCTCCTCCATCGCCTTGCTCACTGAGATTAAGTTCTGAAAACCATAGCTGTCAAGTTCTGACAGTATGGCATGCTATGCTGGCCACAAACTAGGATCAGACATTTCTAATCCTAGCTTGCAAGCAGAGGAGACAGCCAACGAAACCCATTTCTTTTCTCTCAGGCATTAAAGAATTTAGATTTTATGGCTGTTTTTATATATTTTCCCCAGAGAACTTTGGTTTTTAGGCATATTAACAAATAGTAATAATAATATATGCAAAATCCGTGGTGATAAATCTGTGATCCATGCAATAATGGGCCTTGCTAGTATACATTACTAAAGAGTGAGTTTGTATTTGGGGGGAAAGTTTGTATATGTCCCATCTTACTTTTCAGATGATGATTATCGAGAAATGATGAGAAAAGCACAATATAAACAGACCCTAAACAGACTAAAAACAAAAGAGCAGATTAATTATGTGAAGGACTTGATACATCTTTAGCTGGCACTGAAGAGCTGGGAGAAGTCCACATCCTGGCCTCTGCCCCTGATCAAGAGATAAGGGCCATTGGGAGGATGCACCACCTGCTTGCTTTCCTCTTCCTTCCCCATTATTTTTCCTTTTGTATCACATCTAGTAGATTACAAGCCTGTGGGCAGGGATTGATTTATAAAATCTCTAGAAAGATAGGAAGCTGCCTTATGCCAAGTCACATGATTGGTCCATGTAAGCCAGTACAGTCAGTATTGACTGCTAGTGGCTTTCCAGGGTTTCAGGCAGATGTCTTTCCAAGATCTACCTGGAGTTGCCAGGGATTGAAACTGGGACATTTTGCATGCAAAGCATGTGCTTCACCAATGAGCTATGGTACTGTGCGTTTTTTTAGGTGGATAATCATCAACTTCATAAAAACATCAGCATCAAGCATGCCTCTCTGGTGTTCCACCAAGGATAAGGTCCTTTCCCTGGCTCCATCTACCTCATTTCAGAGGGTAAGGAAAGCTGGAGAAGTCCTTCAGAAGTTCTTTCCCATTGTCCCCAGTGTTAAGGTGTTGCAGAGGTGAAATAGAATACCACTCTCCTGGTGTACGCTATCCTGAGTTCCTTGAAGGGAAGGTGGGATATCAGTGTGACATAAGCCCTAATGAGGTTTTCATCACAAACATGTGAACACAGCTGTAGGGCTGTGTGCGAAAGCCCCAACCCCCAACGCTGCCATTCCAGAGAGACTTGTGCACATTCTAAGCACATTCAGGTGAACATGCTCAGACTCTTCCCCATGACTGGGAACCCAGCACTTTCAGGATTGTTGATGATCACAGAGAGGCATCTAAGCACATTTACCTGAGTGCTGTGAATCTTGCGCTAGATCTTGCGCTATCCACGATGGGGCACAAGGCCCCTCAGTCCTGTTCACCATCTTCTCAATGAATGCTTGAATCGGGCTGTCGGGTGGGTGCCCCTTAAAAATTACTAGTTACTGTCATGAGTCTACAAAGTTCTACACGTAATCCATTATAAAGAATAAGATGATTTAAGATGCACCAAATGTTTACCTATTCTGTTTTTCATGTGAAAGATGTGCATTTGAAGTGGCAGTGAAATGTTATGCCAGAATATGAATGCTGGGAGTTGTAGGACTCTTTGCTGTCTAAACATGCAAAGGATTGCACCGTAAATGTACCTTTTCATATGGTTGTTCACAAACATTTCCCCCCTCCGCAGTTGCTTCAATACTATTTATTAGGGTTTAAATCTCATTCCAAGAGTGATCGTAGCCATTCAAAGATAATGGCATGAACCTGATGACTTACAATGCCATGTAGCCAAGCAGATTTGGAGGCTGTTTGGAGTGAGGGCATGATTTCCCCTGCTTGGAATGAGCACTTTTGTCCCCTTTCAACATAGGCCCCAAGAAATAGTCCAGAGGCAGTATCATTGTGCCATTGCTGAAAATATTCATGGAAAGGCCACCTTTTCTACATTTTGGTTTGCAAAGAATTTATACTTTAAAAAAATTAAATAATAAACACAACCATAACGTTCGAGGCTTATCTTCCACAAACACACATTCTGATTCACCCTGCAAGCATATGTACAGAGAAGCAGGCCCACACGCACGAACTACGCATGCAAATGGGTGCTGCATACACAATTCCTCCCCCGGTTCAGCAGCCAGCCCTGTTACAAAACCAGAAATAGGGCTGATTAGCTGTTCACTCCCTCCACAGTGCCAAACAGCTGGTTGGCATGATTGCCAATTGTTTGGGAGCATTACGTGTGGGCACAATTTGATCAAAGCCTTTACTTGTTACATGTCAGGGTAGGATAATTCTGACCCAATCCTAATTACGCCTTCCCAAAGAAAATGTTGTTGTTTGTAAAAATCTGTATGTCAGCAAAAGTAAAAAAGAAATTAAGGGGGGAAAGCATTTTTGTTTTGTTTTTTTGGCAGGGATTGTCTGTGAGTAGACCAAAAACTACGCAACTCCAGTAAGCTTTAAAGATCTCCATAGACTCCTCATCACTGACAGCATAAAAGTAACTAAAAATTGGAAATATTCCCAGCCTCCCTCAGTCCTTATAAATCATATCTATGTTATCTTTGACTTATTTTCTTGAGGAAAGGCTATTGGCAAAAATAAACAGGTCTGGACTGGACCTAACTATCTCCCCCCACCCCCAAAAAAACCCTCAATAATGAGTTCTGAAACTATTGCTCAAGGAACATGGAATATATATATATATATATATATATATATATATATATATATATATTTCAGTCAGAGGCATGAATTCTACCAGGTTCTATGATTTATACTTACATATTGTTACAAATGAGGCAGTTTTGAAAGAAGGTTAATGGGGCCAGAAGGACTGTTCAAATTAGCTCCTTAAGAGTCAATGGCAAAGCATGCAAGCCACATCTGTTGTCAGGCAAAATTGCAGGGAAAGGGCCCAGAAAGGCTAGGAGATGGTTGGAGAGCATGACTCATCCTTACTCCCCATCCCAGAGGGAGTCAGCAAGCTAGGTGTGTGCACACAAAAAACAAAGCAGATGAATTGTAGGGGGGGTTGGTATGACAGACTCAGGATGTTTCTACACTTGCCTTTTGTCATGGGATCGTCCCTGTGCGTGCAAATGATGCACAGGGACTCTCGGGGGCAGAGAGGATGGGCTCAGGTTTTCCCTGGGATAAAGAATCTCTGGGAAATCCCGATTCTTCCCACAGTTCCAGGAACGTCCTGAGAACGTGGGAGGTGTAGGCACCCATCCTACCTGGTGGCCACTTACTCGCAAGCAAGTGGGCACCAGAAACAGGCATGGAGCCATGCCACGTGGCTCCGTGCCCATCAGGGGAGAGGGTGGCAGCAATGTCGCCCCCTGTGGGATGGCAGGGAGGGGGTTGGGGGCCCAATTGCATTTTAAAAAAAACTTATCTTTTGCGCTGGAGCGCAAGTGTGCTCTCTCCTGCCCTTTGAAAAAAAAATGTTGGGTCTGACAGCCCAGGAGGAACTTATTTTGTGGAAAGATGGAGATGATCCCGGAAGCAGGTACATCTGGGATTGTCTGCCCTCCCTCCCTCTATGCCCATAGGTGTAGAAAGAACCCAAGAGAGAGAAAAGCTAGTTTTGAAGTCTGGAACCATGTTGAGATGCCACTGCCTTTCTCTGGAGACCGGATGTGGGGCACCGGATTTGTTGTCTGTCTGCTGGACTTTTAAGCTGTGACTCTACCTGTGTTCAACTTTTATATTTATACATCAACTCAAATATTACAGAAATGCCCCACATTTCCAGGGATCAATTTCTCCAAAGTAGGGATGGGCGAACTCACCCATGTCTGATTCGTTGGATGCTTTCCACACCGTCGCTGACCACCCCTGCTTGTTGGGCCACACCAGTCTCTTTTCAGGCTCTGGGAGGCCCAACAAGTTCTTGGCAGCTATCTGCCCTCGCTCCAGAAATTACGCATTTTCCCCCTTTTGTACATGGTGTCCATAATGGCCCCATTCATACAAGAGTAATGGCCTGAATGGAGCATTGTGCCCATACTCTTACATAAATGGGGCCATTACGGCCGCCATTTACACAACAGGAGGAAATATGTTTTATTTCCAGAGCCTCCATTGTGAAGAGCCTCCAGATGAAGGAAGACATCTGGCGAGCACTCATTGGGTCTCAGGGGCTCTTGGAGCATGCATTCATGAATGCTCTGCAGGCTCCCAAATGGGTCCAGGGGAGGCGGACATGGGGGAGTGCATCAGACTCCTGGACTCAGTCGGGCCCCGCAACACCCCTACTTCAAAGGAAAGTAAACCCAGATAAGGATTACCCCTGGAACTTCCACACTGCTCATGGGCATGGGCAGGGCTATGCAGAAGGGGAGGCAGTGAGGCCAGTTAGGCTGGGGCCCACGATTTTGAGGGGGCACTCTGACAAGGAGGTCCTCCCTAGCTTTCACTACTGCTTCCATAATGTAAACGGCCCATCGAGTAGCGAGGAGCCCATCTTGCAGAAACAGCACAGAAGCCATCCGTCATGAATACCATGGTCAGACTATAAGCTCCAGAGGGCCATGCCGCATGCAGGGCGGGGATATATGTGCCTAAGTTGCGATAGTTGTCCTTACTGCGTCTCTTTCCTCAATCTTCTCCATGGCATATAATCTCTGGAGCGGAGGGTGAGGTAATGATGATAGTTATTAATGATAATATTGATGATGATGACAATGTTTGATAATGATGGACTGTTCTATTGTTGTTGCTTCTATTTGTACAGCAACTAAAAATAAATGTTAATTCCTGATTCAACATTGAGGTGTTGTAGAACAGGTTTAATATGAAGGTGTTATGTAGAACGGACATGTTGGTGGGCACGCCCCCTTGGGGCAGCCATGTTGTCCTTTTTTGGTTTCCATGGTCAGCCTAACAGAGAGTCAAGGGGGATTAAGATGTTTTACTTAATATATATTTTTTCAGATTAGTTTTGTCACACTGACAAGGCAAAGTTGCTTGATTTTTCTGTTGTTATTGATGAATTTGCCCAAAGAAAAGCACATAAAGCATTTCTGAATGTGAAGAAGTGATGTCTGACATCTTGAATAAAATGCTTCCCATTACCTTCTTTATAAATCATTCTAGTTCATATATGTATTTAGCACTGAATCAGTGCCATTGATTAAAAAATACTTAATGAGCAGTTTGAAATTGGGGGGGGGGGGTTTACATACTTCCCATTTGGCCTGGGCATATTACCAGCTCTGCATGGCCCTGGGCATGGGCAACAATATTTTAGACAGCTGGTTCCAGGGGAAATAAGAGTGAAGAGGTCAAGACCGGGAATGAGGCACCTCTTTCAACCTGGGCCTGGATTGAAACCCCAGGATGGCCGAATGTGGCCCCGGGCCTATGGTTCCTCGCTCCTGACTTAGGAAACAAGCCATTGTGTTTCAAAGACAGCACTGGCTTGAAAAAGAAGTGTCTTTTACGATGAAATTATTATATTTTACTTCAAAGGAAACAGGTTTATTGTGCGACTTTTAGAATACTGTAATAAATATATTTCAGTGGGTGGAGTTCTGGTATTTTAAGTGCTTGCTTGACATCTTATGACTCCTACGTACCTAACAAACATCCTGATTACCCTCAACCTGGAGCTGCCTGTATTCTAAATATATCATATTCAGACTCGTACTCTTTGCTTAGGTAAAGCTGTTTACGAGGATGGCAAGCTCTGCTTCCTCTCTCTTGCCTACATATATCAAAGCACTCGTTAGTGAAGAAGATCATGAGGCTCTGAAACAGAACAGATAGCATGATACATACCTGCACGCATGAAAGGCTGAAAGACAAATAATACGGTAGGAGAAAAAATATGGCATGACAGAAAAGGGAAAGGGACTGGTGTTCCTTTCCCTTCAACCACAAATATTTATTTTGAATAGGGATGTGCCAAAAACATTATACATTTCTATATTTACCTTGAAATTAGCAGATTTGGTGCAGCCAAATTCCTGAAAAATACCGGATTGCTTACTTAGGGAAGGATGTCCTTCCTTGGTTAATTTCCCCTGTACTTCAAGCAAGGGACTTCAGATTACTAACAATCGTTGCCAAGGTAAGAAGACTATGGTGGGTGCATTTTCCCCCACTGCAGTCTATCCCAACATATGACTGAACATTCAGATATCCAGGTTGCTACGTGATATTTACCATCAGCACATAAACAGATCTGTACACATCAGGTTCCGATTTTTTTAAGTGCTTCATCAAGCAACAGGGCAAAGGCAGAGGAATCCAGAATGCAATGAGTAATCAATCATCACTAAAAAGAGAATGTGGCAAGTATTCATTATACATACAGAAAACTCAAAAGGCACAGGAGCAAATACCCAGGGAACAAAAGGAATCACTATGCTATTTGAAAGGCAACCTTGCTGGGACAGCTGCGTTGAAGTCACCCATTCCCTACCATTGGCTCTCCAACCAGGTCCAGACCAATTATCTGGATCCATTTCAGTTGTGGTTTAGGCTGGTTTTTGCTATGGAAACAGCTTTGGTTGCCCTGTATGATCACCTATGTCAGGAGAGAAACAGGAATAATAAGAATAAGAATAAGAATAAGAATTATTATTATTATTATTATTTATAACCCGCCCTCCCTCCGGATCGAGGTAGGGAACAACAACAATATAAAACACAAAAATCACAAACAGTTAAAATTTAAAAACAAGAAAAAATACATCATTAAAAACATCTTAAAATTCATCTGGATAGGCCTGTCAGAAGATAACAGTCTTCATTGCTGTCTTAAGTTCATGAAGACTGCTAATTTGTCTAATCTCCTCCAGCAGACCGTTCCATAGTCTGGGAGCGATGGAAGAGAAGGTCCTCTGGGTAACACTCGCCAGCCTAATTCTGGCTGACTTGAGTAAGTTCTTCCCAGAGGACCTAAGTGTGCAGGGCGGATTGTATGGGAGAAGGCGATCCCACAGGTAACCTGGACCCAAACCAACACTTTATACTTCGCCTGGAAACTGATTGGCAGCCAATGAAGCGATTTTAAAACTGGTGTAATGTGATCCCCCCTAGGCGTACCGGTGACCAGCCTGGCTGCCATATTTTGAACAAGTTGAAGTTTCTGGACTAGGCACAAAGGTAGCCCTATGTACAGCGCATTGCAGAAGTCAAGCTTCGAAGTTACCAGCGTGTGCACTACCGTCTTTAAGTCTTCCAACTCTAGGAAGGGGCGCAGCTGGCGTATCAGCCGAAGCTGATAGTAGGCACTCCTGGCCATCGCATCAATCTGAGCTGTCATCTGGAGCGATGGATCCAGGAATACCCCCAAGCTGCGAACACAATCTTTCGGGGGGGGGGGGTGTAACCCTATCCAGAACTGCTTGACACACCTCCAGACCCAGGTTGGGGCCTTTGACAGCGAGCACCTCTGGATTCAGCTTCAGTTTGTTTTTCCTCATCCAACCCATTACCGCCTCCAAGCATTCATTCAGAGGAGAGACACTATCTTTAGCTGACGATGTTGTCGAAGGCATAGAGCAATATATTTGGGTGTCATCAGCGTATTGATAGCACCCCGCCCCATGCCTCCGGATGATCTCTCCCAGCGGTTTCATGTAAACGTTAAACAGCATTGGGGAAAGGATGGCACCTTGTGGTACACCACATAGCAACTTCGTTTTTGAAGAGCAGCTATCCCCAAGCATCACCATCTGGAACCTGCCCGAGAGATAGGATCAGAACCACTGAAGCACAGTGCTCCTGAAGAGTGGGACCTTGTTTATTCTCCTTGATCTCCTTCATTTTTGATACAATTGAAATGGTATCCTTCTGAGACTATTGCCTGAGTTGGGAGTGGAGGATACTGCATTGCAGTGGTTTCATTTCTATCTCGATGGTCAGTTCCAGAAGGTGGTGCTTCAGGGATATTGCTCAGTCCCATGGATTCCCCAATATGTGGTTCCTAACATCATACAACTCTCAGCATGCTCCATACATATATTAACCTTTCCTATAACCAAATGGTGCTTTCTCTTAAGTAAGTGTGTTCAGCATCAGGGCAGCAGAGGGAAATCCTATTGTATTCCTTTAGTTATGCTGATATGACATGAGGCATGTTTAGACAGAAAAAAATCCTACCACTCTTTCGTATCTGGTCACTCCAGCCATGTTCAAGATTATTTCATAAAGTAGTCACATTATTGCTTCACTAGATGCCTATTCACATTAAGCATCTTTTCATAGTTTGCACCGCACTGCACATCAGTGTTTAACCAGTGTTTACTGAAGTACACATGTTGCCTATGCAAGGAGGCGCACCCTTCAAACATATACCAGCAAGCCACAACAATCATGCCTCCCTGGCATGTGTCCGTGTGCTCTGAATATTTGGGAATGTGTTTGTTCCATTGACACTTTATGTGTCAACTATGGGTAGGGATATAATAAATTCATATGTTTGTGCTTTATCAGAATTTGCCCAGTTTGCACCTCCCAGAACCAAAAATGCACCTGAACACCATATATGGTCAAACTATGAGCTTGTGATGCAATTCACTCCACAAAAAACATATGTGTTTGAAAAATGAGTACATCTGAAAAAATGTGCATAAGACTGTGTACATGTCAAAATTATGCACAAATAGGATTTAATAAATGGGGGAAATATGTAGATTTCAAAAATGTGCACAATTGATGCATATATTTGGAAATATTCACACGAAAGCACACAAAGGTTTGCGCAAAAAGAAAAAAATGCTTGAACTCTGATACAGGCATAGGTCAAAATAAGCTTCAAGGTGGCAATCAGAGAACCTCAAACAGCTTGGGTTTTTTTGCCAATCAGCACATCAGTTGCACAGACAGAGGCCCTTTCGACACCATGGGGGTGTAGAGGGAAGGAGGGAGGGAGGGAGTTCCTGGAAGTAGCTGCTTTTGGGATCATCGCCTAGGGTGACCGGATAAAATCCAGGTCAGGGCTCATGTAACTTTAACAGTTGTAGAGAAAAGGGAATTTCAGCCAGTGTCATTTGTGTGCAATTAGCCCCTGGTGAAATTCCCTCTTCATCACAACAGTTAAAGTTGCAGGCACTGTACTAGAGTGACCATATACAAAAGAAGGCAGAGCCCCTGCACCTTTAACTGTTGGGATGAAGAGGGAATTTCAGCAGGAACTAATTGCATACAAATGACACTGGCTGAAATTCCCTTTTCTCTACAACTGTTAAAGTTACATGAGCCCTGACCTGGATTTTATCTGGTCAGCCTATCATCACCCTAGTACACACCAGAAGTGCAATGATCCGGCTTCCACCCGGGCCATCGCAGTTGTGGGCGCCATTTTAAATAAAAGTTCCCCCAAAATGGGCCACCCACCCACCCCCACTATCCTGGGGATGGCAAAATTGCTGTCCCCCCTTCCTTAATGGGCATGGCTCCGTGCCCATTTCTGCTGCTATGCTTACTCATGAGTAAGCACAGCAGCAGCCAAGATAGGCAGCCAGATCTCCCGCAGTTCCAGGAACTTCCCAGGATCAAGGAAAATTTGAGTTTCCCCAGGGATCTGTTATCCAGGGGAATAGCCGTGCCTGTCCCCCCCCCTCCCCCAGGAGTCCGTGTGCGTCGTTTGGACTCACAGGGACCAACAAGGGGCCATCCCAGGCAAACAGCCTAGTGTAGAAATGGCCTCAGTCAACATGGAGCATGAAGCCCAAAATTCTATGAGAGTTAAATTTTTGAAATGACCCTTGTTGATGACAGCAGGAGGTGTTAGGATTATGTGAAATGTGGTTTACTACAGATCTCTGATTATGGCAGGGGAGGACATGAACGGTATAAGGATAGTTGTGTTAGGAACTGAAGGGTATTGTAAGGGCAGACCAATGGGAATTTAGTGACATATGGAGTGCAGCAGGCAAGAGTGGATGAAAGTGTGGTTTATTTATTTATTTATTTATTTATTGCATTTCTATACCACCCAATAGCTGAAGCTCTCTGGATGGTTCACAAAAGTTGGAACCAAGGAGCTGACTGGCTGTAAATGTGTAGCTCCAGGTTGAACTCTGGAAGTATAGCCTGAAGTTTTCAAGTTTCTAGTCCTTTTAATCAACCTCTCAAAAAACCATGTTACTTATATTCCCACGGGGCCAATTCAACTCTCAGCCCTAAAATAGATCTTCCTTGGCAAAGGTTAAATCATAGTTTTCATGAAAAGGACTAGGGCTAAATCAGAAAGTCTTGCTCTACCAACGCCCACGCTACACCTGTTTTGAGAATAAATAGATTTGTTTCCAGTGTTGCCCATTTGGCATTTCTCGCCACCAGTAAATATACCTTCTAATAAAAAAGTCACTTCGATGCAGAATTTCATCATTAATCTTGTTCCGCTAGGGCAGCCTTTAGGGTGCCAAGATTAACAGTGACCTGAGGAAAAGCCGTTAAAAGGTGTGTTGGCCTCCTGTCTGGTACACAACAGGCATTCATTCCGGTCAGCCTAGTGCTCCCCACCTTTCCCATAAAGGGAGGCTTTAAGAAAGCCATGTACAAGGTACAGATATAGAAGCATGAGACCAGATGCTGAGGTAGCGTTTGCTACATTGACATCAATTGAGCAATGCCAGTTTGTACCAGTTACAGCCAGGTGTAGCATAGAGTGCTAAGAGCAGTTTATTATACCAAAGCAATGTGACTTGAATGATGGCATTATGCTCCCTTCAAATTGATGCAGGTAGCCAATGCTGTCTGATTGTTTACATATCCTAGTGGATGATGGCTTCATGGCCACAGTAAGCTCTTGGAAAAATAGAAAAGGAAAAACAACCACCATGTAGGCAACAGGAGCTAACTTTCAGGTACAGGATTATGAAAGATGACTGATAAAAACATACATTCAAATGGAACTAAGCTTTTGTGGGCTTTGTCCCCAAAGCCATTGAGGTCTGCCTCTCACCCTTGACCCAAAGGGCCTAAGTCCCAGGATCCACATATATGTCACCATTTTTCAAGAGTCGGCAACCACATTGGTTCCAGATGTCATGAAACAGTACCACTTCAGAATCCAGGTGCAGAACTACATGTTTAAATTCTCCCCAACACTTGGCAGGTAGAAGGCCAGAACCACCTTCATGCAATTATTGAAGAATGGGGCCATACTGCTGGCCCTCAACCCAATGTTGCATGGCTTGCCCAAACTTGCCACTTGATGTGTACCTGTTGAGTGTGGATTCTGCAAAACACACATATAAGCAGTGGCGCGGCCAGAGACTGGACCTCGAGGAACAGGTCTGGCCTGCTTGGGCTCCAAGGGCCCTACCCAACCCCAATACCCCAATACAGTAGCCAGATGACAACCCCTTTAATTGATTTTCCACAGGCAGGAGGTATTCAATGTAGGGAGCCTTTGATCTAGAACCAGAACCACCTGCATTCTGAAGTAGTTTGGGACCTGGATGCGACTGAATGTGTGAACTGGTCCTAAGGCTACCCTAATTGTTCGAGATGTTGTCATGGAACCTGCTGCCACTGAGTATCCAGATTCCCTCCTTTCCAACAGGGATGCATCTCATGTATTATACCTCCCTGGAACCACAATATTATCCCAGTTGTTTTCATAGTGAGAGTTTGGACCAAACTAAATGTTCTGTCTAGCAAGCATGGTGGAAGGGGATTTTGGACAGAGGATTTAAATATTTTCCCCTGACCTGTTTTTGTCATGAAACTCCACCCACCACCCTTGGGGGGTTAAAAAGGGGGGCAGTTCCACTGGAACCAATGGAGCTTTTTCTCTCTTTATTTTTTTTAACCCTCCTGCAAGGCGTATGGAATTTCGTGACAAAATCAGGTGAGGGGAAAGGTGTTTTTTTTTAACCTTCCCAAAGTACTACTACAGTCCCTATCTGAATAGAACATTTAGTTTGGCCCTTAGTTCAGTGTTTTGCTGTGTTTGGGGCACAGTTCCACCTCTTAGGCTACTTTATAATGGTGTGGGAGTAGGGATACTCTCAACATTAATGAAAACATGATGATGGCTGAATACTTCATCCTAAAAAAAATTCCCCCCAAATGCTCTGTTGTTTCTTGGGATACTGTTTAATGAGTTGACAGGAGTCCAAGGAGTCTGAAACACAGCAGATGTTTAGCACTTCCTTTTGGTGGTTGCTAATGCATCCCCCATTATTTGCTAGTCATGTGGAGCCTCACCTCTTTCTGGGAAAGGAACACTTCACTTTTGCTGTCTAGCAAGTTCTTTTATTTATCATTGACATACTCAGGTTTTGGCAACCAACAATGTAACAGAGACATGTCAATGGAAACTGGACGGCAAAATGGGAATTCCAAGAGGAGCCCTGGCTCGATCATATTGTCTCTAATTTGGGTGATTTACAGTTTTACTGGAAACAGTAGACATCTGGGATTATCACATTTCATTCCATAGTTATACAGAAGGCAGATAATGCAACAAATAACAGACCCAAGGAAATGCTGGGCTTGGTCTCATACACACAGGAAAATGACAACATAGCTTTGCCTTCAATTCTGTCTTTGGGATAGTCCGAAGCAGCAGAATAAGGTGGTAGGATCCTGAGGTAGTAGAATAGGATATGCCACTTTGGACTGCCAATGGGGATGCTATTTTTGAATGCTGCTCTACATCAACTCCTCCCTACTCCTAGAAGGCTAGTACAACAGGAAGAAAGATTCTGGTTCTGGGAGTCATTCCTAAACAGAAGAACTCATAACGGTGATTCCCCACCTTCAATAGAAATGGTACAGTCCATTTTAGATTGCAGTAAAGCTGTTGGTCAATTTGGACATACTATGCAACAAAATGATGGTAAGACATTGTGCTACCCAAGACATAATAGTAGTGGAAGTCCATATTTGACAGGTGAAGCACTATAAGGACTTGAGGGGAAAAAAACACTGGATATTATGGCTAAAACTTGGCTTTGGAATGGCATATCATTTTAACCATCCCATGCAGCTCTTTCAAGCCTATTATACATGTTTGTTAGTCAAGTCATTTGATGCCAAGAATGTCCAAATTAGATTGTATCTATGATAAATAGAAGACATAACCATAGCCCTTAAAGCAGATATAAGATGAAAAACACACACTATAAACATGTAGATATAAATGGACAAACAGAAATATGGGTTGTGAACAAATAATCATGTTTATTTATGTATAGGAATGAAGTTTACAGAACATGTTGGCATCTGGTTATCACTTGCAATAAGAGTACAAGGAAATGGTTAACCAACAGAATTGGAACAGTTGATGGCATTGCAGACACACAAGCAACAGTACAATCCAATTTTTTTTAAAAAAAATGGCGCATCTTTGGCATTTTGTAACTGCTGGCGCTGCAGTAGGGAGACGTGTGGTCTGTGGGAGGGGCATGGATTTTCCAAGTTACCCACCCCTAGACTATCTATGTTGCTGTTGCTTTTGTGGTCAGGAAGTGGACATGATCTTTTTTTCTCCATTTTCAAGTTACATTGTCTCAGTGTGGATCATGAAATGGGAAAGTTGCATCTCTTCATATTGTATTTCTTGCTCATTAGCCTTCAAGAAATCTGTGATCACATCACTGTTGCCATATTTTTTTTAGTAAGATAGAGCTCAGCTTATGTTGTTATTATCAAGGTCTGTGATTAGGTGCTTTCTGATAGGTGTGTGCAACAGATCAGGTCTGATCCACAATCCAGACCCGATCCAGGGGAAATCGGATAAAATTATCTGAACCGATCCACAGCACCTGGATCGGCTGATCCAACACGATCCGATCCAAAAAGGACCCGATCAGACTCCCTCCCCCCACTCACGCTCCTCACCTGCCCCGGCAGGTAAGGAGCGTGAATGTGGGGAGGGGGCTTACCTGCTGGGGCCATCTGCAGCGGATGGCCCCAGCAAGTGAGGAGCATGAGGGGAAAGAGGGGGCTTATCAGCCAGGGTCGTCCGCTGTCATCCGCAGGTGCCAGCAGATGGCAGTGGATGGCCCCAGAAGGTAAGGAGGAGTGCGAGGGGGGACTTACCAGCCGGGGCCATCCACTGCCGTCCGTGGGCGCCAGCAGGCACCAGCGGACGGCAGCGGACAGCCCCAGCAAGTAAGGAGCGTGAGGGGGGAGGAGTGAGGGGGCCCCACTTACCTGCCGGGGCGTCCGCTACCTTCACCTGCTTGAATCTACTGAGAACTAGGCTTCGCAGCCTAGTCCTTAGTAGAGCGCCAGTTGATGATCGCCTGGCGCTCTACTGAAGACTAGGCCGTGAAGCCTAGTTCTCAGTAGATTCGAGCAGGTGAAGGCAACGGACGCCCCGGCAGGTAAGGAGGAGCACGGGGGGCTTACCTGCCGGGCCCGGCTGCCGCCATCCGCTGCTGCCTGAGCGACAGCAGATGGCAGCAGACAGACCCGGCAGGTAAGGAGGAGCGCAAGGGGAGGAGGGAGGGCCCCCCACTTACCTGCCAGGGCCGTCCGCTGCCATCCACTGGCACCCGCGGACACCAGCGGACGGCAGTGGACAGCCCCAGCAAGTAAGGAGCGTAAGGGGAGGAGGGGGCTTACCTGCCGGGGCCATCCACTGGCGCCCGCGGGCGCCAGTGGACAGCAGCGGACAGCCCCAGCAGGTAAGAAGCGTGAGGGAGGAGGGACAGGGAGGGTGGAGTTAGGCCCCCACTCACCCCCCACCGCCATTTTTCCCCATAGACTTGCTGTCAAAGCTTTCTTTTCCCCAATGCAAGTCTATGAGGAAAAATGGCAGCCAATCCGAAAACCGGACATCCGATTTTTGGATCGGGATCAGGCCCGATCTGATCCAGGGGACCTCCAATTTTGTTCCTATCTGATCCGGAACAAAATTGGAGGTCCCGATCCAGGTCCTGATCCGATCCGGGAGGTCCGTGCACATCCCTACTTTCTGAACATATCTCCTTAGCTGCTCAGTGATTATTATTTTTAACATCCTCTACATCATGTATGCATTGTGAAGGGAGATCATTAGAGCACATGAATATGTTCTAATGATTTCCCTTAATTGCCTTCACCTTCTAGATTGAATAGGCCTAGGTTTCACGTCCTGTGAGATGCATGACCACTCTGGACTGATCTACACCAAGCAGGATACAACACTTTGAAAACATTTTGAAAACTGTATATGGAGTATGTCCTGGGCCCCAGCAGTTGTCACTACTGTTATAAACTGTTTTAAACCGTTTTAAAGCAGTAGTGATAGGCTTTCAGTCTAGGAGCATCTCTACATTAAGGAAAAAACCTGCCCTGTATCAGGCTTTTTTTCTCATGCCTTTCCATGTTCAATACAGGCTACTTCAGATGTGACCACATGATTTGTAATTGAAATATTCCCCTCTGGGCAATGTCCCATAAAGCTCAAAGAAACAGCACTATCTGGTGGTGGAATTAATCCTGCAATTATTTTTAGATACTGGATTATCTCTGGGGCTTTTTTTTAGTGAGATTTCCAGGGGAAGGCACGAGAGATGTCCTGGAGGTTTACAGTATTATATAATGAACCTGCAAACTTCTGTGAGTGGCCAGTCATGCAATAAGTTGCTCCTGTAGAGAAGCTCTATAGAACTTATTCCTTAGTCAATCGATGATGTAAATTATCCCACTGTGCATCTCATACATTTTGTTTAGCCATTCTGTTGTGTGGTCAGTGTAAACCTATGCTGGAATATTACCTGTATGTGAAATGTTAGAAAACACTAGAATTTGCAACAGGACCTCAGTGGCCTAATATTTATTTATTAGCAATTAGGGGCCAGAAGGACGGCAATAATTCTATATTCACAAAGGAGGCAGAGGACAAGAGATTAACAAGTATGTCAAATGGATATATAATACCTGTTGCATTTCGATCTAATTATTCACAAGAAAATAATCTTTTTGTACTGACAATAGCCCATTTCTTCTGGAGAAGTCTCATTGTACTCTAGAGTAAATGGGCTCTAGTTCACAGCAATAATTGGCAATATTAAAAGGATTCATATCAAATAATATTTAGCAAGAGGGAAGCATCTGTGGCTGCTAATCACCCAGATGGTTTTCTCCAAGTATTAGTATACAAAGAAGTCATCAGTGTTATTTATGCTAATTTTAGGGTCCCTTTACAATACAATAACATCTAAGGCAGTCGCGTCAGGATCTTCCAATTAGCTCTTATGGTTTAGAGCAGGGGCTTCAATGGGTGGTATCCAATGCTAGTCCTACTTAGAGTAAACCACTGAAATGAATAGGACTTAAGTTAGTCATTTCTAACTTAAGGCCCATTCATTTCAATGAGTCTGCTCTGAGTAGGACTAACATTGGATACCACCCCACGGGCAAAGCTGGACTTTTTTCTTACATGAAAAAGTATTTTGGCCACTGCAATGATAGTGATGGTAGTTTCGTGAATTTCTTAATGGATTTAATTCCTGTTTATTATTTTAAAGTACTTTGTTGTAATTTGTATTTTAACAGGTTTTTCTTATGTGTCGCTCAGGAAACCTAAAAAGGAGGGCAGAGGGTGCTGAGCCCCTCCAGGGCTGATGAGGCAAGAAGACTGCTGTTGTAGTCAAGGCTATTTGATACAGAAGGGAAAGAGCTGTGGCCCATTGTCTAGGCCCCAGGAACTGCCTGTTCTATCTTGCTTGCGTTGGGAGCAGAGATTTGCTGTGGAGGGAGGAGCTGAGCTGAGTATTAATGTGTGGAGAAAGAGGCGGATGGAAACAGAGTGGAGGCTGAGACTAAAGATGCTGAGCTGAGCGTCTAGTACCTCTAGAATTCCAGACTATTAATGGTAGAAGAAAACAGGAAGCTGCCTTATATCAAGTCAGACCATTGGTCCATCTAGCCCAGTATTGTCAACACTGACTGGCTGCAGCTCTGCAGGGTGTCAGGCAGGAGTTTTGCCTGCTCTACCTGGAGATAGCAGCAATCGAAACTGGGATCTTCTGCCTACTAAGTGTGTGCTCAACCACTGAGTTACACCCCTCACTTTTTAGCACAGTAAG
This sequence comes from Anniella stebbinsi, assembly GCA_029215795.1. Classification (NCBI taxonomy): domain Eukaryota; kingdom Metazoa; phylum Chordata; class Lepidosauria; order Squamata; family Anniellidae; genus Anniella; species Anniella stebbinsi. The sequence continues at coordinate 195,150,052 of JARDYH010000003.1, forward strand.
AAATCCTATTTGAGTTTAGATTTGAATTTAATATTGGACCACCTTGAGATTCCACACCTTAAAAACATTGCAGGGACCCTTGATGTTTCTTCAGGAACCCTTTGAATCCAAAATTAAAGAGTAGTATAAGAAGTAAAATAAGTAACCACTATAATTTCTCTCACCTCCCTATCACCCATCAACAATAGAATGACATAGTTTCCATGAACTCTGCAGCAATAAAAGTCCTCCCTGATTACTCGGGCAATGCATTTTTTAAAATGTTAATCATTTTAATATAAATACTAATCATAATGGCAAAAGTAGACACCATTATAGGATAAGCATTTCCATTTCTCTCACTCATATTGCATCATACATATGGACCACCTTAAAACATTTTCCTTCTAAATTATTTGCTCTTATGCAAATTTAGGCAAATTAAATTAAGACATTACTTGATTAATTGGTTCAAACTAATTTGATTAATTGAGTGAGATTACTTTAATTGGGTGCCAGACTTAATTCTGAAGGAAAGCACATTATTATGGAACATGGCTCTTCTGTCTGCTAGATTTTGAACTTTTCAGTGTAGAAATCACAAGATGCCCCATTATACAAGTGTCTATGAAGAAGAAGACAGACAGACCTGGCACCTATCCTCTGTCCTGCTTTTTATCCAGGTTGCAGAACTTATCAAGAATAAAATTGCTATTTTGATAATCTGAAAAAGAGACAAACATGTGTAATATTTAAAGAAAGGTAAATTAAAAATTAACTAACCAAAATATTGGCTGGCTTTACTTAAAAGAAAACTGTTGAGGACTGGTGACTACTTGTTCAAATAAATTCCTTGGCATGGAGTTATCTCTGCTTTTCAGGTGTAGTTGAAAAAATGAAAAATTCCCTATACTCAAGAGGCAACTGATGCCACTTATTTTGCAAAACAACTCTATTTTTTAAAGGTCCTAAGTCATTTTCTCATTTCCTGCTTCCACGCCTTTTCTGGGAAAAGGACTCAAAAAGCTTCCTTTGTAAGGAATATGCTGACAGTGTTGTATCATTGCAGCCAAGCAAGACCCAAAGTCACAGCAAAATCATTCATAAGCTTGACTGGCAGCCTTGAAAAATATTCAGTGAATTACGCCAAGTGTTTCAGGAATATTCAGCCCCCTCATTTCTGCTGCAGAAGATTCAAGATATTACAAAATACTGCAGTCACCTTCCCCAGTTAATCTAACTCATGTCACCTTTGGAACACTGACATTATTTCCTTCTTCTTTTTCTCTCTCCTACTGGTTTGTAAGAGCCAAAAGTCAATTCAGGGGTTTTCACACTTATTTACTGGATGGGCATAACCAGCCCAACATGTTCTTCTAAGGGCCCATTCAAGTGGCTTGTCATTGTGGCTGCTGCAAGGTCTCACGGGAGAACATATAAAGGTGATTTGTTGCTGCGGCTGCTGTTCCAGCTAGCTGAACTACTTGTACGAAGTGTTCAATAGTCCATTCATAGAGGAAACCTCACAGCCACCGACACGGCAGCAATTCGTATTCCAGACAATCCATGATAGTCAGATGTGCACTGGATCAGATCCGATCCACGATCCAAATCCGATCCAGGGGGAAATCGGATAAAATTATCCGATTTATCCAATTTCCAATTTCACCGCTGGATCGTCCGATCCAATCTGATCCGATCCAGAAAGGTTCTGATCCAGATCGGATGGATTGGCAGATCAGCGGGCGCCTGCCGGCGGCCACCGCCGCTTCCATTGGCGGGCACCAGTGGCCGCCCGCCAATGGAAGCAGACAGTGGAGGGGGGCTTACCTAGCGGGGCTGTCCACTTCCATCGGCAGGTGCCAGCAGGCGCCCGCCGATGGAAGCGGACAGCGGGGGGGGGGGCTTCCCTAGCAGGGCTGTCCACTTCCATGGGCGGGCGCCAGCGGGTGCCCGCCCATGGAAGCGGACAACAGGGGCAGGGGGCGGTGGACGGGAGCAGACGGCCAGGAAAGGTAAGCAGGGGGGAGGGGGCGTGGGGAGCGCATGCCGCGCTTACCTTCCGTAGCCATCCGCTCACCTGGCATGCTACCTAGGGGCAGGCCACGAAGCCTGCTCGCAGTAGTGGACAGCGGCGGACGGGAGCGGATGGCCACGGAAAGTAAGCAGGGGGAGGGGGCTTACCCCCCCCGGGGCTGTCCGCTTCCATCCACTGGCGCCCGCGGGTGCAAGCAGATGAAAGCGGACGGTCCTCGGGGGGTAAGGAGCACAGGGGAGGGGGCTTACCTGTCAGGGCTGTCCACAGCGGACAGCCCCGGGGGAGGAGGGAGTTAGGCCCCCCCTCACCCACCCGCCGCCATTTTTTTTCTCATAGATTTGCATTGGAGGAAAGCTTTCTTTCCCCCAATGCAAGTCTATTGGGGGGGAATGGCGGCCGATCCAAAAACCGGAAGTTCTGATGTTTGGATCAGGATTGGACCCAATCTGGTCTGGGGGCCTCTGATTTTGTCCGATCCGATCCGGGACAAAATTGGAGGTCCCGATCTGGGTCCCGATCCGATCCGGGGGGTCCATGCACATCCCTAGTCAGAAAGCAACATAGAAGTAGCCAAACTTCAGTTTGGTCCCTTTCCATGGTCTTTGTAGGTTGCATCTGGTTTCAATATTTCTTGTCTTAATCTTCAACACTGACTGTTCTTGTTTGGCCCTGGAGCTGGGCTAACCCTTTGAAATCATCATGAAGACATGCGGAAGAAGTGCTTGAAAAATTCTGGGAGGGGAAAAAAACTTAATTTTAATGAAAGACATGTCCATGATTATATATATATATATTGTGTGTGTGTGTGTATCTTCATTTCATATAATCTAAGCTTCAGTACACTAATATAATTATTCTGCTGTTTTCAAATCCTTTCTTTTGTCTGACAAATGGGTGAAATTCTGTGTCCCAAATTCCCACTTCCCTTAAACTCAACAATAACAGCAAAATAGCAAGGGCACAATCTAATCACAGTTCAGCAACTTTTCAGACCCTTTGATTTAAGTGGAAGATTTCAACAGTTGCTTTAATCTTTCCCATTGGAAACAACAAAACCTAAAAGAGCTTTTAACTTTGTTCAGTTCATTTTTCAAGTTACTTCAGTGAGTGGTGTAATTCTTTCTTGTTGGATTCTCTCCCCCCCCCCCTCATATAACACTTAGGCCCTTTTCACACCATCAGGGTGGAGAGGGCGGGAAGCGGGCAAACCCGGAAGTAGCCACTTCTGGGTTAGGCACGCTGAAGCCACATCAGGAATGCGACGGCCCAGGCTTCTCCTGGCCCGTCACGAGTCGCGGTGGCCATTTGTTCCCAAAGATCCATGGAAGAGTGCACGAGCGCAACTGTAAGTATATTAAAAAAAATCCCTGCATGCAATCGCACACCCCTCCCCCTCCACCATCCTGGAGATGGCAAAATCGGGTCCCCCCTCTCCTGATGGCCTCGGAACCGTGTGGTGTGGCTCCAAGGCCATCAGTGCAGCTGCCCTTACTCATGAGTAAGTGCGGCTGCACTGGGATGGGCGGCCACACCAGCTGCCCATCTTGCCATTGTCCTGAGAACAGGGGGGGAAACGGGATAAAAGCGTTTCCTGAACTCCTGGGAAAATGGAGGGCTGGCCCCTGCTTGCTTGTGGGATGCTCTGTGCGTCATGTGGCCACTCCGTGAGCAGGTAGGGGCAGCCCCGGGGAAAATGGCTGGTGCGGAAAGGGCCTTACTGTATGTTTTAAAGTTTTAATCTGGATTGTCATATTGCGGTTTTAGTTGTAAACTGGCCTGAGAGCCTAGGCTGTTGGGCAGTACAAATATTAAAGCAATAAAGAAATAAATAAATTGATATCGCAATTGTCAATTTTATGTAGGTCCTCAGTTGCTAGAAATGGTCCACCTGGTCCACTGCTGCCTTTTGAAGGCTTGGGCGACGAAGTAGAATCAGGGATCAAAGCAAGGCTTGGGATGGGTTCAGAGGAGTTATTGGGGGTCCCACGTTAGGCATCCCTGAAATGGGTTCTTCAAGCTGCCTTTGGGCTACTGCTGGTTTCTTCTCGTCTTCTGTCAGAGAGTGGTTCCAAGCCTTTTCTTCTGAAGACATTTCTCCAGGGTCTCGGTTGGATGGCATTTTCTGACATCCCTTCATGGGGCCATGGAATGTGTGACTGGTGGAGGCATAGCTGGTGCATGCATTGGCATTGGGGGCACAGCTACACAGCATGACTCTGCAACCCCCTCGACATGTTTTTCAACACCTATATGGGGTTGAGTGAATGCCCCTGATGTTGGTGCCAAGGGGACATTCCAGAGGAGGATGTTTCAAGGTGTGGTGTTATGGTTGAAAAGGCCGTGTTACCTACCTTCTCTACCTCCACTGGCAGGGACACCTGGAGCAGGACCCCCATTATGATCTAATTGAAATGGATAAAATGGTTCAATGCAAAATAAAGGTGTCTAAAACGATGAGTTGCATCCAATGTTAGTTTAATGTAAGTCCCATTCATTTCAGTGGGTCTACTCTAACACTGGATGCAACCCTATAAACTACCAAAATGAAATAGTGCTTCAACTAGGGTGATCATATGAAAAGGAGGACAGGGCTCTTGTATCTTTAACAGTTGAACAGAAAGGGGGATTTAAGCAAGTGTTATTGTTATGCATACAGCACCTGGTGAAATTCCCTCCATCATAACAGTTAAAGCTGCAGGAGCCCTGCCTAGAGTGACCAGATACAATAGAGGGCAGGGCTCCTGCAGCTTTAGCAGTTGTGATGAAGAGGGGATTTCACCAGGTGCTGCATGCATAACAATGACACCTGCTGAAATTCCCTTTTCAATACAACTATTAAAGATACAGAAGCCCTGTCCTCCTTTTCATATGGTCGCCCTAACTGCAACTTACCACAAATAACATTATTGCCTAATGACAAAGATTACTTTGAAATTAGCAGCTGAAGTGGCTTCTTAAATTAATCAGTATCACTGTTCCAATCTACTATCCAGTTGGTCCTTGTACTAAAATAGGGCGACCATATGAAAAGGAGGACAGGGCTTCTGTATCTTTAATAGTTGTATTGAAAAGGGAATTTCAGCAGGTGTCATTGTTATGCATGCAGCACCTGGTGAAATCCCCTCTTCATCACAACTGCTAAAGCTGCAGAAGCCCTGCCCTCTATTGTATCTGGTCACTCTAGGCAGGGCTCCTGCAGCTTTAACTGTTATGATGGAGGGAATTTCACCAAGTGCTGCATGCATAACAATAACACTTGCTTAAATCCCCTTTTCTGTTCAACTGTTAAAGATACAAGAGCCCTGTCCTCCTTTTCATATGGTCACCCTAACTAAAACCCTTATTGCACCCTGCTATTTGTTTAGCCTAAGTCTTACTAATGGTAGAAGCATGTAAATATTGTGCTTCCTACAGTAGGTGGCATAGCAGGGCTAATATTTTTCCCCATTTCTTGTGCTCTGAGTGATGGAAAGACAGAGTCTTCCACATCTCATCTGCATGCAAAATTCCCACTCATTCATCTTGTGCTGGGAACTGCTTTTCTTCCCCAGGAAGAAAGCCTGAAGTCCCTACAGGGATTTCCCAGTTGCATTAGCATGGTACGCTTTTCTGTCTTGGCTTCCCATGACACTGTGGCTATGTGGAGCCTGATTTTAGCCTCATCAGTCATTTGTAGCCCACTCATTTCCGTATTTGAAATGAGTCTGACCCGGTAGCAACACCTCTGCTACCCCTGGTCTCTTCAAATTTGGCCAGTCTCATGCAGAAAGTGTGTGTGTGTGTGTGTGTGTGTGTGTGTGTGTGTGTGTGTGTGTGAGAGAGAGAGAGAGAGAGAGAGAGAGAGAGAGAGAGAGAGAGAGAACATGAGTTTGTATAGCCCCTCTTAGCTCTTCAGGCTACACCCAATTCTTGCCAGCTTTAAACCTGCTGCATTTCTGGTGTTACTCATTTATTGTGCTTCTCAAGTTGCCTGCTTTAATTATTTATGCTAAATAATTGCTTCCTATAAAATAAAAATGAAAGGAAATGAATTCCTGAAACTTTAAAAGATGATTTATAAATGGGGGGAATTTGCAGACATTGTTGATGCCAATTCCTGTACCACTTGACAACCTAGCTCCTTATCAAATGAGAACAAGCCTCTTCCAAACAGGAGGTTTTATTCATTGGTCTGATTGATCCCATTTGTAACCCAATCTCCTTCCCAATTGCTCTGGGTGGCATCTATGGCCTGGCCCATATTATCCTTTCAAGAACCCTGGACATTAGCTTGTGTTCGGTACAGTGATTTGCCCAGGACTCCACAAGACTATGCTTTAAAGGCAAGGGTGCACAATCTTTTAGGCCCCCAAGGGCCATATGTGATGTGGCCCTTGGGGGCAAGGGTAGAGCAGGGGCCATATGTGCGCATGCACACATATGCACACATATGCACATACATGCAAGCACCCCCCCTAGTGCTCCTGATGCAGTTTGATCTGTTCTTTCCTTGCAGCAGAATCCCCACTCACCCAGCACAATGTGGAAACAGACTGGCACTCACCTGAACAGGAAACCTGGAGAGATCCTATAGATCTCAGCAATGCTCCTCCGCGACCCTCAAACCTATTCTGATTCTGAACCAAGTACCCAGAGGGGCACATCTGGGAAGACTTAACACACACACACAGTGTCCAGCTGCCCCACTCAGGTCTCAGTTATACACACCAGCTTAGCCTACTCATCTACAATGAAGTCATGAATGAGGAGGATTATCTTATGTTCTACCTGGCACTCAACAACAGCACCAGAAGGCCCAAGGTCAGACTAGTAAAATAACTATGGGCCGTCAGGGGGAGATGTCAGACATCTAACTCATCTTCCTTTCCCCTGGGATGTCAATCCCGCAACATCAAGGGCTCATCTTGACGACGGCGCTTTGGTGCCATGAGCCCGCAAAGCCCCGAATTTGCGCTCCTTTGTATTATCCCCATGCAAAGGAGTGAGTGTGGGGCTTTGCTTATGAGGAGGAGGAGCCCCCATGCACCAGGCACCCACACCTCGAGTCCCAGTTTTTTGGTTTTAGAAAAAACCTTTGCTTTGGAAGTTTGCTTTGCTCCTCACATCCCAGGGTTGTTGTTGTTGTTTAAAGCCTTTTTTTTGGCTTCTCCTCATGTCGGAGAAGCATGGAGGCAGGCCAGCAGTCATTTGGCTCACTGGCTTGCTCCCTCCCCCCCGTCCCAGCTGGACGACCAATCAGGGGTCACCATACACTGGGGCATGCCTTGACGCAGCTCCAAAGCAAGGCAACATACGGCAGATGCCATCGTCGCCTCGCTCCAAGATAAAAAAGTTGAGGTAAGTGCCCGACTTTTTTAAAGCAGAGCTGTGGAGGTTTGCCCCTGGATGGCTTTGTAATGGCGGTTGAGTCATGCAGATGACCTGCCACCACCCTCATCAAGATGTATCCTAAATACTGCTTGGAAGTACTCAGGGGCAGCTGAGAAGGTAAAGACCTCATTCTCCCATCTGCTGTGTCTCCAGACTGCATGCCTGGCAGTGCAGTAATCTGGGTCTGGCCACAATCTCCTGAAGTACGTCTCAGGCCCTGAGCCAGAGGCTGCAAGCCACAGACCAGGACCCTCCCAGCTTGCGGCAAAGGCTCTCACCTCTGTCAAGGCATTCATTATCTGGAAGGGAAAGGAGATAAACAATGAAGAACCCCATAAAACTCTCCCCAAACTGGTTCTGCCTAGAGATATGAAGGCCTGGGGGGAACAGTGGGGGAGGCTAGAAAAAAATCAGGGTGAACCCAAATTTTTCAAAAATCCCTGGGGGGAATTCTCCATTGCCCCCAAATGCACATTATTTCCAGGGGGTTTCAAGGTCTCCATATCTCTAATGCAACCTGGCCATAGGCATTTTCTGCTGTGGATGATGGGAGCTGTAGTTCAATTCCTATGATCCCAAACAAAAGGAGATGCCCCATCATAAAGACACTTTGAAAAAAGTGAGGGGAAAGAGGTTGGGAAGGGGCAGGTGGTCCCTTGCTACCGAGCTGCTCCCGCCAACCTGCCTGCCCACCCCAAGGTAAGCTTCTCCCTCTGGAGGAGAACAGGCTGGCAAAATCATAGAAGCAAAATCAGTAGAATCAGGACAGGTGGCCCAGACAAGGTGGACTGTGCTTCCCACTAGGGGAGTCTAGTGGGTCTCTTTTTTTGCATTTAGTGTTTCCAGAGACCAGCAGGCCCAAAGCCTTCCAGGCTACTTCTAATTAACTCTTGGCTAAAAAGTACAAGTGACTAGTCCAAGGTTACCTAATTAGCTCTGCAACCAAATTGGGAATTTGAACCTGGTCTCCCCAGTCCTACTTCAACTTTCAAACCACTGCACCACACTACTGTTAGATTTTCTTCTGCTGATCTAAAGAATCTACTTATTGTACAGTGCGGCAGGCGGTGCGGGTCTCAAATGCAGGATCCCGGTTACCAGCTCCTAATTTGCTGAAACACCATGATTATAGGGATTATGGGAATAGATTTGCTTAATAACAACTGGCAAATTGAAATGAGTGGGACATATTCATTTCCACCATTGTTTTTTATGGAACGAATAGTAGACACATGAATGAGGGCTTGGATTCATTTGTTGCTGTCATTTGTTTCTCGTTTATTTTCATTTCCCCTAGCAGCCAGGACGGGTTGGATTGAGGTTACAGGCAGGTTCTTAATAGTGAAAATCAATGGAATAAAAAAATGAACTAGATTTTCTTGCACACTGCTAGTGAGGATCATTATTTTAGGGGTCCAAAAGCCACATACTTTGATACATAATCCAGCTTCCCAGTTCATAAAGTGAGGAGGTGACAGCAAACTTCTGTATCTGATAGGATGGATTTTAGTGATCAACCAGCGTTGTGAAGTTGGTAAAAAAAAAAAAACCTAGGAGAACACATGATCTACCGTGCTGTGGTTCCATTCATATATGAAAGAGAAAGAAAAACAAAAAAACGGGGGGGGGGGGATTAATGCCCTGACCTTAAACACATTTCCTTAGAATGTATCACTTATTGCAATTGGGTGTATTTCCAAGGAAGCCTGCTCAGGATTGTTGCCAAAGGGTGATTTCATAACATTTACAGCCATGGTGGAACAGGTAAAAAGAAAAAAGAAAAAAAGATAGACATTTAGTATTTCAGATGCAAATGACTCTTCAAAATATTAACCTGTTGGTTCCTATTTTCACTTTTTACAATGAGACAAATAAATTCCCAGTGAAATTCATTTCTCTGTGTCTCTTACAAATAGAGACATACAGATTAAATGAGCAAAGTCATGGGCAGAATGCAATCCTCCAATCCTAAAGGGGATTATAGCAGGGGTCAGCCCTTACCATTAGGTTGACTGACTGGGCTGCCTCAAGCAGCAGATGCTGGGAGGCATGGAGCATCAATGAGGTGATGGAGGACAGGTCTGTGTGTGCCATGGCCTTCACTGCGCACCTAAGCTAGCCTGCTGCCCTCAGGTGGACTGGAGGGTGCTGTCCTGGCAGTAGAACTGAAAAGATTCAACAGCATGTCCAATGGAATGGGGAGGTGCCATCTTGTCCTCAATTTGGACAGCAAAATGTCCTGAACTAGCCTTGGATGTAACGAGGCAGGGACTCCCTATCTACTAACCCTAACATTGAACCCCAATGTATTAGACAATTACCAGCCAGTCTTCAATATTCCATTTCTGGGCAAAGTATTGGAATGTGTGGTGACCTCCCAACTCCAGGAATTCCTGGATGAGATAGATTATCTAGATCCATTTCAATCTGGCTTCAGACCTGGTTATGGCACAGAAACAGCTTTGGTCGCCTTGGTGGATAACCTACACCGGGAACTGGACAGGGGGAGTGTGTCCCTGTTGGTTCTGCTGGACCTCTCAGCGGCATGCAATACCATCAACCATGGTATCCTTCTGGGCTCCCTCACTGGGATGGGAGTGCCTCCATTCCTTCCTGGAGGGACCGACCCAGAAGGTGGTGCAGGGGAACTTCTGATCAACTCCTTGGCCATTGGCCTGTGGAGTCCCTCAGGATTATGTTTTGTCCCCCATGCTATTTAACATATACATGAAACCATTGGGAGAAGTTGTCTGGAGTACACCAGTACACTGATGACACCCAACTCTACTACGCCTTTCCACCCAATTCCAAGGAAGTTGTTTAGGTGCTAAACCAGTGTCTGTTGGCAGTAATGGACTGGATGAAGGCAAACAAATTGAAGTTTAATCCAGACAAGACAGAGATGCCCAGGTTTCAATGGTGGTCAGGAGTGTATTTGCACTGTTAAAGCTAGTGCACCAGCTGCGCCCATTCTTAGAGAAGTCGGACCTGGCCACGGTGACACATACCTTAGTTACATCCCTTTTGGATTAATGTAATGCTCTCTACATGGGACTGCCTTTGAAGAGTGTTTGGAAACTTCAGCTGGTTCTAAGAGCTGCAGCCAGAGTGTTAAAACGGGGCTGGTTACAGGGAGCATACAACTCCCCTGCTAAAACAGCTCCACTGGCTTCCATTCTGTTTCTGGGCACAATTCAGTGTTGGTTATCTCCTATAGAGCCCTATACGGCTCAGGTCCAGGTTATCTGAAATACTGTATTCTCCCTTACGAGCGTGCCCATCCTCTGAGATCTTCAGGGGCAGCCCTTTTCTCGGTCCCACCATAGGCACACCTGGTGTTTTTTTTTTAAAAAAAAATAATTTTTATTGATTTCAACATACACATACACATAATATAAACAATAATATAAAATAAACTACCCCCCTCGACTACCCCCCGTGCACCCCCCCCATCCGAGACCATCTCATAATCATTCATCCTCCTTCCAAAATTTTAATGATTCTTTTGAAGGCATTTGTCCCTTTCCTGATCTTAAAACATAATCCAAAAAGGGAGTCCATATTTCTCCAAAATCACTCTTCCTGGACATTCCCCTCTTTATTTTCATTTTACAAGTCAACATATCATTCAAAGCTAAATCCCAGATTTCTTTATACCAATCTTCTATTGTATAACTTCGTTGCCCTTTCCAATTTTTAGCAATCAGTATTCTAACGGGTGCCAGGAGGTTGTTTACCAATTCTTTATTTATTATATGCTTATTCCTACTATCCCATATTGCTAGTAGAGCTAACTTCGGGTTTAATTCCAAACTACTTCCAATTATATCGCTTATTTCTTTACAAACCCTTACCCAAAATTTTTGTACTTGTTCACAGCTCCACCACATATGAAAATATGTCCCAACCTCCTGACACCCCCTCCAACAATTCTTGGGCAATTTTTTATCAATCTGGTGAAATCTAACAGGTGTTAAATACCATCTCCAAACTGTCTTATAGTAGTTCTCCTTAATTCTAATCGACAATAGCTTTAACATTCTTCCATTCCATATCCTCCCCCAATTATCTTCATTGATTTTTCCCCTTACATCTTCTTCCCATACCTCTTTTATAACCTTAAGTGAGTCCTGAAATTCTTCCTCTATTAATATTTTATATATCTCACTAGTGAGTCCTTTCTTAGCTCTAGCTTCTTCTTTTTCCCATGATTGTTCAATTAAATCTTCAAATCTAGTATTATGTCTACATTCCTTATTCTTTGTCCTCCATTCCTGTGTCCATTTTACCAATTGCAAACACTTGAACCACGCTATCTTTTGTCCTTTAAATAAGTCTTTAATATGCTCACTATCCTTCATCTTTTCCATCCAATTCCTTAATTTAATAATGTCTTGTTCTTTCAGTCTCGCTTCTATCTCTGCTTTTAATACTCTTGGGAAGTTTCCCACTACTACAACTGGGGCGAGCGGAGAATCCCCTGGTATCAACTTCCCTCTATACTTCTCCCAGATCATTAATATATTTTCCAACAATGGGTTGTCCAGTACTTTCAATTCTTTCTTTTGCATTTTAGTAAAAAATATATTTCGCAGTTTACATTCTATCTCTACAGTTTGCGATTCCAACCATTCCAAATCTTGCTCCCCTATAATAGCATAAATAACATATCTTAACTTATTAGCAATATAATAATTCTTAATATTCGGAAGTCCTAAACCTCCTTTCTTTTGAGCCTTATACCATAACCCCTTATTTATCCTAGCTCTTTTATCCCCATTACAATAAGCATTAATCATATTTTGCCAACTTTTAATCTCAGCTACTGATATTCTAATAGGTATCATTCTAAACAAGAAATTAATCTTAGGTAATATCTTCATTTTAATAACCGCTATTCTACCAAACCAAGAATGTTTTAATTTTCTATATATCTGTAATTTCTCCCCTACCTCTTTTCTTAACCTTACAAAATTAAATTCCTCTAATCTATCTAATTCTCTATCTATATTAACTCCTAAATATCGTATTATATTTTTATGTCTTAATCCTAACTTAGCTTTACATTTCTCCATCTCTTCCTTGTTATAATTATACAACATCATTTCTGACTTCCCCCAGTTAACTTGTAATCCTGTAATTTCCCCAAATTCTCTCAAATGTTTCTGAATCAACTCCCCGCTTTCTAGGGGATCTTCTAATGTCAATAACGTATCATCCGCAAACATATTCACTTTAATCTTATCATTACTACCTATCCCCTTTAATCTTTCATCTTCCCTAATTACATTTGCTAAAATTTCTATAACTACTGCAAATAAAATCGGCGAAAGTGGACATCCTTGCCTAGTTCCTCGAGCTAGTATTATTTGTTGCGTTAACCCATCATTAACCATTATTTCCGCTTTGTTATTTTTATACGTCTGGTTAATCACTCCCATAAATTTATGTCCAAACCCAAATGTTTTTAATATTATTTTTAGCGCTGGCCATTCCACACAATCAAAGGCTTTGAAAATATCTAAAGCTACTAATCCTGCTTTTAAATTCCTTTTTTTATAATATTTATTATATTTATAACTCTCCCTATTAAATTCGGCATTTTCCTACCTACAATAAATCCACATTGATCATTTTTTATATATTTAAAAATAAATGTACCCATTCTTTTAGCCATTATTGCTGAAAATATTTTTGCATCCTGATTTATTAAAGATATTGGTCTATAAGATGCTGGATCCGTCGGATCCTTGCCTGGCTTCTGTATTAAGATGACCATGGACTGATCCCATGATGGTGGAGTCATTCCTCCTTTTATTATGTTGTTATATAATTTTATTAATCTAGGAATTAAAATATCCTTAAATATTTTATAAAATTCCGGCCCCAATCCATCAATCCCCGGAGACTTACCTCCTTTTAGTTTTGCAATAATTCCCTCAATTTCTTTCTCAGTAACCAAGGCTTCCATACTCTCTTTATCTTGATCATCCAGTCTTATTTTCCAATTTCTTTCTACGTATTCCTGTATCTTATCTTTTGAAACCGCCTCTGAAGTGTATAACTCTTTATAAAATTCCTGAAAAATTGTTAATTTATCTTTCATTAAATTACACCTATTCCCTAATTTATCTCTAATTGTCCCTATCATATTCTTAGCCTTCTCTGACTGCGTGGATCTAGCCAGCATCTTGGAATTTCTATTATTATATTCAAAAAAATCTCTCTTTAAATACAACAAGTTCTTTTGAACCTGTTCTATTTCTTCTTTCTCCAATTCCTTTTTCTTTGCTTGAATTAGGGCATATAACCGCTTATCTTTTGTCTCTCTTAATCTCTCCTCTAGTCTCCTTATCTCTTCTTCAGCGTTTTTATTAAGTACTTCCTGTTGCTTTTTAAGTGTGGACATTTCCCTAATACACATCCCTCTTATTACTGCTTTCATCGTATCCCATAATAATCCTTGCGAGTTAACTCCTTTTTCATTTATCTGCCATATTTCCTGCACTTCCTTTTTTAGTTTCTCTACTATATTTTTATTTTTAAAAATTCTTCCATCCAATCTCCATCTCTTTGCTTGTTTGTAATCCTTCTTCCTTTTCATCTCCATCAACATTAATGCATGGTCAGTGATCTTTATTACTCCTATATCACAATCTATTAATTTTGGTAGCATATTCTTTGATATAAATATATAATCAATCCTTGAATAACTCTTAAATCTAGGTGAGTAAAAGGTATATTTTCTCTCTTCTCCTTTTAATACTCTCCATACATCCATTAATTCTTTCCTCTCCATTAGTTTAGCTAGTTCCATCTTCCCCCCACCTCTAGCATCTCTAATAATGTTATCCCTATCTTTCCCTTTATGAAGTACCATATTGAAATCTCCTGCCATCACAATATTTTTTTTCCCTAAATCTCCCGCCATATCAAATACTTCTTTAAAGAATTCAATTTGTTTCCCATTTGGAGCATAGACATTAATCAGCACGAATTCTTCCCCTTCCATTGTACAGTAAATTATAAGGATCCTTCCATTCTTATCTTTCTTTACACTTTGAATATTAATACCACATTTCTTCGATATTATGGTTGCCACCCCTCTCGCTTTAGAAGTACCAAATGACTTTTCATACACTCCTAGTTCCCTCATTCGTAACTCATTAACCCCCTCCTTTATCTGATGAGTTTCCTGCAAAAAAATTATATCAATTTTTTCTCTTTTCAACATTGTTTCAATTCTTCGTCTTTTTACCACCATTCCTAGCCCCTTAACATTTAGAGTTGCACATCTCAATTTATTTTCCATTTCTTACTTTCAGCCATATGATTAAATTGATCTCGGTCAGTGAACCACATACCCCCCCTCCCTTCCCTCCCCCCACACATACCCTCATTTTTACCCCCCTCCTCACCAGACCTCTGGGCACTGGTCCCAATTATTTTAGAACTCTTCGGGGGGGGGAACCCGGCCCAACCCTCAGAGCGAAGTCTGATCCTCCTCTCCCTTTTCCCTTTCCCCACTAATCCCTTTTCATTGACTGGAACCTCCAACCGCTCCTTCTTCTTGGACTATTTCTCCCGGATCATTGGCATCGATTATGCCCAACTTCTCCAACAGCTCGATTCCCTGCTCACACGATGTTATTCTTTCTTGCTTCCCACACCAAACAAATCTCAAAAATACTGGATATCCCCAACTGTAAGTTATCGATTTCTTCCTCAATGCTGCTGTACAAATCTTGACACTCTTCCTCCACTGCACGGTCTGCGGGGAAAGATCCTGATAAATCTCAATTGCTGTTGCTTGAATCTTTGGTTGAGCTTGTCTTCTGATTGCTTGCATAAATTTTTCTTTTTTATAATAATTTGCAAATTTAACAATTATGTCCCTTGGAAGCACTCCTTTACCCTTGAAACCAACTCTATGCACCCGTTCGAGATCAGCTTCACCCCAAGATTCATCTGGAAGTTGTATTTTTATCCATGACAAAATTGTGTCTCTTAAATCTTTTAAATTCTCTCTTTCTTGTTCCGGATATTTTCTTATACGGATATTTGCTCGTCGATCCCGATCCTCCATAGCAATAAGGCGTTGTTCATGTTGAGACAGCTGCTCATCCTGCTTCTTGTAAACTTCAGCCAATGCTCTCGTGTCTGTCTGCAGCACCCCAACATCCTTCACCACTTGCGTTAAACCCGTCATAAGCTCCATTTGCGTATCGTTGATGCGCTTGGCCAAGCGCTCTTTGAGACCAACGAGCATATTTTTGATATCAACCTTTAACTCATCCATTGGATCTGGCTGACCTCCTCTGGTAGTCTTTGGAATTACAGCCGGCTCTGCAATTGGTAACGCAGAGCTTTTTACAGGAGATTTCTTTGCTGGCTTCTTATCTGGGATGTCTGGCATATTTTGCTCCTCCAAGCGCGACAATCTCTGCCAAGTACGATCCGAACCACGCTCTTTTGAGGATCTAACCCAGGCGGGGGTGGGAACGGAAGATTTCTTCTGTCGTCCCTCCTTCTTTCTCATGAATTATCCCCCCCCCCCCCGTCTGCCTGGTGCCTCTTGTTTACCTAAGCCAGTCAGACTAGACTTCAATTTCACTGGGGATTGACATTGATCATCTTCTCAATATTCAGTTCTATTTCACCTCAGTCTCCCTCCCAGTAACCTAATCAGCCAGTCTGCCTTAAATCCTCAATTATAAGTCCAGTCCAATCACGTTAGTTTCACTTTTACAGCCAGAAGATTCTTGCTGCTGCTCCGCTGTCCCTCAGATAATTAATCACTTCCAGACAATATAACACACTCTTTTGAGAGTCTAACCCAGGCGGGGGTGGGACTAAAAACTTCTTATATCGTCTCTCCTTGTTGCTTGTAAATTATCCCCTCCCTCCGTCCGCCTGGATCCTCTTTCTTATGCCACAGCCAGTCAGCCTAGACTTCAAGTTTACTGGGGATTGAGATTGTTCGTCCTCACAATATTCAGTTCTATTTCAAGTCCCAACTCCCTACCAGTAAACTAATCAGGTAGTCTGCCTTGTATCATCCATTAAAAGTCCATAAATTACCTCAATAATGGCGTCGTTTCTTGTTGCCAGTTCAAAGCATCTGGTTTCACTTTTACAGCCAGAAGGATCTTGCCGCTTTTCAGCTCCCACTCAGATAATTAATCACTTCCAGTCAACATAACATGCCTTTATTACTCTCTTGAGACTCTTCTATAAGGAATTAGTGCTTAATTCAAAGCTTTTTTTAAGGAGCTCCGAAGATCTACGACTTCACCCGGTCGCGTTCATGGCCACGCCCCCCATAGGCACACCTGGTGAGAACATGGGAGAGGGCCTTTTCGGTGGCTGCCCTGGTACTCTGGAAGGTACTTGGAGCTAGACTGGCTCCCTCCCTGGTGTGCTTCTGGAGGAAGGCTAAAGCTTTTTTGTTCCGGCAGGCCTTTGGGGAATAGTCTGGACCTCTGCTTATGCATTATTTATATATTGGATTTTTAATTATTGGTATTTTAAATGTTTTAAATGTTTTAATATTGTAGTATGTTTAATTATATTTTTAATTTTTGTATATCTCTGTCTTTTTTTTTTAACTGTACCTGTTTTAATCTGTAAAGCCGTCTTGAGTCCCAGTATTGCGGAAAAGGTGGGATAATTATTATTATTATTATTAATAATAATAATAATAATAATAATTGCAGCTGAAGCATTGAACAAGAGCAAAGCAATATACAAAAATGGGATTGCCACCCTTCCTGTTCCTGCAAGGCACCTTGTGCCTTTCACAAGTACATGACAGGCAGGACGATGACCGATACAGCTTTCCTCATCCCTGCACCATGGACAATTTACAGGACTGTTGGGCTCCTACACATGATTTGTGGGGTTCCCACTGGTACTGCTACTACTGTAGACCTTGCACAATGTCCATAGCACACTGTGAGGAATGTCCTTGCTTCTGTGGGTTTTGAAAGACTGCCCAGTTGCCTGTGGAGGGACAAGACAGGGTTGGGGGAGTGTGATTAGTAAAGGGCAGCAGCTGGAACAGGAATACCCAGACTGCCCCCAGAACAGTTTGCCAATTTCCCAGTAGTAGCCTGCCTGGAGGCCTACCTTTGGGGAAAACAATGTGCCCATTAGGACCACACTCATCCTTCCCTTCTTAATCCAAGGTGTTGCTTTAGGACTCTTTCACCAGCGAGTGTTTGTTCTGCTCCTTATGACCTAATGTGGCTCTGATCTGGCAAGGAAGAATGCAGAGATGTTATGTCATCACAGGTTGGTAGGAACAAGTCCTGCATGGACATGGGGTTTCTCCTAAGCTCTGCACATTCCGTGCCACATTCCCTCCCCATCCAACTTTACTCTTGTATTGGAGGCGCTCTACTGGTGATTGGTTTCTACTGACAATGGCATCACGCTAGTACAAAGCTGGTACAGTGGCGCCACCTCCCAGAGCACTGTGTTCTGCCAATGTAGAGAACTTCAGAATGGTCTCATCACACCCATGCAGGGTTCTTTGCCCATGCTGCAGAAAAATCTCGGCTGCTGATTATTATTGTGTTATAATTTGAGCTGTTTTTTTATATGTGGGGGGAGGGGTGCTTTTAGGGCCAAAAGGTAGCATCACCGCTGCTCTAAAACACATTCCTATTGCTCCATCTGTTCTTAAAAGCGCAAGAGCAGGCCTTACCCTTTTACTCTAGTCAATTGGAAACCCTAGAGCACATGCCGATATATGCTAATTTGAAAACCTGACTTGTGCAAAATGAGATGCACAGTTGTGAACATAGTCATTGCTTTCGTATATAACACCGACTGAGAGTTTTATCTTCTTTGTTCTCACTGCAACAGCTCTTGGTCTATTAATATGCCACTTTGCGCAAAACATATAGTCTAGCACTATAAAGTGGGAAAAGGTGGTAATGAGGAGCATTTTCAAAACCTCAGGTTCTTCTGTGAGGAACCGAACAAACTCTGAAAAATCAAGGATGCAGTCAGAACTGCACATTCTCAGATGGGAGAAATCAGCATAAAGATGAGAGTATCCCAGCTTTTCAGGTTTTGCATTAATTACTTTGAGCTAGCTGTTGTAATGCCATTTTACATAAAAGATACAGGCCTGGGCAATTGTTACTTGCAGTGACCTACCCATAGGTTTCATTTTACCCAATTTGTTTCTTGCAGTGATCTACACAGGAAACTCACACATACATGCATCTTGCTGAATACATATGCCTTGAGAAACCATGATTGCTCTGAGAATTGTTTTGGGGAACTACATCAGACATGAACAGCTTATCACATAGCCTGACCCCAATTAGTGCTTATTTTCATATATGAGGAGGGTCAAGTATAGCTTCTTTAAAAGGATGTCATCCTGTTTCTCTTTACAGCGGCTAGAACGAAGGCAGACAGACACTGGAAAAGCTTCCTTGGAGAGGCATTCCAGAATGAGTTCACAAGGATTTGGGTTTTGGCATCGTCTGAAATGTTAACACATCAAAGTGGGATGGGGAGAGGAGCAGCTACGCAAGACGCCTACTCTGAAACATGGCTTTCTTTCATGTCCTACATCAACAAAGCCATGTGGGAGGATTCCTCCTCCGACTCATTTCCCGTTTTGGAAAGATGTACTGACTGACTTCTTTGGTAGATTACAACATGATTACTATCATAAGTTTGTTCATGGACATTACTTCATTCATATTCTTTACATGCTCTCGTTTGTCTTCATTATACATTTTGTCATACTGCAAAATATGCATTTGCATTTCAATTAATGTGTATGGTTTGCAGAATACATGCATGTTTAATAATCATATGTGGCTATCTACACACAAGTTTATATTATTATTATTATTATTATTATTATTATTATTATTTATTACATCTATATCCCAACTTTTTCCCTATACCTCACAACAACGCTGTAAGGTAGGTTAGGCTGAGAGTTAGTGATGGGCCCAAAGTCACCCAGTAGACTTCATGACTGAGGTGGGACTAGAACCTGAGTCTTCAGAGTCCCAGCCCAACATTCTAACCACTACTCCACACTGGCTCTCTTTGCTTTTTAGTTGCCATAATGTCATCCTTAACAGAGAGAGTTCTCATGTTACACATGTTCATTAACACATGTGTAGATTTCTGACCCAAAGATCTCCTGAACCCATCAGAGCCCAGATATGCACACCCACAATGTTACTTTATAGTCACATCTACCATGCCAGGAAAGTCAGCCCTGGATTCCTGGCAATTAACTTTTTTCACAGTTGTATGTAAGCCGAATCAGAAGTGCTCTGTAGATCCTGGTTTTGTATGCGTGGAGTGTAAAAAGTGGCTGAGAGGCAGATAGAGAAAGCCTGACTTGTTTTCTCTTCCTTTGTCTCTCTTATCTCTGTGAGGCTTCACATTAGATTAGTGTTACGGAGGGGCATCCGAGCCTCTAGTCAAACTGGCCCCTCTGTACACTCCACAGTCAAGGCCTAGAAGCAAACCTGATGAGAGTCTGCAGGATCTGAGGAGGGGAATTTTGTCACAAACGAGAGACAGAGAGCCCTTGGCAGTGAGTCTGAAGTCGGCTGGCTGACAACAGCAATGACACTGAACGGCAGCTCTTTTCACCAAGACTCCCCATTTCCAGCTGCCTTAAGGCTGGTGTTTCTCAAGGCTGTGCTTTGATCTGACTTTGACAGCACATGCTGGCTCCATGTCCTTCACTGTGAGTCTTTCCCATATGCAGGAGGAAAAGATGACGACACCGTTGCTCTCTGATCAGCCAGAGAACTCTTATTCTGACTTTGCCAAGACCTGACAAGATGGTAATATACGATACTGGGGCATCATTCCACCTTGCATTTTGCATTCCTCTCTTTAACCACAGGCACGAACGCTGCCTGTGTTGTGTTGAGAGCAGTAGTCAAGGCGTTGCCTTTGCTTCTGGTGGGGCTCAGAACTAGTTCGGTTATCAACAAAATGTCAACAAGAATCTCTTCTGGTCTTAAATATTAGTGCTGAGTTTATAATGCATGAATGCAGGGGGTGGCTTTAAAAACAGCCCAGAAGCTTCAGTTGGTTCAAATTGTGCCAACGAGACTCTTGCCTTCTCATCCCTCAGAGTATATCACACTGACTCAGTGCTGATTTCACTGCTTGCCTGTTTGTTTTTGAAAACAATTTGAAGTGATTGTCTTTGCCTTACAGAATCATACAATCATAGAATAGTAGAGCTGGAAGGGGCCTATAAGGCCACCGAGTCCAACCCCCTGCTCAGTGCTGTAATCCACCTTAAAGCATGCTTGGCAGATGGTTGTTTAGCTACCTCTTGAATGCCTCTAGTGTGGGAGAGCCCACAACCTCCCTAGGTGATTGGTTCCATTTTTCCTGATGTCCAGCCAGTATCTGGCTTCCTGTAACTTGAGCCCTTTATTCCATGTTGTGCACTCTGGGTTGATCGAGAAGAGGTTCTGGCCCTCCTCCGTGTATTTGAAGAGTGCTATCATGTCTCCCCTCAATCTTCTCTTCTCCAGTCTAAACATGCCCAGTTCTTTTAGTCTCTCCTCATAGGGCTTTGTTTCCAGGCCCCTGATCATCCATGTTGCCCTCCTCTGAACACGCTCCAACTTGTCTGCATCCTTCTTGAAGTGTGGTGCCCAGAACTGGATGCAGTACTCAAGATGGGGCCTAACCAGTGCCAAACAGAGGGGAACCAGTACCGTGCGTGATTTGGAAGCTATACTTCTATTAATGCAGCCCAAAATAGCATTTGCTTTTTTTACAGCCACATCACACTGTTTGCTCATATTCAGCTTGTGGTCTACAGCAATTCCAAGATCCTTCTCGCTTGTTGAATTGCTGAGCCAAGTATCCCCATCTTGTAACTGTGCATTTGGTTTCTTTTTCCTAGGTGTAGAACTTGGCATTTATCCCTATTAAATTTCATTCTGTTATTTTCAGCCCAGCGCTCCAGTCTATCAAGTTCAGTTTGTTTCTGTCTTCCAGGGTATTAGCGATCCCACCCAATTTTGTGTAGTCTGCAAATCTGATAAGCATTCCCTGCACCTCCTCGTCCAAATCATTAATAAAAATGTGGAAGAGCACTGGGCCCAAGACTGGACTCTGCGGTACCCCGCTCGTTACCTCCCCCCAGTCTGAGAAGGTACCATTGATAAGTACTCTTTGAGTCCAATTCTGTAGCCAACTGTGGATCCACCTAATAGTTGTTCCATCTAGCCCACTTTTCACTAGTTTGTGAATCAGAATGTCATGGGGCACTTTGTCAAAAGCTTTGCAGAAGTCAAGATATACTATGTCCACAGCATCGCCACAGTCCACAAGGGAGGTTACCTGATCAAAAAATGAGATCAGGTTAGTCTGACAGGATCTGTTCTTGATAAATCCATGCTGGCTTCTAGTCATCACTGCATAGTTTTCAAGGTGTTTACAGATTGACTTCTTTATAATCTGCTCCAAAATTTTCCCAGGGATGGATGTCAGACTGACCGGTCTGTAGTTCCCAGGTTCCTCCTTTTTGCCATTTTTGAAGATAGGGATAACATTAGCCCTCCTCCAGTTGTCCAGCACTTCACCCGTCTTCCATGATTTCGCAAAGATAATAGACAGTGGTTCTGAGAGTTCTTCTGCCAGCTCCTTTATTACTCTAGGATGCAGTTTGTGGGGCCCTGGAGATTTGAACTCATTCAAAGAAATTAGGTGTTCCTTGACCACTTGTTTATCAATCTCAAACTGCAGTCCTGTCCCTTCAGCTTGTACTTCACTTTTTCCAGGGGGGTCATAGACCCGCTTTTGGGAGAAGACTGAGCTAAAATAGGAATTAAGCACTTATGCCTTTTCTTTGTCATCTGTTACCAATTTGCCATCCTCTTCAGCAGTTGAACAACCATTTTCCCTCTCTCTTTTACTATTCACGTATCTAAAGAAAGCCTTTTTATTGCTTTTAGCATCCCTCGCTAGCCTCAGCTCATTCTCAGCTTTAGCCTTTGTGACACTATTCTGGCACTTCTGTGCTACTTGTTTGTTCTCTTCTTTTGTAGCCTGGCCTTCCTGGCCTTTAAAGCTCCAAATCAGGAGTAGTCAAAGTGGTGTCCTTGGGCACCAAAGCACACTGGGAACACCTTTCTTGTTGCCTCCCAAGTTGCCCTACATATTTTATTACCGGCAGCTGGGATTGCTGCGAATTACATTCCTGCTGATGCTCAAAATGGTGAGTTCAAAGGACTTGTTTAGTGTGTTGGGACACAGACGCCACCTCTGCCTTGTACTCAGTCTTTGGGGCTTATGTGCCCTTTGTCATGCCTGCTTGGAAGCAATTTTGCGGTAGTGCCCAGGACAGTTTCTCAGATTGTCACCAACCCACACACTATACAACGAAATTGTCTAGCAACTGAGCTATTAATAACTGCTCTCAACCCTTCTAGAACAATCTTCTGCAAATCTTGCTGTCATCTATTCACCTTCACTATACAAGTGAACCATAATTATTTCCTTATTTATTTATTGTATTTGCATCATAAGATAGATTTCTCTAGGCATTGAAATATAATACTAACAGAATAATAGCATAATAAAATTACAATAACCTAATAATCAAATTACAACAATGGCAGTAATTGCAAGCAGAGCCCATGAGAGTACAGAAAAGTCTTAGCCTGGTGCTGAAAAACAGCAGTGTGGGTGCTAGGAGAATTTCCCTAGGGAGAGCATTCCAGGACTGGGAGCCACCACCAAAAAGGCTCCATATCTCTTGTCACCACCCTGTAAGCCTCAGAATCAGGGGGCTTAAAGTTAAATGCCCTTAAAAATTCAAGAGGTAAGTCTGATGCCTGAAACTGAATTAAAAATTGACCCATCATCAAATTTGGATAAATATCTTAAAAACATATCCTCTCTCCTCCAATCCAGATTACTGATGTGACATCTCCCCTCCCTCCCCATTAGTAAACAGGCAACCTACAAGTGTAATGATGGACTTTGTTTGCTCATGGGATCATATTTGGACTCCTTATGGGTGGATAATTTGTTATTGTCTGTATGACTATGGTTTTAAACTATCTCTAGACATTGAAGAAAGATTGGTTTTCACAATTAGGTGATCTGCAGATAAGCCCTTTAAAATGCATGTGATCAGTGAACTGGAATGTTGAGGCTCTGCTCCTATGCACATGAAAGAACCTAGTAGCAAAAAGTATGTGCATAATTGGAAACAGCCTTATATCGAGTCAGATGCCACCTAGGGTATTTTGTATCAAGACATGGTATAAATTGAATAAATCATCATCATCAACATCATCAATGTTATGTTTACATTGACTGGCAGCAGCTCTCCAGGGTTTTCCAAATCTACCTAGACTAGCCAGAGATTAAACCTGAGATATGTTGCATGGAAGGTAAGTGCTCAATGACTGTGTCAAGCATCCTGTCATCCATAGTTCATATTTGACAAGCAACATGTATGCTGCAAATGTTTGCCCTGTAATGGAGATCACAACAAAGACGTTCCAAAGTCTGCAGGGCCAGATTTAGAGATGACAGTCACTGGCTGTTACTCAGCTACCCATTCAACAAGTAGGCAAAGAGTATAAACAATTCACTTCACTTGTACAACCGGCAACACTGATCTACATGAGCACAGTTGCAATAAGCTTCTTTTATTTTTATTATTCATGGGTAAATTTGCAATATCGATCTACATTGAATAACGCATCAAAATGACAGGGATAAATACACACACAAATGGAAGAGATACTTCAGCCAACTATGCCATTTGGTCAATGGCCAGCCCTGCATAAACTAGAAGCAAAGGGTGCAATCCCTAAACACGTTGAGACAGAGAAAGAAAGCCCTACAACTCCCAGCATTGCCCAGCCACCATGGCTGGCTGGGGATTGCTGAGAGTTGTAGGGCTTTTTTATGTCTAAAAATGCATAGGATTGTGCCTTTGAAATCTGAGATTGATTTAGAAATTATGAGATGTGAAGACATAACAGACTTTGGAATGGTTTGGGTGCCTGAGCATCCACATCTCTCAATTACCGGTTTGAGCCTTTGCCCTAACAAAAGAAGAAAAGGAAATCCATTGGGCAATCTGAGGTATTTAAAAAGCCTCTGTGCTTCTGATGCCAAGCATATGTTACCCACCTGAGACAGAGCATGAGGGTTTTAGTTTGCAGTGGGCTTATGTACTTCGGGGTTGAGCTGCACAAGGAAATTCTCCATACCTGGAATTTGGCTGGTGCCAAGCTTATAAGAATGAAAGAAAGAACAGACATTTCTATAGCTCCTTTTATATCCATTTAGCTCCTCCTAGTGCTCTTAAAACTGTGAAGATAAATCTACAAAACACCTGAAGCACATGGTGCTTACAAAAATGGAAAGCTAGATATATAGTTTTCCATTTTGCCAGAAATAACCACCTTTTAAAATGGCTCCTTTTCAAATCTGATGCTAGATTCTAAGTTGACAACTGTACATGGGAAGTGAGCCTGCCCAGCTTAGGACAGGAGACACTTAGGACCATTATGGCTATGAAATACTGAATATGAGATAAAACACATAAATGACCAAACAACAACTATGACAACAAATGTAGAATAGGAAATACTTACATTCTTATCATCAAATCATATATTGAAAATCAAATATAAAGAAATAGATATGAAATCTTATTGTGTATCAAATACTAAGAGATCTCAAATGAGAGAGTTTCAATTGCGGAATCGGAGTGCAGTAAATAACGAGACAACACAATAAATTGGGTTTTAAAATGGGCCACACTTTATTGATGAATTCGCAGAAGGGGAAAACTAGCGGGTATCCTCAATACTTGATGGCCAACGCCATTCTAAGGATAGGGCGAGTCAAATCCAGGCCAGTGGATGGCGTGCAGCTTACGCCACCCCCTGGCCCCCCCTTTTGGGTAGGGAGGCTTTCCGTGTCACCCCAGCACGTGCCTCATGACTCCGAGTGGGTGAGGAAGGTCCGCCCCAAAGGTAACCCTTATCTCACCACCTGGGCCTCAAGACACACAGGTGATGAGCCTCCGGCATTACCAGTCACCGCTAGGTGCCTGTGAATGCTCACCTATCCCTTCCCAGGTGAAGATGCCCGCGCCTAACCGCCAAAATGTGACCAAATTAGCTCAACCAATCAACCTATTTAATACTCCCTCGCTGTCTCACAGTATGAAGTAGGCGAAAAAACTCCGGCGATGCACAAATGCGGCCCCAGCCGCTCCAGGCGCCGAGCGCCTCGTCGTTCGCCCACGCTGCTCGCCGCCTCCGGGAGCCATCTCTAGGCCCCGTCCTCACCGAGCAGCCGTGCAACCAAGACAAAGGAGGGGAGGAGTTCCGGCCTTATAAAGGCTCCCCGTCCTCCTCCCCCTCCTTTTGGCGCCAATTCCTGGAGGCTGCCAATAGCGCGCCTCCACGCCTCGTCTCTCCCTGCGCCCGCCGCAACCGCCCCACCACCCCCAAGCTACACCGGGAGTGGGGTAAGGCAATAATAGTGGTCACATATAAATAATTGTGGCACTCTATTCCTCTTCCAAGCATACCATAGTATGGAAAGGTGGAAATAAACAAAATAGAGGGAATGCTAGGTTAAAACAAAGAGGCATTTTAAAAAACACACCAGATGAACCAAATAAGAGTGGATATTTGGGGGGGGGGGGAGAGAGAGAGAGAGAGAGATGTGACCAGTCTTGCAATGATATGTAGAAACATAGGAAGCTGCCTTATGCTGAGTCAGACCTGTGGTCCATCTAGCCCAGTATTGTTGGCACTGGGTAGCAGCACCCCAGGGTTTCAGGCAGGAATTTTCACAGCCCTATCTGCAGATACCAGTACTGGGACCATCTGCATGAAAAGATGCCCTACTACTAAGCATTGGTGCCTCATGTTGTTTGATCCTACACACCTCCTTACTTGGTTTGTCTCACGGCACCTTCCCACTTGAAATGTCCCACTACTCTTCATTCTTCCATGATTGTTGCTTTGTCCTGTCTCTTTGACAGGCTGTAGATGGAATGACAACTGATGGACCAAAATATGGGTGGATTCTTGGACCAAAGAAGAAAACGGTCTGACTTTATTTTTGCCTTGAAAATGTTTCTCTCTGCCCTGTGACATCTGTGGCTACAGCCTTACTCAACCCCTCTATTAATCACAGGATATCCTGATTAAACCCTGGATGCAATGAAAGTCTCAGGAAACACATTCTTGCCTCCACTCCCCCCCCACCTTACCTCTCAAAGCAGAGCATGAATTTTTCATTTGTGATCAAGTACAGTATACTGAGGGGTGAGCATTCTGTGGCCCCAGACCTAATGTGAAAAGTCCTCTTCAAGCAGTTGGTTGATAACCCTAACAGAAGAGAGTTGTCCTTCTCCCAGCAGCTTGCTGGGTAAATAGAATGATGGCATGAGAGAGAGGCAAAGAAGTTGAAGAAAGAGAGGGGAGAAGGGGTGGCAGAGAAAGAGAGAGAGAGAGAGAGAGAGAGAGAGAGAGAGAGAGAGAGAGAGAGGAAGCTCCTGCCCAGTTGGCCCTGCCCACCGCTGGAGTACACACACACCCCAACAGATACCTCCAAGGGAATGTATATTCCTACATTTGGGAAGTTGAGTGTGAGATTAGTGATATTTGTTAATGTACCTGCTGCCTTTCTGTATAAAAACATTCACAGCAACGTACAGAGAATCAAATCATGCAATTCTGACTCATTATACAAACACTTAGTGCCCTCTCAAGTTTTCTATTCTATTCTCCTCATTACAGTGGATCTAATAAAGATGATTCTTAAAATACAAAGTTAGACGATTTGGGGACACTCTTGGGCTTTGCTCTCCTTTTCAGTGTAGTGGCAGTAAGGTTGAGTTATGCTGCACTAGAGGTAGTCTCTATGCTAGTGCAACATCGTTTATGCTAGTGCTTGTGCAACACTGGATACTGCCCTAAGGGGGTAGATGCTACTTGGTATGCAGCCAAATCCTCTGAAATATGCTCCTTACGTAAGTGAATGCCTTAAGTTAAACTTAGAACAACATAAATGTGCATTGTACGTACATGACTACTACCACCCAGGGTCTCTTATCATTTGTTCTCCACGGTTTTGCTATTGTAGCTTCCTAGGTTCAGTGAGCCCTGTCTACAACCTCAGGGATCCACTGCCATTCAGTGTAGCCGATACTCCGCTAGAGGCTTCCTATGTTCCCTGTGTCAATCATAGTGTGGCCTTTTTATTGGATGAAATGGAAACTGCAGCCTGCACCACTGGAAGTGGCTCTTAGCATCTCGCCATTGTAGATCACTTAGCTTCATCAATGCAGTTATCACTTGAACATTAAGTCCTAAGTAATCATCTGAACATGTTTTTCCTGCTTTTAGCTGCTACTGCTGCTGTTGCTCCACCTCCTCCTTTTTCTTTCCTAATTGGAAAGGTAGCACACCCAATTCTGTATCTGCAGGGGCAAAGGGGAGGGGTCTGCTCCCCATAGTCTTGCCTAACCACAACGGTGCAGCCAGGGTGACCAGATAAAATCCAGGTCAGGGCTCATGTAACTTTAACAGTTGTAGAGAAAAGGGAATTTCAGCCAGTGTCATTTGTAGGCAATTAGTTCCTGGGGAAATTCCCTCTTCATCACAACAGTTAAAGTTGCAGGGGCCCTGCCTTCTTTTGTATATGGTCACTCTAGTATAGTGCCTGCAACTTTAACTGTTGTGATGAAGAGGGAATTTCACCAGGAACTAATTGCATTCAAATGACACTGGCTGAAATTCCCTTTTCTCTACAACTGTTAAAGTTACATGACCTGGATTTTATCTGGTCACCCTAGGTACAGCTGTTGCATTAGTGGGTATAGGAAAAAGTGACCCCTTTCTCTTTCTTTCAGGGATGAGGCAGAACAAAACAAAACAAAACTACAACCCTCTACTAAACCTCCTGCTCCTCTCCCTGGATGACAGACACTTCTAAGGAACTTGGTTTAAGGCTGAAGCACAGAATATGTCATCACATTCCATTGCATGATTTCATTATTTGTTCATGGTCTGGTTCCTTAATGCTGTGTTAATGCAATTAGCTTATAGAGCTAATGCAAGGCCTTGTGTCTATCGCTGTTCTGCTTTGGTTCTAACAGGCCATTGTGTCCTCCCAGTCAAATGTTCCTGGATTGTTCAGCTGGCTTTCAAGGGGCTGAGCATATCAAAAGGAGCGCACAGCAAACCTGAATTGGTTAATCTTTCTTTACCTTGTTTGAAAGTTCCTGATGAGACTTTCCTTCCAGATGTGTAGAGCCTTCAAACACACTACTCAGGAAAATAGATACTGCTGTTTGATATTAATTACGAATGTCTCAACACAATATTCAATAGTACTTTCAGCAGACAGAAGTTGGTTCCAAAGTACTTGGGCCTTTGACCACCTGACTTTGGTTCTGAAGAAGTGCTGGTCTTAATTCAAGCCTTGTGCTAGCCTCCTTTGCTAGAGTTCTGGCATTGGAAACCAGTAGCACTGAAGGTGCTGTTATTTTTCTTACTTTCTCTGATCCTGACGACAAGAGGGGCAAATACACACACACACACAGCTACTCATATATATTAAGTTATGTGAGAAAGAAAAATCAGGTAATCAAAAGGGCACAAAGGAAAGTATGTTGAACCAGATTTTAAATAGGTCAAAAGAACAAAGTTTGCACAAGTTTTTATTAGTTTTAAGAAGGGGGTGCTCCACAACTGATTGGGGGTGGCAGTCAGGGAAGACCCATTCATTAAGGTGTTAATCTCCATTTTTTTCCAAATTAAGGTGCATCAGAAAAACAATATTGGTATCTTTAACTTTCTCTGTCTTTCATAAATGTCTTTATTTTTCTTTGCATCTGGTTCCATTTATGACTCATACTTCCCAAACATCCATATGTCACTGCAGACGGTCTTTAGCTTTACTTGATTCATAGTGAGCTGTAGCCTTGGCAGCCAGCCAAATAAATGTAATAAAACCACTTTTTTCCCCATCAAAAAATATAAATGAAATCCCATTTGCAGTGAGATTTAATTAGCAGCCTGTAAGTCATTTCAGCGCTGAAAGCATGTATACTTGTGTTGCATTGTAGCCTGATTTGCACTTTCAAACTCCACTGTAACATTTCAAGGGTTCGAACATGGAATGGGTTCTATTCTGTTTGCTTCAAATTCCATAGCATGAAGGTTTCAGTAAATTCAGACAATCACACAGTGGGCTCTTTCAATGTCAGTTTTTGCATCACCTGTTTAGAGTGTAGTGACACTAATGAATTTTAACACTTTCAGTATGGAGCTGACAACAGTAATTTTGCTGAAAATAGGCAGCCTGTCAAGAAGCTTGTGTACAAAGGACTTGGCATGACATTAAAAACACTCAAACACAAGCGACTAAAACCATCATCACTACTGAAGTTTCCCAAACACAAAAGCCATTTTTTGTGGGCTGTGGGGAAATGATCCTCCTCTGGTTATTTTTAAAAAGTGAAATTTATCATTCTACATTTTACGAATAACTCATGTGATATCATGGAAGGTATCTCTATAAGCAAGACCAACCGTTGGGTAGATTTTTGTATTATCATTTGGTGTGTGTGTGTGTAAAATTGTTGCACAGCCAATAAAGGCCCTAAGGTAAGGAGAGGGCAGGCCTGTAACCTCTCCAGTGCTCTTATTGGTTGCACTCACCCCAAAGTCTGCAGACTGATTGGTTCAACTCACTGCTTCCTCTTCTAGGGAAAATATTTGTGGTTTAAAGTGGCACCTGGCCTCAGCCAGGCCTGGCAAAGCCACGTTTTCCTTACTTCATGCCAGGCCTTGCCTGGCCACTATCCCTGCTGCCTGCCTGGGGATCATTTGGTGCCTTGGATTTCATGGCATCCTTGGTGACTGCCACTTTGCCTTTCCCTAAAATAGCCCTGGAGCAATGGTCTCTCACCTTTAACATGCCACAGAACTCAATTTATTGTGTTAGTCACTATCTGACATTAATTGTTCTCCTAATTGAATAGGGTGACCAGATAAAATCCAGGTCAGGGCTCCTGTAACTTTAACAGTTGTAGAGAAAAGGGAATTTCAGCCAGTGTCATTTGTATGCAATTAGTTCCTGGTGAAATTCCTTCTTCATCACAACAGTTAAAGTTGCAGAGTCCTGCCTTCTTTTGTATATGGTCACTCTAGTATAGTGCCTGCACCTTTAACTGTTGTGATGAAGAAGGAGTTTCACCAGGAACTAATTGCATACAAATGACACTGGCTGAAATTCCCTTTTCTCTACAACTGTTAAAGTTACATGAGTCCTGACCTGGATTTTATTTGGTCAGCCTACAATTGTCAAATTTCTGGACTAGAATTTATCAGCAAATGTGATTTTCTTCAATTTGGACTTCATTGGGACTTTGGGTTTCTGTTCATCCCAACTGTTAAATTAGCATAGCACAGCCAGAAATGTGAGCTACAATGAAATGTTATGTCTTTAATATCTTCTTTGCTAGGCTGACCAGATAAAATCCAGGTCAGGGCTCCTGTAACTTTAACAGTTGTAGAGAAAAGGGAATTTCAGCCAGTGCCATTTGTATGCAATTAGTTCCTGGTGAAACTCCCTCTTCATCACAACAGTTAAAGGTGCAGGCACTATACTAGAGTGACCATATACAAAAGAAGGCAGGGCCCCTGCAACTTTAACTGTTGTGATGAAGAAGGAATTTCACCAGGAACTAATTGCATACAAATGACACTGGCTGAAATTCCCTTTTCTCTACAACTGTTAAAGTTACAGGAGCCCTGACCTGGATTTTATCTGGTCACCCTATCTTTGCATTCTCAGAGAAACATCTGGTATAGCCTATGACAGCCTCACTGAACCTGGTGCCCTCCAGATGTTTTGGATGGAAGCGCCAAACATTCCTGACCATTTGCCATGCTGGCTGGGGCTGATGGAACTTAAAGTCCACCCTGAGTTGGGGAAGTCTGCTTCAAGGTCCCACAGTGGTTGCAATTATTCTATATCTGCATATATAGATATATGCATATGCATATCTGAACCAGAATTCGCATAAAAGACAGGATCCTGATCTGCCTGACCTGCATTTGGTTGGCAAGAACTGGACTTTAAGGAGAGAGAGGAAGTAAGATTTGAAGCTAAAACACCCATTGCTATTGTTCCAGATCAGCAGCAATTCTGCAGAAGCTGAGAAATATGCTGTCATTATTACACCTGACACCCTCCCGATATTTTGCTGTAACATTCGTGCGAAGTGGCACAGCCTGACCATGGCTTATATAGAAGCCTTCCCTAACCTGGTGCCCTACAGATGTGTCATGTTGGGATTTGTAGTCAATACGACTGGATGGCACCAGGTTGGCAATGGCTGCCTTATATACTGCCATCCTCAGAACACAGCAGGAATCTTGCAGAACAGAAAGCAGAGAGTAGGAATAACTGGTAGATTCTACCAATGGAGGGATGTAAACAGTAGTGTCCCACAGGGATCTGTATTGGGAGCAATGATTTTCAGCTTGTTCATATGTGATCTGGAATTCAGAGTGAGCAGTGAAGTGGCCAACTTTGCTGATGGCACCAAATTATTTATGGTTGTTAAAACAAAAAGGGATTGCAAGGAGGTCCAAATGGATCTCTCCAAAGTGGGAGAATGGGCATTCATAAGGCAAGTGCAGTCCAATGTAAGCAAGTGTAAGGTGATGGAGGGAATTCCTAACTTCACGTGTACACTGATGAGGTCAGAGCTAGTGGTGATGGGCCAAACAAAAAGATCTTGGGGTAGTGGTGGACAGCTCGATGAAAATGTCAACCCATTATGCTGCTGCTGTGAAAAAGGCACATTCCATGTTAGACATAATTAGGAAAGGAATCAACAATAAATCTGTCAAGATCATACTGCTCTTATACAAATCTATGGTGTGACCACACTTGGAATAGTGTATACAGTTCTGGTTACTGCACCTAAAAATGTATATTGTAGAGCTGGGGAAAGTGCAGAAAAGGAAGTACTTCTTCACACAGTGCATAGTTAAGACATGGAACTCACCACCACAAGTTATATCAACAGCCACCATTTTGGATAGCTTTAAAAGGGAATTGGACAAATTCCTTCAGAGAAACCTATCAACGGCTACTATTCCTGATGGTTTTATGGTTCCTCCAGTATCAGAGGCAGTATGACTATGTACACCAATTGCTGGGGAAGATGGGCAGGAAGGTGTTGTTGCCCTCATGTCCTGCTTATGGGTTTCCTGTGGGCAGCTTGTTGCCACTGTGTGAACAGAATGCTGGACTAGATGACTCTTGCAGGGCTCTTCTTTTGTTCTTAAGCAGCAGCAACTGCTTAGACTTTTGTCATACTGAATCCTCCTGCTCACCACTCCCTAGAGCTGGTGGATAGCAAGAGCATCTTTGATAGCTTTGGTAACTGGGTGATGGAAGAGGCAAAGGGAAGGCAGGAGAATTTATCCTGTCTTTCATCCCTATTTGCATGTGTGTGTTCATGTATGTAAGCACAGGTGGTGTGCATGTATAGGTGGGTGTACCCAAGTATGAATGTTTGTAGCAGGTGAAGTGTGTTATCCCATTTGTTAGCACCTCTATACACTCATTAATCACATAGAGGTTATTCCAGATGACACTGAAGAACTGGAACCTCATTTTTATTTCTAGTTCCAATGGGTAATTAGCATAAGCACAGAAGTGGGTTGTCTGAAGGGAGCCCAAGTCCACAGCCATAGCATTCTGGTTTATATTTGTAAATGTAGGTCTAAAATCTCTTGGAAACAAATGGACTATTCTAAGATGTATGTGAAAGCGATGGAAGAATTCACCTAATCAAGCAGTATACAAACTGGTATATGTGGACCTAGGAATATCTTCTAAATGGCTGTAATCACCCAGAGAACGTTAGTTATTGGGCAGATTACAAAAATGAAAAAGCTTATGTTGGAATAAGCCCAAAGATATTGCAAACAGAATGAGAAGATATACCTCATTTCTGTGACTTAATTTAATCAAATACATTATATTTCAATTACTATTTATCAACACATTTTAAAAATATTACCTAGGCCAATCAAATCACATCACAGGCCCCTTGGAGATTTAGCAATAGAGAGCTAGCTCATTGTTTTATTATTATTATTTTCACCATAGAACTTGTTCTCTCCATACTCTTACCATGACTGATTGTTCATTCTGCTCTAAATACATGGACAATGATGCAATACAGAGCATTATTGATTTAACTCTGTGCTGAGTGGCTGCCCTAAGATATGTGTAGATTAATTATTGCCGATCTGTCATGTTGTTTGTAAACAAGAAGCCACTGCAAACACATCTCTTTGGAAGACACTCAAGTCAAGAGGTAAAACTTTGATTACAGGAGGTGTTCATCCAATGATTTATAGTGATTTTTCTTACTTAGAACTATGCAATGGATGGTATAAAATATTCTGGCAAACAGCTAGCGATAGTTTGGCACATGATAGGGGTGGGAGTAAACACACAAGCACATGCAAAACCACACGCATTACATGTTTATGAACCACCCAGGAGCTTTGGCTATGAGGATGTACAGAAACCTAATATAAGAACGAAAAGGATGCCTGCTCATCCCCAGACACATGTCTAATGTAATGTCAAATTGTGTCCCACTATGCAACATGCAACCCAATCCCATAAATCTTTACTTGGGAGTAAATTCCACTGAGTTCTATGGGGTTTACTATAAGTAAAGTGAGCATAGGATTGCAGCCTAAAAGAGATTAATTGCTTGCTCGGTGGGGGGAGGGGAATTAAAACACCACATGAAAACTAGACACTAGATATGTAATGTAACTGTATATTTATTTCTTTTTTAAAGAACACTCCTTAAATGTATTGCAATTCAATATACAAACGTGTTTTCACAGAATTATAATCCACTAAATAGCACAGAAAACAACCCAGATTTTTGTTGACTTGGGTTTGTGTATGTATATTTGGGGGGCATCCATCATACCTTCAAATATATAAGCAATGATTCCTCCCAGTCTTCTCCCAAGACAACTGAGTGCTATAAATGCCCTAAATCTGGAAGGATATAATTATTTTGCCCACTGAACTTTCCCCCTTAAATGGACATGTAGATATGATCATTTTTCTTTTGACAAGGAATTTTGCCAAAATACCTATCTGTTGTCTTGATGTCCAGAGATGATCGTGAGCAAGTGTTCTTCTTATATCCTTTTCCCATTACCCACCCTAAAGCCACTGCAAGTGAGATAATGTGGCAATATGACTAAGTCCCTTGCATCAACTAGGATGGAGCCCTTTCAAGATCACTTCGACAGCTCTGTTTCCTGCATTCAGTGCTCAGCACTGACTGCCAAGCTACCGGGCCAGCCGATAACAGACCTATATAGTCAAAAATGCTTTCTCACATGGGGTGAAAGCCTGATTCCTCTGTAATCCAGGCCAAGGGAGCCAGAGTTCATCCCTTTACCCCCCAAAAAGGAAAAAAAAGACACTTCAATAACGATATGTGGTGACCTATTGCCTGATCCTGCTTCTGCTCAAATCAAGTTCACAATGTCCACTGACTTCACTTGAAACAGGGTGAGGCCTCTAAGCGTCCAAACGATCTACAAGAAATTGCACCAATTTTTGAAGTCGCATATATTTACATGGGGTGGAATGTTTTCCCATATTTTTAAAGGAGCATATAGAGCAACATGTTCACGTAAGACCAAATACTTTTAATATATTTATAACTGTTTTATAAAGCTTTGAAAAAACTCACAATAGCACATGGTTTTACTTTAATGCTTTACGGTACTATCTTTTTTAAAATCACAATCAGCACTTTAAGTTATAGTCGATCCAGCAAACGAGAGACAAAAAAATTACAAGAGTTAAGAACGGACTGATACATCCTTTTATCTTATTTTTTTTTTGTAACTAATGCATAAGTGCAGAATAAGATAAGATACTCTAGTTTAAATATCTTGTTTACAATATACATTTTTGTTCTAATAATGCAACAGTAAATCCCATGCTTCACATAGAAAAGCAATCCGCAACATTTAAGAAAAAATGTACAATTTATGAAACAAAGTAAATAAATATTAGTATTACAGAATCAGAGCTGTACATAAAAGCTGTTCAGTTTTAATCATATAAAAATATTTTAGTGCAACCTCACATATATATTGATGCTTTTTTTGTTTTTTGCTTTACATCGTTTAGGTCAAAGTGTCCCAAAAAGGAAAGAAATTACATTTATTACAAAGCAGATACACAAATTCTAAAATATGTACAAATTACTGCTAAAAAAATGCTTATAAGAATATAAGCAAAAGTAAAGAAAAGGCACAAACACCTGTACAGGTTAAAAGTACCAGACCCAATAAGAATTTTGAAATTTCATTTTGGTCAGGCTCATGATGACTCGTAGTTTTACTCAATTCTTTTGATATAACAAAAGTATATATAATAGCAAACTACTGTAACTTTGAACCGGCATGCTATAAAGTTGAATACTTCCTTCTATCACTAGTGGGGGAAAAGGGGGTGAGAGTAAACACATGTATTAAAGTCTTCACACATTTCGGATCACTGTGGTTTGCTGTTTTCAGAAGGCGGCTCTTTTCTTTCCTGTGTGCTTGACGGGGAATCTTTCCTAGTAGGGTAGCCTAACTGTCTGACATCCACACTGCTTTTGCTGTAAAAGGTGGAATGAGATAATGCAGTCTGTGGTGTACCAAAAAGGTCCTTTTCGCCACTGTGCAAGTCAGGGTTGGTGGCTGAGGCACAGACCTGGCCAGGCTCAGAGCCACTAAAGTGTTTCATGCTAAAATGTGCATTTTCTGAGGAGGGTTTCTGAGAAGGCTCAGAATCCCTCGGCAACTGCTCTGTCCCATGTAGAACATCTTCTGTGGCAATGCGGAGAGAGGCTATGGCTTTTGTACAAGTCTGTAAGTTTTCGTCCTGCTCCCTCTCAACGACACCGTCTTCTGAAGTGCTCTTTTTCATCAGCAGCAACTGAGAAGACAATGCACTGCCTTGAACCGCTGTATGCAAAGTGTGAGAGCAGGTACGTTTTTCATGGTGCTTAGAAATGATACATAATTCTTTAGCAATGGTTTCTGAAGCTGCCCTCTTCTTCTCACCAGAGCCCTCTTTTGGGAGGGACAAGATGGACGGAGGATGTAAACCAGACAGGGCTGCAGGTATTGAATGGACCATTTGGATGCCTCCAATAGGCATCATGGGGATGGGGGCACGAAGCTGCTGCTGGGAGTGTAGTGGGAGGTGACTAAAGACATAGTCAGTAGGACTCTCAGGAAATGGGTTAGATCCATGATGCTCCAGAGCTCCTTTTTCTCCAGACATGTTGAAATAAGGTCCCTGGAACAATCCTGACCTTGAACTCTGCAGGCAGAGAAAGAAAGGCAATAATTAGCAGCAGCAGCAGCACAATACTAGTAAATCTGTAACACACTGTTCTTTTAGGGGTTCAGCAAAACTTACTGCAAAACAATTTGTCACCTGTATCAATTAACAGAACACAGGAATTTGTAAATTCAACACGTGACTTACATTTCTACTACCTGAAGTACAGATGTATCTAATGATAAAATATGATGCTACTAACTAGACAAAAATATTTTGAGAAGGGAAATAGACCTGATAAATTGCTGGCTGTAATGTTAGCAAAGAAACAACAAAGATCTGTAATTCTGTCAGACAAGCTATAGAATGGCATAACAGCTAGCACAGACGTGCAATAAAGAGTTTTATAAGGATCTGTACAAATCAGAAGAACACAAAGAGGATTCAATTTTGAAGAATATTAAACTTTCCAACAGTAACCCAAGAAATTAACTGAAATACTTCTATAAGTGCACAAGGCGTAGCATATGAAATTTGGAAATTTAAAATGGGAAAGAAATCAGTCTAGCTGATAGCGCATCAAGCAATATTCAATATAATCAACAGAAATAGCAGGGGTTGTTTGGGATGAGGACCTACACACATGCAACTGTCACAGAGATTCAGTCTTAGATACCTATAAGCTAATGGGCAGATTTGTTTTTCTAAGGTTTTAATTTAGGTAGTTAGTTTTAAAAGATGAAAGTATGAGAAACACATTGTCATGAAATGATATCAAACCACATCTATGGATCTATTAATTATTGATTTGAAAATAGAGTAATAGTCAGTATCAACATTATAACAGAAAAGAATCCTAGCTCAGAATTGCTTGATCTTGTATGGAGGGATTGGTTCAACAAAGCAATTAATGTAATTATGACTCTTTCTCACCAGGCACTGAAGGGTCAGTGTAAATCAATGCAAAAGCAGTCTTGCACTGACCTAAGAGCACCAGCTTTGGAACTGAAACATTGTGAGATGGTCAGTGGAGTTATTCTTAGTAAGCGAGGAAACTGCACATAAATAAAACTGTGTGTGCAGGTTACTCTAGTGGCTCCGTTCACCTGTTCAGATGACACGTTAAGCCATGGTGGTTAAGCATTTTGAGTTAAACATTATGGCTTAGCATGCTGTGTGAATCATGACTTAGCGTGTCATGTGAACCATTCCTAACTGTGGTGACTACATCACCACAGTTTAAACACACTCACTAACCATTTGCTACGAAACGGTTAGTGGCCTAACCATGGCTTAGTGAGCGCGTTCAGACAACATGATAGTCAAGGATGGGTTAATAACCAAGTGCGTTGCCTGAACAGGCTCTATGATGACTGAGACACACAAATATTGAAGACTGAAATGCTGAACTCAGAAGGCATCTTCCAGATCTTTAGATATTCAAGATCTACTACTACAACTGTTTGAAGAGCATTTGTCTCCCTCCATGCTTCATTCATTTAGGTTCTCAAGCCCTTAGAATCCCTCACAAGTCACTCTGCGGCTACCACGTTTCACAAACAACTATATATAATAGCCTCCCCCACAAAAAAAACAAAAAGAAAAAAGCCCCACTTTTGAGAATAGGAACTTTGAATGGAACCAGAGGAATGGGAATAAAGGCTCTGAACAGAGTGATCATTGAAAGAATACAGGTGGGAATTACAAAAGCCCTCAGGAAAAGCTTCTAGGTATTTTCATAAAGCAACCTGCTTCTATAATTTTTAGTCTCTATTTAATCAGAGGCCAAGCTGGTTATAAAGGAAAGAGGCCTGGGATATAGGCTGGGACACTCTTTCCATAGCCACCATCTCTGCATTGTGTCAAGATGCAGAGTTGGAAGTGTCACTCTGAGCAAGGAACGATCTGGGAGAGAAAGCAAGAGCTTATGGCTACTACAACAATACCTTGACATTCTGCCATCCCATCTGGGGAAACTAGACTTGATGATTTAGGAGAATAATCCTGAAATTAAACTTCAAGTATTCCTTGATCATATAGAGATGTCATAGATACAAGCTGTTCTGTAGTGCACATTGTAGTATCCTTACTGAAGTAGCATCCTACGTATTCATTTGTTTATGTTTTCATGCAATATTGCACCTTTCTAAAATCGCATACAAAGGCTCAACTTATAAACAAGGGCAAATATAGCAATAGCTCAGACATATGTGGCAAGCAATGTGGCTAGATCCGTAGAATTCAAGGGAAGCATAGAGTCTTTGTTTTGCTCTATTTGTCAGCTACCAGCTGAGGCCAGCCAGAATACTTTGACTGGTAAATTAGAGGCAATGTACCCTTTCCATGACAGTAAAAATGGTGATTGGTTTTCTGTCTTCTTTTTCTCCTACGATAACTGAAGGCAATTATGCTTATGCCTGTGGGACTGTTCAAAGGCATCAGGAAGCCAATTCAAAGGTTTAGAAATTGCTACTCTTGTGCATCCAAATCCAATTCTTTCCATCCACAGGGAGGGATCCTAATTGTAGAGAACAACACAGAAGGATAGAAGGGTCTTTTTACAGAAGGACAGCTGTATGAGTCAGTGCAAGGAGGGGATCCTCATATTTTCATCCTCGCTTGCCCTTCCTGCAGCCAACTTCTCCTAAACATGGGATGAGGAGTAAGTTAATTGTTTTCTAGACTGCACCACTTCAGGCAGTAGATGGAAGATTACCTGACTGAATGCTCTTCCCATGCAGAAATTGTCCGCATGTAGAAAACTAGCAAATCAGGGCATACTAAACTAGACCTGTTCTCCTTAACAAGCTAGATTCCTTATTTATTCTTGCAAAAAGAGGAGCATTGTCATGTAAGCCCCCACCTGTGGCCTGAAGTACTGTTTCGACATCTCCCATTTGTGAGAATTTAGCCTATATCAAGATACGCTCATGTGGGAAGTGTGCAATGGCAAGAGAAATGCTATTGAGCAATAAATAGGAAGAATGAAAAACAGTGCATCCAGAAACAGCTCTTGTAAGTAAAAACAGTATATCCCTAAAGCTAAATGTTAGCATATTCTCTTCAACTTACCGATTGTCCCAATGGAACTGACTCAGATTGTAAATACTGGCCCATGGGCAATGTTGGGTTATGGTACAAGCCTCTTCGAGGTGATGCTGCTCTCACTGAGGCCATATACCTCCTTTCTCTTCGTGGAGACAGATCTCTTCGGGAGGATGTGTCTTTTCCAGGTGACATTGGTCTCCGCGGTGACATATGGCGTCTTGGAGACACATCTCTCCGTGGTGATAACTCTCTCCTCAATACAGCTTCCTTCCTTGGTGAAATGTGTCTGATGGGTGAAATCTCTCTCCTTGGTGATAAATGCCTTCTAGGTGACAAATCTCCTTTGGGCATCAAATACCTCTTTGGTGAATTATCTCTGTATGGTGAAGAATCATATCCAGGTGAGGACTGTCGGCTAGAAGATGAAAAGTCTCTAGGAGATGAGTTGGACTCCAAAGAAACCATGTAGTCTTCATCCATGCAGCTAGGTATGTCAAGTCTGTCTTTGTCAGGTTCTGAATCCGTACTTTTGTTCTGGAAAAACCTCTGATATTCTGTCATTTGTGAATCGTCACAAGAGTCACTTGGTGTTAGGAGCTGAGTAACCTGAATGCTAGGTAAAGTGACCAAATAACTTATCAAGGAGGAATGACTCACTGAACTGTCAGGAGAACCCCCATAGGATGCCGTAGGAGTATTCACAGATAACGAGGAGAATCTAGGGGGCTGGGGGCTAGTGCTTCGTGATCTGGTTTTGGGTGTTGAGTCTCCAAGAGTGTCATCAAAGTCGTCCTCATCTTCATCATCGTCATCATTGTCCTCTCCATCCTCTCCATCTGATTCTTCAGCATCAGAGAATTGGTGATCAGTTGATGTGCCAGAAATGTTGCTCTTCTCAACTTCATGGTGCGTGTCATCCATATTTTCTGAAACAATTGTGACAAGTCAATAGAGTGTATACAGGAGACATATTTCAGGACTTGTTCATTGAGCTGTTCTGCATGCAAAGGTACTGAATGTGCCTACAGCTCTCCCTGTGGTATGGCAGCAAAAGCATGCTCTTTGGTGATACCTGTGTATGAAATCCACCTTGTAGAAAGTGGTCTCAGGTCTCATGAAATCAGCATGACACTTTCATGCACCATCAAGCACATAACTCTCATTGGTCTTTATGGCTTTCTGAAACTTTTGCAGGATGGGATGAGTAAAAATTTGAATCAAATTTCAGGTAATTGGTCCTGAAAGATCTGACTTACATTTCTATACACACTTACCTGTGAGTAAGTCCCAGTGAACTCAGTGGGACTTACATTTTAGTAAACATGTATAGGATTGTGCTGTTAACCAAACTGATCTCTAAATGTTGAGACCGGTAACTTGAGCTTTTAAAAATTTATTCTGAAACCACAAGGCCTAAATTAATACTCCCAATTCCAACAAATTTAAGAGCTGGGATTCTCAAGCCTGAAGGATGCATCATATTGCCTATATCAGCAGCCAGATTTGACATTTTGCAGCAAAATTGTTTCTGTCCATGCCGTAAAACATTATATTCAAGCACACGCAGCTTAGACAGGTCTAAGCTGCAAGCAAAGCACAAAATGTTTTCACACTGTTTTGGAATGTGTTTGTGTATCAGACTCTAAGAATATTGTGTACACTAGGACCAGATTTTACTTCATGGGGGGCAAAAGACACTTTTCCAATAAAGAAAGCCCTAGATTCAATAAGCTTCAAACAAACATGTCAAGATTATTTTCAATGCTTGGTGTTGACATGAGGAAAACTTTTTAAAAATTCTTCACATATCACACTTTATCACTTGCTGACAAGGGAAGATGAGTCATTTGCATAATGCAAAGGCCACTGCAACTCAAAAAGACTCACTGTGACATACCTGCTTCTTCCGTTTCAGTATCATCCACAGATGTCATTGATACCCCCAGCTCCAAGCATTTTTTCATATGTGCTTTAGATTTCATATGTTTCGTCAGATTTCCTGTGGAAAGGCACAAAATGACACTAATTAGATGGCATCTGTATAGAAATCTTGTTCGCTTTATGGAGGTTTCCCCCCCTCTTTCCTCTAAACTGGATAGGGAAGGAATAAACTGGGCAGAAAGATGAAATGGATTAATTCCATTTTAACATCATTGTAGCAAGAGTGATTTCATATAATTACATGTGTATTCTTAGGTTTGGCTCTTGTTATGGCCTTGCTCTGATGCTCAGGACTGTTGACTCTGCATCTTTTTTTACCGTGCCACTCACAACCCACCCTGCCCCTACGGTTATTATTGATTATAATCATCATTATCTGTGAATGGCCACTTGAAATATGTGCTGGGAAAGTGTTGTCAATTCAATTGTCTGCATCAAGTGGCAAAATATCTGAAACTGCCACTAAGCAGGAAAGATAAGAATAGTGAAACAGCCCTACAATCTGACATAGGGATTCTTCTCCACCTTTACAAGGCAAGGGGCCAACATTCAATCTGGAAGTGATCTAAGCTGCAACCCTATGGTATCAGCAGACCGAGGACTCCTTGTTGCAGAGGCGGAAACCTCCACCACTATTGCTCCTCCATCTATGTTCCAACTGAGGGAGCGGAGGAAAAGGGACCTTTTGGGGTGGATTAAGGGAAGCCTCCAAATTTGCAGGATCCAAAGCCTTCCTGTTCCCCATGCATTTCTCCAGAGGAGCCCAGAAACTATGCCAACCTGGGGCCTAGTCAATTTTGTCACCATTCATTTTTATTTATTTATTTGATTTGTAACCCATCTTTCTACCAAGGAAAGTGTCACTCAAGGTGCAGGGGAGGAGACATACAGGGTCAATATAATTAATGATCCTATATGCCTGAAAAATTGAGCACACAAACAATTACATCAGTTGGTTTATCCTTCCCTGAGTCCAAAGACATTTTCTGTTTCTTCATAATATTCCTTTTCATGGGTAACGCTAAAACTGTGTAGGCCAGAATTGGGAGGCCTACATAAAGTTCTACAAACAGTTTGAAC
Source organism: Anniella stebbinsi (assembly GCA_029215795.1). Classification (NCBI taxonomy): domain Eukaryota; kingdom Metazoa; phylum Chordata; class Lepidosauria; order Squamata; family Anniellidae; genus Anniella; species Anniella stebbinsi. The sequence continues at coordinate 195,192,932 of JARDYH010000003.1, forward strand.
CACAGCTCAACCGGAGCAACACTACCAAGCCTAATGCACACTTTGAACTCACAATCACAACCTTTGGCCAAAGTTCTGGACTTTGCTCCATCCTCTGCATTTTGTAACACCTAGCTTGGTGAAGCGGTCTGGAGAGCTTGCACAGTTTTGTGACATTTTGTTAGCCCAAATTAAAGGTATGGACCAACTATGGTTCTTGGGACTTTGAGTACAGATACATTTGGTAGTGAGAACTGTACAGAGAGCACCAGTAGGAAAATACTCAATGGGATCTGGCTTTTTAAAAAAAACTTCCATACATGGGAACCAAATTTCAGGAAGCAAGTGGCCAGGGGAAGGAGACATAAAGCTTCCTTCCCTGTGAGCTGTGGTTCTGATCTGGATCCTCAGCCCACAGGGAGGGAAGCTTTATGCCTGCACTAACTTTAGAGTTCAAAAAGAGGGTCAATTGCATGCTACAAATGTCATACAATGTGTAGTTTGACCCAAACCATTAAAAGGTATGAACCAACACCTTGAATTGGGCCAGAAGCAAGAGAACAGCTGTGCTAAGATGAAAAATAATAATGTATTTTCCCAGCAACAATATATTGTTCCTTGTTTAAACGTATTTTGAGGTGGCTTGGACTTGGCTGGGCAATGAAGACCCCTTTTCTTGACAAAAGACTTGCTCCTAGTGGAGATGAAAACTGCTAGAAATGGATTGTTGATGTGGATTAACACAGCTGCCTACATGTTTGTATTCTCCTTGGGGACAATGGATATGGGGACTGTGACCATGAGTGCGTGCATTTCAAAATTTGCCATTACCCTACTGCATCTCTCCCTCTCCCTCCTCCCACAATACTCATACACATGAGAAATTTCCAAGAGAGAAAGTGATTCAGCAGCCACGAGCAGGATTTGGCCATACATCATTTTAGCATTGAGAATTCAGGAACGTAGGAGACAAACTGATTTTTCTTTTCTTTTCTTTTTTTTAAAAAAGGGGGGCTGGCTGAAAGGCAAATCCTAATCCAATGAAATGACATTATATGGTGGCAAATGGAAGCTTCCCTGCCCCCTCCTCTGGGCTGGTAAGTACATGTGAACGTGAGTGATCAGATCTCAATCCATAATTCATGCAAGTGTGGATGGAGTGGCCCACCTGGGGTCTGTGGATCTTTACATTATTTATCAGTGTGAAACTGACCCAACCATAAAGGCAGACCAGGAATTCTCTGCCCTATAGCTAATGTTCTGCTTCTGCAACGTGCCACTGCAAATGTACAATCCCCTGATGTAATTAATACTTGCACCATAACATTTTGAGCACAAAAGTAATATTTGCCAAGGCGGTTTTTATGCTGCTACGTTTCCTTTGTAGACAGATGGACTGGGTAGAAGCCCATATTTCTTAATTAAGTTATACAAAGTGGCTCTCTGTCTCACATAAATCCTTGAATCACTTAGATAATGAGGGAAAGCTGCATCTCATGAAGTCTCATTTTCATAAATAAAACCACCATGCTTTAAAAAAAACCCTTCCTTTGCATTTGGAAAGATGGATGGCAGAGAGCCAAGAACAGATTTTTCTCCACCTCCCACCCCCCGCCACAAGAATGACTAAGTACCTTTTGTTTTGAAGGCAAAATTACACAACTTGCATATATAAGGCCGTACGTCGGTGTGAGTGCGGATGTGTTTTTTGAGCATGCTTGGCTTCTTGCAGCGAATCCCACATTCTTCACAAATGTACTTTCCACGTCCACGTCCTCTAACATATACATAATCCTCATTAGATTTATACCTGTTGGAAGAAAGGCAATATTAAAATAGTGTACATTGGGGGGGTGCTCCAATGCAGGTCCAATATTGAGGAGCGGATCATGGGTGGTTTCAAAACCACCAGAGATCTTTGGGGTGGACCCGGCGGCATCAGACCCACCCCCGCCCCAAAAATATCTGCCCAGTCTCTCCGTGGGGAGTCAATGGAACAGTTTCCATATAAGGAGAACACTCAGATTTTGAATTTGAGCTCTGACTGTGGCTAACCAAAAGCTATTAGCCCCAGTCTCCTGACAGTCCCTGCTCCAATTCCATTGCTTAGGGGGAGGGATTGCAAATGATAGGGTCTCTCGGAGGCTTGTATTTTCAACAGAACAGGTCTCCATATAGGGAAAATGCTCAGATTTTGACAATATGTGGCTAACCAATAGCAACAGTCTCCTCCCTTTTCTCCCTCCAATCCCAATGCTTAGGGGGAGGGATTGCAAATCATATAACCCATATCTCATTGCTCTCTGGAACTCATTCCTTGCTAGCTGTTCGCAGTGTGCATTAAGGAGAGAGATTGGATGGATGGATGGATGGATGGATGGATGGATGGTTGTGTCCACTCACATAGTCAGAGACTGTACCAGCATCTTTAGACTTAGGCCACATTCTGTGCCTACAGCACTCTTTTCCACCAGGGACATCAATCACATTTCTATACATGGTGCCTTTGCATGATAGGACCCATAATATACTTGTCTGTTTGTTTGTTTTGCATAGATCAGTTTTTGCTTAATATTTACATACAGAGGCTCATATCATAGTAATAAGCATAGCTCCTTGGAAATCAGATTAGATTTAAGATTAGATTAGATTTAGATTTGAATACTCAGATTAGATTTAAATATTCCGAACCATTTAGATTTAAATTAGGATAAATAGATTTAGATATAATAGACAGATATAATATTAATAAATATTCAATATACAGATTTAGATACAAATATTCAAATTAGATTTAGATTTAATATTTTACATACAGAGGTTCATACCATAGCAATAAGCATAGACTCTTGCTAAATCAGATTAGATAGTATTAAAGATAACACATTTATATAGAGTTGTATGTGATATCTGAGAATGGAGCCTGTTGATATAGAGTACTTGATAACTATTCACTTCACATATAGATCAGTGGGTCATTGACAATGTCTCCTTGCTGAGCTGCAACAGCAAATACAACATGAAAACATATGCAAATCTGAACTTCATTGAACTTCCTTGTTAAAAAGATTAGCAGCAACAGAAAGTAGAAGGAGTAAAGCATATAAAGGCACCACTATAGAAGCAATTTCAAAGCATACATGGAATTATTTCCCCTTTTTAATATATAGTTTTCACCAAAGATATGGAATTCAGAGGCGGTGTCCTCAACTTTAAGAAGTCTTTCTGCAAAGTGAAGGCTGTTTCTGCTCCATAATTGGAGAAGTATCAAACTTTCAAAATTCCTAAAGCAAGTCTGCATGCCGAATTATTAATGATTTGGATATTATTGAAGATTTGTGCCCCTTCTACTCCTTCTCTTTGTAGGTTGGAAAAATAACTTTGGAGATAATATTAATGAGTTTCACTCTTGGTGGTACATTCGTGTAAATCCCTTTTCCTATAACATAGGATGGTTGGTTTTCTTCACAATCATTCTTTAGCAAGAGGAGCAGGAACTGCAGTGTTTAAAAGATGCTACAATTCATTATCTGCTTTCATGAACTCCAAAACAGAGCTCACAGGTTGAGCTCCTTATCAGTCATGTAGAGAAAACATTTCTGGGGAAATGACTGTTACTTGCGATTCTTGTTTTATTAAGCAAACAGTGCATGTAAATAACGAAGGAGCAGTTTTGGGCCATAATCTAAATCTATTCTGAATACTGGCCAGCCAGATGTCTTGGACCACGAAAGTCCTGTGCTTCTTTTTTTTTTTTTTTTTTTTAAATAATTTTATTAATTTCAACATAATAATAACATAAAATGCATACATAATCCACGACAATCCCCCCCGTGCACCCCCACACCATGAGACCTTCTCTTAATCTTTTATTCTATCCAGAAATTTATCGACTCTTTTGAAGGTGTTTGTCCCTTCCCCAATCTTAATACATATTCCAATAGGGGACTCCATATTTCCCCAAAATCATTTTTACTGGACATTCCCCTCTTTAATTTCATTTTACAAGTCAGCATATCATTCAAAGCCATATCCCATATTTCTTTATACCATTCTTCTATTGTATAGCTTCCTTGTCCTTTCCAATTTTTTGCAATCATTAGTCTAACAGGTGTCAGGAGGTTGTTTATCAATTCTCTCTTATTTTTGTCCTCTTCCCCTCTATCCCATATGAAAGTCCTGTGCTTCAACCCTATGAGCCCTGGGTCTTGGGCAAGGGCTCACAGGGTTGAAGCGCTGGACTTTGTTTCATTAGCAGGGACGATTACTTCATCTGCCATCCCCCCTACCACAAATTCTCTGTTCAAACAACACTCCAAGCCATGGTAGTTCAGCACTTGGAGCTAAACATTATGGCTTAGCATGACATGTGAACCATTCCTAACCATGATGGCTACATAACCATGGTTTAAATAGCCTCGCTAATCATTTGCTTCAAAAGGGTTAGCAGCCTAACCATGATTTAGCGTGTTGTCTGAACAGGCACACTGTTGTGAGCCATCTCTGATGTAATGAGAACCAGTGTGGTGTAGTGGTTATAGTGTTAGACAGGGAGTGGGGATATTAGGGTTATAGTCCCCACTTGGCCATGGAAGCTCACTGGGTGACTTTGGGCCTATTCACTTACAGACTCTCAGCCCAGCCTACCTCACAGGGTTGTTGTTTTGATGACAAAATGGAGAGGAGGAGGATTATGTATACCGCCTTGGGTTCCTTGGAGGAAAAAAGGCGGAATATAAATGTAATAAATAAATAAATAACACACAGTATGGTGGGGCTGGGTTTCTAGTCTTCATTAGCTTTACAAAAGACCTGCCAAAACAACTAATTTGTTGATATGGATCAATACCACTGCCTGCATTTTTGGGACTCTTCTTGGGGCTACAGGGCTATTATGAGTGCCTGCACTTCAAAATTGATCACTACACTGCTGCTGTGGCCCTCACAAACCAAACATTTCCCTGTTGCTTATCCCTACGGCTATGTTGTCTCCATATTCCTATCATTGCTCCCATTTGAGATATGGTTTTGAAGCTGCTTCAAGCCCGGGAGATGGCCTGTCAGACAGTATGGGGAAGAGGAGACTTTTGCTGTTGGAAAAAGAGGACTTGGAAAAAAACACTGCTTTCATGCAGTATTGCACACAGTCCTTTGCATAAAGCCCTTTACCTTCAAGACATTTGGCAAAAGGAAGAATTTGATTGGACCCTTCAGTTCATCTGTATGTAACACATGATGGAATCGTAACTATTTTGTGCATCTTTACGTTGCATATTTTATTTTTATGGTGGTACTAACTAAGGCCCCATCAGTATTTATATTTTATTTATTATTACGTTTATATCCTGCCTTTTTTCCTCTTACAAGGAATCCAAGGCTTACATAGTTCACTTCTTCTCCATATCCTCACAACCACCCTGTGAGATAGGTTAGGCTTAGCAACACTGACTCAGTGAGCTTCATGATCAAATGGAGAGTAGAACCCAGATCTCCTGAGTCCCAATCTAACACTGATCCCCACTATACCACAATGGCTCAGCACGATGGTCTGTATTTTCAATCTCCAAAAAAATCCAGCCTCCTCGTCTTTTCCTTAACATCTGTCCAAGTTGCCTGCCACACTTCTTTTAATACCACCGGATGATCTGCTCTTCATCTGTAGAATCCACAATACAATCAAGCAAGCTTATTAAATTGATGATTTCCCTAAAAGATGGTTTCTTCAAAACATCCTGGCTTTAAGAGACGCAGGTGATGGAAAGCAAATTTTGCTATTCAAATACCTTCATTTGAATCATTCTATCTATCAGTGGATAATGCCCTTTGAATGACAAGGACCAGGAAGCTCATATCAGCAAGGCACACAAAGTAGGCCTGCAAAAGATTAAGCCCATTGTCCCAAGTTTCCAATAAAAAATCCTATGGAAGAAGAAAACTTTCCAGTTTTTATTGGAAAACTAGAAAGAGAAAATACTACCATAATTTTAAGGCTGACATGTTGAATTATATAATAATAATTAAAAAATCTAGACAAGCCAGTGGAAACTATGGGCCAGATATATGCAAAAGGGCACTGCGTATAGGTCTTTAATGTGGATTCATGTTCAAATATTGGAGGATAGACTAGCTGCCTAAGTGCTGTGCCTGGATCTGCACATGCCACACCTTGCACATGTGGTAACAGATCTGTTCTGCTGATCTGCACAGGGCTCCTTTGCATATCATAATTTGTTTTCTGTGCACAACCTCATCCCATGCACAACCCGATCCTGATTCTTGTGTGCACAGGGCAGTTTTCACAAGGGCTGTCAGCATGGAGAAGAGGAATATGACATCAGGACAGATGGCGTTACCATTTCCCTGACCAACATCTCTGATGAAATCACCCCTCTGAAACTTCTACTGAATGGGATAAGCATATATTACATCCAAGACACATATGAATTGGTTGGGTTTTGATAAAACAGAACTTTAGGATGCCAAAAAGACCTATTTATTTATATATTACTTATTTTATTTATTTATTACATTTCAAAACTGCCTAATAGATGAAGCTCTATTTGGCAAACTCCACTCTAAATTCAGCCCGTAGTAAAGAATAAGGAGTACAAGTTCTCCTCCATTTGCAGGTGCAGGTGGCCCATTTGTAGCGAGAACAACCCTATATGGCCCAGTGGACTCTAGTTTTCTCCTTCCACTGACTTCAACATATGCAGAGTCAGGGCACCTGGACAGTTTGGGGAATGGTCAGTTCCAGCAGTCGCTGTGCAAATCAGTGCTCAAATTTGAGAAGTGGCAAGCCCAGCTATCTTTTATGATGCCCATTTAGTTAGAAGGCTACTGGGAGGAGCATGGATTTGCCCCACCTCTATTCAAGGGCCCCTTATGGCTTCCCCGCCTGGATCTCCCCATGATGTCTTTCTGTGAACGCAGATCTACACTGTGTTTGTTCAGTTTTACACAGGTTGTCTTTCTGGATCCACCCTGACTCAGTGCTTCAACTACAATGGGGCAGAAGGGCCCTGTCCCCCATTACCTCCTGTGACACCTCCCTTTGCTACTGGTCCTAAAAATAACACATATTTTCAGTTGCCTGTTCTTACCCTCCTTCAAAAATTTTAATTCGCATTGGCTCAGTTTGTTTGGCTGCAATATCTTTATCACCATGGCTGTCTCCTTTAATTCTTTCTTTGATAACATTCCCCATTACTTTCTTTTCAAACTTGTTGCCAAATACAAAGAATGGTTCCTGCTTCATCTGCAAAATGAAAAGAAAAAAACAAAAACCAGGATCACTAATTGGTGATAATGTTTGAAAATCAGAATAAATGCAACAAATGTGAACAGAATAATTGCATTGCACTGCATTCATGTAAATGCTTTAGGACATACTTAAACCTGAAATCATGCTCAGACTCAAGAAGTCAATTAATCTGACCCTTTCTTTTTGCCAAGTAATAAATGAGAAAGGCAATAGGCAGCAGAGGAAAGTTTTTTGAAGTGCCTGAGATGCTGTAAACACAACACCACGTCATGCTGCCAAATATACACAAAAAGTAAAGATAAAGAAGACTTACTAGGCGATCAAAGCCAGTCAACTGCTAGCACTGGGATTTCAAGTCATAGTCTGTTCAAAGCCATCTGGCCCATCAGGGTTGGTGTGGTTAAGACACACTAGTTTCTCTGCCTACAGTTCAAAAGGCAGTGATGTGGCAACAAACCATGTCCAACTGCCTTTGTTCTCCCCAACCCAATGCATTAGGTACGCATTCATAGCTGAGACAAAAATCTACAAGCTCCTGGGATACAACCAAGTGTTTTAATTAGGAGGAATATCATAGTCTGCATCAGGGCTAGAACCCCCCCCCCCCCAGCTGACTCCACATTTGCTGTTAACATCACTATCTAATTTATTTGGGCTGATATGGCATTATCATCTACCATGTAAACAAAACACCAAACCAATAAAAGGTTGGGGTCTTTGAACATGACCCAAATTTCTAGCCATGGTCTGTACACAGCTTCAAACTTTCTAAATCCTATGACTGGTAAATGCAGATTTGTTTTGCATGTAGTATTATCTTTGGGCAACAGCTAGAAGCCCCTGTTAATTTATTAATGTTTTTGCCAAGAAGTATCAACCACCACCATCTGAATAAGGTGAAAATGAAAGTGGAGGCATGTGAAAATAAGGCCTCCACCACTGTAGACTAGCCTTGTCAGTTTTTTCAAAACCATCAATTATATCTGGGGGTAAAATGGTATACAAAGAAATAGCAGGATTAAAAATAAAAAGAGTAACAAGGCTCCAACTATTGCTCAGTGTATGGCATACTTATATGGGGTTATTGTATTCCTGTGAAAATTCAATCTATTTTGCACTTGGGGGAAATATATCCATTACATTACAGGAAAAAAATAAATAGAAGATCTATAATAAGTACGTCTTCTAACACATTATGAAATACCAACGTTTATTTTTATGCTCCATAACAAGCCAGTTGTGATGCAATATCTTCCTCCATGGGAGTGGCTTTGGAACGATTTCTGCGGATGAATATACATGGAAAGTGTTGGAAAGCCCAAAGGCTTTTTCAGAGTTGATCCATGAGCAGGATGCCATGTTCTCGCTAGCTCCTGCTCAGTGATCATTCCTGAGAAATCTCCTTGTAAGTCCCATTCCAAAGTAATGTATTCATTACTCTAGAGAAACTATTCCAAAAACATTGCACTGGAAAGTCTCTAATGCATTGCATGTCTCTGAGTACTGTGAAGTCGAAATAGAAACATGTGGGTCTTTAAGGATTTGTTAATTACCTGAGCAAACTGCTTCCATGCACTTGATGATGTCAGTTTCCCCGATCCAGGCCTATGCATAGGAGACAGTGTATAGATTTCTGTGCTGTTTTTCTGCTTAGACCGTAGGAGTGCAAGAGTAATCTTCGTACTCAGTCCTGATGGGTTTGGGTTACATGAACTAATGCACCACGATGCATAAACAGATGATTTCAGGGTTGCTTGTTGAACAAAACTGGGCTTTGTGTAGTTTAAGAAGCACCAGCTCACAGTTGTCGTGGTGCGCAGACTAGGGAACTGCAGGATTTGCTGGATGTCAGAAAGATCCGTCAGGAGAATCGTCGAGGTCACGGCTTTTCCGCTTGGTTGGGAGGCCATTTGTACCAACATACCAAATGGTAATTTTTGTTGCTTGGACTGCTCTTCTATCTGACTTTCCCCCGAGGACAATGAAGTCCTCTGTGGGCTTAGACTCATATCTGATGCCGTTTCATCTACATCCAGTTCTTCTGGGGACTCTCTACCTTCGGAAGTGCCACTAGACTTTTGCCCTGGTGAAGCAGAGTCAAAACTGGAAAGCTTTTCTCTGCTCAGTGGGGAAGGCTCAGTGGTAGCTGGCAAATCTTGAGATGACGAGGATGATAATGGAGAAGGCGGCGAAGTGGACGGCACGCTTTCTTTTGGCTCAGTAGTACAGCTCTGCCTAACCAGCTGAGGCTTTTGTGGTCTGGGAAAACTTTTCTTTATGTCTGAACTGGTGAGTTCGACAGCACTTAGTTCCTCAACAATCTGTCCATACATTTTTTCATCCTTGACTCTCTTTTGCTGTTTGGTCTCCATAAAGAGCTCCAAGCTGCTTGCTGGTGAAAGCATTCGTTTATTTCCACCGAGGGTAGAGGCAGTATCGGAACTGGAGGTCAAGCACAATGGGATGGAGGGGTCTAAGTTCAGTGACAGGGTTTGTGGAACTTTCCACAAGGGATATTTTTCCAACCCTCCATGTTGGCCTAACATCTGAGCTATGTTAAATCCTATTCCGTGCATGGCTGCGCTGGTTGCTAACGTTCTTTGAGAAAGAGTCTCATCAACTTTGCAAATGACAATAGCCGGGCTGCTGCTCTGAGCGAGTATCTGGGAAATGCTTGTGTACATGACACTACCATAGGATGGCACATGGGTCTGGATCCTGACAGGAACAACTGTACCTGGTAACGATCGAACAGGTCCAACATTCTGGGTTTCAAAATCTACCTGTAGCTGCTGCTCAGAAGAGGTATCTGTTGATTTAATGCTACAATCTGGCTGGTATGTTGCGAGTGCATTTTTAGAATACTGCCCAGAAGTTCCTGAGTAATGCTGGTAAGTTTGCTCTTTAGTATGTACGTAATCAGCAGCTTTCTTTCGGATATGCTCCTGAGCATATTCCGGATGGTAGCCTGGATGACTTTCTGCTGGGAAAGGTTGCTTAGAGTAGGATTTTTGAAGTGGCTGTGCAAAATGATGTTGAAAGTGTGTCTGTGAAAGTTCGGAAGGCCACAGGGGTTGAGATGGCAAGTGAACCATGCAGACAGAGGGGTATGGAAGCTGCAGCAATGTGTTGTGGATGGGGAGAAAGGGAACCTTTTCTTGCAATGCAAATAGATGCTGCTGTTCTGCTGAATATTTGCTTGGAATATAAGGTGCTTGAGGGATTGAAGGGTGAGAAAGTGGAGATAAGCTAGTGCTACGTGAAGGACATGAACCAGCAGACTGTTTCCCGGAATCATCCAACTGAATAGAAGAGGGGGAATGAGGCCAAGCAACTTGGGAAGACCGAAGACCGGCATGTCCATATTCCATCTGCTCTTGCTTTATATTTTGTTCCATGCTCGAATCAGCCTGGGAAATCTCTGGGGAACCACTGAAAGAAGCCTGGCGAACCAAAAAGCATTTCTTCCTCTCTCTGACTGGCGATAAAGTGGTAGGAGGTGCCCCTACCGCAGACGCATGAGACAGATTCCCGTAATCAAAGGATTTACTTCGTATCTCAGGGATTTCAGTAGGGTAAGGACACGGCATTTGCTCAGATGAGCAGCGGCGCATTTCTTTCTGTTGGTGATGCCCCGGGACGGAAAGAGAATAAGTACCAGCTGGGACGGTTAAAAACTCAGACTGTTTGCCAAAGTCATCTGGTTTGGTTGAGGTTATGAACTTGATACCATCCTCCCTTTCAAAGGACATTGAAAAACTTGAACTATGTGACAAGTTACTCTCTTGGCTCGGGCTACGGGAAAGGCTCGTCCCTGTGGACTCAAAGCTAGACTCCCCAGAGGAGACCTGCTCCAAGTCGGCAAGCCGCAAGCGCTTTTTCTTCGGTGGTAGCTTTTCAGCCGGCAGCTGGGAAAGGGTTTCACTTCTCTGTGGCCACTGGAATTCTTCCGGAGGCCGCTCTTGCTCTTTTGCTGGGACTTCCTTCTCTCTCTCAGGTTTATCTGGCTCCTCCGTGACACGAATCTCAGGTACCTGTATATTATGCTGGCGAACAAGTCTGAGCTGCATATGATATGGCTGAGAATGTTGGGACGAGGTCGAAGGCTGTTTGCTAACACTGCCAGCATGTTCTGCCTGCAGAACCCGATCGGGGCTCATTGGGGACTCTGCAATCTCACTTTCGCAAGTCTCAGATGACGAATAAAGTTTATCTTGCTGGCAAGCAACAAGCTCTGTCGATTCAGACCTTTCAAATGAGTTTGGCCGGCTTAATGAATTCGTGTGCTGAATTACCGAGATTACATTTCCTTTTCTGCTCAGAGACTCTGCCACCTTTTCTTGCTCGGCAGTTAAGGAACACTCTTCTAAACTGGTAGCTGGACTGCCTGACTGGAGATAGGGTCTACAGATTTCAAAGCGCTCTGGGTGAGAATGAGGGGAACTGTCGTGGCTTTGAATGGTGTATCCACTCCTTGGTCCTTCCTGGATTTGTGATTTAGGATCGAAATCCCCCATCACGGGACTGCCAGTAGCACCACTGCACAGGGATGGCGTGTCTTCCTCATCTCCAACACTCTTCTGTATTCTGCGCTTTCTGTTTTCAAATATAATGCCATATGTAGAGGACTGCAATTGTGTAGGTGAATCTGCATAAAATTCTCCTTGTTTTGACCCGCTCAGATTTGATACCTCTCTATAGCCTTGCTTAGGAGCCCCATAATCTTCCCATTTTCTGTAGTGCTTTCCAGAGGAATCTCCCTCATGAAAATGTCTCTCCCCTGAGGGCAACTTCTTCTCTCTGCTGGAAGCAACCATAATGTTCTTCCCCATTCTCCCATGGTACTCTGAATCTGAGTGTCCTTCTTGCAATGATGGCAGCTCAAAGGCAGCTTGTCTTATTAACATCCGCTGATGGGGTATTCCTATTGTCTCAGGATAAAATACATCATCTGAACCAGTCATCCTCTCATCAAATGAATGGCTTCCTCTTAAAGCTGATGGAACATTCAAATTGGTTGCGGAGGATGTTGGCATGGAGTTACTTCTAATAAGCGGGTTTGTATCTGCTGGAGGTTCTAGGAGGAAAGATGTATCACCTGGATGACTTCCTGGATACGGGCTTGATTCACTTTTGATGAATGATGTGACTGTCTGAGAGTGTTTGGATTCTGAATTACTATCATTAAAGGCCTGGCTACTTTTTATAGTGCTCATTTTACAAGGATCAATTAGTGCTTCTTTATTTGGAGACATTCGCTCTTCAAGCATCTTGATATCCAATCTAGGGCTTACAAGAGGTAATGGCTCCACTTTGCCTTTTCTACCCATTGAGCTATGATCCTGATTGGCTGTCGCTAATGGTTGTGCTGTCCTTTGATTAATTCTATAGAATTTCCCAAAAATTATTTCTTCGTAAGACTTTGCATTGGTATTGGGTGGACTAATTTGCTGCTCCGCACTTTCTGAACGTGAAAAATAACCAGAATCGGTGCTTCCTTTACTATGTGGGCTCAAGAGATTTAATGACTGCTCAGAATCTTGCCCTTTCTTTTCAAACAGTCTTAGTGCAAGTCGCTGCTTAACTGTATGAGAGTCTTCAGACTTAGTACTTAATGGGTTTTGCAGACTATCAGACCCAACGTGCTGGGAGCTTTCACATGGTAACTGCATCCCACTTCTAGGAATAATCAAAATAGGGACTTTCATTGGGCCCCCCAATGATTCTTCCATGGATGTGTGAAAGCCACTTCTGCTAGTAATGTCCAATGGAATCTGTGGAACTGGGCTCAGTTTATCAGAACCTTCAACAAGTAATGAAGTCTCTTCATCAGTATCTGTACTCTGCTCCCCATCTGAATGTATCTCTGCTTCCACATCAATGAAACTGGCATCTAGGTCCAACTTAGATACAGCCGATTCTGTGAAAGGTACTAATCCTGCTTTAATTGCATGGGCATGCGATTTCCTGTGCTTGTATAAATTGCTCTTTGTCTTAAACGAGAAACCACAAGGGACACAAGGATATGGACGTTCCCCAGTGTGGGACCTAATATGTTTCTTAAGTACGCTAGGTTTGGCACAAGCCCTACTACAGTAAGGGCAAATGTATTTGCCAGGCTTTTTGGGTTTGTGTTCTTTCTTATGACCGTCTTCTGACTCTATACATTTCTGAGAATACTGGCTATAAGCAGGGTTCAAACTTGAAATTTTCTTTCTGGAGAAACTTCCACTATGGCCATGCACTTGAAATGGAAACAAGTCCTCGGAGGCAACCTGTTGCAGATGGCCAGGATATGACCATTTATGGCCTTCTAGGCTCTGATGTGGTTTTAGGTTGTGCAAGAATCCTTGTGGCAATGAATGTTGAGGGAAAGAAAGTGAATGCTGACATGAGTACGGACTCGGAAGGTGCTGTGGGTATTGCTTGTCTGTGGCTTGTTGCGTAGCATCGCTAGACGATCCCACCTTCCCAGAACTAAAAAGGTGTGCGGACGCAGGGTTTCCCACGTGTTCGGGATCAATTTGTGCCTGTCCTTCCAGGCTGCCAACCGTGCTCATCTTAACATTAGCTGATTGTTCCTGCCTCCATCTACTTGGTATTTTAGCTGTTTCTCCAGACCTTGAGGTAGCGTTTTGCCCTACAGCTGTATCTCCAGAGTCCATTTTGTCACACAAGGTCTTAAGTGCTAGTTCACTCGAAAGCTGTACAGGCACATGAAGTGTATCCAGTGCTGTGCTTTTTAAAGTTCAGTTGCTCCCATTTCTCCAGAGCTGTTCCAAGTTCACAGACTTCTCTTTCTCTGTGGAACTTTCCACATAGTAGTCTTATATGCATTAGATCTCTTGCAGCTTTATGCTAAGAAGTAATTGTTACACAGTTCTGTTCATGGCAGGAAATGTCTCTGAACAGTTTATTATACATCCGTCAAGACTTGCTGTGGCATTTGAACATTATCCATGGTTATTAAGGGTTCAAATGAAGAATGATCCAGGAGGATATATTTGCTCATCAACTAAAGAAGGGTTCCAGACATTCCACCACGAAAGATGCAGCTGCCTGAGGGAAAGAGAGGGAAACAGATTAGTACAACTAAATACATAAGAGAGAAATATCCACTCATGTGTATGATGCTGGAACCCAAAGGTATAGGAGCCACTCCGTTGCCCCCCTAAGCAGCAGTCACCCAGTCCTTCCTCCTTTCTACTCCGGTTTGTCTAACACAAAATGTATAGTGTGACATTTAGTGTGCTGTGATATTCCTCAAACTTGTTTCCGCTTTGTCACTGCTGCTTGCAGGAGCAGTGAAAATCACAATGTCATAACGGCTTTTTATCCTGCAACTTCACCAGAGCTTCTGCTTCCAGATTCTTTGCAGGACTAAGATCGGTCCTTTACACACTGTTCTGTTTCCCCCTGCCCCCCCCCCAGAGCTCATTACCCCTGAGCTTTAAAAAAGACGTAATAAAGGTCAGAAAACATTGGGGAGGCCTTGGAGCTTGACAACATCATGTAATGGAGCCACAAACCTCGGTGAGGAACCATTCGACTGCAGGATAAAAGCCTCATGTAGAGAGGCTCAATGTCATGTTTTGGTTTTACTAGGTATTTCAAACAAATATTGAGATCAATGGCTCCACAAGATAAGGATGACAGATGTGACAATGGAGGAGAGAGGGGCTGGAGCCCTCCTTCTCCTCACACATATATTTTAACCCCTTTCTGAATACCTGAATATGGCTTATGTCTGCTAAACAATAGAGACAATCCAGGTCGAACTGGCGAAAGGTGATCCTTTTGCTCTTCATACAGTTCAGATTCCTCTCCCTCGAACTACATTTTACAAAATCCATACACCCCATTTCCCTTTTGTACTTTCACTACTTTAAAATTAAGGAAACATACCTCACTACAACCAACTCATTAACACTTTGATTGACGGCTAATAGAGTTTGTCTGCAGAGTGTAATAAATATTTTATTGATTTCACTCCATAATATGAAGTATACAATATATAATCATACAATGTTTACAGTGCTTGAATTATTTGCGCAATTTATTCTATATATGGTAAATCTGCAAGACATGCACTTCATGCAGATGTGATTCTGGTTCTTGAAGATGTGTATTCATATCCATATCCAAACTACATGCGACAGACAGATCCATAAATTGGACCGTCTGGCATTTTAAATTTTTACTTGAAAGCAATAGTAGGGAATGCCAGATTAACACCCTTTCCCCTTTGTACCAGTTTTCCAGTTTAATTTCCTTACAAGTTCCTATTAGACCCACAGCTGCTCTGATCCCATTCTGAACTCCCAAAGTCTGCTTTCAAGTAAAATATAAATATATCAGGAGTTCAGATCACACATGTGTCTAATTTAGTCCTTATACTCATACAGCAGCACCATCCACTGCCAGCTTGTGTGTGTAGAGAGGATGGTAGAATCTGCCATTTTCTCTGTAGCTAGCAAGATTCTTCGCTGGTTTGTGAGCATAGAACAGCTGTTCTGCATATGCAAAACACATATCCCACACCTAAGGCAAGGACTGCTTTTGGACAATAGTATTTAACCAAGAAATATTGGATATAGTTAAGTGAAGTATATATGTTTTTTTCCACATTTTGTTTTGCAGAAATAAAAATATCAGGACCATAATACATGTAATGAATTGCATTTAATTTCAAAATATTTTCTTCTCCAGTACCAAAGCAAAGGATTTCTTTAGGTTGGTTTTTTTAAAGAGTTACCTGCATCATCTTGGCATCTGCTACACATGATTATCTTGAAAGTTCCTGGTGGGGAAGAAAACAAAAAACAAAAATTAGAAGTGATTAAAATCTAAAGGGACCTTGTGGAGAGACATTTTTAAAAATGCTACTATGCTTATTCATCTACAGTGAATAAAAACAAAGTCCACTGCAACTATTTTTCAGTGGGGGAAGCACATGTTTCAAAAAGTATAGTTTTCAAGTCCTAGTGTAACCAATACAGTTTTTTCAAATTACATCTCTGACTCTGTATTCAATAAGCTCCATTATTTCTCCCATTGGCCTTATTTACAGGGCTAAATAAAATCAGGATGTAGGTGTTAGTGCAATCATGAAGGCACAAAATGCCTTCCTTTCTTGTGCACTGGAAACGGCAACCACTGGCTTCTCCACACGGGGCTTATATTGTGCGATCAAGATTGGTTACTCACAGTATATTGTGGTGGCGCTGTGCCAAAAAATTCTCCCATGAAAATTTCAACCATTCTCATTCAATCTGATGGAAAAGAAATTGCTTTCAAAAAGAAATTCAAAGGAGAAGAAATTGCGGAGAAATTCTCATGGGTTTGGTTAAGAGTTCTTTACCTTTCTTATGAGATGGCAGAGGGGTATGTGTGAGTGTCCGGTCTTTCATCTCTCTGATAGCCAGTAGCCTCCTTGGCTTTCCGCACTTTCTGCCCAGGGGAAGACATCATGAATTTATTCCTCCCATGGGCTTTTTCAGATCAAGAAGTGCAAGTAGCCTGGGAGATTGCAGACCAATGGTGAGATGTGAAATAAAATGAAAAATACAGACAGTTCCCTTAGCCATCTCACAGTCAAAAACACCAAAACACATTCAACATGAATTATAAAATGCGCTGAGAATGAGGCAGAAAAATGGAAGCCTCTTTCATGGCGAAGAAAACTTTCACGAAATTGGAGGACAGATTTTGGCACAGCATTAGCTCCACTCTTTCCCTGGAGCTGGATACAACACTGCCCCCTCCTCATACCTGCTACAAAGCTTTCAGGTGTTGCCAGCACTTGCATTAGAGTAGGGTGACCATATGAAAAGGAGGACAGGGCTCATGTAACTTTAACAGTTGTAGAGAAAAGGGAATTTCAGCCGGCATGCAATTAGTACCCGGTGAAATTCCCTCTTCATCACAACAGTTACTACAGTGACCATATACAAAAGAAGGCAGTGAGATTATAGTTAATGTTTCAGATCCTTTTCTTGTTTGCTTGAACTATAACTCCCATAATCACAAACCATCGGCCACCTGCATGGGGCTTATGGTAGTTGTAGTCTAAAACATGTGAAGTATACTAGGTTGCCTACTGATAGTCTAGAACAGTGGTCTTCAACTGGTCCAGACCCAAGACCCACCTCAGACTCCCTACCTGCAACATGGGACCCACTTTCACAATTGCCCAACATGGCGGCAACAGCTTTGCTGCAACCCATCTGGACAGATATTGTGACCCACTTTTGGGTCGCAACCCACCAGTCGAACACCACTAGTCTAGAACAATTCTGGGACTGCTTTGTTAGACAGACATAACTTTTAAGTAGTAAGATTTAGGACCGTATGAGGCAGTTATCACAAGAACAGTTGGTTTGGCAATAGAACAGTAAGGTAGAAAATTGTGATGAACAAAATAATGGCTTCATTAATAAGCTAATTAATTATCCTGCTGATCACGCACCAATTAAATAAAAAGGCACAGTTGCTTGTGAGATATAAAATCTGACTCTGAGGAAAGCCAGATGGTTATGGGTAAAATAGCTGTGCTATTACATAAATAAAGGAAATAACATCTTTTCTTTTTTTCTTTTTTTTTAGCCAAATATCACTGTCAGCCACAATGAGGAAAATGTCACAAGCAGCAAGGATCTGACAATTTCTATAGCAACACATGCAAACAGATTGTGGACAATCTAGGAAGAGGTGATCCACATGGGGCAGTTCATGTACAAAAGGCTGTGCAGAGAATTCCCTGCATGCAAACAGTCCATCTCACTTAAGCAGTTCTGGCTCCAGTCCAGAAATCTGCAAATACAGCAGCAGGATGTGCACCCACTGCTACATTTATAACACTCCCCAGTGCAAACATTTCTCCTTCCTCTATCCTAGGAATCATCTGTTCAGCACAGGGAATGAGAGATCGTTTCACCCATTATGCAACAACAAACCCAGATCTGCCATAGAGTGTAACATCCATGAAAAGCCTCACCTAGTTTTGTTTCTCAGACAACCAGAACAGACATCATTTAAAACCTGTGTCTAGCAGCTATACCTTTTTTTAAAAGCTTGTACTCTAGAGAAGGCACAGAGGACCCAATCCTGATCTTAAAAGCCCCCCCCCACTCCCCATGCTAGGATCCTGATAGGCACACCTGCACCTACTTTAAAGTAAAATGAAAAGAAGGGGGAAGACGTAGCTGCTAAACACAGTTTTAAAATAATGTCTGGCATACACAACGGCTTCTCATGAAAAACAGCATCAACATCCTATTCAATGGAGGAGGCAGGAGTCCTTTTACAACCAAGTGGCTGCTCTCTTCATCAAGACGAATGAGGAAATCTGCTCACATGAGGAAGCACCATGCATGATCAGGGGTGTGGATGAAATTAGACACAATGCAGTTACAAACATGGTGGGCTAAGATAGTAACAATGGTGCTTTCCCAGGGGACAAAGGTGTGGTAATGGCCACCAGCTTAGACAGTGTTAGAAAGGGATGATGATGATGATGATGATGATGATGATGATGAAGAAGAAGAAGAAGAAGAAGAAGAAGAAGAAGAAGAAGAAGAAGATTTGCATTTCTATACCGCCCCATAGCCGAAGCTCTCTGGGTGGTTTACAAAAGATTAAAACATTAAACATCAAAAATCGATATACAAAATTTTAAACCATAAAAACAGACAATATTCAAAGATAATACCATTTAAAACAAGTTGAGCTCTCAGCCAAAAATAGACCAGCCAAAGATAGATCAATTAAAACCCAACATACACTGTTAAATGCCTGAGAGAAAAGTATTGACCTGGCATGGAAAAGATAACAATGTTGGCGCCAGACGGGCCATAACTGAGGGGCCACCACTGAGAAGGTCCTCTCCCTTGTTGCTGTCCTCCGAGCTTCCCTCAGAGAAGGCACCCGGAAGAGGACCTTAGACGTTGAGCATAGGGTATGGGTAGATTCATGTTGGGAGAGGCGTTCCGTCAGGTATTGTGGATTAGATACATCCATGGTAGATAAGACTCTCAATGGTTACTAGTCATGATGGCTATATAATCTCTCCAGTATCAGAGGCAGAATGCCTCTGTACACCAGTTGCTAAGAAACATGCACAGGAGAATGCTATTGTACTCATGTCCTGCTTGTGGGCTTCCTGTTGGGCCATCTGGTTGGCTACTGTAAGAATAGAATGCTGTACTAGATAGACCTTTGCTGTGATCCAGCACAGTTCCTCTTAAGTTCTTAAGTGCTCCATGGTTATAACATCTAACACAGCTTACATCACTCTAATTCCATGATCATATGAAGGATTTCCATGCTTCTTCCAGATGTGGCTGGTAGAATTTCATTGGTGAAGGCCCATAGTCAGTGGTAGAGCACATGTTTTGGATACAGAAGGTACACAATTTAATCCCTGGCATGTACAATCAGAAGGATCAGATAGCAGCTGATGCGTAAGATCTCTGACTGAAACCCTGGAGAGCTACGACTAGCCAGAGTACACAGTACTGAGTGAGTAGATGACAAATACAGCACAACCTGCTATGTTCACTAACACAAAGGTTTACATTATAAGACGTTCTCGACATTACTGCATGTAGCACTTATTTTCAGCATTATCCATTGGCAAATGAAACATACAGAATGACCCTAAGAGATATGTCATTACATGTTAATAGGATGCAGCAACATTTAAATGTGTTCCTTTAAAGAAGTTCTGTGAACTTCAAATTGCAATCTAGCAACAAGAGGAATCTCTAGTATTCTTTTCTCATCCACAGTTATTAAAAATAAGAAATGAAGTGACAAACCTTCCTAGACGTCACTATTTACTTTCTTTTAAATAGATTTGACTTTGTATATCCAATATTTCAATAATTGGTCTCTTGTGATTGTGGCTTTGTAGCTGGCATTATTCTACATGGTTTCCTGAGTTCTTCCATGTAGGAATGTAATTTCCAGAACCTTTTACTGGCTCTTTATAAAGTTTGAATCTTGTTTTTAAAATGTAAGGATAGTTACCAAGTACAATAGCTCACTAGCCCATATAGAATACTTTTCCACAGGTAGCTTAACCTCAAACAAGTGGTACTTTTTAGATACAGAAATTGGTATTTTTTGCTTCAAAAATGAATTGAGCTTTTGCTATGAATATTTTTGCTATGGATATTATTTGAGGGCTTTCATTCTAGAAAAACCAAAATAGAGCCCTTTATTTGTTTAAAACTCAATGGTGTTGGTATTTTCTTGCATTTCCTTCTTATGCTGGATTCCTCAACAATTCTCAAAATCCATCATTGTAAAAAAGTTACACAATTTCCAGAAATAAAAATTGGTGAAACATTTAGGATCACTAAAAAAAAGGTTAATTCAGCAAAAATTTCTATAAAACATATTGCTGAAATGCATAGCCTTCCTGTTCTCAAATTTTAAGATGGGTAATAATAAATTTAAAACAACACAGAAAATATCCATTCTAACTTAAAAAATAAAAACAGATGCTAAAAGATGCTTCAAAAATCCTCAGCCCTCTAATAACTTTGTCTTGATCCTCTAAATCAAGTTCAGATAATAAAATAATCTTCAATGTCATTCAGGTATACAGTCCCGGTTCACATGTCACAATAACCTAGATTTTTTTAAAAAAGTGAATAAATCTGAGTTAGTATAAATGTGGGAATGTGCTATTGCGCAATGCCTGATCACTTCCACTGCAAACTGGACTAATTAAACATCCCAGTGATGCTCTGTACCGGGGTATTATGTGACATGCACACCAGGAACTCTGGCTTGTCTCTCCCAACTCTGGTTGATTTGCACTGCACAGTAAATATCCATTTAGCCTTTCCCACTTGCATTGGCAGTGTGCACAGCTTGCTGCTGTGTTCCCAATAACACAGATTTTAAAAATAAAATAACTGAGTTATTGTGATATGGGAACTCGGCCAAAGCTACCTAAATATGATTTATCAGAATGAGCCACAGCAAGCCTCAGGCTTGTACACTCCTCCCCTGGCCTGGCCACAAGGCATTTGAAAGCTTTCACTTGTTTTAGATTAACCACATCTTATTCTGCAATCTGAACCTGGACAAACTGTGGTTAATCCTAACTATGCTTTATTGAGACAAACTAACTTCAACTCATAGTTTATGAAGTTGGCTTGTTTCAACAAACCATGGTTGCAATTAACCAGAGTAGAATTTGAACATGCTAATCAAGAATGAAAGTGGAAGCTTCCTATCTCCTCTTTGTGCTCATCCCAGAGATGTCATCATCATCACAAGGGGGAGGGGGAGCATGTAAGTCTGGGGCTTGCACAATCCTGTTCTTGTAATGCTAAAGCATGGATTAGCATTATGTCTACACACAGCCTTTATTTCCAACATAGTCTTTGATGAGTGGTGGTAGTGGTGGAGGGGATGATCCAGAGTTGAGGGGAAGCCACCATAAATGTGTTCTTTGGCTGTTTAAATTTGGTATTCAATAGCACCCTGAAGAGGGCAGTCTCGACTAATCTTGTGATCATGACGGAGAATATGAGGGACCTTCTCTTTGAGAATTTCAGGTATGCTATTTTCATGCTACAGAGAAATACATAGAGGATTCTATCGTTGGGCATACTGGAATCTACGTGCCCCCAGGAAAACAACCTTCTTAGGAGTGACCTAAGGCTCTCATTAATAAAACAAGAGGGGATTAACAGTGGCTTCACATACTTTGGTGCTAGTTCACTATCAAGCTTCTCTCTAGTTGTTACGAAGTAGTGGCATTATGTCTGTAAAAAGAATTTCTTGAAAAATAGTCTCCTCCAGGCCATGTGGCAAACTACTTGTGAAACTGGGGTGGGGTGGGGGGTTCAAAAGTACTTTGGGATATGGAATTGAGAATACAGGGCTGCTGTCCAAATTTTTTAAAAAAAAAAAACCACCAGCTGTGCACAAGTTCTTAAGCACACTTTAAGTAATCTTATCTATGAATGCAGTAGTCACATCCAAAGCCCTGTAAGGTTCTAGCGTACATACAAAATCCCTTGCAACCCTTCTCCATTGTCTCCAACACTGGATTATATGCATTTGTGGCTTTTCCCAATATTCAAGAGAATGGAGCAGTTGTGCTTACACAGAACTCCTGTTATGTGCATCAGAACGTTATGGCATAACACTTTCCAAGAAATTAGTTCTTGAAGCCAAGTTTTGTTAGCTGGAAATAAACCAACCCATCTCAAATCACCCCCCAGCACATTCTATAGGTTTTAACCATTTATCAGCATAAATGGTATGTGTTTCTTTAATGAGCCTGGCTTAGTTACAAGATGTTCACATAGTTTGTGGTCGCCTCTCTCTCTCTCTCTCTCTTATTATTGTTTCTACGGACTCTTATAAGACACCTGTGGTAGAACTGCCTTCTGCTGACTTTTCCATTTAATGACAGAGAATGCCCATTTAAAAGTGCATCACCATTTCTTTGGAAGAAGGAGGAAGGGGAAGGGAGGGAAACTGTATGCAAGATCCATCCAGAGTTAATTGGAAAAACTGAACACCTAACACTCACTAAAATCCATGAGATTTCAAAACTATTTTTTATGCAGCATTGTGATCTATTTTTCAAATAAGTGTTGCCAAAAACTTCCTGAATGGAGTTTTATTTTCACAGTACAAGTTCGCTATGGATGCAATCTTATGCATGTGTATTTTTTTTAAAAAAAATGTATTTTAAATTTGTATAAATATCTGCATTGCTGCTTGGTTTTACTCTGGTTGTGCTTCTATATTATATTTTTATATTGTGTTTTTATACTGTTTGGTTTATACTGTTGTTTGTTTTATTCCCTGATACACATTTGATGGTTTATCTTTGTGAACCGCCCAGAGAGCTTCAGCTATTGGGTGGTATAGAAATGCAATAAATAAATAAATAAATGTCCTACAACTCCCACCGTGCCCCATTCATCCATGTGGGCTGGGACATGCTGGGGGTTTTAAGGCTTATTTCTCTCTACACATGAACATGATTGCACCTAATTTAAATTATTCTGCACTTCCTGCTCTTGGAATGTATTTGTTGCACCCAATAGCTTGCTTTACACCTGCCTCCACTGCAGTCAGATGCAGGAGATGGTCCCAGCTGACTTCAGAGAGAGAATGAAACAGTGACATTTATCCCTACTCACACCAACCCCAGCACTAAGTTACATCAAAAACTACTGTCTCTTGGAATGTTAGGGTCCATTCAGATGTTATATTGGAATATGGTTTTGCATTCAGTGGCATAGTCTACTCATCTACTTTCAAAGAAGCAATACAGCTTGTGAGCTGATACTTAATGGATGCTGAGTAGTTTAGGTGAGTTACTTGTTTTGGGTAATACCTAACCATCATGAAGTAAGATTTCAGAGCAAGATTTCTTAGAGAATCCACTAGATGAAAGAGACAACATTCGTAAAGTATTTTGGATGCTAAAAGGAACAACAAAAAGATATAATTATTTATAAAGAAGTCAAAGTAGCCTCAATTGCTCATAGAGTGGGCTGGTGCTAGGCTTAGGGACTGCTGATGAAGGTGTTTGTATTGTTAGTCGTACTAACACTAGAGATATCCTATATTATCTAGTTATTTAAACAAACTACTTGTATTGTATTGGATATCCTATGGTCCCTAAGCAGTTTACATAAAAATACATAACGTACAATATAAAAACCAATGTAAACCCGTATAAAACAATAAATTTATTAAAAATATTACTCGAATAATAAAACAAGTCAGGAAATGCTTGAGTAAATACATACATCTTCAAAAGGAATCTAAAGCTCGCCACAGTTTCTATCTCTTGGATAGAGGGTGGGTCACTACATTCCAGAGAGTGGGTCACTACCGAGAAGGCCCCGCTTACATGCCATTACCTGATGAACCTGAGTTGTTTATGTCAGAAACATATACAACTAGTTTCTGATATGTCCATTCTCTAGCAACAGTTTTACATTCACATGTTTAGAAACTGGACCAATGTTGCCTTTCTATATTTGTATTTCACCCTTCCTCTGAGGAGCTCAGGATGGTATTTTAGTCACACAAGTGATTTGCCCAAAGTTACAAAGTATACTTCAAGCAAAGTGAAGAGTTGAACTTGGTTTTCTCAAACGCCTGGCTTTCTCTCTTGCAACTGCATCACACACTGGCTCGATTATAGATTTGAGTATGTATACACACAAACACACACACACACACACAGAGAGAGAGAGAGAGAGAGAGAGAGAGAGAGAGAGAGAAACTTAAGAGTTGTTATTAACAAGGAGTATTTTGAAAACTACTTCAACCATATCCAACTTATAGCTGCTTTGTGACAGCAAAGGTCCATTTGCCAATATGTGTACATGTGAAGGGGAGGCCACAGCCAGTCCTTCATATGTACCTATAACAATCACACATCTGTCACATGCATACACTAAAAGCTCACATCCAATGTGTGAAGCAGCTGTTGTGCTTTGCTGCTGTGCTTTACAAACCAAACTACTTGAGAAGATTAATTAGCATGCATATTTATATTTTCCTCTCCTTTCCACATTTTAGGCTGTCCTGTTCGCTCTGAGATGGTGATTCACTACAAGTCAGCCTTCTTACTTGGTTCCTCAAAAGACACACAATAGTTTTAAAAATAGATCATGCAAATGAAGCCCATACAACGTCAGCAGCCAGATGAGCGTGGGTGATCAGATAAGGCTCTACAGTTGCAAAGAGCAAACAGTTAAGGAGAGTAGCTGCCTTTTTCTTTTCTTTTTTGGTCACCCTTGCTGTTGCTTGTTATATTAAGTGTTGTTCTTCCTGCCCAGAAATCAGCCATTAGCAAGGCCTTGATAAATGACATCTGACAAGAGCTAATCCTCCTTTCATTTTAAGTTTCCTACTAACTCAGGAAGCAGCAGTTTGCTTAGAACTGAAGGTACAGTGGAGGTGTCATTAAAAATAAAGGCAAGCATAAAATCTAAATATAGCCAGGACTACCCACTTGGTATGACTATATGCATATATTTAGCAAGTCTAACACTTAGAGGGTTTTGTTTTTTGTTTGAACTCACCTAAATGCAAAACAGCATCCTGGTTTAAAATATACTGTCTGTTTGATACATGGCAGTATTCTACAATACTCCTAAGCACAGTGATTATCAGTGTGTATACTATGCATCACTGGGCTCCAGGCTAGCAAAGGCTCCTGTGCTTATTATTCTTTATTAATACATCAGTGTTTAAAAAAATTAAATGTGGGAACATTCCATAAAAAAATAAACAGCCATGGTTCTTCTGGATATCTCTGATGAACCAATGAACCAATAAACAGCTATTCATGTAAAGAGCCAGAAGTGACAGTTATTTCAAATAAGAAACAGAGGCCAATGTATAGAAAACATCCTGAACCACTTCAAGAAAACATTCCTGGCTTAAGAACTCCAACCGTCTGCACCGGATACCAGACAGGTGGTATCCAGATCACAGACTGCTACACGCAAAGAGAAGCAATAAGTATATTCTGTCTGAATGGTCTGAAGGAATCTAATGTATTCCCATCTAATTTGGTCTAGGCCATCATATCACTCAACTCTTTGGAGAAAGGGGTAAGATACAAAGGTATTAAAAATAATATTGGCAGCACTTAAGAAACAAAACAGCTTACCTGGCTGAAGGCCTACCCAACACTATTGAGGCAGTGGGAAGAGCAATGTTGCTAGCTAATATAGAGAGGAAAACATGTATTTCCACTTCTGTCTATGGTGAATAATTAAAACAGAGGTTGGTAACTTGTTCAACCATAAGGGCTATACTAGGGGAAAAATATTATGAAAGGCACTGATTTGTCATACTGCAATGTGGAAATCCACAAAAGGGTTTATTCTAAATTTGGGCACTCACCCCCCCAACACAATTATGTTTGGTTTCCTTCTTAAAATGCCAGCTACCCAGGACAATGTATATTTTCCAAGGAAAACAGAGGTTACACTGAAAATTTAGCCCTCTTCATATACCTGAATCCTGGCCTTTTCCTACTCAACGCATATCGCTTCTTCTGTCCCAGGTCCCTGGGCAAGAGGTCTGCTTCCCCCCCTCCATTCCAGAACATTTTAAGCACATGGGATTGGAGGGACTGACCGACAGATTTCCAGTCACCTTCATACCCTGTCTCTTTTGTTTCCTTCTCCCACATGCTTGCTTTCTCAGTCAGCATGGTCTTCTTGGACCCCTTGCCATGGGCCAGTTGCTTCCCTCTACCTGCCTCATGCTCTCTTCTGTCCTCAAATCCATGCCATTCAGAGCCAATCGCCAATCCTTACATATCCTTGCTCCAGTTTATACCTCCCTCTGCTTCCATGTTCTTCTCTCTATGTTTTTGGAACAGGTCAGCTAATGTGCAGAGAGGGTGCCCAGACTGACACAAAATGGGCACTTTTGCTTACCTCCGGTTCTGTTCCTTTTCTTCACTGCCCTGGTTTCCCTTTCTTTAGGTCTCCTGTCTAACTCTCTAAATTTGCTTTTTTAAAACTCCCTTGAATTTAAAAAGCAGACAAGATAAGTATGATGTGCAGAAGCTGCTGAAAGGAAGACACATAGCACTACTATCAGATACACATGCATGGATGGCATTGTAGGCAGGCAAACGTATCACAGCCATTAACCATTTGCAGGAGACAAAGCAGTTCCTGTTGACGTTATGAGTTATGTGCAGTGGGATGAAGTTCTGTAAGTTCCTGATTGGTTAACATAATGCATAATGTATAACATAATGCAGTGAAGTAATGTGGGATGTAATTAGAGATGCCATAAACCTCTGCTTCCTGACTGGCATAACAGTTTGCATCCTGCAAGCCAAGCACATAAATATTTTGCCCATCCTGCAATTGATAGATATTTCATGGAGATACAGTTCATTATTCAGGGGTGCTCTAACCCTTTCATTAGTGCCTATTCAAAGTACTCCTTCTATTCTCTGTGATATGGGGGTTTGAGAAAAGTTTCTACCCTGCGTTTCAATCCCAGACCTTCTACTGATAATGTACACAATGTACACAAGTACAAAGTGAGCACTAATATGGCTTGCACTTGCAATCTTCCAGTTATCACTTCAGGTGCTGTCAGGAGGAAAGACATGCAAATGTGCACACAGACAAAATAGAAAAAAATATGCTTTTAATACATGTTCATGTGAGAAAGCCCATTGTCAAAAGAATATTGTCACAATTGATATTAATTTTATGAACAATGGAATGTATAAATAAAATGAGGGGAAAAGTGTGTAAAAAGTATTCTGCTGCTGTAGCAACAAGAGAAAGGGCCTTCTCAGTGGTGCCCCCCCACCCCAGTTAAGGAATGATCTCCCTGATGAGGCCTGCCTGGCGCCAACATTGTTATCTTTTTGGCACCAGGTTAAAACTGCCCTCTTCTCTAGGGCCTTTATAGCATATAATGATTTTTAAATTAGGTCTTGGATTGTCTTTGGCTGATGGTCTAACAAATTGTTTTTAAATATATGATGTCTCTGTGCGTGTTAACTGTTCGTTTTGTACTTTGTATAATGTCTTTTAATGGTTTTTAATTCTTGCGAACCACCCAGAGAGCTTCGGCTGTGGGGAGGTATAGGAATGTAATTCGATGAAATGAAAAGGAATATCAAGGAAGGGCTTGGAAATAAACAATAAACGTTAGAATGTCCATTCCTGCTGAGATCTGGTTCCACTCACCTGCCTTTCCTTAGGAGGGAGACAGAATGGAAAGGATGAAACTTGCAGGAACAGTCCTTTCCTATTCCAGCCCTTCTCTTTTCCTCTCATAATGGAATAGAGGAATGGGGAGTAACCAATTCCACCCACAGAGTGGACTATTTGTATTGTAGGTATAACTAAGTTTTAGTGGAGTGAAGCAGAGCTGTTTTGATTGGCTTGCGATCACTTTCAGGGTCAGAAGCTGGGCTTGGTAGCTGCTCTCTCTTCAAATCCAGAATTTGCAGCTGGCCTAGATGTTAGTTTTCTCTAAAGCGTGTGGGGAAAGCAGGGAAGGAGCAAGTGGCTAAAGACTCACATCTTCATCACAACCAGTCCTAAGAATCTGGAGAACTTCTGATGGTTCCCACATGCTGTCAAGTTATAGAAGTCAGCAAATCAAGTGCAGGGGTCTTATTTGGCCAGCCAAGCCTTCAACCAACACCTCAGCATCCAGACCTCTACTATCGCAATGTGGCAACTCTCTGAGAGATCCATACTGGAGATCCATACTGGATTGAGGCTGAAGTTGAGGGGAAGGGAGAGTTCAACCCCTTCTTCTGCATCTTTTTCCCAAATGAAATTAACCCCCTTCTCACAACTATTTGTCAAACACCCCAAAGTACCTGGAGTGACTAAATCTTACAAACAGCATTCCATAAGTCTCTTACCTATAATACTCCAGTATTTTGTTGAATAAACCTGGTGGTTTTTATAGATAGAGGGTTTAATTTCTCTTTCTCTCTACTGAATCTGCAGCTCGATCTGCCAGGCTTCACCCTATGACCTGCCAGGAACGGCTATACTCCACCTCCAAACCTACCAAGAAGCCACCAGGCTCTAGCCAGTGTCTACTCAAAATCCACCTCTGCCTTTCATCATTGACCAGGTATTCCCAAAATCACAGGCCAGACTATTGTTCTGTCTAGCTTAATATCATCTATTCTGACTGGACATGGCTTTCCCGTGTTTTGGGCAGAGGTCTACCTGATCCTTTTACCCCTAGGATTGAGCCCGAGACATTCAGCATGCATTCCATTGCTTAGCTTCTCCCAAAAAGGAGAAGGTGCCCCAATGCAGGCCAGTGTGGCTCTGATCTCAGCGAAGCAGTGACTCCACTCTAGGTTTCAGTCAGAACTCTGGTCAGAAAAAGATTTGACTGAAATCTGGAGTGGGTTCATCGCCCCACTGACATCAGAGCCACCAGCCTCCACTGCAGCAACCCTACCCCTCAAAGAGGAAATATTTTTGTGTATTGACAGTCACTCTGGGTATAGGGCTTTACTTATAATAAAAGGGCATATTATATTTCCCGCCCCTTTTATTTCTACACATCAGAGCTGTTCAGATGTGGGAAGCACAGTGCCACAGGCACTGTTTGTCCTAGAAAGTGACGTACATCTCCATTGTTTCATGAATGGGCAGGGCCAATCAGGTGTCTTCTATTATTAAAATTGTGTTCCTTCACCTGTTTATTACGTGGGCCATTCCCTGCCTATGTAATTTGCCAAGCTATGCAGATGTACTTACGGTACATTGCGAAGGCATGTTGCCCTTGAAAAGAGGGCATTAAGGCTCTCTCACAAAACAAGAAACAGAGGTGTAAAAAAATTGATTGAACAAAGCCAGCTTAACTGGGATTCTCAGGTTAAAAAAGGAGAAATATGAGATATTTGCCCGACTGAAACAATAATTATAATGCATTATTAACAAAGCTCTGGTTTCATCATTAACAGTTCTCATGTTTCCACAAGTGAACGTAATTTAACCATGCCCAAGCCTGCATTTAAGGCTGTCGTCACTGTACCTCAAAATTACATTACAATGCTGGAGGTGCCACTGCTGACAACTGTAAGACTGAGGTTCTCAATAAAACTAAATTTATCATCATCGTCGTCGTCATGGAAGTTTTGCAAGGTAAAACCATCCTCAACATTCAGTTTTAGTTTTGTAGCAAATGCCTAATGGTAGGGCCAGCCCTGTATGTACCAGCATTTGTTCACAGTCATTCATCATTCCTACCCATTGTCTCCCTGCAACCAAACTAGATTTCTCAGCTCTTCAGAGCAAGGACTTATATTTTCTATTTTTTTTTTAAGTATCATGCATACTGATGGCACTAAATGAATAACTTCTTCGTTTAAACAAAAAATTCAAATACCTAAGCTCTCCCTTTCCTTCTGCCCTCTGAAAAATCTCGGTTCCACTCTCTCATTCAAGGTTGTCTCCCCAGACCCTCTGCATCCAACATATTGCCCACTGAACATGCAAAGTAAGTGACTTACGGGAACTGCTTCAGAAACCTCAGCTAAGATGATCTTCCAAGCTTTAATCCAGCAAAAGAAAGGAATGGTCTCATTTAAAGATGAAATGCAGAGAATCACTTGCTCGAGGCTTCACAAAAGCTCATCATTTAGTATGGATCTGAACATAGTCCTCCCCAATTGATTTCTACAAGCTCTTTAATAAATTACACTGGTTCTCAATATGCATTGATAAGGTCTCATTGACCTCGCTCACAGCGGGCCAAACGAATAAGCCTTAAAATCATCCTCAATCACATGGCACATGCAACACAAGTTGCAGCTGACTGTATGCGAAGCCATCAACAGACTGCTCCATCTCTGCTCCATCTCACAGACAGATGGATTTTTTCTTGTGTTTTCAGATGAGTGGGTGGAAATCACAATCGTCACCACACACTTAGCACTGATACGGTCACAGGACATGGCTAGAGGCAAACGCTCATCATGAATCTAGCTGTTAGCATGCCTTGAATCTGCATGTGACCAAGACTTGTACCGTGCACTCAAGTAGTATTACTGACATCCCAAGGGACCAGGGCAAGGGGCCTATCAAGGCATAACCTTGGCTAAGCTCTTGGCATTGAGGTTCCAGAAGTGGTATGGCATCAAACTCATTTAGGCATTCCTATGTTGAGCTTGGCCAGTGAGTGAGCCAAACT
Source organism: Anniella stebbinsi (assembly GCA_029215795.1). Taxonomy (NCBI): domain Eukaryota; kingdom Metazoa; phylum Chordata; class Lepidosauria; order Squamata; family Anniellidae; genus Anniella; species Anniella stebbinsi. The sequence continues at coordinate 195,223,890 of JARDYH010000003.1, forward strand.
GCAACACAACTGCTCAGGGAAGCTTTAAAAACCCCTTCACCTTCTTTTAGTTTCTTGTGCACAGCAGCAGACAAAGTTCTCTTGTGCACTCATCAGCCAAAGAGGTGGCTGCTAATGGGTTGGGTAAGAAGTGGGGACAAGACTGGAAGGTAGCGAAAACTGTAAAGAAGGCAAGGACTGAGTTCAGAAAGTTGAGATGAATCCTGTATAGATTAATCCTTTCCACCTTATGGCTGGAACAGGAAAAAGCTTTCTACTCCTTGATTAAAGATTCATATTAGCTTTAATAAATCCATTCTACAAATAATTTACTCCAGCCAATTGAAAATGTTATGTAATATAAAGATGTTGCAATTGCTTATATGGTAGTAGAAATAGAAGAAACATCTGAAATTGGAACAAAACAAAAAGACACTAAGCCTTTCCATTCTGCAACCATGTATTATCTTCAATGGTATAAATGCATGGGACTGGATCCAGGATCTGTCTTCCATTGACAGAAGGGCTCTGCCCAATTTTGGGGGATCCCCCTCCCCATCTCCACCACAGCTCACCCCATTCAGCATGGTCCCGATCCTCTGTGTGGTATTTTCAGGAGGCTGGAGAGGCTACCATGGGATGAGGGGGTGGGAAAGTCCTCTTCCACCAGCTCAGTTGCACACACCTACATCTGGATCCAACCCCTTCTGTCTGCATACATGAAGAATAGTATTAGCACCATCTTTATTCAATGTCATGGGTTACAAATGGTTTGTGTTTTCTCCTTTTCTGGGACAATAGAGGGAGGGTGTGTGCATCAAAAATGACAATTTGTCCATAGTAAACTCATTTGGTGGAATGAAAACATTAAATTGTACTTTTGTTGTCTTAGCATACTGAGGAATTGTTGCTGTTGATGAATGTGTTCTGGTATTTGGGTCTTTGTTCCATGAGAACTACCTGTAGTAGCTAAGATCGCCATCAGTATGCTACCCTCCATTTCTATATTCTTGTATATATCAGGCACAACGCTGAAAAGGTTAAAGCCCTCAAAAATTATCAAGGCAGGAAAGCTTTGAACTCTTCCCTCCTACATACAGTCACTGCACAGCTGTTCGCAGGTTGCCGTTGACAGTTTCCTGTGTAGGGCAAACTGTATGCCACCTCCCCTGTAGAAATAAAAGGCCTAACTTGTTCTTAACTGCTGATGGAAACACTGTCATAATTTCCACTAGTCAATCTTGGAACCATTACTGAACTAACGTTCTCACATTTTTCCATATTTTGCAAAAACATTGGTAAATAGCTGCAACTAGAAACAACCGAGTACCCCATCACTGTGGCTGCACTGCACGATGGATACATTTTTAAAAATAACAATTCTGTTCAATTAAAAAAAAATCCTCCCTTGAACAGGACACAGCAGCCCAGGTTTTGTGTACAGGCACTTTAATGAGCTGCGCAAGACTTTGTACAGCTTGGAGCTGCATATTTCTAGGAAAATATCGCTTCCTGTAGATTGCTCAACGGTGTCTTTTTTGGATCAAATTCAATGGAGTTCATGACTTGCACTCTAGTTACATTTGCCAGTCAAACAGCTAATATTGAATGTACACAGGGTGGTGGGAGGGGGAATATTTGTTGCCTTATTGTCCTCCCGCTCTTTCATTCAACTATACGAAGATGGTCACACAATGCATTGTATGTTTTTTTGGCAAAAACAAGTGGAATACTATACCTCATCAGCCCATGTATGCTTGTTCCACTAATGTTCAGTTCAAAACAGTGTACAAGCATCTGGTGAAAGCTGTTAACATGGATCTGAGATTCCTTGCCAACTTGGAACATTTTCAACCTCTGAAGTAGTTGGCAAAGTACCAATGGTCCAAAGAAGAAGCACTATTATATGGGAATTCTCACAATGCAATGACTTTCATACTGTAAATGCAATACAAGCATGCAACGTAGATGATCTTTGAGGCAAGAGCATTCAGAAAATCAGTGAATGATCGCTGAAACTAGAGTTCGGACTCTGGTGATGCACATCAGGAGGGCTCAAGTACCTGCACCCTGGAATCTATCCCAAGCACAGTCCCTCCGCTGGCTAGACATCCATCTCTACCACCTGTACAGTGATTCCAAGCAATGCTGTAGCCATGGTTGGTCAGTGCAGTCCTGCATTCCACTTTCTCCAAAGTATGTGTGTGGGAAAGGGGAGAGAAGTTCTCCGGCAGCTATCAGATCCATACAACTTCTCCTCTCTTGCAAAGGTAGGAATGTTGCTTTAGCTGCTAGAGCACATGATGCTAATTGGGAAATTTGCAATGAAGTAAAATAAGGTGATAGGAATGGGCATTATCCAAACCTGAGAGAATTAAATCTTGAGATACATGATTCAAAGTGTTCCCTTTCTAAATAATGGTTTAGCCCAGGCAGCATTGCACAGAACTGGAAGAATATAGTCCCCACCAAGAGATCTGCATTACTCAGATGAGACAGGAAAAGAGCAGGAATCAACACAGAGGAGTGGAGAAAAGAGTGTGAAATAGCAAGGGAAGTGTAGGTGCGGCGAGGCTATCACAGTTCAGTTTGGAAAAGGCTTTTGGCAAGCCTATCCCAGTTAGTCGTCCCACACCCGATGCATCCTGGGAATGACAGGTGCCTGTCAAGCCCACATTCTGGAGGAAACCACTGGTTGAGGCTCCACTTCCAGATTCAGTCACTTGAACAGACAGGCTTATTCACCTGGATGTAGGTACACTCATGGGTAGTCGCACAAGCCTGCTGGTTCAGACAGCAAACTAAATGAAGCCTCCTTGCTAGTGGACCTGCCTTGTTAGTGGGAGTTTGAGCCTGATATTCTAACTGTTTCTCACAGCAGTTCCTGGCCTACTAATAGGCTGACCAGATTTTAAAAGTAAAAATCCCGGTCCCCCCCGCCCCCCCCAAAACAACCCCCCCACCAAGCCACCCCCCCCAAAAAAACCCAGCCTGGACCTACCGCCGGGTTCCTCTGTCGCCCGCGCGGCCGCGCGGGTTCCTCTGTTGCTGCCCGCGCGGCTGCGCCGGGTCCTCCGTCGCCCGCGCGGCTGCGCCGGGTCCTCCGCTACCGCCCGCGCGGCCTCGCCGGGTCCTCCGTCGCCCGCGTGGCCGCGCGGGGTCCTCCATCGCCGCCCGCGCGGAAGAGGCGGGAGAGGGCCAGATCCGGAAGTGACGTAACCGGCCCTCTCCCGTCTCTTCCGCGCGGCCTCTGGCCTTTCTGGGGCTCGTCGCGATGGCGACGAGCCTCGAGGAGCCCGGACGCCCACGCGGAAGAGGCGGGCGTGGGCGTCCGGGCTCCTCAGGGCTCACTGCCATCGCGATTGAGCCCCAAGGAGGCCAGAGGCTGCGCAGAAGAGGCGGGAGAGGGCCAGTTATGTCACTTCCGGATCCGGCCCTCTCCTGCCTGTTCCGCGCGGCCTCTGGCCTTACGAGCCCGGCAGCGGCGGCAAAGGTGGCGGAGGAGCCCGGGAAGCGGCCGCCCCAGCAGGTAAGTGCCCCCCTTCGTGCTTACCTGCAGGGGCGTCCGCTTCCCGGGCTCCTCCACCTCCACCGGGTCTCGCTGCCACCGCCGTGTGACCCCCCGCCACCCCGGTTTTCCCCCGGTTGGCCCGGTGGTCCGGTTGGCCTCTGGATTCCCGGTTAGGACCGGGAAATCCCGAGCCACCTGGTCAGCCTACCTACTAACTCAGATGGGAGAAAAATGGCATTTAATTTCTTCTAAGTGAAACTGCCTAGACAAAGGTTGTACTTCCAATGGGAGCCTGCTTATTCAGAGAAGTAATTCATGTGCTCTTTTTTGAACAGAAAACTCAAATGTAAGTATCCATCAAGGATAAGAAGGGCCCTCCATGTCCTGGAAGCAATTTCAGAAGGAAGAGCTGATGGGGACATAGCCTACTTGAAGAATAACTATATGGTCAGCTGAATAGATGATCCCATATGCTGGGCCTTCAATTCACTTCAAGAGCACTATTTCTTGAAACCCTGCCAAAAATAAGAATGTTTCTTGTTGCAGAGATATTGGCCCTCTTTGCATGTCACCGGTAACAGATGAAGTTTGTACAGCTGAACAACCCAGGGACATTCCGTCCCTGAATTGCTTAGTGTTGCTTCCAAATCCAGACCTCTGGCTTGTTGTGGGAGAGACAAGCCATGGAAACAAACTTACAACATTCTATGGGTTATTTCTCTGGCTTGTCTCTCCCCTGACAAGTCAGAGGTCCAGGTTCAGATACAACACCCAACAACCCAGGGACCCAAACCCCGGGCTGCTGTTGTGTGCAAACTAGGTCACTAAATAGTAACTGGCTGTTAATTACTTCTATAGATAGAAGTGCTTCTACATACTGCTATTAAAAGTTTATATTGCCTTCCATAAATATTTACTCTTACAATCAGTGCCTAACCAAAGAGATGTGCACCTACAGTACAATGGCAAAGTCTCTCTCTTCACAGGTTGCCTGCTCCAAAATGCATTTAATCAAGCAGAAAGATGCCACAAGGGAACAGTAGCTTCCATTCATTTCATTTATTACATTTCTATATTACTGACTAATCAAAGCTCTCTGGCCAGTTTACAAAGATTAAAAACCATTAAAATGCATTATACAAAAACAAACAAACATTTACATACAAACATATAAACAGACAGCACACACGCAGACATGTATATCTAAAACTATTTTGAACAATCAACAATAAGAAAAATCCAGGACCTGATTAAAAGCTCATCATATGCTGCCAAATGCCTGAGAGAAGAAAAGGGTCTTAAGCTAACGGCAAAAAGATAACAATGTTGGCACTCGGTGGGCCTCATCAGGGAGATCATTCCATAATTGGGGGGCCACCACCGAGAAGGCGCTTTCACTTGTTGCCACCTTCCAAGCCTCCTTCAATGGAGCACCTGGAGGAGGGCCTTAGACGATGAACATAGTGTATGGATAGGTTCATACTGGGAAAAGCACTTCTTCAAGTACAGCAGTCCCAAACCATGTAAGGCTTTATAGCTTAAAACCAGCACCTTGAATTAGGCTCAGAAACGTACTGGAAGCCAGTGCAAGTAAGCCATAATCTGTCTTATATGTTTGGACCTTCTTGACCCTGTTAATAACCTGGCTGCCACATTTTCAATGATTTTTCAATCACTGAAAAAGTAACAAAATAGATGCAGGTATATGTCACTAGTATACTACTAGTTTCTCAGTGCAACTTGAAATTACTTACCACACCATGGTTGAAATTCATTGTCCTATGCACACTTTAAATTTGGGGAAATACACATAGAATTGCATTGTAAGGCTTTTATTTCAAGTCCATCTAATGCCACTGGGATTAAAGGAAGTTCCTTTTGGAAAAGTGTGTTTAGGACTAAGGTAGAAATCAAGTTACACTAAATTCACTAATATGGAAATAAGTTCTAGTAGCATCAAGAAGACATACTTTGAAATAAATGTGGCTACAAAAAGGATGGCAGGTAATTTGTCTACCCAGTAGTGTTTGGATTGCTCTGCTTTTTTTATTGTACGAAGAGAGAATACTGTGGAAATGCAGTATTCAAAAAGATTCAGTGTCACAATAGAATTTCTCCTTCAGACTATCCTTGTCTGCCTGCAATTTAGCTTGAAAACCAGAGGTCACAGTGCCAAAAGGATTTCAAGGACTGTCTCCAAATGAATACACAGAATATAAATGCACTGCCAGCACTAGCATTGCTTCTTCATAGTGAGGTATAAAATATATGCAACAGAAACATGTCTAACATTATTTTTCACTAAATTTGTTTAGACAATTTTGTCACTGTCTCAGATTGACACACACAGAAAAATGTATTAGAAAATGCACACGCTGCTGTTGCTTCTTCCTGCTGTAAGACGAGTAGTGTTAGCTATAGCTGTATGGAAATTATTAAAAACAGGTTGACACTGTCTAATACATGAAGGTTTTATCAGCTCCAATTCAGTGAGCATAGCTGAACTATGAAAAACAGCTGCATGTAAACTCTGATTATTAAAGACTGAATAAAGGCACAAACCAGGTTGCCAACTCCAATACACGTCATATTTGAAGGAATGGCTGGTATTGTCAGGGGTCTGGGCAGCTAACAGCAATGTTCTGAGGTATGTGAAAAGCACAATTATGTTTGTATTTGGAATGTATATCCTCTTGTTTTCTCTCCTATATAGTTCACGAATTATGTGGGATTGCCAACAAGATGCATAGGGCACATATAAGGGTCAAGTAAGGTTAGTCAACCGAATCAGAAGTACATATGCAAAGGATATCAGGTCAACTGCCAGAATGTTTTGGATCAGAGGCTGACCTGACACGTCAAGTTATACAAACCTGCAAGTCCAGAGACTAGGTACTAAGACTACAGTCTTCATACATACTAACGTGATAGCAAATTCTGTCTGTGACTTTTTTGACATTGTGAGAGTGGTTGCAAAGAATTGCACCTGCAAGTCTGTATCACCAAGGTTTCTATCCAAATACAGGCAACAGACACTGGTCTGCATACGAAAGCCTCTTCAAAATGCAGGGCACTTTTTACATTCAGCAGAATCAAGTGGAAGAGGAATCCCCCCCCACACACACACACATACACACACTTCCTGGTGAGTTGTACTTAGATAACAGTTCTCTCTCTCTCTCTCTCTCTCTCAAAAAAGTAACATATTAGGGAGAAAGGTTCACCTACAGCCTGAAGTAGCATATGCCAAGACAGTTCTATCAACTGGCCCTAAGTCTTTGTGCTGGACACGATAATTAGCACAAACGCTGATGGGAAGAAATCACTACACCAGTGTTTCACTCTCCCCTTGATGGAATGTCTCTTGTTCATAGGCTCAACACAGCAAAGTTTTGGCTGCAGTCCTTGAACCTATTGGGAGGAAATCTTCTTCAGCGTTAACAGCAGACATCAGGGCCAAACCTTTTGAAAAGGCTCACTTTTCCATTAAAAAGTTGTTTTACAACTGTATAAACCACCATGCAGACATTGAAGCTTTGCTTTCCAGGGGGTAATGGCACATACTATAGCACCACCAGCAGCATAATCTAAATTAAGCCAATCAAGAATGTGTATCATAAAACCAACCACATACATATCTCTTACATGGGGGGGGGGGGATGCTATTACCGGCCCACTCATTATCACTGATAGTTTTCTAAAGATACAAAAGCTCCATCTGTACAAGCCTCAATTCACAGAAGGACCATAAACTCAAATGCAAATGAAAGCTGAAAGACCTATTTTAAAATCCCACTTTAAGAAACAGATAAAATCCTTTGATGTGCTGCACCACAGTAATGTGCATAACACCCATGCCCGCCCCTTGTTCCTATGTTGTAAGCTACCATCAATTCCATTGATTTCTCATTTGAGTTCCTGCTGACCCCTCTCCCTGTGCTGGGACTGGATTGCATTCCTCAAAATAATAGACCTGTGTGTTTGTTTACATTCTTTTACTAGCAAGTGCTCACTCACTGATACTGCATGAACCTGCAAGTGCATACTCTTAAAACACTGAGCACTCTTAGAAGTGCTGGGAGAGCAGGAGAAATACCACCTCTTATCTTTTTCAGACAATCATCACAGAAGCACAGGACAGGATGTTATGCCTGGATAGGATGTTATCTTGCTTCCTCTCCAGGCGCTCCATTCTTTTCCCTCAGCATGCTCTGTCCTGCCTCTTCCCCTCCCCCCAATGCACAACAAAAATTATTTGGCTGGGCTCCGACGATTAATTGGTGGGGAGGGGGAGGGTTGTCACGTTATATTACATCAGTCTTCCCCAACATGGCGCTCTCCGGATGTTTTGGACTGGAACTCCCATCAGTCCGAGCCAACATGGCCAATGGTTGGGAATGTTGAGAGTTTCCAGCCACATGTTCTGGACTATAACTCCCATCAGCCCCATCCAAATGGCCAATGGCTGGGAATGCTGGGAGCTGTAGTCCAAAACATCTGGAGGGCACCAGGTTGTGGAAGGCTATATTAAATTATTTGGCTGGGCTCCGACGATTAATTGGTGGGGAAGGGGAGGGTTGACACATTATATTACATCAGTCTTCACCAACATGGCACTCTCGTCTGAAGCAGGGAGAGACAGCAAACTTTGGTGTTTAACAAGGAACTTCAGCAAGCACATGTTTTTGCTTAGGAGAAGAAAAATCCTCTAATGTTGTTTTTCAGCCTGTGGTCTACAGAGTGCATATTCTCCTAGTTCTTGTAAGGCAAGATCTTGAACTTTGGAAATGATATTTTGTCATTTTTATAGGTTCCCCTCCACGAAGAAACATTACACTGGGTAAAACTGAGCTCCTTTGGTCCCTTTTTTATGTAGGAGTGAGTGAAATACAAATGTGTGTGAATGCAGAATCAGACTTTCCCAAACCACAACAGAGTGCTAAAATCAGTCTAGCAGATGTTGAAAGTGTTCTTGGGAAATCAGGAGGCACAGAGCAACATACAGGTGGAAAAATAAGATTTTCTCATAGGTTTTAGTTCTACTTAATATACTTCAAATACTTTTAAAGCTGGTCTTATAAATGTCTAACAGTTTTTTTAAAAAAAAATCCTGCAAATGTAATTCTAATTAAAAGACTACATTGAGTGCATTTTCTACATGATGTTCTTCCACTTTCAGTACCTAAATTCTGAAGATTCAACCTGAACAACCTCTAGCAATATGTTCTGGTAAATCTAGGAATCAATTAGGGCACAAAGATCTACCTGTTTTGCTAGGTATACAAGGAGTAAATCTCCAGCAGAGAATTGCTACAACAATGTGCAGTGACCCTACCTAATCTTATAGAAAAACATGCCAGAGCATCCCTTTCCACTCTTTTCTGGTGGTACTGTGATTAGGGATGGGTGATTCTGTTATGTTCACTTTTGCTCAGCTAGTCAGATTTCCCTAGTTACATTTGCAATTTGCAGCTGCAAATGTTTCTGCTGTAATCTGCGAATTTTGTCTTTAAACGTCTGCATGAAAACATGCACATTTCTCCCAAATATGTGCATTTTGTGCATGTTTGCCGAATTTGCTCACAATGTTTGGAAAAGTGCAGATTTCAGAGTGCAACTACATTCAGCTTCGTGTAGACATTAGGGGAGTGCGAATTAGGGAAATTCACATCACTGAACAAGATTTTCATCCATCCCTAGGTGTGGTGATTTCTGGCTCCTGACCCAGCTCCAATTTAATCTTAGAACACTGAATTAACAGCATTCAAATGTGATTCAATCAAGACTGCAAGATTCATCTTCATGTTGCTTTTGGAAATGCACCAAATACAGATAATAGAAGACATGATGAACTCATAAAACTTAAGACAAAAATGACTATCAACTATATTAAGCATGAGTGGAACACCAATATGGCAGAAGATTAGTTCTGGACTTCTTAAGTACTGCAGCAAAACTTTGATGTCCTGTACATACTGCTAGTAATCTCTGAATCTATGCTTACAAACCACAAAAAACATGCCACTTAACTTAATTCAAATACACTTATGGAACAATCCACAACCTTTTGCTTAAAAATCACCCTCCTTCAACTTTGTACATGATTGGTACAAATGTAGGCTAAAGCAAAATTTTGAGAGACGAATTCCTAGAATTGATATCTTTGGTTAGTATCAGAAATTGCACATTCCTTAGCAGTAAGGAGCTCAGAAAATGTACATGATCTCATCTGTATTAAATCCGTCAAAGAAACGTAATATTTGTAATTTATAAATTAATTCACAATCCAGATAATCTGTTCCTCTTGAAAGTTCAACTGATTATACTTCAAGCTACAAATTTGACATTGAAATTCACCTACCTCCACCCACGCATACCCACCCAGCCACTAATTTTATGTTAACATAAAAAATAGCCTTTGGTAAATTACAGAAAGTGCACAGTGAACACATGCAACAGAAAACCATGATTTCCCACTATGTGAATGAACTGCAGTGAGACTCAGGCCCTGTGCTACCTCCTCTCCCTTTAGTTGCCAGAGGAAGAGATCAGGAGTGTCCACTTCTTATTTTAAACTACCCTTGGTTCTCCATGGTGCCCAATGTTTCAGAACTATGGTTTGTTTAAACTCTAGTTAATTCAAACTAATCAGGAACTGTGATCCTGGCTTGTTTGAACTAACTGGAGTTTAAACAAACCACAATTCAAGTCTGGATGTCACAGGCAACTGTTATTTGTTTCAAACTGGAAACTTCTGATCTCCTCCTAATGGGCAGGAAAGAGAAGAAGTGAGAAAGATGTATGTAATCCCAAGGCATGCCTGCAGCTCATTCACTTAGCAGGGACCTATTGTTTTATGTTGCAACTGAACTGGGCCATGGAGAGAGTGTTTTCCGAATATATACAGCAACAATAACAATGATTGCACATGCAGAAGCAGCATGTTTCATTTTGGTATGTGAATGAATGCATCAAAGGAGCTCACAACTGGAACACCTATAGGCAAAAGTAAGGCTTTCAAACTGCAGCTATGTTAGTTGGAAATAGTATGTTGCTACTATTAGTTTCTTACCTCTCTGTTGATGTCAGAGATGCAAGTAAATAATGGTCCTAAGCAAGACTATTTGGTTCATTAATCCAGTTTAAAAATGGCTCTTTAAAATCTTCTGCACCTGTTTTAGGGAACAAAATTTAAGAAAACGTTTCAGCAAGTAGAAGGTGTATTTTATTTATTTAAAAAAACTTCTATACCATCTTTTATCCAATAGACTCTCAAGGAGGCGTACAAAAAAATTAAAGCACTTGTAAACCAGAAAAAAAAACTTTAAAACAGACCAATACAGTGCATAGGAATGGATCGAATAGCTCGTCATTCTAACAGACATGAAAAGCTAAGCTAAATAAGAATGGTCTTCACTACTCATTCAAAAGTGAGCAGTCTAATACCCCTAGGAAGACAGTTTCACACGCAGGGTGCCACCACAGCAAAAGTCCTGTCCTGTGTTCTCATCAAACTCATTTAGCGGTGAGACATACAGCAAAGTCTCAGATGATGAATGTAACATGTGGACAGATTTAGAAGGAAGCAGGCGATCTTTGAGATATCCTGGCCCCAAGCCATTTTGGGCTTTATAGATAAGTACCAGTAATTTGAATTGAGCCACAAAACAACCTGGCAGCTGGTGCCACTAGCATGAAAGTGAAATCAAAGCAGAGTCATTATCTTGGACACACAGGAACAGACGGTTTTCAGAATTCACTGCAAGTGCATAGTGAGTTGAAAGCGATTATGAACCTTGGTATTCTTTTTGCAAATATATAAGAATTATTCATTCAGGATAATAATCCGAGGTATTCCCAATCATGTAAATAAACAGAGGAGAATTTGGAAATATGCCAGCTGGATCTGCAGCGGCTCATACTTTAATAAGGCTGGAGTCAGGGTTGAAGAGATGGACCTGAGCTGCCTGAGTGCACCACACAGGCCTTTCTGTGAACCAACTGCCAGGCACATTGCATACGCATTCAAATGTCCATTTGTAAGGTTGATGCTGCATTTTCTACATGGCATGTACTGCACCTGCACAGCTCCCACGAGCCACCATGTGAGGAAATTAATTTCAGCAGGCACAAAGGGATAGTCTTGGTGGGTCCTTCATTCTCGTTTTGTCTAAAGGGCTAAATATAGTGAAGAATGCAGACAGAAATGGATTAAAAAGGGGATTTCCACAATCATGCTGAATGCAGATGTGGTTTTTATAGGAATTCAGCATCAAAATCTAAAGCAGCCTTCCCCAGCCTCGTGCCCTGCAGATGTATTGGACTGCAACTCCCATCATTCTCAGCTAGCAGGATCAATGGCCATATTGGCTGCGAATCATGGGAATTGCAGACCAACACATTTGCAGGGCACCAAGTTGGGGGAGGCTGATGTAAAGGATAGACCAGGTCTGGAACACATTTGTAGCTGGAGGTTTGAGCATGTCATACTCTCCATCCCCTCAGTGTTTGCTATCTGCTGCAAAAACAGGCAGACAAATGCGTTACTAATCAGTAATGTAAACAGTGGTCTATATAGGCACTTGGGCATATAAGAAAACATATGTTCTGGCTTCAGACCCGTGCATTTTATCACTTCATTATGTAATTTTTTAGCAACTTTAGTTTACACAGAGGCACAGAAACAAACTCCAGCACAGAACGGGAGCCCACAGACTTTTTAGAGCACACTTGTCCTACATCAGGAAAATGCGGTGCAGAAAAAAGGCAGGCTTTTTATTTTTAAAAAAAGGCACTTCAAAAAATTGTTTCAGGACTGGCCTCGATGAAATACATAATATGCATCCAACTGACATTGTGATGTGATGAACATTCATTTAACAAGCCCCCAGCCTTGCCACATTTCACATGTGGGGAGGTGGGGGAGACTTATGAAGTGGGGAGTATGCTCTACATGTGTAGTCTCCCCCCCCATGTGATTTTGAGTTCTACACCAGGATCTCAAAATTAAACATTTGCTTGTTATTTTATCAACGGAAGTTAATTTAACTGTTATCATGTTACTTTCTTTTGGGAGCAATCAAGATCTATTTAAATTAAAGGACATAGGATTTCATCCACAACCACATGAGCAGACATCTGTTTGTGAAATAGGATTTCTCCTTCCCCCTGTATCCCCTATGAGCTGGAGCAAATTTGGGGGTGTGCAGGAGGAAGGGGATAAACTGTGTGCTAGTGGTATCTGTTCAGCTGGCTGACAGACATCACTGGATACAGCCCATGGACCTAGGTATTCCAATCAAATAATTACAGAGTAGCTTCAGCGATGCAAGAAGTGGGCAATTACTACTGGAAGGACAAGGGGAAAGCACTAGCAAAGCAACATCAGCAGTGGTATGGAGCTGGGGCCAGTGTTTATCACCAAAAGAGCCCATTGGGCCAATGTTTGGAACCTACTACTTCTATCTTGTTTGCTGCTTTGCTTCTATAACTTTTCGTGGGATCAGGCTGTGAGATGCTTGCTTATCACTGAGACCAGCTAAATACATAAGATGTCATTTATATTCATTTGCATGTAAATCCATCCATAATTTTTATGGATATATTTATACTGAAACAAAACAAACTTTTGAAGTATATTACGTACAAGTCTCTTATGAACACCCTATAAATAAAACCTTTGCTGTGTGTCCGGAGCACCGCGCTTATGCTGCAGCTCATAAAGCCAGTTCTTTTATTCTGGCCAAGAGCTAAATTAGAAAGTGCACATCCTTCTAACCACAAACTTCAGTGCCAATAGCAATTTAGACACCACCAGCTGGGATTCATGCTCTAGCTAACCAGGCTTGATGTGCAAAGGCAGGAGGATGGCTGATGCTGCATCAACATGGATAAAGGAAGGAGGAGGAGCAACAGCAGAGAGTAAAAGACATAGAAGAGGCAAAGCCTCAAAGTGGTACCCAAAAAGGATAGTTCATATTATTATTATTATTATTATTATTATTATTATTATTATTGTTAAAATTGTTCAGAGATATCAGAGCCAGAGTAAGACATGTTGAGGCCCTAAGCCATGTCAAGATTCAGAGGCTCCATACCATAAAAATAAAGCTGGGGGGAGAGGGGACATTACAATAGAAAAGATAATAAATGCATACCACCCAGCATTGGGGGTGCCTGTAGTGTTAGACAGCCTTCTCTGAAGATGTGTATAAAAGAACTAATAAAGTAAGTTGATTTGAACTTCTTTTAAACTGGCTCTATTCTGCACTAATTGCCTCCAATATTAAATGTTGTGTTGCCATGCTTTCTCTATATAAGGCAACTCTGCTGTAAACCACACCAGACTTTCAAAGATATTTAAGCCAAAGCAATTTCAGTTATAATACATCTTAGTTATTGCCAACATATTTAGAGGTCCCTCATAATACGAGGCTCTAAGCCAAGGCTTACTTAGCTTGTTCCTAAATCCAGCACTGAATCATGTATGTCAAATAAATATTAAAGTGAATACTAAATACTAAAGTAAATAAATAAATAATGCCTAATCTCAGGCAATATTTCAAACACAATTCAAAATAATAATAGCCAATATCCAGCATATATAGGATGGGGGAAATGTATAACATGGTGACTTCATAGGACTTTATACGTTATAGGAGATGAGAGAGGGAGATCAGCAGCAGCCAAAAGACCTGGGGTTGCAATTTTGCCCCAGTAATTCTTTCTACAACTATGACAGTATAGAGCAGCCTTCCCCAACCTGGTACTCTCCAGATGTTTTGAACTACAGCTCCCAGCATTCCTGACTATTATCCATACTGGCTAGTGCTGATGGAAATTGAAGTCCAAAACATCTGGAGGGCACCAAGTTGGGGAAGGCTGATATAGAGGGAGCCACTATGAAGACCAAACTGCCAATGGGCCTTCTAACTATCATCAGTTGCCAGGCTTACGTGGAGGCCATTTCCAGGAGTGGGCAGTTTACAGATAAGGACTATCCACTGGTGAGTGGGTACAAGAGGCAGGACCTTCTTGGTTGTGGTGCTGAAACTGTGGAACCCCAGTATAGCTAACCACCAGCCAGCTCTACTCACATGATGCTGACAGCCCATTCAAGCAGAAGAAACACATGGTGTAAATTGCCTTTAAACTATCACTATCACTCACAAACAAAATGAACTTGTCCCAAGGTGGCTGAGCTGCACTACAATTAAGGTGCCAAGCAGAGGAAGGTGGGGCCTTGAGCTTCAAGAATAAAAACCTGTATTCTCTTGCAGGCAGGGGAAGGAAGCAGAGAGGAGCAGCCAGAAGAAGAACAGAGGTAAAAGGGAGGGTACATCACAGGGGAAAATGGAGACTTGCAGGAGATCAATAGAACCCAGATCTGGTGGCTCTCCCAGCCATTTGGAAGTTACAACACCAGCTCTTAACGCAATGGATGAGGAAACTGAAGGAAGGTTTTCCTTCTCTCCCAGATACTTTGTTTTAGTGTACTTTCTGTGGGGTGGAGTGACAGTCTACCATTCCCAATGTATCCCCCCTTCCCTTCTGTGTAAACCCTTACCACTATGAGTATTCTACTCCAACTTGCTTTTCAATGACAGGTAAGTTAGAAATGTACCATACCATTGGGGTGGGGGGAGTTGAAGTAATGGAAGATGTCCACAGGAAAGGCTGTAGTTCTTAAATCATATAGAATGACAAAAAGGTATCTCACAGAAAAGGCCATCCATGTAGGTTCTCTGGGTGAGCCTGAACCACCTCACAACCACTGAAAGGAATGCTGGGCCACCCTCTGAAACAAATGCTAACTTGTCAGGAAAAACTGGAAATTGGCCAGGATAGGAGAACACCGGCCAAGACAATAGAAGCCCTGCAATGACAGAAACTGTCACCATGGAAAATCTGCAAATTCCTCAAAACTAGCCTCTCCCCACTGCCCCCGAGATATGTGCGTTGCTAGGCACAGAAGGTACTATCTGAAAATAAAATGGAGGCTTTTCTAAATTTGAAAATTGTTGTCTATCCTTTATTTGCCATGTAGCTAGAAAACGGCTGAACCAAACTTTTGCAGAATATCTTTGAGCCTCTCTCTTTGAAAAGCCATCTTATAATTCAGCCTGAACAAACCTAGGTCACCATCAAAACAAACTTCATCCCAAATCCATCAAACAATCTCCTGGGTAATCCCATTTGTTGCCCCAGGATTTTCTTAACAGACAAGAAACAAACCCTCTCAGTGGTGCAGCGAGAGCTGGACCCCAAATGACCACCGAGAGAGTGGCATGTGGTGAGGGCATCAGGGAAGGAAAAGCAAAGCAGTACATTTTATTCCTATAGTCATGATGGTGCAATGATTTAAGCAAGTTTAAAATGCAAAATACCACCTGCTCAGAGTTGTTGTTTTTAATCTATATTTTAATGTTTGTATATTGTTTTTAAATGTTTTAATCTTATATAAACCGCCCAGAGAGCTTCGGCTATGGGGCGGTATACAAATGTAATACATATAAATAATAAATATTTATATATATATAGGTTGGCTAACCGTTGTTGTTGTTGTTCTAACATATCAGGAATATAGAAGCAGTTTTAAAACATGGAAGGGTGGTTGGGATTTTCACAACTGAGTAATACACATGGTCATCTAAAGGGTGGGGGCATATGATCATAAAGTCAAGGGCCTAAATTTATCTAGGTGCACCACTCAATGGTTTTACTGTATTCCATAGAAGGGTCAAGTATGTATGCAAGATACAGTATGACTGCTGCACCTAGCTTTTTCAAATCAGTTAGATGGAGAAAGGATAAAAATCTGTTTGGCAATTTATTTTTGTGTGTGATGAAGCGGAATTGGGTGGGGGGCATCTACAACCTGTGGATTACCACTGAGTGTTGAACAAAACAATCACTTCCCATATAAAGGCACATAGGATTTGATCCTGCACATCATCATGTCTTGAGTGTAAAATACAGGCATGCAGTCATCACCATCATCATTATCCGAATGCAAGTTGCATATCTCTGATGTACAAAACCTTCTCATGTTCTGGCTTTAAACAGCAGTGACTTACAGAAATATCCTTGCAGCAGGCCCAAAGATAAAGCAACACACACCTGAACAAAACCTGAATTCCCTGAAGAGTCATCAAAACATTTGTCCCTAGTTTTACACCTAAAATGAAATAATAACTGAACTACCACTGCTTTTGGCAATTTTTCAGCTGCCACTTTTATATTGTGTGTGCTTGTATTCCTGAACTGAAAACCATAGATGTGGATAATGGCTTTGCATTATATGATAGATGGAATAGTGTGTGTGTGTGTGTGTGTGTGTCCCAAGAAAAAGGTTTTCAACTATAAAATTGAAACAATATTCTGTTTCATACACATTTTAGCTTTATTTTCATTCAGCAAAAGGGCTTACACTAAAGCACATGTCTGCATAGTTCCACATCCTTCAAATGCAGTACCTTTATTCTAGCCTAGCAAACATCAGCACTGTTTGCTAGCTGTTTGGCTGCTAAGGCAGCCTACAATTTGTGAGTTTATTTCCTGCTGCAAACAAGCAGACAAAACAGCTTTACCTCCAAGGCCACTTTCTCCTGTGTATGATTACATGGAAGTCACTGAAATCTCTTCTGCCTAATGGCCATTCCAGCAATATCTGTATGCCGTGTCCTTGTGTGCATTTCTCTGCATCAAAAGCACGCGCACACACCTGCTTTTTACACTCTTCCAAGTTTCGAAAAGCACACTGCAGTTTAGTCAAGAGCTGCTGCAGAATGGAAAGACAAACAAGCTAATACACAGATATTTCCTGTGTTGTTGTTGTTGTTGTTGTTGTTGTTGTTGTTATTATGTCTTAATTGTTTTTAGTTTATATTCATTGTGATCAATGATTTAAACTTGCCATGTGTGGGTCTTTGTCCATACATATTATCCTGGATGAGGAAATGACTTCAGACTTCTGGTTTGCATCCAAATTAGGATTGCTAAACTTGAACACTTGCATCTCGAAAGTCTAAATGTTTGAATCACATTTTGGTTGAGCAGTTTCCCTGTTTGTCTTTTAAGCCATTTTGTGGCCAATAGTGGGTGGGGAAAAATAGGGCAATTGTTTTTAAAGTTCAGGAAAGATGAATACATATGCAAGATTGGAGTAAGCAGGGTAGTTCGTCGTGTTCATTGGGTAAAATCAAACCTAGATCCTTCTTAGAAAAGATTCATTGAACAGAATCGGACTTAAGTTAGTTATGAGCAATTTAAACCACATTCATTTCAATGGGTCTACTCTAAGTAGAACCTAGGTTGGATTTCACCCTTTAGGCCCATGAACCCAGATAGTATAAACTGATACAGACCTGACCAGACAAGGAAAAGAGGAATATCCTCTGGAAAGTCTGTGCACAGCAAATCCAGGTCCCGGACTGAAGCACCGGATGGAGGAGCTCCAGCCAGGGACCAGATGACATCAGGGTCTGTGGTCCCAACCACTGATGTCATCTAGCCTATGGAGGGATCAGTGAGGTTAGTGAGTTGCCCCTCAAGCAATTACCCCACCCTTGCTCTAGAAAGAAGTAAGTTTCAGCTGGGGAAAAGCTCTTGCTTGAAATGAAAAGAAAAGGTGTACTAGAACGAAAATATATACATGGCACTTTGGCAGTGAAGGCTGGTGGCTCCAATATCAGTGTGGTGCTGAATCCACTCCAGGTTTCAGCCAGAACAAGTCAGAACTCTAAAGGAGCTACCCATGGTGCTTTGCACCTTGGATAGCTCCTTTAGAGTTCTGACTGATTCTGGTTAAAACCCGGAGCAGATTCACTGCCCCACTGATATTGGAGCCACCAGCCTCCACTGTACATTTGAACTTCACGCCCCTTCTTTTGGGTCAGTAACAGTTTTATTGGAATTTATAGACAACACAGTACAGACAATGATACAGTGGATTCGTGTAAAATAAAGTGGCTCTTTAGCCTATATTAAACTATAATTGCAACTATAATCTCTAGATCCCAAAACTTGGCCAGGTGTTCGTTTTGGGTAGCCTGATAGCCACTGACCTCCTCTCGTGACCTTCTCTCACTATTTCTTGGATTTCAATGGGTTTCCTTGGTTTCAATGGGTCTGGATCCAACCTAATGTCTACACTGACAAGAAACTAGTCATATTTTAACAGTCTTATTGCCAACACTTTTTAAAGCTGAGCATGGATGAATTCTATTTTCCTTTTTATATCCTTCTCTCTCTCTCTCTCTCTCTCTCTTTCAATCTTCAGCATGTAAACAGCTTTGTGGAGAAACATGTTTAAAAATTGACATGTACATCAAGGGAATAACATTTTCAAAGCTGAAGAAAATTAGCTAGGGTTTTGGCCCATGGGATGACTCAATGACATACATGGATTCTTAACATTCAAATTTTATATGTTGAACAGCTTACTAAGGAGAGTATATTAATTTAAGAGATTCCAGCTGGGAATTTTCCATGAGCAAAGGGATGTGACAATCTGCTGAAAAGGAAAGGAAACAATGTAATGGAAGCAAAAAGAACTCCCCTGCCCAACACACACACACATTTTACCTCTTCTTTAGAGGGAAAGACAAATTTAATGATAGATCAAAATAAATTAAACTGGAGAGAAACACAAGGATAACATCAGATGAGTGACCTACACTGTGACCCTTTACCATGCTACTCCTCTGTACTTACTTGGGTAAGGTCATCCCGCTTGAGAAAACCTTGACTAGGCAATTGCCTTCCCTCCTTAATTCGGGAGATACCAATTTTCTTGTTTGCCTCTAAAAAATATGCTCTATTACAATATAGACCTGTCTTAGGTACTACTGTACTAGAAAACAACTATGCCTGAGTCCTATACCAGTGCAATATTATAAAGACAGGCAGTTGGGTCTTGCCAGATTTCTCAAAAGCTGTGCCAGCCACTTTTTAAGGCTGATGCAGCTCTTCAGAGCACAGGAGCAGCTGTGGCAACGGGGGGGGGGGGGGGATAAGGGGGGATAAGGGGGGTTGTAGTAGGGGTGGATGAAGGCAGGGATGGAGGAAGGCGGGGTGGAGACGGTGGGGGAAGCACAGGTGCATTTATGCTCTCCTGCCTCAGGAGAGCTTACCTCAGCCCTGTTCACTGTCATATTCACAAATATTGCTGTGATAATTATAAACTGGCATATGACCAGAATGCCACTGGTAGCGGTCTGTAAGCGGGTATTCTTAGTGATGGCACCCACCCTTTGGAACACTTTCCCACATGTGATTCGAAAGGCAGGAACGGTGGCAAGATTAAAACACCTCTTGAAAACACACCTATTGACACAAGCTTTCCCTGCCCAGGGTGACTCTGTTACCACCATATTTTATTGTTATGATGATGTCATCTTTTTAAATGCTCTTAACAGTTTTTAATTTTTTGTTATTTTTATCTTCTTTCTATATTGTGTGTTGTATTATGATATAAACCACTTAGGGATTAAGTGGTATAAAAGTATTAGAAAGAGGAAAAAAGAAATAACACAGATATTTATTTATTTATTTATTTATTGCATTTATATCCCATCTTTTTTTTTCCTTGAAGGACCCCAAGGCAGCGTACATAATCTGAACGTGCAAGACAGATAATCATCCAAGTTGAACACAAAAAGAGAGAATAATGTCAGGATGCTGTAAACCACTTTATTGATGAAAAGTCTGTACTGTTTCAACCTCTTTCTATAGTACTAGGCCTTCTTCAAACAGTTATAAAAATGTCTGCAGAGATTCTTTTAACAGATTGTCTTGTGGGTCGCCATGTTTACAGCACAAGACAATCTGTAAAACAACCTCTACAGACATTTTATAACCCTTTGAAGAAGGCCTAATATTACAGAAAGATACTGAAAAGCATCAGGTTTTTCATCAATAAAGTTGTTTACAGCATCCTGACATTATTCTCTCTTTTTATGTTGACATATATATTATCCTTCTCATCTCCATTTTATCCTCACAACAACAACCTTGTAGGGTAGGTTGGACTGAGAGTCTGTGACTGGCCCAAAGTCACCCAGTGGGGACTAGAACTTGGTTCTCCTGACTCCCAGTCCAACACTCTAACCACTACACCACACTGGCTTTCAGAGATGTGTATCTAAGGGGCATGGTAGAAATCAGGAAAGATAAAGTAAACTAGGAAACCTGGGCTGAGGACAACCCATTAAATACTGGTATACACATTGGCTTTAATTCAAGAGCGTGTACATGGAGCAGTTGGAGGTACATGCACAATTCCCTTTTGAAAGCACTGAAATTTCACCAATAAGTTATTTGACAGGGAAGGGAAACTATATTTGGCAGAAGACCAAATTGAGGCTCTAATATCCCTCCTCTACAGCCGATTGGCAGAATTTCCTTTTTTCAAGAGTTACATATTGCATAGTTCCAGTTATTGTATCTGGTAGGGAATAGTGCATGCTGCACACATTTATGCCCCTGACTCCCTGTTGCACTAGGAATTCACACACATATATCCCCAAGGTGCAACAGATGGTTACATGTATCACATATTGTAATACCTTCCGCTGCCTCCCAAATAATTCCTCCATCTGACACAAACAATTTCCATACTAACGTCTATTATCATCAGGAACAATCTGCACAGGTATGGGAACTCCATCTCACATGGAAGCGCTATTTGGAATGCAGTGCTACATATTATGGTGGCTCCCTACACAGGCTCAGTGCTATGTATGCAGCATTAGACTGTCACATGCCAGGATAGGATAGGAACAGACACACAGCATAGCAGAAGGGACCTACGACGTTCCTACCCTCAAGTTTTTGCTGAAGCCATGTTGGTGTATGTTGATCTGTATGTCTTTAATTAATTATAGAGCTCAACGTGGCTAACAAAAAATAAAAGCCAACATTTAAAATAAAATCTAATTAAAACAAATACTTTTAAAAACACTATTAAAAAAAACACAACGATACAAGAATAAAAACACTATGTAACTTGAGACTGATTTTTGCTTTTTACTTATTAAAAGTAATATGTGACCCAGTCCTGAAGTTTGCTGCTGTAGCAATTTAACTAGTGAAGAACCAAATACTGCATAATCATGTGTTCCTAGTGTGCTGAATTCCTAAATGCATTTATTTAACATAGAACTCTGAAAAGATGAGTAATATCTGACCCTAACAAATAAATATTCATTTGATGGAGCAAGCTTCAAATCAACTCTAGCTTTCTTTGCTGCTCTCACCACCACTGAGTAGGTCTCCGATTAGACTGAGAAGGTGTAAATATTCCATCTTTCTTTTCTTAACAGATTTTCTGTGGTAAGACAAAAGATGGAAAAAGCAATGGGAAAACATGGAAGGATTGCATGTGGAAAACAATAATGTCTGGATCCCCCATGAAATTCTGTGAACAAGGCAGGGCAATTGCATGATAAAAGACTCATCTAAGAAGTGGTTATATGCTTTCTGGTGGGGAAGAAAGGTTTCGTTTTTGTTTTTTTAACTCTAAACGTTTACATAGCTGTGAAATTCTACACAACACCAGTGTTTGCAGTCAAAATGAGGAGGATGTACTAGAGTGTTTACACTTGGCCTTTCTCCAAAATTCTTGGAAAACTGATATATTTACACACCACCAGAAGCTAGTTGAATACATTTAAATCAGATTATGCTTCTTACCCCTCTCATTCCCTGAGAGAAACCTGGCAAGAGTTGTATTCACTAAATTAAAATTGCTGAGATAAACAAAAACAAAAAAGTAATATTTCCTTGGTTTGAAAGATGAAACAGCAAATCTAAGTGGCTGACTTCTCATTAATAGGAAATATCTGGGACCAATATACAAGCATCTTGTTTTCACAATCTGTAAAAAGAACTAAGGAATTCCTCTCCCCTACTGTCCGTCCCCTCTATGACTATGCCAAAAGAATCAACCTGAAAAGGGAATTTCTGTGCCTCCATGTGATGCTAGCTCAAGAAGCTGAAAACATGCTTAACAATATCATGGTGTGAGCAATTTATTTATGAAAGAGAGAACTGCAAAGTTTGATACAAACAGACAAGCGTTAAGCTGCCAACATGTAGCTCAGCCTACAAGTTTATTGACCATAAAATGCATTATATAACCCAACTTGGCATTATGTCATCCATAAACTTCCACTAGTCTGATAGGCTTCACTCATTTCTTCCCAATCCTCTTCTCCTATTCTGAGTTAACGGGGAAGTTACTTTCCTTACACATAATGTTGCTCTTGGCACATCTCCAAATGTAACAGAGATGAAACATTTTTTTTGTGTGAACAAGTCTGTGAAGTTGCTGGGGAGTAAGAACAAAAATGTCCATAATCATGTATGACAACTGATAGCTAAAAGCCACACATATGACATGAAATCATGCTTCCACTGAAACCAGCTATCTATCCGAAATCTGTTTCAGTGGAAACAAGATTTTAATTGACAGACAGTTACTGCCTTTACTTATTCTAACAAGAGTCCCTAATTTATGGCTTGAGTCTGCATTTACTCAAACTGCAATGCTCCTACACTGAAGCTACTTCATGAGTAACAAAGGTTCAAAGGGCTTACATGAAATGCAATAAGTTTATTACCAGTTGTGGTGTTAACTCATATATAATTTCAAATAAATATGCAAAGTGCTTAACAATCCAAAATTTGTGTACTGAAGTCAACATGGTGAAGTAGCTGTGGACTTAAAATCGTATTTGTAACTGCTCTGACGAGCCCTGGGCTTTGTGTGTTATCTTGAATCTCAAATAAAAACCCATTGTTTGAGCAGTAAGGAAGTATGGATCTCATCAGCAATCTTGTTTTAATGTTGCTGCATTAATTGCAGTGAATTCTTAACTCAGCCTATCTCTGAAAATTCAAGATTATTGACTATGCATTTTCACATTTGAATCAATGGGGGTGGGGGGAGGAAGTGTGCACTTATAAAAAAGAAAAGGTGCACAGAAATGTACTTTTTCCATTCAAAATGCACACTCTTTCCCTGTTCAAACAAACCCAAGAAATAGTTTGCAATTACTTTTTTCAATGTGCTCTTAAAAGATTTATAAACATGAACAGTACAGCCAGACATTAGAAGTTTAAAATATCACAAAATCGACTAGAGCAAAACCTCGTTTAACAGAATATCAATGGCATATGTTGATTACAATGCAGACCACCAATGATTTGAAGATTATTATTTTAATCCTGCATTCTCCACCAGAATCCATGTAGTACTTTCTCATTCAGCAAGCTCCCATTGATAAGCTTATCAGTGCATGACTGCAATATCAAGGTATGATTTGTACTGCATAGCAAGCTATCACAGATCTAACACTAGAAGGCAGACCTTTCATATCACCCAATGTCATCTCAAACACAATATTTTTCAGTGGAGTTGGTTCACACATTAGAGCCCTGTTCACATGTTCAGGACTTGCATAAACTGAACAGATGGAAATATTCAATGGTCCCACTTCTATACAGCACACTGTCAGCAGAAAGTGCAAAAAGGGTTCTACGTGTATTCAGTTACATCTTGTAGGTTCTTCTGCATCACTAGGAACCCAGTGGGCTCAAGATCCCTGATTACATAGGAGAGTTTGTATGCAAACATACTTCATTCTAGTGATACCACCAGATTTCATAATTAGTCAGCTCATTGGTCGAAACTCGGGCATTCATAATACTCATCTTTGTAACAAGCCTGAATCGTGTCTTACAAATTAGTTATGCATTTCAGAATAGTTTGCAAGCTTCGGAACACGCTGAGTCTGTATGTAAACTACAACATATCTGCACATGTGCTGAGCTGGGTAATTTAAGACTTTTCTTACAGGATGGCACTTTAACCCATTAGGGAAAGGTTGGCATTTGAACACTTTCCACAAGCCAATCATGTTCAAAGGAGCAACCGTGT
Source organism: Anniella stebbinsi (assembly GCA_029215795.1). NCBI lineage: Eukaryota > Metazoa > Chordata > Lepidosauria > Squamata > Anniellidae > Anniella > Anniella stebbinsi. Next base: position 195,248,321 of record JARDYH010000003.1, read on the forward strand.
AAGTTGTATACACCTCCATATACAGATCGATATCTCTCTCTTCCATATACCAAACAGCAACAGCAAGTAAACATCACATAAAAAGGCCACATGAAAATAACCAATCAAGAAAGGGTACATGATGTGGTGACACATGATACCATGTTACATGACTTGATTTCAAATATCAAGATGCAGTTTGATATTGCACTTGTACAAAAACTCATATTCATAGAACGAGATCACGAATTAAAGGAGAAATTTCATCTGTGACTACAACCGATGGATTAGTTACTTTCTGAGAAGATAACTAATTCATTTGGGGTAAGTTTGCCCATCATTACTTAATTCCTTGATCATATAATGTGTGTCCTGTGTACAATAACTTATAGTCTGTAGCTTGGCACACTTTCTTAAATTTTATGTTCTGCATGGAAGTTATTTCCTACTTTTGACTGCAACAAAGTTGTATACTGTGTTAACTTGAAAGGGCCTTATAATGGTATACTTTGGTGACATGCAACTTGTAAGGCAATGCAACAGCTGCACACTTTAAATAGGTATGCAACCTATTTCTCCTTTTCATCTTCATCAGGTGAGGCTGTGGATGTGCTGAACCAGTGCCTGGCTGCGATAATGGACTGGATAAGGGCTAACAAACTGAAACTCAATCCAGACAAGACTGAGACACTGTTTGGGTGGTTCTGCTGACTGGATAGAGGGTTCTCCTGACTGGATGGGGTTGCACTCCCCTTGAAGGTGCAGGTTCGTAGCTTGGGGATTCTCCTAGAACCATCTCTGTCACTTGAGGCTCAGGTGACCTCAGTGGCATGGAGTGCCTTCTACCAACTTCGATTGGTGGCCCAGCTATGCCCCTATCTGGACAGGGATAACCTGACTTCAGCTGTCTATGCTCTGGTAACCTCCAAGTTAGATCACTGCAATGCGCTCCACGTGGGGCTGCCTTTGAAGACGGTTCAGAAGCTGCAGCTTGTGCAAAATGTAGCGGCCATATTTTAACAGGAACCAGAAGGTTTGAACATATAAGAATGTCTCTGGCCAGCTTGCATTGGCTGCTTATACATGTCCGAGCCTGATTCAAGGTGCTGATTTTAACCTATAAAGCCTTACACAGCTTGGGACCACAATACCTGATGGAACACCTCCCCCGACGTGAACCTACCCGTACACTACGATCCACATCTAAGGTCTTCCTCTGGTTGCCTACTCCGAGGGAAGTACGGAGGGTGGCAACAAGGGAGAGGGCCTTTTCAGTGGTGGCCCTCCAACTCTGGAATGATCTCCTCGATGAGGCTTGCTTGGCACCAACATTGTTATCTTTTAGGCACCAGGTCAAGACTTTCCTCTTCTCCCAGGCATTTAACAACATATGTTGAGGGTTTTGTTGTTGTTGTTGTTTGACCCAAAATAGCTGTTTTAAATGGATATTGTGTTTATAGCCTGTTTTTATGCTCTTTATGATTTTAAATTTTGTGTATCTTTTTTTAATGTTCAATGTTTTTAATTTTTGCAAACCGCCCAGAGAACTTCGGCTATGTGGCGGTATATAAATGCAAATAATAATAATAATAATAATAATAATAATAATAATAATAATAATGTCCTCCAGATGTTTTAGACTACAACTCCCATAATTCCTGACCATTAGCCATGCTTGCTGGAGCTTATAGAAGTTGTCATCCAAAACATCTGGAGGGCACCAGGTTGCATACCCCAGCTTAGGTTAATATTTTTGTGGGTCAGGCTCCTGACCAACTAGGCCCTACTGGACGAACCTTTTCCCTCCAACTCTCCCAATCCATTATATTCTCATATTATCTTCTGCTTGTACTTAAAAGCACCCCCATTTTAAACTATTTAGAAATGTAAAACATACATACAGACCTACATCTCTCAAAAGATTTAACCCATATAAGCTTCGTTCTCAACACCACAGAGGAAAAGAACTAAAAAGGTAGCCATGAGTGGGGCAGTGAAAGCAGGCCACAAATATTCACCACTGCATTAAGAAACATTTGTAACAATATCATTTGAGCAACAGGGTGCTTCAGTACAGTAAAGATCCTGTTCATTCTACTGGAATATTTCTCAAGAGTCCTTTTTTAGATGACATTCTCCATTTAACAGAAATACAATTGGCTCTTTTAAGTGTCAAGAGAATGAGCACGAAGAAATTCAAGATTTTTTTAAAGTGCCGAAGAATTTGGTATAGTATTCAACTGACAAGCTGTGTGACTGAAGGTGCCGGTCTCCTTATCAAAGACCCTAACACATTGCAGAAATAGCAGGTACATGCCAATATATGTGTTACCTGCGCACTGCAACAGGAGACAGAACACCCTACATCTCTATGCTAAGACCACTGGAAAATATGGCTAGCCTTGGTTCCTTGTACATATACACTTAAAATCAAGCATAGCTTTCACATATTGGCAGGAACATCATGGGCCTATGTGACGAAGCAGCCCTCTGAGCAGCCCTCAACATGCTGTTGAGACTGAATCTTTTACTGGAGCATTTTGTATATGTATTTTGTTCATATCAGTCACCAGACCAGAAAGAAATGGAGTTGTAATTATTTTACATCCTTAAAATTACCTAAAACTCTGTTCTAAGGCTACACTCCTATACACATTTACCTGAGGGTAAGCCCCACTGAATACAGTGGCACATACTTCTGAACAAACATGCACAGGATTGTACTGTAAACATTCCTTTTAAAAATTGTATGCAGTAGCAGGAAATATATGGGGGGCACACCAATTTTCTTTAATTTAGACCAAACTTGTATGGTAAACATGGAATACTTCTTGGCAAATTATTTTTTAATTTTTATGGTTTTAAAAATTCAAGGCCTTATAGGCCCCTTGTAACTCTACTATTCTATGATTCTATGATGTAGCTAACAGAACAAATTTCAATCTCCGATTGCTAATGTGTTTGCCTCTTTGCAATGCAACTGATCAGTGCCAGGATCATACAGTATAAAGCTGAGTGATCCAGGGTGCTTTGTCTGTAGTTTCCGTTTCCAGAAAAGTTGTGCAATGCTTAAACAATGGCTCTCCTATTGGGCTACTGTTTCATGTAAACTCACTGTACAGCTGATGATTGATGATGGGTCAAGAGGGCAGTAGACTTTGGGTGCATGGCGCTTGAATGCTTTATCAAAAATGGCAAGGGGCCATGTACTACAATAACACAGCAAATACTTCCTTTTACCGTACAGCAGACAAATTCCTTCCTCTGAGCTGGCTAAATCTACAGCTGTAATTCATGACTTGCAGTTCAGAGCATAATAAACCACACATACACTTTTCTACAGGTAGCAAAACAAAAACACAAAAGCTTCCCTGTGCTTTATTCCCAAGACCCGGTCAGTGGCTGTGCAAATTCACACTGCATTGATACCTCCAGCACAAAAAGCAAGTCAAAGAGAGACAATTCAAGCACATCACTGAAGTCATGTAAGGTATGTCAGTCCTCACATGAAATCATGTCACTGGAGAATGCTGAACTGTGCAAGAACTACATAAAATGATGTCATAATCACTCCACTATATAGGCAATTACTCCATATCCATTATCAAGACAGAAAAAACTTTCCCTACGAGGCTAATATTAAAGCATAAAATCTCAGTGCAACAAGCAGCCCTGAGAACTTGGCCTCATCTACACCAAGCAGGACTTTGCACTATGAAAGTGGTATATAATAATAATAATAATAAATAATAATATATTTATTTATCACCCGCCTCTCCCAACGGATCGAGGCGGGGAACAACACCAAACACAAAATACAAAAACTGATTAAAAGCAGATAAAACCAGTACATCATTAAAACACCAATAAAACACCAATAAAACACTTTAAAAGGCAGGAGCCACACTACTGCTTTATAGTGGTATTGAAGTGCACTGACAACTGTTGGGGCCCATTGACACATACCATATACCACTTTCATACCACTATATCCTGCTTGGTGTGGCTCCTGCCTTTTATATACCGCTTTCATAGTGCAATATCCTGCTTGGTGTAGATGAGGCCCTTGTAGTGGCCTTTGAATCACCCTTGAAAACCCCAGGAAGTGGTTTGCATGATAAACTGGACCAAGCTACTGCAGGTAATCAGCTAATGTCATAACACACATTTTGTACAAGTTAGGAACAATTAGGTCATTGTATCTTTAAATAGAAGAATGCAAAAATATGCAAGAGTTCTGGAAAGCCTCATCATAATACAATAAGAGCAGCCCATGCTTTCTTCTTCCCCAGTTTCTCTTTTACATATCCAGCAGCCAATACCTCCGTGGTTCAAAACACCCATTGCAAATATTTAATTGCAGAGGTCAAGAAAGTTTATCTCACAAGTTAAATCTGCATTTTGTTGATAGGTAAATGTTACCAAAAAAATGGATCTGAAATGAGGTAGGTGATTGTTTGGAAAGTCCTCCGAAATCTAACATACATATACACACACACCTACACCCATTTTAAAAATGTGCCTTAAATAGTAAATATGTTTCCTTTAAAATCAATTTTACCCTCCGAAGTTATGTTTAGATAATCCTTTGTTAATGTCCAGCAAGAAATAGTTAAAATAGGTATCAATAAAACTTGGACAGGCAGTTCTTTTTCATATACTCTTTCTCTTCTACTGCAGTCCAAGGCACACTTACTTTGGGAGTAAATCCTACTGCATGCACTGGAACATCTAAATAACTTGGTTAGGATCACACTGTGAGAGTGTCATTTAAACACTACATTCATAATTGCTAATTAGATCTTTGACATATGAACTCCAAAGTATCTTTGCAAAACCTGAGCAAGAGAATGGTGCAAAACATTATGTTTTCACCATGTTTTCTGGTAATTAGATTTCTAAACTTTTTATTTAACTTACCATATTATTAAACAAAAATCTAAATGTGTTTAGTTTTTACTTCAGCTGTTTGTACTGGAAAGCCAGAAGTTTTTTTAGGATGCTGTATCTGAATCACAAGTAAAAAAAAAACCTATCAACTTTATCATTAAGGATTGGATTTATGTTGGAACAAAATGGTTTAACGTAGAACATGTTGGTATGTGTAGATCCACTCTCCTGCACAGCCTCTTTTAGATATTAATAGTGAGGTGGGTTTCACTGGTTTTAACTAAGGGTTGCATTGCCATTGTGCCATAAGTATGGCAGATATGAATTTAGTTAATGAGGTTATTTGATTTGATAATAGAGGCTGTGCTATAATAAAATGTCCTTTTAATTCACTAGTTCATCAATTCATCAGATTTACCACACCAGTTAGTTAAAGGATTCGAAGAGCCTGAGGATTCTTGAAAGATCTGCATCTTAGTATTTTCCCAGCTATAAAAATGGAGACTCGAGATGTGTACAGAGGTGGCAGGAGAAAACAGATTTACAATAGCCAACACTGGTTGTGCATTTGCGAGTGAAGGAGGTGAGGCAATAAAAAGACGACACAATTGTATGGATTGAAAACTGGGCCACACTGTTTAAATTCAATCTGCAAAGGGGGATCCCTGGGCAGCTACTCCACTATGCCAGCACTAGCTGGTCAATGTAATCAGGCAAAACATTCTTTGCCTGCTGGATGTTGATCATAGAATCGGCACCCCCAGGATTTCCTCATTTGGGGCAAGGGAGGATATGCCTTCTCACATCCCCCCCGGGCCATGAAATACTGGGTGTGGAAGGTGAGATGGTTCCACAGGTAATCCTTATCCCCCCCACTGGGGCTGCAAAACCCTCAGTGGGAGGCCCTCAGGCATCACCTGTCACCACCGATGATGCCTCAGAATGATCACCATCCCTATCCAGACAAACATAGCCCACCCAAACCAGACTTACTAGGGGAATGTGACCAATTGAAACAAACCTTACCCCCCAATCAACTTAAGGCTCTCCCACCCCACGTACAATGTGAAGCAGGCAAAAATACACACAGCAAGCCAATTGAACTGTGTGCCAAAAAATCCTGCTTGGCCCTTAAAAGAGCAACTAGTTAAACCCCACACTGCATGCGGGGAGGGAGGGAGCCGTGCTTGAAAGAGGCTGGGAGGAGGGCTCTGCAGGCTAATATCACCTGGTAAGCCCCTCCTCCAGCCAGTGGCACCACCAAGCTCCACCAATGCTGGGACTGGCAGGAGCATCCTCACCCCCGCAATGCCCCCACCCCCGGTCAGGCAAGCCAAACACGGGATAGGGCATTTGTTCAAACAGGTAGTTAGGCTCTTAGCTGAAATCTCAACTTCTCTTTAGAGAATATGGCTGCTGAATCATTTTAGGACAGTTTGCTTGCAAAGAATCATAGAATAGTAGAGTTGGAATGGGCCTATAAGGCCATCGAATCCAACCCCCTGCTCAATGCAGGAATCCACCTTAAAGCATACCTGACAGATGGCTGTCCAGCTGCATCTTGAAGGCCTCTAGTGTGGGAGAGCATGAGGATATACGTTGGCACATCTTGTCTGGTGTTTTTGCCAGTCTTTATTGTGGCGGGCACTGCAGGCACAAAAATCTTGCAACTGACCTATTTCCCCAAACAGCTTAAACTGATGAAAAGGGAAGCAGTCTTCTCCAGCTCTTTATTACCCCCCTCACTGCTCAGTTTGAAACCACACAGTCCAGTTTGAAAGACCCAGCACTGACAAACATTTTCATCTGCAACCTCCCTTTAATTGTGCTTGCCTTCCCCAGAAGTCTTCTGTCCTTTGATTATTTAACTAAGTTAAGAAATGCTTTCACTGGATGTTAAGCATACAGCAACCAGTTCAGTACATGACTGAGATCACTCCTACCAACAACTTATGGGTGCTTAATGTTTAAACGGTTCTCAGATCATCTTCTCGCTTGAGACAGTTGGAGCCAAGACTGTACAGCTCCAGGACTGTACAGCTCCAAACCTAACTTCCAGATATCGTTCAGATGTCATTCAAGTATGACCCACTGTTTTCAAAGATAAAGAGATTGTACTGTGTATGCCAGTTGATGTATTCCCTCCACTTTTCGTAATTTCAAATGGAAATCTTTCCAGATACAATAGCACTATATTACCAGCGTATGGGGATACCTGAGGATTTTGTTCAGTCTGCATTTCTAAGCAAATCAACCTGATCCCCACTTCATGAACTTACTGGAACATAGTTATGTTTTGTTTTCACACTTCTCTGAATTTTATAATACCTTTTCCAACTCGAACAACAACACCCACACCCAAGTATAAACCAACCAAATATAAAAATGTGTATTTTATGTGAAAGGCATACAGAGATGCTTTTCTGTGGAAAAAACGTTAATGCAAATTTTTATGCTTTAAAAAAATCACATATTAGTTTCACATCAGAGAAAGGATACATTGTGAAACTGAAACAAAAATAAAAATTGGCCTTTAACAACTTAGTGTACTGTTGCTTGAAAATTGTGACATTCCACAGTTTGAATGGGCATGGAAGGAATTGAGTGAAGGTAGGCACAGCTGGTGTATAACATAACATTTATTTACTGAAAATGAATTTTGAACCAAAGTCATATGGCAAATAATAGACCATTAGCTGCTGATATCATGGAAGAAAAGACACCAGTACCAGTTTGAAAGTTAGAGGAAAAGTTCCACTGTACTTTTTAAAATCCTGTCCCTAAAACAGCAACAGCAGCAGCAGCACACACACAAAAGGAGAAAATCAGTTCTCAGAAAATCTAAACAGAACTCTTGACCATCAATGGCTGGGACAAATTAAAGCATGTGCAAGACACTTCCACTGAAATTTATAGGTACTAAAAGTGCTTAATTTCATCTTCCATAGGGCATAATTGAATTGCTGAATAATTAAAAATTTCTCTCTGCAACTGACAAGTGTCTAAACTTAGTTGGATTACGTCCATAATTGTTAAGGCACTACATTCCTGGACTATCCAAAGGAACTTCCTATCATTTTTAACAACAGCAGGAAACATTAACAAATATTAATTTGAATTCTTTTTTGGTTAGTTGTTAACACTTTTGTGTACTCCTTAAATATTGCCGTCCCTTGTTTTATATTCACAGATTTTTATTTTATTTTTGTTTTTTTATTTTTGGCAGAATGCTACTTAATCTGATAAAAATGGGAAGAATTAAATTTTAAAAAGTTTTTTTTAAAAAATTCACTGATTTAGGGCCAGATTCTGCCTGCGTTATAGTCAATGGCATTTTTCCAGCTGGGTCTGGATTGGATTCAAGAGCATCAAAGCATGCCAAATTTCACACTTCAAAAGAGAAGTTATGTTTAAATCAGAAATACAGCAGCTGTGCTACTCAGTCATAACCATGTTATGGCAGAGTAGCTACAAGGTCATGGTTTGGGTTGAGAATATGACAGAACATCCAATTAAAACAATGAGGGAAGCTTTGCTAAACTACCAATGCTTTTCAGTATTCACAATGAAAACTTCTAAATTTCAGAAGCAGAATTTTTCTGAAAGTACTCTGGGAATGGTTTTACTTTAATTTTAGGTGTTGTGCCTGATCCTATACATGTTTACTTGAACCACTGAGTTCAATTGTACATTTCCAAAGAAGTATGTATAGGATCATAGCCTAAAAAGGAACATTGTACCTACATTACCATACATTTTAACTGTTTATACATTACTAACCTTTGTAAAAAGTAGGGAAGCATCTCATTACTAAAACATTATGCTCTGGCCCTGATGCTTCTGTTGTAGCCCTGACTGCTGAACAAATAAGCCACTCCTGCTCTAGATTGAAAAACGCACCCCAACTTCCTGTTCACTGCACTGATGTGTAAATTACAGATCTAGGCCCCTTTAGAGAAATTTTGAAGATCTAGAAAAACAGTACTCACTGGCAGGGGCCTTGTTTTCTACATGATTCCCAAGAACTAGGTCACGTCTGACACCAAGCACATTGCGTATTTCATGAGAATCATGTAGGGAAGGAGGAGTATAGCCAGAGGCAGCTTTGTGTTACGTACTATACATTTATGATTCCCCATGACTTCTGCTGTCATTCAAACTGTAGCTTCATGACTAAGAAAGGAGGCACTTCTTGTGCCTGGTGTGCTATTCCAATTCTGTATTAGTAATAGAAGGGAGAGGAGCAGGTAATGGAAAAATTCAAGTACAAGTGAACAAGAGAAAGGGTGCATTGGAGTAAGAGCTATGGGAGAGTCAGGTGAACAGTCTTGCTTGCCATATAATTTCTGACACATTAAGCACTGCAATGCCTCATCAAACTACTATCTTCACATCCCTGTAGGTGGATATCATGCTTCATGGAATCAAACACTACTCACAAGTCTAGGAAAACCATCAGGGTCACATTGCCCTATGCTATCACTCAACAAAGTCATGCACTAAGGAAACCCAACTAGAAAAAAATCTAGATAATTGGTACCATCCTGAGAAAACTGGAACTGAGCTGAGATCATCACACAAGCATCTTGTCTCCAAATGGAATACTAGATACTGGATAATAATTACTGAGGTCAACAGGTCCTAATGATGGATGGCATCCTCAAGAAGTGGCACACTACCATTTCTTTTAAAACAGATGGAACAAAACTCTCTCTTGATAAAGTGTAATCACTCCTCTTATCCAAGCATCCTGCCACAGCCTAGCTAGCTTAATAAGCCAGAACAAGCAAGAGTCAAGCAAGTACATGATCAGCCATATTTCCCAAATAAGTATTCCTGTCCACATCCTCAGGTTGAACAAGTTTAGAAGTATCCACCAATATATGACGTGAAAGAACCACAGTAACCTCCAGAACCACAGCTAAAAAAGGGAGTCCAAATCAGAATGGGGTCACTAATTTCATCTTCACTTTGCAAGCTTCTTATAGCAGCCTTCCAAGGGCTTCTGAGGTTTCCACTACTGGTAAGTAGAAAGCAAGCTGATGTACTATTACAACAGGCAGATCAAGGTCTTGAGAATTTCTGGTAAAATAATTTCTTGGTTCCTATTTTTGTCTTCATACCAAATTTGGCAGTGAAAAACCAATATTATTGAAACTGAAAAGCCATGAAGAGTCCAGTCTGAATTCTGAATTTGGTTCCTATTTTTTAAGTAACCAGTGGTGAAACAAAATCTATCAAACTTGGTGATGATGAAAATGAACTTAGGAGTAAGACCCACTGAACTCAATGAGACTTACTTTTAAGTAGACATGACTAGGATTGCACTGTTCATCTTGTTTGTTTGAAAAAGACCAAAAACTAGGTCTTAGACCATGGGTCTAACTTAAAGGGGCATTCTTATCCTGTTTACTGCTTCATTTGCTTCCAAGACAGATCTGATTTGAAATTATCTCACCACTCAAAGTGCCTTTCTGATGGATACTGCAAATGCAGCTGGTATTGTGGACAGACAAAACAAAAGTTAAAAAGAACAAACAAGGGGCTACTGAGCAACAATCTGACATTTCCTCCCTACATCTTTCTGATACATCTTAGCTGAAATCAGACCACATCTGCAATTACTGGATATAGTCACCTGAAACACTGCTTTTTAAAAAAAACAGCATATATTTGGGAGCATTAGGAGAAACTAACAGTGAACTAAAGGCAACTGGTTATCATCTTGGAAAGTGCCTGTGGCTCAGTGGTAAAGCCCCTGCTTTTTAGAAAATCCCAGGTTCAAACTCCGGGTTCTCCAGGTAGAACAGGAAAACTCCTGCCTGAAACTCTGCAGAGCTGCTTCTAGTCAGTGTCGACAATACTGGGCTAGATGGACTAAGGGTCTGACTCAATATAAGGCAGTTTCCTGTGTTCCTGGTCCCACTGGAGAACCCACTGACAAGTCAAGCAAGTAAACATTTGGAGTGTGAAAGAATCTGTCCCATTAGATATAGGACCCCATAATTAATTGCAACATTTGCCAATAATGAAACCCACTCCATAGCAATCTGGGAGGCAGTGGGGCTAATTCCTTCTTTTTTCCAGCACACATTCAATAGAAAGCTTCATTCCCCTGGCTATGAGAGAGCACAGTACTTGGTTCTCTCCAACAGTACAACTAAGCTCCATACATATCACCATGACAAGCCATAAATTCCTATCCAAACCTAAAACTGAACTATATGATGCCACACATTTTAAGATGCATGTCAACCAAAGTTTTGAACTGATATTTAGAGACCTAACAGCACTTAAGGATCTCATACCTACTGACCTTGCCATAAAGGTTAGGGTTTATAAATGCTTCTGAAGCCTTTTCTGTTTTAAGTATAACCCTGTCATTATGGCATAATGCCCCAAAGCAACTCCTATTGTCTGATTTTGACCTGGGATAAGAATTATGAAAGAAGTCTAGGGGTTCCTGGAATGTTGGGTCAAATCATATAGTGCAATTAGAAAGCGCCAAAAGCTATTGGACCCACCTACAAGACCCACCCTCCTTAATAAATCACTGCACAGCATGTGCTCCACCTGGCCAATCAGCCATTTATGGCAGCTCATTACACATATTTTTCCTGCTTGCTGGGGATGCAAAAAAACCAACAACAACTGGCACCTGACAGGCCACAAACCATTATTGGTTGCACTGAATTTGGTTTGGTGGGTCAAAACTGTGTAGGCTTGATCAAAGATAACTGGATGACAGCAGAGAGCAGACATACAGGAAAGAAAACTGGCAGAAGACTCAAGTAACTGAGTCAAGTCACTTACAAAACCAGCTGAGGAGCACTGGTTAATCTGGTTTAGGGGAAACTCCTTCATGGCCCTACATGTGGTGAATGTTGTCAACAAAATCCATCCACTGAATCTTCCCAGGCAAACTTCAAAAGAAGTAGCAACAGCAAACATCTTATTTCTAAATGAGCTTTTGACACAGACTAATGCTCCATCAGAGACGGTAAGGATACACCAGAGCATGCACAAACATAACATCTTCTAAACACAAAACACCAGAAGAGTTTGGTGAATGGCTTCCTAAGCAAATGACTCAGTCCCATCAAGATTTTGAGTTTAACCTTTTATAAGCAGTGAATTATATAACCAGCTTTGCATGAGTCATCAAAGGTTTTTGAAATAAAAGTGCCATGCAAAAAAAAATATTTGCCACATTGAAACTATGGTATTTAAGCATTTTACATTTTCTAGGCTACAATCCTATAAACTTGTACGTGGAAGCCAGTCCCACTGAACTCAATGGGGCTTACTTCTGAGTAGACACGCACAGGATTGCACAATAAAACAGTTTTACTTGCTGCTCCAAGTTCCCTAACAGTCAATTAATGGAAAAGGAGAATCCAGAGTTACATAATCGCAGTCATATATTTGAGATACTGTTTGGGCTGCTACTCAAATCCAGTATGGATTTTGCCTGCATCCATAGTATGTCTGGTTTCAAAATTCTGCCTTTTGTTTTATAGCAGTCATATATGAATGAATGACAGGAAAACATTTTGTCATAGTAAATTAACACTGAGACGATATATATATATATATATATATATATATATATATATGGGGCTGTGAGGGAATTTTCCTCCATATAATTTAAAAGCTCAAGGTCTAAATCTGCTGCTTCTTATTAATACACAAGTTCTTTTGAAGTCAACATATGGCATAATAGATCAAAGGCTTGCATCTTTAATATGCCATCATTGAATTTATAAATAATGAAACCAATCACCAAATGAATGAGGAATATACTGTTGGTTGGTTGGTTGGTCAGTTGGTTTGCAACAGAAATGCAGAGTTATCCCACTCAAGAGGAATCCCACTCATCTGAGAAATTTCCCCTCCAGGAATGCGGAAAAGCCCATTACTGTGACCTTTCCATTCTCCAGTTTCACACGCAAATACATAATATTGTTTTCATGCAACAGAGTATCTGCATTGTTATTTTCAGCTTCACATGCAGCACCTCATCCCTCTAGTACTTCTGCACCTTATTGTCATTCCCTTGACAGCCTGAGTGCCAGCAAAAGAGCTTGACAGCCTTGAAGTCAGAGGTCACAGAGAGTTGAACGTGGCATCCGCTGCCATCACGTTTGTGTCAAAAGGAGTAAACATGAGGGAGAAAGGGAAAGTGCCTTAAGCTGGCTCCTGCTCTCAGCTGTCCTCACCAAATGTGGTTGACAAAAATCTCTCAAGAGTACTGCAGCCTCATTTACACATGTCACAGAAGGAAAAGGGGGGGGGGGAGAGTTGACAATTACAGAAGGAAAAGGGACAGAACAGATAATTTACAGATAGACATTTTATTATCACTACTCATTTTCCTACCAGATATTATTTGAGAGAGATCAGGAAATTTAATTGCTACCAAAATCTTAACGAGTCAGGGAGGTATGTGTAACCCATTAAGAACTGTCTTACTTACTGCATCTTATGATTTCATCTGGATAACATCTGGATTAAATGCTCCCCATCCCCCCCCCTTTTTAAAAAAAAGTGAAGGGATATTCAAGCAGTCCCTCTGCTTTACATTCCACAGCATCCCTCTCGACAGAGCTGCAAAACAGCAAGCATTCCTTGGATAAAAGATCAGCTAATTGAACTGAACCATACACATTGATCTTGCTACACTCCAGTACACATATCACTAGGAAACAATACGACCAATGCATCATGTCCTGAAATCTAATTGAAGCTTCCTCAATAGGTTCAGGAATCATACCTTTCCAATGAAAGCTGAACAACAGCTGGAATTAAACTGCCTTTCCAACACGGAACACCCCCTCTTCCTCCCCCTTTCCCAGTTCCCAGTGAATGTCATCTCCGGTACTACCTGCATTTATCAGGAATATGCAGTCTCTCCATCTCTCCAGTCGCTCCAAATAATCTAACAGCCTGGAAATTCCGGCTGTCCATTCTTCGAGGTCACAGATAAAAGCTAAACAGGAGCAGTGACTCCCATCAATCATATAGAATGTATGGTAGGAGACCTACTGATGTAAGCTAGTCACCAGAGAAAATACCCACTGATGACGCATATCCAGGCATAAAAATAGTTACAGGGCCCCCAAAGGGATTATTCAACAGCCTACATTTAGATATTCTTACAAGAGAACCAAAGTCAATTTGCTGCTCTGAGATGTCTGTGAAATGCAGGAGTTTAAGCTTCTTCAGCAGACAGAACCGCAAATAGCTGGTTTAAATAAGCGACTGCAATTACAAGCTGTTTGTAAATTTTTGACACAGCATGACAAGGATGAAGTATAAAGAGAGATGCTGACTATAAAATGCTTCATGCAAGATGTACCTTTACGATGTCCATTTCATTTGCTAGATTCTTTATTTCATCCCGATATACATTTTAATCAGTTTAATTGTTGTCTATAAATTCTTAAATCAGCTTTTTGTCCTTCTCTTGGCCTTTCCAGTGGTTTGCACTTGTATTAAAACAACACCACAAAAAAGGTTTGACTCTCATCTTAGAACAATAATATCCCTATAAGAAAACTCAACAGAAAATCATAGTGTTTTGAGCTACATTTTCTCTCTTTATGATGACTTAATGCCAGATCAAACAATGTGTTGTGTGAAATTGGAGCTATATATTAATAATAATAATTTAAAAAATGCGGAGGGAGTGCTTGCATGTTTTGCAAGGACTCTGAGGGTGCATTGTTACTCTGTGTATTCTGTGTTCTGTATTCAGAGAAACCTGGGCCATACAGTGTTGTGGCTGAAGGGGCAGATTTGGCACCCATCATGTCAGTGTCAGCAACTACAGTGTTATATTTTTACTCTATAGAACTAATTGTAACCATTCACAAATGTATAAGGGGGAAAGTAGAGGGTGCAGCTCAAGGATACCACTGGGGTAGGAACTAAACCTGCTCACCCAACACTGGTGACCCCAGCCTTTATTTCATTTATTACATTTCTATACCTCCCCAGAGCTGAAGTTCTTTGGGTGGTTCACAAAAACTAAAACCTCAAGGTCCAGCATAAAACAATGTAAAGTATAAAAGCTTAAAACTACAATATAAAAGTACAACAGAATAAAACCTAGCAGCAATGCAGACATTTAAAAGAGTTTTAAAACAGCAGTGCTAGAATGCTAAAATGCCTGGGAAATTAAAAGACTTCTTAAAATCAGTCATAGATGGAAACAGCCATGTGTCTCTTGGAAGGGAATTCCTTTGGGTAGGGGCCACCACTGAGAAAGCCCTATCTCTAGTGTCCATCAACCTTACAGATTATGGTGGTGGGCCATGAAGAATGGCCTCTGGAGTGTATCTTAAAACATGGGCATGTTCACAGTGGGTTTATGTGTCCCTTTAAATAACCTGGATCCACATGATTTAGGGTTTCAACAGTCAAAATAGTGTCTTTTTGGGTCCAGAACCACACTGGCAAGTAATGCAACTGGTACAGGTTTGGGGTTATATGATCTGACAATCTAGTCCCAACAAGTACTTGGTTGGTTCATTCTACATCAGCAGAATATCAGTCATCTTCAAAAGGCAGTCCCACATAGACTGCATTACAGTAATCCGGTCTAGATGTAATTAGGCCAAACATAACTGAGGCCAGGTCCACTTCCCTAGGTAGAGTTGCAATTGATGTACCAACCAAAGTTGATAAAAGGAACTTTTGGCTACTGCCACCGCTTTCACAGAAGTGATGAGTTCAGAGGCCCCCTAATCTGGTTCTTCAAGGTAAGTACAAGCCTATCCAATACCAGATGAATCCTTCTGTCCAGGTCATCAGATTTTCACTGCCACTAAGTACTCCGAACCTGTCTGTATTGAACTGCGGTTTGTTTACCCTCATTCATCCCAAAACTACCGCCCCAAAACACCTATTAATGATTTCCACAGCCTACCAGGGATTAGAAGGCAAAAAATAATTCCTATCAGCCCTAGACACCATAGTCAATGATAAGGCATGATGGGAGTTCCGGATGCCAAAATCTTTGGAAGACCAAAGCTGTCGACCCTTAATATAGATGTTGAAAAGGACAGGGGACAAGATGGAACATGACAGTACCATAGAGGACAAGACATTCCCCAGCGCCAACTTCAGAGCTCAACTGGCCAGTGGCAGTGCGAATCAGAGGGCAGGGTGTTCAGTACCCTTGCCTTGTCAACTCTGCCCCCAAAAGTGGCTTCTTTTATCCAGCCAGCACTGTTGCTATGCTGCAGCTGTGGGCCAGGAATGAACTGGGTCACTCTGCCAACTGTGTGTGGACATACATACACACACACACACACACACACACACACACAGGTTCAAGGAAGAAAATGACTTCCTTTTTGAAACCTGTGGACTATTCTTTAAATAAAACTCCAAAGGCATAGCCACCCATTTCCAAATGGATGGGTCAGAAGGGCCAGTAAGGACACCAGTGAAGGCACCTAGCTGCCACAATATTGTGTCCAGTTCTGGGCACCACACTTCAAAAAGGATGCAGACAAACTGGAGCGTGTTCAGAAGAGGGCAACGAGGATGATCAAGGGTCTGGAAACAAAGCCCAATGAGGAGAGACTGAAAGAACTGGGCATGTTTAGCCTGGAGAAGAGAAGATTAAGGGGAGACATGATAGCACTCTTCAAATACTTGAAAGGTTGTCACACAGAGGAGGGCAAGGATCTCTTCTCAATCATCCCAGAGTGCAGGATACGAAATAATGGACTCAAGATACAGGAAGCCAGATTTCATCTGGACATCAGGGAAAACTTCCTGTGTTAGAGCAGTATAACAATGGAACCAATTATCTAGGGAGGACGTGGGCTCTCCCACATTAGAAGCATTCAAGAGGTACTTGGACAACCATCTGTCAGGTATGCTTTAATGTGGATTCCTGCATTGAGCAGGGGGTTGGACCCGATGGCCTTATAGGCCCCTTCCAACTCTACTATTCTATGATTCTATGGCTGAATTCGGACGACACAATAAGCAACTGGATGGGAGGGGGGGGAACCATCATCAGTTGTATTGACTATCGTGTCATCCGAATGCTCCCATGGTCAACTCAGTGCTGATCCTAATCCACACCACAGTTGATTATTTATTACCATGTTGTGTGGGGAGTATCCCCTAGATGAACAACAGTAAAGTTGATTATTATCCCACCATTGACTATTGTGTTGTCTGAATTCAGCCACTGAGTTCTCCCCTCCTCCCATCGCTACTCACTCAGAGAAGGGGAAGGAGGCAGAGGGAGCAGCAGCAGACTGGATGGATGGGAGAGGAAAAGGCTCTCTCACTCTGGTCTATTGTTTTATTTAAGCAGCAGAGCTGCTTGATGGGTTTAATATTATATTGCATCTCTACCTGGGGAGGGGTGGGGGCATTGAAAATATATCTGAATGAGTTTAATATTACATCCCCACATGAGGGGAGACCATTTAAAACGTATCTGAATGACTTTAATATTATATTACATCACTGTCTGGGAGTGGTGGGAACCCTCTCACAACTCCCTTGATTATGCCTGCTGTGAAGGCTTGGTCCTGCTTTCTGCCCCACCAACCACAGTGGCCATCAGCTGCCACTTCAGCTGACCAGGACTTCATCTTGATGAGCATGTGAGAAAAGCGCATTGCTCTTATTCTCCGCAGTATGATGAAATCGGCTCTACTCCGTCAGTGTTATATGACAGAGCTAGCTATCCCTAAAATCTGGATTTTCAGTGCCAGGAAAATCATAATGAGAGCGGGGAAGGTGCAGGAGTAATAGCTCCCACCCCTTACCCCCATTATATCCACTAGTTTGAGAAGAATCAGAAACCCAAAGTTATCCAGGGCAGGATCTGAAGGGAGGATCTGTGCATTTGTAGAGGGAGCTTTTATCCTTTACTTTGCTGAGGCACAGCTGTGCATCTCCAGTTTATAAAATTAGAGATCTGCTGCGTTCCCTGACAGGTTGCTGGAATGGGATGAAATGGGGGGGGGGGGGGAGCTCTCCCTATGAGAGCACCCCGCCCCAATTTTGCTACCTGGTCACACTCCCTTTGATCATTCTGCTGCATAAATCGTACAACAAGGGGAGCAAGGCTCTTTCTATTCCAAAATGAGACCTGGACCTGAATTGGAATGGCATCAAATAATCAGTATTCCCCAAGACAACCTGGCTTTGAAAGGATTTGGAGACCTCTCCTGCCCCGCCCCTTTTTCCATGACAGCTGAATACACCTGACAGAACTTCAGCTGCCCACCATCTTAATTTCCCCAGAGTGCGTCTGGGCCGGTATGGGATCCCACATAGGCTCAAAGGCACTCTGGGCAAAGTAAGACTGCAAGCATCTGGAACCTTAGCTGATGCTGCACTTCACAGGACTCAGTCAGACTGAATAAAATCTTTAAAGTAAAAAGAAAAAGGAACCCCTTCCTGCTGTTATACTACTGGGGGAACGCAGCAGGGGAGTGGGAGTTCATGAGTGTGGGTAGGGCTGCAGAGAAGTGGGGGAATTGTGGAGGACAGAAATGAGGGCTGTGGATGGATGAAGAGTTGTGTGTGTGAGAGTGTGTGAGTGTGTGAGTGTGTGAGTGTGTGTATGAACAGAGTGAATATGTGTATAGAAAAGTGATGAACAGGGGATGTGTATGTGTGAGGGGGACAGATACTTTGGGAGAGGTGATCCAGACAGAAATAATGTGCATGTTAATCAAGAAAAAACTCACCAATCAGATGAGATTTGATAAAATTATTTGTTACAGCACTTGTTTTTAGCTGTGGATATTTTGATTTTTGGGGGGGGTTAATATTTTAGTATTTGCTATTTTATATTGTCTTTGTATTTCCCATTTTTAAAATGATATTTAACTGGATTTTATTGATTTTTTAAAATTTATTTATGTATGTCACCCTGAGAGCTTTGGCTCTAGGGCAACTCACAAATTAAATAAACAAACAAACAAACAAACAAATTGAAATTGCTGTATATTGGAATCAATAAATTGTCCAGAGGCTTTTACATGCCGGCCCCAAGGACATGGTAACACCATTTGAGGCCCGCTGTAATGTATTTGCTGTGCACTTCCAGAATAAAATATTTGGCATCCGTCAGGACTTAGACTCCAGTGTTATAGCAAGTGAATCAAATGAAGTATCCAGAGCACAGGCTTGTCCTGCTTTCTTGGATGAGTTTCAGTTGGTACAGCTTGAGGACGTTGACAAGGTGCTTGGACAGGTTCGTGCAACCACCTAGCAGGGATGGAACAACTAGCTGGGCCAGGGAAGTGATTAATGCCTCTTTGCAAGAGGGAGTGGTCCCAGGCCTCCTGAAAAAGGTGGCAGTGAGACCACTCCTGAAGAAATCTTCCTTGGACTCTGAAAATCTGAATAACTACAGGCCAGCAGCAAATGTTCCATTCCTGGGCAAGGTCCTTGAGCAGGTGGTTGCGAGCCAACTCCAGGCACTCTTGGATGAGACCAATTATCTGAATCCATTTCAGTCGGGTTTCAGGTCTGGCTTTGGTACGGAAATAGCCTTGGTTGCCCTGTATGATGACCTATGTCAGAAGACAGACAGGGGGAGTGTGACTCTGTTGGTTCTCCTTGATCTCTCAGCGGCTTTTGATACCATCGACCATGGTATCCTTCTGGGACGACTGGCTGAGCTGGGAGTGGGAGGCACTGCATTGCAGTGGTTCTACTCCTACTTAGCTGGTCAGCTCCAGAAGGTGGTGCTTGGGGAACACTGCTCAGCCCCATGGATTCTCCAGTATGGGGTTCCGCAAGGGTCAGTCTTGTCCCCCATGATGTTTAACATCTACATGACACTGTTGAGTGCAGTCATCCGGAGTTTTGGAGTGCTTTGTCATCAGTACGCTGATGACATGCAGCTCTATTTTTCCTTTTCATCTTCATCAGGTGAGGCTGTGGATGCGCTGAACCAGTGCCTGGCTTCGACAATGGACTGGATGAGGCCTAATAAACTGAAACTCAATCCAGACAAGACTGAGACGCTGTTAGTGGGTGGTTCCGCTGACCGGATGGAGGGTGTTCAACCTGTTCTGGATGCGGTTGCACTCCCCTTGAAGGTGCAGGTTCGTAGCTTGGGGGTTCTCCTAGAACCATCTCTGTCACTTGAGGCTCAGGTGGCCTCAGTGGCACGGAGTGCCTTCTACCAACTTCAGTTGGTGGCCCAGCTATGCCCCTATCTGGACAGGGATAACCTGGCTTCAATTGTCCATGCTCTGGTAACCTCCAAGTTAGATTACTGCAATGCACTCTACGTGGGGCTGCCTTTGAAGGTGGTTTGGAAGTTGCAGCTTGTGCAAAATGCAGCGGCCAGATTGATAACTGGAACCAGAAGTTTCGAGCATATAGGTCCTACTCTGGCCCGCTTGCATTGGCTGCCTGTATGTTTCTGAGCCCAATCCAAGGTGCTGGTTTTAACGTATAAAGACTTACATGGCTTGGGACCACAGTACCTGATGGAACGCCCGAACATTACATTCAACATCTAAGGACCTCCTCCAAGTGCCTACTCCGAGGGAGGCTTGGAGTTCGGCAACAAGGAGAGGGCCTCCTCAGTGGTGGTCCCCCACTTGTGGAATGATCTCCCTGACGAGGCCCACCTGGCGCAAACATTGTTATGTTTTCGGCGCCAGGTCAACACTTTCCTCTTCTCTAAGGCATTTAGCAATATATGATGAGTCTGGGTTTGTTTTGTTTTTAGGCTTATAGCTTTTTAAAGTTATTATAGTGGTTTTAAATGTATTTGGATATTGTATGTTTTTGCTGTTTAAATTTTTGTATATTGTTTTTAATTGTTTTAATCTTACGTAAGTCGCCCAGACAGCTTCGGCTTTGGGGAAGTATACAAATGTAATGAAATAAATAAATAAATAAACTCCCTCAATTCGAAGTTGGTATCCCAAAACATGGAACACCATAACAGTGGAAAAGATCTCCCTTGAACTAAAATATGTTGAATCCTAGAGTTCCTGGTGGGTGTGCAGCCCCTACCACAAGCAGCAGCGATGTACTGCTTCTGGGACAAGCTCCCAAAACACCAGAAATGCAAGTTTCTGGAAGGGGCAGTTCGCACCTCCCAGAAACCTGCATTTCTGGTCATTTGGGAGCTTCCCCAAATGGAAGTGTTGCATCACCGCCAATGAGGTGAGCCACACATATACCAGGAACTGGCATCACTGGCCGCTACTGGGAGAGCACCATTGGATCCTACTCATAGACAGCCTAATAATTTTCTAGAAAAATGGTTTCCCTTTTTGACTCATATAGATTCAATGAAAACTTCTTGCAAAAGGCCATTGAAATATAGCCCTATACTCCTTTACGAAGTCTTTGACAGCGCAATGCTATGTATGCTAACTCTGATAAGTACCATAAGCAGCCATTAATTAAAATGTAATTGAGGAATATCCAACTTTTCATTGCAACTTTTAGAATATCAGTACTTTTTTAAAAGTGTGGATTTCAGCAGTAGGAACCTTGTACCCATAAAACTGTTTCTCAACTGTTTACATATGCCCTGACATTTCTCTTTTCCTTGTCAATCTGAAGCTGTGTAAAAGCATTTCCAAGACTTGACAATTTTGGACTTTATTTTGCACGTATTCTAGCACAAAATCACAGAAATACAGCCAACTAAAATACCCAATTATTACTCAGAGTTGCCTTACCTTAATTCTTCCCTAATATTCAGTTTGGATTATTAATTGGCTGAAATTAACTATTGATAGTTGCATAGTGCTGTTACTCCTCAGAGAAAAATGAAATGTTTTAAATGATATTGTACTTATAACTTGTTTTTATGCTTTTTATGGTTTTAAATTTTGTATATCGGTTTTTTAATGCCCAATGTTTTTAATTTTTGTAAACCGCCCAGAGAGCTTCAGCTATGGGGAGGTATATAAATGGAAATAATAATAATAATAATAATAATAATAATAATAATAATTCACTGTTATACAAAACAGTGAAAGATCCGTCACTTCGTCCTCACTCCACAAAAAGGAGTGGTGAAAATAAAGAGCCTTTTTTGCCCTATGATGCATAAGTCTACCTAACTTTCCCCAACGATGATAACATTGTTATAAATAAAAGTGCAAATTATTTTTAGCACAGAGATTTCGCTAAGCACTCACGTTTCTCTCCAGTGCATAAATGCTGGCAGTTCTGCTTGCCCTAGTTTAACAGCCCTCTGTAGAAATATTCATTGGTGGCTTCAAGCTGATTTATCCCAAGCAAGATTCTGGGAGAAGTATGGTGTTTATTCTCTCCTCCTGTCTCCAATCAGCATCCTGCCTGAGCCTCTGCTACCCACTGTAATTTTCACCAGTTTCCAAGAAAACAGCAATTCATTTCCTACAGAATCTGGGAGATAAAAACTATAAAAATTTATAGTAGTGGTAGGGAGGGGGAGAGAGGGTATCCACCAAAAACTAGGCTAAAGGTAATAATAAGGAACACACACACACACACACACACAGAGCAAGTATTTAAATGTTCAAGATTCATCACCAAGGAATTGGGAAGTAGTGTTATACTTTTTTAGAGGGTATTCTAATTCTTTTTCCTTTCCCTTTTTTTGTGTGCATATGAGTTAATCCTACACTATTATGACATCAAATGGTTTCTCACCAGTTACGTGGTATATTATAATCTTAAATATTAAGATCTTGAAATATATTAGAGGACCTAAATAAACTCTAATCAGAGGTCTTCAAAAAAAAAGGAGGAGGAAAGATGTTATAAGCATCTACCTCAATTCTGAAATGATTTTGAAACTCTAAAAAAACAATACCGAATAGCTTTTCTGGGTTGCAGATAACTGTGTTTGTCCATCCTACAGTGGAATGGATATTGCTGGTGGAACGGATTCTCATTCTCCTGCATCCTCCCACAGATCTCCCAAATCTTCTCTGGAAGGTTGGGGAACCATTCAGAGGAGATCTGGAGGGAGTGCCCAGGATTGCAGGGACGAGAAGACGCGGAAGTCTGTTTGCAAACATCGTATGGAATTCTGTGGCTCTGTCAGGAACTATCGGCAGCATTTGGCAATAATTCGTGGATTAACCTACAAATTGCAGAGATGTGCTCTGTGCACATGCTGCTTGTGATTTCCAAGCATTTGTAAATTGTTTCTGTGATGTCGGAATGCAGGCACTTGGAGTAGTTTGTTGGTTAAACAACCCCAAGTTAACCAAGAACCATGACTTTAACCCATGAAAGCAAGCTGAATGCCATTGTTATGTCTGAAGAGGGCCTAGGTTTCCACAGTAGCTATTACCTCTTTGTGTATTGATCTTTCTATTGCCTATCTCAAAAGTGAGGATGTCCACAGCTGGAAAAACCCCAATTGACTAAAGAACTAAAAACAGGATGAAAAAAAAACCCTTACAAACTGGAATTCTCCCCCCCCCACACACACACACACAAACCCTGCTAATTTTTACAGCTGTAGAAGGATGAAGCTTGTGACCTCATGGTACAATTTGCTATACTTAAAGTCTTCTCGTATTTTTTTTGTCTCCCTAGAGCCCCAGCTATGAAAGACCTGTTTCTAACTATGATATGGAGGCAACAATGGAACAGCAGAACCACATCATTCAGGTAATATTGGAAATGGGCCTGACTGGTAGATCACTGAAGTAGCTGCCTATGGATTATCTAAATCATTGTTCAGCAATGGGACCTGGGATTCTTTGTTTGCTGACTAAGCCAATTTCACCTCTGTTTTCTGCTTGTTACCCACTGAAAAGAAGAAAAACATGGTCATGTTGAGTATTGGAAACTTCCCCCAGAAGGAGTTCATATTTTATAGAACAAAACAACAGTAAAACAAATGAGTAGTTGTCTATGGGAAGCTTTGCTCAACTAGGGATTGGGGCGGGGGGATTGTTCAGTTTGCATTTTAATGTAAACTTACCGAATTTGCCCTTTAAAACGACTATGCAAACCAAAACTCAGTTGTCCTTCAAAAACTGCACTTCTCAGGACAGAGAAAAGGAAGCGCTTCACACAGCAGTGACAGCTCATCGTTAAACTATGAAATTCGGTACCACAAGACATAGTGATGGCCACCAACGTGGACAGCTTGAAAGGTGGATTAGACAAACTGATGAAAGATGAAGCTATCAATGGCGACTAATCACGATGGCTGTATATTAACTCCAGTATCAGACAGTATGCTTCTGAATATCAGTTGCTAAGGAATAAGAGGAGGGTGCTATTGTGCTTATGTCCTGCTGTAGGCTTCGCATAGGCATCAGGTTGACCACTGTGAGAACAGAATTCTGGACCAGAGTTCCAGCAGAGCTCGTATATTATTATGACGCTGATTTTCTAATCTTTCTGGTAAATGTTGGCCACCTCCAAAGCAAGTTTAGTGCATTTTTTTTAGTTTAGAAAGCTAAATCTGATGCAGTTAAACTTCCACACATGCTTATACACATGCAAATTGATTGAATTATGTAGGGCTACAGTATTGTGTTGTTGTTTTTAATGTTACTGCAAATCCCTTTTTTCTGAGGGGCAGGGGAAGGATAACCTGTTTTGCCTTTCTTCTGAAAATCTTCAGCCACTGTAGAAAGAGATCTCAGTTTTGTTTTGAAATCAGTTTTGATTACTCATTCTATAGAAGAGCTTGGAAACATGTGTGAAATTAGAAAACCACAAAGCAAATGAACAGAAAACCCATTTATAACAGATTAATTCACTGTTTTATATCTAATCCCCTTTAGGCTAATTTCATTATCATCATTTATTGCACAACAACCAATAATATTTAAAGACAAGAGAGTAGAAATTCAGCTAATGCATGCCACATACTTTCTGGTATGGGTGTACTCGTTGAAATGTTTAATTTGAAATGTTTAATTTAAATTACACTATTTAAATTAGATATAATTCACATGGGTCTTCAAACAGTGCTCATAGACTACCATACTGCATCCCATGATCAAGTCTCACTGAAATAAATCGGATTAATCTAGTCTCTTCTTAAAACTAGATCAGGAGTTCCTTGGCCAGATTATGTCACTGCTTATTGAAAGTTAGGAAAGCATATCCAGGCAGCCAAAATACATCTGCTTGGTTACAAAATTAAACCCATTCCCTTTCATGCTATCTTCAGTTCAGGGGTGGTACTGAACATAATATATATATATATATATATATATATATATATAGCTTCGGCTATGGGGCGGTATATAAGTGTAATAATAATAATAATAATAATAATAATAATAATCTGTTCTCTAAACACGCCCAGTTCCCCTTGTTTTTCCAAGACACACATTCCAATCTCAAACCCACTTGTATACCTTTCTTGAAAAAGGACAGAGTACTTCAACCTATCCTAGGAACTGCTTAATAGACCAGCATTATAGCTTTCCTTCCCCTTTCTTTAATAGCACAACATGACATTTGGACTACAGAATTACACACCTTTATTAGCATTCCCTCTTCGCCAGAATCTATAAAGAGCTGTCTTATAGTGAGTCAGATCATTGGTCTATTTATCCTAGTACTGTATATTCAGATTAGAACCATCTAAACAAAGCCTCAACCAGAGATCTCTCCCATTCCTATTACCTGAGCTCCTGGAAATGTGAAGGAACAAAGCATGTGATCTGCATCGAGCTATGGTCCATATCCTAAGAGGCAATACACCCTAAAATTAAAAGTAGCAGATCTTGCACCACAGCAGGAGAGGCAACAGACATTTAGAGCTTTCCTGAAGAACAGCACTTAGGGGAATAGAACAGCAAAGGGCAGAAGGAAGCCATTATTTTGGAAGAGTAGCAGTGCCGTATTTGATACCATATCGCAATGGTTCTCCACTCCGCCGCTTACAAACAGGCAGCCTTCATCAACGGGAAGCCTGGGGACTTCAAACCCCATGAACGGGTGTATCAGCATGCAAGTAATGATATGCAGAGAGCAGCACTGGCAGCAACTTTATCCCATCTCCACTACAAAGGCTCACACTGGCATGGCATAGCTTGCCAGGCATCTCTCAGCCCCCACAGATTGGGACTTTGCTGTTTGCTGCTCCACAGGCAACCACACGTTTCATGTTTCCAGTACCAGAAGGTGCTTGACATTTCCACTTAAAGAGCCAAAGTGCCCTGAAGTGAAAAAAGCTTGAAATAATGGTATCGATACAGGCACAGAAGGTACGTGGGAGTCCAGAGAACTGACTTCACTGCCACAGTACAGTGACCTCTTGAAAACCAAAACTTAGGGAAGTAAATGACCAATGCAAATTACTGAGTGCTGTTGGACAGGGAGGGGAGGCATTACATAGCAACCAGCCCAAAAACAATAGTAGAAAATAGTTAAAGAGACCTAAAAGAGAAGCCTTTAGTATGCCTGAAGTACAAAATAGTTCTCACAGATCCAGTGGTATCTCTCAGGTAAAGAATTACTTGTCCTTGAAAGCCTACATTTATGTATAAAGTCAGCCTGCAAAATTTATGACCCACCAAGCCAAACAGAATCCCCTGAGCCCCTATCGTGCCCTCCCAGATGTCTTCATACACACACACACGTCATTCATCAAGCTGCCAGCTGTGGTCTGTGTACAGTTTGGTGGGTCACAAGGTGCACAAGCCTGGCATGGAGACATCATGTTTACTAGTGGCCTGCTCCAAGGCACACTATGCCAGCCAGATAAAATATAGACAGGACGACAAGACCAACCTGTATGTTACATACAAATGTATGTATAATAACCCCCATCCAGAGAAAAGAATGTTTTAGAGACCTAACCCTTTCTTTTGTCTATATTATTACCTACACCAGGTTCCCCAACCTGGTGCTGGACTACAGCTGGCTAGGGATGATGGGAACTACAGTACAATCCATCTTGAGGGCACCAGGTTGGGCAAGACTGACCTATACCTTGAACACAACGGGGCAGGAAGATGTGAAATGGAAAAGTAGCAGAAAAGTAGGTGACCCCTTATCTTTATTTCTGCCTGCCACTTCTTTACTCCAAAACCCTACCCCAAGCTCCGGGGGGGGGGGGTCCCAAATGCACATTTGTAGGGTTAAACCACATAAGGAACAATGAAAAAGGGAAGAAAGCAGTTACTTGGAGGTGGGGAGAAAAGCAGCAAGTGAGGAAAGGATTATTCATCCCATCTCTCCCTACTGTTTCATGCCAGCTGTCAAAAGCTGCTGGGAGCATCATGGATTTGCTACATATGCTGACATGTAATGAGATGAGCAAAAACAGGAGATTACTATTTTTTGTTCTTTGGGCAGCATCCAATGGGGCTGATGTGCAAGTGGCATGTCCCACCGATTCTGTTGTGCAAGCTGAAATTACCACTTGCGCAATGGAGATTTAATGCTTTCTGTAGGAAGCCTCCATATAAGCAGAAATGATCATTTCTGGATTAAGACAAACTGGCAGAGCTCCCTTATGTGAGCTCTACGGACCTCCCCTGTTCTAGAAATGAGCATTTCTGCTCTTTTATGGCTGCTCCCAAAAGCACAAAATCTCCATTGCAGAAGTGGTGGGTCTCGCTTGCAGAAAAGAATTGGTGGCCCAACAGAATCAGCGGAGGTAATTTACTTTCCTTGTTAAAGTAAAACGAAAGATAACCAATCACTTGCAATTTACCATGCATTTTCTTCTGTATGGGTGTGGGTGCAGGGCGGAAGTATGCATCCATACACAGCCTAAGAAGAAACGCTGCATATCTAAAAGAAGCGCTGCATACAGTATAAAATATAGAAACCAATATATCTACACGGAGAGCCTCTTCACAAAATGTAGTACTATACATCAAAAATTCTTGAATGCTCAGCTGAAACACAAACCTATTTTTTCCACTTGAGCTGGTTTTGATCCTAGCTGATCCAGTGTAATAATCCTACTGTATTACAATTCACCTGATCTAGATGGAGATTTGCATTTCATTTTTACACCTGGGATAGAAGAACAAATATAGTTGCCATCAGATAAGGTAATAGAATAATATATGGAGATTCCCGCCTGCCATTCAGCTAGCATAGAACAGAAAGTGCTGTGCTGTCATCCATAGAAACATCACCCCTCCAGTTCCCTCGTTTTCCAATAGAAGGCAATTCCAATTGCTTTCCGAGATGCCATGCCTTGCTAGCACCACCTCACTACCCTTTAACCCACAGTTAAACATCCCTTTATTCTGGCTCCCCACCATCCTTGGTTCTCAGCTTCAGAAATGATATGTTAGCCTTCCTATGTCCTATTTGTTTCAATAGTCATAACTCTGGTGCCTTTTTTTTTAAGCTTTCTTTCTTTGGCTTCTTTGTAAATGGGAATGTTTTTCTAAAAATCACTTTTGTGTCCCTAATCGTTTTATCATTACTGAGAAATCTACGCTACAAATTTATATCGGTTTTGTATCAGTATGATGGTCATTTTGGCTTCCCCCAAGGATTCTTAGAATTGTAGTACGGTATAGGGCTCATAATTGTCTGCTAGAAAACCTTAGTTCCTCCCAAGAGAACTACAGTTCCTAAGATTCCCTGGGAAGAGGGAATGACTAATAAAACAGCTTAAGTCTAATGTAGGTGCAGCTATTTTCCTTCTTTTCTCATACATTTTCTTTCCTCTTCCCACTCTTTCCACTTCATTTTTGTATCTTTCATTCGACAGCCATTCTTGTTCATTCCTCTCAATCTTAACCTGCAGAATACCCTTCCTCTTATCCTGCAGCAAGATATCCCTGTAAGCAGGTTCATTAAAAGATACTCTGCTCAGGTTACAATTCTAGTTTTCCTGAAGGAAACCTTGAACCCAGTTTACTATGTTCAACTCACATAGTTCTACAACTCATTCACATTGGTGTACATTTACTAAATATAAGAAAGTGAGGAGACAGGTGCTAGATAATGTGAGTTTTAGTAGGAAGATTGTGAGCTTTTCTACACGAGGCTGTTAATCCGCTGTATTTATTTTCAGTTTTGTTACAGAACTGAGATCTGAGCACTACACGAGGAGCATTTCCTTTCCTCTTTTTCTGCTACATAACCTCTAGGTGGCACTGTAGAATAGTAGAATAGCACAAACCAGAGGAATTTGCCCTTTCTTTTGCTTTTACAATTAAATAACATTTTCCCCACTCTAAAAGAAATTGACCAGAAGTGCTGGTTGGATACAGCAGCAAAACTGGAAGGTCATGTCTTCATCTAATGAACCCATAGGGAAGAGATCCCCTACCATGAGTAGGGAATGATTAAGGAATATTGAATGCACAGTAAATGCCTCAAGTAGAAAAGCCCTGTATCACACTGCTTGATGTTTATTTGTTATCTATAGGAAGTGGAACATATACATTTGAGATACTACTAAAGTTTACAGAGATTTTGCTGAATGGGTGAGCTTCAAAGGTACTCTGTTCTTCACAACTGACAGAAGTTAGATATGCCCTTGGGGTTAAGCAGCACACAAAGACTGCTTAAATCCAACTTCGATAGCATCTGATCAACCAAACTGAGTCCAGGACTACAGGCTTATCAGTACATGGAGTCTGCAAACCCAGTTACATTATGGCACATAGCCATAGTGTTGGCCATCTACATACAAGGATGGATTTTCCATCTATGCTTCTTCAAGAAACGTTAGCACATGTCCAACTTTACATGGGTATTCCATCTATACTTCTTCAAGGTACTCACAACTTCACTTCCGAAAAATAATCTTGCAAAGCCATACGCATAGACAGTCACAAATAAAACCACAAAAGTTACTAGCCCACAAGATGTTTAATTTGGGTGCCTGCCCATACATACTTATGGCAGTAATTTGTGGTCACGAGAAAGAAAGAACCAATGTAGTAAGCACTGCCGATTGCCTAGAGGCAAATCTTACTCACCACGAGTGACTGGGTAAGTGGCTTTTACAAGCCTGCACATGGATATGTTATGCAGGAATTGGAACACTTGCTGGAAGGATATGCAAGCAAAATCTAATGTTTCTTCAGAGAATCATTCACAGATTCAACTGCAGAAATGTGTTGCTGAACACCAATGTAATAATAATAATAATAATAATAATCTATAAGCACAAAGCATTACGTCAGAATTTGTCTATCATATATGAAAAATCCAATGCAAATAGAAAATTAGTGATTGATTATATTGCTAGGGACATACATAGCAGCAGGTTGTTGTTTTTCCAAAGGAAAGACAAGTACAAAGGTTCCTATTCTTCTCACAGTTGCACTTGTGCAACCCTAAGGAAAACAAAATGCCATATTCTCTTTCATTGTACATGCCAGTGCAAAACAGCTGCACATACATCTTCATTCACTCAACAAAGCCAGATTTATGGCTGCCTGGTTAACCTACTACCACTGGCACTCCAGATGTTTCCACTGAAAAAACAGATTCTACATCTGGCTGCTTTGAAAACCTGACATTCACTCCGAACCCCACCTCTGCAGCTGCTATGCACAATAGACCAGTGTCAGAGGCAGAACAGAAACAAGAGTATCGAGGCACTGTTTACTTTCCCTTCATATTCTTATAGGTTCTGTTACAAAAAGAAAGAAACAGACGATTGGGAAGATCTCCGCTTCTCAGTCAGGGATGGCAAGAGGAAGTCTGCGGGAGGCAGAGGGAAAACACTAAGGAGCATTTAACCAGCAGGAAAACATTGTGTCTTGGGGAAAAATAATTCCTCTTGTACCGTATATCCTTGCCTCCTTGCCTAAACCTGTACATCTTGGGCAACACCCCATAATCTTGGGTGCTATTTTTGTTATCTTGATCTCGAATTTCAGTGCCACCGCCAAAAAACATTTGCATCACTGTTGATTTTTAAATCCCTTTATCATGTCAGTAACTGTAGTTTGTCCTTAAAAGGGGTGGGTGGGGATGGAATATACATAGAACATTAAGAAGAGAAAGGAGAAATATGTAGGTCAGCTCAGTCAGTTCCTTAAAAGTACAAAACTTTATTCTAGATTAAAGGGGTCAAAAATCAATATTCAGAGTGCTTCCCTCTTATTCAACCCCACCCCATACACACACACACACACACACACACACTCCTAACCTCTTCTTCTGAATGTATTAATACTTACACCTTGAACACAATTGGTCCTTCAGTGTTGCCATGGAACTGAAACCTTTACAGGCTCAGATTGCGATGTATTCTAGGGAGCACACTGTTCCTACACTTCCTATCAGAGGTAAAATCACTGCATAACATTAACTCCTTTAGTATCACAAGCTTCTTGTCTGCACATCTTTACACATGTTTCCCTCCTTTCTATTCCATTCCAATGAGCTGTATGTATCTTGCTACTAAACCTTTCTTATCTCCCCCAGAAAATCAGTAAATCATATGCTAAACACAATGCAGAAAGATGCAGGGTATATCATAATGCAGCTACCGAAGGGCCAATTGCAATTTAATGGGACCCTTCACATTATGGAAGTAAAATGCTGATAACATTGTGCCAAAAGAATACAATTCTCACTGCCAGTTGCGGTACTCACTTTAGCTATGACCACAATTCAATTAGTCAATTGTATTATTCAATTAATGAGATAGTTAATTCTTTGGACATTGGTGGTGGGGATAGTAGCCCCATCTAGACTTATTCTGTTGGATGAATGACAGTTACTGAGGCCTGAAGAAGTGAGCCAGGTCCTTGGGAAAGCTTGGGGTACCACCTATATGCTTGTCCCTCCTCGCTCAAAACATCAAACAGGGAGAGACAAGCAGACTGGATCATGGAGGGAGTAAATGCCTCCTTGCTAAAGAGCTCAGTTCCAGCCTCTAATCAAGGCTGTTGTGAGACCACTCCTAAAACAAAGCCCGCCCTAGATCCAGAAGATTGCCTTTCTGGGCCAAATCCTCGAGCGTTCACTGCTGTACAAACTCACAGGTGTGTAAGATGAAATACCAGTAATATTCTGCAACATAGAAGATAATCCGATATTTAAGTCAAATTGAGAAGCCAAGCTGTGGTCAAATCTATGATTTTAATACAATGTGGTTAATTACCATATGAGAAGTTCAATTAAATCCCACTGTAATATTTGAGACTGCAATAGTCTAACTGAAGAAAGGACTCAAAATCAAAGTCTCACAATACAAAACAGAAGGGTTTTTTTAAAAAAAAAAAGAGCAATAAAATACAGCTGATCTGAATAAATCATAACAAGTAGCTTCAAATGTAGATTTCTCCATTCATTTTCAAAGAAGACTGTGGCACAAATATCTGAGTTTAAACAGCAGTAACCCTCCAAAAATATTATATTGTATGTTATGAAGAACACTATCATGGTCCAGGTTTTCAGCTTTGCTACCTGCCCAGCCTTTTTAGTTTGGTCATTGTCCAAAGCCTATTCACAGAACACTTCATAATAAGAAAGTATGCAGAATGTTCATAGTGTAAGTAGGGGTGTCTCTCTTCCTTGTAATTCTTGAAAATGGAGTCTGTCTTTCAAGAGTTTGTGATTTCCTGAACAGAACTGCCTTTACATGGGCCAGATATCTACCTTCATCTACTGACAAATGTGGGTTAATAGCGGGAGGGGAGAGAAGAGGGCCCTTAGATCCCATCATAGACTAATGTCAATTCATTTGCCAATATGTGACAAGGCCGTCTCTTTTCTATAATGCCATAACGCAGTTTTCACGGACCTGTTTTTTCTTCAATTCCCATCAGCCCCAGCCAGCATAGCCAAGAATCAGAAATGCTGAAAGTGGTAGTTCAAAACATCTGGAGAGTGTTAGATTCAGTGAGGCTGTCATAGGCTATACCAGACGTTTCTCTGAAATTCAAACCTGTATATCTTGCTATGATATGAAACATTAAATATGTTCTACCTTATCTTTTAAAATCTACCACATTCTATCCAAGCCAGAGCATAATCTGGGAGTTTAGGAGTCCACCATGGATGGGAAGGACATCAATTGGCCATTGAGCCCCTAGGAAGTGTTTGACTATGATAACTCAGAACAGAACCAGATTCTGCAACAGATGAGATGCAATTGAGGATTCCCACCTCCACAGCATCTTAGAGTCACTTCTTAGGTCCCCACAACATCACTGCCAGCAGACAAGATGAGAGAGGTCAAAGACAAAGAATTCACTCAAGGTCTACCTTTCAAGAGTGTTGGCATTCTCAGCAAGTCCTGAATAACTGCTAAAAGTCAAGGGTTGTTTTCAGTCATCTCTAGACAAACAGGGAAAGAGGGAGCCTAGCGGTATTTGAGTCTTCAACTGAGCATCAGCATTTTCATAAGTAGTATTTTCACACAGCTCCTGCAAGGTTCCATCCCTCCTCCTGTCCCAGGAAGACTTGATCTTCTGCTCATAACTTTGATCCTGGGCCTCCTTACTTCCTCCTATCAAGTGCTCAGACCATGACATGCTGATTTTGCATAAGGTTGTCTCTTTCAGAGGTTAATAGCAGATTTGTGCTGTATGGCTATAAAAGACCTTGCCATTTCCTTTTAAATACTATTTTGTTCTTATATTTTCTGCTCTCTTCAAGCACAAAAGATTGCCCATTTTATCCTAAGAACCACCATGTGAGGTAGGTTAGGCCAAGACCAACTAATGAGCTACGTGGCTGAGCATAGATTGAGAATTCACATCTCCCAGCTTGCTAAGCACTATACCAGAAATTCAGCCCACTAACCTCTCTACACCACACTAGCACTCAATGCCTTTGATTGCACAAGATAGTATTAGTAATCCTTCCTCATTTCCTATGTCTTTAGCAGCCACTACCTAGATTTTTAGAAAGACTGAGATTTTAAATTCTAAATGCTGATCAGAGCACAAGGATTTATAATAGCTATCCATATATTAAGCACACACTGAAAATGAAAGCTATTCAAAAAGCTATTCACAAATATATGTATTTAGGATCAAGCTGTTGGCTTCTAATATTTGTGGAATGTCAATATTGCAAAGAAAGTTATTACAATTTTAAGGTGTTATTCTTTATTCCTAATGGGAATGCACATATAATCTATGCTTGAAGAGAAACAGAAGCATATCAGAATAACCTGTTTAAAATATTTTGATAAGATAAAGAGGTGCCCCTGATTAACCAAGCATATTTTTTAAAAAATTTACAAGAAGTGTGGGTGGCAGGCACCATTTTAGAAAAAGCAGCCCCTTTCCCCTCTCACATGAGAGAATGCCTCCTCTAAGATGGTACCCGTTGTGGCACATGTGTGCATCATTTAAAAACAAGCAAAGTATCTTCTTTAGTAGCATACTTGTATTCATATGTAAATTTATGCAGTTAATTAATCAAATAAAATTCTTAGATTAACTGGGTGACAGCCCTACTCTAAACACTTGATTAATTTTCAAAAGGAGTTCTTTAGGATTATTTCTATGCTTAAAAACTACTACACAAATCAATGAGTTGAGCGAGCAAAACACACAGCTAGAGGTCTTCTGTAAATTCTCTTGATCTCTAGTTTCCCCAATGAAATATCAGAATACGGAAAGTAGCAAGGAGGGGAAACCTTAATTGCTTGGTACTATTGGCTTCTATCAGCCAGTATTACAAACTTGAGTCTACTGTAGAAAATAGATCCAGATGCAAACATGCATCTCAGGTAAACATCAGTGTGGTCTATCATGAAAATATGTCAGGAGTTCAAAAGTTATCCAAGGGACAACAACAATTACCCCCCAAAAAAGTAATCAGATTAACATAAATATTAATCATGAATAGCCACATAGCAAAATTTAGCTTTTATGCACCTAAATCAGCCTTCCCCAAACTGGTGCCCCCTAGGTGATTTGGACTTCAGCTCCTATCAACTCTAGCATGTCCAATGGTCAGAAATCCTGGGAGCTGTAGTTCAAAACATCTGCAGGTTGGGGAAGGCGGACCTAAATGGATGTCAGGCTGTAAAGTTTTTTGTTACACAATATTCAAAGGCCTGGTGTTTCTCTTAATTTCTGCCTTGCAAGTTTATACGGAGGGAAATGCTCTTTCAAACACAGTATAATTTGTAATTTACTGAAGAGACTCTCTCAAAGTGAAACTATTCCAGACACATTTTGGTAACAGGAGGAGACAAGTTCTTCTGAGGGCATGATTTTTTTAACAACTGCACTTGTGTAGATTGGTTTCCTGTAATCTTGTGCAATGCAATATACGGAGACTGCCAAAAGAGAAAACGTTTCTGCTTTCCTTTTCTGTGGGCTTTAGCAGGCAAAGAAAACTTCAGGAGTGTGAGCTTCACAGAACATGCCAAATATGCAAGAATACAAAGCTTTTGTCTTTTATATAACTTCTTATCACTACAACCTGAAATGAACCCTAACCAAAAGAAAAACTACAGCAGGTATGATGCTCTGTATACCATCTGCTTGACAACACAGATGGCTGAAAGCAAATAACACAGAATTATGTTCTCTGCAGCTGGCTCCCGATTAAACACAGATTTCTGTTCAAGACCTCTTTCCTGATATGCAGTCAACTCTTGCATGCAATAGACAACAACCAGCTATTAGTCCTTCTAACCAAGACATATCCCAACAGTTTCATTCCATATTAATTTTTTTTTTCCAAGCCATAATGTGGAATATTTAGCCGAGGAGGCACATTTTCACAATAAAAGAGGTTGTGACTGCATTTACTCTACTATTTTCTCCCTCACATTCACATAACTCTAGTCTACATAAGTAAACTGTTAGCAAGACAAATGTGCCCCCCACTCCCACCACCCAAAACATGTTCAGAATTGTGGTTCGTGGGAATTGGGTGGAGAGCCTGAGTGGATACAGACACTTAGGAAACAAATCTATGCATGTTTAGACGGGGGTGGGAAAGTCCTATAACTCCCAGCATGCCCCAGCCAATATGGCTAGCTAGGCCATGCTGGAAGTTTTAGGACCTTTTTCTGTCTAAACAGCCATAGGATTGCACCCTTAATCATAAATCGTGCTAGCAATAGTTAATTGCCTTAACCTCAGATTAGGATCCAAAATAAACAGTAAAATTTCGATTTAAGTTATTGCTTTATGCTTTGCCCCAGAAGAATATAAGAAAGCACCAGAGACCCTACTTCTTACTTTGCGCTTGATAACTGAGACACAATGGCAAATTATAGAGCCAATGTGGCAAAGTCAGATATGCACAAACCACAGTTTGTTCCTAAATCAGGATCCCAACACACATTTTGATCCTGGTTTGGGATCCTGGTTTAAGAACAAAGGACAAATTATAGTTTGCACAAACTATGCTTCCCATATTCAGAAACAACAACAAACTATGGCTTGCTGAAAACTTAGAAGGAAATTTAGAAATGCTTGCTGCTACCCACACGCATTATGTCATGCCATGGTTTAAGTATGTCATATAATTGAATTTACTCTTTGCCTTAACCATGGTTTCACATTTTAAATTTTCTAAACCAATGATTAAGCAGGATTTAGGTATTTAGATAAAATTATTACTCGTGCTTAAGGAACACAAACCAAGGCTAAGCATTATGTCTACATACTTATTAGTTGATGGGGGAAAGCATATATGACAAACATGAATTATAGCAGCTATATAAACTATAGTAGCCAAGGAAAGTTAGAAATGCCAGTGCCACAATATTTGCCTAGAAGGTAAATATAGCAACCCAGATGTCTTTCTGGTATAGAACTGTACGTTCTGCATTAAACAGAAACAAAACTTCAGACAGCTTCATTATTTTTTTATAAATATAGCTCACAGCCAGGATCAAAATGCACCATGTTTGCTATTTATGACAATATGCCAGTCCAACAGTGCTGAAAAATTTAAATGTACCCTCCAGGGGACACAAGATTTTTTTTAAAAAAAATCATGGTCAGATCATCACCTGCTGAGGTTCAGACTTACAGCAGCTTTTCCCTTCTGCAAGGGTGGGGGACCCCAAGAGGCTAATGGATCCAGATGGTTTCCAGAAGGCTCTGGGGAGTTTTCCGGCTGATAGGGCTGGCTCTTCTGTTGAAACCCTGGTTGATCTGTGGAATGCAGAAATGACCCGGGCGGTTGACACGATTGCTCCTGAGCGCCCTCTCCTGTGTAGAGCTCGTACAGCTCCGTGGTATACCCCAGAGCTGAGAGTGATGAAACAAAACAGGAGACGGCTTGAGGGCAGATGGAGACGAACTCCTGATGGGTGCAATCAAACACTGGTAAGTGCCTATGGTAAACTGTATTCAGGGCAGTGAGGGCAGCAAAAAAAAAAAATACTTTGCTGCCACTATTCAATCATCAACCTGCCGCCCAGTGGAGCTTTTCAGAATTGTCTGAGGGCTTTTACATGCCGGCCCCAAGGACATGGTAGAACCATCTGAGGCCCGCTGTAATACATTTGCTGGACACTTCCAGAATAAAATCTTTGGCATCCGTCAGGACTTAGACTCCAGTGTTATAGCAGGTGAATCTAGTGAGGTATCCAGAGCACAGGCTTGTCCTGTTTTTTTGGATGAGTTTCAGTTGGTACAGCTCGAGGACGTGGACAAGGTGCTTGGACAGGTTCGTGCAACCACTTCCATATTGGATCCTTGCTCCTCTTGGCTAATAAAAGCTAGCAGGGATGGAACAACTGGCTGGACCAGGGAAGTGATTAATGCCTCTTTGCAAGAGGGAGTGGTCCCAGGCCTCCAGAAAGAGGCGGCAGTGAGACCACTCCTAAAGAAATCTTCCTTGGACCCTGAAAATCTTAATAACTACAGGCCAGTAGCAAATGTTCCATTCCTGGGCAAGGTCCTTGAGTGGGTGGTTGCGAGCCAGCTCCAGGCACTCTTGGATGAGACCGATTATCTGGATCCATTTCAGTCGGGTTTCAGGCCTGGCTTTGGTACGGAAACAGCCTTGGTCACCCTGTATAATGACCTATGTCGAGAGAAGGACAGGGGGAGAGTGACTCTGTTGATTCTCCTTGATCTCTCAGTGGCTTTCGATACCATCAACCATGGTATCCTTCTGGGACTAATGGCTGAGTTGGGAGTGGGAGGCACTGCATTGCAGTGGTTCCGCTTCTACTTGGCAGGTCGGCTCCAGAAGGTGGTGCTTGGGGAACACTGCTCGGCCCCGTGGATTCTCCAGTATGGGGTTCTGCAGGGGTCAGTCTTGTCCCCCATGCTGTTCAACATCTACATGAAACCGTTGAGTACAGTCATCCAGAGTTTTGGAGTGCATTGTCATCAGTATGCTGATGACACGCAGCTCTATTTCTCCTTTTCATCTTCATCAGGTGAGGCTGTGGATGCGCTGAACCAGTGCCTGGCTGCGACAATGGACTGGATGAGGGTTAATAAACTGAAACTCAATCCAGACAAGACTGAGACGCTGTTAGTGGATGGTTCTGCTGACCAGATGGAGGGTCTTCAACCTGTTCTGGATGGGGTTGCACTCCCCTTGAAGGAGCGGTTTCGTAGCTTGGGGGTTCTCCTAGAACCATCTCTGTCACTTGAGGCTCAATTGGCTTCAGTGGCACAGAGTGCCTTCTACCAACTTCGGTTGGTGGCCCAGCTACGTCCCTATCTGGACAGGGATAACCTGGCTTCAGTTATCCATGCTCTGGTAACCTCCAAGTTAGATTATTGCAATGCACTCTACGTGGGGCAGCCTTTGAAGGTGGTTCGGACGCTGCAGCTTGTGCAAAATGCAGTGGCCAGATTGATAACTGGAACCAGAAGGTTGGACCATATAAGACTTACTCTGGCCCGCTTGCATTGGCTGCCTGTATGTTTCCGAGACCGATTCAAAGTGCTGGTTTTAACCTATAAAGCCTTGCACAGCTTGGGACCACAATATCTGATGGAACGCCTTTCTCGACATGAACCTACCCAAACACTACGTTCAACATCTAAGGCCCTCCTCTGAATGCCTACTCCGAGGGAAGCTCGGAGGTTGGCAACAAGAGAGAGGGCCTTCTCTGTGGTGGGCCCCCAATTGTGGAATGATCTCCCTGACAAGGCCCGCTTAGCGCCAACATTGTTATATTTTTGGCGCCATGTCAAGACTTTCCTCTTCTCTCAGGCATTTGGCAATATCTGAGGAGCCTGGGGTTTTTTTTGTTTGTTTTTTGTAGCTTTTTTGGGCTGTTGTAGCGGTTTTAAATGTATGTGTGTATTGTGTGTATGTTGTATGTTTTTGTTGTTTTAATTTTTGTATATTGTTTTTAATTGTTTTAATCCTATGTAAACCGCCCAGAGAGCTTCAGCTATGGGGCAGTATACAAGTGTAATAAATAAATAAATAAATAAATAAAAATATTGTCTCCCTAAAGAAGGCTTCACAGTTGAGGAAACCAAGAAACTTTGGCCCTCTTTTCAAAGGCCTTGTGTGTCACCTTACCTCCAAGGCATGCATAATAAAATGACATTAGTTTTCCTGAATAAACTCTATTGTGTTTCTCTTTGCTGTTATAGGGTCCTGATATAAAGCCCTAGCCTATTCTAAGTTATATCATGAGTATGTCTCATTTTGGAGAACTTCAGACACATGGTAAAGAATTGCTATCATTCAAATTTGAAATTATTTTATTTAAACTCTTCCTACTATGCAAAATGTTTCTTTGAGGAGGGGAAGGGAGGAATAAACTGAACAAGAAAAGATTATCCTTTACATTCCTTACGTCATTCCTTATTTATTTTATACTTTTCTCAAACCTAAAGATGAAGGAGGCAACAATACAGTCAAATCCTCAATAAAAACTTTGTTTTAATTATAAATAAATTCGGAACACTCTAAAGCTTAATTCTGCTTTTGAACTGAACATTCCTTTTTCTCTTCTTTATATTTGTTTTTAATTAGTAAAATGTGTTTACTAATGGGTCCCATTTTGCTCCTTTGGGAGCCCCATTCTTTTGATTCTTAACTCCTTAATACAAATGGACAAGAAATTGGTCAAACATATGAGGGATCTCAGTCTCAGGAGCCAATGTGGTATAATGGTTAGAGTTCTGAAACAGGACTAGGGGGACCTGGGCTCAAATCCCCACTCAGCTTACTGGGTGACCCTGGGCCAGTCACTAACTTTCAGTGTAAACTACCACACAGGCTGTTGTGAGAATAAAAGTGGGGAGAAGCCATGAATACTGCCTCAAGCTCCTTGGCAGTAAGGTGGGATATAAATGTAGTACATAAATCAAGCCCTCAGACATCCCGCAATTCATAGATAAAACCAATGTCAAACCATACAGAAAGATTTCTTGTGATGAGAAGCCAGGGAAAGCAATGACCCACTACTACTACACACATGGAATTGCCCATTTTTATCAGGAGGAGTGGATTTTTATTCTGACTTCACCAAGATACAAGGTTGCTATTTATCCCATGTGCAAAGAAGTGGACAGGCAATATAAATCTTAATCTGCTCTGAAACAAAAATATGCCACTCCATCCAAGATTTTCATTTTGTTGATGAGGCTATGCCATCCGATAGCATGAGTAACACGGGTTGGCTGGAACACCAATGAAATAAGGATAGCTACCCCATTGAAATGTATTACAAATGTCATGTATCAGCATCCTCTATGCATCTTGAACAAAGTATTTCCCTCAAATGCAAAGTTTAATCTCTAACTAAGCATTGACATAAATGTTCAGAAAAAGAATGAGTATCTTATACAGTTTTCCCAGAATGGTAATTCCCATCACTGATGAGATTCAGCCTCCCCAGACATTCAGAACTGCTATGTCTGCATCCCTGTGTAAAGAGTCCTGCACACACACACAAGTACATTTGTCCTACCCAGAGTGACAACTGCACACTGCCATGGCAAACAGAGGCATATATACCATCTCCCACTCTATCAGACTTGTGTTGCTTCCGAAATCGTAATTACATCAGGATGTACAGAGGCAGAACTGGTTGACACACCTCCAAACCCAGGCTGTGGCCTTTGACAGCAAGCACCTCTGTCTTGTCTGGATTCAGCTTCAGTTTGTTTTTCCTCATCCAGCCCATTACCGCCTCCAAGCATTCATTCAGAGGAGACACACTATCCTTAGCTGACGATGTTGTCGAAGGCATAGAGAAATATATTTGGGTGTCATACGCGTACTGATAGCACCCCACCCCATGCCTCCAGATGATCTCTCCCAGCGGTTTCATATAAATGTTAAACAGCATTAGGGAAAGGATGGCACCTTGTGGTACACCACATAGCAGCTCCTTCTTTGAGGAGCAACTATCCCCAAGCATCACCATCTGCAACCTGCCCGAGAGGTAGGACTGGAACCACTGAAGCACAGTGCCCCTGATTCCCAATCCCCTCAGGCGTTCCAGAAGGATACCATGGTCGATGGTATTGAAAGCCAGGAGTACCAAAAGGGACACACTCCCCCTGTCAATACTCAGGTGTAGATCATCCACTAAGGTGACCATACCGGTCTCAACTCTGTATCCTGCACTGAAGCAGGATTACTAGAATTAGTAGGAATAGACAGGTTTTAAATTGAATTTGAAGGAACTAAGAACTATAAACAACAATAAACATTTTCTTTTATTTTTGCTACCACAAACCACGTGTCAGCTTGGCTTTGTCACCTGCTCTATTAGTTTATAAGGAAACACATTACATTAAACCTTCAAGCCCAGTATAGTCACAGAAGAACCTTTTCAAAACCTCAGTACCTTTCCCCTCTGCTATAAGGGAAAAGTAGTGTTTGTTTTACCCTTCCCTCAGGTGTTTAAGTGGTGGTGCTTAGCCTGAGAGCGGGGTGTGTGTCTAGGCCTGGTGTTTGAGACTGTGGCGTCACAATAGCCTATAGGAATGCATGTTGTACAAGTGCTTACCTTGACTATGGAAGCAAGGAGGAAAGGATTCTAATATTTTAGCAATGGGTTTTCACTGTTTATTCGCTCTGAACGTATAGGCAACAAAGCAGTGAAGATCACATATTGGATAGCCCCCTAGACCTGCTCACCTTACAGCAGGAGCAGGGGACCTCACAGTTTTTACGCCCAATTATTTTGTCATTTTACTGTTGCTATTGTGTCGTATTTGATTTTTATAATGTTATGTACACACCCTGAGATCTCATGTGGATGAAGGGCAGTTTATAATAAAAATAAATTTAAATAAAAACATTGATCTCAGCTTCCCCCAGCCAATATGGCAAATGGTCAATAATAATGGGAGATGGAGTCCAAAAACATGTAAAGGGCCACTGTGGTATGGTCCATTTTACAGAAATAGTAAGCAAACATACCACAGTTAAAAGCTGAAGTTAATTACACATTTAATTAATAAGATAAATAAAGCTCAAATGGATCCCACTACTACTTCATGAGAGATGTTTCATTGAACAGTAACAGAATTATAAGATGATTTTTCAAATTATTTTGGCTACAGTCTTGGTTTCCTTAAAATTTCAAAATAATACTACATTTGAAGTCTACAGAGCAAGAACTGAAGAATTACTTTGCTCTTCATTTACATATTACAATATTTTTAATAATACTACTTTAAACATTGGCAGACTTGAAATTTATGTTGATTTCTTCTAGCCCAATCCTGTGAACGTCTTACTCAGAAGCAAGTCTCATTGTGTTCAATAGGACTTATGCCCAGACAAGTCTCCACGATCAAGTTACTCCTTTCCAGCACCAAACTGCTTCTTGTAATTTCAATTAAGAAATTTAGATCTCTTATTGATATATTTATTTCCAAATAGTAGAATTTAAAAAATAGCCCTTACCTAAAGAGAGAGAGAGAGAGAGAGAGAGAGAGAGAGAAATTAAGTATGCTGCCATTTGATTTCATCAAGTTCAACTATTAGACAGATACACCAGCTAAAAGAACAAAATATTTTGTTTGAATATCATGTTACATTAAGGATAACCTTCTAAGGTCAAATAAGACACAATGTGTCATAATGCAGAATCTTTTACCTCATTGCAATATTAATGGTATAGAAATGAAATTAATAATAATAATAATAATTTTCCATAATCTACCCAGACTATGATTGGGAGACTCCTGAAAGAGAGTAAACAAAGACGACCTAAGCACTTATCTTGATCAACCGTTTGGTCTCATTATTAATAATGACAAAGTAATAATACCTCCCAATGATGCCGACATTCAACGTTCGGAGCCATTTTAGGCCATATGTCACATGCCTGCAAATAATTTTCAACTGTATGCAAGTGCTTTTATCATGAGCGCCTTCAGTACCCTTAAAATTCCCTTAAAAACTCAACACTGACACATC
The DNA here is from genome assembly GCA_029215795.1 of Anniella stebbinsi. Lineage (NCBI taxonomy): Eukaryota > Metazoa > Chordata > Lepidosauria > Squamata > Anniellidae > Anniella > Anniella stebbinsi. The sequence continues at coordinate 195,291,410 of JARDYH010000003.1, forward strand.
ATAAAAGGAAAGAATGTTCTGACCCCCAAACACATACTGTCATCTATCTTTCCCAATATGTTTTTTTCTTTTAATTTGTAAAAAAATATATATATCTTATCCATAAAGTATATCACAGGAAACATACGGAGCTATGACATATAGTAATATTGCTTGGAACGTATTCTAAATTAATTAAAAGTATACTTTAAAAAACTAATTAGCATATTTTATGTATATTCCCCCCCCCCCCCCAGTGATTCTGATTTGGAATAAGGCCACTTTACACAGAGTATGATAAAAACTGCAACTTGTATCAGTAATACCGAGTAATGAACAAGGAAATGACTTTCATACTTGAATTTTTCACTGTGGAAAATATTGAAACTTTTAAATAAAATGAGGGTGGGGGAAGAAATGTGATGCATCTGTTCCACTGATACAACTTTTCCTTAGTAGCAAATTTCTATTACTAGTAGAACTACATTATACAACAGACAATAGTTGGCTAGCATAATTAATATATAATGCAACTGATGGAGAATGCTGAAGTTCACTAAAGCTTATGCCATGATAAACTTGTTGGTCTTTAAAATACCACAAGAGAAATTTGTTAGGCTTTAAGACGTAACAAGACAATACATACAGTATTCCCCTCCACCTTTTTCCATACTATTTGAATACAATGAACATGTTCTGTAAGTAAAGATATTAATCTGAGAAGTGACACTTCCCCCTTTTGCAACATACTGGCTTACTACTATGGATATTGTCTTCTAAGAGTACTGTCTGATGCTTTGATATTGGAAGATCCACTCTGCTCAGGAGATGACAGGGAGGAAATTAGAAGAGATGGATAGAAGAAAAATTCCTCCCTCCCATTGGTGGCAATGGGAGGAACGTATTCTGTTGTGCTGTTGAGCGTGTCTCAGTGTTTCCCAACGACAAGAGAATGGTTGAGGGCTGAGAGGTATAGTAGTTGGATTCCTTAGTTACACAGCCTCTCACTCTCCGCCCAACAGAATGTCTCCAACACACCTATTCCCCCCCACACACACACACACAACACTGATGTTCCAATATCATACAGGGAGCCACAACAGAAATCTCCATAGTGGCTGGGTGGAGTCAGGAGGGGAGCCGCATACTCAGAAAAACCCCTCTAGGGCTGGAGCTCTGTCTACAGGGGATTTTCTGAACAATCCTATGGCCCCTGGGACCATAGGTTACTCTCTAAAATACACATACAGACACTTCCCATTAGAAATAATTGCCTTTGATGACGAACTGTGTTCTTATTCTATAACTTTTTAACATACCATTGAATTGAACCTGAATTGACATTTAGTAGCCAGACAGAGAAGTGAAAAGTTTTAGTTCTGCTTAAGCAATCGAAATGTAGTGAGTTTTAAGTGACACATTTAAGTGACATTTTCTAGCAATTGTTTCTCAAAGAGGTATCCCTGGGGGGTCTACACGACATCTCTTTGACACCTGTTTATGATAATATGTGTTTTTTCCTATATTCATATTTATGTCTAATAGCGGTAGAAGAGAGCCGTTAAGGCGAATTACAGGCATCATAAAATGCACTTTACAATTGCAGATTCGGTTCAGGGGTGTATGGCTGAACGTGGAAAAACTGACGAAAGCACCGCCCTGTCTCCTGATGGTACCTCCCCCGCCGTTCATTAACCCTGCCCACCTGACTTTCTCGCCGTTGCCTGTCCAATCACGATCGCGTGGGACTTCGCATGTGGGTACGATTTCTAAACTTTGGGTGTGCCTACAATTACAGCTTTTAGCAGGGCAGTATTGGCTTTGGAACCAAATGTAAAACCATAAAAGCCTCATTTTCCCTGGTACTGGACGGCCCTGGCAAGAATCCGCCCGCAGAGTGTCTGCCCCCCTATTCCTCCCGCCAAGAATCCGCCACTGTACACTCCCACCTCACCATGCCTGTGGCAGCTGCACCTTATCTCCTGCACCTGGAAATGTGCTGCTTCAAAGGCAAATTGTTGTGCTGCCTTTCTGTTACAACGTTGCATTTCGCACTGATGTCCCAGTTCCATAAAAACTTTCCATTATTCTGTCTGTCTCCAGACACCAAGATGCCAGCACAGTACGGTTCTGGAATGCCCAATGCTGAGTAGGTTAGAGGGCAACCTGGTCTATGCGTCACAGAGGTGGGTGACTGGTAATGAGGGAGTGGGGGAGGGATGAACGATGGCCACAACAACAAAAAACTGGATGGCACTGATGTCCTCTCTTCCACCCACCCACAGTCCGCGAGATATTATACCAATTGCGTTGCCTTCTGCGCAGAATGAGGAGACTGGAGCGTATACTGTGGCGTGCACACACTCCGGTTCCACTCCGGCAACCGCCAGTGCCATTTGAATGAACGGCCCGGCAGGGGACACCACAACGTGGGCAAGTCAGCTCGGACGTTGCGTTTGTTCAGCGCGTTTCGCCCAATCCCCTGTGTTTTCCCTACTTGCTCTGTGCCTTTCAGATTGTTCCGGCCACACTTTTCAATGGGATTTTGGCCACATGTAACCATTAGTAGAATAAAGATATTGCATTGCTTTATGATAATAAAACAAGTGTTCTTTTTGTTGCGATACACACACGCACATGCACACACACATAACTTCCAGGAAAATCAATGAAAGAAGGGAGAGAAGACACGAAGTCCTATGCATGCTCGGGTGCTAAGGTTCCCGAGGAGAAAATCCCCCCACCTGCTCAATGCTCCTTACTCCTGAGTAACATCGCTCAATGGCAGGAACTGGCTTGCACATACAGAAGTTTCCCTTCCTTTTTCCAGCCACGATCCCAGCAAGGGAGCGGGGGGTGGGGAGGGAAGCCTTAGCGGACCTCAAATTATACTCAAAATGAGCAACGCACATCCTTATTCCAACCCCCTTGCTTCCTGTAAAACCAGCTCCATGTGAGTAGCCGCACGTCTCGAGTAAGAAAGATTGCAGTGGGGATTTAAAAGAAACTTTACTTTAAGTACCGGTAACGTAAGGTCAGCCATTACTGAATAGTCCAGTCAAGGGAAGAAGAAGGAAGTAGGAGGGAGGAGACAGGAAATGACAAAGCAAGTATTGGGTCAATCCCCTCCCACCTTGTCCACAACTTGGGAGGGGTAGCCAGAGAATGGGCGGGCTTTTACTCATGACATCACAAGCCCTGCCCACCAAACTAAGCCCATGATTAGCATTACTCTGAATGGGCAGTGGAGGGTTACACAAACCAAATGTAAACGAACATTGGAGAAACATTAAAAATCGTGTTTAATCGACACCTTGGAAACGCGTGTTAATGGAGGCTATAAGTCGCATACACATCTGATCTGCGCCCCGCTCGTGTGTACAAAATGCCGTCAGAATGAAGTAAATGCGACCCAAATAAGCCGTGAAGAGGTACTTCCTGACTCTTTTTGTCTTTTCTTTTTTAACATCAGCCGAGATCCTCAGAATTTTATTATTAGCCTCCAGAGTTCAGTTTTTACTTTGGATGTTTTCAAAGTATTATGTCATGCCAATACTATTAAAATGATTTCATAGTCATAAGAATCAAGCACAGTATAAAAATGTGCTGCTTTTTTAAGGTTGGAGGGGAAATGTGTGTAGGCAATTTTTGCACAACTTGGGAGTTAAACAGAGCATACAATAAACATTAACATATATAAACCAATTAAAAAATTGTATTTAATCCAGAGACTTAAATGCCCAATTCTATGTTCATATTACATGTGTATGTGTGAGTTAAATAGATAGATGATGAAGATGAGATGAAGGAGACACAGGGAAAAGAGGAGCAGTTGTGTAGAATTAACAATATCCTTTATTCATATTTCAAGGTAAACTGTTTCTCAAGAAACTAGTAAGCGAGTCAGTTGAATCTGCTCAACCTCTCAATATTGCTGATCAGACCAAAACAGCCTGTTTCTGTCAGCCAGCATTTTTGGTTCAGCAGGTTTACTGTCACCATTTCAGAAACAGCAATAAAGAACATGTGTCCTGGTCATATTTAGGTTTACAATCCTGCTCATTTCTACTCAATTCAATGGGGCTTACTCCGAATGCAAATAAGATGGTAGCCTCAAACCATTTCCCCCCAGTTTTCTGATTTTCATAACATTAAGTAATTGTTAAAAATGGAGTTAATAGTATTAATACTATTCCACCCAGGGAGAAGAATTGATATTTAACAAAGATCCTGTTAAGCATTTGATGCCAGTGTATATTCTATTACATAACCCTACAGGTTTGTATAACATATGGTCATCTGTATTTATCAACATACTTTGTCTAACAGGCTTTTGTGGAAAACAAATGTAATGCCCATGACAGTTGACAGTGTAAGTCCTGGGTGCTAATTTTCACAACATGAATGGACGGAGCTTTTGTTCAGTGGGTGAAAAGTTAGGATACAGGCATTTGCCTTTAATGGAAAATAATGGTGAACATAACATGAGAAATCATCTCTCATAATACACACTTCTTTGAGCAGGACATGGATATCTCTCTAGCTTGCATTTTCCAGATCCATGACTCTACTAGGGAAATACATTACCCACCACTAAAAAGCACCCAATATTCAACAACAAAAATACCCAAGATATAATGTATTTTCTTGTCAAGAAGTGTTCATCTTCAGCATTACTTTGAAAAAGCACATTCAGACAAATGCAAGCATTGTTACTCCTAAACACATATTGCAGTTTACCCCAACTGAGTGCCCTGTGTTAGGCTACAACTTAGGAACACAGGAAGCTGCCTTATACTGAGTCAGACCATTGGTCCACCTAGCACAGTATTTCAACACTGACTAGCAGCAATGGCTCTCCAGGGTTTCAGGCAGGATTCTTGCTTTGCCCTACCTCGAGAAGTTGGGGTTTGAACCTGGGACTTTTTGCATGCAAAGGATGTGCTCTATCATAGTGAGCTACAGCCCCTCCTCCAGCATCCCTAGCCAACATGGTCAGTTTGGAGAAGGCTCACTAAGTGTTTTGTATCCTTTGCTTTTTATTTAAGCAGCTCAGTGATTTTCCTTTCATGTCCCTGGGATCACCCCCCACCCCAAAAAAAAATTTCCCCAGGGATAGGTGGAATACAGAGAACTACAGGGAGTCAACATTTCCTGGAAGTTTTATCTGTAATGCAGATTAGGGGTGGGCAGAAGGTAGACCTCCAGATGGTTTGGACTTCAACTCACAGAAGCCTCTGCCAGAATAGCCAATGATGAGCAATGCTGAGACTTGAAGTTCAAAACATCAGGACATCTACTTCCTGCCCACATCTGACCTATATGATCATGCAAATGCTGGTGTGCTAGCTCAGTGACACATACAGACCCACTCACCAATTGGGATCACCATTTCTCAGGCAATGGACACCCATGGCATAAAATGAAATGGCAGGTTTTCAAAAGATTTCTAGTCCCAGATGTCAGCAATGGTAAGCAAACCCAAGTTTCAGAAGGAACACAGCTTTAAGTGGAATATGTAATCAAACGTAACTTGTATGTACTGAGGCTATGAGATTACAACAGAAATAATTCTTGAGATCACAAGAGTAGGTGTGAGACGTAGAATAGGGACAGGGAAGAAAGAAGAGAGAAAAGGGTATCATTTTGAAACACAAAGAAGTGATGTAATCATTAATAGGAGCCAAAACATACACATAGATACTGCAGAGGCCAAAAAAAATAGGTTAGTATTATATTGACAAAGAAATGCAATTAGCCAACATGATGCAGGATCCATTTTTGCTACTACTTTTACCCACCAGATGCTTCTATAAAGATGGATGGTAGCTAAATTCCTATATTTCAGTGTTAAGACTGTAAGGCTGTTCATCAGGCTGAGAATTCTACAGCCTGATGAACAATCTTTAGCAGTAACACATTAAGTTCAGCTAGCTTCATAAAAGGATCTTCACCATTGGGGAGAATATCTCCATTTCAGGGGAGAAAATATCCATGTCTGATTTGATAATTACCAGAACTTGCCAATAATCAGGGTTACTAGGACCCCTGTATCTTTCTAGTGGGTAAGAAAATGCCCGTCTCTTTATGCTGTCGTGACTCAGTCAAAAGAGGTACTATGTTTTTATCTCGCCCTTCCTTCAAAGAACTCAGGCTGCCTCTACAAGAGAGGTTTAATGCTCTTTCAAGGCGCTTAAAATTTTTTATCTCTACAAGAACGGAGAGCAAATCGGGCGTAGAGGCGCGTTATCTCTCCGATTATGTGCATTATCGCATGCGCGTTAAACAGCGAGTTTTATTTTGCTCCGGCCGTTAAAGCGCATTTTGCCTATGTGAACAAGCGCTTATGCGCATTAACTACTTGTAAAGCGCATTTTGGTCATCCCTTAATGTGCTTCGCCGCCTCTCCCCGCCTCTCATGCAGAGGTATTAGGTGTAAATGCGCTTCTGCGATTATGCGCATAATCGCCTAACCAGGTGCAAAAGCGAATCCTTGTAGAGGGGACCTCAGAGAAGAGGGCCCCAGGTCTCTCATCTGGCTAGCCCCAGCTAGGCATATCTTTAGAGATGGAACGAAATCTAACACCTTTAGACCATTACTCTAGCTTGTGCACACAGGAGTTAACAAATCACAGATGTATACAAGAGAATACAGGACTATACAAATTCTTAAATAATCTGTATCTATCATATAAAAGAGACTACCAACCCCAACCCCAAATCTGCGTTTCATCAGTGTCTGATTCTTCCTCACTAAGAGGAAGTAGGGATGGGCAACTTCTGGGGATCCTGGAGACAATTTCGCCTCCCTCAGAACCCACCAGTGGATGCCCTCCACCACCATGCCAGTCAATTCGCTGCTGCCAGAGCAGGAAAAAAACAACAACAGCCATTTGCTGACAATATCTGGTGACACAGTAACAACTTTGTAACCCACCAAGCCAAATGCAGCCCATCAGATCTGTTATTGAGGCCCACCAAGAGTTTGAGAATTTCATTGTTTGTGCAATGGTTTCTCAATCCCTGGTGGGTACTATATAAGACCAGTGGGCTGTATGGAATAGAGTAACCTGGAAGAGAGCATGGTTGCTTGACTGGAACCCTGAACAATGAGTTATGATGGCTATGTAGTCAAACTGGGTTTGAGAGATAGCCAGGGAATTATACAAGATTTGCAAAACAAGGTTTGCAAAAGTAACAAGGTTTGCAAAAGTACAAACAATCTTCAGCCAGGGAAACCCTAGGTTTGCAAAAGTACAAGGTTTGCAAAAATACAAAGAATCTTTCAGAAAGGAAAACCTAGGAAACAGAAGGAGAAAAAACTGCTCAGTGAAGACTGACTGTTTGGGGCGCAGAGTGAATGGAAAATCAAGGTGGAATGGAATTGAACACTCACACGGCAATATGTTGCTACAAGTCCCACTTTCCCTCTCTTATTCTCACCTTCAGCTATCAAAGCCATGCAAGATAAATGCATTCATAGATCTGCAAACGATTGTTAAGTCAGTCAGTCATCAAACACAAATTTTAATGTACCAAAATAAAGGATCATAATGGAAATTCAGATGTAAGGGACGGAAGCACCAAGTGTTAAACTGTTTTGCTACCTGCCAGGAATAGGAGAAAAGATGCAAAGAATTTGAAGATCACGGGGAGCAGGGGGAGAGTGATGTGACCTGCGTGCATTAAAGATGCTGTGTCTTAGTGGAGTTTTTTGTTAAATTCAGAACTTACTTAAATATGCTCTTAAAAGTATTGACAGAAAGCAAGCAGAATTGCCAATTCTGAAGTATTGTTATTAATCATATGTTTATAACAAGCAGGGATTCAAATGGGTTTGCGGTTTCAACAAGAACTTAATCTAAATCAGTGTGGTGCACTGGTTAGAGTGATGGACAGGGATTGGGGAGACCCAGGTTTTGGCTCCTGCTTGGCCATGAAGCTCACCGGATGACTGTGGGCGAGTCACTGACTCTTAGCCTAACCTTCCTCACAGGGTTGTTGTGAGGATAAAATGAAGAGAATACTATGAATGCCATCTTGGGCTCCTTGGAGGAAAGGCAGGATATAAATGTATCAAATAAATAAACAAACCTTGATTAGATCCTATCAAATAATTCAGAAACAAAATAACATGTAGTTCACCCCTGATTGGAAAGAGCAGAACTTTGCATACATATTTATATATCCATTTTAGCCAGCCTTTCTCAATCTGGTATCCTCCAGATGTTTTTGGACTACAACTCTCAGCATCCCTAACCATTGATCGTGCTGGCTGGGGAGTTGTAATCCAAAGCACCTGGAGGGTACCAGGCTGGGAAATGCTTACCTTAGCCATCACCAATTCTAGAGTTTAAATGCAAATCAATGATTCCTGTATCTATCCCCATATTTAAACAATGACATCATACCCAATTGCAGTTGGAATGTATTTGGCTTTCTGGGCAACAGGTATAATTCCTTCAAAAGCCTTTGTGATCATGGAATATCATTTGAATAAAAAATACTCATTGTTTTATGGATTCATACAGTGTCTGGCTTACTAGAATGTTTAAATTACTGGTTGGCACACTTTTTGGGCCGGTAGCACATGCTGAGAAATTGTCCTGGGCATCACCACAAAATGTTTACCATGGGAGCTGTGGCAAAGGACAAGTAACCTGCCCCAAATACTAAGTATAAGGCAGAGCTGGGTTACGAAAACTGAACAATTCCTTTGAATCCCCAGTTTTCAGCACCAACAGAAACCTATTTCGCAGCAAACCCAGCTGCTAGTATTAGTTTTTTTAAAAAGTGGGAGGGCTAGGGGACCTTGGCAGAAGCCCAGGAGGTCCCTCAGGCACCTACCTTTGGTTTACATGGTTAATAATAAAGCTTGCCACTGATACAGCATTTTAGTGTGGTCACTGTGCTTCAGATTATCTCAGTATTTGCTACTTCAACACCATGAGAGACTACCAACCTATTATCGCCATACTGCAGTGGGGTGCAGGGATGGCTGACGTCTAGAGAAGAGTTACTTACACTCATCTACACTCTCCTCGATTAAGTATTTAAAAAACAAACACATACATCTGAAAAGCGTCTCCAAAAGGATCCTCCCTTGATCTAATCCTCTCTTACTATTTCACTGCTAAATGAATGCAGAAATTGAACTGCAAAAACACATGGGACTTTTCACAGATGCAGAACACGAATTGTTGACTGTCAGCCATATCCCATTGCGCTTGCATCCTGCTGTTCTTCACAACTCTAGTCTCAGCTCTTTCAAATGTAGCTGCGTTAACTCGGCTCATACTAAACCACAGCAAGGATATGCTAGCCCAGCAGTGGTTGACAGAGCAATCCTGGACCGGAGATACTGTAGGTGCAGAATGGCCATCTTCTCCAATGTGTGCTGAGACTAAAATGGGACGGGGGGGAACACACAAGCAGGAAATATATATAAATGACAGGAAAAAACCAGCAAACGGCCACGGTGTGCGACAAAACACTGCCACAGCCCGCCAACTAGGGATCATGCCAGCAAGGGTGCCCACATGACATGGAGGGAACAAACCCTCTCTGGTTGAGCCAAGGCTGCAGACGTCACAGTGCCATGTCCGCAATGAATGCAAAGAACTAGGCAGGCACAGCCAAGGGAGCCTGTAGTGCCATCTGTTAAAGCAGCCACAAACATGATCAGAAAGTCTCTGGTTCAACACACACACACACAGGACAAAACACTGTACCTTCTCCTTACCCCTCCAACAAAAGACAAGCAGACAACAGAAACATGCAAAAGAGATCCATGGTGCAGTCTACAAAGCAGACACAGGAGGCAGCTGGTTGAAAGCCACTCACAGGAATTTTGGTTTCCTTTACAAGTAGATAATTATCATTTATTGAAAAGGGGTTGGTCAGAAGAGTTGAAGAGACACATGAACAAATGCACACGATTCCAGGGATATTGGTTCAAATACCTCAAGGGTAAAACATGTTGCACACATCCTGCACCAACGCTGGGAAGGTCTGGGACAGGATGTTTCTGATGTCTCACAGTTTGCAGAGAATGTGCCTGCACCCACTGGGGCCAAGATCTGTGTAGCAGGACAGTGCATCTGGAAGTGCATCACCCTGGACAGAGGGCAAACATGCAGCAGTTGCGGGAGGGCGGCAGACAGAGAGAGGGAGAGACCATGGGCAGGAGCTGGCTGGGCAAAGGTGAGCAGCAGCTTGGGGAGTCTATGGCATGCCACCCAGGTACATGTGCCTGGAGTCAAGGGAAGCAGGGGCTCAAGGACAGGGGCCACCCCAAATGTATCTATATTACCAGGTGACCCCTCGCCATTAGAGGCTGCAGCAAAATGGCGACCAAGGGACAGTCACTGCTCTGCAATGCCTGTGGTAGCAAAGGTATGATCAAGCATACCATCACTATTTATTTATTTATTTATTTATTTATTTAAACATTTATATCCCACCCTATATCACAAAGATCTCAGGGCAGTGTACAGATAAAACCATACATTTAAAATAGAACAATAAATATATAATTCTAAAACAAATTAAACCATTAATATGTTAAAACCAATACAAAATTTTAAAACAGTAAAAACCAATTAAAACAAGACAGTGTGCAGGCTGATGGATTTAGCCATCAAAGGCTTTGTTAAAAAGCCATGTCTTAACCTGGTGCCAAAATGAAGCCAGTGCCAGCATCAGTCGGGCCTCCAGGGGGAGGACATTCCACAGTCAGGGTGCCACAACAGAGAAAGCCCTCTCCCATGTCCCACCATAACGTATATCTTGCGTTGATGGGGCACGGAGAAGTGTGAAGAACAAGAGGGAGGGTGGTAAAAAGGGGAAGGGGGGAAATGCTTTTCAAGGGACTTTTTTCTAAACCCAGGGGTGGGGGTGAAAAATGGGTTGTCGTTGTTTTCATATTTTCCCTGGTTTTCCTTCTGGGTGTGTCCTGATGACATCATCACTCAAGACATCCCCAGAACATGCCTGGCAATAACTGCAGAAAGGACTACTGCCTACCCAGGGGCCCTAAGTCTGTTGAGGCCTTCATCAAGGTGGTGGCTTGCAGCCCACGCCCCACTGACGGGAAACTCCACAATTTTGAACATCAGTGTATCTAACATCTCAGCAAAAGTGGGCCGGGGGGGGGGGGGGGAGGGGGGGAAGGAATCCATGGCCTGACAGCAGACTGATATTTGTTAAACACTAGATACAATTGCATAGGTAAGGAGTTTGCTTTTATTGCCCACGCTCCCTCTTGCTGAATGGAAAAATGAATAATTTCTACCCATAGTTTGATCACCTTTCTGAATTGCTACATTTATTTCCTGAATTGGCCACGTATCCATTCTGGACCAAGGAAAAGGACTCTGAGGACTGACACTACATCCCTAGAACTCTGGGGATGCGGCACCAGCCTCTCTAGGATCCTCTCACCCGTTGGATCCCATGGAACTCTAAGGATGTTCAGGTCTGTTCTCTCCAATGCCTTTCATAGACCAGATGAGGACCTCATGGCAAGTGTAAGGAGAGGGGGGGAAATCTCTCACCTCTCTTATCTAACCCTGCCAGCCATTAACCACTTGAAGCCCCTTATCTATACTATCACAACACCTATGTGCCATAATTTTTGCAATACAAGTTCTGCATTCAGGTCACCTGTCAAAAGTGGAATTTTACGTAGTTTTTACCCTCGCAAACCGTTTCCCTACATAACAGCTAATAAATGTAGTTGCAGCCAAAATCTTAGCATCAACTTTCCTTCCTTCCTCCCCTCCTTAAACTGAACTTCATTTGCACCTGCTAATTTCCATGCAGCGCATCCTGTGCAGCTAAGTAGTTAGTGAAAATTATATTTTTACAGGTTTTTAAGCTAGCAAATAGTAACATATAATTGAGAGAAATTATTTCAGTTTTCTCAGTGGAAAATTCCTAGCATCAGATGCAAAAAGGGGGGGTCGTTTTCAAATATAGCAGTTTCGATACAGAACAGATAGCCTGATCATATCCAGCTGCTGGAGCACGCCTCTACTTGCCCTGCCAGAGCTAAAGCAGCATTCAGTATGAAGCAAGCACTTTAAAACACCACTGAGCCTCTTGGCAACATATTTTTTTCCTAGCAGTAAGTTGCATTAGCAGGAAAAAAGATAGACCAGAACCCACAGTATCCTGAAATAGGAGCTGGGTTCACCCAATCCCTTCGCACATCTCTCTCCCACCCCACCTAAAGCTCTTTGTCCGGTGGTTCTGCATTGTACAGAAGTGCTTCCCCACAATGGTTTAGGACTACAAATAGCTGCCATTGCCCAGTAGTAATGTGTGAGGCCATCTTTCACTGGTAGAATGAAGCATATGAGAGGTCCCCTTTCTGGAAGCACATCATAACATATGGTGTTTATATGGTTAAAATGCATAGCAAATTACTTGCCAGTTGGGACAGGGATAGGCACAGGCAGGGCTAGATCATCAAGGACTGACATGATCAGGCACCACTGATAAGATAGCACTTTCTCTTCACCATTGCAACGTGTTTGTTCACCTGCCATTCATTCTGGCCCAGACGGCAGTGATGGTGAGAAGGAGGAGCAGTACTTTCTGCCTACGTCTCGCTGTCTCTCCTCACCCTGCCAAGCAAACAAGTGGTAACAATGATGAGAGAGACAATGATGTGCATAGTGCAGTGATGGCGAACCTATGACACGCGTGTCAGCACTGACACGCGTAGCCATTTCTGATGACACGCGGCCGCTAAGGCGGCCGCATGATAGGGTGACCAGATGGCCCGGGTGGCAGCAAGCTAGGAGCGGCGCCGGTAGACCCGGGCCAGCAGCAGTGGCGGCGGAGGAGCCCGGGAAGCGGCCGCCCCCCCCCCCCGCGCCGCCTGCCCCGCGCTCCTTACCTGGGCATCCGCTTCCCTCCGGTGCTAGATTCTACTGAGAAACAGGCTGCGCGGCCTGTCTCTCAGTCTCAGTATCACGCCGGGTGATGACGTCATCCCGGCGCGATACTGAGACTGAGAGACAGGCTGCGCAGCCTGTTTCTCAGTAGAATCTAGCATCGGAGGGAAGCGGACGCCCAGGTAAGGAGCGCGCCGCGGGGCGGGCGTGGCGGGGGGGGCGGCCGCTTCCTGGGCTCCTTCGCCGCCACTGCCGCCGGGTCTACCGGCACCGCTGGGCTCGTAAGGCCAGCGGCCGCGCGGAAGAGGCAGGGGAGGGCCGATTGGATCCGGCCCTCCCCTGCCTCTTCCGCGCGGGCGGCGACAGAGGACCCGGCGCGGGCAACGGAGGACCCCGCGCGGGCGGCGGAGGAAGAACCCAGCGGTAGGTCCAGGCTGGTTTTTTTTGGGGGGGTGGCTTGGTGGGGGGGTTGTTTTGGGTGGGGGGGCGGACCGGGATTTTTATTTTTAAAATCTGGTCACCCTAGAGAAGGATGTTTCATCCTCGGCTCCTGCACGGCCAAGTGCAGTAGCCGAGGATGAAACATTTGCTGCTCCTGAGGATGAAACATTTGCGACTAGAATCTTGGAGTTAGAGTCTAACGACTAAGACTCTAGTCGCAAATTAAATAACAATTATACATTTATGTTATTTAAACTATAAATATCGCGAAATAATGTTTTTTCCTCAAAGTGACACACCACCCGAGTTATGCTCAGTTTTTTGGCGAAGTTTGACACACCAAGCTCAAAAGGTTGCCCATCACTGGCATAGTGCCTGGTGAAGTTAGTGGTAAGACAATGGACTCACTGAGGGAGGGCTCCCATTGGGCATCTTATCCAAAGGCCTTCAAAAGCCTGGAAGTAGCACTGAGCACAGTACTCTGTACTTAGCTTATAAATCACACTGAAGTTATATCAATAGATACTTACTGCTTCACTGCCAAAAGAACTCAAGTACATAATTTTTATTAACACCACTAAGCTGATAATTGGCTTTTTAGTTATAGGCTTGATATCAGCAGTTAAATCATCTCTAATGCATAGCAGGACCAAACAGTCAGCTTCATATCTGAGCAGAAGTTTACATATTGTCTCCCAGGTTGCAAACAATTTCTTTTTTTACTGCTTCACAAAATGAAAACTACAAAAAAAATAAAAATAAAACCAAGTTAGACACACTCCGGAAAGTTTGATAAACTGAATAAATGTGAGAGGAAGTCTGCCATTCTGGTTTTAACTGTTCATGCAAATTATGAAAACGAAGCATCATGCAAACAAATAGCCCAGCAAAAGACCAGAACGGAACAAAGCAACAAAACAAAAAAGGCACAGCAACTAGGGAGCCATCAACAAAGAACTACTGTTGTGCTGCCTCTATTCTTTTCCATTTTTGTGCCAGCTGTACAGCAGCAGTGCTTAGGAGACACATCTCTACAAGACAACTGCCCTAAAGATTACCTTCAAGCCAGACATGGGTCTGGCTTTATGTTCAGTGTTTTTAATCTTTGTAAACCGTCCAGAGAGCTGCAGCTGTGGGGCAGTATATAAATGTATAATAATAATAATGATGATGATGTCCAAGAGCTAAATGATTTTTCTTACTCCAGCTATTGATTGCAATGCTAAACTATCAGTGTAATAAAGGGCCAATTTTTATATTGCAGCTACCATGCAAAAGCCACTCAAAATTCCTCCTGTGTTACTACATCTTGTTTTTACATGACAGAACAGTATAGAAATATTTAAAAATAAAAATACATTTTTAAAAATAACCCGAGAGACCACCTTGTCACATGTCTTGCCCTTGCACCCCTGTCCCCCCATCTCATCGACTGTTTCCATTCAAGCATCAGGTGTCAACAGGAATGGGTGAATATCGGCATGGGAATTCTCCATGCAATAGCAGGAATAAGGAGGCAAGAACACCTGGAATGATCAGCAGTGGCTTTGCAGAGTGGTTGCAGAATTCGGAGGATGAACGTGACTTCTCCACTTACCGGAATAAACATGGAAATTAGTACAGAACTTCAACAAAATGGATCAGAACAGTCAAAACACAGCTGCTAGGGAACTGCTACGCTGTAGGGTGGAGGAGTCTGTGGATTTTCTGATTTGAAGAACCACAAGAATACACACAGAAAGGGTTTATAATAATATAAAAATGTTAACTTATAACAGAATGCTATAGCAACCTCCTTCCACTCAGACGAAGACAATGTTGGTTACTAAAGCTCTGTGTGTGTGTGTGTGTGTGTGTGTGTGTGTGTGTGTGTGTGTGTGTATTATTATTAGTATTACAGAGAGAGAGAGAAAGAGAGAAAGAGAAAGAGAAGTGGCTCCAGCAACCAACATTGCTGGAACTCAATATTGCACATTTTTACAGGTCTTATAGAATTTCTCCATGCCTAAATTAGGAAAACAACGACTGGAAGAACTTGTGGATGGGGAAAGAGTCTTCCACACTGTCTAATTTCTTGCTCCACACTGGTATTCTAAAATTTATTATTATTATTATTATTATTATTATTATTATCATTCACAATGTGTTTATGATTTGGATAATGGCAGGATGGTACTATAAGTAGGGCCAGGGGGTGAGGGCTGGGGGAGAGCTTTCATTTAAAATCAATTGTTCTTATTCAGAATGCACTCCTATAACCTTCCCTTTCCCTCTTACATAAACCAGCTATAAAATCTCCCAAGGGGTATGTTTGTTGTAATATGTTCGTACCTAATAAACCTACAGGGAAATCTTTTAAAAAAAATAAAAAATAGAGTAAGTGTTAAAAGCAACAGATGATTTCATATTATCATTTAGATAATATGTCTAAGGATCTTTAGACATATTATCCAATAATGCTTTTGCATGTCAGGAAATGAAACAGCAAGAAAAATGCACTCATCTCTAGAACCTCAACATCACTGATCAAATCCTCATCTTTTTAAAGCATTCCTACTTCTAATCTCACAATGAAAAATAGAATATGCAATTGTAAAACTTAATAGTATATTTCTCTGAAATAACACTCATGCTATTTTCCTTAAGGCCTGTTCATAGCTAGTGGGGTAATTCTAAACTTTAAAGTTATAGAACTTCAATGGTACATGGTAGATGTGTGCTTTGGGAAATGCAGCAACTCTCATGGGAAATAATACTGCCTCTCAAGAGCACCAGAGATCTGTTTCTGCAACACTATGGCTTTGCTCCTAGGCATTTTGCTATAAAAAAAATACAATTACATAATTCTAGGCCAACACTGTGTATTATGCATACCGTGAGTTACTGTATTTGGTCTAACGATCATATAAACAAGTAAAGAATGTTTTTTAAAACATTCAAGGCAGGTCACTAACATCATGGAATGTTACAAGCAGGGAGGGAGGAGTGCCTGGGGGTAAAATCCCTGGCTGAAGAACACACCCCAATAGTATACCCTGCTCATAGTCTGGCATCAGTCCTGGATTCTACAACATCTAACTACACTCAGCTCAGTTTCCTCTAGACAGCTTCCCCAAACAAGCAATCCCACATCCCCTGCTTAGCAAAGGTGTACTGTGGGTGCATTGCAATGTAAGTAAAAAACATTCTGCAGAGTTTCACAGGTATGCCTTTCTCAGTATTAAAAGCAAACTATATTTTATGGGGAAATATACATTCAGCTATACCAAGTGTTAACATTCAAACTCAAGTAACAAATACTTATTCCACAACACAAAAATTCATGAGAGCAGTAGCCTATAAGGGAGCAGGCAGGCAAGATTAAACTGATTCTAACATATAAAAACTCTGCTCTACTGTAATGCTTAGAATGTTTATATGAAACAGGATTTTGTCCCCAACAGTTAACTTAAAAATGCACATTTTGTTATTTTTATTTTAAATTGTTGTTTCTGTCACCATGAATCAGCAAGAAGGGGTAAATTAGGGATCTACGTGGAGGATTTACTCTGGTGCTACTGCGCCTTCCACACCAGTGTGATAGACGAAGTACTCCCCTATCTGCATCGATCCCATGTTTTCATGCCATAAAATCTGCATTTTTGTGAAGTCATTTTGGGACGGGGTACTCCGGCTTCAGTGTGCTGTGTGACCTCAACTTGTGATACTCGCTGCAGCAGCATCTGAGCGGACAGTAGTACTGTGAGGAGGAGGGGAAAATGCATCAGCAAAGGGTGGACCTGAGGAGAGGAACTGGCTTCACCTCCACTGATCATGTTTTGTTTTTTCCCAAATGAGCCTTACTTCCAAGAAAGTCAGACACTGATTATTTTTCTTTTTTTTAAAAAAAAATCACTCCTTCTGCAGAGGTACACATATTCACATAAGATTAATGGCCTCAAGGAAGTAGGTGAAAACAGCCCAGATAAATATGTCTACTCAGAAGTAAACATATTTACTTTTTGTCCAGCATGGGAGAGAAGAGAGAGGTGAGGTATTAGGAATTGCTTTGCCTTTTGTTTTAAATCTCCACTTATCAGCTGCAGCAGACCTGCGCATAAGTTTAATGACTTTTAAAAAAGGAAAAAAGAAAGAATCAGCCACTTATACCTGACAGAGAGAGGTGGATTTTGTGTCTCTCGCTTGGGTTTTAGGCACCAAGAGTGGGGTGGGAAGGAACAATGCAGATACTATTAGTGTGTCTTCTCTGTGCTGATCTCAACTATTTTGTGATCAGTGGGGCGGCGGTTGAGAAGGGGAGAGAGAAGATATTTGTGCCTTTTTCTGCAGTCTCCTAATTCACTCTCTCTCTCTCTCTCTCTCTCTCTCTCTCTCTCTCTCTCTCTCTCTCTCTCACACACACACACACACACACACACACACTCTCCTGAGAGTTCTGGTTCGATGATCTCTTGGCGAGCTCTAGGCTGGGCAGCAGAGGTCAGTAGCAGCAACCAGGAGCCACAAGTTCTGTTGATTGTGGATGGGTACCATATCTAAGGTATACCTTGGCACTTCAGGGCTTGGAACGGACTCAATCAACCTTATCAGGCTGAAAAGAGAGGGAAGGAAAGAAATAATGTGGTTTCTACTGATGTTTGCACGACACCAATGGTTTACCCCCAGGCATATGCAGCATTAGCTGGTAACATGTGCCATGGGAAGAGCAAATCCAAAATGGTGAAAATCCATTTTTAAACGGAATCAGCTCAGAAAGCGTCTCCTTGTAAATGGGGCTCAAAGAAAAGAAAACTGATGTTGACTTTCACAGTTAGAATCATTTGACAGTCTTAGACCATAGTGCATGATCCCTTGAATGCTTTAAGGGGGGGGGGCACATTTCCTTACCATCACTTCTCCACCCCCGCTTTTGTCGCTCATTACTTCCTCTTTCTCCCCTCATTGTTTCCTCTCTCTCCCTGGAGGGGAAAGAGGAAATAAACAAAGACCACGTGGCTCATTCAGGGGCTATTTTAAACCTGCTGCTTTTCCTGAACGCAACAGGAGACCGCAGATCATTCAGGGTTGTTGTTGTTGTTTTTTAAGTTGGTTTAAAAGGAGTCTATTTTGTGATGGAAAAATGAGCAGAAGGAGTGGAAGGTGCGCAGGAGGCAGACGACGATGTCTAAGAACGCACGCGCATCCATAAGTGGGGCAGTAGCGAGAGTTCAATAAAACGCTTGTCTGATGAACCTCCTTGTCTCTTCAAGTCAAATTAATCATAGATCATCCTGGGCTCCCTCTACATGAGCGATTTAAGGCTCTTTCAAGGTGCATTACTGATTTTACCTCTACAAGAGTGGAGCGCATAACAGAAGTACAGGTGCTTTTTATCTCCTATTATGCGCATTTTCACATTCGCGTTAAATAGCGACTTTTTCTTTACCACGGGAGTTACAGCGCCTTATGTCCGTGTAAACAATTTCTGAGAAGTCACATTAACGATCAGACTGGTTGGACTGTGGTCGTGATGTCATATATGAAGAGAACTGCCCCTTTGCTGGGAACACCTCCCAGTTTTTGTTTTAGTTTTATTTCCGGTCTCCTCCTGGCCACTTCTTCCTTGTTCTCCATCTCTCTGGATGGAAGCTCCAGGAATAGGTGACCCAACATGAACTGAAAATAAAATGTCTTTTAACTCCCCTGATGGAATATTTTTTTCATGGAGACACGGGGCCAAATGGAGGTGATTTCACAAGAAAGCAAGGGGGGGGGGTCAGTAAGGATGTGTGGATGTGCAGATCGTTAGCTATCCGCTAAGACAAATCATCCCCTCGCTTGCTGGGTTCCTGACATTGAGCTGCGTGTGTGTGTGCATGTGTATGTTGTACATCACCAAAATGACAAGGTATTACTAAGAAGGGAAGAAAGGAAAACCTTTGATCTCGCTGGGAAGAGGAAAAGGAGGAGGAAGAAGAAGGAACAAAGGAGCCTCCCCCGTCTGTTTTGGCGTGCTTATGTGTGTATCTCTCCTCTCTCGCTCGCTCCCTCTCTCTCCGACAAATGGCGGGGAGAGAGGCAGCCGTGACTAAAAATAAGTTGTAAAAGGGGCTTGAGGGGAAGCTTGTGAGGCACATTCCCATTTCCTTGTGAGAAGTTGGGAGGGGGGAGAACGTCAAATGGCGATCGAGACAAAGGGAACAGGTAAACCAAGTGATTACCGGCAGGTAACCCAGGTAACCACAGGCGGGAGATTCTGGTGGGCGGGTAGAAGAAGCAGCGCGAACCTAAGGGGCAGTTCCTCCAGCAAAAAGCGCATTACATTCAGCAACATTTCCTTGTTCCTTCTCAGCATGTAAACAACTTTAAAGTGCCTTGCAGAGAGCCTGTCATGTGCTTCGACGGCTCTCGTGTATAGGTATTAGGCGTAAGCGGGCTTATCAGGAAATGCGCACAATCAGAGAATTAGGCATAAAAGCGACCTCTTGTAGAGGGGGCCCTGGTCACCTCAGATCAGCTGAATCTACTGACATGCTTTGTAAAGCAAACCTTGCAATAGAACTGCAGCTTTGGCAGGTGGCAGGGGGAAGAAGAAGGGAGAAAATGATCAAATTTCCTACCATCCTTGCTAAAGCACAGTAACCAAAAGCTGATTGGCTTGCAGTGCCAGATGCAAACATCAATCAGGGTGCTGTGCTAGCCCTGGCTCACCACAGAGTGCAGACCTAAAATTAGGCCTCAACCAGCCTCTACTGCAGGGCTGGGAAATGTGGGGGGGGGGGGGAGAAGAACACTACTTTCTCATAGCAGGAAGAAGGGGAGGCCACGAGTGTTTCCTGTTGTGCAGATGAAACAAGCAAAGACGTCATTGCCTTTACACTCCCTTAGGGTGTCAGCAAATTAAGGGCCAAAGTTCAACCATTTCCAATGCATTGGGAAACCTTGTTTCTGTCTTATGTGTATATACACATACACATGTGATAGAGAGAACCATCTACGAGAGAGAGAGAGAGAGAGAGAGAGAGAGAGAGAGAGAGACTTTCTGCACTAGCATACAAGGGGGGGAATCATTTTACTAGGTTCAATGACTCACAAATAAGGAGCTTGTCTTGAGAGATACTATTTTTTGCTCAGGGTACAGAGTTTATGTATGGAGCATTCATGATTTCCAGAGAACTCACAGCTGAGTTTCTACTTGCTGTACCTGTTCTGAAGAATGGAAAATCTATTTTTGGACACTCAGTGGAATAGTAGTTTCATGCCCATATAAGTCTTATCTGCCCATCCGGAGGTGGTGGGCTGGAGAGGTGAAAGTTATGAAAATATTACAAACATAAGCAATGCCTTTAAAAAAAACACATTATTTCTTGTTTTGAGGTGTGGGGCAGGAAATCATGCATATGTAGCCTGTATGGCACTATTGTCTGTTCTACACATGAACACTTGGAAGTGAGCAAGAGGTAAGAATAGAAACGGATATGTTTTTGGCATGAACAAGGTCATAAAATGTTGTTAAGATTGCCCAGTATTCTGACCATGAAAACAGTTTTCTTTTTTCAAATTGAACATGAAAGGAACCAGCAACTTACTTTTTCAAATGGATTATAAAAGGAATCTGTTATAAAATCACTTGTGAAATTAAAGTCCTAGTGCAGCAATTTAATTTTTCTGCATAGTAGCCATTGACACATAATGTAAAGGGTGAAAGGGTTCATTTAAGGACACTGATGGGATGATGTCTACAAAGACTGCATCCTTCACAGGTACAATGCCATATAGATCTTTAAACTGGGAGAGTTGAAAGACAAATAATCTCCAGATGTTTTGGACTACAGTTCCCATCAGCTCCAACCAACATGGCCAGTTGTCAGCAATGATGGTAACTGTAGCCCAAAACAACTGGATGGCACCACATTGGGAAAGCTGCAGTAGAGGAAAGTGAAACAGACAAGAATATTATATCTGACTGTGCTGAGGTACTTAACAGAGAACACAGCAATGAAAGTACTAGAGATATAAATGTTAAAACCCATCACTGCAATGCTATGCTTGTTAACAGCAAAATGTAATAAGAAACTGTTGAACAAGTTGCCACGTGCAGAATGTTAATCTTTTGGTAATTATCTCTTGTTGATCTATGTCACTGGAAGAACAGTATTAAACCATCTCTGGCAAAGATCTGGCAGAGAAAAACACCATCTGCTTGTCACAGTAAAACACAAATCTTGAACCTTATAAAATAGTATTCAAGCAACTAATACCGTAGTGGTTTATGAGACACTAGGACCACAGTCTACATAACCCAGCCTGTAAAAAAAAATCTGAACATTTATTCAATGTTATATTTGAACTTTGGAGACAGACCTAGCTTCAACCATGCATGCACTAGTTACATCTTCACTAGATTACTGTAATGTGCTTTTCATGGGACTTCCTTTAAGACAACTTATAGAACAGGGGTCCCCAACTTTTTTGGACCTGAGGACACATTTGGAAACTTTAAAACAACTTTAAGACAACTCAGCTTCAATTTGTAGAGCAGGGGTACTATAACAAAATAGCTCCATGGAGGATGTGGCGAGTCACATAATTTTTTATTAATTCGGTTTTTTTAAGGGGGCAGAGAGTGAAGAGCTTTGTGGGCACCATTGGGGGTGTGGCCATCGTGGTGCCTGCCCACATTGGGGACCCCTGTTTGAGAGAATGCTGCCACTTGATTTGGGGCTAAGAAGTAGAAATATATTACACTAATACTGCACCAGTTGCACTAGTTACAGGTGTAATTCTGTGCCAAAGTTAAAATGCCAGCCATTAAGATCTGTTAGACTGGAAGCATCTGGCTCAGGACCTTTTTAGTGATTGCCCTTATCTATGGAACTCCTTTCTCAAGGAATGTGCAGATGGCCTCATCAGTCATTGCCTTCAAAAATAGTTTCAAATGGCCTTCATTTGAGACTATTTCATTAAGACTGCTGTTGGCTTTTAGACTTCTGTCTGTTTGCTTACTGATGATTTCTCTCATGGTAATTTTTTTTAATCATTTAAAAATATGTTTTATACACTGTTATACTATTTGAATTGTGATTTTATATTGTTCAATATTCTGTAAGTTGGCTTGAAGAAGACTTTGTCCTGAAAGGTAGCCTAAAATACACAGATAAATGAAATCTGACTTCCCTGAAACAGAGATTCTCTACCTAAAATGTATCCTTCAGTCATGTTTCTTTTAACAAGCGGGAGGGGATTCCATGACCTCTTTGGCCCACTATTTCTACTGTAGAACTGATCTTGCAGTTAAGCAAGCTCTATTTGAGCTTTTTGAACCTGCATAAGGCAAATGCAGAAGCATTCCAGTTCCACCCCTCTTCCTCACTGCATTTGCTGCCCTCAACCCATGGAGGGCAACAGTCCTGTATCTGTGGAAGCTCTTCTCACATGTCTAAATATGGATTTTCCAAGGAGTTGCAGGCCAAAACATTTGGAGGGCCCTAAGTCGCCCACTCCCACTGTATAAGAAAAGGATAAAAGACTATGAGATGGCTATTTGCTTCTCAGTTGACAACTCTGACAGCACATCACTTCCTGCATTCTGTCTTTTTCAGACATACATTTAACTAAGGGCCTTTCATGATCCCAGGTATCATGCCACCATTGGAGGAATGCATTTCAGAGGAAGAGTTAGAGCTCCCTGATGCAAACCACAGCCAGGAGAAGCCCATACTAGAAGACTAGGAGATGGACCAGGAAGAACCTGGTACCTTGGGAGAGATGACAACAGGTTCATCCCTGAAAAGAGGATTTAAAAGCTTAAATCCACACACACACCACCACCACCACCACCACCACCACCTGGAGCACCACAGCCTTTGACTCTGCATTCGAACCTCCTTCAGCCTTGACCTCCGCGCAACTAGGATAGTGCCTGCCAAACTATATGTTAGGGCAGCCATCCATATCTGCCATGTTCACATATAAAAGTGGGTGGAGCTGGAGTCTATTGTTTACATGAAATTGACTGCCCTTGGAATAGAAATGAAACCTGCCCTCTCCCTGGCCTTACCATATTGTGCTCTGTTGCTTTAGCCAGTTTTCTCCCAGAGCTTGAAAGAAATTGTTTAAAAAGCAATGAAACACCATGAGATAACAGCGAGGGGGTAAGTTTTGCTTCTGTTCCCCACACACTTCTTTTCATGTAAAGAACTTATCTTTCCAACCCACAGGTAAATATGTGAACACAGCAGACACATGGATAAAACTGTCATGGCTGCCCCATGACACCTAGTTTGACCCTAAGATGGTAAGAGTGTGCTTAACTGTATATAAAGCAAGTGAGTTGTTTCACATATCCCACAAGCTCAGACATGCCCTTTGATAATTAAATAGAATATAAATGAAATGAATGCCAAGAGACCTTAGCTGAAAAAGAGGATGTTAAATGTGTATGTAAGACTGCAATGAAGCCTCAACCTGGAGAGTATGTTAATTTTATCACAAATATGCACAGCCTAGTCATTCAATCAAATGCACCAGTAGGAGGAAATGATTACTAAAGAGGATGTCTTCAGCCCGCTTAATCATTGCCCTGAACCATGGAAATGTGGTTCATTTGCTTTTGGGCTTGGAAGGCTAGTTTCTTGCACGTCTGCTTCAGGTGGAGAGAGTGCATGCTGTTGAAGTTCTAACCAAACTTCTAGAGAAGATAAAGTTCTCTAAACTTCAGTGGGGTTTGCATAGGGCATTAAGGGACCAATAAAATGTGGTTCACCACATCTTCCCCAGCCACACCCAGCTCCTCTGAGCAAGGATGTCTTGTGCCAGAGGATGCCTGTGGCAGCATTGTTATGCTCCTCCCTTCATCTTGTTTTTCCGAAAATTTGTTAATGCAGTTTTGCTTTCAGATGTTTCTTATCACAAATGCAAAGACTGCAAAAATTACACTGGGACAATTCAATGAAAAGAAGTTATATCATCCACTATTTTGCAGTTTGGAATGGTATTTCTTTTCATCTCAAACACAAGCGCACACACATTGATTCGCATGCACATAAGCCATAAGAACATTGCGGGGAGAGGGGGAGGGCGATGTAAAATGAAGCACTGCAGAAAGCTTCCATCTTTCAGGTTAAACGTATCACCATTAAATCATTTAACTATAGCAGAACAGATGTCAAAACAAAAGTTAAAACCAGTAGTTCTCAAAAAGTAGCCTACGTTCAAGCTTACAATATTTATCAAAAATTTCATTCATGGAAAACAATGAGAAAACGCAATAGAAAAATTAAAGGGGGTCACCTTCATAGCTGCTGTCTCATAAATTCAACTATAACCTAGGAAACAATAATATTTACAATGAATATATTTCACAAGGGAGCAAGTATTTTCACTGAAATTGACCAGATGATATCAATTAAAAGAAACAGAATAGTTACTGAAGGCTCAGCTACTGAGTTACAGAGTGTACGTTTCGGGGGGAGGGGTGTTCACTTTATTATTGAACCATAAGAAATATTTTGTGTTTCACACAATCCTCTCACTTGTCACAGGAAGAAAGTAGCATGGTACTACTGCATTTTTGTTTGAATGCATTATCACCCTGACCACCTAGATACTGGCCCAGATTGCATGTTACAAAATGCGAAGTTCTGGAAAATCCTGGTTTATTGTAATTTAACAAGCGTGCTGGTAAACACTGACTGATCACTCCTGCTTGGGTCTCCTGACCAGTGGGTTCATTTAACCTGATCTGTCATTTGTTTAGCTACTCCCACTTGCAGGAGGAGCCAAACCCAAGCAATCAGGCAATGTTCATCCCAATAAACTACGGTTCCTCTTGCTTATTACAACATGCAAACTGGCCCACTGTTTTTAAACAAAGATGTTACAACTTCGCCTTACTCTTCTCCCATGGGGAAGGGACATTCAGAACAGTCTGCACATGCCAAGACCAAACCAGATTGAGATTTCTTCACAGAACCTAATGAGAGAGCAGGCCCTAACTTCTCACAGGCTGGCTTTTTTTTTTTAGTAAAAGCTCAGACCTCTCTCTGTAGAGAACTGAATTTAACAGAAAGGAATCCATGAACAGGGTGATCTTGCATTCAATAATTTTCAGAGTCATTCTTGTGTACCAAGATAGAATCATTGTTTTGATTTCTTTTGCAGACCTCAGAAGAATGTACACCTCCTTCTCCTTAAATTATGTTGTGCAAGTTAATATTTAGAAGTTCAAATACTCTTGGACAGCCTGTATGGATATTGCTGAAGTGGCATCATGGGTTTGGCATGTCTTTCCTAATACATCTTTATACCTATCAGTTGTAATACAATTATAGAAGTCTACCATTATATATTTGGTCTAGGACCCAAGTGCTTTTTACCTATACGTTGTCTCTCTGGATTTTCTGTTGGAGTGGAGTGCTGCCAGAGGATGGGATGATGGCAAGTAGTTTAGACAGCTTTAAAAGGGAATTAAACAAATTCATGGAGGTTCACTAACAATGGCTGCTAGTCATATTTGTATGCAATCTCTAGGTTCAGAAGCAGTATGCCACTGAACTTGAGGGCCTGAGAACAATAACTGAAGAGAACTATTGCCTTCATGTATGAGCAATGTTGGAGAGGCCACCGAGGCATGGGTCCCAGATCTTTAGAGCTGTCCCAATTACCATCATCTGCCGTAACATAAGCCTGCTTCTTTCCTCTGAACACAGGCTGCCTCTACACGAGACGTTTAAAGCTCTTTGAAGTCTCATTAAAAATTTTACCTCGAGGCGCTTTATCTCTCCGATTATGCGCATTATCGAATGCGCGTTAAATAGCGAGTTTTATTTTGCTCCGGCCGTTAAAGCGCATTTTGCCTATGTGAACAAGCGATTCTCCGCATTAACTACTTGTAAAGTGCATTTCAAACAACCGGTAAGGCCACCAGTTGTGCGCTCAATTACCTCTTGCGTACAAGCATTTACGATAAAGCGCTTCAGCGATTATGCGCATAATCGGCTAACCAGGCGTCAAAACAGAATCCATCTAGAGGGGGTCTTAGTAGCCTTGCAGTTACTAGGAGACCTTAAGATTTATTCCCTTAGCAGACTAATAGAGAGTGCAGCATGAAGGCACCAGCCTTTTAAATGAGACAGGAGACCTTTCCTTCCACTGTCTGGTCATTATTTTCATTAAGTCCGGAGTCCAAACTAGCCTAACAGCACCACTGTCATCTGGCTTTCTCAGAGTGTGCAGAGCTGCCCAGCCAATTGCTACTGGGCCATTGTAAGCAGTGAGGCTCTGACAAGGGGCCCTCTTGACGACGTTGGGAGCACTGCGCCTTGGCGTCTCCCGGCATCTCCCGCATCGCACGGCGAATCGACGCCTCTTGGCGTGAAAGGGACTTTTCCTGGCGCTGGCTGCACCGCCACTCGTAGTACAGCACAGCGCCAGCTGGAGGGGCGGTTGGGAGCATTAGCATCCCTACTCTCCAGTAAGTGATTTTTTTAAAAAAAAATTTTTAACAGAATGGGGGTGGGGAGGACAGCGGAGGTGGTGCAGTGAACTTACAGCTCGCTGCTCCACCCCTTTTCCCTGGGCTGCCTGCTCTGACTTTAAAAGAATCGCACTAAATGGTGACTTTTTAAAACTCGGAGCAAAGGCATTTGCGTCGATATGCCTTCGTACTGGCGGCTTCGGCATGTAACAACTGCTCGTTTAGAGGCTTCCCTATCAGCGCGAAGTCAACGAGGCGGAAACCTCTTGTTTAGAGGCTCCCCAAGTGGAACAGTTAGGCGCATTGGCTGCTCACATATCAAATGGAGTGCCAGAGGCTTTCCTCATCTGTCGCTTTCTCCAAGTTGCACAGGCCCCTTACCTTAGAATGAAGTAGAAGTTGGGTTAGCTTGCAAAAAGGAGCAACAACACCTGAATTTTGAGCAAGGTCATGTGTGAGTATACAGCTTGCCCAGGTTTGCTGGAGTGTGACTGGAGTTCCTTGGCTCTGCAATCATCTTTCTGGAATGAACCTACTTTTTGCATTATACATGTTGCCTAATTCTGGTGGGTTCATGGTCCTCCTTGACATCACTAGAGAAAGGAGAATAGATATGGGCGGAGGATATAGGTTTCTTGTTCTCTTGTGTTCAAAAACCACACTGCTTTGTGGCACCTTAAAGAGTCACAATTTTATTGTGGCATAATAAGTTTCCGTGGACAGGAGTCTACAGTACAGAAAGTTATTTTGAAAGAAGTTGCTTTTCATGTAACTGAAGAAAAATGGCACTTGCTGAAATAAAAACATGGGAGCCTTGATGATTTCTGTTGCATCTGATCTTTTTGGGGTAGCAGGCTTTTTGGCCACATATGCTTCCCCTCCTGCTGCCTCCCTTTAATCCTTCTGCCTTTTTTCCCCGAAATTAAATGCCCTCCCCTCCCCTGTGCATACATCCCATTGTACAAATATGGATGTCCTTAGGAGACAGACAGACAGACAGACAGAGACACACACACACACACACACACACACACATTTTAGAGCCAGAAGTATCTGCTTCAGAAAGCTGATTTGGAACATCATAACAAGCGGCAAATTATTCATTATTTAATTTGTTAATTAGTATTGTATTTTCACTGTCAGGGAAAGGGAGAGAGATGCTTGTAGGATTTGCAGCCTTAAGGCTGAAACAACATGACTGGCTTTGAGAACTACTATGAATCTTGGAGGGCAAGGCACCATTTGCTGCTTTGCTTCAGGCAGCAAAATATCTTGGGGCTAGCTCTGGACATGGTTATAGAGACCTGTGGAGTAGGAAAAGGTAGCTGAGATGGTACAGAAAATGATGCTGGGTAGAGAAATAACAGAGGGATCTGCAGATGGTGGAACATGTTCAGGTTTACATCAAACTTACAGTGTAAGCCTAGGTCCCCTCTACAAGGATTCGCTGTTGCGCCTGGTTAGCCGATTATGCGCATAATCGCGGAAGCGCATTTACGCCTAATCCCTCTGCACGAGAGGCGGCGAGAGGCGGCGAAGCGCATTTACGGATGTCCAAAATGCGGTTTACAAGTAGTTAATGCACATAAGCGCATATTCACACAGTCAAAATGCGCTTTAACGGGCGGAGCAAAATAAAACTCGCGCTTTAACGCGCATTCGATAATGCGCATAATTGGAGAGATAACGCGCCTCTACGCCCCATTTGTGCTCCGCTGGTGTGGAGGTAAATTTTTTAATGAGACTTCAAAGAGCATTAAACCTCTCGTGAAGAGGCAACCCTAGACATGTTTACTCAGAAGGTTGTACTGTTCAATGGGATTTACTCCCAGGTAAACGTATGTAGGATTGGAGTCTTACTCCAGAGCTGCAACTTGCCTTATCCACCCTAAAGATAAATTCCAGTATCTGGATCTAGAGGGAACCTGGGGATTGATAACTTTGGTAATTTAAAAAAACAACCAAGCAAAAACCAAGGCATGATGAATGAAAACCCAAATCCACAGTTGGGCAAATCCCTTTCTTAGGAATTCTGGTTGGTTGTAACAAAGGTATCCAACACATTTTGGTACTTTAAGAGTTGTATGATGATGGTGTTTCTAGAAATGTAATATTGCAACATTTGGTGTAGATTTTAGGATTTCCAGAAATTAAAATCCAAGAACTGTAAATAAAAAAAAAGTGTTCTAGAATCCCGGAAACTACTAAAAGTAAGTCTTTGAAATAAAATGAGGAACCACATTTGGTGGTGGCTCTCTCTGCCTCTTCACCTGGTCCATAGACCAGGAGCAGCAAAGCAATGTCCTCCAGTCCTGAGTTCTCTGACTGGTGCTGTTGGGCTTGTTGTTGATTTGGGGGGGAGGGGTGTATGCGTGAAGTGTGAGTAATGATTTACTCTAAAGTAAATACAATACATTCCCATACTCTTCCTTGCCAATGTGCCATGTTTGCAATGAATTGGTAAATGTTTATGATGCCATTCAGCTCTTTGCTGGTCTCAGGCACTCCATCCTCCCCATCTGGATTTGGGACTGAAAGACCAAGGAAAAGTGTAGGGGCACAGAGGATAAATTTTAAGCAAACACAATTTAGGACATTGCATGGTTCTGTCCTGAAAGCAAGCAAGAGGTTATTTAACTTGCCTTCTATAAAATTTTAATTATACTAATTATTGCTAATTATGCATATCTATATGTATATATAAATCAGCATATATGAATTTGTACAATTTTTTGTCCTGTGGGCCTGAACCCTGGTGTTTTCTGTACCTAGCACCGCCCCTGCCTTCATGTTCTCTTTGTGGGCTTCTCAAAGGTATCTTATAGGCTGCTGGACTAGATGGGCTTTTGCTGCACGGTTCTCATGCTTGTGTATACAAATGCCACTGAACTCAATGGGAGTTGTACAAAGCAACATTGTGCATTAAATTGTGCAATTAACAAGTATTGGAAATTATTAACTTAGCCCCTACATCCTTGGAAGTTTAAACAATTAAAAACAAACACATGGCAAGTAGGGATTTGAGAAACTTGTCCCTTTATTTCCACACAGTTATCCATTGTGCCTCCCCACATTCTTGGGGTGCTTCCAAATGGCCAACCCCTAGCACAACCTCCCCAAAAGTCTTTCTCTTCTTAACAGATTTTGGTGACAAATAAAAAGATGAACAAAACAGTGGAAAACATGGGAAGGTTACAAATGGAAGACAATGTTATCTAGACCCCTCCAAAACCCTAATAAAAGCCTCATTTGGAAGCCCCCTTGAATAGCCACGTAAAGTCCGTGGACATTGTTTATGCACATGTGAAGTTCTCCTCTTTCCTTCCCCCAACAAGGGAACTGTGCAACCTAATGCACATTAAAACAGCGGTCTAGTATGTACGTATTGCCTTTTTACATCTACAAAGTTGCGGGAAACACAATTTCTTTTCTATATTGCTGC
This sequence comes from Anniella stebbinsi, assembly GCA_029215795.1. Classification (NCBI taxonomy): domain Eukaryota; kingdom Metazoa; phylum Chordata; class Lepidosauria; order Squamata; family Anniellidae; genus Anniella; species Anniella stebbinsi. The sequence continues at coordinate 195,321,630 of JARDYH010000003.1, forward strand.
TCTGCCTTGATGCCTAAAGGGATGCTCAATATGAGAAGCAGAGAAGAGAAAAGTTGGGTCCACAAGAACACGTGTAGGAACCATCCTCAAAAGTACAGCTGCAGCCTATGGGTGCCTCTACAAGAGGCATTTAAAGCTCTTTCAAGGTGCATTAAAAAAATTACCTCTACAAGAATGGAGCGCAAATCGGGCGTAGAGGCGTGTTATCTCCCCGATTATGCGCATTATCGAATACGCGTTAAATCGCGAGTTTTATTTTGTTCCATCCGTTAAAGTGCATTTTGACTGTGTGAATAAGCGCTTATGTGCATTAACTACTTGTAAAGCGCATTTTGGACATCTGTTAATGCGCTTCGCCACTTCTTGCCGCCTCTCGTGCAGAGGGATTAGGCGTAAATGCGCTTCTGCGATTATGCGCATAATCGCCTAACCAGGCGCAAAAGCGAATCCTTGTAGAGGGACCTATGTGTTTCCCCATGGCATGGGTTGACACATCCATTCTTCTTCCCAACCGAAAGTAAATTGCATTAATCACCCCCAATGAAACACCAATATCCACATGGAAATCAATCCTTGCAGATTACAGTGGCATCCCTAATAGATATCAAAAGACAATGTGCTTTAAAAAAAAACACTAGTAAACATTGCATACTTTTAATATTCTATGCTATTTGTTCCAAATAAAAACCTCATTAGAGAAACCACAGAACATACAGCTATGAAAAGCCACTGCGAAAGAGCCAAAATTGGGTAGAGTGCAGACCTGGAAGTGAGCACAATTATATACCTGCAATTATAGCAAGTGGCCATAATCAACATAATCACTGGTAAGGATTTACAACTTTCTAGGAAAACTGAAATGAAACCCACATTGACAGTTCATCATAATCACATTCCTGAAACCAATTTGGTAGAGGTTAGAAAGGTACTACCAGTACCAGAAGGTACTACCAAATGCCACACTGCTGTTTCTTGGTCGCAGTAACTTGTGATGACTTCTCTGTATCAGGGTACACTTTACTGCTAGAATTTCATATGACATTATTAATTTATAAACTGCATTGGGATCTGCTGTGGCTGACCAGAGCGGGCAGGATATAAATCTTTAAAAAAATACTGCTCCGGACAAACATGCTTCTTCCCTTTTATGCTCTTTACATTTTTTTTAATCTACATCTTGTTAGCAGCCAAACATATGTAATATTACATGGAAGAGGAAACACTGGGGTTTCTGGAATTATTTTTGCAGTACATAAGCCATTCCTGGACCAGGTAGGAAAAATTATAATTCTTGAAATATAGAACAAGCGAGACTGTTACTAGCAAGCTAGTGAACTTCAAAGCATGCAATTGCCATGTATTGTATTGTATTTATTTATTTATTTATTACATTTGTATACCGCCCCATAGCCGAAGCTCTCTAGGCAGTTTACATAGGATTAAAAACAATTAAAAACAATATACAAAAATTAAAACAGCGAAAACATACAACATACACACAATCTTTACATTTAAAAACCACTACAACACTTCAAAAAAGCTACAAAAACAAAACAAACCCCCAGGCTCCTCAGATATTGCCAAATGCCTTAGAGAAGAGGAAAGTCTTGACCGGGCGCCGAAAAGATAACAATGTTGGCGCCAGGCGGGCCTCGTTGGGGAGATTGTTCCACAATTGGGGGGCCACCACAGAGAAGGCCCTCTCTCTTGTTGCCAACCTCCGAGCTTCCCTCGGAGGAGGCACTTGGAGGAGGGCCTTAGATGTTGAACGTAGTGTTCGGGTAGGTTCATGTCGGGAAAGGCGTTCTATCAGGTATTGTGTTCCCAAGCCATGTAAGGCTTTATAGGTTAAAACCAGCACCTTGAATCAGGCTCGGAAACATACAGGCAGCCAATGCAAGCGGGCCAGAGTAGGTCTTATATGTTCGAACCTACTGGTTCCGGTTATCAATCTGGCCGCTGCATTTTGCACAAGCTGCAGCTTCCGAACCACCTTCAAAGGCAGCCCCACGTAGAGTGCATTACAGTAATCTAACTTGGAGGTTACCAGAGCATGGACAACTGAAGCCAGGTTATCCCTGTCCAGATATCTATGAGTGTGCAATAAGGAACGCATTCAAAAGAGAGTGCCTCTAACTCTCAGTAACTAGTTCTTCAGGTTCAGATCTTTATCAGATAATCAGGTTACTCAATAACATACTCTTATTAGCTGACCTGCTTTGCCCAAGGTTATTATATTTTCATGCGAAAGTGCGGGTTGATATCAAATGATTGTGGGCATTTTCTCTATATCACATTACTTCAAATTAAGCTTAATTGTCGAGTATATAATGTTCCACTACATTGCAATATAATATCAGAACCTGACAGAATATTATATCAGAACCTTTTCACTCTCATTGCTTTCTTGCTTTAACTCTTCCCTATTAGCAATATGACTTCACTTTTTCTTTTTTTTTTAATAAAGCCTTGCCTGAGTTCAATAATAGGCTGGATGAGAGTGAAAAGACTGAAATTAAACCCAGACTGGATAGAGGTGGTGTTGGTCAGTAGAAAGCCTGACTCAGGGGCTCAATTTCAACCAGTTCTGGAAGGGGTTGTGCTCCCACTGGAAGATCAGGTCTGTAGCTTGGGAGTGCTCCTTGATCCTACACTTCTCCTGGATCTTCAGGTGGTAGCGGTGGCGCGGAGTGCGTTTGCACAATTATGCAAGTGCTCCAGCTGCAACCTTTCCTGAATCGGTTTTACTTGGCAACACTTATCCATGCCTTGGTTACATCACATTTAGACTATTGTAATGCAGTCTACATGGGGTTACCCCTGAAGAATGTCCAGAAGCTTCATTTGGTGCAAAATGCGGCAGCTAGGCTGCTAACCTGGGAGTTGTCTTCACAGGGGATTTCCTGTGGCTTGGGTGCATAGTGAGGTAGTTTGGAGGACATGATGTCATGGCCAGTGCACTCCAAACCAGCCGCTTCCATTCTGAAAAGTTCCAGTATCAGAGAGTCATTTTACTCTGTTCTTTTTAGTTAAAGTAGCTCCCAGGCGCTTCCTCTGCAATGTGCCCATTCCTCCGCATTAAATGCTGGGGATGAGTTACACTGATGGAGCAGAGCCAATTTCCTAAAATTGTGGATAATAACAACAGTGTGCTTTCTTCCCCTGGTCGTGAAGATGGGCCCTTTACACAGTGTCGGGATCATATTATACCTTTCTGGAAAAAAACTTCACTGGTTGTGAGTTGCTTTCTGGGCTATATTGTTGAATATTGTGATATGTTGTTGTAAAGTGCATTTAGTAGAGTCAAATGGATTATTGTATTTTTTGTAAACCTACTTTATTTTATGTACAGTGCTTTGAAATAAAGTGCTATATTATTATTATTATTATTATTATTATTATTATTATTATTCAGGGTTTTTGCCTCTGTGGACCCTGAACTATGGAATACCCTCCAGCAAGAAGTATAATTCACCCCCACTCTTTTGGCCTTTAGAAAGGGTATAAAAACTCATCTTTTCAATTTAACCTTTTAAAGTGTATATTTTTATGCATTAATGTTTTTACTGTTTCTAATGTTCTTGTTTTATTGTTGCAGGGTTTTATTGTTTTATTGTTTTTAATTGTTGTATACTGCCTTGATGGGTTTTTATTAGGCCCCCTCCACAAGAATGCGCCTTTGCGCCTGGTTCCGCGATTATGCGCATTATCGCGGAGGCGCATTTACTCACAATCCCTCTGCACGGGAGGCGGCGAGAAGCGGCGAAGCGCATTAAAAGATGCCCAAAAAGCGCTTTCCAGGTAGTTAATGCGCATAATCGCTTGTTCACACAGCGAAAATGCGCTTTAACGGCCGGAGCAAAATAAAAGTCGCTATTTAACGCGCGTTCAAAAATGCGCATTATCGGGGAGATAACGCGCCTGTACGCCCGTTTTGCGCTCCGCTCGTGTGTAGGTAAAATTTATAATGAGCCTTCAAGGCTCATTAAACGCCCCGTGTGGAGGAGGCCTTAGTTAAGGTGGTATATAAATGTTAATAAATAAATAAGCAAGCCACTCATCCAGTGCAGATTTCAAATCGTTGTATTTGTGAAAACATGAACTACAGTTCATAACTATGTAGGAACATGGATAAGGGAAACTGGTCTGTTCACCTTTCTACGGTCAATATCAACTTCCATGACTGCTACTCCTTAAAAAAAAATTATCCAACCATATTTAGAGCCAAAGCACCTTGCCCTTTACAGCACTCTTCCCCTGAACTTTGTGCCCTCCAGATGTGTTGATCTAAAACTCTCATCCTCCCCAACTAGCATGGCCAGTATTTCTGGAGATTATGAGAGTTGTAGTCAGGAAAGCACCAGATTGGGGTAGGTTGCTTTACAGAGTAATGTTAATGAGGGTTTTCAGCTGTCTTTGTTAATTTTACTTTAAAACCAAAACCCCAGCATTGTTTTCACTTAAGAAATATTTAATAATGATACCTAACATTTATGTGCCACATTTCAAGCATTAAAGAGTGTTTCATACACACATTATATTTTAGAAATCCCTAAAACACTAGAAGGAGGCCAATATCATCATCATATATTGGGGGGGGGGGGGACAGGGGGACAGAGGAAATAATGCCTTGTCTATGACCATCTTGTAAATATCTGAATTAGGAATTTCCTGGGTAATACTCTTAACCACTATATTACACCAGTAAGACCACATTTTGGAGATTTTTAACCAAGTTCTAATATAGTTTTCTCGGGTAGTGCGCAAACTGCCATGAAATAATATAAAACTGTTCTCACACACATAAAGATAAAGTCTTATCGTTCTTCATAAAACCACTGGTGATTACAAACGTGGGTGCTATGCCACAAACATTCTTTCATATTTTGCTGGACAGCACAGCCAGCTTTTATATTGATTCTGTTTATCATAGACCACTTAACACAGAAAATCTCTCTCAACAGTACCCAATGCATTACATTTTCAAATAAATGATCCCTCTAACAATAATTATAAACTTCATTTATTGGTAGTATACAGAAATGTAGATGCCTAGCTACACCAAAGAAGAGCAAAGCTGAAAGGAAGACACTAACTAATAAAGTGTTTGCTCTACATTAATCCAACTCAACTGCAAAAAACTGACCTTGTTAAATGGCGAAATATTTGTTAGATTCTTCTGCAAAAATATAAATTCCCACTATATATTATCTGAACAGACAAAGGTTGTCTTTCTTCAGTGGAGGAGTTAGATTAGATGCTGTCCTTGTCAAACAGACATAGTTTAACACCTTTTAAAGTCTGTTGAGCCGATTCTGCCTAGGTAGCAGAACTGTAATTAAAACTATCACCATATTGCCAAGGTGCAAACAGCAGCAGCAAGCAGCAATACACACACACACACTTCATGAAGACACAGAGGACAGGCTATACTGTATAAATATGGAGTAAATATTTGTATTGACTGCTAGACATATTTATTTCTTTTGTTCACTTCACAAAATGTTATAGTTCCTGCTATTCCAGACATGTCTCCTTTGCAAACAGCTCCAAAGAAAATGTCTTGATGTAGAACACCAACTGTAAGACCAACTTGGTTCCACGTGTTTCTGAAAGCTATCTTCTGTGTGCATTTTCCCTCAAGTATCATGCAATCCATACATCCTCCACCTATATACGTAAGTAAATCTTTATATCTGAATCATTGAAGGGACCCTGAACAGGCAAATAATCCCTTGTAGGTTATGAATCAAAATTTGCTTTCAGTTACATCCCTAAAAAGTATAGGCCTGAACTGGGGTTGTTCCAGATATGTACAGCAATTTGTGTAACAGCCTGATCTATGTATACTCAGATATAAATCCTACTAATTTCAGCAGGGCTTATTTCCATGTATGTATGCATAGCAATGAGCCTGAATACTGCTAATTCATGAGAAGGACTGGTGTTGCAAAGCAGTTAGGGGCATGTGCTGTGAGTTAAGATGCCCCCAATTCAAATTTCAACTCATCCTTAGGCAAACTATCCTCTCTTAACCTCAGTAATTCATCTGAAATAGAACTACTCCTCACTACCTCACACAATTGCTGGAATGAAAAATGAAGGAGTATATGTGAAATGCTGGGGGGAAAGGATTGTTGTATAAACTGGGTTCTTAGTCTTTGGTTTGAATCCAAAGATATCTTATGCAAGCTGAAAAACACTTCCATTTGCACAAGGCAGCCCTCAAAACTCTGCCAATTCCCTATCCCCCATCCCCATCCCAAATGGATCCCTTGACGCTAAGGAGTAGTTTTGGGGAGAGTGGGGAATGGAGGGGAAAAGGCAGGAAATCCCAGTTGCACAAGCAGAGTTCTACTCACACTTCTCTGTATAAGAGACAGCCCCTACCTCACTGCCAAACATTTGTCGCCCATATCCAGAAACCTGGAAGTAAGGGGAAGGTGCAATTTACAAGAGAGACGTGCCTGGAATAGAATGAACCATAACATGTTGTGAAGTGAAGAGCGAGAGATATAGAAAGCAGGACCAGATTACAGAGGTCCAGATAAAAGTGGTTTCACTGTATATAATTTCCAATTTAGCAGTTTCACGAGAAGACAATATTTAAACTGTTAAAGCACATTCAAAGGAATAAACACAACTATTTACAATCTTTCTTCCCAGACCATGACACTAAATGGCTTTCCCGTATCACTGTCTTAAAACATACGGGGACCTTCTGTGCTTCAGCACACATGCCTGTAAATAATCACAGTGTCTATTTATTCCTCCTTTGGATTGCCAACCACAATCCACTTGGTTGACAAAGTGTCATGTGATCCAAATTGTCCTCCACTATTATAGCCGGTCTTATGGACTTGAACTATTGACTAGGATCAAGTGACACACTGCAGATATATTAAAGCCAAACTGTGCTGAAACAAAAGTAAACAGAAATACTGTCAGGGTGCAATCCTATGCATATTTAAACAGAAAAAAAGTTCTGTAACTCCCAGCATGCCCCAGCCAGCATAGATTCCACCCTTAAAAACTCTCCATGAGACATGGAGGCACAACTCATTTTTTTTTCAGCAAAGATAGTTAACGTCCACATTGTACAAAACATGAACTTTTCATACAGGAAAAGTGGCATAAAAGCAAAAACAATTAAACTCTTAAAAAATATCCACTTGATATGCACCAATGCCAGACCAAAAATATGAGCAAAGACTTTCAATTATTCCAATCACCATATTCTACTAAAAGTCTAGGATGCAATTGTTGTGAGGATGGATGGATTCGTTTTCAGGTATAATCTAGAAGTCAGCAAATGGTAATATCATCCCTTTGTTGTGGTCTTTTGCCATTCTGAATTCAAGAAGGACTCAGTGGCAAATAATTTGCTCTTAGTTCCTTGGGTGGGGGAGCCCTGGTGTTTGGGTTGGTCTCAGTCTCCAAATGTTCCCACTGATCAAGTGCAAATGGCCAGATTCTGAACCAATTCCCATTTCATGACCACTATGCAGAAGCTGCCATAAAAAAACCCTTCCTCATAGAGACAGCTAGAGACAGTATCCATAACACACAACAGCTACTCATCATGGGTATTGCTCCAATTGTGTGGCAAGTCTCCACATCACTGACATAGACTACCAGCAGTGCCAGTTAAGGTTGACATATTGGCTGTACAGGCAACCAAAGCAATTAATCTATTGAGCAACCACCATGTTATGACTGCCATGTGGCGCCACTACGACACAGAAGCACTTCTAGAGGCTTCCATGTGGGAGCCATATCCTAAGCCACAGTCTCACATCTTTGCTGGTACTGTTTCAAATGGAAGGTCAGACAACTCCTACTTTAATTCACAGTAGAGCTGTATAAACTGTTAAAGACAGACCTTTGTTCAGTTCTCCAATTGAGTGTCTGCAGAAATACACTCATTTAACATATCTGCTTAGCCCTGCTTCAGTCTCTGGTCTGGTTTGTTTTATAGCAAGAGACTGATATATTCATACACATATCCCTCATCCCTGCAAAGGAGGTTTTCATTTCCTGTTGTCTTTGTTACCTCCATCTGGTTCAATGTTTCTTGCTTGCTTGGTAAATTCAAGGTTGCCAGATATATCAGTCTGATCTGGCCTTTAAATTATCAGGGAGGGCAGACTGGACCCATTACACTTGTCTGGAACAATTCCTTCTCTCAATATATACCCACTGAGTTTTGAAAATTCAAAACTAAGATCACATCAGATGGGATACTTCCCAAATTTACTGGAAAATGACAAGGAAATGAATGACCAAACACAAATATTACTATGTGAGCATAAGCGACTGAGATCTTTACAGAGTCCTCTCTTATCAGCTCAGATTTTTTAAAAAGCTTGCACAGATGTTCTTATATAAAAAAAATACATGACTTGGAGTCACAGATGAGAAAGACACCCACTATGGTTAAATTATTTCAATTCCATTAAACAATGTAACATTAGGCTGCAATCCTGAAACTAAACAGGAGTGTCATTGAAATTAAGGCATACAAGTAACTAGAAACAGGGTTATACCCCTTATATTAAAAACAACGACAGTATTAAAGTAGATACAGTATTAAAGTTGCATAAAATTAAATTTAAAAGACAGAACAGAACCTAAAGAAATTAATTTAGTTTCTCTTGGAGAATTATATTTATTTATCATTTGCTTTTTACTTGAATAGTTGTCCCTTTTCACAGTTATTTTCATACATGTGAAGTTATTACTAAGCCCAGAAACATGTGAGGTTATTACTAAGTGCAGGAACCCCCACTCTATGGATATAAAGACAGACATCTATTCTTTTAATTTCCTTGTTATGGTCATATTTCTGAATATACATTTCTTGACACAATGTCTAAGTTGTGTCAAGAGTAATGGATCTGCAGTGACTGACCCTCAGAACATGCCATTAACATTCTTCATGCTTTTACATGACTACTATACCTTTTAACAGCTGCCCAGAAAAGGGAATTTTGACAGGTGCCTGTTTTTCTAGTGAGATTTTTAAAAAAACTAGACAAGCTGGAATTTCCTCTTCTATGCAACTATTAACAGCACAAGAGCCTCGTCTTCTTTTGCCACCCATACATACTTTTCACTTGAAGTTCATTTCAATAATGTGATCTAATTATTCAGTAACTAAATGATTATTCATTTATTTTGTGACTTGAGGCCTGTTCTTTTTTGAACATATATGTCTGATTATGCTAGATCTCTCAGTTTCCCCTAGAAAGTCAGGCTATGGCTCGCATGCAACCTTATGCCTTTCCTTGATGAATGAGTGCAAGTGGCCCATGCTTGAAAAGTTAATTCTCTATTTTGCCCAGCAGATTAGCAAGTTGCCAAAAACCACCTAATGTGTTCATCCCAAAGGTTAGATTGGGCCTCTCCTGGTCAACAGCTCAGTTCGTCACTGTGCTGCACTAACTCTGTGCAATCTGTCACTTCCTAGATCAGGAAAGTGAAGCACAAGTGTCCAATCCTTCAGAGCCAACAAGTTAGGGGAAGACAAGCTAGCAGCATATCAATGCAAAAAAAGCTTGTTCTAGCCTGACTCGTCCAGATGTCCTTTCTTAACTTTCCTACTGCATTCTCAGCTCTTTGGTAGTTCTGAAATAGTTCTGAAATTCAGTCTCTTCACCCACTACTTTTTGGCTCTCACTATCCCATTCGGGTCACTAGACTACACTGCTACAGAAGCTACAACTGGCAAAATGACTCTGTTAGGAACTTGAGCACGGTGAAGTTTCCTCAGAGAGCATCATTAGACAAGCGTTTTATAGAACACTCATTACTGGCCTTCTACTCTTTTTTCTGTCAAAAAATAAGACCCGGAAAATCCTGGTTGTTTGACTATAACGATACCTGCTACCATTTCCTGCTGCGTGCAGGAGAAGCAGCGTGATAAAAATGCCCACTGAATGAGCAATGTGGTCCGTTGTTTGCTTCCTCTTTCTTCCCCCTGTGAAGAAAGAGGAAGCTGTTCTTCCGTATTGTGGGACAGAACAGGAGGCAAAGCAATGGTAGGGAAATGTGATTTCCCCACCCCCCACCCCCGTCTGATGAGCCTCAGAGTCAGCTATCCAATCAGCTCTTTCTTACCTCGTTTTCCTGTCACCTCTGCCCTTTGCCTCATTAATCATCTACCCTTCCTTCAGGTTCCTCTCCTCATTTCTCTATCTATGCTAAACCCTTACTTCACCCCACTTGCCCCTAAGCTACCTGTCCTCTAACCTCCTACATCCAGAGACTCTTCCCATTCTTCTGTCAGCCCCTAATCCTAGTGAAACTGGCTGTTTTTCCTTCCCTCACAGAAGACAGCCTGCACTGTTTAGTTTCTGGAACAAATGAACATTCAGTGCTATCGCACTGGCTCAGCTGATCACTGTCAAAGAGGCTTCGCTGCTACAAGCACAGTATAATATATTACCCTAATAAAACAGAAGCCTCCAAAACAGCAGTTAGGAAACCTATTTTTTCAGTTTTAAATTGGTCCCAGTAGCTGCTGATGTCTTGGGATAAGCTGCTTATTCTCATCAGCTCACAATGCAATATAGGTACTTTTCTTGACGTCACAACAAAATGTTTACAAACATCTGCAGCAGCACAGAGAATAGCACCTCCTACATGGTAAACTGCTGTACACAAATGGCTCACCATATGACAGATGCCATGTAGAGCAATCTGAAATAGCTTCCATAATAATATAAACCAGCATCGCACTGGTAAAAATTCCTTGGAAAAAGGTCTACTGAATTATTTAAATCAGGTCAAAATCCGAATAAAAACTATTCATTTTCAAGATTTTTAAACTGAACAAGCATTTGTATTATTCAACAGTAAATAAGAACTAAGTACCTACTTTCTGTTCCCAAAACTGAAGAACAGGCAGCAGTAATATGTGGAATCCAAATACATTTCAACACCTCTCACACTACTGTTGTTGAAACACAAATGGCTTGCCTCATATTCAGAATATCTTATATGCCACATAACTGATCTTATGGAGGCATCTACAGAATGGATTGGTATAAATCATTAAGAAAACATGGCTGCTTTAAGTAAAATTTCCAACTTCCTAACTCATATATTGCTGAACAAGCCTGCATACTAATAGGTTGCTATAACAAATAAACCATATATGCTTGTAACTAAATAGAGCCATTATACTACTCAGAAACATAATACAAAATCTTTGGCTTTGCAGCCCACATGCCTTATCGCACTACAGTTTATATCTGCTTAGGGAAGCAGTTGTCAAACTAAGAATTCATATTTGTCTCTCTGTTCATAAAGACACTAAGCAAGATCACTTAATAAAAGATAGAGGATGCCATGCTAAAAACACATACTAAGGAATAAGTCCCACTTAACTAAATGGGACTTATCTTTGAACAGACATAGCACTGTAAGTACCCAGAATTTTCCAGTTGGAAGTTACTGGGGAGAATACATTTCTCAATGACACAGCAATTATCCATGCCAAAAAAGGTTCCCATCATGGGTCTAAATATTCATCATTTGCACACTAATAAATGTTCACACAACAGACATTGAGTATGGGTTGAGTGAAAGTTGTGATTGAACCACGGATTTTGTTGAAAAGTTGTGTTGTGTGAACTTCAATGCACTAACAGACCAAGGTTTGTCAACCACAAACAATCCATAGTTTACAACCCAACAACAAACCATGGGTTCTCTTTGTGGGTTGATCGTAGTTAACAACCCATGGCCAGTGCAGCTGGGCTCAAGCAACACAACAATCCATGGATCAATTACAACTGATGATTCAATGATAACCCACAGTTCTACACATAATCAACCCTGGCTGATTTAGCAAGGTTTATTGCGATGGGAACAAGCAGCAGCAAGTTTCAAGGCACATGCTCTCCCTCTCAGCGTCCTCTGGCAAGGCTGTGAAGAGATCTGACACTTTTGCTTCCATTTTTTAATTAAACACAATTTACTGTGATGTTCGAAACCTAAACTGTAGTTGACCATAACTACAGTTTATTGAACAAGCCAGTTTCATAACTCAAGGTTTGAGATCAGATAGTTCCAAACTCCTCCTCCATGGCAATTTCATAGGTGATCTCTCTCTCAGTGGCATGCTATAAGGAAGGGGTCCGTCCTTAGAGTGAGGCACTGTGGTTGAGGTGGTCCCACAGAACACACACATCACAGCTGCTTTACTTTAACAGCAGCAGATACTGTTTTAAGTTTGCTGAACCTTAATTGGTTGAAAATACTGTAAAATATTCCTTCTGAATTGTTACAGAACCCATTTAAAACACAGATTTTATATTCTAGCTGCCTTTTCTAGAACCTAAGTACTGATAAATTTATTTTCCCCACTAATGGAGAAAGGACTCGAGAAAATAGTATAATAGTACTTGTCCTTTTTCTCTTGTACAAATTGTATCCTGCATTCACTCTTACTATAAATAAAATATGTACATCTGGTCAAGTACACAGTGCAGTAACAGTTCTTTCCTTATAACAGAAGGTATTTCAAAGATTGCAAGGCCAAAGTTTATTTTGATTTATAACACAACCTAGAACTAATTCAAAATGATTAAAATGCAACTTTTCCAAATCTTTTTTTCCCCTTGAAGGTCACATTAGTCCACCAGCAGATAGTCTAAGCAATAATCCAGTATAAGACATTCAAGCAGACACATGCTCCATTACTCAGCAAGGACAACATGAATGCATATGTTTCTTATGTTTTGTCTTCATAGTAACAAGGACTATAAACAGATCTCACACATGTGAAAATACAGTAATCTAAAAATCTTTTAGGTCTGGTGTCCCTCTCCCCCCCCCCTTTTTTTTTTGCATTGTTGCCACACGGTTTGGATTAAGTATGTGAATATTAGGAAAGCATTTATTTCAAATTTGCTTTTTTTGGCCAAGAAGCTTTTGGTCATTTATACTAATTGTGGAAAACGGGAACGTTTATGTCACTTTGGTCCGGCTTTAGTCTTTCGTAAGTCAAACTTCCAGCTAATAGTTGAGCTGGCTACGTCCAGTCAATATTCGTTTTACCCCATGTTTAGCCTTCTTACCTCATCACTTTCTCAGTTACTGTCTGTGTTCCCCCCCACCAACTCACTAACAGAAAGCAGTCCTCTCCTCTTGTTGTGAAGAGCTGTGGTTTGCTCATTAGCCCTCCTCCTTTCTCACTGGACTCTCATTGCACCCTAAACACTTTTCTAGGGCTGCCACCAGTTAAAGGAATCTGAGCATATTCATCAGTTAAAGCTCATACAATTTGATTAAATTTGTATACATTCACATATAAATAAAATAGTTTTAAAGGGGGGAAGCTATACTTTTTTTATATATGATGCATGCATATGTCACAATGGGTGAGAGGAGGGAGTCCTTCTTCTAAAAACAGTACCTGCTGTCGGATTAAACAAAGGCAACTTTTTAGTCAATCAAAAAGGTTCTTAATCGATCAACTTGTAGTCTTTCTCTTTACCTTCTTCGCTTCTGTGCCCACCTTGTATTGAGTGCCTTTTCTTCAGCTCAGTCGCACTTCTGCCCCACCTTGACATCCTGTCCCTGACTTTCACCTTCACAGCATCCCTGACCTTCGCTTTTGTCCCTGAGATTTTGTACCTTCAGACCCTGTTGCAAGTTCACATTTCCCAGGCCCCTTGCATTCCCGCTTCAGTTGCCAAATATTGCAGCCAGCAGCACATGCAGTTCCTCCTGGTCTAAGGTCATCATGAGGTCTTTCTTAAACAAATCAGCGATTTGCTTCCAATAATGAAGTCGCACTGTTTTATTAGCAAACCTACCCAAAAGAAACAACAAGGGCATAAAGAAACAGCACACAGCTGATTTAGCCACTGTGATATAGCTTGAGTGATGGGCCTAAGTGTGGGAAATCCAGACTGAAATCCATATTTAGCAATGAAGCTCATGGGGCATCCCTGTACAACTCACAATCTCTTAGTCTAACCCACTTTACAGGTATATTCATTGGTGTGGCCAGGTAATTTTAGACCTTGGATTTATTTGTCTTACAGCGAGACTCTTCAGATGACCATGTGTGGTGAGTCACACAACTTGCATTTCTCTCCCCACCACATGTACGCACACCACCCTTACACCTGATAAGGTAAAGCAAAAAAGCAAACAAAAGACAGTTTGACAACCCCATTAGGAAAAAAAGAAATACTCTGAGCATGTGCAGTTATGCTTAGAATACACTTGGATCATGGCACCAGCATGACTGCAAAAATAAAATGATCTTTGCTTCTGCTGCCCTAATGCTAAACACAGTGGCTCAGTTTAGACAACACGTTAGTCAACGCAGTGTGAAAACTCCACTCAACAGTTGAGTTTTTAGGAGGTGCTCCTCACACACACAAAAATCTCTTAGAGTGGCACTCGCTCCTTTCGCCGCTCTTGCCAGGGAACTATGTAGCCAGCGGAAAAAGTCAACTCAACGCAATGGGAAACTCCACAAAGCCTGCCACACAACACAACGGTTGTGCAGGAACTCTCCTCTGCACAGCGTGGATATTCTGCGTGGAGTGTTTTCCCCCAAAAAACCTCCACCATAGCATGGAGTTTTCCCGCCAGACAAGTCATTTCTCAACGGTGGTGTTGTAAAAACTCCACCGTGGAGTTCTAAAACCACTGTTGAGAAACGCTGTCAGAAACTGAGCCATTTTCTTGGGAATGAGCACCATTTTGTTGTAGAAAGAGGTATCTTTTTAAAAGTATGAATAATAAATTGAGGATTTATAGCTTTATACATGCCCAGCCCCGACTATATAGAATACGACTAACAAAAGGGTGCTGCGGAAACCAGTGTCAGCTCTAGTGGCCCCAGCATGCCATGCCAGTCCAGCTACTGATGCAGAGCCTGTTTGCTACTGCCCTTCACCTACAATTTTCTAGGCGGACTTTTGCAGGGTATTATGAAATTCAAGTGCTATTCTGAAGTAATAATAGTGTAATAGAAAGGCAAAGGATGAATGTGGAGGTTTCTTTTTCTACCAAATAAGAAGAGATAGCCGGTTGCCCCCCACCCTCACTTACTATAAACACTATGTTCAGGGCCATCTTTGCATAGGCCACTGCAGTTCCAGTACCCCATGAGTGCCTGTAAGGATGCTACACAAGAGAGTGGTCCTGCACGACCTCTGGCACACCAATATAGACAGTGGCAGGGCAGAAAGCAGCAGCAGCAGTCAGGTTCAAGCACCTTGGATCATCTGTACCAACTCTAGGACCAATGCTAGGATATGTCATATCCAATCAATTCCTGATAGAACAGGTGGGGTTGGGGATCTCGGAATGCTTTATTTTTTTTACTACAATTTGATTCTCAATACTGAATGTTGCTTAGGAAAGTTCATTATTATGAAGTTTACAACTCATGTACTAGCAAAAACACACATTCTGTTTACAATGTATATGATCTCTCCCTGCCCCGTTAAACTTATTTAATCAAATTTGTCAAAATAAAATTTGTGTTCTTGTTTTGGATCATATAAGCATTGTTTCAGGTGGTGAAACCAAGCCCAACCAGGCTTTATAGCACTAAAATAAAACTGCACTGGAAATACAAAAATATTCTACATCAAATATTGTCATTTCTCAGACAGTATTTCCCTTATCACAGAATCCATAGAGCAAACATCTATCTTCCTATTTCTCAATTTTCATGCAGACACCTATTATCTATAATAAAAGCACATTTAAAATTAAAAACAACAGAACTGAAAAAAACACATTTATTGTTTGGAGGTTATGATAGAATCAGAGTATATGACACTACCCAGATGGATAAAGAACTTTAAATAGAAACTAATATAATTTTTACTATCAATACGGTGATGCTTCCAATACTACATCTTTATGAATCTGAAGGACTAATAAACTACAATAGCTCAACCAAAATTTCACTGGAGAAAAACATTTGACAACTGATCCACTTTTCCTTTACTGGTCTTAAGGAAGAATTTTCTTTGCTTTATTATCATCATTAAAACTACAGACTGAAATCAAATACATACTATGACCAGGATTTTACCAATGTTAAAGTCCCATGGATTTTAACAGTATAAACTTTAACAGTTTGACCTTGGACAAAGTGCAATCTATCCTATACAGATCTACTGAGGTATGTAGCCTTATTTAGATAACATAATAAGGGTAACAATGTACAAAATCTTACAAACATTTACACAGACATTAGTTTGTTTACCTTAAAATAGAAATGAACAAGGATATCAATTGTGTTTTCCTTTTGCAAGCTACTTAGGGCACAATCCTATGCATCTTTAGGCTGGAAAGTCCTACAACAAAAGTCCTATGCAAGTTCTACATGCTGGGAGTTGTAGGACTTTTTCTGTCCAAATATCCATAAGATTGCACCCTTAATGTAGCTAAATCTGAGGTTCTAAACATATTTGGGTTACAATCCTATGTGTGTTTAGACAGAAAAGTTCCTGCAACTCCCAGCATTCCCCAGCTTGGGGAATGCTGGGAGCTATGTGACTGTTTTCTGTCTAAATAGGCATAGGGTTGTGACCTTACTTGCAAATCTATTAAAACCAAATTAAAAATTTAAGCCACACATATATTTATTAATTTTGTAAAGAAAAAAGATGCCAATCAATTACTCCCACTAGACGTATCTATAAGCACAAATGCAATTGCCAAGTTCTAACAGCAACAGGATAGTTTCAGTTTAATTCATATGTCAGGCTTTCATTACCAGATAAAGGTTTTAGGAAAAAAATATCAAATGGATCAAGTACATCGCCTTCCCCCATCCCCAAACTGTACAGACTACAGAACAGTTGACTGTTGTTGTTTTTCAGAGTACATTAAAGGTCAATAAAAACATAGTGATGATATAAAACTCATTCTTATTAAAAAGAGAACATATGCAATTTCAAAAAAGCAGCAACAAGATTCCTATGTCATGCACAGTGGGAAAAAAATAAGTTATTTAGGTCTTCCTTGTTTATCCACAAAAATACAAATCCTGAAATTAGGCCTCTGTTACTGGATCGATACTAAACAGTTTTGCAATTTTTCCTTAGAGCTACAGTAAACAGGAGAGCTACCATCTCCTCTATAGTTCATCACTCTTCCAGGCAA
Organism: Anniella stebbinsi; assembly: GCA_029215795.1. NCBI lineage: Eukaryota > Metazoa > Chordata > Lepidosauria > Squamata > Anniellidae > Anniella > Anniella stebbinsi. Next base: position 195,338,781 of record JARDYH010000003.1, read on the forward strand.
GGAGCAATAACATTTATTGTACCTCAGAAACATTGCAAGTATAGAATCATGTTTAGCAGCACCTTTAGAAGCCTAAAAATTACATACATGTTTACTTGAAGAATAAAAGTGGTGCACTGTGGCCAGCCTAAGGCACGGATTTCCCCCTCAAATGTCAATTTCCCATCATTAGGGAGGTAATATATTTCTAAATGGAAACTGCAAGAACCTATATTCCTTCCTTCCTCCTTCAGTTCCAAGGACGACATCGAGCAACACTTCATGACGCTCTCCTCAATCTCTCTCCCACCCCCGCCCCTCACATTTCGATGTAGATGTTTAAGGGCAGGACATCATGCGGAGCAAGCATGGATGTGCGTGTTACATAATCATATACAAACATCCGTATGCACACCTATTATATAAGAAATACATTTCTCTGCAATGAAATCGGAGCGCGCGCGTGGAGGAGGGCCAGGGGTGATTGGGGAGGGGAAGGAGAGAGGAGAGAAACAAATCTCGTTCGAAACCCCCGAAGGGAGCCAATGTGCAGAAGACGCGGGGAGAGAGGGAGCTCATCACATCTGCTTTCACAGCAGCAACAGCAGGCAGAGCCCCTTGTTAACCCCCTTCCTGTGGCTTTTACACGTCATGGAACATTCCCGGAACGGGCCAACGTTCCACCCACTTCAGGGAACAGACATAAAGGCGCAACACACAGAGATATCCTTCTCCTTACCCTGTCCGCCCTCCTCCTCCGCCACCGCCGCCGTTCCCCCCCTTCCGTGCACATTCATTCTCCCCCTCCCGCCCAGCTGCCACCACCACGAGTTTCCCCCTCAGCCCCCGCCAGGGGCTCCCACATGCCACCTCCGCCCCACCAGCCGCAAGAAGGAATGAAGCCAGTTCAGGCGGCTGCCAGGTCACCCCGAGCCCTTGGAGCCAGTGACTGAAATTCCTTCCGACAGCAAACCCCCCCCCCCCGCCGGCCTGAGAGCGGATCTGTCCTCCCCTCCACCTCCCCGCTAGCTACCTTGAAATGGGCAGAGCCGTGCCTCAGCCGAGCAGCAGCCGTGTCGCGTCCCCTCCTCGGAGCTCTCTCTTCTCTTCCTCCGCCTCCTCAGCTGCTCATTAGTAACCATGCACATACTTCTTCCCCACAGGAGGACATTACGCAAGGCAGCCTGCTCCTAATCTGCATACACTTACATGCTGGGTATTCCCCACATTCCCTAGCAATAGGCCACTAGCGAAGACGTTCCCCTTTGCGCGCACACGACACATACACAAGAAAAGATACCGGGGGATACACGGGGGGGGGCAGGATTTTCTCCTGGCGGGGGAAGGGAAAGGGAGGCGGTTCCTAAGTAAGGTTGCCAGGTCGGAACTTCCCTTCACAAAGCCAAAAAAGACACACACTGACTGGAACCCGAGGTGGCGTCTCTTTCCACCAGAGCTCTCTGCAATTGGAGAGGGGGGCTTCCGTTAGTCAACGTACGCTGCACCTCCGAAAATACGGGAACATCCCCTTGTCGGAGGGGAGGGGGTTTGCGACAAACACGGTTCCCAGCACAAGTGAAAGCGGGCTGATTCGCTTGCACGCGCGCACACACACACACACTCCCCTTCTCTAACACATATACTTTTTAATGGTCCAGCGGGAAAGGGGTGAAATAGTATCACTACACACACACACACACAGGTCAACACTGGCCACTCCCTTTTCACACACACACCGGGCATACCTCAACCTCTCGCAAGTATTGCCCCGAAATGCACCAAGCTGTCGCATGTTATCAAACGCGTCTTAAACGCAGGGCCATCAACTACTGAAACAGTCTCTTCCCCCTCCACAGTCATAGTAAATTCAATCATCATCATCATCAAGACCACCTCAAAGTACTGTCAGTCGCTCCCCCCAATCGGGCGAGGGGGGGGGGGAGGCAGCTGTCTTTGCAGCAGCAGCTCACCTGGGAGTCACCGAGAAGGAAAGCCCTCTTCTCTAACTGGAGCCGTCGTCGTTGTTGTTGTTGTTGTTGTTGTTGTCTGGACCGTGTGTGATTTCTTGTGGCTCCCTTACTAAGCCCCGGTCTGTGGTGAAGTACCTTGCAGGATTGCTTTATATAGCGACCGATAGAGATATTCCAACAGCCAAAGGGCGTCTGGTTCGTGTGTTTCTGTTCAAACCGATCATGCCTCTGGCTCAGCGCTTTCGCTTCCCCCCTTCTTTCTCCTCGTTAACTCGATTACAAAACAAAACACACACAAAAATCTATGCACACATACATATATATTGAAGGGCAGGCCCGAGAAGCCGCAGTTCCCGAGCGTGTGTGTGTATGTTTTCCCTCCCTTCTGGATGATAGGAGCCTCTGATCTGCAGACAGACGGGGTTATTCCTGGCACCACTTCCCAGAACAGAAGTTACAAGGGGAGAGCGAGCGAGCGAGGGGAGAGCTCAGCCAGTGATGTCATCGGATCCCCCAGCGCGTCCCAAGGAGGGAGGGACGGAGGGAAGTAGACTGAACCAGAAGATCCAGTTCTAGAGAGCCACGGAGGGCTTGTATGTGTGTGCGTTTGACAGACGGAGCGTGTTTGAGAGGTGCACCGTGCAAGGCGGGGAGAGGAAGGGGGCGGCGCCTCTGCGAGAGCCGCGAGTCTCTCTCGTCGGTCAGGGGAGATCTCGCTTCCTCTTCCCTCCCCCTCCAAAGGGAACTCCCCGGAGAGCCGGTCTCAGCTTGCCATGCAAAAGTTGTGCGTCTTCCCAGCTTGAGAATTTCCTTTAAGGATGTGGGTGGGATCCTCTTTCCCGTTGTCCCTTTTCTCCTCCTCCTCTTCCCCTTTTGTTTCTTTCTTTCCCCGCTCTGCACCTCCCTCGCCTGGCCAAGGTCACATTATCTGTCGGAAGAGGAACAAAATGAAGAAAGGGGGAGGAAGGGAAAAGCAAAAAAAAAAATCACACACACACAAAACCCCGCGCTGACTGCATTTCTGCGGCATTTTTAAAGCTGGACCTGCCTATATTCTGTGGTCCGTTCTCCCCCCCCCCCCCGCCCCTCCTCAAGTCCTTCTGCTGTTTGCAGTACTCCGCAGTTTTGGAGTTTTGTTGTTGTTTGTTTTGTACACTGCTCTTAGCATGCGATTTTTTAAAAATAAAATATCTGACATCCTTTGAGCAGTTCTATTTCGGGATCCGATGTGCACGTCCAGATGGAAAGTCATTCTGCGAGGGGGGTTTCTGCTTTCTTTGGGACTGATTATTGTGAACTGTTTTCGTTTGATTATCTTCGTATCTGACAAATCATTTCGGTAATAACTGTTTGAAAAATGCAATCGGAGGGAAGGGAGGGAGTTGTGTGTGTCCCCCCCCCACACACACACACACATACATACACAAGGAAAAAAAACCACCCTTAAAACATTTTCGGTTGATTCGCTGTTCGACAGAAATTGTCCGGGTGACGTTGGTTGAGGAAGCGTCTACGATAGCACGCGTAGGAAGAAGTCGTTGCCAGCACATCTCAAGGGACTCTTACAGCCGTCAGTCAAAACAGGATGATTCTTTTGAGTTTATTATCGGCTTCCGCTGGGGGACCTATGAGCCAATCAAAGTTCGCAGCGTTTTACATCGGCTGTGCTTACTCTGTTCCTAAACCAGAATATGGAAAAGTCTACTCTTGTAAAATGGAACGTAGGCAGGATCTACACTACTGCTTTATAAGTGGTATTGAAGTGCACTGACAACTGTTGGGACACATCTACACCTAGCAGGATATAACACTATGAAAGTGGTATATGGAATGTGTCAAGGGCCCAACAGTTTTCAGTGCATTTCCAATACTGCTATTAAGCAGCAGTGTAGATCCTGCCTCCATATACCGCTTTCATACCGCTTTCATAGTGCTATATCCTGCTTGACGTAGAGCCTCTTGAGTTCACATGATTAGTATGTAACTTCTGACCACACCAGGAAAAAAACGTCTGTAAAAGAGCATCCTGTATTGACAGCCATAGGTGTGCACAGCACATTTCACTGTGGTGTGCACCCAGGGAATTTTATTTATTTTATTTTCTGAAAGATGAACATTGAATACTCAATCATGAAGGACATTATTTTTATTCATTTATTAAACACTGTAGACGCTGATGCCCTACTCCGAGTTCAGCTTGCCTGACCGTGGGAGGGCTGTTGCAGGTGAAGATAGAGGAATGGGCTCTTAAGGCCCCAGCAGTGGTGGGGCTTTGTAGTGACACTGGCCGGAGGAGGGGCCTACAAGACGATATTAGCCTTTGGGGGCCCTCCTCTTCGCCTCCTCTCGGCTCCCAGCAGAGAGGCTCATTCCTGCTGAAGGGAGCAACGGTGCTCTCTTGGAGATAGCGGTTCCTCGGTGTGGCGGCAGAGCAGCCGGAGGGCAGTCAGAGGGCCATTGCTTCTGCATCTGGATCTCCCTCTGGATCCCTGCTCAGTGGCCCCCTCAATTTGGTGCTTTTTGCTTGAGAAATTAGGGTGTGCCTGGGCACACCTGGCACACCCCTTGCGCACACCTATGTTGACAGCTCATGTCTGTGTCCTCAGAGTGTGCCATAAAACTCAAAAGAACCAACACAATCAGATGTTGGAACCTTGAGTTTTGTGGTGCTCCCAGATGAAGCTTTTGAGTGCCCTCAGTCTGCCTCATTCACAGAATTTTACGGACGGCATGGTGTCCAGAAGACTTTGTCTTCAACGTGGCTGTTATTTTGTGAATGAGGCAGGGCAATAACACTATAAAAGCCTCATCTGGAAGCACCTCCAGTCAGTGGAGGCTGGTGGCTCTGATGTCAGTGGGATAATGAATCCGCTTCGGGTTTCAGCCAGAACTCTAAAGGAGCTATCCATTAGGGTTCTGACTGAAACCCAGAGCGGATTCACCACCCCACTGACTTCAAAGCCACCAGCCTTCACTGTACCCAGTTGTCACCACTTTGGTGTAAAAAATCAAAAATAAACTTAGATCAATGGGGGCACACCATGGTTTTTACATGGTGTGCCCCCCACATCCATAGTCAAAGCACAATTCACATGTTTTTCCTCTATATAAATACTGGATTAGGTGCTTCCTAGTGCAGATCTGACATGAAACCATGGATCTGTGGCATGGCACAGTCCATAGATATTAACCTACCTCACAGGGTTGTTGTAAGAATAAAATGGAGAAGAGGAGGACCATGTAAGCCACCTTGAGTTCCTTAAGAGGAAGAAAAGTGAGCTATAAATGTAATAATAAATTTTAAAAATTGACATAGCTGCAATTTGGTGGTGAATTTGGAGAGATGACTTCATGTGAAAACCTCAAGTCTATGTTTTTATGTCACTGTGGCACCACAAAACACTGGATTAGGGGTTGGTTTGTTTTTTACAGTATTCAGCTGTAATCTATGTGCTTTTGATCCTATTACAGCCTAGTTTGTGATTCCTGTCTGAAACTAACAAGAGAATACACTACTATATATGAAATGGAAGCCCTCCTTTTTCTTTTATATTTCTGGGTAATATGCAACTACTTTCAGTTTTCACACATCCTGCCAAACGTTTGAAGTTTACTTCTGTATACAGTTGTAATTTAAAGCCACCACCTCAAATTAGAGTTTAGCCACAGTGCCACAACTTTGGACTGGTAGTTCAGAAGAACTGCAGACTGTTTTGTTCATACCAAAAGTCTCCTCTGGGATTGGTCCTGGGCGCCTGTAATAATAGTAAGGATCTAAATTTTCTGTGAATGGATGCGTGGAAAGTAGCTGTTCTGGAAAACATCAGACAATTGTTAACCTAGGAATCGCACAAGGTTAAGTAAAGTTTGTTTGTTCTACATTTCACCCACAGCCATGTCATCATTTTATAGGCCCCATTCAGAAGATACCTTAAACCATGGCTTTAACCATGGTGAATAAGACCTTTTGCTTTATTCGCCATGGTTAAAGCCATGGTTTAAGGTGTCTTCTGAACAGGGCCATAGTGTTTGAAGCAGTAGATGTTACATGTTGTTAGAAGAGAAAAAAATCAATGAAGCAAAAATTGGCCAACTAAATCCTCCAGAAAACTTGGGTGTTTAAAGGAAATGTTGATGAGAACTGGAAAAAGATGTAAACAAATATCTGAGTTGCACTGCATTGCAAGTGTCAAATACCTTACCGATGCCAGGCTGTTTGTATTATCACCAACACTGCTTTGTAAAGAGTCACTGTTAAGCTTTACCCTAATTGTCACTGTCTGTACTTTTTGCATTGCATTTCCCTGTGACCTCACTGCTTACAACATCCCTCCACACACCCACACACACCTATGTGTATATATCTGCAAGTTAGGTCAACGCTTCATGCATCTGATGAAGTGGACTCTAATGCTTACATCTCAGATCTCCAACTCCGTATTCATGGGCACCATTCCACCCAAAGGCACCTTTCTTGGGATCCATCAGACTCCCTGCTCCTCTCCAGGCTGGTTTTTTTATGTAGGTTATTTTAAAAGTTTTAAAAAAACTTTTAAAATAACCTACTGGAAATTAGTTAACCTAAATTAGTTAAAATAACCTACTGGAAAATAAATACTGGAAATTAGTTAAACCTGGAGTGCTCTGGGGAAAAGTGACTACAAAGCAACTGAGGGACGTTGAGCAGCAGAAAACACATAGGGCAGTACCCAGTAGCAGTGTCCAATGGGGGCTGCTGCACTTTTGCAATTGACATAGCCCTAGCGTGAGCGACACCTAGTGCAACACCAAGAGCTTAAATTAATGTGATGAGCTACCCCACTGGATACTGACCACAGATTCCCAAACACCCTGGAAGGAGTGTAAAACTACTTCTGAAAAGCTAAGACAGACAACATCAGAGCAAAGGGAGCCTTAGTACTAAAAAGGAGAGAGAGAGAGAGAGAGAGAGAGAGAGAGAGAGAGAGAGAGAGATTCAGAAAGGTGTTCCACGAAGGTATGCAGATCTGATAAAAACCTCCTTTACTGGTGCTCTATTCAGAGCATATATGCAAGGAGTAAGTTGTGAAAAAGTTGATATTGCTATACATCTCATGATGTGAATCCCAGGACTGAACCTGAACGTATTTCTAAAAGTTACTATCAAGGACAGAGCATGGGCTGCATGTTGTCTTGGACCTCCACAAGTGTGGGTCCACAGTAGCCCACCTTCAGACTCTTTTGGACCCAAATGGGTTCTTGATATTTCTGGGGGATGTTAAATACAAAATGAATACAATCAACCCCCAGCTAGATCCCATTTAGGAGATTAGGCTATGGCAGTGATGGCAGCAAAGAAAGCTAACTTCTCCGCCTACATTTCGAGCTCCATCACACCAATAATTTGTCGCACTCTTGCTATGCCTGGTATGTGTTTTTGCAACGCAGTACTCACATGATGTCGTCCCTGTCCTGCACTCATCTTGCCTCTTTCCCTCCATTTTCCATCTTATTTTGGAGCGGGGAAAGTCTGTTTCCCCCCCCCATGTGCAATAAAGCCACTCCTCCCTCCCATGTATTGCTGTCCTTGTGCTATATCAGACCATCCCATTTTTTGTTGTGGCCATGTGTGTTGAATGGTGGTCTCGCTGACAAAAGGGGAGAGCGGGCAGTTTTCCGCTCAACTTCTCAACTGTGAAGGGGAGGGGAGAGGGCACCCGATCACCCCATGGAGAAGGCGAGCAACGCCACTGCCACCCAGGCCCGGGACACGGTCCCATTCAACGCTATGGTTCTTACTCCTGAGTAGACATGTCTAAGTTTCCTGACCAGAACAATGTCGGCTTCCCCTTGTCATGCCAACATTGACCACAAACTTCTCCCAAAACTACTTGTAATACTTTCTCTTCACTTACCTTGTTTAGTATGATCTTAGGGGAAAGCATAGTGTGTTCATTTACCATAATAGCACAGTTTCAGGCTACTGTACTATTGTATTTGTGCAGAAATTATATATATATATATATATATATATATATATATATATATGTTTTAAAAAAATAAAAATTAACTGCTGGGGGAAGGAGAATGTCGTGGGCAAGGCGGGAGATTTCCCCAGCATAGTAGCAATACTGGTGAAAAGTTACATGAGTGCAACAACACACAGACATGAAAGTGCCCAGTGCTTGACTCACTAAGGAAATGGACAGGGAAACCGCGGATGCAAACTGGGAAAAAAAGTAGGTGTGATGGAGCCCTTCATCAGCTCAGCCAGCAAACTGCGTGTTTTCTGGGGAAGCTCAGGCGGCTGTCGTGTCCAGAGTGCATTTTATCACCTTAGACTGAAACTCCAATTGCAATTCCATCTGGAAAACACAGACATTAGCTATCCAGGCACTACTGATGCCCAGCCTGGGCTACTGTCATGTGCTGTACTTAGGGCTGCCTTTGAAGACAGTCCAGAAACTTTAGCTGGTGCAGAATGTGGCCACCCAAATGTTGGCGGGAGCAAGGCAGTCAGATCATATATAACTCCTATACTGTGCCAGCTGCACAGGCTACCAGTATAGCTGATTACCAGTACAGCTGGCACAGTATTTTGATCTTTATGACCTTAAATGGTTTTGAACCAAATTACTTGAAGGATCATCTTCATCCATATCAGCCTGGCCATGCTTTAACATCAGCAATAGAGGCCCTTCTCACTTGCACACCTTTGAGGGCAGTTAAGTAAGAAAGTACACAAGAGAGGACTCTGGTCTCATGCTTCTGGATGGATTCCCATCGTGGGTCCATTGGCAGTCTTATCAGCCCCCATCAGTGCAAGCTTTTAGGAAGGCCTTGAAGACTTACTTGTTTTCTCTGGCTGTTCTCTGATTATGTTTCTACTGTTACATGTAGTGCAATATAATTGCGATGGGACAGACAAATGGATTAAAAAGATTTGCATGCAAAGCGCCTTGTATAAATGTACCATAGCAATTCTGAGGACCGTCGGGCCCCTCCCAGCTCTCCTGTTCTGTGATGATCCTATTACATCATTTGAATCTTCTCAAATAAGGTGAAGGGTGAAGCAACTTAACAAAGGAGAATTAAGATGAAGAGACATGCTACAGTGTTTGCATAGCAATGGCTTCATCAAATAATTTGTATGAGGAATATGTGCCTCTGTTCTGGAGCTTTGCATTCTAAAAGCATTTTTTCTTGTAAAAAAAAATCTAAAACTAAAAATTAAACAAGTTATGAGCAGGACTTACCTATGCTGCATGAATATATGTTATTATTTGACATTAATGCACCAGCGGTGATAATGGCATCTAATAGAATGCAGAATGAGTAGAATTCTTGGGAAACTGTAATTATGGATATTGAGCTTTTAAAGGGGGAAATCATTTTAGGTCCCTAGATCTCAAAAAAGTTGAATTTAAATAATGCATGTTTTACTTGTCAGATTGTTGAATAGAGGCTGCCTGAAGAAATCTGCCAAACCATTGTACAAAGCTGCCTACAAAATCTGCCAAACCATTAAGAGCACTGTAAATTTATGATAAATTGATCTCTTGACTGCCACCCCCAGCTTGTATTGAATATTTATTTTTATACTAATTAGATTCAATAAAAGGGGGGAGTCCTTATCTGATCATGAAATGTGCTGGTGTAAAAAAATGCAAGAAGATGGGTCCAAAAATGAAGATATATTTGGGAGCAAAATGGCAAAATGGGGGAAGGCACACTGATTTTATGCTTGGTATGGAAAGTTACCAGGATATATGGAAAGAATTTCAGGCAGCATTATATGAGCATCTCTTACCACAAATCATAAGATATGTGAGATGGTGCCTGTCTGTGATTTTTCTGACTAATTTCATTTTCATTTATTAAATTTCTATACCATCCCATAGCTGAAGCACTGTGGGCGGGTCACAAATGTTTTTAAAAATCATTAAACTATATTATACAAAGTAAAAAAAAACCATTTACATAAAAAGCATATAAACAGATAGCACACAGAGAGACAATAGATATCTAATATTTATTTATTTATTTATTTTGCTACGAAACCTAGGTAGCTATCTTATGTTATTAGCATCATTCAATTTATATTTGGTATTTATATTTGGACATTTATATATTTGGACATTTACTGTAACTACAAAATAAACACAATAAAACTGTAAATGTAATAAGAATGTAAGGAGAGTCCTGGACTCTGGTAGATCAGACCAATGGAACATTTAGCTCAGCATCCTGTTTCCATCCTCAGACAGCCAAATTTTCCCTTGTTGTCCACAACCAAGGCATGAAGGCAACAGCAGCCTGCATTGCTTGTCTCCCTCCCACCAGCCCAACCAACAACAGGCATTCAGTACTTCTTGATGTTTTCTTGTTGTTTGTTAATTATGTAAGGGTGCTTCCAGGCAAAGGTCCCTAATGTAATTCATCAAAAATGTTTGGAGCTATTTGGTTTTCCCCTCCTTTACTGATATTCTGTGGTAAGGAAAAAGATGGCAGAAGTGGTGAGAAAATATGCAATGGCTGCAAATGGAAGATGGTGATGTCTGGACCTCCTGCAAAATTGTCTGAAGGAGGCAGGATGATTGCACAATACAAGCCTCATCTAGAATCATCTTTGTTATGATTGTCATTGAGCTTTTCTACACGAGGCATTTAATGTGCATTCACGATTCTTTACTCATGGTTGTTTACGGGTTCTTCAGACAACGTTGTGATCCTCTAGTTTTGCTTTTCTTTTTTCAGAGCACTTTCGCAGGTGTTTTTGGAACAGGGAAATTGGAGTATTATTTCTGAAAGTGCCGTTTCTACTTGTGTATTTATGCTATTCTGCTATAGCACAGCTCCACCTAGAGGTTATGTAACAGAAAGCAGGAACGGAAAGTAGATACTGCAATTAACAGCCTCATCTAGAAAAATTCCTCATTATTACCCACAGAGAAGAGACCCCAGCTCTTTGCTAACTAGCCTTCCCCATGCTGATGCCCTCCAGAAGTGTTGGATTATAATTCCCATACATCCAAACCAGCGTGGGCTACAAATTATAGGAGTTGTCATCAACACATCTGGAGAGCACCAGGTTGAGGAAGTTTGTACTAAATCAAGTGTATGGGGGAGGGGAGAAAAATCTGTCCCCCTGCCATCTTTAAGCCATTTCCCTCCAACTCAAGTCCAATATCAGAAGAGAGAAAATGGTAGTGAAGTAAGCATGGTATTGAAGTAAGGCAGGGGAAAGGATGATTTTTTTCTTGTCTACTGGCACATTCAGCTTAGTATAAAAACTTAACTCCCACACCTGCTTCATAGTCAAACAGGCAACTATATGTTTAATAAATATGTGTACATCTGGTGTGAGGAGCCAGTAAGTTGGTCCTAACTACAGGTGCTTCTGAGAAATAATAATATATGCCTGAAATGGTGCCCCTGAAAGGGCCTGGCTTATTTTATATTTTGTACTGTTCTCACAATGAGAGCAGCAACTAATTAATGCCAGTCCCGAAGAAATAAAAAATTTATGGACAACAAACATGAATGTGAAGGGCTATTCCATTTTCAAAAACTGCATCTTTTCAGTGGCTGAATTCAGATGACACGTTTAACAATTGTGGGTTGTTGAAGCAACAACCCGTTGAGTTGTTAAATGTGTCGTCTGAATGTAACCACACAACGGAGCAACAACCCACAGTTGGTAAAGTAGCAACATTCAACAACTGAGAGGAACAACTCACTTTGCGAGTTGGTTGTTGAATTGTCAGTTGTCAATTGACAAACGTGTCATCTGGAGCGATGCGTTGTTGAATCAACGATCGTGAGTTGTTGAGCACGGAAGATCAGAGAGTGGAGTGGCAAGAGAGGCAGAAAGTGGACGGCCGCTCAAGCACTCTCACAACAGATCCCCAGCATCGCTGCCATAGCAACCAGGCAGCCGTCATGAAGCTCAACAAGGGGCCAGCTTCTGCAAGCACTCACGCAGGGTGCCCAGTCAGCTACCCAAACAGACAGGGAAGTGCACCAGAAGGGCACTACGGCAAAGGGGGGGAGGGGGAAAAGGGGGGAGGGGGAAAAGGAATAACCCAAAACCCCAGGCACCCAGGAACAAGGGGCTTCCCCCCCACACTCCAACAGGGAGAACGGCAACCCACCCGAAGCAGACCTCCACTGCACCGCCACCTCCACCCTCACTTCACTCAGAAGCACGAGGGCCGGGGAAGCGGTGACCAGAGAGCCCCCCCCCATTCGCCCAAAACGATCGGACAGTGAGCTATAGCCACGTACATTCCCAAGATGCATGAAACGGCAAGGCAAAGGGCACCCGTGGGCGACAGCCAGCCACCTGCGGATGTTGTGGAAAACAGGCAGAGGTATGCACAACAATCCCAAGGACACAAAGTGGCTCCGGCCAGCAACGACAACAACGCCTACACGCAGGCCACATTCAGAGGAAGCACAACAGCCCACCAGTACCCACCATCATACAAACACACGGGATGGGGATAAGCAGCCCAGGGCATAGGCAGCCGTCAACTCCAACACACATATCCACTGGCAACATGGAGCCAGAGGGAGAAGCAGCCCGGGGCGACCTGGCCGAGGACACCGGCTCACAAACCCCAGGAGAGGGGAGCAGCCAAGACGCCCCGGAAAAATGCAGAGCACAGCAATGGTCCCACAAAGAGACTGGGCAATTCATAGAGCTCTGGGGAAGCCCGGAAGCTAGGAGGATCATGGCCACTGCCAGGCACAATCAGCTCTACTCATGGCTCACCAAGCAGATGCGGGAACGGGGACACGACCGCAGCGGCAAGCAATGCAAGGACAAGCTGCACGGGCTCAAGAGGAGGTTCAAGGAGATTGTCGCCCACAATAAAAGGATCGGCATCCAGCCATGCACCATGGGCTTCTACGATGGTCACGCCTGCTGTTGGAGTGGCACAACGTCGTCCCGGGACACACGGTAGGCAGCGGGGTCACCACCAACGAGCTGCCGCGCACACGACAACAAGCACGGCTGGACCAAGGGGCGCAACGGGAGGAGGGCCCCGCTGCACGGAAACCACAGCCGCCAGCACGGAAGGACGCCCCTCGCCCAACACCCCCCCAAGAAGGCCCCGGCAGCAGCACCTCCACCCCCCAAGAAGGCCCTGGTGGCAGCACCTCCACCCCCCAAGAAGGCCCCGGCGGCAGCACCTCCAACCCCCAAGAAGGCTTCGGCGGCAGCACCTCCACCCCCCACTAAGGCTTCGGCGGCAGCACCTCCACCCCCCAAGAAGGCTTCGGCAGCCGCACCTCCACCCCCCCAAGAAGGCTTCGGCGGCGGCACCTCCACCCCCCAAGAAGGCCCTGAAGGCAACAGCCAAAGCATGTCCTGCCAAGGTGAAGCCGATGGGCCGTCCAGCGCCATCCGAAAGCCCTTCGTTGCTGGCGATGCTGCCACCCATGCCGCCCAGGACAGCCAACACTTCAAGGAGTATCTCCCCCATGCCAGCCTCTTCCAGCAGCAGCAGCCCCACGGCCTTCCTTCAGCTCATCTGTGCGGACATGCAGGTCAAGGATCGTTCACCCAAGCCCCTGGTGCCAGAGACCCAGCAGGAGGATGAAAAGCCAGGGCTGTCGCGGCCGAGGAAAATACCCGCGAAGGGGAGTGCGGCTGTCAGGGCAGGGTGGGCGCCACAGCCAGTGCCGGCACTTCGTACGCGCCTGGGGTCCTCGAAACATGCAACTATGGTGCAGTGTTTCACTTGCAGCATCTTGGATGCCGTGACGGAGATGGGGCCGGTGTCACAGGAGGACCAGGTCGAAATGGAGCAGCTTGTGGAACAACAGGTGGGCGACGTGCTGGAGCCAGAGCTGTCACCGTCCCAGGAACAGCAGCTGGACATCGATACGCAGGCCACCGATGACACCTTTGTGGAGATGGCAGCGATGGAGGAGGAGTCGCCGTCGGATGCCGAGCTCGAGGCCAGGGTGGCAGTGCTCGAGGAGGAGATCAAGGGGCCTCCACAGCCGGAGGACGAGCCGATGGAGGGAGCGGCCCCCCTGGAGGAGGAGCCGCCGCCGCCGCCCGCAGGCGAGGACAGTGCGGCCGCAGCCAAAGAAGCCCGTCCCCTGACCAACGTGCAGAGGTGTGTCCGTATGCACAACAGAGGGCAGACTGGCTGCAGGTGGCGAGGGAGTTGGTCACGGTCACGGAGACAGCAGGAGAACGCATCCACGACCTGTTCACACGCATGGCAGCCGAGGAGGAGGCCAGGCGCACCAAGGAGCACGTCCTCACCGTGTAGGCCACGCACACAGCCAGTCAAGCCGTGGAAGAGTGTGCCCAAGCCATACAGGAGGCGGGGAGGGACGTGCGTATAGGTCTAGAGTGCCATGTCACCGGGATGACCGAGGCATGCGGGAGCGCACAACAGCCATCGACCGCCAAACCGAGGTGCTCAGGGAGCTTGCCGAGGTGCCTACCATGGGCCCCCGCAGCCACCTCCCTACATGGGGCCGTATGGATACATGGCGCCACCACAGCAACAGCAGTACTTGCGCCCACCAGTGGCCGCAGCGTACCAGGCCCCACGTTCGGTGTCGGCAGCAGCAGGTGCCTCAAGGAAGGCGGGGGGGGCGGCCAGAGGGCAGGAGCAGCGGAGCATAGGCAGCCGGCCGAAGAGGGGCCGCAACATCCCACCAGACTCCGCCGAAGAGGGAGAGGAGGAGGGGGAGAGGGAGGAGGCAGAGGAGGAGGAGGAGGAGGGGGTGGAAAGACCCTTCCAGGGCGATATGGCCTAAGGCAAGGTCGTCCTACGGGTCCCTAGACTCATCCACCATGGTACCATAGGGGAATGCAGTTGTAGGTTCACCCCCACCCCTATACGCAGTAAGGCCCCTTTAGATCCCCGTCCCTCTGGCCGGCGCCTCCCTCGGCCTGGTCTAGACGCTCAAGGCTATGTCCATCAGTATCCCTATGCAACATTGTTGCACACGCTAGATGCCTCTCATTCCCGGCCATGTCTCCCCCTATTGCAGCCAGATCCAGTCGAGATGGCAGCACCCTACAGGTCCGACAGGCACCGAGCAGGGCGCATTGTCCAACGCCGAAAGGCCCTTCAGCATGGAGGTTGGTTATGGGGCTGTTGGGCGGGATGCATTGGTGTTGCTGTGGCCTCCGTGTCACTGATAGCAGTCCCCCCTCCTCTCCCCCCTTTTGTTCTCATCTCCCAGGGAGATGAGAACAATCTCTACGCTCCCTCCGCTGTGCCATCTGCAGAAGGTGGAGGACCCAAAAGGCACAGCATCTCCACGCTCTGGACTTGGCCCTGGGAGAAGTCATACGTCGCATACGATGTCTGGAATGAAGCGTCCGGCGTCGCCGCTATCCGATCAACGGCCAGCCATAGGCCTTTCCGCCGGCATGGAGGCTCACGCCCATCCCCCCTCGCCGTAGCGTAGACTCGGCCTGCTGTGCCGATCCCCCCTCGCGCACCCCACTCTGGCTGCTTCCTGTCACACCCCTCTCTCGCAGGTGCGCTTCAGCCTAAACAAATCCTCCTGCCCTCCCATTCCCATGCTACCGTAGTTGGCTGTCCCATGCTCCCAGCCTTGCCCCACCTCCCTCCTCCCTCCTGCTCCGTCACGCCCACCGCTTCTCCCGTCCTGGCTGCCCCCCCCTCTGGCCCACCCGGCATTGGCGACTATGTCCCGGAGGGAGCTCG
Source organism: Anniella stebbinsi (assembly GCA_029215795.1). Lineage (NCBI taxonomy): Eukaryota > Metazoa > Chordata > Lepidosauria > Squamata > Anniellidae > Anniella > Anniella stebbinsi. The sequence goes on from JARDYH010000003.1 coordinate 195,354,421, forward strand.
CAACGGCCTGCTTGCAAGGAGCGATCCAGGCGGCCACGCAGAATCACGGCGACGCCGATGAGGAGGATCTATTCCGTGCCCAGCTGAGGCGGCTGAGTGGAGCCTTGCCCGCGAAGCCAGTGTTCGGGACGGAGTCCTTCCGCTGGCCCCTCGGAGCAACGGAGGCCGTGCCTTGTCTCCGGGCCGCCATCCTGCCACTGGTTCGTCCCCGTGGGGCACCCACGATGATTGTGGAGAAGCTGGCCAAAGGCATGGCCGAAGAAGCCCTCCACCGCGCTCCCCCCCTCTCGACGTCGGCTGAGCTTCTTGCCAAGCGCGAGACCATCCGTCGCTGGGTGCTCCCCCGGATGGATGCCGTGTGGAATGAGATGCAGGACTTGGAGGACTGGGACGACGAGCGCTTCCGTGGAAGCTTCCGCATGTCCTGCACAACTTTTGAGGTGTGGGTGGCCAAGGTGACACCTGTCCTGCAGCGGGAGTGTATAAATATGCGCCGAAGTATTCTAGTTTCCCGTCGGCTCGGCCTGACACTGTACAAGCTGGCCTTTAACGTGGGCTACCTGCCGCTGTCTATCATCTTCAGGGTGGGCGTGTCTACCGCGTGCGAGATCTTCCGTGAGACGGTGAGCATCCTGAACGAGCTATACCTGGCCAACGTCATCCGGGTGGGGGGACGAGAAGGAGAACATGCGTGGCTTCCATGCCCTGGGCTTCCCGCGGGCAGTGGGAGCGATGGACTCTACCTACGTATGCATCCTGCCCCCCCCCACCCATGGTGAGGAATACTACAACCACAAGCATTTCTACAGCATGGTTCTCCAGGCGGTGGTGGATGCCAAGGGCTGCTTCCTGGACATCTATGCAGGCGTGTCTGGGCGGAGCCATGACACAGCTGTCTTCTGGAACTCCCCCCTGGCTGCCAAGCTGGCATCGGGACACTTCCTGAAGTCTGGCCCCACTTCTGTGTGCGGGCATGTGATGGGTCTGCTCCTCCTGGCTGACCAGGCGTTCGCCCTGCAGCCGTGGTTGATGACCCCATACCGCTACCCGCGCACCAACGTGCAGAGTAAATACTACTACCATTGCCGTGCCCGCCTGCCCGTGGAGCGTGCCTTTGGGCGTCTGAAGGAGCGCTGGCACTCCCTGTTCAGCTTGCTGGACTTGCAGTCCGACATCATTCCAGACATGATGGTGTGTTGCTGCATCCTGCACAACTTCTGCGAGTCCCGTGGGGACGTGTTGCTGGCCGAGCACCCCCACCTCCTCCAGGCGGGCGAGGACGCCGATGCCATTCCTGTGGACGGGCGGGACATTGAGCCTTTGCCAGGCCCTGAGAATCCTGTTGGGGAGCGCTGCGGCGTGCGGAGCCATCCCGGGTGCGTGAATGCATCAGTGCCTGGATCTGGCTGTGGACTGGCATCTCTCCCTGGCATGCCGCCTCTCTCCACCTCATCCCCTTGGCACGTTCCATGCTTGGCTTTCTGGGTGTGTGGCCTCGGCCGTCCCCTCTTCACCGCTGTGCCTTCCAGGCACCTCCTCCCTTCCATGTGCCTTATTGCCCATGTTTGTGCTCCTTGCTGAATAAAGTTTTCAAACCCCCCCCCACTCTTGCTTACTTTCCTGTGTGTGCGGGTGGCTGCTCTGTGAGGGAGGTGGGAGGGGGCTGGGGCTGGGGGCTGGGGGAGGTGGGTGGCCCTCGCGGCTGCCAGGTCTCCTGTATAGGGTGGGCAGGGGTGGCTCCCTGGGGCGTGGGCGCCAACATTTGGGGTGCGATGCTGGGTGTGACTGTTGTATTGGTGCTGCCATTCCTCCTGGCTGCCTCTTTGCCCGTGGCTGCTGAGTTCCGCCCACTGACTGAGGTGGCCAATGGGGTTTGGGAGGCGTGTCCTGCATCGGCTTTAATGGCGGCGCCCATGGTTTTCGGCCGCAGTGCCTTCTGGGATACCTCCTGGAGGACTAACGGAGTTCGGTAAGCAGGGAAAATGGAGGCCGAACTGTCAGTCAGAGCCGAGTAGGCAATTTGCAACCGGGATGGTAGCCGATTCCTTGCAGCGCCTGCTGCAGCGTGTTGTCTGTAGATCACCACCTTTTTCAACAACCGTTGGTAGGTAATTCAACAACCGTTGCTCAGCGTGTCGTCCGAATTGAGCCAGTGTCTTCTTTTACTAAACGTGATACAAATACATACTACTGAAAAGAAGCACAGATGAATCTGGAGTGCAAAGAGCTTTTCTACACATAGGAAAAATCCCGTGCCTTACCAGGGCTTTTGTCCTCACAGTATGCCCACCATCGTGACACCCCATTAACTGTGTTGTTGTTTTTTAAGTGTGCGATTTCTGGGGGATAGCACAGGAGACATCCTGTCTGTTGACAACATTGTGTGATGGACCCACAAACCTCCAGGAGTGGCAAATCACAAGCGGCTCTAAATCACTCATTTAGAGAAGCTCAAAGAGAGTAGGGTGCTTGGCCCAACTAAGAATTCTTGGTCAAGGCAAAACTCAGGTTGAATGTTCATGCTGATAATTTCTGCGAATATTCTAATTTTTGGCAACCTGCTTGGAGTTGAGACATCTCAGGATTTTGCATATAATGGAATCTGTTATCACTCATGCATTAAAATCGTCAAAGACAGACGAATATATGCTTAATCACCCCAATCTAGCAGTAGTAATCTCTGTGTGGAAACAAATGTCTGCACACAGATCGCCTAAGGTGCAAGTGTAAAAGATAACTGTCATGGGGGGGGGGGGGGGAATGGGAAGGTCATATGCAGCCCAGAAGCACTGTTGGCAGTCCACTTAGGCATAGTCAAAGGAAGGTTGTGGGGAGAATATGGGCATCCCTTCTAACCATCCTTGAACAGCCTGGTTCCATTAGGGAGTATTGGCTACAGGGAATGCTTTTTGCTTTTTAATATTCTTTCATTTTTAATGCAGGTGGCAAGTTGTACATTGTCTAACACCAATTCTGAACACGTTACTTGAAAGTTAAACCTGTTAGCTTGCGACCCAAGTTAGTGTGCAGATCAGGGAATTAGAAATATTCACACTTTTCATAGTGTTTATAATTGTGTTGGTTCCAAATAATAATAATAACAACAACAACAACGGCTGACATTTTTCTTTTTCAGCACCAAGCAGCTGTAAACAGGTAACAATTACTTAAAAGACATAATGTGGGTGGTGGATCTGACATAATATATCATTTCACCTGTTCTTTGTCTCTCTTGATTTTTAGCATTTAATATTTATTTACTGACACAGACCCTGTTCAGACAACATGCTAAGCCACGATGGTTGGGCATTTTGAGCTAAACATTATGGCTTAGCATGTTGTGTGAACTATTCCTAACCATGGTGGCTACATAACCACAGTTTAAACACGCTCACTAACCATTTGCTGCAAAAGGGTGAGAGGTCTAACCATGGCTTAGCATGTCGTCTGAACAGGCCTACAGAAATTTTGTATTTATTTATTTATTGCATTTCTATACCCCCCAATAGCCAGAGCTCTCTGGGCGGTTTACAAAAATTAAAACCATGAAAACCATTTAAAATATAAAGCAAACAACAGTGTTAAAACATAATATAAAATACAGTATAAAAGCACAACCAGGGTAAACCGAGCAGCAATGTAGAAATCTATACAGTTTTAAAATACAGACTTAAAATAGCAACGTTAAAAATTAAGCTGATAAGCTGTTAAAATACTGAGAAAATAAAAAGGTATTCACCTGGCATCTAAAAGAGTATAATGTAGGTGCCAGGCTAACCTCTCTAGCTTATTTTGGCTAACTCCTTTGAGTAGAGTGTCTATTTCCTAATATTCAGATGTCTGTCAGCTGAAACAATATGCTATAAGTATTTATTCTGTTTCACATTTATCTTTTATTTTGGTCCAGTTTGTTCTGGGCACATTGTAGAACTCATCTGTTTTTCCTAAATCTTTTCAGAAATGCAAAAGAAAACAGCTACCGCACTACTGGGATCTTGCAGTTTAGATTTATTGTTAACTTCTTCTTTTATTTTTTGTCTAGGAATTAAATTAACAGCAATTATAGTGTGTGAAGGAGACATTCTTAGCACCTACATTCTGCTCCAGACAAAATCTGCCAATGCAAAGGGAATTCGTATAACTACTGTGAATATTTGGTTCACTGTAAGGTCCAACTGGAACACTTTGTATATCATATTTAAGTATTATATCAAAGTTTTAACCATCCTTATCCCTAAAGGCTATGATGATGCCCTGCTTGCTGCAAACATGAACAAGACAAAATAAGTGAGCATTTGGAATGGTTAGGATCAATGTTGTTTCCTGGAGATTCCTGGGAGTTTTGAATGGGCAAATAGTTTGTTCATCAAAAACATTCACACCAAATTACTGAGTTTTGTATGGTAAATTTCCTATTGTTGAGAATTTTCTCCTTTTGAGGGTTTGTGGATAGAACCAAAGTGATTAAAAATGTAACTCATGCAGCTTTTGTACTCACAAACAGATATGCCAAAAATACTTAGGGTTGTTTCCAATTGTGTCTGTCTGCAGATAGAAGGCTCTTCCATGAGTAGTATGAGTGGGGAGAGGTAATTTTTGCAAATTCCATGTTATTCCTTCAGCCCACCACTACCTCCCATGCTGTTCCAAATGGTCACCCCATAAGAATGTAAGAAGAGCCATGCTGGATCAGACCAAGCTCCATCTTGTCCAGCATTCTGTTCATATAGTGGCCAACCAGCTGCCTGTGGGAAATCCACAAGTTGGACATGAATGCAATAGCACCCCCCACTTCACTTGTGTTTCCAGAAACTGGTGTACATAGGCATACTGCCTCTAATACTGGAAGTAGCATATAGTCATCAGGACTAGCAGCCGTTGATTGCCTTCTCCTCCATGAATTTGTCTAATCCCCTTTTAAAGCCATCCAAAATGGTGGCCATCACTACATATTGTGGTAGTGAATTCCATTGTTTAACTATGTAAAGTGTGAAGGAGTACTTATTTTTTTCTGTCCTGAAACTCCCAAGGATCAGCTTCATGGGATGTCCCTGGGTTCTAATATGATGAGAAAGGGAGAAATGTCTCCTTATCCATTTTCTTCACATCATGTATAATTTTGTACACCTTACTCACCTTTATTTTCTAAACTAAACAGTCCCAGACATTGTAACTTTTCCTCATAGGGGAGTTGTCCAACCCTTGATAATTTTAGTTGCCATTTTCTGTGTGTTTTCTAACTCTACAATACCCTTTCTAGGTGCTGCGACCAGAACTGTACACAGTATTCCAAGTGTGGACACACCATAGATTTGTATAAGGGCAGTATGACCTTGGCAGTTTTATTGCTTTCCTAATTATACCTAACATGGAATTTGCCTTTTTCGCAGTAGCTGCACACTGGATTGACATTTTCGTCAAGCTATCCACCACAATCCCAATATCTCTTTCTTGATAAGTCACCACTAGCTCAGATCCCATCAGTGTAAATGTGAAGTTGGATTTTTTATTTTTTATTTTTTTGGCCCCAATGTGTATTGCTTTGCACTTGCTTCTCTTTAACTGATTTTACCATTTTGATGCTCACTCTCCCAGTTTGGAAACATCCTGTTGGAACTATTTACAATCCCTTTTTGTTTTATCTACCCTAAATTATTTGGTGACCACCTCACTGCTCACTCCTGCTCACCACTGCCAACCCTCTGGAGTAGATATGGGGGCACAGTGGGTTGCAGAGGATAGGGGGAATCAGCAAAACTCTCCTCCCTCTCCCTGCCTTTAATGGAAGCCTCTGCTTGAGCAAAGAGTTTTTCATCAGTGAAGTGATACGTTTAGATATAACCCCTAACCATAATGAAGGCCTAAAAACTGCAGAATTAAAACAAACAAATAAAAACTAGATGTGTGGACTGACCACAAGATTCCATTCAGCCCCTGATCTAGCATTTTGTAAATGGCCTGATTCAGCTTGGACCAATTCTGAGGTCATCTGCTTTGACTTGGGTACCTAATCTGAGTTGAGATCAGGAAACCTGAGGCTTCCTTGGAATTTTTAAAAATGGCGATACCTTTTTTTCTTCATCAGAATTTGGATGAAATTTGCCCACTAGGAGGGGATTATGCCTGCAAAGTTTCAGATGAATAGGTGCAGAGATTTTTGTATAAGAGCAGCATTTACATTTTGAGCATATCCAAAAAATGATGCTCTTATCCGCCCCTATGTTCCTTATGGACCATTGTTCTGAAAATGACAGAAAGCATAGAAATGGTTCTAGATAGGAAACCTGCAAAGATTCAGAAGGGCAGGTGCAGCAGTTTATGTGGAAGGGGACAACTCAACTTGGAGGGGGGAATTATTTGCTTCCCCTTACCTACCCAATAGATAGCACTCTGTATGGGAAATGACACATATTGTAGAGATGTCCCCAGGCAAGAAACCTGTAAACTTTGAGAAGGATAAGTGCAGGGACTCGAGAGTTATGATTGAAAACCAGTTTGAGGTTTTTATTTTTTATTAATAGTGAAACAATGGAGGATTGATTCACTGTCTAAATTCTACATGAAGATGCATAAACAATAATACAAACTGAGAAAGTAAAACAACATAAATAATAAGGCTATCAAAGAAATGCTTTTTCACTGCAGAAAAATGTCTAAGAAAAGGATTGAATAATAATTAAAAATCATAAACAAATAATTGTTTATGATTTTGAAATCATAAACAAACAGAATTTGAAGCCATCCCACTGCATAACCCAGCACAAAACCTCAGACTTTCTTCCTGCGTGTGTGTTACAGAACAACTTAGCAACTGGGAAAAGGGAGCCAGGAGAAACAGAGTTATATGACTCTTCCCCCAAAGCACTGTGATTGGAAAGCCCCTGGTAAAATCTAACCTACAATAGACCTGACAATCATTGAACTGCATGCCATCCCTCCCTCCTCTCCCCCTCATCAGAGTTGACAGAGAAACGAAACCAAAAGACACTTTTTTGGGAGACAGACTGTCTGCATTTCTGAAGCCCAAAGCTTCATGTGGTATCTAGCTTCACTTTTGGTTACTTCAGAGGGAAGTCCATTTTACCTTGGGAAGACTAGAAATGGTCCAAAGGCAACCAATTTGGTTCACGCTTCAGCAAAAACGGATGAACATCCTTAACAAAACCCTTAGGCATTATTATCCTTCCTGCTTATAGTAGTTAATTTAAGATATTTTCCCTTAATCCTACATTAGGATTAAGACTAACCAAAACAAAATATTCAAGAGTGACATGGAATATAATGTCATCATTTAAAATCTAACTTGGCCTCAGCTTCCTGACCACTGGGATTTTGGCACTTGTCATTGCTTCAGACTACTGGCATAGCACTAATTAGGCTCAGTTCATACACTGATCAAGCTAATGAAGGAGCGAAGATCTCCTCTCAGCCACACAGGTTATGACATGGATGACAAATTGCACAAGTATCCAGTAGGCATGAGAATCATGCAAACTGGGCATCCATCCATATTGATTGCCCACATCAAACCCGCTACTTACATGGTAGAGAACAGAAGAGGTGTGCCCAATGCTCCATCATATGAAGAATCCCATCAGGAGAGTGAATGTATGAAGCGGGCCTTATATATACGGATGTGATAGTATCACACATGTTCTCCCACTACCAGTGGAGGCTGGTGGCTCCTATGTCAGTGAGGCGGTGAATCCGCTCCAGGTTTCAGTCAGAACAAGTCAGAACTCTAAAGGAGCTATCCAAGGTGCTCCATCATGTTGTGGGGCAGCCCCCCCTGCCTTAGACAAATGGAGTGGACAGACTCCTCCTTCCGGCGACTGTAGGAGTGCAACATGGCAAAGGCCATGTCTAGATGTGCTCCTCACCTAGAATAGCTCCTTCAGAGTTCTGACTGGCTCTGACTAAAACCAAGAGTGGATTCACCGGCCCACTGACATCGGAGCCACCAGCCTCCACTGCCCACTACTCACTCCCATGTCTAAATATCCCCAAGAAAGGTTTATACACATCTCCATATGTTGAGGAGTTCCTGAATTTTGGCGTTCCCAAGGATTTTAGCATAACCAGGGAATGTATATAAGTCCATCCTCCTAGAGAAAGTGAATCTGGCAATGGTGACACATGCCTTAATTAAATTAAGATTGGATTTCTGCCATGAAGCTGCTTTTGAAGATTGTCCAGAAACTTCAGCTTGTCCAGGATGAAGCAGCTAAAACTGTTGATTATTTTTAAGTTGCTGGGTGTTTTTTTAAAGAAAAATTTGCTGTCCCTCTCTCTACAGAAGCACAGTGTCTCCTGCAGAGTTGCCTGGCTTAGCCTCCTCAGCCTCTAATGAGAAAGTTTAATGATATGCATGTATTTGTCAGCAAAGGGATCTGACCTGAGACTGGTCATAACATTTAGATAGCTCTTCCTTGTGAATATGCCGGAGACTGCAGAGGTGGCCACAATGAACAGTGTCCGGATTTCCAAAAGACCTCAGCATTTTAGCAATCATGTTGGGTGTCGATTGCTTTGGAAAATATGGCCCTGATTTCAGTGCTGAGCGTTTGGCAATCCAGTCTCAGAGCCTTGATGCGAAATTCTGGCTCTGTATGTAGCAGAAATTAGTCAGAGTCACATTTAGCACTGCAGTTATGAAACAGGCAAACTGGAAAGCATTTGACAACGCTGCAGAGTTTGTTCTCTTGCTGTGTGGCTGTTCTTCTGTCCTTGATTCCTCTTCAGTTGCCTGCCTGTTCCAGGAGAGGGGCCTGGAACGAGACGTTTAATGAGCCTTGAAGGCTCATTATAAATTTTACCTCCACACCAGTGGAGCGCAAAACGGGCGTACAGGCGCGTTATCTCCCCGATAATGCGCATTTTCGAATGCGCGTTAAATAGCGACTTTTATTTTGCTCCGGCCGTTAAAGCGCATTTTCGCCGTGCGAACAAGCGATTATGCGCATTAACGTCTTCTAAAGCGCTTTTTGGACATCAATTAATGCGCTTCGCCGCCTCTTGCCGCCTCCCATGCAGAGGGATTAGGCGTAAATGCGCCTCCGCGATAATGCGCATAATCCCCGAACCGGGCGCAAAAGCACATCCTTGTGGAGGGGGCCTCAGTGTGATAGAACACATGCTTGGCATGCAGAAGGTCCCAGGTTCAATCCCTGGCTTCTCCAGGTAGGGCAAGGCAAGAACTAGGGGTGTGCACGGACCCCCCGGATCGGATCGGGACCCGGATCGGGACCTCCAATTTTGTCCCGGACCGGTTCGGACAAAATCGGAGGCCCCCCGGACCGGATCGAGTCCGATCCCGACCCAAAAATCGTACATTTTTGGATCGGCCGCCATTTTTTTCCCCATAGACTTGCATTGCAATGCAAGTCTATGAGGAAAAAATGGCGGCGGGTGGGTAAGGGGGGGCCTAACTCCCTCCCCCCCCCGGGGCCGTCCGCTGTGGACGGCCCCGGCAGGTAAACCCCCTCCCCCGCGCTCCCTACCCCCCCTGGGGCCGCCTGCTTCCATCCGCTGGCGCCCGCGGGCGCCAGCGGATAGAAGCGGACGGCTCCGGGGGGGGGGTAAGCCCCCTTCCCCGCCACTTACCTTCTCGGCACGTCCGGCGCCGGCGGCTACTACTAGCGGGCTCCGCGGCCTACTCTCGAGTAGCGCGCCGGGTGATGACATCACCCGGCGCGCCACCCTGGAGCAGGCCGCGGAGCCTGCTGGTAGTAGTAGGCGCCGGCGCCGGACGGGAGCCGCCGGGCCGGGCAGGTAAGGGCCCCCCTCCCCCCTCCCCCCTCCGCGCGCCCCCTCCTCCCCTCCACGCACCCCCTCCTTACCTTTCCGGCCCGGCGGCTCCCGTCCGGCGCCGGCGCCTACTACTTCCAGCAGGCTCCGCGGCCTGCTCTAGAGTAGCGCGCCGGGTGATGACATCACCCGGCGCGCCATCCTAGAGCAGGCCGCGGAGCCTGCTGGGAGTAGTAGGCGCCGGCGCCGGACGGGAGCCGCCGGGCCGGAAAGGTAAGGGCCCCCCTCCCCCCTCCGCGCGCCCCCTCCTCCCCTCCACGCACCCCCTCCTTACCTTTCCGGCCCGGCGGCTCCCGTCCGGCGCCGGCGCCTACTACTTCCAGCAGGCTCCGCGGCCTGCTCTAGAGTAGCGCGCCGGGTGATGACATCACCCGGCGCGCCATCCTAGAGCAGGCCGCGGAGCCTGCTGGGAATAGTAGGCGCCGGCGCCGGACGGGAGCCGCCGGGCCGGAAAGGTAAGGGCCCCCCTCCCCCCTCCGCGCGCCCCCTCCTCCCCTCCACGCACCCCCTCCTTACCTTTCCGGCCCGGCGGCTCCCGTCCGGCGCCGGCGCCTACTACTTTCAGCAGGCTCCGCGGCCTGCTCTAGAGTAGCGCGCCGGGTGATGACATCACCCGGCGCGCCATCCTAGAGCAGGCCGCGGAGCCTGCTGGGAGTAGTAGGCGCCGGCGCCGGACGGGAGCCGCCGGGCCGGAAAGGTAAGGGCCCCCCTCCCCCCTCCGCGCGCCCCCTCCTCCCCTCCACGCACCCCCTCCTTACCTTTCCGGCCCGGCGGCTCCCGTCCGGCGCCGGCGCCTACTACTTCCAGCAGGCTCCGCGGCCTGCTCTAGAGTAGCGCGCCGGGTGATGACATCACCCGGCGCGCCATCCTAGAGCAGGCCGCGGAGCCTGCTGGGAATAGTAGGCGCCGGCGCCGGACGGGAGCCGCCGGGCCGGAAAGGTAAGGGCCCCCCTCCCCCCTCCGCGCGCCCCCTCCTCCCCTCCACGCACCCCCTCCTTACCTTCCCGGCCCGGTGGCTCCCGTCCGGCGCCGGCGCCTACTACGACCAGCAGGCTCCGCGGCCTGCTCTAGAGTAGCGCGCCGGGTGATGACATCACCCGGCGCGCCACCCTAGAGCAGGCCGCGGAGCCTGCTAGTCGTAGTAGGCGCCGGCGCCGGACGGGAGCCACCGGGCCGAGAAGGTAAGTGCCCCCCTCCTCCCCCCCCCCGCTGTCCACTTTCATCGGCGGGCGCCCGCTGGCGCCCGCCAATGGAAGCGGCGGTGGGCGCCAGTGGGCGCCCGCCGATCCGCCGATCCGCCGAACCGGTTCGGAGCTTTTTCGGACCGGTTCGGATTGGATCGGCCGATCCAGCTGCGGGATCGGAAATCGGATAATTTATCCGATTTCCCACTGGACCGGACTCGGATCGTGGATCGGGTCCGATCCAGTGCACATCCCTAGCAAGAACCCTGCCTGAAACCTTGGAGAGCTGCTGCCAGTCAGTGTTGGCAATACCGGGCTATGTATTGAAACGATATGTATTGAAACGATATGGAACGATGTGCATGGCCTTCTAAACTACCTACTGGTTTCTTGGAAGTTAACACAGGGTCAGTGCAAATGGATTTTCTGAGCTTTTTTCGACAGCTACAAGACTGATATTATCACATTGGAAAGATAATGCAATGACCTAAGGACTTAACAACGCTATCAACATTTGAACGGGTGGTATATAGACTCCACTTGTGAGTAAATAAATACATGGATATTTGGTCTGCTTTTCTTCAAACCTATGCATAACTCCCCTCCTTTTTATGAATGGTGAATCCTATGCATATATTGTTTGTTCTCCCCCCTCCCACACACAATTTGTTTTGTGTTCTGTTTTGTTAAATTCACAATAAAAAAAAAATAACAAGACAATACTGGGCTAGATGGACTTAGGGTCTGACTCAGTATGAGGCAGCTTGATATGTTCCATAGCTGAATTTCAATACTGGCTATATCTGCTTGTTTTGAGAGTGGGGGAAATAGCAGTGAAAATTCTCCATTTTCTTATCTATAAATATAAAAGAGGATATGTGCTTGTCTGTCTGCCCATCAGTGCCATGTGACCCAGACACCTAAAACTCGCCATACATATTGAAGGGATCCCAGAGTTGTGCACCCAGGGGTTATTTTGTTTTTAAAATGCATTAATTAATTATAATGAATTAAAATATGATCATGTAGTTGAAGCCTGCGTAACATCTTCAGCCACAGGGACTTGATTTCCATCACCAGCACATAGCATTGCAATCCATACAGTCTGAAGCCAAAGGCGATTAGAAGGCCGAGGGACAAAGCTTTATATGCTTGCCCCTCCCCATGCTGTGGTGCAGTCCCCCCTCAGGGCAATGAAGTGGACAGACTCCTCCTTCAGGGGACTGTAGGGGTGGAACATGGCAGCGGCCATGCCTAAGGGTTCCAGCAGGCCTGGCTTCACTCAGACCGTCCAGCGCTAACAACTGTGTACATTTGCTTGAAGGCTTTGCTGTATCGAACATGGAGCTATTCCAACCTGTATGAAGCTGGGTCTCTTCGTTAGTTTATTTATAAATCCTACTTTTTTACTTGCAGAGAAAAATCAGCGTTTCACTATTAGAGCATGTCTTCACACCAGCTTTCTGCACTTGTGGTGTGATACTTTAGCACATGATGGGAAATAGTTCTCCCTAGTTCCATTGTAATCTCAAGGAATGCAATATAATTGTGCATTATAAAACTAACGAGTGAACAAATAAGAAAGCCAAATATTGGACATTTTAAGGATTACTTTGGACAATCCCTCAAAACCTCAACATAGGATCTGACTACATTTATGATTTAGTTTTTCCCATGCTGAAGCAACAACCTCACAGCGTGGATTAACATATGTTGAAATAGTTTTTCTCTCATCTGTTTGTTCTGATCTGTGATCTACAATGCAAGGTGTGAAGAGAAAGAAGGAACAAGAATTACATCACATATGTAGTATAAACAAGATGGACCTGCAACAAAATGTTACAGTGCAGACTGATCTTATTCAGGGATCCAGCCACACCCTTTCCAGAAAACGCCCTTCTATCCCCCCTCCTGGTTTTCCACCTTCCCTGCTCCAAACAAAAACTTGGTATTCTGAGGTCGCTAAGCATGCTTAGTCCTCATTGGGTTGTTGGGGAATTTCCCCCCTCTGAAGTGTGTGTGTGTGTGTGTGTGTGTGTATATATATACATACATACACACACACACACTTTTGCAAACCTTGGTGCCCCCTGCAAGCTTGTTGAAACCATCCTCCTGTGTATGCATGGAAACATTTTGGCTACATAAAGTTTAGCACATATGATAAATTAAGCACAAATCTAGAATGAAGGGGACGTTGTGTAGCTGAAAGGGCTGTAGCTCAGCAGTATCGCACATGCATTGTACGTAGAAGGTCCCAGGTTCAATCCCCTGCCATCTCTAATTGAAACAATCAGGGGCCTGTCTTCATGATGCTGTTTCGCTGTTTGTTCCCCCTGAAAACCCACAGTATCGCTGCTGTGGGGTGGGGGCAGGAAATCCCCACACCAGGAGGGAGTGCAGTGTTTTCCGGCGGTCATCTAGTTACTGGAGCCTGACCCTGCCCTCTTCCCAGATGTCGGTGACCAATCAGCAGTTGCTATCTACCCTGGAACACCCCCAGATCGACACTGGAGTGAGATCACACGGCAGAAGGGCAATGGTGACCTCACTTCCAAGGAAAAAGGCAGGGTACATCCATGATTTTTTATGGTGCAGCTTCGTGGAAAAGTGCTGCAGTGCCTGCGAGTTAGTGCCTGCGTCATATAACTGACGCAGAGCCACCGTGCAGCCAATGTGGGGCAAAGAAGATGTTTAGACAGCCCGTCTGTAACAGGTTATGAGAAAGGCCTCTGTCTGAGACCATGGCCAGTCAGAAGAGACAATACAGGGCTAGATGGCTGACTTCGTGTAAGGCAGCTTCCTGTTATCCCAATAGCTATAGTTTGGGACTTTGATATCAGAAGCCCAGGATCATATTATTTCTGTACATCTCAGAAGGTACTTGGAGGACCTTGGGCAAATCATTCTCCATGAGCTCAGGGGTGAGGAACCTCTTTCAGTCCGAGGGTCAAATTCAATTTCAGGTGCTGCATTGCAGTGGTGGGCAGGGCCAAATGCAAAAGTGGCGGAGCCAAAAATACCAAAAATATTGGCAGATTTTAGTTTAAAACTCTTACTGCTGGTAACTATGCCTTAGCGGAGGCACTTCAACCTTTTGGAATGCAGAAAAAAATGCACAAAAGCTTGGAAACCAGCAAATGATTGGTGGTTGAGGGAAAGGGGTGCGGCTATCTGGGAAAGGGTGGGATTGGAACCCTGGTGGGCTGGATTTGGCCCAGATTCTTTACCCTGACTCAGCTTAACTGTTTGTACATGGTGGTTTTGAGAATAAACTTCTGCCTTTGTATTTGAGATAAAAGTATCCTGTGCACATTCGGTAAATGATGGAGGTAGGCAAAGGAGATTTGATTAGGATTGCCCCTTAATTGATGATTAGGTGCTTTATAATATAATCAATATATTTATGCTTAGTTCCTGCCTTAGGCAACATACATGGGGCTGTTAATATTCTTCCATTCAGCCACTTCTCAGGTCTACTTCACTTCAACAGTGCTCCAGTATCAGGTGTTCTCTAGGCAACCGGCTTTTGTTTGAATTACTTTGGTTTTGTTCAGTGTAGGTCACATGACTCCAGGGTCCCAGCAATATAAAAAGCAGAAACAGCAACACTGGGGTGGAGACAGTGAGGCAACGAGGAAAGGATTTTTTTTTTAAAAAATTGCAAGCTGTTATAAGAACCTTGCTCCTTAATCAGTTAATTCATTTTAAGACAGATTTGCACACCCATAAACACACACAAACATTAGTTTCTTCTGAGTCCCTCCTAATCATGAAAAATAAGCCACATAAATCACTATGTCAGAGCTATAAAAGTATGCCAACGTTAAGTACTCCCCCACCCCTAATTTGTATCTCCTTCTGTGTCGTTACAGAAAGACAGGCTCTGTTTTTGCTGGCATGTTTGTACGTTGATAAAAATGAAGTAAACTAAGAATGATAAGAGAATCTAATTCACTCTCACTAAAGCCTGATACGATAAGTGTGAGAGACAGGTGGCATAAGCAGTAAAACAAAGATGGAGATGACACGCTTGAGGGAATCAATCTGCTACATTAATGGCTAATGGCACTCTTCGTATTTATTCATTATTTATCACCCAGAGAAATACATACCGTCTAGACGGCAGGGGGGCTTTCATAGGAAAAAGACACTGATTACTGACAATGAAAGAAAAAGCAGGGCTAAACGTGAGAAATGAAACTGAAATGAATGAGTTGCAGCGAACTCAATCAGGCATATAAATTTTGCCTGGAAGAAAAAAGAAGATTCCATAGTCTCTCATTTAAATACCAATATATACTTACCTGTGAAAATCAAATAATTATGTTTTATTATTTCCAACAACCATTACCATCCTAGAGTTCCTGAGATAATGCAATAATATCTCTGGTCCAAATTTTGGATAAAACATACCCAAGAAAATACTGACAGAAGAACCGCTGTTTGTAAAATGGCATTCCTTTGAACACAGTGCTTCCAGTGAAATTTTGTTTTGACAAATATATATTGATTATTAGGGAAAACAGTCTGTGAAAAGTTTCCATTAAAATCGTTTATACAATCAAATGGTGTTTTTCAACATTGTGCGCAAGGGAGATACAATCAATGTTTGATATACTATATCATTTATACAATTTCTCATGTTGTATTAAACTAGGGATATACATAATGCTTAGGTAGATTCTTCCCTGTGAAATCTGCTTCTGCTAGGTGTAGCCATCTTCTTCTGGAGCCTGAGGAATAGCAGGTGGTGGTAGTGGATGTTGGAAGGGCAGTCATGGCTGGACCTCAGCTAGAAATAAATGGCCAGGCCACATTGCAATGTGGCTAGCACAGCAGCAGCATGCCAACTTTGAAAGCACTATAGTGGAAGAGGAGAGATTTTACCAGATAACTATTGCCTTTTCATACTCTGCTTTCTATGGGAAGAAGGAAGAGCATGATTTGTCTTTAACATTCTATAAACTATTTTTGTTAAATGACCCTATTTTATTTTTATTTTTTTAAAAAAAGCTAAGTGTAGAGTAGTTCCTCAATAGTTCTAGGGAAATCTATGCTGTCAAAAGCCTGCAGGAAGTCTGGCTTGAGCTGTACTCTGAGCAGTCCTATGAGACAGGTAGGTTGCTCTAAGACAGATGTGTGGAGTTTTAGTCAGATAGAGAAACAGAAATGCCACTCTGAAGAAATTCATGGGATTGAATAGTTTGATAAATTGCCTTCATGGTCCAGACAAGGCAATATAAGCACACACAAAAAGGGGAGGGGTGTGTGTTTCCAGAACTTATATTGCATTCATTGCAATAAAAAAAACATACTTTTCCTACTTCAATGTACACAGTACAAATGTGACATTTATATATTTATTAAAATATGTATACACCGTATGTATAGACCATTTTTCAGCATAAAGACCCGCAGGACAATGTACAAAACAAAACAAAAATTAAAACATTTTAAACATTAGAAAATTGGCTTGTTAGATAAAATTATTTCCTTGACCCTGAGATTGTTTTGGTAAGGGGTTAGGAGCTCAACTCTGATATCTGCATAGATTCATTCTTTTTAACAGACAGGAAATACATGTAAGATTGTGGCCATCCACTTCATATACAAGAATGGAATTCTGGATTGCACTGGATTTCAATTATTGGAGCAATTAATCATTTTAAACTATGGCAAATATTTAAACTCCACATGCTCATGTACTCAGGGCAAAAAGTAAATACAGTGTAATAGGTTCTGAAATAACGTTTGGCTTGATCACTTTGGGCACTCTCTGGCTGCCTCTACAAGAGAGGTTTAAAGCTCTTTCAAGGCACTTAAAAAAATTTACCTCTACAAGAACGGAGCGCAAATCGGGCGTAGAGGCACGTTATCTCTCCGATTATGCACATTATCGAATGCGCGTTAAATCGCCAGTTTTATTTTGCTCCGTCCGTTAAAGCGCATTTTGACTGTGTGAATAAGCGCTTATGCGCATTAACTACTTGTAAGGTGCATTTTGGACATCTGTTAATGCGCTTCGCCGCCTCTCTCCACCTCTTGTGCAGAGGGATTAGGCGTAAATGCGCTTCTGCGATTATGCGCATAATCGCCTAACCAGGCGCAAAAGCGAATCCTTGTAGAGGGGACCTCTATTAGGAATTCCAGGACTTGAAGCATGCTGCTGGAAGCTTGGTGAGTTATCTGTAATTTCATGATCCAGCTCTAGAGTACAGAAGAACCCAGGGTTCAGGCACAGAAATAAATAGGAATTTAATACTGGATCTTGCAAGTGGCTGATGGTATAAAGCTTCTGGATTGGCCAGACCTGGCCAAAACACCAGGACCTTGGTGTTGCAGTTTTCCTCAATTATAAAAGCAGTGCCAAGAATTTTTAAGCCTCTTCCTTCTATCTCCTTTTGCTACTGGTTTCTTCATATCTTTCATGCCACCCATGATCCGGACAAAGTCTTGACTCTTAGGCTATCTCATTGTTCTCAAAGCACTCCTGGAGGTCAGTGACCAACAGCCTGTAACTATATTGTGAAAGTCATTATGTTTTTTATTGCTTTTTTCAGCTTCTTCCTTGTCTTGAAGTACTTGTGAAGGCTTCTGTAGTTAGCTTCCTCCCAGCTCTCTTCCCACGCCTACCTTTGGGTCGCACATTTCTTGTCACCAAACGTTAGTCACACAAATACAGAAAGGCTTGAGTCTTGCTTGAACAATAGGTCACAGAAAGGCCTGAAATGACTCATCATGTCAAGTTGCTGTTGTTTTCTTCTGAAAGCACCACTTAATATATAGCCCCTTAAGATTAATTGTCACACTTGGCAGTTCGCACATTCCATGAGTGGATGATAGGCTGCCATCATCATCATGGAGAGTGAGGCTTGAATATAGACCACCCAAGTTTCTGATGACCCAACTACAATGGAGGAACAGGGTTCTTGTGCCTTTAGGATTTAGCTTGAAGAAGAGATTTCCCTCCCCCACACATAGCAGTATATTGAGATTTTCCTATATAAATGTAATGCAAGCTGCCATTAAAAATAATTATAAAGGTGCATTATTATTTTTTAAAAAACGAAGTAAAACTGCCTCTCAACATATTTTGCTCTCTTGAAGGCTGCATATTCACTTGAAAGATACCCCACTGAATTCAATGGGACTTACTTCCAGTGTAAGTCAAAGTTTGCAGCCTTGGAAATTTGGAAAATGCAGCTTTGTATTTTAAAGGATAACTTGTAGCTGTTTATTTTATTTTTTAATTCTGTTGCATGTTGCATTGAATCTTTTTTTTTTAGAAAGGCATCTATGAGATAATGATGATGATGATGATGATGATGATGATGATGATGATGATGACGACAATAATAATAATAGTAATGTTATGCAAGCATGAGGAAAAGCAGTACCTACAAAAATTGCCTCTTCTAATCCCTTTTATGCTGGAGACAAATGTTCATTGTTTCAGAAAGTTGAAACAAGTATGAAAGAGGCATTGTAAGTCATGCTGTGAACACTAATCTTGCAGCCATCTCTGATAAACAGGTTTTGCAGTATTTTGTACTATTTTAAAACCTGCACAACCTGCTTGACCAGAGTTAACAGGTGGAGGGGGCAAATGAAGTGAGTGTGCACACCAGAGTAACTATTCATTGTCTGTCCGACCACTTGTGTAGCTCTTAACAAATATCTTTCCTCCTCTACGTTTTTGTTGGTCTGCCCAATTCCTCTTTCTTCCCCTTTCAGCCTTGCAACACCTTGCTTGGTGGTAGCAGTAACAGGCAGATGAATCAATGATTCTGGGGATACTGATAGGCCTGGCGTGTGGATTCCAAGCAATATATATTGTGTATATGTGTGTGGGCACATGCACGCACACACACACTATTTTCAAGGCTTTGCAACCCCCTTACAACACAATACAGCTGGGAAACTATTTGAGAATAAAATATTGCAGTGTACACATAAACCCCTCAATAGAAAGTCTGTATTTTTAGCAAACTTAATACTCTGTTAGATCATGCAACTAGGATCCTGCAGAATTAGATTACAGATTTGTAAAAGCTAATTTACCTTGGATGTTAGGCTTCCACTTACCAAGAAACCATCTGACTCACAGACTATTTGTAGACACCTGTTTTGAATGGACGCACAGAATATGGCTATGTTGCCTTTTTGTAATTTGATTCCACATTTCGTTGGATGCAGTATTGTCACCTGATCTATTAAAACAAAAACAAAAAAACTTACAATACACCACACAAACTGATGCAATGCTGTCTGAAAACAGATACTGGAGGTCATAGAAGCAACATATACAATCTATATTTTCCTTTTCAAAAAAGCAGATTTCAGAGGTTAATAAAAAAAAATTAAATGATTGTTGCTACACAGCAAAATTTGTTTTTGACATTAGTTTAAGTCAAAAAAATCACTCATGTCCACCAAATGTCACAATTTTAAAAAAGTAAACTTAACTGACCTTAAAAAAAAACACCTGTTGAAACTGTATGAACGAAACAGAAGAAAAAGAAATGTGAAACTGGGGCATCATCCCACCAGAATAAAAGTGATACACAAAGGTGAAAAATAAACACAATTTTTAACAGATTTATACTTTCATGACTCCTCAAGGTGTCATGTTCCTGCACACCCAGTTGTGTGCTACAGGAAACGTCCTTCTTCCTTTCTAGTCTCTCTCAACCATGCCTGGTCCTGATTTCCTTCAAGGGACAAAGGTCTTCACCAAGGTCAGAAGATCTGTGAACCAAAGAGCTGGTTGAGATGTAGCCACCACTGAAAAAGCCCTCTCTTTAGTAGCAAATGACAGCTTTTGCTTTTGCAGGCTTGAAGGACGGCCACAAACTATTGTTTGCCTAAAACCAGGGTGGGAAGGTTCATGAAGGAAAGGGAGGAGGAAGAAGAAGCAGCACAAGCCTAAGCGTCCTTTGAAGCTCATTTACATAGTGCCAAATAATGTTGGCTTTATCTCTGAACCAGCCCTAGAAGTCAGATTACTATCTTGTTCTTTCCTTGTTTGTTTGGACAAAGAAAACTGAGATATGGGATAGTTCAAAACACAAGGCAAAATCTGAACAGTAATTCAAAAGAAAATGCGCAAGAAAAGGGAATGACTCTGGAAAGAAGGCTATCATATGCTCAGGACTGTTAGGTACTAGCAGCTTCTGTGCCTATCTGTTTAGCTAGTCGCTACTGTGCCTATTAGGAACTGAACAGCAGAATTCTGCATAAACTAAGCCTTTTGTATGTCTTCAATGGGAGCGCCACCTAAGAGCATACTTGCAGTAATCTATAGTTTTAACTTATTAGGAGATAGTTGATATTTGCCAGGTCTCTATCCTTAATTTAGAAATGCAGGCAACACTTCAGTTTTTACCACCGAAGGCACAATTGGCCATGGCCACAACCTGAACATTAAGACCTCCATCACACCTACTTTTTTCCCCACATTGACTCCACACTTTCCTCCTCCGTTTCCTTCATGAGTCTAGCACTGGTCAATTTTACGTGGGCGGTATCGCAGCGGTCTTGCAGTTCGTTCATCTTTCCACCTGTGTTTATTTGCGTTTCCTGACATTGCTGCAATCCTGGCGGAATGCACTCTCACTTGTCTCCTCTCCCGCCTGCCCAGCCACCTCCCTTCTCCTTCCCCAGCATTTCATTGGCTGTTGTGTTTTTGATGGGTGTTGCCGTGTGCCCCCCTTCTTGGTTTTCGGGGTTACAGAATAACACACATTTGAGCAGTGTACATAAAACAATAAGCAATCAGGGCAGCCTGGAATTTCGCTTTTCCATAGGATCGCATTTTAACATTTCAGAGAACTGGAGGGAACGTTTTTCCAGGAGGCCACATTTGCGGATTGTGGCTGCATGTGTTGTTTCTTGGGGGGGGGGTGCGTTCATGCACTCCAGCGTACTTCCAATCTTTCCTCTTGCTGCCTGCTGTTTTCTCTGGTGCGGAGGGTGTACTGGTCTCTGAAAGTGTCTGAAATTTATAGCCCGTTTCCTGTTATACCTTGTGGCTTTCCATACTTTGGCCATTTCTGTGCTGCCATGAGGAACTGGGGGCGGGTTACCTCTCACTACCCTTTATCTGTCTTTCCTTCTTCTTTGGATGGTTAATAGAGGAACATATGTTGGATATTCAATGCCACCAGCAAATCCTCATCAAAGGTGTCTTCAGACCTTGGGACCTGAGTGCGGGGGGGGGGGGCTAGTGCAGACAGCTAAGAGCACTTGTTCTGCTTTCCTCTTTCCCATTATCCCCTAGTGCACAGTGGAAGACCAGAGAAAGACCAGTGGAAGACCAGAGAAACCTCCCCCCCATCCAGGTTCTTCCCCAGTGGCTTCCCCCCAAGCCTGGACACCCCAGGTAATAGGGGCAGCCAGAAACCACCAGCCACGCATTGCCTCCTGCTTTCTACTTTACCCGAAGAGGATGAGGGAAATAAGTATTGATAAAGGGCCGGCGGTAGGGGGCGCTATCGGAGCAGTCTCCCTGCTGACACCTGGGGCTGTGTGTTGTCCGATCCAGATTACTTTTGGTGCTACTTCCTATGTGTATCCTAGTCTTCTGAAATGGAGAGCCTATCTACACACACAGGATAAAACACTTTGAAAACGTTTTGAAAATTGTATATGGAGTGTGCCTTGTTCCCCAACAATTCTCAAAACTGTTATAAACTGTTTTAAACCGTTTTAAAGCAGTAGTGTAGATAGGCTGACAGTTTGGAGAACTGTTGGGGCCCAGGACACACTCCATATACAGTTTTCAAAACATTTTCAAAGTGTTTTATCCTGCGTGTGTAGATAGGCTCGGAGTCTCGTGGTTCCCCCACCCACCGCCACCCAAGGTGCAGGACTTGGCAACATGAATAACCCGTGTTGTATTGTAGCAGCCTTTCAAATGGCTGTGTGTAGGGTGACCAGATAAAATCCAGGTCAGGGCTCATTTAACTTTAACAGTTGTAGAGAAAAGGGAATTTCAGCCGGAGTCATTTGTATGCAATTAGTTCCTGGTGAAATTCACTCTTCATCACAACAGTTAAAGTTGCAAGGCCCCTGCCTTCTTTTGTATATGGTCACTGTAGTATAGTGCCTGCAACTTTAACTGTTGTGATGACGAGGGAATTTCACCAGAAACTAATTGCATACAAATGACACTGGCTGAAATTCCCTTTTCTCTACAACTGTTAAAGTTACATGAGCCCTGACCTGGATTTTATCTGGTCACCCTAGCTGTGTGGATATTTTCACCTAGCATTGATAGGTCACCCCAATTACACCGCTTCCTACTTTTTTACTAGTATGGTTGTTTCTTCTCTCTGCAGTAGGAGAAGAGAAAGCAATAGAAGGGACAGAAGGTGGAGGCAATGATGGCAGCGCATAGGGGATAGAGTGCACCTGGATCTAGGAGCTCCCCTGCTCTTTCAGAAAGAGGTTAACATGTTATGCCCCCACTGGAGGAATTTTCCTCTAAGGTGCTAAAGTTCCCAGAGATGGGCAACGCCATGGAGCCATCCATGTCAGGAGAACTGGGGAACCCCATGTCCTCAGGGGAAATGACTGCAGGTCCATCCCTGTAGAAGGGTAGATAGTTCAGCCTCTGAGGTAAAGGCTGGATGACCACCTAGCCCCCTAGAGTGTTGTCACCTCACGAGGCTGGCCAGTACGGTCCCTTTGAGATGAAGTGCTTGATTACAAAGGATTCCTCAAGAGAAAGGACTCCTCGGGAACAAGGTCCCCATCTTGAGTAGCCAGAGGGCCTGTAACAAACTACAGTTGAACTCTGGGTGGGCTCATAAAAGTCTAACCTTCAAATTCAGCCTAGCCATTGCTGGGAGATCTTATTTTCAGTTACAGGTGCTTTGTGTTTGAACACTTGCGCTACCAAACTCTGGACTCCTGGCAGAGTCTGTTTTGGGGACTATGTTTCTACTTGACTATTCTCCTGTTTTGAACTTGCCCTCAGACCTCTCTTCTGCAAACTACCTACTTGAATGGTAAAACTGTGCTTTGACAGTTACCACTCCTGCCTTAGCACCTTTGTGCTTGACTGTTTGCCTGCTTAATTGACTTTTGCCTTTTGGTTTTTGTATTTGCCCTAGTAGAGCAGGATATAGCCCCATCCACACTCCTCAAAAGTTCCTTGGACCGCTTAACCATGAATATTTTCATCTTGTCATAATTCATGTTGAGTCTATTGAACTTTGCCCATCCTTTTTCAGACCAGTCCATAATAGCATGTAGGCACCCATTTTAGTCTGCAACTACTGCCCTGGATTTAATGGGCAGCAGGGTAGGGTGACCCGATAAAATCCAGGTCAGGGCTCATGTAACTTTAACAGTTGTTGAGAAAAGGGAATTTCAGCCAGTGTCATTTGTATGCAGTTAGTTCCTGGTGAAATTCCCTCTTCATCACAACAGTTAAAGTTGCAGGGGCCCTGCCTTCTTTTGTATATGGTCACTCTAGTATAGTGCCTGCAACTTTAACTGTTGTGATGAAGAGGGAATATCACCAGGAATTAATTGCATACAAATGACACTGGCTGAAATTCCCTTTTCTCAACAACTGTTAAAGTTACATGAGCCCTGACCTGGATTTTATCTGGTCAGCCTACAGCAGGGTCTACATGGAGTGTGGGGAATACAGGGTGACCATATGTCAGGAAATACCCAAATTTGTCAGGATTTTTGGTAACAAATTCATGGATGGGGGGGAAATTATGAAATTTGATGGAAAATCCAGATTTTTCCCATCCTCCACAGCCAAAGGGCAGCTCTACTTTAATAAGAATTAGCAAAAACGCTTACAGCTCCGCCATTTTTAAAGATAAAGAGATGACACTTTGCACCATGATAGCTTTAAGGAAGTGCTTTAGCCAGGCCAAATTTGAAGCAGATCCGTTCATCCGTTGATTTTTAGGATTTTTAAAAAAAGTTTGAGGTTTTAATATAATATGGTCATTTTTAAAGGTAAAGAGATGAAATTTGGCATCATGGTAGTTCTCAGATAGAGCTTTAACCTTGCCAAGTTTGAATAAAATCTGATCATCCTCTGATTTTTAGGGATTTTTTAAAGTTTGAGGTTTTAAAATATAAATTTTTAAAGAACTGTCATTTTTGAAGATAAAGAAATTAATCCTGGCACCACGATAGATCTCAGGTAGGGATTTATCTTTGCCAAGTTTGAAGCAGATCTGTTCATCCACTAATTTTTAGGAATTTTGTAAAGTTTGAGATTTTAAAATTAAGTTTTTAAAAAACTGCTGGAGCCATATCCTTCAAACTCAGGTTGTCAAACCTCCTCTTTAGGGTATTGTACCTTGAGAATTTTCAGCCATTGGCATCAAGGGAATCTCAAGTTTTTAGCTAAGAAGTGCTGGGCAAGCAGGGCACCTTTCCTGTTGCAGATTTGTTGGGCATTCATGCACCTGGAGCTCAGCAGAGGCGAGGCATCCACAGGTCAAAATGTGGGAAAGGAGAGGTCAGTCAAAGCAGCCCATAAGGCAAAACAGAATGGGTCTGAGGCCTTTTTCTCAGAATTCCACATCATGGGTGATGAAAGGCCATCCTTAGAGAAAAACTCTCATTACCAACAGTAAGGTGCCAGTCAAGAGAGAGGCTCTCATCTTTGTGGATGCCCTGTTTCTGTGGGTATTGGAACCTGACATGTCATTGCTTTGCTTTGTTACCCCTTCCCTTCCACTTCACTTTGATCACTTGTAAGCTAGGCTCTGTCTGCACTGCTAGAATGCAGTGCAGAACGTTTGAAGTGTGTGTCAGAGAAAAATAGATAGATTTGCAACTTTGACTGGCTGGCATATCTCTTAGAGACAGAGTCAGACTGAAAACACAACTCAGAGATGGCTGTAGCTGTGCCCTGAGAGGCTGGCATGCCACACAGAGCTTTTTAAGAGAGTCTCAGAGTCCAGTGTGGTGGCTGGTGACGGAGGTGTTTTTTAAAGTAAGAGTCACCAGACATGACCAAGCAATAAGCTGGCACCCTTCCCCTGACCACAGGGTACAAGTGCACAGCCCGGCTGGACTGTCGGGAGACTTTGGAAGAGGGAGAGAGATTGATTATTTGAGGCTGGAGGCTTTGGTTTGTCTGCCATGACTTAGAAAAAGAGACAACAGAGGCTGCACAGACCACCCAGAGACACCTTTTGTAACTTAGCCCCACGGTGCTGGCATGCAATACAGGGCATTAGAAAGAGGGTCTCAGAGTTGCGTATTTGTGCAGGAAGTAGACAGGAGTTTAAAGTCTGGATGTGTGAAGTGGTGTCAATGCAAAAGCCTTGAGAAGCTAATCTATATAAGTGAGAAATGTGAATGGGCAAAGTAGTGTCCGCCACCCACAACACCCACCCTAATGTTAGAGTAGAGAAACTTGTGACAATTATGCACAAGTTTTTTTAAAAAAAAATGAACTTTAAAAATAAAAAAGCCAGCTAGCAGCAAGTCCTGTTAAGCATCAGCTTGCAGCGGAGTAAGGATACAACCAGAAAACTGATTGATTGATTGATTGCATTTGTATACCGCCCCATAGCCGAAGCTCTCTGGGCGGTTTGCATATGATTAAAACAATTAAAAACAATATACAAAAATTAAAATAGCAAAAACATACAACGTACACACAATGCACACATACATTTAAAACCACTACAACAACCCAAAAAGCTACAAAAAAAAAAAACAACAGGTTCCTCAGATATTGCCACATGCCTGAGAGAAGAGGAAAGTCTTGACTTGGTGCCGAAAAGATAACAATGTTGGCACCAGGCGAGCCTCGTCAGGGAGATCGTTCCACAATTGGGGGGCCACCACAGAGAAGGCCCTCTTCATTGTTGCCGACCACCGAGCTTCCCTTGGAGTAGGCACTCGGAGGAGGGCCTTAGATGTTGAACGTAGTGTTCAGGTAGATTCATGTCGGGAAAGGCGTTCCGTCAGGTATTGTGGTCCCAAGCCATGTAAGGCTTCATAGGTTAAATCCAGCACCTTGAATCGGGCTCGGAAACATACAGGCAGCCAATGCAAGTGGACCAGAGTAGTATTTGAGAGAAGGGGAGAATGTATCACACAGAGTGTAGCAACAAAGTACAGCAAAAGCTACAAAAGTAGGAGTGACTGAAGTTAATTATAGATACATTGGATGTCTCACTTGTTATTTCAGTGATTTTAACATTAAGATGTCATGTAGAACAGATTTGTCTTAATTGTGTGCTGTAAAATCAGACATGTGACCAAGGCTATGTTCAGATGCCCTCCCCCCCCCCTTGGTGCTGGACATGCCCCCTGGGGGGCGGCCATGTTGGTGGGCACGCCCCCGTGGGGGCCGGCCATGTTGTCCTCCTTTTTGGTTTCCAAAATAAGGTCAGCCTAGGGGAATAGAATGGACCAAGCGTGTTATAGATCAAACCCTTGAATATTCTAACAATGAATTAAAACTGATATGTATGAAGGTAAGGAATATAACAGCATACGTATTCATTGTTTTCCTAAATGTGTTATTTGGATTATTTGATTTTATGCTGTATAATCACAAAATAGAGAATTAATTATACATAATAATTGGTATATGAATGAGAAATGTAATATATCTTTTTCAAAAAGTTAAAGCACTGATTTTGAATTGGTTTTATGTTGTATTACCTGTTGTACTATTTTTCAGTGTGTTGTATTTTTTGATATTTTATTATATGTTAATTGAATGTTGCAAACCACCTTGAAAACTTATGTAAAGGGTTGGGTATCAATTTATAAACAAACAAATACATAAATAAAATGAACTTCATGAAACCACAGGAACGTCTAGCTCTATTAGCTGAGCCAAAAAATATCTTAAAAAATCACTGTCCTGTCTGGTATTCCATTTGTAAGTTTGTTTGTAAAATAATGATTCTGTTGAACCCTGTGATACTGGAATAAAATTTGGTATCTGTTCAGGGCATCATATCTACTCTTGAACTTCAGATTCCTGCTTAATCTTCATTTTCCAAAGAAAAGGGAAATGCAAACACAATGTAATGTGAATATTCACTATATGCATTGAGATTGGGTGCTTCCAGATGAAGCTTTTATTGTGCAATCGCACAGCCCTATTCATAGAATTGTGTCGGGGGTGGTGGTTCCAGTAGATAATATCTTCCATTTGTCATCCTATAGTGCTTTGTCAATGCTTCTTCCACTTTTTTCTTACCACATATGGTGCTTCCAGACTGAGGGCTCCGAGTCCCAGCACTACCAATCAAAAGGTATTGTGCAACAATTCAGTCTCTTGTTTCGTTAATGGACTTTCAGTGAGTGGAAGTTATCATCTTCTGAACTCTGTGTAAAATTCTGTGAATGATGCAGGGTGATAGTGCTGTAAAAACCTCATCTGGAAGCACCCTGAAAATCTGTTTGGGAGGGAAAGATGGAATACCTTCACAACATATTTGTTTGGTAACTCTAGGTCTCTGACTGAAAGCACCCATTGTAATGGAAATTTTGTGTGTTCATTTTCAAGGCAACATTCTGTGTTGAAATATGAACCTGAGTTCAATTGCTGCACTTACCGTATTTCATCAATTCTAAGATGCACTTTTTCTCCCATGTTTACATCTGTAAAAATGGGGTGCATCTTAGAATCGATGGCACCTTGCAATCGTGGGATTTCTCCCGCGTTTTGCAGGAGGTGGGAGGGCTCTGCATGCCCCCCCTGCGACTCACCCTAGTGGGTCCCAAGAGACCCCACAAGGCCGGTCAGAAGTCCCCCCCTTCCCTCTTATCTTGATCGCTGCCGCCTCGGCCTGGCAAGGCATCGTTACTGGGTTCCCAGTAATGACGCCTTGCCAGGCCGAGGGGAGCGTTGCCAGCGCCCATCCTCACTGCCGCCGCCACTGCTCCGCGCCGCTGGCAATGCTTCCCTCGGCCTGGCAAGGCATCGTTACTGAAAACAACGCCTTGCCAGGCCAAGGCAAGCGCTTGCGACGGTGTGGAGCAGCGGCGGCAGCAGCGAGGACGGGCGACAGTGATGGAGGTGAGGGGGGAGGGTGGAGTTGGAGGGTTAGGGCCCCACAAGTCCCCCCTCCCCCCTCGCAAGTCCCCCTCCCCACTCACCCTGATCAGTGCTGCCTGGGACTGGGAAGGCTTCAGTACTGGAAGGAGGCCGAGATCTTGCGAGATTTCCTCAGATCTCGGCCTCTTTCCCAGTACTGAAGCCTTCCCAGGCCCAGGCAGCAGCGATCAGAGTGAGTGGAGATGGGGGACTTGCGAGGGGGGAGGGGGGACTTGCTGGGCCCTAACCCTCCCCCCTCCCCATTCACCTCCATCGCTGTCGCCCAACCTCGCTGCTGCTGCCATTGCTCCACACCGTCGACAGTGCTCTCCTCGGCCTGGCAAGGCGTCATTACTGGTAGGGTGACCAGATTTTGGAACCCAAAATCCCGGTCCCCCCCCTGCCAACAACCCCCCCACCAAGCCACCCCCAAAACAAACCCCCCAAGCCAGCCCCCCACCCAAAACAACCCCCCCACCAAGCCACCCACCCCCAAAAAACATCAGCCCGGACCTACCGGGGAGGGTTCTCTTCTGCTGCCTCTGCCGCTGCCGCCACCGCCGCCGGATACAGAAGTGACGTAATCGGCCCTCCCCCGCCTCTTCCGCGCAGCCGCTGGCCTTACGAGCCGGCAAGGGACCCGGCAGCGGCGCAGCGGCGGCGCAGCGGCGGCCCCGGTGGCTGCGGCGGACCTGGCGGCGGCGGCTGTGGCGCGGCGGAGGCGGCGTGGCGGAACCAGCGGCGGCGCGGCAGCGGCCCCAGCGGCGGCACGGCGGCAGACCCGGCGGCGGCAGCATGGCAGCGGACCCGGTGGCGGCGGCGCAGCGGCGCACCTGGCCGCCCCAGCAGGTAAGTGCCCCGCGCCCCGCGCCTCGCGCTCCTTACCCGCTTCCCTCCGGTGCTCGAATCTACTGAGAAACAGGCTTCACGGCCTGTCTCTCAGTATCGCGCCAGGTGATGACGTCATCACCCGGCGCGCTACTGAGGGACAGGCCACGAAGCCTGTTTCTCAGTAGATTCGCGCACCGGAGGGAAGCGGACGCCCCCTGCGGGTAAGGAGCGTGAGGCGCGAGGGAAGGCACTTACCTGCTGGGGCAGCCCTTCCTGGGCTCCTCCGCCGCCACCGCCACCAGGTCTACCACCGCTCCTTGCTTGCTGCCACCGCCGCATGACCCCCCGCCACCCCGGTTTGCCCCCCCACCCCCCGGTTGGGCCGGTTCGCCCCTGGATTCCCGGTTAGGACCGGGAAATCCCGAGCCATCTGGACAGCCTAATTACTGGGTTCTCAGTAACGATGCCTTGCCAGGCCGAGGGGAGAATTGCCAGCGGCGCGGAGCAGTGGTGGCGGCAGTGAGGACAGGTGACACCGATGGCAACGCTCGCCTCGGCCTGGCAAGTCGTCGTTACTGGGAACCAGGCCGAGGCAGCAGCGATCAAGGTAAGAAGGGAGGGGGAGAGGGGAGGGGGGACTTGTGGGGCCCTAACCCTCCTCCCTCCCCTCCATCGCCCATCCTCGCTGCCGCTGCCTCTGCTGCTCTGTGCCGCTGGCAACGCTCGCCTCATTACTGGGAACGACGCCTTGCCAGGCCGAGGCGAGCGCTGGCGGCGGTGCAGGGCAGTGGGCAGCGGCGAGGACAGGCAATGGAGGTGAGTGGGGGGGGGAAGGAGTGCTGAAATTAAGGTGCGTCTTAGAATCGCCACAAAGCTTTTTCCCTGATGGTGGCCCTGAAATTTAGGTGCGCCTTACAATCGATGGCATCTTACATTCGGTGAAATACAGTATTTTCAAGACCAGGAAATATGTTAGGATCATAGGAATGTGCCTTATGCTAAGTCAGATTGCTGATCTAATCCAGTATTGTCAACACTGACTGGCAGCAATGGCTGTCCAAGATTTCAGGCAGAAGTGTTTCCAGCCCTGCTTGGAGATGCGGGGGATTGAACCTGGAACCTTATACATGCAAAACAATTGCTCTACCCCTGACCTACAGCCTTTCCAATGTTAAACACAATGTGATTTAATGTGATGGAGATTGAAATCGACCTTGGTGTGCATGTTCTGCAGGATAAAGTGCTACCTATCATGTTCAAACTACAAGGGCCAATTGTGGACTAGATTTCAACAAAAGCAAGTTAAGACTTTCAAACACCAATTACATTTTTTTGGAGGGAGGGGAGGGATTGTGCCGACAAAAAAGTTACCACAATGAAGGATTTTTTTTAAAAAGGAAATAATGTTTGGAAGATTTTTTAAAAATCTAAAAGGTTAGCACTTATTCTGTATGCAAGAGAAGCTGAATTCCTGCAAGAATTTTAGGTCTATTCCTAAGGGCAGGTGGCTTGGCATGATGTTGCCAAGCCACCGCACTCCCACAGTGCCCCTTATGCCGAGTATCCACTATCAGGCGCTTGTCGGAGCTCGAAAAAGAACGCGGAAGTCCGCCTTAAAAACCAATGGAATTATGTCCCCTTGGTTATAGAGACATGAAAAGTAGAGAATCAGAGTGACAATCCAATTGTCTTGAGACAAAACCTCCTGGTATAATTGGACAGTGTTCTTTCTCCCGCCCACAGGATAGAAGTGCGAGCGACCCACACACAACAAAGGGAGAAATCCCGGAATTTAGCAGAACTATGACCCTAACCAGAAATAAAAGCCCCAAAGACTCTTAATAAGGCAGTTCCTATTTTATTGTGGGAAATGTTTGTGAGCGCGTCTGAGAGCTTTGTTTTAGATATGAAAAAACTGCCTTGCCAGTTCCAATACAATCCATCATCCCCATACTGCGCGCGCGGTGGGGGAGGGTTGTGGCAGAGATACAAAGAGTAGCTTCGGATAGCCCGGCAATATAGTTCACCGTTAATATTGCAGGCTGGAGTTGGGCTAAGGCTCGTTTGAAAATTCAGCCAACAATTCCACCCAAGGCACTTTTCAGGTTGCAGCAAAAGTCAACCTGGTCCAGTGACATTGCCCCCACCCCATTCCAAGCCTCGCGCTTTATTGCATACAGCAGCCTTGTGCTCCATTGACTTGCATGCAAGAACCTCAAAAGAAAAAGTATCTCTTGCATGTTCTCACTTTGCTGCTACCTTCTGCTGCTGCTGTTGTTGCTTGGCGGGGGCATACTGCTGCAACAGCTCAGTTACAGCTATTCTACCACCTTGTCTTTTTTTCTCTGTTGTTTGATATGGGCAGCTCTCATTAAACCCCTGCCCCCCACAAAGAAACTAAAAATGGCATCCAAAGTGCCCCCGGAACTTGGGTACCGTGCGTGAGTCTAACTATTTTAAGTCTATGCCCTCGCTCCCAACCTTGCTTCAGCTCCTCGGAGAACGTGGAGTGGTGCGGGACGCGTGCGCGCGCCTTGTCTCTCCGGTGGACGCGCGCATAAAGACCCACGCGCACACATTAGCAGGCACTCAAGCGCGCCCCCGTCGTCTGTCAGCCGCCGGGTGCCTTCGGAGCTCGCCTCCCCCCCGCTTTAATTGCAAAGGGGGCAACATGGCGCTTGTGCCCTGCCAGGTGCTGCGGGTCGCCATCCTCCTCTCCTACTTCTCCATCCTGTGCAATTACAAGGCCATTGACATGCCCGCGCATCAGACCTACGGAGGCAGCTGGAAATTTCTGACGTTCATTAACCTGGTAAGTTAATTAGGCCCTCCTGCGCTGTCTCTCGCCCGCCCCCAGCCCCGCGGCAGCTCGGCCCCTGGGAGGATGAGCTGCCATCCTTCAAGCTGCTGCTTCCTGCGGCGTGTGTACCTGGGAACGGAAACTGGATGCGCTCCCCCCCCTCTCCGCCGTCAGCTGCAGATCCAAGGCGCTGCCCGCCGTCACGCTCCCTCCGGCCCGGGCTTTCCTCCCAAAATCACCTCCCGACCAGTAGCCTTAAGAGGTCACCTTGATGGGGCGGGGAAGCGCCCTTTTTGGTGGAGGGAACGAACGGAGCGGGGAACTGATATAACATCCGAAGAGACCTGCTGGATCAGACAACGGCTCCATCGAGCCCAGCATTCTGTTCACACAGTGGCTGTGCCAGCTGCCCAGGGGAAACCCACAAGCAGGACACGTGTGCAACAGTACCCCCTAGAAGGGGAGGGGCTGTGAGTGAAAACTTTGTTCCCATGGGGGAATAGAAAAACAGGCCATTGCAAACATGAACGCTCTCTCTGAAGATGTTGCTTTTTGTTATCACAGAGTCATAGAATTGTAGAGTTGGAAGAGACCACGACGATCATCTAGTCCAACCCTCTGCAACGTGCAGGAAATCCAATTAAATCATCCATGAGAGGTGACTGTCCAGCCTCTTCTTATCTAACCCTTGGGTCAGCACCCAGGGGTTCTGTGCCTAGGGGTTGTTTGTTCTTCTCTTATGGATCTCTAGCTCAAGCCCCCACCCAGGAAGCCTGGGACACCAATTTAGGACTGTCTGAATAGCAACCTCACCTACACACCTGAGGTATACGTACTGGTGTTTATTCCAAGTTAACAATAGAAAACAATAAGCTTTTGGTAAAATACTCCCCCTTTCCCAAGGTCTAGGTAGGCCAATGGAATTGTGTGTGTATTTGGGCGTAGTTATAGTTCAACGACTTGGTGAATGGAACTAGAGAGTGCTGCAATAACTCAGAGTGGGCAGTGAGAGAAACCAGAAGTGGGGAGCATTGCAATAAGGGGGAGGAACTAGGGTGTACTACAATGAGGATTTCAACCAGGAGGTGGGAGGAAGAGGAACTGGGGAGCATTGTAAGAAGGATCTCCAATGGAAAGGTAGCCCCAGCAGACTAGTATAGGACCAAGCCTCTCTTCCAAATAGTGATTTCCACAGAAAAGTGATTCAGGTTAAACAGGTTTCAGCAAGGCTTGACAACTCCCTGTTGAAGCACTCAGTATGGAGTTAACTCAGCCCTTCCAACCCTTATTCCTGCTTGGAGTCCCGATCCCTGTTCTCCAAGGGCCCTTTTGAATCAATGTGAGCCAGCACCCAGTCTGCACCCACAGTGTGGATGGCTAATGGAGATTAAAACACAAGGGTTCCTACCATCCTTTTTGTCTCTTAACTATTCCTAACAGTCCCAAAAGGACATATGCACCACTCTGCCCCATATGCAAATAAGCTCCACGCATGCCGGGCATGTTTTTCTGCTCCCCCCCCCCCCCACTGGGTAGTGTACATTATTTTCCTTACCTCTTTACATTTAAAAACCCATAGATGGAAAACCCACAACCCCTGTAGGTAGACTTCCACTGTTATACAGATCTTACTGGCAGGACTCCCAAAACTGGATAGAATGCAAAGGAATGGGGGGAAGCGATGGACATGCATCTGAAGTATTCATATTGTTATTTTAAATTTTCTTGGTATTAAAACATTGATCCAAGAGACTTTTCCAAGAACAATTTCCAGTTTAGGATGTGGGGGAAGATCATAGAATCCTAGTGTTGGAAGGGGCCATTTTGGCCATCAAGTCCAACCCCCAGCTCAGTGCAAGAATCCAATTTAAAACATCCCTGACAGATGGCTGCCCAGTCTCTGCTTGAATACCTTCAGCGATGGAGAGTCCACTGCCTCCCTAGGCAGTTGGTTCCATTGTCTAACTGTCTTTTTTCCTGATGTTCATCTGAAATCTGTCTTATTGTAACTGAAGCCTGTTATTTCTTGGAATAGGTCTTGTGTAAATCAACTCTCACAAAAACCAGGAAGCTCACAAGCCTTTAAAAACATTTATTGCAGACAAGAATATTTTACAATTTTTCCATTCTTAAATTAAAATGTGAGAGTTGATTTACAGCAGGAATGCACAACCTTTTTGGCCCTGAGGGCTTCATTGGGTGTCTGTTGGGTTGGTGTGGGTATCCATCTGCACTTACGTGTGCGTGCACACACATACTCACATACAACTCATCCATACATGCACACACTGAGGCATGGGTTCATATCCCACTTCAAACACCGTGTTCTATCTTTGGTCTCTTGCTATTTTAATGCCTTTTCTAGGGTCAGGTCTTCCTCCTGCAGTAATTTCTCGTGGAACTTTTTTGAGTTAGATCTCATTAATATTCTGGTTTTTATCATATCATCACCGTCATGAAAAGCACAATCTTTGGCTATTAAGCGTAATTGTGTTACCTTGTCATCTACTGCTTCTGTTGCCCCTTGCTGCCTTTCATAAAATAGTTTGCATTTGATGGAGACATTTCTTCTAGATGTGCAGTATGCCTCAAACAATGCAAACAGTACTGTAGTTTTCTGCGGATAGTTTTCCACTAGCACCCCAGGCCCTGCAGATACCTTTCTGCCCAATGCTGATCTGGAACTGTGCAGCCTTTTGTTCTTCAGACCACTTGTCTGCTTCTGGGCCTGCAAAAATTGGTTCCATGGGCTCCCTCCACTGGGTCCAATTTTCAGCAGTGTAGCCATTATCAAAGTCCATAGGAGGTATTGCCTGGTGCTGGAGGCCGTCTTTATTCTCTGTTGGGTTATTTTCAGCTTTTAGCTCTGTTTTACTTCCGACAACATGTTCTGTCTCTGGTCTCATAAACGGATTGACACCATCTTGACGTTGTAACAACAAACTTTTTATTCAGCCTTCCAGTACTTTCTTTACCACATTGTGTAGTGCTCTTTATTGCCCCCTTGGGAGCCTGAGAGAATGCATCCTTGATTATTTCTATATATTACACACACCACTTGCTCAACTTACATTGTGCTTATCTTGTATGCATTATCATATTTTAAAACCTTCAGTTTAAGACAGTGTTGTGCAAGTTGCGCAACATTTCCTTGAGAATAAATTGTCGGGCTCAAGTCCCCACGTGTCCCCTCACACCCACATCCAATCATTTCTCCACTCATTTATTCACACACAGTTAGTTCCCCACATTCATGAATATACTCTCATACAACTTAACCCTTTTCTTCTGCCACCAGAAAAAAGAAAAGAAAAAATCCTCTAGAAATGGGCTCTATGGTTCTGCCATGGAAGTTTCATTCTGAGAGTGTCCCCAGAACATCCTACGAAGCAGGCAGGACCTTTTGAGCACTGCTTCTTAGGATGTTCTAGGAATCCAATTTTCATAAAATCATAGAATGGTAGAGTTGGAAGGGGCCTATAAGGCCATTGAGTCCAACCCCCTGCTCAATGCAGGAATCTACCTTAAAGCATCCCTGACAGATGATTGTCCAGCTGCCTCTTGAATCCCTCTAATGTGGGAGAGCCCACCACCTCCCTAGGTAATTGGTTCCATTGTCGTATTGCTTTATTTATTTATTTATTGCATTTTTATACCGCCCCATAGCCGAAGCTCTCTGGGCGGTTCACAAAAATTAAAACCATGAAATCATTTTAAAAATATAAAACAAGCCACAATCTAAAAACACAGAATAACATACAATATAAAAACACAACCAGAATAAAACCAAGCAGCAGGAATTAATACAGCTTAAAATACAAATTTAAAACAGCAAGGATTAAAATTGAGTTAATTTAACTGTTAAAATACTGGGAGAATAAAAAGGTCTTCACCTGGCGACGAAAAGAGTACAAAGTAGGCGCCAGGCGAACCTCTCTGGGGAGCTCATTCCACAGCCGGGGTGCCACAGCGGAGAAAGCCCTCTAACAGTCAGGAAGTTTTTCCTGATGTCCAGCTGGAATCTGGCTTCCTGTAACTTGAGCCAATTATTCCGTGTCCTGATCGAGAAGCGATCCTAGCCCTCCTCTGTGTGTCAACCTTTCAAGTATTTGAAGAGTGCTATCATGTCTCCCCTCAATCTTCTCCAGGCTAAACATGCCTAGTTCTTTTAATCTCTCCTCATAGGGCTTTGTTTCCAGACCCCTAATCATCCTCATTGCCCTCCTCTGAACACGCTCCAGCTTGTCTGCATCCTTCTTGAAGTGTGGTGCTCAGAACTGGACGCAATACTCAAGGTGGGGGCTAACCAGTGCCAAATAGAGGGGAACCAGTACCTCGCACGATTTGGAAGCTATACTTCTATTAATGCAGCCCCAAATAGCATTTGCCTTTTTTGCAGCCACATCACACTGTTGGCTCATATTCAGCTTGTGCTCTACAACAATTCCAAGATCCTTCTCACTCGTCGTATTGATTAGCCAATTATCTCCCATCATGTAACTGTGCATTTCATTTCTTTTTCCTAGGTGTAGAACTTGGCATTTATCCCTATTAAATTTCATTCTGTTGTTTTCAGCTCAGCGCTCCCGTTTATCAAGATCACTTTGGAGTTTGTTTCTGTCTTCTAAGGTATTAGCGATCCCACCCAAATTTTGTGTCGTCTGCAAATTTGATAAGCGTTCCCTCGTCCAAATCATTAATAAAAATGTTGAAGAGCATTGGGCCCAGGACTGAGCCCTGCGGTACTTCGCTCGTTACCTCCCCCCAGTGTGAAAATATACCATTGATAAGCACTCTTTGGCTCAGTTCAGACAACATATTAAGCAACGGAGGGGTAAATAACGTACTGACTGTGCGTTAGGCAGGAGGAGCTCCACAGATGACATGCTGCAGCCAGCGCTGTTCTGAACCGGCAAACGCCCTGGCTGCAAGGAACTTGCGGTGGCCATTTTGGTTGCAGCCTCTCCTCCCTGTGTCCCCCAGCCGTATCCCAGCATGCACCATGAGTTCTGCAGGCTGCATAGAGCTGCTGGGTGTTTTTGGCTGCTCTAGGCAGCAGACCTCTCTTCCGAAACGGAATAGTCCACGGAGAGAGGGGGGGCAGAATTCAGACGACACTTTAAACAACTGGGCTTCGGGCTAAACAACGTGCAAGCCCGTTGTTTCGCTCCATTGTTTAAAGTGCCTGATTAACGTACTGTCAGTTGTGTGTGCGTTGTGTGTTGCCCTCCAGACGACACAATAAGCAACACAACTGACGATTGTTCCCCCCCTCCTCCGTTGCCTAATGTGTCGTCCGAACTGAGCCTTTGAGTCCGATTCTGTAGCCAACTGTGGATCCACCTAATAGTTGTTCCATCTAGCCCACTTTTCACTAGTTTGTTAATCAGAATGTCATGGGGTACTTTGTCAAAAGCTTTGCTGAAGTCAAGATATACTATGTCCACAGCATTCCCACAGTCAACAAGGGAGGTTACCTGATCAAAAAATGAGATCAGGTTAGTCTAACAGGATTTGTTCTTGACAAATCCATGCCGGCTTCTAGTAATCACTGCATTGTTTTCAAGGTGTTTACAGATTGACTTCTTTATAATCTGTATTATTGCAAGAGTTATAGAACCCAGATCATTCCCTCTTCTTTACAGATGATGTGGGGTCAGAGGGGCTGCCAGACAGGGCTTGGGAGCCCCACCAGTCTGCACTTTTTGCACCCCTCATTTTCAGGAAAGCATGTCTTTCTAAAAGAAGCCAATAAACTCCAGTTTCATTGTTAATTTCCTGCAAAGTTTGAATTATTGACACAGTATGTTAGAACTATTCCCCCCATGTGAAATTATTATAAAATTAAATATAGCAGCATAAATTATTTGACTTCTAGATACTCCTAGATACACAATCATAATAATTAAGTCATAATAATTAAGCTTTGCCCCAGTTGTGTTTGCTTTTGCGGTTTTGTATCTCTCAGTTTTCTTGATAGTTCATTCTCTGAAGGATATGCTGCAAGGCATGAAAATTAATCTGTTGATAACTCTTTGTTGTTGTTTTTTTTAAATAATTTTTATTACTGTTGATAACTCTTTGTGATTAACTTTTAAGGTGGAAAATTATTGTATTACTGAGTGTGATCCTGTTTCTGTAGTGTTCATTGAACTCTTGTTGTTAATAGCGAGTTGCAAATTCAGTTGGTTTTTCCTGACTTGACTTGATGCTGGTGATGAATATTTGCACTGAGTTTTTCCTTTTATTTAAAAGTCACTAGGGCACTTCTTTTGTCTTCTAATGGACACAATTTGTTTAATTGCAACCGTTGCCCCAGCTATGTGAGGTTCCGTTTATTGACAATGAAAATATACAAAGCCAGAGTCAGCTCTCTTTAATATAAAACAAGAATATTTCTATTCATTGCAGCAGTTCATTGGATCTTAAGATAGATCTAGTTGTCTTCTTCATGGATCATAGATCTTTTCTTAGTTTGTTCCCATTTATTAAATAAAGTAGGTCAAGTTACATGATTTGGAAAAAGGATATCACAGTTGAGGGACACTTTTTTATCGAATTAGGAACCATTGTGTTTGTTCACATTGGTTTAAAATCATGACATAATTAAAAAGTGTCTTCCCACAGTATTGTACTTAAAAAGCTCTTGAACTAATTGATTACAACTGCATTTGCCTTTGTAAATCTCAGGTTTGCGCCATTCTATTCTGTTTCATCTATGTGTATCCATTTATCTTCGTGACAGCTGAGAAACAATTAACTATTTCTTAGGTTGAATTCAAGTGACTAGTGTGGGTTATGACTTTTGTACCCATTTCATTTTGCTTTACGTACAGCAGTATACTCCTCATTTTTCCTCTATACGTAGGCTTGTGTGCACTGAAGCTATATGGAGATATGTGGAGTTCTTTTCTGCTTTCTAGAAAGGAAGTAATCATAGGGTAACATCCAACATTGCAAGAATCAACTTCTGCTCATGCAGCAAGACTTCCCTCCCTCTTTTCTCATGCATGTAATACAAATCCGATGTGAAGGATCACCAATGGTGGACAGATACAGTTGGATTTCACCCGTGGAGCTCATACCCAAAGTATCCTGGGAGAAGCTTTCTTATCCTAGGAAATGGGTATCATCCTGTCAAATGGTAACATGGAATTATGTCACATCAGGTACAGATGCATGGTGATCATCTGTATGGGCTCATTTTCTTTGCAGTAGACTGTTGAAGTCTGGAAAGGGGTGGAGCAAACTATTCTCTGGTAATTCTCCTTTAAATATTACTTAATTTTTCTGATAAGCAGTTCTGGAATAGGGGTAAGGACTCTTTTTTAAAGAGGACTTAGAGTGAGCAAAGAGCAAACATACCATTATATATGCAGCCATATTATATATAGTAAAGAAGCCTTTTTTAAAATAATAGTTGT
The DNA here is from genome assembly GCA_029215795.1 of Anniella stebbinsi. Lineage (NCBI taxonomy): Eukaryota > Metazoa > Chordata > Lepidosauria > Squamata > Anniellidae > Anniella > Anniella stebbinsi. Next base: position 195,393,520 of record JARDYH010000003.1, read on the forward strand.
ATACTCTTTTTCAGTGCTAAGTCCTCTTGGTAAGAACTTGAGTGGTAAGAGATTTCTTAAACCAAAGATGAGAGATAAAAGATTTACTATATCAAGAAGATTTCTTGAACCAAAGTAATTGTTCAATGAACAGTACAATTGCCATCTCTTTTGGGGGTTGTAAACTCCTGTGCCTTTAACAGCTGTTTGAGAAGCAGAAATTGAGCAAGTGATGCTTTTGCCATCATTGCAAATTCATGCTAAGAAATGCTTAAAACATTTTGAATTTTTGCTTGCTATGCAGCCCTTAAAGTCACAGGAGCCATTTCAGAAAAAGAATTGGGAAACCTAGTGACCTGTAGACCTTAGTTTGGAAACAATTGCTTGGATATGTTTTGAATTCCTGACTATTAGACAGGAAACAGTTTGCATACTTTTTTTTTAATGATACTTGGTGATATCCAGATGGCAATTACTTATAAGAGACAAATTTTTGCCATCCCCTTTGAATTGATTCTTGGAAGTTATAATAAATAAACAAAGATGTTGGGTAAGGATGTTTGACCGGCAACCTTCCAACAGATTGGCTATTGAGTTTAGGACTTGCAAAATGCCCCTCACCCCACCCCCAGTTTGAATTTCACTTTTGCCATCAACTTCCAGACTTTGTGCACAACAATGCCTAATATGTGTGTAGACACAACAGCAGTTGTTGCCCAGGTTTTGCTTCCTGGGAGAAGATATTCATCAGGGATGTGCACTGACCCGATCGGATCGGATCGGATAGCGGATCGGAATCGGACCTGGGGGGTCGGATCGGATCGGAGGTTGGGCGGATCGGATCGGATCCCGATCCGCGGATCGGACGCCATTTTGAATGCTTTTTCCCATAGCTTAGTATTGTGTTACAAAAATGCCTATAACGTTTTCATTTTTAAAGATAGAAAGATGAAACTTGGGCACTTTGTAGATGGGTCAGGGGTAGTTATCTGTGAGAAATTTCAGAAAGATTGGTGCAGGCATTTTGTGGCAATTAATTTTTTAATAAAAAACCAGGAATGCCTATAACTTTTTCATTTTTAAAGTTCCACTCATGAAACTTTGCCACATTGTAGGTGGTACATTGGGACCTATGTGTGTGAAATTTCAGAAACGTAGGTGCTTGCCTTGTGTGGCAATTAATTTTAGAAAAATGGGTAGTAGTGGGGTAAATACAGTTATGCCTCCAACTTTTTTATTTTTAAAGATACAAACCAGGAAACTTGGGCACATTACAGGTAACACTTTGCTTGATATGTGTGTGAAATTTCAGAAAGCTAGGTCCAGGCATGAGGTGGAAAAGGTATTTTTGAAAAAATGAGGAAAGAAACACCTATAACTTTTTTATTTTAAAAGTTAGAAGTCTGAAAGTTGCTCACTTTGTAGATGGGTTAGGGGTAGTTGTCTGTCAGAAATTTCAGAAAGTTAGGTCCAGGCATTTGGTGGCTACGAAATTTTTAGATTAAAAGTTACAAAAGTTTTTCCACAGAGGCTTGGGCTGTCAATTGCACCCCCCTCCCCCGCCTCCCCCTCCCTCTTTTATCTGTATAAACTCGGTGTTGTTGTCCTCCTTTTCATATGGTCAGCCTATACTTGGTGAGTGCTAATCAGTTAAAATAATAAAACCATGAAGTGTAAAACTGTTATAACCAGCAATTTCTGCAGTACACATAGATGAATTGATTTAGGTTTAGGTTGTTCTGCTGGATCTCTGAGGCTCACAGGATGTCATGCAAAAAGAACTTGTGAACCCTCCCTCTCTCTCATCCATGCAAGTTTGTAAAAGTGCCCATATGTGGCACTTTTATACATTGGTAGGGAATAAGCATCAGTGCAAGGACATCAGTTGTGCCCCATTTGGGGAGCTGGGGCTCTAAAAGGCAGCATGGAAACAGAGCATATCTCAGATCCATTCATTTTAGAGAACTGCAGGTTCATATTAATATAACTATGTGTATTTTGACTCTAAACTCCTTTTGCACGTTGGTTTTGTATAATTGCTTATCATAAAAGAGCCCTAGATTATTTGGCTTCATGCTGTGCCCAAAAACAGCACAGCTTCTGACCACAGTATTTTGATTTCATCTGCAAAAGGCATTTACTAATTTTAACAGCTCTTTTGGAAATTGTCTTTGAAAAGGAATTGGTTGGCTTTGGCTAATCGCCTCGTCCAGCGTGGCAGTGGCATGCTATGTGTCTGCATGACTTTAGCAAACCTGGAAACGCTTTGTTCCTCAGCGTTATTTCCATCAAATTGCCAGTGGTATCTGCTTCCTAAAATGAGTTAGACTGCCCAGATCCTACTTAAAAATATGTTACTATTGAATTGCCTAGAAATTGGCTTATTCTAAGTTTTCCTATACCCAATTTAAATAAATCATCAGAATACAAAATTTAGTTCAAGAGTTCTTAAAGAATGGTTTTAGATGGAAGGAATGTTAAAGGAGGGATTATAATGCAGAATTTGAATTAAAGGTATTTTATGTTTCTAGCCCAACTGTTGCTTGTTTGCCTTCTGTACCTAAGTAAGGCACAGAATACCTAATTTGGTAAACTCCCATAACTATTGGCTGAGCTGCTGTGCTAGCACACAGAGTCTATTAATATTCTAAGTGTTGAGGGATGGTGTTGTTAATAACAGAATATTGATAAAATACAGTTTCAATTAGGGATGTGAGAAGTCTATTTATCTGGAAGCAACAAATCCCACCCCACACATACAGGGCCTAACAATAATATGAGCTAGCTTCTGTGAAGGTGAACTAGATATTCTGCATAGTGCAGTAGGATAAAGCCTGGTAGAATAAGTAAAAAGAGGTCCATGGAAGATGGAAAAATTAGGGAAAGAGCAAGGTGACTGAAAAAAAGTGGATGCAGAATGCAGTGGGCGTATCTGAAAGAAGAATAGGTTGAAGCTAGATAAGTGCAGTGACCACATGATTCATGATTCATCACTTTGGAAAATGGCCCAATTCTGCTCAGACCAATTCAGAGGCTTGGGTGCTGAATCCAAGTTGTAATTTGAAAATCCAAAACTTTATACCTCCCATTGACTATCGTGAGAAATTTAAAAATTGCTATTTCTTTGTCAGAGTTGGATCGAATTAACAGGCATAGTAGGCCCTTCAGAGAGAGTCATTCATTCTGCCAAATTTCAGACAAATAGGTGCATGGGGTTTTGTGCTACCAATCACTTATTTATTTATTGGAAGCACTGGAAGACATTTACAGGCATAGTTGCCTCTTCTAGGGGAATCAAGGCAGTAGCCCTTCACAAATAGACCGAATGCAACAACAGAAGGGGCAGGACTAGCACACTCCCTCTCCTTGCACATTACCTACATGCACTTTAGAAATGCCTGAATAGGACTTAAGTTTGCATAGGATTGCAGTCTTAGCAAGGAAGGACAAATTTTGTTTGATATAAAAAAAATTAGGCCAGAATTTTTTCCCAGGTCAGCTTAGCTGCTCTTGCAGGAGTAGATCAGCTCAAGTCCCAATGGAGCATGCTTCCCTTCCCCACCAGGCCTCAAGTTTTGTGATGCCGCTCCCCCAAGATACTGTTTTAGACTTATTTTAAATGTGTGGGAGGAGGGAGTCAGGCTTCATTGGGCTCTATGCTGATCTGCTCCCACTGGTTGGAGCCAGACTTATACTTAGCAGATTTCCCTTTATGACGGAAAGAGCATGGTGATGATTTTTGTCTTCCTTCTGCAACCCCTGTGCCCTGTGAAAAGCCGCTCTAGTGGGTTGAAGAACTTTCTGGAATAACTTGGGTGATGGTGCTGGATGCTGCAGGAGGAAGGGGGAAATGGTGCAAATCACCACCCTGTTCCTTCCTCCAGTGGGAAGCCTGTGCTTTATTCTGGTTCCCTCTGTAAATGGAAGGAGGCATTTCATTTATGAAGGGGTAAGTCTGGGTCCAACTTCATGTGCGCAGTTACACCCAAGTGGAGTTGGGTCATACTCATAGTTTTTATGTCCCTCCTTTGGAAGATATATTAAAGCATTATAGAAGATTGTTTAAATACTATGTCTTGTATCCAACTATGTCTGTCGAGCAGTGGAGCAGACATAGCTGGTGAAATTAATCCCCCTGCCCCCATCTTCATTGGCAGGTTGGGGGCCCTCTGGAGGAAATTTGGAGCAAGGGGGACAAAGGGGGAGGAGAGGAAAGTGAAGTTGCATGAGTAGACGTACACTCATACAATGACATTTTAATTCAGTTAAAAATGTTATTCCTCTTCAAAATAATGCTTTGGTTTTTAGATACATAAAGTAGCGGTAAGTAAAATTTATTACGGTCACAAGACAAGAAAAAGATATATAAAGGAGACCATGCTAGGCAACAGTCCGATATTTAGGACAAGATTACCAGTGATGGGCAGCAGTGGCTTTGCACATAGGAAAAGAGGATGAGAAGAAAGCTGTCTGTTTCTCACCCTAGAAGAATACATCAGCCAGCTGGTTCCAACCATCAAAAGTATCCCTTTGCTGCCACGGTTTCACACCTTTTTCTACGGTGGAGGGAATCCCTGTAAGTTTGCCCTTAGATAAACTAGAAACCATATGAAGAGGCATATTGGCCAGCAGTATGTGATGTTCATTTGACTAATAAAAACAAATTAAAGCTCAACGTGTGAAAGTATTGCTGACATTCATTTCCTAACTATAACTATGGTTGCTGCTGTTGGAGGGTTGCACGCATAGTCAACACATTTAATATTATATTAATATTAAATGTATATATCTTTAGAGGTGAACTTTGACAGCATAAATTAAAAAGGGAAAGTGTGTCAACCTCTGATGGCAAGGCTCCGACCTTCTGCAGTCAATAACAGCATACATGCAGGATGCTTTCAAACACACGCTGTGGGACTCCCAGATTCACTGCTCCGATGTTACAGGCTCTTCAACATTGGCTTGTTTGTGTGGAGTCTGTCAGAAAGGAAATGCATGTTTTTTAAATCTGTGTTATCAAGTACTGTGATTTTCTGTAGTTGGCAATTCCATGTTTATTCTGATTCAGCAAAGGTGATGCTTGTACGGATGTAAATTTCTATGCATGTTTAGGAAGAACAAAAGTGCCACAATTGCCAGCTCTGTCTAAACATGCACAGGATTGTACATCTCTTGATGTATTGGGAATCGTGTTCATAAATAGGTGCTCTTTGCTTGGGTCCTGGTGCTAGATTACCACATAGAGCAGCTGGCGTTGTGTAGGCTGACCAGATAAAATCCAGGTCAGTGCTCATGTAACTTTAACAGTTGTAGAGAAAAGGGAATTTCAGCAGGTGTCATTTGTATGCAATTAGTTCCTGGTGAAATTCCCTCTTCACCACAACAGTTAAAGTTGCAGGCACTATACTACAGTGACCATATACAAAAGAAGGCAGGGCCCCTGCAACTTTAACAGTTGTGATGAAGAGGGAATTTCACCAGGAACTAATTGTATTCAAATGACACTGGCTGAAATTCCCTTTTCTCTGCAACTGTTAAAGTGACATGAGCCCTGACCTGGATTTTATCTGGTCACCCTAGTGTTGTGGGTGCTAAATTGGGAAATGTGCATGTGCATGGTAGCTTCCTAGGGGTTCACTCTCAACTGTGCTATTGAAGATGACCATACTGAGCACCTGACTTGCAGCTAATAGCGAGTAAAATACAAACATGTAGGCAGCCCATGGTCATTGTGAGTACTGCTGGATCCACACAGATTCTTCCTGAAGATTCAAGTGGTATCTTTGTAGGTTGGTAGACTCTTCTCTACACCTCCTTTGCTCATCTCTTTTGCCTAACTGCTCATTCAAAAAGAGACGGTGTCTTTTGGAATGCTAACTTGCATGGTCTGGATTGATAATTTAATTTTTGTTCATATTATCATTCAACTCTTTCTCACTCGTTGCGGTTTTTCTAGACAGACATGATGGGCTTTGACAAGTCATGCTGTCTTTTACTGATTCAGGAATTTCCTGATGATTGAGCATGTTTTAATTATGACTGCTTTCTGGATGTTGGTGTGGATGTATTTTGGTAGGCCCAGTTTCTGAAGGTCTTCTGTATAATTTTTTTATTTGATTCCAGTGACTAACGGAATAATTGTGACTTTTTCCTGTTGCCATAGTTCTTTGATTATTATTATTATATTATTATTATTATTATTATTATTATTATTATTATTTTGGTTCCTGAATTAACCCCAGCTTGAAGAATTTGCAGATCATCTCCCTTATAGCTTGACTCCCAGTTTATAGCAAAAATTTAAATCTGCTCTATAGTTTTTGTCCATGGTCAGTGCATAGAGCAATGGAAAATGAAGCAATAAATCAGGCAGATTTAAATTGTTTCCTATAAAATGGTTGAAATGAGACCAGCAAAAAAGTGGTTTAGGAAGAAAAATCTCTAATCTCATATTAAATTCCAGTTCATCAGATCACCTGGTTTTGAAAAATAGCAAGCTTGTAATTAATTTAATTACAATATGAACCAAGACTGTTAAAAGTTAACAAGACCTAAAGAAAAAAATGGGCCACATGCTTCAGAAAAGTGCTTTAAAATGCTTTTCTTATATTTGTCAATATAAAGAATTAATTTTCATAGAAACATCTAGAAAAAGAAATGTTGGAGTTTCTTTCATTTCAATTACCTGGGGAACAGAGCAATTCTAACCACCAGATCCGGATGTCGCAAAGTCTCCCTCCCACTGGTGGAACAAGATTCTGCTGGCAGAGGTGGGGTCTGCTTGTGGGGATGGGGCGCATGGTTCCCAACACAGAAAGCTCCACAAGCGTAAAGCTACTGTCAGCGTTAAGCTCCATTTTAGGAGTGGGGAGATGGAGAAGGAGGCACCAAAGCCCCTCCAGTCTTCTGAGGGACATAAAGATTCGGTCCTTCAACTATGCCAGGCTGAAGCTGGTGTTGTTAAGCTGGTTTCAGGGTTTTTTTTAAGGAACTACAACAGCCACAGCCAACCACCAGGGGGAAATGAAAGGTAACTATAAACCTAAATTTGAATGCAGAATGAGGCTAACAACCTCCTCCTTCAAAGTAATTGGAACCACTTCCCATTTCAAGAGAGCTTTGATTACTTCCTGGACCCAGATGTGAACCATCTCTGATCTATATTATAAACTAGAAGGGGCAAGCATAGAAGTAATAATTCACACTTTTCCAAGTGTCTTATCCATACCTTCTGGCCATAATAACTGAAATTAATCCAATAGTGTCGACTAGATAGTTCTGTGAACTCATTCACTAATACCACTGTTGATAAAGTGACATAGCTGATGCAAGCAGTTTAATCATTTAAAGCAAGGACGGGGGAATGTGTGGCCTTCTAGATGTTTTTAGACTGTAAGTCATATCATCTTTCACCATTGGCTATGCTGGTTTGATGGGAGTTGCAGTCCGATATCATTTGGAGGGCCACACATTCCCCCCCTCCAGATCAAGATGACTAGGCTGGCAACCGTCACCCAGAGGACCTTCTCTTCTGCTGCTCCCAGACTGTGGAATGGCCTGCCGGGAGAGATTAATCAACTTAACAGTCTTTCCAAATTTAAGAAAGCCATAAAGACTGATCTCTTCCAGCAGGCCTTCCCAGTCAAATTTTAAGATGTTATTTTAATAATGTATATGTTTTTAATCAGTTTTATGTATTTTTGTATTCAGTGTTGTTCCCTGCCTCAATCCAGAAGAAGAGGCGAGCAAGAAATAAAATTATTATTATTATTATTATTATTATTATCATTTATCATGATGATTTTCAAGCCTGGTGACCAAATTGAAGTACGCCACATAGACCACTCAGAAAAGCTCCTCTGGGCAGTGCTGCAAGAATTCATTGGTGGCGGAGAAGGCCTTTTTGCCACAGACTGGGCTGTGAAGCATTCAGTTAAACTCACATCGAGTGTTCCACCACCTCTGTTCCATCCCCTGTCCCATCTCCTTCATTGCTCCCTGATAAAACAGGGGGCTGAAAATAACCTCCCTTCCACTGGATGAAGCTCAAGAACGACCATGTCAGCTGCCCAAATCATTTCTGTATTCCACAGTGTCCAGGACATCAGTCATACAATATCTGTAAGTGTGACAGAAAATACTTGATTTATTCTTAGGATAAGGCTAATGGAATTTTGCTTATAAACTGATATGCTGGAATTAAACACTATTGCATATTTCTTCCTAAGATCTAAGTATTTTGTCAACATGATATAATTAAGCCTCTTTGTATCATTTTCTAGGCAGATTTATCTTAAAGCACATTTGTGCCCACTGCAAAACTGAAATGTACTGCTAGACAGAACAAATTGTGTATAACAGCTCATATACATAGTCATTTTAACATGGTATGGATTTCAACCACCATTGTTCATACGGCTATTTTTTAAAAAATAAATAAATAAACCTTCTTTTCCAATATCAGGTACCAATCAATAGCTTATGTTGTGTTTGTTGTTGTTATGATTTACTTATTCATTTTATTTTATACCACCCAACAGTTGAAGCAATTCACAAAAATTACAAACTACAAATACAAGATAATAAAAACATAACATCAAACTTTAACATACAAAACTTAAAAGTAATTTAAACAGTTAAAACAGACATTAATGCCCTACTATATCCTGGCAAATGCCTGGGAGTAGAGGACAGCCTTCATCTAATGCCAAAAAGATGACAATGTTGTTGCCAGGCGGACCTCAGTGGGATGAGCATTCCATAATCGGGCCACCATTGATTAGGCCCACTCCCTGGTTGCCACCTTTCAAGCTTCCCTCAGAGGAGAAACATGGAGGAAGGCCTCAGATATTGATTGCAATGTCTGGGTAGTTTCATGTCAGGAGAGGCACTCTGACAGGTATTGCAGTCTCAAGCCTATTAAGGATTTATAAATTAAGCTAGCGCCTTCACTCAGGCTTGGAAATACAGGCAGCCAACACAAGCTGACCAGAGTCTTGTTATATGCTCAGCTCTTCTGGTCCCTGTTACTAACTTGGGTACTGCATTCTGCATAAGCCATAGCTTCTGAACAGTCTTCAAGGCCCCACATAGAATGCATTGCAATAATGTAACTTGGAGATTACCACAGCATAGACTATTAAAGATAAATTATCTGTCCAAATAGGCTCATAGGTGGGCCAGCAGCTAAAGCTGGTAGAAGGCACTCTCTGCCACTGGTTCATCCCCAGCTGGTGAAGAGCTCTTGAGAATCACCACCCCCACTTTGTGTGTAGAGTGGTATGTTTCTAGTGCTGCCTCTTTTGCTTCAGAATCTGATTCCGATTCTGATTGCCAGAAACTCCTTCCCCCAGCCTAAGGGGAACAGGCCTAATCACAACAGGATTCTTTCTGACAAAATGGGAGGGCAGGGCTGTTCTCCAGCACGTTGTCGTACGGACTTGTTAGTCAGTTGAATGGACTTTTTAGTGCTCCAACCCTCACCCCCTAATTGCCCACAGAAACGGATCCCATATGAAATCTTAAATCAGTAAATCTCTAGATAACAAAGTCAGAATGAGGGGGGAAAGAGCAGAGTGAGGGGGGAAAGAGCCCACGCCCATCAGAGTGCCACAACCAATGAACTGGAGGAGGAAGGAGAAGGGGTGGGGTGGAGTGGAAGAGCAAACAAGCGAAAACCCATGTGAAAAGGACCATGTGTGATGAAGCCCTTGATGCGCTTATGAAACGGAGGTAAAAAACGCGGAGGCAAACCAGGGGAAAAAATAGGTGTGATGGAGCCCTGAAAAACAAACTGCTTCTGATACTGGAGGTAATATATAGCCATCATGACTAATAGCCATTGATAGCCTTATCCTCCATGTATTTGTTTAATCCCCTTCTGAAGCCATCCAAGTTGGTAGTCATCACTACATCTCTTGCCCTTTCTTTAGTATGTGCATTGGTTGCTAGGCATGCAAACACACCTGAGATGAAATTGGAGATTAAAATAATGGCATCTGATGTCACAAAGGAACTAATGTCTCTCTTAAGAAGGGGAAAGCACTGCTGGTCCTCTATATACTGTAATTTTCTATGGAGAATTAACATTTGTGGGTCTCTTTTAGCTGAAAGGTTGCTGATTCCCCAACATTGGCAATTAACTTCTGTTGTTTTTCAGACATTACTTCTTCCAGTGTCACTGGCAAAATGTTTGCAGGTAGACTTACAGATGATGGGACCTTTTTATATATAAATCCACTTCCATTACATATCTTCATGAGATATTTAGTGATCTTTAAGTAAATGAAAAACTTCTGTCACTAATATATTATCTGAAATAGTTCATCTGGGCAAATGCTCAAGACAGAATTACTATAGCTATTATAATCTGAGTCCAAAGTCTATGAAATATGGGCCTGCTGACCCATTCTTAACCACAATAGTATTCATGAAGTTCTTCAGATGAATGTCCCTTCAACTCACAGAAGAAGTTTCCAAAAGCTCATGTTGTCAAATACAACAATATTCAATCTTAGTAGTGCGGATATAATTGTCTTATAATTATTAGAATAGACCTGCAATTTTTGCAGATTTATTCTTTGAAATGTGGCCATCTCAGGTGATATCATGGCTTGGCTTGCAGGCAGCAACATACTGGAGGTTCCTTCTTTTTAAATAATAAAAAGCAGCTGGGAGCAGGCATGTTTGAGTAGGATGTGTCTTTTTGTTGGCTGGAAGTAAGTCAGGTAGTTGACGCACCCAGATGGAATCTGTGAAATATGCATGATTGTGGCAGCTGTGTGTGGGAAGAGTGACTTGAAGTGTACTGAAGAGGAGGTTTATTGACTGTGCAAGTGTCTTCATGTAGTTACAAAGTGGAATACAGGGACAAATGGAAGGGGGGGAGCACGTTTCATGTCCCTACTTATATGACCTTGTTATTCTACATTTAGCTTAGTTCTGCATGTGGTGTTCGTTACACAAAATCTACATCTTTTAAAAAGACAATACCAAATGGTTTTTAAAAAAAATAAAATAAAATTGTCAAGCAGGTAATCCTCATGGGAATTTCAGTTTAATTGTTTGTTTTTAACTTGAGTGACAGAGTGTTACCCCTTTCCCCATTCTAATTCATGGATTCTTATATTACAGAGCCCTCGATAACTAGGGGCAGCGCAAATCTATTGAAGGAACCCAGAAATTCAAATATTAATAAAGAGGCTCAGATACACTGTCAGTCACAGGTTGGGCAAGATACTGTGGATCTAGTAAGCAAAGCATTCAGCAGGTCTTTGAGCAAGGCTGCTGAGCTATCCTGAAAGCAAGAGCTGATTGGAGACTAGAGAGCTGGACCATAATCCAACAACAACTGCCTTCATCCTGACTGTCTTTGTAGTGCTGCTGATCAATGCATGTGTATGCAGCAGCTTCAGCCACTGGAAGTTGCTGGCTCTGATCCTGATCTCAGATTTCCTTTATCAGGTTGTGGAATTCAGCCTGTGTTTAAACCTGGCAACCCAGGCAAATGCTTTCCTGATGGTTCTTTTGATGGTACCCCATGGGGTGGTCAGGCTCTGTGAGCTTTTCGTGAGCAAAGGTATGAGAGATATAGAATCCAAGGGCTGGAAGATGGTTCAGAGGTGATTCATCCTCTGAAGAGGCCATCAGGAGCCCTGCTTTGGGACAAGGTCAGCTTGTAAACAGCTCTTTATATTGCAAAAAGTTGCTCCTGACAATGAAGCTGATCATTTGAGAGAGCCAAGGAGCCTGTTTCTGTTGTGTGGGGCTGTAGGGTTGAAGCTTGAGTAGAGGAGATCCCATATTTGTTTTGCTACTTACTTTGTCATTTGTTTCTCCCTACAGTGGAAGAAGCAAGGGAGGCTCTGCATAAGCTTGGGGAGAATCCTAGAGGGGAAAACTACCTCTTTCCAGAGTCTTCATTTAGCCTTGAAATAGTTTATACATGACAGGATGGGGTGTCTGTATTAATGACATGTGGAGAAAGCCCCATGCTTGCCATATCCCATACAGTATAGTACATCAGAAGCTATTTGCTCGTGGCCTGTTTGAAGTCATTTGCTTGTTTATTGTTTTAGGAACACAATGAAAAACAATAGTTGTGCTTGTAGTTAGCCTGCTTCTGTTAAATAAATGTTTAAATCACTTTTATAACTTCTCATCCTTAGGACACAGATGAGCTATGTCAAGGAAGCCCAAGCTAACTGTTACCTTGCATTGCTTCAGCTCTGGCTAATTAAATAAATATATCAAAGTTTTACTTCCTGGAGCTATATAAAGAATTGATCAAAGACTTAAGAGTTATCAAAAGCAAAATTTAAAGGTGCTTGTTTCTCTGTTGGACAAAAACAACATATTTGGAGTACTTCAAAAAGAATATGTTGCTGGAAATGGTGTTTGAAAAAAATTACTGGCTTAATTAGTGGTAAACAATCATAGCGGGTTATAGTTTTAGAGGTATATTAGTGTTGATTCATCATAGCAGAAATTGCTTTGGGGAATTTCAAATATTTTATTGTCCTCCCAGTTCTTCATAATAATAAGAGTTTGAAAATTTGGCTTTCTCAGTATTTCAGCTTCTAAAGTTGCTTTGATCCTAAGCTTCCAGACATCAAAGTGTTCTCCAACTCTGCTGCTGTTCCTTTGTTTGCAACTTGTTGAGGTTTCCTTATTTTTTTATTTTATTTTATTTTGCTCAGGTAGTGCAAACTATATTGCTAAATTGTTTAGTATTTGGGGCCGATAGTAGATGAACCTGCATTTGGGGATCTAATGGGAGAGTACCACCGAATCGAACTGAAATGGAAGCTGCAAGCTTAAGTGAGGAGATGGGCAAACACCTGAGGAGAGACAGACAGATGAGTCATTAAAGCATTCCAGCAAAGTCAGTGAAGTGAGGTGGAAAGTGATGAACAGCCTCTAGTGCTGAGTGGCAATTGAGAGGGAAAGGCACCCTGTGCACTTACTGGTGAGCATTTGTTAGAAGCAGCTGAAGAAAAGAGCATTATGGCCAGTGGTACTTCAGCAAATACCATGATCCTCTCCAGCTACGTGTATAAACGTGGTTTGTGTGGACAGCATACAGACAGGTGTTCTTTTGTAGTCATGGTACCCTTAGTGCAGGGGTGGGAAATCTGTTTCAGCCAAGGGGCCAAATTCAAATTTGGAGAAACTCTCAGGGGCTGTTTTCCAGGGACTGGGCAGGCCAAAGGCAGAAGAAGTGAACCCCAAATCCCAAAAGCATCAGCATATTTTAGTTTAAAGCTCTTAATGCCAGTAAGTAAGAGATTCTCTGCATGAGCGATTTATTGCATACTCATGATTGGCCACTCATAGAAGTTTGAGGGTCTTTTAACCTCCAGGATGTCTCCTGCGCTTTCGCCCAGTAATCTTGCTTTTAAAAAGGTCAGAGATACTGCACTATTTAAAATTATCGCTGGATATCGTGGGCCACTAAATGGCGGTGTTTCATTTAACTTTATGGAAAATTGTCAAGAGGGGAGGTTTTCAATTACAAATCACTTGGTTGCCATCTAAAGGAGCCATAGTCAATGTCAAAAGCCTGAAAAGAAGAAAAATGATAAGGGTGCAGGTTTCCCCCCTTAATATTAAGACACTCTAAGCCTTCAATATTTTTAGAATGGGTCAGAAAAATCATGCAAAAGCTGGGAAACCACCAAATAATCAGTGATCGGGAACGGGAATGTGGCCAGGAAAATGGAAGTTACCATCTGGAGAACTCAGCAGGACCGTATTGGAACCTTATATTTGGGGCTCAATGGATTTGGGGCTGAATACTGTTTATTCAGCATTGGCCTGTGGTCCTCAGATTGCTCACCTCTGTCGTATTAGTTTAATCTCCAGTTGCCAAACTGGAAAAAAACCTGGGAAATATTTGTTGTTTTGTTAATGCTTTTGATGGTGGTGATATGTTGAAGGGTATTTGCAATAAATAATACTACACAATTACATTACCATAGTTGGCTCTTTAAGCACAACAGAACTAGAGAAGGTGCAGCGGCAATATTGGATATTGGCCCATTGTTTCTAGCTAGGAGTCTCTCTTGCTAGGAGAAGGAAAATTGGTGGTACTTCACATATGGACTTTTCACAGAAGCACTTTTTGGTATGCAGGGTGCCCCATAGCTCCTTTTCAGTACCATTTTACTTTTAATGGCCTGGTTCTAAATTATGGAGAAATAATTTCAAACTCGATGAATATATCCCTTCATTTGTTATTCCTACCTACAAAGTATGGCCACAATATGCTATCCCACACCCATGAGAGCCTTTACTGGAATGCCATAGAAGCCTTCATCCATGGTACTTTATGATTTCTAAAATGTCCATGAACTGCCTTTTAGAAGCATCAGGAGTAGTTCATACTGTTTATTCAAAAACCACTTACAAATATAACTTGTTGATGTTAGGCCTTTGTCCTAATAGGGAAAGTTACATAATGACCAGACCAGGACTTGGATCTGATTAATTTTTTATTCTTTTCTCAATGATACTGCCTGTTTCAAACAGACCATGGAAGAGCCTAATACCTACAAACTCTCACTTTTGCTTCTTTGAGAACCTACGGTTCTGTATCTGTGGTATGGGAGAGGCAGATGACATCTCACATTATTTATTGTATTGCCATCTATATCAAAACCCCAGAGAGAGATTCCTGGGACAGATGGATGGAGGGTGTTCAACCTGTTCTGGATGGGGTTGCACTCCCCCTGAAGGAGCGGGTTCGTAGCTTGGGGGTTCTCCTAGAACCATCTCTGTCACTTGAGGTTCAGGTGGCCTCGGTGGCACAGAGTGCCTTCTACCAACTTTGGTTGGTGGCCCAGCTACGCCCCTATCAGGACAGGGATAACCTGGCTTCAGTTGTCTATGCTCTGGTAATCTCTAAATTGGATTACTGCAATGCAAGGGAGAGGGTCTTTTCAGTGGTGGCCCCCCAATTTTGGAATGATCTCCCCGACGAGGCTCGCCTTGCGCTAACATTGTTCTCTTTTCGGCACCAGGTCAAGACTTTCTTCTTCTCCCAGGCATTTAACAGCATATGATGAGGGCTTTGTGTTGTTGTGTTGTTGTTGTGCTTTGACCCAGAAGGATATTGTAATTTTAACTTGTTTTTATGCTTTATGGTTTTAAAATTGTGTATATCGGTGTTTTTAATATTCAATGTTTTTAATTTTTGTAAACTGCCCAGAGAGCTTCGGCTATGGGGCGGTATATAAATGGAATTATTATTATTATTATTATTAATAATAATAATAATCCTTACAGGGGGTAAAAAGTATCTATATGAAGGTTTGCTGGTTACTGTCAAATTATGACCCTTACATTACATGCAAATAAGGGGAACTTAACATATATTAAAGAACCCACTTTATTTTGGATAAGGGTGCAGTGTTCTCTGAATATTACAGGAATCTCACATACATAATTTCTGTATGTGATAATCTTTGTAAAATTTCTTCATATTAGGGAAAGACTTCACTAAGCTAATCTCATGTAAATCAGGCTTATTTTATCCCCATTGAGTGAGTAATTTATTCAGAAAATGTCAGGGGCTTTCCTCCCACTGGAAACCTTATCCTTGAGCCCAGTTTAGTACAGACAGCTGCAATGCATGTTTCTTCCCCCTACTTAACTAACTATCCCAAATGTTACCTAGCCCCCTTGCATAGCCGTTCCCACTGTTCATTGATTCTTGGCATACTGCCCAGGATAGATCACTGGTCAGATTTGTGATGTTGTCTGTAATATTAATATTTAAGTCAAAATAATGGCATCGTCTGTAATGCTGAGTAGGAGCCAAACAAAATTGAGCTTTAGAAAAGAAAATATAAAAGATGTAATCTAATAAAAAAAGTATTCCATATAAACACATATTTGCTGAATGGATGATATAGATTTAATGAAATTATCCTGGCTTGTAAACAGGATATGGAAAGCAATAAAGGCAAATTTTGTATGAATGGCTCAACAGAAGGGAGAGAGGAAGAGAATAGCCATTATTATAAAATGGATTTGACCAAAGCTCTGTAAAATAATAAGGTGCTGTCCATTGAAACAGGTGCCTAGGAAGGTAGACTTTGTATGTCTGTTTCACAAATGGCAGAGGTCCGCAATTGCAGTCGCCAGTGATGACCATGAATTTAATTCTGGTGGGCAGCTGGGAAACCTTTCACGGTGGGGTAAAGAGTGTTTCTTTCAAAATGTCTCCATACTACTGAATCTTGTTCTCGGAAATGGCATCAGTATCAGGTTGGAGGAGAGGGCTTGAGACAAACATACATGTCCTGCCTTCCCCTCCTCTTCTGCAAAATCTCCTCATACACTTTGCCTTTATGGAACAGAAAGCAAGAAAGCTGAGTCACACTGGTTAGTAGCATCTATGGTTGGCTACCAAGTCCTGCTGAAATGTGGGGCTTCCTGGAAAATGGAATAAAGATGAAAGTTGCCCCTCCCTTTTTCTTTTTTTCTTTTTTGTTGTTAACAAGACTTGGAGGTTCATGAGTCCACATGGGTGTGTTACACTCTTCCATACTTACAGCACCTAGTTATGTTTTTATATGAAATTGTCTGTTTGTTCCATTCCTTATATTATACACAAGAGAAGGCTCCAGGCCATTAGTACTAGTGAGCCAGATGGTATATATGTCTGTCACATTGATATTATGGATACAATTGGCATAATCTGTGTGAAACAGCTAACATTTGATGTAATTTTGCTTTTTAAGATTCTTTACAAATAGAAAACTAATGTTGAGTGTTAGTGACATTTTTGGAATGGCATGGGAGATGGAATGGAAGATGCAGATGGAGTCAGCAAAAACAGCTGATCCTTTCTTGTACAAGCAGAAGTGCCTTCCACCCACAGCAGGGTCCATTTGGATGCAGTCTGTGATGAGCAAATGTAAATCCATAGTTGCACAACTCTGTGGCCAGAGCAGTGTCCTGATGAGAGAGTTTTCTCAAGTTAAACGTGTGAGGTCTTTGTCTGCAAAGACTTGGGAGCCAGAGCCCTAAATGCTCTTCTGATGCTGCATATGAAACATTTTAAAGTAATGAGGTCATTCAATCAAAACAATATAAAATAAACTTTTTAAAAAAATATTTAAAAATAAATGAACGATAGACTCTTTCCCTGCAAGACAGCCAAGTGCAGTACCCAAGTCTTCTAGCCAGATATACTGAGTGAGGATAGATGAAATACTGCTGAGATGTCAGATGACCCATCACACAGTTCTCCCAGGGTTCAGTTGCAGTTTTTCTCTCAGGCTGGATAGATGTGTGGGGACTGTTGATGGAAGACATGATAGAGAGGCCCTTTAACCCCCTCTCACTGCATCCACAAGTCTTAGCCCATGGTGGCAAAATAGCACTCTGGTTGGAAATGCTGGACCAGGACAGACTAGGCCATACCAGGATCAAAATGAAGAAAGAGATACTAAAAACAACAATAGGGTGACCATATGGAAAGTAGGACAGAGCTCCTGTATCTTTAACAGTTGTATTGAAAAAGGAATTTCAGCAGGTGCCATTTGTATGTATGCAGCATGTGTGAAATTCCCTCTTCATCACAACAGTTAAAGCTGCAGGAGCTATATTAGAGTGACCAGATACAAAAGAGGGCAGGGCTCCTGCAACTTTAACTATTGTGATGAAGAGGGAATTTCACCAGGTGCTTCATGCATGTAAATGACACCTGCTGAAATTCCCTTTTCAATACAACTGTTAAAGATAGCAGGAGCCCTGTCCTCCTTTTCATATAGTCACCCTAACAACAAGATTAAAGTCCTTTCTCATGAGTTGCTTGCAGGCGGGGAAAAAAATCCAGTCTTTCCCCTCTTCCAAACTATCAGGCCCGTACATTTCAATAACTGTTACCTTTGGTTTAGAGTAGTTGTTGTTTTCGCTTGAATTATGTGCATAATTAATATACATGATAGGAAACCTATTGCTGTGTAGGCTAGAACAACAAATTGGTGACCTGAGGCAAGTGGGAAGGGAATCGACTCTGAAATCCAAAAGAAGCCTTGAGTTGGCAGAGATATGTAAATATTGAGCTTCTCTGTGTCAGAACCACTTAATCATTCATGACTTGCCTGAACTTAATATATTGGACTCAATAGGATTATGAGACTGTTGTTCACTGAACGTCTTTCTGCACTTTACAAGCAGAGAGATGAAAATATATCCACTCAGTAAATGGTTTGATCTCAAGGAGGATGGCCCAGTCAATCACACTCCAGTAGCTAAAGAGACAACTGACATAACATTTACTTGATAATGTCTTCAACCACATTTTCTGCTTAGGTTTAATATATATATATGTCCATTTCACTACATTCTGGCAGGGAGTTGAGAAATGAATACAAGAAGTGCTCAGAGGTGACAAGAAAAATCATAACAGATAATCTGAGGAAATAAATCATATTCTGGTTGTTTCAAAGGCTGGGAGATGGGGGAAAGAACCGATCTGTAGATCTGGCAGACTTGCGAGGTGAAGGTTATGGAGACCTGGCAAGTTTTCAAGCAATTTGTTTTGTATGCTGAAAGATCTAATGCTTTTGCTACCATTTCCAGCTGCTGCCTGTTTGAGTTGATAGTATATCCCTCCACTCAAATCATTTTCTGGGAGAAAAAAATTGTGGGTATTTGTGCTCTCTGAAGTGCCTGAAGTCCTGGATCAGGTAGCTATATATAATCACAGTTGTCAGTTATAGCCACCCATCTATATCCATTAATTACATGTGTATAATCTGGCTATAGTTTAGAAGAATTGACCTGAATATTGATTTGGGTTTTTTTTGGTTTTTTTACCTACTTGGAACCATTTTATGATTACGTCACAATAGGCAGGTTTCTACCAAAGCTGCCATACATTTCAATATCTAGCTTGGGGTTCTTTTTTTAATGAATACTGACTAAGACAAAATATCTGTTGTTCACTGCCAGCCTCTGTGGGGCTGTACAAACATAATGGCTCAGTTCGGACGACACATTAAGCAACGGAGGAGGGAGGGAAACAATCGTCAGGCACTTTAAACAATGGAGCGAAACAACGGGCTTGCACGTTGTTTAGCCCGAAGCCCCGTTGTTTAAAGTGTCGTCCGAATTCAGCCCCCCCCCCCCCTCCGTGGACTATTCCATTTCGGAATAGAGTTCTGCTGCCTAGAGCAGCCAAAAAAAACCAGCTGCTCTATGCAGCTGGCAGAACTCACGGTGCATGCTGGGATACGGCTGGGGGACACACAGAGGAGAGGCTGCAACCCAAATGGCCACCGCAAGTTCCTTGCAGCCGGGGCGTTTGCCAGTTCCGAGCAGCGCCGGCTGCAGTGTGTCGTCTGTGGAGCTCCTCCTGCCTAACGCACGGTCAGTACGTTATTTACCTCTCCGTTGCTTAATATGTTGTCCGAACTGAGCCAATGTATAATGTTTAACAAGGGACTTGGTTCAAAAGCAGAGCATATACTTTGTATGCACGTATGTATTCCCTTGTTCAATTCCTAGCACCTTCAATAAGTGTCATGTGGAAAGACTGGGGAAAATGTGCTGGAGAATTGCTGCCACTCAAAATGGACGAGGTCTGGTTAACCAGGTGACCTCCAGATGTTTCGGCCTATAACTCCCATAGGTCCCAGGCAGCACGGCCTATGGTCAAGTATTATCAGAGTTGTAGCCCAACTCCGATAATAGAGGAAGACACCAGGTTTCCTAACCCTGGAATAGACAACACTATGCTACATGGACCAGTGGTCTGACTCAGCATGGCTACCGTCATATTATTAGTAAGAACTCATAGCATTGACCATGGTTCTTTCCTTAATTGTATGTAATTCCTTAAAATCCCAAATGTACAGTTGAACTCATTGAGCTTGCTGGGCAAAGCCCTGCTATCATCCAGTTTTGTGGTAGTAAGGAATCTCACTATAACCAGACTAATGTCTGGTTTTGTATATTAGTTTCTATCATGCAGATCCATGAGGGATTTTGGAAACTATCTTTAGCACATTTTTATTTTTCTCTTCCCAGGAGCTATCATTTGGTACATTTATAACCAAATGATTTAACTATCTGTTCTTTTTAATCTTTTCCTGTATTTTGCCGTTTGTATTATCATTTCCTAGCTTCAGCACGGGGGGGGGGGGGGGGCGTTATGTTGTCCCATAGCCATAACCTATGGATAACTTAACTTCCTCCCCTGCAGGAATTGCTCATACCAATTGTTAATATTGATAACAAATAGATCATACATTTTTCTGGAACTACAGTGGTACTTTGCTTCAGATATGACAAGAATCCATGGCCTCGCAGTATGTGAAAGAGCCTACATGAGTCTTTCACTCATGCATTTTCTCTTTCCCTTCCTCTTCTTATGTATGCCAAAGAAGGAGATCAAAAGCTTCTGCTTTTACACTAGTCATGGCTTCCTGTGATATCCAGACTCCGGGAACTATACGTGTTTATACTATGGCTAGTGAGAATAAGCCAGTATGAAATCATGATTTCAGATACTATACTTAATGACCATAGTTTAAACAAATCACAGTTCCCCAGATTTTAGACATCATGGGGGAACTGTAGTGGAAGCTTTTGATTTCTTCCTTTGGGCCACAAAAATGGGAGAAGAGAGGAGGAGGGAGCACAGAGGCATGAGGTTCATGCAGGGTCATTCACATAATGGGAAACCATGGTTTCTTGTTAACTGAACCAGATCCATATCTTGCTGGTACTCTGAAAACAATGGCAAATATGGATGAAATATATTGTCCAGAACTCTGTTGTACTACATCAGCACTACTTCAACATGAACTTGATTCTTTGCAAAGGCAACATCTTATGGCTCCTATAAGACTTGAAGAGATCACAAAAGTAATTTTGAATATGAACAATGGGAAATCCCCAGGCCTGATGGGTTTCCAATTGAGTGGTGCAAAGTCTTTTCTACTTTTCTAGCTCTGAAACTTTATTAACTTTACAAATATATATTTGAATAGGGTTTGCTTTCTTCAGCATTAAATGATGCTTACATTACAGTCATTCCTAAAGCTGGCAAAGACCATTCCAATTCCAATTTCACTAATAAACGTTGATATCAAAATATTAACGGCAATCTTAGCAGATAGATCGTAACAAGTTATTACAACATTGGTCGGACCAGAACAGGTGGGATTTATTAAAAACAGACAGGGGGGCTGATAACTTGTGATTAGTTGTTGATTTGATAACTTTAAATAGAGAAAGAACTGACCAGGCGGCCATTGTCTCTTTGGAAGATAAAATTCACTGGAAGTTTATGCTTGCTACATTGAGTAAATATGGTTTTCCAATGGAATTTTTAAAGTGGATTAGAATTTTATACTCGACCCCAAAAGCAAGAGTCATGACCAATGGTTGGTTGTCGGATTTTTTCCTGCTTGGGTGAGGTACTAGGCAAGGATGCCTTCTCTCCCCACTGATATTTAATTTATGCTTGGAGCCCCTGGCTTGTGCACTTAGACAGAGTTGTAGTATTCACAGGTTTGTGCATGCTGACTTAGAATTTAAAATTATTCTTTATGCTGATTATCTTTTATTGTTTATTTCTAAACTCCAGGCATCTATTCCTGCTTTGATGGCTCTGATAAATACCTTCGATGATTTGTCCGGTTACTCAATTAACTGGTCAAAGTCTGAATTGGTGCCAGTTGGAGATAGTATATATTCTAGTGTGTTGGCTTAAGAACAGTTTCGATGATGTCCTGATTTTATTACCTATCTGGGAATGCTTATTCCCAGAGATATATCCCAATTGATTAAAATAAATTTGAATAAGTTAATCAAGGCGATTGTACGTGATATAGATAGATGGGCACCATTAAAATTGAGTTTGTGGGGTAAAGTCAACACACTTAAGATGAATATTGTACCTTGAATTCTCTCCGTTATACGTGGGATACCTTTACTTATACCTGGCAAATATTTTCAACAACTTAATGCTTTGTTTCGTAAATTTTTGGGGAGTTTTTCCCCACCTCGAATATCTTTGAAACACATGCAACTTCCGATCAAAGAAGGCGGGTTTGGATTTCCAGACCTCACTTTGTATCATCAGGCCTATTTATTGACCTGTATTAAGTTTTGGTCTTCTCCAGCTTGCTTAGATATGCAGTTTTGGTCAGTTTTGGAATCCTTATGGTTAGAACCACTTCCTAAATGGATGGCACTCGGTTCTCGACATGTTAGATTAAATAATCCTCCTCCTACAATTGTGGCTGCTGGAGAGGTATGGTGCATAGTATCGCGTCAATTGCAGTTTGACCCATTTTCTCATTCAAAATTGACTTTATAGGGAAATTTAGATTCAAAAATGGGAAAACATGTTTTTGTGGAGGACATGGACGGATAAGGCAATTTTTACTTTGGATCAATTAATAGGTTCAGATGATGAGTTTATACCATTTTCTGATTTGCGTGTTAAATATTATTTCCCTGCTACGGCTGAATGGCAATACTTACAATTGCAACATTTGCTGAAATCTAGGATTGGGCCGGCTGCTTTTATGGCCTCAGAGTCTCCATTACTGCTAGAAACACTTATAGTAGCTGAGCAGACACATCAACCCACAATCCATATATATAAATATTTAGTAGTAGTAAATAAATACAACACTCATAGTTTAAGACAAGATTGGAATCGAGAATTGGAATGTCCTATTTTGCCCATTCAATGGACTGTTGCCTTAGAGTCTGTATCTGACGTTTCTGTGGATCTTAGGCTATGTCTTATTCAGCAAAAAATCCTGTTTCGGGTCTACTGGACCCCACAACGCCTTTTCAACAAGGGGCTATCTAATTTACATAATTGTTGGAGTTGTAACGCACCTAATGCTTCTTTAATTCATATGTTTTGGCAATACTCAGTAGTCACCTCCTTTTGGGAGGAGGTTAAAATAAGGATAAATCTTGTTCTGAATCAATCTTTAATATGGAAGGATGCGCATGCCCTTCTAAACTACCTGCCGGTTTCTTGGAAACTAACACAGGGTCAGCGTAAATGGAGTTTCGGAGCCCTTATGACAGCTAAAAGACTTATACTAATATATGTCAGGGAAAAATTAAGTTTAAGTTGTTTTAATTGGACAAAAGTTTTGAGTGTCCAGAAGGACTGAACAGCCAGCTGAAGTTAATTATCAGTTAGAGCAAGTTTTTCTCTGCTGCAGAAAAGGTCAAGCAGATAGTGGGAATCTTACTGCTAGGATAAGGTAATTGACTGTGCTGAACCAGGGTTCAGAAATATGTATTTAAGTCAGCTTAATAGTAATGGCTGTGTGGTGGATCAGGCTGGAGTTATGTGGAACGGAGACTGGTGTATGAGAGATTGCTGAAGGATTGTGCTATGCTATAACCATAAGGAAAAGCCTGTATTATCTGGAGGAACCAGTTGCCTTGTATATATTTATATTATTGGAACACAAGTAAAGGACTTGTATTATACACTATTTGCTGTGAGTATTTCTTCAACTACTGAGACACTTTTCTGGACTTTAACGCTTACTAAGCGCACAGGGAGCGCTTTTCTCTCCCCAACAATATATTGGAAAGATAAATGCTTACTTCCCTTAATGCAGTGGATTGAGGACTTAATAACCTTATCAACATTTGAATGGGTGATATACAGGCGCAACTTGCGAATGGATAAATATATGGCTATATGGTCTGATTTTTTTGAAACCTATGTATAATTCTCTCTTTTTTTTTACATTCAATGAAAAATGATGACATCACTGTATATGTAATGCTTTTTTCTTTTTTCACCATTTGGTTTTGTTTTTATTCTATTTTTTTGAAATTCACAATAAAAACGGGGAAAAGCAAAAAAAATGAACTAGGGATGTACAAATCAGACTGTGTCCAGTCTGTATCAGTTTTGCATATATTCCGTCATACCTCCATTGTGCCCAATTTCCACATCATTCTGCAATGTTAAAAAATGAACAAAATTTTGCAATTATTTTTGTACATTACTTTCCCTTACACATTTTGTATGTATCTTTCCCTAATGTAGATTTTTATTTTCTACACAATGTTTCCTCGTGTACACATTTTCGTAGGCAGTTTTTAAACTGAGAAATGTATTGCAAAATTTTGGAGAAGTGCAACTGTGTTCTAATCTGCATATTAGTCTTAGATTGGTTTGCTTAAAAATATGGACCAAACAAAATTCTCCATCTTTTCTACCATGAACACTCAGTGTCACTGGATACAGCATAGCAATGTTATCTCTACACCACAACAGGGGACGTGAACTACACCAAGCTATCATGGGGCACAAAATTTGTCAAAGATGGAAACTCTTTACCACAAAGCGAAGTACTTAAATACAAACCTACGGGCCTAAAAGATACTAGTTATTTCAAAGACATGGTAGTGGATAAAAAACATGGTAGGACAAATAAGTTATCCCACTTGCCTTGCACAGCAGGCCATTGTATCTGTGCCACTTCATGCTTCATCACAGCTACGTGTCGGATTCAGATATTAATCTACTGAAATCGTAGAGGAAGAGGCTAGGAAATGGCTGGAGATTTGTAGTCTTTATAACATGTTAATAAGAAGTCATGAGATGTTCATGAGTTCAGCAAGGGTTCCCCCAAACTGGGCTATTAGGTTTATATCTTAGACTTATGTCTCACTTTTCAAAGGCTACAAGGATGCATATCTCAATCCATTTCCCATAACTTGGCTATAGAACGTAAGTAGTGAGCTTAATATATTGAGCTTAACTAGATTGTGGGTTGGGTGGCTGATATCATCACAGTTCCTCCCTTTGTGACCTTGTTAGTACAGAACCGCTGATGGAGGCAGGCTTGGGTTATGATTGATTAGGAAATATACAATTTATATTCCCTTAGAGATTGGGTGGGTGTGATTTTTTTTAGGTTATTTTATTTGGAATAGATCTTCATTTCTTATTGCTTGATAAAAACCGCAGTACATTTTTTTGGTAAAATCTATTAGGTCATATCTCACAATGTTGCCAGTAGCATTGTCCCCCAGTGCACATTCTAGAATGTTTTGTCCAATTTAACATTAAACAGGATGTCACAATGCTTTTTCCACCACTGCCTTTGGGAAATTGTTCCACACTCTCATACGTTTCATTAATAGTTAAGAAGTATTCCTGGGGATATAACTTCATTTTCTTATTCTAAAAATCATGAGATGGTTTTTAATCCCATTTAGGTACACATTTCTATTTTACAGTACCTGGGCAATTGGGATTTATGAGGTTTAAATCACATCAATTCCCATGGTCAGTTGTATATGAATGACTGATGCGCCTGTCAAAAGCGCACTTACAATTTTATTTCAGCATCTTAGTAGTCACTCAAGCACAGGCTGACCCTCACTTGCCTCCTTGTCTCCAGATCACCAGTTCTGATCCTCTTGAGTCCGCTTGACAACCGTCACTTCAAAATCAACAAGGTGATCATCATCAGCCCTGATTCTGAACTTTATCCTGCCCTTTATTCTCTAAATTCCCTGTTTATTTCCCCACTTAACTCTGCCAGCATCATCCTCCCAAATTCCTTTGCTATAATTCCTTTCTGGTTCGTCATTACCATATGAGAGTGTTTTTTTATATATATTATTACTGTCACACGTTATTCTGGCATGCCTCTCTTCCTGTTCAGCTCCTCATGTGGAGAGGTTCCTCCCACAAGGACAGCTTCAGGTATTTTTAATGTATAATTTGGAAAGTGACATAATACAACAAACAGCAATTCTAAGTGGGGGCCTGGAGGTCCCCTATTTCTCAAGCCCTGTCAGCACACTCTAGTCAGGTTAAGACGTGGAAGGCAGCTTTTCGGGAGGATGTCCCCCTGATATTTTCCTGTGCTTTTAATTTCCCCTCCCTTTGAAATCAGCGGGAGGAAAAATACCTACATGAGATGCAGTCTGGCATAGGCTAGGGGCCTGGTCTGGAGTCTTTTGTGGGTCCAGCAGATCCATAGCCATCCTGGAATGACCCCTTTGGGCCCTTACTCACTGCTGAAACACTGCTGGTTGTTTTCCTATGCCCGTGGGGCTTTTCATGGGTATACTGCAGGTTTCTGGGCAAACCAGCCTCTCTACCGAGGGAGCTCCGCTCCACTAACAATAAGGCTTTTCCATCCCATTCTAACCCCCCTCAGCCAGCCTTTGTCAGGGGTTAGAATTGCTCTGAAAACATGTAATGTAAAAACAACAAAAGTTTGGCTTATTTATAGTTGGGATGGCGCACACACAAAAGTGTGACTTGTTGGCTTCTGAAATGTTAATCCACAGCCTAAAAAGAAACTTCTCCAACATCATACTGAAGCTATTAGGATTTGTGTTGCATGTTATAGCCTTCAAGATATTTATATTTTTCATGCAGGTTATTCAAGCAGTCTTTTTTGGGATCTGTGTATTGACTGACCTTTCCAGCCTTTTGACTAAAGGAAATGACAGCCAAGAACAAGAAAGACAGCTACGAAAACTCATTTCCCTCCGTGACTGGATGATGGCTGTCTTAGCTTTCCCTATTGGAGTTGTAAGTACCGTGCAAAGTAATTAACTTTCTTCCAGTTTGGCGCATACAACCTCGGCATCATTTTAAGTCTATTAAAAAAAAGATTTTGTTGGACTTAAAATGGGCTTAATAATTATTTAATGAAAAAAGCTCCAACCACGTTTTTTTTTCTGTACAACTTACATATTTTGGAAGAGTGTGCCATGTCCTTATTACATTTATAAATAGTTTATATTTGTAATATAATTACTTTTTTTCTTTTTTTGCAATAGCTCTTGAGTCCTGTGCGTGTGTCTATAAAATGGAATTGCAGTTTCCAACTTAAATACATGATTTCTCTCTCTGTGTTGTTTACGTTCCATTAAACATGCCTCCGGAGAGCACTTAGGGCAACTAAACAACGTAATATAAAAACAACAATTAAAAATGATTAAATCAACATAAAACGACATTAAAATCAATTTAAGAGCATACATTTGTCACAGAAAACATAATAGCAAAACAGCATAAATATCTGCCCGGATATCAGGTTATCAATTGAAGTGCAATCCCCCAAAGAACTTCACTAACAGCTTGGTTTGGAGCAGTGTCCACTCAGATTATCTCATTTTATGGAAGGTTCCTGTGTGAAGAGCCATTCCCTAAGGTAAACCTGGCTACGGCTAATTAGGGCCATTAAAGCTAATGCCATCATTTTGAATTGTGTTCAGAACTGAATTAGGATCTAGTGTGGTTCTTTCAAGACAGGTGTTATAACTTCTTTTCCAGAGGACAGTCCTCTATTTGAAGGGCTGCCATCAGACTGTTCTCTATTTGAAGATGTTCTCTTTCCCAAGGGCTGTCCTCAGGGTGGATTTGATCTAAATCAATTTGATTTAAATCATGATTTAAATCTCGATTTTTATCACTACTCAGAAAGACTCGATTTAATCATGTGACTTCCCCCCCCCCAAAAAAAAGTGCATTCTTCCTCGCTATAAGCTTAATACATATTTTACACAACTCAGAGTTACCAAAGACTCATTCTTGCTGGTATAATCTTAATATTTACAAGCAGATGCAGGTTTCATTTTTAGCTTCTTGTGCAGATCTATTTCACTCCCAACAATCTATTCATTGAATTTTTTGAAACTTAGCACTTAAGAGGTAAGGGGTTGATTCTGTGTACATAGATTTGCAAAGGAACAATGAGATTGTGATCTTTGCAGACACAAATTCACAGTAAAACCAAGCATCTGTGATAATATCTTCTAGATAGAAAAAATACCCAATAATTTTACAGAAACCTCTGGAAGAGCATGACATTGTGAATGGATTAATGGAATTCATTTACCAAAAAAATTAAATATTGTATGAATATACAGCCTCATGCTACATAATTAAAAACTAATCCTTATTTCATTATGAATAACCTTTGAACTATAATGTATCTTAAATAGAAAACTATTTTAGATAGATTTTTCCTCAAAAAGCATTTTATTTTTAAAAATCCAATTTCAATCAAAAAAATCTGTTTTAAATTTTTTAAAATCCATTTTTTTAACAAAATCATTGATTTTTATCCACCCTGGCTGTCCTGTCCAATTCTAGTTTAAAGATAATGACCCATAAGAACTGTCTATTGTCCATCACCGGTTAGCACTTGGACAGCAGATTGAACAGACAGGCATATTCACAAGTCTTCCACACTATGGTGAGATGTACTGTTTTTCTGTTTAAATTATAATACTAATTTCTAAATGTGCATTTATACAAAGAAATTTTCATATGCAAATGTTATGCAAATCATTGTCCTCTTTTGCCTTTTTTTATTTTTTATGATGCAGTTTGGTCTTTTGGGGATGTTTATAAGTTGCTACCCTGGCTCACTCTAACCAGGAGGTGGACTGTGGCTGGGGTGAGCGAACTTGCCTGCACTCGTCTCGGTGGTTGCTTGCTCTACTGCTGCAAGCCTCTTTTGAGGCTCGGCTTGGCCCAGTGAGCACTTGGCAGCTGGCTGCTCATGCACTGAAATCATGCACTTCCCCTATCTGCGTCAATGGCAGCCGCTATTGATGCAGGAAGGGGAAGTGCGCGATCTTGGCGCATGGGCGGGTGGCTGCCGAGTGCTCGCCAGGGTCTCGGCCGTGCTCAGGTGGGGATCCGTGCTCGTTTCGGGAGCACCTGACTGGGAACGGGGGGCCATATGGAAAAGGGATCTGCCAGAGCCCTGGACCCGGCTGGCTGCTTGCAGCATCCCTAACTGTGGCATTGAACAAAATAAAGTTTTTGAACAGTTTTTAAAGACAGACGCATGTAGAACATGTACAGCCATGAAAATACCAAGGCATGATTTGTGGAGGTGACTAACCATTTTGTAGGAGAAGCTACAGTTAGAGATACTGACAATGAACATCTTTAGACAAGCGTTTTATTGCACTCTCGTGACTGGCCACTCACGGATCTTTGCAGGTCCTTTTGATGACGCAGCAATCCTCCTGCGCACCTCTCACTTTTTCTTCTGTTGTTTTTTCCGCTACAAAATGCAACCTGGAAAATCCATTTCTTCTTGGCTCTGACAATAATTGGCACCATTTCCTGCTGTGCGCAGGAGAAGCTGTGCTACAAAAGCACCACTAAATGGGCCACGTGGTCACTACTTGCTTCTTCTTTCTTCCCTGTGTTGAGAAAGAGGAAGCTGCTTGTTCCTATTATGAGACAGAAGCAGGAGGCCAATCGATGGTAGGGAAGCATGATTCCCCCTCCCCCCTGTCTGCAAACACACAAAGTTCTCCACAGCCAGGTGCACAGAAAAATGTCGGGCTTGTAAAAGCTTGCCTCAAATGAGAGGTGAGCTTTCAAAGCCCCAAACCCTTTGATTAATCAAACCTCCCCCCATAAAGATTGCATAGGAGGCAATGGCATAGTTAAACAAGCACTCATCCACTAAACATTAATTTATTTAAAATATTTCGTAAAGGCATCAAAAATTGATGGAGGAATGAATAGAGCCCATGGAGAGGAGGGAGGCCAGCAGCACAAAACAATGTGGAAAGAGCTTACCAGATCAAGAATAGTATATATTAGCAGAATGAGTAGTCCATGAGAGTGACAAAGAATATCTAGTTCCTTGAAGAGTAACAGAGAATCCCAGTAGTAAATCTCCATCTTTAGAAAATTACTAAATGATTTTGGCAGACTCTGTTTAACACTTCTGCGATTCTTCTAAGGAAATGTATTTCATTCATCTCAGGGTTTGTGGATAATTTGTTATCCAGCAGTGCATCTGCACACAAAGTAAACAATTCCCTCACTTTTCTCTTAACCGAAACAGTGTCCTCCCTGTAGAAATGAGTACTATTGGTTTAATGTGAATCGATTTGAGTGTGCATAATGGCTCTTTCCAGGGGGACCGTTCTGATGCATACAACGGACACAAGTGGGAATTCCAAAATAGAAAAGTAAATATATGTGAATAAAGTGTTTATTATGTTTCTGATTAAAACTGAAGTGGGAATGCTTAAAAGGATGTTAGTAACTAATGTTACTGGAGTGTTTGCAATTTTCTAAAAATATTTATCAAGGAAAAGACTAAACAATGGTAACGATAATTCTAGTTCTGAGAATTCCTCAAAGCAGTGTGCTTTTAATTTTTTACATTCTGATATAAAGCTATACATTTTTCTATTATCTCCATTCTTTAAAAAACCAGTAATGAGTAAAGTTGAAAAAATTGCATATTTTCTCAATTCAGGACGACGCATGCACCAGAGGCTACCACTTTAATTTCAGAAGAAAACACTGAAACCCCCAATGTGCCAGCATCTAATCAACAATGGGGGGAAACATTAGTTGTTGCTTTTTATCCTTGTTCTCAGTATCTGCTGTTATAGCTGAACTAGTTTTTATTTCTTTTATTCATAGCCCGTAGCAGGACAGTATCATAATACATGGTATTAACATGAGATAAAAGTGGAAACGTTAGGTAGAAAACCAACATAAGCCTTCAAGTAATCAAATTTATAATCTAATACATGATCATTGAAACCAGATATCCCTAATCTGGGTGCTTTCCAGACTTCCATCATCCCCAGCCAGCATGGCCCAAGTTGGGGAAGGCTGATTAAAACTATTTTAATCTAAAAACAAGGGAGGCTCTTTTAAAGCAAGTTATTCAGTAGAGATGTGCACACCCAAAAATATCATATCGTATCATAATCGGAATTTCAGGACAAAAAAATTATCATCTCCAATAATATCGTAGATGACCCGTATTGTATCGTATTTCTGATAATTATTGGAAATCTGATATTATATCGTTTCTCCATTTTGCCCTAGAGAGTTGATTTTTGAGTCAGAGAAAGGCCTAAAACTTCTTAATTTTCCAAGTTACAGGCTTGAAACTTGGTCACGGTGCAGACTGAGTGATAATAATAATAATAATAATAATATATTTATTTATTTATTACCCGTCTCTCCCAACAGATCGAGGTGGGGAACAGCATCAAACATAAAATACAAAACTGATTAAAACACATAAAACCAATGCATCATTAAAATACCAATAAAACACTTTAAAATTCATCTGGGTAGGCCTGCCGGAAGAACTCAACCTTTATAGATCTTTTAAATCCCGGAAGACTGGTGAGTTGGCGAATCTCTCTCGGCAGGTCATTCCACAATCTGGGAGCGGCAGAAGAGAAGGTCCTCTGGGTAACAGTTGTCAGTCTAGTTCTTGTTGACTGTAGTAAATTCTTCCCAGACGACCTGAGCGTGCGGGGCGGATTGTATGGGAGAAGGCGATCCCAGAGGTAACCTGGACCCAAACCATGTAGGGCTTTAAAGGTAATAACCAACACTTTGTACTTCGCACGGAAACTGATTGGCAGCCGGTGAAGAGAGTTTAAAACTGGTGTAATGTGGTCACCCCTAGATGTACCAGTGACCAACCTGGCTGCCATATTTTGAACTAGTTGAAGTTTCCGGACTAGGCACAGAGGTAGCCCTATGTACAGCGCATTGCAGAAGTCGAGTCTCGAAGTTACCAGCACGTGCACTACTGATTTTAGGTCTTCCAACTCTAGGAAGGGGTGCAGCTGGCGTATCAGCTGAAGCTGATAGTAGGCACTCCTGGCAGTCGCATCTATCTGAGCTGTCATTTGGAGCGACGGATCCAGGAGTACCCCCAAGCTGCGGACACAGCATTTCAGGGGAAGTGTAACCCCATCCAGAACTGGTTGACACACCTCCAACCCCAGGTTGTGGCTCTTGACAGTAAGCACCTCCATCTTGTCTGGATTCAGCTTCAGTTTGTTTTTCCTCATCCAGCCCATTACCGCCTCCAAGCATTCATTCAGAGGAGACACACTATCCTTAGCTGACGCTGTTGTCAAAGGCATAGAGAAATATATTTGGGTGTCATCAGCGTACTGATAGCACCCCGCCCCATGCCTCTGGATGATCTCTCCCAGCGGTTTCATGTAGATGTTAAACAGCAGTGGGGAAAGGATGGCACTTTGTGGTACACCACATAGCAGCTCCTTCTTTGAGGAGCAACTATCCCCAAGCATCACCATCTGGAACCTGCCCAAGAGGTAGGACTGGAACCATTGAAGCACAGTGCCCCCGAGTCCCAATCCCCTCAGGCGCTCCAGAAGGATACCATGCTCAATGGTATCGAAAGCCGCTGAGAGGTCCAGAAGTATCAACAGGGGCACACATCCCCTGTCAATATTGAGGCGTAGATCATCCACTAAGGCGACCATAGCAATCTCAACTCCATATCCTGCCCTGAAGCCAGCTTGAAATGGGTCTAGAAAATCTGTATCATCCAAAACTGCTTGCATTTGGAAGGCAACTGCCCTCTCGATCACCTTGTCCAAAAAATGGAAGATTTGATACTGGCCTGTAGTTATTTATTAAGGTCCAGGGGATCCAGGGAGGGCTTTTTTAGAAATGGCCATACCACTGCTTCTTTTAAACATGATGGAAAACTCCCCTCCCTGAGAGATGCATTAATAATATATTGTAATTGTGATCTAACTGCATCTCCTCCCTGGGCAATCAGCCAAGAAGGACAGGGATTGAGAGGGCAAGTCATCCTCCTCACTCATCCAAGCAGCTTGTCCACGTCCTCGGTACTCACCAACTGAAACTGATCCAGTGTAATTCTACTTGCGGAGTTGCTGGACACTCCATTGTCAGCCTCTGCTATAACGATGGCCTCTAAATCGGCTCTTATCCGAGAGATTTTATCTGTGAAATGATCGTTAAAGGCATCATAGTGAACTACCGAAGGCTCTAAAATCGGGTTCAGGGGGGAGGGTGCCCGGGTTAGACCCCTCACCACCCTGAACAGTTCTGCTGGACATGAATTCGCAGACGCAATGCGTGCAGAGAAGAAAGCTTGCTTCGCTGCACGTATTGCCACCCCATAGGAACGAAGATTTATTTATTTATTTATTTATTTATTTATTTATTACATTTGTATACCGCCCCATAGCGGAAGCTGTCTGGGCTGTTTACATAGGATTAAAAACAATTAAAAACAATATACAAAAATTAAAACAGCAAAAACATACAACATACACACAATCTGTACATTTAAAACCACTACAATACTTCAAAAAGCTACAAAAAACAAAACAAAACAAACCCATGTTCTCTATGTCATGTCTTATCAGATATAAGTTGAGTTTTCCACCATTGGTGCTCCAGTTGTCCTTTCCGCTTCAACTCCCTGAGATCTTCTGTATACCAGGGTGCCCGGTTAGAAGCGGGTTGGAGAGGACGTTTGGGGGCGATCGTGTCAATAGCCCTAGTTAGGTCTTGATTCCATCTATTGACCAGGGCTTCTACAGGATCGTCGACGATACCAGCCATAGATCCCTCCAAGGCCTTCTGGAATCCAGAAGGATCCATCAGCCTTCGAGGGCGGACCATCTTAATAGGTCCACCACCCCTGCAGGGGTGGGTGGTAGCCGTGATACTAACCCTGACCAGAAAATGGTCTGTCCATGACAATGCAGAGGTATTTATTTCCTCCGCCCACAGATCTGTCTTTTTGGAGCTGAAGACAGCATCGAGGGTGTGACCTGCTGAATGTGTGGGTCCAGAGACCAATTGGGATAGGCCCATGTTTGTCATGGATGCCATGAACTCCCGAGCTGCACCTGACAAACCGGTCCCGAATGGGATGTTGAAGTCGCCCAGGACCAAAAGCCTGGGCGAATCCATCACCAGCTCCGAGACCAGTTCCGTGAACTTGGCTAGGGAATCTGATAGGCAACGGGGTGACCGGTACACTAACAGAATCCCTAGTCTATCCCTGGCTCTCAGACTCAGATGTGATTCAGTTGCTGGATAGGAAGTCTGGTCAGGTTAAGATTGTTCTTGTAGACCACAGCTACTCCACACACACACACACACACTTTCCCTCACCTGCTCACTAACACAGTACCCAGCTGGGAGAGCCTGGGCCCATGTCGGCCCACTGTCATCTCCCAGCCAGGTTTCTGTGAAGCATGCCAGGTCGGCCTCCTCATCTGTAAGGAGGTCGTAGATGATATTTGTTTTATTTTTAGCTGACCTGGCATTGCATAGGAACAAGGAGAGGTTCTATGGGTGGCCTGGTTCGTTCTCCAAGATTCCCCTGTAATGGCACTTCGCCCTGCTATCGCCATATCTCCCTTTGCCCTGCACAACAGATATTGCCACTCCCAGACACATTACAGTTCAGCTGCACTCCCGGCCACCTCGAGCATCTCAGAGGGGTGGACTGGGCCAGTGTTCTAAGCCTCTCCGCAGGTGGGCTGGGGCTGCGCTGGAGGAGACGCAGGGAGCCCCTACGCACACCTCTGTCTCTTTCCCCACCAGTGTTCCGAGTCTCTCCGCAGGTGGGCTGAGGGCTGGGCTGGAGGAGGCGCAGGGAGCCCCTATGCACACCTCTCTCTCTCTCCCCGCCGGTGTTCTGAGCCTCTCCGCTGGTGGACTGGGGCTGCGCTGGAGGAGGCGCAGGGAGCTCCCATGCACACCTCTCTCTCGCCGAGCCTCTCTGCAGGTGGGCTGAGGGCTGGGCTGGAGGAGGCGCAGGGAGCCCCTACGCATACCTCTCTCTCTCTCCCCGCCAGTGTTCCAAATTTGTGTGCCAAATTTTAGAACAATCGGTGCAAGCGTTACTCGGAAGTAAGTTTTCAAATACACTGTTTCAGGTGGCTGAAATGTGGTCCTTTTTCAAGAGACGTTGTCGTCCAGTACTCATGGGCATCTTACAGATGGCCTTAAGGGGACTCATCTGTGCCCAATTTCAGATGCACAGCTGCAGGCGTTACTAAACTCTCAACAAGACATGCACTGTTTCCGTAATACACTCCATGCTGCTGCTGCTGCTGCTGAGACTTATAGGTATATTTTAATGAATACAATGAATTTTCAAAACCTATGGATAAACCTAGGCAGTGCCTTCCATATGTAGTCATAAAAGTAAAATGTGTTAATAAGAAGATGGTGAGCTGCTGCTGCCTTGTCTCATTGATTAGGCCACGCATGTCTACAAATTAAAAGGATTGGGGGTAGGGGAATAGCACGGGTGTTACATTTATTTTAGAGTCAGCTTTAGCAGGCAGGGCCCCATTGGGCCAGGAGTTACCCCAGAAGCACGGAAACCTGGAGGATCCCACTAGCGCCTATGCGTGGCACAGTGAGTGGATGCAATGCATTCCACCGCAGTAGCAGAACTACTGCTGCTTTGTCTCATTGATTAGGCCACACATGTCTAAGTACAAATGAAATAATAAAAGGATTGGGGGTAGGGGAATAGCACGGGCATTACAGTTATATTTATTTTAGCCAGCCTTAGCAGGCAGGGCCTCATTAGGCCAGAAGATACCCCAGAAGCGCGGAAACCTGCAGGATCCCACTAGCACCTATGCGTGGCACAGTGAGTGGATGCATTCCGCTGCAGTAGAACTGCTGACTTGTCTCTAGATTAGGCCATGCATGTCTAAGTACAAATGAAATAATAAAAGAATTGGGGGGTAGGGGAATAGCCACAGGCGTTACAGTTGTTTTAGCCAGCCTTAGCAGACAGGACCTCATTGGGCCAGGAGATACCCCAGGTAGCGATGAAACCTGGAGGATCCTATCAAAACAACCCTCACGGACTGCCTTGACTTCATCGTGCTTGAAAATTAAAGTGACCCAGTCTGCTCGCCATCCTCGTGCAGGCAGGTGGGCTGTTCATCCTGCCAGAGCTGCACACATTGGCTGGAGCAGTGGCAAATAAAAGTCACGTTCAGGGTAGGCACTTTGCCAAATAAAAGTCATGTTCAGGGTAGAGGTAGGCACTTTGCCAAATTAATATAAGTCACGTTCAAGGTAGAGGTAAGCACTTTGCCAAATTAATATAAGTCATGTTCAGGGTACAGGTAGGCACTTTGCCAAATTAACATAAGTCACATTCAAGGTAGAGGTAGGCATATTGCCTGGACCAGAGTTTCCAAAAAAAAAGGGGGGGAAATGTGTGAGGGGGATGCTTCTGCAGTCCCTCAGTAACGGACTCCACGACCCAGGGACATAGTGACAAAAAATAATAATACAGGGATCTCTCAACTCAAGGCTCCCTATAGCAGTCCCTCCAGTCTGGAAACATTGGCTGGAGCAGCGTCTTTCAAAAAGAAATAAAATGTGTGAGAGGGATGCTTTTGCTTTGCTGCCCCTCACTAAAGCAGTCCCTCCAGACTGGAAACATTGGCTGGAGCAGTGTCTTTCAAAAAGAAATAAAATGTGTGAGAGGGAGAGACAGCCACCCCAGAACTGCCCCCAGCAGCAACAGCATCTCTCCTAGAGCCAGAGCCACCTCGCTCAAGGCGCATCTTAGAGCCGCGTTTCATACTGTTACAAAGTGATTGAAAATGAAATTATTATTTATATTAATAACAATCCTTTGCAAACAGTTTGTGTGCTACTTTGACCAGAGATTGTGTAGTGTTATCCTGTGTAGCAGGCTACAGGACACACCAGCACACTCACAGTCAATCAAGCAAACACACACACCCAGAGAGAGAGCGGGAGAGAAATACATTATATATATATATATATATATATATATATATAGTTTTTTTTAAAAAAAAAGTTAAACAGGGAAGAGGACAAAACACACTCCCTCAGTCGCAGTACCCCCACTCATGCTAACCTAACCCTTCAATCAAACCAACCAGAAAACGTATAAAAAAATTTAAAATATAACTCTAAACACACAAGCAGCGAACAGCCAAACAAACCTGAGACACAAAGATGCAAGACTACAATGAATCTCTAACAATTCACCACCAATTAACTATAAGACCCAGGAGCCAGGACAGAGCTCCAACAAAATCCACCCTTCTCCTCTCAACGCCTAACTCCCAACAGAGCTGGAACATTAAGTGTGGGAATTTTATGCGGGGATATCCTTAGTAGGGATGTGCACTGGATCGGACCCGATCCACGATCCGAGTCCGGTCCAGTGGGAAATCGGATAAATTATCCGATTTCCGATCCAACAGCTGGCTCCGCCGATCCAGTGCAAACCGATCCGAAAAGGCTCCGAACCGGTTCGGCGGATCGGCGGGCGCCCACTGGCGCCCACCGCCGCTTCCATTGGTGGGCGCCAGCAGGCGCCCGCCGATGAAAGTGGACAGCGGGGGGAGGAGGGGGGCGCTTACCTTTCCGGCCCGTCCGCTCCCGTCCGGCGCCGGCGGCTACTACCAGCGGGCTCCGCGGCCTGCTCCAGGGTGGCACGCCGGGTGATCACCCGGCGCGCTACTCGAGAGCAAGCCGCAAAGCTGGCTGGCGGTAGCCGCCGGTGCCGGACGGTAGGGAACGGCCCGGAAAGGTGAGGGGGGGCGCGCGGAGGGGAGGGGGGGTGCTTACCTTTTAGGGACACCCGTCCGGCGCCAGCGGCTACTACCAGCGGGCTCCGTGGCCTGCTCCAGGGTGGCGCGCCGGGTGATCACCCGGCGCGCTACTCGAGAGCAAGCCGCAAAGCCGGCTGGCGGTAGCCGCCGGCGCTGGACGGTAGGGAACGGCCCGGAAAGGTAAGCAGTGGCAGGGAAGGGGGCTTGCCCCCCCCGGAGCCGTCCGCTTCTATCCGTGGGCGCTCGCGGGCGCCCGCGGATGGAAGCGGATGGCCCCAGGGGGGGTAGGGAGCACGGGGGAGGGGGCTTACCTGCCGGGGCCATCCACAGCTGACGGCCCCGGGGGGGGAGGGAGTTAGGCCCCCCCTCATGCACCCGCCGCCATTTTTTCCTCATAGACTTGCATTGCAATGCAAGTCTATGGGGGGGAAAATGGCGGCCGATCCAAAAATTTACGATTTTTGGATCGGGATCGGACTCGATCTGGTCCGGGGGGCCTCTGATTTTGTCCGAACCGATCCATGACAAAATTGGAGGTCCCGATCCGGGTCCCAATCCGATCCGGGGGGTCCGTGCACACCCCTAATCCTTAGCCTTCCTCCAGCATTGTGATTGGAGCCTGCTGGAATCCTTGCTGCACGATTGGTCACTGTCTCATCAAGCACACCCCACCTTCTAGCTCCATCCATGTGGCGGCAAAGAGAAAGAGACTTCCGATAAAACGATAAAATACGATAATTATTGTAGGATTTTTTTATCGTCTCTGATAATAATCATAGGCTTCCCTATCGTATCGTTATCTTTAATCGTATGCACAATAAAGAGTGTATTGTATCATTATCGTACATTTTAACGATACGATACACATCCCTATTATTCAGTCCCTTTTTTCATACCTTTTTTTTTTAAAAAAGTGAAAATCACGTCTTTGAATTGCCTTGGTTAAAAAAAGAAAGCTTTCATTAGCAACTAGTGAGTTCACACTTACCTGGTTCAAATGACGCAACAGCCCATCATGGATTAATTAACTTTCAAGGGGCTGTGGCGCATGCTGTCCGCCATTATGAATATGTAATCCCCAGCTGGGGATTGCCATGGCATGTCATGTCGTGTGAACCTGACTGGCAGGGGTTATTTCAGTGCTAAACAATGCTTGCATAACCCAAACTCTGTTCTAGGATTATGCAAGTGTTTTTTAATCCTTCGGGGGTGGGGGGGAGGTTGCATATTCATTAACCCACGATGGGCTGTTGTGTTATCTGAACTGACCCATTGTGGCACAGCTAAGGCTGCGCACCCAGATGCCTTTCAAGAAAGATAATATTCCACGACTAGCTGTTTGATAGCGAAATAGAAATGGGGCCAGGGGACTGAATCCTGACCCTTGTCCCCTTCCCAAACAGTGGAATGGCATATTATTAACATTTTTGAAAGTTGTCATGCATGTAGCCCCTGCTGTTGGAGCAAGGCAGAAGAAAAGCTTGCAAAAACTCATTTGCGACCTGTGGTTCTGTTTCAAAAAAAGATCTATACATTGTATCATGCACAAGAGTGATGAATGTTTCTATTGACAAGATGCTATATTTTAATGTCTGATTTTGTAAACAGCTTTGAGATTTTTTCTGATAGGGTAAGTGGTATATAATTCAAATAATAAATAGTAATAAACCTATCTCTCCAACTTTCCGAGTATATTATAAGCAGTCTCGCCTGAGTTGCTTTTCATTCACTTCATTGGTTTTTGAACTGCTCTTTATTCTGAGCCATTTTGCCAGGCTCACACCTCACTTCCTAAGGAAAAGAAAACCACTGTTTTCGATTTAGAACAGGACATTTTACAATATCCACTTATAGTTCAATCTGGAGTAGCTGCCAAGGTCCATTGATTCTGGAATTAATTTACTGCTAATCAAACAGTTTTCCCTCCTCCCCAAAAAAGAATTAAAGGGCAGGAAAGAAGACACAGGCATTTCACTGAGCCCCATCTTATAAGCCAGGTAGTTTAATAAAGCAAATTCCAGTTATTCTTTCAGTCATTCATCATTGCTTGAATATGTGGCTTTGTTACCAAAAACAATTTCCTCTTCTTGAACCACTAGTTGTTTACTAATTTTAAGTTCTTAGTAAGATGACAGTTTGTCACGTTGTTTTCCAAAGCTTTGAAGTAGAACAGCCAAATGGAAAGATTTCTTCATGGAAGAAAAACATTGTTTTGTAGGCATTATTCATAATGCTGCCCATACTGCTATGAAATGTGAGTGCATATTCCAGGGTAGCTGGTTCTGCCCCTACAAATCCTTCCCAAGGCTTGTTTAGAAGTTGAGGAATCATTTGTGGTCCGCGTGAGTAATAAAAGTGAGCCTGATTGTAGATCTAAGTATATTTCTTCTGATTATTATGATGTATTCAGAAGAGATGCAGAAATTCACATTTTAATTTTGCATGACCTCACACTAATGTCACAACCTCATGCATTATGCACATTCACAAGGCTAAACTTTCACTCAATGAGAGGTTGAACATGATTATATAAGTCATTGTCTTGTGAGAATGTGCTGCAAAAAAGCTGTTAAATCTAATTGATATCCTTGCTGAAAAACCGCCTTCTTCTTCTTCTTCTTCTTCTTCTTCTTCTTCATCATCATCATCATCATCTTACTTGTTTCAAATAAGTGCAAGAGTTCACAAGGCTGCTTACAATAAATATGTTAAAAACAAAACAATTCAATAAATAATACAAAGTTGCAGCAGATAAAATCATATATAGAGGACCAGCAATAAAATCGATAAAAAGCTTGGCAGAATTTTAAACAAAGTGTTTAGGGACCACTTAAAGTCTACAAGAGCAGGGGGCCAAGCAGAGTTCCCATGAAACTCATATTCTCTACTTTACAGCACGTGGGGTGGGGCGTCTGGGTTCAACGGTTGAGTGGGTACATCTGTCAGGGACTGTTTGATTCCAATTTGCTTCAAAGTAACTTCATTAATTAGATGCTAGAGCATTATCTGTTGTGTTTTTGGGGGGGTCACTGGGTTTTTAGAAGAGCATGATAGATTGGCATCTTTTGTCTCTTCTGTTTTATGTGCTTCACATTTTTATGACATGCTAATATCCTCCCAAGATAGGATCCAAAATGAGCATAAAACCGAACTCAGATGTACTGTGTCCATTTGTTTTAAAAAGAAAAGTGATGTGTGTGTGTGTGTGTGTGTGTGTGTGTGTGTGTGTGAGAGAGAGAGAGAGAGAGAGAGAGAGAGAGAGAGAGAACTACAAGGATAAAGACTAAATTTTCTGGAGTGGACATTGACTAAAATTAGAATTGTTCTCTTGTGCATGCTTTTTGTACCCCAGGCCTACCTGTGCTTTGGGCTTTTGTTAAACAGTCCTTGCCACCTGGACCACCAGATGGTTGCAGCCAATTTTGCTGAACCATTTCCATGCACTGGCTGACTTGGGTTAGGAGACAGATGGAACTTCCTCTCTTTTTTCACTTTCACCTCACTGGCGAAGTCTATAAGTTTTCTTTGCTTCATAAGATACTTCATGTGCTTGCCAGCTCTGTTGGATTCACTCTGTTATGATTCAGCTCAGCTCAGTATCATCCATTAATAACAGGACTGCTTTTTGAAATGCAGCACTGGAAGTTTCTTTCCTGATGCACACCTGACCTCTTGCAATACAACATATCATCTTGGAGAAATGGGAAACTTCTATCATTTTTTGTATTGTCCAGCCTCCAGTCTTTCCTTCAGTTGCATGTCAATAGCATCCAGAGAGAAAGAGAGGCAGAAAAGAATGTAGTGCCAATGTCAATACTGGCAGAAGAAAGAGAAATAATTCTTGCAGAGCATATTACATTTGCCGTGCCTTGCATCTGATCCATAACTTTCTTTCCTGGCACAAAACTAAACTTATATTCATCCTAACAGATGGACAAATATATCGGAAGCTAAGAATCTGTGGACTGAATATGCATTGAGAAAACAACTACCCTGTATAGATAATCCAAATTCTTCTGGCTAAGAGAAAGTCTGGTTTCAAAAGCAACACTTAGTAGTGGACTTTGCATTTCTCATAAACGTAACAAAAAATATGTCATTGCCAAGAATGAATCAAAGGAAGAGAAACAGGTCCTCAGGATGCCAAAGGATTTATTTGTATGAAGCCCTTAGAATGGACATTCAGTTGGGAAATGCTTGTTGTTGGTTTTCTCCTTCAAGTGAATGTCCATGCTAAGCTATTTATTTCATATTCACAACACATCCAAATTACAAGTATGCAATCTTGTGTGCATTTGGGAGTGGATGGAACATGGGAGGCATGGGAACATAGGAAGGTGCTTTATAGACTGAGTATCAGACTGTCCATCTACATGATCCATTTTTTAACTGCAGATACCAGGGATTGAGCCTTGGACTTTCTGCATGCAAGGCATGTGCTCTACCATTGAGTTATACCTAGATCTCAGTGGGATTTCCTTCCAAGTAAATCTATATAGGATTCAGAGGCGAAAATGGTTATTGGCATCACTTGAAAAGACACACCAGGGAATTTTGTCTTTGTGACCTACATTTTAACTTGCCCTTTTTAGAAAGGTAGAAATTCCCTTACTTTCAAATACTAGCAAGCTTCAGGACTCCCTGGATTTCCCTTCTCCCCACCATCCCAGGCCAGTTGTTTCTCTTAGAGATTCAGATTATCTCTGTTCTATTGAATTCATTCTTTTCTTGCCCAAGAAAATCAGTTGGCAAGCATTTGACTTTCACATAATGGAAGCTATTTCCATTGACTTCCTTGGTAACAATTCCTGCTGTGTCTATAATTATGTGCAGAGTATTAGAACGCTGCTTCTTTAGGATCAGTGCAACACTTATTAACCCTTCTGCTTTGAAACCGACTCTTTTGCAAAGTGGTGAATTTCACAATTGGCATTTTATGCACAACAAACTTTGGAGGATAAAGGGGGAAGCACCTTAGTAATAATCACTTATTTCTTGAGAAGAATTAATTGAATAAAGCAGGACTCCTGTGTGAGGAAAGCAGTATGTG
Organism: Anniella stebbinsi; assembly: GCA_029215795.1. Classification (NCBI taxonomy): domain Eukaryota; kingdom Metazoa; phylum Chordata; class Lepidosauria; order Squamata; family Anniellidae; genus Anniella; species Anniella stebbinsi. The sequence goes on from JARDYH010000003.1 coordinate 195,435,971, forward strand.
ATCCTTACCAGGCAACCCGTAATCTGGCTGAGTGAAACTTTACATCCTATAGCTTGCTATTCCATTATTGGACTGGGAGATGTTCAAAGCATTTGAACTGCATTCTTATACCCTGCATGAGACAAGGAGAATACAGTCACCTCTCATAAGAAACCAATGTCATACTATTGCACCCTCCCATACTATTGCACCTCTACACTTAGTGACTGAGTTTGGACATCACTCTAACCCATGATGGATTAAATAAGACATGATGGTTTATTTGACTCATTGTGGGTTGGCGAGTCTGGTGGGATTTTATTTTTAACCCATGATGGATTATTTGGCTAAAATAACCCACTCTGATAAATCACAATCTGCATAGTGGGTTATTTAAACCATTGTGGGTTATCGTGTTGTCACCTTAGGCTATTTTGGCTGGCATGAAGGGGGATTCCACTGGGAAGTGGGTCTTTAAGACCCTTCTTCCCACCCACCCTGTTTCTTCTGAGCTGCACCCCATTTCTTCTGTAGAAGCAAAGGTGTCAGGCATGTAGATGTGGCACCCCCTCCCAACCCTCCCCATGCCTGACATCCTTCCCTTCACAGAAGAAACGGGGCACTTTCCCAATTTCCCATAGGGCTCTCTCTCTCCGCCTTGCTTTGGAGAGATCTCCAGGGGGCGGGGAACCAGCACCACTGCTCGGGTGGGAGGACTGCAGCATGACAGAGGGCGGGGGTGAGTCAAACTGCACACAGTAGCTTAATAAGCTACTCACAGTAGCTTATTAGGCCGTTCATGTGGTGGGGGATCGTGGACTATTTAAAAAATAAGCTACTGTGCGTAGCTTAATAACCCATCATGGGCTATCGTGATGTCTGAACGTGAACAGTGTGTTGCTGTCAAGCATACTGCATCTTAGCAGGCCCATCTCAACACCTCTCACTAGGATATCCAGAGCGGAGCCCCACACCTCTCCCTGGTGCATGGTTGCTCCTAGTATAAAAAGAAGCAAAGCCTCATGTGGAGGTTTTAGTAAGAGTGGGCTGTTGATAGTCTTAGGTGTGCACAGAGAGACTTCAGGTTAGAGGGTTGAGTCTGTTAAGATGCACTGAGCTCAGCATGGTGATTGTACACTAAACACAGAGGAGTCACCATGGGACAGGGAAAGCTACATATACCTTGCTCCTCCACCTTGCTCCACCCATGCAGGGTACAGAATTCTAGCAATGAATATTCAGAAATTCAACTGAATGGAAGTGCCATTTACATCTTGTGATGTAAACCAGTAGTTAGAAAATTGGATCCTATCCCTGAATTTTAAGCCATAAACTATTATATGTTGTCTGCTTTTAAGCTAGAAGTCTACGAAGAAGAAATATTAAGGGAATATTATTTCCTCTTAAGCTACTAAGATCTAAGAATTGTTAGCAATGCTATGTTTTGTAAGAAGAAATGTTTTTATTTAACTTTATGCAAGTTGTAGTTTGATGTAATGTTAGAAGTATATTTTAATAAAAATTAAAAATGAATCAGAATACTTACTAATCTTTCTTAGTACAAAACCAAAATTGAATCCACCCTATATGTATTTTAGTAATTTGCTTTGTTTGAAGTGTATTAATTAAAAAAAACTAGATTAGAAAGTTAACCGGCAGTCAAAGGCTTCCTAAATCCTGAAACTATAGTTTGGAAACATTCAGCAAATGCTTGATAACCATGCAGCGTGGCTTCTTAATCCCCCTGAACAACCCAACAACAAATCATGGTTTCTCAAAGTGGCTTGTTCAAGAAAATAAGTCACGCTGCATGATTACCAAGCCACCCTGGCTGTGTTCAGACAACATTCTAACTCACAGTTCAACAAACACCCTATGGTTCAAAACAACTCACACTCAACCACTGAGTGTGGGGTAGTGTGCTATGTAAACAGCTCCAGCATATCCCTGAGGATGGCCATCCTACTTCTAAACCATACTGTACATGCAGGAAGACATTCTGAGAACAACTGTTACATATTATACCATTAAAATGTAATTTCTTACTTCAAAATGTGCCTTTCTGTAAACATCTTTTTTCTGTTCCCCTCTTCTTCTAGTTTGTTGTTACAATGTTTTGGAGCATCTATATCTATGACAGAGAACTAATTTACCCAAAGCTCCTTGATAATTTTATACCACCGTGGCTGAATCATGGAATGGTGAGTAGAATAACCCACATGCTTTTCATGTTTTAAGGAGCATTGCTAACAGACCTATTTCATTGTCTAGAGCAGGGATAGACAACGTGGTGCCCACAGGCACCAGCAAGCCCCCGGACACCTTTCTTGGCACCTGCCAAGATGCCCGACCTTCCAACTTAAAAAAAAAAATCAACAAATTTCCTTACTGGCAGCTGGGAACTCTTCAAAGCAAAGCAAGGACCTCCAGCCTTTGCCATCTTCATTTCCAATTCATGCTTCTGGGCCAAACGTGGAGCTCTTGGGATGAAGATGGTGGGCAGCTGCCGGCGGACACTTTCCTCTGCAGAGTGTCCAGCTACCAAGAAAGGTGGGATGGGAGGAGAAGAACAAGGGACTTCTGTCACTTATGCCTGGCAAGCTGGCAGAGGGGGTCTAAAAACAGCAGCAGGGAGAGCAACGGCAGGAGGGCTAGGAAGGCCGCGGGAAGCCGGGGGGAGGAGGGGGAGCAGCAGGAAGTCAGCGAACTGCTGGGAGCAACACGGAGGGTTGAAGAGGGTTGAGTTCTTGTATATCTAAATGGATGGGGAGGGGTGCATACGTGTGTGAGGAAGAAAAGGAGAGAAAAAGTGTTATGATGGGATTATGGAGGAACTTGAAAATGACTGAGTGAGGCTTTTCATGTGCTTGCAGTGATAGAGAGAATGGAGGGATGGGGATGCACACATGCATGCTGGATACATGGAGTGCTTGTGTGTGTGTGTGTGTGAAAAAGAGAGAGAGAGAAAGAGAGAGAGAGAGAGAGAGAGAGAGCATGGGTGGTGATCCAAAGTGACACAGAGGAAGAGATGGGGAAATGAGTTGGACCAGGGGGCAGGGGCAGGAAGAGAAGAGAAGAGAAGAGAAGAGAAAAAAATGCTTTCTATAAAGTAGGTGCCTGTTGTCATTGAAAACTGTGGGTTCAAAGGAGATATTTAGTGTTGGGGCTCAAACCCCAGCTCTCCCGTATACTCAGTCTTTTGGGCAGATTACTTCTCCTTTGTGACTAGCCATGCCCCCTATGGCAGCCATTTTGTCGCGGTGCCCAGGACATTTTCTCAAATTGCCAAATGTATCCATGGGCCCAGCAAGATTCCTATCCCTTGTCTAGAGCATACACATGAAAAACATAAGACATCCAAGAATATTTACAAAGTAATAGAGAAGGGATGTATTTAGGTGTATGTGTTGCCAGTCAGTGAGCTATCAATGGCTACTAGTCCTGATGGCTGTATGCTATCTCCAAAATCACAGGCAGTAAGCCTATGTACACCAGTTGCTAGGGAACATGGGTGGGAGGGTACTGTTGTACTCAAGTCCTGCTTGTGGGTTCTTGTTTAACAGCTGGTTGGCCACTGTGTAAACTGAAGCTGGACCAGATGGATCCTTCGTCTGATCCATCATGGCTCTTCTGATGTCCCTATGTTCATATTTCATATCGTGAAATAGTCTGACCTAGTGTGTTCCCCAGCCCATTTTAGGGAAGGGCCATAGCTCAGTAGTACAGCACATGCTCTGCATTCAGATAGTCCCAGGTTTATTCCCTGGCATCTCCAGACAGAACTAGAAAAGATCCCTCTCTGAAAACCAGCAGAAGAATTGCCTGTCACTGTGCACTACTGAGCTAGATGGACTACTGGTCTGACTTAGTGTGAGGCAGCTGTTTACAGACTGTGGGCAGTATCCAATTGAGAGTCCTATGTAACCTAGGCCCTTCACTTCATTGGGTCTACTCTGTGTAGGAGTACCATTGGATCCTGCCCTGGGGGGTGAAGGGGGCTTTCTCTCTAGTCAGATCCCCTTCTTTACAGAGGTTCACCCCAAAAGAATTATGATAGGCTACCACCATTAGGTTTAACACACCCTAGTCTGTTCACCTCCTTGGAGAGTTTTTAAGCCCTTCCCTTAGCCTAGCTCTAATAAAAAATAATTATAAGAAGGAATGTGTTTTTGATTTACTTTTCCAAAACCCAGAATGTAACAAAAACTTGTGAACTATCCTAAGAACACAAGAGGTAGCTTAGCAACCATGCAATCTTGCATGTTTAGTGAGAAATGTCCGATTTAAAACAATGTAGCCAGATGTTCAGATATATTTTTTAAAAGGTTATGGTGGAAAGGGGGGAGCACTGAGAATAAAAGAGAAGAACAAGGTAACTTAGCAAGAATCACACACAGACAGAATTCAAAATAAAAATCAATAAAGTAAACCTAACTTAATTAGTAAATGCCACCCTCCTTAACATAGATGGACTGTTATTTTGTGCACTGGTAAAATAAACTCCATTTCCGATGTCAGTGGTCTACCCAGCAAATCAGAAAATTATTTAGAGGCACTAGACTTACCTCCCTAACTGCTCTGAATGTACATGTTAAAAAAAGTGAGACAGTTCCAACTAGTTGCAACATTGTGAAAAAGGGTTTAACCTCTAAATGTGTAATCACAAACAAAAGTCAGGATATATGATTAGTCAAGCATCCCTATGTGGGGAGGGGGAGAAATCCCAGACATTCTAGGTGGCACTGTTGAGCTACATTAGAATATAGGGGTTTACCACAGCATCCTCATATGCTCATTGTTTATGTAGCATGAGTGCCTTATTGGGAGACAATAGAGGTCTGCCATGTAATCCACAAAGCTTTACTCAGGCAATAAACATCTCCTCCCACCTGAAGGGACTCTATAGTTCAAGGAACTTTTCTCCAGGCAAGATTATGCAAACTAAGTGAGACAGTTGTCCTTTCAAGAAAAAGGTACGCTTTAACCTCAGGGAGGCTGGTTCTGAAGAAGCCTTTGGCAAGAAGCTAGCCGGAATACTACTTTCTGAGTATTTCAGATTTTTCATAGACATACTCTTCTGTATAACAACTTTGTAGGGAGGGTCAATATTAATTATATTACGGACAGTGAACTGGAGAGAAAGGCTTGCGTAAGATCACTTAGGTCCCCTCCACAAGGATTCGCTTTTGCGCCTGGTTAAGTTATTATGCGCTTCATTGCTGAAGCGCATTTACTCCTAATACCTCTGCACGAGAGGCAGGCAGGGAGAGGGGAGGGGGGAGGAGGGAGGGAGGGCAGGCGGGCGCCTGTCTCTTTAAGGCAGGTCCCTGCGAGTTGTTATGCTGGGCAGCGAAGGAACTGACGGGGCGATTGAATGCTCCGGCAGCCGCGGTCGTGTGTCTGTGGTCCCCCCTCCCCCACCGGCGCCCTAGCGGGAAGGATCGGGCAGGTGCTTAGTGACATTTTCAGGGCTATAACCCGGGGACGTCGTCTGCCGGAGCGAGGCAAGGAAGGTGGCTCTCTCTCCCTTTGCGCAGACGGCAGCGGCCCCTGGGGGACGAGGCGGCGGCGGTGCTGCTGCTGCTGCAGCTTCAAAGCGAGCGACGGAACGGTCCCTGCGCCGCCCGCCTGCGGGATTTACCTGAAAGCCAATCTCTAGTCCAGCTCCTGGGGCAACGGGGTCGAAAGCCAAGCGGCTCCCTTTGGAGAGAAGCGGGTCCTTCTGTCCGATCCAGCCTCCACCTGGACAGGCTGGGCGACACATTTTAAAGGCTCCCCTCCTCCCGCTTTCCTCCCTTCTGCGCAATCCTGTTCTTTCCGGGCTCAGGGAGGGTGACATAATTTCCTCCTCCTCCTCCTCCTCCTCTCATTCAGCCTCCTGACCGCCCGGCTGTCAGCTGTCAAAATGCGCTTTAACGGCCGGAGCAAAATAAAACTCGCTATTTAACGCGCATTCGATAATGCGAATAATCTGATGTTTAAAGCGCCTCAGCTCCCAATTTGCGCTCCTCTCTTGTAGAGGTAAAAATTTTAAAGCGCCTTGAAAGAGCTTTAAACCTCTCTTGTAGAGGCACCCTTACATTGCTATAGTTCATTTTATGGCAGTGCAATATTGAAGGTCTTCCTTATTGAACTAGCCTTGGCTTTATGTTCAGAGAAAACAAAATATTTTGTGGAAAATTGGGCTGCCTTTGTGGAACTGGAAACTTGATAATTATAGGAATGATGTGCCAGTGTGTTATAAGTTGATACATTCTTTGTATTTTATGTGATTCTCCTTATGTCCCCCCTTTCTTTCTTTTTTAAAGTAGCACAGTAACTCTGAAAGAATCTGAAATCCTTTGTTGGAATTAAAACAAATATAAAAATAGACACTTAAATGGACATGTAATCATGTTTTCGTTATTAAAGAAGGGTGCATAGGAAACCTTTCTCACAGGTTGTTTTGTATATGCATTTTCAGCTGTTAGTCTTTAAGATAGAAACTAAGATTGCAGAGAGTGGGATGCACCCAGCTTACACTTGCAGTTAACATCTGCCCTGATGTTATTTTTTTAATGGTTATCGAGCCTTGCACATCTGATAAATCAGGAGAAACCTTGATCTAATGCCAAAGAAAGTACCTACCAAGTCTCCAGTGCATCTTCATTGAAAAATGATTTAGACTAAATTGAATACAGCAAAGCTCTTTGAATGATGCTCTGGCTGAATGCTCCTAAAAGAAAATTTTGTCATCAGTGAAGCCAAATTTTCTATTGATTTCTGTGTGGTAAGGGCCTAAGCAATAGTACTTGGGGCTATTTAGTTTAGCTGTTTTTCTAAAAATTATTGGCAAACTGACAGTATTGTTCTGAGGAAATGGGAATCGGATATTTACTATGCAACAGTGTGCATTTCCCATGGACGTAAGTAAGTCCTAGAACAACAGTTCTTTTGGCTGCAGGCCAGTGTTGCTGGTCACTTTTCATATTTATTTATGCATTCATTTATCATATTTATATACCATCCAACTGGCAGATTCTGTTTACAGTCATTACCTAACAGCAATAACACAATCAAAACAATAAATATTACAATGAAAATATTAAAATATTAAAAAATGAACAAATCAGTTTAATAATCAAAGCACCACATTAGAAATTAAATGCCTGCTGGAAGACATATATGTATAGAGTGACTAGTGGTAGACATAGTACAGCAAAATGCTATACATGTCTACTCTGAAGTAACTCCTATTGATTTCAAGGAGGCTTACTCTCAGGGAAGTGCATCTAGGATAGCAGTCTTAAAGTGGTAAATGTCACAGCTGCTCATAGGAGACAATAGAACCATCCTGGACCTTAACATTGCAGTGATTTCAGCTAGAAAAGGAGAAATAAACAGTCCAACATTATTATTCTTATATTGCAGATGGGGAAACATGGTTAGAAGCTAGAGGTATTATGCTAATACTACAGTGCGTGTGGGGCTGAGGGTAAGACAAAGTGGTTTCTGACAACCCTACACTGGAATCCAGTATTATTAATCATCATATTTCAAGTGAGGATGGAGTGAGTAGCTGAAGATGAGTGACAATACAACTCTGTTATGCAGCCTTTGATTTCAGCTCTCATCAGCCTCAGCCAAGATGGCCAAGACTGAGGGATGCTGGACATTGTAGTCCAAAGCATCTGTGGGTCATCAGGTTAGGGAAGGCCTGACAAATTGTGATTAATTTTAACTATGGTTTGTTTGAAACAAGCCAACATTAGAAAACAATCCAGTTCAGCCAGAGCACGCGTTACTTGTATTTCTGGTGGATGGATTTATGGGATGGGGAAACACCAGATGTGCCTGTGTAGTAGCAGAAGTCCAACAGAAGATTTTTTTGTAAAAAAACCCCAAGATTACTGATATGAAATAGCTGTTCTATAGATTGGAGGTCCAACATGTTTTGAGTTCTTGCTGTTCCCCAAGGGCAATCTCTACATGAATTTGCCCATGCAGTCCAAAAGCAGTTGTATCTTTAGACTGCATGAAGATGATTCATGAAGAGCAGAATGGGGAGGGGGACCTGTTTACTATGAATGGCTATTGACCTATGGGAAAAGTCAGTTGGGGGCTTCAACCAATGGTAGCCAGAGCCATGGAGTGAACTTCGCAGCACTGCAGAACTCTTTCACTCTCTGTGCAACCCCATCTTCCCTTCCTGTTTTGCCCACACACCAAGTGGAAGAGGAAGCAATCCCCAGAGATATGATACAGAGAGCCCTTTTGAAATCTTGTATTGCAAAGGTGCTTAGTGGATTGAACTTTTTCGACTAGTCAGAAATTTCACACATCTCAGAGATATCTTATTCCGTTTAAATTTTACATCTCCATTTAAATTTTCCAAGAACAAAAAGATAGCCTTTTTTGCAAACAGCATTGTGTTACTTTCAGATTCCTTCCTTGGTGAACATTCTGTAAAGCTTACAGAAGTATTATTATTATTATTATCATTACAAAGAAGTAATGTTCTCCTTTGCACTCCTTGAATCCTGCTTAGTAAACTAAAACCTGCCTATTTCACAAATGTGGCAAATATGACTTAATCGGACCACAAATATATTTTTTAAAGTGTTCCATGGTATCTCATTTATTTGTTTCATTTGCTGCTATAGCAACTGGATTCCACCACTTTTATAATTTTGTTGGTGGTAATGTCGCTACTTTTTTCCCCACAAACCAATGATCTCCTTGGTTTAAGCTTGGCAAGCAGCATTTTCTTCAATTGAAGACATATGCAAAAATGTAGTGTCCAGCCATCCCACTCTCCCTCCACATCCCACCCTTGCAGCAAAACCTATCAGTTCTTAACAGATTTTAAAAAATCACAATAAGACAATATTGAAATCAATGTACACTTTTCTAGAGTGATGGTGAATTAGAACATTTCGCCTTCTAATTACTGTACATGGAAATAAGCATAATTTCTGCAAAAGACAAATTCAAATCCTAAAGACATTTGAGGCCACGCCAATACTACAATGTTGATCTATAGGTACATAGAGCTCTCCAGACCTCCTGGCTTACTGAGTAGTTCCATGCATAGGGTAAGTCACTGTTTAGTAAATGGTTGTTTGCATTTACTCAGTGACTGTGTGTCTGAATTGGTCCAGGACGGAACAAGTACAAGGAACTCCTTGCTCCTGCATAGAGTCAATGGTGCCAGGTGCAAATCTTTGTTTCATTTTAAGTTGGGGACTCATGGGCTGTTATTTTCATGATCTGGTAGGCTCATTATCACAGTGTTTTTTTAAAAAACGACAAAGGCCTAGGCTAGGGTGACCAGATTTTGGAACCCAAAATCCCAGTCCCCCCCCGCCACCCAAAACAACCCCCCACGAAGCCACCCCCCAAAACAAACCCCCCAAGCCACACCCCCACCCAAAACAACCCCCCCACCAAGCCACCCACCCCCAAAAAACATCAGCCCGGACCTACCGGGTTCTCTTCCGCTGCCGCCCCCGCCGGGTCCGCCGCCCCCCCAAGGTCTCCCGCCGCCGCCGCTGGATCTTCCTCCACCGCCGCCGGGTCCCCCGCCGCTGGGCTCATAAGGCCAGCGGCCACGTGGAAGAGGCATGGGAGGGCCGGATCCGGAAGTGACGTAATCGGCCCTCCCCCGCCTCTTCCGCGCGGCCTCTGGCCTCGTTGGGGCTAGTCGCGATGGCGACGACCCCCGAGGAGCCCGGATGCCCGTGCGGAAGAGGTGGGGGAGCTCCCCCGCCTCTACCGCACAGGCGTCCGGGCTCTTCGGGGGTCGTCGCCATCACGACTAGTCCCGACGAGGCCAGAGGCCGCGCGGAAGAGGCGGGGGAGGGCCGATTACGTCACTTCCGGATCCGGCCCTCTCCCGTCCCTTCCGCGCGGCCTCTGGCCTCACAAGCCCGGCAGCGGCGGTGGAGGACCCGGCGGTGGCGGACCCGGCCGCCCCAGCAGGTAAGAGCCCCGCGCCCCGCGCCTCGCGCTCCTTACCCGCAGGGGCGTCCGCTTCCCTCCGGTGCTCGAATCTACTGAGAAACAGGCTTCACGGCCTGTCTCTCAGTATCGCGCCGGGTGATGACATCACCCGGCGCGCTACTGAGGGACAGGCCGTGAAGCCTGTTTCTCAGTAGATTCGAGCACCGGAGGGAAGCGGACGCCCCTGTGGGTAAGGAGCGTGAGGCGCGAGGGAGGGCACTTACCTGCTGGGGCGGCCGCTTCCCGGGCTCCTCCGCCGCCACCGCCGCCGGGTCTACCGCCGCTCCTCACTTGCTGCCACCGCCACGTGACCCCCCGCCACCCCGGTTTGCCCCCACCGCCCCCCGGTTGGGCCGGTTTGCCCCAGGTTTCCCGGTTAGGACCGGGAAACCCTGAGCCATCTGGTCACCCTAGCCTAGGCTGTGCATTAATGGAATTATCATAATGCAAAGCCACAGGAAGTGCTGACATGGCACTGCATAATTCTGCCCAAGAAAGTTTCAAATTACGAGAACGGGGGAGGTGCTGCATAATTTGTTCTACTTCTGCTCCGCAGGTGATACATAATAGGTTAAATGAAAGTCATGAAGAGGCCAGTCCTTGAGGACTTGATGGCTCCTTATGACTGAATCATGTTTCCTCTTGTATGTTAACTCCTGGTTTCAGTTCATGCTTTTGATAAAGATGGATGTTTTGAGAGTGGGAAAGATAAATGTACCGATCCTGATATAAAAGAAAGAGCGTGCATATGCCATAATTGCTCCAGTAGTTGGACAGAAGCAGGAATAATACTGTCCAGGATAGAACTTTCCCAAGCTCTTTCTCCAGTGAAACAGCAATGTGGCTCTCAAATTCTTAGGAGGGTGGTTCAAAAAATATCAAAAGTCGCCTGTTGTTAATTATCTTAATTTGAATTAGCACAATAAACTGAATGGGGCTGTGCCTCATGTCAGTTGGTTGGTTCATAGTATTCTGGTGCTAATGTGGGAAGTGGCATTATACACTAATTTATCTTTCCTGTAATATTAATAAACAAACAGGATAATAATGACACGAGTCTTCCCTTATCTACCATAGGTTAAATTTTCAGTTGCATTGTTACCTGAACTTCCCACAGAAACTCACTTAATTTGTTTTTTTGGGAGTCTGGGGAATGTTATGTTCTCTTGAACGTTTTGTATATTTGCTATACATCCAAATTTACTTCAACTTATCCTAACAAATTCTTGTGGCTTCTTCTGGACTTTCATAAGAAGTGAAATATGTATATAGCTATAATACTTTTGAGGAAAAAAAACAGTATGTAGGGTTTGTCATTTCAGTCATATTGAATTTCAACTCAGGGGAAAAACAAAGATTCCTAAATCACCATACTGTGGTGTTTTTATTGGTACTAATCAGAAATACCAATCCGGGAAGGCAATATCTTTAACTAGAGGAGGGAGGAAAATACGAGTGGCTGACAAAGCCACACCTTCCTGGGCTAACTGGTTTCCCTGCAAATGGACCTATTTGAGAGAGAGCCTCGCAACTCCCTGAAAGGAGTCGCAGCAGGAAAGCCCCTCAGCTTGTCCTGTTTGTTGCCTGGAGTTCTGAAGATGCCCTAGAACAAAAGGCCCGGAACTTGTTCTATTTTGGCAGTTCTGGCATCCTAGTAGAAGGGGAAGCCTTTCAAAATGATTAATGGTGTATCAGAATCGTAGGAAGCTCCTTGATACCAAATCAAAACATTGGTTCATCTCATTCACACAATTCTTCCCCAGCTTGGTGCCCTGCAGGTAGATGTTTCAGACCACAATTCCCATCTTTCCTGATCCTTGACCCTGGCTGGGGCTGATGGGACAAGTCCAAACATCTGAAGGGCATCTGGTTGGAGAAGGCTGGTTAACACAGACTGGCAGCAGCTTTCCAAGGTTTCAGACAGGAGCTTTTCTCGGTCCTAGCTGGAGATGCCAGGGACTGAGCCTTGGGCCTTCTGCCTGCCAACAAACAAGGCAGGAAACATGTGTAACTACTTTAAGAAATGTCTTCGGTCAGATGTGAAATTTCAGGAAAGATCAACTAAGAGGAAACCAGGTATTGAAATGAGGAGGTGATAATAGCAGTCAGCTGGAGCAAGCCAAAGAACACCAAGATGCTAATTATAAGCGCTCCACATCACTGGGTAAAAGGAAGAGAGAAATATTTCAAAGTATATAGTGAGCATTGAAAGTCTGACCTTTCATTTAGCCCAACCAGGCATACATGTTTGCAGTTTCATTAGATCTCCTGTTAAAGTTGTCACCAAGGGTAATCATTTGTGCAAAGATTTTTTTCTGCTTTTTGTGCAGCTGCCTATTCTTAACCTGAGTGTAAATATTTTACCCCTAATCTATAAAACTCCTATTTCATATTATTTATTCTTCTGTGTTCAGTCCATCTTCTATCCTCTGAAGCTTTGACTGAATCTGATTTGTTCCCTGTTAGCTGATGGTTAGAAACCTGTATTAGGGTGTGCCAGTGATACTTGTTCATGCTATCCAAGAGATGCAGTGATTCAAACTTTAAATGCCAAGGATACAAATAACTTTGCTACTAATTCAGTTTCTTGAACAGCAGTCCCCCCCACTACCCCAGTGCCACATGGCAACCCACTTTTGAAAATGGGCAAACTTCCAAAATTGATTAATCATATGGCATATGCCATAGGGGAATCTTTCAACATACAAGTCAAAAATCACAGTGGATACGCTGAAGTCCTTAGGACATACCTAAAGTAGCTTTTTGGATCTCAGCTATTGTCTAGAAGCTGTACTGATTATTATTTATTGATAGTGTGATGATGCTACTCTCCACGTGAAAATGTCCTGGATACAGAACATATGAGATCAGGACTTTGCAAATAATGGCAAATTAAAATAGGAGTAAAGCGATATTATTCCCATTTTATAAATATGGGAACTAAGACCTGGAGTTATAGTTTTGAAGAAATATAGAGGTTGTGGGCATGTTTGCACATCATGATAAGGCACCCTAAAATTATTTTAACTTTCGGATAGATTTCCACAAATCTACTAAGTGAATTTGTGCAAATCTCCCCCAAAGTGAAAAATTAACATTAAATATGTGTATCTCCCAGGAAAAATGTTAAATTTGCATTATTATTATTATCTGCTGAAACAAAAAAGTTTTAGCCTGCCTCCGAAAGCACACCAAGGAGGGAGCCAGTCTATCTTCCCTGGGAAGGGAGTTCCAGAGCCCCGGGGCAGCCACCAAGAAAGCCCTTTTCCGCGTTCCCACCAGGTGTGCCTGTGATGGTGGTGGGACATAGAGAAGGGCCTCCCCTGAAGACCTCAGGGGAAGGGCAGGCTCATAAGGGAGAATACGGTCTTTCAGATATCCCTGAAGGTGTTTAAAAAAAGTTATTTCTCCAAAGGTTGAAAAAAATAATGTTAAATTTGCACAAATATCCCCAAAGGTGGGGCAAAACTTCCCGAAGGTGAAAAAAAAGTGTTGCTGTCTATGTCACCTGTATGGAGGGATATGGAAAAGTAAATTGACTACTGTGATTTCAGCATGTAATAGAGAGGGGATATTGTCAGCGAGATTGTAAGGAGAGGATGGCAGGGTTTTTTGCTGCCTTTGCCAGGTAGCTCTCTCGCCTTTTTAAACAACCCATACCAAAGCAACTCTGCTGGGTTTGGACAAACCACCCTGAACAACCATACTACAAGCCATGGCTTCTCAAGGGAGCTTGTTTGTCAAAAATAACTCATGACAGAAAAGCTGTGCCAGGTTCAAACATCACGCTAAATGACCCTGCAACCACCCATGGTGACAACCCACTGTGACTTAGGCCCTGTCTGCACCATAAGGGCAGGAAGCTGAGAAACCCGGAAGTAGCCACTTCCGGGTTCAGCGCGATGAGACCGCACCACAATGCGATGGCCCAGGCTTCTCCTGCACCACTGCAAGTCATGCCGGCCATTAAAAAAAAAAAAAAAAAAGATCCGCAGAAGTGTGCACAAGCGCTCGTGCACAAAAGGGTAGTTTATTTTTTAAAAAAACTACACACGATCGTGCCTCCCTCCCCTCCGCCATCTTGGGGATGGCGATTTTGCTGTCCCCCTCCTCCTGATGGCCTCAGAGCCGCACAGTGTGGCTCCGTGGCTATCGGTGCAGCCGCGCTTACTTGCAGGTAAGCGTGGCTGCGCCCGGGATGGGCAGCCACACCAGCCGCCTATCTCGCTTCCCTCCCAGGAGCAGAGAACAAACCAGGATAATAGCGTTCCCTGAACTCCTGGTTAAATGGAGGGCTGGCCCCTGCTTGCTTGCAGATTGCTCTGTGCGTCATGCAGCCTCTCTGTGAGCAGGCAGCAGCAGCCCCTCGAAAAATAGCTGGTGCGAAAAGGGCCTTGCTGTGACATGCGAACCAGGTCTATATTTCAATCCAGATCTACAGATTAACCTGAGAATAATAGTCTCTCTTTATTGTAAGGAAAAGAGGGCTGTATCCTACTTGATACAGTACAGACAGAGCACTGGCTGCAAAGCATGGTTTCCAAATCAGGACCCAGCCTCAAGAACACATTCCCCATTTCCTCACTTTTCTTTTGTTATTTGCCTTAGCCATGGTTGAACATTACGTTGTGCATTGAAGATAGCCATGGCTTCTGTACCACAATTTGTAAAAGCTACAAACATTGTATAGAATGGTTATTAGCTTTTCATAAAAACCGAAAAGGGAATTAGAAAGTAGAATATAAATATAAATAGCATGTCTCTTGAAGAAATAAGATAAGTTTGACTGTTCTTTTGATCAGTCCAATCGCCATTACTCTACATGTTTCTGTCAGTCATTTGTATCTGATTCCCTTGGAAGGAACAATGTTACTACTCAGCATTCAACTGTTGATGGGGGTGGGGATAAAATGGAATAATAAAGATCACAATCACACTGATCTTCAAATATGACAGTTTGCATCTGTTCTGGAAAATTCCCCCCTTCAGATAAGTCACCAGTGTTTGCTAGTCATTTCCCTAATGCTATGGCTGTGGCTTAATTGGCAATGTTACAAACATTTACAGCTGTACAGATGATGTTACTGAGATCACAACAGTAGTCATGGATACCTGCATATTTTCATTGCTCTATTAATGTGCAATTCATTTTTCTGGAAATAACATTACTATATAAGAAAGTACAATGCCCCTCCAATAGCAAGTCTTACGGCTTTGAGGGCTGTTCATATAGAATTGGTTTTTATGCAATCCATGAATTATGTCACCTGTATGCAGGGAGAGCAGTGTGTCCAGTAAAGGCAAAAGAGTACCTTGAAACTTTCAAACAGTTTTATTTGATCACTGTTACCAATACAAAAATAGATGGTTTTAGATTTTTGGCACTATAACAACCTATGATTGACATGTTTGGCTCCCTGCATCCTTGAATGTCCTTCTCTTTGGCTAGATTGCTGTTTCCCTATGTTTTCTTTGTATGCTCTCCTTTTGTTGCTCCTTCACTTTCAGACACTGCTTTGAAAAAGTGCCCTGGAACTCATTAAAAAAAATTGAAAGCTCATCTAGCTGCGCAATTTCAGTTCCTTGCACAAAATGGAAGGAAAAGCAACTGAGAACTCCTGGGATGGAAGGATATCAAGATCCATTCATTGGTTGGTTAGCTATACCTACTTCATTTTTCTGCTCAAACAGGATGGTCATGGTGTAAATAAGACTGTATTCAGAATATTTAAGAATATTTTCATTTGTTCCGAAAGGCGAACCATCCAGGATCACAGAGATAAACAGTAACAAGTCAATGGGATTTCCTCATTCTCAAATAAATCCCACATTACAGAAGAGAACACAACTGATGTACACCTAAGGAATTGGTTTCAGCATTTTCAGATAATTTCATTTATTTCCCCATTTTCTTAACCATATATTATTTAATCATGTTAATAATCAGCATATTGCAATTATGTAAAAACTTCCACCTCGAAGCAAAACCTGTACTATATTTTCAAGCTGAAACATCCCAAGAGTTTAATATGTCTAACAGCATTTAGTGTATAGCGTCCATTAGTTATAACCTGCTGAATTCATCTTAAGTTTGAAACTGGTATTTTCCAGAATACTGGTAAATTTTTATTTCAAGTTTGACAAGTATTAAATCTTTCTTAATCCCTCTCAGTTGCAATTCCCTTCTCAGTTGATGCTGTTTTTCTCATTTATATTTTTAATAGTATAATCATGGGCTTAGTTGATTCGTAAGGCCCTTCTGAAATATCTTGGGCTGAAATCCTATGAACGCGTACCTGGGGGTAAGCCTCATTGAACACAATGGGACTTATCTTTCAGTAAACATGCATAGGATTGTGCTGTCAATCACCCATCCTAATTCCACACAACTTTTCCTCTTTATTATCCCATTAACAATGTTATTTTCCTATTGCTGTGTTGAATATTATACACTCTGAATATGGGCATCACTGTTAATGAAATAAATTCTATTTAAAAATATTGGCAATGAGAGGGGCACGTCTTCATATCATTATGGGGCTGGTTAACACAACCATTATTTCTACATATCAGCAGTCCTGACCAATTGGCTTTGTTAATATAATGTGTGAATAAAGCCAGCAGAAATTCCCATAATCAAGGCCTCCGGAAAATGTTTCAGCCTGGACAACAAGCCAGAAGCTGCTACATGTTGAAAAAGTTAACGTGCAACAATTTAAAAACAGATCCATGGAGGGCCACTAGATATTATCTATAGAATTGTTTGGTTTCTCTGACCTCGATTCCCAGAAACTACTCACCCCTCCCCGACACCATGTAGCTGGCATAGTTCCCTCTCTGCCAGCTCCTTCTCCATGCTCGGGAACGGAGTGTGGAGAGGGCAGAAAAGGAATGCTTGGAGGAAGTGGGAAGAGGAGGGGACCGCAGAAGCTCCTTTATGCAGCTTCCTATATGCTACGCGGCCCTCCCTCTCCAGCTCCGAAGCACCCAGCTAGGTGCTCAAAATCAAGCATCTAGCGAAAATTGCTGGACAAGCAGAGAAACAGAGGAGATGATCCCCTCTATGCTCCATCCACCCTGCATTGGATAGCCATTAGCATCCAAATTTGGATGCCAGCAACTATCCTGATACATATTTAACATATTTCAAAACATGAAAAGCAGAAAATGCTCATGTTATTTGGTTATGGAAAATAATCCTATTTGCCCTCCTAAGGATTAATGGTGGTCTGTCAAGGTTATAGGTAAGACACAAGAGACTTTTTCTCATTTCTGTTCTGAAGATGCCTAACCTCTCCAGGTTATCCATCCGGTTCCTGTCATTCAGAATTGCTTACTTTGTAGAATGGTTTCATATTTTCTTGGTGGTTTTGATGTTACCATTTTCTTATTGTGTTATACATTTGCACTGCATTTCTATTTTTTTCCTTCAAGGACAAATTGAATGTTGTAAATAACTGTTTGAAATATAGTTAGGGTTGTAGCCAGTGGTTCCCTTCCTTCCACAAATGCAAGGAACTCTGAGAGGATGGCTGCATTCAGACATCACACTAAGCCATGATGGGCTAATAAGTACTCACAGTAGATTATTTTGAAAATGAGCTACTATTATCCCCCACATGATCAGACAAATAAGCTACTGTGTGTAGATTATTAAATTACTGTGCGTAATCTGAGTCATTCCCCTACCCCCTGTCCTGCTGCAGTCTTCCCACCCCAGCAGAGGTGCTGTTTCACCCATTAACAACATCGCAACAGCCTGTTTTAACCATCCATAATATTCCAATGAGAAGTGACAGTTGTGGGGTAAAGTACAAGGGCTTAATTCAGCACTTCCAGCATCACCCCAACAAGGTGGTGGCTTTAAAGTGCTGGTTGTTTGCAGGATTGGGACAAAATGTTGTACACAGCCTCCCCTAGTTGGGAGGCACACAATGCACCATCAAAACCCTGCACAATTACAAAGGAGTGAAAACCCGGGTGCATCAAAAAGGAGGGGTTGCAAATAAACCTTTGGAAGTTTGCAGGACCAAGTCAAAACATCATACACAGCATCCCCTGGCACGGATGCACACAAGGCAAAATGACAACCCTGCGCAGATGCAACCAGAGCAACATGGTGTTTGACACTTGGGGAAGGTTGCACAGCACACCGCCAGGACAAGGGTTAGGGTGGGGTTGGGCTGCAAGCGCAATCAGTTGCTAGGCAGATCATGGAGACAGGAATCTGCTGGCTGGAAGCGAGTGGCGGCAGCAGCAGCAGTTTTGATCGCTCTTGTTAAGTGACTCTGTAGGTGACTAAAATAACCTACTGTGACCCCCACACAACACAATAACCCATGTTGGGTTGAATAACCCATTCTGCAGACTGTGGTTATCAGAGAGGATTATTTTGGCCAAATAAGCCATTGTGGGTTAAAAAAAACTCCAGACAGCTGACATGATAACCCATGATGGGTTAAATAAGCCATTGTACCTTATTTAACCAACCAGGGGTTAGCATGATATCCAAACCCAATCGGATTCTGCTAACGGAAGTGGAGGGGATGCAATTTTTGCCAATTCTCCTTGTGGCCCTCACACCACCTTCCTATTGACCTGGATGTAGATCAGGTAAATCTTTCATATTTGCATCATCTGACCCCTGCTGCCTAATTAGGAAATTCTATAATCAAATGCCTCCAAGAGAATTCTGGAATTAAAAATGAGATCCCATTATTATTATTATTATTATTATTATTATTACAATCCAGTTTAGCCTTCTGACTCATGGGTAGTAAAACTGTCTCATCTCTGAGGTTTGCCAGACGAGACACAGTAGAATAGATCATTTGCACCCTTGACTGATTAGAAAGGAATCCAGATGAGGTTATAACTTTCACTTAACAGGGTTAAAGCGTATACCATGAAACAGATAGCTACATAATGAAGCGAGGTAGGCCATCAGATAAGGCAACAATAATTGTAAATATAATGAAATATGTAATAAGTAAACATGCTCACAAGAGAAGATAACATTAAGGAAATATTATTGTGTCAAAACTATACCTGTAATATGTCAAAGAAAAATAAAATATTTGTATAAGTATGTTGTAGGGCGCATTAATCTCAATAAGAAGCTTAATCATTCAGTAATCTTATTTAGACATATGAACATTTAAGGTAGAAATACTATCTTTGGAATTAGATAAGAAAGATAAATTGTAGTAAAAATAGTTTGAACATATATTATAGCATCCCAAAAGTATATAAATGAGACTCATATCATGCAACAATGGTGCTCTTCTTTAGGATCAGCTTTCCCTAACGTGTTGCCTTTAGAATCAACCTGGTAAGCTTGATATTCATGATCTTTGAGAACAGGCAAATGTACTTGACTCTGCTTAGAAGCGTTGTTTAGAATGATGTTACATGTTTCATATGTTTGAATTAATGTTTGCACAAGCTCTTGTATTTAGTACTGTTTTGTCCCCCATGCTATTTAACATATACGTGAAACTGTTGGGAGAGGTTGTCCGGAGTTCTAGGGTGCGGTGCCACCAGTACACTGATGACACCCAACTCTACTACTCCTTTCCACCCAACTCCAAGGAAGCTGGCAGTAATGGACTGGATGAGGGAAAACAAATTGAAGCTTAATCCAGATAAGACAGAGGTGCTCCTGGTCGGTTGAAAAATAAATCAGGGAATAGGGACTCCATTTGTGCTGGATGGGGTTAACTCTCCCCCTGAAGACACAGGTTCACAGCTTGGGTGTACACCTAGATTCAGCCCTGAGCCTGGATGCCCAGGTTTCAGCAGTGGCCAGGAGTGCATTTGCACAGTTTAAGCTAGTGTGCCAGCTGCACCTGTTCCTTGAGAACTGGTCACAGTAACACATGCCTTAGTTACATCCTGTTTGGATTATTGTAACATGCTCTATGTGAGGCTGCGTTTGAAGAGTGTTCGGAAACTTTAGCTGGTTCAAAGAGCTGCAGCCAGATTGTTGACCGGGGCTGGTTACATGGAGCACACAACTCCCCTGTTACAACAGCTTCCAGTCTGTTTCCAGGCACAATTCAAAGTGCTGGTTATCACCTATAAAGCCCTATACGGCTCGGTCCAAGTTATGTGAAAGACCATATTCTTCCATATGAGCCTGCCCATGCTCTGAGATCTTCTAGGGAGGCCTTTCTCTCAGTCCCACCAACTTCCCAGGCACACCTGATGGGTACGTGGGACAGGGCTTTCTCGGTGACTGCTCCAAGGCTGTAAAATGGAAGGTGGAGTGTTGCCAACCCTGTACTGCCTCCAAATAGTGTGTCTAGAGTCAACCACAAACATTTCAGTTCTTCCTAGATGTGGTAAAGATGTTCAAAAAATGAAGCAGATAAAAGGGGATCTAGATGTGGGCCTTGTGAAGCCCCCACAGTCTTAAGTACAGAGCAGGTCCATGAGAAATAAGCTGTAGAAAAAGTTTAAATGCTCTTTGGCAAAATGAATGGTTGACTCTTTTGGCTGATTCCAGTAGTTTACATTCTCTGGGTGGATTATGTGCTAAATTATTTTTGTTGTTCATCTGATTATTAAAATACAAACAATGGGCTGTGCTAAGGAGAGGGGACTCAAAACTTGCTCAGATATTTGAAGCAGTGGGCGTTGTTGCTTTTGAAATCCCTAATATAAGTGTGCTGCAAATGAAAGCAGTTTGGCTATTGGTGGGGAAAGAGGAATGTTGCTGAGTTTGACTAAGTTATCCTGTGAGACAAATTTCTTGCATTGTTGCTGCTGTTGTCTTCTCAATACAGGCCCCATGCCAATTTGAAGTTACTGTTCCAAGCCTTTCAGCAAGGCCTGTCTTCGTTTTGCCATTCAGATTCAGTCCAAAACGTCACATGTCGATCAGTGACTGTGGCAATTCTCTGCTTTTAACAGTGAAATAGTATCAAACCCGTGATGTGATGTGATGTTTAATAGAGTTATTCACCTTCCAGTCAGAGAAAGCGGTGTTTCGCAGTGTCTGCTTTCATACTTCAAAATTAGACCTTCACAGTGCAAGATGAAATATGTGACCACCTGTCCATGCTTCCCAGACATCATGTGCAGCTGCTGGCAGTCGGAAGAGTAGGGGGAGGAAGGGAATTTCCTCTGAGCTCGTTACCACAGAGGATGGGTGGGTCAGTGGTGTCATTCTTTCAGGCTCTCTTTTGCTGCCTCTTTCATAATTCCAGTGTCTCACTGCTTCATCTTGCCTTCTAAATTGTATCTTAACTTCTTTCTGTTTCTCCATATTTCTGTATTAACCTACATTAGAAGAGACTCAATTATTTGTAGCATAATGTATAGGCAAATGCGTGGAGGATAAGGCTATCATTGGCTACTAGTCCCAAAGGCTATATGCTACCTCCAGTATTAGTATGCCTACTTACACCTATTGCTGGGGAAGATGGGCAGGAGGGTGCTCTTGCCCTCATGTTCTGCTTATGGGCTTCCCACAGGTAGCTGGTTGGCCACTGTGTGAACAATATTGGATTAGACATAGAGTCCTTTGGCCTGATTCAGCGTTTCTTTTCTTATGTTCTTATGCTTATTATACCACAGTGGCCTACTGTGACATGCTTGTGAAGCACATTGTGAATAAAGTAGCTCAAATCCAAGTGTAGTTCAGTCTTTGGTTGTTCACTTGCTCCTTTCTTATTTCAGTTGATTGAATGAATTCCAGGTTTGCCACCCAAGGATCTGGTTGGGTTGTCTTGGGCTGACATTGACCTTTCTTGTAAAATAACTGAATTGTTTGCTCTGTAATAATCCCTTTTTATTATTATTTTATGGGCATTTCATGACTTGTTTTGCTTTTCCGAGTGTCGCACAATGCCTTTGAGTGCTATGCTATAGGAAAGAGTTGATCAGTACATTTTCATAATGATGATGAAAGGCACTCCTGGCCACACATTATCTTCACTTGATATACCAGCTACGCCCTCTCCTGGGGAAGGAAGTTCCTGCCACAGTCATCCATGCCTTGGTAACTTAGACTGCTGCAATGCACTTTATGTGAGACTGCCTTTGGAATGTATTTGGAAAGCAGCTGGTCCAGTATGTGGGCAGCCAAGTTGTTAATACAAGTGGGACTTTCCATTTCAAGCACATTACACATAGACTTAAAGAATTTCACTCGTTTTTGAGGACTCATTCAAATTTTTAGTGTTGACTTTTTTCTTTTTTTCTTTTTTTAAAATTAATTTTCAAAATACATAGACAGACAAAAACATACAAACAATTTTCATTGTTGACTATTAGTAGAAGGTACTACATTTAGCATATTTTGTCCATTTCTTTACAGGTGTAGCTAGGAGTAAAATCTGTTAAATAATTGGAGTTTATTTAATTCTTCATAACTGTACATTATAATTAGTCTATCTTCTATAGTTTCAAAAAATGAAAATATGAACCTTGCTGATTACATTTTCTCCAGCATTTTGTATTACTTACATTCATTATTCTTGCCAGTTGTATTGGTGTCATATACCATCAATGTAACAGTTTTAAAGAATTCTCCCTAACTATTGTCGATATAGTTTTCTTTGACTGAGTTATCCAAATTTTATTCCATACATTTTCTTCTATTGATATCCCAAGATCATCTTCCCATATTATTTTCAATCCATTTAACACATTTGCATCTATTTCAATAAGATATGAATAGATTTTAGAGACTAATCCCTTTGTATTGACCATTTGTTGCGATAATATTCATTCAAATTTTGTCAGCATGACTAGAAATATTTGTCTTACTATGGGATTCATAATAAAATAATGTATTTGATGAAAGAAGATCCGATTCACTTGTATCCCTTGAAGCATTTCCTTTAATTTTACTACTGTGAGAGGAATGTTATTTTCGTAAGAATCTCTCATTCTATAAAGTCCTTTTTGTTTCCATTCTGCGTAATAATCTTCTTTATTCTCATAATGAAACTTTGGGTGTAGCAGGAATGGAAGCAACAGGAATATTTCTGGAATTAATTTGTTTTTCCACTTCTTCCAAATTTTAATGTACTGTGCAAAAAGGGGTTGTCTACCCATTTCAAATCACCTATTTCCCCCCTCCAAATACTGCTTGTTCGATTAACTGTACATGTTTTAGTGTTGACTTAAATGTCCTAAATATTGTGCATACTAGGTTCACCTACTCCCATATAATTCTACCTATGTCCTGAGGTCACTATTGAAAGCTATGCACTTGCTATCAGAAATTAGGCAGATAGCATTCAAGGATAGAGCCTTTTCTGTAATGGCTCCCAGACTTTAGAATCAACTCCTCAGAGAAGTCAGCCTAGATCTCTGATTTTTTTTAGATGGTAAGTGAAAATTCTGTTTAGATGTATAAGGGAGGAGGGGGAATAGAGGAATGAAGCTGTTTGCTGCTTTGTGTTCAGTACTTTTAATTGATTACTTTGTTTGTGATTATACTTTATTATTCTTCGGAAGGGGAACTAACTACTTATCCAATGCAGCACTCTTTTGTACATATAGTATCTGATACGTTAGGAAAACTATAATGGCAGTTCCATGCTGGATCAAGAAGGTTGAGTGTGTGTTTGCTTATCAGAATAAATAATACTCTGTAAATACTACTCTAGTTTATTTGAATTTCTCATTTACCAAAATTTGCAATAATTCAGATCTCAGAATTCATAGCATATATATATATATATATATATATACTCACACACACACACACACACACACACACAGGCCTACCACTTTACTGTGGTAACTGGCCACTTTTTTAAAATAGCCACCAGATTTTGTCGATTCTTTGCAACATGCAGATTTCTGTTTTGATAGATGTGTGTGATTTCATGCATCCATACTTCTGAAGTATGGCCATTGTAGCTTAGAGAAGTACTAATCTTTTCTGTTTTTCTCAGTTCATCACACCATTCTACTTACGAGATGCAATGTACATGCAGCCTTCACTTGAAAATATGCTGAATGACTGAACAATTAGGAAGAATATTTCCCCCCCTGATTGTAAGAAAAACATATATTTCAATTAAAAAGCTATGTAGGATGGGTGAGGGGGTGGAATTCAACGTATCTGAAAAAAGATTCACTCATCTTTTCCCGAATTGCTTGAATGGCTGGTATTTCTGCTAGCCTCTGAAGTATTTTACCAATCACAATCTGGAACAAAGTTCTAAAGCAGTTCCAAGTCTTCCTGCTGAATTTGGATGCATTGCTGGGTCTTGCTCTCTAGCTCATCCTTAACAACTGACAAAATATTTACTCTGTTCAGTACAGAAAAGGGTAACTTTTTCCAAAATATTATACAAGGTTGGAGTCAGAAAACAGACAATGAAGACTTTTTTAAAGAAAGAGTTTGGATTTATACTTCAAGCATCCAATTTTGTTGAATTGTTTTCCAGAAAGCCATGAGAGCAGAGCATTGCAAAGCATTGCAAAGGCATAAAAATTTCAGGGAGAGGAAAAAGAGATGCCCTGCTGAGGTGAAATAGAGATGCCAGATCCCAGTTTGTATAAGCAACAGAGTCTATAAATTGTAGATGTATACTATGAATATGTAGTTAATTGCACATGCAACTAAA
Source organism: Anniella stebbinsi (assembly GCA_029215795.1). Taxonomy (NCBI): domain Eukaryota; kingdom Metazoa; phylum Chordata; class Lepidosauria; order Squamata; family Anniellidae; genus Anniella; species Anniella stebbinsi. The sequence continues at coordinate 195,460,522 of JARDYH010000003.1, forward strand.
AAGGAGAGGAAGATCACCACCAGGGCCTGCTATGCCTGGGCCCAGGGTGTGGATCTATTTCCCAGGGCCACAAATCTACATAGCCTTGAGTGTCCATTGGTACCAGTGGAAGTATTTTCCTCTTCAGCTTAATTGCCGTGGGGGGGGTGCAGTTTGCAAGGGGAACTGCAGCTGGGGAGGGAAGGGTGAATGCTGTCACCTTCCCATATGCTGTAACATCTCTCCAAAAGAAAGAAGGCAGGAAAGAAAAAAATCTCCCCCTTCATGTCATTTAAGCTTAGAAAAAGAACTTTTTCCATTGCTTTGGGATGACTTTTGTCAGTGCAAATTAATTGAAAAAAATATTTTATTTGAGATTATTTCAATGAGAAATTAATGGTCTGGCTTTGCCTCCTGTGAAATTTAAATAAATCCTAGTAATTATTCATAAATGTGCATATATAGATAATAATTACTATATGCAGATTTTATGCAGATTTGTGTCCTTCTGGCCCTGAGCCCCAAATCTTTTAAGTGCCTAATAACGTTCCTGTTCACCATTTTGCATTTAATAGACGTTTTGTACTAAGTAACTTAAGAGTATGTGCAAATCAAGAAGAGCTTTTATAAATATTTTTTGGGAAGAAAAGCGGGACATTAATTAATTGAATTAAAAGTTGAAAACTGTACTCATACTGGGGGAAGATCTGCATAATGTATGTAGCCTATTGGCTAAGAAACCGAGCTGTTAGTCAAGAAGCCCACAGGTTTTTGAATCTCAATTCTGTCCTAAATTTATTAGATCACTGTAGGCAGCTATTTTCTCTTAGCCTCAGCCCCAGCATCTGCAGTAGCAGAGGGTAATAATACTGACTTACCTTACAGGCTTGATGTAAACATTACAACAAGCTAGTGAATGTGAAGAATATGAGATCAAAAGTCCATCTAGTCCAGAATCTTGCTATCCAGTGGCCATTTGGACATGAAGGCAATAATAATAATAATAATAATAATAATAATAATAATAATAATTTATAACCCGCCTCTCCCTCCGGATCGAGGCGGGGAACAACAACAATATAAAACACAAGAATCACAAAACAGTTAAAATTTTAAAAACAAGAAAAAATACATCATTAAAAACATCTTAAAATTCATCTGGATAGGCCTGCCGGAAGAGAGCAGTCTTCATGACTCTCTTAAATTCATGAAGACAGCTAATTTGTCTAATCCCCTCCAGCAGACCATTCCACAGTCTGGGAGCGATGGAAGAGAAGGTCCTCTAGGTAACACTCGTCAGCCTAGTTCTGGCTGATTTGAGTAAGTTCTTCCCAGAGGACCTAAGTGTGCAGGGCGGATTGTATGGGAGAAGGCGATCCCGCAGGTAACCTGGACCCAAACCATGTAGGGCTTTAAAGGTAATGACCAACACTTTATACTTCACCTGGAAACTGATTGGCAGCCAATGAAGCGATTTTAAAACTGGTGTAATGTGGTCTCCCCTAGATGTACCGGTGACCAATCTGGCTGTCATATTTTGAACAAGTTGAAGTTTCCGGACTAGGCACAAAGGTAGCCCTATGTACAGCGCATTGCAGAAGTCAAACCTCAAAGTTACCAGCATGTGCACTACCATCTTTAGGTCTTCCAACTCTAGGAAAGGGCGCAGCTGGCATATCAGCCAAAGCTGATAGTAGGCACTCCTGGCCATTGCATCTATCTGAGCTGTCATTTGGAGCGATGGATCCAGGAGTACCCCCAAGCTGCGAACACAGTCTTTCAGGGGGGGTGTAACCCCATCCAGAACTGGTTGACATACCTCCAAACCCAGGTTGTGGCCTTTGACAGTAAGCACCTCCATCTTGTCTGGATGCAGCTTCAGTTTGTTTTTCCTCATCCAGCCCATTACCACCTCCAAGCATTCATTCAGAGGAGACACACTATCCTTAGCTGACGATGTTGTCGAAGGCATAGAGAAATATGGGTGTCATCAGCGTACTGATAGCACCCCGCCCCATGCCTCCAGATGATCTCTCCCAGCAGTTTCATGTAAATGTTAAACAGCATTGGGGAAAGGATGGCACCTTGTGGTACACCACATAGCAACTCATTTTTTGAAGAGCAGCTATCCCCAAGCATCACCATCTGGAACCTGCCCGAGAGATAGGATCGGAACCACTGAAGCACAGTGCCCCCGATTCCCAATTCCCCCAGGCGCTCCAGAAGGATACCATGGTCGATGGTATCGAAAGCCGCTGAGAGGTCCAGGAGTACCAGCAAGGACACACTCCCCCTGTCAATACTGAGGCGTAGATCATCCACTAAGGCGACCAAAGCGGTCTCAACTCCATATCCTGCCCAGAAGCCAGTTTGAAATGGGTCTAGGAAATAGTCCTCTCTCACTGTTTCTTCCCAGCAGATGGTATGCAGTGGCCTCTGATTATAGAAGTTCCATATAGCCATTCTAACTAATAGCCATTGATCTATCTTCCATGGATGTGTCTAATCCCCTGCTAAAGGTTTCTAAGCTACTAGCCATTAGCATATCTTGTAGCAGTGAATTCCATAAATTAATTCTGTAATGGATGAATAAGTACTTTCTTTGGTCTATCTTAAATCTACTACCAGTTAATTTCATTGGATAACTCCAAGTTCTAGTTCTAGAGAAAACTCTGTATCCACTTTTTCCACACCATGTATAATTTTATAAGCATCTTTCCTTTCCCACACTCACAATCTGCATTTAAAAGCTCCAAACATTTTAACTTCTTTTAAAAGTGAAAGTGTTCCAACTCTGCTCATTTTGATTGCCATTTTCTGCACCTTTTCCTGATCCACAATATCTTATTTGAGATTGGGTGACCAAAACTGGGTACAGTATTCCAAATGGCCACATGATAGATTGTGTAAGGGCATTACCATACTGGAAGTTTCTATTTTCAATCCCTTTTCTAATGATCGCTAGTGTCGAATTAGTTTGGGTTTTTTTAAAGTTTTTTTACAGTTGTTGCTCATTGTTGTTTTCATTAACTTAACTACCCTAAACCCAAGTTCTCTTTCTTTGTTAGTCATCACTGGTACAGACTCCATCATTGCATATGTGAAGTTAAGATTTTTATACCCAAATTTGATTTACTTTACATTGAATTTATTTACATTGGCCTTAATTTACCCATTTGTTGCCCATCCATCCAGTTTGGAAAGATCCTGTTGGGGCTCTTTGTGGTCCACTTCGGTTTTCCCCATGCTAAATCATTTGGTATCAGTCACAACCTAGGTCACTCCACTGTTCACTTTTAACTCCATATCATTTATGAAAATGTTTAATATCACTGATCCCTATAGAATTTCTTGGGCCAGAGGGGCGTGGGTGTTCTTACTTCACTCCAAGAACTATTCATTTACGCCTCTGCTCTCATTCTAGTTGTATAACCAGTTACTCACCCACAAGAGAACCCATCGTCTTATCCTGTTACTGCTATGTTTATTCAAGAGCTTTCGGTGAAGTACTTTGTCAAATGCTTTTCAGAAATCCCAGGTATATAATGATCCAGTGAAAGCATTTTGAACACTCGAGAGCACTGTTCAAATGCTAAGTATTGTTATAGGCAAAAGAAAAGAAAAGAAGCCCTACAAGTTTTTTACAAATTCTTGTATATTCAATATTTATTATGTTTGTCTTAGTATAATATGTTTTGCTTAGGAGCGTTGTTCCTTTTAATCAACACTTCAGCGTCTTTTTTAAAAAATGCAAAAATAGTAGAAGGTTATATCTATAAATAATAAGACCATATCTCATTATAATCTAGTATATCTGGCACAAAAATCCTTCACTGATGGCTATATATAGACTTTAGTAGTCCCATAAAAGTACAGAAATAACAACTAGTTACTAAAGTCATGTGAGTCAAAGCCAAATTATGTTACTGGTTTTCTGGCAAATGTAGTCACAATTGTCATTGCATTTGTATGTGTTGATGTCATATAATATTGTTTTTCCTCTTGCAGCATTAAAAAATAAGCATCTTTATTGTTGTGCTAAGAAACTAAATAAATGTCAGATGAAGCTTGTATAGAAATTTAGGAGACTTAAAAAATAAAATGTTAATCAGAGTGATGTAATTGTGTGGCTTTGAATGATTGTACACTGGCTGCAAAGCAATGCAATGTGTCTTTAGCATTTTATTTCAGCTTGTAAAAAAAAAAGCAGTTTCTTTGATGCTTGCTCAGTAAAGATCCAAATCAAACCTTTTTATAAAGGTAGGACTGAATGCTCATACACAAATATCATTATGTATGGCCGTTTAACACAGATCTCAGGAAATAGAAGATACGGGGTGGATAACCTTATACCTTTTTACTGCACTGGATTCTGTACTTTTTCCCACATCGATGTGGCAAGTAGGGAGTATGAGGTACAGTTGCTCACCACCAACACAGGTCCAAATTACATACAAACAGGAGAGTCCGTAGGTTGTACCTTATTACGACTTTGATCTGCCATTTTGATTCTGTGGATGTTATGGTTACCAGGGAAATGGGAGAAAATGTGGGAGACTGGAAGCAAGGATAAAGTGGTCAGTTCAGAGAGAGGGAGAAGATGTGAGGGCTTGGGGAAAGGGGAAATATCAGAGCATGCAACATTATTAAGTCATTTTCCCTATCTCTTGTTCACACAAAAATTCTGATCCTTTTATCCCCATAATAAATTTTATCCCTGTTGTTTTAAAAAGGCCAGTGTGCTTTTTTTAGGCAGAATCCAGACTGGGAGAGTTTGAATACCCCAAGATAATATTTTACATCAGATAAGGTATGTAGGAGCGGTAATTCAGGAGGACATGCTTTTTCTTTGTACTGTTCATACCTGTTTCAATTTACTGTATATAGTGCATTTTTTTTCTTTTTCTGCCCCAAGAAGGATCACAGTTAAGGTTGGTTTATATGTTGCAGCAGCCTAGTAGCTGCCTGGCAGGAACTTCACACAGCTGCCCAAATGGGTGTAAGTCAGGAATTCCTAAAGTGTTTGCCAGGCATGGCACAGTGCGTTGAGAGAGATGCTTGTGTGTGCCACAGGTGATTGATTGATTGAATTGAATTGAATTGAATTGTTTATTTACGGTCAATAAACCAACACAGTAATCAATTTACAAATACACAATATTAAAACACTCCTGTAAAACCGCAGCTGATTCCATTAAAATATTAAAACATTATTTGCCCATTTGCAACCTAAAATGCATAGCAAGTGAAAGAAATTTAGACACCTGCAAAGTGATTTGTTTATCTGTACCCCGCAAGAGGATTGTCTTTAAAATACTCATGGGGAGACCTGTAAAACTCTGGGTGATTGGAAATATCAAATCTCTCCTAGCTTCTATATAGTAGTTGCAACAGAACAAGACATGTTCAATAGACTCAACTTCCAGCTCATTACATGGGCAGCATCTATTCACCAGAGGTATTTTCTTATATCTGCCCTCTAGGACTCTGGATGGGAGAACATTAAATCTTGCTAGGGTGAATGCCCTTCTATACTTAGGGACTGTGAGCCATTGTAAATATCTCATTTCACCTTTTTGGGCTAAGTCAGTCAGTCCTTGTGCGAGAGGGCAACAGGGGCCTTGAGCTACTCCTCTCATCTCTTGAAGGTCAATATCAGATAATCTCTGCTTGATTAAACATCTCACACTCCTTGCCTCAAGGGCTAACAGAAAAGAGGGAGAAAAACCCAAGGTACAGATTCTCTGTACTATCATCTTGGTCCAAGGTGATTCATAACCGTCCAATAAGACCTGAGTGACTAATGAGTTTGGGGTAAGAGAGTGGTATAGGCGGAACCAATATAATATGGAATGTGTCCATGCCACACATTTCACGGATCTCATTCCTGTCTCCAAATTTAGGGCAGCACCAATTCAATTCAATTCAATTTGATTGATTGATTGATGGCTCCTGTGAGCCCAAGGTACCCACAAACAAAGGAGACAGCCCACTGTTTCTCCATGATTCATTGTGCTGTCATTGTCTCCTGGAGCCTCTACAAAAGAAGATAATTCTACACCCTTCTCTGCTTTAGGTAATGATTGGAACATTCACTTCTCCTAATACAAAGATGCAGCCAACTGTCCTGGGCAGGATCTACACTACTGCTTTAAAATGGTTTATAACAGTAGTGACAACTGTTGGGGCCCAGGACACACTCCATATACCATTTTCAAACTGTTTTCAAACCATTTTCAAAGTGTCATATCCTGCTTGGTGTAGATCTGGCCCTGCTCTTGGAGGAGGCTCTGCACATGACTGAGGGACTGCCTTTCAATCAGGAGGCATGCCTAGAACAGGGACTTCAGTAGTATCACTGCGGGAGGGTTCCTCTGAAAGCTGGTGATTCTTGTGGAACCCGTGGCATGATTTTAGAGATTCCTTCCTCACAGACGTTCCCCACAATGTCTCATCCATGACCCTGCTTAATGTGTCCAGAATTAAAAAGTTCAAGGATGCCGCTGGCCCAGCCAGGGTATTTTCCCTTCCATTGGGAGGAACCTATGTGAGGGAATTAATTTTAAAAAATCCGCCGGGAGAATAAAAGGAGGCTGCAGAGCTTTTGAAATGGTGGATCATTGGCCATGTAAGAACCCCCAGTCCCACTTGGGATTACTATGTTAGGCTGCCATTCTATATCCACTTACCTGGGAGTAAACCACATTGAACTAAGTTGGACTTACTCATGAGTAGACAGATATACCATTGTCATAACTGTTATTCATTGATCTTGAGCATACACCCTCATGTGAAATGTGATCTACAGAATATGGATTCAGTTTGGTAGCTGTTTTGGATTTATTAAAGTGGAGTATAGGGACTTGAGCATGTGTCTGTCATATTGCACCGTCTTTAGCATGAAAGCATACTCAAGACCACCTACACTAAATTTACTCAAAAATATGTCTTCATCATAATTTGTGCATATAATCAGAGTGGTAAAACGGATATATAGCTTGTAAAATGTAATTCTGAAAGCCTAGAATCTAATCTAATTTTAGGTTTCTATGTGGAACAATTTCAGTCTCTTTCCTACACTCTGGCTAGCCAATAAAAATATCAGTGTGAAATCATCTTAGGTGTTCTAAATGAATATAGCGTTAATATGTTTCAATATTCAGTATAGCAAAATGTTTGTATTTGTGCAACTTTTGATAGCTGAGGAATGTTTTCCCCACCGAGTACATTTATTTTATTTTTTCTTTGTGAATAAAATAGGAAGTCATCTCTTTGTAGTTTATTGGATTATTATTTTTTCAGCATGTTACAGTCTTCGGTAATCTTTATGCTTTTCTCTTCATTACCACTATCCATACAAGACTAAAATCTGCAATAAAACAAAGATTAAAATGAACTGGAAAATGAGATAATGTGGAATATAGGGCATAGTGACATACAGGGTGTCTGTTCAAGATTATTTAATATAAAATTGTTATCACATAACAATTTTTGACTGATAGGTAAGAAGGACAATGGATGGTTTTTTCCTGCCTTCTTTACCTTCTGTGTGCATGTCCCCTACCTAGGGAGAGTGGGAAAATGGTTTGGTTCTCACTTTAATATGAATTTTACTAATTCTCACTTCTCAAACCAATCTGTGAACCGAAATACAGTTTTACTTTGATCTTGGCATTTTTCTGAATTTTGCCATGCTACTTCCTAGTAAAAAATAATGCATACAAAAATGTGTATAGTAGAAGAAAGTCCATACAAAAAATTGACTTGTGAAAAGGTACAAAAATGCATTACATTAGGGGACACACTGCTTGCAGAAAATGTGTATATTAGGCAAACATGTTTGTATTAGGAGAAATCCACACAAAAATTGTTATGAAACTTTGTGCAGATTTTTAAAAAAAGATTACAAACTTGTATAGAAATCCGTAGAAAAGAACTTAAGTTGGAAAAATGAGAAATGGAAAGAAACCAAAACTGACAGATCCCTACCCATTTATGTATCGATATCATTAAAAAGCAGTCTTAAAAGAGAGTGGTGTGATGTTTAACAAAATTAGTTATGTAGGTTTAATGCTAACTCCTTTTTTTACCACTTCTCTCTCTCTCTCTCTCGCTCTCTCTCTCTCTCTCTCTCACACACACACACACACATTCCCCAAAGCCTTGTGAAACCAGAAACTTGTGAAACAGGAATTGATTTGCTTAGGAGGGAGTTACTTTCCCCTTTTCACTTCCCTAAACCTGGTACAACTAGGGAACTTCTCAGCATAAAAGCTTGTCCTGAATCCTACACTCCTGATGCTCATTCACCCCCTTCCCACCCCATTTCTGTTACCTGCTCAGAAATGAAGGATAGAATCCAGGTTTTTATAACAACTTGAAACTTCTTGCTATGTTCTGATACCTTGCGGAGTGAGTACTGTTATAAATAATGAATCACGAATCTGCAGCTTAATACCACTGAGAAGACCACAGTGCGACCAAATGTTCCACTTACTGTACATACAGAGCAAAGCAATTCTATATTTGGATTTTTATAAATATCCACTCAAATTTAAAATCAAATCGTCTTTCTCTAGCCTGCTATTATCAACAGTATAACCTGGGTGACTCCCTGCTGTGTTTGATTTTCAAGGAAAAGTTACTTCAAGGATCACTGGTAATTTCCATTGCTATTGACCTCTCTTCTAGAGGACTGTCTTCAGAAAGCTGCCTCTATTATGAGATGCAAGTTTTCATTCATTTCATTTCATGTGGGGACAAGGGAATGTATAGTAATCATGCTTCATATAAGGGCATTTCCAGTGTTCCAATAAACATTATTATCCCCATATTGCTGATGAGGGGCTGAAGCAATAACATTTTGTTTTTTGTATGGACTTTCTTCTACTATACACATTTTTGTATGCATTATTTTTTACTAGGAAGTAGCATGGCAAAATTCAGAAAAATGCCAATCTGTGAACCGAAATACAGTTTTACTTAACTTTCACTTCCTTCAAAATGTTCATTAGTTGGCGAGAGCTTCCATCATTCTTACATTTGTTGTGTGCATATCTGTGAAAGCCCAGCACATAGGCTATCTGAGTTATATTACTAACTTGCCAGTGATTTATGCACCTATCTACCATCTTGCCCTTCCTGAGTCAGTCAAACAGGTTTGTAGGACATATCTCAAGCTAAGCCAAATTGGCAGCCATAAATTTCCATCTCTGCTGTCTCTAACAGCAGTAGGCATCCGGTCATTCTGGCATCCTTGAGCCATCTGCTCCAGGTTGTATCTCTTCCACATACCTCTTTTAGCACACAATGTATCAGTGGGGGTGGGGGAATGGAAGAGATTGATTAGTGCAAGGAAAATATGAATCACATTATGTGTTTCAGCCTTTGGCCTGATACTTTTATAACAATATGAGAAAAGGTGGCAAGCTCTAGTTATGATTACATTCTGTTTTCATTATAATATTTTCAAAGGATAGATCTACACTACTGCTTTATAGCGGCGTTGAAGTGCACTGATAACTGTTGGGGCACAATCCACATTCCATATATCACTTTCATAGTGTTACTTCCTGCTTTTTATTCCACATTTGTAATGATTTGACACAAGGTGTAGATCTGGCCCAAGTCGGTTATTGCTTCTTAACATTCTCCTGTAAGGGTAATGTTCATCTTCATTAAGGGAGAGATCCTATGCATGTTTAGAAAGAAAAATGTCTAAGTGTGCATAAACATGGTGGCTGGGAATGCTGGGAGTTGTAGGACTTTTTTCTGTCTTAACATGCATAGCATTGCACCCTATGTGTATTTTACTGATTTGTTTCTTAAACATAAATGTGCATTATTCTTCTGATCTGTTTTTGGTAAATTAGGGGGGGGGGGGGGGGGGAAGTGTCCAGATCATTTTATAAGCTCTTGCTTTAAGACAGAGGCCAAAAGATAATCTCAAAATGGAGCATTGTTTTTTGTAGAAGCTGGCCTGTTGTAGAAACTATTCCTTTTGTTTATATCAAGCATAGAGGAGTGAAAGGCAAACACTCCTTTAGTTTTATTTTACTTTATTTTAGTTCTCTAGCAAATGCTAAGTTTTTAAGTGGATTATTTGCATAGGAAACATCTAATGCAAACTGAGTCAGGCCTAGAGAAAAGGTTTATCCACTTTCTGGCCTGCTAAACTTACTCAGGGCACAATCGTATGCACATTTACACAGGAAAAAATTCTACAACTCCCAGCATTCCCCAGACAGTCATGCCAGGATGACTATCTGGGGAATGCTGGGAATTGTAGAACTTTTTTCTGTTTAAACATGCATACAATTCCACCCTTAATTAAGGAACATTCCCATGCCACTGTGTCAACTGTGATAAACCAAATTAGAATGTTATCTGTGTTTTAGATCTGGGTTGGGAACCTAGGACTTAAAGTAGCTGCTTGAACCCTGATTTTAGGGTCTACCTTACAAACAAGGTGTAGTAAGCTTCCTGGAGGAGAAGGCTATCAATGGCTACTTGTCCTGATGGCTATGTGCTACCTCCAGTATCAAAGGCAGTAAGCCTATATACACCAATTGCTGAGGAACATGGGTGAGAGGGTGCTGTTGTACTGTGTCCTGTTTGTGGGTCCCTGGTCAACAGCTGGTTGTCCACTGTGTGAACAAAATGCTGGACTAGATGGATGCTTGGTCTGATCCAGCCTGGCTCTTCTTAGGTTCTTAGGTTTTATCTAGTAGTCTGGCCCTTGTTAATTGTTATTATATATATATATATATATATATATATATATATGTGTGTGTGTGTGTGTGTGTGTGTATCACCATCAATGTGCATGGTGCTGTACATAGTAAACAATAAAACCCTGCCACATAGGCTTACATTCTGATAAAATCACAAAAAAAGCAATAAAAGGAAGGGAATGCACCAAACAGGCACAGGGAACAATAAAACTAGCAGCATAAAAGTAAAATCAAAATCAAGTTCTAAGAGCTTTAGAAAAAAGAAAAGTTTTCAATTGAGTTTTAAAGACTGTAATTGAACCCTCTATGCTCTGGAAGAGAATTCCAGGCATAGAGGGCAGCGAGAGAAAATGGACCAAGCCGAGCAAGAGAAGTAGAGATCCTTGGGCAGGTAAGAAACATAACATTTGATGAGCAAAGAGAATGAATGGGGCAATAATGTGAAATAAGAGAAGAAAGATAGGAAGGAACTAGACTGTAACAAGCTTTGAAAGTCAACAGGAGAAGTTTATATTGGATTCTGAGGTGAATTGGAAGCCAATGAAGAGATTTCAGGGGTGGCATGATCAAAGCAATGAGCCAAGAATATGATCTTAGTAGCAGAATGATGACTGGAAACCAACGAACTAAGGTGAGAAGAAGGAAGGCCAGTCAGGAGAAGGTTACAATAGTCCAGCCAAGAAATGACCAAAGTGTGAACAAGAGTCTTGGCAGAAGAGACAGATAAAAATGATCGGATCCTGGCAATATTATATAAGAGAAAACGACAGAACTTAGCTGCAACCTCAACATGAGGAACAAAGGAAAGTGAGGAATCGGATATAAAAGCAAGACTACAAGCTTTCTCAACTGGATTAAATGTAACCTTATTAACAGTAATAGAGAATGAAAGGTGGGGCGAAGGCTTGGGAGGAAAAACAAGCAACTCTGTCTTTGCTATATTAAGTTTCAAACGATGATGAAGCATCCAAGCTGAGATGTCTGAAAGACATGCCGAGATATGATCCTGAACATCAGGAGAACATTCCAGAGATGAAAGATATAATTGTGTATCATCAGCATACAGATGACATTAGAGGCCATGAGATTGAATAAGATTACCCAAGGATAACATATATAAAGAAAACAACTACAGGCTAAGCACTGAGCCTTGTGGAACCCCAACTAAAAGAGGAAAAGATGAAGACGAGTGGCCATCAGGCAATACGTTGAATGAATGACCCGATAGGTAAGAAGCAAACCAGTCATAGTTGCGAGAACCAAGGTCATGAAGGGAATCCAACAGAAGATCATGATCAACCGTGTCAAAGGCTGCAGTAAGATCCAGTAGAATAAGAACAGAATAAAGGCCTTTAGACTTGGCAATAAGAAGATCATTGGTAATCTTCGTAAGGGCTGTCTCAGTGGAATGAAAAGGACGAAAGCCAGACTGAAAAGGATCCAGAGAAGAGTTACTAGAAAGAAAATCAAGGCAACGAGAGTAAACCACCCGCTCTAGGACCTTTGAAACAAATGGCAACAAGGAAACAGGACAGTAGTTAGAGAGAGAAAGCACATAGAGAGAAGGCTTTTTAGGAATAGGAGAGACCATAGTATGCTTAAAAGCAGAAGGAAATGAACCAAAGAAATATTAATGATATGGAGCAAGGGAGGGAGGATAACAGGAATAATATTGATAAAGACACGAGAAGGAATCGGATCAAGAGAACAAGTAGAAAGATTCAAAGAACACAAAATTCTAGACAGTTCATCAGCCAAGACCAAAGAGAATGCAGAAAAAGTTGCAGGATGAACTGACATTTGAGGGACAGGAACTGGAAGAGGGGCAGAGATGGAGAGATCAGAGCAAATTGTTTGAATTTTGGTGTTGAAAAAGGATGCAAAGTCGTTAGCAGACGGGGGGGGAGAGATGGCAAGCTAGGCTTCAGAGGAGAATTGAAAGACGCAAAGAGCTGCTGAGGATACTTAGCATTTGATTGGATCAGCAATGAGTAATACTGCTGTTTGGCCAAGGAAATAGCAGAAGAGAAAGAAGAAAGAACAAATTTGTAATGGACAAAATACACCCAGTCCCTGGTCCTACACCAAAGGTGTTCAGCCCAGGTACAGGAATGAAGATAGTGGATGAAAGAGGTGAGCCAAGGTTGGGGTTGAGAAGGATGAACCATCCGTGTCAAAGATGGAGCAAAATTGTCAAGATTTGAGGATAAAGAAGAATTAAAGAGAATTAAAGATTAAATTGTTCCTCTGTACCAGGAATGGACAACTTGCAGTCCTCTAGATGTCTTGGCCTACAGCTTCCATCAGCCCTAGTCAGTATAGCCAATGATGAAGGAAACATCTGGAGGGCTAAAAATTGCCCACTCCTTACCTATACCAATGATCAAAGCAGTATAAACTACCTTTGTAGACCACCTTGAAAGGTCTAGAATAAAGGAAAATATAAGTGTAAAAATGTAGTGAATTGAAAAACATGGATGAGATCCAACATTGCAGGAGCAGACTTCCAACTTTCTGGAGCTGATTGGGGTGGTGGTCACAGTGGATTGCAGGGGGAGGGGAAATTGGCCTCCAGTCCATTTCACTGATAGAAGCCATTCCAATGGTAAGAGGAGCTAATTGGAAATACCTGTATGTCTGGAATAAGAAATGTTGTGTAGTTTAAAAATTGCCATTATTGCCTTGTATTTCATGTGTTCACATTTAGTGTGTTCTTGTGTTTATTTTGTGATATGAGTTGAGTTCCCACCACAAGCACAATGTCTGCAGTCTTGAACCTCCCCTCCATCCCTGGTCCCTGGTCTCCCTCTGCAAGCTATAGCAGATAGAGCTCTGACAACACATGGCATTCTTTCATGTCCCATAGTTGGTAATGGGAAGCTCTGCTGGACTGCAGCCACTGTCTGCTAAACATGCCACTGCTCTGCTACCACATAGGCATTAATCCATGAAAACCTCTGTGAGTCATTGCTACATTCCTTTCTACCTTAATGGCTTGTGCATCTGAAGAGGTTCTTTGCTATGTTTCCTATTTTCTGTCCTTTAAAAGAGCATGGACAAGTAGGGTTGACCTGCCAAAATGCTTCCCTAGACCTAGGAGCCTATTTGGGCATCTCATCCCGGAATGTCTGTGAGAGAGTAGCCAGCCTTAGTGGCATAGAGCCATTCCTGGACATTTAAGAGAAGCAACTGCTTGGCCCAACGGCCTGTGCATCATAAGGGCCTGAAAGATGAGGTCATGTGGGAAACTGGTGTAGCTGAGCTCAAAGGAATGTGAGATCAAGCAGCAGCCAAACCAGGATTATTGCTATGTGCAGTCATCTGCACCTGCGTGTCTGTGGAGGTGGAGATCTGTGAGGCCATTGAACAGACTCAGCAGTTCAAATATAAAACTTGACAGGAATTCTTTTATTTTCTTTCTTCTCCTTCACCTCTGCCAGCCAGCAGTCGTCTTGCCCATGTGTATTTAATCTTTGAGAAAACCTGAAAAACTTGGTCAAAGAAGTAATTTGAGGTTCACAACTGATGACCAACTGCTGATGAATACTGTGCATAATACAGATTCTGATGGCTTGAGGAAGCGAGCAGAAGATTTATTGTCACTTTGCAGTGCTTTCTACTATGTCTCCCTTGCTGATTATCACAGGCTGGTATACCACAGGCTTCCTCTATGGTCTCTGCCATGTTCAGTGCCATGGAATGCCACATACATTAACAAAACTGTGCTGCCCTCAATCTGCCTCCAGCTGATTTTTGGTTGCTCTGTTTTATGTGGAGACCACAGTGCCATAAAATTAACCTTAAGTAACTGTTTCTGGCCTGAAGCTTTAGGAAGAGGAAATCCAATGTTTATTAAAAGAATGATTAAATTGACCATTTAGAATCATAGTGTTGGAAGGCCCAAGCACAAGGATCTCATGTACAATTCTAAAACAAAATGAACCATTCATAAGTTAAAACCATAAATCCACCAGCTTGCACACAGTCTTGTTTTAATTGGATTTTACACCCCCCTATATATATAGGGGGGGTGTAAAATCCAATTAAAACAAGACCATGTGCAAACTGGTGGATTTAGCCATCAAAGGCTTTGTTAAAAAACTATGACTTAACCAGGTGCTGAAATAAAGCCAGTGTCAGCACCAGTTGGGCCTCCAGGGGGAGGGCATTGTACAATAGTACAAGCCCCCTCGCATGTCCCACCATAGTGTATATCTCACATTGGTGGGGCACGGAGAAGATCTCCGACAGATCTCAGGCCTCGGGCAGGCAGATATAGGGAGAGGCGCTCTTTTAAGTATCGAGCTCCCAAGCCGTTTAGGGCTTTAAACGTCATTACCAACACCTTGAATTCTGACCGGAAACATATTGGTAGCCAGTGCAATTTCTTTAAGATTGGTGTTATATGGCCTCCATGAAATGTTCCAGTCAGTAGTCTAGCTGCTGGATTTTGCACTAGCTGCAACTTCCAAGTCATCTTTAAGGACAGCCCCAAGGAGAGGGCATAGCAGTAGTCTTAACGGGAAGTTATCAGTGCGTGTATTACTGTGACTAGGTTATCAGTGTCCAGGAATAGCCGCAGCTGGCGGATCAACCAAAGCTGACCCCAAGTACTCCGGGCCATGGTGTCCACCTGGGCCTCCAGTGACAAGGATGTATCTAGGAGTACTCCCAAGCTACACACCTGCTCCTTCAGAGGGAGTGCAACCGCATCCAGAACAGGTCGCTTACCCAATTCCCGGCCTTGGGAGCCACCAACCAACAGAGCTTCTGTCTTATCAGGATTCAGCTTCAGTTTATTAGCCCTCATCCAGCCCATTATAGCCTCCAGGCACTGGTCCAGCACTTTCACCACCCCAGCTGTCTCCGACGACAAGGAGAAATAGAGCTGAGTAGAGCCTACTGATGGCACCCAACCCCACAGGATGATGGTCGCATTCCTCTGTGGTCTGGGGAATGCTGGGAACTGTAGGATTTTTTCCTGTCTAAACACACATAAGATTGTGTCCTAACTCAGACTCCAACAGCATGCCTCTTCTTCTCTGATGGTGAACCCAAAGTACAGATAATAAAAACTAGTACTAATAATATAGAACCATTATAGACCTGCATGCCCCAGTGGATAGACTTGAGGAAAACACAGCCCTCACATATCTGCTTGGCTATCATGCTCCTTATACAGCTTGGAGAAGCCATTACCTTCCAGGGCTAAACACACTGACTTGTAACTGGACTAAATGAAATCTGTGGAGTTTATGTATGTGTAAAGTTGCTAACGTTGGGGGTTTTACTGAGAGATTTAAAAAAGTGTAACAAGTGCTTTCGGTGCATTTATGAGTGTTAAGTTTTCTAGTGAAGGAAAGGGAATCGGAGAGCTTAAATGTAGGACTAGATGCTTGAGTGACAGGGAGCAAGTGCAGAGACTTGTGAAGAGGGTTAATATAGTGAGTAGATAGTAAAATTATTTTAGTATCAGCAATCTAAATTTATTGAAGAAGGGAAATGTCACAAGGAAGGTTAGCAAGGAAGAAGCCATAGCAGTCTTGCCAAAAGTGACTTGATTCTGGACATTTGGTTTAACAGTAAGCACAGAGAGAAGTCTTCAGTTCTGCCTTGTTCTGCCCACATTACATCATGCATTTGCTAATGTCAATGATGCCTTGCAGCCCTTTCTTGCTGTTCCTATTTAGCAACTGTGGCTGTTGCCAGTGCAATAGCTTTCAGGCTTGATGTATCAGTATCGTTTCATAGGTTGGTTTGCCATAGGTTCTTGCACCCAATTCTACAAGCCCTTCTGTTAAGCAGACTGGGTGATTTGCTAGTAACAGTATTGTCATAGTAAACCATATACCTGTGCCTGTGTAACAGCAGTGTTGAATCTCTTTCAGACCACGGGCAATTTTTATTTCGGAGAAGCTTATGGGGAACCACCGGTGGTGGTGGTGGGGCTAAAGTAAAAGGTACGGGCTCAAAATACCAACGTATTTTAATTTAGAGCTCTTACTGCCAATAACGTGAGAGCCAAACTACATGTTATGCTAATTTTACTCCAGTATAAGCAGACTACTGCATACTGGGAGGATTAAACTTTCCCCACATTCCCCCCCCCCAAATTCTCCCCGTCTTGTGCGAGTGGGTTGGCTAAAAAAAGAAAAGTATCCATTGGCATCAATTGAGGGCTTTTTCCTTTTTTAAAAATCTCCCCTGCCCCCATGGGGTGATTTCAAGAAATAAATGAGAAGAAGGTTAAATTCTTCATCCTGGTTTAATCCAAAGAAGGCGAAAATGAAAAAATTGACCCCAAAGACCCCCCAAACTAGCAAAACTCTATTAGCAAAACCGGGAGCTAAACAAAAAGAAAAAAGAAAAAGGAAAGGAAGGGGTAAACAAAGTTCCTCTCCTAGGGTTCAGTTGTTTTTTGATTCACTGATGTTCCTGCCTTCAGATTGGCCTTTTTTCCCTTTCTAGTTGCCAACTAGAAATTTGGTTCTTGATTGGTGAATGACACATTGGGTGGGAAGAAACCTGACCATAGTTTTCCATGGTTTTAGGCAGCTGGTGTTACCCTAAGCTTTATCAAGGTACACAAAAACATTCTGGACTCATGGAGCTACTAGCTGCAGGGAGTAACATTGAAACTTCATCTTCTACTGGACTATTGTTCCACAATTTGACCACAGCATAGACTCCAGGCAGCAAAATATTTGCCCTCAAGGAAAGACAGGACTGCTTGTGAACCATAGTTTGCCTCCCATTACATTCCATGACTTCCATATAAGTTTTTTGTTCCCAACACCTGAACTCAAAAAGGGATCTGAGCAACACTGTGGAACTCCAGAGGGTTGGATTTGGCCACTGGGCCTAAGGCTCTACACCCCTCCCATATAGCTTAGGAAATTTATGCAGGCTGCAACAAAACGATGGGTGTTAGCCAGGAGGAGCTGGTGTATGCGGGCTTAATCCATTCACTTTGGAATTCAAAATTACTCTTAACAAAATAATTTCAGCACTCTGCCTTGATGGACAGAAAATGTACCTGCCAAGTTGAGTTTAATGTGACTTCAAGAGGGAGGAGTAGAATTTTTATTTTGAGCTTTTGTAAAATCACAACCTAAGTGTATAATACGTTTCTGAGTGACAACTTGGCTGGAACATCTGTTGTTAATCTACTGTGTCCCAGCTGTCCTGGGAACTCATTTGCAAGGTGGGCTAAAATTGAAATAATAAATGTACTAGTTGCTTTTAAACTCAGGTTCTGTAAAATGGTATACCTGTGTATATATGTGTGATAGGTTCTCAAGAGCCTGTATATATGGTGATATATGTGTGAGAGCATTTTAGTTAAAAGGAAAGATACGACAGTTTGATGTAGATGATGTATATTTATACAATCCTACAAAGCCAATATATCACCACATTTTCTTCTGCAACTGGCTGAATGTACTGAAATTGCATCTATATTTCAAATAAAGGAGCCCATCTGTTCAAGAGAAAGAAGTGCAGCCATTCTCTTGATTTTGTGACCTTACGCCAGATTAAACTTTGGGGCTGTCTATACGTTGTCTTTGCCCTGAGGTGGCTGAAAATCCATGCTGCCAATTCAAAGTGGGGCAAAGAGCCAAAAATCTGTAGCTGAAAAGTCAGAGACATACCCCAACTTTTCCTGCTCGAGTAAGGTCAGTGCGTATCTTCCGCCATCTGACCTCGCTCCGTGGCCAATCCGGGGAGGCAGTCCTGGTTTCTGGCGACCAGCGATGGGTTGCCAGAGGCCAGGAAAAGGGTAGGGGGCAGCTCCAGTAGTTAGATGACTGCTGGAAACCCCCCACTCCCTCCTTGATGTAGGCATTAGCAAGTGCAGCCCCACAGGAGGGAAACCGCACAGTTAGGGGGAGTGTGGTGCCAAGTGGCGCAGTCAAGGCAGCCCCTTTGTTTGAGTTAGGATTAAGTACAGTGTGAATGGTGATAGATTAGATAATGTAGCTATCACAGAGCTGGACCAGAACATTTTTTATATAATGAATCTAGGCACCATCGTGTTAGAGCAATGTAAATATGGTAAAATATATGGGGATTTTGGTCAAAGGGCATTTTTATACTTAATTGTATGGTTACTGTTGTTCATCTCAACCCCTATTACATGAAAGGGAAAGGATAGACCTCCCATGATCACAGTGTGGAATTTAAAAAATCTCATCCATGAGTTCTGCATTGCACAATGTTCCACTTGATCAGATTCAATAACATCCTCTAATCATCAAAAGTTTCCTTCACTTCTTTCACCACTGCTTTCCTTGAGGCAAGCTCATTGGGGCGGGGGGACTAGTTATTTCCAAATGATGGTGTTGAGCCTGGAGCTTTTCACTTTTGATGTCCTCAAGTGTTCCCAAGGACTTCTGGGGTTGTTTGAGGTCTTTCTCAAAATGCCTTCCTATCCTGTTGGGTGCCACTTACCTGTTCAAAGAGCTGTTATGCAGCTGCTGCTTAGTTACACGTGGTGATCAAAAACCTTTAAAATAGTTCCAGCATTGCACATAGCCTGTATTCAGCATTGGATGGGAGAGAAGTCATCAGTTAACTCTTAGAAATTTGAGAATCCAATAATCAGCTGAGAACATTTGGGTTTGTTTTTTTATTATTGCTGTCCTGAGCAGCCATGTTTGTCCCCTACATGGAATAAAAAGCCTGTGGCCTTATCAGTGTTCATTTTTAATACAAAACAAGTAAACATAGGGAAATGTAGTAAATCTGTTTTGGAGCCACAAATATCAATGGCATAGTTTGTAAGCAGTCTGAAAAACTGACCTAATAACTCATTGGCTGAATTCGGACGACACAATAAGCAAATGGGGGGGGGGGGGGGAACAATCGTCAGTTGTATTGACTATCGTGTCGTCCGAATGCTGCCATAGTCAACTCAGAGCTGATCCTAATCCATGATTATTTATTACCATGTTGTGTGGGGAGTACCCCCTAGATGAACAATTGTAAAGTTGATTATTACCCCACCATTGACTATCGTGTTGTCCGAATTCAGCCACTTACATCTACTCAGTCCATAATGAGAGCAAATTCTCATGTTCACTCACTTGTTTTTATCTAATTAATTTCTGACCCACTTTTGGTGTTTACCAGGCAAATCAGGCAGATCACAGAATAAATAATAATTTAAATACTAAAGTAAAATATTATAACACCTTAAAATCACCTTATATATGATTCCCAGGTGATGTTCGGTCACCTTAAAATCAGTTTTGGAAATTAAGCCACTATGAAGTTTGCAATAAACCCATAGAATGAGGACAGAGCTAAAACCTGCCAAAAACCCCTGGTCGCACAAGCCTTGTGTAATAAACAAACAAAAATTAAATACATTGCTGGAAGGCCAGCAATGTATTTAACAGATCGTTTTTTCTATGTAAAAGGACTTGCTACACTCAGAGGCACAGGGCCATGTGTGTCATTAACAATAACAAACCTCTAGTAATGCATGAGCAAAAACCAGTAAAACAGCTGGATTTTGTTGGTGTGTTACTGGAGGCATGTTGCTATAGAAGAGCCAGAATCTGAGCCATAAAAACATTCTTATTCATTATTATTATTATTATTATTATTATTATTATTATTATTATTATTCTCTCACTCGTGGCGGTTTTTCTAGATGGACATGACGGGCTTTGCCAAGTCATGCTATCTTTTATTGATTCAGGAATTTATTGAAGATTGAGCATGTTTTAAATATGACTGTTTTCTGGATGTTGGTATGGATGTATTCTGGTAGGCCCAGTTTCTGGAGGTTTTCTGTATAGTTTTTTGATGTGATGCCAGTGATTGATGTGACTAATGGAATAATTGTGACCTTTTCCTATTGCCATAGTCCTTTGACTTCCATGGCGAGTAGTGTATATTTTTCTCTCTTTTCTTCTTCCTTTCCAACAACATTTTTGTCATTCAATATTGCTATGTCGATGAGGTATGTGTGTTTTTCTTTTTTGTCTATGACCGTTATGTCTGGTCGGTTGCAGGGTATTGTCGTTTCCTTATGAATTGTTCTGTCCCAGTTTATTTTATGGTCTGCATTTTCCAATATAGTTTCGGCTGAGTATGTATAGTATGGTGTAGGTTGTTTGATAAGGTTGAATTTGATGGCCAGTTGTTGGTGAATTATTTTCGCAGGTGTATTGTGTCTGTCCGTATAGTTTATTCCTGCCAGAATTTTACATCCTCCTGTTATATAGTCTATTGTTTCTTGGAATTTATGGCACTTCCTGAATAGGTCTGTTGTTACACTTTATCTTTTATGATGTATTTTTGGTAATTCTTGGTTGCTATAACTTGATCCTGTATAACTATTAGGAATCCTTCGGTATCTTTGTTTATTTGTGGGTTCTGGATTATATTGTAGTGCTTCCCATGGAGTGCTTTTTGTGCCCATTTTTCTTTTTTCTCTGCGAGTTTGAGTGGTTGTGTTTGGTCTTCGTTTTGTAGTGCTAGGTTGAGTGGGTGTAGTTTTTATCTGCTTTTACTAAGGTTTTATGAATGGGGGGTGTTTATGGTGTGGAAGAATTCTCTAAGTGATTTTGTCTGTTTAGCATGAATTCTGTTAATGTCCAGCTGACCTCTTCCTCCTTCCTTCCTGCTGATTGTTATTCTTTCAATGCATTAATTGGGATAGAGCATGCGGTGTTTTGTGAGTTCGGTGCGATTGAGTCTGTTTATTTCATCAAGTTTAGTGTGTGACCAGTGTATGATTCCGAATGAGTATGTGAGGATGGGTATTGCGTAGGTGTTGATGGCTTTGAAAATGTTTTTTGAGTTGAGTTTAGATTTTAGGATTTGCGATAGGTGAGTTTTATATTGCATTCTTAGTTGAGTTTTTATTGTGGAGTGATTGATTTTTGTGTTTTGTTGGAATCCTAAGTATTTGTAAGTTTCATTTTCTTCCATGTTATCTAATATTTCGTTATTTAGTGTTTCTGATGTTTCTTCTTCTTTCCATTTTCCTCTTTCTATGTGTAGCATTTTGCATTTTCCTATCCCAAATTCCATTTTCATGTCTGTCGTCAGTTCTTCAATGATTCACAGGAGGCCTTTTATCTGTGTTAGAGTTGAAGCATAGATTTTGATGTTTATTATTATTATTATTATTATTACAGCTGGAGATGAGAGGATTTCATGTTTCGATCTAACCTTAAATTCAAGAGTTGGGAATCTGAGCCACCTTTGGACTACATTCTTCTCCTAAACTGCACTGACTGTGCCAAGGTGATCGTCATTGTTGATGGTGTCTTAAGAAGGCATTTGACTTAAGCCTTTGCAAATGTCTCCCAAGCGTCTCATATTTTGAAGAATGTTAAACCTTTGGCAAAGTCCTTTGCCTACTACATGCTAAAGGGGCTGAGAGATAGAAACAGACTAAATTATTCTCAGTGGGCTTTAAAGCTAGTGGAAACCCAGTAAAGCACAGATGGGTGTGTACCAAGAACACCACCGAGCAGGGCTAGTAATCCCTACCATTGGAAGAGATTAGAACAGATGGTTCAACTACTGAAGCTAAAGGGATTTAGCTTGGAAAGTGACTGGATGGAACATCACCTGGGAATCATATATATGCCATTCTACAGTGCTTGGAAGAAGAGCAGGGTTGCCTATCTAAAATAATCTTCCCAACGTTTATTCATGAAGTACTGTTATATCCCAGTTTCTTCCATCATAGAACTCAAGGCAGTGAACTGGGGCCCCAAAGTGGTCTCTCATCCAGGAAGACACCAGACCAAGACCTGCTTAGCTTCAGCGAGAAGCTCAGACCATGCTTTGGGACTGGCGCACTCTAGAGTCACTGATTCCGAGAAACAGAAATAAGGCTATGCAAAACTAAGTACAGTTGCAATAGGCAAGGATAGGCTGCACAAATTTTAGCTTGGCTTACTAGCCAAATTCATTATTTGGGGTCACCACCCACCTCCCTCTTTTTTTAGTCTTATGGCATATTCAGAGAACTCAGGCAATGGAGGAGTGTTTTCCCTTATGCTGTGCTTCTGCAGAAAGTGCACACCTGCTGGTGCTGCCTCCTACAAAATCCCAATGAGGCTAGAAAGACCATTGTTCTATTTATTTACAGAGAATGAAAGTGGTTTTCCTCCTTTTTTAGGTCTGACATCAACTCGTGGAATACTCACGGCAAAAAGCTGTGCTATTCTGGGAGCTCCATGCTTGGCAGCTGGGTCTGAGCTATCCTTTTAATTTCACAAAATGTCCTGGAGTTGAGGAGTATTGTGGGAAATGGTGATTCAGATGCAGTTGCCTGCTCCTAGTTGAAGCAATGCTGCTGCTGCGACTACCAGCTAGGTGTGCTGGTGTCAAAGCTAGAACCAGCAGCCCTGACCTTCCTGATGGGTTTCACAGGAGGCAGCGGCAAAACCGCTTTGTCAGTGGACAAGATGAGTCCATTCAATTTCATTAGCTCGTAGAATTGGGACATCATGGGGTAGTATCCTATTGTGCCCATGCTCCAGCAGGACTCACCGCTCATGCAAGAGGGAGCAAGCAGTTGTTGAAGCAACCCAAAACGAGCAGACATACCCATTTCTGGAACAGGGCAGACCAGCAGAGTTCACAGAAGGGAGCTCCGCTGACCTGTCCCAATCTGGAAATGAGTGTTTTCACTTGCTTCCAGGGTTCCTTACAAAGTGCTTACTCCCCATTGTGCAGGTGGTGGTTCCTGGTGGCGCAACACAACCAGTGGGAGCACAGCAGCCCCGTTGGATACTGCCCCATATTTATTTATTTGTGGCCTTTCTCAGGCAGACCTAAGGGAATTTACATTAAGAGGCAATAAAATTATTGTCAAAACAAGACAATAATAAATATTAATTGAAATCTAAAGGTTAGTTATATTTAAATATAAATGCCACCTGAAAAGGCTCTTAAGAGGCTTTTCAAGGCTTACAGAGTTGCCTACTTTAAAAACATATATCCCTGCTCATTCTGTGTGTGGTATGGGCAAGAAAAGCGGAGAGATCCAGCCATAGTTATTACGTAACAATGAAGTTCTAGTTCACTTACCTTAATAGGAGTTACTTCTCCTAGACATGCATTGGATTATGTTGTATCTGCTTACCTGGGAGTAATCCTAAGTTAAGTCAATGGGGCTTACTTCTGAGTAGATATGTACAGGATCGTGCTGTAAGTGTATTTTATTTTGATATTTGGTTTTTTTTAAAAAAAAAATAATAACAATGCATGCAAATGTACAACAGCCAGTTTTTCTTCTTCCCTGAAGAGGTATAAAATCCACCTCCATCACGATGATGTGAGATGCTCAGACTGATTCTGAATTTGAGAAGTATTTTATTTGTTTAAAATTTGCCCGTAAATATTGGAAATATGAAATAAAGCACTGGTTCTTAATCCAGTGTTAATCTAACCATGATCCATAATACATGCACTAGGAAATATATGTATGGATTTGTATAGTGTTCATATTAACAAGAGGAGAGGGGGAGAGAAAATGTAATAAAAGGAAATATACTAGCAACCATGTGCATATTTGTATTGATTGCAATAAACAGCCCAGAGGTTGCCGGCTAAAAAGGTGGACTGAATGCTATTTTTGTTGTATCATAGGTATCCAGTGATAACTTGGATGAGTTGGAGGTGCTTATAAATAATTTCAAAATTGTGGCAGGGCTGTCATTATTGTCAAAGCACGCTTCTGAAGCAAAGTGTAGAAAGAATTCCATTGAAGTGAATGGTTGTCATGCCAGCTATGGCCTTGGAGATGGTGCTGGCTGCCCATCTGTTGTTGTCTGGAATCTTCATCTGTCAAATGGAGGGATAACGTTGTTTCTTTACTTCTTAGGAAAATTAGAGAAAACAAGCATTGGACACCAGATCAAAAATATTTGTGCATTTGGGGGCTTCCAAGATAATATTCATTTTTGTTGCAGTAGAATAGATACAGATGCATAGATAAGAACGTAAGAAGTGCCATGCTGGATCAGACCAAGGGTCCATCTAGTCCAGCGCTCTGTTCACATAGTGGCCAGCCAGCTGTTGACCAGCAACCAATAAAGCAGGACATGGTGCAACAGCACCCTTCCACTCATATTCCCCAGCAACTGTTGCACACAGGCTTACTGCCTTGGATATTGGAGGTAGCATATAACCATCAGGGTTAGTAGCCATTGATAGCCTTCTCCTCCAGGAATTTATCCAACCCCCTTTTAAAGCCATCCAAATTGGTGGCCATCACTACATCTTGTGGTAGTGAATTCCATAATTTAACTATGCACTGTGTGAAGAAGTAATTTTATTTGTCCTGAATCTCCACCAATCAGCTTCATGGGATGATCCCGGGTACTAGTATTTTGAGAGAGGGAGAAAAATGTCTCCCTATCCACATTCTCCACACCATACATAATTTTGTACCCCTCTATCATGTCTCCCCTTAGCCTCCTTTTTTCCAAGCTAAACAATCCCAGCTGTTGTAACCTTCCCTCATAGGGGAGATGCTCCAGCCCCTTCATCATTTAGTTGCCCTTTTCTGCACTTTTCCCAGCTCTATAATACCTTTTTTTAGGTGTGGTGACCACATAGCCTAACTATATGGAAGCATAGAGGAAAGGATTGGTCCCAGAAACTGCTGTAATCATGATGACCTTGGCGCACAACAAATTCCATAATTTCCTGAGTACTTACTGCTATATCAGTATCAATATGCATGGATAGATAGATAGCATTTAACAAACATATTATTAACTATGGGCATTTACTTCGTGCTGCTGAAATTTTCTTACTTTAAGTGTGTGTGTGTGTGTGTGTGTGTGTGTGTGTCTGCATGCCCATATCTCTATCTATGCATATATAAAGATAGATATCATCTCAGAATCTGGCCTTGTATGTATCTGCTTTCAATTATTTGCTGAAAGTATGCAGAAAGCCTCCTGTACTAATCTTGTCCAACTTTGAAGCCACATAGCTCATGCATGAGGCTGATGGACATGAGTAGTTGCAGATGTCAATGCACCAATGGCAGGAAGCCAAGAAGATGGATTAAGACTTAGTCATTGAAAAAAAAAAAAGACATGCCAGCACATCTGAGGCACAAGCGTTGGAGCCACCTCAGAAGACAAATGTGTCCTGACAAGAAATCGATAACCTCTTGGAGGCAATTGGTTTCTGAAATATTTTTGATTAATTATGCTGGAGTATGTTTGGCAATGTAGCTTGATCCAACATTAGCTTAATGCTTTTTGCATGAGGCAGTATTGTAAACTGCTCTCATAAGTCAAACATGATGGTTCAAGTCAGGTTTTAAAGGTTCAGGGCATAGATTTTAGAATGTCACTATGGCGGACGTGATTGCATATATTGGTGCTTGTGGATTTTGACTGATCAATCAAATAACATTCATTTAACATACACAATGGCAAATTAAAGTACAAGCTTGTCACTCTCTGGAGTGAAGATGCTTAATACACTGGGCAAGATAAGAACATAACATAAGAAGAGCCATGCTGGATCAGACCAAAGGCCTCTCTAATCCAGAATTCTGTTCCCACAGCGGCCAACTAGATGCCTATGGAAAGGTCACAGGTGCTATAGCACTCTCTCACTAGGGTTCCCCAGCGACCAGTATTAAAAGGAATTCTGTCTTTGATACTGGTGACAATATAGAGCCATCATGACTAGCAGCCATACATCTTGTGATAGGAAATTCCATAGTTTAACGGTGTGAACTAGTACCTCCTTTGATCTGTCTGGAATCTCCCATCATTCAGCTTCATTAGATGAACTCAATTTGTGTGCGTACTTTTGTACAGCTCTGCCATGTCTCCCTACCTTACTTGCCTTTTTTCTAAGCTAAAAAGCCTCCAAATTTTTACGTTTCGTCATAGGGGAGTTACTCCAGCCCCTTGATCATTTTGGTTGCCTTCTTCTGCAACTTTTCTAATTCTACAATATCCTTTTTGAGGTGCGGCGCCAAAACTATTGACCGTTTTCCAAATGTGGTCACACCACAGCTTTATATAAAGGCATTATAATATTGGCAGTTTTATTTTTTATTTCTTTCCTAATGATCCCCAGCATGGAATTTTCCCATTTCACAATAGCTGCACACTGGATCAACATATTAACTGATGTATCTACCACAAACTTATGATCCCTTTTCTGGTCAGTCACTGCCAGATCAGATCCCATCAGCAAATATGTGAATTTAGGATTTTTGTGCCCATTGTACTTGATTTTACACTTGCTTACATTTAGCCATATTAGGCATTTTAATGCCCACTCCCCCAGTTTGGAGTTCTCCATTGGAGCTCTTTAATTAATTTGGTATCCACACCATATCCAGCCATCTCTAACTCCAGATAATGTATTAAGAAGTTTAAAAACACCAGTCCCAATACAGATCTTTGGCGCACTCTCCTATTTACACACCTCTGTTGTGAGAACTGTCCATTTATTCCTCTTCTCTACTTTCTGTTTTCGAACTATTTACCAATCCATAAGATTTTTCCATGACCGCTCAATTTGCTCAGGAATTTTTGGTGAAGGACTTTGTCAAAAGTCTTTTGAAAGTTCAAGCAAACACTGTCCAGTGGATCACCTCTATCCCCATTCTGGTCTACATAAATATCTCTGCAGATAGATAAGATGAAGTTTCTAAAATGCAAGAACGGTGCTATCCCTCCACCATGGCTTCCCTAGCACCAGCACCAGTTTTCATCTTTCAAACAATCACTGCCTGTAGCAACTGCATGGGTAAAGTGCCAATGGGTATACTGGAGCATAACAAAATAGTCAATGAAGTGCAATAATTGCTATTTCCACCCCACCCACACTCTTGTCACCAGAGTTAGTGTTATATCTGAAGCAGTGATCTTCACATCTTGGCCTCAAAGTCATCAGATCCTGGCATATCAAGAAGCTGTCATAAAACTAGAGAGTCCATAGAATCATAGAATAATTGAGCTGGAAGGGGCCTATAAGGCCATTGGGTCCAACCCTCTGCCCAATGCAGGGATCCACATTAAAGCATGAATGACAGGTAGCTGTCCAGCTGCATCTTGAATGCCTCTAGTGCTGGAGAGCTCACGACTTCCCTAGGTCATTGGTTTCATTGTTGCACTGCTCTAACAGTCAGGAAGCTTTTCCTGATGTCCTGCCAGAATCCGGCTTCTTGTAGCTTGAGCCCATTATTAGGCATCCTGCACTCTGGGATGATTGAGAAGAGATCCTGGCCCTCCTCTGTGTGACAACCTTTCAAGTATTTGAAGAGTGCTATCATGTCTCCCTTCAGTCTTCTTTTCTCAAGGCTAAACATGCCCAGTTCTTTCATACTCTCCTGATAGGGCTTTGTTTCCAGACCCCTGATCATCCTCGTTGCCCTCCTCTGAACACGCTCAAGCTTGTCTGCATCCTTCTTGAAGTGTGGTGCCCAGAACTGGATGCAGTACTCGAGATGAGGCCTAACCAGTGCCGAATAGAGGGAAACCAATACCTAGGGTGATTTGGAAGCTTCACTTCTATTAATGTAGCCCAGAATAGCATTTGCTTTTTTTTGCAGCCACATCACACTGTTGGCTCATATTCAGCTTGTGATCTACACCAATTCCAAGATCCTTCTTGCTTGTGGTATTGCTGAGCCATCTTGTACCTATGCATTTGGTTTTTTATTCCTAGGTGTAGAACTTGGCCTATCAAGACAACTTTGAAGTTTGTTTCTGTCTTCCAGGGGATTAGCTATCCCACCCAGGAATAGTTTGAACCAATACTTTGGTCTCAGAAATACCCTTTCAGAACCCTAAACAGGACTCCCTAGGGCCTTCCAGCCCATCTACTACAATTGATAGCTGTCTTTTTGAAAGGAATGGTGAAGTGGCTAGAGGGCAGATTCCATCAGAAGAAAATATTAAAAGCTGTTTATCATATTGGGGTTTTGCAAGCCATTACACAATACATGAGGTTGGGGTGAGTGGAATAGATATTGTCGTAGGTTGGCAGGAATTACTCTGTCTTGAAGGAAGCAATTTAGTTTCTGTCAACATCCTGGTTTTATAAACTAATTCTGATATACTAGCAGCTCTTGAAATAGCAAGGTAAGGTCATTTGGAGGAGGAGCAGTTCTGGACAGGGGGGCAGGGGAGTCTTCCATGCTTTGCTTTCAAAAAACACTTTAAATATTTCTACTCTTCCCACTTAATTTAATATTTGTGATCCCATCCCATTGATATTTTGTTCAGATATCATGGGCAGTGTCCAAGGCTGCCCGTCCGCATCCAAGGCACATCACTGCTTTAGTTCAGCTTTAGTTCTGCTAGCCCCACCAATTCTGTTGCGCAAGTGGCACCCACCACTTATGCATCCGAGAGTTAATACTATCGGGGGCAAGCATCGAAACAAGCAGAAACACTTGTTTCTGGAATGGGGCAGGGTTGGTGAAACTCCCTGATGCCAGCTCCGCCAACCTGCCCCATTCCAGAAACAAGCATTTCCGTTCGTTTCAGGTTGCCCCTGGAAGCCTGCTAAATCTTCATTCTGCAAGTGGTGGGTGCCATTTCTGCCCCATAAAGTAACATAAGTTAAATGTATTAAAAGAAGTGTGAGTCCATTTAAAACTTGGACATAGATTTAAAGACATTTATTGGTGTTATATATCTCTAAGTATTTTCACAAGTGATGGAAAAACCCTTTTACCATCTTGCAACATACTTATCTACACTTCTGAAGGACTGAAGGTATAGTTTATCATATGCAAGAGACTCATCTTTAATTTGTTGAAGACCCAATTGGAAAGTGATTATTATTTTTTCATTTAAACATCACTGCAGTCCTTATATCACATGTGAACAGAGGTAGTGTTAAACACTTACCTTCATCAATTTGATGCAAATGTAGCATTTAGCTTCCCATTTCTGGGTAGTGGCCTCTCCCAATCTAAAAGAAAACCCTACAGTGCATACAAAACCTGGATGTTAATTTAAATGAGAATTCCTATAAGGTATTTTATTGTTTGTATTTAACCCCATTAAAAATAATAACACCTATAGGAATTGTTGTGCATGTTGTAAATATGGGCTGCAATCAGCCAATCATGTATATATGTGGTGGCTCTGCCCAAAGACCCACATTTCTTGGAGACAAGGGAAGAGAGGTATGAACATAATTAATGGATACAATTTCACCTTTAATCCAAAAACATGTTATTAGAACTTTTCTATTTACATATACTTAAAATATATTTATCAATGTTATCTACTTTGCTGACAACAGCAAAACAGACTACTGCAACAAAACTGGGAAAATGCTAAGTTAACTGCATGCAAAGAATGGATTAATAAAGTTTGCCAAGTAACAGAATTATTCAAAATTAGCAAAATAAGCTAAGTGAAGAGAATCCATTTACTGAATATGGGAAAGTAAATTATAATGTCGAAATTACCAGTTCATGTTTTACTAATTCTTAATTATTCCTGTTATGACATTTTTTAGTAACATCAAGTTATTTTATGCTTTACTATTACAAATTGCTTAAGGTGCAATCCTATGCATGTTCAGCCAGGAAAAGGTCCTACATCTTCTAGCATTCCACTGTCAGCCATACTAGCTAGAGCATGCTGGGAGTTGTAGAACTTTTTTCTGTCTAAGCATGCATAAGATTGTGTCCTATCTATACAATGCATTAGTATTTTTCTTCCTTTTTCACCAGCAATTTATAATTTCCTAATTAATTTACATTTTAATCATTTCAGCATTATAAATGAGAACATATTAAGATATATATTCATGAATTTATGTATTTGTTGTGTGCATATATACAGAGTTTAAAAGGCAGATGTTTTAAATTCATGATGGAAACACATTCCATTTTAAAAACAACTATTTATTTATTTAATATATTTATATTTTGCTTTTGCAAGTATACTGAGAGATACTTGGGGGCCCTCTGGACTGTGGGGCTCCAGACCTTTGCCTGGAATTCCGGGGTCTAACATGCGTCTGATTCTCAATGTCATAGTTGGGAACTTTAGCAAAGAGAAGAGATGGATACTAGCATCCATTTTGTGTGAGGCAGCCATCATTTCAGTGAGATTTATGGAAGTCCCTTTGAAATGGCTAGCAAGTGTGCAGCAGTGGCTGGCATGTGTCCATGACCACAATTGCTGCTGCACAGTATGATGTACCTCATGCACTGCTGGACAAAACCAGTGGAGAGTAAGGGACTGGTCTTTGGTTACTTCAACTTTGGTGTATCCCCCACGGCCATGACCTTGCAGAAGAGAGGAGGTTGCATTAAAAAAGGAAGTGTTACTAGATACCCACAAAGCATTAACTTGACCTATATCGATTTAAATTGTTCTCTCTGATTCTTCTGTTGTCCAAGTCATTGTCACGGCAGCCCTGATCTTCCCTTAGATAATATGATGCTAACACCCATGATCTATGCAATAATAATTAATGAAGTGCTTGTGGCTACTGTAGAGTGCATCCTGTGTGTCAGTTAACGGTAATAACCCTCCCTAAAAGGATGAATGCTGCTACCAGGACTCTCTATCCTCAGAGGGGTTCAGGCTTACTTTGGATATCCTGCTCTTCTATTATGGATATAATAAAGGAAAGTACCATTCATCTTTAAATATGTGTTCTCCTTTTGATAACATTTTCATATCTTGAATATTTTACCAATGTATCTTTGCAATAATAATAGTATACCTTTTTCTTTCTTTCTTTCTTTCTTTCTTTCTTTTTAAGAACATGGAGATGGCTAAACTGACATTATCCTGTATTAAATATGGGTGATTTTGATTGCCCAATTCAAAAGTGCCTTTGTGGGTTAGTCGGCCAAGTGAAGGCATGGCTATCAGGCAGGCATTTACATGTTTCCATGGTTACCAGGAACAGCTGACTTAAATCTAATCAAGGAGGAAGCACAAGTATCTATGGCTCCTATGCCTCTGCAAGGGTGCCAGCAGTGTCAGTGTTCCTGGCAGCTTTCCAGGCTGTGCCGTCCAGAACCGAACTGGATTCTTGAACAAAGGGATCAGAGTAATGTCAATGAAAAATATAGCACATAATACAGATGTCAGAGGACCAGCACATTTGAAGCTCCTCTGTAAGAGTGGGCAGCTAGTTTGTCCTCTGCCAATGATTCCCACTCCATTTCGCCAAATTGCCCAGACTGGAAGATACTAGTAATAGAGTTAGTTGAACTTCGCATGTAATGGTGATGCAGTGGGCTAGTCTAATGACAACATGTCAGTAAAATGGGTGGACGTATGAGTTTGCCATGCAGGAGCTTGTGGAGGATCATCACATTGTGCACAAAAATGTATGTGAGCCTGACACCACAAAATACTGCTCAGAAGGAATCGTGGTCCTCTCTCAGTAGGACAGACTGATTGCCCCTGCTGTATTGAAAATGAACGACAGCAGCAGCAGCAGCAACAAAGCTTTTATGGTCTTTGATTTTTCCCATATTCTAAAAAGATGTTGGACATGATCCAGCTAAAATTAAGTAATTCTAGGGCTCCAGTCCTAAATGCTAGGGCAGCCTTCCCCAACCTGTTGCCATCCAAATGCTGTAGACTTCAACTCCCATCAGCCCCTAGCCATGAGTGATCAGGAATCCTGAGAATTGCAGTCCAAACCATCTGGTGGACTCTAGGTTGTGGAAGACTGCACTAAGGAGAAAGGCGTATTGAACAAAGTGGCATTTACTTCTGGCTGGACATCACAGAATTGTTCTGTGAACCCTGTTAATTTCAGTGGAAGAGTAAGCACGTGCTTTACCCTCCCACTGAAATCAAAATAGTGGGAAGTGGTTCCATGTAGCTGTATTGTGCTCTTCACTTCTCAATAGCCTAGAAATATTTGTGAATAGTATCATTTTTCAAAATGATTTTTTAAAGTGCTTGAATGAATAATTTTCTTCCATTTTCTTTTCATTCCAGCATACAACGGTTTTGCCTTTTATATTAATTGAGATGAGAACGACACATCATGAATATCCCAGCAGGGCCTGTGGATTGATTGCTATATGCACCTTTTCTGTTGGCTACATATTATGGTAAGGGATACATTTTCACATTTAGAATCTTTTAGCAAAATATTTATTGATTTGATTTGATTTGTACCCCATCTTTCTACCAAGTAAAATGGCACCCAAGGTGGCTTACTGATCATCTGTTTCATTGTGGACATTATCACTGATACACTACCTGCTTTGTCTTCAGATTCTTGTGTTTTTAGAAAGAACTTTTAGGATTGTAGCCTGTAATTTCAGAATTCTAAAGTTGTCGCAACAATTCTAGATGCTTGTCTGGACATGCAAAGGCTAGGGCCCTCGTGACCGAAAGGACTGCCTTTTCCTTGTGTCCTGCTTGAATATTGACTGAAAGCACCCTCCTGGCCATGTGCACAGTCAGTGGGAAGTTGGATTCCTTGCATACTTATGGACAGTTGGCACTGCTTGTATGTCTGCAGACTGACCCTTAGCCTGTAAATGTAAGAAGGCAAAAATTGCCATGGATTCTGAGACGAGAGCATCATCTGTCAAGCAAAAGCCGTTTCAATTCTCTGTTGCCATGATATATGTGCAGTGCCTTGTGCATTTAAATGCAAGTGTCTTTTCGCTTACCTGGACTGGAGGTTCAATCCCCAATTCTTCTACCCTGCACCCCGCCCCACTTAGCACTAAACTGCCTACTTCCTTCTAAAGCTTGCAAATGGTAGGGAGACTCAACAAAATGGTTCTGGCTTTGCACTCTAAAGTGTGCCTTAATGCATGTTCCCTTACGCTTATCTAATAATGAGGTTGGACAGGAATTGCATTGTTGAAGGCATTCATTAGAGTTAATAACAAGTAATCTTGTATGGAAGCTTTATGCCTAAGGTTGATCAGCCCATTATTGTGCAGTATTGAGTTAGCATGTATTCAAGGAGGAATGAACTCCTTACTTAACAAAGGCCATCAGGTAATGTTTCCATGGCAGCAGTGCTACTTTTCCTACTAACATTTGTAATATAGACAATGCAGGAATACTCATAATGCCACTGCTCTAGCGAGAGGAAGGATAACAGGAGTAATTCTAGTATAGTAAGGGGGACTGAGTTTTGTCTTTAAATGAGGTCAGGCTGGCTAGTCCTAGGTAGTTCTGAACTCTGTCCCTGAAGAGGCACTAAACTTATGTTGTTTTTTCCCGTTGAAGTCTGCTAATTGCCTTCCATTTGCTTGTATTTTTCCTCCAGGGTCAGGCATGAAAACCATAACTTGCAATTCATCATGCTGGAGGTGTTGCTAAAGAATGGTGTCACTTAGTTTTAATTGTTTAAATTGTTTCTATTGCTTTTAACTTCTATACTGGCTTTAGCTTGATTAATGGTTTAATTTGTCTTTAGTTGTGTATATTTATTGTTTTATACTGTTTGTATGATTTTATCTGTATGCCGTCCTGAGATCCCAGTGATATTGGGCAGGATATAAATGTTTTTAACAAATAAGGAATGTAGTCAGCCATCAGAGGCCTCTATCATCTGAGACCCCAGTTCCAAATCTGGAGACAAAAGAAGGAGGTGGTAGCGGTAGCTGTGACAACAGGGTCTGCTACCAATCAGCCTGAGTGGGCAAAGTGACAATAGATGGGGCCTTATCCCATCATCCTTCATCGCCACAAGACACCTCCCATAAAACTAGTTGCTGATCACAGTGTTATATTTGATGAGAATAGGATAGAATAGGACATGAGGATTCTACACTAAGACATTGGTGCCTTTGAGTGACTCGGGGAATGGGGTGACGATAAATTTCTGCTCTTTAAAATGTAAACATTCTAGATACGTACTGCTAGAACCTTTGGTCCTTGTTGGCAACTTTAACAGCCCTGATTACTCAGAAGTAAGTTACATTGATTTCAGTAGGTTTTCCTTTCTAGTAAATATGCTTAGGATTGTAGCCTTAGTTCCAAAGAATGCAGTGAAGTGGATCATTGGTTTTTCCCAGTCCTTCTCCCACAAAGTACAATTACATTCGTTTTCAAACAGAGAACTTCTAATGATGCCAAACATAGGAAACTGACTTCTACCAAGTCAGACTATTTATCCATTTAGCCCAATATTCTCCACTCTGACTGGCTGGTGTTCTCCGAGGTCTTCGACAGTGGCCTTTCTTTGCTCCTGCTTCCTGATCCTTTTTTAGTGGGAGATGTCAAGGATTGAACCTGGGACTTTGGGGTGAGGGTGCAATAAATGTACAATTTCACTCCCCCACATTCACAGCATTGGTGAAATTGACAAAGATCATTAACTTCACCACAACTGGTACTTTAAGGTAGAAAGATTTGTTTTAAAATAATTTATTTATTACATTTATATCCCGCATTTCTTCTATCATGGTATTCAAGGTGGGGTACATGGGATTCCTAAGGAGTCTCTCCATCTAGGCATTGGCTGAACCCAGACCAACCTCAGTTTTGGCAAGTTTGCTGCCTCTTTTGACTTCAGATCATGCTCTGGGATTAATTCATCCAGCACAGATAGCCTTTTTAGAGGAAGTAATCTTTTCCCAAGAAGATTGAAGCTCCCAGGAGGAAGACTGTATCCTATGCATCCCTGTTCTATCATTTGTATGGAAATGAAATGGCATGCTTAAATCATTGAAACCAACATTGGAAGTCTCTGAACATGCGAAAGTGGATTCTGATCACCACCAACAGGCTGGAAAATGGGTCAAATGCCACAGAACCCTGGTGACCACTTTAAGGATTCAGAGGGGATTGCTACGGCATGAGCTCTCCCTATCTTTGCTCCTTTACTGACCCAAGTAAAGTTTCTAGATCAGGAATGGGCAACATGTGGCCGTCCAGATGTTTTGTCCTAAAACTCCCCTCAGCCCCAGCCAGCATAGTCAGTGGTTGATGGGAGTTGTAGGCCAAAACATCTGGAGGGCCACACATTGCCCAAGAACTGGCCGATCAGTGTTGTGCAAATCTAGCTTCTTCTTAAACTAGAAAAACAGGTTCCTGCCTCCCCCCACATGTGAATAAGACCAGATGTGTGTTGCACTTCAACAGCAGTGAGTGTGCTTCACAGCGGGCTCACCACTGAAACGCTGTTCATCTGTATCCACCCTAAGATTATCTTGTCTCCTGAGGCAAATTTGTCTCTCGTTTGTAGTTTTTTTCCCCATCCTCAAAGTAAGAAGAT
Source organism: Anniella stebbinsi (assembly GCA_029215795.1). Classification (NCBI taxonomy): domain Eukaryota; kingdom Metazoa; phylum Chordata; class Lepidosauria; order Squamata; family Anniellidae; genus Anniella; species Anniella stebbinsi. The sequence continues at coordinate 195,496,437 of JARDYH010000003.1, forward strand.
GGAGACTGCACTCAATGTTGTTATCATCCTCAGAGGTTGATAATCTGCAGCTGTCACTGATAACAGTTAACGGGTTCAGCATACATTTAGCTTTCAAGAATCCCCCTCTCCTTTTATTGTGAATAATAACAAAACAGAACAAAAAGGAGTTGTGAAAAAGAAAGAAAAAATGGGAAAAACACATTACATACATAGGAATATCGTCAATTTTTCCCATCAAGTGTACCATTTGTAAAAAAAAAAGGGGGGGGAGACTTATACATAGGTTTCAAGAAAAGCAAACCAAATATCCATATATTTATCCATTTGCAAGTTGCGCCTATATGACACCCGTTCAAATGTTGATAGCGTTAAGTCCTCAGTTCATTGCATTATTGGAGGTGAGTATTTATCCTTCCAACGTGATAATATAAGTCTTTTGGCTGTCATATTGGCTCTGAAGATCTATTTGTGCTGACTATGTGTTAACTTAGGAGGATATGTGCATCGTTCCATATTATAGATTGTTTTAGAACAAAGTTTATTCTTATTATAACCTCCTCCCAAAAGGAGGTGACTACTGGGCATTGCCAAAACATATGAATAAGAATAATGCTCAATCTTATTTCCCCTTTCCAAAATCATGAGCCAAAGATTACACACACGCACACACATACATATATATATATATATATATACATATATATATACACATTACTTTCAGAAATTTTCACTATGAATTAGAATTGTTCTAATCAAAAAGTCCCCATGTCACAGATTAAAATATTCACTGTGCACCTGAAATGGGCCCTAGTTCATGGGAAAGTATACCACTCTAACAGCACAATCCTGTACATACCTACTCAGAAGTAAGTCCCATTGAGTTCAATGGGACATGCTCCAAAGTAAGTACATACCAAACTACAGTTTAAGTCTCTTAGACTTTATGGTGCCACAAGGCTTTTCCCCTTTCTCTCTCTCTCTCTTTTTCTTATATTGAAACAGGCTTACTCAGCCAGCCTTCTGAGATTAGAACAAGTAGATCGTGACTATGTTTCTATTATTCATGTCCATTTGCCTTCAGGCATCATCGTCATAAATTAATTAAGTTTTCTTTAACCACACTGATGATAGAATCTCCTGTTCTTATACAACGCATCAATAATTTGGAAGTGAGAATGGCAAGAATTTGGGAACAGGAAACAGCAGAAGCTTTTTGTCACCTTCATTATATATTACTGTAAAGCCCATGTTGCCATGGGCACTAGCAGTCCTGCTCCTTTCTTGCTTTTTTGCCCCTCAGTCCCCTCACCCCAGAGAGACTCATGAATATTTATTTTTTTATTTACTGCATTTCTATACTGCCCAATAGCCAAAGCTCTCTCATAATGCTATGTGGCTCATCATATATACTAACCTTCCTCCGAAATGTGCATGCGGTGTGGCCCCACCCCCTCCCTCATGGGCCCTGATTGGCCGCCTCCATCCCCTTCCCGCTGGCGGCAACAGCCTAACTCTGTGGCAGCACCTGCCCTGCCAGTTTGGCGTGGAGGAAATTAATTGCCATTAAAGCTTGAGCTTTGAACTTTTTTAAAGTTTCACATTTTTCTGCACATCTACACTGCTCAAGCTTCAGTTTAAAACAAAAATCAGTCTGCTAGATCTCAAGTAATAAGCCTTACACTACCGATTCTTATGTAGATATGTAATGGCCTGGGTCCAGGGAGTTTTCAGAAAGTTGCACTTCCTACTATGAGCTACGCAAGGATTTCCAGGATATCTAGCCATGGCCAATGGCCGTGCTGTCTGGGGCTGATAAGAGTTGTAATACAACACAGATGGAAGGCATCATATTAGGAAAGGCTGCCATGAGGAGGTTCTCGTGGGACATTTTAGAGACTCTCTTCTTCCCTTTGAGTCTCCCCATCTGCTCATGTAATTTGGTGAGTCCCTGCTTTACATGTCTTCGCTTTCTGAGGTTAGGCTTGTGGCTTCAAGGAACAGGGCTTTCTGTGGCAGCTGAGGAATCTGGAAACCAAGTCCTATGAGGAAGGGTTGAAAATGTTGAGTTTGCTTAGCTTGGAGACGAAAAGACTTGGGAGAGACATTATAGCAGTCTTCAGTTATCTGAAATGATGTCATGAGTTGCTCTTTCTTGCTCCAAAAGGCAGGACTAGAACACAGGTGGAAATTGCAGGGAATCAGATTTTTTTAACAGTACAAATTGCTCGATAGTGGAGCAAACTGCCTTGGATGGTGGTGGGTTCTCTTTAGCTAGAGGTGCTTGAGCAGATGATGGGCAGCCATCTGTCAGGGATGCTGTAGTGGCATCCTGAATTGCAAATCCTGCACTGAGCAGGAAGTTCCAAGGACCTTCTCAACTCTCTGATTCTATACGTTCTTATTTTTACTCTAAAGCAGGTTCAAGCACTTCCAGATTTGATCAGAGCAATGGTATAAGGGAGAGGGTTAATCCTTTCCCTTTGTGCCATTTTCTCAGTCTAAATCATCCTCACCTGAACTTACTATTAGCTCAGCAATGGGGAAAAATATTGGAACTATTTTTTGTGAAGGACATGGGTTTCTGCGGGCCTTGGCGCTTCCAGAGGAGGGAGGAGGATGCGCTCATTTGTTGACATAATTCTGAGCTACTTATCTCTTTAGTACCAGCCGAGAAAGGCAGGTGCTCGGCTAACGAGCCAGGGCTTAATGACTTTCAGCTGAAAAACCGTTAGGGAGGGTTTCGTTCCCAGGCTGTGCAAGGGCGGGGGGCTAAGGAGTGAGTGGCGGATAAACGAAAGCCTGAGTTGGGTGGTTCATCTCTCTTCGGACCTGGGCACGGTGAAGAGGTGATCTCCGTCTGGCTGAATCGGGCCGGGTGTTAGAGTTTTTATTGTTTTACAAGCCTACTTGGATTAAGGTTGCTTGACACTGTTAAGAGTGTGCCTAATTGGTGGGGAATGCCAATTGTTTTATTGCTTGTGCCTTTTTGTGCTGCTAACCTCACCTACCTCAATTCCCCTCACCCCCCCCCTTTGCTCCCTTCTCCTACCAACCCTTATCTGCTTTGACCAAGGCCTTAACTTAGGATAGTGTGTAAATAAACTTGCTTTGGTCCTTAATTGCTGTGTGGTTATTTCAGGCGTTGGCTCAAGCCAGCTTTGGCTGGGGAACCGGGTGGCGGGACGGGGTTTGTCCGCCACGACAGGGGAACATGGTTTATGTTTCCTTGACATTTTTCTTCCTAATAGCAGATGTGGAATGATTTATATTAGAGAATTGGAGCATAGGAAAGGGTTTGGGAAAAAACTACCTAGTGTTGCTGCTCAAATCAATTCAGAGCTCTGCTTTAGAGTAAAACTGAAAACATAAGAAAATCAAATCACCAATTTCCCACATCATCTGAAGTTTGGTCCTGAGTTTTTTAAAGCATGACTGGAAGCCACCTTGAAAGTATATCTGAGTCTAAAGGTAATGTATAATATCTATTGAGATCCAGTGTTGTGTAGTGGTTAAAGTGTTGGACTAGATCCGGGTTCTAGTCCCTACTTGGCCATGAAGTCTTTTGGATTACTTTGGGCCAGTCACTGGCCGCATTTGGACGATGGAGGAGGAATAGGTAACTGACTGTGCATTATGCTGCTGGTACTCCCCAGATAACATGTTGCCCTGCCCCCCATCAAGCGGCTGAAACTCCCGTCGTCCTTTCAGCTGACCATTGCTCTACCCTCCCTCCTCCCCAGGTTATCCCATCAGCCAGTGCAAGTTCTTCCAGCTGCAGAGGAATGACAGGGGCACTTTTGGCCGCTCCTGCTGGAGGGCTCTATGGGCTTCTGAAATAGTGCACGCAGCACGTCAAATTAAGCAATGGAGCCCGCCACACAACACAATAAGCAGTGGATCTCCAGATAAGCAATGGAGCAGCCTATTGCTTAATTCGAGAAAATAGCGCACCATGAGTTGTGTGTCGTCCCCTCAGATGACATGATAAGCAACGCAACGGACAATTGCCAATTAATCAACTGTTGCTTATCATGTCGTCCGAACCCAGCCACTGACTCTCAACCTAACCTACCGCCAGAGTTGTTGTCAAGATAAAATGGAGAGGAGGAGGAGGAGGAGGAGGAGGAACATATAAGCCACCTAGGCTTCCTTGAAAGAGGAAAAATGGGGAGATTTAAATATAATAATAAATAAAAAGAAAATATGTACAACTTTGTATGTACCTATCTTTATTGTTGCTTTTAATTCTAAACAATACTAACTATATTGATTAGAAATCAAATAGTATTAAAAATAAGTACATGCAATGGGTTGGATCTAAAGGTTTCCTTTTTTGATTAAAGGAATCTTTCCACTGGAGGAAGTCTCCTTCCATTGGAGGAAGGGAACTTTTAGCTCCATCTCATTGTAAGGGTCATCAGGCTGCAATCCTACTACACCCACTCAACTGGGAGTAAGCCTCATTGAACTCAGTGGAGCTAACTTTTGAATACACATGTATAGCAGGTGTAGGCAACATGATGCCTGCCAAGGTACCCCTCCTTTTTTTTTAATGAATACATTTTCATACCGGCAGGTGGGATCACTTCTAAATAAATTTAGGGCCTCCAGCTGCTACTTTCTTCTTTTCTCATTAATGTCTCTGGGGTAGATGATGGGGCTCAGAGACCTGGCAAGTGGTTGAAGATCAGTGCTTCCCTCTGCAGCATGCCCAGCCACCAAGGAAAAGAAGAGGGTAAGAAAAAGGTGGTGAAAACTGTGGCTTCAAAGGAGTTGTTTGGTTCAGATCACATCTGCGTTACTTGGATCAGACCACATCTCTGCCTTGGACACAGTCGTTAGGGCAGGTTACCTGTCCTTTGTAACTAGCCATGCATCCCATGACAGCCATTTTGTGCTCTTGTGTCCCTGGTGCTGTTAGAGGAGAAAAAAGACAATTTCATGTGTAAACGTTTTCTTGAATGCTTCCTATTTTTGTCTTTGTTTTATATTAGGGTCTGTTGGATTTATCACGTGACAGGAGTTTGGGTATACCCTCTCTTGGATTACTTTGGCTCAGGTGCTAAAATCATCTTCTTTGCAACTGTAACGGCAATAATCAACATCTTCTACTTGCTGGGTGAGATACTAAACAACTGCATCTGGGATACACAAAAATGTGAGTATTGTTTAGAGAAACCCTTGTGTGAGTATGAAGTAAGGGCTGATTCATATGATGTTAAAATGTGACTTCACCACATCTTTTTTTTTTTTTTTTTTTGCAGTGACAAGGTGTTTACATTCTTTCACACAGCGGTTATTTCACATAATGTTAACGTGTCAGAGAAAATGTATTTTTTCAACCATTTAATACAATGTCGTAGCTTTCCGTTATTTTACATTGCTGCTATTTTGTGCCAACAAAAATGATGCAACGAATGAAATTGCTGGCAATGACTGACATTGATATCTTTTTTCCCTGAACTGGGGGCAGTGAGGATGACTGATCATTTTAGCCCATTTTGGACATGCAATTGAGAATATCAGATGGCCAGACAAAGTCTAGACATGACTAAATGAGACGGGTGTAGAGGGAAAGGGGAAGGCAACATACAGGCTGGGATTGCTGAGGTAGACTTGGAAGCCTCTCAGCCTGTATAGGGATTTGGCCCAGCATGGCTGCAGAGGCACCCCCAAAAAGATGGGTGATTCAGTGTCAGAGGGCGGGGAGGCAGAAAGGTTTGCTGAAGCGCCAAGGTTGCAGCAGACCAGCAATCCTAGAGGAAAGGTTGTCCAGGTACAAGCTAACCAGTTGGAAAGTAGCCAGCCAGACTCCACACCTTGGATAGCTCCTTTAAAGTGCTGGCTGGATTTGACTGAACCCCAGAGTGGATTCACCACCCTACTGACATCGGAGCCAGCCACCGCCACTGCAGCCGGGGCCCTCTTCATCCGTGAGAATGCCAGAGCTGGAGGGGGAGTTGTAAATACAAGATCCCAGAGTGAGATATCAGGCTAGGCAAGAAGAGCAACGTCAACCTGTAAGGTGTTCCAAAAGGCTGGCCGCACAGGGAAGTTCCCTTTGGCAAGACCCATCCTAAGAGCAGGGTTTAACCAGCCACTCAGGTTGTCTAAGCCAGCACCAGGTTTTGTTGCAACTGTCTAACATACTGCATTAACCAAAGGGAACTGCTTGTAGCTTAAGTGGTGCTGTAGAGGTGTCAAGGGACTTAGTACTTTGAGGCTGTTCCAATGGATTCCAATTATAACTTGAGGCACTGCTGGTCTAACTGTAGTCTGCATAATAAAAGCAATTGTTTTGCACCTCGGACTTCTCTGATCAATTACCAAAGAAACCAGAAACTGGGCAGTTGACAGCCTGTTATGTGCCTGTCAACACTACTGAGTGTGTGGATGAGCCACATGACCTCCATGTCCCCACTGCGCTTGATGCGGATTGGACCTTTCCTGCCACTGCTGCTTCATGCTACATCGTGGAGGCAGCACAGAGAGAGCAAAAAGACGTGGATCCTCCCACCCATGTGCCGTGTTTGTACTAGGCATTATGGGAGTTGGGGTAGGGAGAGGATTCCTCTCACAAATGCTGAAATGAATTTGTGACCTGTACGAGATGCCCAGCAACAATTTTGCTTTTATTTATCCATTTCTAAGATGGTATGCCACCCCATAATTAAAGTTCTCTGTGCAACATACAATAAAAAATTTTAAAATGTAGATTTAAAAAAACCGAACTTCAAAACATAAAATCAAAAGCATGTAAAATATGGCAAGAAACAAAACTCACAGCAACTCTGCAATTAAAAACACAGAACTTAAAACTGTGAGACCCCCAAACTACATGAGTTATTTAAAACACCTGAGAGAACGGAAAGGCACCAAAAAGTACACAGGGATAGTGCCAGGCACACCTCTCTGGAAGGCTGTTCCCCGACTGTGTTGCCACAACTGAAAAGGCTCTCTCCCCTGATAATTACTGGTGTTACTTCTTTTGGCAGGGCCACTCAGGGCTAAACTACATGCGACGGTAAATACAGAGTGTGAAAATGATCCTAATTTCCTTTTTCACCTTCGATCTGAGGAGGGGAGGTTTAAAGCTTCCCACCCAGGAGTTTCCACCCCTTAAATTTGTCCCCCCTTTTGTGGAGACCAAAAAGAGTTGGAGGGGACACTCCATTTGCACCAAGAAACGTATTTTCTTTATCTCCTGCAAGAGCTACATTAAATAAAACACCAATGCTGTCAAAATAATTTGCAGTTAGTTTTTCCAAGCTAAACCACAAACATGGTAGGAAAGAAAAATCTTCCCATTCTACAAGCCAGACCCAACCCACAGGTCTGGAGACACCAGGATTTCTGCCAAAGGATTGGATCCATCAGCAGAAAACATACTTTTCCAGAAAACTCAGAGGCTCTTTTATAAAGATAAATAGAACAGCACAGCTTAAAAAACACTGGAAAAGTGTCTTCCAGCAGCAGAGGACACAAGGGACCAGAAATTGGCACCAGCATATGATCCGAAGCGAATATGCCTTTCTGGAGCCATGCCACTGTTTTGTTTTCTTAAACCTTTGACTGGCCATCCAATTATTTTTGGTTTGTCAGCAACACACCCAGCCCGTTGTATTTAGGGTACTGGTATTGCTCAGGCCCAGTTCTTCCCTTATTATTTCTTTCAATGAAATTGCCACTGCGAAATGCCTCTGCCCCTCTGCAGAAATAGGTACATTTTTCAAAGGGGGCTGTGGTTTTTAGAATTCTTGTCCAGGCAGTTTTTCCATTTAAAAAGTAATAAGAGTTATGGGCAAGTTTCCTTTACAGCTGCCCCCTTTCCAAAGTTTTTCCTCTTTTCCCTGCCCAACCCCTGCACCCCTGTTCCACTGAAAAGAAAGATCAGAACTCTTTCTCTGGGATAGGCAACAGCACTGGAAACCTCCAAAAGAAACACTGTCAGAAAATATCCAAGATGTTTGGCAGGGAGATATAACCCAAATTAAGCTAAACATACAAACGAATAATGCTTTTGGCAGAAGCAATGGCCAGAAAAACGCAATGCCCCTGATCCACTTGCACTGGAAGTGTAATGCCTGCATATGGAGGGTCCCAGTCTGGTTCAGTTATCTTCCTTCTCCACCCCTCCATGCCCACGCCCCAGCCTTGGACAAGCCCATGAATAAGCAGGCAGGCAGCATGATAGGTCTGTGCATGCCTCCCATATCCCCCTACAGCCTTTTCTTTCTGTACCTTACAAGTTACTTATGATGTGCTTTCAGTTCCTAGATTACTCAAAAAGAATGAAGCGGAACAATAAAGGAGATTATTGGTAATAAGAGGACCTTTTCATATATGAGGGAAGTGTTGCTGCCTGAAGATTTAAATAAATTAAAGAAGATAAAGAAAAGAAGGGGACGTTTTGCATTTTCCTCCCAAAAAGTTATCTTCAGCTATCTCTGGTTCCCATGGTGATTTCAAAGTGCACATGTCAGGGACATGTACGCTGTCTGTCAATCTTTGCCACATTTATCTCTATCACAGCTGTCATTTTAGAATATTCCCATGTGGTAGAATTTTTTTTTTGGGGGGGGGGGGGGTTGGTGGTGGGTTTTGTTTTTCTTATGACTGAAGAGATTAAATACTTTTTTAAGAAATTAGCAGTGCAGTCCAATGCCTGTGTATTCAGACTTAAGTTCCACTTTGTTTAATGGGGCTTATTCCCTAATAAGTTTTTAGATTTGTAGCCTTGACGTGGTTTGAGAGAGATTCTGCTTCCCATGGTGTTCACACAATTTTCTTATGTCCTAGAGACACCTGTGATCAAATAGGTTTTGCAGGTTTTGAAACAATACAAAAACCTAGCAAATCTATTTGAGTGCAGTGTACACACAAGAAGCAGTGATCCCTTTGTCATTTGTGCTTTTACTATACTAATAACCTGGGGGGATGAATTCAAAACCATTTATGCGAGAAGGTTGATGTCTCTGTGAGATTGAACTGATATAATGAAAAGATCAGAAGCAACCCTCTCCCTCTTAAGTAGAGGTATTTGTGTGGGTTTTTCTGAATTGGTGGCCCATCAAACATTTTTTAAAAATTAATAGGGGGAAAAGCCCTCCTTTCCGGTATCAGAATCAGAACTATTTGTATAGCTCTGACAATGAAGGAGATGCTCAAACAAGAAACCTCACAATAAGGTGTCAATTTCCAAAGCTAGGGCCAATGCGGTAAAGTTAGTACATGCAAAGAGTGCAACCCTATATATATATCTACACAGCTCCAGCGGCAAGCCCCGCTGAGTTCAGTGGAATTTAGTGCCAGGTGAATGTAGAATTGCAGCCTTAATCAGGTAATAATTTTCACACTTCACACATTCTTACACACATGTAATTGGAAGAAAGTATCTGCAATTCTTGTTGGGAATAATGTGGGTCAAACAACGTGTAGATTAATTGCATAGCATGTGGCTGAAATGGATCTCTTTTTTTATTCTAGAGTAAGTGCGTATAACCCTCATTCAAATCAGGACTACTGCATGTGGGAACAGATTAGACCTCCCTCCCTACCATTTCCTTCCTAAAATTCCCCTTTTCCTTTTTGCAGGCGGCCAATGGGGTTTGGGAGGCGTGTCCTGCATCATCTAAGATGGCGGCGGCCATGGTTTTCAGCCGCAGTGCCTTCTGGGATACCTGCTGGAGGACTGCCAGGGTTTGGGAGGCGGGGAAAATGGCGGCTGAGCTGTCAGTCAGAACCGAGTACGTTATTAACCACCAGGGTGGTTAACTTAACTTTGCATCCCCTGCTGCAGCATGTCGTCTGAATTGAGGCCGCCTTTTTAACCCACTGTCAGTGAGTTAAGTCCTCTCAGTTGATTAATGTGTCGTCCGAATTGAGCCAATGTGTAGCATGACCCTGCAGTAAACCATTTAAAAAGAATTGACAGAAAACCTACTCAACATCAAAGAATAACAGGAATTGAATAATATTAAGTATATTGTTCCTTTTCCAGGCAGAGGCATTATGTTGCAGCTATTAGTAAAATGCAAGCAACTTGTTCGTAAGTAAGTAGACCTCTCCATCACTCCTCAGTGTTTTCAGGAGAAAGGCAGACAGGCTTCAAATGAGGAAGACATGTGCTAGATTCAACAGCCCAAAAAAACAGTATATGATTCTACATCTTTATTTGGTTTGTTGTTTCACAATTTGCTAGCATTCCAAAACTTATTATCATGTGGTGGAAAGATGCCACTGGAGAAAGAAACACAATTTCTGCAGAAGAATGTGGTACCTCCTTATTTATTCAAGCATTTCAAAAGCTGTTTTCTGTCTCTGCTCAGGTATGGAAGAAGGAAAAGAAAAGCCTAAATTGGCCTGAAAATAAGACAAAAAAAGGGAAAAGAAGACTTGCTGCTACACGGAAGGCATCTTGATATCAAGGGATGTTGCAAGAGGAAGCCATTTACATGAACAGTTCATCTAGGATACTTTTATTTATTCTTTTTTCTAAAAGGATATTGATTTTATGACCTGCTCCTTCCTTATATCTTTATCTGATGGATATAACCAGAAGGTCTTCAACACCTGCCACTATAGGTATATCAGTATTAAGTGTCTGTTTGATGACAGTCTGTTCTACATCTGACTTGAAAATGTGATAAAGCAGGCTGAAATTTAATCAGTGGGGAAACCTGTTGCTTTTCTGGCTGTATCATGAAGCCGCATGTATGAAATGGTGGATCACCCCCATTAGCAAATGAAAGAGCGCTCTGCATTTTGGACTACTTAGTGGCTGGCAGTGTGTGTGAGGGCCAATGAAGGTCACCTGAGGGTGGGGAATGGGCACCCCTGGGAGATACAGAACAAAAATTCAAGCTCAGTTTCTGTCTCCCCTCCCCGGCCTCTCTGCTTTTAAACTTTTATTTTTAATCATTCCCTGAAAAATCATAAAAACTTGTTCAAACAGGCAGATGTAATGTAACAAACTGCTTTAAATCAGCAGCACAAATAATTCTGTCAATCTGAGGAAGCTCTAATTACAAATGAAAGATATGCATATTGTTTCTTCAAATACGCATTAATAAAGACAAGATATCCCCCTCTCCCTCTTCCCCCTCAAATGCTTCTGCTACTCAGGTTTCTCTAGGGATGGAGAGAAACTTAATGAGACACACACACACACCTGGTTTTCTTCACATCAAGAGAAGATGCCAGACATACTTTTTCATCATAGCCTTTCCCAAGCCAGTAGCGATAGATAGGTGGACTACTGCTATTTAATAATTCACTGGGCACTGGGCTTACCATGGAAGGGATGGATTAGGAGAACAGCAGGTGACAGGAGCAGCCAACAGAACCAGCCCAACTGCACAAAGAACTTGGGATCACAAGGGGAGCAGCGTGTGTGTGTGTGTGTGTGTGTGTGTGTGTGTGTGTGTGTGTGTCTGTGTGCACATGCAGGAGTGCCAGTGAAGTGCTATTCCATCTGGGAAGTATTCCCCAGGATCCCTTGTGATAACATAGAAGACAGATGGCCAACAGCTTATAGTCTCAGGGACCACTCTAGTTTCCAAGGTGGGAAATGGTCTACACTGAAAACATTTTGGGTAGGACCATCATCGGGGGCCAGAAACTAGCTTCTCAGTCCTCATCCTGTATGTGGGGCCCCAAGTTGGCCATTCCAATTCTAGACAGAAGGCTTGAGGCCTCATGTGTTACACAACTGACCCCTTCTCAAGTGGTCGGACTCTATAATAAAGGTGATGCAAACTAGCATTAAGGACATACACCTGTTGGGCATGCATTTGTGGACATGGTCAGGGTATGCATGCATGCATACATCTGCAAGATTAAACCTAGAATAAATCACATATAAATTTTGAAAACAAATACATTTTCCTCACAATTAAACTGTATGGGGAATTCTCATCATAACTTCATGACAGTTTGGTAGGCCCTCAGTTGAGGGGTCGTTTGTTAAAGCTGCTCCATCTGCCCCTAGAACCTCCCCCTGGCCATCCATTTTCACGGAACATACTGATGCTTGATCTGAGGGTGTTGCTCCCAGCATCCCCTGCAGAAGATCCTGGGACTCCTCTGATTGTGCAGCCCTGAGAAGAGTCCAAGGTGGTCCAGAAAAGCCTCTGCTGAAGTAGGACTTGAAGGAAGCAAGAACAGCTGGAAAGGGAGCCTGTTCCAAATATAGAGAGCAGAATGCTGGAGACGAGACTGGGAGATGAAGCAGGTGACCCTCACCGTTTGTGGGAGGTGGAGAGAGAGCATCAAGGAGTACAAAGGACAGTGGAAGCACTTTCAAGGGAGCATTTTGCCAGACGTTGCATAATACCTTAATGTGGAGTTTCAAGTAACTTGTTCTCAAAGAGAATATGCTACAAGTATTTATCCACCTCCTAATCAAAGAGAAATTTACAGTGCAATCCTATCCCTGTCTACTCAGAAATGATTCCCATGAAGTTGAACTGGGGCTTACTCCCAGGTGGGTGAGGACAGGACTGGAGTTGGTGCAATCAAGACCTCTGAGCTGAAAGAAGTAGAATCAAGACCACCCTTGCATGGGAACAGGCTCTTTTTTGAAATATTTGCACCAAAGGGACAGAGAGGCCTCCGTTTAGTCACATATCTCTACGAGGCAATATTTAGAGACAGAGCTCAAAGTTTAATGCAAGGTTTTTAAACACTTCAGTGGGGCTATGTAAATTAAGGCTTCATTGTCAACAATGTGAAGTTCAGGTTGGTAAAAATAAGTGCCCACAGTTTGTTAATAGGATCTGAGTGCTTTCATGTGGCAAGGCTTGCATAAGTCATCCTCCACTGTTGGGACGTGCGTGTCAGCCATCTAAGTCTGCATTTCTCATTGACCTTTCTGTTCATTAAATACTGGATGCTGGCCATTGTCTGTACTTTGCGCTCCTCATGGCACAAATGACAAATAAATAAATAAAAACGAGGAAACCCAAGCATCGCAAAGCAGCCTGCATTCTTCCTGTCAAAAGTAGCTGGTACAGTTAGGCCATTGTTCCCCTTTTAGCATTGGGCATGCTCCTTGAGGTCCCCTTCTCCAGTTAACTTTGTGGAATGGGAGCAGCCATAGTGCAGCTCCTTCCTTGGCTGGGAAGGTAATATCAGAAGCCTGAGGCCACATGGGAAGAGCCCAGACAGCAGCTGTGCCCAGGGAAAGTGATCCTGGGCCTGGCATGGGTAGGAACTGGAGTGTGAACTCCTCCCATTTGGCCAGGGGCTTTTGAAGTTACCTTTGTGTGGTGGGGGTAATATGAAGAGGGATCCTTAGATGACCACAACTGACCTGAGGCCTAGAGCCGATGTTTTGAATTTCAGATTCTAGCATTCCTGACCATTGGCCATGCTGCCACAGCATGGGAGTTGAAGTGTGCTACGTCTGGAGATATGCCTTCTCCCTATCCATGGCCTAGAAACATGCAGTTGCGACATACTGACTGGGTTCGCACGATTGCAAAAGGGAAATAGGTCATGGTGGCTTATTTCCCCACTGCCTGCAAATGACATTTGCGGGCCAGTGGGATTTGCGTAATAGGTTGCTGAAGAGTAGGGGTGTGCACGGACCCCCCCGGATCGGATTGGGACCCGGATCGGGACCTCCAATTTTGTCATGGATTGGTTCGGACAAAATCGGAGGCCCCCCGGACCGGATCAAGTCCGATCCCGATCCAAAAATCGTAAATTTTTGGATCGGCCGCCATTTTTTTCCCCATAGACTTGCATTGCAATGCAAGTCTATGAGGAAAAAATGGCGGCGGGTGCGTGAGGGGGGGCCTAACTCCCTCCACTCCCCGGGGCCGTCCGCTGTGGACGGCCCAGGCAGGTAAGCCCCCTCCCCCGCGCTCCCTACCAACCCTGGGGCCGTCCGCTTCCATCCGCCGGTGCCCGCGGGCGCCCACGGATAGAAGCGGACGGCTCCGGGGGGGGTAAGCCCCCTTCCCCGCCACTGCTTACCTTTCCGGGCCGTTCCCTACCGTCCGGCGCCGGCGGCTACTGCCAGCCGGCTTTGCGGCTTGCTCTCGAGTAGCGCGCCGGGTCATCACCCGGCGCGCCACCCTGGAGCAGTCCTCGGAGCCCGCTGGTAGTAGCCGCCGGCGCCGGACGGGCGTCCCTAAAAGGTAAGCACCCCCCCCTCCCCTCCGCGTGCCCCCCCTCACCTTTCCAGGCCGTTCCCTACTGTCCGGCACCAGCGGCTACCGCCAGCCGGCTTTGCGGCTTGCTCTCGAGTAGCGCGCCGGGTGATCACCCGGCGCGCCACCCTGGAGCAGGCCGCGGAGCCCGCTGCTAGTAGCCGCCAGCGCCGGACGGGAGCGGACGGGCCGGAAAGGTAAGGGCCCCCCTCCTCCCTTCCGTGCGCCCCCTCCTCCCCTCCGCGTGCCCCCTGCTTACCTTTCCGGCCCGTCCGCTCCCTTCCGGCGCCGGCGGCTACTACCAGCGGGCTCCGCGGCCTGCTCCAGGGTGGCGCGCCGGGTGATGTCATCACCCGGTGCGCCACCCTGGAGCAGGCCGCGGAGCCCGCTGGTAGTAGCCGCCGGCGCCGGACGGGAGCGGACAGGCCGGAAAGGTAAGCACCCTCCTCCTCCCCCCCCCCCCCGCTGTCCACTTTCATCGGCGGGCGCCCGCTGGCGCCCACCAATGGAAGCGGCGGTGGGCGCCAGTGGGCGCCCGCCGATCCGCCGAACCGGTTCGGAGCCTTTTCGGATCGGTTCGGACTGGATCGGCGGAGCCAGCTGTTGGATCGGAAATCGGATAATTTATCCGATTTCCCACTGGACCAGACTCGGATCGTGGATCGGGTCCGATCCAGTGCACATCCCTACTGAAGAGTTCTGGGTGGTTTGTGACCCACGGCAATAAGCCACCCTGGCCAAGTTTGTAGAACACAACAACCTGCCCTGCCAAGGGTAATTATCCCCCCCAAAAAACACCAGCATATGAGTGGGGGGTGGGGGATAAGCTACCAAGACTTATTTGCCTTCCATGATCATGTGAGCTGGGCCACTGAGTTGAATCTAGACTTTGCCTTCTGTGAATAGAAGGGGCCCCTTTGGCCAACAGAAGGCTTTTGATCCAGTGGAGAGGTTCTAGTGGTATAAGGGGAAGAAGTGACCTTTACCAAAATCCTTTTTCCCCTTGAGCTCTCAACTCCACAGTGTTCTAGAATGCTGCAACCTCCTACAAGGTTCCAGAGTATCAGTGCGTAGGAAATTATCTCTCTACAGCTACAATACAATTCTCCTTTCTAGTATATGCAGGATGAATGGGATGTACTTCATTATTGACACAAGGAGTTCCTTGTGGAGCTGTAAACTGTAGAACTGGAAGTTACTTGAAGGCCGCCTACTCCAAACTCTTTGCACCAAGATAAAAGCTGATTTATCTACAGTTTCGCATCTAAATCTAGATCAGCCCACAGTATCCAGGTTATATATAAATCCAGTTACAGGGAGAGGCAAAGGGACTAGCAGTCACAGATCTCTTTCTCTCACACACATGCACACAAACACACACGCACAGTAATATATCTGTTTCTCTAGTGGTTTAAGTTTATTAATTACTGGCTAACTGGTTAATTCCCCATATCAGCAACTATGTTGTCAAATAGTTCCTCAGTTACATACTGCCTATTTATCTTCCCTACATAATAATTCCTTACTTACCTTTGTCAAGGCAACTGATCTCTTGGGTTATTTTGTCCTCCTCCTGAGTACCATCCCAACCTCCTCCCATCCTAGTGATGAGCCAGTGACTGGTAGGGTGACCAGATAAAATCCAGGTCAGGGCTCATGTAACTTTAACAGTTGCAGAGAAAAGGGAATTTCAGCCAGTCTCATTTGTATGCAATTAGTTCCTGGTGAAATTCCCTCTTCATCGCAACAGTTAAAGGTGCAGGCACTATACTAGAATGACCATATACAAAAGAAGGCAGGGCCCCTGCAAATTTAACTGTTGTGATGAAGAGGGAATTTCACCAGGAACTAATTGCATACAAATGACACTGGCTGAAATTCCCTTTTCTCTACAACTGTTAAAGTTACATGAGCCCTGACCTGGATTTTATCTGGTCACCCTACCCATAGGAAGCTGCCTTCAGAGCACTGGTCCCATCTAGCTCAGTATTGTCAACAGTGACTGGCAGCGGCTTGTCAGATTTTCAGGTAGGAGTTTTCTCTAACCCTACCTGGAGATGTCGGGGATTGAACCTGGGACCTTCTGCATGCAAAGCATGTGCTCTACCACTCTTATCTCTCTGTGCAGCCTTTTCAGAGGACTGGAGCGGCTGCTGTGGGAAGGAGGGTGCAAGTAATCCACTTCCACCGCAGTTGATCCAGAGTAAATCTGGATGCAATTCCTGATTTAGAAGCATCGCCCCCTTGGACCTGTGCCTGTAGTTAAAAGTCTTATTTCCAGTACAAATGAGAACGGTAAGTTGTTTTTTAATTGACCCTGATATTAAAAATTAATTTTTATTAAAAACTAATTCAAGACAGCCCACCGCACCCAACCTCAACACAATGTCCTGGATTAAGGCCAAACCACACACTCACCATGAGGGCACTATTGAAAATGGCCTCCCATCCATGAAGAGTGAGCCCATGACAGCAATAATGTCTACAACTACTTGCTTCATGGATCTCTGCCTCTCAAAGGTTCTGAGTGGGCATTTGATTTCCCAGTCAATTTACTTGTTTATGGGGTTCATCTCCCTAAAAACACTAATGTTGTTTTGATTAATATCATATCTTTCAAAATCCACCATCTTTCTTTTTAAAAAAGGACATATATCCATCTCACAATATAAGCTTTGTAGGTGAATAAATAAAGCTGTTTTACTGAATCTCTCTTGCCCAGTTGACTTGCAGTAGCTTTCAAAAATCTCAGACTATTCCTTAACCCAGATGCCTGAGGTTTTTTTTCTTTTTTTAACTGAAGATGCCAGAGGTTGAACCTGACTTTTGCTCTGCCATTGAACTATTGACTGTGATATATGCCTGCTTTTTTAAAAAAAATGTAAGTGCAATACAAACTTTATTTTGAGTCTCCACCATGCTTCACCTTTCAAGGACTTCCACTTTTCAAACTCCACATAGAGGACACTACAGTAATTAAAACTTGATATAGCTAAGGCCTGTGTTGCCATGGCCAGAGCTATGGTCATTAAGGACTGGCTATGCTCTTGTATCTGCAACATACAACTATAAAAGCTAGGAATAAAGATACTATTCTGACTGAACTACACAATACACGAAACTTGGGATTTAAGTTGCTTGTTTGTTTTTTAGATAAATGCACCAAAGCAAATACCAGACAATGCAAGGCACATTGCACTATCTGACAATTACAGACACCATGGGAATGGAGTTTGGGCATTATTTTTTAAAAAATACTCACAATACTGAAATCTCCCATTCCACCTCTTTGCCCCACCATGCCACATATTGCAGGTGTTCTTAAAAAAATAACGAAAATAAAAACTTAGAAACTCAAAGTGATTTTTCTTCTACAAAACAATATTTCATTCAACAAGAAATCAACGGCTGGAATGTGGGTAACAGCTGTACAGACGGTTGCTGTGATGCTTGGGCTCATCGGCACTGCATTAGCAGTTCTAGCTCTCATTCATTCAACAAGAAATCAATAGTTTTATTAAACGTTTCATGCACATGGAATTGCATGTTCCACTTTAAGATCTAAAACATCTTGATTTGGGATAGCCATCTTTTTGCGTGAAGCCTAAATCACACTGTTTTGCATTAATTCTGTCAAATTCCCAGTTCTGAGGAGTTTCTCCCACTCTTTCTAAATGTCATGGAACGTGGTTCTAAGCAGCAATCACGTGTGCATGAACAAGGAAAATGTACAGGTGCGTTCTAGCAGTACACACTATGTGTACAAATTGCAGTCACATATTCCTGTGTCATCACCCGGCGCGCTACTCGAGAGCAGGCCGCGGAGCCCGCTGGTAGTAGCCGCCGGCGCCGGAAGGGAGCGGACGGGCCGGAAAGGTAAGGGCCCCCCTCCTCCCTTCCGTGCGCCCCCTCCTCCCCTCCGCGTGCCCCCTGCTTCCCTTCCCGGCCCGTCCGCTCCCGTCCGGCGCCGGCGGCTACTACCAGCGGGCTCCGTGGCCTGCTCTCGAGTAGCGCGCCGGGTGATGACATCACCCGGTGCGCCACCCTGGAGCAGGCCGCGGAGCCCGCTGGTAGTAGCCGCCGGCGCCGGACGGGAGCGGACAGGCCGGAAAGGTAAGCACCCTCCTCCTCCCCCCCCCCCCCCCGCTGTCCACTTTCATCGGCGGGCGCCCGCTGGCGCCCACCAATGGAAGCGGCGGTGGGCGCCAGTGGGCGCCCGCCGATCCGCCGAACCGGTTCGGAGCCTTTTCGGATCGGTTCGGACTGGATCGGCGGAGCCAGCTGTTGGATCGGAAATCGGATAATTTATCCGATTTCCCACTGGACCAGACTCGGATCGTGGATCGGGTCCGATCCAGTGCACATCCCTACTGAAGAGTTCTGGGTGGTTTGTGACCCACGGCAATAAGCCACCCTGGCCAAGTTTGTAGAACACAACAACCTGCCCTGCCAAGGGTAATTATCCCCCCCAAAAAACACCAGCATATGAGTGGGGGGTGGGGGATAAGCTACCAAGACTTATTTGCCTTCCATGATCATGTGAGCTGGGCCACTGAGTTGAATCTAGACTTTGCCTTCTGTGAATAGAAGGGGCCCCTTTGGCCAACAGAAGGCTTTTGATCCAGTGGAGAGGTTCTAGTGGTATAAGGGGAAGAAGTGACCTTTACCAAAATCCTTTTTCCCCTTGAGCTCTCAACTCCACAGTGTTCTAGAATGCTGCAACCTCCTACAAGGTTCCAGAGTATCAGTGCGTAGGAAATTATCTCTCTACAGCTACAATACAATTCTCCTTTCTAGTATATGCAGGATGAATGGGATGTACTTCATTATTGACACAAGGAGTTCCTTGTGGAGCTGTAAACTGTAGAACTGGAAGTTACTTGAAGGCCGCCTACTCCAAACTCTTTGCACCAAGATAAAAGCTGATTTATCTACAGTTTCGCATCTAAATCTAGATCAGCCCACAGTATCCAGGTTATATATAAATCCAGTTACAGGGAGAGGCAAAGGGACTAGCAGTCACAGATCTCTTTCTCTCACACACATGCACACAAACACACACGCACAGTAATATATCTGTTTCTCTAGTGGTTTAAGTTTATTAATTACTGGCTAACTGGTTAATTCCCCATATCAGCAACTATGTTGTCAAATAGTTCCTCAGTTACATACTGCCTATTTATCTTCCCTACATAATAATTCCTTACTTACCTTTGTCAAGGCAACTGATCTCTTGGGTTATTTTGTCCTCCTCCTGAGTACCATCCCAACCTCCTCCCATCCTAGTGATGAGCCAGTGACTGGTAGGGTGACCAGATAAAATCCAGGTCAGGGCTCATGTAACTTTAACAGTTGCAGAGAAAAGGGAATTTCAGCCAGTCTCATTTGTATGCAATTAGTTCCTGGTGAAATTCCCTCTTCATCGCAACAGTTAAAGGTGCAGGCACTATACTAGAATGACCATATACAAAAGAAGGCAGGGCCCCTGCAAATTTAACTGTTGTGATGAAGAGGGAATTTCACCAGGAACTAATTGCATACAAATGACACTGGCTGAAATTCCCTTTTCTCTACAACTGTTAAAGTTACATGAGCCCTGACCTGGATTTTATCTGGTCACCCTACCCATAGGAAGCTGCCTTCAGAGCACTGGTCCCATCTAGCTCAGTATTGTCAACAGTGACTGGCAGCGGCTTGTCAGATTTTCAGGTAGGAGTTTTCTCTAACCCTACCTGGAGATGTCGGGGATTGAACCTGGGACCTTCTGCATGCAAAGCATGTGCTCTACCACTCTTATCTCTCTGTGCAGCCTTTTCAGAGGACTGGAGCGGCTGCTGTGGGAAGGAGGGTGCAAGTAATCCACTTCCACCGCAGTTGATCCAGAGTAAATCTGGATGCAATTCCTGATTTAGAAGCATCGCCCCCTTGGACCTGTGCCTGTAGTTAAAAGTCTTATTTCCAGTACAAATGAGAACGGTAAGTTGTTTTTTAATTGACCCTGATATTAAAAACTAATTTTTATTAAAAACTAATTCAAGACAGCCCACCGCACCCAACCTCAACACAATGTCCTGGATTAAGGCCAAACCACACACTCACCATGAGGGCACTATTGAAAATGGCCTCCCATCCATGAAGAGTGAGCCCATGACAGCAATAATGTCTACAACTACTTGCTTCATGGATCTCTGCCTCTCAAAGGTTCTGAGTGGGCATTTGATTTCCCAGTCAATTTACTTGTTTATGGGGTTCATCTCCCTAAAAACACTAATGTTGTTTTGATTAATATCATATCTTTCAAAATCCACCATCTTTCTTTTTAAAAAAGGACATATATCCATCTCACAATATAAGCTTTGTAGGTGAATAAATAAAGCTGTTTTACTGAATCTCTCTTGCCCAGTTGACTTGCAGTAGCTTTCAAAAATCTCAGACTATTCCTTAACCCAGATGCCTGAGGTTTTTTTTCTTTTTTTAACTGAAGATGCCAGAGGTTGAACCTGACTTTTGCTCTGCCATTGAACTATTGACTGTGATATATGCCTGCTTTTTTAAAAAAAATGTAAGTGCAATACAAACTTTATTTTGAGTCTCCACCATGCTTCACCTTTCAAGGACTTCCACTTTTCAAACTCCACATAGAGGACACTACAGTAATTAAAACTTGATATAGCTAAGGCCTGTGTTGCCATGGCCAGAGCTATGGTCATTAAGGACTGGCTATGCTCTTGTATCTGCAACATACAACTATAAAAGCTAGGAATAAAGATACTATTCTGACTGAACTACACAATACACAAAACTTGGGATTTAAGTTGCTTGTTTGTTTTTTAGATAAATGCACCAAAGCAAATACCAGACAATGCAAGGCACATTGCACTATCTGACAATTACAGACACCATGGGAATGGAGTTTGGGCATTATTTTTTAAAAAATACTCACAATACTGAAATCTCCCATTCCACCTCTTTGCCCCACCATGCCACATATTGCAGGTGTTCTTAAAAAAATAACGAAAATAAAAACTTAGAAACTCAAAGTGATTTTTCTTCTACAAAACAATATTTCATTCAACAAGAAATCAACGGCTGGAATGTGGGTAACAGCTGTACAGACGGTTGCTGTGATGCTTGGGCTCATCGGCACTGCATTAGCAGTTCTAGCTCTCATTCATTCAACAAGAAATCAATAGTTTTATTAAACGTTTCATGCACATGGAATTGCATGTTCCACTTTAAGATCTAAAACATCTTGATTTGGGATAGCCATCTTTTTGCGTGAAGCCTAAATCACACTGTTTTGCATTAATTCTGTCAAATTCCCAGTTCTGAGGAGTTTCTCCCACTCTTTCTAAATGTCATGGAACGTGGTTCTAAGCAGCAATCACGTGTGCATGAACAAGGAAAATGTACAGGTGCGTTCTAGCAGTACACACTATGTGTACAAATTGCAGTCACATATTCCTGTGCCGTTCCAAATTTTCCTATAAAAAAGCCTCCAAGGTTTCATGCAATATACGAAGATCATTATGAAAGCAGTGGAAAAAACGTGTCTCCCCCTAAGCAATTTTACTTCTAATACTCAATTCTGACGACTGTACTTAAAAATAATATAAAGTGGATTTTCAGTTTACACATTTGCATAGCGTGGGATTACTGTCAGGAACTTATAGCTGAAGATGTGGGGGCGGCATGAACTACTGCCAGCACTTCAGTGGGATGGAGAAGAACCAATCTGAACAAAGGAGAGTGTGTCCTTATTTTTGAGACAATATAGTAGTACAAAATGATGAGAATGTGTAAATTGATTGCATTATTTTCTCTTGCGTTTGTAAATGCAGATGTTTACAGTGTGCAAACCTGTGAGCTTAAGTGTGTGGTGTGCATTTTCAGCTGCATGTTCCCCTTTACGGGAGTCAGGAGAAAAAAAAGGTTGCTATGGTAATTCCTCCTTTTGCTGAATATTAAATTAATGAAAAAAATGAGGCAGGCTCTGTTAAAAAGAAATTATATACTCAGAACAAAATCCAGCAAACATTGGCCATGACTAAGGTCGCAATCCCGTGCAACTCACCTGCAAATAAGCCTTGTTGAACTCAGGCTGCAAGCCAGTTTTCAAAATAATATAGGCTGACCAGATAAAATCCAGGTCAGGGCTCATGTAACTTTAACAGTTGTAGAGAAAAGGGGATTTCACCCAGTATAATTTGTATGCAATTAGTTCCTGGTGAAATTCCCTCTTCATCACAACAGTTAAAGGTGCAGGCGCTATACTAGAGTGACCAGATACAAAAGAAGGCAGGGTCCCTGCAATTTTAACAGTTGTGATGAAGAGGGAATTCACCAGGAACTAACTGCATACAAATGACACTAGCTGAAATTTCCTTTTTTCTACAACTGTTAAAGTTACATGATCCCTGACCTGGATTTTATCTGGTCAATAATAATAATAATAATAATAATAATAATAATTCTTACCCACCTCTCCCTCTGGATCGAGGTGGGGAACAACGTTAAATAGAATACAGCATAAAATGCATAAAACTGATTAAAAACATAAAAATAATGAATTATTAAAAACATAAAACAAATACATTATTAAACGGCATCTTATTATTACATTATTATTACTAATACATTATTAAAAAGAACTTTGCAAGTAGGGGATTTAAAGCAGAGAACTGGGGAGGGAAGGCACACAAACCCACCCATCCATTACAAATAATCCCTACAGCTGCAATCTATACTAATTTACCTGAGAGGAAGCTTTACTGAACTTTGTGGAACATCCTTCTGAGTACACATATATAGAATTGCACTGTAAGTGGCTTTTCTCCTGTGGGGTTCCAAATGCCAACTACAATTTACATGCAAAGCATGTAATAAAGCACTGTTGGTTTTTCAAAAAGAGGTTTTGGAAGGAGAAGATTTTTTGAGCATAAAAGTGGAGGGGTGCTTAATCCTTTCCCAACTTAACATTTCTCTGGGTGCCTCTACAAGAGCAATTTAAAGCTCTTTCAAGGTGCATTACCAAATTTACCTCTACAAGAGCGGAGCACAAATCAGGGGTCCATGTGCATTTTATCTCCAATTATTCACATCTTTGCATGCGCATTAAATAGCAAGTTTTAATTTACAGCGGGAGTAAGAGTGCCTTATGTCCTTGTAAACAACTTTCTGAGGAGGTGCATTGACGATCAGAGTGGGCGGACTGTGGTCGTGATGTCATGCATAGAACTGCCCATTCTCTGGGAAAACCTCCCACTTTTTCATTTAGTTTTATTTCCTGTCTCCTCCTGGCAACTTCCTCCTTGTTCTCCATCTCTCTGGATGGAAGCTCCAGGAAGACGAGACCCAATGTGAACTGAAAATAAAGTTTATTTTAACTCCCCTGATGGAATATTTCGTTCATGGAGACACGGGGCCAGATGGAGGTGGTTTCACGAGAAGTAAAGGGGGTAGGATGGATGTGTGCATGTGCCCATAATTAGCGATCAGCTTAGACATATCGTCCCCTCGCTTCTTGCTGGGTTCCTGACATGAGCCGTGTATGTGTGTGTGTGCTCGCTGGGAAGAGGAGGGGGAAGGAACGAAGCAGCATCCCCCTGTCTGTTTTGGCGTGTGTGTGTGAGGCACATTCCCATTTACTCCTGAGCAGTTCAGTTCAAATGGCAATCGGGCGAAGGGGGGGGAGAGAGAGAGGCACCCCAACTATAAATAAGTTTTCAAAGGGTGCTGGAGGGGAAACTTATGAGGCACATTCCCATTTACTCCTGAGCAGTTCAGTTCAAATGGCAATCGGGCAAAGGGGGGGGGAAGAGGTAGCCGAACAGGTTAACCACGTCATTCCCGGCAGGTAACCTAGGTAATCAAAGGCGGGAGATTCTGGTAGGCAGGGAGAATAAAGGGTGGAAAACCTGTTTGGGCAGTTTCCTGGGACAAAGCGCATTACTTTCAGCAACATTTGCATGCATGTCAACAACTTTAAAGTATGTTTCATACAGCCTGTAATGCGCTTCTACGCCTCTCGTGTATAAGGATTAGGCGTAAACGCGCTTATCAGGAAATGAACATAATTGGGCAACCGGGCGTCAAAGCGAAATCTTGTAGAGGGGGCCAAGCTCCAAAACATTCTCAATTGGCTTGTTCCTCCATAGGAAGGGACGGAAAGGAAGGAGGTAAAAGGATGAGCCAGAAACAGAAATCAGGAAGAGCACCGAATTTGCATTTCAGGTTCTCCCAACACACACAACTTCAGGAGTTGGAGATTGGGAGAAGCTCTTAAACACCCTTTCCAGTTCAGTTCATAATTTCAGTGTGTCGCCACACCACACCAGCTAAACACAGTTAGAAAAAGGCAACCAATGCCATTCCTGCTGCATAAAACTGTTGACTTGTTGGTGTAGTAGTTTATAACAATATGAAAGAACTGGATTGGGTGTGGATGGGGAGTGCTTCCTGGGAGGAGCCAGGAAGTACTTGAGGCAACACCCACTGCTTCTGGCCTGAGGAGAGAGAGGCCACAGCCTGAGAGAGTTCTGTAGAGAGAGCCTCTGCTTTTGTTTAAATAAAACTTGGAAGTTTATAAAGTGGAGTCGGTTTGATTCTGGGGGATGAAATCTACCAGCTTTGAAACATGATGGCAGTAGTGACTGAATCCTAGAAGAAGAATAACAAACTGTGAGTAGTGAGAGAGCATGAGAAAGAGAGGGTGAAAAGGGACTGAAGCTACCAAGCACATTTAAACGCACAAGCTCAGAACTTAGCCCAGGAAGAGAAAGCCTGGGAAGTGGGATTTAATCTCTATGTGGACATTGCAATGGCAGATGCCAGACAGCTGAATTGTCCAAAAACAGGACTAGGGCCCTGGAAGAACAGTTGGTGCATCCCATCCATGTAGTACAGAAGAATGAGAGGGAGAAATTGGATGTAAGGACAACAGTGAACACCATTGAGCAATGCAAGTACTGCGAGGGGAAACATGCAGGACAAAAAGAGAATTGCCCAGGTTATGGGAAGAAATGCCACAACTATGACACAGAAAAAGCCCAAAGCTAGAGTGCACACTGTATATATGCAGAGTGACAGAACATGAAGACATTCTGTGGGTAACAGATCAAGTAGTAAACACGCTGCAGGAAAAGCCAACAAGGCAACAATTTTGTGCAAACATGTGCCTTGGGAATAAAGCATTGCCATTTCAATTAGACTGTGTTGCTGGTTGCAACATTAGTCTCTTCCGATGGAATGGGGATAATCAGCTTTTAAGAATGTATAATCACACTACATTCAAAAACAGCGGGAAAATGCAAACTCAACATTTCTAACCCGAAGGCAAAGAAAGAAATGCAGGCTAGAGTTGGTGGATCTAGATGACCAGAGAGCAGTACCACTGTTAGGCTTTAAGGCAGTCCAGGCTATGAAACTTGATAATGGCAAAATTTCAGAACATATCCATAGCGGATAGTGCAGTGATGGAAAATTCAGATGATAAAGCTGGAATCAAGAAAGGATTCAAAGGGAATTCAGGGGTGCATTCAAGGGATACCCCCTCTAGAAGAGGTCGGTTTTACGCCTGATTCTCCGAATCTGCACATTAACTTACAGTCGAGTTTACACCTAATACCTATATATGAATAGAATAGAATTTATTATGGTCGCAGGACCAACCTATATATGAGAGGCGAATTACGGGCTCCACACAATGCACTTAAGTTGTTTACATGCATTTAATCACATTATCAATTAAGTATATAGCAATGCTTGAATGGGGAAATGTTGACGAAAGCACCGCCCTGTTTCCTGGTGGAACTGCCCCCTCAGTTTCCCTCCGTTTGTTAACCCTGCCCACCTGAATCTCCCACCTTTGGTTACCTGGGTTACCTGCCGTTGGTCACTGTTGTGTCCACAGACCTGGGACCCTTGGAAGTAGGAATCTGGTTCCACACAAAACTTAGGTGGTAGATATTTATTGTAGTGCTCCTTCTTTGCAGGCAGCTACAGGCAGACTGGCCTTTGCATTGCCCGCCTGCTACAAAACCTGGAATGGATTATCTGTGCTTCATTGCAGGTCATTCATAAATCCTGGCCTGGCTCAAAGAATGGGCCTATCACAAACACTACAGTCACCTGGTTCACCTCTTCCTTTGTGCCTGATCACCATTTGTAGTAGTCCCCCCCCCCCCTGCTTAGAAGTAAATGGAAATGCAAGCCTATGGTTTCGGTCAGGCTCTTACAGAATGTCTTGCCCACCCCTTTCTGATTCCTCCGGCCATGCTTTCCTTTGCAATCGGCTTCTGCCCTCCTTTAAACAGCATTTGTAGAATAAAGATATTCCAGTCATATCTCAGTAATAATCTCAGTAATAACTTGTCTTTTTGGTGATCGGCAACATACACACAAAACATACGCACATACACATGCCTCCCAGGGAGGAATTCCCCCCACCTGTTCAGGAGTAAACGGAATGCAAGCCTATGGTGCTTGGGCCAGGCTCATACAGGATGGGACAGGAGAAACCCCCGTGGGACACTCCCCCCCCCAATGCTAGCTCCAGACGCCCTTATCTCCCCCTGCTTCGCAACCTCCTACTAGGCACATCTGCCACTCCAAGGGCAAATTTTTGTGTAGCCTTTCCATTATAATGTTGCATTTCGCACTGATGTCCCAGTTCCATACAAACTTCCCATTATTCTGCCTGTCTCTGGACACCGAGATGCCAGCACAGTTTGGTTCTGGAATGCCCAATGCTGAGCGGTCCAGAGAGCAACCTTGCCATCCCAGCAGGTCTCTGCGTCGCAGAGGTGTGTTAGATGGGAGGACTGGGCACTGCCCCACAAAAAAACCCTGGCTGGCACTGATGTCTCTTTGTCCCTTCTTCCCCTGTCCCCTCTTCCACACACAGTGCGGCTGCTGTTATTCTGCCTAGCTGTACTCAAGAGACAGAATGGTTGGTTGCAGCTGCGCCTCCGCAGTACGGAGCACTCATTGTGTGTCCTTCAGCATCGAATGAGGAGACTCGAGCGTATTGTCCGGCGTGCCAACTGGCAGTGCCATTAGAATGACCGGGCAGGGGGAAAAAAACTCGCAACATGTGAGCAGTGGCTGTGATGTAGCATCTGTGGACCGACATTCCTTCCCATGCGACTGTTGCAATTTGCCTATGATTCGCCACATTCCGCTCATTCCCATGTGTTCCCAACCTGCGCTGTGCCTTTCTGATTACTCCACCCATGCTTTTAAATGGGCTTGTACCCACCTGTAACCATTTGTAGAATAAAGATATTGCAGTAGTATCTCAGTACTAAACAGTTGTTTTTGGTCCAATACACCAGACAGACACACACGCGCACACACACACAACTTCCCAGTAAAGCAATGACAGAAGGGAGAGGGGGGTAGGTAACTCAATGTGCCTTACTCCTGAGTAAAAGCACACAAGACGACAGCTCAATGGTAAGAACTCACTTGCATTGCACGGAGACAAGTTTCCCTGCCTTTTTCCAGCCAGGATCCCAGCAAGGGAGCGGGGGGGGGAGCCTTAGTGGGCCTAAAATTAGACTCAAAATGAGCAACGCACATCCTTATTCCAACCCTCTTGCTTCCTGTAGAATCAGCTCCATGTGAGTAGCTGTGCATCTCGACGAAAGAAAGATTCCAGAGGGGTTTTAAAAGAAACTTTACTTTAAATACCAGTACGGTCAGCCATTACTAACAGTCCAACATTACTCAAGGGAAGAAGAAGAAGAAGAAGAAGAAGAAGAAGAAGAAGAAGAAGAAGAAGAAGAAGAAGAAGGAAGTGGGAGGGAGGAGACAGGAAATGAAAAAGCACAACTGTGGGAGGTGTTCCCGCTGAAGGGGCGAAGGGGCAGTTCTTCTTGCATGACATCACCACCACAGTCCGCCTATCATCATTAATGCAGATGCTCAGAAGTTGATTACACTAACATAATGCGCTGTAACTTCGGAGAAAATTAAAAGTCGCTCTTTAAAGCGAATTCGAAAAAGCGTATTAATGAGGATAAAAATCGGCTGCACGCCTGATTTGCGCTTATAGAGGTAAAACCGTTAATGCGCCGTGCATGAGCCTTAAATCGATCGTCTAGAGGAACCCGGAGATGGACAGCTAGATGAAGTTTATAAACTAGAGACTGATACCAGTGTGAAGCCAGTTATGATACCCAAGAGGAAAGTACCGGTAACTTTTAATACAGCTTCTGAAAGAAGAATTGCAAAGTCTGAAACAGCAGGGAATTATTCAACCAGTAGAGAAAAGTACAGACCAGTCTGGTGATGATCCAAAAACCATTAGGGGAACTCAGAATATACATAGATCCAAAGCCCTTAAATAAAGCACTGAAGAGAAGTCATTTTCCATTGCCCAGTATTGAAGAGATATTGCCAGGTCTATCAAAAGAAACAGTATTCTCTACCTGTGATGGCGAAAATGGATTCTGGCATATTGAGCTGGATGAAGATGCCAGTTAATTGACAGCATTGGCCACATCCTTTGGGAGATATTGCTGGCTAAGAATGCCAAGGGCATCAGTCCTGCCCCTGAGGTATTTCAAAAGAGGTTGACATAAGCCTTGGATGGTCTGGAAGGAATTCAGGCAATAGCAGATGATGTGCTGATAGTGGAAGAGGGCAATGACCTACGGCAGGACCATGATAATAAACGAACAACATTTCTGAAAAGATGCAGAGAAAGGGATATCAAAATGAATAGGGTTAAACTCAGACTGGGGGTCACTGAAGTACCATATATTGGCCATTTACTGATCCAGAAAAAGTAAGTGCTGTTCGAGACCTGCCACAACCCCAATATGTCAAGGGAGTCCAGAAATAACCAACTATTTAGCTATGTTTTGAAAAACATTTCTCAGAGAACTCTGAGATCGTGAGGCAGTTGACACATTGAGAGACATTGTGAGAGTGGGTGGAGCAACATGAAGGTGCTTTCCAAAAGGTATAGGAGATGATTGCAAGAGCCCCCATCTTGAAGTATTACAACCTGGAAGAGCCATTCATGTTTCAATGTGATGCATCAGAAACAGGTCTAGGGACTCCCACCCCACCTCCTGCCCTGTCCACAATGAGCAGGACTTTGGATATGATGGTAGCTCCACCACAGATTTCTTCCCCACTGTTTACTATAGGATTACTCTGTGCATTGCAAAACTTGTGTGGGTGTCCCAGGTTTTTTTATTTGATTCTACACTACTGTGTTTGTTTTCTTTTAACATTAACATGATATTTCTTGTGTGTTTTTTGAATGATAGATTGTGGGAATGCTGATAATGCTGTTTGTTTTTATATGTATGTATGTTTACAACAGGCATTATACTATCTACATAATAATAATAATAATAATAATAATAATAATAATAATAATATTAAAATAATTTTAACAACTTCGTTGTTTCAGTTGACCTTTAGAAATTAGCTGCTGCTCTGCCTGTTTGTATTTTGATTGCTACAGAGTTGTTTTCAGTTGTATTTTATTTCATCTTATTATTATTTTATTATTGTTGTAAACTGTTATAGACGGTTGGTGAATAGCAATGCAGGAATATTGTAAATGAATAATAAAATGATGCTCATACTTGCCAGAAGGCTATTTCAATGTGGGCCCTTGCCTTCCTCACTCTCCTAAAACTAGTCACTGACCAGTGCTTTAAACTGGCTCTGTGCTCCTCTTCACGTGTCAGCATTCTCATATTGCCTATTTTTTTAAAAAAAGGAATTTTAAAAATGCTGAACCTCAGCAGAAAGGCTGCCATCTGGTCCTGCAACAATGCTCCTCCATTTCATGAGGGTTATTTTTTTGTTTTGTTGTTTGTACATAGTTGTTTGAAGGCTGTAATTATTCTCAAACTCTTTGATTGGTGTATGTGTGTGTTTTCTTGTTGTTATTGCTTTTGGATGACTGCAGCAAGGCTGCTTCTCCATCCTATCTGTGAGAACGGCCACGGACCCAGGCTAATGTGCATTTGATCTGAAAGAAAAAATGGAAAACCCTAAATAGGACTGTAATTTATTAAACATTTTATTTCCCATTATGTTTCTGGCTGAATGCTTAAATATTCAGATGCAACCTTGTCAGAATAATATGAATAACTGAAAACCCTGAGCAGTTGTCGTGGAAACAAGAGAAAAATCATTTCAAGGGGGAAAACTTGAGGGTAGTTGAAGCCAACAGCTGAACTGAAAGGGAAGCCTGAGAAAAGAGGTCTACATTGTGAAGGAAATAAAGTCAAAAATCTGTCTAGTTTCTGGATTATGAAAAGAATAAAAATCTTTGCTCTTTTCCCTCATACTGATGGGTGTCAATTGGAAGGAGGACGGGAGAGTAGAAAAGGATTTCTGCGGCCAAAGAAATAACAGAGAAAATGCTCTGCAAGATGTTACACCATAAGACTCATATGGTTACCCAGCACCAGTCAGTCGTCACACACACACACACACACATACACACACATATATCTTCCTTGAGGTAATAGCAGCAGTCTAAAACTCTCTAAACATCACTCTGTCTGCTGAATAACTGCCATTAGCTTTAAACTGGAAGACATTTTTATGAGATATTAGTTCCAGGGTATGCGGTTTGGCACAAAGAACACATTATTCACGCACAAAACAACAGCATTAACGTAACATCCAGAATATGGCTTAAACTGACACACACCACACACACACAACTCTAGCAAACTCAAACATTTAGGCTGAAAGCGTGTCCTCAATTCACCCTCAGCATGCCTCACTATTGCAGACTGTATAGTATGGGAAACTCGCTGGGTCTGGCTGAGCTCCATTTGACAGGACTTTCAGGGAGGTTGAAGGAAGGGTGGCTCTTTGCCACTCTTGTATTGTCTTGATTTCCATGGTTACTACATATTGGTCCAGCCCTGAAGAATGCTGCTTTTAAATCAGTGTCCAAAACATTTTTTTTAATCCAGAAGATTTGTGGGGTGGGGAGCCCTTCTAGAAAATGTACAAGATGTTTCAGGCATAGGAAAGGATCCCGTCCAAAAGCATACCTGCCCACACCCATCCATAGGCATACTGAAGGGTTCAATTGCACTGTATGAGCACACACACCCCAGTTCAGACATTACAGTGATTTAATAATCAGGGAGCACTCTGGAAACTGTAGTGGTGAGTGAATGGAAGGGGCAAAAGATCTCCAAAAAGACAATTCTCAGCACCGCACCTCCAAAGACCTGGAGCTCCTGGTTATGAAGCTCCTTGGATTTCATTAGGGGCAGGCTGACCATATGAAAAGGAGGACAGGGTTCCTGTAACTTTAACAGTTGTAGAGAAAGGGGAATTTCAGCCAGTGTCATTTGTATGCAATTAGTTCCTGGTGAAACTCCCTTTTCATCACAACAGTTAAAGTTGCAAGGGCCCTGCCTTCTTTTGTATATGGTCACTCCAGTATAGTGCCTGCAACTTTAACTGTTGTGATGAAGGGGGAATTTCACCAGGAACTAATTGCATACAAATGACACTGGCTGAAATTCCCTTTTCTCTACAACTGTTAAAGTTACATGAGCCCTGTCCTCCCTTTCATATGGTCAGCCTAATTAGGGGAGCTTCTTCTGAAGTGCCTCAAAATTCAGGAACATTTTTTAAGGCAGCACACTTGGGGAAGGGGGAAGGAAATGGAGCTGCTTTTGGAACAGGGTTTATGGAAGTCTCGCTATGCATATAGAATTCATTGCCCACCTTATTTTTGAGTCCTTATTCCTGATGATAAAACACGACACACCGCTTATCTTTTTGAGACAATTTGCTGCAAGACTCTAATATCCAAAACAGTGAGCGAAGCAAGTTTGGGAAAGAAAAGCATGCAAGAAATTCTCATATTTAGATGCAACGATTTAAATCACATTTCAAATCTATGCTGAGTTTCATTTGAGCATATGAAAAATCTAATTGCCCCCATGTCTGTCACCTATTCATCAGGCAATTGTATCAAGAGCGGAAACAATGGATGGCAGGGATTCTGCTTCTTGCTGTAGTATAGCAAGGGCTGGATCTCAGTGGCAGGTGATGAAGGCAGCAGCAAACAGATGCAGCCTGCCATCAGCACCTGAGCATGCTGGGGCCAGCTTCCCTTATTTCTTCTTATTTAAAAACAAAAAAAAATTATAGTCAGTGCACAGCCAGCTAGGTATTTACATGTTTACAAATGCTCAGCTTATCAGCAAAACCAATCAGAGAAAAATTGTTGGCATGTTGGAGGAACCTGGGGCCTAGGGTTCACGTTATATTGTCTACATATTTCTCTTTTTTATTTTGCATTTTGTATTTTCCAGTTATTTGCATGTTTTGATGTGGCTGTCATTTTTGTCATGGCCTTTGCCTTGTACAAGAATTTCCTTTGAAAGAAAATGTTAAAGGCACAGCTACAAACAATTCCAACAAGGAAAAAAGGTAGAAGACAACAGGAGAAGCCAATGCATCTCCACAAAAAGCTTAAGAGATGACCTGAAAACAAAAAAGGACACATATAGGAAGTGGAAGGAAGGCCAGGCTACAAAAGAAGAGTACAGACAGGTAGCACAGAACTGCATGAATGGCATCAGGAAGGCTAAAGCTGAGAATGAGCGGAGGTTAGCGACGAATGCTACAAGGTTTGTGTGCAGTAAAAGACAGAGGAAAGAAATGGTGTTTCAACTATTCAGTGAGGATGGCAAAATTATAACAGATTACAAAGAAAAGACCAAAGTGTTTAGGCTGACCATCTGAAAAGGAGGACAGGGCTCATGTAACTTTAACAGTTGTAGAGAAAAGGGAATTTCAGCCAGACGGAGAGGCGGGTAAGAAATAAATTGTTATTATTATTATTATTATTATTATTATTAGTTCCTGGTGAAATTCCCTCTTCATCGCAACAGTTAAAGTTGCAGGCACTAGTGACCATATACAAAAGAAGGCAGGGCCCCTGCAACTTTAACTGTTGTGATGAAGAGGGAATTTCACCAGGAACTAACTGCATACAAATGACACTGGCTGAAATCCCCTTTTCTCTACAACTGTTAAAGTTACAGGAGCCCTGTCCTCCTTTTCAGATGGTCAGCCTAAAAGTGTTCAATTCCTACTTTGACTCAGTCTTCTCCAGAAAGAGGATCTATAACGCGCCCCACCCCAGTAAATATGATGTACAAGCTGAAGGGGCAGGATTGCAGCTTGAGATTGATAAACAAATGGTCAAGGAACACCTAATTTTTTTTTATTCCGTTCAAATCTCCAGGGCCCAATGAACTGCATCCTAGAGTAATAAAGGAACTGGCAGAAGAACTCTCAGAACCACTGTTTATTATCTTCGCGAAATCATGGAGGACAGGTGCCTTCTATGAATAAATGTTTCATTTTCCAAATTTTCTAGTGATGGGGCGAAGTGTTTACTAAATTTTAGATTTATAGCTCATGGAAAATACCCTAAGAACTTCTCTGTCTTCAGTTATACCCACATGTCTTTATACATATGAATGAATAGAAATAATGGAGTAACTTTCAACACTAAACATTTAAGAGCCATTATCAATCTTTGGCTTGCTTTCCAGTTGCTGTGCTAAAGCCCATAAGGCACACTGAAAATGTTAAAAGACTATTTTAAAACAGTGGGCTTCACTTAATTAACATATTAAGATCAGGTGTTAAGGGCACACAACCAGCTTTGGGGAAGTGCCACACATTAAGCAAAACTGAAAAGCATGTGGCTGAGCCAAACATTGTTGATGGTTACTGTTGAAGGCATTTACAAAAAGAATATGCCTTCTGGTATTTGAAGTCTGGACTGTCTTGTTTTGTGGGGAATACAGAACTTTCCTTAGGCAAGGAGAAATTTCTCAAGTGTCTGCCCTCATTATATAAGCAGCAAGGGAAACGGAACAGTATTTTTATCCAGATCAGTATTTTTATTAAGAGGCAAAGACAAAAGCAGAAGGCCAGAGGCAAGAGGAGCAGCTGCATGAACTGTGTTGTCCTTCAGAGTAGGAGGGAGATGTTTGTCAAAACACTGCCCACAGAATCTTTTTTTTAAAATGTGTTTATAACTTACTTTTTTTCAATACAGGCTGTCTAGGACACAACCCCTGGCAGAACTAGCACTGGGAGATCTCAAACCATCGCCAGATGGGCTCCCTGTGTCCCATTTCACAGAAGCAAATGAGGATACATAGTTTATGTTCCAAATGTCCCTGTTTAGCATGGGCTGTCCTGTTCTCTGCTACCTGTCCTTGGGAGGGGGGAATGTCCCTGTTTGGAGAGATTTGGGGATAGTCTTTTAATATTTTGTTAGAGTTACTTCGTAATTATTGTATAAAAGGGAAACGAATTCTGGTGCAATGCTGTTGCCATTTTGTCTTGAGAAGGAGAGGGTTTGAGGAAAGGCAAAGTGGCTGATTTTTGTTAACTGGAACAAAATTCCAAAATCCGTATCAGGGAAATATCTTTATTTATTAGTCCAATTCAAATGTCACAAAATAGTGTGCAAGTGCTCAGGTACTTTGGAACTCTTCATCAGCTCGATGGTAAGCAAAGCAAAGGTGTGTGTATTTGGGAGGGGGCAAACCCTGGCCGGTGTTGAAGCCATGAAGTGTGCATTTACTTGCACTTTTGAGATGTAATGTGGAAGGATCTTGCAGACAGTCAAATTAGGCTCCGTTAGGTGCTTTGGTAGTTTCTGGTTGCATGTAGGATTGTTTTGGGCTGCTCAAAATCAGAATCAAGTCATTAGCGAAATCATGGGGAGCAACCATGCTTTTTCCTGCTCTTGCCAGGCAGCTCTGTAGCCCTTTGTGACAAACCATGCACAAGCCACTGTGCCGGGTTCACATGTCATGACAAACTACTCTGAAACCAAGCCACCCTGAACAACACAAAGCAAGTCATGGATTCTCAGGGTTGCTTGTGCATGGTTAACAAAGAGTCAGGAAACCAAGTTGGGTTTGGAGCCCATGACAAGCAACTCTAAAATAAAGAAGGCTGAGAACCTACTGTGGGTTTCATGTTATGAGAACCAGGCCGCTGTGGTGCCCTTCAAATAGGAGTCATTGGTTTATCATAAGGCTAGTTCACACCTACCTGCTCATCACTTGATTACTAAACACTTAGCTTGTATGTCAATCTGTGAACTACCTCAGTGTAGAAGTACTGTTTATGATGTGATATTTATTTATTTATTTATTTATTTATTTATTTATTTATTTATTTTATATCCCATGTTTTCTCTTCTTGCAAGGAACCCAAGGTGGCTGACAGTCCTCCTCCTCTCAGTTTTTATCTTCACAACAACCCTGTGAGGTAGATTAGGCTGAGACAGACCCAAAGTCACCCAGTGAGCTTCATGGCAGAAGGGAAGCTAGAACCCAGATCTCCCAAATCTCAGTCCAACACACAAAACACTACACCACACTGTCTTGAACCCTCTATCTGTGTTGGTTAAGTTATGATGACTCTTTGTTAAATTCAAATTATCATTCTGACAAGGTTCACATAACACTATGTTTATTTTCTGGAACAACCCATGATGAGAATCCACGGTCTTCAGTGAGGGTTATTTTTCTTATGATGGATTAGTAGGTTGTCTGTCACACAAGCATGGGTTACAGAGGTCACCTACAGAGCTGAGCAGCAAGAGCAGCCAAAAACGTTAACACTTCTCTGTTCTTCTCAAGTGATCTTTATTCCTGCCTCAGTAGAAGCTGGGATACCTGCCACAGGAGGACTGTAGGAGGAGAAGGGGTGAGGGGAAATTAAATAAACTACTCTGTGTAGCTTGTTTGCCTGATCATCTGACGGGAACACAGTAGGTTGTTTGCATAACTACTTAACAAACGTAGCTTGCTACACACCAAGGGTTAGCGAAATGTGTTAACCCAGTCTCTATGTTCAGGCAATGAACTTGCCATTGGCCAAGTTTTATTAAGCACATCTCTGCCCAAGGCACTTGTGTGACACCTGCAACGTCCATGGGAATTGCATGAATAGCTGAGGTGCAATTGACAGGGACTAAGCCTGTCTCCACTCCCACCATTCATGTGAGTACATTTCATTATTTACATGTATGCAAATTTAAAATTGCTTAGCATGGAGGCTTAGAAGGGGAAAACGATAGAAATTCAAAATGCTTAGATCTACTGAAAACCAGGTAGGATCTACGCTACTGCTTTATAACTGTTTATAAGAGTCTTGATAACTGTTTATAACAGTCTTGACAACTGTTGGGGCCCAAGACACTTTTCATATAGCATTTTCAAACTGCTTTCAAAGTGTTATATCCTGCTTGGTGTAGATCTGGCCCAGTCTACTGGACTTCCAATTCACACAGGAAAAATGTGACTCTATATTAATATTGGATGCTCCATGATTTGGAGTCACTGGGTCAGAGTGTTCCTGATCATCCTGTCTACCTTCTTTTACATATGTATTCCTTATGGCCTAATAGGTTTTATCATGCAAGGAAGGAATCACTTCCAGTATAGTACATTAAACTCTGCAGTCTGCAGGGGAGTGCAGTGATTGCATTTGGTAACAATGATTCCAAAATTGAGATGGAGGTGACTTTACCAAATTAGGCACTAGTGATTGGCTCAGTTTTGTCACTGGCTGCCTTTATCTTGTTCTTCAAACTAATGGATTCTGTCAGATACAAAACAATTTGGATGGTTAATTAAGGTTAACAGGGCTGCTTCCTTCCCCTCCTCCAATACAGCAAGTTCTTTCTACTATTTATTACAAATACGGGCCAAATTTGGATCTCATGTACAATGAGGCAGGACCTCCTTTCCAATGGCTGTGTTCCAAAATTGCTACATTGAAAGGAAGTTATTTTTAAAAGGCTAGCCAAGTTCTCTCTCCCTCAGACAATATTGCACTGGTGGGTGAGTAAAGAGGTGGGTTCTACTTCGAGGGAACGGGTTGAAATCAAAAGTGTGTGTGAGGAGATCTTTTGCTTCTTCACTGGACATCTGCCTTTCAATCTCCAAGAACACATTTTAGCACATATGCTCAAAAAGGGAGTCTATAGATTATACTCCACCAATGCCTTGAATAAAAATTTGGTGCTTCCTTTTTTCTGCAAGACTTTGCAAATTATGTTTCCTTTGGAATACAGATAGTCGCAGTCCCAGATTAATCAAACCAAAAGCTACAGAAGAGGGTAGACCTCCTGCATCCCAGTGTGAACTAGAGAAAATCATTTTTTACTCCAAGGATATAAATTTGTCAGAACCTGAGCATGAGCAAAGTTTACCCAGCAAGCCTCCCCAGATAAAATTGTACTGGGAAGTATGTGCACCATTATAGCACTAGTATCAGTGAAATCAACCATTCCACTAACCCTGATAGTTTGATAGCTGTGCAAATGTAAGAGGAGAAGAATAATGGAGCCTAATTCAGAACTGTAGCTGATACACATTAATGTGGCATTTTAAAAGGACCAAATTATGTTTCCTTAAGGACAGAAAACAAGTAGACCTGAAGGGATTGCTTGCAACCCAGTTTAGTGCTTTTATCATCCTATGAGCTAAATCCAATGTCACACAAGTGGAGTTTTATTCCTCCTCCAGCCCCTCCCACTGCACATTCCCCAGATCTGCTTTGGAGGCTCTCCCCACTCACCCCGGAAGCAGATCTGGGGTGTATGCAGGGTGCTGTGGAAATTTGATCCCTTCTGCTGATGAAAATACAACTTTAGATACAACCATGTGACTTGTATATGATTGGGGAAGAGCTGCAATTGGAAATTAGAAAAATGGAACAGGTTGTTTTGTTTTTAGTACATGAAATAATAGGCACATGACAACACAATGTTCTTGAAAAAGAGAACATTTTTTTTCCCTAAGAGTGAAATTGACTAGTCCAGACTGGTTGCTAGCTAGTCTAGTCAGTTTCAATATTCATAGAATAATAGAATAGTTGAGTTGGAAGGGGCCCATAAGGCCATCGAGTCCAACCCCCTGCTCAATGCAGGAATCCACCTTAAAGCATACCTGATGGATGGTTGCCCAGCTGCCTCTTGAATGCCTCTAGTGTGGGAGAGCCCACTACCTCCCTAGGTCATTGGTTCCATTGTTCTACTGCTCTAACAAACAGGAAGTTTTTCCTGATGTCCAGCCAGAATCTGGCTTCCTGTAACTGAAGCCCATTATTCGGCATCCTGCACTCTAGGATGATCAAGGAGAGATCCTGGCCCTCCTCTGTGTGGCAACCTTTCAAGTATTTGAAGAGTGCTATCATGTCTCCCAACAGTCTTCTCTTCTCAAGGCTTAACATGCCCAGTTCTTTCAGTCTCTCCTCAGAGGGCTTTGTTTCCAGATCCCTGATCATCCTCGTTGCCCTCCTCTGAACCCCCTCCAGCTTGTCTGTATCCTTCTTGAAGTGTGGTGCCCAGAACTGAACGCAGTACTCAAGATGAGGCCTAACCAGTGCTGAATACAGGGGAACTAGTACCTCACATGATTTGGAAGCTATGCTTTTATTAATGCAGCCCAAAATTGCATTTCCTCTTTTTTTGCAGCCACATCACACTGTTGGCTCATATTCAGCTTGTGATGTACAATTCCAAGATCCTCCTCGCTTGTAGTTTTTCTGAGCCAAGTATCCCCCATCTTGTAAATATGCATTTGGTTTCTTTTTCCTAGGTGTAGAACTTGGCTTTTATCCCTATTAAATTTAATTCTGTTGCTTTCAGCCCAGTGCTCCAGTCTATCAAGATCACTTTGGAGTTTGTTTCTGTCTTCTAGGGTATTAGCGAACCCACCCAATTTTGTGTCGTCTGCAAATTTGATAAGCATTCCCTGCACCTCTTCACCCAAGTCATTAATAAAAATGTTGACAAGCACTGGGCCCAGGACTGAGCCCTGCGGTACCCCACTCATTATCTCCCCCAGTTTGAGAAGGTACTATTGATAAGCACTCTTTGAGTCTGATTCTGTAGCCAACTGTGGATCCACCTAATAGTTGTTCCATCTAGCCCACTTTTAGCTAGTTTGCAAATCAGAATGTTATGGACACTTTGTTACTTCACTTTTGCCACGGGGGTCACAGACCTGCTTTTGGGAGAAGACTGAGGCAAAGTAGGAATTGGGCACTTCAGCCTTTTCTTTGTCATCTGTTATCAATTTGCCATCCTCTTTAAGCAGCTGAACCACCATTTCTTTCCTCTCTCTTTTACTATGCACATACTTGAAGAAAGCTTTTTTGTTGTTTTTAGCATTCCTCGCTAGCCTCAGCTCATTTTCAGCTTTAGCCTTCCTGATGCCAATCCTGCACTTCTGTGCTACCTTCTTTTGTAGCCTGGCCTTCCTTCCACATCCTATATGTGCCCTTTTTTGTTTTCAGGTTGTCTCTAAGCTTTTTGTGGAGCTACATTGTTTTCTTCCATTGTCTTCTATCTTTTTTCCTTGTTGGGATTGTTTGCAATTGTCCTTTAAAATTTCCTTTTTATTAACTCTCACCCATCTTGGACTCCTTTTCTCATTAGGGCCACTTGCCATAGGACCTTACTTATCATAGTTCTGAGTTTATTAAAATCAGCTTTCCTAAAATCCAGAGTACAAGTATGGCTACACTCAACATTTGCTTCCTTTAAAATCAAGAACTCAAGTATGACGTGGTCACTTTCCCCCAGAGTTCCTGTAACTGCCACTTTATCCACTAAGTCACCCCTATTGGTCATTATCAAGTCAAGGATAGCTGATCCTATAGTTCCTTCCTCTATTTTTTGTAGGAGAAAGTTATAGCCACACATGTCAAGAATTTATTGGAAGGGCCACTTTTGGCAGAATTTGTCTCCCAACAGATATCAGGGTAATTGAAGTTCTCCGTTACTACTACATTGCACTTTCTTGAAACACTGGCAATTTGCTTTTCAAAAGTTTCATCTTTGTCGTCTCCTTGATTGGGTGGTTGGTACTAGACTCCGACTATCATGCTCCTTTTATTCCTTGCCTCATTTATTTTAATCCAGATGCTCTCGATGGGGCTACCAGGCTCATCCTCCTGTATTTCTGTGCAGGGATAAGTATTTTTAACATATAGTGCCACTCCGCCTCCCTTTTATATTTCTTCTGTTCTTTTTGAACAGGTTATATCCTTCAATTGTTATAGTCCAGTCATGGGAGTCATCCCACCAAGTTTCAGTTATACCTATCAAGTCGTATTTGCCTATATGTATTAAGAGTTCAAGTTCATTCCGTTTGTTTCCCATACTCTGGGCATTAGTATATAGACATCAAAGTCCATGTGCTTTATAGTCTGGCTTCTGTCCTACATTATTGTGAATAGTATTTGGGGGCGCTATTAGAGTTGTCCTCTCTATTATAATGTAAAAACCTTCATCCATTGTTGCCTCCAAGTTTACGTCTCCCTCTCCCATAGGATTCTGTTTAATCCCTCCTGATGAAGTTTTTTATACTGTGGTCAAACACGTTCTCCTCAGCCCTTGTAAGGTGCAACCCATTCCTTGCCAGCAGTCCATCTTCCAAGTAGCGTAGCCCGTGGTCCCAGAATCTGAATCCCTCACGTCGGCACCATCTTCGTAGCCAGTCATTCACCCGGAGTATTTTTCTTTCCCTTTATACTCCTCTTCCAAGAATTGGAAGGATGGATAAGGAAACTATCTGGGCTCCAAAGTTCTTGAGTTTCCTTCCCAATGCTTCAAAGTCTGATGTGATTTCTTCATAGCTCTGCTTGGCAGTATCGTTTGTTCCCACATGAATGAGACTGATTATCTGGATCCATTTCAGTCGGGTTTCAGGCCTAGTTTTGGTATGGAAACAGCCTTGGTCGCCCTGTATGATGACCTACGTTGAGAGAAAGACAGGGGGAGTGTGACTCTGTTGATTCTCCTTGATCTCTCAGTGGCTTTCGATACCATCGACCATGGTATCCTTCTGGGACGACTGGCTGAGTTGGGAGTGGGAGGCACTGCATTGCAGTGGTTCCGCTCCTACTTGGCGGGTCGGCTGCAGAAGGTGGTGCTTGGGGAACATTGCTCAGCCCTGTGGATTCTCCAGTATGGGGTTCCACAGGGGTCAGTTTTGTCACCCATGCTGTTCAACATCTACATGAAACCGTTGCGTGCAGTCATCCGGAGTTTTGGAGTGCATTGTCATCAGTACGCTGATGACACGCAACTCTATTTCTCCTTTTCATCTTCATCAGGTGAGGCTGTGGATGTGCTGAACCAGTGCCTGGCTGCGACAATGGACTGGATGAGGGCTAATAAACTGAAACTCAATCCAGACAAGACTGAGACGCTGTTAGTGGGAGGTTCCGCTGACCGGATGGAGGGTGTTCAACCTGTTCGGGATGGGGTTGCACTCCCCTTGAAGGAGCGGGTTCGTAGCTTGGGGGTTCTCCTAGAACCATCTTTGTCACTTGAGGCGCAGGTGGCCTCAGTGGCACGGAGTGCCTTCTACCAACTTTGGTTGGTGGCCCAGCTACGTCCCTATCTGGACAGGGATAACCTGGTTTCAGTTGTCCATGTTCTGGTAACCTCCAAGTTAGATTACTGCAATGCACTCTACGTGGGGCTGCCTTTGAAGGTGGTTCAGAAGCTGCAGCTTGTGCAAAATGCAGTGGCCAGATTGATAACCGGAACCAGTAGGTTCAAACATATAAGACCTACTCTGGCCCGCTTGCATTGGCTGCTTGTATGTTTCCTTTTTAAAAAAAAAAAATTAATTTTTATTTTGTCCCACCTATATTCAGTGAGGCTTACTCCCAGGAAAGTGTAATTGGATTACAGCCCAACTGTCCTATTGAAATGTTACCCTCTGCCAACTCATCCTTTTGCACTTTTAGCCTCACATGTCAGGAATATTCTGTCTGGAATGGGAGTCATTAATATTTTTTGCAAATGAAAGCAGAGAAACTATGAGCATCAAGAGATGGCTGAGATGTTCAAAACCAAGATTTTAAAATTTTTTTTTATTGTAAATGCAATTTCATTCCTTGGTCATCTGATGCCCAGCTTAACTCCAGTCCTTCTGCGTCCTCTCCTGAATACACCCACTCATACACCCACAGATTCTAGACTTCTTAAACAAATTGAAAATGCCTAAAATTCTTCAGGAAATTAGATCCCATAGTAGAGGAAGAAATAAAAAGAGGCCATAACCCCCCTGAGTTCTAGGTGAAGATGACTTTCTCATAGGATTTTATGAACTCTCTTAGCCCTCTCCAGCTTCTAGACGGCTAAAACATTTCTAATGAAGTGGCGGGGAGGGGGATGGCCATGCAGGTTGGATTCTCTCTGACCTTCCTTCAATCACTTGTAGCAGGAGCCATCAGGCAGGATGCACAAACATGCAACCTTGCTCACAAGCCACAATTTAAAAAAATAAAATTTGAAAAGTTGTGGGTTGTGAACTGGGCTATTGAGTCAAATAGCAATGAAATGTCAAAAATATAGACTGTGAAAATTTGATTAAAGCTTAAACCCTATGCAAAATGCAAAGAGTGACTATTTCACTAGCAGTAACGGGCGATCACACAGCCTGTAACATTTGCTTTTCATTGTCATTTGACTTCTTGGTTTACAACTTCTTTGGCAATGCCTACTGAGGTTAACACTTCATACATGAGATGAATGCCACAAGAGGGAATGCCATAATAAATACTTTTGTCTTTAATGTGCCACATGACTCTTTTGTTGTACTTGGGAGAAAGCCCCACTGAGTTCAACGAGATTTACTCCTGAATATGTGTGCATAGGATTGAGACCTTAGTCTTTCTCTGGCTCAGAGTGGAGTGAAGCTAAATATAGGTAGCACTGTAATTTCATAGAAGAGCTTAAACTTCTGTTTTCTCTTTAATGCAGCTGGAATACATGATCCTGTACTGGAAGATAAGCAGATTTATATACTCAACCTATATTTTTAATAGATTGGCAGAAGTGCACTTAGGACTTTGCATGTGTGCCTTTTATAAGCAAAACTGTTCATTGCAAACTAGGCACATCAGAATCAACTAATTTCAAACAGCATATCAAAATGTGATCAAAACTACAGTCTAAACAGAGTAAATCTCCAGAGTTTTGGACTTCAGCTCCCAGCATTCCTGACCATTGGCTATGCTGGCAGCAGCTTATGGGAACTGAAGTTCAAAACATTTGGAGATCTATCCTCTGCCCATCCTTGCTCTAAATCCATGATGGCAGACTAATATATTTTTGGAGGGTTATTCGATTCTCCCTACAGCAGGGTATACCTATCTTTAAGATGGAGCTTAGAATTAGTCTCCATAATAAAGTTGATGTGATCTGTGTATTAATTCGAAATATTTTCATCCCATTCTATCATCCCAAGGACTTTCAGAGTGGTTTACCATTTTAAAAAATAGTTCTTAAAAACTGCAAAACAATAGAATGCAATATTTAAAAGCAGCAGCATAATAAACACATACAGCTTCAGGATTAAAATACCTAAATGATGATACTAAAAGGCCTAGGCAAATAAAAATGTATTTAGCTAGCACTGGAAGACAGCAGGATCTGTGCCAAGCAATCGTCCCCATTGAGAACATTGCACAACCAAGGTGCCATCCTTTCCTTGAGTCCCACCCAACTCACTTCATAAGGCTGGGGAACTCAGAGAAGGGCCTCTGAGAATATCAGTGTTTGCCAGAAGGCAGATAAAATAGACATGGGGGACACCCATTGGCCATCTCTGACCAAAAGACTTAACAAAACTTGTCTTGTTGAAAGTTGCTGATATTTTTTGTTCCAAATGAGGCCACAAGGTGGCAATACAGTATAACAGATGAGCAACCTCATAGCTAT
This sequence comes from Anniella stebbinsi, assembly GCA_029215795.1. Classification (NCBI taxonomy): domain Eukaryota; kingdom Metazoa; phylum Chordata; class Lepidosauria; order Squamata; family Anniellidae; genus Anniella; species Anniella stebbinsi. The sequence continues at coordinate 195,540,372 of JARDYH010000003.1, forward strand.
GGGCCTGGATATTGCCTCACCCCCCATTCAGTTCTCCCCATATTGCCCCACCCCCCATTCAGTTCTCCCCATAGCTCTCTCCATTGCGGAAAAAAATGGCGTAATTCTAAAACTGCTGTGTGAAAATGGAATGTAGGGCAAATTCCGACCTGTGAAAGTCTATTAAAGGCACAGTTGAACAGTAACTCCTGAGCCATTTGGGATTACTAGCGATCCAATACAAAAACGAGACGTGAAATTGTTTTACTGAGAATTCATTGGTCACAAACCCCAAATGTGCAATGGCCAGACAGGCACTTGGCACACGATTAGAGCTGCAATACAAATAACTTGTTCCACCAGGTGGAGCATGGAGTGCTTTCCACTGACCTCCCGTAGGACAAGCAACATTTAAATTAGTCTTAGAACTCTTTATCTAATTGGATCCCTGGGCTACTTACTGTAGGAGAAACATTTGCACTGGCTTGAATTAAAGAGAGTGCTTGATGTCTTTACATAAAGGGAGAATTAACTGTCCCCTGAAAGACATTAACACTCTGTGGGGACAGATTTGCCAGTTTGGCTTTCTGCGCTGAATGTGATTCCTGTGCTGAAAATGGAATGGTCCCCTATTCAATGCTAACAAAGTTTCCATCCCATTATACCAAATGCCTTCTATAGTGAGGGCAGTGGTATAGAATTTTGTTTAAAGTCTGCTTAAATGCATCATCAGAATGGAGCATAATCAATGTTCCACTGGAAACCCTTTAATAAATGTTACCCCGGCAAGTTTAAATATTTGTTCTGTTCTGGACTATTATGGAATACTAACCACAGAAGCCTGCTACTTGAGTTTAGCTAGAGTTTAAGAATACAATGTAAAGCTTGGGGTATCCATTAACAGAAGTATAATTTTCTTACCAAAAGTTCAACTGTGGCTTTCCTGTATTTCACCAATTATCTAGATTTAAACGTATGTGTTAAGGTGGCGACTGCTACGTAAATTGGGGATTTGGAATTGGCAAAAAAGTCAATTTTCCCATTTTAAACCTAGGTTTAACAGTCATGCCAGGGTAAAAGTGGAGCAGTTATTTTTATGGAACACAGATCTAAGAGAGAAAGGAACGGATTTATTCTCTCTTGGCTTACCTCACCAAGTTGCTGTCATGCCAGAAGGCAGTGGAGAAACTATGTCCTCCCAGGCTAACACGGAGTTCCTCCCTGGTGCAAGAAGGGAAGGTGAAGTCTTAAGACTTCAAGCAGATAGATTTGCAAGCCAGTATTTGCTCTCATATATTTTTAATCTCACATTCTAAAGAGCAAGGGGAAAAAGTAGCATAGCACTGAAAAACATGTAGCATCTCTATAGAAACGCAGGATACACAGTTTCTCTCAAATGAGAGCTTTACATCTTCTTGGATCGTTTTAAAAGCCTCTTGACATTCTCCTAGATCTTTAAAGATAACTTCTACAGCACCAGTAGAAAGTGCTTTATAATTGTTTTTTCCTTTATAGTATAAAGTTTGTGCTCATACAGCCTTGGACGCCAGTGTCTGACATATCACAAACTGCTTTTTGCAACTTAGCTCCCTTTCGAAAGCATTGGGCAGATGCGATAGAGACACACAAGACCAAAATCTTCTTTAGTGCACACACACATTATTGTGGTTCTTTGGAACTTGGCTGATATTTCTTGGCAACTATCGTGTGTGTGTGAGTGTGTGTGTGTGTCTGTGTGTGTGTGTGTGTGTTTTAATACGAGTGTATCTTCTCTCTGGAAACAGCCTGAAAACATAACTCTTGTTAGTGAATACATATATTTTAATGATCAAATATACTTTAATGATCAAATTGAATAAATCAGTAGCCAAGGCAACACCCGAGGCAAACCAGATTAATAAAACACCTGCTCCCCTGACTCTGTGCTCCTTCACTGTTGTGTTCTTCTAAAACCTAATAGTTATTGTCTACATGGAGCCCTTGACTGAAAGCTCTCCTGTTACTCTGCTCCAAATACAACTCCGGAAAGGAATGCCACTAGAAAGTTGTTGGGAAGACTTTATTATTTAAAATAAAATCATTTATCACTGCTCTAGACCCTGCCAAGGCAATTAAAGGATACACTATATACATTACAGAAAGGAAAGCCCTTCAGACTCTGAAATGCTGAAATTATACGGAGCACCTTTTTTCTTTCCTTTTTTAAATTAAAGTAACTGCCTTGTAAAAGTATCACTTAATTTGCATGTAAAGGGAGGAACTCCTAATGAGTCTGCAATGGTTCAATTAACCTTTCACTCCCCTAAATTGTAATTTAAATTCAAGCCTCTTTTGCTGTGCCATTTGCAAGATTATATTCAGTATATCTCTGGACTGTCAATTCCAACAAACCACTTAGCTGAGAGATGTTTAAGTTTTTGTTCTGCTGCCTTCCCAACAAGTTAATAGATGAAGGCTGCAATCCTAAATCCACTTACCTTAGAGTAAGTCCCTTTGAACTCAATAGGACTTACTTTTGAGTAGATATGAACAGGATTGTGGCGTGAGATGCCAAGATGAGTGATCAAAAAACTAGAAGCTGAGATATACAACTTTTTAAATTATTCATTAACAGGTAGACAGCTTATCTATGTAACTGCAAGGACCAAAGCGTGTGGCAATACATGCATGGAACATGGTAAAAACTATTCAAATCAACTTGAACTCTTCAATGTTTAAAACAACTGGCCAAAACTATAAAATCACATAAAAATTCAACAAGTTTGCATCAAATACTACTGAAAGAGAAATGGAGGAACCAATATTTTAAATTAAACAAAATTTTCAACCCAACTTAGCTACCAAGATAACTGAAGCTGTTTAATGAATAAGCCATGTTTATGGTATTGAGAATTAACAGAATTATCTAAAATTCCAGTTCTCAGAATAAAGGTGGGAGGATGTAGGCAATACAATGGAGTTAATCTTCAATTGTACCTCTTCCTTGTGAGCTGTACCACAAATACAATATGCATATAATTCCAGGTATTGAATATGTCCCCTCAGGAATCCTGGGGTTGTCTACACATGGGGAAAGCCCCGCAGTGGCTGTGGATTTGCACCCCATCGGTTAGATGACACAGGCACAGCTTCACAGCCACAGCGGGGCTTCCCCGTGACATTTTTTTTGAAAAAGTCAGGGATTTACCCCAACTTTTTCGAAGGGAGCTAGGTCAGCACAGTGCTTCCGCCATGTAATGGTGCTCTGCAGCCAATCTGGGATAGAACCTGGTGGAAGGCGACCAGCGATTTGTCGCTTTCCACCAGGAACAGCACAAGCGTGGCTCTGGAACCTGGATGGCTGCCCAGAAACCCCGCGCTTCCTCCTCAGCATCAGGATTACCTGACATCACACCAGAAAAGGGAAAGCCAGGAAAGGGAAAGCGCAGGGTTGAGGAGGAAGGTGGCACCAACACAGCCCCCTGTACAGCATAGTTTAAAAACTCTGAGAATGCCAAAATTCTAAGAAAATTCTCAGTGTTTTGGCCCTCTACAAACAGCTTGAACCACAGGCTTTACTTGTTTTGAGATTGAGAATTTGGCAATTAAAAGAAACCTCAATTTAAATTTAAAAAATCATCCCAAAAATGTGATTACATTTTTTTGCTTTATGAAGAGACAAAAAGATGTCACAGTTTAGAATCAGATTATCCCTGATGCCCTGGGGTACTTCACAGTTTCTTTGATTTCTTTTCTAACAGTGGTGAAACAGTCTACTGGTCTGTACTTCTTCTGTGTAATCTACTCAAATAAATGGATAGTTAATGTACCGTAATGGCTATGGGCACTACTCATAACTTTGCCCTTATTAAAAGCCATGGGGTTAAAAATATATAACTGTTTATAAAAGCCCTCAAGAACAAGATGCTGCCAATTTATTAGGCAGCATTAAAAAAAGTTACCTGTTTTTAATATAAGTATCTTTTTTTAAAAAAAAAATCACAGGTAGCAGGTACCATCTTAGAAGAGGTAAATCTCTTCCTCTCAAACAGAGGAGAATGCTTCCAAGATGGTACCTGTTGTGACCCATCCATTCCTTGCATAAAAAGCAAACTGGGGTTTTTCTTCAGAATTATTCTTATTCATATGCATGTATATGAGAATTAATCTATTAAATCATATGTTTAAACTAAGAGTATTGAAATTGGGTGAGTCTTATCAAGAATTTATGTGAAAATTATCTCAAATTCAGTTTTTTTCCCACCCCATAAATTAGCTTCCAATAATCCTGCACTGGCGATCTTGGTTCTGAATATTTGTACAAATGGAATCACTAAATTCCTTCCCTGGTGTGACAAACTGTAGAACTGCTTTACAAGGCTTGCAAAGTGTATGTAGACCTTTGCCTGATGAAGAGAGCGCTGAAGAACTTGAACGTTTGATCACCATTTTGGAATATTTTGGTTAGTCCTAATAAAAGTATTGACCTACTGTGTTTTTTTTTTAAAAATCTTATGGACCACCATACCTGCCTTTGCTTTTTGTAAGATTTGGTGAACTTTCAGTTTAATTCCTTTAAGACGCTTACTCCAGGATGTGCTGTACAAAAAAAAAAGGTAATTCCCAGCTACTGTGATGCAAGAAGATTACATGCCATGTTTTATAACTTTGGGAGGATAATTCATCCAGAAAGGTAATTTAAAAGTCCATTAAATTAATAAAATGAATACAAATACGGTTACAATGTTATACATACTTACCTGGGTGTAAGCCCCATTGAATTCAATGGAGCGTTCTACTGAGTTGATATGCGTAGGTTTGAACTGCAAGTGCCATTAATCAAATAAATTCATCACACAAGTGGTGCCCCAGGTGCTACACAAAACATATAAGGGACATGTTCCCTGCCCAGACGACTTACAAAGGCTGAATAAACAAGCTTATTAAAGTGCCTTATTTGATATCAGTGGGACAATTCCAGTTCTAGGGCTGCAGGACCAAGGTATAGCTGCTTTAAACCTACAAACAGAAGTTTCCTTTCTGCCATGTGCAGTGTGAAATTGTTATACGAAAAGAAAGTCTGGCTTTTGGAGCATGTAGTAGAAATATTAATTTTTATTATTTAAACATCAGGAACACCTAATTTTTCAAGAACAAAATATTGAAGCAACTCTGGCTCTTGACTTGTCCAACCCAACTACTAGAATACCTTGCCCATAATATAAAAATTCACAAGGCGTTGCTCAATTGCTTCCTAGCCTATTTATTTCTCAGCATGCAATTTCTGGAGGAATAAAGGTTCAGTTTCAATCTGCCTGGGTCATTCATTATTGGAACAGCAAGGCCCTCTTCTGGACTGTAATCATAATACGCTCGAGGAACAATCCTACAAAGCACTGAAATATCTGCTGTAAACTTTATCTTTGCCTTTTCTTATTTCCATTCTCTCCTACCCGAAACAACACGTTAAGCCATGGTTAGGCTGCTGTGTTTAAACTGTGGTTATATAGCCACCATGGTTAGGAAGGGTTCACACAACATACTAAGCCATAATGTTTAGCTCAAAATGCTTAACTACCTTGGCTTAGAGTGTCATCTGAACAGGGTCTAAGAGTCTGGTGGTATCGTAATGACTAACATTTTACTATGGCATACATTTTCTTGGACTGCAGCCCATTTCATCAGATGCTTGAAGGATTATCCTAAGTTACCAGTATATATAAGGAGCTATCCAAAACAAATTGAGAAGAAGAAGTGAGGGAGACAGAAGCAGGCAGAGAGAACATCAAGGCCTGCTCAAATTTACCCCCCACCCCCACTCACCAGGATAACTGACATCATGACCCTGTGGGGAAGAAGAAGGAGCTCTTGGTTTGCTCCTCCTTTGGGACATACAAGCGGGGAGCAGAGCTTTCCCATCAGCCTGGCTGAACAGCCCTGCTCCTTCATTTCTTTTCCCCCTCTTCCCTTGCCATCCCCATCTCCTTGTGTGTCATGCCTTTTTTAGAATGTAAGCCTGAGGGCAGGGGCTGTCTTTTTTACTGATTGATTGTAAGCCGTTCCAGGAGCAGGTTTTGGCTGGGGTGCAGGATAAAAATGCTATAAATTAAAAAAAAGACATAAATAAATACACACAGTCTCTGAAGCAGTACACCTATATATGTCAGTTGCTGGGGAACATGGGTGGGAGGGTGCTGTTGCACCATGTCCTGCTTGTGGGTCCCTGGTCCACAGCTGTTTGGCCACTATGTGAACTGAGTGCTAGACTAGATCGACTCTTTGTCTGATCCAGCAGGGCTCTTCTTATGTAGTGTGGGCGGAAGAATTGTAAATAGCAAAGCGAGAGGGGACTGAAATGTAGACATACTCCTACCTAATTACCTTTTTTATTATATGTTTCAAATGTTATAGTTTGGTAATCTAAGATGGAAGTTAGCAGTTATTACTGGCTTTCCCTAACTGAGCACATGCAGGAGAGGGCAACGTAAGCAGTAAAATTAGAACATAACTTCAGAACGTTTCAATTACAAATGAGTTCAGCCAAAACTGGCATTTGCTTGTGCAAAAAAACTTTATTTGTAGTAGTACTATAACTGGGTACAGAAGTAGTCTGATTTGTAGCCCACTGGGAATCTATTTATCAATATTCATTCAAAAATACTGAATATGCCAGTTTTGAAGTTTCTATAACAAGAAACCATCATCATCCCGCAGCCATTTCCTAAATACAGTTGTTATTGCAGCAACAACCTAACCTGAAAAGAACAAGCATGACAGAAATAGGCCAAACATGCTCAAAACCCATGGTTTGTCAATTTAGTCATCATGCCAAACCATAGTCAAGGTCCCTTAAGCACGATGTCTGAATTGAGACAGTGTAAACAAGCTGCTGTCAGGGATTTCTATTAGCTTGCCTCTGAAGCCCACCAAAGACCTTGGAAAGCTTAAAATACGCACTATGATGTGATCAGGAAAGCATGCCAGTTATGCATCTATCTTGGACTCAAGGGAAAGGGCCATAGCTCAACGGAAGAACACATGCTTATGCAGAAGGTCCCAATTTCAATCTCCAGTATCTCCATTAAATGAACAAGTTGAAGGTGATGGCAAAGGCTCTGCTGGAGAGCCACTGTCAGAGTAAACAATACTGGGTTAGATGGATTAATGGTCTGACTTGGTATAGGAGAGCTTCATAATGCCCAAGGGCTGATTCTCATGGAAGTGTCCAGTATAGGAGCCTTGGCTCACACCAACTCCAAGTTGTCAGTACTATGTGGCTTTTCCTGTTCTAGTGGAGGTGGTCGTCCTGTCCTAGTCGATGCTGCAGGTAATACTCAGAAAATACTAGATTTTAGCATGCCACTGAGAGCAGGGTTGGTTAAGTGATTCAAATGTACACAGCGTTCTGTGTAGGCCATTAGCCTGAACGTGACTATGCTTGTACATGGCACCAGTGGTGAGAAATCAGCACAAGCCACACTCGCCAAACCAAGGGCAGTCATGGTAATTGGTCCTCCTACTGGTCAAGACCAAAATCAGTATGGCTACAACAGTTCAATCTGAACTCCTGTTACTGAAAGAGAGGGTGCTTTCCCCTTTCTATTTCCCCACCCATCCCCATATATATAAGCCAGACTTTTTTTCTTTTTTTTTTTACCAAAAGCCATATTTGATTATTTGATATTATAGTAACTTCTAAAAACACATGAGTGACACATTATGACATCCTACAGAAGTACAGGTACCGTGTTCTCCACCTTTAAGTGCTAAATACCAAAGTCAACGGAAGGTTAGCACTACCCAGGCATTTCAATGATTCACTGTTCTTCCAGCTTCAGGTTATTCGCCATCGAAACGAATCATTTACTGCATTCCTTTTTTCGAACTTTCGACTTCGGTGCTGCCACAAAGAAAGAAAACATTGTTATTAATATTTAAAGATATAAAAGCCAACATGAGTGAGGAGGAGGAGGAGGAGGAGGAGGAGGAGGAGGAGGAAACTTACCATTTGGATTTTCTTGTCTGTAGAAGGTTTTCAACATTTCCACAGCTTCTTCAGATCGATAACCAGCTATGCACTGTAAAGATTAGAATATTTTGTTCAAAAAGGCACCCCAGATGAAGACAAAGTGGCATTAAGATTCACTGACTGTCTCAAAGAAGACTTCTGTGTCTTCAATATCTAAGCGGCATAAAAAACCTTTAGCAGATACAGCCTTCTGCCATCACTGCGCTGAAGCTTCAGAAAATAGTCAAAGTCTACCGAACATCATTTGTACCACATAGCTTTTAAAGACAGAGGAGTGCCTTTACTTGCACTGGGCATCAAAGTTACATACATTCTAATGTTATATCATCAGCACAGGCAGCAGCCACATTACAGCAGCTTCCATGCTGTAAAAAAAAAAAAAAAAATATGGGAAGGAAGTCATACCTACCTTACCAGAAACCTGGTTTTCACTAGTGACAGCTTTTAAATCCATGGTTTTTGCTGGAGCTATGGACGATTGCCAGGGCATCTTTCCAAATGACTTTGTTTGTCTTAATTAACATTCTTACACAGGATAATTTCTATTGACAGATTTTGCCCACGACAGGTAAACAGATGCCCCCCCCCCAAAGGTTATACAAGATGATAGAGGCAAACAACAGGGGGTGATGGTCGGGTTATCATCTTCATGTCCCACTCATCAGCTGCCAGAGGAATGTCGACAACTATTCTTGAAAATGGGTTTGTTGGACTAGAAACGCCTCATGCATTTGTGCGTTTCCTCCTCCCCTCCTCCTCATGCCTTAGTACAATACATCTGGGGTTTGTTAAGCCACAACTGACTGTGAGGTCCAAACTGGAAAACAGGGGACGTTAAGAAATCCCTACAAATTAGGACGCCAAACCATGAAGCCAGGAAACTGTGGCTTAACAAACTCCAGAATTATGGAATTAAAGTGTGTGAGAGAAGGGAGTGTGTGCGCGCACACAGCCAGTTCCAATCAACCATGGCTAGTTGGACTTGGATTGTTACATCTGAATCGAGCTTATGAGTTTCTGCCAGGGAACTCATTTTCATGGATGTGTTTTACCCCACACACTGCCGAAGCTTCCTTGGCCCATCAAATGAACTGAGCTATGTTTCAACTTATTCCACCCACAAAAAACATTCCATTGTAACATTTATTCCTTGAAATGCATGAATAAGAGCAACACACACACACACACACACACACGGAGGATGCACTCAGGGAATCCTTGCTATAGTGCCATGAACTGCAATTGCTAGAGAATGAAAATCGAAATTCTTAAATACAAGTATTTCCTCTCACGTTGTTGTCACGATGTATAGCTAGTGTCATTACTAGGATAAATAGGATACATTAAAAAAACCTGCTCTTTTTCTTTTTAAAAATTACATCTAATTCTATTCCTATGATTGCTTCCAACTATTTTGCTTTTTCTTCATGCATATACCATAAGAATATTATTTATTAAATACGTCTACATCATTTTTGAAAGGACATTACACAGAACTCCTTGGGATCTTATATCTGTGCACGAATCCAATCCACATCCACTTAGCTTTACCAATGCTGCATGAATAGTTGTTCCCGGACCATTCACTGAGCCCATTTTGAATACTACCAATTTTATAATTCCCCTTTTGCAATCCTTCACACCTTAAACCGCTGCAAAAAGTTGAGTAATACAAAAGATGCTATATTACAGAAGAACACTCTAGCCAACTAGTTCTGTTTGGAAAAAAGAATGTGGTTGCTCTAAATCCTATGTGTGCACTCTATCTCAGTGTTGATTCAGTCACAAACTATCACTGGAGAAATTATTAGGCAGCACTGCTAAGGATAAATGTCAGTTGTACTTTCAGAATTAAAGTACTGGCAACAATGCACTTTTAGACAAATCTCTCCTGATTGTGTTGTGCCATCAAATTGCATTTGGTTTACCTACACACTTTCATATTTTTTTAAAAGCACCTTGACAACATATTTCACCTGAAATGGTCCTCCTGTGTCCATTAAAGTAGCAGAAGAGATGTTCAAAACTGAGCCGCAGCCTCCAAAGCGTTCATTTTGGCAGCCATATACAACCAGTGGGATTTATATAGCTAAATTAAGGTATTAACAGGATTAAGAAAAACACACACTCATATAGAATAGTATTGTTTTGGTTTAACCAATTGTCCAGTTGTGTTGACACGTGCCTGCATTCTCAATCCTATGCCTTCCTCCTCTTTTTCACGGGCCACAAACTCCTTTTCTCTCACACACACATTATTAAGAAACTGTTCATATTTACAGACAAATCTTCTCTCACCCACAAAAGAGGGCAATAACAACTACCCTTTCCAACTTCCCTAACTCAAGGCCAGAGATGGCATATTTTGGTACTGAGGGAGGAAGGGAATCCAAACAGTAGATGTAAAAATATTATTATAAACTAAGTCACCAAGGATTTCTTGTGTTTAATGGTAACTGCAAAATCTGGCAACTGAGGCAAGCCAGTTTACCCTGCCTAATGGTGGGATTGGCACCACACAACTTATCCATTCCTTGCCTAGCTTCACTCGCACCAAGACTTGCTAAATAAAACTTCTTGTATGCTTCTGAATGTCAATTGCTAGGGAACAGCATCTGGAGAAGGCTATTGCCCTCATGTCCAGCTTTTGGGCTTCCCAAGGGCATCCAGTTAGTCACTGTGAGAAATAGGCTGCTGGACTAGGTAGGCCTTTAGCCTGATCCAATGGTGCATGTGTAGGGGATGCATGTGTGTGTTTGTGTTTCTTATGTCCATTGTTTCTGCCCAGGCAAATCTCCACATAGACCTTCTGTCAACAAGAAACTGTCCTCCATTACCTTGTGCACAAGCCATGCATGAGATGAAAATAATGTACCATTGAACTGTTTTGAAAAGGATACTCATCATGCGCAGAGCAGCTGCACACATTATACAGGGCTCCACAGTGACGTACAATACTGTGTGCAAAAACACTTCCTCGGGTTCCCTCTTGTGCTGATGACACCAGTCTATAACCTGATCAATTGCTACCATTTCTGCATGACGAGTAGCCTGTGAGAATACAGGATAACACTACCAGCATTCAGATGAAATAGTAATGTAGTGGTCAGAATACAAAACATACCCAAACAGAAAATAAGTTCTATGTTTAGTAGGAACACAATATTTAATAGGATGTTTAGAAGAATTTCCTGCATCACATGGTGGGTTGGACTAGGTGATCTACAAGAGCCCTCCTGCTCTATGATTCTATGCTTTGTGACTCCCAAAGTCATTCTCTGGCCCATTATTGAATTGTGTTAAAACCAGTTGGTTACCCACAAACGCAGTTCACGGCGAAAAATCAAATCTAATTAATGGTTCAACTAAATTGCATTTATTGAAATATTCAAAGTGTTACACATTTTAGCTTTACAAAAACGTCCTTAAATTCAATGTTCGTGTAAACTCCAGGGAAGCCACTGTAACTTCCTTGTTCAGGAGCATCGACGACTTCAATCTTGAGGTTTGCCAATGAGTGCACACGACCTATGGCAACATAAGCTTGTCCATGGCAAAAGACAAGTGTAGGAAGATAGATGCCAACTTGGTCCACAGTCTGTCCCTGATTTGTTTACTGGCCATATGTTACTGGCATATTTTGCCCGCATTTGTATTTATAAAGGGGTACAGAGACTTTTAAATGTTGTTTTGTTAAATTTAACAGCTAGAGTCTTCCTCTCTAAGCAATAACTAAACTTTGACTGGGTTACTTTTAACTGTAGGTGTCTCTTTACAGGCCAGATGTTACTGACGTATCATTGTACTTTGGCTTGCACCTGTATTTATAAAGGTAAACATACTTTTTTGTGTTCATATTTCATTTTGCTCCAATTTGCAATTAACTGTTTATGCTTTACACTTTTATATAAAAAATAAAATTGTATAGCACTTTGTTATAGAAGTTAACCTAATGCTTTAAAGAAAAGTTTTATGGACATAAACAAACTTCCAACTTTGAATTATAGTGTAAACTGATGTTATTTGTGAAATCTGTGTGAAAAGAGCTTTCCAAGGAAGCTTGTTTCATGAGAGTCGATCAACAGAAAGGGATGACCAACTAACTCCCGAATTTAGCTTTACTGAACACCTCTTTCCTGTGCAAGGTTTTTTGAGCAGGGAATAGCCAAGCAGATCCAGAAACTATTGGATCAAATGGATTTGCTAGATTTAGGCTTAGCCTTGGCACTAAAACTGCTTTGGTTATGCTATGGGATGACCTTTGCCAGGAAATAGGTGGGGGAGTTCGACCCTCTTGATTGTCCTCGACTTCTCAATGGCTTTCAGTATTATCAACCATTTGGAAATGTTGTCTGAGATGGGTGTGGATGGTGCAGCTTTACAGTGGTTCCACTCATACTTGGATGGCTGTTTCCAGAATGTAGTGCTGGGAGATTTATGCTTTGTGATCCTGCAGGATTCCATCTTATCCTCCATGCTGTTTAACATCTACATGAAATCGCTGAGTGAGGTCATCCAGAGAGTTAGAGGGCAATGCCATCTGTATGCCAATGACATGCAGTTCTGCCTCTTTTTCATCAGATCCAGGTGAGGCAGTGGAATTATTTCAGCTGTCTGATCGGTAGGAATGGAACCAGTGCAAAACAATACCATCTATTTCCTGGGGGTCTAAAGGGGAACCATAGTTGATGGTAGTGAAAATCGCTGAGAGAGCCAGTAGAACGCACTGGGGCATGTTCCCCTTATTTCTCAGCATTTTCCACCAGTGCAATCAAGATAGTTTCTATTTCAAAATCAGTCCTGAAACAAGAATGAAATGGGTTCACAAACTTGCAAAGGACAGGCGATAGCTCCTCACACCAAAATATTACATTTGTTGTCAGATCTTATTGAAACCCTCAAGTTGAATTCTGTTTATGATCCTGATTGTAAGCTTTTCTGTGTAAGCCTGCATTGCACCTAAATTCTGAGGCTTTGTGGCTTGCTGAAATACTGTCCAGGATTCTCTTTTGTTACTACTCTGATTTATACATTCAGGTTTTGTAGTGGGAATATAATCTGGTAATTAAACTGTTTGCCTTGCAATGTTCTTGTTCCATAATTGGCTCGTGAATAAAATTACATTCTCATTTTTCCTGATAATGGCTTTGGAAACATAAAAGCCTGTATTCTTGAACAGATATTGATCTGCTAGAAACTACTGACTTATCTCCTTCATGTCTCTTGTTTTCTGCAACCAGAATAATTTCTAAACTCATCTTGTTACTGGTGCAGTGAAATATTTCCTTATTCCTAGCCTTGGAGATCATCAATATGGCTGAAGAGTCAGACATGTGTGGCAAATACACTAACAAGAATGGGTTCTGTGCAAATCTCCATCAGAAGGAGATTGCAAAACAAAAAGTTGTGGTGTGGCAACAACCCTTCCTTCCCAAATATGGGTCATGACTAGGTTCATAATGGAAAGAAACATGAATTGAAAAGGCTTTTAGATGCATAGGGATGATGCCAGATCTCAGATTGGGATGTTTTATAGCATTTATGGCATCTGCAAAGATGGAGGGCTAGCTGAAATTTACATTCATTTGCAAGGCTGTATTATGACATTAGTTTACAGTGGATTGAGTTAGGCATTGGTTTTCTATTTGCTATCAATTACATATTTTCAGATCTTTATCTTGAGTAGCACATTTTTCATCTACCCAAAAATTAGCCTTTTGTTTTCAATTAGTATCTAAAAGCCATAGAATAGTAAGTGGAATTCAATGAAACCTACAGGTTTCCATTTTTCTTAAACGAAGCAGCCACAAATATCTGAGATGCATATAAGCTTCACTTATCAAAACGGGACTCCTATTTTATAACTAAATGGGTTAGCAAGTCATTTAGGCTGGTGCACCAATTGCAACTGACAAATAGCCTGGCCAGGTAATTTGCACGCTGGTAGTATCTTGTTTGGACAAGTGCAATGTTTTGTACATGGGTCTGCCTTTGAAGGTTGTTTGGAAACTGCATTAAGTACAGAACGCAGCAATGAGACTACCCGCTAAGACTGAATTTACAGATCATAACTTGCCAGTCTTGAAACAGCTGCACTCATTTCTAGTCTATTTCCAAGTATAGTTCATCCAAAGTCCTGGCTTGAATTTCTAACGCCCTAACCAGTTTAGGACCTGAGTACCTTCAGGGCTGCTTTCTCCCACATGAATCTGTCCAAGTATTAAGATCATCCACACAGCCCTTTCCTTGAGCTCATCGGAGGTGAGACCAGACGTTGGGGTTGCCCCAGCTTTAGAATTCTCTCCTCAGAGAGTTTGCCCTGGCGCTAAGTCTGTTTTCTTTCGGAACCATATGAAGCCTTTTTATTTGCCCATGTTTTTAGTTCTTGGTTTTCAATCCTGTCTTATTGCTTTGGTTCCCCCGCTTTATTTTTGTCCTATTGATTGCTATTGTATTATTGTTTGTTTGTTTTGCAAATGAATTTGCACATAAACTCCTCTCATGACCTTGTCAGCTTAAGAGCAGAGCAGAAATACTTATAATCTACACGAACAGAATAGAAGAGAATGAAAATAGAAGTATTAGCTGGTGTAAGTGAAAAATACTGCCATTCAGTTCAGCCTAGGAATGTTTTCAAATGTTCCTAATTGGAAATGACTGGAGATGTAATCCATGAACTTGCCTAAAGCTCTTGAAACAAGAGACCGTCTCCTATGCTGTCCTTCGAGGTCTTATGACTAGTAGGTCTCATCTCTTCCCTCATGTTTATTCATAGGCTGAGAAAATAAAAAGTTGATATCTGACAAGCAGGGAAATTATTTTGCCTGTAGCTGAGAATTTCTTACCCCAAATGGCCACTTTTTCTCTGACCTCTTTGTCCTTGCCTAAAAGGGAATCTGTGCAATGCCTATAACTGTTGTGCCTGGGATGTCTTTAACAATGGAAGAGAAGATTAACTTAACATTTGTTTTAAAAGGTTAAAGAAGAACAATGGATGAATTGTTTCCCCACCCCCCACCCCTTCATATCAAATGTTGATAAGGGAGAAAGTTTCAATAATGCATCAACAAAATACCATGCTTTCCTAATTTACTGAACTATTAATATACTAGTAATAAATCAATTAAAAGCTTCAATTAAAAGCAGCAGAAACTAAAACCAACATTAGAAGAAGTAAAAATGTCAAAGATAAACTAAAAATACATAGCAGCAGACATACAGAGGATTAAAAAGCCTGAGAGAATAAAAAGGTCTTTGCCTATTGCCAAAAAATAACAAAAGAGACACCTTTGCCTTTGGCTCTGCCCACCACTGGAATTCGGCCCTCGAGAGTTCATCCAAAATTGAATTAATCTTGGGCTGAAAGACATTTCCCACCCCTGCACTAGCAGTACCTTCAATCTGTTTGGACTGACCTCTGGTTTATTGACTCTCATTCAATCTACTGCTGCGGCCAGGAGCTAGAAGGTAGTGCTGGGGGACTCCTGTCAGCTCTGTGTCAGTTATTCTGCTAGTGCCATGGGTTTCATTTGACCCTATCTAAATAATAATAATAATAATAATAATAATAATAAATTTATTTATTTCTTGCCCGCCTCTCCCTCTGTATCAAGGCGGGGAACAACAATAAATATAAATACAAAGACCATAAAATAGATGAAACATTAAAAACAAATAAAACTAATACATTATTAAAAAACATCTTAAAGTTCAACTAGGTAGGCCTGCCGGAAGAGATCAGTCTTCACGGCTCTCTTAAATTCAAGAAAACTGCTAAGTTGTTGAATCTCTCCTGGCAGGCCACTCCACAGTCTGGGAGCGGCAGAAAACAAGGTCCTCTGGGTAACCTACATGGTTACCCAGAGTTCTACATGAAATAGTTCAGGAGATCTTCTGAGGATCTGGACTGCAGCAGCATCAGTATGTAACAACTTTCAATTATCTCTCTCCATCAAGTTGCATAGAAGAGGTGGAATAACTTAGAACAATAATGAACAGTGCATTTTCTCATGGATGACTGGAATCTTGCCTATGTAATCTATGGCTTGGTAATTTCTGGATTGGACTACTATAATATGCTCTATGGGGCACCACCTTTTGAGAGGAACCAAGCTCAGTGGTAGAGCACCAACTTTCCATGCAGAAGATCCCAAATTTAATTCTCAGTGTTCCTAAATAGGACAGGGAAAGAGTCCTGTCAGAAATGTTGAGCAGCTGCTGTCAGTCAAACTAGACAATACTGATGGACCAATGGCATGATCCAGGATAAAAGTCAGCTTCCTATTTTGCTAAGGTGGCACCTAAGCTACAATTGGCCCAAAATACAGCAACCAGAATTTCAAGTGGTATAGTCCAGAAGGACCACACAACACCATCAACAAAAGACACTAAAGATCTTCACTGGCTTCCTATTTGTTTCTGGGCCCAATTCAAAATGCTGGTTTTGATCTTTGATGCCCTACACAGCTTGGGGCAGCTAATTTGAGGGAATACCTCCTCTCATATATATTCTTTCCCCATTCACTGAAATCATCCAAGGAAGTTATTTTAGGAGTTTCCCTGCCATCTGAGGTATGGATGATGATTACAAGATCAGAGCCCTTGTGCCTCACCCCCCATCCCCAAGTTATGGAACTCGCTGTACAAGAAGGTTCACCTTGTGTTTTTCCCCCTTGCTTTTCAAGGGCAAATGAAAACTGTTGTATTCCAGAAAACCTTTAACTAAGAATGCCTCCAGACAAGGCTTTTGTCATGCCTTAGCATTGTCTATTCATGGAATTTTATAGGAGGTCCCACTCCCATCTCTCACTCATAGCCCTCCCATGGTTTCCTACAGTGTCTTCCATCTTTCTTCTTACTGCAGAAAACCCATTAAGGAAGAAAAGATGGAATAGTTGCACAATGTCTTTTGGGTCGTTGGCATTAGGAGCCCTTCATCTGCAGGCTCCCTAAATTGACTTTAATCCGGAAAATTATTACTCCAGTCCTTCCCATGTTTATTTAGTTTAAGAGATTGTTATACTGTTACTTTTGTCTGAATGGTGTATTCCATTGCGAACTACTCAGGGATCTTTGTTATGCTTGCTATGTTATCTAATTGTAATAAAGACACACTCAAATGACTAAACAAGAATGTTGCCAGAGCCACAGATTAACAAAACACCTCCAAGGGGCAAGCAGGCAGGCTGACAGGGTATGCTTGCAAGTGGGGCTTAGAGCTCCATCACACCAGCGATTTACTGCACTCTCGCCATGCCTAGTGTGCAGATTTGCAGCATGGTACTCACATGACACTATGCCTGTCCTGCTGACACCCCGCCTCTTCCCCAGCCTTTCCTAGAATGCTAAAAGTCTGGATTATTTTCCCTAAGCGCATTTAATGTGCCCTATAGTTTTAAAGGAACTGGGGGCTTGAATGGATTGCATCAGATCCTGGCAGGGAAAAGCGATCTCTCCCAGCAGCCAGCTCCAAGCCTCAATATAAAATCCAAACCTTCTTGCATTCCAGACTCGAAAGCATATTTTAAAATCATACAATGCCTGAATCTCTGCAGAGACAGGATTGTACTCCCACGATGCCCCCAAAGAACCAGACTAAAGGGTCGTTCCATTTTTGCCTGACAGAAAGGTGGTCCAGTTGAAGTGCTCATCTGACAGGACCTGACTGGAGGGAGAAAGAGAAGGGGAGGAGTGGAGTGGAGCAGAAGAGCTAATGAGCAAACAAGCGAAAGAGCAGCTAACAGAACGCCTCCTCCCATATGTACCTGCCCGGATCCTAAGATCATCTACAGGGGTCCTTCTCCGTGAGCCCCTGCCAAAGGAAGTGAGGCAGGTGGCCACTAGAAGGGCTTTCTCCGCTGTGGCACCCCGGCTGTGGAATGAGCTCCCCAGAGAGGTTCACCTGGCGCCTACTTTGCACTCTTTTCGTTGCCAGGTGAAGACCTTTTTATTCTCCCAGTATTTTAACAGTTAAATTAACTCAATTTTAATCCTTGCTGTTTTAAATTTGTATTTTAATCTGTATTAATTCCTGCTGCTTGATTTTATTCTGGTTGTGTTTTTATATTGTATGTTATTTTGTGTTTTTAGATTGTGGCTTGTTTTATATTTTAAAAATGATTTCATGGTTTTAATTTTTGTGAACCGCCCAGAGAGCTTCGGCTATGGGGCGGTATAAAAATGCAATAAATAAATAAATAAATTCAGGTGGAAGGGATCATAAGTTTGACGCGCTTCTGCATCAGAGGTAAAAAACGCAGAGGCAAACCAGGGAGAAAAATTAGGTGTGATAGAGTTCTTAGAAAGCCAGAGAAATGTTGGAGCTGAGAAGAACCACGGACATTATCCAAGCAGAAACAGAAAAGGGAAAAGCAAAACAGGCAAGGAAGCTGCCCAGAAGAAAGAAAATGCTGGCAATGCTTGTCCACCTACTGCCAGGCAATTCAGAAGGAAAGGCTCAGAAAAGTATCTGTTGCGTTATCCTGAAAGAATACTCCCTAATGAACTTAAAACAGATCAAGACAAGTATACTATGCCTGAAGAACTGCAGCTCAATATGTGATTCCGCTCAGAACCACTTCTCAATTTTTGTACGCAAGAATAGATGCCTGAATAAAAAACAAACAAAACAAAAGCCATGCATGCACGTTGTATCTGTTCTAAACAGCACACTCTCATTCAAACTTCTGCTTTTCTTGGCACACTTTTATAAAAAATAAAATTATATCCACTTCACCTTTCAGTCAGAAAATATTTGAGGCTGTTAACAAGTTTAATATATAAGGAAATTAAAATAATCAATGTAAACAGCGTACCACCTTTTTGTTCTTAGACATGTCCTGAACATGACTATTGCTTTAAAAATTATACCGGATAATGTATTTTAGCGCTATTTCTGTTTTAGTTTTAAGCAAACATTTCAATTGAAATGTGATTGTATTAACTGATACATTTGCTTTCTTAGCTACTTTGGGTGTATTTATGCAGAACAACCTAATAATTAGAAAAACAACACAAGAACTAAAACAATTAAAATTAAAAACATTAAATTCTACGCCATACCAATTCTACGTCATACCAATGGACTTCCATAATGGTATGTCCCTTTCCTTATCTCTCAGCGCAATCCTCATGCACTCTCCAAACCTGCTCCGGGGGATGCTCTATCCCTCTGGCACCGATTGGGGGTGGGGATGGCCAGGAGTAGAAATCTGTTCAGACAATGGTGTCTGTTCCTCAGTGGGGTGGACACAGCTGGATGCAACCCAATGCTCACTAGCACTCAGAGATCAGAGCTAAATACATTATCTATGCCCAATGCCTTGCAAAAAAGAAACATTGCTATGACCCTCCTAAAGGAGAGTGCCAAGTGCTGCTCAAGAGCTGAGAGGTAACCCCTGAGAACACAGTACTTTGCACACCTATTAGTAATGCCCAGAAAAGAGGAACACAAAATGTCTGGACATTCCAGGTAAAGCTTCACAACTTACAGAAGATGCATATTTTGGGGCAGCAGAACTAAAGACAATTCTTAGTACCAACTTAAGGACTTTTAAAGATATTTATGTAATGCAATACTTTATATTAGTTTAATTTGGTTGAACAACTTACATTTTTTGTTTCATTAACTTCATTTCTTCCTTTCCCTATGATTTCATTATTGTAGACCATGAGACAACCAACAGGTACTTCACCCTTCTCTAGTGCTTCTTTAGCCTATCAAACACACACAAGAGCATCAGCTGTATCATACACTGTATACTCAAAAGCAAAGTACATTCAGTTACAGTTACCCCAACACCCCAGCATTAAGTAAGCATGAAATACAATAAATATCCCCTTGCCTCAATACAAGGAATAACAGTATAGAGATGTGTCCATGAGAAGACAAAATCCCAGATCAAATGGGGCAGATCGGTAGCAAAACCTGACAAAGATACATTTTCTGTCATTACCAGGCTCATAGTATACCCTCACAAAATGAAGATCCTACTAGTCCATACTGTAGCAGACTCAATTTCCTAACATTTACCAAATTGTTAGATAGGGCTTATGTCACTCAGCCAGCTCTGATATAAGTGCTGCATAAATGGAAATTATTATTTGTGATTTCAGTGGAATGTATCTGACTCTAACCGATCAATTGGCTACACTCAAGAGTAAGTGTGGAAATTATCGTACCCCATATTCTTCATACAGCTCAACCACAACAGGCTTTCAACACAACTTAGACTTGAATTTAGGGCTGCAGTGTTAGACTTTAGAGTAATCTGCACAGTTGAGATGCATCCTCTGTTTACTTTCATTTCTGTATCTGAAGATGTCTCCTTCATTGAACAGAACAACTATTTATCTAATCACAGTAATAGCTATAAATTTCTGTCTTTAGTGCACACAGATATAAGAACTTGCTTATGCATGTTTTTATGAGTAGCTTGCTATTAGCCATCCTTTTCCATATTTAGATGAGAAAACCAGGTCCTGTATTACATGACGTTGAAAGGAAAAGGCCGTTTATGAGAAAGAAACATAATGCAAAATGTTCAAGGCCTTACATATAGATTTAATACCTGAGAGTTGAATACAGGAAAAAGGAGGGAGATGGGATGGATACAATAGCACCCCTCCCCCGCAAAAATAAAATTATGATTGCTAGCATGGTATACACAATGAATACCATTTCTGTTTCAATGCAGGAAATCCAGGTTCAAATCCCCTCTTACCTATGAAACTTGAGTAAATTATCACTTCCCCGCCAGGCCCATCTGACAGAAATAAGGATATAATGTAACCCAATCAAATTGACCTTGAACCCTCAAAAAAACTGTAATTACCAACACTTGGAAAAATAAAGCTCACAGCAATCTCGTATAAGAATAATCAGTTGAACTGTGCCCATATTAGGAACATCTTTTGCTTCATCTATATGGCTGTTTACAATAATTAGATTAAGCCATACAAAGCAACTGGTAGGTAGTGCAACACATATAATAGATGTATAATAGATTATTAAAAAATTCAAATAAGGTTGCTACTAGAGATGTGACCGGGGGGGGGGGGGGGGGGGGTAGGTTTTCTGATTTTACATGGCCTTTTTTGTTTTGTTTTTCTGTTACAAATTGGAAAAATTGAACAGTTTTGGATTATGAAATACTTTTCTTTAGAATTATGAATTAAATGTTTAAAACAAGATGTTCTTTTATTGCTACCCAGCCTATGCATCCCAAAAGAAACTTTGGGACACCTCAAATGATACTGTACCCATGAGATGCCCTGGCATCATTCTGTTCATCACATTCTTGTTTTTTCGTTTTCATGTAATGCAGTCTCAGATCTGATCCACCTACACCTGTGATGTCCGTTCTGTAGAGGTACACTGATGACAGCCCTAATGAAAAGCATTGGCTGACAATAGGGATGTATAGATTTTGTTCAATCTGTTCCATCTGTGTTTCTCAGATTGTCAGACATCTTTTGTTTTGCCATCCACTCATTGACAGAATCAGATTTTTAGGGATATACAAGAATTTCATTCTACTTGCACTAATGCAAGTGGAATCCTCCCTCCCCCATGTAAAAAGCTGGTTTGCAGGTCCACGGAATCTGTGTGACTCCAAAAAAGCCAGTCTGCTGTGAAATCTGCAAGTCAGATTCATAGAAACCCAAACATGTTTGAATCCACTGCAGATTTCTCCAACACCCCTAGCTGACAGTATGGCAGGTTGAAAGATGAAGTCTCTTTCACGCACCCTTCTTTAGGGTAACCCCCACACCCCAAGCTGGTGCTGCTCCCTCTTTGTTCGTGGACCCACTTTCCTTGACTAGTTTCAGCGAGCAAAAAAACCCAAAACAAAAATCACTTCTGTATTCATACAGGTTGATCTGCTTGCATCACACTTCAGAGCATCTGAAAATAAAGTCTTGGGCTGCAAACTCCCGATAACAGGGCTATCCTATGAGCCCATAGCTTATTTAAAGGTGAAAATCCAGTTTTTCCCTCAATATGTATTTGTCACAGTGGAAAGTAGTCCATAAAGCGTTATACCAGCCAGCCTTCCCCAACCTGGTGTGCTCCTGACTACAACTACTACAAGTCCCAGCATTCCCCAGCTGACTTGGTAATGCTGGGACTTGTAGTCCAACAGATCTGAACAACACCAGGTCGGGGAAGGCTGGTTTATACCACAATCATTCTGTTTCCGATTTTAAGATACCACGAGACTCCTTTTCGTTTTTACAGTAGTCAAGGCCAAAGGAGCCCTGCGGTCTTCCTCTTACCTTCCCCCCCGCACACTCACCATCTTTACAGCTAGGCCCATCCAGGCCTCGGTCTCCCCTGCGGTCACTATTCGCCTCCTCGTGGCTTCCATTTCTAAGGTGGAAACTCGTTTGCACCGCCGCCCGGAACAAAGAGTAGAGGGCCGAAGCTTCCGGAGGATCCGGACCGAGGACGAACCGCGGCGAACTGGGGGAATAGAAAACAAGTAGGACGCCACGCTCTTCTTTTCTCTGCCTTGCGTGATCAACGTCTGGGAGGAAGGGGGCGGGATTTTATCCTGCAGCGGCTGCGCTACAGTGACAGGAAAGCGAAGCAGCGGCCGGCCTGCGACTGTGTTGCTGCCGCCGCCAGAATGCTGCTGGCCGTGTGGGGTTTCCTGAAGCGTCACAAGAAGAAATGCTTCTTCTTGGGCGCTTTCCTGGGCGGTGAGTGATCCCCAGCGCTGGAAACGAATTTCCTTTCCTTCCATGCTCTTGCCCTTGGCCTTGAGCACGCCGTCCCAACGCCCCCATAAACAACCCCCAGCCCTAATCCAGAGCCGACTTCCCTCTCTGTGCTCTTTTATTACTGGTCTCACCGCCACCAGCCCCACCCGAATGGGCGTCTCTGCCCCGCACTGTATTTCCCCCCCCCCGTACTCCCCTCCCCGCCCCCAGTTCTCCACACATATCCCATTATGTTACCTTGCTGCTACTTACTCCTATGCAAGTGTGCGTTGGGATTCCAGCCTTATTTTTTACTGCCTGCACAAATGATGATAAGTAGTTATTTTTGACTACCTGCTCAAAGTTACAGCACTAACAACCCTGTAAGGCAGGCCAGCATTAGCATTCCCATATTGCAAGTCGGGCTGAGATTGAGAGGTAGGGGCTCTCCCCAACCTCTATGGCAACCACACCCCTCTCCCAGGCTGCTGTTGCTGCTGCTCCTTGTTCCTTCACATATACACTGATTTCCAGTCTCTTTTATTCAATAAGGCTTCATTTGTTTCTCCTGCCTTGAAAAGCAGATTTTGCCCCACTTATTAAAGATCACAGAGCTGGAAGGTATTCAAGTTTATTAATCTGCCTATTCCAGATTAACCTCTCTATTTGCTCAGAGCTTCATGCATAGACTCATCCCTTCTCACCCACTCATTCTATTATAATCTGTTCATGAGAAAGTGCTTTTTTCCCAAGTACAAGTGCCTACTGTTGGAAAGTGAAGTTCTTTTCTTAGCGCTTCTCTGGATGTATATCTTTTTTGTGCTTGATATGTTGTATCCCGGGTAAGCAGAAGTGCATGGGAAAATGACATGTTTACATGATTGGTACACAAAAAGGCATCCATTGACACCAGGTACAATTTCTGTCCTGCGTAAACATGCAATTAGGCAACATAGTGGAATCCCTTGGTATGGTTGTCATTTGTGCCAAAAGCTCTTCAGACATATTGATAGGATATCCTGTTAAGCCGGCATGGTAGACCTCTGGCCCATTGGCCGAATGAGGCCTATGGGGGTTGCTCATCTGGTGCACCAAGCTTCTTCCCCAGACTCTGCCCTTTTCCACAGTAAGAGTTGGGGGAAAGGCTTGTCTCTATAATCTACAGCAGATCAGAGATAGGCCCTTCTGCCCCAGTGCTGAGTGAACGCTGGGCAGCAGAAATGTCCATTGATCTGCATAAAGAGATGTGTGGCTGGTGTGGCTGTGTGAAAAAAAGAGGGGGTGCACATTGCATCCTAGAATTGGAAGGGACCTTGGATATCATCTATTGCTACCCCCTGCTCAATGCAGGCTTTGCACTGCAGGGTACAGCTACATCATCCCTAACAGATGGCTGTCCAGCCCCAGATTAAACATCCCTAGTGAAGGAGAACCCCCCACCTTTCAAGGCAATATGTACATTTGCTGAGCAGCTTCTACTGTTAGGAAATTTCCTCTAAAGTTGAGCTGAAATCTGCTTCCTTGCAATTTCCACCCATTGGTTCTAGTCCTGCCCTCAGAAGCAACAGAGAACAAGTCTGTTTCATCTTCTGCATGACAGCCTTTCAGATATTTAAAGACCACTATCATGCCTCCTCTTAATCACCTCTTCTCCAAGCTAAACATACCCAGCTCTTTCAACCATTCCCCTTGGGACTTGGTTTCCTGGCTTCTCACCATCCTAGTTGATCTTCTCTGGATGTGCTCCAACTTGTTAATTTCCTTCTTAGAATGGGCCACCCAGAGCTGGACATAGTACTCCAAATGTGTCTTGGTTAACACAAAATAGAGGGGAAATATTACTTCCAGTAATCTGGACACTAGGCTTCTGTTAATGCAATCCAAGATTTCATTAATTTTCTTAGCTGCCATATCACACTGCTTGCTCATATTCAGCTTAGGATTCATTAAGATAACTAGGTCCTTTTCACATGTACTGCTGCCAGGTCTCCCCCATCCTATACTTGTGTTTTTGGTTTTACTTACATTTATTTACATTTCTCTCTGTTGAATCTCATCTTGTTAGATTCAGCCCAGTGTTTCAGCCTGCCTAGATCCTTTTGAATTTTGATCCTATCTTCTGTGGTGTTGACTATCCTTTCTAGCTTCACATTATCTGCAGATTTGATAAGCAACCGCTCTACACCCTCATCCAAACCATTTACAAAGGTGTTGAACAACACAGGGCCTAGGGCAGAACTGTCCAGCACTCCTGACATGCAGCACCTGATGTCCTGGCCTAGGGCCAATTCAGTCCTCAGACTGAAAATGGTACCCCATCCTTGCTCTGAAGGATGGTGTTTTTGCTTCTAGCCTGATTCTCAAAAACGCTGCTGTGCATTTCATTATTTACAGTACATGTGAAATACTTGTGGAAACTGCAGCCTACATGTGGCTTGGGTTATGTCATCCATAGGGCTTGTCCAAAAAGGGCTTCCCTCTCTTCCCCTTTCAGCCAAATTGCACTTGAAGTCTATAAATGTACTTGTTTTAGATATGTTAAAATGTAAGCAGCTTTTAATAATTGGTAGAAAAAGTAACTCAAATCCACTTTACTTTTTAAAAAAAAGATTCTTAATTCATATGAAGAAATTCTTGCTTGTGTTGAGCAAGGCATTCTTTACTTCAGTCTTTGCTGTCACATCAATCTGAGCCTATCATCTTGTTGCTCAAGAAAGGGAAACCAGTCAGGGAATTAAGAAAGTATCATTTTAACATGCTTGCAGTTTCTCTGAACTTGTACAGGAATGGGTTCCAGCCTTACTTACTACTGCTTACTCCACAGGTGGAGTATTAAGGTCCACATTTTAGCAGGAGGAAGTGGCTGGAGGCCATGTACCAGCACTGGACAGAGCCACAACTAAAAGTGATGGGATACCTCTTTTCTTCTCTTCCATTTTCTCTCTCTCTCTCACTTGCATGCATGTACAAAGACAGAGAAAACTGGCATGGGGGGATAGGTGGGGCTGCACTGAGTGAGCCCAAGGGTGATATGCAGCCTGCCTGTGACTTATCTAATTGTAAATGCTCTGGGTAATGTTTTTTGCAATTTCTACTGTTGTAGTGTAAATATCAAGAGATAAATCTCTTCTAAAGCAGCCCAAAGGTAACAGGAAGGCAGATCTCATGGTATTTTGTAAGCCCTTACTCCACTTCTAAAATGCCTTTTGCAGGAGTTTACGTGCTTGGAAAATATGGGCAGAAAAAAATGAAAGAAATCCAAGAAAGAGAAGCAGCAGAATATATAGCGCAAGCACGAAGGCAGTATCATTTTGAAAGTAACCAGAGGACTTGCAACATGACAGGTAAGGCAGTCGCCTCTGTGGCTCAATTTGGACTATACCATGGTTTATGCTAATTGTACTTCATGCAAACTAAAGTTTTGTTCTACTTGCCTGTTTTAGGTTCTTATTTTTACAGCACTCCTCTGAATGTTTACTCCTGTTTCCATGGCGCAACAGCCTCTGGAGGCCGATTAGGGGCTTTAACTATAGTTTGTTCATTCAGGCATCACACCATAGCTAGCACCAACCATGTTTGTCAAAACTGTGATTTCTGATTGTAGTTTGTCAGCTGATTACAAATCATGATTTGGCATGCCAAACCATAGTTAAGTTTAACCATGGTTTGCTGTGATGTCTAAACTGAACTGCTGGCTTCAATTAAGCCAACATTGGCAGATTCACATAATAGCTGGGATTCAAAGATATGTGCATCTACCTTTGTACTTCTGAAAGAGCTTGTGTTTGTTGAATAGCTCATAATGGCAAACCACTTTTGCAATTGATGAAGGGCTATCCATGCCACAAAACAAGAAGGACTTTTTAAAAGTTGATTTGTTTTTCTGCACCTCTTATGTATTGTTTCTGTACTGTGCTTCTGTGTTAGATTGAACAAAACTTTAAGAAGCTTTATTGTGTACTTTTCCACTTTCATTTTCTCTGAAGTTTTTAGTTTTAACCCCCACCACCACCAAAGGAAGAAAACGCAAATCAGAAAATTAATAAATTAGTTAAATGCTTTTACTAATTTAGTGTTAGAATTGTTACAGTAGATACTTTTAAAAAGTTTTTTACCTTATTCTTCACTGTTGCACATGAGTTAAACATTTATTATTTTTAATTTGTTGATGAGGGTCCATGTATGCTCGTTTATTTTCTTAATCATTTGCTTTTCGTGAATAGTACTGTCAATGCTTCCAACGCTAAGGGATGCTTTGATGTATCAGTTGAATTCGGAGAGTCTCACTTCTCTGCTGAAAAACAAGTAAGTATCACCTGTTGGTGCATACTGTACAGAGATTTGCTTTGAATGCTTATTTTCTAAATTTGAGCTATAAGTGGTGTGTACTTGTGTAGTGATAGCATGGGAGAATACTTTTCTGCAACCTGAATCTCTATCCTGCTAAAGCATTTAAAGCTCTTTTATCATGTAAGATTTAAATAACTGTAGCATCTCATATGGAGACGGGTGGGGAGATACTACCATTGAAAAGACTGTGTGGAGTCACTGGAGTTACCTACCTGCATATTTAGTGGGATTGCCCACTGATGCAAAGGTTTTGGGTCCAGGTCTTGGCCTTTACCAGTGAGGTCACACAACAAGATATAACACTATCTGCAAAATTGGGACTACTATCTCTTTATCTGGACTTTAGTACACAAATAAGATATAAAGAACATCTCACGTTTTTTTCTGGAAGCAGCCAGGTTGGTCATAGCTGCTAACTGGAACTTTCTCTTATCATATGGAAACAGAAAATTTGGAACCTTGCACTAATGGGGAAACTCACTAAACTTGTTCAGGTACAAAGAGGCCAGGTAGAAATTGACACTTTTTTATGGAATATGGTTTCCGTTTATTGAATTCACTAATACTAAAAAGAATACACAACTTTTGAAGACACACAAAACTCTATGGTGTGATGTGTTAGGATGATGAGTGATAACTTTATCAGATAATCTTGCTTGTACCAAATAGTGATCCTGAGTGATCAAAATGACTGTAAATAAATTGACTCACATGTGGTGTATTTAAATTTGCTACTTTGAAAAATTCAGTTAAAAAAAGATAACAAACTTTACACTCTAGTATAAAACTTCACACTCTAGTATAAAACAAATCCCAAGTGTGGTTCAATTAGTTTGAAAAATGCCATTTGAAATATTTATTACCAGGGCCATCTAGGACTAAAATTGTAAATTTCTTCAGAGCCACATATTTGCTAATTATCTCCGTTCATCCCAGTATTTACTGAGTACTTCCTTGCCTGTCATAGTATCAATACCTATGTCTGTTCTAATAATTGTGACTTTAATGCAGACTGAAACTTAGATTTGCTTCTGCCAACTCCATTAGTGTTTCTGTTCTTTTAATTCCATAGACCAGCCAACAAGTTAGAAATATGGGAAGATTTGAAGATCATAAGTAAGTCAAAATGAATAATTCCACTCATGACCCACTGAGCTTCTTTATGAATACATATAGTGAGGCTGCTGGTTTTCCTTCAGAATGCATCTCTTTGTCCCACACATTCATCCTACTGGCTCAATTCCAATGCACATTGCAAGTTGTGAGCAAAGCATGGCTACTCAGAAATAAGTCCTCCTGTGCTCAGTGGAGCTTACCCCTAGGTAAGCGTGCATAGGATCATAGCCATTAACTCTCATAGGTCTAAAGAACAGCTCATGCTGATGAGAGGAAGAGGCACCCTTCAGAAAAAGGTCAAAAGTCCTGTAGATTGCCCAGTGACTTTCCCTTTGCGATACTCTGTAGATTGTATCTTATGCCTACACCATGTTGTGTCATCAGCATACACTCTTTTGCTGTTGTATTTTTTTTATCTTATGTAAATATCAAATTTTAATATTGTGGATAACCTATTACCCGTGTGTGTGTGTCCTGTCATTACAATGCCATAACTTATGAACACTTAAGGTGCTTCTCCATCTGCTTGAAATGTACCAAGTGCTACTTCATACTCATAGGAGTTTTTGTTAGTTGTTGTGAGGGTGTGCCTGAATGTATACCACCACCTTGTTTAGCTTTGAGAACTACTACTAAAGCTAGAGTATGGGGGGGGGGGGGGGGTTGCAGAAAAATGTATTTTTTATATATTTGAAGTTAACCAATAGTTGAAAGTTGTCAACAGTTTTAGTTCCAGCATTTTCCTTCTGTATTTTGCTGCACCATGAGCAACATGCACTGTTGTTTTGATAATTTTGAGCTTTTGATTACCCAAAAGATGCAACGTTTAGAAGAATAGACCAAATGAAGATTTCCCCTCTAGGTAAGCTTTACAAATGTAGTCCTGATTTCAAAAGATCAGAGCAGAATAATAGTTACTCCATTTCATATATACAATATATATTACTTTTGATGGCCAGTTCAATATCTCAGGGCAATAAATTCCCATTCCTTTTTATTTAGCATCAAGACAGTATCATTTCTGTTTCATTAAAGGTTTTACAAGAAGCATTGTAGCCATATATAGCACATGTATGCTTGTAGTTCTTCTACGAGTCCAGCTAAACATTGTCGGTGGATACATCTACCTGGATAATGCAGCAGTTTGCAAGAATGGCACAGTAAGTACAGTGACTGAAATGTATAACTATCAAGGAGTGAAAATTCCATAAGAGTGTTGGTAATTCGTGGAATCCAGCACACAATTATACTTGGTTAAATCCCATTGAAACTATCTAAGATACAATGATGCGCTAAATAGTACAGAAGGTACATCTTGAAAGGATTTTTTTGAAAAATTCTAGTCCTCATAATGAAGAAGAGATTTGTACATGTGATGTTTTCTATTTCGTTGGCATAGAACAAGATGACACTCTTGTTTTTGCACAAAGAGGAAATCTGTGACTGTATTTGGGCTTCCAAAGATAGCTCTTATTAATAATAATTGGAAAAGAACTCCGAGGCTTTTTTAAAAAAGTGATTTGGATTGTTCTGTCCTCTGCTATTTGGTATTCAACGATAGCAGGGACCATTAAGAATTGGGACATCTTGAGAATAGTAACAGCAGGAAGGGAAAATGAAAAGAAGTGGAGGGGACTTCTGCATCCGATTGATTGTATGGATTTGGAGGATAGGAACACTGCTTCATAAAGTAATAGAAACATTACTAAATGTTTTTTCTTCTTATAGACACTTCTAGCTCCCCCAGAAGTCCAACAGCAATATTTGTCAAGTATTCAGCACCTTCTGGGAGATGGTATTATATCTGTAAAACTACATTTTATAGAGTGCCAATTTCTGCCAATTTGAACAGGTTGTAATTAGTCTTCAATAACTTTTTTCCCTTCTGCTCTAGGTTTGACTGAATTGATTACTGTGGTTAAAAAAGCTGTGCAGAATGAATTTGGGAGGTAAAAATGACTGTCTTTTATTTTCATCTAGTAAAGTTTTAATGCATGTCTAAAGTGATTGGTTGAATTGCATGCCATTGATGCGATAATTACTTAACTCTTTCCCTTGCAGTGTTTCTCTCAAGCATGCTCTTTCTCTCTTGGATTTGGACCAGAAGCTAAGAGAAATTAGGAGAGCAATAGAGCAACCTGGACAAACGTTCTCATCTGAAGAAACTGGATCCCAGTCTCTGTTGTGTCATTACATGATGCCAGATGAAGAGAATCCTTTAGCTTCCCAGGTATTTGCATAGTATCAGTAGCAGGGAATCAAACAAGAACCTGAAGTTGGTGGTTTGGTGGTTTATGCGGATGTTTCTTTTTATTGAACTAGAATTTAAGCTTGAACCTAAACTCTTTTAATTGGTTCAACCTGAATCAAAACAGAACCAAACCAAACAGCTGAAAATAGCTAAAATACTCAAGGGCATCCATTGTATTATCCAAGTTGCTTTTATACTCTGTTTTTCTTTCTAGGCCAATGGACTTACAGAAAAAGATGTTGCTACTATTAAATTACTAAATGAAACAAGAGACATGTTGGAAAGGTATGCAGCAGATTCTGATAACCTGAGCTTCTGCTACACATCTTACTCCACTTAGGTTGCAATCCTAAACAAGCTTACTAGGAAGTAAAACCCATTGGACACAGTGGGACGTACTTTTGAGTAAACATGCATAGAATTGCTCTGTTAAATTAGAAAAATAGGAAACTCACTTTGACCAAAATTTGGAGAACTGTCTTGTGCGTTAAGCTTTGGAGTAATTTGTGCAACTTTCTCTTATAACTAAATATGAGAAAACAATATGAAGGGCTCATTTCTACAACTAAGAATCTGTCAGTCGCTTTAGATGTAACATCCTTGACCTTTCAAACCATAGACACACACACAGGCTTATGCACTTCATCCTCCATTATCATCCTCTCACATGCTTTGATTTCTCCCCTTGCTTGTGTAACCTTTAGTTTGCCATTACAACTAAACCGGGCAAATACAGTGCACCGCCAAACTGGGGAATGAAACCCATTTTAGTTCCTGATTTAGAAACAGACCTGGTTCATACAAATGAAGGAATTAGAGGATGAGAGGGGAGGAAGGAGCACACAGACTTGAAGAAAATTCCTACATAATTTGGAGGATCAAGAACAGAAACGGACTCTATGTGCCGGTTCTTTTAAAACAAACATCTCCATATAGTTATCATATGCAACCTTTAATTTTTCAATATGGCACTACCTTCTGCTTGTTTAGTTATTATGATGTGGCAGGGTGGAATTGAAAGTTCTGCCTAGCAAGCAAGTATACATGACAAGAAAACTGTATGGCATGGGTGGGGGAATCGTTTTCCTATGAAGGGCTGTTGACACATGGAAAAGTCAGTTGAGGGGCCTCAGCCAGTGGTAGGCAGAGACACAGGCAAAAAGGAGTAGAGTTTGCAGCATTATTTAATCTCTCTTTTTGTGCCTCTCTATCTCTCCTGTACTTCCCCCCCCCCCCATACACATATACACACAAAGCAGAAGAGGAAGTGATTGGCAAAGGAGTGGTCCAGAAAGCAAGGGCAGGTCTTCAGTGTCTGGAGATGATGCTGAGGGCCACATGAAATTAGGCTGAGAACTGTCCAGCTATATCGTTTAGCCCCCTGTACCCTATGTTCACAGTTCCACACAGCCAACCGCTCAGGTGTATGATTTGGCTGTCAGTAATTCTCTAGAACTGTGGTCTTCAATTGGTCCAGACCTGCGACCCACCTCGGACTCCCAACCTGCAACCTGGGACCCACTTTCACAATTGCCCAACGTGGCTGCAACAGCTTTGCCGTGACCCATCTGGACTGATCTTGTGACCCACCAGTTCCAAGACCATTGCCCTAGATTTGTGGCTTGCCAAATCTCTGGTATGTGTAGTTCTGGGCAGGAAGTAAACCAATAGTGGACTGAGATCAGATAGTACGTCAAATTGTGGCATGTCTGTTCTAAAACTATCACTAGAAGAGTAACGTTTGTAATGTAGTTTGGAAAAACGCTGTGAGTTCTGTGCTATTGTAACAGGCTAGTCTCTATTACAGCTCTCCATTTAACTAAAACTTTTGTCAGCTACGGGTTATGTTGCAGAAAACTGGCCAGCACTTTTGATGCCCTTTCCCTCCAAATTCACCTTATTGAGTACTTGTCATATCTCCTTGGTCACATTTGTTGTAGTATGTTAAAAATAACAATGTCCTGTGTTATTACAAAATAGGGATATAAATGTACCATATTCAGAAACAGTGTATTCCTCTTCCGGGCTCATTTATAGCTTCCGTATCCCCATCAGTAGAGCATGTAATTAAAAATGTTTTCCAAGACTGGTTAACAATATAGGGATTTATTTTGATTTTATTTATTCCAGTCCAGATTTTAATAGAGTTTTGAGTTCATGCTTAAATAGAGGATTCAGTCGATTATTGGACAACATGGCAGAATTCTTCAGACCCACTGAACAGGACATATGTCATAACAGTTCCATGAACAGGTAAACATCTAATGTACTTTAGAAAACCAATCTCATGTTTATGTAAAAGGATTTTTATCACAGTCCGAGTTACACGTATCAGTTTCTCAACCAAATATAAAGGCATTGGTTGAGATTTCATCATGGTCACACAACACACTAGATGCAGTTATTTTGTGTAGTTCTGTTCTTTTGTTTTAGAGCAAGCTCTCTAATGGTGTTGATTGAGTTGGAATTTACTTCACAGTTGGTAATGGTTAAATCAGCACAACAGTTCGAAAAACTGCCAACTTTTCCTGTCCAGTCTGTGTTGTGAGCAAGCCACACACAAATGGCTTGCCATAAGGGACAGCTCAGATGTTCCCAGACTATTCCAGTAAAATTTGAAGGAACCGGGATTCATGGGTAAGGTTGGCAACATGCTTAGCTTCTACACCAGTGTCGACAAGCCTTGGGTCAAGAAGATGCCAATGTCCTTCATATGTCATTGGAGCAGCCATGCTGCAGCAGTTCTTCCACTGCTTCTGGTAGTGTGTGAATTGGTCATACAGATCACATACCTGCAAAACTGAGGTCAGTGGGTATGTACATGATGGTGAAAGGATCCTCACAGGGCACTGACAATCAACTGAATTGTTTTACGAAATTGCAATTTATAGATGCAACACACAGAAATAGAGAAATGCTGAGCATATATAGATAGCAAAGTTCTGTTTGATTTCTCTTATGCTGGTTGTAGTTTGGAGCTGCAATGAATAGGGACCGGGAGTCATGGGAGTACAAATAATTGCATTTGGGGGGGATGTCTGACATGTAAGCTTGTGATGCACATATTGGCCCTGTTCATAAGACACCTTAAACCACAGTGGATAAGGCTTTTTGTTAAAAGGGCCACTCTGTATTTACTATTCTTTGAAAGCTGGCTGTAATATCTGCATACTGCAGAAGTATCTAACCATATAGACTTTTATGCTGTGTAACCATGCCTCATTGGTTCTCTTCCTACTTTAGTCTTTCTAGTGTCAGTCTTCCTTTAGCCAAGATAATTCCAATAATAAATGGGCAGATCCATTCAGTCTGCAGTGAAACACCCAGTCATTTTGTTCAGGTAAGTAGCCCTCTTTTTCTTGCTTATTGTCGTAATCTATTATTTTAAGAAATTTATACCATGCTTTCTGCACATAGTTTTCAAGGAGTCTTTAAACAAAATTAAAACAGGCCAATAGAAAAAATAATTATATAATTTCACATCTAAAAACCAGCTGGAAATCAACAAATTAAGTCCTTCCATTTTTTTAAGTGGAGCACTCCATTCTGTATTATTGCCATCAGTGCAATTTTGTGTTATAATAAACACTGTATAAAGAATAAAATAGACCAGCTGCTGTTATAATGGCATACACGCCTCCTATTTAAAAGGAAGGGCGAAGAGGAAAAGTGCAAAAGAGGTAAAGTCCATTACTTGTAGGGCAATTATTACTGTGAGTCAGGAATAAGAAAAACAGGGATTGAAGAGAAGCCTTGAGC
Organism: Anniella stebbinsi; assembly: GCA_029215795.1. Classification (NCBI taxonomy): domain Eukaryota; kingdom Metazoa; phylum Chordata; class Lepidosauria; order Squamata; family Anniellidae; genus Anniella; species Anniella stebbinsi. The sequence continues at coordinate 195,574,538 of JARDYH010000003.1, forward strand.
TTTGCTTGATGCAGAAGACAATCAAGACTGCCCTTGGATGTGACACAGGTGGGGAGGGAGCAGGAAAAGCATGTATCTTGTGCTTCCTGACTGCCCACATTTCCCCTGTCTCATGTGATAGTTCCCCATCATTTTCATCCCGATTCTAAACATTTTCACTGTTATAATCCACCTCTAATATGGTATAACATCTTTTCTGATGACATGCTGGTACAGCACGTGACAAACCTGATGCGAAGCATTCAAAAATAAAACCATGTAAAAAATAAATAATGTAGTAAAACTGAGCAGAATATTCTTTCCAGGACCTGTTAATGATGGAACAAGTGAAAGACTTTGCTGCTAATGTGTATGAAGCTTTCAGTACCCCTCAGCAACTAGAGAAATGAATTGCACAGCAAGATGTACATCATGCAGCATTCTTTGTGTCCAATCATTGTGAATACTTCATTCAATAAGGTATCTCATTATCAGAATGGTGTAGGATTATTACCCCTGCAAAAAGAATGCATTTTAAAGAAATAACCCTCTAGTTTTTATACTGAGAAAAAGATTGTAATACCTGACGTAAGTACATTTTAGTCAGGAAAAAAAATCATCGTGCTGTAAGCCTTTACATTGAGGCTGTCTCAGTTATGAGTAATTTGTTTACAAAAACTCACTGTAAAGAGCCCAGTGTCAGCAGTAAGGTTTGGGAGACTTATATCGGGTTCTATAATTATGCAGACTGTGACAAAAACAGGAAGATGGCAAAGTCAGACTTCTTCCTCCCAATGGACTGGAGGGCTGTCTTTTCTGAATCCAGGGGCAGTGCTTGGCCTATGAAATGAGCTTCCATTCACAAATCAGTTGTAGGACTGTCAGGGAGGAGGAGTAAATGAAACTATCCATGCCCAGGCTCTTCTCCCATTAGCAGATGAGTATTGGGTGTGAGTTCTAAGTGAAGCATCTCAGCACCAGTCAGGTGTCAAGCATGGCAGGATTTGGCCTATTTGTCCTCTCTACAGCTGTTCAAGCTGTGAGGGATTTTGCTCAATAGTTCATTATACCTTCTACTATAAGAAAAGGTGTGTGTTAGGGCAGGGAGGTACAACCTGGCCTCCTTTTCTACCAACTGTCTCACCACCTTCCAGTCTCCTATCCCTAGTCAAAGAATGTGAGTGCAGCAGTGGGGTATATCGCCTTTTGTGCGTTAGATTCTCTAGATTCAGGTCACTGATACTCAATACATATAGTGAGGATGTGTTGGTCTCTGAACAATTTAATGCGGAATGAGTGCTCTAATGTTTCAGAGTTGGAATAGATTGTTTCTAATAAATATTATGTTTACGCTGTTTATAAACAGCTACTGCTGTACACATTTATTTTGTAAATATTTTAATTTGTATTAATTGGAGTCCTATGAAATACCTGAATCACAATAAACTATTTTAACAAAGATTGTGCGTGATAGCTTTAAACATCCAAAAGAATGTCCTGCTCTGCATTTATGCAATTTTGAACAGAGGGGAAATAAGTTTTGAATTTGTATTCCTACAAAAAATAAATCCAAGTCCTTTCAACAACAAAAAATAAAATAGTTAAACAAACCTTTAGACCTGGCATGCATGTCACAACAGCCCACATTTTTTTTTTAAAAAAACTGTGCGTTGTGAAGGAGGCAACCTATTCCTGGGTTGTTCAGCATAATCTGAACCCAAACTTCTTGCTTGTCTCTCCCCCAACAAGCTAGAGAAACAACCCATCATTTGTTCTAGGGTTGTTTATCTAGTTTGTCAAGGGAAGGTCAAGCCAGCAGTCTGGGTACAGATGCAAAGCTAAACAACCCAGGGACGGAGTGCTACTCGTGCTTGCAGTGGGAACGATCACAACCCACAACTTAAATATACCGTCCTTAGCCTTGCTCCTGCTTTCTTCAATTCAATCACTAACTCACAGAGAAGCAAACATGTATTTGTAAAGGCAGAAGGCAACATTAGCTAAATTCCAACATTCAGTTGTCCTTAGAGAACTTCTGCCTTTAGCTGTTTTACACAAACTATTACTAGAAATTTGTTCCATGTAGACTTGTTTATACTATCACCTTTTAATTTTAAGAACAAATACCCCGTTTTTAAAAAATCACCAATTAAATGAACTACCTGGAGAATTGTCTTAGGAATCCTGTCAGTTTGTCCAATGCTTCCCATTTATTAAAGGGAAACGGGAGTGTCCCTTTAGTTAAAGTGAGTTGCAAAAAGGTTCCACCATAATAAGCCTCAAAATTCTACTGCTTTTGAAAATGACACCTGTTGAGCTAACAATGTGCATTCATGATCTACCCTATGAGTTCTACATTTCTGCAAAATTTCAAAGCAAGCCCATAAAAATTGCCACTGTACAGCAACTTAAAGAGTGCTTTGTACTCCAATCTGCAGCTCAGCATATTATCATATTTCACATTTTGGTGAAAACTACTTATGTACTTTTGCCAAGGAGATGTACCTTTCATTGGTTTGGTGAAATTCTGAGCAGCGGTTCAAAAGTTATAAAAATGTTTCTGCACAATGAAAGCCTCTGGCAGCAACTTCTGGCAAAGTAATGTCGAGTATGCTGAGCTTCACTTTGATATTAGAATGCTGCCAGCACTCCAATGTTTTGAGAGGAATTCCAGTGTTCCTGTAATCATTCTGATAGTGGGGGAGAAGTAGCAGGAAACTGTCATCTGGGATAAGAGGGAGGAAATTTCGAAAGCTGAGAAATCACTTTCACTGATTGATAGATCACTGAAGAGGGGATAGGGAATGTTGGAATCCTCCGCAAATTTACTCAGAAGTGAGCCTTTCTGAACAGACAAGGACATATCTATTCATTTGTACACATATATTCCGTTATGACTTGTTAGGAATCTGTTTTTTAGTTTGTCTTTTTGGGTGGGGGTGTGGTTCAGAACACTGCAATAATCAATTTCCTTTTTAAAAACTTATCATTTTAAGGCCACAGTTTAGGCTATCTCATGTTGGCTGAAGCTCCACAAAGCCAGGAAATTGGAAGTTAAGGCTGATGCCTTAACTGACATGTCCCGTGATCAGTAATGAAGTTGTGCAATGTTGTGCTTGTATTCAAGCAACAAATAGGCAGGGTCAACTCACAGGAACATTTCTCTAGCAATACAGTAATGTTCGTATGCTTCATAAGGCAATATAGGACGATGATAATGTGGGACATCTTTGCTGTCCCAGGTACTCCATCCTCCCCATCTGGATTTGGGCTTGAAAGGTAAGTTATAAAAAGGCACAATTTGTGACACTGCCCAACATCGTTACTGATCACAGTGCATATCTGTTAAGGTATTACCTTTCAATGGTTTGTGGAGCTTGAGCCAACATGAGATAGCTTTAAATAAGCAGTTTTAAAAATATATATATTAAATATTTATACTTTGAACATAAGACATTTTGTAGAATTGTAGGTCATTTCTAACTATTCAACTAGGATCCAAATACAGATAAACAACTTCATATATGGTATTAAATCCATTAAAGTGGAATGGATTAAATGAGGTAGGTAATAAGACTGAGTAAACATTAGTTAGTCATGAGTTGGTACCATTGCAATGAACAGAAGTAGCTAAATTTATTGTAATTAAGTCTCATTGCTTTAAATAGGACTAAAGCTACAATCCTAAACAGAGTTACCCAGGAAGAAATGCCACTGAACTCAATGAGACCTCTGTATATACATGGATAGGATTGTACTGTTAGTCATACATAACTTTGCCTAGATCAGGGCTTTGATTTTTTTAAAAAAAACAAACACAAAATGTGACTACAAATCAATTTCAGACAAAATTCAGTTACTATGTTTGTTTTAAGATGTGGTGGTGGGGAAGTTGTACCAAAAGTTTTTTATGCCTGTAAAGCTCTCCCAAGCTACAATCCTAACATTATGCATGTAGACTTTAACTTTTCTGCTTATTCTGACTTCTGTGAGATTCTAAGATCACTACACTTGTATTTCTAAGATCACTTTGTATTTCCTGCCCAGTCTTGATGAGTGTTAAATGTATTTTCATAGGACCTCATTTCAAAAGGTGGTAGAAAAGCCGAATAAGGAACAAGATCGATGCATGAAATCTTTCCCCATCCCTCCAAATAACCCCATGGGGACTGAGCTCCAATTATGCATAAAAATACTATGATGGGAATTCAAAAGAGAGGGATGTCTGTCACTATTGCACATTAGTTAGCTGCAGAGTCCAGCCCCACTGATACAGAAATTTACTAAATGGTAACTGAGGTATAGCCACACGTATTCCCTTTTCTCCCAAAGAAATCCATGGCAATGGTTCTGCGTATCCTATCAGCGTCACCTGAAATAGAAAGGCCATTATTAAATGGGAAGACTAGTTCAAAGAAACATTCAAATGAAAGGGCAGCTAATATTTATGCAATTCTTTAAAAAATGCTGTCACATACACATACTTCTCCAAAGTAATCGTCGCTAAACCATTTCCCTGAGCACAGCTTAGAATGAGAGACACATGGGGATAATCCCAACCTCCTGATTCAGCTGGAGTCATGCTTTGTTGTGTGTGACAGATAAATCCATTAAGTTCAATGTGAATTTGGTCAGTACTACCCAGATATGATGGCATATCTGCAGCAACTGTGCATGTTGATTTACTTGCTGGGTTAGGATAGTTTGAAAATAAGAGAGCCGAGATGTGGTGGAGGCTATTATGTAATTCTGTGTGCATGAACTAATAAAAATAAAAATTTCTTGTCATTCTGAAGAGGATAAATAGGTTTGGCATTTAGTGCATGTGTGCTATGACCATGAAAACTAAAGGACCATGAAAACTCAAGTGAAAGATTTAATCTAAGTTTGGTATGCAAGACTGTTCTAGCACAAAGAAGAACCAGTTTTTGACTGGAAAGCCAAAATGGGATATGGGAGAAATTAGGCTTTATTTCAGTGATTTGGGGAATTTTATGCATATCTCTGCAACAAATGCTCTAACAGCCATGAAATCTGGACACATAAAATCATTACTAGATCCTCAGTGAAAATTTCCCTGGAAATATCCTACTGGAATGTGTCAAAAAGACCATATTCCAAACATAGTATAATGGGCCTGATCAGATGACACGCTAAGCCATGGTTAGGCCACTAACACTTTTGCAGCAAAGGATTAGTGAGCATATTTAAACCATGATGAGGTAGCCACCATGGTTAGGAATAATTCACATGACACGCTAAGCCTTAACATTTAGCTCAAAATGCTTAACCACCGTGGCTTAGCATGTTGTCTGAACAGGCTCATTGAGGACAAGAATCTTTTTTTTATAAAGGATTGGTGTGTGTGTGTGTGTGTGTGTGTGTGTGTGTGAGTGTGAGTGTGTGTGTGTGTAATTTCCCCCCCTCTTCTGCCTGTGGAAGTGTCCTGTGGGCAGAAATCGTGTGAAAGGATGCACCTACCTGAACATTTCTTAGGCTCCAAAGTCAAGGTGTTACCAAGGGAAATACTAATAAATTAACATCAAGCATGCTATTTTAAAACTGAAATTACTTTAAATTGCTTACTCGAAACTTAAGAGCATCAAGTTATACGTTTTCTGGGCAATAGAAACTACCATGGTTTAACGCATTACCAATGCTATGGTATGAGTGTAGTCTTATCAGTATGTGTGTCTTAGTAATCAGGCTCATTTATACCTGGCATGCTTGCATATTCTTCCAGTTTGGCACTATTTGTTGTACTGTACATAGTAGGCATGCATTCAGAGAACTGCATCTTCCATAATTACATCCCTTCTTGCCATCAGCATTTGATCAGGAGTAAGATGGATTGTGAGATCAAGAAACTATACCGGTGCATAACAGTCTTTCTTCTCACCCATACACAGTTAACAATAGAAAATATGGTTGTGGATCATCAGTGTTACATAATGTGAGTGAGTGAGTGAGCGAGTGTAATCACATTGAGGCTGCATGCCAGCAGTGGGGTTGCCCTGCCCACTACTGGGATGCAGCCCCAGGTGTGTTTGACCAGGAACAAATTCAGTCCTGAGGCTGAAAAAAGCTTCCCCCACGCCTATTATAGAGTCTTCACCCAGATCTCTCCAGAGCTTCAACTGCTTATCAGGATGGAGGTTTGAAATAAATAAAGAATCTGTGGCTCAAAACAGAAATGTTTTGAAAATATGGGAACATTTTGAGCCTTAGGTTGCTCATGGCCATGGGTGAGCACCTCGCAGTGACTAACCAAAATTCTGGGACTAAGAATCCCACAAATATCTAGTAAACGCTTGGAAATAAACCAGTAAATGTAAATCATCCAATAGTCACCGTTAATATTCACTGATGCAACTTCATAATTTTAGACATTCACTAGTAACACTCCTGATTTTGGACCTTCACTATAATATTCACTACACTAATGGAATTGTAAGTAAGCAATACTGAAAGTATCTTTCATATAATAGTCCATCTTCTAAAACTGGGTTACAGGTTGGAAGACCATTTCCTCCCACCTGGGCCGGCACAAACCCTCCTGCTGCCTGAAGCAGGAGAACACAAACTTGCCCCCTACCTCCTTCTCTGCTGTCATTGCAGCTGCCACCACCTGGCCTCTGGCTCACTCCCAGGGTGTCCCAGAGGGCAGGTGGGGCCTCTGAAGACAGCCAGACAGGGCACTATGCCAGGCTTTGAGGGGGTCCTTCCTCAGAGCAAAGCATTGTGGGAGGGGTGTCTGAGAAGACTGCCTTTTTCCAACCAACACTGCTCTTCAGATAGCTCACCTGTGGGAGCAGGGCTCTCCTGTGTGCTGCTGGGCAGGTGGAAAGCCCCGCCAGTCTCGCTGTGGCAAATGAGTGAGAATGACCAACAGGGCTCTCCGGAGCATCCGGTGCAGTGCCACCTCCCTAGATCAAGGTACTGGCTGGGGGCCTTCTTAGTGGAGAGGGGAGAAGCACACCATTTGCTGCTCCTTTGAATTCACCCTGTTTCATGGGAGGGCAGGCCTGCCTCCCAGCACAAGTAACTTGCTTCCTTTAGCTGTCTGGGTGTGCTTTAGTATACTTACTCCTTACCCAGAGGCAGCTATGGCTCTCTTCTTGGACCCAATAAAATTTAGATTGTGTAGACTGATCTATTAGAAGTGTTGGATATGGACAATCATGCAGAGGTTCTTTCTAGCCCTGCAATCTGGCAATAGGGATTGTACAGAAGTAATAAAAACAGGCAAATATCCCTTACCGTTGTCTTCCCACTAATTCCTTTTGGTTCACCAAGCACGACAGTTCCTGAAGATGGCCAGTTAAGGAAAATGGCATACAAAATGTTTTCTTTTGGTTTGAATGTGTACCTGGTGAAAATTAACAAGCAATTTGTTATTACAGTTACATATATCCAGCCTTTCGGGATACAAACCCTTCCAATGAGGCTTACAAGTAAGCCTCATTGGAAGGGGACAAGAAAAGAGGAGCTGCCATCCAGTGTTATATTTGTGTACTTCTCCCGGAATCCTTCCCATATGGCAGTTGGCAGCAGGGGGAGGGGTAATGAAGTTCTTTTAGGGGACAATACACAAAATTACCTTCACAAACTGACAACCTGAAACTCTCACCAGCAGGTCTTGCTTAGTAATTGTTACAAATACTGCACTCAAAAGAATGAAGAGCCAAAGTTGTAGAATGTTGAAAATATATGTATGTAGCTTTATTCTTTGATACAGCCCCAGGGTTGATCTTGGAGACGTCTGCAGAGATCTCTGCAGGTATTTTTTAGAAATATTAACACCTGAAGAAGACCCAAATAAATGGTACAGGGCCTAAATGCATTGGGCTACTTCAAAGAATAAACATACTGGGTGGCCCAAAAGTAGGTATACAGTTGTTTAGAATGTTGATGGGAGGGGGAGAGAATATGTGAGTAGAAGATGTGTGGGTGGAGTCAGAATGACAGTTGGCAAGAGTGACAGGTGGAGAGTGAGGGGAGTGAGGCCCAAAAGTAGGTACAGTTGTTTAGTTTTTTAGTTTTTTTTTTTACTGATATTGTGAATGATGGCAGCGAACTCGAGTCAAGAACAAAGAAAGTGGATTCTAAAGCAGTACTGGAAGACTGAAAATGCCGAGCGGGTGCGCACAGCGTGGCAAGAAGCATCTGACACTCCTCCACCAACACGTCTGTCAATTTCTCGTCTTAAAGATAAATTTGAAGCAACAGGTGCAGTGGCTAATGCACCAAAATCTGGACGTCTATGACAGAGGAAAATTAGATGAGAGTGGCTCTGACATTTGTGAATAGTCCGAAAAAGTCCACACGACGTGCGTCTAAGCAGCTATCCATACCTAGAACGTCCTTGCAACGCTTAATGCGTAAATTGAAATTGAAGCCATACCATCCAAGACTGTTACATGGTCTTCTAGAGGACGACCCAGACTGTCGGTTGCAATTCTGTGAGATGATGTGTAACCAAATCTCTAACGAACCAGACCTTCTTGATAAGATCATTTGGTCAGATGAGGCTTCTTTCAAGTTGTCAGGCCACGTGAACAGGCATAACTGTGTGTATTGGGCAGATGAAAATCCTCATTTGACTATCACATCTCAACTGAACCAGCCAGGCGTCACAGTGTGGGGTGCACTGTCCAGCGAAGGTGTTGTAGGACCGGTTTTCTTCTATACAACTGTGGATAGTAACAATTACCTAAACATGTTATGCAACGTGGTAGTGCCACAACTCAGAACCAGGGCTAACTTTGCCAAACTGCTCTTCCAACAAGATGGGGCACCTCATTATGCTTCTGCAGTAAGGGACTATCTTGACAACACCTTCCCACAGCATTGGATCGGATGACGCAGCACTGAATGGCCACCACGTTCACCCGACTTAACACCAACGGACTTCTTTTGGGGGGGGCGTAGTAAAGAACCTCCAGACAATGAATGAATTAAAAGAGTTCATCTCGGAAGTATTTATGGACATTGATGCAGACCGGAATTTGTGTCGCACTGTGTAACAGTGTTCTGAACAGGTTCGAGGAACGTTGCAACGTTGATGGAATATATTTTGAGCACTTACGAGATTAAACAGTGTTAAACAAATGTAAATGTAATAAACTATGTAATAAAATGCAAATAAACTATACTGTATACCTAATGTAATAAAATGCAAATAAACTATACTGTATACTTACTTTTGGGTCACTTGGTATATACATATATTTTCAGCATCTGGAGACTTAGTCTCTTTATTCTCTTGGGTATTTTAGATGTTTTCCACTTTTGTTTGACACCAATATTATACTCCCCAGATGTTTATGGTTTTAAAATTACATCTATTTTTCTGGGGAAAAGGAACACTCCTTACCAGCCTGTAGTTTAAAAATAACATTCCCAGTAGTCTTAATGGAGAATGGAGGACACAGTAGGCAAAATTACAGCTTTACTAAATAGCAGGGGGCAGGAGAAAGAAATGTGGATCAGGATTGCAGCAGGGAGGGAGGGTGATTTTACCACTTGCCCATACTGCAATCCCTGTCCACGGCAACTACTACTATTTGTATCAGGAATAAAACTTCCACTGGGAACAATGGAAGCTTTCCTCCTGGGGCAAGTAGCAGCCACAAGAGGGGTGTTGATCTGGATCGGGAGCTAAGGATTAGGGTTTCTCTCCACGTACATCACAATCAGTCCTGATCTGGTCCCCACCTCCCTCAATCGCATGGGCCATTCAAATGATTAACATCTAGTTTGACCCGACACTTTCTAAAGGGATGGAACCCACATAAGGCAAAACAGCTGACTTAATCTAGTTTTTAAAAAGCTTTTAATCAACTAGCTTTAAAATCTAGCAGGGGCCTTGCAGATGACAGTTTGGTCATCTAGAGGGATCTTGCAATCCAATCTAGCTTTAAAAAATCTTTAAATATTGATGATAGGTGCAAGAAAAAAATGCCATCAGGTGGTCTGCCAGGTGAGTGACAGCCACTAATATGCTGACTCAGGAGGACATTTGCATAGAAAAGGTTCTTCCTTTTGCTCCCCTAAGAATTACTGCTGGTCTAAATTTTGTCTAAAGTAAGTGCAGGACAATATACAAGGCTGTCTTAGCAACTACTGTCTGTGCAAATCTGTCCAATGTAACAACAAGCTCTAATAGTAGCAGCTCTAACTGTGTAAACAAAATGCCCTGTACATCTCTATCAGTACTTAGCTGCAAATCTGCACATCCCCAACTGAAATTAATAGTCAATGTACTTTTCTTACTCATTTTAAATATAGTTTGTGCAAGAATAGTTCCCAGTGGTTTATGCCCTTTGCATTCAGATAAGATCCAAGATCAGATATGGAACCAATTAATTTAAGATCTCGGTTCTGGCATATTATGCCTTCAGAGCCTTTTAAACCACTTTCCTCAACCTGGTGCCTTCCAGATGAGTTGGACTGCAGTGCCTATCAACTCCAGCTAGTGTGATGGCAGCACATCTGTCCAACACTTCAGTAAGGCACCAGGTTGGGGAAAGCTGCCTTAAACAACTATTACGTTTAAGCAATAGTTTTTGTTGAAGTTTAAAGCCTAGCCAAAATGAGAACCAGAAATTATTAACTACTAATCTTCAGCTATTACATAATTTTCAGATAAGTACCAACTTCAGCTTTCCCAAAAGAGTTTCCCCTGCAGATACCAAACTATAAAAAATTAAGTAGCACTTGTGCAATACAATCCTTTGCATGTTTACTCAGATGTCACACTATATTCAATGGGCTTTGTCTCCTAGGAAGGATCTTTAGGGTTCCAGCCTAAGACCACAATCCTATATACCCAGTTACCAGAAAGTAAGTCCCATTGAACTCAATGGAACCAACCTCTGAGGAGATCACACTGTTAATTATTTTAATTCTCTTCCACTAAATATTGCCAAAGTCACTGAAGAACAACAAAAATCACTTACTTTGGAATACTACTTACTGCATTTTTTTTTTGTCTCCTGGACTTACCATACGCCTGGCGTGGCACTGTCATTCTGGGCTCTCCAAGGTTTAGTGCTGAAAATGGCTTCCCCATTCACGGCCAGCCAAGCCCCCATTTGCTTCAGGCGCTCTTCAAAAATAACAGGAATGCGACCATCATGCGTAGGTCCAATGTTCATCAAGAGGTTTCCTCCACATGAAACCGTTTCTACAAGTTGCTGAAATTTAAGAACAAGGAAGGAAAAAAACTTAAACCAAAGTGCAAGATGATTATCAACACTGCTGTCCAAATTCTAAAGGCGGCACGTTTATGTAGGCTATTAGGACTAAATTCACATTTCTGTTACAACATTGAGTCTACAGCAAGGTACTGGCAAACAAGATACAGCTGTTCAATTGGAGCTGCAGATTGTGTGAACCAACACAAGACGTCTTAGTTGTGGGCTCACCAACCTTAGTACTTTTTTTGTGACCCTTTTACTATGTGTGACATTGACCGGCTCTATTGCCTTTCCTCCTAAGGCAAATTCTCTTCGTTCCTGTGTTTCCTTTGGATTTTGTTTGCTTATCTAATTAAAAGGCTATGGCTGAGGTTTAGGGGCATGTGCATGAAGATTCCCCCCCCCCCCAGTAATTCTTTCCCAGGAGGATCTCTGAAGAACCCCACAAACTCTTTAAAATCCCCTGATAACATAAAGCATTTTGATAAATTAAAAGCTCTAGCAACAAATTATGTAATATAAAGCATTTCCATGCTACCTCTCCTGTACTGCAGGCCACTCACAATAATACATCACAACATAAAACATAAAAACACTTGCATTCTTAAAAACATGAATGAAAGCCAATATACACAAGCTAAATTGTTGCAGCCCCTTCTAAAAGGTCATAATGTATCACTAAATTCTTTAAGGAAGCTGTTCCACAACCCCAAGGCTTCTACTGAGAGAGCCTTGCTTTTTGACGAGATTGCAAAGCAGGAAACTGCTAGGTGATCTTCCCTAGTGAAGAGGCAGATAAGAACATAGGAGTCTCTGAGGTATAGAGGCTCAGGACATGTGGGACTGCAAAAGTTAAATCAGAACCTGGAATTGGCCTAGAACTAGTTAAGTCACTACAAAATTGGCTGAATATGTTTCCTTGTTAGGAAACTCGTCACTACATTCTGCACTAGCAGGGAGTCAATCATCTGTCCACCCCACCAGCCCTGGCCTTCACAGCAGCTAGGTCTCCCTATTTAAAATGTTTCATAATTCTTCCCCATACAATTCAAGCAAACAATTAAACAAGAGCAATGGCATTGATGAGGAGGAGAAAGTTTGGGGAAGGGAGATGATGGCAGAGGGCATTTGAACTGGAAAGAGGTTTCTGAGATGGTAATATCATGCTTCCCCAACCTGGTGCCTTCCAGATAGACCAACTCCCAACATACCTGAGCATTGGCCATTCTGGCTGGAACTGCTAGGAGTTGGAAGTCCAAAACATTTGGAGGACACCAGGTTGGGAAAGTTTGATGTATATGAAAGAGGAGAAGCACTTGCTCTTTAAGAAGCTCTAACATCAAATATCCTACTCCTTTAAGTAGTATAATCCTGTTTAGGTTGATTTTCAAAAAAATCATAAAGTTCGGTTATTTTCAGAAAGGTGAAAGAATTGATAGCCCCACTTAATTATCAGTTTGTGTCTTTGTCTTGTTTTACCTTCACAAGCTCTTCAATGGTCAGGTAATCGCTCAATTGTGCGTTCCTCCGGTATCCCCATGACTTTTGGTCGATTGTCATGCAGTTTTCCCACTTATGGGGCAAAAGGTGTCCTGGGTTATATCGATCAGCGCAAGTGTAATATCCACCATGTTTACAAATACAGTCAGCTCCCCAGCGATCATTTGTTACAACTGTGTCCCGAACAGGGCTGAAAAGTTCAAACACATTATTGATATTTAATAGATGTCACATTGGTGGGTAACAGGAGCAGGGCATTCTCAGAAGTGGCTCCATATTTGTGGAATTTGCTCCCCACACACATACACAAAAAGTTCAGTTAGTGAAATTCCACAAAGCCCTCACTCTCGCCTTTCAAATATTTCAAGCTTTGAGGATGAAGATAAGAACATGCTCCTCAGATTTGTCTTGGAATGTGGCATAATGGACTCAGCAGTAAGTCCCATGAACTTAATGAGATAAATAGGAATAAATAAGATAAATAAGAACAGGCAACCTAAAGCAATTAGGTGTAGAACAAAAGGTTATAAAAGCACATTAGGACACAGCTTTCCTTCAAACATTAAGGTTAAATGCATGATTGCAAGGGGGAAAGTGACTCACCTGTCATTATAAAGCCAAGCTAGGAAGCCAGTGCTGTTCCAATAGGTATCTGGGGCTGTCCCATCTCCATCTGACCAGATAATCTCTGGATGGTACTGATTCACAATCTCGTATAGCTCTGGAAGTGACTTGGCACTTGGAAATTGTTTTTTTGTGAATACACTGGCAGCATCATCAAGGAAGAGAGGGTTGAACCATTCAAATAGCGAGTGGTACAGCCCAAAGTGTAAGCCAGTTCTCTTTCGAATGGATGACGCCAACTCAGCCACAATGTCCCGTTTTGGACCAACATCAACAGCATTCCAAGCCCAAGAATAGTTTGATCCCCAAAGAGTAAAACCTAGAATATAAAAGAGGAATAATAATAATAATAGGACACAACATAAATATGCTGTGCGGATAGAGTACCCATGAAGGTAAATTGGTTGTTCAAGAGTGCACCCAATTTTAATTTTTGTATATTGTTTTTAATTGTTTTTAATCCTATGTAAACCGCCCAGAGAGCTTCGGCTATGGGGCAGCATACAAATGTAATAAATAAAATAAAATAAATAAATAAATGCATATGTTGTTTCCTAAGTGAAGAAAAATCCCAGCATGATCGAGGAACCATTGTAATGCAGTGGATAGAGCGATCTGAATTTCCACACAGCCACTCAATAAACACTAGGCCTGTTTCTCTTTCGGCCTAAATTATCTCACAGGGGTCTTAGGAGGATAAAATTAAATAATCCCCTCTACAGCACCCTTCAGGGAAAGCTTATGGGATACAAATGTGTTCACCACCACCATCTACTTCCTTGTGGAGCTTGGAACTACAGAAATAAATGTTTTGTAGATGAATATGGAAACCACACCAAGGCATTTCTTCTTCTAAAATAAATAAATCAAACTACCGAGATCTGGAAGAAATACATTCAGTTTACCTTCATGGTGTTTTGATGTCAAGACAACATATTTGGCACCTGAAACGTTGAAAATGTCTGCCCACTGGTTGGCATCAAAAAACTCAGCTGTAAACAACGGGCCAAATTCTTCATAACTGAATCCAGGACGGTAGTTTCTCTTCATAAATGTTACATAAGGTTCTCTCTTTTCTTTCTGCCAATACCACCTGCAAAGGAAAAACATCTCTTAGTACCTGCACACGAAGGCAGTAGAAGTAAGAAGATCCCAAATAACAGGCTTAAACACGGTCTGACACAAATTCTTACAGATGTCTTGAACAAGTGGCATTTACTATGTCAGCATATTGTGTAATCTGCACATCAAGGGCCATATCGCTGCCTGCATGCTAGCACGGCTCACCACTAGCACAATGGGAAACTAGTGTTTCCTCTTGCAATGGAAAAGAACAGAAACACTCATTTCTGGAAAGGGGCTGGGAGAAGAATGGGGCAAAAGGGAGCTCTGCTGATCTGTCCTTTTCTGAAAGCTAGGGTTTCCGGGATTGCTTTCAGAAGCTCTAGTTACTGTTGTGCTAGTGGTAGGTCCTGTGGGTGCAACAGAACTAACAGAGGCACAGCAGTATTACATATTGCCCCATAGGGTTTAGTATACTCAAATGCAGAAACCAGTATCCAAGGCTAAACTGGACATATACTAAGAATTTAAGGATACCCTCTCAACACAAAGGCTCGTGGTCACCAAACAGTTTTGGACATGCCTATATGAATTAATGATTCAAAAACAAAACTGAATTAGGGCAGGGTGTTGAGGTGAGTAACCATCTAGAGCTTCCTGTCTGTCTTTCCCATAAGTACTAATCCATTTGTTTTCCATCACTGAACCTTGGTGGCATAGTTATGCAAATATAAGCATGCATCTGTGCCAACCTTGTCTAACCTGGTTCCCTCCAAGACATCTGGAGGGCACCAGGTTGGGGAAGGCTGATACTTCCAAGAATAAATACTTTTATACTCTCAGCTCAGTTTACTCCTCATGGTAGTAACACTGTGAATGATAGAAAAGCAATGGATTTTATTGCTGAAGTAAGTACTGATAGTTGAGAACATGTTGGTAGGGCAGTGAAACTCAGGGTGCCTCTACAAGAGCGATTTAAAGCTCTTTTAAGGCACATTACAGATTTTACCTCTACAAAAGCAGAGTGCAAATCGGGGGTTGAGGCGCTTTTTACCTCCGATTATTCACATTATCGAATGTGCCTTAAAGCGACTTAAAATTTACTGCGGGAGTTAAAGCGCCTTATGGCCATGTAAACATACAATTCTCCGCATGTAAAGCACATTTCATACAGCCTGTAATGCGCTTCACCGCCTCTCGTGAATAGGTATTAGGAGTAAATGCGCTTATCCATATATGCGCATAATCGGGCAACAGTGGATCAAAGCAAAATCTTGTATAGGGAACCCCTGTGAGACAATTGCTAATGTGTGTGTTTTTTAAAAAAAAAAATAGAGTCCTCTTTCTCCTAGTACACGTAAAAAGTGCACACAAATATAAAGAAAATATATATTCTGTTAATAGTGAAACTTGAATCACCTCACTGCATTGAACACCTGCAAAAAATGAGTAAACATACTTGGCAGATCAATCTAATATACATGTCTACTAAGAAGGATGCCCCAGAGTTCAATGGGACTTACTCAAAATCCTGTGTATAGGATTTCTGCCTTACAGTTCCAGGCTATACATGCTTATTTAGAATCAGGTCCCATTGAGGATTTGTCACAGATAAGTGTATAGGATTGGAGCTTTAGAATCCTAAAACTCTACAGCTGCTATAAACAGAATAGGAGTGCGCTATAAATGCATTACAAATTTTGCTCTGAGTTCATGTGTCAGGTCAGCAATTTAACTTTAAATGTGACTCGGTTCCAAACATTTCTCAAATTTCGGGAGCATTTATTGCTGATTTACTTTTTTAAAAAAATTATTGATGTGTGTATTTTTTTAATTGAGCTCAGCTTCTGAAACTGAGCTTCAACCACCACCAGTTAAGCGAGAACACACATTTGGCCTACTCTAAAAGAAATATGAAAACAAAAGTTGTAGCTGCAAGACACAGATGTAAAGTAATGTGTGACCTGGCACTAAGTGAACAGGAAGCTACTCATGTAATTCCTGAGGTCAGCAGTTATGTTTTTGTTAGCGGCAGTTGCACAATTTCTCAAGTATTTATCCTTGTAGGCTCTCAACTTATAAGAATATCACAGTGCCTATGAATATGTGCAGAGTAATTTCCACATGCTACTAAAAGCTATAGTGAACTCTCCCCACATACATACATTCTCTCTCTTTCTCTCTCTCTCTCTCTCTACACACACACACACGATATATACACATCCTTTAAGGGCTCCAGCTAGGTTTATATCTAGCACTTTAAACATTAAGATTTCTAGAGGAAGTAAACGCTGGTGAAAGCAAACGAGTCTGTGCCAGCTATTTCTAGAAGTCTAGGAGAGATGAACAGTCTATCTCATGTATGGAGACCCTGACATCGGGTGGTGGTAGGGGGGCGTAGCTGTTAAACGTAGCTGTTAGATACGGGTTTAAAAATGAAGCCCGTTTCGACGTTTAAACTCATTCCCACCCACCCACCGACCCAGTCTTCACGGGACAGCGCTTCCTTCCCCCGGCGAGACGTACTGGTTCCGAGCGAAGAGGCAGAGCGGGGGCTCGGAGGGCTGTAAAAGGGCAGAGAAAGCAGGGCAGAGAGCTTGTGCAGGGGGGAAGCTCACCAAAACCACTCGCTGCCGAAGCTGGGCACGGAGAACACGCCCCAATGGATAAAAATGCCAAACTTGGCTTCATCAAACCAGTCGGGGAGCGGCCTGGAATCCAGCGACTGCCAGGTGGGATCATAGCGGGCGGCGCCTGCCTGCGAAGGGAGTACTTGGCTGAAGAAGAAGAGCAGCAGCAGGAGCAGCCGCAGAAGAGCAGGCGAGGGAAGGACGGACTTCTCTGCGGCGGCAGCAGCAGCAGCAGCAGCAGCAGCCAGTTGAGACATGAGGGCGCCACGTCAGCCTCGGTGCTGGCACTGCTCGCTTCCTTTCTGCGCCGCTTCTTCGCCAGTCAGGTGACCGAGCGACGGTCAAAGCAAGGCCGGGCTGCTTCCGCCGGAGATTTTTTCTTTCAGGTTTTCCTTGAGACAAAAAATAACAGCTCGTGGCCGGCTGTGTATACTTTCCATGCTGGTCTTGAGTCAGGAAGTCATGTTTTAGAGGGCTTCGTGGAGGTGGTGGTGGGGTACTTCAGCCTTCTCCAACCTGGTGCCCTCCAGATGTTTTGAACGAAACTTTTCAGAATTTCTGGCCGTTGGCCATGCTGGTTGGGGTTGATGGAAGTTAAAGTCGAAAACATCGGGGGGTGGGGCACCAGGTCGGAGAAGGCTGCAGTAGTTTCGGAGGGGTTTACCGTCCTCAGACTGCCGTCCTCAGCATGCTTTTAACTTGGAAATAAAACCAATGGGGTTTGCTGCCAAGTAAGATGCCCCCCACCCCCTCGCTGTGTGTGCGCACGTGTGTGTCAGCCTCGAATGGTTTGGATTCATCAAAATAAGGACCTCCCCACCCCTCAAAAATAATTAGGCAGCAATTCTACACCCATTTACCTGGAAGAAAGCTCTATTGAACTCAATAGGACTTCTGAATGGAGTGCTATTATTTCTGTATATGATTACGCTATAAACTTGCTTTCTCACTGAGTGCTTCTAGAAGAGACTAATATTGTTCAATCACACTGGCTCATTCTTAGGATTTTACAGTGGGGTCAAGAAGATGGTGTTATCCATTTGTAGCCCTCCAGTGTTTTCCCATCACTTCTGCCTTGTTTTTTTTTAACCAGAGAACCCATCGAAGAGGAAAAGATAGAATAGCTGCACACTGCACAATGCTTTTTGATTGTGAGCAATGGGAGCCCCCTGTCTGGAAGCACCTTGTTTTTAAATGATGCTAATCGGTGCTTCTAGATGGGCAGCTTCTCTCCCTCACGATCAAAGGGTATTTTGTAGCTATTCCATCTTTTCTTCCTTAATGGTTTGTTGTAGTAAGCAAAAAGACAGAAGAAGCAGTGGGAAAACATGGAAGAGTTACCAATGCAAGATGATGACGGCTGTAACCTTCTGCCTGCATAACCTTCTGTGAATGAGCAAAGGCAAAAGCAAACCCGCCTCTCCCTCAGGATCGAGGCAGGGAACAACATCAACATAAAATACACAAAACTGATTAAAAGCACATAAAACCAATACATCATTAAAATACCAATAAAACCAATAAAAACACTTAAAATTCATCTGGGTAGGCCTGCCAAAAGAGATCAGTCTTTATAGCTGTTTTAAATTCTTGGAGACTGGTGAGTTGGCAGATCTCTCCCGGCAGGTTATTGCACAATCTGGGAGTGGCAGAAGAAAAGGTCCTCTGGGTTACGGTTGTCAGTCTAGTTTTTGTTGACTGAAGTAAATTCTTCCCTGAGGACCTGAGCATGCGAGGTGGATTGTATGGGAGAAGGTGATCCTGCAGGTAACCTGGACCCAAACCATGTAGGGTTTAAAAGGTAATGACCAACACTTTGTACTTCGCCCGGAAACTAATTGGCAGCCAGTGGAGAGATTTTAAAGCTGGTGTAATATGGTCACCCCTAGGTGTACCAGTGACCAACCTGGCTGCCATATTTTGAACTAGTTGAAGTTTCCGGACTAGGCACAGAGGTAGCCCTATGTACAGCGCATTGCAGAAGTCGAGCCTCGAAGTTACCAGTGCATGCACTACTGACTTTAGGTCTTCCAACTCTAGGAAGGGGTGCAGCTGGCATATCAGCCGAAGCTGATAGTAGGTACTCCTGGCCGTCGCATCTATCTGGGCTGTCATTTGGAGCGATGGATCCAGGAGCACCCCCAAACTGCGAACACAGCCTTTCAGGGGAGTGTAACCCCATCCAGAACTGGGCCTCCTCCACACGAGACGTTTAATGAGCCTTGAAGGCTTATTATAAATTTTACCTCCACACCAGCGGAGCGCAAAACGGGCGTACAGGCGCGTTATCTCCCCGATAATGCGCATTTTCGAATGCGCGTTAAATAGCGACTTTTATTTTTCTCCGGCCGTTAAAGCGCATTTTCGCCGTGTGAACAAGCGATTATGCGCATTAACGTCTTCTAAAGCGCTTTTTGGACATCAATTAATGCGCTTCGCCGCCTCTCGCCGCCTCCCGTGCAGAGGGATTAGGCGTAAATGCGCCTCCGCGATAATGCGCATAATCCCCAAACCGGGCGCAAAAGCGCATCCTTGTGGAGGGGGCCCTGGTTGACATACCTCCAACCCCAGGTTGTGGACTTTGACAATAAGCGTCTCTGTCTTGTCTGGATTCAGCTTCAGTTTGTTTTTCCTCATCCAGCCCATTACCGCCTCCAAGCATTCATTCAGAGGAGACACACTATCTTTAGCTGATGCTGTTGTCGAAGGCATAGAGAAATATATTTGGGTGTCATCAGCATATTGATAGCACCCCACCCCATGCCTCCAGATGATCTCTCCCAGCGGCTTCATGTAGATGTTAAACAGCATTGGGGATAGGATGGCACCTTGTGGTACACCACATAGCAGCTCCTTCTTTGAGGAGCAACTATCCCCAAGCATCACCATCTGGAACCTTCCCGAGAGGTAGGACCGGAACCATTGAAGCACAGTGCCTCTGAGTCCCAATCCCCTCAGGCGTTCCAGAAGGATACCATGGTCGATAGTATCGAAAGCCGCTGAGAGGTCCAGAAGTACCAGCAGGGACATACTCCCCCTGTCAATATTCAAGTGTAGATCATCCACTAAGGTGACCATATCAGTCTCAATTCCATATCCTGCCCTGAAGCCGGTTTGAAATGGGTCTAGAAAATCTGTATCATCCAAAACTGCTTGGAGTTGGAAGGCAACTGCCCTCTCAATCACCTTGCCCAGAAACGGAAGATTCGATACTGGTCTGTAATTATTAAGGTCCAGGGGATCCAGGGAGGGCTATTTTAGAAGCGGCCGTACTACCGCTTCTTTAAAACAAGATGGAAAACTCCCCTCCCTGAGAGATGTATTAATATGTTGTAATTGTAATCTAATTACATCTCCTCCCTGGGCGACCAGCCAAGAAGGACAGGGATCGAGAGGACAAGTCGTCCTCCTCACTCGTCCAAGCAGCTTGTCCATGTCCTCAGTACTCACCAACTGAATTACACCATCCAGTGTAATTCTACTCGCGGAGTTGCTGGGCACTCCATTGTCAACCTCTACTATAATGACAGCATCTAAGTCGGCTCTTATCCGAGAGATTTTATCTGTGAAATGATTGTTAAAGGCATCACAGCGAACTACCGAAGGCTCTAAGATCGGGTTCAGGGGGGGAAGGTGCCCAGGTTAGACCCCTCACCACCCTGAACAGTTCTGCTGGACGTGAATTCTCAGACGCAATGAGTTCAGAGAAGAAAGCTTTCTTCGCTGCATGTATTGCCACTCCATAGGAACGAAGATGTTCTCTATGTCGTGTCTTATCGGATATAAGTTGAGTTTTCCGCCATCTGCGCTCTAGTCGTCGTCCTTTCCACTTCAGCTCCCTGAGGCCTTCTGTATACCAGGGCGCCCGGTTAGAAGCGGGTCGGAGAGGACATTTGGGGGCAATCGTGTAGATAGCCCTAGTTAGGTCTTGATTCCATCTATTGACTAAGGCTTCTACAGGATCATCGACGATACCAGCCATAGAACCCTCCAAGGCCTTCTGGAATCCAGAAGGATCCATCAGCCTTCGAGGGCAGACCATCTTAATAGGTCCGCCACGCCTGCAGGGGTGGGTGGTAGCCGTGATACTAACCCTGACCAGAAAATGGTCTATCCATGACAATGCAGAGGTATTTGTTACCTCTGCCCACAGATCTGTCCGGAGCTGAAGACAGCATCGAGGGTGTGACCTGCTGAATGTGTAGGTCCAGAGACCAATTGGGATAGGCCCATGGTTGTCATGGATGCCATGAACTCCCGAGCTGCACCTGACAAACCGGCCCTGTATGGGATGTTGAAGTCGCCCAGGACCAAAAGCCTGGGCGAATCCAACACCAGCTCTGAGACCAGTGCCGTGAGCTCGGCCAGGGAGTCTGATAGGCAGCGGGGTGGCCAGTACACTAACAGAATCCCTAGTCTATCCCTGGTCTTCAGACTCAGGTACACACACTCGATATGATTCAATTTCCAGACAGGAAGTCTGGTCAGGTTAAGACTGTCTTTGTAGACCACAGCTACTCCACCCCCACCCCCCCACTTTCCCTCACCTGCTCACTAACACAGTACCCAGCTGGGAGGGCTTGGGCCCATGTCGGGCCACTGTCATCTCCCAGCCAGGTCTCGGTGAAGCATGCCAGGTCAGCCTCCTCATCTATAAGGAGGTCATAGATGATATTTGTTTCATTTTTAACCGACCTGGCATTGGATAGGAGCAAGGAGAGGTTCTGTGGGTGGCCTGGTTCGTTCTCCAAGTTCCCCAGGGTAGCAGGGCAACAGGAAGGTAAGATGGATGTTAAATATCTATCTCTCCTTCCCCTGTAATGGCACTTCACCTCATCTGGAAGCATCCAATGTGTACTGAACTTGTATTTTAATAGTGGTGCTTTCCTGCCATTTTTACTTGTTTTGGGGTGCCTTTAGCAGTAACCCTATACATGCACACTTATTTAACAATCGTATACTCACCTGAACTCAATGGGGCTTAGTTCGGAGTAGATATGTATGTTCATTTTCACTGCTTTTATATTGCTGTCCAATATTGTGGTGGTTTAAATTTTTTTGTTTTTAATTCTGTTTGCAATTTTAATTTCCTGTAAGTGATCCTAATTAATAAAATAGTTTGAAGTTTTATATGGATAACTTTGCTAGGATGTATATTATATAGAATGTTGAAATTCTGACCAAGTTAGTATTTTGAAATTAGTTATTTGGCAATAAAGAATAAAGCACAATGCTTGGAAAGCCTCACTTCAGATGTCTTGTTAATCAATTTTGCATTTTTCTCTCCCTTTGAAAATGATTGAGGAAGCTGAGCTTCAGTTTTCACTCGAAACAAAGAATATTCTCTTGAGCATGCACATTCTGATATCTCAAATGTCCAGGAAAATATTGCATTTTCTTAGGTTTTACATCTTTCATGAACCTCTTGAAAATGGGTTTGGGAGCTGAACTGGAATCCAAACTTCAAACGTTGAATTTTGTTACCTGAATTACATTCTGATACCTCAAACTTCAACAGAATGAAGCGTGTGACAATCTTACCAATGGAAGATGAATTAAACCAAAGACCTCATTTTGTCAGCTGATTTATTGCATCTAAATACAAGGTCAATTGTTCTCTCTGGACTATAAGGAAGCACGTATTGAAGATAATATTTTGAAACATCTTTGGTAGATTATCCAATAAGACCTCATGGTGTTTGGCAACCTTCAATACCATAGCACAAGCTCATCACAAAATGTAGTTGTTTTACTCTTTCAAATGTTGAATGTATGTAACTTGCTCCTACGTTCATACTTGTACCTAAGATCTGAAAAATTGCTTTAATAGGTTCCAAGTGCTTGCATTCATCAAGTGTAACTTTTTTCATGAACAGTGGACCCTTGTGTTGTATCATAAACTACTTCTGAAAAACTCTCCTCAAAATTTATTTCCATTTAGCACAGGGGGGCATTTTTGAGAAACACTAATTCAAACCCTCTTTGAGTATGTGAAACTTGTGCGCAGTTCTTTGGATGCTAATCTCTGAGTTTAGTGTGCAAAGAATAATTCATAATGTATGAAGAACCCATCTTACAATTCTAGAAAATTAGTTATTTCTGCTAATGTCTATTAGATTAATTTCTATTTCTATTAGATTAATCTCCTTTGTGGTTTGGTCCACATGTACTTCCTCAAAGGATGCCTATTCCCTGCTGACTTGCATAGGTTCAGTGCACATTGAGTAGTAATACAGTCCATACCATGGAACTGTCTAGTTCTTTACTGTTGGTGCCTTTTGTTCTGTACTCCTAGTTATAAAAGATACATTCCAGCCTGATCTATGCTCAAATCAATCTGCAAGAAATAACAAGTTCAGTTATTGTTCATTGGCAGCTGGGGGGAAGAGACTGACTACAAAATGCCTGTCTGGAGGATTATGTGTCTATCTCTCTGCAGTAGGGGTAAACTTTGCATAGTATTATCATTCATGCCTAACATGTATACTACTGGACACATTAACCATTCTGCTAAGTTACAGACTTGAATAGAAAGTAATGGAGAAGTGGATCCCATTTAGAATTGACATGCTGCTTCCCATACCCAATTTTACATTTCTAGCAAACAGCCTCTTTCCAGAAAGAGAATATCTACAGAGCTAGCCAGAGATCATTGCTATGCCACAATGATTAGTTCCTCATTATGGATATACCTTGGGGAGGGGGGATTCTAACAGAAAAGACAGATAAATCTGCTGCACTTTTTACAATTGGCATCTCTGATGATAAGATTGTATTTGTTATAAATGCAGAGTATCTAAATGTAAAAATATCCCATCTTGAATATATGCTCTGCAAGAAATTTCAAACAACACTTTTAAGTTAACATTTTGAAAAAACTCTAGATGCAAATGCTGACAGAACTCCCTCGAAGGAACTGGCTTATTTTGCTCACTCACTTGCTCATTCAATTATCTTTGAATGATGAGCTGCTCATGTTTAATGCAGCATAAATGTACCTTTTGTCATCTATCAAAAGTTGAAGTGTATGTGCATTTACTGGTCCAAATATATTTTCCTTTGACAGTACTATAGGGCATGTTTGGCAGACTACCACACCGTGAAAGGAAGAGTGCTTTCATAATGGACTGTGTTACCATATTAACCTTACTTGGCACTGACTCTTATTTGATTATTTAGTATCCAGAAGGCAATATGACCCATTGGGTAATATACCATAATCTCACTGGCAATTGTTCAAATAATGATACAATGACCTATAGCATCTTTTATAGACACCAGCAGGCAGTTAAGGCAGACTGTTCAACCAACGAATCAATTAATTTACTCCTCCCCATATTGTGATGGCTGGGATATATTTATTTTCTTATTTAGAAATGTAGTTTGTTCAGTTCAGTTGACTTCCCAAAGAAGAGAACACCAGTTAAAAGTTACAAACTACAATTTAAAAGCAATAACACAATAAAAGATGATGATAACTGAATCTTGCAGCAGGAGGGACAATACACCACTTCTTCTGAAAACATACATCCATCAATGTTAAATTTACTGTTGCTATGCTGAACTTTCTTGTGTGTGTATTTGAGGAGGGGGAATATTCTGTTCTAATTTATCTATGTCAAATTGCTGATAGAAGGTTGGACGTAGAAGAGTTAAAGAAGGCAGCTGCAGGGCAACAATTAAAAACAGCCCAGTTTACAGTGTTTCAGCATTTTCACTCTTATTTTGTGCTCTTGTAAGCACTCAGCTTTCACAGGTTAAATCAAAATATTTACATGGTTGCCCTATTCATCATAATGTGGCAACGTGTCTCATTGATAATTCTTCCAACCCGTCAGCCAAAAATCCTACAGGTAAGCAATCTGTGTTTTTTAATGTCGGCAGCTGCTGCATACCGTAAAGATACATCTGCAGTGTAGATTCTACACATTACTTTGGAGAAGTTTTGGAGCTTTCTTAGTTCAGACTATAAAAAGCACTATCAATGCAGTATATATGTAGGCTACTGTACAATGTCTTGTTGCCTCAAGTAGCTGCACCAGATGATCTAGGATGCACCCCCCACCTCGAGGACACACTGCAGCAGTGTGTAATCGCTAGAGTGCAATTCTTGGACTGCTCACTGCTTCATTGGTGGTCTAACAATTTTGTCACCCCAGGCAACCATGTAAGTAGACATTGCAGTTGAGCTGCCTAACCAGCATATAATGATGATAATTTCTTTGTAAGCACCAGACTTAACTTTGATTTTCTAGGAATACTTTGTCCTTTTCCCACCACTGATGTGTTTAGCATCAGGGCTACTTTTTCTTTTCCCTGCTACTTTCCCTGCTACTTTCCCTGCTGCAGAATCAAACTGGATATCTACTTTCAAGAAGAAGAAGAAGAAGAAGAAGAAGAACAAGAAGAAGAAGAAGAAGAAGAAGAAGAAGGCTTATGCACCATAACAGAGAGAACAGCTCCAATAGTGCCTCAAAACAGTGTTCACAACAATGTAGGTAAGAAGCCAGACTACAAAGCACATGGGCTTTGATGTCTGTATACTAATGCCCAGAGTATGGGAAACAAACAGAATGAACTTGAACTCTTAATACATGAAGGCAAATACGACTTGATAGGTATAACTGAAACTTGGTGGGATGACTCCCATGATTGGAACATAACAATTGAAGGATATAACTTGTTCAAAAAGAACAGAAGAAATAGAAAGGAAGGCAGAGTGGCACTACATGTTAAAAATACTTATCCCTGCACAGACATACAAGAGGATGAGCCTGGTAGCCCCATCGAGAGCATCTGGATTAAAATAAATGGGGAAAGGAATAAAAGGAGCATGATAGTCGGAGTCTAGTACCAACCACCCAATCAAAGAGAAGATGAGGACCAAACCTTTCAAAAGCAAATTGCCAGTGTTTCAAGGAAATCCGATGTAGTAGTAATGGGGGACTTCAATTATCCCAATATCTGTTGGGAGACAAATTCTGCTAAAAGTGGTCCCTCCAAGAAATTCCTGACATGTGTGGCTGATAACTTTCTCCTACAGAAAGTAGAGGAAGGAACTAGAGGAATGGCTATCCTTGACTTGATACTGACTGTGGCGTTACCCCACAAGTGTTTATCTTGTATATGTCTGTTTAGTAGGGATGTGCACTGGATCGGACCCGATCCACGATCCGAGTCTGGTCCAGTGGGAAATCGGATAAATTATCCGATTTCCGATCCAACAGCTGGATCCGCCGATCCAGTCCGAACCGATCCGAAAAGGGTCCGAACCGGTTCGGCGGATCGGCGGGCGCCCACTGGCGCCCACCGCCACTTCCATTGGCGGGCGCCAGCGGGCGCCCGCCGATGAAAGTGGACAGCGGGGGGGGGGGGCCTTACCTTCCCGGCCCGTCCGCTCCCGTCCGGCGCCGGCGGCTACTACCAGCGGGCTCCGCGGCCTGCTCCAGGGTGGCGCGCCGGGTGATGTCATCACCCGGCGCGCTACTCGAGAGCAGGCCGCGGAGCCCGCTGGTAGTAGCCGCCGGTGCCGGTAGGGAGCGGCCGGGCCGGGAAGGTAAGCAGGGGGTGCGTGGAGGGGAGGAGGGGGCGCGCGGAGGGGGGGAGGGGGGCCCTTACCTTTCCGGCCCGTCCGCTCCCGTTCGACGCCGGCGGCTACTACCAGCGGGCTCCGCGGCCTGCTCCAGGGTGGCGCGCCGGGTGATGTCATCACCCGGCGCGCTACTCGAGAGCAGGCCGCGGAGCCCACTGGTAGTAGCCGCCGGCGCCGGACGGGAGCGGACGGGCCGGGAAGGTAAGCAGGGGGTGCGTGGAGGGGAGGAGGGGGCGCGCGGAGGGGGGAGGGGGGCCCTTACCTTTCCGGCCCGTCCTAAAAGGTAAGCAGTGGCGGGGAAGGGGGCTTACACCCCCCGGAGCCGTCCGCTTCTATCTGCTGGCGCCCGCGGGCGCCAGCGGATGGAAGCGGACAGCCCCAGGCGGGGGAGGGAGTGCGGGGGAGGGGGCTTACCTTCCGGGGCCGTCCACAGCGGACGGCCCCGGGGGGGGAGGGAGTTAGGCCCCCCTCACCCACCCGCCGCCATTTTTTCCTCATAGACTTGCATTGCAATGCAAGTCTATGGGGAAAAAAATGGCGGCCGATCCAAAAATTTCCGATTTTTGGATCGGGATCGTACTCGATCCGGTCCGGGGGGCCTCCGATTTTGTCCGAACCGATCCGTGACAAAATTGGAGGTCCCGATCCGGGTCCCGATCCGATCCGGGGGGTCCGTGCACACCCCTACTGTTTAGTATATCTGGTAAGTATGGACTGTTGAACTGAGTAGGTATGGTTTAGGAGTTGGGAGGTTGGTTGGTGTTGGTTGGTAGAGTGAGAAGAGTTTAGTTTTCTAGGGATTTAGGATTAGTGTGGAGAGTTTACTTGAAGATATTATATTCTGAAGAAAAAACTTTGTTAACTAAAATAAATTTATTATTAATTTGTTAGCTACCAAATACCACATGTCAGCTTGGCCTTATTTACCTGCCCTACCATTATTCAACACACACACAACAGATTATACTCACAGTTTATTTTACAAGAAGATCCTGAATTAAACCTTTTCCCCTCATAGCTAGTGGGAAGGTTTTATTTAACCCTCTGATAGCCAAAGTGTAGCCATCTTTGCTTACAAGTACAGAATGCTGGGAACGCTTGCTCAAGGCTGAAGGACAATTCAAAGTGCATATGCGGCAGATAAGGCCTTGCCACAAGCCTGATTTCATCTGGTTATAACATTTGTCTGAAGAGCCTCCTAATGCAAGGCCATCAGCGCACCTTATCAGAAGCTACAGAATTTAACCCGGCAACAATTGAAACATGCGCAGTGGCTTTCAACAGTGTGTCAAAGGGCAGTGACTCTCTCGTTAGAATGCATTGGGTTTTGCTTGTGCTTGCGCTGTATAAAGTAGTGACGTAGATCTTATGCTGTATAGTATATAAAGGGGGGCTTGGGTACTCCTAGGTATGACTCTAGTGGGCTGGTGGCTTACTAGAGTGCACCTGCTCAGCTGAACGTAATAAAAGTGCGTTGGATCGGATCTTTGGAGTCTGTGCTTCTTAGTGGGAATTGGCATATCTCCTAGGAAAAGAGCCTGAAACTTTTGGGCAACACCTCCCTCAGGCTTTTCAAGTTGTGGCGCTTTGCCTGAGAAGGGTTTATGTAACGTGCCTGATATAGGGGTTATGTCGCACTGACCAAGTGGATGACTTAGTGGATAAAGTGGCAGTTAACAGGAACTCTGAGGGAAAGTGACCACGTCATACTTGAGTTCTTGATTTTAAAGGAAGCAAAAACTGAATGTAGCCATACTTGTACTCTGGATTTCAGGAAAGCCGATTTTAATACACTCAGAACTATGATAAGTAAGGTCCCATGGCAAATGGTCCTAATGAGAAAAGGAGTCCAAGATGGGTGGGAGTTTTTTAAAAAGGAAATTTTAAAGGCACAATTACAAACAATTCCAACAAGGAAAAAAGATAGAACAGAAGAAACCAATGTGACTCCACAAAAAGCTTAGAGATGACCTGAATATAAAAAAGGATACATATAGGAAGTGGAAGGAAGGCCAAGCTACAAAAGAAGAGTACAAACAAGTAGCACAGAAGTGCCGGAATGGCATCAGGAAGGTGAAAGCTGAGAAGGAGCTGAGGCTAGCAAGGGATGCTAAAAGCAATAAAAAGACTTTCTTCAGATACGTGAATAGTAAAAGACAGAGGAAAGAAATGGTGGTTCAACTGCTTCATGAGGATGGCAAATTGGTAACAGATGACAAGAAAAGGCCGAAGTGCTCAATTCCTACTTTGGCTCAGTTTTCTCCCAAAAGCGGGTCTATGACCCCACTGGAAAAAGTGAAGTACAAGCTGAAGGGGCAGGATTGCAGTTTGAAATTCATAAACAAATGGACAAGGAACACCTAATTTCTTTGAACGAGTTCAAATCTCCAGGGCCTGACAAACTGCATCCTAAAGTAATAAAGGAGCTGGCAGAAGAACTCTCAGAACCACTGTCTATTATCTTTGTGAAGTCATGGAAAATGGGTGAAGTGCCAGACGCCTGAAGGAGCGCTAATGTTGTCCCTATCTTCAAAAAGAGCAAACTGGAGGAACCTGGGAACCACAGACAGTCAGTCTGACATCCATCCCTGGGAAAATTTTGGAGCAGATTATAAAGAAGTCAATCGGTAAACACCTTGAAAACTATGCAGTGATGACTAGAAGCCAGCATGGATTTGTCAAGAACAATTCCTGTCAGACTAATCTGATCTCATTTTTTGATTGGGTAACCTCCCTTGTGAACTGTGGGAATGCTGTGGATATAGTATATCTTGATTTCAGCAAAGCTTTTGACAAAGGGCCCCATGACATTCTGATTAACAAACTAGTGAAAAGTGGGCTAGATGGAACGACTATTAGGTGGATCCATAGTTGGCTACAGAATCGGACTCAAAGAGTGCTTATCAATGGGACCGTTTCACACTGGGGGGAAGTAACGAGCGGGGTACCGCAGGGCTCAGTCCTGGGCCCAGTGCTCTTCAACATTTTTATTAATGATTTGGACAAGGAAGTGCAGGGAATGCTTATCAAATTTGCAGATGCTAATACCCTTGAAGACAGAAACAAACTCCAAAGTGACCTTGATAGACTGGAGTGCTAGGCTGAAAACAACAGAATGAAATTTAATTGGGATAAATGCCAAGTTCTACACCTAGGAAAAAGAAACCAAATACACAGTTACAAGATGGGGGATACTTGGCTCAGCAATACTACAAAAGAGAAGGATCTTGGAATTGTTGTAGATCACAAGCTGAATATGAGCCAACAATGTGATGTGGCTGCAAAAAAAGCAAATGCTATTTGGGGCTGCATTAATAGAAGTATAGTTTCCAAATTGCGCGAGGTACTGGTTCCCCTCTATTCAGACTGGTTAGGCCCCATCTTGAGTATTGTGTCCAGTTCTGGGCAACATACTTCAAGAAGGATGCACACAAGCTGGAGCATGTTCAGGGGAGAGCAACGAGGGTGATCAGGGGTCTGGAAACAAAGCCCTATGAGGAGATATTGAAAGAACTGGGTATGTTTAGCCTGGAGAAGAGAAGATTGAGGGGAGACATGATAGCACTCTTCAAATACTTGAAAGGTTGTCACACAGAGGAGGGCCAAGACCTCTTCTCGATCAACCCAGAATGCAGGACACGGAATAATGGATTCTAGTTACAGGAAGGTAGATTCCGGCTGGACATCAGAAAAAACTTCCTGACTGTTAGAGCAATACGACAATGGAACCAATGACCTAGGGAGGCCGTGGGCTTTCCCACACTAGAGGCATTCAAGAGGCAGTTGGACAACCATCTGTCAGGGATGCTTTAATTCCTGCATTGAGCATTTGTAAACCGCCCAGAGAGCTTCGGCTATGGGGCGGTATACAAATGTAATTAATAAATAAATAAATAAATAAATAAATAAATAAATAAATAAATAAATGGCATACAAACCAAAATATGCCACTATATAATACCATAAAACAGCATCACAATAAACAAATCAAAAGCATAAAATGAGCAGAATACATGGAAAGAGCAATCCTATGGACCCCTAGACAGTGTCTAGGGGTCCATAGGATGGCTCGGTTTGCTGGCTCCAAGGTCAGAGACAGGGCTCTGACCTCAGAACCAGTAAATCGCACTCCCGCTGCCTCCCCCTGTAGCTGGTGTAGAGAGAACCATGCCGGCTACCTCGCTGCATTCAGAAACCTGAATGTGGGGACAGGGAAATGGGGCCAGTCCTGGAAAAGGGCAATTTGCCTCATGCAGCTTTTTACTCTCACCTCAGTCTCCTTCCCTCCTGCGCCAAGTGCCACGGCTAGACAGGAAAAATCACCCATCTAGCAAAGAAGCAAGGTGGCTGGAGCATGGAGGCGAAGGTCACCTTCAAGCTCCATTTGTCCAGCATTAATTTCGGAGGCTACTGACTATTAACATAGGATTATGCCCTAAACAAACCAGTATATTTAATAAATCCCTGGACTTTTCCTTCTACCAAATCTCTATCCCCAACACAACACATTATCCAGATTCCAGCCTACTAGATATTCTTTCCAGTGTATTTCGTTAACCTATATATGATTAGTTGAGGGCAGCAAGGACAGTACAGAAAACTACTTCAAGTTTTCTGCCTCTGATTTCCCAGTTTTGTGGAAATGAACATTTAATGCCTACATTTGTCAGTCAAAGAATATACTTTCAGATCTAAAGTTGAATGACCATCCTGTCCCCCCCCCCCCGTCCCCCGCAAAAAAAAAAAAGACTGGGCTTCTGTTGTCATTCCAGTGGACATTATTCAGAATTCTGTTAGTGTTAATTGTTTTTGAAATGCCTTATCCTTGATATGATTGTTTCTTCTATTACCTCTTCTATTCTGCTATTCCCCTTTATGCTGTCCTTTACCTTTCCTCCAAAATCATGTCTTATCATTCAATACTGATCTATTTTCAGTTAAACATTTTGCCTTTTTCTCTGTCAAAAGTATTTTTGTTCTTCTTTCCCTATATTATCGACTATCACCTCCTGTTACTTTTCATAGAATTTCTTCTGCCTAGCTTTCTTATATTTGATATTTACTTTTCAGATATTTGAACCCAGGATCCCACATACCTGGACCCCTTATTTGTTGTAGATCTTTCATATATTTTTCAATTGGAAAAGTAGATGCTCTTCAACACAAGACATCCCTGTTAGAAGTCCTCTGTGATTCAGTGTTTTATCCCCAATGTATCATGCACTCGTAGTGCCAGGAGTTCTATTTAACATGCCACAACACTGTGTGTTTCTACTAATACAATGTCTGAGTTTGCCCAAATTGAATATATTCTGTTACAACCTTATCTAAGATGGACTCTAGTAGTTTTCAGTGGGATTTAGATATGTTTCTGTGCACTGGTGCTAGGTGTGTGACAGGGACTAGGACCCCGAACTCTTGTCCTTGGAGGATCCTGACCCCTCATTCTAAGAAGAGGCTACTGAGTTAATGGTTCAGGGAGAGGATTTGGTTACAGACCCTATGGAAATGACACACTAAGCCATGGAGGTTAAACATTTTGAGCTAAACATTCTGGCTTAGTGTGTCTTGTGAACCTTGACTTAGCGTGTTGTGTGAACGTTCCCAATCATGGTGGCTACATAACCATGGTTT
Source organism: Anniella stebbinsi (assembly GCA_029215795.1). Lineage (NCBI taxonomy): Eukaryota > Metazoa > Chordata > Lepidosauria > Squamata > Anniellidae > Anniella > Anniella stebbinsi. The sequence continues at coordinate 195,606,760 of JARDYH010000003.1, forward strand.
AAACACGCTCACTATCCATTTGCTGCAAAAGGGTTAGCAGCCTAACCTTGCTTAGCATGTCATCTGAACAGGCCCACAGAGAAGTACCACAAGGCTTCCACCTCCCCAGAATCCTGTTCTTAAAATTAACCAAAGTAATTAAAACATAGCTCCAGAGTTCACAAAGTGTGGGGTGGGTTTCCCAGAAGACATGCGCAGTTGCTGGTGGAAGGCAGAAGCTCTTCTTTGACCCTGACAGACCAGACCAGGCAATTTCTTTTAGGAGTGTCTTAAAAGAACGAGGAGGCAGACTGCCAACCTTCCTCATTGAGTCAATGTGAAGTTTCACCTATCTCGGCAGTATCATTTATCATTTATGTATTACCATATTTATACCCCACCCTGCCCCATTGGCTAAGGATGATTTAAAATAATTAATTCAAAGTCATTCCTATCATTGCTTGTTGTCAATACCATTAGAAACTGTTATAAAGCAGTAGTGTAGATCCTGTCCTAGTTTCATCCAAGGTCCTTGAACAGTCCCCCTCTTTTACTTAAGGTCTATACCCAGGGTGAGGAATTTCAAGCCCAGAGGCCCTTCTGAAGTTCCCAGATGACCAATCCCCCTTCTCCTGGCCACCCCCTTTCCTCCAACCACCAAGAAGTGATGGTAGGCAAACACAATTTTCCCTGTGTGGTGATGCTCCAGGTGAGCTGTGTGCCTCCTCAATCTGCTGTCTGGATGCTAACTGTTGATGGGCAACATCAAGGCTCCTGCTTTGTCTCCCTCCAAACCGAGGACTGTCCTCTTTAAAGGTGGGCACACAGCCACCCTGGATGGGATTCACTTGTAAACATTATGAGGATGTGCTTAAATTTTCATTACACAATCATTCACACATACACTGCCACAGGCCCCATGTTTCCTCCCCTTCTTCATATCATTTTGTATTGGGTCTATTAGATTATAAACCTACAGACAGGGACTCTGCTGTTTTTAAATCTTTGTACAACACTAGTAATTATAGTAATAATAATGAACAATAGGTGTCTATATTATGCTGTCTGGTAGGCTACTGGAGATTGCCGCTAATATCTCCACCTCTTTTTATATGGATCCCTGTGCCACTAGCTGGTTTTTTAGTCCAAAGGTTCATGGCCACAGATGCCATTTTTATCCTAAGAGTTGCAACTACAACTACTGGTGTTGTTGTTGAGATAACTGTGATGGTAGAAGATGCGATATCATCCACCCATCCATTTCCACTGGGGCCTCACACTCCTTGATCTTCTTCATCTTTGCCTTTTACTCAACGTTGACATACACCAGGACACCACATCACTCTTGGACAGCTTTGTTTGTTTTTTCTAGCTGTGCTGCAGGGAAGCTGTGGGCAGAATAACACCTAACCACGGGCTACAGTCAGAAACTTTGCAACTTAAGAGGAAGAGCTATTTTTAATCATCAGGAAGGAACCCATCAACTCAAAGGATTGGATTACTGAACTAACTGATAATGATTAGTATATCACTTATAAGATAGACATAGGAAAAAAGGCAAATATAACCACAGAAACAGAAATACTAACAACATTACATCATTAAGTGACCCTGTTCAGCTGACATACTAAGCCACAGTGGTTAAGCATTTTGAGCTAAACATTACTGTGTCGAGTGAACCATTCCTAACCATGGTGGCTACATAATCACGGTTCAAACACTAACCGTTTGCTACAAAAGGATTACAGGCCTTACCACAGCTTAGCATGTTGTCTGAACAGGCCCAATACCTGGGAGTAAGTCTCCTTCAACTCAAGGGGGTTTACTTATAAGTAGACATGCATAGGATTGCATTGCACAGGACTTCGAGGAGGAATAATCCCAGTTTGGGGAGAATATACACTAGTTCTTCCTTACAGCAGGGAAACAGTTTGGCAAGACTTTGTGGTAGTTTCCAGAGGGAAACATTAGTTATGGCCTTCCTTGTAAAGGGCATGGTGTTATGAAGATTATGTTCACTATAGATCAGAGGTTGGCAATTTGTGGCCCTCCAGCTCTTCTTGTACAGCAATTCCTATCAGGTCTAGCCCACATATCCAATGATAACTGCCCAAATGCTTTTGTAAACTGCCCAGAGAACTTCGTCTATGGAGCAGTATAGAAATAATAATAATAATAATAATAATAATAATAATAATAATAATAATTCATGAATCAGTAAAAAACAGCATGACCTAGCAAAGCCTGTCACATCCATCTAGACAAACTGCCATGAGTGAGAAAAGAGAGATAATAATTATAATGAAGGGAACTAGTTGTTGCAGTCCAATGTTATCGGAAGGGCCACAAGTTCTCCACCCTTGTTATAGATAAGCCAAGGGAGAAACAGGAACCAGATATCAACAGTGTAATAGAAACCAATGAAGATGTATTTACAGAACAGGGATGTCTCCCAGCAACATATAAAATATACCTATGATACATGCTAGGCTGAATGTTCCACAAGAAAAATCTACAGATATAAATACAACAAATTTCAACAAAAGGCATAATCAAATTAATAAAATAATCAATGGATTGTGTTCACTCTGGTCATTCTAGAAAAGAAAGATGGAGAAATAAGGATGAGGACAGCCAGAGATTCTGGGGAAAGTGGTTTGAATATGAATTCTGGGTCCTGAAATCAAATGCAGCAAATGTGTGTTCCAAACCACAATGATCACACTTAGGAAGTTACTTCTCTCTTCATCCAAATATTATGCCTAGACTCTAAGGAACTACACAAAACACATAAAGAGAGAGTACATCCATTAACTTACATTAAAAGGATACTGTTAGAAATGGCAGGTGCTAAGTTCTTCAGCAAAGTGGACACATGAGCTAGATTTTTGTGCATTACACAAGTTATAGAAAGCTTCAAGAAATACTCCTTTTAATATGCTCTTTGTCAGATAATGGTTTCTAAGATTGCCCTTTAGTCATTGAGGTACTCAGTTTGGAATCATATGCTGAACAATGTAACTGCAATACAAGTAAACCAGCATGACATCATAATTTGGGACATTATCATCATGAAAGACTGAGAAAGTACTGGAAATTGCAAGAGTGAATAATCTTAACATAAACAAAGCAAACTGCTAATTTCAAACATCATCCATGATATATTTAGGCTGAAATTCTCTGCACATTTCCTGAGAGCAAATGCCATTGCACACTCTGGGACTTACTTCTGAGTAAACACACACTATTGTACTCTTAATCACAACTCAGAAGGGCTGTTTTTAATAAATCAAATAAACCTTTAGTAGATGTGCTAAACCCAGAAGATATTAAAAATGAGTTGAAAGACCTCTAAGTATGATGAAATATTTTAGCCAATTTATATCTAATTTTATAAAACATACAACTTATCATCTCCACAAGACAGTGCATTGACATGGATGCCAGCTGATAAACAAGACTTCAGTTTAATATATCCTTATTATAGACTAGGGATGTGCACTGGATCGGACCCGATCCACGATCCGAGTCCGGTCCAGTGGGAAATCGGATAAATTATCCGATTTCCGATCCCGCAGCTGGATCGGCCGATCCAATCCGAACCGGTCCGAAAAGGCTCCGAACCGGTTCGGAGGATCGGCGGATCGGCGGGCGCCCACTGGCGCCCACCGCCGCTTCCATTGGCGGGCGCCAGCGGGCGCCCGCCGATGAAAGTGGACAGCGGGGGGGAGGGAGGAGGGGGGCGCTTACCTTCTCGGCCCGTCCGCTCCCGTCCGGCACTAGCAGCTACTCCCAGCGGGCTCCGCGGCCTGCTCTAGGGTGGCGCGCCGGGTGATGTCATCACCCGGCGCGCTACTCTAGAGCAGGCCGCGGAGCCTGCTGGTGGTAGCCGCCGGCCCCGGATGGGAGCGGACAGGCCGAGAAGGTAAGGAGGGGGTGCGTGGAGGGGAGGAGGGGGCGCGCGGAGGGGGGAGGGGGGCCCTTACCTTCCCGGCCCGGCGGCTCCCGTCCGGCGCCTACTACTCCCAGCAGGCTCCGCGGCCTGCTCTAGGGTGGCGCGCCGGGTGATGTCATCACCCGGCGCGCTACTCTAGAGCAGGCCGCGGAGCCTGCTGGAAGTAGTAGGCGCCGGCGCCGGACGGGAGCCGCCGGGCCGGGAAGGTAAGGAGGGGGTGCGTGGAGGGGAGGAGGGGGCGCGCGGAGGGGGGAGGGGGGCCCTTACCTTCCCGGCCCGGCGGCTCCCGTCCGGTGCCGGCGCCTACTACTCCCAGCAGGCTCCGCGGCCTGCTCTAGGGTGGCGCGCCGGGTGATGTCATCACCCGGCGCGCTACTCTAGAGCAGGCCGCGGAGCCTGCTGGAAGTAGTAGGCGCCGGCGCCGGACGGGAGCCGCCGGGCCGGGAAGGTAAGGAGGGGGTGCGTGGAGGGGAGGAGGGGGCGCGCGGAGGGGGGAGGGGGGCCCTTACCTTCCCGGCCCGGCGGCTCCCGTCCGGTGCCGGCGCCTACTACTCCCAGCAGGCTCCGCGGCCTGCTCTAGGGTGGCGCGCCGGGTGATGTCATCACCCGGCGCGCTACTCGAGAGTAGGCCGCGGAGCCCGCTGGTAGTAGCCGCCGGCGCCGGACGGGAGCGGACGGGCCGAGAAGGTAAGCAGTGGCAGGGGAGGGGGCTTACCCCCCCCCCGGAGCCGTCCGCTTCTATCCGCTGGCGCCCGCGGGCGCCAGCGGATGGAAGCGGGCGGCCCCAGGGGGGGTAGGGAGCGCGGGGGAGGGGGCTTACCTGCCGGGGCCGTCCACAGCGGACGGCCCCGGGGGGGGGAGGGAGTTAGGCCCCCCCTCACCCACCCGCCGCCATTTTTTTCTCATAGACTTGCATTGCAATGCAAGTCTATGGGGAAAAAAATGGCGGCCGATCCAAAAATTAACGATTTTTGGGTCGGGATCGGACTCGATCCGGTCCGGGGGGCCTCCGATTTTGTCCGAACCGGTCCGGGACAAAATTGGAGGTCCCGATCCGGGTCCCGATCCGATCCGGGGGGTCCGTGCACACCCCTATTATAGACCCCCTGTGCTGCAGTAGTTTGATTGATTAAAGAAAGTAAAACTTATTACAATTTTTTTACCATGAGGACTAGAGGCAGTACAGTTGCAGAACCATAGAGTTGTTGGCTTCTTGTGCATCATGTGCCATGAAAACCACATAAATGATGTATGCACAGATTGAAAAAGAAATGCTAGCCTAACATTTGGAAGCATCAGATTTCACAAATTTCTTTATGGTTTCAGTTTCAAGGCTGTATGTTTTCCATAATAGGGCAAGTACCAACTTGGGGAGGGGGGCACAATTTAGACTTGGAAAACAGCATGGGAGGGAAGGGTTAAAACCACACACACACACACATTCACACACACACACACACACACACACACACCTAGCTCTCCACTAATTTTTGGTCAAGAATCTACAGTTACGTTCCAGTTGCTCAATGTTGCAAACCTATGGGTTTAGCTAAACTATATATTCCAGAACCCACCTACAATGTGAATAAATAGCTTTAAAATTCATTGCCACAGAAAAAAATTAACATGATAGGCCTTCATACCACAATGCAGAAGTCTACCTTCAAACTTTTTGTCAATAAAGAGGAAAATAAATGGAAGACAAAAATGCTGAATACTGTAACTGCTGATTCAGGGAATAGATATTAAAGCACTTTACATGCAATTTTAATGAAACTATTGATTTTATGTTTGTTACCTAGAGACTACAGTGTCAGACACACTAGTAATACATAAGAGAGGCATTATATTGTCATATGAATATACTAGTAAGAGTGTTTATATTATTTTGCTTTTACCACAGTCAGAGCCAGTGGAAAGCCAAAACATTATTGAATCTGCTGCAGTAGGTACTGTAAATTGACTCTGTACAAAGGTTGATGTTTGGATTACAACTTGAACAACTGTCTGTAAACTTACAAAGAGAGTTAATAACAATATATGTCATTATTAAAATATCCAACAATCTATGCTTGTTAAAGCATCGTAATTAGATGGATTTTTTTTTTGCTTTCTTTTCAAGTGTAGACAGAAATGTACTTATGTCTTATGTAATTACAGAAACACTTATTTTCTCTTGCAATGTTTGTGCTGTGTTATGTTGTGGGGAGAGGACGTAGGTTTCAATGTGGCTTTTATTTTTGCCTTTATTAATTGTACATATGGTTGAATTTTGTGTATGTTTTTATTTGTGTGTGTATTTATTGTTAGCACCTTGCATTACTAGGGAAGGCAGACTATAAATGTATTAAATAAATGAATACAATTCTGAATGAACTGTTGGAACCAATGGGCCTTTACTTCCAAGTGAATGTGGAGCAGGGTGATCATATGAAAAGGAGGACAGGGCTCCTGTATCTTTAACAGTTGTATTGAAAGGGGAATTTCAACAAGTGTCATTTGTATGCATGCAGCACTTGGTGAAATTCCCTCTTCATCACAACAGTTAAAGCTGCAGGAGCCCTGCCCTCTTTTGTATTTGGTCACTCGCAGGGCTCCTGAAGCTTTAACTGTTGTGATGAAGAAGGAATTTCACCAGGTGCTGCGTGCATACAAATGACACTTGCTGAAATTCTCTTTTCTACACAACTGTTAAAGGTACAGGATCCCTATTCTCTTTTTCATATGGTCACTCTAGTAGTGCTACTTTTCGAGCCCAATTCTCCATTCTGTCTTCTGCTTCAGTGTAATGGGGAATCCTCTATGTGTCACAGGAGTGTTGGTGCAGGATGGGGATTAGTGAAACTTTCATTCTTCCCTAACTTAAGTCTGGCAGAGTAAGTCCACAAGTCTTAATACTGATGCAACTTCACACTGACTGGAAGATAGAACAAGGAGCTTTTCAATGGCAAGCAGGCCGAATGCTCCAACTCTGTGGGGATAGAATCAGGTAAGGTTACTTAAAGGCCCTGATCCAGAAAGTCACAGGAACACAATATATCCATATCTAGTAAGATACACTGACTGCACTGAAAATGCAATGAGATCCTTTTTTTGTATCTGCACACACTGCTTGCAATCCAGTGCACCATTAGGCATGAGCCAGCATTTACATGAAATCTGTCTCCATTGTGAAAGCTGTACATAAATCTGTAGTGGTAAACTCTACCCATTTATTTATTTATTTATTTAGCATTTTTTACTACACTCTTTAATCACAATCCACAAAGGTATCCCAGAGCAGCTTAACAATAAAAATACTTATAAAAATACCAGATAAAATAGGACACATATTTAAAAACAACAGAGCAACAAATAGATGTTAAAACCGGATAAAGCTGAAGTCAAGCAGGGATTACACATTTATTTAGACAAGTATCTGAAAATCCTATGCTAATAAAACATCTTCAGCTGGAGCTGAAAGACATCGGAGTTGGCACCAGGCAAGCCAACTTGAGGAGGGCATTCCAAAGATGGGGTGCCACTACCAAAAAAGCTTTATTTTAGCTTGCACACCTGCCTTACCTCTGATTGCAAGGGCATCGAAAGGATGCCTTAGATTAAGATATCAATATCCAAGCAGGTTCAGTTGTGGCTTTTCAGCTCATGTATATGTTGCAAAATACCCAGGCATGCAATGTCTTACAAGATAATCCTACATGTGGGTTGATCACTCCTGGAAGTGGTTTCAGTAAAGTTTAAGAATGTTAATACATTTAAGGTTTATTATCTTTATAAAATGTCTTCTGAAACATTTTATAGTTTAATTCCAAGACTTAAAATACAAGAGTGTATGTGCAAAGTACATAGATTTCAATAATAATAACAATAACAACAACAATAATAATAATATATTTATTTATTTATTTATTACCCACCTCTCCCTCCGGATCAAGGCGGGGAACAACATCAAATATAAAATACACAAAACTGATTAAAAGCACATAAAACCAATACATTATTAAAATACCAATAAAATACCAACAAAACACTTAAAATTCATCTGGGTAGGCCTGCTGGAACAGATCAGTCTTTATAGCTCTTTTAAATTCTTGAAGACTGGTGAGTTGGCGGATCTCTCCTGGCAGGTCTTCCAAAATCAGGCAACCATTTCCCAAATGGTTAGAACAGCTGAGTGTACACATAGTCATTTGGTACCCTAGAAGCAAGTCATCACTGATAGTGTCCTTGCCAAGTTGTGGCATTGGGATGGTGGTGGTGGGACACATACAATTTAACCATAATGATGGCCACCAAATCGGATGATTTCAAAACTGGATTAGACAAATTCAAGCAGTATAAGGCTATCACAGGCTACTGGCAATGATATTGCTATATGTTACCTCTAGCATCAGAGGCAGTATGCCTTTGTACTCCAATTGTTGGGGAACATGGGTGGGACGGTGCTGTTGCATTCCTGTCCTGCTTGTGGGCTTTCCTCAGGCAGCTGGCAAGCCACTGTGTGAACAGAATGCAGGACTAGATGGACCCATGGACTGATCCAGCAGGGCTCCTTTTGTTCTTCTTCGCCTCTTGCACCCTACACCTTCTACACCAATGGACAAGGCACCAGCCGAGGCAGGTGGATTCTATGTCAGTGGGACAATAAATCCGTTCTGGGTTTCAGTCAGAACCAGTCAAAACTCCAAAGGAGCTATCCAAAGTGCTGGACCCTATCCCCCAAATGGACTTAGCACCTTGGATAGCTCCTTTAGAGTTCTGACTGGTTCTGACTGCGAGTGGATACACCGCCCCACTGACATAGGAGCCATTAGCCTCTCCGCTGCAAGGCACTACAGCGGCCCAGCTTTCCAAGGGGCGACATGCACGCCCAGTTAAGTAAGTCCTTGTGAAACGGTCGCTTGTATTCTTCGCTCTGTCAGTGGCCATGAAAGCAGGCAGCCGCAGCCAAAGACGACTGCGAAGTCAGCCCGCCTGCCCGCCCGCCGTCCTGGCTGCCGGTGAGGGGAATTGAGAGCCAGTGGGCGGGTCCTTCCTGTCAAAACTTTTCTCTCGCCGTTCACCTCAGTCGGGGCTTCGCCGCGCTGCTTTGTAGCCTGGCTACTGCGTTAGCTGCGAGCGAGGAGGCGCCACACTTTCTGCTGCTGCGGAAGGCGCCAAGTTCCCTCAAATCGCCTCTGTGAGGAGAAGAGGCAGCCAGGGTCGTCCTTTCTCTGCACCCCCCCTCCGCCGCCGCCCAGTAGGAGGGCATGGAGGAGAAAAAGGGGAATCCGCAGGCAGAAGCGTCTTCTTCCCCGCCGTCCCGTTGGTGGCTGCTCCCCAACGAGTCCGGCCCCAGAGGCCGCGCCCAGAGTGACATCTCCTCTTTCTGTTCGCTCAGGAAGAACCACCTGCTCCGAGCCACGCTCTCGGGTTCAGGTAAGGCGGCGGAGCGCTGAGCCCTGCTGCAAGAAGCCGACGCTTGCGCGCACAGAGTTACTGCCTTATTCCCCTGACGGGGGTGTCTGAGTCTGGCAGGCAGAAATTCAGCAGGTTAAGTTCCCCCCAGCAGCACTGAACCTACCTTTGGGGAAACGCTTCAGCTGCTTAATTTGTTCATCATGCAGCTGTTAAAGCAGCCTTCCCCATCCTGCCCCCCCTCTAGATGTGTTGGACTACAACTTCCATAATCTCCCAGCCAGTTCCCATTATCCCCCAGCCAACACATCTGGAAGGGCCCAAGGTTGGGGAAGGTTTTGTTAACGATTCAGGAGCTCTGCAGGAAAGGAAAAGATGGAGGAGGGGAGTTGGCAAGCTTATTTTCAGGAGAATTGAGACCTTGGATCAACTGCCTTAATAAGCCATGAAGGGTTCTCCAAGCAGCAATTTTGGACTTAGGCTTTTTATTTATTTTAAGGGGGGAATTTATAGTGTTTGTGGAGGGCTTTTCTCTTGCTTGTTTTACTAGCGAACTCTTAGGGTTGCCATTTTTCCTCCCCAGACAGCATATTTCCTTAGCCCTTAGCAAATATATGGTAGATAGAAACTCAAGAGGCATTACTACACTTTACAGTGGCAATACAATAATAGGAAATAGCTTCATCTATTGAACTTATACAGGTTGCACAGTTTTCGGATGCAGCCTTTATCAGGTTTGATAAAAACCGGGTAACTCTACTAGGTTTTCACACTCTTGAAATTCCCTAATACAAACAAGTTCTTATCTAGGGCGGTTCCATTGCATTCTAATAGGTGAACTGATATTCTAATCTGAATGACAATTATGACTATGAAGTGAAGAATACTGGTTGTTTCAGACTAGCACTGAGAACAAAGGTGTGATCTTGTGTGTCTTGATCTCAATCCTCTGGTAAAGTAATGAGCTCTCTAATGGGGCATGGGCATGTCAGTTTCTTTGACTATTTAAAAAGTCTGATATGCCTAAGGCCTATTTCCTTATTAGTAAATGGTAATAATAGTGATTTACTTCACAAGGGCCTTCTAGACTAAGAAAGTAACATTTTGTAGATTAATGATGCAATCCTGTGCATGTTAAGACATAAATTCCTACAACTCCCAGCATTCCCCAACCAGCCCTAAGAGAGCTACATATTATTTTATGTAGCATTTTAAAATGCTGATGAGAGAACATTGAAACTTGTGTCTAAACTGCACTTACTGTCCTTTGAACTGTAATGTAGCTTTATTTGAGATCATAGGAAAATCCATGACTTCTCTGCTCTGGTATTCTATCTCTAAAAACAATTGCATTGTGATGTTTGACGAGTATAGGACCATTACACTTTTTGTATATATGCGTATAGGACAGGTACACATTTTTTAGAATAGTACATATTAAAAATGCTATGTATTATGTCTTAAAACATGTGTGCAATATGCCCAAGTGGCTGTGCCTTCTTGCAGCATGTACTCATATGGAAAAATACATGTTTTCCCAGTGTATTTTTTTTTCTAAAGCAGCCCTTAGAATACCAGCAAAAAGATTGTGGGTGTTCTAGGAAAACACACAATCCACTTTCATCACTTATTACTAAGTGTTAGTATTCCTTTTTGAGTACTCCACATAGCTTCCTGTAGTTTAAAATCTATGGATGCTCCTAGCAGTGAGATGGTATTACTGCCTTCCATAAATTTGTCTAGTTAAGAATTTCCTCCCTAAGTGACTCCTGAAAAGGTCTGCAAAAAGTAAATGTGGCAACTGTTTGGAGAGCAACTGTTTGGGCAGGCTGGAGAAAATTGCAGATGGTTAAATACCATGCAGATTTAGCATGTAGTAAAAACAAGGGTGAAGGACAGGAGACCGTTGCAAATTCTTGTGTGGAAAAACACACCCAACAGGATGTGAAAGTGTAATTCTTGTATCTGACATGAGCGTGAGACTTAGAATGAGGTTTGGTGAAAAATAATATCTTGACAATCTCAGGAGTTGTCTTTCTCTAAAAAAACAAACAAACAAAACTAAGTGCTGTTATTGGAAATGCTAGATCCCCCTTTGGCAAGGCACCCTCAAAGGACTCCCTTAAAATGTGAAGGGAGAAAACACACTCCTGCCAGGAGCAATGGTGGCTGTTACTGCTCTTTCTTCCTTAATGCCTAGAAGGGGAAACTATATAACTAGAAAGAAGATTAGAGGCTGTAATGGGGGGCCTGGAATGCCCTAGCTTCAGAAGCTGGAGGTTGCAGCAGTGTGCACTACTGTCTCCCCTGATGCTAAGCACCCTGCTGTCAAACAAGCCTTGAATACAGTGAGTGCAGGAAGGGCCAATGTGGCATCTGCCTAGCCTTCTTTCTCTCTCCTGTTCACCCTTGAAAACCAGGGCAGTTCATTTGCTCCAACTAAGGTAGCCTCAACTCACAACAATTAGTATTTCCTGTGCTCCTGAACAGGTCCAGATGGAGTGCAGGGCAGAGTCTTGCCACACCATGTTGTAAGGGAATCTGCTAAGAAAAGCCTTTTTTCTCTGAGTGACTCTAGTCAGTGTATGGGCCTGGCAGATGCTCAAATGTTCCAGCTGCTGACACTTGACCTGCTCATTGGTTTGCCATTGATAACTGTACTGGCAGCAAGTTCCATGTTGTGAAAAAATGTGTCTGTTTCAACATGCTGCACACCAATTCCATTTGGCATGAGATAAGAGTTCTGTGTTCATTTTTTCTCTCTTCACTTCTAATTGATACATGGGTGGTAGGGTGCTGTTGTACCCATGTCCTGCTTGTGGGTTCCTGGTCAACAGCTGGTTGGTCACTGTGTGAACAGAGTGCTGGACTAGATGGACCCTTGGTCTGATCCAGCATGGCTCTTCTAATGTTCTTACAGCTGGATACTCCCAGCATCGCCCAAAGCCTGTAGCTCTAAATCATGAGAACAAGCCTCTCTCTTTTAGCAAGCATTTGGGTTATTAATTAATTTCTTTATTGATCTTGATTTATTAATATGTATGTTCTTCTTCTTCTTTTTGTTGCATTTATTTGGTTAAATTTTATTTCAAAATAAAATAAAATTCCTTGAAAGAAAAAGAAGAGTTAATCATAGGCATATGACCAGCCCTAAATCAGATTGGGGCTACGACACTAATTATTTTTCCTTGTGCCATTTTCCCAATTAAAATCCCCCACTCCCAAATCTCCTGTATGTCATGCAGAGGAAAACAAACTTGTACTATAGTGGGTTAGATGAACAACCACCCACCAGTGCTGTGGCCCAGATCTTTGGCCTAGTCCACAAATCCTGCTGCTGATAATGGTAATGAAGGAGATTCTGATTGTGGATCTCCCACATAATACTGAGCTGTGCCCCAGGGTTAACTTTTGAAAGTACTGGGTTTTTTTAACCTGAATTCTAAGTGTAGGCATCAGGTTGAGAAAGAACAGATTGTATTTGGTGACTGCAGTCTCTAAAAGCCTTTTGAATAGTTGGTAAAGAAGTGCAGCGTGTTGTTATTTCCGGGTTTGTCAATTTATATCAAGGCTTGACTAAATAGCATTGCCTAGAAGACTTGCATTGTTCCAAGGCCCAGACAATCTCTGTATAGGGAATACACTTTGTACTTGACATGTTTCAGGACCTGAATGAATCTGCGTATTGTTTATAACATCTGTAGCCTGTTCTTGGAGCATGGCTTTAATACAGAGTTGTAGATGACTTTGTGTTTCACATGTACTTCAGGGGGCTTTAAATTCATTCCAAATGTGGATGAATGTGACTTATAATTCATGCAAAGATGAATGTATAATTCATGCAAAGATTAATAATGCTGATGTTTGTAGAGCATTTAACCAATATTCCACGGTAGCTGATACATGCTTTCCTATATGAGTCTTTCATAGAGTATCGGTAGATTGGGTTAGTGTTTATAGAGCGTTCTACCTCGACATCTTTTTCATTTTCTTTTTGGTTACTGCCACTGCAAGATTTTTTATTATTATTTAAAATCTGTTTCAGACCCTTCAGGTGCTTCCAAATGAGGCTTTTATTGTGATGTCATATCTGCCTCGTTTACAGAATTTTACTAGGGATCCAGATAATGCTGTCTTCCACTTGTGGCCCTTTTGTATTTTCTCACTACTACTTCCATCTTTTTTCTTTCTATGGAAAATCCATTAAGAAAGAAAAGATGAAATAGCCTTTGGATTGTTAGTGCTAGGGCCCCTCCATCTGGAAGCAGCCTTCTTCACCCCGTGCCTTTCCCCAGTTTCATAAACAGAAGTGTGTGTATATGTCAGAGAGTGCATGGTCCAGATTACAGGAAATCACCCCCTAAATCAGCCTTCCCCAACCCACTGCTTTCCAGATATTTTGGACCAATTTTCAGTATCCCTCACTATCTCCCATGCTGGCTGAAGCTGATGAGGTTTGTAGTCCAAAACATCTGGGGGGCATGTTGGGGAATACTGCTGTAAGCACACTATCACCCATTTCTGGAATAGAGCATTGCAAGATTGCATTGGTCATAAAGGACTATTTGAGGTGGAGTTAAATTCCAGTTCATCTCATTGCCCAAGAGCAATGCCTCAGCCGTTCTAAAGGGCTCTAGTCTGGTCATAGTCTGGTCCATTTTGAAATGCTTTCCCCACTGAGGTTCATAGGGTGCCAACATTGTCATCATTTCAGCACCAGGTTAAGACTTGCCTCTACTCCCAAGCATTTGAAGGCGTATGATGGGGCTTTTAATGAAAGTTGTTTTATTGGGTCCCAGAATTTAGTTGCAACAGTTTATAGCCATTTTTAATTATTTTTAATTTTGTATGTTAAAGACTTTATACTATGTTTTTATTTTGGATTTTATTGTAATTTTTGTGAGCCATCTAGAGAACTTTGGCTATTGGGCTGTATAGAAATGGAATAAATTAAAAATTAAAAAATGAGTGCCAAGGGCCTGTAGTTACATTCAATATTTTGGCTGCAGTCCTCAAAAAAGACACAGGAATTAGTAGTGATCCTTGCTATTCTAATGATGAGCCAGTATCCTACAGTACTCCTAGGTGTAAAAGCTGATGAACTGCTATTGAGAAAAATGTGAACTGTTTTGCAACCTGATATCGAAGTACTGTGAGAATCTACTTAAATGTATACCGCCATCGTTTTCACCAATTTATGACCATGGGTTATCAGAGTGGGTTATTTTGGACAATTAAGCCACTGTGGGTTTAAAAAAAATCCTGCCAGACGACACTATAACCCATCATGGGTTAATTAAGCCACTGTGGCTTAATGAACCATCATGGGTTATTGTGACTTCTGAACCCAATCACTGAATGCAGTAGAACTTACTTGTGACTTCATAAGATTGGGCTGGAAATATGACTATAGCGTTTGGAATCCCATGGGGAAAGCAGAAGTGGTGGTGTATTTGAAGTGAGGCATGGGAAGATCTCCCCTGTCATAAATCACCAGTGTAACACGATAAGCCAGAGAGAAGTGTCTGTAAAACAGTCTGTGGTCAAATGTAAAAGTTTCTGTCCGAAGCCAAGTTGAACAATACTGGAATCACTAAGTGTTGAAGAGTCATCAGGGTCCGGTCCAAAGGTCAGGATATGTCCAGGCAAGAACAAGGATTCAGGAAAGCACTGAAGAATGGCCAGGGTATGGTCCAGGGTCAGGATAAGTCCAGGCAAGAACAGGGAGCTGGGAAACACATGATGAAGGCAAGGCACCACACAAGAGAGTTGCTTCCAGCAATCTTATTGAGCGCTGGCCAGTCTTTTATGGGGATGGTGGTGATTGGGAATTGTTGTCAGCTGCATAGGCCTTCTGCTGGCCCCTGCCTGTTCTCATGAAGCGCCACTCCCCAAACTCAGCTCCCAGGCTCAGCTGTTCCCCTTTTCTGGCTAATCGCTTAACTGAAGCACAACATCCCCTGCCCCCAGCTGCTTTTTCTTTTAAAAAGTGATCACTGGAGTGTGGTTTCATGTATTTGCATGTAAACCTTAATTAGAACACAAATTAAGTTTTCAATCTTTAAGTCATTGCTCCATAAACACTAATTGCTGGGGAACATGGGTCGGAGGGTGTTGTTGTATTGTGTTCTGCTTGTGGATTGGCCACTGTGTGAACAGAGTGCTGGACTAGATGGACCCTTAGTCTGATCTAGCATGGCTCCTCCTATGTTCCTATCAGTTCCAGAGTTTATTGTGCATAGGCAGAAGGCAGGGACAGATGGTGGGAAGCACAAAGCACCTTAATAATCAGGGATATTGCTCTCAGGTACAATAGGACCTGATGCTACTGGAAGGATTTATAGGCCCAAATGTCTAGTTTGCATACCATGTTGCTATGTCTGGCTATAAACAGAAATTGGGCAGCCAGAAACATAAGGATGTTAAACACAGGGAACTAGAAGAAGCTATCAATCCTCCATTATTCCCCCCCGAAAAAGACAACCTGCAACCTGTCTCAAGTAGTAAAAGTAATTTCAGGATCATATGCATAGAGTGGAATCAAGATATGTGTGTAGGAGATGGTCTGTTTTACAAGTTTGTACTGGTCTCACAAAAGTATGCTTCAGTCCTGGACATTGTTGCATGTAACTTTTGCCTGAAAATCTTGATTCAGATTCTTAAAATGATAAGTGGCCAACAGCACTGCAAACTTTGAATGGCTCTTGATGCAATTTCTGACATCGTGGACATAGATGAAATCATCTGGTGAAAAGGTTTTTAAAGAAATCTCCTAAGAGAGTAATGTTAATTCTGTTACATGAGAAAAGGTTTTGAAACCTCTGGGATGAAGGTACACAATAGCACTGTTTAGGGTGTCCAGATCGCCCGGGGTTTCCCGGTCCTAACCAAGAAACCTAGGCCGATCCGGGCCAACCGGGGGGCGGCGGGGGAAAACCGGGGTGGCGGGGGTCACGGGGCGGAGAGCCCCAAGGAGGCCAGAGGCCACGCGGAAGAGGCGGGAGAGGGCCGATTACATCACTTCCGGATCCGGCCCCGCATGGAAGAGACGGGAGAGGGCCGGATCCGGAAGTGATGTAATCGGCCCTCTCCTGCCTCTTCCACGAGGCCTCTGGCCTTACGAGCCCAGCAGCGGCAGCGAAGGACCTGGCGGTGGTGGAGGAAGACCCGGCGGCGGCGGGGGACCTGGGGGCGGCGGCTGACCCGGCGCGGGCGGCAGCGGAGGACCCGGCGCGGGTGGCAGAAGAAGAGAACCCGGTAGGTCCAGGCTGGTGTTTTGGGGGGTGTAGCTTGGGGGGGCAGTTGTTTTGGGGGGGGTGGCGGGGGGGACTGGGATTTTGGTTTCCAAAATCTGGTCACCCTGGCACTGCTGAGCAAAACCTCTATGGCTGAACACCAACAGCCATTTTAATATACATCTGTACATGCTGAGTCATAAAATCCTCCTTATCTACTTGGCACTATTGTTTGGCAGGAGAGCTCACCCAAGGATAGTGTGGTCATCTCTATAAGCACTAGCTTTGCTCCAAGTTCTACTATTTGTGCTTGTTGGCAGTAGCACAAATAGCAGAACTAATAGCACTAATAGACTGTGCCAAGCCCATTCATGTCCCATTACCAGCATATTTGAATATACTACTTTCTCAACTTTTGAATTATTCTTTTACAAGGTGGCAAATGCAAGCTAAATTGTATGCCACAATGACAAACTATCTATTTCTGGGCACTAACACTTTATGCCAAACTTCCAGTTCAAATTGTGTTAATTGCATTCAAATTGTGTCATAATTGGATGTCTTTGGTGTTGAACGCACACAAATTCCATGTAAACTGGAATGAAGGAGAAACAATCGCCAAACTTCTTTCTCTGTGTGTAGATATGTTTTGCCTATTTGTTACCAAAGTGTGTTTGCAATTTCCTGTTTCTTACTGAAATCGAGAAATGATTAACGCTCAGGAAACACTGCTTGTAAAAGAGAAGCTAATATTGCCTTTTAGCTTGTAATCACTATCTTGGATATTGTATGCATTGGTCACAGGAGTGAAGGGCTCTGCTTTACTAAAGATGCAGAGATGTACTTAGATATTTAGCTTTAATTCCTTGCTTAAATGCCAGAGCAGTTTAAGAGGAAATTTGAGAGAAACTAACTGCATGTGCAAGCAGTGGCAGTTTCCCTTTCAGCTGTTCTTTGCTTTCTCTATGAGTGGATAGTGTCATTATAGAGTTTGTCACAAAGTGGCAGTGGACTTGTATCTGCTTGGACTCAGGAGTTTTGTGGGCTATTCTGTTCTTATTTAACAGAAAAAAATCAAGTTCTTGCCTGACAAGAGTGTTTCTGTGGAGTGTTTATTGATGGTTTGGCATCAGATCTTAAAACAGTGTCCACAGGCCACCTTTTAGTAGATTGGTGGCTCTAAACATTTCTACTCTTCCTCCCACTGTTTTTCAGTAATACCATTCCGACATCTAGGTTATGATCCCCTGTCATATTCATAGTAAACATAAACTGCTCCATTCTGTAAATTGTTTCTTTGGTATAGCATCCAAGGCAGCATAGGACATACCCCCTAAGACTATGTAAAGCTGCCATTTTCAGATCTGGAGGTTTCTTTGTAAGTCTCCTCTGAAATAATGGTGTCTTCACCATTGCTCTTCAATGTCAAGTTGCCTAATGGGAAGTATTCAGATTAACAGTTCTTGAACATTTGCAGGGTGATGTCTCCATGTGAGCATATCATCGCTGTAATTCCTGGAGTCAGGAACAGAGCAAGCTGGACTGCTAGCCTGTATGTCAGCCCAATGATGGCTGTACTATCCAGCAAGCAGGGCAGAGGAGCCATCTGAGTAATTAGGTGTCATATAGCTTGCGATAGGCTTGTCTGTCATGGCCTCTGGACTTGAGTTATCTCCTGCAGGTAGAGGAAGAAGAGTCTGATCCCAGTTCTTTATCTGGCTTGGTCTTGACACATTGTTGACTAGATCTGGACCAAGACCCAGTTATGTATGCAGAACATGCACATGTATCTTCCATCCTCATCCTCCACACTCAGATTCTGGCATTTGTCTGAATGTTCTTTCTCCAACACTGATTGGACTGGGACTCAGGAGATCTGGGTTCTAGTCCCTATTTGGCCATGAAGCTCACTGGGTGACTTTGGGCCAGTCACTGATTCTCATCATAACCTACTCACAGGATTGTTATGAGGATAAAAAGAAGATGAAGAGGATCATGTAAGCCACCTCGGGTTGCTTGGAGGAAAAAAGCCACAATATAAATGTCATAACAATCAAAATATAAGTGAGTTTACAGCCCTATGCAGGAGTTTAGTCTTCTGATGAGAGCTAAAAGGGGAGAGGGGATGTGGGTGGACATGCAAGTCCTTGTACCAACATCCCTATCCTCTCAGTCTTCAACCTTCCCACATTGAATAGGAAGATTCTACTCTCATTCACTTGAATAAAGTAGAAGTCGTCTCTGTTTGAGTGGGAGCCCTGATAAAGCAGGGTTCCTGTTTGTGTAAAGACTTCTATTCATAGTCAAGGGAACATGAATAAAATTACCATATGAGAAGGTTAAAGAGCAGGCTGAATGCCTGCATATGGCAATGTCATATTTTGAAGGCTGAATTGTCCCTTGTGCAACTGCTAGAATAAAACACCTGAACAGGGCAATCTGGGTGTCCTATTTTGATATTAAACACAAATTTTGGTGTGTGTGTTTTTTAGCAAAACATGACCATTTTCTAATGTTTTAAACTGCATTTATTTTCAGAAACTGGAATATTTTGTGTCAAAGGGTTCTAGTTAACCATCATCCAGCAGCATGTTGTGCATATTCTGTAGGTATTAACCAAATTTCTTCTTTGATCATGTATTGAGGCTGGAGCCTGCTTACTTGAGCAAACATTTCTGTATTAAAATAACTTAATACATAATTGATCTATTATTACATCAGCAGTACTTTTCCTTTTGCATGATGTTTCACATTTTTTGGTGATATGAAATCTACTTTTGGTCATACACTTACATTCCAAATTATAAACCTGTGGCAATATCATACCACCCTTCATATAAAGCTGTTTTGTAATGGATGTTACTTTTTCCAAGCCATCGCAGAGAAGATGGGTTGAATATATGATGTGGATCTAGCCTGTGTATCGAAGATGCTTCTGTACAACCAGACGAAAGGCTGCTGTACAGAGTTGGCTCACTAGGTGGGGTGTTTGTCATACAGACTCGCAAGCTGTTTTTATACTGAAATATCAAATGTCTGCTTAAAGGCTTAATTTATTAAGAGGAGAAGGACCCTGCAACTCACATGTATAGTTTTAAAGGAGGTAATATAACATGGGAAGTTTGTGTATACAAATGCAAACTAGAAAATGACATGGGGCTTTTAATATTTAGTGCAGGAATCTTGTATTCGCTAACATTAAGTTCTTTGGGACTTACAAGTGTTAATTTTCAATATATACCTATAGGCTTGGGGCTTCCTGGTAGGTTTTGCTTCACACCCTTAGGATGCGATACTATGCATGTTGAAACAGAAAAAAAATCCCTGCAAGTCCCAGCATTCCCCAGCAAGCATGGTTGTCTAAACATGAATAGGTTTATGTCAGCCATTTTAAAGTGATACAGGTAATATGAAGTTGACTTGAAATGATTTTGTCATTGACATTGACTTGAAAAAATGGCCATATGAATTGTCCGACAGATATTGGATTACAGAGGAAGATGTCATAGTGGTCCTGAGAGTTCTACCCCATCCTTGCCAAGCAATGTATTGTTTGATTATTTCACAAACTATTACTTCTTTTGGGGAAATATCTCTATCGTGGTACATCGTGGTTATTGAGCCAAGTGAATCTGTGAAAGCGCTGGTGTGTATTAGTAGCTGTGGGTTAATGCACATAATCCACATGGAACTCTTCTTTAGAACAGAGGGCTATACTAGATTGTATTTGAGTCATATTATCCATGTAACCCACTGAAAGCAATTTTTGTTTTATGTTCCACGTTGTAGCATTGACACCGAAAATCATTTTAAGCAGTAATTAAATCTATGTTTTGATTCCCTGTCAAGCTAACCAAAAGTGATTCTTGCCTTCTTTGATTAGTGAAAGCAAATGCAAAATCATGCATTTTTCATAATTATACATCCACAGAATGTAGCTTTTCTTGCATATTATTTGGGTTGGCTAAACTTGGCATAGAATTGGGGGAAGTACAAAAAGCCTTGATGAACTTTCTCTGATCATTGCTTAAATCATTGTTTGAAGTCAGACTGGTTTGCACAATTGCGGCTGGGGAAATAAACCAAGGTGCTTGCTTGTACATGGATTCTGGGTGGCTTGCTACCCACACAAGCCACCTTGACCAGGTTTGCACAATACAACAAGCTGCCCCCTGGCATGCTACTAGCATGTGCAGGATTAACCACTCTGTGATCATGCAAATGAGTTCAGTGGCTGTTAGCACCACACCATGGTCTGGCATAACATCAGAGTTGAACCACTGTGTTCCATTCATACTGAAGTCTTGGGTGTGCCTCTGATCTAAGACACTCCAAAGAACAAGGTGGAAAATTAATAAATATTACATAACTAGTGATAAAAGGAGCTTGAATGTATCAGGGAGCTCTGAAATTTTGCTTATGATTGATATGAGTAAAATATTTTGCCACAACTTTTTTGTTGTGGCACCAAGAATTTAGAACTCTCTCCTAGAAGGGATGGTTAAGGCTGCATCCCATTTTCTTGCAGTAACACCCATTGAACACAATGGGTATCAAACCATCCATTTAACTGTGGGGCTGTTCACACAACACACTGACCAACAGTCAGTGGTTGAGTGTGGGTTGTTGTTGAATTGCAGGTTATTTGTTGAACCGTGGGTTAGTGCATTGTCTGAACCCAGTACATTAACAGCAGGGTGGCTTGTTAACCACCCTGAACAATCCAACAAAAAAGCATGGATTCTCAAGGTGGCTTGACTGTTAACAAACCATCCTGCCAAAAATGTTCTAGGTTCACACAACATGCTAACCCACTATTCAACAAAGAACCCATGGTTCCACACTCAGCCACTGAGTGTGAGTTAGTGTGGTGTATGAACCCAATCCATATCTAGTTTGAACTAAAACTGCATTCATAATAGCAAAATTAACATAGTTCCTCTCTGCAATAAGTTTCTTTAAATTTATGCCACTGATTTGTTGTTATATATAACTGAAATACAGCACAGCAACAATATGTTCTACTGCTTCTTTCCAAATGTTTTTGGCATTTTAGCTTTAATAATAATAATATATTTATTTCTTACCCGCCTCTCCCTCTGGATTGAGGTGGGGAACAACAACAGCTTTAAAATCATGGTTTAAGAAATGCTAGAAATAATCTTTTCCTGCTAGAAAGTATTATCATAACCTTTTAATAGCTATGTTTCAACATTTCTTTTCACGTTCTCTGTAGTTCTGGAGAGGTGAGTGAATTTTTAAAAATTACGTATGAAGAAGTGTCTACGGGAATTTTAAAGAATCTTAATGGAAACTGTTACAAAAACTTGTACGATGTTTCAAGCAATTGCGAGTAGGCCAAAATGCCCAGATCTGGATCCCGAATCCGGAGTGGATCAGGCCGATTTGGACCTCACAGTTTCAGTTCCGAACCGGGTCTGGGGAGATCCAGATCATTCCGGACCTGATCGGGCCCATTCTGGATCAATTCGGATCAATCCAAAGATCCAGGCCCATTGGCCTCCCAGGTCCCTGGGTGCCAGCTGTGCAGCTGGCACCCAGGGACCTGGAAGGCGAGCAGTGAGTCCACTGGACTCACAGCCCTCCCCCCACTCTCCCTCCTCTCCCCACTCACCCGCTGCCATCCGCTGCCGTCCGCTACTGTCCTCTGCGGTCCGCTGTACTGAGAAGCAGGCTTTGTGGCCTGGTTTTCCAGTAGAGCAACAGTGTGCCGGGTGACATCATCACCTGGCACACCGGCGCTCTACTGGGAAACCAGGCAGCAAAGCATGTTTCTCAGTACTGCAGACAGCAGAGGACAGCAGCAGAAGACAGCGCGGAGCGCGGTTGGTGAGTGGGGACTATCCCTCCCTCTCCCTCTCCCCCCTCTCCCCAGCGGCGGATGGCAGCGCGGACGGCAGAGGGTGAGTGGGGAGAGAGGGGAGAGCATTGAGTCCTTTTCCCCATAGACTTTCAATTCAATGGGGAAAAGGAGGGTCTCCGGATCTCAATCTGGAGACCCGAATCTGGTTCCAGATCCAGTTCCGAACCGGATCAGGGGAGGTCCAGTTCGGGGCGGAGTGGATCAGCCCGA
This sequence comes from Anniella stebbinsi, assembly GCA_029215795.1. Lineage (NCBI taxonomy): Eukaryota > Metazoa > Chordata > Lepidosauria > Squamata > Anniellidae > Anniella > Anniella stebbinsi. The sequence continues at coordinate 195,629,420 of JARDYH010000003.1, forward strand.
TCTGGATCGCCTGGATCCAGATCCGGTTCAGGGGGGCTGCACAGCCCTAACCAAAATACTTAATCAAGTTTTAGCATCATTCTTCTAATATCAGATTTGGTGGTCAGTTTGGCAGTGAAATGGAGCATCATCAGACATTAGTGGGTTTTGCTAAGGATGGGCAAGCTCTTCCAAGATTGCTTTGGATTAAATGACATAAAGTGCTAGTTCCATTTGTGTATTTGCGCTGTCTGTTATACCACAGTGCCACCTAGAGGTTATGTAGGGGGAAAGCAGGAAAGGAAATGCTCCTCATGTAGCAGTCAAATCTCAGTTCTGCAATGAAACCAAAAGTAGATGCAGTGGATTAACAGGCTCATGTAGAAAAGTCCATTGTCTTCCATTTGTAGTTCTTCTGTGATTTCCCACCATTTCTTTCATCTCTTTTTCTTCCCAAAGAGAATCTGTTAAGGAAGAACAGATGGAATACCTGTACAATGCCTTTTGACAAGTAGTGCTAGGAACCTTCTGTCTGGAACTACCTTGCGTAAGAGAATGGGGGGTGACAGTGGGAGGAGGGAACTTGCTGGAATCTTGCCCTCATATACTGAGCCTTTTCCACCTCTAGCAAATGAAGAAGATATGTAGTAAATGGCCGTTCTATAATTTTGGAACTCCCTTCCTTTTGGATACTTTCCAAAACCTGAAAATTTTATGAATTGTTGGAACATCTTTCGATTTGGCCTATCTTTTTGTGGCTTCGCTGGAGATAATCTTGGCAGGACAGAAATGGAAAGAATATAGCCTGGGTTTTAATTTGATTGTGAATCGCTGCAGAATTACCTTAGACATTTCACATATTTTAAATTTATTTTTTGTTTTGCTTTTAATTATTTTGTCACCTTCATGCTGCTCATGGAGTAGAACAAAACTCCAAATAAATGACTTAAAATGTTTAAGATTGCCATGATATATTTAGATTCATTATTATACTTTTTCACTGGCATTATAAACCAAACACATCCCTTCCGTGTTCTTATTTATTTTTAAATGCTTAATTATTATTTTTTGGCAATGGTCTCATTCAGTCTCTCTTGACATCTTCAGGAGCTTTTCTCCTGCAGGATGTCTAATTTTGCTCCTTAAAGACATGTGCTGCTGTTGAAAATTGTCAGTATCTTGGGTATAAATTAAAGAAGTTGCATTGCTTCCCCCACCTCATTTGGTGCCTAATATAAACTTGAGTGTTATAGTGCTAATTACAGCATCCTCAACTGCACACCAAACAAGCACTTAAAGTGCAAGTGCTAATGTGATGCTATTGTGAAGGGGAATGAAAAGGAATACAGTGGATTATTTTAAAGCCTGATTACTACCCTAGGAACACATCATCCAAACAGCACTGACTTGTGTTCCCTGACAGGAATAGACATACTGTGAATGGGTGATCAACCAGGTGAAAGAAAGAAAAGCATAATAAACTGGATGCTTTGTAACGCTTAGGGAGGGGGAAATGCCTCCAACTCCTCCATAATGTATATGGCTGTTCTGTGTTTTGCATCATTGCCAAGGGCTTCAAGTAATAATAGTACCTGAATTGCAGCTTGCTGTTGAGTTAATCACAATTTAGGAATACTTAACCGAGGCTGAAAAAGTATTCACAAAGCACTTCCTAACAGTATGTTACCCCCTAATGGTATAAAGAAACAATGTATATAGAACTGACTCAGAGGCGTTGGTGCCAACTATTGCGTTGTCAACACTACTTCCTGCAGCAAATGGGTATTTCTTTTGTAGCCTCACCTAGCTCACAATACAGTAAGGCCTTAATAAAATTGAAGCCCATGGCAATATCAATTATAACCATCCTGAGCTGTAAATTTATGTGCCTGTTTTTCTAGTTGTCCACACCCACCGACCCGAAAGCATGTTTCTCTGAGCCTATCTACACATGCAGGATAAAACACTTTGAAAACATTTTGAAAACTGTATATGGAGTGTGTCCTGGGCTCCAACAATTCTCAAAACTGTTATAAATTGTTTTAAACCGTTTTAAAGCAGTAGTGTAGATAGTCTGTCTGTCTGTCTGTCTCTCTCTCTCATATGCACATTGTCCTTACACTCAGGCCCAAACAGTATTTTTTGGACCAAGTAGAAACTTGTAATATGTGTTCCTTTTCACACATACTATGATTCTGTCCCATACAACTTCTTCATGAATCATGAATTAAATGTCTTAATTCTGAAACTACATTTTTTACACACACACACACACACACACACCCCTCTCTTTGTGAATTAGATGTTTACTCAAATTATTTGGGTCCTGTAAAATCTTCCAGCAGCACTGGCTCCCATTGTCCCTGGGATCAATGCCCCTGATCATTGTTGTGGTTTGTCACTGCCACCATTCGTCCCTATTTCCTGCTTAGGCATAAGGAACTAGCGACCTATAGTTCTTGAAAGAGCATGCCCCATGGAGAAGCACATATCTCTATCTTTCAAACTACAATACCTGGTTAACTGTACAAGCATAATGTCTCTGTCATAAAAAAATCCTGGGCCTGAAACTGATTTTTCAGGGTGTTGTTTGTTCTGTTTTAGTGCTGCTTCTCAATAGCTGCAGCAAATCTCAAATGTCTGAACCATAGGTACATAAATAGGTATGCAGGAAAGAAAGTTTCCATAAATATCCACAAATATGATTTGCAATTTAGCCTCTGTTTCCTTTCTCCCAAGTTAATGGGGTTGTAGCATATCCCCGTCCCTGGATGTCAGGGTGCCAATAAAGTGTGCCTTTTACCAGGCTTGACTACATCTACACTGCTACCCAGAACTTCCCAATTTTAGGGGATAGGATGAAACTTACTGAGTGAATGAATTAAAAGTATCTAAGATTGCAATCTGCAATTATGTTCTTGGAATCATTTTGCCCATTTGCTTGATATGGCTTTCTATTTTACATTTTGGAGCAGGGATCTTGAGGCAATGAGAAAAATGGTAATTTTTCCAATGATTTTTTAAATAGATAATCAAATGTGATTATCTTATTAAATTGAAACGAATAAAATACTATTTTATTAAATTGAAACAAATAAAAGACTAGGAGCATGAGATCGCCATAATGTTTATTCATCAGGATACATGGAATTATTTCAGTTGCCTGGGCCTTTACAATTGAGCAAATCTCTTCAAATAGTAAACAATACAGTCTATACAATAGCTATTATCCTCATTCAGACATCATGGTAAGCTGGAATTCTTTTAAATCTGTCTTATTGTGAGCAAACCATGTTGCTAGTGGAAGCTGCTCAATTGCTCTTGCTTAGCTCCTCCTGCCAGCAGAAGTGTCTCTCCGCTCCTAGTTCGTTTAGCATGGCGTCTGAACCAGGGAACACTCCCCTGTAGCTCATTCATGCAAAAACATTATTTATTTTTTAAATCTAAAAGATTCTGGCTTACCATGTTATGTAGGCTGACCATATGAAAAGGAGGACAGGGCTCATGTAACTTTAACAATTGTAGAGAAAAGGGAATTTCAGCCAGTGTTATTTGTATGCAATTAGTTCCTGGTGAAATTCCCTCTTCATCACAACAGTTAAAGTTGCAGGCACTATACTAGAGTGACCATATACAAAAGAAGGCAGGGCCCCTGCAACTTTAACTGTTGTGATGAAGAGGGAATTTCACCAGGAACTAATTGCATACAAATGACACTGGCTGAAATTCCCTTTTCTCTACAACTGTTAAAGTTACATGAGCCCTGTCCTCCTTTTCATATGGTCAGCCTAATGTTATGTGAACCGAGTCACTATTTCCATGATTTTATAGAGCCAGGAGGAACAGCTGTCCTGGAGAAGTGCTATGTCTGCATGCCCTGCTTCATATGTGCTGAAAATGATCAGGAGCAGGGACATAGGCAGCTGCAGCGGTATCACAACTGACTGTCCCTATGGTTGAAAACATAGTAAGGCACTCTCAGAAGCTTGGGGAATTGGTCATTGCTGGCTTGAAAGAGGTGCTGCTTCCACCTGGTCACATAGGCAAGTTGCTAGCTACTTGCAAGGGTGCTGTAACTGCAAATCTGCATCACATCTCAAGTACTCCCATATCTAATTGCATTAGGCCTACAGAATGTCTCCATACAAGAACTGCTAGAGAGGAGGGCCTTCTCTGTTGTGGCACCCCAGCTTTGGAATGAGCTCCCTAGAGAGATTTGCCTGGCACCTACATTATACTCTTTTAGATGCCAGGTGAAGACCTTTTTATTTTCTCAGTATTTTAACAGTTTATCAGTTTAATTTTTAACTTTGCTGTTTTAAATCTTTATTTTAAATTGGTATGAATTTTGCATTGCTGCTTGGTTTTATCCTACTTGTGTTCTTATATTGTATTTTTATACTGTTGTTTATATTTTGCATGGTTTTTATGGTTTTCATTTTTGTAAACCGCCCAGAGAGCTTCGGCTATTGAGCAGTACAAAAATGCAATAAATAAAATAAAATAAATAATAAAAAACACAGCCTGAGCAAAGTATGTCTTTAGTAAGCATTGAATTACAGAAATAAGCCACAATTAGTCCTTCAATGTCCAAACACAAAAATATGGATCACTTGCTTATAACTCATTCCCAAGTGTCTTTTGTATCTCCAGATGCTGAGTATTTCTGGAAGTCCCTTTTGAAGGTTTTCTTAGCTTTAATTCACAGGGCAACCCCCAATCTATAACTCAACATTGTTGTTCAACATATTAGCCCTGTAATAATAAAATAATTATGACGAATATCAAGGATGCAAAAATGATTCCCCATCCAGTTGAAATTTCCCTTATACAAGGTGATAAGAGCCCATAATTATATAGCAATTCTTCTAACATTCAACTTTCAGCTGAACAACTGACTCTATTTTTTTAGTTGTTTCTTCTCTTAGCCCTCCCTCGGAGTGAGGACTCCGCCCAAGGGACTAAACCATCTGCTTCATAGGGGTTACATCAACTCATCATTATCCCATGACAGTTTTCATTCTCCCTGCAATGTGTCTTTATAAGTCAGAGTACTACTCTTTCTCAGTCACTGACATAAGGGAATTTACAGGGAATTTTAAATAAACATTTAGTTGCCTTAAAATGCAATTTATTTTGAAAAAATTGTGTATGGGCGATAAAATGAAGCACCAAGATAATAATAAGAGGTGTTCCAAAGGCCTATCTAGTTCAGCATTTTGTTCACACAGTGGCCAATCATATGGCTTTGGAAAGCCCACAACTTTGTTCATGGGAGTGCAACAGCTCCCTCCTACTAATGTTATGCAGCAACTGGCATTCAGAGGTCATGTATAGCCATCATAACTAGTAGCCATTGATAGACGAATACTCCATGATCAGAGCCTTATACTCCATGGCCTGTTCAAACGCTATGGTAATGCACCATGGATTGCTCAAAAATGTAATCCTCAGTGTGTTAGCATGTCACGTGGAGGATATTTCCCCCCCCTCATGATGGAAGAACTATCCATAACCAGAAGAGTTAGCAAGCATCCACGGTGGTTCCTGTGTCATCCAGCAGGAACCCCATGGTTTTTTGGCCTCATTCGGTGAAAAAAAATGGCGACAAACCTAGTGTCTGCTGGCCAGAGCAATCACCACTTCCGGTGACGCTCTTGCTGCCGTGGACTTTCTCTGTGGTTAGCTGCCCATTCTTCCCCCCCCCCCCATTTTTTTGTAACTGAGCTGCTGCCAGGCACCTATTTGGGGCATGGAGGATGGCGGGATGTGCGGTTAAATGGTGCGGAACCATGAGGCACGGTATGGCTCCCATTCATGTGATGAGCCCACTTGGTGTAATTCCGTTATCCCTCCCCTCTCTGTAGTTCCCCTACCCATCCACCCTACATGCGTGTGTGAATGATGCCCATGTCTAATACCCTATTGAGGCTGTCCAAATTGGTGGCTGTCACTATATCTTGAGGTAGTGAATTCCATTGTTTAACTATGTACAGTATCAAGTATTTTTATCTGTCCTGAATCTTCCAGAAGCCAGCTTCATGGAATGACCCCAGGTTCTGGTATTATGAGAGAGGGACAAAAGCATCACCACAGAGTGCCCTGGAGATGGAGATTGTTATCAACCCAATAGGTAGGGGATTAAGGAAAGTATGTAGTTTGAGCTCCTCTGTAAATTCAAGGGGATGAGTTACTATGATCCTGGCTCAATGTGTAGTTTCTAGATGTGTCCCATTTCTTTAAACTGAATTAAAGGTTTATCTTTTAATCTGGACTAGATCTATACCTAAACCTCAATATGTGGGATGCTCTTCAAGACCTAAAAATATAGCCTGAACTGAAAGCCTATACCTTTTGTTTATAAACATACTTTCCCAGTACCTAGGTTTACTATGTGGAACATTTCAATTGCAGAGTTACATATTAGTGTTTTTTAATCTCTTTCCAAACTTGGGTTAACCCTAAGTATCTGCTTGACATTTTCTGCAATTACTCAGATTTCACTGCTAGAGCAGTGAGGAACTGCAAGATTTTCTCCCTAAGGATTTAGATCCTGAACTGAAATTTCTAAAGGGTTGTCATCCTGAGATTTAGCTCACTTCATTATGCCCTTGCTTTAACTTCAATAATGAATACAAGGCCAAATATCTCGGTGAACAGAAGTTCACATCTTTAAATTACTTAAACTGCAATCCCTTACTCTGCATTCACTTGGGAGCAAATCTCAATCAAAGTGGAACTTAATTTCCACTCAGTATATATTAGCTTGGGCTGCATACCTCTTTGCATTTAGAGCCAAACTACACGTTACACTAAGCGCATAGCTAAAGGTTAATTTTTTGTTTATTTGCATATAAATATGGGCCCAATTCGGAACAGGACCACAATGCTCTAAGAGGGGAAGATTAAATCCTCCACATGCATTTCCCCCCCTGATATTCCACCTGCCCTCTCCCCCATGGAGGGCCACCATTGACTCCAATGCCTCGCAGTGGAACTTTTGAGGAAAATGGAGTGGGGGGAAGACTTAATCCTCTCCCCCAGAGCATGATGGTCTCAATCCGAATTGGTGCTGTGCATGTTTACACAAGAGTAAATAAAACCATCTGCCTTAGTTACATGATTAGCAGTGTAGTTTGGCTCCAAAAGTTCCATTGAATTTTACAGGATTTGCAAGCATAGTATTGAGCTTTAAGAAAATCTCTGGCATTTTGCAGGGTGTTTTTCACCAGATGTATTGAAGCAGAACAAGGTTAGAGAGTTCAGCTCTAAGTAAATGGAGGTGCTAAAGAGAGCTGAAAGAGATCCCAATACCTGCTTAAACATTTCTTGGCATTCTCTCCTAGTTCTGAAGATGTATGTGTTTCTGAACTCATCATTCATCCAAGAAAGGCTTTTTTATTAGTGGGAGTGCACTGCTACCCAGTTGCCAAATAAGACAAGAAAAAGAAACCTGGGGTCTGTCTTCATGGTGCCAGGTTGGAGCTGCCTCCCTCCTCAACCCCACTCTTTCCTTCTCCCAGGTAATCCCAACACCAAGGAAGGAGTGCAGGATTCCTGGGCGGCCATCCGGGTTCAGGAGCTACCCCACCCTCTTCCTGGTGAAAGGTGATCAATCACTGGTCACCTTCTACCAGACTCCGTGACTGGGTTGGCCCTGGAGTGATGTTGCATGGTGAAAGCACCATGTTGACGTCGTTTCCTTTGAAAAATGTAGGGTAAATCCCTGACTTTTTTATCGCAGCATCACGGGGAAGCCCCACAGTGGCTGCAATCCTGCTCCTGTGTCGTCTAACTGACGGGGTGCAGATCCACAGCTACTGTGGGCTTTCCCCACATGTAGTCAGTCCCCCGGGGCCTCCTGAGCAGTGAATGTTTGTTAGATTTGACATGTTATTAGTGCACAATTGAATTTGCACAATTAAAAAAAAGGAGAGACTTAACTTCCAAGTATTTTAAAGCCTCAAGCAGGGAGATGTATGGTCTTGCTCCCTCCCTTTCTACAGCCTTTAAATACCCCACCCTTACACTGATCCATGATGACAGTAAGCATAGATATAACATTTGTTTTCAGTCAGTATATATTTATAAATAGATGCTAAAAGAAAACAACAAATGAAGGGCCTTTGTAATAAAATGTTTTATTATTTCATTCTAATAAATTTAATGTGACTAAGAAACTATGTTCTTGGAAATACATATCAAGTTTAGCGAAGTTTAGCTAAATTGTAAATGGGTCATTTGCTAGCGACTGTTAATTATGTTAGACCACCCCCCGCCATACTGTTGGATCGTTTTTAATACTGCTGGGCAACATGGGTTTCAAACTAGTTGTGCCAGTGTAAACTTCAGAGAAACAGAAGCCATCTTAGGTGGATGACAGGTATGCCCTGTAAGACGGTTGGGTTAGGTTTTACTTTTTGTTACATTAGTTAACTGCATAATTACATAAAATCATAAAAATATTGTAAATGGCACAATATATCTACAAAGCATTAATAAAATAGACATCATTAAGGATAAAACTGTAAATGGTTACAAGTCTTTGTGGTTATTTAGTACCTCTATTACCTGAGGCAATATGCTTCTGAATACCAGTTGGTGGGGAACATTAGCAGAAGGATGATATTGTACTCATATCCTTTATTGCTTGTGGGTTTCCAAATAACTTGGGCTTGACCACTAAAATTTCTCTTCTGAAAAACCTGGTTTAGCTTTTCCCATTGTTATGTGGCAGTAAAGGAAGGATCCAAAAGGAGTGAAGTTTTGCCTTCTATGCCAGCAACTCTAAATGAGTGTGCTGGAAAATGGCAAAGTTAGACTCTACATCACAGTAAAAATAAGAGTATCTGCACTGCAGAGGAGAGGATTTGAATTTTGGAATATGGGCAATAGGACAAACAGTGAAGTTCATATTTGTACTTGGCAACAGCTGAGAATATAATAATATTTTTATAGAAATACTGGGTGGCTTTCTGATTAAAATGAGGATGTAATTAAGCTAAAATGTAGTGTTATCCATTAAGTTCCCCAATATTCACTACTGTGAAACATAGGTAGCAAAGGGTGGCATTTAATTACAAATATTCCACAATGTATATGTGGCATTTTCAAGTTTTGCAAAGTAGCTTAAGGTGTCTGGTACACTATAATACCATACTGTATTGTTTAGTGACCTGAATTATATATTTGAAGGCCACAGCATATGTTGAATGGATTTGGGCATCCATGTTAAATTTTCATACATTTCAGAGTCCTTGAATACTATGCCTTTTCCTGTACCTTCTTTGAGCTCTACAATATCATTTTTGAGATGGGGCAGCCACAACTGTACACAGTATTCCAAATATGGCCATACCCTCAATTTATATAAAAAGCTTCATGATATTGCCTGTTTTTCATCCCTTTCCCTAATAATCCCTAGTATAGAATTTGTCTCTTTTGGGAGTATGTGTGTGTGTTTGTATTTCCTATACAAAGGCTCACCCCTTTACTTTCTCGATTTGGGGAGTCTCAGAGTGGAGCTTTCAGAAATTTGGATAACAAACTACTTTGTGACCAAGAACATAACCATGACTATGCAAAACATTTCTCATTGCAATTCAGACACTTTCACTTGTGTTCTTCTGTTCTTCTGAAAAGTTTTGTTTTCTGAAAAGTAAAAGACACACATTTTAAAGATTTTTTAAACTTAGAACTGTACATTGATACTACCAAGTTTGGGCAGTACGCCTTGTGTGGTTGTGCTAGGTTTGAGTTTTCCCTGTACTTCCCTTCCCCTCCCCAAAGTGAATACCTTGGGGAAATTCAACTATCCCTTTGATAGGCTTGCACAGTCTGCTGATAATGGGCTAATGGCTATTTGTCATCCTTAGAGATATAAATTTCTCTGGCGATGTCTGGTGTAGCCAGTGCATGCACTGACTGCCAGCAAGGTCTAATAATCAGAGGCAGGCAGGGAGCTGTGTGTGTGTATGTGTGAAGAGAGAGAGAGAGAGAGAGAGAGAGAGAGAGAGGGCGGTGTGGGGTGGGTGTGGTAAGGAAAAAGAAGAAGAACATTAACTGTCTTTTCTGGCTTCGTTGAAAAAAAGGGAAATGGATACTACTGGTAAGTGAAATAAGTCAGATGTGAATTCTTGGCTGAACTACAAAATTAATTTGTGTCTTCTCTACATTCTGCCAGAGGTTTGCTTTCTCCGCTGTTTACAGCATTGGTTTTCGTTAAATTTGCTTTCTTAACCCTTGAGTGGCTACTTTTGTCTCTTAGGAGAATGAGGATCACAGAAATGTTTATATAAATTGTAACTCAGAGCCTTCCTAAGGCATATGAGGACTTTGATCTTGTTATATATGGAGTTGGGTGGTGGGGAGAGAGAATAGCTATCAAATACTTTTGACTGACAGATTAACTTGAAGATGCATTAACATTCAAAATAGAATCTCTGTGTGTGTATGTGTGTGCGTGCATGCAGTTTTAAAGGTACAGATATAGCTATGATTCTAACATAGGAGTTTGCACTTTAATTTCTTGTTGATGTTTTATCTTTAGAATATGTGACTTCATGCTAAAATTACACATGGTTTAATGCTAACATAACACTTCTAAGGTGTTGAACGGAGAGTTACACAATGAGAAGTGAAAAGGGTGGGAAGTAGACTACTTGCATTTATTTCTTATTAGTGCTTCGACAAGGCTGGTTCTTATATTGTTTTCAGTATGATGCCTCTCAACTGCTTTTTGGCTTTATTACTTTGCTTTACTGAATGAGGTGACATTTCCATCAGATCCAGCACCCACTACACAGTGCCACATGGTACAAAAATACTTACTACAAGAGGCCATTGTACCTTTAAAAAAGATGGATGTTACATTTGTCCATTTGAGTATGCAAATCAAGTGTGTCTGTGATATCTATTTTGTTTTTCTTACAGCGCAATCCTATGCATGTTTACTTAGAAGCAAGTCCCTCTGTGTTTAGTAGGGGAATAGTCCTGAGTGTGTTTAGGATTGTAGCCTTAATTCCCACAGCACAATAAGACACATACAAGCAAACTGCAATGAGAACGTTAAGACTATATGAAGTTAGTGAAACAAGCCATCTGACAGAACTAAAGCCCATTAGGATGCAGATTTTTTTCTCTTTTTCTTTTGCACTTCTAGTTCTGGATTGTAACACAATGACATGACTGATATTCCATGACTAGACAAAATTTCCTTTTCACGTCAGACTTACCACAGCAAAGGCAAGAAAATGATGCAGGGAAAGGACTGCTGATTTGTCCAGGTTTTAAAATATTGAACCACAATCCATTAGAACGGGTTGAAATCCTGTCAGTGATGTAATTTTTAATCCTAAATTATACAATAATATCTACAGAATCCTATTACAATGGTCTTTATGAGAATAAAAATAAATATGACTCAAAAGCATTCTGCAGGCAGAAGGAAAGCTAATATTTGAAAATAATAGAAACTCATTTTTCTGTATTGTTCTTATTCTTTGTCTGAGAAAGGTGTTACATCCTGAATGAGCTTTGTTCCTTTTTTAAAAAAAATATTATTTCAAAAGGCCTTTGCCTTCAGGATTGCTTTAATTAACTGGCATCGAAATGTCCCATACACCTGGTAACGAGCAATTGCTATTTTCTTCAGAGCTCTATGATGCCTCTTGGCTTATGAAACAGTATATCTGAATGGTAAATTGGGAATTCATTTACCAATATCCCAACAACCCTTGAATAATTTTATTTGAAATTAGAATTAAAGATCTTTCCTATCTTGGGCAAATTCCCATCCCTGCTTCTAGAAGCAAAACTCTCTTCAGCGTCTCTTGTAGAAATCTAGGTACTATATTAGATTTGCTGATAGAGTATGTCCATTTTTGTGATCCGGTGAACTTGTCCTGTATGTGAACCCTCAAGCACCCAGTGTCTAAACGTGGTCAACTGAGACTTCAAGCAGAAAAGAACTTCTCAAGGATTATTCATTTTCATTCATTCATTTATTACATTTATATAACGCCCCATAGCCGAAGCTCTCTGGGCAGTTTACAAAATGCAAGTTTACGACAGAAATACCACAAAAAAATTCAACAACATACTACAACAATATTTAACAATATAGTAAACTGCAAAACAGTTTACTGCAAAATAGTTTACTGCAAAATAGTTTACTGCAAAACAGAACAGATAAGGGGGGAAAAACAACTTATCTTGAACCTGCCTCAGTTAGTGTTTTGTCAGCAGGGTCTAAGAACAAACCTCAGAGACTTTTAGAACTTTCTGTTTTTACTGACATCAGATGCACATAATGATAACTAAGGCCCCCTCCACAAGAATGCGCCTTTGCGCCTGGTTCCGCGATTATGCGCATTATCGCGGAGGCGCATTTACTCACAATCCCTCTGCACGGGAGGCGGCGAGAAGCGGCGAAGCGCATTAAAAGATGCCCAAAAAGCGCTTTCCAGGTAGTTAATGCGCATAATCGCTTGTTCACACAGCGAAAATGCGCTTTAACGGCCGGAGCAAAATAAAAGTCGCTATTTAACGCGCGTTCGAAAATGCGCATTATCGGGGAGATAACGCGCCTGTACGCCCGTTTTGCGCTCCGCTCGTGTGTAGGTAAAATTTATAATGAGCCTTCAAGGCTCATTAAACGCCCCGTGTGGAGGAGGCCCAATTCATTTCAGTATATCACTCCTTAATTTAAACTACACAGTGGTGGTTGTAGCCAATTTATAGTAAAGCAAGAAGCCAGTTTACGATCTGAAATGTGACTGCACCTGTGACTAGACTCACTGTTGGCTTTTTGGCTAGCTTTGTGCAGGCACTACCACACATCACAATGCCCATAAGAGATTAACTTAGTATTGAAACTGGGAAGCAAGAGACAGCATCAAAGTACTGTGGCACTTAATGATGTTTGGATTTCTTATCCAGCCACACACTACTTTGACAGAGAAATCTGTAGCAGCAGTGGTTTCCATTAGTGGTACAGAGCTGAAACTCCATATAAACATATGGGGAAAGGTAGACTAATGGTGTAAATAATCTGCAGTAACTTCCAAAGGCTGTGTTTAGGCTGACCATATTTTGGAAACCAAAAAGGACAACCTGGCTGGCCCTCAAGGAGGCGTGCCCACCCCAACATACTCAGCCTCCAAGGTGGGCCCATCTTGACATGACTGCCCTCAAGGGGGCGTCGCCTTGGTCACATATCTAATTCTACACCTCACAATTAAGACAAACCTGTTCTACAAAATATGCTAATGTTGAAATCACTGAAATAAAAAACAAGTGAGACATTCAATGTATCTGAAACTAAAATGTATTTTAGTTGCCGTACACATTTTTATGGTCGTTCTTTTTGCTGTCCTCATACAAGAGCAATAGAAAAGGAAGTCTATTATTTTCCATTTTTCTAAAGAAAACAGATCCTGGATTAGAGGGGGGGAAAAGCTAAAGAACACTGTGGTTAGGAGAGGGTACACCAGTGCTAGACTAAACAGAAAATGGGAAATATGTGGTAAAGAAAGATTAGAAAGGGAGGCAAAAAGTGCAATCCTCTAGCCAGAAAAAAAGTCCTACAGCTCCCAGCATTCCACAGTCAGCATGCAAAGGATTGTGCCCTAACTAGAAGCAAGCCTCACTGAGTTCAATGGGTCTTATTCTCAGGTAAGGGAATGATTGGGTCACTGTAGCAATCTTTTCTCAGACCTATTCAGTGTGATTTAATATTAAGCAAGAAAGAGCGGCTCTCTTTAGAACATTGTAACACTTGAGATGTAATATAAACTAGATTTTCACAAATCAATTTCTATTCAAGGTCTTGCTCCAGGCATAGCTTTTTGCAGATTTTTATGTGTACACTATTGGGAGAACTGGTGATAAGGACCTACAGTATGTCCTCAGTGGTGAGTTTCTACCAAACCCTGTTACTATAACACTATCAAAACATCTGACTACAAGTTACAAGATTACAGAGTTTACATTTTATTTATTTATTCTGTTTATATCCTGCCATTTTTCCTGCAAGCAACTCAAGGCAGTGTACATAATCCTCATCCTCCTCTCCATTTTATTCTCAAAACAACCACTCTGTGAGGTAGGCTGGGCTGAGAGTCTGTGACTGGCCCAAAGTCACCCAGTGAGCTTCCATGGCTGAGTGGGAACTAGAATCCAGATCTCCCGACTCTCAGTCCACCTCTGTAGCCACTACACCACAATCCACAACTCAGACATTTAATATACTAGCAATATTAAATGGATAGTCAATGTGAAGTTCAGTTTAATTCAGGTTAACTTCACAAGCCCAATCCTACTCAAAAGTAAGCTCAATTGAGTTTACTGTGCTGAGTTTACTTCCAGGTAACTGAGCATAGGATCACAGCCTAAATAATTTAAAGGACACACAAAGATAGCAAAGTGCACAGCATCTTTTTTAAAAAAACTTAGCACCCTAGTTTTACACCAAACATTGACTTTATATTGGCATCTAGTAATCCTGAGGTAAGTTCAAAAATGCAAACTATATGGCAACAGTTACCAGTCATATAGCATCTTCAGGCTACACTTACAGCATTTCCCTCATTTTTAAAAAAATATCACTGTTCAAGTTACAATTAAGAAACACGTTCAGTCAAAAATACCAGACCAGTTGGACTTGCAGCTGATCTACTCATGGTTACTGAGCATGCACTGGATTACAATCTTAATCAGTAATTTAATGGATAGTTTTTTTAAAAAAAATCTCTTGCTTCTGGTGTGTGTTACTGTAATAAACAAGAAACTTTAAAAGATGGCCTTTCTGTGCAACAGATGGGGTGCTTTTTAACATTTTCTCATTCTTCCTACAATATCTCAAAAAATCGCTTAGAGTGAGGTTTTGATATTATAGAAATATATATAACCAGTAAAAGGGCAGAATGATTTATTCAACTAAAAAAAGGTTTTAATTTATTACCAGGCATTAAAACAAAGTGTATACATTTTTATCTGAGCAACCAGGCACAGCACAAATGTAAACACAGCCAATTAGTTTTACCTAGAACACTTATAGTGTAGCCCTATATGTCTACTCAGAAGTATGTCCTATTAAGGTCAATGGAACTTACACCCAGGAAGCTGGAGGCTTAAATTTTTACCCCCACGCAAAGACCAGGTAAAGAAGAGAGAAAGAAAAATGACTTACCCTCTCTGTAGCTGAGCCATTGCTGCTGCCAGTGCGGCAACAGTTCCAAAGCCAGGCCGGGACTCCAGGGCCAGGCCAGGCTGCCGCCACATCTCCAGGGCTAGCCAGGGCTCCACAGGGCCAGGCCGCCAGGATTCTATGGACAGGCCAGAGGACCAGGCCAAGCCAGGCCACCTGATGTGCTGGGACAGGCTGTGGCTGCAGGACAGGCCTGGCAAGACTGCCCGTCACTGCCTGCCAGCCGCCACCACCCTTGTGGCTGCAGGCCACTGCTGCTGCCATGCGGCCACAGGCTGCCACTGTTGCCCGCATGACCGCAGGCAGCTGTCGCCACTGCCCTCATGGCCACCGCCATTATCCATGCAGCCATAAACTGCCACCACTGCTCACATGGCTGCAGACTGCTGCCTTTGCTTGCAGCCACCGTTGCCTGCACAGCTGCACGCCACTGCCATTGCCCACGCAGCCAGAACCCGCCACCACCATTTCCCTTGTGGCCAGCGAGACTAGGGAATTCTGGGACAGGTGATGTGATGGCTGGTTGGCTGGCATGTGGCAGTGGACGGGTGCAGCAGTCTGGTGTGGGATGGCCGGCAGACGGGTGCGGCAGCGGTAGCCTGGTTCATCGGGCGAATGGCCTGGCTGCCTGGCGCAGCCCAGCCTGGTGCATCAGCCGGGCAGGCAGATGGCCTGGCCTGGGCAGGGAAGCTCAAATCCCCCCAGCCCAGCAACTCAACCAGGTGTTGGTGGAGGGAGGTCGCACATTTTCTGGCCTCCAGAAAATGTGTAGATCACCCATGTCATTTGCATAGCTGGGAGGATATCTGTGCATACACAGATATTCCCCAGCCAGGCTAATGGTGAAGGCAATCTGTGCACTTTCCCGAGGCCTGGAAACACACGATCTGTATCCAACCTTTTCCCGGAGAATTTAAATAACATTTAAATTCCGCCCAGAGGGCCCCCCACAAGGGCACGAAAAACCAGAGATTTCTGGGGGAAACCGGCCATTTGGTCACCCTAGTGTTTACTAATGGTGATCCTGCAGAATTACAGTTTGTAATTTGTAGTCATCTGATATCATTGCTTCTGTAGGACCAAATGCGGATTCTTGGCATCTCAAGGTAGGGCTGGAAAAAAGTCCTGTCTGAAACCCTGGAGAGCCACTGCCAGTCATTGTAAACAATACTGGGGTAGAATAGACTAGTAGTCTGACACAGTAAAAGGCAGCTTTCTGTGTTTCTATTTATTCTTTGGCCTGCAAGGCTAACAACAATTACCAATAATATGGGTGACTATTTTTTACTTGTGACATGACAGTTTTTAAAGAACAATAAATATTCCTATGGAAAACATTACATCCTATTCACATGCATAACATTTATCAAAGGAGAAAGTAAGAGTTATCTACCTTTGTATTAAAGAGGAACACAAAACTGTGAAAGGCAGCTAAGGAAATGGGAGCTAATTGAGAGCATAACCTTCTTGTATAAAAAAAAGGATCAGTACATACAGGCTGAACTCGGACGACACAATAAGCAACTGGGGGAGGGAAACAATCGTCAGTTGTATTGACTATCGTGTCATCCAAATGCTGCCATAGTCAACTCAGCGCTGATCCTAATCCACACCGCAGTTGATTATTTATTACCATGTTGTGTGGAGAGTACCCCCTAGATGAACAACTGTAAAGTTGATTATTACCCCACCATTGACTATCGTGTTGTCCGAATTCAGCCACACACTCTAAATGCACATTATGGCAGACTTGGGGCAGCTGCTGAAAATGGTGTCATGTCCCTGCATCACATTCTTCTATCTCTCCTGTAACACGCAGTTTCACTTCCAGGTGCGTCCCTGTCCCTGTTCCACATCATTTGCTGCTGGCAGAAGGGACAAGAAAATGCACAACGTGACAACATCACAGGTAAGTGAAGTTGCCCATCATGCAAGGAAAGGTGATAGTGTGATATAAAGAGGCCATTTTCTGCAGCTCCCTGTCTTCATAATACATAATCTAGCCCTGAAAAATCTGTTTGTCAGTCTCCTGGTTCCAGTTTGGCTGGTTACACATGTCATCTCCCTTTAAACAAAATATAACAACCAGGTTCAGTTTACCCTGTTGATTTTCCCCAGTACTGTGAATCTTCTCAGCAAGCTTAGTTTTTCTATCCCTTCAAATATTTAATTCCAGTGTCTGAATATAGAACTACATGTGGATAAGTGGGGGGGGGGGGGGGGGAAGCACCATAATAACAAATTGCCTCACCCACTTCTGCATTGTAAAGATAACCCCCTCAAGAAAACTCTGCACTGTGTAGTCAGATTAACCTGCACTTTGGCTATTTTTTCCAATGAATCTGTAAACTATACAGTATTTTGTTTTCCAGATTGGCTACATACCTGACACATCTTCCTGAACAGCTACTATTTCTGGCATAGAACTAGGCGGTCCTGCACACAGCTGCTGGCTCTGGCTATTGAGTGCTAGAAATAGCAATTAGGTATATAAACATTGATGACTCAGGCTTTTGTTATCAATCCTTCTGACAGACTATGAATCAGTAGTGGATGATTGGTTAGCAGAGTTCAAACTCCTATTTAACCTAAAATGCATCCTTGTCATCTATTGGACATAATGATTCCCAAACTGTTTGGATATGAGAACCCATATAATGGACTCTTCTTTTGTATGGGATCCCCCATCAGCAAGTTCCACTTACAAACTGAATACCCTGCTACCTCCTTGTGAAGCTGTCTCCTCTTCTACTCGCACCTAATGAGCCACCTATAAATCTACCAGAGCCACCCACAGAGTCATAGTTGAGCCTTGGCCCGTTGCGTGGGGATAACTTTTCAAGTTGCCCAACTGTCTTTAATGAGATAATTTCTATACTTTTTTTTGTTTTTACTGTTCTGGGTTACTCGACTTGTATGTTCAGTTGGAACTGAATTGCTTTATATTTATTTGTCATAGTCAGAAATGAAAAAGCATATGTACTTTCTTTTGTGGTTAGAGAAGCAGTTCTATGTAATTGTTTATATGTTCTTCTAAAAGCCTTTACTGGAATAATAATGAAATATTCATTAACTACTTGTACTGCATGGTTTATAGCAATGTTCAATGCCTCTTCATGGCGAATGTGCAGATAAACCTAGAGGGCTTTTTTTAGATGTGTTATCCTCTGAAGGAGAATGGTAAACCTCTATAGCCTGCCTCTGTGTGTGGGGTGGGTGGGTGGGTGTAGGAGGGTTTTTTCAATGTTGTTTTCTGATTCTCTACCCCAAGTAAATTTAAATGCTACAAATCCACTTTACCTATACTGGTCCATTGGGTTTGAGCAAAACAAAACAAAGTTGTTTTTAATACTTTGGGTTGCTGTTTTTCACACGAGGCACACCTTCTCTAGATGAAAATCAGTGGCAGGTATAAACTTTTGAGTGTAAGCATGAAGTATGTCACCATTTTTAATTTAGAAAAACATGTGCCTTATGTATGAATGTAACATATGATGTGGGAGTAGGAGAAGCTACCCTGCTAGTTACTTCCATTCTTCAAGCTGCCTTGAACCCATAAAATGTCCTCCAGGCCAATTGAATCCACTTCCCAAAGGACTGATGACTTTTGGCAAGAGAGAGGCTACTTCTCATATGACATATTATGGTCATGGGTAGATGTCTAGGAGGCATTCTCTGCTTGCAAATATATTGCTTGAAAATGAAACTTAAGAAACAAAACAGTGGCAATTAGCCTAGCTTCTAGTGACCATGGTGCTTAGAACAGGACATACAGAGATGATCTATGCATAACTGTAAGGGTAGGATTATATGGGAGCAGGCAACCTCTGGTATAGCCTGTACCTAGACTATTTAGGGCTCTAAAGGTGAGAATTAGTACTTCAATTGCAAGTGGTTAACTCACTGGTAACTTGAGAAGTTATTTCAACATCGGGGTGATTATGTTACTGGCAACTTGCCTCCAGCAATCACCAACTGCTGTATTTTGAACTGGTTGCAATTTCTATGTTGTTTTCATAGGCAGTTCCATTTAGGGCACATTGTAATGGTCCATAAATGGCAATTTTCAGAGTAGGCTTTTCCTGGGAAAGTGCAGAGCTGATGAATCAACCAAACTTGATAAAGGTATTCCTGCTCACGTAAGCTACCTAAGCATCTTGATACAATGCTCAATCTAGGAGAACCCCAAGTTGCTCTTTCAGTGGGATCATGACTGTTTCTGAAATTCTTATGCCAATGGATCCAGCCATTGCCAACAGTTTCATGTTGTCTAAATTAAAACAAAACACATTCACTCTCATATAGACCTTTAATTATTCCAGTTACCGCTTCTGGGAATACGACACCATATTTAAATGAGGGGGGGAAAGCTGAGTATCTGCATACTGATATGCCTCGACCCAGATCACCTTCTGATCTCTCCCAGTGGCTTCATATGGTTATTAAGCAGAATAGAAGGCAAGAAAGACCCTTGTGGTGGGGCCACCCTTGTAGATTACTCAGAAACTTCAATTAGTGCAGAATATGGCTTCCAGAATTTAAACTAGGACCCAATCTACACAGCTAATTTAGTGTGGAGGGAGAGCACATCAGGGTCGTTTGTGACAGATGATGCTGTTGCCAATATGCAGCAACTCTGCAGCTTCCCTCTGGAAAAGGCGCATTTTCAGAAAGGCCTTTTAGTGTGTCTTTATTCTTTAAACATTGATCCCAAGTGGTTCTGCTGCAGTGTGCTCCGTCCCCTCCACATTAAATTTTCAGTGTGCCTATTTCTGTGACCACTGCTGTGACCTGGCAGTGACCTGTTCAAGGAGTAGGGCTGCCCCACTGAGATCAAGCAGGCTCTGTTTCTCACTTATAATGCCGCAGCAGTACTGTTCTAAGCATTCACAATAGCACAGTAACTGTCGTATTTCCAAGCTGCAGGTGAGACAATAAAGAGGTCTGCAAAGTAATCCACAAAACTTTATTCAGGAAATAAACATCTCTTCACACCTGAAGAGAGTGTAAACAGCAAACACTAGGAAAAACAGTAAACACTAGGAACTTTCCTCTAGGTTAAAACTTGGCTAACTAAGCTAGACAATGGCCCTTTCAACAAAAGGGAAGGTTTCCCCTGAAACCCTTAACTTCAAGGACGGTTCCTCCAAAGAAGCCTTTGGCTAGCTGAGCTGATCACCTCTCTCCTTCTTTTACCGCCGTCTGTTTGAATCTGCAGCGGATTGTGAGATTGGTCAACTCCGAAGTCCTTTCCCCCTCTGAGGATTGCTGAGTTACTACAGATTCTGAGTTGTTAGCATTTTTGCTGATAAAGTCCGGTGAAGATTCATCCCTGGCTGCTGAAGAGCCTGGGAGAATCTCCGCCTCCGCTACCTGTGTAGGCTGGTACATTTCTAGTCCTGTTTCTTCTGGTTCAGAATTATTCTGATTGATAGCCTGAAACTCCTTCCCCCACACTAAGGAGAACAGGCCTGATCATGACAGTGGCTGCTTCACCCACTTAGAACAAGTAGCCTCTTTTTTCCTTCATAATGTTGCAGCAGTGCTGTTCCAAGCATTCAACATAACACAATAGCTGCTTCACCGACTAATCTTTTCCAATATCCCAATGCTGGATGTGAGGGGAGAGGTATGGGATAAACTATAGGGGCTTAATGCATGCTTCCAGTAAACTTGTTTTGAGCAGGGGAAGGAAACAACTCTCTCATTCACTGAGCAGCACCTATGGGATTGATAACGTTCAGATCTATTAGCTACCACAAGATGTAGCTACCTTGAAGTATGGCCAATTGTAGTGCTGTGTGACCTGTGAAAGCTGATTTTTAGGTATACTCTGCTTTTCTCTCTTTGTGTGCTGCTGATGGACCAAAGCCGATTTCATGAAAATCTGGATAAAACCAGAAAGCGCTTCTCATTTTGTTTCCTTGTAGATTGGTCCTAGGACAACCAAGTTTGTTTATATTACACCAATCTTAAAATAACTATTCTGACTACCTATTCATTTCAGGCCTAGTTCAAGGTACCAGTGCTTATCTTCAAAGCCTTAAACAGCTTGGGACCCAAATACCAGAAGGAGCATCTTTTCCTATATCAGTCTGCGTCTATTTTGAGATCTTCTGCTTAAGCTCTTATCTAATTGTCTTGTGTGGTATACAACAACTCAGGAGGTGACACCTCAGTTGTGGAATGTCCTCCCTAAAAATGTGCCTCGCGCCTACAGGTTAAGACATTTTTATTTTCCCAGGTATTTTAATTAGAGAAATGCCTTAGCCTGTTTAGGTGCTCCCTATAGTATCACCAGGTAATGCCAGAAACCTGCTATGAATGCTGGTGGAAGGAAGATATATGGATGAAAAGCTGGTTTAATGTTGCCCTCTTGAAGAACCTCACCAGGGAGTCAAAATAAGCAGCAATGAAAGTCTTCTTGATGGATAACTGCAAGAATCTGAGCACTGAATGCATCTTATCAACATAAGACTATAACAACATTAAAAGAGCCAAATACTGGTAGTTTTATTCTCAATTCCTTTCCTAATTATGTCTATCACAGAGTTTGCCTTTTTTCACAGAAGCCGCACACTGGCTTAACATTTTCATCAAGCTGTCCACAACAACCCCAAGATCTCTTCCTGGGTCGGTCACCACTAGCTCAGATTCCCATCAGGTTATACTTGAAGTTGCGATTTCATTTTACACTTGCTTACATTTAATCACATTTCCCATTTGGATGCCATTCTCCCAGTTCGGAGAGATGGCCACTTCACTGGTCACTCCTAATTCCAGATCATTTATGAACAGGTTGAAAAGCATTGGTCCTAATACAGATCCCTGTGGACCCCTCCACTGGGAGAATTTAACATTTATTTCTACTCTCTGCTTTCTGTTCTTTAACAGTTACTGATCCATAAGAGCACCTCTCCTCTTATTCCATGACTGCTATGTTTGCTCAGAAGTCTTTGATGAGGGGCTTTGTCAAAACCCTTTTGGAAGATAAAGTACACAATGTTTATTGACACTCTCAAAGAAATTTGTGGAAGTCATGTTGATTCTTTTTCATCAGGGCTTGTTCTTATATAACCTTACTAATTTTGTCTTGAATAATGCTAGATGATCAACAATCTCACATTTAAATTGTTCAAGAACTACAGGATGGCTACCATCTGGGCTTGGTGATTTATTAACTTTCGGTTTGTCAATAAGGTTGAGACACCATTATTTGCCACAGTTCCTCAGACTCCCTTGCTGAAAACACCAGTTCAGGTACAGGTATCTGTCCTATATCTTCTGCAGTGAAGACGAATAAGAATAATTCATTCAACTTTGCTGCAATTTCCTTGTCCTCCTTTACTACTCCAACTCCATTGTCCTCCAACAGTCCAACTGCCTCCCCACTTGTTTTTTGCTTCTGATATATTTAAAGAATTCTTTATCATTGGCCTTGGTATTGTTAGTGATATGCTCTTAAATATGCTTTTTTTGCATCCCTTTTTGTCTCCTTGCCTCACCTTTGTGCAAGCTTGTACTTCCTTTTTTTTTGCTCAACTGGGCAGATTTCCATTTACTTAAGGAAGTCCGCTTTTCTGTAATAGTTTCCTTTGCACTGCTCATTAACCATGCCAGTGACCACTAGGACTTGGTGCTACCTTTCCTAACCTGTGGCATGCATTTTAGCTGAGCTTCTACTATTGTGATTTTGAGTACTCACCAAGCATTTTGAAGGGATTTAATCCTCTTGACTCCCCTTTTCAACTTCCTTCTCACCAGTTCTCTCATTTTAGAAGTCAAATGTGAATGTGCTGGACTTTCTGGGCAATTTCCCACTTAAATACAATATATTGATAGCACTGTGATCGCTGTTTCCAGAAAATGTAAACAACATTTACATCTGTTTTTAGGTCCTGGGCGACAGCATTTAGGATGAAATCCCTCTGGTCGGTTCCCATGACCAAATCTTCTAGAGCACATCATTTAAGGCATCAAGAAATTTAAACTTTTGGTCATGATTGGAATATGCATTTACTCAGTCAATGAGAGGATAATTGAAGTCACCCATTATTACAACACTTCCTCATTTGGAGACCTCCCTGATTTCATTTTCCATCTCAAGGTCACCCTGAGCATTCTGGTCTGGGGTTCGATAACACATTTGTAGCACTAAATTAGTTTTGGAGCCAGGTATTGTCACAGCGCTCCTGTGGAAGAGCCTACCCCTTTTAGGTGTTCTAGTCTGCTTGACACTATGCCCTCTTTGATGTACAGAGCAACACCTCCCTCAGCACACCCTTCCTGCAGAGTTTATATTCAGAGTTGACTGTATCTCACTGGTTTTCTCCATTCCACCAGGTTTCTGTAATGACCACTACATCTAGGTTCCTCTTTAAAACCAAACATTCCAATTATCTCATTTGGGCTCATAGGCTTCTAACATTTGAATAGAAACACCTATACACAGTGTCCCTCCCCGGATGACTCTGGCATGTGTATCCTTTGCTAAGACATTTAGACCTCATGACTGGCTGTCATGTTTTACCATATACTCACACCCGATTTCCTCCCATTCTACATTTGAGCAATCAAAAACATTTTCATCTTAATTCCCTTGGGATGATTGAACCCAAACCAGATGCTTCCCAGCTCCTTTCAGCTTTCCCTTAGGGTTTAGTTAAGATCTGCTATGCCACCCTTTTCATGTTTAGAGCCAGCAGTCTGGTTCAGTTTTGGTTCAAGTGGAGCCCATCCCTCTTGTACAGGTCCGGCCTGTCCCAAAATGTTCCCAGTGCCTAACAAATCCGAACCCTTCCTCCTTCTCATCCACACATTGAGACTCCTTAGCTTCACCTGTCTAGCTGGCCCTGCACATGGAACAGGTAGAGAAAGTCACCTTGGTGATCCTTGTTTTCAACCTCCTAACTAGCAACCTAAATTTGGTTTCCAGGACCTCATGACTACATTTCCCCACATCGTTGATACCAACATGGACCATGACAACTGACTCCACCCTAGCATTGTCTACTATGCTATCTAGATGGCGCATTATATCTGCAACCTTCACACCAGGCAGACAATTCACCAATCGGTCCACACACCCATCACAAACCCAACTGTCTGAGTGTCTAATTATTTAATATCCACTATCACAAGGCCCCCTCCCATCAGAGGCACATCCTCGGAGCAAGAGGATATTTGCTCATTTTCCAAGGAATGGGACCCTTCTAAGGGATCGTTTCCCTCTCCCTCTTCCTCAGGATGATTCTCTCCTTTCCTGAGTCCCGCATTCTTTGTGACAGCAGAGAAGCTCTCATCCTGGGGGTGGGACACCATCCTAGCTTCTCCAGGTCAGCAGCCTTGGCTTCAAGGGATCGAACTTGTTCCCTGAGAGCAAGGAGCTCATTACACTTGGCACACACCCATGACTTCTTTCCAGCAGGCAGATAGCTGTACATGTGGCACTCAGTACAATACACTGGATAGTCCCTTCACCCCTACTGGCTTTCTACCTTCCAGTGCAAATGTAATTTCCACCCAAAAAAACATGCATGGTGATACATCTGGATCTAAGGACTTTTTGTTTTTTGTGCAACCAGATATCTTGGATGCAAACTTTATGGACTTAGCCATAAAATGCTGAATAGTTTAATTTATCTTTATTTCATATGATTATCTGTCTTTTTTGAAAGAAAAAAACAAGGTAGTTAACAAAACAAAAGTTACAAAACACTCTTGCGCTCTCTCGCTCTCTCTCTCTCTCTCTCCTTCTTTCTGCCAGTTGCAGAATATTCAGGCCTGCTGATGGGACCTGCTACTGGGACCTGCTGTTGGCCTGTTAAGACCAACTCAGCTGTTCAGCTCCCAGAGATGGTGGACAATTCTGGACCATCTCCAGGCTAGGCGAGAGTTTTGTGGCATATTTTTAACAGACTGTGTTGTGCCTGAAATCCTTAAGACAGTGGTGTTGAACCTCTTTCAGCCCGAAGACCGATTTCAGAGAAGATCTCAGGGGCTGCATTCAAGTGGTGGACAGGTCTGAAGGCAAAATGGGTGGGGCAAAGAGGCAGGGCCCGAAACACCAAAAATGCCTGCACAACGTTCTTGCTACCCATAACTAAGCCTTGGGAGAGGCATTTCAACCTTTTAGAATATGGGAAAATGCACAAATCTGGGAAATCACAAAATTATCAGCAGTTTGGGGAAAGTGAGGCCATCTGGGAACTCTGGAATGCAGGATTGGCCCCTGGGCCTGAGGTTCTGCACCCTTGCTTAAAGACTTCATACCCTCCTGAAGACTTCTGCTCCCATAATCCCTGAACATTGGCCATACTGACTGGGGCTTATTGAAATTATTATGGGAGTTATAGCCCCCAATATCTGAAGAGCACCAAATTGCCCTAGTTTAAGATAACCTAGTTGTTTTAATAGATACTCATCACCTCATCAAAGTGATTGAGCATTCATTTAAAATATGACTAAATCCATACATCATCTTGGAAGTGTGTTTAGGATTAAAATGCCACCAACTCGGTCCTTGTGTAATCCCGAATTAGGCAGAATCACACAGCTGCTGTTTACTCACTGGCTCCCAACTACTCATCTGTAATGAAATCGTGCTGCTGAAAAATGACGACATTATGATATGGGTAAAGTGCTATATTTGTCTTCATGTTAATTTTCATTTAAGAAGTATTTGATTGATTGATTAATTTGTCAATTTTTTATACTACCCTTCAAAATAAATTTATCAGAAGAGTTTACGAAAGTTAAAAACAGAATGAAACAGCAAAATCATAAAAGCAGCAGGAAGCAGTACAAATCCTTGATAAAGATATCTTCATATGGTAAACATCTTTGCTTTCTTTTTGGAGCTAAGCAAGGTAGGCACTAGAAGAGTGTTTCTAGATGTGTTTCATGAACAAGGTGTCTATCAGAGCTCCTTCTGTGACCTAGACCCCCTGAGCAACTCTTTAAGGATCTATGCCTCCTTAAAAGTTCCACCTTCTTTCTTTTTACCTTCCCCTTCCCAATAATGTGGTGTTTAGGCTGTAGATGTGGGGCGAGTAACACTACAGACACTTGTGGCTTAACATAACAATCTACTAGTAAAGTAAAACAAGCAAATTACAAAAAAGGCTTTAAGGTGACCATATGGAAAGGAGAACAGGGCTCCTGTGTCTTTAACAGCTGCATAGAAAAGGGAAATTCAGTAGGTGTCATTTGTATACGTGCAGCACCTGGTGAAATTCCCTCTTCATCACAACAGTTAAAGCTACAGGAGCTATAGTAGAGCGACCAGATACAAAAGAGGGTAGGGCTCCTGCAGCTTTAACTGTTGTGATGAAAAGGGAATATCACCAGTTGCTGCATACATATGACACCTGCTGAAATTCCACTTTCAATACAACTGTTAAAGATACAGGAACCCTGTCCTCCTTTTCATATGGTCACCCTAACAATCAAGCTGATTGTTAGGGAAATATGAAAATCCACCTGGCTTTTCTTCAGTGCCAAAAGTACATCCCTAGGATTTCCTACAACCATGGCTTCTAAGTTGGAGCAACTTTATCTGCAAAGTATCTACCAAAAGAGTCATAGCAGGCTATACATTCTGTCTGGTCCTTGATGTGACAGACCTTAAATTGCTTGGAACAGTGTAGATACAATGGAGGCAGAACAGTACAGTATCTTGCTGCTATCATCACCACTGCATGACTCTTAATATGGACTATAGCCTGCGCCTGGTTGAATTTATCCTTTCTCCATCATCACGCTAATCATAATTCCTGCTGTATCATCAGATCTACCTGAAGCCAATGTATAGTTGTGTTAGCCTTCCCTTTCATCTAGTGGAAGGAAGGTCAATAGGGAGTCGTCACCAGGAAATGAAAAAACACTAGAAGATAAGCCTCAAATTTATAATGAATTTTATAATAAATGTATAATGTCAAGCACAAAATTCAAATTCTTCCATAGTAGTCATAGAATATGATCCTCTTTTTTCTCAAAGATATATTTTGAGATATATATTTTCTCAGAAAGAATCCCAATACGATTCTATACAGAGGGAAATCGTCAAATGATTTCCCTGTATATTTTTTTGCAGTTCAGTAGAAGTGCCATTTTTGTAATGTTGATAACACAACTTGTGGAATTCCTCTAGAGCTGAAGCCTTCACCTCCACTCCCATATGCTGTTTTCATAAGATCAGGGTAGTAGATATTTAGTTTTTATTCAGCCTCTCTATTTTTTCCATCACTGTTTTATTAGTTCCTGCTTGGCTGGTTACATGAAACAAGAAAGAGGAGTCCTCACAATAAAGTAGCACCAAGAGTGGATTCTTAACTCAAATTGTAAATCTGTTTAGAAGGGTGAACCAGACAAATGGTGATGATTTAAACATGAGAAAAACAATGAGTTCTTTACAGTTGAAATTTATAGCCTCATTTATCACAGTCCATATCTTTATACAATAATTAATGTAATAGTTGATCCTCAATACATATATTACACCGTTGTGACTATAATGAGTGGACAATATAGAATAGATTAACAATGTGTAAATACAACATGTTCACAGATTTACATTTTGAGTTAAGAATCCACTCTTGGTGCTACTGGCTGGTTACATGGGCACAGAGAATACTATGGCACTTCATCATCATGTAGCATTTATAAAAGCACATACAATTACTAGTTTCTAGCTAGATTAACATAAGTCCCTCCCTGCAGGTTTTCAATCTAATTTAAAACATAAAACAAAAGGAAAGAAGGAATGGAAAGAACTAGCTGTTTATTGTGGCATGAGTTTACGCTAAGATTTTTACCAAAGTTGGGGATTCAAAACTTAGTAGGTAAATAGAGTAGAAGAACAATCTCCTTCCTGATCTCTTCGACAAGCCAGGGGTCAGTCATCAGGGCCAATTCTTTTCTTTTTTGCACCCCTGCCTTTACTGAAATTGGCTCAGATTTTAACTGTTCTTTTTGCAAGGCGAAGAGCTCCTTCTATACATGGAAGCCTTTTATCCAAGGAAGGAGAGGAGGCTATTTTTTGCAAACATCTCTCCTTCCTTTGCAGCACTCCCACTGTTTTGGAGGATCCCGCAATCCTCCAGAACAGATTTTTAGGGGCTGTAGGAGAAGGGGGAATTGATAGTCAATTTCCCCTTCCACTGAAGAAGGAACTCAGGATCCAAGCCATTGTTTTCTACCTATTTTATTTATGGGGCACTGTGTTTCTTTCTTTTGAAATACAGTTTGAATCTATTCTCATCTTCCTGTCTGTCTTTCCTCTCTTTCCTAGCATGTCTGCCTCTGAAGTTAACATGCTGGATCTGCAGTTTTCACTGAGGCATGTGCCTTGGGCTCTGTAAAGTAGTGCTTCAAGGAAAAAAACAAGTGCAGCTACGGTTTCATGTTTCTGTGCAGATAACTTTTCATACCTGCAATTCTTTGAAAAAGTGCATTTCAATTTGTCTAGCACACCTGCTTAAATGAATAGGTGTTCTTTCAATTTTGCTACTGCTGAAAGTACAAGTAGAAAGGAGAGATTAAACCTGCAAGGAACTAATTTCCTGTTTGAGCACCCACTCTTAAGTGATGAAGGAGATGATCATCTCTGAATGAGGTGACAGAAGGTTGCAAGACTAAACTGTAAAATGGCAATCACAAAAGTGTTTGAACAGTCTAGCTGGCTAGTGCATCCTAAACCTAAACCCTAAACATAAGGTCATCCCTGCTGATTTTGATGAGGCTATTGCCATACATAACTACATGTCAACGTTGGCAATTCTGCATAAGTAGTGAGAATCAAAGTGCCTTGTAATCATGTAAATACAGTTATGCGGTGCTAAACAAAGGTCCATTAGCTCAACACTCTTTCTCAGATAGTGGTGGGTCAGATGATTCCAGGAAGCAAACAAGCAATACAAAATAATCAAAGCTGCCCTCACTTTTCTATCCAAACCATCAGATAATCAGTTCCTGCTTTTGGACCTGAAGTCAACGTCATAGTTAATAGCCAGATCATATTTTGCACTGAGATCTGCTACAAAACTGTGTTCATCAGCAAAGCGTAAAAGGTTAACATTTTACTGATGGTCAGAATTCTGTAACAGATCCTTACCCCAAACCTGGGGGCTACCTATACAGCCGTGAGTTACCGCCAAAATAAGAAAAACCCTGCGCTTTTGCTGCTTTGGGGTGGCGGTGGCTAATCTTGATGCTGGTGACTGGGCCCGCCCCCTGCCCGGGTGAACAGCCCAAAGAGGGGTCACCATCCACCTGACCACTTCTCCTCCGTGACTCTAGAGTGAGTATAAATGGCAGATGCGCCGTATTCGCTTCACACTGGAGAAAAGAGTCAGGGAAAGCCATTGCGCATCCACCCCAGGGCTTTCCTTGCATATAGACAACCCCCTGATCTCTAGCCAAATGAGCTGCCCACAAAACCACTTTATTCCAAGGTAACGGCTTTAGATGGTCCAATAGCTCTATATGTCTCTTATGCACACAGCAGATTTTAGTCTTGTTGAAGAAACAATTATATAAAACAGAAACTTTAAAAATATATTTGGTATTTTGTCCTTAGTTACAATACCATACTCTAGTTATGATCGTCAATCTTAATATAAAGTCAGACATGATTTTTAAAAATTAACTCGTTTTTGTCAATTGAGTTACATACAGTGTTAAACAGTCATAGAGCGTCATCAGCTGAGCATTTTCTCGCATGCTTGCTACTGCCCACTTTAGATGGCGATGTCTACCTCCCACATGCCTCCCGCTCCTCATTCATTTTTCCATTGTTAAAGAGGCCCCTTTTAATCCATCTTTTTTTAAAAAAAACACCACAGAATGTTCCGCCATTTCTTGCTGTGTGCAGGAAAAGCGGCATGATATAAATGGTCCCTGAATGGGTCACGTGGTTGTTGCTGCTTCCTCTTTCCCCATGTAAAAAGACCGTCTCTATTATGGGACATCAGCAGGAGGCAATAACAATGGTAGGGAAATGCAAAAATCCACCCGTCTGATTGTGCTCATAGTTTCCTTTTTACAACTTTAAAAATAGATAATCGTATGTTGCTGAACAAAGCAGAATAAATGCATATGTATTGCAATTTATTGTAAACACAATACTCCTAGAAAGCAGGTAATATGGCACAGGAAAAGATCTCCCTGTCAGTCGCAACTGTGATACCTTACAATATTTACCTTCTACTGAAGCAAGCAGATATAATTTGTGCCACATTAGAGACCCTTACCTAATTTCACTGCTAAATAATTTTACCATTATTCCTTGTATGGTTATTTAAGGAGAAGGATAACAAGGGCAAAGAAGGGAAATTTAACAAACCCAACTGGTGTTATAAAGAAATTAAGAAGTAGCCAAAACAAAATGGCACAAACAAAACTGAATCTGCAAATCCAATATCTAATAATAATAATAATAATAATAATATATTTATTTATTTATTACTCGCCTCTCCCTCCGGATCGAGGCGGGGAACAACTTCATCACAAAACACACAAAACTGATTAAAAATACATAAAACCAGTACATCATTAAAATACCAATAAAACACCAATAAAACATAGATTCTTAGTAGGAAAGTCAAGTTGCTGACCAAGTCAAGTTGTAAAATCAAGCTGCTGACCAAGCCAAAGCACTGATGTGTGCTGTTTCCACATGGAAATAATTCTAACCATGGTCAGAAACACAAATAACTTTAGAGTTGTTGTTTTTCATTAAAATGAATGATACTTTGAAACAACAATAGCCCTCTGTCTATCTATTATGCCAGTTTGATTCTTTTGGAAGGCTTTCATTGTAGTTTCTCAAACACTGTGTGTTGACATCTCTTTTGTATCCAGAATATTGTTTCAGGTGAGTGTGAATGGAATAGTTAGCACTCTACTTCTCTTTAGAACACAACTGTCCTGAAGGGTAAGTGATTCCCTGAGCTGAGGGTCAGCCACTGAGAGCTTCTCTACACATAGGAAAAATCCTGCAGCCTTACTGGGGCTTTCGTCCTCTGCAGTCTTTCCACCTTCATGATGTTCTCCTTCACATGTGACCTGTGATTTTGAAGTGAAAACTTCCCTTCTCAGAAGGGGTCCATTGTATTTAATGAGGCAGCACCATCTAATTGCAGAATTATTGCACAACGCCGACTTTACACACTGGGGAGATCCCGCGATATCCCAGTGATAAATTAAATACCACATTATCTCCGACCTTTTTTAAAGCGAGATTACTGGGGATAAAGCAGGAGATGTCCTGGACATTAACAACAACGTGTAATAGACCTGCAAACCTCCCTGAGTGGCCAATCACGAGCATGCAATAAATCACTCATTTAGAGAAGCTCTGAGAGAGCTTCCTTAGAGCTTATTGGTCTTCTTATCCTTCAACCCATGTTTCAGGAAGGTTGTTCCTTTCCCCCTCTCCTCTTTTAAAAACATTATATTAATTAGTATTTATTTAAAACACAGATGGGGAATGTGGGGCCCTCCAGATGTTCTTGAACTGCAAGTCCCATCATCCCTCACCACTGGCTATTCTGACTAGGGCTGAATATGCATATACATTTGCATAACTATGAACTGTGAGTTACTCATATTTGAAAATGGACGATGTTTTCTAGGATCATTTTGGCAGGTGAAAAGGTGCATTTCCAGAGTTTTTTTTGCCTAAAGCTTTTGAGCTTCAAGAGCTCTTATTATTTATTCCCTTGGTAGCTAGAGTCAAATAATATGTACATTTGGGGGGAGTGTCTCTTGTAGAGGTATAACATTAGTATCCTTTTTACTGTAGGGATAATCCTACATGTTGGCCTTTTCAATATTTTCTTTGGAAACTAACCGTTCACATTATAAGGCAAAAGCTGAACTAAACATGTAAAAAGAATTTCAAATTTTAATTAGAAGTTTTGAACTGAGATTTTTTAAAAAAAATTATAAAATGACAATGAAAAATAATAATGATTTTTGTAATATGAAACCATAATTAAACATTCAACTCTGAACACTAACATTCAGTTTTCAAGCACTAAAATACATGATTTCTCATTCAAATTCATATTCAAATTCGTATTCACTAGGTGTAGCCAAGCATACCTATGATGAAATAAAAAAGCAGCAATAGTCAATCATCCAGATCCTTAAATATGTTTACGTCAATGGAGGCTCCACTGATTCCAGTGGAACATACCTCCGGGCATGCTTAGGCTTGTAACTCAAATGCAATGCCATATACTCTGGAATACAAGATCCTGAACTCCAAGTTGGATGTATAAATTATAGTATAGCATCTGTTTCATCTGTAAATATATGCTGTGAGCAAATACAGTAGATATAGAGGGCTTATTAATTTAAAGTTCTTTGTGCAATATATTCTCACACACTATGAGATTTATGACTGTATAATAAGGTGACCTCTGATATAAGTGGATTAAGTCCACTTAAAGTAATGGCTTTCAGTGTATAGACATCTCAAATGAAATGGATGTAGACAGATACTAACTGTTCACATTCTGAGGTGCACATAGCCTCTGCAAATGCACAAAGGTTGTATTACATTAGTGAGCTTCTGTGACTTTGTATTTGAATGCTATTCACATACTTATTACAACTTTTTAAAAACATAATTTTGGTGGATTGGGAGTCTGAATATTTCTCCTGTGTCATTTCCCCCCCAAAGGTGAACTTCAGAAACTACAGTAAACGTTATTTAGCCCCTTGGAAACGTGGAATTGTAAGATTTCTGTTTAAAAAGATTTCAAAATACTGTATTTAAATTGGAAAGTTGAATACTAGCATGAAGTGTGTGTGTGTGTGTGTGTGTTTGTATGTTTATATATTTTTATGTTTCTGTGTATGTGTGCTTTTTGAGAAAATATTTTACTAAATAAAAGCTGTAACTCTGACAAATATGAAGACAAGGGAAATTCATGGACAGCAAAGATCAGGCCAGGTTAGTTTCAGACTTAGTCATCTCTCTAGTTGTTGTTGTTATTGTTGTTTTCAGAATTCCAAAACAGTTCCTCCCAGTCTCTTTCAGAATTCCTTTAGCCCTGCTTCTTTCTCAGGCAATGGAATTCAGTTAGCATAGTACTATGTGTTGCAGACAATATAGGCACTGGGAATAGGTAGTTTCTTTGAAACAGAAGTAGATCTTTAAGGGAAGATGTTTGGGTCCCACTCAACTGCAGCTTTGTTGGGAAATGCCCTAAGAGCAATTTAGCAATAGATAAATCTATACAGGGATATGTAGGATTTCCTTCCTTAGTGAGTTTTAAAAGCGACTGGGTGCACATTTTAAAAGGAACGCTTTGAGTATAGGATATCCCATGCACCTATTTTTACACACATTCAGCACTACAACTTCTAAAAGACTGTCAGATGCTGTGTATAAAGCTTTTCAGAGAGTTGGGGGAGATACAGTAGAGCTGCCATTATCCATATGTTCAGTTTTACTAAATTAATTATTTCCTTTAAAAGTGGGGGTGGGAGTAACAGGACAAGGCTACCTCTTCTCTCAGAAATGCCTGGAATTCAAAGACATATTTGAGCCAATCCAGAAGTGACAGAGGGCGTCTCTACATTAAAGCAAAAGTCTTGCACCCTTACCGGCCTTTCTTCTTGCAGAGTTTTTCTGGAATTACGATGGGCACAATACATGTGTCTCCCTCTCTTTTGGGGCCATTTCTTTTGTGGGGAAGTTCCACATGTTTCATTTATACAGCCAGCAGATGGCAATGCAGCAATATTGTGCTATCCCGGAAATACACTAGCTCTTCAATGGTGCTGTATATTTGTTACTGCATTTTGGTGATTTAAATCATGATGGAATAAAGCTAAAAAGTGGTGGGAAACGCACTGGAGGATGACAACGTGATGAAAAGGAATGCAAACTTCAGTGAGTAATTGATCTTGATCGCTCACTTAAGCTCTGTGTGAAGGAGACCAGAGACAGTCGTATTTGTTGTTTGAATGTCTGCTGCATTCACACACAGTCTGTACATGATCAAGGGCTAGTTCTTAATGAGGCCCACTGTAAATTGTTTGCAAGGCCCTTTAAGAATAAAATCATTCACATTTAAAATGAGCTTGGTACTGTTTTTGTCTTGAAAGGGATGGTGGTACAACTGCTCCTAAAGAAGCCCACCCTAGACCTTATGGTTTATAATAAGTATCATCTGGTTGCTAGCACTCCCTTTTTAAGGAACATAATATAGAGGATTGTGGCAGCACCACTATAGGCACTCTTGGATGAGAATGAGCCATTTCAGTCCAGGTTTAGGCCTGGTTTTGAGACAGAATCAGCCTTGTTCTCCCC
This sequence comes from Anniella stebbinsi, assembly GCA_029215795.1. Classification (NCBI taxonomy): domain Eukaryota; kingdom Metazoa; phylum Chordata; class Lepidosauria; order Squamata; family Anniellidae; genus Anniella; species Anniella stebbinsi. The sequence goes on from JARDYH010000003.1 coordinate 195,663,934, forward strand.
AATGGGTTATCTTTATCATGAAAGGGATAGGGGAATGCGACCCTGTTACTCTTGGTTAACCTTTCACCCGCTTTTGATATCATTGACCATGATATCCTCCTGGATCAACTCTGTTGATTGGGGTTTGAAAGCAATCAGTGGCTCAACTTCTACCTATGAGTTTGATTTCAGAGAGTGGCATTATAGGGATTGTTTTTCAGCATCCTGACAGTTGAACTGTGGAATGCTGCCAGATACCAACCATCCTGTTGCCAATCCTATTTTACATCTATATGAAGCTGTTGAGAATTGTCATTAAGGAATTTGAAGCATGATGTCATCAACAGACTGATGACACCCAGTAGCATTTCTCTGTAACATTTGAATAAGATGTTGCTGTGCTATTCCTTAGTCAGTGCATGGACAAAGTAATAGGCTGTATGGGGCCCAATAACCTGAGGCTAAATCCTAGCAAGGTGGAGTATTATATGAGTGAGTAAATATCAGGTCTGGGAGATTGGTCAACAACCTATCCTGTTCTGTGTTGGGTTACACTTACTTTGAAGGAACAGGCTCGTATTGGGTGACCATATGGAAAGGAGGACAGGGCTCCTGTATCTTTAACAGTTGTATAAAAAATGAATTTCAGCAAGTGTCATTTGTATGCATGCAGTACCTGGTGAAATTTCCTCTTCATCACAACAGTTAAAGCTGCAGGAGTCCTGCCCTCTTTTGTATCTGGTCAAGAGGCAGGACTCCTACCAGGCTTCAGGCCTGGTTTTGGAATGGAAATTGCCTTGGTCGCTCTATGGGATGACCTTTGCCAGGAGATGCAAAGGGGGAGTGCAACCCTATTGATTCTCTTGGACCTCTCAGCAGCTTTCGATACCATCAACCATGGTATCCTTCTGGATAGGCTGTCTGGGCTGAAGTTGGAGGCACAGCGTTGTAGTCGTTCCGCTCCTACTTGGCCAATTCCAGAAGGTAATGCTGGAGGATTATTGCTCTGTGCCGTGACACCTAGGCCATGAGGTTCCACAGGGTTCTATTTTATCCCCTATGCTGCTCAACATCTACATGAAACCACTGGTACAGTATATCAGGAGATGTGGGCTGAGATGTCATCAATATGTGGATGACACCCAGCTCTATCTCTCTTTTGCATCAAACCCAGGTGAGGCAGTGGCTGATCTAAACCTGTCTTCCCGGCGCCATTGCATCCTTCCCTGCGAGATCACTGGCTTTCCCACGAGCGATCTTGCGAGATCTCTCATGGGGAAGCCGGCGATCTCACGAGGAAGGACGCAATGGCGCCAGGAAGACAGATGTGATCGCCCTGAGGAGCGGGCAATGGTAGCACCGAAGACAGGTCTACCCTGTGCTCCTAGGCCCTGGTAAGTACAGCCCTCCCAGGTACTGCATGCTGGGAGTTGTAGACTGTATGAGGGCCTGGGACTGTGCAAGGAAATGGCAGATCCATCATAAAATGGCGGATCCACCATAAAATGGCCTCTGGGCCCCAGATTCGGAACTCTGAGGCCCAAGGCTTGCACAGCCCTATTAAAGAACCCTTTAAAAGATTGGTGAAATTTGTTTTTCACTATTAATGCACATTTTAGCAAAGGGAAAAAATAAACATGATTTGAACTGACTTGTTTTCATAAACTCTCTTTTTATTAGGAAAACAAAATATGCATTTCCTTTCAGAGTTTATGATGGAAACAAATTTTACTGGAAATTATGCTTCCTTTGTTCCCTAGACAACTGACCAGTGGTTAATAGGAAATGAAGTTCAGACAAATTATATAAGATGCAGTAATAATTCTTTGCACTATAGCTAGGGATGCTTCTAGGCAGAGGGCTCCTAGCATTAACAATCAAAAGGAATTGTGCAGCCATTCCAATTTTTCTTCCTTCACAGATTTTTTATGCTAAGAAAAGGGGCAGAAGAAGTAGTGGGAAAACATGGGATGTCTACAAATTTTAGACAGTGTTATCTGGACTCCTGTAAAATTCCATGAATGAAGCAATGTGATTGTACAATAATAGGCTGATCTGAAAGCACCCTAAATTTAAAGTTATAAAATCCATGTTGATGTTACAATCAGTGGTTTATTTAGAGAAGGGTATGAAACTGTTTCTAGAAAACAGTTCATGGAATTAATTTCAGATTTTGCCCCTCTCAGATACCAGATTATCAAGACAGGTTCTGAAATGTACAAGATCCATTTTCTGAGCAATGCGGTTTGAGTTCTGTATGTAAAGAAGTGTCATTAATATCTCTATGAATTCATCAATCCCCCTTTTCACTCTTTTTAATCCTAACATTGGAGTCCTTTGCATTTGAGCCACCTGAGTTTTTCCTCAGAACATATGCATGGTGCAGTTTACAGGTTCACGTCGCACATACTTGCTGACATTTTTAATCCATATTTGAAAGTGCACCGTACGTTGAGTATGTCATCCATTGAAACTTTCTGTCTTTTGGGTAACATAAATTGGTCCAATAAAATTAGCTATTTTACCCCATTCTGTCATTCTCATTCATTGTTCAGTCCAGCAGTTCTCTCTACAAATCTGTTCAGTAACCAAAGAACAGATATTTATCTTCAGGGAATACTGCAGAATTTAAAATATGAATTGCACTTTAGGTCAAGTGTCTTCAGATATTTTTGATTAACATGCATTCATAAAAAAATGTAATATGCTCTAAAGCTTAAAGAGTCAAAGCAATAAGTAGCAAAAAAAGTCCATAAAATATGGAGAGTTTAGCAACAAGATAGGGTGTGTGGTGTGTGTGTGAGTGAGAGAGATGGTGCATGATCTAACTTGCACATTCTGTAACTAGCAGTAGCAGAAAAGAAAGAGATCAGCCTTTTGAGACAGAGTACTTCATTCTTTCTCATTCAAGCAACATAGGATCATTTAACACCGAGCTCTTTGTGCGGTTGCCAAGATCGCTTAAAACTACATACTGCTACTCTAGTGTGGTGATGATCTTCTCTACTTTTGAGCTTGGCGTGGCTGTACCAGCTAGGGACTCCCTCCCCATGACCTTTGCCCCTAGTAATCTGCATAGAGGAATGACAGGCATTTGGCTGAACAGGAACAGTCTGAGCTGGGCTGCTGCAGCGGCAGCAACAGGAGGAGGGCTTACAACTAGCGCACAAGAGGAGGCAGAAGTTGTAAGGAGGCAGCGGCTGCTAATACAACAGCAAGCGCCGGGAGAAGGTGAAATGAGCCCTCGGAAGCTTCTGTGGGAGAGGAAACCTTACCAAAGAATCAAGAGAGCTGCTTGATTGTTGGACCCCGGCCCTCTTCCAGGACAAAAGATGGGCCAGACGTCAGTCTCCACTCTCTCCGAACATGCTAGTGGTGAGTGAACTGGGAATCTGCAGAGAGGCAACCTCCTGGACAATTCTCCCTTCCCCCAAGATTTTGTGTGTGTATGTGTGAAAGAGCGAGCGAGAGAGAGAGACTGACTTCTTACCTATGGAATTGTTCTTTTCAGATGTTCTATGCTAGACAGACCAACCCAACCGTATACACATTTCTTTGTCAAAGGAAAAGTAGAATGCATCTGGAGCTATAGCGAGAGTTTCTCTTAAACGAATAGCTCTTTCGTCCCCCGCTCCTCCTGCAGAAAGGAACAGCTTGGCTGTCTATGATTTTCTATTTATTTTTACTTCTGGGGAGAACTAAAGCTTAAAGTGACGCAATCAGTTCTTAGAGAAAAGGCACGCCTTCTTGTTGCAGTGTTTTTAAAATCTGGAATTCTTTGAGTAGTAAGAAAACAGGTTTTTGTTGCTGAGATTTGAAGCACATAAAGCCTGACCGTCTACGCCCAACTTCTCCTTTTACAAGCCCTTCTCTTGTTTTGTTACTACAAGCATGGTTCCCTATCATGAGTCTGATTGTTAGTGTACGCACATCTGCTTTTGCACATTCCTCTTCCTTTCCCTCTTACTCTACAAAACCATTCAATTGTATGCTAGCTGCGGAACTCTGTTTTCTTTCTAATCTTGTTTCTATGAATTATGTGTTATCATTTAAAAAAAACCAATGATCCATTGATAAAAAGAATAAAACCATAGTTGTGCCTGCCTCTGCCTTTGGACTGATAGCCTAAAAGGAAAACAGGGTAAAAAGCACCAGAAAGCTTTTTATTTAAGGTATGTTGGGAATTCCTTAAATATTATATAAAGCAAGTTTGTTTTTTGAAGATTTTACTTTGCAGGATATATGATTCAAATGAATATTCAATATCTGTTCTTTTGAAATGTCAACTCACGAACATGTGTTCATTTAATTTAAATACACATCAGCTAGTGTCTGCTATAATAAAAAAGAAGTCCCCATACAGTCCAAATGTATACCAGAAATACATAAAATGTACATTAAAATATTAGTCCTCATTGTTTAAAATAACAATCCCTGTTGTTTCTTAAGTGTTTCCCTTTGTAAGTTCATTTTATCACTTTTTGGAGAATTAAAATGCAACCACAATGCAGATAACTGCATGATTCTGAGCAGCTAAACCCTTTACATGGCAGATACAATTACTGAGGCAACACTGCTTTTCCTACAATGAACACACAAAGCGTGGACAACATACTCACATCTTTGTTATATATGTGCCCCTGGGATTTCACATTTCCCTTGCCAGGTGATATGCAAGTGTTCCTGTATCAATCCTACTTCAGATGCATAGCAGAGATGGGGAAGAACAGGAAGTGTAAGTCACTTGTGTTTCCTGTTTCCTCTTCAACATCATTGTGTCAGCTCTGAGTAATGTGTGTGTACATTTAAATCAGTCAAACTCCACCTATATAGAATGGTAGTTTGCTCCTTAGCACGGTTTTTTCTTAGAACATTATAGCCTTGAGCCATATGCCAAACTGCCCTTTGGAACAGTGCACCATGTGGATTGGATTGGGGTGGCAGGATGGCTCTTGAAGTGCCATTGGATTTGCCTAAAAGAGAGCTCTTTTGTGGCCATAGATGCCTAGAATGTATAAATCAAACTTGTTTTCTTTCTCTGATGGGCATTTTGTGGTGCTGTGTAGAGTTAGTCATTGTACAATACTGACAGTTTTAGAAACTTTTATAAACAATTATATCTGCTGTGTTTGTGGCGGCCAGTTTGAACTTGAACACACTTCCTTTATGCTGCCTGAATTCCTTCTCTTTCATACTCACTTTTCATCCCTGGCTCAAGAAGTTCAGAGGGAGAGGAAGGGCAGGGGAGATATCATTTTGGCAGCTAGTAACCAGACATCCCCCATCCCCGGGAGCTGCCAGTTACCAATCTAATCTACCAATTTTGCCTTTGTTCTGGGCAGCTTCATTTTCAGATATGATAGACTTCTCAATTAATGCTAGCTACAATAAAACAGAACTGAAAGAATTGAACTTGCTAAGTCAAAAACTAATCGTTTTTCAAGGAAGTTCTCTTGCACATGGACCAAGCCATGCAAAACTCCTTGCAATAATTCATCTTCTTTGTAAAGTTAACTTTTGCTATATGTAAACTGCTAGACAGTACAGAATAGCCTTTAACCACTTCTCAGCAACCTAAGCAAGGCATGCCTAGATTTACCAACATAAAATAGACTTAAATCCCACAGTTTGTCCAAGGCGCCTATCTAATAGTGATTATGTGACATACTGCTATTTAAGAACATAAGAAATGCCATGCTGGATCAGACCAAGGGTTCATCTAATCCAATATTCTGTTCACACAATGGTCAATGAGCTACCCCAGAAAAAACACAAGCAGGATGTGAGTGCAACAGCACCCTCCCACCCATATTCCCCAGCAATCGGTGTACACAGGCATACTACCTCTGATATTGGAGGTAGAATAGAGCCATCAGGACTAGCAGCCAGTGATAGCCTTCTCCTCCAGGAAATTGTCTAATCCCCTTTTAAAGCCATCCAAATTGGTGGCCATCACTAGGTCTTGTGGTATCAAATTCTATAGTTTGACTAGATGCTGTGTGAAAAAATACTTCCTTTTATCTATCCTGAATCTCCCACCAATCAGCTTCATGGGATGACCCCAGGGTTCTGGTATGAGAGAGGGAGAAAAATGTCTCCATATCATGCATAATTTTGTACATCTCTGTCAGTCTCCCCTTATTTGTCTACCAAGTGTGTTTCAAATGCTTTATCTAAGTGATAAGATCAGTGACTTTATAGATATCAGTGTAATGTGTGGTCCTGGTGAGAGGAGTGTTCCAAAAAAACTGGGGAATAGGGTATTTCAACTAACTCAAAATTGTTCATACTTTTGAGTTCTGTTAGAGTCGAAAATAAATGAATGAAATGAAATGGTAGAAGGAATCCTTTATCTGTTATTTACAGTGCTTACAACTCTGTTTTTAGGATGGAAGTATCAATAGTGAATTCAGATATTTAGAACTAGCCAAACAAAAAGTGCCATATGAGTGGGCACACAACTTGCCTGGTGACCTGGTCCTTTTCCACAGATGCTGGTGGTTGGCTTGTGCAATGTGATCCTCCTGGAAGGATACCAATATGCATGCAGAGCCACAGGCATCCACCTTGTAATTATAGTGTTGGGCTACTAAGAAATTACATTTTAGGAAACTAAGACTTGACTGTGAAAGTGTTCAATGTATTAAGGAATGAAATACAATGGCAATTTGCAGAGCATGGGGCAACAGAGGGTTTTAAAAAAAAAATTAAGACTGACCATGGACAGCTTTGACGACTTCTTTTAAACAAAAAGTGTACATTCTTGCAAACTATAATTATATATATATATATGTATAGTATAATGTACAAATCTCTGAGGACAGCTCCCTAAATCTGGTGTCTTTTAGTTGCTTTCCCCCCTCCCATGATTGCTTTTGTGCTGATCACCAGACAAGTTGCATGCTATCAATATGCTTTCTCTTCTATATACTGTGGCATGCTTTGAGAAAATCTGAGTAGAGTTGCTTAGAATACAACTATATTCTGATAGAAGGTGGGTGGCAATATTCAGGAACAGGGTATGTTTGGTGCTGATCCCTGCCTCATTATGGAATTAGCTTCCATAAGCTTATCAAGGCTCAATCAACATGGAAATGGTTTCAAAAGCATTTTCTGATTATATCTGGTTTTCATGAAATCGCTTTGGTCTGTCAGTGGCACACAAAGCAAGAAAAGTGGAGTATATGCTACCTAAAAACCTGCTTTCACGGGTCAAATGGCACTTGATACTTTGGAGTTGGCTGGGTGGAGTCCAGCGATTAGAACAAAACGTCATCAACTGTGTAGGTGCTGCTCAGTTGATGAGATAGGCTTGCTTCCCACCCTTATCAAAGCTACCCTGTTCAGGGAAGTTTAATGTGGAAGAGATTAATTACATCCCATAGTTTACCCCACACCTCTCCCCTCACATCCACCAGGACTGTGAATCAGGAATTAGAAGCTCTGCTCCCTGCATGAGTTACTGCCCCAATAAAATTCATTTATGACTATCGTACTAATGCAATATTGCACAATTGTGTGATTACAGGATTATGAAGTAACGTTTAAGCCTCCTTTCTACACAGAAATGAATCAGCAAAACTGAGAAATCGTGCAAAGTAAAAATAAACAGGAAAGGTGAACAGCGAAATAGTGCTACTGCATAAAAGTATAAAATGGTGGTGAGGGGAGAAAGCCTGTGTCCAAAGCAGCTACTACAAGTAGGGGGGAAAAGGAATGGGGGAAAAAGATGGCCCCATGGCTTGACCAGGTCACAGCCACACCCTAGGCAAGTCCAGGACACAGCATTTAAGTCAGGGGAATGGGGCACACTGCAATGGAACCAAACAGGAGCCATTTTAAAGAAAAAAAGATGCTCTAAAGGACTTTGTGAAAATGCACCTTTTTGAGAGAGAAGTTGTGCAGTTGCTGCAGAGTGGAAACATCATGTGTCATGAACAACCCTGATGTGCTCTCGCTCCGCACTAAATCACCCTATAGCCCAAGATTATTTTCTACTCAATTTTAGAAGGATGGGTAAGACATAGTACCTTAGGCAGTTTTTTTTGGTGCATGTTATTAGATAACCAGTTTTAACTGATGAAACAATTGTGTTTTAATTGCATTTTTTACAGTATTTATCTGTAAGGTTAAGGAAGTTGGATGGGTTAGATATTCTGTATTAGGATGTTCATAGAGTATCCTATTAGAATGTTCATGGAGAAAAATCCCCTGTCGTGTTTTTCTTTTGCTTATCAACATCCAAAGCATATCTGTGGTCATCAAAAGAGAGTTAAAGGTAGACAATTATTCTTCACATTCTTGGATTCCTTGGTACTGGTCATTTGGTAACCAAGGTTATCCAGTATTGCTGCCACACTCTCACTTGATCTGTTCACAAGCTGGACCCACTCCTTGTGCAACAGAAAGCTAGTGGTTCAATGAGCAGGTCAGGACAGGTCAGCAGAACTTCCTGTTTCAAGCTCCACTGACTTGCCTCGTTCCACAAATGAATATTTCTGCTCATTTTGGTTTGCTTTTAAAACTGCTAGCTCCCTGTTGCGCTAGCAGAAGATGCTGCTGGCACATGGGCAGACTTGGATACTGCCCCAAGTCTTTTTATTCATTAGTGTGTTTTCTTAAGATGGGAAGAAGGAACTAAAAATCTGTTTCCTCTCTCCTGTAGCTGAACAGTTATTCGTTCCATAGAATCCTGCTGTTTGTTGTGTTTGGCAGTCAATGAAGGCATTATCTTAGGTCAAAGTTAGCTTGCTTTTCAGCTAGTTCACTGTTAGATCTCCTGGGGTTGGGGACTTCCTGTTTATGAACATAGGAAGAGCAGTTTTCCTATGTGCACGCAGAGGAAGTTTGTCTTATGCTGACCAGCTAACCATGTCACCAACAGTTGCTTACAAATAGGCTGCAAAGGTAGTCTTGCTTTTGTAAAGCAGGAATATTATTTACAGCAGCCAGTAAATATCTGTTACCAGTTGCTTAAGAATAACACAAAAGCAAGTGAACAAATCAAACTAGATACTTCATATGACTCCACTATGATTCTACATTGATAATATTCATTATTGACAAAATCGTTGAGATCTGACACATACATAATGGTTTGGATTTACCTGGCTTTTAAGTCTCTTGTCATCCATAGGTTATATCTTGGTTGTGGTTATATTCTTGAGAGTTGCACAGAAGATCTCTGAAAACTTGCATGTAAGAAAAAGAACATATGTGTCTGTCTCTGAGAGAAGGTGCACGTTTTTCAATACAGTGCAGTTGGGTCTAAGGCCTGATTTTGACATGGAAACTGCTGTGGTCACCATATGAGATGACTGGGTTGGACTGGCTGGCAGGGCATCAGGGAGAGGCTGGCTAGCAGGATGAGGGCCCCTGGAAAGTACCTTGCTTGGAACCCACCCAAATTGATGGCACCTCTATGCTCTAGAGGGGGTTACACTTCCCCTAAAGGCTCAGGTTCACAGCATGGGGATGCCACTGGAGGCAAATGTGGCCTCTGTGGCCCAGAGTGCATTTCACCAGCTTCAGCTGTTATGTCCTTACCTGGACAAAGCCTTGGTAACCTTACATTTGAGCTGTGGTAATATGTCATACATGGGGTTGCCTTGCAAACGGTCCGGAAATTTCAGTTAGTTCAGAATATGGCTATTAGACTGCTATCTGGGACTGGGTTGGATGATCACATCTTGCCAAAGCTATGCTGTCTTCATTGGCTTTGGTCCATTGTCAAGTCCAATTCAAAGTGCTGATTTTGTCCTTTTTAAGTCCTGTCACCACTTGGGTCCTAGGCACCTGAATGACTGACCCCCTCATATATACTTACCTAGTCCTTGAGATCTTTGGATGCTGTGAGTGAGATGGCTTGTCGCCCTGGCTGTGAAATATGTTCCCCAGAGAGGCTCATCTGATGCCTGCCTTGATGTTATTTTGTCACCAAGCAAAGGCCTTTTTATTTTCTCAAGCCTTTTAATGTTTTTATGCTGTATTTATGTCGTTGTTGTTGTTGTTGAATTTTAAACTGTTCTGTGAGTTAACCTGAGAACTTGGTTGTAGGATGGCCTGAAAATACTGTAAATAACCAGAGAATGAGAAAGAGAGAGAGATTCTGCAAGTATCTTCAAATGTTGTGTATCCTCTTTGAGAAAGATGCATGCCCTTTTAGTAATTTACAGATTTTTGAGTATGGGTGTGACTTTTAAAAGTTCACTCATACCTTTCAAACAATAATCCCAATGAAGCTTGAGCAGAGCAGAAGGCTGCACACCCTCTGCTATTCTAAACGTTACAAATATATTTTGAGACAAGTAAATGAAGTCAAAAACTTCATGACAAAATATTGTGATAAATTGACTTATCGTCACATTAACTGGGCAAATGTAAATTCAGATCATGACAAACAGACAACTTTTATAAATAAGATAAATAATTGGGCCGTAGAGTAAGTCATTAAGCCAAAAGCAAAGGAAGTTACTCTTGATTTATACTGCAGTCCTATACACTTTTTGGGGAGTAAATCCCACTGAAAATAAAGCTGAGTAGACACACATAAATTGTGCCCTTTCTCTCTCACACACATTTATATCCTGCCCAACCATGAGCGCCCGTAAGACAGTACATATGAGAGGTATCCCATCTAATAGCTGCTATGTTGTGGTAGGTTACACACAGCTTAAGGTCACCCAGTGAGCTTCATGTGAGTGAGAATTCAAACCCAGCTCTCCTTGGGGATTGTCTCACACACTAGTCATATCACCGCAGTGGCTTTGTTACTGGTGCCCTGGAACTGGTGTGAGATAAGAACATAAGAGGAACCTTGCTGGATCAGACCAAAGGCCCATATAGTCCATCATCCTTTTTCCCCACAGTGGCCAACCAGATGCTTCTGCAGGACATGAGGGTAATAAACCTTTCTGCCCACCAACTGGTATTCAGAAGCCTACTGCCTCTGATCCTGAAGGTAGCATATAGCCCCTATGACTAGGAATGGGTGAGAATTTTGTTTTGTTCATTGTTTGATAAGAACTTGCCCAACTTTCTTCATAAATGGGACGGAAAGAACTTGAGATTGAATTTTTAACAAATGTAGGAAAAAGCAAAACTGAGAGGTTCCTCCATCCTACTCATAACTAATATCCATTAATAGCCTTAACCTTGATAAATTTGTCCAATCTCCTTTAAATAGGTGACCATCACCACATCTTGTGGTAGTGAGTTCCATAGTTTATGTATGAAGTAGTGCTTCCTTTTGTCTGTCATGAATCTCCTATCATTAAGCTTCATTGGGTGACCTCCAGGTTCTAGTATTATGTGAGGGAGGAGGTATTATGTGTGGGAGGAAAATTCTATCCACCTCCTTTGTCCATGCCATGCGTAATTTTATACATCTCAACGTATTTGCCCTTACTTGGCTTTATTTCTAAACTAAAATGTCCATAGCATTGCAACCTTTTCTTGTAGGAGAGATGGAAGTCTATCTAAACCGTTTAGAAGTAGTGATGAAAATACAGTCAGTTTCAACATACATGTGAATGGAAAGTTGGCTGGAAAGCCCAACACAGCCACGTTTAATTTCAGAAGATGGAATTTCTAAAAATATGAGTATAACAGTGCACTGGTGGCTCATGTGGTGGAGCTGAAGTCAGTATGCATCAGCAGCTGCTGAAAGGCAACCTCCCTACTGTGCAGTTGTCAGCAGGAGAGATGGGGGCAGCTGGGGCAACACCACACAGACGTGCAATGTTCTGTGGCAGTGCTTGCTATCCAAAAACTATGTGCCTGCATGTTGCTGCCCACCCTCTCCTTCCGCTGCTGCCACTGTGTGTGCAAAAAAAATAATTGTTCCATTTCATGGGATGTGTACTTTGGCCCACAGTAGACGTAGAGAATCAGAGAGAAACACCCCATAGTAGAAGCATTTAATTTGCATTTACCACTGAAGTCTTTAGAGAAACACAAACTTTTTTCTGAAACAGCAGTTGCATTTGAAAGAATATGGTTTCTGCTCCTCTCTTCATTAAGCCACTGTGAGATACTTATGTGATCACCAATTATAGTTTTTGAAATCACTATAGCATGAAATTGGATTCACAGTGCAATGCATGTAACACTGCTATACAATTTCTATGTGATGTCTGCTCCCAGGACTTCCAACTGCACCTAATGCAAGCATCTGTAGAGCTAATATAAAAACCAAGACAATACAAAACAGCTCCTTTAAGAACATAAGAAGTGCCAAACTGGATCAGACTGAGGGTCCAGCTCTCTGTTCACACAGTGGCCACCGGGTGTAGGCTGAGGACCAACAAAGCAGGACACTGTGCAATAGCACCCTCCCACCCTTGTTCCCCAGCAACTGGTGCATATGGGCTTACTGCCTCTGATACTGGAGGTAGCACATAGCCATCAGGACTACTAGCCATTCATAGCCTTCTCCAGGAATTTATCCAACCCCTTTTAAAGCCATCCAAATTGGTGGCCATCACTGCATCTTGTGGTAGCGAATTCCATACTTAAACTATGCGCTATGTGAAGAAATACTTCCTTTTATTTGTCCTGAATCTCCCACTAATCAGCTTCATGGGATGACCTCAGGGTTCTAGTCTAATGGGAGAAGGAGAAAAATGTCTCCTTATCCACATTCTCCACACCATGCATAATTTTGTACACCTCTATCATCTCCCTTAGCCTCCATTTTCCAAGCTAAACAATCCCAGCTGTTGTAACCTTCCCTCATAGGGGAGATGCTCTAGCCCCTTGATCATTTTAGTTGCCCTTTTCTGCACTTTTTCCAGCTCTGTAATATCTTTTTTTAGATGTGGTGAGCAGAACTGTATACAGTATTCTAAGTATGGTTGCACCATAAGATTTGTATAAAGGCAATATGATACTGGCAGTTTTATTTTCAATTATTTTTCTTAAAATACCTAACATGGAGTTTGCCTTCTTTACAGCGGCCACACACTGGGTTGACATTTTCATCAATCTGTCCACCACAACCCCAAGATCTCTTTCTTGTTCGGTTGCAGCCAGCTTAGATCTTATCAGGTTATACTTGATTGATTTTTTTGTCCCAATATGCATCACCTTACACTTGTTGACATTGAACCGCATCTGCCATTTGGATGCCCACTCTCCCAGCTTGGAGAGATTCCTTTGGAGCTCCTCACAATCCCTTTTAACAACCTTAAATAATTTGGTGTCATTGGCAAACCTGGCCATTACTCACTCCTAATTCCAGATCCTTTATGGGAGGGTGGTGTTTTCTTTGAAAACCATTGTTACCCTGGCTAAACTGGGGCTGCTGGAGGGTAAGGAAGTTATCTACCTTACACGTTAGTGTAACATCTGCCTTTCATTCTTGACTGGGCTTACTGTTGAGTTTCAAGTCTGTCAGTGAAAATAATATGCCCACGTAGAAGAATGATTAACAGAGTTGTTTTGTATTGGCACTTGACACAATATGAATACAAACATCCAAACTGTGTGGCTGTACAATGAACAACTTCAATCATAATCTTACAGGAGAAAATCCCTGCAGCAGAGGACTTCTGTTTCTCCTCAGTTTTGAATTTTGGCTCACTCCTACATGTGTTAACTTGCGATTTATGGTGTTATTTGACCTGATATTTAAGGGAAATCAGCATTTCTAAAACACTGCCTTTCCTCGATTACAAATAAAGCTCATGGGAGTTCCAAGTTTCTGACAAAAAATGTTCCCATTTGTTATTAGCTCTAAAACCAATAGGTATGGCTGGTAAAGAGGATACACCTATCCTATGCCTGTTTGGTATTGATACAAACCAAATTTTGTTTTTGTTTGTTTCTTTGTTCACTGCTTCTTCCGGATGCTTGTACATGCCAAATAGCCACTGCGACAGCAGCCGCAGCTGTAATTGCTGCTGCACAGACAGGAACCTCCTGCTCTTAACTAAACTGAAAGACACTGTTGTTGCGCTAGTTGGGAGGAGAAGGGAGGACCACAGACAGCTTTCTTGTGCAATATCCTTCCAGCCTTTGGAGCCCTTTGGGTAGGCAAAGAAGCTGGGGCAACTGAGTACTGGTCTTTTTTGAGGGTGGAATGACAAAGCTGGCAAACACAGGACTCCCCACTGAGCTTCTCCCACAATAATGTGGCAGTGGTGTGATTTGTAGTGGAAAACCAGCAGCCAGGAGGGGGTGCTTAACACTTGGCTTTACTGCTTTTGAAACAGCCTGCGGTCCTAAACACGTTTGTTGCATCAGGTTGAGAGTAGTGGCCAAGGGGTATTGCAAAATAAATAAATAAATGCCCACCCAATGTTGGTTAATAACTACAAATTATCCGTCCCCTGCTGCTTTGCAATTGAGAAATGGTGTTTGGGATTCCTAGCCCTGTATTTACCAGTCAGTGGCCATGCAGTTCCACCCTAAAAATATGAAATTAGGAGGAGGTTTTTGTTTGAGGTTCGGCTTTGTCTGTGCCCTACATTCTATTTTTAGGGAAACTAACAACATTGTCTCACAGAACAAGTTATTCAAATCAAGCTGGTTTTCACACTGGAAGTTAAAACATTGTTTATGTCGGTGTACTATAATGTCTTCAAGATGGTATTTTACTGTAAATACATATGGCAAGCTGGTATTAAATGCATGGATCTGCAGTCCTTGCAGGTTGTCCAAGCTGTCGGGTAAGTTGTTTAGAGGCCTAAAAGGAATAGCCAGCCTCTGGGAATAACATTTAGCATCCATAAAGTGTTTGTGTATGGACAACAACATGCATGAACCAGTCCTGTTATACCAGTATTTGGTGCCCAATTCACTATATACATATCTAAAGTTCAATCCTGAATTTGTTTGTGCTAATTAATTGCAAATAAATACAAAACTTGAATCAACTTGTGAATGTTCCTGAATTATGAGCACTAATCCGTGAAGGCAACGTTTTATGCATCTCCCATGCAGAGGGGATATAGAAACCGAATATATCCAATCTTCGAGAACATATTAATTTATGATGTTGAGAAAAACTGAATTCTTGTGATTTTTTGTTTTAGCCCTTATTTGGTTCAGAGGCTACTGGTGTTTTTATAGGTAGCACAAATAATGTTGTGGATGCTGATGCAATAGAGAAAACTGGAAAAAAATGTTACAATTGAATGTATATACTGACACGCAGGGCTAATGGAGTGAGGCGGATGCCTCAGGTTGCAGATGCTGGAGGCAGCAGTAAGGTATTGGAAAAAAAGAATTGTGTGCCATATGGTTTGCTCTGTGCAATGAAGGAGGCTGTGTCATCATTAGTACTGGAGACAAATTCACTTGTTAGTCCAGTCAGCTTTAGTACATGAAATGGGAAGGGGCACCAAAAGTATCTTGGGCCATTCCTGCTGGCATGCTTTGTTTTCAGGGCATTCAAAAATATAATATAATAATCTCTTATGATTGAACTCTGGATAGTGGTTTTTTTGAGCTTCTCAATAGCCTGCAAGAGCAAGCAGAAATAGGGGAAGAAGACTAAATAGAAGAATTCACCTTGTATATTGTTTTTGCCAGGTGAATAAATCCTAGAGTTGCCCGAAAGATTTAAAGGATAGATTTATTTATTTATTTTCAATTGCAGGAGGTACTTAAGAATCCAACTGCCAGCAATTCAATAACTAATCAGTAGGAGTTTTGAAAGCATTTAGCATAAATGGCAACTTAGTCTTCATTTTCTATTAATGGCATGTTCTGTGGGAGAATGCAATCCAGTAAATGAGAACAAGGAACACTACAGGTGCCTGTTCTTCTGCATCTGTTTGGAAATCTATTAACTGCTTTGTAGCATTCTTTTTGGTTTAGATTTAAATTTATCCACAACATACAGCATATAGATTGCATACAGGAAATATTGAAGCAACTTAGCTAACATAGCTAAATGAATGAATGAATAAATAAATAAATACATGCGAACAAGATCCTGCAGAGGAATACAGGAAAATGTTCATTATATAAAAACCCTTTATACAGAGGGCCTTTTTCATATGGTGTAAGGTCATCTATGCCAGCAGAACACTTCCCCAGTGTATTTATTTATTTACAATATTTTTTATGCTGCTCTTCAGCCAAAAAAGGTTCCCAGAACAGCTTACATATAACCAATTGAACAAGACAGGCCCTACCCTTAAGCTTGCAATCTAAAAATACATGACACACAAGGAAAAATAAATGGGGAGCAAAGAGGGGGGGAAATCATGTATTTCAGTGGATGGTGAAATGGCACTGCTTCCTCATCTCATCTCCCTCCATGCAAGTTGCCCCTGACATGGCTGTTTTGAGCCAGGCATGCAAAAGGTAAGTGGGAAGCAAGTTGAATCCTTCACCTGGTGGGTGTTTTCTGCTTCCCAACCCCTGGACCACAGTGAATGACTAGAAACTGCTGCTGTCAGTGTGTGTCTCATGCTCCATTTGTTGTAACTTGGGCTCTCCCTTTGGCTGTTTAGCAAAAGAGTCTTTCCCTCTCTAAGTGGATTTGAACTCTTGTCCCAGGAGGATTGTGTATGATCTCTGCAGGCTTTTTGCCATGGGAGCTATGTGGGTGTTGGGTTCCGTGGGCTTCTCTTCTTCCTTTTCCTTGTCTGTTGGTAGTGGTAGTTGTGCACAGCATTAAGAGGATTACAATGCCTGCCTGGGATTTGCAGTAGCAGAACCATTGCTTGCTGAGCCACTGGGGCTCATGGACTGGGCCGCTATAGCATTATTTTGCCTATTGTGATACAGGTGTGTGTGCTTGGGATGTATCATTATTGTTGTGAATTCTTTGGCTCCTTCCGTTTGTGGATTGCTTGTGAGTGTCTGGTAGCACTGACCCTAGTTGGAGGGCTTTGGCTGTGTTTCCAGGTGTGTGGGGAGTAGGTGGGTTCTGGTATTTTTGCATGGTTTTGTTAATTTTATTTTCTGTGCTGTGTGTTTTCTCCTCCCCTCTTGGGCTGGATTAGTATGGGATATAGTGGGTGTTCCCTTGGCATAGCATGGATCCCCACCCCTAACATAATTGTTGTATAGCAGAGGTGGGCAACTTGCGGCCCTCTAGAAGTTTCTGTCTATAACTCCTGCACCGATCAATAGGAAGATGAAACTAGGATTTCAGAGTAGTTTTTGAGAATGAATTGTGTGAGAAACTCTGGATTGATACAAGAAAGTGGTAATCTCAAGAAAGATGGATGACCGCTATGTTGTACATGAAAATCATTGCAACTTCCCCTTGTTCCACATAACAAGGTACTGCTAAGAGAACGATGTATATATGTTACAGGCTAACATATTCAGCAAAGGAGTGGTTGAATTGATAAGCCACTGTTGTTGTCTTGGGATAGCTCATGAAGTGCTAATTGCTACAGTTTCCAGGCCTACCTACTTAACATAGTAATAAAAAGGGGTGTGTGTGAAAGCTTAAAAATGCAGAAACAGTTGATTGATTGTGTTCAGAAACAGGAATAGAATTAGAGAAATTTTGTTGTGCAGAATACTGGTGACTAAGCTTTTGTTAGGCCTTATTATGTTTAAAAATGTCACCAACCACTCCTCTTTAAATGCTTGAGAAAGGCAAAGTTATTTGTTTGGAAGCAAATTAAAACTGCACTGTATAAAAATAACCATTTCTTGCTATGCTTGTTTCTTTAAACACATGCTTCTTTAAAGGAGAACATGTTGCTGTAACTAGAAAATTCGTGATTTTATTTTAATTATGTACCATCAGTCATTTTAAAAAGAGAAAATGTTGAAAGATGGTGGGGGAGAAGTTTTAAATGAGGGTGGTTTTCTGAAGGGCTCTGAAAAAGTATTTTATACAGGGCAGCCTTTGCATGTTTTTAAAGTGCTCCTCCTGTTACACCATTTGCAAAGAAACAAGTAGTACACACAACAGTCATATGCTTCACCATATTATCTAGCAGTTGTCTATTCCTGTAGTTGAATGCGGAGGCTAAAATTTATCAATAAAGCACAGGTCCAGCAATTTGGTCTTTCATTCAGCTTCGTATTTTATGGCAAGACATCCAGAATGCTTCCAAACGAGGCTTTTATTGTGCAATCCTCTTTCCCCATTCACAGGATCTTACATGGGGTCTAGATGACATCATCTTCCACTTGTAACCCTACAATGTCTTCCCACCGGTTCTTCCATCTTTTTTTCTTACTACAAAAAAATCTGTTAAGGATAGAATACCTGCAAAATGTCTTTAATTGGTACTGTGAGGAAGCAGCCAAGAAGATGGTTGTGGTCAGGTTAAAAGCAAAGCTCTGTAGCCTGCTTAACTTTCTGCCTTTTATAGGGTCAAATTTCTATTGGCTGGTGAAAGGAATTTGCAAGCTTCAAAGTGACTAAGGGCCATTTCATGTATGCAAATACAACTTATTTTCTTTGCATGATCCGCTTGTTCCTGGCTTCTAGTGTTCTGATCAAAATAAACAGTGCGATCCTGTACATGACTACTCAGAAGTAAGTCTCATTGTGTTCAGTGGGACTTACTCCCACATAATTGGATTCAGGATTGAAGCCTAAATAACTTTAATGTATTAGATAACTTGTGTCTGAGCTTTTGCTTTTTCATGGCCTTCCTCTGCCAGTGTACCTTTTTAGGCCCATCACCACAAATTGTTTTAATTTCCACAAATTCATTTAAATTCTAAACATATTTCTTAATATTCCTCATATTAAAATTATTTAATATGGAGACATTTAATTTATTAAAAAATAAATGTCCCAAAATTTAAATTACAATAAAATTGTATTGTAATACGATAAAATTGGTATCAAGTACATTTCAGTCATTTCACCCAGAATCTGTTAGACTCATTGCCAGAACCTGGGAGCAGAATTCATGGAACAACTGGGTTGAATACTACCTCCGTAATTCTCTTTATTTTGTTGTAAAGGAGGATTTAAAAAACAATTGGACTCATTGCATTCTTTAAGAGAGAGAGAGAGAGAGAGAAAGAGAAAGAGAAAGAGAGATCATTTGAAAAGGTGTCCCTGATTACTCAGGCAGCAGTAGGGTCTTTTAATTTTGCTCAATACCAATATTTACACAAAATGTAGATGGCAAGCAGAAGAGGCCTTCTCTCTTGTACAAGAATGCCTCTTCTGAGATGAGACTGCAATCTTATACCCATTTGTCATGGCATAAGCCCCACTGGACTTACTTCTGAGTTGACAGTATGGGACTGTGCTATAAACTTCATATGAAAAGTTGGCTACGATTGCTTTAATAGTTAATAGCCTTGGTTTCTTTTTAAAATTAAATTTAAACATTCAGGAAAGGGGCTTCAAATGTTGGAAACGGGCAGTGCCCGATAGGCCACCTACTTGCAGCTTTATACCTGAGTTTAGTTTCTTGTAAGGCAAGGGTGTTGAACGTGTTTCAGCCTGAGGACCAAATGCCATTTCAGAGAAGCTCTCGGAGGCCTCATTCCAGTGCTGGACAGGCCAAGGCAAATGAGGCAGGGCCAAAGGCAAAAGAGATAAGCCCCAAATACCAAAAATACCAGTATATTTTAGCTTAAAACTCATACTGCCAGTAACATAAGAGAGATATTTCAGCCTATTGGAATGTGGGGTGGGAGGAAAACCTTTATCAAAGCCAGGAAACCATCAAGCAAAAGGGGATGGTGCCAGGAAAGGGATGGAGCTATCTTGGGAACCTTGGAGGGCTGGATTTGGCTCCCAGGCCTGAGGCTCTGCACCCCTGTTGTAGGGCCAAGTTAGACATTATTGAAGCAGATCCCTGTGTTCAAACTTGGAACTTTACAATCCTATAGAAAATGGGATTGGGATCCAATTTTACGTGTTAAAGTAGCATACTGGTGAAGAACTAGACATGACAGTAGCAATCTGTGTATGAACTAGGATCTGCCCCATTCATGTAGAAATTCATGGAGTATGGAGGAGTCTGATTAAAAAGAGTAAAACTGGCCTCTGTGTGAGGAATGCAGAAACCTCCCTCCCCTACTTGTGGTTTACCTACTGAATGTCCATGACATCACTTTTCCCTCAGGCAAACTTCAAAAGTCGAAGTGACAAGAAAAAAGAGCTCACAAAGAAAGACTACAGAGAGAATCGACAGGTGAAGGAGGGTTCCACACTCTTCACCTGCATGCAGTGGTGTAGAGAAGACAGAGCTCGTAGGGACACTGATTTCATCTGCCACCCCCTTCAGGCTTCCCTGTTCCTTCTGAGTTTAGCTGCAATCCCCAGAGTAGCTGTGGGAACATGAATTTCCCCAGGATCACCATTCGTGTTTCGCATTGTAGTGTGAAGTATGTTGGGTGGTTTGGGCTTGAATAAAGACCTATTAGCTTAAGAAAGACTTGCTTCTAGTGGAGAATAAAATCTCCTAAAGCTGGTTTTATTGATTTGGATCAACACAGCTGCCTGCAGTTGTAGACTCTTCTTGGGGGCATGGGTATAGTCATGATGCATATCTGCACTTCAAAATTTACCACTATCCCACTGCCCACATGCCCAGTTTTGCTCTTTTAAACTGACTTCTTGATATACCACTTCCTGGGCAAGGTCCTTGAGCGGGTGGTCATGAGCCAGATCCAGGCACTCTTGGATGAGACCGATTATCTGGATCCATTTCAGTCAGGTTTCAGGCCTGGCTTTGGTACGAAAACAGCCTTGGTCGCCCTGTATGATTACCTATGTCAGGAGAAAGACAGGGGGAGTGTGACTCTGTTGATTCTCCTTGATCTCTCAGCAGCTTTCGATACCATCGACCATGGTATCCTACTGGGACAACTGGCTGAGTTGGGAGTGGGAGGCACTACATTGCAGTGGTCGGCTCCAGAAGGTGGTGCTTGGGGAACATTGCTCGGCCCCGTGGATTCTCCAGTATGGGGTTCCGTAGGGGTCAGTCTTGTCCCCCGTGCTGTTCAACATCTACATGAAACCGTTAAGTGCAGTCATCCGGAGTTTTGGAATGCGTTGTCATCAGTACGCTGATGACACGCAGCTCTATTTCTCCTTTTCATCTTCATCAGGTGAGGCTGTGGATGTGCTGAACCAGTGCCTGGCTGCGACAATGGACTGGATGAAGGCTAATAAACTGAAACTCAATCCAGACAAGACTGAGACGCTGTTAGTGGGTGGTTCTGCTGACCGGATGGAGAGCCTTCAACCTGTTCTGGATGGGGTTGCACTCCCCTTGAAGGAGCAGGTTCGTAGCTTGGGGGTTCACCTAGAACCATCTCTGTCACTTGAGGCTCAGGTGGCCTCAGTGGCCCGGAGTGCCTTCTACCAACTTCAGTTGGTGGCCCAGCTACACCCCTATCTGGACAGGGATAACCTGGCTTCAGTTGTCCATGCTCTGGTAACCTCCATGTTAGATTACTGCAATGCACTCTACGTGGGGCTGCCTTTGAAGGCGGTTCAGAAGCTGCAGCTTGTGCAAAATGCAGCGGCCAGATTGATAACTGGGACCAGAAGGTTCGAGCGAATAAGACCTACTCTGGCCTGCTTGCATTGGCTGCCTGTATGTTTCCGAGCCCGATTCAAGGTGCTGGTTTTAACCTATAAAGCCTTACACGGCTTGGGACTGCAATACCTGACAGAACGCCTTTCCCGACATGAACGTACCGAACACTACGTTCAACATCTAAGACCCTCCTCTGAGTGCCTACTCCGAGGGAAGGTCGGAGGTCGGCAACAAGGGAGAGGGCCTTCTCTGTGGTGGCCCCCCAATTGTGGAACTATCTCCCTGACGAGGCCTGCCTGGCGCCAACATTATTATCTTTTCGGCACCAGGTCAAGACTTTTCTCTCAGGCATTTAGCAATATCTGATGAACCTGGGTTTGTTTTATTTTTAGTTTTATAGTTTTTTAAAAGTTATTACAGCGGTTTTAAATGCATGTGTATATTGTATGTTTTTGCTGTTTTAATTTTTGTATATTGTTTTTAATTGTTTTAATCTTATGTAAACCGCCCAGAGAGCTTTGGCTATGGGGCGGTATACAAATGTAATAAAATAAATAAATAAATAATTGAAGTGACAGAGTTAAACACACATCTGTTGCTGTCATGTCATGATTGGCCTGTAGAGAAAAATGCCACATAGAACATTTGTATTAAGAAGATTGCAAAAGCAGGTCAAGCATGGCCACACATTCAGACTTTAAATTATAGTGTAGTGATCCAGCCAAGATTGTTGCTTGTTATCACCTCCCAACTTGACCCACCGGTAAATGCACACCTGAAGGTATATAAAGTGTAAGAAAGTGTGAAACTTCAGTACCTCCCCTGTCCCTTTTCATTACTTGGCAATAAATCAGCTTCGTTCCCATCCTCAGCCTTTTAACAACTCACCGATATGACTTTTCCTTATGGAAAAGCATTGGTTGAACCTGCTTTTACGCAAGATAAAAGGTACATTCTTACCTAGGCAAATTTTACTTCCTACCCATGCTCCTAAAATTCTTCTAAAAATTAATCAGCTCAGTAGCTGAGCTCAAGAGGACCACATGCGATGTCCTGTTCATACACCTGTGTTTTGTTTTTTTCATCCCCCTTTGCCACTGGAGCCTCTTGTCCATCCCCCACTCTCCGCAAAGCTGCTCCTGAAGGTTAGGTGGCCTCCTGGAAGGTGGTATGAGATCCCATGTGTGTGTAGAAATGTTTTCTTTTTGCACAAAGTGCTCTTTGGCTTCGCTAAGCTCTTGGACAGTGTTTTGTTTCAAAGTTTGGACAAATGAAGCCATAAGGAAAATAAAAAACTAGCAAACAAACTGGGACTTGGGGAGTATTCCTGTGGGCTTACTTGAGCTCCGACTTGCTTCTCCAAAGACCTTTGGATCCAATTTGTTATATTGCATAGAAGCCTCTACCTGGAAATTACTGGTTGACAAATACAAATAATGTGTATTTTTAAAAACAAACAAACAAAAACAATAGTTTATTCTTACCATTAGCTTATTATATCTATCTGAAAAGAAGTAGAAATGAACGTTTCCTCTTTGTGTGTGTGTAGGATTCCTTTAGTCACAAGTGGTACGTAGCCACCTTTTGCCATATAAACTTTACTATATTTATAGTTATAGTTAAGAAGTACTATATCATCTATACCAGGGATAGGCAACATAGTGCCCTCCAGATATCCTGGACTTTAATGCCCCAAATCCTTGGTCATTGGCTGTGCTGACTGGGGCTTATGGGAGTTGTACTCCAAAATATCTGGAGGCTACTAGGTTGTCCAAACAAATACCAACAATGCCAATGGTATATTTTCACTGCTGTGAGAAAGCAAAACAAAACGGATGTATATGAGACTGTTGGAATGCCACCATACCACTTACTTGGCAGTTTCTGATAGGAGGAGGAAAGCTGAATGGAACTGAGATGTGTTGACAGCTGGGGTTGGGGGAGGGAGAGGCAGCTTGCGTAGTTGTTGCTTGGCTATAATCCATAAAAAAAACCAACCAAAATCATATAAAATTATGACTTTAAATCTCTATAAATTAAACCATTTTTATAATCTTGATGCTTGTGATTATGGTTTATGATGTCAATGCAGGAATGATTATTACAGCTGTTTCTAAGCCTTTTAAAATATAGCCAAACCTCCTTATGATTTTAGGTGCTGTCTTTTCATTGTGATAGCTGTATGAACTTGGTAAGGAAATTGAACAGAAGGCAGCATTGAGTGTGCTTATGGAATAACACACACACACACTACCACCACCACTCCATTTCCTTTCCAGAGTGGAGAACCTGAAACATTAAATGTAAGAGCTGTTTAGCTTCTTCTGCTCTATTGCAAGAGTCACCATTGGCTTTGCCAAGTTTCCTGTTGTTCATCAACAGAATAAATGATTGATTTTTATTTTTATTTTTAAAAAAGTATTACAACATGATCAAATGTGCAATAGAATTTAAAACAGGCAAATTGGACAGATTGTTGTCATAGTTGCTCTGTTTACTGTTGTTTTAAAATTGTCTTCCTCCTGTTAGGAATAGCTTTTGGGGAATGCAGTGGTTAGGAAGAATATCGAAAAATCAGGCTACCCACTTTGCGTGAGTAGAAATACCTTCCTCTACTGCAAAGCCACCCATTGTTACTGATGAGTTGACTGAGAGTAGGATATTGACTAGCATGTGCTGACGATTCCATAATCATCTTGGTGAGAAAATAGGATTATGGCACAATCCTATGCATGTTTAGACAGAAAAAAAGTCATTCAACTCCCAGCATTCCCCAGCTAGCTGGGGGGTTGTAGGACTTTTTTCTATCTAAACATGCATAGGATTGCATCTTTAGGCTCTATATTATTAGTACAAATACTTTAGGTCTAACGCTATGTTGTACCCGTTCTGTGATACATTTATTCTAAACTGAGTAAAACCTAAATTATGAAACCAGTCAACCCCCAACTGATATGTTAATTTCTATAATAGTATTTAAATATGTAATACATTTTTGAGCTTCAGTCTTGCTTCTACAGACATGAATGGTCACAATGAAAGCTGCTACTATCTGGGTTGTCATGAGAATTTTCAAGTTCAGTGCTTTAGAGACTGCCTGTAGCCCAAACCTAGGGTGCTTCCATGAGGCTTTTATGGTGCAATCGCCCTGTCTCATTCACAAAATTCTGTGGGAGTTCCAGATGTCATCATCTTCCACTTGCAATCCTCCTGTGTTTTCCTGCTTCTTCTTCCATACTGTCTCTTACTGCAGAAAATATGTTAAGAAATTAAAGACAAAATTCTTCCATAATGCCTTCTAATGATTAGCGCTAGTATCTCTCTGTCTGGAAGCACCTCTGTTTTATACAGAAAGCCTGTCTAAGATAGTCTTTCCTTGCCCATAACACTATGTGCCCAGTTACATACAATATCCCATCCTGGGATGTAGTATTCTTGATTGATTTGCAGGAAATGTGCCTGGATTCAACTGGTACCAGATTTTAAAACTGGATACATTTCTGACAATATTTGATAATATTTGGAATTTTTTCATCTGCCATCCATTGACTTGTGTTAAAAAAGAAGTCTGTTTAAAACTCTTTAACTTTGTTTTAACCAATACAGCTGTAATTGCTATTAAAGAGTAACCAGCAGTGGGTTAGCAACAACATTAAATGGAATAATCAATCTAAATACTGTGCTAAGCTGATGTTTAAAGGATGAGGATTTCTATGTTGGGCAATTAATATTGTACTGCAAGCAGTGATATTAAGGAATGAAACAATGATTATTTTAATGGCTCATCTTGTGATTTAACCATTTTTTTCCTGGATACAGACACCTTGGTATTCCATTCAAAGCTGGAAATATTGGCTTGGATGAAAATGAAGTGCAGAGGCTAGTGTATATATTATAGAGAGATGTTTGAAAAGTAGTTTGAATAAGTACATAAAAGTAGTTTGAATTAAGTACATAAAGATCTGAGAGCAAAGTGCATGTACTGAGTTTGTTTCATGTCATGATGTGTGTGCCTTAATAAGAGTCTGTACATAAAAAGTGGTTATTTAGTATATGGTGGGTTAAGAAGAGCTCTGCTGTATTAAACCAAAAAGCCATCTAATTCAGCATTGTTTCCAACAGTGGGCAGCCAAATGCCTTTGGGAAACCTACATGCAGGACATGAAGGCAAGAAACATCTCATGTTTGTCTCCAGTACTGTCTCCAGTGCTGTCTACTGTCTCTGAATAATCGCATTTAGTTATCATGGCTAATTGATATACATAGTCCAATCCTTCATGAATTTGTTTAGTGGCAATCACTACATCTTTTATGGCAGTGAATCCCATCAGTGAATTGTGCATCGTACAGAGTAATTTATCGTGTCTGCGTTAAGCCTACTGATAATCAATTTCATAGGGTGACCCTAGTTCTAGTATTATAAGACAGGATGAAATGTCTTTGCCCAACATCAGCCTTATCTAACCTGGTGCTCTCTAGATGTGTTGGACTGCCATTCCCATCATTCCCAGCCACTTTGGCCATGGTGACTGGGAATGATGACAGTAGTAGTCCAACACATTTGGACGGCACCAGGTTAGAGAGGACTGCCCTAAACATTGCCTGAAGTCACCGTCAGTTCCCTTGAGTATGCTGCTTCATTGTTTCTGCATAAATTTGGACTTCAAGCCAAACGTGCTCTGCCACATAGCCAGTGTTTGGTTAGCTGTGACATGCTTACATAAGACAGTTGTTGGCTTGTTTTGAGTGGACTAATTCACCTGTTGGCAGTGGTTATACGGAGCAATTTTTTAAAAAAATCTTTACCACCTAATAGCCGAAGATCTCTGGGCAGTTCATTTCTAACCTCCTATACATTTTGAGAGCCAGAGGGATCCTACAATATCTGGGAAGTGTGTGGTGTTCTACTAGGCCAGGATATATCAACCTTGTCAGAGTGACCTTCAGCTTCCCCACCCCACTCCTGGCATGTCCATACAAGACATTTTCCTAAGCATAACAGTTATTGCTATTAGTTATTGGCCAGAGGCTGCCCAGATCCAAAATCTTTCCTTGTACACAACTGTCACTGTGTTTACATTTCCTGCAATGACATCAGGTTGTGGTTGACCACAGAGCCCTATGTGTTGAACTGATGGGGAGAGTATATGTCAGCAATGGCCTGCCCAGTCAAGATATACACAAACTGAGATTTATTCTGTGCAGGCTTCTCCAGTACCCTTGTAATGGTGTGCTCACACTTAGAAAAAGACTTACAATGATGGTTTTCAAATTGTTCCTTTCAGACAAGAGCATATCTCAGTGTAGTTTTTGGTTTCTTCTCTTTATATTCTAGTTTCTATTATTAATGGCTGTTAGTAATATTATGCTGCCAGGAAAATACATATGAAAAGCATGCTACTAATGGGTTTATGGTTATATAACTATACCTATCAATTTTAGATATCTGTTAATTTAGGGTGCTTTTCATATCCAAGCGAATGCTCATTAAAGGATGGCAGCTTAGAAACAACTTGTAGAAAAAGGCTCTTAAAGAACTTAGGGAAAGGGCCAGTTCACAATGTCTAAAACACTGCACAACGCATCCCAACAATCCCTGGGGATGTATATGTGTGAAGAACATTACGTGTGATCTTGACACTCTGCAGGTACTGTTGCAGGTTCCATCACCCCAGCAGCATTTGGTCTACAAAAGCTCATGCCATAATAAATGTGTTAGTCTTTTAATGTATCACCCTGCTCAACTTGTTTTTTGCTGTAAGAGAGATGAACACAGCTACCCTCTGGACATCAAGATGAAACAGTATTGCATGGATGGTCAGGTTCGTAAGTAATGTGAAACATACAGGAAAAATACCCTGGCAGACACAATGGTTGCCAGATTTCACATGGAATTTTATGGGACTGAGATGGGCAGGTAGAGGAGCAAAGCACAGGGAGGAAATGAAAAAAGAGGATAAACAAGAAACAAATCCTTGTGTATTTAGTAAGTATACTGAAGATATAAACCTGAGAACATTAACTATGTAAAATCATTTTTGAAATTTGGAAAAAGCAAGTGTCACCCTAGGAAAACTTGAGATTATTTTCAGGGTAAAAAATAGTAATACTGAGGAGTAGGTAGGTGTGTGTGTGTGTGTGTGTGTGTGAACCTATAACTATCATAATCCCGAGGAAAATGAGAGATACCTCTCTACCCACTTAATATTAATGCAAAAGTCAGGATTCATTTGTAGTCACTGCTACCTACACTTTTAATCTCTTCTCTAGCAGGAGGCCTAATTAACATTTTGCAGTATTGGCAGCCCCATCTGGAAACAACTATTCAACCACCCACATTAATACCCAAGCCTTTTCCTTTCCTTTAATTAAAATGCTGTCAGAACATAGCTAGCTCATGAAATAACTTCCTGAAGTTAACAGTTGAATAGGGAGGTGAAGAAAATGTATAGACTCCAGTTGTGCTGATCTGCAGTTGAAGAATAGCTGCCTACTTTTTAACACTTTTGTCCACTATGGATTGGTTGAAGTGAAGCCTTCAAGCAAAGTTACACAGCTGTCAGAGTTAGACACATTAGGAAGCTGCCTTATACTGAATCAGACCATTGGTCCATCTAGCCCAGTATTGTTGAGACTGATTGGCAGTGTCTTTCCAGGGTTTTAGGCAGAATTCTTTCCTTGCCCTGCCTGGAGAAACCAGGGATTGAACCTGAGACCTTCTGTATGCAAAGCATGGACTCTATCGCACTGAGCTACAGCCCCTCCCAACCATGGCAGGGACATTGTCCATGTCCCTGCCATTGTGCACCTTTATAGGCTTCTGGGGGTGGGGTCTGCCCACTACATTAAATTGAGAGGGAGCTATTTTTATTCTTTAGTCTGTTTTTATTCTACGTAATTGCTTACTGTATTCTTTTATGATTATTTGTTATATTATTATTATTATTATTATTATTATTATTATTATGTTTGTGTGAATAATTGTATTCACACTTTTGTACACAAACACGCACACACACAGACACCAGAATCCTTTTGATGAAGGAGAGTTAAGAAATATTTTAAATAACTCAATAATAGTCCTAACTTTGGTTAGTGGAAGTAAGCCAACTTCAAATAATAGTTCATGAAGCTGGCTTGTTTTCACTAACCAAAGTTAAGACAAGCCACAGTTTAGGGTTAAGATGTAACTTTAACTGTGGTTTGTCAAAAATGGAAGTGGATGCTTCTGATATCTTCATGGATGTACTAGAGGGGAGGTAGGGAGCTCACAAGCCCAAGACTCATTGTGGCTCATCATCATAATGCTAAACTTATCCGTGAACTGGAATAGTATGAAGCTCTGTAATTTCATTGATGTAGCATTTGTGAATTGGCCAGCACAAAGAGGTCTTTGATATCCTCTTGCATTTCTTCAAATGCCGTGCTTTTCAATAGGTTTAGTTCACAGATTCAGCTGCTGTCATCAGGAGCTTGATCAAGTCCACTGCTAGTGCTTTCAATAGTGAATCCTTCTAGGCCTGTGTACCTCTCCTATTACTTATGCAGCAGACAGGGATATCAGTTTGAGCTCTGCATTCCTGCTAAGACTTCATTGGGATCAGTGCTTGGATACTGTGGTGGGCTGGATGAGGGTCAACCAACTGAAATTGAATCCTGGTAAGAGGAATGCTCTGTGGGTGATTGGTTCCGAGGTCCAGGAATTATGTAATTTACATTTTCTGGGCCGGGTTGCACTCCCCCTACAGCGGTAGGTATGTAATCTAGGGGTGCTAGCGCCTGTTACCACCTTAGGCTGGTGCAACAGCTACAATCATTCCTGGGCAGGCATAGCCGGGTAACAGTAATCTATGCATTGGTAATCTCAAAACTGGACTATTGTAATGTGCTTCATGTGAGGCTGCCCTTGAGATTGGCTCAAAAGTTGCAGCTACTGCAAAGTGCGGCTGCTAGATTGCTCAGTGGGGTTTCTTACCGTGCGTTTATGACTCCTGTGCTGAAAGCTCTGCCCTGATTGCCAATTAACTTCAAAGCCATGTTCAAGGTGTTTTTGTTGGTTTATAAAACCCTAGACAGCTCAGGACCAGGTTATTTGAGAGACCACTTTCTTCCAACCTGGCCTTTATGTTCTGTGGAGGTGGGCAGTCTGTTTTTTATGTTCTGTGGTGGTGGGACTTTCTGACCATACTAATCGAAACTCAACTGAACGCAGTGTGGAGGAAGGCCTTCTGAATGGTGGCACCCACAATGTGGAATAATCTCCCCATTGAGATCAGGCGGGCACCAATTGAGTGTTTACACCAACAATCAATGATACACTTGTTTGCCCAGGCATTCCCTGACTGCTAGTATTGTCAGCTTCTCCTATGTTTTTTGAATTGAGATTGTATTGTTTTTATCATTGTGTTAATGATTGGTTTTATTATATTTTATCATTATTTTGTTTGTTTAAAAAAAGTATAGAAATCTTTTTAAACAAATAAATGTATAGTTAAATAATCAAGTGTAGAGAAATCCAGTGATATGCATCTGTGAGCCAGGCCTTTAGACACCATGAATTGAGACTTTGTTACTTCTTGGCAAGACTGTGTGAATTTACAGCATAATAAAACAGAATCGATTGAGGTTTCATCAGACATTGGTGCTTATCATAATTGTTGAAGAGGTGTGCTTAGATCAGGTGAAGACACACTTGACAGGTAGCACATTCAGTTTCCAAAGTGCATATTGAGGAAGCTGCTAGTACAGATGGGAGAAACAGGTAGGCTCAACATTGAAATTCTCAAAAGTTCACTTCAAAGCTCGCTCCCGTTTTCATTTGCAACCTGTTTTTCTGGCTCGTTCGAACAGGAAAAGTGTGCATATCGAACAGGAAAAGTATGCAGGGTTTTTTAAAAAAAATGCACACTTCCTCCCATTGATTAAAACGTGAAACTGTGCGTTTTTAAAAGGATGCATTTTTAAAAATGTGAATGCAAATTCAGAAATTTGCAAACATTTTCAGAGAACATGCACTCCCGTTTGTGGTTGTGGTTGTGAATGGAGCATTTCGAGTGATTTGTGAACTGAGGCAAACTTCTCTAGCTCTCTTAACTGCTAAACAATGAGTAGTCCTTACAGTTGCTTAGCTTCACTTATTCCTCCTTCCACTGTATTTTACACCTGCTTTGTTCCCTTCCCTTGTTCCGAGCTCAACCTATTTCCATGCTATTACTTGCTTGTCAACTGCATTGCATATTGAAAGTGCTATATAACCATAGAACCTGACTTGTGCTACCTACCAATGGCCCCCTCCTTGTCAGCCCTTCATCAAATCTGATATCCCCATACTCTGGTGATAGGATCTCTTTGTGGAAAGTTAAACAAAATAAAGAGAATATACACACAGGAAGGATTGCTTTAAAATATGTTTTCTATTTGGGGTTTTGTTTTCTTTTTTTAGAAATGAGGATATCTGAGTCATGGTCTCTTTGGAGAAGAGAGAACACTGTACTAAAATGAAAGGAGATAATTTTAAAGCAGTGGGGTCTGGCAAGCAAATAGGTCATGAAAAAGTCCAAGTATACCGATTACAAACAATAGAAACTATATCAGTCTTTATTGTATACTCAAGTGAGCACAACTCAAAGAAAATTAAGCACATTTAAGTGCTTAACAGTGTGTTTAACTTTCCTGGATTGTTTTTCAGAGAACTTCTGAAATCCGGAAAATGTGATGTGGTTCTAAAGTTGGAAACTGAGTTCTTTGTTGCTTTTTAAGGCCTAGCCATAAAAGCAGGATAATAGACATTGTGCCCTAACTTGTCATACTCATAGTCCTTTTGAGCAACCTGTGATAACTATCTGGAGTTCTACAAATACCAGCTTTGATTTGAAAATTAAATATGTTAGGACTTGTTAACAGAATAAGCTTGAAAGTTTGACAGTAGCATATCTTGAAGGCCAATAGAACTGAGTTCTGTATTTCAGAGTACTGGTTCAGCATCTGCTGCTATCTTTTCTGGTTCTGAGTTAGAATATACTGCTTATGCTTGCTTATGTATGTGCAATTTTTTTTTTAAATTAAAGGTTTTTTAAATTCTTAACTGTGCCTCAGTTTTTATTTTTTAAGTTGATTTTAAAAGTTGTTAGATGGATCCTTCCAAACACTGTGGAGCTTCTATTATTTTCTCCTTCATACTCATATTTCAAATTTAAAAATTGGGACTTTGCTGTCCTACAGGTTTCAGAATGAAATGTGCTGACTTTCTTTTTCTTCTTTGTTTGTATAGTTGATGGGATAGACAAGGCATCAGTTGCAAACTCAGATGGGCCAACTTCTGGATCCCGAACTCCTCCCTTCAAGAGGAAGGGTAAACTTTCTACTATTGGTAAAATCTTCAAACCATGGAAATGGCGAAAGAAAAAGACAAGTGAAAAATTTAGAGAAACATCAGCAGGTATGGCTATTAACAATGGCAAAGATTTACTTTGTGAAGCCCGGAAAGCGTTATTACTTATTGGTGGAAGAATTAGTGCCAAACCAAAAAACTGTACAATTAGCTCTGCCACGTATTTCCAGGACTTCTCTGATTTGAGGCTTTTTGATGTTGGTCCCAACTGTCCTTTTGATTCTTGCAAAATGTCCCTGAATTTGGTTAAGTTCTTAAAACTTCTCCTGAAACAGTGCTTCATAAATGCTAGTCATCAATGTTAAACTAATTAAACTAAAAATGCAGCTGCTTTCCCAACGCATATCCGATACAGGGAGCAAGACGGGGGAGGGGAGACCACCGGTGCAGACAATTAAAATGTTGGCAGGTGTGAACATCAGGAGATTCTTTACTTTAGTCAGGTATTATTTGATTATGGAGAAGCTAGCAGTCCCTTTTCCAATATATAACTCCCCTACTGTGTTACTCATTTCAAGATCATTGACAATAGTCATGACTAGCTTAATAGCCTGTGCCCCTTTCAGAATCTGGATCTGAGAAATATGTTGCACATAAGAAGAGCCATGCTGGATCAGACCAAGGGGCCATGTAGTCCAGCACTCTGTTCACACAGTGACTAACCAACTGTTGATCAGGAACCCACAAGGAGAACATAAGTGCTATAGCACCCTCCCACCCATGTTCCCCATGAACTGGTGTATATAGGCTTACTGCCTCTGCTACTTAGAGGTAGCATATATCTATCAGAACTAGTAGCCACTGAAAGCTTTCTCCTCCAGGATTTTATCTAACTCCCTTTTAAAGCCATCCAAATTGGTGGCCACCTAGTGAATTCCATAGTTTAATTAACTGCTGTGTGCAGAAGTCAACCACCAGTGTGATTTAAACAGCAGTTTGTGATGTAGCAGTAATGGCTGGCTACTTTTGAAAGCAGGATGCTAGACTGGATGGACCTTTGGTCTGACACAGCAGAGCTCTTCTGATGTTCTTATCAAACTTTGGATGCACCGATAGAGGATTCCTGAATTATGACCATTGTTAACTGCCTTAGACAGCCAATACTGACATCCATTACTGGGAGATGGTATTCAACCTGTTCTAGACAAGATCATGTCCACAGTTGGGGTCTTCTGGATCCAGCTCAAGAAGCTTCAGTAGCATAGAGTGCCTTTTACCAGTTTTGGCTGGTGCACCAGCTGCAACCTTTCCTAGTCAGGGATAGTTTAGTACAGGGCTGGCCTAAGACATTTTGCTGCCTGCTGCCAGTTAGCAAATGGCACCCCTCCCCAGGTCAACATGTATAGTACTTATGTCTGGCCACATTATTTTGGAACCTAAGACAGAAAATCCCACAAGCTCTTTTACTTGGGAGTAAAACTACAATAAAAATAATAGCTGCTTTTTCATAACACCCAAAATCAGCTGCCTCACTATGCTAAAGCCACAACCATTCATCTTTTGTTATCTCCAGATGGGATTACGGTAATGCATTTATACATGGGGCTGCCTTTGATAATGGTTCAGAAGCTTCAGCTGGTACCAACTACAGCTGACAGGATTTTGGCTGGCCCAGCCTATTTGGATCATATCTCATTGAGCAGGGGGTTGGACTCGATGGTCTTATAGGCCCCTTCCAACTCTACTATTCTATGATTCTACGATTCATCAGTGTTAAAAGAGCTTCACTGGCTGTTTGCAAGCCCAAACTACCAGTTGGAGCCCAGGTATCTGAAGAAGTATTTTCTCCCATATCATCCTGGGTGATAGCCAGAACACAGGTCTTTTCAGACCTGACACTCTATGGAATGCCCTCTCCTGACACTAACATTGTTAGGTGCAAGGCAACCCTTTTTTTTTCTCGCAGGCTCTTAAGTTTTAGGCATTTTAAAATCTTGATGATTTGTTTGTTTTATTCTGCTTGTTAGTCTGAATTATATGCAATTTTATTGTTTTAGTATTTTAATTGGACTGTACCCCACCTCGGATTAATCAGCTGTATATTCTGCAACCTATTCATTTTTTCCCATACCAATGAAAAAGATTACATCCTGCTGCATGTACCCAATATCTTTTTTTCCTACCTTTCATTCATCCCAGCCATGGTTTCTGCCTTCCTGATCTTCTATTCCAATTCCTTGCAAGTTTTTGCCCATCACCATTTTCTCTGTATGTAGTCAGTTACTTTACGTTCCTTTTCTTGGGTCCTTCTACTGCTCATCCTCCTCTGTCCCCATGGACTAAGTTGGTGATTGGCCAAAAGATACTGCTGAACTCAGAAAAGCTGCTTTTGTGCCCTTCTTACAGTGTTCTATTACACTGAACTCCTGGGTCCTAATTATTTTGGCTTATTACTGGACTTGGGTCATGATTCTATAAACACCACCATGTCCCAGTTTTCCCATCTTAGCTATCAATTAGCTGTAGGAGAATAGACTTAAGGGACAGATAAGAAGGAGCACCTACACATGTTTTTTCAAGCTCCTGCATTTTAACAGAGAAGATTCTATTGTAGCTCTTTCACAAAGGAATGATCTGTCTCAGCTCTGATGGTGGAAGGGGAAGGCAAGTTTTGTAGATTTCACCCTCCCCCTGCACACACGCACACCACTAGTCTAGTAGTGGGGGAACCCTCCGCAGCAGATTTTCACAGTGCCCAAGGGACTGCTGGAGGAATCGTTGAAAGTTGCTTCCATCCCTTTCATCAGTGGCATCATCCCATGAGTTGAACTCCATTCAGGGGATGTAAGTTCTGGTGGCAACAAATTCAGAATCCAATCCTGTTCATTTAATAGTTTTTGACACAGAGGAACTGAAATGTGAATGTCGAATGGATTTTAACAAAAACTAAAGATAAGCAGTGTAGTGATTGTGACAGAAGAGAATATAAAAATATTGCATTGTGATGAGGTACATTTCATTTCTGAGTAGAATAGTAAAATCAGTATAAATAACATTTTGTAGTTTATAAAATAATTCTGCCTAGATTGCAAATCATAGTAGAAACGTCTCACAGTGTCTGGAAATATCTCTGTAAAGTAGGCAAGTATTAATTTGATTTTTTTGAAGTTAGAGGAAATGGGAATGGCCAATCTCTGTTTCCCCAGATATCACCTTCAAAAAGTACTTGCACAGTTCAGATCCATCACCTTAGAGCTAGATAAGAATGCCTCTTTTTACAATAGTGTTTATACACTGCGTGGTCTGAAGCCTCAGGACTCAAAAATATAAACAGAAGGCATTTCCAAGATAACATTTGTAGAATAAAGTTTTCTAGAACTTCTGTTCGCATTTGTAGGATTTTTGTCCCTTAAACAAGGGTTTCGGGCAGGGCAGGCTCTTCTAATTAGCTAATTCTGAGTTCTCTGTTGGGAAAGACTTCAGTAGAGTAAAAGAGTTGCCGCTAAATTAACACTAGGCTATTGTGCAAAACACGAAAGGGCTACTTCAGCCTCTCTTTCAGAGTGGGTTCTCCCTCCATTGACTCCGATGAGCAGCTAACCTGGCAGGTTCTTGCGTCTGCCAAGTCGTGCCCCTCTTTGTCTGTGGGAAGCTGGTCCCATGGAAGGGTAAGGCGGTGTCTACCTGACCCAGCTGATTGTAATGTCCTTGGGAAGATTCTTTCCTGACTCCTGGAAACTATTGGAGAATTTCCTTCCCCGCCATCTGACCCAAGTGTTCTCCTAGCTCCGTGTCTGAATCGGAGTTTTCGGACAAAAATTTACAAAAAAATTAATGGCACAATTTAAAATGAAACTTCAGTTATCTTTACTCCCGAGTTGCCATTTAAAGCAGATTGTCTCATAGTGTGTTGTTGAAGCATTTTATTTTATGGTTCTTGTTATACATTTTGGTAACACAATAGTAAATTAATGTTTCCTACAGAAATGTATCTGTATAATCTAAAAAAAAATCTTCCCATCATATGAAGCATTTTGGCAAATTCTCAAGCACTAAAGTTCTCCAATATTTAGTAGCCTTCGCCTACATGTTCTCATTTGTTCTTCTTCGGGTTCCATATTATTGAAATACAAATTTTTCTTAATGAATGTAAAGTGCCTGATGTTGAGAAATCTTGCCTGCTGTACCTTTTATTCTACATAGTTCAGGTAAGGGTCCATACAATTAAGAAACCTGACATTTCTATGCTATGCGTGTGGAATTTCAATGCTATGATGAGGAGTTGATGAGCCTAGCTCAATACTAGCAATACTGGCATTTGCCCTTTGAGTTCATGACCCACTTACCCACCCACCCCATCAAAACTTTTAAAACGTATTACGAGAGAGGAATAAATATGGGGAGAGGTTGGAAGCAGAAAAATTGCACAGCTCAGTCCCCCTGGAATCTGCTGCTGAGAGAGACTGTTTCATTTCACTTCATGTTACCAATCTGCAAGAAGTGGATTTTACTACAAAAGTCACCTAAGGGCAAACCCTGCTTGATGTATACAGTTACTGGCAACTAGGGCAATAGAGCTTCATGATTCCTTTGCTTCCCATTATGCTTGCATCTCTCTCTCTCTCTCTCTCTCTCTCTCTCTCTCTCTGTGTGTGAGTGTGTGTGTGTGTGTGTGTGTGTGTGTGTGTAAGTGCCTTTAAACCCTCCTCACATCCCAACTTTTCCATGAGACATTCGTCCTAATTCCTGATTATAATAAGCAAGTTCAGGTATGGCTAAATCTATATGCTCACATATCCTTCTTACCCATGTTTCTTTCCCTTCCTTCCCTCTTTTGTCTTCTCTACTGTCAAATGCAGATGGTGGATACTTTGAGGGCAGGGACCTGTACTTTGGTTCATGAAATTCTGTGAAATGCCACATATGTTCATGGCAATGTCTAAATTATAATATGTGAGACAATCCAAAACTGTGCAGTTCCAATGCTCTGTAAAATGCAGTTGCATTATTCTTAAATTACCACAGCTATTCCCAATAACATTTTGCTTTTCAGAAGCCATAATTAGATTGGAGCATCCACATAATGCATATGCCTCCTTTGAGAGGGTGAGTGAGAACTGTAGAAAAATTCTAAATCCTCAGAAGGTGGTGAAGCAAGTTACATTTTTAATGCAGAAATAGAATGTTTTAGAGCTAAATATGAACATGAGAACAAGGTATGCTAATCATCATCATCTGTGCAAGTGACCTTATTTTGCATGAACATGTAGAAAGGAG
The DNA here is from genome assembly GCA_029215795.1 of Anniella stebbinsi. Taxonomy (NCBI): domain Eukaryota; kingdom Metazoa; phylum Chordata; class Lepidosauria; order Squamata; family Anniellidae; genus Anniella; species Anniella stebbinsi. The sequence goes on from JARDYH010000003.1 coordinate 195,700,957, forward strand.
ACATAGCTTAGTGACAGAGCACATGGATTGCATGCAGATGTTTCCAGGTTCAATACACAGCATCTCCAGTTTAAAAACAGGAAATGATATTGGGTACAAGGGTTGGGAATATTTTTTCTGAAGCTTTGGAGAGCAACTGGCAGTCAAAGTAGACAAAATGAGCTTGGTAGATCCGTAGTCTGACTCAGAATAAGCTTCATCTGTTCACAGGTACTTACTGCAATTATAATACTTTCTAACCGTTATGTTCTGCAAAATTTAGATTTAGGCATGGAAAGTTATAATAGAACAGAGAGATAAATAGTAGCATCACACAATGGACATGAAGGGTGCATGAGTAGTGAGCGTGGTTAGAGACCATGAAACTATGCACAGCACAGAAAAGCTACCTCCTGAAATATTTCCTCTAAATTTTTTTGACTGAGGACTAGAGAATCTCTTTTGAACTAGAGAATCTCAGGATTATACACATGCATTTATAAGACTAATAGCTCAGATCAAAAGCAAAGCTACCAAATATCATTAGGACCTAAATTATATTCCATGTGTCTGTGTATGGGAGGGAGGGAGGGAGGGAGGGAGGGAGAGAGATTGAGATTTAAGACTGTCATCTTAAAAAGATCATTCGTGACTCCCTTCCTGCCAGATAACTTTAGGAAGGCTGTCTGCATAGGTATGATACAACAATTACAAGAGTAGACTCTGATAGGGAGCCAAAGAGGCCTAGACCAATGTGCAAAGCATAGGGCGATAGTTTTCCCTTTTAGCTGCAGCACCTCATACCATATTGAAGGTACCACCACTCTTACAATTTTCCTAACTTACAGGAGCATGTTTTGAGAGGGTCAAGAGATTGTGGTAGGAAGAGGGAGCTGAAAAGCTCCAATATGGACATGTTCCTAATGGCCATGTACATCATCATCATCATCATCATCATCATTATTATTCTTGGCCCTGATGGTGTTTTATTTTTGATAGTGAAGGGGTGGGAAAGACAAACTAAGAGACTACCTTTGATCCAAACACATAATCAGCACTGCCAAAGTGGACAGCACCAATTATCTGACCAGGGGGCTGTCTAAGCAAGGAAAGCCCCAGGGTAGGTGCACGGTGGTGATGCGATGCAGCACCCCTGTGCACCCACCCTGGGCTTTCCTGCAAAGCTGTTGTGGAAAACCAGTTGGGGACTTACCCCAACTTTTTTCTCCAATGCGAGGTGAGTATGGCGTATCCACTGTTTATCCTTGCTTCAGAGGCGTGGCCGGATGGATGATGACCCAATTGGGCAGAGGGCAGGGAGAGGGCCTGGCTGCCGGAAACCCTGTGCTTTTGCCACCACCCCGAAGCAGCAAAAGTGCAGGGTTTTGCTTATTGTGGCAGCAACCCAATGCCGTGTAGGCAGCCCCCAGGATAGGGGCTTAGGAAGCTGTCTCGTATCAAGTCACACTATCGGTCTGTCTAGCTCAGTATTGTATACACTGACTGGCAGCAACTCTCTAGGGGTTCAGACAAGGATCTTTTCCAGCCCTGCCTAGAATTGCCAGGGATTGAACTTGTGGCCTTCTGCATACAGTGCAGATGCTCTCCTACTGAGCCACAGTCCCTGTATCCATCCAGCATGAAGGTGGGGAAATCCTAGTATTCAGAAAAGGCAAAAATGGACTGGGATGGATTGCTCAGAAACCCAGTGAATACAGGACAAAGAAAGCACACTAAAAATAAGGATTAAATTAATAGATAAACATTTGTTGGATTTCTTCTTTGGAAAGGAAAGCGGTATAATATGTTACTTGACTGTGCAATTTCATGAATAGGCCTGTTTACAAAACTGACACATTGGCTTTCCTCCATTGAGTTCCCAGAATCAAACATCATGACCATAAAGACTGTGTGAACTGTATTTCTATATTACAAGACAAGATCCACATAAAGCCAATCCTCTATTTTTTCATATATTTTTGTATTTAAAGATACTGTCTGTGATTTTAATCCATGTATATCTAAAAAATATATCTCCAGCTGTATATATTCATATATATATATATATATATATATATATATATATATATATATTTGGGGTTCTTTCTTCTAATCGCCTCCTCTTTTTCTAGTAGGCAGCATCATGCAGACATCCTGCACTAGGATCTTTAAATCAGGGCAATAGATTTTAAAGAAGACCTGGTGCTTTACAAAAAGTAAAGACAACAGGTTCCTATACAGTTGACTCAAAATTTAAACAAGCAAAAAAAATATAAGGGAGGAGAAGAGAAAAGAAGAGAAGAGAAGAAAATAGGGGGGAAATAAGTGGATGTATCAAAAAAAGCTACGTGTTTACTTCATGCAGTTTGAAACAGCCATAGATCCACATGCTGCGAAAGTTGGTAGTTATTACTCCCTTTTAAAAAATGTAAACTGTTAATTTTTCTCTCTACATTTTGTTTTATTTTAAAATTTAAAATAAAAAAAAAATTAGAAGGGAAAATTAATAGCTATGGAGGGAAAACCAAAGAAAAAATATTTGTTTGGGGAGCTTTTTTTTTTAAAAAAGTGAGGAAGCACCTAGGATTTTAGCAGGAGGAATATTTAATGCATTCAAGAGAAGTGAATGAAAAAAGAAGATAAACAGAAACAGATCAAGAAAGAGAAGTGAAAGGACAATGATTGGAAACAATAAGCTCGGTTAGATGGGATAACTGTAACTTTACAAGTCAGGTGCCCGGATTCAATGGGGGCTGATATGAAAGTGTTTGCTTGTTTGTTTGGCCATTTAAGCACATAATGTAAGTCCAGTTCACTGCTGTTGTCTGAGTGAGAAGATGGTGGTTTAAGAGGCCAGATAAACTTAAGTCAAATTAATGCTGGTGGGGTGGACAGATGATGAATATATATGAAGATTGGAAGTGGAAGTGGCAGAAGCAGCCTAGAAATGACAACACAAAATGAGTCCATCCAGGCTTTGCTTATGGATAGTATTGGAGGAAAGAAAGAAAAAACCTAAATAATTTCCCAGTAATGGGAGTTGAGTTAGTGGAGGAGTTTGATCAGTGGAAAAAGCAATTTTAAAATAAAATAAAATATGACATTTAGAATATCGGTTGAGCAATTACATTTTGAAAGGAAGTGTATTAGCAAGTGATGTCCAGAAAGTCAACATGCATAATCAGTTGGCCAAGGGCGATACAAGATATTAAAATTCATTTTGGGTATTCTAGACTTTAAATAATGAACTGTAGAAACATTTTGAGTTTTTGAGATTGCATTATTGTAGCCTCATTTATAGATGACCACTGCCGTTCCCCCATGTTTGTCTTCCCTGTTACATCAGTGACTTTCCACATTATGTGGGTCTCTTGAATAACATTCATGCTTCCCATACAAGTATCACACCTCCATCAGGGCTGCCTTTCTGAACTACCAAGTTCCTTCAGTCAGATTATTGGTTCTTCTTCCTGCATTTTTCTGTCAGCAGAAATATGTTCTTTTTCCTTTTTTAAAAAAAATAAAGTAGCATATGGCATACTTCTTGGAAACTTTAAAACATGAGTGTACAGAAAGTTACATAATTTTACAAGCCTGCTACATCACTGCATGAGAAAAGTTAAGGAAAGTCCCTTTGTACAGAAGCCAATAAGTGTATGAAACTAAAAGTCTTGAGGCCCTGAACCACATGAGGGGAACTTGAAGGGACTGGAGTGCTGTGCTTCCAGGAACAGTCTGTGTATTCATCATGGCGTGTGCTTACACTAGAGCTCTCGGATCACCAGCTAGTCACTTCTGTACATGCGTCGGGCTGTAAATTATGCAACTTTCTTTTCAGTCATATTTTTACTTTCCAAGAACTATGGCTCTGCGTTGCTTTATGGAACAGAAATATTTCTCTTCCAGCCTGGATGGAAGATCAGCCTGGATCACTGTGTGAACAGAATGCTGGACTAGATGGACCCTTGGTCTGATTCAACATGGCACTTCTTATGTTCTTAAGAATGTGTCCCTACAATACAAAAGGCAGATTATAGTATCTAAAGAGAGAAGGTGTAAATCTGCCATTATGAGTTTACTTAATAACATCTCTCTTCTGTAGGCTGCACTTGTCAACAAAATACCAAGCAGCACTTTTGTCCTGTACAGTGTCCCTTTATAATTAATAAAATACATATTGTGAGGGTAAAGGAGAAGGTTTCTTTTCTTTTTATACTTTTTTTCCTTGTGGAAAAAATACAACTTTTATAATTATTTTTACTGAATGAATGTCTAACTTGTGTCTCTTTCTTTTTCTTTTAAGTGTTGGAAAGGAAGATATCAACTAGACAGAGCAGAGAAGAGCTGATAAGAAGGGGTGTCCTGAAGGAAATAACTGAGCAAAGTGATGGCAAGTAATATAATAATGCTTACAAGTTATTTAAATGATAGGCATTATTGCCTTGCTTCTGTTCCCATTGTTTTGAAGCTTAGAGCTAAACACCTGAAATTGTTTTTTTAAAAAACATGGGCTACTAGAAAGCAGAGCACCAGCCTCCAGTGCCCTGCCCACCCCATTCCCTTTCCCAGAATGCTTCTAGGCCCCACATGGTCCCAAAAGGGAAGAAAGACGATCGGGCAGCTGGAGGCCAGTGCTCTGCTTTCCAGCCACCACTAAAACAATCTCTTTCTCAAAAGAAGAAGAAGAAGAAGCAGCAGGGGAACAAAAGAAAAGGAAAAAGTGCTGCCAACTAAGCTTGGAGTGGGGAGTGGCAGTGGAGAGTTAGGAGGGCATGAACCAGGGTGGCTGCACAACATGACACTCCCTGGTTGGTTGAATATGCAAAATGGTGCCTGTGACTGCCAAGGTTAAATAATCCACAGTGAGCTGTGGTGTGTTGTTTGAATCAGATCAGTGGCTGAGTTTGCAATTAACACTAACCTATATGGATTGTTGAATTCTGGGGTGTCGTACTGTGTGAAACATGGTTTGTTAACCACAAACAGCCCACAAAGAGAACCCATGGTTTTTATGTTGGGTTGCAAACTCTGTTTAAACCATAGGTTGTCATTACGTGTGAACCCAGAACTGTGGGTTATTCATGGGTTGTTCTGCCAGGCTACAGAGGTAGTGGGCAAGAGTGCTAAAAACAAAACACGGCCACTCTACGTGCCAGTACTACACTGCTGCAAAGGCATTTAGAATTCAGGAAGGGAGCAGGTAAAGGAGGAGGGGGAAAACAAACCAGGGATAGAGAAAACAAACCATGGTTGATTTGTTCAATGATATGTCAGACAAACTTTGGATAGGGCAACAAACCATGACTTAAAGCATGGGTTAGTGATATGTGTGAATCAAGTAAATATGTGAATACGCGTGAATCCAGGTTGTCATGTTGGATGGGGGTGGGAGGGAGTTTGCCATGCATCTGAGTGTTAGGTGAGTTGGTTGATGCTTAGAGGATCTGTTCTTACATGCAAATGTGGGCATATATTTGAAGGACTGCTTGGCACTCTCAAAAGAGGACATCAGTTACTTGATACTGGCCTTTTGCAATGACAAATAGACTTGGTAAAAAGTGAAGTTCACTTATTTGCCTCACTGTTTTTTTTTCTTTTGTTGGAAATATGTCACTTGCATATGACATTTTGAGCCAAGTACTAATGTCTGAAACAGCTGTTTCTTAGGCAAGGGACTTAATGTAACCCTGCCTCTCCCCCATCATGTGCAGATTGTACCAAAGTAGTAACAAGAATCAGTGAGAGAAATGTTACTGTCACCACATGACATTTATACCAATACAAATTCCAGAATAGGCTTTGCAGAAGGTGGAATTACCCTTTGAAAGTACTAGAAAGTTTCATTTGCTAAATAGTAAAAGAGCTCAAATCATGACAAAAAACATCTCAACTTGAAAGGTTTGCTGAAATCAAAAGTGTCCTAATATAGATCTCTAAAGCAGCTAATAATTCTTTCTATATAAACAATTCTGGGTTTAGAGCAGGGATGGGAACATGTCACCCTCCACATGTTGAACCGCAGTTCTCATTGTCCTTCACCACTGCCAGTGCTGGCTCAGCTCCTATGGCCCTGAAGATGATCAGTGGTCTCTGAGAGCCAGACTGGTGTGGTATTCACTGGTCCTGGGGCAGGGAAGTTTGGCTTGGACTTTTCCTTGGGGCTGCTGGCAATTTGGGGGTCTGCTGGAGGATCCTGCTCCTCTACTTTCTCCTCCATGGATACTCCAGAGTCTAAGAGCTTGTCTACATGAACAATTTACTGCATGCTCGTAATTGGCCACTCATAGAAATTTGTGGGTCATTTACATGATGGCATCTACCTCCAGGATGTCTCCTGTGCTTTTCCCTGGTAATCAGAAATAATACAGTATTTAAAATTATTGCCCCTGTTCAGAGGCCTTATTTGCTGTGGTTAAAGCCATGGTTTAAGGTGTCTTCTGAATGGGGCCATTGTGGGATGTCCGCAGTATGTAAAGCTGGTAGCGCTATAATTCTGCCACTAGATGGTGGTGTTTCCTTGAATAGAATAGCATTGCCGAGAGTGGAAGTTTTCAATTCAAAATCACATCATCACTGTCTAAAGGAGCCAGTCGTAAATGCAGAAAGATTCCAGAAGAAAAACCCCTGGTAAGGGTGCAAGGTTATTTTCCTTAATGTAGAGACACCCTAAGTCTGGTCAGGACTGAACCCTGAGAACTAACTTGTTGTGATTTCTCAATAAAATTTCATTTCTGATTTCCTCTTCATTGTCCTGGGCCAGTTGTACCACACAGATGGCAGCCTATCCTCCAGCTAACTAAAGCGAGGGGCGCTATGGAAAGTGGGACCCCTAGCACATCTTTTGAGCTAAGTTCCTCTCTCACAATTTGTATTCCAAAAGGGAACAGTCCCTGAACACAGAATTTGCAGACATGTTTAGAGACATGTGTCCTGAGCAAGTGTGGTAACATGTAGCAGCAAAACATTTTATGCATGTCAAATAATGTGACTCATGTTGCTGAAAGCCTTTCTTAAGAAGTGGAAAACCTGAAAATGGGAGGCTCTTAAATACCCTGTCGAGGTTAGCAAATTACTTTCTTTTCATTTCAGATGGAGATGTAGCAGTAAATTTTGACATCTCAAATGGCCACACGATTGTAATCAGTGAAGAAGTCGGTGAAGAAAATGTTATAAAGACTACAGAAGACAATAGCTCCATATCAGCAAAAGCAAAACCTCTAGAAGAGAGAAAAAAGGGTAAAAAAGGTAATTTAAAATGCAACCCATCCAGATTTATCTCTCGCTTAAAAATATGACTAGATTATTTAACATAAACAGTGTGTATTATAAAAACAACTCTGCCTATAACAACAAGGATCCCAAAGGAGAAAGTGTTTCTGCAGAAACAAGATGGCAGTAAAAAAGTGATTTCTATTCAAACAGAAATATATAGCTTAAATGAAAAATAAACTAGAATGTTGGCCAGACCAATTGAAGTGGAGGGAAAAGTGGTAGGTTTGGAATTTCTAATTGTTGTGCTGCTGATATTGCCACAATGGCAAAAAGAAGCAATTTTGCAAGAAAATAAGCCAGTGCTTCAGCTGCGGTACCAGGTTCACTTATCACTCACATTTCCTGCTTGGGGTAGGTGTGGTATAAGCAGAGTACACTTGTCTGGCATTTCCAGGGGCTATGAAAATGGTGGCTGAGTGCACCACTGGCTTTGCTCACCACTCGCCTTCCCCACCCGGAGCAGGTGTGGGACAAGCGGAGCACATCCAGCCGGAATCCCTGTGTTATCTCCCATCTTTGATGGGAGATAACAGGAATTTCTCTTCATGCCACTTGTCCACCCATTGAGAGGGTGAATGGCAAACGGGAAATTCCTTGTTATCTCTGATAACAGATTGGAGATAACAAGCAGATTCCTCCTCTAGTTTCCTCTCCAGGCCTGGATAGCCTCCAGGCCAGGAGGAGGAACTTGGGAAGGGGGAGGGTCCAGAGAAGGAGCCCAAGCCTCCATGGGTCAGATGGGGTGCCTCCGTGGGCTGAATTAAATCTGTGGGCTGGAGGTACTCCAGCCCTGCTTTAAAATCTTGTTTGCAGATATAGACTATCTCTAGTAATATCAACATGTTTTTCTCAAACATGACCGTTATTTGACTAGTGCTGTAATTTAAACTGTACTAAAGATGACTTTTTGCTAAGCAAAAAGTTTTGTTGTTTAGCAGGCTGCTTTTCAGAAGGTCTAAAACAGTCATGACATTCCCTCTTCTAGTAACTTGCTCTTGAATAGCAGTGCCTCTATTACTATCATATGGTCACTTAGATGGCCATTGAGAAAGGAGTAGATAAATTAATGGGGGATATGGCCCTAGTGTTCATGACAGGTTACTCAAAGTGCTTGGTACAAGGCCTGTACACTTCTCAGTACCCAATACTGGGAACAACCAACAGGGAGGGCCATTGACTCAGTTGCCTGTTGTGGGTTTCCCAGACACATATGGCTGGGGTTTTTTTGTAATGTTATTAACCATTGTTTTCGACAGATAAAGAAGCATGTGGCAGATTTCTTTCTAACAATGCACACTCAAGATAGCTAAAGAAGGTACCCTTTAACAACCTGTGGCCACTCTGTTGAACTTCCCTGCTAGACTGTGATTAAAGAGTGGCAAAAATGGACCTTCTGCACATGCTTATTAGTTAAGTGGTCAACATTGTTGATTATGAATACAGAACGAAACTTTGGTGGTAATTCCAGGTTAATTGCTAAAGCATGTGACTGTGCATATATGGAATTTATGAGCTATAGCTACTCTCCATCAGTGACCTGTATGAAGGGCCCCTAGAAATCCAAGGCAAATGAAAGCTGGGCACAGGCAATTGCGGTGTGTTAGGTAAGTAAACATGGTGAAAAATCATCTTTAAACAAAGCTACCAGCCTGATCCAGGATTCTCTTTGGCCATGTGAAAATACCCTAGTAAGTAGAGGTATACATATTTTCTAGAGGAGATGCTGCTACCTATATAGATATCGAGTATTGTCCTAAGACGTTAAAAGACAGGGGTCTGGAAACAAAACCCTATCAGGAGAGACTGGGCATGTTTAGCCTTGAGAAGAGAAGACTGAAGGGAGACATGACAGCAGTCTTCAAGTACTTGAAAGGTTGTCACACAGAAGAGGGCCAGGATCTCTTCTCAATCATCCCAGAGTGCAGGACATGGAATAATGGACTCAAGTTACAGGAAGCCAGATTCCGTCTGGACATCAGTCTGTGCCACAGCAGATAGATTGTGTGTTTGCTGATGTTTGTTTTGTGGTTTAGAGAACTCGTATTTCTAACCTTTTCTCTCTATGAGGAACTAAAATTTGCTATAAACTATTTCTGCAATTCTGTTCATGGTTATGTCCCTGTAATTATGCCTATGCTGATCTTGGGAAAACTTAAATATGTGTAACTGGGTGTGGGATTGTATATCTGATTTCTTTTCATGTCTAGGAATGGGTCTTTTAACAATGCAGCAAATGAGCCTAACTGTAATAATGAAATGTTGAATGCCTTGGTGATTAGACCTTGGTAGATTGGTACACTGAGCACAAAATGAGTTAAGGTTAATTTTCTAAGTGAAGATATTCCAGCTAAAATTTCTAGAATCTAAATCTTTTTGAAGCTTTTAATCTTGCATATGCTTTCTACATTTTGAGTATTGCTATTAGTAATAATGATGGGGTGTCAGCCACCAACAGGTTTGTTTAAATGGAAGTTCTTATCTTGTATCAGGATAATAAGAACATGCTGACAGGTTTTCATCTGCTTGTATTCTGGGTAAATGTCTATTGAGTGCATGCTGGATAACAGATTTTGCCCTAGATCTTTTATTTATAAATCTTATATGCTTTATGAAATATTATGTTCTCTTAAAAAAATACCCAGCGTGTATCAAGCTCATTTATTGAGTATAAAGGATTGCTGATTGTTACCCTAATAGTTGAGGGCAGATCATACCAAATCTTACATTGCTCCAGAACTGATTACAGAAGAGTTAATTAAACTATAATTGTTAACCTGAAAAATTAGGGAGAAATTGTCCTGTTAGTTAAAACATGACAAAATGGGCATGTTTGCATGCCACTTGTACTAACTACTATATCACCAGCTATATTTAATTTTCTAACGCACTGTTTGTTTTTACGTACTAATTGTTTCTAATAAGAATGCTGCTTAACTCTTGAGAATGGGTTAGAGATATAACAAGAGGGTGGAGAATTAGAGGAAATTCAGTTAGGCTCGCTTGGGAAACATCTGTAACATGATTGTGATAACACGAGCTGATAATGGACTTTATCCTCCTTTAGTAAGGAGGAAACAATTTTAAAAAGTAATTATCTTTGCTTTTGCATTTTGAGAGCTGCTCTGTACCATTTGGTGAACATAGATCTGGGAGATATTCTAGAAAGACCAGCATAACTTGGTGGCAATTCTTTTTTATATATATATAAACAAAAGCAAAACTGATCTGATTCTCAAGAGCTGGAGCAGTACCAAGAAGTTTATCTGTTTGTTTGTCTAGCTTTTTGCCCATTGTTGTCCATTTGTCAGTTGCTTTCTGTTCACTTTCTCATTCATAGAGAAACCTCTTCCTAAACGTCCTGAAACTTCAGTACCCCGTGCTCCTCCTCCTCCTCCTCCTCCTCCTCTTCCACCACCACCACCTCCTAAATCTAAGCCTAAAGCTAAAAAAACCATACCTCCAAAAAATGCTGCTGCTGTTGCTGCTACCACTAGCCATAAGACTAACGAAGTGCCACATGTTAAAAAAAAGGGCAAGGCTCCTGCTAAGCAGGCCTCTGCTCCACCTCCCAAGTCAACAAACCGCAGTGCAAATCGAGAAACTGGTGAGTAACATATTGGTTGTGTATACTAGCTGTGTATACTAGCCCCCGAGTGCCCAGCTTTGGATTCATAATGCTTATTGCTTGCTTTAAATGTCAGGAATATCTAATGCTCAAGCATGTGTAATCAGTTACTAACTCCCCCTTGGCCTTGTGTTCTTACTCATTCTACCTAGAAACTAGTTTTACATCTAATAAATATCATTGTCTATTGCTTCTCAGCCCATCTTGACCTGTTGGCCACAATAACTATGGGAAGCAACATTTCCCAGTTAACTTGTGTAAAACTGAACGAAAGCTACAGCTCCATGAAACCAGTCAGATGACATTTGGCTATATGCATATGATGATATTAAGGCTGTTGTATTTTCTGCTACCTCCATAGTGCACGGGTGGGCAACATATTGGCCTGTGTAGAGCATGCAGCTCCCAGGGCTTGCTTTGTAGTTAGCAAGCTTTTTTATTAGAATCCTGCAAAATATTTGTTAAAATAATACACATCTGTAGACTTCCTGCTCAATGAGGCCCATTTGAAAACACTACTATGTAAAACAAATAAATAAAAATTAAAGGCTAGTTCAGCATTGAGAGCTAGGGCAGAAATAATTGCGTATTACAAACACAACTGCCAAAATATGGTTTGTGAATACATTACACTTACTCAACAATTTCTTATTCTGAACCTATCTCCCTCAAATGTGGAGAAAGATGAACAGTTTATATATGTGGACATGGAAACTGTATGAGATAGGACACAGTGGAAGCTCTTTACTTGCTTCTTTCCTTTTGATACTCCGCCCAATGCTTCATAGTCATACTTTCAAAAGTACTTTAGCAACCGTGAGGGTGGGAAAACTGCTCTTTTGTTAAGTGTCCAAGGATCCCAAGTTTCATGAAAGAATTAGTGAACCTCAAAAGCGCCCAATTGCTTAGACCTGGTCTTTGAAGCCACAGAAACAGCTAGTGTACATCGTATTTTGTCTCCACAGTAGCGGCTCAAACGTTTGAAGTGCTGATTGTCCCATGAGAGTGCAGCGATTCGTGCAGCAGTCAGTGTTGCTGTTCCTTGTTTGGGGTTTTGTTGTCAGGAAAAGAACTAGATTTCTGAAATTAATAATGACGACAACTTTTTTTTAATGCAGGAGACAAAAATTCCCAGGTTTTCTCTTGTCTCCCAGTCAGCTTGTACACACATCACTCCTAATTATTTCATTATGGTTAAGCAACTAGCAGTAGGCTGTGGAATCTTGCACAGGTTTCCTTCACTGGCCTTAGCCATGGTTAAGTACTACAGCAACATCGATGTTAATCATGGCCAATATATGTTGACAGTGGGCCGACAATGGACAGGGGGAATTCATACTCCTGAGGTGAGATGAGGGAAGGGAAGGGCCCCATGCTTAATCTGGCATCTATCTCTCTTATTGTTTAACCATACATGTGCCCTGGCTCAGTAATTATTTACATATTTATTACACATTGGTGCTATAAGCGCTATTTCGATACCTTCAGGTTTTCCAGTGAAAAGTATGAAAGTCTTCATAGAAATGCAGAATGTATTAAGACGTTATTATTTTATTTAAAAAAATACTGCATGTTCTCCCATTTCAGCTAGTTCCTCTAATTTTAAAAAAGTGCCTGTTTCGAAGTCTTCATCTGCGTCATCTACGTCATCTCGCCCTAAAACATCTAAAGAGCCAGCATCAAGCAAAACAGGCACAGGGACACCCAGAGACAAGAAGAAGCATGGAAAGCAGGTGACCACACGACTGTCTACAGATGGGGACATTTCTTCAGCCTCAAATACAGCAGTAGACAACTCAGAAACAAAGGTGGAAAACTCTAAGCCAGAAAAGCCTCCCCATCTTATTCCTGAAGCTGGAGACACAACCCAGCACAGCACAGCTACTGTTCCTCCCCCTCCTCCTGTTCCACCTCCTCTTCCTCCATCCATCCCATCTCTATCTCCAGGCACTCAGCCCACTGGTTTCTCAAACACACAAGATGTGCCAGTTAGCACTGAAATAGGCCCGTCTGTCCCTGGCACAGATTCTAACGATCTCCATATGCAAACTGAAGCAGACAGCGAAAACTCTTCAAGCGGTGCTGTCTTAGACAATAGCCTGGATATTGGGGGAGAAGACACAGAATGGTAAGATTACATGCTCTCAGCTAGTTGAATAATGTGGGGACACAATGCCATAAGATTAGAGAGATGGTGGAGTAATTCCGGCAGTCTTTATGCATCTTGACTTGAGATTTAAACTTGTGCTTTCAAACCCAGAAGGATTTTGCTAAGTTATTTCTCTTTGTAATCAATATTTGAAATTTTATTTTCATAATCACAAGCAGAAGTGGGAGGGACGTAGCATTGGTGCAGCTTGTAAACAACAAAAACAACAGGTTACGCAGAAGCATTAACCAAATGGCCAATCATTAAGTATGACTTAGTGCTTTGATTCTCAATTCTATATCTGAAAGTCTACAGATTGGGCTTCAAAGTCAAGGCTCATTTGCAGATATTTTCTTCCTCTGGTTTGTTTGAGTGAAAAAGCATGATGAGGTTCATTGTTCTGTTTTAAAGCAAGATGGTTGTCAAAAACATGTGTGGTGAGGTAGGAAGGGCAGCTGGTAAGGTAACCCTGGTTCTCCGATCATCACATTTGACAGAGGTGACCAGTAGGTTGGAAGAAGCCTGACTGAAACAACCTACAAGCTCACTGGTGAGGTCATCAGAGGGCAATTTAAGGGTTATAAAGGCAGCTAGAGGAGCACTGAGAAGTCCCTTTTTCTGGAAGAGGAAGAATAAAAATGAGTTAAACCACCCACCCCAGCCCACCCCAGCCAGCTATTGTACAGAATCATGGATGTTCACAGAGGTTGTCAGGTATGGTAGATCTGCCCCATTTGAGAGACTAGCCTCACTGTTTCAATACACAGGTTTAGAAAGATATGCTCCTATCCTGTGGCAGTGTGTGCCTCTTAAGCAGCTTTGCTTTACTTTGTTTATTGAAACATGGTATCAGGATTCTGGATTTTACTCCTGCTGTGCTGTGTGACATGAAAGAACTGAGTATCCCTTTCGAAAGAGTTTAGCCCAGCTGTGTTCCTTGTTCATTTTACTCTCTCTATGGTTGCTTGGTGTTCAATGAGGGGAGTGGGAATCCAGATCCTGCATATAGAAAACTCTCATTTTCTACTTAAAAGCGTTTGGCAACATAAGGCCAGCCCACCATTTGGAAACCATCAAGGACTCCCCCCCACCCCTGGAGAGATTGGCACATAAGTTGTGTAGAGTGGGAGAAAGCCTTGGTGACTGGACGTAGTCCAAAGGGAGCATGCTGTCTATCTGTGGTTTAGATTTTTTTTCACATTATGCATGTTTTAAATTTAATTATTTTACTTTATGCATGCTGTTCACTGTGGATAGACATGTTCAATATGCTCACTTTAATACTGAATGTGACATCTGAATTCTTGGATTATGACTATTTCAATATTTCTGAAGGGACACATGAGTAGGGAGTAGTGGTGAAGAGAGATATAGTATGGTTGATTATTTTAGACAGGCAGTAAGATTATATAGGGAGTGGAACATTATTGGACTACATTAAGATATTTATATGGGGCAGAGAAGCTCAGCTCTTTTAGCAGTAGAACCTTCTGTAGTCACTGAATAAGTTTGGGTGTAACACCAGACCATGGGGCTTACATGCTGCCTCCTTCCTCCCCTCCCTGACTACTTGGTTGGTTTGTAGCAAGACATAGGCTCAATTCGGACGACACAATAAACAACTGGTGTGGGGGAAACAATCGTCAGTTGTTTTGACTATTGTGTCATTCCAATGCTGCCATAGTCAACTCAGCGCTGATCCTAATCCACACCACAGTTGATTATTTATTACCATGTTGTTTGGGGAGTATACCCCCTAGGGTTAGGGTTAGTCAACCCACCATTGACTATCGTGTCGTCCGAATTGAGCCACTGTTTAATTGCATCAAACCAGGAAAACTGTGCTTTGCATAAACCACAGTTTGTTTCCAATTTAGAATTGGTGTCATTAGGACCAGACTTTGGAGCCTTAAAGTTTGGGGACCTCCAAACAATTGCCAGAGATAGCAGCAGATGATGGTGGACAGCAGCTTTGCAAGAAACAGGCCTGGTGTCAGCACTTGGCATGGGCATATTGCAGCTGATGCTAGACACTACAACACCTGTCTGTCTGTCTGTCTGTCTGTCTGTTTCACATTTAGAGAAGCTAGGCACCCTATGCAGCAAAGCTCCAGGTGCACCTGGCATCTTCATTTCCCTGGAGTGCCTCAAATGAAGATGGTGGTCCCCTGGCCAGCACTTTGCTACGCAGCATGCTCAGCAGCCCAGCCTCTCTAACTGTTAAGAAAAAAGAAAAGAGAACCCTTCCTGGCTCTTGCTGCTACCTAGTAAGCTTGAGCTTGAGTGTGTGCCAGGGAGAGTGGAGTGACTAGCACAGTGGAAGAGTGGAAGCACAGTGAGGAGAACATAAGAAGAGCCCTGCTGGATCAGACTAAGGGTCCATCTAGACCTGCACTCTGTTCACACAGTGGCCAACAGCTGTCAACGAGAGACCCACAAACAGGACATGAGTGCAATAGCACCCTCTTGCCTATGTTCCCCAGCAACTGGTGCAAATAGGCATACTGCCTCTGATTATTGGAGCTAGCATAGAGGCATCAGGACTAGTAGCCATTGATAGCCTTATCCTTCAGGAGAAAACAGCAGAGCAGAAAAGTGGTGGGTGTGTGGGTGGGTGTGTTGCGGGTGGCGAGGGGAATAGTGGTGGTGAGGGGCAGGGACTGGACCAGCACTTACCATTGGAAACCACATTCAAACCCCAGGGACGGCTTACATGAGCCTGAAGATAGCCAAACCATTGTGTGTGTTGCATGTAAGCTGACAGAGAGACTGAATCTTTTTATTATTTCATCTGCACAGATAGAAAATTGCAGTATATTTATAAATGGAAGCTGCGTTTTTTAGAAATCCAAGCTCTGCACTAGGTTCAATGTGGAATTCAGCATAAGTGGAATCCTAAACATATAAACATCCTTATCTACGCTTCCCACAGTGTTGGTATATGGAGAACACATGTTTGAGATGGTGGGCTGTGTTCCACTAGTCTGCAGTTGGACCAGTGCTTAGGGAAATAGCGCCATTTCTTTCACCTTATATAAGCAACAATCAGCCAATGATAGAATCCAGCCTAATCACAGGTCTCTTATGTTTTCTGTCTTTTCTTCCATCGTTTCTTTTGTGCAACCAACTCTGGATTACTATTTTGTAAAAAAGTCAGCTAGTGTGACACAGCTGTTTCGTGTTTGCATGTGTGGCTATCTCATGTAAGCAGCCTCAGTATCATATTTATTTAGTATTTGTGCTAATACTACAATTTTGTTTTGCTTTTTTGTATGGGCGGGCAGTTCTGCTACCAAAGAAGACCATGTAAAAGAAAACCCTGACCTAGCAAGCCCAGCCTTGACAGACGAACCTTCTGAAGCCCTGAACACTCCAGAAAGTGAAAGCAGCAAAGAGAATCACACCAGTGACTCGGATTCAGATGGCCCTATACTCTACACAGATGATGATGATGAAGATGATGATGATGATGCATGTAGTGAAAGTAAGATGGCCAGTAATCACTTTTAAAGTGAGAGAAAAACCCCATTAAGTTTCCCTTTGTTTTGGATCCCCATGAAGTCAAATTGCTACATGGAGGAGTAGGGTTGTTCCTACCATGAAGTGGGAGGAAGCAGGCGCAGCAGACGGCAGAATATGGGAAGAGCGGCGCTCTCCCCCTCCAAAGAGTCTGCCACTTCTGGATCCTGCCGGTTGCCTGCATAGCGGGCCAGCTGGCTGCCCATGCAGGCAGCTGGGAGGACTAAACACACGTTTCCCACCCCCTACCAGTGGTAACTATATCATAATAACATCAAAATCCTATGTGTATTTATTCAGAAGTAAGTCCCACTTTGTTCAATGAAACTTACTCCCAGGTACATATGTATAGGATTGCAGCCTGAACGTGTTATACATTTGTTTAGGGATATTTATTTGTCAGGAATGCTGAGAGCAATAATTTAAAAGATGAAAATGCATTAAGAAATGAGAGATGACTGAAATTGCTCTATCCTGCTCCAAATTTGCTAAAGCAGAGAGTTTATACCAAATTATTTCCTAGGTTTTGGGAAAGTTTGTGATCTTTCTGATCTCACCCTAACTGTGAGGTTGTTCCTTTCTATTATGCAATAGGTCAAAAATATTTTTGCTTCTGATATTAAAAATTCCTCCACTGAAAGGAGCAAAATGATATAGTGCATGGCCAGATCTACACCAAGTAGGATACAGCTCTATGAAAGCAGTATATGGAATGTGTCATGGGCCCCAACAGTTGTCAGTGCACTTCAATACTGCTATAAAACAGTAGTGTGGCTCCTGTGTCTTATATACCACTTTCATACCGCTTGCATAGTGCTATATCCTGCTTGGTGTGGATTAGGCCTAAGTGTTGCATTTAAAGGTCCTTGCTAGAATTTGATATATTTAAACCTGAACATAAATTAATGAAAAATCTTTCTTTATCTTCTTCCTGCACACCATCCCAGGCTCTTTAGCAAGTAAAATACGTCGTAGAGATACTCTTGCAATCAAACTTGGCAATAGGCCATCGAAAAAAGAACTGGAAGACAAAAACATCTTGCAGAGAACTTCTGAAGAGGAGAGGCAGGAAATCAGACATCAGATCGGCACAAAGCTAGTGAGGTATCAGCTGTAATCTGAACAAGTTTGGGAGGTGAGGGGAAAGCGTGAAGGCACACCTGGTGTCTGGCACAGACTTTGTTTCCCATTTCTTTGAGCTGGAGATACGCCTTAACACAATGAGATAAATAAATACATTCCACTTCATAATTATGAGCCCACTAAAGACATCTTGGACTAGCTAACTTTGTTCTAATTTGAATAGAAGGAACTCACTGTTTTTCCCTTTCTACACATGTAACAGTATTGTTCATAGCCAATATCTGGGCCACATTCCACTTCCAACCATTCATACTTTTTGTATTGAAGCTAGGCCAAATACATAAGGCAAAATGAATAAATACTTTGAGTGATTTCAGACATATTATTGATGAATTTCTTTGATCAGATCACACCTTGCAGTGACATGAATCAAAGAGTATTTCGCCTTGACTGCACATAATTATCTCTAGCCTTACACCTTCTCTGGCCTTCTACTTATCTATTGCATAGTCTCATTTGATTCCCTTATGTATTGCCTGAGCCTATTGAAGTAGGTGAGTAGGGTTTTGTTTTATTTTAGTTTTCAAAGAATGCAAATTCACTTAAGTTTGCTCCATCCTAGCAGCCTAAAAGCATACATGTCATTGATTCATACAAAAGCATATTCACAGTTATGTAGTTCACTTTGTGAAAAGTTAATACAATTTTATACATAGATTTGGTATACTGACACCTAAATGATAAATATGCATGTATTTCTTCAGCACCAAAGTTAATAAGCACAGTCATAACTATAAATTGTCAATTGGCATTTGAAAAACTGTTTTGAAAAGCCCCTCTAACCCAGCTGAAACCTCGATGACTGCATGCTTATTTTATTTTTTGCAGGAGACTTAGCCAGAGGCCTACTTGTGAAGAGCTAGAACAAAGAAACATCCTGAGGCGTAAGCATTTCAGCCTGATTGGTATCTTTAGAATGCTATAATAACTTTCTGCCAGGCCATGTAGTAATAGATTTACAATTCAAGAGAAATCAGTCTTGAGTAGCATCTTGACATTACAGACACTGGCCCAATTCGCACAAAACAAGGGTGGTTAATAAGCCACCATGCCCTGATGGCTAGGTGCTGCCTCCAGTATCAGAGTCAGTAAGCCTGTACACACCAATTGCTGGGGAACATGGGTGAGAGAGTGGGTCCCTGGTCAAGAGCTGGTTTGCCACTGTGGGAACAGAGTGCTGCACTAGATGGACCCTTGGTCTGATGCAGCATGGCTCTTCTTTTGTTCTTATTAACTACCCCTGCATGTGCAAATCCAGTCATCGATTAAATCTGCAAGTGTCACTGTGAATCAAGTGAAGGTTCAGAAGGCCACCAAAGTATCTCATGGGACCTTCCCATGCTTATATCAAGATTCTCTTGAATTTAGTTCAGTTTCACTGTTTCTTCAATGTTTGGTTCTCATCCAAATTCATTTTATACCAGGAGTGGGCAATCCTCAGCCCTCGGCCACCTTTCGTGAGGGCTGCAGAGCCTCAGGCAAGCTCAGCCCATGTCTTGCCTGACTGGCTGGGGAGAAAGTGGCCCCTCCTGTTTGAGGAGGGAGTGGATCCCACACTTTGCTCAGGTGGTTGGCAAGGAACCACTGAGCATGGGGAAAAGGGGGCTGGGCTGAAGAGAACATTTATCTGCAGTACCATCCCATTTTCCCCATGGTTCAGCTGTTCCCTGCTAAGCAGCCAGGGAGATTGAGGGCGGGGACACACACACACACACTGCTTTTAAATTTAGAAATTAAAATTAACAACAGTGCTGGGGAATCTTAATTTGGATTGTAGGGAGAGAAGGGTGAAATCTGATGAGTGACTGGAGGGAAGTGAGTGAGGCAGAGGACATATTCACTCTACGCAAATACAGCCCTCAGAGATAAAAAGTTGCCCACTGCATGTAGATATGCATATGCTTATGTGTGCGTGTATGTATTTTGTGTGTGTCTGTGTATATATGTGTGTGTGTGTGTGCATGTGTGTGTGTGTGAATGAATGACGTATAAATATTTTTCCCCTTGAGACACTAGGATAGTGCATGAGCACATGAAATGCCAATCTGAAATCTAGATCAAAAAGCTTTAGACTTGTCCAGAATTCTGAGCCACAACAGATGAAAGCAGTCAGTTTCTAGCATCATGCACAATGATTTGAATTGAGCATCTTGTTTTGTGACCAAGGCATCATATCTGTGCATTGGTTTAATAGCATTGAATTATAACAAGGAGACTGAATATCTTTAATCTTTCACAACGAGTTTAGTTAATAGCCACATTATATTTAGCACATTGCAGATATGGAGTCTTAGTGTCTGTGGGGTTTGCCATCTTGCCAAAACTGGCTTTCTAGAAACATGCTGTAGCTCTGTGTGCCAGCTGTGGAATATTAATGATTATCTTTGTATGTAAAACCAGCAAACAGAATCTGCTTTCTGCAGCGTTCCAGTATCCCAGAGCTCTGTTTGTTTTTTCTTTTTCATTTCCTTAGCAAGCCTGCAAAGTAATCTAAACATAACTAATCCCCACAGGGACATGGTGGAAAGTTCAGTTTTATGCTCCTGGATTACATTGGAGCAGAACACTTGAATGGTCTGTGTGTGACAAATGGTCAAATGGATGGACGGAAATCCTGTCAAATTAAATAGATCAGAAGGCAATATGGTATAAATTGCCGTGCATTTGCTTTATATGTCAAAGCTACTGTGTAAAAAGGCTGCTGATAGATACATTAAGTTTGAGAGCCAAACCAGTATGGAGAGAAAATGGGTTAAAAATATCTAAGCTGAGTTGTTCTCGCAGTACAGTGGCAACTCACAACTCAATCTGCAACTACCACATCATAAATCAACCCATTTTCTGCATCCTTGTGGTAATGGGGTAAATATAGACTAAGTGGTAGTTGTGATGAATAAATTGCAAGGCCACTCTTCTAAGAGCACAACCTAGCCCAAACGCTCAATGTCAATATGCCATGTTAATCATATGAACTACTGATTTACTGTCCTCTAAAGCCAAATATTTTATTTGGTATATCACTGCTTAATTTGTCACCATCTATAGCCTGTATGAGATGTAATTCATGCAGCAGATATAATCTTAAGGTTCTAAAGCCAGGCTCTCAAAACTCTGGCCCATGGGTGAAATCAAGCCTGCCTTGAATTTGGCCCTTGGCCGGAAAAAGGTTCGAGATCCCTGTTCTAAAGAGATGTCTGACCTGCCATGGGTAACCAAGGGTAACCAAAAATGAATACTGGAGGTAAAGAATAAAGGCTTGCAGAACATTATTGGTGCTGGATGACAACTATGAGGCTTTTCTGTTCAGCTTTGTCAGTTGTGAGAGATTATGGACTCCAAGGCCAGCCTACCTTGAGACAGATTAGGATGGAATTTAAGGGCAGCAAATGTTTGTTGATCACTTGTCTGAAATTTGCCACCTGCTATATCTGGCTGGCAGCGCCCAACAGAATGTGTGTATGATGTGTCTTTGTCCTTTCCGGCACCCAAGGAAAGGGGATTGGCCAGCTCCACCAAGCCTGTGCATCGGTTTACAGCAAGTAGCACAGCCTGCTGGTGTAATGTCTTCACACCCACACCCACACTGCCAATAAGAAGCAAGAGTCTGCACTACTCTTTCTGCTGTTAAAGTGACTAAAGAAAGGGAGAGCTGTTCGCTGCGCCTTCACAGTTGTGTATAGCACATTCTGAGCTTGACAGCACAGCCCAACCATATCCCCATGCTGCTAAGGGGACGTCTTCCTATCTTGGTCCCCACACAGGCTGCTCCTCCCATAGATTGGGTAGTGAAGGAGCATGCTTGTTTCACTCTGTTGCTCCTCCCTGCTTCTTCACTCCAGCTGTG
This sequence comes from Anniella stebbinsi, assembly GCA_029215795.1. Taxonomy (NCBI): domain Eukaryota; kingdom Metazoa; phylum Chordata; class Lepidosauria; order Squamata; family Anniellidae; genus Anniella; species Anniella stebbinsi. Next base: position 195,722,488 of record JARDYH010000003.1, read on the forward strand.
TTTTAGGTAGGCTGGTGGAGGCAGACAGTATTTCTGTGCTTCAGGAGCATAAATGTATTTTGCAAGCCAGTCCTTATAAGCCCCTCCCTTCAGACACCTGAAGAAACGGAACTGATTCAACATAGCTCCTTCTGAACAAAATTACTCCTTTCTCCCACGCTCTCCCATGTTGGAAGTGGTCTGGAGGGGTTAGTGTGGCCATATATAAAAGAGGGCAGGACTCTTGCATATTTAAGAGTTGGGTAGAAGAAGGAATTTCAGCAGGTGTAGCTTTTCATGCAAGCTACTCCTGCTGAAATCCCTTCCTCTACACAACTATTAAACATGCTTCTAGCACCCTAAAGTTAGTGCATATGCCCTCACAACCCACAGGGAAGAGTTCAGGTATTTATTTTATTACATTTCTATATTCAATGGCGAAAGCTCTCAGGGTGGTGCACAAGAATTAAAACCATAAAATACAATATAGAAGTTTAAAATTACAGTATAAAATAAAAATAAAAAACCCAAATAAAACCTAGCAGCAGCACAAAGATTTAAAATACAGCTATATATTTTAAACAACAGAAACTGAAAAACTAAAATGCCTAGGAAAATAAGAAGCTCTTCATCTGGTGTCGAAAAGAGCACAACATTTGCACCAGGCAGGCCTCTCCAGGAAGCTCTCTGATATGTGTATGGAAAAGGAAAGCACTTTGTCCAAAAAGCATCATCATTCATTAGACAGAACGATCATTGCCAATTTTAGCCACACTTAGTTTAGCCATTCATCCTTTGGGATACTGGCTTTTTGTACTTTAATCCTATGTACTTTAAACTATGGGAGCTGCTTGTTCTCTGTGCTTTGTCTAAGATGATGACTGTAGAATGTGCAGAGGTGAAAAGGGGAGATAGTGGGTGAAGACATGATAATACACAGCCTGGAATGGGTTAGAAATACAAACATCGAAGTTTTGTGCACCAATAAAAGCGTAACCTATTAAAACGCCTTAAATGTGCTTTCCCCCTTCGTCTAAAAATAGAAAAGAATGAAGAAGAGGAACAAGAAGCTAAAAGAGAACTGAAGCGCAGTCTCAGCAGAAAGGTAAACACAATTTCTTGTTCAGTGTACATAGATGTGCAATGCCAAATGAAGCTGGATTTGTGCATCTCCTTTTTTCCATTCCAGTGTGGCTTTTTTGCAATATTATAGCCATGGAGATCCTTGAAAAGCCTGGACTTGTGAATGGGTTCAATCTAGGTTCTGTTAGAATTGCCTGATATATGCACCACATATCAGACAGTGCTAAAATAATCAGGATTTCTAGGGGTGTGGTGGCTGTTCATCAAGACAGGTTCTGCATGGCCATTTCCTGTGGTGCAATTGTAAAACATCACGCTCATAGTGAAGATATGGTTATATGTGACAACACTCAGAGAGCTGTAGTCATATCCTTTCGCAGGCAGTGGGTCTTTCAGTAGAAATTACATTCAGCCTCTTTCCTATAAATCTGTAGTGACTTGAGTCAACCACAACCATGTTTTCGATAGCTTTTGCCTTCCTTTCTTAATAAATGATTAGCCTATTGCTACTTTTCCTCATATGGAACTACATATCGCAAGTGGAGAACACTCTTCAGTACAGGCTCTTCAGTGAATCAGGGAAGCATGGAGAGGGGTGGGGAGCAAGCCTCTCTCATGAGCTGAGTAGTATCTATGGGGTTGATGATGTTCACTTCTACTAGTGGGACTTCGCCCACCCAACCCCAAAGTAAGGCAGTTTGACCTGTGAAAAGCAGATTTTTAGGTAGTGTTTATTCTGCTTTTCTTGCTTCGTGTACCACTGATGGACCAAAGCAAATTTCATGAAAAAAAAAACGGATAAAACCAGGAAATGCTTCTGAATGCATTTCCATGTAGATGAATTAATTCCATGGCATCTTGGGATTCATGGTACTGAGCAAAGCAAAAGCCAAGCAGAGTCAGACATGTACCTTAGACTTCAGGAAAGCAGTCTTTAGGAAAGATGCGTGGAAATACTGGAGGAGAGTGCAAGATGGGTGACAGTTTCTTAAAAGTGAGATATTGAAGGCACAATTGCAAACCATTCCATTGAGCAAGAAAATGGGGGGGTGCATCTAAAGAGAATGGGGTAACTGCATAAGGAGCTTTCTGATGAGCTCAGATTTAAAAGAACGCTTATAGGAAATGGGAGGATGGGCAAAACACTGAGGATGGGTGCAAACCAGACATCAAAGCTTTCAGGCAGGCTTAAATTCAAACCAAGTTTAGGCTTGTGAGGGACGTTAAATATATCAAAACAGAGAGGGCTGGCTATGTTCAGAGCAGAGCATGGAAGTGGTAGATGTGCTGCAAGGAGAAGACAGAGAAATGGGAGCAGGTGGTGACAGAGAAGGTGGAACTGCTCACTTCCTACTTTGCCTGAGTCTTCCCCTATGAGAGAAAGTAAGTTTGGCCTATCAAAAATAGATCAAGTTATGAAAAGAAGGAGTTGCAGCCCAAAATAGGTAGAGTGATAGTGAGGGAACACCTGGACACTCTAAATAAATTCAAGTCTTTCTGGCCTGAGAAGTTGCATCCTAGGGTACTAAAAGAACTCGTAGATGTAATCTTGGAGCTTCTGTCTATAATTTTTTAAAAATTCTGGAGAACAGGTGAAGTGCTGCAAAACCAGAGGCAATTAAATGTTCTGCCTATCTTCAAAAACAAGGGGAAAAAAGGATCCTGGCAGCTAGTGACCAGTCAGGTTGACATTGATACCTGGAAAATTTCTAGAAGAAATAACTAAGCAATCAGTCTGTGAGTATTTAGGAAAATTGCTGTGATCACAACTGGCCAACAGAGGTTTCTCAATAACAAGTAATGCCAAACCAACCTTATCTCCTTTTTAAAAATATTAGATATTTTATTAATGTTCCAAAGATGAACAAACAAACTAATTTCTTTTATTTACTGTATTGCTCAATAGCCAAAGCGGTTTAAATCTAGTTATTGACAGAGACTAGTACATTTAACTCCCCCACCCCTTTACTTTGCAGACAAAAATATAGGTAAAATCCATTGGCTGCTTGAAGGTTTTCGTTATAGTTCTTCATAATAACAAATTATATTTACTCTATTCCATAATCTGAGGAAAGGCTTTAACCAATATTGCTGCACATGTCCCTGATTTGTCTTTAAAATAAAATTATGAGGTATATTATAAAAATCAGATATTTTGACTTGAGCTAATTTCAGTTGGTACATCAATTTTTCTGCCATGGCCATTTGCCACCATATCTCATTTTTTGACAGAATTACTAGATAGGGGAATGCAGCAGTAGACATAGCATATCTTGATCTCAGCAAACCGTTCAATAAGGTTCCCCATGATAATCTTGTTGGCAAGCTGGTAAAATGTGAGCTAAATGATACTACCCTTAGGTGATTTGTAGCTAGCTGATGGACCATACTCAAGGAGGGATAATTAACAGCTCTTCATCAATGTGGAGAGATGTGACAAGTGGGGTATCGAGGTGTTGTTCAACACCTCTATGAATGACTCAGATGATGGAATATAGGGGATGCTGATCAAATTTGCAAATGGCATAAACTGGATGTGGTAACTAATACCTAGATGACCATTGGGGGCTCTTCCAACTCAATGATTCTAAGTCCTGCTTGTTTTCTGTATTTCTCTCTTCCAAGGTTAGTCTTTGTCCTCAGTTTTCCTTTTGTTTATTAAACTTGCCCTCTTTTACAGCTCAGTCTGAGACCAACAGTGGCTGAACTTCAGGCAAGACGAATCCTACGTTTTAACGAGTATGTGGACGCAACAGATTCTCCAGATTATGATCGTCGTGCTGACAAGCCCTGGGCAAGGTTAACACCTGCAGACAAGGTAAGAAACAAAAATTAACCTATCAGTGTAACCTTTTTTTTCTGGACCTCAAAAACTTTAGCCATTCTGATGTTTAGCAGAGTCCCTTGCTAGTTCCTGCAATAGTGGCTGCTCCCAGAGAGGAGTGCATCTATCTGGCAGGAGCAATGCACTAAATGTGGCCCTTGTGTACTAACCAATTTTTTTACCAGTCTATGTCATCTTATTCAAACTGGAATACGCTCTGTAGTATCCTGCTTAGGCAGGAGAGGAGTAAGTAAGTGCTATCATGATTCCCATTTATAACACTAACATATCTGGACACTCCAACCCCTGCCCACATATAGGTGGGTGTGGTGTGGAGCAAGCCAGTGAAAGCCAGCATGCAAGTTCTCACAGGGACTTTGGCATGACCCCTGCCTATCTTATCTTCCTCTGTGAGGGAGGGGAGACTGAGTTGGAGGAAATTGTGGGCTGAAATCTGACTATTAAAACCCAAGAGGACAGGGATTTTTGTCCTCCACTTCCTTCAGGGAGAAAAGTGGGAGACTGGGACCTCAGCTAGATCATTTTCAACTTCAGTTCAGAATTGCTGTTACTAAGGGTCTAAGTTAGTTATGGCTAACTTAAAGTGGGTCTACTCAAAGTAGACTAACATTGGCTACTACCCAAACACTGAAACTACATGTTATGCAGCTGCTCCTAAAATTACAATCCGGTTTCTCTTCCTCCCACTTTCTGCCCCCATAATAGTCAGCAATGCAGAACTCATGCTCCTGATGTAGTAATATCATGATGCAAGATCCACCACTCCATTTCATTTCAGGGGGGAGGGGGCACAAGGAAATGTACAATATTTTGATATCATAGCATGTGTTGCATGACTAAATGTTACCATAGGAGACAGGAAGAGATGCAGGGTTTCTAGCTGCTAAAACCTAAGCCCTGCATCATCAATCAAAATGTTGTACCCACCAGCCCCACGCTAACCTCTGCATATTGAGTGCAATGTGACAGACAGCTATAAGCACATACATGTGTAGGGCTTATAGGCCAATCGGAAGTCATGTCAATGTTCCTAGTCGCTATTGATTACACTTAGGGGAGCGTGAAAGGAAGATTCTTAATGCTGTACTAAAATGCTGAAATGGGGGAGATACCTATTCCAGTTCTTAGCTCTTCATTTGCTATTGCTGAAACCATGCTTAGCTATTACCACAAGAATGAAGCAAGATAATCCTCTGCTGAAACAGGAGGCTGTGGTTTGAGATATCATTGTGTTGACGGAGTATAATAATTTTGTCACACTGTAAAGCTGTCCTGCACTGAGAGATTTGTACTTCTAATGAGATGCTTTTTGTAAAGGATTATTGAAAGATATTAGTGGTATATAAAAACAAACAAAATGAAAACAAAAAGCTCTGACCTTTATGGAGCAATGGGGCCTAAAAGCAGTGGGTATTCTGCAATAGCAGTATTTGTAATAATACCTGTGTGAAGATAGCCAGCCTTTTAAGAGAATTGCTTTGGAATAAATGAAGAGGTAGCAAATTGATAACTATTTTTCTTTTTAAATACCAATATTCATTACTCATGTAAAGTGCTCTAAATGGCTGCTGTGTTTTTAATACCTGCCTTTTGAAAACAAAGGCTTGGAATGTCCAAACAATTCACCTGATGTTACATAAAACTAAAATAGGAGCTAATTTCTAGATGAAAAGCATTATTGTTCTTGCATGCCTAGAAGCTAGTCCTCAGTCAGGAAGGGCAGGAATCCTGCAGCTTGCTCAATTGCTATGCATGAAGTATTAGTCATCCATCGCTCCAGGACTGTAGGCTGCAATGATCTCTTTTCCAGATGCCTGTTAAACAAGGGGCTGGTTAGAGTGACACATTTCTCTTCTGCCACTGCCCTTCTCAACTTTGTAGCTAGTGCAGTTTTCTGTGCTTTTGTTTTCTACTGGAATTGTTCTAGCGTGAGCAATAAATGCTCTTTGAAATAAAGGAAATGGAAAGAATAATTTATTTTCTAACCTAGGAGAGAGGAAAATAGACTGTGAGTGTGACTTAAAGCAACACAGGAGAGCTCTTGTGCGCCATTCCCTGTGTCTTCTGAAACAATGGAAGATCGGAAGAGGACAAATCTAAGGTTGTAGGTGTGTGCTGAGGTCATAGAAGCATCTCAGCGGTTCCCAAACTTTTAGAAACATAGACAAGTATTCCTGAGCTGTTTGTGTTATAAAAGGTCTGACCCTAGAGTGATGCGAGCAAGCACTAACCTACTATATGAGAGCAACATCATGTGAATTAGCTCTGAATTACTACTAGTCCACAATGAATCCTTAGTTTTAAAACTCAAAGTGAGTTTTGGGGGCCTCTTCCTTCATTGGAGAGTAGATTTCTCCTGACATTAGTTCATGGGGGGGACGGGGGCGGCTCTCTCTTTTCAGTTACGGTTGAAATGCCATGATAAAATATTATTCTTCAATAAATACATGACTGCACTGAGAAAAAATGTTCTATTAAATGGGTAGAGATTAGACCATAAGACACAAAATATTCTTTTCCAGAAAGGGCATTTGGTTACACAAAGGTATATTTTTGTTGTTTCCATTCAAGAGCTATCCTCATATTTTGTGTCTTTTAATTAGGCAGCAATACGGAAAGAATTAAATGAATTTAAGAGCACGGAAATGGAAGTACATGAAGAAAGTCGACAGTTTACAAGGTGAGAAACTAATTTATTTCTAGACAACAAGAAGTTGTTTGTCTGTTTTTGGGGGGGTTAGCATTTCTAGGAACTTCTACAATTAGATCGTTGGGATAGCCAAGATGTTCACTAATGTCATTTACCTGTGGCTTAAAATAACAATCATCTGTCCATGAACACTCTAGATCTGGCACTCCTACAGCAGAAACTGCACCTTTGCCCAGCCATTAGTTTGGTGGTGCAAATGCCAGGCCTGAAGTATAGGTTGCCTTGGCCACCTCCTATTTGTCTTGGTCAAACATAACTACCTGGAAACAAACCAGCAAGCAGTACAGCTCAATTAAAATAGGCATAACATGGGTAAAACACCTAGCTTTCACAAGCAACCTAGCTGCTGCATTTTGAATAAACCGCAGTTTCCAGGAGCTTTTCAAGGGCAGCCCCCCCGTAGAACACAGTAATCTAATCTAGGGGTAACTAGAGCATGAATGACTGTGGCAAGGTCCACCTTCGTCAAGAACAATAGCAAGCCAAAGTTGGAAAAAGGTGCTCCTCACAACTGATGTCACCTGCACAACGCTACTAGCAAACGTGCCAGATGAAAGAACACCCCAACCTACGAACCTGATCTTTCAGGAGTGCAGCTCTGTTCAGCTTGGTTCTTCCATCTTTTTGGGATTAAGTTTCAGTTTATTTTGCTCCATCTATTCCCTCCATGTCACCAGGCAGTAGTTCAGTACTTCTACCACCTCCCTAGGCTCAGGTGAACATGAGAGATAAAGATAGGTATTATCCACCTACTGATGATGTTGCAACCCAAATCCCCAGATGAGCTCATTGAGCAGTTTCATGTAGACGCTGATTATTATAGGGGACAAGATGGAATGCTATAGGCCACTAGCTAAGGGAAGGAGCAGCAATTCCCCAGCACCAACATCTGGGTCCTGTCTGACAGGAATGAATAGAACCAGCCCAGTACAGTACTGACAATCCCCCTCCCCTCAAGATGGCCTGGAAGGATACCATGGTCAGTTGTATCAAAGTCCAGGAGAATCAGCAGGGTTGCACTCCCGTGTCTATCTCCCAGTTCAAGTCTTACACTAGGGCAGCTTTCCTCAACCTGGTGCCCTCCAGATGCGCTGGACTGTAGATCCCATCATTCTCAGCCAGCATGCCCAATGGGGAAAGTTGGGAAAGGCTGACTGGGGCAGTTTCCATCCCAAAAGCACACCAAGGACCTGACTAGAAAGAATCTAGATAATTAGTTTCATCCAGAAACCCCTAAATCTGTGATACCACCACCACTGCAACATAGTTTTTAAGATGAGTTGACCAAGTAGCCTCATATTCAGCTCAATATGTGCTTACAGTCCCAAACGCTTATATATAATTAACTAACTAGACCAAAGAAAAGGACTCTAAATAACTTAGAAAATGGTAGCTCTAAGGGACTACTTTAACTTTAAAAGCACAAGTCATCTAAGTTCTTGAGAGTAGCTTCAGACATGATCTAAGCACAAGGGTTTTGTATTTCGTCTCCCACCTCCTGCCCCAGTCCAGAGATGTGAAAGTTCTATTTCAATTGTGTGAGAGGCAGGGAATTCAAGGTGTGTTCTTTCCACCAGCTCCCCTATCTCCAAAGCAAATTTCAGTCCCATAATATAATATAATATAATATAATATATAAAGTAGAGAGACATTCTGCTGGTTAAATTTTTAAAAAAAATCAAACCACTTTAAATATAACCTAACTAAAGGATTCCTTTTGCTTTGCTTTTCTAGGGATCAAAATGATTTACAAGTTTTGAAGCATTCTGTATTTTTAAACTTTTCACAAATATCCATTCAGCTTTCATTCCTTTAATCCCTGTAATTAGAATACTATTCCACATCCATCACCTTACAGAGAGTAAAGGAGTGTTTTTGTCAATCACAGGCTTAAAAAAGTGTAGAAGAGATTTCATTTTCATGTCAGTCATTCGGACTTAAACATGTTTTTGGAATATGGATTCTCAAGTCCTATATGAAGAAAACACTTATTTATGATATTTAACTCCCTCCTTTTTTTCACATGGATATTTTAGCATTCAGAAATTGGGCTTTTTAAAATTGTTCTGACCCTTCCTGGATCTTCAGAATGAGTAGAGAGAGAAACTGAAATAATTACATTTCTGTTTACCAATTGCAGGTTTCACCGTCCATAATAGACTGAAAATATCCTGTAGTCTACACACAAACTTACTTCCCGGGGAAAGCATAGCATCTTGAAGACCTGAGAGTGCATTGCAACTGAAATGTCTGCAGCAGTTGAACCTGAAGTCATTGAATAATGTGGTGCCCACATTTAACAAAAGAGATGACTAGAAGAGATCCTGACAGCAATGCAGAAATGGCCACTTAAAAATAGAGGAAATGGAATCGAGAGCATCTTACTCATTGTAAATGATACTGTTTTTTCCCTCATTAGCACCTGGACAAAGAGGAAGAACTGAAGAGAATTGTTGACAAGAAGTAATAAAAATCCACTTTCAAGTAGGGTGAGAACAGACAGAGCTGAGTCTTTTTACTTATCAGACAACGAAAGAAAGAAGAAAATTATTAGCATTCTTCATGGAAGTCATTTAATGCTACATTAGGATATTGGATAACACCTGAAAGTGCAGATCCAGGAAAGTGAGCAGTTCTGCGTATGCAGTTCCAGAATCCTCAGCTTTTTTGTAGCCAGGTGGAGAGCTACCAAGTCCCCTTTTCATAAACAACACTTACATTGCAGCAATTTAGGGTAGTGCCAGTGAATTTGCCAGTGATTAGTCCTAGCACGATTCATAATCGTTTTTACAAATTTTGACTGTCATGCTTTTAAAATGTGCATTGAGACTGCAAACTTGAGCACAGCTAATGTTCTCGTGTGAGTTGTAGAAACTTCAGGAGAACATTTGAGCATGTAACTGCACAGGATTGCAATACAAATGTATGTTCTTTTATACCTTTTTTAGAAGTGGAAAACCGTGGGTCCTGCATAATCATGAATCCTTTGAGAAACATGTCTAGGAAAAAGAAATAGGTGAGACAATATGAATGCAGTGAAAAGATGCAGACTATTTTTTTTTAAAATCTGCTTTTTAAATCATGGCCAAAGTGATGACTTCAAACCTTGTTAAGGCAGACAGTATTGACAATCAAATTCTGAAGCCAAACTGAGAAATGAATGTGCCCAAAGCAGCTTATCATGTAGTTCGGAACTATAACCAGTAGTGTCCTTTATTTGTAGCTTTAGCTACATTTAATGGATACTTGAATTAGGGTAGACAACATAAGGCCTAGAGGCTGAATCTCACGCACCCTCCAAAGCTTTCCCTGCAGCCTATGTTTCTGCTATCTGCCAGCATGATTGGACATTCCAGGGCAGAAAAGGGCAAGGCAGGAGGAGGTCTTCTAGGGGGCGGGGAAGCATTGGCAAGCCATATAGAATATATGAGCATTACATTGCCTCTGTTTTGGACTATTGGCAAAGAAAACTATCATGGATGTGATCCTCCTATGTGTGAGCACTGCATCCAGGCAGAGGGATCCCTTAAAACATAACAGAGCTTTGTTTCTCCACACCCTTTTGCATGTATGAAGAGGCGCAACACCAGGGCAGTCTACAGAATGTGGACTTGTGCACGTTTCCTAAACCTTTGTTTATCCTACTCCCTCCACTTGGTCAAGTAGAGAGAAGGGGGCTGGACTGGGATATGGGAGGTGGAGACAGACCTCCCACTCTCTGAAAGAGCCTGATGCACTGTGTGTGCCAAGAGAGGAAAAAAGGAAAACCAGAGGTCTGTCATGCCGTACCTTACAAGGATCCCTCTGCCTGTAGGGGAAAGGATCATGCCATAGGTGTATCTATAAAAACCCTTGCGAATACAGCAGAAAGGCCTTGGAACCTACAGCCTGTATTTGCTGTGTGTGAATAATGTGGAGCAAATTGTCTACTTTTATACTATCTTGTAATTGTATTTGTGAATATATGGTTAGTCAAGTTTAAATATTATAAGGTGGTGTAAAAGGCAATATGTGCTTTATTATGTTGGCCCTAAATATGGTGGCTTATTATAAGCCTATGACATTGTTTACACTAAAAACTGTCTTATATTAGCACTTATTTATCCTTTTAATGTACACGATAAAACATCTGGCCTGAAATACACAAGGGCATGTATTGCAGTATTACAATATATATATATATATATGCTATTTATCCTTTTTAATGTATGTACATACTACAATTTATTTTTGTCCATGTGCCCTGTTCAGTTCTTAATTATAAAAGACATGTATTTTTTTCAGGCAATAAATGGTCTCTGTCATGATTTTTTAAAACCTCAGAACTTGCTTTATCCTTCTGGGTTGTTTAGTTATAAAATTAAAAGTTATCAGACACGGCGGTCTTATACATATCTACTCACTTGTAAGTCATACTGAGTTCAAAGGGAACATATTCCCAGGTAAGTGTTTAGGACTGCAACCTGAATTTTTAAAAAGCAAAAACACAACCAGGCTATGCAGGTGTTTGCTTGAAACAGGGGTACAGTAAAAGTGGGGGTGGGACATGAACAAGCACACGCAAGCCTCACCCCCAAACATCCCTGTGCTGCCAGCTACATTAAAGATTGTGGCGGTTGAACACAAAGTTCTGAACATGCTTAAAATGCTGCCACAATTGCCAACCTTGCTTTATCAATATGTGACCATATTTCATGCAGAAGGGGGCACAGGGATGGCTGTGGGGTGGGGCTTGTGTACTTGCCTTAGCTGCTCTCATTTTGTAGGCAAACATCTGCACAGGGCTACTGTAGCTGCTAATATTGTATCATATTCAATCAATCACTGAATTTGTACACCACTTCTCTATACAGTATGCTCAAAGTGGTTCACAACAAAACATGAAAAAGCAATACAGCATATATTTAAAAATCAGAAAAATTCATAACTACTACATAAAACAACAATATCGAAACAATCATTCCATTATCAACGAAAACAAAGTGAAGTACCTTCTGATTTTGCTAGTTAGACTAGCAGTAGAGTGTTGCCTCTTAAAGAGTTTCCATGGGAAGCAGGGCCAGTGGTCAATCCCTGTTGTTGCTAGGATCAGGATGAAACGCCCTCTAGCCTGGTTAACAAACAGTAGGTAACAATTCTCCTCTCTGGTAATGGTGCTTACTAATATCCCTTACGAATACAATGTTACTTTTGAATTAACTGCAGCTGCATTTTTGCTTTTCTAAAGTTAAAAGTGATATAGACACACATCTTCTTAATTTCTAAATGTTAGGTAAAAGTGCAGAAATATTAGTAACAAATACTAATAATCAAACCACTTCATTGCAAGCAATTAGATGGATTAAAAATAATCTGAAACTGTCTGTAATCCTGCTATATGTGAACATTCCATGATGCTATTCATCATAGTATGTTATAATACCTCTCCTATCTGAGCAATTTGTTGGAGAACTTGACTGTATAACCAAGAGGGGGGGAAACACCAGGTGACAGTGCTGAATCTTCATACCGGAAAAAGGTTTTCATGTGCTGGAGATCATGTCTGTCTCGAACAGTAGGATAACAGTCAAAGAAAACACAGCTGTGCTTCTCTTGCCCTGATCCCATTCCTAACTCTCAGTGTTGTTCTCACAGCAGGTAAGGGGAGAGGATGAGCAATGGGACCAAGGAAAGCAGGGCAGGAATACATGCAGCTGCATGTCACCGCTACTTCAGAGATGTAAGAGAGGGAGAAAAATGCAATTTGCAAGATCTGGCACGTTTATATATCTATAAAAGCACCCGTCAGAAAAAAGCAGTTAACAGCCTTATGGAAAGGAAGGCAGTGACTGCATTCAGACAACACGATAGTCAGTGGTGGGGTAATAACCAACTTTACAGTTGTTCATCTAGGAGGTACTCCCCATACAACATGGTAATAAATAATCAACCGTGGTGTGGATTAGGATCAGCGCTGAGTTGACTATGGCAGCATTCGGACGACACGATAGTCAATACAACTGACGATTCCCTCCCCCCCCCCGAGTTGATTATTGTGTTGTCTGAATGCAGACAGTGAATTAAGATGAGAAGCCTATCCTGATCCTGTTGGTAAATGACAAGTTATACAGTATTGCTGCAACTAAGGCAGTTACTTAAATGCAGGCGTCAGTCAGAATCAACTTTCATTCAGCAACAGTGGAATTCCCCCAGATCACTTAATTTTTATATTTTACATATACTAATAATGACAGCTTAAAATACATAAGCAATAAGATTAAAGAAACTCTAATACTTCACATAATACAGTAAGTGAGGGGAGCTTTTTCATGTGGAATTGCAGAGCTTCAGATTTTGAATAGACACCTGTTTTTGTGTCTATGGGCTGCACGAAATTCTTTCCGAATTGCTGCAGCACAATAGAAAATAATGCAGAAGGGGCACTTCAGGGGACAAACTACATGCAACTCCGGAAGGGAATATCAAACTCAAAGTAATTTGAAAATGGGGAAAAAAAGAGAGAGGTTGAGTAATGGCTGTGCGAGCCCTAAGGGAAATTGCAAGAAGAAAGAAAGTGATCCCAGACATGCAAATGCAAACGGATTAATTGAACTGAACCATGGGGTCAGCACCTTTTCTGTGTTGAAAGGCAGTACAAAGAGTCAGCAATTATTTTAGGAAATTTGATCATGTTCCAAATCCACAGTCATGCTTTGCAAGCTGATATGGTAGTGGTTTTGACACTAGGGCACTTCAGCACTGAAGAGGCACTGTTTTTCTTCAATCAGCTGGAAATGGAATTAAAATATAGCACTTAATATAGCATTGTATTTTCTAGCACAGCAATGCCGAACTCCTAACCCAAGATCCCTCATTGATGTTTACTGTGGAGTAAGTTCTATTTAGCAAAGGTCCCCTGCAATTTTAATTGCAAGCTTTCTCCTGGTAGCAACTCCCTCTAATTGCTTCTTGTCGAGCACAGCCAATGCATTGCTGCTTCATTATGCTTAGGGAAAATCTAGCATTGGTTCCTCCACAGAATTCAGTATACCCAAAAGTTAAAGCACATATATCTATGGCTCAAAATGTCAAAATTCTCCACCGAGAAGGCCAAAATAGCATGTACAAACCCTCCCAAACTTTTGTGACCTGCCCTTCCTTAAAGGAGTACAAGATGGCGTATATGGTTCTGTGCCCCCTGCTTTCATTCTCAACACAATTCTGTGAGATAGCTTAGGCCAGGGGCTGCATGTCTTTACTTGGGGAGAATGTGGATAGGGAGACATTAACTTCCTTTCTCATAAGACTAGAACCCTAGATCATCCCGTGAAGCTGATTGGTGGGAGATTCAAGACAGATAAAAGCATGTTCATCTTCACACAGCTCATAGTCAAACTATGTAATTCGCTACCACATGATGTAGTGATGGCCACCAATTTGAAAGAGGGTTGGAGAAATTCCTGGATAAGACTGTCAATGGCTACTAGTCCTGATGGCTCTATGCTACCTCCAGTCTCAAAGGCCGCAAGCTTCAGTACACCGGTTGCTGGGAAACATGGGTGGGAGAGTGCTACTGCACTCATGTCCTGCTTGTGGGTTTCCTGTTGACAGCTGATCGGCCTCTGTGTGAACAAAATGCTAGACTAGATGGAGCCTTGGTCTGATCGAGCATGGCTCTTCTTATGTTCTTACTTATTTTTCTTTTTTTAGTTTTTTCTTTTTTAAAATATGCATATATAAATTTGTATAGTCCTAGCAATGAATACATATGAAATGCATATATATGCAATTATACATAGGCTTCCCCAAAAGCAAACCAGATATCCAAATAAGTATCCATTTCAAGGTGGCCTCTATATGCCACCCATTCAAATATTGACAACGCTGTAAGGTCCTCAATCCATTGCATTATAGGAGATGAGCATTTATCTTTCCAATATTAGTCTTTCAGCTGTCAAGATGGAGTGGAGAATTTCCATGAAGCAGGTAAATAATTTAAAAGAGTGTGTACATCAATGAATATGAAAGACTGTTCCAGTGCAAAATTTATCCATATAATAACCTCCTCCCCAAAAGAAGCAACTTCTAAACATAACCAAAACATATATTTAAAAGCAGCAACAGTGCCGCATGCCTTTACTCTGGACCCCCAAGAGTATCCTGGCTCTCCTAATGTGGCTAAATTCCCCCCTCCCCATTTTTACTTTCTACTCCCTCCCCGGAGCTCCTGATACAAATTGCTCTTACCCTGCCACTGCTAGCAGCAATGCAAGAGCCATCTCATCAGGATCATTAGTGTGTTTGTGTGGCTCGATGTGCACGGATGTGTGCATATATGCATGCACATACACGTGTGGCTCAAGCCAGCAAGCATCAACATACAACCCTTGGGGTTGAAAAGATTGTTCATCCCTTGGTTAGGCTGAGAGATGGTGATTGGCCCAACTCACCCAGTGAGTTTCATGGCTAAGTGAGGATTTGGCCCTGGTCTCACTGGTCCTAGTTTATCACAACGCTAGCTCTTATCGGAGTGCCTTTGAAGCCGACCTGTCCATTTCTGAAGAAATGTGCCCTGTTTTAATCGGATACAATATGTCTTGGGATTACGTATCACCAGCTATCGGTGCTAAAATGGTGCACACCTCCAACCACCCTTTAAGGACATCCAGGGTTGGGGGAGCAGATTTTTACAACCTCTTTAGACAACTTGTTCTACTGATGAATGGTTTCAGTTTAGGAAATCATTCCCACCATTTTTTTATATTCAGGTGTGAGTGCCAATGCTTATCTATCTCAAATGGCACGATCTACGCACAAGAGGCTTGGTGGAGCCCCAAGAAGGCTTGTAAGAGTACAAAAAAACTGGATTTTAAAAACGTAAAGTGGGGAGGCCCCCAAAACAGCTCAGTGAGGACTGAGAATGGCCACAGAATGCTGACTGTTGCGGATGGGGACAGAAAACCAGACGGAAGGGAAAATGTATCCTGGAAAAGGGCATGGCTGTCTGACTGGAACACTATAAACTATCATCTCCGTTTGCTTTTCAACAACGATCGGGCCCCTCCTCACAGAAGCCACCCATTCTAAACGTGAGGTAGAGAAGAAGCAACAGACAGCAAAGAATTGCTACCTAAGGATACTGCTGCTTTTACCAACTGGGCTGACTCCTCCTTTCCCCTCCCACCTCACAGAGGTCGTGGGAACAAAGTGCCCTGCGAGGAAGAGACGATGCAACAGACAACAAGGCAAACTGACCTCCCTGCCGTCTCTATTCACTGATGCTTTTAGTTGCTGGCCTAGAGTCCTCTTCCCCCTCCCCCACCGAGGCCACTGTATAGCATTTAAGAAATGGTGTTCGAGTTGTTTTTCTTTTCCCTCCTCATCTCTTTCCCTTTTTTTAGATTGTAGCCCTATGGCAGCGATTCTTGTTTTTACTGATCTGGGAGCCTTTCCAGCTGAAGAAAGGGGTATAACTGCTTTAGCTTAAGCAAACGATCAAGTGCATTCCACCCTGAAATATTCTGTTTCCGGTTCCAGTTGTAGTTCCTAATAGCTAACGCGGGCAGTCAGATTTATTATATATTCTTCCATGAAACAGAAGGAAGCATACATAATGTTCTTAGGTGCTCTCTCATGCAGGCACTGATCAAACCCAGATTAATTTGGGTCAGCAAGATAGTTGTATCATCATTTGCTTTCAAACTACGCCTTGAGTCAAACCCCATAGAACCTAGGAGTAAACTAAACTCATATACCAACATCCAGATGGCCAAATATTGCTGATTCTGATTCTCTTTCAACTCATCCCCATCCCCTGAAGGAAAAAGAATTAAAAAGCTGTTTGGCACTGTGAAATGACTTTTTGTATTAATAAAACTGTTTAGAAAACCTATTTCTCAATTCTGAGTTCAGAAGACCTATTTCTCAATTCGGAGTGCATAGGATTTGCAAGCGTTCACTTGACATGCATTACCACACTTTGTTAAGAGCTGAGCTTAATGCTTATACTGCAAGTAATGGTTATACACGTTTTTTCATGCTTACAGTAAGTGATTTTAAATTTGTGGAAGCTTCTTTTAATTCTTGAAGCTTTTCACATACCTTTGTTGTGTCGGTTGTCTTCCTAGTGTACAGATCTTTTTCTCCATCTGTAATTATAGAATATTAGAAATGAACAGTGTGTTAACATTCTCTCATTTACTCTGGTGGTAGGCAAAACACTAGGAGTTTCGGCAGGAGCTAGCCAGACGTACCTTATCCCTACCATGTTGCCCATGTATGTATGAACTCATTAGTACACAAAACAAGAGTACATATTCTTTAAAGAGATTGTTTATATTAAAACAACAAGGAGTCTTATAGCTAACAAGTTTATTCTGGCATAAGCTTTCATGGACTATAGTCCACTTCATCATATACATGTGTTACTGACTTTATATACAGTATATATGGGGTGAGCGTGAGGACTGTAAACAGTGAGGTTAGAAAGAAACTAAATGCAGAAAGTACAGTGATAGTCACATTAACTTACTAGTCACAGAACAATTGCTGTGATAACACAAACTTCTTGGAACAAGGTAAGTCAATTATTTCTTGTCGTGTGATAAAAATCCTTTATCCCAGTTTAAGCCTCTAGTGATAGAGCTGAATGTTGATTTAAGTCATATGTGATTGCTCGTGTCTTGTGTTTGTGCCACATTTTATTTGTTGATTTTAGTGTTGAAAAATTAAGTATATGTTTTAATTTCACTGTTCATCATTCTAAGATGTAATAGACTGTAATAAATGCAATAAGTAAATAGTATTTTATTTCTTGATTTCTGGTTGCCTGAAAATAGCATAATGGGAGTTAAAGGCTTCAGCTTAACAAACATGAAGTCTCCACTCCTGATTTATATATTCTGCTATTGTGAGATTTACATGCAAGAATTATTGTATATTTAATAACTTAAAAGAGATCACCCTATTTCTTACCAGCCTGCCTAGTTGCTAGACTTATCAGGAGATACTGTCCTAGTGTTACCCAAGATATCAGAGGTTTGGTCTTTCATGGCTTAGAATAAGGCCTTTAGTATTGTAGTAGCACTCTCTGGAACTCCCTACCACTACAAAACTCTTCTGAGTTGTCACTGCCTACTGAAAACACACTTTTCCCAAGAGGCGTTTGCAGGAAAGTAATCTTGTCCTCTATATGAAGACTTGATTTTGTACATTTCTTATTAATTTCTTTCATGTGAACAATTCATAAATATTGGTAAATAAGAAATGAAACCTTTAATATTATTTATTATTTGCAAAGTGCCATCTGTGAGCAAGGCGTTTTGCAGGTTAATCATAGCAAAGAGGACCTTACAGTCTAAAATGCAACAGATAGGGTGACAACAAGGAGGACAGCAGGTTGGAAAGGCAGAGAGGCACAAGCACAAGGGGAACGATATGTGCAAACGCAGTTACACATACTTATACATGCAGCCCTATCCTATGCATGCTTACTTAAAAGTAAGTCTCACCAGCCCTGTTCAGAAGACACCTTAAACCATGGCTTTGTGTCTTCTGAACAGGGCACCAGGTTCAGTGGGGGTTATTTCCATCGATATGTGCATATTATTGCATTTCTAAACTCATTTCTATAGGAAAAGGGGGGAGGCACGGCAGGATATCATAAAAAGATAAGAGCCATCCTGGATTAGAACAAGGACAGTGGCCAACCAGCTGCAGGTGGGAAACCCATAAGTAGGACACGTGTGCAACAACACCTTCTCACCCATGTTCCCCAGCAACTGATGTACATAGGTATACTGCCTCTGATACTGGAGGTAGCATACAGCAATCAAGGCAAGTATTGATGTCACTCTATCCCGGCAATTCTGTGCTGAACGTTCTCTGTGCCCATACAGATCGCTCTGAAGAAGCCGACTCCAGCCCACGGAAGAGTGTGCGACGGCACTTCCGGTCTACAGTTGAACAAATCTTCCTCCCCAATTTCCGACGCATAGAATCGGGGTTACACCACTGAGAGGCCATGGATAGAGCGACACCGCTCTGCGCCTATAGAGACTCATTGCCAAAGGCGGTTTTCAATTCTTACCGGAAGTTCTGGCTGAGGCGCTGTCATCTTTCTCCATCTCGCTCATCCTCTCTTCCCGTCAGTTCTTCCGCCAGGCAAGGAGGGTAAGTACCATTGGGTTGCGGGTGTTGTTTTTAAAGTAGCGATGCCCTTTACCTGCGTGGGAGCGAAAGTTTCCTTATCAGTCATGTCTCGCTTGACAATAAGTCTATGTATCCATCTGCGCTGCTATCAAACAGTTAGAATTGAAACTAGTGTGGAGTCTTCCTCCCCCTTCAGCAGTCTAGAATGGTTTACTCCAAGATGGCGCAGGAGGCACCAAAGAGACAAAGGCGCAAGAGCGGCGTCTTGGAGGGTAAATCCCTTTCCGGGGCCGGAAGCACGTGAAGTAGTGGGCTCTGTCAGGGGTTCGTAGGAAGTTTTGTTCTCAAGGCTCTCAGGACGTTCGGCGCGTGACGGCCGTGCTGCCCGGGTCCTCGCGCCATGGTGAGTGACTTGGAAAGCCGCGAGAGGAGGGGGCTGGGCGCGTGATCGGCGCCTACCGGTCTGCGTCGCGCCCCCAGGCCGGCAGCCTCCAACTTCAGTGGCTGCTTCTCTGACACCTCCTTCGCCAATCTGATATTTCGCCAGATCTATTGCACTACAACTCCCAGAATCCGCCGACCTGCTGTTCTTCAGGATTACAGCTCGCAGAATCCTGTAGCTGGCTATAGCCCAACACATCTGGAGGGCACCAGATTGAGGAAAGCGGCTCTGACCTCCCTCTTTTATGGAGGCGGAGGGAGAAGGCGTCTGATGCCAGCGTTTCATTAAAATCTATGGGAGTCTAGATAAAGGCACCTGCAGGGGCTTGTGCAGGGAGAAGCAGACCTGTCAGTAACAAGAAATTCACTTTTTGTGAGAACTGGAGCAAACTGGCACTTAAGTGTTTTTATTTGGTCTTGGTCTCTCCGATGTTGCTGAAGTGGAACTCCCGAGATTGAAATGTGTGTGCCCATGACAAAGAACTAAAATGGGCTGTGTTTTTCTAAATATTGGTTCCTGCAGTATGTGTCAATAAACCAGACATATAGCAAAATTTAATGCCATTTGGGAGGCTTTGAATGCAGTACAGCCTACATATTTAGGCAGGCAGAAGGCTGTCAGTTTTGGACCAGTTTCAAGTAACTAATTCTTGTCTTGCAGCCCCATAGGCGGAAGAAACCCTTCATAGAGAAGAAAAAAGCTGTAACATTTCATTTGGTACACAGAAGTCAGAGGGACCCTTTGACAGCAGATGACACTGCACCCCAGAGAGTTCTGTTGCCTGCACAAAAGGTAATTGTCTTTTATAATGTAGGAAAGTAGCTTACATCTCAGTTCTCAAGAAAGTGTGGTTTCAAAGAACTTGGGCTCCAGTCTTATACTCATTTACCTAGAAGTAAGCCCCATTCAATTCAGTGGGGCTTACATCTAAGTAGGCATGCATGAGTTTGCTGTTGGCCTTCTTAGACAACTTTGAAAGATGTTCAGACAAGACTACAATGGTTACTAACCATAGTGGGTATATATTACCTTTAAGATCACAGTCTCTGAATACCAGTTGATGGGAACAGTGGGAGAGGGCTATTGCCCTCATGACCTGCTTCCCAGAGACATCTGGTTGGTCACTGTGGGAAAAAGAATTTTGGACTAAATAGGCCCTTTGGTCTAATCTAGCTGGGATATTCTTATGTTCCTCCTGGCTGAGGAAACTTGAAATTCATCGAATTAAATCAGTTCCACTGGAAAAACTGTGTGTGGAAAACTACTGTAACCACCATGCCTATATTTCCTAAAAGATTTGCTTTTATGCGGATTCCTTTGAAAAGAAATAGTACCCTGTGATCTAAGTTTAACAATAACAAATCTTCAGGGGGATGAAGAAAAAAGAAGGGAGGAACAGAGAAAATATGGAGTATTCTTTGACGATGACTACGACTACTTGCAACATCTCAAAGAAGCTTCTGGACTTTCTGAGCTCATTCCATCCAGCAACCCAGATCAACAAGGCAGGATTGTAGTAACCACAGAAGGGGAGGTAAAAGAGGAAATTCAGCAAATTCCAGTAAGTACAAGATGTACTTGAGAACTTGTGGTGATTTGTTTCTCTTATCTTTCTCATATGAACATTCAGCATACAAATCAAAGTTGTGGTGGTGCTGGTGGGTTTTTAAAAGGCAGGGTCAACATCTTGAAATTGAATAACATTTTCTGAAATGTGTAACATAAGCACATATTGACCCTGTGAATTTTGTTATGATGGCCTCAAATGGCTCTCATTTTGACCCACTATTGGGACTAAATATTAAATAGTACTTAATGATAACATGAGTGACAAAGTTTTGTATTCTTTTGATTCATTCAATTTCTGTCAAGCAGATCTATAGAGCTCCTTTTTAAGAGATGAGAACAGTTTTACAGTGTGTATTTGTGGCAGCCATTTTGTTGGGGGGGGCATGGAGGGATTTTTTTAGCTGAACACTAATCAATTGATGTTGTTGTAGCAGCAGCATCACTATACATCAAAGAGTGTCAAGATATTTTGCACCTTTTCATACATTGTATTTGATACTAGCAGGATCGTGTTTTGAGACAATTCCATTAAGTTTATGCATGAAGAACCTGGTAACTTTTCTAGAACTTATAAGCAGGTGCGTCGATTCCCTCCAGTCTTGCTTGTCAATTCATGCTCTAGAGATGCTGGTATAGAATAACTTCTTACACATAGAAGCCCATTAGTAAAAACAAACATACACATGCTGATTCTAAGAATTCAGAAGAAAGAGACAGAAATCAAAACAACTGTATCCTCCTAGAAAGCCAGTCATACTACTTGGAGGGTTTGTCTCTTGAGGATTATCTTAAGAAAGGACTACTATTTTTTCTGGTTTTCTGTAGGCTCCAACTATTAACTTGCCCTCGTCTGTGTTTGCATCAGAATTTGAAGAGGATGTGGGATTGTTAAACAAAGCTGCTCCTGTTTCAGGTATTACAAAGAACTTTAGTTACTGGGTGGGTTAAAAATACAATAAATATTTATGGTGCAATCTTATGCATGAGTTTACTCAGAAATCCCACTGTGTTTGGACGCTTAATCTGTCTTCCTTTCAAGGCATCTGTTATTACAGAATATTTCATTGCAGAATTATTTTATTATCACCCATCATTATCAATGTGGCATAGTGGAAAATCAAGGGGAAATGAACTGTTACAGTTTCTTTCATGTTCAAATAACATATGTCTTTATTCTTTCATTGAAATCAAGTCAATTGATCACTGGCTTTACTTGATGCATTCTGCTACCATGCAGGAAAAATCACATGGAAACTGGGAAAAGGGGAATATTTGTATTTCAGGCTCGTAAATATTTTCCTTCTTACCTATGGTGAGACAAAAATTTCTTAAAGGCAAGCATGAGGGAATCTTTTACAAACTTAATGAATGGGTTCTCCATCAAATTACTTACCTCGGCATGCATGTGGTCTAGTTTAAAAGTAGAGGATTCGTAACTTTTGTGGACCTATTGGCGATACTGACCTGTTTCGTATTTTAAAAAGCATTTGGCAGCAGCCTTCCAAGTGAAAAAAAATCATTTTCCATGTGAATTGTTTCTTTAAAAATGCATATAAGAGGTGCATAGAAAAGCTGGAATGCAAAGAACTATGCAACTAGTTCCACATGCAACATAGCACATGAAACTAAGTGGAATTTCATGATTAAGGACTTGTTGTACAAAGAAAAAAGTCAAAATCCTTCTGAGAAGATGTCATTGGGTACCTTTGAAGTAACTGAATTAGTGTGGTGGGGGGGAAGGAAAACATGATCATAGTTAAGATGTATGTGAAGAGTTATGTACAGTTCCTGTTTTGTTCAAGATACTTGTTGCTCTCGCATGCATGACTTACTAGCAGTTGTTGCTTCTTTTTTACTTTCATGGGCATTTTATAGTAACCTGTGCTATATTGGATAAAATGTGGTAAACTCATTAGAGAGATTTGTGTGGATGTGCTTTCTCTTCATTTATATCTATTGTCTGCCTCATGCCAAAGATTTAAGATGGATAACAAATCAAGTATATACAGGTATGTCTCCTCTCATAGGACAGAATAAAATCTAGTTGAATATCTCAATATTTCCCAATTCCTTCCTAGATTAGGCCTGAACATTAAAGGCCATCCCGTTCAGGTGGGTTTTACAACACTTTTGAAAGGTCTTAGGTTTCACTTTGCGTCTGCAACAGAAGCCAGTTCCATAAGTGAGCGAGCCACAGAGAATGACTTTGGCTAAGTAGCTTTCTGGCTCTGGAAGTATCTGAGAAATGGATTGAATGTTGCAAGAACTACTTTATAACATGTTCTTTTAACTATCATTAGGACCTAGGCTGGATTTTGACCCTGACATTGTTGCAGCACTTGATGATGACTTCGATTTTGAGAATCCAAATAATCTCCTTGAAGATGATTTCATCTTAAGGGCCAATAAACCAGGGAGCGTAGACCAGGAAAAGGAAGCTTGTTGGTAATGAAACAACAAATGTGCTATTTTTATGTTCTTTGTATTCTTTTTTTAATATATTTTTTTGCAGTGGGGGAGAGAATTCTGTTGTTGGGTGAAACAATAATTCTAGATCCTAAACTGGCGGCAGCCCCTATAATGGACTATCTTTAAACACCTTTGCATATACAGATTTTCAGACTTTGAAAAATTACTATCTTGTCCTCAGCTATACGATTGTAAAACAGGAAAAATACTGGCCTTCTAAATAATAATCAGCATGTTAAATGGTGTAAATATTATAATGAATTTCAGGAAGGAGATGTATTTTTAATGCTAATCATAGGGAGTCTAAATGCGGAGATGAAGATGAATGGGAGGACATGGAGGAGGAAGAGGATGGGAAAGACTTTCAAAGTGATGAAGAGCATGATTCTGAGGGCCCTTTATCAGATGACACTGAAATTAGAGGACAGATGAAAGAATTTCTTTTCATGCAAGAAGAGACCAGGAGTCGTTTCACAGAATACTCCATGACCTCTTCAATAATGAGAAGGAATGAGCAATTGACCCTTTTGGATGAGAGATTTGAGAAGGTGAGGTAATAGTAATGATTTCAATTAAATTAAGGTATCATTGGGAAATGTTTCTCAACTTGAACTCATTGATTCTCATCTCTTAACTGATCCACACAAATGAATCCATGAGTAAATGGCTGTTCCATTTATTTTGTATTTCATTTTATAGCAAGACAACTGACTTAACTGCTAATCACACGTTAAGACTTTTAAATAATTTTGTCTGATACCAAGTGCCATTACTCATCTTGAACTACACATTTTCTTGTCTTTAGTGGGGTAGTAAGTAACTGGATTATTTAAGCTTTCCTTTGTCAGTGGAAAGGAAATCAGGGGAATTAAAGGTTATTTTCAAAACTAAGGGCAGTATCCAAGGGGAAATTGTGCAAGTGTCCCCCTCCTGCTAACTGTATTGCGCAAGCCAAACCCACCACCTGCAAAATTGAGATTTAAAGTTTCCTTTAGGAAGTCCAAAAAGAGCAGAAGCACTCATTTCTGGATCAGGGCAGGTCAGTGGAGCTCCTTTAGACCTCTCTCATTCCAAGAATGAGTGTTTCCAGTAGTTTCTGGTTGCTCCCGCAAGTGATAAATTCCCATCGTGCAAGCAGTAGGTCTCACAGCATGGAGTCAGCTGGGGCACAGTATTCCACTGGATGCTACCCTGAGAATCTTTTTCAAATTTGGTTCATATTTGTTACTGTGGTTATATAATTAGTTCTAAAAGCATTCATGTTAAATACTGAGGTTATTGTTTTTTCATGTTTAGTTCTTTGAGCAGTTCGATGACGATGAAATTGGAGCCCTGGATAATGCCGAATTAGAAGGTTTCATTCAGAATGACAGTACTCGATTACAGGAAGTCTTGAATGACTACTACAAAGAAAAAGCAAAAGAGTATGTAGGATGCCCTTACTTTGTGGTCGATTAGTTGAAGGAATTTCTGTACCGCCCTTCAATATCCATTTTCAGGGCAGGTCACCAGTAAAATTATAAACACATTAACACAAATTGCAATTGAAACATCAAAACCAGCAGTTGAAAGCACCATTAACATTTAAAATCTAAATGCCCTTTAAAAAGATAGAAGCATAGGCCCCAGGGAAGCCTCCCTGGGAAGAGTGCAAGAGATGTGGCACCACAACCAAATATGATGATCCACAAAAGTAGCCTTTTCTCCCAACTTCATCTTTTGTGTTTATGTAAAGGAAAAAGGTATGTTTTTGCTTTGCTGGTTTAGTGTTTGTAAATCACGAAGCTATACTTAGCAGTAAATAAATGCCACACATAAACAAACAAATAATGTATTTTTAAACCTAGTTTACTAGATAATTTCCAGTAACTACATTGAAAGCTGGATAATTTTGTTTTGAAGAATTCTGTCATGAAAAGTAACATATTTTACTACTAGTTTAAGTTGGTTGTGTCATGTTGGTTTCACAGAGAAGAGCCTGGTTAATGATAGGACTACATATCTGAACTTGGCTACTATTGCCGACAACTGCTGCTTTCTGTGTTAAAGGGGAGCCCCTATCTTATAACCATATATATGGTAAAATGCTTGGTTTGCCATTAACTTGATGCATGTATTGCATTTTACTCAATCTTGGCTCAAGTGGGTAAACAGGGTAAACAATATCTGCCTCTAGTAGCACTAAATTGCTGTGTACTAGATTCTCCTTGCCTCCCCCTTCTCAGTTTAGCACATGCGGCCACTGCTTTTACTCACCATCTTCCAGCTCATTGCTGGGCAAGTCCAGTTATGAAGTGTCTGTGTTGGAAAGAGGCAATTGCAGTTCTGATGGTGCCTTTTCAAGTAGCTCAAGGAAACGGAGAAAATATATCTCTAGCATAAGATCATTATCATCCCTATTCTAAAAACAAGCCCCACTATTAAAGCACAGTGTTCAAAAGCACTTCAGGTTTTGCCATTGCAATGAATTTTATTTATCTTTTCACCTCCCCTTGTAAGAAGGGTGTTGGGGTTTATACTAATTTCAAATAGACAACTGACCTGTGAATGTATGTATTTAATTGTAATGCCCCATAGGTCAAGGGAGATACTGCATTGGTGTATTAAATCATTTGCTAATTCCATTGAAATGTACCATTAGTATTAAGTTCAGACTTGAAACGAACTGTAGAGTTGTACGCTGAATGAGTGCATAAGCTTTCATTGCAGTTTTCAGTTCAGACAATGCATTGCAATATATTCAGCTTTCTTCCTTTCTTAGCAGTAATGGACATTGTCAAAACATATGCATTAACTTAGACACAAGTTATTTTTCTGTACCTGAAGTCACAAAAGAGTAGGCAATAAAGTGGGAACTGGATTAGCCAAATTTTGTGTGTGGGGGGGCTAACTTACTATTCTTTAGGCCTATTAAGATGAAAACCCTTAGCTTTATACAGCTAAGGTGATTGCTGGTATTATGCAAGCCTACACGGTTGTATCCAATAGTTGTGTCAGTGCTTCCACTCACACAAGTTAGCGCATCCAATTTTTCCTGAACCTTTCCCTACTTTTTTGCAGACATCTGTCCCATATCCATTCATCAGGAGCAGTTCTTCATAATGGGAAGGGTGTAATGGCAAAAATGGGGTGCCTTGACTTGTGGAAGGAGAAGCACATTCCACTCTCTCAAAACACACCGTTCCAAAACATTGTGCTGGTTCTGCTGTATTGTTTAAATCTGTATCTCTAAGAGATATTGATCTATGGGTGTGGAATTGACAGCAGTTATTAAAGTCAAATTAGGGCACAATCCTATGCATGTTTAGACAGAAAAAAAGCCCTACAACTCCCGGTATTTTCCAGCCGGTCATGCTGGCTGGGGAATGTCATAGGACATTTTTCTGTCTAAACAGAGATAGGTTTGTGCTGTTAAAATGGTCATATCATATGCTTTCATGCATCTTTTACTTTCTCCAAAAGCTGTGTTAAACCGGATTCTCTCGTAATCAAAGAAGATTCAGAGCTGCTACTGAATGAGGAAGATGAGAAAGAAGAAATCGTAACTTTGGTTATTGAAGAACCTAGAGAAAAATGGGATTGTGAATCTATTCTGAGTAAGTGTGTCCAGTAATACCTTTTTTCCAGTGGTTAAAAATGCAGGGATAATAATGCTGCCATTGTTTAGAGCCAGGGTTACATTATTTTTCAGGCAGCTTTAGTTTGTGCAACTAACACACTTTCCTTACCCACAAAAGACCTTGGTGGATTAACTATGCCTAAAATCTTACTAATAGGTTGGTTGAAATGTTTAAAATCAAGTTAATTCCTTGATTAGTCAATGTTGTATATCTTTTTCTCTTTAAGGTACCTATTCAAACTTATACAATCATCCAAAACTTATTGAAGTTCCACAAAAGGTAAATGGGAGTTCTTATTCAATATCAAGTTAAAGATGTCTGCCCTAAAATAAATGGGATCCAAAGAGCTATTCTAGAAATATCTAAAGATTTGGACACGTCTAGTGGGATTCTTGATTTTTTAGGAAAATGAAACAGTAGGCCCTCATATTGTGTCAAACTGCTCTTGAAAGGGCAGGTTGCAGGACAAGGGGGAGGTCATGGGCTATACCCCATTGGCACAAATGGAGCCTTTTTAATAGTGTAATTGTTATGCAGGAGCGGTTTGAGGTGGGTTGCACTATGTGAGGAGGAGATGGTTAGAACTTCCTTCTCCAGCAGCGACCTGGAGGGTCCCCAGCCCTGCTTTAAAGGCTGGGTGATTCTCCTTTACAATGGGTTGAATCCAGACTTAGCAATAAGAGTAGACATATTGAAACATGTCAAGTTAGTCATACATTCAGCACATATGAAGAAACAGTGTATAAGAAGAATTGCTTTCTAAAAACAACAACACTAACTTAGGCATTTAATTTCTCCCCAGTGAGATTTAAATTTTATTTCAATACAACATTTGATTTGACACTCATAGCCTGTAGTTTGGCTTAATTGAATTTTGGATCTGATTGACTTGCTGGGGGGGGGGGGGGGGGGCGGGGAGGAGGCATTAACATTGCTGGCTTATAGTTGTTTTTAGAAATGGCTTCATTAGTCTCTCTGTGTGTTTGTTATTTAGCCCAAACCAATTTTAGTGTCTAACAAAACAGGAATACCTCTGGATGTTTTGCCTCAAAGAGGACTGACAGCTAAGCAGGCTGAGCGCATGCAAATAATTAATGACTGTGACCTGCCAAGAGTATCCACACAACCACGTTCCAAAAATGAGACTAAAGAGGATCGGAAAATTAGAAAACAAGCCATCAGAGAAGAAAGAAAAGTAATGTTTACCTGTTGTTGTTGTTGTTTTACTTTCACTGCAGTCTCATTTAGTAAAATTTAATTTTGACTAAAGAAGGGATCATTGTTTTGCTAACTCAACCTAGAACCAATCATGTTTGTAACTCTTAAACATCAATCAAAGTAACTACAATTTTACTGTCGACAGTATTTATTATATTTATATTCTGCCTGTCTTCCATCAAGGAACTCAAAATACCAGGTGGTCTTCCATTTAGACACTGAGTAGAGCCAGACCTACTTAGTTTTAGCAAGGTTGCTGCATTGATGGCTTTAGACCTATAATCTTTAATACTGAATCTTTGTTTCTTGCACCCTTTCTTTCACTACTGCTATTTAGCACATATCAGATAGCAGCAATGTGCTATATATAGTGTGTTGAACACAGAAATGACAGGGGTCCTTCTTAAAAAGATTGATACCCTGTGGCAGATGGGGTAAAAATGAAAGGGGAGGATAGTGCCCAATAACGACAAAGAGTGAAGTTGCAATGGGGAGATCAAAATTGAGAAAGGCTGTGGTTTTACAAGCTACCTTTGCAGAAAAATTAGGTTCGATGAAGGATTTGAAGGGGCATACTGATAGCATCTTAAGAGTTCTAAACATAAAGAATACAGTGGCAAAAGTCACAAAGTTTGGGCTGGAATGAGCGAAGGGAATAAAGAAAGCTGACAGAATTGCTGACGGAGTAGAAAGCATGAGTTTAGAGCGGTAGAAAGCAGTGTGCTTTTTATCAGTTTAAGTGGTTTTCCAGTTGCAGCTGTATCTAGAGAAAGTGGACCTTGGCTCAAATTATTCATGCCCAGATTACATCCAGACAATACTATTATAATTCCGTCTGCATGGGGCTCCATTATAGACAGTTCAGAAGTGTCAAATGTTATGAACTCAGCCACACAGATCTTTACACACTGCAGTAGGCTGCTTGCACAGATATTTGCAGAAGGTACAATACATTTGGTAAGGTAACTCAAATTCAGTTTGAGAGATCCTGCACTAGGAATGTAAAAGAACCCAAGAACTGAAAGTATTGGTAACATGAAGCTCCTGGCCTGTAAATCTGCCTCCTGATAACAATAGGAATAAACTAGCTTCCGGATTATTGTTATGAGCTTCCTTTATGTAGCATCTTTCTAGAACAGAAGTAGGAAACCTTTTGGGCCCACAGGCACATTTTCTTGCCCCCCCCTTTCCAGGATTCACATTTCTCTTGCCTCCCCTTCTTTCTCCTTCTCCCACTCTGGCCTGTCTTTTCCTGCTGCCTCTCCTTTCTTTTCCCTTCCCTGTTACTTCTGCCCCTACTACCTCCCTTCTCAGCCTCGTGATTCCCCCCAACTCACCCCCACTGCCTATTGCACTCACCTTAGCAGCAAGGAAACGGGAATTCAGATTGGGCAATAAGTCGCCTGAACCGCTAACTTCCTGCTGTCTAACTGCTGAGCCCAGCGGGAAGCAGAAGCCACAGTGTGGGGGAATGGGGGTCTGGCGGGAGCATTTGCCGACCCCTGCTCTTGAACATACACCGTGAAAAGTACAGTACAAGGTATATGCTCTGCATCTGCATGTGAAGAATTAAGTGCTTCTTCTGTGCACTGAACCTCTTCCACCAAGTGTTTCAAAAGCCAGAAGTTGCTGACACTATCTATACAATAAAGCCTATTAGCACTCAAGGAAGAGTGCAGATGAAACCATAAGGCAATTTTAGAATTAGGATGTGTTAGGATGTTTTAATGGGTGTCCTAGTTTATGGTGTAAACTGCTTTGAGAACTTGCTGAGAAGTGGTATGTAAATGTTCTAAATAAGTAAATATGCAAATCATTTATCTGTATAGGATCGCAGGATGGAGAAGAAAGCAAACAAACTGGCCTTCAGGCAAGAGAAGACAAGGCAAGAGAAAGAACTGCTCAACCTAAAACAGAATATTCAAGGGCTCAAGTTGTCATAATTAAACTTCATATCAAGGACATTCAACAACTTATCCTTGCTGAAACTTTGGGAAAGGATACTTCTTCAGTCTGACTAATCACAGAAGTTTAAAAGTCATGACAATGATCTTTTGAAAACTGAGATCACGTCAGCATTTGTTTAAATGTAAACTCATTTTTGGTTACTTCTAAAATAAAATTGTGATATTTTTCTCCTATAGAAGCAATGCCAGCTACTTATTGACTTTTCAAAGCTTTTTTGTCTTTCATTATATTAACTTTAAAGTTAATACTGCTATAGTGCTACTTGCAGGAATGGTGTTCAAGATAAATATATTGTTTCTGTGCTCAGAAAGTGGAGCTTAACTTTTAAGCTCATGATTTCTGAATTAATGTTTACATTCTCATGCTAGTTAAGTAGAGAATGGGATCCAGTTTTGACAAAAGTATGTAAGAGCTGTCTTGAAGTATTGGACCAAGGATCCATATAGTCCACTATATGGCACTATTTCCAATAGCAGTTGGCAAGATGTTTCTGGAAAGCTCACACACACTATATGAAGAGGGATGATCTTCCTCCAGTATTTGGTATTCATAATGTCTCTGAATGGAGATTTCATTTAGCTATCAGCTTACAGCCATTACTAGATCCATTCTCTTAGATTTTTCTCTTCCCTAAACCTTCCCTAAACATCTCCATATCTTGTGGTTTCTGCAATGCTGTTTCCACTGTATATTTAATAAGAATGAGAGTAAATAGTAAAAAAAAAATGTAAAGCTGCTAACTTCTAGATAGACTTAGCTAGAGTGCTTCCTTAACTAAAGAATTAACTGTCAACTTGTCTGTAGTATTCAAACCAAAGTGCAAAAGCTTACATTGTTTTACTAGAAAACTTAGATCAGCTTTCCTTTGCATCACTAGATGATGGAGGGCCTGTGTGTGTCATAATTGTTTACTCTGTCAGCCAATGACATTTAACTTGGGCTTTTGCAAGTAAAGGAGCTAGTCAAGGAAAAGTAAACTACCTGCTGCTTCTGTCTCCCTGAAAAAGTATTGAGGGAATTTGAAATCACTGCATTATGAGTGCGGTTGCTGGGAACAGAGCAAGTGCCATAGGTATGTAATGTTCCCAATAGTTTTTGAGGCAATTTTATCTCTTTGAATGATCGTAGCACAGGCTCTCTGCTCTTCATTACATTTAGATAAAGGTGTTCCAGACTGACTGATATTTGTATGATATATAACTTGAAATGTCTCAAATGGCCTGACCACAGATTAGCACAATGAGTAAGATCATCAATAGCATCACTCAACATATTAACATCCTTATAATATCCTTTTGAATGTTTAGATAAACATCTTTTTCCCTAACTAGATAAGAGTCTATGAATTATATCTATCTTGAGAAGAGGGCAAGCATTGTGGGAAGAGAATAATTTCTAACTTTGCCTAGTTTGCTGATGGGGTTGCACATAACTGATAGTGGATAGTTCTATCCTGATACATTATGGGTTGTCCCTTCGTTTTCTGTTGTAATTCATGCATTTGCTCCAAGTGTTTCCTACTCTTGCGATTATGACTAAATTGTGACTGTAACTTGAAGGAGAAATCTTGAATTTAAAGACCCGGGGCACCATTCAATGTAGCTAAGTATGCTTCAGTTCACTGATTCCAATAGGTCTAAGAATCTTTAATAGTATGGCCTAGTGCAGCTGTCATGTTCCTGATCTAACCACGGTTAAGAAGCGGAGCATCCTGTACAAGAGGGGGGAAAAGCACACATTTCACATTTTCAGAGCTACTCACGATGCATCATTACAGATGTACCCATGTTTTCGCTAACGATTATTGGTTTCAAACATTTTGCAAACTGCTTTAAACATTGTTGAAAACCTTGATTTGAAAGTAATCTTTCTATACCTTGAATTGTTTACTTTATACGTGGAATCCCCTTACTTATACCCAGCAAGTATTTTTTAAAAATTTAATATTTTGTTCTGTAAATTCTTCTGGGGTTACTCTCTCCACCAAGAATATCCCTGAAAAGGATGCAACTTTCAATTAAAGTTGCATAAAGCTTTACACGGCTTGGGACCACAATACCTGACGGAACGCCTTTCCCGACATGAACCTACCCGAACACTACGTTCAACATCTAAGGCCCTCCTCCAAGTGCCTACTCTGAGGGAAGCTCGGAGGTCGGCAACAAGGGAGAGGGCCTTCTCAGTGGTGGCCCCCCAATTGTGGAACGATCTCCCTGATGAGGCCCACCTGGTGCCAACATTGTTATCTTTTCGGTGCCAGGTCAAGACTTTCCTCTTCTCTCAGGCATTTAGCAATATCTGAGGAGCCTGTGTTTGTTTTGTTTTTGGGTTTGTAGCTTGTTGGGTTATTGCAGTGGTTTTAAAATGTATGTGTGTATGTTGTATGTTTTTGCTGTTTTAATTTTTGTATATTGTTTTTAATCCTAGCCCAGAGAGCTTCAACTATGGGCGGTATACAAATGTAATAAATAAATAAATGAGGGTGGGTTTGGCTTTCCAGACCTTGTTGTATACCATCAGGCTTACTTGCTCACCTGCACTAAATTTTGGTCCTTTCCACTTAGATTTGATTTCCACCTTGATCAGTTTTGGAATCATGCTGTTTGGAGCCTCTTTCCAAATGGATCACATTAGGTTCTCAGCATATTACAGTGGAAAGAGCCCCGCCCATAATCCTAGCAGTTAAGAGATGTGTGGCATATAATGTCACGCCAATTACAGTTTGATCCATTTTCTCATGCCGAACTGACCATATGGGGAAATCCAGATTTTAAAATAGGAAAGAAAATGTTTATGGCGGACTTGGACAGATAGAATGGTTTTTACCCTGGACCAATTGGTGGGTGCAGATGATGAGTTCCTGTCATTCTCAGCTCTGCGTGATAAATTTAAATTACCTGCCGTAGCGGAATGGCAGTATTTGCAACTGCAACATTTGTTAGAATCTATATTTGGCCCAGCAGCGTTCACTGCTTCAGAATCTCCTTTGCTATTGGAAGCATTGATTGAGGCTGACCGGGTAAATCAGCCCACAATTCATGTTTATAAATTCTTATTATTAGTGAATAAATATGATACAATGGAGCTTCAGCAGGAATGGAATATGGAATTGGGGTGTTCTATTTTACCGAAACAATGGACCATTGTTTTGGCATCCGTATCAGATATGCCAATGGCTCTCCGGTTACATCTTATCCAGCAAAAATTACTGTTTCGGATATACTGGACACCACAGCATCTGTTTAATAAAGGTTTGTCTAAATCAACTAATTGTTGGAAGTGTTACACACCTAATGCTTCTTTTGTTCATATGTTCTGGAAATGTCCAATAGTTGCCACCTTTTGGGAGGAAATTATCAGTCACATAAATTTTATATTAGAAAGCTCTTTAATATTTTCAGATGTACATGTCATTTTAAATTACATACCAGCTGCTTGGAAACTAACACACGGTCAACGGAAATAGATTTTTCGTGCCCTTTTGACTTCCAAAAGAATTATTTTACATTGGAAAGATAAAACCACACTCTATAATGCAATGGATTGAAGACTGAACAACATTAGCAACATCTGAAAGAGTGGCATACAAATGTCATTTACAAATGGACATTTGGTCTGCCTTTACGGACGTTTATGTATAATTTATGCTACCTTTTTCCCTCCTTTTTTTACTTACCTAGAAATGATGATATTTAAAACTGAGGCTTTTGAAGTATGTGACTGTATATGTTTATTTTTTATTTTCTTTATGGTTTTTTGTTTTGTCCACAAATTCACAATAAAAAAACTGGAAAAAATATATTAAAAAATGATGCGTCGTTAGAGATGTACTTATGTTCTCTCTAATGATTATTGGTTTCAAACATTTTGCAAACTGCTTTAAACATTGTTGCAAACCTTGATTTGAAAGTAATCTTCATGTTAATAGTGGATTGTATCCAGCTGCCAGCAGAACGGACATTACTAGTGAAGCGAACCCTTCCTCACTCACCTACCCAATCTGCTCCAGAAGGTTGGGGAACTCTACAGAGCAGATCTGTAGGGTATGCAGGGAAACGGAGGAAGGGGAAGCCTTGCAAGCAGCAGTCTGCTCACATGACAATGGATAGAACAACAGATGTAAGTAATGCTGAAGAGGAGAAATGTCTTTTGGCCTACATTGTTCTCCTAGTTAGGATGTTGGGAAAATTATTCTTGCACCATCCCTGTATTGTCAGTTGGATCATATGACCACAATCCATCAACTGGACTACATCTGTGTAAGTACTTTCTTCCAAGGATTATGTATTGTCATTTTATATCTATTGTGATTAAGCTCGCACTACAGCTACCTTGCAAATACTATGAGATTACTCAAGACTTTCTCCCTTTAATAATTTGAAAGTATTTTAGGAATAACACTATATAAATACTAAGTGTTCATAACACTGCCCATATTAATAGACTATGAACAACATTCTCATACTAGAGAGAACTGACGCAGAGATTGTTTTCTCTGTATTAAACTGAACTTCCTTAGTGCAACTAATATATACACATATGAACAACCTGTTCAATACTTCTGTTTTTCTAATTATTTCAAAGAGATTATATTTGTGTAAACTAATTCCATATTACTACTGTATTTCGATAGTTGGGCTCTGGTTTGTTTTATTGCTTCGATCTGTTAGCACTAACTTTATGAATCTTTTGCAAATTAAGGGTACAATCAGAGGCTGCTGAGTATCCAATGTAGGACAGCTGGATTGTGGAGGCAATCTACTCTACTCTACTCTACTTCACTTCTAGATGAGCAATTTCACCTATCTAGCAGTAGTGCTTTGGAGGAGGAGGGAAGGAGGCTAGGGTAGCCATAGGAAATGTTTGGTTGCTGCCACCACCATAGTTTCCTCTCCCCCCCTCCTCTCTGTGCTGGCTCCAGGGGCAGGGAGCGCAGTTTCTAGGCTCTGCAGTCATAGCCCTGTTTCTGGCCTCAAAGTACAGAAACTGAACAATCCAATGTTCACCCTGTGTGGGGACATAGGATTGTTCCCTTAGACTTATTTTTCAGGCATCAGAATATGTTGTTGCCTTAATTTTATTTATTTATTGTAAGACCACAAGCTATTCTAGTACCTGAAAAATAAATCTTCCAATTACAAATGGCTATACTGTATCCAACAGCTCCTCTAGCTGCCAGTGTTCTTATAAGGTAGCCAAAATTACATAGAATATCCCATTTTTAAAAAATTGTTACCAGGACTATATTTTGTTACTTCATTATTTTATTATGATGTCATTACAGAATGGCTATTTTAAGTTGTAGCATAAGAACTTGAAATTTATTTTATTTGAAATGTATAATCCTGTGCCTTATTGGAGCAATCTCATGAGCAAAATCTATTGTATTCTCTCTAAAAGCACCAGTAAAAGCAAACATTTAAATTCCTTTCTGCAATACAGCATTTCTAGGTAGCTGTGTTCAAAATAATTTGCTTCACTTCTGAAAATATATTCCTGAAATAGCCTATGAAAGATGCTGCAAGGATGAAATTTGTCCTGTCAGTCTTATATAGACTTAACCAGTTTTTTTCATTAGAACTGTGCCCACATACCCTGTACATAAGTGGCATAAAGAAACACATCAGAGGCAAATGAGCCAACGCTAGAAGAGGAAGCCACTAGGTGAGATAGCAGGATCATCTTCCATTACTAGGTTGAAGACAGATGACCTAACAAGAGATAAAGTTGACTGTTCAATCCTACACATCTTTACGAAATAAAAATAAGTTCTGAATGCTGGTTTAATCTGAAATTCACCTCCCCTTCCTATTAATTTGATGAACTCTTAAAGGAGTAGATTTACAGTGAGAGCTGTATAAATTGTATAAGCCCTCAAAATGAGATATTGTGTACATTTCTTGGATGTTCATAAAACCTGGATAATAATTGGTATTCGTAATTTCTCACAGATACTGGCAAGCAGCATTTACTTCCTTGTGAGATTTGTGGAAGACATTTTGCAAAGGAAGCACTGGTAAAATAAGACTATTATGTACGAAATGTTGGCACATTTGGCATAAGTCAAATTTTAAGATAATTGATTAAATATATAACAGAGCAATCCTATGCATGCCTGCTCAGAATTTAGTGCCATTGAGTTCAATGGGCTAACTCCTATGTAGTTTGTTATAGGATTGCAACCTCAGTCATTGAAAGAGTAAAGGAACCTGGTGGCAATCCTAGTACTGTTTCAGTTTTGCTTAATTTAAAACAAGACGTTTTCATAGATGGCAGCTTTCTTCATTAAGTACTTAAGCAGAATCAGCAAGAGGGAAGGGCTTGAAGGCTGTCAACAGCTACTAGTCATGATGACTATATAGTAGCTCCAGTATCAGAGGCAGTATGTTTTTGTATGCCAGTTGCTAAGGAACAAGATTGGGAGGGTGCTATTGCCTTCATGTCCTACCTGGGTCTGATCCCACATGACTCTTCTTGCGTTAAGTGTTTATTATCACTAACCCTGCCTTCCAATGAATATTTCTTATATTACTATCTGATAGATGGAAGCTCTACACATAACCTTGGCTTCTAGAAACTCCCTGATGCATTTTATTTTATAATCACACGCATTATTTTATAATCACACGGAGCTCCTGTGTGATGGCTACCCAGTGCTGCATTAGGGCAGCCATATGGTTCATTCTTCACTCAGTGTGACTGTGGCCATGCATTTCTCAGTCCCCCTGGCTCTAGGCAGTTTGGGCCAATTTATGTATCCAGGAAATTAGCTAACAATGTCACCTTATACAAAGTTTTCACTTCCCTTTAAAACTCCTTTGTGGATTTGCACAAGAGTAAACCTCTTTATCCAAGCCCATTTATCAATTTACTATTAGCAAGGATTACTTCTCAGCAGCTGCCACCACCAAATTATTACGGCCAAAATAAACACAAAGCTACATAGCTTCTATATCATTCCTGAGTTGGAGAGTTTTGCCAAGCCACGTGGCCCTTACAAATGTATCAGGTAAGAACCTGATACATGATGGCAGAGAACAAAAGAGATACTGGTGGTTCCTCCTTCTAATATTCTAAAACATCCCAGTTTCATAATAAGATCATATCCACAAACTCTCAAGGCCCTGGGCCAATTAAAGCTGAGAAAGTCATGAATGATTTCATGCTGAGTAGCCACATTTCTGTTAGGAACCCTGCCCCCTATTAATACTTAACTTGAAAATCCCAGGGGGAACACACCCACCCTACCCCACCCGCCCATATGCACACACAGCAGTCACTGACTGCTGCTTTGCTGGCTCCCAAAATTGAGTTTATGTGTGGTAATAATAAGCAGGTCAGAATCATCATCATAGATTCCGTTTTGGATTTCCAGGCTCAGTATAACATAATGGGTAGCAACAGTAGTGCATGAGACATTGCTATATTTCCTTGCTCTTTTTTATGTTCTAGACAAGACATGAGCCAATATGCAAAAAAATCTTCAACAAAAAGCGCAAGCCATTCAATTCCTTGAAACAGCGACTGCAGGGAACTGAAATTCCAATAGTAAAGAAGAAGCCAACCCAAAAGGTATTTTTAAAATAGGCACATGACATTCAAGTATTTTAGAAACTAGGTTCTAACAAACATCCAAGTTTCCTAATTTTGCATGATCAGGCATGTACTGTAACGCAGACTCTCCAACTATAGCATAGGGAATCTCCTGGAACTCTGCTTCCCTTTCATTGTCTGAGAGGAGATTGTGTGTAATCTTTCTTCCTACTCTCTACCCTACTTTCTGGAATCTGCAACAATTCTGGAAAAGTACTATTCAAAGGATTAGCTTTGAGGATTGTCCCTTTTCGGCCCAATATTAACCAGCCCAAACAAGTATTTCCTGGCTCACATATCCAAACAGATTTTAAGAGCTCATAATGTTCACCTCAAATAAGAGGTGAAATTATGACTCCACTACTATTCTTTAGCTCAAATTTAAAGAATTCAACTCCTTGCCCTTATCCACCCACAACCTGCCACTCCCCATTCTTCTTTTTCCAAACCTTCTGCCCACTTAGATCCACCAAACCTTTTCCACCTATCCAACACCCAAGCCTCCACCCCTCCTACCTCCTCACTAACTTGCTTTGTGGTGGCAACAACAGCATCTCCCCTTTGGAGCTCCTGGTACAGGTAAACCTGGACAATGTATTCCCTACGTTAAATAGATATTATAAGATTAATACTTTTATTAGTATTTGCTTTAATATTATTCATGCATCTAACATCTCTTGATTTTTTAAAAATATATCTTCTAATTGATACAAATGATATTTTGTGTGGATTCAAATATACCCTTTTCAGAACCAACCAGAGAAAAAATCTAACTGGAGACAGCAGCATGAGAATTTCATTACTACAATCAGAGCAGCCAAACAAGCCACTTTAGCCATGAAGGAAGGACGCCCCCTGCCTCCACCCCCACCTCCATCCATTAATCCAGGTGATATACTTGTACTGAAACTAAGTATCTTCTTTTAAAAACCAAAACAAAAAAGCACATGACAAAAACAGAATGCCTTGTTTGAAGAGCTAGCTAAAACAAGAGCAAGTGGATAGTTCTGAACCTCTACTTGGGAACCAAATCAATCACAGTTTCAGTGGGTAGCCTTATAAATTTAAACTTCATATATGCATCTGCAAAATGGGAAACAGTGATACAGGATCACTAGGACTATTGCAGAAGCAAACAAGATATTAAGACATAACCTATTAAAATGCTACTTTAACAATCAACACTCTGCTTCAGTTTCTATCTTCCAGGATTCAAACTCAGCAAGTTTCTCCTGATAAAAATAGGTTTATTTTATTGTATTTCCATGAAGAGTAAGAGTGCATCTCAAGAGTAAAACTCCTTCCTTTTTAAGGCGCTCAAGTATTTTGGGCTTAGATATATATGGCCGGAGGAGAAAAAAAGGAAACTAGAGTTATGCCACTAATATATTAATTATTTTGCAACAATCATGGTGTATGGATATGTATTCTTCTCCTCACAATGAAATAAAATAAAAATAGAGAAAAATTAGTGGCATGGGATGGGGGAGAACATTCACTGTAAAACCTATAGGATGAGATGAGTGAGGTTTGTGTGTATGTTGCATCTGGATATGCAGGCCCCCACTCTCAGGGCTGAAAAGGTTGTGTCATCCCTGGTTTACAAGAATAAAATATTCAAGTTCATTATTCCAGGTTCTGAGACATCTGCATCTTTTGAGTTTCTTATAAAAAAAATCGTGTACAGGTTTAGCTATGTTCATTGAAAGATCCAAATCCAGTAACAAAGATGGAATTTCAGAAACCATATTTGCATCGGGGACCAAAAACAGAACAAATGTTTAAGTTGAATAAATCGCCAGTCAGTACTCTTAGATCAAACTAAGCTTTTAATATACCAAAGTTTTTAAAAGTGGCAACAGATGATGCCATCCAAAATGGCAATATTATGAGAGGCCCAATTTGCCAAGAAATATATATTTCTTACACACTGTAAACTTTTTGTGAGTAAAAGGATCAAAACAATGCCCACAATCCCACACTTTCCATATATACTGCAGCATTAAGCACTGATAATAAACCAGATTCCCCAAATAAATAAGAAACTTAATACCTCCCAAGGTTTCAACAGTCGGGTAATAATTCTCAACTTGAACCTAAGGGGGAACTAATTTCCAAGAGTTTTTATTCTAGCTTCTAAGAGAAGCTAAGATATATGGCCAATGATAAACTTGGAAATATGGAAGATTAAACCCACCTTCCCTTATAGGTGGTTGCAATTTGTGTACTGAAAATTTAGGTGGGTGTCCTTGCCAAAGAAAATTATTACATTTATAAACTCACTTAAAACAGGAAGGGATCTTAAAATAACCACTAAGTTAAATTCACCTCAATCACATTTATCTTACTCCGAATACTCTAGCGTCTGTTAGACCATTTGTCTAAATCATACTTCATTTGTATCAAAAACAGTGATGGATTTAACAGAGAAAAACTTCCTATGGACTATTATACCAAGATAAACAAAATCATCTGGGGATCACCTAAAACCCCAAGCCCTAAACAGGTCAGCAGTACTATTAGAGCCCAATGGCATAAAATATGGTTTACTCCAGTTTATAAAATAACTGAATAAAATACTAAACTATTATATTAAAGATTAGAAATAGAAACTTCTTGCTTATCAATAAGACATAGTGTCACCTGCATGCAAAACCATCTTACACTCAATCTCACCTAATATAATGTCATTTGTATTTTCATAGTTTCTAATAGCACAAGCAAAAGCACTTCAAAAACCAAATTAAAAAGGGGATAATACATACCATGATGTGTACCTCTACAGAACTTAAGAGAAACAATACACTGTTACTGATCTCTTGTGATTGAAGCTGTATATAACATACCTATCAAAGATAAAACTTTGAGGAAATCTATATTTAGCCAAAACAAGTAACAAAAAACCGCCAATGTACCATATCAAATGCTTTCTCCATATCCAAGAGGTAGCAACCAGATCTCATTTTGAGATAAAGCTAGTACATCAGCTGAAAGTCTAAACTTATCAGAACTATGGTGGCCTCATATAAACCAAGACTGAGCTGGATGAATAATAGTGTACTTAAAGCCTGAATTCAAGCATAGCTATCAGTATCTTGGCATCCACATTTATCAAGGAAATAGGTTAATAATTGGAATATAACACAGGATTTTTTCCCAACTTGAGGGAAACCATTATATAAGCCTTATTAAAAGAGAGGTAAGGAAAATAACCACTGGAGGTACTGCTATGCAACTCACCATTTTCAGAAGCATGATTTGGATGTGAGACACTTTCCACAGCAGCACACAGGTTGTGGAACTCCCTCCCTAGAGAGATTTGGTTGGCTCCCTCTGTTAAGCTTCTGGCAAGCTATTAAGGCCTTATTTTACAGAGCTTTTTAGTGTGGTTAACTTCTGTCTCCCTGTATTTATACCGAATGGTTTTATCCTGCTCTTGGATTTACTGTATGAAATTCATTTTAGTAGTTCGGGCTATTTATATTGCATTATGTATTTTATTAACTTTTTTGTAACCCACTTGTTTACTTTGTAAATAAATATAAATGAAATGAAACTGACCAGATGACAACCCTAATCCACACAGGTATGAGAAATTCCACTTTGCAGCTGAAAGTAGTTTCCTGACTACTACTAATAATAGAAACATTTTGTGTTGTGATATAACAATGCTGGAAAGGTCAAGGTAATTCAGTGAAAATTTAGCACATTTATACAAGTTTATTTTACTTATTCTGACTTCAGTATTTTATTTTTTCATCGGCCCTACTCTTGTTATCCAAAATGTATGTGAGTTACATATAGTAACTCAATCACCCACACTGGTCTTTGAACTTCTCCTAAATTGCATCTAAATGCAAATAGCTGCTACTGCAGACACTGTATTTAACCTATGGCTTCCCTTTTAACCCCAAAGCAGCTTTGTCAACTCATGAGAGTTTAAATAGCAGTTTGAAAGGGAGGGGCAGCCTCTGGAAGAAAAACTCTGGAAAATAACAGATGCTCAAAAATCCCTCTGAATCCTGGTCCTCATATAATTAAAACAGCCTATAAATTCCTGTCAATCTGTATGAAAAGGAGGGGGTGGTTATAATCAAGGCACTATGACCTGAAGTGACTAAATATATTTGCAAATTGCAACTTTCTTTGCATTCTATATAGCTGAATATTATTTAGCTATTCTGTTTGTATGTTCTATATGATTTGAAAGGTTGCATAATTCTGACACCAACAAGTATTTGTCTGCAATCAGAACATAACCTATATTGTATCAGGTCTTGCCTAGGACTAGTGTAGCAACAGCGATCTATACTATACTTAACAAGTAGATGCATTACTTTAATAACCACTGTTCCTTTGCTATATGAAGATTATGTTCAGTGCCCTTACTGCATGAGAAGGTTTAATGAGACTGCAGCAGAAAGGCACATCAATTTCTGCAAAGAACAAGCTGCCAGAAAGGCTTTTGCTCCAGGCCAGAAAGGAGCCAAAGCGTCCCCTGTAAGTAATTTAATTGTATTCAAGATATTTATTGGTTACATTTTTATCCCATCTTTCTTCCAGGAGCAGAAACAGAGTAATACAAAAAGGGCAATTGAGGGAATGATACCAAAAAATATATAAAAAAATAGGAGGCACTCTGCCCAAAGTAATTCACTTAATTTTTTCGCTTCCACATTCCCAACTATGTCTAATTCAAAAAGGAGATAAATATTGCTTTTGGCCAAATCCTTTCTTTTCCAATAATAATTTCTGCAATTCCTTCACTCCCTCAAGTGAATTGTTTTATTGATCATAAAAGCCGCCTTTTGTCTAGAATTTTAAACTCAAGCAAGGCCTGTAAAATGCAAGCTGTTCCCACAGATCACCTTTTCTAAGCTATAGAAAAGAATGATGTTGATACTGAATAAACTAGTCAAAGTAGAATATGCACAGAACTCAAATAAAATATTTCAGGAAGGCAAGAATAGCTCTGCCATTGACCAAATGTGATAAATGTTCCAGATGCCAAGCCCATAACGGAAAAAAGGGCTAAATAGCACAGTAGGGATCCTGAAAAGAATATCAGCTCAATTGCTAGCAGAGCTTTTTCAGAAGACAGACATTTTTAACTTTCCCAAATGCCAGAAATGAGGAGAGAGCTTATTTTTCCCAGGACATGGTTAATGTTCAGCCTGAATGGGAAATTCAGATGATGTCCAACAGGGTTCTTTTGATTTTGTTTATTCAGGGTGACGTGAAGTTTCATCATATAGCCTTAGGGCAACATTCCTCAACTTAATGCCCTCAGATATTACTACAATTCCCATCCACACCATCCAGCATACCAATGGAGGGCACCAGGTTGGAGAAGGTTGACTTCTTGCACATCACAAAATTAGCCAGGGGAAGTAAAGTTAGGGGCAGGTGGGTGGGTTGTAGCTTTCTATTTTAAAATGAAAAAGATGTGCAGTATATTCCCTTACAGCCTGAAAATAGTAAACCTGTTGAGAATGTGTCTAATGACATTTACAACATGACTATGAACTGGCTTGTTTTTTTAAAAACCTTTCATCACATTTCAAAACAAGGTATTTTGAACATGTAAGTAGAGGAGATATAGAGCTCAGTAGACTCCAACTATTCTGCTTTCCACACTCCATAGGCCAGGAGAAGACAACCTGATTCTCTTCAGATGTTTTGCATTACAACTCCTGTAATACTCAACAATTGGCCATGCTGACTAGGGCTTATGAAGATTGTAGTCCAAAAACACTCCATAAGCTTTAAGAAAAGGCCTACTATTGTCATTTCATGCCAATCCCAGCCCCAACACAATCTCTGCTTGTTTTGGTAGGCAATAATCCTCTAGTCCATGCGTTAGAATTTCCGATTTTGCTAGGACATTTAAAGGACTTTAAAGAGCTCACCTGGCTAAGTGAAAGTTATGAGGGGGGTTTCAGGAAAATCTGACTAAAATAAGTCCTAATTAGTTAAAAACCAGTGTGGTACAGTGGACAGTATTGTACCAGGGCAATAATATGGTCTGAATTCCCCCTCAATCACAAAGCTGGAGATGGAGAGGTGGCCAGGCATTCTCAGTCTAACTGACCACATAGGGTTATTGTTAAGATAAAATGGGATAAGACCATGTACACATCCCTGATTTCTTGGGATACAGGTGTGATAGATGAGGTATACTGCATCACAAACCTATGCTAAAGATCTCTCTGTGTGTCTGCTACATACAGGGCAAACAAGCAACTCCTAAAAAAGAACCAACCGTAACAAATGCTGTTGAAGCGCTGCTTCAGAACAAGCCACAAGAAGGCTCCAAGCCAAGCCAACCTGTAACAGGTAAGGGGCAACGCATGTTACATTAATGTTCAAATATACGTAAAGATATAGGAGATAATATTTGAATCACACATGGAAGCAAGATGATTGATACTTTTAACTAAACAAAGCTCAGAAAAATGAATTTGGGATTGGGAATAATCAAACTACAATGAAACACTTTCAAACCACATTGAATTTAACAAAAGACAATTACATCAATGCTTTGGTCTGTCTCCAAAATCAGTACACCTCCAAGTGCTTGTCTTTTGCAGGATCATTCCCAGAATGTACTTTTGCAGAGGTCTTTACAGAAGTATTTTTGATTATTTTTAAGGCCATGCTGCTGAAACCTCTGTTGGAACAGCACAGAAAAAATCACCTGCTATTCCTTCTGGAAAGGAGTCTGGGTAAGGAATATTTATTGTTTAGACTTATAAGCACATTGATTTGAATGGTTTAAGCACACTTAACTGTTTGTGTTGGACTGTAGACATAAAGTAGAGTATCTATTCATTCAAGAGCCATTTACGAATAATCTAGATAAGCAAATTATCTTGCTATTCTGGTTATTTAAGACAATAGTACAGTAACTAAAACCCTTGGTTTGTACAGCTTACTCTACTGAGACATGTTACAAAATAACAATTGCTAAGAACTTTGTAGGTAGAAATGGACTATAAAATAGTGAAATAACATTAACACACTATGCAATTTGTATTCTTATATGCAAAATTCTGGTTTCTCCAAAACTTTGCCTCCAGATTAGTTCCAGTAGACAAAACTGCCATACCAATATCTGTATCAAAGGCTTCAGT
Organism: Anniella stebbinsi; assembly: GCA_029215795.1. Taxonomy (NCBI): domain Eukaryota; kingdom Metazoa; phylum Chordata; class Lepidosauria; order Squamata; family Anniellidae; genus Anniella; species Anniella stebbinsi. The sequence continues at coordinate 195,767,246 of JARDYH010000003.1, forward strand.
GCTGTGAAATGTTGTAAAACTGATCCTACAATATGTGTTTTTCTTTGAGTTTTTTAAGGTCTTCAATGTCAATTGAATCACACCAATATAACCTCCTCTGTAGCTTAACAGTTGAGAACTGAAGCCTGTTCCCTTTAAAAGCACATTCAAATTCTCTCCCAATTTCACACACCTCAAATTCTACATAAACTCATCTGGTGCCAGTTATAGTATTAAGCCAAGTCCTTTTTTTTACAGCCCCTTTCATTTGCCACCTTTTTTATACCCTCATAGTGTACCATCCAATGTACCTGGAAGCAACTACTAGAGTTCAATGGGGCCCACATCTGTGTAACTGTACAAAGGATCAGGCGCCATATCACTTGTTACCCCATTTCATATTGCTATATCTGTACTCTGTACATATTGCTACTAAAGGGCATCTATAGAAAGAATTTGATATATTAATTTTGCAAGGCATAAAACTTTGCTGATTCCCAATAGTGTAGTCTTGTACTTGAAATTGATGATTCCCATTCATGTGTATACTAATATTTGAGGCCAGTTAGGACTAGGAAAAATCAGTCAAAATGGTTTCTAGTCTACACACAGTGCTATCCTAAATACTCTTGTAAGGGAATAAGATTTATTCAATAAGCCCTATTGAGCTAAGGAGCTTAATACCTCGTAGGCATGCTTAGGATTGCAGCCAAAAACATATTGCAGATAATCTACTTTATTTCACCACCTACCTAAACGAATGGTTTACTGTTTTTAGGGTTCCAGCACAGGGCAGAAGATAAGGGGAGTATGCCCCTCGGCCTTTGAAACACAGCCTTTACATTTACAGCATTACAAATCAAGATCAGCAAACTAGTTCACCAATACATTCAGCATCCCAGATCTCGAGTCTTGTACGATGAACTGAAGTATGCAATAAAACAAGGATCATATTCCTGCGAGCAGATTCAATGTTTCCAGATAGAAATCTTGAAAAGTTTAGAGTATATCAGAGGCTGTACCTGGAGCTTCCTTACTATTCACCATGCAGTTAAAAAAAAAGAAAAGTATATTGCTTAGATTCATGTAAATGTTTGGTTTTGCCACTTCTAAAAAAGGGGTGTAGCAACATGCAGCCTGTAGTCTGCATGCAGCCCCCCCCCCCCCACCAAATTCAGTGGTGGCACAAAATAAATTGTTTTGGTATATTGAAGAAGGATGCTTTTAGCACTATAAAGCACTAAAAGGGACAAATTTAGCTTGTTTTGATTTTTAAGGGGCTCTGCCTTGAACTCTGGCAGTTACCTGCCTAGCCTAAAGAAAAAACCAGGATGACTGAATGAAGTAATCCCTATCCTTGCAATGAAGCTCATAACATGTGCAGATGACAGAAGTGGCTATGCAAGCACTCCTTCTTTTAATAGGAAGCTGTAAAAACCCTCTCTATAGTGGCAGTCCCCAACTGAAGCAAGAAGCATTGATGCTTCAGTATGTGCCAACTACCACTATGACACCAATTTTACAGCTGCATTTAATATTATGGCAGTAATCCTTTATTCATCTGTCTCCTATCTAAATTAATCATTCACACACACGGATTAGAAAACACCCCAGCATGGCATTTTATTATAGAAAGTTGCCAAAACGCTAGAAAAGATCAGAGTGAGTGGCAAATCGCCGTCTCAAGTCCTGAAAGCCAACCACCTGCACGCAGTCTGTCCCGAGTCCCAAAAACCGCCGAGTAAGAAGAGTAACACTCCGCCGTGGGGCCCTCAATCTCGCGGGCGCGGCTTTCCACAGCTCACCGCGAAGCAGCGTGTTCATAAACTGCCTTCCCTGCAGTGAAGGAGTATGAGAGCCGAGCTTAAGTCAGCCATAACGCCCAGCAAGCGGGAAGGGGTTGTCAGTCCCAGAAAGGGCGGGCTTGGGCAGCGAACGGCGGGGCTCCCCGAAGTTCATGGCTCCCATGGCGTGGGATTGGCGGCAGGTCCGCTTTGCCGCCGTTTCTCTTCCTCCTCCTCGTTCTGCGTCTGTCGGTGGCTAAGGGAAGTGCCAGGCGGCTGCGAAACTCAAGGCTTAAGACTCGTCGGGCTTGTCAGCCGGAGGTCCGCACGGCTGCAGCATCTTCTCCATGAGGTTGAAGCGGACGCGGGCCTTGCTCTCGTCTTCGGCGATGGCGAAGTAGTTGAGCAGGTCGAAGTGGCCCATGTAGGAGCAATAGGAATCCCGATGCTGGTTCACCAGCCACTCCCACTTGGTGGTGTCCGCGTGGCCCGTCCCGATGTACTTGGACTGAAGGTGCTCCAACTGGCTGTGGATCGTGTAACGGTCCGTCATGATGAGGACGACAAAGGCGGCGCCTCAAAGCCACCAGACAAGAAAGAGGACGAAGCCGTAGGCGCCTGCACGCCCACCCGCCGACAGCACCTCGCAAAATGGAGCCCAGCGGAAAAGGAGGGACCACGCAAAACACACTTCTTTTTCCGCATCCGTCTCTGTTATCATAATCCTGTAAGAGTGACACATTACGCGGCCAATAAGATTCCTCCGTTCCTTCCCTTTAAACTAATGAGAGAACCGCTTTCATTTCGTCTTCAACTACGCGCATTGTGAAGGGAGGGGGTGGGGGAAGGGAAGAAAGGAAAAAAGGGGAGGACTTGAATTGCATGTTGGGTGGTGTAGTCTTTGGATGCAGGTGAGTCTATGACTGGGACTATAAGAGCGAAAGATGAAAGATAATAGTCCTTCGAATGGCTGTGGGGAATTATAATGAGAGGAAGATTCATTCGCTGGCCGAATGGTGTGTTATGTCATATTTGGCATGTTTCCTTTTGCATGGAGCGGTTCCTCATTCCATATGGAAAGGATGTTATCGCCTGCCGTAAAAAAAAAAAAAACGCAATTCGGTTTCTTTTTTGCAGGACAGGGATCCATTTCTCAGGCTAACAAGTTATTCCTCGTAGCCAAACTTCGGCCTTAGGACATGTGAGGTAATAATAACGAAGAGTGCCTCTGAACATGCAAGGTGTGCTTCCACTTCTCCCAACTAAGTATCTGCAGCATCGCACCCATTTGAAAACACGGCGTTTCGAATCAGGGACCACGGTTTTCCGGAAGGTTTGAACCCCAGGTCCTCTCCTAATAGACATCTCTGCATTTTTTTCTGTCTACCTAGAAAAAAATAATATGCCCTGTTCTGGCACACGAATCCAGAATCGATCTGTGCGAGCAATAGTGCTGAGGTCACAGAATTGCCATCTGAACAGGACGCGGGAAGGAAATTTTGTTTCTTTATGCTGCTTGCAATCAATACCATTAAAATTCCTGCCATTTAAAAATTGGCTTTAAAATGAATGATCATTGGATTGCAAGCTGTTTACCCTCTGCAGTTAATCTGAATGGCCACGAGATGTCAGAGTTAACTATTAATAATTCGTATTCTTGATCAATGCTGCAAAACCAGTATGACGACAACATGGCATTTCTAGGAACAGTACTTGATGTGAGGAGGAGAATGACTTGAATTCTTTTTATCCAAATTATGAAGCCTGTTGTGTTAGTACTTTACTGGTGCGGCCACACATAACATGCTGAATTACAAAACCCCATGCAATTAAATCTACCAGTGCCTTCCATTGTTAGCTGGGAATTCGCCTTCAGATAGTATTGAACTGACATCACAGTAGGCCTTGTTTGTGGCTTGTTTTTAGAAATGTCTCTAAAAGTGATATTTAGCCAACACACAAAGAAACACATTAGCTGAATTCAGACAACACATTTGTCAATGGTGGGTTGAGTAGCCAACTCACAGTTGGTTATTTTGTGGGTACTCCTCACACAACATATTCCTACACAACTGTGGGTGGTTGGGGCTGGCATTGAGTGGACTAATAGTCAACCCAGCATTTGACTGACACAGCCCCCGCCCCTCTCCCCACCCTCCCTCCTCCCTCCCAGTTCTATCCCAGCAGCCTCTGCAAGTTGCACCAGTTGTAGCAGAGTGGCAGCCGCCACTTTGGTCGCTCTTGCCGCCTGCCTCTATGGGCTTGTGTTTTAACTCAATTACCACATGCCATTGACACACTCACCCCTCCACACAACACTTTAAGCAACTTGCTTCGAGCTAAACAACTTGCAAACCAGTTGTTCCTCTCAGTTGCTTATTTGGGCGGAATAGCATACTGTCAATAGTTTGTGAGAAGCGTGTTACCCTCCACACAACACAATAAGCAACACAACTGACGATTGTTCCCCCCCTCAGTTGCTTAATGTGTTGTTCGAATTCAGCCAGTGTGTTATCGTTTAACTCGGTGATAAAGAAGAATTGATACTAATATATATTCATCATTCTTCCTAAGTCAGCAATTAAAAATAAATAAATGCGAATGATTAGTTTGTTAATAATAATAATAATAATAATAAATCAATAATTTATATAAACCAGCATATAGGTGGTGCAATGCACAGGAAACAACAATAGTGTATCCACTTATTAATTTTTAAATTTAAAAACTATAAACAGATTTTAATGTAGCATTTCAGCATAAAACATCAGCTTCAATCATAAATAAGAATATGTTTCAGTACCACTTCTAAACTGAGCCAGAACCAATCAGGAACAGGCCAAGCCTCAGTGAGAGAAACAAAGATTAACAATCAGTACCTGTATTCAACAGCCGAACAAGCTGCATTAATAAATATCAAGGCTTGTTTCATCTCATCCTGTGCATTGATACTGAGTTTCAGCTGATCAATAAACACTGCCTCCTTAATCATTCTCCTTTGGAGACTCCTTCAGTTGCTAGCACAGAGATCACCACTAAAGTTGCTCTACCAACATGTTTCATTATGTTGAATATCAGCCAAGAGCTCATTATATCTTTTTAGGAGAGGTCTTCCAGTTTCACCAATGTAAAACAGCTTTACATTGAAAATACTTTTGTAAATGGCACTCTTAACTGTACAGAGTCCTCCTTACTTTCCACACTGATAGGCCATTACTGTGTCCAGCATTTGTTATCATACAAGTCAGACTTCACAAGGTGTTGCTTCAATGTTATTGGGGCAATACTAGCAAGCAACATTAGCCTTGACGTTACTGCAGTCAAGGGTCTTTTGGGTTTCCCATACAAATCGATCAGGCACAAATAGAAATCCAGAATCTCTGATAGGTAGCCATAGAACCTTTTCTTGAAAATGTATTTAGTCTGCACTTAAATATTCTCTTTTATTCTAATCTATTTCTTAGTTAGAATTCATTATATCTCTACATTTTTAGCGAACTCTCCACCACCTTTCATTTTTGGGAGAAATTTTGCTCAGCTGTCCTGAACATCAGAAGAGTAAAGGTGCTTATAGATGAGGTATTCATCATGCAATTGCCCTGCCTCATTCATGGATTTCATGGTGGGTCCAGACAACACTGGTTTCTCTAAACGATTGATTTATAGCATGCTCATGATTGGCTACTCAAAGAAGTTTGTGGGTCCATTACATGATATTGTCAACAGTCAGGATGTTTCCCGTGCTATCCCCTGGAGATCACGCATTTAAAAAAACCACACACAATGTGGCATTATCCAGATATTGTGGGATCTCTCCACCACTAGATGGTGCTTTCTCATTAAAACACAATGGGGTCTTTATGAGAAGGGAACAAATCATGTGGTTATGTGTTTAGGAGCATGTTGAGATGGTAGGATTACTGCAAGGACAAAAGCCACAGTAAGGTGTGGGCTTTTCCTATGTGTAGAGAAAATCACTGTCTTCATCTTGTAATGGTGAAGTGTTTTCCCACCATTTCTTCTGTCTTTTTTCTTTGACCAAAAACATCCATTAAGGAGGAAAGGACAGAATAGCTGCACAATATATTTTGATTGATAGTGCTAGGAGCCTGCCATCTGGGAGCACCTTAAATTAACATTGTAGAAATTATTTGGTTCAAGATACATTAACTGATGGTCACACCTTTTGGTCTTTTACCCCACAAAGGATCCAGTGTAAATATCCTTATCCAAACTGACTGTTGGTCCTTTTTTTTTCTACATTTGTTATCTTTTCTATCCACATCTTAACCCTTTTCCAACATGTGAAATATCATGATCTGGATTTTACTTCTTTCCCCCTCCCCCTTAACAGTTTCCAGTCAGGTGAAAGGGAGTAATAGCAGAAATCACTGCAAAGTTTACTTGTATATGGCTGTTTCACAGAGTACTTCCACATGATTGCATTACATCCCCATTGACAGTTAGACAGAGAGAGAAAAAGCTGCTCCTTTGTTTCAATGAGTAAGCTTGTGATAAAAGCTTCAGATGATCAGACAACTATGTGACAATTGCAGTTATAATATTAATATTATGACTGACTGAATCAAGTCAATAACTTTAGCCAAAAGTCATTACAAGTTAATGAACAGTATAACAACAAAAATGGTCTATAATAAGACAAAATAATAACAAAAAATTAAACTGTAACAAACTGCTTATATAGCATATATATCAACAATGCTTCATAAATTTACTTAAAATTCACTTATAATTTACTTACAACTTACTTACAATTAAGAATTATTAATAAAATAAGCACATAATTTCCTAGTAGCTACAACAAATAATGCTACCATATAGTGTTACCATAATTGTCAGCCAATACTTGTATTCCTGTATCCTGTGGAGTTTTATTTGAGTAACACAGAAAAATATAGGATATACATTTTCTTTTGGGGCCTGCATACAAGGGGCAGGACAATAAATAATGCGCATTGTCTACCTGATTACAGCCAAAGATACATTTCTGTTCTGTCCAAGGGATGCTTAAGTATCTCCCCTTGCAGTAAGCAGAGGTCACAACCTGGGTTCTGTTAAGCCTCTCCAAATCTGGGGGAAAGTAAAGTTCTGAAATAATAATGTAGGCTGGAGTAGTTCTTCTTAATTCTAGTATACCCAAAATTGTGGCACTTATAAACACCCTATTTTCACTATTAGTGTCTGAATCTATCCTTAGTGAAAACAGTTCATTGTTAAACCAAGATCAGGTAAATGTGACCTCAGTATTTGTACTGGGACTAGTCAATACAATATAAACAGTGCTTCATGCATATTCTCCATCTACAGCAAAACCTATCATTGTCAAAGCCCACTAGAACATTTTCCAGTATGTACTGATATCTGTGGAGTCATATAATCCTGATCTTGACAGAATTCTAATATCTTTATTCTGCACGAAGTTAAATCCTACTGTAAACATATAGTAAGTCAGTAGATAAGACGTCAGAAAGATAATAAAATATTTACTTACAACTTAAAGATATCCTTATATCAACCCATCACCAATATGACTGACCAAAATGACTCAGCTGGAATGGCTATTCCATGGTGTCAGTAGGCAGTCTTGATCTAGGATTACTGACAATATAATATTGTCATTTTGTACAGTGAAGACATCCGAAGTTAAAGATTCATTAATAACAATGTAAAACACTTCCTGGTGCTCATATAGACGTTAATTTTATGGAATCTTGAAATATAATGCAGTCTATATTTAGCCATTTTTAACAGCTAACAATCTCATAAATGTCTGACTCAGTTCAATGAGGGTTGCTCCCAGGTAAGGGTATGCACATTTACCTGAGTGTAAGCACCATTAAATATTATGGGGCTTACTTCAGAGTAGACATGTATATTTTTGCACTGCAAACATGTGAGCAGGGAAATCCTAGTTATTTAAGTTACTTCTATCCTGCCTTTTAGGGCCAGCTCTCACAAACATCTTACAATTAAAGATTAAAACAATAAATCAAATTTCATCATAAATTCAGTAGACAGCTGCTTGGCAAACACTATTCTCTCGCCTTCAGTTGCTTATGTGCATTACGGGATAGATGCTGATCTACCTAACAAGATTGTTGTGAGGACTAATGAGAAATATGAAGTGCTTTGATCCCTCTAAAGTGCTATATAAAGCATAACTGCTAACAAGTTCATGGCATGTAGAGGGACAATGAGCCCCAGATAGATTGTGCAAACCTCAGAACCATGTGATCCCAGGGGTTACAAGCACTGGGTCCCTGGCTAGCAACTGAGACAAATTGCTGCTACCAGCCTAGGGCAGGCATGTTGTGAGCTGTGGTATTGAAGATTGTCAGACATTCAGGAAGCAGCATCAATTTAAAAGCGCTGGTGGGGTGGAGCTGCCTTCGACATAGTTTCCATCATGATAAAGACTTGATGCAAGCATAATAAAGTCAAAAGGCATTGTTGGCTGGTTTTTAAGATGGAGGTAGAACTAAAGGGAGGGCAGGGGTGATCTTTATCAGCGAGCTATACATTATGCAGAGTAAAGTGATAGAATTCTGGGTTGTTCCATGTTAGATGGCATGTTGGGGACTGCATTTTGAATGCCCCTCCTATATAGAGGAAAACCCCTCTCTGCGTGTATTAAATCAACTAAAGAGAGAAAACAGATTAAGACAGCTCTCTCCCTGGTGTGCCAATATATTTACATTCTGGGGACTTTTATGGGTAGGATGATTAAAAATGTCCCAAACCCTTTAGGGTGTTCCAGCCAACCAACTATGCCCAATTTTAGAATACTTCATTCTACCACCACCCAGTTTTCTGTCCCTTCCCATACCAACAATCAGTCAACATTCATATCCGCTGAGCATACGCGGTCCTCATTTAAGCTGTTTGTTTGTGTCCTGCCTTTTAGTACCCCCCCACACACTTTTTTTGGTACTTATACGAACCTTTGGGTTCCCTCCAAGCTTGCCAATGCCTCACTCTTCCAGGAGGATGGTGCCATTTTGGCTACTTAAAGATCCACAACTGGAGAACTGAGTTAGCGCTATTACTGTATAGTAGGGTTCCTCAACCTGGTCCTTCACCTCAGACAGCAAAATTCCGTGAGCCAACCCTGGACTAGACAAGTGCTATCTGACATGTAAGCAATGGTGAATCTTTTTGGAGAAGAATATACTAGAATCTTCCAACAGAACAGAGTGAGAAGTCAAGTCTAAGATTTGAGATAAATATAGCAGGTAGAACCCGTTTGTAAAATGACTGAAAGTCATATCTAGTTTGGCCCTAAATTACCAAGAGAGAGGTTCATCAAATGTTTGTGCCATTTTCCCAATTTAAATCCCCCAAAGCAGCTACTGAGGTATTTAAATTTAGAAAATGGCATGCAGGGAACATTTTTTAAAAAACACACACACCACTGCTGCACTTTGATTCCATTTGTCCTTCCAGATACAGACAGTTGAATTTACCTTTTTTTTAATGCTAAAGATCCAGTCAATCTTTCAAAGTCACATCTAGTTTGACCCTTAAACAGGTATATGTTTTTGGTTTTAAAAATTATTACCCAAGTACTGATCAGTTTTCTTAAAGATTTTGGTTATACCATATACATCTGAAAAGTAAGCGCTAAAATTACTTAATTTAACTTTAAAATGATATTTTAAATCTCTACAGCCAGAGCAAAAGTATCTTAGCATTCTCTGTCAATAGCTAATATGTCCGGATCAATTTTGCTGTGTTAAGTGTGTCCAGGGGCAGAGGCTGCAATTCTGTACTCACTTACCTTGGAGTAAGCCCCATTTGAACTCATTTAGATTTTCTTCTGAATATAAATATATGGGTTTGTGCTGTTCTTCTGGCACAATCTGAGAGTCCTTCCACCTGTTACATTTATGATTGTGCATAGGGAGTTCTATTCAAATATTGTAATGAAGATAAAAGACAGAGCAATTGAGCTGCAGGTGGGTGGCCTAGACAGTATATGTGATTATACAAACAAAGTGCTGGGAAATTCACTTGATGGATGAAGAAGTAAATAAACTTGAATGTTCCACAGGAAATACATCTATATAAGAAGGAACTGAGAATCAGATCACAAACTGTTGTTAGCACTTGATTTTCAAAGGATTAGGTGCATTTTCACAGATGAGGCTTAAACTGGATTTTCTTTAAATAGGTTTATAATACAAAGATGGCACAAATACTGCATGAGAGGCTAATACACTCTTATTTCACATACAAAAATGCTCCTCATGCATGGCTATACTACAAACATTAGTAACAGCACATAGATAAGAAGGATACAACTTAAAAATCATGATCCATAACCCACAACACTGATTATGAGTTTAAACAACAATTCTGAAAAGGCTCCTCCAACCCACCCACCAGAACAAGTAGCTTGCAAATTAATTTCTACATGGCATAAACACAAGACTGAACAGACTGAGGAATAAGCCATTGCTGCTAGGTCTTACATGGCTTACTCTGCAATATACTGTTTTATTCTGAATCATCCTGGGTTGTTCTAGACATTTTACAGGAAGACAGTAATTTTATGGTCCTTCTGGCTGTTTTACTTTCACTCGGCTAGGGTTGTTAATGTTTGGGCCAGTTCCTTGTATGCTGATCTAGAAAGGCAGAAGAGGGCACCTGGACTATGAGTCATCCATAGCTCCTGCAGTAGATAATCAGCAATGTGACAGTGCTGTTCCTAAAAAAGGACCAGGGAGGAACACACAAAGATGCTGGTATCTATAATGTGTTAGGGAGATCCATTTTCTCTCCGTTAACAGTTGTTGAACTTTTCTATGTGAGGCTGTTAATCGCTGTATCTACTTTTGGTTACATAGCAGAATTGAGATCTGAGCTCTACACAAAGAGTTCGTCTTTCCCAATTTTCTGCCACATTGCCTATAGGTGGTGCTCTACTATAGTGGAATAGCTCAAATACACCAGTAGGCAACTACCTTTTCTTTCACTTTCAGAAATAATACCCCATTTCCCCCGCTCTAAAAAAAAAAAAACTCAGGAAAAGTGCTCTTGAAGCATTTTTTAAGCTGGAGGATCACAATGTCATCTAAAAAAACCATAAACAATTGTGAGTAAGGAAGGAACAAGGGCACAATAAATGCCTCATTTCAAAAACCTGTTAACTCTAGTAATGGGGATCACACAACCTTAAGAGACCTAAGCAGTCTCACTATTATGAGGTCTAACCATATTGTGGACCACCCCACTACCTGTAAATTATAATTCAAAATTCCCAGTGTAAGCATATACCACCACTACCCACTCAATTACTTTATTATAGCGCAGCAGTTGTGACAATATGCTAAGGGCAAGAAAGATTAATCCCATTTTGCCATTATAATCAGAAATCAGAGGAGGACCAGTCAGGGCTGCAGCTTATATTCAGATAATGACTCAACAGATTGATCTGAATCTTAGAAGTGTAAGAGAAAGAGATTTGAGGATGGCCCATGATGAATTTGAGGTAGAAAGAATAAGAAATGGCTTACTTATAAATGATAAAAGTTTGAAGAGTGACTTCCAAGCAGTTTGAGAGGTTTTGTCAGGTTTTTTTATGGGGTTAAACTTTATTGGCCGATTAATCCATTTGGATGGCATCTTTGGGAAACGTTTTTTCATGTTAGGTCAAGGGGAAGGTCTAATATATGCTTTGTTCTAGTAGTAGTTTCACCTGTCTAGCTTTTATTAAAACTCATTTTTTCAGCACATTTTAGTCTATGATTGGTGATGAGTTATACTGTGGCACGTGCTCAGTACAAACCTATGTTGGCTAGCAATAGCCTAAGCTAGTTAAATTGAGGTGATGGGAAGTAGGTGCTATGGCTTGTACTTGGAATTTAGCCTTGGATACACACACCCTGGCCAGGAAATATTTTTTCTTATTCTATAGAAGCAAATGGACCAAAGGTTCCTCACGTTCACTCTATTAACTTGTCTGAAATAGGGAAAATGCTTGAGTAAGTAATAAGATCTCCCCCTTCAGCCATATACCAGCTGTATACAATCAGTTGCAAAGTGGATAGCAAAATTAATTTTACCTAGAAGAACAAAATAGACTGAGCTAGTCCTGCACTTATAATCTAGCTACTGATTACTCAGGAAAAGTGTTAAAATTCTTATTTTCATTTATACCTCAAAGTCATTGACCGTAGCAATTGGTTCAGTGCTTCTAAATTCTGCATGAACCACAACTTGGCATCTATACAAGGCTTTTAAGATTCATCTCTTGTAAGAGGGTTCTTAATAGTTGCCAAGCTAGTTAAGACTGCATAACCAGATCAGTGAAGGGGAAGAATCCTGTCTTGTATTCTAACCAAAGAGATGGCAGGTGCCAGCATACAGCTGACTGCAGCTGACAATAGACTAGTTGCACAAAATGATTAAGCAGTGGGAAACATTTTCAGCTGTCAGAGAACTTTACACCCTCAGTGCAATAAGTAGCCTGTCATACTTGTTTACAGCCATTTAGCATATTTCCCTCATCATGTGACCTGTCTTGTTCAACAGCCACTTTAACACCTGGGGAAACATCTGGCTGGCTTTCTGATCCATCTCAAGAAAAGCCTTTGCTGTGATAAATTTTAGACTGCAATTCTAAGCACACTTACTCAGAAATAGATCTTCTTGAATGAACAGAATTTACTTTTAAGTTAACCTGGTTAGGACTGAGTTCCTAGTCATTATGCATTCTATACCTAAAAGGAAAAGGCATATCTTTCTGACTAATAAAAGTAAAATTGATAATTTTGGTCATTTTTACTGGAGAATTCATAGGTAATTATTTCTAGAGTACCTGAGTAAAAAAGACATGGACCATTGCGCAACACATACTTAGATGTGCTTAGGCCTGTTGATTTCAGTGAGTTAATTCTTGAGGAGGATTAGTTAACTTGAGGAGGAACAGCTGACAACCTGATCCTCTGGCTAAAAAGGTTCCCTACCCCTGTCCTAGGAGAACCTTCAATTCTAGGAGCCATATTTTTTTTAGGGAGGTCCGTCGGCAACCCCATTAAAAGGTGGTAACCCTTATCACTGATCTCAAGCAATCTTAATTGACCAAACATAGCATTTTCAGCTTTCATAGAAGAATATTGACCATTTTACCAGACTTGATAACAATAAGTGAAAATGTGATAAATGGTCTGAAATAGTTTTATCTATGGAAGGCTCTTTGATCCAGATAGTTTGTCTGGGGAAACTTCCACCGGATTAGAGCCTTCAATCAGTAGAAGGGCCCCATTGGATACAGCTGAACCCACTATTCCTTTATACTAGTTGAGATGATAGCCAACCACTTATCAAGTATTCAATTAACAACAACAACAACAACAACTTTCCATTTAACATGCTGCACTAATGCATTTTTATATTCACTCAACCTTCAAATTGCTGGGAAATTGCAGCTGTTAAGGGCTACATCATTAACAGATGGATTATTTAGGTGATATAGGCTGACGATATAAAAAGGAGGACAGGGCTCCTTTAACAGTTGTAGAGAAAAGGGAATTTCAGCCAGTGTCGTTTGTATGCAATTAGTTCCTGGTGAAATTCCCTCTTCATCACAACAGTTAAAGGTGCAGGCACTATACTAGAGTGACCATATACAAAAGAAGGCAGGGCCCCTGCAACTTTAACAGTTGTGATGAAGAGGGAATTTCACCAGGGACTAATTGAATACAAATGACACTGGCTGAAATTCCCTTTTCTCTATAACTGTTAAAGTTACATGAGCCCTGTCCTCCTTTTCGTATGGTCAGCCTAGGTGATATACACATGATATGTATGATATGCTGTGGCTAGTTTCAACCTCTCCACTACTTTGGAGCTGGATGGCTGTGAATGGCAGAGTGGTGGGCCCAAGTCCCAGATTTGCCTGTTTACTAGAAGCTACTATTCCATATTACAAGTACCCAACTTACAATCAATATCATCTCTAAATGCTAGGGGAAAGTGTACCTACTGAGTTCCTGCCTGTCACTTAGCTGTTAGATTCAGAACCCCAGGCATGGTGGAAGTGCCTTGTAAAGTGTGACGGTCACAGTACTCTTATCAGGTACATGACAGACAGAAATTCAATCAGTGCTTTTTTTTTAAAATCTAGCATGTGAGGATAGAAGGAGCATCTGTGGATATTCTGCCTGAACACTCCCACACCACCTCACTTTCCAGCAAGAGTGGGGAAGACTTCTACAGTTGCTGCTTGGATAGGATTGCAGCTGTAATAATTTAAACTGTAGTAATATTTTATAATATAAGTATATTATAACATGATAATTTGGCAATGCCAACCTGAAATTGTAGACTCCTGTGTCCCGTCTAACTTCTTCCTAGGTGAGGATTGCACAGCAGAGTTGGATGGGAAAGGCCTTAGGAGGGCAAATTAATCCCCCCATCAGAAATGCCTCATAAAGGAAAAAAGCCTTAGGAGGGCAGGTTAATCCCCATCCCCTTCAGTAATGCTCTGTAAAGGAAGAAGGTGAACATGAGTGGAGGAAAAGGCCACATAACTTGAGCTGTAAAGTGGCCAAGGGGGGACTCTGAGTAATCTCTCAATAGGCCTAGGTAGCTTCCTCTTTTTTCTCTCTGCCTGGGGTGATGTTTGTTCTCTTTTGCTGAACCTCCTTTTTCTCCTCTACGAGCTGTTCACACCTCTTCAGCAGTCATTGGCAGCCACAAACCCTCTCCTCCTTTTCAAGCCCCATAGGCAGCTGCTTCTGTCTCCTTCCCCTCTGGGCTTCTTCAGCAATCTCCTCCCTCTTCTTTCTCCTGTGTGCTGCTTATGCCTTTTCAGTAACTACTCCCTCCTTCTGCATGACCGATGCTCCCCCTTTGTCTTCAGCTAACTCACACCGCCCCCTCCCCGATCCAAAGAATTCTATCAGCTGTATTGCAATTCTTATAACTATAACACATTTAAAATGTACCTAGCTTTGGATCCCTTTCAGCAGATGTTGCTTCTGATTCAAAACTTCAAGGCTTGCGTACCATATAAAACAGTCTGAGGGCAATATCCTGTTAGATGTAATCAACATCAAGTGTGCAAGAGAATCAGATAGTTAATCAGTTAGAAATATGTTTGTACTGTGTTTGCTATTTTGACTGGTTAGTATCTCTTTAACCTGAAGACTCTATGGCTCAATTCGGAGGACACAATAAACAACTGGTGTGGGGGAAACAATCGTCAGTTGTTTTGACTATCGTGTTATCCAAATGCTGCCATAGTCAACTCAGTGCTGATCCTCATCCACACCACAGTTGATTATTTATTACCATGTTGTGTGGGGAGTACCCCCTAGATGAACAACTGTAAAGTTGATTATTACCCCACCATTGACTATCATGTCTGAATTGAGCCTCTGTGTGTCCCATGATGCAGTTCTCAGGTTTGCTTCCTGGTTCTAACTGCTCTCTCTATGACAGTTATGCTCTCTCAGTTACAGTTATGGTTGTTAATGACAATTGGTAACAAGTCTTCAAGAAGACTAGACAAGCTTAGTTTCTCTCTCCACAACTATTCTGTATATTCGTGTTTCAGCTATGTTCTAAGAATAAACAATCTTTTTTTGTTCTCTAATATTAAATAATTGTTTCTAGCATTGTTCTTTAAGAACACACCAATTCTGACTTCTGCTAACATATCCAACTGCGTAAATGTGGCTGCGCAAACATAATGCCCAAACTCACTTGCACAATGGAAAGATTTGACGAAGCTCCGACAGTGCTATTTGAATTTAACACCGTTGGATACTGCCTTGACAGTTAATGAAAAAGACACCTCTTACTGAAATAAAGTAATCCTCAATAGGATAAGGAATTGGTCAAGCAATAGCATTTGCTCATGTCATTCACCTTCACAGCAGTAATGTATGTGACTATCATTTCTATTTTATATGGGGTGGGGATTGAGACTGTGAACTATTGATTTGCCCATGGCCATCCAGAGAGAGACAAACAAGTTACGAATTATAAATCAGCTGGTACTTGAACGATGCTGTATAAATTATTGCTGTCATTAATACACTCAGTATTCTTACAAAATAAAATAATGCAGTGCTGTTATTTCAGTGAGTGTCAGGGATGGTTTCAGCATTACTGTTTTCTGCTTGCGTCCTTACAGTGTAGATACAGAAGTAATTGAAGTGAGATGTAATCCTCAAATGTGAAATCTCTCTTTCTCTCCCATGAACACACATGTGCATGCACATAATTTTTAAAACTACTTTCATTTTCTTACTATTGAGATTGTAGGCAAGCTACTTACCATATCAGTTGGCCACCTCATAATATATTGAGATGGTACTGGATTATCAAGGCCTATAGTGCAATATTGTCATCACAGCCACATCAATGACATCTCTAGTGGAAAATAGAAAGGACTTTTTCCTCCTAGTGTGTGCTCTACTTTGTTTCTAGCATAGATGATGGGTGGCTGATTGGGAAATAGAAAATTAGAAAAATCCATGGATGTTCCTCTGTTCATCGAAGTTGACTGATTTGGAAAATAATTCTGGTTGTTCCATCTCATGCAACATTGTATCCCTATGCTTCCTTGATCTTCTATGTCTTGGTTTTCACAGAATATTTGTGCTAGGAGCAGGATGAAGAGTGTATGCTTCTACTTGTGAACTGGGTGCTGCAGGAATTTCCGGTAGTTGCAGGCTCTAGCTGGCTGGTGGGAGAAAAGCAAAATCGCTTTGTACCGGGGCAGTATCCAATGGTGTAATTCCACCATATCAATTTGGAGCTTGCCCAGACGGTAGGAGAAGTGCTAATGGAGCTTGTACAAATGGAACCAAGATCTGTTGTTTGGGTGGTATGCAACCTTAACTTTAATTGGCTTCTCTCTTTGCATTCTCTTGTGCCCATTCCTGCTGGCACACACTGTGGCATTTTGACAGTAAGATTATTTATTGTAGCAAATCTCATGGTAAAAGCTTAATGGTTTAACTCCTCAGAAATCTTGTAACTCCATGACAGCTGTAGGCCCATGGCTTAGTTCAATGAACAATTCAACACCCTATATCTACAATTGTGTCAGATATTAGTCCCACAATAGTTTCCTCTACTACACTAGATCCCAGGTAGGCTAAAAACCTAGGTGTCATGGTGATCCCAGGCACCAAAGAAAAGTTTGGTCCAAACAAGAAAGTGATCCACATATTAGAGACATTGTTTGCAGCATTATGTTCCATGGCAGATTCTTAATGATGCAAGGTTCAAAGAGACATGGGTGTAGATTGGATTGAGAGTATAGGTGAAGAGTGCTTCAATTGGCTCAGACAGTGATAAGTAAAAAAAAAAAAAAGGTTTTGGGGCAACAAACACAAGAATGTTCCCAGTAAACTCTCCATGGCCATGGCACAAAATTATATGCCAAGGGAGTGGCTATTAAACCCCCTCCTTCCGATGATCTACTTTGCGGGGATCTCTAGCTCATAAGATAGCATTACACCTAAGAGTGCAGGTTTGTTCTGTCCTCTTTAGACAGCCATCTTTCCCAAAGAGACAGGTTTGAAAACTTCTCCTTTCTTAGGCCAGCACACACACACACCCCACATCCTGTATGGTTTCCCACAAAGAGGCTATCAACTGTCTTAGCTGTAATCCTGTTGTTCAGGGTTGAATACTTGGCAGCTGGCCAGGTGTGTTCAACTTCCCTCTGAAAAGCCAGGGAGAATTATGCTCTCACCATTCTGACATTCATCCTGCTCAGGCCCCAAACCAGCCACCTCCCTCATCCTGCAATCAGACGGGACACCAACCTGAGCTAAACTCTTATGGCCTAGGGTTCTCTACCACTGAACTGGGTTTCCAATTAACCTATTCTAAACCTGAATCAGAGTCTGGCTTTGAGCCCATAGGTCTCGCAGTGGCACTGGGGCTAATCCTGACATACACAAAGTTACACACCTAGCTTCCGCTAATACAGGGCTTCTCTAAATAAGTGATTTATAACACACTTATGATTGGCCATTCACAGAAGTTTGCAAGGCCATTACATGATGTCATCAACAGCCAGGATGTCTCCCCCAGTTTCCCCTGGTAATTCCAGTTTTAAAAACACAGAGATAATGCAGTATCTACTTTATCTAGGGATTTATTCCACCACTAGATGACAGTGTTTCATTTAACATAATAACATTCCCCAGAAGGGAAGTTTTCAATTCAAAATCCCATGGATTGGTTGTCTAAAGGAGCCCATAACGAACGTGAAAAGACCAGAGCAAAAGAAAGCCTTGCAAGGATGCATGTTTTTTTAATGTAGAGATGCCCACAATGCCACTTGCACACGTGGAATGACAGTATTGGGTACTACTCAGTGAGCCCATGGTATCCTTATGTATGGATCGCAACTGCATCAAGATGTTTTCCAATCTCAGCCCTTGTTTTGTGTTCAAGTTGCTCTTTTTTTTTTTTTTTTGCAGCTTTGCTCTCTTACTATTTGTTTTTTATTTGAAACAACATAATGAGGATGGTTGGAGACAAGAGTATGAGAAATCAAACAGCTCTGCTTAAGTCAGCACTGCAAAGTTCAGCATGTACATGCATGATAATGCTGTTATCTGATTTGGATGGAAAATGTCAAGGATGCATTTGTGTGACAGATGTTGAATTAATTTAAACTGCACAGGCTCAGATCACAATATATCTGCACTGAAGTGGAAGTTCCAGATAAAGCTATTAACACAAAGTAAAACTTATGTGGCAGAAGATGAAGACAACCACAGATATGGACCATTTGGCCAAAGTGGGAATTGGGAGAGAATATGCACAAAATAATGAAAGAGGTCTATCACACTTCAGTTTCATTTAAATAAAAGCTTACATTAGTTGTGACTAACTAACTTATCCTACTGATTTAAATGGTATTTAAGTGCAAGTAGCTGTAATATTTGTAGCCTTAAAAGAATTATAAAGTTAGAAGGGACCTCAAAGGTCATCCAGTCCAATATCATCAGGATGCAAAAAAAATCCACTGCCTTTGAACTGAAATATTTATTTTAAAACAAAATATAACCAAAACATGTATTAGTATATGAAGAGAAACATAGTTTCTACTTAGAATTATGATAAAGTGTACTTCTTAATGTAATCAGAGTTATTTCTGGTATTTGGAGTAGCTACCAGATAATCCATGGGGAGGCAATTGGCTCATGAAATTAATACTTTTGAATTGCTGACAGGTGGGTCGCATGTAACCATGTGGTGTAATTTTTTTGTACTACAGGTGATAGTTTAGATTTTAACTGATATTGGGATCCATTACATGGTATATCTTAGCAGAGACTGCAGATGCAACATCCAATTAGCCCTGAGTTACAAAAGGATTAAACAAAGGATGGGGCTGGGGGAAGAATGTGGTCAAAAGTGGATGCTAATTTACATGGTTATGTCTGAACATTTCTAAATCAGGGATGAGCAACCTGCGACCCTAGTGACACATGCAGCCCTTGACCTATTTCATTGGGTCCTTGGGAGTAATTTCAAAAACTCTCTGCAAGTGATCAGTCTTCTGAAAAAAGCGATCTATCCCTCCCATAGTAGCCTGCTGACTGGCAGAAAGAGAGAGAGAGAGATTGCAGTGGAGATACTGGGGAGGGGGGGAGAGGAACTTTGGCTCCAGCTCTACCCACCCTAGGCAAGCAGTCTCTGACAGATTCCCCCAAAGGAATGTAGCTCTTGACTGAAAACAGTTTGTCCATCATTTTTCTAAATGATGGAGCTGTTAGTTATGGAACCAACAAGAGGAGCTTAATTTAAATCTAAATTTAAACCAAAATGTTGCCAGGATGTAATGCAAGAAAATAAATCTCATTTAAACAACAAAAACCAGGTGATCTATTCCAACTAGTTTTACGAATGTCACAGCTTCCTTGGTCATTTTACTCACTTTTTTTCTCTCCCCTCCCCACTGGAATTAATGGGGCAGATCATGCACGTAAGGTGCTTTTCTTTACATCTTAGTGAGTATTGTTTATTATTTGTGTAGCATTTAAAATATATTAACCATGCATGGATCTCAGGATGTATAACAATAACCCAATACTAAGTTTAACACAAGTGTGGGTGGGAAATTGCCCAGAACCTAGTTGTCATATTTAACATCAAAAGGGGAAATTACCGAAGGAATCGGATTAGTTAAAAGGAAACAAAAAGATTCAGTTGGGAGGATCAGATCCCTTCTGGTAAAGGCTATTTAAACTTGCTGCAATACAGGAGTAAACAGAATGTCAACTTCTCATTTTTTAAAAAAAGCATAAATTTGAGCGAGCAAGAATGGAGAAATATATGGTGATGGTTCTCCTTTTCTTCATGCCTCAATCTTCCAATTCCTGTTTTTCTTCCTAGTCAGACCTGATTCTAATTCAGTGTTTCCCAAACTTCTGATATCTGAGGCATCCTTCACCATTAGAACTGAAAAGATTTGGCATTAAGACTGGATAAGAGTAAGAATTGCCTCCGATACGAGACACTGTTATGGGCAGGGAACATAACACATGGGCAGAGTGCAAGCATCACATGTCAGAGATCCCCAATTAAATCCTTGGCATCTCCAGCTGAAAGGATCAGGTGTCAGTCAGGATAGACAATACTTGGCCAGATGGACACATGGACTGACCTGGAATAAGGCAGCTTCCTGAGGTATTTTCCTAGTAAATTATAAAACATTATTTATAAACTACTTCAGCTGTTATAACATTGCATGCAACTGTAAGAAGCCCAGAGCCTTGTATGTATTATATCTACAACATAAATATCAACCATGGGAAAGAAAATGTACAAGTTCCTTTGGAAGATTTAGTGAGTGGCCATTACCGTTCCTTTCCACACGTCAACAATACCAAAAGGTAAGACTATGACTGCAGTTCCTTAAATAAACTCATTTTTATTTTTAAAATAGAAATACATTTTATTTTATTATTTATTTACAAGATTTATGTACCACTCCCCATTCAAAAATTCCAGTGCGGTGGACAAAATAAAATAGAATAAAAACACATTCCTGGAACAACGTTTTCAGGAGGTGCAAGAAGGAATACAAAGTTGGCACCTGCCTGACCTCCAGAGACAAAGAATTCCATAGAAGTGAGGCCACCACACTGAAGGCTCTTCCCCCAGTGGACTCCAATTGGACGTTAGGTCTATGTGGAACCACCAGGAAAAATACATCTGGGGGAAAAAATACTTGCTTTGCGTGCAGCATGTCCTTAGTCCTATCCCTGGCTTCTCCAGTTAGACGGATCAGGTAACAGGTGGAATGAAAAACTCTGCTGGCAATCAGACTAGGCAAGCCTGGCTCAGATGGATAAATAGTTTGTATATGTCCCTATCGGCTGCTTCCTGGCTGGAAGGAGGTAAGACTAGAGTAGTGATGCATACAGAGATGCAACAGGTAGCTGCCTCTCAGGTTGGGTAATTCTGCCATCTCTTACATTAGAAGTGAATAATCATATGCAGAAAGGTTAATCACACAGTTGGCAGCCTGTATGGGCACTTCGGGTACACAGGAGTTTTTAAAATATTTAATTATTTTGCATGGTACGCTCACAATTCCTTCTGGTACATGAGATTTGTTGTTGTTAATCATATTATTTAAATTTATAGACTCCTTGATGATATCTAAAATGACATCTCAAACTAATATAACCCAGAATACAGTTTGATTTTTTAAATTTCTATTCTAATGCTGCCTTTCACAACATAAGCCCTGCTAATTTTATTATTTATTTAAACATTTCTATACTGCCCTTCATTACAAGAGATTTCAGGGTGATGTACAATATCATATTTTATTTAGGCAACCATGTGCAGATTATAGCCACAGCAACAAACAACAAACACCATTCAGTACAATACAGTACAGTAATTGTAAAAAAACCTATCACAAAATTAAAATTCAGTATATTATATACAAATACAAATATAATAATAATATATAATAATTATAATAATTATTATAATTTTCTTTACTTAAAAGAGGCCACAGGAAGTTCTCAATTGGGAATAGGGCTTGATTTGATTTTTAATTTAAAAAAAAAATCCCTCCCAAATTGGCATTAAAAGTGGGGCGGGGAGCAAGAAAATAAGTACAATATGGATACTTGTCTGCCCCACCTCTGCATCTAACAGAAGACTTAAATTGGGAAAACTACTAGGGGAAAGAATCCTCCTCCTCCTCCTTCAGTACTGCAACTCTGATACAAATAAGGACTCCTCAGCTGCTTTTAAGCAAAGAAAAAGATGTCAAGAGGGCCCTAACTTTGGCAGTGTGCATAGTTGGAATTGACATACAGACACTCAGTCAGAACTGTGAGCTGGCTGAAGACACCTTTTCTTAAGATCTGATGTGGAGTGATGTATCAGTTGTCATGTAAGAATACCGAGACTGTCTCCACTTCTGCTATATTGCAAATGCACCTCGAGTCTCCATTGCTGTCTTTCAGCCAAAGGAAACTAAACGCAGCAGCACTGACCCTGGAAGTTCCCACCACTTGGGGAAGTTAAGAGTGTGAAAACTTGCTGTTGTAATCAATCTTTACTTTTATTTTTCCCCACCCCAGCCTTCCTGTCAACAACATAACAGTTTCTTCTGTCCTTATAATGGAACTGGAGAAGGTACAGAAAAAAAAGCAATGAGCTGAAAATGGTGGCTCATCTTCCTTAAACGAGAACAACTTTAGTGGAGAAGAATATTTACATAAAGACCAACGTAGAGGCAATTATTTATAAAATCATGCCTGACGTGAAGCGGCGTGCATTGAGAAAAGTTACTTGCACTCTCACAAAATGTGAGTTTAGGATTATACAGTGAAACTGGCAACAGCTTTAAGACAAATAGCTAAAACTACTACATCAGTGGCTTTTAATGGAGGTTACCATGTGGTTGCCACCTCTCTTGCAGAAGGCTGACCCTGATAGACCATTGGTATGACACAACATGGAAATTCTTATTCAGGCTAGTTAGGTAATTTCATAATTGAAGTTAGGTAATTTCATAATTGAAGTTAGATCACTTCATACTTGCCAAGTGACTTTCTGCAGATTCTCTTGGAACATCTTCTGCCCATTACTAGAAAATATTTTGGTTTGCCTTTGGAAATTATTTTAATCCACCTCTAATTCTGTCCTTCATACAGTGTCATGATGTATAAGAATGATTAGGCACTGGAGCAAAGTCTGGACAAGCAAATCCCACATTGCCTCAGGCCTGTGTTCAGCAATTCATGGAACTACACTGTCTGTCTTTAGATGTAATAATCCCAGCATGCAATCAGCTAGGAATGTGCTGCAGTGTCTTGGGATGAGCCCTCGGTAAGTGAGCAACTGGCAGATATGCAGGCGAAACAGCAATGTTAGCATGCAGAGCTAATCACAGAGACCAGTGATACAGAGACCTGTGACAAAGACATTCCTGCTGAGCTACTTGCGCTTACAGGAGTAGGATAATCTCCTAAAGAGAGTTTACAAAGGAATTAATAAGAAAAAGCATTGGGCTCCACTCCCATGTAAATTTACAGCACTAGTAAATACTATTGATTTCATATTAATGGGTATGTATGATTTTAGGGATAAGACCTTAGCTAACCCCTCACCTGTCAAAGGGAGGGGGGAAACACCCACAAAGCCTGCTTATTTTAGCTATGAACCTATTTCAAATCCCAGAAGATGAAAACAACTTGTAAATCAATGCATCTGAGTATGCCTCTTGGAACTAGAAATCATAATCCCAATTTAAAAGACAAACACCACTTTTCCTGAATTAGACCCATCCATGGGCTTCCCTTGCTTTTTTGGTGTAAGCCTGGAACTGGTAGTTACACACTCAGTGTTTTTCTGCCATCAGGGCATTCCAGGGAAAGGCTCTCCTAAACTCAATATAGGGAAGGACCAAAGCCAGAGGGGAGCTACAGCAAGACATAACCTGAGAATTCAGCATATAATCTTGAAAAAAACGTGTGACTTGTTCTTTCCAAATTTGCACAATTACAGAAAGAAAGAAAGGAATTCCCACACAAGGCAAAAATCTATACCCCTATACCAACTGCATAAAACAAACACATAATTCCCACTACTTCCTAGAAGAGACAAGAGTGGGTTAGTTTCTATGGTCTCTTAGAAATAAAAGAGAATATTGATATCTGGAGAGACTTCTTCAGGAGGGTAAAAAGGGTTATGGTGGCAATTTAAACATTTCATAGATTCCAACTACATGTACAACCAATCCTATGCATATTTACCCAAAAGTAAATCCCACCTCATTCAGTAGAGTTTACCTCCAAGAATGTGCGCATGGAATTCTAGGCTTACTGTCCGGTGAGGCAACTTGTGGCCCACCAGATGTTTTGGCCTACAAATCCCATTGACTATACTGGCCAGGGTTGATGGGATTCATAGGTCAAAACATATGAAGGGTCACCGATTGCCTATCCCTGGTCATACTGTCATACTGGAGTGTAAGGCTGCAATCTGATTGCATGTGTGTACCTCAGCTGGAATTGTTCATCTGAGAAAGCATGAGTAGGATCAGGGGTAAAAGTTCCTGGCACATCCCTCAGTTCCAAAAGTGTAAAATTAAACTCACCATAAACTCACACATTAATTTGTCATAAGTAGCAAAATAGTATTGACTTGGCCTGGGAGGGACTTTTTCTTTAAATAGGGATGTCACATTTCCAAGAAGGGGTCTAAAAAAAAAGAAAAAAAAAGATATGATTTCTTCACTAACAGTAAAATCTTCTTTAGCCTTGGTACCAATCCCAAGCAATTATGTGTATTTTAATGTTTGTGAATTGTTAACAGCAGAAACATTAGTTAAAGGCAAAATCCTATGCATGTTTAGACAGAAAAAAGCCTTACAACACCCAGCATGCCTGAGCCATAAAGATCTTTTTAAACAATTGTATTCAACTGCAAAGTTATGTATAGCATGTAACTGGAAGTCTTAAAAGCAAGCACCTAAAGAACAGTGGATTGATAAAATTTGGGAGACTATGACTATGTATGAACTTAATCAGCAAGTGCAGTGAAGTAAAGAATCCTAACTTTCAGAAAGATATTATGGCGCTCTGGTTGCCATTTATTTCCTGTGTTGAAGCTCTTCACACTTTTGATCAAATTCCATCCAAGTACAGTTGCCTTTCTTTTTTTAACTAATTCACACATACAAACAACACACACAATCACAGCCACTCTTTTTCTATGCTGTATAAATTTATATTTATACTCTTTCATTATGTATTGAGCTCCTATTTAGGCTGCTTTACTGTAGATGTTCCATAAGCATAATGGTTAAGGATGGTAATTAGTGGATTCCTTTGTTGTTGTTTTTAGTGATCTTGATTTGTTACTATGCAAAACAGAAAAGAACAATTCCTCAGCAACTGCTCAAAACAAACACTCAATTAAAAACGTTTAAGTTTTTGAAATATATATATTTTTAAACAAATACATCCATTCCCATTTTACTTCTCTTTTATGAGTGCTTTCCTCAAATAGGCAAGCAGCAGGTGCAAAATAGATCGTTTGTGCATGCACAAAATCTTATGTGTGTGTGTTGTTTGCATTTGGGGGGGGTGCCCATGTTTTTCTGTCCTGTTACCCTTTTCTATTTTTTTAATCCCCTAAATTGTCAGACTTTGGGGGGGGGGGGAAGATACATGTGCATGGGGTGGTGCAGTTAGGGCTGGACCTTGGGACCAAAGTCCAGGCCTTTGCACTCCTAAGAGCCCCCAGATGATCACTCAGAGAATGGTGGAAGGTTGCAAAAGCAAATTCCATTTGATTCCAGAAGTCATGATGGTGCTATGAGAGTTTAAAATGCAAATTGCACATGCCCAGAGGTTTTTAATCAGGGTTGGCAAATGTTCTTAAAACATAGGGGATGTAGAAGCCCTTGTAAAGTGTACTATAGGGGTGAGGATGCACTTCACAGGACTATCTGAAGGAGACCCCTGAAGGAGACCCCCATAAGACCATGACATCCAGGGTCTAAAATGACGTCACTACACCACTGAGCGGCTGAAAGCCATTTAGGCTAATGGGAGAGAGCTCAGCTGACACCTCAGTTCTTGGTCACACGGCCTTCCTCTGATGACTCCCGAGGCCTCCTATGAAACTGCCAAGAATCCCAGGCAGCTCCGTGGCTTGGCGAGTCCACCTCGGGACATACACCGTAGTATTGTTAATGACATTCCCGAGCAGCCTCGAGATACCTTTCACCAGGCGGCCGCTCCTCAGCCTCTCCATGGCTCATCACTTACGCGGGGAGGCGGGGCGAGGGAAGCGCGTCGACCAATGGGCTACGCGTAGGCGGGGCGAGTTAAGAGACGGGGGAAACTCCTAGGACGGTCAGCTTGACAGCCTCTTCCACGAGGCGGAGACGCGCATTCTTGGCCAGGACTCCTTGGGGGGCAGCAACAGCAGCAGCAGCAGCAGCAGCGCGACGCGAGCCTCTTCTTTCCTCCCTGCGCGGTGCATGCGGTGAGTGCATAAGCCTGTCAAAATATCGCCTGATGGGAGGAGATGAAGAGTCTAGTCTTTTGATGGGGAAAGGGGGCACCAGAATGAAGTTGAGCCTACTCTTTTCGATCGGAGCGCGGGGTGGGGTGGGGTAGGATAGGGGCTCTGTTTTTTCTTCTCTCTCTCTCTCTCTCTCTCCCCCCTCCCCCTCCCACACACACACATACGTCTGCCTGAACTTCTTTAAAGAGAGGTGAACGCTGGGGACGGCTCGGAGGCGAAGCCGCTTCTGCTGGCTGAGCCGAGAGGAAGTTTGAGAGCCTCTCAACGTGGAGGAGCAAAGTGACGTGCAGCGAAAGCTGGAGCGATTACAGAAATTCCCCTGATCGGACAGCTAGGGATGCTTCTAGAGGAACGTGATCTTAATTTTATTTATAATGGTAGAACTCAAGGGGTCTTACATAGGATGCTCCAGTTAGCACTGACGAGACCCAGGCAAGTTGTGTCTTCAGACTGCAGTCCTGGCTAGGCTTTTTGTTATTTCTTCTGTTGACATTTAAACAAAAATGGTGACCCAGTAAGAAACTGGGCGAGGGGTGGGGCGGAATCGCACCAGTTCCTCTAGCCACTGTTTATTTATTTATTTATTTATTGCATTTTTATACCGCCCTATAGCCGAAGCTCTCTGGGCGGTTCACAAAAATTAAAACCATAAAATCATTTAAAAAATATAAAACAAGCCACAATCCAAAAACAACAAATTTATATAGAGTGCGATTCCGATCCGTTATATTTCGTGGGAGCTCAACCGCAGACTTCACTAGGAGGTGCCTTGTGCCCATTCATTGCCTTTTCCATGCGCAAAAAAACTTTGACGTCCGGTAAAGTCTGATTCTAAGCAGCCACCCGCAGTTCATTGCGGACAGATTGTATTGATAACGAAACTAAGACTGCAACCTCAGGGGGAGGACAGTCGCGCAGTGGTAGAGCTGCACCTGCTTTGCATACAGAAGGTCCCCGGTTCAAGCTCCAGATGGGGCTGGGCTGGAAAGAGTTTTGCCTGAAACCCTGGAGAACAGCAGCCAGTCAGGGTCTGTGATTCTGAGCTATATGGACCAATAGACGGATTTGATGTAAGGGAGCTTCCTTTGTTCTTAATTTTATGCACACTTACTTGTCACTTATGGAATACTGGAGGAAATGTTATAGAGTTCCAGTATTCTCAGAGGATGGTCTGAGACCACTCAAGATTTTTGGATTGTTGGAGTAAGTGGATTTGGACCTGGCCAGTACTTCGGGCACTTCCAGATGGGGCTTTTATGGCCATCACCCTGCCTCATTCATGGAATTTCACAGGGGATTTAGACATTCATCTTCCATTTGTAAACCTCCAATGTTTTCCCATCCCTTAGTGCAGATAATCCATTAAGAAAGAAAAGACAGAAGAGCTGCACAGTGCCTTCTGATAGGCAGTGCTAGGAGCCCTCCGTCTGGAAGCACCGTTGGTTGGGAGCACTTTAAGCCTTCATATGAAGTGTTCGATATAAACATGTGAACCCCCAAACAAACAAAATGTAATCCATGTTCACTTCTGAGTTCTAATTTGGACATAAGTCCACAGGATACACACCAGTATGATCATGCTGTTTTACTTGATCTGCCTATTTACATAGTCGGGAATTAATATAATTCAGATACAAAAGCCTATCTGAAGGCCATTTTTATTGGCTTTCCCCACATTGCTTTAAAATGGAGTTCTCTTCCTTACTTCCTCCTATTTTCATAGCTGAAATGACTTAATAGAACTGCTTACCTTGTGAATAAGGTCAGTTCTGGACTGGAATGAGATTGTTTAAAAGCACATTCCTCTACACGTCTACTCAAAAATACTATTGTGTTCAATGGGGTCTTCTCCACCGTGTTTAGGATTGTAGCCTAAGGTGCAGTTTGATCCACTTTCATTTTGAACTCATGACTTACCCACAGCTCAGTTCTGTGTCTATTTTTAGTGAAAAATTGTGTTTTTTTAAGTGCAGTATTTTTCCAGCTGGGGCTGGGGCAGCTCCAGGACAGAGTTTTCCAAATTATAGGATGGCCTCATGAGGACCACTGAAAAGTGTAAAGTCTCTTAGTGCTAGAACCTCAGTTACTTCAGGCTTAAAATTAAGTGGCACAGACCCCCTCTACAAGAATTCGGTTTGACGCCTAGTTCTCCGATTATGCGCATCTTCTCGGAAGCACTTTATGGTAAATGACTATACACAGGAGGTAATTGAGCGCACAACTAGTGGCCTTACCGGTTGTTTGAAATGTGCTTTAGAAGTAGTTAATGCGGAGAATCGCTTGTTTACATAGTCAAAATGCGCTTTAACGGGCCGGGCCACAGCAAAATAAAACTCGCTATTTAACGCACGTTCGATAATGTGCATAATTGAATAGATAACACGCCTCAACACCCGATTTGCGCTCCGCTCATGTAGAGGTAAAATTTTTAATGAGACTTGAAAGAGCTTTAAACCTCTCCTGTAGAGGCAGCCACAGAAAAGGGACATGTGTAGGAACTGGGGGAGGAGCACAGGGCTGTGGGGGAGGGGAAGGCACAAGGGGGCTCTAGCAGCAACTCCACTCGGTATACCCTGTTAGGTAGCAAGGTTTGGCAGTGGTCAAGATCTAATATGGGGAGGATTTCTTAAAACTTGAGAATATTGTTTTATTGTACAGACTGAATGAGCATAATGGAAAATTATACCAATATGTATCAATAAGCTATATTTCAAATATGGGTGAATAACCAATTTTAGTAATCAGGAAAGCAACTTCGTTGAAACGAAACAGTGTTTTAAAGACAACACTTAGTTTGAGCACCCCATTTCTGTAATATTTGTTAGGGCTCCATCAAACCTACTTTTTTCCCGGTTTGCGTCCACAGTTTCCCCCTCTGTTTCTTTAGCAAGTCAAGTGCCTGTACATTGTTGCGCACATGTATCTTTTCACCTGTATCGCTACTATGCAGGCAAAATCTCCTGTCGTGCCCCCTTTGTTCTCTTTCCCCCTGCAGTTCATATATATATATATATATATATATTCTGCACAAATACAATAGTATGGCAACCTGAAACTGCACAATTACAGTAAAACAACACACTATGCTTTCCCCTAGGATCATGTTAAACAAGATAAGTAAAAAGGTATTACAATTAGTTTTTGGAGAAGTTTGTGGTCAATGTTGGCATGGCAAGGGGAAGCTGACATTGTTCCGGTTAGGAAACCTAGACATGCCTACTCATGAGTAAGAACCATAGAGTTGAATGGGACCGAGTCCCAGGCATGGGTGGCAGTGGCCTCACTTGCTGTCTCCATGGGGTGTTCGGGCGCCCTCTCCCTTCCCCTTCACAGTTGAGCAGTTGAGCGGAAAACCACCTCGTCCTCCTATTTTGTCAGTGAGACCGCCCTTGACTCACACACCCCCAACAAAAAATGGGGTGGTCCGATGTAGCGCAAGGACAACAATACATGGGAGGAAAAAGCGACTTTATTGCGCGTGGAGGGGGGGAAACGGACTTTCCCCATTCCAAAATAAGATGGAAAATGGAAGGGAAGAGACGAGATGAGCACAGGACAGGGACAATGTCACGTGAGTACCGTGTTGCAAGAACACATACCAGGCATGGCGAGAGTGCAATAAATCGCTAGTGTAATGGAGCACTTAGTTCTCTTCTCATTTCCTGTAAGCTATGGAAGAGTAAGGGGAGAGAAGCTAGTTGATGATGGCCTTTTTTTTTGTAAAACAAAAAACGTACACACAACTTGATTTCAGAAACCAAGTATTCAATGATGTCTCCACCCTAATCCCACCTTAGTGGCACTCCAGAGTATACCTTTTTACTTTGTCACACAAAAAAGTGTGTGCCATTTGCTTTTATGAGGAGAAGTAAAATGCAGCTCTGGCACTACTATTGAAGTGAGGGTGAAACCTGTCCTCCTCTCTGACATAGGAGAGGCTGTTTGCGGACGGAGGAAGTAAATAAAGAGACGAGACACAGAAAATGGGATTAAACAAGGGCCACATTTATTGAAAGGATCTGCAAAGGGGTGAGTCCTAAGGGGCATCCCTTATAGGCCTATCCACAGGCCTCTGTTTTCCCCATTTTGGGCGAGCCATTCTAGCCCGTGTGTAGGCGGAATATTTCCGCCTCTCCACGTGGTGCCCCTTTCGGGGAGGGGGACCTTCCTGTGTCGCCTCCCCCCAGGCCGCATGGCTCTGGGTAGGTGAGAAGGGTTGGTCCCACAAGTAACCCTTATCTCCCAAGCCAGGCCATGGGGCTCAAAGCTGGGAGCCTCAGGAATTACCAGTCACCAGAACAGTGCCTGTGAAAAGACGGGGAGGGTGGCTCCTGCTTTTATAGCCCTCCAGCCCTCCCCGACCTGTGGTGCCTTCGTGCCCGCTCTCCAATCGGGAGCGGGCACGTCACCTCTCTTTCCCCCTCCTGCCTGCAAATGCCTCCCCGCCCCCAGGCCTGAGGCTGGGGGCGGCAGAATGGCACTTCTCACTGAAACAGGGATCCCACAAAGCAAGTATACTGTATGCCTGTGAGCACTGCATCCCCTGGGGTTCTTCCAATGTGCAGTAGGTTGGATCAAGAGATCTATCTGTGGATAGGTGTGGATGAAAGGTGAATTTCCCCTGAGCCTCCTGAAAAGGATCCTTACTCACAGAATCCTTAATAAACAAGGTTTCTATCTCGCTCTGATTAACCATGATATGCTCCTTCCCTCACAGCCTCCTGCAACTTGAGCCACCCCATTTAGGGTGATGGATGTTGTTGTTGTTTTCAGGGCAGAACATTCAGGTCCAGGGCTCCACTCACCAGAATGAACAGAAGGGCCCCCAAATGCAGCAGGTCTGGTTTACCCCATGTTAAAGTAAGAGAATATATGAATTACCATCTAAAGATCTCCCTGCTCGTGCCGATAAGATTATTACGTCAAGAGTCTAAGATTGCCTAATGCACTGCTGCTTGAGAGAGTGGGAGGGGGGCAGGTTCAGGAGCTGCTTTGGAGAGGGGGGTGGGAAAGTCACCTTCTGCCCACCCACTTCTGTGGGCAGGTCTCTAGATCCAAACCAGTGTTTTTGTCAATCCGTATGACCACCGATAACCTTGATGGACATTTTGTTAGTCTTAAATAAAATTCAGTTCTTCAAGGCATTTATGGTAGAATTAAGTGATGCCTTTTCATTGAAAACCTACCTGTGATACCCACATCTCTGAATTTAAACCTATATTTTCCATCTTCAGGGTATATTTTCAGTTGATATCTACTGCTTTGTGGACAAGAATAAAGTCCTCAGAGGGCAAATATTGCTTTTTATAGACAGAAATACAATGTGAAAGTATCCATAACTTTTTAAATATGTATTAGCAATGTAGCATTTTAAAATGTTATAGCTCTCAACGCCTTGATTAAGGCAGCTGTAACTAAAATACATAGTGCATTACTGTTATTGTTTCAGATGGTGGATTGATTGCTTCCTTTATATATAAGCCTCCATAGACCTCCATATCTCTGTTTTGCAGGTATTCTAGTAATTTTGGGCTCTACCACTTACAGTGTAATCCTACATATGTCTAAGTAAAAGTAAGCCCCATTGAGTTCAATGGGATTTACTCCCAAATGAGTGTGTATAGGATTACAGCCTGAAGAGTTTTTCAGGAATTCTGTTTGAGCTGGGACATTTACTAATTAATCTAATTTGCTAGAAACTCTTGTAGCTTAAAGCTGCAGTGCTACTAATTTTTATATAAAGCATCTCTCATGCTGCAGTCTTATACCAACGTACCTCTAAGTAAGCCCCATTGAATTTAATAGGACTTATTTCTGATATGTATAGATTTGTGTTATTAATAGTTTAAGAACCAATTCCAATACAACATCTTTCCTCCATGAAAAATTACCCATTAAAAAGTAATCTGGTCTAATGATAGGAATACATTCCTGCAAATTCCACAAATATTCAATATTTCTAGGCAAAAGTTTTTGCGCGTATTTTTTATGGAGGAAAGCATTATGTCAGAATTAATCTGTTAGCTTCTATTGCTTTGACAATTAGAATGGCATTACCTTAAATTATACATGTCTTCTTTGCTTGTTATATTGTCACATTTACATTTTAGTGACTTGTATGTGGTTGCATGAATATGCACAAATATTCCTCATGGAAAATGTGTAGTATAAACGAGAGAACAGGAATCTGAGATACCCTGGGAATTTGTGAACAGTAATTAAAGACACGTTGTGTTAGCACTCATGTAATAACCTTTATTTCATAATGCAATTAGCACTCGTGAGTGTTGTAATCATGAGGCTTACAGTCACTTCATAGCATGTGCCTTGAAGAGATAATGTGATGAGTAGTTTGACAATGTATTATAGTATTTTGAATGTAAATCAATGCTGCTGCTTAGTAATCTTACCAGCATACTTTGCTTCTTAGCTGTTATGAGTCAACTAGTACTTAACATGGAAATTTACAAGATATGTCTTATGACTTCCATTACACTAGTAATACATGTGAGTGGTTACTGAAAGGAATTGATTATAATACTTTGGCACTAGGTTCTGCAAATAAGAATAATCGGTAAAAGAGGATACCTGCATTGTACCACATAGGTTATTAAATAGCATTAAATAGCACGAATGAACAAATAATTTTACTCTGCCTCCTATTACCTAGTTAACCAGATTTGGGGCTAAACTGGAAGTGACTTGACGGAATATGTGAATAGGATCTCCTGCATTGTTAAAAGTGCTCATAGCAGGACCATGTAGCTGCAGGAGTCCTTGAACTCTTTCCTGTGCCTAATTTCCTCACTTGACATGCCCCTGCCCCACAAGCTGCTATATGCTTTGTAGGGCACAACATACAGGTCATCGGTGTGCACAAGGGGTGTGCTGGGTGTGCCCAGGCACACCCTAATGTCTCAAGCAATAAGCGCCAAATTGGGGGGCCATTGAGAAGGAATCCAGAGCCAGATACAGCAGGAACAGTCCTCTGGCTGCCCTCTGGCTTCTCTGTTGCCCCCAACTGCACGTCGTTGCTCCTGGCAGCAGGAGCAATAAGGAATCGCTCTGCTGGGAGCCTCTCTGCTGGGAGCCACACTTCAAAGAGGCCAGGAGGAAGGGCCCCAAAGGCTAATATCACCTCTTAAGCTCCTCCTCTGGCCAGTGTCACTACAAAGCCACACCAATACTGGGGTTTGAGGAGCATCTCCTCATTCCCCCCCTTCAGCTGCAACAGCCCTCCCGTGGTCAGGCAAGCTGAACGCGGAATGCGGCATCAGTGTCTACAGCATTTAATAAATAAATTAATAAAAACAATGTCCTTTATGACTGAGTATTCAATAAATGTTCACCTTAAAAAATCCCTGGGTGCACACCCTATTGAAATGTGCTGTGCACGCCTATGATACACGTGTGATACCAAATAGAAACAGAGGAAAGCTCTCTAGCACCCTGGATCCAGAAGGATTATATGTACAAGCATTTGGAGACCTAGAAAAGGACAAACAAAGTCTGTCCTGACTTTGTAGAGATACTTAAATAATTAGTCAAACAGGACTTGCAGTGTTTGAAGGGTTAGTGCCTTGTTTTCATATAGTCAAAGGCAGGAGCTGCTAGTTGCCCATGAGTCCTGTCTGACTAGCCCTGGTGTCATCAGGGTAAGATATCCTTAATAATTAAAGAGCAATATAAACCCACCCATCCAAAGATTGAATACTGTGGTACTCCAAAGAATTCCTAAAGTGAAGCTCAAAGGTCCAATACCTTTTCCTTGGCTTAGTTACTAGCCAGCCATTAGTTATGATTGGCACCAGCCTCTTCTTCCCCTAAGTGTCCTGTGAATCCCAGACGATGGAGTGGTGGGTGGTGGGAGAGCAGAAAATTATTTCATCTCTGCAGTGGGTGGTGGGAGAGCAGAGAATTATTTCATCTCTGCTCCTTTATGCAAAAATATCCATGCATGTAGAAAATGAGTACAACAGGCAGACATGTAGGCTAGAACTATTCTCACTGATATCTAATTCTCAGTGATCTTTCTTTTATTCAGTCAGCCCTCACTCTCTTGCAGTCTGAAGTGATACAATCTAGACACCAATTTGCCACTGCAGCTTCTGTTTATGAGAAGTAGGCCTCAGTATCTGCCTAGTGTTCAGGTGGCCAGTTCAGATGGAGGTTTATTACCTCATCTACTCTTTGTTGGAACTAGGTCTTATGTTTATAGCAGTGGTGGGGAACCCATTTCAGTATGAGGGCCTAATTTCATTTTGGAGAAGCTCTTGGAGGTTGCACTCCAGTGGTGGGTAGGGAAGCAAATGCAAAGGGGGCAGGAGCAAAAGCAAAAGGTGGGGAGGACCTAAAATACCAGCATGTTGTAGTTGAAAGCTCTTACTGCCAATAGCTGAGCCTAAGGAGAGGAATTCCAATCTTTTAGAATTCCTACAAAAGCTGGGAAACCATCAAATGATTCAATGATTTGGGGAAGGGACATGGCCATTTGGGGACCCCCAGAAGGGATGGATGTGGTCCTCAGGCCCGAGATTCCCTGCCCTTTCTTCATAGCAGAAACATGGAATAATCGTTAGTCTTTCACAACACAATAGTTCTCCTATCATGCTAATGAGCCACATCCTATATCACAAAGGATTTACACAGCTGGTTCAGATGTAAATGGAAACCATGGTTTCCTTCTAGATAAATGAGCTGCAGTGAACCTTGGGCTCTCACACTTCCCTCTCCTTCTTTTTCTTGTACCACAGGAGAAGCGGGAAACATTAGATTTTAAATTAACAACCATTTCCCATGGTGCCTGAACTTGAGGAGCTGTGATTTGTTTAAACTATGGTTAATGACAACAACTCAGAATATGAAACCACAGATTGAAGAGGCTGGCCACAGCAGCATCGGCAGCAACTCCTGAGTTTGTGCCAATTGCCTAAATGGAGGGAGACTAATGGAGCCTTGTGGGGATGGGCAAGTGGAGGACCAAAGAGAAAGAAGTCATCTTTCCCCCTATGTCCATTTCTTTGACTGCCATTGATCATGGGCCCTCACTTGTACACTTCATTCTTGAAGCCTTGACTCAGTAATCTTAGCAACACCATATATTCCTGACATTCTGCTTTCCTGGTTTAAGAAGATACTTTTTAAAATGAAAGAGGAACATGGCCATTCTCAAAGGCTGCCCCCTTTATGGAATGTTCAGCTTGTCTTAAAAGTAAAGAATTCTTAGCCATTTTACTTATGAAGATATAAAGGCATCAGGCAGACAATATATTACCTAATTGGTCAAAAAAACCCAAAGCTAGTGCCACCTTCCAGTGTTCTGGCTCATGAGTGCAAAGGCCTTGTGAAGATTTGGATACTTGGCAATTTATTTATTTTTTAATGAAATTGTTTATATTAAATACTTTTAAATACATAGGCTACTTGTATTTTAATTGAATTGATTTATTAAGTCAATGACCTGATTTGGAATATAATATTGTTAGCGTTATTTCTATGAACCTGCTCCCCCATCCCTTCTCCGACTCTGACATGGATATGAAAAGATCAAAAGAATGTGTTTAAATTTTCAACAAACTGCAGTTTGTCATGTCTGAATCAAGACAACTGTGGTAAGAGTAAACTATGGTTTATTAAAACAAGCCAGGACAGAAATCAGAAACCATGGCTTGAAACTTCCCCAATGTTCTGGATTACAACTCCTATTAGTCTTGGCCATCATGGTCAGTGGTTAGGGATGATGGGAAAACAGTTCAAAGGCTCCAGGTTGGGGAAGGCTGGAACCAGTTTGGTTCAGATGAAATGGCACAGTGGTTAGTTGAAATCAGAAGTGGATTTCAAACTCCTTGCAGCTG
Organism: Anniella stebbinsi; assembly: GCA_029215795.1. Taxonomy (NCBI): domain Eukaryota; kingdom Metazoa; phylum Chordata; class Lepidosauria; order Squamata; family Anniellidae; genus Anniella; species Anniella stebbinsi. The sequence goes on from JARDYH010000003.1 coordinate 195,803,433, forward strand.
TGCCAGAGGAAGAGGGGGCAGGAGAAGCCATTCATGTAGCAGTATCAGAATGCCGCCAATGTGTACCATTTGCATCATAGAATCATAGAATAGTAGAGTTGGAAGAAACATATAAGGCCATCGAGTCCAACCCCTGCTCAATGCAGGAATCCACCTTAAAGCATCCACTTAGGCTCTCCTCTGCCACATCATTTCTATCTACAAATTTGCAGAGGCATTGTGTTGGCATGATAGAAATGGATTGAATTATGTGAAAAGTTGTTGCATGAATACAGCTTCCCGTGTAGAATGGTGCATACGTGGTGTCCCCCCCCCCCATTCTTTCCCTGTGTGGCTTCTGTGTCACTGTTGCAAGGTATAAATCAAGACTTAAATGAATAAGAAGCAGGCAAACAAAGGTTGAGTATGTTGGTACAATCGTAGAACAATCCAGAACAAAAGCCTTACAACACCAAGCACCAACATCTAGAGAGTCATTACTCCTGTATAACTGTAACAAGTTTGTTCAACACGGTAGCACTGTCAAAGGTTCAGTAGGCAGCACCTAGTAATGTGGTCAGATTGAGGCTTAGATGTTGCCAAAGATAACTGCCAGTTTTGGGGGAAAAGGAATGTGCAATTAAAGGAAATAAACCATGAATGATCATGAGGTTGCATACAGACTATCCTGCATTCCCCTGCTTTTGACAGATAAGCTTACCTGTAAATTATATGCTAATTGAGTCATCTGGCTTGTACCTCCATATTCTTCAGGTGCACTGTCCATTTTTAGTGTTTGTAAGTGTCATATGCATGTTTATCTGAGTTTAAAATTTCAGTTTTAAATCCACTCCATTTTTAAACATTTAAAAAACCAGTCCTGGGGTGTGAGGGGAAGGGGGATTTATAGGCTCCCAGGTCCGTACAGCCACCTTCTGCACCAAACACACAACACCAATTTCTCCTGAATTCAGGTCTTGGAAGAAGATTTTCCAGATGAACAAAGGACAATTTCCATAGTGGCTCTGCCACTCAATGGATGTATATTTCAATGCATCCTTAGACTTTAATGTGATGTAATCTGTAACTTTTAGTGGCACTGGTTTCTTGGGGGGGAAAGTGATTTTATTGGGTTGGATCCAGATATAAACTGGATTAACTGCAATGAAATGAAGAGGCAGAGAAGTCAATTTCCGCCCCTCCTTCCCACTGCAGCCAATTCATCCCCCTGAAATACTGTACAGAGAGTCAGGAACCTCTGATGAATGGAGTGAGCTGTGGTGTGTGTGTGTGGGGGGGGGGAGGAAGCCCCAAAAACTGGGCAGAGTGGCCTTCCATGAGCAGAGCCCTTTGTCTCAAGGAAGGCAGATCTTGGATCCAATCCATTGGCAAATGCCCAGTGTTTCAAATAATCTCTGATATGTCCTGAAGATATTTCTTAGAAAAGATCTATCTGATTTAAGCACCCCTTTATAAATATATTCTCTAGCACTCAGTTAAGTGTGAAACAACTACATAATGTACACATACCTGCTTACACCCATTTTTAAACATTTCTTACAAAATTTAGGAGGTCTGTTAATTGTGCATCAGGTCATCAGTTAAAATTCTATGCTTCGTAATACTGAATATCACTCCACTGCTGCTTCCCTCCCCTTTATTTATAAAGGAAGCTGCAAGTAACATGAGTACCAACAGTAGTAAAAATATTGGTACTAGCTTTTGTAGAGACCAACTGTTCTTGCCTTAAAACTCTGGATGGAGAGGACTGCTGAAACACTACACAGAATTATTATTAACAATGCAAAACAGTGTTCTGCACAATGTGGCTTCTTCCATGTTATTGGGAAGGGATGTTCAGACCTAATGGGGTATTTGTGGGTGAGAATTAGAGCAGAGAAGAGATGGAGAGAGAGGCTCACATAGTCTCTCCTGATTTGCATTTACACTCTTCTTTTTCTCCCCCAGTCTCCTCTCAGACATCCTCCCAACTGTGGCTCTTGCTCTTATTTTTCTGGAAGTATAAGACGTCTCTACTGTTGGGTACCCTCTACCTTTCCTTCCCCACACTGTTGGGCCTCCTTTACTAATGGAATTATAGATGTTCTAATTCTGCAGTACCCTGGGAGTTTGAATGACTTTGGTTCAAGACTTGTCACATGTGAAACGTGTTTAGCTTGTGATGTTTTTAAAACTAGACCTGCCTGATGCAATTCACTAAACAGGAATGTTGAGAAAAATGTTGAAATCTTATTGCAACACATCCCTCACCAGTTTCTAAATCTTTGCAACCATTGTGCAAAATGTGGTTGTGATACATATTTTCATGCAGGAAAGGTATTTTATCCAGAAACTGTGAGTCAAGTCCTCAACTGGCTTACTTTTGGATGTGGAGACAATTCAGATGTGCAGAGCTGCCTTTGGGACAGTCCTTTGTGAATTGAACTATTTCAGACAACACAGGCTGAGTTCTCAACGGCGGTTTTAGAACTCCACGGTGGAGTTTTTACACCACCGTTGAGAAATGTGCTGTCTGGCGGGAAAATTCCACGTAACAGTGGAGTAGTTTTGGAAGCACTCCACGCAGAATATCCATGCTGTACAGAGGAGAGTTCCTGCACAACTGTTGTGTTGTGTGTTGTGTGACGGGCTCCGTGGAGTTTTCCATTGCGTTGAGTTGACTTTTCCCATTGGCTACAGAGTTCCCTGGCAAGAGCGGCAAAAGGAGGGAGTGCCGCTCTAGGAGAGGCACCGGGATTGTTTTTTTGCAGCACTGGCTGATGGGATACCATCAGGAGGACTGGGGTAGGGGAGAGGGCGGAGGAACTGTCAATCAAACATTGTGATGGATTTTACTCAACTCCACAGTAGCCCACAGTCACACAACAGTGGAGTTAGAACACGTTGTGTGGGGACTACCTCCTCAAAATTCAACCATTGAGTGGAATTTTCACACTGTGTTGACTAATGTGTTGTCTGAACTGAGCCACAGAGACTTGGTTCATATGTTATGATAAGCCACCATAGGTTAATTACCTGTGGGACACCAAAATGTGTGCCGGCTGCCATTTTGAAGATGCAAGCTGTGGCGGGGGAGAACCACAGCTTGTGTCATGCAGGCATTGTGGGTTATTTGGGGTTAAAAACACTCAGATAACCTTAGAACAACCCATGTGTTTAATGCTCAAATAACCCACAACACCCAGGTTCACATGACATGACAAATCATGGCATGCCCCTGCTGTAGCTTGCATATTCAAAATGGCTACCAGCACACATCTTGGAGCACTGCAAGTTAATTAATCTATGGTGACATATCATGATGGACAGAAACTGAATGAACACTTCCCCATTTTTACTCTCTCAGGCTATGCAAAACCTGGCATTTCCCTGATGTTCTGTACTTAGCTTAGGCAGGAAAGAATTTAGAGCCTGCTCCATTTCCACAATTTTGTACAAAGACTGTCCACAAACTAATGTCATTTTAAAGCCTTGTGATGCCAACTTCCACCTTTGTCACTATTACTATAGTAACAATCCCTCCAAAAGTGATGCACAAATCATGATATTTCTGTGGCACCCAGTTTAGTAACTCAAATCCATATTAGTGCAATTCCTTTATTAGGACAACCAAAGGGTAATGAAATAGTGTGCAAACTTTTGAGTTCTTTAGAACTCTTCATCAGGCTGAATGAGAAGCCAAGCAAAGAGAGGGGGCACAGAATCTGGCAGATGTTGATGTTTACCCTCCCTAGATTGTATGATACTTTCAGGTTGCACCTAAGATAGTCCCTAGACCTGTGAGAATGAAGAAACAATCTTTGACACCCCTTCCCTATTTTGAAAATATAAAATCCTGCTTTTACTTGGATTGAGTTGTAGTCAAACACATTTGGTGGGCACCAAGTTGGGGAAAGCCAACATTTAAATGTTTCCTTCCTGTACAATAGGCTAGATAAGAATTCTGAACTATAAACAGGACCTAGCATTTACACAGCATTCAGTAATTTTCCAGAATGCTACTATGATCTGTCATGTCCACATGAAGTTTCAGGAAATATATTTTTGGAATATCAAATACACTCTCTTATGACAACCTATTTGGTCATTTAAAATAAATTTGTATTTTCACTGATTTTTCTTCTTTTCCTGTTTTGTCTTCCCAGAGGCAAAAATGAGAGACCGACTCTTTGAGCTTTATGAGCTGGCCAGGCTTTATAGCCAACATCCTGATGCTGAGGATGAGGATGAGTTGCAGATACCCAATGAAACTCTTCTGTTTGAAACTGATTATGCTTTAGCAAGTCTTTACAAAGATGTCCAGGGAATACGAACAAGCAATCACCGCCTGAAAGAGGATGTTAGACGCCTGGGGAAACAAAATACTCGTTTCCTTACATCTATACGCCGCTTCAGTAGCATAAAACGTGATACAAACACAATTGCAAAAGACATCAAGGCCCGTGGTGAAGACATCCACAGGAAACTTCAGACCTTGAGAGACATGAGTGAAGATTCAGAAACAAAATATGGCTCAAATGCAATCATAGCTCGTGTGTCAAAGGACCACTTTGTTGACCTCATGCATGCTTTCCAGGAAGCCATGTTTGCATATAATGAGACAGAGATGAACCAGCGAGACAACTGCAAGGTTAGGATCCAACGACAGCTAGAGATCATGGGCAAGGATGTGTCTGGGAACCAGATAGAGGACATGATTGAGCAAGACAGGTGGGATGTTTTCTCTGAAAACCTTCTGTCTGATGCAAAGGGAGCACGTTCAGCCTTGAATGAAATAGAGACACGGCACAAAGAGCTGATGAAGCTGGAGTCTCGAATCAAAGAGGTCCATGAACTCTTCTTGCAGGTAGCACTGCTGGTGGAAGAGCAGGCCGACACCTTTAACATAATTGAGCTCAATGTGCAAAATGTTGAAGACTATGTTGGAGAAGCTAATGGTCAAGTGAGGAGAGCTCTTGAATACAGGAGGAAGCATCCTTGTCGAACTATCCTCTGCTGCTGCTTAGCATGCTGCAGAGGTTGACTATCCTCCTGAAATCGCTACATCAGTGTTGTAGGCACATGCAAATGACTATACGCTTACCATTTGTGCCTTTCTTCTTTTCTTTTATTAGCATGTTATGATGCATTCCAGAGTAACAGAAGCCAAAATTTAACGTTGCCCAAATTACATCTTCTCCAGAACATAAACAAAGCTGTGAAAATATTGGTCAGGTAGATAATAAATATTTCTCAAATGAACACTTTTAGTTTAAAAAAAAATCCATCCCGTCGACTTAAAGGAGTCAAAGTTGTGGTCTGGAAAAAAGAAAAGGGAAGAAATTATAGATTTATAAATGGATGTAATCTGGATAATCTAGGCAACTAGCATGCACACATGATTCAAGAATTTTGATACAAGATTTGTTGTAATTGTAAATGGAAGATACTTATTTTTGTATAGATATACTGATGTTTCTGTATATTAAATCAAATGAGGTTTTAGAAGTATTAAATATTTATACATGTTTCTATATGAAGAAAGTTGTTGAATTGCTATCTGTCCAGTATTTTGTCCACAATGAGGGCATGTGTGGATGCAGGCAAGCATGGCAGTAGCCACAACTGCCAGATGATATGAGACGGACTGTGCCATAGTCAGGGAACATGCAAAGAACAGACCAGGAAAACTATTTTAAAAAAAAAAACTTTGTACAATGCTAAAGTTCTACAGCAGATAGCCTGGAACAGTGTTTTTTTCAATGGGTGGGTCACGACCCAAAAGAGGTTGTGAGATCAATCCAGATGGGTTACAGCAAAGGTGTTGCTGCCATTTTAGGCAATTGTGAAAGTCTGCGATGGTTTACGAGTCTGGACCAGTTGAAGATGACTGGCCTAGACATTCCATAAATCCTTTCCACCCGCTTCCAAGGAAGCTGTTTCAGTCCTAAACTGGTGTCTGTCGGCAACAATGGACTGGATGAGGGCAAACAGATTGAGGCTTAATCCAAACAAGTCAGAGGTGCTCCTGATCAGTCGAAAGGCAGATCAGGGAATAGGGATTCATCTTGTGCTGGATGGGGTTATACTCCCCCTGAAGACACAGGTTCGCAGCTTGGGTGTACTCCTGGATTCGGCCCTGAGCCTGTATGCCCAGGTTTCGGCGGTGGCCAGGAGTGCATTTGCACAGTTAAAGCTTGTGCGCCAGGTGCACCCGTTCCTTGAGATGTCAGACCTGGCCACGGTGACACATGCCTTAGTAACATTTTGTTTGGATTACTGTAACACACACTATGTGGGGCTGCCTTTGAAGAGTGTTCAGAAACTTCAGCTGGTTCAAAGAGCTGTGGCCAGATTGTTGACTGGGGCTGGCTACAGGGAGCATACAACTCCCCTGTTAAAACAGCTCCACTGGCTTCCAGTCTGTTTCCGGGCACAATTCAAAGTGCTGGTTATTACCTACAAAGCCCTATATGGCTCGGGTCCTGGTTATCTGAAAGATCATATTCTCCCTTATGAGTCTGCCCATCCCCTGAGATCTTCAGGGGAGGCCCTTTTCTCCGTTCCACCACCATCACAGGTATGCCTGGTGGGAACGCGGGACACAGCCTTCTCCATGGCTGCCCTGGAGCTCTGGAACTCCCTTCCCAGGGAAGCTAGATTGGCTCCCTCCTTGGTGTGCTTTTGGAGGCAAGCTAAAACTTTTCTGTTTCAGCAGGCCTTTGGGGAGACGTTGAGACCTCTTTGGATGTGCTGCTTTTAAATGTTTTACATATTTTAAAATTGTACTATGTATCTCTATTTGTTTTAACTGTACATGTTTTAATTTGTAAGCCGCCTTGAGTCGCAGTATTGGGAAAAAGGCAGGATATAAATAATAATAATAATAATAATAACCATACTGGATCAGGCCAAGGAGCCATTTGGTCCAGCATTCTGTTCACACCGTGGCCCACAAGCAGTCAACCACAAACTCACAAGTAAGACAGGAGTGCAACAGCACCCTCTTGCCCATGTTCCCCAGCACCCTTCCACCCATATTCCCATGGTATACATAGGTCTACTGTCTCTGATACTGGAGCATCAGGAGGGGCAGAAGGTCCAACGCTATGACATTTATATGACTCCCATCTAAAGCCAGGGTGGGCAACTTGTGGCCCTCCAGTTGTTTTGGCTTGCAGTTCCCATCAACCCTAGCCAATAGTGAGGGATGATGGAAGCTGTAGGCAAAAACATTTGGAGGCCCACAAGTTGCTCATCCCTGATCTTGAGAAGGTCAAAGCCTGAACAAAAAATTAAAGATCATGGCAGAAGTGGAAATTGGGGAGAGCTTAAGAGCAAAAGATCACCTAACCTCTATTTGGAGACCAGAAGAAAGTTGGCAGGAGGCAAAGGAGACAGAACTCCATCTATCAGAATTAAGGCACAAGTATCCCCTGGCTTATGACAAATTATTTTTCTCATTCATTAACATATTAAGGAGGGAAATATGTAAAGCCATTCACTCTAGATCTGTTTCAACCATGCTGATTTTGATGCTTGTTTTTTAGTATGGTCAAAGCAGAAAAACCTTGAAACCAAGATCTGCAGGCATTTAAATGTACAAATACCAACTTCAAAATGAATAATAGAATTTAGTTGAAGAGTTTGGGGGGGGGGGGGGAATGTAAATCTTGTTTTAAATTTGTGTTCTTATTTTTCATAAATTTTGAACACTTGACTTACTAATATGATCAATTGGCAGAACAATTTTTCTCCTGCAATCATTAAATCGTTTTCAAAACTTTTCTTTGTTATTTTGGTACACTTTTTATTAAACAAATGAGTATACTACTGAAAATTGCTATAAATCCACTCTTGCAGATGAGAAAATCGGATACAGAACAAAACACACACGGTCACCAATATTCTATGAAATCTCTAGAACTTAGGGATTTTGTCTCAATATGTATCCTGCATCAGACCAGAAGTTTAGTGTTTGCAATGTATTTTATATAAGTAAATAAAATATATAGTATACTACTACTTGCTTAACTCTGGCTACCAAAGACCAGAACGTACATCTATACATGCATTTCATCTCTTTCAGGAAGATTCTTATATCTTCTCTGCAGCACAAAGGGAATAAATTTTTTAAACTAAGAAAATTTTACATGGAATTGTACTTTTATTTTTTCCTTGCTCCAGAGATTTTGTTTTGTTTTGCATGGAATTGTACTTTTTAGCTTGCTCTATTTTTGTTGTTGTTGTTTGGCATGAAATTATACTTTTTACAGTGCTCGTTGATCAAGCAAGAAGATCCAAGAATAGAAGCAAAATTCAGCATGCAGATTCCCTATCTAGATTTGAAGCCATGCTCCCAAATCAGATGTGAATGTGCAGCAGAGGCCCCCTCCACAAGAATGCGCCTTTGCGCCTGGTTCCGCGATTATGCGCATTATCGCGGAGGCGCATTTACTCACAATCCCTCTGCACGGGAGGCGGCGGGAAGCGGCGAAGCGCATTAAAAGATGCCCAAAAAGCGCTTTCCAGGTAGTTAATGCGCATAATCGCTTGTTCACACAGCGAAAATGCGCTTTAACGGCCGGAGCAAAATAAAAGTCGCTATTTAACGCGCGTTCGAAAATGCGCATTATCGGGGAGATAACGCGCCTGTACGCCCGTTTTGCGCTCCGCTCGTGTGTAGGTAAAATTTATAATGAGCCTTCAAGGCTCATTAAACGCCCCGTGTGGAGGAGGCCTGGGAGAAATTGTATTTTGTACCCATACTGCATTATAGGTTGTAGATGAGGTTATATCTCTCTTCAGTCTTTGCTGCTAATTCTGCACAAGCATTTGCTCTGTAACTGTCTCTGAGGCAGTGCCCTTATATCTGTGCAGGTTATCTTTCAATTTCTTAAGAATTATGTAGCAAAGATATAAACCTGTTATTCTTGAGCTTTGAGGAAATAAGACTAGAGACTGGAGCTGGTCACACTGAATTATTTAGTTTTCCACAAGGAGGTGCTAGGGCAAAGTTCTCTCTCAAATGCATTGATCTATCCCTAAGCGTGCGCAGCACATTTCATTAGGTGGTGCCCCCAGGGATTTTTAAGGTAAACTTGGGAGTAAATTCCATTTAACTAGGGTGACCATATTTTTAGGCTGACCATATGAAAAGGAGGACAGGGCTCCTGTAACTTTAACAGTTGTAGAGAAAAGAGAATTTCAGCCAGTATCATTTGTATGCAATTAGTTCCTGGTGAAATTCCCTCTTCATCACAACAGTTAAAGCTGCAGGCACTATACTAGAGTGACCATATACAAAAGAAGGCAGAGCCCCTGCAACTTTAACTGTTGTGATGAAGAGGGAGTTTCACCAGGAACTAATTGCATACAAATGACACCGGCTGAAATTCCCTTTTCTCTACAACTGTTAAAGTTACAGGAGCCCTGTCCTCCTTTTCATATGGTCAGCCTACATATTTTGGAAACCAAAAAGGAGGACATCATAGCCGACCCTCAAGGAGGCGTGCCCACCCCAACATGTCCAGCCCCCAAGGATGTGTGCCCATCCTGACATAACCGTCCCCAAGGGTGTGTGACCTTGGTCACACGTCTGATTCACTGAACTGTAAACCAGAATCTAAAAGTCAATAAAATATGATATCGTCGAGCATCTCTGAATCCTACAACTAAACCATTACTGTTGTGAAATGCAGTCAGAGCTTGGAAAAAGGGGGAAAGGGACAGAACTACAACATCACCACTTCCCATGTTTATTTTACAAACATGTCTCTCAAAAACAAAAGTGGGTTACATCACCATCAAAGAATACAAATGCTGAGATTTCAGCAGGCATTATGACACACTTCCAATGACATCTTTGCAGCCATAAAGGCTAGAATCCTTTTTTAAAAGAAAAACTCAGATTTTCAGATGGCTGATCTCTGGGTCCAGCAGTATCACATTCTGCATTTCTGGCTATTACAGAAACAGATCAGATCACCAGTCCAATTGCTAGTCCCCACCAGAGCAAACACATTGAAGCAATGAAACTTAGATAAGTGTGGACTTAACAAGTTCCCATTGATTCACTGTGTCTATTCTAGTTAGAAGTAGCAATTGGATTTAGGCCTCCAAGTTGTATGCAAGTGTGGTGCCCAGAACTGGATGCAATATTCAAGATGAGGCCTAACCAGTACCAAATAAAGGGGAGCCAGTACCTCATGCGATTTGGAAGCTATACTCTATTAATGCATCTCAAAATAGCATTTGCTTTTTTTGCAGCCACATCACACTGTTGGCTCATATTCAGCTTGTGACCTACAACACATGCAAGTGAAATGATCCAAAGTTATTCCCTTGTCTGAAAAGCTATGTAGGAACATTGAGTAGCTGTAAAAGGCACGGGGTCATATGTTATACATCATAATGTTGTACATTTTGATATATACATGAAAATACTTGCAGGTAATATATAAAAGCACTGGCAAGAAAGTTCAGAGACTTGGGCACCTGGGTAAGCAGAAATAGGAGCAATAAGCAGAGGTGGAGTCTGAACATCCAAAACACAAAACTCTGTGTCCTTTGAATCCACATTTGTTTGCTCCTGCAGAAACCCATTTTTAAAAAAGCAAAGTGAAGCATATTGGCTGGTAATTAGACCGAGGTTCTGTGTACAAAGCAGAAAACCACTCCTTTGAGCCTGCAGTTTGAGCCCCCACCTCACCCCTCGCACCTTCATCCTTAGGCTTCCTGCTGCTCAGCTGTCAGCAGCCCGCTTGCGCTGCCCACCGCCTGCCCACCCGACTTGCCCACTACTCGCTCACCCACTGCTCGCTTGCTTGCTCGACCGCCATCCGCTGCTCGACTGTCCACTTGCCCTGCCCTCTGCCTGCCCACGTTGCCTGCCCACCCTGCCTTACTTACCCCCAGGCCCACGCTGCTGCTGTTGCTGCTGCTGCCGCCTCCTTTTTTGCCGCTCATACTCAGATCCCACCTCTCCCACAAGTCTCGTGAGATGGGGATGAAATGTCAGAAGTCTAATCCTGAAGTATCACGAGATTGGGGGAGAGGAGAGAGCAGGTAAGCTGTGACTGCTCCGTTCCCCCCCCACCTTTCCCAGAAAGGGTCTCTTAACACTTGAATTAAGAGGCCGTTTCATACTGGGAAAGGTGGGAGGGGGATAGAGCAGGCTGCGTGTTCTCTACAGGCGTGGAGATCACCTAACGCCATTAGCGTGGCTGGGAGAATCCTCCCAGCCACACTAATGGCGTTAGGTGATCTCCATGCTTTCCAGAGCTCTGGAGAACGCACGGCCTGCTCTGCCCCCTCCTCCACCCCCTCCCACCTTTCCCAGTGTGAAAGGGCCTCTTAATTCAAGCATTAAGAGACCCTTTCATACTGGGAAAGGTGCGGGGGGGGGGGAGGGGGAAGAGGAGGCCACACATTGTCCGAAGCTCTGGAAAGTGCACAGATGGCCTATGCTATTAGCGTGTTAGTCGTGCTAATAGTATAAGCCATCTGTGCACTTTCCATAGCTTCAGCAACGTACGGCCTGCTTCCCACACTTCTCTTCGTGCCGCACCTTTCCCGGAATTTTCATTAGGTGGTGCTTGGGCACCAGGTGAACCACCTGTGTGCACGCCTATGTCCCTAAGTTGATTAACACCAATTATTGGTCTGCAGCTGGGCCTTTTGTCCACTACTACCTTGGTCAACCTGTGCAGTCTGGACAATAATGTGTCATAAGCAGAGAAGATGTGCATGATACAAAGATTCCTTCTTTCTGTTTATTGTTTGTAGCCGATGACCATCACAATACAAGCACAAAGCACACAAATATAGAGCAAAAACATTTGGTACAATAAAACAATAATACAGATAAAATAGTCAAAATTTAAAAACATTCCTTTTGTTTAGCCCCTTAAGATTTGACAGTGGTATGGTTTAGAAAGGCTGCTCTTATCTTTCTTGCAGCTAGTGGAAATAAGGCTATCCTATAGCTGATGGATTTATCCACATCAGCCAACCACCATCTGATTTTAGAATCATCTGTATGGTCTTCTAAGGTGGGCTGAAAGGGGAGAATAAATTTAGCCCTGGGCGAATTGTATAATGGACAATACAAGATATAATGTACAAGATCTTCAATATGTCCTGAGTTGCATATGCAAAAACGCTTTTTCACAGATTTATTGGAAAATCTTCCAGCCAGATACTTGGTGGGCATCATTTGAAATCTGAGCTGGATAAAAGCATGCCTAACAGGGAACAAGGTTAATTCTCACAAGTAAATAGCCCTTTTATGATCTGTTTTAATTTTGGTATACCAAGTAGCAAGTTTGCAGTTTTTTTATATATTCAGAATCTTAACTTGATAAATGGTTACAGATTACTCATGCACATGGGACAAGCTGCACATTGTTGGGTAAGGTGACACTTCTTCCTTTTTCTTGCCCCTCTCCTATCCAAGTAATTGCCAATTTGATTCTGAATATGGCAGCCAAATCTTTAGCATGAACAAAATCGGTTCATCAAGACATCCTAACTGAAATTTTACTGGCTACATTACCACACAGTAAAATGAGTTGGTAAAATGGATGAATAGGTGGACATATTTTCATCTTTTATATATGATGTTAATTTCTTGAATACAATTTGTGTGTATGCTTTTTAAAATGCAGGTAGCAGCTGCATGTGACCCTGGGAAGCATTGAGATTGCAAGGGGAGAGCTTAACCCTTTCCCCATCACCACAGTCCCAATGAAAAGCTGCCCCCTCCCTCCAGCTGCTCTTTGCAGTGGGAGGAAAGTGTCAATAGAGGCAGCCTTCTGATGCAAATAGCAGTTTCAGGATGGTGGTGGTTTACATCAGAACCAGGGCTGTGAGAGGAAGGGTTAAACTTTTCCTCGCCATCCCTATAGTTACATTATTGTTTGAGATTTCTCACAGCTGCTATGTGCACTTTTTAAAATGTGTATTTAATTGCATTCACACAACTAACCTCCTGTCTATTCCTTGTGAGGGACCAAAGCTTAGTGGTAGGACACACCTTGCATGCTGAAAGTCCCAGGTTCAATCCCCAGCATCTCCAGGTAGGGCTGGAAATATTCATGCCTGAAACCCCAGAGAGCAACTGCCAGTCAGTGTTGAAAATACTGAGCTAGATGCACCAATGGGCTGACTCAGTATGACAGCTTCCTGAGTGCTTGTGTATTTAACGTGAGCTACCAAGTATGGAAATGTGGACTTCCTGTAAATTTATTTTTGTATGTAGTATGGCATTCCAACATGAAGCAGTATCAACCAAGTCTTGATATTTGAAATAACTTGTTAATTTTTAAAAATAATTTCTTAACTGCCTAGTCATAGTTACATCAGTTACTCAGCTATAAAAAAAGGAACACTTGCACTCAGAATGAGAATGCACTAATTTCCACACAGGATGTGGAAGAAAAGTTAAAATTAGTGTGGAGTCTTGCTTACAGCTACATAAAAGGCTGGAGATAAGTTTCGGTGTTACATTGCTAATATTCAAGCAATTTTGAATCTCTCTAATTTGTGACTGGGGAAGAGAAGTAGAATTTTCACAAGAAGACTGTGTTAGTAACTTTTTAACACTCTTGTATATCACCTAGCTCAAAGCACTTAATAACAAAAATAATCTACAATAAAAAACCCCACACACATAAAAATAGCTTAAAGCAACAATCCTATAGCCACTTGCCCAGAAATAAGCCCTTGTGAAGTAACTATTTATTATGTATTATTAAATTTAAAAGGAGAGGTGTTTATAGTTATACAATTGGTAATATGATTAAATAACTCAGTTTGAAATTAAATATGAGGTAAACGTTTATCTAAATTGGTCTCAAACCTCTGCAAAGTTTGCAATATATGAAACTAAAAAGGACAGCAACTTTTGTCATTTAACAGAATTGAAAGTGAATGTCCCTGCTATTTTATATTGATCAGGGGCATCAGAAGGGACTAAGCTGACTGATGTTCTGAAGGTCACTTTAAAAGAACTTATGTAGGTTCTTGGACAAACATCAATAGAAGGGAGTCCTGAGAGGTGACCATATGTTGTTGGCTAGAGATTGTGACCAGTAGAGTTTAAAAGGTCAGACTGATGAGTGGTTAGATGAACTATGGAGCTGGTGACAGGCAGAGAACAGCCTGGGAGCAGAACTGGCAGAAAGAGAGCCTGTTACTCAGCTTGAGAGGAAGGCTCATTGCCAGAAGATTCTAGAAGAGGAAGGGCTGGAGGACCGAGATGGTTAATAGAGGATTCTAGAATAATTGTTCTTAAAGACATATAGAAGCTTCTGTAAGCAGGAAGCTGAGAATCTGAAAAGCCAGAGTCTTCAATGTGGTGGCCTTGATACAGCTGAAAATTAATCTTCAGAAAAATTCTTATTTCAGTTGAACATCCACCAAGCTAAGGAGGAGCAGAGTGAGGGCTGGACCTGAGAGAAGACTTTAGTCCAGAAACCAAGTATGTTCTGAGAGTGCTGGCTGTGGTAGAGTGAGATGCGGGGATTAGACCCTGGCCTTGATTTAAATAGGGGGCTAATTAGATAATGGTGCCTCCCATATGCCTTAGTTACTTTACCAAGTGTAAATAAGGTAGAACATCTGAAGCTATGATACTTTATTTTACAACAGTGAATAATCCTGAAATCTATAAGTAAAGCCCAATTGTTCATACATTAATCTATATAATAAATATATTATTTTTCATGTTTAAACACTGTCTCAGTTCTGGGTCAATCTCATGTTTTAATGTATGTTGGCAGTGGGGGCTTGATAGCAAAGTAAAGTTAAAGATGTGAGTGTATTTCTTGGCTTGTGGGCACATTTGGCAATTTGAGAAACTGTCCTGAGTACCTCCACAAGATGGCTACCATCTTGTGGAGGCAAATAGTGGTGACAGGAGATGATGTTCTCGACCTTATTGACAAATTGAAAGCTAAAAAGTCACTGGGGACAGATGGTATCCACTTAAACAACTGAAATGTACAATTGCTGATCTTCTAAGAAAAACATACAACGTGTCCCTAAAATCAGCCTCTGTACCAGAGGAATGAAGAATGTTGAATGTAACACCGAATCATCATCATCGTCCAGGGATGACCCAGAAAATTACAAACTGGTTAGTTTAATGTCTATTCTAGGTAAGTTAGCAGAAAGCATTATTAAAGATAAAATTAGCAATCAAATAGAAGGACAAGCCCTGCTGAAAAAGAATCAACTTGGGTTCTACAAAGGTGTGTCCTGTCTAACCTTTTAGAATTCTCTGAGGGTACCTCCACAAGAGAGGTTTAATGCTCTTTGAAGGCTCATTATAAATTTTACCTCCACACCAGCGGAGCGCAAAACGGGCGTAGAGGCGCGTTATCTCCCGGATTATGCGCATTATCGAATGCGCGTTAAATCGCGAGTTTTATTTTGCTCCGGCCGTTAAAGTGCATTTTCCCCATGTGAACAAGCAATTATACGCATTAACTTCTTGTAAAGCGCTTTTTGGACATCAATTAATGCGCTTCGCCGCCTCTCGCCGCCTCCCGTGCAGAGGGATTAGGCGTAAATGCGCCTCCGCGATAGTGCGCATAATCTCACAACCGGGCGCAAAAGCGCATCCTTGTAGAGGAGTGTAAATAAACATGTGGACAGGGGTGATCTGGTAGACTTGAAATTCCAGAAGGCTTTTGACCGAATCCCTCACCAAAGATGCTGGAGTAAGCTTAGCAGTCATTGGATAAGAGAAGTCCTCTTATGGATTGGCAATTGGTCAAAGAACAGAATGCAGAGAGTAGGAATAAATAGTCAATTTTCTCAATGGAGGGATGTAAAACACTGCGGTCCTTCAGGGATATGTACTAGGATAAATACTTTTTAAGTTGTTCATAAATGATCTAGAATTACCAGTGAGCGGTGATGACTGGTTTGTGATGACAAAATGATTTGTGAAATGCTCCAAAAGGTTATCTCCAAACTGGTAGAATGGGCTTCAAAATGCAAATACAATTCAAAATAAGCAAGCATAAAGTGAAGCCCGGTGGGGCAAAAAAATCTAAACTTCATGTTTACAGTGTAGAAATTGCTGCATGTGATCTCAGTTAAAATGTGAACTTTTAAAACATCAATTACAACACCTTAATGGTTTCAGTTACTTTTCTGTTCTTCTCCTAAACTTGATAGTTTAATTTTGTTTGGTGGAGTGACTACAACTGTGCATGCCACAGATTGATAAAATGGAATTATACTCGCTGTTCTTTGATGCTGGGAGATACAAACATTAATACCCAAAATTAGCTTCAGTTGTTTGTTCTGTTGTTGCTACAGTAGTCAATGTATAAAGAACATTTGAGCACTGAAATTTATGCTTCCCTATTTGGGGGAACTACTTGAGGCCTAATATATGGAAAGGGCCAGATCATCACAGAAAAACAGTACTCTCTGTAATGAGGAGGGAGTCTCAAATGAACACACACACCCATGGGCCTCTTGGGCTGCTTCCAGACATAAAGTCTCCTCGTGTGTAGGAGGTCTCCTTACAAACATCTGTACACATGGAGAATTCACATTAGCTTATATGCTAATGAGAGTTGAACAAGTCTAAATAAATAAATAGATAGATAAAAATACACATGAATCTTAACTGGAACTGAACTGACCCCAGATTTTTAAAGGTTTGACTCCATGGTAACATGAGAGAAAAAACTCAATATAAATTAATTAATTAAAAAATTTAATACGCCCAATAATAAATGTTCTCTGGGCAGTTACAAATACTTAAAAGACTAAATGCAATACAAACAATTAAAATATAAAATACTATGCAAATATTTAAAGGAATAAAATATAATGCAAACATTAACCAGGACAGGAATAGCAGCAATAAAAATCTAGAACTAAGAGTGTCTCTACATTAAGGAAAACCCCCGCATCCTTATCAGGGTTTCTTCTTCTGAAGTCTTTCCACATTTACAACAAGCTTCTTTAGATGGTGACCAATGATTTTGAATTGAAAACTTCCCCTCTTGGTAATGCTATTAAGTTCTATGAAACATTGCCATCTAGTGTTGGAATTATAGCACCTCACCAGTTGTACATGCTGTGGACATCCTGCTCTTATTTTAAATACTGCATTATCGCCCTTTAAAAAACAACAACACAGAATTACCAGGGAAAAGCATATGAGACATCCTGGAGGCTGATGATATCATGTAAAGGATCTGCAAACTTCCCTGAGTGGCTAATCAGAACTGTGCAATAAATCACTCATGTAGAGAAACTCTGGCCCCCTCCACAAGGATGCGCTTTTGCGCCCGGTTCCGCGATTATGCGCATTATCGCGGAGGCGCTTTTACTCCTAATCCCTCTGCACCGGAGGCGGCGAGAGGCGGCGAAGCGCATTAATTCATGTCCAAAAAGCGCTTTACAAGCAGTTAATGCGCGTAATCGCTTGTTCACACCGCGAAAATGCGCTTTAACGGCCGGAGCAAAATAAAAGTCGCTATTTAACGCGCGTTCGAAAATGCGCATTATCGGGGAGATAACGCGCCTGTACGCCCGTTTTGCGCTCCGTGCTTGTGGAGGTAAATTTTTTAATGAGCCTTCAAGGCTCATTAAACGTCTCGTGTGGAGGAGGCCTCTAAGTCTCTAAAATGCCTGGAAGAAAAGAAAGTTCTTTGCCTGGTGCCAAAAAGATAATGTTGGTGCCAGGTGAGTCTCTTTAGGGAGGGCATTCTCTAAGTGGGTATCACAACTGAGAAGGCCCTTTCTCTTGTAGCCACCAAATTATTTAGCAGGAGGGGGGAAGCGAGAGATGGTACCATCTTCTAGTCAGATCAATGATCTACCTAATTCAGTATAGTTCTTGGATGTGCATTCCAGCTCTCCACTTCCTCAGTCTTCATCTTTCCTAGTCCTGGGGATTCAAGCATCCACAACAGGACTTCATACATGAAAAATGAATGTTGTGACACAGAGCTACCATGATGTAAAATTAGCATACAATATATAACTGGACTGTTATATCCTTTAAATGGGGTGTGTGTATATATACACTCTCCCAGGATTACTTTTAACATTTTTTTCTTTACTGTCGCTTGACCAAATTTATTTATTTATTTATTTATTTTATTTCTAACCTGCCTCTCCATCCAGATCGAGGCGGGGAACAACAATAAATATAAATATAAAAATCATAAAACAGATAAAAACAAATACATTATTAAAAACATCTTAAAAGCCAACTGGGTAGGCCTGCTGGAAGAGAGCAGTCTTCACGGCTCTCTTAAATTCAATAAGATTGTTAAGTTGACGAATCTCTTCCAGCAGGCCATTCCACAGACTGGGAGTGGAAGAAGAAAAGGTCCTCTGGGTAACACTTGCCAGCCTAGTTCTGGCTGACTGGAGTAAATCCTTCCCAGAGGACCTGAGTGTGCGGGGTGGATTATACGGGAGAAGGTGATCCCGCAGGTAACCTGGACCCAAACCATGTAGGGCTTTAAAGGTAATAACCAACACTTTATACTTCGCCCGGAAACTAATTGGCAGCCAGTGGAGTGATTTTAAGATTGGTGTTATGTGGTCACCCCTAGGTATACTGGTGACAGGTTGTTTATAGCTGATAGAACAATGAGACCATCTGAAAACCAGGATTTGTGCCATTAACTTCAGAAGCTTATGGAGTCTAGGGTGACCATATGAAAAGGAGGACAGGGCTCCTGTAACTTTAACAGTTGTATAGAAAATTAAATTTCACCAGGTGTCCTTTTTATGCATGCAGCACCTGATGAAATTCCCTCTTCGTCACAACAGTTAAAGCTGCAGGAGCCCTGCTCTCTTTTGTATCTGATCAAGAGGGCAGGGCCCCTACAGCTTTAACTGTTGTGATGAAGAGGGAATTTCACCAGGTGCTGCAGCTTTGCAAAGTGGTAGTATCGTAGTCAATGAGGAGTGATTATTGCTAATTGAAACCAGGTGCTGCACGCATACAAAGGACTCCTGCTGAAATTCCTTTTTCTATGCAACTGTTAAAGATACAGGAGCCCTGTCCTCCTTTTCATATGGTCACCCTATGGACTATATGTCAGGATTGGTACAGCAAACAAATGAATATTAGTTTAAAATGCCAGAAACTAGTTGTTTCTTTCAAGACTATTTGCTGTTGTTGTTGTTGTTTTAAAAAAAGCCTAGATAGTTTGCTTTTTCCATTTGCTTGAGAATGAACTATATAGTGACGGTGAACTCTTCATTTTTGCATTAGTTTAGGTCACTTCTGAATAGCTCTTAATTTCCTGAACGAAACCACAGTTTTGCCAGGAAATGCATGACACCACATCTTTTTACTTTTGTGCCCCTTCAAAAACAAAAAAGAAAATAAACAAGAACACTATTTTTATAGCACTCAAGAATGAATGGCAGAGTATCCTGAGCCCCCTCCCACCTTCAAATGAAATTCTGAGCTCATTAAGGTTTAACCCCTTAAAAGGGGCCCACTGAAACACACACTGTTTTAAACACACACACTTGAATAAGTCTGTAGTAATCTGTGTGGTTCCCTCCCTCACCTTTTCAGTAAATTCTCATTGGTGGAATGAGATTTTAATCCACGTTACAGAGGGTGAATACAGAACTATTAAATCACGCCTACTCCAAATTAATTATTTGGAGTTAAATTGATTACTTTTTAACCAACTATAAAATACTCAATCTCTCAAACAAAACTACCCAAGCTGTCTAGCATTTTTAAAAAAGTGATAAATAGGCCTGAGCATTTGATGTGTGTGAGTGTGTGAGTGTGTGTGAGAGAGAGAGAGGCATTCACAAATATTATTAGCAGGATGTATTTGTGTGAACAAGGAGTAACTCAATTGCTCACATTATCTGCGGTTACATTTTGAATTCTCCTCCTCTGTCTGGTTGTTATTCTTGCTTAGTTTCTCACCCCGTTGTGAAATTTAGATTGTAAACTTCTTGGGGCAGGGACCTGACTGCTTATTTGCATGTGTTACACTGTAGAGTATGAATTACATTATGAATTATCATCATATCTGAAAGGCGTGGGTCGTGTAAAAGTTGAAATAAAAACACAGGAACACAGAGGAGGCCAGGGACAGAAGATGTTATAGGAACACCAAATGGTTTGGTTGAGACTTTCACTTTTGGCTTCTTTTCTGTCAGGAGTGGATTCCTGTCATATTACAAACCTCTTCACAAATGCCCCTGTTTCAAAAGCAGTTGGTATTGAAAAGGGTCTGATGTTGAGGAAAACAAACTTACTGCCCCCTTAGACCCGCTAGCTGGGCTGTTTATTTTTCTCAATTTTATTTCCAGTGCTGTGCAAAATCAACAGAATACCAAGTGTCAAGAGCTGTCCTTCTTGTTGGTGTTATTTCTTGCGTCAGTGCTTAACTACTTCATCATTTGATTTGCAGAATAGGAGCCACCTTCCCCCAGTGCCATAGTTTTAGAAGTGGCTCTTTTAAAACAGGGTTCTTTTCCCATATTGGCAACCGAGAGGCGGATGAGGGAAGAGTTATTTACACGGAACCTGCGCTAGGGACAGGCGGTTATATTACAAGGGTTTGAATGACAGGCATTCTAAATCGCCCGCTCGCGTCTGTTTCTCTTTCTCTCTCTTGCTTTCTTTTCTTCTGTAATCCGGGTTCCACTCGCTGTTTTGCTTCCTGCGCCCTCCCGTGCTCCGAATCAAGAATACTTAAAGGCTGGCGGAAGGAGAAGGGAACGAGAAAGCTGCTGGGAGCTGCTGAATATCCTATCTGTGTTTTTCTGTCCTCTCTCGCGTCCGTTAGGCTCAAGCTGGAGCTGTCGTAGGTCAGCTGGAGCCGAACAATATTGAACCAATCCTACAGCGCTTTGTTCTATATAAGAGTGCCTGCGTGCTGGGTTTATAACCGCACCAGGATGGCCGAGTGGTTAAGGCGTTGGACTTAAGATCCAATGGACGCATGTCCGCGTGGGTTCGAACCCCACTCCTGGTAGATGGTTTTTTTCCTACCAGCCTGCATTATATTAAAGATGACAGCATGTAAAACACGCTGAAGCCGCCCCGTTAAGCTTCAGCCTCTGAACGGTTCTCCGCGACTTAGCAGTATCCGCGAAGACTGAGCTACCGGCGGAGCGAGCCTGACTTCGCCAACTTTGCTTCTGCTGCTGTGCAAAGCTACCTGAAAGGAAGGTGGGAGCGAGTGAACCTCTTGTAGAGTCACACCATCTCCCGGCTGCATAAAATAAAAATTGTAAACCCCCTCCTTTAATGCTTTTAATTTTTTTTTACCGGCCCATCGTTCAGCTGTATGAGCAACACAGACTGTTAACTTAACTTGCATAAATCCATAAAAGGCACCTACAACCGTGCAAAAAGTCGAAACCTTCCGGTACAAAACACAAATTAAAGATCTGCAAAACGTCAATATATTTTGAAGTGGAGCAGGCAAGAGAGAGGACCATTATTCCATTTGGGTTTTCGGGGTGGAGGTGGGTGGGACGTTCTAAGGTACTTGTTTTGCAAAATTAGTTGTAGGTACTATTTTATAACAATAATGAAAAAATAAATAACATTATTTTGCACTTAAAACATAGTTTAGAGAGTTTATGAAAGATATAAGCAAGAATTCTACAATTGCCATTCAAATAATGTGCTGTAGCAAAAGATATGCTAAGATACATACTGGTTTCAGAATTTTGTTTTGCTTTGTTTCGCTTCCTTTCTCTCTCTTGGACAGGATCTACACTACTGCTTTATAACAGTCTATAACAGTTTTGACAACCGTTCAGGCCCAGGACACATTCCATATACCATTTTCAAAACGTTTTCAAAGGGTTATATCCTGCTTGGTGTAGATATGGAATACAGAAACAAAGCATTGAAATGGGGGTCAAACCTTCCAGAGAGAAAGGCCCTCTGCTTTGGAAACACTAATTTATACCTCACATTTGTATTCCAACCTGCGTTTTGACCTCAGAACTAGGGTGACCATATGAAAAGGAGGACAGGGCTCCTGTATCTTTAACAATTGTATAGAAAATGAAATTTCACCATGCATGCAGCACCTGGTGAAATTCCCTCTTCCTCACAACAGTTAAAGCTGTTGGGGTCCTGCCTTCTTGACCAGATACAAAAGAAAGCAGGGCTCCTGCAGCTTTAACTGTTGTGACGAAGAGGGGATTTCATCAGGTGCTGCATGCATGGTGAAATTTCATTTTCAGCTTTGAGCAGTGGTAGTATTGGAGTCAATGAGGTTAATCATAGGCGTGATTATTGCTGATTGAAACCAGGTGCTGCATGCATGCAAAGGACATCTGCTGAAATTCCTTTTTCTATGCAACTGTTAAAGATACAGGAGTCCTGTCCTCCTTTTCATATGGTCACCCTACTCAGAACCCAAAAGAACAGAGAGAGAGAAAAATGGGGGAACGAGTGTTCATAACCAAGAGCAACCAAACTGCAAACAAGAGCACCCCCACCATACTGTAAAACATAAGCAGGGGGAATCCCAGTTGGATGGATAGATAGATAGATAGATAGATAGATAGATAGATGTGCATCACAAGTTCTAGTACGTTGATAATTATATTACAAAATTAGTATCCAATGGAGTGTAACAAAGCCAATCTGAACATAGTCATCGCACAAGTTATGCCTGACAATTAACAAAACATTCCGGGAAAGTATAAATTGCAACAATGCAGTCCACAAATAGCAGTATAATGATAAGCCAATAGTTCAATGGGAGACTGGTCAACTCGCATGTTGTATTACAATTTAATCATGACGGGCAGAAGGCGCAAATACATGGAACAAAGGATTGAGCCTTTAGTGTGTTAATATTAATAGTTCGTCTATAGTCTACAACAAATTAATGTAGGCCACACCACTGCTATTTCTCCTGTGTAATACTGTAATTTATAGAATGTACAGGACAAAAGAGAGCAAAGCTCCTATCACCCTGAATAGTTGTGCAAAGAAAAGAAAAGAAAAAAGAGAAGGCAGCATTTTGGCAGGTAGAGCTTGCTATGCAGGGTTTGGGAAAATGCAGCTGCTTAGAATACCTTGTGGAAAGGTGGGCTTATACATCCAACAACAAAATCCAAGATATAGCAAGTCTGTACTATTTAGCATCCATTCATTATAAATATTTATCACTTCCAGGACCACATTAAGAATTTAAAGCACCAATGGCAGTGCTGGTTAAATAAATAAATAAAATCCTTAAATGCATCCCATTAATAAGGCAACATAATTTTAAATGTATTTAGTGGAGTGTCCCCTAGTGGCTCTTTATTGCTAGAAGAATTAGAATGCTTTGCAAATCAAAAGTTATTTAGGGTGCAACCCTATGCATGTTCAGAAAGCAATAAAGTCCTACAACTGCCAGAATTCTCCAGCCAGTATAGCTGGCTGGGAATTCTGGGAGTTGTAGGACTTTTTTCTATCTAAAGATACATAGGATTGCACCCTTAATAGAATCGTGGTGCGCTGTAAGAGCCAATTTATCTGAGATGCCACCCATGCAGGTTATCTATTACCAGCCCCAGAATCTTATTTTAAATATTTTAAACCCAGTGCTAGCTCCTTTGCATGTATCACGTGTGTGGCAACTTGGCTTTCGTCTTCTAAGCCACAGCTTGCTGGTATGCCAGCAGGGCATGTGAAGAGGCTTGGAATATGACGAACAAACTTTTTAATGAGATGTGGGGCCATGTGGAACCTTGCATGGGTAAACCTTAGGTCTTGTATAAATCGGCTTTAAGGAAGAATGGTTAACAGTTTGTGTTGCCAGGTTCTACCATGGTCAGGATTATTGTTTCTCTGATAACTGCACAAAAGGGTGAAATATGGTAGATTTCTCTCAGGGGTGCAGCATTGTAAAACTTCTTCTTGATTTAGAACTCTTAAAGAATGGAAGCTCTGTCTAGGATGGAATCTGGCAACTCTCGGAGCCAGGCCACCTATTTGACAAATGTGACATTTGCTCCTACAAAGTTCATGTGATAGTCAGCACCAGTTTGACAACTGCTGAGTTGTTTAAATGCTAGACTGGCTAGTAAAAGGGGGAGATTGGTTGATAAATACTTTACCTCTTCCGCTAACCAAGTGAGAAAGTGGAAGGGTTCAAAGGCAATCTACGTTGGATTGATCATGATAAAATTAGGTTTATCCTGTCCAACAGGGATCTCAAGTGCCTATAGGATGGGGAAAGAGAGCCTACCCATTGACTCAGTCTATACCTCCATCAGAATGAACTGGAAGAATGCTGAAGTGGTAGAATGGATTATACCACTTCATATTATTGGTAAGTGTGTGGGGAATTACCTTTGAATCCTCCAGCACATAAAAATATTCCTTGCAGATAGAAAACTAGGACATAAAGAAAAGGTCTCATGCAGTCCTTTGCTGTCTGATTCTCTCGTTGCAGGGAGTTTTATTTTTAAAACATGCAGCATCGAAATATATTTCCCACTCCTTCAGCCTGAAGTGATGCAGTCCATTTGCCATCTCTGCATTCTATCATTTCATTCTGCTGCATGTGAGGCCTAGGCCTGACTGAGGGTTATATATGTGAATTCTCTAGGAATGGAATGAAATAGCAGATCATGAGTAACAAGGAACTAGTTGACTTCGATTCTATGAGCATGTTTTCCTGGGGTTTGGGATCAAGACTGTACAGCTGGAATGCCCCCTAGGGTAATGATGAACTTAATGTGCATACAGTGGAAGATAAATTATGGTTGCAATGTTTCTGTTTCTCCTCCGGTGAGAAGGAATAAACTGAGTAATTATATAGTTAGTTGAAGGTGTACGTATGTGAACTTCTATGTCAAAGCAAGTTCCCTTGTTTTGGGATTTGCAGGTCTGATGTCAGAGGCTATAGATACTCATCCCTATCCACCTTCTCAGACAAAGTATTCACAATAGACTACTTGTATGGGCACATGTATGCAAATGCACATCATAATCTGCATCCCAGTCAAAGCAATGCAGTGCAGATAGACTGCATGCTTGCTTAGATGTACATGTGGATGTCATCTAGACAGATATCTGATTTATACCAATCCCAGCATTCCCCACCCCCTTTATTGGACAGTCATATTTTCAGTGTAAATCATAACTCAGGCCCAAACTGCACCAAAAGCAACTGTGTCAGTAACAAAACTATAAAATATCCTGAATCTACAGTACAGAACAAAAGCTTGTTTTCCAAAAGATAATAGTTATTGTTGCAAGTTAAAATTATCCAACTTGGTTAGAAGCTTTTGACAGGGAAGCAAACTGATGGTGATGTAACTGCTAATTAATGGAACTTCTTTGTAATGTTCTTAAAGGGTTTGCTATCTTTTGTAAAGATAAGAGTGTCACTGTACTAAAGGAATGTCAGGATTTCCATTAAAAGCAGTTCCATGGGGTTGCTAGCTAAGGGGCAAATGCATGTAACACAACACCTACAGAATATATCTATATATCTATATATATAGATATATCTATCTATATATATATAGCCTCTGGAGGCTACCATTTTGAGTAGAAAAGCAGCAATGTGTGTGGGAGGCAAGGGAGAACAGGGGTTCTTATCCTCTTTCACTACTTGCTATTTTTTCGCTCAAAATCTTTCCTCAGTTGCTTTTTCCACTGCAGGGTTTCTGATATGTGTTTAAAGATATGCATTGGGAATCCCGGAAGGCAGTGGGGAGAAAGCAGCTTAGAGGATGGATTTAGAGCTGGTGTGGGGAGTGAGTTTAAAGCAGAAAGCATACCCACTTATCCTGTTCCTTCACTAAAATCAGCTTTCGAAAATGCTTTTTATGCAAAACAACAATAACAAGCTGGCACTTTGCTTCATATATATGCATGTAAAGTCTGGTTTGACACTTTACCACTTTAATATACTAGAAGGTGAAGCATAGGGTGTGAGGCAGCTTTCTATGTTCCTAAAGAATTGAGCAGAGTAGTTTCTAATAGGGTAAAACTCAGTTTTTATTATTACTCAGGAAGCCTAGTCCCCACTGCCCCCAGAAAAAGCAATTACTCACTATTAAATTTTAAGGCATCCATTTAATTTTTGTTTTTATATTGC
The DNA here is from genome assembly GCA_029215795.1 of Anniella stebbinsi. Classification (NCBI taxonomy): domain Eukaryota; kingdom Metazoa; phylum Chordata; class Lepidosauria; order Squamata; family Anniellidae; genus Anniella; species Anniella stebbinsi. Next base: position 195,829,508 of record JARDYH010000003.1, read on the forward strand.
TCTGTCAAGACATATATTTTGTGGATTACAATTCAGTTTGAGTTTCACATTAAACTGTCATGGAAAAAATAATAGATTTGTATACAGAAACTTGGGATGTCTTGAATGTTTAACTTATATGGTTATGACATTGGTAGGATTGTGCATGTACTATCAAGTCTTTTATTTATAAACACTGTATAAAACCATCTGAGTGGTTTAGTGCAGTTCTGTTAGGCCTCTTGTACTTTGAGTGTTTTGTTGTAAACTGTTATTTGGGACCTTGTATTTTCTGTTTTGCATTGTCAAATACTCCAACAATCTACCCTAACCAGTTTTGTACATCACAACAAGCTATGGTACACTCCCATGGTGGCTACTCATTATGTGTGAATTCGCAGCTTCCTATGTTCCTAAACAGCTTCTCCTTGAGTTGATAGCAGCCTTGAAGACCCTGCTCTCTCCTCCTCCTTCAGCATGGGGCTATGAAGGGGTGGAGCAAGGACCAATATTTTTGAAATTGCCCTAAGGTCTGTATTTCTTAAGACACAGTTTAGATATACTGATTGGAATTCCCTGATGTGACTATATTTTTAGTTACCTGGTTTCAAGGGTTTTATTCTGTAAGGTGGGAGCTTTACAGCACATGTAATAGATATTTGCTTTAGGTGGAACACCTTTCAGTTACATTACTATTGCACTCAATCATTTGTGGTTGTTGAAAATAGCCCTGTATGAGAGTGTATTGTTCTTTTTGCATAGACTTCTGTGGAAATATATTGTTCTCTCATGATTGCGTAACTACTAAAGACTCTTTTAAACAGTTTAAACTATCACTGTGTCACCAAAAGCGGAGAATTAATGGCCTTTGATCTATAAGAACCATGTTGCTGGAGAAAACAACTGCCAATTTACAAACTAACAAATCTGTTAAGTGAAAATGCCCTTGAACCTGTTTGCATATTGGGACAGCCCACCATCTGGACCCCCTGTAAATATCTGTGAATGAGGTAGGATGACTGCACCATAAAAGTACCCATATTAAAGGGCCCAGTCCTACTAGAACAGGTTTACAGTATGATGGTAGTAAGACAATAATACAGATTAGAAATAGCCCAGCTTCATACAGTCTATTAATAATTAATTTAAAATATCTGGATTAACTTCCAGAGACCTGAAATTTGGACTCCAATTTGTCTGGATTAGGCTACTGAGCTATGCTAGATTGCCACATTAGCCTGTAGCACAACCTCCTACACACAGCATTTCACAGATGAAAATAGACACATGTCCATAACACCACAATTGTCATAGTGCCAAAGCTGCTCCATCATGGGAAAAGAAGTAACAGGTTGCTCTCCCCCTGTCCCTTTCCCAAAGGTCATCCATCCTGGTGACCAAGGCCAATGCCATCCCAAAACCAGGCCTGAACTTCATATTGCTGAAGACTCTGCTCCACTTCTATATTGTTGTATTCATTTATTCAAGGGGATTTTTGGTAAAAGATCTTCTAGAAATACATAGGCTTGTGGGAACTACTCTCCCCCCACTCTCTGGAACCCTGAAGTCCACCAGTCAGAGCCAAGGGCAAAATAGTGGCTCAGGAAGGGGAACATAGAATTGCAGAACATGTTGCATCTAAGAACATGCTCAGTTCAAGAATTTGTTTTCAGTACTAGAGCAGAAGCTTGCACACAAATTATTTCATACACATGTGTACTTGTTTTTCGTCAAACTTTCTTAAGAACTTAAGAAGAGCCCTGCTGGGTCCGATAAAAGGCCTATCTATTCTAGCATCTTACTTCCCACAATGGCCACCCAGATGCCCGTGAGAAGCTCACAATCAGCACATGAGTGCAACAGCACCCTCCTACTTATATTCCCAGGCAACTGGTATTGAGAAGCAAGTCTGGTGTCAAAGGTAGGCATAGTTGGGCATAGCCAAGGGCCCAGACCCCAGTAAGAGCTGTCTGGGTTTGCTCCTCCTTTTCATTGCAACATGGCCTCTCGCTCTGGCCTAGACAATGGAGGTAGTGAGAAGGAGGGGCAGTAGATGCTACTACCTCCTTGCTCACTGGTTCTCTGCCTGCCAAGCAAACAAATGGTAGCAATCATAAGGAAGAGAATAAGGTGCAATAGCAGCTAGTGACAATGGGAGTGAGAAGACAGACTCACTGAGGTAGGGGGCCTATTATTTATATTTATTTATTAGCAATACTTATATACCACTTAAGATAATAAAATCTCTAAGCAGTTTACATATAAATATTAACAATCACATTTAAATACAGTATTAAAAATGTCAACTACAATAACAATACAAAATAATACAAGGAATATAAGGGAGAAGCATATTTTTTTCTTTCTTTATATAATTTATATCCCATCTTTCTTTCCATCATGGAACTCAAACAGGTGGTTCCCAGGTGGTCTCCCCTCCAAGCACTGACTAGATGCAGACCTGCTTAGGTTCAGGTGATGTGGCTACTTCCTGTGTCTTCAGATTATTGACTCCCAATTCAGTGGTCAATGGTATCAAAAGCAGCTGAGAGATCAAGAAGAAGTATCAGCTTGCTCTCCCCCTGTGCCTCTCCCAAAGGTCATCCATCAGCGTGACCAAGGCCAAGGCCATTCTAAAACCAGGCCTGAACCCAGACTGGAATGGATCCAGATAAGCAGTTGACAGTGTCTTGCCCAAGGGCCCTCAAAAACCTGGAGCTGGCACTGCCCCAGAGGTACCATTTAATGCTATATTAATCAACAATTATGTTAAGGCTTATTTTTATGATTTGTTTTTTGGGATATGACTGATATAATCAGCTTGAACATTTGAGGATTGGCAAGTTAGAAACAAAAATAAGATTTAAGGAACTTTTCCCAAAATTCCTTCAAACATATGGACTTAAAAAAATCAATTTTTATATAAATGGGTAAAGTCAGCTGGTGTACTTGCACTTAATTTGGTTTTGTCCTATTGATGTAACAGACAACAAGCCATCTGGTGAGATAATGTAAGCCTAGCATTTTGACTGGGGTTGTCAATTGTGAGGCACAGTGTGCAGTACAAACTAGTTTCCAGAAAGCCTTGTATTTGAATGCACTAACTGGATCATTTGTGAAGGTTCTGTTATTATGAGGCAGTTGCACCCTAGTACCTTGTTCGCTTCTCATTCTTCTGCTTTGCCGCTGATGAAATCAACCAACCTCAAGACCCTCCCCACCCCCAATCAGGCTGAAGTTACACTCCCCCACACTTTTGTACATCTCCACTGAGGAAGGCCATTCCCCAGCAAGTCTTCAATACCTTAAGGTATACCTTAAGGAATACCTTAAGGAATCATTTACCCTGATCAGACCCAGGCTTAGTTCGGATGACACTTTAGGCAATGGAGGCGTAAATACCGTACTGACCATGTGTTATTTTGGCGGCGGCGTGGCAGCACCCGCCACATGACATGTTGACCCTCCCCCCCGTCACGTGGCTGAAAGTCCCGGCATCCTTCTGGGCTGCTGCGTCTCCTCCCTCCCACCTTCCACAGTTCTCCAGCCATATCCCAGCATGCACCTCAAGCTCTGCCGGCTGTATTGGAGCAGCCGTGGGGCGGGGGGTTTGGCTGCTCCGGCCGGCGAACTCTATGACCAAACGGAATAGTTCACGGAGAGAGGGGGGTTCCCTCCATGCGACACTTTAAACAACAGAGTTTGGGATAAACAACTGAGCAGCCCATTGTTTTCTCCGGTGTTTAAGTGCCCCAAATAGCGTACTGTCGGTTGTGTGTGCGTTGTGTGTTGCCCTCCACATGACACAATAAGCAACACAACTGACGATTGTTCCCCCCCCCCCCCCGGTTGATTATCGTGTCATCTGAACTAAGCCCCAGTGTGGTGCAGTGGTTAAAGAACTGGATATGGGGTGCTTCCATAGAAAGGGGTCCTAGCACTAACAATCAGAAGGCATACTGCAGCTATTCTGTCTTTTCTTCCTGAATGGATTTTCTGTGCATGGTAAGAAAAAAAGATGGAAGTGGTAGAAAAACACGGGAGGGTTAAAAGTCAATGATGACATCATCTGGATCCTTTGTAGAATTCCAACAATGGGGCTGGGCAATTTCACATTAAAAGTCTTGTCTGAAAGCACCTGAGGTCACTGGAAGCCTAGGTTTAAATCCCCAGTTAGCCAGGTAGATCACTGGGTCAACTTAGGCAAGTCACATTCTCTCATGCTAACCTGCCCCACAGGAGGATAACATTGGGGACACCCACGCATACTGTGTATGCTGGGTAAAAGTAAAATAAAACCAGTGAAAGAAATGTGGAAAAAAATGCACATTTTGAATGAATGCACATTTTGAACAATACAGCTTTTAAACTTGCATTACATACAAGATGTCTGATTTAAAGCACAAGCAGAGCTCACGTAACTCATATGTATCGAGCCATCACAAGTGAATTTATAGTACAATCCCATGCATGTTTACTTGGAAGTGTACACTGGAGTTTACTTCCAAGTAAGCATGTGGCCCTCCAGATATTGTTGGACTCCAATTCCAATCATCCACAGCTTGCCTAGCCATTTAAAAAAACATTAATTGCCACATAAAATAAGTTTCTCTAGGTGTTTTACTACAATCCACATCTCCGGAATACATTCCCATTGGGTGGAGGGGGGAAGGCCAGGCCCTATCAGTGCAGGCTTTTAAGAAGGTTCTGAAAACTTACTACTTCATTCTGGCCTTTCCCTAATTACGTTTTATCGGACTGGGTTGTGGCTACAGTTGTCTGTTGTAGGTTTTGCTTTATGCTGGTATTTGTTGTTTTTAGAATGTTTCCTCCTGCTGCTGTTTTTATTGTGTTTTTATTATTTTTATACCCACATAAATTTTTATTTTGTGTTTTATCGTTGTATGCCACCTTGTGGGAGATCCTGCCCTGAAAGGCGGCTAAGAAATATTTTAAACAAATAATGATAAAAATACAAATAAAATCACAATAAAAATCAAGAATATAAAACTATTAAACATGCCAAAACAGCATAACATACAATCCCACATTGCAGGGACTAAGATATTAAAACACAAAAATACAAAAACATTTTTAAAATACTTTAAAAAATGTTGATTTTTTTTTTAAAAAGCCGCAGAAGCCCCTTTTCAAGTGGCCTCTCATTCTGAGGCTCGGAGGGTGGCAACAAAAGAGAGGGGTTTTTTTGGTAGTGGCCCCCCAGTTTTGAAATGCTCTCTCAAGGGAACCTTGTCTGGCTCTGGAAAGACCCTGAGGAGGCCCATGGAGAAGGCTTCTGTGGATGACTTTAAAATATGGGCAGGTACATAGCAGAGGAGGCGTTTCATTAGGTATTGAGGTCCCAAGCAGTGCAGAGCCTTGTAAGTAAAAACCTGCACTTTGAATTGGGCCTGGACTAGAAATAAATTGGGAGCCACAGACGACTGGTGTACTACGATCATAGCTCCTGGTCCCAGTTAGAATTCCCACAACCATATTTTGGCTGAAGTTTCTGGACCATCTTCAAAGACAGCCCCATGTACAATAATAATAATAATAATAATAATAATTATTATTATTATTATTTGTAGCCCGCCTCTCCCTCCGGATCGAGGCGGGGAACAGCAACAATATAAAACATAAAAATCACAACAGTTAAAATTTTTTTTTTTAAAAAAGAGAAAAAATACAACATTAAAAACATCTTAAAATTTATCTGGATAGGCCTGTCGGAAGAGGACACTCTTCATGACTCTCTTAAATTCATGAAGACTGTCAATTTGTCTAACCTCCTCCGACAGACCATTCCATAGTCTGGGAGCGATGGAAGAGAAGGTCCTCTGGGTAACACCCGCCAGCCTAGTTCTGGCTGGCTTGAGTAAGTTCTTCCCAGAGGACCTAAGTGTGCGGGGCGGATTGTACGGGAGAAGGCGATCCCGTAGGTACCCTGGACCCAAACCATGTAGGGCTTTAAAGGTAATAACCAACACTTTATACTTCGCCCGGAAACTGATTGGCAGCCAGTGAAGCGATTTTAAAACTGGTGTGATGTGATCACCCCTAGGTGTACCGGTGACCAACCTGGCTGCCATATTTTGAACAAGGCTGCCTCTACAAGAGAGGTTTAAAGCTCTTTCAAGTCGCTTAAAAAAATTTACCTCTACAAGAACGGAGCGCAAATTGGGCGTAGAGGCGCGTTATCTCTCTGATTATGTGCATTATCGAATGCGCGTTAAACAGCGAGTTTTATTTTGCTCTGTCCGTTAAAGCGCATTTTGACTATGTGAATAAGCGCTTATGCACATTAACGACTTGTAAAGCGCATTTTGGTCATCCCTTAATGTGCTTCGCCGCCTCTCGTCACATCTCGTGCAGAGGTATTAGGCGTAAATGCGCTTTAGCGATTATGCGCATAATCGCCTAACCAGGCGCAAAAGCGAATCCTTGTAGAGGGGACCCAAGTTGAAGTTTCCGGACTAGGCACAAAGGTAGCCCTATGTACAGCGCATTGCAGAAGTCGAGCCTCGAAGTTACCAGTGCGTGCACTACCGTCTTTAGGTCTTCCAACTCTAGGAAGGGGCGCAGCTGGCGTATCAGCCGAAGCTGATAGTAGGCACTCCTGGCCGTCGCATCAATCTGAGCTGTCATCTGGAGCGACGGATCCAGGAGTACCCCCAAGCTGCGAACACAATCTTTCAGGGGGGGTGTAACCCCATCCAGAACTGGTTGACACACCTCCAGACCCAGGTTGGGGCCTTTGACAGCAAGCACCTCCGTCTTGTCTGGATTCAGCTTCAGTTTGTTTTTCCTCATCCAGCCCATTACCGCCTCCAAGCATTCATTCAGAGGAGACACACTATCCTTAGCTGACGATGTTGTCGATGTACAATGCTTTACTTGTTTATTTGTTTGATTTATACCCTGCATTTCTACCCCCCCCCCCAAGATTCTCAAGGTGACTTACAAAAACATTGCAATTATTTGAATGGAGGTTACAGGGGCATGAATCCCTGCAACTATGTTGTCCACCTCCAGGTAGGATCATAGATGGCAAACCAGCTGAAGTCGGTAAAAGGCTCTCTGAGGGGCAGAGGTTCAGTGGTGAAACATGATGGGAATTAAGAACATAAGAAGTAGGGTGACCATATGGAAAGGAGGACAGGGCTCCTGTATCTTTAACAGTTGTATAGAAAAGGGAATTTCAGCAGGTGTAATTTGTATTCATACAGCACCTGGTGAAATTCCGTCTTCATCATGACAGTTAAAGCTGCAGGAGCCTTGCCCTCCTTTGTATCTGGTCACTGTCTTCCTTTTTATATAGTCATCCTAATAAGAACCCTGCTGGATCAGACGAAGGATCCTTCTAGTCCAACCAGCTGTTGACCAGGAACCCACAAGCAGAACACCCTCCCACCCATGTTCCCCAGCAACTGGTGTATAGTTAGTTCAGCCACATCTGGAGGGCCACACGTTCCCCAGCCCTGACTTAGACCGTGCATGCCAGTTGAACGCTGCAACCCTAAACACACATAGGACGGATTGCAGCCATCTGAAGTCAGCGGGACTTCTTTCCCAGGCTGGTAGCACAGTTATGAAGGGACAATTTAGGATTCCCCACTCAGCAATCGTTAGATTTCCGCCTCCGAAGAGCGGGGTAAGAACAGAGTGAGACCACCTCCTCGGAGTATTCGAGCGGGCGACCCGGGCAGATACGAAAGTGATTCGAATTGATTGACAAGGCCAAGAGTCACGTGACGCTGCCACGCCACGTTCCCAGCGCTAGAGTGTAGCAGCCTCCGACCAAGCGCGACTAGAGAAGGTAGTGAGGGCGGGAGGGAGAGGGGTGTGTGCGTGTGCGCGCGCGCGCACGCTCTGGGTTCCGGAGGAAAAAGTTCCAAGCGCAGCAGAAAGTTAGCTGAGAGAGTAAATAGTTGGACAGTGGCGGGCGCCTAAGCCTCGACGCCTCCCTTTTTCCTATTTGCATGAGAGAGAGGGAGAGGGCAGCCCTTCCCAAAGTCTCAGTCAGGCTGGCTGGCTTCATTCCCCCCGCCCCTTGTAGTCCTGTGCTCCCCTAATAACAAAGGAGGAATCCCGGGCCCCCCAAGAGGAGCTGTGGGAGAGGGCGGAGGGACTGCAGCAGCAACAGCAACTTGCCCGCTCCGAAGTTGAGCCCGCCTGTCCGCTAAAAGAGGGCGGCTGGAGAGACGTTTCCTCCTCCCACAAGCTCAAGAAGCGAGAGAGGAGAGGGAAGGAAGAAGCCGCCTCTTCGGGGTGGAGCACGGGCGGCCACTAGCAGGTCGAAGACTTTGGGGCTCCGGTGGAACAGACACGCCGAGTGTTTCGTGTAAAACTTGTTCGTTCGGAGGGAGGGATTCTTCACTGTCGTCTTCTTCGAGCAACTTGTTGGAGCTGCTTTGCAGGCTTCGCCCCTCCGCTCTTGTCCCGGTTTGGCGCTGGATTTTTTTTTTTTGAGGGGGGGGGGTTGTTTTGGAGAGAAAGAGCTGAAAACTGTACGCAATGGACCCCGTGGTTTGACTGGCTAACACCCTGAATCTTCGGACACGAAGGGGTCTCTCTCTCCTGCTCTCCTGCTCCCCAGCCCCCACCGCCCCGGGCAGGTAAGCTAGTGAATAATTGACGCGAAAGGAAGAGAGTAATGCGATTCCTCGGCTTGGAGTGCAGAGAGGACAAAAGGGCAGCCGAATGATTGCGCTCGCTTCTGTCTCTCCCCCCGCCGAGAATATACAGAGAGATTTTTCAAGGCTGATTGGAACAAATTCAGGCTTTTCCCTCTGAAAAAGGAGCAGTCAACAGGGAAGGATGTGCTCGAGATTTGGAGCAGAGCGAAAACTCTGCTAGTAAATGTCACATTTGGAAAGGACCTCGAAACCCACGTGGGGACCGCAGTCTAGACCAGCCTTCCATACAGATGTGTTGGACTACACCTCCCATCATTCACGACCAGCGCTGGCTGCGGATGATGGGATGTACAGTCCACCACATCTGGACGGAAGGCTGGTTTATCGCTCATAGGCTCTACTCCATCCTCCCCCCCTTAACATGTGAAGAACTCATAAGAAGAGTCCGTAGTTTTCAGCACATTCCTGGAGTACTCCTGTTTATTTTGCCGGCATAGGTGGGCTGATTTCTTTAGGTCTTCCCCCCCTCAGGATATAATAGTGGTGCATTCAAAGACTAGGAAATTTATAGCATACACTTTTGTGGATTAGAGTCCACCTCATCAGGTGGTTTCTTTAGAATGAGCTAGTAAAATTCTTACTTTGGATTTGTAATGCAGTTCTTTGGGATTATGCATCTAGCTGTTTTGTAAAAATGAAAGTCACTTTTATTGGTGAAAGTGTACATCAATCTTATTATATTTTTATGGGGGAACTAGCCCCATAGGACCACTAACCTGCTGATATATGTTAAAAACTTTGCAAAACGTTTGCTTGTTGCTCCTGAAACTTTTCATGTGCCAAAACTGTTCTAGAATACTTTTCCTTAGCTTATCGGACTAATCACTACTTGCATGCATTTTGCAAGTATGACTGCATGCCTTTTGTGGGAAGGGAACAAGGAAGTTAAGGAGATTTAGCCTGGAGTTACTGGTACTTCTTGTGCCACTTTGATAAAGGAAGAAATGTTGGGTGGACTTAATGCCTCTGGTTGTGTTCATGCAGGCAGGCAGAGGTGCTATGATTGGGGCCTCCTCCACACGAGACGTTTAATGAGCCTTGAAGGCTCATTATAAATTTTACCTACACACGAGCGGAGCGCAAAACGGGCGTACAGGCGCGTTATCTCCCCGATAATGCGCATTTTCGAACGCGCGTTAAATAGCGACTTTTATTTTGCTCCGGCCGTTAAAGCGCATTTTCGCTGTGTGAACAAGCGATTATGCGCATTAACTACCTGTAAAGTGCTTTTTGGGCATCTTTTAATGCGCTTCGCCGCTTCTCGCCGCCTCCCGTGCAGAGGGATTAGGCGTAAATGCGCCTCCGCGAAAATGCGCATAATCCCCAAACCGGGCGCAAAAGCGCATCCTTGTGGAGGGGGCCTGGGAAAACCACCTGTTGCTTCCATTTGAGGCGGAAGGTAACTGCTACTCTCCTCACTCTCTCTTGATACATACATATGTGGTAGCTTGTGGGGTGGCCACAGGTTATTTTAAGGCATAAACACAGTGATATCATCTCTCCATTTAAAGGACTTCAGTTAATGTCTTTCTAATTTAAAATCCTTGATTGCTCTGCTTGGAAGCAGGATGAGATCCAAGCACGTGTCGGCTGGCTTGCTCCAGGAAAACTCAGGATGGTTAGGAAGGATTGAAGTGGGCTGACTGTTTTTCTGTGAGATTAATCTGCGCAGTCTCTGGAACCGTGTGTGAAATTGGCCTGGTAAAAGATTCTGAGGGAGGGACTTGAAAATCCTTACTGGGCAAAAGTCACAGCAACAATACAAATAATGATGTGTGGTGTAGCTGCTTGAGTGTATGTGTGTGTGTGTTGCCTTTGGACAGTTGGGAAAGACTGAAGGGTGGGTTGGTCTGGATGGAAGCCAGATTCCTTTTACGTGTGAAACTTGGTTTTGACAGTTGTGCCTGGCAACTGAAACAGTCACATGTTGAGTGAAAGTCTGAGCTGATTTCCTCATCTCAGACATTTAACTTTTTATGATTTGGTCTCTTTCCTCTTCTGCAGTAGACCTGAACAGATACCAGTGGATATCTCTGACTCAAGCTAGGTGACATTCAGAAAGTTCCCCACCCTTCTCTCAGGCCTATTGAACCTTATGAAGTGGCTGTAAAAAAAAAGGAGGGTGGGATATACTGATCCTGATCCTGTACCTTTGGGGAAGGGTGGGGAATGCATATTAATAATGCATTAAACCTTTAGCATCCTGTCATTCTCCATTTTGTAGGAATTAAAGCAACCACGAATCCAGTGTGGTCAGAGAATGGAAAGAGACAGGGCTACATATTGCCTTCCACTTAAAATCTTATATAGGTAATAATAATAATAATATATATATTTAATTATTTATAACCTGCCTCTCCCTCCGGATATATACCAGGGACAACTAACTGCTGCCCCTCCCTGTAGCTTTAGAAGAGTGATCCAAATTCATCTAGGCAGGCTTTGGGACAGCTGGAAAACGGCTTCCTTTGTAACTTGCACATATAAATAAGGATGTTGATCCAGCCACTCCCAGGCTGTTTTCTGGTCTGTGGGCCAGGATTTCTTTGAAGTGCATGTTCTTAAAAAAAATCTATGACAGTAATCTGATGCATACTTGCCTGCAAGTAAGTCCTATAGAATTTAGTAGGACTTTTAAGTAGATATGTATAGGATTGTTCGCTGTATGTTGCATTAGATTGTATATGGAAAAAAATCCATGAAGAATCTTTGGTAGTAGCCGAGATACTGACTTATTTGACTGTGCTTGAACGTTTCCCTAATATATTTGACTGCCATTGATACTAACATTAAAAAAGCATGGTAAATGCATAACGTGCTACTATGTAATTAAGGGGGTAGTACTGAAAAGTTGGAATCCGTCACTTAGCAGTTTCCCTGGGTCTCCCCCTTTACCCCTGCAGGTATCCACCATCTCATAGACTCTAACTACAAAGCAAATTGACCTTGGTGTCATTTGTAAGACATTGAACCAGTTCTATATAAAAAAAAGAGCAAATGGGGAATTTAAATTATATAGTTTAAAAATGGAGAGACATGAGTTACAGGTATATAAATAGTTACAGTTGTGATGACTACAAAGTTATACTTGAACAGAACTGTTTATAAGCATTTAGTACACTGATTATTTAGATCAGGGCATGGCAACCTGTGCTTCTCCAGGTGTTTTGGTCTACAACTCCTTACAGCCCTAGTCAGTGTAGCCATGGGAATTCATGGGAATTGTAGGCCTAAACATCTGGAGGACCATAAGTTGCCCACTGCTGATTTAGATCTATTCCAATCTGGCTTCACCCTGGTTATGGTATGGAAACAATTTTGGTTGCCTAGTAAATGGCATGCTGAGGAATGGACAGAGGGAGTACAACCCTGTTGGTTGTTCTGGACCTTTCAGTGGCCTTTAGTGCCATCAGTCATGGTATCCTTCTTTGTTGTTTAACTGGAATAGAATAGGCTTGGAAGTCATGGCTCCAGTCTTTCCTGGTGGAACGAACTGAATTGGTGGTGCTGAAGGAGTTCTGTTCCACCTCATGCCTCAGGGTTCCCTTTTGTCCTCCATGCTTTTTAATATTTACATGAAGTTCAGTTTTGGTTAAAATGTTATCAGTATGTAGATAACACACAGCTCGACCTCTCATTTCCACCCACTAATCCCAATGAGGCATGTATTTGGAGACAGTTTTGGGATGGATGAGAGTGAAGAAGCTGACACTTAATCCAGACAAGACAGAGTCAATGGGTTAATCAGCTATTATGATGGGCTTGTACACCCTCTGGAAGACCAGCTGGTGTGTGTGTGTCTACTGGAGCTATCGGTAGAAACCCAGGTGGTGGCAGTGGCAAGAAGTGCCTTTTCCCAATTTAGGCCAGTATGCCAGCTGATGAAGATTCAGCTACTCATGCCCTTGTTACGTGGGGTTGGCGTTTATGATGGATCAGAAGCTATAGTTGGTGCAGAATGCAGTGTATCGGATGCTTGTGAAGGCCAAATATTCAGAGCATATTACATCAGTTATATAGCAGCTGCAATAGTTACCTCTTCACTTCTGGTTTCAGTTTAAAGTGTTGTTTTTGCCCTTTAAATTAGTAAATGGTTTAGAACTAGGTTAGTTGAAGGATCATCTTCCTACGTCATGTGAACCTTCCTGGGCCTTAAGATCAGCCACAGAGGCCCTGCTTGCTTGCAGGCTTATTCATAAAGTTACTGGGCACAAGAGATAGGGCCATTTTTAGTGGTGGCTCTGTATCTATGGAACACCCTCCTAGAGGAGGCATATTTGCCCCCCCCCCCATTTGCTTTCAAGTGGGGTTTAAAGCCCTTTTTTATGTCAATCCACTTCTTGTGAAATGATCTGTTTTGAATTATATGGCTTTTGTTGTCTGATCAGAAATTGTTTTATGCTGCTGTTTAAAAAGTTTTTAGATAGTTGTTTAAATGTTTTTTTAATGATACTAATAGTAAGCGACTTTGAGAGAACATTACTATTGAAAGGTGGCATAAAGGTTTCTAAATAAATTCATTTATACTTTTGTGTGTTTATATTTCAGGTATTGATTCCAAAGCTGGGTGGATTGTGAGCACTGTGTGCAAAGTTCTGAAATAATCCTACATAGGAATTTTGAACCTAGAAAAAAAGATGGCCAAGGTTTTGGATATAGATGAAGGACCTGAGGGAGGATACAACGAATTTAGCAGCATCATTAAATCCAGATCTGGTAAGTTGCAAGTAAAAAGTTGTCAGTTATCTTTTCTAGCAAATGTCCCGTTGTAAAAACAAACAAAGTGCTATTTACTTGTTAGGAGTTGTAGAACCAAACTAGAAGTTATTTGCAAATGCATGCTATGGTAGACTGATGGCCCATAAAACAGGAAAGCCTTGTTTAGCAAGGATGCAATTAGGAGTAGAGAAGCAGCAATGCAGGATTGAGGTTCTTAACCCTTTTGCCATCTACTTTTTCTTTACTCTAAGTAAAGTCCTACAACTATGCTGGCTGGGAAATGCTGAGATTGTAGGACTTTTTAGGTGTGTGTCTGAACATGCATAGGATTGTACCTGAAATCCCCCCTGCCTCTCCTACCCCATTGGGGGTTTCAGATGCACATTCATATTGCACCCTATGCTCCCCCACCTGTTTCTGTATTTGCAATAAGACTAGTGTACAGTTGCTGCGGCTGTGCCCATAAACGTCAGTTCACCTACCTTCCCTAACTGGCACTTCCATTTAAAAAAGGACCATCAGGCTGCAATTACACCATCTGTGTGCAATGTGCAGTTTAGATCTCTAATTAGATTCCTGACACATCTGTCTGTCAAAGCATTGTCTAGTACACTGGGTCCCTGGTTCTACTTGAGAAAACTCTTGAGGCAGTTGTAATGAAATAATAGTAATTATAGGCTTCTGCTTTTCTGCAGTGCTAATTGTGTCTGTTTATTTAGGACCCCACCCCCTGTATTATAATTGCATCAGGTTTATGAAGTGCCATATGTTCAATGTGCTTTAATGCAGTCTTGTTTTGGCATTTCTTCTCATTTAAGGCTTGAAAAACTTACAGTCAATGTTGCCAAATGTCTGTAAAGATATGCATGAACTTGAAGATAGAACATGTTTACATGGGAGCTTTCTGGGCTCTCAATTTGTTACTGTTCTTGAATTTCTTAGTTGCCTTTTTCTTTAAAAAGGCCCAAGGCAACTTAACACCAAAATTATTAAAACATACACAATATAAAATAACTAAAACCAAAACAACTGAAACATCAGTACAGACCCCAATGAAAACAACGGATGCATAAACAGCTTGGGAATAGAGGTTGTGCCATACCACAAAAATAGAATTGCGGGACTGGGAGTGTATGGAAGGCTTTTTTTACATTTCAGAGCATAATTTTCCTTTCCTTGTCCTGCCTGGGTTTCATTGGATCTGCACAGAGTGGGATTGCACACATTGAAGGAACTCACTTGAACTCCTGTATTTACTCTCTTCTCTCTTGCCATATGCACGTTCTTTGGATACCATACAGTTGTCAACACCATAGATATAAAATGCATTTATGTAGAAATAGCAGTTTCGGATAGAAAGCAAAGGTGGCCATGCGGATCATAAGAAAAAAAATCCAAAATTCATATTGGTGCAATACATTTATTAGACCAACCAAAATATCACAATAAATAAATAAATAAATAAGCAAGCTTTCAAGTTGTCCAGATAACTTCATCAGGCAAGATGTTATAAAAAGCAGGTTGTGAAGGGAATAAGGGAGAGGGAAACATGACTTGATAGAGAAGTCGCATTGCTTTGTCCATCACAGAGTACATGCAAAGTCACATGTCCAGAGTCTCAAGATTGAATGGGAAGCAGTGGCTGCAGACATTCAAATTAGGTTGTGTAGGTCAAGTGATGGTTAGAGGAAGAAACTGCTGCTGCACCTAGGGCTGCTGGGACAAAGAAAGGGGAAAATAATAGGCTGTTTGACTTCTGAAAGTAATTTTGTTTGGATATATATGTTTCATATGGATGTTTAAACATTTATAAGCTTCTTTCCTTTTCTCATAATTTCTAACTAAAAACTCAAGCTACCTAACAGACCTTTTTGGTGTTAATAACATTAGGCTGCAATCCTATGCATAGTTTCCTGGAAGAAAGTCTTATTGAGTCAGTGAGACTTACTTCTGAGTAGTTATATATAGGATTGCACTGTTAATTAAGCTAATCTAACCAGAAATTCGGCTTTACAGAAATCTTAAGAATTTGGATTGACTCGTGCGTTGATCCTTGTGGATGGTCCTGTCCTGAATCTTAGTTATTTATTACTCTGCATACCTGAGACATGAATAGAATCGGGGAGAGGGATTTCCCAGTGAAACGGGCATAGAACTTCAAAGTACACTAGGCAACAAATTAAAGGCTCGTTGTCAGGACTGACATCTGTACTTTCTATCTTGATTACTCCAAAAAACTGCTAAAGGGAAAGAATACTTGTGCTAGTCCCTAAATGGAATGTCCCTAAAGTGAAATGGATTATGTTCTGTATTGGATGATGTCCAATAAAAGTGTAATCATAGCATCATTGTGTTTTAAGAATAATTAATCTAATTTGTCTTTTGAAAATTATGTACAAAAACAAATAGACTTTCAAAATAAAAAATATATACTTGCATGCTTCTGTGCAGAGGGATACATTGGTAGATTTTTTTAAAAAAATGTATATTTTAGTTTCCTTTTCTGAAATATATTTTAAAAGAGAAAAGGTCATTTGTTTTAATCTTACATAAACCCATTAGATTAAGATGTCGCTTTGGATACCAAGCATGTTTTCATAACTAGAAGGACCGAACATCAACAGTGTAACCTGATAATTTGTGTGTGTTTTTTAATTGAAATGCCAGAACTTCAGCAAAGGAGCAATACATAAATAAAGCTACTAAGCAGAAAACTAAAGCATGTTGAGAGTATTATCTAGTCCTCAATGAAAATGTTGCTGGTGGAAGTATTATCTAGTACTAAATGGAAAATGTGGAAAAGCAGTTCTTGACCTTTCTATTTCTGACCACATTTCTTTTCAATGTGAGTTAAATCCTTTTTGTTGTTGTTGTTGCTAATAACTACTAATTTTCATTAGGGTTGTAGAAGCGTAGCATATTACTAATTCACATAACTCTTGTATCATCACGTTGGTACTTGACATTGCTTTATTATAAGGAGCTAATGTTAATGTTTGGAATCCCAGTGCCATAGGAGAAGGATTGCTTGGCCTCGGCCCCATAACCTTCTCAACTGGTAGGCTATTGCTTGTCCTATAACTGGGGGATATTGATGTGTGTGGAGCAAAGTAAATGGGCTATAGTTTGGGGGGCAAGAGGAGCTTTTGGTCCCACTGAAGTGAACTGCATCCACACATTTATCTGAGATAAATTAAACTGTTTCATTCAGGCATATTGCTTAAGAACATAAGAACATAAAGAAATAAAATAAGTACAGGAAAAAGTAAAGCAGTGGTGTCTGTCTAGCCAGGAGGATGAAACAAAGGTCCAGCCAGCTAGATGTCTCCAAGAAGTTCACAAGCAGGGCATGGGCAATAGTTGTCCTACATTGTTTTCCCTCTCTTTCAACTGTTACTGTTAGCCGTCTTCAGTGCCATTTTTTTGGTGGAAAGTCAGGGTACAAATCAGATAAATGAAGAAAACAAATAAACCAACTTGTATTTAGTGGCATACTGTGTCTGAACCCAAAGGTTCTATTTAGCTATAGAACTCGTTTACATTAATTTGTCTAATCCTCTTTTAAAGCTATGTATGCCTGGGGTCATCACCTCCTCTTGTGGCAGTGAATTCCATAAATTAGTTTTGCATTATGTGAAAAATACTTTTTGTTTATTTCTTCTAATGCTACTGCTACTCAATTTCATTGGGTGACATGAATTCTAGTAATCTGGGAAAGGGAGATGAAGCTTTCTCTATTGCCATAATTTGGTTGAGAAGTGCCACTCTGCCACGCCCGGCCTACCCTGGGCGTGGGGAGGCCTTTGCGGGTGGGCCTGGAAACAGGCCGTACTGGATGCCCTATAGGTTTACACCCCCTTTGCACAACTTTAATAAAATGTGGCCCTATTTAACCCAATTTATGTGTGTTGTCTCCTCATTTCACCAAACTCCATTCCGCAAGTGCCATTCTGCCATGGCCGGCCTAGCCTGGGCAAGGGGAGGCTTTTGTGGGTGGGGAGGAGCAGCGAGATGTGGGTGCTTGCCATTGGTGCACTTTGGATGGTGCCACCAGGCTGGGAGGGGATCTGCAACCTATAAAAGGGTCCTTTCCCCTCCCAGCCTCTTCTTTGTTCGTGTGGTTCCCTCCCTGTAGGCAGACTGAGCTCGCTGGTTGCCTTTTTGGGCCGAGTAGGATTTTTTTACTAATGTTCTAATTTCTGCATGAGTTTTTTCACCTATTTCACACTGTAAGAAAGCTGGGAGTATTAAATAGGCTAATTTGGTTTTGTTTCATTATTTGGTTACATTTGCTATAGGCAGGTAGTTATGGGCATCCAGGGCAGGATTTTGGAATGGTGAGCATTCACTGGCACTGTTGTGGTGTTTGGTAATACCTGAGGCTCCCAGCTTTGAGCCCTGCGGCCTAACTGGCGAGATAAGGGTTACCTTTGAGGCCAACCTTTCACTCGGATCCATGACACCGGAAGGTCTCTCTACCCCCAAAAGGGGTGGGCCTGTGGGAGGGCGATTTGCATCGCACCAATCCACGGGCCATGAATGGCTTGCCTGACTCAGGGATGGGCCTGGAAACAGGCCGTAATGGATGCTCTATAGGTTTTCGCCCCATCTGCAGATCTTTAATAATAACCCAATTTATGTGTGTCATCTTGTCATTTTACTGACCTCCATTCTGCTATGAAGTGTAATTAACTTCCGTCTCATCTCCAATTCTCCTTTCCATTGGTTTATTTGACATTTTCTGTTCCTTAGCCATTTTCCACTTTCGAATGTACAGCAAATATTTTGCTTTATTTTTAAAGCAAAAGTCTTAAAGATGTAGATTGGAAAATTTAGATATTTTGTATATTGTCTAGTAGATCTTAGCCATTTTAGAAATGATAAATACTAAAAACAAAATGATCTGGCAGAATCTTTTAATAGTCCTTTTTCCTACTCTAAAGGCTTGAGGAGTAGTTCCTTATGGTTGTTGTTTTTTAAGAAAAAGAGCAATCAGCTGAAGATGGTAACCTTCCTTTGATTTGGCTACATCTATATCAAACACATGAAAACCTCTTTTTTTAAAAAAAAATAAATGCACACCTTGAACTCTGCACAAGAATACTCCTATTAGATTTTGAAATATTAGGGATTAACAAAATTGTATTTCACTCTTGAGCTACAGTGAACTATTTTTGGTAGCAAAGTCTCTACATCTTAGTAACTTTGGATGGTAGTGGGAAATATCTCAAGACTTTTAAGAACACAGTTCAGCACTGAGTTAAGTATGCTTAAATCCCATTGATTTCAATGCCCACAATCACCGTATGAGTAACTGGACCAATTTGTGGCCTAAAACTGCAGATAGTGAAGAACATAAGAACAAAAGGAGCCTCCATGCATGTGGTGCACAACTTATTGCTCTTTATTTGTGGATGCTTGGTGTGGTGTGGTGCGACTCTTGCTTATTAACATCTTGCATATTGTTCTTTAGTTAGAATCACAATAGTGGTTATAACTAAATTTACTAGAGGGCAGGCTGCATCTTTAAGATCAGCTCTTGTGCAAATTATATTTGAGGAATTTCTTTGCACATCTGTGTTCTTTAAAGAATATGTCTTCCTATTATCTGGAACAGCTATAGGTTAGGTCTGTGTGCTTTCACTGGCAGCTCCCATCTCTACTTTTTCTTTATTTCTTGTTAGAATACATTCGCTCAGGATTAGGAATGAAGTATAGTTCAAACTTCACCAACCAGGTTCTCTCTAGATTGTTTGGCCTTCCACTCCCATCAGCCTCAGCTGGCATGGCCAACGGTTAAGAATACTGGGAGTTGCAGTTCAAAGCATCTGGAGGGCACTAGGTGGTGGAATGCTTTGCTAGCCAATAGTGGATTAGCTTTGAGGCTGCCGAGTAAAGATATCTGCTAACTTGAATGGTGGACTTTTGAAAACATCTAGCCCAGTGTTGTCTACTCTGATTCGCAGTGACCCTCTGAGGTCTCAGCTGGAGGTCTTTGCCACCACCTGCTATCTGATCCTTTGCATGGAGCATGTTGGGAATCAAACTGGGGATCTTTTGTATGCAAAATATTAACTCTCCCTTTGAGCTGTGGTTCAGCAAAGAAAATATTGACTTGGATTCAGTGATGACTTTCATAACTGGAGAGGCCCTTCGGCTTGTGGGAGGAGGTAGCTCCGCCAAATCCAGAGGGTCCCTTGATCCTCAAAAATGGCTTATGGAGAGTGCAAAGGGCTGTAGGGAAGAAGGATCCAGGAAAGCCCCATGATGTGAGTGTTCTGCTTATCTGTCTCTGGATCCAACTCATGGTGTTTATAATGGGAAGATTCACATGATCAAAATAAGCCAACCTGGCTTATTTAAATCATGGTGCATACCCGGGGGGGGGGGGGAGGGAGGAGGCGATTTCCATAATCACTACACAGGTCTGTCTTGTCATGCCATCCAAACTCAGGTGCCATGGCTTGTTAGAGGGGCAACCAACCCTCTAGAAATCCAGGGGCTGTTGAAAAAAACATGCTGACTTAGTTTGATTGTGTGAACTAAGTCAATGCGTGATTTTTTTTTCCTAGACAAAAATTGCATAATATTTTAGAAGCACCAAATATTCCTGACTTACTGAGTAACCAAGAAGGGAGATTTTGTTTTGTTAAATGAGAAATTCATATCTCAAGCGTCTGAAAGAGATCTGGAAGTCACACAGGTGCGAGAAGTGGATTACAGCCTGCTGCTCATATGCCCTCTCTAGCTGCTAATTCAATGACCTTATCAGATAATTAATATAAATGCACCTGAATGCCCATTCTGTAGCTAACAATTTATGTTTGATCAGTCTTAAAGTGTATGTGATAAGTTATTTCTAAATTCTGCTATCCTTCCTGGAGTTTATCAAACTTTTGCATTTAAGTAAACATACATGTTTTCCCCACTTTTGTGTCTCGAACACGGATTTAAAGGAATGTGATAGGGCAGTTATGGTTAGCATGCCAGGACAGACTTTGACATAATTTGCTTATTTTATTTTTTAAATGAAGATTTAAATTGCCAAGCAGCATCAATTTAGTAATAAATTTCAATCCACTTAACTGTTTTACTTGTGTTAAGAAAACAACCCCAAAGAACTTCATACTGGCATATTTGTCAATAGGTATAAATAGTTATGTAATTTAGTTTTGACGTATTATAAACATCTTAGGATTTCTTCATATTTAGGACAGTGAAGAGAACAGATGCTTCTGTGTTAGTGTAGATCAATTCCCTCTGATTTTTATACTGAATTTAATATTGCGTTCTTGAGCTTTTAGATGTGGGATCCTTTAACATTCTTCAAGGAAAACTGCTTATTTGCCCTTCTCATGGAAAATTATTCCCACCCACTGTTGGCTTTGTGATGCTTCTTGCATTTGACGTCCATTAACTGCGGGTGGGGGGGGGAGAAGTATGGTGTTAAATTAGTACTCTAGGACTGCGCAGTAGGATAAACCATGGGGGAAACAATTTAGTGTGCGGGGAGGGTAAAAACAAACAAATTGTCTGTTGTTGCAACTTTGGCTTGGTGCAGATGCTATGCTCCTCTGAAATCTCCAAAATTTAATGTGCTATTGTGATATGATGTATCTTTCTTGGTCATTAGGCAATATCCAACAATGTCATTCTGCTAATGCGAATTACATTGGACTTGTGTAAGGGACCTCTAACACAGCAACAATAGTGTTAGCTTATGGGATGGGCTTTCTGGGCAATCCCATTGCACAGGCTAATGCTATTGGTGTTCTGCTAGAGATTCCTTACACTAGCGCAACATCATTTGTGTTAGCAGAATGACATCAGTGGATACTGTTCAATATGTA
Organism: Anniella stebbinsi; assembly: GCA_029215795.1. Lineage (NCBI taxonomy): Eukaryota > Metazoa > Chordata > Lepidosauria > Squamata > Anniellidae > Anniella > Anniella stebbinsi. The sequence goes on from JARDYH010000003.1 coordinate 195,850,755, forward strand.
TAGCAGAGAGTAGATGTTCCTCTCCCACCCCTGTTTATAAAGCTTGCTTACAAATTTCCATATCAATTTAGCTCAGATGGCTTCACCATGCAGGTATGTAAAGAGCTAATATGAGGGATTTTTAAAAAGAGATTGAATCTTTGAGTGACTCTTGTTACACTAATAAATGTGAAAGTTTCAATATGTTTTTCTATTATTCCAAATAAGAATACATGCAACAATTTAGTGATTTGCTAATTTTTTACCCAGCTTTTCCTCCAAAGAGCTGTATATATGGTTTCTTTATGTTATCCTTGCAACAGTCCTGAGAAGTAGGTTAAAATGAGATCTAGTGGTTGGCTCAAGGTGATCAGGTGTGTTTGGAAAGAGTTTTTTTTAATATATATATATATATATATATATATGATAGCATTACTTAAATAATGAACTTCATTGGGTATTACGTAGTTACAGGTGCTCATTTTATTATTTTTATTTAAAATTTTATTATCCTTTTCTACAACAAAATGGTGCTTCCTGAGTGGCTTTTTTTTTAGCTTCAGGACAGCAGTAGCAAACACCCATTTATTCCTGTAGTTATGATGGTGCTATGATAACTTAAGTGAATTTAAAACTTGAAACTGCACATTCTCAGAAAGTTTGAACATCATCACATGGGGAAAAATCATGTTTGCTTACTGTCACTTCTCCGCCCTTGCGTTTGCCCCTCATTATTTCCTTTTTTGAAAGAGGAAGTAAACAATGTGCTCGTGGCCCATTCGGTGGGCTGTTTTGATTGAGCTGCTTCTCCTGCACACAGCAGGAGATAGCGGCAACTTCCATCTTTAAAAATAAGTCGAACTCATTGGGGCTTTTTTTGGTGAAGTAATGCACATGGCTGTCTAAAGTGCCCCCCTCCCGTAAGACCATTAAAGGTTGAATGCTATGCATATTTAGACAGGAAAATATTTTTCTTTCTAAACATGCATACGATTGCATCCTAATTCCAGGATCTAAAATTGCCTTCATGCACCACAGATTATATGAACTATTAGCCAATTAAGCTTGGTGGCCAATGTGGAAGGCAAGTTTCTTCTTGATACTGGCTTAGTTAAAAGCTCAACTATATATGACAGGGGTAGCTAAGTTTGCATATTAATAGTATACAAGTAAAGTCCATAGTTTAATAGATTAAGCTTCCCCATTTTTAATATGAAGAGAATATCTAATTTAGTACAAAAAGACCTTAATACCATGAAATAATTTGAATGAGAACATATTATATTTCCTATTTCTTTTTATTAATGTGGGATTTTAAATTGTATTTTCAGTATTCTGTATTCAGTATTCTGTTGCTGTGAAATACATGTTAAGTAGAATTATGCTATCTACTGGCACTTATTGGTAATTAAGGGCACAATCCTATAGGGATAGTCATCAGTGCCTGAACTCAGAAGTTCATGACTATCCTGTGCAGGATAGTGCACTGTGGCGTAGAGGTGATCCTTGCCTCCACGCTCAGGCTACCCTGCATTTTAGGCTGTCTAGCTAGGGAGATTTGGAGCAGGCACATAGGAAGTTGCATAATGCTGCTTCTGTGGTCTCTTCCCTCCCCCCCCCCCCCCCGGGACCGCCTCCTTTCCCTTGTCTCCCTGCTCTGTTTCCAGGTGTGGAGATGGGGAAGAATTGTGCTGGCTATGAGTGAGCAGGGGCAGGGAGTGCGAGGTTAGTGGCCTTGCTCTGATCTTTGTTCCCAGAAAATGAAAAAGTGCTATGCTGTCTAGAAAGCGTCTAGTAGTCATAGAATTACTACTAAAGGTGCAATTCTAAACCTACGTACTCTCAAGAAAGTGTTATTGAACTTAGTGGAACGTATTGCTGAGTAAACATGGATGGGATTACATGGTGAGTCACCTTACGTCTCAAGTCCTTGGTCATCCTCTATAGAAGTTACTTCTGATCAGCTTCTTACAGGGCTATTGTGTCTCTTATTTACTTCTTACTGTTTTCTGGAGTTCCCATCCCACCTGCCAGTGCATAGCAATGCCACCCATTTGTGGCAAATGCAGTTTTTGTGCATTTTACACACATAAAACTGTACTTTGCCTGGAGCAAATTCTTGCTTGCCACAGTTAAGCAGGCAAATGGCTTTTTAAAAGCATGTTGCAAGTACAGTGGTTAGGTAGTGTGTCCCAGTGTCATAAGTGCAGCGAACCAATTTAGCCACAAACCTAGTTGTATAATTAAATCAAATCAGAAGTTTTCAATTATAAAACCCCAATACCATTCTAATCTGAAAAGGACATTATAAAACGAAGAATATAGAACCCTAGAGTTATTCTGTACTTTACTTCTGTGGGGCTGGTGTATTCTCTGAATGGATTATGCATTCTAGAATGCAGTATCTTAAGAAGACTGTTGACTTTTTTTTAAACTCCCTTTGTTTTTATAGTTCCCCCACCTTGGCAATTGATCTTTATTCAGATTGTAGTATCACAAGAAGGTTCAGTGTTGCATGCAATTGCATTTTGACACTTGCCATTAAAAAAAGATTGTCGTTTCCATGGTGGAAATAATTAAATCTAATTGTGTTTTCTTAACTTTTAGATTTTGAAAAGCATGTGTACTAGCCCTCTTAGCACTTTCATGTGGCTAGTTGGCTGCAAGGGAAAGTGAAGTTGTCATACTTCCCAATTTGTCAGGAAGTGTTTCCTGAAAATGGAATGCTGGACAATTCTGTATATGAGAGATTTCTTGAGTTGAGTCACAGAACTGCAGCATGCTCACCAACTGTGTCTGACTTCTATTGGTTATGCAAGTTCTGTCACTTGTATATATTAAATATGCAAATTAGCTCAAACTCTTCACATTTTCTGATTATGCAAATAGCACTTCCTAAGATAAAAGGAAGCTCCATTGATAGTAAAAGCAGCAGTAGCAACAAAACAAAACAAAAACAACCCACAGTAGTTTGCCCAGTCATGGTTGATGATTAAAACAATCTGTGTTGCATTCTGTTTCCATTGACATAGTTGGGATGCAAAAGTCCTTATCTTTTGGGTGGGTTGTGCCTTTCCTTTTTCATTTGGGATGTATAGGTTGCTGCTACCTGAAGCTTTTCTATGCTGCAGTGATATTTGACAGCAAGCATGTCTACACAAGACATATGAAATTGTGTGCCTGTCTAGCACCCAGTTCTGCTGAGAAGTTTTTTTGTACAAGTTGAATGAGCAGTACCGTATGCTACTCCCATTCATTGTTGTGTAGGGAATTTCTCAGGGGGTTGTAGATAGTACAATAAACAGGAGAAAGGTCCTTATTTATTTTCCTCTGAGAGTTTGGAAATGTGATTAATTATTGTTTGTGTCTTCAGGTTGGACATATAACCACTTGTGGGTGGAAGGGCAGAGCAGAGGGAGAAAGGAGACTTGTATACCAGTGTGCATATGAACATGTAAATATACACGCTCGTTCTCTTGTACACTCTCCCATGCACACTACATCCTAATCCCTGGAACGTCTAATCTAAAGTCAAGTTATCACATATTGGGAGGAAGTAGGGAAAGCCCCTCCCTCCTGGTGCAAATAGACTAGTGCTGGCATGCTAAGCCAGTGACAAATGGACCTTCAAGAACCAGTAATGGATCCTTATTTGGAACAATTGCTTGCAGGTATCTTTGGTGCTAGAATGTGAATAGGAAAACATGGTTTATTTGTTTTTATTACAAAGATTTCAATTGAACGTGACTAGCAATAAAATGGCTTTGTACTTAAAGGTGAAAAAAAACTATTAATTGTCATCAGAAAACAATTTAACCGATTTAGCTTTCCATTGGAAAGTTGGATTTTTACAGTTTTTGCAATATTGCTTACAGTGAAAGAAACAGAAAGGGTAACTTCTGAATTAATCCAAAATAGCTTTTCATGAGCATAATATGAAGCAGTGCAGATCTGTCACAAGCGAACAGACAAGGATCTTGCTTTCCTGGGCACATACTGGACGATTTCAGAAGCTCTGCTTAGAAACCTGGAATGGAAAATTGAGGTCACTCTTACCTGTAGGGTGGAATGTTTGAATGCCCAGTATATTGGAATGTTTGAACTGTGTGTGTGTGTGACTCTCTCCCTCTTGAGCCATGGAATCAACGTTGCTAATTCACCCCTTACTTAAGTTACTCATATTTAAACGTTTGCTAAGTACAGTACTATTTGCTGTGCTCCTCATTGGCTTGCAGGAATTGATCCAATGCTAGGCCTGGGCTAACTGTGGCATTTGTATGTATAGTGAATAATATTCCTGAAGTAGGAGGTTGCTAGTAACTTGGCTGCTGGATAGCTGCTCTTTGAAGTTGTACTCCTGGATGCCACTGTTACTTTTCCTTCTGTGTTACTGTGTCGTCTTGAGCTTTTTAAATACAGCACGTATACTTACGGTGTTGAGAGTGAGGCCTTTTTGTCTATGAGTTGCAAAACTGAAGTGAGTGAAAGTGCGATTCAACGTTTCCAATATGCCAGCTCAGTGACCATCACACAAAATTGCAGGGATTTTATGACTAGCATTGGCTTTTTTGTTCTCTCTCTTTGTGGTATAGTATTGACACTTCATAAAGGCTAGATTTGCATGGGATGTGGGGTTGCTGCTGATGTATAAGGGAAAAAGTACTTTTGCTGATTTTAACTTCCTTTTTGAAAAAGGATATGTTCTTGCAGTGGAGAGAAAGTGCTCTGATGGAAGTGTTGGGGAAAACACTGAAAGGGGGAAAAGCCACTGAAAGAAAGAAAAACTTTATCAGTAATTATAAGTAACTATAGGCACAAAGTGGTAGTTTAACTGAGAGCAAATAGAGCTGCATGAAGCATGTAACTTAAATGAACCTATAGTTGTGTGGGGTTTTTAACACTACATTAACAACAAGGGCTCTGGCAGGATAAATATACTCTGATATGGCAGAATAGGACCAAAGGGCAATCTTGTATGCATCTGATCTGGGAAATTCTGTGCTTTCCCCTTGTCCTTATAGTAATGTGATTGAAAAATAGACACTACAATGTTTTAATTTGCAGAGCGTTAAAGCTGTTTCTTCTTCATACATGATCATTAGAAACATGAGAACTTTTTGTGCAAAGAAAAGCCATGTAAGACTTATTGCTTTAAATTCAGACAATTATCCTGGGTCAATAAACCATGGTCTATTGGGCTAAGAACAATCCGTGTGCCCAAGCACTCCTTCTCTTCCCATCTGCCTTGGTGCACCTGAAAACACAGCTTATTTAAACCATAGTTTCCTGTTTCCATACGACCAGGGAAACATTGGTTTAATCTTGTTTACTAACCAGGGTATGAAATTAAAGATTGTTTCATGCAGCTCGTTCTTGGGCAGATAAACCTGAGCAAAAGATTGTTAGGTCTGAACTGAGCTTTTCTCTAAATAAAGCCTCAATCCACTAAATTAAGTTCGCTTTACTGGATTGTGCTCATTGAAGCATTTTTCTCAAGCTGTCTGCCGCCATTTTTCCTCATTCCCCTCATCTTCTCCAATAGCCATGAGGAAAAACATGGAAGAAACAAACTTCTATGTCTTCTTCGTTAAACTATTAAACTATTAAAATAGTTAAGGAAGTATGTCATAATATCAAGATGGTGATTGAGATTTTTAGTGCTTCTAACAATGAGAGAAATATTACATGTTGGCACTCAAGAACATATACTGGAGCTGGAACTATGTGAATATCTTTAGAACACTGATGTTATAAGAGGTTTTATGGATGTTCTGTTATATGTACAGATCCAACTCCTGCACATAAAGAATCCCAATTGAAATCCCACTTGGATTCAGGCATCTGAAGATGTCATTCTGTCAGAATGTGTTCTTCATGCCAACATGTTAAACACTTCATTCTTTGACCCACTTGCACCCAAATGTGGCACTTCATGTATTTTTCAGAATTTTCTTATTTGCGAGGCTGAATGGCTTGAAAACTCAAGATGTATGTGTTTTAATATTCAGTTTTCAAGATTTACAGCCTTGCATATGAAGAAGAAGAACACGTTTAGAATGCATCGAGTGCAAGTGGCTCAAAGATTGAAAAGCATCACATGAATGTACTAAAGAACTAAGGGCCAATTACAGTGATGGAGTGGTGCTTTTGAAGTACTGGTGTTTTTCATAATGGTCCTCCACAGAGCTGCGCCCCTAAGGAGAGCCCAAAAGTGCAGGAAGCTGTGTTGACCCATATTAATAAACCAGTTCCACCAGGAGCAGATCTTTTTCTAAAGGCGTTGGGTCTTAACTGCCCATTCAAGACCAGGCCTTCTAAAAATATTTTGCATTATAACAGGGATAACTTCCATCTCTATATTGGTAGGGTTCAGACAATAATGGTGGTAAAAGAAGCCATCGTGGCTTCTCTCCCTTCCTCTGCGTGCGTAACATCCATTTGCATAATTATCCATGGTGCAGCATGGGTTGCTATGTCATACAAACCCAGCATGCGGCACGGCGAGGGTGACTTCTTACCAACTCTACAATCCATGACTTTCAGTAGGGGTTGTAGGTTGGGAAAGAAATCACCCCTGTTGCATGTTGGGTTTGCACGCTGCATCGTAGGTAATAATGCAAGTGATGGTTGCCTACGCAGTGAGGGCAGGGGGAAAAGACATGATGGCTTCATTTACCAATGTGATTGTCTGAACAGCGTCATTGTCGCTAAGAAAATTCATCCTCCTTCCTCAGCTACTGTGAGGATTGCAGCTGAGCTCACAGTGAACAGGGAATTCTGAGGGGGTTGATAGATGATGTCAGCATCCATGATAATTGAAATGTGCAGCATCTTTCAAAAAGAGCTTGAGAAATATGAACTAAATTTCTAGTTAGCTGGCTAAAAAAAGTTGATATTCGAAAGATTAGACAGTATTCTACTGCTGCCAGTGTTGTGTTGTATTCATTATTGGTACACTTAGAACATTTACAGTTGATAATCAAAGAGGAAGGGATAGAGTAAAAGTTGTAAAATTGTCTCAAGCTAAAAAAGCGATTCTGATAGCAACAACATAACCTTATAAATGACAAATGTTAAGTGTTACAGAGGTTTAAAAAGGGAGATAAATTGCTGTGTTACCCTGACATATTATAAAATAGTAATTATTTCATAAGATGTAGTAATGTTGCAATATCATGCTTGCCTTCCAAGTGTCTTCCACTTAGAGATGTGTGAACATTTTCCATACCGGGAATTCCACAGGGGCAGGAGAGTAGTGGTGCAGCCTGTCCTAGGATATGGATTCCCATATAAAATCTTTTGGGTGAACACTCCCCACTGTAGTTATAGTTGTAGCCTGGAATGCCAATCTCAATGTTTTAAGTCATCCTTTTGGCTGAGCTCTTGTGAGAGCCGTGCAACTACTTCTTATAGCCACAGGGCTCTTGAAGGGAAAACAGAGTGGTGGGTTACTGTTCCAGAGAGCCGTGCCGCCTTCTCTCTTGCTGCGGCAAATACCCCAGTGGGAGAGTTACTGGCAGGGCTCTCTAGAGCACCCACTGGAGACAGAGGGTCAGTGGGAGCAAGGCTTCAGGAGACCACCAGCTTGAAGAAGGCTAGCCTACATTATCTGTGCTGACATAAGGGCACTCCACTTCCTGTACCAGCTTAATGTGGTTATTACATCGTATAAAGATACTTATGCATAATAATCATATTTCATTCATGTGTGTCTGTCCACAGGATGTGATTGTGCGACATTGTGCTAAATTAAAAAAAAAAAAAGAGGGAGGAAGAATCTAGCAAACCAGCCTGGAAATTATTCAGTCATAGCCATTCTGTTATGGTGGCTAAAATATTAATGTAGTTACCTGTTACTTTGTGAGAGTTTTAAAAAGTATGCCGACATTTTAATCTATTCAGAGTGAAAATGTGAAATAGATTCCTCTAGTTAAATTAAGTTCTGTTTTTAATGACATGTTTTAGTTTACTTGACATAATATTGTCTTTTAACATCACCAAACTAAAGTATTATAACTTACTCCACCATCCAGGTTTCATTGTATCACTTTATAACTAAATGCTGCAATACAGAAACTCTTCATAGCTTTCATTACAAATAATAAGAGGGGATGTAATGAAAAGTTTTGTAGTATAACAAGGAAAATGGGCTTTTCTTTAATTCGAATTTAATGATAGCTGATCCTATAATTATAATTTCCTTCTTTTCATAATAGAACAGTTCTTGTCTGACAAGTCTTCTGAGCTTTAAATAACTGCTAAAAGCTCTGTTTTCAAATATAAACTGTGATTTATAAATAACTTACTTTATTGTTGTCAAGAAGACGTAAACCTGTCTCCTTGCCGTGGCGGGCTGGTTCCCTTCCCGCCACCCAGTTCCCCAGCCAAAACTGGCTTGAGCCAACGCTGGAAATAACAACACAGAATTTAGGGACCAAAGCAAATTTATTTACACTCTATCTAAGTTAAGGCCTTGGTCAAAACAGACATACTCATACACTGATCACAGCAACGTGAAGGCTAGAGGGAATGGGAGGGAAAGGGAGAGGTTTTTTTTAGAAAGATATGAGGTAGGTTTAAGGTTAGCAGCACAAACAGAACAAAGCTATAAAACCATTAGGATCCTAATACCTCAAACACACTCTTAAAAGTGCTAAGCATCCCCAAACCGAGCAGGCTTATAAAACAATAAAACTCTAACTAACACCCGACTTAATCCGGTCGGACGGAGATCCCCTCCGACAGCGTCTCCGCCCCGAAGAAAGATGCAGAAAAACCGCCCAAACCTTCGTTTTTCTATCTTTTACCCAGGCGGGTCTCTTGGCCTGAGAAATCAGCCCTCCCTAATTCTTTTCAGCTGAGGTTCGTTAGCAACTGCTCATTAGCAACTGCACCTGCTTCTCTAGGAGCTGGTACGAAGCGAGATAACCAGCCCAGAACTATGTCAACAATCACTTCCTCCATCACCCTCCCCCCTGGAGCTCCAAGGTTCCCGCTTTTCTGTTTCCCGCCCAGCACTCCCCCTGCAGAGCCGTTCAATTTGAAATCCTCTGTCCTTCACAATTGTCGCATAAGTAGTCATTAATTTTAGAAATGTAAATACCTTGAGTATGTGTCTCAATAAGAAAGTAACATGAGCAAGATATTAGGAGTGTGAGTAGTGTGTGTGATGCTCTCAATCTGGCCTTAAGCAGAATAAATAAATGTAAGCACAAAGCAAAGGATTCATTTATGTGACCAGGAAATGTGGCATTTATAAAATAATAAGCTTGCCACTGATAAGCTTCTCTCACTGACAGCTGCCACATGGTGATAGCTATGATAGCCAAGCTCTTGCAGAATAGCAGCAGTTCCCATGTGAGACAAAAAGTCTTGTGAATTAGTCCCAAGGATATCTTCATAACACTTGGCACAAACCTAAGATGGTGGAACTTATTCTTGAGTAAACACATATGATGCTGCAATGTAAATTTTCTTTGGCATTATATGCAACCACATGATATAGAGGTTATAATTTTGCTGGTAGATGTGAATCTGTCTTGGCTGGTAGATTGTAGGTGGTAGCAGGTGCAGAATATGGTAGCTTACCATCTTAAAGTCTTGTGTATGGACCTAAGATACAAGATGGGGGGTGCACATGAGACAGGTCTTCTCGGTTGTGGTGCCACTGCCCAAGTTGTGGAGTGTCCTCCTGAGGGAGGCTTGCCTGGCCTCATCATTGCTTGCCTTTTGCTGTCTGGCGAAAATGTAGGCATTTGGGCTGAGTGAAAATTGCTTTGCCATTTGCTGCTTCTCTGTTTTTTTATGGTGTTGTATTCACTGTGTTCATTGTATTTTCTTTCCTTTGATGAGCTTTTTTAATTGTTTCATTAATGTGTTTAATCTTAGCTGCCTTGGAGGTCTTTGGGCTGTAAGGCAGGATGTTATAACTAAATCAAAGGAAAGTAAATTACTGTAAGTACCATATGTTATTGTTAGCTTTTAATAGCTTTCTGATGCTGTTTGCTGTTTTCATCCTGTACCTAGGGCCTAGATAGTTTGGGCCTGAGATAGTGGCACAAAGAGCTTGTGGAGAGGCTTAATTGGGCATTTGTGGGGAAGCTGGGTAGGTGAACTGAAATAAGTGTGTTCAGAAGCTGCGCCTGTGGGGAAGTGGTGACACAGGGTTACATCCAACGTTGTGTGAGCCAGTTTGTGCTCATGCGATGGAACGTTCCTTTTTTTCTTTTCCTTTCTGGTGTATGTGTAGAGGTACTGGGAAGAGGGGGAATTGCTCCCATTCCCTGTTTTGCTAATTGAAATTCACTCACCAATGAAATACACTTGTTATATTTCATCCAGAGGATATAGGAACTATGCAGGTATAGCCTGGCTAGGAATTGTTTGAAAAAGGATGCTGGACCTGGATTAGATGGACCTTTACCTGTCATGATTCTAGATTGAGGAAAATGGAAAAGTTAGTGAACTTGAAAAGTAGCAGATTTCTCATGTTTGGAAAATTCAAAAGTCATCACAAAATTGTATCTTGCTTGTAATCAGGAAGTGAAATATGGTAATGCTTTAAAAAAGCAATTGTCCTATGTTTGATTGTCATGGGAGAGTGAGGGCACCTGTGTTCAAATCTTGCTGAGACAGAATCCATAGTTATTTACATTTGGGCTCATTCCTCTATGGTCAACTCATTGACAAAAGCCTATATAAATAGGAAATCAACATGACAGTTTGCAAGCAGGTATGTTTGCTGTCCAAGGTAATTTTGTTAATTGAATGGCTTTAATCTGTTCAGTTTGACATGATGTGAACTTTTTGTTGGTATGCTTTGTTAATATGTAGCTGATATTATTGATTTTTTTATTTTGTTCTTTTGATGCCTCTATATTGAGTTAGGGAACTCTATATAGTAAATGAGTTGTGAAGATTGTTCAGAAAATAGCTCAAACGGGGCGTGGCTTCGGAGCAATGGAGTGAGGGTGGACATTTTTTCTCTCCCGGAGCAGTGATTTCTTAAGCAACAAAATCCCTACTTTGAGGCTACGAACTGTAAGTTACAAAGTAGATTTATGAATCGGAATTAATGCTGTATTTGAGGAGGGAGAGATAAGTTTACAGCGGCCGAAGTAGATAAAGAATTCTGAGCTAGCTGCCAGGGACAGGCGATTTGGATATTATTTTGTGGAGAATATATCTTTTCCTCATACTGAAGTATTTTTAAAGGGGATAAGAAGATTTTAAGACTTGTCTGGTGTTGTGAGTAAATTGGGACGTGCTGCTGACTTCCGGAGTATTTGGCTGAATGCCAGATGAATAAAAAGCCTCAAGATAAGCTTTTATCTTCTCCTAAGTGGACGAGGAAGCTTAGACAGCACCCATCTGATAAGAATTTGGATCGGCTTACCAGAATTATGTTGGACAAAACACAAGAGAAATCACAGGAGAAAACCGCTCCATGTCAAAGCGGAAGTGGGAATCACAAAGCTGGAACTAAGCCAGGAGCTGTCCCTAAAGCTGCCAAGCCACAGGAATGTCAACAGATGCCATCAGAGTAAATGCTGGCTAACTTTAAAGCTATGCTGAATGAATCTTTGGCAAAGCAAGAGCAGAATCTTACGAGAGAGGTCAAAAAAAATATTTTAGACTCCCAAAAGGAGATCTTAACTGGCTTTCAAGATGTAATGGAGAAACTGACATCTTTGGAGAAGCAAACGGAAGAAAACAGAAATTAGCAGAAAGCAAGGAATCCAATTACAGGATATAGATTTGTGTCTAATTGCTATGGAGGATTGAGACAGAAGAGCAAATATCCGAATTAGAGCTTTTCAGGAGCAGCAGGGGGAAAACCCAAAGATTTTGAGAGATATGATATTGAAATGGATTAAGGAAGTGGACCCCCAAACAGCTTGGGAAGATCAAGACATTGAAAGGATCCATAGAGTTGGATATAAAAGAAGAGTAATGCTGCCAAGGGATATAATTGTAAAATTTGCGAATTATTACAAGACAGAAAAGTTAATGCAAGCAATTAGACGTGCGGGACAACCGATGCTTCAATCAACACCAATTCAGGTCTATAATGATTTTTGTCCTCAAACTATTCAATGGCGGAAAAGTGTGAGGCTGTGTAAGGTGACCCTGCGGAAGATACCCAGTTTTCCTGAGATTTGTGTGGCAGGGGAATCAACACAGAATAACATCATGTGAGCAAGGGATGGAATCGCTGGAGAAGCTGGGACTGATTGAGGAAACTGCAGAGGGAGGAAGAGAGATGGATGAACAACAAGGGGCAGCAGGAGGAGGAAGTCTGACTGAGTTTTGGATTAAAAAGAGATGGAAGAAGAGATTTAAAGGGAGAGGAAGGTCTACTATCGCTCCGGGGTTGTGAGGTCACCCCCCCCCCCCGAAGAGTTCTAAAAGAAATTGGGACTATTGCCCAGGAAGGTCTGGTGATGAGGGGGGAGAAATTTGGGGTAAGTGGGGGGGGAGGGAGGGGGGTATATGTAATGCAGTTGGAGACCAATAAAGAGTATTATGATTGGGAAGATGGAAAATAAATTAAGAGTGGTAACTTTAAATGTTAAGGGGCTGGGATCTGTTATTAAAAGAAAGAGGATAGAAGCGTTGTTAAATAAAGAAAAAGCAGATGTTATATTTTTGCAAGAAACTCATCAATCGAAGGAATGTGTAAATGAGCTTAAAATGAGGGATGTGGGCGTTTATGAGAAGGCATATGGTACTTCTAAAGCGAGAGGAGTAGCGATAATAATTTCTAAAAAATGTGGTATTAACATACAAAAAGTGAAGAGGGATGAATTGGGTAGATTTTTGATAATTTATTGTACTGTGGGGGGAGGAGGAATATGTATTGATTAATGTTTATGCTCCAAATGGAAAACAGATGGAATTTTTTGATAAAGTTTTAAATGTTGTGGGAGATATGGGGAAAAGGAATATTGTGTTATCAGGTGACTTTAATATGGTGATGGATAAAGGAAAGGATAAAGAGAATATAATGAGGGATTTTAAAGGTGATGGTAAAACCGGTTTAAGTAAACTGATGGTGGAAAAAGAATTAGTAGATGTTTGGAGATTAATAAAAGGAGAAGAAAGGAAATATACTTTTTACTCACCGAAGTATAAGAGTTATTCTAGGATAGATTATATTTTTGTGTCAAAGAAGATGATTTCAAAGATTATAGAATGTGATATAGGAGTTATTAAAGTCACGGATCATGCATTAATGAGTATGGATATTAAAATGAAGAAAGATTATAGAGAAGCAAAGAGATGGAGAATGGATACAAGGATTTTAAACTATAAAAATATTGTTGAGAAAATGAAAAAAAAATTCAGACAATATGGGATATTAATGAAATAGAGCAAAACTCTCATGGGATAGTTTGGGACACAATGAAGGCGGTGGCAAGAGGGATGTGTATTAGGGAATCGTGTACTTTAAGAAGACAACAGGAAGCACAAAATAAAAAAGATAGAAAAGGAGGTAAGGTATTTAGAGGAACAAATAAGAATAACAAAGGATAGACGCCTATATGCTCAACTTCAAGCTAAAAAGAAGGAACTTGAGAAAGAGGATCTAGAAAGGGTGCAAAGGGATTAGTTATATTTGAAAAGGGATTTTTTTGAATACAGTAATAAAAATTCTAGGATGTTGGCCAGGTCTACTCAGTCGAAGAAGGCAAAGAATACGATAGGGACAATTAAAGATAAAACAGGGAAAAGTTGTAATTTAATGAAAGATAAATTAAATATATTTCAGGAATTTTATAAGGAATTATATGCATCTTATATGGGCCCACAGGTAAGAGTAGTGAAGTATGTAGAGAAAAATTGGAAAATAAGACTACAGGGAGAAGATAGGGATTATATGGAAGGTTTGGTTACAGAAAAAGAAATAGAAGGAATTATTGATAAATTAAAAGGAGGGAAATCTCCGGGGTTAGATGGGTTGGGGCCGGAATATTATAAGATTTTTAGAGATATATTGATACCAAGATTGAAAAAATTATTTAATAATATAACAGAGGGAGGGAAGACCCCACCATCATGGGATCATTCTTTGATCATATTAATCCCGAAACCAGACAAAGATTTGATGGACCCAGCTTCTTATAGACCTATCTCTTTAATAAATCAAGATTCAATTTTTTTTACGGCAATTATGGCAAAAAGAATGAGTACTTTTATAAGTAAATATATTAGGAAAGATCAATGTGGATTTATTTCGGAGAGGCAAATGCCTAATTTAATAGGGAGAGTTTTGAATATAATAAATGTTATTAAAAAAAGGAATATAAAAGCAGGGTTGATAGTATTAGATATTTTCAAAGCCTTTGATTGTGTGGAATGGCCAACATTAAAAACAATTATAAAAATATTTGGGTTTGGAGATAAATTTATAGGAGTGATAGATGAGTTGTATGTTAATAATAAAGCAGTGATAATGGTTAATGATGGGTTAACGCAACAGATTTCCTTAGCCCGGGGTACTAGGCAGGGGTGTCCACTTACCTCGATATTATTTGCAATAGTTATTGAAATTTTGGCAAATGTTATCAGGGAAGATGAAAGATTAAAAGGGATAGGAGGAAAAGAAAAGATAAAAATTAATATGTTTGTGGATGATACATTATTGACATTAGAAAATCCTCTGGAGAGTGGGTAGGTGATTAAGTGGCATTTAAGAGAATTTGGGGAGATTACAGGATTACAAGTAAATTGGGGAAAGTCCGAAATGATGTTATTCAATTATAATAAGAAGGAAAGAGAGGAGTGTAATATAAAATTAGGTTTTAAGATTAAAGATATAGTACGTTATTTAGGAGTTAATATAGCAAAAGATTTAGAAAGGTTAGAAGAAATTAATTTTAATAGTTTGAAGAAACAGATATTGAAAAAATTAGAGGCTTATAGAAAGTTAAAGCATTCATGGTTTGGTAGAATAGCAATTATTAAAATGAAGATATTACCTAAGATTAATTTTTTGTTTAGAATGTTACCAATTAAAATAACGGAAGTAGAGTTAAAGAGTTGGCAAAATATGATAAATGCTTATTGTAATGGGGATAAAAAAGCAAGAATCAATAAAGGGAAATGGTATAAGACACAAAAGAAAGGAGGGTTGGGACTTCCAAATATAAAGATGTATTATATAGCTAACCAATTAAGACATGTTATAAATAGTATATTAGGGGAGGATGAGTTAGAATGGTTAGAGACGCAAACAGGAGAAATGGATTTAAAATTACATTTTTTTTTTTACCAAATTACAAAAGAAAGAATTGAAGGGAATGGATAATCCACTATTAAAAAATATTTTAGAGATATGGGAGAGATTTAAAGGAAAATTAATACCAGGAATTTCTCCTCTAACTCCAGTTGTAGTAATGGAAAACTTCCCAGGGAATTTAAAAAGAGAGTTGGAAGGGGGATTGAGGGGGTCAGAAAATTATTAAATTGAAAGATTGGTTGAAAAGAATGACTAATAAGGAGCAAATAGGAGAGATAATAAGAGGACAAAAGATAGCTTGGTTTAAATGCATACAATTAGAACAATGGACACAGGATTGGAAAAAGAAGAATAAGGATTTAGAGATAATACTAGATTTGAAGATTTAATAGAAGCAAGAGAAAAGAATGGGGAAAATAAAAGTAAAAAAGGTTTGATTAGTGAAATTTATAAAATTTTGATAGAGGATGGAGATCAGCGAGACTCTCACAAATGATATGGGAAGATGATTTAAAGGAACAAATTAATGATGATAACTGGGGGAGGATTTGGGATGCAAGAATGTTAAAGTTATTATCGGTTAGGATTAAAGAGAATTATTATAAAATAGTATGGAGATGGTATTTAACACCAGTAAGATTACATCAGATAGACAAGAAAATCTCAAAGAATTGTTGGAGGGGATGTCAGGAGGTTGGAACATATTTCCATATGTGGTGGAGTTGTGAATATGTACAAAAATTTTGGAAAAGGGTGTTTAAAGAAATAAGTGAAATAATGGGAAGCAATGTGGAATTAAGTCCAAAACTGGTTTTACTTTCGATATGTGATAAAGGAATTGGGAAGCTAAGCATGATGGAATTGATTAACAACCTCCTGGCACCCATTAGATTAATGATAGCTAAGAATTGGAAGATGCAAGGGAACTATACAATAGAAGAATGGTATAAAGAAATATGGGATATTGCGCTTAATGATAAACTAACATGTAATCTTAAAGTAAAGAGGGGATTATCCAGGAAGAATGATTTTGAAAATATATGGAGTCCATTTTTGGAATATGTATTAATAAAGGGGAAAGAATGCTCACTTTAAAAGACTCTTTACAATTTTGGAAAAATGTATAATATAAATGAATAAAGGCAGGTCTCGGGGGGGAGAGGAGCATGGGGGGGTTGTGAAGGGATTGTTAGTTTTGTATTGTATTTTATGTTGTGATTATGTTGTATTTGTATTGTATTTTATGTTGTGATTATGTTGAAAATAAAAAATAAAAAAAAATAAAAGAAAGAAAACAGCTCAAACAAAACATATAAAGCACCAAATATATTAAAAAATGAATGGGAAATTAGCTTAGTTCTCGTGGTGGCTGAGCCAAGGGTTCCAATGCATAGCATAAACTAGGCCACAGACAAGTATGGATAATTTTGGGCTTATCTGGTGAAGAGGTGAGGATTAAGTAAATCTGTGTCCCCAACACTATTGGGAAAGGAAATTATAGGTTTGGGGGTGAGTTTGGAAGAATGAGGAAGAAAGAAAGGGCTTGAGGGACTAGTAAACGTGTGTGATCAGATTAATCTTGATGCATGGTCACAGTAACACGAGGTGCTGGTGGAGTGAGGTTACCTAGGCGAAAATACACACACTCTAATTTCTAGTGCTTTGTGTATTACACACTTATTTATTTATTTATTGCATTTCTATACTGCCCTATAGTCGAAGATCTCTGGGCGGTTCACAAAAATTAAAACCATGAAATCATTTAAAGAAACATAAAACAAACAACAATCTAAAAACACAAAATAACATACAATATAGAAAACACAATCGGGATAAAATCAAGTAGCAGAGATTAATACAGATTAAAATATAAATTTTAAAAAGCAAGGGTTAAAATTGGGTTAATTTAGCTGTTAAAATGCTGGGAGAATAAAAGGTCTTCACCTGGTGACGAAAAGAGTGCAAAGTAGGCACCAGGCGAAACTCTCTGGGGAGCTCATTCCACAGCCGGGGTGCCACAGCAGAGAAAGACCTCCTCCTGGTGGCCACCTGCCTCACATCCTTTGGCAGGGGCTCACGGAGAAGGATTGGGCAGGTACATATGGGAGGAGGCGTTCCTTTAGATAACCTGGCCCCAAGCCGTTTAGGGCTTTGAATTGGGCCCGGACCTGGACTGGCAGGTTTTCTCTCAGAAAGTAAGGCAGCACTACTATAATCACAGACTGCTTGGAGTAGTTTCAGGTACCCGTATATGTAAATGAGATTGAGTGAATGAACGTAAGATAGATTCATTTAGCACTGGAAGATAACTATTGACCTGAAAAGAGCATTTTAAAGCACCTTATTCAAGATCATTTGCTACTGAATTTCCCCTTTGCGGAACAATAAATTAAATGTCCTAAAACATAGTCATGAGAGTTAATTTGCAGAACGAATTAAATCCATGTGTGATATGCATAACTAACTTTGCAAATTGAAAATGATGTGTATGTGCATGTTTATTTACAAATCAATTGCAATTTACAAACAGTACATTGTTAGCTCATTTTTAAAGTGTCTGAAAAAATTAGCTAGGTTTGTTTCTTAATGAGAAATGCTTTTGCTTTTCAAAGCTGTTGTTCATAATGCTGAATGCTGGGCAATTCTTTTTAAAAAGTTGAGGTTCTTGGAAATTGTTATACTGTGCCAGACACCACATGCATGGCTTCTGGATATGATCCAATGAACACCACACCAAACACGGTGTTTGGCATGTGATTCAAACAGAAGTCTTTGGTTCTGCAAAGCAAGCTGCTTCTCAATTACTCTGTGTTGTAGCATGGGGATGGGTCTGTTCTAAATGTGGGGTTTGGTAGGAATAAAAGTCCTAGTAGATGAATATGATAGGAATAAAAGTCCTAGTAGATGAATATGAATTCTTATGAGCATTTTAAGAACCCTCTAAATGTGTGGAATTCCTATCTTGCAGATTCATGCTTGATAAAGCTAAACAGAAACAAAATGTGTTTTTCTTTATTTTCAAGAGGAGGTGATCGTGTGTATATGAACATGTGGCGTACATGTTTTATTGATAATAGATCATAACAATAGTTCATTTCATGCATTTTATATGCATGTGTCTACTGCTTAATTCCATGTTCAAGGCTTTCAGATACTACTGACTTGGTATTTGTCAAATGACTGGTGTTTTGTGACCAAGGGTGGGGCCCTCCGTTCTAAGTATGCTCTGGAATTTTGAAGGAGTCATTTTGAAGAATATTTCCTCTCTTAATCTTTTCAAGCTGCTGGTCTGCTCGGAATGACTCTTATTCTTCAATGGCAACCTGCCCAGACTAGAGGGGCCAGCATTAGAAATGAAAAATGTATTAACGCTGAAGAAGGGAGTTTGGGCAATCCAGAAATCTTGCAACTATAAATGTCTAAATAATAGACTTGGTTGCTAAAATGGCTTGATGTGCAAAGACTGAAGTACTACTAGTCATGGGTCTAGCGGTTGCTATGCTTCTGTGGAACCATTTCCATTTCAAAAGCATACCATTTCTTTCTCATGTCATACTTGACCTGCTGGGCTTTAGGTCAAAATACAGGATGTGTGTGGTACACAAAAAGTGAGTAACTGTAATATGGTAGATGTATGGTGCCCAGTGAGAGAGACATTATTTGCATATCCTTTTCACTACCATTCCAAAGCTAAATTTTATGTAGGTGATTAAAACTTCATACTCAAGATCAGGAGCACTGTTAACCTCTGTCTCTAGTTTCCCTATTAACTCAATAAAGCCAACATTTAATAAGGTCTGTTAAACTTTTACTTCAGCTACCAATTGGAACCTTTCCAATTCAGGTACCTTTTATACTATGCATTTGTTCTCATGGTGATTGTAAACCTGTCCTTTGTTTGTACAACTTCAGAATTCTAATGAGCGTTTGCACAGCTGAATGTTGCTCCTGCATAACATTCCATAGGAGCCTTTCCCCTGAAATGCTAGCTTTCTATGGGAAGAGATTTTTTTGTGGGGATAAGCATTTAATTGTAGGGATAAGCATTTAATTGTATGAACTTCCACCTGTAGTCTGAAGTGGCAAGCTCTGATACGGGTTTACCTCCTCATAGCGAGGGTGTTTCTAGCACCCACTAATAGAAGGGGGGGGATTTTCATCAGTTTTCTGTGCTGCCCCCAATCTGTTCTGGAGGGTTGAGGGACCTAGCAGTAAACTGCAAGAGAAGGAGGAAGTAGGCAAAAATCACTTTCACTTTTCCATTAGCAGGAGCTTCCATTGGACTGAAGATCCCTGAGTTCACAAATGGGCTCATTCTGCGAACAGATGCCAGATCTACACCAAGCAGGATATAGCAGTATGAAAGCAGTATATAAAAGGCAATACTTCTTTATAGCAGTATTGAATGAAGTGCACTGACAACTGTTGGGGCACATTGACACATACCATATATAGTGCTATATCCTGCTTGCTGTGGCTCCTGCCTTTTATATACTGCTTTCATACCGCCATATCCTGCTTGGTGTAGATCTGGCCTGAATGGCACGTTCGGATCCATTCCTTTATTTGTATTTACTGCTTAATTGTTTATTATTGTAACATAATATCTTTTCTTTTCAAGAGCAGGCCACCCTGGGAATGCAAATGGGCATTAACGATATGGAACATGACTCTCAGATGTACATACATGTTGCCCATGTAACTGTAATTCACTGCTGGCACAGTATAAATAATAAAAAAAATAGAAGTCCCACAGTCAGAATAGACAGTCAGTTCAGATGACTGCTAGATCTGCTGGAGCGATCTACTTATGTGAATGTAACATGGGAAAACGTGTGTGATTTTTCAGTTTATGGAAGGAAGGAGGCATTTGTGAGTTTGCTCTCATGTTACTCTGCTCACATGAGTAATGAGTGCTTGTGTGATCAGGTCTTATTTAGCTCACGTAGTCCACTGGCATACCATCAAAACAGACTTGCAATGAAAATAGCTTTTAAGCAGTGTTCTGTTGAAAATCTGCAGTGAACATAGTGATCAGAACTTTTTGTTTCACAGCCTCATGTAGGGCTGTTTATTTTGATTAGTTCTTCTTAAGTAATTTGAGGTTGGTTGTGCATAGCAAAAAAGGTAAATTAAAAGTGAGTCATATAAATTTTGCAAATACACTCCATTAATGGAACTTGTTTGCTTTAAGCACAAAATGTTTAATTTAGTCCAAGTTATTTTGTCATTAGGGAGTCCTTCCAGTATTGTGTGTTCAGCAACTTGCATTGCAGTAAAACTTTCCTCCCAAAACGGATTTCAGTTTTTTTTCAGCCCCACTTCTTAAGCTCCAGTTTTGAATATGGAAGCCCAAGCCTTAGTTTCTTACTTCTCTTTCCTTATCTCTATGCATTTTTTAGCCCTTTCCCCCCTATTTTTTTCTGGGGGAAAAATATATATCTCCAAAATGCCACCCTATGTTTGAGCTGCTAGGAACAGCAGTAAGAGGGAAGGATGCAATTTCATAAGAATGCTGGAAAATTTTACATTTGAGCTACAGTATAAAAAGGTCTCCACCCACTTGGCCAACCACAAAATAAGTACTGTGGGTTTTGTGGGGGCAGCTCCAGTTGGCAAGCAAACCTGAGACTGTCTTTGTTAAGAGGGCCTGGTGACCCTGCCAGAACATAGTATAGGCAGATTTTTGTCATTTGTTTCTGTAGTTTAACATATTTTTGTATTTAAAACACATGTGTTCTTTCAGCTCGAGGGGGAAGTTTTTAAAACTGAAAATCCTTGTTTGGCTCTTGACTTACCAATGCTGAAGCTTGCTTGATGCTCCCCTCCTTCAGCAGCCATTCACCCTGTTCCTTTTCTTCTTTACTACTGGCCAGTCAAGTAGTTCCTTTGCATGTACATGTTTGAATTGTAAACTGGTCTAGGCAGGGTGGGTGAAAGAACAAGCTTTAAATAAATTGGCTACTAAACATTGGAAGGATAAACAATATAAGAAAGAGAGATAAGGTGATAGGATATATGACAATACAGATTGGGAGATCTCTCTTTGTCACTCTCCCCTCCTGGAAAGGCATGTGAAGAAACACTGGAAAGACAGAGTGCTAAACTAATGAGCTTTTTGTATTTGAATCTTGGTGTGGGATTGTGTATAAGAGGTACCCTTTCCCCATTTAGTGAATAAGGTCTGTGGACCTCGGGCAAAACCAAAATCCCTGTCAGTGCTTATCATGAAGAGGTGACATGCTCACAAGCAAGTGTCATAGGCTTGGATCTGAAGATAACAGAATTTAGGGAAGTTCACAGAAAGAAAGTTTCTCACCCCATTACAAGAGGCTTTTCAGGGTTGTAGAAGGCTACAGAAGTGAGAAGGTGGACAGAAAAAGTTCATTTTGTGAACTTCTTTATCTTAGGAGCCTTACTGTATCAAAATTATTTGAGTTGAACACCTGTATTCCTCCTGCTGTTTTGAGTAAAATTCACTTCTTGGAAGAATACTAATTTTTAATTGCACCACTGAGCCAGGAATTTTGCTCCACCTTCTGTGGTAGAAGCCACTAATACTATGTAATAAATGTACCTGCTTTCTTATTCCTTAATTTCTACTGCTACCATCCAAATTGTAATCAACTCTTATTGCCTGGAACTTACAACCAGTAGTAGGGGTTGGCCTACCAGTAGTAGGGGTTGGCCTACAAAAATTTACTTTAAAGCTAAAACGAATATATTTATATAAAAACTTTTTACACATTCACTTCTTTAATAAGAAACCAAATGCCAGTTTCCTTTTTCTTACCTCCACTCCAGTTAGCTCCCATAGAGTAGCTCAGAGATCTAAACTTGAAGTCCTCCCTCCAGTCAGGAAGACATTGGGCCAGTTCACAAGTCATGATAAGCCACTCTGAAAATAAGCCATGATGGATTGGTTGTTCTCTCACTAGCACACACTGCTTCCGATAGACGATCAGGCATTCTGTGGTTTGCTGCAGGGTGGATTTGATTTAAATCAATTTGATTTAAATCATGATTTAAATCACGATTTAAATGCTGTGTCTTCTTCCCCCTTCGTCCTCCAGCCCACTCTTGGAGCATATTCCAATGTTCTTCACGGCACAACCCCTCGTATCTTTGTTCCTATGGAGAGAAACTTTCCTGGTTTCTTGCCCTGCTCCAATTGCTTCCCCTTTTCAATGCAATTTTCCATTCACAGTGTTTTTAAAAATATTTTTGGTGCTTAAGAAGGACGCAAATGAATGTTTTTAAATTTTTATTTTTCCTGATTTGCTCAAGTGTGCAATTCTTCTGTCCGTCTGTTATTTACTTCCTTCCCCAGTATAGTTCAATACCCTTTCTGGGCATGTTGAAATCCCACTTGTCATTTTCACTTTTTCTTTGCATTATGGCTTGAACTGACACTTGTCAGTTTCACCCCCCCCCAATCCCCACCCCATCTGCACTTAGAGCTTCCCTTGACCCCAACTCTGAAAGCAGTTTCTGAATGGGATGGCACTATTAGTGCAGACAGCTGTAATTACTCCAGGAGTATGGGTATACTTACAGTGAAAATGGATTGGGTATTTTTCCCCCCCTCGTGTGCAAGTGAAGACTTGTATTTTCCCTGTTGTTTTTACAACTACAACCCATTTTTGCAGGAAAGACATACACCCATACTCCCACAATAAGTATACCCATACTCCTGCAGTAATTACACTTGCTCATCCCAATATCTCTGTCCTGTTCAGTCTCCAGTTTTGGAGTTTGGGGTTGGGGAAGTGCTGAAGTGGGGTTGGGGAATTGACAAGTGTCTCTTCAGGACAAAATATGAGAGAATGCAATTGATAAGTGGGAGTTTATTGGCTGCCTGCTCCCAGAGCAATACTTTCTTTTGCAAGCTTTTTGGTTTCTTGTTGGGTGCTACTCAAAAGTGCAAATCTGTTTGTAATTTGTTTTTTTATTATTCCCCTGGGGGGTGCACAGATTTGCCTGTCCATTATGTACAGTCTGGAAGTAGTACATTCACATTGTTAATGTCCCTTGTAAATTGACTATTCCACTTCAGCACTTCCCTTGACAGCTTTTGGAATTCACTCTCAATGGAAGCACCAAAGTGGAGTATGTCAGAATAAGCCACGCCAACACAAATAAAGCTCACAATCCATAGCTTATTGTGTTGTGCGAACCCAGTTACTGGTAAGGACACAGGACTGAAGAAGTCTCTCAGGCGTTTCTCCTTGTAGACATCCAGCTCCCTGAGATGTTTACCTGGCAAGCTTCCTGAGATGAATATTCCTCACATGGAAAGCTAGCTTCAGCTTCACCTGGAGTCTTTTTTCTGATCAGGGACTTGCTGGCAAGAACAGAGCACAGAAGATGTCTCTCAGTTGCCTCCTCCTAAAGGTTTGCTATTTCTTAAGACCACAGTGAGCCTCTCAAAGGCTTACTGCTTCTTACATTTAGCTGACAGTCTAGCCAGATGCTTCCCTGTAGAACTACTAAAGGAAGTGTCCTCTGGCAGCAGATCACCACAGCTTCTGCCTTCTGTGAATCTTCTCCTTTTTCTTCTTCAGCATCTTCACTCAGGTTTTCTGCTGCCTTCTTCAGGCTCTTTTATTCCTAGCTCCAGCTCCTGACTTCTACTCTCTTTGGACAATCTTGTGCCTATGCTTATATACTCTATAAAAGTAGAACCAGAACCCTTTATTTGTTTTTTATAGAATTTATAAATCGCTCCACATCAAGAATTATCGGCGTGGTGTAAAAAAAATTAAAATACAAAATAGTTCCTGGAATTTAGTCATTAGTTAGGAAATGCTTGCCTTAAAAGAATAATGATGAATAATTTTTTAATGCTTGGCTAACTGCCAGTCCATTAGTCTAAACTTAAGAGGTGTAAACAGAATGTTATCAAATGGACCTTTTACAGCCTGTTCTCTTTTTATTCTTCTGTCCAGTAAAAACAAAACAAAAAAACAGCTGGAATGAACTGTAAACTTACTAAGGCCCAAAGTTGTTTTTATGGTAACAGTAGCAGCTCTGCTGGTGCTTGGTAGGCTGCCATGGGCCTCATAAACAATGTAAGTGTTAGGCCTCAGTCTTCAAACAGGAGCCATGGGGCAAGTTACCATCTTCCTATTCTTGCACCCTATTTAAAAATGATACAACACTTGAAATGTTCCTTGCTGCTCCTTAGGCATTTTAGTTTTTCACTAAAGTAAAATTTTATATGCAGTGATTCTATTTATTTTTTCTTTAAGTATTAGACTAGAAACATATGCATATCACTGTTTAATTGAAAGGTCTCACAGAAAATAGACACTGACTCTAGATGGAAGGAAAAATAGAGCACTCTGGATTTAATGTATTTAAGTCAATATCAAATCTGAATGCTCATATCTATTCTGAAAATAGATTGGAAATATCCAGATTCCATCCACCTCATGGCATTCATATTGTCTTTGCTAGCCTTTACCTGTCCTTATGTATATTTTTAAAAGTTGCTAGTATTGTTGATGTACTTGTTCACAAATTCACACCACAGCAGAACCCCCCCCAACCAACTTTCATGACCAAACTAGATGTGAGAGGAACAGCTATGTGCAATGTTAATGTGTTTACACTGTATGTTTGTGTGTCATCTTTACCGCAAAGGTCATGCAGGCAAGGAGAGATGAACCTTAATTCCTGCTCATCTTACATTGTCACACTGTTGTTCATGCTGTTTTTTTCCAACATGGATCGGATTCAAAGTGTGCTCCCCACATCCTCTTTCATCTTTAGATGTAAGCAGTAGAATGGGGCAGACGTGGATAAACAAAATGACCCAATATGTAGAGTACTGGGTGCTATTCATCTATGGAAAAAGCAAGAGATGCCATTAGCAATCCTATCCCTTGATGCACAGGAAGTGTTTGACCATATGGAATATGGAGCATATTTTATGAAAGTCATTCTTAAAGAAATGAAAACCTATAGTGAGAGTAAATGGGCTGGATACAAGAAAAATTTCCCCTGAATACAGGAACCAAGCAGGACTGCTCCCTGTCACTTCTACTCTTTCTTATCACTTTAGAATCTCTGGCAACTATGGCAAGGAGCAAGAACAATAATTGAGGCTTCAAAATAAATGACCAAGTACGTAGACACATTCCCAGAACTGAGAGAGATCAACAAGTATGGAGCAGTGGCAGGATTGTGTATTATCTATTAAAATCTGGAATGTTATGTTTAAACATTAAAACCAAAGTTCAACACAAGATTCAAAGTAATTTGGAAAAATAAATCAATGAAAAATCTCCTGTAGTTAAATCTACATCCAGTGATTAGACAAATTATCTATCTACCTACCTATCTCAATAGATGGTCTTATGTACACTTAACAACTATGGGTAAAGTTAGTGCTATAAAAATGGTAGAAATACCAACATTAAATTATTTTTTACACATGTTTCCCATAATAATATGAAAGAAAAAGTAATTATAAATTTAATTAACGGAATAGACCAAGGCTTGCAAAAAAGATAAAGTGAAAATGTCTAGACCAAGTCTGATGCGGAGAACTAAATATTCATAAATATTTTGAAGCAAATCAAGTAAAAACCATTGTATCTTATTCAGGGGGAGCCTCAGAGACGTTATGGGTAAGAATGGAAGCAATAAAAGATACATAATTAATTGGACAAATTTTACTTGGAAGGGGAGATTGGACATTTGAAATGTGTACCTAAAAAGTGATTGTCTATAATGTTAAAATATGGAAGAATAAATTCTGAAAGTATCCCCATTGCTTCCATTCTTGCTTCAATCCAATTTTGGAATATATAATAAGAGCAGTATGGA
Organism: Anniella stebbinsi; assembly: GCA_029215795.1. Taxonomy (NCBI): domain Eukaryota; kingdom Metazoa; phylum Chordata; class Lepidosauria; order Squamata; family Anniellidae; genus Anniella; species Anniella stebbinsi. The sequence goes on from JARDYH010000003.1 coordinate 195,876,808, forward strand.
AACAAAAAGGGTTTTTTATAGAATGAGAGCTTTCTATAAAAACAAAACTCCTTTCACTATAGAAATATTAAAATAAAAGCTTTAGCTTCCTCTAATATATTATCATACTATGAATCCTATAGTAAGACAAAGTGTGACCTGAAATATGATAAAATTTGAATATATTTTATTGGAACACATAGGTAATACAAAATTTATTCATATCTTATTGAAATCAATACATGTCAGATGGATTGAAAATAATATGGGAAGATGATATTGGGATAACAATAGAGTAAAATGGATGGGATAAATTATGGGTGAGTCAATCAAAGAAAACTGTATGAACAATCCTTAGAGATAAGTCTTTAAAATTGTTACACCGATGATATATTATGCCAGTGCATCTGGCAAGGATAGCAAATAGAAGTAATACAAAATGTTGGAGAAACACAAAATGTTGGAGAAACTCTAATCAGCAAGGCTTATATATTCATATATGGTCACATGCTGTTGTGTTACAGTTGTAGAACATGATGTTTTCAGAAATGGCAAATGTTACATATGTGTCTGTCTATCTGTCTGTTTGTCTAATCACACCAGCATTCATTCTGTTAACAATATGGAAAGAACAAAATGTAAACGTATCATCTAAGGAATTAATCCTTTTTGTGCTGATGGCAGCTCACAGGGAATTGCTACAAGATGGAAAACTGCAGACCTTTTAACATTGAAGTCTCAGTACATGGAATTGTGGCAAATAGCCATGGCAGGAAAAAAAATGACATATCAACTTAAATTACCTGAAGGGAAAGTTTAAACATCTGATGTTTATACAATATGGCATAATTTTATTTAATGTACAAATCAGGGATATATGCAGTAATGTCTAGCAAAGCCTTCCCTCATATTATGGAAAAGAGACAAAGGGCACAATCCTACAGGACAGACACCTGCTAGACAGAGGGTTCCAATTTTGGATCAATCTGTCTATCCTAAGTCCTGCAGGCAAGAGCCAGGCTAGGTAGGAGGAGCTTCTCCATCCTCCATTGTAGGATTTTCAGCTGGGCCAACCCTCTGAACCCATCTAGCTCATTCTACTTGCTGTCAGCGGGACAGGAACTGAAATGCTTGTGGATCTGATTCATTCATGCCCTCTCCTCTCTCTCCCTATTGGCCACATTTCATCACTTCCTGTTGTCTTCTGAGGTCACAAAATAGACCTCAGGAGAGAAGCTGCCATGGAATTTTCTATGGCAAAAATATTTTTTTAAAAAAGATTTGTTTTGGGTTCCCCTGAATTTTGGCGTTGGGGTTAGGGTTGGACTTATGAACAACCTTAAGGAAATCTCCAAGCAGCCAATATATTCCACCCATATTTTTGCCTGGAAAGTAAAGGGGTAATATATGTGAAATATACTACCCTCTGTCAACAATTAGAGGGCAGTTGATGTAATTTACTTTTGGGATTTATTTTCATATTTGATATCATTTTCTTTTTTATTTTGTTTTTGCATCTGGCCAGCTATTATTATGCACAGTTATACAGCTAGACAAATAAAATAGTAAATCCATTCTTGTGAAACTTGCATTGAAGTGGAGGCAAGATGTATTATGCCCCCATTGCTTAATTTTGTCTCCTTAAAAATACTCGCATGTTGTAGTACACCAGCTTGTAAGCTTAGTATCTGAAGAAGGCCCACACCTGTTGTTCCCTCTTCACTTTATAGCATGCAAACATTCCACTGCAGTCACTATTTACTTCCTCTTTCCTCTCCAAGTCTAGTTCCCTTGGTGGTGAGTTTGGCTTGTCTTGTAACTGATCCATTGAGCAGCCGTTCTTGCTACGTTGTTTACAGCCTACAGGTTGGAGCTGAATTAGAAGTTGGATACTAGTTTTTCATGGTGTTGTTGCTAGGGCTAGAGGAGGCTGGTGTCGAGCCAACTGCTCATCAGAAGTGGTGGGATTTCCAGCAGCTGCTGTTTGCTGAAAATTGTAGCTGCATCATGCTTAAGGAGCGTGTATGTCTGCCAATTTTATACAACCATGAAATGCTACCTGATGAAAAAGGAAGCTGATGTTAGGAGAATGCTGAGAAAAATCCATGAAAAGGAGGAAAATATACTCAAAATTCTTTTGTATTTGTATTTTTTATATATATAATTGCATGTTTATTCACCCATCGGTTGGCTATCTTTTACATAATTCCCATTATGTATCCGGTGATACATGATGGGAATTATTACTTTCTATGTATTTATTGAAAGTAATAATTATGTATCCTATTTAACTTTTGCAAAAATAATGTTTAAGGAATGCAGAAGCAATACCAATCTGGTTTAGTGACTGTGAGAGCAGACCCAGGTGTTTGGAGTTAATAACCCATAGCACTGAACTTGGATTCAGAGTAAGAAAAATATTTCAAGCCTGCAATAGCTAGTCAACATTATTTGGTGCAGCCATGCACAAATTAGAATATATGCTTCCTAGGAATTGATAATAAATGAGAAACTAGGTTTTGAGCAACTAGGCACTGGTGGGACATCTCCACGTTGCATGACAGCTTGAAATTCCTGGTAATCAGTATAATGCGAATTGTTTAGTGAGATGGTACATCATTTCTCTAGAACCTAAACAAGGACAGTTATGAAACCTTTCAAGCTGTATTATAAAAGCATAAAATTGCCAATCTACACGAGTGTCCTGATCTCATAGTAGCCAACCAGATGACCCAATGGGAAGCCCACAAAAAGGACATTAATGCAATAGCAGTAACATCCAAGAAGCTGTATTGCAGCATTAATTTTAATAGTACGTTGCAGTCTTGCTCAACTTGATGCCTGCCAAATGTTTTGGATTACAAGTCCCAGCATTCCTAACCATTTGCCATGTTGGGTGGGGCTGATGAGAGTTGGAGTTCAAAACATCTGTAGGGTACCAGGTTGGGTAAAGCTGCTATATAGTCAGATATTCTTAGCAGTATCAGCAGAAAACTCTGTTGTTTGGTAAGCAGACTTTTGGAAATACTGTACTTGGGGCGTGGCCTGATTGGGAATGGGGTAGAGTCGTAAATCACTCGAGATCCTAAAAAAAGCAATGATTTAAGCACTAATTCCTTATCTTGGAGTGGCTGGAGAGTTATTCAAAGTCATGAAATACTGACTGGAAGCAGTAATCCATTTGAGTGTGAGCTGAACCGGAGGATTGTTTATTTTAGTAGCGAGAAGAAACGAAACTGACTGAGGAGGAGGAACGGCCATTAACGAAGGTAATTTATGGACTTAGAATTGAAGTTATAAGGCGGATTGGCTGACAGAGTACTGGGGGAGAGACGGAGATAAAATATATGTGAAGAAAAAGAGCTTTAAACCCCAGTAAAAGTATCACAGCTGCGTGGCTGCTGGATAACAACAAGGAGAAATATTGAGTCGCCAGGCAGACGGGGGGGGGGGGATAATATATGATATTTTATGAGCAAAAAGAGGCAAAAAGGGGAGAAGAGGCCCCCTCCACCCACCCCCGCCTGGGTTAGACTCTCTAAAGAGCGTGCTTCGGATAAAACTTGGCACAGATTAACTCGTACGGAGAAGGAAACAATGCCCGACAAGCAGCCACCTAAGAAATCCTCTCCAACTAAAGGGGGAACTACGTCAGCAGCAGATGAGCCAGCTGTAATTTCTAAGATCACCAGAGGAGGTCAGCCAGACCCAATGAACGAATTAAAGGAGGATATTAAAAAAATGATCAGGATTGAGTTGGCTGACCAGGAGGAAAGGCTGGCAAAACGAATTAATGATACACAAACTGAGCTAATGTCAGGCTTAAAGGAAGTGGTGAAAGAAGTGGAGGTTTTGCAGACAGAGACCAAAGCCCTGACGGGAGTTTGCAAGAAGCAGGAAGAGCAGTTGTCTCAGCATGACCTACGTCTAATTGCTATCGAGGATCGAGATAGGCGTGCAAATATTCGAATAAGGGCTTTTGGGGAACAGGAAGGAGAGACTCCAAAAGATTTAAGAGATACAATCTTGGCGTGGATAAGACTTCAAGAGCTTCAGGAGGCTTGGGAGATGCCGGATATTGAGAGAGTCCATAGGGTTGGATATAAGAAGAAAGGCATGCTCCCAAGGGACATAATTGTTAAATTTGCTAATTATTATAAAAAAGAAAAGGTCATGCAAGCAATCAGACGACAAGGTCAACCAATGATACAAGCAACAGCTGTTGAAATCTATCAGGATCTCTCTCCCCAGACGGTTCAGTGGAGGAAGAGCGTCAGAATGTGTACGGGAGCATTGAGGAAGAAATCGATAACCTACAGCTGGGGATACCCAGTTTTTTTGAGGTTTATGTGGAAAGGGAACCAACAAAGAATAACATCATGTGAACAAGGAATGGAGCTGCTGGAGAAGCTGGGCATAGTCGATGCCATGGATGGTGGAGAAATAGAGCAAGAAAAAGGCGCGGCTGGAGGAAGCAATTAATAAAGATATAATAATGTAACAGGGATAAGGGATAAGAAGGGGGAAAAAAAGGAGGGGAGGATTGAACTCTATTCCGGGAGGTTGGGCTGGGTTCCCCCCCCCCCCCCGAAGAGTTCTAAATATATTGGGACCAGAGCCCAGATGTCTGGTGAGGAGGGGGGAAAATGGGGGTGAATGTGGGGGGGGGAGGGTAAGGGAGGGGGGGTAAGTGTTTCACTGAGGGAGACCAACTCAAAGATACGTGTGAAAGTGAGAAATGGAAAATAAATTAAGAATGGCAACTTTAAATGTTAAAGGGCTAGGAACAGTTATCAAAAGGAAAAGAATAGAGATGATGTTAAAAAGAAAAAATATAGATATTTTTTTTTTGCAGGAAACTCATCAAATAAAGGAGGGTGTTAATGGGCTACGAATGAGGGATGTGGGCGTGTATGAAAAGTCATTTGGTACTTCTAAAGCGAGAGGGGTGGCAATAATAATATCAAAGAAATGTGGTGTTAATATTCAAAGTGTAAAGAAAGATAAAAATGGAAGGATCCTCATAATGTACTGCAGGATGGGAGAGGAGGAATATGTTCTGATCAATGTCTATGCTCCAAATGGGAAACAAATGGATTTTTTTGAAGAAGTATTTAATATGGTGGGAGAAGTGGGGAAAAAGAATATTGCGATGGCAGGAGATTTTAATAAGGTACTTGATAAAGGGAAAGATAGGGATAACATTTTAAGAGATTTTAGAAGGGAGGGGAAGACGGAGTTAGGTAAATTAATGGAGGGGAAGAATTAATGGATGTATGGAGAGCTTTAAAAGGGGATGAAAGAAAATATACTTTCTACTCACCTAGATTTAAGAGTTATTCAAGGATTGATTTCATTTTTATATCAAAGAATATGGTACCTAAACTTATAGATTGTGATATTGGAGTAATTAAGGTCACCGACCACGCATTAATGACAATGGATATCAAAATGAAGAAGGATTATAGACAAGCAAAGAGATGGAGATTGGATGTAAGGATTTTAAATAATAAAAATACTGTGGAGAAAATAAAGAAATGCAGGAAATATGGCAGATAAATGAAAAAGAGGTATCACAGGGGATACTATGGGATACTATGAAAGCGGTAATAAGAGGGATCTGTATTAGGGAAACGTGCACCCTAAAAAAGCAACAGGAAGTACATTATAAAAAGATTGAAGAAGAGATAAAGAGTTTAGAGGAGAGATTAAGAGAGACAAAAGAAAAGTGTCTATTTGCCCAAATTCAGGCGAAAAAAAAAGGAATTGGAGAAAGAAGATCTAGAACAAGTTCAAAAGAATTTGTTATATTTAAAGAGGGATTTTTTTGAATATAATAATAGAAATTCGAAGATGTTGGCCAGATCCACGTAGTCAGAGAAGGCTAAGAATATGATAGGGACAATAAGAGATAAGCTAGGGAATAGCTGTAATTTAATGAAAGATAAATTAATTATTTTTCAGAAATTTTATAAAGAACTATATACATCAAATGTGGTACCACAAGATAAGATTCAGGATTGTGTAGAAAGAAATTGGAAAATAAGATTGCAGGAGCAAGATAGAGATTGTATGGAAGGCTTGGTTACTGAGAAAGAAATTGAGGGAATTATTGATAAACTAAAAGGAGGGAAGTCTCCGGGGATTGATGGTTTGGGGCCGGAATATTATAAAATATTTAAGGAAATGTTAATACCAAGATTAAAAAAATTATATAATAACATACTAGAAGGAGGAAAGACTCCGCCATCGTGGGATCAGTCCTTAATTATCTTAATTCAAAAGCCAGGTAAGGATTTGACAGATCCAGCATCTTATAGACCAATATCTTTAATAAATCAGGATGCAAAAATATTTACAGCAATAATGGCAAAAAGAATGAGTACATTTATCTTTAAATATATTAAAAAAGATCAATGTGGTTTTATCTCTGGTAGGCAAATGCCTAATTTAATCAGGAGAGTTATAAACATAATTATTCTTATTAAAAAAAGGAATTTAAAAGCAGGTTTATTAGCATTGGACATATTCAAAGCCTTTGATTGTGTGGAGTGGCCAGCGCTAAAAATAATATTAAAAACATTTGGGTTTGGACATAAATTCATGGGTGTGATTTACCAGCTGTATAAAAATAATAAAGCTGAAATAATGGTTAATGATGGGTTAACGCAACAGATTACACTAGCTCGAGGAACTAGGCAAGGATGTCCACTTTCACCGATCTTATTTGCAATAGTGATAGAAATATTAGCAAATGTTATAAGGGAAGATGAAAGATTAAAGGGGATAGGAAGAAAGGAGAAGATTAAAATGAATATGTTTGCGGATGACACATTACTGACAATAGAAGATCCCCTAGAAAGTGGGGAGGTGATTCAGAAGCACTACAAGTTAATTGGGGGAAGTCAGAAATGATGCTGTATAATTATAATAAGGAAGAGTTGGAGAAGTGTAAAGCTAAATTAGGATTAAGGCTTAAAAATATAATACGATATTTAGGAGTTAATATAGATAAAGAACTAGAAAGATTAGAGGAACTTAATTTTATATTGTTAAGAAAATAGGTAGGGGAGAAACTAGAGGCATATAGAAAATTAAAGCATTCTTGGTTCGGTAGAATAGCGGTTATTAAAATGAAGGTTTTACCAAAGGTTAATTTTTTGTTTAGAATGTTACCGATTAAAATTTCAGTAGTGGAGTTAAAAAATTGGCAAAATATGATTAACGCTTATTGTAATGGAGATAAAAGAGCTAGGGTTAACAAAGGGTTATGGTATAAGGCTCAAAAGAATGGAGGTTTAGGACTTCCGAATATCAAGTATTATTATATTGCTAATCAGTTAAGATATGTTATTAATGGTATTTTAGGGGAGGAAGATCTTGAATGGTTGGAAATGCAAACAGGAGAAATAGATTATAAATTGAAAAATGTATTCTTTATTAAAATTCAAGAGAAAGATTTGAAGGTACTGGACAACCCATTGTTGGGAAATATTTTAGAGGTCTGGGAGAAGTTTAGGGAGAAGTTGATACCAGGAGACTCTCCACTCGCCCCAGTTGTAGTAGTGGGAAACTTCCCAAGAGTATTAAAAGCGGAGATAGAAGGGAGACTGAAAGATCAAGAAATAATTAAGTTAAGGAATTGGATGGAAAAGATGAAGGATAATGAGCATATTAAAGAGCTTTTAAAAGGACAAAAGATAGCATGGTTCAAATGCTTACAATTGGGAAAATGGACTCAGGAATGGAAGCTGAAAAATAAGAAATGTAGAAATAATACTAGATTTGAAGATTTAATTGAACTAAAAGGAAGAAAAGAAGAAATTAGAACTAAGAAAGGGCTGACTAGTGCGATATATAAAATATTGATAGAGGAGGAATTTCAGGACTCACTCAACGTTATAAAAAAGATTTGGGAAGAGGATGTAAAGGGAAAAATTAATGATTATAACTGGGAGAGGATATGGAATGTAAGAATGTTAAAGCTGTTGTCGATTAGAATGAAGGAGAATTACTATAAGACAACGTGGAGATGGTATCTAACACCTGTTAGATTTCACCAGATTGATAAAAAAGTGTCTAAGAATTGTTGGAGGGGGTGTCAAGAGGTTGGAACCTATTTTCATATGTGGTGGAGCTGTGAACATGTACAAAAATTTTGGGAAAGGGTGTTCAAAGAATTAAGTGAAATAATTGGAAGTAAATTGGAATTAAACCCAAAGTTAGCTCTACTAGCAATATGGGACAGAGAGAATGAGAATATAACTAATAGAGAATTGGTAAACAATTTCCTGGCACCTGTTAGAATAATGATTGCTAAAAATTGGAAAGGACAAGGAAGCTACACAATAGAAGAATGGTATAAAGAAATATGGGATATGGCTTTAAATGATATGCTGACTTGTAAAATGAAAATAAAGAGGGGAATGTCCAGTAAGAGTGATTTTGGAGAAATATGGAGTCCCTTTTTGGAATATGTTTTAAGATCGGGGAAGGGACAAATACCTTCAAAAGAATCGTTAAAATTCTGGAAGGATGAAGAATGATTAAGAGAAGGTCTTATGGGGTGGGGGAGCATGGGGGGATTGTTGAGGGTTATGTTGTTTATGTTTTATTATGTTGTTTATGTTTTATTATGTTGAAATAAATAATTGATTTTTTTTTTAAAAAAGGAAATACTGTACTTTAAAATATTTTGATGCTATGTAATTTCAGTACAAAACTGCATTGTATCATTATGTTACGCAACCTGAAATTCAGGGAACTCTTTTCGGTGGAAGTGACTACATAGTGAAATCATGTAGTGAATTTGTATTGTAATCTCATTGGTATTGTAGGTTAGAAAGCTTGCTAAGCAATGAATATTCCATTTGTAACACTGGCCAGATCTACACCAAGCAGGATATAGCGGTATGAAAGCGGTATATAAAAGGCAGGAGCCACACTGCTGCTTTATAGAGGTATTGAAGTGCACTGACAACTGTTAGGGGCCCATTGACACATAACATATACCACTATATCCTCCTTGGTGTGGCTCCTGCCTTTTATATACCGCTTTCATTCCGCTTTCATACTGCTATATCCTGCTTGGTATAGATCTGGCCACTGTATTGCAATCAAAGATTATACTTGTAAAATACCCATAGAAGAACAAAATTAGTGTATTTAGGATTAGTAGCCTTCTATATTTAAAACATTAAAAAGGATTAAAAAGAATCATCTATTTTACACTGGAGAAAACAAACAAACCTGGCACGTTTAGTTTTTAGAAGTTAATGTAGTGTTTGGGGCCAGAAACCCACACACAAAGGCAAAACAACTACCCCCACAACAAAACAGGCAAAACGTGTGCACACATCACACCACACCACACATCACACCAAAACAAAACAGCTAATATGAACACTACATTAAAAACAAGCAAACAAACAAAAACAGGCAGCCTCTCTCCTCCACACAGCACAGGTAAAACACCCTCCTTGTTTCCCACCCTCCTTTTCGCCCCTACGATGTTGCTTGCCCCCCCCCCCCCTTCACCATCATATGCTTTTCTTTTTTCTTGATGGTTGGGCACACTTCAGAACAAAGCACTGGGCTTGTCCGAACTGCCCAGATAGCTTCGGCTTTTGGGTGGTATAGAAATGAAATAAATAATTTTTCTAAGAATATCTTTCTGGACCAGAGGCATTTTGGAAATAAAGACGTTGCAAAAGTAAGTACCACTGGAGGGTGATACTTTTGCAACATGCCACCATCCCAGTTATTTTTTTTTCCATTTTTTAAAAAAAGGATTAAAAAAAGATAATAATTAGGAGGGTCAGAGAATCTTGTAGGCAGCACAGAAGGTATCCACAGACAGCATGTTGAGGACCCCAGAACTATAATTTGAAGTTGGCTTGTTTCTATTAACCATAGTAAATGCTGACCACAAGTTTTCTGGGTTCAGATGTCACAACAAGCTTCAATCAGTCTGAAACGGAAACAAAAACTTCAAAACTCCTTTGCAGAGTGCTGGAAGAGGAGTGCAGATTTGGACATGATGTAATACATTTTGTTTAAGCTAGGCAAGGTTGCTGCATTATATTTTCAGTCAGTAGTAGATTACTTGTTTTTATGTTAGTCAAGAGCAATTCTCATGGTTGAAATATAAACATCCGCTCCCAATGTCCCATTGAGACAGAAAGTTTTCAAAGGCATAGCATTTTCCACATATAACTATGGCTTTGTTTTCCAAGTGAGACAGCTGACCTGCTGTTATTTCACAATCCTATCAGTGCTTTCAACAAATCTTTCAACTGCAGAATATTTTTTTTTATATTTGAAATTCTTAGAACTCTTAACTTTCACACCAGTGCTACTTAACTTCAACTGTGTGAAGTAAAAGCTATATGAAATGCATATGATGAGGTTTTAATCAGGTCCTGGATTTTTTTAATATTGATTGTTTAAAATTGTTTAGATATATGTTTGTGTGTGTGTGCTGTCTGTTAATACGTTTGTAAATGGTTTTCACACTGTGTATGATGTATTTTTGTAAATTGCCCAGAGAGCTTCCACTGTTGGATGATATAGGAGCGTAATAAATGAAATGAAATGAAATTTCTTCTCCTTTGTTCTGGCTTGTTTTGTTTTTCTATTTGCTGCCATAATTACAGGAATTACTCATGGTAGCCCCATTTGTCCTTGAAATAACTCTGGGCCTGTTCAGAGAACACGCTAAGCCATGGTTAGGCTGCTAACCCTTTTGCAGCAAATGGTTAGTGAGTATGTTTAAACCGTGGTTATGTAGCCACCATGTTGTTGTTCCCCGCCTCAATCCAGACGGAGAGGCGGGTAAGAAATAAATTGTTGTTGTTATTATTATTATTATTATTATTATTATTATTATGTCACCAGGGCTGCACAGAGCTGGTAATATGTCCAGGCCAGATGGGAAGTGTGTCCCTCCCATTTAAAAAAATGAGGACAACATGGTCACCCCAAGGGGACGTGCCCACCAACATGTCTGTTCTACATAACACCTTCATATTAAACCTGTTCTACAACACCTCAAGTTACATATATCCCCGCCCCGCATGCGGCATGGCCCTCTGGAGCTTGTGGTCTGACCGTGGTATTCATGACGGACAGCTTTTGCACTGTTTCCGCAAGGCGGGCTCCTCTCTTCTCGATGGGCTGCTTACGCTATGGAAGCAGTAGCGTAAGCTGGGGGGAACCTCCTCATCGGAGTGCCCCCTCAAAATCGTGGGCCCCGGGCCAACTGCCCCCACTGCCCCCCTCTGCATGACCCTGCATGTCACAATGGTTCACATGACATGCTAAGTCATGGTTCACAAAACCTACTAAGGCATAATGTTTCACTCAAAATGCTGAACCGCTGTGGCTTAGTGTATCATCTGAACAGAGTCGCAGTGGGGTAGGTTAGGTGGAGATGTAGTGGTAGGCCCAAGGTCACCCAGTGAGTTTCATGGCAAAGTGGGGATTTGAACCTGGGTGTTCATGGACCTAGTCCACCACTCTAACTCAGTGGAGGGCAACCTGTGGCCTTAGGGTCATAAATCATGTGGTCCATGGTCTAATTTCAAAAGACCTCTGCTAGAAGTCAGTTTAGAAGTCTGGCAAGACTGGTCTGTTCCTTCCCTGAAAGCCCACTGGCTGAGGAGGAGAAAGAGAAGAGAAGGGGCAGTCAGACAAACATAAAAGCGGGTGACAGAAAGAGAAGCAGTGGCCCCATGCATTTTTGGCTCTGATCTTGGCCAGCACTGGCATCCCCTCCCTCCACTGCAGATTATACCCAAAGAAATACAACCCTTAATAGAAGAAAGGCTGACCGCCCTTGCTCTAGCTAGTAGAAATGTGTCCATATGAGTTAGGGCATGTTGGGGATATGTGTCACTTTGACTTAAGAAGGAATCAACTAACTCATTTCTGCTTCTCTCATTGCCTCTCTTGTGATCTTGTTGGTTTCTTTTGTTAGATCTTGTCTTCTTGTTGGCCTCTTTCAAGGTTCAAGATCACATATACCCTGTGTTTGTAGGCATCACTCTCTTCTGTTGTCCATACTCAACATGTGGATGTTGGTATGTGTTCTGTGGAAGCATCTGGCTGGCCCCACTGTCCTTTAATTGAGTGGAGCCTCTTCATGCATATAACATGTGAAGGGGTTAAATCATCTTATAAGAACTGTAAGTTTCTAGCTCCTGACCAGTGATAGGTGCTTTTTGGTAATGGTTGTCAGTGCTTTAGAGGTGAGCAGCAGAGAACATTCACCCTAGAGTAGGTAAGCAGACTGTTGAATTCAGTAGAATGTAAGGTACAAAATCTAGCAATACTTGAATAAGTAGCATGTGATAGCTTAAGACTTTTTTTTTTTTAAAAAAGATTAATTCTTGCAGATATATTGCCAGTTTGATGATAGAATACGTGGTGGCTGATGTGTTCCATGCCCAGCACAAATGATTTTGGATTTTTTAAGGGTGTTTGGGTGGAGCTAAGTGCTAGACTCACTGTTCCCCCCACCCCCCTGTGAATAATTGAACTGGCTTTCGTTCAAGCTCAGTAGCTGAAGGCTAACATCAGTCTTCTTAACTCACACATTCTTGTATGATATTTTCCAAGTCAGAACTTGTGAAAGTTCAACCCCTATATTGATAAGTAATCAGAAATGTGTGACACTTTGCAGTAGTATGATAAAATTGTAGACAGTTGAACCACATGTGTTCTATTCCTATGTACATGTATTACCTATGTTGAAAGATGCAGTGATATAATAAGGATATTGTAAGCTGACTAGGAAATATATTAGATAAATATTTTGTTTTGTCCTGTTATTACATTTCTAATAAGATTGGCTTGCTTCTTGTTGGGGGTCACCATATGCTTCCTGATATACTCTTGTTTCCATAAAAATGTTCACATGAATTGAGCCCTGTTAACTGAAGTCTCTTGAGAACGGTGTGGATGAAAGCCAGGTAGCCATTACATAAAACACATCTATATGAGCACAAACTTCCAAACAGTGAGCCAGATTGGTTTCTCATATGAACTTCACAATGGATTCAAAACTGTAATTGTGTTAGGGAGGAAGGAGGTGAGTCATTGTCCAAATGGTCAGAATGTGCTGTGTTCAATTTTTATTTGAGTGAACTTTCTTTTATTTGATGACTTTAAAGGACCTTGCTAGAAAAAAAAAATCAAGATCCTTTTCTGAACATTTGCATATTTAGTGTATAACAGATTGTGGCCTTCAGAATACTTTTAAAAATTGTATACATTTTCCAGGGCTATATTAAATTATTGAAAATTCAGCTTTGTTAAAGGGATATAATTGTATAGAGTAAACTTCCATAAGATGATGAAAAATAAGTTTATGTATGAGGAGAATCAGATGTCTCTCAGATTCCCTCCCCTCACCCCCCAAATAAGTCCAAACTATTGGTTTGGTTTATTTGAGATTGAAGGTTTACATCTTTACCACAGTAAGTAGATAATCAAATTTTCATACATTTATTTGAAATTGAGGAGACAAAGGTGGTATTAATCATCCTTTGAGGTCTTTCTTTTTGTTTGGGACAGTATAAAGAGAAGAGTGCCTAGAAAGTGGCATATCCATGTTTTATCTAAATAAAGCTGTGGAATGTGAATTGTCTTAAACCAAATTTAATTAACGGCTTCCCCTCCCTCCTTTTTTCTTTCTACATAGGAGTGTCTTCTGTTTGACAAAATCTGTGTTGATAGACAGGTAGTATTTATTAAAAGGGGATTGGCAGCACGACAGACAGCAATATGAGCTAACAAATACAGGTAGCATTTAACAAGCATTGGCTTGTTTAAAGTGTTCCCCTCTATCATAATGAGTTCAAAGTGTATTGCAATAACTCAGTGTCCCTCAGTATGATGGGCAGGGAAAGAAGGGCAAGGCAATAACAAAGCTAGTAAAGGAGCAGCTAATCTTAGCAGTGCACTGTGTCTTCTAACACTATGTTCAATAAAATTTTATTCTAGAAACTGCGATTACAGCTTTAAAAAGGGTTTATTTTAGTAGAAAGCCATTGGATATCTAGCAGTATGATATGATACATTTTAATCTATGATTTTAAAAAGCTGATCTTCCAAAATGGTTTGTATGGGTGGAACCTAACTGACGCCAGTAAGTATCTTGCAGATTTAGGCTTAAAAAAGCATGTGCAGATGCATGCAACTAGTGCTCTAGGAATAAAGTTTGTTAACATTTGGTGCTGTTACATTAGGTTGTGAAGTGGTAGGGTTTTAAATTGGTTTAAATTCATATGCTCTGTTGTGTGATTTTTTTTAAAAAAATGTATTTTATGCCATATCTTGTAAAACGAGCATTTGAACTAAATTAAGCTGGTTTCTGATCCCACATGAGAGGGAACGGAGCTTTCTCTCTTAGATATCATGTTTTACATCTGGCTTTGATGGCTTATAAAGGCTATTAGGCTATCAGAGCTGATGGCTATATGGAACCCCATGTTCAGAGGCACTATAGCACTGAATACCTGGTGGTGAGTGGAAACAGTGTGGGAGGATTATTGCTTTTGTGCCCTATCTTGGACTTCTCATCTCATAGTTACTTTATTTTTATTATTTTATTTATTACATTTATATGTCACCCTTTTCCCTCTTGCAAGGAACCCAAGGTGGTTTACATGGTCTTTTTCCTCCTCTCCATTTTATCCTCACAACAACCGTGTGAGGCAGGTTAGGTTGTGAGTCAGTGACTGACCCAAAATCACCCAGTGAGCTTCTAGTGTGGCTAGAAACCCATGTAATACTCTAACTGCTACACCACACTGGTTCTCCATGTGGGAAACAGGGTATCAATCTAGACGGATTTTTTTTATGACTCGACAATGCTATTCTTATGTTCTTATATGCTAAAAACGTTGTCCTTCATTATATTAATAAAGAAAACTCTGCTCAGCTAGGAGGTGGGCTTATTTTTCAGTAGTGTTATGATTTCAGCATAAATAAAATTAATTGTGTTGGATTAAAATTAATTGTGCACACTATAATGAATACACACACATCTTGTGTGTGTAGATATTACCTCTCATTAGTTGTTCCCAGAGAACTCCTAACTCTGTTTTAAACTCTCATTGGGAGGTTTTAAATGGTGTCTCTGGGATAAAATGGTGGAAGTGTGTATACCATTATCAAACGATAACGCTTATTTTAAAAATCCTACAGGTTTTTAGGATTCGACTCAGATTACTGCATGATGATTTACTTATGTTGCTGCTCTTAAACACATTTTGATGGAGCTAGCGTCTGAGCGTGTTCATCCTAATGCATTCTCCAGCGTTCTCATAAACTCCTAAAAAAATAACAAGATGTCTTTGAAGTTAGAGACTGAATAATGGAAAGTCTTTTTTTCTTGAAAACTTTACATCCCAGATTAAATCCATGCCCCACTGGAGCTTTGGTTCATATTATTTGCATTTGGAATGCCTGTGTTTGTGGCTGTTGAGGCTAAGGAAATAAACTTTGCTGGGGCAATTTTTGTGGTGCTTGGGTCATTTTGTCTAGATCTGCACAGGATTCACTTCAAGTTCTATATCCTGTTTTGATAAAGGAGCAGGACATGTAATTTGACAGTGATGGTGTTTTTCCCGTAATTGCCAGATAGAGATGAACCCTTATTCATCTACTTTCAGTAACGTGCATGAATAATTCAATAGAAATGACCTGCAACAATAAAAAAATATATACAAATAAATCTTTAAAATTTTCTATATTTACTTTTCAGCTGTTGAGTTTGAATGCTCATTTTAAGTAAAGGTTTAATTAAAAAATGTATAGCTTTTAAAATTGTATAAGCTGCAATATTTTGACCTTTATTGCCCATTGCTTGTGTGTACTTCACAGTAATAGTATTGTGTTAGAACGTCCAAACTGTTTATATACATTATCTTTCAGTCCTTATACTGATTGATTCTGTAAGATAGTATTATTAGCCTCATTGTAGATGGGGACTGAGGCTGAGAAAGAGTAGCTATCCTCTAAGCCCCACTATGCGATATCCTAGCCTTTCTCAACCTGGTGCCTTCCAGATTATTTGGACTACAACTCCCGGCATTCTTGACCATTGGCCATGCTCCCTGGGACTTGAAATTCAAAACATCTGGAGGGCACCAGGTTAGGGAAGGCTGCTGTACCCAGTCTCAATGGACTGACTTAGCCAGTTTGACCCAAACTAACTTCATAACTTTTTCAGATTGTTTTACAGAATCTTCTTAAGGTAACTTAGCTAATTTATGCTGATCAGGAAACTTTCCCTGTAGCCATTGTTTTTGTTTTAGATTTGATAAAGGTGTAGGCCAGTTCAATGGTCTTACTATCCAGCAATTGGAAAACAGGGCTAGTGTAGGCACAACATAGCCATGTTCCACAGTAGTAAAGTTAAAAGTATAGGAATAGTAAGAGAAAGCATGATTAAACTGTTGTGTCATTCTGTGGCAGTATACCAATTCTCCCAACAGTTTGTTTACTTAAAATAAGTTCTCATTGCATCCAAATGAGGCCTGCTCCTGCATAAATGTTGCAGTATCTATTTTTCCTAGATTTTAGACTGACAGGCTTTTCAGAAGCATACTTTCGGCTATTCAGGGAGTGGAACTCATGTAATAGAAGAAGAGAGAAATTATCTGTGATTTTGAGAAGTTATCTATTAGATGGGTGTTCCTATTCATTATTAGAAGGCCTCATATTTTTAAAGATCACTCCAGAGTTGTACTTACTAGGTTTAAAAAGAAAATGGGACTAGTCATTTAGCTGCTTCCCATAATTGGCTGGGAGGCAGCTAAATGATTTGTACCACTATGTATTTCTCTCTAGTGTAATCTTTAATTGGAACATCAAGTAGTAGGATAAAAGAGTGTTTCTGCAACTGAATTTTCTTAAACCTGAAAATATCAGCAACTTGCTGCCAAAACATGACATGCTCTGCAATAGGTTCATGATGTTAAGTTAAAAAGATTCACTTTTCCTTAAATTGTCCTCAGTTTTCCAAAGGATTTCTAGCATTTGCTATATACAGTTTGTCAGACCAATGTGAGCTTTGTATAATCTCTTCTGGCACTTTGGTCACAGAGATGAATGAGGCACCAGATTAAAATATATTTGCCATTATTGGGGTGTGTGTGTGTGTGTCTGTGCATCAATTTATCTTCCCAAATCAGAGGAACTTGTCAAAGTAAGAAAAATACCTCAGGAAAGTGCAGGCTTTTGTCTTTGAAACCTCTTTAGCTATTGGCTGTCACTTTAGTGTGATGAAACATGATCAGCTACTGAGATTTTTATGAATATTCCATTTTCTGAGAAGTTCTAAAAGCTGTCAGCCCACAAAGGCTCAGCATAGACAGGATGTGTGCTTTTTGGGGAGAAGAAATGTTCAGCAGAGAAAGGAGGAGGCTGCACTGTCTAAGTGGTGCCTGTTAGACTGCGCATGCATTGTGTGTGAGAGAAAGAATGAATGGTACATGAATGGTGTGTGCAGAAGACTGTGAAGAGGCAGTGAACAATATTATTGCACATGAGGATTTCACATGAAAAACCACACCTGCAAATTTATGTACATACCCACATATGTGTGTATTTAAAATGGTTCAGATCTGCGCTCTGCTACAAACTGAATAAGCTGTCAAAGACAGCTGAGTGCCTTTTGTTCAACTTTCTTATAATTCTCCCTGAGTAAATAATACAGATACAGAGATTGGAATGTGCATACCCAGTTTTGATGACATGCTGATGAAAACTCTTGGCAAAGTCTTGATGTACTACTGTCAATGATGGTCTTCCCTGTGACTAAGATTTCCTCTCATCAATTGGTTTACTCTCTATCCATCTTCCTCTAGTCTATCACTAAATGAAGGGTCATACTTAGCTGGAACAGGACTATCTTGAAGATCTTAAAATTATTCCAGTTTGACATTTAACATTGTTTTAATTTAATAGCCACGTGTTACAATGCACTACAGAAATACCAAATGACCATAAGCAGAATGAAAATGGTGAATAGTACAGTTCTGCAAATACTTAGGTAAGCATTAGCAGGACAGTTTTCGTTGTGCTATAATAGGCATGTTATACAGCAGTTGGCATGCTTCTTCAAGTACAATACATTCTTTTAAGTAGAATACATTCTTTCAGATTTAGTTTCACTATTCTTGTATAGCACTTTATACAAATTGTAAAATAGTCCATCCATGAACTGAAGGCATCTTCCATGTAGCGAAAGGCATCTTTGGATCCAACCCATTGATTCCATTACTTCAATGGGAAGAATAGAATTTATGAGCCCTATCCCGTGTCAGTTAATCATTCAGGGAAGTCAGTTCAGGAGTTAATCAGCTCAGTTGACAGCTAATCGATTGAGGTTAATGGAAGCTTAATTAGAATATAGAGGCATGCTATGATCTGTTGCTAACATTCAAATGTCAAAGAGTAAAATATCACTGCAATATAGGACAGGATATTAGAGAGGTGCTTGTCATAAGATGTTATTTTTCAACCTCTTCTGTTTGAAGTGAAGCATGTTTATGCTCTGAATAGTTTAAAAGCAACTTTTCTAGTCACAGTACTGTAGTGATGGAAAAACACAACAGTCACATGGGTACTTAAGGCATAGCAGTATCCATGAAGACTAGGCCTGACCAACTGCAACTACTTTGCTACAAGAAACGTATAACACAGAAAACATTAGTAAGTAGCAATATGTTACCACCTTTTGATGTTGTGAAGAACGTATTTATAAGAAAGATATGTCAATTGAGAAGCACTTTTTCTGTACATAGGTCAAGTTTCCTGACTTATTTTTCCTCTACATGACACCATGTTGCTTTTGTCCATTTGTCTTCAACAACTAAGCTGTGTTCAGCTTCTTTATGATTTGCCACTAGTCCTTTTCTTCCTTGTTATTCACAGAAATATATGATCTGAGTGAAGGTCAGAATTTAGTTGGATATAGGGTCCAATTCTGGTTTGGGACACTGTGTCACAATTGCTTTGACTTTTAGTCTGGCAAACATCATGTCTTTGTAACTCAGCATTCTAAATAAGCTCACAGAAGTTACTTCATTGTAATATTTTTTACTAGCCTGCCGGGGGCTGGCAGAATAGGGACAATAAACTTCATTCTTCATTCAGCAACCTGTGTTTCTATTCTTGGTATGGAGGACGGGCTTCCGTTTTCCAGTGTCTGCTTGGTTTCTGTACCGGGTGCAGAGCAGGGAAATAGTGCTTCATCTTCTCTCCTCCTCCTCTTCTCCAGTCTACTCACTTACCTAGTGCTTAAATACACTAGGTAAGTTAGACACAGGGAAGACAGAGTTATTTTCTCATTTATATGTTCTCACCCAGACAGACAATGCTGTTGCCTTAAATCAGTGGTGGGGAACCTCAGCCCCCCCAGATGTTTTGGAAGTATAGCCCCCATTTCCTGACCACTGGCCATGCTGGCCATGCTGGCCGGGATTGATGGGAATTGGTGTCTAGCAACTGCCCTAAATGGTGGTTTGGGTTCCAGATTGCCTAGTTCCATATATGCCTACCCTATACATTGAGATGTTCTGAGCGTAGAGTCCATCTGGAGTATTGTGGGTGGCGATACAGGGTAGGGCTTTCTCAATGCTAGCATTGTATTAACACTGCTCTCTGTCTGTGGATGTGTACATCATGTGCTGCCTGTTGACTTTCAGATGTCATGCTAAGGCCATGCTCTGTCGGGCTTTTGGAACAATAGGATGGCTATGGTGGTTTTATATTTCTTTGCCAGTGTTAATGGTATTTTGATTGTTGCTGAATCATTTTATATTTCACTCTATTTTGATTATATTTAAGCTCTTTATATTAAGGTTTGTTTCTTATTTTACTGGCACCTGCCTTGTGATTTCCCTTTTGTTTAATGTGAAGGCAAGATATAAGTGTTTTAACAATAAATATTCGTTAGTCAGTTTTCATGTTCTGGCTGACAGGCCTGTGGAGGAGTTTAAAGTATGTGTACACAGTACTATAGTCCCCAAGGCAGGCAAATGCAAGTTTGTAATTCTGCTACATTCTTGGTGCTTTAATTGAAAACCCACAGGCTAATTCCTCATTTTATTTCTAAATTCCTTTGTGTAAAAGTTTCATTTTAAGCACTTAAAGGAATGAAGAATTGTAGTAACTAGTTAAAAAGAATGTTGACCCTTTGTGACTTGGTGTAATAGGTGATGTCAAAAAGCAATTTAAACATCTGAAACATTCCCAGCACATTTTTTCAACAAGAAAAGTTGCTCTCCTATATCCTCTCTAGTATTCATTTAAAATTCTATTTAGCAAAATGAAGCGGAGAGTTTTAGAGATAAATGTATAATAAATATATTGTATGAAAACAAACAATAAATTGCAATTTGGCAAATTCTTTTAGTTTTTTGTTTGTTTCAGTAGAGGGACAGACATAATAATGCTACTTTATTTGAAAAAACAAACAAACAAACAAACCTTAATCTCAGAAAAAGAGGTGAAAATCACCCTACTTTCTGGGATTACAAAACTAAAAGAGAAAACTGAACACTTTTAAAAAGCTTGATGTAACTTCAAAGGAGCATTAGGAAATAAGGGCTGCGTTTTTTAAAAAAACACGGTACCACTAAACAGTTTTTCTTATAAAATTTTTAACTTTTTTTTATAATGCTTTAATACTTGTTAATATTACTTTAAATTTTATTTTAATATGCATTTACAAAACTGCAGGAGGTAGGCACTATCTTTGAAGACGCATTCCAGTCTTCTTTCTCTCAGTACGGAGTGCTTCTTATAAGACTGTGACATGAATAAATTGTATCACACAATCACCGCAGCCCCCTGACTTATCAGCCATGGAGTGTTATGGTGCTTGTGAATGCCAAATTGGCAACAAGCCTCTGCCATGGTGGCTTCTCACTACGTGTGATCCCAGTGAGGGTGGCTTGTTTTGGTAGTTGGCAAGGGCTGTTTTAGAGTGTGGGTCAACCACCCCAACAACCCACCCTTGCTTGGTTTGCATGTAACGAGAAGCTACAGCATGCCCCTGCTCTGCCCCAAATATTTAAAATGATGGTTGCAGTCTCAACAAGAACCTGTGCCAGAGCATCATTTTTTTCCTTCTAGGGCTCAGTGTAAGAGTGTGCATATAAATAAATGATTTATGAGCTTTAGGAAAGTTCCTTTTCACTCACTGAGTAACTATCAACAGTCCTGCTTAGCTCTCACACAGCATACAAAAGCCATTTCCAGTCTATTTATTTTCAAGGCACCTGCAGCAACTATAAACAGTTAATTAGAACTTACCAGTTGGCTCAGTCTCACGAGGAAGGTAACTATAAATACAAGGAGATAAGACCTCCTTTGAAAGACAGAGCAGTGATTCCAAGTTGCTAGCAGAATATACTAGGTCTTGACTAGCGTAAAAGAGCTCTGTGTAATTCGTGACCTTGATTGAACAGAGAGGTTTGCATTCATGCGAAGCGAGTGGAACTCCTCAGAGTTCATAGAGGTTTATAACATTCTCCAACCTTTTCTTAAATTATAAAATAGGAACGCTATATGTTGTAGTCTTTCTTTGTAACCCCTGTAACCCATTTATTTTTACAGTTTACCTTGTTTTAGAACTAGAAGAATAAAAAAGAGAATCTTTTTGAGATGAGGCAAATACAATTGTGCACAGTATTCTAAATCAAGCTACTAATTGGAGAGCACTTGGAGTTCAAATCTGTTTGCAAATCTTTGGTTAGAACTTTAACTGTGATTATTGTTGGTTTATCATGAACCATGGTTAAAACTGGTGCGAGAAATGTAGGGAAATTTTTGAGTAAACAAGTGATCATGTAGACTGCTGCTGACCAGTACCACTCAAACACCAATCTCTTTTCCAGTAATTTTATAGTCCTTTGCTGTATGTTGCTATCAAGAACATGTTAGTGCACATTTGGATTGTATTTATCAATCTGGAAATGAGCCACAGTTTTATGCCCCCCAAATAATTCCTTAAGGACCCATTCAAACAACATACTAAACTGTGATGGTTAAGCATTTTGAGCTAAACATTATGGCTTAACGTGTTGTATGAACCACACCTAACCATAGTGGCTACATAACCACTAGGGGTGTGCATGGACCCCCTGACCCAGATCTGGATCCGTTAAATCCGGACTGGCCCCATCGGATCTGTATGATCTGGACCTGGTCCGCTTCAAACTGTATCCAGGGCCCCATCCGAATCTCTGGATCAAGATCCAGAGATCCTCCTTTTCCCCATAGACTTGCAAGTCTATGGGGAAAAGGACTCATCGCCCCTCCCCCACTCTCCCTGCTTACCTGCTGCCATCCGTTGCCGTCCGCTGCCATCCACTGTACTGAGAAGCAGGCCTGATTTTCAGTAGAACGATGTCACGTCGCCACCCGGAGCGCTGTCGTTCTACTGAGAATCAGGCCAAGTCCTGCTTCTCATTACAGCAGACAGCAGCGGAAGGCAGCGCGAACCCCTCCCTCTCCCCCTCTCCCCACTCACCCGTCATGGTCCACGCTGCTGTCCGCTGCCGTCCGCTGTATTGAGAAGCAGGCCTTGGCCTGATTTCAGTAGAACGACGTCGCTCTGGTTGACCCAGCAGCAGACAAGCAGGCAGAGTGGGGGGAGGGCGGTGAGACCTGGCAGGGCAATGTGCCCCGGATCTCCGGATCGGTCCAGATCGATCCGGACTGGTCCGATCCAGATCCGGACTGGTCCGGACCTCCCCGGTTTGAATCGGATTCGGAACCGGGAGGTCTGGATCACCCTGATTCGATCCTGATCCGGGATCTGGGTTCTGATTTGTGCACAGTCCTAATAACCACAGTTTAAACATGCTCACCAACCACTTGCTGCAAAAGGGTTAGCGGCCTTACTATGGCTTAATGTGTTGTCTGAACAAGGCCAAAATGTTATCCCAGAGTTTCACAGCCAAGTGAAGTTGGAACATGTTTTTGCCACATTATGTTCACTTTGTCAAAACAATCTGAATGCAGTTCCATTTTGTAAGTTTGAGAAATACATTTTAACGTCTTCATTTCCTTTTTTCTAGATGAGCACAATGATGTACAAAAGAAAACATTCACAAAATGGATAAATGCTCGCTTTTCAAAGGTAAGGATGGCTTAAAACTAATAGACACTTATCTGGGTTAAATACAATACATAATATTTTCAGATTTATCAGCAAACTAAATAATTTTCTTCATCTGAATAGTCATCTATGCAAACTATTGTAATGTATAAACAGAATTGTATTTGAGCCCCTATTCTTCCTCCTTTCCTCACTAAAGAGGCACCATACATGATAGCAATACAATTGTTGAGCTAATGCCCTTTTAAAAATAATTGTGACTCATGATTAAATTCATTCAAAGGTCATCAAGTTGCAGTTCTGTGCATAGCAGAATCTGGAAAATTTGTTATTGTCATAATATTGTTAGAGACTGCATGCAGTATCCTGAATGCTTAACATGGATTTGCCCTTCAGTATGTTTTATCACAATTCAGCTTGATGAAATGTTCACTGAACTTCCATTCTGATCAAGAAGGGCTGCCTGCTCCTGAGTCATAAGCCAGTGGACAATCGCACAGTCACTCTAGCACACTTCAGAGATCACAGATTTTACCTTTCCTGTTCCACTATTTATTCAGTTATTTTCATTTACTATACTTTTAAATCATCCAGTAACTAAAGTTCTTTGAGCAGTGTACATTATATTAAAAGCATAAAATGCAAACATTAAAACAAAATAAAATCAGGGCCAAATAAAACCGTCACTTCTCACTTCACCAGAATACATTGGGTTGTGTTTTTTTTGAGAGAGAGAAAATCTATATTTTTAAAAGGAGAGCTGAGGCAGGGAAGAAAGCAGATATTTGAATCCTGCCACAAATTACTAATTATGGAATGCTGCTGAGCAGCACAACTATTGTAGTATATTTTTGGTTAACCCCCCCCCCCCAAACTATGGTTACTAGTGAAGGAGGAGAGACAATAAAGAGACGACACAACTCAAAGAGGTTGGGAGGAGGGGCTCCACAGGCTAAAATTGCCTGGTAAGCCCCTCCTCCAGCCAGTGTCACCAGACGCCCAGCAGTGCTGGGGCTTGCAGGCGGGTCCCTTTGTTCCCCCTTCACACCTGCAACAGCCCCCCTGCAGTCAGCACGGTGTAGGGCA
This sequence comes from Anniella stebbinsi, assembly GCA_029215795.1. Taxonomy (NCBI): domain Eukaryota; kingdom Metazoa; phylum Chordata; class Lepidosauria; order Squamata; family Anniellidae; genus Anniella; species Anniella stebbinsi. Next base: position 195,901,013 of record JARDYH010000003.1, read on the forward strand.
TTTAAATGTGGTGAAATGCAAAGGTGGTCACATAATTACTGACTACAGAGAGCCCCGTACTATATGTAAGCATGTATAATAAATCCCCATGGCAGCTGCTTCTAAGCCAAGCAGGTTTTGTGGAGGGGGTGATTTGCTGCAGAGATCAATTGTATGCATTCCCTTCCATTTTGCATTCAAGAGGAAGAGGTAAAGAAAGAGATTTTGCTTTTGCTTTAGAACAAACTGCATTTCCACATTACACATGAAATCAGTGAACTGTGATTTGTTCTAAAACAAATGCAAAGGCTTTTACTTTCCTCTCATGTATTGGCTGAGGAGCATGTGATAATGTAAACAGCAGGTTAGGTGATTATTGCCTCATCTTGGCCTGTAGGTGCTTAGCCCTTTGTTATCAGGTACTACTTTTCTGCATTACTCAGCTATGTGGGGAAATGACTTTTGGGAGGGAGGGTTGCAGCATAAAAGCTTTGGGTAGAGGAAGGAGTTATGCATTCCCCTCCCCCACACTACTGTTTCACTGCAGATCACCTTCAGAGCAGCTTTGCCTAGAGAAAGAGATGTGGTGTGGTGATTCTAATCATGGGTAGCATGCATTAGGTAAGGTACCCACAGGGAAGGGGAAAATGGCAGTTCAGAAAAGAACAAGAGAACCTTTCATAACTGGGCAAAAGAAAGAATCTAGGGCCCAGGACTACAGTTTGCCGGAGAAGCAGAGGTTAAGCCAGGGTTTTGACCAAATTGTGCACTCTGGGTTAAAAGAATCAAAGCAGCCATGGATTTGCAGTGCTAATGCCTAAAGCATTCCTATTCTGGATCCCATTCACATTTCGAAATAAATGAATGTTAATTTTTATACTTTTTAAATAAAAACATTGAGAGAATGTAAAGTCCCAATAGAATGAGATGACAAATTTAAGCTCAGTGTATGTAGACAAAATCACAAAACAAGGGGTGTTTATTTTCACAACATAATATGAAATTCTATAAACATCTCTTTAAATAAATATACATTTTGGGGGATTCATTAGAAAATAAATGCACTGGCCCTTGTTGCACATAATGATAAATGGAATTCTTTAGAATTCTTCCTTTTTAAAACCAACTACTTTGTTTATTGTGGAGCAAACATTTGAAATAGAAGGGTTTTATCAGATAACCATTCACAGTCTATCCACATAAAACACCAGTAGCAAACACGTAGCGCTCCAGATTTCGGACTACAATTCTCACCATCCCTGGCCATTGGCTGTGCTGGCTGGGGCTGATGAGAATTGCTGCCCAACAACTTTTGTTAGCCCATACCTTCTCCACCTCTGCCATAAACCATAGCCATGCTTGGTGGAGAAATGAAATATGAATTCGTGCATCTCTTCTATCCATGAAATGTCAGTACTGACAAATACAACAGGTCTAGTCCTATTGAGTTTCTGCTTTGTGTCTCATAGGCTAAAATGTGATATACCCTACTTAGGCAGAAGAGATCATGTATAGGGGGTATATGGCACATCAAATGTTTTAAAAGTTTGAAGAGACCTGGCTCTTCTACAGTAGCCACTGGCTTCTCCACCAAACCTTTCTTTTATAAATATATAAAAGGAAGTGTTTGTTTATATGTCCTCGATGGGCTTGAAAAATGTACTTCCAATTGTTATGACACTTTTAGGATTTGTTCTACCTCTGTTTGCAATGGTTTTAGGCATAGTGAATATTTTGACTGCCATCTTGAACCAAAATGGTGGCAAATCAAAACATTTAAATATATACTGCCATTTGATTGATTTCAACCAAAGTTTGCATCATGATTTGGCATTGCACTGAGCAGATTTTAACCATACAATATTCCTGATTTTTGGACATTAAAGAAGCTCCATATATTAAAGTATGAAAAAAGAACCAGCTCAGTTTGGAGCCAGAGAAAATTAGTAGGTCGAGTTATAGGCCTGCCCTCTGTGGTGCTGTGGTGCAGTGCCATCTAAGGGGGATGTAGTGGACAGTCCCCTCCCTTAGGGGTCTATGGAGGTGGACCATGCAGGGGCCATGCCTAGGGTTGCCAGCAGGTGAGCCTTCACTCAGGCAGAGTGGGCACAATGTGCCCAACTGTGGCAGCTGTGTAAGTTTACTTGAAGGCTTCTCTGTGTCAACCTAAAGGTATTTCCAACCTATGTGAAGCTGGGTACATTTGCTAGTTTCTAATAAAAAACTGGGCCCTCTATTTCCTTCTGGTAAGGATAGCAGTAATTGGAATGGTAATGGTGGGAAAGAGATCAAGCAAAGTTTTGTATTGGGAAAGAGTATAGTCATCCATGCTAGGGGCAAGCAACCTGATGCTCTCCAGATGATTTGATTGACAACTCTCCTAAGCCTTGCACAGCTTAGCTATTGGTCAGGGATCATGGTGTTTGTAGTCCAAAACTTCAGGACATCATCAGGTTGCCTATCCCTAGCTTATGTCCACAGCCCATTTTAAATCTCTTAATTTTGACAACAGGCTACTGTTGAAACTTTCTGCAATGGTGGGTACAAGCCGTACAATGCACTTGGAATTGTTGCACTTTTCATGCAATAATAGGCTCTCCTGGCACCAACATGGTTATCTTTTCGGCGCCAGGTCAAGACTTTCCTCTTCTCCCAGGCATTTAACAGCATATACTGAGTTTTTAATTGACCCCAGAACTATATTTAGACCTGGCTGAGAGCAAATGTTACTTATATGGTTTTAAATGTACACTGTTTTTATACGTTGTCTGTTTTTATGCTTTTATGCTTTTAAATTTTGCATATTGATTTTCAATGTCCAAATTTTTCATTTTTGTAAACCGCCCAGAGAGCTTTGGCTATGGGGCAGTATATAAATGTAAATAATAATAATAATAATAATAACAACAACAACAACATGCCTAGCCACCATGCACCAATGCAAATGCTACCATAAGTGAAGCAATTCAAAATATAATGACTTCATATGCATGATAAAATACCTAGAAAGAAAGGATCATGTGTAGGAACATCGTTTCATAATATTTTGCCAGACATAAGTTAATAGGATTTTAGATGAGGAAATGTCAGCACTGGAATAATTAGGAGAATGAAGTTAGAGAAATATTAGGAAGTGTGTGTGTTAGAGAAAGGGAGTGGGATTTGTATCACGTTTGTTAATAGAACTGTGAAGTTATGGATATGAAACCATGAGGATTTTGTGAAATCGTTACAATTTTAATTGCTTTTAAATGTTAATTGTGAATTCATTGCACACTTTCTAAATGTATACATTACAGGAAAATAGGTTTATGGTATAATTTTTAAATAAAACAACTGAAACAACAGGGAAATTGAGAACAGCTTTATTTATAGCAGGTTTATAGACCTTATCATAATAGCAGAAGTCAATTCACCGTGTCTTGCACTTAACTCAAAACAGTTGGGCATAGATTTAGAAAGGCTTTAATGCACTGTAGAACTTTCACCCTTCTTTATCAGGAGTTATAGTGAGAATTGCTTTGGCACTTAATCTTGCTAAAGTTCCACTTTCTATAACAAGGAAATTAAAATAGTTTTTATTATCATAGAAATAAGATAACGATGCATTGTTAAGGTTCAGCCATTCAATATGCCACTCTAAATCCAGCTATAGCAAGTCTAGAAAATTAGCATTGTTTAAGTGCAAAAGATGAAGCCTATTTGTCTTGAAGGTAGAATGAAAAGACAAAACCATGATAATTTGAGGTTCACTAGATCACATCTGTATTCAAGTCAAATATGTTTGAAATGTCTTCCTTCTTTAAGAACTTTCTTCAATGCTGTAGCCAACATCAATTAGCGTATGGCTGGTCTCTGCTCATCATTAGTCCATAAACTTCATTAAGGTTTCAAATACCATGAAATGCCTATTAGTTTACAGCTTGTTTTAATCTTGGAAGCCCTATGCAGGCATGTGAACTTTGAACTCATGTGAGGGTTAAAAGTGTGGTGGGGACAAGGGCACATATGTAAGACCCATTTGCTTGGCTCCACTGTAGATCTTTGTGCATTGGGCACAAAGGTCTGCAGACTCACATGAACAGGTTGAAGTTCCCCATTATTGTGAATCCTGATAAAGGAGAAGTTTGTAAACGGGTTCAGCTGAATGCTCTGAACCCGCCCCTGCTCCCAGTTCTGGACCAAAGTATTTCCAACTTGTTATGCTTAACCGTCCTGTAGAATCTGAGACTTGGCATGTTCCAGGGGTTCCCTTAGGCCTTGGAGTTTGGTAAGTGGGTTACACTTAAACAAAGTGATTCATTCAGTAAAAATGTGTCTATAAACATTGCATCAAAAAGAAATAAACTGGCATTATAACTACCTGGTGATCTAATGCAGTATCAGTGGTGGGAAGGTGTTTGGGCTAGCATTAAACAAAAGCTGTTAGTGTGACCATATGCCAGGAAAAACCAGGACATGTCAGGATTTTTGGTAACAAATCTGGGAAAGGGGGGGGGGGAGAATTATGAAATTTGAAGAAAAATCTGGATTTTTCCCATCCTCCCTCCCCCAAAGGGCAGTTCTGCTTTATAGTCAATGGGAAATAACAAAAATGCTTACAGCTCTGTCATTTTTAAAGATATGGAGATGAAACTTGGCATCATGATAGCTTTTAAGTAGAGCTTTAGCCACGCCAAGTTTGAAGCAGATCTGTTCATCTGTTGATTTTTAGGATTTTTTTAAAATTTGCGGTTTTAAAACTAAGTTTTTAAAATTCCATCATTTTTAAAGATAAGGAGATGAAACTTGGCATCATGATAGCTCTTAAGTAGGGCTTCAGCTATGACAAATTTAAAGCAAATCTGTTCATCTGTTGATTTTGAACAAGTTTCAAAACAGAATTGAACTTTAAAAATAAAAATAAAATAAGCTAGCCAGCCTGTTGGCAGCAAGCCCTGTTAAGCAGCAGCTTGCAGCGGAGTGAGGATACAATCAAAAGAGGTATTTGAGGGAAGGGAAGAATGTATCACACAGAGTATAGCAACAAAGTACAGCAAAAGATACAAAAGTAGGAGTGAGTGAAGTTAATTTCAGATACATTGAATGTCTCACTTGTTATTTCAGTGATTTTAACATTAAGATGTTATGTAGATCAAATTTGTCTTAATTGTGTGTTGTAAAATCAGACATGTGACCAAGGCTATGTTCAGGTGGTCACCCCCCTTGGTGCTAGACATGCCCCCTGGGGGCGGACATGATGGTGGGAACACCCCCTTGGGGTTCTGACCAGGTTGTCCTCCTTTTGGGTTTCCAAAATATGGACACCCTATGTAAATGATCATCATAACCTATGGAATCCTAGAGAGGGATTAAAGTTCTGTCTATCCAGCATGGCCACAATGTCACTGTACAGTCTTTGTCCAATTTCTTGGGGGGGGGGGTGAAATCCCTTTGAAGTACTTGGGTCATAGCCCCATGAAGAAGATTATCTCCTCCCTGAAGTTCCAGCACAAGACTAATTTTGAAATAGGCTGATCACTTAGTTATTTCTTTGAAGGTGAAACTGCATTTCAAGATCGTGTTAAATAATCAGATCCAGCCTTATTTTTTTTACTTGGACAGGAAACTTAGATGGAGTTCAATGAATGCAGAGAAGAGATGTGACTTTTTTTACTATCAGAGACAAAAGCAGCAAAATAACCTGGTTTAGGCTGAAACCTTAACCCTTTTCAATTTGGAGAGAAAAAAGCATAGAACGCTGGCATATTTCTGCAGATGCAACAATAACTAATTTGAATTTGCTGTTAATTTTTTAAAATAAAAAATAGCAGTTATAAGACAGAGAGAAAGAGAGAAGGAGGGAAGAAGAGGAGGAGGAGGGCCTACAACAGAGATTGTAAGGGATTGTTGAGAAGGAACAACTATAATTTTGCTTGGGACTGCTATATTTGGGAACTGACTGCTTGTTCTTCAAAGACTGGTGTGATTTTTTAAAAAACATCCATAGATTTAACTTGTTTTTTTTAATATAATTTTTTTATTTTCAACTTAAAACAAAGTAACATAACATAAAATACAATACATAAGTAACAACCCTAATACCCCCCCGTGCTCCCCTCCCCCAGGAGACCTGCATATATTCAATTATACATCTTTCCAAAATTGTAATGTATCTTTTGAAGGTGTTTGCCCCTTCCCCGTTCTCAAAACATATTCCAAAAATGGACTCCATATTTTTTCAAAATTATTCTTCCTGGACATTCCCCTCTTTACTTTCAAATTACACGTTAGCTTATCATTAAGTGCCATATCCCATATTTCTTTATACCATTCTTCTATTGTATAATTTCCTTGCCCTTTCCAATTCTTAGCTATCATTAATCTTACGGGTGCCAGGAGGTTGTTTATCAATTCCTTCATGCTTTTATTATTATTTTCTTTATCCCATATTTCTAGTAGAGCCAACCTTGGGCTTCCAATTTACTTCCCGTTATTTCACTTATTTCTTTAAACACCCTTTCCCAAAATTTTTGTACATATTCACAGCTCCACCACATATGAAAATCTGTTCCAACCTCCTGACAACCCCTCCAATAATTCTTGGAAATTTTCTTGTCTATCTGATGAAATCTTACTGGCGTTAAATACCATCTCCATGCTATTTTATAATAATTCTCTTTAATCCTAACCGACAAAAGCTTTAACCATAGATTTAACTTGTGTGGGCTCTGACTAATGCTGTTGACAGTGTAGTTTTTATTTTTCCTGTTTTGTTCTGTTTAAAAACATAACAGTGTGGGGAGGGGAGAATCTGTTCTTGTCTCAAAGGGCCTGTGTTTCACTAAGAACATTAGAAGAGTCCTGCTGGATCAGACCAAAGGTTGATCAAGTATGTCATCCTATTTTCCCACAGTGGTCAGCCAAATCTTTGAAGAAAGCCCACAAGTAGAGCAAGAAGGCAACAATCCATCCTTGCTGTTTCTGCTCCCCTCCTCACAGTATTCAGAGACTCCATTTATGCATCATGACTAAATTGGTATCAATCTTCCATGAATTTGTCTAATCTTTTTAAAGCTAGTGTCTGTCACCATATTTTGTTTCAGTAAATTCCATAAATTCATTATGAGTTCTGTGAAGCGCCTTGTTTTCCCTTTCATTGGGTGAATTCAAGTTCTAGTATTATGGAAGAGTGAGAAAATCTTCTTGTTCTCAATTCCCTCCCTTTCCCTACAAGTTTACAACCCAAACAGAACAAAATTCTGTTTAGATGGTGTTAATTACAGCTAGTTATCTTGCAGGATACAAAATGGTTAGCCATATCAGCAAGTTTCCAGTTAATCAATTAACCTTAAATTGTTCTTTCCACCAGCGTATCATGTAATTACTTACCTTCAAGCTTCTCCCTCAGATCATCAGTAGACAGTTACTCCCTCAAGGAAGGAGGGAGGAACTCTTAGAAATGATAGACAGCCTGTTTTAATGGTGTGGTGGGGATGCTGCCTGCACCTTGTGCCACAGTGGCTTGAGACTGGTCCAGTACTTTGCTACCACTTCTGTTTCCCCCTAACTCTTTGACTGTGACAATTCCAGAGGCACAATATATTTATCTTTATAGAGCCAACAGCCTGTGTGCTTCGTCCGCCCCCGGAAGGCCAAAGGCCAAATACTCTGGTGTTATTCTAAGTGGTAAGGCAATGGGAGGGGAGAAAACCATTTCCATTGGGTTTGATCGGAAAACTCCCAGTCCAAACCTTCAGTTAAAATTAAGAGAGAATGTTTATTACAGAGAATATCAGGAGTGGCATGAAGGGAAGCAAGGACACTGAAAAGGAAATAAGACCATAAAAGGAGTTTAGCTAAGCTATGCTGAAGTCTTGGAAGCAACTTACTCTCGCATAGAAGACACTGTAAAGTACAGTGCACACCTCCTCCTTGCCTGCAAAGGATGCCTGGTGGACCCCAGTGACAAAGAAACAAAGAGGTCTATGATATACATTGAGTTTGGCTATAGGTGGCTTTGTTAACTTAAAAAGGGTATTCGTTGCTCAATTCTGGCATACAGGGTATCTTACAAAGGGGCCCTGGTTGTGGTTTGAAGAACCCAGGAAAAAGACGTAACAGGGTAAAAGGCAACAAATGAAGATGTCTGCCCTGCTAGTACAGGGAACGCTAAAATGACAGCTTTGCCAGTTGCAGGGCATCATGACTAGGGATGTGCACTGGATCGGACCCGATCCACGATCCGAGTCCGGTCCAGTGGGAAATCGGATAAATTATCCGATTTCCGATCCCGCAGCTGGATCGGCCGATCCAATCCGAACCGGTCCGAAAAAGCTCCGAACCGGTTCGGCGGATCGGCGGATCGGCGGGTGCCCACTGGCGCCCACCGCCGCTTCCATTGGCGGGCGCCAGCGGGCGCCCGCCGATGAAAGTGGACAGCGGGGGGGGGGGAGGAGGGGGGCACTTACCTTCTCGGCCCGGTGGCTCCCGTCCGGCGCCGGCGCCTACTACTACTAGCAGGCTCCGCGGCCTGCTCTAGGGTGGCGCGCCGGGTGATGTCATCACCCGGCGCGCTACTCTAGAGCAGGCCGCGGAGCCTGCTGGTAGTAGTAGGCGCCGGCGCCGGACGGGAGCCACCGGACCGGGAAGGTAAGGAGGGGGTGCGTGGAGGGGAGGAGGGGGCGCGCGGAGGGGGGAGGGGGGCCCTTACCTTTCCGGCCCGGCGGCTCCCGTCCGGCGCCGGCGCCTACTATTCCCAGCAGGCTCCGCGGCCTGCTCTAGGATGGCGCGCCGGGTGATGTCATCACCCGGCGCGCTACTCTAGAGCAGGCCGCGGAGCCTGCTGGAAGTAGTAGGCGCCGGCGCCGGACGGGAGCCGCCGGGCCGGAAAGGTAAGGAGGGGGTGCGTGGAGGGGAGGAGGGGGCGCGCGGAGGGGGGAGGGGGGCCCTTACCTTTCCGGCCCGGCGGCTCCCGTCCGGCGCCGGCGCCTACTATTCCCAGCAGGCTCCGCGGCCTGCTCTAGGATGGCGCGCCGGGTGATGTCATCACCCGGCGCGCTACTCTAGAGCAGGCCGCGGAGCCTGCTGGAAGTAGTAGGCGCCGGCGCCGGACGGGAGCCGCCGGGCCGGAAAGGTAAGGAGGGGGTGCGTGGAGGGGAGGAGGGGGCGCGCGGAGGGGGGAGGGGGGCCCTTACCTTTCCGGCCCGGCGGCTCCCGTCCGGCGCCGGCGCCTACTACTCCCAGCAGGCTCCGCGGCCTGCTCTAGGATGGCGCGCCGGGTGATGTCATCACCCGGCGCGCTACTCTAGAGCAGGCCGCGGAGCCTGCTGGAAGTAGTAGGCGCCGGCGCCGGACGGGAGCCGCCGGGCCGGAAAGGTAAGGAGGGGGTGCGTGGAGGGGAGGAGGGGGCGCGCGGAGGGGGGAGGGGGGAGGGGGGCCCTTACCTGCCCGGCCCGGCGGCTCCCGTCCGGCGCCGGCGCCTACTACTACCAGCAGGCTCCGCGGCCTGCTCCAGGGTGGCGCGCCGGGTGATGTCATCACCCGGCGCGCTACTCGAGAGTAGGCCGCGGAGCCCGCTGGTAGTAGCCGCCGGCGCCGGACGGGCCGAGAAGGTAAGTGGCGGGGAAGGGGGCTTACCCCCCCCCCGGAGCCGTCCGCTTCTATCCGCTGGCGCCCGCGGGCGCCAGCGGATGGAAGCAGGCGGCCCCAGGGGGGGTAGGGAGCGCGGGGGAGGGGGTTTACCTGCCGGGGCCGTCCACAGCGGACGGCCCTGGGGGGGGGAGGGAGTTAGGCCCCCCCTTACCCACCCGCCGCCATTTTTTCCTCATAGACTTGCATTGCAATGCAAGTCTATGGGGAAAAAAATGGCGGCCGATCCAAAAATGTACGATTTTTGGGTCGGGATCGGACTCGATCCGGTCCGGGGGGCCTCCGATTTTGTCCGAACCGGTCCGGGACAAAATTGGAGGTCCCGATCCGGGTCCCGATCCGATCCGGGGGGTCCGTGCACACCCCTAATCATGACAACCAGTGACATGATTCAAACAAATTGGGGTAGCAACATCATATAGGAAATACATTATGATTTGATTGGTTCATGTGTGCTAATGTTTTTATGCTCTGATTAAACATTATGACCTTGGAAATGTTCACACTTAGATTTTTTTTAAAAAAATAATAAATCTTCAGTTCAATCTATTACCTCAAGATAGGAGTAAAGTGCATCTACTCCTAACATTCTTATGAAGAAAGGAAGTGATTAATACAATAAGCCAGGAAACAACCAACTTATTGATGTTATATATAGCGCTGTCAATGTACATAGCTTTGCAGAGTTAATACATCAAAAAACTTTAGTGATCATACAATCTAAATGTAGACAATAGGGAAGGTTAGAAAGAGCCAAGAAGAGATAACCAAAAATCAACATGAAAAAAGTTTTACTCTTCTGTGAAATGTAAATTACCTCACATTTTCCATTACATTTTTGCATGGCAGTATGAATGATCAATAGGATTTTGTGTAGGGTGACCAGATTTTGGAACCCAAAATCCCGGTCCCCCACCACCACCCAAAACAACCACCACCCAAAACAACCCCCCCATCAAGCCACCCACCCCCAAAAAACATCAGCCCGGACCTACCGGGTTCTCTTCCGCTGCTGCTGCCGCCCCCGCCGGGTCCGCCCCCCCCCCCAGGTCCCCTGCTGCCACCGCCGGGTCTTCCTCTGCCGCCGAGTCCCCCGCCGCTGGGCTCGTAAGGCCAGCGGCCGCGCGGAAGAGGCAGGGGAGGGCTGGATCCGGAAGTGACGTAATCGGCCCTCCCCTGCCTCTTCCGTGCGGCCTCTGGCCTTGTCGGGGCTAGTCGCAATGGCGACGACCCCCGAGGAGCCCGGATGCCCGTGCGGAAGAGGCGGGGGAGCTCCCCCGCCTCTACTGCGCAGGCGTCCGGGCTCCTCGGGGGTCGTCGCCATCGCGACTAGCCTCGACGAGGCCAGAGGCCGCGCGGAAGAGGCGGGGGAGGGCTGAATACGTCACTTCCGGATCCGGCTTCTCCCATTCCTTCCGTGCGGCCTCTGGCCTCACGAGCCCGGCAGCGGTGGTGGAGGACCCGGCGGCGGCGGACCCGGCCGCCCCAGCAGGTAAGTGCCCCGCGCCCCACGCCTCGCGCTCCTTACCCGCAGGGGCGTCCGCTTCCCTCCGGTGCTCAAATCTACTGAGAAACAGGCTTCGCGGCCTGTCTCTCAGTATCGCGCCGGGTGATGATGTCGGGAAACCCCGAGCCATCTGGTCACCCTAATTTTGTGTTAACGAGATATAGCTGACAAAGTTGATTCAACCGATGTCATTTGTTTGCTTTTTTTTTATTTTATTGATTTGAGAGTGGCAAAATAAAAACTCCAGAGACATACTCTAACATTTAGAATGTTGATCTCTAAATAATTTTGAAAATTGATTACTCACAGTTTGATTAAAACTTTAAAGATTACTTTAATTTTACTGCTTTATCTTGTGTAAAAAAAAGTTACAGCAAATAACTTGTATTCTTTCACCATCTGCTTCTGCAATCATTTGCACTTATCTGGGGAATCCTTTTGGTTGACAAGTGTGAGTTTTGTATTGGTGACTCTGAGATCTCAGCTGCTGTAGCCTCTAAAACTGTCTGGTGGAAACATAGTTAATCATGGTTAGTGTTAATTGTGGTTTGTTGCCTTAGTACTAATTAAGACCCAAAGTTAGTAGTGCATTTAGTGCCCCACTCAGCAGAATGAGCAATGCCCCATCAAACATAGTACGGCTGGCTTACCGCATTTTGAAATTGGTGAAGTAAAACATACGGCCACTTCTAAAAAAGCCCTCCCTGGACCCTCTGGATCTTAATAACTATAGGCCAGTATCAAATCTTCCATTTTTGGGCAAGGTGATCAAGAGGGCGGTTGCCTTCCAACCCCAAGCAGTTTTGGATGATACAGATTTTCTAGACCCATTTCAAACTGGCTTTAGGGCAGGATACGGAGTTGAGACTGCTATGGTCACTTTAGTGGATGATCTACGCTTGAGTATTGACAGGGGGAGTGTGTCCCTGTTGGTACTCCTGGACCTCAGTGGTTCCGGTTCTATCTCTCGGGCAGGTTCCAGATGGTGATGCTTGGGGATAGCTGCTCTTCAAAGAAGTAGCTGCTATGTGGTGTACCACAAGGTGCCATCCTTTCCCCAATGCTGTTTAACATCTACATGAAGCCTCTGGGAGAGATCATCTGGAGGCATGGGGTGGGGTGCTATCAATATGCTGATGACACCCAAATATATTTCTCTATGCCTTCGACAACAGCATCAGCTAAAGATAGTGTGTCTCCTCTGAATGAATGCTTGGAGGCGGTAATGGGCTGGATGAGGAAAAACAAACTGAAGCTGAATCCAGACAAGACAGAGACGCTTATTGTCAAAGTCCACAACCTGGGTTTGGAGGTGTGTCAATGAGTTCTGGATGGGGTTACACCCCCCTGAAAGACTGTGTTCGCAGCTTGGGGGTACTTCTGGATCCGTCGCTCCAAATGACAGCTCAGATAGATGCGACGTCCAGGAGTGCCTACTATCAGCTTCGGCTGATACGCCAGCTATGCCCCTTCCTAGAGTTGCACGTGCTGGTAACTTTGAGGCTCGACTTCTGCAATGCGCTGTACATAGGGCTACTTCTCTGCCTAGTCCGGAAACTTCAATTAGTTCAAAACATGGCAGCCAGATTGGTCACCGGTACACCTAGGGGATGACCGCATAACACCAATCTTAAAATCACTCCACTGGCTGCCAATTAGTTTCTGGGTGAAGTATAAAGTGTTGGTTATTACCTTTAAAGCCCTACATGGTTTGGGTCCAGGTTATCTGCAGGATTGCCTTCTCCCGTATAATCCGCCAAGAACACTCAGGTCCTCTGGGAAGAATTTACTCCAATCAGCCAGAACTAGGCTGACGAGTGATACGCAGAGGACCTTCTCTTCTGTCGCTCCCAGACTGTGGAATGGACTACTGGAGGAGAATCGACAAATTAGCAGTCTTCTTGAATTTAAGAGAGCCGTGAAGACTGCTCTTTTCCGGCAGGCCTACCCAGTTGAATTTTAAGATGTTTTTAATAATGTATTTGTTTTTATTTGTCTTAATGGTTTATCTATTTTATGATTTTTATATTTATATTTATTGTTGTTCCTCGCCTCGATCTGGATGGAGAGGTGGGTTAGAAAAAATAATAATAAAAAAATAAAGAAATACATTATCATCTAAACAGCCCCCTTCCTGCATGAGACCATTAAGTCCAGAGCCTGAAATTACCTACTTGCACCACTATTCAAAATTACAGTGCAACCCTGATTTAACTTCTTCATTTTAGTAAGTGTTGTCCCAGTATCATGTGCCCCAGTGTATCTTGCAAGCAGATAGGATGGTGAGTTAGGGAAACTGCATTAGACATGGTTTGTATCTGGGGTGGGCAAGCTGTGGCCCTGCTGATGTTTTAGCCTACAACTCACATCATCCCTCACTATTGGCTATGCTGGCTAGGACTGATGGGCATCATAGGCTAAAACTTTAGGAGAGCCACATGTGCCCTGCCCCTGAATAGTGCATGTATAAAAGTGAACCATAGTTACTGTAAATCATAAATTGAAATACAATGACAAGCTTGTGCAACGGGTCTTCTTTTTCTCTCATCCACCTTGCAGCCCCCATCCTGCCCAATCTGCTATGGAGAATCCCCCAACATTCTGGATCAGGTTTTGTGGGTGCATGTGGGGGGCTATGGTAGAGGCGGTATCACCCCTCCCATTCCACTGATGGAAAATGTTCTATTGGTGGGAGGAGTTAATTGGATATCATCTTAATTTGTACTTGAAACCACAGTTGTATACCTTGGTTAATCTTGGTTTGTATTTAACAATGGTTTAGATGTTCAAGCATAATGCTAATTCATGATCAAGGACTCTTGTACTACTTAGCCACAGTAATTTTTCAGAGTTCCAATTTGTGGCCAACTGGCATATATATTATGACAATATATTATTTCCAAGCAACCAAAATTAGGCACTTCTAGCTCAGCACTTAGCTTTTCCCACTTACATTTTAAAGACACTTGTTGGAGAATATGCAGACTTTGGGGGATCTTTAGCACAACTTAACAGGGCACGCACAATTTCTGTCAGTTTAGACTACCTGATCTCCCAATCCTGAGAACTTTTTAAAGTTGCAAAAACATAAAAATAAGGCTGCTTACAATTATAGCCCTTGTTTTCTTAAGCATTAAAATGTATTTTAGGTTTTATGCTTCTGTTTCTTTTTAACTTGGCAAGTTTGAAGATAATTTAGTTGTTGCTGTTGTCTATGTTTATTTTTTAAAAAAATCTATTTTATATATGATTTTACATGTGGTTCCCCTCCCACTTGATAGTGTTAGGAAGAAATAAGTAAATAGACAAACTTAATTATTTTAGACATACGCAATTCAGCAGAGCAAATGTCCAAAAAAGAATAGCATATACTTTGTTTCATCCTTGAATCATTGAAATACAAATAAAACATTTCTAAAACAAGATGGTCCTCTAAATTTAGATGCTGGCAAAATATGGTCAATTTCTTTTACTAAAACTGTTCTTACCCTGCATAGTGACCTTTCTGCTCCTTTAATGGTTTCCCACATCAAATTCCCATGCCTTGGGCACTTAATATGGAAAATTTTGACACAAATATCAAAGTACATAATACATATTGTTATTCAAGATGAACCAGAAATGAATTCTATTTATATACTAAAACTGTTTAGCTACTTTTTGGAACAGTAAATCGTAATGACCTTGTGGCAAAATTAGTATTATTTAGGGTACAATCCTCTGCAAGTTTAGAGAGGAAAAAGTCCTACAATTCCCAGCATTCTCCATCCAGGCATTTAGATAGCACCCGTAGTAATTTACAAGCTTGGTTTATCCTGCTAGTTTTCTGTAGATGAGGTGGGGAAGAAGATTAGGATGCAGAATACAAATGGTAGTAAGGAATGACTACAGCACAGAGCTGAAGTAACTCCATGCTTCCCATCTTTTTTATGTGCCATAGTAAGCTCATTTTTAAGAAACTGATGTATTGTGCTCCTGGTTTCTCTTGTCTCCCATTTCCACTTCTCTGGCCATGTGTGTGTTATTCCCATTGGGAAGATAGCCCAGAACTGAAGATGTTAAATAGCAACTTGTTATTCCTATTGGTTTATGGCTATTATCCTCACACTTTTATCTTAAATATTTGCACCTCTTCTTACCAAGTCAGTGTTACAGTTGTTTTGAGATGTACTAGCACTACAGCTGGTACGTTATAGCCTAAGCATGTTTTCCTGCAAAACTTACAGGAGGGTACAGCAAGACTTCTACCAAGTCTTGCTGTACCCTCCTGTAAGTTTTGAGTTCTAATCTTTGGGGTAAAGGAAATTCACAGTAACATCCTACAAATAAGCTCTCACCATAAAAGAAGCAAGCAATTTAAAAAAAATCTTCAGATTATATGCACTTACATTCACATACATACACATGGGATTTATTAGCCTATGTTTAATGGCAGGTATTGGAAAAGAACAGCTAACAAATCAGCAGGATTTGACAAGTCACTAGCTACTTTTAGGCTGATAGATTGCCTTCTCTATTGCTGATAAGGACCATATATTTACATACCACTAACCTTTAGTTGGCAATAAGAAGTGTTTCCACTTAAAGTTGTTTTTCAGCCATGAGTAATAAGTTCAATTCTTTGTGCAATAAAATAAGTCTTATAACAGTCTAGTTTAACTCTAAAGAATTAACACTGGGTCTTCAAGAACAGCTATACCAATAAAATATACTTTGTCAATAACCAGGAAGATCTATCCATTTTTTCAGCAAATTCTCTTTTTCTTCCCTTTTAACACACCTGATTCTATTTGGCGTAACATACCACCTACTATACATTTCTATAGCCGTTTCTCATGTATTAGATAATGCATGAAAAAATAAGCCACCTGCTTAAAGACTGCATTTGTATGTAACCCTAAACCATTGCTTAGCATTACATGCTTGTGGACTCACCACAGTGAACCCTAATCTTAATGGTGGCGAATTGAATCAAACAAGCTTGAAGCTGACCTTTTTATTATTATCATCAGTAAACCATAGTTTGCACTTAAGAATCTAGTGCCTAAATTTGCTTTTTTCCTCCTCTCTCCCAATCCCCTTTCCTTTTGTGTCATTTTTTTTAGATTGTAAGCCTGTGGGCAGGGACTGTTTTAAGATTTATTTTTGTAATTGAGAGCCTTTTTTGGCTAAAGGGCAGGATAAAAGTGCTTAAATAAATAAATAAATAAAATTAAGACTACTGACAGTATATCGGATTTGGATATAATTTCAAATTGCAGTTCATTAAAAATGGTGGTGAAAACTTCTGATCTCATGCTGAATCATAAGATTATATCTGAATGCAGGCAATATGTACATCTAGGATCTGGAGGTGGTAGTACTATGGCTCAGTTCTGACTGTTGTCCAAGTCGTGGAAATGAACTCTGAATTCACAGTTGCCCACTTCTCATTTTGCTCAGCTTCCCTCTCTGTGTTCTGAACTATGGCTGTACTTGCCTTCTAAATTGGAAACTTGAGTGGTTTGTGGTTTGGATAATCACAACCATAGTGTGTGCTATGGTTAGCACTAAGCAGGAAACGAGAGAGAAGCTGCACAAAAGAGACAACCAGTAAGTGCCTGGCTCATACTGAATTTTCCAAACCATTGTCCGAACTGAGTCATATACAGTAAAAGATTCCAATTCCTTATCACTGATGCTTCCCATTCATAAAATCTTATTAAAATGGATGCAGTTATAAATGAATCACGCTGATTGCAGGCAATTCTGTTGTGTTTTTGCAGTCATTATTGAAGACATATGTTTGTAGCTTGACTACCCCCAACTTCAGCTATTGAGGCACTTTGCAGGACTGGTGTTTTGGGACTTTTAAGGAATTTAAAATTATGGAAGCTGTTTGTGTTTTAGTATGGAAGTAGTCACCTCTGAAGTTATTTTCCATGCTTGCAAATGAGAGGCATTAAAGGGTGCAGAGGTGGGAAATGGAGAAGCTGGCTGACAATTGGAGGCAGATCAGAGTTGTGTGTAAGCCAGAGTGTGAGAGTGTGCTCTATTTTACAGTTTTTTCCCAAAGAAGATTACTTGCTGTTTTATATATAATATATAGTGCTTTATATCACTGAATTATTATCTTATTTTTGTCGTCTGGGAAGGTGATGGATATGCAAAAGGGAACCAAGTCCCTCTACAGGCCTTGATGATACAACCTGATTTTTTCTCTCCTCTTCTCTTCTCTCCTTTCCTCCACATATATTAAATAACCACATATAAGTTAGTTGCAAAGGTGGATGCTTAGAGCCTCTTTCTTCTTTACTGTCTCTATGCTGGCATTTTACTCCAGCAGAGAGGAGCTGTTGTATCAGATTCCCCTGCTCACAAGTCAATTTCTAATACGTGCCAGAAACATTTTAGAGGGTTATTACAGCTAGAAGTTCTGGTGGGACAACATCACTGCAGAAGGAAAATTGCTATAAAATAGTTGCTTTCTATTGATTTCTTGAAGACTATGCAGTGGTGCCATCCAGGTAATACTTGTGTTTATAAAGTTTGCACTGACAAATTTGGAATGCTAAAATAGATGCGGGGAATATGATAAATTTTTAGGAAAAATATGTCAGTTCATCCTGGTTTACATTTGTGGCATTCTATCTTTCTTTTTCCTGGGTAGAACAATATATAAAACTTGATGGGAAGCTAATACAATTTCTATTTTCTCACTTTTGAGCTTTCTTTGATACGATTCTAAATCCTTTATTTTATAGTGTGGAAAACTGCCAATAAAGGACATGTTCACAGATCTCCGAGATGGGAGGAAACTATTGGATCTCTTGGAAGGACTGACAGGGAATACACTGGTAAGCAAAATATTAACTTCCTTCATGTTGGAAGGATAACCTAAAATGTGGTGTGCATAGTAATTCTGGTGCCATTTGTTTATTTAGAATACTGCACAGTTTTCTGCCTACAGTTGTTAAGTGAACACATTCAAAGTTAAATCCTACAAGTGTTTATTTTCCTCATCAGGGCTTGAATTTGCATGCAGATACTTGTGACCCTTTACTTTCTCAGAATCCTGAGAAATTCTAGATTAATTTTTTAAACAGTAAATTTCTAGTAAATTGCTGCTCGAATCGGCCATGCTGAACAAGTTATTTATTTTTTGTTTCATGGATTTTGACTGTAGCTTTTCAGCAGAAGGAAATGAATAGACGACTCATTCCCCTAACTGATATTAGATTTTTTGGAGGTAGGATTCTTGGGCAATAGCACATTAACTTTAATGAGACTAGGCAGAACCTTGAAAATCCGAAGCACTTAACATACACCATCTTGGTAATGAGCAATAAGGTATAAAACTGAATGCTGTTGGTTAGAACAATAATTGGTACATTAGATGTGATGGTTTTGATGAGGAGAAACAAAGTAGGCATGTTGTCTAAGGCTAATCCCCATTCTGAATTACTTCTGTGTACACAACAAAAAGCAAAATGAAATCCCTTTCTAGTTTCTCAGGAGTGGATTACATTCTAAGTGGCAAACATTGCTGGTTCCTTTTAAAACAAAACAAAACAAAACTCTTATTATCAAATTAAATTATCATAGGCTGTAGAAGACTTCAACTGAAGTTGGAAAATGTTAATATGAATGTAACTTTCCATAATTTAGCAACACTGCTGATGGGCAGTGTCTCAGAGTGTATTATTTATTTATTTATTTTATTACATTTGTATACCGCCCCATAGCCGAAGCTCTCTGGGCAGTTCACATAAGTGTATGTAGCATGTCTCCCATTTCTTGACTAAATAAAGGTAAATCCTGCATCAAATGTGAATGTAAAGTACCTGAAAAAATGGAAATCCTCAATATAGAAGTTGGAATATTTTAAGGATATTAATTGCCTAGGATCCAAAGAACTAAGGACTAGTTCAGTCCATTACTTGGTTCATACAATCACTGCAGCCTACTGTGGCTTATTTGAGCCACAGGGCCCATGATTGTCAAGTTGCTTGTTCAGACCTCGGCCACGGCTTGTCATGTCATCCAAACCTGGGTCACGTGGGTTGGTGGAGGAGGAAACTATCCTCCAGTAACCCATGGCCTCTTGTACAGTTATTGGAGGTTTGTTTTCCCCTCCAACAAGCCATGCTGCCTGGGTTCAGTTGACATGGCGAACCATGGCAACCCCCTCGTTGGGGGTTGAATATTCATAATGGCCACAAGCATGTGTCGTAACCCACCATGGCTTAAATAAGCCACACAGCAGTTCTCGTGCCAGAGGGCAAGTTATATTTGAGATGGAGAATACTTTTTTCCAAAACAAATTTGCATGGCAAATGAGTGTGTATTGCATCCTGACCTATAACAGGGGAGAATGACCACATTCCAATGTGATAATAAGCCATTATTCTTTGACATAAGAATACAATATGACATGTGTTGGGTTAATATAGTCGGTTATTACCTTTTCCCCCTTTGAATGTGAGGGGGAAAATTTGAATCTTCAATTCATCCAGATGTGGGGAACAATTCATCCAGATGTGTTCAAGCCATAGTTAGTTAACAACCTAGAATACACCCCCTTTGCTTGATAAACTAACTGTTTGCACAAAGCACATTTCTCATATTCAGACAAAACAGAAAACTGTGGTTTCACTACAAACAGCAAACAGCAGGATATTTTTCTCCCCTTTTGTCTGAGGAGCAGGAAGGGAAGTGGGGAGGGCATGCGCCCAAAGCACACCACAGTGCATTTCCATTGTTACGTCTGAATGTGATGAATGTTTGTCTGATTCAGTCTATATTTCTATTAAAAATGCTGTTTTAAGTTGCTATAGTAATGTATAACACACAATATTAAATTATGTTGCCTGGGTAAAGTAAGTGGATATATGCATTTAGCTAGATTTAGAAGATGTATTCAGAAATTATGTAGATTTGTTTCACCTTGCTCTTCCTGAAAGTGTTAATTGTAAATTCAGTTATTTTTGTTACACTCTTGTATCTGAATATTGTTGGTTTTAAAGCTGAAAGAACGTGGATCCACAAGAGTCCATGCCTTGAATAATGTCAACAAAGTACTTCAGGTTTTACATCAGAACAATGTAAGTTTCCAAAATGTCTTGCTTAAGTGTTCAGTGCCCATGAAACTGGAGAATAAGAAGTAACGATGAGCTCAAAGTTGTTATCTGCAAATTAGATTGTAGTCCGAAAACTCTTGGGGGGGTGTTGGGGGAGGGGGGCAAATTTCATAAAATCAACCTTAGTTCCCATAGTTGGCTATTCTTTGTAGATGGCAATGCATGACTTTGAATTTATAATTAGAGGACAATTTTACTTTAGGAAATGTAAAGATGTATTTCTTGTTCCTGAATTCCTGAGGGCATGATTAGATTGATAGAATGCAAAATTATTATAAGAGGCTGAGTCAACTTATAATTTCCTTTCTATAGACGTTTGTAACCAGTTGCTCCTGTTTCTACTAAATTGAGTCAGAGTTAGCTAGTGTTCTGTTTGCTGCTAAAAAGTAACTATATTATTAAGAAAGTGGTCTACTTTTGTGCTGTACATACACACATAAAGTTTGGATCCTAACTTTCCTTTGCTAATGGAACAGTGCATGTTAGAACAGGGGGTTCTTATCTCCCCCTTCCCTTTGCATACCCACCAAAATCTGCTCTTGGAGTTGGGGGACTCTTAGGGATGCTGTGGGATATGTTATGGGAGCCTGTAGATGGAGGAAGAGTTGGCTGAAAGCTCCCCTTTCTTTACATGAATGGAGGAGCAACTGATTTTAGCATTGCTATAAGGGTAAGTGATTCCTTTTCTCCAAAAAATTAATTTTGACTTTTAAAAACAGTAGAAGAAATTAATTTTCAGCTACCATGCAATTATTCTTTCTTGAGTTGGCAAAAGCTGTAGTTTGGAAATTATTTGGCAACATTTATTTTTATTTATTTTGTTTAAAACATTTCTTGGCTGTCTTTCAGGGCAGACGCCCTCACAATAAAATACATAAAAACAGTTTAAAACATTAAAAGCAATAAAAACAGAAACAGTGAAGTATCAGTTAAAGCAATAAAAGCTAACAACAAAATTATCAAGAACAACAATGGCAATAGCAATTTAACAGTGCTCATCATGAGAAGGCCACGGTAAAATAAAACATAAAAAAGCTAAAGATTGTGAAGATCCTTCAGTTGATTTGTGTTACAAGTTTTATTATGATAAAGAGGTGTGGAAGAACCTCACAAATGAAATTGCTTTATTATTTCCTAGTTGTTGAAAGCTCTAAAGATGCAGTAACTGCAATAGTTTTGGAAATACTTGTTATGACTAGGGATACACTGGTAGTTGGCAAGAGAACATTTTTGCAGTGAAAGGAAGACTTTCAGGCCCCTGGAACTGTTCCTTGACTCTCTCTCCTACCTCAATTGTTCACCTTTTTTGCAGCTGGGATAGCAATCCCAGTGAATCAGGTTGTGAGTGAGCATTTGACTATGTGAAAACTCGGTTCAAAGTGTGGGCATTGCTTCCTGCCCTAATCTTGAATGGATTAATACTTGAATCCTGTTTACAACCCTGTCCCCACCTTTGAAAGGCTGGTGGTGTAGAGAAATCATGACCCACTCCCAATAGAGCAAACATTGAAATCTGCCAGGATAAGAAGCCTGGGATAATTCAAGCCCAGAGATTATCCTGGCTAATTCAGGAAGAGAGATTGTTGGGCAATGGGGTGGATGGTACAACAATAGAATGTGTTTTTCCTGTTGTGAAATTGGCGGATTTTTCTGTTAGTCACTACTATTAACCCCCCTCCCCCCCCCAATCTATCCACAGACTACCTCTGGTGACTATATTTATGTACTCCTGCTTTTTTGTGCCTGTGGGAGGACATTCTGGAGCCAGACTTAAATGGTTAAGATTTATAGTTTATATTATTTCCTTACAAATTTGAAATGGCTTCAATTAAGAAAGGAATGGGATTTTTTCAGGTGGAGCTGGTGAACATAGGAGGAACTGACATTGTTGACGGAAATCACAAGCTGACTCTTGGATTGTTATGGAGCATAATTTTGCACTGGCAGGTGAGCAGATTTGGTGCTTTCTTTCAGTATTTGCTTGTGAACTGTTAATTTGCAACAGAACACAACTGCACCCTTTCTATGGCTATAACGAAAAGAGCTGCATCTATTCCGTACCAGTTGATCAACCAATCCTGAAACTCTGGGAACTTTGGGATGCAGTTTTTGGACAAAGTCCTTGAGCAATGCTAAACTGTGGCTTCGTGTTGGAGGACAAGCAGGTGTGAGCCTCAAATTGGTACTCCCCAAACCCCAGGTTCCATCTAAATATGGAAAAACAGTTTTTTTTTTTTCAAACTATGGTTATTCAATTAAAACCGAATGAAACAGTGGTTGTGAACTAAGTGTTCCTATATTCAGACTTAATGGTAAGCTACAGCTTTAAACTTCCACCCCTCACCTGTGAAGGGAGGGGCAGTGAATGTGAGCCTGGGATTCATGCCTGCTTGTTCTTGTAACAGGAAACCAGGGGTTAGTGTTATCTCTGAAGCAGGTCTTGGTATGCACACAGAATAACTTGTAGCTACTTATGTTTTGTTTTGTTTACATTTATAGTCTGACATTATTCCATTAGGGACCCTCCACTGTACATCTATATATAACAAGTAGATTAGGCATTCTTCTGATTTATTCAGTCCCATGGTGTATTCTTTAATTGTGCTTGTAGATATGCTCAGTTTGATTTCTAGGTATTGCATATTAATTTTAAATGAAGGTAAATGAGCTGCTTCTTTGTTGTGCCTTAGTAGCTCAAGCATGGTTTATACTGCTACTGCAGCAGGTGGAATTTATTTTACTTGACTTGACTTTATTTTATTTATTTTATTTCTATACTGTCCAATAGCCAAAGCTCTCTGGGCAGTTCACAGAAATTAAAAGCATGAGGTACAGCAGAAAATATGAAACACAGAAGCTTAAAATCACACTATAAAGTACAACCAGAATAAAACCAAGCAGCAATGCAGAGATTTAAAATGCAGATTTAAAACAACAGAGCTAAAAGACTAGGATGCTAAAATGCTAAAATGTTGGGGAAATAAAAAGGTCTTCACCTGGCATCAAAAGGAGTACAACATAGGTGCCAGGCAAAGCTCTCTGGGGAGCTTTGCTGGGTTGACACAGCAGAAAAGGCCCTCCTCCTGGTAGCCACCTGCCTCACTTCTTTTGGCAAGGGCTCATGGAGAAGGACTTGTGAAGCTGATCTTAGGGTCTGGGCAGGTACATATGGGAGGAGGCGATTCTTCAGGTAACCTCGCCCTAAGCCTTTAGGGCTTTGAATGTTAATACCAGCATTTTTGAATCGGCCCCAGACATGGTCTGGCAGTGTGTGCAGCCGGAAAAGTACTGGCATAATGTAGATTCATTGGCCAGTCCCCGTTAATAGTCTTGCTGCCCTTTTTTGGACCAGCTGAAGTTTCCAGACTGCTTTCAAAGGCAGCCCCACATATAATGGATTGTAGTAATCCAGACGAGAGGTTATCAGAGCATGGATAACTGTAGCTACGCTATTAGTTAGAGCATCCTAACTAATGCACAGTGTAGAAAAGTCCAGCTGTGTTCCAATGATAATATTAACCACTCAGTCAAATCGTAAAATTACTGACCATCAGACATCTGCACAAGCACACACAGGTGAAGGCAAGCACTATTTAAGGATTCCTCGCCGAGACAAGGCTGACAAAATGTAGTTTGATAGCTAGAGATAGAACAGCAATATTGATAACAGTTGCTGTGCCAGCTCAAGGTCTGGAGTCAGGGTCAAACTACACAATACATTAAATACATAGCGTATAGCTGACTCTCTCCTTGTTTCTTCATCAAAAGTAAGTGTATGGGACCCCAGTCTGAATAAGGCCATTAGGGCAATGAACTAACTTGGCAGTAAAAATCTAAGAGAATTTCAGATGCACGATATATATTAAGGTATCATACACTTTGACCCTAAGGTCCTTCGGGCAAGTGGTGTGCTTATTGTAGTGTAATTAATGTACAGGGCAGCTGAGTGGGGGTGAGAGTAGGAGAGAAGAAAGACATGCCCCAGAAACTTGCAAAAACGTTTGAAAATGAAACAACAGTAGGAGCAGACAGATGGGAAGGGTGAATATGACTATATGCAGGCTGCATGTACTACATTGTTGTGGCTGGGCATGAGTCAGCTTCATTTTCATTGATGCTGCATTTTGGCAATTCTAATTTCAGAGCCTCAGTATATTTATTCCTAGGTGGCAGTTTTCTGTATTGTACTCGAAGGCCTTTGTGTACTTTCTTTCAGGTTAAAGATGTTATGAAAGATATAATGTCAGACCTGCAGCAAACAAACAGTGAAAAAATCCTTTTGAGCTGGGTGCGACAGTCTACTAGGCCTTACAGTGAGGTCAATGTTTTGAATTTTACCACAAGCTGGACAGATGGCCTTGCTTTCAATGCTGTGATCCACAGGCACAAGTAGGTGGCTACTTGCCAAACACTGCAGAGTCAGAGAAACATGTCTCTGTAGTGCCTTCATTCTGGAGAGGGCATGGGTGTTTAATGCTAAGTGATGCATTTGTTTTAAATGGCACTAACCAGTGATAATAGAAGGAAAGCTGCTATTTTTTTTTTATAGAACACAAAGCCTGATCTTAAGTTTTCAATAAATACATATAAAGAAAAATACTTCAATTTTTTTTAAAGCCCTCTTGATATATGTTAGCTTGAAAGAAAGCTGAGTGGGTGTTTTTTTTAAATATATGTAGAGATTACTAGTTTGAGTGATAAGCAACTTCCAAAGTCAATAATGGGTTCTTTGTTTTTGCTTTTTTAAAAAAAACACATGGAAAAAGTTAGAGAATATCTAGAGTCTTAACTTAAATTAAGATCAATACTAATATTTCCATGTGTTTTTCTCACACTCCCTGTACACACACAACACATATTAAAACAAAATGAAAAAGTCATTCATTTTTCAATGAAAGCTTAACAATGCAGTTTTGTACTAATTGAAGCTATGGAAATGCTGATGCATAAAACTTTTTTGTTTGTTTTTTGTTGAGAAATATTCATGGGCCCTAATCTATCTAAATATAATCATGACTAAGAAGCATTGAAACCAATGGAAACACATTAGTCCCAACTAACCTTACTCCCATTGCTTAAATGGTATTAATCACAACTTATTTTACCAGCTTGAGGGTCATAAAATGTAAAACTTTTGAAAACAACATTTTGATCTAAGAATCATTTAATTACATTGTCTTGTATTATAGGGTCCCTGCCTTTGATAAACCTAACAACCCTTAATCTTATGTATTTAGCATTATAGGAATAATTAAATGGATTAGATATCCTGACATAGCTGGTTGAACCATCATTATTAAAGTATTTGGCCTAAATTCCAGAGACCATAAACCTATGGTTTCTCATAAGTGCTTCTATACCGACAATTCCTAATATTACCAATCATGAGGCATTATGAAGCTCTTCCATACTTTCCTCCTTAATGGATATTTTATGAAAATAAAAAATTTGGAAGAAGTGGTGGGAAAAGAACATGGAAGGGTTACTAGTGAAGGATATCATCATCTGGACTCCCTGTAAAATTCTGTTAATGAGGCAGGGGATTGCATGAGAAAAGCTTTGTCTCCAAAGTTTCCTGTGGAGAAGGGAACAATAAACATTTTCATGGATCTTTCTACATGACTATGGATCCTCCTACATGACTATGGAAACCCATACTTGTGGTATTTGACATTACGTATGCATAATATATGTAGGTGCTTGATTCATGAAGTGAATGAATACACAGTTCTTCATTCTAGTTTCTTCCTTATTTTGTTTTCCCTTCTGTTTTTAGGCCCGAGCTCTTTGGCTGGGATAAAGTAACCAAAATGGCTTCAATTGAAAGACTAGAGCATGCCTTCAACATAGCCAAAAAATACCTAGGGATTGAGAAATTATTAGATCCTGAAGGTACAGTAAGATTATGTAACTGAATAAACCTGTGTTGATATATTAAAATATGTTTTTGCATATAAGATAGGTAGAATATCAATTATGGAAAGAGGGCTATTGCTCCAGATATTTTAAGATTTCTAGATTGTTTACATAACCTACAGCTATTTTTCATGTGTCCTTTTAAAATTAATTTCAGTCAGATTGCCAGCTTTCTGGTGTCTTTTAAAAAAAGAAAATCTAATGACAATCAAGTGATGGAATATTGCTGATAGTTTTCACTTGGTTGCTAGTGTACTGTACTTGTTATGCTGAAACATTTTAGGAAAGAAAGAAAGAAAGAAAAAGACAGGTTGAGGATGCTGAACTGAACATATGGGTAAACCTTATGGCTGTGGGCATGATTTCCAGCTTGAAATCATGCAAGACTATCCGATAAATATCTCATTTATGTTTTTAGATGTTGCTGTACAACTTCCTGATAAGAAATCCATTATCATGTACTTAACATCCTTATTTGAAGTCCTTCCTCAGCAAATTACAATGGAAGATATTCGAGAAGTGGAGACCCTTCCAAGGAAGTTCAAAAAGGAATGTGGAGAAGAGGATATAAAGGTGGCGTCTTTTAATGACTTCCCCTTTTTCTCTTATTGTAATGTCAGATGGCATTTAATGTTCTGTGTATCTTCTTCCTTGGCACAGTCAGGTAGCAAGATATTGCAATGAACTTGTACAGTCAATGGGTTCTGTCCTCTTTCTTTCAGTGCAAAGATAGATTGCTTCCTTCCATTATCCCTGCTCCAATTGTACCTGGTGCCCCTTCCTTTTCTTCTTGTTTTCCCATTATTTTATTAGATCAGAGTTCATATTTTTCTCTTTTAATGCAACTCCTTGTCATCTTGATATAGTTCCCTCTTCTTTCTGGATATCTATTGCCCCATCAGCCTTCGCTTCTTTACTATATATTTATAACTGTTGTCTATCTTCTGGGTCTTTTCCTTTTTTCCTTTAAGCCTGGCCTTTGTTATCCTATTCCTTAAAAGTCCTACCCATTTCTCACCCTCTACCCCTTTCTTTTTGGACTTTAGTTTTCAAGCATATTGTTCTCTGTCCGTGTCTTTATTTTCTTTCTAACTCATCTTGATTGGTTTTCACTCTTTTCACAAATTTCTCTGACTCATAGTTTCAATGATAATTTTGCAGTAAGATCTAACAGTCTTTTCTCTGTACTTCTTTCGGAAATTCCTTGTTGCCTTATAGGCCCCTTTCAATTCTACTATTCGATGATTCTGTTTCTATCTCTTGGTCACATTATTGCTCATTTGATCTTCAAATGTTATCTTTACAAGGGTGATATGCAACCCCTTTGTGAGATAAATGTTTTTTTTAATTGAAATGGTGTGGAAGAATGAAGCCACAGAGAACTGACCCCATAATTATTGAGTACATGGAGTGATATATGGTTCCCCATTAGCTTGGAAGGGTTAACTTTAGATTGTAAGACTGCATGCATAGCCTGTTCTTATTTAATTTTGGTATAGTAGTAATTGTAGGCATTTTGTAAATAATAAGCAAACATTGCACTTGACCTGGAAGGTGCCATGCCTTCTGTTTCCTGCTTATCATGTTTGGTAACGTAGATCAGAGGTGAGCATCTTGTGGCCATCCAGATGTTTTGGTTTACAATAACCATCAACCCTAGCTAGCATAGCCAATGTTGAAAGATGATGGGAGTTGAAGCCCAAAACATCTTGAAAACCACAAGTAGTCCACCCACTTTTGCTGTTCCTCCAGGCAACTGGAAGCCAGGAGTGACTTCTTTATCGGATACAGAAAGCTCTTGGCAGCAATTGGGTGAGGAATCATGGAACTTACTATAAGATATATTTCCATCCCTACTTTGAGTGTTCAGGGAATGAAGATTTTTTTAAAAAATACCATCAGATTTTTGCTGTAATTATTGAATTTTCCTCTTGAAGGGAAGTACTCCTGAGTTTATGGACTATAGTATGTTTATTTAATACATTTTAATGAGATAACTGTGGTAGTCCATGATAATGTTTTGCTTATGTTCATACATATTATAAGCTAAGCTTTTAATACCACAAGCAAACATGTTGAACTGGTTGCAGTGAGTGCATACAAGATACTGTGCCAAGCACCTGTTGGATATCCCAGCAAATATTTGTAACAGTTTTGGTGCTGCATACTACACTTAGGCATCCGGAAACTGGACTTGTGACATAAGTTCAGGCTTAGAAAGAACAGGATAATTTTACTGGTGAAGTCTCTTCAGAGAGTAGCACTGCTTAAAACATCTAAAATTCTTTTAAGGCCATGTTTGGACTACGATATGGAGATAATGAACTGCATTTACTTTGGAATTTGTATTCAATTTATTTATTTTGGTCACGGACCGGTACAGCAGAAAACATCAGCAATAATAAAAAAAATGATAAAATACATAGGATAAAATACATACATAAAATACATAAAATCATTGTATTAAACACCACAGTCACAACCTGAATCTAAAACGTTATTATTCAACATCAGTTTCCTTTGGCTTATGGCAGCCGCACAAAAACTGCCCACTTTTAGAGTTACCTGAGGATTCTGATCTGACAAGAGATGTTTTAGGTAGTATTCATCTGATCTACTGGGGGTTTGTTGTAAAATAGGGATTATAAATGTTTGGCGCAAATTCCGGTAAAAAGGAACAATACAACAGAACATGGTCTACTATTTCCACTTTACCCATCTCATAGGGGCCTACCCATTTTTGGCAGGGTATATTTCCAAACCTTCCATCCAATAGGCCTGAAGGCAGAACATTGAACCTGGCCAGAGAGCTTTCCTGAATTTAGGAATATTCAAGTCTTGGAATTTGTATTAGCAGATTTATATATTAAAACATAGGATTTTCCCACTGATTTCTATGGGCAGCTCTCACTTTTGTTCCTGGGGACATATCAAAATAGCTTTTCAGTATGAACCAGGAAATGACTTATTCGGACAATGAGATTGTCTTTCTATTCTTCATATACCTCTGTATCTTCGCGTGTCCTTATTTTCCAGCATTTTATTTGGCTTCACCTGACCA
Source organism: Anniella stebbinsi (assembly GCA_029215795.1). NCBI lineage: Eukaryota > Metazoa > Chordata > Lepidosauria > Squamata > Anniellidae > Anniella > Anniella stebbinsi. The sequence goes on from JARDYH010000003.1 coordinate 195,930,225, forward strand.
CCAGTTTTTCTGTTTTTCTCCCCAATAGTTAGTCAGCATTTGGTTTCCACTGAGCAATCCTCATTGGGCTGTTTTGGGATGTTCCCTCTTAGGGTTCTTCCCATAAAGAAACTCCTTGGGTTCCCCTAACCTGCTGGTACTTCCTTCCCTCTTGTGCAGGCACTCTCCCCTGGAGACTGGAAATAGAATATAAGATATTTCCCTAATATCTTCTTATTCATGTCTATGATTTGACCTGAATGTTAGTAGTTAGATGTTGGCAGCCTGCAGCCCTGTTAGACTCAATGCAAAGTCAGAAGATGCCTTAAATCGTCGTACAGGCAAAAATCAATCAATCAATCTGAAAAGCAATTGTTTGGAACCTTGAAAACTGTGATCAGTGTTCCACTTGGAGAGCAGGGACTTCCTACCCCCATCTTCCCAATGCAGCTCGCAGCTCCCCTCCACCAAGCCAATCCTAAGGTTCACAGGACCTCAGCAATAGTGTGACATCCTACTTTTGCACCTCTATGTACCATCTGAAGTGGGAGCTTAGGCCTTCATCATAGGATGAACAAGTCCTTGCTCTGGATAGTATAAATAAATATTATGAGATGTATGAAAATGGAATGCATGAGCTCACTCTTGTTTCCTGTTTGCCCCTATTTACATGAACAGAACCTCTGAGAGAGGTCGTCTTTATTCTGAGAACAGTCAAGAGTTGCTTCACAAAAAAATCTGTTTCATATGTGGATGCTGCTTGCACTTAGCATAACTGGGTTTCCATCATGACTTGTGACGAACACACATGCATCAATTTTTAATCAATTTATGCACAGCCTGATGCTTCAATCTGGTGGCAGGCTACTCTCGTATTTACATATGGTTGCTTGCAATAGGTTTGGTGATACATGCATTTTTTTATTCCTATATAAAGGCAACCTCTGTGGTAGAATATCATCTTTGAGGAGTGGCCCTCAGTGTGGTTTTCTTGGTTTTCAGAGGGCAACTTCAGAAGATGACTATGGAGGTTCAAGAGCAGAAACCCCCAGCACTGTTACAGAAGTGGATATGGACTTGGATAGCTACCAAGTAGCGCTGGAAGAAGTTCTCACGTGGCTGCTCTCTGCTGAGGATATATTCCAGGAGCAGGAAGTCATATCTGATGACGTTGAGGAAGTCAAGGAACAATTTGCTACACATGAAGTGAGTTTCTGGGAGTGGGGGTACCAGGTATTCAATAAGATTTTAATCAAGGCTGTAATGTTTAGTTTGATGATTGTTTGAGTTTAAAATTGATTAAGCAGGCAGCAGAGCCTTTTCTTTTCTTAATGAAAATTATTTACAGGGTACTTACAAGTCCATGGGTGTAAGACAAGACATTCCTCCCTCACTAAAAGTCTTCAGCCATCTTTTGGGGATAGTCTAGCTCTGCATTTCCTGTATTGAATAGGTGGTTTGACAAGATGGCCTGCAAGGCTTGCTCCTTGGGCCAGTTCGCACGATTGAACAGCCCACTGTGGGTTGTTTAAGCCATGGTGGGCTGAGCTGCATGCAGATAACCATGTTGAATATTCAACACCTGGCTCTGGCTTGTCATGTCATGTGAACCTGGGGACCGTGGGTTATGCAGAATTGTTTAACTCTTGCATATCCCATGGTCCCTGCATACCCATGACATGACAGGCTGTGACTGGATGTTGAATATGCAAATCCTGTCCAGCACATGCTGCAGCCCCACCATGGCTTGAACAACCCATGATAGGCTGTTTTAATCATGCAAACCAGGTCTATGTTTCCCTTTCTCTTGCTGAGTTGACATGACATGAAGACCCACCCTGTGAAATAAACGTAGGTTGTTACTGGAATGACGCACGGTGAGCCTGACAGATGATTGGGCTCACAGTGGGTTGTTCTCCCCATCCTTCTCCTTCCTACCCGCCTAGAGTATTTTGTACATAGGTGGGATATAAATAGAATAAATAATAACTATTAATAACCCTTGGTCCTTTTGCCGGCCCCTGCAGGTATCCCAGGGGACTTGGCAGCAGAACCCATCTTGTTTTCCAAAAAGTCCCCTTCAGTGCAGGAACGGTGATTCAGGTCATGGTTTCTCCCCATATTTGCACAAATTGGCATTTTTTATTATTATTATTATTATTATTATTATTATTATTATTATTGCTTCGTTAATTTATTGTTTTTAATTATTGTTTTTCTTGGATTTTGTCAGAGCGATTCTTTTTCACAAAGATCTACTTGCAACCCCTTTTTCAGTCTCCTTCACGCTAACTTTGATAGCTCCTTTGACAGCTCTCAAACGTAGCTGCGGCTAAGGCAAAAGTGTGCGAAATGGGGGTGGCTTGTGCATCTCTGTGAGGACAACATACTGGGGCTTGGACAAGTGGGGATTCAAAGTAGGGCATCCCCAAGGGTCAGGACAATGCTTAAAACCCTGGGGACCACCTTGCTGAGGGGGTGATCTGCACCCCTTTTCCACGCATGTCAACTGTCAAAGGTTGTAAATTCAAACTATATACAGTCCAATCTTGTCAGTTACCTTGTATGTTTGACAGCTGAAACATACAAGGTACTGGATAAGCCGAGTCTATCTATTTTGGACAGATGAAGTTGTACACTTGCACAATTCCAAAAATCCAACAACAAAAAAATCCCAAAAACTCATGGGGATATTTGCACACATATGCGAGGCAGAAAAAAATGGGAAAATATATATTTTTGGCCCCAATTTTCACAAATGTGGGGAACGAAAAATAAAAAAAGGGTTAGTGTGGGTGACAGCCCCTCTAAAGTGCTGCTTGGGCATATCTGGAGGAGCCGTCACTTGCTCATGGATGGGATTGCTCTGCAAGAGTGACAGAAGTTTCTGCCACTCTTGTCAGGTGGCTCGCTGCCTGATACCCGATAAGTTGTCAGTGCCAGGTTCAGATGACGTGCCAACCATTTGTGGGTTCAACAACTCCTAGAACAAGCCATAGGTTGTAGGTGGCTTGTTGCCAATGCACAAGCTAGTCAGCGGTAATTGGCCTGGGTTCATACAACATGACAACCCACTGTGGCTTATCATCCATAATGGGTTGTCGTGTGAACCCAGTTTCTTTCTTGTAGGAGGGAATGCCTCTCCTGAGAGAGCCTGCTGTGACACATCCATGCATTGTTTAAAATCAAGGAGCAGAGTGCTTCCCCCCCTTCAGAATTCTTGTTTTATTCACGTGCAAACTCATGCAGATTTAATCAAGATATTAAAACTATGATTTAATTGACTACCTAGTTATTAATACACATGCACAACCAATGAGCTGTCAAGCGAAACTTGTTCCATCATGAATATTCAGTGAAGTGCCAGGATCTTGAAAAAACCTCCTCTTTTTTGCTGCCTCCCTCCCTGGAAATGCAAACATGGGGGCGGGTGTGTGTGTGTCAAGTGCCTGATTTGTGGCTTGTGGCCTGTGTTTGGCTTGGTTCACATGTTCTTGCAGATAGCTGCAGCAAAACAATCTGTTCATGTTGCCGTTCTTTGCTTAAATGCTATTGGAGGTCACAAACTATTTAAAGTTGGTGCTATTTGACCGTGCTTGTTTACATGGGCTAGCTTCTAGTTTTGATCCTTTTTCTGATTTATATTTAATGGCTAAATCATTTACTTATGGAAAAGCAGCATAAATTATGGTTTCATGTTTACTAAATGTTTTGTGTGTGTGAAGCTGAGTTTCTACATGCATTGTGGGCCAACTCAGTGAAGCTATAAAGAATCCACAGGCTGGAAATGGCAGTCATGCATTGGGGTTCCATTTTCATTTTTATTTATATATACTGTTGTGGGTTTAAGATTTCAAAAAGCTAGATATAGGCGCTTGTGTTGCACATATACTAATAATTCTGTTTGCAGTTACCATGCACATTGGCACCCAGAAACTGATCTACATCAAGAACAGAATATATATGACTGTACAAGGAGATGTTCTCAGAATATTTCTGTGTGTGTTGATTTAAAATGAATACCCACTAACTTGACGTATTTACATAAGTTTTGTCATATTTGTTAAAAGCCAGGTTTTCATTGTTAGACCTGGTATGGCATATATTACAGCTGCTAGGGTTGTCTGAAGACCTTTTTCCCCCAAACTTTCCAATTCTACCTTTGGAAAGAACTTTTGTTCATTCATTATTTGTTACAGAGGGTTTATCTCTGAAGTATGTCTCCTATATGGAGGCTGGCTAATAGAACTTCCACCAAGTGGCCTTTCTGTTCTGTGGTTATAATAGGTAGACCTGCCCCAAGTCTCCAGATGGCAAAGACTATGGGCAAGATTCAAAGACCTACTTTGAGTGCTTATCTTGGGCATGGCAGTAAGATTTGAACCCCAAAGTGATTTTTAAAGTCTGCTCAGTGCACTATGAAGCATGATGTTAATCAGTTGATTGGTCCTAAATGGCAGTTGTGCGCAGGGGAGGAGCAGGTCTGGATTGAGATTGTAATAACTTGGGGGTGGGGGTGGATGTGGAAAACTTTAAAGTAGGCATATGGAACCTCTGACATGTGGGTCACATATGGCCCATGGGAGTTCTCTGTCCAGGCGGACAGCTTCCTCAAGGCCTGCCCATTCTCCTGGCAGGGAAAAGCTCTTATTTCTGGTCAGCCATTGATCAGATAAGTGCTTTTCACTTCTAGGGAGAAGAGATGGAACTTGGAAAGAAACTGCTGAGTGCTTCAGTCCTGCTTATTTTGAATAAGCACTCTGAAACTTGTTCTGCTTACTTGTGGGTAGACATGCTTACTTCTGAGTAGGCATACAAAGTCTTGTCCTACCTACTTCTGAGCAGGCTTAAAATCTGTCAGAATCACATTTTGATTCCACCCACTCTGCCTTTGGCCATGCCCACAGATGGAACCTGTGGGCATGGCCCTGACACCTTTGACAGACTGAAATCCTGGGACTGAAATAGGTCCTCGCCCTTGCTTTGCCCCCATTGCCCCCATTGTGGTTCAGACAGGGCCATTCATGGCTGTTACTTCATGCAGAAGAGAAGCTGCCACGAACTAATGGAGTTCCCCTCTGGGCATCAGTAGTCGCTGCTGGGAAGGGACTCAGTCTGGGTTGGGACCATGATGGGGCAAAAGATAAGGTCCCCTCTATACACACCACAATCTTCATCCTTTTCCTCTCCTCCCCCTGGCTGTTATTTATTAAAGAAAAGCAAGAGCTTATGAAGAGAGCTAGTTTGGCTCTCCATTTCAAAGGCAGTTGCTATTCCGTATTTGGGACTGCCATTCAAGAAGCACGAGCCCAAGGCTCCTCCTCAGCCATGGACAATTAATTGCACTTAAAAATAAATAAATGCAGGCTTTTGTACTTTGTGGGTTTTTTTCTGATGGGGAGAGAATTATTTTAGGATCTGATATACGCCTATGAGGCTCCCAGCTTATTTCCCAGTGTTGCAATTTAAATTTATGTATTTATTAAGATGCTTGCAAATTTCATGCAGTTATTAAAATGATACATGGTCATAGATCACATTGATCTTACTTATTGAACCTTTTTCTAGGCTTTTATGATGGAGTTGACTGCACACCAGAGCAGCGTGGGTAGCGTGCTTCAGGCTGGTAATCAATTGATAGCCCAGGGCAATCTATCAGTGGAGGAAGAAAATGAAATCCAAGAACAAATGACCCTGCTGAATTCTAGATGGGAGGCTCTCAGAGTTGAGAGTATGGACCGGCAATCCCAGTGAGCAGCACTCTTAACGTGCACATATTACTTTTGCAGTTGTAATGTCACATATTGAGTCCACCCTCCCCCACCAGCTGAACAGTTTTTAGAATGAACTTTATATGTCACAGCACTAAATTCATGTTTTCGGAGGCTCATAAAAAGTGTGGATGTCTGTATGAAACTTCAGTGCTTCCATTTCTAAGTTCAACATATGCATCTCTGTTCTTTTAAAATATAATTTATCCCAGCTCCCAAAATAAAAGTCCCTTAATAACACCATAAGTAGAACCAAATATTTATGTAAATAAAACAAGGTGCTATCCTATTTAGTGAATCCCTCCACGTTTCTCTAAATTGTGTGCTATTAAGTAATTAGCTGAATCTCATGACAAGTCTCAGCTGTCAGTCTGTTAAGTTGGAATCTGATGGAAGAAACAATTACACTAAAAAGAAAATGCAAGCTGTTGTCCTTTTATGTTGGTGGCATGGAATCATAGCATGACAGGCCAGAATACTGTTGAACTCATGACACAGAGCTCTTGTTCCCCATATGGTAGCTCATATATCTCATACCAAAGAGGCTGGAGATGACAAGGTGCAGCATAGAGTGCAAGATGGCTTAAGCTAGGCTGACCATCTGAAAAGGAGGACAGGGCTCATATAACTTTAACAGTTGTAGAGAAAAGGGAATTTCAGCCAGTGTCATTTGTATGCAATTAGTTCCTGGTGATATTCCCTCTTCATCACAATAGTTAAAGTTGTAGAGCCCTGCCTTCTTTTGTATATGGTCACTCTAGTATAGTGCCTGCACCTTTAACAGTTGTGATGAAGAGGGAATTTCACCAGGAACTAATTGCATACAAATGACACCTGCTGAAATTCCCTTTTCTCTACAACTGTTAAAGTTATATGAGCCCTGTCCTCCTTTTCAGATGGTCAGCCTACTTAAGCAACTGAGCCAAGGCACATGTTAAAGATGGGAGCAGAAAGGAAGCAAAGTTTCTAGACCATTAGAGAATTTGACTTGGAAAAAAACCCTTTCCATTCCTGATCATGAATATAAACCCATACGAAGTATTTCCTGAAATAAACTTTTATTGGGGTAGTTCCTGATAGCCAGAGGATGAGCTACAGTTCAACAAATTTTCATTAAATTTATGCACAATTGTTTTAAAATGGATGTGTTTTCAGAACTAATTGATAGTTATGTTTATTTAAACATAGGGTTCCATCCAACGTTGCATGAGTGATCTTTTGCTCGTACAACAGGACTTCTCCTTCTTCTTTTTTCCCTGTCCCCTGCCTCCCCTACAATATGCTCCATAGGATCTCCTAAACTTCTGGAGCAAACTTTGGGGGTGCACGGGAAGTTGCAGGGGAGAGGAGGAATTTGTTCTGCGAATAATATCTGTTTTGTCGGTGGACGAAATCTGTTGGATTTACTACTTTTTAACATGCTATTTTCCTTTGGCTGCAATCTGTTCAGGGCTTCACTGAACAGAGTAGAACATACCTCTGAATAAGCATGCATAGGATTGCATTGCTATTTTTATATGAGTTCCCTTTTAAGAGTGCCGACATAATTTAGTATGTGTTTTTGACATGGGCAGCCTCCATGATGTGCTGATGGAGCTACAGAAGAAACAACTGCAGCAGCTGTCCGACTGGCTGACTCTTACAGAAGAACGCATTCAAAAGATGGAATCTCAGTGCTCAGTTGAAGACTTGGAGTCCTTTCAGCAGCAGATGGATGAACACAAAGTATTTTTACCTCTTTCTGTAAAACACATGATAGGAAAATGCTCTGTAGAAGCTCAAGTTTCTTTGTTGTAACTGAAGTGGAACTGTTAATATAGAAACTCAGCTTTTTCAATACATTTCAGACATCTCTGTGTGCTAAGGAGTCATATTATTTTTAGTCAAAGTCTGGAGCAGGATTTGTTTGGAGGCTCATGTTATTTCTTGACTTCCTTGAAAGTTAATGGAGAAATGAGTATGGTCATTAAAATATCTGGATAAAATTTATGGGATCCCCCCCCCCCCCTACAATTGTTCTCCTCTAATGTTACACAGTTGTTCTGGGGGATGCATGCAGTTTCATTTCAGGAAGTGTTCTGTTAGAGGGAAACTGCATTTTTTCAGCACTCAAAATGTTGCCATGGGGAAAATGTGGGTTTCTCCCTTGCCTGTCCCTGAACACTTATGTTAGGATTTTCATTGGCCTAGCCACATAGAATCAGTGTGAGGGTCAAACATTTTAGCTTAATTGAAATATGTGAATTACAAGGGGAAGGATAAAGACAGAGATTCAAGAATCTTTCATGAGTGCCTATCTTGCTCCGACTGGAGGCAAGGTTGAGCATAGCTGAGACAAATGACTTTTATGCAGTATTCCTAAACCAGGGATGGCATCCTGTGACCCTCCAAGCGTTTTGGGCTACAACTCCCAGAACCCCCAGCCAGTATAGCATCAAGTTGTACACCCCTGCCTTAAACTATCAATTCTTTAATTTTTTTAAAAAAACTCCTTACATTCCAGTCCTGATTTTTTTCTGTTCCATGATTAAAGGTTTAAACTGCAGATTGGTTTCCAGCACAATATGCTCCTGAGGTGGCTGGATTCGGCCCATCATCTGTTTATTCCTAATCAAAGGCTGGCCAAAGAAATAATTTAATTATACATCATGTTGTGGGGAATATGGTCCCTCTAGTTGGCAACCTAGAAACATAGAGGAAGTTTAGAGAGGTTGTGGACAAACTTCTTGACCCATTGCGAAAATATTTGCTTAAATGAAGAAAATGCAAACAATTGGCTAAAAACAACAACAGAGATAATCACTTCTGGTCTCAGTAACATTTGAATGTTACATTTGAATGTCAATACTTTCAGGGGCTACAGAGTGATCTTGAAGCAGAGCAGGTTAAAGTAAACTCGCTGACTCACATGGTGGTCATTGTTGATGAAAGCAGCAGTAAGAGTGCCACAGCCATCCTAGAGGAACAACTGCAGGTGAGCAGACGCCATGATTTTGTACTATTCTACACTATAGATTATATAGTGGTGTGATTACTATTGCTATTGATGTTATTTAGCAGGTAATAGAGGTGTGATTACAGTAGAAGGTGTCTACTACTAGCCTATTTAATTTTATATTTCTTTCTTTTTTTAACAAAGTGCTAAAAGCTTGAAATTCATTTGATTGCATAATATTTTATTGCCTTTTCATACATGCTGAATAGGTTCACCTACATGAATGCTTGTTGTGAACTGAGTAGGAAGTTTGTAGTCGGGTTGGTGTCATAGTACTCAACATATAATGAATAGATTGTAGCTGGTAGTGTAATAACTACCTAATTCCAATCCTTGAATCTTATGCTTTAACAGCATAAGATGAGGGTTTTTGTGTTGTTGTTGTTGTTGTGTTTTTGACCCAGAATTGTTGTTTTAAAGGATATTGTAATTATAACTTGTTTTTATGCTTTATGGTTTTAAATTTTGTATATCGGTGTTCTTAATTATCAATGTTTTTAATTTTTGTAAACCGCCCAGAGAGCTTCGGCTATGGGGCGGTATATAAATGGAATTAAATAAAAAAATAAATAATTAAAGGGGCGGAGCATGCAGTCCTTAATAGGCTCTGTGAATTCACCATCACCAAATGCTATCCAAAATTATGAATAGTATTTGAGCAGTAAGATTTGAGCAGTAAGTGCTCAAATCTAGCTTTTTTAATTTTTAGAAAGTTTATATTTTTAGTGTTCCAAGACTTGTATTAGATCTCATATTTTAAGGCAAAATGATATTTGTGTGAAATAGTATTTTGAAATGTTCTGCTTGGTATCTAAGGTGGTGAGAACTCTTGATGTTTAGAGGTATGAGCAAGGCTGTTCTTTGTGAAAACAGAAAAAATAGGATTTCTTCATATAAAAAAACCTAGGAGCAGCCCTAAAATATACTGCAAAGTTTCCAGATGTTGGCTATCATTGTATACAAACTAGAGAAAGTTCAGTTCATTTATATACTATGGAAATTAATTGTGTAAATGCTTAGCTCTGGGTTTTGTCTAGTAGCATGTGGGCAGACTATTGCTGAAGACAGCAATAGCAAATACCGTTGAAGATTTTTGGATGTATCCTTAGTATTAATTAGAATAAACCCAGCAGATTGTATGCTAGGTTTGTAATAGTTATGCTTCTATGCATTTGTATTTTCCATCTGCTTTAAAGGAGGAATACTTAAGTTCAGATATTTCTTTTGTTGTTTTCAGAGACTTGGTGAACGCTGGACAGCAGTTTGTCATTGGACGGAGGAACGGTGGATCAAGCTACAAGAGACTAATATCTTATGGCAGGAATTATTGGAAGAGCAGGTTAAATTTAATTACTTTGTTTCGTGAATATCTTGCACCATTCCAGCATCCTGATGTGCCTACATTAAATACTATACCCACTTACCCAGGAGCAAGCCACAATAATCTTGATGGGACTGACTTCTGAGTAGGAATGTAGGATTGCACAGTAAATTTGCTTTAGCTTCTCCATCGTTCATTGTCAAGATGGGTTACATGAAGAGGGACTTAGAGTAGTCCATTTCGTTAAAAGAGAAATCATACCAATTAACTTTCTAACTTAGTGAGGGACTGATTTGCTCTCTGGGAAATACGTTTCTGCTATATGAAGACAGTAGACTGTTACATAAGGTCAGGTTCAGATATAAACCATGCATTACATTTGAATCAGGCAAAAAAGAAGTACTAAAAATGGCTCCAAAAATAGTCTTTGAAGCCCCAGCTAGTTTTTTTTTAAATAAAACAAAAAATGTTCAGGAGACTTTGCTTCATCAAGATAAGTTCCTGAGCATGAGTGTTATGCTGTTCCATAGGTTTGCAGGAACACTTTTAAACTTAGGCATGTTTTAATTAATTGTATTCATTTTACTGTAAAATTGTTTCTTGAGGTCGAGGTATGTATATTGTATCTGGCTGGTTCTTAGCTGCCATTATTAGAGCTGCATAAAATAATACACTGAGAGGGATGTTTTGACCTGCTTTGGCCCAATTTTTATTTATATCTGTGAATGGGACCTTGATTTCTGTGACAATTTGTTGCAGAGAGTTCCATTATTTAATGTGGTTGTGGATTTGCTAGAATAAATGGGCTGTTTGTGTCATTTTTTAATTAAAGGGAATACATACACATTTTTCTAGTATGTAGATAGGGTTCCCTCTTGGGTGTGATAAATAATTATAACATGTTAAGAGTGATTGATATGCTCAGGGTGCAACAACATTAGTTGCTAAAGCCTCCTGTCTTGTTTGCTGCCACTGACTGGTTATCTACATGATGGGTGAGAGATGGAGAGCAATTTGCCTGCTTCTATCCTAGAGTATGAATCAAGATATTGGATATAAACTGTATCCAATATGTTGCCAAAAATTATGATTCTGTTTCAAAAGTGCTGAAGAATTGAACTAAATCGAGGTAGATGAACAGTATCAACCCTACGACAGTGGGCAATAAACAGCACTGTGTCTATATGATTGCAGACTCTTTCCTGCTTGCTGTTGTTCCTTCTACAAACCACGTGGGGATTGAATGCCGTTAATTAATAAGTTTACAAATGTGTTTGAGATTAATATAATAGAATACAATAAAAAGAACAGAAGCAGTCCTCTACATCAGTGCCTCTTGCCACCCCAAAGGTGGGCTTATAAATGACAAAGACCTTGTAGGTGATGGCTGGGTGAGAGTAGCTTGAAATTGCTGTGAGAGTAGCTTCAAGATATTAATAAACCATTCCTTAGAATGGAAGACTAACATAAGAACATAAGAAGAGTCCTGCTGGCTGACCAAGGGTCCATCTAGTCCAGCATTCTGTTCACACAGTAGCCAACCAGCTGTCGACCAGGAACTCACAAGCAGGACATGAGTGCAATAACCCCTCCCCCCAATGTTGCCCAACAACTGGTGTATATAGGCTTACTGCCTCTGCTACTGTAAGTAACACATAGCTTTCAGGACTAGTAGCCATTGATAGCCTTCTCCCCTAGGAATTTATCTAACCTCCTTTTAAAGCCATCCAAATTCGTGGCCATCACTACAGAATGATGGCCTATATACTTGGCTTATATACAAGAAAGTTAAAGGCCTTGTGAGTGAGGAATAAATCTGCTTTTCAGCTCTGATGATCTTGGGTAGCTCTGTTTACATAGCCTTAATGTGAGCCTTGTTTCTTTCAATACAGTTGTGTTCTCCCTTTTCCCCAAAGAGCCCAGGGGAACCCTGTGAGGTGTGCTGGGCCCAAGGCCACCAGTGAACTTCATTTGTTCTATTGTCAAGTAGGAATTCATTAGATAAAATCCAATGAAGTAAATGCTTAGGATCCCATTAATTTCAATTTGACTTTAACATACATAGCTTTCTCTGAATTGTACCTGTAATTATTTGTGTCTCTGGATAGTTGTAAAGATGAATGAATAAAAAAAATAAAATAAGAAGAGCCCTACTGGATCAGACTGGTGGTACATGAAATCCATCATCCTGTTTCCCATAGCATAGATGGACATGAAGGCAGTAGCCCTCTCTTGCTGCTGTTCCCCAGCAACTGATACTTCAGGCCCATACTAGAGCAGAAGTTAAATGTGGCCTTGCATTTAACATGCAGGTTAAAAAAAATACAAATTTTATCAGCTGGAGGGGGTCGATTATAATGAACTGAAAACAATCATGGAGAGGAAACTTAACCTTTCCCTTTAAGCATTAAGAGGAAATCCCTTACTGGTGCAAGTGTGTGGCTGCCTCTTCCCCTTCAAAAAAGAAATAATACCTCTCAGAAGAGAGATTTTCCTCACAACTATAATAGGAAAAGTAATACGTAAATTCTGTCCACTCCTGCTCTCATCCCATTAATTACCAGTTCTCACCAAGCTGATAGAATTTGTATTTTTAAAAGCCTTCAAGTTAGATGCAAAGAGGGATTTAATATTACTTCATGTGCAGTTTGGCCATAAGAGACATAGTGCCTCTTAATCTGGAGGCTGAATATTCCTTTCATGAGTACTCACAATTTGTAGCTTTTTCCTCTATTAATTTGTATAATCTCAGTATTTTGCACATTAACAGTGTTATTTAGATTATTTAAAACTATTTGGTAGTGGGAAAAACAGTTGAAATAACTCGCCTGCTGAAGTTTTTCAGTTTTACCAATTCAATGAAAGAACAGGCGAAGAAATGCCACAGAATGTGTGGGCAGCCTCAACAATTTTGGGAGGCAAAGTCTGCAAAGTCAGATTATTCAAAATAATTTAAGGACATTATCTTCAATAACTGTCTCTTTATTCAATAATAATAATAATAATAATAATAATAATAATAATAATAAGCCTTTTACTTCAAGGGGAGTATTTTTGACAGCTGAGTTAGAAAGGATTAGTTTCATGTTAATATGTCTGAATCAATTTAGTACAAAATATGCTGTCTGGCAAAACAGGCATGATATTTCACAAGAATACAAAATGTATACTCTAGTTAATTTCTGTAACTGTGTAATGTACATTCCTGGGTGCTGAGAATATTGCTGGTGAAGTGCAGATGAGACAGCCATGACCCAATGAATGACGGGAAGGATACTGGCTTGGGGCAAGCTAAATGTGCTCCGCTAAATAGGTTAGTATAGACATAAGGAAAAGAAGCTGCTGTTTTATTAAAATCCTACTTGGAAAAATTGAACGGGGTCTTGAAGGCATTGGGAAGGAGCCTGTGGTGTCTGGATGCTAGTGCTATGTACGTGGCACTAGCAGAAACCAATACTTCTGCAACGTCAATAGTGCTTGTGGACATGATGGAAACCTGGTGCAGTATTGAGGCTGCGCAAGCACTGGTTTCTTATAGCACAACATAAAAGTGCTAGTGGTTGCACACAATTTGATCCCTCCTAATAATTAGGGCTGTGCACAGACTCCCTGATCTGATTCGGATCCGGATCTGTCAGGTCCGGACCAGACCCGATCTGACTCGGGATTGGATTGGGTCCGATCTGGATCCGAGCACAGCACTCTCTCCTGCTCTCTCCACTCTCCACTCTCCTCCCTCCCCCCACTCTCCCTGCTTCCCTGCTACCTCCTCTGCGTCGCCCTTCCATTGTCCTCCCTCCTCGCTGTGGGCTGGCCGCTTTACTGCTTCGCGCCAGGTGATGACGTCACCCACCGCAACTGGCAAATGTTAGAGTGCCACATTTGCCGGTTGCGGCAGGTGATGTCATCACCTGGTGTGATCAGGAAAGCGGCTAGCCCACAGTGAGGAGGGAGGATGATGGGGGATGATGTGGAGGAGGCAGCAGGTAAGCAGGGAGAGTGGGGGGAGGGAGAGAGTGGGGAGAGCAGGAAGGAGTGCTGTGGCTGAATCCGAACTGGGCCTGATCCGATCCGGTTCGGATCTGGATCCGGGAGGCCCGGATCAGCCTGATCCACTCCAGATTTGGGATCTGGATCCGTGCACAGCCCTACTAATAATTGTGGCCTTGTGCAGTGGCTTGGCACTGCTTGCAGAGGTCTTCTAATATTGACTGGATTTAATTCTAGCATATCAGTTTATGAAATGCTAGCAATAGAGCCTGTCGGCTACATTCAGTTTTAAGATATTTGTACAAAAGAGTGTTCCTACAAGGAGCGTGGCACCTCTTGCTTTGGAAATGGAAGCCAGCCTTTAAACTAGCTTTAGTATAACTAATGATAGCAGGAGAGAAGATAACACTGATGTAATTCCCAGCAGCATTGCAATTAATGTTCTATGTTGACGATGATTAGTAAAACATAGGAGAATTGTGTAAATATTTTTGCGGTGTATTTCCTTCCCTCTGTGCAGTGCTTATTGAAGGCCTGGCTAATTGAAAAAGAAGAAGCTTTAAACAAAGTACAAACAAGCAACTTCAAAGACCAAAAAGAGCTCAGTGTGAATGTTCGAAATCTGGCAGTGAGTATTACTTGCTTTGCATTCCAAACTAGTTTGATAACCCTAAATTTTTGTCCCAATGCCAACTTAACCTCTCTGCAGTGCTGGAGAATCATCATTGTCACATCCTAGTACTAATTTCATAGTCCAGCAAGTTCTCAAATTACTTTCTAAAGACGGGAGAATTCTGTTGTGGCTTCACCCTTAGCTTTGAAAATTCAGCTGTTTGTGAAAGACACATGAACTCCAACAAAAGTGCTAGATTGTGTATAAAGTGAAAATGGTACTTATTTAAAAAAGTATGATTATAATAGGCCAAGATGCAATTATATGGATATTATCCTTTTATTAAAGAGGAAAGGGCTGGATACATGATAGAAACCAAATTCCTAGGAGTACTGAATATAGAATATATGCTAGATGAGTAGGCAAGTAATAGGTGGTCTATTGTATGTCCAAGTTGTGATACAGAACTTTTCCGAGTTCTGAATCAGTCCTAGTTTTCTACTGTGAGGGTTTCTTCATTTACTTCAAAGGAAAGTAAGAGGGGTGGCTCTGTAGTGATACCTCCGCAGTAAGGTAAATGGGAAAGCTCTTTCTCATGTGACAAGGTCCATGAATGCTTCTAGGTTTTTGTGAATGCACTGGAACCTCGGGATAATGACAGTAGTGTGAAAGGCCCTTCCCAGTTTTCAGTGAAGCTAATATTTTAGTAAATGTATGAAATAAATACTCTCCAATGCAACTGTGATTGGCATGTAGGAAATGATTTTTCTCTCTATGAGTCTCTCCATTAATTCAGTAATGGATGAGAGGGCTTTCTCCATTGTGGCACCCCGGCTGTGGAAAGCCCTCCCTCTGGAGGCCCGACTGGCTTCATTTTGGTACCAGGTTAAGACATGGCTTTTTAACAAAGCCTTTGATGACTAAATTGACCAGCCTGCGCGCTGTCTTGTTTTAATTAGATTTTTCAAAATTTACAAAATTTCATATTGGTTTTAACATATTAATGGTTTAATTTGTTTTAGAATTGTATATTTATTATTCTATTTTATATGTATGATTCTATCTGTACACCACCCTGAGATCCTTGTGATATAGGGTGGGATATAAATGTTTTAATAAAATAATAAATAAATAATATAAATTTATTTTACATGGTTTTTATTTTCCAATAATACACCTTGTTGATTTGGGAGGTTTGAGCAAAATACATTTCTCTAAGAGGAAATGGCTACTATTATTTCACTGTCAGATTTTGAAAGAAGATATGGGAATGAAGCGTCAAACATTAGAACAGCTGAATGAAGTAGCCCATGATGTTACACAGCTCCTCAATAGTGAGAAGGCATTGAAGAAAATTGACAGTGATCTGGAAGAACTAACACAGAGGTGGGACAGTTTAGTTCAGAAGCTTGAGGATTACTCTAATCAGGTATTATAAAAAAACTACTTTCCCTTTTCAGTTTCCAAATATGTCTCACTAATATATAAATATTGACCTAAAATAACAAATATGTAAGGAAAAGGTGTGGAATCAGGATTTATTTTATTTTTATTTATACTGAGTTGGAGTGAATTGGTCCCTTACCATGCTTGATTTCTAAGGGCTGATGTAGAAAAAAGTTAATTAGTGTGCTACTGAAGAATTCATGATAATAGTGTTTAAAGGGGAATGTAGAGTGTCCCAAAATAATCCCTTAGAACTTCAAAATAGCAAGTGAGATTCTCTGTTAAATGAGACAGATAATTCAGACAACACATATGCTTTGATGGGTTGTGGGTGGACTGCAGCTCAGGAAAGAAATTTTGGACTGACTGTAGAAGAGTTTTCTTGATAATGCTGAATTTCTGTTGGGGCAGTGAAAAAGGTAAATAAAGGCTGCATTCCTATATGCACTTACCTGAAAGTAAGTGTCATTGGCCTAGTGGGTGTTACTTCTGCGTAGATGCACATAGGATTGCGTCTGGAATTTTTAAGAAAGTTGTTCTAAAAAAAATAAAACTCAGTGTCATAGCAACAGTTTGCAAGTCTGAGGTGTATCTGTATTTAGAATACTATACACCATTCTAGTATTCCCACATCAACACACACACACCTCTTAGAACTGGAGAAGGTTCAAAAAAAGTGAACCAAAAACAATTCCGAAATTGAACACAGAAACACATAATATTAATCAAGGTATGTGCTGGAACACACTGGAATGCTGAGAAAAAAACTGCTAGTGAACCACAAGATTTAAATTAATTAAAAGCTCCTGCAAGCCCAGAATGCCCAGCCATGAACTTGGCTGTTGGCTATGCCCTCCAAAAAAAAGATTCACCACTCTAGCCTTGCCTCCTTTCAGACAGCTTTTATTGTGGTGGGTAATTTCAATACATCTGTGCATTGGGTAAAGTGTGGTTGGATCATTGAATTATCTCCAATCAGAGATGCAGTACAATTATGCACCTTCGGAGGAGATTGCTAGTCTTTCTGTGTGTCCTTGCTCTATGCTTTCTTCTTTCCAGTAAGGAGGCCCAGCCAGATCAGTGGCTTATGCAGAAATATCAAGCTCTTTTGAGAGTAGCTGATTCTTATTTTGACCTTGCAACGGTAAACGTTTTCAGTCAAACTAACATCGTGATAAATCACCCCTTTAGGTTACTGAGGCAGTTGCAAATGTTGGGATGCCCCAGGTTTCACAGAAGTTCATCACAGAAACAGTCCTTGTCAAAGAACAAAAAAGAGTTAAACATTCCACAGAGGAAGAGTCCCCTCCACCTCTGCCCCCACCAAAAAAAAGACAACCCTGCTTGGATACTGAAATGAAGATAAAGTAAGAATGTTTTATTTTCTCTCACATTTTCTCAATTAAAATACAACACTTTGGCTCACTTTCTCACTATGCATATTGGCAATTAACATATCATGGAATATTGCTTTTTGTCAGTGGGTGTGATTGCCTATACGGAATTGTTCATGAACAAAATCGCACCATATATTCTCTGGGTGCATGCACTGGACTGTGGTTTAAAGCAGTCTTGCAAATAAGGATAGTTGGTGACCCAGGTAGCACGATCAAAACAACACAAGCTGCAGTGTGTGCCTGCATGTGCAGGCAGGATTTGTATGTTCAATGGCTGGCTGCAGCTTGTGATGCCACATGAACCTTGGTGGCAGGGGTTATGCGAGGGTTAAACAACCCTCTCATAACCCAAGAATAGACCATCAGTTATGCAAGGGTTATTTCACCCTCACACAACCCTCACTGCTCAGGTTCATACTTCATGACAAGCCACAGCTGGGCATTGAATATTCAAGATGACCATTTTGAATATTCAACGCCCGGCTGTAGATGTTCAGTCATATGAACTGGCTGAGTGAGAAGTGGTGGGTGGGATGCTGATTCCCTTTATGCCTCTTGTGCCAGTCTCAAAGAGCTGCCTCTTTTTTTCTTCTGCTGAGAAAGAGGGAATGGGGCAGGTGCAGCAGACATAGCAACCCACTGTGTTGTTCTAGGTCAGTGAAACAGAGAAAATCACTATAGCTGCTGCATCTGCCCTTTCTTGGCTTGTCAATCTCTGGGTGGTGGTGGTGGTGATGGTGGTGGGGGAGGAGAGAACATAGTAGCAGTTAGGTTGTGCTTATTTATCTAGAGGCAGAAAGACTTCCCTCAGGAAGCCAGGCAAGTGCATACAATAGAACTTTGGTAAAATCTTGGCTAAGGATCCTTCAGGTATTCAAAGATGTGTTACTACTGAGGCTTGAGAAGGCAGCACTGTCTCAGATCAATGTATGTGCATGAACATACACCTCTAGATAGACAGGAGATTGTATCTTCAAGAAAAAAAGATAGGGGTTGAACGGAGGCGGAGGGAATTGCTAAAAACATTACTCCACTTCTTCTACTAGGCTTGATTCTGAAATTGCCAAACTGTTGAAGTGGGTTTTGAAATCAAAAGCTGCCATTCAGGCCATAGAGATCAAAGAGTACAAGAAGATGAGAGAGACTTCAGACATGAAAGAGAAGCTGAAGGTAAAGAAAGAAACAGGGAAGCATTTTCAGTGAATAGGTTTTTTTGTCAGCTTAAGCTTGCTATCAGCTGGGGGTAGAGTCTGATCTGGAAATTTCCTGTGGATTAAGTTCCATTATTAAACATCTCTAAACTGTTTAGCTAACATAACTTTCCTGTACTGATTATAAGCAATGCTGTTGTAGTTAAGATAAGCCATGCTTAGGGTTTTAATGCGCATTTCCCCCTCCCACTTTACTCTTCTGTACCAATTTCCCCTTTTTAGTTTAGAAGACGAAGTGCATTTTGGGGAGAACTTATTCTTAGAAATGGACCCTGCAGGAATCCTCTCCTAATCTTGCAATAAAACTGACAACTATGGGGAAGTTTTGATTTCACCCCATAGAGACTTTTCCATATACCCTGTGGAGTAGAGATCAAAGTAACCTGTGGCTTAAATAATTGGAATCCTGGTAATGCTGTTATAAGTTAATTTTAAGTAGCATAATTAACTACACCACCACAGAGAAGCCTGCAAGTAAATCCCATATGGAAATAGATTTCACACATTTTCTGGTAGAATAGAACTGTGTATGACCCACTGGGAGTCGGGAGATCCAGGTTCTAGTGCTCACTCAGCCATGGAAACCCACTGGGTGACTTTGGGCCAGTCACAGACTCTCAGCCCAACCCACCTCAGCCCAATCCATCTGTGCAGTGCACTATATTTGAAAAAGTTAAACCATTTTGCCTTGTTTTAATCATTAATAAAAGTATGGGTCACTTATAAAAAAGATTGCTTGAACCATTGTTAAATTCTAGAGCGTTAACAGAGTAGATGCCCCTTATAAAAGGCTCTGTATCGGAACGTTGCCATTGAAAGAGTCAAGTTCCTTCAGCATTATTCAGAAGGCACTGCCAGTGGATTTGATACTTGCTTTGTTTAATGTACTCTTTCCATGAGCCAGAAGAGCTTGCAATCTGTGGCCCTGATCATGTTACTTTACAAAGACCTGATCTAAGTTCTCTGCCAGCATGATTTCCTCTGTATGTTGCTGTTGCTCTAAGGGAACAGAGACATTTTCCTTGAATGTCTAATCTGGAGGGATAAAGCCTAGTTTAAGTGAAGATCAAAAGAGAGTGATAAATAGATGGAGGTGGAGACAAAAGCTCCAGAGGTCATTAAAAAGGACATAAGGATTGGGGGATTTATAGCTCTTAAAACTCTAGTTCATTTTTAGATAGTGATGGATGATTGTTCCATGAAAATGTGACTAAGTATAAGGCAGCTCTTGATGTTAAAGTATTCTTATCAGGTAAAAACATTGTTTACGGTGCAATCCTCAGATGTAAGTCACACTCCATTCAGTGGAACTTATTTCCATGTAAATATACATACTACTGGAGTATTATTATGAATTAAATTTATTATAAATTAATTTTCCTAAATATCTCTTTTGAAGTGTGCAGAGCAGATTATACAAGATTCCTTGGTGGTCCCTCTTCCAGGCAGTTTATATGATGAGACCAGTTAAATTTTTAACTGTTAGGTTTTCATATTCTTTGTTATGGTTTTTATTAACAGGCAATAGAAAAAGAAAGGACTGAAAAAAAGAGAATGTTGAATGAACTGAACCAGGCTGGACAAAATCTGCAGGAACAAATGGGAAAAGGTAATTGGTATGGTATGGTGAAAGATGAACTTAAGTGCCTTAGGTTACTCTACCTTGACAAAATCTGGAGTTGTCAGAAGTATAAACAACCTCAGAACTCAATGATAATTGAAAGCTTTGGGCAGCATTGGGTGACATGAAAATCTGTTGTCCAACGAAAGAGACAAGACATCAAAGACAGTTTGGTATTAGTGAGTGTAAATCATTAATTTCATATTGAGAGAGCCTATTTGTGGCAAATTTTAATTATAGATGATTTGTATTCATCCATACTTTTCTGGTGGGTGCCATAATGCTATTTATTCATTACGCTTACACTATGCCCTTCCTACAAGGTGACACCATGAAGGAGGGATAGATAGTCTGAATGATGCAGCAAGTCTCCTTATTTCCTTCCTTCCTTCCTTCCTTCCTTCCTTCCTTCCTTCCTTCCTTCCTTCCTTCGTGTTGGCCTTAGCAGGGATGGGAAACACCATTTGGGCTTTGCTACAAAATATCTTTTGCTAGCAGTATATATGATTTTTAGCCAAGCTACTTGTAGGACTTGATTTTCTCTGGCATGAATGATTTTCTCTGGCATGAATGATTCAAGTGCCAAGGAAGAGGAAAAAAGTCTGTGTCCTGTCCCGTCCCCCTATGGGTGGATGATATCTTTCTATGTCATACTGGTCTGGTCTGAACAAAATGATACTGGCTTAAAAAGCCATGATTTTATTAAGCTGGGAATTATTATCGTGCCATGAGATCCTTGCTTGCCGTTTATGTTTTCAGTATATATATATATTTAAAAATTATGCAAAGTTCAATTATGATTTGATGATTTTCTAGCTTGCATCTTATCCTTTTCACTTGATACCTGGGGATAAAGATTTAAATGGTTAAAATGAAACTGAGTGTCAGGTAATGTTTCTAATGTTCCCACCAATTCCTCTCAAGCTGTAACACATGGAAGATTTTAACTTCACCCTCATTCCACATTAAAAGATTTTTTTAATGTGGAATGAGGGTGAAGTTAAAATCTTCCATGTGTTACAGCTTGAGAGGAATTGGTGGGAAACACATTATTTCTCTTGTGCCTGATCTTGGGCTGGATGATTATCAATCTATAATTTTAGAAAACAACCATAATTTAGGGTAGCATTGTGGTAGTGAATACTGCATAAAAACCCAAATGTATTTATTTCAATTGTTCAGAAGGGCTTCCTACAGAAGATGTAGCAAGTGCCCTAGAGAAGCTGTTGGCAGAGTGGAAAGGGGCAGCTTGGCACTTGGAAGAAGTAGCAAGAAAAATACAATGCCAGGATGAAGTGAACATTTATTTTAGGGAATTGGGTGAGCTTGATAAGGCCGTGAGTGAAAAAGAATTATGGCTGAAAGAGAACTCTGCTCTATCACCTCAACAACAACCTCTAACAACTCTAAAGGAGTTGTGTCAGGTAATTTTGTCAAATCTGTTTACTTTACACACCCCAAATACAATAATATAAACTGAATCTGCACTGGTAGTGCAACATTGGCTATTTGAATGGCTTTAATGCTTGCATGTGTGTGCATGTCTTTTAACTTCCGCAGAAGGAACTCACTCACCTATTAAGTCTGACTCCTCAAATTGAACACCTGAAAGACAAGTGCAAGGCCCTTTCATCCCAGCCGGCTGCTCCAAACTTTATTGAAGATACCCTCACCTCTTTGACTGACCGCTTCAGGTCTGCCCAGCAGAAATTGGAGGTTCTGCTACAGCGGTTGAAGAAAGGTGGGCTTTTATTTAATATGTGTGACTTTTTAAAGTCATTTCCTACTTATCCTGCCATATTGCTACTAGTACCAAAAGTCTTAGAACTGGGACTGTTTTGCGTGAGTGTAGGGTGAAATAAAGAGATGAGACAACATATTTGGATTTAAATATGGGCCACATTTATTAAGTCGGATCTGCATAAGGGAAAACCTAAGCAGGCATCTAAGTAATGGCTTCGTACTGAGCCGCCCTAGGAAAGGGCAAGCCATTCTTACCCCGTGGGGTGGCGCCTGCCATCGCGCCACTCCCGGGGCTCCCTTTGGGTAGGGAGGCATTCCTGCGTCACTACCCCCGTGCCACACGGCTCCGAGGATGTGAGTAAGGTTAGCCTCAGAGGTAAGCCTTAACCTTTCAGCTGTTGCCACACGGCTCCCAGCCTTGGGCTTCAGGCTCTACCCCTCACCACAATGGTGCCTGAGAATGCTTACCAGCCTCCACCCACTCTAGATGCCCGCGCCTAACCGCCAATAATTGTGACCAATTGATCAAATCAACCTATTTACAAATGATCGAATTAACCTATTTACTTCACCCATCTTGTCTTACAGTATGGAGTAGGTGAAAAAACACACAAACAATTCAGATTGTGTGCAAAAAATTCCTACTCGGTTTCCAAAGGGACAACCAGCAAAGCCCATACTGCCAACAAGGGAGGGCGGGAGGGAGCAGCCGTTGAAAGAGGTGGAGGGAGGCCTGCAGCTTGCTTAAATAGCTGCAGCTCCCTCCATTGCGTGGCGCCATATGAAGCAGCCAATGGGCTGCCTCCACGCCTCGTCTCTTCCCCCACACCGCAATTGGCCCCCACCGCGCCCAGGCATGGCCGGGCGCGGGTCTGAGGGCACTTGTATTCACCTTAGAGCTTGGCTGAATCTATGTATAAAGCATGTAGTTTCACAGAGAACATGGTATAAATCTTTTAGCTCCTTATAAAGAAATATCATTTAAGTTTTCCTCTGCTTGCTATATAAAAGACATTTTCTTCAGAAAAGCATTACCTAGATAGTTGCTTTATGGATGCAAGTTGTTTATTAAGCCAATAATTCCAAAGACAGTTTGGGAACAAAAAAGCCAAGAAAACACTGAGTTGCCTACTGAGATGTCAGAAATGTAAATCCCTCTTTTGCATTTCTATAACATATATATAACAAACAATAGTTCTTAAAAAATCTTTCAGCATTATTTGTTTCAAGATCAGGCCACCAGATTGGAGTGCTATTGGGGATTGAAGCAGAGAGAGAATAAATATAACTGTCTAAAATAGTGGGGTTTGGTTTTGTGGCTGTTTTTAAAAAAACTAAATATGGTCCCTTTAACTCATACTGTAGTTGTTTAATCTATCAAGCCATTCAGTATGTCCAAAACACAAGAACTGTCTTCACTTTCATTGTCCTTGAATAGAAAGACGTCAGTGAAATTACCATTGCCATAATGTAATTTATACCATGCTAGACTAGATGTCTGCTTCAGGCAACTTAACAGAATCACATACATAAAATATACTACTTAAAATAAGCAATAAACATATACAGTATAAAGGTCAATATAACACTCCAGTAAAACCAAAATGTCAGACCACTTACAGTTATAACTACTTAATACTGCTTTGGGTTCCAAGCAGCTTTTCCATAAAGTTGATTTCATGTAGTTAGTATTTGCCTGTACTTTCTTTATATCGGGTTGGATCCAAATGTTCTGTTCCATGAACAGAATCTCCTTGTTAATGGAATAGAATATTTGGCTTCAGCTCATTGTATTTTATTTGATTCACATGTGTCTGGCTTTTCTGTCCTTAATGCGGAGAGTGAAAGATCAACAATTAAGTTGGATTATATAATAAATAAATGAATTGTACAAACACTTTAAAAATACAACAAATTTTGTAGCCACAAAAATTAAAAGCAAGCAGCTTATTGTATAAATAAAGCAAATTAACATGAAAATACTCAAATATAATAACCACCAAATGTGTTTGATTTGTAATTTTTTCTTCAATGATCTAGCAATATTACATACATATATGGAAAAAATAGAACACTGCTTCTCAACCAAATCTGCCCCAAAAGTAAAACAATGTTTTACTTTACTAATCCCTGTAAATCAGTTGGAAATTCTTATATGTAGAAAATGGATATTAAGAATAACTAGAATTTTAAAAAAACCTTCAGATAATCACGTAACCAAAAATATACTCCCCACTTTAAAAAGCCGTTATTATATTCCTATCAAAGACAAAGGTAGCAAATTCTATCTATCTATCTATCTATCTATCTATCTATCTATCTATCATCTATCTATCTATCTATCATCTATCTATCTATCTATCTATCTATCATCTATCTATTTTCACAGACTTGGGAAAATAATTAAGAGGAGGCGAGTGGGGGAATGAAAAAATTAAAGCTCAATTTATTAATGTTCATAATAATAATAATAATAATAATAATAATACATTGTAACCATTAACTTACCCAGGTTGTAATGGAACACAACAAAGAGTTCAAATACTATTAGAGACTGCAGGCAATATGTCTGGAGTCTTGGTTAACATGGATAGAAATGATCAATGCCCTAGGTGTTGCTGTTAACGCTTACTGCAGTGCCAATGCTGCTGTCCATAAAGGATGCCCATTTAAAACGAAAAGGAGAGTAACTAATTTGACGAAAATATACTGTCAATCCACAGACAGAATCACTGCAGTATCAGTACCTATCCAAAATTGATGTAAACAAAGCAATGATACATAGTAAAAAAGAAATCAAATGTGAAAAATATTTGTAAAAATACATACTTGAGAATGTACTATTTATATTAAAAGGTACAGATCAGACTGATACCTATGGCAAAACTATCCGTAACCTTATTCAACTCATTTATTTATTTATTTATTTATTGCATTTCTATACAGCCCAATAGCTGAAGCTCTCTGTGCGGTTCACAAAAAGCAAAACCATAAAGTACAATTTAAAGTATAAAACGTAAACCACAATGTAAAAACACAATAGAAAAGTACAACTAGAATAAAACCGAGCAGCAATATAGAGATTTAAAATACAGATTAAAAGCAGGAAAGTTTTAAATCTATCCATTAGATTCTTCATTTCAATCATCAGGAGACTTGGCCTTTAAAATGTAGATCCAGTAGTTCTTTCTGCAGAAGTTTATGATATAGTTGAGGTCCTTTGGTATTGACATTTTCGAGGCAGAAAAACTTCAAATCACTCTGATTATGTCCAGGATCATGAAAATACTGAACAAGAGGGGCTTGTGTCCAGTGGTTTCTAATACAACTTTTATGCTCATAGATTCTAACCTTTATGGTTTTAGTTGTAGACCTCATTACAACTTTCACAGGCACAATACTCCTTTTGTATTATGGTTAAAGAAATATTGTTATGCATCACATATGTTGCTTGTCTCTTATTTTAGTGGGATCATTAGCCTTTTCTGATATTATTTGGATGCTAGGTTGCAACAAAGCCCTTCTCTTCCTATTCATGATGTTCTGCCTGCCCACTTTCAGGAGTTTCAAATTGTAATTTCTCGCATGAAACTGAGTGTAATAATATCCGCCCGTCTGTGGAAATCCTGTACATTGCTACAGTTTCTACATAGCCTATGCATCCATGAGTAGGAGGTGTGGGAGGGTTAATACTATACTCCATAGTAACTGTCATTATGCAAATTTTCCTTGACATTTTTATATATATTTCACAAGAGTAAACATGTATGTGGTATAGGAGAATTGATTTTATATTCACACATATTCGTATATATTCATAATTCTTTCTTGCTTTCTGTTTTGATTTTCTGCATAATCTAAGGTTTTAAAATCTTGTAGGCAGGTAAAAATAGGCTAGTAATAAATGGTAGAGACTACATCCACAGTTGCGTGAGCAGACTTCTACTTGTGCCACGAACCATTTCTGTTCTCTCCTTCCTTTGTGTGCCCCCTAAATCTGCTCTGAAGGATCCCTCAGCCCTCCAGAGCAGGTGGCTAGCAATAAATGATGGTGGATGCTGTTCTGTCAGTGATGGATTTCACCCACTACTTGCAGTGTTAGTGACAGAATAAAGAGGAAATATTCAGGAGCGCAGTTGAGCCTTAAGATGAACACTGAGAAGCATTTGGTGTATGAGTAGGCGAATGAAAGGTTTTTCAGCTTCTCAGTGTCACAACCTGTGTCAATGAATTCCATAAGTTTGTTATGCAATGTGTGAAGAAGTAATTTCTATTGTCTGTTCTAAATTTGCTGCCTATCATCTATAGATAGCTCTGAGTTTATGAGAGAAAACATATCTGTACTCAATTTTTCCACACCATGGATTATTTTATAAGTGAGTATCATGTGTACTCTTCGTCTTTTTGCAACCTTTGAAGTCCAAATGTGTACCTCTAGTATCAGAGGCAGTAAGCCTATATACACTAGTTGTTGGAGAACATGGGTGGGAGGGTGCTGTTGCACCCATATCTTGCTTGTGGTTCCTGATCGACAGCTGGTTGGCCACTGTGTGAACAGAATGCAGCACTAGATGGACCCTTGGTTTGCTCCAGCATGGCTCTTCTTATGTTCTTCTGTTAGTCTTTCATTCTAAGGAAGGGTTTATTAATATATTGAAGCTATTCTCACCGCAATTTCAGATATGAATTAAGGATCACCACCTGCCAAATGCTCATTCACTTCTATGTTCAATTGTTGTTATTTCTTGTAATGTTCAAAGAAGAATGGGGCATCTCCCTTGTGTTACAACATAGTTTCCATGAGAATATGACCAGTCTCACACATGCAGTTAAAGGGAGGCATTTTACTTAAAATAAGACAAAAATGATGCAACATGTTCTTGTTTTTTTAAAAAACAAAAACAAAGAGAAAACCAAATCTCAAAGTTCAGTTTTTATAAGCAATTTGTTGAGTTGGCTTTGCATTTTTATTTTAAACAGAATTTGAAAGTCAGCCTTCTAAGGATTACTTGGATGCTTTGAAAAAACTGAAGGATGAGCTGAATGAATTGGAAAGCAAGGTTCAGTCCATCATGAATACAGTGAATGATTTTAGTAAAGTTGAAGCAGCCTTGCAACAGACAAAGGTATGATTCCTGTTTGCACTTTACAGCAAATTTGGGTGTACTGGTTTTGCTTCTCCTTTTAAACTTCGCTGGCTACAATGTATGCCTCTGGAGTGTGGGTGGGGAGAAGAATTTGTAGAAAGAATTTTCTACAGACTTTTACATGTGAAAACTGCTCAGTAAAATAGCTGTGATAAGCAAGATGCATTGCAGAAATGGTTATGGATATGAAACACACATACACACACACACACACACACACACTAAGGTTAAAGTGAGTGATAAGTTCAAAATACCTATGTGTAAAAGTACCTTCCCATCCCACCCCCATAGCTTCAAACAAATTAGTGAGTGTTAGATAAGCTGTTTCATTTAGCAGCCACACTTGTTATTTCATTGCAGAGGACATTTACAGAGATGTCATTTTGCAAATGGGAGGGAAAGAAAGCGGCAAGCATCAGAAGCTGGAATTAAACAGACCACAGCCTTGTTAAAAGAACAGGCACAAATGCTTCTGCTAAGACTAATGAGGAAGGAGTAGTTCTAACCCCCTCCTAATAAACTACTCAGGGAGATTGGTATAGATGCGTTGTCCGAGGTTCTCAAATTGTGGTCTGTGAGCTCCATTTAGGTGGTTGTATAAAAGTTATGGAATGGCAGATTATCTAAGAGGATAACAAAGCCCTGGCCCACACTTATAATTGTCATAATACAGGACTTGGGCGCTCTAAATATTTCCCTAAACATTTTCCAGTTAAAGGTAACTTTGTGAACCTGACCTGATGCCAAAACTGATAACCATCATAACCACCCTCACCAAATTTTGCTCACGAAGGTGGCACATCCATCACATTAGAAAGGCAAGTTGATAGTTATTAAAGGCAAGGTGATGGTTATTAAAATACGAGTTACATGTGTGCTTTAATTGGCAGAAAAAAAATTATTAAGGGATTTGCAGAGACCCCAGCAGTTTTCAAGTGGTCCACAGCAAAATAGTTTAGAACCACTATTGTATCCTACTGCCACGATACTGAGAGGCAGGTGTAAAATAGGTTCCCCATGTGAGTCACCTAAAAATTCTGGTGCTTTCAAAACCCCAGACAGGAGCCCTAATTTCTGCTACCCCTTTCCTAGCTGAGATGGGTAACTTCCTGCTTTCACCCTATTGGTGGCATTTCCCATTTCCACACTGGTTGTTCTACCAAAGATGTGACTAAAAAGAAACAGTTTTCGAAGCCAAATTGAATGCAGCACCCATGATCCCAATTTTCCCCTCTGCCATTATAGGAGGATTGGTTATATTGCCTGTCCTGACAATAATTAATTCAGTTGTGAGTGATGCTTTATACAGGGCCTGTTTCTTCCTCATCTGAAATCTTATGAGAGTGTGTGGCCAAACCCCAGGTCTCACCAGTCTTTGCTCAAACCAGACCTCAAAGTCTTGCTGAGTAAGGGCAAAGCAGGTTGCCTATTCCTCCACATCTCCATAATCTCCACAGCTGTATGGAGTAGTGGCCCAGTGTTTTTTTTTTTCTGAAGCAAGGAATAGGGCTGTTGGACAAGAAGTTATAAACAATCATTGCGTGAAACTGTGATTCTTGCTTCCTCACAATCTCCCATTTATGAAGCTTTACATCTAGAAAGTCTTTCTGCTTATTATGAACCAAACCGTTGCGCAAGTGGTCCCTCCCACCAATTTTTTGGCACAAGCGCCCCCTTCCGCCAATTCCACTGTGCAAGCAGGATCTACCACTTGTGCAAAGGAGATTTAACGTTTCCTATAGGAAGCCCAGAAATGAGTGGAAATGCTAATTTGTGGACTAGGACAAGTCAGCAGATCAGCTCATGCTCCACTGACCTGCCCATTCCAGAAATGAGTATTTCAGCTCATTTCTGGTTGCTCCCCATTGCACAAGTGGTGCGTATCACTTGTCGAAGGTGCCCAAAGTAAGGAAGACTGTGGGCATCATAGTATTTTTTTTCTTTACACATCAACACCCCATCAGCAATCTACCCTCATGTCCAAATGTTTCACTCTCTTCTCCGGCCATCTGTTCTCAAACCATAGATCACTTCCATATTGAAGCTGCTGTTGTAAACAGTATTTCTAGAACCCCTATTATGTACTCATGACAGTGTTGAGTAATGACAGGGTGGGGGTGAAATTCAGGCAAAATGTTGAAAGTGGGTAATCTGGAAGAGTTTAAGGCATCAGGATTGATTTTTGCCCATGCCTTTCCTTTACAGCATAGAGTTGTACCACGGTGCCCATGTTCATACCCCTTTGATGGGAATGCATGTCTCTTTGAGATTTTGCTGGCAGCAGGGTGGGGGTAATGGATAGAATGGGTGAGATGTGTCTTAGGAGTTTCATATTATGTACTCCTATCGTAAAACATCAAGCATAGATCAGGATTTTGAATTTATCCACATTAAAACAACAACAACAAAACTTGAGGCTTTGGAAATTATATTGAAACAAATCTCATTTTGGTATAGACAACATCCTATATTACTACGTTTTCCTTGTTTGTAGTAAGAGCCTTCTCAATAGTGGCACCCCAGCTGTGGAATAGACTCCCTGAAGAGGTTCACCTGGCAGCTATATTGTTAACTTTTCAGGGTCAGGCAAAGAAAATGCTTTTCTCTCGAGCATTTTAGAGGCCTAGTTCTAGGTTATTATGGCTGTTTTATTGATTCCTGTGCTGTTCGTTTTTCATTATGTTGTATTTTGTTCTTGTAATTGTTTTATTGTATTTTTTATTTGAACTTATTT
Organism: Anniella stebbinsi; assembly: GCA_029215795.1. Lineage (NCBI taxonomy): Eukaryota > Metazoa > Chordata > Lepidosauria > Squamata > Anniellidae > Anniella > Anniella stebbinsi. The sequence continues at coordinate 195,960,193 of JARDYH010000003.1, forward strand.
TAATTTAAATATAATTTTAAAATTATATTTTAATTTTTTAACTAGTTGTAATCCACACAGAAAACATTAGGTATTGGGTAGATTAGAACTGTAATAAATTAATCAATAAATTTGTAATATGTACAACTAAAGATAATGCATACCATATAGAATATGGGACTGCTTCTTCTTGCATAAAAGTGAAATGCATTTTTGTTGTTTAACCCTTTCCCTGCAGACAGTTTGTGAAACTCTGGAAAATCAGAAAAACGTAGTGGATAAACTTGCTGCAGATACACAGGTCTTAGAGAAGCATATTCCAGATGAAAAATCAAAGCTCTTCAAGCAAGAATTCAAATGTCTGCAGGGATACAGGGAGAAGTTAAAGCAGAAGATTTCTCAAGATGTTCACCTACTTGAAGAAATTATTTCCAAACTGAGAATATTTGAGGTAACCACATGAGTGTTTGTGTTGACTTAAACCCTGTCTAAAAAGCTTACTCATCCACAGTTTATGTGCTGCATGTTGTAACGTTTGTCACTGTGAAGTAATTCCCAAATGGTGTGATGACAATGACATGGGTCAGTCACCCTGCTGCCAGAATTGAGTATATTGACTACAGTGGATTTGGGACATCAGAAATAAAAACTACGAAGGAATAAAAACACTCTTGGCAATTCCCCTTTTAAGAGGCTTGGACTCCATACTTTTTATGCCTAATTGATATGAGATATTGCTGTTTAGTTATTGTTGGCTCAACATCATGTTCTCAATTTCTCTAATGTTTTTCACAGATGCATTTGTCGTTTTTCATTATAAGATAAAAGTTAATACGAAGTGTGTTGAAAAAATGGAGTTTGATTTATTACCTTAAATATTTATTTTCCACATGGTGGTTTTGTTTTCTCTGGAATGGCTATGGACATCATCTACATTTGTGAATAAGGCTGTTATAGGGAGAAAGAGCTGAATAGTGGACTATAGTGTGAACCGGAGCAAGGATAATAGGGTAAAAGCAAGGCTGGGTTCTGGGAGCTGGTGCACAGACATTGTTCCAGTGCTTTGTGCTTAGAAGGGAAGGCTGCAGAACACCAGTTCCATCTCAGGCATGGTCTACTCAAGAGTCCTTATTCCTCAGGTGAGCACTCCTGTATCTAGATCCAGCTAGACCCGCACCTTTTAGGTACTTGTGCTCCCTGGGTCTAGGTGGCCACTCGGCATCTACCCTTGACATCAAGAGGACCTAAGTATGTCTTGAGGAGAAGGTCCTCAGCAAAAGTCGCTCCTCTGCGATGTCTGCTTGGAGGACTCCAGGTCATCCTCAGAGGAGGATTCCTCCGGACGGGGCATGGCAGTATTTTTTTTTTATAATAATTTTATTAATTTTCAACATATAGTACATAAAATAAACACAATACATATACAACCCTCCACAACTCCCCTGTGCTCCCCTACCCATGAGACCTTCTTACTTTATTGTTTTATACATTTTCCAAAAATTGCAATGATTCTTTTGAAGGTGTATATCCCCTCCCCTTTACTAAAACATATTCTAGAAATAAACCCCAAATACTTCCAAAATCATTCTTTTTAGTTAATCCCATCCTAACTTTCATTATACATGTTAATCTATCGTTAATTGCAATATCCCACACTCCTTTATACCATTCTTCTATACCATTCCCTTGTATTTCCAACTTTTAGCTATCATTAATCTAGCCAGTGTCAGAAGATTGTTTATCAATTCTCTTATATTATTCTTACCATATTCTTTATCAAATAACCCTAATAAAGCTATATTTGGACTTATTTCCACATTCTTATCCAATATCTCACTTATCTCCTTAAAACTCTTTTCCAATTTTTTTTAACATATTCACATGTCCACCACATATGGTAATACGGCCCCACATCCTGACAACCCCTCCAACATAACTTTGATATTTTGTTATCTATCTGATGTAATCTTACAGGAGTGAGATACCATCTCCAGATTATTTTATAATGATTTTCTTTTATTCTTATTGAAAGCAACTTTAAAGTTCTTAATTCCCATACCTTCCCCAATCTGTCCCAAGTAATTTGAATTTTTAAACCTTCTTCCCAGATTGTTTTCAGAATTTCTTGAGATCCATCCTCCTTTAACAATATCTTATATATTTCTCTTGTTATACCTTTTTTACTTTTACTTTTATTTTTATTTTCTCCCTCCTTCTCTCTAGACTCAATTAGCTTTTCAAATCTTGTTTCCTTTCTACAGTCCTTATTTTCCTTTTTCCATTTTTGTGTCCACTGTTCCAATTGTAAAGTCTTAAACCATAATTTTTTTTGCCTTATTAGAACCTCTTCTATTTGCTTTTTATCAACCAATCTCCTTACCCAATCTTTCACTTTAATTATTTTTTCTCCCGCAATAACCCTTCCAGTTCTCTTCTCAAATTACCTGGAAAGTTTTCCAGTAAAACCACTGGGGTCAGAGGGGAAATTCCTGGCAGTAGTTTCTTCTTATACCTTTCCCAGATTTCTATGATATTTATTAGGATGGGATTTTCCAAATCCTTCAATCGACTCTTTAGTATTTTACTAAAAAAAACATTTTGTAACTTTAACTCTATATCTCCTGTCTGCGTCTTTAACCATTCTAAATCCTCTTCCCCTACTATACTATTTATAACATATCTTAATTGGTTAGCTATATAATACATCTTTATATTCGGGAGTCCTAACCCTCCTTCCCTTTGAATCTTATACCATTTTGTCTTATTAATTCTTGGTTTTCTATCCCCATTACAATAATTATTTAGCATGCTTTGTCAACTTCTTAATTCTGTTATTTTAATTGGTAACATTCTAAACAAAAAATTAATCTTTGGTAATATTTTCATTTTAATTACTGCTATTCTACTAAACCATGAATGCTTTAATTTCTTATAAGCCTCTAACTTTTCCATTATTTGTTTTTTTAACCTACTAAAATTTATTTCCTCTAAGCTTTCTAACTCTTTCGTAATATAAACTCCTAAATAGCATATTATATTTTTAACCTTCAAATCTAATTTTAAACTACACTCATCCCTTTCTACTTTATCATAATTAAATAACATCATCTCTGATTTCCCCCAATTTACCTGTAATCCAGTAACCTCTCCAAATTCTCTCAAATGTTGTTTTATTTCTTCTATACTTCCCCCCGGATTTTCTAATGCCAATAAAGTATAATCCGCAAACATATTAATTTTTATTTTTTCCTCCCCTCCTATCCCTTTCAGCCTCTCATCCTCCCTGATAACATTTGCCAGTATTTCAGTCACAATTGCAAATAATATTGGGGAGAGAGGACACCCTTGTTTTGTACCTGGGGCTAAGGTAATTTGTTGTGTTAAGCCGTCATTTACCATCACCTCCGCCTTATTGCTTGCATAAAGCTGATTAATCACTCCCATGAACCTTTCTCCAAAACCAAATATCTTTATAATAGTTTTTAACGCCGGCCGTTCCACGCAATCAAAGGCTTTAAAAATATCCAGTGCTATCAACCCTGCTTTTAAATTCCTTCTTTTAATAATATTTATTATATTTAGTACCCTCCCTATTAAATTTGGCATTTGCCTTCCTGGAATGAATCCACATTGATCCTTTTTTATATACTCATTTATAAAAGTGTTTAATCTTGTTGCCATAATTGCTGTAAATATTTTAGAATCTTGATTAATTAAAGAGATAGGTCTATATGAAGTTGGATCCGTTAAATCCTTATCTGATTTCGGGATTAATATTATCAACGAATGTTCCCATGATGGCGGGGTCTTCTCTCCCTTTATTATATTATTATATAATTTTTCAATTTTTGGTACTAAAAGTTCTTTAAATAACTTATAATATTCCGGCCCCAATCCATCAACTCCTGGAGATTTCCCTCCTTTCAATTTATCGATAATTCCCTCTATTTCTTTTCCCGGCACTAATGCTTCCATATAATCCCTATCCTTATCTTTTAATCTTAGCTTCCAATTTTTCTCTATATATTCCTGTATTCTTGTTTGTGAACCTGCTTCTGATGTATACAAATCCTGATAAAATTCCTCAATTTTTAAAAATTTATCCTTCATTAAATTACAATTTTTCCCTGTTCTATCTTTAATTGTCCCTACTATATTTTTTTCCTTCTTTGATTGCGTGGACCTTAGGGCATGGCAGTATTGAGAGGGACCAGATGGGTCAAGAAATAAAGGGAGAAATGGTGGTATGTTTGAATGCAGTATATATGGATCCAAAGGAGAAGGATCGGTTGATTGTGGTGGAGAGGAGGGATAATGGTAGAGAAGATTGCAAATAGAAGGGAATAGGATAAAGGGGGCATAAGGAGCACTTGGCCATGTGATGGTTCTTTAAAGCAGGTAAAGTGAGTTGTAAATGTTATGTGATACAGAAATAATATTTCTCCAGAAGAATCTTTTACTACTCTGTTCTACAGATCGGGGTACATCTTAGTCTATAGCAAATATCTTTGGGACTATTGTGTGTTCAGTCTGTTTTGGAAGCTTTTTTGTAAGCCGTAAAAGTCAGCTGGTAAAAAAATACTAAAAGCTGTAGGTAGAACAAAAGAATGTCAAGAATATGGACATAAATTGTTCCTCTGTATAAGTACAATAAGGACTTTGAACACCCAGAACACGTGTCATTTAAAATGGCAGCATATGCTTTTTAAATAGTGAAGAATAGAAATGAAAAAGCATAACTGAATTCTGGCTGTGATATTTCTAAAACCATTGAAGCAAATTGTATAGGTTGATCTAGAATAGAACAGAGTTTAATTCCAAGTCCAAACTCTGTTAAGTTCAATGGTCTCTAGTCTTGTCTCATCCTCCTTGACCTCTTCTGCTTTTGATACAATTGATCAAACTCCTTTACTTATTTTCCTTCCCATCTAGTGCTCTTTCAGGATCCATCTTCTCCCTTGGGGTCTTCAGGGATATTTTCAGCCATTTCTCTTCTCTTTTCACACACTGTCCCTGGGTTACCTCCTCAAATCTCATGGATTTCAGTACTACTTGTATGTTCTACCTCCCTTACATTGGGATTTCCCTCTTCATTCAATCCTTTATGAATTTTCCCCACTTTTCTACACCTGCTTACCATCTATTTAGTCTTCTGCCTCTACATCTGTTACTTCTTGGGGCAGGGTTTTCTCTTCTTGCTGCTGTTCTGTAAACCACTATACCATTAAAAATGCTATATTGGTAGTATTAGTAGTAATAACATACAATTATTGGATCCATGATTATAGGTCAGACTATGTGGACAATATAAAATCATGCTTTAGGACCTTAAGTTTATGTTACAAGCCTTTTGATACTTGCTAAATATAGCTCCATCTTCAAAGTGCATGAAATCCTTCCAGCCCTTGTTCTAGGCTGTTATAACCCTCCAACAGGCTTCCTAAGGGCTGTATTTCTCTTTCTTGAGTGTATGTGCCATCTTTGGCTCTTTTATGTTTGTTTAATTGAATTTTTGGTTAGCAAGTGTTCACATGAGCCTGAGGAACATAATATGAACAAGTATTTAGTGTTTTTCTCTCAATGATGGCAAATACCTTTTGAAAATCTCTAGTTCTGGGTTGCTCTTCACAATTCATAATACTTCTCAACTTTGCTGTGTTGTATTCAGGCCGATTTAAAACTGGTACAAAGATGGTTGAATGGTGTAAAGGACTTCTTAATGAAAGAACAAGCCATCCAAAGGGATCCTGAAGGTCTTCAAAGACAGCTTGATCAATGTATGGTAAGACTTGCTGATGTGCAGTGCTGTTGCTTCTTCACCTTCACCTTTTGTTTATTCCGTGGCTATTTCTAAGCATTGTATAGAGCAGGAGTGCAAAATGTTTTTGGACTGCAACTCCCATCAGCCCTAACCAGTATAGTCAGTGGTGAGGGGTGAAGGGAAGTTGTAGTCCCAACAATATTTGGAGGGCCTCATGTTCTCTGTTCCTGGCATAGAGCATTCCATTAAGCTTCTGTTACTGAGGAGCTCTATCTATCTGCCATTTTAAATATACTCCTAATTCCTTGACTCCAGAAACTTCCATGTTGCCCAGGCATGGTATGTCAACTTGGACATACAGGGCAATAAAGGAGATGCACATGAACTTTTGGGATCTCCAGTCCTATAGAATGGTTATGGGACCTGTGTAATATGCAGAGGCATTCTTCCTGCCCAGTCCCTAACCCAATCAAGCCATCCTAGGTACACTCCGGATTGGCCATCCAGAGAGAAAGCTCTGTGCCAAAGCACTGTCACCACTGAAAGACACATTAACGTTCATTAGTATCTGTTAAAGTTAAGGACCTACCCAGAAGGTTTGCACATGGACTTCTTCCTTTGTACTCTGCATTTTGCACTCACTACCTATGGCAAGCCCAGTAGTACTCTAGATATCCCCTCACCCTCCATTTGTTCTTAGGGAAAACTCCTTTAAAAAGGCCTTATTTCTAGTAAGAACTGTGTATGTTATCTCAGCAGCTCATGCTGCCCCCTCCCATAGATTGTTTATATCCCATAGTCAGCTTTCCCCTCCTACCCCCCACCCCCCATCTTCCATCCTCCCTTCCCTCATGTTCTTCCCCCTTCAGTTGTTTTTATTATTTTAAACTCAAAAAGTTAGGGCTTAATGGGACCTAACAAGGCAATGCCAGCCTTTGGATTGCCATCATCTTTTTCCTGTGCTTTTAGCAAACTAGTCTTTCAGGGCTTAGTGATTCATAACTGTAAAGAAAAAGCTCTTATAACTCTGGTTTTCAGTTCACAAAACAATTTTCCAGATCATAGCAGACATTGAACAGGTCCCCTTCTATTCTCTTCACCTTATAATAATTAATATTTGCATTTAATTTTTTTCTCTTTAATCTTTCCTTCCTTCGCCACACTTGCACCAATGATATTTGCCTATGTCTCTGTGGGTTGTTATCTGCATTCAGGTCCTTATTGTTATTTCAGTTAGAGCTCTCATGTGTCTATGCAAACCCTTGTGCTTTCCTATCTTTATTTGGAGCAGCCTCTCCTCCTCTTTCTCCCTTCTAAATCTTTTGCATGCCACTCTGTCTCAGGATGTCTCTTCACCATGGCATTAATTAAATAGTTGCCAGCCTTATGTGCATGCTGCCTATGTATATACTCCTTTAAATTTTGTAATAAACTATATAATAGACTATTCCAATCTTTGGGTTTCTTAATGCTGATTCCCCGTATTAGAGAGCCCAGTTTTAGGTCTTGTGTTTTTCCCATTTGGGCATTCCAGCTCCTGTTGCTTTGCACCATGACTCTATGTTAAAGATCTTATTAATATGTGTTCCTCATGCACACATGAACATTGCATGTGTGGACATGGACACATAATAACACTTTCCTCAGACAACAAAGACAAAGCTAAGTAGTGTGTGGTTATATTCCTTTGATGTGTGAAAGCATGCAATGTACTTGCACTTTTTGAATCTTAATTAATTTTTAAAAAATAAACTGTTAAAATAGTTCAGTATTTACAACTTTCATATGGATGCTAAAATTTACTCACGTTATAAATGAAAGGCTCTTACAGAGAAAGGTATGGTATAATCCTAATGAATCTGATAATGAAATGACCGGTCGCTTGACCCATATAGCAAAGCAGAACTATGTACTGCTTTCTTTATGATTCCAAACTTGGTATGTTTTGACTTTTAGATCAAACTATGGCGTTTCAAGCAACTGGGCATATTTTTCTATTTTCTGTTTGTTCTTTGAATGTTTTAATATGAAAATTAAAACAATCTTTAGAATTAAAAAAATCCTTAGGTGATCTCCCATTCTCTAGTAATATATTACAAAAACAATGTTGCTCCAGTAAAAAAACATAACCAAAATCCACAAGAAACTGCACTGGTAGTGGTGGTTAGTGGCGGTGGTGGGAATATAGTGGCATTAAGATTATTAACATTGGTCACATTTGGAAAAAGGTGACATAAAACACATGTGGTTACAATTTTGTTAAAACATGGAAAGGCTGCATTGAAGTGTGAGGTGTTAACACACCTGTAGTGGTTGGCTCATGTTACGGCTGGTATGAAAAAAGCTCTCCCCTCCATAATTCAAAGAAGTTTCAAAAGTCCCTCTTCATGTAGGTCTTCTGTTCAAGAAATGCAACACAAAGCCCCCTTTGGACACACAGAAATAGTTGTGTAATTCTTTGGATCCTAGCCAGTCTGGTAGCTGTGAAATGTGTAGTTGACCATTTATCCCTAGATTACAGGGATAGAATCAGGGGAACCTTGACACTCTACTTTTGGGCCTCAACTCCGAGATAATTGAAATAGATCAAAATCCAGAAAACAGGCAATTCCCATGATTTAAGCAGCTTGCTTTATAAAATATGAGAAACTGATTTTGCAAGTTGAGAATTTCACAAGCCATTTCTAGTGTAATATTTGGGTGTGGGTAGCAATTGTGTGTGTGTGTTAGGGGGTGCTGTTCAAAGGAAAAAAGAAGACCCCCCCCCCCCAAGTAGATATTAAAATGTTTTCTCTTCTTTCTGATCAGCTGTTTGTTATTGAAATGGAAAAGACGGAGTTGTCTTTAAAACAGATGAAAGAAATAGATTCTGCTTTAAGAGGCCAGCCTGTTAATGCCTGGGTGAAATCAAAGCTGACAGATGTCCAGTCACAGTGGGAGAAACTGAGCAAGCAGGTTAGTTACTGGTAGTATTACTCTTTATTTGCATTATCTTATCTGTCATTCTGTATTCATGGTACAAGCTTAATTGTGTACCTTGCACAAATAGAGCACGGTAGGCATGTAATAACAGGTGGACTTATACTAGTTTGCTTATTTTTATATCTAAATTTATTTTATATATAAAAATTCCCATGTAGCCCAAACTATTACCCATCTCAGTGTTTTCATTCCCATCCGAAAAAGGATCCTATTGTTTTTCAAAATGAAACTTGCCCATTCACATTGAAATAATTAGTTTAGTGATTATTGCATTGAACATTATATGGAGAAAGCCAGAATGTGGCCCTGTGTGCATGTGGCATTCATTTCAATTCAGGATTATTCAGAAGGAGTGTCTCCTGGATCACAGCCTAAATTTTGTTTTTAGGTAGCATGCATATTAAAGAATTATTTTATACTGTGTTCCCTTCTCAGTTACACTGCTGGCTGTTTTTGTAATGGCTATTAGTCAAATACAATAAAATGATTTGATTTGATTTGATACACTGCTGGGCAAATGCAAGAGTGCCAGAGATCAGTGAAAGTTGAAAGGAAATGTTTGTAACTCTACATAAAATAATGTTTTATCTGAGTTGCCATTTCATCTGGGTTGCCACTCTAGTAAATCAGTGTTATGAACGTAGGAAGCAGCCTTACATTGAGTCAGACCATTGGTCCATCTAGCCCAGCAATGGCTCCCCAGGGTTTCAGTATTGTCTTTTCCCAGTCGCCGATAGCTTTTAGTCCTAGCCTGGCAACATTAGCTTTGCAAGCAAAAGACAAACTGGCTTCGTTCAGAGAACACAACAGTCAATGGTGGTTTAATAGTCCACTCCATGGTTGATTATTGAGGGGGTACTCCCCACATGACATTATTTTAATACACTGTGGTGTGGATTAAGGCCAGCATCGAGTTGACTATAAGTCAACGGTGTATTTGATTGACACATCCCCCCTCTCTCCCCCCCTCAGTCCACCCTGCTGGTATACCATTAGCCATTGCGAATTTTGCCAGCTGGACTAGAGCGGCAGCCACCTCTTTGGCTGCTCTTGCCAGGGGACTCTAGTTGCCAAAAATAACCAACTGTGTGCAACGAAATAGTCAACACACAACATGATAACCGATGGTTGTTCAAATAATGAACTCTGTGTTGTGTTGGTTATCTCGTTGGTTATTTCATCCGAATAGCCAACCGTGGTGTGTAAAAGTCCTGAGAGATGGCACAATAACCCACCGTTGACTATTTAACCCACTGTTGGCTATTTAACTCAATATTGGTTATCTTGTTGTTCAAACCTAGTGTCCGAGTTTTGGCCATCCAAAATGGCAGCTTGAGTCTACCATTTTTGTTGGTAGAGCAGTTCTTGTTTAATTGGTTGCCTTGACAATCAACACTGGGACAGTTTGAACACTATGGGCAATACTGTGGATTATATGGACCACACTCTGTCCATATAATCTGAAATGTAACCCTTTATCACTATCTCATCCTATTCTCAGATGTTTTTTTTAAAGAAGCCAACCTTTCAATACTTGTGGACACATATTCAGGGGAAGATGCATGTTAGAATCAATTTGTATGGGCTTGATATTGTAAGTAATGTGTATTATTTTGCCTGAAGTTACCAAGAGCCAAGACATCTGAAGGGGAAAAAAATCAACACACTAGACTCATATCCTAGAGATGTGTATCCATAGATTTGTTAGTACTTATAGCTGTAATGAATGTTCTGTGGTCAGAAATAAGAAAATTCAATTGCTTCTGTCAGTTCCAATGACCTATAATAAAAGTTATTTCTTTGTAACCATAGCAACAGTATGTCCAATATAATTCCTGCTTTTTTTTAAAGTGCCAAATGGAATTATTACCCAAAATGTAATCTGCTAAAACTTTCAGCACTCTGATATCCATACTTCTTCCTTGCATCAGTGCTAAAAGAACCCTTCAGATGATGCAGACCGCATTCACCAATACTATTCCCTTTATTTTTTTTGGTTGAATTGCTAGATCATTAGTCAGAAAAATCAATTATCTGAAAGTCAAGAAAAAGCTGTAAACCTCAAAAAGGATTTGGCAGAGATGCAAGAATGGATGGCTCAGGCTGAAGAGGAATATTTGGAGAGAGATTTTGAATACAAGAGTCCAGATGAGCTGGAGAATGCCGTGGAGGAAATGAAGGTCAGAAATACTAGAAAAGTGTGATTTAATATGTATGTGGCCACTGACCTGAAGTATATATTAGCCATTGATAAACAAGTAATTGCTTTTCTGGAAAAAAAAAGTTTTCAAAATATAACATACTTTTTAAACATTAACTACAGAATTAGAATAGTGGGATTTTTTAAAGTCTTGGCTACCCATCCTAGTAATTATCCCTAGAAACTCAGTGAACATGAGAGAAGGGGTGGGGGAGACACTTAGGTTTAAGAAAAATAATATTCTGCAAGACTTTTGGGAAGGGCAAATGTGCATCTGTATGTTTAATCATAGCTAAACCTTTTAGGCTAAGGAGAAATGGCATTTGAATTGTGGCCCTACATCCTGTTTTACTGGTGCTTAGCTGGACTGGCAGAAGCAGAAATTAAAGTTCTTCCTATACGACTAGGTTAGGGAGGTTCAGGGATTGAAACTTCAGGATAGATGATTTACACAGTGCTGAGCTGAATGCTAAATTAGCATATTTAGTGCACAATCATCTGCATGTTTAGACTAAAGAAACTCCTACAACTCCCAGCATTCCCCAGCCAGCATGACTGGCTGGGGAATGCTGAGAGTAGTAGGATGTTTTCTCTCTCTAAACATGTATGGGTTTGTGCTCTTAATGATGGAACTTTGTACTCTGAAAGTATGATAGGGAACAAAGAGCCAACTATGCCGTTTACCTTTCCCATCATCTCCACCACTACTGCTGCAATTGACTAGCTTAATTCCATTTATGTTTGCAGCCTAATCTAGGCAAACCTAAGAAACATATTTGATTTGTATTGCTTTAAAATGTTCTAATTGTAAAGAAAGTCAGCTTTTTCCTGTTTTCACATTTTCTGCAATGCAGTTGTAACAGTGCTTTGGTGGATGTTATTTAATTGAAATCTCAGTAGTCTGCTCATCAAATCATGTTAAAAGAATAATTCTTTACACATTAAAAAGTGTGGCTTCACACCTGATGATGATTTTTGAGATGAATGCCAGGGCTATTGTTGGAAATTCCAGATTTTTTAATTTTGAATTACACTTGGGCTATAGAGAAGCTTTTGAAATAGACTCGATTCCATGAAAGCTTATGCTATGCTATGTTGTTAGTCATTAAGGTGCTACAGGACTCTTTGTTGTTCGAGAAACAATTATAGTTGACAGCCTAATGAGTTTTTGCTTTTTTATATGCCAGTGTTCAGAATAAGAAACTATAGAGTAAATGTCTCCTGGTGGTAGAGAAAATGATTGACAGTAAAATTATAGAATCCTAAGAACCCTGAAACCATACAAAGCTCTGGAGCCAGCTAGCAGCGTATTTTTCGGCTCCACGGTTTGTTTGTTTTAAAATGAAAGTTTAACTGATTTTAATGGCCATAGAGTGTTTTAAATTGCTTTGTTTAAACTTACAGTTTTAGCTAAAGTGTGAGTCAGGAAAGCTGTAAATGTTTTGGCTGCTTCAAGGTCTAATCTGCTCAAGTTCTAATCAGCTGTGAGGAGGCTCAGTGAGAGCTCTTGGCGTTTGGACTGTGTTTGGAATTCTTCCGATAGACTTTACAAATGTACATACACAAGCTGCAGCATCTTATGTGAACTCCTGTCTCATTGCTTTGTGAATTTCGTGGACTTCTACTATTGTTTATCGAGTGGAGGACGTTGCAGAATGGCGTTGTTTGATTTTTTATCATCTACCTGCGATGAGCAGTAAGAGCAGTAAGAGAAAGAGACTTAGAGACCAGCCAGAGTCTCCACCATTCTGCTGTGAAGGCTGCATACCAACATATTTGATTCGGAGCAAGAAATAACTGTTTATAAAACCATATCCTGGATGTAAGAAACAGCACAAATAGCCCATCAAAAGCATCATGAAGGAATTTAAAAGAGCCAGGAATACCGATACTGATGAGGAGCTGGAATTACCAACCCCCAAGCAAACCAAACGGGACCACTATTTTTTGCCATCGACTAAAAAACAAAATGTTTCCGAGTTTACAATTCCGGTGGCAAATCGCTTAGTAACCATTGCTTTCAATTGACGATGAGGAGACACACTTTGAGTCCAAAAAAGTAGGGACAAATAATGGGGACAATCTCTCCAACGGAATCAAATACATCTCTCATGGGGAAATGAATCTATGGGATGTGTTAGAAAAGCAAACTATGTTAATCAGTCAGACAGTTCAGAACATATATAAACAAATAGATTTTGTTATCAGGAAGTTGGATATTATAGCTCGGGAGTATAGTGGCATTCAGACACATACCAGAGGAGGCTGTCAGCCTAAGAATGATGATAGAACTATGGTTTCCACAGCTAGATCAGCTACAATCAAGGGAGCAGTGTCTCTGAATACCTTGAGTACTGTAGTATTTCAACCTTGTGATTTGATTATTGATGTTTATCCCCTTACAGGATTTTCACCCAAATGAAATGTGTTTTGGGCCAAGCGTCATTTGCAATTACTGCTGGGTTTATCAGCAGGCAACATAGATCTAAAATCGGTGCAGAAAATCTTAGATAATGGTCACTCGCAGATAATGATTATTTCCTTTGAATCTAAAAGGATTCCATCTCTAATGCTGGGAACAAAGCCCAAGTTAACTCACTCAGGAGTGTTTCCTAATCGGTACTTTGTAGATACAGCAATAAAATCCCTATTACCATTTGGGAAGGGGGACAGTAAGAAAGCAATATCCACATTACCGTCTTTATTGCCTTCTAAATATTCCCCAATACCCTGTGAGGATCTCACCCAAGGGAAAGGCTTAATCCAAATATCTGCTGAAAATATCCCAAATGATCATAAGACTTTAGAGTCAGCTGCCCAATTAACTAACAAGGAAACTGCCTTAGGCAGTAAAAGTGGAAACACCCAGCTGACAGACTGGTCAGAGACTGTTGAATATAATCTTCCACTCTCATTTGCTAATTCACCTAAAAGAAATAATCAAGGGGAAATACACAGATTAACCAAGTTACAGGTTAGCTTGGACTGCATCGCACAGCTGAGCCATCCCAACGATGCTGCAACTGATCAGAATCAATCCCATGCTAAAGTGATTGAACCAGATTGCATAGTCAAAAGAATGGCTAACACTGGCAAGTTCCAACTTGTTGATGCAGATCTGCAAATCCAGTCTCCTCTAGAATTTGAGCTATCAACCTCAAATAACTCAGGTAATATAACCAAAACCAATTGGCTAAATTACCAAATCCTCAATACATCAGAGCTAGGCGCCTCCCTGACAACACCCATGGTTACAGGTAGCCCAAAACAAGTTCCACCAACAAAGGAAAATGGATGTGTTTTTTTAGACATAGACTCACTAAACAGTGAGGAAGTTCTAGCTGTAACATCTTAAATAACACAAGTCTAAAATTACTATCTTGGAACATCGCAGGATGGACCTCTAATCAAAACAATGGTCAATGCTTGAACTTTTTGCGGCCAATTTGATATTATTTTATTGCAAGAAACATGGCAAGAGGAACCTATACAGTTGAATGGATATGAGTGCCACTGTTTGGCAGCAATGCCCTCTGATAAAGGGGGTAGAGCCAAGGGTGGACTAGCATGTTTTGTTTCTACAAGCATTAAGGTAGATATAACTTTTATAACTCCTTGTAAGCCATTAGCAGTTGCTGTGCTAATCAAGTGTGCAGAAATACATCTAATAATAGTTAACATTTACTTCTCTCCCTATTCAACTAAACTGGCTGTGGATAATACGTGGAGGAGCTTAGATAAATATATAGAGTATCTAGGATCTTTGTATCCTGCTGCAGTATTTGTAATAGCAGGGGATTTTAATGCACGAATTGGAACAAATGATCTAAAATTATATGTCTCCTTTTGTCGTGTCCCAGACTTTGACACATTAGAGGGTCAGGACACTTTTCGTGTTTCTAAAGACAACAAGTTTAACTATGCAGGATTCAAATTGGTCCAATTCATAAAACAGAGAGATTTGCAGCTATTAAATGGCACAGCCAAAGGGGATCAGAGAGGGGAGTATACCCATTTCTCAAATCAGGGTGGCAGCGTAATCAATTATATACTGATTTCAAGACTAATTTCCAGGTTCCTTGCCCACTTTGAGGTTGGCACCTACACAGAAAGTGATCATCTACCATTAACTATGACATTGGCAAATATAATAGAGAGTAATACACGTTTACAATCCCAATATATCACTAACAGAGACTTAGGAGTGACTGGTAATAAGAGAATAAAGTGGACTCCCAAAACAGATCTAGCTGTGTCCCAACTTTTGCAATCAAAGGATTTCAGTACTTTACATGCTGCAATCCTTTCTGAAAAATCACCCACTGAAGCCATACGGGGATTTCAGGATCTGATTGATGGATTACAAGTATATTTCAAAACAGAAGCTAATCCAGGGCCGAGAAATACAATCGTGAACTCAAGTTGGTATGATAACGAATGCAGAATGGCCAAATGCCATATGATTAGAACTTATTGAAAATATAGAAATACCAGTTCTGTTTCTTGGTTGAGGGAGTACATAATAAGTCGGCAGAAATACAAAGCATTGATCAAAAAGAAAAAATGGCAGGATGGAACAACTGCCTGGCAATCATTGGTGAAAGCCTCTCATGCTAAAGATAGTTGTCTTTTTTGGCGCACAATGACAGGACTACTTGACAGGGCTTGCACCTATCCGCTATGTGTAATTAGACCAGATGAATGGATGTTTTACTACCAGGCACTGTTCTCCGATAGTGACATGTGCAATGGGAAGGCCCATCAGTCTAGGGAAGCCCCAAACAATCTACCACAATGTCCCCCTGTATCAACAAATGAGCCTAAGGATCTTATTTCCCAATTAAAGATAAATAAAGCACCCGGAATAGACTTCATACCACCAGAATTATTAAAATCTAATATCAGTTGGTGGGCCCCAATGCTGGCCACTGTATTCACTCATATTGATTCAACAGGAATAATACCCAAGGCATGGGATACTGCTATAATTGTCTCCGTATACAAGATAGATCCTAAAACTGAACCAGCAAATTACCGACCAATTAGTTTGCTGAGTGTAATTAGTAAATTGTATGCAAAACATCTATACAATAAGTTAATTAATTGGATGGATGAGGAGAATATCCTGTCAGATGCACAAGCCGGATTTCGACAAGGTAGATCAACTATAGACCATTGCTTGGTTTTGAACCATCTAATTGACAAATAAGCAAAAAACCCCAAAGGAGTGCTATATGCTGCTTTTATTGATTTAAAAGCAGCATTTGACTCAATCTCCCGCTCAAGACTTTGGGAAAAACTGGCATCTACATCTATGGATAAAAGACTAGTGTTTCTGATCGGATGTCTGTACAACAATACATGGCTGAGAATACGTTGCACAACGGATGGTGGTCTGACAGACTCAGTCCCCTCTAAAGAGGTCAAGCAAGGCTGTATTCTGGCCCCTGTTTTGTTCAATTTTTATATTAATGATATTGTTGAATCCTTATCATCTTCAAACTTTCATGCCCCAAAAATAGCCACAAAGGAGATCTCTATCTTAACGTATGCAGACGATGCAGTAATCCTATCGCAGACCAAAGTGGGATTAAGGAGGTTGTTAAGGGCATTCTCTATGTATTGCCAAAAAGAACATCTCATAATTAATTACGATAAAACGAAGGTAATGGTCTTTGCGAGGCGCTACAAACCACATAAATGGCACCTGAATGGGCACTTTATTGAGCAAGTTAAAGTATTTAAATATCTGGGAATAGTATTCCAATGTTCTGGAATATGGACAGCTCAGCAAGATTACGCAATTGAAAAAGCCACAAGAAGCACTAGAATTTTATTGAGATTTTATCGAACAAAAGGACGTAACTTTATTCCTGCGGCTCTCGAAGTTTTCAAAGCCAAGCCGACAGCTCAATTGCTCTTTGGGATTCCAATTTGGGCCAAAACCAATCTAAAAACATTGGAGGTAGTGCAGTCCAATTTTCTTAGGCAAATTTTTGCAGTACCTAATTGTGTTCCTAATGCCACTTTAAGGCTTGAAGCTGGTGTTAATTCTATTTACACACAGGTCTGGATGAGGACACTTATTTACTGGGTGCGGCTGCATTTAACTGCCACTGGTCTACTCCCTTTGTTATTGAGAGATTCCCACAAAAGCGGCTGGATGAAAGCTGTGAATGAGAGGCTAAATTTAGCAGGCTTTTCAGCTCAATACTTATTAGGACTAGGTTTCTTTAAAGCTAAGGAAGTATTGAAACAACTGTTATCAGACATTGAACTACAAAATAGCTTGTCCATAATGAGGAAATTGTGCCCTTACCTCAAACAGTCTACATTCAGTTCTTCAGATAAGACACCAGTCTACTTACAGCAGCTTACATACCCTAAACATAGAACGGCTTTCTCAAAAGCACGTTTTAATGTACTTCCTTCGGCAGTACTCGAAGGCTGTTATAAGAGAATCCCATATCAAAACCGGTTCTGTGTTTGTGGAGATGGAAATATTGAAACCATTGCCCATGTGCTGCTATTTTGTTCTTTGTATAGAATACTCGTGAAGAGTTAATTAACCCCTTACTACTGCCATATCCAGGGCGTTCAACTGATTATTATGTGAACTTCCTCCTTGAGGATTCTAATAGATTGGTTACAGCAAAAACTGCAAAATTTTTAGCAACTGCTATTAAAACGAGGGAGGCAATCACATCCGGAGCTCCGAATTGAATAAATGCAGTTCTAACTGCATTTAATGCTTTTATTTGCTTGGTGCCACCGAGTATATTTATGTTGAGGATTCCCACCCCTGAATATGGGACATTTTACTGTCTGCTTTTTGTATCATGTTTATTTTAGTGTTATAAATTGCAATGGCTATTTGCTCGATGCAAATAAGATTTGATTTGATTTGATTTGATTTTGATTTGACTTGGGCTATAGAGAAGCTTTTGAAATAGACTCGATTCCATGAAAGCTTATGCTATGATATGTTGTTAGTCATTAAGGTGCTACAGGACTCTTTGTTGTTCGAGAAACAATTATAGTTGACAGCCTAATGAGTTTTTGCTTTTTTGTATGCCAGTGTTCAGAATAGAAACTATAGAGTAAATGTCTCCTGGTGGTAGAGAAAATGATTGACAGTAAAATTATAGAATCCTAAGAACCCTGAAACCATACAAAGCTCTGGAGCCAGCTAGTATAAGGGCTAAACTGTTGTCCTAGATCTGGCGGATTTGAACTCAAAAACCCACTCAGCAATTAATCAGCCCTGGATTAAGTCTGTATTTTAGTCTAACTATCATTGCAGTGTAAGTGTTATGGAATAAAATAGAATAATCCCAATGAATGTCATCCTGTGCTTCCCGGAGGAAAAGCAGATCCAAATGTGATTAATAATACTTGAGAGCTTCAAGTGAGGATTCATGGAACCCATGGATTGCCTGATCTGTAATAATATAATATTGAAAATTAACTTTAATTAGAGTAAATTAATTATAAATGTAATCCTTCATTTATAAAGGCTACAGTAGCCTTCATTAATAAAGGTAAATAAAGGCGAAAATTTTGCAAATAGGTTCATCTTAATCAATAATGTCTTTCTTTGAGCAGAGAGCAAAGGAGGATGTGCTACAGAAAGAAGTGCGGGTGAAAATTATGAAAGACAACATCAAGATGTTAGCTGCTAAACTGCCATCTGGTGGTCAGGACCTAACAACTGAGCTTAACCTTGTATTGGAGAATTACCAGCTACTCTGCAACAGGATCCGGGGAAAATGTCACACTTTGGAGGTATGGTCCATAGACTCTTCACCCACTACTTATGATACCTGTGGGGGAGAGCATTGCAAATGGTAGTCTCCCAATGCTAAATTTAATGCCTACCCTAATGGTGTTCTTAGCCTTTAAAATATGCATTCAGATAGTGTCCTTATTTTAAGGTATTCCTGATTTGCACCTTAAAAAGTCAATACGTTAAATGCACTTTCATCTCTTTGTGATGAGGGGACTCATTTATAGAAAACTGGATATGCTTTATTAGTTTTTGCAGAAGTAAAGTGATATTTTCAAGTATTACATTTTGTTTTTCAATACCTGACTTAGGCTGTAATCTTGTACCCACTTATCTGGGAGTGAGCTCCATTAAATTCAATGGGATTTATTTTTGTGTAGAAATATATAGGATTGCACTGTTATTTATAAAATTCATGGAAACACAGGGAAGGGAACTTTTTATTGGTAACTATATTTTTGTATTCATATTAAATATATATCTTATTCAACAAACCCAGAAAGGGGATGCCTTATTGATTGTTATAAATAATATAACAATTAATATGTATGTGTAGCTATATTAAAAAAGAAAACAAAATGTAATCAATTCTATTAATTAGCAGGTTCAGAAACCTGTTATTATTTCAATAATAATGCTGACTTTTAGACAGAAATAGTCTCTTATATTGGTCTAAATCAGTTCACAGCATTGGCTCCAATATTAGCAAGAATTTGTGATCCATTGACAACAGAAAATGCTAATATATCATTGAAAAGCCAAAGAGAAATATATGAGGAATTATATTTAATATGATCATAATTTCTCTATTATTTCATATATGGGATTGGATGTATACATCTACAAACTTTCTCATTTAAAGTCACCCCACACATGCATCCCTAGATATGCATGATCCATCAGTAGTCACTGCTGAAAAAATTGGTCTTCTGTGGACATTCATATGAAGGAGCATTTTGTTCTCTCACATATTCTCCGTTATTAATTTCTTTATACAAACCATGATTAAACCAGGAATTTTCTAATGATAGTTTCCCATTTAGCTCAAAATGGGAAACTGTGGTTACCATTTTCAAAACTTGCCAGGTCTTACTGTGGTTTAAGATGGTTAATTAGAAGCTTTCTGGTTTAATTATGCCTTCTGCATAGGGAGGAGCAAATGAGCTGTGTGTGCAGGTAAAATGCTGCTTCGTACCATTGCTTATTTAGCTGATACATGATTGTCTTTAAATGGGCCACAGTGGACAAAATAGAGAAGATCCATTACTCTGTCTTGTGGCTCTCACACATCTCAAGGAAGTGGGCATGGAAGTTGTAGGAGGTTGATAGGTACTGGAACAGGTGAGGAGATTGAGGTGCAGATAAATTGCTGGGCATCCCATGAATGGACAAGAATTTGTGGACTATATGCAGAAGTTAATGAAAGTTTCCATAGTTGAAAAGAAACACTATTTAGAGTACCAACTCAAAGCTTGGGAAATATGTGTCTCACTAGGTTGAGTGGGCATCTCTCTCTGAAATGTAACCCTTACCTTCAGGAAGTTTGGTCTTGCTGGATTGAGCTCCTGCACTATCTGGACCTAGAAACTACCTGGCTGAATACTTTGGAGGAGAGGATGAAAAGTATTGAAAACTTACCAGATAAAGCGGATGCTGTCAATGAAGCCCTTGAGGTAGCATGGAGTAAAATTAAGTGCATGTTCAGGAAAAAGACTAGCAAATGTGCATGGTAGTTTTTTTTAAAGAACAGATTTTATTCCAACTACATTTAAAGATAGGATAATTGGAATGGTGATAAATGAATAGTCTTATCCTTTATAGTAGTTAACTTTTGTATATAAATAGATTGCTGCTTCAGAAAACTTTATTTGAAAAGTGGCATATAGATAAAGTATATTTTGTTTGATTTAATAACAGGCATATTTTGTGATGGTTGTTCTAAAAATTCTTTAAATATTGGCAGTTACGTTACTTAACTGGAGTGCCTTTTACTAGTTTTGGTTGATTCACCAGCTTCTGGAAGGTAGAGACCCGAATTCTGTCACCCATGGCTGAGAGGCATCTAGATCAGGCTGTTGCAATATGCTCTGCTTGGGCTTGCCCATGAAGCTGGTTCAGAAACTAGCGGGTGCAGTTGCTTGACTGGTATCAGGTGTGAGTCAGCATTGTGATACCATGCTGGTGCTCAAACACCCGCACTAGCTCCCAGTTTGATACTGGGTTCAATTCATGATGCTGGCTTTGTATAGGCTGACCATCTGAAAAGGAGGACAGGGCTCATATAACTTTAACAGTTGTAGAGAAAAGGAAATTTCAGCCAGTGTCATTTGTATGCAATTAGTTCCTGGTGAAATTCCCTCTTCATCACAACAGTTAAAGTTGCAGAGCCCTGCCTTCTTTTGTATATGGTCACTCTAGTATAGTGCCTGCACCTTTAACAGTTGTGATGAAGAAGGAATTTCACCAGGAACTAATGGCATACAAATGACACCTGCTGAAATTCCCTTTTCTCTACAACTGTTAAAGTTATATGAGCCCTATCCTCCTTTTCAGATGGTCAGCCTAGCTTTGTATTAAATGGTCTGGGTCCTGGATGTCTTAGGATGCATCTGCTTCTCCCCATAGTTTGAGATCAGCTGAGGTGGCATGGGGTTCCATCCTACTAGGTAACCAGATTGGGCTCTAGAAGAAGGCCTGTTGTCTTAGTGGAAATGGAAGGCACTACTGTGGGCTGTGCTTTGACTGCATCCTGTTTTGTGTTCTTTAGTTACAATGCCTTTTCTTTCCATTTGTTTTCAGTTGTTAGTTTATGTTGCATTGTTGGTGCTGTGTGTTGCTGGGTTTTTTTTCTTGCTCTTTTATTCTTCACTGTTGGATTTCTTGCCACCTTTTTAAAATTTATTTTTCTGTAAATTACTTAGAAACTCTTTTTGAGTGAAAAGGTGATTTAGGGGTTTATTTGGTTTTTTTAATGATGATGATGAGGATAAATAATGAAACGTGGTAAAAATGTTTCTGCTTTTGTCAAAGGAAAATGTTATGAGTTTCTCTAAAAAAAATGTCTTAACCAGGTATATTAGAAAATAAGCACACAGGCTTTAGTGCAGTTCTGTTCTCTTTAGTCACTCGAATCTGTTCTGCGCCATCCAACTGATAATCGGACTCAAATTCGAGAGCTTGGCCAAACATTGATTGATGGAGGGATCCTTGATGAAATCATCAGTGAAAAACTGGAAGCTTTCAATGCCCGCTATGAAGAATTAAGCCATGTGGTAAGAATTTGTATGAGAAGCAGAACGGATCATTAGTTTTCGCTCGTGTTGGTACTCTCAATATATAACTTCAAACAAAGTTTGAAATGGCCTTCACCATCTGACAGAAATCATTGGTGCCCAATAACAAGACCAGGCCTGCACAATTTGTAACCCACCAAATGAAACAATGCACAAACCTTGCACTGTGGCCTGCCATGTGTTTGAAAACCTCTGGGCACACAGTAAAAAAGGAAAGCTGGCTGAATTCCTGGATGGCAAGCACATATGGTAAGCTGCATTCAATTGGGTGGGTCACAAATCATTGTGCAGGTCAGAATAAATGATAACAGTTTTTGCTGAGTCATGGATGGGCCTCATCCATTCTCCAAAAAAAACATTTAGAGTTTGTACAGACATTTCTAAGCTATTGCTATTGTTGTTATAACTAAAGTAACTGATCCAAAACAAGGTGTGGTGAGATTGTGAGAGCACTTGTGTGCAGTGGGTGAAAGTCTCAGTTATAAACAGAGAGTTAGATGGAGTATAGTAACAGCTAATTACATGTGCTCTTAAAATTGCAAACTAGATTGAAGTCTGGATTGGTGATTCTAAATCATAGTAGTGACTGGCAGGGCATTATCGGAAAGTCACAAGTATTCCAGGTGAATAGTTCCAGATCATTTTCTCTTAAATTCCAATAAAATAAAGGGTACAAATGGTAGAATGCTAGTTCTTTTAAAGATACTTTGTTCAAGTTGTAAATATGGTGGGTAGTGGTTAGACTGTTGGACTGGTAGTCAAGAATTCTGGGTTCTAGTCCCCAGTAAGCCATGGAAGCTCATTGGGCGACTTTGTCACAGACTCTCAGCCCAACTTACCTCACGGGGTTGTTGTTACGAGGATAAAATGGTGAGGAGGAGGATTATGTATGCTGCCTTGAGTTCCTAGGATGAAAAAAGATAGAACATAAATTCAATAATTCAATAAATAAGTGTCTTATTTAATATATGCAGAGAGCTTTGGTTGTTAGACCGTATAGAAATGTAATAAATAAATAAAATCTAAACTTTGTTCAAGGCTTTCTGAGTCCCATGACTAAATCATTCCATAAGGGGGAGAAACCTGCATTGTACTGCCATACAGTGAATTTATAACACCTCAGTAGAGCCAAGGCTTCAGAGAGAGCTATTCTTTTGCATGAGTGACTCCCCTTACATATATTCAAAGCAGCTACTTGCAGTTCTATTCATATTTTCACTGCACAGTGCAACCTGTTCTGAAGATTGATGTGGTAAATTGGTTTTAAAGAACTACTTACCCTCTGTCTTGGAGTGAGAACTACTCTCTGACCTTTGAATGGTGTGATTGTGAAACTGTTAGGAAATGCTTGGAACCATGGGATCTTGCAAAGGCTGGATTGATGTTTGTTGACATCCATTTTGGGTCTAATTTTTTATGATATGGTGATTACAGGATCCACTTATGAGTTCAAACTATGCCTGTCTTTCCTCTTTCCTAGTCTTGTACATGTTTAGATGAAAGATGTTAATGGGGTAAGTCAATGCTGTCGTATGGGGATTCCCATGCTAGGAATCTCTGAATTATGTACCTTCCATAGGGTGACCCATAATGTTAAGAAAGTAGTGCTTGAGTCTTACTTTTAGCAGCAAGAAAGAAAACAAGAGGACAGTGTTTGCTATTCCCTTTTTATTTCAAATTTATATTCAGATTTAAAACAACTCAAAAAATATTTGTGCAAATTTATTTTTTTGCTCTTCCATTTAGGCAGTGAGCAGACAGATTTCCTTGGAGCAGCAGCTTCAGATGATGAGGGAAACTGAGCACATGTTGCAAGTCCTACAAGAAAATTTGAAGGATCTGGATAGGCAGCTAACTTCATACTTGACTGACAGAATAGATGCCTTCCAAATGCCGCAGGAGGCCCAGGTAGTTTCAGTAGATTGTTTTTTGTTTTTTTTGTCACACAGAATTTTGAATTGTAGGATGATGATAGATTTCCTCTTGAAGGGAATCTGTGCTGTATAATTTAGTGGTGTGTGTGTGTGTGTGTGTGTGTGTATGTGTGTATGTGTATGTGGGCAGATGCATTAAAGTACCTTCTGTAATGGGCCTAATGACTTTGAAAGAAGCAGGCCATCATCAAAGCCAGCATGACTGAAGTCGACTTTGTAGCATTCATAATAGACTTCTATAGGGTGATTTGTTGCTAGTAAGGCTGATACCTGCCATGTACTATTTTTCGCTTCTCCTATAATGACTTGGCAGAAAATCCAAGCTGAGATTGCTGCTCATGAATCCACCTTGGAAGAGCTAAAAAAGAACATGCGCACAGTAATGCCAGTTTCCCCAGAATGCAGATCTCCTCGTGGTGGGTCTCATCTGGATACCTTGCAGGTAAATATCACAAATATTTACTGTTTTCATTTTCTTATTTACTGGGGACAGAATACAAACAATTGAAAAATGAACAGATATATGAAAAATCTCAGTACTGCCGCTTGAATTGATTGAACAGAATTCTAAGTTGCTCTTGGTTTGAATACATTCCTTGGATTTGGGTCAATGGCAAAAAGAAAATGGGAGGTCTAGAACAGTTGCTTAGAAATAAATCATGCCTTGCAGTATTTCAAAATTCATGTGATACGTATTTTGCAATAATTATTATTGTTGTACATTTTTCGGTGGGTGTATATGGGAAATGGTTGGCATTTATTAGAGTATGTGGTGGTAAAGCAATTTTTTTCTTGATGATGATAATGATACAGCATCATCTATGTGCATGGTGCTGTACAAAGAGCAGGTAGGACAAATTTCTGACAAAATGAACTTACTGTTCAAAATTCAAGATGGTAAACAGGAAGGGAAGAGAAGGAGAGGTGGGATAATTAGGCAGATAAAATGTGATTGTTTCAGTTGCACATACTTAGCTTTGGTTACAGAGTTATAGGGCATGGGAACTAGGGAGTTGAGCCAAAGGTCCCACTAAAAAGGTGGGTCAAAGAAGGATTTGAAGAAAGAGAGCTGACATTATGCAGCTATTCTGGGAATTAGCCCCAAGCATATGGGGCAGCAAGGTAAAGGACAAGGTCACTTGAGGGAGTAGGAGACCTTTGGGCAGTTGAGAGGTCTCTATTTGGATCAAGATAATGGATCTCTAACCCAATACAAGTGCTAATTAGTTTACCAGTACGAGGATGTTTGTGTCACTGTAACAGTTTTACATACATTTAAACGTTAATGTAATTGTCACATTCTGTACCTCTTTCATTGCATTCCCTTTTACTTCACTGCTTAAAATCTCGCCCCCCCATCCCACCAGTCATGTGTTATATATACCTGTTAAGTTAGGATAACTCTTCATACATCTGATGAAGTGGACTTTAGTTGACTCCATATGTATTTTATTGTCACAAGATTCTTTGCTTTTTGGCTGTAAAATACTAACTCTGGGAAAGTGTAACACAATTTTACCAATGTTTATGTATAAAAGAAGAGTGAGGGGGCAAAGATAAATCCAAGGCCATTTGCCTGTTCAGCAGGATGGCTTAGGAGACTGTATGAGGGCTTGGGAGCAAAGATGAGAAGTTTGAACTTGGACACACCGCGTTTGAGACAACTAAAAAGGATCCAAGTGAAAATATCAGGCAGTTGGACATACAAGATTGGAGTGAAGGGAACAGGTCTAGGGGAGAAAAGAAGTAGAGTTATCATCTGCATATAGGTGGTACAAAAAGCCATTGGATTTGATGATGCCACCCAGGGGTCAGCTAGTGGAGAGTGAAGAGCAGAGGGCCTAGAACAGGACCCTAATAGAGAGAGAGAGAGAGAAAGCAGAGGAAAAGTTTTCCGTCTATGGAGAGATTTATTAGACAGGTAGGAGGTGATGTATCTGAGGAAAGAATCATGGAGATCTTGAGCAGAAATGGTATCAAGCAGGAGTAAGTGATCAACTGTATCAAATGCAGTAGAGAGTGAAAGAATGAGAACCGAATAGAGGACGTTAGATTTTACAGTGAGGAAGTTAACAGTGCTTTTTGTGTGGGGAGCCTCAATAGAATGTATGAGGCTGATATCAAATTGAGATTGAGAGTGGACTTTGAGGAGAGAAAATCAAGGCAGTGGGAGTAAGTAGCATGCTCCAAGAGTTTGGTGGTGTAGGGTAGAAGGGAAATGAGGCAGTAGTTGGAGATGTAGGAGAGGTCAGGGGATTGTTTCTTTGAGAGAAGACAGTGGCACATTTGAGTGCTGTAGGGAAGGATCTTTTGTGTGTGTGTGTGTGTGTGTGAGAGAGAGAGAGAGAGAGAGAGAGAGAGAGAGAGAGATGAATGATGTGATGGAGAGGAGAAAGAATGGCAGGGGAAATGGTAACCAGGGGACTGGGATGAAGGGGCGCATTGATAGGATAGACAAGGACAATAAGACAGTCAACACAGCAGGAGAGGTGGAGAGAAAGAGGAAAGGGATGAGGGACGACATAGGAGAAATATTTTTTAAACTTGTACTTTTTGTTTGAAACGTTTGCCTTCTTATATAAACAGAGGAAACTCCGGGAAGTATCCACAAAGTATCAGCTCTTCCAGAAACCAGCGAACTTTGAGCAACGTATGCTGGATTGCAAACGGGTTCTGGATGGTGTAAAGGCTGAACTTCATGTGTTGGATGTGAAGGATATTGACCCAGAAGTCATTCAGTCTCACTTCGATAAGTGCATGGTAATGTAAAGCTATGGCTGGGCTTTCCTACTTTTCACTGATGTGTATGTTTGTGTATCTACATTCCTAGATATAAATATCCCCCTTTGTTTATGAAGCTTTAAGGTAATTTGCTGCTGTATATCAACTGAAATTAATATTATAGGTTGAAATGGGATTCTGACTAATTTAGAATCAATTGTCCTATTATGTCCAGTTTGGATGTCAAAGCAAACAATGGTTGTTGGGAACTATAGGAATGGAGAAGGAGCTTGCAAGCATTCTTGATAGCCAGACCATGGTCTGGCCATGATGTCTGAAGTTACCCATAATCTTTTGACCTGTAAAGTCAAGCATTCAGAAGTAATATAACATTAGCAATTCTAACAGTTATTTGAAGTAAGAATAAGCATTGCAATATTAAATGGTAACCAAAATGTATGTTGTTTTGGCTCTAGAAACTCTATAAGACCCTTAGTGAAGTAAAACTTGAAGTGGAGACTGTAATTAAAACAGGAAGGCAAATTGTACAGAAACAACAAACTGATAACCCTAAGAACATGGATGAACAACTAACAGCACTGAAATTTCTTTATAATGATCTGGGTGCACAGGTAAGAAAGTTCTCTAAATGCAGTTTTGTTTTGCTGTATGCAACCAATCCCATTAATTTAAAGTGCTTAATTAGGTGTTATATGAGCTACACTGGCTTCTGATTTGCCTCTGGACATGTTATAGTTCTGGTGCTCACTGTAAAGCCCCAAATGATGTGGGTCCTGGTTATTTGGGGGCTATCTTCTCCCACATGAGTTTGCCTGCCCTTTATGGTCATCATTGGAGGCCTTGCTCCATAGCCCTTTTCCTTCAGAGGTACAGTTGTTTGGTTAGTTGGGTCAAGTTCCTTTGGTGGGCCAGCAGCCACAGCAGTACATTCTCCATAACATCACATGGAAGTTGTCAATATCACATGAATGTTGGTACCCTTTATCTCTGGGTTTACATGCTGTCTTACTTACGTAGGTCACTGAAGGGAAGCAAGATCTGGAACAGGCATTGCAGCTGTCATGTAAACTCAAGGAAGTCTCTCTCTCCTTATCAAAATGGCTGGATGCTACTGAGGCTGAATTAGTGCACAAGTCTACATCAGAGGGTTTGCTTGCTGATCTGGACACTGAAATTGCATGGGCTAAGGTAAGCAAAATTATCTTTTTTTTAAAAAAAATATTTATTATTTCAACACATAATAAACATATAATGAACATAATACATAAAAAATACCTTAACATCCCCCCGTGCTCCCCTACCCTTGAGACCTTCATTGCTCTAATATATTATACATTTTTCCAGAATTGCCATGATTCTTTTGAAGGTGTACATCCTCTCCCCTTTATTAAAACATATTCTATAAATGGTCCCCAAATACTTTCAAAATCATTCTTTTTGGATGATCCCATCCTAACTTTAATTTTACATGTTAAACTATCATTAATTGCAATATCCCACACCCCTTTATACCATTCTTCTATACTATAATTCCCTTGTATTTTCCAATTCTTAGCTATCATTAATCTAGCCGGTGTCAGGAAGTTGTTAATCAATTCTCTTGTATTTTTATTCCCATATTCTTTATCATACATCGAAAGTAAAGCTAGATTTGGACTTGCTTCCACATTATTGCCCAGTATAAGCAAAATTATCTTGTCCCTCAGCTTTTGTGTCCCATCAGAATTTTATCTACTAAACAGAGAACATCATCTCCATTCCATCTTTGGATAACAGAGGACAAAAAAAAATGCACATTCTAAATTACAGCCTATTCCAAGCCCTTATATCTATCTTAAATAAATAATATTTGAATAGAGAAGACTGTAAAGCACAAGAAGTTTCCAAATCAAGTAGAATTGCCAACAGCATTCTGTTCTTTGGGTTTACTTATTGATAATTTAATGCCTCCATTTTTTGCTGCTATTTTCAGTAGAAATCCATCTTTAGGGCTCCCAAATTCTATAATACAAACAAGCCATTTTGAATAGTTCCAGAGTTCCTGCAAGGAATTTAGGGTTCACTTCTTTTCTTTTTCCCTTACCACAGTTAAAGATATCCAGGGGCTATCATATACCAAAAGTGCAATTCAGTAGTGTTCTCTAGTTGTTTGTTGCTGGTTTACATTAGGCTGAGGAAAGAAGTTGATGCAAGTTTTAAAGCAGGATTTTGGAACAGTCTAAATAGTTTTGCTGCTGTGTAGAAGGCAGTCCATTGTGCAAAAGCATTTATGCTTTGATGATTTTAACTAGGAGCTTTAGAATTAGGCCCTTTGGCATTTATTCCCCTGTGTCAGGTTTCAAAACCATTACATATGGTGCATTGTTATTGTAGCTGCTATTGTTTGTCCTATGTTCCTTTAGAGAACAATAGAGGTAGTAACATCACAGAGAGCTGTTGAGACATTTTGTTGGCTGACGATGAAAGTGAATTATTTCAAGTGTTGGAGGATTAGCTATTAGATCTGTAGTCACTTTATAGCATCTGCAGCAGAGGAGTCAATAAAAATGTCACTGCAACACCACTTCAGATTCACTTGGTGCAATCTGAGTAGTTAAAGTTTGCATGACATTACATGATGAATCTCATCAGTAGTGGCAGAAAGGGTAATTGACATCCATTTTTAAATGTAGCTATAGCGTGATTTAAACTTATTAAAAAGTCAACCAGGTAGCTAACTGCACAAAATTCATACCATGTGGTAAATGCCCATGCACTTGATTATGAACACCAACGTTGTTATCTTTTCAGCACCAGGTTAAAACTGCCTTCTTCTTTCAGGCATTTGGCAGTATATAATGAGTCTTTTTGATCAGGGCCTGGATTGTCTCTGGCTGGCTGGTTTAAGTGTTTTAGATATATGTTGTTGTATGTGTTACCTGTTTAATGTCCTTACATGACTGGGTTTTAATACTTTATATAATGTATTTTAATGATTTTTAATTTTTGTGAGCTGCCCAGAAGGCTTCGTCTATGGGGGCGGTATAGAAATATAATGAATGAATGAATGAATGAATGAATGAAATTAATTCAGTGAAATGTGTGACTGCCAAGGGAAGCACTTTTAAATATCAGAATAGTCACTGTTTGTGATTTATTTTGACATATATTCACATTGCTGGTAATTGCCTTATGTCACATGAAAAGACAAGCTGGCAATTTAGAAACAAAATCATAACCAGGAAATGTTTTTGATGCAACCTTTGATTTTGCAATCCTAAGGAATTTGGTGCTGTTCTGCTAATAATGCCTCTTGCCTTTTAGAATGTGCTGAGAGAACTGGAAAGGAAGAAAGTTGATCTTAACCACATAACAGAGAGTAGTGCAGTCCTCCAGACCTTAGTCGAAGGCAGTGAGACTTCTTTGGAGGAAAAGCTCTGTGTTCTTAATGCTGGATGGAGTAGAGTGCGAACGTGGACAGAAGATTGGTGCAACACACTTTTGGTAAGCTGTATATGCAAACAGTACATTATGGTATTTGCTACCTTAAAGCCGAGCAATCTGTGTGAAGTTTCCATAGTGAAATAGGATGGTCCTCTCACAATGTGGAATGTTAGAAAGTGTGGAAATGCCTGTGAGGAGAGGCCAAACCTCTGCCTATCTCAGCATGTTCAGTGGGGGTAGAATGAACGTTACTTATTAACTAAGATGATGGGGTAATATAAATACGAAATGATGACACTTGGTACTTTAAACCCATTATGAAGCTGAAAAGCCTAGCTATAGATAATTAAGATGGTGATTTAGCTCAACACATAATAATAATAATAATAATAAGAAGAAGAAGAAGAAGAGGAAGAGGAAGAGGAAGAGGAAGAAGAATATATTTATTTATTACCCGCCTCTTTCTCTGGATAGAGGCGGGGAACAACATTAAATACAAAACAGCTTAAAATACATAAAACTGATTAAAAACATATAAAACTAATACATTATTAAAAGGCATCTTAAAATTCAACTGGGTAGGCCTGCAGGAAGAGATCAGTCTTTATGGCTTTCTTAAATTCTGGAAAACTGTTAAGTTGGCGAATCTCTCCTGGCAGGCCATGCCACAGTCTGGAAGTGGCAGAAGAGAAGGTCCTCTGGGTAATGGTTGTCAGCCTAGTTTTTGCTGACTGGAGTAAGTTCTTCCCAGAGGACCCGAGTGTGTGGGGCAGATTGTACGAGAGAAGGCGATCCCGCAGGTAACCTGGACCCAAACCATGTAGGGCTTTAAAGGTAATAACCAACACTTTATACTTCACCTGGAAATTAATTGGCAGCCAGTGAAGTGATTTCAAAATTGGTGTAATATGGTCACCACTAGGTGTATTGGTGACCAACCTGGCTGCCATATTTTGAACTAATTGTAGTTTCCGGACTAGGCACAGAGGTAGCCCTACGAACAGCACATTGCAGAAGTTGTGCCTCGAAGTTACCAACGCGTGCACTACCATCTTTAGGTCTTCCAACTCTAGGAAGGGGCACAGCTGGCGTATCAGCCGAAGCTGATAGTAGGCACTCCTGGCCGTTGCATCCATCTGAGCTGTCATTTGTAGCGACGGATCCAGGAGCACCCTCAAGGTGCGATCACAGTCTTTCAGGGGGAGTGTAACCCCATCCAGAACTGGTTGACACACCTCCAAACCCAGGTTGTGGCCCTTGACAGTAAGCACCTCCGGCTTGTCTGGATTCAGCTTCAGTTTGTTTTTCCTCATCCAGCCCATTACTACCTCCAAGTATTCATTCAGAGGAGACACACTATCCTTAGCTGACGCTGTTGTCAAAGGCATAGAGAAATATATTTGGAGTTGGAAGGCAACTGCCCTCTTGATCACCTTGCCCAGAAACGAAGATTCAATACTGGTCTGTAGTTATTAAGGTCCAGGGGTCCAAGGAGGGCTTTTTTAGAAGCGGCCATACCACTGCTTCTTTTAAACATGATGGAAAACTCCCCTTCCTGAGAGATGCATTAATAATATATTGCAATTGTAATCTAATTACATCTCCTTCTTGGTGACCAGCCAAGAAGGACATGGATTGAGAGGGCAAGTTGTCCTCCTCACTTGTCCAAGCAGCTTGTCCATGCCCTTGGTACTCACCAACTGAAACTGATCCAGTGTAATTCAACTTAACGGAGTTGCTGGACACTCCATTGTCAGCTTCTGCTATAATGATAGCATCTAAATTGGCTCTTATCTGAGAGATTTTATTTGTGAAATGATCGTTAAAGGCATCACAGCAAACTACCGAAGGCTCTAAGATTGGATTCAGGGGGGAAGGTATCTGAGTTAGATCCCTCACCACCCTGAATAGTTCTGCTGGACGTGAATTCGCAGACGCAATGCATGCAGAGAAGAAAGCTTTCTTCGCTGCATGTATTGCCACCCCATAGGAACGAAGATGTTCTCTATGTCATGTCTTGTCAGATATAATTTGAGTTTTCCACCATCGGTGCTCCAGTCGTCATCCTTCCCGATTCAACTCCTTGATATCTTCTGTATACCAGGGTGCCTGGTTAGAAGCAGGTCGGAGAGGATGTTTAGGGGTGATCGTATCCACAGCCCTAGTTAGGTCTTGATTCCATCTATTGACCAGGGCTTCTACAGGATTGTTGATGATACCAGCCATAGAACCCTCTAAGGCTTTCCAGAATCCTAGAGGATTCATCAGCCTTCAATGGCGGACCATCTTAATAGGTCCGCCACCCCTACAGGGGCGAGTGGTAGCTGTGATACTAACCCTGACCAGAAAATGGTCTGTCCATGACAATGCAGAGGTATTTATCACCTCCGCCCACAGATCCGTCTGTTCAGAACGGAAAACAGCATCGAGGGTGTGACTTGATGTTTAGTTTCTATCTAGTTGCAGTAATCTCAATTCTTGGTCTTTCCTCTTGGTTGTATTGGTTTATTTTGCTGTGTGTGTGCTTATGTGTGTGTGCTTGTGTGTGGCTAAGACAATATTAACTTCTCTTGGCAGCTTCCTTAACTGCATCATGTTCTTCTTTTGAAACTCTGTACTGTCCTCTCCATATTTTGTGTTCCATAATTTTGTCTTTCAGGTTAGTTCACATCGGCCCTGTTCAGAAGACACTTTAAGCCACTGCTTTAACCATGGTGAATAAGGCAAAAAGCTTTATTCACTGTGGTTAAAGCTCTGGTTTAAGGTGTCTTCTGAACAGGGCGATCGTGGGCCTGGGCAAACTAAATGTTCATTAACTTTTAACTGTGGTTAAGAGGGCTGGAGTAGGCTGTGGGATTGCACTGCTCTTGCTCTCTAAAATATTTTCCCTGCCATATCCCCAGTGGCCTTAACTGTGGTTATTTGTTATGTTTGCACTAACGTAATGCTAACCAATGTTCCTTTATTACCCAGGGTTTAAAATAGATTTACAAATCATGGTTAAAAGGGGACTTGATTAGTATGAATTGTGTAAGATCAGTACAGATGTTAGTCTTAACCATGCTTAAGAATGTTGGACTGTGCACAATCTGAAAACCAATCCCAAACTCTTAAACATGATTAAAAGATTGTGGTATTGACTCTATAGTGGTCCCGTGTCTTTTAAGTATATGGCATCTGGATTCTAAGTGGATCCTTTTCATAAGTACTCTCTGATCTGGTTTGTACTTGGGATGCTAAAATAGATAACGAAATGTCTGAGGAAAGTCTTAAGGACGTGATCCAAAGAGCTACCTTAGGCATGCTTTGGGCATGCTCAGTAAGATTTATGTCTTTTTTTGAACTGTGCAACCTCATGTCATATCTCAAACTATTTTTGAAAGTCTGCTCAACTTAGAAAGCACTTTTCTATTCAGCAATGATAAGTAGTTTTCTGAAAATACAAGCCCAAATCCCCCTGGGCATGCAGAACTAGTCGGCTTGGTTAATTGGTAAGAGAATAGTGGTTATTAAAATAACTGTTTTCATATTATTTTGGCTTTAATATAATCAGTACATTGCCAGATATAAGCACCAGGATCATTAAAATTCTATGTGAACAGAGGGATGGGTTTCCCCCTCAGTTTAGTGTGACATGTTTTTCAATTCAGTGTTAAGCGTTACCTATTTTTCTACTAAGATGAGCCTAATAAGCTGCCATGAATCCAAATGGAACAGCAGAATTAGTTTATAGTCTCAATTGGCCAATAGGAAGAAAGAAATATTAGCCAATGCTGAGTTAGGTATTGGAAAGAGTTCAGCATTATCGAGCTGTCATTCACATATTATAGCAAAGTAATCAGAGCTGCTGCATAGGCACCTCACCCTCATAGAACCCATTCACATGGTAATATGTGCTGAAATTATAAGAGCTTCTTTGACTGTACAAATGGTTTGAAGAAAAGTGCTTGTAGTTGATGGAATACAGAAGCCATTCAGACAACAGTTCTTCATGTATATTCAGTTGGGGGACTCACCTTGTGAATGGAAGAATGTGTCAAGGGAATGTGCTGTTCTATGAATTCAGCAGCTTTTCCAGGAATATTTTTTTAAAAAATGGTGTTCCCTGAAGTCTTGAAAAAGATGCTACATTTACTTCTTTCTCCATAGCCTTAAACACTGCTATGAAGCATTAGCGGAGAATAAATATTTTAACAAATAAATAAAATGAACTTTGGGGAATTCTCTTTCATGAGTATTATTACAAACAATATTCTTTATCAATGTTATCATTATTCATAATAAATTGCTTTCTGCCAATCTTACAGGGACTTAATGAGCAGCATCCTTTGATTTTATCCAGCGGTGGTTCTTGAAATCAAGAATCCCTGACAACAGATTCTTTTTCTGTTAAGAACTAATTATATGTTGAACATATGGACTTACTCATTGGCTAGGTTCACACAGCACAACCACCCATATTCCAGGTTGAGAATGGGTTGAATGTGTGTTGTTGGTGAACCATGGGTTGCTGTGTTATGGGAACCCAGCCACTCTAACAAACCATGAACAACCCACAGTTCACAACCCAACAACAAACCATGGACTCTTTTTATGGGTTGTTAGTGTAGGTGGGCTCATGCAACAGTTCAATGACAGTTCAATACAACCCACAACAGTTCAATGACAAACCACACTCATCCCATCCTCAACCTTGTTGTGCTGTGCGAACCTAGCCATTGGATACTGACTTACATTTTGAAATATGAATTTGCTAAGTTCTGTGAGGAAGCTTGCCCTTGGGAAGAGGTGAGATGGATCTAGGGAGACAGCTTCCCTGTATCAGAGGTATGGAGGCAGGAGAGAGATATTTGTTGGAAAAGGGGGGGAGCACAGGTTTTGTATTTCAGTTTAATTTTAGTTTTGGCTCATGCATGTGAGTTTATTGTAAACCACTCAGAGGCCTTGGCATTGAGTGGGCTGAAAAATCCAAATAAATGTGATGACTGACTACTTCTAAGAATTTCCTGTTAAAATGGTGACAGCATTTGCATTTTATTGATCTTTGTCTAGGTATTTTTCATTGATTTATCTTTGTCTTTGCTTTTCAGAATCACCAAAGTCAACTGGAAATTTTTGATGAGAATGTTGCCCACATAAGCACTTGGCTGTACCAAGCTGAAGCCCTTTTGGATGAGATTGAGAAAAAGCCAGCCAGCCAGCAAGAGGAGACAGTGAAGGTGGCAAACCTAATCTCTTACTTATATGGTTTATACAGTAATAGCATATTTTGGATCCAAATGAAACTTCGCCAAATGTTTTGGTTGATGTCTCTTTCTCCACATCCCCTCCCTGTTGATCCTGCTATGTATTAAACTCTAAGCCTCTGCTACTTTTTTCCCATTCTCAGCGTCTAACATCAGAATTGGATGATGTTAGTAACAGAGTAGATAATGTGCGTGATCAAGCTATTATCCTGATGAGTGGCCGTGGTGTGTCATGCCGTGAGCTTGTAGAGCCCAAGCTGGCTGAATTGAACAGAAACTTTGAGAAGGTATCACAGCACATCAGAAGTGCAAAGGTGAGGATGGAAGATCTGCAGAACAAGCCTTGATTTCAAAGCACTGATTCTGCTCCATTTTGAAATTTGTATACAGGTTTCTTTGCCTATTAACATTTAACATATCTGCGAAATGAATGCTACTCAGTTATATTTAGAGCTTAGTGATATTTAGAGCCATGTACAAAAACTTACTTTGATGAAAAAACAGTTGTGGGGAATCTGCTTCCTGATATTTTATTGATCAGTTTGTTAGTTACATGTTTCAACTCAGTTATTTTTGTTGGAGAAGGGCTTTGATAATATACAGGAGGATTGCACATTGGAGATTAGTCAAATTCATGGAGGATAAGGCTACTAGTCATGATGGCTATATATTATTTCCAGTATTGGAGGCAGTATGCCCTTGTATACCAGTTGCTGGGAAACACAAGCAGGAGGGTGCTATTACACTCATGCCCTACTTGTGGGCTTCCCACAGGCAGCCAGTTAGCCACTGTGTAAACAGAATGCTGGACTATATAGTCTTTTGATCTAAGCCAGCTTAGTTCTTCTTACATTCTTGTATCAGCTTTCCTTTTTCCTATGGAAAAAAACTATGGTGCTTCATTAATTCTTCCTGTTTTTCCCCCTGAAAATACACATTTAATTTACAAAATATCAGCCTCTTTTGTAAAGGTGCAAAATACCTTTGACTTTTGAAATCTCCTCCTCCTCCTCCTCCAAAAACATATAAGATAGGGCCTTATTTCCCCCAGTCAGTCATGATTTATTTGCAATTAACCCTACTTAGTTATAGCTCTGCTAGCCTTAGCATATGTCTCCTGAAATGGAAATCAACTCATGATTCTCAGGTGATTCTCCTCACTCGAAGCTCTTTGGTGTGACTTTAATTGTTTCATCTGGCAACTGAGCCAACAAATTAGGATAATCTGCAGCCAATGTCCTCCTACATCCAAGACTGTCCCTGGATAAAAAAACTACTGCAGAGAGCTGCTACAAGATCTGACTCTGCAAATATGTTGCACACAGTGGAAGCTGGTGGCTCTAATGTCAGTGGGGCCGTGACTCACTCTGATTTTCAGTTAGAACCAATCAGAACTGTAAAGGAGCCATTCAAGATGTGGAAGCTCCTTTAGAGTTCTGTCTGGTTCTGACTGAAACCTGGATTCATCACTCCACTGACTTCAGAGTCACCAGCCTCAACTGGTTGTACAGTTGCCACTTTACTGATGAGCTATTTTGCATATTTAGCACTTTGTGAATAAAAACATATCCACTAATCGATATATATGCCTTTTGTGTTACATCAGATGCTTCTCAGTCAGGAGCCTCACAGAATGTTTGTCAAGCAAGAGCCCCATGGAATTGCCATGGCTTCCACAGACCTTGATAAATTTGAGTGTGAGTTACAGGACATGCTAAAGGTTGTGGAGAAGCACATGGAATCAAAAGATGATGATGAAAAGGTTTGTAAGCTTAGCGTGAAACAGACTATTGCACTTACCCTTATTTAAGAAAATAGTCCCCTTTCAAATGCTTGCTCATTGTCCCTTTCAAAGACCCTTCTCATGGTGCATGGCAGCCATGAATCACATTTATGTCTGAGATGTGCACCCACTCATTCTTTACACGTGATAATAGTAATGTTTTTCTGCATAGACATTATCTTCATGTCAGAAAAATCTCTAAAAAAAATAATGTTTAGCAATTTTGTGCATTTATAATTTTAGTTGGATGAAGAGAGAGCTCAAATCGAGGAGGTTCTACAAAAAGGCGAGCAGTTATCACAGCAGCTCATGGAAGACAGCAGGCGAGAGAAAATTCGTTTACAGCTTCTGCTTCTGCAGACTAGGCAAAGCAGTGTTAAGGTCAGTTGAAAATATTACCCCTTCCCCAAATATGGTACCCCACCTCCCCAGTGGTACCAGCCAAGCCACACTTGGCTGGATGTATCAGGGGGGAAAATCAGTCTCATGTACACAGCCCTATGCAATCTCAGATTTTCCATGTTATAGTCACATGCATAGCCACCACCAGCTCCATTCTCAGTCAATCCAGGTGTGTCCCCGTCATTATTATGATCCGAAGTGCTTCCCTTTCAAGTACTTAATTGACATACTATCTTTCATGACCCTGAAACCAGAGTTGTTGACATATTAAAGAAATGTTAGTTGATTCATCAATGAATTAGTCATTAAATATTTCAACCCTACCTGAAATTCATTATCTATCCCCATATTTTGCCTTCTATACAGGTGAGACTTTCTAGCTGTCTCCTTTACGGCTATCAGTAGATAAAGGAAAATGTGCTTACAGGAGGATCTGCCATTGAAACTGGGTGACAGAGTGGGCAGTTTGATCAGTAATTTGCCTGACTATTAAGAGACAGTTCATCTCTTTTATTCTGGCCCCAAATTGATGAACTGCTCAGTGTCCTTGTGAAAGGAAAGTGGTACTAATTTCTCAACTCAGAGAAGTATCATTTTAGGGGCTAGATATGTACTGAGCACTCCAAGGCACAGCTCAGTTTCTGACAAGTGGTTGGTGGGAAGGGAAATAGAGCAAAAGACAGAAGAGGAACTGTGTTCACACATGAGGATGTTGTGGTCTAGAAATGGCCCTGCATTATTTCCTGTTTCCTTTAGGTAAGGGTGTGTGTGTGTGTGTTGACACTTATTATGTCAAGCAGTATCTATCAAAGAGGCCTGTAGGCGTCCACACATCAATTTCTACCTCAAAGCAGATTTGCTTGTTTGTGAAATAACTTCAGCTTCACAGATTTCAAATGTCTTATGATTAACCCATTTCCCCCTTACTCCTCTTAACCATTTGCTCTATGATTCCTTCATATGTTTGATTGTAGGAGCTTAGGTCATTACAAAGGAGACAGGTGGTGGAACTGTCACCTTCATTCTCGCAATATAAGACAGAACAAGACACTCAATTGCATTGGCTCAGTGAGGCAGATGGAAGCCTTTCTGGACTACAGGAAGCAGACGACGAGGAGATGTTACAGGTAGGTCCCTTTAGTTGTGAAAAGTTATTTTATACATATGTTCTCAGTAATTATGTTAAGTTATAGGGCATTTATCCAGTTTCCCATTTCTACCAGTAGCCATTGCTAGATGATTTTTTTATACTTTAGCACTGTCTAAAATTCAAATTCAAATGTGTTCAGTAAAATACCGTTGAAAAATAACTCCTTCATTCAGTTGCAGTCTAATGTTTTGGACCATGTTAAGGAAGAATTTCCTATCTCTTTTTGAAACCTGACACATTGGCTAAACATTCAGTTGGGAGTGGATGAATATTATTTATTATTACATTTCAGTGTCATCAGATGCATTTTTTATTAAGAGCATGTGAAATGCTGAAAGAAGTGAATAGGATATCTATGATTTGTTTACATTTATATCCTTTAGCTTTCTCTTTCTAAAACTTGTTCTGAGCCAGTCTCTTGTACTTAAACATCGTTCCCAGCTTAACATGGACAGAGGAAAGAGGCCCTAGCTAGCTAAGTTGCTGGGCAGTTTAGTCTTGGTAGGCCCTGGTTCAAGCTAACCCCAGATCAGACTATATACTTTTTATTATTTTAATTTGGGTATATTACTATCTACCAAAGTCAAATATTTGTGAGAATTTTATTGACTGTCGTGGTTTAAGAGAAGTTCCCACCCACGCAGAAGACAATGATGCCTTATTTTAAAAGTGGTCTGTTTCAATTATTCATACATACAATGGCTTTTCATTTTCTCTTTCTAATGTGTCCACTTTTGTCAGATACTGGTCTGATTCATATGATCATTGGAGCTTAAATGAGCTACGCTGGCTTGTTGAAGCCACGGTGTGTGCCAGCATGTGTTGCTTCATCCCGGGCACCATTTGCTTAATTGCTTGCCTGGGTGCAGTTTGTTATGTTAACTGAACCCAGGTGGCATGACTTGTTATTGGATTATTTGGGTATTCTTTCCCCCCTCCAACAAGCCATGCTGCCCAGGTTCAAACAACATGACAAGCTGCGTCCAGGTGGGCAATTTGGTAAATGGTGCAGGCACATGCTGCAGCTTCAGCAAGCCATGGTTATCATGTGAACCAGTCATTTAGATTGGGTGCAGACAATCAGTGGAGGAAAAGAACTTCATCAGTGAACAGCAGGGGTGGCTTCTAAACTACCCTGTAACCCCTACAACAAGCCAGATTGGTTTGGAAGCCACCCCCACCATACACCTCTCTGGGTTGGGACAACATGGCAACCCACACTGTGGTGAGGGTAATTAGGGAAATGGTGGGCATGCAAGTGACCCACCTGGGGCAGGGAAAAGAAGCCACCATGGCTCCCCCCACTGCTGATCATTCGAACTTGGCCTTAGTCTGTCATAGGAATAGTTTTTTTTAGAAATATTTTTATATTAGAAGAGTGAGGAGTCTTGTGAAGCAGGAAGTCATTTTTGGACAAGCTTGTACATTAGGCAATCTGTCAAATACTTATGAATTTCTGGTTATGGAGCTTTATAATTAATTGAATCAATGGCTCAATTTGGACAACACTTTTAACAACTGTGGGTTGTTGAAGCAACAACCCGTTGAGTTATTAAACTTGTCGTCCGAATTCAGCCACACAATGGAGCAACAACCCATAGTTGTTAAAGTAACAACTGAGATGAACAACTCATTTGCGAGTTGTTGGGGGATTTGTCAATTGACAAACGTGTTGTCTGAATTGGGGCGTTGTTGAAGCAAAACCGTGAGTTGTTGAGCAAGGAAAATCAGAGAGCGGAGCAGCAAGAGAGGCAGAAAGCGGGCGGCCGCTCAAGCATGCTCACAACAGAGACCCGGCTTCGCCGCCATAGCAACCAGGACGCCCGCCTCCCACACCAGGCAGCTGGCACGGAGCTCAACAAGGGGCCAGCTCCTGCAAGCACTCACGCAGGGTGCCCAGTCAGCTACCCAAACAGACAGGAAAGCGCACCAGAAGGGCACTATGGCAAAGGGGGGGAGGGGAGACGGAATAAGCAACAAGGGGCAGCCTGGAGCAAGGGGCAGCCCCCCCCACACCAAGAGAGAGAACACCACCCCATCCAAAGCAGACCCCCACTGCACTGCCACCTCCACCCTCGCATCACCCAGAAGGACGAGGCAGGGGAAGCGGCGACCAGAGAGCCCCCCCTCATCTGCCCAACACGGCTGGACAGCGATCCATTGCCGGGCCCCGAGAATCCCGTTGGGGAGTGTCGCGCCCGTGTGGAGGCATCCTGGGTGCGTTAAAGCATCAGTGCCTGGATCTGGCTGCGCTACCCCCCACCCCCTGTGAGCGTCGGCTGTGGAGTTCCATCTCTGGACTGGCATCCTTCCCTGACATGCCACCCCTCTCCACCTCCTCCCCTTGGCACGTTCCGTGCTTGGCTCCCTGGGGTGTGGCCTCAGCCGTCCCCTCTTCACCACTGTGCCTTCCAGCTGCCTCCTCCCTTCCCGGGGGCAACTGTCCTTTCCGTAGGTTCTGCCCAGGCATAGTGGTGCCCATGTGCCTTATTGCCCATGTCTGGTCTCCCTGCTGAAGAAGTTTTCTACGCCACCCCACTCTCGCCTTCTTTCCTGTGTGTGTGGAAGATGCTCTAGGAGGGAGGTGGGGGGGGGTTGGGGGGCTGGGGCGTGGGTGCCAACGTTGGAATTGCAGCGCTGGGCGTGGGGTGCGACTGTTGTATTGATGCTGCCGTCCCTCCTGGCTGCCTCTTTGCCCGAGGCTGCTGAGTTCCGCCCACTGACTGAGGCAACCAATGGGATTTGGGAGGCGTGTCCTGCATCGGCTTCAATGGCGGTGCCCATGGTTTTCTGCTGCAGTGCCTTCTGGGATACCTGCTGGAGTACTAACAGAGTTCGGTGAGCGGGGAAAATGGCGGCCAAGCTGTCAATCAGAGCCAAGTAGGCAATTTGCAACCGGGGTGGTAGCCGATTTCTTGCAGCGCCTGCTGCAGCGTGTTGTCTGTAGATCACCATCTTTTTCAACAACCGTCAGTAGGTAACTCAACAACCGAGGCTTAGCGTGTTGTCCGAATTGAGCCAATATCTCTATGGCTCTTTGATATCTTTTAAACCTAGAACCAATTGAGAAGGAGAGCAGGGAATGTTGAAGTCTGAAAATGCAGCATTTGCAGCATAGAATAATAATGTCCACCCATCTTAGTGCCCTCTTTTGTCAGCTACCTGCATTTATTCTCCATAGGGCTTAACAATAGCTTGGAAGGGGTGATTTAGATAGGGAAAACAGCTTGGGGAGCATGGGTTTAATACCTCCTCCTCTGCAGCTGCATTTCATTAAAAATACTACCAGTGCACTACTAAATTTCCCAAGTTAGGAAATCCAGTCACAGATTGTTTACATAATATGTGTGTCCCAAACACTCTGTTTTTAAGACACGTGGTGATAAAGATTCAGACTGAGCTGTAGTAATTTCTTTCCCAGATGGAAGCTTGAATTAATTTATAAGCCTCCATCTTGAACAGGGAGCCACCTGCTAGTTATAACTCTTTCAATAACACAGCTATTTTAAAGGTTTGTCATTGTAGATAAAGGAACTCTGTGGGATATAGGCAACACACAGGTTGTAAAATGTGGGTTGTTCACACTTGTGAGTGAACACCATGGGGGTTATGTAGATCTACTAGCAGGCAATGATCACGTGGAAGTACTGTATGTATGAACTATTTACCTCCATGTTGGGCCAGTATATGTGACTTCCATAGTTGTTGAAATTACAGCACCTGCTTACCCATGATGCTCTCATATGAGCCCATGCCAACAGGCAGCAAATAACTATTACAAAACTGCTTCAGGAAAAGAACCAAACATTGCTTTGTAGAAGGAGAGCAACAAGTTGTCTCCATTTGAAATTGCTTGGAGTAACCAGTGCACAGATGGGGCCTATGTCTATTGGGTTCCACATGTTTAAGCCCCTATTCAAAAGTGATTCTCGTGCACAAATGTTAAACAGGTTGGGAGCACAACCCTGAACCCTACTCCCATATCCCATGTACATCTTGAGAACATCTGCATAGTGCTTGCGTAGTCCAGTGTAGAGAACTCAAAATACAAAGTTGCATGTGTGAAGCTGCCAAAAGTGTTAATTATGGTCTTGGTGCCTCCTAGAGTTTTAACGTCTAAAACATTTTTAATGAATTGGCCCAACTTTATTTTCTGGCTTGAATGCATTTTGTTTGTTGTGGTTTCTGGGAAATCATAGCTTCTGCTTTTTCCTTTTTCTTCTGAATTGAACCTTCAGTGTAAAGCAGCTGAGGCTTAAGTGTTTCATTAATCTTTGGTAAACTTAGGTGGCAAACAGTTGATAAATAGTATTGCGACTGTTGGGGACCCTGGTGACCTTCACCCTGCATTAAACTCTGCTGCTGATGCAATTCTATACACAGTGATTCAGAAAAATTAAGAAGTTGCCTTTTGGTGCCTGGTTTTGATTGACTTCATGTTTTAGAGATGTGCCAATTGGGGATATTATCTAGCTCATTGCATCTGGTATAAGGTTGGCCCCATAACCATTCATACAACAGCTTCTTGGAGGAAGGTCAGACTGCAGCTTTGATGAATAGGAACAGTTAATTGTTAATTGCCTTTTGGTGATCAAACCAAAATCCTTCTCATCCAGTATTACGTTTCCAACAACAGTTAGCCAGATGCCTCTGGAAGGTCAGAAGCAAGGTTTGAAGACCACCATCTTCAGTTGGTTATCTAGTATCTAGTACTCAAAAGAACACTGTCTACAAATATGGAGGATCCATTCAACTTTCATGAGTAATAGGGACTGAGAACTCTTAATGTCCACAAATTTGTCTAATCCAGGGTCTTCTGGATGTGGTCTTCTG
This sequence comes from Anniella stebbinsi, assembly GCA_029215795.1. Classification (NCBI taxonomy): domain Eukaryota; kingdom Metazoa; phylum Chordata; class Lepidosauria; order Squamata; family Anniellidae; genus Anniella; species Anniella stebbinsi. Next base: position 196,003,707 of record JARDYH010000003.1, read on the forward strand.
GATGATGTTGGATTGCAACTCCCATTATCCCTGACAATTGGCCATACTGGCTGGGGCTGATGGGAGTTAGAGTCCAACAACATTTGGAGGGCCCTAGGTTTCCCACCCTGGTCTAATCAGTTATTTAAACCATGTAAACTAGTAGTGATCACGTCAGGTGATAGCATATTGTTTGGAAAGAACTTCCTTTCATCTGCCCTGAACCTTCTACCAATCAGCTTTATCAGGAAACTTAAAGTTTTAGTAGTGTAAGAGAGAAAGATGTGTGTTTTTCTATCCATTTTCTCCACAGTTTGTTGTTTTATTGCAGGGGAGGGCACTGAAGAGTGGGAGGGAGCAGACACACCTCTTCTCACCTCAGCTACAAGCTGATACAATGATTGGCAACCTTATTATCCTCTCTTAGGCAATCCACCAACAGGGTGAATTTCAGCAAATGCAACGTGCATTCTATGTTTGTCTTCTCAAAATGAAGCCCACATTGTATTGTTTCAGGAAAAAAAATCTTCTCTGAACTTGTAGCTCTATTGTGCAGGTGTTGCTTATCTCTGACATAAGAAATATAAAGGATTTCTTTGTTATTTCAGTAAGTACTCTTTTCAGATCCAAGTAATATTATTGAATGGGCAGAGTTACTATCCTAACCTATCTGAAAACATCAGCCGCCCCTTTGTCCAATTTTCTTCCTCGCTTATTCTTGGGAGAAACAGTTTGTTCACTCCAGTAATGGGGTAATGGGTAATAGATTCATATGGTGTGAATGGAGTAAAGTTACAAGAGTGAATATATAGATTAACCCTTGTTGTATGACTGCTCAACTATTCTCAAAAGACTCTTGCTTTCTTTAGCAAAATGTGCTTCTTAGTGTATTCTTATGACCTGGTTTGTTCTATAAGCAACGTCATGAGTCAGCATGGGGTGTGTATTAGCCTCTGTATGACCTGAGGATTATCCAAATGATTGTACACATTTCAAGAGGCTTCCAGAAAACAAAAGACTTTCTGGAAACTTAGGGAGTCATAAATGGGGTGGGTGTTTTTTGTTATCGTTTTCGTAATGGGAGCAGATTAAATGGAAAGGGAGTGATAATTACTTGGCTGAAATATTGATTGATCATATTGTATTTGTACTGTTCTATTGACTTACAGAGAAACTTTTTTTTAAAACCAAGCAGAAAGATACGTAAATTTAAGGGAATACCTGTTCTGAGTATAGTAGACATGCTTCATTGTAATTATAATGGAGAATCACTCGGGATGGTATTAACTTTTTTTAAAATCTGGTTTTGTGCTCTACATTTTTATAATGTATTCAATTTTTGTTTAAAATGCTGTAACCTGCACTGAACCTTAAGGATAGGATATAATGAAAATACAAATAAATGAAGTTTCTTTTTATTTTATAATGAGGTTAGTTTAAAAGAACTTCTTCTTTATGCAATTCCACAGACGATTCAGTGTCTTCAATCATCGACAATCAGGGCATGTCCATTCCCCGCAGAATATCTGGTTGAAATTAACAAGATTTTGCTGGCTATAGCGGATGCTGAGCTGTTGCTGAATGCTCCAGAACTTCATTCTGGCATCTATGAGGATTTTTCTACTCAAGAAGATTTATTAAAGGTACTCAAAACTGAAACATAGCTTTAGGATAGAAATGGGTATTAAAATCGTGGTTATTGTTTTAAAAGTTCTAACTGGTATAGTGTAAGTAAATTTCAAGGTACTTTCAAATGTTACAAAATTGGCTCTAAAGGACTAGTCTCTGATTTTCACATGCAGAAAAACAATTGCCACATGATCACAGGCACATATGCCCGTAATATTTCTAGAATGGCCTCACGATCATACTGTTGCCCTGGATTTGTTATGTATAAATTATTTCATATATCGAAATGTAACTCTTAAGAAGCCATACTGTTTTTTTTAAAAAAGGTAGTGTTACACAGTTGGAATGGAACGGAGAGAAACCAGAATGAAGGTTGTTGAGAAGTGAGTTGTAGGTAGTAGTTATATTAGACCTGTTCAGACCATAGTAGTACCTCCCTCCCCTTATATATAGGGAGACTAAGAGATCACTTCCACTCTCCTACTACTTTGATCACATTCATAATACACTGCCTGAATTTGGAGGTACTGTGTTTATTAGAAAGATAAAAATACAGAGTTTGGAGTTTAGAATCAGGAAGATTATATAAATGTGATATATCTTAGTTCAGGTACCACATTCAGCCTACAATCCTAGATCCACTTACAAGGGAATAGAATCATAGAATCATTGAATAGTAGAGGTGGAAGGGGCCTATAAGGCCATCGAGTTCAACCCCCTGCTCAATGAAGGAATCTACCTTAAAGCATCCCTGACAGATGGTTGTCCAGCTGCCTCTTGAATGCCTCTAATGTGGGAAAGCCAACCACCTCCCTAGGTAATTGGTTCCATTGTCGTATTGCTTTAATAGTCAGGAAGTTTTTCCTGATGTCCAGCTGGAATCTGGCTTCCTGTAACTTGAGCCCATTATTCCATGTCCTGCATACTGGGTTGATCGAGAAGAGATCCTGGCCCTCCTCTGTGTGGCAACTTTTCAAATATTTGAAGAGTGCTATCATGTCTCCCCTCAATCTTCTCTTCTCCAGTTCTTTCAATCTCTCCGCATAGGACTTTGTTTCCAGACCCCTAATCATCCTCGTTGTCCTCCTCGGGATACGCTCCAGATTGTCTGCAACTCAGTTGGACTTGCTTTTGAATAGACATGTATAGGATTGCACTGTAAGTGTGTAGTTGAAAGGTGTGTATGTCTGTGAGACAGAGACAGAGACAGAGAGAAGTTACCTGATAGTCTCTCCACTTGAAGAGTTTTTCTTGGGAGTGCATGTGTTTGTGATTGTGGAAAAACATCTGAAAAAGCTCAGTCTAATAAAAGTTTGAGTTTTGCTGAAGCCAGGAATACACAGAAAAATGTGAAGTCATGCTGCTTAATCAAAGAGAAAGATTCTCCTTTAAGAATGAAAGTAAGTATATTTTCAAGTCAATAGTCAGATAGTGTGGTGTTTGGATTCTAAGCTCAATGGGTGTAAATTTTATTTGCCTACAGTAGAGTGTTATTAAAAATCCATTGGACAGAATTATATTTTTAAGGTTATGGCTAGAAACCCATATGGAAGAAGTTAAAAGTATATGTTGTTGATGCTTTGTGCCATCTAACCAGATTTTCATTTATTTCAGCTGGCAGTCATTGTATAATGGCTTCTAATGTTGCCTTATTGATCACTTCAACAGTATTTTTATGTTACTTACAGAACATAAAAGACATATTGGACAAACTTGGGGATCAGATTGCTGTTATTCATGAAAAACAACCTGATGTTATATTGGAAGCATCTGGACCTGAAGCGATTCAGATAGGGGATTCGCTAACTCAGTTAAATGCAGAATGGGACAAAATTAACAGGATGTACAGTGATCGCAAATGGTAAGTAAAAGGGCTGCATATGCTCTGTGCTTAAAAACAAACGTTTTTGCATCAAGAAAAGTTAAGTTCTGTAGTGAGTTGTCAGAGAATAATAAGAGTCTTATTTGATTGAAACAGCAACTTTTTAAAGGCTAGCCCTGCTAAGTTTATCAACAACAACAACATTTGCTCATTAACAGCAATAATAAAGTTGCTTAGTAAATGTCTAGTTTACGTTAGCAGGCAGGGAGGATCTGAGAAGTGTTTTTATGTTGGGCTGAAGGAGGCCCAGTATTAAATGTAGACATTAAATTCAAACAGGATCCCAACTGTACTGATAAGACACACTTCATGAATATTATAGAAAGATAGAGCAACTAGAAGTCCACTGTTCTGGGCTCGCCTTCCTTACTCTTAGCCTTAGGTCTGTCTCCTTTCTCCACACATTAGGCTCAGCTTGGCTCCTTCCTCCCCAGCAAAGCTCTGCTCCCAAGGCACAGGAAGTGAGATGGTGCAGTCAGTTGCTGGGTCCTAAAAAATGAGCAGCACCTCTCCCTCATCAATTAGTCAGGATGATCCCTGGGGCTTCGGCCCCCAATGGCAAATTTTAGGGGGAGCCCTAGCACTCTCTGCCCACTCTTTCTGGGCTACCTTCCTTCACTTTGTCTAGCCATATACCATTTCCCGTCTCAGAGATGTGTATGTTCCTGTCACAGTTAAAGTCATGATGGTACTGGGTAATTTTTTCATGATAGAAAGAAAATTCTGAGCACCCATTAATACGCTGAGCACTTTATTTCATATTGAATCTTGTCTACCATAGTTGAGATGACAGCATGTATGGAATTTCATCAGTCATTGGCCTCATCATTTGAGTCTATTTTCAGTATGTATATTTATGTATGTGTGTGCATATAAACACTCTCTGGGTGCAGCATCAGATCCGGTGTAATCCTATGTAATATTCCAAATGTTCTTTCTGCATAGCAAGTGTTAGAAAAAGCTTTTACTCTGTGGATTTGTGTATATGACTGACTAAATTTAAAGCTTCATCATTCATTTGGGAAATTAAGTAATCTCATTAAGTTAATAGTTAAGCGGCCAATCCACCCTTCCTGTTTAAAAAGAGAAATTAAACATTCACAGTTAATTGGTGAAGTACAATAGATTGACTTTCTAACTGATTCATTGAAGGGGAAGGCATTTATTTAATCTCATTAATAGTGCATCTTCATTTTCATCTTATTTAAAATGTGACTGGGTTTGCTTGGAATTTCTTTAATGCTAAAATGTGAAATACTATAAATTAATGTTTCTAAGTACCATTTTCTATGTGGTTCATGGATGGTGCCATTAAGGCCTTGGAGCCTATAGATATTTATAATATTAGAGAGAGTTGCTTTTTCTTGTAAAGGTGATATTGGTCATTATAAGCAAATGAATTTTCTTATCATGATTTATGCTGAATTTTGCATTGGTTAAACTTATCATGCTTAAATTTTAGTTGAATAGTCAGGATAGAGCAATTCATTGTGGACACTTATTCATCATTGTCAAAGTACTTTATTGTATTCTTTTAATATATTAGAATTTTCATTGTTAAATCCTCAGAAGTCTCTCTGGGTATATTTTGTTATAAATGAAGAATTTACTTTCTTTTTTGTCTAGGATTGCAAACTCCTGATCCAGGGCTCTTAGGGCTCAATCTTCATGTTCAAAAAAGAGATGTGGGTCTCCTCCATTTTTCAAGAGGGCACCTACAGAAAGTCACAAGTACAAGCCAAATACTCATGCATCCACCATGATTCAGCAGTAACTGAAAGTGTTCATTTGTGAAAATCACCCTAGAGCTATCTTTTGCAAACAGCCAAATTTGCTTCATCATCTGAGGCCAAACGAGTCCTTCTAGTTATGCCTTCCCTGGAAGTGTAATTAATATGGCAAGCTGATATTGATCCAGATTTGCATATGGCAATCTGATATTGATCCAGATTTGCATATTACATTCAAATAATGTTCTTGTTGTGATAACAGCATCAAATGTAACAACCCCCTCCCCGATACCATTGCTTAGATCTTTTGCCCAGTAAAGGCAAAAACTATACAATTAGAAGAAATAAATTTTAAAAAGCCACCTGAGGGTATAGGAAGAAAGGATCACCCAGCTCCAAAAGACTGTAGTTGTTGATTTCAATGTGTGCATAAAGACATATCTATAATAGTTGAACTTTCTGTAAGCTTGGCCTGCTCTGTCTTTGAACGTAAGCTCAGGCAGTGCTCACTTCCTTTCTAAATGGCTGTGGATAGATACATAAACATATAAAATCAAGAATAATTAATCATTTCCCCCCACACTTACTGCTGTGCGAATAGTGTTTTCCTGTAAGTTGGATCTGACGCACCTCATCAATCTTCATTTTCCATGCAATTAAATCCAACTTCTCACGCTTGATTCTCTTAGTTGAACGGCAGTGCAAGTTTGCTTCTGCTTTCCCTGCAATAGAAAGGGTTTTCATAAGAGCAGTTCCATTTTGCAATGGTACCTTGTTATGCACAGCACTCTTGCTTTTGAAAAATATGTAGGAAATGACTTTGTTCCACCGTCATTTGTTTCATTCAGTTGCTTTGATAAGTCTGTGGAAGAGTGGAGACAGTTCCATTGTGATCTCAGTGATCTCTCACACTGGTTAACGGAAGCAGAAGGGTTGCTGGCTGAGGCCCACGCTCCAGACGGGAGCCTAAATATAGAGACAGCAAGGATACACCAGCAGGTATCTGATCCTTTTGTGTTAAGGCAGTGTGCCTGGTTAGATCCATTAATTCTGGCTCTGCCATTGAGAAAGAAAATGCAGATTGTATTTTGTTGCTGGCTGTCATTTTTATGCTACGAACAGATAAAATGTTTTTCTCACTATAATTCTAATAGACAATGGAAAAAATATGCACACAGCTTCCAGATTACTTTGATAAATCAAATGTACAACATCTAATTTCCTAGCTTTTCGTTCATATGAGTTTCCCTACTATGACCTTTTCTAATGTTATGCAAGAAAAATGCCATTCCTCTGAATATTTTAGGCTGCAGTAGCAAACATACTTACTAAGACATAAACATAATGGTGCTTATGTTAGAGTAAACGTGCATAGTAGGGTTGTGCTGTTAATCTTTTGTAGATGTGGGGGTATCCTCTTATGGGGTTAGGACAAGGAGAATCCATGGCGGAAAATCCTCCAAATCGAAAATTCTGCCAGACGCGTGCAGGCAGGACAAAAGGTGTGGTGGGGGCACTGGGGGAAAAATAAGTAAGCTAACAGGTCTAACATACTTTCCCTCCCTTGTCAGAGGAGTGGGAGAGTTTTTGACCCATTGGAGCCAAAGTTTTCCCCATCTCTCACACACACTGCCTTTTTTACTGTGGCAGAATTGAAAGAATGGTGGAGGTTTCCACACTCACCATTGGGGACCCATGCCATTTAGGGCTTTAAAAAGGGGGGGAGCTTGCACTTTGAATTGGGCCCAGAAACAAATGGGCAGCCAGTACAGATGCTTCACAATAAATAGTATTTTTAAAAATAAAAAATAGATGACATGTGAGAACGTCTGTCCAAACCTGTTAATAGGTGGCCTGCTGCATTCTGTACCAGCTGAAAGGTTTAGTCTCTCATAGCTTTGCCTGCCTGGATATTTGGTGCAGCACCAACACCAACTTGAGAGTTGGGAAGTGGAGGTTTCTGTGGTCTAATGATATTCTATTTCCCTCATTAGGCTTCCCGCCTATTCGAGTGCTGATCTTGAATGTTGGGAATCTGGGAGATTTGGGATTCTGCTGGTGTACTGCCTACCCTGCTAGCCATTAATCCCCCTGCCTGACTGGATAGAGGTGGTCTCAGACTTGGTGTGGAGGGCCTGTAGGATGATGGTTCTGGGTGATTTCAACTTTCATGCTGAGGCCATTGGATCCATGGCAGCTCAGAACTTCATGGCTGCCATGTCAACCATTAGCCCAATTCATGTAGATGAACACACACTTGATTTGATTTTTTTGACTCGGTGATAATAATAATAATAATAATAATAATAATAATAATTTATTTCTTACCCGCCTCTCCATCTGGATCGAGGTGGGGAACAACAACATGATAAAATACATAAAACTGATTAAAACATAACACATATTATTAAAACTGCATAAAAAATCCTAAAACATCCTAAAAACATCCTTAAAACATTCTAAAATTCCACTGGATATGCCTGCCGGAAGAGAACAGTCTTTATAGCTTTCTTAAATTCTAAAAGACTGTTAAGTTGACGAGTCTCCTCCGGCAGGTCATTCCACAGTCTGGGAGCGGCAGAAGAGAAGGTCCTCTGGGTAACGGTTGTCAGCCTAGTCTTGGCCGACTCCAGTAAGTTCTTCCCAGAGGACCTGAGCGTGCAGGGCGGATTGTATGGGAGAAGGCAATCCCGCAGGTAACCTGGACCCAAACCATGTAGGGCTTTAAAGGTAATAACCAACACTTTATACTTTGCCCGGAAACTAATTGGCAGCCAGTGGAGCGTTTTTAAACCTGGCGTAATATGGTCACCCCTAGATGTACCGGTGACCAACCTGGCTGCCATATTTTGAACTAGTTGAAGTTTCCGGACTAGGCACAGAGGTAGCCCTATGTACAGCGCATTGCAGAAGTCGAGCTTCGAAGTTACCAGCGCGTGCACTACCATCTTTGATGGTCTGAAAGTGGGGAATTAACATCTATCCTTTTGTCATGGTCGGATCACTTCCTATTGCTGTTTAGACTCTTGGCAGCCTTTCCCCTCTGCAAAAGTGGGACTCATTAAAATGGTCCATCTTCAGAGGCTAATGGATTCTGATTGATTTAAGAGGGCTTTGGAGGATATTTTTTGCTGATATGGCTGGTGGTTCTGTCAAAGCCCAAGTGCCCTCCCCCTCTGAGCAGAGCCTGGGCAAGTCCTTGGTGTACACCTGCGCTGAGGGCAATGAAGCAAGAGGGAAGATGGTTAGAATGAAGCTGGAGGAAGACTCAAGCTTCCAAAAGTACTTCATAAATATATATATATTCTGACCTTTTGTTGAATATTTGTCTTATCCCAATTTTCTCTCTTTCTGTTAAATAAATGTTTTTACTCTATTTCATTTACAGCACAATCCTATCTGTGTCTATTCTGAAGTAAGTCTTATTGAGTTCAATGGGGCTTACTTCCAGGTAAAGAGGTTATAGGATTGTAGCATTAAACCCCCCCCCCCTTTTTTTAAAAACAACAACCTTAAGACATGATGATCATATTCTTATTTAAACAGAAGTAGTTATACTTAAATTAGCCATATTTGAAATATACTGTTTTTATCATTTAATTTAGCTCCAAAAACATTTCTGATCTGGTGAGTGCTGTTTTATTATTGTGTCTAGAACAGGTCTTATTCTATTCCTTAAATCATTTTTTGCTATATTTTGTATTAAGAAATCTCTGTAGACAGTGAATGCTTTTTCTGGTTTTTAGGGATATGTGAAAGTTTGAATCTGACTTCCCCTGACTTCCCTCAATTTCCTTGGGTTTATCTATCATATCTGCAGATCATGGGAATGCTGTCCTTAATTAGCCTAGCTGAAATCTTATAAGGCTGCAAAGATCAGGACGAATATCTATTCTGAGACAAATGAATGCAACATTTCTCTGTCAACCCATTCTCACAAAACAAAATCTTTAGGCAGTATTTTTTTTAAAGAAGTATCTTAAAGATAAACATGTATATACTGGCCTGACTTCAAAGGTGTGTCCTGCACCATTTGTCTTTGGTAGATTGATATTCATGGCTATATTAGCCTACTCTTAATAACAAATGCCTAATCATTCATTTTAACAACAGTAGTATGATTTCTTAAAAAAACATACAAAACCACTGTGTGCCCAGTCAGTGCCTTAGGCTACATATCAATGTCAAGTTGGGTAAGCAACAAAATTCAGCTTGGTTTTTATATTTGTGACAGGAACTTGAAGAGGGAGTCAGCAGCCATCAGAGCAGCTTTTCGATATTGAACACAACAGGAGAAGGAATCATACAGAAACTCTCCACTACAGATGGAAGCTTCCTGAAAGAGAAACTAGCAGGGTTAAATAAACGCTGGAAAGCCATCACTGCTGAAGTCATGGAAAGACAACAGAGGTAACTGGAAAAATCAGGATTTGGGGTACCTTAGAAGCATCCAAATGACATTTCATATTTTCCATTAGGTTGAAACTTTTATGCCTGGTTTCTGAAAGGTCTCCCAAGACTTTGAAGCAATTAGTAATCACGTAGTGTTTCATGTAATGCAAACACACACCAATTTAATATTTTTTCCTGCTTTGTTTTATGGAATCATCCATTGACTTATTTAAATGTGTTTTTGGAATGTATATTGAACTCATATTTTGGAATTGCATTTTATTTATTAAAGATCTTTGTACACGGCCTGGAGTGCTTTTTAGCAGGCAGGCGGTTAGTGAGGTTTTAAAAAAAAGGGCTTCACTACAAAAGGCAGGGGTGCATTCAAGTTCCAGATGAATCAGTGTGTCTGAAGTTGAATTCTAAGTATCGTTAATGCTGACTCTTTAAAATGCATTAAACTTAAAAACTATTCTCCCACTGAAAATAAAATGGTAGCTGCAATAAAGGCAAGAGGCACCAATTTTGTAATCAATCCCACTCCAGCCCTGGCAAGATTGACTTGCCCATACAGTATCAAAATCATTAATTTTTTTTATTTTTGAAAATTTGTGTGATAAGATGAAAGGCATTGTGCACATTTCCCTTAGTAATATGAAGTATTGCTGGGAATTCTTTAAAATTAAATTTGTCACATGAAGTTCCTCTTTTGAAGAATGTTTGTACATTCACATCGTCTTTTAATATTCTAGCATGCTTGTTTTATTTATCTGTTAGTGAGCTCTAGATAGAATATAGTCTATCCAATACGTATAGCAATGTTCTTGTTTAATTTTCCACTTTGGGTTTTGTGCTTCAGATTGAAAGGAGAGGATCAGCAATTAATAGACTTTACAAGAAGGCTTGAGGAATTTAGTTGCTGGCTGGAAAACATAGAAAATGCTCAGGGTGAGAAACCATCAATCAGCCACGAAGAAAATCTGCAAGAATTAAAGGTAAGTTCAATCAAAATTACTGAACACTTTTGAGTTTGAATGGATACCTCCTTGTTCCTTTCTATTGAGGAAGGTGCAAGTGTGGGTTGTTCTAAATGTGTATAGGTACTACCAGATCACAGACGCAAGCTACAGTTCCACACACAAAATGACAGACTCCTGTTAAATCTAATTGAAAGGTCACAGTAGATTGTGATGACTAGTTTAATAGTAAGATAACTGTTACAGCTCTTCCTAGACAGCTGTACATTCAAGCCAAGCTATTGCTCCTAAGAGTTCAGCTTATGTTGCTTCTGTTAGATTTTAAAAAAACGATTGACTTTATCCCTCCTCACTTTTCTGACACATCTTAGGAGGGACTGCAGGTGTATTCACTAGACTTGGGTGAGGGTTCCTTTTTGGTAAGGAGGGGTTTTGTTACCTCAGCCCAATCACTCTGAGAGAGCTGCCAGCAATGCCAGCAATGCCTAAAGTCTGGCTGAGGCTTCTCATCTTGCCTTTGTGTACCAGCGGAGATAGGAGAGAGGCATGGTGGTGATCAAATAAAGGTCTCCAGCCAATGGCAACACTATCTCCCCTCACTCTCAGGGATAGCAACTGGTCACCTGGTGGTTTTATGTTTGGTTCCCTTTCTCTTCAGAGGAGGCCACAAGCATTGAGGCCACAGCTTGATTTTTCCCACCTAGAAAAGTGCTAGGAAGCAACACTCAGGCCCTCAGCCATGCTGAGGCTTCCAACATAGGCCTACTCAGAAGCATCTGGGCTCAGCCACAGTATTTCAGCCAAAATGTATAGTCCTATGCACTGCACCCAGGGTGAGACCTGCTCTCCCTTGCCCCTGACTAGGGGATAACAAGCTTACCCACGAAGGAGTCCTGGCTCCATTCACCTCATGGGTCCAGGGTTGATAATCCAGAAGGTTGGACAACTCTCACCGACTGGGGGATGGGGTGTGTGCTCAAGAGACAAGTCTCTGTTAGCTCCTTTTTCTCTCATAAGAAGAAAAGAGAGAAAGGGAAGAAAAGTTATCATATATCCAGAAGCAGACCCAAACATAAACACAAAAAGGACCATAGATCAACATGCAAGTTGGCCTCTTCTCCCTCTTCCTCCTCCTCCTCTTCCCAGAGGTCTCTATCCCCTGGTTCTATCCAGTCTGATAGCACCCCCTAATCTTCTCCACCTTTAGCCTTGGGGGAGTGGAAAAGGAAAGGGGAAGTAGAGGTCTCATCAATTTGGGGGTCCAAAAGGTCCAAAAGCTAAGAAATATTGGGGCCATATTCATTGTTCAGAGGCCTTTCCATAAAAATCTGGGGTGGGGTGGAGGGAGGTTAGATTCATTCATGCATTAATCATGCAAAATAAAATGAAGTTCATGCTAACTCAGTGTTCCGTCATTATTATTTCTTCTTCTTCTTCTTCTTCTTCTTCTTCTTCTTCTTCTTCTTCTTCTAATGGGGGATAAATTGTTGTAGTTCTGGGAAAGTGCAAGGAGCTACACAGCACACTGAATTCCCAACTCTCAGCCATTCTTGTTGCTTCTCTTTTAGCATCAGGCATTGCCTGCCTACCTCGTAGCATACCTTTAAGGCCTAGGAACTTGCTTTTTAAATAAATTAGATTCTTGGGTTCTATTACCAATACTACTGTCTTAACTTTTCTGTACTTTCTTAGAGTTATATTCGGGGCATACATACTGCTCTGAATAGAACTCCAAGAAATATTCAACTTCCACCAGACTTAAAACATTCTTTTAAACCCTTCAGGGCTTGATGGAGGAGATGGACATGCAAGGGGAGAAACTCAAGTGGCTAAACAGAAATGAACCAGAGATGCTTTCAAATAAAAGCATTGGGCCTCAAGAAAGAGAGAATATTTCTGATAGACTGAGGACTTTGAATGTTAAGTGGAAGAAGGTATGGATTTTAATATGAATTCCTTACCATATGAAGCATGAAATGTATTCTGTTTAGTTATGATTTTGCAAGCTACATGTGAATGCTCTTGTATGTGTGTGTGTGGGGAGAGAATTGAACAAGTGAGTATAAAAATAATGTCATATGTGCTTAATGAAATTGTTTTCCCCTTGTAGCCTCGATCAGAGGTAGGTGACCTGCTGCCCTCTAGATATTTTGTGCCACAACTTCCATAATTCCTAACATAGGAACATCAGAAGAGCCCTGCTGGATTTAGTCCAGCATTCTGTTCACACAGTGGCCAACCAGCTGCACACAGGTAACCCACAAGCAGGGCTTGACTATTGACAGTGCTAGCTGGGACTGATGGGAGTTGTAGTATAAACCATCTAGTTTGCCCACCCCTGATCTAGATCAGTGGTGCTTGCAGTTTCAGAAATAGAGGTTCTTGAAAATGGCTTCGGAATAATTTCCCCAAATTGGAAGTAAACTTTTGTGTATATTTTCTTTATTTATTTTAACTTACTATATTTACATTCTGCTATTCCACTGCAAAGCTCAAAGGGCCCCAAATTCTCTTCCTTCTGGGGACAGAGCTACGCTCAGTGTAAGTTCAGCATTGTTACAGCACTGAATGCTCCCAGATCATTTATTGGGCCTGCACAAAAACTGGAAATCTGGCACGGCAGAGAGAAAAGTTCCAATGTAGTCTTCACCTGACATGCAACATAGTGGCAAGCAGGGCATCTTTTTAACTAGGTGAGCATTCAAATATGTAATGTGCATTCTGAAATAATTGAGGCTCAGCAAGTCTGTACTACTTGACTTTTCTGCAAGTGTAATGATTTCTATGACTGGCTGTTTATTTTGGGAATTGCTCCAATTGAAAATCATTGAGCTTATGATGTTGTTGGGTGATGTGATTGCTTTGGGTTGGGCTGGCAGAAGTGAACTTCTCACCTCTGCTCCACGTCAGTCCCCCCCAGCCCCCAGACAATGCTACGCAGAAGGCCCCAGCTGAATGTGATAGTCTGTGGTATAGAGAGTTTAGGAGGATCCCTGGAAATTAACTGTAGGTACCTTCTGTCAGCAGATCTCCACTCACAGAAGGTGCCCGTGCTCGATTTTTGGGTTGCCCCTCAGCACCCTGTACTAGAACAGCAATAAACAAGAACTATTTAGCCAGCTAAAAGAATACGATCAGAGGCAGTAAGCCTGTATAAACCAGTTGCTGGGGAACATGGGTGGGAGGGTGCTGTTGCACCGTGTCCTGCTTGTGGGTTCCTGGTCGACAGCTGCTTGGCTACTGTGTGAACAGAATGCTGGACTAGGTGGACCCTTGGTCTGATCCAGCGTGGCTCTTATGTTCTTATGATCAATTTAAAATGCCTGGGCAAATAAAAATATTTTCACCTGGCATCAAAAGGAATATAGTGTCGGTCCCAGGTGTACATCCCTCTAGTGGATATTCCAAAGTCAGGGCACCACCACAGAAAGAGGCCCTCTCTCTTATGGATGCAAAATGCATATCTCTTACCAGTGGAACTTGGAGCAGGGCCTCATCTGATGATCTTAATGCACAAGCATTCTTTCAAAAGCATTCCTCATCATTGAATAACTGATATATAGTAATGTTTACCGGTAATAGTGCTCTTTCCCTAAGTTTCATATATTGAACTATTTATTTATTTAAATGATCTGTGGGCCACATTTTACGGTAAATTCTCTCAATGAGGCATATAAGAAAACTTAAAAGCTACAAAACATAATAATTCAGTGAAAAATTATTTTATTATTTATTATTATTTATTCCATTTATATACTGCTCCGTAGCCGAAGCTGTCTGGGCTGTTTACAAAAATTAAAAACATTGAGCATTAAAAACCAATATACAAAATTTAAAACCATAAAAACAAGTTATAAATACAATATCATTTAAAACAACTATTCTGGGTCAAACAACAACAACAAAACCCTCCACATAAGCTGTTAAATGTCTGGGAGAAGAGGAAAGTCTTAACTGGCGCCAAAAAGATAACAATGTTGGCGCCAGGCGAGCCTTGTCGTGGAGATCGTTCTATAATTGGGGGGCCACCACTGAAAAGGCCCTCTCCCTTGTTGCCACCCTTTGTGCTGAAGATCAATTAATTAACAATTAAAACCAAATAACACCTTGTAGTACTTGGATCCCTGAGTCTGTGGTCTGTCCATCTTATGAGTGTGGGGAGAACAGTTACCTCACGCTGGCTTCCATCTTCCTTGTTAAAATCACGTCCTTGGTGCTATTGTCTGCATATCTGTGCTCTTTTCTTTCCACTTGTCCACATCTCATCCAGCCACCTTTTAATGGGTTCTGTTGAGCAGATTATTCATGTACATAATCCAAAACAGGCAACTTCCTGCCATGTTAATAAACCCAGGCTGTTTTAGGGACCAAATTAAATCCTTTCATCTCTAGGTTAAATGAATGACAGAGGCTTTCATGCTCAAACCCCTATTATGGCAATGCCATTACATTTCAAAGACCGAGGAGAGTATTATCAGTAGTATAACGTAAAGGTTTTCCTCCCATATTAGGTGTTCAGAGAAGCACCCAACAGAGTGAGAGAATTAGAGGCTTACATTCATCAGCTCCGTCCTGTTCCACAGACAAAGCCTTCTGGTGAGAACTGAGCAGAAAATGTGTTTCTCTGGGGGAGATGTTGGGTACTTTTGCCACCGTATTGCATCTTAGGTCTTGGATAAAGAGCAAATGCATTATAAATGCATCTTGAAGGGAAAGGATGCTTAAGCTGCTGTTTCTGTTAAAGAGTTTGATACTGAGAAATTAAGATCATATGTCTAAATGTATTTTTTTTTTAAAAAGGGCTTGTGATAAATTTTCTTAACAAAAGAAAGTATTTTTGCAGACTTCCAAAATCATTCCTATCATGTTATCAATCTTTTGTAGATCTGTATTGATGTATTCTTCTGTTTGTATGATTCAGAGGACCAACAGCTAATGCCTGTGTATGACTAAGTGGCAGCATTTCTTTGGCTGCCAATGAATTTTTGAATTTGTTCCTTCCTGGAACTTACTCAGATTTGTAAACTAGGATCAGCTGGAGTTTGTGACTTTTCTCATCAATGGCAACTTAATGATGTCTAGATTTTGGCCGCTCAGTGTTTGAATGCTCCTAAACTGACTAGGTATGGGTGTCAGAAAGTGAATTTCCCACACCTAACTGAACCTTCCAGAGCTGAAGATCCCACTGATATTTTGTGATGATGACAACCTTTCTGCACTATTCTGGACCTGGAGAGCAATAGTCTGGATGAAGATTTGCTGGGTATATGAGTCATTGGAAGTGCTTATTTGGAGAATTTTAGACCTGCAGGAGGGGAAGGTTTTCAACTGTTAGGATGGGGATGGAGAAAGATGCAGAGGATATTCTTAGAACTGCAAGAAGTGACTTCTTGTTGCTTGTTTTTCCAACTGCAAAAATTCTGGTATGTACTAAGCTGATACACTAAGTGAATTATGTTTTATTGTTTAGGTTACCCTTCTCTCCAAAAGATGGTGCTAGTGTCCTCTGCCTCTGAAAACGTTGCTCAGACTCAGCAGGCTTTAGAAATTTCTGCACCTGCTGATCTGGATAAAACTACAACAGAGCTGGCTGACTGGTTGGCATTGATCGACCAGATGCTAAAGTCCAACATAGTTACTGTGGGAAATGCTGAAGAAATCAGTCGGACAATCGCGCGCATGAAAGTATGTGGTGTCATGAAATATTGTTGTTTTGAAGCCCTAAAAATATCGGCCAGTGTCTCCACTTTCTGTTTTGTGGAAAGGGATGGGATCCTCTTAGAGTTAGTATAGTAATAATGTTTGATAGAAAGAAAAGTCATTTTCAAGGAAGAATCTGGTGTAGGGATGGAATATTTCTCTGCTGATCTAGAAATCGGTCATGCCTTTGTGACTTTTACAGGGAATGCTCACAAAGATCTGAGGGTCCATCTAGTCCAGCACTCTGTTCACACAGTGGCCAACCAGCTGTCGGCCAGGGACCAACAAAGCAGGACACGGTGCAATAGCACTTTCCCACCCATATTCCCCAGCAACTGGTGCATATAGGCTTACTGCCTCTAATACTGGAGGTAGCACATAGCCACCAGGGCACATAGCCACTTAACCTTCTCCTCCAGGAATTTATCTAACCCTCCTTTTAAAGTCATCCAAATTGGTGACAATTGCAGTTATGTAGGCATAGCTGTAATTTTTGAAACTGTTCAGCATTCAGTGGCTAAATCCTATTATACGATGTCTTTATGCATTCCAGAGCCTTATGGTTTTAAAGTCAAGGGTAATATTTTAGGTGTACATTTATAATTATTCATTACATTTCTGTACCTCCCCATAGCCAAAGCTCTCTAGGTGGTGTACAAACCTTAAAAACGTTACAAAACAGAATACAAAGTTTAAAACCCATTTTACATAAAACACACAAATAGACAGAATTCACAAAGTCAGCATATATTTAAAAACAACTTTGAACTATCAGGCATAACTATAAGACAAAGTGCATGATATTCTGCTGTGTCTAGCACAAGGCATACAACACACGTTACTAGAAACATTATCGTTACCTGCAAATAGTTGCAGTGCATTCAACCTAAAATGATGAAATGTAATTAATTTGAGTTAATTGCCTTTCCAATAACAGTTAATCATTGAGGTCCAGCCCTAAGCACTGTGTGATTGAGTTTAAAGAGAGAGGTGAATATATACATTGGCATTTCAAATTGTGCTGGCAGAAGTTAGAGAAGTGTTTACACACATTTATGTTGACATTTTCTTTGCCTCTGATATTAGCAACATTAGAAAGTGGAGGCAATCAGTAGCTAATGCCTTCAGGGTAGGTTTGTGTCTGTTTAAAATCACAATGGTCAAATTAATTGCCTAATACTTGGTTGTAATAATATCTGCAGTGTGATTTCATGGGATTGATGTCAGAGGTTCTTTCAGTTGCCAGTCTTTGGACATACAACTTGTTATGGATGTGATGGCACATTATGGAGACTTCCTTCCCAGCCATGTGCCATGGAAAAAGAGGCTTTACAAGATTGCAGTTATGTAGATATAGCTGTAATTTTTCCCCCTAAAAGAAATGGAACTATTTATAAGTGTTTAGATACTTGCCCATTTAAGCAGTAATTCATAGTATAGTGTGTAAAGTCCTGAAGACTGAAACATATATATATATATATATATATATATATATATATAAAATAAAAAAATCCAGTAGAAAAATCTTTAGAACAGAGAAATGTAGGTAAAATTTCTTTATATCCTAGGGAAAGATCAGAGAAAGCATGAACATCCGAACACTTTAGTCCAGTGCAACAATATGATTTTCACCAGCTCTGTTTCCACATATATTCATGTTTTGCATTGTCAGATTAAATAATGGTGTACCCTATTAAAGACAGTGTGGAATTGTAACATGTGATTAAGCTTTTTATGCTTAAGTTTTTATGCTTTATGCTTTTAAATTTTGTATATTGGTGTTATTAATGTTCAATGTTTTTAATTTTTGTAAACCGCCCAGAGAGCTTCAGCTATGGGGCGGTATATAAATGAAATAAAATAATAAATAAATAAGCCCTAATTTAATATGTTGATCACATGATCTGACTAGTCATACAGTATATTCTGGAGTAATAAGAATGTTTCTACGTTTAAAGTATCTTTATAGTATATTGGTTAAGATGTTATTACTTGAATGTTGATGTTCTTGTCTCGCCGCCCCATTTTAATCCTCATTCTTTACAGATAACAAAAGAAGATTTAGAACATCGGCATCCCCAACTGGATTCTGTTTTTACCTTGGCTCAAAATCTGAAAAACAAAACATCAAGTTCTGACATTAGGACAGCAATCACAGAAAAATGTAAGTTTCTGTTGTGGGTAGATAAACATGACAGTAATTCTGTAATAGATATGGTAAAGAGGCCAATTTTGATTTACTAAGTAATAGCTACTGAATGGAGGTGGAGCTTGTATGGACATGGATGGAACATGGCAGAATTTGGCAACTCATGGAGGTGGAGCCAGGGTGGATCCTCATGGGTCAAAGGAAGGAAACAGGGTGAAGTCCAATAGCAAAATGTCTTATTAGGTGGTATCTGGCTTCTTAAACCCCATTCCTACTTAGAAAAAGTCCAAGATGCAACAGGGAAAGCACAAAGCAGAGGATTTTCCACAAACAGAAACTTTGGTTGAAGAATGGGTGCTCACTAGGGGTGTGCACCAGATTGGGTCCGATCCATGATCTGGACCCGATCCGGCCGAAATTGGATAAAATTATCCAATTCCGATCCCCTTCAGCTGGATTGTCCAATCTCATCCGATCCGATCCAAAAGGACCCGATCCGGATCGGAAAAGATCAGAGGATCGGACATCGGACTTCCTCCCCCCTCCCCCCACTCGCACTCCTTACCTGCTGCCTACTTGCTGCCATCCACTGCCGCCCGCTGCTTCAGTACTATTGAGAAAAAGGCCTTGCGGCCTGTTCCACAATAGAGCGCCGGCACGCCGGATGACATCATCACTCGGCGTGCTCTCGCTCTACTAGGCCTCAAGGCCTGTTTCTCAGTAGTACTGAAGCAGTGGGCGGCAGTGGATGGCAGCGAGGAGGCAGCAGGTAAGGAACGCAAGTGGGGGGAGGGCAGGAGGGAGGTGGAGGTTCCCCGTTACCTGCCGGCATCCCACTCTGCCATCTGCTGCTTCCGTACTACTGATAGACAGGCTGCAAGGCCTGCTTATCAGTAGTACGGAAGCAGAGGATGTCAGTGCAGGACGCCGGCAGGTAAGGAGCGTGAGTGGTGTGAGGGGGAGGGCCCCACTTACCTGCCGGGGCGCCTGCTTCCATCCGTTTCCGTCCGCTGTTCCAATCTACTGAGAAACAGGCTTCGCAGCCTAGTTCTCAGTAGAGCGCCAGGTGATGATCACCTGGCGCACTACTGAGAGGCAGGCCACGAAGCCTGTTTCTCAGTAGATTGGAACAGCGGACGGAAGCAGGCGCCCTGGCAGGAAAGGAGTGCGAGTGGGGGGGAGGGGGAGGGAGGGGGGAGTTAGGTCCCCTCTCACCCACCCCCATGTTTTTGCCATAGGCTTGCATTGGGGGAAAGCTTTACCCCAATGTAAGCCTATGGCGAAAACACCTAAAATTGCGCCCGATCCGAAAATTGGACATCTGATTTTCGGATCAGAATCGGTTCTGAACCGAACTGAGAAGCCTCTGATCCGATCCGAGGCACCGGTTCCGATTCTGATCCGATTTTGGCGGTCCATGCACACCCCTAGTGCTCACCAGATAGGAAGGGGGTGAGGAGAGAAGTGGATTCATGGAATAGATGGGTATTTGACTAGATGGTTGTGTTTTGGTGCTGGTTGTAAGGACACACAAGAACGCAGGATTCTCCATAGCTAATTATATGCTGTTCTCTTGGCTGTGTTTCCAAGAGATCCTTAGCTTGAGGTAAAGAGTGACAGGATGTTCTGTTGTCCATATTGGTAGCGGTTGGTGATGTGTCTGCAAGGCCAATCTAGTTCTGCCCTTGCCAGCCAGCTGTTACAGACAACACAGGAAACTGTCCATCTAGTCCAGAATTGTCGACACTCATAGGCATGCGCACAGGGTGTGCTGGGTGTGCCCAGGCACACCCTAATTTCCCAGGACACCTCTGCTTTCCTGCCCCTCTGCTTGAATCGGGGTTTTTAAAAGGACGGGAAAGTCTCCGGAAAGCCGCCATTAGCATCCCTGGGGGAACTATGCACTTTCCAGAGGCCATGGAAAATGCGCTTTCTCACCCCCCAGTGCCTATATCGACACTGACTGGCAGCAATGGCCCTCCAGGCTTTTAGGCGGGATTCTTTTCCTTGCTCTACCTAGAGAAGCCGGGGATTGAACTGGGAACCTTCTGCATGCAAAGCATGTGCTCTATCACACTGAGCTATGGCTCCTCCCAACAAGATGGAGACCTAAGAGGCAAATTAAGAGTATGTGGATAAAATGGGGTGGGAGATGTCCATTGGTACATTTTGGGAACACAACACATGTAAAACAGTTAAGGGAGGAGTCTGCACAGTAGAAGGGAGGGTTCATAATTATGCAGCCTGCTTCTGATCTCTTAACCATGGCTACAAAGGTGGGCAAATTACTTTCAGTTCTCCATACATGAGACTGGAAATACATACACTAGGAAGACTTGCATGGTAAACTTGCCTGAATTCTGACTGCACATGAAGAGAATCTTGTTTAATATTCTGAGATGGAGAACATAAGAACATAAGCAGAGCCTTGCTGGATCAGACGAAGGGTCCATCTAGTCTAGCACTCTGTTCACACAGTGGCCAACCAGGTGTCGACCAGGGACACCCTCCAACCCATGTTCCTCAGCAACTAGTGTATACGGGTTTGCTGCCTCTGATATTCGAGGTTGCACTTAGCCATCAATATCAAGTAATAATCTCTACATGACTATATAAGGTCCTCTATTTTTCCCCATCCAGTTAATAAATCATGGACAAGAATCTCTCAATGATGGGTGGGAAAGACTGTCATGGTTCAATCTTAGGGTCACAAGCCCATTTAATTGCCCAGTTGGATTTCTGAACAGCAGCAATAAAAAGGCTGTATAAAGTGGGTGGTGATAGTCAGAACCTTCACTCTGGTCATGAGAACGGAATTTGAGTAGTTATTTGTCAAAAATGGTAACAACATCCCATACAGAGTCCACTTAAAACAAACTGAATATTCTTGATAAATGTAAGCCTTAAACAATTGTGTACATCACCTGCTGCCTTGACTATTAGAGAAGCGTTCACATCCAAGCACAAAAAGTCTCTTACTATAATTATGGCAGGTATATAAGACGCAAATGTGCTTTCTCACTAAACTGTCAATTTGTATGTGCTCACACAGCACAAGCTGACTACGTACATATGCATATGTAACTCATGATTATACTAATCCTGTTGTGTGTGTGTGTTCAATTCCTCTCCCCTTTATGCTGATACAAAGTATCTGATAGTTTTCAGTGGTAAAGATTGCTTACAAAGCTGTAGATTCTTAATACTCAGAAAAAAATGGAAGTAAGAAGCAAAAGCTTGACACAAACAATATATAGAGCTAACACAGTGGCACAGAATAATTTTTACTGTTATTCGCATTTTCTTATTAAAATTGTTGTGGAACTTCCACATGACTTAAGTGAAAGTTGATTCACATGTAATTCAATATACTCTGGTTTCTATTAGGGGAAAAATATGAAAATGGTCATTTTCACATTTTTCATCAAAACCAGGAACTCAAAGTATGCCCCAACGCAGTAAAGATGTTTTCCCACCATCACAAAACCCAAATTTCATATATATGTGGTCCAAGGTACCATGATTATTAGAGGTCTGAAAATGTGACATTTGTACATGTCTCCTAAAAGGTACATAAAGTCCTCTCCCAGTGTTTAAGGTATTTTAGCACACTAGCTAGAATGCTGAAATTGATGTATATGTGGCTGATTACTAAAAACATGACTGGAAGTTTAATATGTCACAGTTACAGCTCAGAACTGGAAGCCTGAAATTCTCAGGTCTCATAATAGAAACCGGCTTCAAGAAAAACAAGCTATGCATGGGATGTTAGGCTGTGGGAGGTCCATTGCCTCTTCAGAGACTTGAACCAACTTAGGCCTGGTGGAGATGGGATTTCCAGCGGCAGTTGGGAACATATGTCTGTGCTTATAGTGTGCGCGTGTGCATGTGACACACACACACACGCACAGACAAACTAGATATTACTTTAAGTAGCATGCTGAGACTTCAGGGGTTGTTTTTGGTTTTACTCTAGTGTATGTGAGGAATCCTCAATTTTGAGTCTGTACCACAGTTCCTCTGGGAGGGTTAAACCTCCCCCTCACTACTTTTCCAGAAAATTCCCTCCTCCCCCAGGTGGGATTGAGAAAAGAAAAAAAGTATCCATTGATGACAATAGATACTTCTTTAAAACTTCCCCATGGGGGGAATTCAGGGGAAAAAAACTGTGTGTGTGGTAGGGAAGATTTAACAGTGGTCCCTATCTGGATTGGGGCCATGCACATTTACACTATATTTTAAAAAAGAAATGCCTCGGCTACATACCAAGTATAACATGTAGCTCAGAGAGAATAAATCAAAGGGAATACAAGCATTAAGGTACACTGCTCCCTATGTTAAGATGATCAGAACAGGGAAGTATATAAGAGGAGTTGTATAGAACAGCATATCCAGGACTCAAGGTTGGCTTGAGCGTGCCTTGAATGGTTACTAAGATTGATTCTGCTGCAATATCCACAAAATATTTGTGTATGTTTAATATGTTTCTGCTTTGTCTTTTTCAGTAGAGAAAGTGAAGAACCAGTGGGATACTACTCAGCATGGGGTGGAACTACGTCAACAGCAGTTAAGGCACATGCTTTCTGACAGCATGAAGTGGGATGACCAGAAGCAAGAAATGGAGAAGCTAATTGGACGATATGAGATCCATCTGCATGCTCTTTTACAGTCTCCTAAAGAAAAGTTGACCAAGCAGATTTCTGAAAACAAAGTGAGTTCAAATGTGTTTCCTAATTTGACTCCCAGAATGTAAATTTATGAGTCCAGTTTAAATTCTTGCTCCTGCATCAGAGCTGATTCTTTATAAGAAACAGGATGTGCTCTTCGCT
Source organism: Anniella stebbinsi (assembly GCA_029215795.1). Taxonomy (NCBI): domain Eukaryota; kingdom Metazoa; phylum Chordata; class Lepidosauria; order Squamata; family Anniellidae; genus Anniella; species Anniella stebbinsi. Next base: position 196,026,974 of record JARDYH010000003.1, read on the forward strand.
ATTCCGGTACCCTTACAAATTGCAAGAGGTGATTGAACGTTGCCTCACCTAAACTCTCACTGCTGATAGGAAATTAGCTCTTTGGGGAGAGTAGTGAATTAATAAGTGCATGTGTACATCCTTGGCAATAAATATGTTGCATCACCATGTACTAAAATGTTATATCTAGAACTGAATGACTTTCAGGATCATAGTATGTTCTGGAGAGCATTTCATTCAAGTGTTTGAGGCAGGATTCTACATCAATACTAGAACACACCATGATCTTTCCGTATTGTTGTATGAAAATCTTACAAAATGTTGTAGATCTTAGGCTGTGTCCTATTCCGCAAAAATGTTCCTTTTGTGTCTATTGGACACTATAACATTCCTTTAATAAGCGATTGCCTAATTTATCTAATTGTTGATGGTCCAATACAGCTAATGCTTCTTTCAAACTCTTCTTTGTACTCATCAGCCTAATTGCCCTTGATGGCAGGCAAGTGAGAAGGGCTTCTCTTGATGACCTCAGAGTGCAGCCAGGCTGGTAAGGGAGGAGGACGACTTTTGACATCTCGAGAAATTGTACATCTCTGATTCAAATTAAAATAGATTCTGCCTAGTATGCAGGAGGCAGAGTTGCTACTAGAGTCATTAGGAGGGAAAGGGATTACCTCTGCTTACTCCCCATTGCAAAATATGGGATAGGCCACCAGTGGAGTAACCCGTAGGTTGCCACTGTCCCTTTGAATTAAGTTCATATATGAAATAAGGAATTGTGAAGCAGATCCTCCTTCCTTTCTCCTGCCCCCTCTTCTAGGTAGTTTACAATGTTGGATTGAAATCAAATAGTGTAGCCAAAGCATGACAGAAGATTTTTGGATTTCAGTTTTACTATGATGCTTTCATTACTTTCATATTTCTTTGCTTAATGGCTATTAACTACTGTGAGTTTGTTTCTTAGATGTTAATACAAGAGCTAGATAAAGGAGATGTAAAGATGAGTTCATTCAATGATCTGTCCAATAAACTTCTTCAAGACTACAATGATGATGATACAAGAAAGGTGAAGGAAATTATGGATCATTTGAATACCTCATGGATTAACCTGAAACAAAGGTACGTGCAAATGCATTTTGTGCTCCTCAAATATATTTATATGAGAGCAAAGGTGGGCAACTTGAGGCTTCCGGATCTTTTAGCCTACAACTTCTCTCATACCTCACTCTTGGCTATGCTGGCTAGGGCTAATATAAGACAAAACATCTGGAGGGCAACAAATTTCCCACCCCAATATAGTGTGTGTGTGTGTGTGTGTGTGTGTGTGAGTGAGAGAGAGAGAGTGAGAGATTATTATTATTATTATTATTATTATTATTATTATTATTATTGTTATTTGTCCCATAGCCGAAGCTCTCTGGGCAGTTTACATAAGATTAAAACATTTAAAAACAATATACAAAAATTAAACTGCAAAAATATGCAATATGCACATACATTTAAAATCACAATAATAACTTAAAAGTATAAGCCTAAAAACAAAAACAGACCCAGGCTCATCAGATATTGCTAAATGCTTGAGAGAAGAGGAAAGTCTTGACCTGGCGCCGAAAATATAACAACGTTGGCGCCAGATGGGCCTCGTTGGGGAGATCATTCCACAATTGGGGGGCCACCACAGAGAAAGCCCTCTCCCTTGTTGCCAGCCTCTGAGCTTCCCTTGGAGTAGGCACTTGGAGGACCTTAGATGGGAGAGAGATGCATCTCACACGTATGCACACCCATACCCACACATAGACTGACCATATGAAAAGGAGGACAGGGCTCCTGTATCTTTAACAGTTGCAGAGAAAAGGGAATTTCAGCAGGCGTCATTTGTATGCAATTCGTACCTGGTGAAATCCTCTCTTCATCACAATAATTAAAGCTGCAGGCACTATACTAGAGTGACCAGATACACAAGAGGGCAGGGCCCTGCAGCTTTAACTATTGTAATGAAGAGGGAATTTCACCAGGTACTAATTGCATACAAATGATGCCGGCTGAAATTCCCTTTTCTCTACAACTGTTAAAGTTACATGAGCTCTGTCCTCCTTTTCATCTGGTCAGCCTACCCACACACAACATACACAGGGAGAGGGAAGTAGAGAGGGGAGGTGCAGGGGGAAGGTAGCGAAAGGTAGAAATATGAACTGCATCCAAGAGTAATAAAGGAGCTGGCAGAAGGACTCTCAGAACCACTGCCTGGACGACTGGAGGAGGGCTAATGTTGTCCCTATCTTCAAAAAGGGCAAAAAGGAGGAACCTGGGAACTGCAGACCAGTCAATTCCTGGGAAATTTTTGGAGCAGATTATAAAGAAGTCAATCTGTAAGCACCTTGAAAACAATGCAGTGATTACTAGAAGCTAGCATGGATTAGTCAAGAACAAATCCTGCCAGACTAATCTGATCTCATTTTTTGATTGGGTAACCTTCCTTATGGACTGTGGGAATGCTGTGGACATAATATATCTTGATTTCAGCAAAGCTTTTGACAAAGTACTCCATGCAAACTAGCTAAAACTGGGCTAGATGGAACAGCTATGAGGTAGATCCACAGATGGCTACAGAATCAGACTCAAAGAGTGCTTATCAATGGTACCTTCTTAAACTGGGGGGAAGTAACAAGTGGGGTACTGCAAGGCTCAATCCTGGGCCCAGTGCTCTTCAACATTTTTATTAATGATTTGGATGAGGAGGTGCAGGGAGCGCTTATCAAATTTGCAGATGACATAAAGTTGGGTGGGATAGCTAATACCCTGGAAGACAGAAACAAACTTCAAAGTGATCTTGATAGGCTGGAGCGCTGGGCTGAAAACAACAGAATGAAATGTAATAGGGATAAATACCAAGTTCTACACCTAGGAAAAAGAAACCATATGCACAGTTACAAGATGGGGATACTTGGCTCAGCAATATGACAAGCGAGAAGGATCTTGGAATTGTTGTAGATCACAAGCTGAATATGAGCCAATGGTGTGACAAAAAAAGCAAATGCTATTTTGGGCTGCATTAATAGAAATATAGTTTCCAAATCACGTGAGGTACTGGTTCCCCTCTATTTGGCACTGGTTAGGTCTCATCTTGAGTATTTTGTCCAGTTCTGGGCACCACACTTCAAGAAGGATGCAGACAAGCTGGAAGGGGTTCAGAGTAGGGCAACAAGTATGATCAGGGGTCTAGACTGAAAGAACTGGGCATGTTTAGCATGGAGAAGAGAAGACTGAGGGGATACATGATAGCACTCTTCAGTACTTGAAAGCTTGTCATACAGAGGAGGGCCAGGATCTCTTCTCGGTCATCCCAGAGTGCAGGACACGGAATAATGGGCTCAAGTTACAGGAAGCCAGATTCCTGCTGGCCATCAGGAAAAACTTCCTGACTGTTACAGCAGTATGACGATGGAACCAATTACCTAGGGAGGTGGTGGGCTCTCCCACACTAGAGGCATTCAAGAGGCAGCTGAACAGCCATCTGTCAGGTATACTTTAAGGTGGATTCCTGCATTGAGCAGGGGGTTGGGCTTGATGGTCTTATAGGCAGGCCCCTTCCACCTCTACTATTCTATGATTCTATGTAGCCACCATGGTTAGGAATGGTTCACATGACACGTGAAGCTATAGTGTTTAGCTCAAAATGCTTAACCACTGTGGCTTAGCATGTTGTCTGAAAAGGATCTATATGTATGCATAGTCAATGCAGATGCGTATCATCATCTAGGTCCCAGATGTTCATCTAGGCCCCATTGAACTTTGTATCTTACAATGCACATGGGGATATTCATTCCCATCCATGGCCATCAGTTGTTACATGTAGCTATTAGTCTAAGGCTAAAAGTTGCGTTTCTGAATCATTCATACTGAAGTTTGACCACTCTTGGCTAGCATGGTACAGTAAAATAGTATTGCGCTTGAATGAAGGAGATGAGGAGGCAAATTCCTTTGTAATTCTGAAACTTGCTGCATAGCCTTGGGAAAGCTTTTGCCCCGTTTTGAACATTTAGCACTACAGGAATAAATGTCAGTGGTCACAGGAAGCATTGGCAAAAACCAGATGCCTCATCTTTTGTGAGTGGAAGTACTTTGCACTAGTGCAAAATTGTCCTTAGATATACAACCCTAGTTATTTTACAGTGTAATAAAGTAATTGATACATGGATTCCATCTCCTGTTTTTTGATCTACTTCTTGACATATTTTTCTTTCTCTTCATTGTCATACTATTGCATGGTGAGGGAAAGTATCCTCTCTGTTAGGCATACCACACAGTATATAATACCAATTCCTAAAAGAGTGATAACAATGATATACCGTCAGAGTAAAGAAGCGCTGAAAAGAATGAAGAACTTCTGCATATTATTTAAGTGAAGCTTAATTAAAATTCATGTTTTTCAGGGTGGTTAAGCCACGCTGGAGCCTGAGTTTGTTTTGTTTTTTAGGCTTATAGCTTTTTAAAGTTATTTTAGTGGTTTTAAGTGTATGTGTATATTGTATGTTTTTGCTGTTTTAATTTTGGTATATTGTTTTTAATTGTTTTAATCTTATGTAAACCACCCAGAGAGCTTCGGCTATGGGGTGGTATACAAATGAAATAAAATAAATAAATTAACAAGCTCCCCTGGCTATGTTCAGGAGCAGCCATTCAGACTTACAGTTGTTTTGAAATGAACAAAGGACACTTACAGACCAATGTTCTGTGCTAGGTGGACTTCTGCCATGGCCCAGCAAGGCAGCTCCTATGTTCTTACATGTAGCACACAGGATCTTCTCTTCTTCATCAGTTTTGAGTTAGCTGTCTTTGCAGAGTTTCTGATCCAAGCTCCAAAAAGGGGGTTTCTTGCAGCACAGTCTTAAGCATGTTCGAAATAACTCCATCTGAATTCAGTGTGATTTATTCTTAGGTAAATATGCATATGATTGCAAGCTTGATATACTTTTTTACACAAAAGGCACTAAAACACAAATGACTTTCCCCGCTTTATTTGTTTGTCATACACAAATGTCTTGATAGTGCTCATGCAGATAGCAATTTATGGCACTTGTTGAATGAAATGTTTTCCAACCTTAACAGGAGCACTTTAACAGGGTTGTTAATTGCAACCAAGCTGGAAGCACAATAAAACTTTATTGTAGCGGTGTAGCAGGTACAAGTTCAATACTGATGACATGATGTGTATTAAGATGTAATAACTGTTGCAGGGACTGTGACAGTAGTTATATGATTTTATGTTGCAGTTCCTACAGAGAGCCAGTAGGACCCATACATAGATATACGTACACACTGGCTCAGGTCCCAATTTAGCACAGATAGTGACTCCACAAATTCATGTTGTGAGTCACAAAGAAATATGTGTTTCCTGCAATACAATAATTATATTAATACTCGGTGGTGGTGGTGGTGGTGATCTGGATTGCCTTTGGTTAAGTGCTGAAAAGATCTTATTGGACACTACAATCTTATTAGCCCACTCTAACAACAAATTTGATTTGTATAAGCCTGTTTATTTTGCTGCATTTGGCTGCACCTAGTAAATCCTCCCTAATACCCTCTGGATGAAAATGTTCTGGGATGACATAAATCTTGCTTATAGAACTAACTCTTTGCAGAGCAAAGTACTTGACGTGGAAGATGGGAAATACCTAGGTTATTGTGTTTTAAGGGTGATAAGCCATTAAATATGAGCCAAGTGGCAGCTACCTTTTTGAAAATAGATCTTTACCATTTGAAATATGATATATTCATTGCTTCTCAGAAATACACCCATTGCACACATAGTTTTGCAATCCATGATTTTGCAATTTGGCACTTCCTTGCTGTAGATTGCTGGCTGGAAAATATTTGTTTGTTTGTTTTTCAATACAGATTTGACATTTCTTTCTTAGGGTACCAAAGGATTATCAATAGAGCAATCTACAAAAACTAAATTTTCTGATTTGAACATGGTGCATGAGTTTGTCTCAGTTTGGAAAGATGTCAGTCAGGCAAAAGAGCTGCAAATAGTTAAGCAATATTTGGGCAAGTCATGCTCTGCGTATGAGGTTGCCCACTTATGCATTGCCAAAAAAGAGGAAACATATCAAGAAAATGAACAGAAAATGATACAGAGATATACAGGAGGAGATGATTCTTCAGGAAGCCTGGCCCACAGCCATTTAGGACTTTGAATGTTAGTACAAGCACTTTGAATTGGGCCTGGAAATGGACTGGCAAGAGTACTGCCATATTATGATCATGTTGGCCAGTCCCTTTTAATAATCTTGATGCCCAATTTTGGACCAGCTGGAGAGGACACCTACAGATAGAGGGCTGCCCCCTGTAAAGTAGGACACATGGACACACTATTTAGGAAACAAGTGCAATACAAAGGAACACAAATATAAATTACCCCCCCAATCCTTTATGGGTGGTTACAGTCTCCCATGAATGTGTCAGGGAGTGGCAATTTGTGTTGTGCAGGGCAAAGGGAGATATAGCGATAGCAGGGCAAAATGCTGTTACAGGGGAAGGAGAGATAGATATCTAACACCTATCTTACCTTCCAGTCGCCCTGCTACCCCGGGGATCTTGGAGAACGAACCAGGCCACCCACAGAACCTCTCCTTGCTCCTATGTAATGCCAGGTTGGTTAAAAATAAAACAAACATCATCCATGATCTTCTTCTAGATGAGAAGGCCGACCTGGCATGTTTCACAGAGACCTGGCTGGGAGATGACAGTGGCCCGACATGGGTCCAGGCCCTCCCAGCTAGCTACTGTGTCAGTGAGCAGGTGAGGGAAAGTGGGCGGGGGGGGCGGAGTAGCTGTAGTCTACAAGGATAATCTTAACCTGACCAGACTTCCTGTCCGTGAATTGAATCACATTGAGTGTGTGTACCTGAGTCTGAAGACCAGGGATAGACTAGGGATTCTGTTAGTGTACCAGCCACCCCCCTGCCTATCAGACTCCCTGGCCGAGCTCACGGAACTGATCTCGGAGCTGGTGTTGGATTCGCCCAGGCTTTTGGTCCTGGGCGACTTCAACATCCCATTCGGGACCGGTTTGTCAGGTGCAGCTCGGGAGTTCATGGCATCCATGACAAACATGGGCCTATCCCAATTGGTCTCTGGACCTACACATTCAGCAGGTCACACTCTTGATGCTGTTTTAAGTTCCGAACAGACAGATCTGTGGGCAGAGGTGCTAAATACCTCCGTGTTGTCATGGACAGACCATTTTCTGGTCAGGGTTAGTATCACGGCTACCACCTGCCCCTGCAGGGGTGGCGGACCGATTAAGATGGTCCGCCCTCGAGGGCTGATGGATCCTCTTGGATTCCAGAAAGCCTTAGAGGTTTCTATGGCTGGTATCGTCGACAATCCTGTAGAAGCCCTGGTTAACAGTTGGAATCAAGAACTAACTAGGGCTATCGACACGATCGCCCCCAAACGTCCTCTCCGACCCGCTCCTAATCGGTCACCTTGGTATACTGAAGATCTCAGGGAGTTGAAGCGGGAAGGACGACGACTGGAACGACGATGGCGGAAAACTCGACTTGTATCCGACAAGACACGACATAGAGAACATCTTCGTTCCTATGGAGTGGCAATACGTGCAGCGAAGAAAGCTTTCTTCTCTGCATGCATTGCGTCTGCGAATTCGCGTCCAGCAGAACTGTTCAGGATGGTGAGGAGTCTAACTCAGGCACTTTCCCCCCTGAACCCGATTTTACAGCCTTCGGCAGTTCGCTGTGATGCCTTTAATGACCATTTCACAGATAAAATCTCTCGGATAAGAGCCGACTTAGACACCATCATTATAGCAGAAGCTGACAATGGAGTGTCCAGTAACTCCGCGAGTGGAATTACACTGGATCAGTTTCAGTTGGTGAGTACTGAGGATGTGGACAAGCTGCTTGGACAAGTGAGGAGGACGACTTGCCCTCTCGATCCCTGTCCTTCTTGGCGGGTTGTCCAGGGAGGAGATGCAGTTTGATCACATCTACAACATATTATCAATGCATCTCTCAGGGAGGGGAGTTTTCCACCATGTTTAAAAGAGGCGGTAGTATGGCCGATTCTAAAAAAGCCCTCCCTGGACCCTCTGGACCTTAATAACTACAGGCCAGTATCAAATCTTCCGTTTTTGGGCAAGGTGATCGAGAGGGCAGTTGCCTCCCAACTCCAAGCAGTTTTGGAAGATACAGATTTTCTAGACCCATTTCAAACCGGTTTCAGGGCAGGATACGGAGTTGAGACTGCTATGGTCGCCTTAGTGGATGATCTACTCCTGAGTATTGACAGGGGGAGTGTGTCCCTGTTGGTACTCCTGGACCTCTCAGCAGCTTTTGATACCATCGACCATGGTATTCTTCTGGAACGCCTGAGGGGATTGGGAATCGGGGGCACTGTGCTTCAGTGGTTCCAGTCCTATCTCTCGGGCAGGTTCCAGATGGTAATGCTTGGGGATAGCTGCTCTTCAAAGAAGGAGCTGCTATGTGGTGTACCACAAGGTGCCATCCTTTCCCCAATGCTGTTTAACATTTACATGAAACCGCTGGGAGAGATCATCCGGAGGCATGGGGCGGGGTGCTATCAGTACGCTGATGACACCCAAATATATTTCTCTGTGCCTTCGACAACATCGTCCGCTAAGGATAGTGTGTCTCCTCTGAATGAATGCTTGGAGGCGGTAATGGGCTGGATGAGGAAAAACAAACTGAAGCTGAATCCAGACAAGACGGAGGTGCTTGCTGTGAAAGGCCACAACCAGGGTTTGGAGGTGTGTCAACCAGTTCTGGATGGGGTTACACCCCCCCGAAAGACTGTGTTCGCAGCTTGGGGATACTTCTGGATCTGTCGCTCCAAATGACAGCTCAGATAGATGTGACGGCCAGGAGAGCCTACTATCAGCTTCGGCTGATACGCCAGCTGTGCCCCTTCCTAGAATTGGAAGACCTAAAGATGGTAGTGCACTCACTGATAACTTCGAGGCTTGACTTCTGCAGTGCGCTGTACATAGGGCTACCTTTGTGCCTAGTCCGGAAACTTCAATTAGTTCAAAATATGGCAGCCAGGTTGGTCACCGGTACACCTAGGGGTGACCACATAACACCAATCTTAAAATGACTCCACTGGCTGCCCATTAGTTTCCGGGCGATGTAAAACGTGTTGGCTATTACCTTTAAAGCCCTACATGGTTTGGATCATGTATACGGGATCGCCTTCTCCCGTATAATCTGCCCCGCACACTCAGGTCCTCTGGGAAGAATTTACTCCAGCCAGAACTAGGCTGACGAGTGTTACCCAGAGGACCTTCTCTTCTGCCGCTCCCAGGCGGTGCAATGGCCTGCTGGAGGAGATTCGACAAATTAGCCGTCTTCTGGAATTTAAGAAAGCTGTGAAGACTGCTCTCTTCCGGCAGGCCTACCCAGTTGAATTTTAAGATGTTTTTAATAATGTATTTGTTTTTATCTGTTTTAATGGTTTATCTATTTTATTGTTTTTATATTTATATTTATTGTTGTTCCTCGCCTCAATCTGGATGGAGAGGCGGGTTAGAAATGAAATTAATAATAATAATAATAATAGTAATAATAATAATCTGTGCTACTTTTTTTTTTTTTTTTTACAGCATTGTGGTTTGTATTGTATAAGCCACTTTAGGGAGTTGTTTTCATTCACTGTGAAAAGCTGTTCGCTGATTCCTTACATCCTCCTAAAAGTGTGCAGTTAAGTTCCCCATACTTGAAGTATTGCTATCTACTTATGGCATGAACAGAATTACTCAGCTTTATAGAATAATTTTCATACATTTTAGCATGTTTACATGTAAATGAATACAGATAGAACTTCCAGAATCGGTGGCATAACAGAGTTCTGCCTTACATTTATGGTTACTTTTTGCAATTTTTGAGGTCACTGTTGTTGTTTTTTTCCTTCCCTTCTCCAGGACATGTAATAGGCAGAACGCTTTGGAGGCTGAACTGAAGACAGTACATGCCTTGCTGAAAGACCTTGAAAGTTTCCTCAAGTGGATACAAGAAGCAGAAGCTACGGTTAATGTCCTTGCAGATGCATCACAACGGGAACCTGCAGCTCAGGACGGCACTTCTGGAATGGAATTGAAAAAACAGATAGAGGTAAGATCAGGATTGTTAATTAAAATATGTTACCCTGCCTTTATATATTTTAAATATGCAACAAAGAAATGAAATAATAAAATGCAAATAATAGACAAAAGACAAAACAGCAGATAAAACAAGTTGAGACTAAAGTACTGGGAAATTTAAAAGCTGAACAGATTGGCAGGTGGAATATTTACTGAAAAGGAAGGATCTTCACATAGCAGTGGAATGCCATCAGAGAGGGGGGAATGATACGTGACTATCTCAAAGAAAACCCCCACAAAGCAAATGTTTCCCCATAAATCACATACCTTGTTTAACGAATCAGAACTTAAGTTGCAGTATTTTTGAGAAGTATTCCCCAAACATTCTAGCCTATTGGAGCTGGTTGGTGACTTTACAAGCATTTCTATACTTTTTAATTAGGGATGCTGCAAATCCAGAACTGGTGTGTCATGCATCTTCCATATCTCACATGAGCCTACGCTTCAAGAAGAATCTCTCAAAATGCATGGCTCCTGTCAGGAGCACCCACGTTTCCCCCCTCCCCTACTTCTTTTCCTTGAAAGAAGTAATAAACAAGATAGAGAGGATGCAGTAACCAAGCTTTTCTGGCCAAGTAGCATGAGCTGCTATGAGGACTCTCCCTTTTCTTTACTTACTAGCAAGCACAGCCCCCCAAAAGTGTGATTGGCAGCAGAAAGCAAAACACCCTGAGCCAACTTATATTTCTTTATTAAATGTGGGGCTTACACTCCCCCTATCAGGTTGTAATTAGTTTCTGTTGAAGAAACAACCCACTGGGCTTGTTCAGATAACACACTAAGCCATGAAGAACCTCTGTGCCTGCCCACCCCCAAACAGATGGGACTTCAACTTATAGCTGCTTTAACAAATGTGGCGATCACACATATAGATGGTACAGGAAGGATTTGAAATTTAGAGTATGCTAACCTTAAAGTTTTAATACTTTTGGACCTAAACTGTTTCAAAATAATTCTAGTGCATGTGAAAAACTGTTTGGAAAATGAATGGGTGTCTCTCAACATACCATAACTTTTAAATATTTGTTTATAATGTTATCACTGAGATATTTGATGTAACAGGATAACCCTCATCTGCTTCCTTTACTTAGTTGCAATTCTATAGAAAGCTGTAGATTTCTTGCTCCTGCTGAAGGGGGCAACATGATTGCTTAGTGGAATATTTGGAAAGCCAAGGGCAAATATATCAATATGAATCTGTCTGTCTGTCTGTCATCATTTAATTCTCTTTTGGAGAAGTTGTACCTTTGGATTTAAAGTTCCAGTTGGCTTGAATACTATAGTTAAAATATGCAACATTTCCTTTAAACTTTTCTATTACATTTCTTTTGATTATGAAATCTTTTCTTTGTCCTATTTACATCATGTCGACTCTTCATAGTTACTTTCATCTCAACCAACTATTTTAATACATTTTTTCCTTGAATAGTTTCCCTTCATTATCTATTATAATATATTCTCTCCCACTGTACAAATAAATTAGTGGAAATGCATAATGGCTAGGTCAAGCATGTGCATGCAGCGTCAACATCAGGAAAAAGTCTTTTGATGGTCCACAAAGTTATATTTGCTTTTAGTGAGCAAATAAATGTGCATGCAAGCATTCTGTCATAGCGTTTGTCCAAAGTTCAACTATCCAGGCTTTCTCTTGGTAAATGCAAAGAGAACAAAAATAATGAATGCACAGTTGCTAGTTCTCTGGCAAACGGTGTCTCTTCAAACTGTTTGGAAATGGTAATCAGTTTTCTCACTTCTTGAGTGACCCTTCAGTTGCCTGTGGTGACAAATAGGAAGTGACTACTCTGTCCCTCTCCACATCTTCTAATTTTGCATCCTGTGATTATACCATCTAACCCAAGTGGTTGCTAGGAGCAGCGATGCTTGTATAGGTGTGAATGGAATGGTGCATGATCCCAGAGGTGCTCCTTTATTATCCTTTGAATCCTCTAGTCCCAATTTGCAGACCATGTGCACTAGTATTCCTGATGATATTAGAAAGGGTTCCAGGGGGGACCTTTCAGATTGCACAGTGCAGCAGCATAAATCAAAGCAAAACCTGGAGCTGTCTCTGCTCTTTTGAGAAGTCTGGCAGTACTTTCATTTTAAAAAGAAGTGCAAGGGAAGTATATGAATAGTGCAATATGTCAGGTAAATAAAATTTGATAGCTGGGCTTTTGCTACAAGAAACAACATTTTCCACAGGACTTTGTTTCTTAATTCTTAGTACTTTGTCCTTCTTCAGCCTCCCATATTCTGAGGCAATATACCACTATTTGCCACTGTTTACTTCAAAATGGCCAACCTAGCTAGCTGCTTTTGAAGATAAGCACATTCTATCTCACTGAGCTGAGGAGATCCTTCATTCAAAAAAGATTCGATTCAGATTCAGTTCACTTATCCTTGTGGGGAAGGAGATCACAACCCTAAGGCTTAGTTTATTCCTCAAGAACAAAATATCTTCCCCAGGAACAAATATCATCCGAAGAGGTTTAGAGCTTTGAACTAGATAGATTTTTGGTTTGATGTAGTAAGATTATTCATATCTTCCTGTACCTGCAAAAAACATTAAATGTTACAAATGCAAAGCAATTATTTGCATTCCTTGGTGTGCAAAAGAAAATGATTTCATAAAGTGCCATTTTTGTTGCTAGCGTATTACCTGGTTTGATAACATGATGATTTCTGTGGAAGAAAATTGAAGTCTGCCTTGTCCTTTTTCACCCAAACATTTCACGTTAAAACTATCAGTAACAAACTGTAGTAAATGTCACCATACCATAGGATAAGAACTATAATTTCCCCAAATTATAATACATGTTACAGTGAATGTTAGTAAATTTTGCAAGATCTATTTCATGGATGCTTTAAATTTTATTCCAGCTTAATTTTGAACAAATAGCTGAATGAAGTATTTCAGCCGGTAGGTTGCAGTTACTTCATGTAGATTCTCTCATTTACTGATTTATTTCTTGTAAATTATTTCTAGCTATTTACTAGATGTATATTTGCAGCATCCTAGGAGCAATATGTACTTTGTATAATACAAAAATACTCTACCTAGATTGGCTATAGCAATGGTTTACTGTATCCTATCCTGTCCTTATGACAAATACAAGAAGAACATTACTAGTTATATGTGTTTATTGTTTATTTTAATAAAAGGTGTTATGTATTTTTATGTATTCCAAAGGAAAAACCATCAACAATAGTTATTTCTGTTCTATTGCCTATGATGAGGCTAACTTAGCTGGTTTGTCACTCAAGTCACACCCTGATCTTAACAATCCTTAAATTGCTTAAATACCTTCCATATCTCCTTTGAGAGGTTAATTTGATTTTCAGGTTTTGAAGATAAGCCAAAGGGTATGCTCATTAGGCAGAAAATAATAACAAGGTTATTGTTGTCTTTTAATCTCTCTGTGTGTTTTTTCTGTTTATATCATGAATCAGCACTTGAACATCTCCTATAATGCCTTGTGTCATGCATTACAATTCAAGGCACTGAAAGGCATGCATACATGCAAATTTTCACAGACTGGACAGTTCATGAAAATAGAGCATAGTATCCTTACAAGCAAAAAAAAAAGGGAAAAAAGAGGGAGGAATTTGATATTTTAAGGATTATTTTTAAAACTTGTGCAGATGTTATGTCTCAGTGCATTGGTTTCCAGTTACTTAGAGAACTTGAGAGCAAAACATGAAAATCTCTATAGCTCTACTTGCCATTATCCTAGGGGTTAGTGTTGACCTGATTTCCTATATATGCCACAGCATTCAGGAGGAATTCGAATGAGGAAAAGGTGTCCAGTTGAACACACGTATGAAATATAGTAGAGAAAACACTTCAAAGAAAATAAATATTTGAGGATTGCTGATGAAAATTAGGTATAGCCTGGGAAGATGGTATTCAGACAGTATTCTTGGTATCCTGGTGAAAAGAACTTTAAACTGTGATCTTATTTAACTTTTTTATCTACACTAGGGGTGAGCAGCATGCAGGCCAAACGTATCCCCTGTCCTCTTGTGCAGTACCTGCCACCCCCCAAAAAGCCAGTTTGTAGTTGAAATTCAGTGACAAACCATTCATTATTTTTGGATGCTGCCATGCTCATGGATGGGTCTGGGGAGTGGAAAGTGGTCTCTGGACACTCCAAAGTTGCCCACCCTTGATCTGAACCCAGAGGGTAAGCATCATGGCTGAACATCTGAAGAACATGTTAGAAAGGATGAGAATTGCTGTGGATGGGAGAATGAAATTTAATATGCATATACTAATGAAATAGAACTTGAATATAATTAGTAAAGAGATTACTGTAGGATGTAAAAAATGTTCTTTCCGTGTGTTTCAGAAAACATTCCATTTTAAGAAGGTTGGAGGAACCTTGTTTCCAAACAACAGAAAATATAAGGAGAATGTGAATACTATGTAAACCGCCCAGAGAGCTTCGGCTATGGGGCGGTATACAAATGTAATAAATAAATAAATAAATAAATAAATAAATAAATATGTAAAGATGGATTCTTGGAAGAGAGTATGCTACCAAGAATCACACTTTGGGCAACTAGGGCAGCAATCCTAGACAGTTTGCCCTAAGCTAACTAGGAGGTGGGAAAGAAAAGAAGTTTCTGAAAGAAGTAATTGTAATTTGTATCTATGTGCAGAAAAATAATCTGGTATCCTTGTATAATTTGTAAATTTTAAGGAGCACCGAAGGAAAAAAAATACCTGCATAGCACGTGTATGGTGTGACAAAGTCCGAAAAGAACAGGCTCTGTAAAAGAAACTGTAACTCATCTGATAGCAGCCAATGGATCCATTAAAAAGAATTTCAGTATTGTATTGGTTGTTTAATGGAAAATTGGCATAATATTAAAAAAATAATTTAGATAAGGGAGAAGGAAGATTTTGCATTTTATCTGTTTTTGTGGAAGACTCAGTGGCAGTATTTACATGGAACACTATTTTTACATGCGTGAGCTTTAAGCTCATAAACTCTCCACAACCTCTTCCTCAACTAAAGTCCCAGGGAAGAGATTGGAAGCTTTTGTATCCATTTTCAACTCACCACTGTTTGTTGCTGCGTGCAAACCTGACAGAGACCCTGTTCAGGCGACACGTTAAACCATGGTGGTTAAGCATTTTGAGCGAAACATTATGGCTTAGTGTGTTGTGTGAACTATGACTTAGCATGTCATGTGAACCATTTCTAACTGTGGTGGCTAGATAACCACAATTTAAACATGCTCACTAATCATTTGCTGCAAAAGGGTTAGCAGCCTAACCACGGCTTAGCATGTTGGCTGAACAGGCCTAGACTGTGGTTAACCTTAACTATGGTTTAGGAAAACAAATAAACTTTAGACCATGATTTCAGTTATCCTTGAGTATTATTTTAATGGAAATATGGGATATAAATGTAAACAAAACCACACTAGCAGCTTCATGCACACTGTGGTTAGATGCAAATGAAAGCAAAAGCTTCTGATCTCTTGGGCCACAAGTCTGAATGCAGCCGAAGTGTATGGCAACATTTATAAGTTAATTAAAAAGAAACTGCTCATTATAAAATATTGGGTTTAAAATAGCCACTAAAAGAAAACCATGTGTGCTAAATGCTTGCTTGATTAAAAAAGCATTGCTTTCAATGGATACTTTATTTTGGGGGTTATCAGACTTCATGAGAGGGATGCTTTTTCAGCATGTTGTTGCTGTTCATCAGGGAAACCACAAAAGGTTTTTGGACTAATTTATGAG
The DNA here is from genome assembly GCA_029215795.1 of Anniella stebbinsi. NCBI lineage: Eukaryota > Metazoa > Chordata > Lepidosauria > Squamata > Anniellidae > Anniella > Anniella stebbinsi. The sequence continues at coordinate 196,042,894 of JARDYH010000003.1, forward strand.
AACTGATTCTGTTCTGAAAGTAAAGTGTGAAAGGACACAGGTCTTAATAATGAAAATGTGAGAGTGAAACAATTGCATCCTTGTAAATCCTGAGTCTGACCAGTGGGGATCATCACATTTCTTTGGTCAAACGTATAGATGTGAGGGCCTGGAAAATGACTGAGAAAATTCAGGGAAAAAACCATTCCTTTTTTTGAGACCTTGAAAAATTTGGAGAATGCTGAAAAGAATCTCTTATGAAATACGTTCTCTTCTGGAATGACTGCAGTACTTTTTAAGACAAGGTTTTATTCACTCAAAATGTGTAGTACAAGTAGTTTATGTAAAACAATCTACACCATTAGAGAATGGTAGGCCTTGTGTATGCTGTGTATATATATATATATATATATATATATATATATATCACTCAAGTCCAAGATGCATTTCTGCATCTAGAGGGTACTGATATCTTCATGAGAAGAGCAAACAAGAGTTTTCATTGCTTGTGAATTGCTGCTTACCTGTGTTTGGTGACATTTGATTTAGTTTGGAGACACTAGAAGCATATTTCTTGCATCTGCAATCCTATGCATCTCTAATCAGAAGGAAGTCCCATTGAAATCCATGTAAATTACTCCCAGGTCAGTGTGTTTAGGACCTGGGAGTAAGTCCCATTGAACTCAAGGGAGCTTACTTCTGAATAAACATGTATAGGATTTCCATACTGTTGAGGCTGCAATCCTAGGCATGCTTACTTGGGAGTAAGCTCTACTAAACAATATGAGTCTTCTAACTAAACATGAATAGGATTGTTCTGTAAATTTCAAAAATATGTCAAATGGGACAATTTTATTTACCAAGTTATTAATAATACATTTTATGTTAAAGTAATAAAATAAGTTTAGGTTTGATTTAAACAGTAAGCATTCCCCCAGGAATTTGTTTTCTGCTGAATTTGTCCTCCAGAGTAAATATGGGGTGGGCATAGTTTTAGTTCAGGGGAGGGAGGATCTGCTCCAATGGCAGATGCTTTCCATCAGTGGATGGACACAATCCGATTTCACCACATGGCTTTAAAAAAAATCAGAAATGTTACTTTTCTACTCAAGCCTGTCCTATGTTATATTTCCCACCTGGGTTCAGGTCCTCCTGCTTTTGAAGACATCTGGAATCAGTAGTGACCCCCTTTTAAAAATAATAATAATAGAAAACACATAAAGGAAATAAAATAGAACAACATCAAGAAATAATACTGGAATCATCCATTCAAAATATATATTTTTGTCTTCTATGAAATCAGGCTATCCTGGAAGTGTCAAAAAGTGCTCTTCCAAAACATGAGCTGTGGCTGATAGGCTAGTTGTAAGGTGAGGATGCCTTATTGGCACAGATAATAAAGGAGTAACATGTACTCGCAAATGTGTTGTGTTTTTCTACTCCTCTGGCCACTCTCAGTTTGTATGTTAGTTTTTCAGAAAGTGCAACCTGCCACACCCTCTCAATCTCACCCTCTACAGAGTTTAGCAAAGATTTCCCACTGTTTTGCCCCCTCCAACCTCATAGCAGCCAGTAGCATTCTGATTAGATTTTTATGAAGTAGAGCTTTATTGTCACCCTCAAGACCAATAGCAATTCCATCTCCCCATAAAACCTGAGTAGTGACCCAGTTTTTCTGGGTCATGTATGGTTGCCCTTGCAGTTGGCATGGTTTATCTACCAGGTCCGTAACTGATGAACTCTCTGAACAGTTACCAGCTAAAAACAATGTTCTGTGATCTGTGATTTAGTAGTTTGTAGCTTTGGGTCTTGCAGTATGTTTTGGGGCATTGATTGATCAATTGTTTTTATTGTTTTAGTTTTGATTTTGATATGTTAATAGTTCTGCTCAGTGTTCTTAGAGTTTCATGCTTTTAATATTTTAATTGTATTAGTATATTGTTTCTTTTATATGATTGATTTGGATACATTTATAGGAAACTGATTAACAATTCTTAAATATTATGGCCTCTCTACATATTGAGAAAATTAAGCTATTCATGTTTTCACTTTAGTGATTCCAGCTAAAGTAAAACTAAACGTTTTTATACTTTGTTAATCAAAGCTATGTGCCAAGAAAATATGAATCTTACCACCTGCATAAAATTTGCACTTGCTAATTTTGCACAACTTATTCTGTTTTGCTAATTTATGGACCATGGGAAAGGAACTGGAAAAGGCCCTGCAGTCCTGCCCACTGACCATGAAAAATCTTACAAGGCTCTCCTATGTAGAACTTTCAAATAAACAAACAACAAAAAGGAAAAAAATGCAGTTCTTGGATACTGAATTAGGTGTCTAGTTCTAAACTTCAGACTTTGAAGCTTGCATTGATTTATTGAATACTAGCTGATATGCCCGGCATTACTCGTGAATAACGTTTATGACATTTATTTGATAAATAATAAATTTCTCTGCAACTTATTCATCTTTAGGTTGGTTGGCTGGTTTTAGTTTGGTTGAGTTTATAAATTGTTAGGATAAATGGAAAATTGTGTTAAAAACAGCTGTATTTTAAATTAGAGCTTCGTGATCAACCACATATTTTGTTTTACGTCCCACCATTGTGGTTTCTACACTCCTACAGTACCAGACTAGCATGAGATAGAGCCATAGTAGCTGTGGCAATTATGCCACTAACCCAAAATCAGGTCTCTTGAGTTTGTAGGCTGGTGGGAAGGTGCCAGCATAGCTATTTGAAGACGACTCATTCGTAGGGTGACTAGTAGGATATTGTAATTTTAACTTGTTTTTATGCTTTATGCTTTTACATTTTGTATATTGGTGATTTAATTGTTCAATGTTTTTAATTTTTGTAAACCGCCCAGAGAGCTTTGGCTATGGGGCGGTCAAATCAAATCAAATCAAATTCCTTTATTACAGTCGACAGACCAAAGGCATCACAGATATTGTTAACTACATAGGGAATCGTGAATATAAAAGCGTTATTAAAAAAAAATTATACAAAAACTTTTATTCTAAAATACTCTAAAATAATCAGGCTGATATTAAAGCTCTTGTTTGTATTGCGGTATATAAATGGAATAAAATAAATAAATAAATAAATATTTTGGAAACCAAAACGGAGGACAACATGGTTGGCTCCCAAGGGGGCATGCCCACCAACATGTCTGGTCCCAGGGGGTGTGTCCAGCACCTAGGGAGTATGCCCACCTGAACATAGCCTTGGTCACATATCTGATTTTACAGCACACAATTAAGACAAATCTATTCTACATAACATTTTAATGTTAAAATCACTGAAATAAAGAACAGTGTATCTGAAATTAGCTTCACTTACTCCTACTTTTGTAGCTTTTGCTGTACTTTGAAGCTTTTGCTATACTCTGTGTGATACATTCTCCCCTTCCCTCAAATATCTTTTCTGACTGTATCCTCACTCCGCTGCAAACTGCTGCTGCTTTTAACAGGGCTTGCTGCCGGCTGGCTGGCTTTTTTATTTTTAAATTTCATTTTTTTTTAACCTTGTGTATGATTGTCACAAGTTTCTCTACTTTAACATTGGGGTGGGTGTTATGGGCGGCTGACACTACTTCGCCCATTCACACTTCTCACTTATATACATTAGCTTCTCAAGGCTTGCACATTGACACCACTTCTCACATACAGATTTTGAACTCCTGTCTACTTCCTGCACAAACACACGACTCTGAGACCCTCTTTCTAATGCCCTGCGTTGCCTGCCAGCACCGTAGGGCTAAGTTACAATAGGTGTCTCTGGGTTGTCTGTGCAGTCTCTGTTGTCTCTCTAAGTCATTGCAGCCAAACCAAAGCCTCCAGCCTCAAACAATCTCCTTCTCTCTCTCTCTCTCTGCCAAAGTCTCCCGATGGTCCAGCTGGGCCGCACACTTGTGGGCAGGGGTATTGCTTATTGTTTGGTCATGTCTGGTGACTCTTACTTTAAAAAACTCTGTCTCCAGCCTCCTCCTCCTCTCCTCCTGCACGCCTGCTTGACTCTGATGCACTCTTAAAACACTCTGGGTGGCAAGCCAGCCTCTCAGGGCCAAGCTACAAGTGAATCTGGGTTGCCTTCAGCCTCTCTCTTCCTTATGCCAGCCAGCCGACATCTCCAGCTTCCAGCCTCAAATAATCCCCCCTCTCTCTCTGCCAAAGTCTCCCAACAACTCAGCCAGGCTATGCACTTGTACCCTGTGGCTGGGGTTAGGGTGTCAGCTTATAGCTTGGTCACATCTGGTGACTCTTGTTTTTTTAAAAATGCCGCCAGCCACTTCTGCCTGCACCAACACTGGACTCTGAGATGCTCTTAAAAGGCTCTGTGTGGCACGCCAGCCTCTCAGGGCTAAGCTACAGCCATCTCTGAGTTGTAACTCTGTCTGAAACTGGTGCCAGCCAAAGCCTCCAACCAGCCAACACCTGCACCAACACTTGATTCTGAGACACTCTTGAAAGGCTCTGTGTGGCATGCCAGCCTCTCAGGGTTCAGCTGCAGCTATCTCTGAGTTGTGTCTTCAGTCTAACTCTGTCTTTAAGAGATATGCCAGCCAGCCCAAGCCACAAATCTATCTATTTTTCTCTGACACACACTTCAAACGTTCTGCATTGCATGCCAGCAGTGCAGACAGATTCTAGCTCACAAGTGAACAAAGTGAAATGGAAGGGAAGGGGTAGCAAAGCAAAGCAACAACATGTCAAGTCCCAAGATCCGCATCAACAGGACATCCGCAAAAATGAGAGCCTGTTTCTCGACTGACACCTCACTGTTGGTCGTGAGAGTTTTTCTCTAAGGATAACCCTTCATCACCCATGATGTGGAACTCTGAGAAAAAGGCCTCTGGCCTGTTGCATTTTGCCCTGTGGGCTGCTTTGACTGGCCTCTCCTTTCCCACATTTTGATATGTGGATGCCTCGTCTCTGCTGAGCTCCAGGTGCCTATGCCCACCAAAACTGCAACAGGAAAGGTGCCCTGCTTGCTCAACACTTCTTAGCTAAAAACATGAGATTCCCTAGATGCCAAGAGCTGAAAATTCTCAAGGTGCAATACCCTAAAGAGGAGGATTGGCAACCTGATTTTGAAGGATATGGCTCCAGAGGATTAAAAAATAATACTTTTAAAACTTAAAACTTTAAAAAATCCCTAAAAATCAGCTGATGAACAGATTTTCTTCAAACTTGGCAAGGCTAAAGCTCTATCCGAAAACTATCATGGTGCCAAATTTAATCTCTTTACCTTTTAAAATGACTGTTTTTGAATATATATATATATATATATATATATATATATCAAACTTTTTTAAAAAATCCTAAAAATCTATGAACAAACGGATCTGCTTCAAATTTAGCATGGCTGAAGCCCTTCCTTAAAGCTATCATGGTGCCAAGTTTCATCTCTTTATCTTTAAAAATGGTGGAGCTGTAAGCATTTTTGCTAATTCTCATTAAAATAGAGCTGCCCTTTGGCTGGGGAGGATGGGAAAAATCCGGATTTTTCATCAAATTTCATAATTTTCCTCCTTCCCAGATTTGTTACCAAAGATCCTGACAAATCTGTTTTTTTCCTGTCATATGGTCACCCTACTAGAGCTATATTCCTCTCTGTTGACCCTATTTGAGGTTTTAAATTATTCCCCCCCTAGTTCATATTGGCTGGTGATCCTGGAGGATTTCCTTTCCTTTCCCTTGTAGTGTGTGGCTGTTGTCGCTTGCTTGAGCCATTTTTGCTTGTCATGCATCATTTTGCAATGCATCTGTTCTCTGCTTGTTGGGAATGTTTTGATATTTAGCATGGGTGGGTGTCTTGATCTTTGGACAAGTTGTTGGACTAGCTGTCTTATCCTTTTCAGTCATCTAGTTATGTTGAGCCCTAAAGCACAGAACAGAGACCAGGGGAAGCTACTACTATATAGAAAATACCTATTGTCTGAAGATATTTATTTTGGATCCCATCTTTCTTTTCTCCATTGTAGAACTCAAGGCATAAGGTGTCTGGGCACTGATCTGACCAGCCCTAGTCTTGCTTTGCAGCTTTGTGTTCCTTCAGAACATACTCTGTGATAGTATGTGGTAACAATTTGCCACATTTGAAGAATGTTCTTACTGTTAAATCTACACTGATGCTGGCAGCCAAAGATTGGCCATGTTATGGAGTGTCCTGCCTAAGAAAGCCTTAAATGATCCTACTTGTCAGAGTTTGTTACTGAGATTCAAAGCTGTAAAGAATCCTGACCAGTGGGAAGGGAATGGCAGGGTGAGTAATCGATAATTAATACACTGTCTTGCAAAAATCACACCTCGTTGCCTCTTGTTCCAGGGAAAAGGTTCTAATTGGAAATTCCACCATGATAACATTCATACTTTCACATGTAGAAATATTCCTTTGGGAGCTCTTGAGGCAAATTAGCTTAAAGAGAGTTTCCACAGGATAGGTTTTGCCCCCTTCAGTTTCTTCTTTTTGTGCGAGATAATCTCACTTTTTAGAGCTGCTGCTATGTGATTTATTAGCCTTTAACGTATGGCTGATATAATTAGGGCAGGTATCCCTCTGCTCTTTTCATAAGATTTATAGCACACTGTGTTATTCACTTGCTCCATTGCTCTGCCAGAGCTGCTTTTAGTGTGAGCTTTTAGTGTGAGCGCGAGGAGAGTGAGGGAAGGAATGCCATTCTCTGTCTTCATATGAAGCACATCCAAAAGAGGAACTATTGTGATTATGTCGGGGCAGTCTTCCCAGAGGAATTCTGCTTTGTTTCTGCAGCTCTGAATCATCAATTAATAAACCTTCGGTGCTATGTAGTTCCCCATTTGGTAGCAGGCATATTCGTCTGATCAACAACTTCCTTTCACTGGACCTGCTGAGCAAATGCAGGCTTCTAGGATGCAGGCAAGCTTTTATTTTTGTATGTATTTGGCTTTTTAAAGGAAGAGGTACTTTTAACATGATGCTAACTGCCTTTGCTTTTGAGTCTGTTACTCGGAAGAGCTGTCCTGGAAGCGAGCATGCTCAGAGAGCTGGCAAATCGTTGTCCAGTGACCAAGAGGAAATGATAGTTGCTCTTCATTTATAATGCAAATTTTGAGGTGTCTTCAGAAGTGTGGCAAACTTAAAATGATGGCGGTGGTAAGAACATCTCTGCAGAAAGTTGTGGTATTGTTACATCGCTTGCAGAGAATGGCAGTTTCATCTCCACGTTACCATAAGCTTTGCAAGGTGAGTAAAAACTGGAAGGCAAGACTTTGTTGTTTTTCTTGCTTACGAATTAGATGGGAGTGTTGATAGAACACATTATGACTAGCAGGTCTTGTGAGGTCAGGCATCAGAAGTATTTTGTTAGAAATATTAATTATAGTTACTGAAACTGATTGCTAGCTTTATTTTAGTCGTGTGTGAAAAGATACCATTTGAAATTCTACTTCTTACAGAACATAGTTAAAAGGCTTCTCTGTGCTGACCAGATTCCCAGCGTATTGTAAGCTTTCATTCTTTGTTTTAGTTTACAAACTGTCAAGGTAGTATCTGTTTTCTGCAGATTTGCAGCTAGTACTGCATTTGTTGTGTTAAATTATTTTTCTGTTACAGAATTGAACAAGAGAAAGATAAAATTGCTGTGTCTCATAAATGTTGACTTGTTTTTCCATTCCAAAGATGCCCAAGATGGTTTAATGCTCTTGACAGTAACTTTATCATTTAGTGCTCTTAATGGTGCTTCTGGGGGTGGAGGGGAGGGCTGGACCTGAATTGTTGCTCCACAAATTCTCTACGGTTGTTGAACTTCTATTGTTGTGGAGGTGCTCTCACCTGTTTGCTGAAAGTAAGCATTGAGATGTTAAACCAACATAATTATAGCTTGTTTACTTCCAATATAATACTCTGTACTGTAAGTCCATTCATTATTCAGTCATTTCATACTTAGTCGTAAAGCCAGAGCGGCAGCAGGGAGAGAAGGACCACAAGGGTTCCTCTTCTGGTAGGATATTGGAGAACTGGTGGATTCCTTTCGTAACTTTGGATCACTACAACAACAGCAGCAAAACAAAACCAACACATTAAGGGAGAATGATGATAATCAGAGTGGAAAATCACTTGGTTGTGCCTGACAGAACTACTGAAGTTCTTGTTTCAAGGGTTAATCTGTGTGTGTTGCTTTCATGTGAAATTATAAAAATGAAATAATACTCATTTACTGTGAGATTTTTTCTTTCAAGGGCATTTACTGTCATTGGGCATGTGCAGAGGAGGAAAGAAATGTCTTGGAATCTTTTATAGTCTTCATTGTTTCTCAAAGTTGTATAGGAAATACTCATATTACAGAAATGTCTTACACTTTTTTCATATGGGTGATGTTGGTGCTGTAAGTGTTTCATAAGTCATGCAGTGAATCAGGTGACTATAATTTATAGAAATGCTACTTTTAAAGCATGATGGTCTTTGGAGATTTTGTTTTGGTCAGCTAAAAGAATAGATTTCATAGTTGATAGTCATTGCTGCTTTTGAGTAGGAGATGCTTCCTGTTGGGGAAGGAACATGGTCTTTCTCATTTGCATAGAAGTATTTCAGATATTACCACTGTGTCTGAAGTAAACAAATGTGGTTGCATATGTTTGTAAGTTGATGTTTTTTCTTAGCCTTTCAAGATAAGCAAGAAAAGTCATTTGGTGGTAGTACTAACATGCTTGAACTAATTATTGGCTGAGTTGAACAGATGTCTGTAGTGATATATATGTCTTTCTGAACTTACCTCTTCCCAATGAAACATTAAAATAAGGTTTTGTATTCGTCACACAGAAATTGATATCGTCTGGAACTATTAATTGGCTATAAAATTCTTTTTCAAAACTATCATTTTCTAGAGGCAAAGAAATAGCATTTAAATTACATATGGTTGTTTGTTTTCATTTGGCATCTGAAATGTTCTAAGTTTGCTTAGAATTCTTTTTAAGCTGCTATTGGGAAATACATTACAGTCCCCACATCTTCCACCAGGTGTCAATGTAAGGCAGAGATATATGAGCGATTTTTGCTCAGAGAAGAGAATCCAATGTGGACTGTAAATTTAAAAGAAACCTTCAAGGAAATAATTAATTGCACTATTATCATTCTGTGTTTGAAAAAAAAACACCACCCAAAATAACTGAAATATTTCTGATGTCCTTGTTATTTTTATTATAGTTATTCAACGTTGTAATTTTAGTGCATTCTGTGCACTTAAATTGTATGCTAGGAATATAATAACTACATCAGCTGTAGTACTAGTCAGATTGATTTCAGCAGTGTTGTTATGCCATAAGATAGAATGCTTAGCAGCATAAATGCTAGTTTTATTCCTAGATTTAGTGGTAACATTTTTTTTAACTTAAGAGTTTGGTAAACAGAAATGTAAAAATGTCTTTTAATTGAAATTGAGGGAGGGAATGATTTTGGAAATTTGGAACATTGCTAATACAAAATATTGTAAGGACAATATTACAATAATTTTTAGAACTAGGCAGTAAAAGATACAGTATTCATAATGATTTCTTCAAAAGTTTATAAACAAAACTTTGTCTCCTGTATCCTTTACTTCCACAGCAAAATATATATGGTAAATTTTCATAGCCGATTATGATATTGGATTGACCTAAGGGTCCCCCTCCATTCATGGAAGAGATCAATCTGTAATGTGAAGGCCTTTGTTCTAAAGGGTTGATTTTTTCAGATCTCTCTTCTGCAATCCCCCACTATATTATATCTCTCTCTTTTTTCTGTAAGGTCCCCAGTCTGGGTTTATCGGATCATTGCATTTAAATCGATGCCAGTATGAAAATGGCAAAAGTTCGCAAAGCCGTGGGAGGGGGATATGAACCAAAATCCTTTGGTTGTGTCCTTCCCATCAACTTCCCTTTCCATGTTTGTGGGTATTGTTTATGTCTTGGAGACTGCTTTCCCAGGTGCAGTGTCAGATGTTTTGAGACAAACTTTAGAAGTGTTATTCAAATGCTAGCTTGCCCCTTCCTAGTGTAAATTTGGAAAGGGGAGCAAGAGCTCTGAAAACTGGGTATCACTTGTGGAGAGGGAGGATCAAAACTGTACTTGCTTGGGGGAGACCTAACAGTCTACATGGCAGACATGAAACAGTGGTCATTCTGTCCTTAATATCTGAAGTTCTAGCATGAATCCATTGTGCTTCAGGACTTGTCAGAAGCTTTTGGGACAAAAGAGAAAAGAAGTGAAGCTGTATGGGGTCAAAGATGGCTGATTTTCCATAATGTGTGAAGAGCATTGCATTCATACTTGGGATATTTGAGATCATCTACCAGTTTCAGCAGCTGTTCCCATGATTGAGCCTAAATTGGTGTGAGGTTCAGCAGGGATGCAGTATTTTTGGACAAGAAGAACTGCTTCATAGAAAAAGAACAGTGGGGGCTTTCCAAATTCACCAAAATACTAGAGAACACCACAACATTTTAAACCACTAATGAGCTCTGAGTTCCTAATAATTTACCTAGGTGTAGCTACTCTTTGTGACGAAAATAGCCAAGTCACTTCAGTTAAGATGACATGGGAAGGAAAGGCAAGTGGTATTTGAAAAAGATTTAATATTGCACTGAAACGTATGCATTTACAATGAAATAAATGGGAACATATTGAGGAAATATGTACATGGGAACATCTGAAAATTTAGTCCTGGCATGACATTAATCTCAGTCCTGAAGTGAAGTATGATAACTTACATGCATTATCAGCTTCCTTGATTGTGAAGATAAATGACACAGCAGCGCCAGGCTCCCTTTGGCTTTCAAATGAATGCATAATATAAATACTTAACTCCCCCCTTTTACAGTAGAACTCATGTTTTTGAAGAATACGTTTTAATAAGAAAACTTTAACAGATGAAAATATAAGAATAATGATAGGCACTAAGGCAAATGAATGATATGTGAGAAGGACAGATGTCTTTGCAAACTTGGACGTCTAGCCGATTTAGTGCAATTCAGTTTAGATATAGCTAGACCAGAAAGAAGAGAAACACATTCTCAGGATGCAAAATGTTTATTTTCACGAAGCCTGACACATTTCAGCCTGTCCTTTATTCTAAAGCCTTCCATTCTGCATCCTGAAAATGTGTTTCTCTTCTTTCTGATCTGCTTTGGATGCTTACCTCCGTCTGGTTATTTAAAAAAAAAGATATACCTAGAGCAAAATTGTATCCTGTTGCCAAGCTTCCAATATTCTCTTCTCTTTCTCTAGCCACTTCCATTCTATTCCCCCTGGTTGTCAGATTGTAAATGTTTGTAAGGAGGTTTGTAAGTGTTCACATACTTTTTCCATAGCTTCTCCTCTTCCTCAAACTGATCTTCTCTATGAGCATCTGGATTAATAATAAAAGCATACACACAGTACCTGTTTGCAATTTTTAGAGATGGAAAAATACAGAACACACTTCTTCATTCACTTTAATTTCATTCACTTCATGTAATTTCATAACATTCTACTTGGCAGTGTTAATTCTGTATCTTTGCCTCTGATAACCTGTACTAAATTAATTGTTTGTTTGTTTGTGTATTGTGCGCCCAGGGAGGAGAGAGGCCAGGATCCACTCTATAATGTGGTCTCTCCACACCCTGCCCCTCCCCTGGCATCACAACCTCTCTAGACAGGCTCAGAAGCCTCTCTGTAGGAAAAAAAATGTAAAGGAGGATGGAGAGCTGAAAAATTGCTCTGTCTATCCTCTCACACTGCTAGCTGTAGCCTAGCAAGGCACAGGATACTCAGAAACCTCTAAGATCATAGGCTTCCATGTAGTGGGCAGCAATTCCATTGGATTGTGCCCTAAAACAGATAAATTGTGAATCAGAGAAAAGTGATTACAAGTGACTAAGAATAGGATTTTTTTAAAGGAAAATCACCTGATTGCATTACTCAGCTATTAATGACAAAGCACAATGCATAGTGGTACCATCAATACCATTTTGTTCAATTGAAAATATCTTGTTTTATAGGGAGAGGCAGGGGGCAGGTGATTGAATCTCTGAGTCCCCCTCCTGAAGCCATAGTATTGTCTATGGCTTTGGGAGGAGCAGTCCGAAAAATCCTATTTCCCTTGCCTGCCCCCCTCAGAGACCATAGGATTACGCCCTTATAAACAAAATTAATCCGAATACACCATGGATAAAGTTCAGTGGCTATTTCAATTCAAATAATGTTATTCCAGGATTGTATTGTTACGACAAACAGTATCGTTTTTTCACATAGAGACCAATGCAATATGAAAAAGTCACATATCCCTCTGAGACCAAATATTCTCTGATAAAAGCCTACTTAGGTTTTTTTCTTTTTATGACTAGCTCAAATTTTAAAATACATTTAACTGTATTAAATACTTCTAAATGTGCACAATACATCAAATTGATCTGCTTGCAGAGAACTCAAGCTGTATTTATATTAGTAAAACTAAGTCTTTAGTACCAAACAAATTGATACGATTTTAAAATTCCATTCCTCCTCACTCAAAATTCCATGCTTCTTCACACCAGATCATGATATGGCATCACACAAGAGCAAGACTCAGGCATGCATGCTCTGTCCTAGTCTTCCACCCTTCTCTCATATACTGAACTGCTTCACATGACACAAGGGGTTGATTCCCCGAATTACCCTCGCCAGGTGTGGGTTGTTGTGATGTCCAAACCTGGCAAGGGGGGGGGGGCTGGAATGGCTAACAAACCACCCAGCAACCTTACACTAGACCATGGGTTTGTTAACCACCCCAGACCCTCACCCTTGCAAGATTTGGACAACAATCTGTACCTGGTGGGGTACTTAGGGAAATCAACCCCTTGTGTCATGTGACCACCCTGGCACATGTGGGGGTGGTTAACAAGCCACCATGGCTTATTAACTACCCTCGTGTCATGTGAACCAGCTCACTATGACTGTCCCTCTTCCTGTTTGTCAGCAAACCATTGTTTGCTTAATGTAGATGTAATGGCTGAGGTTAGCACAAATTCTAGTTTGCCCAGTATGCTTGCTATGTCAACCATTTGTTTGCTTGATGGGGGGATTGCAGCATATGAGCTTGGAGTAGAACATTTAGTGTTGCTGGACCTACCCTCAGAAATGCTTTAACAATTGATATTGGGACGACCACCATAGTTTTGACATTTAGACATCATCTATTTAGACCTATCTCTTCACACAGGCTTTCCCTGAAGTGTGACCCAGTCAGCTATGGTTTGTAGCACACAATAGAATGTGCAGGTTTACTGCTGATTAATTTTGTATAGTGTTGTTTTATTGTTGTTCTAATCCCATTGCATTTTTTATGTTTACTGCTTTGATACCTCTGTGGAGAGTAGTACCTAAATTTGAGTCATAAATGAATAAATACAATATGAGAAGAGGATGGAGAAGAAGTGAGAACACAAGTCCAGGGTTCACTCATTTAGTGCCACACTATGGCTTGGTTTTAAATCTGGCGTGAGAAATGTCCACATTCAGCCAATCTACCACAGATGGTTAGGAAGATTGGGAATGAGCAATTTTAGGCTCATGAGCTACCTTCTCAATTTTCTGCACATGAGAGGAGATGAGAAGCTTCTGCATTGAATTAGTGGCAAGCCATTATTTGCTTTGAAGAAGGTACTCTTATCTTGTTTGATCCTTGTTTGAGGACAAACAATGGTTTGTCCCTAGTTAGAAGCTGGCTTGGGAGCAAACTAAACTTCTTATCTCCTTCCATCATTTACAGGGACGGAGAGGATGGGGTGTGCTAGGCTAAGTCCCTCTCCTCCTCATTCTCCTAACAACAAACCACAATTTGCCATTATTTTGCCTGAACTGAACTACTGTGTAGACCTCTAGACTCATAATAATATAAGTATAGTTTCCCTTTCTATCCTGAATGCTCAAAATAGTTTTTAGATTAATTCTTTTTTTCTAAGTATTTTGACTTTGGGGTATATAACTTGAACTAGGGCTGTTCAGCAGAGAATAAGGCTTTAAAATATGTTCTAGCTTACTTAGTTGTAATTGTCTCACAAGTGAGACAGTATTTTTCTCATGGTAAGTGAGATACATGAGGGTGGGGGGGGCGGTCTGTGCTTTGGCTTCATTCCGAACTATTCTGTGATTCTATTTTTATATTCTAGCTAATTTGCTTTCCGAAACTCTTGAGCTGTCTTAAACACGCACTTCAGAAAAGCAAGTTCTCCATTCCTAAAGAGAATGGAAATATTATTATTTTGCTCCTGTTCATGAGCAAAGGATAGGACATGGGCCATTTTTGGTTGGACTTCTTTTTTGTTTAGTCAAATGGAGGAGGCAGAGGGAGTGACGTTGTATAGAGGAGAGGCTCCAGATTCTTGGCTTTTTCTCTTGCTGAGAACAGCACTCTGCAGAGTGAAGATACAAAATGGCCTTATTTCCTTTTAGAAGTGAGACACGCTCACAACTTGACTTTTCCTCTTCATGAGCTCTTCATAGGAAAGAGTTTGTATGAGCACAGCAATTCTTTCCCATCCCAGCATGGGATGTTACCTCTGATCTAGGGTCAGGGTGGCAGAAGAGGGTCAGCATGAATGCCCTGGAACTGAAGTCCACCAGCATTTCCAGATTATTTCTTGCCATCAACCACATCATAGCGAATGTAAACGAACATTTATCTATTTGTTTTATTAAAATACTTCTATACCAGTTAATATATTAAAATCCCTAAGTGGTTTACATTAAAATTCTAGAACTGGCTATGTTAATAAGGGCTGCCTAAGTACCCTGAGACTCACAGAATTGTCTGAAGATGCCTCAGTGTGGTTCCATCTCTGAAGCTATTTGAGTTGGGCCTTGGCCAATGTTTCTTTTTTTCTAGACAGCATGGACCCTATGTATATTTAGCTAAGCACCTTGGGGAAATGGCTGCAAATATTAATACATAAATTAATTGTTTGATAGCCAAGGTTAGAGATATAATGGAACATTAGGATTGTTTCTGGAACTCATGATCATAAGAAGGCTTTCATGGGAAACTTTTTAACTATCCACTAATAGGTTGATTTCCTCAAGGCATTCCCATTCCAAATGGTTAACTCCTGGTTTTGGAGTTAACCATTTCAGTTATTGACTTGATGACTGGCAAAAGAGTTAAGATTGTTTGTGATGGCAAAACTAAAAGTGTGCTCTTCAGTAATGTGTGGTTTATGTAGACACAGTTGTGATCTCTTTTCATAAAGTTTTATCTAGCTGACAAGATCCCTGGCTGTAAGTTATTAATGTTGTTCAAGATATGTAAGCAGTGGGCTCAGTCACTGTTAAATTATTAGCAGAAGGAAATGAGGAAGATTTCTTTGTAGAGGTCTATTAGGTGATACAGATAAAAAAATCCAGCCAAATGTGGATAATGAATTTTATAGTAAGTACTTTCAGTAGCCCTGGTAAGGATAAAAGATCATGAAGACAGAATGAAAGGTTATGGGGGATTTGTTCAATAATCAGAACAGGTAAATGGTTGAATTGCTGAAATTAGATGGCTTTGGCCATTTAAACCAATACCTTACTATACAGTGGTATAATTAGGTTAATTGAACTACTGTCAGTTAAGTATCAGGGTAGGAAAATTGCTTAAGACAAGGGGCTAGAAAGTTAGTCTTCACTCTTGCATCCTATTTGAAAACTTTTGTGAGAACATGTATGAGAAACCGTGTAAGGAAGGCAGGCCTGCATTGAAAGAAAGTCCTGAAATGAAACCTAAATTAGTTGTGTGACGCTTACAGATTTGTTTTTGTGTAAAATTTCAATGAAATCAGAGAGAACTTTTATTACTCTTCAAAGAAAAAGTTATTTCATCCCAGTTGAACAAGTTGGGTTTGCACACAGAAGCAGCTACCATGTTGAGATTTCCTTGATGGTAAGGAATGGTGTCTGCAAAGTCTATTCAGGTACACATGCACATTACAGTGTGCTTTCCACTGTGAAGCATCTGATTAAGCCCCCACTCACACTTAAGAACAGACCAAAGACCTATCTAGTGCAGCATTCTGTTCCCACAGTGCCCCACCAGAGCTTATGGGAAATCCTGAATAGGCCATAGCGCAAGAGCACCTTTTCTCTTGAGTTCCCTAGCAACTGGTATTGAGAGGCATACTGGCTTTGATACTGGATGTAATATATAGTCATCATGTTTAATAGCCCTCAATGACTTTGTCCAAATCACTTGGAAAGACATCCAAGCCAGCGGCCAACACTACATCTAATGGTAGCAACTATATTTCCTTTTATCTGTCCTGAATTTCCCACCATTTAAGATCATGGGATGATCCTGGGTTTTAGTATTATGAGAGAGGGAGAAAAACTTCCTCCACTTTCTCTCCACCAGGCATAATTTTATATACCTCTATCATATCCCTGTCCACCACACACACTTACTTGCCTTTTTTCTCAGCTAAAATGCTGAAAACATTGTAAATGTGATCCAGCCCCTTGATAATTTTGCTTGCCCTTTTCTGCACCTTTTCCAGGTCTACAATGTCCTTTTTGAGGTGTGGTGGCCAAAATGTACACAGTATTCCAAGTTTGGTTACACTGATGGGCAGGATACAACAGGGTCCTTCTGCACATAGCTTTCCCTCCCAGTCCTGGTGCATGTGCGCCTCCTACTGCTGGTGGCTGTGGTGTTGTGCTTCCAGGGGAAACCCCAAAATGAGCGGAAATGCTATTTCTGGAAGGGGCATGACATTTCCATTCATTTCAAGGCTTGCCCCTGAAAGCACTACATCATGACCGCTGGCAGTAGGGGCTGTGACTGGCAGGGCTGGCCTGCGCACACTAGGAAGGCCCCTATTGAATCCTGCCTATAGTCTTTAAAGCTGTGAGCATCTAGTTGAGTGATTCATGCTGGACGTTTTCTAGTCCAGCATGAATACTATTTTTAAAAAATTCTTGTACTGTAACATTTAGGGATGTGTATCATATCGGTCTGATGTCTGATAACGAACTGATAAGGTCGTTATCGAACATCTGGTGACCGATAATGATAATTTCCTAAGGTGGCCCTATCTGATCGGATATGATATCCATATGTCCGATATCGGACATATCGGATATTTGGACCACCATTTCAGGTGTTTTCCCCATAGTCTTGCATTGGAAGAAAGATAGCTTTCCCCCAATGCAAGCCTATGGGGAAAAACACTGGGCCAGCACTCCCTCCCTTCCCCCACTCGTGCTCCTTACCTGCCCCCGCCGCCCCCGCCCCCGCCCCATACTACTGCTAAACATCACTTGGCGCTTCTCTGTACTGATGAACAGGCTGGAAAGCCTGTTTAGCAGTAGTATGGGATGGCAGCGGCGGCGGGGAAGGCCGCAGGTAAGGAGTGCGAGTGGAGGAGGGACAGGAGGGAGGGGTACCCGGGGGTCCCCCCTTACATGTGGCCTTCCCTGCCGCCACTGCCCCTGCCGCCCCGTACTACTGCTCAACAGGCTTTCTGGCTTGTTCATCAGTACAGAGAAGTGCCAAGTGATGTCATCATCACTCGCCGTGGCTTTGTACTGACGAACAGGCCAGAAAGCCTGTTTAGCAGTAGTTTGGGGTGGTGGCGGCAGCGGGGAAGGCCGCAGGTAAGGAGCGTGAGTGGGGGAGGGGAGAGAGGGAGGGAAGGGAGGGGTCCCCAGGGGTCCCCCCTTACCTGCGGCCTTCGTCGCCCCCACCTTTGCCACCCCGTACTACTGCTAAACAGGCTTTCCGGCCTGTTCGTCAGTACAGACAAGCGCCGAGTGTTGACATCACTCGGCGCTTCTCTGTACGGATGAACAGGCCAGAAAGCCTGTTTAGCAGTAGTACGGAGCGGCAGTGGCGGAGGTGGCGCTGGAAGCAGGTAAGGTGCGCGAGTGGGGGGAGGGAGTGCCAGCCCAGTGTTTTTCCCCATAGGCTTGCGTTGGGGGAAAGCTTTCTTTCCCCCAATGCAAGCCTATGGGGAAAACACTTGAAATGGCAGTCCGTAATAGGATTGGAACTTTCAATATTTATCGGATATCAGATCCGATCAAATCCAGGTACCCCCCGATATGATCAGCTCTGATATTTTTAATATCGGAAATTCCGATCTGATTCTGATTCCAATATTTCTGGCCGTGCACATCCCTAGTAACATTAATAAACCTCTGTGTTTAGTATTGTTTCAGAATATATGCAAAAATAAATTTGGGTAATTTTACATAAATTGGTAGAAAATTCAGTGAAAAGCAATTTCAGCTTTTATTGATTTAATTTTAGATATATTGATTTGAAAATGGTAAGACTTTGCGATAGTAACAAAGAATAAATTACCACTGTCATGCGAGAGTTGTTGGGTTACTTTTCCTTCTTTGGAAAAATCTTGGACTTTTATCTGTTGCTATGCAAGTAAAGTCCTCACCCCCTATATCCTGCCATTTTGATCAAATAACGTTATTTTGCCTGGAAGTGCAACAAGAGTCGCTAGAAAACCTTTCTGTGCCTCTAAATATTACTGTAACTATTCTATTAACTGAACATTTTCCAAGAAATTCATACTATCTGTTTTAATTCTAGCCTGAAGCACTTCATGGCAGCATGAAGGAAATATATTTGAGATATAATGTACCATTTAGAAAATAATCTACCTTTTTCCAGTTCTGCCTTAAAGACATATCATTACTAGCAAAATTAATCAAGCACTTTGGAAAAATCTTGTTGTTTGTGACACACAGCATGTTATTCTTAATTGGTGTCTGTTAATTTCTTCATTCTATAGCAGCATTCTGTATTTCTGTGACCACGATGAACTGCGAAGGAGTAATCAATTAAAAATGTTGAAATTCAGTGCATTTGGAGCTCTGGCTCTGCAAATGGCTTATTTGGCAAATATATTCTATTTGCAGCAGCTGCAATGATGCATCAATATACAACCAAGGTTTTTATACTTTGGCACTTTTCCTAGAGTAAATTATTTTGGAGTAACTACTAAATATAATACAACTAATTTGCATTAAGTGGTTTTCAGGGCTGCAGTTGGTTTTCTGTCTCTGTTCATTCTTAGTTGCTTCACATGGACGTAAGGTGAACAGTATCAAAGCACATTTAAGCTGCCTTCTAATTAATGTTAAAGGCCTGATTGTATGATCTGCTCTTTTTTTTTTATCAACTGTGTTTACAACGGACTGCGGAGGCTGCTGTAGAAGATGTTCTGAGTGGTGGCATTTTGCTGCCAATATGCACTTCTGCCAGATATCATGTAGGAGAACCACACAGAACTGTTGCACAGCGCAACATTGTGTAAACGTGGCTCTGACTAGAGCTTCCTGCCTTAAACATCCTTATGATATTTTGAATTTTTTAAAATGTTAAACTCAAATATTTTTGCATAGGGTAGGAGACTCCTGGGACACCCCCCTCCCCCACACAATTGCTTTTGCATCCCACAGGATGCAAGGTGAATCTTTTAAAAGAAAATGGGAAAATAAAGAGAAATTGCAAAATTTGGTGGGCAGTGGGGAACCCTGTCCTCATCTACCCTATGCCCTCTCTCCCCGGATAACATTATTTTAAAAGAAAACATTTTAAAAAAATTACCTATTTGATTATTGTTGGCTACATTACACTCTCTGTATCTGCTGAATTGCAGAGAGAAGCCACTGTGGGTGAATTGCCACATGGGGTTTCTCATTGTGGCAGCGGCTCCCATTTTGAATATTTGGGGCATGGCAGGGGCGCCATTGCTTCTCATTATGTGTGAACTCATGCTGGGTGCGTTGTTGGGGTGGCTGACAAGCTGCTCAAAATCTTAAAACAGTGCATGGGTTCTTGGTGGCTTGTCAACCACACCCAGGACCCAACCTCACTGGGTTCACACATAACGAGAAGCAATGGTGCCTCTCTGCTAAGGCTCAAATATTCAAAATAGCACTCACTGCCTCAGCGAGGAGCCCCACACTGAATGTCATTCATGGTTGCTTCTTTTTACGTTTGAACCAGGTCTAAGGCTTCCTAGCCTGCCTCCAATGTCTCATGACCATGAATTCTGCTCCAAATCAGGCATGTTCAGGATTGTTAAACATTTAAACTGGCAGAGTGTGTTGGAGAACTCTGTGCCTGATTTTTCCGGTTTTGTCCTGATTGGCTCACTGAGGAAACTCTGCAGTTTGCAGCACAACAATAAGGATAACTTGCTGGAGCAGGGGTTGACAAGTTGTACCCTCTTAGTAACAAATTGCCCATGGTTGAGCCTCACAAATGCTATGATAAATTTTCTATTATTGCCTCTACCAATGCTGTTTAATAGTTGACTGATGTGTTTGCTAGTCAACAGAGAAGATGAGATTCAAATAGGCTGTTGTTGATGATAAAGTTCCTGAAAAAGAAAAGATAATTTCCAATTTAGAGTGAGTGGGGAATGTTTGGCCTCTGTTAATTTGGTGAACTGCAACGTCCATCAGCCCTAGCTAGTATAGGTAAGGGATGGTGGGAGTTGTGACCCTTCAGATATTGTTGGATTTCATGTTCTCTACCATGATTTCAACAGTGAAACAATCATCCTTTCTAAGGATTTCCAGGGATGTAGTATTCAAGGATTAGTAGAATTCCAATGCTTCCATTTTGTTCTGCATCAGATATTGATTATTTGAGAGTTTTATTTTGAAAAGTTCGTGAATTTTTACCCACGTAAATTGCTGTAGTGAAATTTATATTTATCAATGATCCAGGGATTGATTCGATTGAGCCAATGCTGACATGTAGAGAGTATCTCTGCTTATTCAGTGGTGAGGGAAAGGCACCTTGAGCCTGTTCAGAACACAGTCATCATTTGTGTTTCTGCATACCTTCTAGAGTTAAACGGTAACACTGAAAACAGATGCTGGAGCTGGCCCCGAAGAGCTCTGGTACAAAGTCTACCCTGTGTTTGTCTCACAGCAAAAGGGAGCTAGGTGCTGGTGAGGTGTTTGAAGTTCAGTCCACACAAGACTGAGGGGAAGATACTTGACAGGGATTTGTGACTTCGAGCTTCATCACACCAGTGGTTTAACACACTCTCGCCATGCCTGGTGTCTGGTTTTGCAGTGCGGGACTCACATGACGTTGTTCCTGTCCTGCACCCACTTTCCCTCTTTTCCTCTGTTCTGCATATTATTTTTGTGCAGGGAAAGTCTGGATTATTTTCCCGAAGTGACTTCAATGTGCCCTTGCTTTTTCCTTTGTTGGGGACATGAGCTTTGAATGGAGTCTTGCTGACGAAAGGAGAAAGGGGAGAGTGGGGAGGTTCTCCTCCTCCAGCACTCCTCCGTGTTAAACCTTCAAATGAATGGGCTTTTTACTGCTCCTACCCCACTCTCCTTGCCCGCAGCTCCCTCATTTTTAAAGCTAAAGAGATGACACTTGGGATCTTGAGAGCTCTTAAGTAGAGCTTTAGGCATGCCAAGGTTGAATCAGATTGGTCCATGCCTTGATTTTTAGGAATTTTTAAAATGCAAAATGTTTACATCTGCGTAATAGTTATAGATAAAGTGATGAAACTTGGCGTGGTGATAGGTCGTCAGGAAAGCTTTTAGCATGCCAAGTTTGAATCAGATCAGTTCATCCCTTGATTTTTAAAGATTTTTTAAATTCCCCCCTTAAACCCTTTTCCTGATAGTTCACCAGTGCGATCTTCCATCTCTTTGCATTTGTGAAGGATTGCTTTTCTTTTCCTTTGATCATGTGAAGCTGTTCATCTCATTTCATAAAATAGATCTCTATTTCATAAAATAGAAATCTGCTGGTTCCCTTACTCCAGAGTAAATCCCATTGATTTCAACTGCATTTACATCCAAGCCATACTAAAATACGATGCAGGCTTACCTTTGAGTAAATCCCATTGAACAGAGAGGGACTTACTTCT
Source organism: Anniella stebbinsi (assembly GCA_029215795.1). Taxonomy (NCBI): domain Eukaryota; kingdom Metazoa; phylum Chordata; class Lepidosauria; order Squamata; family Anniellidae; genus Anniella; species Anniella stebbinsi. The sequence goes on from JARDYH010000003.1 coordinate 196,064,749, forward strand.
GAGTAAACAGATATAGAACTGACTTTAATAGTGTGGTCTCTCAGAAGCTTTTTTTTAAAAAAAGTCTAAAACACCAAACTGGAAAGAAGTGCTTTGCAACCCTATGCTTACTTCTGAGGTCTTCTGTTTACTCAGAAGTAAACATGTTTACTCAGAAGTAAATGGTTGCACTTTGTTCAGTTGGGTTTCTTTCATGTAAATTTTCATAGGAGTGTAGCTTTAGAGTGTAGCCTTATGCATTTATGCCTGGGAATAGACTCCATTGAATGTAGTGGGAGTTATTTCTAGGTATGTATGCATAGGATTGGGCTTTCTAAGTGATTGAAAATATTTTTCTTTATATATATACAATGCATCATCTTGGATTTGCAAGGAAAATGTATTTTGCGGTATAAAGAGAGAAAGGAATTAGATGGAAGGGAAGGATAGGCTAAAGGGATGTTTGGAATAGATTAAAAGATCAATAATCTGTTTGAAACCATCCAAGCCTTTATTTTAACTACAGTCCTTCTTTGAATGTGGAAACCTCTTCAGTGCTTTGCTTTATTACAAGGCTTTGTATAAAACAAGAATAATATGGAATGAAAATACATTGCCTTATTCTTAGCAAACCAGATCTTAACATTTAATCAGGAGTGGGCAGCTTGTGGCTTTCCAGATCTTTTGGACTACAACTCCCATGATTCCTCATCGTTGGCTACCTTGGGTTGGGAAGTTGGAAGGTGTAGGCCAAAAGATCTGGAAGGCCACAAGCTGCCCACCCCTGCAAAAAATAGATTTGTTTAAAACTGAAAGTTATCCTGGTGCCAATGTGTATAATATTGTAATCCATATTGACTGAGTTTGAACAACACGATAACCATGCTGTTTTAAATAGTCGATGGTTGGTTAATTAACCCACTGTGGGTTATCATGTTGTGTGGCGGGAGTTTTTTAACCAGTGGTTGGTTATTTGGCAAAAATAACCAATGCAAATAACCAATTGGCTATTTGAACTACTGTTGGTTGTTGTGTCATGTGGAGGAAATTGTTGGTTATTTCCTTGGCCACTGTTGATTATTTTGTTAGCCATAGTCGTGAGGCAAGAGCAGTCAAAGTGGTGGCTGCCGCTCTAGTCCAGCCGGCAGGATGCTTTTTCAGCAGCAGTGGCTGATGGGATACTAATGGAAGGACTGAGCGGGGGAGAATGAGTGACTCAACTCAGGGTGGGTTAATATTCAATGCTGATTCTAATCCACACCCTGGTGGGGAATAGCCCCTAGATAAACAACTGTCGAGTTGATTATTACCCCATCATTGACTATTGTGTTCTCCGAACGCAGCCATTGAATGTGTTTGGATGACACTTTTGACAATGGTAGGTGGAGCAGTTAACTGACAAGATGTTGGGGGTACTCCCCACATGACATGTTCCCATGCCCCGTAGCGTGGTTTGCTGCCTTACTGGGGATGGTGTTGTTGGGTTTGATACTAAGGCCCAGCTTGGAGGGGATCTGGTAGTTTCGTGCTTAGAAGCACTGTATATCAAGCAACCAGCATATGTTCTTCTGCTGGTAATGGCTTTATTAGGTGCACTTTAGCTTCACAACTGCTGCAGATCTAGAAAAGAGGAGATTAAATTTCCCAGCAGCATGAAACAGCCCAGCATGTTTCCCTATTAGCTCTACTACCTATCTAGCTGCAGCGATATTGGGGTTCAGACCTTCCTTGTGGTCTGAGTGACTGCTGTGCAAGGGCCATGCTGATCCTGGGCTGTTGCTCTTTGGTTGGAAGGTCTAGGAGTCCTTTCATTGTCAGCTGCTGCCTGTTGCTCAGGGTCATGCTTAGTACAGGCATTGTACAACAGCCATAGCACTGCTACCGAAGATGGGGTGAAAATACCTGATGCCTGGGGTACTTTTGCAAGTGTGGAGTGTTGGCTTTCTGCCCTCCATGTGCAGCTGAATTTTTCTCTTAGGACATTTCCCCCCTCCCCCCCGTGTGTAGTAGTAGATTCACTGAGTGAAGAAAAACTTTTAAATATAGCAAAACAACTGAATAAAGGACTGTTGTACAGCTATGCCTAATGCTCTGTTCCAGTATTGGTTCCAAATTGTACCCCTTTTTCAGTCTTCAGTTCAAGTAACAATAACCACTCAACAGTGAACACAATTCATTCTTTCTCACATACCTCATGGGGAGCTGGCTTGTGAAGTCTGCCTGTAATTCGGAGGTGACCTCAGAAAACAAGGTGAAAACAGGAAAGAATAGTTCATAGAAATCTCAGCTAAGAACAGGATTCAAAGCAGAGTTTATAAAGCCTCCTGTCAATGTCCTGATTAGCTAGTTAGCTTTCATGGTCCAGGAACAGGAAGGCAGGCCTAGGACCAGGATCATGTCATAGCCTTCCATGAAGCATAGAATGCAGCAAACAAGGCATAGGCAAACCTGTAGTAGAGTTTCCAGGGGGCTTGTATGACCTCTGGAGTTACAGCTATATAAAGAGCATCTCAGAAGGCTGGGTGAGGGTTTACTGTTCAAACTTGCAGGATGAAGCATCCAAGGAATTTTCACAATGAGTAAAAGGCAGTCGGGTGGCACAAGGGGGTTAATGCAAGGAGCTTGGGAACTAGTATCACAACAGAGAGCAATACTTAATGCAACCCTTAAGAAGCCTGACTCTAGTCAGAGAAGGTTGACTGGAGAGTTATGTACTATCACCAAAATGGAAAGGGGAGTGCCTGAGCCTGAAGCCTATGCATGTATCGGCAAACTATTATTAGTATTACAGGCAAACACAGTCAATGAGATTAAAATCTCCTCTACATTTGTCTTAAATCAGAACTCATTAAAAACATAACTAATGGATCCTTTCCAGGATTAGAGCTTAGAGCCTAAAGATTAGGCTCTGAGAGCCAGAACTGTGGTTTCAGGAGAGGAACAAGAAACAGAACAGAGAGATGGAGCGAGGCATCGGGTGCTAGACAATGGCTCAATTCGGACGACATATTAGGCAACGGAGGGGTAAATAACGTACTGACTGTGCGTTAGGCAGGAGGAGCTTCACAGACGACATGCTGCAGCCAGCGCTGCTCGACAACAGCAAACGCCCCTGCTGCTACGAACTTCCGGCAACCATTTTGGTTGCAGCCTCTCCTCCCTGTGTCCTCCAGCCGTATCCCAGCATGCACCGTGAGTTCTGCCGTCTGCATAGAGCGGCCGGGGTTTTTTGACCGCTCTAGGCAGCAGAACTCTATTCCGAAACGAAATAGTCCACAGAGAGAGGGAGGGGCTGAATTCAGACGACACTTTAAACAATGGGGCTTCGGGCTAAACAACGTGTAAGCCCGTTGTTTCGCTCTGTTATTTAAAGTGCCTGATTAACATACTGTCAGTTGTGTGTGCGTTGTGTGTTGTCCTCCAAGCGACACATTAAGCAACACAACTGGCGATTGTCCCCCCCCTTCGTTGCCTAATGTGTCGTCTGAATTGAGCCAATATGTGTGTAAATACAATTAGAAGCCTCCCTGTCACCCAGAATATTATTTTAGGTTTTGAGTGCCCAGTGTGACTCTGCCCCTGGGCCCGCTCAGCAAGAACAAATGTATGGTACGAGACTCTGGGCAAGCAAATTTCTGATTAAGTTAAACTAAAGGCCCTGCCGATAGCTGAAAGACCTGGGCAATACCTGTGTTTCAGACTATATTACTGAAATGTTCTACCATATTGCCACGCTAATATGAGCACTTACAGAGTTACATTCTTTGATATTTTAAAAACAGCTTTACTCAGTTCCCCAGTAAGTTTTAAACAATTTTTTAACTTCTGTTCTACATTCACAGTGCAACTAAGAGATTCTTTTTTTAATCTTAAGTGGTAAAAATCACAAACTCAGCGCAATTTGTATCTTTAATTAACATTTTGTCACTTCAAATTGAGTGGTTTGATTTTGTTGACACAAAGAATAAGCCATGTTGCCAGTGTATAATTGCTTTGCGGCTGCTCCCCAGATTATTTAAGTACGTTGGGGGAAACTCCACAAGGTTATGCTAGCAAATTTTGATGCAAAGTGTGAGTTTTGCTGCAGTGAAGTTTGTCACATTTGAATAGTAGTTTTTTTTCTTTTAATCTTGCCTAATTCTCAGTGATAAATTTGTTAGAATCTTTGGGTACATCAGAGTTTTCAAACTGCTGAAGTATGAAGGAGCTGAAATGAAAAGTTGTCCTCCAGATGTGCTAGCTGGGAATAATGGAAGTTGTATTCCAACGTCTCTGGAGGACACCAGGCTGAGGAAGGCTGTTTTAAGGGACATATATTTCATTATCGCTTTATTTCTTATTCTTTCACTTTAAAAGGTGTTTTAAATACCCTGATACAAAGGACAACTGCCTAGGTTGTATTTCTAAAATAATATTGTCATTAGGATAAGCATTTGACCATTATTCTTATGATTTTTTTTATTATTATTTTGGAGCTACACTGTGCCTGGCACAGTACAAACAGTATTTGTAAAGGCATTCTCAAACTGGTTTAGATGAGGAATAAACGGTAGATGGAGAAACAGGAGAGGACAGATGAAGATCCTAAATATATTTATAGTATAATTTTATAATTACAGTAAATAGGTATTGGAAAATGGTGTTAGAATTTGTTGGTGGGCCATTAGGTTTATGTGTTGTGGACTTGGCCCTTCACCCCCATCTAAAGTGGCTGGTCAGTAAAATTATTGCCAACTGTAGTGCTGATGTAGAGCAGTTCTTAGAACAGAATAAGATTCTGGTGGGACCTTGTGATATCACCTGAGGGTGGAATATTTAATTGCAAGATAATACCACCTATGCAAATTGGCTTTCTCTTATGGAATGGGGAATGTTTATTATTATGGCTATATCAGAAATATTAACCTTTACATAAATCTTTAGACTTTAAGCCTAAATTGATCATTTTTCTGCCCTTGCCTTGGTGTTATAACTATTGCCAATCTTGTGTATGACAGTCAGTGATTGTTTCACTATTACTTCAGGGCCTGGTTCCTTTCTTGTAGTAAAGACTCCATCTGTTAAACATTCAGGCATCTGATTTACCATTCATCAAGAAAATGGCATTCAAAAAATTTATAGAGGGTGAGAACACCCATGTTACTTGTTAATATTTTCATTAACTGAAGCCTTGCTCTCACCCATCTCATTATAAACATTGAATGCTAATGAGATATTTGACTACAGTTTCAAAACTAGTATGGGAACAATGGTGTATGCAGTTGCCTACATGTGTAATAAAGACAGGAGACAATATTTCTGTGTACTCTATGCTCGAGAATCTGTTGTGCATACTATAGCAACAAAAAGTTAGTGAATTTGTGTCTTTGGTATTGTACCTCTTCGTTCAGAGTCCATTGTGCTGTCTTGGTTTCTGTTAGCTAGAAGAGCCTTTCCTAGCAACTACTTACATCTCAAAAGAAACACTGGAGTCACTCATTTGGACTACTTCGTACATTATAAAATTCCTGCGTCGAAGGAGTTCTTAGAAAGAAAGCATTTGTGTATAGTAGCTGTGTAATATGTGAAGCAGCTAATGACGAGCAGGTCATTGTAGACTAAATTTGTAAGTGAGCTCAGCAAAAGTCAGAAACTGGCTTGGTTATTTCCAGGTCCAATTATGAGAAAGTTTTTGAGCTCCAAATGTTGTGGGAGAGGGTCCAAATCCTCCCTTGACCCACTCTTGAGCCCCATTGCCCTCACAACCTGACAGCTCTGCTTGCAGCAAATAGTTTCCTTCCTTCCTTGGTATCTGTGGGTCTCTCCTATAGCAGTGACACACACACCAGGGAATTTGGGAAGATTTAATTTTCCAAGGTCTCTGGCATGTGGATTGCTGCCATAATAATGCTCCATGTGCATCAAAGAAGGTAGCAGATACCTATGGACTTGCCTATGGGCTTCTGCTTCAGTTAGTTACAAAGAGAGGGGGTGGAGGAGGGAAACAACTGAGTTGAGGGTGGATTCGGGGGGGGGGGAGTTCAGTTCAGATTACAAGCCAAGCCTGTGAACGTCTACGGAATCATAATTCCTGTCTCAAGTTGGAAGTGAGCATTATAAATCACCAGGGAATTACAAACCTTGGTGACATCATTAAAAACAACTCTTTCGAGAGTCCTGGATTGAAGATAGGAAGGGAACTAGTGATGCTGAGAAACACTGGGGGAAGGAGCTTTAAATCTGAACTCTCTTAACTCAACGTTGTCCTCTGTTTCGAGCCATTTAAGGCTGGGGCCAAAACAAAATGGGGTTCATTCACCCATCTACCCCCCCCCCCACCACCACTACAAGCTTGTCGTTGACTATTTTCTCCCTTCATCAGCAATTTAAAAATACTTTTGTGAAGGGGAGGGGGTAACTAGTAATGAACAGGGTTCTCAGTTAACTACTGAACATGATGCTTCTAAGCATGTTCAAAGTGTGTCCTTTCCTGTCATGATCTTGAGTTTTTTGGTTTTCTAAATAAACTAATAGCTGAACATTTTCGACCCTTGCTATGAATTCAAGAGCTGCTGCCTGAGGCAGGCCACCTTGTCCTTTCTAATGGAAAGGGTTGGCTCTAGATTAATGTCTGCTAGAAGCAAAGTGAATGTAAAAATCAGCAATAATTCTGCTTCCCTTGCAGTTAATTGATAAGGCTGTGGCACTTTGTCCTTGTTTTAGGAAGGAAATATGTAAGTAAAAAACTATGCAATGAAAAGTTTCAGATGACAAGTGTAAAAGCTCTCTCTTTCTCTCTCTCTCTCTCTCTCTCTCTCTCTCTCTCACACACACACACACACACACACACACACATATGTTGTTGTTGATTTTTGTATTTACCATATTTCATCGAATCTAAGACACCATCGAATCTAAGGCGCACCTTAATTTCAGGGCCACCAATAGGTTAAAAGCTTTGTGTCGATTCTAAGACGCACCCCATTTTCAGACATGTTTATATTTGAAAAAAAGTGCATCTTAGAATCGAAGAAATATGGTAGGTGCAGGGCCCAGGTGAGGGAGGAGTGGTGGTGGTGGCAGCGAGGAGGAAGAAGCGGGAAGTGGAGGGAAGGGCGCGGAGAGCTGGCATCCGTGGCATCGCGGCCGTGGCATCGAGGGCCCGCATACGCCCCCGCAGCGACTTGGCCTCCCCACTCACCTTCATCGCGCCCCAGTCCTCGCCGCCAGCGCGTGGGATTGCGGCCTACATCGTGGAAACGCTGCATTTCCAGACCTTCTCTAACGCCACCGCTGCTGCTGAATCCCAGGAAGGGGTAAGAAGAAAGAGTGGGTCGAGCGGGGGCAGGCAGAGACGGTAGTAGGGCCCAGGCGAGGGAGGAGTGGCGGTGGCAGTGGCGGGAAGAAGGGCGCGGAGAGCCGGGCGGAGGCAGTAGGGAAGAAAACTGGCGCTTACCTGAGGCGGCGAGGAGAGAGGTTGCCTAGGTGAGGGAAGGGGAAGTGGGGCTGTTGGGGGCTCCGTCTGAGCTGGCCCCCCGTGTTGACGTGGAGGCAAAGCGGGCTCCCTCCCCTCAGGAAAGGGGTGGATGGGGCAGGGCTAAGGAGAAGCGGGCGGCAAAGGGAGGAGAAAGAAGAAGCAGCAGTGCCGGCTGAGAGTGGCGTGCCTCCGTGAGTGTGTGTGTGTGTGTGTGGAAGCGTCTGCCTCTGCTTCTCTTCCACTTCCTCCCTCTGTCGTCCTGACTCACAGCAGCGGTGACTCACAGCAGCAGCGACTGAGGGAGGTGAGTGGGGAGGCCAAGTCGCTGGGGGGGCGCATGCAGAGCCCCGTTGTGAAGGCTCAACGGGTGAGTGGGTGTATCCCAAACCCATTCCAGCGCTGGAAACCAGCGAATCTAAGACGCCATCGATTCTAAGACGCACTCCATTTTTACAGAGGTAAATATGGGGAAAAAAGTGCATCTATGAATCGAGGAAATGCAGTAGGTGGAAGAGGTGAGTTCTCCTAAGTAAGATGTCCTGCATTTCTCGCTCATAGATTTTGATGTTTGGAGAGAAAAAAAAGCTCCTGACAAATATTCCGGGTTAAACCCCAAAGTCTGTCAAGCCCAGCTGTCATGTCAAATTGAGTGTAATCCCCTTAATATTGGGCAGCTAAAGGGGTGGCTGTCATAACAAGCAGCAAATGCAACCTGTTTTCATTGTAAATTGTTTTCTTAATAAGGACCACTCCCAAAAGGCCACAGATACAAATGGAAAAATGACAACTGTCGTGACTCTTGGCTCTCCCCAGAGCCTTTGCTCACGAACTTAGGCAAATAGACACACTCCAACAACTGTGAGACTTCTTTTATTTGTAAATCACACGGAATTCAAAGCATAACAGTTTCATTTCTGCATACGCACACTTGAAGCTGAAGACGGACCAGACAGCTTTCAGGTAGAACGGCTTAATGTGAACAGAACTCACTCAGGGGTAGACATTTAGAGTTAACCCTAGTCCCTAGAGGGCAGGAGCGGCCACGCTGCACTGGAATCCTCTGGAACGAAGAGAGACTCAAGGAGAAGGCCTCCTGACAGTGGATTAACGATAATCTTGCAACTAAATCCTCACTCAGCATGTCAGGGAACGCTGACCTGACCACGGAAACAAGATGTCAGGAAATGAACCTCTTCGACCTAGGCAGCCTTCCCAATTCACGTAGCTTTAGCACTGAGGAAGGTCCTCTCACAGGTCCCACACAGAATTGTAGAACAGCAACAATCAGCCTCTGCCTCCCTGTGCCCGTAATTTTGACTCCATGCAGGGAAACAGCAGGCTATAGAACACGAATCCAGAACAGTAATCTCAAGTCCAAATCTATGAAAAGCCACAGCTCACTTTTCATGGCATAGCTCTTAGAAGTTTCAAGTCCAAATAGCAACAGAACATGTACAGAGTGCATCAAGCATTTCCAAATCAGATAGAGTCCCAAACACAAGTTTCTTGGCAAGCATAGTGAACAGCAAACAGAAACAGCAGAGAACAAGAGCAGCAGACGAGATAATTCCTAGCAAAGGAATTACTCTTAGGACGTAGCTAATATAGGATAGAGGCTGGCTAATTCTAAGCTACTTTGACAGACAGGGCTTCAGGCCTGTAATCTAAACTCATGTGCCAACAGGGCGGCACAGTTCAACCTCCTCTTGATGACGACACAATGTGAGGGACAGTTTGCAAGAGAGCCCCCACCTTTCTTAAACAACTCTTTCGTTCTCACAGAACTCAAGGCTTCGGCCGACAGTAAGAGATAAGCAGAGAACAGAGACAGTTTCTTCTCAAAACAAATTGCCAAATCTTCAGCTCACAATTCACTGGGCCAGCCCAGTGAATTGTTTATGAAGCACCTGACACCCGACAACAATCCACAGAAGTGCCTTGTGGTGCATAACAGAGAGAGAATACAAGTGGGAGAATTCCATCATGTCTCCTGAGTGACCAGCTGTTTCTGGCCCTCTCCCAACCTGAACTGTTTCTATCCTAGTTTGCCTTCCTATGAACTGTAACTTTAAGAAGTGGTGCCTGAGTTTATTTTTTTCATCCTTTCTCCCCAACCCTTTCATGTGTCATATCTTTTAGATTCCAAACCTAAAGGCAGAGGCTGTTGTATTACTCATATTGTAAGCCACTCTAGGATCCCTACTGGCTAAAGAGGGGGGTAAAAATGGTTCAAATAAATAACCATGTGATTCTTTGTATCACAGCCAGAAATTGCTTTAAATACTTGCCTCCAATAAGCACTTCTACAGTGCAATCCTATACATGTCTGCTTAGAAGTAAGTAACTCCTGGGCTCACTCCCAGATAAGTGGGTATTGGGTTGCTGTTAAACAAAAATAGCAGTGAAATTGTGTAATTTCTTAATATAATCCTGATAATTTTGCTAAAGATACCTGGAAAACCTATATTAGAAGCATAAATCTGGCATCAAAATACTTCTTTTACATATTACTGTAAATAAAAATCCTTTAGTAACAAGAAATGAGAAGAGTTTGAGGAATGATCCGAGGGATAATCTAAACTGTTCCAGTCTTGAACAGTGTAGTATTTGTACTGAGGATAGTAAACTTTGTCCTTCAAGGTGTTCAGGGGTCACATGGTCACCAACTCCCCAACCTAATTTTAATTACTGCAGTAAGAAATTGCACATCTTGCATTAAAGACCCCCAAATTATTAAATGGCTTTTGTTGATATTAATCATCTCTGTTACACTGTGGCAGTCATTATAAATAGAGAAGCATATCCACTCTAGGGAAATGGGAATGTATGCTGTTCATTATATTCATTATATCATGCACAGAGGCCGGTGTCTCTTATGTGAATGTTGAATTCTTGTGACCCATTAAAAAAGTTGAAACTGCCTTATACTGAGTCAGACCATTGGTCCATCTGACTAGGCAGCAATGACTGTCCAAGGTTTCCAGCATGTTCTAACACTGGAGATTGAACCTGGGACCTTGTGCATACAAAGCAAGGACTCTACTACTGAGCTACAATCCCCAATAAAATACTCTATGATTTACTTTGCCCCATAATTTGATTCACTGCTATTGAAGTGTTGAACAAGAATTTTTTCCCCCCAAATAAAGAACTAACCAAAACCAAAACTGTTTACACACCTTTTCATTCATTATTGACTTCTTATTTGTTGTCAGTGTTGGAAGTAAAAAAGCTTTTGTAATACTATTGCTGTGACTTTGTTTTTTTTTTTACCTGCTAATATTTAGCATGTTTCACATTATCTGTATTTATCTGTAAGGAACTGTGAGGCAAACTGTATGTTACATTATTAATGTCTTTTAAAAAACATGTTTAAGCTGCCAGTAATTTTGCAAAAGCAGCCACACATGGGCCCTGATCTGAAATGTGTCCCTTTCCCAAATTGCCCCCCACCCACTGTAGTTGTTCCCAAAGGTGCTGTTTGCAATTTGGGGTGTGGGGTGTGGGGAGGAAACCTGGGCTCCCCATCTGGATCAGGAACATGTTCTGGACTGGGACACTACAACGATGCTTTTTCTTCTAAATAAAAATGACTCTCTTAAGAATGCTTTTTAGAAAGTGAAAAACAAATCACATAGTTTGGGCCTATAAGAAGTACGTTGAGAAGTAGAGAATACATTGATCCCATGTTTAGAGAGGTGAGGAGAACAGGTTCCCCCTCAACATTTTTGGGTGCCTTTAGTATTCTTCCCAATATTGTGCACAACAAAATCATTCAGGAAATAAGTTACAAGAAGGATTATTCACAACACTTTGTGACCGGGATCATGGTACGTCTTTTCTATATTATTATTATTATTATTATTATTATTATTTACATATATACCACTTCATATCTAAAATAGATTCTGGAGTGGTGCACGTCAGAATGAAAAAGAAAAAAAGAAAGAAGATTACAAACATAAAATTAAAATTATTCAATTTAAAACAAAGGATCAATAAAAACAGTGGCTGCTCACTTGAGGAATGCTTCATGGAAAAAGAGGTGTTTTCAGGAGGTGCTGGAAGCACCCTAGTCTTGGTGCCTGCCTGACCTCCAGGGACAGGGAGTTTCACAGAGAAGGGGCCACTACACTAAAGGCTCTTCTCCTGGTGGACTCTAGTCAGTCCAGCGATCCATGTGGAACCATCAGGAACCTTCCCTCCAATGACCTCAGTGATTGGGCCGGTTGGTAAGGGAGAAGGTGTTCTCTTGGGTATCCTGGTCCCGAGGTATCCTGGTCTATAGGATCTTTCTCAACACGAGCCCTATTAGTGAAAGACATTGATACCTGTATATATGATTTGGTCCCCAAAAGGAAAATATGAATAAATTTCAACGGCATTATACTGACTGTGATAAATGTGCTCCAAGCAACTTTAAGAACTTGCTAAATATGCCCTTCAAAGAAAGTAGTATGCAGTCAACTTTCAGCCTAATCCAGGCAGGAGCATTTATGTGCAGAAGTAGGTAATTGTGTGCACATATTTCTCATTGGATGAGAAGCCACACACTGCATTGGCGTTGTGCTTATGGTTTTTTACTCCATGCAGCAGCAGGATGCTAGATACACATAGCCCTGGATCAGTCATCTACAACAGGGCTGACCATAGAGTTGGGAAAGGGGAAAGAGGAGCAAGAATCTGGGATCATTTCCCCTTTTTCACCCTCCTCCAAACAGTTGGACTGATAAACTGTGTCTTTGACATAATGGGATAAAGCAAAAGTATAAAGAAGCAGGGTATAGGTCAGAAATAATGTCCTAACTTCAAAAACAACAATAACAAGAGAACATAATACATTTGAAAGATGGTTCTTGAGACTTGCATTTGAAAGATGGTTCTTGAGACTTGCAGGGAGAAAGAGTCTTCAAAAGTACATAAATTTATCTAGTAGGGCTGAGCATGCCCTATAATTTAGTACTAAAATGATGCTTAATGAAAAGTGTGCACAGGTTTCATTCTTTAATGAGAACTTAGTGTGTTTTCTAATGTTAATCTTTTGCAAATACAGCTGAGTTGTGTGTGAAATTAAAGGCCAAATAGCTCAATGAGGGTTTTACAGTGTAGAATGATTTCATTTGAAAAACCATTTAAATGTGTCTGTCTGCAGAAAATAATAATTGTTTCTCTAATCCATCAGTCTGTAATGTAGAATAGAACAGATGGTTTCAAAGATAGAGCAATTGTCACTTCTCTGAGGGCAGTTTTGAGAGATACTAGGATTTGTTTGCTCACATTCTTATTAGGAAGTTGGATCAATGTGAATCTGTCGGGGCTCATGAAATACATCTATAATCCTGTGCACACTTGGGAGTAAGTCTCACTGAACTCAGAAGGATTTACTTCCAAGGAAACATGCATAAGACTTGCAAGTCAGTGTATACTTTTGTATAGTAATGTGAAAGAATCTTATCACAGATTTTGGAAATGTCTCTTCTGAAACTGCTTGGGACTTAATTGATTGCAGTTTCCATTGGTCTTATTATTTCATCTCTCCTCTTAAGACCCAGAAAAATTGTGTTAAATTATTATGGGTCAGTCCAGAGGATGCACTATTGGCCAAAGCAAACTAATTAAAGGTTTTCTTAATTGATAATTCACTAGCATTTGAATGACTTTTGGGGGTAAATTTATATACACTTTATTTTTTATGTATGTGCTTTGCTACTTTTGTCGTTGCTTTGGTTATAGCTCAGTGAACTAGCTAATACATAAGTCAAGATCTTGTTAGTATAGAACTGGAGTCTTTTGAAACAGTCGCTTGCAAACCTAAATTGGATTAGCCCATGAATTTCTACAGCTGTAAGTTCATTTTCTTGTTCAGTTTCCTTTAAACTCATGGCTTTTTTGTTTTTCCAAACTTCTGAACATAGTAATAGGCAACATCAGAAGGCTTAAATTGGGATCTGTGCTCATCATTGTTCTATGTTTTAAAAGCCTCTATCTATCTGAAGCGAAATTATACTGCACCCTAGGCATTACATTATATAGAGGTTAGTATAGTGTCCAACTGTCTTTAACTTTCCCTTACCAAAGGATATTTCAAAGGGAAAGAAGCTTGAGTCACATATACATATAGATTTGGAGCTGCAAAAAAAATCTCAATTTGTTCTGTTGTGTGGTGATAAATGTAGAGAAGCAGCGGAGAATAACTTGGTGAACAGCCCAGTGTACATCAGTGCTGTGTTTATATAAGTATGATATTACAATGCAAATATTCTAATTACGAAGTGAGCAAACTATGCTCACCATGTATGCAAACAATGTATGAAGCATTTCCTTTTGCTAATATGCATGGATATTTACCTACAGTTGTCAGTAGGACAGAGTCCAAATGGTCTTTCTAAACAAAAGAGCACAAAAATAAACAAAATTCGCCTGTGCCTCCTGCATTATAATAAATTGTAAAAACAAAGTGTTGGTTGAGAGCAAGAGGCGAAGAGATTGTTTCATGGACTCTGAATGCACTGCATTAAGCCCAAGTCACCCAACACAGCATCTTAAAATGTGATGGTAAAATAATTGAATGTATCTGTCAATGGCACAGACAGTCTTGAGTAGCTACATTTTACTTGGAGAATATCATAAGCCTAAATAACCTCTTTAAAAGATTCTATTCTCTAGCAAATGGTAATTGCTCATTGTACTCTTGTACAATTTATTTTGATTTATTTGTGTGTGTGTTCTGCCTTAGTTACTAAGTAATTTAGTTGTTCTTAATTGATCCTCTTATAATGCCTCTACTCATATTACTTCTCAGAAATTTGGCATTAGTGTCAGCAGGCACTGACAGTCCTTTAACAGCCTTATGTAAATGTACAAGAAGGCCAACTTGAGTTGTTGGCTAGAATCCAACAGTGACCTTCCACCAGCAGAACTGAAACTGCTAACGGAAGGGATTTTCCTTCCCCTCCTGCACCCCCCAAATCTGTTCCTCAAGAGCAGATTTCGTGTGATTATGGGGAGGGCTCAGGAGGAAGGACATGACGAGTTGGCCCTATCGTGCAAGTGGAGGTTCACTCACGAGACATTGGCTTTCTCTGTTGTGGCACCTTGGTTGTGGAATGTCCTCCCCTTGGAGGCCGGCTGGCACTGACACTGGCTTCATTTCATCGCTAAGTTAAAAAGTGGCTTTTTATCAAAGCCCGTGAAAGCTAAAGCTGCATATAGTTTTAATTGTTTTAATTGCTTTTAAATTTTCTACTGATTTTAGCTTGTTAATGGCTTAATACGTTTTTAGCTGTGTTTATACTGTTTGATTTTATCCGTACACTACACTGAGGTCCCAATGATAGGTGGGATACAAATATTTTAATAAATAAATAAAATTTAAACCATAGTGTCTGATCATTATAGGCTATATATTGGTATTAACCTCTTATGCAAGTGAGAATTGGTTTTCAAATATTTACCCACAACAGGAGAACAGGAGCCCCATGAAAACTTCACTGGTGTTCAGAATCTCCACAAACAATATCTTGTGTGTATATATGTATATATATTGTGTGTATATGTGTATACACACACACACACACACACACACACACACACACACACAGGCTGTCCTTTGCATCACTGTCCCAAAGTAGTGGGTGGAGTGGGGTGAGAGATTTGGCTCTAGGAATGCAAATAAGCAGGTGTGTGTCTCCAAAGCCTTATTGCTTCAGGATCCATTTGGTAGCAGAGGAGGAGGAGGAGGAGGAGGAAAATGGCTGGGCTCTGAGGATGTTACCAGAAGATTCCTACTTTTAGTAGTGAAGGTAGACTGAGGCCCAATCTACACCAAACAGGATATAGGATTATGAAAGCGGTATATAAAAGGCAGGAGCCACCCTGCTGCTTTATAGTGGTATTGAAGTGCACTGACAACTGTTGGGCCCCATAGAAACATACCATATACCATTTTCATAGTACTATATCCTGCTTGGTGTAGCTCCTGACTTTTATATACCACTTTCTTACTGCTTTTATAGTGCTATATCCTGCTTGGTGTACATCTGGTCTGAGTTTCCCTTTCCTGCCAAAAGGGTAACTGGGTGGAGGTATGGGCTCAATTCCCCCCATATTTATTTAATTTCTATCCTGCCTTTCCAGCAATAAAATCTAGATTAAGATCCTTTTGGTGGCAAGAAGCAGTCCACATTTGCTGTCCAAAGAAGTCCTGTCTCCCAGTGGCTCTTGGAAATTGCTACAAAACAAGACTCTAGAGAGGCCTGCCCAGAATCTCTCTTCAGATGTGTGGGGGCAGCCTCTGCAGAGTCATCCTATCAGGCAGCTTGTTGCGTTGGCTGAAGGGGAGGCAAGAGCTTCAGCCAATCCACTCCTGAGTCCATGGCTAGTTCCTGTAACACGATCCTCTACTACAGGGAACAGCCTCCCATAAATTGAGGAAAGTGCACATGATCAATTCTGAATTGAGCCACCCCCTTTTTATGTACAACAAGGGGATTAAATGTGAATAGAGACACTCTTCAGAGGGGTGAACTTTTCTACTTGCCTACTCTTAGTAGACCCACATGGACATTGCACGATGGATAGATAGATATTTTTAATCAAATGAAAGAGGGATAAAGAGCACAAAGACAGTTTGGATGTTAGACAAATATTTAGGAGTTTGGACATCAAGTCCAGCCAATCCATCAAACTAATGGGATATTTGTCTAAGCTGCTGGATATGTTTATCAGTTATTATCCAGGCCTAGATAGCGCCACTTAATTGGCATTTCAAGCCTAGTCGATAGGTAGTGGGACAGGAAAACTGCATAGTGTCTACCTCTGTGGAACTGAAATAACAAGTGCCACAGGCGGTAGGCACTAGAATGGAGCCTTTCACATTTTAATATTTATTTATTACTGTCCAATCTCTCTCTCCCATCCCCCGCCTTCACCATCTTCTTGCCATGTAGGAGAAGACCGAGGGTCATGTTTTGATTTGTCCGAGTTGCATTGCTAGAATCATAGAGTTGCCATAGAGCAGCACATTACCTACCAGAATGTGGCTTTAGTAGTCAGATCAATAAAATAATGACAGTTTGGCAACCATCTCATGGCCCTTCATTTTGTTGGAGATATTTTCTTGAGAAAGTGAAGTCACAGTGCTCTATGAGAACAGTATTCTTGATGCACTGGTCTCCCTTACCGAATACGGCTGTGATATATTTTTGCTAATATAATTGAGTTTTGATGGGGTTGATACCAACTGTGAATGAGTTTAAAAGAGGATTTGAAGTCTTCTTCAGCTACATGGCAGATCAGGTTGATAAATGGATCTCATCTCCTGGATCTTTCTCCCAAATGTTTCTAAGACTCCCTGAAGAGTTGTACATTTCTGATATTAAACAGGTGTTAGCTGCCTGTTTGCTTGTTGAGAAACTGTGGAGTTGGCTAGAAAATGAGGTCGTCATGATGTTGGAGTTTCCTGGAACATCTCACAAATTTGAGTACTTAATTTACCTTTTACAAATACATTCCCAAGTCTGAACATATAATTATGCACCCAGTCCTTAAACTGCAAAAAGTTATCCAGGTCATACAATAAGACATGCTGGGCAGGGCAGGGGGGAACAGTGGGACCAGTTGGCCTGGGGCCCACGATTTTGAGGGGGCACTCCAACAAGGAGGTCCTCCCTAGCTTATGCTACTGCTTCCGTAGTGTAAGCGGCCCATTGAGAAGCAAGGAGCTGGCCTTGCGGAAACAGCACAGAAGCCATCTGTCGTAAATACCACGGTCAGACTACAAGCTTCGGAGGGCCATGCTGCATGCAGGGTGGGGATATATGTGCCTAAATTGCGATGGTTGTCGTTACTGCATCTCTTTCCTCAATCTTCTCCATGGCATATAATCTCTGGAGCGGAGGGTGAGATAGTGATGATTATAGTTATTAAGTATAATAATGATGATGATACCGTGAGGGTGATGATGATGATAATGTTGGATAATGATGAAGGACTGTTCTATTGTTGTTGCTTCTATTTGTACAGGAACTAAAAATAAATGTTAATTTCTGATTCAACATTGAGGTGTTGTAGAACTGGTTTAATATGAAGGTGTTATGTAGAACGGACATGTTGGTGGGCACACCCCCTGGGACAGCCATGTTGTCCTCCTTTTTTGAAATGGAGGGGCACACACTTCCCATCTGGCCTGGGCATATTACCAGCTCTGCACAGCCTGAGATGTTTCAGAAAAGGTATCAAAGGGAGAAATTAAAGGTGCCAATTTGCAGAAGCATTTTTTTCCAGACTAACAATGTTGCTCTCAAGAAATGTTTTGGGATTTGCTGTACTTTACAGAGCTGTTCTGGATGAAAAGATGAGATTTGTACATTAGAAAATACAACGGTTGTTCCACAGAGTCCAATAGGCTGTCTTTTGAACCCTATATAATGGCAAATAACTGCCCTAATGGGAAAGCGTCATAGTATGCCTACACATTTGGTTCTCCAAAAGCTTATTGACTCACAGATTTATACAAGGTATTATGGCTAAACTGGGCTCTTAATGCTATGATTAAAAGTAATGAACATAGCCTGCCATTTCTTGATGGTTTGGGAAGGAATTGTGATTGGGAGGGTTTGGAATAAGACTTTATTTTAGGTAAGGCAATAGTTTTCAACCATAAAAGTGATAATTTGTTCCAAGACACTGAGGATGCAATCCTATGCACGTTTATACAGAAGAAGCCATACAATTCCCAGCATTCCCCAGCCAGCATTTTTTCTGTCCTAAAATGCATAGGATTACGCCCAGAATCTCTCAGTTTTGGGGATTACCAGGAGTAAATTAATTGTCAATAAACTTCTCTCTTTCTCTTTGAAATACAGACATATACTTGACACTATTCAGTTTTATAGGTTTCCCAGTTAACTTTTATATTCGTAGCTGCTCATATTGAGATACATTCAGACATAGAAATCTGGTGTGTAGTTAAATTGTATAGCTAAATTTGGCAGCCCGCTACTTTGCCATATTCAGCTTCCATCTTCTGTATTTCTGGGACTACTGATGCTATAGGGATAAAAACGATCAAAGCAATATTATTGGCTAATATATTGATTACATGGTCTTCCCTATTCAAATGCAACCTGTTTACATCCCGATTGCTGCAAATTGCATTTGCTAATGGTTCCAGAGATAGAATATAGAGCAGTGGAGACTAGGGACAGCCTTGTTTGATGCCTTTTTTTAGATGAATAAAAGGTGAATCACACACTGGTCCTAGTCACAGTCTGGGTTGTTTTGTACAGTTGCTTAATTGAATTCATAAGTGTCCTATGGGTGTCCAAGGATATGCTAGGCATGAGGCTGTTGGTTCTTACACTATAATGTGTTTCGTTCAGTATTCTCCTAGTAGGGTTAGTAGTTTGTCTATGGGGCACAAAGCTCTTCTTATCTTTAAGAATTTCAATAATTTCAATAATAAAAATGAACTATCTAACCTAGATGCCAGTTCTGTAGGAAAGTGTTTACCATCTTGGTTTAAAAGAGCAATTAGGTAGCTGAAGATCAAATACATTTTCCTGCATCTCCTTAGTAAGCTTAACCACTTCTGAAAATGGAAGCAGTAATCCAGCTGGATTAAATGTATTGCAGAATGCAGATTTAAGGTAACTCTGGTGAGTCCACTGCAGTACAGAGGAAGCCAAACTGTGTTTGTGGAAGAGCTCATGCCTAGCAGTATTAAGAGGGGAGAATTATGTCCAGGTTATCGTCATTTTCCTCTTCTTGGTCTGATGACTTGACTGCTGTTTCCAGGTCAAGTGGAATGACACATTTCCATGCTTCAGAGTACGTAATGGCTGAGATTGCATAATTAACTTTAATGGAAAAATGCATCTACATTTTATTGCTGCCTCTTGACATATATTAGTGTAGGACTTGAACGTCCAACTGCATTGAAGGTTTCTGGGCTTAAATCTTGCAAGGATCTCTATTGCCAAAAGTGATTTGTAGGTTGTGTACCTTCTTTTAACTTCTACTGCTCAAACCACATAATGAGCGTAACATCCTTGTAGACAATGGGATAATGGCCCTATGAACCCTTTCAAAATCAGCTTCATTAACATTTTAAATCAGCCAAAATAAATGCAATCCAGGACATTTAAAAGCTCACCACATCTTCCTCCTCCTCCTCTAATTCCTACAGAGCTTGTACAAATAGGTTCAGGCATTTTCTGTTTTTAGATCTTTGAATTGCAGCACTTTTGTTGTTTTTTAAAAGCTAAGGTAGTTTAGCTTGCTGCTTAAGGCCTAAACCCATGGCTGCATTTGCAGTCTTACCAATTTTGTCTAATTGTGCTACAACATGTTGTACTTGTTGCTCCTGGGGTTAGATTGCTATGGACCACTCCTTAGTTAAATTGTGGCAACGTTATTTTGTTTGGCTAACTGTCTCAGACTTTGGATCTAACATCTAAAAGAAGCTGGGCCTTTCTGCTGCCTGGGATTCTTACAAGTCATGGAAGGTCCCTTGCCCTTGTCAGATAAGCCTAGCCAGAAAATAGTGGTGGGGCTGGAAGCTCCAGAGTTATGCTTCTTCATGATCAGTGCCTCCAACCCCTTTGTGTAACATATTTTGAACTGTAAAAACTATTGACATGTAGCAGAAAAGGTCCATTAAATTTATATCATTTGTTAGCACTAGAGCTGTAATTTGGAATAGCCATCTTTCATTTTTCTGCTGTTTGTTGGCTTCAGTGCAAAGAAGCTTGCTCCTCAAACTCTTTGTTCATTTATTTACGATGCTTCTATACCACTCAATATCTAAAAAAGATTCTGGAGCAGTGAACATAGGTATAAACAATAAAAAGAAAGAAGATTAAAAAAGCAAATTAAAACTGTTCAATTTAAAATAAAGTACCAGGGGAAAAAGTGGCAGGTCAGTTGGGGAAGGCCTCTTGAACCAGAGTTGTTTTCAGGAGGTCCCACAGAGAAGGGGCCACTACATTAATTCCTTTCTCCTGGTGGATTCCAATTGGGCCATAGGCCCATGTGGCACCAGGAGCATGCCCTCCAATGACCTCAGTGATTGGGAAGGTTGGTAAGGGAGAAGGTGCTTTCTCAGGTATCCTGGTCCCAAATTGCTTAGGGCTTTGTACACTAGTACTCAGTTGATTCTCCTTGATCTCTCAGCGGCTTTAGATACCATCGACCATGGTATCCTTCTGGCACGACTGGCTGAGTTGGGAGTGGGAGGCACTGCATTGCAGTGGTTCCGCTCCTACTTGACAGGTCAGCTGCAGAAGGTGGTGCTGGGGAGACATTGCTCGGCCCTATGGATTCTCCAGTATGGGGTTCCGCAGGGGTCAGTTTTGCCCCCCATGCTGTTCAACATCTACATGAAACCGTTGGGTGCGGTCATCCAGAGTTTTGGAGTGCATTGTCATCAGTACGCTGATGACACGCAACTCTACTTCTCCTTTTCATCTTCATCAAGTGAGGCTGTGGATGTGTTGAACCAGTGCTTGGCTGCGACAATGGACTGAATGAGAGCTAATAAACTGAAACTTAATCCAGACAAGACTGAGATGCTGTTGGTGGGGGGTTCCTCTGACCGGATGGAGGGTGTTCAACCTGTTCTGGATGGGGTTGCACTCCCCCTGAGGGAGCAGGTTCGTAGTTTGGGGGTTCTCCTAGAACCATCTCTGTCACTTGAGGCTCAGGTGGCCTCGGTGGCACGGTGTGCCTTCTACCAACTTCGGCTGGTGGCCCAGCTACACCCCTGTCTGGACAGGGATAACCTGGCTTTAGTTGTCTATGCTCTGGTAACCTCCAAGTTAGATTACTGCAATGTGCTCTACGTGGGGCTGCCTTTGAAGACGGTTCGGAAGCTGCAGCTTGTGCAGAATGCAGCGGCCAGATTGGTAACAGGGACCAGAAGGTCCGAACATGTAAGACCGATTCTGGCCCGCTTGCATTGGCTGCCTGTAGGTTTCTGAGCCCGATTCAAGGTGCTAGTTTTAACCTATAAAGCCTTACACGGTTTGGGACTACAATACCTGATGGAACGTCTTTCCCGACATGAACCTACCCATTCACTACGCTCAACATGAAAGGTCCTCCTCCGGGTGCGTACTCAGAGGGAAGCTCGGAGGACGGCAGCAAGGGAGAGGGCCTTCTCTGTGGTGGCCCCTCAATTATGGAATGATCTCCCCGATGAGGCTTGGCTGGCGCCAACACTGTTATCTTTTCGGCGCCAGGTCAAAACTTTTTTTTTCTCCCAGGCATTTTAACAGCTCAAGTTGAGTTTTGATTGACATTGTGGCCAGGCTTAACAGTTAAAATGTTTTAAAGTGTTTTAATGACAGCTGTTTTATGTTTATGGTTTTAAATTTTGTATATTGTCTTTTTAATGCTCAATCTTTTTAATTGTTGTAAACCGCCCAGAGAGCTTTGGCTATGGGGCGGTATATAAGTGTAAATAATAATAATAATAATAATAATGTACACTTGCAGAATATGTGCCCAAGGGCCGCTTGCTCTTAGGATTTTTACAGGGACAAATTGTTCATGGTAGCTGCCCTCCATGCCCCTCAAAACAGTGCTACGTCATGATGAGGTGTTTTGTGTCATTCGGGGGTTGTGGGGATCAAAGCTGCCAGTAGTCAGTTGCTGTGAAGAGCTCCATGGCACCTGGCAGAGGCAAAAAAGAAAACCAAACTCCACAGAGATTAAAAAAAATGGAGAGCAAGTTAAGAAACAAGTATCACCAAATAAGTTATCTTTCCAGAATGTACAGCGACCTTTGTATCCTTCAATCCCGGCCCCACTCCCATTTCATCCCCCCTTTTCTCCCACACTCTTCAATTTTGAGCCCCAAGTTTGTAACTATAGCCTAAGAACTAGAAAAATGTCAGCCATGTCTTTCAAAGTAGGCAGTATGCACATTGTAGGTTTTGGGAAAGGATCTTCCTAAACCTTTTTTATATTTGTTTTCCCCTGGCTTTCTGAGAATTGATATATGTTTTGTGACCCACTCCATTTCCTTCTAAACTAGCGAATTACACAAAAGCATACAAAGTGGCATAGACTTGGGGGCAGTCTATATGGCTTATTTGCCCCACGGTGGTGCTGTGCTGGTTATATGATGTAGCTGCTAACTCTCAGCCACCACGGGGCTTTTACATGAGGCTGTGCACTTAAAAACGTTGGGGACGTACCCTGCCGTTTTTCTTCAAAGTGTGATCACCATGGCCCTTCTGCCATGTGACCTTGCTCCAGCATTGAGCCAGAGGCGTTCCAGGATGGATGGTGTCCCTAATTAGTTGCTGGAAGACAAGCAGAAGGCAGAGGCTGGCCCAGCGAGCTGAGTGGCCACAGGAAAGCCTGCGCTGCCTCCTGTCATCAAGATTACTCGCCGCAACCCTGCAGCAGTGAAACTGCAGGGTTTAGCAGCTCCTAGGGGATAGTTTCAGCACTGCAGTGGAACTTTGCAATTTTTAGCTAAGAACATATTTTTAAGGGTTTTTTTTTGGTGATGTCAAGGAATAGTTACAGCACTGCAGTGGAGCTTTGTAGTTCATAGGTAAAAACAACGAAGCTCCACTACACAGTGTTGAAACTATTCCCTGACAGTGGCAAAGTAGAGGCAACATGGTGCCGTGAAGGTAGGGCCAAGCTTTATGTTTGGGGAAGTTTTCTTTATATCAGGGCTGGGCAGCATGTGGCCCTCCAACTGTTTTGGCTTACAACTCCCATCAGCCTTAGCCAGCACAGCCAATGGTGAGGGACAATGAGACTTGTAGGGCAAAAAATCTGGATGACCACAAGTTGCCCACCCTTGATTTAGACTGTGATGTTCCATGTGATAAGGGGTGTTTATTATAGCTAACTGTGATAATCTGGGAAGGGGACAAATCTTTAAATAAGTGCTGTTTGCTACACTATAGAGTGTATATAGCAAGTTTAAAATTCCCATTGTTCTTCCCAAATTCATGCTAGGTCCTTGAGCCAACCTCCAACCTACCTCACAAAAGATTATCTGTGGGCAAAAATGGCTCATGTCCAAACAGTTTAACTACATAACAGTCTTGTAGTGGCTTGCTGTTTAACAACTCATTTGATAATTGCTGCACATTTGTTCAATCCTAAAAAATTGTTCACCAATGTTTGGTGATCAAATGTTTGCTTTCCTGTAAAAACACACACTGAAGCACTGTCAATAATATATACCAATGTATGCTGAATTTACAACTGAGTATTACAGAATGTAATTAGAAGATGTAAGGTCAGTTTGTTGCTGGATGACTGCAAATTCAAGTGGTGCTTAGCAAGGATGGCTGTGCTATTGTAGATTAAAAAAAACCTATGGGAGACTTTTGAATTGAATCAGCTGCAAGTCATCATATGTTGAATTAACATTGATGAGAAATCAAGTGATGTGTGATCTGTGAATAGGCCTTGGCTTTCTGATATGGTTACTTCATGTAGTTGGCAGAACACATATTGTCTACTTTTTTGCTTTCATATCACCCACATATATTGGTGAATTGGTTCTTAAGCTGATGTTGTTCCAGATTCATAGGAACATTGGTCCTCTAGTCTAAACACATTTCACAAGCAATCCACACCAATCATTCCAGATAGAAGCAGAAGGCAGAGGTGAGTACACTCCATCAAGTTGACTACAAACCAAATAGCACAGAGTGGTGCAAACAAATGAGTTAAACAATGTGTAAATGCTGTTTTCTATGTGAGTGTTTGATTCTTTGGACGTACCTTGTTTTAAAGGCAAATGAGTAGAAATATTTGGTTAATCTAGAAATATTTGGTTAATCTACCTAATCAAGCAGCATGTTAATTTTTTATCAGCTCTTAAATTGCAGTTTCGGTATTTCTATCTCTGTTGTTTTCTTTTCCCCTATCATTTCTTCAGTTGCTCTGCGTTATTAAGGCTTACAGCTACTGACATAATAATAGCACAATTCCTGTTAGTTTATGTGCTGCTGTGTATATCTTTCAATGAATGAATATAATTTACACTTAGACGTAGCCTGCTATCTTTTTTTCTTGTGCATGAAGAAAGTTTCTATTCTCAGATTGCATTATGTACATACAGTGTTAATGTAAATTGAAACACTTTTTTTAAAAAACTGAAACACATAAATAGCCAAGTTTGAAGGTCCTAATCCTAGATTTATAGGCGTTTGGGATTTATGAACTCTACAAGGAAATTGCTTTCCTCACATGCTTCAGATATTTGTCTCTAACGTGTTTCTCCTTCCATGTTTGTGAAGTAAAGCTCCTCAGGAACAGTGGATGATGGGAAGAGTACTTTGGTGGTAGTTGAACATTTTCTCTCTGCTGCCAGAGAGCAGGTCCAGAAGGGATGACTTAGAAAACTAGCATCTTAGCCAAATTAGCAGGGATTTATGTGTGTAACTGATGGACTTTGGTCTAGATAGTGGAACTTTCCTAGGAGGGGAAAACAGCTGGCTTGCATCAATTCAGTTGCAGAGTTAAAGTTACTGAAAGCTATCCCAGAAAAGAAGGGAGGGAAAACAGGGGAACTGCAGCAAGCCAAGGGCAGTTGCTTGGCTGTATTCAGAGCGCAAGAGAGGGGAAAATAAGGGTAAAAGAAGACAGTGAGCCAAAAGATCGGTAATAAGGAAGGTGACAGGAGAGGGAAAGAGACATAGCTTTTGAAGCTATGTTTAGTCTGCTAAGATGAGGAGAGAAGGGATTGGGAACATATAGTGGCAGATTAGATTTACAGCAGGGAGATCAGTTGTTCTCAGCTGTCCCAGGCACAAACATAAGGATTTGGGGGATCAGATATTTCCAGGGCTCAGTATGTTTTCCACTGGGCAAAAACAGAGTGCATGTCAAGATTACGGGGAAAAATGGCACCCTTACCAGGCTTTCTTTTTCTTGGGTCTTTCCACGTTCACTGCGGTGACCAACGGCGACTACGTGATTTTGAATTGAAAACATCCCCTCTGGGCAATGCCATTCGGCTAAATGAAACAGTGCCATCTGGTGGCAGAATTAATCCCATGATAATTTAAATACTGCATTATCTCAATTTTTAAAAAAGTTTGATTACTGGGGGAAAGCGCAGGAGTTGTCCTGCAAATTGATTGTGTCATGTAAAGGTCCTGCAAAGTTCTGTGAATGCCAATCATGAGAATGCAATATTGCTTATGTAGAGAAGCTCATAGAGTGAAGGGATACAAGGATGGGATCCAGCTGAGAGTTCCTAGTGTCAATCGGATAAAGTGTCTCCCTGCAGGGCTGCTTTAGAAGACACACTTAGTTTAGGGCTCCAGAAGCAATTATGCTTTTAAGAAAACAAAGACAAGGGTGTCTATTGAAAAAGTGGCTTTCTGGGGGAACAAAAGGAGTAGAGATGTTTAGGTAGTTTTAGTGCTAGGTAGAAAATCTCAACGATGGAGAGGGTTCTGTACATCAGAGAATTCCAGAAAGAAACATTTAGCTGTTAAGACAGTCTTCTCTCCATTTGAATGGATATTATCCCTGACTGTCAAACTCTCTTGCCATTAGCTGCCAGCATTTGTCAGCTTTGCAGTGAGAATGGAGTTATGCAGACAAAATAGAAACTGTCTGGCGACAATGATCTATGCTGGGAGGGGGGAACTGCTGATCAATAAGGTCAGAAGGTATCTACCATAGTACAACCCCCATCTGGTTCCAGAGGGTGGTGGTGGGTCACCAATACTCACTTATGCTATGACATCCCACGGGTGTCCATTTTGTCCTCTATTTTTTCAAAATGTGTAAGACACCACTGAGTGAGGTCATCTTGAGTTTCAGAGTTGGGTGTCATCAATATACAGATGATCCTCAACTCTTTCTTCTCTACACTGGATGCAGGTAAAGTGGTAGAAGGGCTGAATCACTGCATGGGAGGAGTGATGGATTGGATGTTGATGGAACATATTGATACTCAATCCCAAGATGGAAGAACTGTTGGTTGGTGGTTTATCAGTTCAGAGAGATGATGTTCAATCTGTTTTGGAGGGATTGCACTCCTGCTAAACTATCAATTTCACAGTCTGTGGGGTGCTCATTGATCCAACCCTGTTGCTAGAGACTCAGGTGGCCTCAGTGGAATAGGAATTTGTCAGGGGGGGAAAGAAGTGTATAACTCTGGGATGGTTTTCCCAAGTGTTACCTTTGTACTAGGCCTTAGTGGCTTGTAATTGGAAACTGCAACAAAAGCTCTTTAATTAGTTTTATTATAATTTTG
This sequence comes from Anniella stebbinsi, assembly GCA_029215795.1. Lineage (NCBI taxonomy): Eukaryota > Metazoa > Chordata > Lepidosauria > Squamata > Anniellidae > Anniella > Anniella stebbinsi. The sequence goes on from JARDYH010000003.1 coordinate 196,091,433, forward strand.
TTCTCAAATTTTTGATATAATTTCAATTTTAAAAGATTTCTTTATTCAATAAAATTGTACACTCAGTAACAGAGTACCCCATTTAATACACAGTTGCATGCTTCTAAAAGATGGGTTTGGATAGTAGATGCTAAATCAGATCAGATCACCTGAGGACAAAAGATCAGACCATTTCTTCGGTGCGACCATGTTTAGTCCATGATGATAAGATGGTGAATAGTTAAGACGTGAAAGGCCCTGGTGGACAAATAAAGAACCTCATCAATGAACATTTGTGAACAGGAACTTGTATGGTAAGGTAATTACAATTGGAAACACACACATTGTAATTAAGAAGCTCTTGAAAGGATTAGATGTTCCTTATTTCATTAGTAGTTAAGTGAACAGATTAATGCATTATCATTAAATGAACTTCTGGGTCTTATGCAATTGTAAATAACCTTTCTAAAAAAAAATTGCTCTCCTGAGCTTTTCACATTTCTGTTCTAAAAAATGAGCTTGTAATTAATGGGTCAAGATTCCTGGTCTTTATAGAAGAAAGCTGTTGACGAAGTTTGGATATAAAACTGCCCTAAAATCCAAACTGTACTGACAGCTTGAACTCTTCTCTATCCATCCACCACTTGTATCTAATTTTTCAAATTTAATTCTGGACACATATTTCTCTGTCTTAAATAGAAGTTGTGTTTGCTTCAAAATGGTTTAGGGTACAGTCCCATGAGATCAGCCCTTAATACTCTTAAGCCTCCAAATATAGACTCTTAAGAGTATACAGTGCAGAGCATGAGGTGCAGCAGAAGCAATCCTCACCTCTTTTGTACCTCCCACTCTGCATTTCATCTTCTTGAGCTTTTTTTTGGCCCATCTAGCTGAGGCGTTGCAGAGGGGGAGGAAAGGTGGCTAAAAGGGCCTTAGGATATGGCATAAGCTGGCCTCTCCAGTTCTTTCCCTTCCTCACCCATGGGAATGCCCCCTTTACTTCTCTCCGGGGTCACTTTTGTGACCTCAGAGAGGCAGCTGGTGTGGTTCTCTCTGCATCAGTCACGAGGGGTAGGGGGTAAGGAGCTTGGATTCCTAGGTGTGAGGTTGGAGCCCTGTCTCTGACCTTGGAGCCAGGAATCCAAAATATCCAATAGATCCCCAGACTTTGTCTAGGGGATCATAGGATTGTTCCTTTCAGCTCTATGTTTATAAGTGCCTAGTAAACCATTTGTATTTCAGAAGATTGGACGAACAAAGATAATATATTTGTAGCTCTACAACATACTACTGAATTATTGGCATCTCTCGCTTCTTCATTAAGCCCAGTCAAGTACTTCTTTCAGATGCTGGAGCCAAATCATTGTTTAACATTTGTGAATGTGCTTGATGCTCAGGTGCTTCCTTTCTTCCCCATCATCACCTTGAGTGCACCCATTCCTTCTTCCAGGTACTGGTTTGAAAGAATCACAGTTAGTGACATCCAAATCAGGCAAAGTATGGTTATTTCTAACCATATAATTCCTCCAAACCATACTTTGCTTTGGGAGTGAGTTTGTGATTCCAGTTTAGAGGGAAACTATGATTAGCAGTAACAGTCATTTACCCAATGTGAATGTTGTGGAAAACTAAGATTAGCATAAATCAGGAAGTAGAGGAGGCTTGCACAAACCAGCATGATCCCAATGGCCAATCCATGGTTTGGTGGTGACCTCTAAATTTAGTCTATTTGTATTAAGTTTTAGAAAAGATATTATTCTCTAGATTAGCTTCCACGGTCCAAATGGGAAACTGTAAAAAAAGGGCAGGTTTCCTTATAGAACATGTTCAATTTAGAAGTTGAAACTGGTTACTTTTCCTTTACCAACTTATTTTGATGCACATCTTTTCTTCCCTATTGCTAAGCATTATGTTTTATCAAAAATAGATAAGATAGCAATTGCTTATCATCATCATCATCATCATCATCATCATCCATGCAGCATTAACCATGGAGGCAGTGGTTTCTCAGCTGTATCTTCCTCCCTGTCCTCACCCAGTGGACAGCTACTGTACTGTTGAAATATAGAAATGGTGCTGCACTAAGGCCAGTATTCTCATGGCCTTAAGCCGAAACATAGCATAAAATACTGCCAAACTGGATGGGTGGCCGCTCACCTGAATTACTTTCTACATGGAGTTCCATAGGGATAATTGCAAGTATGAGGCAGGTGAGATCTAAAAGCTTAAATCTAGAATATTTGAAAGGTAGGGTTTTGAAACGTAAAGCTGATATAAAGTGTAACAGGAAGTTGATGCTGGGGCTTCAGAAAAATAAGTGGTATAATCATAATGTAGTGAATTATTTTAGGACAGCAATCTGAAATAAAGTAATGAGAGAAGATGTGGAAAATTAAAAGTCTGGCATAATAACTATGAAAATAAGTTCAATATACTTCACTAGCCTAAAATCCATGAAACCGATATTTGGGCTTGCTGGAGGGGAGAGTTGGAAATGAAGATTTTTCACGCATGTGTGATCCTGAATTCTGTGCTATCCATTTAGTGGACGAAATATATTTCTATTCATTTTTATTTTCTCTTTCAGCGCAGTTAAGTATCTCTGTCTGTGCAAACAGAAATTGCCAAATATTATATGCGTGGATTTCTTGCTTGTTAGCATTTATAGTTCCAAACAGATTTTTCGGAGAGGGGACTTCAACAGCTTTAGATGAAGAGCAGAAGATGATTGCAAAGTACTGGTGGATTCAGCTTTCAGAGTCCAAGATAATGCAAGTGTGCAGTGCTGTGTAGTTCTCTAAACCACACAAATTCTGCTTGCTGTTGAAAAATCAGGTCTTACTTTATTTCAATTTTGGGGAGCAATTTAAAGATAGTTTAGCTTGCCAGAAATCTGACATACACAACAGATGTGTGGGGTAGTTGATATTGTTTCTTGACATTGTGTTTACAGGTGTGTGCATTGTGGTTTTATAATTACTTATCATTGGACCTTGTTAGTTGACTAGCAAGAACATTTCTCTTTCAGTCTTTCACCTAGCTGAAATGGGAAGAATAAGTAATATTTGGGGACATTTGTGAAGGCCTCTTAATATAACAGTATAGAAATGAATAGTATTTTGTGTGTGTGTGAGAGAGAGAAAGAGAGAAAGAGAGAGAAGCTACCCTTTAATCACATGTATTTCCACTCTGCTTCTTCAGTGTGATTTTAAGGGTTTATAGACTAGGGGTGGTATCTAATGGGATGCTTACACCCCATTGATTCTTTGGGGCCCCACTGCTTGTGCAGTGGTGATTTAGCTCTTCTGCAGGGAAAACATGAAATGAGCAGAAATGCTTATTTCTGGATGAGGGCAGGTTGGCAGAGTTCACATAAGGGAGTCTCTCCAATCTGCCTCCTTACAGAAACAGGTGGTTCTGCTTGTTCTGGCTTGAACAGAAGCAGTGGTGGGGCCCGTACTGGGATGAGCAGGATTAGACACTGCCCTTGAGTTCTTATATTCACAATACTTCTGTTGAAATTCCACATCTATGTTTTTCATCAGCAGGATAGTTAGTTTATATTTTGGGGAGTCCTAGTTAATTTATGGATGGAGGTGGGAATCCATTTAGAGATAGCAAAAATTAAACTGGCTACAAGAACTTAATTCCAAAGATGTAACTAAACCGCTTTCAAACAGTGAATAAGCTTCTGCATTTTGATTCTGAATTTTGTAATGTGAATTAAAAAACTGAGCTAAGTTAAATGGACATTTTAGGTATCAGTGCTACCCAGATGACAAGAAACTACTGAAGCTAAAATATGTTTGAGCAATAATCCTATTGTTTGTACGTAAGACTCCAGTCTTGGAGACTTCCTAATATCTAGTGCCCTGATGTGCTGCTGCCAGCAGGGCAGCACCCCCTCTGGACAGGTCTCTGAGCCCATCTAATGGAGGTATGCTGGTGGACTGGGGTTGGAGAGGCCATAGGATTTCTCATATCCTAGCCTTTCATCTCTCCTCCCTTCCCTGCCCACTACAACACCCCCTCCGATGTCCTCTGAGGCCACTTTTTCGACCTCGTAATGGCAGCACCTTGGCACTTTCCATGATGGCTGGATGGAGGTGGGAGGAGAGATCAGATTCTAGAGTGCCCATTCCAAGGTCATAGCAATGTCTTCAGCCTTGGAGGGAGGGCTCCGAAGAATCCTTTGGTCCCTGGAGCACTTTCCCCATAATTAAAATTGCTCTCCCCATGTTTAAATGGCCATCCCATTATGTTGGAGAAAAAGGAGAGCAAAGCTCTGGTGCCATGTAAAAATATATTTTTCTTTATTTCTTTTATCTTCTGTCTGCTCGACGCGTTTCGGTTACAAAACCTTCGTCAGGATCTACACAAAACAGATATAGCCACATTTTAGCCAACTCTAAAATACAACGTAAAATCATTAACAATTATCTTAAGCAAGCAAATGACAATTGCCCATAGGTGTATGCAGTACATTTAATTAGGGTGTGCACTCAGGGAATTTTATTTATGTATTTATTTTTACAGGTGAACATTTATATTAAATAAATAAATAAATAAATAAATAAAAATAATAGGCTGCCTGGTTGGAAAGGGTAGCCTTGCATGCAGTTATCACATACACATGGTTCCTCATCCAACTAGAAAAAAATATGTGCAAAAGCCTCTTCCTGATGTTTTTAAACATTCACCAAAAAAATAATAATATTCCTACCTACTTTGCATTAGGAGCTGAGCTTCTATCTCCCATTATCATCATTGCTGCCACTCGAAGACTAAACCTGCTAGTGCAAGATAGCACTTTGTGGATTTTACCTTAGTACAGAAGTGATACTGCTATTACCTATGAGCTTGCGGAAGAGGTAGAAAAAGAGTGCTTACTTCCTCTGTAAAGATTGTGCTGAATGTGATAAATGAACTGAACTGACATACGGGAAGAGGCAGCTATAAAATTAGGAGGAACATCAATCCATCTCGTTTATCGAAGAGGAGACAAATGAACACATTTGCATCTACCTACAGCCAGTGGCAATTATATCCTTTTGCTCCAAGATTTGGTTTAATTAGTTTATTTAAAGCCAGCATTTTAAAACTAATTAAAGAAAAATGTCCCAGGTTCACATTTAAAAATCCGCTAATTTTTATGTTTTTAAAAGTGAGAACCCATTTATTTTCCAATTTTACTGCTCCTGTCATTTGAAAGAAATTTGAAAACTTTAGCTCTGTGTTTGAATGATGATAGTATTACCTAATGACAAAATCCAGCGCTATACAATATATGTGTGTGTGTGTGTGTGTGTGTATATATATATATATATATATATATTAGTTTGTGTTATCAGTTTTGAAATTCCAATTTTCTTCTGTAGAAAAATAGTATGTGATCAAAAGCAATTTTGTGAACTTCATTGAGCTCAAGCTAAGCAGAACGAAGTTATTATAAACAAAACTCAAGAGTGGGTTGTTGTGGGTTTTTGTTTGTTTGTTTGAATACAACTCTTTGTTGCTGGTGGCTGATATTTTAGGTTCACCAAGAATTTAACTGTCCATGAAACAAAATATGGGAAATGTAGGTGTCTATGTCCAAGAAGAGAAATTAGTGGCTATTTTTAGTGGCTATTTTTAACTGTCTTGCACATGAATATAATTAAACCCCTAGTTTGTCTTTGAATGAGGCTTAAGCACCTTTAACAAACTTTCAGGTTTAATTGTGAAAAGGTTGTCCAATATGTTGTAGGTGCATTAAGGTGAGACATAATGGCTGTGAGGTGTTGCTGGGGAAGGGTATTGTTTCCTTGAATAGCTGTGTCAAAATTGGAATATTGTAAATTGTACTATTTCAAATACAATACCCATTTTTTGTTAACCTAGTGCAAAAATGTCAGTTTTCCAGAAGACCGATGGCTTATAAAGTGGAGTACTGCACTTCTTCTATTGTACATTTAGACAAGCAGCAATGGTTCCTTATAATTTTTTTTGTGACTTGACAATTTATTTCAACTGAAGAGAGGCTAAAATCACTAAGGGCACAGTCCTATCCATGTCTAGACAAAACAAAGCCCTACAACTCCCAGCATTCTCTGGCTGGCTGGGGAATGCTGGGTGTTGTATGACTTTGTTCTGTCTAAATATCCATGGGGTTCACCCCAAGGCTCTTTTATGTTCACATTGAAACTTCATTTTATTAATGGCTGAATATGCCCAGGTAACTGCTATAGTCGAAGTAGGTTGGAACTGTTTGGACACTCTAGATAAGCCGTATCGGACTTTCAGTGGTTATTCTTCACTGTTTCAAGTGCTTATATTTCCTCTTGGGGGGGGGGGGGAAGAAATATATTGTGGTCTCTAGGTATCGATTTGGAATGAGTGAATCTTAAATATAAACTCCCCTAATTCTGTGTGAAAAGGGCTATTTGAGCTATGTGGAGAAAACCAGAAAGGTATCTTAAGTACAAATAATGTCATTTCTCCCTTCTCCTTCTTATTGTGGGATTGCCTAAAACACCATTCCTGCTGGGAGACAAAACTGAACATTTTCACATCGGTAGCTTCCCTCCCCTAGAGTCCAAAAATGAAAAATGTCCTGTGTTTTCTCTCTCCTCTTGTTCTCTGTCATGCTCACTGCAATACTGACCAGAATTCTAATGTATGAAGTGAGCATTTTTATCAAAGCAATCTGCCCTCAGGGATCTCTTACAAAATGACCTGAAAGGTGTTTTACCTTAGTTTTCAGAGACTACTGTGTAGAACTTAGTATATCTTTCCCTTTTTGCCATCTTCTCACTGATCCCAGGCATTTGCTGCTAAATGAGAACTCTTACTAATGAAAACAACTAGCCATATGGTCCAACTTTTATTTGAGATGATTAATAATAATATTTAAGCATTAGCAGTCAGAGCTCTTGAGCGAGATAATCTTTCAGTGTAGCAGTGTGTGATGACACCATATTGCTGCCATTATGTTAGGGGATAGCAATTCTGTGAACCTTGATTGTGTTAATAAATAATTGAAACTTCCATATGTTAGTGTTTTGTTTTGTTTTTTAAAAACACCATTGAAGGACAGCTTTATGCAAAAGAAATGTGTGCAAAAATATATCTATAACCCTGCTTCCTAGATTCATATGCTAGTTTCATGGGGGACATGGTAACTTTTAAAGCATTTTTACTTACAAAAATGGTGCAGTTGGCAAAAATTTTGGCCGCTTCCATGAGTATCTGTTTGGAACAGCATTTGGATTGGAAACTTGTTGATTTATGATTCATTCTGTAGTCTATTTAAACCTGCCTTCTTGTGGTGCATCATACAGATGGTGTATCGTATTGGATCACCTCAGTTTGCTGAAAAGGGAAAAGCAGCAAGATTTCCAATTAGATTATCCAGGCAGATGGACAAAGAAAACTTGCACTGCTATTCAAGAAGTCTCATTCTTTTCACCATGTTTATTTATTTATTTAAAATATTTCTTGGCTGCCTTACAGGGCAGAGGACAAGGCAGCATACAACAATAAAATACATAAAATGTTAAAAGCAATAAAACATGATTGCAATAAAACAGCAATTAAAACAATAAAAACAACAATATAACCAGCAGGAACAACACTAACAACACTAACAATACTCATCATGGGAAGGGCATGGTTAAATAAAATGTTTTAAGGCCTTCTTGAAAGCCTACAAGAATGGTGCATGGCGGAACTCCGATGGGAGTTTGTTCCAGAGGTTTGGGGCCACTGCTAGGGTGACCAGATTTTGAGACCCAAAATCCCGGTCCCCCCTGCCCCCCCACCTAAAACAACCCGCCCGCGTGCCCGCCCGCCCCCCCGCCCCCCTCGCGCGGCCCCCCCGCCCCCCCGTGCTGCGCCGCCCGCGTGCCCGCGCGCCTGCCCCCCCGCGGCCTGCCCGCTCGCCTGCCCGCGCTGCGCTGCCCGCCCGCCCCGCTCGCCCCGCTCGCCCCACGCTGCTCGCGCCGCCCGCCCGCCTCGTGCTCCTTACCTGCTGGGGTGTCCCGTCCGCTTCCCTCCAGTGCTCGGAATCTACTGGGAAACAGGCTTCACGGCCTGTCTCTCAGTAGCGGCCGTGAAACCTGTTTCTCAGTAGATTCGAGCACTGGAGGGAAGCGGACGCGGCCTGCACAGGTAAGGGGCGCGGGGCGCGAGGCATGGGGCACTTACCTGCTGGGGCGGGCGCTTCCTGGGCTCCGCCGCCGCCACCGCCGCCGGGTCTACCGCTGCTCCTTGCTTGCTGCACCGCCGCGTGACCCCCCACCACCCCGGTTTGCCCCCCCCGCCCCCTGGTTGAGCCGGTTTGCCCCTGGATTCCTGGTTAGGACCGGGAAATCCCGAGCCATCTGGTCAGCCTAGCCACTGCAGAGAAGGGCCTCTCTTTCTGATCTTAAAGTGTGGGCAGGCTGATATGGGTGAAAGTGGTCCTTCAAGTAACTTGGTCCTAAAGCATTTAAAGCTTTAAAGGTCAAAACCAGCACTTTGATTATACAGTGTTTTATCCAGCAACCCCGCAGCATAAGCGATTCTAGTCTTCATGTTGAGAGAACTGCTGTTATGATCAGAATAATTACTTGTACAAAAAGTGTTAAACACCAGTGTACATTGATGTGCTAGAATTTAATTAATTAATTAATTAATTACATTTTCTCCAAGGAGCTCAGGATGTACAGTAAAGTTTGCACATCATCCCTGTGACATAGTTTAGGCAGAGAGTTATTGACTGGGGCAATGTTACCCAATGAGTTTCAGAGTTAAATTGTGGAAGCGTTGCTTGTTATGAGAAAATTGTAGAAAGTACTACAGAGATAGTTATATGCTAAAGTAGGGGTTGAGGGAGACATTTCCCACTGTAGAAATGCATGTCATTTTGGAGACATTATACACTTGAGTTGGGACAGGTAAATTTTGACTTACTGCAGAGGACTTTTTAAAAAAGAAACTTATCCTTTATAGAGGTTTATGATTTGCGGCACCCAGGTGCAAGCTTATTTTATTTATTTATTTATTTATTTATTTAAAGTATTAAGTAAATAGCCTCCATAAACCGCTTACAATATAGCCAATGTCATATAAATGCATTCTAAAACAATATTATAGACAATCATCATAAAAAAATCTTATTCAAAATATAGAAGACATATCAAATAACATTAAACTTAAGAAATCATTATTAAAAACACCCCAGTCCAAACCAGCAACGATTAAATAAAAACAGTTCAGTAACAGTTTTAAAACACTTAAAAGTATGATCAATTACAAGCAGATTAGAATTTAAAAAGAATTTATTTGGGCCTACTTAAAAGAGAGGCCCAAAATCACATCCTGTGGAAGGGAGTTCCACAGTGAGTTAGCCACCACTGAGAAGACCCTGTTTCATCTTGTGTCTGCAATCTAATTGACCTTCATTAGATTGTCCCATTTTTGAGTATTCCAACTGTTGGCATAGACTGGGATTCTGAATGAAGATTGCTTTCAGAAACACAAAACTAGATTTCAAGAAATAGGCAGATGAGCACCATTGAGCCAACAAATGAAAACACCATATTTAAAGGGGGAAAAGAGAAATTTCAATCATGCTCTTTATCTTGCATAATGGACCTACAAGAAACATTAATTTAGGTTTTGGAACAACAAGAGACAACACGGAAATATTTTTACTGCTTGGATCAGTCCAAGTTTACCTCTTGAAGTATAGAGAACTGTCACTTCAGGAAGGCTGAGAAAGTGAACCATTATTTTGAGAACCCTTGTTTGGAAAGGCAGTGCAGCCGTGTTTATTCTTGACCTTTACCTCTTCTCATAGAAAGTTGCCAACAAGATGCCCATAGCATTCTACTGAATACAGATGGTGCTTATTAAAAGCCCTGTTTCAACGGCTTTTTAAAAAATCCAGGTTAACATTACTTTAGCTGCATAAATAGAGCTAGATTTAATTATGTCAAGGTTTCCAGACTTCTACCCTCTGGGATAAAAATGTTCCAGAAACATAACTAGCACAGAGATGAAAATGGACTGTATAGTGTTTCTTGTTAATATAGCTACCTGTGCCTGCAGGGAGTGCTTGCTGTACTGAACACTGTAAGTTTTACATGCACTTAGTGGTCAATTTAGTGTCCAGTGATTTCATATGTTAAACCCAGTATAAACCTGACAAATCATCCTTTCTGAGTAGGTAGGGATAGCCTTTCAAAATAATTTTCCTTTCGCTATCTCTTCTTGATGTAGTGATGAGCTTTCTTACATTCTATCTAATATTCATTTTAACTTGCTGATATCCTAAGGTGAATTACAAGATTGTTAATGTAGCAAAAACATAGCCTTCTATATAACAGCCTGTCTCATTTAAAGTGACTCCCTTTATCAACTGTCAAGTAAGTTTTGATCTTTCAATGGGCCATGCTAGTTAAGGATTTTTGGTTAAGCAGGGTTAACGGTGTTGTCTAACATGTGTTTTCCTTAACCAGGTGCATCCGCTAACTACATTGTGGTTGGGTTCACTAACCCTCTTCTGCAGCAGGTTAGTAGCACTAACTTTGGCTTAAGGTGTCATCTGACATGCACTTGTAGTTAAGGGGCTGAAATCATAGAGCTAGCCATATAGAGTGGCCTAAATAGCCTAGATTGCACAACTGTTGGCTCTCTTAATGCAAGGGCTGACGGGATACGGGGTAGAGCATTCGGAGGACTCAGGTGCTCATCTAACTGCTTTGTGGTTAGCATGTGGTTAAGGAAACCGGGAACCGGACAAGGTTAACAGTGTCGTGTGCAGCTTGTGGTTAGTGCTAACCACAGAGAAGCGTGGTTAAGCTAACCACAGCACCCACATTGTTGTCTGAATGGGCCCATTGAAATCTGTGGATTTTAGTGCCCACATTTGCATTGCGCCCATAAATTTTCGTTCAAGAAAAATATGTGCTTGTGAATTCTGTTATCAATGTCCCCTTAATAAAAGGCCAATCATATATGTGAGCCACGAAACAATGTTTACTGGCTTGCATTGGTGGAGGTGGGGAATAGCGCGCATGCCACAAATGCAGATTCATTCATCAGGGGACGAAGACTGATTATGGCATTCTGCTGCATGTATAGATATTGGCAAATACATCCGAAACCGTTTTTATGTGTGAGTCAGCCATTGCTAGGATCTGGTGGTTGCTTTATTTGGAAGAAAGGTGGACATTATCTTTGAGATTTGGCCCTTTTCAATGTGCATTAGATTAAGCCTGGCATTGTCTTCATGTTTGATTTGTACAGCACTTTCATTGTACTCTGTTACCAAAGAATGAAAAAAGTCCCCCAAAGTGTTTCTGTGAATTAATTCCTGATTCTTGTTTTTTATATTAAAAAAAACCTCTTTGAGGTTGGAATCTGAAGAGCCCTATGCAGGAGCGAAAAACGCCTCCACTTAAAGGGGAGAAGTTGCCGTGGGTAGGGAGAGGAGGCTCAAGTGCTCTTCAGACAAGTAGCTCTCCTCCCATTCCTGGATCCTGTTAATAGAAGAAAAGACATTTCTCACAGGCAGATCGTAACTGAATCATAAACTGGAAATTAAAATAGGTCTGCAACTCTAAGCATGTTTACACCATCAAAATCACTATGTCTAAAGAGGAAACATGTTTAGGATGGAAGTATTAAAGTGAAATATACCATTATTTCTCTCTCAGCAATCTAATGTGTGGAAGAATGCTCCTCTTCCAATTTACCATGCTATGTTTGTGCTCCCCCCCCCCCAATATTTGAGGGAGAGAGCATAGAGGTGTATATATTTTTCAGTGTTAAGAGGAGATCCAGAGGGAGAGGAGGGTAAGAAATTATTATTATAACAACAAGTAATAATAAAATAAATAATGAATAAAAGAACTTATAAAAGATTCACAAAATAACGGGACCCCGGTTAATATTGTACTGTAATTATTTAAGGTTCGATGGATCTTCCTAATACAAGTGGTGACAAGTGATGTGATAATGTGCAGCGTATGAATGAACCATGAAGTCACAAATTCAAACATTTAAGGATGGTGTGGGGTTTATTTTGATCCTAACCAGTCACTTCAAAGTACCTGTGGCAATTGCACCAGTCACTTTCTGTTCAGCTGTTGCAGTAGGAACATGTGTAGTATTTTCAGGAGAAATATCCCTTCTTCCAGAAATACTGTGCATCCAGTGCTGTGAAAAGTGAGGACCCTGTAATAGATGTTCATCCTTGAGGGAAAACGTTTGGACTATTTGCAACAGTTGGCAACAGCTGTGCATTTATTGTCCTAAAAGCTGATCATCTAGAAAGCTGAGGATGTGGAAGTACCTTAATAGGATTTTAGGTGTTAATGAAGCCGTCAGCATTCATACGCTGAAGGGAGATGAAAACAAAAGTGACACAAAGTAGACAAGGCCTATTAAAATTAGTCACAAGTCTCAGAATAACTATGTGTCACCCCCCCCCCCCCCCCGTTTCTTGATGTGGCATTCAAAGTAATTGACAAGTTTCTGCCTGGCAGGCTACAGAACACAACATCAAATGCACTGTAATACTTGCTTCTTCTTGGCTGTTAGCTGAATAATAAACCTGGAAATTGCATATTTAAAAGATAACTTACAAAGGAAAGTATTGGACTCACTGTTGATTTTGTCATGTTTTCAATCCTTTTGTTTTTGGCGGTAAGTAGGGAATAAAAGTGTATATATCTGTTCTGAGCAAAAGTAGTCATGTTGGCCATGAGAAAAATTCCAAAATCCATATTAGCGTAATACTTTTAGAGCATAATCCTATGCATGTTTAGACAGAAAAAAGTCCTACAACTCCCCGCATTCCCCAGTCAGCCCTACTTGCTGGGGAATGCTGGCAGTTGTAGGGTTTTTTCTGTCTAAACATGCATAGGATTATGCCCTTGGGTCGACCAAATGTTCGCAAAGGTTGCCTGGTTTTCTCTATGTTTTCTACTGCTAAAGTGTGCTTTATCCAGGATGGGAACAGTCTTGGGTAACAGCTGGATTTTATATTTTCACAAACAGGATCAAAAGTTTCTACCTTTTTTGCTTCCAGCAGTCCTACCACCAATTCCAGGTGAGCCAATCTGAGGAGGCCTTGGAGGATTCATCCGTCACTATTTAAATAGGTTATGCTGAGAATGTGTTGCTTTGTGAGATTGGTGGCTGAGCAAGGATTTGAATCCAGGACTCCCTGTTTCAAGTTGAGTATTCTAGCCACTATGCCACGCTAACTTTCAGATGTGTAGACCTCTTCCTGAACTGGCAATCTTCTGAACCAGCTAAGCAACCAATGGCCCATTCTGTCTGCTAGTGTGAGTTCCATGAAATGCTGGATCAAGAGAATCATGATTGGTGTTCCTTCATACATTACAGTTTCAGCCAGTGCTGCCTCCCTGAAACACACACCTGCATGTCACCTGTGTTTGCAAGCAAATTTGACAGATTCATAGTTTGGTTTTAGGTGTATACATAAAACATTTATGTGTACACCTAAAACATAATAATAATAATAATAATAATAATAATAATAATAATAATAAATAATAATAATAACAACAACAACAACAACAACAACAACAACAATGTATTTCTTACCCTCCTCTCTGTCTGGATCGAGGCGGGGAACAACAACATGTTTGCAAATACTCCTGGCTAACAATAGAGATGTGTATAGAAAAACATAGAAACACATTGCAATTAATTAATTTTCTTACCCCTTCATCCTCCTAAGCTGAATCATGATGCGTTGATATGGCCTGATTTGTATGTTCAATTCCCAACTTCCTGAATCTTTGTTTAGCAGCCAGGAATGAGCGACAGGCCCACTCTCCTGCCCCCCTCCCGCCACTTTTCCTTCTTTAGTATGTACAACCTGCTTTAATTAAACCATTTAGCCATTATGCCTTAAATGAGGAACTGTGGTTTAATGTCATTTCAAATGGTTGTTGTTGTTGTTGTTGTAAACCAGAATGAATCATTTGGGATGTAACAGCGGACTGTGATTTAATTAAGCCAGGATGTAAGTGGAGGGGTGACGCGGGAGCATGTGGATCCATTGCTTGGTCCTGGCTGCTTGAGCTGGGCCAGTAATTTTACCTTTACTTTTCCCATTGAACATATCCTTTGTTATCTTTTCTCTCTTTATCTGGCTTTCTATTATGCCACTGTGAATTCATGTATTTGTGTTCAAGTTGTTGGGTTAATAAAATATTTGACTTTAATGGGCTTGGGTGGGGGGAAGAAGGCACTGTTATTTTTCGAGGAAGGTTGTTTAAATGTCACACTAGCACACAGTCTGTTGTTTTGTTGAAGTCTCAAACACCAAGGAAATATTTCAGAGGCAATCTCTGTGGCCCAGCATACTTCTTTATCTTATTCTCTAAAAGCAAAGCTGAGTGGCAAGACTCTGGTGAAAGATATTTGTAAAACTCACTGCAATGGTTTCTATTCTTTAATTCAGCTTTAGAGCTCTATAGTGTCATGTCAGGGTCAATTAGGCTTTTTTCCTTTTTGGAGGCAATGGAATGTGTTTGTTTTTTTATCAGTAATTTCAGTTTTATTGATTCTGCTGGGTTGACTTGCACACACTTATCCCTAACCCTTTCAAGATTTTTTTTGTGACTGCTCTGTACCTTTGTGGTTGATAAAATTATTTTTCACTGGGGACTCATATGGTTTCAAGCACTGGTGTTGTGTTCAGTTGTTGTTTGTATTAGATGTGTGTGCCTGTATGTTGTCGTGTCCTATTTCAGATAGAAAATGTGTAAGTTGCATTATTGTACTTATAGATCATGGGTTTTGAGGCTAGTCAGTAGCAGTTATGTGGATTGCATATCCATTTCTATGTGGACAATTCTTTGAAATTTATAGCATAATCTTCTGTAAGTGTACTCAGAAGTAAGTCCCACTAATTAAATTATTTATTTTACATACTTCTTGGCTGCCTTTTAGGGCAGAAGCCCTCACTAAGTTAATGAGATTTCCTTCCAAATACGTGTGTATAGGAATGCAGCCTTAGTGTTTAATTGCTAAGTTGCATCCTATATGAATCCTGTGGGACTGTTTGATAGAACCTGTATAGCAATGCTTATGCTTTTTTATACTGGCTGTGTCTGCTATAAGAGGTTCACGTTAAAGCCTTACACTTCATTAGCATGGATGGACCTGCCTGCAACACTAGCATAAATATTGCTGTGACACTAGTCTAATGTGTCAATTTGTGTGATTCTGATGCGTTGCGATCAGTATTGGAACACTTTTCATGGCATAGCAGGTTTTAAAATTGCCAGTTAGAGACTTACTTCCTAAATCCTCTGCAGCAAAACCTTCTGTCATACATGAAGAATTTATGGTTAGAACATAAGAACATAGGAAGATCCATGCTGGATCAGACCAAGGGTCCATCTAGTCCAGCACTCTGTTCACACAGTGGGCAACCAGCTGTCGACCAGGAATCTACCAGGAGGATATAAATGCAACAGCACCCTCTTGCCCATGATCCACAGTATACTGCCTCTGATACTGAGATAGCATAGAGCCATCAGGGCTAGTAGCCATTGATAGCCTTCTCCAGGAATTTGTCTAACCCCTTTTAAATCCATCCAAATTGGTGGCCATCACTACATCTTGCGGTAATGAATTCCATAGCTTAACTATGTGCTGTGTGAAGAAATACTTCCTTTTATCTGTCCTGAATCTTCCACTAATCAGCTTCATGGGAGGACCCTGGGGTTTTGTATTTTGAGAGAGGAAGAAAATGTCTTCCTATCCACGTACTCCATGCATAATTTCGTACACCTCTATCATGTCTCCCCTTAGCCTCTTTTTTTCCCAGCTGTTGTAACCATTCCTCATAGGGGAGATTCTTCATCCCGTTGATCATGTTAGTTTCCCTTTTATGCACTTTTTTCTGCTCTGAAATTTTCCTGCACTTTTTACTGCTCTAAATCGTTAAATTCTGGGGTTTAAAATAAATATGGCAACTCCCACTTTACTTTTGCATACAAGGTGAGTTATAAACCCAAGATATTGAATATGCATTGGGCGTCTCTTAGTATTTGCATTGTGTGGACTTGTTAATTTCCTGTTCACAATGTTAATCCATATTTGAAACACTTAATGGTTGCAAATACTACCCTGAAAGCTGCTGCAGTTCTGAATTTATAGAGTAAATATTTTCAGAAGTTGCATCCAATTCATTTAAACCCTGTTGAATTCTGTGTTTATTTAAAATTCTTCATTTTAAAAGCAGCCATGTCCACTTCTATTGATACACCCATGTCCCAGCAACATAAATGTAACTTTTTACCACTAAAACATGTTTACTGTGTTTGGTTACAGTATTTGTGGAGGTTGTGCTAATTGCACCAGAAGATTCTTGTTATATCCTTTCTATAAACTCAATTGCAGAATTCACTGAACAAAAAAGTTTTTGATGGTAAGCTGTGTTATGGTACTGCTTGTGGTGGTAAACCAGTTTCATCCCTAGAAGATTAGCTGACGTGTATTTGCACAAGTGCTTAACCTGACAGAATGCCAGCTTCCTAGAGCTGTTGCATTTGGTGCCTTTCATCTTTGTAAGGTCTGTCCTGTTCTGCAAAGGCTTTATTTTTGCTAGGAAGATTGGATGCTGTGGTTTGTGTGTGTGTGTGTGTGTGTGTGTGTGAGAGAGAGAGAGAGAGAGAGAGAGGGAGAGTAAGAAGAGAAAAACTGAATTATATTTTTGCATTTTTCCAGGAATATGAAGTAGAGCCAGGCTTCCTGTAAATGCACACGTTCTCACTATTTCCTCTCAAAGATGAGAATGTGAAGCCCCTACATACATTACACCCACTACACCCCATATATTTAGCCTGAGGATCATATGTGTCACTTAGCTTAATTTCATGCCGCTCTGCATGTCAACCAGCTTTCTGAACACTCTTGCTCTCTGGACTGTCTGGGAATTGCTTTCCTCTTCCACTTTGTGTGTGTGTGTGTGTGTAAAAGAGAGAGAGAGAGAGAGAGAGAGGTAGAAAAGGGATGGGGGGCACAGAGAGAAAGAGCTGTGCAAACCTGCAATACTGCACAAATTTTGTCCACTTTGGGTCTGGTGTCTCCCATAATTGGATCTGGTTCTGCCCACAATCAGCAGTGCCACCAATTGATTTTTTTTCCATGGGTCAATGGCCCTTCATAGGAAAAAGGTTCACCACCACAGCACTAAAGCATAAAAGTTCTTATTGTGCATTTCTACCTCTTGCTAAAGACGCTGATCTTCACAGTAGTCTTTAGATTGGTTTAAAATTTCAATTTAATTGAAGTGAATTGTAGAATATCAGAGAAATACTTTGAGCAGCTATCAACATCTGTATAATCTGGAACCACCACCTGTAACTTTAGCCTACAAATTCTGGCTAGATTTCAGCTAAAATGTGTTTGCTTCAGTGGGTCGAGGGCCACAACCAGTAGTGTAGTGGATCCAGGGCTCACAGAGTCGAAGCTCCAGGACTTTTTGATTAACAGGGACTATGATGTCATCTACCATTCCCTCAGGCCTCCTTATTCCCTCTGACTTTAGCTGCAATCCTCACAGCGGGACTGTTCACATGGCATGACAGCCCACCATGGATTATTTCGCTCAGGCTTCAGCAAGGGCAGAGAATGTGCAGCTGCAATTTTGAATATGCAACCCTCCCACTTGGAGGTTGCTGTGTCATGCGAAACTGGCAAGTGTGACTAATAAATTTATTATTTATATCTTTTCTATACTGCCCCATAGCCAAAGCTTTCCGGGCAGTATACAACAATTGATAAAAATACAAAATACAACACAATAAAAATGGTCTACAAATTTAACATAGATTTTTTTTTTAAAAAAGTGTTAACAGCTAAAAATGAATAAACAATGTTTTTCCTAATAGACTTGTTATGAAACAGCAGACATAGATGCCTCATAATATACTGTTAAATATACTGTAGAGGGTTATCTTTACCTGGTGCTGAAAATATGACAGGGCTAAACCCTATTTTAGGGTTATGAGAGTGTTATTAAACTCTTGCATAATCCACACTGACTAGGTTTCCATGACACCTCAAGCCCTGAATGGGGGGGTTCCATATGCAAACTGATGCCAGTGGGGCACTAAGACTGGTCATGGGCTAAATAACCCACGGTGAGCTGCACCTTGTCATCTACACCTGGTTAGTGGCTGGTGGAGAAATTGATTTTCCCAGGAATAATACATTGTGTTGAGCTGTCCATGTTGTAACGAAAACTATTTTGGGATGGCTTGGTCTAAAATGTGTAATTAAAACCAATATTTAATTAATGTGTAATTAAAACCCAATACACGTAAAGACGAGAGAGAGAGAGAGAGAGAGAGGACAGAGTCAGAGATTGATCAACACAGCTTGCACTTTAGAATGGTCCACTACAACACTGGCAGCATTAGTTTACTTTTTCATTAGTTTACTGTTTTGGACCACAACTACGGTTAGAGTTTTATTAACATGCATAAATCCCCCCCAACAACAGACGTTCTGCACACAAGGGAAATAAAACTCTGCCTTTGTGGTTTTACTAAGTCTGTTCTTTTGCAGCACCACTTTCAACGTAGCACTGCTCAGACAAAGACCATTACCTGTTTCAGAGAATTTGGGTATCTGCACCCTAAATAGCAGTGTAATGGACACGCTAGTAACTGGGCTGGGGTGTGGGGAGAGATTGGAACCACTGCCGGGCTAAGACAAAACTGATCTGAATAAAAGCCATCATGCTTGGGAGACTTTGTGGCTGTTTGGGTTTTAGAAATTTGCTGTTTGCTAGGAAATATATTGCCTGTACATTCCCATACGATGCAAAGAAAACCTTGCCAATAATTGAAGTGTGCACTCTTTCTCTTTTTGAAATTAACTTTTTTTTTCTTTTTACGAAATCGGAAGTGATTGCTTAGTAGCCAAACTCCAGGTGTCGGGTTTCCTGCTGAAATGAGAGCAAAAGGCCTCATATGAAAACTATCTGCATGTGTTGAGACTGAGGTAATGGGAGCAGAGTAGCGGCAGGCTTTGCAGCAGCATTTACTGTTACTTTAACCGTTTTCATGTGGTGGACTTATTGTTTTGTTTTAACGTTGTTGTTTTCGTTTCAAGGCTGTAGTTAGAGAGACTGAGTATTTCTTTTGGAAGTTGAGAGGGAGAGAAGTTGTAAAATAGCAGGAGCCGATGGTTCAGGATTTTCCATTCCTCTATAGGTACTAAAAGTTTTTTTCAGGAAGGGAGGGCGGGAGGCCTCCGGGAAGTGGGGCTGTGCTTAGCTCCAGAGGGGAGGTGGAAGGGAGGATGCTGATTAAAATAATAAACAAATGCTAGGGATAGATTGACGCTCTGTTGTCAGAGCTCGAGGGGGATCCAAAGGACAAGATCCCCTGCAGAGGTTAGAGAGGTAATATTGTGAGTGTTTGCTTTGGAGTTTTACTGAAACAAAATGAGCAACTTTTCTTTCCTGCAGAAAGCAGCGCAGCATCCCCTAGGCTAGTCAGGCAGAAGGAAATGGGAGTGAAACTGGCTTGGTTATTTCCATAGCAACACAGGTCTGCTGGTGATTGGGAGAGAAAAGAGAGAGAGAGAGAGAGAGAGAGAGAGAGAGAGAGAGAGAACAAGAAAGGGTAACTGCTTGTTCTGCACTTGGTTATGCCTCCCCCTCCCTTTTTCCTTCAGACTGAAGTGACATCTTTACTACTTCAACTTTTGTCACAAGTTGGCTTTTGATTTACAGTGCAAGTTTATTTATTTTTGAGTGGAAATCATTTGTAAATGGAAAAAGATTGGCACAGCATTCCCCCCTTCTTTCTTTTATGTGCCACAAGGATATAGCGTCGTTTGTGGAGTGTAATTGAGACCAAACGTTGAGCTTTGGGTCCCAGGAGAGAAAACATTTTGGGCCTGCAGGTCATTAGTGAGGTGAGCAAACGGGAATCCTGGGCGGTCTAGTGAGATGAGGAAAACATGCCAGCATCATGGAACCTGGTTAACAGAATAAGCAGAATTATGTTTACTTACCCCAGACTATCCGGCCTGAAAACAATGGGGCACAATGGGGCAATGAAATCTTGCGGCCTAAGGTGCTGCTGAAGGAATGCAGAGCGGGAAAGATGCATGATCAGGATTTTCCAAAGCGCTTTCAAGAGGTATAGTTGGAAAAATACATGTGTTACATACTTTTAAGGCAACAGACTGTTGATTTCAAACCCTTTATTAGGAAGATGTAGGTGCCAAAGGGACAGTGAAGAATGATTGGCCTGAACTTCAGCTTACGGGAAGTGCTGACAACATTTGAAAAGGTATGAAGAAGGCGAGTTTCAAGTACTTATTTCTCTTTGAAAAGAAGAAAAAGTTCCGTTTCTCTGGGAGGCTACCCAGATGTCAGGTTTTTAAAAGCATTCGGTAGTGGAATTTTTTCTTATATTGCCAGTGGTGGTGGTGGTGGTGGTGTAGCATTTAATTCATCAAACTCCTCCCTTTGCTTTCTTAATAAGTACCAGAAGTTTTTGGCAGTGCCAAGTTATGAGAATAAAGGACCATTTCAGAGAATGATGTCCATCTCATGCTGAAAGTAATTGTGTTGGATTTATGTGTGTGTGAGGGGAGCTAATCTTGTAAATAGTACGCTGGCTTCATCAAATAGGAGTCTTGTTTTCTCCACCCCTTCATTTCCTGTGTTTACCCCCTACAGTGTTTCTCTTAACAAACAATCCAATAAGAGCAAAGTTGAGAAAATATGGATACTTTGGTTTTGAACTTGTTATATTAATTGAAATGTATTCTGTTCTCCTAAGGTACCAAAGTTGTGTTTGCTTTCTGAAGTGTGTCAGTTTCTAAAATTTGACTTGAATTATTTCTGTGAAAACTTCATAGTAAAAGTTGAAATTGCACAGCAGCGGGAGCAGGATAAACTTTCTAGCTTGATTTTTTAACGACTTTAATACTGTGTTAATCACTAAATGGTACATGTTTTGTACATGCTATGCATCTTTTTAACCCTTTGATCATTATAAATGAATATATGCGAAAGTGATCTTTCTACAGTTATAGTTGTGACAACAATAGTGATTTTGTTCTGCTAAATAAGCAAGAGAAGTTAATGTAAGGGCTGTGTGTATGAGAAATTAAAAGCCAGGTTTATGGAATGCTGTTTGTTGTTTCAGCATTAAATATATTAATAAGTGCACACAACTTTTATATAGTTTCAATTCCTTGTGAATCCCACTAGTTGGCTAATAGAGATTTCCTAAAACAGAAATTGTGTTAATGAGGGTTCTGTTTGTTTGTTTTAACCCTTAACATCATAAGTGTAATCTTAATTAGTCACTATGTCTAACTCCCTCTGAGAACAAGTAATTATAACCAATAGCTGGACTTTATCATAATTGCAGCTATTAGTTTTAAAAGTCTAGATCAGATACTGAAGGTTAGAAAGTTGTTGTCTTAATGTGCTGGCTTTGAGGCTGTTTAATGATGTGTTTAGAATGTAGCTTCTGTGTTGGCACTTACAGTTCTCTCTCCTTCAAAGAAGATCTGCTATCCGCAGATTTCAGTTTCCAGCTGGTAATGTCACCCTCCCTGTCTCCTATTGCATTTTTACTCTAATGGTAACAAGTTCAGCATGAAAGGAGTTGATGTCACATTTTTGAAACAAGGGGAACAGTTAGAAATCGTTATAAAAGCTGCAAATCAGTGTTCCTGTTACAGTAGTTTAAGTCTAGCTTTTTCTTTCTTTCCAAAACCAATTTGTTGCCTACTTATATTTTGTCATTATAGTTTCTACTTGGTATTCATGGGATAGAATCTTGGCAATTATACTTGTTTAAATTGTCAGAAATTTGAATGTGAGCTTTTCATTAGATATTAGAGAAGCAATCCCACTTCACTACCATTGTGTCTGCAAAATGGCCAGCTGAACTGTTTTGGTTGGTCAGGAACCTTCTTGACGTGGAAGGGGGAACCCTTGTCAGCGCACTGTAACCAATTTGATGGATGCCACAGTTCTGACAGTGTCAAAAGTGGATGGAGCTACAGCACCATCTAGTTATGTTATGATGGGTATGATTCAGCTTGAATGGCCTCAGGTTATGGACAAGCTTCTTAGAGGATTGAGACCCATTGTCCCTGTTCTGATGACATGCTAAGCCATGGTAGTTAAGCATTTTGAGCTAAACATTATGGCTTAATGTGTCATTTGATCCATGTCTTAGTGTTTTGTGTGAACCATTCCTAATCATGGTGGCTATATAACCACAATTTAAACACGCCCATAAGCATTTGCTGGAAAAGGATTAGCGGCCTAACCATGGCTTAGAGTGTTGTCTGAACAGGCCCATTATCTACGTTTTGGATCCTTCCTGGCTATTGAAATCTGCCAGATTAGGGATAATATCTGGAATTTAAAGGTTATTAATACATCTCTGAGGGGAGGTCATACATTCTATCCTGTCCCACATGCTCGTTAACATTTAAATGATGCCACTAGGAAGAGTCACATCGAAGTTTTGGCTATATTGCCATCAGTATGCTGGTGATACACAGTTCTACCTTATATTTCCATCTTCTCAGTTGGATGAAGGCTAACAAGCTGAAACTTAATCCAGTGAAAATGGAAGTTCTGTTGGTGGAGAAATCTGCCAATGTTGAATGGGATTGCGCTCCCCTAAAAAAATGAGTTGCTCTACTTGGGGGTTCTCTTGGACTTGATGCTATCAGTGGAGAGGCAGTCAGTGGCTAGGAGTGCCTTTTATTAGCTTGGCCAATTCATTACCTGTTCCCCATCTGAAGAAATTGTATCAGAATTGCTACAGTTATCCATGCTCTAAGTTCATCCAGACTGGACTGCTGCAATGTACTTTACTTGGTGCTGCTTCTGAAGACCATTCAGGTGATGGGAGCACATAACACTGATTCTATATCAGCTACACTATTTGACATGAACTTTTGAGCCCAATTCAGAGTGCTGGTGGTTATCTTTGAAGCCCTTTGGGACCAGGTTATTTGAAGGACCCATCGAAGCCTGCCTGGCCATTATGATCATCCTCTCTGTCCTGCTTGTGGGTACAAGAGAAAGGGCCTTTACAGTAGTGGCCCCATCAGTGTGGAGCTCCCTGTTACTGCTAATTTATCTGGGTCCCTTACTGCGTGTTTTAAAATGGGCTTTTAAGAACTAGTTGTTTCCATCCACTTTTCTGATTAATTTGAAATTGGCTCAGGCTTTAAAATGGATTTATAAAATTGCAGTTGCTTTTATTGTGGTGTTATTGGTTGTAGATGACAAGATTTTGTGATTATTTGTATTTATTTTGTATTGTTTTTATGAATATATGCTCATATGATTTTATCATCAGTGGTGTTACTGTATAAAGTGCTTTGCGGGGGAACTGTAGAGCTGTTGAAGGTGATATATAAATATTTAAAATGAATAATTCCCACACATTTTCCCATATGGGAGCAGCTGTCATATTGGCCCCTTTGACGCACAATTTGATTTCAGGAAAACAAGTCGCATGAGTATCTGAGAGATATAGCCTCCCCTCCTAAACTTTTGGGTGTTAGAGGTAAATTGGCTAAGGAAGGAATCACAAGGGAGGACAGTGACAGTTATGTAAGAGGCAGATGCTGTTCACAGAAGCTTGAACTGACCTAACCGGGTGGACTCACATTACAGTCAAGTGGGATGATCTTTGGCCGCGAGTGCTAAATACTGCATTAGCAGATTTATGATTCCCGTAAAGTGTATACTAGCTATCGCATCGCTAGCCTGCTGCTGTCAAATACACAAACTTTCAAACAACAACGTTTGATATCTGCAGTTGTCAAAAACAAACAATTATTTGAGGATTTTATATCTTCATCTTCACACATGGGGTAAATGCATTTTTCATATTAAATCAGTAGGCAATGTATAGTTTAGATGTGTTTTTGTAAGCCCACAATAAATGAGATAGTTTATTTATATTTATTGATTACATTTCTATACCACTCAATAGCCAAAGTTTAAAGGATCAATTCTTGCCCACAGCAGATATACAGTGGCAGCCCCCTTTTCATTGGAAAATGTCAATTCTACAGAAATGCAATACCAATAGCAATTGCACCCTGCTGTAATTTGTATCTTTTATTTAAGAAATTATGCTTTTCTGCACACAGCCCCCAAGGCAGCTCATGAAACTAAAATGAGATAAAAATACAACCATTATAATCTTTGAACAAAACTAAAATCAGGAGCATCACAGGGATATTGGAAGCTGCCTTATACTGAGTCAGACCATGGCTCCACATCAAGCCACATCTGGTCCATAATGATTGGCTGCCATGGCTCTCAGGCAGGATTCTTTCCCAGCTGTAGCTGAAGATGTTGGGTTTTTTTTATCTTGATCCCTTCAGGAACAGGAAAACAAACAAACCCCCAACCCTAATCTGTAGTTAAGTATCACTAAATTCTAAAAACAAATGCTAAAAACAACCAACCTTTGCATGGTACCTAAATGATAGTCATGTAAGTGCTAGGCAAATATATCTTGGGAGGATATCCATAGTTAGGACACCAAAAGGTATTTTCATCGAACAGACATCCATTTAGCCCAGCCTTATTTATTTCTTTATTACATTTCTATACTGCCCAATAGCTGAAGCTTTCCTCAACCTGGTGTCCCCCAGATGTCTTTTGGCCTTGCTGACTGGGGCAGATGGAAGCCAAAGTCCAAAATATCGGGAGGGCACATGTTGAAGAAGTATAATCTAGCCTATAAAGGCTGGGTCAGCTGTAGGACAACCCAACTTTAACTATCTTAGTAAATGAGCAGGTTTATATGGAATAAGGTGCTCCTTAAAATATTCTGGTCCCACTGTGTACTCAAGCATCTTCCCCAAAGGGGAGGTTTGTGATTGTTCAGTAGTTGGCAAAATCATCTGAATCCAAGGAGGGGTTCTTCAGGAGCAGGAGCAGAGTCATCTTTCTACTTTCTGAACTTTCAGTCACACTCCCTCTGCTTGATATTATTAGCCAAGATGCAAAAGAGTTGAACGTACTAGTGGCAGACAATATATCTTCCTGGGAACAACTTCAGGCTTAATAACTGAAAGTCATCCAAAGAGAAATGACTAGAGCTGCCTCTGTCTTGACTGCATCCAAAGTGACTGCATCCATAGGCTGACTTCTATCCACAAAGTGTTTTGTAAATATGTTGCAGTCGGCTGCCCATGGTTGAGGCAGATCATTTTTGTGTCTCATGAAGAAGAGCCCCCATTTGAAAAAGCTCTGCTATATAGTTGTGGATGCAGTTGCAGCAGAGAACGAAGATCTCTTTCTGCCACAATTGATGACATGGAGTAGGTCCTGAAATGGTCTCTAGCCTGTATCGATCTAACTCGAATCACATTCCATTCATTATCCCTGCTGCTTCACGGTCCCAAGTTGCCTGATTTGCGAAGAGGCAGAAGGGACTGTAGTCAGTAGAAGAGTGTGCCTAGAGGGGTTTGTGAGAACTGACTGGACCTTCTCTTAATTCCAGAGATTGACCAGAGGTAGCATCCATGTTTGCAAGAAATTCCTCAAAGGCTATCTGTTTATATGCCTGCTTGCCATAGAAGTAGAATAGTGGCTCCATGCAAGGATTTGTGCACCCCTTTTTTGTCTATGAGGCTCTTCCTCATTCTTACTAGATTCTAAATATTCTTCCTGTAAATGCAATTATATGTTATTGAGTGGAGAGGACATTAGTTATTGGGTGAATTAGAAATGTAATAAATAAATAAAAATAAATATCAATAAAATATATGTGTGGAATATAAGGTTTAGAGAGAGAATCTGAAAGTCACACTTGTCTTCTGAAACTAGAAAACTGGATCCTCTTTTCTTATTGAAGATTCCCTGTATTGTTCATATAATTCCTGACAGTTTTTCTTTGGAAGGTCCCCTCCCCCCCAATTTGGCATACAGAAGCAGGCATTTAATGTGCTCTTCCCCCTGGAAGCTGGAAGCAGGAGAATTTGACACAGAGACGAAATAGGAGCTGATTTATAGCAGGAGGTATAACTAAAGTATTGGATTCAAAATGCTGTAAGCTGTTTAGCCTGCCCTACAGAGTCCAGGGTGCTTTATCAATGACAGCAAGTTCCTGTTAGCAGTGTCCAAATGGAGATTCTCCTGATTACATCTGTCTGGAAGCAAGCAGTTCCATTTGGTTGTGATTGTTGTGTATGGATTGATCCTCCAGCCTCCACAGAGAGAGCATGCCATAGGTTCTATAGTTTCACTCACAAACAAAAAGGTCAAGAGTTAAAATAATTTTGGCATGTCTTTGGAATGCTACCTGGAGGAAGTTTACTCAATGGGTTTGACTTCAAATTCAGGTCAAGCAGATGGCACCCTAAGACCAAAATCAGGCAGTTTTCTCATAGGTCACTAGCTAGCTTCCCTGTGGGTTTTGATGTTTGCTTACTTAATTATATGTGGCTTTATCTTGCTCTGCTATTCCATCTTGATATTTTTAGTGATTGGATTTCCCCTGTTGCACAGGTTAGCTCTACCTGTATTCTACATACCTTCTGGTTTAACTTGGAGAATTTCTAAATTTCTCCCTGTATTCTACATGCCTTCTTCCACCCCACCCCAGATTTAACCGATATACACATTGATAGTGTGCATTGATAACCTGTAAGAAATTTAAAAAGTTTGAACTGAAACACTGCATCTGCAGTCTGTACCAAGCATAGATTTATATATAAGAGTGTCAGATTGGTAATACATTGGTAGTACCACTCCAGAAATAAGATGAGACAATTGAGAAACCATACTTTGTGGATAATTTTCCTTAATGGTGTTATGAAATTTCAGTTTCAGGCATTGGACACCTTATTTTCTTCCCCTGTGTTTGTTTTAGCTTGTTGTTTGTTAGACTTTAATTAGCATGTAGAGGCTAATTTCTATTGGATGGCTAGGGGCCAGGCCATGTTGCCTTGGTATTCCATTAAGCTGAGCTGCTTTTATTTACATTAAAATATAGACAGAAATCAACTTTAAAAATGTCTATCCAAGGGCTCACAATCTGATAGTCAGGATATAAATGAAGAGAATGAAGCTGAATGAAAGGGAAATATTCATGATTTGGGTAGTTCACACATCTAAGGATCTGCTTGAGTTTGCTTTAGTTATGGGTGAATTTTCCTCAGCTACATTCAGAATCACTTGGGTTTTACATGCATGCTTGGTGAGTGTTGAGGAAAAAGCTAGACTGTTTTTGAGAGTACTCTTTCTGCTATTTCCGGTGGTGCCATACATACACATGTGCCTTTTCATGTTGCTCCCTGAGAATTGTAGTTGCAAACACCACCCATGGTTGAAAGCTCTTTGGAAATTTAACTGCTGTCTTCCCTGCCAAAACAAACATACCTGGGAACAAGAGAGAGTGTTAAATCTGGATGGAGCCAGCAATCCCATAAAACATTTGTATGAAACAATCAAAAGAATTGACCCAGAAAGAGAGAGAACATGATTTGCCAAACAAAAACCTTTTGGTTGGGTAGTTTTGTTACACAGTTCACAGAAATCAACAAGAGTTTCATCAAGAGTAAAAGTTAACATTAAAGGATTTCTGTTCCTGCTCTACTTAGCACACATCCTTTCACAGTGAACAATGAACATTTCAAATGATAATTTCATTGAGATGAAAGAGTTAACCTTAAATAATGTTTGCACATAAACTTAAAAAGCAGCCCAGCCAGCCTGAATGCTGACTACACATAAAGAGAATCTTGTTTAACATTCTGAGATGGAGAACATAAGAAGAGCCAGGCTGGATCAGACCAAGGGTCCATCTAGTCCAGCACTCTGTTCATACAGTGGCCAACCAGCTCTTGATCAGGACATGGCACAACAACACCCTCCAACCCATGTTACCCAACAACTAGTATATACAGGCTTACTGCCTCAGATACTGGCGGTTGCACGTAGCCATCAGCACTAGTAGCCATTGATAGCCTTCTCCTCCAGGAATTTATCCAATTGCTTTTTAAAGCCATCCAAATTGGTTGCCATCACCATATCTTGTGGTAGTGAATTCCAGATTTTAACTATGCACTGTGTGAAGAAGTACTTCCTTTTATCTGTCCTGAATCTCCCATCAATCAGCTTCATGGGATGACCCCCAGGTTCTAAAATTATGGGAGAGGGAGAAGAATAACTCTATATCAACGTTCTCCACATCATGCATAATTTTGTACATCTCTATCATGACTCCTTTCAGACTCCACAGTTGGTAATACATCCTAGGATTCCAAACTGGACGGATTTATATTCCAAATCTGTCATGATCCAGGAGCCCTGCAGTGACCCAGATGCTGAGGGGTCAGTGATGCTGACACAGCCCAAACACCACAACTCAACCAGAGACCCCTGGGATTATGATTCCTGAGACCCCCAAGCCTGGACCAAGCACTCCCAAGACTGAAAACCCAAGACCCCTGAGTCCAGACCAGACACTGCAGTCCAGCAAAGGGCTGTTGTGCATGCTTCCAAGGCCCGCATGCTCCATGGAGCCAGTGCACCAACACAAGCAGTGTGTCCAACTTGATTTCACAGAGATGTGGAGTGCTAGACTCCAGGCCACAGAACTTCCCTTTTAAGAGCTGCTCCTCGACAAGGGGGCGGAGCACGAAAAGGGTAGTTGGGCTCAGATCATAATTGGGCTCCCTTGAGAAGAAGCTTTTGTTGGAACAAATCTCCTCCCTGGGTGCTGTCCAGGGTCCTGAAAGATCTAGTATCTACCATCCTCGTCTTCAAGTATCCAGACCTTCATGAAACTCTGCCTGTTTGTTTCTTGTCTAATCTCTCCTCCTGCTATAGACTGCTTGCTAGATTTCTTTTATCATCTAGACTTTCTATAGGCTCTTTGTTGCCAGGATAGGACAATTGCAAAATATAACACCTCTAGTTTGCTTACATTTTAGGGCTGTCATCCACTTAAGGACAATATGCATGTTGATTTATGCTTCTGCTTGTGTATCCTCTAGCTGGATGAGGAATAAGTGCTTGTGGAATGGGGTGCGGCATGTATAATATCCCTTCCTGATCACACAACTGCACAGGAATAATCTGTACTTGCATCCGGTCTGTTTTCTAATTCAATTCAAAGTGCTCAAGATCACCTTTAAAGCCCTAAAGTGTTTGAGCCCAGGATACTTGAGGACCATTGCCTTCCATCTGCTTAAAACATTGAAAAAGACCCTTTTGGGAGTCCCAGTGCTATCAGAAATGAGCTTGTCTGAGACTGTGGGACAGCATTCTCCACAGCAGCACCTAGATTGGGGAACTCCCTGCCCCAGGAGATCCTCTTTGAACCACTTTACCAACCTGTTTTATCAGGTTGTTGGCATAGCTAATTGATGTTGTTTTATCTCCTAGATTTTTAACTGAACATGTTCTTGAAGTGGTGGTCTTTCTTTTAATCATTGTTTGTATAACTATTTTCTATTTGGATGTTGTATGCTACCTTGAGTGCTTTACAAATGAAGTGGAATGAATATTTAATAAAATAGTCCTATTTTTAAAAAATGAGAAACCACACTGATTGGTTGTTTTGGAAATGGTCACAAAGGGCTGGATTCCAACATTGGCTCCCCATTAGTTCCTGCCTGCATAGGAGTATAGGAAGCTTCCTTCTACTGAATCAGAATATTGACTGGCTGCATCTTGCCAGACTTTCAGGCAAGATTCTTTCCTAGCCTTATCTGGAGATGCTGGGGATTAACCCTGTGTCATTCTGCATGCGAATCAGGTGCTCTACCACAGAACTGTGGCCCTTCTCACAGATGGTCTGTGTGTGCTATATTGCATTGGAGCATCATTGTTTTATATGTTTCTATGATAATGTGTATTCCATACCACATTTTTTAAAAAACCTACTCCACTTTGCAAATGTGAGTTATTCTAGGTCTTTCAATGTACTGGTTGCTTATTAATGGAGGCACAGCCGTGCCTCCATTGTTAAGGGCCGTCAGTAAAAAACACATTCCGCCATGTTAAAATGATAATTGGGGGGGGGGTCATTCTAACAGCCATAAAATCGAAAATGTTTCATCAACCTTTCTGAAATTTACAGGTGCCAGAAAGAAATGTTTATTTTACATTACCTGAAAATTTCAAGAAGATTGGTGAAAGATTGAGGGAAGGAGAGCAGTTTCAGGTAGAAAAGGAATACAAACCTGTCTCCCTGCTTTTGTAAAATTTACTTCCGGCTTGTGACTTTTGTGCTTACAATTTGCATAATTTCTAGAGCCTTATTAATTAATCCAGTGGTGGGGTCTTCTTCCTCCTTGACTGTAGTTGGTGGAAAAGCTTTTTGTTTTTTTAAAATTCCCTTCGGTTGACTTTTAAGGACTATTTTAACTTCTCATTCAAGTCAATGAAGCGGCCATCTTCCCTCATAGCGCGACACACGCTCAGTAGCGTCGCTCTCCCCCCTCCCTCCTGCCTTAGAATGTGGGGTGGGTGAGTGAAATGGCCGCTGCCTCTAGCACAGGCCTTTTGAGTGAAGAAGAAGAAGAGTTTCTCTTTTCTCTTCTGGAACATGCATTCCTTTGGCTCTGAGAGTATTTTGGGCTATCTTCATAAGGCCAGTTTGCTCTTTTGCTCCATGGTGAAGCAGGGTGTGGTTCCTCTGGATCCATGGTAACCTGATCTTCTGATCTCTCCTGGGAATAGGTGGCTATCTATACCTTTCTTTCTATCCCCACCCCACCCCATACACACACAGTGCTCCTTCCCTCTTTTCTAAGAGTTTGGTCCATACTGCTATAAGTTGAAAGCTTCTAACACTTCATTTAATTAGTTTGGGCCGGTGTTAAGTTTTAAGTACAATGTTGAAACCTTTCAAAGTGCTTCTGGGCCTACAACGTTGGTTTCGGCCTAGTCACCCTGTTTTTCTAATAAGGTTTAGAAACTGTTGAGTTGTCGTTTATTTTGCATAGTGTACACACATGGATTTTCTTTCTAATCCTTGCAATCTACACTGGCTCCCTCCTTGATGTGTTTTTGGATGCAGACAAACCCTTTTTTGTTCCAGCAGGCCTTTGGCAAATAATCTGGACCTCTGTCTATACCTTTGACTTTTAAATTGTTATGCATTTAAAATGATTTAAATGCTTTAATATTGAAAAGTATTTAATTATATTTTTAACTTTTGTATATTTAGGCTGACCATATGAAAAGGAGGACAGGGCTCATGTAACTTTAACAGTTGTAGAGAAAAAGGAATTTCAGCCAGTGTCATTTGTATGCAATTAGTCCCTGGTGAAATTCCCTCTTCATCACAACAGTTAAAGTTGCAAGCACTATACTAGAGTGACCATATACAAAAGAAGGCAGGGCCCCTGCAACTTTAACTGTTGTGATGAAGAGGGAATTTCACCAGGAACTAATTACATACAAATGACACTGGCTGAAATCCCCTTTTCTCTACAACTGTTAAAGTTACATGAGCCCTGTCCTCCTTTTCATATAGTCAGCCTAGTATAATCCTATTTATAGGTTTTAGCTGTATATGTTTTAGTTTTGTAAGGCTGCCTTGAGACCCAGCATTGGGCAAAAGGCAGGATACTACTACTACTACTAGTAATGTTTCAGATTTCACTTCTGCATCTGATGTTCTTTTGCATTTACTTTTCTTTATAAACCATATTTTAAGACTTCTTGTGTGGCATGTTTTCATTGGTTTAACAAGTTAAAAGGAGTATTCACTGTTACCATGCTTATGTTATAAAATCTATTTTCAACAGGCCTAGTAACCAAGCGTAACAGAGTTGGGGAAAATCCTCAATCTCTTTGCTATCAGAGGCACTGAGTAAGGGACCCCTGGAGATAATTTAGACTGACCCCAACCACAAAACACTATTCCCCCTTCTGAAGAGATCTGGACCACAGACTACTAAAGACAAACAAAGTAGCAGGCCATAATAACAGTTCTCATGTGGCCATTTGCCTTATGAGGCAGGTGCTCTGCGGGCTACAAAATGGAGGGATTAACAAGCCGTAAAGTTGCCTGGCTGGGTCTGCCAGAAATCCAGCCTCAACGCTCCTGGAAGGTCCATGTTCTATAGCACCTGCTGTCAGAGAAACTTGAGGGAATCCCACCTTCCACCCCTGGGTTTAATTTATTGGCTTCACCTGGCTGGACCTTGCAGGAAACTATAGGGACAGACAGAGCAGGCATTCATAGCACACATAGAATGCTGAGACTGGCAAATCTAAAAGCAAGTGTGTTGCTTTTCAAGAACCAAGGAAATTCAATGTATCTTACTTTTGAGTAAATATCTAGAGATGGAAATGCAGCCTGTGCAAGAACTGAGTAGGGTGACCATATTTGGGAAACCAAAAAAGAGGACACCTAGTGGGGGGGGGCAGGAAAATGGCTTTCTGGGACCACCTTAAAGTCCCCAATTGGAGCGGAGGAGGGGAAAGCATGTCATTCTCACCCCACCCCAACGCTCCAATCAGGCCCTTTTCTATAATGCCTGGGAATGACACGTTTTTCCCTTTTAAGGCCTTGATTGGAGCAGTGGGAGAGAATGAAACACCTCCAGAAAGCATGTCATTTCTCCCTGCAATTCCAGGTCATTATAGACTATTACATAAAATCCCCCCTGACACCGAGAATAGAACAAAAGCCAGGAGAAATCTGGGGAAATCCTGACAGGTTTTTTTTTATTATTTATTATTGCATTTATATCCCACCTTTTTTCTGCCAAGAAACCCAAGGCGGCATACATAATCCTCCTCCTCTCCATTTTATCCTCACAACAGCAACCCTGTGAGATGGGTTGGGCTGAGAGTCTGCAACTGGCCCAAAGTCACCCAATGGGTTTCTATGGCTAAGTGGGGAGTAGAACCCAGATCTCCCAGCTCCCAGTCCAACACTTTAGCCACTAGGCCACACCCTAGTGGTCACCCTAGTATTGAGCCATGCCAAGTTGGAAGCAGATCGGTTCGTGCCTTGATTTTTAGGATATTTTTTTAAAAAGTTTGACTTCAAATGTTTTTCTAAAATTCAAGGCATGAACCAATCTGCTTCCAACTTGGCATGGCTAAATCCCTACTTCAGAGCTACCATGGTGCCAAGTTTCATCTCTTCATCTTTAATTTCATTTTTTAAACTTGTACTGCTCAAGGTCCTGGACCCCAAAGAGATTTCTGTTTGAACTTTAAAACATTCCTAAAAATCAAGGCATGAACGGATCTGCTTCATACTTGACATAACTATATCACTACTTAAGAGCTACCATGATGCCAGGTTTCATCTCTTTATCTTTAAAAATGAGGGAGATGCAATCATTTTGGTTGATTTATTAATGTTAAAAGTGAGTTCAACACATAACACTAGCTTTGATTTTATATTGGATGTCAAGATGGTATAACAGTCTGGCTGATGCTGGCTTGGTTGTCAACTGTATAATATCCAGTCATCCGTTACACAAAGCCATGAAATTCATTAAACAAAAAACCTATGGTTTACAAAAACAATGTTAAGGCTCTACAGATTCCAACCAAGCACAAAAAAGCAGGGAAATTGGGAGTTAAGGCTCACAAGCCTTAACGCCACATCCTCCCTAAGGAGGCAGAAAGTGCAAGTGAAATTCTCATTCTCCCAAAGCAGATAAACCATGGGGACAGGGTGGAGAATATGATATGCAGAGGTGACTGTGGGATTGTGGAAAACTGATCACGAACAACTTAGGGCCACCTACTTCTTTTTTTGTTTAGAGCAGCCCTTCCCCAACCTGGTGCCCTCCAAAGGTGTTGGACTACAACTTCCATCATTGCAAGTCAGTATGTCCCATGGTCAGGAATGGAGACCATGAAATCCTGAGCTGCCCCAGATAAAGTGCCCTCGGCGTGAATGTTGGCATCCCCCAGAACCAAGAGTCTGGGGGACCTCTACACCAGAGACCACCTCTGTCAGCTCAGCTAGGGAGTCTGTTGAGCAGCGGGGTGGGCGGTACACCAACAGAATCCCTAATCTCGCGTTGGCCCAACACAAGGTGCAAACACTCCAGACCAGTAGTCACATGGACAGGGAGCCTGCAGAAGGGGATGGAATTCCTATAGACCACAGCAACCCCCCCTCCCCGGCCCTCAAGTCTACCCTGATGCTGAACCAAGTACCCCGGTGGGCATAACTGGGAGAGACTAACGCCTGCCTGCTCTCCCTCCCTGGTCTCGGTTATACATACCAGATCAGCTGCCTCATCCACAATTAAGTCGTGGATGAGGGAGATCTTATTATGCACCGATCTGGCATTTAAAAGGAGCACCTGGAGGCCTGAGGGCTGGCTGATAGGGCAACCGACAAGCCTGTGGATGTGAGGGGGACCAGAACAAGGCACAGCCATTAACTGTCTGGGCCTTGTTCCTTTACCTGGCAAGTCCTCCTCACATGGCCATATCTCACTCTACCCATCACTACACTGATGGGGCACCCCTCAGATCCCCCCACCTGGCCCTGTATCCTCCCTCCCAGGCACATAGCTCAAGCCTTGGGAAAGGGAAACAAAACAAAACAAAAAAACAAACAAAGACAAAAACAAAAAGCCAGCAGGCAGCCCTTCCTCTCCTCCGAGTAGCAGACCTCCCTCTCCTGCAGGTTTGTTGGCTTTCCCAGGCCCCCTCAGCCAGCAGCTTAAATATCTCTCCCAGGAAGGGAGGAGAACAGATGTAATTGTCCACAGCAGCTGGCTCAGTACCTGGGGGCCTGGTCCTGCAGGGGGTGGCAGTCAGGCAGCAGTCCACAGGGAAGAGCAGCGGTGATGGTATAGCAGCAGCAGCAGAGTGGACTGTCAGCAGGCAGCCCTTCCTCTCCCCCGGGCAGCAGGCCTCCCTCTCCTGCAGGTTTGTTGGCTTTCCCAGGCCCCCTCAGCCAGCAGCTTAAATATCCTTCCCAGTAAGGGAGGGGGACAGATGTAATTGTCCACAGCAGCTGGCTCAGTACCTGGGGGCCTGGTCCTGCAGGGGGTGGCAGTCAGGCAGCAGTCCACGGGGAAGAGCAGCTGTGATAGTAATGGCAGCAGGCAGCAGGCAGCCCTTCCTTTCCCCCGGGCAGCAGGCCTCCCTCTCCTGCAGGTTTGTTGGCTTTTTTGTACACGTAATAAAAATAAAGCAAGCAGCAGTTTAAAAGCCCTGGGAGAATATAAAGGTCTTTGTCTGGCATCGAGAAGTCAACAAAGACAGTACCAGATGGACATCTCTAGGGAGGCATTCCACAATTTGGGAGGCACTGTGAAAAAGGTCTGTTCACAACTAGCTACCCACCAGATCTCAGTGCGCGGAGGTACTGAGGTTCTATGCCTTCACTTTTTTGCAAACATCCTGGGAATAGGTCTCACCCAATTCAGTGGTTATTATTTCTGAGGCCAAGGTAGATAGGATGGGCTATCCATCCACATGCCTGCCATAATCATGTATAAAGTGGGAGTGGAGGGTGCATGTTTAGCCTTTATATGAAATGCAGTGTGACGACCTTAACTCCTGCTGTACCTTGAAATTCCTTCAGGCAATGGATCACAGTGAGCTAGAGGGAGAAGGCATTGTTTGCTCCATTTCAAGTCAAGAGAAAGTAAATAAAAAACTGGTTACAGCTTTGCTCCACAGACCACAGACCAGCATGAAATTAAATCTCAAACCTGGTACTGTCGGTTTGAAATTAAAAAAACTACTAGCCAATTTGCATTTTAGATACTTCTGTTCAGTGTCAGTCATATAGCTTAATGTTGTGGGTGTGGGTGTGGTGGTGCATGGAGGCTTGTGTATGTCTAAAGACTTGCTGGGCGACAAAAAAAAATCTTTTTCTGAAGAAACAAACAATTCCAAGTTTTGTTTTAATAAATAACTCAGATGAAGCATCAAATGTTTCCCAGAGATTTCATATTTTCATCTTTACATCTGTTTTCTTTTCCCCTATGGGGATAATTATGCATTTCACAAAATCCTAAATGAATGAGAGCAGTCAGTGAATTCTTAAATGCCTGTCGCATATGTAGCAGCCATGTTTAGATGCAACACTACTCTCTTAGGCACCTGCGTAAAGCTTGCTTGTGAAAAAAGGGAACATGCTGAACAGAATATGAAAAAAAACGGATCTTTAAGGAATTCCAAGCTTGTTGAATTTGTTCCTCTCAAAGATCATGATCATAGCACAAGACATTTCCTCTAATAATCTTCGCTGATTAATCCCATAGAGATATATTGTATGCCCCATAGCTTTTCTGCAGATTTATATTCCTCTCGTTAAACATTCCTGCCCAGTTGTTGGAAAACATCCCTGGCAATCATGTTGGCATTCCGCTTGTAGTGCTGTTTGCTTTTCATTTTAAAAATGAAAGCCTTTATTTTCTTGATTTCATAGAACAGGGTTGGTCAACTTCTTAGAAGTCTGTATTCTCAGGAGCAGTTCTGTTCTCTGGAGCACGGCTTAGGAGCCAGGAACAGTCAGCTCTAAAATAATTTTTCCACAGCCTAGCAGTTAGGACTTCAATGTTATGGAACATGAATACTTAGGTGTACCTGCATTACATATACCTACAAACATGCATATTTATATTTATATAGAACATTAAATTGTGGAATATCTAGCGTTTCACATAAATCTTTCTTAAGTCTAAAGCATAAAACATTGACATACTTTATATTGCATTCTGCAACTTCAGAAATGTACGTGTATGTCCCTGAGGCATCTGATCTGGGATCTTCAGAAGACTTGGTAGTTTATAATCTGAGCATGTTTAGTATTGGGATATTGGATGTGCTCTTTCAACATTTCTCAGTTGCATACCCCAGGTATAAGGAATGCTTCAGCCCATGTGTTCTCCCTGCAGTCCACATGGGCATGGCTTCTTCTGTCCACACTTCTGGGTGTGGTTTACAGTTAATGGGGATATTTTTTGTAAGTAGTGGTTGTGTTTGTGTGGGGGTGGGGGGTGGGGAAGGGTGTCTTTTCCTTAGGGTACTTCAAGTGCTCCTAGAAGCACCCTGCACTGTGTGCAAAGTTGTTGCTATTTTGGACCGGTCTTAAATTGCTTCTGCTAATATGAAACAAGTGATCTATTTAATAATCTGCTTTAGTATTCCTTGATGTAAATGTCAACAGTCATACTGGTTTATAATCATGTACTTTATTGATAATTTGAAAGTGTTGCATTCTAGAAAACTCTTATGCATACTAGGGAACAGTGACAGCAATCTTCAGAATAAGGTCTTGTGACTAGTCATCCAAACAATTTGCACACAAAGTGGCACATTTCCTCCTACCTTCCAATATTGCAAAAGCATATGCTGTTAGAGCAGATTTGTACAATCTGGGTGGTATCTAATACTGGTCATCCTGCAGCGGAACAGGAACCACTGGTGGAATGGCTTTTACCTCCCCACTGCAGTCAGCTGCATCCCTCAGCTCTGCTTCAGACAGTTGGAGGAGCCCCTGGAGAAGATATTGGCAGTTCATGGGGAGGCTGCAGAGGGGAGGAGAGCAGCAGTAAGTCTTGTTGTGTGAGGGGAAGTCTGTGTGTGCGGCGTTGGATTTAACGCTATTATTCAAGTGTGGTAATCTTGATAATTGACAGCTTCCACCAGGAGAAGGAAGAAGAATTCTGAATAGTTCATTATCTTGTTCATTATCTTGTTCATTGGACTTCTTGTTTGTTTGCTTTTGTTTTCCCAGGACATCCAGGCTGAAATTGATGCCCACAATGACATCTTCAAGAGTATTGATGGAAACAGGCAGAAGATGGTGAAAGCCTTGGGAAACTCTGAGGAGGCTGCACTGCTACAGCACCGCATTGATGACATGAACCAACGCTGGAATGATCTGAAAGCAAAGTCTGCCAGTATCAGGTAAACTATAATCTGAGAATAAAATATGAATGAGGGCTGCTTCATTTGCTACATCCTTAATGTGTACATTTAAAACATTTGACATGTTCACAGACGAGCATAGCATAAAAATGTAGCAGACATCCCTAATGGTATGTTTGTTTTTTTCTAGGCTACCTTTTAGGGCTTAGCCCTCTCAAGGCAACATAGATACAACCTAAAATGAATTGAGGCATATTAACATGATCAGATCAGACAATAATTTACAGTTTAAGAGAGAAAATTGCAAGGTGGGCCTAAACTATAGCACAGATTTAGGTAAAATACATATAGGCTGCAATCCTATGCATGTTTAGACAGAAAAAGTCCCACAACTTCCAGCATTCCCCAGCCAGCCATGCTGGCTGGGGAATGTTGGGAGTTGTAAGACTTTTTCTTTCTAAACATGCATAGGATTGCACCCTAGGTCAGCAGTACTGTTTGGAGAACTTGGTCCAGAAGAGGTAAGGCCATGTGTAAATCAGCTGAGAGGGAGTTCCAAGACCATGGACCTCCTGGCAAGAAGGCCCAGTCTCTAGTGACTGCCAACATAATGGGTCTTAATGACAGGGCCTCCAAAGAAGAGGGCAGGATCATACATGTGAAGGTGGTCCTTTAGATAACTTGTCCCAAAACCATGTAGGGCTTTAAGGTTAACACAGGCACTTTTGGCTGTTGTCTTGTACAGAGCTGGTATCAGCCAGTAATCTGTAAAGCAGCTCTGTGTCAAAGGACCCAATGGAGTGGGATTGGAAGCAGGAGTTGAACTCATGTGCTTCTTTCCTGTCCCTTCACTGTGTAGAAGGCAATGCTCAAACTTGCATTCATTTGAACGTCTGATCTCCCTGACCATGAGATATAGATTTTCCAAATGCAGGATTTACGAATTTAATCATTGCATTCTATTTGCAGTGAGCAGGGAGAGCAAGAAACGTAAAGAGAACAAGTTCCTCTCCCAACATCCCCATGAGTAGGGAAATGTCATTCAAACAGATTTAAAATCTTTAATGCAGTTGCAAAACCTGTTCATGAAAGAGCAACTTATCAAGAATTAAACTTTTCTAAAAATTATAGATCTTCTTAATTCTGGACGTTACATGTTAACACCAGAGGTTGTTCCCAGTAGAAAAATGCAGCCACAAGTTGCCATTTCTCACGCTCAGCATCAGGATGGGTTTTGTCCTATTGAATAATCTTAAAAGCAGTGGCTTTGCATGACAAAATGTCAGGGCTATCTCAGGGTGAGCATACTGTGCAGGATCAGGGTGTCTAAGATCAGTCCAGCAGTGTTCATGAAAGACAGTATGTTATGTATTCATTTAAAATAAGTAAAAATAATAATAAGCAAAACAATTATGTGGGGCTGGAAATTCACAGTAAGTGGGGCATTGGGCACACACTAGGAAGTAGAGGGTCAGAACCTGATAAGCAACGATGCAAAGAATGAATAGGGCTGGAGAAAGTAAAGCTAAAGTGGAATGTCCTAGGCAATCTCCACCAACAGAATTTATATTCTGGTTATTCAATACTGCAGTTACTGCTGGGAGAGTCTGACTGGTGAATGCTTTTCCTGCTGTTTTCAGAGGAATGCCCTGAAGAGAAAACAAGTCATGGTTGTCTTTGTCTTTTATTAGCTACCTTGCTTCTACAGAGCTCAATGCCCAGGTTCAAGTTCCCTATCCCATGATCAATGGGCTATCAGACTTGATCTATCACTTAGGCAACCGCATTACCAAGCTACAGGATAGTGAAATGCATTATTCACTGAAAGCCAAAATTATTTGGCTACTGCACATCAGAATGTGATTAAGTTCTACTTTTTCTGGGGAGCTTGGGAGGTCGGCATGTGTGAGCTTACACTGTGGGTAGTTAAAACAAGTGCAATTAACGTCAAACTTCTATAAGCCTCCCTTACAAATCAGCAAGAAAGCGATGAGGAGACATTTATGTTAAGACTTTAATAAACAGCTGCAAAGTTCCAGCAGTAACAAGTGAGCAGCTTGGTATTTCTCTGGGATTAATGATCATTTGGAAAAATTAATGGCCCAAGCTGCCCTCAAGTCATTTACTTCAGCCAGTCATTAATTCCAGTCTGAGGATGAAACAGTTGTTGTTGATATGAATGGTGTGCAACAATCAGGTTTAAAACCATTTTATAGTTTGTTTAATTTGTGTATGCATGTGTAACATGATATTCAAATGATATTTCTCAGCTGTGTGGTGGAGAAATCCAGAGGTGCATAAGAAGAGATTTCTCGGCAAATAGTGAATCATCAAAATATAATACACAGATAGTCTTTCAACCAGTAATAAATCAAGTGAACTTGATAATTTTGACTTCGCATTTCAGACTTAGTTCAGAGCAAGGTATAAGTGCTATTTTGCAGCTACCTCCAGTAACGTAGCTGTTTGCTTCTGCCATTATGTGGTCTGCAATGTGTGGATTGAACTATGTGGAACTTGTTGATGGCAGTTCTTATTTTATAGCAGTGGCTTGGACTAGATGGCTTTCTTGGCTTTTCTAAGTCTATGATTCTTAAGGTTAAGAGTTGA
Organism: Anniella stebbinsi; assembly: GCA_029215795.1. Taxonomy (NCBI): domain Eukaryota; kingdom Metazoa; phylum Chordata; class Lepidosauria; order Squamata; family Anniellidae; genus Anniella; species Anniella stebbinsi. The sequence goes on from JARDYH010000003.1 coordinate 196,131,889, forward strand.
CGAAACCATTTGAAATAATAAAATTAATGAAATTGTGACAATAATTTAGGAAAGCATAGAAGTTTGTGCTAAGTAGGCCTCAAGTTCCCCTTTATTTTATTGATCACATTTCTCTCCTCTCCTTTCTTCAAGGAGCTCTGGGTGCCATACACTGCTGTTATCTCATTTTAGCTTTACAGCGACCCTGCAAGTTCTGTTAAAATTATAAAGTGCCTGTTCAGACAACACACTAAGCCATGGGTAGACCACTAATCCCCTTGCAGCAAATGGTTAGTGAGGGTGTTTAAAGCGTGGTTATGTAGCCATCATAGTTAGGAATGGTTCACACGACACACTAAGTCATGGTTCAAATGACATGCTAAGCCATAAAGTTTAGCTCAAAATCCTTAACCACTGTGGCTTAGCATATTGTCTGAACAGGGTCAAAGAATGTGACTAACCCAGATAGTGATAAAGAAGAGGTTTAAATATAGATCTCCATAATCTGTCTGATCACTATACCACATTGGCTCTGCACCACATTTTTTTCTCGTTTTCTGGAGAGCAGCCCACTCTGCCTATGCCTCTTGCATGCCTTTTGAAAAGAGAGTGATGCATAGAGTGATTGCTTCTCTGCCCCCATATTTTTTTTGAATTTGAGCGCCTCCCAAAATGGAACATAGGCCCAGGGCAAACCACATGTATTGGATTCCGACGATGGTCCTGTTCTGATTTTTGTGTCTCTTTGGTGCCAGTTCAGGTTACTGTTCCTCAGCTCATTTGATAACATTACATTTCTGGCCACATGCTCTTTAAAAGTTTGTTCTTCAGTTCTGATTGAAAAGCAACACCGAGTAGTAATTTCACCCTCTATGCCACACTAGCAAAAGGCTTCATGTGCCACTTAAGCCCTTGATGTAGAGCTGAAGTGGACTCAAATGAGAAGAGTGTTGCTGTTTTACCCAGGAGTGAAATTCATCCTTGGCAGTTTTCTGCCTTTCTGCTGTGCACTAAAAGTGCTGTAGATTTAAGAGGGAAAACTAGCTACTGATAGGTGCTGCTGGATAGGTCTCAGGAGAGTGTTGAAAAATATATTTCCAGGGATCAAGAATGCTTTCCCAGCAAGAAGCACTGAGCCTTGCCAATACCAATGGCAGCTAAAGTAGTTCTTTGAGGCTCAGGGAACAAGTTGTGCCTCTTCCATCTCAATCCAGACTCTCTGCTATCTCCATTGTCAAGCAGAGACGCAGCTTCAGTGGGGCATTACTTTCTAGCATGGTGTGAGAATAACTCTTGTTTTCAAGTCCCTCTTAATAAACAATGTCTAATGCAGGTAGGAACAGAAAGCGGTCACGTGTGGCTAGATGTGTTTGACTGAAGGGATGCTCTAGTAAATTTTGTACAGAAACTGGAAAATGCTATATTTGAGTCTGGGAATATGATTGTTACTATAGTACTTGGCTTGCAGACAGAATAAAAAGCAGCAGCAACAAAGAACAGGTGCATCACTTTCCGAATAGAGAATAAAATATTGTTAGCTTTTGCTTGTCATTTTAAAGAACATTCAGGTAAGGAAAAAACAACAACCCAGATTGCTTTTGGCAGTCTCTTGGAAGGGATTTTGGGTTTTTTAAAAATCATTCTGTGTTAAAGTACTTACCATAAACATAGGAATGTTACTATAGCAGCGTAGGAGCCTACTATATTACCTTGCTGATATTACAGTGTCCAAGTTCATATGGGAGGAAATATTGACGTGCCTGCTTCCCACACTGATGTTATCTCTACTGGGGCATCACTGGCATGGAAAGGAGCTGTTTTTTAGATTTCTAACCAGACCTGGGTTTTCTGCTGTACCCAAGCAGCGAGGTAAAGGTACACTGCATCAGCTCAGCCAAGGTTCTTTACCTGATTTTCAATGATTCCCTGCTCTCATCACAGATCAGTGCACTACAGAATTTGAGGAGGCGCCTCAAATTCATTGGGACACAAGGAACAACTGCAGGGCAGAAGGGGTAGGGAAACCCCATTTTATGAACAAACCTTCAGCTGGATCTAAACAGTCATGAAAACATGAGAGCTGCTGGATCAGACTGAGGATCCATCTAGTCCAGCATTTTGTTCACACATTGGCAACCCAGTTGTTTGCAGAAAAGCCACAAGCAGGACATGGGTGCAACAGCACCCTCCCACCCATGTTCCCCAGCAACTAGTGTACTGCCTTTGATACTGGAGGAAGTGTAGAGGCACCAGGACTAGTAGCCATTGATAGCCTTCTCCTCAAGTCATGTTCTTTTAGGCTTAGCTGTTTTAGAAGAAAGGCTTTCCCTTCTATGGAAAACCCTAATCTGAGTCCCGCTATTGTGGACAAAACATGCTGATTAGGATCTGTCTCTAGAGAAGGGGTGAGTTCAGGGTTTTGTTTGTCATTCTACACAGATTGTTTTGCCACCAGGCATGCATTGAATTGTGGCAGATTTATGAATTATGGCTTGGTGGGGGAGGGGAAGGAATTGCCCCCAAATACCCCACCTATGGGGAAATTTTTCAAGGGGCATAGGTGGTTGCAGGGGGAAATAGGGGATGTGCAACTTCCCTTCCATGAACTTCCTTTAATGAACGTATCTTAGGATCTAAGCTTATATTTATATTTTATTTATAACTAAGTAAATACATTTAAATTGATATTTTAACGCTTTACCTTGGTCCAGTAGTGTGTGCTTCGGCTATTGGGTATTATAAAAGTGATATTAAAAATAAATAAATGATTACTGAGTGTTGGTGGCATCCTATGCTACTACTCTTAAGAAATGTATTTATTGCTGTTTTACTTGCACATACTCCTACTTGATTTGAGGGGTGCTATTGAAATATGCCAATGGTAGAGAAAGGCAAGCATGAAACAAATTAGATTACATACAGCATCTAACATGTATGCTTATATGCATCTGCATATACTGAAGCATATAGTATGCTTCTGTATATTAGTTAAGTCACTATCTTTTAGTCTAAGTTTACCTCGAAGGGGTGGTGGGAGTATAAATAGATTATAATTTTATAGTACTTTGTAGCTGCAAAATGCTGTAGAAGTCTGAGATAAGAACAATTAGGAAATCTTAACAGTTGGCTTCTGTGGAGTTTTCGAGAATAACTCTATTTATTCGAGCATAACTCGATTTATGCTGAATGCTCTGAGGCAAAATTAGGAAATATTATGTTAGTTGTTAATATAGTGTGTCTCTCTTTCCTTTCCCCACCCTCCACCTGGCCAAATGGACATTTGCTGCTGTGATTTTTACTTTTAGATTTGCTAGCATTGTTGTTTTTACTGATTTTTTTTAGTGATGTTGTCTTTGTTATTACAAAGTTGTCCGTGTTTTTCTTAAATATTTTTGTCCATCAACAAATAAAGTAAATCTATCCATCTGTTTCCTAGGCAAATAGAAAAAAAATGTGACTACATGCCCGGACGTGGGGGAAATGTATTTCTGGGTGACAGCATCTCCATCCTCACTTATTTGTGGCCAAATAGCCTTCTGGGGGGGGTGTTCGCCATCAGTACAGTCACATCTGGCTTGAATTTTAGTGCTGTTAAGAGTAAAAGTAGAAAATAGAAAGAGCAGGGAGGTTTGGGGTCACAATTCAGGAAACACTTAAACATGTTTGTACTTTCATGTTTTGCAAGTGTTTGAGTGGCTTCCTAAACTGGGATTAGGAGGAACTAGTAACAACATTTCTCCTCATCCAAAAACATCTGTTTGTCTGCCTATGTAAAAACACATGTTCTGCTAGATTTAACCGATTTCCTATCTAATCCTATCATGAAATACATTCTTGTTGATATGTTTCATGTGGTCCCACAAAGTACCCAAATCTTTTCTGACTTCTGACAGCAGTCAAAAGTAGAGCCTGAGAGACGTGCCTTACCAGGTAGCAATATATTTGTGTATATGACAGCACATTTCTTTTCAGTTGACAAACAGTAAAATAAAAATACAATAGTAGGGAATTTCGCAAGTCCATCCATTGCAGGGAAATTTCTTAAGACTGATCCCATACAGGACTGATGAACTTGGTACTCCAAGTACTTCTCACAAGAATACATAGTTTCTCAGCCCAACCTCAAGCAATGCCAAATCAGAGAAAAAGTTCACATTTATTTCATGTATATCCTGCCTTTCCTCCAAGGAGCTGAAGACAGCACACACACAGTTCCTCTACCATTGAATCCTGTCAACAACTCTGTGAGGTTGCTTAGGCAGAGAGAGAGAGAGAGAGAGAGAGAGAGAGAGAGAGAGAGAGAGAGAGAGACTTACCTGAGGTCACCGAGTGAGCTCCATGGCTGTTGATTGGAATCCAGATCTCCCTGGTCCTAGTATGGTGCTGTAACCAACACCACACTGGCCTTCAACACTGGATTCAAAGTCAAAATAATAAACTAGAGATTTATTTGAGGAAAGGAGGTAGAGTATCAAGGATGTTGTACCAACAAACACTGACATCCTGTGTCTTGGTTTTTTCTAAGCATTTGGCATTTTGTCTGCTTGGGGTGGGCTTGCTGTAATGTTTGTTGCAAGGGATTCCATCATTGATGCTTGCAGAGGGAAAGATTTAGCTAGTCAAAGTCTTGATAAACACCAAGGGCATACCGTCCAAATATGGTCCTTATGGGAACCTCTGATATAAAAATGGAAAACTAGTTTTCCAGTCTTATTTTGTTGGTTCCATAGAGAGGCTGATGACAGCTTTCAATTTAATATCAAAAGATCAGGCTGTGTGTGCCCTGCCTTTGTAATAAGTGCTCAGTAGTCAGCCAACCACTCATCCTGAGACCTTTTTCTGTGGTGGTTATGATAAACCAATAACCTCTGTGCCTGGAATGTTCTGGGAAACAAAGGATGTCTTTAGATCTAGCAGATAGAGAGCTGTCAAAAATAACGACAACAGTGAATGAGTAAAGAAATCACTGGAATCTGCTAAGAAATTTTGCAGATTTTTTTTAAAAAAAGTTTATTATTTTTTTAAAAGCTAATATTCTACTACTGGAATCTCATGCTGAGCTAGCAGAACATTACTCTGACAACCGTTACTCTGTTCTATAGCCCAGGTGACATGTAGGCAGTAAAACTGTTTACCAGTGTAAGGCAATGACATGGTCTCCGGATTAATCAAGATCGGTGAAATGGACAGAATTAAAGTGGGCTGCAGAACTAAAGTCTGAGCTAAATTTCCCATCATTCTAGAAAACACAGAAGCGATTAAGAATCTAAAATACATTAGGTACACTAAGTGACAGAAGAAGATTACAACCATTTCCTTGTAAGCGTTAGGACAGCCTCTGCCTGCTGTATTCGGAAGTAAACAAGGGACTGAGGAAAGTAAAAGGTTCTGACATTATCAAGAGTAGTTACACTAATGGCATGTCATATTAGCTGAATTACAGCACACTGCTGCAGCAATTTATTGATTCAGCAAAATGCAATAAATGCTATGTACTAGCAGAAGTTCAGCAAGCCAACATTTAACCCCTTAGTGCCTCTGCCATTCTAGGTTTTGAGTCAGTTGAAGGTAATGTGTTTCATAGAAATCTGGGGATTTGATTTGAAGGAATCAGACCTTGTTTTTCATATAGTTAGTTTTCTCAAATTCATATATTTAATTATGAGAGCTTACTATTAAAGAACGTGCAGATGTGGCATAAGTTTCAGTTACTTTTATAAGGTTACATCATTTTCATTTTAAAACTTACATGAAAACAGAGATTAGGGCTTTTTCTTCACATTTGGATATCCATTCACTAGGATTTTGTATGGATTTAGTTATCTTTTGGGTATTCTGTAACATCAGCAGACTGCACCTTTCATGTTAGATTAATTGCTTTTCTTGTATAAATCATTTTCAACTGGTTATGTCTAATGTATCATTTGAACAGTTGTTTGTATTAAATTAATGAAAATATCCTCAATTCACACTGATGCAACATTAGCAGCTAAGATCTAGCGTAAAATCTAACCACTAAAATGCAATCCAAGACTCCTACAAAGCTTGCTGTATCTCATTGTAGGGCTCACTTGGAAGTGAGTGCAGAGAAGTGGAATAAGTTGCTGACGTCATTGGAAGAGCTTATTAAGTGGCTGAATCTGAAAGATGAAGCGTTAAAAAAGCAGATGCCTATTGGTGGGGATGTTCCAACTTTACAGCAACAATATGACCACTGCAAAGTAAGTTGCTTATCTTCTTAGTGTTCATTTGCCCCTCCCTTTTTTTTCAAATGCTCCTTTCATCTGTAACATGATGTAAAACTTCCCCAAGGATAGGGGAGGGACCACCAGATCCAGCCAATTGGCACGCTGTATAGCTGGCTGCCAGCCACTCAATGCTGTGCCTAGTTAACAGTGCTACAAAAACAGTTTCCCCTGCTGAATAAGGATGTCTGCCAGCAATGCAGTCATAAGAAACTCTCCTGTTTCTTATGTATGTCTATATGAATCCATACAATCACTGAAATCCATTACAGTGTACCGGATCATTAGTTAAGTGCCAAGTACTTTCCAAAAGTAAGGCTGGGAAGTGTCGGGTAAAACACTCTGTTTTCCTGAGATGGAAACTAAATGGCCATGCTCATTTGGTTGATAATATTAAATATTCATAAGCTGACGCAATAATAATAAAAAAGCAGTGCACTGCATTTTGTATTACATTTAAATGTGTGACTCCAGAAAGCAAATATTCCCGGCCCCATTTTCTTTTCTTTCTTTTTTTACATAAAAAAGCAGGCTTTTCCTTCCTTCATTCATTCAGTGTGTTTGTTAGAGAATCATGAATTGAATTTTAGGGGTGTACAGTTAAAATATTTGTACTAAATTCAGGTTTAATCATAAACCAAGTTACTTTTAAAAGCAACATCTGAAAAAATGATTTAAATTAAAAACAAATGTGGATCTTAATCTTGATAATTTCTGGTAATGTTTGGTTAGTGGAGAGCGAGAGCGAGCCTTTTCAGTGGTGGCTCTTCACCTTTGGAATGCCTGCTGCAGAGACACTGGATGTGGGACCCTTATTACTATCATTCATCATTCTGCTTTCTCAGACTTTTAAGAACTGCTAATATTAGTGTGTGTGTTTTTAACTCAGACTAGTTTTGTTTTTACTCTTCTGTTCGTATGAAGTGTTGCTGTTTTAGGTTGCTGTATTAATATGTATGTTTATTTTATTTTATTCTATTTTTATTGTACTCTTATTATTATTTCTTACTACTTTGTTAGCCGCCCTGGGAAAAGGAATGTATTTTGAAAGGTGATGTAAATTATGTAAATGTTTGAAGAGTTTTGGCTATACAGATAAAACAATACTTCATATAAAATCCATTTGTAAGTAATAGTCAAGAATGATGGAAAAGTCTAGGCTATTGTTTAACCCTACTGCAAAGAAATTGTCTAAACCCCACTGAAATAAATGGGAATTACATAATAGCATGTGGATTGCATCCTCTGTGATGGCTGTCGAGTGACATTGCTAAATGATTTTCTGCAGCATCACGTGCAATCTTCAGTTTGGTCTAGCAACCAATATTGCTTCAGGCCCTCTGCACCCCTCTGTCACTTCAGCTTCAGCTCCTTCCAGAAGGCTGTCTCAGGAGTCTCCCACTCCTTACTTGCAGGCCTTCGCTAACTCTTGCCTCAAGGGATTTGGGCCTCAGAGTTGTTCTTCAGTCTTCCTTCACCTCTTTGCTGCTGCTGACTAACTGACTCTAGACTCAGGCCATGTCTACACAATGCTTTTTTTCCCAGGGTCATCCCTGGGTTGTCCCTGTGCATCCAAATGAAGCACAGGGGATCCCAGGAGCAGGCAGGGACAACCCCTCCATTTTTCTGGGATAACTGGTTCCCCAGTTACCCCAATTTCCCCGTGGTTCTAGGACCATTCCAAGGACCAAGGGAGGTGTGGCCACCGCTCCCGCCTCCTCACGAGTAGCATGGCTTTCAAAGTGGGCACGGAGCTGCGTGGGGTGGCTTCATGCCCATGGAGGGCCCTGAGCAATTTCACCATCCATGGGATGACGGGGGTTGGGGGGTTCGACACATTTTTCTTTTTTTTTAACTTTTCGCTGCATGGGGCCATGAGGCTCCTCTTCTTAAAAATAAATAAATGGTGGCCATGATGTCCCTCTTCCCTTCTGGGACATCATGCTTCCATCTAGACTCTGGGGGAGAATAGCAGGAAGCAGGTAAGTCTGTGATCCTCCCCCTCCCTCCCTCTACACCCTTAGATGTAGAACCTGTCCCTTTATTTCATTTAGCCAATCAACTTATTTTGGGATAGAATTCCCCCATCCCATGCACATACACATAATTCACCAATGGATTTGAAGTTAACCAATCATACCTTACCACTTTTTAATTCCATACTTCTGTGTAAAAAGGACAGGAACCTCACCGAACATAGCCACTTCCTTGGTAATAAGAAGGAGCTACATGGCAGTTTAACTCTCAATTGCCAGGCTGCCAGCTTAACATCCACACTTTATATATCTTTTGCAGTTAACCCAACAGCCTTTGTCCCAAAGCAAAACACAGTTACATATTAAACTTTTACCTCAGAAAAATAAGTTTCTTTACACACACAGATTTCCATTTTCCATGCTTCAAGAAAAAGCTGGGGATGATAGGAGTTGTCATCCAACACATCTGCAAGGCACCTGGTTGGGCAAGGCTAACTTAAGTTATGCCAATTAGCTTAAGAGACAAACATTTGTCATTTTCATCCTCAACTATCCATTTTACTTAGAGACAAATTATTTGCCAATATAATAGAATAATTTCCATACATTGTCGCCTCAGTTGGAAATTCTGGTACCCTGCCTGGAGGATTAATAGTATTGATGCTCCATTGAACTGTATCTTTTTTGTTACACTAATTTTATGACTAGCCTTTTTATTTGCTAAGATGTTACTGCTGTGAAAAAGTTTGCTGTCTAAACAAGGATTATTACCACAGGTGGGCCCAATGAATTATGAGCAAAACAAATAGTCTCTCTTGTTTAAGCATCCTGTTCTGCAACAGGGAGATTAGGGGGTAGGGATGGAGGGAAAAGAACCGAAAAAGAGGGATAACCAGAGCAGTTGCAGAACCATGTAACACCACTCTGTCACTAAAACACTATTGCATATATTTGTGATCCTCCACTATGGCACTTCCAGTGACACTGTAGGATCACACAGTCGCCTCTTTAGTGGCACTTCTGTTGCCTGGTTTTGCATAACTTTAGCCCCTTGATGACAATTGAACTTCTTTCTTCATCCATTCCCAGTACTTCATAATTTTATACATATTCCTCTTGGCCAATCTCTTCTTCGTATTTAGTTCATGTTCTCTCTCCTGCAACCTCTTACAGTTTTAATTTGCTGTGCTCACTCCAAAATAAGTTATGACACTTTTTTGTTTAATGTTGTTCATTTAATGGCTCTTTCTCCTTCTGTTCACTTCCCCAAGTGTATTGCTTCAAAAACACTATGCAAATAAGTTTGGTGTAATGCAATTTTAAATTTGTTTGCCTGATTCATTTGTGTGCTACTGAAATGTGCCTGAGCACAGGAAAATATATATTTATTTTCTTAATTTGCCGTGAGGTTGTATTATCAGCAGTTACATTTTGTGTAAATAAGTTTAGAGAGAGAAAGAGAGCTATACAAACAGAGGAGCTATAAAAGGGACAATAGCACTGAAACAAATAGTAGCCATTAATAAATACATGTACTTCTAAATTATTTTGACCTCCTAGTGTTTTATCACATTTCAGTCATCAATGTTTAACAGATTTATTTCATGATAGGCACCATCCCATATCCAGTGATTGCATAGCACAATTTTGGTAATAATCTTCTCTGTTATTAGAGTTGTTTTTGATGACAAAATGTATGAACTGCTATAAATAAAGTGCAAGGAGAGCTTCATTATGACTGAATGCAAAGTTTAAAAAAAACCCAGAACTTAATTGCTCTTGTTCTTCTACAGTGTAGAGTTTACACAGTCATAGGACAAATACATGAATCTTGTGGGTAAATACAAAGATTGTACTAACCCGTACATAAAATTAATAGATTGGTATGAGTGGCAGCATGAAACAATTTACCATTCTTCTTAACCTCAGAATTTTAAAAAGGCTCCCTGCATTTGAAACAGTGCAGAGTACAATGAGGACTTTAAAAGGGTCAGACTAGTTGTCTCAAGAGGACTCTTAAGAGCCAATTCCCTAAAGCAGTTTTTCCCACCCTGGTACTCTCCAGATGATTTAGACTTCAACTCCGATTAGTCCCAATCAGCATGGCTAGTGTTCAGGAATGCTTGGAGTTGTGGTCCAAAACATCTTGAGGATTAAGGATCAGGAAGGTTACCCTAAAGACTTAGGCCATGTCTACACCATGCAGTTATCCCGGGGTCATCTCTAGGTCATCCCTGTGCATCAACCGGGACAACCAGAGACTTTCCCCAGGATGATTGAAACCGGGGATGTCCCATTTTTTCTGCAGTCCCGGGACAACCCTGAGGACCGTGGCTAATGTGGCACGGGCTCCTGACTCCTCAAACGAAATGGGGGGTAGCAATTTAGCCATCCCTGGGATGGCAGGGGGGTTAGGCATGGAGTTTGGCAAGGGATTACTTACGTTTTCGCTGTGTGAATGGCCCCTTTTAAAATAATAATAATAATAATAATAATAATAATAATAATAATGGCGGCCACGCCGTCCCTCTTCCCTTCTGGGATACCACGCAGCCATATAGACGCTGGGGGAGATTCACGGAAACAGGTAAGTCCGTGATCCTCGCCCTCCCTCCTGCTACAATGAACCCCAATTCTGATTTTCCTGGCTTGTAATATCCCTTTACTGATAGAAGAGCCCTGATTTCTTTTATAGTCTGTTGGCTAGAGAATGGATTGCCTCTTCCCTCATATTTTCGGCAGGTGTTGCAATCTGGCAGCACTGACTGGAGAAAATACTTCACAATTGTCTTAGTTCTGAAGAAGGATTAGAGGGAGCATGGAGGACAGATGCTATATTTGTAGAGACTTAATGGAAGCATATGCCTAAAGGTATACAAAATGGAGACTTTGTCCTCTACAATGGCTGCAGGAGAATCCGATGGATTTCTTTTGTCCTTGCAAGCCTGCATCTGAAATACCACTGGGGGGCAAGCCATTGACAGAGCAATTTGGAGTAGTAAAATGCAAGTAAAATGTTTGAACAACTAAGGTGTTTATGAGATCTGTCATGGCTCCTCTCTCAATTTTCCCAATGGAAAATAGCTTTTCCTATTCTAAAACAATTGTTGAGAAAGGAGGGGAATTCATCTGTTCCCCAACTTTGGCCTCATCAGAACACAAGGAAGAAAATTCAAAAGGATGTTGCAAAAATAGTAAAAGTTCTGCATTATCAAGAGTTCCGAATGAACTGGAGGAAGCTAAATTGCCCTCATCTCGAGGTAATCATAAATGGTATGCCCTGCTACATCATCTTTTATTTAATAGTGTGAGGATAGCCTTAGCAATAGATATCACAGTCAATTTGCAGGGATAATTGAAATTAGAGACACTACTGAATCTCTTGGCAAGTTTATGTTGTGCATAGATGTAAGGAGGAGACAAAAGGAGAGCAAAGCTCTGGTGCTATGTAAAAATATATTTTTCTTTATTTCTTATGTCTTATCCTCTGTATGCTCGACGCGTTTCGGTGGTGAAACCTTCGTCAGGAGCTACACAAAAACTAAAATATAAACATAAAATCATTAAAGATTGTCTTAAGCTAGCATGAAAACAACACCCCTACACCAACTGAAGCATATCTTAGTATACATTCTTTTGCTATCCAAGAGAAACACCAGAAATATTCAATATTCATATAGATGTAAGCCCATAGTTCTATTCATGTACCCTATTACATTTTCTTGCTTCCTTTCAGGGCTTAATATCAGCCGATTTTATGGAAGACTCTTACTGAATTGTAGTGAGTGCATTTTTTCTCTGAGGAGGGCTGATGGTTCACTGCCATTTCTGATCATTTCCACCCATGTTGGGATTATTGCTTGGACATGAAACATCATGAGACAGTGCCTAGTATAATGAATAATAAACAAGAACACCCCCTGCTGCCCCAGGCATGACGTGTGTGTGTGTGTGTGTGTGTGTGTATCAGGAGCCTTCGGTAACAAATGTTTTAGATTTCAAATTTTGTTGAGAGTTTCATGAAGTGTAAAGAGGCCAGTTTTGTTAATTTCATCAATTAAAGACCGAATGGCTATTAATAATTTTTCTAATGAGGGTTCTTATTTGGTGGATCCCAGCACTTCATGTTGAGTCCAGTTATTCTTGGAGAGGAAAGCCAGCTCTTTACCACTCAGCCGAACTTGGGAAGAAGTCTGCCACCTTCTGGATGACAAAAAAACCATGCCTGTCATTTTAGCAGTACCTGTATACAACGAAGAAAGAGGAATCCCATATAAGATCTCAGCCTTCTCATTCTACCACTCTGATTCTTTCTTTTGGAGCACCCTGCTTGAGTTTCAGTACTTTCTTCTCTTTAGAAGCACTCCTTAACACCAGGATTTTATGTGCTCCTAGCTAAAAAAATAATAATTAAATTCTTCACCCAGATAATCTGAATCCTACATCTAGATAATCTGAAACACTGAATTCTGTTTTTTTTGTACAAAATATACAAATGTGAAAGTTTTCATTTTTATATATTATTTTCCTGCATTTTTCTGTATTGCATAATGCGGGTTTAATAGGCATGAGAATGAGTCATGAATTATGCAAGACAATGAAACCCATACAAGGTCTTATTCAATTGCTCCTCTAGCTTCTGAGGTTTCAGAAGGTATTGCCCAGACACATTCATGCATATCCTTTCAACTATAAGGTCTAGAAACTTACTTTTAAAAAACCTAAATTTTGCACTCGATACCACATTCTGAGCTTTTCTGCACTGTCACAGAATTGCAGCATGTGCACAGCATATTTCTATTTTTATTTCTTTACCAGTTTAATCCAGAAAAAATGCAGCTAGTTAGTTCTGTGTCATGTCTCCTTCCTTATTATTGTTTCTTTACTCGTACTTATTATAAGAAGGCAGGAAGAGGATTCCTTCTCTTACATTCAAAGCCCATCTCTTATCTTCAAGCTCCATGCACATTTATGGTGCAGTGCAAATTATAAAACAGTAGTTCTTAATGTAGGATTCACAATAGATGCCAGCTTTGTACAATTCTTGCTCTGATTCAGCTCTGCAATTTTACAGAGACTGCATAGACTCTGAGATTGAACATTTCTTCATACTTTCATAGAAGCATGGAAAGCGAGAAAACACATTTTTACTACTTTTATTACTAAGATTTTACAAGTTGGAATTCTAGTAGGATCACTGGAGGAGAAAACTGTAGAAGGATATCCTTTGGGAGGGAGAAGTGCATATTTTTCATTCTTTCCCTTCTCCAAAATGATTTATCTGAATGTTTTCTCCAAATAATGGTGAAGAAGAGAAAAGAGGCCAAGAAGAATACAAACATTCCCTGGGATCCTGAATGGAAAGCAACTTTTGCAGATTGTACTTTTTCCTGCTGCCCTTTGTGTACCCCCTTAAATCTGCTCTGGAGGTTGGGGGACAGTTGGGAGACTGCAGGGATCAGCAAAAATGGCTGGATTTCAGTCCAATCCATGGCTGAATGGAGTCCTTCCATTCATGGAACACTAGTTAGAATCCACACCTATGTGCTTATTTATAGAATTTGGAGCATGATTGGTGGGAGAGTAAGATCACAGAGGCAGGCTGGAGAAACATGTTGAAATTTTCTGATGAGTATCTTGCGGCTAAGCTGCTAGGATAGAATGAAAAGAATGGGATTGTTTTGAAGCGCAAAAGAAAAGTGCTGTACTGGAGAAGAAAACAAGTGTGATTGGAAGCTAAGGCCGGAGAATGATAATTAAATGTTGCAAAAGTTTAAAGGAGGTAGAAAATACTGAAATTGTTGTACAAGTGGGAGAGATAATGGGGTAACAGTGTGAGGAGTGGGGGTGAACAGAAAGATAATATAGGGCTTAATAATGAAAGCTGACGAGGAGAATGAAACATGCTGAAAGAGCAAAAGCATATAGCGGGAATCAAGGCAAGGTTGAGGGTATTTGAAGGAGAAGAGAGGCAGTGCAATTGTGGAGCAAGTTAAAAGAAAGTGTACAGAGGATGAGGGCAAAGAATAGAAGCAATTGAAAAATCATCAGTTGCTGAGTGATGGGCAGAAAAGACAGGAGATGTGAATCATGTAGAACTACTTCATTAGTACAAAAATGGTCTTGATAAATCAAATTTGAGTGCGCATTTCCCTTTTCTTTTCAGACTTGATATTAGGAACTTACCCACACAACGATAAAAGAGAATATCAAAGCGTTGGGACTACAAAAGGATCTAAGAGCCTATGTTCATAGAGTGATGCAATCCCACGCTCTATACAGGATCATGTGGGGGACTCTGTTGCATATACCAATGGTGAATGCATTCCCTTTGTACTAATTCTCCCATGATCAGCCTTGGCATCTCCAAGTTAAAGGATCTCAGGTATCTTCTCCAACTGGAGAGTGCAGCCATCGTAGTAGACACTGTTGACTAGATGGACCAATAGTCTTACTCAGTATAAGGCAATGTCATATTTTCAGGTTTTAAAAAAAGGATTTCAGTGAGTATGTTTTTAACTTTAGGATGATTTTGCTCTTGGCTGTTTTTTAGTTTCTTTCCAAAAGTGCAGTTTCCCTGCAAATAAGCATGGAAAACAGTAGATGCAATGAGACCTTGGGAAAAGAAGCACATATGCTGCCACTGTTGGAAGGACAAATATAATGTTTGTATTGGTGGACCAATTGCTGTAACCACACCCTAGGTTTTGGGTACTGCACAAATAATATACGTTGAAGAAAATTAGTAGAAATAATGTATATTTGGTTTTCTTTCTTCAAAGTTATCTTTCATCTGCCACCTCCTTTTTTGCAAACTGCACACTCTCCACAAGTCTATTTTGGATTTTACTCGAAGGTTGGAGCATTTAAAAGAATTGGTACATTTCTACCTTTTTTTGGTGTGGGCGAGCTCATTTTAAAATAGTTATGCATATATCGGAAGCTGTTCATAAGTCCAACATTGAAAAGCACATTCCACCTTCAGAGGTAGAGTAGGAAAATAGGAATTACCTTCCATTTAACTTTGGATGAACAATTTATCGGCTATTGAATAGTATAGAAATGTGATATTTTTACAGCTTAATGAGCAATTACCTATATCTGACAAAATCAAGGAAAACACCTTCTTTCCCCACTCTTCAACCATATTTCTTACTCTGTTGAAACACCTCATAATAAGACTAAGGTAAATAATCACAGTGAGAGGAATCACATTATCACTATGGTTAGCCCCAAACCATAGCTTGGAACCAAGTTTAGATGTAGGCTTGCAAACTGTGATTTGAGCTAACAAAGGAAAGGGGCAAACGCAATACAGATGTAATGCTCCAAAAGTGAAAGGACAGGGCATGCCTCTCATGAGTAGCAAACATAAGAAGAGCCATACTGGATCAGACCAAGGTTCATCTAGTCCAGCACTCTGTTCACACTGTGGCCAACCTGCTGTCGACAAGGGATCCACAAGTAGGACATGGGTGCAACAACACCCTCCCGCCCATGGTCCCCAGCAACTGGTGCATATAGGCTTACTGCCTCTGATACTGGAGGTAGCACATAGCCATCAGGACTAGTAGCCATTCTTAGCCTTCTCCAGGAATTTATCCAGCCCCCTTTTAAAGCCATCCAAATTGGTGGCCTTCAACACATCTTGTGGTAGTGAATTCCATAGTTTTAACTATGCATTGTGTGAAGTGTTACATCTGCAGTGGGCTTTAGGAGATACAGTGTACAAATAAACAGAGCCAGGATCCTCTTTCCACTGCACAATAAAATTTCTGTGCTGTTAGTCTCATGAGTAACATGTGTTCCCATCATGTTTTTATTTTCCTTAGAGATTGTTATTATTATTATTAATTACATTTATATACCGCCCCATAGTCGAAGCTGTGTGGGCGGTTTACAAAACTTAAAAGCTTGAACATTAAAAAGTCAATATACAAAATTTAAAACCATAAACCAGCTGATATTTAAAACATTTTAAACTTTTAAGCCTGGCCACAAAATCAGTTAAAACCTCAACTTAAGATGTTAAAATGCCTGGGAGAAAAGAAAAGTTTTGACCTGGTGCCGAAAAGATAACAGAGTTGGCGCCAGGTGGGGCTCATCAGGGAGATCATTCCATAATTGGGGGGCCACCACAGAGAAGGCCCTTTCCCTTGTTGCCGTCCTCCGAGCTTCCCTCGGAGTAGGCAGCCAGAGGAGGACCTTTGATGTTGAGCGTAGTGTACGTGTAGGTTCATGTCGGGAAAGGCCTTCCATCAGCTATTGTGGTCCCAACCCATGTAGGGCTTTATAGGTTAAAACCAGCACCTTGAATCGGGCTCAGAAATGTACAGGCAGCCAATGCAAGCGGGCCAGAATCAGTTTATATGTTTGCACCTTCTGGTCCCTGTTACCAATCTGGCTGCTGCATTTTGCACAAGTTGCAGCTTCCGAACCGTCTTCAAAAGCATCCCCACTTAGAGCACATTGCAGTAATCTAACTTGGAGGTTACCAGAGCATAGACAACTGAAGCCAGGTTATCCCTGTCCAGATAGGGGCATAGCTGGGCCACCAACCAAAGTTGGTAGAAGGCACTCCATGCCACTGAGGCCACCTGAGCCTCAAGTGACAGAGATGGTTCTAGGAGAACCCCCAAGCTACAAACCTGAGCATCTTTATAGTCAAGCTTGCTAGATAACAATTTATTTAATGGAAATTGGTTTTCCAAGCACTAGCCCAATTTGCATTTATTCAACTCAGTAGAGTTATTTGGGTATCCATTGCTATTATTAAATGCTTTCCCATATATTGTCAATTGAAAATCATTGTGTTGTGCTGTGAGGAAGTGTTAATGTCAATTATTGAATACTAGTGCAAGTGGAGTCTATTTTCTTCATTCAATTCACTGCTAAGCTAATTCGTATACATTGTTCTATTTACATGTCTTGTAGGAGAACATTCACACTAAAATGGCTGATTGCAAACAGGGGATAATAGTTTTTCCACTGGTTTTGTTTCCCAACCTGTTGTTTGAGAAATTCTATATAGAAGACAATGTGTTGGGTTAACTTGCTAACAATATAGCACAGTAATGTCTCTGGTAATTTAGAAGAATAAATTGCAGTAGACAGTCCTGCTCCCAACATGTATAGAGCCCTTTATCACCTTTGGCTTAACATGCAGAGATCAGGAGCAGTGCCAGTTGGTACTGCCCTCTGGAGGAGTGGATTCCTGGATTTTTAATGCAAATGTGTTCCAGATACTTTGATTCTTTAAATAAGAATAGAGAAGGAAACTTACTAGGTATAGACACAATCATACTTTTAAGAGTGACTGAAAAAACACAGGTCATCATTGGAGAACATTTTATTTTATTCCTGGTCGACAGCTGGTTGGCCACTGTGTGAACAGAGTGCTGGACTAGATGAACCCTTGGTTTGATCCAGCATGGCTCTTCTTATGTTCTTATTCTCAAGGTCTATCCAACGTTAACTGTGAGTAAAAGGGTTAACATTTGAGATCAACCCCTTAGGGGGAAAACACGATTAAAGCTGGGGTTTAACCAGTTCTATTTCACACAAATGTGAGGGGATTCATTTATGGCCAGAAATGAGGGAAAGCACTGCTTAATTGAGGACAGATTACAAAAGCCTGACACATAATTATGTTCATTAAGGTTTGCCAGCACAAATGTACATAAGTAGATTTCTTTTGTGGGTTATAAACCGAGACTTTTGGTGTTCCAAAGCAATTGATTCAGTTCAAGGAAACATTATATTTTAACTAATTCTAAATGGTTCTGATGTTGTGTTCCCCCTGCTTTCCTTAAAGTCTAGAAAACTGATAGGAGAATGAAGTGAAGATTATGGATTTGATCCAGACTTCTCATGAGCAGAATTTTACTCATGTGAAGCTCTTAGTGGTCGTAAGCAGTTTAAACTGATTCCCCCTTCCTTCTGCAGCCACCCTGAACATTTCTTCTGCGGGATTGAAGGACCCTCCAGAACAGCATTTGAGGTGGCAGTGGGAGATGTAATCAGTGAAAATCACCTCCTCTACATTCCTCCAGTAAAAGTCTGCTGGATCAGAATCCCTTATATATTCAGAGGGCCAAATGTGGATCCAACACTGTGAATCTGAGTTCTCAAAGATAAAAACTAGGGATGTGCACTGGATCGGACCCGATCCACGATCCGAGTCCGGTCCAGTGGGAAATCGGATAAATTATCCGATTTCCGATCCCGCAGCTGGATCGGCCGATCCAATCCGAACCGGTCCGAAAAGGCTCCGAACCGGTTCGGCGGATCGGCGGGCGCCCACTGGCGCCCACCGCCGCTTCCATTGGCGGGCGCCAGCGGGCGCCCGCCGATGAAAGTGGACAGCGGGGGGGGGGGGGGCGCTTACCTTCTCGGCCCGTCCGCTCCCGTCCGGCACTAGCAGCTACTACCAGCGGGCTCCGCGGCCTGCTCCAGGGTGGCGCGCCGGGTGATGTCATCACCCGGCGCGCTACTCTAGAGCAGGCCGCGGAGCCCGCTGGTAGTAGCCGCCGGCGCCGGACGGGAGCGGACGGGCCGAGAAGGTAAGCAGGGGGTGCGTGGAGGGGAGGAGGGGGCGCGCGGAGGGGGGGAGGGGGGCCCTTACCTTCCCGGCCTGGCCGCTCCCGTCCGGCGCCGGCGACTACTACTACCAGCAGGCTCCGCGGCCTGCTCTAGGGTGGCGCGCCGGGTGATGGGCCGAGAAGGTAAGCAGTGGCGGGGAAGGGGGCTTACCCCCCCCGGAGCCGTCCGCTTCTATCTGCTGGCGCCCGCGGGCGCCAGCGGATGGAAGCGGACGGCCCCAGGGGGGGTAGGGAGCGTGGGGGAGGGGGCTTACCTGCTGGGGCCGTCCACAGCGGACGGCCCCGGGGGGGAGGGAGTTAGGCCCCGCTCACCCACCCGCCGCCATTTTTTTCTCATAGACTTGCATTGCAATGCAAGTCTATGGGGAAAAAAATGGCGGCCGATCCAAAAATTTCCGGTTTTTGGGTCGGGATTGGACTCGATCCGGTCCGGGGGGGCCTCCGATTTTGTCCGAACCGATCCGTGACAAAATTGGAGGTCCCGATCCGGGTCCCGATCCGATCCGGGGGGTCCGTGCACACCCCTAATAAAAACACTACAGATATATGGTTTGTTGTATCAAAATAATTTCAAGCATAATGGCCACCAACTAGATGCCGATGAACATGTTAGAATCCCACCATGAGCTATGGAAGATGGAGCACAAAAAAATCATATGGAGTGCTTTCCCCACTATAGTTTTTAATGGGAGAAGCCACACGTATACATCTAGAATACTGCTGGATCGCTGTAGGGATTTTTTAAAAATCGGAAGTATATTTCATTCTTGCCACCAGCATTGCCCCACAGTTTTCTTGGAACAAGTTTCTAGAGTTTCAGTATTGTTTCATTATACATTTGGAATTTATATTCCTTGGATTTGAATACATATGTGTCATGAATATATGAATAATACTTAAATAGGCTCTGCCAAGAGGACCCACTAAATGTGTAGAGATCAGGGATGGGATCCCTCTTCTCCCTGTTGTACCCTGTTGCAGTCTTCTGCACATGGCTTGTCTACAGTAGATGAGTGTAGAGGAATCAAACGATATGCACACATAATTAACCAATCCTGAGCGAAGGAGATTAAATCTAGGAATATGCTTGCATTAACATTTAATGCCTGAGCTGCTGTTTTTATTTAGGTTAAAGCAATCTTGTGACTCCTTAAACACTAATATATTCTGGTATAAGCTTTTGTGGATACTGTCTACTTGGCTCTCTAAACTGTAGTATTCCAGTACTAAAGCAGGAGCAATAATAAGGGTAAATGGAACAAGATTTTGAATTGGTGTGCATGCAATTTTTCTTCTTCTCTGCATCATGCATGAGCTCAGACCTGAGACTAGTATTAGGAGTGAATCACTTGCTAGCATTGCTATATATTTCCAAGCAAAAATAGATACCTATGATTGTGGATTTGCCTCATAAAAAGGAGAATACGTGTACACAAATGGATATAACAAATTGGTATTGCCAGGTAAAATTCCTTTCAGTACAACAACAGGGTTACAACCAAGCTTCTTAATTTCTTTTAAGTCATATAAAACTTTTTCCTCTGTCACTGCACACACACACACACACACACACACACACATAAAGATTTTCCATTTCCACCCAAAACTATAAAAGAAAAAAGTTTATCCAACACCTGTACCAGTATAATGACAGAGTAATTCAACACCAATGAACTGTACTGGGACATAAATTCGTCAAAGAACAAACATTCAGGCTCAATTAAAACGTACTTTTACTTCACTAAGTTGGAGCCTGATTCAAATAACAAGTTGTGCTTTTAAGAAAACCCCATGTTTTCTAATTGAAAATGGCTTTGCCTTCATCTATCATATTTTTTTTTATCAGGCTTGGCTGTTCAACACGAGCCTGGAGAAATGTTTGATAAAGCCACAAATGAGTTAGTATATTTGAAGTTAGGGTGATGTTTTTTGGCATTGTGGGTTTTGTTAGAAGTATATGATGCTACACATTAAAAAAAGTGATTTCTGATTTAAAGGAGAAAAAGTATAATACTGTCAGCATCTATCCTAAATAGAACATAACACCAGTCCTAAAATGGATGTTGTTAGAACTTATTTTGAGGAGATGTTGGCTTTCACATGCTATTTCACAAATATTTCCCAAAGGGAATGCACACGCATTCATGGATGTGTATATCTATATCTATATCTATATATCTATATCTATCTTTCTATCTATCTATATTTAATGTAGGTGGATAGATTTGAAATCGCCTGTTAAAATAAACCAGCTATATTTTCAGGGTTTAGTGAGGGAACAGAAAAGACCAAAGTAGACCACAGAAAATTTGTGGAGAAATTTTTACAGCACTGTTCTCTGATGATTTAGTTTGTACCACAAGCTTATAAGGCAAAGAAAGTCCATAAATGAATTGTATTCATTTATTTAAACAACAACAAACAACAAAAACAGTATTTTAACTAGGGGTGTGCACGGACCCCCCGGATCGGATCGGGACCCGGATCGGGACCTCCAATTTTGTCCCGGACCGGTTCGGACAAAATCGGAGGCCCCCCGGACCGGATCGAGTCCGATCCCGACCCAAAAATCGTACATTTTTGGATCGGCCGCCATTTTTTTCCCCATAGACTTGCATTGCAATGCAAGTCTATGAGGAAAAAATGGCGGCGGGTGGGTAAGGGGGGGCCTAACTCCCTCCCCCCCCGGGGCCGTCCGCTGTGGACGGCCCCGGCAGGTAAGCCCCCTCCCCCGCGCTCCCTACCCCCCCTGGGGCCGCCCGCTTCCATCCGCTGGCGCCCGCGGGCGCCAGCGGATAGAAGCGGACGGCTCCGGGGGGGGGTAAGCCCCCTTCCCCGCCACTGCTTACCTTCTCGGCCCGTCCGCTCCCGTCCGGCGCCGGCGGCTACTACCAGCGGGCTCCGCGGCCTACTCTCGAGTAGCGCGCCGGGTGATGACATCACCCGGCGCACCACCCTGGAGCAGGCCGCGGAGCCTGCTGGAAGTAGTAGGCGCCGGCGCCGGACGGGAGCCGCCGGGCCGGGCAGGTAAGGGCCCCCCTCCCCCCTCCGCGCGCCCCCTCCTCCCCTCCACGCACCCCCTCCTTACCTTCCCGGCCCGGCGGCTCCCGTCCGGCGCCGGCGCCTACTACTTCCAGCAGGCTCCGCGGCCTGCTCTAGAGTAGCGCGCCGGGTGATGACATCACCCGGCGCGCCACCCTAGAGCAGGCCGCGGAGCCTGCTGGGAGTAGTAGGCGCCGGCGCCGGACGGGAGCCGCCGGGCCGGGCAG
The DNA here is from genome assembly GCA_029215795.1 of Anniella stebbinsi. Taxonomy (NCBI): domain Eukaryota; kingdom Metazoa; phylum Chordata; class Lepidosauria; order Squamata; family Anniellidae; genus Anniella; species Anniella stebbinsi. Next base: position 196,153,959 of record JARDYH010000003.1, read on the forward strand.
GTAAGGGCCCCCCTCCCCCCTCCCCCCTCCGCGCGCCCCCTCCTCCCCTCCACGCACCCCCTCCTTACCTTCCCTGCCCGGCGGCTCCCGTCCGGCGCCGGCGCCTACTACTTCCAGCAGGCTCCGCGGCCTGCTCTAGAGTAGCGCGCCGGGTGATGACATCACCCGGCGCGCCACCCTAGAGCAGGCCGCGGAGCCTGCTGGGAGTAGTAGGCGCCGGCGCCGGACGGGAGCCGCCGGGCCGGGCAGGTAAGGGCCCCCCTCCCCCCTCCGCGCGCCCCCTCCTCCCCTCCACGCACCCCCTCCTTACCTTCCCGGCCCGGCGGCTCCCGGCCGGCGCCGGCGCCTACTACTACCAGCAGGCTCCGCGGCCTGCTCTAGAGTAGCGCGCCGGGTGATGACATCACCCGGCGCGCCACCCTAGAGCAGGCCGCGGAGCCTGCTAGTAGTAGTAGGCGCCGGCGCCGGACGGGAGCCACCGGGCCGAGAAGGTAAGCGCCCCCCTCCTCCCCCCCCCGCTGTCCACTTTCATCGGCGGGCGCCCGCTGGCGCCCGCCAATGGAAGCGGCGGTGGGCGCCAGTGGGCGCCCGCCGATCCGCCGATCCGCCGAACCGGTTCGGAGCTTTTTCGGACCGGTTCGGATTGGATCGGCCGATCCAGCTGCGGGATCGGAAATCGGATAATTTATCCGATTTCCCACTGGACCGGACTCGGATCGTGGATCGGGTCCGATCCAGTGCACATCCCTAATTTTAACCCAATAGGAAAGTTGCTTTCTTCTCACAAAATTGTTACTGCTATTCCTCAGAGGTTTCCTGACATTTTGAATAAAAAGAGCAGCAAAAGAATACATTGTTGAATGTTAAGGTTTGGCTGTTAAATCAGAAATAATTATCACAGACTATAGCAGGGACCCAGAGAATTGCATTGGACATGTCCAGTAGGATTTTGGATGTTTACCTTAACAGACCATTCTGCCACTGATAACGCTGTGACAAACTGACAACCCGCTTGCTCATCACTTCTGGCCTGCGGACATGATAGCACACCTGGCATAGCCCAAGACTAGTCTGTCTAGCAGTGTCTTGTTTTAGCTTAAGCCTTACAGATCATTTCTCTTAATGCTTGAAAACTGAAATCGCCTGAGCATAATATTTTGAGTTCATGTATACTTATTCTTTTCTTCTCATTTTTCAAATTCAATATATTAAAATGTATTTCTTGCCTACATGTTTTAAATAATCTTTCTTGCAGCATTCTTACAGCGACAAGGAGACAGCAATGAATATTTTAAATTATGTGTAATATGATCTAATGTATCATAATTTCTTTCTGGTATACATATTTACATTTTCCTACATTCCCAATAGTAAACTAGTTTTGCATTGTGACAATCCTTGATTCATTATCTCCCAAGTCTGTACTTAGTATCATTTATATTTTTGTATTATAAAGAACCCACGTCTGATCAAGGAAATGAAAAGAGAGCTGCTGTGATGTATATTGTCAGCAATCATCTTTTACAAGTGACTCCCCTGTTTTTCTTTTGGAAAGGCACTAAGGCGTGAATTGAAGGATAAAGAACAGGCCATTCTAAATGCTGTAGACCAAGCCCGGGTGTTTCTTGCTGATCAACCGATTGAAGGCCCTGAAGAACCAAGAAAAAACTTGCACTCAAAATCAGGTCAGTTTTCAACATCATCTTCAAATTTGATAGATACATTTTTTAGAACAATTTAATGAATAAACCCAAGTTCTTAAACTAAAGTAATTATTTTGTTAAATATGCAAAAATGCTTGCTTTGATAAGTATTCATTTTCTTCAAAATTATTTAATGAATTGTGCATTGTTTTATGTAACAAGTGACCACAGAATTCTTACTGGAAACTCCACACAAGCCAAGGACCTTTTAAATAAAATAAAGTTTGTAAGGCAGCAAAACTTGGTTGTTTTAGACTATTACTACATTTAGTGAATTGTCCAGAAGATGAGGCAGTTCTAAGAGTGGCACTTGTGAATGTGGTTTCTGCATGTTTTTGTTTTTATAATCGGTTGTCAGATTTGATATGTAGAGACATATTATCCAGACTCTCTGCCTGGCAGCCTAGTCTCCTCTGCAAATCAACGAGGGTGGTATAATTAAGAAGCTATAAATCACATCACTCAAATGTTCACAATGTTCACTTAAATGTTTGGTGTAACGTCATTAAAGAGATGTGAGAAATAAGAAAGCAGACTAGGAATTTCTCATCGCAGCACCAAAATGTCTTGCCCACATCTATTTCCTGGACCATTCTTTTATTTCTTACTCTCACTATTAAAGTATTACCAGCCTTATGAAAATGTGTGCGTGTGGGAGTTGTACAGGAATATAATTATGCATATCAAACATAGAGGAGATTCAAATATTAGTTTGCGTCTTCGTATTGCTCCTTCAAAATATATAAAGCAATCTGTTTTAGCATATGTTAATATGGATAAAGTTCATAGTAGCGTGCATAGAATGGTTCATTAATGGAGCAGTCCTGTGCTCCCTGGGAGGGCAGCTGAAGGGCCATGGGATGCTGTGGTATTCCCTCTCTGCCTGTAGAGATAGAGGTCTGCTACTGGAAAACTCCCTAGTACAGTGGCAGAAGGTTCCACTAGTCTTGTTGTATGACTGGCAGTGGGGCCAGAAATTGTGAGTTCTGAGAGAGTGTCATGGAGACTGTGGATCCACAGGTTCTCAAGTCTTCTGATTTCTCCAATGTTCCCCTGAAATAGGCCTGGAGCTGTCATAGTAAGTTGGAGTCGATGTAAGGGGAGAAAAAAAGTAAAAAGAAGGAGGAGGAGGAGGAGTAAAGCTACTGCTCCAAGGCTATGGATGTGGTGGAGCAACCACTGCAAATGCTCTCCCTCTCCCCCTTCATAGGATTGCTGTGCTTATGGGATAATAAATTAATTTTATTTCATGGTTGGCTTTTCCTGGCCTACTTTCGATTATTCCATTGGATTGCTGTGCTCATGGGATAAGAAATTAATTTTATTTCATGGTTGGTTTTTCCTGGCCTACTTTCGATTATTCCATTAATTGGGAGCATGTTGTATTGTAGGAAATTCACTATTATAAACACTCATCTTTTAATTAATTTTTTTGCAATTGTATTCCGTGCAACTTTTAGTTTTCCTAGTTTCTTAAGTTATGGCTTTACATTATGAATACCTGCTGATTAAAACAAATGAAGGTTTTCCCCAGGCTAGTTCTTGCCAGGCTCCTTTACTGGATCTTGTCCCCAGCTGTTCTGAACAGTCAAGTGGATGCTATGCTACATTAGGTAGCTTTGATGAGATGATGCATGTATAATCTAACTTTAATCTAAATTGGGAAAATTATTAAGAAAAATATTTTTCCAAGTTCAAATTTGTTCAGACCATTACATTATGAGAAGATGGTAATCAGTAATATTCATTCTGCAGTTGAGAGTATGAGGTTTATGAGCAATGCTGTGGTAAATTGCTTCATTTAAAGACTAGCTGGGTTTTGAGTAGCTAATTAACACCTGGCTTTTTCCAACTTAATCATATTTATATAAAAAAAATCAAATGATACAAACTCCAATTCAGAAGGCCTTGAAGCTTTAAATTGTATATCTACCTGAGAATCCATGTAAATTTCAACCTCTTCTGCCCACTCCATTCATAGACATTTGACCCTCCTTTTCTGTTGTACAAGCTTATTGGAGCTCTGGGAGGGGAGCTTCTATTGGTGCCAGTGGTGACAAGCTTCAGGAGTTTGATCTGCAGGAAAAGATTACCCCACCCTCCTCCCCATGCACTGTGGTCCTGTTCTTGATGGTTTAGGGGTTAAAAACATCAGACATCTTTAAAACATTCACATGTTTGACAACTTTGAGGAGCACAGCCATTCTGTCATCTCATTCCAACTTTGGATGGACCTTAGATCCCCTTTCAGGGGATGACTGTTGGTTCTAGTATTTATTATATGTGAGGGAGAAAAACATCTCTCTATCCACTTTCCCCACACCATGCATACATTTATACACCTTTGTCATGTCTGACCTTTCTCTCCTTTTTTCTGAGCTAAACACCCCAAATACAAGCTTTAACAGCCCCAAACACTCCCCTTTTTATACCCAGAGAAATGGGAGTGCTCCTCAATATCTACACATTTTCAAGACCTAGTTAGTATGGATATGTATACATTTTTCTTGCAATTGAACTAGTCAGAGAGCGAGAGATGGAGACAGGAGGAGAATGGATGATTTTAGAAGCAACCTGGTAAATACTGGTGAAATCCCCCTGGTAATATCAAGTAATTATTCAGTAGCACAGGTTATTTTGATAGATATGTCATTCTAAATTAAGCATTCACCATCTGTTCTGCAGTTTAATTACAAATGCAAAAAGTTCAATAAATCATCGTTGAATCATAAAAGAAATATTTGTTACAAGTGATTTACATGCATGCATGCACTTTATTTATGTGAGGCAACATCTGGCATAGCTGAATATTACGGGTTTAAAGAACAGTAAGCCTATTTGCACCAGTTGCTAGGGTACATAGGTGGGAGGGTGCTGTTGCACTGTGTTCTGCTTTGTTGGTCCCTGGTCAACAGCTGGCTGGCCATTGTGTGAACAGAGTGCTGGAGTAGGTGGACTCTCAGTCTGATCCAGCAGGACTCTTCTTATGTTCTTATGTAGCAGAGGTTGCAGCCACTATGAGGTAGCATTTGTTATTGCACATGGCACCTCCAAAGACTGCTTTGGAAGCTTTAAACCCAACGTTTATTAGGGGTGGTGACAAAGACACACAAGCGTAAGGCATCATCCTAGGATAATCTTATAGCCCTCATTAAGCAATATTTGATACTCTGGAACTGCTCAAAGTCATGTCATTTACACCCTATAAGGAAATACTTAGAGACCTGATGAATTAAGAGAAGAGAACGGTTATTCACTTTAGTGAATGGATACGAAATACCCTCAGTTTCTGTAGCAAAGCCAACATGAAAATCACATAATTATGTTGAAAGGAAACAAAGCTAATTAGGAGGAACAGCTAATTAAGGCTCTTAAGATGAGTCTGTTAGTACATTTTACTCCTTCTTACCCAGCAGGTGGCAACAGAAAATATCTACCTTTTCAGGGCTTCCATTTGGAGCTCTTGGAAGAAGAGGTGATTTTGCTCCTTTAGGCTTTTCTCAGGTTACCTGTTTTATAAGAGTACTTGCATCTATATAATCTCATATCTGTAGACCTATCTATATATGGTGCCTCATGCCATTGCTGTAAGTTGCAAAGGCAAGCAGAATAAAAAGCAGGCACAAGATGATGGCATTAAAATGCCACAACTTTATGGAGGTTGCATCCAAGCCAACACAGCCAATGCAAAGAGAAGTCTGATTAAGTAGCTAAGCCTTTATTTCCCAACTCTGATTATCCCAGTGAATCCATCTACCACCCGGCCACGTCAGCCATTGTTAAGCCCACCCATCAAATTCTATTAATGCTTCCACATTGTCTTGGCTTTTTCTCCCCTCCCCATCTTTTTATAGTTAGCACTAAACATACATTTCTCAAAACTAGCTTGTAGCTTTTGAAATTCCACCATAACTGAAGGCATAGTAAACTTTGTTTAACTTTGTTTGCAATAATGTTGAAACTGGAACAGGTAGATAGATGGGATCCCCTCACCCTACTTTGTGACAGGAAGTTTATTTAACATGTTTTCTTCTTCACCAAATTTTATTTTATTTATTTATTTATTATTTACTTTATTTCTAACCTGCCTCTCCATCCAGATCGAGGTGAGGAACAACAATAAATATAAATATAAAAATCATGAAATAGATAAACCATTAAAACAGATGTAAACAAATACATTATTAAAAACATCTTAAAATTCAATTGGATAGGTCTGCCGGAAGAGAGCAGTCTTCATGGATCTCTTAAATTCCAGAAGACTGCTAATTTGTCAAATCTCCTCCGGCAGACCATTCCACAGTCTAGGAGCGGCAGAAGAGAAGGTCCTCTGGGTAACACTCGTCAGCCTAGTTCTGGCTGACTGGAGTAAATTCTTCCCAGAGGACCTGAGTGTGTGGGACAGATTATATGGGAGAAGGCGATCCCGCAGGTAACCTGGACCCAAACCATGTAGGGCTTTAAAGGTAATAGCCAACACTTTATACATCGCCCGGAAACTAATGGGCAGCCAGTGGAGTGATTTTAAGATTGGTGTTATGTGATCACCCCTAGGTGTACCAGTGACCAACCGGGCTGCCATATTTTGAACTAGTTAAAGTTTCCAGACTAGGCACAGAGGTAGCCCTATGTACAGCACATTGCAGAAGTCGAGCCTCGAAGTTACCAGCACGTGCACTACTGTCTTTAGGTCTTCCAACTTTAGGAAGGGGTGCAGCTGGCATATCAGCCGAAGCTGATAGTAGGCGCTCCTGGCCGTCGCATCTATCTGGGCTGTCATTTGGAGCGACAGATCCAGGAGTGTCTTTCAGGGGGAGTCTTTCAGGGGGAGTGTAACCCCATCCAGAATTGGTTGACACACCTCCAATCCCAGATTGTGGCCTTTGACAGCAAGCACCTCCGTCTTGTCTGGATTCAGCTTCAGTTTGTTTTTCCTCATCCAGCCCATTACCGCCTCCAAACATTCATTCAGAGGAGACACACTATTTTTATTTATTTATTTATTACATTTATATCCCGCCTTTTCCCCTCCAAGGAACTCAAGGTGGCATACACGATGTTGTCGAAGGCATAGAGAAATATATTTGAGTGTCATCAGCATACTGATAGCACCCTGCCCCATGCCTCCGGATGATCTCTCCCAGTGGTTTCATATAAAAGTTAAACAGCATTGGGGAAAGGATGGCACCTTGTGGTACACCACATAGCAGCTCCTTCTTTGAAGAGCAGCTATCCCCAAGCATTACCATCTGGAACCTGCCCGAGAGATAGGACCAGAACCACAGAAGCATAGTGCCCCCGATTCCCAATCCCCTCAGGCGTTCCAGAAGGATACCATGGTTGATGGTATCAGAAGCCGCTGAGAGGTCCAGGAGTACCAACTGGGACACACTCCCCCTGTCAATACTGAGGCGTAGATCATCCACTAAAGCAACCATAGCGGTCTCAACTCCGTATCCTGCCCTGAAGCCGGTTTGAAATGGGTCTAGAAAATCTGTATCATCCAAAACTGCTTGGGGTTGGAAGGCAACCGCCCTCTCGATCACCTTGCCCAAAAATGGAAGATTTGATAACGGCCTATAGTTGTTAAGGTCCAGAGGATCCAAGGAGGGCTTTTTTTAGAAGCGGCCATACTACCGCCTCTTTTAAACATGTTGGAAAACTCCCCTCCCTGAGAGATGCATTAATAATATGTTGTAGATGTGATTGAACTGCATCGCCTCCCTGGATGACCAGCCAAGAAGGACAGGGATCGAGAGGGCAAGTCATCCTCCTCACTTGTCCAAGCAGCTTGTCCACGTCCTCTGTACTCACCAACTGAAACTGATCCAGTGTAATTCCACTCCTGGAGTTACTGGACACTCCTTTGTCAATTTCTGCTATAATTATGGCATCTAAGGCGGCTCTTATCTGAGAGATTTTATCTGTGAAATGGTCATTAAAGGCATCACAGCGAACTGCCGAAGGCTGTAAAATCGGGTTCAGGGAGGAAGGTGCCTGAGGTAGACCCCTCACCACCCTGAACAGTTCTGCTGGATGCGAATTCGCAGACTTTTTTTGCCACAGTACAAAGAAGTGTGTTAGCATGCCAGCTTGTGGTGAAAAGAAAACTGTAACCACAAATAAATATCTTATTTGTTAGCACTATTACTATGGGCAGCCACAGTAACTATGAATATAGCCTTGGGTTTTCTGGAATTCATGGGTTACTCATTAAACATGTTGGAATATCGGAATATTTATATCCAAGGTACGATTGTATCATAAGTGAATAGATTGCAAGGATCTTTATAGCTTATAAAAGTACATGTGTCTGGCTTCCACTCTGTAGTAAATGTCATTTTAAAACCAAGTTTATAAACAATCGTAGGGCTCTTTTCTAAAATTAAAATGCAGACACACTCAAAACATGATTGCAGCCAATATAAAAGTGCAGTCCCATTACACAGCAACACTGGATTAGAGCTATCCTTCAAATGACCTAACAATCTGGAGAATCCTGCATTTAATTACTATTGAAATAAACTCAGTTTATTTTCTGAGTCATTCCGAGAATCAGGAATAAATTCACACTCCATACCAGCCGTCCCCAATCCCCCAAATATCTTACTGTTTTCAAGTGCAGCCCCAGGAAAATGTGCTGATAGGGAGGAAAAGCCCCTTCCTACATCTCTGCCACCTCAGGAGTGAGTCTTTGCCTTCCACTTTGAGTTTTCTCAAGGCAGCACTTTAAAGCAGTCCCCCATTAAAGCAATAAAGAAATATCTCCCATCCTTCATCTTACCTTTGAAGAACTGCCCGTAAGACTTGGGACAAGGGGTGGGGTGAGATAGAAGCCCTTCCCCAATGGGGGACCCTCAGGCTGAGAGTACCCCCAAAGGGGTGGGCTTTTGATCCCCAGCACCGGTTTTCCTTGGGGCAGCTCTTCAAAGGAGGGTAAACCAGAAAGTCTTCTCATTTCTAGGCTTGAACCCAGCAAACCTTACTAGCCTCTCTAGTATTTATAGGAATATTTATTTATTTTTCTCACTCATGGATTAATAATTCTAATTTGTTTACTACTGGAGTGTTCTGGGAGTTAATATCACAGTAGCATTTATGTCCTATCAGTTTAATATACTTCTGCCATTAATGCTTTTCTTTTCCCACTGGTTTTACATGAGCATCTTTTCTAGCACACTGTTATCACTCTAACATAGGACACTATTTGTTAGGCCCTCAGATATCCCCTATCCCAGTCCAGCTCCATTTAAGTAGTGCAGTAGTGGAGTTTTAATTCAGTATTTGCCTCTGTTTGAACCCCATTTTTTTCCTGTGAAGGCCTTCAACGTTTTTCCTCATTAATTTGTTCTCATCTTGAGAGCCACCTCAGAGCCCACAGAGTGCTTCAGGATGAAGGGGAGGGAGTTGCAAGCCACCACAGGCAACAGCTGTATTGTTAGAAGGGGTTTGTGAAGACATCTTTACAATTCCACCAGAATACTCCTTTTTTCAAAAGTGTGATAATACTGACATTGAATTGTTTTCCATTACAGAGTTGACCCCTGAAGAAAAAGCACAGAAGATCGCCAGAGCTATGCGTAAGCAGTCTGCGGAAGTGAAGGAGAAGTGGGAAAGCCTCAATATCTGTGCCAGTGGCTGGCAGAAGCAAGTGGACAAAGCACTAGAGAAACTGAAGGACTTGCAGTGTTCTATGGATGACCTAGATGCTGACTTGAGAGAGGCAGAGAATGTGCGAAACAATTTGAAACCTGTTGGAGATATACTGATAGACTCACTGCAGGACCACATTGATAAAACAACGGTAAGCACAAGTCTCCCTTTGAATGTAATGCACATTGAAACAATGCCTGTGTGAAATTTGCAAAGTTTTGCAAAATTATGCTCAGATGTTCATAACCTGTGCCAGTGCCCTGCTATTCTTGTGCCTGGAATAAAATATCCTAGTCTGTAAAATATGTTCAAATGTTCCTATTTTATGTACGTTAGTGGGAACATACATATTTTATTTTATTGATTGCAATAGCAGTATGGTGGCAGGAGAAGACATAAGAGAGCAGATTATGTTTGTGGGAAGGATAAGATGACCAGAGAGCTTCGGCTATGGGGTGGTATATAAGTGTAAATAATAATAATAATAATAATAATAATAATAATAATAATAGAGAGAGGTACAGATAACTATGAAAAGCACAGAGGATCTGTTAGCTATTTCTTCCATTCCTCATTAAAATAATTGACCGAATGCAGTGTTCCCCTACCTGGTGCCCTCCAGCTGTTTAGGACTTCAGCTCCCATCCGTTCCAGCCAGCATGATCAATGTCAAGAATGCTAAATTGTGTAGTACAAAGCATCTGGACAGCAAAAGGATGAGGAAGGCTCATTTAATGCATCTTTTACTGATAGACATTTAGGGATGTTCCAAGTCATGCTCAGTTTCCCAACATGTGACTAGAGTCACCATATCATAACATGCGAAGAAAATGTGCATTCATGACAGCTTGAGATTTGTTCTATAGAGTCCTGTGTTTCTGAGATTGTTTTGGTTATATTTCTAACGATCAATGAATGTAGCTCTAAAATTCACCTGTGAGAGAAACACTGCAATTCATCCCACCATTGCCATCACATGCGACAGAATAACTCGTGGGTTATCCCATCTGCATTTTTTGTTTTTAAAATGACAACTTTGAGGTTGGATCTATGGAACTCATGATCACAGTTTTTAATGAAGTTCCCAGTTAGAATTCAGTTCTCTCACTGTTAGGGAATGCTGCCTCAGCTATAAAACTTTAAACTGTTGTCCCACAAATAAACTCTCCATACCTAAAAACAAACAAACAACCCCCCCCCCAAACCACCACACCCTCTGTTGCCTGCTTCCTCTGGCAATACATATGGGATTGACACCACCACTAGAGACAACCTTTCAAAATTAACCAAAATTATGATGTTTAAAAAGGGTAATTATCTCCAAGAGGGAATAAAACGTCCCTCTTCAAATAATAACGAGATTGCTCTGCTTGGTTGGTTACCATTCTGAATAGGTAAGAGAGTCTTCTCCAGCTAAATAATCGTTCAATAGCTTTCCCTTGAGATAAGATTTCCCTGAACTCCAACCTAACCAATTTCTCACAAGCAGGAACAGATGCTGTACACCAATCTTCCTCTGCCTTCAGCTCTTCTTGCTTCTTCTGGCTTCTATGATGATCCAGATATTTCAGGGGCAACTTGATGAAGGTCCCTGTGATCAGACATAATAAATAGTATTTTCTTCATAAAATGTTTTTAATTTTAATGGTAATTTTATGAGCAAACCAATTTATATATGATATATTTCTAAAATCACAATGTGATCTAGGTCTATAATGAACACTAAGAAATAGTGTATATTTTTTTCATTGTTCCCCAAATGTCTGTTTCCCCACATCCTCACCCTGGGAAAAACCATCCCCTGCCCCTGTCATGGCTTCAGATTTTTCAGAAATGTTATATCCCTAGCTCTACCTAAGCTTGACCTTGCATATTTATTTATTTTTTAAGATGGTGAAAATGTTTAGGCAGGCCTTTCTGGGATAGAATGATTTTTGCAATGTCAATTTGTCATTGTATTATTTTTATTGAATTATTGTAATTTTTTTTAAATTGTGGTTTTGGCATCTCATTTCCTTTTGAAAGCAAATGTAGAATATAAGTGGAGTTATCATCTTTCAAAACCAGAAAATCCTTGTGGCTTCCTTGCCATGAAGCAAAATAAATCTGCTCCTGTTAATGTCTTTGAACTTCCAATATGTTCCACCATGCAAACATAGGCTTTCATATATCATACGGCTGCAAGTCTAGAAATCCTAGAGTATGAAACACCTAGGACAGAAAATCTAAGGAAATATAGTCCTGAAGTCAGTGGGTGTTGTCTGTCCATTCATGGATCATCTGAAAAATAATGAATTGGACTGTTTTAGGGTAATGTAGCATTGCATACAAACACACAACACCCACCCTACGTTTCATTCCTGCTTTCAAATAAAGATTAAGCTAAATTCAATGGCACGTGATTTATATCCCTGAAGAACTTGATCAAACTTGATTTATATCTTCACTGCTGTTGATTTAAGCATGATATATACACTCTTTCGCCTTTCTCATTTTAATATAAATACAAGCTAATGCTTTTTCAAACTGTTGGGAATACCTCTTTCTACTTATAAGAGGTAATTTCTCATATCTTAATGACATTTGTATAAAGGAAGGTAAAGAGAAGGATATTATTTTTCAGTGTAAAAAATAGCATCTGTTGAGGATTATGGTGGACCATTAGCAATCTCAAAATCAAAAACTACCATTGAGACTGACTGACCAGTAATTCTTGGAGGAATTTGTAGTTAGAAATTGGGAAATTCTCCTGATTATCTAGAAATGCCAGATACGGATGAGCAAACTTTTTCCTGATTTTCCTGATTTATTTGAGACAATGTGCAGTTCACTAAGTGAGGATGAGCCTTGAATAAATGGAAATGCAGTGTCCTGACACTCTTTGGTGAATCTCAACAATTCTGAAGTGCCTTCATCTCATTTTCTTTCTAATTTCTATTATTTACTTAGTGGCTCTTTGTTTCCTGGTAACCTCCAAAATTTCAGACACCACCCAGCCAATGTTAGCCATCATTAGCAAAATTGTGGCTTTGTATTTACTGTAACACACACACACACACACACACACACCCCTACTAACCTCCTTAAGGGGAGGTTAGTAGGTAGGAACTTTCAGAGAGAGAATAAATGAGGGAACTTGCATGAGCTGTATACATATTTTGACTTCGTTCTTGTTGAGAGTAGGTGTCTATTTACTGTTCTAGGCATTTAGAGAAGAAATTGCACCAATCAACTTGAAAGTTAAAGCTGTCAATGATTTATCCAGCCAACTCTCTCCACTTGACCTTCATCCATCCTTAAAGATATCACGACAGCTAGATGATCTCAATATGCGATGGAAACTTTTACAGGTATCCTGCTTTCTTCGGTGAATTAGGAGTTAGGGAGGGTGTCCACCTGACACTTCTTTTGTATTGTAATACAGATTATTCCTTAACTGCTTTATCATTTATACATATAACAATTATACCCTGCCCGGTCTCAAAGACTCCCAAAGCAGCTTGTACATATTTTTTTTTTTAAAAAAAGACAGTCTTTGCCCTCTGGCTTAAAATCTAAAAAGATTCCACACCAAAGGAAAAAGGGATGGGGAGGAGAAAGGAAAACAAGAAAACTCATCCATCTTGATGTTATAAAGCTCTTGTAATGACCAGCCGTAACATAGATCTAATGCTGTAATGACTATAATGCAACCAGAAGTTGTTGGCCTCCTTTATCATGACCAGCTTCTTTAGAAGCAACATGCAATGACTGTGTCTCTTTTCTTTCCTCTCTTGAGTGATATCCTCCCTTTTCTACTATTTACTGCAGTTCAGTTCACACGAGGGACTGAATTAATCTCCGAAGACACATAGACATATTTCAGATTTGTATAATTGCATTATTTGTGTCAGTTTGTAAACTCCAGAATGTCTCCATAAATCATGGTTATTAACATCTTTTGAAAGTTGGCAGATATGTATTGATTTTTCTATTTATGATAAGTTTTTAAACTACCCTTCTACAGAAGTTATCAGGCTGGAGTACAAAACTGCCCTGCTTGCATTCTGCTTATATTGTCTCCATACCACTGCTGTTTCCAGTTACCCTGCTACACCTACTCTCAAGACTGCCTTAAATGCAGTGGCGGCTGGTTTGCCATATGTTCAATCAGCCTTCCCCAACCCGGTGCCCTGTGTTATGCTGGATTGCAACTCCCACCATTCCCAGCCAGCAATGGTCATGCTGGCTGGGAATGATGGGAGTTGCAGTCCAACACATCTGGAGGGCACTGGGTTGGGGAAGGCTGTGTTAAATGCTTGCATTAAACTAGGGAATGTGTACTCATTGTCCGTGTCTGATTTGGGCAGTAGCCTTCCCAGGACGAGCTTAGGGCCCTGCTTCCTTCTGGCAGGTTCTAGGCAGCATAAAGTGAGCATAGTGCATCTGGGGTCATCCCCTGGCCATGACACGAATACCTCCCATTATCAGAAGTGTTCCCTGCAATGGATTGGCAATGTTACCATCCCCATACCACACTGGAGGCCTGGGGGTATCTACAGAAGGGTCTAGTGTAGCCTTCCCCAGCCTGGTACCCTCCAGGCGTATTGATCTACTGCTCCCAGCATTTTTTACCATTGGCCATGCTGGCTTGGCTGATGAGGGGTTGAAGTTGAAAATGTCTAGACAGCATCAAGTTGGGCAAGGCTTGTCCAGTGCAATGTGGAGCCACCCAGCACAGATGAGAAGCAGTGGTGTAATTTCTTCTTTGCAGTGCCTGGAAAGTAGTGTGGCTAGTTCTAGGTTGACCTGGAGTGTCATCCATTCCAGATTCCACCATAAATTCCAGAGTTTTAGTGGAGCAAAATGGATTTCTATCTGCCCCCACCAGAGCATTCTAGAGACCGAAAGATTCCAATAATCCATAGTGCCAGAATCAGTTGACCTGGAAGAATATTCAGTGGAAATTTCACATTGAAAGAAATGGTCTTAGTTTATCTTCCTTCAAACTCTTGCCAGCAGCTTCATGTAATGCCTCACTTATCTCTGTTTGTTTCCTTTTCTGAGTCGAGACCACTTTTCAACCTCAGAAGGAAAAAATTGAGAAGTATGAAAGGTCTGAAAGGATGGGGAAGGGGAAAATGCTCCTTTATCTTTGACATCTGCAACCTGCAGAGTTTAGATGTATTCTGCTGAGAAACTGTGTGTCCTGTGAGGTGAAATTACTAGCATTTCTGAGGCATCTCGGCATTCCTTGCAATGTAATTTTGCGTTTGGGATGCTTTTTATGCCTTACGGAGGTTTTATGCCTTACGGAGGCTCCCGCTGCATGTGCAAGTGCAGTTTAATTAGTAAACCAGGAGGATGCCTGCCCATCCTGTCAACCAGCAAAACAGCAGGCTCCAAAGTAGTTCCTTGTAAAGGCAGCTGTAAGATCAATAGAATCAAAATGAGGCCTGCTGACTGTAGACATTTAGACGAGGAAAAGGGAGAGAGAAGCTGAAATTTCAATGGACAGTATTAGTCACTGTGAAAACCTTATTCGTTATTGATTTGCATTGCTTATAGGAAGATCATTACTAGCTTGTATTTAAACTTTAAAAACAAGAGAGCAGATGTAAATGGACAGAGTAATCTGCAGTATATCTGAAGTCTATTTGCTGCAATTGATTGCAGACCATTGTTTGTAATGGTGGCTGCTTTGTATGATCGGCTGAAACCATACCAACATTTTTGCTTGTTAATATTTGTACCTGCAGGTCTCTGTAGAGGATCGCCTTAAACTCCTACAGGAAGCACACTGGGATTGTGGGCCTGCGTCTCAAAATTTCCTTTCCAGTAAGTGCTCGTAAAACATACTGCTAAATTGTGTGGTCTTATTCTGAGGGATGGAAAAGCAGGTTGGGGGGGATTCTGATTCTAAAAATACATGCCTTTAAAAAACAAAACAAAAAAACTCTACAGGAAGCACAGGGTCTGATCTGGATCGGGTCCCTAGTGGGGCAAACGGGGGGTGTGGTCCTGTGCCTGCAATATCCATTTGTTTTTAAGGTGCTTTTAAAAAGTAACGTGAGCTTTGGTCCTGAGAGTAGGTAGATGAGGTACGTAGCAGGTTCAAAGATTCCAGGATCCCAGGGCTGCTTCTTATACCAGGTTCAGATAATTGTGTCTGACCAGGATCAAATTCCCAAATATGGCATTAGTTTGCATATAGTTTGCCTGTAATACTTTTTTTTTAAGTAGGCTTTTTTCATTCCTTAGAAAAGTAAATGCATCCACACTGACTGGAATCCTGTGGTGTGCCTTTGCGCTGTTCAAGCACCAAGGATTTCTAGGATTGAAGCCAGTATCTGCATTTCTAATAACTTGTACTGTGGAAAATACAGAACAGGTTGATTGTCATTCATGTAACATCCTATACAATAGATTGATGTTCATGTAATATCCTACAGAACATTCATGTAACATCCTTCACAACAGGTTGATTGTCATTCATGTAACTTCCTATCAAGCAAAGGCATTATGGAATTCAAAATTATAATTTAATATTTATTGATTTTTTTCTACCATTCTAGTCCTTCCGTCTGGATGTACATTACTTCATCTTTCATTTCTTTTACTTAGAAATTGTCCTATTTTGTAAAATATCACTGGCACATGATTCTTTTTTCCAGGGAAGCCCACTGTACAGCTTTAAGGTCTTTTCACCATATAATTAAGATTTGTTTGAGAAAGGCATATAATTGGGGTGGTGGTGGGGTGGTGGTTGTTTGTTGTATTATCTCTACTAGTGACTTCTAAATTATTTTACCTTGTTATATTTGGATTTGTTGGTTGTCTTTGAATTTTTATTGCACAATATTATTCTTAGATTATAATAAAAATAATAAACTGTAATACTTCTCCTTTTGAAGCTTACATGATAATATATAAGAGTGGCTATCTAACTGTAATTCTTATTTAATTGCTATCCCACTATCCCAAAGGCTCAGAGGTGTTCCTCAGTTTTTCTAAATGTTTCACAATCTGAGAAAAAATGTTTTTGGGGAATAAAAGAGACAAGTAAAATACAAATGACATTGTAAACATAATGTCTATTTTTAAAAAGAAACCAAAAGACCAGCAGGGCCTGCTCCAGTTGGATCCCCCCTACACAGGGCTTTTGGTCATCTCGATCCTGTGGGGAAAAAGAAACGAGGGAGGCAGGAGCAGGCAGAAAGACCATCAGGGCCTGCACCAGCTGGGACCTCCCCCACCCCCCGGGCTAACTGACAGCATGACCCTGTGGGGAAGAAGAAGGAACTGTTGGTCTGCCCCTCCTTTGGGAGATGAGAAGGGGGGAGCAGGGCCTTCTCACCAGCCCTGCTGAACAGTCTCCTTAATTTCTTTTTCTTTTCCCCCCTCTTCCATCTCCATCTCTTTTTCCTTGTGTGTCATGTATTTTTTAGAATGTAAGCCTGAGGTCAGGGACTGTCTTCTTTACTGATCATTTGTAAGCTGTTCTGGGAGCCTTTTTGGCTGAGGGTCGGGATAAAAATACTATAAATAAATAAATGCCCATTGTACCCTACGTCATAACAAATGCATCCAAAAAGCCATCCAAAGGACAGGCAGCCACTTGCAAAATAATGCCTATCTGTTTAAGAGCTGGCTAGGCTTCAGCCATCTTCACTCCTTGGAATGCTTCTCCTTTCCAGCAGCAGCACCAAATGTCTATGGTGAACACTGGAAAAGCTGCTGTAGATTTAGATGGGCTAGGTGGGAAGTGGTGATGGCATATTCTTATATATGGTGGGAAGTGGTGATGGCATATTCTTATATATATGTGTGTGTGTGTGTGTGTGTGTAGTTTTATTAATTTTTAATACTTACAACAATAAAATATGACTTACAATAACTAATACGTGCTCCTCCACACCAATGGGTCCATCTATTTCTTAATTATACATCCTTCCAAAACTGTAATGCGTCCTGCATAGCTGTAGTTCCTTTCCCTTTTTTTAATACAAAATCTACAAATATTCCCCAAACATCTTCAAAATTATTTTTCTTCATTAACTAGTAGCATTAATCTTAATGCTACTAGTTAACATCATTAATTGTGACATCCCATACTTCTTTATACCATTCTGTCATTTGGTAATTACCTTGTACTTTCCATTTCCTAGCTATCAGTAATCTTGCTGCTGTCATTAAGTTTGTAATTAAATCTCTTACATTTTGAGTCCCCTGACCTTTTTTAGAAATTGTTACTAAAGCTACCTTGGGACATACCTCTGAATTTAAACCAGTTATTTCATTTATCTCTTTAAATATATTTTCCAAAATTTTTGCACATCTTCACAAGTCCACCACATACGAATATAGGTGCCTGTTTCCTGGCATCCTCTCCAGCATAACTTCGAATATTTCTTATCAATCTGGTTTAATCTTACTGGAGTTAAATATCACCTCCAAACTAACTTGTAATAATTCTGTTTTATCCTTAGCGACATGTTTTTTAAAATACACAGATCCCATATCTTCTCCTAGTTTTGATTACTTATTGGTTTAGTTATATCATAATCCCATATAGATTTAAGATGGTCTTGTTTTTCTTTGGCTTTGATTAACATTTTATAAATTTCACTTGTCATACCTTTTATTATTTTATTTTCCCCCTCTTCTTTTCTCTTTATAATTATCTTTTCAAATCTTACAAGATCTCTACATTCTTTATTTTTCTTTAACCAGTTCCGCATCCATTGGTCTAATTGTATACATTTAAACCAAGATAACTTTTTCCCCTTCAACACTTCTATTTTTTCCTTACTCATCATCCTTTCCACCCAATCTTTTATTTTTATAACATTCTGATTTCTCAATACCATTTCAATTTCTTTTTTTAAGTTTATTGGAAAATTTTCCATCAACACCACTGGGGTCAAAGGGGAGATATCTGGTGATAATTTCTTTTTATATTTTACCCAAATCTCTAAAATATTCTTTAAAAGCAGATTTTCAATTCTTTCTAACAATTTCCTAGTTAATTTAATAAAAAAAAAATTCCTAATCTCAAATCTATCTCTAATGTATCTAGCTCTAACCATGTTAGTTCACTCACTCTTGCCATACTGTCTATTATATATCTTAATTGGTTAGCTATATAATATAACTTTAAATTAGGGAGACCCAAACCTCCTTGTTTTTGAGATTTATACCATTTCTCCTTATTTATTTTTGCTTTCTTATCCCCATTGCAGAAATTATTTATCATAACTTGCCAACTCTTCAGTTCTATTTTGGACACTTTAACTGGTAGCATTCTAAATAGAAAATTTACTTTGGGCAGAATCTTCATTTTAACAATCGCTATTCTTCCAAACCACAAAAGTTTGATCTTTCTATACTCCTCTATTTTTTTCTTAACCTCCATCTTTAATTTAACATAATTTTCCTCTTCTAAATTTTCTAAATTTCTTGTAATATTTATTCCTAAAAACTTAATTAAATTCCTAACTTTAATATTATTTTTCTTATTACTCAAACCTTGCTCCTCCTCTTTTTTATAATTAAATAACATCAACTCGGATTTGTCCCAATTTACCTGTAATCCTGTCATTTCTCCAAACTTCTTAGGATGTGCTTTAATTTTCTCCATGTTTTCTATTGGGTTCTCGATAGTTAATAGGGTATCATCTGCAAACATATTTAATTTGATTTTTTCCCTATTCCCTATCCCTATAATACTTTCATCTTCTCTGATTACGTTAGCTAACATTTCAATAACTATAACAAACAATATTGGGGAAAAGGGACATCCTTGCCTAGTACCTCGAGTCAAAGAAATTTGCTCTGTTATTCCATCATTAACCATAACAATTGCATTATTTCATGAGTACAAATAGTTTATCAATCTCTTAAATCGTGTTCCAAACCCTATTGTTTTTAATATTGTTCTTAAAACTGGCCATTCCACGCAATCAAAAGCCTTAAAAATATTTAAAGCCATCAATCCTGCTTTCAAATTATTTTTTAAAATTATATTTAGTATATTCAACACTCTTCCTATTACATTGGGCATCTGTCTCCTGGCTATACATCCACATTGATCCCTTTTAATATATTTATATATAAAACTGTTCATTCTTTTTGCCATTATTGCTGTCAAAATTTTTGCACCTTGGTTTATTAGGGAAATGGGTCTATATGATCCTGTATCTAATAAATCTTTGTTCGGTTTTGGAATTAATACAATCAGGGATTGCTCCCATGATGGTGGGATCCCTTTTCCTTCTAATATTTTATTATATAATAATCTCAATTTAGGTATTAACAATTTTTTGAATGTCTTATAATACTCCGATCCAAACCCATCCAATCCTGGGGATTTCCCCCCTTATAATTGGTCAATAATACCTTCTGTTTCTTCTTCTGACACCAATTGCTCCATTAAATCTCTATCAGTCTCTTTTAACCTAATTTTCCAATATTTCTCCATATATTCTTTAATCTTCCCCTGAGGGCTGTTTCCTGCAGAATACAGTTTTTGATAAAACTCTTGAAATATTTTTAATTTATCCTTCATTAAATTACAACTTTTCCGTAATTTATCTTTGATTGCTCCTATTACATTTCTCACCATTTTTAATTGTGCGGATCTGGCCAGCATTTTTGAATTCTTATTACTATATTCAAAAAACTCTCTTTTCAAATACAACAAATTTCTTTGGGCTTTCTCCAAATAATTTTTCTCCAATTCCTTTTTTTTGCTTGTAGTCTTGCAAAAATTCGTTTATCTCTATCTACTATAAATTCCATTTCCAATTCTCTAATTTCTTCCTCTATTTTTTCCCTAAATTTTTCTTGTATTCTTTTTAAAGTACATGTTTCTCTGATACAAATCCCTCTTGTTACCGCTTTCATTGTATCCCATAATATAGCTTGACTGCATTGCCCCCTCTCATTGATTTCCCAGATACTTTGCATCTCTTTAACCATTTTTTCAGTTATATGTTTGATTGAGAATTTTTGAGTCTAATCTCCATATTTTAGCTTCCCAATAATCCTTCTTGACTTTAATATCTATACTCACTAATGCATAATCCGTTACTTTTATAATCCCAAAATCAGTATTTGAGACTTTAGATATGAATTTTTTTTGATATAAAAATAATCTATTGTAGAATAACTCTTATATTTTGCTGAATAAAATGTAAATTTCCTTTCTTCTCCTTTCATCCCTCTCCACACATCCCATAACTCTTTCATTTTCATAATTTTATTTAAGCCTTTAATGTTATTTCGTTTTTCCTGAATAGTGGGGTTAGATTTATCTTTTTGCTTATCTAGTACCATATTGAAATCTCCTGCCATTACAATGTGGCCTTTCCCAATATCTTCCATTTCTTTCAACACTTTAGTGTAAAATTCCATTTGATTTACATTTGGTGCATATATTTTAATCAATGTGTACTCTTATTCTCCCAACACACCCTGTAATATTATATATCTACCCATATCATCTTTTTTCACCCTTGTTATGTTGAATCCACATTTCTTTGATATAATAATTGCCACTCCTCTTGCTTTAGAGGTACCATAAGCTTTTTCATAAATAGCTGACCATCGCAATCTAAGCTCATTAACCCCATCTTTTGCTTGATGTGTTTCTTGAAAGAATAGTATATCTGCTTTATCTCTATTCAACAATGCTTCCACCCTTCTTCTTTTAATAACAGGTCCTAACCCTTTAACATTCAAAGTTGAAACCTTTAACTCATTATCCATAATTTTGATAATATTTCAATTTATTGGACCTATAATGTGAAACAAACAATACTCTTGATTCCCACCCACCACCCCTACACATAAACAATTCTCCTTCCCCCCCTCTTCTTCTTGGAGCAAGCCTCAACTATGTTTTAAATAAACCCTTGGGGTGGGGGAGGCAGTCCTTTCAGTCCCCAAGCGGCAACAGATCCATTCCTCCCAATCATCTAATCTTCCCTCCCTTATTTTAATACTATTCACTATTGTAATAATGATATTATAATTCTTAGCATCTATATAGTTCTATATCTCCTTCTCATGAGTTTTTAGTCCCCTCCAGCAGCTCCTTCTTCCTCTTCTTCATGTCCTTCCTGGCGATCCTTCCCCTGCAATCCCAGCTCTCCCAGCAGTGCCATCCCTTGCTACAGTGATGTTATTTTGTAATATTTTCTTCCATATGAAAATTTCAGAAATACAGGATAGTCCCAACTGTAAATGATTCCATTCTTTTTCAGAACCGTGGTGCACAGCTTGACGCTCCTTCTCCAGGAAATTGTTTGTGGGCAAAGATCATTAAAAACCTGCATTGATGCTTCTTGAAACATCAGTTGGCCCAACCCTTGTCTTATTGCTCTCATCAAGAGGTCTTTTCTGTAGTAGCTCACAAATCTTAGGACAATGTCTCTAGGAATTAGACGTCCTCTCCTGTAGCCAATTCTATGCACTCGTTCTAGCTCTTCTCCTTGCCACTCAATGTCTGGCAACACTGTCTTCAGCCAATCCATAATCTTAACCCTTAGAATCTTAGGGTTCTCTCCAGATTATTCAGGAAAGGCTTTAATACGAATATTGGCCCTTCGCTCACAATCTTGAATATCAATCAGATTCTCTTCCAGTTGTTCATACTTAATATTTTGTGCCTGTATTTTATCCTTGTTTTCTGTAATTGCTTCTTCCATTTCTTTAAATTGTTCTTTCATAACTTCCATCCCCTTTTTAACTTCAGAGATAGATTTGTTGAACTCTGAGATGACATCGTTAACAATTTGATTTTTTAAAGTCTCGTTATTTTGTATAATCATCTTCTGGAAACATGCCAACATTTCTTCTGAAGTTAGCTGTCTCGGGGGGGGGGGATTGCTCTCATTCTGCTTTTCTTCCTGCTCTCCTTTAGCAACAGAGCTAGCCTTTGGATAGGTTGTTTTCCCCGGTTTATGGCTGCCATTTCCTGTTAGCTGTGATTCTTTCGGCACAGCTCCCTTTGAATTTTTTCCATGCATAATTATTTATTCAGATTCAATTCTATTTAAACGGCTTATAGTCCTGTCTGATGGGTGCTGCTTGATATTTCTTGTCCAAGCTGGTAATATATATTTTTTAACTTTCTTTCCTTCTCCAAACATTTGGCATCCAGCCCAGAAATTTGTCTGGGATCTTTTAGTCCTGTTATCTCTCAGCAAAACCACAAGTCATAAACACAAGCGTGTACGGGGAGATTTCCCAAACAAGTCAACTGTTTTGTACTCACTAAATCTTTAGTTTAAACAGAGATATTCTTTCTTTAAAATTTTTCCGATCCGGAGATTCCTGATTCTGCTGCTCACTCCATGACTGGAAGTCCAGCCCCCCGTGATGGCATATTCTGAGCTCTGTCCAGGAGGTCGTTGACTCTTCGCTTCCAGGTCCTCAAATGCTCCCCACTTTCTCCATATTCAGTGCCTTTGTATAACTGAGTCTAATTATAAAGCAAAACTATAACTTTCTTTATCTACTTCATAACTGTCTCCTGTATTTTTATTTCTACAGCCTCTGTTCAGCCACCATGGCAGAGATCAGTTTCACATAACAAAGTTCCGTATTACATCAAGTAAGTTGGCTTTTGTATTATATAAAAGTGCCTAGGATCTTTTAAAGCTCTATTTGTCTCAGGGACCTTTCCTCATGTTTAATCCAAACAAGGTAGAAGTATTTTGGCTGAGGAAATCTGCTGGTTCTAGATAGAGAGATTCATCTGGGATGGGATGGGGTTACACTTTCCCTGAAGAACCAAGTTTGTAGCTTCGAGGTGCTTCTGGGTGTGTTGTTATCTGTGGAAGCACAGGTAGTGATGGTAGCTAGGAACGCCTTTTGTCCTTCAGTTGGTATGTCAGCTTCAGCCCTATCTAGGGAGAGCGAACCTGGCCTCAGTTATGCATGTCCTGCTTACATCTAGACTGGACTGTTGTAATGATCTCTATGTGCAGCTGCATTTGTTGACTTGGAAACTTCACCAGATATAGAATGTGACCACTTGAGTCCTTGTTGGAGCTAGATGGTCAGAACATATACAGTATTTTTGTACCAGCTGCACTAGTTGTCAGTGCATTTTTAGGCCCAATTCAAGGGTGCTGGTTTTGACCTTTAAAGCCCTAAATGTTATTTGAAGGACTGCCTAAACCTGTATGAACTTACCCATATTTTAAGAGTATCTCCAGAGACCCTAATCATTGCCCTGCCACTAAGATCAGTAAAGTGGTCTGTACCTTATAGTCATGAAAGATGGCTGAGAAATAGATTAAATAAGAAAAAGTAGAAATGCTGCCATAATTCATCTTATTATTTGAATGTGTATACTTGTTTAACAGGTTTTACCTTCCTGTTCAGTATCAGTACTTACGGTGAATGCAAAAACAATTTTGCAGTAGTCCTTACTTTGCAAGTGCTTACTTAAGTACCATTAAATTAATTATGCTACTTGTGCATGAAATTAGAAAGGTGCTTATGAAACATGCTGGAAAAGGGCTTGGATTATAACATCAAATGTCCAGGATAAAGATGCTGCTTTAACATCTCTGAAGTCTGCATTAAATGAAACAAAAGTGATTTGTATTTTTTGTTTCCATGAACCCAGACACTCTAGGAATATATATACTTCTGCACATTTTTTTCAGAGTTACTCAGTCAAAAACAAACAAACTATAACATATGTTACATGCCATTGGATTAAATTTGACTATGGTCTATTGATTCAGTTATTATATCAGGAAAAGTATAATAATTTTAAATATTGCTAGGAATAGTTTTTGAGAGTCATGGGCATGACCCACTAAAGTTAAGCACTTTTAAGTCTCATTGATTTCAAAAGGGGAATCCATCAATCCATCAATCCATCAATCCATCAATCAATAGACCATAGAAAAAAGAAAAAGCGTAAATACAGTTTGTCATTACATACAGACATTACACACTACACAGGGGAATGATCTGATGCTTAGGCTGTTTCAGTTGAAATTAATAGGAGTTGGAAAGAATTAGTACTGGGCCATGCCCTAATTTTGAAAAGCAAGGGTCATTGATTAATATAATGTAATAGTAAATTTATAAGCAGCTTTTACATGTATTAGATGTTGTGTGTCCTTTCTTGCTTTAAGATTAAATGTCATTGTCTTCCAAAATCTCTGGGATAGGATTTTGAGTAGGAAAAGATAGTTAGCAATTTGGAATGCAAATGAGCAATGCAAACTATTAAGTAAGTCTGCAATTCTCCAGAGAATTTGGGAGGCAGATTCTTTTCATGGTTTTGTAGACATACATTGGAAGATTGTGTTCTTAGTGAGTGAAATGTCCTACCAATAATCCTAGTGCTTTAATTCTTCATTCTATGTGCTTTTTTGGTGACAAACATTAATAAAGTTAAAGGGATTTGCCCAAGCAAAAGTCATTCTTCTGTTTACATATTTTCTCACTCATCAATTTGATATAAGCTATTCCAAAAGGGGCTGTGGTATGCTGCCATGTAATCAATTGCTTTATTCCATATCCCATGAGTTAACTCAGTCTTGTTTGTAAAAGCATGAGGAGGCATACACAACATACATAGAATTAATTTTGGTCTTCCCTTGCTTCACTCACTTTGTTCTAGAAAGACTGAGGGACCAGTTCAAATGTTTAAATTACTTCCATGTGAAGTGTTTGCTAGCATGCCTATGGATGTAGTCAAATAGAGGAATTAATACCTGGTCTGGTATGCAATGAGTACAAGCCCTGCTTCTTGGGAACAATGTTCACGAGCACACAACATCATGCTGTTCAGTTGCGACCACTTGCACCAGTAGACATACAAGGTCAGAACTTAGGTTGTTCATGCATCTGTGTTCACAGGACTGCTCAGGCTGCTTGATATGGAGGACTTTTGTTCTGAGGGGGAAGGAAAAATAGTTAGACAGACAAAGGGAAGTATCTAATACCCATACCAGAAAGTTAACAGTTCAAAAAGCAAATCCGGAAATAAGCAGAAAACCTTGTTTCTGGATCGGAACAGGTCAGCAGGATTTCCTTTTGCAATCTCTGCTGACCTGACCTGTTCTGAAACAAACATTTCTGCTTATTTCCGGTTGCTTTTTGATCCAATAGCTTCCCATTGTGCTAGTGGTGTGTCACCTAGATACTTCCCAAAGCCTACAGCTATTCTCCCTTTTTGCATGTTTTGTTTTATGTCAACAAATGGGAAAAGAATGATGTGGGAGCAGTAGTAATGATGACTAAAACAAATTTTGAAATATTTCTCAACTTAAAGTATTTTGAGGTAAAGAGTGTATATTGGTGTTAAGGATTTGACAAGAAATTGCATTGGCTGGTTTTATAAGCAAGCAACCCTGCTTGATTTCTCCAAGCAGAATTGGGGCAAGAAGCAAAGACCATCTTGAATGAGCCAGCCAGCCCATTTCTGTTTGTTTTTTTCCTCTCTCTCTCTCCATGTACACACACACACTGTTTTTGTGCTAGCCATCTGGAAGGAAAAGTCTTCTGCTTGGCTAGCACCAGCCCTATACTAACAGAACAGAGATGATGTGAGTTCCTGGTGCATGTAACATGCTGTAGAAGTGTTATAGATGTCAGAATGGTGTGTGTGTGTGTGTAGGGGTGGGGAGAGGAAGAGCAGGAGAAGTGGGGTGTGGGAAGAAGAGACCTCCTTCTTATTGCTACCCTTGAATGGGAGTTTTCACTGGCTTGAAAAGAACTCAAGGGCTGCAGTGCTCACTTCATATGAAAGGTGCATGTTACAAATAGCCAAAGTTTGAGCTAACAAATTAACAAACGTAAACATGGCATTTTTAAAAGATACATTTTTAATTAAGGCTAAACAGTTACTTTATATGCTTTCCTCATCCTCAAAAAGCATTTTTAGAGTGCCTCGTATTGATCCACACTGCCATATCTAAGTGGTAGAATCCAATTTATTTATAACTAGTACATTTTTAATGCAGAGCAAATTAGTAGGCGAAGGTCTTTTTGAGAAATTAGTAGCCAGGGCATTTGCCCTATAAACATTCTAGTTGCCACGGTACTCCTTATTTATTCTCTGTCTCCTTGCAGGGCCAGTTCTACCATCGTTTCCTCTTGCATTAGTTTCTGTGTTTGTAAGGCAGAAACTCAATATAGAACATGGAGCATCTACAAACCATTAAAACATTTTCATTTGACTTTTCCTTCCCTAGTATTTAAAAGCTGAAAAGTTTTTTTAATATATATATATAATATATATATTGTCTTTATCCTATTTTCAGAGATATCCTAGAGGACAAAGGAGAAATAGTGGCGCTGTCCTCAATGTATTTAATTAAATGGATTAGCCTTTTCCAAAACCCAGTTCAACAAAGTAATCAGAAGGGTACAATGAATATCTTTTGTGCTTGCCAGGGAGAGAGCTGAGTTGAAAATTGGTCACCACTTTATTAAGCATATATCAGTATTCAGGAAAAAAAATCTCTTTAAGGGCAAAGACACAACACTCACTGCCAGAGTTTAGGCACCAGCTTTGTAACATGGGAGGTGATGTGGCTCCAGGCAGAAACACATGTAAGTCTGTGTTAGGGATGAGTGGATATCCCATGCTGCTGTCGTGTGCCGTGCCCATTCCCTCTGGTATTCACATGTGCTGGCAAACTAACACGAGACACTCACATCAGCGAGACTTTTTTTATTCAGGGAAATCTCACCGTGAAAAGCTTAATGGTTACACACTCCAAAACACTTAAATCTGATTGATGGTCAGGGGCCAATCCTGATACGATCCTTCAGGCAGTCACAGGGGAGGGAGAATTCTTGAAAGTGTTAACAAACCATCCCAAGGGAGCTTCTCCAAACACTGCATATATTGGTCACTCAAGAGACATGACCAACACCTACAAGATCACGGGAAGGGTAAAATCTCATGCACAAGAACCCCCATGCATGAACTGTAGCAGCAGGACTCTCTGCCACCTGAGTCTGGCAGGGAACAAGTCCAACAATCCCAGCCTGCCATACGCTGAGCTGACACACTCCATAGCAAATGCAAGTCTATGAAAAGCCTCACAATACTTTTCATGGCACTGTCCTTAGAAATCCAATGTCCAAATAGAAGAGAGTCCCTATGCAGAGCACTTTCAAAGTCCAAAATGGAGATGGATTCAAACAGGGAGGGATGTCAGGCTTTGCAGTGAAAGATGAACCTAGCGAAGCTCTTCAGCTGCTTATAAACAGAGGCATGGCCTGTTCAAAGCCACTTGACAGACTTGTGGCCAGTAAATCATGCCCATGTGCCACCAGGGTAGCACTGCTCAACCCACTAAGATGATGCAACAATCTGAATGACTCCTTCAACAAGTGGGTCTCCCACCTTTCAGGTTCCCAGGGAAACCTTTTGAGCTTCAAGGCTGCGACAGGGAGTGAGAGAGCTACTCCCGTGAGAAAACTCTGACGGAGATAAGTTTGCAGAGACATAGACATTCTAAACAAGTTCTCATTAAATCTACTTACAACTCTGCAGGGCCTCCCCAGCCTTGCATGAGAGTTATATCTGACAGCTGCATTTTGCGCCACCTGTCTGCCAGGTTTACTGTGGATTTTTTGAAAACAGTGAATGTGCAGCAATCTGAACAAAATTCAGAAATCAAAAACAGAAGAATGGGAGATTGCTAATGTATCTTGTTCACTGCAGAAACAAGACTAGGTATTTCAGATCCCCAAATCTGGGTAAAAATTTGCGTAGCGAGAATTTTTACAGCATTCCTATCCTCTCTCTGCTATCCTCTCATGGGTTTCATCCTTCAATTTCTAAGTCCATTCCATGCCTACAAAGCCCCTGATACTGACGGACCCCCACCACCACCACCACCACCATCACCATGAGGTGACTTGCAGGTGCCTCTTCCCCATCAAGTCCCTGCCAGCTGTCGAAATGTCCGTTGTGATGTTATGCACACCCAGTGCCAAGATAAACCATATATTGTAGTGCTAAACAGAGAACAGGTCAGTTGCATTAGCACCCAAGGAGGTGCTGAGATAAAGGTGAAGAAGAAGAAGAAGACACAGAATGTCAATCAAGGGAACAAACAAACAAACAAAAATAATTCCCAGCTGCATCCAGTAGACACCAACTCATCATCTCCTGTGTTCTGAAAATCCCAGAGTAAACAAATACTCATGAGAGGGTGAGATATTTTGTGAAAGAAATTGTAAGCCTAGCTGTTCTTGTATTTATGACTCCCAGGCAGACCATTGTGATGTTGTTCCCTCTCAGGCCCACTCAGCCTGCTTCTTTATCCATGGCCAACACCCTTCTGTGCATTGACCCTGGGAGCCGGGAGCAATGGCTGCATGGACCAAGGGAGAGAGGCTGCTGGGCAGCACACAGCCCCTTTCGACTCAAACGCACATTTAATAGCAGGAGCAATGGGTATATGCATGTAAGCTCTGGGGAACATGTACAGATTAGTTGATCATTCAATTATCTGGATGATTTTTTTCCAAAGTGCCCTTGGACTGATCTTTAGAGCGCAGCTTAGAGGTGATCTAAGTATATCTTGATCTAGATGATAAATTTGGCTGCCCTAGGGGACAGTCTGTGCACTCTTGATTTCATGTCTTTCTAAAACATTAAAATATTTGTTTTAGGTTGTCCAGGAGGCAGTTTAAGAAACAATTATGTTGTGTATTTTATTGCCAGCTTTGCTGTGTCAGGAGAAGTTTAACTCCATGGCGGCTCTGAGAAAAGCCACCTCTACAAAGCTAATATTTGTATTTCAAGGGCAGCTTGCATTGGAGAGCAGCAGGAAGAGAAAGAGTTAAAGTTTCCCTACCCATCCTCCACAGTCTTTCCCACAGCTGCTGTTTACATAACAAAAGCCATGCCCTTTAATTGCATTCACACAATTCATGGCATGTCTAGTCTGGCCCCTCAGTGTGGCTTGCAAATTAAACAATAAAACATTAAAATCACAAATAATTCACTTTCAAAACAGAACACAACACAGCAATAAAATATCAGTATAAAATACCAAGCTGCATCAAACAAATTACATGACCAATATCCTGGCAAATAAAAAGGTTTTCATTTGGCATCAAACAGAAAGCAAAGACTGTGCCAGCTGAACTGTATCCGGGAGGGAATTCTGAAGAGGGGGTGCCACAACAAAAAAGCTTTTCCCTTTGTCACCAGTTGCCTCAATTCAGAACTTGGAAAGGCTCAGGACTGGACCTTCAAGACTGGTTTTAAGATCCAGGCAGGATTGAGCAGGGAAACGTCCTTAAAGACCCCTGTTCCCAAACCACCCTCTCTCTTATCCAGCCACCCTAGAACTTCTTTTCCCCTCACTTAATTTCCTTATCTCCCAGGATGTCTGTACAGTTCTCTGCCATCCACTGAGTAAGGATTTAATCCCAGTCAAACTGATAAATTTTCCTTACCTCACAGAAGCTGGACTGCAAGTTACTTTGCCCAATGGACAGCTGAGCACTCCAAGCCATCATGCCAGCCTGCCCAGTCAGTATCAGATATGTTACCCTAACAAGCACAGTTCAATATAGAATGAGTTATATTTGGGCTAGTAATGGAGAAAAAATGTGAGGTAGAAGAGCTTCTATCGTATCAAGGAGTGCACTTTCTCATTAATCCCTCAATTCAGGCCTCATGAGAGCTCCCTGAAGCCTCCCAATCAAGAGCAGAT
This sequence comes from Anniella stebbinsi, assembly GCA_029215795.1. Taxonomy (NCBI): domain Eukaryota; kingdom Metazoa; phylum Chordata; class Lepidosauria; order Squamata; family Anniellidae; genus Anniella; species Anniella stebbinsi. The sequence goes on from JARDYH010000003.1 coordinate 196,184,014, forward strand.
TGTCCATGTCACGGCTGAACACTATTTACTCTAAACCTCATCCTTTTTTCATTGTGACACCAGCGTCTACTCTAATGAATGTATTTGATGAATGTATGTCCAAATACCATTGGTCAAACTGTAGAATTGCTTTCCTAATGCAAGGCATCATGTATTTAGCACAACTGCGTCATTTTCATTGACTGATGCTGACTAAGATTTTTTGGTTAAATTATAAATAGGATGCTTTGAAGCTTTATCAAGCTTTGTGTGATGCAGAGAGGGGGCGGGGTCAGGTCTTCAATGGATTTTTAAGAGAGGAAAGTGTCAAAATGATTTAAAGCCTTCTATTTTTCAAGAGAAACAGTGCTTTCTCTGTCTCTTGTCTGCTGCCAGTGCTTAACAAGCTTTTACGTGTACAGACAGCAGAGTCTAAAAAGAGTATTTATTGGGGAAGAAGAACAACTTACTTTCATAATGTGCTCTTCTCTCCACATAGTTTTGAAAACGTAGGGTGACCATATGAAAAGGAGGACAGGGCTTCTGTATCTTTAATAGTATTGAAAAGAGAATTTCAGCAGGTGTCAATTGTATGCATGCAGCACCTGGTGAAATACCCTCTTCATCACAACAGTTAAAGCTGCAGGAGCCCTGCCCTCTTTTGTATCTGGTCACTCTGCTATTGCTCCTGCAGCTTTAACTGTTGTGATGAAGACGGAATTTCACCAGGTGCTGCATGGATATAAATGACACCTGCTGGAATTCCCTTTTCAATGCAACTGTTAAAAATACAGGAGCCCTGCCCTCTGTTCCATATGGTCACCCTATGAAAATGTATATATACTTAGCCCAAAGATATATTAGCAGACAGTGCACATCTCTCTACGAACCCTGTCCTATGCTCAGGGCAAACTGTTTTGTTGAACTAGGATCTTACAGTTTTATTTTTGTATATAAACAAATTCAGTTATACTTACTATGTGAAAATATCCAAAAGCAGCTTAGTAATGCTTTCATTAGGACTAGGTAGGCTGCCAAAACCCCAAACTGGTTGATTTGTAGGACAAATCCATTAGGTTTGCAATTCCTGAATGTGTAATAATCCCAGAATTCAATCCAGCAAGCTTTATTTTTATAATTCTAACCGAGATTGGTTACAAATTAAGAATCCAACCTCCACCATTTCACGTATGCTCTGATGTTGGGTGCTTTACTATCTGAAGAAAATATAAACGTCCCATTTGCAGTGAAAATGTGCATGGAATTATTTTACTTAAACCTTTTAGTTACTCTTTGCCCAAACCAATCCATTTAAATTTTGGATCTGAAACCAATCACATTTGAAGAAACAGTTGTGTTGATTAGTATCCACCCCTTGTTCAGTTTCTTTCTCATTCGTGATTTGGCATTCATTTCTGATTCATCTCTTGTGGATGAGATTTTTCTTGTCTATCAACAGGAAAAACTTACTTGGTTTTGGTAAGCAACAGTTTAGACTCGGTGCTGGATAGGACTGGAAGAGATATTGGAAAGACACTGTTTTCTCCGTGTATTCTACCCCCAGCCTGAATATTCAGTTACCAACATCCAGAAAGTGTTTCAGGGCACAATCCTATGCAAATTTAGAAATAAATTTTTAAAAAGTCCTACAAAAAGTCCTAACATGGTTGGCTGGGGAGTTGTAGGGCCTTTTTCTGTCCAAACATGCATTGTGCTCTTGAAAATGAGTTACCGGCATGGGCGTGTTAGAAGCGGTCACTCACGCACATCATAGGGTGACAAAGTGGGAGCATACCACCCTCAAAATTGCCTTGAAGGGTCACACTAAGGTCACACATCACTCCTCGGCATTACTTAGCTTCCTTTCAGCAAATCTGTTGCACTTCTGAAAGTAATAAACCACTTTGGTCATACTATATACCACAAGGAAGTTAAGGAGCTGTGCTACCAAACATATTGTAGCCATGGAAGTCTCTGTCTTTGGTGGGTGAAGTGCTATAAAGGCTTGAGCAACAAAAACACTGAAAGTTATTAAGGGTTCAATTATTATTATTATTATTATTATTATTATTATTATTATTTTGATTATTAATTACATTTATATACCACCCCATAGCCGAAGCTCTCTGGGCGGTTTACAAAAATTAAAAGATTGAACACTAAAAAGACAATATACAAAATTTAAAAACCGTAAACATAAAACAGCTGACATTTAAAACATCTTAAACTGACAGATTTGTCCATCCTGGCCAAGGGCTTTGAGTGCTTTACTCTTACATGTCTGTTTGAATCACTGTATGTTGAACCATATTAGTGCTGAATTAGGGTTGCTACCTCATTTTTCTGATAGGGAAGTCATTTTAACAGCTATATGGTAGGTAGGTACATCACTAGTCCACTGGTACAGATGGGTGAGAATTTTGTTTCATTTCCTTAAGAATTTACCAAGATTTGCAAAGTTCTTTGCATTCAGGAGAGAAAGAACTTGTGACAGATTCACCCAGCCCTACAACTTATGTCAAAAACCTGTCTTTGGACTTCTCTACCTTTTTGACCCATTAAAAGCATGTTACATCCCCTGGCAATTGGCCAGCACATGGAAAATGCTAGCTTGGATGTCCTTGGACTTAATTAGGTATACGTGCATCTATGTGCACTATGATGGTGGGCAAAACATATTACCATGTCATAACATGGGCATACAATGATACATGAAGCACTGGAGGCAGACTAAAATTATGTAATATAAACTTGTGCAGATTAGCTTTCCAAGAGTTATTTTGGATTCATAATTTGGGTTTGCCTGGCATGTCTTTTGGATTTTGTGCAATGGAGAGGGAGGGACATGAAGTCTAGTCTGCATCTGAATACCGACGGTATGGACCAGGCAAAAAGGCAATCTGTTGAAAAGAGGCCGAGGTGATATATCTTTATACAATTTCTCTCAATCTAGCTTGCCTTCATTTTTTAATCGCTCCCTCATGTTCCACAGTAATAGTTTGTTTGCTTCTGTCGTTTGAGAGCTTCATTTATTGCAGTGGACAGTGTAAGGAGGTAGTGGCCGAGCAAAGAGAAGCTAGTTTTTCATCTGTCAAATTTAAGTGCTTTTAAGGAAAGTTGAAATGTTTTTGATGAAAAATGGACTCATGGGAATTAGACTAATAAGCAGAGATGGAAATGCTGTGTGCCTGCAGCCACAAAGGATCCACTGTCTACTGACATTTGTAATAGACATGATAAGTTTGAATAAATGGTTACTAGAGTAAAAAATTGATTTCTTTAAGCAAATGTTAAAATTGAATGCATTTTCATTTGTATGTTGTATTGCAAATATGTGTGGATTACAACAAGCCTTATAAGAATTCTTTTATTTATAACCATTCTGTATATAGACAAAAGATACAATTGGCTTCCCATAGAAAATGGAAAAATCAAGCCTGAGAGAAATATAATCATTTTCTTTAAAACAATCACATTGCAATATCATTTAAAAAGCAATTTTAAAACACACACACAATCATTATACCTAAATGCCTGAATCAAGGCCTAAATTAAGGGAGTATTCATGACATGTCTTGGCATTGTTCAGTTCCACTGTTATGTTGTAGTTGTATATTTAATTTTCTGAGGTAATTTCTTTACTTTTATACATTTCTGCAAGACTGTGAACCTCATTGAAGGGTTCTCTGTCAGACACATCACATTTTGAATGCATGTATCTATATTTGGAGTGTGGGAAACTTATTCCATGGTCTGTCAAGTCCTGAGGCAAAGTAGTGAGATGGTAATGTCTGACACTTTGTCCTGCACAGCTAACAAATCCAGTCTCTTCCGGCTTCCCTCTTGCTCCCTGTCTTGCTCTGGCATTTGATTATCTAGTTAATACCTTTCGACTTGCTTTGAAGCAGACATTGTTTGACCTTTTGATTGTGTTACCTAAGTCTGATCTCATTACGGTGTATCTCAGGGCCAATTTTGCTTGGTTTCTGTTTGCCTTTTTCCTGATAACTGATGTTGAATTCCAATTTTATCTGCCTGTTGCAGTTCAACAGTTCTTATCAAAACTAGCAGATGCTTTCTTATCCTTCAAGGGTCTTTATTCAACAAAAGCATAGCTGCTGTATTTATTTACTTATTTGCTACATTTTGGTCCCACCCAAACAACTTTAAAAATAGATCTAAGTTCAGTGAAGCTCATCACATATTGCAAAATGCCTGGGAAAAGAGAAAAGTTTTAACCTGGCACTGAAAAGATATCAATGTTGGCGCCAGGCGAGCCTTGTCAGGGAGAACGTTCCATAATTGGGGGCCACCACAGAGAAGGCCCTCTCCCTTGTTGCTGTCCTCCGAGCTTCCCTTGGAGTAGGCACCTGGAGAAGGACCTTAGATGTTGAACATAGTGTATGGATAGGTTCATGTAAGGGTAGTCTTACATGGCTTGGGACCACAATACCTGATGAAATGCCTCTCCCGACATGAAGCTACCCATACACTACGCTCAACGTCTTAATGGCCTTAATCCCATATTTACACTTGTATTTCTGTGTCCCTCCAAAATGGACAGGGGCTTTTTTATTTATTATATTTTTATACTGAAGCTCTCTGGGTAGTTCACAACAAATTAAAACCATAAAATATGAAACATTAAATTAAAAGTTTAAAAACTTAAAACTACAATATAAAAATAAAATAATCAAACAGAAGCTAGCGGCAAAAGATTTAAAATGATGACCAGATAAAACAAACTGAAAACTGAAATGCCTGGGTGAATATCATCACCTGGAGCCCAAACAAGCACAACGTAGGCATAGTTAACTATAGAATAATTGTATTCAGAGAACTTTTGATCAAGGAGCTTTGTTATTCAGTCGTATATCGTGGCTTCATAATTTATGTAAGTTTCATGCAGGCTTTGAATAGCTAGGAGATATCTAGGATAGTATTTATGGATGAGGAAAAGTGGGTTAGGCTTATTCATTAAAATGGTGGTGCCATTGTAGATGGTATGCAGTATTCGGAGGCTGCAGAAAGCTTTTATATTTTTCAATTTTCATAGAATTGTTGAGTTGGAAGGGGCCTATAAGACCATCGAGTCCAACCCCCTGTTTAATGCAGGAATCCACCTCAAAGCATACCTGACAGATGGTTTTCCAGCTACCTCTTAAATGCCTCTAATGTGGGAGAGCCCACGACTTCCCTAGGTAATTGGTTCCATTGTCATACTGCTTTAATAGTCAGGAAGTTTTTCCTGATGTCCAGCCAGAATCTGGCTTCCTGTAACTTGAGCCCAATTTTTTTATAAGGCCAGTGAACAAGCAGGTTGCAGTGAGGGAAATGAGGAACAGCTCCAGGGGGGTCGTGCAGCTGCCGAGGGCCTGGGGTGTGAGCCTTCAGCAGGTGCCCAATTATGCCTACCCTTGATGCCAGGCCTGCTTTCACCTCCCCCCCCCCCCATCTTTGACATTAACAAGAGAGGTGTCATGAAAATCTGACAGATCCAGAAGCGTACTTTGCTATCCAGTTTTGTGGATCTGCTGAATATAACAAATCAGGCTCATATAGTTTTGTATATGAAGTGGTGTTTAAGATAAAATTTAATGTGAGACAAAGCAAATGGTGGCTTTGAAAATCCGATAACACAAATATTCAAAATGTGTTATTGCCATGTCACAGGAAACCAAAAGGCATTATTCAGTAATTCTACAAATAGAAAAATCTGTGGATAATTTTAGACTGTGAATGTCAATGTCAAGGAAGAAAAATGAGAGTATGACTGGATTCAGACAACATGATAACCAATGGTGGTTTTAATAGTTGTCGGTTGGTTATTTAACCCACTATGGATGGATTATCATGTTGTGTGGAGGGAGTTTTTTAACCAATGTTTGGTTATTTGTCTGAAATAAACCAACGCAAATAACCAATGCTGTGCAGAGTTGGCTATTTGAACCACCATAATGTTGTGTAGAGAGCACCATTGGTTATTTCTTTGTCCACTGTTGGTTATTTTGTCAGCTATAGAGTCGCAAGGCAAGAGTGGTCAAGGTGGTGGCTGCCACTCTAACCCAGCTGGCAGGATAGATTTTTGGCAGCAGTGGCTGATGGAATACTAGCAGGAGGGGAAGAGAGGGTGAGGGATGAGTGAGTCAACTCAGTGTAGACTAATAGTAAACTCAATGCTGATTCGAATCCACACCATGGTTGATTATTACCATGTTGTGTGGGGAGTACCCCTGAGATGATGATGATGATGATGATGATGATGATAATAATAATAACAATAATTTATTTATTTATTTATTTATTACCCACCTCTCCCTCTGGATCGAGGCAGGGAACAACATTAAAAACAAATGATATAAAATACATAAAACTGATCAAAATATATAAAAACTAATACATTGTTAAAATACCAATAAACCTCTTAAAATTTGACTGGATAGACCTACCGGAAGAGATCAGTCTTGATAGCTTTCTTAAATTCTGAAAGACTTAACTTGGCAAATTTCTCCTGGCAGGCCATTCCACAGTCTGGGAGCGGCAGAAGAGAAAGTCCTCAGGGTAACAGTTGTCAGCCTAGTTTTGGCCGACAGTAGTAAATTCTTCCCAGAGGACCTGAGTGTGTGGGGTGGATTGTATGGGAGAAGGCAATCCCGCAGGTAACTTGGACCCAAACCATGTAGGGCTTTAAAGGTAATGACCAACATTTTGTACTTTGCTCGGAAAGTAATTGGCAGCCAGTGGAGTGATTTTAAAGCTGGTGTAATATGGTCACCCCTAGGTGCACCGGTGACCAAACTGGCTGCCATATTTTGAACTAGTTGAAGTTTCCAGACTAGGCACAGAGGTAGCTCTATGTACAGTGCATTGCAGAAGTTGAGCCTCGAAGTTACCAGCACGTACATTACCATCTTTAGATCTTCCAACTCTAGGAAGGGGTGCAGCTGGAGTATCGGCTAAAGCTGATAGTGGACACTTCTGGCCGTCGCATCTATCTGAGCTGTCATTTGGAGCGACGGATCCAGGAGCACCCCCAAGCTGCGAACACAGCCTTTCAGGGGGAGTATAACCCCATCCAGAACTGGTTGACACACCTCCAAACCCAGGTTGTGGCCTTTGACAGTAAGTACATCCGTCTTGTCTGGATTCAGCTTCAGTTTGTTTTTCCTCATCCAGCCCATTACCGCCTCCAAGCATTCATTCAGAGGAGACACACTATCCTTAGCTGACACTGTTGCCAAAGACAACAATATATTTGGGTGTCATCAGCATACTGATAGCACCCTGCCCCATGCCTCTGGATGATCTCTCCCAGCGGTTTCATGTAGATGTTAAACAGCACTGGGGATAGGATGGCGCCTTGTGGTACACCATACAACAGCTCCTTTTTTGAGGAGCCACTATCCCCAAGTATCACCATCTGGAACTTGCCCGAGAGGTAGGACCAGAACCACTGAAGCACAATGCCCCCGATTCCCAATCCCCTCAGGCGTTCCAGAAGGATACCATGGTCGATGGTATCGAAAGCTGCTGAGAGATCCAGAAGTACCAGCAGGGACACACTCCCCTGCAACACTCAAGTGTAGATCATCCACTAAGGCGACCATAGCGGTCTCAACTCCATATCCTGCCCTGAAGCCGATCTGAAATGCGTCTAGAAAATCTGAATCATCCAAAACTGCTTTGAGTTGGAAGGCAACTGCTCTCTCAATCACCTTGTCCAGACACAGAAGATTTGATACTGGTCTGTAGTTATTAAGGTCCAGTGAGTCCAGGAAGGGCTTTTTTAGAAGCAGCCGTACCATTGCTTCTTTTAAACATGATGGAAAACTCCCTTCCCTGAGAGATGCATTAATAATAAGTTGTAGTTGTAGTCTAATTGCGTCTCCTCCCTGGGCGACCAGCTAAGAAGGACAGTGATCGAGATGACAAATTGTCCTCACTCGTCGAAGCAGCTTGTCCACGTCCTCGGTACCACCAACTGAAACTGATCCAGTGTAATTCTACTCACGGAGTTGCTGGACACTCCATTGTCAGCTTCTGCTATAATGGCAGCCTCTAAATCGGCTCTTATCTGAGAGATTTTATCTGTGAAATGATCGTTAAAGGCATCACAGCAAACTACTGAAGGCTCTAAGATCGGGTTCATAACCCTGAACAGTTCTGCTGAACGTGAATTTGCAGACGCAATGCATGCAGAGAAGAAAGCTTTCTTCGCTGCACGTATTGCCACCCCATAGGAACGAAGATGTTCTCTATGTCGTGTCTTGTCGGATATAAGTCGAGTTTTCCTCCACCGGCGCTCCAGTCGCTGTCCTTCCCACTTCAACTCCCTGATATCTTCTGTATACCAGGGTGCCTGGTTAGAAGTGGGTCGGAGAGGACGTTTGGGGGTGTTTGTGTCGATAGCCCTAGTTAGGTCTTGATTCCATCTATTGACCAGGGTTTCTACAGGATCGTTCACAATATCAGCCATAACACCCTCTAAGGCTTTCTGGAATCCAAGAGGATCCATCAGCCTTCAAGAGTGGACCATCTTAATAGGTCCACCACCCCTGCAGGGGCAGGTGATAGCCTTGATACTAACCCTGACCAGAAAATGGTCTGTCCATGACAATGCAGAGGTATTTGTTACCTCCGCCCACAGATCCGTCTGTTTGGAACTGAAGACAGCATCGAGAGTGTGACCTGCTGAATGTGTAGGTCCAGAGACCAGTTGGGATAGGCCCATGTTTGTCATGGATGCCATGAACTCCCGAGCTGCACTTGACAAACCAGCCTCGAATGGGAAGTTGAAGTCGCCCAGGACCAAAAGCCTGGGTGACTATTCTGTGTGCTCGGCCAGGGAGTCTGATAGGCAGTGGGGTGGCTGATAAACTAACATAATCCCTAGTCAAATAAGTGTTGAGTTGATTATTACCCCGCCATTGACTATTGTATTGTTTGAATGCAGCCTTTGTTTTGATGATACAGTCAGATTAGGGGACATACCTGTAGTGTCCCGGCCTATTAGAAATTCTGTCCAGATCTCTGCCTGAACACTGTTGTTGTTTTTTAACATCTGAAATGCAAGCTATGAATTTTCTCTCCTAATTTTCTTTCCCCGTTTCCTTTTTATTTTTATTTATCTGTCCAAACTGCATAGCCATGATATATATGTTTGTTACAGGAGTTAGGGTGTGAGCTGACTACATTTCATCTAACGTGTGTGGCTGAATACATTAAAATGACTCTTGTTCATGGTGGCCTGTGTGTCCCCAGGGCTTTTGAAATCAGGGATGCACTCATTGCTAATCCACTCTAGTTGGAGATACTTGGTAGCATCAGCCTTTGGTAGCATCAGCCTTTTTCCTCGCTATACCATATCAAGTTCAGACTTGCCATTATTAAATTAGTAATAACGGCAGATGTATGTTTCACTTCAACCTTATGGTGACTTTATAATGCAGACCTACCACAGGGAAGTGAGTACCTTCCCCACCCTGATGAGAGATTTTATTATATTTAGCAGTATATAAATGCCACCAATAAATAAATAAAAAATAATTAAAAAAACTTATCCCAGTTGCAATATGAGAACCTTTAAAACTGCAGCTTGGAAATAAAAAAGTTTTGTTGTTTAACTCATGCTCACCAGTTTTCTCTGTTTAGCTTGCTTCATCAGATGAGTTACTTTTTTTAAAAAAGCAAGGAACTAAGTGGTGGCTATTGAACATTAGATGATTGTGCAAAACAAGCCAAACAGTTAATTATGCCAAGTTAAATTTAGAATATTTGAAACCTCAGGGATTGGAAAAGTCTCTTGCATTCTGTGTCAGCTCTACAATTTAAAATATTAGCTGTACTATTTCAGCTGTTTCTTTTTTAATTTGACTGTGTCAGGACACTGAAAGCAGCTTAACCATTCGATGTACTTGGGGTTGTAACTGAGCTCATCAAACTTCCTTGTGCTGCTTCTTTCCCCATCAGTACTCCTGCAATAAAGGGTTGCCATTGCTCTTCCGTGTGTGTGTGTGTCTATTTTGAGCTTCGACAGAGGTAGGGGGAACACCCACGGTACTTTGGTGTCCAAATGAGCGCTCCAAAGTAAAAGTTCTCATCTAATGGCACAATTAGTTATACTGTTATAGTAGTCAAGATAAGTAGTGTTATTTGCTCATTATTATTTACTTCTGAAAATGTTGAGTTGAAGGGGAAAATGTACAACTAAGATAATTGATCTGAGACCATGAGAAGGAATTAGCAGATAATGGATCTGAGACCCTGAAGGAATTAGCACTGGGAGTCATTATAATCCTTAACACAGTTTCATGTTTTACATGAAACTGGAGTGATTTTCAAACAAATCAGATACCTTCAAGTGCATTAAAACAGGCTTGGGCAGATAGTAGTGGAAATTAAGGAAATCGTGTTGCTTACCCAGGGTGTTTGTGTGTCCTTCTTGGCATGATTGTTATGGACTGCACTACACAGACAGAGAGGGGCGTCCACATGGTTTGAATTGAATACTTCACTTCCATTGAGACACCACCATCTAGTGGCAGATCATCCTGCTTTCCCCCCAGCTGTTACCACTTCAAAAGTGGTTCTTTTCATGGTGGAATTTCTAAAGGATCGCGGGGTTATACATGTCGTCATGTAAATGACCCACAAACTTCTGTGAGCAGCCAATTGTGGGTGTGCAATCAATCGATCGTGTAAGGAAGCTCTAGATCGTCAAATGTTTTCACTTAAACTTTTAGCATTCCTGTTCACTAGCCATGCTGTGAACTTCTGAAAGTGTAGATGCCTTTTGCCAAAGCCCAAACTATCTGGAGATTACCTGGATATTTTAAAAAATATATCTTCTTAGGATATCCTGATACATTATGGCTTCTTTTTTTTTTTAAAATAGTAACTTAATCCATTTTTTTAAACTACTCTGTCTTAATTGCCTTATGTTTCAAATTGTTTAGGGCTTTATAGGATAATAACATAACCTCATATGTGGCTCAGTATTCATAAAACCAGCATGCCCCCAGAAGTGCCAGAGGCGCTTGTCTGTTTGGCTCTGTGCTGGGGGCTTGTCAAGGATTGCAACCTGTTTGTTGTAAAATTATTAGCTACATTATAAAAGCGGTTCAAAGGATCTGTGCAAGAACAATGTTAGTAAGGACTCGTGCTGACATGTTATGCAAGCCCAGAGCCATTAGATGCCTGTTTTTGCATCATTCCTTTGTTGAACTTTATCACTGCAGCCAAACTGATGACCAGGACCAATTATAAGGCAGCACGTGACTCTCTTCTTAAGCCAGCTTCACTGGCTATTGGTCTGTTTCTGGGCACAATTCGAAGTGCTGGTTATGATTTATACAGCTCTGTACAGCTTGGGATCAGGCTACCTGAAGGATTGCCATTCCCACATGAGCCTGGCCAGGTTTTAAGATCTTCTGGGGAGGCTCTTCTCTTGGTTCTGCTGTCATCAGTGGTACCTTTGGTGGGGACATGAGAGAAGGCCTTCTCAGTGTCTGCTCCAAGGCCCTGGAGGAGGCTAGATAGATCCCTCTCAGTTATCCTTCCCCCAGCAGGCAAATATGTTTATATTCAGGGAGTTTTAATTGGGTTGGATACAGTTTATTTCTTTTATTGTGTTTTTAATTGTATTTTTAATTTATTTCTTTTTATGATTGTCTTAATTAAGGTTTCTTTGTTATTCTGCATTTTATTGTCAGTCAGCTTGAGTGATATTTCTGGTGGAAAGGTGGAACATAAATATTACTAAATTAAATAATAAATAAATAAATTCAAATGGGTGCATGTTCCACGTCAAGTGGATTTCATTTATTTCTAGCCATGGTTTTGGCAGCAGAGACGAGATTGAATCAGGCAATCACATTGGTCCATTGCATTGTAATTGCTGTATGCAAATTTGCTCCTAATTACATGCCCGGCAATGCAATATAAGGAAATATTATGCAATGGTACAGAATCTGTAGTTTTCAAATAAAACCAATTATATGGCAGCTGGGTCAAAGTTTACTGGGATTTTCTAATACAGGCCCTATTAAAGTTAATTGGACTTATAAAGTATGGTGGGTATGTTCTTAATCAGCTCCAGTTCTTCATTTCAGTGAGACTCCCATAAAGAAAATGTCCTGGTAGATTTTGCCCATTGGCTTTATGAATTACCTTTTTAGAGTGAGTGTAGAGTCTCATTAGAGGAGATTCATGTTTAAGTAAAATTAGAGAATATAGTTTACTGCTTCATTAAATATCACCTAGTTTGCTAATATATAGGACCATTTAATAATAATAAATCACATTGGGTGTGTGAGTTCTTTATTATAACAAATCTAGTGAAATCAATTTTCTAGTTAATCTGATTTAAACATATACACCAGAGTGTATCTAGAATGAATAATCTTATAGACCAATAATATATGGAAACAGAACATGACAAATGGACAGCAGTAGATTTAAAATTCTGTGAGCAGGCTAAATTTCATCTTATTTGTATGGCTGGATACACATGTTCTTGATGGGTTAAATGGTGGATAAAATTGTAATATCCATTGCATTGGAATGCTCTTTAGAGGTTCAGTGTAGCAATACATTAAAGTAATTATTCCATGATCTTTAGCATGAGTGAGTTAAAGGTCATTTTGTACTTTGAGTACATTGCTAACTGTTAAGGTTAATTTATTTACTGAAACCTTTGAATTGTAATTTATGTCAAGAATATTGGAAAAAATCCTCTACTTTAATAAAAACGTAATATTTAGTTTATTTTCTTTAAACCAGTTCTGAGTCTCGCTGTGTGCGCGCAATGGAGTGAGAGATAGACAGACATACACACACAGACACTTGGACCTCAATGCTTCACTGAAGTTTTTGTGATCCTTCCCAATGAGCTTAAATCCTAAAACGATTATACTGCAGACATGCCAGCTAGGAAACTGAAATTTGGTACACACCAAAGATACCTTGAACACTCTTGTGATTTCTAGTACAAGAGAGACGTTTGTACTGGATTTTATTCCAGCAAGCTAGTCTCTGTTTATGAGTTGGAATGTTGTACTATAAGAATTCCAGCACATGACGAGCTTCACTTGAGGTTAGACTTATGCTTACTTTTTGATTCCAGAAGCAACCAGTAATCTGTGCATACAGAATGTACATTTCATTTACTAGTTGTGGGGTGTAACAGAAAAGATATATGAAAGGCTATTCCACAAAATTTGAAAAACCTGTATAAATATAGTTATGGACCAAGACCTAAAGAGCAAATCTAACTGGACTCACGGCTTTGTGCATGATCTTCAAACACAAAAGATCCTCCTTCCGTGTGACTGCTTTCAGAACTCCCCAGGTTTCAAAAGGAGGCTTGTCATTTGAGATGTAGGACTAACAGTCAGGATGTATTCATCCAAAGCTCCTATGCGTGCATGACATTAGTCACATGGTTTCTTGGAGACTGACCATTGTATATTAATGTTAAAGCTAAGTGTTCGATTTTTTTTATCAGACCTATAACTGTCCCTAAATATTTAGTTTTTACCTTTTGATGATTCTTTCTTTTGCAGTCACCATACTCAAACAACCTGCTGGGATCACCCTAAAATGACTGAACTGTTCCAGTCATTAGGTAAGTTGACTTCTTCTTACTTAAAACTAATTGGCAAAGAGTGTATCTGATAGGCTAATTGTGTGATCTCCCTGTAATTCTTATGTTTATGAAATCTTAGGAAGATGATGGCACTGCACAGGCCAAACGATGTATCAAGTTTAGTCTGTTAATTGAGCAAAAACATTCTAACCCATTTAATGAAAGGAATAGTATGTTGTGACTTACCCTTTTAGCAGGACGTGTGTGTGTGTATGTGTGTGTGTGTAGTTGTTATAAACATTTTCCTAGTCAAGCAAAAGCTTCTTTCAGTTATGCTGCTGCCACACAACTGGGGAAATGTCTAAAAGACACCAAGTGGGAAGAAATGTTTAATGCATATTTAAGGGTTGTGTTTTCAGCTGTGTACGTCTGAGGGCCGCATTAGAAATGTGCCATGAGCCAAGGACGCTGGGGTAATTTGAATATTTTGCGACATGAAACCTGTGGATACTAGACATGGGCAGATTTTATTTGTGTGATTCCATGCAAGTAATTTTGGCTATGATATTAGAAGTAGAACTTTCTACAGTGTTTCTTAGGTGCTGTCACGTCTTCTAGTCTTTCGACTGGGAACTGACATTGAAGCTTGTCTCTGGGTTTCAGCTGGATTATTGCATTCCTTCTCCCTCATTTTGCCTTCATTTTGTTTATTTAAAAAAGATTCATCTGCAAAAATACTTTTTCTTAATTAACAGGAAATGTCTGATGCTGGCGTAGAACATTCTAACATTTCTGCCCTTTCCCACATTTTAGCCGATTTGAACAATGTGCGTTTCTCTGCTTACCGTACAGCCATCAAAATCCGGAGACTACAGAAAGCACTGTGTTGTAAGTTTACATTGCAAAGCTCATTATTTTCTCTGCATAGGGATTAGGATGAGGAGCCAAAGTGGATCTGCTCTAAAGTAATGAGTACTGGAGTCCTGTTTGCTGATTTTTCATTCATACACCAAATGATGATTGCAGTCGCTCATGTGGCTATAAATTAATGCCGTTAATGGAAGGGAGGACAGGTTAGCACAACGATATCTATCTTTCTTTCTGAACCAAAGTTCAGGTTGGGAAACACAATTGCATGTGCCATATGAATGATTATGTGGAATAGCAATGAAGAATGGCAGTGGGCCATTTGCTAAAACAAAAAATGTAGAACTCTTGTATAGTGGAGCATGGTTGGCTGCTGGTCGTGGGGTGTATATTTAAATGTTCCTGCATGTTTTACTTTAAGAAAAAAACTCCCTGAATATGCAGAATCAAATCTCTCAAATCCTAAAAGGGACATACTTTACCAATGTTGGCACAATTGAAATTGCAAAATTCTAAAATGCTTCAATTTAGCATACCTAGAGATTTACCCTCTTCATTTTTTCCATTATAGCCCCTTAGATTATCTAAGGCAGGGATGTTGCACCCCTTTCAGTCCAAAGTCAAATGGTGGCCAGCAGTTGGGCTTCAATTTTTTTCACAAGAATAGCTCCCCTCTCCATCTCTGTGAAACAACACAACCATCGCTGTGAAACAAATAGCCAAAACAGTAAATCAGGTTTGTGGGAGAGCCTTAATTTATATATGTAGACTGAAAGTGTATTGTCTGTTCTTTTCTGTATTTGGCTAGTGTGGATTCAGGCATGAGACCGTTGACTTGTAAAACAGCTATGGAAATCCACACATAACATTGTCCTGTAGTGTAGGTGAGATGCAGGCAAAGCAAAGCAAGCCAGACTTGAGAATATGTAAAGGATTCTGCTTGAGGTTGGCTAGAGATGATTAAAACTTGATCTGATCCATTCCTGCACTTCAGCAGAGCTGCTCTCCACACTGTGATTGTTTCACTCAAATATTATTTTGTGAAGTAGAATGTCACTGAAATCAGTTGAATGGAACATGCTGGGGGTTGAGAGGAGGAAAGGAGAAAGCGCTGAGGTAACCCAGGCAGTATTCAGGAAGGTAATAGTAGCACTTTTATTTTTAGTCCTGCTTTTCCCAGAATGTCAATGTCTGCGTGTTCACAATCCAGCTGACAAGTTACTGGAAATGTCCCTATCGCCGATGATGGCTCAGCTAAAACATCCACCGTGGCCATCTGCCTCACAAAATCTGAGTGCAAATTTATCTTTCAAGCTAATCCCTGTGAAAAGGAAATGCAAACGTGTGTGTCTGTGTCCCTTTTCACTTTTAATCAGTTTTGAAATGCCCAACATCTTCTATTAAAGGGGCATAGAACTGCCCCTTTAGTTAAGGTGAACCGCAAAAAGAAAAAAAAGGTTCTGCCCTTATAAGCCTCTATATTCTGCTGCTTATAAAATTTGGCATCCACAATCTACCTGATAAGGGCTACAACTGTGCAAAATATCAAACTGATTCAATACAAATTGTCACAGGTACATCAAGTTAAAACATGTGGAAAATTGATACATTTGTCCTTTTTGCTCCAAACAGTGGCTTGTTGTATCATATATTTCTTTAACATCTTTGTGAAACCTACTGATGTGTGTTATAGGTGTGCCTGAGGAGGTGTGCCTTTAAAAGTTATTAAGGTTTTTCTGCCCCGTGAAAGCCTAGTAGCAATGGTTGGCAAGATTATGTTGGGCATGTCAGTTTCACTCTGAACCTAGAATGCTGCCAGTACTCCAGTGTTTTCAGAGGAATTATATGTGCAAGGTCTGTTCCTTTAGTTATGGAATGTGAAATCACAAAGTAGGACTACTTGTTACTATATTCCCTACTCACCACTCTAGGGTCCTGATCCATATGAGGTGCCATGAGCTTAATTTTGAGTAAAAACAACAGCAACAACAACAACCTAGCTATGTCTTTAAAGTAGCATACAGTTTAACTGTCAGAGAATTTGGGAGGGGTAGGGATGGAATGCACAGGTGGGGGGAACAAGAGGATCTGGGCCTCACACTACATTTCCGAAAGCAGAAAGGCAGCACGAGTATCCCAATCCTTGCTGTTACTTTCTGTGTGGTGGGGAAAGGACATGCAAGGATTGTATTTCACACAAACATTAAGATGATTATGAGAATCTAGCCCTGTTCATTCATTCTCATCCTACATAGGCTCTACCAGTTGAGAAAGGGAAGCAGGGATGACCTCATTAGCTCCACCCCTCCCTCATCATTCTCATGACATGTGGAGGGTGATTCTTTGCAAGAGGACAGGCTCCTCTGTCTGTGGAAGTTCTTCAAGATCTTGAAATGACACCATGATTACTGTTAGTGAAGTATTTATAATCTTGCAAGAAAGCAGCTTCAAATACATTGGGAAGAGGGTAGGATTGACAACACTATAATTATAAATTCCTTTTTCAAAAACCAGTGACGTTTAATAATCACTTTAAGACCAGAATTTAGATTATCTCACATTGGCTCAAGCTTCACAAAGCCAAGGAATTGGAAGCTAAGGCTGATGCCTTAACTGATGTGCCCTGTGATCAGTGATGATGTTATGCAATATCAGAAATTGTTCCTGCTTACAACTAGGGGTGTGCAAATCAGTAAAACCTGAACTCACCATACAAATTCCATCTTGAAGCTCATTCCAACCCAAGTGTGTATCAGATTGTGTGTTTTGTTTGTATATATATATATATATATGTGTGTGTGTGTGTGTGTGTGTGTGTATATGTGTATGTATTAGGTACTACATTTATTTAATTCAGAATTCAACAGTATTTAAGTCTTGGAAAATGCTTTCTCCAGTTGAATTTTAAGATGTTTTTAATAATGTATCAGTTTTATTTGTTTTTAATGTTTTATCTGTTTTATGATATTTGTATTTATATTTATTGTTGTTCCCCGCCTCGATCCAGAGGGAGAGGCGGGTTAGAAATAAATATATTATTGTTATTATTATTATTATTATTATTATTAGCAAACCACTCAACAAATTTAAAGCTTTGGCTAAGTGGCCTTTTTTGCAAAATAGAATAAACATCACGCTTTATATCACGAGAGGGTCACAAAAGCAAGTTTAAAACTGCTTTGCTGTTCTTAATTTTTGACAGGCAAGTTTGGCTAGATGAGTCTGCTAAACCTGTTTCTTAGGTACAACCCAAACCAAGCTGTTTTGTAACTTCCATTTAAAAGGGGAGATAGTACCCTATAATTTAAACACAGATAGCTTTTAAAGGTGTCAGACTATATAACATTTTAGAAGGGCTAATGCACTAAGGCAAAGAGAATGTCAGTTTGAATCCCTTGAAATAGAGGGTCATCATCTGACTGTTAGATGTGACAAATTGCTGTCATAGCTTAACAGTGGCAAACTCTGAAGGCCTTTTGGGGAAAACTACAAGGACAAGTCTGAAGTTAGCATCTCAGAGCCTTTGCTGACATAATGTGCTTTAGTAGAATGCTTTTCAAATTGTAAATGTGTCAACCATGTTGCCCATCCATCCAGATTTTTCAAGGAAGGAATTGAGTTGTGGATTTTTTTTTCCTATGTGAGAAAATCCATCTGAATTAATATTTAAGTCATAGTGGATTAGATCCAAATTTACTTCCATCCCTTTAAAATCAATAGGACAATTTAGTAATGACTTAAGTCTCATTGATTTCAACTTGTACTATATGCAAATAACTTTGTGTGGATCCAAACTATTTTTTTTTATTTCTTTATCTCAGGGGAATAATTATTTTCCTTGAAAGAAGATATTATAAAAGTCCAGCCATAGTCTATCTAGTATTTCATAGGGTTGATTTGGCACAGCAAAATCATAAATATGTAAATATTGATGTAAGGCAAAACTAAAGTTGGATAGTGTTTTATCAGTAAAAGTTGGGGGGGACATTGTAAAGGTTTTTTGAATTTTATGGTCAGCTGAGTCACAGACTCCCCTCTCTTTTTTTAACTTTATTGTGATATCAAAGAAACAGTACAATAAAAAACAAATCGTGAAAAAACAAAAAAAAACCCACATTACATATACAGCAATGACATCATTTTTCATCAATTTTTTTTAAAAGGAGAGAATTATACATAAATTTCAAAAACATCAGATCATAAAGCCATATATTTATCCATTTGCAAGTTGTGCCTGTATATCATCCATTCAAATGACGATAACTTGAAGGTTGCTTCAACTATTTTGCCTGCAAATTTCATCCACGTCTGATAAAGAGATAACATGTTACAGCCATTTTTAAAATTTCTCATTGTAGTCAATGGGAGACACACAACCTTGGATTTCTGAATGTCAACCCAGGTCCGGTACCTGAGTTGAAGCAGATGTCCTATGAATTAACCTGAATAGAATTGGGCTATTTTCTGAAGTGCCAAATGGGGACTGAGTTGAATTTTACGGTTGGTACACACCTCTAATTTATATACCTCGCTTTCTAAAGAGATTTCTTGTTAAACCATCTTCAAAAGAGACACAACTGAGTGAGTTTTGGGGGCCAGCAGGGCAGGCTTTGGGGGACAGCCAGGGCTGGCAAGGATGGGCAAGGGGAAGCTGAAAATTCTTGTCTGGCTTGATTTTTAATCCAAGCCAGAAAAGGATTTTGAGGCTTGTAAAGCTTGTGTTCTTATGGCCCAAATCAGTCTTAATGGCTATGTGAAGTTTGCTTTTTCTCAAGCAGACAGTGACAGACTCCTGGGCATCTACAAGGGCAGTAGAGGGCCAGGTGCTTTCAAAGAAAATAGCTTCAGGTGGCTCTGCAGACAAACAAGTCACGCAGTTCAAGAGAAGAAAAATAAGTGAAAGAAACCAGGAAAGAGCTATCACCAGTTTCATTTCTGAGAAGCACCTTCCTAATCAGCACCTTATTTGAACAAGTAGTTTCAGGTTATCCCAGCCCAGTTCTAACTCATGCACAGGAGCAATATAATATGCACGTGCCAATGGGGAGAAGATGAAGAATATCAGGCAAAACCTTTAGTGTAAAGTTCTCCTTTTTATTATGGTCCATGTATCTAATGGAATTTGGATGTAGGGTTATGGAAATCTGTCCCCTGAGATTTCTGCAGAAGAGCAGAATGAGGCTTATCTACGTGGAATTAAAATAGTGGAATTCTAGTTGCTGCCATAGTATTGTTTGTGGTATCTATGGTGTTCCCTGCCCTTGCTGTGTACATCACAAATAGCTCTGCTCTCTTATTGCATATGAGTGATATACAGTAATTTAGAATTCATCCTAGAATTGTCCAATCTTATTTTTGTTCAAAATGATATACTGTGAGTGCACTTTTGATTCTGTGTACAACACATGATTTGGAGGAAATGCATTTTTAACATTCTCAATGTACATACACAGTGTGAAGAATGCCAAGGAACTGCCACTCTTTGCTAAATTTTCAACCATTTCTAGTCAAAGTAGTCCCTAGAGATTACGTGGCTATTTGGCTTCTATCTTAAACTCTTTTTATCCCTGTGAAATCTCTATTTCCTTAACATAAGACTATTTGGGGGTCAATCACAATCAGCTATTTTCCTTCTAACTCATTGTCTAGATGATAATTAGTTTCCCATAATTGCTTCAATAATTGAGTGTGGTTTTTGGAACTGGTACACATTTTTGTCATCATTCAAGAGAAAAAAAATCGAAGCAGAAATGTGAACTTCCATGAGGGATGCCTGTCTTTGCATATGGGCATGTTTCCATTATTGCTTTTCCTAGATTGTGAAGTGGTTTTTAATGATAAATTGATCTGTATGCTGTGTCCAACGCTGTTGTTGCAAATGCAATGCAATAGGACAAGTCCAATGTTAGTCTAACTTTAGTCTCATTCATTTCAATGGATCTGCTCTAAATAGGACTAATATTGGATGCAACTCCTATTTAGCCTTCATTTAAATTATGAATTAATACATGCTTGTTGGACTGGGAATTCCTCTCTCTGCTATAACAGAATTCTTGGTTCTAATTGTAACTCTATGGATATTCTCTGAAAACCACGGTTTTTCATCTGGCACCAGCAGAATGATTAAAGATATGTATTTATTTATTTTGATTTTTAAAATGTCTGTGCTGCTCTTCAGCAGAGCTTTCAAGGCAGTGTAGAAAAAAACAAGGTAAAATATAAGTAAAACATAAGCCACCTGTTAAAAGTTTAATTAATACACAAAAATACATGTAAAAGCCTTGGAAAATATAAACATCTTTGCCTGATGCTGAAAAGATAAGGTTTTCTGGCAAGGGATTTTCACAAATAGAGGCGACCATTCAGAAAGCATTTGTTCTCTGGTCAGCATTTGCCTTACCTCAGATGGCAGAGGGACCTGGAGGAGTGAGTCCAAAGGTTATCTCAGTGGTATGGCAGCAGGAGTTTCTTGAGGTATTTGAATCCTAAGCCATGTAGAGCTCTAAAGATAAGCACCAGCACTCTGAATTGTGCTCGGAAGGCAGTGAAGTTCTTTCAATACTGGCAAAATATGTTCCCACTAACTGGTCCTGGTCAACAGCTCAGTTGGCTGTATTTTGAACTAACGGAAGTTTCCAAAGAGACTTCAGCTGGCATCCCATGTGCAACAGTGGTAATTTCTAGATGTTTCAAGAGCATATGGATAACTATGGTTAGTCTATCTCTGTTTAGGAGAGGCTGCAGATGGTGCATCAACCTCAGCTTATGAAAGACATTGCTTGTCAGAGATGCTATGTGGGTCTCTAGTGACAAAGACTGATCTAGCAGTGCTCCCGACACTATAATCCTAATCCTCCATCCAGAACAAGTTAATCCTATCTGAATAGATAAGAATCACCTACTCACAAACCTCCATTTTGTCAAAATTGAGTTTCATTTTATGGGCCCTCATCCAGATAGAAGAGCTCTTCTTGACTTCCTGTATTTTAGAAGTAGTTACTCCACTTTTCAAATTGAAACCTCTGCAAGTGGCTTATAATTTACAAGATTCTCCAGCAAATGATCAGAAAAAATTAGCTTCTTTCCTGAAAGTTTCTATTGACTTGTAAGGTTGGCACATCCATGGTAATAATTCTGTATATGTACATATTCTTGGAGTTTGTTATCATATGCATAACTGCATTGAGCACTCCCGATAGCAATCAAGCAGAGTTTCATTAAAAATTAAGGGTTTAATATCAAAGGATTTCTGCACCTGCACCTACAAAACAGCTGGCTTTGGCTGTTAAATGCTGGTTGCTTGTTCGCAGAATCTCATTAACATCACAAGCTGGAGAAGTACTTCTGAGGAAGTGCTTCTTGATTTATAATACAGCTGCGGATTAAGACCTAAATGAACTTGTATAATTATGAACTTTGGCACCATCACTAATTAGGATCATAAAATCACTTTACATTTAGAGGCAGATTTTTGGTCTTCTGATGTGTATATTGAACACTTTGTATAATAAACCAAAGAGAGAAACGTCATCAAAATGAAATGTTTTCCATTCAGCATTTCTTCTCTGCTTAATTCTTTTTACTAGTGGACCTGTTGGACTTAAATGCAACAAACGAAACTTTCAAACAGCACAAGTTGAACCAAAATGACCAGCTCCTCAGTGTTCAGGATGTGGTCAGCTGCCTCACTACAATTTATAGTGGAATGGAGGAGAAGCACAAGGAACTGGTGGACATTCCACTCTGTGTAGATATGTGTCTCAACTGGCTGCTGAATGTTTATGATACGTAAGTATGAGATATCAAGCACTCAGTGCATGTTGTTCTTGATGCAGCACTGCTAAGCCTGTGGGTGCAGAACAATGATTTTCTGCTGTCATATAAGAAATCCATCCCTTCCCGTTGCAAACAACAGCAACCCAATGTGTGCGATAATAAACTCTGGACTGTGGTTGTCTTTGGGATAGAAAACGGAAGAATTTCCTTTCCTCCTCCTCCCCCACACCTTTTGGGGCTTTCAGGCCTAGAGCATTTCTAAAATGCCCTTTATTACATTGTGTGAGCTCACCCAATGGTCCCTATAGTACATAGACTGTTCATACCATTGATCAGCCCATATCAATGTGGCATTCCAGAGAGTGCAGTTCATAGAGGCAGGCGAACTCACCTGCGCCCACCTCTGCAGCCACCTGACCCCAGGCTGCCCCTTTATTTTTGCATCAACGGGGCCTTTAAGGCCGCCATTGGCGTGGGGGTGTGTGAGTGTGCAATTTAAGGAGGCTCCGGAAATTGCGCAACGCCCCCTCATGCAAAAAGGGGAAGAGCGCGATTTCGGTGTGCAGGTGGATGGTTGCCAAGAATTCGCTGGAGCCTTGTGAGTGCTTGGGTGGGGGCCCACACTCATGTTGGGAGTGCCCCACTGGGTCTGTGGGGCTGGGCGTTTGGGGGGGGGGGTCCACATGACTCCTGGCCTCATTCAAGCACTCACAGCATCACTATCATTTCAGTGGAAGACTGGACAGCAAGTGTGCCAAACATGGTTTTGGGAGCTGTTCTCTTTTTAATGAAACCCATCTTAGCAATGTGAATGTAGCATGTCATGTAAAGTGCATACATTATGGGGTGCATTGCAGTGCCAAAGTTGCCAGGAAAGTGAGAACAATATTCTAGCAAAGCTGCCTGTTCCAGTAGTTTGTATGGTATTGGATTGCTAGGCAATCCCAAAACTTATACTGTACTATGCTCTTTTTACATAAGGAATACATGCTGTATCTGAAATTGGAAAGGCTCAGAATAAGCATTGTACATACATAGTGCTGTGGGGGTGGGGAAGGGCAGAATATTCATTGTGATTTGAATATAGTTGTGGAACTCAGCAATTGTTCAATATTATGCCTTCATAAAATCTAGCAGCAACTATGGCATAGTGTAATCATCACAAGAACACTGCATTGACATATGACATAGAATGTATCTGTTGCTGTAGCAACTTGTAAAGTCATGATCTACTTTTGCGTATGTTCTGCGTCTGAGGAATTGAAGTCCAAATTGCAAATCGTTCAAATGCTAATGACAGCGTAGTTACTCGAAATGATTAGTCTCCTGTTCATACTATTTGGAAGTGTTGCCAGTAATCCTGTATGAAACCAAATCTTTCATTGCTATCCAGAAAGTGTGTAAAGGCTGATGGCATTTTTTTTTAATTGGGGCATTTGGAGGAGTTATAATTCACTGAGGGAAATCAGACAGGAAGGAGTAAAGCAATGAACAGTTTTTAAAAAGATGCTTTTTCGGTACCTAGTTATTTGTATTGCACACTTCTTATTTGCTAGGACTACAGTTGTTAGAGGCACCTAAGTTAGTGATCTCTGGAATTATGAATTCAGAGGTAATGTGTTGAGGTAAGCAATAAATACATCATAGAAATCAAGGAAGAGAAATGGATTTTTAGAGTAGGTAAGTGTTCAGTTTAAAAAGAGAAGTTTTTTCATAATTGTTTTTTTTTCTTTTGCCTGCCATCCATTCAATTATTTGAATGAAAGCCAAGCATATTGTTATGTATTTGAAACACCTGTGTGAGAAAAAAAGTATTTTCTAGTTTAATTTTTTTTGTTATGCATTTAAGTGTTATGATGATGATGATGATCATCATCATCATCATCATGCAGTCTCCAGTTAAGGCTGGGAAAGACTCCTGCCTGAGACCCTGAAGAGCCACTTTAGTCAGTAAATCTTCTCATTTAAAAGAATTTTTTAAAATGTAGAGTTAAAGAATAAGGGGTGGTAGGAAACAGAGGAAAACATAATCACAAGGTTTGATTGAAAAACCCATCTTGTCAATGCTGTCAATACTAATTTCCATACTGACAGTAGCCCTATGGATGTGTTCAACCTACACAGGTGGGGGCTAAACGTGGGGTTGACATGGATGCACATGTGAGCCCCACCCCAACATCCCTGTCCCTCAGAATTCAATTTTCCCATGTTTAACTTGGGGGTGTCTCAAGGGGGGTTCTATATGTATTGAAGCGGACCCTTTCAGTTCAACATAGGAAAGTTGAGGACATTGTGGATGGGACGTGCATATGTAGCCATGTCCCCATTTTACCTTTAACTTTCACCTGAGCAGTGAAATGATCGCTTAGCATTAGTGCAGATGTGAAATCTGAATCTTGACATTGCTCTAAGCCCAAAACCTAACACACAACACAGCTTTTTAAGTTCCTGATTCCTGTTTTCCCCCTCTTACCTTCGAAGTTTTCAAACAATAAATTGTTCACATGCAACTTTATTCTGTCTGTTTTGCAAATGACCTTAGGTCATCTCTAATTTATCACTAATCATTTTCATGGGTTATATCACTGATGTATACAATTTTTGAAATAATTAACCCACCTACAAAAGCCATCTGCTTCTCTCATGCTATTAATCTGGAATTTAGTTAGCACCAGGGACTGAAGAGACATTTTCTGTAAGACATGCTTACTGATGTTTATGGCCTTTGTAAGACATTAAATGAAAACAATTGACAGCAGCACCTATTGTCATTTTATTTCTGTCACATTAAGAATTATTTATCCCTCACATTAGGTCAATGAGCAGAACAGAGATGAAATCTAATATCTCTGAACTTTATTTTTCAAGGATTTAAAGGTTATATAACTGATTAACGTCTGCTGTGTAAACATGTTTCAATCTTAAACATAATACCTTTTAAGTGTCTAGTATTGAAAATATAGGGATCGGTCCAAATAAATTTGTGTTGAAGGAGGCTTGTGGAAGCTGATTTTCTCCCCCCCTCCTTTCCTTGGCAGTCTTTCCAGCCCCCCGCACCCCAATCTCTCTCCTGATGATCAGGGGACCCAACTGTGGTATGGCGGGTTGCAGGGGAAGCTTTTCTAGAAATTGTTTAGAAACATGTTCCCCATGTGGGAGCACCATTGATAGAAATTGCCCCTACATGATTTTTTTTTTGGGGGGGGGCTCAGCCCCTCCGAGTCATAGCCTGCCCTTTCAGCAGGGTCCCCTGAAAGTTTGGAGGTGTATTTTGTGGGGACTGGGAGGCTGCTGGGGGGGGGGGGTAGGGTCAGCGAAATTAGCTTCCACCAGTTCCCTTCCACACACTTGCCTTTGAATCTAGCCTGATGTTTTTAGACAGTACAAATTAGATAAAGGGATTGGAAGGGGGAGGGGGTTTAAAAACATATGTGACAGAGTTACTAAGTCTTGCCAGTTGAAGATTTGAGGGAGAATTATTTCAAAAGCAGATTAGGGCAGTATCCAATGGTGACTGGCCATGTGTGGCCATTCCCACTGATTCTGTTACACAGGAGCCCTCTGCTTGTATAACAGTGAATTAGCACTTCTGGGGCAACCTGAAAGAAGTGGAAATGTTGGTTTCTGGAATGGGGCCCATTGACAGAGTCCCAATAAGGGAGTTTTGCCAACCTGAGCCCTTCCAGAAAATAGATTTCCACTCATTTTGGATTGTCCCCAGAAACTCTAAATTGCTGTTGCGCAATGGTGGGGCCTGCTTGCACTGCAGAATTAAATTCAAAAAAGAGGCGAGATCCTCATAATAAAGTAACACCGAAGGTGGATTCACAACTCGAAATTCAAAACCATTTAAGAAGGTAAATCATAGGTTATCCTTTAAAGATGAGGAAAACAGTAAATTCCATGCAACTGATGTTTATATAAACATATTTCACAGTCAGTTATTAGAATTATGCAATAAAGCATACTGTGATTGGGTAATCTTTAACAACCATATTGTAACATAAGCAATGTGTTAACAATAAACCAACCTGTTCACAATAAACACGATATATCACAAGTTTTAACAATAATAAGCAACGTGTTAACAATAAACAACGGTAAACTCCGGATTGTACAACACCGTTTCTTTCTTTCTTCTTCAGTATGGTCACGTTACAAAGTTTCTTCATCCAGTCATGTTTACTAAACTTTTTAACACTCTAATCATCCTGACAAGTGGACACTGAAAATTCAAAAACATATAAACTTATTGAACCTTCATACATATTGTAAAATCTATATGCAGTTGGTACGGAATATAATAATTACCCTAACTATTGACATCTGTTATCTCTTATCCTCTTGTATTCTTTACTATCTGTAATAACAATTGCATACCCAATGGTTCTTACTATCTGTGAATTGTCATTTTAATTATTTACATTTCAAATATATATATATTTCTTTGAAATACCTCAAATTATGTGTAACCAGAAATCTTTGATGCATTTGAATCACGGAGAAGAGCCCAAGGGTGATTCAACAAAGCCCTACATATACTGTTTTAAAGCTGCCCTAATGGGGATGTAATCATCACTAGTGAATCAAATTGAATCCACATGAGGATCTTATCGTCAGTCATGGAAGGAATAAGAAAGAGGGATTAACTTGGTGATTCAGTGTATTCATTTACCTAATGAATGTATTCATTTACATTGAATCACCAAGTTAATCCCTCTTGCTTATTATTGTTAAAATTTGTGATATATCGTGTTTATTGTGAACACGATTTATTGTTAACACGTTGCTTATGATACAATATGGTTGTTAAAGATTACCCAATCACAGTATGCTTTATTGCATAATTCTGATAACTGACTGTGAAATATGTTTATATAAATATCAGTTGCATGGAATTTAATTGTTTTCCTCATCTTTAAAGGATAACCTATGGTTTACCTTCTTGAATGCACTGCAGAATTGGCATGGCTGTCCATGCGCAAAGCGAAAGCGGTGGTGGGCCTTACCCTTCCTGTGAAGAAAAAGACAATGTTGTCTTTGGTAATACTAGGCATTTGATTTTGCTAGAATTTCCAATGCCTTATGCATCTTTGATTTTTTTTAAAAAATGTAAGGATTTTGCAAGTAGATATAAAAACAACATGTTTCATGATCCTAGCTGTTTTATTTTCCTTGGAAGCAGGAAGTGACAAAGCCAGTGAATCATGAAATTTGTAAACAATAACATAGTAAGAGTACACAGTAACTCTTGGCTGTAATATGCCATTAAAAGTCCATAGAACAATGTTTCTTCCTGGGCCTTTTAAAACAGAGCAATAACATAGAAGTAGTCTGGGTTCAAATACTGATGTGACACAGTAGACTGTTGTTTTTAATTCATCTGCACTCTTGGGATGATAGCTTCACTTGCCTAAAAGATGTATTCATAAACTAATAATTATTTTTGTTACCATTTACTATTACTTAAATAATGATTCTTGTTTTCAGTTTGTAAAATATGAACAACCTCTATAATTAGCTGTTCCTTAAAAATAAAAAGCACTTTGTGGTTAGACAGTTACCCAACATTTTCCAGTCCAGTAGTTGCCCCCATGGAAGTCATGCCTCTTCCAGAGATTGCTCACAAACATAAAGGGCACTTCAACCATTTGCTGAAAGTGAACTTCTGAGATGAATAGGCTTTGCGGCTATTTGCTATTAAGCACCACTCTGTTAAAATGCTAGGCTGCTTTTCAACTCAAGCAGGTTTAGAAAGAAATGTGTGGGTTCTCTGAGGGGAAAAAAACAGAATAATTCTTTTTTTCCCTTTCTAATTCTGCACCCTTTGTTGCAGTGCAAGTCATAGACTGTTTAAACTAGTGCTGTGCCAAACATTTCCCCTCTCATTGATAGAAAAGAAATTGCTTTCAAAAAGAAATTCAAAGGAGAAACAAGTTTTGGAGAAATTCTCATGGGCTGGGTTCGGGGTTCCTGTGTTTACCTTACTTATGAGGTAGTGAGGAATGTGTGTGAGCGTTCTGCCTGCCATTGTACAATTATATCTCTGGCAGCCTGTAGTCTCCTTGGCTTCGTGCACTTCAATTAAGCACAGGTGAAGATATTTTGAGGTAATTCCTCCCAGAGTGTTTTTCAAATCAGGAAGTACAGGCAGCCTGGGAGGCTGCAGAGCAGAAAGATAAAACATACAGCATCTTTGGCCACCTCTTTCATGGGGGAAGAAAATGTTCAGGAAATTGGAAGACAGATTTTGGCACAGCACAAGTTCCATCTGTCCCATGGAGCTAGACACAACACTTCCCCACAGACACCTGCATTGTGGAGGATGCAAAATGGGGGCTAGGTGGCCAACTATGGCTGGCTGGGGGGGAATGCTGGAAGTTATAGGACTTTTTTCTACCTAAACATGCATATGTAACATCTCACAATCAAAGCAAAGTTTAGGTAAACATCTCTGTGTAGTGAATTTTAGGCCATTGCAAAAAATATATATTTTTAACTTTCTAAGATTCCTTTCCATTTCCTGGATTTTAGCTCATTAAATACATTTTGAGGAGTGTTTTCCTTGTGGTTTTAAAATCACATCTTTTGTCACCCATTATGCTTCTCAAGCTTTAATAAATACTGGATTGCGAGAACCTGAGGTCACATTGCCTAGGTAAAAGGGACACTCTACATTATCTAATTGCTGTATATATTTGGCTTTTATGCCCTATTGTGCCTATACATCGACACAGACTAGGCAATCAATGTTTTAAGCACAAACTAGGCAAGCAATGAAAGGTATTAATGTATTTCTAGCTAGTATAACTTATGTCTGCTACAGTCGTCAGCTCACACTGTGTAATGTGGCTCCCAGCTGCGTGCAACTGTGTGTTTCACATTATTAGAACATGCTGTGATGCTGCAGTCCTAAACTTCAATACGTTATAATTAATATGGCATGTTTTTATAGAATGTAAACATTTAGTGCTTGTACTGAGGGTCCGTTGAAAAAGAGATTCATTGATATGATTAGCAGCTAATGTCTGAGAATTGAAGTACACTAGGTGTTCTGACCAACTCTTTTGGTCTTTGAATTGAACTATACCACCACCTGCCAAGTGTTTTAATGTTGTTTTCAAAACAGTGGTCGGACTGGAAAAATCAGAGTGCAGTCCCTGAAGATTGGCTTGATGTCTCTTTCCAAGGGCCTTCTAGAAGAAAAGTACAGATGTGAGTATAAGTTCTGTTATTATAGGGGACTTTCTCTTTTTTCTTTTAATTTTAGTGAAAACATATAAGGCAGTATCAAATGGAGCGCAACCGCTAACATAAATTACATTGCTCCAGCGCAAACTATTCTGGCACAACACCAATAGCATTAGCTGGCATGCCAATTTCCCCATAATTTACGTCAGCGGCTGCGCCCACAATACTGCCCATATGGTTTACATTTATTCCAGCAAAACGTCTAACAGTAATCTTGCCAAATGTCATTGACCATTTCATTGTAGGAACCTATATGGAGGAAAAAGTAAGGTGCTCATTCCAGGAGAGGTATCAGTTATTTCTAGCTTGGTTTGGTTTGAGGGGCTAGAAATGTTAATTGTTCTGCACAGTTTGGAATAATTACCTCTTTGTTGTGATAAACAGCACAAATAGAATATGCATATGTTTAATTTATGGAAGCAGCAAGCAGTAAAGAGTGAACCAGGGTTGACTGGAGCAGGTGCATTTTTCTGATAACACCCCTGCAAAAGTATCTGCTAGTATGCAACTATTGTGGTAAATATAGTGACTTTACAACCCTCTTTTTCTCTAATATTTGAACTTGGGGAATATTTCAACCAAGTAAGTATTCAAATAAAATGTCCAGTCAAAATACAGTGCCCAAGGTCATCAGTGCCAACCTCAGTGGGGATTAGATATTGAATGAATTGTTGGAACCATTTTTTAAAGAGATTACTTCAGTGTGAAAGGTTCTATTACCCCCCCACACACACACACACACAAGCTGCTACTAGACCCGCACATGTACACTCTTCTAATTGTCAGTTAAATCGCTAAGCGAAGAGAATAATGTCTTCTACTATTCTCCAGTGCATGATAGGATCAAAACATAAACCCATGTTTCTCTCACTGGAGACCAAGGAATCATTATAATTTTGACACATACATTTCAACTTCGTGTATCATTCAACTGTTACAGTAGAAGTCTTGAGGATGACTTCTCAAGTGAAAGTTGGAAAGTCATGGAAAATCCAACAGAAATCAAGCAGAAGTTAAAAGAAAACAGCAGGAGGCTTTATTTATTTATTCTTCAGGATATCAAGGCAGTGTACAAACACAAACAATTTGCCATACAAAAGAAGGCAAACAGTAATTGCCAGATTAGTTATGAATGGTTTTCCAAAAACATGGGCTGATCACTTTGTGCTCCTTTTCACTAACTAGCTTTTTTCTCATGTTTTCTGTTCATAGCGAGCTCCACTTTTTAGTTTGCAGAGATACCATCTGTTGTTTAGGAATTGCTATAAAGGTGCACATGTACTCTTCTGTTTATATCTGTTTAAATCTGTGAGATCCTCAAAAAGGAACAAAATATCATTGCAAATTATTTTATTTATACAACAAAATGTTGTCTAGATTTTTAAAAAGTTTATTTTCTTCCAAATCAACTTGTTTCTTTGTTAGTGGACTGTCACCTCAACTGTGCATTAGCTCAGGTTGTTTTCAAGCTGATTTATATGTCCCCATCTTTTGAGTACAGTCATCAAGTTATAAGTAATAACAAGCTTATTCATGTTGAATATACTCAGGCATATTGGGTAGGCATAATAAATCCTTGGTTCTGTCTTCCACTATTGCAGTGCTTTTTAAAGGTAAATAAAGATTTAAAGAGTTTCCAAGCGTCCACATATTTTAGCTGGCCATTATAGGCAGGCAAAATTTGTAATCACCATTGACCTGCTTCTCCCCCAGTTTATGGGGGGGGGGGGAATCTTGTCTCCTACATTGTCCTGGTCCAGTTTCACAGCATATTTGTAAGCAACTTTCACATATTTTAATAGCCAACATCCACATGGGTTGGGATTGCCTTTAGTTTGATACAGAGAAGCCTTCAAGCAAACTTACACTTCTGTAACAGATGAACACATTGTGTGTCCCCCGCCTAAGTGCAGGCATGATCCTGCTATGGTCCACTGCTATAATCCCCTAAGGGAGGAGAACTGTCCACTCCATCCCCTTAGATGGAGCTGCCCCACAGCAGAAGGGAGTGGGCAGGCTTATAAATCGGCCTACTAATCTTCCCTGGCTTCAAACTGCTTGCTCTTTTTTTCCCTATGCTTTAACTTTTTTTTTTTGCTTGTTCTCCCCCCCCCCCCCCAATATTGTGATGGTTTTTCTTTTTTAAAAATCTGAAAAACGTGAATATTGAATGGTTTAAATCTGCTTGCTGCAGTGCTGAATCATGATGGGAAATTTGATTGAAATCGATCAAATGGTATTAAACCAGCATATCTTTAAATATTTTAATTTGCTGCCTTTTTTGGTTCAAGATGGCAGTAGAAATTTTCACTATGCCTAAAATTTATTTATTTGTTTATTTAAAAACATTTCTTGGCTGCCTTTCCAGGCAGAGGCCCTCACAAGGTGGCTTACAACAGTAAAATACATAAAATATTAAAAGCAACAAAATATTAAAAGCAATAAAAACACGTGATTGCAGTTAAACAGCAATTAAAACAATAAAACCAGCAGATAGAGATAGAAGAAATCCTAAAAGTTCAATAAAAATCAAATGTATGGTTTTTGAGTCCATTGAGTCCATACAAACAAACATTTCCTTTTATTTATATAGAGAAGAGAAGAAAAAGAAAAAGCAGGAGACAATGTGGGTTATGGGAGAAAGTGAATCTAAAATGGCCATAGCTGAACTCTTTCTGCACTCTCTATTCATAGGGTAGAGTATTAAGAAGGGAAGACCACATAAACACACACACCAGTAATATCAATGTGAGCCCTGTGGGTACATTAGTATATATAATAGGGAATGAGGTGGAGGAGAGAAGAACTGGAAATCTAAAACACAGCCCTGCCTTTACTTTAACTTTACTGTAGATAATATTAAGAACAGCTCAATTTGTAGTGTACCTACTACTGTATGAGAGAGAGTTGAGGGACATTAGAATTACTTTGAAAGAGGTGAAATGTTGAGCACGTGCAGAAGTGAACATTGTTACTTCAAAATGGTTGGATCGAAAAGTAAACAGAGAGCCTCTCTTTCCTTTCATGCATTCCAGATCTCTTTAAGGAAGTGGCCGGGCCTACAGAAATGTGTGACCAGAGGCAGCTTGGCTTATTGCTTCATGATGCTATCCAAATCCCAAGGCAGCTTGGTGAGGTAGCTGCTTTTGGAGGCAGTAATATTGAACCTAGTGTCCGCAGCTGTTTCCAGCAGGTAACGACTTTAGCTTTGTTTCCATTTTAAATATGAATTATTCAGAAGCACCTGTTTAGGCCATTCATAGTCACAACCGTCTTTTAAAGAAAAAAAAAGTCATAAGAGACATATAATACTAAAGCTCCATGCAAATCATTTAATGCAGATAATGTTCACATAGAGCTCCCATATAGGCAAAGTACAAGCGGCAGGGTTTTCTTTTCGTCTACATCTCCGTTTTATGCAAGATAAATCCTTTGCCTCTCACACGAACAGTAGTCAGTCCTAGTCCTCCCTGACCACACAAGTCCCCTTCAAGCATTCCTAAGGAAGGGGGAGTGGGGTTACATATGGTATCCCACCCCCAACTTCCCCATTCCCACAGAGGAAGTTTCAGACCCCTTTCCTCATTCAGTGCAGAGGTCTGAAGGGGACTTCCATACATGTTCAGCTGAAAACACTTAGAAACCTCCACACAACCAGGAACCCTAATGTTGCACAATTTGGATGGCATGGAGGCTTCCAAGAGCATTCTGAAGCTTCCTCCCACAGAAATGGATGTTAGGGGCAGGGCTTGTGCACACGACCCCATTGTCCTCTTCACGCTGTCATTTTGAATTCCTGAAGAGGGCTACAGTGTGACAAGCTTGTAGCATTGTGTTAGTTTACCTAAGGTCAGCAGCTGAAAGGATGATGATGTTCATAATTTTCTATTTGATTGAATGGTGACATGGCCTGTGTGTTAGTGACTGTATTGTTGCCTTGTGTTTTCTCAAACGGGCAAGGTCCTGGGCAGTGTCCTTGAGCGGGTGGTTGTGAGCCAGCTCCAGGCACTCTTGGATGAGACTGATTGTCTGGATCCATTTCAGTCGGGTTTCAGGCCTGGCTTTGGTATGGAAATAGCCTTGGTCGCCCTGTATGATGCCTATGTCAGGAGAAAGACAGAGAGAATGTGACTCTGTTGATTCTCCTTGATCTCTCAGTGGCTTTTGATACCATCGACCATGGTATCCTTCTGGGATGACTGGCTGAGTTGGGAGTGGGAGGCACTGCATTGCAGTGGTTCCGCTTCTACCTGGTGTGTCAGCTCCAGAAGGTGGTGCTTGGGGAACATTGCTCAGCCCCGTGGATTCTCCAGAATAGGGTTCCGCAGGGGTCAGTCTTGTCCCCCATGCTGTTCAACATCTACATGAAACCGTTGAGTGCAATCATCTGGAGTTTTGGAGTGCGTTGTCATCAGTACGCTGATGACACGCAGCTCTATTTCTCCTTTTCATCTTCATCAGGTGAGGCTGTGGATGTGCTGAACTGGTGCCTGGCTGTGACAATGGACTGGATGAGGGCTAATAAACTGAAACTCAATCCAGACAAGACTGAGACGCTGTTAGTGGGTGGTTCTGCTGACCGGATGGAGGGTCTTCAACCTGTTTTGGATGGGGTTGCGCTCCCCTTGAAGGAACAGGTTCGTAGCTTGGGGGTTCTCCTAGAACTATGTCACTTGAGGCTCAGGTGGCCTCAGCTACCAACTTCGGTCGGTGGCCCAGCTACGCCCCTATCTGGACAGGGATAACCTGGCTTCAGTTGTCCATGCTCTGGTAACCTCCAAGTTAGATTACTGCAATGCACTCTACGTGGGCTGCCTTTGAAGATGGTTCGGAAGCTGCAGCTTGTGCAAAATGCAGCAGCCAGATTGATAACTGGGACCAGAAGGTTCGAACATATAAGACCTACTCTGGCCTGCTTGCATTGGTTGCCTGTATGTTTCCGAGCCTGAGTCAAGGTGCTGGTTTTAACCTATAAAGCCTTACAGGGCTTGGGACTACAATACCTGATGGAACGCCTTTCCCGACATGAACCTACCCAAACATTACGTTCAACATCTAAGACCCTCCTCCGAGTGCCTACTCCGAGGGAAGCTCAGAGGTCAGCAACAAGGGAGAGGGATTTCTCTGTGGTGGCCCCCCCAATTGTGGAACAATCTCCCCGACGAGGCCTGCCTGGTGCCAACATTGTTATCTTTTCAGCACTAGGTCAAGACTTTCCTCTTCTCTCAGGCATTTAGCAATATCTGATGAGCCTGGGTTTGTATTGTTTTTAGGCTTATAGCTTTTTAAAGTTATTATAGTGGTTTTAAATGAATGTGTATGTTGTGTGTATATTGTATGTTTTTGCTGTTTTAATTTTTGTATATTGTTTTTAATTGTTTTTTTATTTATTTTTTCATTTTCTGAAACTTTATTTTTTTTATAAATACATCTTTATTTCCTTTTTACATATCTTACATGATTCAACCACTATTTTAACATAATTACTATTATTTATTTATCCCCCTTCCCCCCTTCTTCCTCTCTTTTATTGGTTAATTTGCCGCTGTTCTCTTCTTATTTTCTTCCAGCTTGTTTTTAATTGTTTTAATCTAATGCAAACCACCCAGAGAGCTTCGGCTATGGGGTGGTATACAAATGTAATAAAATAATAAATAAATAAATAAATAAGTTAGAAGTTAGAGTAGTTCCTTTTTAAAATAAAAAAGTGGGCTGGAGAAATTTAAAACAAACATTAAAATAATTTCTGATCTTGTTCTCATTTCTCAGAATAACAATAAACCAGAAATTGGTGTGAAACAGTTTATAGACTGGATGCATCTGGAGCCGCAATCAATGGTCTGGCTGCCTGTTCTACACAGAGTGGCAGCTGCAGAAACAGCAAAGCATCAGGCCAAGTGCAACATCTGCAAGGAATGCCCAATTGTCGGCTTTAGGTAAGCAGAATTATGATGCATTATGTCTTCTGTGAATTGTATGAATAATATGATTGATCATGCACTTTAACCCCATTACAGACGCCTTGCTAATATATTAACTCAGTAGTGAACACTTGTGATCAGGAAGATGGCTTCCCCTCCACCCCATTTTGTGTGTAATGGGTTGTGGGTTCTTGCTTCTCTGAATAATCGTCCAGCGGTGTTGGGTTAGATCTAGCACTGGAGGACCGACATTTTTTTCTTTACAATTGCAGCCTTCTGTAGCCTCTTGACCTCTAGATGTTTTGGACTTCAACCCCATCAGCCCCAAGTATATGTAAACATTGCTGCCTTTCTCTTTTAGTGGGGGGAGGGGAGGCAAGGCACAGAAAAAGAGACATGGCTAAAGAGAAGCTGAACGTGTATGAACATTGAGAGCACAGAACAAATAGGAATGTGGCTGTTTTTGTAGTGGCACATAGTGCACTCAGTTTTACTGCATCCAGTCATAAAGGTGAATTATATGGCCAATGTTATATAACAGTGGAAGTCATGAATAACAGGGTTTCACATAAAATGTTGAAACAGCTGGTTCAGCATCTCCCAGTGTAATCCTCTAAATTGCAAACATATATTCATGCATCAGAAAACAAAAAACAGCAGACATCTGCATTAAATCTAGCTATAAAGTGCACCAGCACTAGATAGAATTGACTAAATCAATCACTCAAATCTAGATAGCAATCTGTCTGCCATAAGTTGGACTATCTAGGAGCTTGTTATACAAAAGAATATAAGCTGACTTTTGTTAAAAACAAAACAAAACAACAGTTGCAAGTGCATTCCAGAGTTGGAATGTAGGATATCGTATTGGGTCAATAAGTATGAAGACGTTATCTCTACGCTTTTCTGATCATCGTCGTCATCATCATCTGCCCCAATGTCATTAGAACACCAAGGTATAAAAAGTCCTATCTAACCATCCCCACCCCGGTTTTGGTTTTCAAAACACTCAACATTCAGATTCTTTGAATGCCATTTTAACATTGAAAAAATGCAGGTATATAAGCAACATGCACCACGTGTTCTGTCTTCTGTCTCACAGAATTTATTAGGAAATAAATATTTTTGTCCCAGTTGGAACTTTCTAATTCTATCATTTATATGTAAAATGATTTGTCAACTGGTATTGATGATGAGGAACCCAAGTTCCGAACAGCACACATTCCTCTCTGATTTCACTAATATGTATTTGTTACAGTCCTGTAGGAACTGTCTGTGTTGTAATGAAATTTTGTACTAAGCCTGTTTTCCAAAAGCATATGAGGAACAAGAAATCATTTTGTTAGCTGCTAGACATTTGCTTCTGAGGCATTACTCTTAGTTGCTTGACATATCTTTTTGTTATGTTTGTATGTTAATGGACATCTGTGATATATGTTTATTAATTCAATCCACTGTTGTATAGTACAGGTGGATCAGCCTTCTATATTTAACAGTGTCGATTATTTTTAGTCTTCAGCAACGTGCTGTATTTCATTTTTGACACGTCCTCCTCTCAGGTTGCTGATGGCATGATCCTGTGCTCTTCTGCCCATGTTATATTTTTGGGCAGTTCATATTCAGGAACAACTTTGGGCTTTCTGGAAAAAAGCTAGAACCTCCTTTTCACAGGTGGGGGA
This sequence comes from Anniella stebbinsi, assembly GCA_029215795.1. NCBI lineage: Eukaryota > Metazoa > Chordata > Lepidosauria > Squamata > Anniellidae > Anniella > Anniella stebbinsi. The sequence goes on from JARDYH010000003.1 coordinate 196,221,072, forward strand.
AAGTGCTCAAGATCAGCCACTTAACCAGGTGATCCCCAGGATTTAAAGGGTTGCCCCGACTCTTGGGGATCTTCTCCTTCGAGTGCATCCCTCTCCAATTCAACAGGAATAGTTTCTCATAGAAAAGTGCATGCCATCCTGTTTTTTGCTCCCACATTGCAGTAAAAATTGCAGCTGTCAAACTAGAAGCAGTTACTGCGTTTGGGAGCAAAATAATGGGTGATGTGTCGGGCACACTGAAAAACTGGTGCTGGGGACTCGGGCAAGTGGGGATTCTTAGCAGGGCACCTCCAAACATCTGGGCATCCCTTTGAACCCTGGAGATAACCCTGCTAAGGGGGTGATCTGCACCCCATTTCCCCACCTGTCAAAAGCTGCCAAACCAGCCTCTGTACAGTCTAGCGTTGCCTGTTATCTTGTATGTTTTACAACATACAGGGCTCCAAATAAGGCAAACCTCTACATTTTGGATAGCAGCAGTTGCACAACTGTGCAACTGTGAGTAAAAACGGGGGCTCTGGCCATGATTGGAATCACAATCAGAGTGGGGATGGGGGCAATGGCAAGATGGGCAGGACAAAGGGAGGGGCAGTGACGGCCCCTCCAAAGTGCTGCTTGGGCACAGTTGGAAGAGCTGTCACTGACAAGGAGAAGGGGACACTACAAGCAGCTTGACTGCGATCACTAGGGAAGAGCAGCAAGGGTTTCTGCCTTTTACCTTTGGCTTGGCATGTCCGGGTTCGAATGATACGCCAAGCCATTGTAGGTAAAACAACCCCAAGAACAGCCCATGGGTTATCAGGGTGGGTTGCTCCAGACAACAACCCATGATGGATTGGTGTGTCATGCAAACCCAGCCCCTTGCTTGGTTCCTATAGCATAGGATTGGGATTGACACTACTATAGACATAACCTTCCAAAATGAACAAAAGATAATAATGTCATTTATGGAAATCATTTACAAAACTGAATAAAATGTCACTCTTCAAATAATAGTTTGAGATTGCTTAAAGGCTCTTAAATTAAATATGATTGCTTACTATTCCTAAATTGAGCCTTTCCTAGGTAAATAAAATCTCAATCTATCTTTTCCTTCAGACCAGATTTTCCTAAAATCCATGCCACAAACAGGAGTTTAGGAATTTCCCTAAACTTCCTTACAAACAGGAACAGAGATGCTCCACACCAGTCTTCCTCTGCCTCCAGTTTTTCCTGCTTCTTCTCGCTTCTAGGATGAATCCGATGTTTCAGGAACTACTTGCTGAAGTTCCCTCTGGTCAGACATAAAATAAGAACCTAAAATATGTTATGTGTAACTTGATTTGCTCATTAAATTATCAAGTTTGGTATTTTAAATTTTAGAAGTATAGTTTATTCAGGCAATAACTACAAATTTACTGAGTTCACTTCTGAAAGCTTTCAAATATAATAATAATTGTATGAGCAAACCAAATTCTACATAATATAACTTTAGAAACATAAAGGCTGCTTTACATTTCTAAAGAAGAGTTCCATAACTTGATGCCCTCCAGGTACTTTGGACTACAATGCCCAACTTTTCTGACAATTGACCATGCTCCCTGAGGCTGATGAGAACTGAAGTCCAAATGGAGGCCCCCAGGTTGGGGAAGACTGTCCTAAAGTGACTGTAGATCTGTAAAGAGTGCTAAAAATAAGTATTACTTATTTTTCAAATTCCCCCCACCCCAAAATAATCACAGGGGGAAAAACTGGGTTTTCTCCCCCATGGTTTTGACATTTCTGGAAATTTTACATCTCTACCCATTCCTGTGCCTTTCTCACACCTCTGCTAAAACTAGGGATGAAGATGTCTGGCTTATTAGTTTTGTCTCAAAATGGAGTCAGTACTGTCCACTCAAAGGAAAGTTACTTTGTAAGAAAGTTCTGTCTGTTGTAAGGATGAAAACTAAGAAATCCCTGCCCTAGGCAGCTTGGCCTAAACCCATAGTTATATGTTCTCCAGCAACAGATAAAGGGTTTTTATTTAGGCCAATGTTTGATTATGATTTATGTAGATACTGTTTTTAGTTTAGTTTGTATTATTGGTTTAAGCTTTGTGAACTGCTTTGATTGCTGTTTGCAGAAAGGTGGCAAGAGGACTAATAAAATTTAAAAGAAATAAAATATTCCTGCATGCACAAGGCTATAGCTAAAAAGAGGTTCTGCACCTTTATCTCTTGTATTCTTAAATGTTTTGAATCTAATGTAGTCTGGTTAAAGATATTATTTATGTAGAGAAAGGCCACTGACACAGGATTACTATGCATGGGCGTGAGAATGCTTCTGCATTTACACACACACAGTATTTTCACATTTGTATCTCACTTAAGTGTTCTTCTGAACACTTCACTTGACACTGCACTTGCATTATAGTCTTATACAATTCGGTGTTGCTATTGATATCTGTACATGTTATATTATACAACCTTTACCCAAGGATTGGATCCACACAACAGGTGCATATGTGTGTGTGCAGATCACAGGGTGGGTAAGTGTACACAGACTAGAAAAGACTGATGCACTTGTTCCCATGAACGAAAGTTAGGTAGCTCATACTAAAAAGCTGGCATCAAAGAGTGGAAGTTATGTCTTCTGATGGCCCTGTATTGTAAATGCTGCAGCATGCAGGAATGCAAACAGGGAGGGTGTTCTGCTTGTGGGTTCCTGGTCGACAGCTAGTTGGCCACTGTGCGTATAGAATGCTGGACTAGTTGGACCCTTGTACTCTGCTGACATTTCTTATGTAATGGTGGCCAATATATTGACCGTACTGGAGGGAGAAATGGCCAAGGAGAAGGCATTTAATTGCCTCAGTAGGCACAATGTCAAAGCTTTACTCAGTATCCTTCTGTTTCTACGAAAGTGCCAGATAACATGAAGCTATTTAAAATTACGCTTGCTGCCTTTGCACACAACACTAAGCCAGAAATTGTTTTAACTGTAGTTTGTTGAGAAAGCCTGGATCAAACTCAAAGATACGCAAAGAAAATGTGGCTTGTTTCACTCGATCCTCATTTGCTTTCCCCTCTGCCAACATCCATCTGAAATCCCAAATCCTGTTGCAGAGCTCCTGTAATGGCACAATCTCATATGTCTAGGCTGACCATATGAAAAGGAGAACAGGGCTCCTGTACCTTTAACAGTTGTAGAGAAAAGGGAATTTCAGCCAGTGTCATTTGTATGCAATTAGTTCCCGGTGAAATTCCCTCTTCATCACAACAGTTAAAGTTGCAGGCACTATACTAGAGGGACCATATACAAAAGAAGGCAGGGCCCCTGCAACTTTAAGAGTTGTGATGAAGAGGGAATTGCACCAGGAACTAATTGCATACAAATGACTCTGGCTGAAATTCTCTTTTCTCTGCAACTGTTAAAGTTACATGAGCCCTGTCCTCCTTTTCAGATGGTCAGCCTACATATGTCACCAGCTCACTTACCATTGAGCAGCTGCAGAAACAGGCAGGGAACTCTTCTTAGAGATCTTCAGCCATTCCCAGCCACATCCCAAGCCAAAGAAGCATTGCTCCTTTCACCCCATGATAGACTCGTACAACGTTGTCTTTCAACCAGAAATGTTTAACCCTTTCCTACCACCCAAGAAGAATTAAATCTATCTCCAGGAGTCCTGCATTCATGCTCATTGGATTTTCTTTAATGTTATTTGCAGAATGAAATCATTATTGTACAGAGCTGAAGAGACATGAGCATATTTTTCCTGTTGGTACTCAAAGGAAGTTTGCCCTACACTACCTCCTCAAATCCCAAGACTCTGGAAAAGCAATGTAGGGAAGGCCTTGCTCAATTATTCCCCAACAATCACAAAGCAAGCAAAGACAGGTCTTTAATTCCCCCAGATCATAAACACTGTTCTGTTAATAAGAATCCAAATCCTCCACAGTAAGCCTGTCTTAAATGCATTCTATACATGGAGATGTTTGTGCCTGCCAAAGGAAAAAAAACTTTTTTTTCTTCTACACTGGGAGTCAAGTCAGCTCAAAACTTTCATAGGCAAGGTCAGTTAAATGTTCATGTCTTTGGAGAGTTATATGTTTTACCCTCTGTGGGTGTAACAGGGTAGCCTGGCTGCTAAAAGTCACACTGTGCTTTCAATATACAGTGCTATATAGATGTTGTTAAAGCGGCTTGAACTCCCTTTAATTTTGCTTTCTTGGCAAAGCAACTGCAAAGCTAGGTGGACTGGCTTAAGAAGGAAAGTGTCAGAGAGAAGTTGGGGGTGTAGGGGGGAAGGAAGCAGAGTGAGAAGAGCGGACTACTTTTTGTCTCATCTTTCTCTAGTTTGGCACTCTGCTTGCCAATAAAAACTAGTAATAAGCCAGGGTCCTGGGTTTGGGCATAAAGCCAAACAATGGTTAATGTATGTCAAGATTCATAAGCTAACTACAAACCATAGGTTCAAATGGTGATTTGTTATATCTGAGATAAATGACGGTTGTCCAGGGTGGGTTTGGATTTTCACACAAGTCACAATTTGGCTAAACAAACCATGGCTTAGTGTTACATGGGAATGCAGCCCTCTATCTAACTCTGCTAATCAATAAATAATTAAACTTGGCCCAAACAGAGCATCCACTTAGATTCCACTAAAAGCAGCTTCTCTGGTTCTATTCAAAATTACACTCAATTCAATATACTGCTTCTAAGGGTCAAATGAGATACGACACCATTCATGCATTTAGCAATTACATGAATGGTAGTGGTTGTGCTTTTTGACACTTGCAGTAGCATGTGTGAAGGATCTAGTCCAGATCAGGACTGCAGTGGGAAGCAGCCCCCACAATCCCCTGACAGAATCCTTATCCAGATTAGGGCCCCTGAACTTGCTATTTACTTCCCTCAAAAAAAGTTCACACAGTTGCTAATGGAACGATTTCACATCTGCCTAACGCTGGCCATATCCAGATATTTCAGGACATTTTAACAGTACATCACAGGAATCTAAGATCTGTGTCCTTTGTGACACAGGTAAAATATTTTTTTTCCTGCCACATTTTGAGAAGAACCTTGTTTTGCTCTTGGGTATTATTGTGAATTGATTCTGCTTCTGTTTGATCTGTTGTTCTATTTACTTCATGGCTTTTATTGTTTTTAATGGATTGTACTTTGTTTTTGATGTTATGTACTGCTTTGTAAACTAGATAACTGATTGGCAATATACCGTATTTCACCGAATGTAAGACGCCATCGATTGTAAGACGCACCTAAATTTCAGGGCCACCAACAGGAAAAAAGTTTTGTGTTGATTCTAAGATGCACCTTAATTTCAGCACCCCTTCCCCCTCACCTCCATTGCCGTTGCCAGTCCTCGTTGCAGCCGCCACTGCCACTCCACGCCGCTACCAGCACTCGTCTCGGCCTGGCAAGGCGGCGTTCCCAGTAACAAGGCGAGCGTTGTCAGCGGCGCAGAGTGGTGGCGGCGGCAGCGATGATGGGCAATGTCGATGGAGGGGAAGGGGGGGTTAGGGCCCCGCAAGTCCCCCCTCCCCCCTCGCAAGTCCCCCCTCCCCACTTCCTTTGATCACTGCTGCCTCAGCCTGGGAAGGCTTCAGTACTGGGAAGGAGGCCAAGATCTCGTGAGTGGGGAGGGGGGACTTCTGACTGGCCTTGTGGGGTCCCTCGCGGGGGGGGGGCATGCAGAGCCCTAGTGCCTTCTGCAAAACATGGGAGAAATCTCGCGATTGCAAGGCACCATCAATTCTAAGACACACCCCATTTTTACAGATGTAAACATGGGAGAAAACGTGCGTCTTAGAATCGATGAAATACGGTAACTACATGTTATATCTGTAGCTAAATGTAGAGAGCCAGTATGGTGTAGTGGCTAAAGTGCTGGACTGGGAGATCTGGGTTCTAGTCCCTACTCAGCCATGGAAACGCACTGAGTGACTTTGGGCCAGTCACAGACTCTCAGCCCAACCTATCTCACAGGGGTGTTGTTGTGAGGATAAAATGGAGAGGAGTAGGGTTATGTACTCCACCTTGTGTTCTTTGGAGGAAAAAAGGTGGGATATAAATGCAATAATAAATAAATAAATAAATAAATAAATAAATAAATAAATAAATAAAAATAGATAAATAAACAGAAGTACTCTTCACCGATTCATTTGTGTTCCTTAACATGGCCTGTCAGAGGAGCGTCGTCAACTTAATAGTCTCTTTGACTTTAAGAAAGCCATAAAGACCGATCTCTGGTATATGGCATTGTTGTGAAGGTATTTCAGTAGTATTCTAGACAAACACAAATGCATGCAATACAGGGCTGATGGAAGCTGATCTCTGCCCACTCCTCCACGTGCAACCTCCCCCAGACGACCCTGCTGAATGGCATGGGCCATACCAAGGGGGCCTGGGAGAAGGGGGGAATTGCTGAAAATTGGGCAGAGACAACCTCCAGGTGTGTGGGCTGCCATTGCAGAGGTTGTCTTTGCTTGATTTTTGAAGATTCCCATTCCCTTTCAGTCCCCCATGCCATAGCTCATGCGATTCATCAGGATCCTCAGTTCCTTGGAGGAGCTGCCGAGAGATGGAAAGGCCAAATAATTCAGCTTCTCATCACATGGCCCTGTTATATGGATCCAACCTAGTGGGACAATATTGTAGGGCAGGGGGAGACAGGCAGTAACACTGTATGGAGTTTTACATCAAGCCATAGAGCCTACAGAGCTCGGACTTCCTAGAAAAGGGGGCATTTTCATTATTTCTCCATTGCATTCACAGATATCGGAGCCTGAAACATTTCAACTATGATGTCTGCCAGAGCTGTTTCTTCTCTGGTCGTACAGCAAAGGGTCATAAATTACACTATCCAATGGTGGAGTATTGTATACCAGTGAGTACTCATTTACTAGCTCTTTCTAACAGATTCTTCTTGGTTTATTCCATACTATACCCTTCCCTCTGGTTCTTTGACAAATGTATTTTGCCAATGTAATTGCTATTTTCTTAGATTTAAAATTAGTACTTTGAAGACAACTGAAGTATTTATGGGATACTTGGATAGCCTATTCCAGAAGGTGGTGGTGGCGGGATTATTGCTTTGTCCCTTGGCATTGTCAAGCCCTCCCAGCATATTGGTAGTCAAACAAAGCAGTCCATCTCCAAGTCAATAAGTGTTATTATGGGAATCAATCAGTCCCTTAGTAGTTCAGGTTGCAGACTTCACATCCTAAGGCAAACTAAGGCTAACAACCTTGATGGCACAAAGCAACATATACTACCTAAAGATCTTTTGAGAGATGATGTATCGTTAGTAGAACAGTTGTTGCAAATTTGGTGCCAGCCTGGAGCACTTCGGAGGGTCTTCCCCTAGGACCACTTGGGATAGGCTAACCTTGCAGAATGCCTTATGTCCAGAAGCTATGTCGCCGCTCTTGACCTGATGTCTAATCCTTGTGTCTGTCATGTCAACCTCCTCTGTGAGTTGCTGTGTTTCCATAGAGGGAGAGGTTAAGGTCAGGCTGTGATCCAACTGATGAGCCTGCACCTGGACCAATTCTTCCCTGTTTTTGTCTTCCTGAATCTCTGGTCCTTCCCCACCCCTTCGCACTGTTCCTCCTCATCAGTCTCTGAGTCTGTTCCCACACTTTCAGCCGAAATACTGGGCCCAGTCCTGACAGGCAGTTATGCCATGGGAGTGCCACAGGGCTCTATTTCATCCCCCATGCAGTTCAACCTTTACATGAAACTGCTGTGGGAGGTTATCTGGAGATATGGACTGATATGGACAAAGGTGTCACCAATATGCTGATGGCATATAAGGGAGGGGCCATAGCTCAGTGTGATAAAGCACATGCTTTGCATGCAGTAGGTCCCAGATAGGACAAGGAAAAGATCAGCATCAGAGTCCTTCTCTGGGAGCCCCTGCCAGAAGAAGTAAGGTGGGTGGCTATTAAGAAGAGGGCCTTTTTGCTGTGGCACCCTGGTTGTAGAATGAGTATCCCAGAGAGGTTCTCCTGGGCTTCCCAGAGAGATTCACATTGTGCTTGTTTCAGCACCAGCTAAAGACCTTTTTTATTCTCCTAGGCATTTTAATTTGTTTGTATATCTGGTATAATATTTTAAATTTATTTTTATATTGCAGTTTTAAACTTTTAAACTTCTTTATTGTAGCTTATCATCCGTATTTTATTGCCTTGTATTTTATGGACCCAGGCTGCATTTAAAAAGATGGACCTAGGCTGCAGTTCAGAGACTTCTTTAGGCTTGACCAAGAGGGGACTTGTACATGATCACAAAGACTTTGACATTTTACATTTGAAAAGTAGCTATTAATGCCACATCACCAATGGTTTCTAAAAGTACTCTGCCTTGTGGAACACAGAGGGCTATTTGAAAAAGAAAAATGTATAGAATTCCATTAGGCAAAGAAGTTTGGAGCTGAACTTAATTATTTGGAGACTAACCATGTCGGAATCAATGGGATTTAGGTTTGTCAAGACTTATTGATTTCATTGGGTCTCCTCTCAGTATGACTAAGTCTGACTCCAGTCCAAGGAGTTAATTGCACTGTTCTCTGCATTGAGCCCTAGCCTTTTTCTACTGATGTACAAGTTCATGACTAAGTTTTGCTGTTGGTTTATTTTTACATAGCTTTTATTTATTTTCTGGAAAGTGGTGGTGTTTGTATTAAAATGTTTGTTATAAATAAAGCCCCAGTGTTTAATCACACATAAACAAAAATGTTCAAAATTCTTCTTCATTATTAGTAGTTATTATTATTACAATTTTGAGAAATTATAGTGATCAGTTTTGATAGATAAAAAATGTGAAAAGTCCCTAAATATGTGCTAGAAAATGCTAATACTGACTCTATTCCTTTTGACGTGCTTAAGATTACTTGTGGAATTCACACTCATAAAATAGTTTCTAGCAATGTTAAAAAACGACTTCAGTGATAAATATAAAAATACAGAATCATACTTCCCCATGTTTATGTAGTATCTTGTTTGGATCCACTATAGTGTTGGTGTAGTGGTAAGAATACTGATTGGAACATTTAGTATGTGTCTCCATGAACTAAAAATAACGCTTGTCCCAACTGGCAATCGCTTTGGCTATGTGGAACCTATGTCAATACTATTTTCTTGCCAATAGAATTTCTGATTAAAAATGAAGTTGTTTTTGTCCAAAACAGTTTCAGCCAGTGAAAGAAGAAAAAGAGAATAAAATGAGGCTGTTGCCCCCAATTTATTGATAAAAACTGTGAAGTCTATAATGTGGGATTTAAACCTGGCAACCAATGGTCTCAGAATATGGAATTGTAGTGTGATACAATAGGCCAGCCCTCCCCCTCTAACCCTTTTATTTGGTTAGATATATACAGGACATCTCTTTAATTTGGCATGGCAGCTAGAAAGAATTAGGAAAGCTGAACTGGTGGATTAATAGCAGGAATGACAACATCCATTTTGAGATGCCTTCAAGTGCTAACTGCATCAATTATTTGGACAGCCTGGTAAGAAAGCCTAGGAGCACATCATTATTCAAGAAAGCCTCAGATTGCAACACAAAGGGTATGATTTAATAGTCATCATCCTGCGTATATTAGAAGCATCTTATTGAATTGACAGTTTCTGCAGTTCTGGTGCAATTGTTCAAAGATTTTTTTCCTTGTATTTGGATAGTATCATGACTTATGACATAGAGGATGTCCTAATGATGTGTTGAGGACTGGGAAATAGAGAAGAGTAACAGAGTAGGAATGATCTACTAAATACAAATGAGATACCTAAACTTAATAGCCAGTGTGTTTGAGTGATTTCAGTGTTGGACTGGGAGTCGGGAGGTCTGGATTCAAGTCCCCACTCAGCCATGAAGCTCAAGAGTGATATAGGGCCAGTCACTGATACTCAGCCTAACCTACCTCACAGGGTTGCTGTGAGGATTAAATGCAGAGAAGGATCATGTAAGCCACCTTAGGTTCCTTGGAAGAAAAAAGGGGGGATAAAAATCTAATAATAATAAAAATAAAAAATAGGATAGTGTGGAGCCTCTCCTATAGTCATACATCTCCCTGGAGTTCCACCTTTGGAACCTAGGATGCCATGACAAACCAGTAGTATAGTCATGTGATCAAGAAATATTGGCAACCGGCTAATCAGAAGTAACACATCAACAATAGTCCACCACAATTGTTTTCCATGTGGCAATTGCAAATATTGCAAAAATTCAGAAAGAGTCAGGGTTTGCATCTTGATGTAAATAAATGGGATTTCATGTAAACCAAATAGTGATATCTAAACCAAACAACAGCTAATATCTAATAAGGAAATGAAAGATGACTTGGGGCACAGGAGTGCCTACAAACATATTTCAGAAATATCATCCCATTGTAGGAACAATGCAGTGTCACTAGTTAAGTACTTAAACAGTTGTGGATTGTGACACAGAATATCTGTCCTGTACAGCTTGTATGACTTGCCAGTTTCCTGAAATAAATCACCACATAGGTAATTGTGAACAGTTTGTTGCACAAGTTTCAAGTACTAGGAAAAGCTATATTAAATAAGGTCTCACATATATTAAAAACTTCAGTCGTTCCAACATGATGAAGTTCATCAGATGTGACTGAGCTCCCTGGCAGGGATGCATTTTTATTTTTTTAAAAAGCCCTCCTCTAGTTTTAAGCCTCAAAGGGAAATTATGGAAGTAAAAAAGGTCAGCTTCAGCACTTTTCAGTCTATGGCTAGAAACAAATGGAGCAATAAGTCAAGCAAAGTGAAATGGATTTTGTCCACACAGCACCTTAAAAACCAATAAACCAATCTCAGTCTTAAAACCTTTTGGAATTATTTGGAAACCATGCAAGGACAACAAACACCAACTCCTGAGGAATAGTTTCCATACAGGTGTTTCATAAATAGCTTCATTAGGAGCTAGAGGCCACTACCGAGGAATAGAATTTACAATCAGCATATCTAAACATTTCAGATAGCTTTAGTAGCAACATTGAAATTGTTCTTCTTTCCTCTTCTTGTCTGCATCATAATGGTTTGTTTTATTTTACGCAAATTCCTTTGCAATATGTTTTACTACGGTGGACTAAAACACTGTCTACATATTATTTACTCTGTACGCCTCTGCCAGTTCTTTTGCACCCTGCTGATTCTGTTGCACAAACCACGGGTCTACTCACACAGCAAAGTTGGTGGGACCTTTGGAAGAAATTTATAAATTTTTGGAGATAGTGTCTTTGTATTCCCCTGAATCCTGAATCTTCAGGAATGTTCAGAATTGGATTTGGTCTACTTTGGAGGAGACCCGCTTCGATTCAGACATCTCCCATATCTGTCTGAATCAGACCAATTCGGTTCAGGATTCAGCCAAATTTGAAGCATTCCCCTATTAAGCCTTTTTTTTTCTTGGACAGGAAAAAAGTTGTAACATTGACTTGGGGGAACACAGTATTTCCCCCACCATTCCTCCTGAGCACCCACTCCCCGAGCATCCTCTGAGCTTCTGCTTACTGGCCTGGCCGGCTGTCTTGTCTAGTCACTTCTCCCAATGTGTCAAAGACAGCACTGTTGGGAAAGACTCCTGACCTGGTGAGTGGGCAGAGAGGCAGCTGCTTACCCAGGCCACATACCCCAGCAAATATCACTGTGATTATGCATTGCTTTGCCCATGTGCATTGCAGCATTTGTTTGAGTGGGCAATGTGAGTTGTCTGTATAACTCTCAGATGGAGGATCAGTTGATCTGATGCAAGAATGCAATTATTGTGTTACTCCTATGGGGATGGGCAAGTATGTTGCTGTTTCTCTTAGCGTGGATGCTGCTGGAGAAGAAGCAGAAGCAGAATCTCAGGCTGAAAATCTTCAGGTTCACCAAAAATGAAGTACTTTGGTGGATTAAAATGCTCTCTAATTTTGTGATTAAATTACTTTTCCTTTAAAACATAATTTGATGGCTTTTAGGTTTTTGCCAGTTCTAGTGTTTGTTACAAGTCACTTTATTAAATTGAAAAATGTATATGCATTGCTGTATAATTTAAGAACTGCTGGGCTTTTAAAGCAAGTAACAAAGAAAGAATTTGCTTTTTAGAATCCGGCTTTTAATAGTCTTGTTTTCAGCTTTTAAAAGGTCAATTTTAGTTATTTTAAATCACTGTCATTTGCACTTTGCCTCAAGCATCAGTTGGCAGTGTAATGTCATGTATTATTCAATACCAGAAAATAACCATCAATATTTAATTTGTGTTTTCTGCATTCCCCCCCCCCCCCCCCCCCCAAGACAACATCAGGAGAAGATGTACGAGATTTCACCAAAGTGCTAAAGAATAAGTTCCGGTCAAAGAAGTATTTTGCTAAACACCCACGTCTTGGCTATCTACCAGTACAAACAGTCCTAGAAGGTGACAATTTGGAGACGTAAGTTTTGAATACATACCAGTGCTACTTTGTACTGAGACATTTTAATGGTAAAAGCCGCAGTGAGAGACTGCCTTCCATGAATATGGTACCTTAGAGTGAACAGTAGAGTAATATAACAATGGTGCTTTAAAATTGGGTATAATAAAAATGGATTCAAAAGGAAAATATAAGCTATAGTTGTGGAAGAAACCAAGATGAATACATTTTGATGAAAGGACACAATCCAGCTAAAACTAAACTTTTTAAGTTACATTGATGTGAATGGGAATGAGTTAAGGATGACCTTGATTTTCCCATTAAAGGTGCTTAAAGTGGGTTGGATCGTGCCTAGAAACTCTGTTCCTTATTTTAAAATAAACCCACTCATTGAGAGAGGGGGTGTACTTGTATCTTTGGGTTGAAAATGTGTTTTAAGAAAAATAATGGAAGAGGAGACTATGTTGCCATTGCCTAAGATGGTCCTGTCAAATATTTTCATTCTGAAGGTCTCTCTAAATTAATCTCTAGTTATTGCCTGCAGTTTAAGAGTGTTACTAAGTGATGAAATTCCTGTTGTAATTATTCTTACGTAATATACACATTCCCCTCAGCTCTCCTTTCAACAATATCCATACCATAACTGGATAATAAACTCAGAACTATGATAAGTAAGGTCCCATGTCAAGTGACTGTAATGAGAAAAGGAGTCCAAGATGGGTGGGAGTTTTTAAAACAGGAAATTTTAAAGGCCCAATTACAAACAATTCCAACAAGGAAAAAGGATAGAAGACAACAGAAACCAATGTGGCTCTACAAAAAACTTAGAGATGACCTGAAAATAAAAAAGGATATATATAGGAAGTGGAAGGAAGGCCAGGCTACAAAAGAAGAGTACAAACAAGTAGCACAGAAGTGCTGGAATGGTATCAGGAAGGCTAAAGCTGAGAAGGAGCTGAGGCTAGCGAGGGATGCTAAAAATGATAAAAAGGCTTTCTTCAGATATGTGAATAGTAAAAGACAGAGGAAAGAAATGGTGGTTCAACTGCTTCATGAGGATGGCAAATTGGTAACAGATGATAAAGAAAAGGCCAAAGTGCTCAATTCCTACTTTGGCTCAGTCTTCCCTGGAAAAAGTGAAGTAAAAGCTGTCGGGGCAGGACTGCAGTTTGAGATTGATAAACAAATGGTCAAGGAACACCTAATTTCTTTGAACGAGTTCAAATCTCCAGGGCCCGACGAGCTGCATCCTAGATTAATAAAGGAGCTGGCAGAAGAACTCTCAGAACCACTCCCTATTATCTTTGCAAAGTCATGGAAGACGGGTGAAGTGCCGGATGACTGGAGGAGGGCTAATGTTGTCCCTATCCTCAAAAAGGGCAAAAAGGAGGAACCTGGGAACTACAGACCAATCAATCTGACATCCATCCCTGGGAAATTTTTGGAGCAGATTATAAAGAAGTCAATCTGTAAACACCTTGAAAACAATGCAGTAATTACTAGAAGCCAGCATGGATTTGTCAAGAACAAATCCTGTCAGACTAATCTGATCTAATTTTTTGATTGGGTAACCTCCCTTGTGGACTGTGGGAATGCTGTGGATATAGTATAACTTGACTTCAGCAAAGCTTTTGACAAAGTGCCCCATGACATTCTGATTAACAAACTAGTGAAAAGTGGGCTAGATGGAACAACTATTAGGTGGATCCACAGTTGGCTACAGAATCGGACTCAAAGAGTGCTTATCAATGGTACCTTTTCACATTGGGGGGAGGTAACGAGCGGGGTACCGCAAGGCTCAGTCCTGGGTCCAGTGCTCTTCAACATTTTGATTAATGATTTGGACGAGGAGGTACAGGGAGTGCTTATCAAATTTGCAGACGACACAAAATTGGGTGGGATCGCTAATACCCTGGAAGACAGAAACAAACTCCAAAGTGATCTTGATAGACTGAAGCGCTGGGCTGAAAACAACAGAATGAAATTTAATAGAGATAAATGCCAAGTTCTACACCTAGGAAAAAGAAATCAAATGCACAGTTATAAGATGGAGGATACTTGGCTAATCAATATTACAAGTGAGAAGGATCTTGGCATTGTTATAGATCACAAGCTGAATATGAGCCAACAGTGTGATATGGCTGCAAAAAAAGCAAATGCTATTTTGGGCTGCATTAATAGAAGTATAGCTTCCAAACCATGCGAGGTACTGGTTCCCCTCTATTCGGCACTGGTTAGACCCCATCTTGAGTATTGTGTCCAGTTCTGGGCAACATACTTCAAGAAGGATGCACACAAGCTGGAGCATGTTCAGAGGAGGGCAACGAGGATGATCAGGGATCTGGAAACAAAGCCCTATGAGGAGAAATTGAAAGAACTGGGCATGTTTAGCCTGGAGAAGAGAAGATTGAGGGGAGACATGATAGCACTCTTCAAATACTTGAAAGGTTGTCACACAGAGGAGGGCCAGGATCTTTTCTCGATCAACCCAGAATGCAGGACATGAAATAATGGGCTCAAGTTACAGGAAAACAGATTCCAGCTGGACATCAGGAAAAACTTCCTGACTGTTAGAGCAATATGACAATGGAACCAATTATCTAGGGAGGTGGTGGGCTCTCCCACATTAGAGGCATTCAAGAGGCAGCTGGATAACCATCTGTCAGGGATGCTTTAAGGTGGATTCCTGCATTGACCAGGGGGTTGGACTCGATGGCCTTATAGGCCCCTTCCAGCTCTACTATTCTATGATTCTATATACCTAAAATCTGGAATCAAATCCAATTCTGCAGAGAGAATAGGCTTGACATTTACCTAATGCTAATAAAATATGCTATAAGATTATTTATGTATTTATTTTATTTGTACCCCTTTCTACCAAAGATTGGTACTCAGGGTGCCTTATGCGCACAATTAAAATTGATTAAAACAATACATTTAAATGCAAGAAAAAGATAACAATTACATTATTGCTATTCTGTTTGCTTTCCAAAGGCTTGTCTCTGATCTCTGATATGTTGTATTGCAGTTTCTGCTTTGGCCACTTTTCTTTGTCTCAGTTATGACTAAAGCAAATGATTTGGGAGGACCAATGGATAAGTAGTTTATGTTTTTTACCCGCTTAAATTGCATTAAATGTTTTGTCCTGCTTTCCTTCTCTCTGTTCTTTTCTTGCAGTCCCATCACACTCATCAGTATGTGGCCAGAGCAATATGAGTGAGTATCTGCAATCCTTCTGCCCAGAAAGCTATGGGGTTCAATCCACTAAGTATTTGTTCTGCAATCCTATTTGGATTAATGGGACTTCTTCCTGAGCACAAACATCCTCCTATATATCCCCCATTCATTCCCGTGGAATAGGCACTGGAGAAATATCAAAGGACTACACTTAAGTAAACAAATGATTTTCTTAGGGCTCAGTCCTATCCGGATGCCCTCTGAAATTATCTCCACATTCCTCTTGCTCTGCATTTTCACTACATTGGCGATTTCGCTCATCTAGCTAGGGCTCTGCAGAAAGCAAGGGAAGGAGACTGAGGAGGCTGGAGAGCTCTTTGTAAACTGACCACCCCAGACTCCTTCCCTCCACGCCCACATAATTGCCTCCTTTTGACCTTGTGGAGGCAGCCAGTGTGGTTCTTTCCACGCCTGCTGCATGGGGGTGGACTCCTGGGTCCGAGGTCAGAGAGCTATCTCTGGCCTCAGACCCAGGAATCCAAAGTATCCTATGACACCCCAAACTCAGCCTAGGGGCCATAGGATTTCTCTCTTAATGGCGTGTATTTGCTAATATATTTACATGAACCCCTCAACTAGTTAACAGTTGTAGGACCATGTTTTTGAGCAATATTCTGTTTGTTTATTACATTTCTATCATTTGACAACTGGTATCAATTTCTTTTCCTTTATTATTTTGTTTGCTAGTCCCTCCCAGTCTCCCCAACTATTTCATGATGACACGCATTCTAGGATAGAGCACTACGCCAACAGGTAAGAATAAAACAAAAAACAAAAAGCCAAGCCCAACAACCACCAGGAAATTTTATTTACCAATCAGAACGTGGGTCTAAGTTTACAAAATGAAATTTAATTTGAAATATATATATATTGTGCTGTACAAAGATAAAGTTATTGATGAAAGCTTCTGGAAAATCATCTAATGTTGAGAGTAATGTGATGAAGTTTAATGTTCAATTAAGGTGACGCACATCTAGAGCTATTGCCATGTCTTAATTGCTGTTATTGTAGACTGGTTGTTGACTGTACTTCTGACATACAGCCTTATTTAGTTAGGGGATTTTCATCCTTCTTTTGGACTCAAATGGAAAGTGGCTTATACATAGGGCTGTGCACAGCCCCCCCCCCCCGACTTGCGATGTTTCAGGGGCGCCCAGCTTGCCTCAGCATCAATGCTGAGGTGAGATTTGGCTCCCCCAAAGCGTGTTTGCATTGCAGGTTCCTGGGTGCTGGCTGTGTGGACGGCACCCAGGAAAGCCAGGAACAAGGGTGACCGGAAGTCCATTGGATTCCCAACTTCCCACTCCCCCCTTTCTACCCCCATGCCCCCCTTAACCCAGAGCTGTCACTGGGTCATACTTGGAAACGCATCCTCCTCTTGAGAGCCAGGCCGAGATTTAAAGTTATCGTAGGGGCTCTCTATTTTTAATATATCTATGGCCATTTCCCCCTTTACGGCCATCATAGTTTGCAGCCAGAGATAATGTTAAATCGCAGGCCTTGGCTCTTAGGAGGAGTCTCGGCAGTGGTAAGTCTCGGCAGTGGTGGCGGCAATGGAGGCAGGAGGCCGGGGAGGGAGAGGGAAGTGAGTGCTATGAGTCCAGTGGACTCACCTGGACTCATGACCGGCCTTGTGCTGGCTTTCCCGGGTGGGCAGGGGGAAGGGCGCAGCACTGTCTTGAATTGTCCCAAGCCACCCCTGAGGCTTTGGTGCCTGTGTTGGCTTCAGGGCACCTCATTACTGCTCTGAATCGGCCCGCCTCACCTTGGATATGGGGATTCAGCCCGAAGTGGTGCATAGCCCTACTTATAAATACACCTCACACACACACACTAAAACAAAACCTGAGCAATCCAACAGAAATACTAGTGGTTCTCCCAGATTCATAACTCAGTTGGTCCCAAATATCCTCTAAAAGAAAACTGTTTTCACATGTGTTCTGAAAACTAATGCAGAAGGAACAAGGCAATCCTCTCTTGAGAGTGAGTGCCACCATTGACAAGGCCCTGTCCCATGTCATTACTCTCTGCATCCCTGAAGGAGGGGCAACACAGAGCATGGCCTCTGTAGATGCCCTACATCTGCTAGGTTCATACAGGAGAAGGTAAGCCAGACCTTCCCTTTGATTTATCTATACTTCATCTACTTGTTTGTGTGTTTTCTGAAAATGGATTTACACTCTGACCCAAAGGTATTACTAATTCCCACGGGAGTCCCACTACTTTCATTCACCCTGATTTGGTGGCTTGTGAAGTGGAAATACATTCAGGGCAAGGTTTTTGTCATTTAGTTCAGTGGCATCCTTATGTGTGTGACTAGCTGCATGATCCATTTGAAAAGTCTGGGAAAGCCTGCTTATGTGAAAGTTTTGACAGACAAGGCAAAAGTGATGAAAGAAGATGGGACTTGGAGCTCCATCACACCAGCGTTTTATCGCACCTTCATCCTGGCGTGTTTACCATTTTACTCCGTGACACTCACACGATATCGTCCTTGTCCTGCTGTCATCTCATCTCTTCCCCTCCATTTTCTGTGTTTTTCCAGGGCGGGGAAAGTGCAGCATTTTTCCCCACAAGAGATAAAACCGCTCTTCTGTCCCCATGTATTGCCATCCTTGCGCTATGTCAGAACAACCCGCTTTTGTGGAGGCGTGTTCATTGAAGGGCAGTCTTGCTGACAAAAGAGAAGGGTGTGCTGAGTTGCTCAAACAGACTTCTCTGCTCCAACTCCACTCTTATTGCTCTCTCATTGCTATTTTCCCCCTTGAAAGGCACCTAATAGACCAAACGCTAAATCGTTAAAACAGTAGACAACAAAACCAGAATGAAGGGGAAGGCGCCCATGTCCATCACAGTGTCCATCAATCACAAGAACCAATGAACTGGAAGGGGATGGAAAGGGGGGGGGGTGGCGAGCTCAGTTTCTCATGATCTGGTGCAGGTCAAAAGGTAAACAAGGAGAAATAATGCAACAACACACGCACATGAATGTGACCAGTGCTTGATGTGCTAATGAAACAGAGGTGGAAATTGCGGATGCATACCGGAGGGCGGGGGAAGTAGATGTGATGGAGCTCTTGATGAAGGAGTAACAAAAAGTGGGACAGTGACATGCCAGTAAATAATACAGAAGCTCTGACATGATGGGTGTTGGGAAAATAACCAAGTTTGGAAGCAAGGAAATAAGCATGAAAACTTCCTGCAGAGTCAATGAAGAATTGGTTATCCTCACATTGACTTGTAAACCACTGAAATTGCCTGAAGCAAGATCTGACTTGTGTGAAACCTGGTCTTATTTATTCTTGCCTGAATTCCTGTCTCTCTTTTAGGCTGGCCCAGATGGAACGGACCAATGGTTCCTTGTTCACAGATGGTAGCTCCACCACAGGAAGTGTGTAAGTAGATTAAGCAAGTATAATTGCTGGAAAATGCCAACACATTTGATTATAGCTGTCTGATAAGTTCTTCACCAATTGCTGTGAATTTTAGCTTCCAGCAAATAGGTAATAATTAGAACTTCCCAGTTGCCCACATTAATGTCACATTGCTACAATAGCATAAGCTGGTAATAAATAGCATAAACTTGTAATGTTCAGTTTGCTGAAGAGAGTAAATTAGTGAAGATGAGAGGATTTTTGTGCGGCAACCGTTCTTTCCTCACAAAAATACAGTTTGGAAAAAAGGCACTGCAGAGGGTCCTGCCACCAATTCTCGTAGCTAGTTGTATAGACATTTTTAAACGAGCCCATTTTCATTTTATCTTTCCTTTCAACTTACATACAGTTGCAGATTGGGCAACAACACAGAGGCAATCACAGTATAATGTTGTGATTTGTGAATTTAATAAACATGAGTGATGATGGAGACTAGACCATGATTTACTCATGCTGAATTGCTTACAGAATTACAAGTCTGGAGATAAACAATATAATAGACTTTTTCCATTTGCTTTATAATGAACAGAATCACTTCCAGAACTTCAGAGGTGTTGGTGATACTAAGAAAAATGTGAAATGTTACATCCCGTTAACTGGCCAGACAAAATTTGTAACTCTTTGTGGGCATTTTCCAGCATTGGTTTATCTGTTTATAAGCCTGCCAAATAAAATCCTATCGGGCACAAGTTTGACAGGCCTTAGAAGCTAATTATTAAGTTAGAAATTAAATCCTGTACTTTCGTTTCAACTGCAAAACCTTTTGCGATTTGTAAACTTGAGCATTAAATGGTAAACTGATGAGTTCCTACATCTGTTTTGCTATCTTGAACTTTTTTGCCTGATAAACTTCATTAACATCAACATTCACAAACGTTTTGGACTGCCAGGGGTTGCACATGCACACACACACACTTTCACATACTCATATTCACTCTCTCACACCCACACCCTACTCTATGCCACTCCCTATCCCCAGACACACACACTGCCTCCTTCCCCAACTGGGCTTTCCCTTGTTAGCGCTAACACTAGCAAGGGAATTCCGAGCTAAGGGAAGGGTTTCCCTTGCTAGCCAAGACAAGGGAAATCCCGGGCTTTGTGTAGTTAGTGCTACCAAACAGTTCCCTTATCTCAGAATCTCACAGGAGACATCAAGGATAAGGGAAGGGTTTCCTGCAGTAGTCCTGGCACTGCCAAGGGAAATTGTAGGCTCTCCCTAGTTAGCACTAATGAAGGAAACTCTGAGTGAAGTCCCTGTGGCTTTGCAGGCTGCATTGGAGTGGACATGAGCTTCATGCAGCTTGTGGGCCACAGGTTGTGCACCCCTGAACTAAAGGATGAACTTTGAATGACAGTGGACCAGTATCTGCAGTCACGAACTATTTGGCAGCAAGTTTTTGGAACAGTATATGGTTTTGAATGAATTGGTTTCATTACTATGTACTCATGAACATACATAATTCAGAGATTAACAGTTGCAGAAACAGGGCATTATCCAATACTGCCACTCTACTTATTCCATTGACGTAGCACTAGCATAAATGACCTCTAGCACCATGCTCATAGTGTATGCTGGAGCAATGGGCTTCCCCAGAAAACCCATCACTACAGCATACGCTATTGGCATTGTGCTAGAGGTCACATATGCTGGCACTACATAAGAACTTAAGAAGAGCATGTTGGATCAAACCAAGGGTCCATCTAGTCCAGCATTCTGTTTGCACAGTGGTCAACCAACTGTCGACCAGGGACCCATAAGCAGGACACGGTGCACCAGCACTCTCCCACCCATGTTCCCCAGCAACTGGTGTATACAGGCTTACTGTCTCTGATACAGGAGGTAGCACATCAATGTGGTATGCATGCTGGCAGTGTTGAATACTACCCATAATCATAAAAAACAATGTAGATTCTCAGAGAGCCTTCTCCATGAGATGCCCCATTAGAGATGCATCAAGTAGGAAATCAGGAACAGGTTTGATTCACGTTACATTTTACATGGCCTCTCTCTAGTCTCTGCATTAATGAGTGGTTTCCAATAACCTTAATCTACAATGGAAAAATGTAGTTGTTACCTAAAATAAATGTACAGTTTGGGGCATGTGCCGGGACATTAATTTTGATGCATAGTTGCTGTCTCCTTATCTTTTGGGGGGCTACGTTTTCAATATCATTATGACTGAGCACTGGAGAGTTTTTTGCTGGCTTCTTGTCCTCTTACTCTACAATGAATCATGAGGTCAGCATGGAAGCATGGAAGCATTCAGCTAGGCTTGCTATGCAACTAATAGATCTATCTTAAATTGTTGGCACGTGAGCTCTTAGGGCCAACATAACTTTCTGCCTTTCAGACCAATGAGCTGGCATAGCAGATGAAGGTGATGAGAAAATCCGTAACAAGGTTATGTCTTTTTCATAACATTCTCTTATTTGTCAGGTGTTACTTCAGTGAAGAGAACAGCATTATCTGTTTCAGAGCATACTGCTTATAATAGACAAATCAATAAGCCTACTCTTTGTCCTCTGTAAAACCTCTGAGATGGAAACAGTGGGATGTGGGCTTTGTGACTTGCCATGGGGCATGGTGGTGTAGCTTACTTATCACCATCTTCTGCCTGTCACTAGTGCTGGTGTCAGTATAATTAAGGGCTTGACCTAGGTTTATATTTGAACATTCTTCATTCGTTGGAGATTTGCAATGACTCTGAAGTCATGGAAGATTTTTTCTGCACGTGTACTAAAAGCCAGGTCCCAGCTTCAGAAACAAGCTCTTAAAAATAAAAATCAAAAAAGGAAAAGGAAAAGCCATCTTAATTGTTATGTTTGAAATTCAGTTTTGAACTGCACTACACTGTAATGAAGATAATGATTTCAGGTACTGGGTTTTAAAAAAATAGAATAACTACGAAGTTTGATCCTATCAGCATATTTGCACTAGCATCAAGGAGCCTCCAGCTCTTAAGAATAATGCTGTTTTGATCATGACTGCTCAAAAGCAATCATTGTACCCTATAATTTAAAGAGATTTAGTCTGTCTTTATTTTCTTGCAAACATGATGACTGTAATCAGATTCTTCAATTTAGTTTAAAATTATTTTCCTCCACTTTTTATTTACCTGGCAGCCGAGTCTTGTGTTGCCGGTGGCTCCAGGTATTTCAGTTATTCCAGAGGAATAGTTCTTACTCTGCATAACTTTACTGTGCCATAAAAGCCGAAAATTACATTGAAGCTTCAACTGCAGTGAAATTTCAATTGGTGGGAATGTGGTATTAAACGTACCTATAGCTAATATTTTTTGTGTGTAAATTAACTGAAGGAAGAGGAAAGCTGCATGTTCTGGACTAACATAGACACCACTACATTAAAAATAAATTATATTGCATTTGGCTCATATTTTAATAAATTCTGACAGATTTACAGTAGTTATGCCTAATGATTATTTTAAAAAGTAATTATACCTGCCAAATTATTTCCCATTGTAGAAAGACTTTCTAGCCCAAATGCATTGGCATGGAGGAAATTTTCCATGCATCTTCTTCTGATTAAAAACAAAGAAGAAGAATCGGTATGTAATGCATAATAAGGAAATGTTATATCCAATAATAATATATCCAATAATATTATATCTAGCTCTCCAAATAGCCACTGCACATGGGAGGACAAACACTCTAAATACATAATTACACCAAATGTCTAAATCAGGTGTGGGCAGTGATGGGTTGGATCCAGCTCAATTGAGTCAGCTCTGTGATGCAGGGGGGTGATAGAGTGTCCTCTTCACCATAGTGCCCTCTGCACCATAGAGCATGCCAGAGCATGGGGGAGAGAGGTAAGACAATCACCATCTGGTTTTTGTTTTCCTATGCAGCAGCAATTCTGCTGGTGCGGAGAAGGAAAACAGAGATAAAATTGCCGACCACTTTTTTTCCCCAGTGTGGCAGCGATTCTGCTGGGGACGGGGGGGACAGGAGATGGAATACCACAGAATAGTGGCTACAATGTTGGTTGCTTCTTGTGGAGGGGGGCATCTTGGTAGCAGTTCAGCAGCCCACACCTAGTCTAAAGGGTGGAGAAAAGAATGATCAGGCCTTTGGTATTTTCATTGTTGCATTCCATGTTAAATAATTTGACCATCCTTATAGTAATGTATTGATAATTAGAACACATGTATAATGTACATTGCCTACTAGTTTTTGCCATGCAAAGTTACTGTGGTTTGGTTCCTATTAAGTTATCTGTGTACAAAAATGATTAAAATAAGTTTGCTTTACCATTGGTCCTGGAGAGAGTTTTACATGGGCAGAGTTCTGCTCATGCTGTCCTTGTTCTCTTTGCTCCTGAAGTCTTCCACATGCCCTCCAAATCTCCTCTGGCAAGTTCCCCAACTTTCCAGGGCAGATGTAGGGGGTGCAGGAGGGTGCAGGGGGAGGGGAAATCCATTTTAGCAGTGGTTTCTGGTCTGCCAGTGGATGGACAGCATTGGATGATAGGGAAACCCTTCCATTGAATCAAAGCATTTTTCAAGTGACTTTTTCGTTGAAACCTATCTTTAGAACAAATCATTACTTTAAAGTAATTGGTTTTAAAGGGAGTTTCAAAATTTCATATTTCTTTCTGAGTAAAGAGTGTTCATCTCATCATAATCTCTTTGATTTTAACTGGGTGGCTTGAGTTCCTCACTTGAGTTATCTGAAGCTGTCTGCCCCATAGACAGCTTTATGTCGTGCATCTGTGATCTACATTATGCCCTTTGATCTGTGTCACTTGTTGAGAAAGGAGTTGGTGTATATCTTGTCTTGCTTTGTAGAAGGGCAGTTGGGGTGCACTTGATGGCCTCTAACTCCTTTTAACTGTTATTGGCATGTGCAATATAAGATCTGGTCATATCTCTGGTTGCCTACCACATGGAGCATTTTGTCCTGTTCTCTTTATCTCCCTGTTCCTTTTAAAAGTAGAATCTGAAAACACGTGTGTTCTCACTTTTATGCAGTTAACATTTTTTCCTGGTTTTGCTCACTATTTAACTTTTCAAGAGTTGCTGACATAGTTATTATGAAAGCTTCTATGCAGAAAGCAATACTTTGAGATGAATAAACAGATGGCAAAGCCCCCCACAAAATGTAGGGAGAACTGTTGTTCTTTCCTCAGGATTGTAAATAAATAAAATAAATTATTTCTTCAAGTTCGGATCTGTCTCCAATCCTTGCTAAGTAAACATCCAGCAATCCCAAGCTTTGGAGGAACTTTGCAATAGGAATATGTGTGCAAACAGAAGTCAATGGGAAAGATCTTTCTGTGAACCACACAGAAAAGGGCAACAAAATGATCAAGGGGCTGGAGCTACTCCCTTATGCGGAAAGGTGTGGGGTTGTTTAGCTTAGAAAACAAGGGGAGTAGGGGGAGACATGCTAGAGGTGTACAAAATTATGCATGGTGTGGAGAAAGTGGATAATTCCACAACCTGTGTTTATCCAGTGAAGCTGAATGGTAGGAGATTCAAGACAGATAAAAGAAGCACTTCTTCACACAGGGCAAAGTTAAATATGGAATTCACTACAAGTGCAGTGATGGCCACCAGCTTGGGTAGTTTTAAACTGGGATTAGACAACTTCATGAACAATATGTCTTTCAATATCAGTTGCCATGAATGGGGGTGCTATTGCACTCATATCCTACTTGCTGGCTTCCCACAGGCTGCTGGTTGGCCACTGTGTGAACAGAATGGTCTGATACAGTATGCCTCTTCTCATGATCTTTTCCATACTTTCATCCAATCTCCTACACATGCAAAGAGTCAATAGGTTAGAATTTTGGTTGTTATTCTGTGCACTCTTACCTGCACAAATGTCCTACTAGAAAAGAAAGTGTTTGGTATACATCTATGTGCCAGTTTGCACTCTGATTTGGGATGTAGGCTCTAGTAGACCTACATTTTTGTAAACCGCCCAGAGAGCTTCGGCTATGGGGCGGTATATAAATGGAATAAAATAAATAAATAAATAAATAAATAAATCTTTTGGCCCAAAGTATGGGCCTCCTTCAGGGGCTAGATTAGAGAAAGAAGAATAGGACAAAAGCACATAAATACATCTTCAAAAATACATTTAACAATAAAACATCCATTTTTAAAAAACATGGTGATAATGCTAATTATCACTCTGCAAAATTGCCTGTGATTACTTACTCAGTTTTAAATATATATATACATATATATATGCCTGCAGAGATCTCTGAAAAAGGTGAATCGTGCAATTGGTGACAAATTGTTCCATCCAGTCATTTTTTATATACAATTTTAACAAAATCTAACTGCTGTATCCATGTAATTTCTGATTAGGTTCAACTAATAAGTACAGGTTTCTCCCAGAATACTGTTGTTGTTTTTACATTCTACCAAAGAATTCATTAGAGGGTGTTTTCACACTAGGTTCTCCTTCAGTAGTTTTGTATACTAGTACTTTGCCTCTTTATCCCATTGGATTGCTTTGGATGTTCTCCAGTTTTGTTTTACCCTCTACTCTTAGTGGGACAAGGGAGTGAGCTTTGGGTGCATGCCTACTCTCCCACCCTGTGAATACATGTTTATCTGTCTTCTACGTAAGGGCTCAGTGAATCATGTAAGTGAGCCAACCAGACGTAACTCATTGGCTGAATTCAGACGAAGCAACTGGGGGGGGGGGGGGAACAATCGTCAGTTGTATTGACTATCGTGTCGTTCGATACCATAGTCAACTGGTATACCATAGTCCGATGCCATAGTCAACTCAGCGCTGATCCTAATCCACACCACAGTTGATTATTTATTACCATGTTGTGTGGGGAGTACCCCCTAGATGAACAACTGTAAAGTTGATTATTACCCCACCATTGACTATCGTGTTATCCAAATTCAGCCATTATTTCCATGGATGTGGTATGCGGTGTGTGTGTGTGTGTGTGTGAGTGTGTAACATGGGGTTTGAATCTCTTACCACATTTTAAGTGATCATGCCGTAGAAATGAAAATCGCACCAAACTGTGTAGCAAAACATACCCTTAGAAAGTAAGGGCAAGTCTTACCATAATTTCAAAGAGCAATCAGTATTATTGTTTGTAAAACTGAGTTTATCTTCATTCAAGCCCATCCATCAGTGCAGTTTTGCCTTTTCCAGCAATCTTACAGGATTTACAACTATCCTGTACAATGTTTGTTATGTAAATTAACCGTGGCTTCACTCTTGATGCTTTCTGTAAACAATTTATAGCTGTTTATTTATATTTCACTCATGGAAAGGCTATTTATGCTAGCTTTCTTTGTTCCTAGGGAAGATGAGCATGCCCTTATCCAGCAGTACTGTCAAACTCTGGGAGGGGAATCACCCGTGAGCCAGCCACAGAGTCCAGTGCAGATCTTGAAGTCGGTAGAAAAGGAAGAACGAGGGGAACTTGAGCGCATCATTGCTGACCTTGAGGAGGAACAAAGGTGCTGTTATCTTTCCTTGCAGAGACTCCGGTGCTTTGTTAATATATGTGTTTATATATTTGAAACTTGGTTGTGAAAAGGGCACTAGTATCATAGACTGAATTTTTTAAAATTACATTCAGAACACACACATCATTGTCAGTGAAACAGGAGGCAAATTTAAACCACAAGAAGGGTTTTTTCAAGCTTAATATCATGACAACCACATTGTGTGTATATACTGGGTTTTGGTTGTGGTCTTATAGTGGAAGAGGATGAACAAATATGCCAAATTATCTTCCAAAATTGAGATGGAAGGAATTGTCCCTCTCCCTAATTAAACACTGCTTTCTTCTAACCCTTCCTCATTCTCTCCCTCTTCCCCTAACCTCCTGCAACTCAACTCTCCAATCCATTGTAAACCACTGGCATCCACTCAACTGAATCTTGATATCTGGTGTGTCTAGGAGGAGGCTTCACCCTCCCCTGATTTTCTCTCCTCACTGCTCAAGTGATCTGTGTGAAACACAGATGGCAAAAAGATGTATCCAAATTGTGTGGGGGGAATTTAGCCCCACACACCACTGGTATTAATCTCATGGAAGGATACCCACTAGGGAATTACACCCCTTGGGCCGAAAATGTTTTCCCCCTTCTGCTTTAAAATCTTGCTGAATTTGCGGCCAAAGAAATTACTCAGTGTATCAAGCATTCCCTGTACTTCTGCTAATATGTTTCTCTTCTGCCATATCTAAGCAAAAAGCTGCTTTATGAGTTCCATAACTGTAACTGTAAGCGGCACATTAGTTTTGGGAAGGGATTTTAAATACATTTATCCTGTCTTTGCTGACTTGAAATCTTCTTCTTCTTCTTCTTCTTCTTCTTCTTCTTCTTCTTCTTCTTCTTCTTCTTCTTCTTCCTGGCATTAGAATGTTGCAAGTGGAATATGAGCAACTAAAGGAGCAGCATCTTCGAAGGGGCCTGAATGCCCTGAGCTCACCCCCAGACTCAGCTGTGTCACCCCAGCACACAACTGAAGATGCTGAGCTCATTGCAGAGGCCAAACTTTTACGGCAACACAAAGGTCGTCTGGAGGCTCGAATGCAGATTTTGGAAGATCACAACAAGCAGCTGGAATCCCAGCTTCACCGACTACGACAGCTGCTTGAACAGGTATGCACTACTCAGAAATGCTTTCTTCTAACACCATAAGTTATGAGTGGATGCACAGTGTCAACCCTCCTTTCAAAATTAATTAATTCCATTACACTTTCATTGCAATTGTAGACATGCTATATTGTGCCCTGCTAGGTGTCTCCCTTCAGCTTCAAAAGGTCTCTTCAGGTTTTTATTACAATTAAGCTGAAAGTAAAGTCATATCTGTGAGTGTTTCCAAATGCTACTCTCATGGACACAGCCGGAAAATCTAGGAAAGCACCTGGAGGATAGAGCTGAATGGTTATGTTAATGCTGAAATGTCTGTATTTAATGTCAACCTTGCATAGTGATGGAGTCACTTGGAAATTTCTATCTGGCTAATATCACTCTTGGAGTTGTGGGCATGTAGAAGGGACAGGTGCTGTAATTTTTAAAAGGAAGATGCTGGGACTTAAACCTGCCTGCATCCCTATCCTGCCCCAAGTCCTAGATGTGCTGGGCATTGTTGTTCAAGGTTCAGTTCTTAGAAAAGGGCATACTGAATACTTTCTTTTACTTTACATTTAATTGGTTCTAAAACAGCTGAGCCCAGGCTTGATTAGGCCTCAGCATTTGCTTTACAAGACAATCCCCTGAACTACATTTTCCTTCATTTTTGAAACTTGGGATACTTCTTTTTAAATGTACCTGTAAAACATTTTACAACTATATCTCAATTGTAATGTACACCGAAGTGTCTTAATTGCAGTTCCAATCTGTGCATACATTGATAATATAACATATTTGCTACCCATAATATATAAAGCAGATACCTTTTATGTTGAATAATTTCTGCAGCCCTTCCCTAAACTCTTCCAATTCTGCTGTAGAAAAACAGAAATGAATACAGCACTGAAGTAGAAGTGTACTATTTATGTAAATATAACACCGTTATTCCATGTTTGTATCAGTTTGTCTGCGCCATCTTTGATAGATGCAGATGGAAGTGTAGAGGTTGTAAGCACATGCATGCTGAAGTATTTAGGATTGTGCAAAGTGGTTTTGATGATGTATTCACAACAAAGGTCAATTCAAACTGTTTGATTTATGCCTTTAGCCATTCCTATGGTTGGATCCAAACTTTGCCTACTGTGACCAGAAGGGCTCCTGTCCATGCAAGGCTTTTGATCCAGTAAAGCGATCCCACTGGTGGAAGGAGGTGAAGTGATTTTTTTCTGTTTCCCACCTCCTCCTGCAGCCCCCAGCACCAACTTCCACACTGTTCTGGCAGGTCCCCCAACGCTCCAGAGTAAATATTTTGGAGGGTTCATGGGGCTGAAGGGAAAGTTGACAAAGTTGCCTCACACCCCTTCTGTCAGCAGGTGTTAAATCTGGATCCAAGCCTTAATCTCCAATGGAACTTTGTATTTTGGGCACTTTTTTAAGAGAGTTTCTTCTGCTTATGAAATTGGGGGGATGTTCATGCCTAAAGCTTTTCAAGTTTAAAAGCTAGCTCAGTGATATTACTTTTCAACGGACAGCTTCAGAATTCCTTTAAAAATATTATTTGTTGTTATATTGGTTTTAAAATGGGCTATGTGTTGACAGCTATTTTGTTACCTTGTGGCACATGCTGTTATTTGTGTGTTCTTTGGATATGTCATTTTCAAACTTGTCTCTCACTCTTTTTTAAAATCTGCTTTATTATTATGATATGTTGACTGAAGAGTGTCGATTAGGTTAATAACCTGTCAAGGTGGGCGTATTATCTTAGAGTTTGTGGGAAGCAAAATTAATTGAGCCTGGTAAATACTGTAAGCAGTATGGAACACGAGGGAATATTACTGGGAGGAATGTTTTTGCCCTCTTTTACATTGGAACTTGCATATTTCAGGCCGCAATTTGGAGGTGTGCTTGCTATTTTTATTTCAGCAAGCCCAAAGGATCGGTGGTTGTCATGGAATGCTGTCATTTTTGTCCAAAAGATTGATTACAATGTCAAACTTGGAGGTGAAGCAGAGCTGGCATGTGGCAGCTTGACGAAGAAACGTTAATTATAAAGAAGAGAAAATAATGAAACAATTCCACCCATTTCTTCAGCCTTCTTCCTTTCTTTCAGATGCCTCAAAGATGTATTTGCGCAATCTATAAAAATGCAACACATCACAACAAGCTGCAGTTTGTCAAAAATAGAAGCGAAAAGCTTCCAAACTCCTCCTTGAGGCTGTACCAGAGGAGGAAATGGGGGGAAAATGCGAGCCCAAGGCTTGGTGCACTTTGTCCTTGTAATACTAAATGTGGTTTAGCATTACATGCAAATGCAACCACTTTCTTTTCTTACTTTCCGGGAAGACTAATCAGAGAAATGTGATTTGAAAATTCGCTCCCCAAAATAGCTTTCTAGCTAAATTGGGCCAAGAGCAACAATGCCAGTAGACAGGTTTGGAGAAGAAAATAGCACCAGCCAAATATTTCAAGCAGCCTCATCTAGTGTCCATAGTTGTTGAGCATTGAGTAAAGCCTCAAGCAGAGGTACTTTTCTAAGTAACATTTAATATAGTCTGTGTGTGTTCCTAATGAGGCCAATTTCTCTGTGGCTGGAGAGTGGTACCTCACACCCTGAAGCTCTGTTCCACTCATCACTGAACACCATCTCCAACGCAAAATATAATGCAGGGTTAGACTAGCATCAAGGCCGTTCTGATGGCTGTTATGGTCCTGTATGCTAGATTAAGAAGCTAGTTGCATAACACAGCTGTGAGGAGGAGGAGGAAGGCAGTAGAGCAGGCCAATAAGGCTTCTCACTGACAGAGGATTTCTCATTTTTGAATGGATCTGAATCAGTTTATAAACATGTTCTGTTTAAACCAGTGAGCCCTGTTGTCACAGTGGGGGCCAGGCATCATTGGGCACCATAAGATCCAGTTTTCACTTGAGAATTTGGGACAAATCTAGCTCAGTGGGTTTTGATCAGGAAAAGTCATGTGTTCCAGAGAAACAGGAAAAAGTGCAGCACCATGGAGCATTCCGAGTGACACTGGGATTGGAAGCCATAAAAACTTGCCTGTGTGTTGCTCCAACAAAGCAGCAGATTGTGACTGAGCCTAAAGAGTGGTTCTAGCTTCCTTTAGGCTAGCTAGTAGAGCGGCTTAACAACAATTTCTGGCCAAATTGTGCACATTGTGATAGTGCATCGTGTTGACTTCTCAGACAAATGGGTATGAATAAAATCTTAATATCTCAACAAGCGTTGCTCCCCTGAAAAGATTGATAATGAGGTTTTTGTAGCAAATGTTATGCTCTTTAATTTTGTACTGCGACATGTTTTGTGTGAGATTACAAATAACAGTTATTGTGTGAAAACTGAATTTTGAGTGCCATTTTCCAAGATGGCGACCATTATGATGATTTCCTGAGATGCCCCTTTATCTAATTTTAATCTACATAGTAATAATACCACTTTACCAGATTTCACACTTGTATTACAATGTGCATGATTTTAATGCTAAGCCGCTCAACTAAGTTAGCCTCGCCCGCTATTGTCTGAGGCCTTCTGCCTTAAAGGGGGCTAGTCTGTTTCAGCAGCCTCAGGCTACAACGACACAGAAGTAGCTACAATGTGGTGGTATCTTTGTGGCTGCAGTCCTCAGAAACCAAGGAAAGCAACACAACCTCTGCTGGACACAGGGGAACTTGTCCCTGGGTCCTTCTTGGAAAGTTAGATCTTAAGGAGTTGGAACCGCATGATTCCTTTCTGTAACCGAGACCTCTACCTGATCCCTTAACTCAGGAACTTCATCCTCTGAGAACAAGGGATCAGGATCCTGGGCCATGACAATTAGCTGTATTTCCAACGTAGATAACAAATCTTACAAATTCATTGTTAAAAGATTATATCATGTTTAAAGTTTGTTTTGATGCCCTCAGGTGGACTTCTGGAGTGAATTAATTTTTTTAATCTAATTTAGCCTGATACAGATTCCAAAGTTAATGGAGGCTCTTCCTGTGCTTCACCTCAGCATTCCACCATGAGCTATTCACCTGATCAGGATGCCAGTCCACAGTTTAATCAGACAGGTAAGTTCCGTGGTTACTACAAAGGTAGCATTTTATTTGTCATGAATGGGTTTCCAAAGACATTAGGTTGCAAAATGTATAGGGGATTTTGCCCCTTCGTGTGTAGGATGAAATAGGATGAAATAGGTGGACAGAGCATCATGCAAGCAAAGAGCCAAGGAGGATGCTATTTTGTCCATTATTATATTTTGAGTATGTATTCATGCATAACAAAGCATTACCAGAAAGAGAACACGTCTGTGGCTCAGTTCAGACAGCATGTTTCTCAGTGGTGGTTTTAGAACTCCACAGTGGAGTTTTTACACCCCTGTTGAGAAATGTGTTGTCTGGAGGGAAAATTCCACCCCACAGTTGAGTTACTTTTAGAAAACACTCCACACTGATTATCCACGCTGTGCAGAGGAGAATTCCTGCAAAACTGTTGTGTTGCATGTTGAGTGGCAGGTTCCATGGTGTTTTCCGTTGCATTGAGTGGATGTTTCCCACTGGTACAGAGTTCCCTGGCAAGAGTGGAGAAAGGAGGGAGTGCCTGTATTTATTATTATTATTATTATTATTATTATTATTATTATTATTATTTTGCAGCAATGGCTGATGGGCTACCATTGGGAGGACTGGGGGAGGAGAGAGGGTGGAGGAACTGTCAGTCAAATGTCACAATGGATTTTACTCAACTCCACAGTAGCCCACAGTCACACAATGGTGGAGTTGGAACAGGTGTGGTGAGTACTCCCTACAAACTCAACCGTTGAGTGTAGTTTTCATACTGCATAGAGAAATGTGTTGTGTGAACTGAGCCTGTAGCTGCCTTGAGCCCTTCTAGAATTGGAAAGTTGAACTATAAATTTCAAAAGAAATAAAAATGTACAAAAATTATAGAGCTTTGGTACTTATCTAGGACAGGTATTGGATTCGTTTTTAAGGAAAGATTTAATTAAATGTAAGTAGCCAAAGTATCAGAACTAGAAATTTCATCTGAAAGATAACATTTTAGATACATTGAGTGTAAAATGTGAAAATAAATGCATTCATTCATTTGTTTATTAATTTTTGGCCTGCCATATAGCTCAGTGCGGCTTATGAAAGTTTAATATAATACACTTTATAAAACAGCTAAAACAAGTAGATGAAATCATGTAAAACCAGCAATGGAATATGCCATTACTGAATTTTCAGCAACTGGAAAATCCCTTAATAATAAAACTAAGGCCAAATACCTATCAGACTAAAACAATTTTAACACTCTTTTAATGTAAACACCGGATAATTCCAGTATGGATAACCATTACAAAATATATTTAGGGATTTGTTGGGACCTTGTAAATCTATATACAATATTGATATCAAAGGGGCATATCTGACCTTTCAACAGATCCTTTAGGTCTCTCTGTCCAACCTATTTTTGAAGTCAAGTGGGGTGGGAAGATGAATTTGCTTCCCACACTCAGCCCTGAAGCTATTGCAGTTAATTCCCTAAGACACTCCAATCTGTGCAATAGGCTCTGGGCCAAAGAGAAGGGGCCCAAGTTTGTTCCTTCTCCCCTTCAGTCCTGAAGTCACCATGACGGCTTGGGCTAGGCTGAAGCGAACAAGGAGCAGACAGCTGTCTTCAGCCCAGTCAACTGAAAGCTTGCACCCAGGCCCCACTCTTTGCTTCCAGGTAAATACCTTACTTAGCGTCATGGGGGCAATGCACATGCTTAGACCTATATCACCTTGGGTGGAGGTATTGGGTGGAGGTATTATGGCCTCTGCTTCCCTGCCCCCTCCTCAAAAGCATGAGAACTCTACCATCAGTGGAGAGGATCTCCATTTAGTAACACTCAGTGCCCACCATGTGGGCACTGGGAGTTTCTAATAAGTGTAGTAATTTGAAATACAAGTCTGTTACTGCTTGATAAAATAATAACTTAACAACCTATTTTTCCGTTGAGCTGTTTCTTGGCAATTCTCTCTGGTATTATCTCATGCACAGTGGTTAAGTTTTACAGAAATGAGATCCGGTATAAATTGATAATTTCTATTCCTTTCTTCCCTGGCCATTATCAATGAGCAATTCTGCATATGAAATGAGAGATTTAAAATAGTGGGGTTTCACCCCTTCTTTTTAACTCTAAATGCATTAAGATGACAAGCATGGATGGAAATTGCTTTCAAACTCTTCAATGCTGCTTCTTTATTCATAAACTGATTGCACATTTTGTTTTCATTAGGTGTAGATGACTTGTTAGTCCCACCCCATGATACTAGCACAGATCTAACAGATGTCATGGAACAAATCAACAGCACATTTCCGACTTGCCGCAGTAAGTGTTAAGTACATTGAGCCAAAGAAAGTGAAGCTGAACTATGATGCAATCGTTTACTGAGATGCAAAGTCATTGTAATACTCTGTAGAACTGCTCAGTGAATGGACATAACAGGATCTAAAGTGAGCCTAGAATTGAACAGGAGCCATATGATTCAGAAATTAATTTCATGGTGTTATCAATCTGTCACTTTTAAACTTCAAATCCTTTTCCCTTTTAAAGAAGTCTTGCTTTAATTTTCTTTCTGGCAAACACAGCAGAAGTATATAGCTAAACAACTGATACACATAATTGGTAAATGTACAGAGGAATATCTGTTGAAGAGTCTTGTGGCACCTTAAAGTCTAGCCAATTTATTATGACATAAGTTTTAAAATATTTTGTGGGTGCCATGATGCAACAGCATCCACAGCATTCTTATGCTCCTGCTGGCATAACAGCTTATTATCATGGTGAGCTGGAAGCAATAAACAAATACCTGTGGCAAAAGATAGAGCCCCCACATGTTACGCTGGTGCTGATTAAAAGGGACGGGGCAGGGGTACAGCATCCATTTAAAGGCTAGGAAGAGCTTACCAAAAAAGAGGCCATCCCACCATTTCTGTAACCTTTCGCTACAAGTCTGTGATGAAGGGAATACTAAACCAGTGGGTGAGTGTCCCAGGCATCTGTGGGGTTATGAAACAGGCTGAGATTGTCCTTTGATACATTAAGGACCATAATATGGCCATAGCAGGGGAGATCTTCACATGTTATACAAAAACACTTTGCCTTGATGTAGTGTCAGTCCAGCTCATTTGCTTTTGAAAAATGTGGAGTGACTGTACCAGTCAAGGAGTAAGAGCCAAACTACGTAATTGCCATGACTCCTGGTCCTTCAGCACCGACACACTGGAAAACTGACCCAGGGAACCCAAATCAGTGAGATTTCTTTATAGCAGGAAATCCCACAGCAAAAGCTTAATGGCTACGTTCTTCAGAAATCATAAAGTCAGTAGCTATAGGCTCTATGTAATTCCAGAACAGTCCAAAGCTAAAAAACGACAGTCATCTCTGTGGCTCAGGATTCCTGGAATCATCCTTACCAGGCAATCAAAGGCAAGAGTTCTAGCAAAGGCCCAGATGAATTTACACACACACACAGACTTCATCCAACCTAGAATCTCCATTGGGATCTCTGCGCCATATGGGCTAGGCCTGTTAAATCCAAGAGCAAGTCCATGCAAGCAGAGAGTTCCACACCATAGCTTTTGCCTTGGTAACTCCACGCTGCATGAGTCCAGGCAGAGAAAAGTCCAAGAGTCAGAATCAAACTCAGCCTGCCAGCACTCTGGGCCGACTACAAGGAAGACAAACAATCCACAGCAAAACAAGAATTCAAGGTCTATGAAAAGAAGTCGCAGTACTTCTCATGGCAAGTCCTTAGCAATCCAAAGTTCCAGTTAGAAGAAGAGTCCTTGTGCAGAGTGCCTCCATGGGCTCAGACAATGGTAGATCCAAACAGAGAGGGTTTCAGGCAATGAAATGTTCCTAGTAAAGGCTTCTCACCTTGTGTGTTGACTAAAAAGGGGAAAATATGCTTGTAAGACACCTACTTGGGACCACTTGACAGACAAGGGCTTTTGGCCTTTCAGCAAGGCTCCTAGCTAAACAGGGCATCTCTGCTCAACCCTTCTGCAAGCCCTACCCCACCTCTGTCAAGGTCTCATAGACAGCTTTCAGCTTCCCTGCTTGCCAAAGCCAGACCAGCAGGTGGATGAGGAGTAGGATGATTCCACCTGGCTCTGTTCTGAGAACACAGACAGAGATAAGCTCACATGGATTCTCACTTTCCAGAGGCTGAATAGGCCCAAACTCTTCCAAACTACTTCTAATCAGATTCTAGCTATAACCTACAAGGCCCACTGCAGTGCTGAAGCTGGGACCTGACAGTAATCAGCAACCAAGAACTGTTTTCTTTGACCTTCGAGTTTTTAGTATTGAGAGAGTTTTAATGGGGAGTGCATCCAGATGTTTGATTCTCTTACTTACAGTCCAAAGTGGGGCAGTACAACAATAGATAAGCTAGCTAACACTGTTGTTTCTATAGTTTGGCTCGAAGTGTGTTAAGAAAAAAATGACCTAGAATAACTCATAATACTGAAATCATTCCGCATTGCTCTGCATGTATATTTTCTGGGCCTTAGCTGAGTATAGTGCAGTTCTCTTCTGTCTAGAGAGCAATCATTGTAGAGAGCTTTTGTTATCATCATTTTTGATATTAGCTTTGTCGACAGCCAATTAGGGCTGGAAGATAAATTCTCAAGACTTTGTGGCTCAGTAACAACTTTGTACTGCTTCCTTTGAAATGACCATAAAAGTAAATGCTTTAACCATTTATAAAAGCTGATGCTCTTAAGGTGTGTAATCCCATGCAAAATATTGAGATAAGATCAAACTATATTATGTTGTCAAAACTTCATGGAACTACATATTCCCTTTATCTCTCATGCACACTTTCCTCTTTTTTGAAGAAACTACGTTAGAGAAGATACACTTTACATGTAACTGGAAAACAAACTAAATATCCAGCTAGCTTGAACTGATCCCATGGGTCTGGTGTTAGTTCCAGATCATTGTCCAGACCCCGCTTCTAATTCTGAATTTGAGAATCTAATTCTAAAGAAGCGCCACCATTTGACGTTAGTCGATAGAGCCGTTGATCACACCATTAAAAACACCTAAATGTTTTATCTGCTGTGGTAAAAACAAACTAATACAAAGTATTTTCATTGTCCTTTTTTTTTTTTTTTTTTGGTGATGATCTTTAGAACAAAGTAATTGGAAAATGCTCACGTGTAAGCAAAGTATGGTTGCTCTCTCTCTCTCTCTCTCTCTCTCTCTCTCTCTCTCAATGCACTAGGGATTTTCCCAATACAAATGAGCAATTTTATGAGTCACCCCTGCTGCTACAACAGAATTTCCCTGACTTCTCTTTGCTCCCTGCACTTGGCCAGGTCTGCCTCTGAGAACTCCCTGACCCTCCAGAGCAGATTTGAAGGGTGCATGGGGGGCTGCTGCAAGGCAGGATAATCTTTTCTACTAGCAGTTTTCATCCCACTAGCACAGGGCTGGACAACTTCGGAGGGCCGTTTCCCACTGCAAGCTCCACACACACACACACAGTCCACACACACAGTAATCACCACAGCCGAAATTCTGTGGCAATTTGGCAGCAGCCAAAAACTGCTTTTCCCCTTTAAAACAAGGTGTTTGGGGAGTGTAAACCTTTTTTTAATACATACCCGTACTCCCAGAAGCCCCGGGGAATGCGAATGTGTATTAAAACAAGGTGCATACTCTCCGCACGTGTTGTTTTAAAGTGCAAAGGTGGCATTTTTGCCCCTGCCATCGTGTTGCCCAACCTAGTGCTAGCAGATAACCAGCACTGGATTCAACACCACACACATGCACGCACACACACTATCTTTCTCCCAAAGCTATGCTAAACTATGAAAGCAGGAAAGACTTGTAACCCTTCTATGCATGAAAGCAAAGCCGAGCTTCTGCAACTGAAAAAAATACCCACACTGTACTCTCTTAGTCAGTAAGAAGAACAACTTCCGTCTTAACACCAACCAAACCATTTGTACTGTCTTTGACAGTGTTTGGCCTCTTATACTCCAGTGCTCATGATGGTCTGTGAACTCTATTTCATATTCCACAACGATGATATTATTCAAAGTAATAAGAAGCAGTGGCAGTAGATTCCTCCTGTGTGAACCAGTGCAAGAATTCAGCTGATTGTATTGCCACCATGGGATACAACATATTTTTTTATCATATATACTAATCACAAACTGAGGCTATGTAGCCACAATGGGGCCAATGAGACATAAGAGGACAGCATCCGCAAGTTCAGGGGAACGCCAAGGGCTGCAAAAGTAGGAGAAAGTAAGAACAAAACATAAGGGGGCACCCCTCCAAATCCTGCCAAATGAAGACTGAACTTGCTTAATAGAAATGGAATGCTGAGTGTTTTCTGAGGGGTGGGGGAGAATGGAATGGAGTATCCTAGAAAATGGCACGGCTGGCTGGAACAATGAACAGAAGTAATCCTACTGCAACATTTGATTGTAGGTCCCACTTGCTGGTTTCTTACTGTTAGCAGCTTTGGTTTCTTTTCGTAGATAATACAGGATATACATTTCTTAAATAAATAAAAAATAACAGTTTGAAAAGATGTAAAACATCTGGTGGCATCCCAGCAACAGGATAAAAAATGCATAACTTACACTACAGGCTTAAATTACTGTCTTATCACAAGGAGACTCTGAGGAATGTGGTTGTTTGAGTGAGGCTCAGAATCTCTAACAAAGGTTTCTTATGATAAAATCCATCATAAACCTATTGAAATGAACAGGTCTCATTCATTTCAATGGTTCTACTCTAAGTAGGATTTAGGTTGGATTTTATCCTTAACACCCTTTTCCCATTTTACCCAGGATTCTTAAAGAACATCAGAAGAGCAGTGTGGGATTAGGCCAAGTTCCATCTAGTCCAACATTCTGTTCATACAGTAGCCAACCAGCTGCGCACAGGAAACCACAAGCAGAACATGAGTGTAACAGCACCCTTCCTTTGGAGGAAGTCATTATAATTAAACTGGTATAAAACAGAAATATGTTTGTAGTGCAAATGTTTCCAGAGTCTAGTGACCAAGACACAAAAGTCTGAGAGGTAGCATCTGCCGATTAGGGCTTGGGTCTGTGCTTTACTGAGCAATGTAGAGGCTAACTCATTAAGAGATGGGTCTGACTCAATAGAGATGGATCGGGAATGTGGAAGGAGAGCTCCCTGAGGAGGAGCTGTCAAACCCTATGTTGTGGGATCCCATTCTGAAGATGGCAACCTATGATTGTATTGTTAATTGGTTTAGCAGCATACTATGTGCCATGTGCAATGAGAAACTCTTGCAGGGTGAGTTAAGGACAGAATCTCTCTTGTGATGAGCATTAGAGTTAACAACAGACAGCTATTTTTAATATGTAATTTCTCTTTCTCAAATTAATGACATGCAGTTCCTGAGAGTAAGCTTGTGATAACTGTGGCTTCCAAAAAAAAAAAAAACTTAATGGAAGCAGAGCCCCTCAGGGAAGACCTTACATAGTCAAATCTTACAGTCCAAAATATAATAGCTTGGAAATGCTTTGTGTATTAATGACATTAACTGGTCTACAGGACTGCAGCAAAAGGCCCATTATGTTCAGTAGATGGCATGCCTGTGACTTTTTTCTGTAGCCAGGAAGGCTAGGCAATGTAAAATTTCCACCAATGCCCATCATACAGCAATGCCAGTGAAAATATGAGTATGTCTCAATTGCACAATTACTAAGTACTATGTGTATATACTAAAAACAAAACATGTGAAGGAGACCTGAATGGTGACTGAGATGTATCCTGCACCTATTCAAAGATGCTCTTTTTGTAACTTCATAACTTGTTCTAGATCAAACCAAGCCCTGCTCAAGGTACAGAACCAAACCAATTGATTTCAGTGATGCAGATAGAATAAGATGTACCCCATCACCATCATATTCAGGGTAGGGGTGTGCAGCGGATCGGGTCCGATCCACGATCTGGACCCGATCCGGGCAAAACCGGATACAATTATCTGATTCTGATCCCTAGCATCTGGATCGTCTGATCTAATCCAATCCAATCCGAAAGGATCTGATCCAGATTGGAAAAGATCGGAGGATCGGACCTCGGACCTCCTCCCCCCCTCCCCCCTTGTGCTCCTTTCCTGCTGCTTCCTCGCTGCCGTCCACTGCCGCCTGCTGCTTCAGTACTACTGAGAAACAGGCCTTGCGGCCTGTTCCATAATAGAGCAACGGCACGCCGGGTGGCGTCATCACTCGGCGCACCCTCGCTCTACTGTGGAACAGGCCGCAAGGCCTGTTTCTCAATAGTACTGAAGCAGCAGGCGGCAGTGGACAGCAGCGAGGAGGCAGCAGGTAAGGAGCGTGAGGGGGGACCCCACTTACCATCCGTTGCCGCCTGCTGCCGCCCGCTGGTCCCTTCTACTGAGAAACAGGCTTCGCGGCCTGCCGCTCAGTAGTGCGCTGGGTGATGACGTCACCAGCTCGCTACTGAGAGGTGGGCCGCGAAGCCTGTTTCTCAGTAGAAGGGACCAGAGGACAGCAGCAGACGGCCCCGGCAGGTAAGGAGTGTGAGTGGGGGGGAGGGTCAGGGAGGGGGGAGTTAGGTCCCCACTCATCCGCCCCCATGTTTTCCGCATCGGCTTGCATTGTGGGAAAGCTTTCTTTCCCCCAATGCAAGCCTATGGCGAAAACACCTAAAATGGCGTTTGATCCGAAAATCGGATGCCCGATTTTTGGATCGGAATCAGATACGATCCGAACCAGGAAGCCTCTGATCCGATCCAATCCAAGGCATCGGTTCCGATCCGATTTTTTGGGTCCATGTACACCCCTAATTCAGGGATTCTGATAGTATTCCCCTAAAGAGGAACATGTTTGTGCTTGGTGAGTCTCCCAAGCCCATGCACACAAAGTCCCATTGATGCTCAAGGCACTTGGCCCTTCCTCTGCTAATAATAATAATAATAATAATAATAATAATAATAATAATAATATCTTTATTTCTTAACCGCCTCTCCCTCTGGATTGAGGCAGGGAACAACATTAAATACAAAACAGCATAAAATGCATGAAACTGATTAAAAACATATAAAACTAATGAATTATTAAAAACATATAAAACATTCATTTCCTTCCATGAAATATAGAGGGTGTAGTTTCTCCTCAGCACTGTGAAAAGAGCACAACAAAATGGCAAGGTATCATTTGAGCAACTCCCTTTTGGGATAATATTTGCTTCCCTGGTGGGTCTTCTTTCAAAGTCCTTAAAACACTTG
The DNA here is from genome assembly GCA_029215795.1 of Anniella stebbinsi. Classification (NCBI taxonomy): domain Eukaryota; kingdom Metazoa; phylum Chordata; class Lepidosauria; order Squamata; family Anniellidae; genus Anniella; species Anniella stebbinsi. The sequence continues at coordinate 196,262,015 of JARDYH010000003.1, forward strand.
GTGGTCCATACAGCACTATTCCTGCCCTAGGTACAAGTCTCACAGCTGAGTCGTAGGGCATACTCTTTGCTTCAGCACTTGCAGAAGGTCCAGGGTTCAGTCCCATCATTTGTAATTAAAAACATATTTGGTAGCAAGCCTGGAAAAGACCCCAGGCATAAAAATTTGGGGAGTTAAAACAATATTGGATTAATGAACTGTCTTGGTGTAAGACAGGTTCATACTTTTACATGTGCTTTCCTTCTCCTTGATAGAGCTCAGTCCCCTTGATAAGAATAAGCACCATCATGCAAAGCATGTACTCTTGTTCTGTCTTGTTTATACTTGGGGCAGTTCAGTAGGCCTTAGCTGTTTTTACTTAGAGAGGCTCAGCATGAGACAGTTTGATGACTTCCCTGTAGCAGTACACAACACACACACACTCATCCCAATAAAGCACAATGCAACTTTTGTGAGTGGTTGAGTGACCCACATTTGCATTTGACAGACCCCACTGACACTTTCTTAGGCAAACTGCACATCACCCAAATGGAGACCAGTTTGGGGAGCACCACTCTCATCTTACAAAACGTGTGCATGATCATGTCATATTTTTCTCACTCACACACAAACACACTGTTGTCAAATTTCTAACCTAATGCGAGCTGTTGGAAGAGTGTCGCCATTATGCAGCATATTGACACACTGCCATGTTAATCAAAAGCCCAATAATGCCATGTCCCTAAATGCACTATTTGACTGAAAAGAGAGTTATTTAGTCACGCCTCTTTTGCTGTTGTTTTTCATGGCGAACCAGGTTGGCGCATGAAATCTGTTTTAATTTCCTGGGGACAATGAGGTAACTGTAGGCTTTTAATGAAACTAATTTGTCAAGCTATGACCTCCTAAGACAGTGCATTGTTAAAATTTTAAACAGCCACTTTTGGGAGGTCAAAAATAATACCTGTCTGGGGAAAAAATGCTTTATGAATGACCTTGTATGCTAGGTGTTTCTTTTGGTAAAATTGTTATGTGGTAATAGCAGCTTGCATCAGAGACATCTCAGATGTGCTACATGGACTTAGAGCACCGCAACACACTATGGTCGCTGTAGGAATACCTGTACTTTTACATAGCAAAACCATCCAGTGTGAATGTAATAAATATGCACACACATATAGTTAAACACCTGTGTATGCGCATCTGGGAAACCTGCCCAAATAAAGTTTTCCAGGCATGTGTAAACAGGTGTTTAACATGTTATGCCCATGTGCATTATGTTCACACTTGATGATTTTGCTGTGGACATTGGTATTTTCTTGCAGCAACTATAATGTGTAGGGCTGCCCTTAATTTGAGGGTTTATCCTCCTGTGTGTTGATTTTTGCTCTCACTGTGTATTGCATTGCAAATAGAGTGGAACTACATTGACTAAAGGCCATACAACAGACATTTCACACCTGACTCTCACTAGATAAGGCTGGTGTGTACACTGTGTGTGTGTGTGTGTGTGTGTGTGTGTGTGTGTGTGTTTTATTACTTATCTAATTAGCTTTGGCTGTTGAGTCCTTCTGAAAAAATAGTTCCCCTTGCTTTTCAATTGATGTGACTACAGCCGTCAATGCACAGACAATGATCAACCCCTGTCTACATGTCAGATCCATATAGCTGTTCCCTCCACCCCAGGAGGGCTTAGGATCCTGGCCCCATAGATGTGTCCTTCACAGCTTTCATGTAATTGGGTTGGAAGAGGTCTACAGCAACTCAGCTGTTGATTATCATATTGAATAATCAATGTTTCTGTCTTCACAAACTGATTTTGCACAATTTTATGAATTTGTGATGGTATATTTGGAAATCCAGACATCACCAACAAGATGGCTTACCCACAGAGCAATCCTAAGTGGGGACAATGAGAGTATCAAGGCAGATCCACCTCATTCACAGCCCTGCCAGCTGGCACTGGCAAGGGTGGATATTGGGGTGGGGCGGTGAGGATGGTGGAGGTTTCTTTGCCCCCCCCCCCGCCTGCAAAGTTTCCCACCCATCAAAACAACAAGAGGGCATTTTCCTATTTCAGCTCCAGGTTGGCATGGATGAGAGGCCCAAGTTAGACATCTCTCTGGGAATTGGAGCAGCTTTGGATGGCGTGGATCCAATGCCAGTTCTGACCCACCCATGGAATGGCCCATTTCAAGGCCTTCCATCTTCTACCATCAGATGAAGAACTGCCAGTGGTAGCATTCTACCTACCCAGGCATAAGAGACGCACCTACCTGGTGAGCCTTTCTCTACAAGAGGATGGTCACCACCGCTAGATCCTGATGCCTTGCAGCCATCGACAACTGGGTTTTGGATTGCAGTGCTAGTGTTATACTATTCTGCCACTTCTTTTAAAATTCTGTTGCTGTTTTTACTTTTTCTTTTATTCTTAATGTTTTTATTCTAACTATTTTTGTTGGTGATCATGATGAAAATGATGAGGCAGGAGACACATGAAAATAGTGAGGCTGTGGGAGTTAATGCAGGAAATCTAAGATTTGCTTTCTTTTCTTTTTCTTTTATGTTTGCCGTAGTCCTGTCCTTTATTCTGTGGGGCTTTGTGTTTAAGGTCATCTGAAATTATATTTATTTATTTATTTATTTATTTATTACATTTGTATACCGCCCCATAGCCGAAGCTCTCTGGGCGGTTTACATAGGATTAAAAACAATTAAAAACAATATACAAAAATTAAAACAGCAAAAACATACAACATACACACAATCTGTACATTTAAAAAGTACATCTTACTTTATAATTTAAGTGTCTATATGTTTCCTGTGTCATCACAAAATTTTTCGACATAGAATTGGTGCCATAATATATAAACAAACAATTTGAATTTAATGATCAGAACATGATTAATTTAACGTGACTCTAAAAGAAAGTTTTGAGCTGGTAGATTTAATATAAACGTATGTTATGATAAAATGGTTGTTACCATGCTTAGGATTTAGGGGAAATAGTGCTAAGTAAAACTGCTGGTCAGCTAGTTTTAAGTGTTGTACATTTCAAATACGAATTGTTTTCTACATGCCACACAGTTTTATCTTAATCCTTACGTCTTTGCATTTTATTGCAACTAATCATTTTGTTTTCATATTTACAGCAAATCTTGCTGGCAGACCACAGGTATGATACATTTTTGGAACTTTTCAGTTGTGTATCTGTAGTGCAGCATGCTTTGTAGTGGACTGCAAATTTTGGAGTTTTTGTTTCATTGCTTATAAGAGAAATGAACACATTTTAAGATACATTTCCCCCCATAAATACAGTTCTGAACAAATGTGCCCACTGCCTGCAGAATTTGAATCTGATATCCCAGTCTAGAGATAAGGAGAGCAGTTGCTAGGCATGTGGGTTCTGAGCATATGAGAATGACCCACACTATCAATCCTGCCTCTGTGGTTGCATTGTGCAGTCCGTAGCCATGTGGAGACAGCTCTCACACTGCTTTGGCTTACCTCTCAAAAGGATCTGTTTGCGTTACAGTAATAAGCTGAAGAAAGAGGGTAACTTTTTCTCAAAAAAACCCAGAAGACAAAAAGGTCAACACATAAACACCAAGACAAATAGTTGATTTATCAATAACGTTCTAAGGAGAATGATACAATAATGATTTCTTTTTCATTTTTTTGTCCGTGGAAGCTTAGAATGGCAGAATATTGAAGGAAATCGATCATAAATATCCCCCCCCACCCCCAAACTCTGTGTTTTGGGTGAATGAGACAAGCACCATGGTTCTCATGGCAATCTTCTATTCTAGATCTGAACTTTGATGTGATTCTTCATTTGTCAGTCTCACATACTCTGGGAATCAGCCTTTTAGAGAACCTGTGCACATTTGCTGCAGGAATGTGTTAAGGAAACCAGCCACCTTGTGACGACCAACGCCAACTGCGCTGCTTGGAACTTCTTTTATTACATGTGGTTCACTGCCATCGCACTGAGTTTTTACATCCCTGCCAATGAAGTCCAGTGTATAATGCCAGTGGACTCTTATCAATGTAGTTGCAGTCTGTGCAAGATGTTTATAGATGTTTATCGTGAGCCAAAGCAGATATCATGCTAAATCATGGTTAGCACTAATTATGGTTTGTTGCTTAATTTTGGAAAAGATCCAAAAGATACAGTCAGGCTGGTTTAATTTGCCAAGCTACATCCTGCCCCTGGAGGGCATGGATAATGATATATCTGTAAGGACTAAAGAGGTAGAGTATGTATATCTATCCTTTTTTGATACTGCTTTAGGAAAACAAACCATGGTTAAACATTGGCTCCATAGGGTCTGTGTTGTATATAAGCTCCTGTAAGATGTACCACAGCACCTTTTGCTGTCTTGTTGCCAAACATGACAATTCTTCTGGAATTTGACTCAAAATATTTATATTGAATGATGTCTCTGCCAAAGGATAGCATGTTGTTGGTGATAATACCTTACGCTGTTTTCTCTTTAATTTCAGGCAATGTGAAGTTTTCATTTTGAAGACCGCCTACTCTTCCTGACATCAGATAGAGCCCCTTTTCTACAAATGCCAGTATCAAGTTCCAGTAATCATACGGCTGCATGGGACCTTGTAACATACTGTTTAGCTCTATGTGTTCTTATTTCAAATGAGAAAACACTTGAACTACCCAAAGATGAGGATGTTGTGATTTTATAATATTGTGTGTGTTTCCCCTCCTCCTTCCCTCTCTATGCAACTGTAAATTAACAAACTGTGGAGTATTTGGAAATGGTTATACATATGTCGTTGATTTATATGATATGCAGCATCAGGAAAGGGGATGGGGATTTAATATCCTTTCTTTTTTGATATTGCTTAAGTGAATTGTATACAGAGTTTGGAGCAAAGTGTTACATTTATACATTCCTTTTGGCTTTTTGCATTTACCATTTCAAGTATCTTCTCTTCTGACTCACATACAATTCTGCACAGGTTATTTATACGTAGCCTAATAGTTTCAAAACGTGGGCAGAATATCAAATTCTCATAACCCTCACAGTTAGTATTTAACAAATACCATCTCTGGCTGCCTATAAGCACATAAGACTCTATTTTGCCCCAGCTAACCTCATTCAACTGCAGTAAATGTTGGCACTAAAATAGCATTTTAATGGATTCTTTCTCCCAACTGAATGCAGACTGATCATTTCCTCCAGACTTTGTTTTGACTTTAAAATGTGAGGTAAGCTGCATTTAGACTTCATACAATCATCCTGGACATATGCAATTTTTGTTTCCTGCAGGGGAAACATTATGATCTAATTGTGCCAAGTTTTGTGAAGTCTTTTATGTGAATCACCCAGTGCAAAGGGTAAGATCCAGACATGAAATTATTGTATTCTCTTTTCTAAAATGTGAATGAATGAAGAAGCTCTGACCACTTGGGAAAGTGTTCCATCTTTAGGTCAGAATTGTTGGTTGGATAACTTCAACCAGCATCACCTTGTATGCAATTTTAAATCATCCCCTTACCGTACATGTTTAAAGGCAGAGAAAGTTCAGACATAGTTTATGATAATTGGCTGGGCATCGTTCACTGTGGCATTTGTGGATTTGCATGGAATTTGCTGTCATTATAGAACACTCATTTGTTTAGTAAGTCGCATGCGTGCAATAAGCCTCTAGGGATCCAAATGGGGAAATTCCACTCTGTGATTTTATGAATAGTTATGCCCAATAGTGAAGAGATCAGGCCAGCCCTAATGTTAGGTTGTCCTTTGCCAGGTGATGCCTAGCAGAACATCTGATATCCATAATAACATTGTCGTAGGAGATGTAATCCCCCGATGATGCTTGGATGACATTGTAACCACTCAATTTTCTCATTTCTCACCTCCAAAGCAGGGCTAGTAATAGTTATAGCTATGCTCAGAGGTATTGTAAGGCTCTGATTAGGTAAGGTATGTTAAATGCTCTGATGACTCAAAGTGCTATCAAATGAAAAGTATTATTTTTTGAGCGGGGGAGGGGGGTGTTGTTGCCAAAAGCAGGAAACAGAAAAGCAGATTAATATGTGGTTTTTTCATCGAGAAGGAAATATATTTTGGTATAGATATTTTGAGAAGGAAAAAAGTTTTGCAGAAAAGGAAAGCCATGATCACCTTTCTACCTCAAACCCATTTTTGAGAATTTAGTTTTAAAAACAGCTTAATATTCTGGTTTTTGTAAGATATGCTGTTTTGCCAGATCATGTCGAAGCAAGGGGGAAAAAATACTCCCCTTTAAAAACACTTTAGTAGAAAAGATCCCAGTAATGGGTATGATGGCTTTTTTTGTTGTTATGGCTGAAAGGTTATGTACGAATTGTTTTCTGCCTGTGTTTGTATGCAAATTCTGTTCTCTACTCTGCTGTCAAGTAAAAGCTACCTTAAAACATTACATTGTAACATTCTTCCTCTGAGACACTGATAAATAAAAGGAATATGTTGCAGTAACATCTCAAAAGGAAAAGTATGTAGTTCTTTTGAATTTTGTGGTATTAAACTATCACACTTCCCTTTTCTAATCTGGTTATATGGTATGACTTTCACTCTGAATAAAATTAATTTTTAAGTGAAGGCTGTTTGATATTCTTCATCTTAGAAGTAAACAAGATTTAAAAGCTCGTTCTTGGTGCGAGAACATTTCGGGCTTCAAGGTGCCTTTATGAAAATAAAATATGTAACCAAAAATATAGCTCAGTAAATCAGTGCATGTTTTTCTGCCATTTTCCATCTATAGGAATGTGTCCTACCAGCAGTCAGTCTTTGCTGTGGACAGATTTTAAATTTCAACCACCAATCGGTGAACTTGGTTTAAAGTATACTATTAATATTGAAAATACCGATGCGTGGTGCCCTATTCAGTAGCAGGGCTCAAAAAATGATTTTTAAATTCTGTTGGCTTGCACTCAGCAGGTTTTTCATTTCTAATATAATGTTCTGTGTTCTGGCAGGAAATATAATTTATAACCAGTGGGATTTTATTATAACATTAAACATACTAGACGCTCAGCACAATCAGTTTGTAGAGGCTGTGCCACTGATCTAAAAATTAGGGGTGTGCACGGACCCCCCGGATCGGATCGGGACCCGGATCGGGACCTCCAATTTTGTCCCGGACCGGTTCGGACAAAATCGGAGGCCCCCCGGACCGGATCGAGTCCGATCCCGATCCAAAAATCGGAAATTTTTGGATCGGCCGCCATTTTTTTCCCCATAGACTTGCATTGCAATGCAAGTCTATGAGGAAAAAATGGCGGCGGGTGGGTAAGGGGGGGCCTAACTCCCTCCCCCCCCCCGGGGCCGTCCGCTGTGGACGGCCCCGGCAGGTAAACCCCCTCCCCCGCGCTCCCTACCCCCCCTGGGGCCGCCTGCTTCCATCCGCTGGCGCCCGCGGGCGCCAGCGGATAGAAGCGGACGGCTCCGGGGGGGGGTAAGCCCCCTTCCCCGCCACTTACCTTCTCGGCACGTCCGGCGCCGGCGGCTACTACCAGCGGGCTCCGCGGCCTACTCTCGAGTAGCGCGCCGGGTGATGACATCACCCGGCGCGCCACCCTGGAGCAGGCCGCGGAGCCTGCTGGTAGTAGTAGGCGCCGGCGCCGGACGGGAGCCGCCGGGCCGGGCAGGTAAGGGCCCCCCTCCCCCCTCCCCCCTCCGCGCGCCCCCTCCTCCCCCCTCCCCCCTCCGCGCGCCCCCTCCTCCCCTCCACGCACCCCCTCCTTACCTTTCCGGCCCGGCGGCTCCCGTCCGGCGCCGGCGCCTACTACTTCCAGCAGGCTCCGCGGCCTACTCTAGAGTAGCGCGCCGGGTGATGACATCACCCGGCGCGCCATCCTAGAGCAGGCTGCGGAGCCTGCTGGGAATAGTAGGCGCCGGCGCCGGACGGGAGCCGCCGGGCCGGAAAGGTAAGGGCCCCCCTCCCCCCTCCGCGCGCCCCCTCCTCCCCTCCACGCACCCCCTCCTTACCTTTCCGGCCCGGCGGCTCCCGTCCGGCGCCGGCGCCTACTACTTCCAGCAGGCTCCGTGGCCTGCTCTAGAGTAGCGCGCCGGGTGATGACATCACCCGGCGCGCCATCCTAGAGCAGGCCGCGGAGCCTGCTGGGAATAGTAGGCGCCGGCGCCGGACGGGAGCCGCCGGGCCGGAAAGGTAAGGGCCCCCCTCCCCCCTCCCCCCTCCGCGCGCCCCCTCCTCCCCTCCACGCACCCCCTCCTTACCTTTCCGGCCCGGCGGCTCCCGTCCGGCGCCGGCGCCTACTACTTCCAGCAGGCTCCGCGGCCTGCTCTAGAGTAGCGCGCCGGGTGATGACATCACCCGGCGCGCCATCCTAGAGCAGGCCGCGGAGCCTGCTGGGAATAGTAGGCGCCGGCGCCGGACGGGAGCCGCCGGGCCGGAAAGGTAAGGGCCCCCCTCCCCCCTCCCCCCTCCGCGCGCCCCCTCCTCCCCTCCACGCACCCCCTCCTTACCTTTCCGGCCCGGCGGCTCCCGTCCGGCGCCGGCGCCTACTACTACCAGCAGGCTCCGCGGCCTGCTCTAGAGTAGCGCGCCGGGTGATGACATCACCCGGCGCGCCACCCTAGAGCAGGCCGCGGAGCCTGCTGGTAGTAGTAGGCGCCGGCGCCGGACGGGAGCCACCGGGCCGAGAAGGTAAGTGCCCCCCTCCTCCCCCCCCCCCCCGCTGTCCACTTTCATCGGCGGGCGCCCGCTGGCGCCCGCCAATGGAAGCGGCGGTGGGCGCCAGTGGGCGCCCGCCGATCCGCCGATCCGCCGAACCGGTTCGGAGCTTTTTCGGACCGGTTCGGATTGGATCGGCCGATCCAGCTGCGGGATCGGAAATCGGATAATTTATCCGATTTCCCACTGGACCGGACTCGGATCGTGGATCGGGTCCGATCCAGTGCACATCCCTACTAAAAATCATTCTTTTATGGCAGAAGCACTGATCTGATGCAGAAGACCATAAGACCAGAACAGTGTGTCATCACCAAGGGGACGCCACCCAGTGAGTTCATAGTGATCCTTATAAGGGAAAAGATGCCGTTCTTAGAGCAGGCACAGAGTTTATAGTAGCCAGCCCTATAACTAACTGGTCATCTGAATAATCTGGTCATGTGAATCATATAAGTTCTGTAGTGAAGGCTCATGATTACAAAAGTAGCAAAACTCTGGTGGGGGGTCAGAGTATCAGCTGCTGTGGTCTTCTGTGATTCTCCCAAATCAGACATTTAAGTGATGCATGGAGAGAGAAAAACAATGTGAAATAATTTAGAATAATTCAACATTGGCACTGAGGGAAGGCATGCCTGCTGAATTGTCTGATTTAATTAGTATATATCTTTAACATTATCAATGTACCTAAAAAGCCCATGCCCATGCCTCCAAGTGTTTACAATCAGACAGCCAAAACAGACATTACTTTTAATCTGTATCTAGCAGCTAGTTTTTTTCTTTCATTTTACTGTAAAGTAGGCCCGATCCACCTCTTAAAAGCCCCCCTCCACACACACACACAAGCACACTAGGGTCCCAACCCAGAACATGTCCACTATGCTTATTCTTGAGACAAAATGGTGGTGGTGGGGAACTAGCAAAGTAATCTTGGTCATTTCTCTCATAGTCAATATTTAGGGCCAAACCAAAGAGAGAGGCAAGGATATCAAGGGATAGATGTGCAGAAACACAAGAATGTCAAAAGATCTGAAACGTTTCCTGCCCTTGAAAGCCTGCATAACAAATACATGGGAAGTGGTACCAGATATATTTGCAATGGGTAATGACTGCTTTCTCATTATGGAAAGAGCATTTAGCCATGCTTGAAGCTTCAGCAGGCACTGGAAAGCCGTATGTGTCACGAACGAAAGAATTTAAACCCAATGGAGCTGGTGGCTCTCATTTTGGTGGGGCTGTGAATCCATTGTGGATTTCAGTCAGAAGAGGAAGAAAATGTTGAACCCATCCCCAAAATGGGTTCAGCACCTTGGACAGCTTTAGAATTCTGTCTGGTTCTGACTGAAACAGAATGGATTCATAGCCCCACTGAAATCGGAACCATCAGCCTCCACTGTCTAAACCCATGGGCATTATCCAATGCTGCTCAAGTGCCAGCAGAATTCACTGCTTGCGCATTGGGGACGTAGTGCTTTGAGTAGGAACTCATATAGTTGAGCTCCGCTGCCTTGTCCCAATCTGGAAGTGAGTGTTTCCGCTCGTTTCAGGCTTGCTTTATGAAGCGCTAAACCCCATTGTGCAAGTGGTGGGTCCCACTTGTGCAACGGAATTGGTGGAGCACAGTGGCCCCATTGGATATGAATCAATATTTTGAATGGGAAAATGTTACACATATTTTCTCCTTTTGGTTAATTTAGAATGGCTATTCAACATCATTTGAGCCAATTTATCTGTCCTTGCAAAGCTGTCAAAGTGACAGACTTTGGAATGTTGTGTTGCTGTTGCAGTTGTGTCTTATATAAGTTTTGGAGGTAAGCTAGTAGAGAGGTAAACAAGTACACTCTTTCACACTCTATTCTCATGGACTCCTAGCATTACCAATGAAAAGGATTTGATATCTGGTAGTTGTGTGTGTGATTGTTTAAATTAAACTGCTGTCAGTTCTAAATTGAAACTCATAGCTATCTTCTTCAGTATGTAACATAGCATGTTTATACTGATCTTCTACTTCAGTCTTAGCAGTTTAGGGTGCCATCTTAGGCATGTTTAGGCAGGGGAAAAGTCCTACAACTCCCAGCTTTCTGGCTGGAGAATGCTGAGAGTTGTAAGACTTTTTTTCCTGTTTAAACATGCATAGGATTACGCCCTTAGCTCCTGAGGATTGCACCCTTAGTTCATAGGATTGGCTCTTCATCGCCTGCTTTTTAAGGTAAATCTTCCCAAAACTGAATCTCTTGGGTTTAATCATGCTCTTCCAGAATTAACTATGCTGGGTAGATTGTGGAAGACACAGCAGTCACTGGCATTGCTTTGTCCCTTCTGGAAACCATTTCAGGAAATATGGCCTAAAGCTAAGGATTTCCACAACTGCTCGGTGGTACCAACAACTAGTCACTGAAGAAATGCTGTTAAGGATGATTAGTACAGTTCTTGACTTCACATAGATAGACACTTCTTTACCAAAGGGAAAATGTCACACCTCTTCTGAGCAATTTTATGACCCATTAGCTAGTAACTCAGAAAGTCTAAAAAAAAGAGAATACAAAATGTTCAGCACAATCCATGTCAGATGATTATAGTTCATGCAACAATGGTCCAACTCTGCTCAAAAAAAGGATGCCTCTGCGAAGTGGGAGATCTTTCTAGTTGTTTTTTCTGGGCAGTAATAACAACACAAGCCAGGCATTCTGGCATCAGGGAAGACAAAGCACCTGTTCTGCCTCCAGTCCTAACCCTTTTTGACAAATTTCACTGGGCTGATGTGTCTCCAGCAGTACCAAGAGGTTATCAATCACCCTGCTAGAGTGTTCCCAATAATGCAATAAGTTGCGGTGCCATTTCTTGCTCATTTCCCCCTTAAAAGAAGCACATCTGAGAGCATATGAACATTGCTTTGGGAAATTTACAGTGTAATTATTTGTCATACATCTAAAATAAACAATGGGATAATCCAGTTCTCTTGAAAATTGTATGGGCTTGTATGAAATTCTGTCGGTTTGGAACATTCATCTTCTGTTAAGAAATACAGAAAGGAATCATTGTCCACTATAAAACTGGAATGCATCTGCATGTAGCGCAACGCATAACAGAGTCTAGGATAGAAAGCCTAATCGTGTGTGTGTGTGTGCCCATGCACCATCACTAGCGGGGTAGGAACTTTTTTCTACTCATGAGTAAGCTGGACTGAATCACTCAGCAGCACTTTCAGATAGCATCCAAATGCCAAGCCTCTGCAGGACTACTCACAAGTAAGCAGGGCAAGCTTCTGCAGGTCTTCTTAGAAGTAAGCAGGACAAGCTCAGAAGCCAGTGGCATCCCACTCTCTTTCCCCCACAGCCCAGCTGATCTGCTCACCAGCTTCTTCCTCAGGCCTTGTCCCCCTCCCCATCAGGAGAAAGCTCTCCAATCAGCTGCTGGTTGGAAATAAGATCTCTTCCCTGCCAGGACAGGGGCCTGGGCAGGAAGCTGGCAAGTGGATCAGCTGGGCTGCGGGAGATAAGTGCGTGGGGTGCCACTAACTTTGTGGGTTGTACTGGGAGGAGCAAAGGGCTGTATGCACCTGCGAGACATGCATTGCGCACCCTTGGCCTAACATAACTTCCTTTCCCCTACAGAACCCAGGAGGCCAACAAACTTTTGCATAGGGTGACCAGATAAAATCCAGGTCAGGGCTCATGTAACTTTAACAGTTGTAGAGAAAAGGAAATTTCAGCCAGTGTCATTTGTATGCAATTCCCTCTTCATCAGTTAAAGTTGCAGGGGCCCTACCTTCTTTTGTATATGGTCACTCTAGTATAGTGCCTGCACCTTTAACTGTTGTGATGAAGAGGGAATTTCACCAGGAACTAATTGCATGCAAATGACAATGGCTGAAATTCCCTTTTATCCACAACTGTTAAAGTTACATGAGCCCTGACCTGGATTTTATCTGGTCACCCTACTCCCATGCCCATTGCAAAGCAAGAAATTGATCCATGGGTAATCATGGAAAATAAACTATTGCCTCATCTATACCAAGCACTGAAAACAGTGTGAAAGTGGTATATAAAAGACAGGAGCCACACCAATCAGGATATAGCACTATGAAAGCGGTATATGGTAGGGTGACCAGATAAAATCCAGGTCAGGGCTCATGTAACTTTAACAGTTGTAGAGAAAAGGAAATTTCAGCCAGTGTCATTTGTATGCAATTCCCTCTTCATCAGTTAAAGTTGCAGGGGCCCTACCTTCTTTTGTATATGGTCACTCTAGTATAGTGCCTGCAACTTTAACTGCTGTGATGAAGAGGGAATTTCACCAGGAACTAATAGCATACAAATGCACTGGCTGAAATTCCCTTTTCTCTACAACTGTTAAAGTTACATGAGCCCTGACCTGGATTTTATCTGGTCAGCCTACATGGGAGGTAAATATGGCAATGGACATTGAAGCTCCCCAGTCATTTCTCTAGAATTGCCTCACACTATTTGACTGACTATGGCCACCTTCCCCAACCTGGAGGCCTCCAGATGTTTTGGACTTTAGCTCCCACTAGGAATTCTGGGAGTTGTAGTGCAAAACATCTGGAATGCACCAGGCTGGGAAAGGCTGCACTACGTCAGTCCATGCTTGGCCTGAGAGAATATGCCACCAATCTTGCTTTCCAGGAGAAGTTATCTCTGTGGAACTGTTACCTTTATTAACACAGCACTAGAAAGACTTTCTTGAAAGTTCACAAGAGACCCTTCCATAAAGCGTGCATCATTCTGACACTCAAATTTAGTTTGCTCTTGTTATCTCCCTCCCCCCTTCTCTTACTTACACTGAACAAATCAACAAAATTGACACTTTGGAATGAAAGTGGATGTTAACTTGAAGTACAATGGCACTTTAGAATTGTTCTGAAATTGGGCAGGCCACACAGAAGCTTAAATTGGAAGGCGGTGATACCAGATTAATAAACACTTAGAATGATAGCAGTCAGTAGGACCAACTTTGAGTGTATCACTTTAAGTGCAAATCACTGGAATGACAATTTCATGGCTTGGCCTCAACGCTCCACTTGGTGAATAAGTTACAAGGCAGTTAAGATCAGCCTGGCCAGATGTTTTCTGGAAAAGGGAATATACACACCATCTGTCAGAGATCTGATCAGGAGCCAGTTCAAAGAATGCCTGGGGAATGGCAGGGAAGAAGAGGGGATAGGAACAGCAGCTACCATGTGGCTCTCCTTCAAGTCTCTCCAACCTCATAGTCAAACACGCCTGATTTGCAAAAGATACATTGGTGCAACTCTGAGTGCTCCTTTTGGCCAGAGGTTCAATACATTTCGTAGAACTGTCCTTTATGTCTACTCCAGCAACTAGATTCCAAGTATGCAAGTGATACACAATGGATTGATATAACAGGTACCTGTTCATCCTTTGTTTGGTGAGTTCATTCTGTTACGTTGCATGATAGCTGCCATTTTGTAATGCTATTATGGCCAAATATGGGTGTGCAAAGGTTTGTTGGCCTCCTGGGGTCTGTAGTTGCTGAAATGTCTTCAGGAACTGCAGTGGTGTATCCCACTGACCCCCACCTTGCTAACCATCACCCTATCCAATTAGAGACTGTTGAACAAGTTTGTGCTATTCTGCTTCTGGGGATGACCGCTGTTGGTTTCAGCAAAACAGTTCAACATTGGCTTCATTGTTGAACTTCATTGTTCATATTGGCATGGCAGCCTGTGTTGGCTTTCCAGGCTAGCACAATGCCATCAAGATGAAGAGCTTGCAGCACAATCTGTAAACGTCAGAGCTAGTGCACTTCCACCGATGTTCCATTTCCTTATTTGTGATTCAGCTAACACCTGAAGTGGAGAGTCATGGAAAATCACAACAGCTACTTCCATGGATGACTTTAAAGGGGGGGGGGGTTGGATAAATTCCTTGAGGAGAAGGCTGTCAGTGGCTACTAGCCCTGATGGCTATGTGCTACCTCCAATATCAGAGGCAGTAAGGCTATATATAGCAGTTGCTGGGGAACATGGGTGGGAAGGTGTTGTTGCACCTGTGTCTTGCTTGTGGGTTCCAGGTCGACAGCTGGTTGGCCACTGTGTAAACAGAGTGCTGGACTAGATGGACACTTGGTTTGATCCAGCATGACTCTATTTATGTTCTTAGGATGAGAACAACTTCATCTTGCAGCTTTCTCTTCACAGAAGCAGCCATTGCAAACACCGGTGATTCCCCACTGTGTGAGTGAACTGTTCCTACAACCCATTATTTGCCATGTCTTTCATTTCATTCTTTATTTATTAAAAATATTTTTAAATTGACTATGGATACCAGGGTGGTATAAAATAATCATGAATAAAATGAAGCATTCAAAAATACAAATACAACAAAACAATTAAAGCAAAACCTTCACAAAACAATTTAGAGGCAGCTAAAAACAGTAAAGAAGACTCAACAATAAACAAAGATTTTGATCTGGTGCCAAAAAGATTGTAATGACAGTGCTAGTCCTAGTCTTATGGGGGAGGGAATTCCCAAAGTCAGGGGGCCACTACAGAGAAGACTTTCTCCCTTGTTGCCACAAAGCACATGTCCCCTAGCAAGGGTACATGGAGAAGAACTGCCTCTGCAGATCTTAAAACAAGGGCAGGCTGGTATACGAAGAGGTCCCTACATTTGGGTCCCAAGCCATTTAAGGCTTTAAAGGTAAGCTTAGAATCTCTAATAAACAATGGATTCTGTTATATAGATGTCCCTTCTAAGATCTGATCTGTACTCCTTATGGCTTTCGTGCTTACTCTTGGTTTTTCTGAATGAAATAGAATTTTTGAAGAAATTTAACTTTTGAAGTAACTATTTTGAAGAAGTGAAACTGCTTTTTAAAAGGGTTTCTCCAAACTAGGTAATGGCCATTAAAATAACAAATGAGGTTCAATTTGAACAAGTGTGAAGTGATCCTAACTTCATGTATACACTGATTGGGTCTTAGCTGCCAGTGACGGATCAGGAGAGGGATCTTGAACAGCATAGTGAAAATGTTGACCCAATGTGCCGTGGCTGTGAAAAGAGTGAATTCCATAATAGGGGCGATTAGGAAAGGAATTGAAAATAAACTGCCCATATCATAATACCCTTATACTAATCTATGGTATGACCAAATGCAGAATACTGTGTATGGGTCTGGATACAGAACCTCAAAAATGATCATGTAGAGTTGGAAAAGATGCAGAAAGAAGGGCAACCAACATCATCAAGGGTCTGGGGCAACTCCCCTATGAGGGAAGGTTACGACATTTGGGACTTTTTAGCTTACAAAAAAAAATGAGTAAGGGAGGAAACGCAATAGAGATGTATAAAATTATGCACGATGTAGACAAATGTGATAGGAATAACTCCATCCATTGATGGAAAATTCCGGACAGATAAAAGGAAATACTTCTTTGCACAGTGCATAGTTAACCTATGGAATTAGCTATCACAAGATGATAGTCACCAACTTGGATGGCTTTCAAAGGGGATTGGACAAATTCCTGGAGGAGAAAGCTGTCAAGGATGTTAGTTTGGCTATATATTACCTCCCATACCAGAGGCAATAAGCCTCAGTACACCAGTTGCTGGAGAACATGGGTGGAAGGGTGCTGTTGCACTCATGTCCTGCTTTCCATGGACATCTCATTGGCCACCGTGCTAAACGAATGCTGGACTAGCCTGTCTGTTGAAGCAGAGCTCTCCTTAGAACCATTTTTCAGTTGAAGCTGCAAAATCAGCAACCTGGATTCAAAATAGCTGAACTGAATTCCAAGTGGGCTCGGCTAATTGGTTTTGAAAACATTACTAAATGGTTAATGTTAATTAAAAACATGCCAGACACAAGCCATATGTTTAATATATATATTTAATTGCATTAGTGTTATGGTGTTAAGGATAAAAGCATTAGTCAGTCAATGACAGTGTCAATTGCAGATTAAAAATCCACCTACAGATTTTTTTTAAAGTAAAACCCACAATTAATAAAGGCAAAAAGATTAGAAGAAAATTAATTTGCTCTGAAGAAGTTGCACAGCTGTTCTGAAGTATGTTAGGACTTGCATTAATACCACCATGTTTTAACCATGCTGATTAAAATTGATCGTCTGACAGCAGTAGGTCTATAAACAGGTGCCCTCCTCCTGCTGTGAGGAGGGGGAGAGAGAACTGCATCACCCTCATTGCCCCTTCCAAAGAGTTGATCGGAACTACAGCAGATTTGCTGACTTGGACTAGATGTGGCTACAAATATTGAGATATATCCAATGTCAGTCCTCCTTAGAGTAGACCCATTAAAATGAATGGAATTTAAGTTCAGCCCATTTCATGTGTTTTTAACCCTCAAATTTCTAAAGAAGTGCTTGAAAAGCTGCAGTGTTTTTTTTTAAAGTATTTTTAAAAAGTACTCAAAGAAATGTGGGAATGTTATCGCGGCTTTGGACAACAGTAGCATTCCGTAGCAGCTTCCAGCTTGGCATCTTCATAGTATACACACCTATCTTGTCCTTGATTGACAGGGATCTTCCTCCTGCCACCTTATTGCTCCATTGTACATTCTGCAAAAAACTCTGATCTTAGATTTAGAATACTGCCCACAAAATGGACGTGCTGATGTGGCAGCAGAGCATTTGCACAACGTATTTTGCGAGGTGAAGTGGATATTTTTATTGTGGTCAAAAAACACCTGGTTATAGATTCTGGAAGACTAATGCTAGGATGGAATTCTGCCCCCATTCCTAGCAATTTGGGGTAGAAGCAGAGATCCCCCTTTATTTATTTATTTAAAACATTTCTTAGCCGCCTTTCAGGGCAGAAGCTCTCCCAAGGAGGTTTACAACCACATATAAAATACACATTAAAAGCAATAAAAACATAAAAGTAAAATATTAATTAAAACAATAAAAGCTAACATTAAAAACAAGTAATAAAACAGCAAGGGTAACAGTAGCAAAACAGTATTTAAGAGAAGGCCATAGTAAAATAAAACATTTTTAAGGCCTTCTTAAAAGCTTGTAAGGATGGTGCATGGCGATCGTCGGTGGGAGTTTGTTCCACAGTTGTGGGGCCACTGCTGAGAAGGCCATCTCCCATGTGGAGACCCACCTAATAACTCTTAACTAGTGGGCAGGTGAGAAGGCCATCTCTTTTTTTATCTTAATCAAAGCAGACACCCCATCTTGTCTAGGGTGACCAGTTAAAATCCAGGTCAGGGCTCATGTAACTTTAATAGTTGCAGAGAAAAAGGAATTTCAGCCAGTGTCATTTGTATGCAATTAGTTCCTGGTGAAATTCCCTCTTCATCACAACAGTTAAAGTTGCAGGGGCCCTGCCTTCTTTTGTATATGGTCACTTTAGTATAGTGCCTACACCTTTAACTGGTGCAATGAAGAGGGACTTTCACCAGGAACTAATTGCATACAAATGACACTGGCTGAAATTCCCTTTTCTCTACAACTCTTAAAGTTACATGAGCCCTGACCTGGATTTTATCTGGTCACCCTACTCTTGTCTGCTTGACCTATCTTGAGCTGTTTGTTCTGAAACCACCTTTTTGCAGTGCGCTAGCTCTCCCTTTGTGGCACAGTTGCAGCACAGCGTGATCAGGGTGGCATATTTTGATCAAGAAGCTAGATAATTGAATATCTGGACAGGATGAGCTTGTGGTTCCTTCCAGCTCTACGGTTTTATTCGCATGCCTGGCAGTACTTCAACACTGATGCAAACTAAATCGACTTCTTCTCCCTCCCCTGTTGAACACAGCAATAGTGTTTGAGTTAGGGTGACCATATTTTGGAAACCAAAAAGGAGGACAATATGGCCGCCCCAAGGGGGCGTGCCCACCAACATGTCCATCCCCCAAGGGGGCGTACCCACCAACATGTCCATCCTCCAAGGGGGTGTGCCCATCAACATGTCCAACTCCCAAGGGAGTGTGCCTACCCAAACATGGCCTTGGTCACATGTCTGATTTCACAGCATACAATTAAGACAAACCTGTTCTACACAACATCTTAAAGTTAAAATCACTGAAATAAAGAACAAGTGAGACATTGAATGTATCTGAAATTAACTTCACTCACTTCTACTTTTGTAGCTTTTGCTGTTCTTTGAAGCTTTCACTATACTCTGTGTGATAGAGTCTCCCCTTCCCTCAAATATCTTTTCTGACTGCAAATCTTTCACTGGATTACAATAGTCCCAACTTTCCTAACGTTTAACACTCTTTCCCCATCATTTTTCTCATATCCATACTCACAGATTCAGCATACTGTTACCATTGAACAAATGAAGCAGTGGACAAGTGCAGAGAAATCTAGTACAACAAACTAGCAACCTAGCATGCAGGAAGAGTATAAAATATGATTACCCTGCAAACATTAGCCATGGAACAAAATGGACTAAAGGCTTGTTGTAGTCACTTCTCACCTCTTAGCTTGTTTCAACTTCTGGTTGATCGGTGAGAAACTAATCTAACAATGTGTGATTATATCTCTGATTCAGTAGCCATGTGAACAAGACCATGGTCAGTACAATACAAAGATAGGCCAGAACAGATGCCCATTATTACAATGCTAGATAAGGATCTTTCCCTCCTTTTATCTAAGTATACCCTGAATTTACATTGCCTCAGTGTGCAGAGAACATGCAACCAGAAGGTGCTCTCCAGAAAGATGCTTTCAGAGCCTAGGAGATTCAGACACACTCAAGCCAAGCCACGCTACACACTCAAATATTACCTTACTTGGACAGAACAATTCTGGGACAAATCAATACTTTGCAATCAACCAGACACGACAGTCAAAAACAACAAAGAAAAAACACACCTATCTCAATGACATAGCACTACCTAATGACAAAACTGTTGCAGAAAAGGAAGAGTTAAAGAGAGAAAAATATACACCACTGGCTATGGAAGTTAAAGAACTATGGTAACAGGAAAAATTACAATCATTCAATTAGTTAGAGTGATCATATGGAAAGGAGGACAGGGCTCCTGTATCTTTAAGAGCTGTATTGAAAAGGGAATTTCAGCAAGTGTCATTTGTATGCATGTAGCATCCTAACCCTAACCAGTACCTCACACGATTTGGAAGCTATACTTCTATTAATGCAGTCCAAAATAGTGCTTGCTTATTTTGCAGTCCCGTCACACTGTTGGCTCATATTAAGCTTGGGATCTACAACAATTCCAAGATCCTTCTCGCCTGTAGTGTTGCTGAGCCAAGTATCCCCCATCTTGTAACTGTGCATTTGGTTTCTTTTTCCTACTTGTATAACTTGGCATTTATCCCTATTAAATTTCATTCTGCTGTTTTTCAGCCCAGCGCTCCACTCTATCAAGATCACTTTGAAGTTTGTTTCTGTCTTCCAGGGTATTAGTCATCCCACCCAATGTTGTGTCATCATCATCACCATCATCCACACACACCTCATACTCAGGCAATAAAAATTAAAATCTACACACCCCTACACACTCACTCAAAGTGTGTGTGTGTGTGTGTGTGTGTGTGTGGAAACCCCACACCTTCCCCAAGGCAATTAAAAAAAACACACAACCTCCTCCCATACACGTAACAGGGGAGGGGGAATAAAAATCCACCCCCACACTCACCAAAGGCATCATCATCATCATCATCATCATCATAATCAGCCACCCACACAAGGCAAAATAACAGTAGACATAATAAATCAACACACAACCATGCACATACCCAAGGTAATAAAATAACATTAAAAATACAACACTCATCCACATACTCACCAAAGGAAAAAATAATAAAAATCCACACATGCACCAAGGCAAAAACCAACCAACCACACACACTTAACCAAGGCTAAAAATAAAATAAATACCCACATACCCCAACATACTCACCCATGGCAAATCTAATAATAGTTTTAAAAAACATCCACATGTACCCTCCCCCCCAATTAATTCATCAAAATCAGTACTCAAGGAATATATGGAAAATAAGTGAAAACTAATTTCATCAATGCTGCCAATAATGAAATCTAATCTACCCCCCACCCCATTGAATTTAAATAGCAGCTAAAGCCAGTTCATTTGGTCTTCTATTAATTTAATACCCCCCCACACGCATACATACTAGAGCAGCAAATTGCTTTTAAAAAGTTTATAAACAGTAGCAGCAGCTCTCAACAATAATAGTAGTAACAACAAGAAAAATAACATAACATCCAGCCCCAGCTCTGCGCACCAGGCTAGGCTAAGATGCCCATGCTCCAGGCTGGGACAGGCCACTCTGCATGCCATGAAACTCCGCATACCAGGCCGGGATGCTCCACGGCCAGCCAGGCCACCCCATGCTCCATAATGCCCCACTTACCAGGCCATGCCATGCCGCACCGCACGGCAGGATAGACCGCGATGCCCATGCCGGCCGCCAGACCAGGTGCCTCTGAACATCCTGCCAGGCCACCCACAAATCAAGCCAGGGTAGGCAGCAACGCCCGTGCCACCCACCGGACCAGGTGCCTCCAAGCAACCCCCTGGGCCAGGCCGCGCCGGGCCGCGCGCCGGGCCGGGCCAGGATGCGCCGCGTGCTGGGCTGGGCTGCGCCGCGCGCCGGACCGCACTAGCCAAGAACAAGGCTCGGATGGCAGAGGGGAGGAGGCCGGAACGATGCGCACCCAGAAGTGCAGACGGGCGTCGTTCCAGCTTCTTTCCTGGCCGATCTGGGCCTTGTTCTTGGCCAGCGCAATCGCGCTAGCCAAGAACAAGCCCCGGATGGTGGAGGGGAGGAGGCTGGAACGACGCGCACCCGGAAGTGTGGGTGTGCATCGTTCCAGCCTCTTCCCCGGCCGATCTGGGCCTTGTTCTTGGCCAGCGCAATCGCGCTAGCCAAGATCAAGGCCCGGATGGCACGGGAGAGGCCCAATTTTCCGGACTTTGGGGGATATTTTGAATTTTCCCCCCCGGACTCAAATTTGGCCCCCTTTTCCGGGCATGTCCGGGGGGATCCGGACGTCTGGTCACCCTAGTTTGAGTGCTTTGCTATGTAGGCTTCTCCAAGGGAGATTTCCACTCAATCAGAGCAAACATAGTGCCTTGGCTCTGCTTCTGTGTGATGCCTTGAAGGCCTGTGCCTTTCCGTGGCATCCTTTATGTTGCTCCTCTCACAGAGATTGTGGAGGTCTAAGGTTTTCTTCTAGGCATTTTGCACCAATGAAATCCTCACGTAATAGCAAGTAGCGCTCTGATCTACTTGCTTCCTAATATCTGCAACTACAATCTCTATCACATTTCTAAACGAAGATTCATGTGCACAAATTCTGTTTTGACTTAACACCCAGTGTCTTCCATAATAGTGTCATATTGATAAACTACTCAGATCTGTGAAGGCCTGGTGATTCCACAATAGCCCTTGTTATAGTTTAACGGGAGGTGGGCAACATGCGGCCCTCCAGGTGTTTTGGCCTGCAACTCCCATCAGCCCTTCTAGTCACCATAGAGTGACCACTTATTAATTGCCCAAAGAAGAGGAAATGGGTCACCAGGAAAAAGGACAAAAGAGTTGCAGTTAGTAGGGAGCAAGTAGATCAGAGCCCTGTTGGGAGGTAAACACCAGGATTTCATTGGTGTAACAGTACTCAGACAAAAAGCCCTAGCACTCCTCAATCTTTGTGAGAGGAACATCAAAATGGACCAATTTGCATAAAATGTTTATGTGCTAATTTATACACATTTAAGGAGAAATACAGTGCATCTCACCACGGTAAGGGAGACTGTGACTAGGTGACCTGTGTGTGCCTTGCTCAATCTGCTGTTCAAGTGCTGGTGATGAGCAACTTCAAGGCCCAGCTCTTCCTTCTGCTGGTTCTTTATGTTTAAACTGGACTTGGACTGGACAGCCATTCAAATACAGGTTACCTTCAAAACAGAGGACAGTCCTCTGTAAAAGAGGGCACAGGGGCACCTTACCTAGCTAATGGTGAGGGCTGATATTTTGTAGGTCAAAACATCTGGAGGGCCACAAGATGTCCAGCCCTGGTTTAAAACAACTGTAAAAATCTTGTCTCCTGTGGGAGAAACAGCCTAGTGGTGAACAATTTGTTGATGTGGAAAATCACCAGACATTCACATCACCGCTGGCACAGGCAGCAGCAAGAGCAGGTTGATGGACGATGACAAAAATGTGCCCATGGCGAAAATGCAGTGGCATCAGAGTGAGCAAAAATGTTTGTGAAATGAAAACTAGCTTCCCTGGCTCAAAGTTCTGGTGTGGGACAGGACCAGAATTGTGTGTGTGTGTGTGTGTGTGTGTGTGTGTGCGTGCATACGTGTGTGCGTGCGTGTGTGTGTGTGTGTAAAAGGCAGCCCTTCGAATATTTCAAAATTCCTTTAGGAAAAGGTCGAGGAGTTTCAATACCTGCATCTGTTTTCTTGGTCAGGCACTCGAATAGAGCAGGGTCAGCTCAAAGCACATGGCTGCCTCCAGCAGTCCAGAGTGACATCCCAGCATCCCATGCGTTGTTGCTGTTGATGTTGGGGACCCAGGGAATGCAAAATGGAATGGTTCCTGCTCTTGATGTGCACAGCAGGCTGATTATATCTGAACTGCAGCACAAAGTGATAAAAAGTCCCATTTGCTGCTCCTTAATTAGGTGACGTATTTTAGGATTCACTCACAATTAAATAATAATAATAATAATAATAATAATAATAATAATAATAATGACTTTACAGTTTCTGTCTTTAAACTCATACCTGATCGATGTTTAGATCACTTTATGCAATTTGCCTGATTTTATTTTCACATTTCCATGGCCCTCTGGGTTTTCTGGAAGGTATCTTTTCCATTTTTGTTAAGGCCTCTTTCTCTTTTGTGAGCTCCTTTCCACAGCCTGCCTGACTTCAAATATTCAGTGGCTGAATCATACGGAGATTTTCCCTTCCACTCCTCAGAATGAGAAGCGCATGCTAGAAAAGAAGCTTTAAAATCAGTAAGTGTTCCCATGGGCAAATCTTGTTTGAATACTACCATATATTTTCATATATTTCCCCCTGCTATTACATCAAATAGATCTAAAGTATAAACCTTTTATTTCTGTGCATTACATCTCTGTAAACCTATCAGAGGTATGAGGGGCTATATTTTTTTTAAAAATATCAGAATAGTGTTACAAAATTCAGCCTGAGAGCATGTATTGCCACACATCCTCATTCACACAGACACATAACTGGTGTGCATACTATGAGTAATGACCAAAACAGATCTAAGGGGACCTTTAACAAGAGGTGTGGTGTGTACACAATGGATCTATGCATAATACCATATCAAAGTCAGAAATAGCTACTTCTAAAGTAGGTAAATTAGTTCAAGTACTAATGCAAGTCCAAAAACTTGGGCAGTATGCAATGGTAGTCCTACGTAAATTAGACCCATTCACTTCAATGGGTCTACTCTGTATAGGAGTGCCATTGGATACTGCCCATAAACTATATTTTTACAGAAGTTTGTTCTCAAAAACACATGCAAGCACATTTATTAAAGAAGAGGAAAATTGCTTGGTTATACTCAGAGCTCAGACTCATCAATGTGAGAGATGCCGAAGTAGAAACAATGAACATTGAGTGCCCAAACTCCAAGGCAGTTATAGGGTTTAAAACCAAGGGTAGAAAGAACTTCATAGCTCAGGGATTGGACCCAGAACAACTTTCACTGAGCAGAAGGTGCAGGGAAGTTCCTTGCCCCTTGATTAATTTACATCTAGCAGGCTGTATAGAGTAAGGAAGCACAATATTAAAAACAAAGGGGGTCATCAAGGCTGCTGAGGCTGTGCTTGACCTTGCTGACCTATCTGGGAGGTGAGGATGCTTCAGGATGGGGGCATTTTCCCCACCGGGGCTTTTGATTGGCCAATTCAAAGGTATCCTCATGAGTTAGTCAGCTGGGTGGAGGCATAGCCATCTGCATGTTTCCCATGGCCACATGGAACAACCTTCTTTAATCTAGGGCCGTGCAGAGCTGGTACTATGCCCAGGCCAGATGGGAAGTGTGTGCCCTCCCCCATTTCAAACTGCTCATTAAGTATTTTTTAATCAGTGGCACTGATTCAGTGCTACATACATATATGAACTAGAATGATTTATTAAAAAGGTAATGGGAAGCACTTTTATTCAAGATGTAAAGACATCACTTCTTCACATTCAGAAATGTGAAAACCAAAAAAGGAAGACAACATGGCCGCCCCAAGGGGGCATGCCCACCAATAACACCTTCATATTAAACCTGTTCTACAACACCTCAATGTTGAATCAGGAATTAACATTTATTTTTAGTTGCTGTACAAATAGAAGCAACAACAATAGAACAGTCTTTCATCATTATCAAACATTATCAGCATCATCACCCTCACGGTATCATCATCATCAATATTATCATTGATAACTATCATCATCATTACCTCACCCTCCACTCCAGAGATTATATGTCATGGAGAAGATTGAGGAAAGAGACGCAGTAAGGACAACCATCGCAACTTAGGCACATATATTCCCGCCCCACATGCGGCATGGCCCTCTGGAGCTTGTAGTCTGACTGTGGTATTCACGACGGATGGCTTCTGCACTGTTTCTGCAAGGCAGGCTCCTCACTTCTCGATGGGCTGCTTATGCTACGGAAGCAGTAGTGTAAGCTGGGGGGGACCTCCTCATTGGAGTGCCCCCTCAAAATCGTGGGCCCCAGGCCAACTGGCCTCACTGCCCCCCTTTACCTGGCCCTGTCTAGGGGAAACGAATCTATCCAGTGGCTCCTCTGTCTCTGCAGCAGTACCAGAGCCTTAACGGCATTCCTGGCAGCAATCCAGGCTGTGCCCTCTGGAACCAAACTGGATTCTCAAGTCAAGGTGTCAGGGGAATGCCAATGAAATTGACAGAACACAAGACACTGAAGACCCTCTGGAACACATGGCACACCAAGGAAGTTCTGTCTGGCCCAGCACCATAACTGGTAGGGCTGTGCACGGACTCCCCCGATCCAATCTGGATTCCGACCTGGGAGGTCGGGATCGGGCCCAATTTGATCTGCCTTGGATCTGGATCCGGATCTGCTCTGGGTCCGTGCAGAGTCCTCACTCTCCCTGCTCCCTCCCTCCCCCCAATCGCCCCGCTTACCTGCAGCCTAGTCTGTGGCATCCTCCACAGCGTCCCCCATCGTCGATGTAGCCAGATGCTTTCCTGCTCATGGCAGATGACGTCATCACCTGGCGCGAGTGGGAAAGCGGCCAGCTGACATCGACGACGGGAGACGACGCAGAGGAAGCTGCAGGTAAGCAGGGTGATTGGGGGGGAGGGAGAGAGAGGGGAGAGCGGGAGGGAGGGCTCTGCATGGACTTGGAGCAGATCTGGATCACGGATCTGATCCAGTCTGATTCGGGCCTGATCTGATCTGGTTCGAATTGGGCCCAGATCGGGCCAGATCCATTCCAGATTCAGGATCTGGATCCGGATCCATGCACAGCCCTAATAACTGGCTTTCATCATCAGGTGGAGATCTCTCAGTGAAAGATGACCTCCCCTGTTTGTTTGTTTGTTTGTTTGTTTTTAAAGGGTTCACAACTAGAGTGAGGTTTGACTGGTTCAGACCCCTTTTGACTTTATTGGGTTATCATGGTCTGTGGTTGGATTGTTTTTTATTTTATATATATATATATATATATATATATATATATATATATATTCACAAATGCCTTGGGGTACCTACAGGTAAAAATGCACCATTGACTTAAAAAAAAACACCTCTAAAAGCATTATGTTCCATTTCCCTTTGTAGTGGAAAGCTGGTTGCGTAGACTGCATAGCCAGTTCTCCACTTGACTGATTCATGGATGTACATAAAACCAGGAGTTTTCCCTTTGACAGTTTCTGTGATATGTGGAGAGCCAGTGTGGTGTAGTGGATAGAGGGTTGGACTGGGAGTCAGGAGACCCGGGTTCTAGTCTTTACTCGGCCACGGAAGCTTGCTGGGTGATTTTGGGCATGTTTAGTGACAGACTCTCAGCCCAACCTACCTCACAGGGTTTTGTTGTGAGGATGAAAATGGAGGAGGAGGATTATGTATGCTGCCTTGGGTTCTTGGAAGGAAAAAAAGGTAGGATATAAATGCAATAAACAAACAAATCTGTGTCCAATGCACATGCATTGTGGAATCGGTGCAGGCAAGGGGATTGTGCACCAGGTTGAAGTGGCGCTAGATTACCTACTCACAGCCTGTTGTGTGCATTGCAGCATACCGTGGAAGTCCCATATTTGCAGCTGCCCCATTCACTTTCATGGGGGATAGAGGGGAGGGTCACAGTTCAATGAGAGAGCACATGCTTAGCATGCAGGATACCCCCCAGGTTGGGTTGGGAAGGACCCTTGTCTGAAACCCTGGAGAGCTGCTGCCAGTCAACACTGAGCTGTATGGAGCATTGGTCTGGCTTGGTATAAGGCACCTTACCATGCTCCTGTGCACAGTTTCATCCCTGCATCCCTTTGAGCATGTAGAGCTGCCTTCCCCATTAAAACAGATGGGGCAGTCCAGGGCCAGATCTACACCTTGCGTCAAATCATTATGACTATGGAATAAAAAGCAGGAAATAACACTATGAACGTGGTATATGGAATGTGGATTGTGCCCCAACAGTTATCAGTGCACTTCAATACTGCAATGAAGCAGGAGTGTAGATCTAGCCCAGGTTTTGCTTGAAGGCAGCGGCAGTCACATGTATCGATCCTAAACATTTTGCAAGTTCTCCCATTAATTTCATTGGAACTTGTTCCTTCCCCGAATCTGTTCTTCAGTGCCAGTGATGGGAAAACATCATGACCTAGAAATGGGAATTAGAAATTTAAGCTGTTAACTTAAGCTCTGACTCCAAGAAATTAAATACAAGAGTTTATAAAGGTATTTAAATGACATTTTTATTGGTTTGATATTCTAATAGAGATTAAATTGCATTAGTGACCTGGAGCGAGCATATTAAGACAAAACTTCAACAATCAGCCACTACTGCAATTCATCTACCTCAGCGGAAATGACTGCCTAAGAACCTATCTACACTACTGCTTTAAAACGGTTTATAACAGTTTTAAACTGGCGGTTTAAAACTGTTATAAACCATTTTAAAGCAGTAGTGTAGATAGGCTCTAAGAAGGGAAGAGCTCTGTAAGGCAGGATTCGCAGTTTCCCCGCAGCAAAGAGCCCCCTCCAGCTGATTTGAGTCATGTTGTACCTGTGTACATGGGCAAACTTTTGGAAATTGTATTTGGGACTGAGCAAATATTTCTTTAAAAGGAGGAGTCAAACGTACACTGTTGCATGCTGTGGCCTCAAGCTTTCAACCTGTACCTATCATAAGACAAAATGTTTCTCTACTGTTATACATCTAGCTTAAAGCAACCACATGATCCCTTTTCAGACATTCAACCATATACATATACACACATGTTTAATTGACTGCAGCCCTATTCAGGGCTCAAAGTGTGTAATGTCATGGGGCTGTGCACACTGACTCAGCCTCCTATGTCTCTGGGCACATGCACCTTGCCCCCTCAGTTCAGACCTTGCTGTGCTGATCTGGAAAGATCTGAACAGGGGTTTATTTATTATGTTTATTTATTACATTTATATCCCACCTTTTTTCTCTTTAAGGAACCCAGGGTGGCATACATAATCCTCATTTTATCCTCACAACAACCCTGTGTGGTAGGTTGGGCTGAGAGTCTGTGACTGGCCCAAAGTCACCCAGTGAGCATCATGGCCTAGTGAGGACTAGAACCCAGATCTCCTGACTCCGAGTCTAACACTCTAACCACTACACCACACTGGCTCATTGCTTGAACACAAATAAAACTCTCCTTGAGATTGGGAACCCAGATAAGGCAGGATCTGTGATGACACAGAGAGTTCTACTTGCATTCAAGTGAATATAAATATAACTATTCAGAGCATCCTGGTACAACATTGCAAGGTCAGAACTGGGGTGTGTGGCCAACATGCCCGGAGACATAGGGGGCAGAGCTAACATACTGAAAATGGTATCCCCACGTAGGTTCACTTGAAGATTTTGATCTGTGTAATTCCTATAGGAAGTGACCTGAGTAGCACCTCCTGAACTAATGGGTGGATCAAACGTAGCTATCCCTCGAGTTTCACATTTCTCCAATGTTTACAATGCAATCCTTGGCTCAAAATATGCACTTAAAATGCATGGTTTAGGATATAATGTGTTTAGAAATGCATATCTTGAGAGAAAATACACTTCAAAATATATATTTTGTGGGGAAACAAGTTCAGAAATGCATACTCAAATATCACTTTTCTGTACGGATTTTTAAAAATTCACAGATGAATGTGGAAATGGGATAGAACAGGTTTACGAATGAATACATGTGAAAGTGAAATGGACTGGAAATAAACTGATGGACTGGAAATAGCCCCATGTCAAGTTCCGCCTGTCCCTCCATAATGGTTGTTTTAACTTACCCAGTGCTGGGATGCCATTATGTTGGATTTCCCCACCCATATTCCATATCTTTGGCTGGTGAGATGAGGGAATGCACATCACAATGCTGTCTAGACAATGACATGGTGGTTGGTTGTATGCCATCCATAGGTTCAAAGGCAGTGTGCCACTGAATGCCAGCTGCTCGCAGCAACAATGGGAGAGGTCTCTTGACGTCATGTCTTGCTTGAGTGTTTCCCAGAGGCATCTGATGGGCCACTGTGGGAAACAAGATGCTGGACTAGATGGATCATCGGTCTGATCCAGCACAGCTCTTTTTGTGTTCTTATGGGTAAGTTGATCCTGTTGTTGCAGATGCAAGAAGGGGGAACGTGACATGGGGTGGCTACTTTCAACTAGGGCTGTGCATCACTTCGGATCTGAATCCCAAATCCAAAGCGAATCAGGGTGATTTGGACCTCCCTAAAACAGATCTGAAGCAGATCAAGGGAGGTCTGAATTGATTCAAACCAAATCGGTTTGGTCCGAATCGATTCGGATAGATTCGGAGATTCAGATGCCATTTGAAGTGTTTTTCCCCATAAGGTTGCACTGGGGGAAAGAAACGCCTATAACTTTTTTATTTTTAAAGAACGAAACATGAAACCTGGGCACATTGCAGATGGCCTGGAGCTACTCATGTGTGGCAAATTTCAGGCACGGAGGTGCAGGCATTTTGTGGTTATGAATTTGTGAAAAATGATAATTTCGCCCATGCGGTAGCCATTTGGACTGGATTGCCAGGAAAATTGCATTTTAAAAAAATCCTTGCAAGTAAATGCCTGCACTTATGTTTCTGAAAGTTGTCACACATGAGTAGCTCCAGGCCATCTGCAAGGTCTCCGACTTTCATGTTTCTATTTTTAAAAATGAAAAAGTTATAGGCGTTTATTTCTCCGAATGCAAGTCTATGGGGAAAATGAGTCATCTGAATCTCGATGTGGAGGTCTGAATCGACCCGAAGTGAATCGGGCCCAATTCGGAAGTGACAAATTGGGATTCAAAGTGAATCGGGTAGTCCATGCACAGTCCTACTTTCAACTATAGCCCCTTGTTCATCTTGTCCTGTCCCTAGTAAAAATAAATTAAAATAACAAACTGCTGAGCAGCATCTCTCTTCTGGGGAAAAACTATAAGAGGCTTATCTGCTAACACCTACTCATGATAGAATATATATTTTTAAAAATCGCAATTTGTTTTGTAGGTCATGGGGGGATTCCCTTAAAATAAAGGATTTTCTTGGTCTACATATGCATTAAGATGAGTAATTTCCTCCTTGGCAGTAGCAGATAGAATCATTTGCTCTTTCCATTTCCCTTAACCACACTGCCTCATCTATTTCTGCAGCACACAGA
This sequence comes from Anniella stebbinsi, assembly GCA_029215795.1. Taxonomy (NCBI): domain Eukaryota; kingdom Metazoa; phylum Chordata; class Lepidosauria; order Squamata; family Anniellidae; genus Anniella; species Anniella stebbinsi. The sequence goes on from JARDYH010000003.1 coordinate 196,292,562, forward strand.
GTAATACTGCAATGTTGACAGCATAAGGTTGGATTGGCTCCTTTTCAGGACATAATACTTTTTAGGACCACTATTATTATCAAATCAGAAGTGGTTTTTTGGTTTATTTGTATTGTAGTGCCCTGTATTTTGGCCTGGAATACAATTTTATTTTATTTTACTTTGACGAAGTCATGTAAGAGCATGTACCAGCTTTTTTAAAAAAAAGATCTTCACATTTTTAATCCAGTTTTATAGAATGACTGTTTTAATATTTTTGGATTATATCCAGGGCAGGGAAGGCATTCCCAGAGCCTATTGTGGACCCAAAGAGATCACAGGGTGAGATACAGCATGTAACGAAGAGGAGCAGAAATGTCAGAGAGGAATGTTGGGGAGGGAGAGACCACCACAGCAGTTGCAATGGCCAGAGGGTGTTATGGCAGAGGGGGATGGGTATGTCACGTGTGAGACAGGTGAGCTCCACACCCACGTGCGCTTTCACTGTCCATCCATCCCCTAACCTGGATAACAGCAGTGGACTTTCTGCAGCCCACACAAGTCTTAAAGTCCTGCTGATAAATGGTGACCATCTGGGAACTGGTCCAGGAAGTAAAAACTGAGCTGATATATGTCACAGAGTTCTGGTTGTAGGAGAGGCATAATTTATGGAGTGGTGTAGTGGAAAATGATGACGTGCAGGTGCTTGTCATGACAGTCCCCATAGCCACGCCCCCAAGGAGAGTCCAACTATTCAGGCAGTTGTATCGATCCATTCCAACAAACCAGTTCTCTGCCAGGAGCAGGTATTTTGTAAAGCTAATGGTTTAAATTGCCCATTCAAGACCAAGCTGCCCCGAAAAGCTTTGCATTACGACAGGGATGGCAAGCCACAATATATTTATGCTTGGAAAATCCATTCTCCACTAGCTAATAGGAGGATTGCAGCTGAGCTCAGAGGGAACAGACAAGCCTGAGGTGGGTGGGATGGCAGACGACATCAGTGTCTCTGCTACTCAAAAAGTCCTGGTGCATTGACTCTGTGAGCCCTGGTTCCAGTGCACTACCAAAGCTAGGGGATAATCGGAACTTTTTTTGGCTATTTTTGATGCACTCTTTTTTTCTGCAAAGTTTCTCAATCTCAGGAGAAAGTGGCCATCAAATCTCTGTCCTTCCTATGACATTGGCTGGGTTCACATCAACATGCTAACCTGCCATCGTTTAACATGTTGTCTGAATGCAGCACACTTTCTACAGGGTGACTTGTTAACCATGCAGTGTGTTGTTTATTTTTCTTGCACAAGCCACCTTGAGAACCCATGGACGGTTGTTGGGTTCTTCAACATGGTTAATAAGTCACACTGTGTGGATAATAAACAACCCTGCAGAAAATGCATTGTGTTCAGACAATGCAATAACCCAGGATTCAACAACAACCCACACAGGGTGGGTTAGCATGTTATGCGAACCCACCCATTCTCAAGTTAGAGGTCTATTGTCTGCAGGCAGAGGAGCTTAATTCAATTGTTTCATTCCCATGACAACAGTATCACCTAGCTATTGACACCTTTTGGAATGGCCTGAGGGCAGATTAAAAACGTACTCAGACTGTGATAGACTCAAGGATTTCTTCCATGAATGGATTTTTGACTGTTGTGGGATAAAGCTAAAGCGTTCATATTTTATTATTATTATTAGCAACAAGGTAGACCTTTAATAGGGAACAGATTTGCTGGATGAGATGGGTGGTCCATTCCCTGAACAACCTTCTGCAGGTCACATTTCAGGCCCTCCCTATTTTGGTCGCCATCTTTTGCTCCCTCCTCCCTCGAAGGAGCTGAGCCCCCCCCATCAATGCATCATCATTTGGGAGAAATGCTGTATTTGTTGCTGGGGAATGGGGGATATACAGCCTGTCGGCCTAATCCATCCCATAGGAGTTCTGGATTTGGTCTTCAGAAGCCTGGGCTCCTTCCATGGTTCTCCCCACAGCCTGCATTTTATTTTCATAAAATTCTGTGACTTAGGTTGGGCTGAGAAAACATGGTGGGCCCACTGGCGGCTGGTGGTTCCAGTTTTGGTGGGGCTGTGCATCCCTTCTGGGTTTTAATCAGAACCATCCAGAACTCTAAAGGAGATATCAAAGGTGTTTATCCCACAAATAGGTTCAGCACCTTGGATAGCTACTTTAGAGATCTGGCTGGTTCTGACTGAAACCCTGAATGGATTCATAGCCCCACCAAAATCGGAGCCACCAGTCTCCACTCGACTGGCCCAAAGACATTTACTGAGCTTTATGGTTGATAAGGCATTTAAACCCAGTCTCCTTATTCCTAATCCGATACTGTAACTGCTATAGCATGTGAACTATACATTCCCATTTCAGTTCTAGTACCGCAGAATCCCTTTCATTAGTTGATCTAACTTTTTATACATTTCACAGGTTCCTTTTTACTTGAAGATATAATTTCAGTTTGAATGCCTGCCATCTCCTCCTGCTTTTAATTTCCAAAGGTAGATGCCCTGGTTTGACCTTCAGTCACTTTTCCTCCCCCCTCACCCAGTTTTTGCTGTTTACCATCTTGCATGATGAAGATTCTGGAGAGCTCCAAAGCTTGCACCATATTTTGTGACCTCTAAGTTGGCGTAACAAAGATATTATGGTGATACAGTGTTTAGAAATTTCCTTTTGGATTTTTTCAGTAACACCAGTCATTCAAAATACCAATGTTTTGATTAGGTCCAGCATATGCCTCGTAATTCAAATATGTGAAATTGTAAGAAAATGACATTTTTTTCCTGTTCTTTTCTTTAAAAACAAAACAAAACAAAACTCATTAAATATGTGGGGTATTATTGGACTAAGCCCTTTTATTGATAGTGGGACAGCTGAAGCAAAGCAAGCAGAACAACAGGAAATTGCTAACTTCACATCCGTTTTTTAACCCTATTCCAGTTGCAAATGTCTATCCTTCCTTGCTATGTTAGATTTGAAAGTTGCCTGGTCAACAAGCAATGAATTATCAATAGTGTTGCATCTGGCCACATAAATGAAATACAGAAAGTTTGTTGGAGAGGGAGGTCCCTCCCTATAAAAGTAATCGGCCATAATCTTGCATTTGGATGCCCATAACATTTTGCAGCTGCACTAAACAGCAGATGATGGTGGTTAAATACACAAAAGCTAATGTAGCAAGCCATGCCCCATAAAATCTAGTTATGGTTATATATCAAAATTACGAGTCAATTGCAAATTCAGATGCACCTGCACGGCTGTCTGAGAGCTCTAATCCGCATACTCCAGTAACATTTGGATTATATGCTAGTCACTGGCAGTTCCTTTAGCCACCAAAGGGGAGATAAAAATTCCATGCAATGAGATTTACGCAGCAATCCTATGCACACTTCTCTGGGAGTAAGTCCCGTTGAGCTCAGTGTGGATTACTTCTAAGCAGACATGTATATGACTGCATTGTAAGACACATGAAATGCAGTTCTGAATGCTATGCCTATGGAGGATGGGACTGGGACCTTGAATTTTATCCCGTGTTAGTACTGCAACAAGTAGCTCCATTGAAATGAATGGGACTTAGATTAACATCGGATACAACCCAATGTGCTGTGGGAGATATCACCTGGAGTTGACAGCCCTGTGAATGCTTACAGCTGTATCCTTATCCCTGGATGGCAGAGAAAAAGAGTTAAGGAAGATGTGGTGGCAGCGAGAAGTCTTTTTTAACAAGGGAAAGTGACCCTGCATCTAGAGGGTAAGAGGACGGCCACCAGGTTTGGATTTAGATGATGAAGTCAGAAGCCAGTGCAGTCAGGTGGCTCAGATATTTGTGTAGGGATATCAGAAGCAGGAATATCAATTAACAGGATGAAGAAGGGTGGCTCATCCAAGGTAAAACTTGCAGTGTTAAAAAGAAGAGGGGACAACACAGTCAAGAACAGGACAAAGAAGCACAGTTTATCAGATGCGCCTGTAATGCATCCTATGCAAATGAGAATTTCACAGGAAAGTGAAGCTGACAGAGCAGAGTGTGCAATTTGTAGCCCTCCAGATGTTTTGGCCTACAACTCCCACCAACTCCCCCCATTGGTTATCCTGGCTAGGGCTGAGAAACAGGGACAGCATGACTCAGGAACAAATCATGATTGGTGGAGAAAAGCCAGTAAAAGAGGTGGGAAAAAGCCAATAAAAGAAGTTGGGTCTCAGGAAACCCACAGAATCCAGTGGTATCTCCATGGCATCAAGGCCTGGAGTTCTATCCCAGAAGGCCTGGGGTCTGCCCTCTGCCACTGGTACTGACAACCCAAGAGTCATTGCTTCTCTCATGACACAGGAAGCAGCAACTGTGCTCAATGAGTAAGATAAGAATCAGAGTCTGAAATAAGTGTCAGAAGTCGCTGTCCCATAATAATTGAGTGTGCTAAATAGGTTCTGTGCTGGGCAGGGTTGTACTAGGAAGCAGAAAACTGGCATGCAGAAGTTTTGAATTCTAGGGTGGGTTTACCTTCATTTCTTAATAGAAGCAACAGGAACAAATGTTATTGCTGCCTCTGTTCTGGGTTTAAAATCTGAATTAAGTGTGCAACGGGTGGCTGGATTTTATTATGTGAATGAGTTATCTCAGCAAGAACTTTGCTACCACCTCGAACAATAAGGAATCATTTTTCAGAAGAATCTGTTCACACATGTCAGTGCCAGACTCAGAGGAGGCCTGTGGATCTGATTCCAGTGGGGTAGGGAGTCCATTCTGGGTTTTAGTTATAACCAGGCAGGCAGCTAAAGGAGTTATCCAGGGTGCTGGACCCATTTGGGGGTTAGGGCTCAGCACCTTGGATAGCTCCTTTAGACTTCTGGCTGGTTGTAACTAAAACCCAAAAAGGAATATCCGCCTCACCAAAAAAGGATCCACCAGCCTCTCTTGGCCAGTGACCAAACGCAGAGAGATCAAGCGTATGCAGAAAACTTAAGTGCTATGTGTGAACCCTTTTAGGTGAATTGTGACAAAGAAAGAGGGAGGATACGGACATAGAAATGAAAGATGCCAGCTGCTGGGCTGCAGCAGTGTAAAGAACATCTTCAAAGCTATCACATTGCTTGGCTGCCAAAGAATCTTCCTCTTCCCCCTATACGCTCCTCTGTTCCACCCCACTCTCCAAATCTGTGAACTGTTACATGGGCTTTGGATAGCACTTTTTGGGGCTCCATTCAGCTTGCCTTTGAATACAAGTGTTAGTCAGAAGACATGCGAAAGGACCACCTTCTCTACTGTTTCTAGATGATTGGTGTAGCAGTACTGCAGATGGGGTTGGGGGTGCTGGTATTGAAGCTCTTTTCGCTCCTGGCTCCTTATCACTTTTATCCCGATGATTAACCAGAAAGTGAGGCAGAACTGGTTGCTGGGAAGAAGGGAAAAAAATCTGTCCAGGAAAACAAGTGTGGAGTGCCAATGCTGTGTTAGCGTAATCATATCCCTCTCACAATTAAATTTCCAGCAATGCTTACAGGACAGAAGATTAATTAAGGGTATGATGGGAAGTGGGGAAAGTTCAGGTGAGCTAAAAAAAAATCATTCAAGTTAATGGTGTTTGCAACTTATCTAAGCTACTGTTAATGATTTTTGGGTTAATCTACTTTGTTCAGAAATCAATGTTTTCTTTAAATGTGATCTTGCATGGATATAATTTGTTTTATCTTGTTTGCGGCAACAGGCCACAGTCCCAGGAGAGCTAGAGGCTTGCAAGGGGTCAATCATTTTGTACCCCAATCCTTCTAATCCCCAAATGCAATGCTCTTCAGTGATTTTTTTTTTAATGATGTTTCCAGACATTTCCTAGAGCAAAGTTCTTTTGTTAGGCTGACATGGATATTGTGTTATAGACAGAAGATGCCAAGTACAAATAAAGGAGCAATTAAAGCATTGACGGAAGAAACACTTTTCAGGAGCCTGATCTATTTCTATGTCTGTAACTGATGGCCCTGCTTCTTCAGGGAGTGATGGATGTGCATGACCTCATTTTCCCTCTCACTAGTGTGGCCATGTATCCTACTTCACAGTCCTGCATTTGAAGGGCTGGCAGAGGACAATCCTCTCTCTGAAGGCATCCTTCATTTGAAAGCCTGTCACAGGTCCACATCACGGCGGGAGCCATAGGAAGGAGAGCAAGGGGGCCTTGAAATTGCCCACCAACAGTAACACATGGACAACAGATGAAGCAGTGTACACAGATCACATGGTCACAGCCCTCCCTATTGAATGATGATTATTTTCATAATCATCATTCAAATATGCATCTTTACATATAAATCAACACATGCGTTCTTTGCAAATCTGTGTTCTCTTTTCTTTAGTGATGGATTTCCTCTTTTGGTTGATGTGTAAACGGACACCTCACAGGGTGTCTGCAGCATGTGGGGTTACTGAGGAGCTCAGTTGCCTTGCTCTTTTTGAGGTATGCATTACACACCTTGACTCTAGTCTTTCCATTTTGTCCTGGAAAGCTGGCTAAGCAAGAGTTTAAGGTCCACTATCGTTTAGTTCACCTGTGGACCTCTAACTTAGTTGAATTATAAGGAACAACACACATCCCCGAACACAAAGAATTGTGTCTCCCTGCAAATGAACCTCTGGCTGCTGAGGTACTATTCTAATCAAACTACCTGAGGGAGATTCTGAATTCATCCAACTATAAACCCTAGCGGGAAAAATGCTAAAGTCGAGAAGCAGCACTACCACCACTGGTAAACCACTTTAGCAGCCAAATTAAGGAACATCCAGCCAACGTTTTGCACACAGGACCCTCTATGCACCAATGGCTAGGGAGTTTAACATCCTAGATCTCTTTGTTTCAGGAATATTCTCCCCACCACACACACCTGCCCAGCTAAGTTATTAAAACTCTGTGTGTGTGTGTGTGTGTGTGTGCTAGAGTTGGGATTTGGTTAGGCTTTGCTCAGTCTTCTATTTGCAGTTAGTTCTCCACTCTATTTCCTCCCCCCTCAGTTTCCCCTTCCATTTCAATTTTTGTTATTTTACTATGGATTTATTCAGGGCTCCTAGAGAATGGCTACACAGCCACACACAGCCCCCCCAAGTTTTCCAGCAAAAAAACAAAACAAAACAAAAATAACCTTAGAATGGGCTAAAGTTCAATAGACCTACAAGGACACCAGCTATCCCCCACTTCCACTTCACAGAATCACGGAAGGGCAACCCTTGAATCAGGAACGGAGATCTATTGTATTCCAAACTTCCTAGTTGTATTTCTCTGGTATAGGTATGCATATATTTGTGTTTTAATCTCTTTCTCCCTTTTTCCAAGTCTTCTTCTATCATCTCTCTGCTCCACCCCTCATGTTGCCTAATCCCACATCACTACCTTTCATGGTTGCCACAGGGTTGGGTGTCAAGGTTATACAGGCTTGGACACCTGCCAAAGGTCCACACCCCTTTAGGGGCCATTGGCAAGAGTTCCCAGGAGTTACTTCTCTTCACCATTACCACCTGCTTGTTCACTTGCCTCTTGCTCTGGCCCAGAAAACGATGGTAGAGAGGCAGAGGAGCAGTAGGTGCAATTGCTTATTTGCTCACTGGTTGTCTGAGTCACAAGCAACAAATGATAGCAGTGTTAAGAAAGGGGATGAGGAGCAATAGCAGCTGCTGACAATGGTGGTGAGAGACTCACAGAGGGAGGGGCCCCATTGCAGGTGTCTTGCCCATGGGCCCCCAGAAACCTGGAGCTGGCACAGGTTTGCCCCATTGCGTCTAGGCCTCTAATACTGCCTGCCAAATCCCCAGTGTCTTCCCAGCAGTTCTCCTTTTGGCAACTGTAACTTCCCTGCTTCCCTTCATCTCTTTTACTTTCTTCTATTTCCGGGTCACTATAATATTTCCTCTGTGCCTGCGTGTACTCAGTAGTACCCATTCAGGCTTCCATGCCATGATAGATTCTGCTCTCAGGTGAGCACTCAGCAGAGATACAGGTTGATAAACAGCTTCCTTGTATTAGTTACAGCTTATGGGGTTACACAACTGTCTTTCAGCAAGGCTGAGTAGGTCACAAACTCAGACACCCACACAGAGCGCTGAAACAAATGAGGGGCAGCCACAGTGAGAGTAAGCCACCTCAGCTAAGTATCAAAGGGGAAACCAGATTGTTCCATTACAGACCCCTTGAAGATACAGTCAATATACCAGAGAGATATACATAGCTGTGGTTCAAGCTTATTTGGGCTAATCTAATTGAGTCTCCATTCTGTTTCAGAATAATGTATTTGGTAATCTTGTATAGTTTTTAATCAAGCTTATATTCTTTGGTTCAAGTCTCAGTCTGTATTCAATAGTCTCTATCCCTCAAAGTAATACTTACATGTGTTGGTTGTTACATGTGTACACTTGCATATTAAGTAGATCTGTGGCTGAAAACATGTGATAACAGTGAGTAGTAAGATATGGTCCTTTTGCATAACGATGGGAGCCGTATTCATCCTTCACATTTGGTTGCCTTAGGTCAAGGACCATCTTTGTGCACTATTGATGAGGGGTGGAGGGAGAGAATGGGAAACAGGGAATTTTCCTCAGTATTACTCTGAATGTGGAATGCTCTGCCCTGGAGGATCCTACTTATCTCTGCATTGGGTTCCTTTTAGTGCTGGGCCAAGCGATTTTTGTTTTGTCATGCATTTGATGGAAATGCTTGCTCATTTGACTGCCATAGTTTGTTGATCCGGGCGAATACACATTTCTGTGTTAAACCAACCCTGGAATCCCTGTATTTTACACCCTTCCAAAAATCCACATGGGAGTTACCCCCTCACCTCACTCCAGGCAGACCCATAGGCTGTTTCTACACCAGACGGGTGTAGAGGGAGGGAGGGGCGGCAATCCTGGAAGTACCTGCTTCTGGGATCGTTGCTCTAATACAAACGAAAGTGCTGCCACCCCCTCCCCTGATGGGCACGGAGCTGTGCGGTATGGCTCCGTGCCCATTTCTGCGAGTAAGCATGGCAGCAGCTGGGACAGACGGCCACATCTGTTATCCTGGGGAATACAGCCCCCTGACAAAGGACTAAAAAAAAAGGGAACGGACAAAACGTGTCAGGCTTCTTGTCAATAAACCTATTTTGCATCCTGAGAACCTGTTTCTCTCCTTTGGGATCTACTTTGGATGCTCACCTCTTTCTGCTTTGTTATTGCTGCTGGCCTGATAAGCAATAGTGTTTTCAATCGTTCTGCAAGTTTTAGCATTTTATAGCCAAATTGTAAGCTATCTAGAGGGTCTTGCAGGACTTCAAGGTGCAGGGAATGATACATTTGTTTTTCAGTTGCAGCTTATCATGATTCATGGGGATCCCTGGCAGAAAGAGGCTTTTATTAATAAACCAACATGTATCAATTTCCCAAACTCCTCATTATGAAGAATAGTTCTGGCAGTGGCAGCAATACCTTAGATTGACTCCTGGCTGACAAGCTGAGGAAGAAAGATTTTAAATAGGGGAAGGGGAAAATCAGGCAGTCTTAACATATAAAGCTAGAGACAGCTAATTAGTAAGCTTATATGTGTGTACCCCAAGCATGTAAGGAATTGTGGATAAACATAGGTGCTGCACAGAGACCTTGATTTGATCCAGAAGTCCCGGGCCCTGTGTACATAGCCTGTGACAGATAATCAATGGTAATGCTAATCACACCACTGTTGGAGGGGAAGCAAGGCTAGATGTAGGCTCCAATCGTATGTACAATTACCTTGGAGTAAATCCCATTAAACTGAGTGGGGCTTACTTCTGAGTAATGGATATTAGGATTGCTGTGTCAGTCTCCCCTCCCTGCTGAAAAATTGATTGAATCCTAATTCTCTGACATGGGCTCTACACACACACACACACACACACACACACACACTCACAGAGAGAGAGAGAGAGAGAGAGAGAGAGAGAGAGAGAGAGAGAGAGATGAACCAGGGCCAGAAAATAAAAATGCTTTCAAAATAGTGTGTTGTTTCTAAGGAAGGATTTCACAGCTTCTTCTGCTGCTTAGCCTAATTTACGAACCTAACCAGCCTTTGGTTCAGCAAAGTAGTTTGTTTTTAGAAGGAGAGCCACTTTTGACCCACAAAATGCTTGGCATTTAGAAACTGAATTTCAAAGATGCTTTTAAAACAATTGGATAATCATGTCATACTGAGAACATGAGGCTGAAGCTCATATCGGTGCTGAAGGCACAATATCTTTTTTTTTTTTTTAGAAAAACCAACCCCCACCCCCACTGCTTTGAAATAATTCACCCCATAACAAAAACTATGCATTCCTGTAGGCAGGCATTGCGTTTTTGTTAGATATGATTACATTTGTGTGAAGATGCAAAATAGAACTATGAGGAACCTTCTCCCATATTGGTTTGATATTTCCTAAAGGCCAATCTACTTCCAAGCCTAGAATTTTCGGATGCACCTCCAGCCTCTGTTTTTCCTTCTTTCTGCTGAGCTCATGCAAGAGTGTTTTGCATCCAACTGCTGATTTTTTTTCCTTGATGGAAAGTAAATTGGATTGAATTGGACGTAAGGAAGATTCAGGATAATTGCCCATTCCCAGTGGAAAAAACAATGCCCTCATTGGAAATTGAACTTGGCAGGTTACCACGGCATCCCTAGATTTTGCATTGGAGTCCACTTACACCTCTTTATTAAGGACAGTTCTTGCTAGGCATTCTACATACATTATAAATGGTTCTTGTCCTGAAGAATTTGCTGGATAGTAGTTATTCATCCTCCAACTGCACACTACATTTTCCTGTGCATTCAGTTTTGTTCCAGTATATTAATTATGCATAGATTTTAAAATTTCTATAGGAAACTTTCTGTCTGTGAAACTTGCAGTTCTTTGAACACTGTTAATGGATTTGGCCTTCCATTAACAGAAAGGCACAATGTTGACCTTCCATTAACTGAGAGTAAAAAAGGGGCATTGCTAGGCCTCGGCCCAGGGATCTATGCCACAGAGCCCTGAGTGTCCATCGATGCTAATGGAAGGGTTCCTCCCTCGCTACTCCGTTGCCAAGTTGCAGCTTAACTCTTCCATCTCCACTTGATGCAGCAGCTCCCAAAAATCTGAATGACAATTACGTTTAGCAAAAGACGTTTTCCTCTTGGTTAGGGCAAGATGCAAATTAACTGAAAAATGATTTGCATGATAAATTAATTGGCTAGCTTTGCCTCCTGTGAAAGTACTCATTTAGAGTGGAATAATATGTATTGGCATGACTCCTGGGAACATCAGGTTGCTTACCAGGGCAGTGAAAGCTGGGTGCAGCCCTTTAAAGGTCCCCTAGGGCAATTGGCTTTGGTGTATCCATTGGCCAAGTAGCTTCTGCAGGGACAGGTGTAGTAGGTTAGCAATTTGCCTGCATTGGAGGCTTCCCCACCCTCCATCTTTAATGTTGAGTATCTTCCACATTGCTTCCTCCCCCCCAAAGGTGCACTTATTTGTTAAACATCCGGTCGATATTTCATGCTTTACTTTCATGGGGCAGAGCTGTTTTTATGGTACTTGAAGTAGTGCTTTCACACTGGGAAGAAACTGATTCTGCCTTATATGACTTTGCATTATGGAAGCCATGAAACTGTGATGCAAGGACTGCTTTCAAAGCAGTGGAAATGGTTTCACCAAGTACACCAGTAGGTACCATTAAGCATAATGGTGTGTTTTTAGGAAGAGGCAATAGAAACACTTTGTCGTGCATATAGCACCCACAAGGGTGTGTTTTAAACATAAACCCATTAAAAGGTCCTTTTTAACACAGAGAAGCCAGATAATACTATTAAATTACTTCTCCAAAGACTGATAAGTTGCCTAACACCTCTCCAATGTTCTCTTTCTTCCATAACAAGAAGCAAAGTGTAACATTTCCAAACAGCTTCTTCCCTGAAATGCTCTTTCAAGTCTACTACAGCGATGGCTACGTTGGAACCACATGAGCAAACATGGGGGTTTGTGGCCAATGACTGGGTCATGCACTGAGTTCGAGTGTGCTATGCCAGCAGCATTTAAATACAGAATGCCTACAAATAGAGGACTGTCCTTAGACAACTCTTCAAATAGAGGACTACCCTCTGTAAGGTAGGACACATGGCCACCCTGGCCACCCTGCTGTTATTTTCTTTTAAAGTTTTTAGAGAAGAAGGAGAAAGGGGACTGAGCAGATAAAACAGACAGAGAAAGGGCTGGTGGAGATGTAATACTGGTGATTGTTTAAGCAGCTTGGTTCATTAACCATGGTTAAGCAGTTGGGACACAGGAGATCACATGCTCCCTCCCTCCACTGTTCTTTTCAGGAGCCTACTGAGCCTAACCATGGTTAACCATTACATTGGCCATTGACATACACCATTTAACCAGGATTTTTGCATCACCTTACTTCAGAAACCAGCTGCAAACCAAGAATTCTGGTTATGGGTTAAACACATACATTGTGGGGCAATCCAAGATCAGGGAAGAAATAAATAAATAATATATATCACTTAAGATGATTATGAGCAATAGTAGCTTAACTTGTTATAATCCTGCCAGCAAGTGAGTTTAAAGGCCCTTTCTACACTATAGGGGTGTAGAGGGAGGGAGGGCGATCCCAGAAGTACCTAATACACACCATCAGCACACAGGGACCAGCCAGGGGCCATCCCAGGCAAAAAGCCTGGTGTGGAAAGGGCCAAAGAAGGACAAAATTGTTAAGCTTCCTTTTATTTTCCAAAGGAGCTGAAGTCAAATGCATTTGCTTTCCTCTAAAATAATTTCATAAACTTGGCCCTAAATACTTCTAAGGTGCCAGGCTTTTCCTCCGACTCATGCAAATTCAGTTCAATAGCGACGAGTGATTTAAAAATAAAATAAAATTAAAAGCACTGTGAGGTTGTGAGCTGAGCTTTGGAGATCTGAAAGGGAAATTGTATTCAATATTAAACATTATTGCAAGCATACTAACTGGACCCTGAAAGTCATTCTACTGGTGGCTTAACATAGCACATAATTTTCAACACAACATGTTTCACTGTCTAAGTGTAGCATAGTGACTAATGTAAGGTGGGTCAAATTTTGCCTCACCTCACCAACAAACCAATGTACTAGGCGGCCATAGTTCATTTGCGTGCCACTGTCTCCCAACCCCACTGACTACAATATAGAGCTGGTAAGATTTACCTATTTTACAGGGGGTTGAGGATAATTGAAGGCCTACCAACTTTTTAGTGTGGTAGCAGGAAGCAGAGACTGAGCAAGACCACTCAGGGAAGCAGGTGTGAGAGTAATCCCCTCAGATGCCGCTTGTTGTTCTGCCAACAGCTCCCCCATCTCAATGGAGTCTATGGAGGGGGGCTATATAGAAATCACAAGCATGCATCTTGTTGTCTCATAGGAACATAGGAAGCTACCTTAAACTTATTCAGCTCATTGGTCCATCTAGCCCAGTATTGTTGACACTGGCAGCGGTTCTTCGGGGGGGGGGGGTCTATATACTTTAAAGTCCTGCAGTGGGTGTGCGGTGCTGCTGTGTTGGTTATATGATGCAGCAGCCACCTTGCAGCCACTGCAGGGCTTTCCTGCAAAGCTACAAATAAAAAAAATCAGGAATTTCCCCCCACCTTTTTGGCTGGAGAGAGGTGCTGTCTAACCTCATTCCAGCTTTGCTGCGGAGGCGGTCCCTGGCGGAAGGTGACCTCAGTTTGGAAGCCAGAAGCCAGGGGGAGGCGGGGTGGTGGCTTCAGTATCCGGATGACCGCTGGAAACTTCATGCTCCCTCCTGGCATGGGGAGTATCCTGCGCCACACCACAAGAGTGAAACTGTGGGGTTTAGGGGGAATGCGGCACCATCAAGGCAGCCCGAGGGTTTCAGACAAGTGTTTTCACAGCTCTAGCTGGAGATGCCAGGGATTGAACCTGGGACCTTCTGCATGCAAAGCAGGGGCTCAACCACTGAGCCACAGCACTTCTCATATGCAGGAGATGTGAAAAATGATACACTGGGACTGTGCTTAACAACCTGTGGCCCCACCACACATGCCTCGTCTAGTCTAAGCATGCAGAGTGAAAATAAAAATGCTGCTGACTTCCTCTGGAAAAAATAATAATCCAGCATCCAGGCCAATTTTCTGTACACATAGCACTGACATAGAGGTTTAAAATCAACAGCAAGGACAGTGTTTTTCTGATTAGTAATACTAGATTATTGATGGCTATGTTACACATGATAATTTGCCCTTGCATGGGTCATTAAGCCAGTGTGTGGGCCAATTCCATTTGGGACCACAACAGGAGCAAAGGGTTAAAATTCCCCTCCCAAACCCCATGCTCCTGATCTAGCTCCTTCCACCATGCCAGATGATGATGATGATTGTTTAGAAAAGTTACGCAAGGGCAAATATGAGACATGTCATGTCTCTTTCGGCTTGGAGATAATGCATGTGATTGCTCTGTACACTATAAAATGCTATATACATGTGAAATTTATTATGCCCCCCCCCGCGCTGCACTAATGCTTAAAAGATGTTGGGGCTTCATTACACATATTTGCATTGAATATGTAGTTCACCCCTTAGGAGAGAAACAAGGGGTGAAAACAGGGTATCTGTGGAACATCAGAGACTCACTTCTTACATTATACCTCTGGTATTGGAGTCACTCCACCATTCTTTCCTGCACTGTTACAGTAATGCAAGAAGCCCCGGATGAAGCTAATGAGGGGAGGAGCCACAGCAGGAACATTTCTTGCATTACTCCAAAAGCACAGGAACTGTTGGTACCGCCATTATGTCCATATCACCAGTATGTAAGTCTTTGACATCCTATACCAAACCATTGGAAATTGGATTTTCATTCAGGTTGTGGGCAGGGAGAGATGAATCTGTCATTTGAGATTTATCTCACTTTCCCAGTTTTCCAACCTTAAGTTCAGTTTGTCCTGAACATTGAGAATTTTTCCAAATTCAATTCATCCTGAACATGGAGAATTTTTTAAAAAAAAAATGCATGAAAATTTGTTTGCATTTTTCTGCACATTTTCCCTAATACATGTATGTATGCAATTTTGTCTAATATACAGATTTCAGCAAGTTATTTTCCTAAGACATCTTTAGACATTAGTTCCACTAATACATGCATTTTTGTGTGTCCTTTCCCCCAAAATAAACATTTTAATCGGATAACTCTGTTGCAAAATTTGGAGAAGCAGAGAATTTCAAAGCACTTTTTAAAAATTTACTGTATTTTTCAAACCACCCAACAACCGATATTCTTTTATAAAACATTATAAACCTGTGGTACAAACATTAATACAAAATAATAAAAACAGCACCAAAGAAAACCAAGGTAAACCTAGCAGCAAAACAGAGTAGCAAAAGCACTAAAATCTGTTTTTAAAATGCCTGGGAGAATAAAAAGCTCCTCACCTGGTGCCAGAAAGATCATAACCTAGGTTTCAGGCAAGCCTCTCTGAGGAAAGAATTCCACACTTGGTGTCACCTGGAGGATGGTCTCAACCTATGAGCTTAATGTCTGGGGAGGTAATAATGGAGCTTCGGTTCATGTATTCGTTTGGAAGTACAACATTATGTAACTTCACATTAAGGTTAAAATGTGAACTGAACAAATTTTGTCATCCGTAGTTTGGCTGACTAGAGCCCAGTTTGGTGTTTTGGCTCTGGGTTGCACTTCTCCTATGGAAAAAATTGACATTTTTTTAGTTTTGATTTTGGGGATATCCAGATACAGGGCTTTTAATGTTTATGCTAAAAGGGAATGTACTATTCCTATATTTTTGCCATCTGAGGTTGGCATCCTCTCTTTGAAAAGTTTCTTTTTTAAAATGGGCTTTTAAAATGGACCTCCCTAGTTAGTTAAATAAAACTCTGGGGATTATCTACTGAAAATAAACCGTATTAAGTGGTAAATATTTTTGAAAGAGAAAACTAATTGAGGTTTTAAAATGTTGTGATTTAGTTAATTCTCAGAATGTTTGATGTATTTTTAATTAAAATAGTTAATTCTTATAGGATTTGAACTTGTTGCTTTTGAAGTAAGAAGGAAACATTTCATTCAATAAATGAAACAGACCTGTGTCCTGAATCCACACAGTCAGTCCCATCGAAATCAATTAGAATTGCGGCCATATTTTTTGATAAGGATCCATGTCAACGGTTTAGTTCTAGGTATATTTTTAGAGTACAAGAAAAAAAGATCAGTAATGTATGAATAAATAACTGATTCTGGAGTTCAAACAAAATCTGACCCTGATTAATGGAAAACCCACATGAGAATCACAAATCAGCTTTAGTGGATTCTGCCGTTTCTAAAAGGCAAAACAATTTTTAAAAAAATGTATGGAGCTGTTTAGTTTAACTGAATGGCTGGTTCTGCTAAAATGCTGAAAAATCTCAAAGTCAGCTTGTTTCTTAATTAGAAAGGCAAGAGGACTTTGATGGAGCTTAGCAAAACAGTGCTATGAACATATCTATCTATCATATCTATCTAGCTATAGTCTGCAACGATATGCTGTCACACACTAGGGTTGTCACATTTTCAGCTAGCAAATGATGGGCAACCCATCCATGTGCCACCATACCCCTTTTCACTCAGTTGGGGTCACATGTTAATTAAATACATGTGTGGGACTGCACTGGCTAGCCTTGCTCTTGATGTTGGGAACTGTCTCTATCAACATCCACGTGAACATCTGCCAAGGGGGGTGGAGAAAAGCCAAAAAGAAATCAGGAGAGCTTTTCGGAACAGCCCCAGGGAAAGCTTTCTCTTGTACAATTGTATATGTGTAGGCACTTTGCAACTTCACAGAAACCTCTTTCTATAATATTTTTTTTTTCTACTTATGGGCAGAGCTCCCAAAATGTGAAGAGTCCATGAACATTTCCAATGAGGCTCCCTAAGGCATAGCAGTGTTCAGTTTTCTTCTGGGAATCTGGAATGTCTTCATCAGTTGAGCATTTTTATTAGCATTTTATTCATGTTCCAATGATTGGCAGAATGATGCATTATCTATGTCTACTTGAGGAAAAGATATCATCACATGATCAAAGTTTTCTCTTCACTTTTCCAGCCATCTAACGTTCTGTCTCTTGTTCTTTCTCTGTCTCTCTCTCCTTGGCTGGCTGCAGGAACTGTATTGGTGATTGCATGGATTAACTTTGCAAAACCTGTTTAATACGATAATTCAAAATAAATTGTGGGGAGGGAATTAAAATAAGTTAAAACGGTATGGTTGGGTCAATGGAATCTCCATTTTGGAAATATCTCGGCTTTTTTGTTTCTCACAGTCCAATTAGATAAATTAATGACTGCATTGTCTTTCATTGATTGTCCCTTGATCCCAGTGTTCTTTTTCTTTTTTGTCTTTCAGTCTTTCAGAGTTCTTTGTTCTTATTTCTTTCTCTTGAAGGTTTTGGACTAAAACATTATGATGAATTCAATAGAAATGCTAGTAAAGTACAAAGTATTTGAATTCTCTAGAGAGTAGTTTTCATATTAATTGCTGATTTATAATCTCTGCACCTATAAACAACCTCTTGTAGCTTTCTCCCAAAAAACATCTGAATGTTCTTCTTTCTCTTTGCGGTGTTCAATAAAGGTTAGCAGTGTGCACTGATTCATTTTATTTCTATTTCTTAAAAAACAGAGAAAAACACAAATATTTAATTCAACAGAAATCTGTTTTTCCCACATACATTCTTTATTCAAATTCAAAAGAGCATCTATTTGTAATGTTATCGTATAGATTTTCCAATTCAGAGAGCAATCCTGTGGCCCCTAGACAACATCTGGGGTGTCATAGAATGCTGCGGATCTTCTCCTCCGTACTTGTAGACCAGTGGAGGCTGGTGGCTCCGATGTCAGTGGGGCAATGAATCCACTCCTGGTTTCAGTCAGATTCAGTCAGAACTCTTTGCCTTCACAAGCACAATCCTATGGGTTGTACTTCGTGTTTGGAGCCCTCCGTGTATCCTAGGCCCTGCCTTCAAGAACCAGGCAAGGTGAGAGGAGGACAGAGGTGATTCTACCTCCATCCCTCCATTTAAAATACAAAAGCAGGGAATTTCAGCCAGTGTCATTTGTATGCAATTAGTTCCTGGTGAAATTCCTGGTGAAATTCCCTCTTCATCACAACAGTTAAAATTGCAGGGGCCCTGCCTTCTTTTGTATCTGGTCACTCTAGTATAGTGCCTGCAACTTTAACTGTTGTGATGAAGAGGGAATTTCACCAGGAACTAATTACATACAAATGACCCTGGCTGAAATTCCCTTTTCTCTACAACTGTTAAAGTTACATGAGCCCTGACCTGGATTTTATCTGGTCAGCCTAAGCTACATCTCCCCCCCCCCCCCATTTTTACTTAAAGTATATGCAGGGGAAGGGGGGGCTGATCTGGAACTTAAAAGCCTCCCCCCCCACCATGCTAGATTCCCAATACAGATCGGGGGCCCTACCCTCACACTAGAATAAAAATTGGGGAAAAATATATCACTGTTAGACACAGATTTAATATAATGTGTTTTCTGGCCCTCAGAATGTTGCTGGTATCTATGCACACTAATTGAGTATAATAATATTTTTTGTGAGAGAGGGGGGTAGGCCACCTAGATATATAGTATATTGGATGCTAGACAAAAACAACAGGAGAAGGATGTAATCTATGTTGAGTTTGTAAGCATCATGCCGCTCAGTTGACCCACTGTCAGTTGGGGTGGGGAACAGGTTGTTGGTTCCCTGCTGCTAATAACAATGGAAAAGTAGTCTGTATCAGGATCCCACTTCCCTAGTTTTGAGCCCTCCCAGCATGTTGGTAGTCAAACAAAGAAGTTGATTTCCAAGTCAATAAGCTGTATAATGCAAATTAATTGATCTGCCAGTGGTTCAGCTCACAGACTTTAGCATTCTAAGGCAAACTAATGTTAACAACCCTGATTAAGCTAACACAATACTACTTAGACTACCTAAACATCCCTTTGAAGGATGCTCTATGGTTAGGGGAACGGTTGTTGCAAATCTAGCACCAGCCTGCAGAACAGAACCAAATAAACTTTTTCCAGTCCTGCACCTAGGGAGAGTCTACTATTAGAGACTGCTTATGATGGGCCAACATTGCAAAATGCCTTATTTCCTGGAGCTATGCCTCCCTAGGGTGACCATATTTTGGAAACCAAAAAGGAGGACAACATGGTCGGCCCCCAAGGGGGCGTCCCCACCAACATGTCTGCCCCCAGGGGGGGGGGTGTTCAGCACCAAGGGGATGTGCCTACCTGAACATAGCCTTGGTCACATGTCTGATTTTACAGAACACAATTAAGACAAATCTGTTCTACAGAACATATTAATGTTAAAATAACTGGAACAACAAATGAGACATCCAATGTGTCTGAAATTAACTTCACTCACTCCTACTTTTGTAGCTTTGGCTGTACTTTGTTGCTATACTCTGTATGATACATTCTCCCCTTTACTCAAATATATTTTCTAAATTGTATCCTCACTCCGCTGCAAGCTGCTGCTATTGACAGGGCTTGCTGCTGGCTGGCTGGCTGGCTTTTTTATTTTTAAAGTTCAATTTTAAAACCTCAATTTTTTTTAAAAAATCCTAAAAATCAATGGATGAACAGAGCTGCTTGAAACTTGGCATAGCTAAAGCTCTACTTAAGCGCTATCATGATGCCAAGATTCATCTCCTTATCTTTAAAAATGACAACTTAAAAGAAAATAAATTTTAAAACCTCAAACTTAAAAAAAACCCTAAAATCAATGGATGAATGGATCTGCTTCAAATTTGACTTGGCTAAAGCCCTACCTAAGGGCTATAACGGTGCCAAGTTTAATCTCTTTAACATTAACAATGATGGAGCTGTAAGCATCTTTCTTAATTTCCATTGACTATAAAGTAGAGTTGCCCTTTGGGTGGGAGGAGGATGGGAAAAATCTGGATTTTTCTTCAAATTTCATAATTCCTCCCCTTTCCAGATTTGTCACCAAAAATCCTGACATTTCCTGGTTTTTCCTGACATATGGTCACCCTAAATTCTTGACCCAATGTCTGATTCTTGCATCTGTCACACCCCAGCCCCCCTCCCCTGGAGGGAGAGTTTATGGTCAGGCTTTGATTCAACTGATTAGTCTGCACTTGGATTAATTCTTCCCTGTCTCCACCTTCTGAATCTCTGGTCCCTCCCCCCACTCTTTGGCACTGTTCCTTCTCATCAGACCCTGAGTCTCTTCCCATGGTTTTGGCCAATATATCAGGCCCAATCCTGACACAGTGATCCTCATACAGGTAGCTGGTTCCCTGCTGCTTTTAGGATAAAGCCTCTCCCTCCTGCCAGGGATCCTGATGTAGAGATCAGAATCAAGGGGGTGGGGCATTTTAACCTTGTCCTCCTTGCAGCAATCCTGGTACATATCACTGGTTCCTGTTAACAGCAGTGAAGTCACAGTAACATGAACCCCCTCATCCTGTCCCCTGATCCCAGTGCAAGAAGGAGAGGTTTAAACCTCCCCATCCCTGCAGGCATACGACACGGTTGGAGGAACATGTGAAAACCCCTCTTGTGACACTGCTGGATTGTGCCCTTTAGCAGTGAATGCAAATAGGAGGCCTGTGTTCATTCATTGCCCTCTATAGTTCACAGGTAAGAATTTTAAGATTCAGGTGAGGCTCAAAAAGATGCCAGGACAGTTTTCCTTTTCAGAGGAGGATTGAGGGGGTCAGAGAGGGAGGGATATTAGTGAAAGAAGGCAGCCTTATAAGTGATGAGTTATTATTATCCATAACCCCCTTTCACTGGTGGTCTAAATGAGCATTTTGTTTCTCCTGAAACTACAAATGGGCAAAAATATGTCTACTGTGAAGTCTGGTTTATTGGCACAGAAAAATAATTCCAGAGAAAATCTATCATGCTCTTTGGCTTCTGGCTTTTCTCATTAGCACTACATTTCTGGCTCCAGTTACAGGTTCTGTATGTTATCAGTCCATAGGGTCCTATCACAAGTTTCTTGCTCACATAGAAATGTTTTAAAGAAGTCTTGACAGTTGGGAAGCTGTTAAACTGTAGTAAATAAGAATGAGGCTGAGTTGTCTGTCCAGATATATCTATCTGAAGCGTTTTTCTGAATAGATTAAATGAGATTTATACATCTGTGACAATGTGTCACCCAGAATTGGGAATATAGTATGTTACTCTGAGCTGCATAGAAACATCTAAGGCTGTGCTTATCCTGCATTGGTCAATTAGGCCTCCATTTTGAATGCTTCAGGTTACACATAGTTACTGTTTGTTGTATTTGTTGTAACCCACCCAGAGAACCTCAGCTGTTGGGTGGTGTTATGTCCACCCCTTCCTGCTCCTTTATTCTTCCGTCTCTAGAACGGGCATCTGGGGTGCTTCTCGCTGTCCCTGTTACATGCCCTATCTTCAGGCTCCACAGCAGCCCAGCTCAGCACTTTAAACCTTTGCCTTGCCTTCCGCTTCCACCATTTGAATCTATACCCCACCCAGGTACCTCATAAACTACACCAGGGTGAATTAAAATGAATGTTTATTAACAAAGAGCAAGTTGCAGTTATTAAAAGATAGTAGTTTCCTCAGGAAAAAGCATAATGGTTTCAGTTCAGTCAGAATTCTTTTTTAAATGCTTTCCTTTTGCATGATACGTAGTAACTTTTCTAGCAGTACAAGCAAGTATACATGCACTTATTTGGATTCTTATGTTCTCATTGACCAACATCTTGACTGCACCACTTCAGACTGGAGGTGGATGCTCACATAACTGAATGCTCTTCCATGCAAAATAATTCTAAACTGGATTAACTCCTCTGACAGAAATTGACTCCTTTCCCCCCTCCTTTCTATAGCAGCCTCTCCAGCCCCCTGAAAACGTGACCCAGAACATTTCATTGAGGAGACTTTGCTGATTGGGATAAACTGTGGTGTGGGAGGGAGGGCAGTTCCTCAAAAATCAGGTGGAGGTATCTTCAACATACAGAGCTCTTCCAGCAGAGGAGAAATCCCAGATCTGACTAAGGAAAGTGAGAATCTGACCTGATGTGTGGATTTCTGTGTGAGGGAAATGTTTGTATGGAGAAGTATTGACTCACCTGCCCTCGGAAGTGGTATAGCCAAACACAGGCTTACAATCTTAGTGAGAATGAGGGCTTAGTCCACACCAGAACACTCTGCACAAGTGATAACAAGTGCAGGCTGGTGGCTCCAGTGTTAGTGGGGTGGTGAATCTGCTCTGGGTTTCAGTCAGAATTCTAAAGCAGCTATCTAAGGTGCTCCCTCTCTCAAAATACTAGGACAGATAAAAGGAAGTACTTCTTTATACAGTGCACAGTTAAACTATGGATTTTTTTCTACCACAGTATGTAGTAATGGCCACCACTTGGATGGCTTTAAAATGAGTTGGATAAATTACTGGAGAAGGCTATCAATGGCTACTTGTCCTGATGGCTATGTGCTACTCCAGTATTAGAGGCAGTAAGCCTATGTAAATCAGTTGCTGGGGAAACATGGGTGGGAGGGTGCTGTTGCACATCTGTCCTGCTTGTGGATTTCTAGTCGACAGCTGGTTGGCCACTGTGTGAACAGAATGCTGGACTAGATGGACTCATGGACTGATCCAACAGAGCTCTTCTTATGTTCTTATGTATGTCTTGGTTCTGTATGAGCAGCCCTCTGCAAAACCAATATGCTCAGCTGTTACAAATATTAACACTGTTTCTTTAACCAATTTCTTCCTGTTATTTGCATAATTATCTTCATATTTTCTCTCTACATAGTGCTACGCAGTATTCCTATTATCTTTGAGTTTAAGGTATTCCTGCAGATATTAAAGCAATTTATTAAGAGCTAAACAATCAAGCAAGCTTTTTTTGTTTTATTGGAGTAGTGCATTTGTTATTGGTTGCTTTCATTAATCACTAAGCTTTCATGCATGAACTAGGAAAAAGGAATGGAAAGTGTCCATAATCTTGGAGATGTTAATAACAATGATTCTTTTCAGGCACTTCAAAGGCAGCATGATTTGTTTTTCTGGGTTCTTAATAGCTTTAAGGGAAATGGAGCAGCTTATATGAGAGAGAGAGAGAGAGAGAGAGAGAGAGAAGCAATTGATATTGTATGTTGGGATTTTTCTGTGTTATGTTGATCGTTCAAAGGCTCTGAAGCAGAAAAATGCCAAATTTCTCAGATTAAAAATAAAATACAATTACTTAAAAGCATCATCATGCCATCACTAGAACCTATTAAAACAGAAGTTAATTTATTTTATTTTTCTGAGGAGATGACTGAGCTACACACAGCAAGTGCCTAGTCAGTCCAAATTTGAGTCCTTTACTGGCATTAGTTTGTGTTTATATAGCTCATTATTGCTTGGATCCAGATTTAAGGTGGATCGACCATGTTGGTGGAAATGGACTTCCCTGCTGTGCTCTCCTTTCCAAAGCAGACAGTCCCACCCCCTGAAAAGTCTACACAGAGTGTCAGGAGACCTTGCTGAATGGGGTGAGCTGTGGTTTATGTTTGGCAGAGGGGGAAGCGGGGGTCCTAAAAATTGGGCAGCAAAGCCCTTCCTCTCACAGAATGCTCCTTTCTCTTGTGGAAGGCAGATTCTGGCTCCAACCCTATATGTACAGATTTTCTATCCTCACAGAAACCTACTGGAGTACTTCATAGCAGTTTCCATTGGCAAGTGAAAAACTGATGCTCAGAAAGGCTATTTTCACATTGATCTTGCACTGGACACAGAGTTTTCTGCTGCCGGTGAAAGCATCCCCTGATGGGAGCTCTGCTCGGGATGCTCTGTGAGGTGGGGAGGGAAGCCATGTTTTCCAATTCCACCTCTCCATGCAGCCCCCAGTGGTAGGGTGAGCAGATTTTGGAAACCAAAATCCCGGTCCCCTCCCCGCCATCCCCCCACCCAAAACAACCCCCCCACCAAGCCACCCCCCCAAAAAAAACACCAGCCTGGACCTACCAGGTTCTCTTCCTCCGCCGCCTGCGCCGGGTCCTACGCTGCTGTCCCCGACGGGTCAGCCGCTGCCCCCAGGTCCCCCGCCACTGCCGGGTCTTCCTCCATCACCGCCAGGTCCTTCGCTGCCGCTGCCGGGCTCGTAAGGCCAGAGGCCACGAGGAAGAAGCGGGAGAGGGCCGATTACATCACTTCCGGATCCGGCCCTCTCCCGCCTCTTCCGCGCGGCCTCTGGCCTCACGAGCCCGGCAGTGGCGGCGAAGGACCTGGCGGTGGTGGAGGACCCGGTGGCGGTGGACCCGGTGGCGGCGGAGGAGCCCGGGAAGCGGCCGCCCCAGCAGGTAAGTGCCCCGCCTCGTGCTCTGGAGGGAAGCGGACGCCCCTGCAGGTAAGG
Organism: Anniella stebbinsi; assembly: GCA_029215795.1. Lineage (NCBI taxonomy): Eukaryota > Metazoa > Chordata > Lepidosauria > Squamata > Anniellidae > Anniella > Anniella stebbinsi. The sequence goes on from JARDYH010000003.1 coordinate 196,316,955, forward strand.
AACGCGAGGTGCGAGGGGGGACACTTACCTGCTGGGGCGGCCACTCGTTGCCGCTTGCTGCCACCGCCGCTTGACCCCCCCGCCACCCCGGTTTCCCCCCCGCCCCCCGGTTGGCCCGGATCAGCCTAGGTTTCCCAGTTAGGACCGGGAAACCCTGGGCAATCTGGACACCCTACCCAGTGGCACCTCCCATGCTGTTTTGGAGAATCCCCCAGCCATCTGGAGCAGATTTGGTGGGGACTTAAAGGACTGCAGAGGCCAAAACCTACCCCTTCCCCTGTTCGGCAAATGGAAACACTCCTCTGAATCTAAAGCCTTCCATAGATGGAAGGAGCCCTTTCATTTACAGAAGGCAAGGTCTGAATCTATGCCATGGAAATCTCAGTTCCATTTCAAATTGATGTAATGCAAATGGTAACACATACATTGGTGAAATGAATAAGTGTGTGAGTGCGCTTTTTTGTTCCACAGCCCACACTCATTCACATGTGACAGACATGGTGAGAGAGGAGCTAATATGCACTTTTAGGGGTCCTTCACAAGATGCTTTTATTGTGGATCACCCACGGACATTTGCTGTTCCTTTCCATGATGTCATCAACCTCCAGTGCCTCTCCCATTATTTTTCAGGTTTATTCCATCATTTTTTAACTTACCAAAAATGCAGCAATAGATATAAACTGCAACCAAAGAGGTGGTGTATTTTCGGAATTGTGCAATGTGACACAATATTGCAGCACCATCTACTGACTGCATAATCGAAACACAGAAAACGGCCAAAAAAAAAGTAGGGGAGCTCGTGTATTGTGCCAATTCTTATCCTGTGATGTCTCCAGAAGATGAGGCCCCAGTAAGGGAGCTGGATTTTTGCTTCTTGTGTTGCCTATGAAAATACTCATTGTGATTTTGGCTGGCTGGCAAGTTCAGGACCAAGGAAAGGAAAGTATGCTTACATTCAGCACACAATTAACTTAGAGAATTTGCTTCCAAAAAATGTGGGTATGGCCACTAGCTGAGATGGCTCCCAAAATGGCCAAAGGCTACTTGGTGGTAGGATTTTGCATCAATTTTGCATATTAAGCTAGTCTAGATGTGATCAAGGCATGGGTGACTGATAAGAATATGGTTGTCACTGTCAATACTTTCTGCATTTGATTTCCTTCTGACCTCACTGTTTACACCTCCACACAACCATATGCACTGTGTATATAACTGAAACCCTTGATAACAGTCCATGCATCTGATGAAATGGGCTGTAGTCCATGAAAGCCTATGCCAGACAAATGTGTTTGTCTTTAAAGTGTTTGTCTTTCAATCAGGGAATGAATGCCAGTCACCCATATGTTGCCAGACAAGCCAATATTCTGCTGGTTTTGACACAGAAAGGAAGGTTTCATTCTGGTTTGAGAAAGCATAGGAAAAGTCTGCCATTCTAAAGAGAAGACTGACATTCAAAGCAGAATGGTATATGTGATACGAAGACATCAATTCCCTTGGCATGACCATGATTCTTCAGATTTGATCCCTTGACCTCCTACCCTCCTTTAATCCTATTTTCAATTTCCATTAAGGCTCCAAAATGTCAGCCCGAGAGAGCCGCCAGGAAAATCCACTCATCAGGTGTGAATGTTTACCTGTTTGTCTGAGCTCAGAGAATGGAAAGCTAGTCAGTTTGATTCCCAAATAGTGCTCAACCAAGTTTTGATGAGCCAGCAGAGATAGGATTCTGGCCATTGTTAAAGTTTAATGATTAAACTCAGTTTTGGGGGATATAACCAGCTCCTGGACAGCCCAATAGTTGAGGTTAGATCTACACTACTGCTGTATAGCAGTACTGAAGTGCACTGATAACTGTTGGGGTATTACACAATCTATATACCACTCCAAAATACTGCAACAAATGTCATTGCATTTTCTACAAGGTATACAGTAAATGCGAAAGAGGGATATAGTGTTACCAGGGCCAGATTTAAACTTGTGGCCCTAAGCTATAACATGAGGCCCTACCCTCTTCAACAAATGATAAAAAATTAAATGCAAAATATGGGCTGTACAATGAAACGGAATTTAATAATTGTGTAATGTTGTAAATCTTTCTCTTTCTTTCTTTCTTTCTTTCTTTCTTTCTTTCTTTCTTTCTTTCTTTCTTTCTTATGTGAGGCCCCTCGTATTGTGGGGCCCTAAGCTGTAGCTTGTTTAGCTTGTACGTAAATCCGGCCATGAGTGCTACCATGTTGGGATTGTAATGATTTGACACAATCTGGCCTAGGTCTTTTTGAACCAAAAGAAGCCTCATTCTACCTCATAAGAGGAATCTGGTGAAATTCCCCACTTCTTCATCCCTCTGCGTCTTTCTTTCTTTCTTTTTCATTGCTGAAGCGCCCCCCCCCAGCCTCCAACTTCACCTCCCCCCCCCCAGACTGTGTAGACATGGAGAGGTAACAACACCCTTATTAACTTCTTTCCAGCAAGCCTACTATCTGTCAGGGATGAAAAAAATACAATCTGCAGAAGAGCTTGGAAAGAAAAAATGACATCATCTTTAGGTGTTGCAGATATGCAGAGGGAGCCAAACCAAGAAAGATAAAGAGTGAAGATAGTCTTAATTGCTTTATTGGCTGATTAAATGTGTGTGAAAGAGGCTGTAAAAATGTATAAATATGTAAAAACTGTTTGTCAGTGTTCGGTTTGTGTAGGAGGAATGTTATACTGGAGGTGCTGTGTTTTTCTACTAAAAATCGTTTGAAAGACTTCAACGTGTGTGTCAATTATTCCTTCTTGGTTGCTATCTGGAGAGAGAGCAAGTGGAGAATGGACATTGGATTTCTAACATAAACTCTGCTGTTTAGAGAAGTTTTTCCCTTTCATTCCTTAACACTATCTTGCCAGGTCTTTCCCTCTCTTCTCTTCTGTCATCACCCTCACTTTGCTGAAGAACTCAGTCAACTTTCTTTGCTTCTTTCTTCAGGGATAGGCAATTTGCTAGCTGCCTCTCTTTGTTCACTGCCTCTACTACCAATCTCTATTCCCTTCCCCTACCAGTCCTGGAATCCACCTCCCCCGTCTCCCCATTGCCAAAACTTCTTTTTCCCTGCTCTGCTAGTCAATTACACTAAACCATTGCTTTCAATGTGCCTCTCTTAATAATTAGAATTCCGTACAAATGAGCAGTGATGCTTTTAAATGCCCATTGCCATAATCTCTTCAGTGTATGTTTTTACTTCTTTTCAATAAATTACTCCTGGGTTAAGAAGTCAATCGCTAAAAAAACCCCTTAAGGTGCTAAGCTTTGGGATATTCAATGCTCAATGTTAAAAGATCCCTTGAAGTGTCAAGGTTGCATGTTTGAAAGTGCGCTCAGGTGTACGAGCAACAGGGACACTTGCTTACTCAGGCTCTGGCTTACTGCAATGCTGCAGCTGTTAAATAGATTTCTTACTATCACTGTCACTTGTACAGCTAGGGAAAATGATGGACCGAGGAGTAACCCAAGCAATTCACCAGGTTCTTCAGGGGGAATGCCGTCCCATCCAAAAGAGGTATCCTCACCCTGATTGCTGGAACACTTGACTCAACTATACTTCCATCTTATCTGGATTAAGTTTGTTTACTCCTATCCATCCCTGAACTGTCTTAAGGCTCTGCTTTCTCACCTCCACTTCCTCCCTCATTAAGAGATGGAAATGAGATGCAGAGTTGCATGTCATCAACGTACCAATGACTCTTGAGCCTGAACTTCTAGATCAGAGGTTTTCCACTGGTCCAGACCCGAGACCCACCTCAGACTCCCAACCTGCGACATGGGACCCACTTTCACAATTGCTCACCATAGCAGTGACAACTTTGTTGTGACCCGTCTGGACTGATCTCATGACCCACTTTTGAGGTGTGACCCCTTGGTTGAAGATCACTGCTCTAGATGACCTCTCTCCCTGTGGTTTCATATAGATGTTGAAAACATGGGAGGCCAGATGGAACCCTGTAGCATCCCCAAAACTAATAGTTATGATGTTGAACACCACTTCCCAGCAGAATTTTGGGCAATTCTCTCCCCACTTCCCATATTATACAGGAGGGCCTCCTGATTCTCCAGATATACTTTTCAGGGGACTACAACAGGAAAGAGGGGGAAAGGACACCTTTTTCTGTGACTGTCCTTAAGTTAAACATAGGCTTTATGCAGGCTATATTCCAGCCATGTTTATTTTTCTTTTATTATTCCTTGGTCATAATAAAAATCTGACAGTCTCTTACTTATTATTTATTGATTCATTTCTTCTTAAGCTGTTGATTCTCATACCTATGCTGTGTGCATACTTATGCTGTCCATAATCTATAACATAAAATATACCTCCTGATGTTTGCTTTTATAATGCTAATCCATTAGGAGGTATTAAGTTAAAGGGGAAAAATACAGATCCTATTTATGCCAAATAAACATGCTCCTGCATTAATCTTATTTCATTCACCTTCTATACCTTTGCATTTTATGGTGTATTTGATGGATATCTAATTTTAAAAGGGTGGGGAATGAAAAACAGGTTTGGAAGAGAGAAAATGTTGCAGAAAAGAAGTGAGCTTTGGTAAATTATGAAAATTCCTGATTTATGTAGGGCAAGAAGTAGATTTTCTAGTCTTTAATTGGATTTGATTCTTCTTTGCATAGATTCTATAATCCATAGGAAAGGCTGATATAATCTAATCTGATGATGATGATGATGATGATGATGATGATGATTAATTATTTTAAAACCCATTTCTTTGTATTTTCTTCAATTATTTTGTTCATTTAATATGTCAGTTATCTTAACTTTCCTGCCATTTAAAGATGTCTTTTGGAACCATGTCCACTGTCATCTGAAGACTAGCCAACAAAGGAATCAGTCAGCTTTTCATCAGCCCAGGTTGTAATTGTTTTCCCATATTATTATTTCATGAACTCAAATGCATCTTGTGTGATTTCTGCAGGATGTTTATTTGGCAATGGTGCCATCGAATTTCCTCCATGTGATTATTTGGGGCTTGCTTGTTTCCATAATATTGCAGATGCAATTCAGAGATACACATGCACATGTCTACATAGGATTGAAGTAATTTATGTGAACTTAATGGTTCTGAAAAAGTATACATATGCATGTGCTAAGGGCAAGTGAGTGAGCGAAATGTGGCAAGGGCGCAGGGGAGATGAAGAATGTGTTTATAAGAAGAACTAGGCAGTTAAAAGTCACATATGGTTTGGCCCACAGCAGTCTCACTCCTGGTTTGCATGTAACGAGAAACCACTATGGGTAAATTTCCATACAGGACTTCTTATTATGGTGGCAGCCTCCATTTTGAATATTCGGGGTGCAGTAGGAGTGCACCATAGCTTCTCATTATGTGTGAACCCAGAGAGGGTGTGTTGTTGCAGTTGAAATGCCACCTACAACCATAAAACAGCCCATAGGTCCTGGGTGGCTTGTCAATCATCTCAACTGCCCACCCTCACTGGGTTCAGATGTAATGAGAAACTACGGTGCACCACTGCTGCATCCCAAATATTCAAAATAGCATCTACAGGGAAATTCACCCACAGTTCTTCTTACATGCAAATCAGATCTCTCTCTCTCTCTCTCTCTCTCTCTCTCTCTCTCTGATAACAAACTGTTTCTTCTCTCTCAAGGGAGAGAGTTCTTCATATCCCAATCCTTAGAGCCCATTAAGGAAATATTAACCAATCATCCTGGTCTAACAAAAGGAAGACCAGTCTCTCATAACAATAGGAAGTTTATTTTTGAGATCAAATTGTTTGATGACACTTACCATTCTAAAAAGTGTACTTTATATCCAATTGGCAATTGGATTGTTCATCATCATTAGATGCTGCCAACCTGGCACTTAATCTTTCAGAACACATAAGCTATATGTAGAATTACCTGATTCTTAAAAGGTTGGTAAAAAAACACCAAACACCTATTGAGATTGAGAAATCATTGCTGAAAGCTCTTTGCAAGGGAGGACTTGATGTTACTTTAAATATGTTGAAAGGCTAAGAGCCTATCTACACAGTCCCTTGGAACGTTTTAAATAGTATTTTAAAACATTCCAAATAGGTGCGTTCTAAAACGTCTTAGGCCACATTAAGAAGTACTCACGTTGCAGGAGAAAAAATCTTCAGTCTTCAAAGTGGTGTGTACAGTCACACACTCTTCTGCCCCATCTCTTTCTGTTTCATTTTTACAATGAGTTTAGGGCAGAGCATTGTGGGTGTTGTAGTTCAGTCACCTACTTCCTCCTTACTTCCTCTTTCAATCCCTAGCTTTCAATGAATATAGGGCTAAGGATTGTGGGTGTTGTAGTTCACTTGCCCACTTCCTCCTTAGTTCCAACTGCTAAGCATTTGGGCACCCATGAATCACAAACGGTAAGGAAAGACACATTATTTTACTTAAAACAATTTATTAAAAGTAAAACCGTTGAGTTTTTAAAGTGAGTTTTTAAAAACCTTGGGTATACATTGTTCAAGGGAGTGTGTCATGTGGCCCAAAGAGTTTTCGTAACCCTTATAAAACATTAAAAACCTAGCATGTAGATCGGCTCATAGACCATAACAGAGCAATCCCCCCTGCGCTGAAGGATGGCTGAGGGGGAGTTATGATTGGGTAGTGCCTCCACTGTGGAGAACCCGGATATGACCAGGGAAAGCTTTGTAATTACAGGGGTAGCCCTGGCAGTGTTTCCACTAATGATAGGGGACTAAATGGGGCATTCCAGGGGCACGCTGGATCTGAAGCAAAATCGCCTCATTCCTCTGACAGGCCTGGAAGCTGGCATAGTTAATTCACTTCCCATTGGTTTCAGTGAGAGGGTTAATTTAAAGGAAGTGGGGGAAATCGATCATCCCAGAGTGCAGGACACAGAATAATGGGCTCAAGTTACAGGAAGCCAGATTCCAGCTGGACATCAGGAAAAACATCCTGACTGTTAGAGCAGTATGACAATGGAACCAATTACCTAGGGAGGTCATGGACTCTCCCACACTAGAGGCATTCAAGAGACAGTTGGACAGCCATCTGTCAGATATGCTTTAAGGTGGATTGCTGCATTGAGCAGGGGGTTGGACTCGATGGCCTAATAGGCCCCTTCCAACTCTACTATTTTATGATTCTATGAAAAGACCAATCAAAAGCTGTACTCCAGCAGTGGATATACCATGGATATCTTTTTTCTAAAGTACTTAGGACTGTTCTGCAAGTCAGAAACCTGAATTCCGATGGCCAGTCACCAAATAAAATCACCATCCCAATTATGCCTTATACTAAATGGGAAGTTGCCTCAGGTTTCAATGAGCAAATGAAACAAATAAAAAAGTTGATTGTGAGATGCTGGCCAGGCGTATGGGCTCGGTGGCATCACAAGGGCATGTTGTTACATCAGTACCTATTTTTGGTCTTGTTTAGGCCATTTGCAGCTAAGCAGGTTGTGGACAGAAGACAAGCTGAAGTGGGTCAGAGGTGATTAAATATAAAGACCACTATAATAAGCACCAGATGTGGAAATGGGCTAGGTGAATGATGAAGCTCCCTTTAGTCCAGAATTTTGTAAGTTATACTTTTCATGGATTGTGTCAATTATGACATTTTGAAAGCTGCAGAGTTACAGGACAAGTGTCTATTGATCTGCCTATCCCACTTGGAAGCATTGGACATGCTAACGAAATTGGCGAGAAGTGTGAGCCACAGATCTTTCTATTCTCTGCTGAACTGATTTCATTCTCTGTCAAAGAATGCACGTTTTTCCTGAGATGCATGGTCAAAAATCCCAATGTCACAAATAGAATTGCTTTCTGGAAGGTTTTGTGCTGTCACCAATGTTTCACATGTACAGAAATACATGACATGAGAGATTATTTTTTGTAGTGTACAGTGAGTAATATTTTTGGACGTGGAGGTTTTTAGCAGTGAATGTACAATTCCACATGGTCCTTGGACAACATTCTTAGTAAGACCCAGTTGTGAGACTTTGATTGGAAAAATCATCAGACCAAGCAGAAATGGTGACTCTCATGAGATCATGCAATGCTGGAACGCTGTGAAAAATCCATTGGACCTTGGAATTGCACTAGATTGGAAATGAACTTTTATAAAACAGCATCTGATATGGGGGAAAACAACCAATCAAGATAAAGGAAAGAAATTGCATTTCAAGGGGAGAGTGTGTGGACATTGGTTCATTGTTGCTGTAGTCAATGTGGCGTTTAGACTAAGCCTCAAGGCATGTTCCTTTGGGCGCTCACACCTGACCTAAGTCCATGTGGCAATTGTCAGGACATAAAAAGCGATCTTTGTTTCAGGTTTGTCTACATTAAGCAAGGGCCATGTCAGTGTAAGGTCATCATTCATAGGGGTGCAAGTACAGGTGTCTAGTCACAGCTCCATCCTCAGCTGAGCACATGAGAGTTAACAGGGCAGTTACTGCTCACATAACTGGAGTGGATATGTCCAATGACCAGAATTGACTGTCAGAATACAGTTTCCAGATGTATTTCCAGCTTCGTCAATCCACTGGGTTGTATACGATGGTGGCCTTGCCTTAATGGAATGTGCTTCTGCTCATTCAAGTCTGGACACTCTATTTTCACTAATCCCCCTTAAGCACCCTCCCAAAAAGATGCACTAGAGGAGCACGGGGGGGAAATCTCCAAACAGAATGGGATATGGCATGGAGAGCTGCAGGAGGGAAGGAGGGTCCATGAAAATCAGGCATCCCAACTGACTTTATGTGGGAGCACTTCCCACCAAGGCAAAGCTACTATAGGATACAATCCAATGATTCATTTCTTTACCATATATTTTCTCTAACTCACAAAGACCTTATATGATCTGACTGGTATTGGAGATAAATATATTGTATCATATTATTATATTCTTGCTGATTATTTTCACGGTTTGCTCTTTGGGATTTTATTTATTATTTTATTTCTATCCCATATTTCCTCCTATCAGCTCATGACAGCATGCATGCCTCCTTCCACCCCAACTATGTTCTCAAATTCCTCACAAAAAGCCTGTGAGGTATGTCAGGCTGAAAAAGAGAATGAGAGAGAGAGAGAGAGAGAGAGAGAGAGAGAGAGAGAGACTGGCCCAAAGTCTCTCCAGTGAGCTTCAAGGCTAACTGGGGATTTGAACCAGGGTTTCGCCAGTCCTGGTCCAACACACTAACCACTACACCACACTGCTTCTTTGGAGCATGAACCTCCAGAATGGCTTTCCCCAACCTGGTACCCTCCAAACATTTTAGACCAGTGGTCTTTGACTGGTCCAGACCCGAGACCCACCTCCGACTCCCAACCTGCAACATGGGACCCAATTTCACAAGTGCCCAACTTGGCAGCAACAGCTTTGCTGCGATCCATTTGGACTGATCTCATGACCCACTTTTGGGTCATGACCCACTGGTTGAAGACTACTGTTTTAGACAGAACTCTCAGGATTCCTGACCATTTGTCATGCTGGCAGGGGCTGATGGGACTTGAAGTCCAAAATATGGAGGCATCAGGTTGGGGAAGGCTGCCTCAAAGCAAACAGTTCTTGATGTTTGTTACTGTGCATAAAAGTGGCTCCTGTACTTATTAATAATGCAGAAAAACTCCTCACCGTAAAATTCCTCCAAAGTTTATTATTTTCACTCCCATCAAATGATATTGGGATTTCCCAAAAAGTTATTTAGAGCTTTCTGGATTGACAATAGGGCTGTTTTCATTAGGGATGTGCACGGACCCCCCGGATTGGATCGGGACCCGGATCGGGACCTCCAATTTTGTCATGGATCGGTTCAGACAAAATCGGAGGCCCCCCGGACTGGATCGAGTCTGATCCCGATCCAAAAATCGTAAATTTTTGGATCGGCCGCCATTTTTTTCCCCATAGACTTGCATTGCAATGCAAGTCTATGAGGAAAAAATGGCGGCGGGTGGGTGAGGGGGGGCCTAACTCCCTCCCCCCCGGGGCCGTCCGCTGTGGACGACCCCGGCAGGTAAGCCCCCTCCCCCGTGCTCCCTACCCCCCCTGGGGCCGTCCGCTTCCATCTGCGGGCGCCCGCGGGCGCCTGCGGATAGAAGCGGACGGCTCCGGGGGGGGTAAGCCCCCTTCCCCCCACTGCTTACCTGTTAGGGCCACTCGCTCCCGTCCGGCGCCTGCGGCTACCACCAGCCGGCTTTGCGGCTTGCTCTAGAGTAGCGCGCCGGGTGATCACCCGGCGCGCCACCCTGGAGCAGGCCGCGGAGCCCGCTGGTAGTAGCCGCCGGCGCCGGACGGGAGCGGACGGGCCAGAAAGGTAAGGGCCCCCCTCCTCCCCTCCGCGCGCCCCCTGCTTACCTTCCCGGCCCGTCCGCTCCCGTCCGGCGCCGGCGGCTACTACCAGCGGGCTCCGCGGCCTGCTCTAGAGTAGCGCGCCGGGTGATGACATCACCCGGCGCGCCACCCTGGAGCAGGCCGCGGAGCCCGCTGGTAGTAGCTGCCGGCGCTGGACGGGAGCGGACGGGCCGGAAAGGTAAGCGCCCCCCTCCTCCCCCCCCGCTGTCCACTTTCATCGGTGGGCGCCCGCTGGCGCCCGCCAATGGAAGCGGCGGTGGGCGCCAGTGGGCGCCCGCCGATCCGCCGATCCGCCGAACCGGTTCGGAGCCTTTTCGGACTGGTTCGGACTGGATCGGCTGATCCAGCTGTCGGATCGGAAATCGGATAATTTATCCGATTTCCCACTGGACCGGACTCAGATCGTGGATCGGGTCCGATCCAGTGCACATCCCTAGTTTTCATCTCATTGCAAGCCTGGATGCTCCCTTCATGTATATCATGCTCAGCTTTTAGATGACTATCTTGCTTAAATTTGCTCTGTTTCGAAATTTAGCATTTGTACCCGCCATGGGTAAAATAGTATCTATGCATTTGAAATGTTGCTTATTATGACAAATTCTTTTGTGCAATTGGATAACAGTTAATTAAATGGGGACAATAGCAGCAGGAGGGGGCAGAATGCCTACATTTAATGAGAGAAACAAAGGAACAGCCAGGGACATGCTGGGATGATTTTTTGGTTCACTGGAAGTGCTAGCTAGGATCTTGGTCCCCTTCTGAGAAACGTTCCTAACTTACTAAGGTTAGATGATTTACAGACACACACCTCAATCCCATACTAAATACGGTCCAGTTAGTGCGGAATGGATTCAAATGAGTGTGAAATGTTTTTAATGTGACCTGCAGATTCTGCAAGGGTGCAGATCATTTTTTTCACTTTTGCATTAGCACAAGTGCTCATTAATGGTAATGTGTATGTGTGCAAGTGTGCATTAGCACTAATGTCAATTTAGGAATGCAGAACAAAATTCTGGTTAAAAAAAATATCTGATTCCATCAATGAATGGAGGAGGGGAAGAAAGATGTCAGACAATCCACAAAACACAGAAAGAATGGATTAAGCAAAAAATGTACGTCCCAAGTGTGGAGGTCTGTTACACAAAGCTCCCTTTGCATTTAGTCAGTTTCTGTTATGTACACAGCCTCACCAGTCACTGGGATGGTTGAACAAATGCACTCATTTCTTGCATTACCTCCAAATGGCCAAATGGAAATATATCACAGGGAAAATGTAAATCTTCTACTAAAGGCAGTTCACAAGGCAGTTCAGCGGAGGCTACCAAATCTACTGTTGAGCACCAGTTCATGAAAATGGGTTTTTTGAGCCATTTTCTAGATCCATTTCAAACTGGCTTCAGAGCAGGGTATGGAGTTGAGACTGCTATGGTTGCCTTAGTGGATGATCTACGCATGAGTATTGACAGGGGGAGTGTGTCCCTGTTGGTACTTCTGGATCTCTCAGCGGCTTTTGATAACATCAACCACGGTATCATTCTGGAACACCTGAGGGATTTGGGACTCAGGGGCACTGTGCTTCAATGGTTCTGGTCCTATCTCTCAGGCAAGTTCCAGATGGTGATACTTGGGGATAGTTACTCCTCAAAGACGGAGCTGTTGTATGGTGTACTACAAGGCTCCATCCTATCCCCAATGCTGTTTAACATCTACATGAAACCACTGGGAGAGATTATACGGAGGCAAGGAGTGGGATGCTATCAGTATGCTGATGACACCCAAATATATTTCTCTATGCCTTTGACAACAGCATCAGCTAAGGATAGTGTGTCTCCTCTGAATGAATGCTTGGAGGCGGTAATGGGCTGGATGAGGAAAAACAAACTGAAGTTGAATCCAGACAACATAGAGGTGCTTACTGTCAAAAGCCCCAACCTGGGTTTGGAGGTGTGTCAACCAGTTCTGGATGAGGTTACACTCCCCCTGAAAGACTATGTTCGCAGCTTGGGGGTGCTCCTGGATCCGTCGCTTTAGATGACAGCACAGATAGATGTGATGGCCAGGAGTGCCTACTATCAGCTTCGGCTGATATGCCAGCTGTACCCTTTCCTAGAGTTGGAAGACCTAAAGATGGTAGTGCACACGCTGGTAACTTCAAGGCTCGACTTCTGCAATGCGCTGTACATAGGCCTACCTCTGTGCCTAGTTCAGAAACTTCAACTAGTTCAAAATATGGTAGCTAGGTTGGTCACCGGTACACCTAGGGGTGACCATATTATACCAGCTTTAAAATCACTACACTGGCTGCCAATTCATTTTTGGGCAAAGTATAAAGTGTTGGTTACCTGTAAAGCCCTACATGGTTTGGGTCCAGGTTACCTGCGGAATCGCCTTCTCCTGTACAATCTGCCCTGCATACTCAGGTCCTCTGGGAAGAATTTACTACAGTCAGCAAAAACAAGGCTGACAAGTGTTACCCAGAGGACCTTTTCTTCTTCCACTCCCAGACTGTGGAATGGCCTGCTGGAAGAGATTCGTCAACTTAACAGTTTCCCAGAATTTAAGAAAGCCGTAAAGACTGATCTCTTCTGGCAGGCCTACCCAGTTGAATTTTAAGATGTCTTTTAATAATGTATTCATTTGATATGGTTTTAATTAGTCATATATGTATTTTATGGTGTCTTGTATTTGTTGTTGTACCCTGCCTTGATCCAGAGGGAGAGGGGGGTAAGAAATAAATATATGATGATGATGTCATTGACCCTGCTGGGTACAGTTAGCCAATCGGCAGCCAAGTGTGCCTGTCGACTCATCACTTTCCCAATGCCCTCAAGTTGGGGTGTCAGGTTGCTATGTCAGGGCTTTCAGTGGTGGAAGCTGATAGCCTCCAGCCACTGCTTCGCAAGCTACCACTGTCATTTTCTATCTCGTGTGTCTGTTGCTAATGTGCCTGATGTGTAGAGTATGGTTAGCGATATCTTCCCAGGTGTAGGGATGTTGGAGAAACCTGCAAGGGATTCCAATGACTTCAAATTTCTATGGATCTGACCTGCAGATTCTGCAGTGTATCAACCATTTTTCTGAGTTGTACAGATTCCGCAAACTTGTGGATCAGGTTTTCACTTTCAGAGGAGATTTGCACTAATTCAGATCATCACATTTGTACAAGTACAAATTAGCGTGGATGCAAATAAGCACTAATGAGAATTCGTGCAAAATTCTGGTGAAGAAAGTCAAGTGAGAAACTGTGAGCCTATCTACACTCCTGCTTTAAAACGGTTTATAAAAGGTTTATTAACTTGTTTAAAACTGTTATAAACGTTATAAAGTGTAGATAGGCTCGGTGTGATCTGGGTTTCTCATGAAATGCCATCCTGGCCCTAGGCATACAAAAGCCAAAGAGGACATATGCCAGCGTATTAAGGACATGGAGCTACAAGGTCATATAAGAGCATTCAGAGATGGGGGCAGGCTTTTTTTACTTGCAATCCATTTAACTATTTTAACTATTCCAAAATACAGGAAAGCATTCACTCTGGCTAAGTTGAATGTGCTACCCTCTGCACTTTTGGAGGGTAGATACAATACTATTCAACATTCTGAGCGTTTATGCCCCTGTAAAGCTGGCATGGTAGAGACAGTGGGTCATATACTGCTGTACTATTCCTTTTATTGTGATATTTGGTACGTTTTTATTACTCCTATCTTACAACAAATACCTGGGAGATCTGATGTGTTTTATACAGATTATCTCCTGGCTGACCAGAATTCTCAAATAACTTCCAAGGTGACTAGATTCTGTGCTGCTGCAATTGCTTGCCAGCATGGGATGATATAATCAGACTGTGATAATGTTGTAATGTTTTAAATCCTATATTATCATGAATCGGACATGTACAATTCAATTAATTTTTTAAATATCAAAATTGTTTACTGTTTTATCTATCTGTATTTTTAATTAATTATTACCTCTTTTTATTATTGTACCTATAGTCCCATCTTACCTTGTTGGCCTTGTGAATATGATTGTGTTTATAGTGCTCCTCTACTTTGCTGGTCTTGTGACCATAATAAATTCTATTCTATTCCATTCCATCAACGAGCGGGTGATCAAATGAAAGATGCCTGACAATCTGCAGACAGACCAGATTTAACAACAACTGTTCATTGCCAATCTTGTGTACTTCTATTTAGTTTTAAATTGTTGTTGTTGTCAATGTTTTTCAAAATAATGTTCTGAGTGACTTGAATTCTCCCATATGTTACCACCATGATGCATTTGCACCATGCTAGCATTGCTTCACCATTTTGGGACCTTTTAATTGTTTGTTTAAATGTTTCCTATTTGAATGATGGCCTTCCTTCCTCCCTGAACTATATCACAGCCTTTCATCAGCTGACTTAGGCTGCAATCAGATACCCCCTTACCTGGGAGTCAAATCATCACACTGTATGGTACTCATTTCTGAGCAGATATGAACAAGGTTGTGCTGTCACTCATAGTCTGCCCTGATGATACTTCTGCCAAGATTCTTTCAGTTCCACTTCTCTCCCCCCAGCTTTCCCGCCCTGGCAACCCATGTGCCTGTAAACATCATGATGATTTTATGTAGCATTCTCAGTTGTCCAGAGTGCTTTAAATATTTTATTTCATTAGTTGCCATAACACCTGTCTGGCATCTGACTTTGAAGCTGAGAGAGTTCCAAGGCATAAAGAACTCGGAAGCCTTGGTTTTCCCATTGCTTCATTAGCACCCCCCACAAACCTTTAGCCAGAGTCTTTCTCTGGAGTAATCCTATTATCACAGCTCCTTTCCACCCCATCATCAAGCAAGAGGAGCAGTATTAGAATGTGTGAGGGAACCCCCAAAGACAGTCCAGTGAGAACTGAGCATACTCAGTGGTCACAGAACATGCTTAGTGGCCACAGAACATGCTCAGTGAACGCTGAATAGGAATTCTCCATACTGTAATGTTTTGTTACAGGTCTGTTTTATCAGGCACTTTATCTATTCACCATCAATCTTCTGATTAACCCTATAATACATCTAAATTCTCCCCCCTTAGTTCTTCCTTTGTAATCCTTGAATATCTGCTGTTCATTTCCCTCTCAACCAGGCCATCTTGCTGTTAACCATGGTTGGTTGTTCTTTCTGACTTATTTTTTTTTACTGCTAGGCCCCTGATTCAGAAGTCTACCATAAGCTTACAAAAGGAGAACTTCTCCAAGTTCTACTGCCTTTACGTTTTGGATACCTATTTTCGTCTGACTGTGAATCTCCATGCATTTCTTCCATGGGACATTCCAGATGAGAAGGCTTGGGACCAAGGAACAGGAGACCAGGTCACAAGGCAGGGCATGCTCTTCCTCTTTGAAGTGTTCAATATCCCCTCCCTTTAATTTTGTGTGCTGTCTAGCTCATACATCAAAGAGCATTTATGAAATTATAATGAGGTAGCTAGAAAGGGAAAAAAGAGAAGTGCAAAAGTGCAAGGGAATGAGTCAATGTTCAAGGACAATTATTTAACTACAGATGTTGCCCTGCAGGCTGTAAATTAAAGCACACATTAACATACTGTGCATTTTATTTGGGGAAAAAATACTTTTGATGTGGCTTTGACTGCAAGATACTACACTTGCATCTGGGCAATGTACATTTGTTTCTGTTCACCATCCGTACAAGGAAGGAATGAGCATGATGAGGAGAAAACAGAGACGCTTAGCAGGGTTACCTAGGCTGACCATATGAAAAGGAGGACAGGGCTCATATAACTTTAACAGTTGTAGAGAAGAGGTAATTTCAGCCAGTGTAATTTGTATGCAATTAGTTCCTGGTGAAATTCCCTCTTTATCACAAGAGTTAAAGTTGCAGGGGCCCTGCCTTCTTTTGTATATGGTGACTCTAGTATAGTGCCTGCAACTTTAACAGTTGTGATGAAGAGGGAATTTCGTCAGGAACTAATTGCATACAAATGACACTGACTGAAATTCCCTTTTCTCTACAACTGTTAAAGTTACATGAGCCCTGTCCTCCTTTTCATATGGTCAGCCTAGGGTTACCAGATTTTGTTGTCCACTTATATTTAAAAATTAAATGTTTTTTTAAAAATTCCCTAAGCCCCATCCCTCGGAATCCCTTCTCTAAACCTGACACCTCTTTTAGAATCTGAGGGCTGCGGCACCCTCAGACATGTGAGGAACATTCGTCTTAAAGATTATCATAAAAGGTAATGGTGGATGCTGTTATGTCTTTAGCTTGTCAAAAATGACCAGATCGTTAATACGAAGATAACCTATCAATTAACTACACACTTTAATTCAAGGGGAAAACATCTTAGCAACGCTGATATTTTTATTACTAAAGCAACCTGAAGGGGGTATGATTAATGAGATACAATTAAAATGGGCACTGTCCATTTACTTGAGTCTTCCCACTTTTCTTTGGGAACATATGTATGCATAAAATCATTTATGTGCAATTTTGTTCTGTAAGGCATTGATCGGATCCAAAGTGCTGCCTGGACCCATACAAGGGGCTTAGAGAAAGCTGGTTTGGAAATTTTGGCCTTTCTTTGAAGGATGATCCCCCCGTCCAATTGACCTGATTTTGAAACACCCTTAGTTTCAGAAGTGTTTGAATAACCTCATTGTGTCCATAGGCAAGCAGCTACACCTCTCTTCCTGGTTCAGCAGATGCAGCTAGGGCTGCTTCCTCATTACCTGCAGCCAGAACTTTTCCCACCTCCTTCTCAGGAGTAGGCCCCTGCTCCTGAGTAGACCTTTGCCATCAGGCGAGCACCCCAACCACAACTCTGAGGGGCTGTTCACACAACGTGCTAATCAACACTCAGTGATTAAGTGTGGGCTGTTGTTGAACTGTGGGTTGTTTATTGAACCATAGGTTAGCATGTTGTCTGAACCTAGGACATTTCCCACAGGGCGGCTTGTTAACCATGCCGTGTGGCTAGTTAACCACCCAGAAAACAACAAACCATGGGTTCTCAAGGTGGTTTCATGGTTAACAAGCCACCCTGTGAAAAATGTCCTGAGTTCAACAACATGGAGCGTGGGTTAGTGTGTTGTGTGAATCCATCCTGAGTCTCCTATCTGGTCCGTTTGCCAGTGTTCTGGACAGCAATGGGATGGGAGTGGGGTGGATTAGGGTTCTCCAAAGTAGGGGTCACAGAGGATCTTTGGAATCCTTGTCAAGGTATCCCTGGGACAGAACTCTTCAGGTTGCCCCAAGTCTTCTCTTGCAGTAGGTTTTGCTGTGGAACCCAATCCTCCTCCTCCAAAGAGGTCTACTGCTGGGGATGTGTATGGGAATTAAGCCAGAAGACTATTGTGAATCCAAGGAGATTAGGTTTGATATGTAACCATCCTGATTCAATGCTAAATTCCTATGAGAACCCCTATGAGAACACCTTTTCTAAATATGATTTCTATGTATTACATCATAAGTTGTATGTACTATGAGTCAGCAGCTGCCAAGGCAGCAGACAGCTCAGGCTGCCCTTTGAAGCCAGAGAGAAGAACCTTATCTACTGGCAGATAGCATTTCTTGGCATTTATTTATTGCATTTTTATACCGCCCAGTAGTCAAAGCTCTCTGGGCATGCTTCCCAGAACTGCATGCTTTGATCTATCAGACATTTCTTGTGCCAGATGTCTGTTCCCTTGGTAACACACTGATAAGAGGTGGGAACAAGGTGACGTGATGGGTTGAACAGCATGATCGCATGTCCCCATAGACGCTAGTAAAGACTAGAGGTGTGCACACCAAAAAATATCATTGTTTATCGTTATCATCATTTCGGACCAAAAAAATTATCGTCTTCATTCATATTGTAGGTGATCCATATCGTCTTCACGATAATTATCGTGAAAAAACAATATTTTTTGCAGCCCTAGTTTTAAAGAAAAATGCCTATAACTTCTGTATTTTAAATGTTAGAGGCTTGAAACTTGGTCACAGTGCTTATGGGGTATGCCTAAGTATGTGTATGAAATTTGAGATCGATTCCTCCAACCCTCGATTTTATATGAATTTTTTAAAGATCATTTCCGTTCTTTTTTTCCCCCCAACATAAAATACAACATAATCATAACATAAAATACTAACAAAACCTTGATAACCCCCCCATGCTCCCCTAACCCAATGAGACTTTCTTTTATTCATTTATATTATACATTTTTCCAAAATTGTAAAGAATATTTTAAAGGTGTACAACCTTTCCCCTTTATTAATACAAATTCCAAAAATGGCCACTATATATTTTCAAAATCATTCTTCTTGGATAATCCCCTCTTTACTTTCATATTACATGTTAATTTATCATTTAGCGCAATATCCCATATTTCTTTATACCATTCTTCTATTGTATAATTCCCTTGTATTTTCCAATTCTTAGCTATCATTAATCTAGCGGGTGTCAGGAGGTTGTTAATCAAATCCCTCATATTTGGATTCCCAATTCCTTTATCCCATATTGAAAGTAGAGCCAGTTTTGGACTTGCTTCCACAATACTTCCCATTATTTCACTTATTTCTTTAAACACCCTTTTCCAAAATTTTTGTACATGCTCACAAGTCCACCACATATGAAAATATGTTCCAACCTCCTGACATCCCCTCCAACAGTTCTTTGAAATTTTCTTGTCTAACTGATGTAGTCTTGCGAGAAATGGAGACCGGAGACACAAAAGAGACGACACAGTATATGGATTTAAACAGGGCCACTTTATTTAATGATCTGCAGATTGGGTGAACCTAAGCGGACATCTATTCTATTTTAGAGCGAGCATTCACCACCTGCTAAGTGGCGCCAGCCTTCGCCACTCAACAGGATTACCCCTTTCGAGGTAGGGAGACCTTCCTGTGTCGACCCCTCCCCGCTCCGTATGGATCCGGGTGGGCGAGAAAAGGTTGGCCCCAAAAGTAATCCTTATCCCACCAACTGAGGCCGTAAAACTCACAGCTGGGGGCCCTCAGGAATTACTCATCACCCTAAATAGTGCCTATGAATGCTCACCAGCCCTGACCCACCAGATGTCCGCACCTACCTGCCAAATTCAAAGTGACCAACATAAAGAACCTAGTAATTACTCCCACAACTGTCTTACAGTGTGAAGTAGGCGAAAAAACCCATAAACATAACAGTGTTTTATGAGCAAAAAATTCCTACTTGGTCCCCTAAAGGCAACCAGCGAACCCACACTGTCTACAGGGAGGGAGGGAGGGAGCAACGAAACCAGGAATGAAGACGGGAGGGGTGAGTACAATATATACTCTTTCACCCCTCCACGTCATCTCAGCCCATATTTTGAAGCCGCCAATAGCGGGCTTCCACAGGGTCTCTTTTCCCCCGGCCCCCACCCGCAACGGCCTCACGCGGCAGGACGAGCCAGCCGCGTTAATAAGGCATTTGCGAGAAATGGAGACCGGAGACACAAAAGAGACGACACAGTATATGGATTTAAACAGGGCCACTTTATTTAATGATCTGCAGATTGGGTGAACCTAAGCGGACATCTATTCTATTTTAGAGCGAGCATTCACCACCTGCTAAGTGGCGCCAGCCTTCGCCACTCAACAGGATTACCCCTTTCGAGGTAGGGAGACCTTCCTGTGTCGACCCCTCCCCGCTCCGTATGGATCCGGGTGGGCGAGAAAAGGTTGGCCCCAAAAGTAATCCTTATCCCACCAACTGAGGCCGTAAAACTCACAGCTGGGGGCCCTCAGGAATTACTCATCACCCTAAATAGTGCCTATGAATGCTCACCAGCCCTGACCCACCAGATGTCCGCACCTACCTGCCACAGGAAGCGACAAAGCACTTGTTTAGTCGCTCCCACCCCACCTCTGCTCAAACACAAATTTTAACCCTCTCTGCAGATCTGCCAGAAACAAGTCATTCCCACAGTCCGACAAGTGCACCCCATCTGCTCTGAACAGCTCCCTCCGTGTCAGGACTATCTCCGGGTGCTGAATACTGTAATCCCCGTAATTTAACAACGCTTTATAGATTTGCGAGTTCACCTTCTTCCGCACCCGTTCCATGGCCACGTGATCAACACTCGCTCTCCAATTAAAACGTGGTAACATGCACGACCACACTATTACCACACCAGGCCAACGCTGCCGAATTGACTGAAAATCCGCTATTGCTTGTAATATCAGGGCTCTGCCCTTCAGCAGACCCACATCGTTGCCGCCAAGATGTATGAGAAGAACCTGCGGAGGGGCACCAACCGCGTGACTCTGAAATAACACAGGGAGAAGCCTCTCCCACCGCATGCCACGCCTCCCAAGCCACTGAATACTGGCCCGTGTACTCATTCCAAGCTGAGTTCCGATGCTGGTGTTGGCAGCCCTCCTTCCGGCCCAGAAAATCATACTGTGGCCGCAGATGATCACGTTGACCCGTGCGGTGCCTGTTAGAGAAACTAAATAAACATATGGCCATTAAGGTACTGAAAATTCATTCTGGCAATTTCCTCACGTAGGAGCGATATGCCTTAGATTTCCAACGACCAACCGCTTGAATCCTTTTTGAGGAAAAACCCAACGCTGCAGCTGTGGAAGCCGCCCCAATCCGAAATGAGTGTGTGCCAAATTGAAACTCACCCAGTCCTAAAGATTGTAATGCTTGTTTGGTTACCGACCAGAACTGGAACTTTGTCAGTGGTGTGCCATCACCGTGACAGAACAACAAACCCTCCAGAGTACCTCTCTCCGCCAAGTAGGCCCTTAATGCCCGAATAGGGCATAATTCCTCCATGGTGGCCATAAACAAGCTAACCTTATTACCTACCCTCCACTGATCAGTTTTTGACTGCCGTAGGTGAATAGTCACTCCGTTAGGGGAGAACTGGATGTCGCTAAACAACAGGGCCCTACCTGAGCAGTCACTCTTAGACCTGGCGACCAACTCCGATATTCTCAAGGCTCCAAAAAAGGCCGTCAATGCTGCAGCATGAAACAAATAGACCTCATAGGGGGATGTGCACAACGAAGGCCAAATTGTCTGCAGCCCTTTTAAAATGTCTGGAGACAATGGAACCCTGGAATCAAGTTGTCTAGGGAACTCCCTAGCCCAGCCCCGCACTGCTTTCCGCACCCTAAAATCATTCGTGCTGTCGAACACCCCTTTTGTCTTAGCCAGAAATGAGAGTGCCGCTAACTTGCCAGTGATGGTGCGTGCTGTGAGGCCTTTTTTATGGCAAGTCACACAAAATTGGAGAATATGATCTACAGGAACAGGCCATGATTGGGCAAGGTGCATTGTACTCCTAAAATTGGAAAACTCCCTACCTGACCTTAAGTATGCTGTTCGTGTGCTAGGCGCTAAAGATAGCCAAATCGCTCGGTCAACCTCGTTCCGCCAATCTCCCAGAGAGCTGTCGGCATCGTTTCCGGCATAAGCCTCGCCTTTGGAGCCAGTTCGCGAAACCTCTGCATCTGGTGACGCGATAAAGCGTCGGCTATGGAGTTTTGCAAACCCGGAACGTGACGAGCCCGAAATAAAATATTGTGTTGAAGGCACTGCAGGGTAAAGACTCTAACCAGTGCCATTACCCGATGGTTGCGTGAGGATAAAGAATTGAGAACATGAACTGTAGCCTGATTGTCACACCAGAAATGCACTACTGAGTTTGCCAGGTCCTCAGCCCAAATGTGGACTGCCACATAGATTGGAAAAAACTCCAAAAAGGTTAGGTCTGTGCAAATTCCGGATGACAACCAGTCATCAGGCCACCTCTCTGCACACCATCGATCCTGCCAAATGATGCCAAAACCGAGTGCACCAGAGGCATCCGAATGCATCTGCATTTCTGCCTCTACCAATAAATCTTGTCTCCAAAAGGAAACCCCATTGTAATGCTCAAGAAAACGCAACCATACCGACAGATCCTCACGGATGGCCTGAGTCACCCTTAACCTATGGTGTGGTCTGCTCACTCCAATCGTTGCGTCACACAGATTCCTGACAAAAGCACGACCTGGGGCGATAACTCTACAGGCAAAATTCAAGTGCCCAAGCAGGGATTGTACCTGCTGCAATGTGATTTTCTTGGCCCGGATAGTTGTAATCAACTTCTCTTTCAAGGCCGCCAACTTATCAAGAGGCAACCTGGAACATTGCCTCTGAGAGTCCAGTTCAATACCCAGAAACTTAATGGTGGAAAGGGGCCCCTCTGTTTTTTCGTGTGCCAGCGGTACCCCCAGCTCCTCACATAAGGACTGGAACTCCGCCATCAAATAAGCACACTGCCTATTGTGTTCTGGGCCAACCACCAAAAAATCATCCAAATAGTGAACGCAGTTGTCAAGGCCTGACCTAAACTGTAAAGCCCATTCTAAAAACGTACTAAACTTCTCAAAC
The DNA here is from genome assembly GCA_029215795.1 of Anniella stebbinsi. Taxonomy (NCBI): domain Eukaryota; kingdom Metazoa; phylum Chordata; class Lepidosauria; order Squamata; family Anniellidae; genus Anniella; species Anniella stebbinsi. The sequence continues at coordinate 196,339,691 of JARDYH010000003.1, forward strand.
ATTGCGCAAGATATTGCGCACCCCATCGGAAGCGCCCTATCGATATAATATTGTCCCCTAAAAGAAAACCCTAACAGGTTAAAATCCAATGGATTGATGGGCAAAATGCGGAATGCTGACTTGATGTCGCACTTACCCATCAATGCACCCTTACCACACCTACGCACTACTGCCACAGCAGCATCGAATGAGGTGTATCTCACAGAACAGAGTTCGTCAGGGATGAAATCATTAACTGAGTCCCCTTTTGGAAAAGACAAATGGTGGATGAGTCTAAACTCCCCGGGCGTTTTCTTAGGCACAATGCCCAACGGTGACACCCTTAAGTTATCAATGGGCGGAGTCCCAAATGGACCTATCACTCTCCCTGCCTCAACTTCCTTCCTAATTTTTTCCTCCACTAATTGTTCCATCCCCACCAAAGATTTTAAATTGGTGGAACAACTCGCATGTCTCTGGCCTACAAAAGGTATACGAAAACCTATGGAAAAGCCGCTATCCAGGTACCTTGCTTCATCCCTCCTCGGGTAATGCTCCAATAATGACCTCAACTGGCTAAGTCGAACTGGACTGGGGCCCTTTTGGAGGAGGTTGTTGATTGCCTGACTTTCTTGGCCCTTGACCTTCACGACCTGCGCCCCTACCCCCTCTATTCTTGCTGCACGCGGAGGCCGGGTGATGGTTGCCGCAGATGGGGCAATCATGTCGGTACCGACATTGAGTCCTAGAACAGCTGCCCTTGGCATTGAATTCCCAGCAAGGCCAGCGGGGTTGAACCCACTGCCCTGCAACCCCTTTCACATTGGATGCAGGCTGTTGCTTTGCGATCAAATGACCGCTGTCCGTTCGATCCCCGACACCCGGTCTGGCTGGAGTCATAAACTGCAGCCAGAGGTCGTTGTCTTTGACATCCCATTTTAGCGAGTGATCGAATGCAGCTCGCCTACGAAAGGACTGATCATAGGCCAGCCAGGCCCCTCCCTCGTATTCCGTGTACGCTCGATAAATCATGTCGAGGTACTTGGTAAGCACACACCCCTTCTCTGGATACTTCTGCAAAACTACTCCCATGTATATAAGAAAACCAGGCAACCAGTTGGCCCAGGACCTGGCAACCTTTTTTCTCCGTAACTGTTCCAAATCCTTGTCACTCGCTTTCTCTTTCTCCTTGTCTTCCAATTCCCGAAATAACAATGAGAAAACATCTATATATTCGCCCCTCAAGATTTTCTCTCTGGTAGCAGGTAATAAATGATATCCCAGCGGTGCAGCGGTACTGGACGTTGGGATGGCATCTCTCTCAGCACCTGCATATGGGTCCTTGCTAACTGAGGCTGGCTCAGTCGCTCCAGTTGCTTGTGAACCAGCTGGACCTTGCCAAACTGCCGCGCAAGCAGCCACGGTGTTTTTTGCCGCTGCCCCGGATGCCTGTGTACGCGCAGTCTCTTCCCCTGAAACTACATCAGACACTGCCGCCTGAGCCCCTGTGCCACCAACGTTAGTCATTGGTACTTGTGTGACATTAAATCCTTGTTGTATAGGCAAATTTCCTGCCCCATAGCTATTCCCCAAGTACGGCCAACTTGGACCGAAGAACCATGGATACGCTCCCCAAGGGGGAACAGCACCCATGTTAGGTGTTGGTGCTTGTGCAGGCTGTGCAGGAGTGCCAACCTCACCTGGAACAGTCGCCAACGAACTCTCCCCTGCTGTCATTATGGCAGTGGTGGCAGTCCCCTGCGCCTCCGTCGTCGCCTCCGTCGTAGATGGTGCCTCATGCCCGGAATCGCCTGTAGCCTCCGCTGCTGTCCCGAGACTGGGTGCCGCGCTGGATGATGCTTCTATAGCCTCTAACCTGGCTGACACAGATGCCCACAATTTATCATGTGTTTGTTTCCTGGTCTGCACACGGCCCCTCCCTACTTTGGCATTCGGAAGCTGATGGGAGGTCTGAGGAATTCCCCTATCCTGCTCAATGGCTTGTAAACGCTCGAGTATTTTTGCTATATTAGGATCTATTTCATCCTCGGATGACGAATCTGCCCAATGCCTGCTACGTTTTTGAGGCTGGGCTGGGGCTTTTTGCTTTCCTTTTTTGTTACCCCCACCTTTTTTGGGAGGCATGATGTTAGCACTGGAGAAACTCTCTAACTAGCGTAAGAGTTTTTGGTTAAAAAACCAATGAAATAGTCCTTTTTATGGCAACTCCTACTTTAACAATCAATCCCCACTAATAAATTCTCGTTTAGCTAGGCAAACCTATCACTGACTGACTGGTCAAACTACTGGGATCTTAACCTGTGCCTGGGCAAACGAATAGAAGCTGCTGAAGATATTCACAGCCCGTTTGCCCATTTGCCTCTGGCCCGATGAACCCCCAACTGGCGCCCACTTACCCACCAAGGGGCCCAGGAAAGCGCCCAGCAACCACCCCCTTGTTTCACACGTGCCTTATTGTTGACCCGGGCCCGCCTGTTGTTAGTTCCCTCCTCGCAGAGGCTCACCTCTGCTATTAGGCAAGAGCCCAGACCCCAAATGCCTGGTGCCCTTGTCCTCCTCAGCTGCCAAGTAATGGCCGCTCGGTTCGCTTCCTACAGCCGGCCTAGGCAACCCGCCTCCCGAGCAGGCTGTTCCTCCCCGCAGCCGCGGGGTGAAGCAATCGCCCACCCAGCGCAGCACTGGCTGCCCCCTCTCCGCGCGGAGGCTCCCCTCCGCAACGGAGCGGCTGCACTCCCCCCCCTCGGGGCTCGAAACCCAGCCTCCCCAGCACCGCCTTGACTCAGCCGAGTTCTGCTGCCGGAGCTGCTCTGCTGCTGCCTAATTGCGCTGCGAGTGGGTCCGCGCTGCCTCCGACTGCTCCCTCCTTCGTCCGCCGCCTCAAACGTTGCTGGAAGGCTCCAGCCGCTCTCCCTGCTCTCTGCTCACTGCTCTCGTCCAGAGAGCAACGAAACCAGGAATGAAGACGGGAGGGGTGAGTACAATATATACTCTTTCACCCCTCCACGTCATCTCAGCCCATATTTTGAAGCCGCCAATAGCGGGCTTCCACAGGGTCTCTTTTCCCCCGGCCCCCACCCGCAACGGCCTCACGCGGCAGGACGAGCCAGCCGCGTTAATAAGGCATTTGCTGGTGTTAAATACCATCTCCAAATTATTTTGTAATAATTCTCTTTTATCCTAATTGATAATAGCTTTAACATTCTTGCATCCCAAATCCTCCCCCAGTTATAATCACTGATTTGTTTTGTTAAATCATCTTCCCATATTGTTTTAAGAGAATCCCGTTGGTCTCCATCCTCTATCAGTATTTTATAGATTTCACTTATCATACCTTTTTTGCTTTTATTTTCCCCTTCCTTTTCTCTTGATTCTATTAAATCTTCAGATCTAATATTATCTCTACAATCCTTATTTTTCTTTTTCCAAACCTGTGTCCATTGTTCCAATTGTATACATTTGAACCAAGATATCTTTTGTCCTCTTAATATCTCTTCTATTTGCTCCTTATTAAACATTCTTTTCAACCAGTCTTTCACCTTAATAATTTTCTGTCCCCTCAGTACTCCTTCCATATCTCTTTTTAAATTCCCTGGGAAGTTTTCCAGTAATACAACTGGAGTTAGAGGAGAGATTCCTGGTATTCGTTTTTTTTTATACCTCTCCCAAATCTCTAAAATATTTTTTAATAATGGATTTTCCATTTCCTTCAATTGTTTCTTTTGTATTTTGCTAAGAAGATATTTTGTAATTTTAACTCTATTTCCCCTGTCTGCATCTCTAACCATTCTAAATCTTCTTTCCCTATTATGCTACTTATAACATATCTTAATTGATTAGCTATATAATACATCTTTATATTTGGAAGTCCCAACCCTCCTTTCTTTTGCATTTTATACCATCTCCCTTTGTTAATCCTTGCTTTTTTTATCTCCATTACAATAGGCATTTATCATATTTTGCCAACTCTTTATCTCTACTTCCGTTATTTTAATTGGTAACATTCTAAATAAAAAATTAATCTTAGGTAATGTCTTCATTTTAATAACCGCTATTCTACCAAACCATGAATGTTTAAACTTTCTATAAGCCTCTAATTTTTCATTATCTGTTTCTTCAAGCAATTAAAATTAATTTCTTCTAACTTTTCTAAATCTTTCGCAATATTAACTCCTAAATAACATACTATATTTTTAATCTTAAAACTCCTCCCTTTCCTTCTTATTATAATTAAATAACATAATTTCGGATTCCCCCAATTTACTTGTAATCCTGTAATCTCCCCAAATTCTCTCAAATGCTGCTTTATCTCCTCCACACTCTCCAGAGGATTTTCTGATGTCATTAATGTATCGTCCGCAAACATACTGATTTTTATCTTTTCTTTTCCTCTTATCCCTTTTAATCTCCCATTTTCCCTGATAACATTTGCCAAAATTTCTATAACTATTGCAAATAATATTGGGGAGAGTGAACACCCTTGCCTAGTACCCCTGGCTAAGGTAATCTGTTGTGTTAACCCATCATTAACCATTACCACTGCTTTATTATTTACATATATCTGATTAATCACTCCTATAAATTTATCTCCAAACCCAAATGTTTTTATGATTGTTTTTAATGCTGGCCATTCCACACAGTCAAAGGCTTTGAAAATATCTAATGCTATCAACCCTGCTTTTATATTCCTTTTTAAAATAACATTTATTATATTCAATACCTTCCTATTAGATTAGGCATTTGCTTCTCCGAAATAAATCCGCATTGATCTTTTTTAATATATTTATTTATAAAGGTGCTCATTCTTTTTGCCATAATTGCCATAAAAATTTTTGAGTCTTGGTTTATTAAAGATATAGGTCTATAAGAAGCTGGGTCCGTTAAATCCTTATCTGGTTTCGGGATTAATATGATCAGAGAATGATCCCAAGATGGTGGGGTCTTTCCTCCCTCTAGTATACTATTAAATAATACTTTCAATCTCGGTATCAATAACTCTCTAAATATCTTATAATATTCCAGCCCCAACCCATCTAAACCCGGAGATTTCCCTTCTTTTAATTTATCAATAATTTCTTCTATTTCATTTTCCCTAACTAAACCTTCCATATAATCCCTATCTTCCCCTTGTAATCTTATTTTCCAATTCTTCTCTACATACTCCACTAATCTTGCTGTGGGCCCATTTCTGATGCATATAATTTCTGATAAAATTCCTGAAATATATTTAATTTATCTTTCATTAAATTACAGCTTTTCCCTGTTTTATCTTTGATTGTCCCTATCGTATTCTTTGCCTTCTTCGACTGCGTGGACCTGGCCAACATCTTAGAGTTTTTATTACTGTATTCAAAAAATTCCCTTTTCAAATATAACAAATCCTTTTGCACTCTTTCTAAGTCCGCTTCCTCAAGTTCCTTCTTTTTAGCTTGAAGTTGAGTGTATAGGCTTTTATCTTTTGTTATTCTTAGTTGTTCCTCTAAATTCCTTACCTCCTTTTCAATCTTTTTACTTTGTGCTTCCTGTTGTCTTCTTAAAGTACTTCCTGTTGTCTTCTGCCGCTCCCAGACTGTGGAATGACTTGCCGGAGGAGACTCGTCAACTTAACAGTCTTTTAGAATTTAAGAAAGCCATAAAGACTGTTCTCTTCCGGCAGGCATATCCAGTGGAATTTTAGAATGTTTTAAGGATATTTTTAGGATGTTTTAGGATTTTTATGCAGTTTTAATAATATGTGTCATGTTTTAATCAGTTTTGTGTGTTTTATCATGTTGTTCCCCGCCTCAATCCAGATGGAGAGGCAGGTAAGAAATAAATTGTTATTATTATTATTATTATTACACGACTCCCTAATACATATCCCTCTTACTACCACCTTCATCGTGTCCCAGACTATCCCATGAGAGTTTTGCCCTATTTCATTAATTTCCCATATTGTCTGTATCTCTTTTTTCATTTTATCAATAATATTTTTATAATTTAAAATCTTTGTATCCATTCTCCACCTCTTTGCTTCTCTATAATCTTTCTTCATTCTAATATCCATACTCATTAATGCATGATGTGTGACTTTAATAACTCCTATTTCACAATCTATGATCTTAGAAATCAAATTCTTTGACACAAAAATATAATCAATCCTAGAATAACTCTTATATTTCGGTGAATAAAAGGTGTATTTCCTTTCTTCTCCTTTTATTAGCCTCCAAACATCTACTAATTCTTTTTCAACCATCACTTTACTTAATCCAGTTTTACCACCACCTTTTAAAGCTCTCATTATATTATCCTTATCCTTATCTTTATCCATCACCATATTAAAGTCACCAGTCATTACAATGTTCATTTTCCCCATATCTCCCACAGCTTTAAAAATTTTATCATAAAATTCCATCTGTTTTTCATTTGGAGCATAAACATTAATCAATACATATTCCTCCTCCCCCACAGTACAATATATTATCAAAAATCTTCCCATATCATCCCTCTTCACTTTTACTATATTGATACCACATTTTTTTGGAAATTATTATCGCTACTCTCGTTTTAGAAGTCCCATATGCCTTCTCATATATGCCCACATCCCTCATTCGATTGATGAGTTTCTTGTAAAAATATTATATCTGCTTTTTCTTTATTTAACATCGCTTCTATCCTTTTCCTTTTAATAACAGTTCCCAGCCCCTTAACATTTAAAGTTACAATTCTTAATTTATTTTCCATCTTCCCAACCATAATACTCTTTGTTGGTCTCCATATGTGTTACATTTAACCCCCCTCCCTCCCCCTCCCCCTACACTTACCCCAAATTTCTCCTTCCTCATCACCAGGAACATCCTGGGCAATAGTTCCCAAACCCTTTTAGAACTCTTCAGGACGGGGGGAGGCAACTTCACCACCCTGGAGTGACAGTAGATCTTCTTCTCCCTTTAGTTCTCTTCTTGCTCGCACGATGTTATTCTGTGTTGTTTCCCCTGCCACACAAATCTCAGAAATACTGGGTAACCTCAGCTATAAACAATAGCCTTCTTCCGCAGGGTTACTGTGCACATTCTCACACTTTTCCTCCATTGGATGGTTTGAGGACAAAGATAATTGTAGACCTGTATTGTTGTTGATTGAAGCATTGGTTGGCCCGCACGTCTAATTGCTTGCATTAGCTGTTATAATAATTTGCAAATTTTACAATTATGTCCCTTGGAAGCATCTCTCTTCTCTTGTTTCCAACTCTGTGGATCCTTTCAATATCCGAATCTTCCCAAGCCGTTTGGGGGTCCATCTCCTTAATCCATTTCATTATCTTATCTCTCAGTATCTTTGGATTTTCCACCTGCTGTTCCTGGAAGGCTCTGATTCGAATATTTACTCTTCGGTCTCTATCCTCCATAGCAATTAGACGTAAGTCCATTTCCCGTATTTGGATTCCTTGTTGTTTACTTATTTCTCTAGTCTCCTCCGTTTGCTGTTCCAAAGATGTCACTTTCTCCACTACAGCTTGAAAACCTGTTAATATCTCCTTCTGAGAGTTGAAAGTCTCCTTCTTGACCTCCTTCTTAAGATTTTCCTCCTGCTTTCCCAAACTCTCATTCATCATCGCTTTTATATTTGCCAGTAATTCCACTGACGTCATTTGTTGGCTTTCCTGTGGCTTGGCTCCTTTAGGAACAGCTCCTGGCTTTGTTCCAGTTTTATGATTGCCACTTCCGGTTTGAGACGGAGCCGTTTTCTCTTGTGTTTTCTCAGACATAGTTCTAGTAAGCCGAGCTAAATTCTTATCAAAAGGATGTAATCTAGTCTTTCTTGCCCACTTTGGAGAGGGAAAGGCCTTTTCTCCCCACTCTTTGCTCATCTGGCATTCAGCCAACTACTTCGGAGGGCAGCTTCGTCCCCGTATAACTTTTAAATCATTTTTTCAAGTCTTAAAGTCCTTATTATGCCTTTAAAAACAATTAGGTAGAGAGAGAAAAAAAATCCTCCGTGAGATTTATTTATTCAAACTGCCGGCCTCTGGCAGCCAGCCCAGACTTCTTTATCTGCTTTAGAAGCTGTTTACGTTAACCTCCCCCCACCAGTGCAGCATTGCTTCCAATTTATAAATCTGTTTTATAACTTACAGCCCATGCAGTCAAAGATAGGAATTTTTCTTTTTATTTTCAACGCTCCTTGAGATCCGAAAATGTCTACCGTTCACTCCATAGCCGAAGCCACGCCCCCAGATCATTTCCATTCTGACAGGTCTGAATGAGCGGACGTGGCGAGCTGTCATTCTGATCTGTCAGAGTGGAAATGATCTTTTAAAAAATCATATAAAATCGAGGGTTGGAGGGATTGATCTCAAATTTCATACACATACCTAGGCATACCCCAGAAGCACTGTCACCAAGTTTCAAGCCTCTAACTTTTAAAATACAGAATTTATAGGTATATTTATATGGCAGTCTGATAAAAGGATAAAATCACCCAAAAATTATCGTCTCCGATGATTATTGTAGGTTTTTCTATCATATCCTCACCGTTAAACACATGCACGATAACGACCTTCTTGTATCGTTATTGTACATTTTAACAATACGATTATCCCTAGTAAAGACTATAAATAGGAGCCTCTGACATCTGTAAAATGGAACTTCACCACCAACCTAGCCTGCAGTAAAGGGTGTTGTGGACTTGATTGGCCAGCAGATGGAGTCTCTCCATTGTTGTTCTTTTTGGGGGGGGGTTCCCTGTAACTGAATGGAGAATGTAATGTCTTGCTTTACTTTTAACCTTATCTATGTATTGATCTTTAACCTGTTAGATAATAAAGAAATAGACATTTAACCACTTGTGTTGTAATTGCTTCTGAAATCCAAACCATAATTAATTAGTAAAACAGGATGTGCGAATCAGCAAAAGTCGAGATCATTTAGATTCTCTAAATTCCACCTCAAAACTCATTCCAATGTTTCCAGAACAGATTATGAGCTCTTGCTTTTTTTTGGCATGAAAATTCATGCGTATATTTTCATGCACATTTCCCCAAATGTATGCCTCAATTGTTTGCATGTTTCAGATGTATGTGTTTTGTCCCATTGCTTAAGGCATGTCTGTGTGCATGTGGCAGACTTTACCAGTTCAGTCAGGTATGTGATCATATTTTGAAGTATCCGCCATATTGTCATTACCCAGGAGTCCAGTAGTGACATGGACCCGGGGGCTGAAAAACTAGTGGTGCCAACAGTGAAAATCCCAGCCTGAGCACCACTGCAGAACCCAAGACCCCTGTGCGTGAACTGCCAGAGACTCCTGAGCCTAAGCAACCATGGACATAGACACCACAACAAAGACCCTCTTATATAGTGTGTGTATTTGAGTGTGGAGGGGGGTTGCTGATATTTTTTGTTTTATGCTTTGCTATTAAGATTTTCATATGCCTTGTTTTCTTCTCTTTCCACAGTCTGTTTTGCAAGTAGAACTCTTTGATTTCATCATTATGAGTAGTAAAACACCCACAACAGCATTTCCTTCAACATTTGACAGGCGAAACAACTCTGTATGCTTTGTGTTAAATAAAAAGCAAGCCACATGAGTGTGGTCTGGTTCTAATACTCCACCAAAGAATATGTATGCCAAAGTATAGCTTTCCCCCTACAAACACAGTACTAATAAAATGACCCTGAGATGGCAAGATTGCTGCTAGTGTTGGGCCAAAACCTGCTCCCTATTTTCGGGAATTGTATCTCTTCCTGAGAAAGAGGCATTGGTTTTTTTCTGCCTCTTTCTTGGGGGGGAGGGAATTTGGAGAATTTTCTCTTTGGGGAGTGGAACAGGATTTACACATACGTTTTTTTAAGTGTAGCTGGTGGCTGAGTGCCTATTTTTTTTAGTTTTTCAAGAAACAACAACACTGCCTTCCTCCAGCATTTGGATGAGCCCAGCAGTTCTAAGTGAAAGCCTATTGGAGACCATATGGCCTCACCCTCTCCAATAATCATCCAGTAAGTACTCCTGGGCTCCTGAAAATGTGGGGGTGTTTTAAAAAGAAAAAGAAAAAGAAAGAAGACCCCTCAACAACTAGCTACATTAAAAAAAGTATGTGGAAAACCTGTTCTTCTCTCCAAGGAGAAAATTCTCCAAAATTCTCACCTCTCCCAGCCTCTTTTGCTCAAGTTTTTTGTTTTTTCACCACCCCCATGAAATGCCAAAAATGGAATGGTCAGAATTTTCAGCTCACTAATATCTGGAGCTGTGTGACAGGCAATTATATATTAGGTTAAAACCCCCAGTACAACTACAGTAACATACATTGCTAAAATGGGCATCACACCTATGCAGTTGGGTGGCAGAGTACATGTTTTGTGTGCAGAAGGTCCCAGGTTCAATCATTGGCATCTCTTGTTCGAAGGATAAAATAGCAAGGAAAGTGAAGGAACTCCGCCTGAGAGAACCACTGCCAGACACAGTAGGCAATACTGAATGACAAAGAGCCTGACCCTGGTATAAGCTAGCTTCTTATGAAATAGATGCAGGAAATGATGCATGTGTGACAGTAGCCTTATGCAGGTGTTCAACAACATGAAGGGCAAAAGTGGGCAGGGGGATGTGGGTGTGCACATAAGACCCAGCCCCAACATCCCTATGCGCCTGGTTGCCAATTAGACCTTCACATGTTGAGCACAAAAGTTTGAAAAGTGCAGATTGTGAGCTTTCTGCACGAGGCTGTTAATCAGAAGGATGAAGGCAAACAACTTGAAACTTAATCCAAACAAGATAGAAGTGCTTTTGATCATTCAATCAGGGAACAGGGATACAGCCTGTGCTGGATAGTTGTTATATTCCCCCTGAACATGCAGGCTTACAGCTTGGATGTGCTCTTGGGCTTGGCCCTGAACTTGGATTAGAGTGACCATATGAAAAGGAGGATAGGGCTCCTGTATCTTTAACAGTTGTATAGAAAATGGCATTTCAGCAGCTGACATTTTTATGCACCACAACAGTTAAATCTGCAGGAGCCCTGCCTTCTTGATCAGATACAAAAGATGGCAGAGCTCCTGCAGCTTTAACTGTTGTAACGAAGAGGGAATTTAACCAGGTGCTGCATGAGTACAAATGACACCAGCTGAAATTTCCTTTTCTATACAACTATTAAAGATACAGGAGCCCTGTCCTCCGTTTCATATGGTCACCTTAACCTGGATGTCTTGGTGGCGGCCAGTAGTGCATGCATATAAATGACACCTGCTAAAATTTCCTTTTCTATACAACTATTAAAGATACAGGAGCCCTGTCCTCTGTTTCATATGGTCACCCTAACCTGGATGTTTTGGTGGTGGCCAGTAGTGCATTTGCACAGCTAAGACTAGTGTGCTAACTACACCTGTTCCTAGAGATGGCCATGGTCACAGATGTCTTAGTTACATCCTGTCCGGACTACAGTAATGTGCCTTTGAAAACTATTCAGAAACTGCAGCTGGTCCAGGATGCTGTGACCAGACAATTAACTGGTGCTGGTTACAGGGAGCACTGACTCCTGGTCTGTTTCTGGGCAGAATTCGAAGTTCTGCTTATCTATAAAGCTTGGTCTTGGGACCAGGCTACCTGAAATTTCATTGTCTCCCCTATGAGCCTGCCCAGTTCCTAAGATCTTCTGGAGAGGCCCTTCTTTGAGACTGATGCCTTTAGAAGTGGGTTTGGTGGTAACATAAGAGAGGGCCTTTTTGGTGGCTGCTCCCAGGCTTTGGAACTCCCTCCCAAGGGAGGCTAAACTTGTTCCCTCTCTGCTATCCTTTAGCCAGCAGGCAAATACGACTTTATTCAAGAAGCCCTTTGGCCTGGAAGTGGGCAAGGTGGATTGGGTGCTGTTTTTATTTTGTAATTGTTATATTTTTATTGTACTTTAATGTGTTGTTTTATTGTTTTAACCAAACTTAATTATCTCTGTAACCTGCCTTGAGTGCCATTTTTTGGTAGAAAGGTGGAGCACAAAGAAAAATAAATAAATAAATAAATGCCTTCATTGAGCCAAAGGGAGTGGACACACCATTTAAGAAACTGCAGATTGTTTTAATCTTAAGAGCATTACCTGAATTATTATCTTTTAATGTTTTGCCGTCTTTGCCTGCTGTGACCTTCACTCAGTATTAATCTTCAAGGTACCAAGCTGACACATCCCAGCAGCTCATCAATTTTAACATCCTCAAAAGGTTAATAGCCTCAAAAGCAGCTCTGTTTCTCCTTCTGAAAATTCACTGGTCTAGATTTGACTCTATTACTGTGGTATAAATTGTTCTTATTCCACTGGAACTTGAAAACATACACAGAAATGGCTGCATACCTACTGTTTAGAATACGGGGAAATGTTCCTGATAGACACCTATAATACAAACATGGTGGAATAAGGAGGGATGTATATTACATAGCACGAAGTCCTGGTGGGAAGCATTCTTATGGTTTGATGCCAGGAGCCAATTAATTTGATTGCACCCAAAGGCAATTGGACATTAGCAACAGGAATGTCACATTATTTAATTCCATCTTTTAAATGATACTGCAAATTATAGCTTCACAACAATGAATTGGCCAATTCTGTCTGCTCTTGAGTTCCCTCTCTTTCTTCCATGTACACTGCATATTTGTAAGCCCTGCTTGGTAAGTAGGTAATAGCATTAAACCAGGAGCCTACCTTCATTTTCATATTTCATTTTGTTTCCTAAAGCAGCCTTAGGCAAGGCATCCGAAGCAGTGTGCTGTTGCACCAATCCTATATGTCATGATGAAATACAGTCATTTATGGGACACAATATAGCTATCAGAAGGAAACTATATTCTTCCAAATTGCTGTCCCTCGTTGCAATACATGTGACTAACAGAATAACTGGTGCCATGAGAAAACAGGAAGAGCGCTGAGCCAGTCATTTTAAAACATGCATGCACGAATAACACTGAGAAACTTGTAGCCATCAATAATTTGATTATTGGAATCCTTTTGAATCAGGGTTCAGGTCTGGTTCTGGAACAAAACCAGCCTTGGTTGCCTTACAGTGCAATGGTTTGGTTTGCACTCCAGAATCTTCGATTTCCCCTTAGGACCCCAGAAACAGAGACCCCGCCAGGTATTAGCAGAGGGTCAGGCCCAGTGCTTGTTTGGTCATATGTAGCCACCCTGAGCCCTATTTGGGAGAAGGGAGCCAGAACCAATCCATGCTCTGGATCAGCCTCTGCTGATGCTCCAGGAAGGGTTGGGTAGCAGGGGAAGCTATAAAGGTGCCTTAGTTGGTTCTGGGATGTGAAACCATTTTTTTGGGTTTGGTTTCAAATGCAATAATTATTATCTTCTAAATTGGTGAATCAGAACAAGAACTGTCACAAATTCTGCATTGTTAATTTCATAGCCGTTAATACAGAAGTCAATATGCATTTTTCTCTGTAGCTCCCCACCCTCCGCCTTTGAGACTTCAATATCTTTGACAAGACTGAACTTTTAAATTAGGTTAGAGTGAAGTGATGCACTAAAACAGAGGGGAAAATAATAATAATTTATGCACATCACACACAGACTCCTCACAACATATCCCATATGGAAATGCACGTGCTTGTAAGGTTTTGCACTCACAGTAACCACACCAAAGGAGGCCAGATTGTTGCATCTTTGATTTCAGAATGTGAGGAGAATGAGAGAGCACCCCTGCAATGAAATAAAGTCCCACTAAAAATGAAAAATAAAATGTAATTAGCATTTTTCATTTGGACACAACAGGGTACCAAGTAAACATAGGGGGGACATGTTGTTCATGATGCGAGAGAAGTTATGCATGTAAGACAAGGCAGTGGAAACTCTGCAATAAACTTATCCTCCTTTCAATCATAATTTCAGACCACAATATAGGTTCTGATAATAGAGAAAAGAAAAGGGAAAGAACCAAAAATCTCAGCTAAAATCCACACCACGTAATTGGGCTGGAAAAGCTCAAAACCTATCTAGGTAAGGCTGCAACTTATGAAGCAGCTGAAGCTGGTAAAACCCCCTAGGATTGTATCCAATGTTAGCCTAACTTAACTCCCATTTGTTTCAATATCCTGGTTCACATGACCACAGGGTGCTTAACAAGCCACAGTGCTGGTTGTATGCTGGCCAGATTTGCATAATTACCCCCCAATGGCACAGCTTCTTGTGTTCTCTGAACCCAGCAGGGATGGTGTGTTGGGCTGGGTTACAAATCACCCAGAACCTGCAGGTGGTTGTCGAGTAGTTTGTTACCCACCCCAACAACCCACCCTCAATGGGTTTGGATGACATGAGATGCTGCACTGGTGAGGATAATTATGCAAATCCAGATGGCATGCGGCCAGCACATGCAGGGTGGTTACTAAGTGATGGTGTTCACCACCCTGCAATTGTGCAAACCAATCCAATGGATCTATTCTAAGTAGGACTAACTTTGGATACAACCCATACCTAACAGTGTAAATTGAGCATCCAAGAATAATGCTGCATCTAAGAGTGCCCACAGACTGCACATTTCAAGGGGTGAAAAACCCTAACCAAAGCTATAATATACCATATCTGCCAAAACAAATATTCAAAATTTGACCAGTTTAGCAATGTTGTCCTTTTGTCTTTAACCAGTGCAAAATTCAAAGTTGCATTTTGAGTTTGACTGTTTTAACTCAGCATTAAAACATAAGAAGAGCCATGCTGTATCAGACCAAGGTCCATCTAGTGCAGCACTCTGTTCACACAGTGGCCAATCAACTGTCGACCACGGAACCACAAATGGGACATGTTCCCCAACATTCAAATGCTTTTTGGAATGTCTTGATTTCTTCTGATTTTTCAAGGCTCAAATTTGAAATCTTATAAGCTTTCAACTCTTAAGTACCAATGGCCATTGCATGTTACCTGTCAATAATAATAATAATAATAATAATAATAATAATAATAATAATAATTTTATTTCTTACCCACCTCTCCAGTGGGGTACAACAACAAATACAAAACACCATAAAATACATATAACTGATTAAAAACATATAAAGTGAATTCATTATTAAAAGGCATCTTAAAATTCAACTGGGTAGGCTATGAGATAAATAATACCATTCTGTGCCAACTACTGAGTCAACTATTGAGTAATGTTAAATATGAGTACATGCTAGCTATTAACTACTTCTCTGGGGAATCCTGTGTTCTTTAGAAGC
Source organism: Anniella stebbinsi (assembly GCA_029215795.1). NCBI lineage: Eukaryota > Metazoa > Chordata > Lepidosauria > Squamata > Anniellidae > Anniella > Anniella stebbinsi. Next base: position 196,354,865 of record JARDYH010000003.1, read on the forward strand.
TTTTCAATGAGAAGAAAAGCTGAAAGACATATGCCCATTGCTACTGATCTTTCTCTGCAATGCACAGGCACAGGCAAATAGTGCGTGTGGGTTTTAGGACAGGCTATCAATCAACAATGGTCATTGTGAGGCCCAACAATATTCAGCATCAAAATTGGCAAATGGACAAATTTGTTTTAATTTGTTTTCTCAGTTTAAGCTATCCGTTGAAATAGAATACTAGTTCCTTGGATATGTATAGACATAAGCAGGTGAGAGAGAAGGAGAGAGATTTTTGTGCACTTGACAAGGTTTTTTAAACAATGGGAAGAGGGGTCTTCAGGTATTAAGGCTACTTTTTGCCTGTATTGCCTAGTTGGTACTGGTGTCAGGATTAGGATATGGGAGTTCGCAATACAGCAACCATTCTCCAAACATAGGATGGAGAAAAATACCACAAGATCCACCTCTCCACAATGCTAGGGGTTTAATCCCCCATCAATAGTTTCATTGCCCCCTTTCAAGACTTTTTATGTACTTACTTCCATGTTGTCTTCATATATTTCCTGCTATTGAGCTCTTTTTGAAGTAGGTGGTTTTTCAGAACTCGTTATTTCATAATAAAACATGATGATAAATTCCTTTTTATCAGGAAAGGGACAAGAGATTAGTCAATAAGAAGCATGATTTTTACCCAATAAGCACATGAGGTTGGAGGATACAACTTAATCCATTTATTAACAAAGCTGCAGCTAGGGACGCTTTGGCATTATGCAAATCAAAGTGCGCAGAACAAAAGAAATCACAAGCTTATATAGACTATGGTTACAAAAGTGTATTAGCTTCTTCATTGGCCAGTGTCACTATCAAGTTAGGTTTCCAGTGAGAGTTAGTGTGTGCATACATTTGTGAATCATAGAATACCCGATATCTGACTGGCTATATGTTACTTGAAGCCTCATTGGTTAAAACTTTTCTCTTTGTTCTCTTAGCACATGGCAATCCCTTCCATTAAGGAATTCACGTTTGACACGTATTCAGCTTAGGCAGAGGAGGCGGTTTCAACCCTTTACCTGATACTGAAATAAAAGCAAACAGGAGGTTGGGAGGAGCATCTCTCCCAACAAGATGTAATTCCCGTTTACAGACATCATACTCACCTGTTCATTTTATTCTCACAAAAACCCTGGGAGGTTGGTCAGGTAGTGGTTGGCTAGATAGTGACAGCCCCAAATACACTCTGTAAGCATTGTGGCTGAATTGAGATTTTAACCTGGCTTTCTCTCATCCTAGGCCGTTTCTACACTAGGCTGTTTGCCTGGGATTGCCCTCCCTTCCTCCCTCCCTGTGCACCGATGGTGTGAATTAAGTACTTCTGGGATCGCCCTCCCTCCCTCTACACCCCTATGGTGTAGAAAGGGCCCTAGTCTGACTGTTTAACCAATTTACCACATTGGCTTTCTCTATTTAACAGCATCTTAGAAGAGCACAACTAATTTTGCAGTTATTTTCTTATCTTGTAAACCTGGCAATTGTAATAGATGTCTCATATGTTTCTAGCTATACAGAGACATAGGCTCAGTTTGGATGACACATTAGGCAACGGAGGAGGGGGGAAACAATCGTCAGTTGTGTTGCTTATTGTGTCGTCTGGAGGGCAACACACAACGCACACACAACTGACAGTACGTTATTCAGGCACTTTAAACAATGGAGCGAAACAACGGGCTTGCACGTTGTTTAGCCCGAAGCCCCGTTGTTTATAGTGTCTTCTGAATTCTGTCCCCCCTCTCTCCGTGGACTATTCCGTTTCGGAATAGAGTTCTGCTGCCTAGAGCAGCCAAAAACACCCAGCAGCTCTATGCAGCCTGCAGAACTCACGGTGCATGCTGGGATACGGCTGGGGGACACAGGGAGGAGAGGCTGCAACCAAAATGGCCACCGCAAGTTCCTTGCAGCTGGGCCGTTTGCCGGTTCCGAGCAGCACTGGCTGCAGCCGTAGTTAATATTAGGTTGCCTCTGTCAGCCACTCTCACACACACACGGACACACACATACATACATACATACATACATATATATAGGTGTTGCGACCTTTCCCCCCAGTTTCTCATAAACAGTTTAGCCACCCACTACTGGTTCTCAGTTGTTAACCTTTCCCCAAACACCAATTGCCTCATAAAGAACTTCTTATGTAAAATTTGACTGCAGAGTCATCACCCTTCCATTTCAACTGGATTGAACTCCAATATAATACAGCATTTTTAGTGCCAACTCATTTGGGGACTGAATCAAATAACAACTGAAGAAATCTTTCTTCAGTGAATGCATAATATATTTTCTTTCTCTTGATCATAAGGCTCCTTTGAATTACAGAGAAATATCTGAAAGCTATTGACAGAACCATTTAAAAATAAACAAAACCAATTCTCTTGACCACTTCGTCCTACCTTAACAAAGTAAAGGAAAAAAGCAAACCATCACAATCCATTTACCAAAATGAGATATAGGCTGCCTTAAGTATATCTGCAATCTGAACCTAAAATTGTATCACCATGCTCAAAAGAGAGCCCATTTGCAAACACTTAGCATCAGGTAATATTCTGAAGCTTGGCCTTATGCCTTATTAATGATGTAAATTTATCCATTGGAGTGGATGCAGCTTGGCGCCAGGAAGGATTACATTTTCTTCTCTGAACTCATGCAATTATTTGAATAGTTGGCTACACCGCTGGAAGCTGAGGGATGTAATTTATCAGGTAAATAATCTCTTAAACCAAGCTAAGAGTAATGGTTCACACCTGCCAAGATTGTGATAACACTGTAAAATATAACAGAAGGTGGTTTTTGGTGCCTACAATAAGGCTAATGGATGTCATCTAGGAATGTGAACAGTCTAAATATGTAAACACATTCTTTTCTTTAAATTTAAAAATCATTAAAAATCATTAATGCTAATATAATCTCCCCCATCTACATGGAAGCATATTTAGAGCAGGGGCATATAGATCGTCAGGCTTGGGGCCTTCTAATCCTTTTTTCCTGCAGTCCCAGTCCAGTCCTCTGGGTGGATTACTTTGGTATCACTGACCTTTCCCTGACCACCATCTGTTTCGCAGCTAGGGATGGACGAACTCACCTCCGTCCATGCTTGCCAGGGACTTGTCAAAACACCACCACTGCATGCCCTGCTCACTGTGTGTGCTGCTGGAGGACCCAGTGAGTGCCCAGTGAGCATTGTGGGGCCACCCATCCCCTTAGTGAGTTGCCATTTTGTGTAAAAATGGCAGCTTGAGGTTTTCCATAAATGTAATGTTGTGTAAATGGCCCCTTTATGGCTGTCATTTTTATAACATTACATTTCCGGAAAACCAGAGCTGCCATTTTTACCCTAAATGGTGATTTGCTGAGGGGTTGGACAGACACCAGGTGCTCACTCGATGCTTGGCAAATGGGTCGAGCAAGCATGTGGCAGCTTGGCAAATGGTGTCCAGGAGGCTGAGTGCTGGGAGTCCACCAGATTCCACCCCCCGCTTTTGGACTCCCATGACGTCCCTATTTGTGCAGTGTTATCTATTTATTTTATTTATTTATTTATTACATTTGTATACCGCCCCATAGCCGAAGCTCTCTGGGCGGTTTACATAGGATTAAAAACAATTAAAAACAATATACAAAAATTAAAACAGCAAAAACATACAACATACAAGGTTGAAATGGCTCTTCTAAGGCTTAGGTTTTGGCAGTAAAAGCTTTAAGCTGCGATATGCGAGTGTGACCGTATTTGGCAAACCAAAAAAGAGGACACCCTGTGGGGGTGGGGTGGGAAAGCGGCTTTCCAGGGCCTCTGGGAAGTGCATCATGCCCCCCCTTGCCACCTTAAAGGCCCTGGAGTGGAGGAGGGGAAAGTGTGTCATTCCTGCCCCCCACTGCTCCAATTGAGGCCTTTTCTATAATGTCCAGGAAAGACACACTTTCCCTTTAAGGCCCTGATTGGAGCAGCGGGAGGGAAATGACCCACCTCCAGAAAGCACATCATTCCCTCCCACCATGCTAATGGCAGCCTTCAAGGGGAAAGTGTGTCTTTCCAGGACATTGTAGAAAATGACAGAAAATCCCCCCTGACACCCAGGATGGAACAAAAACCAGGACAAATCCGGGGAAATCCTGACAGTTGGTCACCCTACGATATGCTGGTGTTCTTTGTATTTTGTGTCATGCTCCTTTTGTCTTTGGCTCCAACCACCACGGGAATGTGGCTCCCAAGAGTTTCTCTGAAATGGAATTCAGCCCTTAGAGTGAAAGAGGGGCAATACCATTGATTTAGAAAGTAACCACATTATCTAATAAGCTCTGCATTGTTTCTAAACAATCCAGCCACCCCTGAACAAAACCTAAAACCCATTAAAAATATTCCAGACTGGGCTCACAGGAGTAAACCATGAGTGTAGCTAAGGATAAAATACTGGAAATTACAGTTACAAACTGTGATTCATACATGTGATGATTACCAGCCCAAACTAGTTAAATGAAGTGTTTGAAGCTTCCAGCTTTATAGCAGTATGGTCCAAACTCTTAGAAAAAAGGAAAGGGAGCAGTGTGTATGTAGGGGTGGGGGAATAAAAAGGAATGTATAGCTACCTATTCCAAGGAGAGATCTGAAGACCAGGTTATCATGGATCCAGAGGAAGGTTGAAAGAGATCTCTCCTAGAGTCCTAGGACAGATCTATACCAAGCAAGATATGACACTTTGAAAACGGTTTTAGAACTGTATATGGAGTGTGTCCTGGGCCCCAACAGTTGTCACTACTGTTCTAAACCGTTTTAAAGCAGTAGTGTAGATCCTGCCCTAGGGTGTAGAACTCAGCAAAGTCCAGGTAGGGAAAATTATTAATCCAGGTAGAGAGTGTAGAAAATATTTTAAAATGAAAAGTGCTGTGAAGCCCTACTTTCACCAGTGAGCAAAAACAAATAGGGGGTGAAAACTGCACCAAGATGCCCAGGAGCCAGGCACCTGGGGCAGAGGAACTCAGCTTGGGAAAAGATAGCCCAAAATAGTCTCAAAGCCAAAGGAAAACATATTCCAAAAGAGAAAATAGGACTCTTCTTTTTTCAAAAGGGAGGCAAGAACCAGGCTGAGTCTGCTTCTCAGACTTCAGGCAGCAAAACTCTCTGCCCTAAAGGAAAGTCAGGCCTGCTTATGAACTAAAGTGTCACTCCCATTCAGTTCCATAGCTTCTTTGTGGTAGGGTCTGGTCATGCTGAGGGGATTGCTTGTCCACGCACACACACACACGCACACACACCACAGAAATTCACAGCTGCTGCTGTTTGCTGCTTTTACTTCAGATGGCAGTTATTCTCTCTTTCACCTCCCCTCACCCTCACCATTCTGAGTGCTGCTTTCATTAGCAATGAAAATATATATATTTAAAAAAAGGAAATTGAATTTTAAAAAACGAAATTCCATTCCACCTAGTAGAGTAGAAATGGAGTCTGGAAACAGCAATGGTTAACATGTGGTGGCCATCTTGGCCTGGCCAGAGGTGGGCACAAATGGTTGCCAATACTTTTTCAGAAACACTTTTGCGTGACTGAGGTTTTTTTTCTTTTTTCTGTGAACTGCTCTTTCTCCCTCAGTCTTTAATCAATCTTCCTGAATTTTTCAGGCTATGTAAAATATGCATTTTTTTCTGGCACATGTAATTTTCAGGAAGATTGGTGAAAAAAATCTTGATTTTATGAATGTTAAAATCCCCCAATTACCCTTTTATAATGATAGAATACTTTTTTCCCCTTTCAAAACTAAGGAGGCACAGCTGTGTGTATGTGTAGGTCTCTCTGTACTGCTACTACAGAGAGATCAGTTATTATTATTTACAATATTTACAATATTTATATACCACTCCATTATTTAACACAGATTCCAGAGCGGTGAACATAGGTATGAACAGTAAAAGAAAGAAGATTTAAAAAGCAAATTGAAATTGTACAATTTAAAAACGAAGGAACCAGAAAAAAAGTAACTAGTCAGTTGAGGAGGGCTTCTCAAAACACAGTTGTTTTCAGGAGGTGCCGGAAGCTGCCTAGTGTTGACACCTGCCTGACCTCCTGTCAGATGTCAGGTGCTTCATGAACAATTCACTAGGCTGGCCTAGTGAATTGTGAGTTGAAAGCTTGGCAATTGTTGTGGGAAAGTCTGTCTCTGTTCTGTGCTTATCTGTGGCTGCTAGCCGAGGCCTTGAGTTTCTTGAGAACAAATGTATATTTACAAAAGGTGGGGGCTATCTTGCAAGCTGTCTCTCACATAGTGTCGTCATCAAGAGGAGGTTGAACTGTGCTGCCCTGTTGGCACATGAGTTTGAGTTACGGGCCTGAAACCCTGTCTGTCAAAGTGGCTTGGAATTAGCCAGCCTCCATCCTATACAGTGGAACGAGCAAAGGGGAGGCCCTTTGCTAGGAATCATCTGTTCATCTGTTCGACTGTTCTACAATTACCATCTGTTCTACGCTTGCCATGAAACTCCTCGTGTTTGGGATTCTATCTGGTTTGGAGACGTTGGATGCACTCCGCACATGTTCTGTTGCTATTTGGACTTGGAATTTCTAAGAACTATGCCATGAAAAGTGCTCTTAGGCTTTTCATAGATTTGGACTTGCAGATTACTGTTCTGGATTCATGTTCTATAGCCTGTTTTCCCTGAATGGAGCCAAAGTACGGGCACAGGGAAACTCTGAGGCTGATGGTTGCTGTTCTGGAATTGTGTGTGTGTGTGACCTGCGAGAGATCCTTCCTCAGAGCCAAAGCTACGAGCAGGGGAGGTTTCCTAGGTCGAAGAGGTTCGTCCCCTGACATCTTGCTTACGTGATCAGCTCAGTGTTCCTAGCAGGCTGAGTTTGGTTTGGTACAAGATGATCTTGTCTACTGTCAGATTTCATGCACGTCTGTGCTGGGGTTTCTCCTTTAAGTTTTGCTCGTGTTCCTGATGAGTCAGTGTGTGTGGCCACTCCTGACTGTTTGCATGGGACAGGGGCTAACTCGAAATGTCTCCCCCTGAGTGATTTGCTGTTCTCATTAAGCCATTGTATCTGAAAGCTATCTGGTCCGTCTTCAGCTTCAAGTGTGTGTATGCAGAAATGAAACCGTTATGCTTGAATTCCATGTGATTTCACAATAAAAGAAGTCTCACTGTTTTTGGAGTGTGTCAGTTTGCCTAAAGTTCGTGAGCAGAAGCCTGGGGGTGGGCTTGCGTCACGACACCTCCAGGGGCTGAGAGTTCCACAGAGAATGGGCCACTATGCTAAAGGCTCTTCTCCTGGTGGATTCCAATCATGCCACAGGTCCATGTGGAACTGCCAGGAGCATGCCTTCCGACGATTTCAGTATCGGGCAGGTTGGTAAGGGAGAAGGCGCTTGGTATTCTGGTCCCAAGTTGTTTAGGGCTTTGTACACTAGTACCAAAACCTTAAACTTGGCTCAGTAGCCAATAGGCCACAGTATATACGCCCTTTACCACATAGTTATTTCAGAAGGCCACTGTCATATTGATCCCAGAGAATGAGAAAAATAAAGAAGATACTTCTTTTTCAGCTTTATACAGCTTCTTTAGCTAGAATAATTGTTTGTTTAGCAACTTGCTATATAGTGGAATTAGTCACCTCTTTCCACCTCTTTCCAAAACCCAGTATAATCCACTAATTCTTCTACTTATCCAGCTTATTCTTTTTAAACGTATCTCATCAGGATTGTCAGTTAATCAATTCTACCTGAAAAGGCCCCCAATGCAACTAACTTTGTTTCAATCTAATATTGATAGGAACCCTGCTAGAACAAGACGATGCAAGCAGTTTATTTTAGTTCTCATCTGTTCTGTTAAATCTTCCTGACCTAATCATCCTCTGAAGTTCTAGTAAGCTCTGTGATGAAATTACTCTTTACATCTTTTCATAAATGTCTTATTTCTGTCAGGAAATAATAATCTGGTTTATGCTGCCTCTCAAGTTTGTTGGACTATCTGCTGAAAAATCAACTCGACATAGGACAGATATATGTTGATTTGTAAATTCAACATATTTGCTGTTGCTGTTGTTGCTGTTGTTGTCAACCAATGGGATTTTGATCTGAGAGAGAAAGATGGCAGAGTTCACAACCCACATTCAGAGCAAGGGAGAAGGATAGAGCCCGTGGGATGCAGCAGAAAATTGCTGAACTTCTGAAAGTGTAGGGATAGAATCTCATCTGGACAGGTTTAGGTAAGCCATTGGCAGGGAATTATGGTTTTCCATCCATAGGAAGAGATTGGAGGGAAGCAGCCATACTCCACAGCATTAAGATAAATTAACAAAGGAACCTCAGACTTGCAAAGCTGGTGCCTATCCCTCCCATTGTTAGGGTATGTAAAGATAGAAGCATCTGTTTTCCTTCTTTGCTCAAGTACCGTAAAAATAAATTTACTTTTCAATTGTTTGTTTTATTGTTGGTATGTGCTAAGTAATCGTTCATAATTTTTAAAATGTCATGGCTTCTTTGTAGTCTTTCTGTTTTTAGTCTGCAATCCTATACCCCTGGGAGTAAGTCCCATTTAACTCATTGGGGTTTACATCTGAGTATACATACATAGGATTTACACTATAAATTAACTAAAACATTTCACTCCATCTTTCAATTCAAAAACTCCAAAGAAGCTTACAAAATATAATAATGATACTAGGGATGTGCACAGCCAAAATTATCGTATCATTATCGGAAATTCTGACATAAAAAAAAATCGGATCCGATCATATCGGTGGGCTACCCAGATTTGATCGGATCAGAAATCCGATAAATATCGGAAATTCCGATACGATAACAGTGTTTTTCCCCATAGTTTTGCATTGGGGGAAAGAAAGCTTTCCCCCAATGCAAGTCTATGGGAAAAAACAGTGGGCAGGCACTCCCTCCACTCACACTCCCTCCCCCCACTCGCGCTCCTTACCCTCCACCGCCCCCACCCCGTAGTACTGCCAAACAGGCTTTCCAGCCTGTTCGTCAGTACAGAGAAGTGCCGAGTGATGTCGTCATCACTCGGCGCGGCTCTGTACTGATGAACAGGCCGAAAAGCCTGTTTAGGAGTACTATGGGGAGCGGCAGCAGATAAGGCCCAGGTAAGGAGTGCAAGGGGGGAGGGAGGAGTTCCCCTTACCTGGGCCTTGTCCGCTGCTGTCCGCTGCTAGGAACTACTGAGGACTAGGCTTTGCGGCCTAGTTTTCAGTAGAGCGACGATGCGCCGGGTGACATCATCACCCTGCGCGCTGGCGCTATACTAAGAAGTAGGCTGCAAAGCCTAGTTCTCAGTAGTTCCTAGCAGTGGATGGCAGCGGACAAGACCCAGGTAAGGAGTGCGAGTGGGAGGGGGGAGGGTGGGCTGGCCCTAGGTCCGATAATCCAATATGTTTGATAGTTATTGGACATATGGATTTCGGATCGGATCAGATAGGGCCTGAGGGAATGTGTATCGTCATCGTTAATCGGATGTCCAATAATGACCTTATCGGTTCATTATCGGCCATCGTAACGATACGATACACATCCCTAAATGATACTATGGATTATTCATCCTGCTTGATCAATGCTTAGTAGAAAAAGGGACTGCATGGGGGAAGAAAACCCATTACTGGATATAGGTATGCCTGATCCATGTGGACTCGCAGAATCTTGATCTCTGCACTGAGTACGTTTGGGGAGAAAACAAGGGGAACATAAAAGAGGTCACCAAGGACTTAAGGAGTCCTAAGTGGGTACGTTAGATTTTGAAAGGTGCATAACCAATGGTTATGTCTAGCAGTGGTGGCAGAAAAAATGTCATTATTATTATTTTGTTAAGGAAAATGGCACTAATAGAGGGGGGAAAAGCATTCTTATCTAGTAACTTGATGCCTCAATTTGTATGGAACTTCCTTTACAGGTGGAACTGCCAGCATATAAATCCTGTTCTACCACAGACACAATTACCATTCATTTGATATATCTCTTACTCAGTTACAGTTGCTTAGAAACTAACTACATGTGAATATTTAGGACCTTAGGAACTCACATTATTGTGTGTGTGTGTGTGTGTGTGTATATATATATACACACATATATGCAAAGGTAAAATTCTGGTCATGTAGAAAGTTACTATGTTCAGATTCTTTGCAAGGGAGCATCTCATCTGGAATCCCAACATCTGGATAATGTCACAATGCAATTTTACTTAGAAAATGTATGCCTGATTAAAATGTGCTTGATTTGCTATTTAATGAAGGAAAATAATGAACAAAGGCTGATTTCCCTTTAGTTCATATTGAAAAGTCCTGAACCATATATTTATGCTGCCTGCTTTTCATATACCAAGCCATGCCTCCATTTACACTCCAGACTGTTTGCATGTTACAGTCTTCCACACATATCCAATGAATATTCATAGAACTTTCAAATGTATGCTGTTTTATATCTTGCAACTTTTGCACCTACTTGAGCCCAAGGAATTTGCCCTGAATAAAGTACTGCCAGAAATCTTCAAAGTGTGTATGGGAAGAGGGAGAAGTCATGAATATGTCAGGCAGCAGAGAAAACATTATGTACAAAGTTAGGAACAAGTGCAATGTTTTCCAGAACTGTGATACAACGAATTGCTATATTAGCTATGGGATGTTGGGAGTTGGCCAACAATTGAGAGCCCACCTGGATGTGGGCCAGAGGCTGTCAGAAGGATTACTCAGGTTCATTTGGCATCAAATTCCAATATAAGATGATTAGCAAGTGTTTATAAAACTGAGTCCATTTCTAGTGAAGCATGGAGAACAAGCAGCAAATAAGAGAGGCTGGGAATTGAATGTGTGAATGCATTTAACATGCCTGGTTTTCTTTAAAAACAACAGCTGTTAGTGTGTATTGGGAAGGGAATCGGGATTGGGACTGAGGAGCATAGGTGGTGGTAGTGAGGGTACACCATGATCCTGATGAAAAATGCACCCAGTGCTGGCTGCTACTCATCTTGGAATAGGATAGACAAACCTGCCATTTTCAGTTTCTCTCTGTTTCTCATTTTTCCAGTTAAGTTTGTTTTGTCCGATTTCCATATCAGTCTGACATTTTTTAAAACAAATCATAGGCATTTTCGTGTTCTCTGAATACCGTATTTCATCGAATGTAAGATGCCATTGAATGTAAGGCGCACCTTAATTTCAGGGCCACCAACATGGAAAAAGTTTTGCGTAGATTCTAAGATGTACCTTAATTTCAGCACCCCTTCCACCCTTCCCCCCTCACCTCCATCACCATTGCCCATCCTCGCTGCCGCTGCTCCGCGCTGCTGGCAGCGCTCGTCTTGGCCTCCCAGTAACGATGCCTTGCCAGGCCAAGGCGAGCGTTGCCAGTGGCACGGAGCAGCGGCAGCAAGGACAGGCAATGGCAATGGAGGGGAGGGGGAGGGGGAGGCTGAGGCAGCAGTGATCAAGGTAAGGGGAAGGGGGGAGGGGGAGGGGGAGGGGGAGGCTGAGGCAGCAGTGATCAAGGCAAGGGGAAGGGGGGAGGGTTAGGGCCACGCAAGTCCCCTCTCCCCCACGCAAGTCCCCCCTCCCCCCTCACAAGTTCCCCCTCCCCACTTACCTTGATTGCTGCTGCCTCGGCCTGGGAAGGCTTCAGTACTGGGAAGGAGGCCGAGGCAGCGGGAGAAATCTGGCGATTGCAAGATGCCATTGATTCTAAGATGCACCCCATTTTTACAGATGTAAATATGGGAGAAAAAGTGCATCTTAGAATCGATGAAATATGGTATATGCATTTTTGTATGCATTTTTGCAAAATATACACATTGCCACCATTTTTCTAATCTAATGTGACTTTCATACATCTTTGGGTGCACCTTCCTCCAATAGGTACAAATTGGTACCAAATTTTTGATTGGAGAACTGCATTGCAAAATTTAGAGAAGTGAGAATTTTGAGAATAACTTATTTTCACTTCACCATTAGGTTCAAAAGTGAGAAATTTGGTAAGTTTGCATTTAAATGTGAACTGAGAGGATTTCTTTCCCATTCCTATCTTGGGTTGGAAGCTGCCATTTGTGCCAAAATTAATGCATTTTAATGTATCATCTAGATTGACCCTGAGATGTGACAACTGAGCTGAAAGGAGCAAGGGGTGTGTGGTGTTCCATCATAACATCCTGGAAGAACATCCCAGATTGATTCTCTCTCTCTCTCTCTCTCTCTCTCTCCCACACAGAGGAGAGATTTCTAGCTAACAAGAAAGCTGGGATGGAAGAGTTCTCATTGAGGGAAAACTTAGAGCTTCTCTACGTGGTCACTCATGGAAGTTTGATGGTTCCTTACATGATGTCATCAACCTCCAGGACATCTCCCGCACTATCCCCTTTTATTCCACTTTCAAAAAGGTGGAGATAAGCTGAAACATAAATAAATGCAGAATATCAGCAGTGTGTAATGCCAGCCATAGTGCTAAAATACAGTCACTAGATGGTGTTGTTTCATTGGATATATAGAGCATTGCCAAGAAAGGAAGTTTTCAATTCCAAATCATGTGTTCACCATCTAAAGAAGTCCATCGTAAACCCGGAAAGGCTCCAGAAGAAGAAAGCCCAGTAAAACTGTGGTGGGTTTGCTTAATGTAGAGAGACCCTGAAGCTAGATCTATGCTAGTGCTTTTTAATGGCATTAAAGTGCACTGAAAACAGTTGAGGCACATTGTGCATTCTGTATACCACTTTTCTAGCATTATTTCCCACTTTTTATTCCATAATATCCAAAATGCTGCAGCAGATATGATTATGTGAACTATGAGGAATAATGTGTAAAAGGGATACAGCATCACCATGATGGGAACGTATCAATATGACATGAAGTATAGATCTGGCCACTATGACTGGAAAGCATTTCTACTTCTGCCTCTGACCTGAAATAACCCAAGACTTAAAGATGCTGGCATCTGACAGAGCAATCCAAAGCTTGGCTTTGGTCAAACAAGGAATGCTCAGGCCAAGGATTAGTCAGTAGCCCAGCGAGCCAAATCAAAACCAATAGATCAATAGGAGTTAAGAACTATGTGTTCTTTATCAAGTCAGATGTCTTGATAGATGCAGTGTTCAAAGGCTGTTGCTTGATGGTTTCAGCGAAATTAGGAGCCAAATACGCTCACAAAGTAATTATTCTGATTGTTTTAGAAGTGCTGGAAGCATTTTCCCTCTTAATGTTGGTAGTCCTACAGCCATAGTGTACAATGTGGTTTCCTGGGAGGGGGGTGACTGGGGAATGCTGAGAGTTGTATGACTTTTTTCTGTCTAAATATGCATAGGGTGGTGCCCTAAATCAATGTGTGGTTTCACTTTCCTCAAAATGACAGCCTTACATCTCGACTTGCCAAATTCTTTAGAATCACTCCAAATATTGTGAAATACTGGTAATCCTGTTCAGTTCTGATAAAGGCTTTTCTGTCTATTGAAATTAAAGCAAACCAGGTTTATTTGCCTGAAGTTTATGTGCCATCCCAATTCTAGGTTTCTCACCTCAAACAATATTTTTGTTAAAAATTTACAATTCTGAATACCAAGGTTACATCTCTCTCTTTTCTTACCTCAAAGCTACCTAGTTACCCTTTGTAAAGATGTATTTTTAAAAAAACAACATGTCAGTCTCTACTGGTGACATACATTAGCCAGTTTTGGGGTACACCTGACGTGATTTCTTGTATGTATTTGAACACCCAAAACCTATTAGAGCATTTTTTTATCATATCAAAGAGGTCACCAGAAAGAAAGCACTTCCCTTACATTAGTTGCGGGGGGGGGGGGATCATGTCCAATGCCTTTCTCGTATATTTTAAAAGTTCAATAACCAGGCAGTCTCCTGCAGTGCTCTCCTTTTCAGCAGCTTTTAAATGCAACTTTCCATTCCTCTCCCATTAGGTAACATTTAGGATGTTGTTCACTAATGCCCATTGTACTAATGGGACATACTCCACATATTTTTATCTCTCCTGTGGTGACACCTGACATAATGCAGGCCAAAATGGCTGCTGATAGGAGGAATTTAAGAAAACCATATTCATTTCTTCTGGATATATAATTGCCCCTACAGGCGTCCTCTTTATGAGAGTCTGGCAGTTACTTCTTTCAGCATTTTTACTATTTTTCAGTTAATGTCTTTTTACCTCAGTTCCTCCCTCTTGCAATATTCACTGTCTTTCATTACCATATATTGTGTATTCTGTATTGTGTCATTGGAATTATTTATTGTAAATAGCAAATAGGTAAGTTGTCTGCTGGGTTCCATTTCAAGGTTGTTGTTTTTAAATGGACGCTCAACAATTTATTTTCCCCTGTGGAAAAAAATATGATAATTTTTATTTTGAGAAACCTATATCATTACCTTTCACTATGGTCTGAAGATACTCTATAAATATTATTGCTGAGAATTGGGTTAATATGCCCACCTCTAAAAGACTAGTATTATGGAGCAGTTGGTGTCTGAAATGATCCGTCACCCACTCACTTCATTTGGAACAAGACCTCTGAAGAGGACCTTAAAGTTCAGGTAAGTATATCCAGGAGAAGGCAATTTTTTTGGCGATATCTTAGTCCTAAACTGTTAAGGCTTTAAATGTTAAGACCAACCTTTGAAATTGGACCCGGAAACAGGCCAGAAGTTGGCTCAGGCATAGCTATGTGTAGTAATGCAGTGTGTACTAATGTATATAGAGCTCATTCCTATGACAAGGGACTGGCTCAGACAGGGTCAGTACACATGGAGAGCCCTTTTGGACATCGTCTGAGCAGGTGCATGTTGGGAAAGCATTTCTGCTGTGGGCATTTGTGGGGCCAGGATAAGGCCCCAAGCCCTTGAGTGTGGTTAATGTGAGGGTGAGCTTACTTGCTCAACTTGCAGCTCACCCCTAGGCCCTGCTCTTCAGGCAACATCCTTCAGTCCCAGGAACTTTCACAGCAGCATTTTTATAATTTTTCATATGAGATAAGACTATCATCTGGGGAGCTGCACAGCAGACTGTCTCAGCTTCAAGGCCTAATAGGGAAAAAGAGAGGCCCTTCCCCAGTCTCCAGAAAAGAGAGAAAAACTAAACCTTGCAGGCCTCTTGAAGATAGATACACACATTCATATTACTCTGTGACAACCCCTCTTATGAGTTCTTCCAACATGTGATGGGAGGGTCATGTGAACTGGCCATCAAAGGAGTAAGGACAGGACAGAAACAGGTGAAAATGTCTTCCGACCTAATGTCCACACAGTCAATGTGTGAATGAGGACTGGGGCCATGCCAACTATTTCCACCAGGGGGGGGTGTAGTGTGGCCATGGATCCTCTTTTACAGAGGACAGTTCTCTATTTGAGAGGACTGTTCTTTATCTTGAAGGGATCCCTTGCTTGAAGAGCTGTCCATCTAAAGTTCAGTTTAAAGTTAATTCAAATCCAATCCAAATCCAAACCGTCCCTCCATCTGAGGCCCATTCTAATACATTTGCTAGGCACTTCTGGGAGAAAATCTTTTGCATCTATTAGGACTTAGAGCCTATCTACACAGTACTTTGGAACGTTTTAAATAGTATTTTAAAACATTCCAAATAGGTGCGTTCCAAAATGTCTTAGGCCACATTAATGAGTACTCACGTTACAGGAGAAAAATTCTTCAGTCTTCAAAGCGGTGTGTGCGGTCTCACACCCTTCTGTCTGTCTCTTTCTGTTTTGTTTTTACAATGAGTTTAGGGCACGGCATTGTGGGTGCTGTTGTTCACTCACCCACTTCCTCCTCAGCCCCTCTTTCTTCCCCACCAATTAACTGCTAAGCATTTGGGTGCTGATAAACAAAGCACTGACTTCATGAATCACAAACGGTAAGGAAAGACACATTATTTTACTTAAAACGATTTATTAAAAGTAAAAACCGTTGTATATAGCTGAAGTGAGTTTTAAAAAACCTCGAGTATACAACGTTCAAGAGAATGTGTCATGTGGCCCAAAGAGTTTTCGTAACCCTTATAAAACGTTACAAAGCTAGAGTGTAGATAGGCTCAAAGACTCCAGTCTTACGGCAGGTGAATGGGGCTGAAGTATTCAGAGCACAGCCTGGTCCAGTTTTCTTGGGTGAGTTTCAGTTGGTACAACTTGAGGACATTGACAAGATGCTTGGACAGGTTCATGCAACCACTTCTGTATTGGATCCTTGTTCCTCTTGGCTTCTAAAATTGGCAGGGAGGGAACAGCCAGATGGGCAAGGGAGGTGATTAATGCCTCCTTATGAGACTGAGTAGTCCTGGGCTGCCTGAAAGAAGTGAGACCACTCTTGAAGAACCCCCCCCCCCCCCGAACCTGGAAAATCTTAATAATTTCAGGCTGGTGGCAAATGTTCCTTTCCAGGGCAAGATCATTGAGTGGATGATTGCCAACCAGCTACAGACACTCTTGGATGAGACTGATTATCTGGATCCATTTCAGTCCAGGTCCAGGTTGGGTTTTGGCATGGAAATAGCCTTGGTTGTCCTGTATAATGACCTTTGTCAGGAGAGATACAGGGTAGTGAGACCCTGTTAATACTCCTGGATTTCTTGGCAGCTTTCAATACCAATGACCATGGTGACCTTCCGGGATAACTGTCTGAGCTGGGAGTAAGAGGTACTGCATTGCAGTGGTTTCACCCTACTTGGATTGTCAACTCCAGAAGGCGGTGGAGGAATATTGCTTGGCCCCAAGGATTCTCCAGTAAGGGGTTCTGCAGGGGTCAGTTTTGTTCTATTCAACATCTACATGAAACTGGTGAGTGTGGTTATCTGGAGTTTTGGAGTGTGCTGTCATGCGTATCTGTTAACCCCTAAATTAGATTACTGCAAAGCGCTCTAAATGGGGCTGCCTTTGAAGATGGTTTAGACCTATAAAGCCTTACACTGCTTGGGACCACAATACTGGATGCAGTGCTTCTCCCAGTCTGAACCTATCTGTACGCTATGTTCATCATCTAAAGCCTTCCTCCAGGTGCCTCCTCTGAGGGCTTTCTCTGTCGTGGAGCCCCACCCAGTTCTGGAATTAGGGTGACCAAATAAAATCCAGGTCAGGGCTCATGTAACTTTAACAATTGTAGAGAAAAGGGAATTTCAGCCAGTATCATTTGTTTGCAATTAGTTCCTGGTAAAATTCCCTCTTCATCACAACAGTTAAACGTGCATGCACTATACTAGAGTGACCATATACAAAAGAAGGCAGGGCCCCTGCAACTTTAACAGTTGTGATGAAGAGAGAATTTCACCAGGAACTAATTTCATACAAATATCACTGGCTGAAATTCCCTTTTCTCTACAACTATTAAAGTTACATGAGCCCTGACCTGGATTTTATCTGGTCACTCTATCTGGAATGATCTCAACAAGGTCCACCTGGCACCAACATTGTTATGACTGAAGATATATCACCACCTGAGGTGGAGCAGCAAATGCCCTAGCCCCCCCCCCCTCCCCTAAGGCTAAGACTAGATCTACACTACTGCTTCATAGTAATATTAAAGTACACTGTGGGGCACAACCCACATTCTATATACCACTTTCATGGTGTTATTTCCTGCTTTCCCCCCAACATTCGTAATGATTTGACACAAGGTGTAGATCTAACTAAGTTTATATAGTCTCCAAACCCAAGCAAGTTATTTGGCACTTGACACATAAAATCCCACAAGTGCCTCTTCCCCTCTGGCAGTATAATAATAATAAATCAAATAAACAACTATTTGCTGCCCTTTCATGACAACTAGATCAGATGCCTAAGATGACTATCTCATGGTAGGACCAGCCCTGTAGGGAAGGTAAGTAATGCAGTTTAAAAAAAAATACAAATAAAACCCACCACTTTGTGTGGTGCTATTGCAGTGAGTTTCTATATGGAAAAATAGCATAAAGGGTTAACTTTCTTTCCCCTGAACTTTTTGCCTGATCCAGTTCAGGTCCCTTTGCAGCTGCTGTTAAGTTTAACAGATCTGTGCCATGTCTGTTTCCCCCACAGAGTACTGTTACAAAAGAGACTTCAAGAGACATTAACTTTCCAATCATATTATTTCTTCTGTCTGCCTTTTCCTTCTGTTCTTTCTTTTAAACTTAATAATCCCCATGCAAATGTTAGTTTTTATTGGTTTATACAGGGAGCTCTTTAATATGATTTTTAGATTATTCTTTTGACAAAGGAGACATGTAGCTGTGTACAATATCTGAAACCGGCCCCAAAGGGTGTCCCTCGTGGGCTGAATGCCTAGACAGGGGGAGTCTTATAGGTCAGACACCAGTAATTAGTCAGATAATTAAGGGATGGCACAACAGCAATTGGGAAAGGTAAAAAGGGCTCCTGGGAGACGTAATCTCCTTGATTTAAATGGGTTCGCCTAACTTTCATATTAAAGGGCACATCCATCATTTTGGTGTGCAGCGCAGGATGGATTTTTCACTTCTTTGTACTCACTGCAAGGGTGGAGTACAAAACAGCCACTGTGGCTTCAGCGTCTGGGTGGAGGTAGCTGATTAAACTGAAGAGATGCTAGGCAAGGCATTGTCTTTTATCTGCATTTTGACAGTTCTGGCTGTGTAGCTTCCAGAGCCTGCTTAATGCTGTACCACCAGGTCTTCCTTCAAATGCAGTTTTTTGCATCTCTGACAATAAAGGAGATTTCTACCGCAGCATGAATATTTACAGTGAATACATTGTTTGAAATCTTCTTTGTGCCCACATTAAAAGCATGTTGGGAAGTTGATCCTTGAAAGTACAAAGTAAGCTATTTCAGACAGGGAAGAAGGCAGTATCAGCCACTGCATGTGCTTTTCATAAGCTTTGTGAGATGGTTCTCTGTGAAAGAAATGCAGCATTGTTCAACATGGAGCTTCCGACTTCAACCATTGATGTACACCCAAAATACCTGTTCAAAGTTGAAGTGAGTGGGTCCAAAAAGCCCTGTTTGACTCCTCTCTGTCACTCTTGCGAGAGTAGTAGTAATAATAATAATAATTAATTTCTTACCCGCCTCTCCCTTTGGATCAAGGTGGGGAACAACATGAGTACAATACAATATAGATCAAATACATAAAATTAATTAAAAGAGTATATAAAACAATCAACACAGTTTAAAACCTTTGGTTTAAAGTTCATCTGAGTAGGCCTGCTGGAAGTGCCTAGCCTTTATAGCTGCTTTAAACTCAGAGAGAGTGTTAAATTTGATGAATCTCCTCCGGCAGGCCATTCCAGATTCTGGGGGTGATGGAAGAAAAGGTCCTCTGGGTAACCGTTGTCAGCCTAGTTTTGTGCTGACTGAAGAAAGTTCTCCCCAGAGGACCTGAGTGAGTGGGGCAGATTGTACAGAAGAAGGTGATCCCACAGGTAACCTGGACCCAAACCATGTAGGGCTTTAAAGGTAATAACCAACACTTTGAACTTTGTCCAGAAACTAATTGGCAGCCAGTGGTGTGATTTTAATGTTAGTGTAATATGCTCACTTCTAGATGTATTGGTGAGGAGATCAACAATGTTTAATTGCTATATTGCTGTAAATTCGCCTGGAATGTATTTTGTTCAGGGTTGATACATGAATATTCTAAATAAAAACAGGCAGAAATAAATGTGCGTATCTGAGGACCAAACTAGATATGATGACAGAAATGCACAAATGTATCTCCCTATCTTTTAACGTTTGGCAAAAAGCTCTGGCAGGTGCAATGTTAATTGGGATCATGATATGGGAAAAAGACCTCCTGTGATTTTCTGGACTTGCTATTTGCCCTTGCAGCAAAAAACATTTGTGGGAACATGCAAAACCAAACCAAAAACAATGCAGAAGAAGAGTTCAACTTCCCCTCATCACCCCTCCCCCAGTGCTGTGGTCCTGATTTGGATTTCTCTCCTTGTTCTCCCCAGTTGCTATTTGCAAAATGTTTAAAGCGACGGGGATACATTTATCCACCCTAAAGTCTAGTTTGGCTCTAAACACATAGAGAGATAAAGGCTTACATTAAATAATTATATGAGTGAAAAGGTGACAGTCAACTTAATATGCAAGCTATATATATACTTCATTGATTTATTTCATTTCATTTCTATACCGCCCAATTGCTGAAACTCTCTGGGCAGTTCACAAAATTAAAACCATAAGTACAGCATAAAATATACTTTAAAAAAGCTTCAAACCACAACATAAAGCACAGTACAAAGTACAACCAGAATAAAACCAAGCAGCAATGTAGAGACTTAAAATACAAGTTTAAAATGCAGATTTTAAAATAGCACAGTTAAAAGACTAGGATAGTAAATTGCTAAAATACTGGGAAAATAAAAACTACTTCACCTGGCGCTGGAAAGAGTACAATGTAGGAGCCAGGCGAACTTCTCTAGGGAGTTCATTCCATAGCCAGGGTGTCACAGCAGAAAAGGCCCTCCCCCTGGTAGCCACCCATCTCACTTCCTTTGGCAGGGGCTCATGGAGAAGAGGTTAATAACCTGTATTCACACCCAAATGAGTCAGATAGATCAAAATGTTAGGAGACAGGGAGCTGAGTATGGAGACTTCAAACTAGAGCTTTGCATTCAAAGGGCAGAGTCCAACGAGGTCCCTGCCAATTCTCTTACTCCCCGCCAATTCCATTGTGGAAGCGCCCCCTGCCACTTGTGCAATGTCAATTTAGCACTTCCAGGGCAACTTGAAAGGAGCGGTAATGTAGGGTGACCAGATAAAATCCAGGTCAGGGCTCATGCAACTTTAACAATTGTAGAGAAAAGGGAATTTCAGCCAGTGTCATTTGTATGCAATTAGTTCCTGGTGATATTCCCTCTTCATCACAAGTTAAAGGTGCATGCACTATACTAGAGTGACCATATACAAAAGAAGGCAGGGCTCCTGCAACTTTAACTGTTGTGATGAAGAGGGAATATCACCAGGAACTAATTGCATACAAATGACACTGACTGAAATTCCCTTTTCTCTGCAACTGTTAAAGTTACATGAGCCCTGACCTGGATTTTATCTGGTCACCCTATGGTAATGCTCATTTCTGGAAGGAGGCATGTCGGTGGAGCTCACATAAGGGAGCTCCGCTGACCTGCTTCCTTCCTGAAATGAGTATTTCCGCTTATTTCAGGGCTTCCTCTAGGAGAAGCTAAATATCCCTTGTGTAAGCAGTGGGTCTCATTTGTGCAATGGAATCAGCAGCACCCACCATTTGCAGAAGGGAATTGGCAGGGGTGTAAGCAACCTGTTGGATTTTGTCCATTATCTACAGCCTTAGCATGTGTGCAAGCTGTCCCAGTATCTCTCCCTGTGTGTGTGTGTGTGTGTGTGTGTGTGTGTGTGTTTGTGTTTGTGTTTGTGTTTGTGTGTGTCTAAGAAGGTAACATCACAGGCCATTGCTTTTTCTAAGGATTGGCCTCTCTTAGAAACGAAGAACCGTCTCCAGTGTGGCTCAAGATTGAAAATTTAAAACACAGAACAGTCAGTTTGGTAAAAACAATAGATCTGATTTAAATGCAGCTCTATGGACTTCCCTCATAACCTTGTTTCTCAGCTGTGAGAATCATCCTAGATGTAGAAGAGCCAAAAGAAATATGAAAAAGGCTGTTTCATATTAGAGAATGAATGTCAGACATGCCCTTAATTATTTACTTAAGAACCACTTTAAATCAAAATGTACACTACTCCTCCTTCATTGATTTTTTAATCTGTTCAAGAAATTACTGGCTCCCCTAAATTGGCTGTTCAAGTAATGAGTAGACTCTGACATCAGTGTCCTTTTAATTAGGAGCTCTGCTACATTAGTAAAGCTCTTATGTCGAAACTGTGTAGTCCCAGGTTTTGTTCCACTGAATTTTGAGTACAGCTTGCACTTGGGCTTGTGGAATGCCCATACATATGCATGATCATTCATCATGCGATGGGTGAATGGGAACAGAGAAAGGGGACACCCTGATTAAGTCCAGCAATGGCTTCCCCTTCCTCCCCTTCTTGGCTGATGATCACCTGACACAGCTGATTATCTGCTTTGGGATGCAGCACATTGCAGAAGCAATACTCATGGAACCTGGGTGATAGGTGGACATTTCTCTCCCATCCCTGCTCCCCGAAAAATAGAAGCTTGGGAAAATTTGGCTCAATCCTAGCAGCAATAATTTTTTGTGTTTGGGTTGGCTTCTCCACATCAGAGTGCCTGTACTTCCTGGGGTAGTGTCCTTCCAGAAATTCTCAGTCTGAGGGCCAAAAAAGCCATGACATCATTCACACAATGAACATCTTGGTATTGATTTATTAAAGGTTTTTTATATATTGTTTTATAGACTGACCTCAAAAGCAAAAAAGACAAACAACTCCTGGTCTTGGAGAAGTTGATTCTGTTTCTTCTCTTCTTAGGGCAAGATGGGAGTCCGCATGCCAGTAGCGCCACCCTCTACTGAGACTTGGGTACTACGGTAGTGTCCATAAGGTGCCTCATTAGGATACCATCGCTGTGGCTGATTTAGCCTGCAAAATTTAGCTGATTTAGCCTACAGAGAGAGGTCGTATCCCACCCACAAGCCCCGGGCATGACATGTGCCAGAGGAGTGAAAAAGACTATGTCGCATCAAACTGGAAGCCCTGCGCCTTATCTTAATGGGAGAGATGGTTAATTCCACCTCTGCTGAAAGTCCGACCCCATCCCTGGAAGTCCCATTTCTGGAATCCTGCCCCGGAAAGAGGGATCACTGGATGGGGATCATGTGACTCCTAGATGAAGTCATCATACCTCCATGGACCAATAGGATGGGGGTGGAGACCCCTGCTATACATGTGGGGAAATGGAAGCAACCCAGTAGGGGCCATTTCCAACCCCATTCCCAGAAGTTCTACACTGGAGGAAGGGATCACGTGATGAGGTCATGTGACCTGTCTACAAACTCATCATGCTACCTCTTCCTATTCAGCCACAATAGCTTGAGGAGTTCGTAGAGGGATCACATGATCCCAACAGTTAAATCTCCATCCAGGGCAGGACTTTTGAACTTGAACATCTTGGGATGGGCTTGGAAATGATCCCGCGCCTGCTACCTAGTCTCCCGGACCTCATCCTGTGATGGATGGCTCTGTTCTACTGACCTTTGGACTCCTCTGTGACTCTGCTTCTGGACTGTGTAACGCATGTGAATGCCTGACTGCATTGTGTCCCCTGACTGGTATGTTGACCCCTCCTGACTAAGCCTGAACCCCAGTTAGGGATGTTGGGGGAATCTGTTTCAGGGGTGGAGCTTCACAAACTTTTGTCAGATCAACCCCCTCGGACTCCGTTGTGTCTTCCACCAACTGGCCCCACTCAATGTACAATGGGTCAGGCTAGCTAGAGGAATTTTCCATTAAAATTTGTTTTGCCCAAATTTGGCTGTAAATTATGCAAATTTACAGGCAAAATGTATGCAAATCCTATTTGCACAAATTAAGCCAAGACCAAAAACAATCTGTAAAACTATGTGGCTCAGGTTGCAAAAGCAAACTGAGGCAAGTGTGCCGCGAAAGTCCGGCAAGCCCAAAATGGCCGGATTTCTTGGCGACTGACATCCCTAACCCTTGTATCTAACTGCTTCCAATGCCCCATATGTATGGAAGGGGGGTAAACAGACAAATCCATAGAGAAGTTAAATGACTGCCATAAGGTGATGCCTCGATCTGGGACGTCCGGGGATGGGGTGGGACTTCTGGCAGATGCAGGGCTAAACACCCTTTGAATAAGGGGCAGGGTTTAGAGTTTGATGTGAGGTAGCCTTCTCAAGAGTCCCTTGACCTCTTCACTCTGTCTCCCATTGCAGGCTCTCCCAATGCTAAGTCCAAGGACCTTTCATTGTGCCACATGGAGACAGAGATGAGGGAGGAGGATGGAGATGTTCCCTTGAACTGGATGAAGGGAGGGACATTTGTTGTGAATGCTTCCTCCCCTGAAGCTCTAGGAATGGGTTTCCTCACTTGGGCAGGATCTACACTTCTGCTTTATAAAGGTTTAAAACGGTTTTGATAACTGTTCACAGGGTACTGTGGAGCCTCCAATCTAGGGGACAGAAAGCCTTCCCCCTCTCTAGGCATGCCCCCATCTTGCCTGACTTGGTCCAGGCTTTGACTGCTGACATCCGTGAAATTTCTGCATGAGGAGATGTATCTGGACATGCATGGAGGCTCCCATGGGCGCTCTTCTAGACGCTAATCTTTCCAGTAGTTCAGTAGTTGTTGCACAAATGTAATTCCCCACTTGTCTTCTGATGAATCAAACAGGTCCCCCGGCAGGCAACATGAAAGGTCAAAGGAAGCAATGCTTTAGATTTTTACCCCAATTCCACGAGGGCTGCCAGTTCAAACTCTGACAGGGAATGCAGATGGCCCACAGGGATGCAAAGACCTGGGACAAGGTCCATGGGGCAAACTGAGGGTGATGAGGGCAGGCTTTCTTCTTCCACCAGTTTCAATATGCCTTAAAAATTAGCATACTTGTTGGGAAGTTGTGGTTCTGACTCAGAGGACACAGTAGCTGCTGACTGGATCACGTGACCCTGGAAGTAGGTATTTCAACAGTAGGCTGAATTGAACCTGCTGGACTGATCACACTCTAATGGATAACAGCAAGCCAGGCAGTCCCCAATACAATTGGGAAATGGCATGAGGTGACCTCATTAAAGGACAGCCATTGCCCATGGTTCTGGATTAGTCCCTATTTCCTGAATTCCATGTTTGACAGGTCCAGGTGTCAATGGGTGTCCATCAATGGCTTCAAGGACGATAGGAGGGGCTTTGGGAACAGCAAAATATCTCCTTGCTGGAGAGGCAAACTGAGATGGGGCTTCTGCTGGTGGGTTGGCACCTCTCAGATGTTGGACAAACTGCTGTGGGACACATCACAGTGGAGGCCATGGATTTTCTCATCATCCAATTTCCCAAGATTTTCCCTGGACACACTGTAGCAGAGTGTCTCAATTGGTCACGATCCAAACACAAGTGGAGCTGAAGCTGCGGTCCTTCTCCTGGGCTGAGAGATAAGCTGGGTGAGTTTAGACCCTGGACTGAGATGTGAGAGCCTTTCCCCCTTATGTCTGGGCTGGAACAAGCTCTCCTGGCTCAGCAGGAGGCCCAGCAAAAGTGGTCTGCGTGGATGGGTAGAGCAAGACAGTGGTTGAGAGGCAGTCTCCTTATCTGGTGAGCTGTTTGGTTCACAATCTCCCAGGATGTGTTGCAAGGCTCTTGTCAGGGGCCCTGGCTTCTGGGTCTCTGGAATCGTGAAACACCTTTGAGGAATCCTCCTTGACGTGGAGGAAATCCCAGGGTCCTTCAGTTTCATCCTGCCATCTACAGTGAGGGGAGATCTATCGAAATCACAGGAGAACTCTTGGCAGATGACCTGTGAGACCCTGAGGCTGCCCTTTTTTGAAGCTGCCACCAAATGAGCCATCCTCCCCAGCCAGGGGCGAGCCACTACTGTGATGTCATAAACAGGCTTGCATGACAGGGCTGCAAAATTTGGTTGTGAAATTTTATTTATTAATCTATTACATTTATATCCTACCTTTTTCCCTGCCAAGATCCCAAGGCACTTGACAAAATCCTCCTCCTCTCCATTTGTATCCTCAAAACAACCCTGTGAGGTAGGTTAGGTTGAGAATCACCAACTGCCCAAAAGTCGCCCAGTCAGCTTTGGCTGAGTGGGGTCTTGAACCCAGGTCTCCTGAGTCCCAGCCCAACTCTCTAACCACCAGGCCACACTGGCTCTTGATGCCATCACCTCAGAAGCCCTGAGGTTTCCCTCCCATGAATCTGGCAGTTGACGAGTTAGCAAGGCCTCTTTACCCACTGATTGATGTCACAATAGGCCAGAAGCCAAAGACGGAAGCAGGTCTGGAATTAACCGATTGCATCCTTGGTCAGTTGCAGGACCCACGGCTGTCCTGATATCTGCCCCCCCATACACCCATGTCAAGTAGCCTTGAGACGCCATTTAAAAATACCCAGAATGCCCCACAGTGATGCCATGTCACAGCTACGTCATGGGAAATGCCACCAAAACAGGAAGGGGCCACTAGCTGAGGGGTGGGGAAATTCAAGCCCGGGGGGCAAATCTGGCCTTCCAAGAGTGCCAATCTGGCCCTCTCCACATGGCCACATCCCCTTCTCCTGGCACCGCCCCTTTTCACCACACACCATCATTTCATGGTTTCCTGCCTTTGAGCAATTTTCATGCTGTTCTAACAGGTTGAAATGCCTCTCCTAAGGCTTAGTTTCTGGCATTAAGAGCCTTAAGCTAAAACATGCTGGTATTTTTGGTATTTTTATCCCCGCCCCTTTTGCCTTTGGCCTCACCTGTTTTCCTTTGCCCCATCCCCCAGATTGTATCCATGACACAGGTGATTTTAGCAATGTTTTCCCCTTAATCATGAAATGTCTCTCTCATTTCAAACTCTTTCATATCTACTGGATTCCAAAAGTCTCCAAGAGCCAATTAATATAGGAAGATTTGAGTTTCTAATTATTTTGCAATTGTACCTGCTGTTCCTATGCAATTCTCACTTTGTCGTTTCATTGAAAAATGTGTTTGTTTTGTTTTTTATTTTGCAATTTAAAACATGCTGGGCATACAAATAGCAAAAATTGGATAGGTGATAATGCTCAAGTTAAAAATGGATTACTGAGAATATAAGCATTTACTTAGAAAGAAAGCCTTTTTAAAATTATCAGATTTCATTATAGGCCCTTTTAGTCCCTCTATTTATTGGCATTCCTGTTGTTTTTTCTATACTGGAAGACATTTATTTTATTTCTCAAGAATTGTTTTTTTTTAACTGGGAGGATGTCATGCTACAATGTGAAGTTTTGTCATCCAGCACTATCTTGATTTCAAAGACTAACTTTGTGTTTTGAAGCTCAGACCCCCACCTCTGCCTAGCAAATAGCTTCTTGGATGAGTTACTTCTCTTTTAGTCTCATCAGTTTGCCTTCTAGGAAATGACAGTTTTGTGACTGTCCAGCATGCCAGCCATTTTATATATGGACAAGCCCCCATAGCCACCATTTTGTGAAAGTGCCCACAACACTTTCTCAAAATTTGAAATGTGCACACCGACTCAAGAAGGTTGGGAACACCTATCTTAAGGGAGCCATATAGGCCTCCTAATGAATAGCATTTCAGACTTCTGGAGCTCCACCACTTGGAATCCAAAATATCCTCAATATAAGATTGCACTTATAGGGAGATTCACTAGTAGACTTTAAGTGTTGAGGAGGGGAATGCAATGGTTCATGAAACAGAAAGAGAAGATTTCCTTGAGACAATCAGGACCTGGGCTTCTTAGGGGTTAAAAGAGGGGGGAAATCAGCAACCTGAATGATCTGAGAAACAAATTTGACTCCAAGTTTACAGGAAAGGTGTCCTGTGTGGGTTTCTTTGACAGTATGACAGGCTATTAGTCACCCATGTTAAGATTGGAAGGGAACAGAGCAAGAGCAGATTTTAATTGATTGCCAAGAAGCATCATTTTTCAATTATGTACAGGTAATGTACTTTTTAATTGTTCTGGGAAACCTATATGGGCATTACTAGGATACAATTAAACATGCTAGATTTTCAAACAGATTTTTAATATTTCTTATTAGAGCAATGCTTATCTCGCATGATTTTAACAAGGGAATTTCCAAATTTCCTCTCCTTGTGCAAACTGGTGAGTGTTCCAAATTGTGTGTATATGTGTTTGTGTTTAGAGGTTTGTAGTCACATTCTTACTTTTGATAATAGAGGCCCATCCCTCTATGGGATTATATCAAATTGTGATCTCTACTGTTCAGAATAGAATGACATTAATGAAGAAGGATGAACTCGCTTGATTCATTTCCCTGACAGCCACTAATGAAGAAAAATTGTGTGTTTACTACACCCACTCATAAGACAGAAACATATAGACACATATGAAGAAAAAACAAGTAATTACTTGCAATAATTAAAAGAAAGAAATTAACTAAAGGAAGTATTCATCTTTTTTGGATTCAACTGATACAAAAACTAATGGAGAAAGACTAACGTGTTGTGTCTAATTCCTCCCCCCTTGCTCAGGGCGAAGGAATGTCAGACATTAATTCAGAATCAGATTCTGAACTCGAAGAGACATACCAGTCTGTGCCAGGAGGAGACGAGGTTCCCATAGTTCCGCCTTGGCTGATGTAAATAACCTTGCTGATAATAACCAGTTTTCGTTTTCAGAAGGCGGAGACAGGAGTCAACTCAGAGATCCCATTTTCCGTAGGAAAATGAAGCACGCACAGATCAAAGAGCGTACAAGGTGGTGCTCGAAAAGACTTCTTGCTCAGAAGAGGCTAGATGTGAATTCGTCTTGAAGTAACTCTCGCTTCCTTTTAGATAGATCAACTGATTTGTTTGCTTAGCTAATTACGCCTTGGGGCAAAACACTTTCTAAGTTTTAACTCCTTTCAAAGGGAGAGAAGGGATCATTTGCAAAATAAAAAATTGTTTTTTCCTAAGAGGCCTCCTTATTGACTTCAATAGGCGCTAGAAGTTAGGGAGTCACAACAAATGCTTGGCATGTATGAAAAGGAAAAGGTAAGGGAAATACAATCCTGAAGTAGAATGTGATCTGTGCCTCAATTGTTAGTGGTTCTCCAATTATACTTTAATTGTTTAATAATGTCATGGAATCTAATTATCTAGTTTAGCCATTCTGGACTAGATCTAACAATCTAGATTGGAATTCTTGATTAGTCCAGCATTTCCCAACTTGGAGCCCTCCAGATGTTTAGACTTAATTCCCCAAAACCCCAGCTAGCATGGGCAATACTGGGATTTGTAGTCCAAAATAACTGGAGGGCATCAGGTTGTGGCAGTCTATTATCTACATTACATTTCCTATATAATTTGATTTAAACACAGATTTTCCTTTGGTCACGTCACAGGTTGAATGTTGGGATAGAGAGACATAAAAGGAAAACTAGAAAGTAAACTAAGGGTTGATTTAAAAATTTTGTGACTGATGCGGTATAACATTGTCATTAGATAAGGACAACTGAATTTTAATATGGGTATTTGCTTATTGGAAATCATCCCTTTAGGAAATTGGCTCCCCATGACAAAATCAAGCATCCTAAGAAGAAAACTAGTTTTTACACTTCTCCCTGAGAGGGTAGTGTTTGCATATAGGGATGCACGCAAATAAGTGACTCTTTATGTCAAAACTGGGAAGGCACAGCTGTACAGGAGTTCTATAGTACTTCATAGTTGACCCAAGCTGTGAAAAAATGCCTGTAAATAACTGTTGTGGTTCTGTAATGTGTACTTTGTGTGGCTTTTGTGACATCGCAAAGTATTTGAATAGGCTTGAGGCTTTATTTTGTTACTGACAAAGGGCAGTGTATAGTACTTGCTTAGTGATGTTCTGAAAGAGGAGAGAAAGGCAGTCACTTTGAATATTGCTAGATGGGGTCTGGATCAACTAAATTCAGTTCTGATTGATTGGGGATTCTAGTGAGGTGGAAAAGAATCGTTGGAAAATTACAGTTAAGGTATGACACTAGACAAGAGTTTAGTCAGAGGGTAGAGAGAGGGAATCTGTCATAGAGGGAGGGGGAAAATCTGCTGGTTGGTGTGTGGTATTTTAGAAGGCCTGAGGAGAAAAGGAATGGCTATTCTTCCTCTGTTGGATAACCTTAGGTAGCGGGTGAATATCAGGAGCAGAGAACAGGTGGCTGTGGTATGCCAATAGGCTGCCCTAAGGTCTTGCCAGAGGAAGGTTATATAAGCTGGCAGTAAAAAAACTGAAAAACTGTCTAGGCAGTTACAATGGGAAGAGCTTTGGTGTCAGAGGAAGACTGTATCCAGATGCTGGACCTGGTTGTAAAAATGTTTGGCTAAGGGTGGAGGCTTAAGGAATTTGCCTGAGGTAAAAGAAGTAATCAGAGGCTCATAAAAGCAACAGTGTCTCTTGAGTCCTTAAGAACTGTCACTAAGCAGTCTTTTGAAAACCCTAAAGTAAACATTAATAAAACCTTATGTATCAAATGTCCTTTTAATAAATTATTTGTTTAATGGTTCATTTTGTCTCTGGTGTTGGAGCCCAGTTAGAGGTATTGGAGGAATTCGTCCAGGGAGTGGCGTTTGCCTGAGTTTTCAGCAGTTCAGCCCCACATACTCCGGCTTGCATACCTGTGAGCTGGCCCAACTTGCAGATTTTCAGGTTCCCCTTCCCCAAAATCACCACTGCAGTGCAATTTCCATAATCTACACAAACTGTAGCCATAATTTGGATAATTTGCACAAATTGTGACTGTAATATATTTCATTTGCACAAATTGCATCTGCAGCTTGTGGAACTCTGAGTTATAGTGGGATGGCAGAGAGTTCCTTAGGCCCTGGAATATAAGCATTTGCTATAAACCTGAAACCTCGTAGGTGGGACTTCCCAGTGAAGGAACCATTTCCGGAAAGATGGTGGCAGTAATGGGGAGTGGAAATCCCCCATGCAAGCCTAAGATCTTGAAGAAGGTGGATGCAGGTTGATTAGATAGTAGAGCATGGGAGATCTTTCTATACTGTTAGGCTTTTTATTCCCCACTCAACCCCCATTTTTTCTAATTGTAATGATTCAAGGCATGGAATGCAGTGGGAGAAAGATGGCAAAGCTGCTCTTCAGAAATTAATGTATGAAGCCCACTGAGTATGTCTACTGAAACCCACAACTCTCATATAGCCACCTGCCTAACTTCCTTCAGAGGGGGCACCTGGAAGAGGGTCTCTGAAAATGCCCAAAAGATGCAGGCCTGTGCATATGGAACCTTTCATTTAAGGGCTTTAAATGCCAAAACCAACAGTTTGAATTTGGCTCAGAAACAGACTAGAAGTCAGTACAGCTGACGAAGTACTGGCATCATATGATCATTTCAACCAGTCCCAGTTAACAGCTAGTAGTTCTAAGATATTCTCAATAATAATAATAATAATAATAATAATAATAATAATATTTATTTGTAACCCGCCTCTCCCTCCGGATCGAGGCGGGGAACAGCAACAATATAAACATAAAAATCACAACAGTTAAAATTTTTAAAAAGCAAGAGAACAATACAACATTAAAAACAATTTAAAATTCATCTGGATAGGCCTGTCGGAAGAGGACAGTCTTCATGACTCTCTTAAATTCATGAAGATATGGGGTAGTCCCATATCCAAGGCATTGCAGTAATCCACCTAGGAGATTACTAGAGCATGGATAACTGTTGCCAGGCATCTCTGTCCAAATAAGATCACAATTAGTATGAGCCTAAGCTAATAAAAGGTGCCCTTAGCCACCAAGGCCATCTGCACCTCAAGTAAAGAATGATAGATCCAGGGGTACCCCTACTGTGCACAAAGGGAGTGCAACCCACTCCAGAACAGGTTGAGCACCACTCAACTGGGCAGATGAACTACCCACTACTGGTACTTCCATCTTGTCTGGATTGAACCTTATCCAGTCCACTAACCTGCTCAGGCACTGATTCAAGACATCTATTGCTTTACCTGGGTTACGTGAAAAAGATATTAGCCCCATTCGGACAAAATGCTAAGCCATGATGGTTAAGCATTTTGAACTAACTACGATAGCTTAGCATGTCGTGTGAATGGTGTTTTTTCTAACCATGGTGGCTATATAATCATCGTTTAACCATACTCACTTGCTGCATAAGGATTAGCATGGCTTAACATGTTGTCTGAACAGGTCCATTGATGACACCTCAGCCCACATGCCTGGATTGAGATAGCATCAATTGGCATTTTGATACCAATTTTAAAATGGAAAAAAAGCATCTAATCGCAAAGGGAATTCTGGTTATTCAATCAACCATGATTGATTATCATCATAATAATTGATGGTCATAGTTTGAATAACAGGTACAGTGAGGATCTAATTAGATGAAGCTATTCCAGTCATTGTGGTTCAATACTAGTCTGTTCATGCAATTATTAAATGTGTATGTCTGGGAAATCGGGGGCATAATACATGTCTCCTTAATAGAAAACATGGCCATGCTTCTCTCCACCCACTCCCAGGTTCACTGGTACTACCTGGGCTGTTGCAATATTCTATAGAGATTATTCTTAAAATGCTCAGACACCATGGGAAATCTAAGAGGAAGACTGGGAAACACCAAAGAAAACTGGCAAATAGAGAAGAACATTATTTTAAACAAAATCACTGTCATTTTCTCTCAGGCTGGCCCTTAGTCACTGGTCTATAATTGTTTTTCACAGAATGCATCCCACGTATAAATGTCTCTGTGTATGTAATCCCAATAAATTTGAACAAAAATATCACACAGGGTTTAATTTTCACTTTTAACAAGTATGAAGATTAGAATTTTGTAATACCCTAGTAATGGAGACCAAAATGACTTAAGCATAGCTCAAAACACTTTCTTAGTTTCACTGCCTTTGGACAAGCAAAAAGAGTGTCATACTGAAAATTATACCCCTTCCCCTATTTCACAATATTATAGTTGAATGTTTGAATTAAGAGACCCACTGGTGAGAAAAGAAGAGGAGGGAACAATAAACAGTAAATGTGTTCTTTAATGAAGATCTCATTATGTTCCAGGATTAGGGCAGCCATGTGTACTAATCTACAGAGGACAGCCCTCTATTTGAAGAGCTTTTAGAGGACAGTCCTCTATTTGAAGACATCATTTTTTTTAGGCTGTCCAGTTCAAGTCCAGTATAAAGATAAAGAATCATCAGAAAGGAGAGCAAGGAAGGACCTTGAAGTTAACTGTTACATCCATCTGTCCTTCACCCAGGTTTTCCCCTATTATTAGGGTGACCAGATAAAATCCAGGTCAGGGCTCACATAACTTTAACAGTTGTTGAGAAAAGGGTATTTCAGCCAGTGTCATTTGTATGCAATTAGTTCCTGGTGAACTACAGTTAAAGTTGCAGGGGCCCTGCCTTCTTTTGTATATGGTCACTCTAGTATAGTGCCTGCAACTTTAACTGTTGTGATGAAGAGGGGATTTCACCAGGAACTAATTGCATACAAATGACACTGGCTAAAATTCCCTTTTCTCTACAACTGTTAAAGTTACATGAGCCCTGTCCTCCTTTTCATATGGTCAGCCTATCCAACACACTGGGCAGCCCAATGACCTTTGTAAAAAGTTATAAAACAAAAACAAATAAAAAGGGGACTTACCCATTCCTTTCCAGCTCCCAAGCTCTAACTTTTCATCTACTGCCTAGAACACTTGTCTAATTTGTGCCGTCTTGTCATCCCTAGTGATAATCTCTTGAGCACACACTACTGCAAAATATGTAGTGTGGGGTTTTTGCTAGCTTTTCACAGTTTCTTCCATGTGAGAGTTTCATTCTACATTGTCTTTGTCTTCTTATAGCAGGGGTGCACAACCTCAGGTCTGGGGGTCAAATCCGGCCCACCTGAGCTCCCAATCCAGGCCTCCAGGATTCCCCCAATGGCCATGCCCAATTCACTGGCTACACCCCTTTTTTCACCAAATACCGATCATTGTTGGCTTTTGTGCAATTTTGTTTCCCATTCTAAAAGGCTGAAATGACACTCCTAAGCTTAGTTACTGAAAGTAAGAACTTCAAGCTAAAATATGGTGGCATCTTTGGCCCTGCCCCCCCCCTTTTGCCTTTGGCCCCATCCCCCTTTTGCCCCACCCACTACTAGAATGTGGCC
This sequence comes from Anniella stebbinsi, assembly GCA_029215795.1. NCBI lineage: Eukaryota > Metazoa > Chordata > Lepidosauria > Squamata > Anniellidae > Anniella > Anniella stebbinsi. Next base: position 196,388,580 of record JARDYH010000003.1, read on the forward strand.
CAGAGAGCTTCTACAAAATAGAATTCAGCCCTTAGGCTCAAAGAGGTTCTGCACCTCTGTCATATAGGAACACATTTTCTGTTATCTGTATATCTCAATTAAGGCTAGATCTACACTACTGCTTTATGGCAGTACTGAGGTGCACTGATAACTGTTGGGGCACGTTGCACATTCTATATACTGCTTTCATAGCATTCTTTCCTGCTTTTTATTCCACATTATCCAAAATACTACAACAAATGTCATTGTGTATCCTACGAGTTATAAATGCTCAACAGGGATATAACGTTACCATGATGGGATTGTAATTATATGACACAAGGTGTAGATTTCGTCTTTATGTACCGCCATGTCATGCTGCTTCTGCTTGTAGGTCATCATTAGGTTTCTGAATTCCTGATTATATCACCATACATTGTGTAGAAATCACTTAATTTATAAGGATTTGTGTTTGTGTCCCCTGGAATGATGTGTCCCTCCTTCTTTGTACATCTTATTTATCTTGATAGGTTACAGTTACTACATTTTAGAGATGGTTTGGACAACCCTAAACCTTGGTACTCCAAAATGGAATTATTATACCCTTTAGAATAAAAAATACCTCATGATACCACCACCACCAATTCTCTGGGGGATTTTATACCAATGAAAATACCAAAATCTGGGAAAAAATATTGTGGCCTATAATGTTAGTGAAAACTGACACTTCTTTATGCTTATCTTCATTTCTCTTTGTCAATCACTCTCCTAATATGTTCTGGTTTCTTCCCATTGACATCCCTGCCCATCCTTTTAGGTGCAAAAGGGGTTAATTAGACTGTCAACTGGAACTGATCAGTGTGGAGAAAGAATCTTCATTCTTATTTCCAGCCCTTACACAAAATAGATTTCCCCCTGTCATTTGTTTGAAGTAACTGAATAGACAGATAGTTGATACTTAATTCAAAGTGCATCTTGCTGTCTCTAATCAAAGTTTGCCACACATACTAATGATGATGGGATTATGCAGCGCTTTGCTCAGCCAAACCAAGACCAACCAACATTATTAATTACTACAAAACAAACAGGGTTGCTTTAGGGGGGTTAATTGCATTGTGTCACTATAGAAGTGAGTGATTGCCCTGCTTTGTGTGTGCGTCCCTGAGAAGGATAATATGGAGATCTGATTAGGATAGCTGCCGGTAAAGGAATGGTTTTCAAATAGCTGGGACAATTCCCATCACCACAACTTTTGGTGAATACTATTTTTTCCAGTTCATTGAATGTCTGCTTATGTTGTCTCAAGTTTTATGGCAGTTTGTAAGGTTATTTTTAATTGGCATTATTAGCTCATATGTTTTTATTGCTTATATCTTTGTTTAAAAGAATTCTTCATTAACCATGGATGGCAGGTGGAATCTATTCTTCCCATTGTTATCTTTACTATACAGCTCTTGACTGCTATTCATTTTTCCTAGGTGTGAGTTTGCTGATACGGGAAAATAAAATATGAGGATGTTAGGCAAAATACATGCAAGGCTTTTGATTAGCAGTCTTCTATTCATGTTTCCTCCCAGTCTGATGATTGTACACTATTCTTGTTCACTAATCTATGTCTGTTACTTTGTTTCTCTTAAGCATATGATTTTTCAATTCCAGCACCACGCTTATGATGATTCGGGTTTTTTTTATGATGCTGATTTGTTTTAAATGTAGTCCTCCTGGGATTATGCTTTCATCTCACATACTCAGGGCTGATTTGGTTTGTTTTCTGATTGCAGTATTATTCTAGAAGTAAAATACAAAGGAAGAACTCTTCCCTTAGGTGGGAAAAATGTTCTAGTGATTACATACAGCATGGTAATTTTCAGCAGATGTTCCTTTGTGGATGAACAGCTCTGTTCCCCTGTATGTTGGAAGTACTTTTTTAAATGACTTCTAAGGTTTTAATAACACATTAAGAATAACTTAGTATGAAACTATAGTCTGTAATGCAGTGGAACACAAGATCCGATGTAGGGTCCTAGCGCTGGCTTTAAGAGGGATAGTTCAATTGCAAAATAAATGTGCATGCAGGTCACTACAGAAATGAAGTAGCCAGCACTAAAAGTATTGGCAGAAATGGCAACAGGAGAGCAATTAAGAGTAGAAACTAGCAGGCACAAACACAGCAATGGTGCATATATAGTAAAGAACAAAATAATGGCACGTTGCTATGGCCAGCTTTTTATTTAATAATTTAATTTACTGTAGCTTCACTTCAGTTTAGAGAAATGACAGTTTACGGCAGCTGAAAATGTGGAAGGAGGAGATAACCTACAGATAAGAACACCTGGCAAGGTGCAGGGAGGTGACATATTTATCTTGCACCAAACAGGCATGGTAGATGTTGAAGTCCGACTTGTAGTAAATTACATTGACGTAGCATTGCAGGTAGTACAGTCTCACTTGTCTTCCTTTCCTGTGCATTCTCTAGCCTCCAAGCAATGCCAAAGTGCAGCTTGGACTTAAAGAATAATTCAGTTACTCAGTTGAGGCGATAAGTAATGGGTCTGTGCTAGGGCAGAGAAAGTATGTAACACTTTTTCAAATAATATGTTCTTGAAGTCTTTCATTTCATAAACTCATGACATTTTCTTTGTACTGCCCTGTTTTAGAACTACTTTTCTTTATGCCATTATTAAAGGATGGAAGGTCATATTGCTGCTCATATAATGCCCAGGACTTTCCAAGGAGCAGTAAAACAACTCAAGTTAGAATTTCTTTTCCTTTTCCTTTTTCTTTTTACTTTCTGCAAGCTATAGTTACCAATGAAAAAGGTCAGCAGTTAGGTGAGTTTTTTTTAAAAAGTAAAACAGATATGAGTTAGCAACAAATGCATTGATGGGCACAAGAATAGAAACAGGGAAAAAAGAATAGAAATCTTTACATGCTCCCTTAATTTAAGAATGGATTTGAAAAACCAATACATAGAATTGAGTCAGAATGAGAGAGAGAGAGCAACATTTAATGCTATTCAATTAAATAAAAGGGCTAAGGGCTCAATCCTATGCTGTTTAGAGAGAGAAAAAGTCCTGACTGGGGAATGCTGGAATGCTGGGAGTTGTAGGACTTTTTTTCCTATCTAAACATGCCTTGGAGTTGTCTGAGATGTTAACCTTTCCCAAACTGTCACCTTCCATATGTTTTGGACTACAACTCTCATCCCAGCTCCCAGATGGGAGTTGTCATCTGGAGGACACCAGGCTAGGGAAAACCTGTGTTTTAGAGTTGCTGACTGTTACAGTTTGTGTAGGGTTAGTTCATCTGACTTGCAAGAAGGCAAATGTTTAATGTTGTTTGTAGGAAGAGCCGGAGCTCAGTGGTAGAGCTCATGGTTCTCCATCTTTGGCATCTTCAGTAAAGAGGTTCTCAGGCAGCCTTGCAGGAAAAGACCCTGCCCACAAATGTGGAGAGCTACCGACAGACAGAGAAGACAGTACTTGGGTAGATGGACCGACACTCCCTGTACCCACCCAGCCTGTGACTGTAGCTTCCCCATCAACATCTGACTCTGCAGATAACTTCCTTATAGCTTCCCTTGTCCCTCAGCCATTTAGGAGCATGGGACTGTAGAAACAGCCACAGAACCTTTCAGAATTATAAGCAACATCCATCAGGAGTGGAGGCAGTGGAGGATCTAGCTCTGCCAGCCCTTTTAAGGCCTTAGATGGCTCCAGTGCCGGCCACAAAACCTGCTAAAAACAAGGGGGGAAAAGTACAACCATGCATGAGTGTGCTTTCATGGGTGAAAAGGATGGTGAGGGGAGAAGTTCAGATGAAAGTGCAGGCCACATTTCAAACAATTAACAAGAACAGATATGCAGGTCTTGGAGGAGGAGGAAGCAAATAGAAACTGGATGATGGAATGAAGACACAGAAAGAAAATGGGAGGGAAAGAAGGAGGAGCATGGAGAACAGGAGTGCCAGTGGAGGCTGGTGGCTCTGATTTCAGTGGGGCAGTGAATCCCTTTTGAGGTTGAGTCAGAACCAATCAGAATGCTATAGGAGCTATCCAAGGTGCTGAACCCCATCCCAAAATAGGTCCAGCACATTGGATAGCTCTTTTAGAGCTCTGGTTGATTTTGACTGAAACCCAGAATGGATTCACAGCCCTAATGAAGTCAGAGCCACCAACCTGCACTGATGAGTGGAGTAGCACACAGGGAACACAACGCAACATTTTGTTGTATGCCTTACATACAACAAAATAATTCCTAGTGAAAGCAAAATAAATAAGGCATGCAATGTGTATTCAACTTATGAAGCTGCTTCACAATTCCTCCCTCCCTGCAACACACGCTCTTTCAAAACGTACTTTTTCGTGAACCAGGGATTCTGATCTGAAGTGGTGATTATGACAGAACTCCTGTGATGCCAGATTAGCTAACAAGGAGTACAAGTGTGTGATCTTGTGTGGGGCTTAAGAGGAAGTTTGTACCACAGTCCTTCCTTATCACTGGGACTTCTACATAACATATATTAGAAGCAAGATGTCAATTAGCATCTTGTATGGCCGTGAAATCCGTGGCAATGCTTCCTTGACTTTAATGGATTAGGAATGCCCATTTAATCATAGCAAATTATACCAAATGGCTACTAGGCTTGTCCAGTGCAAACAAGCACTCTCTAATGAGCTGCTTTGTGAAGTAGACTTCATAGCATTCCACAAACCATTCCGTACACATTTGCCTATGAGTGTGATTGTGTGCCTGCATGATACTGACAAGCTGAAGGTTAGTTTCTGGATTGATTTGAAAGTGTTCTGACAGTAGCTGACTCAGCACAGGCCCTTCAGAGATGGTTAAAGCACTCAGTAAGGCACAGTTACAAGATTCCTCTGGAACTTGGTGGCACTCTGTTCTTCCAGCATAATTGCACTGAGCTGTGTAGGAGGAGGGGGGAAATCACTTTGATGCCAGTGGCAGAAGATTCATGTTATTTTTAAATCTCCAGTAAATCAGCAGGGACTAAGTCAGTGAGGCAAGGAACTCTGAGAATGACATGGAGAAATGCCAAGGGTAAAATGTTCCAACTTCTGTTAGTAGGTGTTCAGCTTAATGGGGGACGTGTAACAATTTATTTGCAAGTGGGGGTTATGGACAGCTTGGGCTTGTTTCCTCCCTTCTCCTAGACATGCTAGTCAGATGCAGCTGTGCCAGTCTAGTCTGTTTGAATGAAAATATCATTTTTGTTGCCTTTTGTGGAAGGCATTCTCCACATTTAGTCAAGAGTCCCCTGGTGACTGGGCTTTTTACCAATCTTTCATTTTGGGCTCACACAAAAATAATAAAAAGAGCTAAGCCAAAGAATTTCACTGTCTGAGGTGAAGCAACAGATGGTGACACTCCCTTCAAGTCAAGAAGCATAGTAGTACCCAGGGACAGCCAAGTTAGTTTGACACCTGAGGCAGGAAATCCAAGTGCCTCGCCTCTCCCTAGGTACAAAAATACGGCCATGATAAATTGAACAAGTAACAATTTACTTCCCTTTTAAGACACCCCAAATCAGCCACCTCACTCTGCCTAATGGCAGAGCCAGCTGTTGACATTCTAATTGTATTCATCTGTATAATGAGATGCCATGGGCACTCATATCGTGTGAGTGCAGAGGCACTATTTTTCTTTCTTTCTCTAGGAGGCAGTCCCTGGATTCATTTCTGTTATGATCTCAAGTAGATTTAGTCTTCTCTATACCAATGGTTTTGTTGTACTACACTCCTGAACCTATTTGCATATTTTATTAGCTGAGTTTATGTTGAGAATGCTCAACATGAGGTTGCCCTATGACCTTTTCTAGTCTATACAGTTAGTAAGCAAAATCTGGAGTGATCACCCTCTATCCACCATCAGCTGTCTTGCTAATGCAATCAGATTTGAGGGATATTTGCTGATACTTAATCAGAGATGAATTTAAGTGCTGAGCTATGTATTACAATTCATTCTCTTTCATCCAATTTAGTCTGTACCAGCCGGCTTAATCAGTCACAATGCAGAAGCAATGGGACACTGATGAAGACAATTTTAAGTGTCATATTCTACAGCAACGCCTTTGAAGTTACTAAAACTTCCAATCTGTGAAGGTGATTTATACAAGAATATTAAGTGTCCTGGCAGAGCATTTGTGTGAAGGGTTATAGTGTGTAAGATTGTGCACTTGTATAATAATCTCTTAGTTTAGAGGAAGGTTGGAGCTACTGTTCATTTCCAATAACAACAAAAAACAATAGATCCTGATTGCCGTTACATTACAGTGAGTTATAGTATAGTATTTCAATATGATAAATACATCTGAGAAAAAACTAACTACTAGTAATGACTTAATTAGTAAAAGTCAGTTTCAATCTCTTCATGAAATTTCTCCCATGATGGATTTTTCTATGAACATCGAAGGAACATTGCCGGTGGAGGTTGGTTTGTGGTATAATCATACTGCAACAACTTTGAGTTGGATCCAGATTTGTGCTGAATCAACTGTGCCGGTGGAAGAGGACTTCCCTGTCCCCTTCGTCCCATGGCAACCCCTCTAGCTCCCTGAAAATGTTACACAGAGAGTCAGAAGAGCCTGCTGAATGGGGTGAGCACTTGCATGGGAGTGGGGGAAGGGGGTCACCATGTTGAGGGACTTTTGACAGTCAGAGCTCTTCCTCTCATAGATGGTTTTTGCTCTTATGGAAGGCAGTTCCTGGATTTAACCCAAATACATGTAGTTTGGCACATGCTTTTATGGACTATAGCCCATAGCCCATGATTGGCTGATGCTGTTACACTTTGCAATAGCAACAGGAACATACGGATTGGAATGCACCATTAACTTGGGGGAGGGTGAGATATGCACTGTGTTGCATGGCATTTGTTTCCCTGCCTCCCCTACTAAAATGTTTGAGGCCAGCCCTGAGTCACAGACATTGTTGAGAATTTTACACACACTACTAACGTGGCCCATCATCATGTCATGCTAAGTTGCAGCTTAGATTTTTAAAGCACTCCTCACTATGGAGCCCTAGGCCTATGAAAGTGGTATGAAAGCGGTATATAAAAAGCAGGAGACACACTACTGCTTTATAACAGTATTGAAGGGCACTGACAACTGTTGGGATCCATTGACACATACCATATACCGCTATATCCTGCTTGGTGTGGGCTCCTGCCTTTTATATACCTCTTTCATACTGCTTTCATAGTGCAATATCCTGCTTGGTGTAGATGTTAGTTTCATTCATCCTTATACTTAAAGCAAGTTTGTCTTATTTAAAGGGCTTTTCCATTCACACTGTCAAATTGAAGGGCACTGGGAGAAAAAGAGGGTCACCCTTAGTAACTGCTTGGAAGAAAGAGATTTAGACCTAGGCTGAGAATGACTTGTTTGCCTTTTGCTTAGTGTGTGTGAGGGAGAAAGGCTGCACTGATTTGTACTCAGAGAAAGCTGGCTATGTCACAGATATGCTCAGTATCACTCATTCCACCTTGAGAAGGCTTTTGGCTGTGAGCAAAATAACGGGTGAACTCTGCTGCAAGGCAGGTCACGATGTGAAGGTTGCTCCATGTGGTGAGTCATTTTGCATGTACTGCCTCACTGTAGGGATTGATCTCCCACAGCCACACGTTCCTGCAAGCCACCTGGAATGTGTGGCTGTGCTGTGGAGAGACAAGCTTCACGGTGGGAACCTAATCACCACAAATGGGGAGATGCACAGCTGCATATTTCTTCTTTCTGTGTGAGAATAAACATACTTTATTCATTTGTCGATGTAATTAGTTTTCTTAAAAAGTGCCAGCGTTCCTGGAGCTCAGCCGCTTTCCCCTTCAACTTTGCATAAAATGTGTTAGCTCAGTTAAATTACTTTCCTCTTCAACTAGTGGTTGCAAAAGGTTGTGCTTTGGATTTATGCCTCAACCTTTCTGCTCGTCCCTTCCTAATTGCCTTTTGCAGCCTGAAACGAACAGCTTTCATGGTGATGTGCAACTCCCCTATTCACATCACTTACCATTTCTGTCTGATATATTTCGGATTATCCATTTGGGTTATGGAAGTTCTGCTTTGCTTCACTGAGCATTGTATTTTCTGTCTTCATCTATTGACAGCATGTACTACAATACACGATTCATCTGCAGACTGTTTTCATTATTATTCTGAGTTATATTGTGCTGGGTGTTCTGGTATGTTGTTTAATTCATACACATTTTTTTCTCACTTAATTTCCCCCTAATGTTCCCTAGGTAGTAGGAAATTCAGTCCCTCTTTCCAGAGAATTTCCTTAAAAAGATGGTAATCTGACAGCATTTTTACAAAACAGTTTTATTTCCCTGCACATGTTGATCAGGAATGGCAGCTATCATTTTATGAAATGGCTACCCTAAGGTAGCATCTTTACCAGTGCTAACTGATGGTTTGGCTGAATACTGGCTATATCCTAGTGCTCTCTTTAGCCGTTCAATCCACAATAAGTATGGAAGTGGTTGTGCATGATAGCCTGGAAGCTTCCTCTCCATGTTGTCAGACATATCAATTGCATCTCATCAGCTCCATGTCCCATTTTCTGGTAGGTCTATGCAGCAGCAGTGGAAGGTGCAGGCACTATAACTCACAAGAGTCATAAGTCTGCTGGCTCCTGTTGTCTGGTGTCCCAATATGATCACCATATAGAAGCCCCTTGAAATTGCCAAGTGTAACACATTACCCATGTGGTGAACCATTTATGTGCACTATCACACTACAGCTGCAATCCTATACTCATTTAGCTGAGACTAAGTCACACTTACTTATAAGCAGACATGTGTAGCATTGGGCTATAGCATAATGTAAAGCACAATTTATAGGATTGTGTTATACATGAATTAAGTACCACTACATGGATCTCTACACTGCTGTCTAACAATCCCCATGTTGAGGAGACAGTTTCAGGCATGGGGTGGGTGGAGGTAGGAGAACATTGCACTATAAATATCTATATTGTGGGTAAGGCAAAAGTGGGGAGGGGGACATGGGCATGCAATAGGCCTTACCCCCAACATCCCCATGAGCTCAGCTGCCAGTTAGACCATAGCCTTTTGGGAGGCAGCTCAAAAATGTGACATGTCTAACGTCAATAAAAATAATTCACTTACGATTGGACTGAGCTGTGTCATAAAAGCCTGGCACTAGCAAGCAATGTGTGCTGTCATTTCCACCCCACCCTCCCCCACCATTGAGGATTGGGCTGTAGGTCAGTGATATGGCAACTAATTTGGATGCAAAAAGTTCCAAGTTCAATCTGTGGCATCTGAAGTTAGGATTGAAAAATACTCCTTGCTAAAGCCTGGAGAGCCACTGCCAGTCAGTATACAGTAAGGCATCTTCCTATGTTCCTATGATTGACGCAAGCAAGCAAGCAAGCAAGCAAGCAAGCAAGCGTCTTCTAGGAGCCTCGATCAATCTGATTTCTTAGGTGGTGGAAGAAGAGGGGAATCATGTGTTTTACAGTATGGATAGAGTTCCTTTCACTCTGCCACTCAATACCTTTCCTGTTCTGTAGAAATGGCATCATCTGAATTCTTCCATGATCTTGATCAAACATGTTTAGAGTTCATTAGAAAAAGGAAAAGGAAAGAAAAAGTAAAAAAAGAAAAGAAAGGAAAGGTAAACCTCCTGAAATGTGGAGTATGCAATAGCCCTAATCAGGTGTTGACAAAGGGGTTAATATCAGTGTGTGAGAAGGAACACTCGAGCCCCTCTCCCTTGTCACTTTTGTCACCCACAGCTCATGGAGGGTGATGGTCTGACGGGGAGAGTATCCTGTATCCGTGGAGGCCCTCCATATGAGCCAAAATGCAGATTTTCCAAGATTCTTGATCACATAGAGCATTTCCATGGATACAGAAGCTCTTCTCTTGAGGAAGTCACTGTCCATGAGTTGAGAGCAACAGATGTGACAAGAGAGAGGAGTAGGGCTAGAGTACTCCTTCTCATGGATTGATTTTAAATGCCTTTGTGTGAATGCCTGAATAGGCCTATCATTTGGTGAATATTGGACATCAACATGCAGTCAGGAGAACCTTTCTAAGTTGTCTGTGTTTTGCTTTATTTTTTCACAAGGTGTGACATTCTATTTGAGCATTCATGCAGCACATTAATAAATATAAATATTAATAACATACTTTAAAGTCTATTTTTTTCTTGTTTGCCCTCATACCAGCTCTCACACATATTAGTATAATGTCCATGTGGGCATGATCTAACCAAAATTAAATCCCATTAATTTCCGTTGGACAGCTAAGCAAATCTTAAAACCTCTCCCAGTGAAGTCAGTGGAAAATAATATTGATTGGATATTCTTTTGTGTTCTGAAGATCAAGCTTACAATGTAAATAAATATATTTGAAGAAAGCAAAGGTGATTGTTGGCCTTGAAGGGTCTCATTATATCTTGAAGGGTCTCATTATATCTTCAGTTGTTGGTTATCAGGAAAAGGCCCAGTAGTTGAAGCTGCTCATTTCACCAACTCTCTACTCACAATTTATCCATTGAAGGCATATGAACATTGAATTAAGAGATATGGTGCCTGCTTTCTGCAGTGATAGAGAACTGACGTATTCTGAACTAAGTGGCATCCAGTATGGTCTATGGGAGTGCAATGTTCTTTGATAATGAGCATGTAGCCGTGTGATAAATTTTGCTTGTCCTGGAGTAAATCTGTCTTAGATATATGTCCCTTAATAAAGATGATGGTGACTGATGGTTTTGATGCTTTATTAGTTTTTCTAAAGTAGGCAATTTAGAAAGAATGTTTGCAAGGATCAGCCAGGGTGGACATTCAAGGCACTTTTCATCCTTCATACTGTCCTATGAGGTGCTAACTCATGGTTGATGCATGAAATTGGGAATTTCTAACCCAGGTTCATTGTTGGACAAAGGAAGCCACTTCAAAGTCTATGGATGATCTTTATGGTTGCAATCCTGAACACACCTACCTGGGAATAAGATAGACATGCCCAGGACTGTGCTGTAAATCCCATTGCTTTCACTGATAAAGTTGAATATGTGGCATAAGTCTCTTGCATTGAATGCAATGGGACTTAAAATATGACTAGCTGTTGCTGGATTGTGCCCTTTAGGTTTCAGAATCCATATGTTAAAAAAGAATAACTCTGCAGGGCTTTGAGCATCTTAATTCTTAGCACTTTTCAATTGATGTGAAATTCGTCCATGACAGGCAAGATCAAAGTGAAAAGTGTTGTTTTTGTTACTGGATATCCACTATCCCCATTTATTCTCATGGAGGTTGCTGAGATGTCATACCACAGTACAGTAATGTTTCCTACAAGAATGTATCACAATATTCATGGTACTGTGTTGGAAGACAGTGTGATTGATCAAGAGTGTACTGACAGTGAATGAAAAAGCTCCTTGTACTTGCAGATGGGATCAACAACCAGCAGAGGATCCCACTGGAAGAAGGAAGAAAGGTAAAGTTCTGTCAAACAGTTCCCCTTCCTGCTTTGGCCCCCAGCACCATCCCCTAACCCCAGCACTTTTGGGGAGGGCACAGAAGGCTGCAGGAGGAAGGGGGAATTGGTGAATATCACCTCCCTTGCTTCTTCCAGCAGGAGAAACCTGCATGTGGCACTTGGTCTATGCCAGCCTTCCCCAACATGACACCCTCCAGATCTGTTGGACTCCATGGCCATGGCTGGGAATTATGGGGAAGTACAACACATCTGGAAGGTGCCAGGATGGGGATGGCTAGTCTATGGAGAGTCTGGATCCAGGCCAAAAAAGACTGGCTACGTAATGGTGAAAATTTTGGGTTTGTTGTTTATTAAATATGGATGTTCCTGGTTCCATATGGATCTATGGCATGATTGGAGAAGAACCTTTGGTGTGGTGGCTCCCCTTCCTATGGAATTCCCTGCCTTTGGAGGTCAAGCAGGCACCAATGTTTTGTTATTTCTGTTGCCTCCTGAAGTCTTCCTTGACTGACTGGCTGCAGTTTTATCAGAACTCTGTTTTGATTTTAAGATCATAATTATTTTATCATGGAGTTGTTATTATTCTATGCTATCTGAAATCTGTCTGGATGTGGAGTGGTATACAAATGTTGTAAGTAAATACATACATACATAAATAAATGTTGCCATGTAAAATATTTAACATAGTGCATTGCTACCATATCTTTGCTGAGTTCCTATTTATAATATTCCACATACACACCCAACAGCATATTAAGGCTGAAATCGTAAGGACTGGTAGGAACCTGCATTGAACACAGTGAGACTAGTTTCTCTTTTTAAAAATATTAATTAGGAAATTTAAGTTCTATATTTTTTATTTTAAAAAAAGTTAAAGTGGTTTACAATATAAAGATATTACATCTAAAAACAAATAAATACTGCTAATATTTGGTAGGGATGTGCACTGGATCGGACCCGATCCACGATCCGAGTCCGGTCCAGTGGGAAATCGGATAAATTATCCGATTTCCGATCCCGCAGCTGGATCGGCCGATCCAATCCGAACCGGTCCGAAAAAGCTCCGAACCGGTTCGGCGGATCGGCGGATCGGCGGGCGCCCACTGGCGCCCACCGCCGCTTCCATTGGCGGGCGCCAGCGGGCGCCCGCCGATGAAAGTGGACAGCGGGGGTGGGGGGGAGGAGGGGGGCACTTACCTTCTCGGCCCGGTGGCTCCCGTCCGGCGCCGGTGCCTACTACTACTAGCAGGCTCCGCGGCCTGCTCTAGGGTGGCGCGCCGGGTGATGTCATCACCCGGCGCGCTACTCTAGAGCAGGCCGCGGAGCCTGCTGGAAGTAGTAGGCGCCGGCGCCGGACGGGAGCCGCCGGGCCGGAAAGGTAAGGAGGGGGTGCGTGGAGGGGAGGAGGGGGCGCGCGGAGGGGGGAGGGGGGCCCTTACCTTTCCGGCCCGGCGGCTCCCGTCCGGCGCCGGCGCCTACTACTCCCAGCAGGCTCCGCGGCCTGCTCTAGGATGGCGCGCCGGGTGATGTCATCACCCGGCGCGCTACTCTAGAGCAGGCCGCGGAGCCTGCTGGAAGTAGTAGGCGCCGGCGCCGGACGGGAGCCGCCGGGCCGGAAAGGTAAGGAGGGGGTGCGTGGAGGGGAGGAGGGGGCGCGCGGAGGGGGGAGGGGGGCCCTTACCTTTCCGGCCCAGCGGCTCCCGTCCGGCGCCGGCGCCTACTACTCCCAGCAGGCTCCGCGGCCTGCTCTAGGATGGCGCGCCGGGTGATGTCATCACCCGGCGCGCTACTCTAGAGCAGGCCGCGGAGCCTGCTGGAAGTAGTAGGCGCCGGCGCCGGACGGGAGCCGCCGGGCCGGAAAGGTAAGGAGGGGGTGCGTGGAGGGGAGGAGGGGGTGCGCGGAGGGGGGAGGGGGGAGGGGGGCCCTTACCTTTCCGGCCCGGCGGCTCCCGTCCGGCGCCGGCGCCTACTACTCCCAGCAGGCTCCGCGGCCTGCTCTAGGATGGCGCGCCGGGTGATGTCATCACCCGGCGCGCTACTCGAGAGCAGGCCGCGGAGCCTGCTGGAAGTAGTAGGCGCCGGCGCCGGACGGGAGCCGCCGGGCCGGAAAGGTAAGGAGGGGGTGCGTGGAGGGGAGGAGGGGGCGCGCGGAGGGGGGAGGGGGGAGGGGGGCCCTTACCTGCCCGGCCCGGCGGCTCCCGTCCGGCGCCGGCGCCTACTACTCCCAGCAGGCTCCACGGCCTGCTCTAGGATGGCGCGCCGGGTGATGTCATCACCCGGCGCGCTACTCGAGAGTAGGCCGCGGAGCCCGCTGGTAGTAGCCGCCGGCGCCGGACGGGCCGAGAAGGTAAGCAGTGGCGGGGAAGGGGGCTTACCCCCCCCCGGAGCCGTCCGCTTCTATCCGCTGGCGCCCGCGGGCGCCAGCGGATGGAAGCGGGCGGCCCCAGGGGGGGTAGGGAGCGCGGGGGAGGGGGCTTACCTGCCGGGGCCGTCCACAGCGGACGGCCCCGGGGGGGGGGAGGGAGTTAGGCCCCCCCTTACCCACCCGCCGCCATTTTTTCCTCATAGACTTGCATTGCAATGCAAGTCTATGGGGAAAAAAATGGCGGCCGATCCAAAAATGTACGATTTTTGGGTCGGGATCGGACTCGATCCGGTCCGGGGGGCCTCCGATTTTGTCCGAACCGGTCCGGGACAAAATTGGAGGTCCCGATCCGGGTCCCGATCCGATCCGGGGGGTCCGTGCACACCCCTAATATTTGGTATAGAAAGCATAATCAATTATTCCTTTCAGATCCATTAAATGCTTTCTGACTAGACTCTATTTTTCATATATTTACTTGAACTATACAGATTTCAAGCATATACTATTTTTGGGGAACACAAGTTCCTCTGAAAGTTCACCAATTGAGCCACCTCTGCCTCCACCCCTATTTTTTTCACTCAAGGGAAGATTAGATTAGTTTTTATTCATTATGATACCACATGTTCAGCCTTTCAGATCAATTATTTGGTCCCAACAATTTAGGGCTTCCTACTCTCAGCCATATCGAGTAATGGCTTTAGTATTCTGAGAGTTCTGGGGGGTGCCTTCACGGTACCTGGTTGGTGCCACCTCTATCTCAAACCCCATACTTTCCCTTCCCTGTGGTGGCATCAGGTAATCCCGATGCCGAGAAGGGAGCATGGGATTTCTGGATGGCCATCCGGGAACTGGAGCTGCCTCTGCCCTCTTCCAGATGGAAGGAAACAAATCACAGGTCACCTTCCACCAGGCACCACCCAGCCATGCCTCTGCTGTGACTCTGGAGTGAGGTGAGGGGCTGTCTTGATGCCATCTTGCAGAGTCAGGTGAGGGGCTTTATTTACACCTCGCTCTGGAGAAAAAAATTGAGGTAAGTCCCCAACTTTTTTTCTCTGCAGCTTTGACAGAAAGCCCCAGGGTGGTTGCGTGATTGCAGCGGCATTGTATAATCCACACCGTGCCACCACGCACCCACCCTGGGGCTTTCCAAGCATTTAGACAGCCTCCTAGTATTCTAATTCCAAATTAGTATTCTAATTCCCCATGTATTCTATGTTCTATTATTCTGAGAGAGGGCCTTTCTTCATTACACAAAGAAAGCTACGCACTAAAATTCTGATGGCACAATCCAGCCACAATCAATCCCATAGCCATTTTCCTGGTGTAAGCCTCATTGAACTCAATGGGACTTCTGAGTAGATATTGTAGGATTATGCTCTTATAGTCTTATCGCTTTTAGTAGGAAATTTCTGTGTGTGTGGCTTGGTGCAGGAAATCAGAAAGGCCAGCTATTGAATTGTGTGTACTTTCCTTGATTTTAGAGTTCGAGACACAATCTCATTTAGTTTTTATATCGATTAATATAAAATATTCTGTACACATTTTCCTGACATGCAATTTACAGGGAGACCTCAATATGACCTCTCTGAATCTGGTCAATGCCCTAAGAGAGTTCTTGTGCAACAGTGCAGATACAATCAATTGCTGACCGATATACAAATAATTCTTTGTGACTAGGACAAAGCTCCACAATCCTAATTCCCCCATCCAGAGGCAGACAGAAGATAGTTCTCTCTCTCCTTCTATTCCTCTTGAGTTCTGAGTATCCTGCTGAGGATTCATAAGGGAAAGTATAACTCAAGCTCGCCATTTTAAAATGTTACCTCATAAAGAAATTTGTAAGGCTCCTGTTCACTTAAAAAAGAGAGAAAAGAATAAACACACTGAATAACAGCAGACAGAGTGCATTACCAGTGAGGATTCATGAGGAGAATTTAAAATGTTTGTGTACAATCAAAAGCCAGAAATCCTTCCTTCACATCAGAAAGAGATCCCTGGTGTACAACTTGAAAGCTACGAATCGATGTACCTCATGCATTAACTTCTCTTCCTTGGCTAAGTGACACAGGCAAAGTTTTTAAAAGTATTGGAAAGGGTGCTGCCATTCACTTCCTGCTGCACACAATGGCTCAATTCGGATGACACAATAAACAACTGGTGTGGGGGAAATAATTGGCAGTTGTTTTGACTATTGTGTCATCCGAATGCTGCCATAGTCAACTCAGCGCTGATCCTCACCCACACCACAGTTGATTATTTATTACCATGTTGTGTGGGGAGTATCCCCTAGGGTTAGGGTTAGGGTTAGTTAACCCACCATTGACTATCGTGTCATCCGAATTGAGCCTCTGAGGCCATTTTTATGCCCTGCTCACAGATGTATGTGTTGTGGTGGGAGCATACCATGTCCTATGCCATTTATGAAAGGCACTTTGTTGTTAGAGATGGACTCAGTGTTTTGATGACAGACAACACTCAGACATTATATATGTGACATGTATTGGATACAAAGCTGCACAGGCAGAAAGATCCATATCGGAGGATCAAGGGTTGAACTGCATACAGAACATTAGCAGCAAAGCTGTGTTGCAAACAGCTAGGCTACAGTCGGTCCAGCCCATGGTATAGATGCAACATTGGGTATATACAGCATGCCATATGTGAGAGGCTGCTGAAGAGAAGACAAAAGTAACATAGGGCATTACCAGACATAAATGCTTTTTTTAAAAAACAACATCTGGGTTGTGGCAAATGTGTCAGCCTCCTGGTACACACTGCCTGCTCACTCTCAGTGCAAGCAGGAGTGTTTAAAGAACCAGGGACATTCCATCCGTGGATTGTTACATGTGATGTGCAAACCAGGAACTCTGGCTTGTCAGGGGGGATAAACCAGAGCTAGAATCTAGGTTTAACTCTGGCTTCCAATTCTGCTTTGTCTCTCCTCCCCTACAAGCCAGAGAGTTCTGGTTCACATGTTGACCTAAACAACCAAAGGATAGACTGTCCCTGGGTTTTTTAGCTGCTTCTGCTTGCGGAAAGAGTGATCCGGCAGCATGCACCAACATGTTGCTGCATTCACAATGACCCAGGGTTGTTGTGATATTCAAACCAGGCCAAAGAAACATACATGGGAACGGAGGCCACCATGGATAATATAATATAATATAATATAATATAATGTAATATAATAATATATAATATAATATAATATAATATAATATAATAATATAAGAAGGTGAAAGCCCACCATGTTTTAAGCACTTGTTTCAAGGGCCGCAGGGTTTACCATATATCTAACTCACTCTTTGATATCAATGAGCTTTAAAAATGCTTAATTGGCTAACACATGGTCTTGGCCAAAAAAAGTTGTATAAAAATAAATATGGCTTACTTTAAAAAAAAAATCTGAATGAGATGGGGCTGTCTGTCAGGGCTTTTCATTCTGGTTTTTCTTCAGCTGAAGAAAACAATGATTTTGTTCCTTGTATTATTTTTGTGTGTGTGAATGATTAACTAAAGGGTTTCAAAATATATCACAAAAATAATTAGAAAGTGTTCAGTCATTGCCTTCCTCTTTTTCTTTATTGGTAAAGTGACAATATTTTGAACCTCTTCAGTATACCCATTAATTGTCAACATCAGGGGTTTCATAATAGAATATCAATGTACTGTACTTTATAAAATACTGTGGGAAATCAATAATTTGTTAGGTGGAAGTACTCTGTTTTTATAACATTGATGTTGGTTGCCTGCAGATTTCAGCACAAAGCCTTTTTGACTCTTCAATAAAAGTTATAGCAAACTGATATTCTTGTAAAAGCAGAAAACGTGCTGTACCTTTCTTTATAGCAGTCGAGAAACCTAGAACTTAACTGTGTTATTACTGTAAAAAGGAGTAATATCCAGTACTATTTGAAGAAGCACATTTGAAAGCCTAAAGAAGAAATATGATCCAAATCTCTTCCATTCCTGTGAAGTGTCAGTCTCTGTGTTCTTTATTAAAATCAAGATTATCCTGTGCTCAAAAATGAATAATGCCCAAAGCAATAAATTGGTGATCTAATAAGCAGTATACTGAGATAGAGTATTCTCTCTCTCTCTCTCTCTTTGCAAGATGTCTGCAAATGCATGGGAGAGGACAAATGAGAAGGTTCTCTTCATCCAACATGTCTGTGATTAAAGCAGGGTTGAATCAGAAAATTGTGCTACCCTTCAGGGATTTCACAGAACAACAATGTGCATTTGGAATGCTTCCTATGCTGGTTCCAGGCCATCTTGCAGTGAAGGCTGGTGGCTACGATGTCAGTGGGGAAGTAAATCTGCTCTGGGTTTCAGTGAGAACTTTAAAGGAGCTTTCCAAGGTACTGGAAATAGGGGTCGGCACCTTGGATAGCACCTTTATAATTCAGATTGGTTCGGATAGAAATCCAAAGTGGATTCACCAGCCCATGCCATTGGAGCCACTAACCTCAACTACCATCTTGACTGTGAGAGAGTCAAAAAAGAAGACCAATGGTCAACATATGGGTTCGAAAAGCTACCATGTTGTTTTCAGGCCTGCAACAAGGAAAGAGGCCAGTGTGGAAGCCATAAATCATCTCTACATTCAATAATAGCAAAAATATTTCCATGTGACAGAACTGCACCAAACTCCTAGATCACTTGACTCCAGGAAAACTGAGCTGAGAGGCTTCCACTCCAGTATTGTTGTTTTTACTCCATGGGTCAAATAATATTTCTGGCAATTAGATAGTAACTCCTTAAAAGCAGGGGTAGGCAACCTTTTGAGGCTGTCTGCACATTTGGCAATAAGAGAAACTATTCTGGGCACCAGCACAAAATGGTTGCCATGGAAGGCATGGCAAAGGACAAGTAATCTGTCCAAAAGACTGGGTTCAAGGAAGTGTGGGCCTGAGCCCCAAGACAATAAATAACTCATTTTAACCCATAGAAACCTATTTCACAACAATCCCAGCTGCTGGGAACAAAATGTTTCAATCTTAAAAAAAAAATTGTTCTTAATTACAAACTATGTTATGTCTCTGTTTAGAGAGGAATGTTTTCATTATTGTTGTAGGTTTTGTGTCTTGGGGGAGTGATACACTGACCTATTCTAGGGATATTGATAGTCAGCCCCACACTCAAAATATCTTTTCTTGCATATATATCAAGTCTACCATATCAGCTTGTGCCGGGTAACAAAAACTTCTTTTTACATTTTTTGTAAATAAATTCCATAGTCGTGAGATCTTGAATTGTGTATAATCTGCAAACAAATGATAATTATGGTAGTTTACATGCTTGTTGTATTCCAGAGGCCACTGTAGAAGACAAATCGTCGAAACGCATTTGGCCCTTCTATTTTAATTATACAGAGATAATTGTATTAATAATTGCTGAAGGAGTTTTCACTCAGCATTTTTTATTCTGTATAATCAATTGCTCTGTTTTAATGTTTTAATATATCTATATAAATTGATTTTAAATTTTGGAAGCCTTAACTTTCTGGTGATTCAGGAAGTAAGACACTAAAAAGGGCACCTTGTTGCTCATCATGTGATAAAGCCTCCCTAATGGGAAAAACTAGGCTTTGGTGCCTGCCTGACCTTCAGTGGCAGGGAGTTCCATAGGAAGGGGGCCACCACACTGAAGTCTCTTCTCTGGTGGACTCCAGTCAGGCATAGGTTCATGAGGAACCACTATGAGCAAACCCTCTGATGACCTCAGTGACTGGGCAGGTTAGAAGGGCAAAGGTGCTCTTTCTCAGGTATCCTGATCTGAAGGTGTTTAGGGCTTTATACACTAGTTCAAACCTTTAAACCCAGCTCAGTAGCAAATAGGCAGTGAGTGCAGTTCCCTCAGCAAAAGGGTTTTATGCTGAAAAGGGGGAAGCTCCTGATAACATTAGCTCCAGCTTCTGGGAAAGGAACACCGCACATGCAATTCTTTGCAGTTTGGTTTGTGTATGAAGCTTTTGAGTCTGGTAAATGCTAGGGATGGGCAAATCTGCCATTTTCATTTTCTCCCCCATTGGAATTATTAAGGTCTCCCATTCTCTCTCTTGAATATGAAAAGCTTGGCAGATTTTGGTAAATTCTTATCAAAACGAAATTCTTACCAAGCCTCACCAACCAAATTCAATAGGCACAACTATTCCTAGTATGGAGTGTACCATGATGAGTTCACCTACCATATAGTTATTAAAGATGAGGATCCTGTCAACAAAGAAAGGTGGCAACTCTAATTCAGCACTAACATGATTGAATACACAGCCATTTGAACCCAGACATTTAAGAGCTAACCACACTCGAAGTCCTAAGGCTGGATATATGAATCTGTCAGTTTCAATTCCTCCTGCATTGGAATGTTTTAAAATTTCAAGGTCTTTTTGGTCTAAAGAAAACTTTGCAAATGCTGATAAATTCTTAACAAAAACAAACTGAAATGAAATGCTCACCCATCGCTAGTAGACACTAGTGTCTGTAGCATGGATAATTTCACTTATTTTAAATTCTTAACGTCGCATGACATCTATCTTGTGCTCTGAATACTAAAATAAAATGCACAGTGTGAGGCAGCTGAGTTTGGGGTAAAGTGTATTACTGACAGTGCAAAAACAATATTAATCAGGCTGGAAAACCAACATGTTCCACAGTATACTCTGGACTTTGGTGCATTGTTCAAAAGCTAGGCCTGTTCTTTGTGTGAGAGACTGCTACATCTAATGATGCCAAGACCTTTTGGTATGAGG
The DNA here is from genome assembly GCA_029215795.1 of Anniella stebbinsi. Lineage (NCBI taxonomy): Eukaryota > Metazoa > Chordata > Lepidosauria > Squamata > Anniellidae > Anniella > Anniella stebbinsi. The sequence goes on from JARDYH010000003.1 coordinate 196,409,161, forward strand.
CAAACATGCACAAGCGTTTGGCTCAGGTCTTCTAAGGTCACTGATTCAAGCAGTAAGGAAACATTGCTCACAGAATTGAGAATTATGGGCCTCTGTTTCACCAGGAGGACAAGTTAAATGTTTCTCCTTTTACAGATGCAACAGAGTGGGGATTTTATTTGGAAATGTCGGTTCCACCTCACCCACTACGTTTAAAGTGGTTTGCAAAAAGTTTTTTTTAAAAAAACCTTAATAAAATATCAGTTCTATGTAAAATCACAATAGAAATAGAGGAAATTGGCCATAAAACATCAACGGTATGTCCAGACGAGAAAGCTTTGTAGCTACCATTTTTATCATCTAGGCACGAGAGTGTTTCATCCTGTTCCTGGCCTGCTAACAACTTGGGTTATGGGCCCTGTGTCCCTTTGGAGCTTTTTAAAAAAATATTATTATTATTATTATTATTATTATTAAGGACTCCTCCTCCTACTCTACCACCTCCTAAACAAAGGGTGTCTCACTCTCTTCCTGTTAGTAATGAATTATGAAAGTTTTTTCTTTAAATTATTTTGGAGGTTTTTTTTTACAATGTATTTGTTACTATGAATACCTTTTACCTTTTATCTAAAGATATCATGGATCTCAATCACATTGTTGATGTTTTTAACATTTTGTTGGTTTGGTCATGAACTACTTTGAGCAATAATAATGTGACTAGGATCATGACTAGGGTGACCAGATTTTGGAAACCAAAATCCTGGTCCCCCCTGCCACCCCCCCCCAAAACAAACCCCCCACCAAGCCACCCCCCCCAAAAAACACCAGCCTGGACCTACCGGGTTTTCTTTCTCCGCCGCCCCCGCCAGGTCAGCTGCTGCCCCCATGTCCCCCGCCGCCGCTGTGTCTTCCTCCACCGCCGCCGGGTCCCCCGCCACTGGGTCCCCCGCCCCTGCCGCCTGGTCAGCCTCCAGGTCCTCCGCTGCCACCAGGTCCTCTGCCGCTGGGCTCGTAAGGCCAGAGGCCGCGTGGAAGAGGCGGGAGAGGGCCGGATCCAGAAGTGATGTAATCGGCCCTCTCCTGCCTCTTCCACGCGGCCTCTGGCCTCACGAGCCTGGCAGTGGCGGTGAAGGACCTGGCGGTGGTGGAGGACCCGGTGGTGGACTGCAATTCCCATCATTCCCAGCCAGCATAAGCACAACTCGCAGATAGATCAGCATCTTTTTATGGTGGCCCTGAAGAAACATGAAATGTACACCTTATTGAAAGCTATTTATTAACTGCATTTCCTTCCTGGGTTCTTTGGGAGAGATGGAAGGCTTCATTCTTCCAGCAGGCCTTTCATAGTCATTTAGGGTGACCAGATCGCCCGGGGTTTCCCGGTCCTAAACGGGAAACCTAGGCCGATCTGGGCCAACCGGGGGGCGGCGGGGGAAAACCGGGGTGGCGGGGGGTCATGCGGCGGTGGCAGCGAGCAGCAGTAGACCTGGCGGCGGTGGCGGAGGAGCCCAGGAAGCGGCCACCCCAGCAGGTAAGTGCCCCCCTCATGCCTCGCGCTCCTTACCTGCAGGGGCATCCGCTTCCCTCCGGTGCTCGAATCTACTGAGAAACAGGCTTCGCGGCCTGTCCCTCGTGCGTGCTACTGAGAGACAGGCTGAGAAGCCTGTCTCTCAGTAGATTCGAGCACCGGAGGGAAGCGGATGCCCCTGCAGGTAAGGAGCGCGAGGCGTGAGGGGGGCACTTACCTGCTGGGGCAGCCGCTTCCTGGGCTCCTCCGCCACCGCCGCCAGGTCTACCGCTGCTCGCTGCCACTGCCGCATGACCCCCCGCCACCCCGGTTTCCCCCCGCTTTCCCCCGGTTGGCCCAGATCGGCCTAGGTTTCCCGTTTAGGACCAGGAAACCCTGGGCGATCTGGTCACCCTAAATGACTATGAAAGGCCTGCTGGAAGAATGAAGCCTTCCATCTCTCCCAAAGAACCCAGGAAGGAAATGCAGTTAATAAATAGCTTTCAATAAGGTGTACATTCCATGTTTCTTCAGGGCCACCATAAAAAGATGTTGATCTATCTGAGAGTTGTGCTTATGCTGGCTGGGAATGATGGGAATTGCAGTCAAACACATTTGGAGGGCACCTGGGCTAGATCTACACTACTGCTGTATAGTGGTATTGAAGTGCACTGATAACTGTTGGGGCACAGGACACATTCCATATACTGCTTTCATAGTTTATTTCCTGCACCTCATTCCACATTCGTAATGATTAGACACAAGGTATAGATCTGGCCCAGGTTGAAGATGGCTTAATTCATAGAACCTGATTTCCATTCACTGAATGGAAAATCTCCAGATATTTTTATTTAAACAGTTTAGAGATCTTCCTAAACTTCCTAAACAGTTTAGAGATCTTCCTTTAAGGGTTTTTAATTATTAATTCAATTTAATTTAATATATTTATATGCTGCTTACCAGAATTCATGCCTCCCGAAGGCATAGTATTGCTAATGTGAATGCATTGCAAGTCGCTGAACCCATGTTCAACCCAAGCATCTTCATTCAGGAGGATCCCAGGCAGCAGGACTTAGAAAGATCCCTTGATGACCTCTCTGTCAGAGTACATAATACTACTAGTGCTAGATGGCCAAGTGTAGATGGCCAAGCATTCCGTTTCATTTTAAAGCATATCCTGAATTCTGTGCTTTCCTTGCTTATGTAATTATGTTCAATAAGTGATGACGCTTACCATATTTGAAACTTGTAGGTATGTGGCATGTGTAATGCATTGGTTCAGTGCTGGAATAAACTTGGGAGTTTGTGGTCTCTTAAGGATTTAGTTAAGAGCACAAGGCTATGCATCTTTAGACAGGAAAAATGCTTACAGCTCCCTGAGGAATGCTAGGAGTTGTAGAATTCTTTTCTGTGTGAACATGGCTAGGATTGCATCTTAAGAGTCTTAAGCTATCAGAGGAAGCAATCCTACAGCCCCTAGGCAGGGTTGGTGGGGGAAAAAGACGATAGTTTGGATACCTGGATCTGAGGTCAGAGACAGCACTCCAACCTTGGACCCAGGAGTCTGAGCTCCCTGCTAACCCCTTTCCCCTTACAGCTGATGCAGAGAGAAAAATGCTGGCTCAGAGAAGAGGAAAAGGGGCTGGTTTTGTGAGTAGGAAGAAGAGGGGACCGGGGAGACCAGCTCACGAAGAATTCTCTGGACTTTCCAGCCTCCTTTCATCTTGCTCTGCAGAGCCCCAGCTAGATGGGTGAAAATGCCCATCTAGCAAAAATACAGAGTAGGAAGAGCATGGAGGCAAAAATCACTTCTGTGCTTCTCCCATTCTGGATAGGATGCCTGCCAGCCTTCAAGTTTGGAAGTTGACAGGCACCCCCATAAGACTGCCCTAAATGTCTTCTTCTGTGAGAAGCAATTGCAGTGCTCTAAGGAAAAAGACGTGGGTATGGAATTCAAATTGCAAACCTGTTACTGTGACCTTAGACAACACATTTCTTCACTCAGTTCTCACGTGTGCAGGCTGAGGTAGGCACTTAATGCTGCATCTCAAGTGATAAGGACTTCGCATGCATGCAAGAGAAATGTACATGTCAGGGAGAAAATTGTTTTATACAATTGCAAGCTCAGTGTACAAAATTGCACGAGGCATGCTAAAATTTAAAAAAGTGCCATTTGTCTACGTTGCTCATTTAGGATTTGTTGTCAGCCCAATAAATCAACCCACTTTCTGCAAATGTGACTCTTTCTATAAAAATGTGCTTCTTAAAAATGTGACCCTTAGACACTTTAAAAATGTGACTCAAATGTGGCTCTTTCTGTGAAATATGTTCCAGAAGGAATGCCCCTACTACTATTATGTATTATTTATTGCATTTGTATACCGCCCCATAGCCGTAGCTCTCTGGGCGGTTTACATAAGATTAAAACATTTAAAAACAATATACAAAAATTAAAACTGCAACACATACAATATACAAATACTTTTAAAACCATTATAATAACTTAAAAAGCTTTAAACCTAAAAAAACAAAAACAGACTAGCATACCGTGGCAAAAAATGCCCGTTCCTGTCATGACTTAAAGGCTAACCAATATATTGTGGCACAAACTTTTGCAGACAAGGGCTCACTTTGTCAGATGTGTGAAGGGATATCCTCAGTTGGCAGGTTAATTGTACATGACTGCAGACAAAACTCGACAGAGCAACTGCTGTCCTTCGCATTTCATGGCCTTTTAGCTCCACGGTTTTACAAATTTTTCCTCTGTACCCTTGTACAGATATACCTGCCAACTGAGGTTAACACATCATCCATCTGATATTGTGGACTCTAGTCTGCAACAGCTTATGCCACAATACATTTGTTAATTATTAACGTGCCACCGACTCTTAATAGTTTCCCCTGTAAAAATGAGGGTGAGGCCAGTTTTATTGCACCAATGCAATAAATAGCGAAGTGTGAACATAAGAATAGAAGCGACATATTTACATGAAGGCTAATGGAGCCAGGAATCACTCCATGAATTCTATTCAATTATTGAAGTGTTACCATTTCTCTTCAGTGTTAATGCTGAAGGTGCCGACTTGATATATCCATGTTATATAAATAAGTATGCCAACAATCTCTTGAATAATCCACAAGGTCAATTATTGTTGGAGATCGGGGTGGGTGGGTTAGCAAACAGCTCTGGTGAACTCAGGAATTACCATGTTTGCTCCTTTTAACAAAATCTTTTCTAATCTATATATCTCTACTCTATAGCCCAACTGGCAGTTAATTAATCTGGACTTAGAACATTCTGATAGGTAACCAAGCCCAGTCCAAACAGGGGGACTGGATCTAGCAAACCCTTCCCGCAGACAGAAGGGCTCCTCCCATCATCAGGATACTTTGATATTCATGAGTTCCTCCCTCCTGACTGAAGTCCCCCTTTTCTACTGAAAATCTGCTCTAGAGAGTTGGGGATGCTCTGGAACAATGGAGGGTGGTGCTGCAAGCTACAGAGGGGAGGAACCAATGAATATTGTTCCCCTTTTCACCAGTAAGAGTGTTCTGAGTGAAACTTTGCTTGGGAATGCTCCCATCAGCCAAATAAAAACTCCCGCTCCAACCCCAGGGCCAAACATAACCACAGACTCAAGAATTTGCTAGAATACACAAAGTTGTATATTAATACAAATACAAATTATTCAATTTAATAATTAATACAAATTAATACAAATCTTATGTAAACCATCCAGAGAGCTTCAACTATGGGGCAGTATACAAATGTAATAAATAAATAAATAAATAAATAAATAAATAAATAAAACAAGAGTTTGCATATGGTGGTTACATAAGTTAGTGATTTCTGACCACAAGTTGGACAGATCTGTAAGTAATATAGTAAATATTGTGTTGCGTATTGACATGAGCATTTGCGAGAGGCTACATGATGCTCAAGTAACCACTGCTACTCCTGGCAGCAGTGCCGTGTGATGTCAAATAAACTGGAGATAAAACCAGAGGCATGCAGTTGACCAAAAAGCCACTATTGAAGTAGCAAGGAATTGGCTAATTGGATCACTAGCATAGTTGGTGAAATGACATGCCTTCCCCATCATACCTCCTGCATTCTGCTTGGTCATAAGTGTTGAAGCATTAAACACTTGGCTCCATTTGACATCTGCCTGCACATTGCTTGGAAAACTCAGCTAAAGCATCATTAAAGGAACAATTCTGTGCATGTTTAGAAAGACAAAAAGTCCTTCCACTCCCAGCATTCCCCAGCATTCATTGTGGCAGGTTGTGAGTGTTGTTGTTGTTGTTGTTGTTGTGTTGTTGGCATGAACATTCATGCATATTTTCATGTGCATTTTGAAAAATGTATGCATTTATTTTGTGCAGTTTTGAAATGTACACATTTTCTCCCATTTATTAAAATGTGTTTATATTTTCCAGATATATACATTTTTATATGCATTTTTCAAACCAAAAACATTTTCTCCCCACAAATCACATCGCAAGATTAGAAATGTATGACCTTCGACCACTGTTTGTGTTTGGGTCTATATTCAGACCTGGGAGGCGCGAGCTGGGTATACTACGTAATTTCTTGTAAAAATAAAATAAAAAATGAATTGAAATAAATTTCTCTTACATCCCCAGTTCAGCAAGGACTCATCAGTGAGATGATGGCAAGATGAAGGGTCCTCCTTTCCCAGTCCCCGTACATTTGCCTCTGTATTCTGTTATGGGAATATCTAACCCTTGTCTGTGCACATTAAAGGACCTCATAAAGGTCCTTTAAAGTTTCAACAAAATGATCAAGGGTAACACCTGGGGTAATATAACAGAGGTGTATAAAAATATGCATGATAGGGAGAAATCTGCCTCTCATTATACTAGAACCTGGGGTCATCCCATGAAGCTGATTGGTGGGAGATTTAGGACAGATAAAAGGGAGCTTTCCTTAAGACAATGCATAGTTAAACTAGGGAATACACCACAATATGTAGTAATGGCCACCAACTTGGACAACTTTAAAAGGGGGCTAGATAAATTCATGGAGGAGAAGGCTATCAAGACTACAAGTCCTGATGACTATATATTACTTTCAGCATCAGAGGTAGTATGCCTTTGAATGCCAGTGGTTAGGGGAACATGAGGAGGAGCGTTCTGTTGTGCTCATGTCCTGCTTCTGGCCTTCCCACGACTGTTTGGCCATTGTGAGAACAAAATGCTGGACAAGATTGCCCTTTGTTCTGATCCAGTACAGGTCTTCCTATGTTTATGTTCTTAACATCTGTGCCTCCTTATCACGTGTCTTTGAAACAAAAAAGCCACATGAGTCACCCTTGCCATGGCTCTGCCAATCAAGTAAGGATACTTCTACTAACAGTCCAGGAGTCACAGATTCAAGCCAGGCCATCCCTCATTATAACTAGTATAACGAGTGGCTAAGTTTGTTTTTTTAGTCAACTTCACAGTTCCTTATCAGTGGGTGCTGGCCTCAAACCAAAACAATCCTTGCCATTTCTCTTCAGAGCTCAAGTCTGCAGAGCTCAAAGTCATTTATGATTTCTTTTCTTTTTTTATGTCATGCTCTTATTGCAGTTCTTGGTTAAAAGATGCTGTAAGGCACAATCATATGTTTTTAATGTGGAGGTACGTTTGGACCTGGGGAGCTTCCCCCCCAAAAATGAATTAGGTTAATTTGACCAGGTAGTCAGTTTATAGCTTTTCAAGATCAAGTTAACGACATGATTTCATCCTTTCAGGACCAGAAAGACATTATTGACAGACGGCCAAGTACAGGAAAGTGGGAGAAACGTGATGCTTTATCCAGGGCCAAAAGATGCAGGGAGAATATCAACATCCATCACCATTCTCTAAAAGGACACCCAGGAGCAGCCATATATTAACTGAAATCTAGGTTCACCCACAACAAGCTAAACCATTAGGGTCTATTTTATGGTGGAATTAATGATGGGTTTGTATGGCATCTGTGGGATGTTTCTGCCACCCATGATGGGTTAATCTGCCCAAACACCCCACTCTGAGAATCCACACTCTTCAGAATGGGCATAGTGGGCTATTTGCATGATCTATGTTGCGTGGGGGTTAGCAACCCATCATTGCTTGGTGTTATGTGTGAACCCAGCCCAAGTCACTTTAAATTCCTCCTGGTTGTAAAAGAGGGAGAGACAGGAAGCAGGGCCATTCCATGTATTCTGCTAAGAGCAGCTCCATCAGACTCTTTCCTCCTTCAGCTGTGATCTGGTAGCAGCCATCCCATTAGATTGTAGGAGAGGGAGAGATGGGAAAGAAGGCCAATCCTTCAGCTCTGCTGAAAGGCCATGCAGCACCTGGTGAAATTCCCTCTTCATCACAACAGTTAAAGTTGCAGGAGCCCTGCCTTCTTTTGTATCTGGTCACTCTAGAATAGCTCCCTCAGCTGTAATTGTTGTGATGAAGAGGGAATTTCACCAGGTGTTGCATACATACAAATGACACCTGCAGAAATTCCCTTTTATATACAACTGTTAAAGATACAGGAGCCCTGTTCTCCTTTGTCATATGGACACCCTAATTTAGCGCCTGCTTTTCCTGTGCTGGTCCTACTCCAGCTGGTAAATATATGAACCAGTATTTAACTTTCAGAATTGGTGCCTCACTTTGCAGCTTTCCTCTCCCCTCTTCATCCATTTTCCCTTTTGTGTTGTGTCTTTTAGGCTCAATTCGGACAACATATTAGGCAACTGAGGAGGGGGGAACAATCGTCAGTTGTGTTGCTTATTGTGTTGTGTGGGGAGTAACACACCATGCACACACAACTGATAGTACGCTAATCAGGCAAATTAAACAACGGAGGGAAACAACGGGCTTGCACATTGTTTAGCCCCAAGCCCCGTTGTTTAAAGTGTCGTCCAAATTGAGCCCACCCCCCCATGGACTATTCAGTTTGGGGATAGAGTTCCGCCAGCCAGAGCAGCCGAAAACCCCCGGCCACTCTATACAGCCGGCAGAACTCACGGTGCATGCTGGGATGCAGCTGGGGGACTTAGGGAGGGGGAGGGAGGAGATGCTGCAACCAAAATGGCTGCTGTCCGTTCTTAGCAACTGGTGCGTTTGCCGATGCCTAGCAGCGCCGGCTGCAGCATGTCGTTTGGGGAGCACCGCCTGCCTAACGCACGGTCAGTCCAGGCTATGAGATCTGAGAGGGAAACTGTGCATCCAGGTCCCCATTGCAGTTTGCCACTGAGCTTCAGATATTTGCATGGAAGCCCTGCTGAGCCTTGCTGGATCAGAGCATTTCTTATGGTTGAGTTTTATACTTCATAATGACCTACAAAAAAAATGTCCCCTGCCACAAATAAGATGCACATTTGCCTTGATGTCTAGGTTTGGGCTGCTTGCCATACTGATTTCCATTAATAAATAAATAAATATCCAGACTGCCTTCTAATAGCAAAGCTGCCCTCAGATGCATGTGTCTTGTCACCTAGGCAGCACTGGAGAAACTATTCAGTCTATCTGAAAAAAGTGTTTGGCAGAATTCGTCCTCTCCTTGAATGCTTAAATTGCACGCTGAAGTCTGTTGCCAAACAAAAGGTTCTCCTGTACAGTATTAGTTCATTTTACAACTCCCCCGACCCTCTCCTTACAGTATCTCTCTGGGATATGTCAGGCCCTGAATAGATAATATGTTAAATCATTTGATAGTCCCTACCAATGGAGGCTGGTGGCTCTGATATTAGTGATGTGGTGAATCCGCTCCAGCAAGGCTGGCCTTCATGGTGAGTGAGCTGGTCAGTCACCTGGGGCTCCAAGCTGAGGGGAGCACCAAGTTGAGCAGAAGGGGGTGTCAAGCTGAGCTCAGTGGCTGTATTTTAATGTGATGTCTGCAATGAGCTAGGATAGCAAAAAGCAAGTATCTGTAAACTTTCTTTCAAGGTTTTACAAGTTGCGGGAAATGTAGGGTGTGAAATAACGAGACGAGACATGTAAATGGATTTTAAAACAGGGCCACATTTATTATAGATCTGCAGTATGGGAAACCTATGCGGACATCCTACTCATTTATGGGCGAGCCATTCACCACCTGGGAGGTGGTGTGAGTCCATGCGCCACCCCCAGGCTTGGTCCTTTTGGAGTAGGGAAGCCTTCCGGTGTCGACCCCTCCTCGCACCGTTTAGCTCTGAGTGGGTGAGGAAGGTTAGCCTCAAAGGTAACCCTTATCCCTCCAACTGCCACCGTAAGTGCCTGTGAATGCTCACCGACCCTAACAAATGCTCCTGGATGCCCGCCCAATCCTGCGATTAAATTGTGACCGAAACAATATTAACTAGATCAACCTAATTACTTCTCCTTACCTGTCTTACAGTGTGAAGTAGGCAAAAAGACTCATAACATAAAGCTGATTATGAGCAAAAAATTCCTACTTGGCCCTCCTAATGAGCAACCAGCGAACCCACACTGCCTACAGGGAGGGAGGGAGGGAGCCGCAAAGAAGAGAGAGAGGCTGCTGGGAGGGGTGAGTGCTATAAGTACTCGCTCAATCCCCTCCCAGCTGCGGTGGCACCACCAGGGAGCCCACCAATGGGTGGCTCCCATTCTCGCTCGTCTCCCCACCCCAACGTCTTTTTCGCACCCAGGCGAGCCGGGCGCAAAAAATGTCCTAGTTTGTGTACTAACTACACAAATGATCTTCCTTCAGTTAGCTTTAAAGTATGTTTCTTTTTCAATTTCCAGTTTCATGTCATCTGCACTAGGTAAAAATCACTGGAACACAGCTTTACTTTGAGGCAACGTTACTGAGCACTCAGCACTTCAGGTACTGTAAACCCTGTAAGCACTATATAAATACTAATAAAATAAAGCAGTAAGAGGGCAGCTGGATATACCATTTTTGTTTATAACTTTTCTGTATTATTTCTAAAGATAAAAATAATTAATATTCTAAAATAAAGAGTGCTTACCAAAAGAACTGTTACAAAGCAAAAAGTAAAACCTGTGATAGTTCTGCTGTGTTGTATAGTGCACTCCACAACTCAGAATGTGGCTGTTTGAACTTTGGCTGGTGTAAACTTTAGCACAGTAGTGGAGCGAACTCTGCTCCATCCTTTACACATGGTTCTTTAAGACAGCTGCTGATGTGTTTTACATCACAGCTTCTTACTAAGATAGCACTCTTGGTAATGTCCCCCAGCACAGTCACGGTGTGCCTAATTTCAAAGTTTGCTTGACTATTATCTAACACATTTGGTGCTTCTTTAAAAAAGAACAACCACCCACCACCAATTCTGATATATTTTTATGTACTTGAGCGGCTTGTTATGTCTGCAGCAAATTAAATGCTGCAATGGCCTCTTAATGTAGCAATGATGTCTGAGCATAAATGTTATACAATCCCAGCTGGAGGCTGTGATCTCTTTTGTCAGTTTTAGCTTTCAGCTTGTGGCTCAGCCATGTTAGCACAGCACAGTCTTTGGTGTATAATTGCTACACATGTTGTTTGCCGGTACCTACAGAATTGTACTGATGGCCTTCAACTTGTCGATATCTTGTTTCATTCTTGAACATCACTTTGAATGCATTTCTACAAAAAGGCATCTAAGGTTGCAATCCTGTGCAATCTCTAGGTATCGGCCCCATTGAACTTAATGGGCTTACTTCTGAGTAGACATGCCATGGATTGCACTGTTAGGCTGAAATCCTAGGCAGACATATCTGGGAATAAGCCCTATTTAACAAAGGACTTTCTCCTGAGGAAGTATATGCACAGGATCAGGCTACACTAAATGCATTGATTCAGTTGTAGAAAGAGCCTTATTCCAGCTACAGCAGGAGTGGTCAATGGTGCAGCTAGGTAATTTAAAACCTTGGACTTATGATCTTGGAGAGGGGGCAAGGGGTTTAGATGGCCATATGTATTAAGTCATTTGTGAAGCACACAACTAACACTTCTCTTCTCCCCACCCCAATTGCTGTTCTGTTCTTTACAACTGCTTCTGCATTCTTGATATATTAGAACAACAATAAAACAGTTTGCCAACCCTGCTTTTAACAAATAATACTACTGAGCAGGTGAAGATTTGTCTTTTAAACCAACTTAGAGAGCAATCCTATGTCCTCTAGGCAGTGTCGGGGGGGGGGAGGGCTATATGATTGTTAGTTTCCTAACTTCAAAGCCAGGAAACCATGCTCCTTTCTCCCTTGTAGCCAGTGCAGAGAGAACCGCGCCAACTACCTCTCTTTGCTCAGAAACCTGAGCGTGGAGATGGGGGAAAAGGGGCAGTCCTGGGGATGAAGAGGGGAGGAGACTGGGGAAGCTGCCTTATGCAGTTTCCTATGCTCTACCAAGCCTCCTTCTCTCCCACTCTGAAGTGTCGTGGCTAGACGGGTGAAATTACCTGTCTAGCAAAAATGCGGGGCAGTCAGACACAGAGATGTGGATCACTTCCATGCTCTGGCCACCCTACATTAGGATATGTGACGAAGGAGTCAAGATGGCTACAGTCTGGCTAAGAGAGGTGAGATCTGGCCTACTTTGCAGGACTGAGGCCTCTTGGCTGCGAGAGGAAGAATTCTGAACAAACAAGTTCAAAAGGACAGGGTGGCTGGTTCCCAGCGGCTGCACTTGGACACTACCTCACATCCAGGGTCGGCCCTGCCCTAATTGGGAACAGGCGTTGAGAGTTTTCAGCTGTAGGAAATGCTCCTCGAAGGAAGGGGATCCAGTAAGAGCTGAGAGAGTTGGAGGACTGGGGATTGGCTTAGACCAGTCATGGTACCAGCTGGCCCAAAAGGGATAAATAGTATAGCAACAGGTTGGGAAGTCATCTTTTTCTGGACATGCATGAAGAGATCCCTGACAAGCGAGGTAAGGGCTTGGGAATTTAAATAGCTTTATTGTTTGGGTGTCTGGTTCGTTCCAGGGAAAGACTTGTCACCTTTGGGTGTGATTTAGAGTGGTTAATGGTTTTATTGCTCACTGCTAACCTTTTCCACTTATTTATTTCCTTTACTCCTCCATTACTCTTTCCTCCCCTCCCTCACCCTGTGTGTCTGCTTGCAGGCTAATTGTTGGCTTAAGCCCTGCAAGACTGAGGTTTTTAATTACTTTTAATAAATTGCTTCAGCCCTTAAATGTGTGTGGTACTAGGGTGACCATATGTCAGGAAAAACCAGGACATGTCAGGATTTTTGGTGACAAATCCGAAAAGGGGGGGAATTATGAAATTTGAAGAAAATCTGAATTTTTCCCATCCTCCCCCCACCCAAAGGGCAACTCTGTCATTTTTAATGTTACAGAGATGAAACTTGGCACTGTTATAGCCCTTAGGTAGAGCTTTAGCTGTGCCAAATTTGAAACAGATCCGTTCATCCATTGATGTTTAGAAATTTTTTAAAGTTTGAGGTTTTAAAATTATTATTTTTAAAAGCTGTCATTTTTAAACATAAAGAGATGAAACTTGGCATCATGGTAGCGCTTGAGTAGAGCTTTAGCCATGCCAAGTTTCAAGCAGCTCTGTTCATCCATTGATTTTTAGGAATTTTTTAAAATTTGAGGTTTTAAAATTGAACTTTAAAAATAAAAATGCCAGCCAGCCAGCCGGCAGCAAGCCCCGTTAACAGCAGCTGCTTGCAGCGGAGTGAGGATACAATTAGAAAATATATTTGAGGGAAGGGGAGAATGTATCATACAGACTATAACAACAAAGTACAGGCAAAGCTACAAAAGTAGGAGTGAGTTATGTTAATTTCAGACACATTGGATGTCTCACTTGTTGTTCCAGTGATTTTAACATTAATATGTTATGTTGAACAGATTTGTCTTAATTGTATGCTGTAAAATCAGACATGTGCCCAAGACTATGTTCAGGTGGGCACACACCCCTTGGTGCTGAACACCCCCCCTGGGGGCGGACATGTTGGTGGGAACCCCCCCTTGGGGGTCGACCATGTTGTCCTCCTTTTTGGTTTTCAAAATATGGTCACCTTAGACTGTGGTAATTTCTAGAGGCTGGTGTGGGCCATTCGACATCGAGCTAAGGAGGTTGGCTTTGGGATATCTGACCATGAGTCCTAAGCCTACCTGGTAGGGTGGAGGAGTGAACCCCCTCCTCTCTTCACAGGATACTCATCAGCTTCCGACTTCAGAGGTTGCCAACTATCAACATAGGACTTCATCTTTAAATCATAGCACCATCATGACATCAGGAACAAAATGGGGTTGCTTCTGCTAACTACATCTTCTGCTTCTGCTTCTTCATCACCTGCCACTCTTTGGCTGGTCATTTGGGGGCTTCCTGGGCTGCACAACTGGCATTGATACCATCACTCTTTGACTCTGTCCTGATAGGGATGAAAGAAATGGCATTGACTACTGAAGAGGCATCAAAAGAAGTAAAAGTGGTGTGCGTGTGTGTGAGTGTGAGTGTGTGTTTAAAGGTACAATGAAATATATTCCCGTTTTTCTAGGGCTTAGCCTGTAACATGGTTAATGGGGAATTCTGCTTTAAAATCCTATTAGCAGCACACAAAGAAAATTTAAATATGTGACTCCCAAATTACTATCCTTCTAATTGTGTTCTCCATAATCTGACTCTGGCTGCATGAATCCACAATTCCAGAGTTTACGCACAGACATACGTCCACTGAGAATAGTAATAGCACCTCTTTTGTCGGTGGTTTCCAGTTGGTTTTACAATAATAAAGCCTAGTTATGCTTCAATTAAATTTTACCTGACAGACTCTTCTTCCTGGGGAAAATGCTCTGTTCCTCGCCTACACATATAAAGTCACTGGAGAACCACCTTTCTTCTTCTTTTCTTCTGGGCTTAGTTTAGCCATCAGCAAAATGTGAATACCAAGATAGCCACATACTGTCTTGGATCATTCAAAGGTTACTGCAATCTGAAGTGCATTTTGGACTTTATCTGCCTTTGCGCGTCCAGGAACATAACCACTTGCAGAATGTCATTCATTTTAGGTGAAACTGAGGTCAGTCCACAGTACCTCATTATTCTAAAGGCTCATTTTCTTCTTTTTCCATCCCATCATGCCATTAATGGTATAAAACAGATCAGAGATTGTGGAAAAATAAGGCAATTGTTATCCCAGGATAATAGATGCTAACACATCAGTCTATTATTCTCCAGATGTTTTTAAATGTGTACGTGTTTTTGAAAAAAAAATCATTTTAATTTTTTGGTTTTAAATATGTTGTGTGACCTACTGTAAGAAAAGGCTGTGATAAAAGTCCCAATAAATATTTAGCTAGAATAAAATCTCTGCCACAACTGTTACAAAGTGTTTGCCCATTCTGTCAATTTGTTATGTATGAACCTCCCCTTTAAAAACAGCTTCCCCTCCACATGTTCTCTTTAAGGATAGCATTTCATATCTGTATTTTGAGAATGTTGTTTCATCTTGTTCATCTCTCTCTAGCACTGATCTGGCTTGCAGTTTGAATGCATGTGCAATAGAAATTGGGTTATGCGAAATCTATTGGTAGTCATAGATCTGCATCAGAGTTAATCACCCACCTCCTGAAATATATTTCAGTAAACGCTCACATAACTAACTACTAGATGATCAACTGTAGAACACAAATATTGATCACAAAGAAAAACATTTTTCAGACTGCAGTTTTCCTCACACAGCGTTAAGCAATACATGAACAGATTTACTGAACTAAAATGTGTTCACATCACATAGCTATTTCTTATAAGCCAGATCATATGATTTTCTGCAGTGACTATCAGACCAGATCCAAAAGCTTCTGTTAAGTGAAAGTATCTCTAAAATGCATCTTGTCTTTCTCTGAAGGTTACAATGGATGGAGAATCCATATTTACTTTAGATTTTTTGGATAGTCTCTTTAGCAGTGCCAACTATGGATTGTTCTGTCTGGTCCACCTTGAAACCATTTGTTATGGTTTCTGAAAGTTTCTTCTTGACGATTTGCTCTTTCCCCTCTTGAAAGAACTTGTTCTTGACAAAGGAGTCAAACTATGATATTACCTGAAGTGTGATTATCTGTATAACTCTTCCTAAACTCTTAGTTGATGTACATATTTCTCTGAATCTCAGCTGTTGACAATTGTTCCTCATTTGGGAAAATAATTATTTGAGATATATTATATATATATATATATATATATATATATATATATATGATCAAGACTGTCCATTGTTTGTCTACCTTTGGCTCCACAATGGAGCCTGAAACAGAATTCACTGTTGAGCACCAGATATAAAATATACTTTAAAAAGTGTTTTTTAGAAGCTGAAGGGAGCAATCCTATGCATGTTTAGAGAGAAAAACATCCTCTAACTCTCAGCATCCGCCAGCCAGCATGGTTTTGCAAGTGATTACCAGGCACAAGCTTATGTCCTATGTAGACTGATGCCTTCTATTTGTTTATTCCCCAGCATGGAGAAATTCTCTATCATTTTATGTATGCAGCTTTAATTTGTTGTATATGTGTGTGGAATTCCTATTATTACCTATTCAAGTGCCTTACTATAGTTCCATGTATATGTCATCTCTACATTATGAGTCACCTGTAATACATACATAAGGGATTTCACTGAGTAAATAAATATTCACAGAAATGTTTAGTAGGCTTCCAGACTAGTTCCATTTAAAAGTCATACATGAGAAAAATAACATATGTGCACTTTTTTTTTTTTTTTTTTTGCCAACAACCACAATGGAATCCTTTACCATGCTCATTGCAGGAGCTGTGGACAAGAGAACATCTGAAGTGGGGGTAAACTATTCCTGAAAAGGTTCCTGAATTATCACCTTTGCTGAAGTAGAACAGCTGGAGAGGCAGTTCAGAGAATGGGCTGGAGTCACCTGATAAGAGTTCCATCTCAGAATCTAAGCAGATCCAGTTAGTGCCTGGAAGGGCATCTACTTTGGAAATCCCATCTATCCCACACTTTGGCACAGTGGTCTTCAACTGGTCCAGACCCAAGACCCACCTCAAACTCCTAACCTGCAACATGGGACCCACTTTCATAATTTCATAGTTGCCCAACATGTCTGCAACAGCTTTGCCATGACCCATCTGGACTGATCTCACTTGGGTCTCAACTTACAGGTTGAAGACCACCGCTTTAGAGAACAGATGAGATTCAAGTATAACAAGTGATATATACATGTACACAGCAGAAGCAAAAGGTGATTCGTTTCAAACAAGATAGTGGTCCATGCAGTGGCAACAAGGGGATGTGCCCCCATGCAGCAATGTTGTATCTAGCTGTTTATAGACGTTAAATGGATCTGTATTCTATAAATTGTGCGGGAACCAATGTCATGTGCTTTTCTGTCTCTTTGATGCTTCCATACATTGATCTGTATAGTTTGAGAGCCTTGCTTCATTTTACACAACCCTGCCTTTGGCAGAGTCAACTAACTGCAACATTGGCTGTGACAAGGAGGCCAGTACATCAAGAGCTAACTTCTTCCCCCATTGCATTTTGGAATTTAAGTTCAGTTTTATGGAAAATAGCTTAAATGCTCAAATTGAGAAGCTCTTGTAAGCACAAATGTAATTCCCGACAGCTTACCAGCTTCCTGGTAATTGGATATATATATATATATATATATATATATATATATATTTGTTTTACAGCTATGCAGAAGCCTTCACAGATTGCATAAATTTCATCACAACTAATAATTAAGATACCTCTGGGTAATTCATCTTGCAGAATGACAGCCCAGGAGTCTTAACAATACCATGAGAGGACATATTAATGACATACCACAGGTGTTTGTTGTGGGTGAGTGCATGTGGGTGGGTGGAGCAGGAGGCAAAGAGAGCCGAAGAAATCATCTCAAGTACAAAGAACTTGAAATAAATTAAATGCTTCCTTCCAAGAAAACTGCTGTGAATATTTCAACAACTAGATGATATCTAGCACCTATTGTGAAAAGAAGAAGAAGAAGAAGAAGAAGAAGAAGAAGAAGAAGAAGGGGGAGAACACCCACCAGAAGAAGAAGAAGAAGAAGAAGAAGAAGAAGAAGAAGAAGAAGAAGGGGGAGAACACCCACCAGGCATTATGTCACTATCACATTATTTGAGCTTGCCACAAGCAGAATCTGATTGATTGGAAGCCCTTTCAATAGCCATTCAAAGACCTATGCAGAATATATTTATTTTCAAAAGAATAATAATAAAATATTTAGCTGTTTTGTTGTGCACTAGAATCTCAAAGTGTTCCATAGAGAAATGGGGAAAAAATCCCCTGGTGAAGAGATTAAAGCAGAAAGTGGTAATATACCTGGTGATCAGAGAGCCTATTTGAATCACATCAGAGCTGAATCCTTTGGAAAGATAAAAGGGGCTTTTGACACATTGGGGGCTTTGATTGCTCTGAGAGAAAGTG
This sequence comes from Anniella stebbinsi, assembly GCA_029215795.1. Taxonomy (NCBI): domain Eukaryota; kingdom Metazoa; phylum Chordata; class Lepidosauria; order Squamata; family Anniellidae; genus Anniella; species Anniella stebbinsi. The sequence goes on from JARDYH010000003.1 coordinate 196,427,036, forward strand.
ATTCAAGCCTTCTCTCACACATGCTAGATTTTGAGGTGCGGAGAATTAATTTGCATGGAGGAGCACTGCATTGTTTTAACTAGGGATGTGTATTGTATCGTTAAAATGTACGATAATTATACGATATGCTCTTTATTGTGCATGCGTTTAATGATAACGATATGATAGAAAAACCTCCGATAAATATCCGATCCAATAATTTTTAGCCCAATTATATCGGATTATCGGACTGCCATATAAATAAACCTATAACTTCTGTATTTTAAAAATTAGAGGCTTGAAACTTGATCACAGTGCTTATGGGGTATGCCTACGTATGTGTATGAAATTTGAGACTGATCCCTCCAACCCTCAATTTTATATTAATTTATTAAAGAACATTTAAATTCTGACAGGCCAAAAGTTGCATGATCTTTAATAAATTCATATAAAATTGAGGGTTGGAGGGATCGATCTCAAATTTCATACACATGTCTAGCACATGTTGCTACACATATGTGCCAAATTTCAGATCAATTCCTCCACCCCTGTATTTTATATGAATTTTTGAAAAATCGTGCAACTTTTGACCTGTCAGAACTTAAATGTTCTTTAATAAATTCATATAAAATCTAGGGTTAGAGGGAACGATCTCAAATTTCATACACATACTTAGGCATTCCCCATAAGCATTGTGACCAAGTTTCAAGCCTGTAACATTAAAAATACAGAAGTTATAGGCATTTTTCCTAAAACAATTAAGCTCCATAGGGCGCAATGGGGCTGCAAATTAAATATCGGATTTCTGATAATTATCATGAAGATGATATGATTAACCTATGATATTATCGGAGACGATAATTTTTTTGGTCCAAAATTCCGATAACGATAAATATGATATTTTCAGGCGTGCACATCCCTAGTTTTAACCCCCCTCCCACCACCACCCTGGGTAGGCTGAAATAGTACAGCCAGAAACAAATTTACCAATGTAGTGAAAACCAGGCCAGAGTCAAAGCCCTTTTTTGCTTTTCATGTGAAGCCTGTTTGGAAGTTATTACACAAGGGCCAAGTCTGAAGGCACGTGAGGCAGCCACCTTGCAGATGCCAAGTAGGTCTGAGTCTGGTTAGTGCTTGGAGAGGAATTCCATGAAGCCAGCTTGAGTTCCATAATGGAAGAAAGATGGGATATAAATGTAATAATAAAATACATATAAATAAATATCTTTCCTTCTGATTCCAACCATCGCTGGCTCAATACAATAACAATGGTTTAAGGAAATGCCTATGATATTGGTGGACTGTGGGTTGCACATTTATAGCCCATGGCAGAATTCCCATCAGGGAAGGCTGGCTAGGGAATGTTGGGAATTGTGGGACTTTTTCCAGTCAAAACATGCATAGGATTGCACCCTTAATTACTTCTTTTACATCAGACCAAATTCCATAACCCTCTGTCCCTAAACCTTCACCTCAGCCAAATATATTCACAATCATGTTCAGCTCTTGGGTACAGTCTTCCTCTGACTCCCAAAGCTCATCCTGCTATATATCTAGCTCTTTGGACAGTTTTTCAGGGTTTTTACTGCCCATTTGTTTAAATATCTTCTGGCAAGATCTTAGGGCAGCCTCCTGGCATAACACCACCTCCTGCTCCCTACTCCTGATCTTTACCAGCCATGTATGATTATCCCATAGAGAAGGAATACCTTAATATTCAGGCCTTAGCTAGTCACTTTCTCCTCAGCTTTCTCCTAGTCCTTCTAAAACACCACTCACCAAACTTAACCCTTCTCCCTCACTCTCCACAGACTGACTCTTCAATCCCTAACCGTCAACTGTCATTTCCCAACTGTTCTTTCCCACCTAGCTAGAACTCCCAGCAAATCGGAATCTAATTTACGTGATCCAGTTCCCATTTCTAAATAGTCAAAACAATCGTCTCTCTCCTCCGCTTCAGAATACCACTAAGCAGCTACTATTAAAACAGGTCTTCTACACTACAATACTAGGCTGCAGGTCTACAAAGATGCATTATAGTCTCTCAGAGGCCACAGAGAGTATTTACAGAACAACAGGTATATACATGGCATTTCTTCACTGTGAGAAAGTTGGGAACTGGTATGTGTGCATGTGGCTATGTATGTGTGTATATATAGCCGGGGTGAGCAACTCATGGCCCTCCAGATGTTTTGGCTAACAACTCCCATTTGCCCTCATCATTGGCTATGGTGACTAGGACTGATGGGAGTTGTATGCCAAATCATTTGGAGGGCTATGAATTGCCCGCCTCTGGTATATAAGCTTTACCCTGACTTGACTAATTGCCCTGGGGAAGGAGCCTGTAGGATCTGTACTCACATTCTGGTTCAATGTTAGACAGAGAGGTGTCACAACTGGTAAAGCAGGATCACAACAATGTAAAGGACTGTCAGGACCCTGGACAATGCACTATAGGGGTTACTGATTGGAATGTTTCTGCACCAGGAGAGCTATTGTCTCAGCAAGGGACTGCAGGTAACTGAGACATTAAGAAGACTGTCGGGCCCAGAACTTTCAAAGGCTTCATCACTGTTGGATGCTAGCTGTAGCCATTAAAAGACCCATGTTTATTTCTGTAGCTTCCTGCTCTGACATGGCAGGATAAGCTGTGCAGGAGTCATCCTCAGAATCTGAGGTAAAGGGGAAGGCTACATCCTCAGAAAAGTATATGAGGTGATGATGAGGAATCTCCCTGAAGTGGGGCTACCTATAGTTCATCAGACTCAGTCCCCCTCAGGGGGCTGTTGAGTTTCCAAGCCCAAGATTATGAATAGTGATGCTGCTGAAACTAGAGATGATAGTTCTACTCAGGCAGGATTCAGGCAGAGCAAAAGTCTAGGGGGAAAGAAGCTGTTTATCCTGTTCTCATCTGAACATTTCCCCCACTAAAGTATGCAGCCTCCCAAAGCTGTATTTGGTAAAACAAAACCAGGGGTGGGGGGATGTGCTTGCATGTTACTCCTAGTTTAGTCTTGAAACTCAAAGCTTTGAAATATCTGACTTCCCAGGGTAAAAGATAGTATAGTTTAGAGAGTACTAAACCAATAATATTTCTGAAGCTCTTCTAAGGGATTTTAAATATGTAACTGCAAAATTACTTTACTTGTGCCTGCATTATTTGTGTCTGCATTTGAATAAATCTCTCCATAACTACTCCCTGTGCCTATTATTCCCCTAAATTAAGAATCCCATTGACTACCTGGGAAATATTATCAGATGTAATATTTGTTCATGTTATTAAAAAAAAACTTTTTAGTTTCAAATCACACCACAGTGCCCTGTACCCTGAGTCTGTGCCTGCATGCAATGGTTTAATTTATGATATCTCTGTCATTGTCATGGCAACATATTACAATGTCAAATTACTGAGATCTGTAACAAATTCTCAAGCAGCTCTACAAAAAAGATATTTTAAAACCAAAATTCATTGAAGAATTATAACTAAACAGAATGGACTTTATGAAATAAAAATCTCCATATGAGTGGATCACAATGTTTTTTTTAAAATTTTCTTTCTTTTATTCTTATTTTGGCATTAAGAAATAGTTGGTTAAAAAAAGTGTATCTAAGGAACTTTCTCTTATTTAGCATCTGATACTGACTAAAGACAGAAAACTCCTTTTGTATATATTGATTTTGGTCTAGCTTTTCCTTTCTTCTACTTTAAGAGCCAGCTCTTCCCATCTTTTCCACCTTGTTCCTGGAAGGAAACTAGCTTAAACCAATGGAGATGAAAAGACATAGGGTTGGAGGATCTACATTGAATGATGTCCTGGGACACATGCTTAAGGGACTCACCTTGTCAACAACAGAAACCAGGACATCCTGGTTTTTGTGCCATCCCAGGACCTGAAATGAGCATGGATCCGCATGGGGTAGCTCTGTGCCCATGGGGTGGGGCAGGCAGCAATTCCGCCATCCCTGGGATGGCATGGGGGCGGGGCGGGTGTTTTTTTTAAAAAAAAACCTAGGGTGACTGTTGCGGGAATATTTCAGGTGTGAACATACCAATAGCTTGTGATAACAACGTTTAAATAACTGAGAAACTAATATTGATTTCATTCTGCTAATAAATACATGTATCTGTTCTCCTGTAAGATAGAACCAGCAATGTACTAGCTAGATGTGTTAAGCCTTCACCATAATGAACTTTGGTCCACTAGCAACTATATGCATTCTGTATTGTTTTAGTTTATCTTGACCTCCATCATTCTTATGTGGCGCCTTTCTTTATTTTGACTTACAAGTTACATCATTCTTATGTGCTACCCTGTATTATTGTAAACTTTCCCTTGGTACAAAAGTGATTCTGTACAAAGATGTTTCAGTTCCCTATATAAGAGTGATACCCTATATCCTAAATTCAGTCAGAGTCCCTTCTCTGGCTCTATCAGCTGATATCTTTTCAATAAATCTGCCTCTAAGAAAACATATGTGAGTATCTTTGGTCTCCACTGTAAAACCGAGTCTAGTTGCTTGCATGAATATAACTACTTTGAGTAATTGGGTGGGAAGTCACTGATCTATGGGAGGTCCCTTCCCCACTTAGGGTTATTCATCCCTAGTCTACATTTAGGCCAGTTACTGTATCAACGCATTATAAAGAATTAGAGTAAAGATCTTTCTCATAAGAGATCTGTGACAATAAATGACCCCTTTCTCATAAGAGGGAGTCATAGGCCTCCCTGGGGGACTCAAAATTCCCGTGACAGTGACCAGATAAAATCCAAGTCAGGGCTCATGTAACTTTAACAGTTGCAGAGAAAAGGGATTTCAGCCGGTGTCATTTGTATGCAATTCGTTCCTTGTGAAATTCTCTCTTCATCACAACAGTTAAAGGTGCATGCACTATACTAGAGTGACCATATGCAAAAGAAGGCAATGCCCCTGCAACTTTAACTGTTGTGAAGAAGAGGGAATTTCACCAGGAACTAATTGCATACAAATGACACTGGCTGAAATTCCCTTTGCTCTACAACTGTTAAAGTTACATGAGCCCTGACCTGGATTTTATCTGGTCACCCTAAAAAAACCCTTACCTTTCCCCAATTTGGAGCAGCATGGCTCCTCTTCAAGAAAAATAATGGCGCCCGCTATGTCTCTCTTCCTTTCTGGTATATTGTGCAGTGGTTTAGATGTTGGGGGAGGTTCGCAGAAGCAGGTAAGTCCATGATCCTCCCCCTCTCTCCCTTTACACCCTTAGGTGTAGACATGGCCATAAAGTGCAGTTTGACCCAAAGGTGTAACAGCCCAGGGCCGCTGGCCGTCTGTTCCTTTAAACATCATGGAAACTGCATACTCAGACCCAGAGGTTTACTCACAAGGAGACAGTTCATTAAGCATCTTAAGGCCTATACAAGCATACCTAATAAACGGTGTGTATCAGACAGCAGACGCTCACAAAGCTGCTGACCCATCTGGACCCCTGAATGGGGGCGAAAGCAATTGATATACTGTTCTGTGCTTGGCAGCGGTACAAGCACCAAGCAATAACATTGAAGCAATTACGTCACTAGCATAGGCAGGAATCTTATCTTCTCAGGAAATAACTGCTTTGGCCTTGCTTCTCAAATCTCAACAGCTTTGGAATGTAAGCTCGTTATTACTCTGTCCAGCTTGCTAGGCCTGGACAGATAAGGTGCAGGTACGAGACGTCTCTGATCCATTTCCCCAGCAATTAGCAAGATGCACTAGTATGCTGTGCTGTGGGAAGCCGAGGGAGCCATTTCCCAGAAGCCTCTGGGCAACTATGGCTCACAGGATTCTCGATCTACACAAAAGGCACAGAGCTCCTTCAAACTTGTGGGTATAACTGAATTCATACAAATGTTATTTTACAGAATTGAACATTTAATCTGCTATTTTTGCCAGCTATGCCTGAACAGAGTGTACAGAATAACATTTATAACTTCCCAATTAATCAAATCACTTTGCTCAGGTTTGACAGGTCCTTACTTCAGTCTACTAACTTGTAGCTTGGGCTAATGATGCCTTTATGTAAGAAAGCACTGAATCATATCAACAACACCGTTTTCTTTATAACTCTATCTTCATATACTTAAAGTTAGGAAACATTCACAAAAAAATTCAAGGCAAGTATAGGAAGAAAATAGTACCTGGAAATTGTTGACAAAATTTAAATCAGGAAAAGAAAGCAAAACCAAGAGCATCATCAGACGACATTTTATAGCACACTCCTTACTGGGCATTCACAGATTTTTGCAGGTCCCTCTTAAAACACCATCTGCCTCCTATGTGCCTCCCGCTGGTTTCCCGCTGGTTTTTTGTAGTAAAACAGTTCAAACAAACTGCGACTCTTCTGAGTTATAATGAAATTGGTTGCCATTTCCTGCCATGTGCAGAGACGTTTCGCTATAAAACACCCACTAGAGGGTGCTGTCCCACTACACTGAATAGGCCACATGGTTGCAGCTTGTTTCTGCTTTCTCTCCTCGTCCCTGTAGCTGAAGAGCAGCAGGAAGCAAGAGCGACTGTAAGGAAACGCGATTTCCCCCGTCTGATGATCCCCATAAGTGTATATTTTATCAATGCAGCTTTTTTCTAGCAGATGCCACCCACTTAGGGTTGCCATATGTCCCGGAAAACCGGGAATGTCCCAATTTCCAGGTGATTCTGAAATGTTCTGACCAGCTGGGCAAGAATCCCAGATTTCCAGTCCAGCCGGCTGGAGAAATTCTGACCTCCAAAACGGTGCCTTGAGCCTGTTCAGTGGAGCGGCAGCAGCAGAGAAAGAGACGCATCAATTTGCCGCCTTTTCCAGAGTGCCGCTGCTCCTCCACAGGCTCAGCTGAGTCACTCACTGTGACTCATCTTATTGTGCCTGTGGCTGCATAGAAGAAAAAGAACAGCAGGGAAAGACGCACATGCTCTCCTCAGGCTGCCTGAATTTGGTGAGTTTGCCTGTTTGAGGTCAGAGCTTCAGAGTAAGCGCCAGGCAGAGATGCTGGGTTTGTGGGGGAAGAGAGAGAGTTTTGTGGGGGGAGGGGAGGGAGGGGGGAAGGAGAGGAAAGGAGGGAGGGGAGAAAGAAAAGAAAAGTCCTTCCCCAAAAAACTGTCCTTCAAAAATCCACCTCCTTAGATTTGGGGTGCAAGCCTCAAATCTGTTACTTGGAAGTAAGTTGCAGTGAATGTAAGATGTCTAATTTTACAATTGTTGATGTTTTAATTTAAAATTGCGCTTTGCAAAAATGTGAAGTAGCTTTCCTGTTGTGTGTGTAAAGAAATATTTCTCAATTAAAAAGAAGGAAAACAAAAACATTACTTTGCAACAAAGCACAAAAGCAAACTTTCATTTTAACTGAAAAAGATACAATAAAGGAGATTTTCATCTGGATTTTAAAAACAAAAAATATACACATAACAGTACGATCCAGCTACTATTAAACACTTTTAGTTACCTAAACTTATGCATGTTTAGTTAGAAGTAATTTCCACAGAACTCACTGGGACTTACTTCTGAGTAGACACACAGTAATTCCCATTGTCTGCAGTAGGGCTTGCTTTCAGGACAGGTGAATGTCTGGGTTGCTCAGACATAAGTCCCACTGTTGTTCAATGGGTCTTACTCCCAGGTAAGCATGCATGGAATTGCAGCCTTAAAAGTGCTTAACTTTGGTTGGATCATGCTTTAAGTTTAATTTGGGGGGGGGCTTTTAAATATGTATAGGAAAATCAATGTTGTTGTTATTTACACTTCATTTTGATCTCTTCAGTTAGTGGCACCAAACAGTACATATTCTGCTAGAGCCACCACTTGAACACAAAGTAGATGGCTACTTTGGGGTTAAAATATATATATTAATATTAATATCCTTAATATCCTATGGTAACTACTTGGGTGACTGGGGTGGGAGTAAGTCTCCATATTGAATTCTCCTCTAGCTTTTGAGAAGTAGTGGAGAAATGTAATTTAGTGTCATTTTTTATTGCTTAAACTGTTCTTTGCCTATTATTTATTTGCAGATGCTTAAATACTTTAGGCTGCAATCCTATACATACTTACCTGGGAATAAGTCCTATTTAACTCAACAGGATTTGAGTTAAATATTGAGTTAAAATTTGAGCTGTTAGATAGCTTTCTGTCTTTCCCTAGACCTTTACATATTGCTCAGTTTTTTAAAAAAAGTCTAGCCAAACAAAAATATTGTGCAGTTGGTGGTCTTTTGCTCCCTTTCCAAGGGCCTGCAGGTAAAGGCAGTGGGGGAATAGGGGAGAAGGATGGTGGAAAAACTGACAGGAGCCTTTTCCTCCTTTTCATATGATCACCCTAGTGATGTGGTTGGGGTCAGTCTAAATTATCTCCAAGGATTACTTACTCCATGCCTATGACCACAAAGAGTTTGAGGATTCCCCCCCCCCCAACTCTGTAACTAGGCGTTACAGAGTTGGGGGGGAAAGTTACTAGGCGTGTTACTAGGCGTGTTAAAAATAGTTACTAGGCGTGTTAAAAATAGATTCTAAAACATAAGCAGGAAAACGGTGAATACCCCTTTTAACTTGTTAAAACAATGAAAACACACCACACAAGAAGATATGAATGTTTTATAGCGAAAAGTAAATGCATATTGACCGTAGAAGATCCCCTAGGGAGTGCAGGGGTGATTAAGAAACATTTAAGAGAATTCGGAGAAATTACGGGATTAAAAGTAAATTGGGGGAAGTCAGAAATGATGTTATTTAATTATAATAAGGAAGAGCTGGAAGAAGGTAAGGTTAAGTTGGGTCTTAGACTTAAAAATATAGTACGTTACTTAGGGATTAATATCGATAGAGATTTAGAAAGGCTAGAGGAACTTAATTTGGTAGCTTTAAAAAAACAAGTAGGGGAGAAATTAGAAGTATATAAGAAATTAAAACATTCTTGGTTTGGTAGAATAGCAATTATTAAAATGAAGATTTTACCTAAGATTAATTTTTTGTTTAGAATGTTACCAATTAAAATATCAGATGCAGAGTTGAAAAGCTGGCAAAATATAATTAATGTATATTGTAATGGGGATAAGAAAGCTAGGATTAATAAAGGGTTATGGTATAAGGCTCAAAAGAAGGGAGGTTTAGGACTTCCAAATATTAAGTATTATTATATAGCTAATCAGTTAAGATATGTTATAAGTGGTATTCTAGGGGAGGAAGATTTGGAGTGGTTGGAGACGCAAACTAGGGAAATAGATTATAAATTGAAAAATATTTTTTTAAAAAAAATTCAAAAGAAAGAATTAAAGGGACTGGACAACCCTTTGTTGGTAAATATAGTGGAGATCTGGGAGAAATTTAGAGGGAAGTTGATACCAGGAGATTCACCACTTGCCCCAGTGGTAGTAGTGGAGAATTTCCCAAGAGTGTTAAAAGTGGAGATTGAAGCGAGATTGAAAGATAAGGAAATAATTAAGTTAAGGAAGTGGATGGAAAATTTGAAGGATAATGAGCAAATTAAAGAGCTACTGATAGGTCAAAAATCAGCATGGTTTAAATGTATACAATTAGGGAAATGGACTCAGGAATGGAAACTGAAAAATAACAAGTGTAGAAATAATACAAGATTTGAAGATTTAATAGAGTTAAAAGGTAGGAAAGAAGAAAAGAAAATTAAGAAAGGGTTGACTAGTGAGATATATAAATTATTGATAGAGGAGGAGTTTCAAAATTCACTTAAAGCAATAAAAAAGGTTTGGGAAGAGGATGTGAATGGAGAAATTAAGGAATACAACTGGGAGAGGTTGTGGAATGCAAGAATGTTAAAATTGTTATCGATCAGAATTAAGGAGAATTTTTATAAGGTATTGTGGAGATGGTATCTAACACCGGTTAGATTTCACCAGATAGATAAAAAAATATCTAAAAATTGTTGGAGGGGATGCCAGGAGGTTGGAACTTATTACCATATGTGGTGGAGCTGTGAATATGTACAAAAATTTTGGAAAAGGGTATTTAAAGAAATAAGTGAAATAATTGGAAGTAAAGTGGAATTAAACCCGAAGCTTGCTCTACTAGCAATATGGGATAGAGGGGAAGAGGACAAAAATAAGAGAGAATTGATAAACAACCTCCTGACACCTGTTAGACTAATGATTGCAAAAAATTGGAAAGGACAAGGAAGCTATACAATAGAAGAATGGTATAAAGAAATATGGGATATGGCTTTGAATGATATGCTGACTTGTAAAATGAAATTAAAGAGGGGAATGTCCGGTAAAAATGATTTTGGGGAAATATGGAGTCCCCTATTGGAATATGTATTAAGATTGGGGAAGGGACAAACACCTTCAAAAGAGTCGATAAATTTCTGGATAGAATAAAAGATTAAGAGAAGGTCTCATGGTGTGGGGGTGCACGGGGGGGATTGTTGTGGATTATGTATGTATTTTATGTTATTATTATGTTGAAATTAATAAAATTATTTAAAAAAAAGAAAGAAAAGTAAATGCAAAAGAACATCAGATACAGAAATGAAATGGGAAACATGCAATGATTAGGAAGAAAATATATGTGTACACTATGCAAAATACACTACAGTTTAATTCTTGCTGAGGCATATTAGTAAAATAGTGTGAATAGGCTGAAAACAATGTTGTAGGCCCAGAAGCACTTTGGAAAGCTTCAAAGTTGTACTTAAAACTTACAATTGGCCCGAACTAGTTATTAAATGAAGTGTTTGAAGCTTCCAAATTTATAGCAGCATCGTCCAAACTCTTAGAAAAAGGAAGGGAGCAGTGTGTGTGTGTGTGTGTGTGTGTGTATTGGGGGGGGGGGTTTAAAAAGAATGTATACTTATCTATTCCAAGGAGAAAAAATATTTTAAAAATAAGTAAATTGAATTAAAAAAAGAAAGGAATTCCATTCCACCACATACAGTAGAAAGGGAATAAGGAAACGACAGTGGTTAACATGTGGCGGCCATTCTGGCCCTACCAGAGCTGGGCACAAACAGTTGCTAATTCCATTTGAGAAACACTTTTGCATGACCTTTCTCCCTGTCGTGGATTTCCAAGGCACTGACAAAGGGACTAGTGAGACACTAACAACAGCTTTATTCTTGGCAGCAAAACAGAGTTAGCACATATATGTGGGCTGAACCCCAACAGGAGAGGGGAGGCCCAGAGAACAGTTACAGCAGGCTTTTTATACTGTGGAGTAAACATTCTTGTTACATGCAGTTTATCATTGTTTAAAGCAACATTTAGTAAGGTACATCATTAGCTGAATCCATACAAATATACAAACAAACTAGCATTTTAGTAGGGTGACCAGATTTTGGAACCCCAAATCTCGGTCCAAAACGCTGCCCAAAATGGCCACCTAAAGAGGGCGTGTCCACCAAAGCAGACCCCCCAAAAAACACAAAATATTTTTTTTAAAAAAGGCCACCCACCATGCGGCCCAAAAGGAGTTACCCCACCACCACCCCACCACCCGAAACAAACCCCACCACCAAGCCACGCACCCCCCAAAAAAACCAGCCCGGACCTACTGGGTCTGCTGCCGCTGTGTGACAGTGACCCCCCACAGCCCCCTCACGGGTGAGGGGACTGCAGGGGGTCATGCAGCAGCGGAGGAGAGCGGCATTGGAGAGCGGTGGATCCGGTAGGTCTGAGCTGTTTTTTGGGGGGCTGGGGGGCTTGGTGGTGGGTTTTGTTTCAGGTGGGGGGGTGGCGGGGGGTCCCCCCACCTGAAACATACCCCACCACCAAGCCACCCCCCCAAAAAAACCCAGCCCGGACCTACCTGGTCTGCCACACTCTTCCGCCACCACGTGACCCCCCGCAGCCCTGCTTTTCCCCCACCGCCTCCCGGTTAGCCCTGATTGCCCCAGTTTTCCCGGTTAGGACTGGTAAATCCTGGTTGATTATCACCCTAATTTCAGTCATTATCCATTTTGAGGATACTTCTTTTGGCATTAAGGTTAGGTAGCCAGGAGGTTAACTATGACCATGGGTCAAACTCAGTTAGTGTTCTCAGAAGCCACCAAGCTACTGTATGTAACGACTTGAGCTCTTTTTGTTTAAATCAGTTTCTATTCCATGGTTTTTGGGAAAAGTTGTCCACATCTGCAGTTGGTTGCTTCTGACACAGAATTAGGCTGTCTCTGGGTGTGGTCCACAGTCTGCTGGGTCTTGGAAGGAGTAGTCTACACGTGCCATCGGCTGCTTCTGGGTGAAATCTCCTGTGTTGTCCTTGAGAGCACCGCCTCTGTCGTTGTCCTCTCTTGACTGGTGAAGTCTAGGTCAACGGCCCTCTTGCAGTGTGATGCGGGGATCCAGTAGCACTTGACAGCAGTGTTGGTAATCGGCAAGATCTGGTAGGGACCTTTCCACCTGGGTGCCAGGGCTCTCTTGTCCACGAAAGAACCTTGATGCAGACCCAGTCTTTGGCTGGAGTTCCTGGCAGAGCTCAACAGGATTTCTTTAACCTGTGAATGAGAACCTTGAACTTTTTAATGCACAACAATAGTCTTAATACTTGATCAACAGTTAGATGGAGTTTGGTGGCCTGGATTTTAGTAGAGGGTGAACTGGGACAAGTCATTGGTTTGCCCATGAGGGCTCCACACATTTTCTCAGAAGGAGGAAAGGGTGTGTGTGTGTGTCTTTCTCCTTGGCAGTAAACAAGTTTCACAGCATAGAAGAATAATTTATTATCAGCTGGAAGGTACACAGTGTGAGAAGCATTTCTGTGCCTTGTTCTAGCTTCTGTTGGTAACAAAAAACACCAACCTTCATTGTGTGAATTCAGTTATGAGAATTCACCTTACAAATCATAAGAATTGCCAACTGCTCTGGCAAACTAGTGTAGTTATGCTGTTAATCATGGCATTATCAACTGCATATAGCTCAGACTACATGGAAGATATGGGCTTGCCCTTCCCTTGAAACATGGTGTGCCCCGATCTCCTTGATATGCAGGCGGGGGGCGGCGTGGTGCAGGCCGGGCGGCACGAGGCATGCGGGTGGGGGGGGTGGCGCGGGGCGGGGCTACGCGGGTGCGCGGTAGGGGGGTTGTTTTGGGTGGGTGGGGTGGCGGGGGGGACCGGGATTTTGGTTGTCAAAATCTGGTCACCCTAAGTTAGCACAGTGATAGGCTGAACCCCAATAGGAGAGGGGAGGCCCAGAGATTAGTTAAAGCAGACTTTTTGTAATGCGGCGTAAACATGTGCAAATGTCTCTTTTCCATAAGTACTATTTAAATACATTCTGAACCCAGACTTCAATATTAGGAACCTGTGATTCATTAATTCCAAATAACAAGTTTTTGAACATGCCTGTCAATTCTTATAGTCAACACCCGGCACAAGCCAATAAAACATGACTAGGTACTTAAACAATTAGGTTGACCTGTGCCAGGAGAGGGGCATGCAAGCCTGCTTGTATCCCTGTACCTTTGCTGAGAGAAGGTCCTGCAACCCTGTGGACTCTCTTGGATCTCTTATGCTATCCTTCTGGGAAGGCTGTCTTGGGTTGGGATGTGAAGTCGCAACTTGTGACGGTTCTGCTCCTGCCTAGAATGCCCCTTAGAGAAGGTGGAGGGGAAGATGATGGATCTGTCCTATGGTGGTCTTGCCCCAGGGTGCCCCAGGGCTATATTTGACTCCCATGCTTTTCAACATCTACATGAAACCTCCAGGTGAGATTATCCAGGAGCGTGGGCTGAGGCATCACCAATGACACCTAGCTTTGCCTCTCCTTCTCAGCTAATAGAGATGAGGCAGTTGAAGCTCTGAGCAAGTGCATGGGCAGGGGAGTAGGCTGGATGAGTGCCCAATAAACGAAAATTTAATCCAGAGAAGACAGAAATACTGTTTGTGGGTGGTTCATCTATCCAGTTAAGTGACAGTCACCCTGTTCTGGAAGCGGGAGTTACATACTTCCTAAAGGGTGAGGTCTGCAGTTTTGGGATGAAGATGGATCCATCCTCATCTGTAGAGGTGCAGGCTCCCTTTGTGGCTCAGAGCACCACCTGTTTTTAGTTTTTTGTAGTTATTTTAATTATTATTAGACACTTAGTGATGTTAACGCTTTTCACTCTTGCTGGTTTTAGTTTAGTATATTTATTTCTATTTGAATCTCGGCTGGTTTTATTCTGTATTAGGCCCCCTCCACAAGGATGCGCTTTTGCGCCCGGTTCGGGGATTATGCGCATTATCGCGGAGGCGCATTTACTCCTAATCCTTCTGCACGGGAGGCGGTGAGAGGCGGCGAAGCACATTAATTGATGTCCAAAAAGCGCTTTACAAGAAGTTAACGCACATAATCGCTTGTTCACATGGCAAAAATGCGCTTTAACGGCCGGAGCAAAATAAAAGTCGCTATTTAACGCGCATTCGATAATGCGCATAATCCGGGAGATAACGCGCCTCTACGCCCGTTTTGCGCTCCGCTGGTGTGGAGGTAAAATTTATAATGAGCCTTCAAAGAGCATTAAACCTCTCTTGTGGAGGTAGCCCTAGTTTTATTCTGTTTTAATTTTTCCTTATTATTTTTAATGTATTGTACACTACCTGAAGAACTTTGGGATTGGGTGGATTAAAAGTGCAATAAATAAAAAGAAAAAATAGAACTCAAATAAAATAAACAACTAAAATAGAAATAAAAAAACCTGTGACCCTAGTTGAAATGGTATGCTAATGAAAAGCAACTCTGAGCCACGGAGGGAACCTGTGCCTCTGCAGACAACAATGGATCCATGACCACCCCCAAACTAAAGATGTCACCGTTTGGGAAGTGTGTAACCCCCCCTGCCAGAACAGGGTGAATGTCACTAAGCCGGAATGATGGGCTACCCGCAAACTGTATGTCTGTCTTGTCTGGATTGAATCTCAGTTTATTGGCCCTCATCCAGTCCATTCTCCTGCCCATGCGCTGGTTCAGAGCTTCAACTGCCCCACCTGTACTAGCTGAGAAGGAGAGGCAAAGCTAGGTGTCATTCGTGATGCCTCATCCCGCACCTCTGGTTGTCTCCAGGCAGTTTTATGTAGATGTTGAGAAGCATGGGGGTGAAACACAGCCCTGAGGCACCCTGTAGCAAGACCACTGTAGGACAGATCCACAATCCCTTACCACCACCTTCTCTAAGAGGCATTCTAGGCAGGAGCGGAACTGTGGCAAGATGTGACTTCACATCCCAACTCAAGATGGCTTTCCCAGAAGGATGGCATGAGAGGTCCGAGAGAGTCCACAGGGTTGCATGCCCTCTGTCCTTCTCCTGGCACAGGTCTTCTCTCAAAAAGGAATTTTCAAACACCTGGACCCAGCCATATATCCTCTCATTAGGTGTACGCTTCTTGGCTAGGGATATGCGTTGCTAGGAAATCCAGCCCTTTAAGGACTCGCGGGACTTCCAATAGGAATCCAGTAGACGTACACTATGAATTTAGGAATAGGGCATCCCTGAGCACATCCTCAATAGAGGAATCAAGCACGATCAAGATCACAACTGAGCTCATATGTAGTTTCACACAAGAATACCACTCCTAGTATTCCCCACAGTGGTCCATAAAACAGAACGCAACACACAACAACTAAAACCCTCAAAATGCCGGCTGTGCTTGCTAGGGGCTCCTTCACTAACCTGAGTCGCCCCCATTATGCAAATTATGCACTTACCTTGTCAGAAGTGATGCGAGCCTGCTTGGTCCTCAAAGTCTTCAACTGATGTTAATGATCCTGATGGGATGCGTCATTCCTATGCACACTTACCTTGCAGAAAGCCTGATTGGGAGCTGAACACTGTTAAGATTTATCACAAAGCTGGCACAACCAAGGTCTTTGGGTAACTCAGAACAATTCTCCTTCCAAATGCAGTAGCAATAAATTGCAATAATAAACAATTAACACCCCCCTCCCAAATGCACTATCAATAAAATGCAATACTCAACAATTAACCCCCCCAATGCAATATAAATAAGATGCAATACTCAACAATTAACACCTCCAATGCAGTATAAATAAAATGCAATACTCAACAATTAACACCCCCAATGCAGTATAAATAAAATGCAATACTCAACAATTAACACCCCCAATGCAGTATAATTAAAATGCAATACTCAACAATTAACCCCCAATGCAGTATAAATAAAATGCAATAAACAATTAAAACCATAAAATGCGTTACAAAATAAATTGCAGATAGCCAAATGCACATAGCCGCCGCGCATGGCCGGGCGTAGCCGCCGCACATGAGCCACCATGCACGAGCCACCGCGCACGGGGGCATGGCCGGGCGTAGCCGCCATGTGGGCCTTCCTCCTGGGAACAGCAAAGGCCCAAGTGGCAGCATGAGACTTACTGGCCACACACAAGAAACATCTAGTCCTCTGCTTCAACTGTGTATTACCTGCCATCAAGAGTGCCTTCTTGCTCTGCCTACCTACTTACCTGGACTGTTTCAATCCTTAGTTTGCTAGTTAGGGTTTGCCACTGGGGACTTTGTGGTGGCTGGATTGGGCCAGAGCCTCACCTGGAAGTGGCTCATAAAAGAAGAGGCCCTGCTGTGGTCTTCCTTCCTGGGAGCAGCACAAAGGCCCAACTGGCAGCATGGGGCGGACTGGGCCACAAGAAACACCTGGTCCTGTGCTTCAGCATTGCCTTTTACCTGCCAGCAAGAGTGCCTTCTTGCTTCTCCAAACTCTGCTTGCTGAACTGCCTCCCTGCTTACCTGGATTGTTTCAATCTGCAGCTTTGCTAGTAAGGGTTTGTTGCTGGGGACTGTGTGGGGGCTGGATTGGGCCAGAGCCTCACCTGGAGGAGGCTCATAAAAAACAAAAAGAAAAAACACACCTAGCCCTGCCTTGGGGGGCAAGCCGCCTTTTAACATCCAAACCAATGGGGGAGGGGTTTGCCCATCTTGTGTCCAAGTGGTGGCTTACCTGGCTTGGCCTGCCACCACTTGGGGGTAACCCCCCCCCCCCATTGGTTTGGATGTTGGGAGGCTGCCAGGCTTCTGTGTGAGAGACAGGCCTGTGACCCTGACCTAGAGTGAGAGGGGGAAGCTGTGTTATGTGGGATCCTCCCTCCCCTGAGTGAGAGTCAGGGGAGGAGAAATAACTGGCACAGAGGTTAAAAGCTCCAACCAACTGGGGGTAGAATGTAACCACACCTGGGCTTTGTGTATTTTCCCTAATTTTTGTCACTGCTTCTTAACTTTTTCCTTCCTTCTTTCCTTTTCTTATTCTTCTCTCTCTCTCTCAAAATTGTTACAAACCAGGATGCTCCAGTGTGGAAAGGAAGGTAACATGGAGGTAGAGGGGTAAAGGGAAGCTAGATGGCTACAAGCCTTTCCCCTCTCTGACCCCCTCCCCATCCCACAGGTTCTTGGTAGACTGGCTACTGCACCCTCTGGCCTGGCTGTGGTGCTGGTGAATGCCAGGTGGGTTCGCAACATAAAAGTTCCAGAAAAGTTCAATCTCTGCTTTGGATAGGCTGTGAAAACCTGTACCTTGTGCTGGGCCAAAGAGACAGATTGGGGGTGCTATTGGTGTACCCCCCACTAGGACATACTAAAACAAATGACAGCACCTGCCCATAGGGAAACCATACTTGCCCATAGGGAAAATATACCTCCCCACAGGAAAACCATACTTGCCCTTAGAAAAACTAAGGACAGTGTTTGCCCATAGGGAAACAGGATAGTACTTGCCCATAGGGAAAATATATTTCCCCATAGGAAACTCATACTAGCCCGTACGGAAACCATGCCAGCCCATAGAGAAACATATGACAGTGTTTGCCCATAGAGAAACATAGGATAGCACTTGCGCATAGGGAAACAATATTTGCCCATAGGGAAACATAGGACAGTACGTCCCCAAAGGAAAACCATACTTGCTCATAGAGAAACATAGGGCAGTGTTTGCCCATAGAGAACCATAGGATAATACTTGCCCATAGGAAAAATATACCTCCTTATTGGGGAATCATACTTGCCCATAGGGAAGATATACTTGCCTACAGGGAAACTTTGGTTGCCCATAGGGAACCATGGCATTCGTAGATGTAGGAGTGCTCTCATTCCTGTATTGCACAGTTGCAAGCCATAGTTTGAAATACGCTTGGCACTCTTATTGGGATTGGATGGTATTGTGTTTAGTGTGTTAAAAGCATCACACAATTGTGCCCTAACCAGGGCTGTGCTGAAAATTTCTCCCACGAAAATTTCAACCATTCTCATTCAATTTGATAGAAAGGAAATTGCTTTCGAAAAGAAATTCAAAGGAGGAGAAATTTCAAAGGAATTTCTCACGGATTTGGTTTAGTTTTTTTGTGCTTTCCTTACTTATAAGATGGCTGGGGTCTGTGCATGATTATCCTGTCTTTCATTGTACAACCGTCTCTCTGACATCCTGTAGCCTGCTTGGCTTCCCACGCTTCCTGTGATGGGGGAGAGATCATGAATTTATTCCTGCCACAGGGCCTTTTCAGATCAGGAAGTGCTGGCAGCCTGGGAAACTGCAGTCTGCAGAGCAATGGAGAGATGTGTAATAGGAGGTAAACTAAAAACCATACACACACAGTACCCTTGGCCACCTCACAGTGGTTGAGTAAGGTCAAAAACACCACCAACACACATTCAAAACAAACGACAAAGTGCCCTTGAGAATGAGCCAGAAAAATGGAAGCCTCTTTCATGGAGGAAGAGAACTTTCAGGAAATTGGAGGATGGATTTTGGCACAGCGTTAGCTCCACCTTTTACCTGGAGCTGGATGCAAGACTGCCCTTTTGTGTTGTCTTGTTTTGTATTGTAGTAGTAGTAGTAATAATAATAATAATAATAATAATAATCATAATAATAATAATAATAATAATAATTATTTATAACCCGCCTCTCCCTTCGGATCGAGGTGGGGAACACAATGTAAAGTACAAGAATCATAAACAGTTAAAAAAAATTTAAACAAGAGAAAATACATCATTAAAACATCTTAAAATTCATCTGGATAGGCCTGCCGGAAGAGAGCAGACTTCATGACTCTCTTAAATTCATGAAGACTGCTAATTTGTCTAATCTCCTCCGGCAGACCATTCCATAGTCTGGGAGCGATGGAAGAGAAAGTCCTCTGGGTAACACTCGCCAGCCTAGTTCTGGCTGTCTTGAGTAAGTTCTTCCCAGAGGACCTAAGTGTGCAGGGCGGATTGTACAGGAGAAGGCGATCCCGCAGGTAGCCTGGGCCCAAACCATGTAGGGCTTTAAAGGTAATAACTAACACTTTATACTTCGCCCGGAAACTGACTGGCAGCCAATGAAGTGATTTTAAAACTACGCCCGGCCATGCCCCCATGCGCTGCGGCCCATGCATGGTGCCGGGTGATGGAAGGAGAGCCCATGATTGCTAAGGCACCCAGCAATTCCCAGCCTGACTGGTTGAGAAAAAACAGCAGGCAGGGAGGGGCTCCTGTACAGAGTCCTTCGAACTCCCCCCTCCACCAAGTGCAATAATACCACGTGCCCTCAAAACTCCTATTCCTGGGCTTAGTCTGAAAATGTTCCACAGGTAATACACTTTTGACTCATTAGTCAAGATGCACCCTATTAATTTAAGGAGACTCTTTATCACTAATCTTTACATTGTTATCTTTTCGACACCAGGCCAAGGCTTTTCTTTTCTCCCAGGCATTTAACAGTTTCTGTTGAGTGTTTAAACTGAGTTTTTGGCCCATCTGAGAGTTTAAATTGTTTTAAAATGTTAGCAGGTTTTCTTTAAAAAAATGCTTTTATGCTTTTAAATTTTGTCTATTAATTTTTAATGTTCAGTCTTTTAAACTTTGTAAACTGCCCGGAGAGCTTTGAGGGATTCTGGGATTTGTAGTCCAATCCTTTGGAAAATTAGGTGTGACTAGAGGAGAGGGGAGGGGCTCCCTCTCCTCATTCCTCCTGGTTCTGGTTGGACAAGGAGGTCCACAGTTTGAATTTTTATGTATTTCTAACATGTATACCCTACCTTTCCAACAAGGAACCCTAAGGCAGTTCACATGGTCCTCCTCCTCCTCCTCCTCTCTCTCTCTCCCTCTCTCTCTCCTTTTTTAGTCAACAACAACCCTGTGAGGTAGGCAAAGTTGAGAGTCAGTGAGGCTGTTCAGGCAACACACTAAGCCATGATTAGGCCGCTAACCCTTCTGCAGCAAATGGTTAGTGAATGACCCTATTCAGATGATATGCTAAGGCACAGTTGTTGCGTAAATCACTATTAGGGTTCGTTTTTCTGGAGGCAGTCCCAATTTCAAACCAGGAAAACAAGAAGCAGATCGAATTATAGGGAACAGAACAGAGTTATTTTCCATGGAAAGAGCCAGTCTAGTGACTAACATCTGAAAATCTAGAACTAACTAAAGGACAAAAGCTAAAACATATCTTTATATTCTCAGGGGCAATATCAGTTGGCAGGGTGAATCTTTTGGCACCAAGCCCAGACTTGGTGCTTTGGTATTTACAGCTTCTGCGGACATTACATTAAGTCTCAAGGTTTAAGATAGCGAACTAGCAGAACGCAGAAACAAGGGCTTTCTTGTTATAGCTTGTTGCAGAAGATTACACTACCTATCAGGCACTTTCTGTTCTGATTCATACAGAAACAGAGTCTTTTGTTTCAAGCAAAGCAAAATACAGAAATGCAAAAGAACTGATTATCAAGGTTTCAGAGTGTGTGCAGAGTGCAAGTCAAATTAACATGGAGTCACTTTAGTTATATCTTGTTTTCTCTAACACAGTGGTTAAGTGTTTTGAGCTAAACATTGGGCCTGTTCATATGACACTTCAGGGACAGTGGTTAGCGAAACTGTGGTTCTTTTTTTTTTTTTTTTAGTATAATTTTTATTCATTTTTCAACAAAACAAACAAACATACACATGATGATATATAAACAAACTAACTCCCTCGACTACCCCCGTGCACCCCCCCGAGACCTACTCCCATTCATTCATCTTCCTTCCAGAATTTTAATGATTCTTTTGAAGGCGACTGTCCCTTTCCCGATCTTAAAACATATTCCAAAAAGGGATTCCATATATCTCCAAAATCACTCTTACTGGACATTCCCCTCATTATTTTCATTTTACATGTCAACATATCATTCAATGCTATATCCCAAATTTCTTTATACCAATCTTCTATTTTATAACTTCGTTGCCCTTTCCAATTTTTAGCAATCATTATTCTAACGGGCGCCAGGAGGTTGTTTACCAATTCTCTATTAATTATATGCTTATTACTGCTATCCCATATTGCTAGTAGAGCTAGCTTCGGGTTTAATTCCAATTTACTTCCAATTATATCACTTATTTCTTTAAAAACCTTTTCCCAGAATTTTTGTATTTGTTCACAGCTCCACCACATATGAAAATAGGTCCCAACCTCCTGACATCCCCTCCAACAATTCTTAGTCACTTTTTTATCAATCTGATGAAATCTTACAGGTGTTAGATACCATCTCCAAACTGTCTTATAATAATTCTCCTTAATTCTAATCGACAATAATTTCAACATTCTTACATTCCACATCCTCCCCCAATTATCTTCATTAATTTTTTCCCTAATATCTACTTCCCATACCTCTTTTATAACGTTAAGTGAGTCCTGAAATTCCCCCTCTATTAAAATTTTATATATCTCGCTAGTGAGTCCTTTTTTAGCTCTGGCTTCATCTTTTTTTTCTATTTGTTCAATTAAATCTTCAAATCTGGTATTATTTCTACATTTCTTATTTTTTTTCCTCCATTCCTCTGTCCATTTTACCAGTTGCAGTGACTTAAACCACGCTATCTTCTGTCCTTTAAACAACTCTTTAATATGCTCACTATCTTTCATCTTGAAACTGTGGTTCTCTGGGGTTAGTACTAACCACAATCTGTGCTGTCGCACACAACACTTTAAGCCATGGTTGGAGCCACTAACCCTGCTGCAGATGGTCTGAATGGGGTTAGAAAGTGACAAGAGTTTAGCAAAACTAGGGTGACTACATTTGGGAAACTAAAAAAGAGGACACCCAGTGGGGTGGGGGTGGGAAAGCAGCTTTCAGGGGCCTCTGGGATGCATGTCATTCACCCCCACCACCTTAAAGGCCTGAAATGGGGTGGAGGAGGGGAAAGTGTGTAATTCCCACCCTCCACTGCTCCAATCAGGGCCTTTTCTATAATGTCTGGGAATGACACGCTTTCCCCTTTCAGGCCCTGATTGGAGCAGTGCGAGGGAAATGACCCATCTCCAGAAGGTGTGTCATTCCCTCCCACCATGCTAATGCAGCCTTTAAAGGGAAAGCGTGTCTTTCCAGGACATTATAGAAAATTACAGAAAATCCCCCCTGACACCCAGAATAGAACAAAAACCAGGACAAATCCGGGGAAATCCTGACAGTTGGTCACCCTAGCAAAACGCATTGCATAAGACACCTTAAACCCTGCTGGTTTAAGGTGTCTTCTGAACAGGCCCAATAAGGTTCAGCGTGATGTGGATACCATTCCGTACCATGGCTTGGTGTGTTATCTGAACAGAGTAAGTGTGTTTAAACTGTGGTTATGTAGCCACCAGGGTTAGGAATGGTTCCTATGACATGCCAAGTCATAACATTTAGTTCAAAATGCTTAACCACCGTAGCTTAGCAGGTTGCCTGAACAGGGTCAGTTTTAATGTTTGATTGTTTTAATGTTTCATATATACTTCTTTGGGTTTTGTTTTTTTAAAGTAAGTGGTTTATTCATTTCCTAAATTACATTAAACTTAAAAATCATAGCAATATTTTGGATTTGGATTTCAAGAGATGGGTGCCTAATTAAGTGACAAACTGAAGAAAGGCAAAATCATGATGGTTGTTCAGCTGATGTCCTGTTGCTTTCCTGCAAGAATTTTCACCCTGAGAGGTTCTCTTTGTCCATGGGTGTGTCCCACTTGCAGATTGTGGATGGTTGTAATATTAATATCCTTAATATCCTATGGTAACTACTTGGGTGACTGGGGTGGGAATAAGTCTCCGTATTGAATTCTCTTCTAGCTTTTGAGAACTAGTGGAGAAATGTAATTTAGTGTCATTTTTTTTGTTTGATTGCTTAAACTGTTCTTTGCCTATTATTTATTTGCAGATGCTAAAATACTTTAGGCTGCAATCCTATACATATCTGGGAATAAGTCCTATTTAACTCAATAGGATTTATTTCTGAGTAGACACACATAGGATTGCCGCTGTTAGATAGCTTTCTGTCTTTCCCTAGACCTTTACATATTGCTCAGTTTTTTAAAAAAATTCTAGCCAAACAAAAAAAATTGTCCCGGTTTTGTGGATTCAGAATATGGCAACCCTACACCCACTGCCAGGAGTGACCCCATCCAGTATCTTCCCTTTGCTTTTATAGTTTTACTCTTGACCACGATATGTGCTGTGATTGGTTATTGTATTCTTTTAATCCCAACTTTTTATATCTATTAATACCTCCCATTTACATCACTTTGTTAGCACCCCATTCTCGCTGTCACTTTTGTAGACTGACAAAATATCCACAATTTCCACAATAAGAAAATTAAACTCTGTGTTTTCTGGCCTTAACCATAAGATGATGCATCCTTGCAACAAAGTTAGTAAATGTTTAACTTCTGTATTTTCCTAGGTTACTCTTCTATGTATTTCTTGTCTTTGGAGTCACTACTTCCTTTTTTTTAATTAATTAGCCTGGTTTTATTTGAGACTCAAGGCTTTTCATTTATAAAGACCCCTAATTTGAGTTAAGCTGAACTTTGGTAAAATCAATATATTGATCCCTTACATCTCAATATATACCTCTACTGAGTGTGTGTGGAATTACTGCCTGCTGTAAGTCTCTGAAGCAGACACTACATTAAAGCCACATTAAAATGGATAAACGGATAGCCTGTATACAAAGTATGAATGCACTTTATTTTCTGAAGAAGGATCGGATTTAGCAGTGGTTTTCAACCACTTTTGTTACAAATAGGATTGGCATCTGAAAGATCAATAGTCCAGAATGTTAGTCTCCTAAATTAGATAATTACAATGTGAAATTTCTGAGTTTCTGTAGATAAACCTTTTTGAAGGAATAATACATTCTGTTGCTGATTGAAAAAGGCCAAAATGTTGACACAGCTGATATTAAAGCTCGAACTGATCATAAAAGAATTGCCTAGAATTGTAATTCTATGTAGAATTACAATTGAAGCATCAGTTGCTGTGCTTAAACAGACGTTTTGTTCTTACCTATATTTTCTACCCTCCTGCAAATTTCCTTCCTTTCAATATAATTTATTTCTTACTCACTTTTTGAGCTGCTTCTCTTGTTGAGAGGGAATCAAAGCAGTTCAACAAAAACATCTCATTTGACCCATGGCAGCAGTTCTCGGGGCTGGTTGCTAGAGGCCAGAAAACACTACACCAGTGTAATGTGTAGTGGTTAGAGTGCTGGACTGAGGAGATCTGGGTTCTAGTCCCCACACTGTCAGTAGGTGACTTTGGGCCAGTCACTGATTATCTGCCTAACCTACCTCACAGGGTTGTTGTGAGGATGAAATGGAGAGGAGGAGGACCATTTCTGTTGCTTGGGAGTCCTTGGAGAAAAGGTGGCATATAAATGTAACAATAAATTAAAATAACAAATACAATAAAATTAGAAATAATCCCTATAGCTAATTTATTAGTCAGGGATCATCTCTATTTGTTGCTTTCAATTTCACTGAGAGGTTTAATTATGGTAACATTATACCTTTATGTTATATATATATATATATATATATATATATATGAATGACTCTGAATTGAGCTCTTAAATTGTGCATTGGCTCCCTAATGTGAAGCATCTGCGTATATAACAAACATCACTTCCCTTCCCTTTAGATCAGTGGTTGGAGAAAAGGGGGTGGGACCTGGGGAAGAGGATGGGGTTGTTGGGGAAAGGGGGTGGAGTCTGGGGAAAAGGTGTGTGCCCATTTGAGGAACTGCAGAATGCTGGATTTGCTCCCTAACCTGAGGTTCTGCATCCCTACTTCAGGGTATTGCCTACTGATGTGTGACCACTGTGAGTGCAGGGAGTGACACACAGCTTAGGAACCATCAGCCACACTGTAGTGGAAACTAGTTCATCTTCTTTCCAAATGCGACAGAGAGTGTGTCTGTACAATTGCCACCTGCTCCTTCTTAGTATTTCTTCATCTCAGTATTTCACTCCCTCCCTCCCTCCCTCCCTCCCACCCTCTCTCTTTCTCACGCACACACATTTCATATTCTGATTCCATGACACACCAAACCTTATACCGGCTCTTTTGTACTGCTCCTATAATTAAAAAGCAAGCAAACAAACAAACAAAAATCCATGCAAGTTTTAAAATATAACTATCAGCTGAGCAACAACAGTTTATTTTGCACTTTGTAGGAAATCAAGTATGGAGAGTACCTAGCCTGGAAAAATGCATATGATTAGGCAAATTAAGTGCCTTTGAACCTAGAATGAGACCCAGTTCTTATGTTTCTTTCTGACATCAAAAAGACATCATTTGCAATTAGGTTGTGTGACTATAGAAAATGTTCATTCACAGAGATTAATGATTCAGTGAATGAACTCTTACTGGAAAAGATGAATTCCTTCCAGCTACAGAGGGAAAGAGTCACCTTTACAAGGGACGACTTGGAGGTCTGAGAAATACAATTTTCCACTTCTAAGAGAAGAGTTATAAGAGTCAGCTTGAATCTGTAAAAATGTGGCATGAGACTAATTTTGTGCTATCATTATGTTGTGGTCCAGGATTTTGATAAGCAAGGAGCATTGAATACATTCTGGTTCACTGATGCTTTTATATGTATATCTCACTGTATCTAAACTTCACGCTAACACCCATAAGTCAGTAGGTGGCTGCAGAGATGACTGTTTTTCAATATAAGGGCTTTAGTTGCCACTGTCAATGCAGAAAACAACATACCATGCAATATCAGTTCTAGTCTAGAAAAAATGGTGAGTGACTGAGATAAAAGTCTCATTTTGCAAACCACACTAAATGGGATGACGTTGAGATAATCACTGTATGATGTGAGCCATGGACCATGAAGGAAGATCCTTGTCATTGTTTAACTGGCCCTCCAAAGTTGCCCACCTTTGCTTTAAATTGTAATCAGACATCATTTCATAAACTGAAATTCATAAACATACAAGGCTGGCTTTCCACCAGGATTGCCCATCCATGAACAGGACTGTAACCCAGTGAAGGCTCCTGCTGTGGGGAAGTGATTTGCACTGATTTCTCACAACCTGCTGAAGCCCCCAATGCCACTTAATAATAATAATAATAATAATAATAATAATAATAATAATATATTTATTTATCACCCGCCTCTCCCTCCGGATCGAGGCGGGGAACAACATCATCATAAAACACACAAAACTGATTAAAACTACATAAAACCAATATACCATTAAAATACCAATAAAACACCAATAAAACACTTAAAATTCATCTGCGTAGGCCTGCCAGAAGAGCTCAGTCTTTCTAGATCGTTTAAATTCCTGAAGACTGGTAAATTCACGGATCTCTCCCGGCAGGTCATTCCATAATCTGGGAGCGGCAGAAGAGAAGGTCCTCTGGGTAACAGTTGTCAGTCTAGTTTTTGTTAACTGTAATAAATTCTTACCAGAGGGCCTAAGCGTGCGGGGCAGATTGTATGGAAGAAGGCAATCCCGCAGGTAACCTGGACCCAAACCATGTAGGGCTTTAAAGGTAATGACCAACACTTTGTACTTCGCCCGGAAACTAACTGGCAGCCAGTGGAGAGATTTCAAAGCTGGTGTGATGTGATCACCCCAGGTGTACCAGTGACCAACCTGGCCGCCATATTTTGAACTAGTTGAAGTTTCCGGACTAGGCACAGAGGTAGCCCTATGTACAGCACATTGCAGAAGTTGAGTCTCGAAGTTACCAGCACGTGCACTACTGTCTTTAGGTCTTCCAACTCTAGGAAGGGGCGCAGCAGGCGTATCAGCTGAAGCTGATAGTAGGCACTCCTGGCCGTCACATCTATTTGGGCTGTCATTTGGAGCGACGGATCCAGGGGCACCCCCAAGCTGAGAACACAGTCTTTCAGGGGGAGTGTAACCCCATCCAGAACTGGTTGACACACCTCCAACACCAGGTTGTGGCCCTTGACAGTAAGCACCTCCGGCTTGTCTGGATTCAGCTTCAGTTTGTTTTCCTCATCCAGCCCATTACCGCCTCCAAGCATTCATTCAGAGGAGACACACTATCCTTAGCTGATGCTGTTGTCAGAGGCATAGAGAAATATATTTGGGTGTCATCAGCATACTGATAGCACCCCGCCCCATGCCTCCGGATGATCTCTCCCAGCGGTTTCATGTAGATGTTAAACAGCACTGGGGATAGGATGGCGCCTTGTGGTACACCACATAGCAGCTCCTTCTTTGAGGAGCAACTATCCCCAAGCATCACCATCTGGAACCTACCCGAGAGGTAGGACCGGAACCACTGAAGCACAGTGCCTCCAAGTCCCAATCCCCTCAGGCGTTCCAGAAGGATACCATGGTCAATGGTATTGAAAGCCGCTGAGAGGTTTGCCTTTCAAAGTCATACTGTTCATCTCAAGAATCTCTCACCTCCCAGACGCCTTTCAGGGGGTACAGGGGAAGGAGGAATCTTTAAAAAAATTGCCTCTCCACTTCATCCAGTAATTATGCTCATGTGATCTCTTCATCCAAACCATCATTATTAAAATGGCCTTTCAGGCATGCAGTTGAGAGCAAGAAGCAGTGGAAGAGATTCACCTAATTCTTTGGTCAGCAGCCCATTTCCCCCTGCAAATATGCCTTCGATAACAGCGTCAGCTAAAGATAGTGTGTCTCCTCTGAATGAATGCTTGAAGGCGGTAATGGGCTGGATGAGGAATGTCACTCCAAATGACAGCCCAGATAGATGCGATGGCTAAGAGTGCCTACTATCAGCTTCGGCTGATACGCCAGCTGTGCCCATTTCTGGAGTTGGAAGACCTAAAGACTAGGGGTGTGCACTGGATCGAGTCAGATCCACGATCTGGATCCGATCCAGGGGAAATCGGATACAATTATCCAATTTCCAATCTCACCGATGCATCATTCGATCCAATCTGATCTGATCCGGAAAGGTCCCAATCCAGATCGGATGGATTGGGGGATCGGCGGGTGCCCGCTGGCGCCCGCCACCACTTCCATTCTGGGGACGTCCGCTCCCATGTGCCGCTGGCCGCTACTGCGAGCAGGCTTCGCAGCCTGCCCTTAGGTAGCGTGCCAGGTGATGTCATCACGTGGTGCGCTACTAAGGAGCAGGCTGCGAAGCCTGCTCACAGTAGTGGCCAGTGGTGGATGGGAGCGGATGTCCCCCGAAGGTAAGCAGGGGGAGGGGGGGAGGGGGAGGGGCGCCTGCAGC
The DNA here is from genome assembly GCA_029215795.1 of Anniella stebbinsi. Lineage (NCBI taxonomy): Eukaryota > Metazoa > Chordata > Lepidosauria > Squamata > Anniellidae > Anniella > Anniella stebbinsi. Next base: position 196,455,465 of record JARDYH010000003.1, read on the forward strand.
CCGCAGCCCGCAGCCCGCTTACCTTCCATGGCTGTCTGCTCCCGTCTGCTGCTGGCCGCTACTGTGAGCAGACTTCGCAGCCTGCCCCTAGGTAGCGCGCCACGGAAGGTAAGCAGGGGGAGGGGGAGGGGACTTACCCCGCTGGGGCCATCCGCTTCCATCCGCTGGCGCCCATGGGCGCCAGCGGATGGAAGCGGACGGCCCCAGGGGGGTAATGAGCGCGGGGGAGGGGACTTACCTGCCGGGGCCATCCACAGTAGACGGCCCCAGGGGGGAGGAGGGAGTTAGGACCCCCCTCACCCACCCGCCACCATTTTTTCCTCATTTTTTCCTTCCCGCTGCCATTTTTGGATCGAGATCGGACCTGATCCGGTCCGGGGGGCCTCCGATTTTGTCCTATCCGATCCAGGACAAAATTGGAGGTCCCATAGAAGCGTTGTTAAATAAAGAAAAAGCAGATGTTATATTTTTGCAAGAAACTCATCAATCGAAGGAAGGTTTAAATGAGCTTAAAATGAGGGATGTGGGCGTTTATAAGAAGACATATGGTACTTCTAAAGCGAGAGGAGTAGTGATAATAATTTCTAAAAAATGTGGTATTAACATACAAAAAGTGAAGAGGGATGAATTGGGTAGATTTTTGATAATTTATTGTACTGTGGGGGAGGAGGAATATGTATTGATTAATGTTTATGCTCCAAATGGAAAACATATGGATCTTTTTGATAAAGTTTTAAATGCTGTGGGAGATATGGGGAAAAGGAATATTGTGTTGTCAGGTGACTTTAATATGGTGATGGATAAAGGAAAGAATAAAGAGAATATAATGAGGGATTTTAATGGTGATGGTAAAACTGGTTTAAGTAAACTGATGGTGGAAAAAGAATTAGTAGATGTTTGGAGATTAATAAAAGGAGAAGAAAGGAAATATAAGAGTTATTCTAGGATAGATTATATTTTTGTGTCAAAGAAGATGATTTTAAAGATTATAGAACGTGATATAGGAGTTATTAAAGTCACGGATCATGCATTAATGAGTATGGATATTAAAATGAAGAAAGATTATAGAGAAGCAAAGAGATGGAGAATGGATACAAGAATTTTAAACTATAAACATATTGTTGAGAAAATGAAAAAAGAAATTCAGACAATATGGGATATTAATGAAATAGAGCAAAACTCTCATGGGATAGTTTGGGACACGATGAAGGCGGTGGCAAGAGGGATGTGTATTAGGGAATCGTGTACTTTAAGAAGACAACAGGAAGCACAAAATAAAAAAGATAGAAAAGGAGGTAAGGTATTTAGAGGAACAAATAAGAATAACAAAGGATAGATGCCTATATGCTCAACTTCAAGCTAAAAAGAAGGAACTTGAGAAAGAGGATCTAGAAAGGGTGCAAAAGGATTTGTTATATTTGAAAAGGGATTTTTTTGAATACAGTAATAAAAATTCTAGGATGTTGGCCAGGTCCACTCAGTTGAAGAAGGCAAAGAATACGATAGGGACAATTAAAGATAAAACAGAGAAAAGGTGTAATTTAATGAAAGATAAATTAAATATATTTCAGGAATTTTATAAGGAATTATATGCATCTGGTATGGGCCCACAGGTAAGAGTAGTGGAGTATGTAGAGAAAAATTGGAAAATAAGACTACAGGGAGAAGATAGGGATTATATGGAAGGTTTGGTTACAGAAAAAGAAATAGAAGGAATTATTGATAAATTAAAAGGAGGGAAATCTCCAGGGTTAGATGGGTTGGGGCCGGAATATTATAAGATTTTTAGAGATATATTGATACCAAGATTGAAAAAAAATATTTAATAGTATAACAGAGGGAGGGAAGACCCCACCATCACGGGATCATTCTTTGATAATATTATTCCCGAAACCAGACAAAGATTTGACGGACCCAGCTTCTTATAGACCTATCTCTTTAATAAATCAAGATTCAAATTTTTTTACGGCAATTATGGCAAAAAGAATGAGTACTTTTATAAGTAAATATATTAGGAAAGATCGATGTGGATTTATTTTGGAGAGGCAAATGCCTAATTTAATAGGGAGAGTTTTGAATATAATAAATGTTATTAAAAAAAGGAATATAAAAGCAGGGTTGATAGCATTAGATATTTTTAAAGCCTTTGATTGTGTGGAATGGCCAGCATTAAAAACAATTATAAAAATATTTGGGTTTGGAGATAAATTTATAGGAGTGATAGATCAGTTGTATGAAAAAAATAAAGCAGTGATAATGGTTAATGATGGGTTAACGCAACAGATTTCCTTAGCCCGGGGTACTAGGCAGGGGTGTCCACTTTCCCCAATATTATTTGCAATAGTTATTGAAATTTTGGCGAATGTTATCAGGGAAGATGGAAGATTAAAAGGGATAGGAGGAAAAGAAAAGATAAAAATTAATATTTTTGCTGATGATACATTATTGACATTAGAAAATCCTCTGGAGAGTGGGGAGGTGATTAAGTGGTATTTAAGAGAATTTGGGGAGATTACAGGATTAGAAGTAAATTGGGGGAAGTCCGAAATGATGTTATTCAATTATAATAAGAAGGAAAGAGAGGAGTGTAATATAAAATTAGGTCTTAAGATTAAAGATATAGTACGTTATTTAGGAGTTAATATAGCAAAAGATTTAGAAAGGTTAGAAGAAATTAATTTTAATAGTTTGAAGAAACAGATATTGAAAAAATTAGAGGCTTATAGAAAGTTAAAGCATTCATGGTTTGGTAGAATAGCGGTTATTAAAATGAAGATATTACCTAAGATTATTTTTTTGTTTAGAATGTTACCAATTAAAATAACGGAAGTAGAGTTAAAGAGTTGGCAAAATATGATAAATGCTTATTGTAATGGGGATAAAAAAGCAAGGATCAATAAAGGGAAATGGTATAAGACACAAAAGAAAGGAGGTTTGGGACTTCCAAATATAAAGATGTATTATATAGCTAACCAATTAAGACATGTTATAAATAGTATATTAGGGGAGGATGAGTCAGAATGGTTAGAGACGCAAACAGGAGAAATAGATTTAAAATTACAAAATATTTTCTTTACCAAATTACAAAAGAAAGAATTGAAGGGAATGGATAATCCACTATTAAAAAGTATTTTAGAGATATGGGAGAGATTTAAAGGAAAATTAATACCAGGAATTTCTCCTCTAACTCCAGTTGTAGTAATGGAAAACTTCCCAGGGAATTTAAAAAGAGAGTTGGAAGGGGTATTGAGGGGTCAGAAAATTATTAAATTGAAAGATTGGCTGAAAAGAATGACTAATAAGGAGCAAATAGGAGAGATTTTAAGAGGACAAAAGATAGCTTGGTTTAAATGCGTACAATTAGAACAATGGACACAGGATTGGAAAAAGAAGAATAAGGATTGTAGAGATAATACTAGATTTGAAGATTTAATAGAAGCAAGAGAAAAGAATGGGGAAAATAAAAGTAAAAAAGGCTTGATTAGTGAAATTTATAAAATTTTGATAAGAGGATGGAGACCAGCGAGACTCTCTTAAAATGATATGGGAAGATGATTCAAAGGAACAAATTAATGATGATAACTGGGGGAGGATTTGGGATGCAAGAATGTTAAAGTTATTATCGGTTAGGATTAAAGTGAATTATTATAAAATAGTATGGAGATGGTATTTAACACCAGTAAGATTACATCAGATAGACAAGAAAATCTCAAAGAACTGTTGGAGGGGATGTCATGAGGTTGGAACATATTTCCATATGTGGTGGAGTTGTGAATATGTACAAAAATTTTGGAAAAGGGTGTTTAAAGAAATAAGTGAAATAATGGGAAGCAATGTGGAATTAAGTCCAAAACTGGCTTTACTTTCGATATGGGATAAAGGAATTGGGAAGCTAAGCATGATGGAATTGATTAACAACCTCCTGGCACCCGTTAGATTAATGATAGCTAAGAATTGGAAGATGCAAGGGAACTATATAATAGAAGAATGGTATAAAGAAATAAGGGATATTGCGCTTAATGATAAACTAACATGTAATCTTAAAGTAAAGAAGGGATTATCCAGGAAGAATGATTTTGAAAATATATGGAGTCCATTTTTGGAATATGTATTAATAAAGGGGAAAGGATGTTCACCTTTAAAAGACTCTTTACAATTTTGGAAAAATGTATAATATAAATGAATAAAGGCAGATCTCGGGGGGGAGGGGAGCACGGGGGGTTGTGAAGGGATTGTTAGTTTTGTATTGTATTTTATGTTGTGATTATGTTGTATTTTATGTTGAAAATAAAAAAAACTTAAAATAATAATAAAAAAAATTGGAGGTCCCGATCCGGGTCCCGATCCGATCCGGGGGGTCCGTGCAGCCCCCCACTAAAGACGGTAGTGCACGTGCTGGTAACTTCGAGGGTCAACTTCTGCAATGCGCTGTACATAGGGCTACCTCTGTGTCAAGTTCAGAAACTTCAACTAGTTCAAAATATGGCAGCCAGGTTGGTCACCGGTACACCTAGGGGTGACCATATTACGCCAGCTTTAAAATCTCTCCACTGGCTGCCAATTAGTTTCCGAGCAAAGTACAAAGTGTTGGTCATTACCTTTAAAGCCCTACATGATTTGGGTCCAGGTTACCTGTGGGATCGCCTTCTCCCATACAATCTGCCCCACATGCTCAGGTCCTCTGGGAGGAACTTACTACAGTCGGCAAAGACTAGGCTGACAACCGTTACCCAGAGGACCTTTTCTTCTGCTACACCCAGACTATGGAATGACCTGCCGGAGGAGACTCGTCAACTTAACAGTCTTTTAGAATTTAAGAAAGCTATAAAGACTGATCTCTTTTGGCAGGCATGTCCAGTGGTATTTTAGAATGTTTTTAGGATCTTTTTTATGATGTTTTAATGCAGCTTTAATAATGTGTGCCATGTTTTAATCAGTTTTATGTATTTTATCATATTTCATATTTACTGTTGTTCCCCGCCTCGATCCAAACAGAGAGGTGGGTAATACTTTAATAATAATAATAATAATATCATCTCTCCAAGCAGCATTAGACCTCCACACCTTTGAATGTGTGCCTGCCCTCTTGCCTATGTGAACTACCTTTTGATTACTGTTTGGTCTGAGGACAATAAAAAATGCAGATTATCAGATGGCAAAAATAGACATTTTCTTAATCAGATCAAAGGAACACACACTGTCCATTGAGCAGAGGATCAGGTCCAGTGATAACAAATCTGTTACTAAGAAAGTGAAGATATTTGGTCTTTTGTGCAGTTGTTCATCATAACAACCATAAATGGAAAGGAGGCTGATGTACTTTATGTTTGTATTCATGATCTCTCCATAGTAGCTTAGTTACTGAAAAACATGTTACCCTTCGGTGTCTTTGGTATCTCCTTGTCTTGCCCTGAGAATGATTTTCCTTAGGCTGCAATCAGATCTGGGGGATCTCTGTGTAATTTTACTATAGAATTGAATCAGACTTTTGAAAAGTGCTAAGGATGCTGCTCTAGAAACTTGTGGCAAATGTGTTGTTCCTGTCATTGGATGGTAAATGCTAGAAGTCTTAACTACAGCAAAATGGGGTTTCCCCCCTCTCCTTTGCTATTCCATTAATAGCAAACACTTAACCATATCCATATAAAAATGTGGGATTCAACATTTTGGGGAAAGTCATAGTATTAATATTGCATTGGCTTGTGTTTGAATTCCTTGTCACTCCTCGTTTTACCTCCCCCCTTTTCTTCTTCTTGGCAGTCATGACACCCCTCTCCAGCCTTGTGACTCAGAGCTTATAAATGAGTAGGTCCCCAAACACATTCTGACAGAGTAATAAAGTGGTCCAGACAAAACTCCTTTTGGTCCTGCATCGAAAGAAAGAAAGAAAGAAAGAAAGGGAGGAGGAGGAGGAGGAAGAGGAGGAGGAGGAGGAGGGGGAAGTAGACTATGAATTTAGGATTGCTTCCAGTCAACTAGATGTTTCTCTCAGCATTTTCGTTTGGCGTCTAATAATAATTCTACCCCTGATGTTGGAACCCTTAATGTTCAACTTTGGGGGATGTGAATCTAATCAAACATGTCCTGGTTATGTCATATTAATCCAGTTCATTGAAATACTCCTAACCAGAACTCAGCAAGCGCAAAAGTGCTGAGTGCCACTCAGCTCTAAAGTGAATGAGATGCTTGCCCTGGACTTTGGTTTAAGTGTATCATATTTATGCTTCCTATTGATCTATCCAGCATTAGCAAAATTAATGTCTTCACTCACTTTATATATATTGACACAAGGCAAAATCTGGTTCCTCTTTTAAAGCTTTTTTCCTTCAATTCTTGTCCTCCCCCCTGCTCTGAGCCCCTTCTGAAGCATGTTTTAAAGACTGACTAAAACAATTAAAACCATGGAGAAGACTGCAAAAGTGACGCAAATGCATCCTGTCACATTGCATGTCATGGCTTGATGGATTCAACTGCTTTAAACCAGAGATACAGTCAGTCATGTTGAAATCTGGAATGCTGTGCATCATTTTGTTGCAGGCTGACACTTCCATCTGAAGGATTTTGTGATTTATTATGCAGTTTTTAAAGAACAGAGACATACTTTACATCCATAAAGGTTAACTACAGTATAAGAGTGGGTCTACTGTTTCCTTGCAGAATATTTTGATAATAATTTTAATGTTAAACAATTCTCTCACTTTTGAAAGAGGAAAATAATTGATTTTACACACACTTCCCAAGTTAACACCAGTTCTTTAGTGTTTAATATAGGTCAGACAGCAAAGAAGGAAAACCAACAAACCATAACAGTGGCTCAAAGGTCTGCTTATGGTAGAATTGACCCTGTCAACTCTTTGAACCATGAGCAGACCAGTTCAGAGGCAAGTATAGTGTATGTTAGCCAGAAAAATTGTACCATTTTTTAATTATTGGTCAACTGTAGTGCAAATCACACAGATATAGTCTCCCTCCCTCTTGCTTCTCTCATAACTTGAAAAAAAAACAGTTTTCTCAGATATTCTGGAGGAGTGATTTAGGATAAAAATAGATCTATTTCAAAGACATACAGACAGAAGCAAGAATAAAGATGTTACTAATTAACCATGTGTAATGGCATATTTTGTAATATGAGACATAAACCACTGTCAAGTTGTTCAAGCAAGCAATGAGTCAGCCTGTGTGCAATTGCCTGCATCTGCTTAGTTTTTCATTCAATCTCTCTTCTCCCACCCCCATTCAGAATGTTATTTCAAGAGATCATGGTGGAAATGGAGGACTGGTGCTCTTTCAGTTCACAGATGCTATAGATAACTGCAATTATAATAAGCACATCTAAAATTCACTTTTAGAATTTTATCACTATTTGAGTCACAAAACTTTTTTTAACACGTCTTAAGTTACTGGAAGTTAACTATTCCTTGCATCATCTTTATTCAGTGTTTACTATTTATACATTTCTTACTAGTAACTTACACAAAATGACTTGCACTCCTAATTTAATGCTACATGATCTTCCCTGTATTCAACAAGAACAGACGTGTTCACTGATGAGACCAGCAAGCAAAACATGACATGGAAACGTTTACTGTCTGACTGACTTCTTTGGCCTACTGGTGGCTCTCCTGGCTGTTGGGGCTGGTCCCCTTGCAATTCCTTCCATTGTCCAGAGTTGGAGGATATTGTGAAGGCTGACCCTCTTGCATGATGTCTGTCAGGTCACCATCCAGTCCAGTGTTTTGTACACACAGTGGCCAAACATTTGCCCACAAGCAAGGCAGGAGTGCAACAGCACCCTCCTTCCCAAGTTCCCCAGCATGCTGCCTCTGGAGATAGCATATAGTCTTCTCCTTCATGGGAATAGCTTCTTACATTTAGGTTCTTGGTCTTCCCGAGTTCAATTTCTTGGTTTCACTGTGTGACAAAGGCATACTTGTACAAACACACAGTGGCTGGGTTCACACAACATGCTAACCCCCAACTAGTGTGTGCTGTCTTGAACCATGAGTTATCTGAACACAGTGCATTTTCCTCAGGGTGGGTTATTGTGTTGTCTGAATACAGCATATTTTCTGCATGTCAACCATGGCTTGTTAACCACCCTGAACAACCCAACATGGATTCTCAAGGTGGCTTGTTCAAGAAAAATAAACCGCACTGCATTGTTGACAAGCCACCCTACACAAAATGCACTGCATTCAGACAACACAATGAAACCATGGTGGGTTAGCATGTTGTGTGAACCTGGCTACACTCTCCTATTGTGCTATCTAGGGATGGGAGAATCAGCGTTGCTCGAGTTCATCAAAGTTCTCCAAGCTCCACCTCTATGTTCAGCCCACCTCATTCCCATTTCAAATGGAAAAGTGTGCATTTGGATGCATATTTTTAAAGCACCCAAACATGTACTTTCCTTCCATGAACTAAAATGTGCATTTTTAAAATGAACATATTTTGCCTATTCCCAAGCTTGCAACATGGTTGCAAGTTTGAGAATAGGCACCCTTTGCCGGAAACATGCACTCATGTTTGTATTTGGGGATGAGAATGGGGAGGGGGAAGAGTTCTGATGTTTAACATACTGAAATAAAATTCTCATACAACCATAGTGCTTTCCCACATGACTGCAGTACATATGCAAATGCCACTACTATGTGGGCAAGTGTGATTGCACAGATGTTTTCCACTCATTCGCTAAGGCATGTAGGGTGCTTGAACACTCCCATTTACAAACCCTCATTTCTGGCTTATCCACACAGTGTAGTCTATATGCCTTTTCGGCATGGATACTGCCAGTTTATGCTCTGTGTAGTTCTAACACATTGTATAATACTAATAGAAACACTGAATAGTAGTTATAGGCCTCATCTACAAGAATTCGGCTTTACGCCTGGTTAGCCGATTATGCGCATATTCGCTGAAGCGCTTTATCAGAAATGCTTGTATGCAGGAGGTAATTGAGCACTCAACAGGTGACCTTACCGGTTGTTTCAAATGTGCTTTACAGGTAGTTTATGCAGAGAATCGCTTGTTCACATAGGCAAAATGTGCTTTAATGGAAGGAACAAAATAAAACTCGCTATTTAACGTGCATTCGATAATGCACATAATCGGAGAGAAAATGCGCCTCTACGCCCGATTTGTGCTCCATTCTTGTAGAGGTAAATTTTTTAATGCGCCTTGAAAGAGCTTTAAATGCCTCTTGTAGAGGCAGCCATAGTTGCAGCTGTACCTAGACTGGAGGAAGTATGATAACAATATCCAAATGAAAGGGGAAATTGTGAATCTCTATTACACTTCTAGCAAATACACTTTGCTTTCTACAAGAATAGATGCATCCTACATGTATTTTGAAATTCCCATTTCTCCAGTCTAAAGATAGTTGAAGTATGTGGAGAGGAAATCCAACAACACATTTTGGGCTCATCTACACTTAAGGTGTAGAGGGAGAGAGGGGGGAGGATCGCAGACTTACCTGCTTCTGCAATCCTCCCCCAGGGTCTAGACGGTTGTGCAATGTCTCTCTTCCCTTCTGGGATGTCGCAGGTGCCATTTTTTAAAAAGAGGAGCCGCGCGCCCCATCTGATCCAGAAAACAAGGTAAGAAAAAAAACCTGCCAAACCCCATGCCCACCCACCCCATGCCATCCTGGAGATGGTGAAATTCCTTCCCCCACATGGGCATGGAGCCACCCCGTGTGGCTCCGTGCCCATTTTAGGAACTGGGAATGGTGGCCACACCAGCTGCGATCCTCAGAATGGTCTCGGGACTGCGGAAAAATATCTGCAGTTTCCATTATCCCGGGGTCATCCCCAGGTCATCCCCAGTTGATCCCAGGATTACCAGTACATCATATGGACACACAGGGACAACCTAGAGATGACCCCTGCATAAAGCCCTGGTGTAGACATGGCCGAATCTGTGCCTTGGCTTGTTCATTGCTGGAATGCTGGATATGCCTCAAGTTTCAAAGGAGAAAGATTTTCAAAATGTCCCATTTCCCTCATACTTTTCTAATAACTGGTGTATCTTGAGCCAAACATATAACAAATGATAGCTTTCAAACAATTGTGGGAATAACTCAACAGTGCTATCTTCATCAGTAAGTGAGCAAGCAAGTCGGACTAAGCATTTTTATAGAAAGTGTTATTTACTTCCTCTCAGAGGCTGAGAGAAATATTGTGGTAGCTGAGGTATTGCTTAAACCCCAGCATAAATGTTAAATGTATAAATTTGACACATCTCCCTCGGTTTTGAAAGGTAGTCATTTTCCAGGCAGGTGTATTAAATACTTGACTTTGTCAGCTAACGGAAGTAGAAATCTCCTTGAAAAGTTTATTACCCAGCTGCCATGAGTATATCAGTAATGGATATTTGAATTAAATATTTATTCTCCTGTGTGGGCGGAGAGAAAACCAACTGAGCTAAACCTTAATGAGATTCATTGCAAATTACATATATAAAAATTGTAGATTCAGAGAATCAATTCATAAGCCAGACCACAATAGCAATAGTGCAATGAATACCTGCACTTTCCTCTCTTCTATGAAGTTGTTTTTCATTTTGATTAGCAGCTTTAAATAGGTCATTACTTAGTTTCCCATTTTACCCCTCAGACGATTTTTCCATTAGAGCCATTTTGTAATTGCATTCAAGCAGAATTCACAATAACTCAATATATTTACCAAAGTGAAAGCCTATTTTGTTCTTTCGGAATAAAGAAATGCTGCTGGTATAAACAATCAAAAGTATTTTATTAAGATATTAACAGCCTTTTGGACTGGTAGTTAATGATTGGCTTGTTAAGTGTGAAATGCCTCTCAGCATTTCCTCAGGGTGTTTGAACTAATAAATTCATGAGAATAAAGAGAATAATTATCCTCTCACTTATATTCTTAACACTGTATTGAGCTCAGTCAGACTTGCTTTCCGCACACGCGTGGAAAATAAGAGACATTTCCAAAATGTTTAATAGTACCAGATTTTTGTACAGCTTATTACTATGTGTTCTTCACTTCCTCAAGAAGAAGGCTTTTTCAAGGTTAGGCTTTTAAAGGGACAACTATTATTATTATTATTATTATTATTATTATTATTATTATTATCATCATCATCATCATCTGCCCAGTAACCAATGTTCTCTGGGTGGATTAGAAAGTCTACTTGTCAGGAAGAACATTAGCCTATGATGATTTCATAATATTTATTTATCTTATATCTCAGCAGAGGAGGGGTGAAGTAGGTGGACAACCAGATAAACTGCATTAATGTTCAAAACAGCACCATTTTGCAGTAATATGTGACTTCTTCAAGACTGATTCTTTCCAGCCAGCTTTGATTTTCCCCTCCTTTTCTTTCTCTATTCATACTGCTTCTTCATCCCCTACCAAGCAGGTTCTCCTATGTCATAAATCCAAGTAGCTCATAGCCACCACACATCAAAGACAAGCCTATGAGGGAGGTAGATGGAGAAACTGAGGCAGAGGGACCAGAGGGGTGCACAGCTTTCCCCCTTTTTATTTGGCCCTTTCCAAAAATTGAAAAACATTTTTTTCCTGTCCATTGATTCCAATGGGAAGGCAATGAACTCTACCACCTTCAGTACTGGCATAGTGCTTCCCCCATTCTGGTGTGTGTGTGTGTGTGTGTGTGTGTATTGAGGAAACAGTGGTTATTTGGATTTGGCAGATCCACAGCCTTTCCTGGTGCACCCATTGATCATCCATGGAATGTTTCCTTTTTGTTGAATGTTGTAGTTCTGCCATCAGAGAAGCATTGGCTGTGAGCACAAGGTTTGTGAGATCAGGGGGCTGTCTAAATGTCTTGTAAGCCCTGCAGCCACTATGGGGCTTTTCCCTGAAGATGCATGTTGGAAATGTCAGGGACTAATCCCAACTTTTCCTGAAGAAGCAAAGTCATTATGGCCCTTCTGCCATGTGACCTCTCTTCGGGGTAAATCTGGGGGTGTTTCTGGTCAGATCCTGGACACATGGCAAGTGGTAATTGGTTGCTGGAAGCCAGGAAGTGGATGGGGGTGGACTCCAACACCTGGATGACCACTGGGAACCCTGTTCTCCCTCCTGGCATGGGGATTTCCTGCCCCCACTCTGCAGCAGGGATACCATGGGGTTTCAGGGGGAAAGAACAGTGTAGCAGCACTGTGAAGACAGGTGCCTGGTCTCACTCTCAAATAGCAACTCTCTCTTTCCACCCACAGAGGGCAAGATCTGAAAAATCCTATGAGCCTGGAATGTCTTCCCAAGGATTATAGGATTGTAGCATTAGATGTCAATGTATATAGAAATAAATAGGGGTGTGCACGGACCCCCCGGATCGGATCGGGACCCGGATCGGGACCTCCAATTTTGTCCCGGACCGGTTCGGACAAAATCGGAGGCCCCCCGGACCGGATCGAGTCCGATCCCGATCCAAAAATCGGAAATTTTTGGATCGGCCGCCATTTTTTTCCCCATAGACTTGCATTGCAATGCAAGTCTATGAGGAAAAAATGGCGGCGGGTGGGTAAGGGGGGGCCTAACTCCCTCCCCCCCCCGGGGCCGTCCGCTGTGGACGGCCCCGGCAGGTAAACCCCCTCCCCCGCGCTCCCTACCCCCCCTGGGGCCGCCTGCTTCCATCCGCTGGCGCCCGCGGGCGCCAGCGGATAGAAGCGGACGGCTCTGGGGGGGGGGTAAGCCCCCTTCCCCGCCACTTACCTTCTCGGCACGTCCGGCGCCGGCGGCTACTACCAGCGGGCTCCGCGGCCTACTCTCGAGTAGCGCGCCGGGTGATGACATCACCCGGCGCGCCATCCTAGAGCAGGCCGCGGAGCCTGCTGGGAATAGTAGGCGCCGGCGCCGGACGGGAGCCGCCGGGCCGGAAAGGTAAGGGCCCCCCTCCCCCCTCCGCGCGCCCCCTCCTCCCCTCCACGCACCCCCTCCTTACCTTTCCGGCCCGGCGGCTCCCGTCCGGCGCCGGCGCCTACTACTTCCAGCAGGCTCCGCGGCCTGCTCTAGAGTAGCGTGCCGGGTGATGACATCACCCGGCGCGCCATCCTAGAGCAGGCCGCGGAGCCTGCTGGGAATAGTAGGCGCCGGCGCCGGACGGGAGCCGCCGGGCCGGAAAGGTAAGGGCCCCCCTCCCCCCTCCGCGCGCCCCCTCCTCCCCTCCACGCACCCCCTCCTTACCTTTCCGGCCCGGCGGCTCCCGTCCGGCGCCGGCGCCTACTACTACCAGCAGGCTCCGCGGCCTGCTCTAGAGTAGCGCGCCGGGTGATGACATCACCCGGCGCGCCACCCTAGAGCAGGCCGCGGAGCCTGCTGGGAATAGTAGGCGCCGGCGCCGGACGGGAGCCGCCGGGCCGGAAAGGTAAGGGCCCCCCTCCCCCCTCCCCCCTCCGCGCGCCCCCTCCTCCCCTCCACGCACCCCCTCCTTACCTTCCCGGCCCGGTGGCTCCCGTCCGGCGCCGGCGCCTACTACTACCAGCAGGCTCCGCGGCCTGCTCTAGAGTAGCGCGCCGGGTGATGACATCACCCGGCGCGCCACCCTAGAGCAGGCCGCGGAGCCTGCTAGTAGTAGTAGGCGCCGGCGCCGGACGGGAGCCACCGGGCCGAGAAGGTAAGTGCCCCCCTCCTCCCCCCCCCCGCTGTCCACTTTCATCGGCGGGCGCCCGCTGGCGCCCGCCAATGGAAGCGGCGGTGGGCGCCAGTGGGCGCCCGCCGATCCGCCGATCCGCCGAACCGGTTCGGAGCTTTTTCGGACCGGTTCGGATTGGATCGGCCGATCCAGCTGCGGGATCGGAAATCGGATAATTTATCCGATTTCCCACTGGACCGGACTCGGATCGTGGATCGGGTCCGATCCAGTGCACATCCCTAGAAATAAACATATAGGGTTGTATCCAATGTTAGTCTAACTTAAGCACCATTCATTTCTATGTGTCTCCTCTAAGTATGATTAACACTGGATGCAACCCATATAAAAACATAGTGAGAAGGCTATTTTGCATATCCAAATCTTTAGGTTTTCAAGAATTAACTCTTTATTTAACTTTTTGCTCTCTGCTGTGGTCCCAATCTGGACGCAACTGTAATTCCTATTGCTCCAAAATGATCCACTATATATGTGTGAAGATTATGTTGGAGAACATTTGCATACATTGAAGAACATTTGTGTATCTTTTTTTTTAAAAAAAAAACACCAGCAGTTTAGGATCCATAGTGCTCTGAGGAGACCATACAAATAGAATGAGAAATTGATTCTAAAAATGACCATTTCCCATTTCAAGCATGATAATGAGTGTTCATAATTGCACCTATATTTTACTTTATTATTTTGATAGTGCCATTAATGATTGTGGCATTTTAAAGATGCATAAAATACTAATTCCCTGCCCCCAAGGAGAGTTTCGTATGTAATGAATGCCCAATAACTTCGCTTATATATCTGCCAAATTTACAAACTAAGCGGAGTCAAGATGTTTGAGGGATGCGATCAAATACTGGAGGAGGATCAGGGGACAGTGGCAAAAGGACAGTAATGATTCATGAATCAGTACACTGATCGCAGAGGTACAGGCACCTTGAAGTTTTACCCTGTTTCTGCAGTCATATAAATTTTCTTTCATTCTTTGAGAGTTCATATGTGAGAGCCTATTTAAACAAGAAACTAAGAAGGATCCCGTTTGGCATATCTCAGAAGTTGAGCCATGGGCATTGAAGGAGGCAGCCCACTGAGAAAATTTTAAATTATGCAGGTCATCATGAAAGCATGGGCGAAGTTTCACCAAAGGGGATTGCCGTGAAAGATGGTTGAATTTTGTGTTCCATTCTAGGAATAAACCAGTACACTAAGCCAGGTGTGAGCAGAAAGCAAAAGGCTAGTGGACCACTGACTAGTTTCTAGAGGGCCACATAGGACCTATTGACAGCTTGGATAATTGCAAAGCATGCTAGACTAGATGGATCTTGGTCTAATCCAGCAGGATATTTGCTACATTGAGCAAGAATGAATCCTCGTGTTCATTTAATACGTATCAGTTATACCTTAACTGATAAGAGATCCTTTAAAACACATTAGTGGCCTATAAGAGTCTGATTGTGTTTTTTAAAAAAAATAAAAATAAATAGTAGACCATGCAAGATTGAAGTCATTACAGTCCTGGTCTAAATTATTTCTGAACTAGGCATCCTTCAGCAAGCCTAGGCCTCATGTTGACCCGTAGATGTGGACTAATGAAATAATCAAACTGCAGTGGTGTGGGCACTACTATCTCCAAAAACATGTCACCTAGTCATTAAGTTGTTTTTCTGCTAGTACAGTCATGCTGAAACTTCTTTCCACCGTACATTAAGAGTAATGCAATATATAAATCAATGAATAAGACATCCCTTCTCTAAATCACTTAAATAAAATACCGTATTTTCCGGCGTATAAGACGACTGGGCGTATAAGACGGCCCCCAACTTTTCCAGTTAAAATACAGAGTTTGGGATATACTCGCCTTATAAGACTACCCCTCTTCCAACGCAACTCTTCCTGAATATCTGTGGCAGGAAACAGCCCCTCCTCCCCATATATCCCCCATGCACTTAAACGCTTGTTATTAACCCAGAAGGGGAGAGAGGTGGGGGCGAAGAGAGGAGGAAGAAATGCACATGGTTACCTAGCAACTCTTTGGGAACGTCTGAGCTCTCTTCAGTCATTGTGGTTCCTTCTTTTCTTTTTTAGGCTGAGGTGTGTGTGTGTATGCTGGTTGCTGGTGACAACTACTCGCGTTGGGGTCCCCTTCTACTTTCCTCGCCACACGGGTGAATAAAATTAATTCCAAATCGCTATTTATAAAAATAAAAAAATAGGAGAGGAAGGGAAGGAGGGGCGGAAGGCTTCTGGCGCTGTTAACTGCCTTGAGGAGGAGAAGGGAGGGGATTAAAAAAGCGAGAAAGCCAGGGGTAATTCCGAGATTATTGCTACATGACGCCTCTTCATTTCAGCTGCAGAGAGAAGCCCGGGGGCGGGAGGGGGAGGTTATTTGCACCGGCGGAGTAGCCTTCCTTAGGAAAAGACTGCAGCACAAGCTGCCTTTCCGCGGCACTAATCCCCTTTCTTGCTGGTGCTGCGTCTGCGCTCCTCAGGTTTGCTTTTCTTTCCCCTCTTCCTGCTTGCTTGTCTGGCTTTCCTGCCTTCTTCCCGCTCTCCCCTTCTGCCTGACGCAGCCACCTCCTGGCCCGAGGTGCAAGTGGAAGGCGTGGGAGGAGGAGGAGGCAGCGGCAGTGGCGACATTCCCAACTCCCACAGAGCCCAACCCGGGCGAGGGCTTCGTTTCACATACAAACGCGCGCGCACCGGCTCCAGTCCAGCGGCGGCCTCTTCACCTCGCGAGAGCGAGTAGCCGCCGCTGAGGGTCTCTCGTTCGTTCACCGAGGTGGTTGTCGGACGGAGAGAGCAACAGCCGGGAGGATTTCTTCCACTCAGCCGCGTTTCCTGCCAGTCCTACATTTGCGCACACATTCCATGCGTACAGCCAGGCAGGGAGGAGGAATATTGTGGATCCTGAAGAAAGCCCCCCTCCGTACCCGGCGTATAAGACGGCCCCCTACTTTAGAGAAGATTTTCCAGGGTTAAAAAGTCGTCTTATACGCCGGAAAATACGGTATATACATTTTCACATTCACTTGTATATACATTATATGTTTCTTAAATCCAAAATTACCCTTAAGCAATTTTCTCTATTTTATTTATCCATAATTTTTGTAAATAATTGAATCATGTTACTGAAAAACAAAATTGTATATTTGGATATATTGCTTTATATCTACAGAAATTAATAAAGCATGTCCTTTTATTTTTTTTTTAACAAATGTATTCCCTCTTTGTTTTTTTTCAGCAGTTCTCTCTCTCTCTCTCTCTCTCTCTCTCTCTCTCTCGTCATGCCAGTATGCCAGGCTCCTAGCCACCATCCTGGGCTTTCCCTAGTGTTCCACAGATCCCTGTAAAAGTCCGGCAATTATCCTTGAACTTAGCATCAAGAATCTATCAAAGGGGGATGTTAAGGTTTAGGTTTTGTTTATGTATTATGTTTATTTTACGTTTATTTTATGTTATTATATGTTGAAATATTAATTTTTTTTTAAAAAAAGAATCTATCAAAGGAATGTTTTATTCCTTTGGAGTAAGGGTCACGGCATTCACAGGATCAAACTGCAAGAGTCAAATCATTATCTATGGCAGTCCTATAATACTATGCATGAGCAAAAGTAGGAGACCCCGATACAGAAGAGGTGTGGATACTGCCTAATCTTTTCTTTAACGAACAGCACAGACATACAGTAGATAGGTGTGGCTTAAAAGAAATAGAAGAAAAGCAAGTCAACATGAAGAATTACACTAATTCTGAAAACATACCAAATATTTCTACTGTTCTTTACAAATACCTCCTGGGTGTTTTCACACAATGAGCTAAAATTGACTTTCACTGAGCATGAAAATTTAGTTTTACAGCATAAATGCCAGCCAATTTACTTACCAGACAGCAATGATATCTCTCTTGCTGGCTTTGAAAAGCCTAGGGACACAGACTACTGTGAATCTCTCCTGTCATCTTGTCTTTTATGTGAGCGCTGTGAAAACTTTTAGGAATAATTTGTCTAACTGCCTGGTCCCCAACTTCTCTCTGGAGAAAAGCCATCTTACCATAAAGGAAACTATTTGTGCATAATGAACACATTTTGAATCTGTCAAAAGATATTTCAATCCAAAGAGAGTGACCCATATATAGAAACAGGTTTCCAAAGATCAGTCGAGAATCCTGGGTCTCCCAAACAGCCCACTAAAAATGGAGGGAAACTGATCATTTGGCCCTCCTGGTGCTTATCTGTTGTTAAGTGTAATTGAGACAGGACTTTTGGGCAAAGAAGCATCTGGACAAGGAAACATCTCCAACTCCGGTGGCAGTTGACTGGGATAACATGAGCATAGCAGGAAAATATCAGCATAACAGGAGATCCAGGCATCTCCCAATTGTCTCTATTGAGCTCACTCTGAGGGAAGGAAGAAGAGACCACTAGCCCAGTTTTATATTCCTGTCTTCTGTACAGGCCTAAATATTGGGGTGAGGGAAGAGAAATGGAAGATGCGGTTCTTTCTGCAACATTGACTGAATGTAGATTTGATTGTTTTGCATCTCTGTTCCATTGATTGATTGATTGATTGATTGTACAGAGCAGGACCAGCTGGTAGCCAGCTACCTGATTTCAAAAGATTTTTTTAAAAAGATATATAATCAACTGTGTAAGATATTTATAAGGTGGCATTTACCCCCAATGAGTCAGTTTCGAAATAGGTGTCAATAAGTTGCAAACATTCTCCGAAGACTGTAGTCTGTGTTCAGGTTGTGAGCTAGTCACACCAGGAAGGATAACAGGAAATGTAAACATATGTAGGCTGACCAGATAAAATCCAGGTCAGGGCTCCTGTAACTTTAACAGTTGTAGAGAAAAGGGAATTTCAGCCAGTGTCATTTGTATGCAATTAGTTCCTGGTAATATTCCTTCTTCATCATAACAATTAAAGGTGCATGCACTATACTAGAGTGACCATATACAAAAGAAGGCAGGGCCCCTGCAACTTTAACTGTTGTGATGAAGAGGGAATTTCACCAGGGACTAATTGCATACAAATGACACTGGCTGAAATTCCCTTTTCTCTACAACTGTTAAAGTTACATGAGCCCTGACCTGGATTTTATCTGGTCATCCTACATTATGAACTGCATTGTACTGAGTCAGAATGGACTTCACCCTTCTCCAGATGTTTGGGCTTTGACTTTCATCAGTCCCAGCCACCATAGCCAATGGTCAGGAATGCTGGGAGTTGCAGTCTAAAACATCTGGAGGGCACCAAGATGGGAAAGGCTGGTGTACCCTGTAGTAAGTACCCAAGGTGCTAGGCAGAGGCCTCTCCAGCCTTGCTAACTGGCTGTGATCCTTTGAACTTGAGATGCCAGACAGAGAGTGAATGTAGACCTACAAACTAACAGGTGCTTTACAATGATCTATGACTCCTAAATTCAATGGAACAAAAATAATTTTGAACTGACTATTAACAGTCTGGTTGTGCTATATTTCATATTTGTGTTTAGTTAGTATTTGTTGAATTTTTGAAGTATATTCTTACATTTCCTTCTCAGTCAATATAATTTATTCCTATTTCCATGGCATACAATAGAGTACACAATTGTAAATGTATTCCCAAAGTCAGAAGCGACAAGCAGTCAGTGAACTTTTTGTCTGACATGCTCACAAACACGAAAAGCCCGTGTCTTGCTATTTATCAAAGGACAATGTGTTCTCTGGAAACTCTAGATGTTATTTTCCATAACAAAAGGAACAATGTTAAAGTCTTTTTAAATGGGGAAAATACACTATATTTACTGGAGATAAAGAAACTATATAAAGACTTCTACATTTCCTTAGTGTTTGTAAGGTAGATAGTGAAGGAGCTTTGCAAATGGAAGATACAATATACCATGTTCAATAAAAAATCTAGATTGCCAGATGTACAACAAAGAAATATCCTTCTGCAACACCAATGGGAATGAATAATATAGCCATTTGTGTAGTATAACGGTTAGCTAAATGACTGACAAGTGCAATCCTGTGCATGTTTACTTGGAAATAAATCCCCTTGTAGTCTATGAAGCTTAGTTCCTAGATAAGAACTTCTTGCTAAAGAGTCATACAACAACACATTTACACACGCTAACTGGAGTAAGAGTGCCATCAGATGAGCATTTTATTGTACGCTCATTACTGGGCACTCACGGATTTTCACGGGTCCCTCTCAAGACATCGTCTGCCTCCCGTGTGCCTCCCACCCCTCCTAGCCTTCTTCACACCACAAGAAAACACCCCAGTAAGTCTGACATTTTTAAAGATGGAAGTTGCCACTATCTCCTGCTGTATACAGGAGAAGCAGCGTGATCAGAACAGCCCACTGAATGGGCCACGCATACATTGTTTATATCCTGTTTCAAAAGAGGAAGTAATGAGGGACAAACATGCAGGCGGAGAAGCGATGGTAAGCAAACATGATTTCCCCCTGGGTGATGATGCTCTAAGTTCCATTGAACTCAATGCAATATGTTTCTGAATATACATGCATAGCATTAGATTGCACGGAAACATTCTTCTTTGATTTATGGAGCTAGATTTCCACCCTTTGTATTGCCTTAATTCAATTCACGACTGAGAAAATGCTAAAAGAATAAAAAGGACCCAGGTTACATTCCAATATGCCCCAACAAGTTCCATTAGTGTTGAAGCATCCCAGTCTCTTCAATGGGAAGAAAACACTTGGCACTTACAATGAGAAATGCCTACACAGAAATTGCTTTGTGTGAGTGGTGAATGTGAACAAGGTTCTGGACCAGGGCCCAAGTTATTAACAATGCACTTTTTGTAGTGAAGCTTCTAAACCTAATTTATACTGGGGGGAAAGAAGTTGGTCAAGTATTTTAGACACTGAATTAAGCACTTGTGTGGGCTCAGCAACTCTGAATGTTAGATCATTTATAACCATAGAAGCTGAATTTAATTTATAAATATTGGCCTAGGCCTTTATTGTGAAGGTACAGAAAAGGTTCTGTTTTTCACACTAATGGGTTGAGGGTCATTTTCCTGTCTGATCCAAGCAAGGTTTTAGTATTCCCAGTGGGGTTAAGGAAGAACATAAAGATTTGTCCAAATGTTGGAACAATACAACCACAGAGAAGCTGAAAATGCTCTGCTATTTGGTGGTCATTCTTGGTGGTCATTCAAGGAGAAGTTCATAGAATCATAGAAGCTTAGAATAGTAGAGTTGGAAGGGGCCTATAACGAATTGAGTCCATCCCCCTGCTCAGTGCAGGAATCTACCTTAAAGTAGGCTGACTATATGAAAAGGAGGACATGGCTCATGTAACTTTAACAGTTGTAGAGAAGAGGGAAATTCAGCTGGCGTCATTTGTATGCAATTCGTACCTGGTGAAATTCCCTCTTCATTACAACAGTTAAAGCTGCAGGGGCCCTGCCTTCTTTTGTATCTGGTCACTCTAGTATAGTGCCTGCAACTTTAATTGCTTTGATGAAGAGGTGATTTCACCAGGTACTAATTGCATACAAATGACACCAGCTGAAATTGGAACATATTTCCATATGTGGTGGAGTTGTGAATATGTACAAAAATTTTGGAAAAGGGTGTTTAAAGAAATAAGTGAAATAATGGGAAGCAATGTGGAATTAAGTCCAAAACTGGCTTTACTTTTGATATGGGATAAAGGAATTGGGAAGCTAAGCATGATGGAATTGATTAACAACCTCCTGACACCTGTTAGATTAATGATAGCTAAGAATTGGAAGATGCAAGGGAATTATACAATAGAAGAATGGTATAAAGAAATATGGGATATTGCGCTTAATGATAAACTAACCTGTAATCTTAAAGTAAAGAGGGGATTATCCAGGAAGAATGATTTTGAAAATATATGGAGTCCATTTTTGGAACAACCCTAACCCCACTGTAACTTCTTCATTTTTAAAGATAAAAACTTGAAACTTGTGGGACATTGAAGTTGGGATCTGGCTGGTCATTTGCGGGGGGAAAAATCAGAGCCATTGCTCAAACCCTCGATTTTCTATTAATTTTTTAAAGCTCGTGCTTGTTCTGAAAGCTGGTTGACCAGGACTGTAATAATTATGCTACAGAAAAGTATCTAATCATTAGAAAAGTTATATTGAAGAGGAAAGGTATTTTTTATAAAGCTCTCTAGCAGTACATAAACTCAGTGGATTGAGGATTTACTAGTATTTTGGGAGACATTCAATGCCTATTTCCAACACATATAATTACCTCTATATAACATAACAATTTCTCCTAAAATACCTTTATTTCTGTGTGTACTTGAATAGTGCTAGGCTTTTGAACCTAATAGAATGTATTAGGTATATTGCTGGTTTAATGCATAGCTGAAAAACACCAATATTATTTATATCTTGAGCAAATTCTGAAACAGGGCCACACTGGGATGTAGTCTGGATAAAACAGCAAAGTCTCTCAGACACGTTGATGCACTGACTGGAAATAATGTTTAGTTTCTGGATTTCCCCAGAGAAAAATGTGATGTCCCTGAAAATAGCCAACCAAATCTTTAAATTAGGCAGAAAAACAACTATGTCTTTTGCATTTGCTCCGATTTTGGGGATTCGCCTATAAAACAAAGATAACCTAGAATGATTTAGAATCAACATAGAATAATGCTGACTCCTCAGAACTGGGGCCAGCATCCATTCAGCATCACTTCTTGCTCTCCAGTCTGTTGTGATTAAGGAGTACTAATTTCTCTGGCTTCAAATCAGCCTTCCCTAAGCTGATGCCCTCTGGATGGACTGCAACTCCCATCATTCCCAGCAAGCATGGCTCGCGGCGGGTGGGGGGGCGGCGCAGGTGCTCGCGGCGGGTGGGGGGGCGGTGCGGGTGCTCGCGGCGGGGGGGGCGGCGCGGGTGCTCGCGGCGGGGGGGCGGCGCGGGTGCTTGCGGCGGGTGGGGGGGTGGCGCGGATGCACGCGGTGGGGGGGTGGCGTGGGTGCGCGCGGCGGGGGGGGCGGCACGGGTGCGCGCGGCGGGGGGGCGGCGCGGGGGCATGGGGCACTTACCTGCTGGGGCTTCCCACCGGTGCTCGGAATCTACTGAGAAACAGGCTTCGCGGCCTGTCCCTCAGTAGCGCGCCGGGTGATGACGTCATCACTCGGCGCGCTGCTGAGAGACAGGCCAGGAAGCCTGTTTCTCAGTAGATTCCGAGCACGGAGGGAAGCGGACGCCCCAGCAGCAGCAGGTAAGGAGCGCGGGGCGGGTGGGGGGGGCGGGTGCGCGGGGCACTTACCTGCTGGGGCTTCCCTAGGGTGACCAAGGAGGACAGGGCTCCTGTAACTTTTAACAGTTGTGTAGAGAAGGGAATTTCAGCTGGTGTCATTTGTATGCATGCAGCACCTGGTGAAATTCCCTCTTCATCACTGTAGTTAAAGCTGCAGGAGCTATACTAGAGTGACCAGGTACAAAAGCGAGCAGGGCTCCTGCAGCTTTAACTACAGTGATGAAGAGGGAATTTCACCAGGTGCTTCATGCATACAAATGACACCATCTGAAATTCCTTTTCTATGCAACTGTTAAAGATACAGGAGCCCTGTCCTCCTTTTCATATGGTCACCCTAATTTAAATGGAATTTGCTTCTTTCCATGCACTTAAGCATGCTGAAGCATGCTTAAGTGCATGGAAAGAAGCACTTTCCATGCACTTAAGTGCATGGAAAGAAGCAAATTCCATTTAAATTAGGGTGACCATATGAAAAGGAGGACAGGGCTCCTGCAACTTTTAACAGTTGCATAGAAAAGGAATTTCAGCAGGTGTCCTTTGTATACATGCAGCACCTGGTGAAATTCCCTCTTCACTACAACAGTTAAAGCTGCAGGAGCCCTGTGCTCTGGACCAGATACAAAAGAGGGCAGGGCTCCTGCAGCTTTAACTGTTGTGATGAAGAGGGAATTTCACCAGGTGCTGCATGCATACAAAGGACACCAGCTGAAATTCCTTTCTCTACACAGCTGTTAAAGATACAGGAGCCCTGTCCTCCTTTTCATATGGTCATCCTACCTTTGGTGGTTATTGGAAGTCCTGTTCCAAGTGCCCTCATACGCTGTGGTGTGGTGCAGGGCTACTTGGGAATGGGACTTTTCAGTAGTAGCCCCCTGTTGTGTAGGGTGACCACATTTGGGAAACCAAAAAAGAGGACCCTCAGTGGGGTGGGGGGTGGGAAAGTGGCTTTCCGGGGCCTCTGGAAAGTATGTAATTCACCCCCACTGCTTTAAAGGACCCAATTGGAGCGGAGGAGGGGAAAGTGTGTCATTCCTGCCCTCCACTGCTCCAATCGTGTCCTTTTCTATAATGTCCAGGAATGACATACTTTCCCCTGTAAGGTCCTGATTGGAGCAGTGGGAGGGAAATAACCCACCTCCAGAAAGCTCGTCATTCCCTCCAACCACACTAATGTGGCCTTAAAGGGGAAAGCTTGTCTTTGCAAGACATTATAGAAAATTACAGAAAATCCCCCCTGACACCCAGGATAGAACAAACACCAGGACAAATCCGGGGAAATCCTGACAGTGGTCACCCTATGTTGTGGAATACTGTCCACAGAGAGGTCTGGCTGACACCTACTTTGCTTGAGTTGTTTGTGCCCACCTGCTTCCAGAGTGCAAAGGAAGAGGTGGGTCTCTAGCTGGTGCTAGAAGATAGCAATTCATTTTTTTAATAATGCATTTTGACCCACAGACCTTCCTCTCCAATTTGCTTTGAGATAATTGGAATGATGTATATTTTGTAACAATTGCTGATACTTATTCATCCTTCTTAAAAATGTTTTAAGTATGACTGCTTTCTGGATGTTGGTGTGGATTTATTTTGGTAGGCCCAGTTTCTGAAGGCTTTCTGTAGTGTGTGTGTGTGTGTGTGTGTGTTGCTGGTGACTGATGTGATTAACTGAATAATTGTAACCTTTTCCTGCTGCACAGTTCTTTAATTTCCATAGCCATTTTTTTCTCTCTTTTCCTATTCCTTTTCTGCAACATTTTTGCCATTAGGTATTGCTAAATCAATGAGGTAGGTGTGTTTTTCTTGTTTATTACTGTAATGTCTGGTCGATAACAAAGTATTGTCTTTTCCCAAAATCGTTCTGTCCCAGCAAGATAACATGTGAGTGCATAGTATGGCTTGTCTTGGCTTGTCTGAGTGTGTCTGGATCTCCTAGGCTCTAAAAGCATCTTTCTGGAGAGCACCTGCTGGTTGCATGATCCATGAGGCCAGGTTCTCATGAGAGCATAGTTCTTCTTGACAGGAGGGCCTCGCACTTGCTAGAGTAAGCTGAACATATGTGAAGTGGCTGCAATCCTATATTCATTTATCTGGGAGTAAGCTTTATTGAAATCAATGGGACTTGTTCCTGAGGTTTCTTTGGGCAGTTTTCTTTGGGTCCCTGATTGAGATTTCTGTTCTCTGCACACTGAAACAGTGTAAATTCAGGAGATATTTGTCTAGCATTGTGATAATGGGCATCTGTTCTGGCCTTTCTTTGTATTGCTACTGACCATGGTCTTGTTTACATGGCTAATGAACCAGAGATATAATGACACATTGTTAGATTAGTTTCTCATTGATAAATCAGAAGTTGAAACAAGCTAAGAGGTGCTAGTGAGAAGTGACAACAACAACAACCCTTTAGTCCATTTTATTCCATGGCTAATGCTTGCAGGGTAATAGTATTTTATACTCTTTCTTAATGCTAGGTTGCTAGGTTGTTGTACTAGCTTTTTCTGTACTTGTCAACTGCTTCATTTGTTCAGTGGTAGCATGGGGAAAGAGTGATAAATGTTAGGAAAGGTGAGACTATGGTCATCCAATGATGGATTTGCAGTCAGAAAAGATATTTGAGGGAAAGGGAGACTGTATCACACAAAGTATAGCAAAATCTTTAAAGTACAGCAAAAGCTACAAAAGTAGGAGTGAAGGTAATTTCAAATACATTGAATGTCTCAGTGATTTTAACATTAAGATGTTATGTAGAACAGGTTTGCCTTAATTGTGTGCTGTGAAATCAGAAATGTTACCAAGGCCTTCTTTGGGTGGACATGTCCCTTTGGGAGCCGGCCATGTTGGTGGGCATGCCCCCTTGGGGCGGCCATGTTGTCCTCCTTTTTGGTTTCCAAAATATGGTCACCCTAACCATGAGCCCATAGAAAAAAGTATGGCAGGAAGGGAGGACCACTTGACTTCCTAGTTGTATGCAAAGGAAGATATAGAGTTTAAGAGATACAGGTGAAATGAAGTCCAGTTTTCTTGGTCCCTCACAGCATTTAGGTGATGAATGCTGAAAGTCAGAATTCAATTTGACACCAAATATGTTTGTGGAGGGCGGGGTGGGGTGGAATGGAAAAACAACATGGAACATGTATTGGAAAATGCAAAGAGGTTCAACCTTCCCATTTACATGAGATGTAAATATAATTTTTAACATTTTGTCCACAAGGTCAGAATTTAGCAGGGGACAGTAATGAACATCTTCAGCGCTGAAACACTAAACTGAATATGACATTAATGAGAAACTGTTTAATGCAGTTCAACACCGCTTTGATGGCCATTTTAATTGGATCGCTGCTGTACTGAACAGAAAACCTGCTGACAGCATCAGAAAGCCCATGGCTTGCACTGTGCAGTACCTCCTAAGATGTGAGTGCAGCACAATCTGCATGTATAATGAATGAGTCGGGTCTCTCAGCTGTGTGGCCCCCTTCCAGGCCGGGTAATTTGCTTCTGCCTTTGGAGAAACACAGGGGGATTCATTATCAAGCCTGTGGCCACTAATCTGAGCAACCTTTTCCCTTGTTAGGAACACATGGAAGAACTTCATGACTTGTCAGTTTTGTGGGTTGCCATTCTTGATTAGGAGGTCACTAATATCTTAATTTACAGTGTGTGTTAGTTGAAGGGTCTTTGCATGCACAGATGCATTGAAGAAGCATGGCTCTAAGTGAAAAAGGGAAAGGTTTCTAGAAGGGTCCAGGTAAATGTGTCTGCATATGCTAGTGTTTACTAATGCTGTAATTTCACATACATATAATATAACTCATTATTCCTACTCTAACACCTCTGGAAAAAGGCAGCAAATGCATTCTGCCATTGGAATACCACTGAGATATTTCAATCCATATAATGTCACATGTAGACTATATATATATATATATATATATATATATATATATAATCTGCTGTGTAAAAGTTACAAAATTCAAAAATAATAACAAACAAAATGGGAGATTACTGAAGGTCAATATTGTATCACATATAGCATATTCTCACACACAATGGCCATGACCTTTTAACTGGGGGTATCTGCCCAAAACAACATCTGAGGTTGTGGTGATCCAGGAAGTAGGAACACAGCTAGCATCATTCACATGGGAGATAAAAGGGATACCATGTTGTTCAGAAGTTTCCATATTTCTCAACAATTTTGATTCATGAGTTATTTTTTCCATTAAGGCCACATGTCCTGCATGGGTAGGGTACCAGGGATAGGGTCCCTTTGATGGTTTGCCTCACATCTGTGAAATTCTCTTCTCGGAGAACTTGGCCAAGCCCCCGCTCTCTTTTAGTCTTTAGATGTGAGGTAAAAATGTTTAAATAAAATAAAATGGATGATTTTATGCTGTGTGTGTGTGTGTGTGTGTGTGTGTGTGTTTGTTTATAATTTCTATATGTTATACAATATTTGTAAGTTTAGCATTATGAGTGGTTGTGAAGGAATTGTTCATAGAGTTGTTTATATAGTTTATACTAGGGATGTGTATCGTATCATTAGAATTTATGATAACAATACAATATGCTCTTTATTGTGCACATGAGTTATGATAACGATACGATAGAAAAACCCATGATAATCATCGGAGACAATAATTTTCGAACGATTTTATCATTTTATTGGACTGCCATATAAATATACCTATAACTTCTGAATTTTAAAAGTTAGAGGCTTGAAACTTGGTCACATTGCTTCTGGGGTATGCCTAAGTATGTGTATGACATTTGAGATCGATTCATCCAACCCTTGATTTTATATTAATTTTTGAAAGATCGTTTCTGTTCTGACAGGTCTGGCGAGCTGTCATTCTGATCGGTCAGAACGGAAATGATCTTTAATAAATTCATATAAAATCGAGAGTTGGAGGGATCGATCTCAAATTTCATACACATACTTAGGCATACTTCAGAAGCACTGTGACCAAGTTCAAGCCTCTTAAAATACAGAAGTTATAGGCATTTTTTTCTTTCTGCCAAAAATATCATTTTTAACAATAATTATCGTGAAGATGATACGGATCACCTATGATATGAATGAAGACGATAATTTTTTTGGTCTGAAATGACGATAACGATAAAAAATGATATTTTTGGGCATGCACACCCCTAGTTTATACACAACATTTTAAAATAGTCTTAGTGGTGCAAAATATTGTATAATTTATGGAGCTACTATCCCTAAATGTTAGATTAGTGGAAATGAATCCATGTGTTTTATTAAGGATGCTCACTACTATTATTTGAATAGCCCTGAAGGCCACCACAAAAACATAATGAAGGGACAAACCTAGACATAATGTTTAATGCATACAGTGCATAATGCATACGTAATCATAATGTAATCATTATCTGCATAACAATTCTGTAAGCACAGATCTGTGACAGTAAATGGGTATATCTTATTGTGCTAAGATATGTGCAGTTCCCAGTGAGAAACATTTTTAGTGGAGATAATGTAAGACTATCATCTTATGCACATGTCTTTGAGAGTAAGTCCAATTGAATTCAATGGATCTTATTCCTGAGTAGACATGGATAGGATTGGGCTGCCTGTGTGAGAAAATAAACTGAATGAAATTTTAATGCTTGTGCTTCCATAGAATTAAAAAAAAATAGTCTGATCACAAAATATTTAGCTTTCAACTGTTGTCTCTAGGTGAAATCCAACATCATGAGGGAGGACATCCATTGAAACAAGAAGACTTTATCTTCAACTCCTCCCTCCTGCAAACCCTAAATCCTTTTTTAAAAAAATTGAGGGTGCATGGGAGAATTCAGGAGGAGGGGAAATCACCTTGCTCCCCATTGTATTGTATTGAAGAACATCATCACACGAGGGGAAATCCACCAGCACATTTGTCCCTCTTTTGAAAGAGGAAGTAATCAATGTGCACATGGACCATTCAATGGGCCATTTTGATAGCGCTGCTTCTCCTGCACACAGCAGGAGATAGTGGCAACTTCCATCTTTAAAAATAAGTAGGACTTACTGGGGTGTATTTTTGTGGTGTGAAGTAGGTTAGAAGGGGTGAGAGGTGAATGGGAGGCAGATGACATTGTAAGAGGGACCCACAAAAATCTGTGACTGCCCAGTAATGAGCATGCAATAAAACACTCATCTGATGGAGTGCAATGAAAACTGCTCTGCAGCAGGAGGGGTTAATTGGTGCCTCTATTTTTGTGTGCTCTCAGTGACTCTGAATGCAATAAAGACAAAAGATGTTTGAGGATGTCATTGCAAGAGGTAAGTTTGACAACGTAACCTTGTAAGTAAAGTTTTGGATCTGAAGGTGAACTCACTGGATGGCCTTGCATTAGAGAAAGGGGTGGCCACACTTAATTTCTGATATATACAATGGGAGAAAGAGTGATCAACTTCCTAGGACCCTTCTGAAGTTGAATGAGAGGGTGATAGTGAACTATGATGGCAACTAATGTGGAGCACTGCAATATATATAATTATCTCTGATGGTGAAGCCTTTGAAGTGATTATTTATTATGGAATGCTTATGTTATTGTCACCTTAGAGAACTATACCTACTCTTGAGGCAACATCTGGAGGAGACACGCCTGGCGAATATATGCTTCAATTATTTAGAATGAGACATGACAGGTTTAAATAATCTGTCAGCTTCCCTCGTAAAAGACAAGGATGTAAAAATGCAGATCTCAATGTGGCATCTCTCACAGTTCTTCAGAGCTTGGGCAGTACTAGTGAAATAGAAACTGAAGCTTTGCAATTTTATTGAAAGACAGAGGCATGAAGAAAATACATTTCTAACGTCTTTCCATTCTCTATTTGAGCTCCCTGTTTGCTTTTCAATAAAGTGATAGTTAAGGGGGGAAAGGGATGCACCTTACTTCCTGCTGAGCATGCTTGGTCCTTAAATAACTTAAAAAGGAGCAGGAGCAACATGCCACTGAACACTACCTACTGGAGAGCAACAGCTGGAGAGGGCGACTGCGTCATGCTCTGCTTGTGGGCTTTCCAAAAGCATTTCATTGGCCATTGTGTTAAGCAAGTAACTGGTTTGTTATTAGATGGGGAATTGATCCAATCAATTTCACTCTATTTCCACCATGGGATTGCTTTTTATGGGCAGTATCCAATGTTGCCCTCATGCTAGTCCAATGGGGCATCCTGAAGCAATTGGAAACCAGCAAAATACTTCTTTCTGGAATGGGGCAAGTCAGCAAAGGTTGCAGAAGAGAGCTCCACTGACCTGTCCCATTCTAATAATGAGCATTTCAGGGTCGCTGTAGGAACCACCAAGTTCCTGTTGAGTGAGCAGCAGGTCCTGTTACTGCAACTGACAGAGGCGGTGTTGGCACACGGTCGCATTGGTGCCTCATGATCTGACCTCCCACACTTGTGCTCCTCCTGAGTAATCCCCACAGCAAGGAGCATAAATGCGGGGTTTGAAACCTCACAGGGCCGCCCCCCCTAGTGCCCCGTTCCTCCCCCCGATTGTTTCCCATCTCCTCCTCCCCACTGCTGAAGAGAACGCAGTTGTGGAGGGAGGAGACCACGTCTCACTCATTTTTTAAAAATGCTTTTTATGTTTATGTTTTTCTGGGCTGCCCCTTTCCCATCCCAGTGCACCCGTGCCTAGCTCCAGTTTCTTTTTTGTCTTTTTATTTTACTGTGTAACTTTGCAGTTCTAGTGAGGCACAGAGGTTGGCCACCCCCTCCCCTTCTCCCGGTATGCCCGAACCTAGCTCCAGTGTTTTTTTTTTAAAAAAAACTTTTTTCTTTTACTGTGAAGCTCTGCAAATTCCATGGAGGCAGTCCAGCGGTCTTTGGTCGCTGGCCTGCCCCCTCCACTGGCTGAGGGCGACCAATCAGGGATCACCATTGACCAGGACCTGTCTCTGCTGCAAATCCAGAGTAAGGTGGCAGATGGCAAATGCATGTCAGCACCCTGCTCACAGCAAAATGTCACAGTAAGTCATAGACTTTTAAAATTTGGAGCTTCTGGGGAATGCCTTGGGATGGCTCCACGATGGCGGCTGCATTATATAAATGATCTAACAACACTGTGGATCCACCCCGGGACTTTTCCCTCATCAAGCTGTGCCCAGAGTGGGAATTCAGCAGCAGTACTAGATACTGCCTTATAGTGTAGAGTGACCATATGAAAAGGTAGACAGGGCTCCTATATCATTAACAGTTGCATGGAAAAGGAAATTCCAGCGGGTGTCTTTTGTGTGCATGCAGCACCTGGTGAAATTCCCTCTTCATCACAATAGTTAAAGCTGCAGGAACCCTGCTCTCTTTTGAATGTGGTCCCTCTAGTATAGCTCCTGCAGCTTTAACTGTTGCGATGAAGCGGGAATTTCATCAGGTGCTGCATGCATACAAATGATACCTGGAGACGAACAAAGTTAGTGGTGAACATGGAAAGAAAACTTTAGCACGTCCAGAACAAATGAATGGTCTAGGCTGACCAGATAAAATCCAGATCAGGGCTCATGTAACTTTAACAGTTGTAGATGTAGTAAGATAATTCAAAATTCCCTTATACGTGCCTCTGAAATAATAATTAATAAAGTGGGTCTCATGAAAGACCTCAGGTAAAGAGGAAAACACGTAGGGGAATTGATAAGTAGCTACATTCCTAAAAGCAGAGAACAAAGGTTAAAGCAGGAACTGATACATCAATGAACTCTGCCTTCCTAGGAGACAGGCTATCTGACAAAGATTGCAATGTTTGTGGATTCCGTCTCGTAGTTAAAGATAAGAGTTAACTGAATCCACATCAGAAGATTCTTTGAAGCCTATGTGTATTCAAGATAATTTAGAAATCAATTACTGTTTAACTGAGCAGAAATCCATGTATCCTTGTGTGATTTTTCTATTTAAGGTTGATCAAAATATGTATTCGGTACCATTTCTAGGTTTTGATTCCTAAATGGTCACTTCTTGCAAGAAGGAGAATTAAAGTTTTCGATCTTACACGTGTCTTTCGTCTGATTGGGATAGTGACGGTTGGGACACGGAAATACATGAGTCTGATTTCAAGACTCTTACCACATAGAGAAAAGGGAATTTCAGCCAGTGTCATTTGTATGCAATCAGTTCCTGGTGAAATTCCCTCTTCATCACAACAGTTAAAGGTTCATGCACTATACTAGAGTGACATGTACAAAAGAAGGCAGGGCCCCTGCAACTTTAACAGTTGTGATGAAGAGGGAATTTCACCAGGAACTAATTGCATACAAATGACTCCAGCTGAAATTCCCTTTTCTCTACAACTGTTAAACTTACATGAGCCCTGACCTGGATTTATCTGGTCACCCTAGAATGGTCTATATGCTCAGAGATTTTGTGGTAGAGGTGATGAGCTTAGATGAGCTTCCCTACAGGCAGAAACAAATTGAGTTGGCATTCCTTAAGCCATCCTTTTTCTTAAACCACCTTTTTTCTTGGCCTATTGTTTTTAGGCCCCCAGGTCTCTTAGGCCCCTGTTTCTTATGCTCCTCCTTTCTTAGGGCCTTTTGCCTGGTCTGCCTTTCTGCAGAATTGGGGCAGCTCAGCCAAAAGCTGCTCAACATCTTTAAGAGAATATCAATACAACTATCTGGAGTGGTCCAGTGGATTGAAGGGTAGAGGAGGCAGAGAGAAGAGGAGAACATGGTCAAGAGATGCAAATGTGACCCTCACATACTGATTTTCAGTAGCCAGTCACCTCTTTTGCTATAGGCCTCTGGTTGCAATGC
This sequence comes from Anniella stebbinsi, assembly GCA_029215795.1. Classification (NCBI taxonomy): domain Eukaryota; kingdom Metazoa; phylum Chordata; class Lepidosauria; order Squamata; family Anniellidae; genus Anniella; species Anniella stebbinsi. The sequence continues at coordinate 196,488,121 of JARDYH010000003.1, forward strand.
ATTTTATTTATCTATAAAATGTATTGTCTCCTTTTCATTACAAAATAACTCCAAAGCAGGGTACAACTCATAAAACTCAATAAAATAATACAAGATCAGCAACAACAACAACAAAATCAATCAATCAATCAATCAATCAATCAGATAACAGTAGTCACAATGCAACAAACAAACAAATATATTATAATATATATATTATAAAAGTTGAAATGAAGAATAGAAGACTATAGATATGGGGGTGTTGTGATAGGGTTAAGTACAATGTCGTGGTAATGAAAGTCCACTAATATGGTGGAACTTCCTGCCTCTCTCTTCCCTATTGCAACCCTCTGTGCTGCCCAAAATTCCACTCTGGAAGGGTTCCCTGCCTTCCGGAGCAGCTTTTGAGGATGTGTGCAGGGCTGCAAAGGGAGGAGGAATCACCCCATCCCACTTCCACTGAAGGAACTGCTTCTGTCAGTGGAAGGGCAGTTCTTGAATACAACACACTGGGACTTAAATACATAGAGAGAGAGACTCATTGTACTGTGACACTCAGAGCTCCATCACATCTAATGTTTACCTCCAGTTTGTGTCCGCATTTTCCCCCTCCATTTCCTTAGCAAGTCGAGCACTGGGCATTTTCACGTCTGTGCACTGTTGTACTATTTCAGCTCATGTATCTTTTCACCTGTATTGCTACTATGCCGGCGAAACCTCCCGCCCCACTACCTGCATTCTCCTTCCCCCTGCAATTATTTTTTAAAATATTTTTTATTTCTGTGCAAATACAATAGAATGGCACCCTCAAACTGCACAATTACAGTAAAACAATACACTATGCTTTTCCCTAAGATCATATCAAACAAGTTAAGTGAAGAGAAAGTATTAAAATTAGTTTTTGGAGAAGTTTGTGGTCAATGTTGGCATGGCAAGGGGAAGCCGACATTGTTCTGGTCAAGAAACCTAGACATGCTTACTCAGGAGTAAGAACCATAGAGTTGAATGGGACCAAGTCCTGGCACAGGCAGTGGCAGCCTCATTCACCCTCTCCGTGGGTGTTTGGGTACCCTCTTTCCCTCCCCCTTCACGGTTGAGTGTTTGAGCGGAGAACTGCCCCACCCTCCTCTTTTGTCAGTGAGAACACCCTTCAACACACATGCACCCAACAAAAAACAGGATGGTCCAATATCACACAAGGACAGCAATACACGGGAGGGAGCAAGTGACTTTATTGTGCATGGGGGGGGGGAACAGACTTTCCCTGCTTCAAAATAAGATGGAAAATGGAGGGGAAGAGGCAAGATGTGCACAGAACAGGGATGATGTCATGTGAATACCGTGCTGCAAAAACACATACCAGGCATGGCGAGAATGCGATAAATTGCTGGTGTGATGGAGCTCTCAATGCTGAGCATCAGAACATTTAGACATGGTTTCAAATGCCAGCTGAATCCTAGACACAGAGTGTGATCCAACTGTATTAAGAGTTACACTGTCGCAGTTGCTCAAAGTTGCAATGGCACAACAGCATATTAATCTAATATTTTTAACTTTGGCTCTAGTGCTCAAAATTGCCTTGCCTTTGCAAAAACATTCCTGCTCATGAACTATTTTCTTTTCTGAAAGACACTAACACCCAAATTAGGAGGTGCAATCTAAGTGTACTCCGATTAACCTGGACGCATAGATGTTGCAGGGCAACATAGCTGGTGGGGATTAATGTGTATGCTTCTTTAAAACATTTAACTTAATTAGGCTAACTTCGAGGACATACAATGAATTACGCAAATTACCTGTCTATAGCAAAGCCTGATATAATTGCATAACTAAGAACTACTGTCAGGGACTAAATACCTTTGGTGTAATCCATGCATAGCCTATATAATTTTGGCATATTTTAGTGAAGTTAGTTTGTCACATTGACATAATGAGGGCAAGCCATAAAACACCCTATACTAAGAGGTTAAACATGCTCTAAATCTTGCATACACATGCAAAATATTAGTAAATCATAAGCTTTCTAGTAATTATAGTGAATTATGGACATTTCAAAAGTGGGAAATGCAAAACAGGCTTAAAATTCTATTTTATAATTTTTTTCCAAGCTGAGTCTTGTCTGTTTTCCCCAGAATTGAAGAACACATATATTTGAATAACTGAACACACAAGATGCTGTCAATATCATGAATGCACTGTGGACTGGATCCAGACTTACGCTTAGAGTAGAACCATTGAAATCAAAGGGACTTAAGTCAGCCTTATTGATTTTAGTGGGCCTAGACCAAGTCTGGATCCATCTCTATATTTCCATGTATGTGCATGTCTATGTATTTCTTGCATCTATAAATTAGTTTATATGGATTTCATCTCCTTAATCTTAAGAAATCTGGTTGAGTTTAAAGGAGAGAAAATTAAGTTCCCCTGTGCTTCTAAAACAGATTAAAATTGCTTCTCCATATGGTATTGAGTTTTACCTATAGATCAGTTTTTATTTGTGTTTTCTCCCAAAAACATAACTAGAAAAGCGGAAGCCCATAAAGGCCAAATAACCACGAGATACAAGACTTTTCCAATTATAAAACATAATTAGTTAGACAATCTTTTAAGTCTTTTTGAAAGGTCACTTCAGCCTCCTCTCAGTTTATGTTTTTGATACAATCTTCAATAGAACTAAGAATTACAGAGTAGAATTGTAGAGTTACTGCTGCCTTTGTCCTTCTGGTGTCTCAGGCTCCATCCTAATTGCACATTTTTGTTGCTTTACTTTAATTTGTATGCTTCTTTTCCATGTAGATTTGCCAAAGTGGCTCACAACTCAAGAACAGCAACAGAGTGACAGCAGTGTATGGTCTAGTTAACTGTAACCTAGTTCTCACAAATACCAGATGAGGTGATAAACCTATGTCTATATTGTACCACTTCACACTGCAGGTCATATAATGGAATATGCCCCAATCAAAATACTTGTTAGAAATAGAAAATATATCAAGGAGTATGCTAGGGCTAGAACTTTCTCCCTGTTATCTAGCTTTGTATGAACAGGGAATGTATATATGGTTACTTAGAAGGTAATTCACAATGCAATTCTATATATGTTTACTCAGAAATAAGTGGCATTCAGTTCAGTTGAGCTTTCTCTCCAGTAATTGCATAAAGGAACCTATGGAGATTACCATAAGCCTCTGAACGAGGGGGCTTACAGCTATCCAATGCATAGTGGGAGGCATGGCCGAGGAAATCTTCACTTCCGCACTGCTCCCATTCTGCATTTCAGCTAGACAGGTGTTTTTGCCTGTCTAGCTGAGACATCTGGGATGGGGAAGGGACTGGGGAGGCCAGAGGATTCCTCATACAGTGGCATCCTCAGTCCTCTCCCCTCCCTGCCCATGGGAATGCCCCCTTTACCTTTCCTTTGAGGTTGCCTTTGTGATCTTGGATAGGCAGCTGGTGTGGTTCTTTCTACACCAGCTGTGAGTGAGAAGGGGTGGGGAGCTCAGGCTCCTGGGTCCGAGGGCAAAGTGCTGTCTCTGACCTCGGATCCAGGAATCCAAACAATCCTATGTCCTGCCTCCAACACAGTCTGAGACCATAGGATTGCTCTCTTAGTCAAATAGGCTTCCACCTACAGTCTGATGTTGTATAGCCCAGACAGAGTTTGCCTCCACCCCATCTGCTGGTTGTGAGAATCCATTGTGACATGATCACTCATGTAAATTATGTTGCGCAAGTGTGAGGAACCCCTGGATTCCCCAGAAAACCCATCACACCAGCTAACATTAATGATGTTGCACTAGAGATCTATTACGCTAGTGCAACATAACTTACATTGGATACCGCACTAGATCAGCACACCACCCATTGCACTTGTTAGCTTGTCAATAAATCTCAGGATGGCTTACTATATATTCTACAGTTTATCCACTGAGAGAGTATTCTGGGCACCTGCAGCCAGAATGTACTCTTCTTCTCAGTGTTATAAGGGAGTCTCCATTTGCCAGAAAGGATGCATTAGTACATCAGGAATATGTGGGCACAGAAGCCTGAGGAGATATCACAATTCCATGAACTGTTTCTTAGACATTTTCTGTTACAATGGCAGCAAATTACCACTGACTCCCTGCTTCGAGGCATTATGTAAGAAAGTTGGAGCAGTGTTTCATATTTTATTACATGAAAAAATAATGGTAGTTCTTAGGTCCCTCAGGAGAAGAGCTACACATATGTGCCAAATTTGAGATTGATCCCTCCAACCCTCGATTTTATATGAATTTATTAAAGATCGTTTCCGTTCTAACAGATCAGAATGACAGCTTGCCAGACCTGTCAGAACGGAAACGATCTTTTAAAATTTAATATGAAATTGAGGGTTGGAGGGATCGATCTGAAATTTCATACACATACTTAGGCATACCCCAGAAGCACTGTGACCAAGTTTAAAGCCGCTAACTTTTAAAATTCAGAAGTTATAGGTATATTTAAATGGCAGTCCGATAAAATGATAAAATCGCCCAAAAATTATCGTCTCCGATGATTATCTTAGGATTTTCTATTGTATTGTCATCGTTAAAAACATGCACGATAACGACCTTATCATATCGTTATCGTACATTTTAACAATACGATACACATCCCTAATGGCTACTAGTCGCAATAGCTATGTGCTACCTCCAGTACCTGAGGCACTAAGCCTATATACATCAGTTGCTAGGGAACATGGGTGGGAGGGTGCTGTTACACCTGTGTCCTGCTTATGGGTCCCTGGTCAACAGCTGGTTAGCCACTGTGAACAGAGTGCTGGACTAGATAACCTTTGGTTTGATCCTGCACGGCTCTTCTTATGTTCTTATCTTCTTCCCATTAGCCTGGTTTGGTAGTTCTCATCTTCAGCTGTCACTGCAAATGTAGTCATAGAACATGCATGATGGTGGCATGTTTGGCCCGTCATCATTGATTTTCCATGCAATCTACTATAATGTGTCTGATAGGTTTGCAAAGACAAAAGACAATAATCCACACTAACGTAATCTAATGAGTGGGAGGCCTACGTATTTCTAGTGCTGGGATGAATCCTGTCCCCCTATTTTTGGAAACTTTCTCTCTCCCTGTGAAAGAGGCATTTTTTTTCTGCCTCTTTCACAGTGTGTGTGTGGGGGGAATTCAGAGAATGTTCTCCTTGGGGAAAGGGCCAGGGTTTCCACATACCTTTTAAAGTGTAGCCGGTTGCTGACAAGCTTATTATTATTATTATTCCCCCCCCCAAAAAAACACCCCGCTTCCCTTGGCATTTGGAGGAGCCCAGCAGTTTTAAGTGAATGCTATTGGAGTCCATGTGACTTCTCCCTCTCCAATAAGCACTCAGGAAGAACTCCTGGGCTCCTTTAAATGCCAGGGGTGTTCTGAAAAAAATAAATAAAAAGAAAGACGATCCCTCAACAACTAGCTACATTTAAAAAAAGGTAGATGAAAACCCTGTCCCCTCCCCAAGGAGAAAATTCTCTGAAATTCTCACCTCTCCCAGCCTCTTTTGCCTGAATTTTTGTCGTCCCACCCCCCCGCACCACGAAATGCCGAAAATGGAACAGTAAAAATTTCAGCCCAGCACTACTTATTTCTGCCCCAGACCTTATTGCTCCCAGGGTCTAGGCATGTGTGGCATTTTCATCAGTTGTTATTCTGATCTACCTGGCTCCTCCTAAGACCTCCTCTGTTGTCTCATCATTTCTTTGCTTCTTTTCTCCACCCCTTTTCTTACCCCCTTGTGCCTGCATAAAAAAATCTGAACTTTATAAGGTATGATCTAGTAGGTGGGCTGGTGTTGACCAGGAAAGTACATTTTCTTTCTACGTGAACCTGTACATCCATCAATAATATATACTTGTCATGGAATGGAGATTGTGGCATTATTTGAAATACATATAACTTATTCATGCTCAGACAGACACAATGCTCTTAAATATGAATGCAATAGTTTTAAGCCAATAAGAACTCTCAGTGTAGCTAATCATGAATAATATTAAATGGTACAGGGAGTTTTAAATAAATATCCTTGTGTAAATTTTGCTGGGGGGAAATTACCATGGATGCAGCAAGAGTAATTATGAATCAAATATTTTCATAAGAAGAAGAAGAATAAAAAAGAAAGGAAGAATATACCTGGTAGCCATCAATCCACAAACTAAGTCTAATTTCAGCTTTTTACATTTGTATATGATGTATTATTAAAAAGTCCACATTATTTTTAGTACGGGAAGCATTTTCAACGCACACAAAAAACATCCTTGTCAATTATTTATTTCTTCTTTCACAATGCTTGAATTTGCACCTGGGAGCCCTTATGTTTCCAAATTTTGTTTCTTGGTTTTAAAAAAAATAGGAAAGTTACAAATATGTAGGTTTCTGAATGCACAGTTCTATCCTAATTAATGCAAACGTTCTGCAAGTCCCTTTGGCTGTGGCAATAACACTAATGAGTTTCATTAGTTAGTCTGCATCCTACATTCTCACTTGCAATACAAAACATCATTGATGCTTCCAGCCTCAGAAACATCAGCAGAGGAAATAGATGTGAAGTTGAACTTCACTTCCTTTCTACTCTTGGGAATGTTTTCTATTCTAAGCTGCACATTAATGAGTAAAATTCAAAAACAGTTTGGATCTCCCCACCCCTGTTGTGGCTTGCCCAAAACGGTGTGTTTTTAAATGAGTATTCTCGTGAAGGAATGTGAAAAACTGGAGACAACAATAAAATGAGATTCGTGACATTTCAACTGAGGAACAATTCAAGGGGGAGATCTAGGGCAGGGGAATCACTGATCAAGAATCATTGGGGTCATTGGAGACATGTTTTTACTTGGTTATATATTGCCAGCACACCATCCTGTGGTTTTCCAGTGACACCAGCAAGGGATGTCCTAATGTGCAACTCTACACAAAATGTTCCATTATGAATCAGATACGTGCAGTGCTAATGAGGAACTTGTGAAATTCTGAACCAATAGCCAAATAAAGAAGATCAGTAGAAAGTACATTCCTCCATTTTCAACATTTTCAATAAATGCTTGTCTTTTGTTCTCATGTAACTGGAAAAAAGGAGCTTGAGAGAGAGCCTAGATGTGAATCACCCAGAAAGTTTTGGCTATAAACACACACGCACGCACACACGTGCATACACACACACACACACACACACACACACGTATAATTTGGTCATCTCTGTATGGCTTTACACATTTTTGTTTTTTCTGGCTGCAAAAACTGTAAAGTAAGCAAGCGCTGGTTGGGTCTGGTGGATCTAGTGGGGGTCTGTACTGGGCCTAGTGACTCACAAGCAATCCCAGTTCCAGAGTTTTGAGGGCCCTTTGGCAATGGCAGTGGAGGTTGGTGGTTCCAATTTCAGTGGAGCTATGATTCCATTCTGGGTTTTAGTCAGAACCATCCAGAACTCTAAAGTAGCTATCAAAGGTGCTGAATGCTATCCCCCAAATGGGTTCAGCACCTCGGAGAACACCTTGGAGAACACCTTGGAGCACTAGAGTCAGGTGAACAAGCAAGTTGCAGTGATGAAGATGAGGAGCTACTCCAAGGGGCTCTCACCAGTGGGCTCTTGCTGGGATGTGGGCCCACGGCAGGTGCCCAACCATAGCTATCTTTGATGCAGGCAAGCTCTGCTCACAAGCAATGCGTAATGCAAGTATGCCCTTGATGGAAAGATAGATAGGCAAGAGGGAAAAGTGGGCAACTGATGTTTTTGCTAGCTTTCATGCATAGATACGATCGATAGTGAAAGTCGCCTGTTGTGGGCGAGGTGAGGAAAGTGAATGAATGCCTACCGCCCTTTAATTATTAGCTCCATCAAAACTGACAACACTGGGCCATCTGTTTGGGGATGCTTATGAATTCAGCCTTCTACCACATGCAAAGGTCTTTGGATCAAAGCCACTATGGACAAGCTCTACAGTGATTTAGAATAGCATTAAATATAGATACTGTCAGTTCTCATGGGGGAAATATTGCAAGTGGGTTTGAGGAAAAACGATTTGCAAGAATAGCAATGAAGTGATACGAGCCAAGATACAGGAGGTGGTCACTAGATTCATTTGCTATTTCTTTGGCTGGATTGTACCACTTCAGATTGCGGTGGGGGGAGCTGTCAAATGTTTGACTTCTGCATTATATTTAAAAACAACAACAGTAACAACAGCCAACTCCTTGAATATACAAAACTAATGTTCGAAGGAGTTTGAACTGCAAACAAAACATTGAACAGGAAGCATAAAAAATGGAAATGAAGAAAGATGGAAATAATTAGACTCCACCTGGCGTGGGACACACACACACACACACACACACACACACACTAATTATTACATAGTCAAACAGCAACTGAGAATGGCAAAATAAAGAACAGAATGAAGATTGTAACATGCCCAGTCAGACACTATGATTCCAGAGAAGGCAAAGAAGAAAAAGAGAGAGGAAACTAAGCTGTGATGAGAACAAAGAGTGGTAGATACCACGAAAGTATTGAAAGCAAATCTAATGCATCGTTTTATGTAGGGTACTAAAAGATCAAGAATTCAGAATGATGAGGGAGACTTTAAAAAAATCCCCTTGGTAGTGACAGCATAAGAAACAGAAACTGATTAAACAGCTCCAGAAGAGGAACAAAGGTGGAAGGCAGAAATACAGAACAAGCTATTTTAAAACCTTTTGAAGAACTACAAAGTGAGTTCCATTTCATTAAGTAGGGTTTCTTTGCCAAGTTCTGACATTTGTGCTTACAGATTTGACATTTTCTGACAACAGGTAGTATCTTGAACACAGTGAAGCTTGGCAGAAAAGAAGTAAATGGAACATTCAGCCAATTTCTTAACATATGTGGAAACAAGGAATGGTGCCATCCACGTAGCCAAATGTAACCACGGGGGATTTCTCCATGAGACTCAGGAAGCTGTGCAAAAGAAATGCACAAAAGCTTGTTGTTGTTGTTTTTTTGCAGCATCACACTTATTATTTTGGAACTAGCAAAATGCTATCGCTGGGACAGGTGGGGTGGAATAAGATATGTCTGTGCACTCTATAACCATGGACACATTCCCTTTGCTGTGGGACCCCACTGTGTGAAGGTTAACCCTAACAGGCAGATTATACATCTTTTGAATGAATGCATAAATCCATGGAGTGAGAATGGAGGGTAATTTTTCTCCACTGGTGCAGCACTTTACCCCAAAGGGGTACATTCAGGATGCCACTGTAGAAGTGATCCACCTGCTTCCTACATCTAAAAGCAATTTTCCAGATTGCTGCCTTTTTAATTTTGCCTCACATAACTCTATGGGAGTAATTTGATCAATGCTTATTTTGTCTTCCTAGCTAGAGCATCAGTCCCTTTAAGAGTTTTCAATATGCCTGCAGCAGCACTACACTTCACCCTGAATACTGTTCTGTCTTCAGGGGATAGGATAAATTTGGGACTTTTGAAAGCTCTGTTCTCCTTTGAGACATGGTTTAACGACTGCCTGGTTCATTTCCAATCCTGGGTCAGATAACCTCACCAGCATCTCTAGGTCCCTAAGGGCTATCCCTACAATTATACAGAGTGAGGCAGTCATCTCAGTTGGCAGATGCTGGTAGCAAGATCAGCATCCCATAAGTTAGCCAGCCACATTCAGGCATAGTGGAGGACACTGTCCCATGATCAGTGTTCAAAACAGATTAATCTGTCAGTCCAGTTGGCTTTTTGTACATAGAATGGGATGGGGCACCATCTTGTTCTTTGCCTCAAGCAGCAGAACGTCTTGGGCTGGTCCTGAGGTGTCTGCTGGTTGAAAGCAATTTAAGTCTGAGCAACCCATCTGTAGTGGTTGTGGGCTGGGATTTTGGTCTGAAAAATAGTTCTATAGATAAAATGCAATAGAGTAGCTGTTGTGGATCAGCTTGGTGGAACTGATATAATTGGAGTCAAACTAGTTTATATGTTCTAAGGACCCCTCTTATGATTGATGTGACCCAATGGGGCAGAAGGGTGCATTGTTTTGAAAAAGGTGATACTTTTATTAGTTTCTCTTCTGAAACATTTAGCAGTTAATACCTAGATAGGGAGATTATGAAGCTATTACCTGTACTGTGCTTCCTTGGACACATTTACATACTCAATTTCAGTTGGGAAGATAATGCTCCATGTAATCTTTCCAAAATAAAAGGGGGATTTTTGAGGCACCTCTTGGGAGCATAGGTCGCAATGATATTGTGAGCATTAGGAAAATTAAAGTAATTACTTCTTCTATAAAAAGAAGCTTCATAAAGAGTTTTAGGAGACTCACATTTATTCGTTCAGTACAAAGCAATACCAAAGTTGGAAAACTATTTCAGGAAAAAAGCCCACAGAGTACAGCTAAGTGAACAGGCCTTGTATGTGTGATGCAAAAATAAACCTTTCAGAGTAGGGCATAGTCTATGCCAGTCTTCCCCAACCTGGTGCCCTCCAGATATTTTGGACTTCAACTAGCATCAGTCCCTGCCAGCATGGTCAATGACCAAGAATGCCAGTGTAGTGTAGTGTTTAGAATGTTAGATGGGGACTCAGGAGACCCAAGGTCTAGTCCACACTTGGTCATGAAGCTTGCTGGGTGACTTTGGGCCAGTCACAGATTTTCAGCCTAGCCTACCTCACAGGATTGTTGTGAGGACAAAATGGAGATGAGGAGGATCATGTACACAGCCTTGGACTCCTTGGAAGAAAAGGCAGGATATAAACATAACAAATAAAAACATAAATAGTCTAAAATATCTGGAGGGCACCAGGCTGGGGAAGGCTGATCTGTGCAAGGCATCATTCAGAATCTCTATATACATTTTCTTGGGTTGGCAAATTTTCTTAATAGATGCAGGACTAGCCAATGTACCACTCAAAGAGCCCAAGGAGATCACTAACATGCACACACCATCATGTGATGGCTATTCAATTTATATAGCACATGAAAAGGAAAAGGAGATGTGAAGCCTTAAATGACAACTATGAGATTGGCGCCCTTCACCCATGCAATGCCCTGCCAACAAGATCCATGCTGCAAGATGGGAGAAACAGCAGAGGTTTTTACAGCTTCGCCATCTTCCTTTGCAATGATTTCTGCCAGATGGGTCGCTGAGTCCATCTAGCTGTCATGTATTTAATTTTATTTATTTATTTATTTAAAAACATTTTTATAGTGCCACCTCGCCATTTCTGGCATCGTGGCACTTTACAATAATGCATAAAACAATTTTGATTAAGAACCCTCAACCTACATTAAAATTTAAACCACCTCTCCCCCAAACTCTTGAGAAAATAAGAACCCCTTACAGAGGCGTTTAAAACCATTGAAGGTGGGAGCCTGTCTAATCTCCAGTGGCAAATTGTTCCATAATCGGGGGCCAACCACTGAAAAAGCCCTGGCCACCGCACATTCCAAATTGTAGTGGGGGATGATCAGGTCACCCTGCCCTTGAGAGCGGGTCTGCCAACACAGGAGCAAGGTGAGCACTCAAGTAACCAGGGCCCAAGCAGTGCAGGGCTTTATACATAGGTCCCCTCTACAAGGATTCACTTTTGCGCCTGGTTAGGCGATTATGCGCATAATCGCTGAAGCGCATTTACGCCTAATACCTCTGCACGAGAGGTGGTGAGAGGCGGCGAAGCGCATTAAGGGATGACCAAAATGCGCTTTACAAGTAGTTAATGCGCATAAGCGCTTGTTCACATAGGCAAAATGCGCTTTAACGGCCGGAGCAAAATAAAACTTGCTGTTTAACGCACATTCGATAATGCGCATAATCGGACAGATAACGTGCATCTACGCCCGATTTGCGCTCCGTTCTTGTAGAGGTAAATTTTTTTAAGCGCCTTGAAAGAGCATTAAACCTCTCTTGTAGAGGCAGCCATAGTTAATAAAACCTTGCAGCACACCCTAGCAGCCACTGGCAGCCAGTGGAGCTCTTGAAGCACTGAAGTGATAGAGGACCACTTCGGAAGCCCTTTGACCAACCTGGCTGCTGCATTTTGTACAGCTTGTAGGCAATGGATTTGCTTCAAGGGAAGCCCTGCATACAATAACTTGCAATAGTCAAGCCTGGAGGTGACCAGGGCATAAACTGCGATGGTAAGATCGGCCTCAGACAAAAAGGGGCAAACTTGGCGGAGTACATATATAATATGTACTGCCAGGGCCTGAGAAACCTTTGGATCTGCCAGATCTCTGTCCTCCCCCTCCCTCCCTCACTATCTTCTTCCTGAAGTCCGAACCAACAAGGAACTTTCCACGGCAGTTGGTAAGGGCTTGGGAAGGAGAGATGAGATCCACAAATGGATCTCCTCCTCCCAATTTGGAGAAAGGTATTCCCAGCATCCTGTGGCACCCCATATGCTATCAAGGGGCCATAGGATTGCTCTGTTTCATATGTCAGCTACTGGGACATGTTCAAAGTTATGTTGTTGACATACAAACAACTTGAGAGCAGGATAACTAAGCAGATTGGCGACCTCTATATATTCCCAGCCAACCTTTAAGATCTTCAGAGGACATCTTGCTATTGTTCTGCAACCAACAGAATGTTGGGCCTTCTTGGCAGTGGTACCTATCCACTGGAAAAACCTCACCCATTCAGTTCGGGAGGCAGAAAATGTGGTACATTTTGAATATCTCCTGAAAAAGCAGCTCTTCATCCAGGCTTTCTCTGGCTTGTAATTAATTACAATTAATCATATGGCTCTCCATCTTACTGTTCTTTGCATTTTTATTTTTATTTTGGTAGTATTATTATAGCTGTATTCGTTTTTAATAGTGTATTTGAATGTGATTTGTACTGGTACTGCAGTTGAAATTGTTTTTAATAGTGTATTTCAATGGGATCATTAATATTTATATGTGAACCCCTTAAATATTTAATTATCTTAGGTGGTATATAAGTATCACCAAATAATTTAAAAGTCTAAATTAAAGAACCTGAAAGTGATTGCTTCCTCCATATCTCAGAGAGATGCCGTGATCATAGATGCACATCTATGATTACAGTAGTTCCCTGCGATAAGATTGGCTAAAAACACCCCAATGAGCTTTGTGACTAAGAGGGAGCTTGAACCTGGGTCCTCCACACCTAACTTCACCCATACTGTATATCTTCCCCCATGAATTTCTTCCAAAAGGTTTGATTTTTGGGGGCAGTAATGAAAGGTGGAGTCGGAACATTCATCTAGAAATCATCACTATGGAAACAAGTCTTGAAATCTTAATGTAAGAAGCATAACTGTGCTTAGTAGAATTGATGTAGTGAAATGCCTTCAAAATAATCCTAATGGGCAACAATTATGGAATGTAGGCCAGTGCAAATGACCCATGGAAAAGTATTCTATCAACATGAGCTACTTACTTGCCACTTTAGTTAATTTAAGTGAGAAAATCATATAATGGTGATTTGACTGTATAGAACAAGCAAGGAACATATATTTGATTATTGGCTCACAATGTCAGCAAAACAAGGACGGTAATATTTCATAATTATTTGTTCTTTAAAAAAGCTTGTTAAATTTCCATCATTTGGTAAGGTCTATAACTTTGTACATGTTAACGTAATGTCTGGGGAAAAGTGATATAAAAGAAAACGAGGACAAAAAAGGTCATTCCATTTTCTTTAATTTATCATAGGTAGTACACTTAGCATTGGGGACAGTGAGCAGAGGAAGAAATGGAATGTCACAAAGTCAAACCAAAATAGCTCTAATAATTTATCACAGTGTGACATTTTTACAAAGACCTTTGTAGACAAACCCAATAGGCCTCATTTTAAAAAGCAGCTGATGACGAAAGAAAGGCATATTGGAAGTAAATATAGAAGTCAATAGCAAAAACTGCTCAAAAAGCTATCCAGCTTTGTCTATGGCTTAAATGCTGCTACATGGAGTTCCTTTCTTTCCTCCATGCTTCTCAAAACCAAGAAAGCCTGGGTGAAGTTGCATCGGAGCAGGAGCCAAGCATGCAGAGACAAGCCACTCATCTTTTTCCACGATGGGCCCTTTTCAGCTGTAAATTACACTCACACACAGCTGCTTTTTCACCAATGGGGAACAATGGTGGGTGGGTGTATCTCCATATCTTGCACATAACAATAATTCCTTGATTGGCCAGATTCAGAGCAGTTCGTATTTTGTATATGTCCAAACCAAAAAGAGCTCACAGATTACTTCATGTGTCATCAAACTGAGAGATATTTGTTTTGCTTAATAGATTTATATACCACTTACCATATAGTTTACAAAGAAAAGATTAAAATACTATATATCTCTACATATAGAGATATATAGAGATATATCATGTATACGATAGATAGATAGATAGATAGATATAGATATAGAGAGATATCACGTATATGATTATATCTATCTATCTATCTATCTGACACACAAATATATGTATATACACAATACGTTCTCTCTCTCTCTCTCTGCTATACTGCAGAACTGCCTGGATTAGGTATTCCTGATTCATTAGTTGTCTCTTGATTTGTTTTAAGTGCTACACCAGTTATTTGGGAGTTCCTTGGTGGATCGCATATGTTCTATCCTAATTTTGGAAAAGAGGATGCAAATTGCCATACTAGCTAGCAATGACAGGGGTTGCAGTCTAACACATCTGGATGACACCAAATTAGGGAAGGCTGCTCTATAAACAAGAGAAGGAGGTAGCCCCAACTAGTTTGTCATTGGTTTTCCACAATCCCAGTCACCTCGGCATATCACTTTCTCCATCGTGTCCACATGGTTCATCTGCTTTGCAAGAATGAGAATTTTAGTTGCACTTTCTGCCTCTTAAAGAAAGATGTGGTGTTGAAGCTTGTGAGTCTTAGCACTCAGTTTCCTTGCTTTTAGGTACTTGGTTGAAAACCATAGGTTTTTAATTTATTGCTTACCCTAATTACCACAAGTTAATGGAAGATAGTCACCCTATTATATCCTATTGTTCTTCTTTAATGGTAGTCCTTCATTCTTCACCATGTACAGTATTCAGCAAACCACCCAATTTGTGTAAATCATTAGTTAAAGCTGCACTTAAACAAGATATTAGCAACCTAGGATCACACCAATGCAAATCAGTGCATTGCATTACCTGCAGCTGCCTCCAGGAAACCAATTCTTTCAGGAGTAAAACTACTAACAAAATGTATTGCATTAGGCAATCAGTAACACACACTTCCCCTAAATGTGGTTTGTTAAATTTAATGTAAAAAATAAATAAATAATATGCAATACGTAGGGACAGTTACAATGGATTTAAGAACAAGATTCCTTAACTACAAATCTGCGATCCTTACCAAAAACTGGAGCAGCCTGTTGCAAGACATTTCAACTCACCTGCACATGTCTCTCTGATTTACAGTTGCTTCCAACAGAATTAACAAAAGACACTGACATGCTTGAAAAGAGGACAAAGTTCTGGGTCTACAGACTCAGAACTTTTATCCTGAATGGCCTTAATCTGGAGGGCAGTTCATGGGCATTGTACCAGTCAAACCTCTGTTTTTTTCTTCTTCTAAGACAGTTTCATCTCTAGGCATTCCAAACTGCCACTCCTGGTATCCATTTAGCCATTGACAAGGGTAGAAGCTGAAACAGTTAGTGCTCTCTCTCTCTCTCTCTCTCTCTCTCTCTCTCTCTCTCTCTCTCATACTCTGCTGTTAGTCTTTCTTTCTTATACACACATGCACACACAAACAATTATAAAAGCCTTAAAACCACATACTCAAAACACCCCAATTAACAAATTGGTCAATACTATTAATCAGGAAGGTGTGGCTAAAGAGACAGATCTTTAACTGGTGCCTAAAACATGCCACAGTTGGAATTTAAGAGAGCCGTGAAGACTGCTCTCTTCCGGCAGGCCTACCCAGTTGAATTTTAAGATGTTTTTAATAATGTATTTGTTTTTATCTGTTTTAATGGTTTATCTATTTTATGATTTTTATATTTATTTTTATTGTTGTTCCCCGCCTCGATCTGGATGGAGAGGTGGGTTAGAAATAAAATAAATAAATAAATAAATAAATAAATAAATAAATAAATATGGTGGCATTCCATAAGGTGGGTGCTACCACAGAGAAGGCCTGCTTCCAGGTTGCTACAAGACAGTGATCTGCAGGTTGTGGTATAACCAACAAGGCCTCCTCTGACTATCTTAATGATTGTGCAGGTCTATATCAGGGAAGGCAAGCAAGACCTTGATGTTGGCTTAGTAGCTAATAGGTAGGCAGTGTGCTTGCTTCAACGCTGGTGTAATATGTGCATGGCCAGTTGCCCCACTTAGCATCCTGGCTGCCACATTCTGCACCAGCCTCAGCTTCTGGTCCACACACAAGAGTAGCCCTACACAAAGCACATTACAATAATATCAAAGTGAGGTTAATAATACAGAGGCCAGATGATCCATGTCCAGGAAAGGGCATAGTTGACATACCAAACAACTTGATTTAAAAGTTTCTTATTTGGAAAAAAATGTCAAAGTAACCCGGAACTCATTCCTCTGATAGAATTCATCTTTGACATGTCCTCCAGATCTATCCAATTTCTGTCTAGCCTGTCAATGTATTTTATGTTTGAGTTTATTCAAACATTTATGAATCACCATTCTGACCAAAAGGGCCCCTAAGGCAATATACAACTTTTAAAACAATCTCAAAGCAAATCAGTCAAATTAAGAACAGCTCAAACCATTTTTAAAACATCCAAGGAGCAGACAAAACCTACCCATCCAAAGCCAACCAAAACAAAACAGTCTTTATGGCCTGATTAAATCTAGGCAAAGATGGAGCCAATGACATTACTATGAAATGCATGAAATGTGATGAAGGTTCCAAAAAGGTTGCGGTATGCTTGCTTTTGTCCCCTGGCTCCACATGCATTTCAAAACATGGAGAAAATGCATCACATTAGCCTTTAGGAGGTCATACATGTGACTGCTGTTACTGAGATCTTTCTTCTTGATCCTTGTCCTCATCTAGAAGAAGGGATGGATGAATCTGCCAATTTCACTTTCTCTCATTTTCTGATTTTTTCCAGTAGTAAGTTCAATTTGCGTGAAAATTCATATTCGGTTTTGCGTACATTTCTTCTAATACATATATTTTTCTAGGCAATTTTGCCTGATGTACACGTTTTTCACAAGCAATTTTCCTAAGATAAAGCCTATTTAATGTTATTTCCCCTCAATATACACATCTTTGTCTGTACATTGCCATACTGTACACATTTATGTGTGCATTCTTGTATTGGGGAACTCTGCTGCAAAATTGGAGAATTCTGCTGCAAAAGTGAAAATTTTGAAAGAAACTGAGTTCTGATTCACATATTGGACTGGAAGTGCAAAAGTAGGTAAGTTCGTAATAAAATGTGAACAAATTTCTCACCCATCACTACTGGAAAGCATCTTCATCTTATTGTGGATTGCCATCCTTCTCCACTACTGTCTCAAGCAAGAGTTGCACTCGCAAAGATCTCATGCAAGGCCCTTATGCCAGGCCGCCACTTCCACTATTAAGGGTTTCACCTTTAGGTATAGTGCCCCAAAAGACCCTGGGGGAGTATAGATTGATTCACAATCTATCTTTCCCAAAAGGGACATCGGTCAACGATGCTATACCGGAACACCTGTGTTCGGTAAAATATGCATCCTTTGATTCTGCGGTGGCCATGGTAAGGAGGCAAGGAATGGGAGCCTTGATGGGAAAATGTGACATCAAGGCCGCATTTCGCCTGCTGCCAATAAACCCTGGCGATTTCAACCTATTGGGTTTTTGTTTTCACAATCAATACTATGTGGACAGGATCTTGCCCATGGGATGTTCCATCTCATGCGCAATGTTCGAGAAATTTAATTCCTTCCTGGAATGGGCCTTGAAGGCCAGATCTGGTGGGCAGGACGTCGTTCATTACCTGGATGACTTCCTATTTGCGGGGCCGGGAATGACTTCCCAGTGTTCATTCCTTATGCAGGAATTCCATGATTTGGCAGAGGAGTTGGGTGTGCCACTGGCGCACGAGAAAACGGAAGGTCCAGTCACGACCCTCATGTTTCTGGGAATCGAAATCGATTCTATTAATCAATGTTGCCGTCTACTGATGGTGAAGCTAGTTGCCCTGCGCAACAGGCTTAGGGAAACGTCACGCGCAAGGAAGATCTCCTTGAGGCAATTGCAGGAACTTGTAGGCCACCTGAACTTCGCATGCCGGGTCATCGCCCCGGGATGTGCCTTTTTGCGGCAATTTTCCAATGCGATGTCAGGATTACGTCGCCCACATCACAAGGTTCGGATGACTGGGCCCATGCGGGATGACATAGGTGTTTGGCTGGAGTTCTTGCAGGGTTTCAATGGGGTTTACTTCTGGAGACGTGAGTTAATGCTAGGGGCAAAGATGCAGGTCCATTCGGACGCATCTGGCTCCTGGGGATTTGGTGTAATTTGGAAGGACCGATGGTGCGCCGAACAATGGCCGGCAGAATGGAAAATGGAAGGTCTGTGTAAAGACCTGACGTTGTTGGAATTTTTCCCGATATATGTGGCAGCGCACATATGGGCATTGGAATTGGCAAATTCTATGGTCCAATTCTGGTGCGATAATCAAGCGACTGTTCACGTGATAAATACCTTGTCTTCCCACAAGCCAAGAGTGATGTGGTTATTACGTGCATTCACCTTGCACTGTCTTCAGCATAATATCTTGTTCAGGGCACGGCATATACCGGGCTTGAACAACGATATTGCTGACGCTTTATCGCATCATCAGGTGCAGCGGTTCCGGGAAATGGCTCCCTGGGCCCAGGAAACACCCGAGGAGATGCCTCCTGCACTTTGGCGGATTGGAGGGACGAGGTAGAACAGGCGGTGTGGCAGTCATTGGCCCCCAGCACCAGGACTGCTTACCAATGGGCAGGTAGGGAATTCGCGGCATTCCGGACTACCGCTCAATTACAGTTAGCATGGCCAATACCGGTTGAACACATCTTACAGTTTTGTGTTTATTCCCGTAGGAAGGGCCTTGCGGCCCATACCATTGGAGGTAAATTAGCGGCATTGTCTTTTTGGGCTAAGATAAAAGGGGTGCAGGACAATACAGAGGACTTTAGAGTGCGGCGTACCCTATGGGGATGGGCACGCGGGTCCCCTGGGACCCCAGACAGGAGGTCTCCTTTATCAGCAAATATGCTACTGGGATTGAGGGCTTTATGGCCCTCCTTGTGTCAATCAGGATATGAGGCCGCCCTGTTTCATGCCGCATCACTGACGGCCTTTTTCGGAGCGCTCCGGATATCTGAGCTAGTGGCCAAGTCTAAAGGGGACCGTTCCGGGAGGGCCCTTCAGTTCTCTGACCTTCGGATCGAGGCGGACAAGGTTCACATCCGCCTACGGCGATCCAAAATGGATCAGTTAGGTAGAGTCTTTGATGTGAGGCTGTTTTCAGCATCAAGTCCAGAATTATGCCCCGTTCGGGCCTTAGGTGAATTTGTTACGTTGAGAGGAAATTCCCCTGGAGCCTTGTTTGTATGCTGCCCCACTCACAAAGTACCAGTTTTGGGCCATAACGAAGCGAGCACTCAATGGTTTCGGTTAAGCAATGTGCACTTTGGCACACATTCATTTAGGATTGGGGCTGCGTCAACCGCCGCATCATTAGGTTTTACAAATCAACAAATTCAGGTGGTGGGGAGATGGTGCTCGAGGGCGTTTAAAGCATACGTGAGGCAGCTGCCTCATGGTGGCACGGCCGCGGCCGGCAATTAATGCTGTCATGTTTCATTCTTAGATCCTTGGAAAGGGTTTACCCCACTGAAAGTGATCATCTGCGGCCATAGTATGATATTTTGGGCCAGCAGGCGGGCTGCCACGTCGAGTCATGGATTACAACTTGGGCTGAGCCAGTACGCTGACATTCTGTGGTGGGGACACTGTGGTATGTGGTGGGAAAGTTTACTTCCCACATTATTGCACCAGCAGCGGGTTGTGGCTCAACCGCAGATATTGCTCATACATCTTGGGGGCAATGATTTGGGGCAGCTGAAAGGCAAGGCCCTTATATGGCAAATAAGTGCCGATCTTGAGAGCCTGCGAATGCGTTGGCCAGGTGTCCAGATCATATGGTCTTGTATGCTCCCATGAATTAAGTGGGGAAGAGGGGGTGACACCAAGGCATTGGAGCAGGCCCGGAGAAGGGTGAATACAGAAGTTTACAAGGATCTTATTAAGCATGGTGACATTAGCCTGCGGCATCCCAAGATAGAGCAAACCAGGAGGGAGCTGTATAGGCAGGACGGAGTACATTTGTCCAACAAGGGAAACAACATTTTCTTAACAGATCTGCAGAGGTGTTTGAGTGAAGTAATCCTAGGTAGTGTGGGGGGGGAGCAACTAAGTGGATGCTTGTCACCCCTTGTGGCGGTTAGGCATGGGCATCTAGAGTGGGTGGAGGCTGGTAAGCATTCTCAGGCACCATTGTGGTGAGGGGTAGAGCCTGAAGCCCAAGGCTGGGAACCGTGTGGCAACAGCTGAAAGGTTAAGGCTTACCTTTGAGGCTAACCTTACTCACATCCTCGGAGCCATGTGGCATGAGGGTAGCGACGCAGGAAGGCCTCCCTACCCAAAGGGAAGCCCCTGGAGTGGCGAGATGACAGGTGCCACCCCATGGGGCAAGAATGGCTTGCCCTTTCCTAGGACGGCTCCGTATGAAGCCATGACGTAGATGCCCGCTTAGGTTACCCCTTATTGCAGATATGAGTTAATAAATGTGGCCCATATTTTAAATCCAAATATGTTGTCTCGTCTCTTTATTTCACCCTACACTCACGCAAGCTGGTTGAGGTGCACGTAGCACATGGGCTGAGTGTTGGCCACCCCTATTTTAAAGGGACTATGACCTGAAACAGAATGATCAAATCGAGTGACTTGAAAAATCAGAACTAGGGATGTTGGAGAAATCCACAATGAATACAAATGAAGTCAGATTTCTTTGAATGTGACCTGCAGATTCTACAGCAAACTTGGGCCAGATCTACACCTTGTGTCAAATCATTACGATCCTATCATGGTAATGCAGTATCCATCTTGCACCTTTATACCTCGTAGGACACACAGTGACATTTGTGGTGGTATTTTGGATAATGTGGAATAAAAAGTGGGAAATAACACTGTGAAAGCAGTATATAGATTATGGATTGTGCCCCATAAAAGTGGGAAATAACACTGTGAAAGCAGTATATGGATTATGGATTGTGCCCCAACAATCTCAGTGCACTTTAATACCACTATGAAGCAGTCGTGTAGATCTAGCCTGGCTATTTCCAAGGCGTGAGCATTCTGTGGACTTGCAAATTAGTTTTTTTTAACTTGTGTGTGTGTGTGTGTGGGGGGGTGTTACTCAAATCAGCATTTGCAAAGAAAAATGAGATTCTCGTACTTCCTTTAAAAAAAACAAACCAGTTCTGCCAACGACCAGATGATGGAATGAAAGACTCCTGGAATGAAAGAATCTGTGAATCACAGCCGGAATGGATTTAACAAAATCTATGCATCCCTAACAGGACTCCATTTCCTTCAGTTTCCTCTTCTTTTATATTCTTTTCATTGATCTCCCTCCCCCTTTTTAGTGTGCATCTCTACTCCTGGATCGTAACTCTTACTGAACCTCTTTATATGAATCAGTTTTTACTGTATTTAATTGTAGACAGAGGAATTAAATTTTGCCAAATTACTTTGGGGAAATGAGTCCTATACAATATAGATTAGGTTGTGTTTGTGTTTAAAAGACAACCTATTTTTGTGTTTTGCATAGTACTGAAGATTATAGGCCTGAACACTTGATAACAGTAAATAGAGAAATAGATTCTATGCTTCAAAGGGGATGAGCTGTTGAAACTGAGAGACGATTTGCCAAACCATGAGCAAGCCAGGGGATAATTTTGTTCAATAACTGATCACAGGGTTGAGGTTTTTCATCTTGTTATGACACAAAATTGAGTTATTGGTTTGAGTTATTTTTAGTCGAAATGATCAGGAAATCAGATGCAGTCATTTAAGGATTACAATTGACACTTATTTTCTTCTTGTTATGGAATTGGTACTAGACTGAAAATTCTAGGGGGGGCAGGGAGGGGTTATGGCTATCAAAACATGAACTTCAAACAAAATGAATTTAATAATTATATGCTGCTACTAATTTTACTTCAGATTCTAACAAATCAGATGCAATCACTGCAAAGATCAATACTGACTGATTGTAAATATGGGAAAGAAGATGAACACTAAAGCTGTTTATAGACACACAAGACAAGGTGCATCTTTATTAAAGATGTCTGGGATTTTGCATGGCTTTTTGAATGATCTCCCTGACGAGGCCCACCTGGCGCCAACATTGTTATCATTTCGGCAACAAGTCAAGACTTTCTTCTTCTCTAAGACATTTAGCAATATCTGATGAGCCTGGTCTGTTTTGTTTTTAGGCTTATAGCTTTTTAAAGTTATTATAGTGGTTTTAAATGTATGTGTGTATTGTATGATTTTGCACTTTTAATATTTGTATATTGTTTTTAAGTGTTTTAATCTTATATAAACCACTCAGAGAGCTTTGGCTATGGGGTGGTATACAAATGTAATAAATAAATAAATAAACAAACAAATAAATAAATAAAATGCATTGCTTAGTCCAGTCCACAGCTATCTTTGCCTTCAGTTCAGACCATTCAGCAATGTAGTAGCAATTGTTCGACACAATCTAACAACAATGCTACCTTCTAATGAGGCAACTGGTGTACATAGGCTGTACTTGAAGTTCATTTTACTTGGTTAGATACTACCAAGGCGCACCAGGGATCCAGGGATTTATATCTAATAGCCACTGATGGCCTTCTGCTTAAAAAACATGTAAGCAGATCCACTTTAAATCTAATCATAAAAGCCCCTCCTTAATAATTTTTAAAGCATGTTTAAACAAGTAGTGAGAAGAGTCTTGCCAGATTTCCCCAGGGAGAGAAATCTGTAGTCTACTTATTACAATCTGCTAGTTATAGGGAATTAATTAACATTGGGAATTTTCCACTAAGCAGTCTCTCTTGGTGGGACAGTTATCACAAGCTGAGCTGTCAACAACCTGCCTCCATGGCTTACTTTCATAAGTGGTCACAAGATTGATACCAACATCTGAGGGAACAAAGAATGGTTTGTGTGATGAGGTTAGTGGCTGAGAGGTTTGTTTTGAAGATGGGAAATAAAGACTAGGCCCAGAGTAAGCCACCTGTCCTTGAGTGCCATTTTTTGGTAGAAAGTTGGGGTATAAATAAATAAATATGCTAAGATACTGATGACCTGGTTCCATCTGGAGAATGGATTCACCATGGGTGATCTTTCTGATGGAGATGTTAACTGTGGCATAAGTGGAAAGAGTATCAAAGTAGTGTGAGAACTCTCAGCATGGATGGGAACATAAGGTAGGGGAGCCATGCTGGATCAGATCAAAGGTTCATCTAATCCAGTATTCTGTTTGCACAGTGGCCAACCAGCTGCCTGTGGAAATCACAAGTAGGGCATGAACACAGCAGCATCCCCCTGACCATGTTCCCCAGCAACTGGTGTACACAGGCATGCTGCCTCTGATAGTGGAGGTAGCATATAGCTATCAGGACTAGTAGCCATTGATAGCCTTCTCCTCCATGAATTTGTCCAATCTCCCTTTAAAGCCATCCAAATTGGTGACCATCACTACATCTTTTGGTAGCAAATTCCTTAGTTGAATTATACACTGTGAACAGTACTTCCTTATATCTGTCCTGAATGTCCCACCAATCAGCTTTATGCGAGCACCCTAGGTTCTAGTATGCTGAGAAAGGGAGAAGAATGTCCCTATCCAATTTTGCCACACCATTTTCTACAATATTGTTTTTTAGCTGTGGTGACCAGAACTATGCACAGTATTTCAAGTGTGGTTGCACAATGGATTTGAATAAGGGCAGCATGATATTGGCAGTCCTATTTTTTATTCCTTTCCCAATCATGCCTACTATGGAATTTGTTAACCCTCCCATCAAGTACAATCGAGTGCAAAGTTTAGGGAAGGAGTCAACCACATCTGGGGAGCAGTCTGAATAACCTGTTGCTCAGGCAAGGGACTCTAGAAGTCTTGGAAGTATTTATATCT
Organism: Anniella stebbinsi; assembly: GCA_029215795.1. Classification (NCBI taxonomy): domain Eukaryota; kingdom Metazoa; phylum Chordata; class Lepidosauria; order Squamata; family Anniellidae; genus Anniella; species Anniella stebbinsi. The sequence goes on from JARDYH010000003.1 coordinate 196,512,308, forward strand.
AAGAAAGATCAGCAAGGGTGAATTGCCTGCCTCATGGTGGAGCTATGCAAAGTGGAAAGATCATTATATCAGAACCTCCTATTCTATTGGTTTCCAAAATGGCAGCCAAATAGTGGGCAACGTTAATTTTCAGTCAGAGATTTTATGTTAATTCCAATCTCAATCCACTACTATGCTATAATAGTCTATTCCATGTAAATGGTAGCTATAAAATGATGAGTGGTTGAAAATCAACATAGCTAAATGAAAGCCAGCTTTGGGGTAGGCTGTTGATTCATTAATATGTGGGGAAAGTTTCCTCTAAACTAAACAACTGAAAATGACACAAGACACAGTGTTTGATTGCATCCATCAGGAGTTCGTCTCCATCTGCCCTCAAGCCATCTCCTGTTTTGTTTCATCACTCTCAGCTCTGGGGTATACCACAGAGCCATATGAGCTCTACACAGGAGAGGGCACTCAGGAGCAATCATGTCAACTGCCCGGGTCATTTCTGCATTCCACAGATCAACCAGGGTTTCGACAGGAGAGCCAGCCCTATCAGCTGGAAAACTCCCCAGAGCCCTCTGGAAACCATCTGGATCCATTAGCCTCCGGGGACGGACCATCTTAATGGGTCCCCTACCCTTGCAGAGGGGAAAAGCCGCTGTAAGTCTGAACCTCAGCAGGTGATGATCTGACCATGACACTGGAGTTGATGTAAAATCCCCCACTGGATTTTTAACTGGATCACCATCTCCATGTCCAGTTGAAAAAAACAAGTCTAGAGTATACCCTGCTACATGCGTTGGGCCGATGGCATGTTGGGACAGTCCCATGGTTGTCATGGAGACCATGAAATCCTGAGCTGCTCCAAATAAAGTGTCCTCGGCGTGAAGGTTGACACCCCCCAGAACCAGGAGTCTGGGGGACCTCAACAGTACACCCGAGAGCAAGAGTTTGTTCTGGTTAGGAGAGAGATCTTGAGAGAATGAGAAGCCTACCAAAAATGATTACCTAAGTTTTGCCAACAATGCCTGCCAGATAAGCAACTATACAATCTTTAAAAATGACTGCTTTATTGGTTGAGAGGAATAGAACTTTAATTTTACTAAGAAATATGGTAGCCACTGCTTCTATTATTCATCTAATCATCCTAACTGCATTGCATATAGTAATGTGTTTTGTTTGTTTCATCATTGCAATTTTTTGTTATTCTTTAATACTGGGTAGGATCTACACTACTACTTTAAAATGGTTTATAACAGTAGTGACAACTGTTGGGGGTCTAGGACACACTCCATATACGGTTTTCAAACCATTTTCAAAGTGTCATATCCTGCTTGGTGTAGATCTGGCCCTGTTTGAGCAATTGATAGATATTTTCTAATACCACTTTGTGATATTTCGCTTGAAGGGTGTTTCAGGGATCACAACCCATATTAATTAATTCTTGAAGCCCAGAATACCCAGCTGGGATTTACACAACTGTTGCTGAGGAGGGTCTGTCCATACAGCCGCTGTTTTCTCTTTGGGTCTGGTGAATCCCAGATGCACCTGTTCAAGTAAGAGAAACAATCTAGTTAGATGGAGTGGGAATAGGTCTCCTGTTTCACTTTAGTGTTGCTCCCCTCAGCCACTCCTCCTGAGCCTCTTTATTCCTGCTTTGGCTTCCTTTACTCTTCCTTGTGCCTCCAGCATTCAGGCTTTGCTTCTGCCCTGCCTCTGTCACCTCTCTCACAGTCCTTAAGCCATTAAAGTCTTTGTCCTGCTTTGCTCATGTTCTGTTCAAATAGCCCTAGCTGTTGCAGGCTCTTGTCATTAGGAATGTGCCCCCTGATGGCCTCTCGAAGTCACACAATGCATTGTCTAAGAAAAAGACATCAATGCATGTGAAACTGAATGACTGTAAAGCTGTGACGTGGCATTAAAATGGTACAAAAGCAAAAAATGAAAGGAATTCATTAGTTTACATAGACTGATCTAATTTTGTCAACACAGAACTGAACCAGAGGTTAGAGGCAAGACCAATGGAATGTACTGTTAAAATGGAAGAGATTTATCAGTCAATAAAGAAATAAGCTCTCCATCTTCTAGAACGTACTGACAGAAATATTGGATTGCAGAGTGATATGAGTGATATTTTGTGCCTGACAGTATGTGGAAGACGAAAAATAATATGATAAGGGCCTTAGCTATGCTCTGGGGATTGTACTGAATAGTCCTGCTCAAATACTGATACAGACAAATTGAATAATATAATGAAGAAGTTTGAAATGGCCTCTATGTTGGGGCTTCTTTGAAGGCTAGTCGTAGATTCAGGGACGACAGATTCAGATATCGAAAAATATTTCTTTCTGTCAAGGACAGAAAAACTGGGAAGCCTAAAGTCAGCTTTATGAATCTTACTCATCGAATCCTCTTGATGAAAAAGATTTTACAACACAAAAGGAATTGGCAGCTGCTGATGAGAATAGCAGAAAAGAATGTGCAAACACGGCACATTTTTGTGATGAAGGTATTCTATCGTATCTTCAGTACATCCTTGATTAGGTGGGGAATAATTTGCACTTTAGGCTGAGGGAATGCTTCTGAGGTAAAAAAGATTTTTGGATGTTTGCACAGCAAGGAACTCTTTGCCTCTGCAACCGCAAAAAAAGGGACAAGACTGTAGCTCAGTGGCAGAGCACATTCTTAGTGCACATGAGGTCCCGGCTTCAATCCCTGACATCTCCAGGTGAGATTGGAAACACTCCTGTCATAAACCCCAGAGAGCTGCTAGATGCACCATCAACTAAATGGACCAATGGTCTTACATGTGGGGGATGGGGAGACAGGTACAATATAGCTACCTGTCTATCCCTCCCACACAGAGGAGGGGTATTGATGGAGGGGGAATGGAAGGTTAAGCAACCCTTCCCCCAACTACATTGACCTAAAGAAAATTATGTTGGGAGATCCACTCACAGATCACCTGCATCACGTGTAGCGTGACCCTAAGTAAGTGTTGAAGATACCACTCTGTGGATATCTCAGGACCTTTTGTAGGAAACCTTGAACTCCTTGGAGGAAAGGTGGGATGTATGTAAGTGAGATGAAATAATTTTAGCTGAAGCAAGAAAACTGCCCTTTGCGAAAAACAAGTGGGAAACGTTAGCTCATTGCAAGCAGAATTGTAGGACAAAGTATATGAGTGTTGGGTTGTTTTCTAAAAAAACACCATCTCCCCAGTGTTTAGTTTTTGACTGAGTCAGCTGTTTTTCCCCAAAACAAAAACTACAGGATAGTTTGCTAATTCTTGACCCCTATGGCTCTCAAGAGGATATTCATTGCCACAAGATTTGTATTTTAGACACCAGTGCAAGTTGAGTATAGACTCTCAGCAGCTTGGCTTCAAGGACTATCACCTTAAAAAAAATACAAACACAAGCATATATATTTATCACACTTCTGAAATAGCCCCTTTTGTGTTCTGGAGAACATAAGACAGTGGCGGCGGCCGGAGGGGGGGGCGGGAGGAATTGACATTAACCTGTTTTTTTGCCCAGCTTGTTTTCTTCCTCTTTCTTAATTTTGTTCCATTCTGCTGCATGCACTGGAACATCCTAGTCTTCTCTTTCAAGAAGGGATGCTTGAGGAACTTGATCTTTGTGAATTCCAATACCAGTTGACCTGATCTGTGTACACGTCCATGGACTAATGTGCAGATTGGACACAGTTGCTACCCATCAGATTTTGCATTTCTCCAAATGTTGTGACACAGTTGTCAGCTCAAAGAACATATCAAAAATATGTTAAGAAATGCTTATATTGAGAGAATGTAGGTTTTAAAATACCTATTTTTGAGCAGATTAAAAAAAGATTAATACAGGGATGGAATGAACATATGAAAGTGACATGGAATGGAAATAAAGGGGCTTTTCACACAGCATGCTAACCCATATAGTGGTTGATTGTGGGTTGTTTTGAACTGTGGGTTGTTTGTTGAACCGTAGTTTAGTGTGTAGTCTGAACACAGCATGTTGTCCACAGGATGGGATATGATGTGGTATGAACGCAGCCAGGGTGGCTTGTTAACCACCCTGAACAACGCCACAACAAACTATGGGTTCTCAAGGTGGCTTGTTTGAGAAAATAAGCCTTACTCCATGGTTAACAAACCATGCTGGCTGCATCCTAACAACTTGAGGCTGGTGAAAAAGCCGCAGTGGCTTGTTAAGCACTCACTTGCATACTCTAGTGTTGCTGGGATTACCCAAGTTACCCACCCTCACTGGGTTCAGATTTCATGACAACCTGCCAGAAACAGTTTACTGAATTGTGGTGAAAACACCTAAAGCTCAATCACACATAATGGGCCAGTTCATACAATCAAACAATCCACCATGGCTTCATGCATTACCTTAATGTCAACCCTGTCAGAGTTGAGCAAATAATAATTAAATATAATATAAAAAGCTATACTTGAAATATAATTCAGTGGAGTATTTTGTATGTTTACAATTATTACATTTACATTACATTTCCTTCCATGGAAATGTAATATCCTTCCATGGCAAAAGAACACAGAGAAGCTATTTCTTGTATGTTTACATTGCCCATAAAATACAAATATGCCAAAAATGCTATTCCAGTACAAAATAACACTAGATTTGATATATGTGAATTGGTATTTTTAGTAGAAATACTTTATTGGAATATATATTTTAGAAGAGACATACAATTGATATAATATTTGAAATAAGAATTTCAGTTAGGGTGGGACAGTCCATGTAAATTATTGCATGTGCTCATTTCTAGCTATCTTCCTTCCCATTTCTATATTAATCTGCAAAAATGTATTTAATCTGCAGCATGAACATTCATATGTAATTACATATTTTTGAATGTATTTTTCCACAAAATATGCATTTGTAAATGTATTGTCTCTACATGTAGTGATCTCTGAACAGATTTTATCCTAAAATATGTATTTTAAATGCATCTGTGAGCTGAGTACATTGTAAAATTTGGAGGAGCACCAAATCTGGAGGATAACTACTTTCTGATCAACATATTAGTCTAGGAGTTCCAGATCAGATCAATTTCTGTCAGAATTTGCACCAATCAAATTCCTTAAGCATCCTTTATTTCCAATCCATGAATTTTCAAGCACTGCCCAATCAAGCACTGCCCGATCTGCCCCCGTGACTGGTTTTTCATAGTATTCAGAGCCAATTCATGCTTCCATACACTGTCCCCTCCGCCACCCCCTGCAAGCTGGTAGAAAGGCTCTACATGTGGTGGGGTGAAAGAACTAGGCCCTTCCCTGCATAGAAAATCACATCTGATGTGGCCACTTACAAATTGCTGAAAAAGATTAAATGCATCACCCAAAAAGGGATTTTGCATACAATTTGCATATGCTGTTTCATATGTAAAGATGCAAATTTAGAAATTATTATAATTTAAATAGAAACACAGTACAACTCACCCTAGTGCACTAGCTGACCTCTACGCCTGCTTGTTATGTCTGTTGTCTAGCTGCTAACTATTGATGAACAACCATTCTTATGGTTCTTTATCTTTAAACTGGAATTGGACTGGACAGCCTTCAAATAGTGGACACCTTCAAATAGAGGATTGTCCTCTGTAAAAGAGGACACACGGCCACCATAGAATGTGCACGTGCAGGTATACATTTGTACCATGGAAACTCATGCAGGAATGCAGAAGGAAGGAAAGACCTGGAGAACCAAGATTTACTGAAAACATAAAAGCCACACTAAGCTGTTGTTGCTCTAGTCATGTGTATCACCTCCAGTCAGCAAAGGCCCTCATTATAGCAGGGCAGCAGAAGTCAGATCCATTTAACTCTTGTAGCTGCGGCTTTGCCAGTTATTTCCGCTCATGTTAAATGTCCTCTTTAATTTTTGTTACTAATATAATTAGTGGGTCACTTCTCTTTCAGGAAGAGGATGGTTCTGCCTCACTTGCAAGCGATCAGTAATGAGAGGCATCATCACCCGGGCACATCTCTACACAGAGTCCATCCTACAGGCATCAATGTTACAATCAACCTCTTTGCACTCAATTTAAACTCCGTGCCCTCATGGCCAGCGCTGTGATCAAACAATTTAGCAATGATATAAGCCCCTATTGTACTTCTGTCTAATCATGGCTGCCATCATTTTCTGTAATGAACTTCCTTCTGGCCACTGCACATCTAAATCTGTTGTGCCATTGAAGCCTCACATGAATAAGACTTAAAGCAAACTTTCAGAAAGCTTGCAGGGCAGGGAAAATAGTTCAGTGATATTTTGGAAGGGGTATATGTTTCCAAAGAAACAGACTCTGAGCCAGAGACCTCTAAACCATATATATGTGGAGATTAATTGGACTTGACACATCTTTGAAAATGATGCTTTTACTGAGTCATCTTCTTTCCATGAAGTTAACTCCAGTTTTCTAATACAATATAGCTTAGCATTTATATTGTGCTTTTGAGTGTTGAAAGTGCTCCGTGTGTTTAGCTCAGGACCAAGCTACACAATATTACTGAAAGATCAATCTTCCTTTAAAAATTGTGTGGGGGTGGTGGAATATAGGTCTGGGGTCGGCGATGATGATCCAACAGCAGTGCTGGGAGGAACAGATAACTTTTCTCCACACGCTCTGTGTTTGCAATCAATTCAATTTCAATGCATATCTCTAATGCCCATCCAGGCCTAGGCTAGTCATGTGTCCTCTGTTACAGAAGACAGTCATCTATTTCAAGGGCTTCCAGAGTTCTGTTCTGTCTTTTTGTTTAAGTTTGTTCCAATTTCTCTGGTCTTACTTGGTGATGCATGTTGTTGCTTCTGGCTGAAGTCAGCAGTGATTTTTAAGAAAGCTGAAGGTGGTAGGACAGAGATATCAGCACCCTCCATGGACTCACTCATGTCTTTTGTCCCATTGTCATCTTTTCATCTTTTTATCAAACATGTTTTTGAAGAGCTACTCAAACGTGCACCTCCTCTGGCAGAGCAACAAGGAGATGCTGTGGATATTCAATTCCATGCCTGTAGACAGAGCAATGAGCATGGAGGAAGAGATCCAACCATGGATATTTCCCCCCACCTCTCCCAGCCACTACAGAAATCTCCATGGCACCCACTTTTTCTGAGGTCATAAGAGCCACTGTTGAGGAGGATGGGGGAGGAATGAAAAGGGAGTGGGGAGGAGGAGGAGAGGCCAGGATCTGTGGGATCCTAAAGCCTCACCATTCCCAGCCCCAGCCCCAGCCAGGTAGTCATGCTAACTGGACTCCAAGGCCTATCTAGCTGAATATTCTAGAACAGGAAGGAAAACAACCTCCATTGTTCCTCTTGGCCTGCCTGTCTCCTGCCAGCAGGACTTAGGATAGATGGAGGGCATTAGAAAGTGAAGGAAGTGGGCAACAAGACCACCTTCAATTAGTACCTGTCTCCAGTCCCATTTAGATGCCTAATTTCCTTTTATGCTCTGCTTGCAGTGAGACACAACCATCCCAAGATGTGCTTCTATGAGATGCTGAAGGATAGAGAAATGAAAAAGCAGCATCACTCAAGCAACCCTCCAGTACTTTCAGCAGGCGCAATGTGCAAGACAATTGGCTGTGGCCTCCAAGTTATATCTCACCGTTCCTCCCAAAGATCAGGCTTGGTTCCTGTTTTCCCCTCACTCCCATCTGCCTGCTATACAATGGGAAGCATAATAGCACAAGAGCATGAACTGTCAGAGCCAATGGGAATAATAACCAGCTTTCCTCATGCCCATTTGTCATTTTTGTTTTCTGCAATATTTTTGTTTGGCTGCTATTTAGACAGCTGAGGTGCAGCTGGTGTTAACCTAACCCATGTCATTGCAGCCTGACATGGCAAGTGCTGGAAGACTACTTACATAGCAACTCCAAGTATATTGCATTCAGTAGCAGTGACTGACAACTAGTTCTCCTTTTAGAGTGTTTTCAAGCCTACCTGCTAGCCTGACTGAGTAGCACTCTTTAAATGTGAACTGGGTGCAATGTGTGATCACATTGATCCAAATCTTTTCTGGCTGCTGACCACTGCATAGCCCAACCACAGCCATCTCACCCCACTCTAACACAACATGCAGCATTGGGCTGGGATTGCTAAAGTGCTTTCAACAGAACGTAAGGAATCTCACAAAGCAACCCTGACCTATGAAGGTCAGTGAATTCAATGGGACTTCCTCCCAGATCAGTGTGTTTCGATTGCAGACTTACTCTTCAATTTTCTAAATGTTAAAAAGGAAAGGATGTATATATTTATAAACACAGCCACTCAACAAAAAGGTCACTGTCTTGATTGCTGGCAGCAGCAGATCTGGTAAGCAAGGAAACAGCATTCTCCTCAAAGAGCACAGTGACCCAAGTTTCATGAGGGCTTCAGTGTGGTGTTCAAATTTTAGGGAGTTCAGAGTGGGGGTGGCTTCCCTACATTTTGTGATGGCTGCCTTAGGGAGCAGTCATATGTGTGTTTCGAGAGAAAAAAATCCTATAATTCCCAGCATGCCCCAGCCAGCCATGCTGGGGCATGCTGGGAGTTGTAGGACTTTTTTTCTGTCTAAACACACATACGACTGCTCCCTAAGCTACTGCTTTTAGAATGCTACCAGTGGGGAGAGGGCCATGATTGAGTTAAACCTGGAAGATGTCAGAAGTTAGGGTTTGTGCAGTTCATCGATACCCCACCCCCACTTTTCCCACCAGAATTTGAGCAGGACTGGGAAGGGTTAGACAACCCAGTGATGTAGTGTTGTCGCACGTGGGAGGTGAATGAAGTGCTTATACCGACTGATCAACTGTGCTTAAACTATGAAAATGCTTATGGGAGAAAAAGTGTTTGTTTTCATAAGGAGCTAAGTTCTTCCAAATAGACCACCACCACAGCCAAACGTATTTAGTTTCCAATTTAGAACTGCCTGCTTTCATGTTTGTTGGCAGCGGCTTGTCCTCTACAGCCTCCCTACACAGACAGCACCTGTACTAATTAAGTAACAATCAGCAATCTGACTGTAAAACACCTGGGAACGCTCTCATTAAGATTTATTGGAAAGCATTTTCCCTGCATTTTATTGCCAGGATTCATCCTTCCTGTGCCTCTATGCTAATGAGGTATTTTCAAATGGGCCGCTTTCCCCTCATTCCCTCCATTAGGTTCTTTGTTGTTTTCGCGGAGTAAGCCTTTTTTCTGTCTCCCCTGCTGCTTAAACAGGAGGTGACACACACACACAAGGCAGTAACAGTTAGACACCTGTTCAGTCCAAGCAATAAAATGGAAGCCTAAAATGGCTAGGTATATAATTGTGAGCCAGGTTGGGATCCAATACAGGTGGAAATTAAGGGATATGGAGAAAAGGAGAAGAAAAGAATGGAGGGAAAGTTTAGATAGAAATTCATGTGGAATCTTGTGAAAGACAGCAAAAGGTTCAATGGAAAAGCAATAAGGTTGAAAGTATTTTCTCTCTCTCTGGAAAAAGTTGTGCATCCAATGGTAATTGAAATGGTGGAGCGTCTTCTAGCATAGAGATGCAATGCTGGGGATGCACTTTCTTCCAGTCAATGAAGTAACTGGTAAAGGCACAATAGACCCATCAAGAGAATTTGTCAGCAATTCAGTGGCCCTGTTCAGAAGACATCTTAAGGTTTAAGATGTCTTCTGAACAGGGCCAGTAAGAAAAATAAGGTGTTTGGTGCCTGTCAAAGGCTGCTTGGTAAAGGAAAAGAATGCAGTTGAAGAAAAAGAATAGAAATGTTGGGTGTTTAACTTTTTCAGAAGCAAATGATCAGTCTTTCCTTCAAATTTCTCTACAATTGTATTTCCATGGTTCTGTAGGTATAGATTTGACATTTGGAGATTTGGGATGTCTTTCATTCAGTTACCTCATTCTTTGGATGCACTCAGAAGTGGTGTGAAACCACCACCTTACCACCACCTCTGAAGGTCTTCTAATGAGAGGCTGATCTTTCCCATTCTCTGAGGTTTCAAAGGGTGCCAGAAGAGGGAAAGGATGGAGGACAACCACAAATAATGGTTAACTAGTACAGCCAGTCAAAGTGTGTGGGTCACTCAGTGTTTTGAATCAGATGGCCAGTGGCCAAGTAAGAACTTGCTAACTGACACAACTGGCCTTCTTTTGAAAGTCCATGAGCTGAATGCAAGGATGTTCTGCTTGATATTGGTATCGGTGTTGGCACTATCCTTGAGAAAACAGGCTAATCTGAATAAGCAATATCTAAGAATCTACTTCTCTCTTTCTTACCGCAGAATATTCTTAGCTCATTGTCAAGCTACCATCTCCTTTTATGTTTCCTAATCTGGCCACAGTTATCTTCATCATTGGTGATGAAACCCAGAATGCAGGACACAGAATAATGAGCTCAAGTTACAGGAAGCCAGATTCCAGCTGGACATCAGGAAAAACTTCCTGACTGTTAGAGCAATACAACAATGGAACCAATTACCTAGAGGTGGTGGGCTCTCCCACATTAGAGGCATTCAAGAGGCAGCTGGACAACCATCTGTCAGGGATGCTTTAAGGTAGATCCCTGCATTGAGCAGGGGGTTGGATTCGATGGCCTTATAGGCCCCTTCCAAGTCTACTATTCTATGATTCTATGATTCTATGATTCTATGATTCTATGATTCTATGATTCTATGATTCTATGATTCTATGATTCTATGAAATGAGTGACTGTGAAGATCCCCAAATATGTAGAGCTGGGGTAGGATCCAGACTTAGCCAAGTCTCAAATAAACCTATTGGAATCAATGGGACATGTTAGTCATGAAGTCTCATTAGTTTCAGTGGGTCTACTCTAAACATGATCCCTGATCTGATAGCTATATGGCCCTATTCAGGTGTTTTTAGCTAATGCAATTAACATGGCATAATGGGACAGTGGGGCTATGACAAGTATGATGAAATTGATCAAATGGTATTGAAGCTTTAAATATTTAAAAATTTCAATTGGATTCGATTTTGTTTCAAGATGGCGGACACAATTTTATTTCATTAAAATCTGCTTGCTGCAGTGCTGAATCATGATGCAAAGTTTGGTTGGAATCTATCACCTGGTATTGAAGAAGTAAATCTGTAAAAAAATTGATTAGCCACCATTTTATTTCGAGTTTGCAGATGAAGTTTTCACTATGCCCTGCTGTCTTTTGTATCTGGTCACTCTAGTATAGCTCCTGCAGCTTTAACTGTTGTGGTGAAGAGAGAATTTCACCAGGTGCTGCATGCATACAAATGACACCTGCTGAAATTTCCCTTTCAATACAACTGTTAAAGATACAGAAGCCCTGTTCTTCTTTTCATATGGTCACCTTAAGTGAGTGTCCAAATGTTTCAGTTGGTTGCCATTTTGTATCAAGATGGCAGTTGAGATGTTTACTATGGCTAAAACCAATTGAGATAGAGCTACAACAACTCCTGAAAGTTTCATAACAATTGGATGTACAGTTTTTGAGGTCCTCAAGGATATGCAAATACTCTTTTCTCACTTGAAACTGTGATTTGTATCACTGGTAGCAATAGTAATGTTCAAGAGAAAATGGCCTGGGGGGGGGTGGAATTCCACAGTGTCAGGGCCAGAGCAACCAGGAGGCACAGTGAAGGCCTTGGAGGTAACTGTGCCACCCTCGGGCTGCAGGCTCTGCACCACTGATTTAGAAAGTGATTTTATCGAGGCTAATTGCATTAGGGTGCAAGCCTATGCATGTTTAGACAAAAAAAAGTTCTACAACTCCCAGCATGTACTAGTCAGCATGGCTGGCTGAGGCATGCTGGGAATTGTAGGTCCTATTTCAGTCTAAGCATGCACCTTTAGCCCATTTTTAACATTTTCTAAGACCAATTCTTCAGTAAAGATGAAAACAAAAATAGCTAGTAACTTTGGAATGGTTTTTGCCCCCAACAAAATGGTTTTTCTAGAAAAGAGGTGATGCTAATGTTTTAAATATTTTATGGAAAGCCACACTATTAATTATTTCAAATGAACACTGAGGAAATGTACCTTTCTCAACTGAGTGAGCTACCATTATATAGCAGTGAGATGCTGGATCCCCCAAGTGGCAGTGAACATTCTTTATCTAGCATCATTGGGGGAAGTTGTATTGTGTAACTGAGACCTAAATAAAGCAGTATCTAAAGCACCCAGATCCTAAATGAATCACTTTTACCTGAGCTCCATTTATTTCAATGGAACCTATTTCCATGGAATAGAAAACATAGAACTTCCTTCTTAGTGCAGTGTTAGGGAAAGCTCATCACATGTATCCCTGTGTGCAGCCATCCCTAACAACACATGGAGGTAGGAGCATCTCAAGAACTCAGGATCAGATTAATTGTGAGTTGGACTGAAATGGCAGTGTTGGTATGGGGAAATTGGGAAGTGCATCAAGTATTAAACCTCAACTGTGTCATCTTGCCATTTTTGTTTTGTTTTTATTTAGCCATAGGGATAATATTTGTTTTGTTTCTATTTAGCCAATGCACACCTGGTCCCATGGAACTCAATGGATGCACATTCAAAGAAAGTGTAAGTAGAGTTGGTCCAGGACCAATATATAAAGCATATCTATATATAAAATATATAGCACATATAAATATACATAGGAGTCAGAACAGCACATGACATGTTCTTCTTTCATTGTCCTTTTAAACATTCTGAACTATACAGTACATGTCCACATTTTGGATGCCCTGGATTCTATAAAGAGGAAGGATTAGACATTCATGGCAACATCTAGATTTCAAAGAACAGAAAAATATTCGATGTGAGAAATTATGTTCAATTTGAGTTCTAATTTCCCCTTACTCTCAGCTCTTCAATTTCAAAACTGGCCTATCCTGTTGTCTAACAGCATCCAACCCATCATCAGCTCACTGGACTCGAGCAAAGAATCCACCCATTTTGATGCTAGTGTTGGTGACTTTGAACAGGCATTGGGAAGCAGATGTGCACTGTTCTCTGTAATTACTTTCAGCTCTCGTCATGCCCTTTGCTGTCTGTTGAAATTTAACCTTAATAGAATCAGAATGGCATTTACCCAGGGATCGTCTCCAGAATGTCTGAAACTCACAGAAATAATCTCCACCAACTCCTTCAACCCTATGTTGTTTTTTGGCTGAAATCGTTTAGCTATTTTTAAACAAGAAAAATTAAGAGGGTCATGTGTGATGAAGCTTGGAAACAAGGTTTCTAAGTGGATGGAACCATGTGGGACCACTACTTATTTTTAGTATACTGCTAAAGGGTAGGTTTCATGCAACAGGTTTATACTGAAGTTTTGGCAATCACATTTGCAATGAGAAAGTGAAGATGTTTGTACAGGATTCTCTCTTTACACACCTTAGGGGGAAAATATTTTTGGACCAGCATGCTGTCATGGCTCAGAAATACATATCCCTAATTAGAATTTCAGTTCAGTTTGCAAATTATCCAACTGGGAGTTCATTTTTCTTGAAAAATGTTCACATATTCCTGAATTTGTGAATGTGCATTTTGAAAAGAAAAAAATATGAATTTTCATGCCTTAATCAATGAGGGGAAAGTGTACACTTTTGAAAAATAGATGTCTTTCCCTTTGATATGCACCCTTTTCTCTTCAAATGAACCAAAAAACAGATCACAAATGAAAATAGGAGTGAGCTGAACCAAGTCTGAAGTGAAGTTCAGAGAATTGCAGTGAGCTCGAGCATCCCTGGTTCTCCCATCTTTAATCCTAACATTAATCACCAGATTAAAAGTATGACCCAACAGCTAAGGGAGCAGTCCCATGGGCAAGCATCCCAGGGACCATAGGATAGCTTGGATTCCTCCTCCGAGGTTGGAGACAGTGCTCTGACAATGGAAGGGGGGAGTTTGAGATCTGACCCCTGATCCTGCCCCTTCACACCCAGTGTGGAGAGAACAGCACTGACTGCCTCTCTGAGGTCAGATGGGGGAGGAGATCAAAGAGGTCAGGATACAATTTATCCTTGGCCTATTACAGCTTCCTCCCCTCCCCCTCCAAAGCACTCAAAAGCCCATCTAGTGTGTGTGTGGGGGGGGTGAGGGACAAAGGTTGGAGAATGGGGAGGCAAAGATCACCTCTGCTTCTCCTCCCACCATGCCAGCTTTAGCCTGGCGAGGCATAGGCATTGAGTTCAGAGGCTTCCAAGCAACAAGGGCACAAGCATCAGGGCTGTGCCCTCAATGAATAACTTACTTATTGGGCCTATCTGTTGCATTGGATTGTATGCCAGTGTTACAAGGCAAGTAACCTAGTTTATTGCATCAGTACAACGGTATGTGTAGTGGTACTTGGTTCTCGACCATTTTCGCATATTGGTTCATCTGGCATCGAAATAGGACCCCTGTTCATGGTGACAAGCTCTTTTCCACCTTCATTGATCTTAAGATGGCTTTCAACTTAGTCCCAAGGGAATGACTATGGACCAAATTAAATCAATGGCTACAGAGAAATGTTTATTATTTCTTATTAGATCCTTGTACATCCACACTTCTAGCCATGGGCTGCAGGGGCAGGTTTCAAAACCATTTTTTGCTAACAGGGTGTCAAACAGGACTGTATTTTACTCAGTTTTTTAAAAAAATCTTTATGAACTGGCTCATGACCTCAATATCATTGAGTCCCACTCCCTTCAACTCTTCTCGACAAGAATTCCCTAGTGCTGTATCTTGATGATGCCATACCGCATTCATTCTCCATAATAGATCTAAATCAGATATTTTCTGTTTTAGAGGCCCATTGTACTAAGAACTGCTGGGTTATAAATTATATAAATTATATTGTTTACCGTGACCACAAAAGCTTCAAAGGGGTCTTAATGCTCCTCATATGAAATACTTAAGTATTCAAATACACAATAAAATGTCCCGGTTTGAAAAACAAAAGCAGGCATTGGTACTGCTAATTGCAGTTATTTCAAGGTTGTCTGAGTTTGTTTGTTTTTACACACCGTGGCTATTTTATACGTTGCTTAGCTACTCATGCTTATAAAGTTTTTGGCTCATCTTATCTCAATTCCTACTTTGGCTCAGTCTTCTCCCAAAAGCAGGTCTATGACTCTCCTGGCAAAAATGTTGTACAAGCTGAAGAGGCAGGATTGAAGCTTGAGATTGATAAAAAAAAAATGGTCAAGGAACACCTAATTTCTTTGAATGAGTTCAAATTTCCAAGGCCCAATGAACTGCATCCCAAAGTAATAAAGGATGTTTCCTAATCTGGCCACAGTTATCTTCACCATTGGTGATGAAACCCAGAATGCTGGACATCAGGAAAAACTTCCTGACTGTTAGAGCAGTACGACAATGGAAACAATTACCTAGGGAGGTTGTGGGATCTCCCACACTAGAGGCCTTCAAGATGCAGCTGGAGAGCCATCTTTCAAGGTGAATTCCTGCATTCAGCAGGGGGTTGGACTTGATGGCCTTATAGGCCCCTTCCAACTGAACTATTCCATGATTCTATAATTTCTAGCTTTAACTCTCAAATGGAAATAGTTCAATCTATATTCCTTAGAAAGATTTTGGGTTTATTCTCCTCTGTGGGGAACTCAGCTATACATTTGGAAGGGGGTATGTGATCAGTTAAATATAAAGCTTGGATAAATGTCCCAACATGGTTACGTTTGCCTTTTTCTGCTGCTCCTGCTAGTTATATTGCTCTCAGCTTCCTTTGTCAGTCAGTGGACATGGGTTATGAAAAAGAGGATTCTTAGGTTGGGTTTCTTCCCTGAAGTTTTGAGGAAGCATTGCCTAAAGAAGGCTCAGCTCTCTGTCATGCAGAGGTTAATAGATCTTGACCTACAACATTTGAGAACTACAGCTAATATGTCTTATGCTCCACTCCCTTTCAAATGTAACCTTTCAAATTATGGAATTGCTATAGTCCCGTACTTGTACACATTAACTATTTTTGAATACAGGAGAGCATTTATTCTCGCTTGCTTTAATGTGCTGCCCTTTGCTTTGCTAACTGGTGAATTCAACAAGATTCTACTCAATGAATGACATTGATCTTGTGGAATCAGAGACATAGAGTCTGTTGACCATATTCTCTTACACTTTAATTTGTTTAGGGATTCTCCTTTTACTTAGAAACCTACATGAAAGACTCATTGGCTGCATTCGGACAACACATTAAGCAACTGAGGGGGTGGGAAACAATCATCAGTTGTGTTGCTTATTGTGTTGTGTGGAGGGTAACACGTAGCTCACAAACTACTGACGGTATGCTATTCCGCCCAAATAAGCAAATGAGAGAAACAACTGGCTTGCAAGTTGTTTAGCTCAAAGCCAGTTGTTTAAAGTGTTGTGTGGAGGGGTGAGTGTGTTAATGGCGTGTGGTGAGTGAGTTAAAACACAAGCCCATAGAGGCAGGTGGCAAGAGCGACCAAAGCAGCAGCTGCTACTCAACTACAACTGGTACAACTTGCAGAAGCTGCTGGGATAGAACTGGGAGGACTGAGGGAGGAGGGAGGGTGGGGAGAGGGGCGGGGGCTGTTTCAGTCAAATGCTGGGTTGACTATTAGTCCACTCAACGCCAGCCCCAACCACCCACAGTTGTGTAGGAATATGTTGTGTGGGGAGTACTCACAAAATAACCAACTGTGGCTGAGTTCGGACAACACTTTAGGTACCGGAGGGGGGAAGAGGCAACTGTCCGTTGCATTGATTATTGTGTCATGTGGGGGGGCACACACAACAGACAGTATATTCTTTAACAATGGAGAAAAACAATGGGCTGCTCCGTTGTTTAATGGAGACCCATTGCTTATCATGAGGCTGGGACTTTTAGCCATGCAACGGGGGGAGGGGCAACGTGTGGTGTGTCGGGGGCACTGCAAAAACAATGAACCGTCAGTTGCCTCTCCTCCACTCCGTTGCCTAAAGTGTCATCCGAACTCGGCCAGAGAGTTGGCTACTCAACCCACCATTGACTAATGTGTTGTCCTAATGCAGCCACTGAAATCTGCTGTCTTTCTGAGTAATTGATATTACTGAGAGGGTAGCTAAATTCTTTTTTTTTTCCCCTGATACAAATTAGGAAGATTTGGTTTCCTGTCATTTAATTTGTGTTCTTTTTATGTATTGATTTCTTATATCTGCATTTATTGATTTTGTTGTATTGTATTTGGTATGTGACCATAATACACTATTTATTTATTCATACTTGGGCGGTTCGCATGACACAACAGCCCACCATTGTTTATTTAAACCATGGCAAGGTTGTGGTGCGGGTGGGGCGCATGCAGCTGCCACTGTGAATATGCAACCCCTGCTCGGGGGTTGTTATGTGATACAACTCTGGCTAATGTGCATTATGTGAGAATGAAACAATTGTCTATTTTAGGATTCTCATGACACTGAATTGCAAGATGAACTTGCTCCTTTTGCTATACAGGATATCACAATTTTGCCTTGCAGTGATATTCGGAATCAGCTTGAACCAAATATGTATTGATTATTTATTTATTTATTTATTCATTACATTTCTATTCTGCCCAATAACAGAAGCTCTCTGGGTGTTTCACAAAAATTAAAACCACAAAATACAGCACGGAATACAATATAAAATATACAAGCTTAAAACTACATTATAAAAGTACAACCAGAATAAAACCTAGTAGCAATGCAGAAATACAATAGTGGATTTAAAACAATAGAGCTAAAAGACTGAAATGCTCAAATGCCTGGTAAAATAAAAGTTCTCCACGTGGCACCAGAAAGAGTACAACATAGGTGCCAGGCGAGCCTTTCTAGGAAGCTTGTTCCACAACCAAGGTGCCACAGCAGAAAAGGCCCTCTTCCTGGTACACACCTGCCTCACTTCCTTTGGCAGGGGCTCTCAGAGAAGGACCACTGAAGATTATTTTAGGGTCTTGGCAGGTATGTATGGGAGAAGACAATCTTTCAGATAACCTGGTCCCAAGCCATTTAGGGCTTTGAATGTTAATACCAGCACTTTGAATCAGACCCCAAAATGGATTGGCAGCCAGTGCAGCTGGAAACATACTGGCATAATATAACCACGTTGGTCATATATGTTTCAAAAATAATTACAAATGGAACCTGCACCAAAATGTTACCCTATATCTCCATCATCGAAGAGAAGTACTCCTGTTCCTGGTTCCAGCCTGGAAAAGGACTTCTATAGTAATTTTTAGCACTGTGCTGAAAATTTCTCCCACTTTTGTTTTGCCCTTCTCATTCAATTCAATAGAAAAGAAACTGTTTTCAAAAAGAAATTCAATGATAAAGAAAATTTCAGAGAAATTTTCATGGGTTGAGTTCAGGTAGCTTGTGCTTAACTTCCTTAGGAGGTTGAGGAGCGTGAGTGCACAAGTGACCTGTCTTGTTCAATTATCTCTCTGCCAGCCTGTAGCCTCTTCACCTTCCCACACTCCAATTAAAGCACAGGGAAGACACCATGAGGTAATTCCTCCCAAAGGACCTTTTCAGATCAATAATTGCTTTGTGAAAATAAATTATTTGCATCCTGAGAAGCCGTTTCTCTTTTTTTCTGACCTGGCTTGGATGCTCTCCTCCGTTTGTTTTTAATAGAAAGAAAACACACACATGGCAGCCTCGGTTGCCTTGCAGAGATTAAGTAAGCACAAAAACATCACAAAAATAAATTTTAAGACACTCTGAAAATGAGGCAGTACAATGGAAGCTTCTTTCATAGGGGAAGAAAACTTTCAGGACACTGGAGGACAGATTTTGACACAGCACTAGCTTCATCTCTTCCCTGGAGCTGGACACAACACTGCCCCCCTCACATCTACATTATGGTGGATGCAAAATGGGGGCCAGTCTTCCAATATAGTTGATGGTGTTATCACTTGCAGGGGCAGCACCCCCCCCCCAAAAAAAACCCTTATGAAAAAAGAAAGAAGCTGTGTCACAGCCCCTGTCAATGGTGAGCCCTATTTGTGAGAAGCAGTTGAGAATTTCTCCTCCCCCTGAAATTGTCGTCCAATTTCTCTGCCCACAAAGATGGTGGAGAATTTCGAGAGGCTATTAATGCACAGTGCTGGTAATTTTCAGGCCTCTTTGGGGCTAAGATTCAGGAGGAGAGAAAGGGAAAAGATCACCTTTCTTTCTTTCCCGACCTGCTGATGTCTCACCTGCTGTACTATATAGAACTAGCAAGTTCAGTTTTGGTGCTGATTCTCAGTACTGGCTCTCAATATTGTGTAGAGTCAGTTAGTACTGAGAGGATCTTGAGGGAGGGAAATGGAAAAGTCACCACTTTACTTTTCCTTTCTCCTAAAACATATCAGAGTGCAGAAATACAACACACTCTTCCCTCCCCTTTTATCTGATATCTCAACTTTCCATACGGTCTCTGGATTTTTTTATACATTTATTTATTCATTTGCTTTACAACCTTTTATACTTCGGCATATCTTGGGGGTTCTCCAAGGATGTAGGAGCTACTCTCTCATTTTGGGTGGCCCAGTCTAGTTTCCAAATTGAGAGGCACGTAGCCATCTTAGTTTGCAATTAGAGGGGATCACAAATATTTAAGATTAAGAGAACATTAATTATTTCACAACAAGATCTGATATAGACACACAAATTTGAACAGTAACTTTTAAAGATCTAAAGAACACATTGAACTCATCTCTGAGCAGGCTAAAATATTAGATTGCCAGTATTTTAAAGAAAGGTCGTTTTGGGTTTTTTTAAAAAAAAAATTATAGCATTTTCAGAAAATAATCATCTCAGTGGGGTACTTCAAATGAGTGATTTATAGCATGCTCATGAGTGGCCACTTACAGATATTTGTGGGTCATTTTGACGACAATGTGAGCCTCCTGCATGTCTCCCACTCCTTCCTGCAGTTATTCCTTTAAAAAAATAAACCTTATAAAACCCAATTCTTCTGAAATATGTCAGGATTTCCTGTTGTGTGCAGTTGAAGTTGCACTACAAAATGCCCAATAGAGGGTGCTGTCCCATTGAACTATACCAGCTGTGAGGTTTTAAATTACAGGCCACATGGTCTCTGCTGACTTTCTGGGTAATTCAGCTCATTCCAAATGGGGAATAGAAAGAGGAAGCAGAGTGATGGTAAAAAACACGATTTCCCTTTAATCTAAAGGGCTTCAGTGTCTGCATTCCAATACTTTCCTACAGGGGATAAGGTTAAAAATTGTAAATTCAGATTCTTTGTATTACCATGAGGGAAACCAGACTGTTATACGGCACATCCACTTTAGTATCAGACAGACAATCCCCATTTGTGGTCATCAGCATCTGGCAGTTTGGAAAACATGTCTCATTAAAATTTTATGCACAGGTAGGTGTTCCAGCACACGCATTATGGTATGCAAACACATCTCCCAGATGCCTACAGCTCATTTTTGTAGTATAATATTTTACCCTATAAAGTGATTATAAAATTACATAAATTACTTCAACTTCAGACAGTATGCCCTGTGTTTCACTCAGGGAACTTCTGGGGTGGAGAAATGTTTCTTGGTTAACTGTTCACAGAGAGATTTACAAATATAACAAGAACAAAACTATATGTGTTTTATTATAGGCTGACCAGATAAAATCCAGGGCAGGGCTCATGTAACTTTAACAGTTGTAGAGAAAAGGGAATTTCAGCCAGTGTCATTTGTATGCAATTAGTTCCTGGTGATATTCCCTCTTCATCACAACAGTTAAAGGTGCAGGCACTATACCAGAGTGAGCATATACAAAAGAAGGCAGGGCCCCTGCATCACAACTTTAACAGTTGTGATGAAGAGGGAATTTCACCAGGAACTAATTGCATACAAATTACTCTGGCTGAAATTCCCTTTTCTCTACAACTGTTAAAGTTACATGAGCCCTGACCTGGGTTTTGTCTGGTCACCCTATTTTATTACATAATTTCAATGGTATTTGCCTTTGCAAGTATAAAATGTGTGACAAAAATAATTTTCCAGAGCATCATTGTAATTGGCTTTTAGTTTGTATATCCATTATTGTTGATTTTTAGGTATAAGTTGATTATTAAGAGTTAGCCATGATGCAGGAGGATTTAAAGGGGTCCAGGTGGTGTACTTGTCATTCCACCCCCATGTAGAAGGAAAAGATCCAGGAGAGCTCAGATGCCTCCCAGAAGTGAACAGATGGTAAAAATGGATAGGATTTGGCTCTGAGGGTCAAATGGTGTTCCAGGAACCACTGAAAAGGGAATAAAAGTATGTTGGGTTATCAACAGAGGATCAGGGGAAGCAGATCTATCAGTCAGAACCAGGTGTAAAGCACATACATTTACAGTGTAATCCTAATAGCCTTACTTCTGAGTAGACATGTATAGGATTATCCTGTACATGTCTGCTCAGAAGTAAGCCCCATTGAGTTCAATAGGATGATAAATAATAATAAAAATAATAATTATTATTATTATTATTACTCTGATGTAAGTGTGCATAGGATTGTGGCCTCAAAATTAAAGACTTCTGAGCCCAAGCATTTGTTTTCAGTGTCAGAACTGAATGCAGCTCACAGTTCCCACAAAATTCCATGTCTGGTTGATCTCCCTGCTCAGCTTTCTTCATTTCAGCAATAATTTAGAGTGGGGAGGCCTTCTCTTTTTGCCAGTATTTTTTAAAAAAAGAATGGAAGCCAGAAATCTTTGCTGATTTACTTTAAATCACCGAGATCCATCGATAGAACCTGATTTACCTTTTGCCCACTGGATTGGTCCATATTTTCTTTTCATGGGTCAGAGTATAAGAGGCCTTTGACCACATGAGTAAGGTGACCAGACGTCCGGATCCCCCCGGACAAGTCCGGAATAAGGGGGCCAAATTTGAATCCGGGGGGAAATTTCAGAATATCCCCCAAAGTCCGGAAAATTGGGCCTCACCTGTGCCATCTACGTCTTGTTCTTAGCCGGCGCTACTGCGCTGGCCAAGAACAAGGCCTAGATCGGCCGGGGAAGAGGCCGGAACGACGCACGCCCGCACTTCTGGGTATGCGTTGTTCCAGCCTCCTCCCCTGCACCATCCGGGGCTTGTAATTGGCTAGCGTGGTTGCGTTGGCCAAGAACAAGCCCCGGATGGTGCAGGGGAGGCAGCCGGAACGACGCGCGCCCACACTTCCGGGTACGCATCGTTCCAGCCTCCTCCCCTGCACCATCCGGGGCTTGTTCTAGCCGGCGCCAGACGGGAGCGGACGTCCCTGCAAGGTAAGCAGGGGGCAGGGGGAGGGGGCACGCGGTGCGCTTACCTTGCAGGGACGTCCGCTCCCATCCGGCGCCGGTCAGCAGCAGATGTCCCTGCAAGGTAAGCAGGGGGGAGGGGGGGCGCGTGGTGCGCTTACCTTGTAGGGACGTCCGCTCCCATCCGGTGCCGGTCGGGAGCGGACATCCCTGCAAGGTAAGCAGGGGGGAGGGGGTCAGATTTTATCTGGTCACCCTACATTTCCTTGCTTTGAGAAAAAGAATAATGGTCACATAAAAGTTGAAAGGTTAAACGGATGTATTACATTTTGGAGAAGCAGCCATTTGAAACAAACATTTTTCATGCCCTGTGCTTCTTTCATGCACATGTTTAAGGTGAGATACAAATAGAAGAGTGTGGTGTAGTTGTTAGATCGTTACACTAGAATCAGAAAGCTTAAAATCACTCATTCATGAGGTTTCTTTTCAGAATATAACCTACTTTGCAGGATTGTTGTGAGCACCAAATAAGGGATGGAAGAAAAATCATATGCTATCCAGAGCTCCTTGGGGCAGGATGTCATACAATCTAATAAATAACATTTAAAAATCTAATCAGATGTAAATTCTGACCAATATAGAATGGCTATGGTCCCCTTCAGATGTTTTGGACTACAAATCCCAGGATTCCTTGCCAGTGGCCATGCTGATTAATAGAAGACCAAATGAACTGGCTTTAGCTGCAATTTAAATTCAGTGGGGTGGGGGGTAGATTAGATTTCATTATTGGCAGCATTGATGAAATTAGTTTTCACTTATTTTCCATATATTCCTTGAGTACTGATTTTGGTGAAAACACCTGAAATGGCGTCCGATCCAAAAATAAGACGTCTGATTTTTGGATCAGAATCGGATCTGATCCGAGCCGGGAAGCCTCCGATCTGATCTGATCTGAGGCTCCGGTTCCAATTCCGATCTGATTTTTTGGCTCCATGCACACCCCTAATTTTAAGATTGTGAAATGCTTAGGAATTTTGTTACATTAAGCAATATAGAAATATCACAAATAAATAAAATACAATAATTTTATCACCCTTGTTTGGCTCCACACAGTGGGAGAAGGAAGCTCAGGAGCAATTGTGTCAACTGCCTGGACCGTTTCTTCATTCTGGAGGTCATTCAGGGCTTTGACAGAATTGCTTACCAAGATTACAGAAAAATCCCCAAGAGCATCAGAACAACTTGCTGAAGAGGCTCTGAGACCCAGTAAATCCAAACCCCACCAGGTAGTGATCTGTCCATGACTATGGAACTATAGAAAATTCCTCCATCCTCAGATAACTGTCATCCCACCCAATGTAGAAAACCAGATCTAAAATGTGCCCTGCCAAATGAATGGTGCCAGATACCATTGGGACAGACCTAGGATTACCAAGAAGTCCTGAGCCACTCCCAACAAGGCAGCCTCATCATGGATGTTGATATCCCCCAGTACAACAACCTGGGGAGATTCCAGCACAAATTTAGCACATTTGGGGGGGGGGACACAATCCTATGGCAGCTAGACAGTATCAGGGGTGCATAGAATATTTATGATTCCTGGATTTGAGGTTGGAGACAATGCTCCAACCTTGTAGGGGGGAATCTGTGCTCCATCATCTCTCCCCTTCAAAGCTGGTGCAGAAAGAAAAGTGACCTTGGAAAGGGAGTAAAGGGAGCATTTCAGTGTGTAGGGAGGGGAGGAGATTGGAGAGGCTGGGATATGAGTTATCCCAAGACCTCTCCAGCCTCCTTCCCTTTCCCTCCAAAACACCCTACTTAGATGTGGGGGAACCCCATCTAATGAAAATGCAGAGTGGGAGGACAGGGAGGTGAAGATCACTTCAGCTGCTCCTCCTGCCCTGCACTAGGTGATCATAAGAATCTGAGTTGGGAGGCTTATGATCAAAGGCAGAAGTAATAAGATTGTGCCCTTAAGTCTATTTTCTTTCATCCTTATATGAAAGCTTAATCACAGCTTTGCTATTCATTCTTTTAAATCTGGAATTTTAGACAGCTTCCAATATTTTACATACACTAACCTAGCAGCAATTATCATATAACCGTCAGTTCACAATACTCTTTATCTATATAATATTTTATATAAACCACATGAAAAAGTAGAGAATACAATCTTGTACTATGGCCTAGCATTTTTTCAATTACAATTTTTATCCCCCCCCAATTGAAAATGGGTGTGTCCACCACATATGATAAAAGCCACCTTGATTTTTTAAACATTTCCAGCATTGAGGGTTGTAATTCTGATTGATTTTGATTATCATCACAGGAGTTATATACTCTCTTGTCATAATTATTTCCCCAATATTTTATGACAATGGATTCTTTGTACATTGAGCCAGCTTACACTGCTAAATTCCTCTAAGATGGAAGCTCTGTGGATTGATGGCTCCCAAGTTCGGGAATTGGATAAGCGACCTGTTCTGGATGGGGTTGCACTCCCTTTGAAGGATCAGGTGCATAGCTTAGGAGTACTCCTAGATACATCCTTGTCACCAGATGCCCAGGTAGACTCCGTGGCCTAGAGTTCTTGGGGTCAGCTTCAGCTGATCCACCAGCTGTGACCTTTCCTGGACAGGGACAACCTAGTCAAAGTAGTCCATGTGCTGGTAACTTCCCAATTAGACTACTGCAATGCACTCTATGTGGGGCTGCCCTTGAAGATGACTCAGAAGTTGCAGCTAGTGCAAAATACAGCAGCTAGACTGATCACCGGAGCATCCTATAAAGACCATATAAGACCGGTCTTAAAAGAACTGCATTGGCTGCCTATACGCTTCGGTAGGAATTCGAGGTGTTGGCAATGACTTTTAAAGCCCTAAACAGCTTGGGACCTCGGTACTTGAGGGAGCGCCTCTCCCTATACATGCCTGCCTGAGATTTGAGATCTGTTGGAAGAGCCCTC
The DNA here is from genome assembly GCA_029215795.1 of Anniella stebbinsi. Lineage (NCBI taxonomy): Eukaryota > Metazoa > Chordata > Lepidosauria > Squamata > Anniellidae > Anniella > Anniella stebbinsi. The sequence continues at coordinate 196,537,454 of JARDYH010000003.1, forward strand.
CTCTGCATCCCACCAATGTGAGACATACATTATGGTGGGACATGAGAGAGGGCTTTCTCTGTTGTGGCACCCCATTTGTGGAGGCCTGACTGGTGCCGACACTGGCTTAATTTTAGTGCCAATTTAAAACATGGCTCTTTATCAAAGCCTTTGAAGGCTAAATTCTCCATGGTCACACATAGTTTAAATGGTTTTTAATTGTTTCTATTGCTTTTTCAAAAAAATCTACTGGCTTTAATTTGTTTACAATTGAATACTTTTTAGCTGTGTACATTTATGTTCACATTGTTCTGATTTTATCATACACCGCCCTGAGATCCCAGTGATATAGGGCGGGATACAAATGTTTTTAATAAATAATAATAATAATAATAATAATAATAATAATAATAATAAATTGTGTAGAGTGTGCTCATCCCTTTGAAAGCAGCTCAGCATGATGTGTCTGTGTATGATCATGCAGAAGAATTGTGTGGCAGCGTGAACCAGTCCATTATGTAACGGAGTTCTTCCTTTTGTTTGTCAGAAACCTGTGGCCCAATGTTTGGATATTGCTGACAGTCCCTAAAAATATGTGGCAATAACACATCCATCTTCTGTCTTCTCATATTTGCCACGGGATAGCAAAAACATATGGAATAAAATATTACTTCATGTTTGGCTTGATTTTAGGTTGGGTGAAAATATTCTTTGCAATCACCTTTCCTGGCATTTCAGTTCATATGTCCAGGAAGGGGCTGTAAAACTATCAAAGTTAATGGGAAGACTCCTACAGATTTTAAATGTGTTTTGACTCAGCCCTCAAATGCCCAATATTATTGCAATGGCCACTCAAGGACAGACAAATACAATGGCAAAACCTAACCTTGCTCCTATGGACCACAGAAGAAATAGGACACTTTTGCAGGCCGTTGTAATGAATGTGGCTGAGGTAATATAGTAAAGACATTATCATGGAGGTAAGCAGGCTTAGGACAACTATTGATTTCCTGTCTCTTAATTGTTTTGATGAGGGCTGATGCACTTGAATAACCTTAACTGGCTTTTTGAACAGAATATTTTTGTTCCCCTATTGGGAGGACAATGCAAACTATAATCATTTTAATTAGGTGTCTCTGTGTTGTTTAGTTCATAACCTGAAAGGGCAACTGGGCAATAAAATGGCAGCAGTAATGCTGAGACGCATCATATAAAGGGCTGCGTGTACCCTGTGCCAAAGTAAAGAGAATTCTGCACCAGAAAAAGAAAAGAAAAACACCTCAAGTCCTCTGAGAAGAAAGAGCATGCCTTCAGTGGGAGCAGAATGTGCAATTTTACATTCAGGTTTATGTTTTACATAATTAGTTCAGGTTACAAAAAAAGTTTTCAATAACATTTTTTTTTTGAAGACTTGGTGAATGGACAGAGAGAAGGGCAGGCAGTGTGTGCAAGCAAGAAAATATGGAGGAAAAGTCTGATCCCCACCCAGCCAAGACGGCTTGGGAGGGGGTCGGTTCTTGCAAGGGGTAAGGAGACTGGAAAGAGACTCATACGCGTGCACAGCCTCATGTGGGGGAAGAGCCAAGGTTATAAAGTCTCACCTCTCACGGCCCTCGGCCTCTTGCGGCGTCCACGGGGGAGCGGGAGTGTGTGGCCACGAGGCTTTTAGCTCAGCGACTGCACACTCATTGGGAGCATCTGGGGCTGGGAGGCTTCCCCGCCCCTACAGTTTGGAGTTCCCTGGCCCGGTTTGGCCCTAGCTGCGGGAGATTCTGTTTTATCATCGCGTCCAGGGCCAACATACTTTGGACCACAGGTAAACACTCTAAGTTACATGATGGACACAAAGTGACAAATGCATACTAGTCATCTTCGACTGTACTGGACATAACTCTTCATACTAGCCTGCCTTTTTAAATAATGTGTGAAAGGTGAGCACATAGCACACGTTTAGGTTTGAACCCCCTTTCCAATAGGCCTCCTAAAGGGGCAGGGTGGCAAGAAGGGGAGAGGGAAGGCTACATGCCCTACTGAGCGGCTTTTGATAGACCTGCTTCTTCATCACTTGATGAAGAAGGGTCAGAGGTTTTGGCCCATCTACAGGAGGTTGATAAGGGTAGGGGGATTATTCCTACCTCTTTGCCTGACACACTAGTGGGGAATTATGCTTGACTCAGGAAGATTAGGATACAGGCTCAGCATAATCTATGTTTCAGTTTCAGCTCAAGGACACCAGTGGTCCGACCATACAGGGCTCAGCATCAGGTGGTTGCCTTGGTGGCAGACACCTCCCTGCAAGAGAGCTGGTGCTGGAGGATACTCAAGTCCAGGAAACCCCCCTTCCACTAACTACAGCATGGCATAAAGGGAGTATACTGCACCACGTACACCAGGTTGGCTAGTGTGGCACCCTTGGGATGTTGGGGTTCACCTGGTTGGGACTCATAGAATCATAGAATAGTGAATTTGGAAGGGACCTATAAGGCCATCAGGTCCAACCCCCTGCTCATTGAAGGAATCCACCTTAAACCTTGGGGATGGCTTGGCAATTCTTCTGGCTTATGGTTATGAGGAATTGGCAGTGTGCCCAGTGGATGTGGCCTGCTGCCAGTATCTTTTAGAACATGTTTCATTAGCCTCCCATGAGCCTTAGGGTCTTGTATCAACTTTGCCATCACATACAACTCAGACAGACATGGAATCTGAGATATTACCCACTCTGCCGATTCCTATGCCTTGGCCCATGGGCCCTGCAGCACCATATGAATGGTATCTACCCCTTTGGTTTTTTACTCGCTGACTTCCACCTAAGGGAAGATCTGAAAAGGAATATGTGGGAGTATTTCCCATTCCTTTAGGGTAGAGGAACACTGGGATAAAGACAAGGGCTAGGATTTGAACAGGAGAACAGTAAGAGGAAGTAGGTTAAGGTGACTTGGGCGAATTGGTTTGCTGACTACGTATTTGTGGGCATGGCCAGCAAATGCTGCTGGACAAAGGCATAGTGCTAACCAAGACCAGGTGCTATTCAGAATATCTCGTTCCTGCCTGTCTATATAATGGGGCCTTAGAAACAAGGTGGCTTTCAATTCTGAATTAAGTGGGACGTGAAGGGGCCTGAGTCTGGATTCAATTCATAATGCCCAGCTGGTCAGTCCTGGGAGAGTGCTCCTACAGTGCTCATTTTCTCCCACATATCTGGTCTTTGGGCCTATTTGGGCTCTCACCAGGGTGTTAGTTTCTTCTGCCTGTTTGGCTGGGAGTTTTGCTTTGGGTGCTCGCACCAGGAACCTGTGCAATCCCAGGTCGTATGTTCCATATACTACAACCCCCATCCATCTTCAGGATGCCCCCATAGAGTGTAAGCTTGATTTCAAAGGGCTTCAGTTCAATTAAGTTGATGCTTGGCACTTACTGCTACCCCTCCCCCCCAGTTTAGTGCCTTTCTCAAAAGTCAGGACCAGAATTAATTTTGGATGTAAAGGCTGTTGGACAAAAATAGGTCCAGGCTCGTCTCCTAGGAGGATAAGGCCGCTTTCCCACTAAGAGGCACAGAGTCAATTATCTTGATCCAACACAGTTTATTAAAGCAATCAGCTGAATGGGTGACCTCTAGGACTCCTGCCACCAGAGGCCACACCTCGGAGCATGCAAGCTCCCGCTTATATACTTTTACAGCAAGCACCCTATGTCATTGCTACAGAAAGCACACGCGCAAGCATAACTCAATGCATTTCAATGCGAACCATCGCCCTTTGGGCTAATGCCAAGGACCACCTCATTTCTCATAATTAGCTCATTATTGCACCTGGGTTTGCAAGGCTAACAAGTTGGCAGTTACTGCTAGGACAAGATATCAGTTTCGCCTTGTACTTTTGGGGAATGTTTCAGCTCCGGCCAAGGCCGAGTTAGGCTTGTTCCTTGTTTCTATCTGCTAAATGCTTTTTGGCTTTAAACAAGCATTCTCAGCAAGCAGTCCCAGCATCCTATGCAAATGAGCATAAGATGGCTCCACTTTGGCTAACAAGGCCAGCCATATTTTCTCTTAAAGTATTCCTATGATGCCCCCTGGGGTCATGCTTAATCCTTGTTGGGTATTAGCACTTGTTGGGCCTTTAACAGATGTTCATATGATGCCAGGTTGGGCTGGTCTCCCTCATCACTGCATACACAGTTAGGCATCAGCTTGGGATATAAACTAGGATATTGAGATTTGTCACCTATGGAGTTTTCCTTTTGCAGTAGTGATCAAGCTTTGGGCCAAATTCTTGTTAGCCTGTGTTCATCTTTGCCTGTCAGCTGACCACTGTTCACGTGGTTACTTCTTTGTCATATTACTAACTTTGGGAATGGGGCTTTTTAGGGCCATGAGTCCTGGTTGCTCTCAATTAATCTCAATTTTGCTGCCATATTCTTGAGCTGGATAATGAAGTTGGCGACACCTCATCATGCCACCAATGTCCAGGTTCTTGAATTTGGCACATGCAGCTGAACAGTACTATGCCTGGTGTGCTTTAGGTCTGGGAGAGGCAAGTAACACAAGCTATACGATACCTGGCCCCCTGGCACGTGGGCATCGTACCAGTGAGCAGGTAGGGAATTCAGCTTTTTTTCAGAGCTGTGAGAGGAGCTTCAGGCCTTATGACCCATCCTAATAGTTTAGGCGATACTACACAACATGGGGTTATCCACATGAACCTTAGGAGGTAAGCTGGCTGGCCCATCCTTTGCTGCCATGGAGAAAGAGGTTTGTGGGCAGCTTGGCAAATTTCCATGTTTGAAGAATGCTGGAAGGGCAAGTAGGATTGTCTGAGGCTGCTGGTAGGGCCTTTCAATTTATCTGATGCTCAGTTAATCACAGAGCAGTCCTGCATCTTACCTGAGGAGCTGAGGCACCATGGTAATCACGGTGGTGGCCTTGAGTGAGGGAATATGCCCTTGAACAGTATGACTTCCTTGGGTTTTGATTTTGCTCTTTAACTGGTACCATTAATACAGTAGCCAAGAAGCCCCTTCAGACATCAGGCTTATAGAACCTAGCCAAAGGTGCCATGGTAATTTTCACTGCAGTCTCAAGTGAGGGTATATGGCCATTTGTAGTTTAACCCTACTTAGCCCTACTGGAGAAAGAACATGGGGTGCTATTTTATCACAGGATAGGGCTGCCCCTTATCCGGTACCATTTTGATGGTAGCCGAGAAGTCCCTTTAGATATTGGGCCTATAGAATTATTTAACTTGGATACCCATTCAGAATTGCAGTGGGGCTGGAAATGCCAAGATCTGGGCCATAGAGAGATGGCAGTCATGGGCATGCATAACTCTACATTCTGTAAGAAAGTTGGGTGCAGTTACTGCAGTTTCAGTGTTGATAATTGTGTTCCTTGACAGATTGGTGGAAGAGACCACAGCCTGTGGAGATCCTAATCTGCAAACTCAGTGTGACATATGGGCCAGCCATAGAGTGACGCGAGCAACTGTTGGCATGCAGTTTGGGCTCGGTCAGTGGGCCTCCATCCAGTGGGGTGGCAGGCAAGGCATGCTGTGGTGGTGTCTTCTCCATAAATGATACAGTCTGTTGGTGCCCACCTGGGGGAGAATGGGGTTCCTGGAGTGGAAGTCCCCCACTTTGCAGGCTAAGGCAGACCTGGAAGATATCTGGATGGCCAGATATTGATACTGTGTGATCACACTTGCTCCCTCTGTGCTAGAGGCGTGAGGGTGGGGAAGCACATAGCTTACATAGGGCGATGACAAAAGCCATTAGATAAATTTGTATGTCTCCAAGGAGTTTATTTGGAGTCAGTGGCCTGACACATGGATAGTATGGTCAAACATGCTCCCTAGATGTCAATGGCGTGAAGGTTGGAACACCCACAGTTAAAATAGGGCAGTTAAAAATGTTAATAGGGAAACTAGGCTTTTCCTATTGTATCAGCAGAGTGTAGCTATCCCACATCTTGATACTATGTCTACCAGAAAGGATCTCTACAGGGTAGATGGAGTTCACTTCTCTGATGCAGGGAATGACATTTTCCTGCAGGATCTGCACCTGGCCCTGCTGGAATTCTTCCAGGTCAGGTGAGGGGTAGGGAGCCTAAGCTGAGGCTTGGCCCCCTCCTTTAGTGGATGGTGCAGGAATTTTGGGAGATAAGAATAGGGACAGTGAGCACTCTGGCACCTTTATGGTGATTGGCAATCCAGAGGTCCTGCTCCTCGGAGCCTGTGCAGCTTCCGTGTCAGGATATGGTTTGCCTTTGGGGACCTGCTTGTCTCATCTACACAGAGCTGTGCAGCCCTGTGTGGGGATGACACAGGTAGGTCTCACCAAACACTCAGATGTAGTTGGAAAAGGGGTCCGGGTCACCCGACCCCTGTGTTCAACTGAGTGGCTCACCCTGATTGGCAGGCTAGTTGTCTGGAGACAAATGAGCTAGATTCCCGCACGTTCATGCGCAGATCCATGGAGGGGAGAATTTCCCTGTTTAAATAAAGAGGCCCTAGTTTATCCCAAGCTCTGGTGTCCGTGTGTTTATTTCTTGTGCTTCCTTCTCCACTTGTAACCAAGGACCGCCCTAGTCTTCCTCATGAGCCCTTGAAAGACCTGCTTGGCTAAACTCTACTTTCAGAATTCATTAGGCTTTGTGGCATTTCTTCATGACATAAGAGCTTCTAACATTCTTTTAAATGAAAGCTGTGATTCTTGGGACATCAAGTTGCATTTGCAGCTAGATATAGGCAAATCTGTCTTCCACATTTGAATTTTGAAAATTTCCAGTTCTCTCCCAAATATGAAAACTGGGCAAATTTTGGTAAATTCTTATGAAAAATTAACCGAAGTGAAATTCTCACCCCTGCACTGGACAAATTCAATATGGACAGGACCACAATTCACCTGTCTCTCATATAACCGTCCAAGATGAAGAGCCTGTCAGAAAAGAAAGAGGTGGCAATCCAAATACAGCATTAACATGGTTGAATGCAGAGGGATTTACATCCAGATTGGATGAACAGATCTGTCAGTTTTCATTTCTACATTCTTTTAGTCTCACATATGGAGCATATTCTGGATGTACACAGAGAGAATATGTACAGAAGTGGTGCCTCCAGTGTGTTTCATGTCAACACAGAGTTATTACGTATCACCAGACCCAGGCAAAATAAAAGCAAGCTGTTTCACCAAAATTTGAATCCAAACATCTGGAAAAACCAGGAAGACAGAAACCTCACTTGAGACTAATCATATTTGTGCTTCTTTCTCGATACAGCTACAGCATAAAATGGGGAAAACCCATCTACAGAATAATGAATAAGTAAAGATAAAATTAGCATTAAAACTGAAGCCCCCAAAAGGTTATAAAGACACATTTATGTCACATCTATTCTTTTATTTGAAGCTACTCTGGTGCAGTTAAGAATGAATTGTGTTGATGGTTACCAAGCACTGTAAATGTTCACAACACTAAGCAGCACACACAGTATACCTCACATGCACCTATAATTGTGACATACTGGAATAAGTTAACGTGCTTAATTATACCCACCCACCCACTGCCACTTTCCAGCCAACAAATGCACACAGCAAGGAGCCAAAAATAAAATTAACTGTAATATAAATATTTGACCAAAGATATTGGGTTGGATCCAAATTTAATCATGTTTAGACCCATTGAAATGTAGGACTTCAATTAGTCATAACTTAATTGACTCATTAATTTCAGTAGGCCTACTCTAAGCAAGAGTGAGTCTTGTTACAGGAAAATTGGGAATAGGTGCCCCTTCAGGTATTTGTGACCCAAACTATCTAGGCCTTTAAGCATCAGCACTTCATATTACTGAAGCTCCTGAACTTTTTCCAAAGGCAGACCCTGTATCACTGCTATGTGATATTGGCAATAAAGGATTTCACCCATCTATAATGAAAAGCAAATGAATAAAATTGCAATGCGGTAATAAAACAAGAACAGATCAAAATAATCCCTGCAGCTTCATCAGTAGCTTTGTACCATGTGCAAACTCTTGCCAATAGCCATGGATCATATAAATAAACTTCTGCAGCAAAGATAATACGTTGTGCATTGTTCCCCTTTCTTGGTCATCATAGAGGCAAAGGAAGACTGAATTGATCCAGCCTCAATTCTAGAGAAACATCCACTGCAACCCGTATGCTTTTCTGATAATTTTGCTAATTCAATAGGATTCTCTGTTAGCCTTAGTTAATTTGCATTCCAATTGAATAGGCTACAGAGTCTGAAATCACTGGCCACACTACCAGGATGGGTGATGTAGATTAACTTAGAGAACTGCAGCGTGAATGATCCTGGTATAAAGTGAATGATTGTACTTGATACATTTTGCTCCTTTTGAACACTTGGCTTCTCTAAAGTTTCCAAATGGTAAGAGGTGAACTTAAATGATGTCAGAATAGAAATAATGTTTAAATAGGTAAAATATAATTAACAAAGTTTGATTTGCCCCAGGGCATTAATCCTGAAGGTGTTGATTATGAGAAGTTTGTCCATTATATTAATTTTGGTTTTTTGAAACTCAGGCAGCTCAGTCCAGAACATTCTCATTTAACATCATTTTGTATTATGGAAGTAAACAGAACAAAATTGGTAGCCATCACATCTTGTGGTAGCAAACACTAATGACTTCCACCATGTAGACACTAGATAACTTTGGGCAATCCAGCCACCATCTGCAAAAGGAAGATTCTAACAGCCTGCCTGATGAGATTGCTAGCAGAACAAATAAGGTTGATAAAGCATTGGCCCCGTTCAGATGACACTCAGGGCTTTGTGGTTAGCTTAACCATATTCAGCTGTGGTTAACGCTAACCACATGTGGAATGCTAGCAGACAACACTGTTAACCCTGTTGTGGTTAAGTTTTTCTTAACCATACACTAACCACAAAATTGTTAGTGGAGCACCTGATTCCTCCAAGTGATCCATCTCATATCCCAGCAGCCCCAGTGCTAGGAGCCCTGTCAGTTACAGCCATAATTTAGTGCAGACACCAATAGGCTGACCATATGAAAAGGAGGACAGGGCTCATGTAACTTTAACAGTTGTAGAGAAAAGGGAATTTCAGCCAGTGTCATTTGCATGCAATTAGTTCCTGGTGAAATTCCCTCTTCATCACAACAGTTAAAGTTGCAGGGGCCCTGCCTTCTTGCCTGCACCTTTAACTGTTGTGATGAAGAGGGAATTTCACCAGGAACTAATTGCATACAAATGACACTGGCTGAAATTCCCTTTTCTCTACAACCATTAAAGTTACATGAGCCCTGTCCTCCTTTTCAGATGGTCAGCCTAGACACCAATGAAATCAGCAATTACATACATGTATCACCATGCCTGCTATACCTCTACAGTCATCACAGGGGAGGCAGAAGCCTTCCGAGATGGCCATGCTAGCCACATAATCAGGCAGCGCCGCCACAGTAATCAGAATCTGAGGGGGGTAATGGTGCTTCAACGAGGTAGGAGAATTGGAAGCTTCGTATGGGGAAATCACAAGCGGGATTTAAAAAGCTCTACTGTAAGCACACTCCACTAAGAAGAGCAAAACTTGTTCCAAAAAACTAATGCGAAAGAATGAAATGGCAGCTGCAGCGAGTGTATCAATCGGCAGTCCAGAGCAGCCATAGAGCCTGCTGGCTACAGTGGCCCTGCCTAGTTAGGCTGCTCTTGTACTGGAAGCTCTATGCTTTAACCCCTTAACCACAGCCCCTTAAACACAGACACGTGTCGGACAACACTTTTACCCATGGTTAGTGCCGCTAATCACATTGTACAACGTGGTTAGTGAGCCTAACCACAATGTGGTTAATGGGGCAGATGGTTAGGGAAAACGGGTGTTTAGATGACACCGTTAACCATGCTGCCCTAACCACACTAACCACAAAAGGTTAACAGCATGGTTAACTGTGTTTTCTGAACACCCGTTTTCCCTAACCATCTGCCCCATTAACTACATAGCAAAAGTACACATCAACGCAGAGTAAGTTCCTACTATCCTATCTAATCACCAGCAGGCTCCTATTTCCCTGCTCCTTACTAGCTCTAACAGTCCTAAAACTACCAATGCTGTAACTCATGTGTTAATTTTGAACACACCTTTCAAAGTGTGCATGCTGTTTTTGAACACACATTTCCTGTCTTCAGGAACACTTGTTCATGTTGCTCCAAATCACCTGAAAACCACAATTAGATGAGATTAGCCAGACAAACACTTACAGGAAGCAGAGTTTCCCTCTTGATATGTTGTGTTTTGAGATGGTGGTGATTTGGATAGCACTACCTGTTGGGACGGGAGAAGTCAGAAAACAGTTAAGAAATATGACCTGTACTGCCCAAGTAAAAGATTTCAGTAAAAAATAAGTCAGAAAAGAATAACGGCAGACAAATTTACACAGAGGAAACGATACAAAGGAAATGATAAGGAAATAACCCAATTAACTAAACAAAACAAAACAAAACCAATGCTTTGTCCCATGCCTATAGACAATCAGCAAGTATAACTCAGCTTGCTAAGCCATAGGAGACCTTATTAAAATTGATCAGCTGGATGCTGTTATTTGCTAGCTGGGAAATAAACTGTTCATTGTGAATATCCTATTATTATTATTATTTAATATTTATACTGTAGAGGTATCTCAAGGCCAACCAATTTCAGGACCAATTTCTATTATTCTAGACATCACACACACACACACAGGCTAAGGAATGATTCTGGCTAAGAAATATATTTTAAAATTATTTAAATTATTGTTGTGACTACTTTTTAATTGTTTAAAAATATTTTAATGTCATTGGGTTTTTTTAAAAAAAATTATATCACCTTAAGAGCTTTGACTATAGGATGACTCATTATTTGAAATAACAACAACAAAAACAATTTACTAATGAAAATTATTCTAGCCAACAAATGTATTTTAAAATTATATTAAATCATTTTTGTGTCTACTTTTAACTCGAAGCAAATATTTTAATGTGCTTTATCATGGGTTTCATTATATTTGCCTTTAAAATGTGTTGTATCCTGAGCACTTTGGCTATAGGGTGGCTCATAAACTGAAATCATCATCATCATTTTCTGGTGCAAATATTGTGAGATGAGACCTTTGAATGCTTTGCTTTGGAAGTGCCCCTCTCATAAATAAGCCCAAATTGGCACTGCACCTAGGGATAGGGGAATGGCACAGCCTGCATGACCCCTGCTTCATTCACAGAATTTTACGTGGGGGGCAGATGTCATTATCTTCAGTTTGTAGCCCTCCATTGTTTTCCCATCACTTCTGCTGTCTTCTTTCTTACCAGAAAAAAAGACAGAATAGCTGCACACAACATCGTTCGATTGTTAGTGCTACTAGGAGTGTCCTCTCTGGAAGCAGCATTCTCGTCACTTTCTAATAATTTGAGAGCAGTGGGGCAGTTAGGTCATTTTAGACCCTGGGCACTAGACAGGCTGGTGTATGATGTCAGTTGTGAAGCACACAGCTAATATTTCTCTCCCCCCACCCCAACCACTTTACAACTGCTTCTTCATTCCTTATGCATTGTTTGCCAATGGTGATAATAATATATATATTTTAAAAAACTATAAGCATGTGCAGTACTGCATTTTAAGTTCACTTAAATCATAGCACCACCATGACTACAAGAATAACATGGAGCTTTTTTCTGCTATCATGAAATCCTCATCATGTGCCCCTTTTTGGATGGCCATTTGGCCATACACACAACCCACCTCCACCCCTGGATTGTGGGGCTCTGGACTTTGGCCCAAAGTCTAATCCTAGCTGCACCACTCCCTGAAAGTATCATTCGGAGCAATCATGTCAGCCAGGTTGCCTCCAAGAATTGAGGACTGAGGTTCCTGCTCTTTGTAATCTGATGAGTTTTGACAGAAAGACGGTGAATGGAATAAAAATAATAAGGGTCAGTTTGGTGACAGCTACGCTATTACCACCATATAAATTAGTTTGAAAGACCCGGACCTTGATCAGGTATTTCACCAAGGCCTTTGAGAAAGACTGAGCAGAAGGAGAGGAGGTCAGAGAGATAAAAATGCTGTTCTTTTGAAGATGATTCAGGAGACCTTAGATGAACCCAAAGGTTGGGGACACTCAAGAAAAACAAGGCCTCAAACTCTGAGCTATTGTCAGCATGACTTGTGCATTCTTTATCTAGAGAAAAGGAAAGGTGAAAGGAAATATCAATGGCATCTTAGGCTGCAGATAAAAGAATTCCCAAGTAAAACATGCACATCCTTATGTGAGTAAATTCCACCAAATGCTTAGAGTCTAACCCTGAATTTTTAAACCTTTTTTTCTTATTGTTTCTTTAAGATAATGTGCAATTCTAGCACAGATGGAAAGCAGGTTAGGTTAGACTCATCAGGCAAACAAATGAATGTGTACATAACCCTGTGCTATATGCAAGGAATGATGAAGACCTCTTCTCCCCGGGGATGCACAAATTGTGTAAAATCCATTCTGGCTGTGTTTCACAGATCATCAGGCGCCTTTCGTTCTGTTACCTGCCCACCTATGGAATTAAAAAAAAATGTTTCTGGACTTGCGCTCATGTGAAAATGCACAAATTTCCCCCAAATACATTTTTTCACACTGTAGCCAATGGGGGAAATGCGTATTTTTCCATGACGAAATGTGCACAAAATTCCCAAAGGTTAGAAAAATGCTCCATAATCCACGGAATCTGCCCGACAGGGGAAAAGCCAGTCCGCTGCAGAATCTGCAGGCTGGATTCATAAAAATATGAGATAAAATAGCAGGAGAGAAAGAACAACATGATGACAGCCTGTGGAACTGCAATGTGATGAATGGGAGAAAGAAACCCATTCACTGCCATGTTGTGATTTCCACTGGCAGGCAGGCTGCAAGGAATCTTTCTTTGGGGATTAAATAGCCTGTGTGGGATGATATTGTAGCTGAAAAGAAGTAATAACTGCAAGGATTAAGTGCACTCTTCCAGCACACACCTTCTTTGTTTCAACTTGCATCCTCCCAACACCACTTTAAAACAGAAAGGAGGCTTGTAAACTCAGTTGTCTTACTTGATATTCTATTTAAATCCCTGTGCACATTTTGTAGAGGTGAAGAGGCACTGGCCTTCACTGAAATATAATAATTTAGCAACCCAGTGATGCTATAAATTAGTACATTCCCCTACCCTACACTGCCATGATACTCCATTTCTCGGTGCCTCTTAAGACTCCCTGAAGTAGATTGTTTTCAAAACTTGCTTTGACATTTTTCATTACTGGTACCATCATCAAACTAATAGTGCTAGGAAACCTGGCTACAAGTAGCACACCCCAAATCAACAGCAGCCGTACAAACTCACAATCCTACTGCATCAGAGGAGACTTCAATCTCCCATCATTTAGCCCACCCTGCCAGCTACTGATGTAAGCAACAAACCAATATGGGTCAACTCATAGGAGGATTTCTCTAGCAATACAGTAATGCTCATGTGTTTCATAAGCCAATTCAAGACCAGGACCACATGGGACATCTTTGCTGCTCCCAGACATTCTAACCTCCCCATCTGGAGACCAAGGGAAAGTGTGAGTGTGTTGAGCATAAATTGTAAGCAAGCACAATTGCAACATTGCACATCGTCGCTGATCACGGGACATGTCAGTTCCAATTTTCTGGCTTGAGCCAACATGGGCTGGACTACTTTGCTTTTATCAAACTATTCGTGGTATATATGAAGTTTGAATATGAGGAAATACATGTATTTTGGCTCTACTTTATTTGAAATTAAATATTTAGTTAAGACAAACCTTGGGATTACTAAATAGATATTTGAACAGTTAATCTATAATAGTTGAGAACAGATTGAAACACATTGTTATAATGTCTAACAAGGTGTTAAATGGTTAAAAGGACCAAGTACCAATTTCTGCAATTTAAAAAGTAATCAATCCATAAAGCCCCAAAGATTCCCACCCCCTGTGAATGTTAGTATTCCTTAAATATAATATCACTGGTTTACACACAGTTCTATATGTTAGAAAAGAAAAAGCTGTCATTTAGCAGGTTTGAATGGCCAGTTGGAGCCTGAAAATCATAACATGACAAAAGGTACAAATAAGACCCAATTTAAATATTACAAATGTGCTGTGTTATATTTGTATAACACCTTTCTGCTAAGGTTCACAATTTTAAAATACTGAAACAAACCAATAAACAAACAAATTTTATATTACAAAAACCAACAACATACTCTAAGCAAACACCAGGGTTAGATCTATAACAAGTAGGATATAGCAGTATGAAAGCGGAAATAAAAGGCAGGAGCCACACCAAGCAAAATAAAGTGATATATGGTATGTGTCAATGGGCCCCAACAGTTGTCAGTGCACTGCAATACTGCTATAAAGCAGTAGTGTGGCTTGCCTTTCATATACCACTTTCATACCGCATGGAGCCAAAGTACAGGCACAGGGAAGCTCCGAGGTTGATCGTTGCTGTTCTGGGATTGTGTGTGTGTGTGTGTGACCTGCGAGAGAGCCTCCTCTCAGAGCCTTTTGTTACAGGCAGAGGGAGGTTTCCTAGGTCGAAGAGGTTCGTCCCCTGACATCTTGCTTACGTGATCAGCTCAGTGTTCCTGGCAGGCTGAGTCTGGTTTGGTACAAGATGGATTTGTGTACTGTCAGACTTCATGCACTTCTGTGCTGGGGTTTCTCCTTGAGTTTTGCTCGTGTTCCTGATGAGTCAGTGTGTGTGGCCGCTGCTGACTGTTTCGCATGGAACAGGGGCCAACTCTAAATGTCTCCCCCTGAGTGATTGCTGTTCGCATTAAGCTGTTGTACCTGAAAGCTATCTAGTCTGTCTTCAGCTTCAAGTGTGTGTATGGAGAAATGAAACCGTTATGCTTGAATTCCGTTTGATTTCACAATAAAAGAGGTTTCACTGTTTTAGAGTGTGTCAGTTTGCCTAAAGTTCGTGAGCAGAAGCCTGGGGTGGACTTGCATCACGACAGCACCTACAGTTCTGCTACATCTTTCTGGGCTAAGAAGCAGCAATATTGGTGTAGGTAATTAGCAACTTAGCACATTTCCTGTCCAGTCCTCTTGAGAAGCTGAATATATAGAAATCCCAGTTTGGGAGTGGGAGGTATAAAGTCACTTCTACCTAGCGGGTAACCCCCTCAATTACCAGAAGTGACACCATGGCCTCATCTACACCAAGAAGAATATTGCACTATGAAAGTAGTATGAATTTGAAAGCAGTATATAAAAGGCAGGAGCCACACTACTGCTTTATAGCAGTATTGACACACAGTGACAACTGTTGGGGCCCATTGACGCATCATATTCTGCTTTCATATCACTATATCCTGCTTGGTGTGACTCCTGCCTTTTATATACCGCTATATCCTGCTTGGTGTAGATGAGGCCCATGTCTCACCTTGCCAATCCAGCATGGGCATGGTACGGGAGACCAAAAGAATCATGTGTCACATGAGTTAGACTTGCAATTATCACCACCATTGAGACTAGTCACCTTGAAGTCCTCTCCAGCAGGGACTCTCATTTCCAAAAGAGGAAGTTGCTGCTGTGTTGAAAGAAGCATGTGACTCTCCTCCAGACTGCTTTTGCTTCACTTAATGCAGGCCCTGGAGCATTTGCTTGGAAATCTATGTCATCTGATTGAATCATACTTTGTTTTTCTCTCCAGCAGACCCCTCTCTTTGGGAAATGAAAGGTCACCCTGGGGGCCTCTGTGACACGCTAGAGTGTAATGGGGAAACCTCTAATTTCCTAATACGAGGGATTCCTGCAACACAAGGAGTAGCATGCAATGCTTCCCCTATCTTGTTTTCTTACTATACTTCTCACCCCGACACCCCCGACAAAGTGGCTGGTGATCCCTGATGTACAAAGAAGAGTAATACACAAACATACCCATATCACATCAAGCACGTGATACTAATTCAAAATGTTTGCTTTCCATTTCAGTCACATTGAGATGATTGGGTTTTATTTCAAAGCAATGGGCAGTATGACTACTATTATTTATGTACTTAAAACATTTCTTGGGTGACTTTCAGAGCAGAAGCCCTTCCAAGGGGATGTACAACAATGAAAACACATCAAACCAATACAAAATAAGAGCAACAAAACCACAACAATGCAACAAAAACAGCAATAAAAATAGCAATCCTATTAGGAGAAGGCCAGAGTAAACTAATATGTTTGCAAGTCCTTGTTAAAAGCCCGCAATGATCGAGCATGGCAGACCCCCCCGAGGGCAACTTATTCCAGAGGTGTGGGGCCACAGCAGAGAAGGCCCACTGACAGGTGGTCACAGAGAAGACCCTCTCATTTGTGGTTCAACAGTGCAACACAAAGTTAGCGCAACCAGAAACTACCTGAAACTACTGCTTCTGGAATAAGAGAAGTCTGCGGAGGTCGTGGAAGGGAGCGCCACTGATTTGTCTCATTCTGGAAATGGTAGAATGATGTTATTTCTTGGGTTGCACTAGCAAGCGCCAGGTTCCTGTTGAATTAGCGGTCGTTCTCTCTAAAGCAGCTTGTTTAGAACTGGTGACTTGCTGGCATTTTTAACTGGCAGTATTTGGTCAATAATGTGCAATAGTACTTAGCAATTGACAACCGACAGCTTATTTCATATCTGAACCTTGTCAAAATTAAAACCATCAAAAAAATCAGCAAGTTTAAAACATCCATATTTAAATATTCAGGCAAATCTTTCCCATTTAAAACATCAATCTGAATGTTTAATTCAAAACAAGTTCTCATTCAAGAAGTGATTGGGTTGAACAACTCAGTGAATTTGTAATGTTTGCAAATATTTGTTTCTGTTCTGATGCAACTATGCCCAGAGTTGATTGATTCAATGCTGGTTTACTTTCTAACCAGCAGGGAAGTTTGACAAACCACTCCCAGTGCAATGGTGGGCCTGGCAGCAGCGAATTCCAAAATGAAAACAAAAGCCCTCCTACATACCTGGGTCTCCCCAACTGGTGCATATTCCTACTTCATTGTGTTTCAGCACTCAAAGTTCTGGATTTAGTGAAGCACCTTGAAACGAAGCTCTTTCAATCAAGAGTTCCTTGTTTTTATGGCTTTATGAAGGAACACTTTGACCCTCCAGCCAATTTTGAGCACTGGCTGATTGCTTCAATTGCTAGTCCCAATCACACCACGGGCTCATCTACACGTATGAGCCTTCCAGGAGGGAGGGAGGAGGATCCCGGGCTTACCTGCCTCCGAGATCGTCCCCCTGCATGCACATGTCATCCCGGGAATCATGAGGGACATTGCGGGTGCCATTTTCATTTTGGTCAAACGGAGACAGGAACGCAGTTGCGCTCCACCACAAGTAAAAAAATTTTTTTTTAAAAAAAAACACCTTGAAACTGCTCCCCACCCCACCGCCGATGGGTATGGACTGTGCCTATTTCCAGAGCCAATAGCCAATAGCTCTGTGCCTATTTCCAGATCCCTGCAACTCGCAGGAAAGAAGGGACGACCCGTGATTGTGCGCCACACCAGCTGCGGTCCTCAGGGGTGTCCCAGGACTGCGAAAAAACCAAGAAACCCACGGTCCCAGTTATCCTGGGGAAAGTCTCTGGTTGCCCCTGCTTAAACTTGGGATGCCCTGTGCATCATTTGAATGCATAGGAATGACCTAGAGACGACCCCGGGATATAAGCAGGCTGTAGACATGGTCCACATTTTAAGAGTGTTGTTGTTGTATTTTAACATTGCACTGAAATCCTAGAATACAGAACATGACGGTCCCTTTGAGTTTTCCACCTTGGATTTCAAAGACAGTCCAGCTAATCAGCAGTGGCAAGTGCGCGTCTGCATCATGCAGAAATTAATGGCATGATGAGGACAATAAGAGTCCTCTGACGGAATGACTGATTCACCTTGGGGAGTTCATGCAGCTAACGTTTGTTAGTGCCTGGACTGTTAATGAGTCCTTCCTGCTCCTGCTTCTTTTTTCTTTTTAAATGGAGCACAATAGCATAACTGACAGAGCAGCTGGGAAGGAAAGGGAGTTATCAAAGTCATGCCGGATCTGAATTTCTTTTCTTTTCTTTTGACAATTTAGTAAAAGGAGACAAGGTGAATTTAAAAACACACACCAAAAGACGGAAAGTAAAAGTAAAAACATATGAATAAAATGAATCATGTGGCTTCATATTTTTTTCTGTCCCTAGTTCTAGAAAAATAGCATAGCCCCAAATTGAATTTAAAAAATATGAATATAGTCTATCAGAATGCTTTCCTGGTAAAATAATGGTAAATACACAACAGCAGAAATTAGTTTCAGTGAGATTATATGGAAGAACTTCCCTAACCATTAATCTCATGTAATTAGTTAATTTCAGTGGGACTTATGTAGGAGAACTTCCCAAGCCATTAATCTCCTAAACCTTAAAGTTAGACAGGGAGAAGCTATGAACTAAAGAACAGTTGGTTTTAAAGTGATCTGGGCCAGATCTACATCGTGGGTGTCCCTACATTACGGGGGAAAAAACCTCACCCTTACCAGGCTTTTTTCCCCTCAGGTCTTTCTGTGTTCACTATTGACTCCTTTAGATAGTGCCCAACAGTGACCATGTGATTTGTAATTGAAAACTTCCCCTCTGGGCAATGACCAATAAAATTCAATGAAACAGCTCCACCTAGAGGAGGAATTAATCCCATGATCATTTTAAATACTGCGTAATCTCCAGAGGTTTTAAAGTAAGATTACCAGGGAAAAGCACAGGAGAAGTTCTGGAGGCATCATGTAAAGAACCCACAAACTTCTGTGAGTGACCAATCATGAGTATGCAATAAATCGCTCATGTAGAGAAGCTCCTTGTTTCAAATTATTATGATTCCATCATGGTAACACTACCCCTCATAGGTCACAGGATGTCATTTGTTACAGTAATTTACATAATGTGGAATAAAAAGTAGGAAATAACGCTATGAAAGCATGATGTTCCCCAACAGTTGTCAGTGCACTTCAATACTACTATAAAGCAGTAGTGTAGATCTAGCCCTGGATTCTGAATCATGGGGGAAAGATACTATGCAGCTCTTCAGTGATTGTGATCCCATGTCTTGGAGATCTTGTTCTCATATAGTCATACCTAGCCTTGAATGAGGGGCAGAGCAATCCTAAGGTGGTGGTGAGGTCCATGGTAGAGAAACTGCTGCTTCTTAATCCGCACTGGCTGGAGCTAACCAGGACAGAAGTTACAGGAGCAGCCATCCATCTATCTTCCTTCTTTTCTTTCTTTCTCCCTCCCATTTGAATTTACAAGGCCAGCTCTGGCATAGTTTCTGGTTGTGTTTGGGCATATATTGGGGGAATGAAGGAAACTTGGATCCTCAGCCAGCCCTGATATGCCCCCAACACCCCATCCAAAGCATCCTGTGTTCAGCCACACCACCAGAAAGCATCAGCAGATGGTCAGCCACAGCAGCAGAAAGCTCTGCCACAGTGCAAGGAGGCTCTCTGCAGATATCTCTTTCTGTTCATAGGAAGAGAGGGGGTCGCACAGCACCCAATAGGCCCTACGCAGCCCTCCCAGTAGTATAGAATGTCCAGGAGCAGATATGTGCCACCACTAACAGCTTGATCCCAGGCATGTCTACTCAGATGTAAGCCCCATAGTGTTCAATGCGACTTATTCTCAGGTAAGCCTTGATAGGATTGCACTCTATGTGTTCTTTAAGGCTGCTTGGCATATTGTATGACATTTCATTATTTCTAAAGTCCATGTATGAGCTTTCAGAGATAAAACTGCAAATAATTTTCACAGTTGTGATGGTCTTCTCACATTACATTTTAAAGACACAGGTCCCCAGTGTGGTTAGAGTGCTGGGCTGAGACTTGGGATATCTGGATTCTAGTCTCCACATGACCACGAAGCTCACTGGGTGACTTTGGGGCGCTCACTGACTCTCAGCCTAACCTAACTTTCAGGGTTGTTTTGAGGATAAATTGGAGAGGAGGAGGACCATGTAAGCCACCTTTTCTCCCTTGCAAGAGGGAAAGGCAGGATTTAATGTAATGAAGCATCATCATGACTCTGCCCCCACCCTCCATCAATCCTCCCATATAGAGCACACACCCTTTTCTGACTCAGCATTGCAAGAACCTGAAGGAAATCCCATCTGTTAGAACATGGAGGTCCAACCTGTGGGTCAGGGAATGGAGGTGTGTGGCATGCCTCATTAGGGACAGGTGGGCTCATGGGGCTGGCTATGGCACAGATTCAAGCATACCCTCTCCCTGCCTTAGTATCTGATGCTATGCTGCTTCCTGCTTTCTGCTCGGGCGTGTGGGAGCCAAGGTGGCACAGTGCTTAGTCTCAGGAAATTGAGGCCAGTCACTTTCTCAGCCTAACCTACCTCACAGGAGTGTTGTGAGTAGAAATGGGGGTGGAGAACCTTGTAAAGGTGGGTGAGAAAACTTTCCTTGGAGAAAAGGTGTGATAAAACTGTTTCTTAGTGGGCCCTCTGTCACTGGAGGTATCCATGCAGAGATTGGACAGACATTAGGGATGCTTTAAACTGGACTCCTGCACTGAGCAGGGAGTTGGACTCAATGGCCTAAATGGCCCGTTCCAACTCTCTCTCTCTCTCTCTCTCTCTCTCTCTCTGTCTGTCTCATCACATTTCTGTACCACCCAATAGTCAAAGCTCTCTGAGCAGTCCATTCTATGATTCTAATATGGGGGGGGGGGGGTACATTTGTATTAAAGTTTCATTATCTTGTGCTTAGGATAAGGGCCAAATCTGGGATTGTCCAGAGGGCTATGCCCCTTTCCCCCCTGGGCTAGTCTGACCAGATAAAATCCAGGTCAGAGCTCATGTAACTTTAACAGTTGTAGAGAAAAGGGCATTTCAGCCAGTGTCATTTGTATGCAATTAGTTCCTGGTGAAATTCCCTCTTCATCACAACTGTTAAAGTTGCAGGGGCCCTGCCTTCTTTTGTATATGTTCACTCTAGTATAGTGCCTGCAACTTTAACTGTTGTGATGAAGAGGGAATTTCACCAGGAACTAATTGCATACAAATGACACTGGCTGAAATTCCCTTTGCTCTACAACTGTTAAAGTTACATGGATTTTATCTGGTCACCCTACCCTAGGCAGCAATCGTTTTCCAGCTTTTGTGCTGCCTTTCCCCCATTTTCCTTTCACATGGAGTTCTCTAACTGCATTCAGCCAAACAGAGTTACAGTTTCTCTTCCGGCCTTTTCCAGCAACATGGAAAAATTGGGGGAGGAAGTGCTGAGGCTGGCATGTGTGCCCCATACCCTGCCCATGCTCATCATCATCATCTTTATTTATATCCTGCCTTTTGCTCAATGCTGGGCCTCAAGGCGGCTTTACAAAATTATAACATATACAGCTAAAAGCTATAAATAAGAGAAATACAAAAGTTTAAAATATAATTAAATAGGTTTCAATATTAAAACATTTTAATATTTAAAATACATATTAAAATGAAAAGTCTTAAAACATAGATGGGGGTCCACATTATTCTCCAAAGGCCTGCTGGAATAAGAAAGTTTTTGTGTGCCTCTGGAAACACATCAAGGAGGGAGCCAGTCTAGCTTGAATAGGGCTATTATGCTTCCTTAAAGCACTGGTAGAAGACTGTCAATAAAACAATTGTAACTTAAAATGGCTACAATCAGGATCTCTCTCTTTGGAGAGGTGTGATTTCTTTGCTCCTGTTCTGAAAGTGGTCGTAGTATGCTGACTTTTATTTTCAAAGTGCTTAGACTTAAAATCAATTTGATGGTAGTTTAAAAACACCATAAAGTGGCACTTAGGTAAGTCTTGCTGAGCTTGTGTTTCATAGCATTCCTTCAGTGTTTCTGCTGGGGATTGAATGGAGAGCCAGCTTAAAGCACTGTAGTTCAGAAGGTGCAAATTCATTGGCATGAATCCTGGGAGAAGTTAACTTAAAGAAGATCACTCAAGGAAAGTTTTCCATTCTAACCTCCCCACTGAAGCCACATCCCTCTCCCCCAAAGCCTCTCTGGGGGTTGGAAGGCTGAGGGAGGGCATTGCCCCAAACTGGCTGGCTGGATCTGCATCCAGTTTTGGAAGATTTATTCTAAAACAGATAAATCGGTCCCATCAAAAGATATGGGATTAGTGTACAACAATTTAAACACAAGGTACAAAGGATGTTTAATGAAAACAGAGGACATCAATAAAACAGTGGCTGAGATTTAGGCCCTTTCTACACCATAGGGGTGTAGAGGGAGGGAAGGAGGGAGGAAGGAAGGACGATCCTGGAAGTACCTAATACGCACCATCGGTGCACAGGGAGCAGCCGGGGGCCATCCCAGGCAAAAAGCCTGGTGTGGAAAGGGCCTTAGTCTGGTCAGCAAATGCTTGCCTGAAGAGAAAAGTTTTCAGCAAATGCGGAAAACAAAGTAACATAGATGAATGCCTTACCTCTGTGGGGAGGGCATTCTACAGGGTGGGAGCCAACACAATAAAGGCCCTACTCCTGGTGGTTTCCAAGTTATCTCCAATCAATGTGGGACCATGATTTGTTCCTTCAGTTGTCATCCCAAACCCCAAACCCCATTGTTCAGGTGTCCCCAAGTGAACCTTTCCACACTGGATGAATGGACTAACAAATGGCAATGGCAGTTCAATGTAAATAATTGTAAAGCAGCTTCCCCCAATGTTTCCCCTCCAGATTAGGGTGACCAGATAAAATCTAGGTCAGGGCTCATGTAACTTTAACCAGGCTGACCATATGAAAAGGAGGACAGGGCTCATATAACTTTAACAGTTGTAGAGAAAAGGGAATTTCAGCCAGCGTCATTTGTATGCAATTTGTACCTGGTGAAATTTCCTCTTCATCACAACACTTAAAGCTGCACGGGCCCTGCCCTCTTTTGTATCTGGTCACTCTAGTATAGTGCCTGCAACTTTAATTGCTTTGATGAAGAGGTGATTTCACCAGGTACTAATTGCATACAAATGAAGTGGGCTGAAATTCCCTTTTCTCTGCAACTGTTAAAGTTACATGAGCCCTGTCCTCCTTTTCATATGGTCAGCCTACTTTAACAGTTGTAGAGAAAAGGGAATTTCCGCCAGTGTCATTTGTATGCAATTAGTTCCTGGTGATATTCCCTCTTCGTCACAACAGTTAAAGTTGCATGCACTATACTAGAATGACCATATACAAAAGAAGGCAGGACCTCTGCAACTTTAACAGTTGTCATGAAGAGGGAATTTCACCAGGAACTAATTGCATACAAATTACTCTGGCTGAAATTCCCTTTTCTCTACAACTGTTAAAGTTACATGAGCCCTGACCTGGATTTTATCTGGTCACCCTACTCCAGATATCTGTGCCTTCAACTCCCATCAGCCCCAGCCAACATGCCCAATGGTCAGGGAAGATTGAAGTTCTAGTCCAAAACAACTGAAGGAGCACATAGGGGCAGGCTGAAGTAAAGGGATCCACACTGGGGCAAAAAATCTTAACTTCACATATACACTGATGATTGGGTCTAAGCTGTCAGTGATTAACCAGAAAAGAAATCTTGGGGTCACTCAGTGCCATGAAGATGTCAACCTGGTAGCTGTGGAAAAGCCATTTTGTGAGAGCACACTCTAATTTTCCCAATGTGCTCAGCCTTCCACTAAGGTTGGGGACCCCCATTTTATAGTGTTCTAGGAAAAATGGCAGGTACCAGTGATGGACACCATTGTTTTGGTAGTTAACATTTCCTTCCAGAATGCCATGGAATTATTTTGGAAAAATAAAATGGCTGCCGCCAGGCGGCACCAACCAAAAAAACCTCCCCTGTTGCAACAAGGCATCATCATGAACAAGAGCAATATCAATAAAAATAAAGAACAACCCAAAAGCAAAACAAAATGCCTGCAACAAAATGAATGGGATTGCAATGAATGTATTACAAAACAATGTGATTCAAGTGATTGAATGAAAAAAGAAAGGAAGGTTTTAATAATGAAAATGAATGGCGTAGCAATGACAAAATATGTGCGTTGTGCTGGTGGTGGGTGATCTTGCATACTCTGTGAGAAGTGGCATGCTGGATTAGATGGATCTATGGTTTGAACCAGAAGGGCTATTCTTAGCTTCACTGAGTAAAGAATCCTCTGCCCAGCTGTTTCTGCATTCAGGAATCCCCTGTCTGCAGACAGCTCAGAATTAGAACCTACTTGGGCAGTAGAAAGGTGTCTCCTACTCCAGTATTCCTGCTTTATGTCCAGCAGTAGACAAAGTGAGAATGCAAATAATGGATGCAAAGTGATGCTCTATTGCTATTCCCCCGCCCCCCAGGCCAACGTCTATAATAATTTCACCACAGTGTTTGATGCCCTGTCAGGAAGAAATGAATTGACATCTAATATTGCTGACAGATACGTGTTTCCACCATGACTTTAAACCAAGCATATAGTTTGGAATAATTCACATTAGAAGATTGATCAAGACTAGGGAGCCCTTTTGGATTCACTTACGGTGAAATCTTGTAAAGTATTTTGAAATGGAAACAATCTCATAAAATTGGTATTGGCTGCAATTCAGACCCACTCAATCTGGAACAGTTCAATTGATTTTTATTAGGTCTATTTTGGAATAAATAGCTTGTGGATTGCCACTCTAGACTGATTTGCAAGAACATCTCAGCTGAGACTGAAAATGAGTTTCTTTTTTTATTTTTATCAAAGTGAAAGCTACGGTGCAGACAAGTCTGGCAAGTGTTAATCCAAAAGACTCCACTTAATCAGAACTGAAACTGTATTCAAAGCCTTCAATAAAAACAACAGCTTCACCTTCCCCCTTTTTTTAATGCTTCATATACATATTTATGAAGGGGCCAAATGATAATGTATTATTTCATTATTATTATTATTATTATTATTATTATTTACTAACAGAAGAGGCAAAATAATTGCTCAGCAAAAATCTACAAATAATCTCCCACAGTTCTTTGCCTTGTTTCAAAGAGGATGACTTTGTTTCTGCCAATTTGTAACTGCATGCAAAGACTGATGTCTGAGAGTTTCTGTCATTATATCTAATGGCTCTTATGCTTAGTTTGTGATTATTCATTTACATCTGCTTGTTTGCAACTCTTGGAGGTACTTAAAAGAGTTGCAGCCGTTCAGCATTTGCCTCTCAAAGAATCATTAATTTTCTGTTCCAGAAAGGCATTACCATCTTAATGCAATTTGTTCCTCTGATTAATGAGAATAGCTAAAAGTTTCACTTTCTTTCTCCCTCCCTCCCTCCTTCCCTCCCTCTCTCCTTCCCTCCCTCTATGGTATTCATACAAAAAAGAGAGTACACATATAGACAATAGACATTTTGGGCATGATTCAAAGTTATTCAGGTGCTCTGCTGTCCACGTTGAGTTAGGGGTGCTCTAAGCATGCCATGTTATTGTGCATATGCATTATCCTTTGACATGAAACATAGCTAGTAGCCTGCAGCAAACAAAAGGTCTTGTTCGCTCAGATTAATATGTGGATTTCAACCCTCTCTGCCACACCACTGGTTCCTGTGTCATGCTTTGGGTTTCCAGGTCACAGCACTTCAGTAAGAAGCTGCAACTGGCCAAATTCTCATTTCTACAAAATTCTTAAAAGTACAGAAGCACTCTCAGGATCTCAACCTGGCATTCCTTTGTTCTGCTGGCTTCCTGATCCAAAGTCTCCAAACCCTAAAGACATTAAACCTACTTTTTCATTAACCACTTCTTGCTTCAACTTCTTGCCTCTTCTGCTTTTCTCTTCTTCATGCATCTCTTTTACTTGGTCCTCCTTAAAATTTTAATTTCTTGCAGTGTATTTTTCCTTCAGCCACTTTGCTTCTGAACTTGGCCGTTATCTTCCTAGGATTTCTTCCCCCAATGATCTTTCCAGTACAAAGCCTGCCAGTTACTCCTCTCCTGATAGCTTGTGTGAGGTTTTAATCCTAGCTAAGATAACTATTTTCCCTTTCTTCATTGAAGCTGGATTGAGTACACTTTGTTGGTAACAGTTGTATTCCCTGAGCAGATTGAATGTTTGTGATCGTTCTGTGGCATCACAACAACTCACCCAATTGGCGACAGAAGCTTTGTTATCTTACACATAAAATACAACAGAAAAGGAGTGTAGCATCCTCTTTTTGCATGGTGTTCTATGAATTTTTCCAGCACGCCTGCCTGGCTACCAGAGCTGTTGGGTCAGAGTGTGAATTCTTTCACATAAATTTATAGCAGAAAAAAGAAGAACCCAAATTGTCTCTTCCTGAATAGTTAATGATTCAGTACATCTTAACTAGACACTGTGCTCTTTAGGGACTGATCATCTTGTAGAAATTTAATAGATACCCTCTTTTACTTTCTGTTTGACAAAACTCAGTCCTTTTTCACTGACATCTTAAAAGGGGCTACTCTTTTTCACCCTACTTGCACATGCAGATGAAAAGGGCAGAACATCATTAATGGGAATTCCCCGCCTCTCACTGCTTAGATGGATTTCAGAAAAATAATTTCTTATAGCAATTACTCCTAGCATCACTTCTCTCCCCCACCCCCGCCCCCGCCAGATTCTAATGCCACAGTCCTAATATTGATTGCTAGGAATGGTCTTTGTTTGTTTACCTTTTTTCTGTTTAATTTGCCTCCAGTTTTGTACCTTTATCCCTAGCTTTCAGTCCCATTCAATGCAAACATTTCAATATCAATTCACTGCAGAGATAAATAAGGAAAATCCAGTGGTAGTAGTATTTTTATTATTTATTACATTTCTATACTATCTGAAGCTTTCTGGGCAGTGTATATGAGATTAAAACATTAAAAATGATATACAAAATTTAAAACCATAAAACCATACCACAGACTAGAGGTGTGCTCTCCACCCCGGAATTACCAGATAACTGCGAACATCCGCAGTGCATTCGATCTTCCAGAGAGGGGATTGGCCACTTCTAAATCCATCAAATAATTTTAGAGTGGAAGCACACCCCATCAGAGCTCCTAAAGTCTCTTAAATTTGTGTGTGTGTGGTGTGTCACAATAAGGAACATGACCGTTTTGTGTGTGTGGTGTGTCTAAATTGAAGATCTCTCAATAAGGAAAATGGGGCGATGAGGTGGAGTAATTTTGATAATTGATATTGACATCTGTGGCTATCCAATTAGGAATTGCCACAGCACTGTCCGTAACTGTCTTCTGTTCTCCTCCAATCGCAGTGTTTGGGGGAGGGAATTTTCTCACAGTCCTTGATTCCACATGCTCATTGCTATTCTCGGAGAGAGAGAGAGAGAGAGAGAGAGAGAGAGAGAGAGATTCTTTTATTATTGCACACACAGTGCAAAGTGAGATGGGAGCATTTGTTTGCAAAGTGAGATTTAGAGAAGGAGAGAGAGAGAGTTCTACGAGATCTTGAGATGACTCTGTTTCTTTCCAGAGAGAGAAGGAGAGAGAGGGGACTGTTTTCATTTGGCTGTCTTTATATGCTTCGTTCGTTTCACCTTTTCCACCCCCAGCATGTGCGTGTGTGCCTGCCTGTTCTGTTAAAGTTTTTTCCTTCAATGTGCCTGCCCATCCCTCCTTGCAGGGCTGGGTTGCGCAATGATGATGATGATGATGATGATGATGATGATGATTTTCCCTTAACGGTTTGAGGTGCTGTAGCTCTCCTTCCTCAAAGTTGAGCCTTCCCAGCAGCACTTGGCTTCAAAGTTACAAATGTCTTCTTCTTGTACTTACTGTATATGTTTGTGTGTTTTAGGGTTGTGCAGTGCACACAAGCAGTACGCAATTAATAAAGCACACTTTGATAACATTCCATCATGAGGCGTTGGGAACACTAACTGCTGCTGGTGGTTCTGGCCATGGGGGGAGGGAGAGGGAGTGCACTGTGCAGGGTTGGTTGGTTGCGCCTTTCTGCTTGGACTCATAGAAGTCAGCCACAGTGGTGCTGCTGGGCTGGCATTGTGAGTGAGTCAGCTTCTACACCTGAGTCAGGCAGGCTGATTATTTCTCAGTTAAACTAGCCTCCTAGGGGGAAGCTGTTGTTGTTGCCTTGACTCAACTCGCTCCAATCTGCCCAACCGATAGTAGGGGAGGGGTGCCTCCTCCATGTTCTGCAAGCCTCCTGTCCTCTCTTGAGGGCGGGCAAGCTGTGTGCTGCTGTTGCGGCATTTATTAGTATATATTTACTTCTGTATTATTGCACTAAGCAGCACTTTTCCCGCGGCTTCATTTTCTTCTCCCTCGCCTACAGATCAAGGGATGAGAGAGGTGACTGCCTGGGAGGACATTTGAGTTTGAACTTTAAAAATTCCCTATAAATCACTGCATGCAAAAGCCCTTTTTAAAAACTGTCACGGTTCCAATTTTGATGGGTTTATCTTTAAAACTGAGGGAGCTGTGAGCATTTCTGTTAATTCCCATTGACGAGAATGTAGTGGTTAGCCAAAAACAGCATTTTTTTCACAAAACTATCCAGCAGAGTGGAGAGAGGGAGCTCTGGAAATTGGGGCAGAGAATCACCTCATTGAAGTGCCGCCTCTAATTTCAGGGCGGAGAATACCAGCTCTGCACACCCCTACCACAGACAGTATACACAAGAACATACATCTAAAAACAACTATAAGATGTCAGCTGAACCTGAAAACAGATCCAGGATCGGTTCAGCACACCACATGTTGCTAAATGAGTATTAGGAAGTGGTTGAAAATAAAATAACTTTATCATAATTCCAGTATATATATTTATGATTCATAAGAGTCATGGATTTGGAAGAGGTATTGGAGATCATCTAGACCAGCCCCCTGCCCAATGCAGGCTCTTCATTGCAGGCTCTGTACTGCAGGATGCAGTGGCAGCATCTCCGACAGATGACCATCCTGTCTCTGCTGAAATTCCTCCAGCGAAGGAGAACCTCCCACCTCCTAAGGCAATCTGTTCCACTGCTGAACAGCCCTCACTGTTAGGAGGTTTCTCCTACAGTTTAGCCAAAATCTGATTCCCTGCAACTTCCACCCATTAGTTCTAGTTCTGCCCTCTGGAGCTACCAAGAACAGAGGGAAGAACTCTATAGGCTTCCACTGGATTTTCAAAGTGCCCCTCCTCAAAATTAGGGTGCCCCCCATATCTAACCCCCACAGGACGGTTGTGGCAACATAATCCTTGGGGGGGGGGATTCCTCCCCCGAATTTTGGCTTTTTTATTTTCTCAGCTCCCTTTTGCGCAAAAGGGTCCAGGAAAACAATTTAAAAAAAGGCTCCAACTACAATGAAGATTGTGATTGGAGCCAGGAAGGGGGGATTGGTGGGGCAAAGGGTGCGCCCATGGCAGCCCCTCCATGATGCCATTTCAGCACCTTTGGAGGGGCTGTCACAGGTAAGAGGAAAGGGCAAGAATGTTCTGGGGTTTGTGCCGCTCTTGCCAAGCAGCTCACAGCTCAATATCCTTTACCCACAATGGGCTACTCGATGACACGCCAACCCATTCTGCAGATGGTGAGTTCTCAGGGTGGGTTGTTTGGGAAAAACAACCCATCCTGAGAAGCACGGTCAGATTTCACACAACCTGCTAATTAATGATGGTTTACATTCATCTATGTTGGCTCATCCCTAGCCCTTGCCACAGGCCAGCATTTTTTGAATGAAAAGTTGGTTATTTTAGTCACTAGCTTAGTTTCTGGATTAAAAAGGATTAGGATCCATGAGGAACAGATCTAACCATTCTAAGAGGGGAAAACAAGAGGGGTTGTCCATTGCTTTCATGTACTGTCTCTGAGCTTTCCTGAGACTGGCCATGGATACAAAACATGCTGCACTACATCTTTGGTCTGATTCAGAAAGGCAACTTTTACAATATTATGATTACAGAGTTAGGGTGCTTTCATAGATGCAGCTCCTAGCGCTGCCAGTCAAAAGGCATTGTACAATTATTCTATCTTTCTCTCCTTAGCAGATTTGGGGAGGGGGTTAAGAAAAAAAGACAGAATAAATGATGGCGGTGACAAATGGAAGGCAGCATGGTTTGGACCCCTTATCAAATCCTGTGAATGGAGCAGGGAGTGCCTCATCTGGAAGCACTCACAGGATGCTCTGCTTGAAGAACTTTTATCCTCCACGGAATTAGTTTGTAAATTGGCTGATTTATCCAGACGTATTGATTGAAAAATAATTAATCCTCTAAAGTAAACCTAATGAATTTCTCCACATCACTAAGGAATGTTATCAGATCCTTTGCATTATTAGAAGATGTTATGTTGCAAGGTTTTTTATTGCCACAAACAGAAAAGTGCCAATATAATGGTCAATGGATACTGAAGCCAACATATTGATATGGAGTCCTGTTAGTCAGGAGCTTTAAATCTTCCTGCTGGTGCATGATTTGTTACTTGGGATGCAATTCTAAAGATTAAAGCTCAGATGTGCGTTCAGTTGAAGGGGGGAGGATGGAATGATTGAAGTCATGCTCTCTAGAAGATAGTCTATCTACCCTTCTCTCTGCTGAACAGATGGGAGAGTCTGGACTTCTTCCTAACTCACCAACCAAGAGGAAGGTATTGGGAAGAGGTCCATGAGCATAGTAGCTTGCTAATATCTGGATCAGAGAAATAATCTGGCAGGATTTGTCAGAAGATATATTTCTTTTACTCACTTCCCTGGGAATCAAATGTATTTTTGTTGAACATTAGAAGGTAAGAAGAGTCATGCTGGATCAGACCAAGGGTCTATCTAGTCTAGCAGTCTGTTCATTCAGTAGCCTACAAGTAGGACGTGAGAGCAATATCACCTTCCTGATTGTGTTCTTCATTAACTAGTGTGCAGAGGCATACTGCCTCTGATACTGGCAGTATTGTATAGCCATCAGGACTAGTAGCCATTGAATATTTTTGTGTTAGACACCATTACCCAACTACCACCACCACTGCTACAATGCCCCACCACAACAGTAGCTCCAGGGCATTGTGGAGGATGTAAAAAGCCAACACAGCTGCCAACACAGCTACTGCTGCTGCCACTTGTAGCTAAGGATGTCCAGATTTTGTGAAATTCGTCCCATGTGTGTTTCGTGGATTGTGCAGTGTTGTTCATTCTGGCATCCTTTCACAGATGGATTCTATTTTTTATTATTCGTTATGCAGAAAAATACAAAAATGATTCCGTAAGAGAGTATTAATGTAAATTTAGGCAATTTACGTTAATATGTGACATTTAATGTACTGACCCCCATTCCATTCAACTTTTTTCCACATGAATTTTGCAGTCTCAACAGAAATGTGCACATTTTCCTACAAATAAATTTGCATAAATTCAGGAAAGTAAAAGTAAAAAAGATCCGAATGTCAACTGGATCTGTGCAGCCTGAGGAGGCCAGTCTGCAGTGGATTCCCTTAGTTGGATTCTTAGAAACCCAAACTCATTTTAGTCCATCTTGAATTTCTCCAGTATCCCTATATGTAGCAGCAGCACCCTGCAAAAAAATTCTTTGGAAAGAAGAAATAGGCTGTGCCACTCCTGCTGCTAGCAGTAAACCCCATCTCTGAGAAAGTATTGGAGAATTCATTCTATTCTATTCCATTCCATACCATTTCTTTACCACCCGGTTGCCAAATATTTCCTCCTCCACCCCTCCTCCCCAGAGAAATGTGGTGAAATGGTCCCCCTACAATGTCTCTGCCCACAAATAGGGCAGAGAATTCTGAGAGGCTATTTGTGCCCAGTTGTCTTTGGAACTCATGGAGGACATGGTTTCTGTGCTTGGTGGACTGGAGTTGTGCTGTACGGGAAACATTTGGCTAACAGGGAGAGAGCAAACCAGGCAGCAGAAAAGCCAAGGAGTTCTACATGCAGTGACATATGGTTCCTGCTCAGAAGTCTTACTACCTATGTTAGATTAGCAATACGGGAATTGGGGTGTCAGGGAGTCACAAGGGTGATAGGAAAATCAGGTGACAGGGAGAACCGGGTAAGTAAGGTGAGGGCGAGTTATTCAAGGTTTCACTGAACAAAACAAAGAAGTGGGCCATCAAAGGGAATAGAAAGGAGAAAAGTGTTCATAGTATGGGAATAGGAGAGTCCAGAATAGGAGAATCCATGTGCATAGATAGGGCTGGAAGAAGGATCAAATGGGATTTCACCAGCAGATGTATGTAGAATGAAACATATCAAGAAGAGCCTTGCTTATGTTAAATGTTAGCAAGAGCAGCAGAAGCGATGATGACACAGACATACCTTTTGCATTTTAGAAGCTGTCATGACTTGCATTCACCACAGCATTTCAGCCCAGGTTTTGTCAAATGGGACTGGACTGTGTGTGCCACTGCCTGGCTCTGTCCAAATGAAAGAAGTGATCATGGACATCACAAGGCCAGAGCCTGTCATGTGACAAGCCCCAGGCCTACCAAAGCTTTCAAGCCAGGCTTGCTGCTTGGTCTGTGCAACAAATAGATGGAGCTTAATTGCTGCAGTCCCCCTCATACAAGCTGGCTCCGCCTCAGTCTGGTTTGGGTGTTCCTAGATGTGTTTGCATAAGAACCAGCCCCTGTACTATGAAGTAAGTGGCATTGCCCTGTGTTCAGCATTCAGTGGCCTGAGTAATCACACCCATAGGTGGGAAATGTCAGACCCAATTGTCTAAGAGCCAGAGTAGAAGTGAAATCGGGATTCAAATTGGCCACACATTTTTAAAAAGTAGTAATTAGCAGCCTCAGGTACAGGATAGTCACTTACACATCACCAAAGGAGAGGAAATGCTTCACTTAAAAAGAGGAAAATTAAATTTACATATGCTGATTTATATTATAGTTGCAAATTTAAAAAATAATTACTATGGGCTTTCTACATGAGGCATTTGTCATGTGTTTGTTATTCCCTACTCACAATTGTTTACAAATCTTTAGACAACATGTCCCTCTAGTTTTGCTTCCATGTCTAACCAGCACTTTTGGTGAGTTGTTTAGAGCACGGAAACTACGGCATTTAATTGTGAAAGTGAAATCAAGCATGATTTCCTCTTGTGTATTTGCACTATTCTGCTATAGCACTGTGCCACCTAGAGGTCATGTAGTGGAAAAACAGGAAATGAAATGCTCTTCGTGTAGTGTTTTGATCTCAGTTCTGCAATGCAACCGAAAGTAGATATAGTGGATTAGCAGCTAATTGACAGCCTCATGTAGAAAAGCCCTAGAACTCAAATAGAAACATAATGCAGCTCACCATAATGTGGAAGACACTGACCAGTCCAGGTGCTAACTGTTGATGGGCAACTTCAAGTCCCTCTGCTCTTGGCCTTCAAATAGAGAATTATGCTCTGTAAAGTAGGACACAGAACCATCCTATCCAGGCGGTTGCAGTAGATGAGGAAGGGATGCTTAACCATTTTCTTTGATGTGTAGGCCTCCAACAGTTGCTACTAGCTCTGCAGGGAGATAGGAACAGAGGAACAATTTCCATCATGGTATGACTATGACAGGAAAGGGTTAAAATGCTCTCTCCCTCAACCACACTTCCCCGATTCTCAGAGCAGCTGCCTGGGTCTGCTGCTGAATAGAAAGATAAGTGTGGGAGATCCTAATCAATTTGACTCAAGCTATAACAGTTGGGAACACTAAATGAGGCATTGTCCCATTTTTCTCGGACATTAAAAGGCCAGAGTTCCGAGGTTTATTCCAGGAGTGGATTTTCAAAAAATCCAGCTAAGCTTTGGAGAGGAGCCAGTAAGTCACTCTGAGATAGTTTGCAAAGGCATAACTACCGATTTAAGGTATACGAAAAATGTCCTATATCCTACCTGAATCCTTTAGACTAAAATATGTTTTCTAGCATGCGAAATAAAAGGCACTTTCCTCAAAGAAGGTTTTTTTTGTTGTTGTTGTTGTTTTGGACAGGAGTTGATTATGTTACCAAGAAAAGCCATTTATCTACCTCGGGGGCTTTGTGTATTTTTTAAAAAAGCTTTCCTGGAATCTCACCATTTCCATTTTTTGCTTCAGTGCCTCAGGAGTTGTTCAACCACAGACTGTATGATCCTTTACTCTGAAGTAAATCCCACTGAGTTTAATGAGACTTACTCTGAAGTAAGTGTGCAAGGGCTGCAGCCTAAAGGTATTTTGTCTTTGTAGCATATTTGCTTGTCTAGACAAACTATTCCCTGCACTTGTCAGACGATCCACAATACTCATGTGTACTTTTCATTATTTTCAGGCAGTGTGATTGGTGGAGTTATTAGCAAGACCTGGTTCACATGAGTGAAAACAGTTGTGTGAGAAAATCATGTTTCAAAGACAGACATATAGCAAGACTTTTCATGGCATACAATAGGCTCAGGCAGGCAGAAAGCAAAGTCAGCATTATGGGTTTAGGCAACTAATGTAAAATAAAATAAAAAGTATATTTTCAATACAACGTCAGCACATTCCAAACAAAAAGGGAAATAATCAATACTTAATTGAGGCAATTACATTGTTGCATGAATGGCACTGAACACATTTTCAAAGCACAATTCTATACATGTCAATGGGACATATTACAAGGAAATCATATATATCAGCATTCCCCAAATTGATGCCGTCATATGTATGTTGGACTACAACTCCCATAATCCCCAGACTACATATACCAGCTTTTCTCAATCTAGTGTCCTCCAGATATTTTGGATTACAACTCCCTGGCTGGGGGTGATAGGCGTTGTAGTCTAGCACCTCTGGAGGACACCATGTTGGGGAAGGTTGGAATACAGGATACAGCCATGCAGTGCACTCCTGACCAGATATACTCAGAAGAAATATCCAGTATGGAGCTTACTCCTTGGTAAGTGTTTATAAGATTGCATCCTTAGAAGGAAATTGCTCCTAATGGGGTTTACTCTTAAGTACATGTGTATAGGAAGTGTGGTTCCTGCTAGATAAATGTATATTCCTAGAAGGGAATCTGTTTCTCCAGGCCGGCTCTCCCATGAAGTGGGGTGAATCCTTAGACAGGTGACAGATCTAGAAGGGTAATGGATTGCTCCCTGCTTGCCTTGCCAGGAGATCCACCTAGCACCTGCTGCCACCAGGAGCTCTACCATCACCACCACCACCAGGGTCAGGCTGAAGTGACTGGCTGTTCTACAGAGCTCCACCCGCCCCTTTCCTGGTGCAGCAAATGCCATATCAGGAAAGCAGCCCACATTGCTCTCTGAAGTGGCAGCCACCACCTACCTTATGCCTCATTCTGAGGACCTCACATAGAAGCATAGGGGGGCATGAGCACCAAATGCCACAATAGGAAAACAGCCAGCATGGCTCTCCAGAATGGTGGACCAGTGCCTCGTTGTAACGGGTTGTCAGACTGAGGCATTGGTCTGGCCAGCTAACACTCTGGAGAGCCACAGCAGCCACTCCCAGCCACAGCAGTAAAACAATTGAACAGTACAGCTGTCTGGAGTGCCTCTGAGGACCACTCAGAGCAAAGCATCAGGTAGATGGACTCTCTGGGAAGACCCATCAGCTGGTTCCCCAGAGAGATCAGGAGACTCATATGTCTCACTTTGAGGGATCCTTCCTCAGAGTGAAGGATTCTGGGTTAAGTGACCTTAGAAACTGCCTGTTCTGTGTCACCACAGGCACTCCCCAAGGCCACCTTGCCACCAATGCCTTGCTCTGAAGAAGGACCACTCAGAATAAAACTTTACTTGGGAAGGAGGACATGGTGGAGTAGGAGGTGTCAGGAGGAAGTGGTGAAAGGGGAAGTGTTGTAGCCGGGAGACAGGAGAAGGAAGACATGCCCTCCTATTTCAGGCAGCACTGACAATCTAGGTCCTTTTCACCGTTCTATGAATCACAAGATAGTCTGTGTTAAACAGATAAGAATATATAAGATATTACAGTTTGGATCTAAGCCAAAGCTAATGGTGCTCTTGGGAAATAAAACCATTTCCCCTTAATTACATGCTAAAGAAAAATTTAGTGATTTATCCCTGATCCATCCATCTATCTATCTATCTATCTATCTATCTATCTATCTATCTATCTATCATCTATTCCTTGATCTAATCGTAATGATCAGATATAGGTTATATCAAGACACTTAAGAGGCAATGACTCAGCTGGTTTATTGGGCTGATGATGCAATGGCATGTCAGAAATACAAATGTGAAGAAGTGTTTCTGTGGATGTGATCTTTAGCAGTTCATCCGTCTTCTTGGCAAAAAACCTTCACGGTTCTCTACTGAAAAGTTCATAGACACGCTGAGGCATTTTGGATGCAGCATGATAGGGCGAAAGAGATGGAAATGAAATCTCAAGGGTGCACACACACAAAGAAATGTTATTGACCCAATGCCTTTTGAACACACTTCTTCAGGGGCCCTGAAAAAGCACACCATCGTGTTTTCTGATGCGCTCTGTACCCGAAAACAGGCATTCAGAGCACACTTGTCTGGGTGATGAGCCTTTTACATGCCCATTTCCTGCATAAACTCTCTGAACAATCACAGACCAGCATTTCAGCATCTTAGCTTCCTCTTGCTCCACTTACACCTTAGCTGCCATTAAAAATGGCAGGTTCAACATTGAGGAACTGCCCAGAGCTCAGCAAGGAAAAGGGAGTTGGGGCTTCCTCTACTTGCTGACAAAATCTATCAGTGAGACTTTCTCCAGTTAAACTGATTGTCTTGATCCATTCTAGCCTGGGTTCTGGCACTGCCTTGAATACTCTAGTAGATTATCTATGCTGGGAACTGGAGTGTCTCCTGTTGGTTCTGCTGGACTTCTCAGTGGCATTTGATACCATCAAACAAAATATCCTTCTGGACTATCTGACAGGAATGGGACTAGAAGGCACCATTTTGTGTCTATACTCCCAGTCTACATCCTTTCTGCCCATTAGGCTAATGGTGTCCCCCTGGCGTGAGGGTTCTAGTATTGCCTGGTTATTGCTACACACATGTGGGTTTTCTTCTGCTGATGCTGCATTGTCCTCTGCTGGTGTATGTAGGATTTACTAGCAATCTGATCCTTGTCCAACAGGATTAGCCTCAAGGATAGGATTGCACTGTTAGTATAGTAGTCTATTGTCTATAAGAAAAAGGCAATGAGTAAACTCCTAAGTATCCCTTCTAAGATGTTGTTGTGTATCTGTTTTACTGGTAATCTTGGACTATTTGTTCAATATCAACTGAACAATATTAAACTGCTAAACATTTTAATATAATTGACCTCAATGAGACTTACAGTGCAATCCTGAGGAGGAATAAATTTACTCAGAAGCAAATTTTACCAATCTCAATGGGGGCTTACATCCAGGAAAGTAGGTATGAGATTGCATGCTTAATCAAGTTTAATTTTCTTTGGATTGCATCCAATAAATGCAAAAGCTTTGAAAAGCAAGAATCAAGGAAACTGAAGCTCAAAGTCTTTGCTTTGTTTTTTAATCTTATAAATTCTAACCAGTTTCACTATTTTGGGGTGCTGGTCTAAGCATATTTGAGAATAACAAGTCTGGGGAAATAATGTTTAAAAATGAGTGCTCTATATATATATACCAATTGTCATTTCACATCCCCAGTGTCCATGCAAATTACATGCAAATAATGTCAGTAATATGAATCTGAATATGCAAAATAATCTTACCGTTGGTGCTTATTAAATTGCCCACTACAACTTTAATGTGATGCTTTGAATAATTTAAATCATTACCTTTTCCCTAAAATACTAGGCAGTTTCCCAAATGGATGAAAATTCTAATAGCTATGGCAACATGTCCAAATGTCATTGTTCAGTAGTATATTTACATGTATTTATGCTTAAACAGAACCAAGCATGGAGTGCACACTGTCCATTGCTTTTATGTATTTTATTCAAAATTTCACAAGTTTTTTTTTGCAGATAATATAGACGCACAGCACAAACTCTTACTTTCAAATCTCATTGGGATAATTGGCCAGGATGTACCATATTTGCCTGTCAAATAGAACTTCATAATTTTAAAGTTATTTACTCAGCGTACAGTCTTCCAGATCCAATTAATTCAGTAGCTATTAACAAATGATAGGAATTAATTAAACCCTTATGTAATTATGCTTGATAGTGATAATAATTAAACCAAATGAGCTCATCATTATGATGGGGATGATTTCTACACATTGCAAATATCAATTCTCAGGTACACTGCAGTCAGACTCCAATGAGATTGATCACTGATGCTTTCAGAGACATCTTTAGCACCATTTACTATGGGCTCCTCTACATAGCCATGTGCTGTGTTTCATTGAGATTCCTAAATGCACAGTACAAATCCCTCTGCTTAGTTGCACCATAGTAAGACTGTTCCTGTTTTGCTATATGCGTGGGCATATGCTTGATAACTTTCACACACAGATCCAACAGGGAGGGAGATCCACACTGAGGACTGGTGGCTTGTCAAATCTTGCCCTTTGATCTAAAAATTGCCAAATTCAACACTTACACTCTTAGCCAGTATGGTGTTCCCCATCTCTTGGTACATGCAGCCCTCCAGACGTTGGTGCACTGCACCATCATAGCCAATGGTTAATGATGACAGGAGATGCAATCCAACAACATCGGTCAGCAGCAGTCAGAACTGTAAAAGAGCTTTCCAAGGCACTGAACCCTGGGTTCAGCCCCTTGGACAGCTCCTTTAGAGTTCAGACTAAAACCCAGAGCAGATTCACAGCCCCAAAGACATTGGAGTCACCAGCCTCCATTGGCACCAGCTCTAAACAATTGTGGACAATATTGGCTATCTATGAACATACCTGATAGACTCTATTTTTTGGACTTCTTCTTAACAGCTGATGCCGTATCATAGACTGCCCTTTTACAAATCCTTCTCTACTGGAACAATAAAAATAATTACATGTTAAGGATTTTATTTTTTTTTATTGGGGAAAATTCACTATTGCACAAGAAGGCTGAAAATCATCAAAGAATCTTGTGGCACTACTGGAAGAACAAATGTATCATTATCATTATCATTATTATCTCTCTTTTCTTATTTGTGGCAGTTTTTGTAGATGAACATGACAGGCTTTGCCAAGTCATACTGTCTTTTACTGACTATTGCACATGTTTTAAGTATGTGCTATTATTATTATTATTATTATTATTATTATTATTATTATTACATTTATATCCCATCTTTTTTCTTCTTGCAAGGAACCCAAGGCAGTTCACAAGTTCTCCTTTCCATATTATTTTCACAATAACACAGTGAGATAGATTAGGTTGAGAGTCAGTGACTGGCCCAAAGTCACCCAGTGAGCTTCATGGCCGAGTGGGGACTGGAACCCAGATCTCCCAAGTCCCAGTCCAGCACTCCGACCACTACAGTAAATTGGCTTATGGCATAATATTTTGTGGACTACAATCCACTTCAGCAGCGTGGGATATAGCCTTCGGATGGAAAGTACATATGCACATGGTTGGGCTGGAAAGGATTGTAAGCAGTGAGGTCAAACAGAACTGAAATGCAGAAAATACAGAGAGTGCTACCGTAATTACTTTATTAAATGGCCATTCACAACACAGCTGTTGGATAATGCATCTCTTTATGAACTGTAGTTCAACAGTTTTGTGTTGAAATTTGTGTTTGAAGTTTCTTTGTTCAACAATAGTCACCTTAAGGGACTTGACGCTGTGTCCTGGGAGGTTGAAGTGTTCCTCCCTGATGACTGAATATTGCCTTTGCTGATGTCAGATAAATGTCCATTTATTCTTTTGTGTAGAGACTGGCCTGTTTGTCCTGTGTAGTACGGAGAAGGGGATTGATGCCAGAAGATGGCACATATCACATTGGAAGATGAGCAACTGAATAAACTTCTATTGACATAGGTGACATTGTTAGGTCTTGTAATAGTGTTCCCAGGGCAGATATGGGGACAGAGTTGGCATCTGGGTCTGCAATAAGACCTGAAAGACCAGAGCTGGGGGCAACAGAGAGGGGGCAGATGGAGCAGAGCAGATAAAGATTAATGCTCCAATCCTATACCATGTACCAAAGAGTAAATCCTATTGAAAACTGTAGTTCTTTCTTACTTCTGAGTGGGCATGTCTACGATTGCACTAAGTCACGTATCAAGGGCTAGTAGGCATGATAGCAGTGTATTACCTCCACTATCAGAGGCAGTATGCCATTTCCTGAGGAACATGTCCTGCTTGTGGTCTTCCCATAGGTATCTGGTTGGCCTCTGGAAGAACAGAATGTACTGGATTTCATTTGATTCATTTCAGTTATTACATTTCTGTCTGGGCGGTTTAGAAAGATTAAATCCTAAAAATACAATATAATAACATAATAAAACCATTTACATACAAAAATATAAAACGATTTTACACAGTAACACCCATTAAAATCTTTATCATATGCTGTCAAATGCCTGGGGGTAGAACAGCTATACTACAGAGGCAAATGCTCCTGGAGTATCACATTTTAGCCAGTATGGCTCCCCTTGTTGCAATTCTGCAGGCCCTCTCCCTCCATGCATGACCCCCTACTATCATCTTTCTAGCCTATGCAACTGACTGGACCTAGCGTAGGCTGCATAGCTAATTTGCTTTAATAAGCTGGTGGGGTCTTTGTCTCTCCCCCTCCCCCAGAAGAAAGGATAACAACACCTGAATGCTGTCTCAGAGCAATAGCTCTGAGGATTATGCTACCAGAGCATTGCTTTTTGTCTGTCATCTCTGAATTTGGTGTGCTGGAACACAGGTGGAAAGAGCTATATCAGTGTAATCTGAATACAGAATGTCATCGCCTTCTTACTTCCAGTAAAGATGAAAATAGGATGCCATTTAAAATATGGTTGTTGATTTTAGAAAGACTCTTCTGAGACAGAACAAGATATTTCTGAAAAGTTGAATGGGAAATTTTGCTTCAAAATGTCATTTGCAATCTTAAAAAGAGGAAGCTGAGAAACCAAATGTTTGGTGTTCTCAACCTCAAGCGTTCAATCAAAGGCTAATAAAAAAAACTTTAGTGAGCAAAGAATTCAATAAAAGCACAGCAAGGGAACACTTGACAAAAGAAAGATGTGAAATCAAGTACATTTGGAAGACAGTCTGAGAGTAAAGTATTGAAGGAATATGAATGTTTTCCTATTATAGCTCTTCTGGGATGCCACATTTTGTATATTAGCAATGAAAGAAAATACTGATGTAGAGATCAACATTTAAATCATTGAAGGCTTTTCTGAGGTGTTACTATACTCTTTGTTCCTACACTGACCACTTTGGCAATCCCAAAGTACATATTTTTCTTCTTTTGAATAGGACAAATGCTTCAAAAGATATCAAACCTCCTCCCCTACTGCCCCATAAACTTGGAAGGAACTGCCTCCAGGAACCCCTGTGTCATGCTACTTCACTTATTTGTTTCAAATCCCTCCTTATCTCCCATGTTTCTCATAAGGCCTTTGGCTCAATCCCCATGCTATACTGCAACCCTCCAGATGTTGTTGAACTACAACTCCTATCATCAACAACCACTGATCATGTTGGCTGGGTTGATGAGAGTTAGAGTCCAAAACATCTGGAGAGCACCAAATTGGGGAAGGCTGCCCTACCACAAGTAAGCCTAAGCATGTCTAACAGAAATAATTGCTTATTCTTTCCAAATTTACGCTGCCTCCACTTGTTAACTGGTTAAAGAAGAGAAAGCATGGAGTAGCAATAAGTGGAAAATTCTTGCAATGGAAGTAAGTAAGTAGTAGGATCCCACAAGGATCAGTATTGGGACTGGTACATTTTCATAAATCATCTGGAATTAGCAGTGAGCAGTGAAGTGGTCATGTTTGCTGATGATGCCACATTATTTAGGGTGGTTAAAACAGAAAGGGATTGCAAGGTGGTCCAAAGGGATCTCTCCAAACTGGGAGAGTGAGCATTAAAAATGGCAGATGTGGTTCAATGGAAGTGTAAAGTGATACATTTTGGGGCACCCCCCCCCCCCAATTTCATCTATACACTGATGGGATCTGAGCAAATAGTGACTGACCAAGAAAGAGTTCTTGGAGTTGTGGTCAACAGCTTGATGAAAATGCTGATGTGGTGTGTGAAAAACACAAATTCCAGGTTAGGCATAATTAGGAAAGGAATTGGAAAATAAAGTTGCCATGATCATACTGCCCTTTTAAAAAATCTACGGAGTCACCACACTTGGAGTACTGTGAATCGTTCTTATCACTGAACCTCAAAAAGGATCTCATAGGATTGGGGAAGGTGCAGAAAAGGGAAACCAAAATGATTAAGTGTCTGGAGCAAGACCCCTCGGAGGAGAGGCTAAAACATATGGGATTGTTTAGTTTAGAAAAAATGAAAGTAAGAGGGACATAGCAGGGGTGTACAAAATTATGAATGGTGTGGCAAAAGTGGATAGGGAGACATTTTTCTTTCCCTCTCATAATACTAGAACCCAAATTCATCCAATGCACCTGATTGGTGTGAGTTTTCAGGGCAGGTAAGAAGAGTACATCTTCACACAGTGCATAGTTAAACTATGGAATTCTCTACCACAAGATGGTAGCGATGGGCACCAATTTGG
Source organism: Anniella stebbinsi (assembly GCA_029215795.1). Classification (NCBI taxonomy): domain Eukaryota; kingdom Metazoa; phylum Chordata; class Lepidosauria; order Squamata; family Anniellidae; genus Anniella; species Anniella stebbinsi. The sequence goes on from JARDYH010000003.1 coordinate 196,580,013, forward strand.
ATGGCTTTAAAGGGGGATTGGACAAATTCATGGAGGAAAAGGTATCAATGACTACTAGTCCTGATGGCTACATACTATCTTCAGTATCAGAGGCAGTACACCTTTATACAACAGTTGCTGGGAAACATAACTGAAATGGTGCTTTTGCACTCATGGGGGGGAGAGAGAGAGAGAGAGAGAGAGAGAGAGAGAGGCCTCCTCCACACGAGACGTTTAATGAGCCTTGAAGGCTCATTAAAAAAATTTACCTCCACAAGCACGGAGCGCAAAACGGGCGTACAGGCGCGTTATCTCCCCGATAATGCGCATTTTCGAACGCGCGTTAAATAGCGACTTTTATTTTGCTCCGGCCGTTAAAGCGCATTTTCGCGGTGTGAACAAGCGATTACGCGCATTAACTGCTTGTAAAGCGCTTTTTGGACATGAATTAATGCGCTTCACCGCCTCTCGCCGCCTCCGGTGCAGAGGGATTAGGAGTAAAAGCGCCTCCGCGATAATGCGCATAATCGCGGAACCGGGCGCAAAAGCGCATCCTTGTGGAGGGGGCCAGAGAGAGAGAGAAAGCGCTTGCATGCTGGGAGTTATAGGACTTTTTCTGTCTAAACATGCATAGGATTGAACCTTTAGTTAGTGTATACTAGCTTTCCTCAATCTGGTTCCCCCTAGATGTTTTGGATTACAATTCCCATCAGCCCTAGCCAACACAGCCAATGCTGGATATTTTGTGATATCACTGCCCTTATTATAAAATAATAATAATAATAATAATAATAACGATTTATTTCTTACCCGCCTCTCCATCTAGATCGAGGCGGGGAACAACAGCATGATAAAATACATAAAACTAATTAAAACATGACAAATATTATTAAAACTGCATTAAAACATCCTAAAACATCATTAAAACATCCTAAAACATCCTAAAAACATTCTAAAAATCAATGACTTGTCCTAGAATGATTTCCTTCATCTTGGAAACACTGGTGAATACTCTCTAGAGCAGGCTTCCCCAACCTAGTACCCTCCAGATGTTTTTGACTACAATTCCCAGCATGCCTGACCATTGGCCATGATGGCTGGGGCTGATGCAAGGCAAGGTTCACATTCAGTCTGCAGTTATGCTAGGTAAAGAAGAGCACAGCAAACAGAGACTAATAGCACTTTGGACAGCGCTTTGCAAGAGCTGCTAGGCTGGGATGGTGTTTCATGGAAAGAACTTATGTTCTAGCAAGAGACTAGCAGCAATGGAGGGCTTAAGTATGTTGGTCATCTCGGTCCCTGAGAAGCTGCACCTCCTCCTGGATGCTGACTGAAACTTTAAAAGGCTCATGCTCGTTTTGGTAGCCTTAAGCTCCTATGTTTCTGAGGGATATGAGAGGCTTTGGGAAAGCCGTTCTTGGAGGTTAGGGTTGATGGGAGGGATGAGTCCTTAGACTTAGGGGATCTTAAAGGTCCTGTCTGGAGTATGGTGACCAGTATCTTGTTGAACTCAGAGTCCTCTTTGAGGTGACACTGATCTTCCAGACTTGTGATTTCTAAGACAGCACCATCTGCCAGCAATTTCAGCTTGGGCTGAGCTTTCCTTATCCCTGCCCACCCATATCTCATATAGGGAAAGGTTGGGGGACCATATAACAGATGTGACATTGCCAGCTGTGAGAGAGACACCTGACTGCTGGCTCTTCTGGTTGAGAACAAATCCTTTAACAGAGAGTGCTAGAAAACTGCTGTGTGGATACTACATTAATCTAAGTGGTGAAGAAATGTATTCTGCTTCTCTTCTCATTTCTTTCTTTCACCCTTAAATTGGTAGATCCGCTCACTCCTGGCAATTTCATGGTATTAAAGCTGGGGACATTCATTATTCTCAGCATACATTCGTCTTCAGTGTTATTTTTACAGCATGTGCCTCCTCATAATCCATCCTGGCTCTCCTTGAAGTGCAAGAGTCAAATGGAAGTCTGCAAAACAAATATCCCAAAGTCAGTAGCACATAACTCATTTGGCAAGGAGTACAAATAGAAAACAGCAAGTGACTGAAGCCTGCCCATCCTTGCCTGTGCATACTCTGCTTTGAACCCTTGAACTTCTTGTAATGCAAAGCTTTTGTATGAAGGCAGCTCTCCTTCTCCTTCCATTTACCCTGCCATTAAAATGATAGAACTGGGGGAACACTGGAAGAAGTTTCCCCCCAAAATAGAAACCTGCTGTATCTTTCATTCAACTGTATGGTGCCCCTCATCTTTGTTTCAGTATCACTACAATTCCCTGCATTTCCTCCTTGTTCTCCTCCTACACCTCATTTTCAAGGTTCCCAAGTTGGAGGGGAGGCAATATGATCATGAGGACCTGGAGCCTGGGGAGAAGGTGGATGGAGGCTGAAGGTTGTCTGCGCAGATGTTTACCTATCAATAATCTCAACTGTCCTTCCACTGAAGGAAGGACAGTCTTTACAGTTGTGCTCAGTGCAAGCATGGAACCTCACACTGCAACTGCACAGTGGCTTTACTCATAGTTGGGTTTTATTTTTAAAAACACAGCATTGCCACAACGCCACCAGTGGATTGCTGGAGGAAGAGGAGGAGGGCAAATGGAAGGTCCTTCAGTGGAAGGTCCTCATTTTTTTCTGTGCTCCTCATGCTTTGCACCAATATGAAGTTTTTAGAGAGTTCTTTCCAGTTCCGGCTCCAGGTTTTGGAGGGACGTTGGAAATGACACCCTCAGTGGGAGCCCACCCTCAATGACTCTACCTTCTTATAAGCATTGCTGCCAGCTCCTTCTTCTCCTTCTCCTCCTCTTCCTCCTCTTTGCCTATTTGCCATGAAGAAAGCCAATGGGCAAACATAGAGCAGCATCTGCTTCTCCTCCTTCAAACCTCCACCATTGTCTGGGCTAGAGCAAGTGGAGGGCAAACAAGCAGTCACAATGGTGAAAAGAAGGAGCAGGTCCAGGAGCTATTTTCAGTAGCCCCCTTACTAAGTAGTTGGCCCTCAGCAAGTGCCCAGCCATGCTGACCCTTGACACTAACCATGACTCTTACTTTTAAAAGTGTACCTTTGACTGGGCATCCAGCATAATCTGGCACACAGTGAACTTTGCTTACAGTCATTTATTCCAATGGAATTTCAATGTTTTTAACTCATCCTTCTTTCCCCCTTTTGTCTTTTCTCACGTCTTCTACCCAGTGCCAGATCACCTATTGATGGAAGCATCTGTGTGTTTCTCCAACTCTTTGGTGGGACACTTCAGATGCTCACACCCACTGAAACCAATGGCATTACAAGCCATCATGAAATTACTCTGATCTGAATAGCGAAACAGAAAGAAGTGGATATAACTTGTTAGATATGCAGTGTTTGGAAATGTCCAGGTAATCTGTGGCTTGTTAAATACTGACAGTTCTCTAATGCACAAGACTGCTTATCTTGTTAAGCAATTATGCTGGGTTAATTGATTTGATTTGCTTAAGTGTTAACTCTGCATTAGATGTGAAATGAACAGCAGAACTGATTTCAGGTCCAGCCTATGTGCCTCATCAACTGTTCCACACAGTTGTTAACAGTCTACTGAAGTTCTTCCTAGTATGCAATGAGGTATACACCAATCTGCTGGTAGCAGCTGGACCAATTTACCTTATTCCAGAGAGCATAGAGTTGAAGTGGGGAAAGCCCAGAGAAAGGCCCTGAGATGATGAAATTCTAGGGCAGAGCTTCCATGTGATATATTTACCTGTTGGAACACTTAATCTCTGAGGTATATCATAACAGAAGTCTAGAATGGTATACTAGAAGGGCCATGAGAAATGGTGCTATTGCTGCTAATGAGTACCCCCCTCAGAGGTTACTTGTTCTTTCATTCTATTTGGAGCTCTAATTGCAATTGCTCCAATTTGTATCACACCCAGATTTTCTTCATTTTCTCCATTAAACATTTACTAAGCAATACCTCTCAGGCTTTAAAGCCAAAAATGCAGAGCTGTAGGGGGACCAGAAGCACCACTTTTTGTTTCTGTGCTTCTCTATCACACCCAAAGTGGAACTCTCATAACTCTTTCTGTGCAAGATGCCCTTTCATTGGGAGGCTTTATTTCACAATGATGGATGGGGAGGTTATTTTTTTTAAAAAAAAAATACATCCCTTTTGGTTGTAATAAAGATGGTCATTTTCCCTGCTAAATGCCACTGCCAGTGGCATTCATGTTAATTCTGCTTGGCAGTGCTTAGAAATAGGTTTGCGGAAATAATTAGAGTTCCTTCTTCCAATCTAGCCCTTCACATATTACTCACATGATGGGGAGGACAACATGCATGTAAGGGGGAGCAGGGACACATTCATAGTCCCACCCCCAGTTTCAGCCTTACTGCTGATCCTGACTGTAGCTGATCATGTTAAGCACAATGAAAAATGTGGACATCTGTAGGTGGGGCTCAGATGATGCCTCCTTCACTTGGGTAATGCATGAAGGGGGCTTCTGTCATTTCAGTTAGTGGAGAGCCAGGGTAGTTTAATGGGTATTATTATTTATTTATTACATTTATATACCACACCAAAACCGAAGCTATGGAGTTGAACTTGGGCTGGGGGACTTGGGTTCAAATCATTACTTAGTCATCAGGTTCATATGGTGTCCATGTAGTAGTCTCTTATCCTAGCCTACTGCATGTGATTACTGAGATGACATAATGTGATAACAACCTAATTTCCTGAGCTCCTTGGAAGAGGCATAAATATGTAAAGATCAGGATGATGCTTTATTTATACTTTCTTCATCCACTAAATTTCCCATGGACCAGATCTGCCTGCACATCACAACATTTATTCTCTGGTCTCGGGGGACTTTTCCTGACATACTGGCTCCCCAAGCATTCCATGCCCTTGATATCAGTTCTTCATTGCCCCCTCTCCCATGTGCCACTTTACTATATTGTATATTTTTCTCATAGTTTTCAGGTTGTTAATTGTCTCCTGTTTTGTAGTTTTATGTCATGTTTGCAACCTCTGTTTACATCATTTAAACCTCGTTATTTAAGCACTTTTTGATTCTGTGTTGTGCACTGCCAAAGAATCAGTCACTACTAAAACTTTTTGAACATGCAATTTAGAGGGAGGTGTCTCAGATTTGCCCAATTCCTGGATCAAATCAAGCTGATTTGGACAGATTCAGGAAATGCCCAAATTGAAGCAGAATTCCTTTGAAGCAGACTGAATGTGAATCTGAACACCTGCTGGATATTCACGATTCGGAGAAACATAGAGACACAAACAGTGTATCTGCAAAAATTGATGATTTTTTCTCCAAGTTCTCCATATAAGAAAATGCCATGGTGAGGAGGGACAGGGGGAGTGTGACCCTGTTGGTTCTCTTGGACCTCTCACCGGCTTTCAATACCATCGACCATGATATCCTTCTGGATAGGTTGTCTGGGCTGGGAGTTGGAGGCACTGTGCTGCAGTGGTTCCACTCCTATTTGGATGGCCGATTCCAGAAGGTGGTGCTGGGGGATTATTGCTCTGTGTCGTGGCACTTAAGCCATGGGGTTCCACAGGATTCTATTTTATCCCCTATGCTGTTTAACATATACATGAAGCCGCTAGGAGAAGTTATCCGGAGATGTGGGCTGAGTTGTCATCAATATGCAGATGACACCCAGCTCTACCTTTCCTTTTCATCAAACCCAGTGCCTGGGCATGGTTGTGGACTGGATGAAGGCTAACAAACTGAGACTCAATCCAGACAAGACGGAGGTTCTGTTAGCGGGTGGTTCATCTGTCTGGCAAGGTGATATTTACCCTGTTCTGGAGGGGTTGCACTCCCCCTAAAGGATCGGGTCCGTAGTTCGGGGGTGCTCTTGGATCCAAAACTGTCACTTGAGACGCAGGTGAACTCGGTGGCAAAGAGGACCTTTTATCAGCTTAGGCTAATATACCAACTGTGCCCTTATCTGGACAAAGATAGCCTAGCTACAGTTATCCATGCTCTCATAACCTCTCGTTTGGATTACTGCAATGCGTTATACGTGGGGCTGCCTTTGAAAATGGTCCGGAAACTTCAGCTGGTACAAAACAGGGCAGCACATTTGCTAACAGGGACATCACACCAGTCCTTTTCCCACTTTACTAGCTGCCAGTCAAGGTCTGGGCCTAATGCAAAGTGCTGGTACTAACATTTAAAGCCCTAAATGGCTTGGGCCCAGGTTATCTGAAGGAAAGGCTCCTCCCATATGTACCTGTCCAGACCCTAAGATCATCCACAGGGGTCCTTCTCCATGAGCCCCTCCCAAAGGAAGACAGGCAGGTGGCCACCAGGAGGCGGGCTCTCTTTGCTGTGGCATCCCGGCTGTGGAATGAGGTCCCCAGAGAGGTTCGCCTGGCACCTACTTTGCACTCTTTTCATCGCTAGACCTTTTTATTCTCCCAGCATTTTAACAGCTAAATGAACCCAATTTTAACCCTTGCTGTTTTAAATTTGTATTTTGATCTGTATTAATCTCTGCTGCTTGGTTTTATCCTGGTTGTGTTTTCTATATTGTGTGTTATTTTGTGTTTTTAGATGTTGTTTGTTTTATATTTCTTAAAATTATTTCATGGTTTTAATTTTTGTGAACTGCCCAGAGAGCTTCAGCTATAGGGCGGTATAAAAATGCAATTAAAAATAAATAAATAAATAAATAAATAAATAGTTTTGTGACTGGCAGCTCTAGCTTCTAATCACAGTGAATGTTTGTTGTTTTTATAAATGTTTTTATAATAGTTTTTTTATGAGTGTTGGCTGTTTTATTTATTTATTTAATATATTTTTAATTAAACATTGTTTTCAGTACATGACAAGACTTACTCAACAAATAAACAAAAATCAGGGGGGAAAAAACCAAAAATCAAATCAAGTTAAAGGAACCAAGAACATTTAAATGATACAAAAAGGGTCAGCAGTCACAATATCACATTCCTGTTTTATTACTGTATCAGGATATTTAAAATTATTATAATGAATGTTATGGTTATAACCTGCCAAAGAAATAATGACTCAATTCCCATCATGGTGATCACTCACTTGGACATTCAAATATATATTATCTATTGTAAAGAGGAACTGCTGACAATAATATATATTTTTATTGCATTTATATCCTGCCTTTTTTCCTCCAAGGAACCCAAGGCGGTGTCCATAATCCTCCTCTCTATTTTATCCTCACAACAAGGTTAGGCTGAGAATCTGTGACTGGCCCAAAGTCATCCAGTTGGTTCCCATGGCCGAGTGGGGACTAGAACCCAAATCTCCTGACTCCCAGTCCAACACTTTAGCCACTACACCACACTGGCTCTCCAATCACATGGACCAATCACATGGAGACACCATTTCATGCAAACACTACCTCTATGCAAACCCAGCCTGGCTGCTGGCCCACTTGTTACACATGAAATCACCATGTCAGTCTATGTCCCGCAGCTGATGACACTGGCCATTGTCTGTAAATGTTAGCATTGAAGAAGCCAATTAGCTCTGCACAGGTTTTGTGTTGCTATTGTAACAGGGCCATTGTATGGGGATAATTTATGCTTACCACTCTTGACTGTTGCACCTAAGCATGTCTAATCAGATTTTTGCTTACTTTGTCTTATGCTACTGATCACGGATAGCAGGGAGAAGGCAATGAGAAGCTGAAGTGGGTAAATTTATGGAGGTTATTTCATTATTTAATTTGGCACGATAACATTTTTTCCCCTTTTCCTTGGCAAGTAAACTTCTGAATATTTGATGAAGTATTCCTTTTATGGTGCTTCATTTTTTTATTTTCTCTTCAAGTCAGATTCACAGGAGAAAGCATCTTTAGAATTCCTTTTTGGAATAAATGTTGAATTAATTACATTTCCCCCTTCCTTTTTTTGTGATTGCCATATGCGTTTATTTATAACAAAAAAAAAGCATGCTGGAGAATGGGTGGTTCCATTCTAGAAATAACTGACTGCACAGGTCATAGTTAGAGACATGGCACTGTGGACGGAGGGCAGGAAGCTTTTAAAATGAAAGCTGAGATGCTCAGGATGCCCACAAAATCACAGCAAAAACACATCCCTGATAATTACTGAGCAGAGCCTAACAGTGTCGCTTTCTGTGTGTGACAGTGCATATGAATCCCAGAGCTACCACAGGGTTGCTGGAACAGAAGCAGGACAAGAATAAGCAGGAGATATTCTTCGTGATAACAGAGCCCCCTCACATTGGGAGCTATTCTTATGATCCTGCCTGACAAAGAGCTCCCTTGGGAATGCACTCTGCACATGTTCAGAGGCAACTTGTCTTTGGGTCCATAGCTCAAAAAATAAACATTATTGTATGCTGTCTTCATTTGCAGAACTGCTGGTTGCTAGGGGTTTCTGGCATTTTCTGCAGCAAGATTTCTGCTCTGCATATACATGGATATTTAAAAATGAATGTGGATGCATATTTTACTTCTGTATTTTCTGGAAAACTCTGTGGTAGCAACTGTATTTTTTCCAGCAATCATTATGTATTGTGTTGCCCTCATTGCTTTCATTACCTTACTATTTATTACAAAGGTGATGTGCTTTGTGTATTCTTGGGCAGTTGAGCAAAGAGGACTATGATCCAATCAATGAAGATCAGATCTTGATCAAAGGCAAAAGATGACCTATCGTGCCCTCCTGACAGAAGAGGACCTTTCACCACCCAGATGGCACAGGAGGTCATTGATAGAGAGGGCAGGAACTGGAACAATCAACCAGGAAAGCAGGAGAGACAAGCGAGAAGAAGAAGTTGTTGCAGGTTGAGATCAGCCAGTTTGCAGGAAGAGGTTGTAGTAAGGTGACAAGGGCCACAGGTAATAATGAGGTGAGTCAGTAGTGAGGGCTGCAGTGTCTGGAGAGCTCCAAGTGTAATGTAGCTTCAGCAAAGATTCATAATGAGCTCTCATATATAGACCTCCCCTCACCCTGAGAATGACTCATGATGGCCAATGCCACCCCTACTAAACCAAAGGTGCAGAGGGTTCAAAGACTTGTTCTTACTTGCAGACATGTTGGATTGCCTCAAATAGAGCTTTTTGCCTCATCAACCACAGGTGTCATGGGGAGTGGAAAGCCTTAGGTGGTTGGTTGGCTGATATTGAAAGGATTTCAGACTCCTCACCTGAAGTTTTTGAACCACCAGTTAAAGTTCAGTGGTTGACAGCTTCTCTTCTTCCTCAGAGGGGTCTTCTGAGGGCTCCTGCACAGAATCAGTTTTGGGTGCATTTGGGCATTGCAGTAGCTCCAGAGCAAGATGACTGTCTGAGGGTCCCAGTATTGGGCCACAACATTATCAGCCTTATTTCCTGCCCACTGCAGAATTTTAGTGAACCCTTATCCACACTTCTGCTCCTCTCAATTGCAAAAAAAAGTTTAAAATGGACTAACTGTATTTTTTATTTCGAAGCTGAGTTCATAACTGGGAAATTATTTCCCTATTTGCTATAGCAACAGAGGCCACAACTTACCATAGAACATGGGTTGGAAACCCGTGGCTCTCCAAATATTGCTGAACTCCCATCAGCCCCAGTCAAAATGGCCAATGGTCAGAGATGGTAGAAGTTTTGTTCCAATAACATCTGGAGGGGCACAGTTTCATCACTCTGTCTCAGAGAGAAGGAGTTACATGACACCAGACCTGGATTCTGCCAGAATCATATTATACCGCCTCGATCTAGACGGAGAGGCGGATAAGAAATAAATTGTTATTATTATTATTATTATCAACACAAATGAAAATCACTGATCTCAGATTTATAGTACACACCAAAACCAATAGTGCTATGCATTTTTAGAAAGTGTATTTTATTCTAATAATGCCTCACGTTTACTTTTCTTGTTAATCAAGAGAGCTCTCATTCCATTTTCTCCCATGGGTAATCACCTAAGCAGATTTTGTTATATAACTTGCTTGTTTTTGTAACCCATTTGAAAGTTTCTATACTATTTTCATTCTGTGTGTGTGTGTGTCCCCTCTAAAGTTTCTATTTATGGAATTTATTCTTCCACAAATTTATAAATAACTGAGCTCACCTGAATTCTGCAGGCCACCATGTCCACGCTCCAGGAAGCAAAGCCAGGCTTCCAAACATCATTTTCCATTTCTTAACTCATGTCAAAATTGCTCTCCTGCAGTTCACAACTCTGCATGGATCCTTGAATCTCTCTGACCTCGTTCTGCTTTTTCTGTGTCCTCCCCTCCTTCCACCAGCCTATTCTTCCTCGTCTACTTGCTCTGTCCATGTCACCCTTTGTTTGAGGTGATTAACTCATTTGTTCTACCTCAGTTAACTAGAATACTTGTCTTCTGTCTGTCTGCTTTCCTTATAATATTGCTTCCCGCTTACTCTCTACCTGTCTCTCTGACAGAGCAATCCAATAGTCCTACTTCACCAGCAGCTCACTTACACCAGTGTAATGTCCACATAGCTTAGTTTGGATCCTATGAACTCCCAGCAGAAAAGCTGAGGGGAAAAAATGACAGTGCCACAAAGAAGAGAGGATATAACAGCAACAACAGCCGCCCAGCCAGTATCCATGGTGACACCACTAACACACACCAAACACAGCAGGTGTGATGCTCACAAAACCCTCATATCAGGCAGGCATGGGAGGTGCTGCAGAGTTAGTCAGAATCCTAAACTCCAGTGCAGTGATGTGGGAGAAGATGGGGGGGGGGGAGGAAGATTGGGGGGTTTTTTCCTTTGTTTTTTGGCTCTCCATTGACTTCAGTGACAATGTTTTAACTTATACCAGGGATATTTATTTATTTATTAAAACATTTGTATCCCACCCTATATCACTGGGATCTCAGGGCGGCTTACAGATAAAATCAGAACAATGTAAACATTAATATATACAGCTGAAAACATATTTAATTGTTAACAAATTAAAACCTGTTGCCATGGTAGGTAACCTGGTGCCCTCCAGATGTTTTGGACTACAACCAGCCCCAGCCATAACCAATGGTCAGGGACTATGGGGGTTGTAATCCAAAACATCTGGAGGGCACCAGGTTGCTTACCCCTGACTTACAATGTCTCTCTTGCTAACGTAATATAAAACTGGTGTAGGACATGAATGTGGTCTGAGGAAGTTTAGGTTTACATTTAAGCTCCTTCCCCAGGATATGATCCCAATGTCAGGAATATCTGCCTCCTTTTGCTAACTGTGATGATGGTGGGATTGGACTGGTACATACCTACACAAGCTGCAGTTCTAGAGTACAGGTGACACCTCCTCCCACAATGCCTGGCTCTAAGGAAAGACCCCTCAGAGCCAGGCATTTGGGCTTGACTGAGCTTCATCAGCCATTTTTGACATCCAATGCAGCTCTTCAGAGACTGCCTGCCCTTCAGATCACTCTGATGGGATCCTCAGGGTGAGCCAGAAGGCACTGGTTGCTCTCTTCCTGCTTCAGTGGGGGAGTGGGTCTGTTGGAGTTCTCTGAAGCACCTGCTGATGTGCCACCAGACCACAGCTCCAGAGGCCCCATTGGTTCAGCTCTTCCACAGGGCTCTCTAGAGCATGAACCCACTTGGCAGTACCCATCCTATTGTACATATGGGGGTGAGCTCCTGGCTGGCAGTGGGGTGGGGAGGGGATAATTCACCTGCTGCTGTGCTGCCTAAGGTGGGTGTTTCGCCCCACTTCATGGGAGGGACAGCCCTGGTACAAGTGTTCACCTTTGGTTGGATACTGCCAAGCATTTCCTCATTATTCAGGAGCAGTGAAACAGAAGATGGCAGGGTTTTGTTTTTTGTTTTGTTTTTAAAAAGCATTTCAATAGGCTGACCAGATTTTGAGACCCAAAATCCCGGTCCCCCCCACCCACCCCCACATAAAACAACCCCCCCCCCGCGTGCCCGCGCGCCCGCCCCCCCGCGCGGCCCGCCCCCCCGCGCGGCCCGCCCACTCCCTCCGCCCGTGCTGCGCTGCCCGCGCCGCCCGCACGCCCCTCTCGCCCCACGCTGCTCGCGCCGCCCGCCCGCCTCGCGCTCCTTACCTGTGCAGGCCGCGTCCGCTTCCCTCCAGTGCTCGGAATCTACTGAGAAACAGGCTTCACGGCCTGTCTCTCAGTATCGCGCTGGGTGATGACGTCATCACCCGGCGCGCTACTGAGGGACAGGCCGTGAAGCCTGTTTCTCAGTAGATTCGAGCACTGGAGGGAAGCGGACGCGGCCTGCACAGGTAAGGAGCTCGAGGCGCGGGGCTCGAGGCACTTACCTGCTGGGGCGGGCGCTTCCCGGGCTCCTCCGCCGCCACTGCCGCCGGGTCTACCGCCGCTCCTCGCTTGCTGCACCGCCGCGTGACCCCCCGCCACCCCGGTTTGCCCCCCCCCACCCCCCGGTTGGGCCGGTTTGCCCCTGGATTCCCGGTTAGGACCGGGAAATCCCGAGCCATCTGGACAGCCTAATTTCAACAATGCAGTGCAAATAAGCTGATGCCGGGCCTTAGTAAAATAAACTTGGCAGCTAATGGGCCTTTTCAGCCTGTCATCTACATAAGCATTATAGGGCTAGATCTACACTACTGCTTTATAGCAGTATTGAATTGCACTGATAACTATTGGGGCACAGGACACATTCCATGTACTGCTTTAATACTGTTATATCCTGCTTTTTATTCCACATTCATAATGATTTGACACAAGGTGTAGATCTGGCTCTGGATTGTATTATCTCCTTCCTTTGCTCAGAGCATCATCAGATGAGCACTTTATAGCTCACTTGTTACTGGCCACTCACAGATGTTCATGGGTCCTTTTGACGATGCTGTCTGTCTCCCACGCATTTCCCACTCCTTCTGCTCATTTTTCCGTCACAAAAAAAGACCCAGAAAATCCATTTTTATTTTTAAGTTTTTGCTGTAAAGAAACGTGCCGCCATTTCCTGCTTTATACGGGAGAAGCAGTGTGATAAAAATGTCCACTGAATGGGCCACATGGTCATTGCTTGCTTCCCCATGTGAAGAAAGAGGAAGCGTCTTGTCCCTATTGTGGGACAGAAGCAGGAGGCAAAGCGACGAAACATGATTCCCCCCCCCCCCGTTTCTGATGACACTCTTAGTTTTGCAACTGTAATTTGTGATAACACTGGCATTGTCCTTGACAAATTAGAAGCTTTATCATTAATCCTTCTGTTCCCAAATCTGTACTTTGGCCTTAATGAAGTAAAACTTGGGGTTGCTTCTTGTGTTTTATTTTCGAACTTCGTGAGTGCTTGTGCACAGCATTCCTAAGCTATACTATGCAAAATACATGAAGGGAAGAGCCCTAGCTCAGGGGTACAGGAGCTGATCTGAATGCAAACAGTTCCAAGTCCAGTCCATGGCAGCTCCAGGTAAGGACTGGAAAATCTTCCTCCTGAATCCCTACAGGCCCTATAAACATTACTGAGCTAGAATCAGCCTTCCCCAACCTGGTGCCATTTGGATGTTTTGGACTACGATGCTCAGCATTCCTGACTATTTGCTATGCAAGCTGGGGCTGATGGGAGCTGAAGTCCACAACATCTGGAAGGCACCAGGTTGGGGAAGGCAGAGATCGATGGATCAATGGTCTGATCCTATGAGAGAAAGATGCAGAAGCTAAAACACTTCCATGCAAGGCTATGTATGCTACCTAAGGTTTTGGTGATGTGTCATAACTAGATCAGGGGTGAGGACCTGTGGCCCTCTAGATGTTGTTGGACTACAACTCCCACCATCCCCAGCCATTGGCCATGTTGGCATCTGGAGAGACACGTTCCTCACTCTTGAACTAGACGTTATGCAGCATGTACCTACACTGAGTCCTATACATTCAAAGCAGGGCTGGCCGTACTGTTAGGCAGGGCGAAGCAGTCACTTCTGGTGGCATCTGCTGGGAGGCAGCAGCAAGGTATTAGAGGAAAGAGCTGTGGGTTCATGTGCCCTGCCCTGCACCCCATAAGCTAGCTTGCTGCCCTCAGGAGTGTTGGGGAATGCCGTCCCACTGCATTCCCCAAGGAAGATTCAACTGCCAGTCTGGTTGGCTTTCATACATAGAATAAGGCGCCATCCTGTCCCTTGCTTCTGGCAGAAAAATGTCTTGGGCCAGTCCTGGTTCAAAGCTCTTGTTCATCAGTTCCATCCGGAGTTATGAGCAGTGCTATTCCTATCAATGAGTTCCATCTTTTTTTCAGGTTAAAAAAAAAAATAGTAGGCTTTTTCATTGTCTGACTCCCCAGGGTAGAAATCTGTACTGAAATTAATGCTTTTGATTAAACTTTGGCATGGATGACCTGTCTTGACTCTTACATCTGTCTTCCTCATCGTCTTTGCAAAATGTTTCTCACTTTGAAATCATGCTAATGACTTAATACTGATTTCAGGAGCTCCCCCCCCCCCCAGTGACTTCCCCAAAGCATTAGCACCTTTGTGCTAGGCTTCCAAGAGAAGCTGTACAAAGACATTAGTTACATAAATGCACTCATCCTTTCAGTCAAATAGCATAAACAGGTTTTTGTATGGAAATGGCTAATGATCCAATCAGCAGAACATGTTTCAAATTAGGTTTTTAATAGATAAGTGCTGGATTCAGGCTTATGTTGTAATTATACTACTGGAGAAAAAGTTGAGCTTTATGAGACAATCACGTTGTGTTGGTGGTGGTGTGATGGAGAATATACACTTTATCATTTCCATTTCTAGAGCTAGCTAAATTCATCCAGTGGGTAATCTTCCCCCAATCTTCCCCTTGTCATGCCTAGATACTTATGTGTGACTAATTGCAACAGAATGTGGATGGGAATCCAGCCACACTTAGGCACTTTGAAGTACCACTGATTGCAACAGCCAAAATGTTAAAATGTTCTTAACTCTTCCAGTGTAATCATATATATAGGTGGATCGTTCCCAAAGCTTGCGGTCCTCATACAATGGGGGTAAACTCAGTTTTGAAAGTACAAGAGGTAGATGGCTTAGGCTGTGGCTAGGGATGTCAGAGAAACCTTCAATGGATTAAAATGAGGTCAGATTTCTGAATCAGACCCAAGGATTCTGCAGCATACCAGTTTTTCCTGACTCACACAGATTTCCCAGACTTGTAGAGCATTAAAAAAAACTTTCCAGAATTTTACGCAAATTTAGTTGTAGAAAAATAAATAAAATAAAAAACCACCAGTCCAAAAATGCACATTTCACCATAGGCTAAACCATGAAAGTGCACATTTTGAGGGGATCCACATTTTTGGAGGGTGCATTTTGGGGGGATTTGTGCATTTTTGCAAGTGTGAAATAGAGTGAATAGCAGCTGGGAAGGAGATTGATTTTCATCCAGACCACAGAACAAGGGGGAAGGGTTCCGCTCCATCCTCTCACACTATGGTCCTGAATGTAAGAACATAAAAAGAGCGGTGAGGGGGTCAGACAAAAGGCCCAGCATTATGTTCCCATGGTGGCCAACCAGGTGCCCATAGAAGCCCACAAGTAGGATATGAAGGCAACAGCATCTTCCCACGTGTGTTCCCCAGCAACTCATTAATAGAACTAGCTTGCCTCTTATCCTGGAGATAATACATAACTATTGGGTGCTATTTAAACTTCAAAAAACTATTATTAACTTCATTCATGCATTTCATGTCCCTTCTAGTTTGGCCCTGAATAGCAGCTCTGCAGAACACTTTCTAGGATGTGAAGATGACCTGTGATAAAGTTGTGTTCAAAAAATATTAGACAAGCACATTCTCAAAACCCACAGCTATAAGACAAAAAAGGAATGTGTACTGGGAGGCATTGCTATCAGTCCTCAGAGGGGACCCTCAGGTGGTTCCTGGCCCTGGGTATTGGTGGACAACTGCCACCACCCCACATCCTTCCTCCAGGCCCTTCACCCTCCCTGGGCTGGCTGGGGGCAGGTACAGATTGTTCCATTGAAGTCCTATTCATTTGCCTACTTTCCATCAACATTCAGTAATGAACTGTGAGACAAAGAGCATCATCAGATGAGTGTTTATAGCACACTCATTACTGGTCACTTAAGGATGTTTGCGGGTCCTTTGGATGATGCTGTCTGCCTCCCATGAGTCTTTCGCACCTTCTGGTCCTTTTTCCATGAAAAAATAAGACTCAGAAAACCCATCTGTAAAGGAAAGAGACCCCTCCCCTTCCCCTTCCCCTTCCCTTCCAGGTGGGCGCAGAACTCTTTAGCTGAGTTCCCCCTAAGCTCACCTCCTGATCCCAAGGCTAAATAGCCCCAAGCCAGCTGTCAGAAATAAACACACAGGATAAGAAGCAATTTATTAGGAATCCACTAGCTAATCACGTAGGGCTCCAGTCGGTACAATAAGCTATTAAAATGCAAGCCAGGAAAGAAAGGGAGGGCAGCAGGGAGTGGGAGGGGTAGGGTGAGGTTTGAGGTAGAAGTTAGCAGCAGAAAGCAATAAAACAATAAAACAATTAACCCAGCACTAAATCATACCCAAAAGGTTACAAGCCAGACCTGAAAACAATAAAACTATCTATTTCCCAGCATCACCTTCCATGCACCAGTCCAGGAGAAGATGGCCTCCACCCAGTGAGTATTCCCTTTATCCCTTTTTGGGCTAACTGGTACTGTGACCAGCTGAAACCAATTCTCAACCGTCCCACTCACGCCACCAGCTCCCTCCTTGCGGATGGCAGTTCCCCATAGCTGAAGCTCCTGTAGCTCACTCCCAATTAGCTCTGATCTTGAAGATCGGCCCTGTCTGGGCCTCCCAAGGTAAGCGTTAGAGGACCAAGTGTGAGTGCTGAGAACCAGCAGCACAAAGCCTTGCAACATTCCTCCTGGGAATTTCCCCCTCTCCCAACTCCCAGGTCTCAGTCCTGCAATGTAGGCCACCCTACCCACCCCACCAGACTGTAGTCTCCCAAGCCCCTTTCTTCACACCATCTTTTTTGGTTTAAAGCAAAAAGTACAGGAAAGCAGTGTAAAAAAAATGCCCACTGAATGGGTCACATGCTCTTTTACTTCCTCTGTCTTCAGCATCTGAAGAAAGAGGAAGCTGCTCATCCCTATTGTGAGACAGAAGCATGATTCAAAGTGACGGGAGGGAAATGTGATCTCTCCCCCCCCCCCGTCTGAAGAAGCTCAAAAGTTGAGATCCAGAAGTATGCTGGTGGCAGAGACCCAAAGAACATTACCTTCCTCACCTCTTCTTTGTCCAACAGCCTCCAATCCCAAAAGGCTCTTCCAAGGATCAGGGAACCCTGTTGAATGGGTTCATTTGTGGTCTGGGGGACTGAGGGGAAAGTGTGGGGGGGTGAAACTTGAGCAAAGGCACCTTCCTTCAGTGGGAGTTCCATTTACAGAAGAAAGCTATTCTCAGCCTCCTACACCACAGCTCAACTGATTTAGTATGGTCCCCTGACCCTTTTGCAGGGGCTCACGGGGCTGCCAGGAGGAAGAATGGCAGGAAAATAATGTACCACTGGCCATCTTCTGCTGGTGTGTCTCTGGATCCAAGCCAAGATGTTTGTCTTGTTGAACAATTTTGGGCTCCTTTACATGGAGCTTATGTAGTGTGATCAAGATCGGTGACTCACTGAAGTTTGCAGGTCCATTTCTTGATGTTGTCATCCTTCAGTGCCTCTCCCACCATTTTTAAGATTTATTCCGCCGATTTAATTCACCAAAAATGCTACAACAAATACACAGCCGTTAAAGAGATGGTGTATTTCTGGGTGGTGTAATATTGTTGCAATGTTGCAGTGCCATCTGCTGGCTGTATAAATAGAACATATGTCACTTCCCCACAAAGGAAGCAGCCAAAAATGGGGGTGAGGAAAAGGAGAAGCACGTGTATTGTGCCCATTCTCATCATAGAAAGACTCTGCAAGAAGAAAGCCCAGGTAAGGGTATGGGATTTTTTCTTTAATGTAGAGAAGCGTTGACATTTACCAATATGACTGTTCCTGTATTCTTACTTGATTTATCCAATGGATCTGCTGGTGTGTTTCTGGATCCAAGCTAACATGCCTATCTAGGTGAGTGATGTTTAGTATGCTGTTCTTGTATTCTTACTGGATTTACCCAATGAAAGCAAAACACACATACACACACAATTGTAACAAGCACATGTTGGAAGAAACTGCTGCATCAAAGGGTACATTGGCACAGCCAAATTTAGTCCTGGGGCTGCTCCAGGATTATTTTTGTGCATGCACGCTGGCATAACTAACAGTAAACACATGTCAAGGTGGTGATTAGCTGGCAAATATGGACTGACGTTAGCTCCACAAAAACTACAGAGGAAGCTCCGAAGTGTGTCTACATCATGCTGTGAGCTTGCTTCATGATTGGAAAATATACACAGCATGAATTGCCTGTAAATTGGACTCAGCTAGACTATGGTCATTTAAGATGACAAAAAGACCTTAAACATTCTGAAATAAATAGAGTGTATAGTACTTCATGTGGTAGATTATTCTTTCCTGTAATGGTCAGCAGCCTCTCCACTCCTACAAATACCCTTAACTGCTCTTGTAAATATTAACATCTAACAGTACAAACCAAAGGACAAATAATCCTTGCACTGATCCTGCTGCACACCAGGCAAAAACTGCTGTTTATGTAAGTATCATAAGATTTTTATTTACCAATAATAATAGTGCACTTTTAAGTATTTAATGACATATGTCAGCATAAATTCAAGATCATAAATAAAGGGTTGTCTAAACACTCAGTTCAAATAATATTGACTCCCATGTTTACATGCCAGGGAATTTGAATGAATAACAAATGCCTGGGGCATATAGAGATTTAAAAAGCATCGCATGGATAGTCAATTGAAATTGACAGTGACCCTCCATCATGCTAGAAGCTGAGGTACATGCTTGTTAAAACCAGGGATGCTTCTGAATCTACACACACAGTGAATTACCCCAAGGTGTACTGGTTCCAATTGACCTTGTCCTTGTCATAGGCCTCCTCCACACGAGACGTTTAATGAGCCTTAGAGGCTCATTATAAATTTTACCTCCACACCAGCGGAGCGCAAAACGGGCGTACAGGCGCGTTATTTCCCCGATAATGCGCATTTTCGAATGCGCGTTAAATAGCGACTTTTATTTTTCTCCGGCCGTTAAAGCGCATTATCGCGGTGTGAACAAGCGATTATGCGCGTTAACGTCTTCTAAAGCACTTTTTGGACATGAATTAATGCGCTTCGCCGCCTCTCGCCGCCTCCCGTGCAGAGGGATTAGGCGTAAATGCGCCTCCGCGATAATGCGCATAATCCCGGAACCGGGCGCAAAAGCGCATCCTTGTGGAGGGGGCCATAGACCATAACCAAGCTGCTTGCTTTTTGCAATTCTTCCAGTTTAAATTTCATAGATTTGTCTAGACTGCAACACCACACACACTGTTTCTTTTGTTCGTGTCAATTTCTTTTTCCTTTCCCCCCTCATTTAGGCAAGCCACATTCACACATGATGATGGGTATTAAAACAGAAAACACTTTTTTCTTTTCTGATGACCATTTAGGGGCTGAAACAATTCATAGGAACTCAGAAAGCTGCCAGAAAGCTGAGCCAGACAATGGCTCCATCAAGCCCAATATTGTCAACACTGACTGTCAGCGGCTCCCCAGGGTTTCAGGCAGGATTCTTTCCCAGACCCCTTAGCCGGGGACTGAACCTGGGAAGCATGCAAAGTATGTGCTTTATCACTGAGCTCTTGCCTGGTTCAAGCTACATAACAGCTCCAATTCAGAAAGAAAGCTGCCACTAATTTCCTAAATACTCTGAGGAACTAAAACAGGGTTAATAGCAATGTACTTTGTTTAAGACAACCAATCTATGGATGGCCAGATAGGAAATGTTGTTCTGTAGGTACTGCACGTAAAATGGCCTCCAGCCCCCTTCCCAGTCAGTCCCTGAGATCCTAATGAAGATATGGAGCCTGTTTGACTTCCAAATCATGTCCCCTAACTTAACTGTCATCAGATAGGATCTTGGGATCAGCACTCTAGTCCTCATGCCCCTACCCCAAAGGCTATGAGCCACTGCTAATGGGAAAAATCAGAGTGCAGTTCTCTAATTATGTGTGCATTGTTTTTTCATTCCATTGAAAAAGGACTATAATTACAAGTTAAATGAAGCTTGCCCATCGGCACTGTTGCTCATCTCATTAAAGCCTCCCCCTTTAAACCAAAATCGGTGGGCTTAAGTCCCAGCCTGGTCTTATGTAGTTTTGGCTCTACCCTACAGTTAACACTGCCGATACAATTTCAAACTTCACATTCGTTGTTACTGGTATGCATTTCCATTATCAGCTGAATGGAAACATTTGGAGAAAAATAGAAAGCTTTGCATGCAGAAGGATCCTGCCCCCAACTTAAATGTCTGGCTGGCAGAGGAACACATCCAGGTTGCTATTGTTGTTCAAAGTTGAATGCAATGTTTACCATCTACCAAGATTGGGAGGTCAGCGCTAAAGCTCAGAGTGAGTGGCTCACAACTGCCCTGTAATGATGGTGCAGTGTTGTATAGTAATGACGGCACAAGTAATGGCCATCCAGTTTTGTTATCTCCATCACTGCAGAGGGGAGCAGTGAGGCTAACAGCTTGTCTTGCAACAACAAGGTCTTGGCTGTTAAATAAATTGGGAACAATTACCACTGGGATCTGAGCTAACAAGATGGGACCTTTCCATTAATAAAATGAATGCTAGTGAGATAATGCTCAGGGATGCATGCTGGAGGGAAAAATAATCCTGGTATTTTTATATGCAGTGTTGTGTGTGTGCCTGGCTTGCCTAAATGGTAAAACACACACACAAGCAAAAGGGACAGAACATTGCAGTAAGGCAGTTTATGAAATTAATTACAGAAATTCTCCATGGAAATTCAGGAGAAAGAGAGAATAGAACCCAGGGTAGAGACAACACATGAAAGAATTACAGGCTGAAATGTGGGAAATCCACACACTCCTTGTTAAAACAGTGTTGGCACTGACAGACATTGAATTCAGAAATATACTTTAGATTAAAAATAATGAAAATCAGATTTTACTAAATGGCCACAGATTTGAGCTTTTTGGAAGCATACAGGAGGACAGGCTCTTCAGCCTTCTTATATTTGAGCCCAAATAATCATTACCTGTGAAAAAGGGATGTAACAGCACATGTGCTCTATAAGTGGACTTAAATGTCCAACGGAGAGGCACTTAATTTTGGGGGAGCAAGACAATGTTAGAGAGGTACAAGCCTGAGGCTTAATCAATAACTAAAACGTCCAATGATAACTTACAGGTGTGACGCAGACATCAGATAGCAAATATCACATATAGAGCGTCTGTATCACCTCACATCATTTAAAATATAATCATCTTAGTCCAGTGAAGGTGATGAATGGATGGAATCCGACTTCTTTATGTGAATTCCTGCTGGTTCAGAAACCACATGTGCAAAATGGGGCTGTGAACACGATTGCCATAACTGGATTAATCCAGGTCTCAAAGTATGACTTCTGTCATTTGAGCTGCATGGCCAATTCTAGAAACTAAATGGTCAGTAACTCCACCTTTGGCATTGACTTTCACCTATTTAGACAGAATCCAGGATCTGCATGCCTCTTTGGATCAGAACTTTTCAATGGAAGCATTCCATTCCATTTTGTCTCCATTTTGTCTCTGAGTGCTGAGAGTCAGTCAGAACTCAGTCAATCAGAACAAGAAGATACTGAGTTTGTATTCTAAAGCAAGTTGTTTTTGTTAGGACCACACAGGATCTCAAACCTAGTCACAGAGAAACTCCCTAAGTCAAAAGAACGAGGCTTTAGCTTTCTTAAAAGGAAAATAAATATATAAAAGTTAAATAAATTCCTTTTTTATGGGATACATTTTGATGGTGATGTGAGCCTGACATATATCATATATAATTTTATAATATACAATTTATATAATATTGGATGAGATTGAAAGTATAACTCGATACTGACAGACACAACTGTCAGTTTTAAGGATCTGCAGAAATCCATCTTTTCTCTTTCCCTTTCTGTCTTTCCCTATGATTTCCCTGTTGTTTTGTATCCCCCACCCTAAATTTCATGCCTTTTCTTTCTCTTTTTTGGTTTTTACTCTCTGTCTTTGATTTTGTCTCTCACAGCCATTACCTGCTTCATACTGAGGTAAGCATGCCCACAGTTCTTCTGATCCGGCTAATACCATCATCAGATACAGCAGCCCCACCAAGAGCATTAGGAAAAATTCTGAAAGGGGTGGGGGTGCTGCACATACAGTCAAGACATGAGCACAATACTCTTGCATCATACATATACAGCCTAACACACGCTTCAGCAGGCAAGCAGTGTGAAGCCCTATTTTATGATCAAACAACCAACAAAATAATTCCCCAAACCGGAGGTCTTATGATCCAGAATAATCTAACAAAACCATCTGTTTTCAGTGCATTAAGTCTACACAACAGGAATTACTGTTTTAAATTCCTAAGCATTTGAAATAGACAAAGAAGTATAGAAGTTAGTTTTTAAAGTGATATTTAAAATACAAATCATTATACATATTGTAAAACACATTTTTATTCATGCATCACAAATGAAAGTGCTGATCTGGAGAGAGTAATACACAAAGTCCTTGTTTTTCCCATTAATTCCCACTTCATGATAATTCCCATTTGCCAAAAACTCTGATCTAAATTCCCTTTGAAATGAACAAATACTCCAGACTGCCCAGGTGTGGGTGTGGGAGTCCACGTGTGGGAAATCTGTTAAGGTTTATTAGTTTTGTAACAACTTTTTCTGTGAACCAATTGTATCTCTTCTTTTACACACTTCACATCACCAATCCTTATTATACGAGGATCTCACTAAGTGACAAGCAGACTAGAAAGTTTAGAAGAATTTCACCTTGATATACCTAGTGGGGCATCCAGCTCTGGAAGAGGAACTAAACACAAACATCCAAGGGCTAAAATTGCCTTTCCTCCCTTGATTCAGATTCCAGTGTGTGTGTGTGTGTGTTGTTGTTGTTGTTGTTGCTGAGTCCTATTAGAAAATCTATGATACTGTTGATCAATTGTTTGTCAAGGAGAGGGGGAGCTGGATTTAATTTCCCCTGCTTCCCCTCCCAAATAGTTAATCAATGTGCCAAACAGCTAATCAATGTGATTACTCCTTTCCCCACATGGCTGCACAATCATCACAGTCCTGACTGCTGTCAAATTGTTGGGAGGGGGAATCAAAATGCAATCGGAAGGATGCCATTTCTTCATGTAATGACGCCATTTTTGGAGCCGGATACATGATTTCTCAAGAGTGTGGGTTTGGCAGCACTTTTCGTGATCCTTTCTTTTTCTGCTAAGGCTTGTAATAGGAACGAAGAGGTCCAAATTTCTGAAAGAAGTCCTCCTCGGCTTGCATCAGAGCTTCCTCATCAATGTAGACAGCTGCTCTCCTGGAGGCCACAAAATACTGCACTTTCCTCAAGTTCCATCCCAGCATATATTTTAACCAGCCACAGACTGCAGCTGTGGACCTGCCAACGCCGGCATTGCAATGAACGTAGACAGTGTGCCCGTTCTCCAGCAAGCCATGCAGGAGACAAACCGCCTGAGGCAACATCTGTACTCTACCTAGGATTAAAAACAAGACAATTGTCAAATGAGTCCCTCCCAGCCAAAAATAAGATGTTAGAAAGACTGGCAGCGGGGTGTTTCTAAAAAATGTCTTTCACTTTAAAATCATAGTCTTGGGCTGCCTCTACAAGAGAGGTTTAAAGCTCTTTCAAGGCTGATTAAAAAATTTACCTCTACAAGAGAGGAGCGCAAATTGGGGGCTGAGGTGCTTTAAACTTCCAATTATGTGCATTATTGAATGCGCGTTAAACCGCGAGTTTTAATTTGCGGCGGCAGTTAAAGTGCCTTACCGCCGTGTAAACATGTGATTCTCCGCATATCAACAAGTTTAAAGCGCGTTTCGGTCGTCTGGTAATGCGCTTCGCCGCTTCTCGTACAGAGGTATTAGGTGTAAATGCGCTTCCGTGAATATGTGCATAATCAGGCAGCCAGGCGCCAAAGCGAATCCTTCTAGAGGGGGTCTTAGAGAGGGTGAGATACAGTGTGCTGGAATTTTTCATTGGTAAAAATAAAAGAGAAGTATTGGTCCTTTAGTCTTGTGAACAGTAATTAAATATCGTTTTACAGCAGCCTTTGCCAACCTGAAATATACCAAATAGCTTCTGCCCTCCTGATATTTGACTACAACTCCTATCATTCTCAGCATATCAAAATGCTGACTGGGGATGCTGGAAGTTGACGTCCAACACATCTGGAAGGTCCCAGGTTAGAGAAAACTGCTTTGCACCAGTAACAGGTCAGAGATCTGCAGAAACAAAGGATTTTTAATTCTTCACAGTGTGGGTCCTAAACCTATCAAAGGGCCTGTTCATAGCATCTGTATAATGTGTTTAAGCCTCCTGATATAAGTGGGCCTTCAGTGAGCAAAATTGTGTGCTGGGTTGGAGCCAGGCAAGTCTTTGTAATCAGAACAGGTCCCCTCAAACCAGGTGTGGGCAACCTTTTTACTGCCAATGGCTGCATTGCCTCACCTGAAATCCACTGGGGGCTACATTGTGAGCAGGGCCAGAGTGGGTGGAGCCAGCATGAGCACTGGGTGGGCCAAGGCTCCCATGTATCCATTTACAAATACGCCCACACACATCCCACACCCTCATATACACCTCTCTCTCTCTCTCTCACACACACACACACACGGGGGGGGGGGAGGGGGAGAGAGGGAGAGGGAGAGGGAGGGGAGAGAGAAGGTGATGAATCCGCTCCAGGTTTCAGTCAGAATCAGTCAGATGAGAAGCACCTTGGATAGCTCCTTTAGAATCCTAACTGTTTCTGTCTGAAACCTGGAATGGATTTACCACCCCACTGACACTGGAGCCACTGGCTTCTACTGAGGAACTCTGAAAGCACAGCTCTGGTGAAATCTGTGCCTTTAAAGGGCTCTTCAAAAGTGGGGAATTCATTGCAGCAAGAGATGTAAGGTTTCCACCTCAGTCTTAGAAGAATCAACTAAGATTTCTTCTAATGCAGACCCAAATATTTTGTTTATTTTAGTGTAAGTGGCAAAACCAGCCCTCTGATTTTTCAGAAGACAACTTCCCTTATGGAGAATGTTAAATACATGCTGATTAAATATATTTTAGATAAATGTACTAAAAATTCCACTGATGAGCTAATAAATTAATTCATTGTCGGAAGACTCTCTACACAGTGGCTCAGTTCGGACGACATATTAAGCAACGGAGGGGTAAATAACGTACTGACCGTGCATTAGGCAGAAGGAGCTCCACAGATGACACACTGCAGCCGGCGCTGCTCGGAACCGGCAAACGCCCCGGCTGCAAAGAATTTGCAGCAGCCATTTTGGTTGCAGCTTCTCCTCCGTGTGTCCCCCAGCCGTATCCCAGCATGCACCATGAGTTCTGCCAGCTGCATAGAGCGGCTGAGTTTTTTTAGCTGCTCTAGGCAGCAGAATTCTATTCCGAAATGGAATAGTCCACGGAAGGGGGGGGCAGAATTCGGACAACACTTTAAACAACGGGGCTTCGGGCTAAACAATGTGCAAGCCCGTTGTTTCGCTCCGTTGTTTAAAGTGCCTGATTAACGTACTGTCAGTTGTGTGTGCGTTGTGTGCTGCCCTCCAGATGACACAATAAGCAACACAACTGACGACTGTTCCCCCCCCCCCCTCCGTTGCCTAATGTGTCGTCCGAACTGAGCCAGTGAGTAGTCGTTTCCTGCTCAATTAGATATGTTTAATGTAAATTCTCACCTCCTACCAAACACGTCAGATTTACAGTGAAATACAGCTGCCTAAAATTAAGGCAGAAAGAGAGAGAAGACAATTCATTGATGCTTTGGCACAATGTTAAATGGTAACTTGAATCACACTGTAAATTAACCATTACCAACAATGTTCTGCTCTGCATCATCCTTGCAGTATGGTGTACAGGGTTTTTCTTTTATTTTGACTCTTTGTGTGTAGGAATTACACTCTGTGTGTAAAATTTTACTTTTTTGCATAGGTCTATCAGTTGTCTAAGGTATGGCAAGAGTGTTCTTTTCTACCACAAGTAAACTATCAGATTTCAAACGATACAGTAGAGGTGTACTTTTCAACTCAGTGGTTATTCCTGTGCCAGGTTTAAAGTGGCCCTCCTGCACTATTGATATTTGTTGTTGCACTTTACATAATGCAAAGTGCTTTACAAGTCTCATCTCACATAACCTGGGACTGATGAGATGAAATGCAGCACACACTGGCCTCTGCCACTGGCCAGGCTACCATAAGGAGGCTGCACCCCTTGGCTCCCAGGAAGAACATTATGGCAAGGAGGAGACCGGGCTGGTCCCATCCATTGGCCAGAGGAGGCGCAGCTGTAGGGAGCCTGTTTTGCCTTTCTCTAAGAGAAAGAGCACTCAGCAACAACTGCCAGGAGCCCTGGGGCTGTAGAAGCAAGGGGAAATGATGCTCTGCCCCATCCATCTGCCAACGGAAAAAAAGCCACAAAAGTACACTTAAGAAAGAACACCAGCAAAGGAAGAGCAGCCTGGTTCAAAGTGGCTATGACTGCCCAGTTATAGCTTACTTTGTTCTGGCCTTGAAGAACTGATCTCCTTCTCCATCTTTTGCCTCCACTCCCCTTCCCTGCCTCATCTTTTTAGTTTGTGTCTCGGCTTTTTTTAAACTCGTAAGCCTGACAGTAGGATTTATTTACCCTCCCCCTATCTTTTTATTTTAATTGATGTGAGCCACTTTGATGGAAAACAACTGTCTGGGAAGAAGCTTAAAATGCAATAAATAATACACAATACATTTTTTAAAAAGTCTGAGGGGTAGAACAGGTCAGAAGATGGTAAACCAAGCCTAAGTCTCCTAGTGAAACCAGCACAGACTTAATGCATTAGAGCAACAATGGGTGCAATGTCATTAGAGTGGTGAGCTTGGAAGTGGCCTCACCGGTAAGCTATCAAAACATAGTGTTGCAAACTTGTATGCACAGTGGGGTTAGATGGCACCTGTGATATCACCAAGACAGTGTTGCCCCCCCCAGCCCCCGGGCCCTTTCAGGGTCAGCTACTAATTTCATAATCTTTTTTGTTTAATTTATGTATAGCCACCCTTATTACAAATAGCAATGATGCATAAAATAAAATCGGGTGCAAGAAGGGCTCGAAATGAAGGAAAGGGCAGACAAAAGACATAGGTGGAGCAAGGGAAAGATAGATTTCAACAACTGAAGTTAAACAGTAGACAGAGAGATGATAGAGAGATAGAGAGATTATACACACACATATACATTAGGGATGTGTATCGTATCATTAAAATGTACGATAACGATACAATATACTCTTTATCGTGCATGCGTTTAACAATAACGATATGATAGAAAAACCTCCGATAAATATCTGATCTGATAATTTTCAGCCTGATTATATCGAATTATCGGACTGCCATATAAATAAACCTATAACTTCTGTATCAAAGTTAGAGGCTTGAAACGTGGTCACAGTGCTTATGGGGTATGCCTCAGTATGTGTATGAAATTTGAGATAGATCCCTCCAACCCTCGATTTTATATGAATTTATTAAAGATCGTTTAAGTTCTGACAGGTCAGAATGACAGCTCACCACATGCGTTCATTCAGACCTGTCAAAAAGTTGCAGGATCTTTAAAAAATCATATAAAATCGAGAGTTGGAGAGATCGATCTCAAATTTCATACACATGTCTAGCACATGTTGCTACACATATGTGCCAAATTTCAGATCAATCCCTCCACCCCTGTATTTTATATGAATTTTTGAAAGGTCGTGCAACTTTTGACCTGTCAGAACTTAAACGTTCTTTAATAAATTCATATAAAATTGAGGGTTAAAGGGATCGATCTCAAATTTCATACACAGGCATACCCTATAAGCATTGTGACCAAGTTTCAAGCCTGTAACTTTGAAAATACAGAAGTTATAGGCATTTTTTCTAAAAAAAAATTCAGCTCTATAGGGCACAATGGAGCTGCAAATTAAATATCGGATTTCCGATAATTATCATGAAGATGATACGATTAACCTACGATATTATCGGAGACGATAATTTTTTGGTCCGAAATTTCGATAACGATAAAATACCATATTTTCGGGCGTGCACATCCCTAGTATACATTTCCCCAATCGGGTGGCAATGCTTTCTCCACAAGAGCATGTTTTGGCATGAAGACAAACTGCAATGGGATGCAACGGGCTCCTCTGTGCCCCTATATTTGCCCATTAGCTGCTGCATAACCAAACACTTTTATTCTATGTTTACTCCAGAGGCTCCCACCCAATGAGGTGCAGAGAGAGGGCCTTTTCAGTGTTGATGGCCCATCTCTGGAATGCCCTCTGCAGAGAAGCTCAACTGGCACTTACCTTCTGGTGCCAGGTGAAGACTTTTCAATTTTCCCAGACATTTTAGAAACTGTTTTTAGTGCTTTTAGATATCTGCATTTTTTACAACCAGCTGGTGGTTTTATGTTTTGGTATTGTCATATGTTGTTATCTGACTTGTTTTGTATCATGACATTGGTTATTGGATGGTTTAGAAATGCAATAAATAAATAAATAAATAAATATTTTCCCTATTTACATCGCAAGGTTTTCCCCCAAAAGGTTAGAAGCTCCGTCTGCCCCATTCTCCAGGCCTGATCCTTTAATCAGAGTCTCAGCCCTACTAAAATGGATGGAGAAATCCAACCTCTCTGTCAGTGAGAGAATGGAAACAGACATGGAGAGTACGGAAAAGGGCATAAAAACTTTGTAATGCCTCCTTCGCTGAAACGGCTAGCAGTACTTGACAATGCCTTTTGACAACTGCCTGGAGCTTGATAATAATGACCTGGAGAAGACTGAAACGTTCCATAAATATGTTCCCATAATTTTCAGAATTCAGAATTCACATGGAATAATAATAATAATTTCTCTAGGGTACAGATATAACTAAAGAATATATTATTAAAACTGTATATACCACAAACTTTCTTTTTTTAAAAAAATGGAGCAATCTCCAGATTATATATACTGAGGTCCCTCGACAAAGGGTAACCACTTCAGTAAGCCAATACTTTTACCTAAGGTGCAGGGAGGGGGCAGAGTTGACTTGTTTTACATTTCCTTCTCACTCCTACCCCATGGTCAGAAGCATGAAACCAAGCAGACCATGTGGCCGCAAGGCCATTGATTCCACCTCATTAAGAGACACAGAATGAGTGGCAGAGATCTGGTTGATATTTTTAAGTAAAAATATGTCCTACTCTAGGTTGTGTATTCTAGAAGCAGTCGGGAGACAGGCATAGGCTAGATCTACACTACTGCTTTATAGCGGTAATGAAGTGCACTGATAACTGTTGAGGCACAATCCACATTCCATATATCACTTTCATAGTATTATTTCCTACTTTTTATTCTACATTTGTAATGATTTGAGACAAGATGTAGATCTGGCCATAGTCATCAGTGATAAATTGTGGTAGTTAGAGAAGAGATTCGGTGGTATTAGCATTCAGTAACAGCAGTACTTGAGGGCATTCAGATAGTAGCACAAAACAGGCCCCCATAGAACTCTATATGAGGTACATCCTACCATACTTTCTATTTTCAGCCTGGCCTTTTCCACTACCCGCACACACCCCTATCTCATATATATGTGACAGCAAGGGCCAGACTTAGTCCAAACTAGATGTCACACACAGTTATGTGAAAGAAATTTCCCAAATTCTTTAAATGAAAGGCTACAATCGGTAGCAGAAGAGCAGCTAGGAAGGGAGGGGGAGGGGCACTTAACCCTCTCCATGCTGTTGTTTTTCCACTCAAAATTGCACTTTCATTATCCTATTTTCCCCAGCAGCTGTTCTACTTCTAATTGCAGTTTCTCAAGTCTGCTTTGAATTAAACACAAAAGCATCAGGACAATATTCACCACAACACTGAGTAACATCAAATTTAGCCCTTAGAACAGCCATCCCCAACATGCCACCCTCCAGACTAACTGCTAAAGGACATTGTGTTTTAGTTGAGTATATAATAATTATTTTTAATAACACTGACTTCCAATAGAGACACAGAGCCTGGTCTCTGTTCCTCATAGCCCCTGCTAAAAGGCTGTTGCTCATCACCAGATATGCTTCTAAAAGATACACCTTTAATACAACAGAGTTAAGACTAGTAATGAGTAGAACCTCTAGATCGAGGTGGGGAAGACTAGTAATGAGTAGAACCTCTAGATCGAGGTGGGGAAGACTAGTAATGAGTAGAACCTACTCACAGAGGATCAGGTTCAGGGAGAAAACTAAGGCCAAATAATTCAAACAGACTGGGCAGGATTTATGGATCAACACAAAGGCAACTAAAATAGCACAGACAGGGCCACAGGACAGCTGTAGGGCGAGAGAGCGCTTCAGGCCTTGGGAGCAAATTGCCTTCTGCTTTAATCCTGAAGGCCGGATGATGTCAGGGGGGAGGGAACATCACCCTAAGTCTTCCCTTCCCCAAAACACTCCCTCATTGGCATCCCTTTCTCCATGCAAAAATGCACAGAGGAAAGACAACCTCTCACACTGCTTGCTATGCTAGAGAAAGGCAGAATAAATGAATGAATAGTAGTGATAGAAACCTTCCAACTATAAGCACCCCAAGTAATTTCCATTGTCCTTTCCTGGGCACTCTATTAAACTATATATTATACTGCCTTACATCTCAAGAGTGAAATAATAGTGACTTCCAACCCTATTTACCTGGACACAAACAATGATTCACAGCCCAGTTCATCGTTGAAAGGAAGGCACCCTTCAACTGTATTTTAATGTGATGAAGGGCTTCAGTCTAAGAGCCACACTGGGAAATTTAGTTTGGGGTAACAAACATGAGTTGTTTAGAGGAGTGCAAGGCTGGAAATGTGTCTGTCTTCAAATTATTGATCCCCTTTGTAAAGTAACATTTCCATAACTGCTTATAGATGCAAGGCAGCCTGCCTGACAAAACCATTGCCCTTCTTTCCTCCCCAGATCTTCTTGTCTTCCAATTTAAAAAAAGGATTGCCTGCTCTCTTGCAAATCAATCCATACTATAAAATGTTCCTCACAGACTCTGCTCCAGCTTCCTTTTCCAAGGAGGTTTCTGTCCTGGCTAGATTGACCAGCCACTTGGGGGAAGCAGTGGTTAATCAGACACTCAAGGAAGCTCTGGTAGTAGGAAGCTACAACTGGCAAGACATGGGTCACATTCAGTCAGCAGTTATTCTAAGTAAACAAGAGCACAGCAAGGCAGTGACTAAGAGCATCTCAGACAACACTCTTCAAGAGCTGCTAGGCTGGGAAAGTCCCTCACTCTCCTTCCAGTAAGGGTCTAGCACCACCTGAGGGTTTAAGTAGGCCATACAGTTCAGTTCCCTCAGAAGCTCCACCTCCCAGTGGATACAGACCATAATCTTAAAGGGCCCATATTCATTTCTGTAGCTTTAAGCACCAGTGAGGTTGAAGGACCTGAGAGGCTATGGGAGAGCCATTTTTGGAGGTGATAGGAGGGTCAAATCCTTGGATCTGGGGGATGTGTCTGGGTTCCTGAGGATCCTCCATGGAGTCAGGCGATCACTATCTGTTGGGCTCTTTGGAGCAACCTAGGGCCATGATAGTTACCAGTTTAGGACCTTTTCAACAGAGCTCTGGAACTAAGGGAAAACCATTTTGTCCCTTCCCTACTGGTCTTTTCTTTCCAGGTAAAGTCTGTGCTTTTTTAGAGAGCCTTTGGGGCACCCTGAATTTGACGTGATCTCCTCCTTTGTTTGCTGTGTTGGGTTTCTTTCATTTGCTTGCTCTTGTTCTTTTGCTTACTGCTAATTAATTTGATTTTATTAATTATTGCTTGATTATTTCACCCATTAAGTTCTAATTGTTGTTTTTGTTGCATGTTTTTGATTATTAATTGTTAGGCACCTTACAAATCCTTTTGGTTCAAAAAGGTGAGACAAAAATGTTTTAATATACACTACATAAATTAAAATGTCTTCTAGGACTGGAACAAAGCAAACATGAAGACCATTCACTGGAGGGATATCAATTTTGCCTAGGCTGACCATATGAAAAGGAGGACAGGGCTCATGTAACTTTAACAGTTGTAGAGAAAAGGGAATTTCAGCCAGTGTCATTTGTATGCAATTAGTTCCTGGTGAAATTTCCTCTTCATCACAACAGTTAAAGTTGCAGGGGCCCTGCCTTCTTTTGTATTTGGTCACTCTAATATAATGCCTGCAACTTTAACCGTTGTGATGAAGAGAGAATTTCACCAGGTACTAATTGCATGCCGGCTGAAATTCCCTTTCTCTACAACTGTTAAAGTTACATGAACCCTGTCCTCCTTTTCATATGGTCACCCTAATTTTGCCTAAAAGCTATTCTTGAAACTTTAAAATTGGATGTGTTATTGTATTCATCACATAGCAATTTGAAATTCTTGAAGAGCAGTCATGTTAGTGTGTTGCATGAAATCAACGCATGGAGGTTTTGCCTGTTTAAAAAGTAACACATTTATTGTAGCGTAAACGTTTGTGGGGAAGAGTAGACTTTAGATGCATGAAAGTCACGCTGAGTGACCTTAATCAATTGTGATTATTTGACAGTCTTTTGGCACATCCAGTTCCTGGGTCAAAAAGGAAATATTTAATGTGAGAAAGTTGAGATCAATACAATCTTAATGGCACAATTGTTTATATATGTGGTAATATCCCAAATATTGAAATAAATCACTATATGTTTTGATTACTACTCATAAAATTATAATCCACTTGAGAACCATGATTTCTTACCTTTACTACCATCATCATGTACTATTGTTAATCTCTACAACAAAGGTAGAGCTTTTCTTCAAGTATCGTTGAGCATCAAGTGTATTCAGAACATTCCAAGAATGCTCAATGGATAGTTAGCCTCAATAATTACTTAAATGAGCTCTTTCTAAATCTATAGGACACTCCAAGAATAGATTTGCTATATGGCATGCCTATCTGTAAGCAAATTGCATGGAGGATAACAATACTAAACTTCTAAAGCTGTGTGAATGTTAAAAGCTAGCTATTTGAATGTTAAAATCTAACCATCCACAAAATACAACTATATTCCTGAATGGATTTTGTTCTCTCAGTGGGTCTACCAAGTCCTACTTAGAGTAGACCCAGTGAAATGAATGGGATTTAAGTTTGCCATTCATTTCAATGGGCCTATTCTAAGTAGGACAAATGCTGGATACAGCCATACTTATTCTACTAGAGGAAGAACATGAATATTACCTTCGGTACTCATGTCTGGTGTTGGCATCCAAACATAGGCAAGGCCTTCTTCTTTATACAGCTTCATGAGAACTTCTGGGCTCATAGGTTCTGGATAGCGGTTGCATCCCCAGGAATTCTGAACAACATCCCATTCAGTCTGGAAGTTCATTACCGCTGTTATCCCCAACTCATGCTTCAGCTTCACAGTCACGTGCTCCACCTGACGAGGACAGCTTCCTAACCATAGATTTGGCAAAATCCTATCCGGGGTGGTGGTGGGGAAAGTTAATACTGCCTGTTAAAAGACTTGAAGACTTTCTATAATCCAATAACATCACATCAGTACATAGGAAGGACAGTACGGGTTCGTGGCTCTAATAGCAACACACCCACTGCTGTCTTTCCTTTGTATTTATATTGTTGCACAGGTGGCGGCTGCCCACATTCCTGCTAGCTTCATTTTTCTTAGTGGACACACTGCTTTAATCTTTTAAACCTTGTCTCTGCAATCCCACAGATGGTCCACAAAACAGCCTACAGTTCCAGTAGAAGAAAGAGTATGAATAGGACACATGTGAAAAGCACTGGAAGACAACCAACAACAAACTACCACGAAAGAGAAATGGTGAATTTCAGCAGGGTTCCCCTGGTTCCAACAATACCCACATTTGCAACTGTGTGTATAATAAAGTCTCAAAGCTTACTGTAGTCAGCAAGAAAATGACTGGCCAAGTCTATGTCATGTCTCCTGACCAGGAGATTTCCTGAAGAGTCCCCACAACGTCATATCTTGCTGCCTAGAAGAAGCTAAGAGCTGCATAAAATGTCACTGAACCTTTAACAAGCCAGGAACGGCACTAAGAGGTGAGGCTTTGATCTTGATTCTCTAGCCCAGACTATAAAGCTTTGTTAGTTGCTCCAGGCTGGCACTGAGAAAACATGCTCCTTCTGCTGCAGAATTTCTAAGTGTGGTCTTGATAAGAGTTTATAGCTTCCTAGGAAGTAATTTTTATACTCTGGCAATCTGTGTAACAGATCATTTCTCATAACCAGTGGTAACAGCTACACATAGGAAACGAGTCTAACATTACACACCAGAACTTTGCTATCAGGCTCTATGGTATTGTGATCACGTAACAGAGCAAAATGTGTCTAAGAATAAACTTACCTGGGCAATTTCACTACCATCATTGGGTTTATTTATTGATTTGGATGTCTAAAATCCAAACAGAATTAATCTAGATTAGCCTTCCTAAACTTGGTGGTCTCCAAGTGTTTTGCACTTTAACTCCCATCAGCCCCAGCCAGCTTGGCCAATGGTCAGAAATACTGGTAGTAGTAGTCCAAAACATCTGGACAACATCAGGTTGGGGATATTATTAAGCAGAATGCAATTTCCTATTACTTCATTAGTACAGTATTCTAGCAACTATTTATTCAGAAGGAAGACAATGTTCTTGACAGATAAAGAAACAGCTTAAGAAACAGTTCTTGACAGATGGAAAAATTCTTAGAGAAAGTCTTTCTGCATTTGCTACAGAGAAGTATGGATAATTGATGTGAACAGTACAATATGGCATATTTGTTAAACAACCGCACAGTCATGGGAATTGTCATTGTAAGTTATAACAGCAAATTCTTCTATTCTGCTATAGATACAAAATCTGCCTTAGAAAGCCACAGTTCATTTGATTTTGCTTTAATGAGACTAGTTTAAATCCTCCATAAAAGAAAAAAACGCTTCTCTAGAATGCAATATCTCTGCTTCCCTACAGTGGTAACTGTTACCGCTGTATATGGTATGTTTTAACTGGGGTCAGAAAACAGATATTCAAATGATACAATCCTTGTGTATTCTTTTCTTCTGTATTTCCTTGTTCAAAGACATTTAGGGAGCAATCCTGTGTGCCCGAGACGGCATCTGGGGGACACAGTATATTTTGGTTTCCTGGATCTGAGTTCAGAGTCAGAGCTCTGTGCTCAGAGCCAAGAAACTGTGCCTCCTTCCCCCTCATAGCTGGCACAGAGGGAACCACACCATCTCCTTATCCACGCTTGCAAAATGGAATGCAGAGACATTCCTGGGGACAGGGAGGGGAGGCCAGGTTAGCAGCCATACAACAAAACCTTTGCCCACCCCAGCTCTTTTCCTCCCCTTCCTGAAAACCTCTGGGCAAAATCACCCATCTAGCTTAAATGAAAAGTGGAAGGCATGAGTCACCTCCTGTTCTACATTGGATACATGTAAGCCTCTGAGTTTGGAAGCTTACATGGACCCAGGGCAGGTCCCATGGGATTGCACCCTCAGTTAGATTGAGGAAACAATAGTCGCTCCCTCCCTTCGTCTATGTCCAGAGTCTACAGTAGGGGCCACGAGCCGTTTTGGACCCCTGGGCACATTTGGGAATTTGAGATGTTGCTGTGGGCACCAACACAAAATGCCTAATGAGTAGGTTGGCACTTTGGCAATTACCTTTCACGTCAATGGATCTTAGGCTGTTTTTTATTCAGCAAAACATTTGTTTTGTTTCTATTGGACACTATATCTCTTGTATAAGGGACTGCATAATTCAGATAATTGCTGACAGTGCAATACAGCAAATGCTTCTTTTTGAGGGGAGGTTATTATACAGATAAATTTTGTACTGGAACAGTCTTTAACATTCACTGATGTACACACTCTTTTAAATTATTTATCTACTTCATTAAAATTAACAAATGGTAATCTGGCTTGGGATGCAGAAGAGGACAATAGGGAGGCTAAATTATCTTGGTTTCCTCTTCCACTCTACATTGTCCTATGTTCCGAGTGTATGTAAGAGTGTCCAGGGAGGATAACTAAGAGGAACCTCCACCCTCTCTGAAGCGTTTGGAAGTATCCTGTCATTTTCCTCCCTTGTATTCCAAGTGTGGTAGCTCTTTTACATACTTGGAGAGCAGAAGTTGATACAAGGACAGAAGGCATTATCACCCCCTTGGCATCTCTGTTATCTGAACCCCATGCAGTACCAAGGAGATGATAGTGTAACAAGTTGCATGGGCCAAACAAAATTATATTCATAGTCCATTTCGTCATCTCTAATCTAGTGTCACAATATTTCCTGAGATCTTGGTCTTCTCTGACACTTTCCTAAGAAGCTGTTTGAGTAGCAACCATCCAAATGGATCCCCTGAGTAAAAGTAAGTTGTGTATACTCACCAGGTAACAAGGCAATGTGACTAGAACTAGGGTGACAATATGAAAAGGAGGATAGTTCTCCTGTATCTTTAACAGTTGTATCTGGTCAGGGCAGAGCTCCTGCTGCTTTAACGGCTGTGATTAAGACGGAATTTTACCAGGTGCTGGATGCAAAGAAATGACACCTGCTGAAATTCCCTTTTCTATAAACTGTTAAAGATACAGGAGTACTGTCCTCCTTTTCTTATGGTCACCCTAACTGGAATATGAAGGGCTGGTATATCCATTATAGAGATGTGAGCAGCAGAGGAGACTGTGAATGACTCACACTTATTTTCTTTCTTTTAGTACAACATGAGAAGTGGGACTTAGGGATTAGTCCTGTGATAAGATTCACGAGCCCCAAATAATTACTGGAGCTTACAACTCTTTGAGATCCTCAAAGCCCACTTTCCATAACACGGGAGACAAGAGAAAGAAAAAGCACACTTCTTTGTAATATATGGGAAAGTTCTAAGTTAGGGTCAAATGTGAACAGCAATAGACCTAGTCAAGCCAACAGAGGGTAGTGGATAGTAACATTGTTTGGATCCGATACCCAGTGAGAATATTGGCCTCGCATTATGGCTAATGCCTCCTCTGAGACTGGCTGAAAATGAACAGAGAAGCCTGCCAGAAAGCCAGTGATGCTTTTAAGAGATAGAATGTCAGGGCAGCCCTTAACAGGAGTTATTCGGCCATGGATGCCAATGAGAATGCCCTTACAAGGACTTCCATCCGAGACGTGCTCAAGTAAGGGCCTGAGAGCAAATTCCTCCATATATCCCTCACCACTCTGAATTGTTATATCTCCTTGGCCCATTATACAAGTTTGGGGGCAATTTGACCCCATGCTTGAAGGGAGGACATCCCTTCATAGAGTACCCATGTGACCTCTTTTACAGAGGGCGGTCCTCCATTTGAAGGGCTGTCAGACAAGGTCCTCTATTTTGAAGGTGTCCTCTGTTTGAAAGGTTGCCCAGTCCAAGCCCAGTATAAAAATAAGGAACCATCAGAAGGAAGAGCTGAGCCATGAAATTGCCCATCAACAGCACCAGCACCACGGACTGAGCAAGGAACACACAGGTCACATAGGTCCCCTCCACAAGGATTCGCTTTTGCGCCCGGTTAGGAGATTATGCGCACTATCGCTGAAGCGCATTTACGCCTAATACCTCTGCACGAGAGGCGGCGACAAAAGGCGCTTCCCTCCCCTCCCCTCCCCTTCCCTCCCCAGCTGGCTGGCTGGTAGGCTGTGGGCAGCAGGCGAGCGCTCCTCCTCCTCCTCGCCTTCCTTTACCCCCTCTTCTTCCTCCTCCTCCTCCCGCCGGGCCCCCCGCCGCGGGTGCCGAGCAGGAGGCGCCCCTCTTGCGGGGAAGGAGTCGCAGGCGGGCGGGCAGGCGCGGCTGCTTCGTCTCTGGGTGCCTGCCCGCCCGCCTGCGACTCCTTCCCCGCAAGCGCCTTTTGACAGCCTGATCCCCTCAGCAGGAGCCGGAGGACAGTGGAGAGAGAGGGGTGCGTGAGAGCTACTGGACGCTGCCAGGCACCTTTGGCTGCCTTGGAAATGTGGCTGCTTTCGTGACTGGAGGGAAACTGGCTGGCGACTGGGGGCTGAGGCGGTGGAGGAGGAGATGCAAACGGCAATACCACTCGAGAGGGGATGGGAAGCTGCTGCCGCCGCCGCCGCTCCTCGCGAGTCGTGGCGGGCTCGAGCTGCCGAACTGTCCCTTCCACTCGCCGGAGCAGCAGCCCCCTCCTCATGCTGCTCCGGCGAGTGGAAGGGACAGTTCGGCAGCTCGAGCCCGCCGCGACTCGCGAGGAGTGGCGGCGGCGGCAGCAGCTTCCCATCAAAATGCGCTTTAATGGACGGAGCAAAAAAACCTCGCTATTTAACGCGCATTTGATAATGCGCACAATCGGGGAGATAACGCACCTCTATGCCCCATTTGCGCTCCGCTGGTGTAGAGGTAAATTTTTTAATGAGACTTCAAAGAGCATTACACCTCTCTTGTAAAGGCAGCCATAGTCATAGCTTTCCACACTATGGTGAGATGCACTGTATTTCTTTTTAAATTATAAGAATTATTTCTAAATTTGTATCTACATATATAAATTAGTATATGCAAATTTTAAGCTAACCAGTGTCCTCTTTTTTTGGAAATGCCCCCACCCTATCCCTCCATACAGAGTATGATAAGGGGCAGGGCAGATTCTGGAAGTCTATGAAGATGAAGCCAACATAAGCAGAGTAAACACTTTTGCAGTTAGTGTTTTGTCTGTCCCCACACTTTTAATTATTTTAATGATGCCGAAGCATAGAATGCTTGGATGACTCCCGTCTCAACTTTGCACATTCTTAATTAAATCTGAAAATTCAGTCCGGATACAGCTGAAGCCACAAATTCCTTTCATTTAATCAATACACACGTGAATCATCTTCTTGCCCACAGAGACATTGTGAGCCTGGAGCTGTAAAAGATCACTGCTGTTCTGACACTATTTTGCACTGTACATTGGCACTTCGAAGCATTAAAAAAATTATCAGCCTCATAAAGCTCCTTTGAGTCTCACAAGCAACCCATCGCGGTCAGAAGCCCTGTAAAAGCGGCCCCGTCTAAGCAGACTTTAAGTGATGCAGTTAACTTGTTTATCTGTAATGAGGCACTCTATGGCCATCACCTATAGTTAAAGCTAAACACTTGTCAGAATTAAGCTACTTTGCAGAAGAAATTGGCAATAAAATCATTCACCAGCCATTAAAGTTGTTTATATTGCTGATTTTGTTTAGATGAGCGCCAATGCATTCTTTTAAAAAACAAAAATACAGCAAATGAATTCCTGCTTTAGTATCTACTTAAACTGTACTAAGTTTTCAAGACTTACAGTTCACTCTACTTTACCCATCATGTGCTCTGCTTCAATCTCACTTAACACCACTTCACAATTAAAGTGGCAGAAGTTCTTCCAGAGTGTCCATCGCATGTTCAAATGATGAACTCTGTCAGTCAGATCCTATGCAACATTAAGCACCACATGCCCAAGCCCATAGATTTCAGTGGATCTACGCATATTTAATAGGGATGTGTATCGTATCGTTCCAATATCCAATAACAAACTGCTAAGGTCGTTATCGGACATCCGATTAACGATAACGATACGTATTCCTGGAGGCCCTATCTGATCGGATCCAAAATCCATATGTCAGATAACTATTGGACATATCAGATATTCGGACCGCCATTTTAGGGCCGGCCCTCCCTCCCCCCTCCCACTCGTGCACCTTATCTGAGCCTTCCCCGCTGCCGTCCACTGCCGTCTGCTGCTCCGGACTACTGAGAATTAGGCTTTGTGGCCTAGTTCTCAGTAGAGCGACAACGCGCCGGGTGATGCCGTCACCTGGAGCATCATAGCTCTACTGAGAACTAGGCCGCAAAGCCTAATTCTCAGTAGTCCGGAGCAGCGGACAGTAGCGGACAGCAGTGGGGAAGGCCCAGGTAAGGGGGACCCCTCCCCCTCACTCACACTCCTTACCTGGGCCTTCCCCACTGCCGTCCGCTGCTCTGGACTACTGAGAACTAGGCTTTGCAGCCTAGTTCTCAGTAGAGCAATGATGCGCTGTTTGATGACGTCACCCGGAGCGTCGTAGCTCTACTGAGAACTAGGCTGCAAAGCCTAGTTCTCAGTAGTCCGGAGCAGCAGACGGCAGTGGACGGCAGCGGGGAAGGCCCAGGTAAGGGGGACCCCTCCCTTCCTTGCGCTCCTTACCTGCGGCTTTCCCCGCTGCCGTCGCCATCCCATACTACTGCTAAACAGGCTTTCTGGCCTGTTCATCCGTACAGAGCCATGCCGAGTGATGACGACATCACTCGGTGCTTTTCTGTACTGATGAACAGGCTGGAAAGCTTTCTTTCCCCCAATGCAAACCTATGGGGAAAACACCGTTATCGTATCGGAACTTCTGATATTTATCTGATATCGGATCCGATCAAATCTGGGTAACCTCCGATATGAACAGACCTGAAATTTTTTTATAATGGAATTTCCAATAACGATACAATATGATAATTTTGGCCATGCACATCTTAATACTTAACACTGCCTGGGACTGGGCTGTGTGACAGTTGAAGAGCAAGTGTGTGCCTATTAACTGAGATACACGCACCACTGAACTGAGACTAATTCTGAATTCCTAATACATGTCCATGTGCTTTTCTGGATGCATCATTTCCCCTTCAAAGCCTATGGTGTTCATTGTGTTCCAAATGCCGTAATGAACTGGATGGATCCTGAGAGGCCCATATGTAGTATCAAGGAAAAGAAAAGTCTGGGCCAACACCTTAATTCAAATGAAAAACCAAAAGAGAGACAAGATGGGATCAGTTCCTACGGGCAATTCCAAGCAGGGCAAAAAATACTATAGTAGGATTGGTGGGATTAGAATCCAGGGGGAAATGAGCAAGGTTTAGGATTGGGCATGAAGGAGAAAAAGGCAGGGGCTGAGTTCAGACAACATGCTAACTCACTCAGTTTGAGTTGTTGTGTTGAACTGTGGGTTACCATGTTGTTTGAACACAGCACGTTTGCCTCAGGGTGGGTTATCATGTTGTCTGACTGCAGCGCGTTTTCTGCAGGGTTGCTTATTAACCATGCAGTGTGGCTTGTTAACTACCCTGAACAATCCAACCATATGTCATGGGTTCTCAAGATGCTTTGTTTGAGAAAAATAATCCACCCTACATGGTTAACAAGCCACCCTGCAGAAAATGCACTTCGTTCAGACAATACACTAACCCATGGTGGGTTAGTGTGTTGTGAACCCATGTAGGGTCAATGCAAGGAATGGTGTCTGTGAATTGTATGCAAATGCACAGTCTTCTATTGAGAAAAGCAAGAGAGCCAGTGTGATGTAGTGATTAGAGTGTTGGACTGGGACTCAGGAGATCCAGGATCTAGTCCCCACTTGGCTGTGAAACTCACTGGGTGACTTGGGGCCAGTCACTGGCCATGTCTACACCCGCCCTTTCCCCTGGGTCATCCCTGTGTGTCCAAATGATGCACAGGGGATCACGAGAGCAGGCAGGGATGACCCCTCCATTTTCACAAGATAACCGAGATCTTGGTTATCCCGATTTTACCTGCGGTCCTGGGATGATCCTGTGGACCGCAGGCGGTGTGGGCGCCCGTCCCGGCTTCTTCCCTCTCCCACCCCCCGTGAGTAGTGGGGGGGTCAGCAAGAGGTAAGAAGCCGGTCCGGGGGGAGTGCAGGGGCATCAAGGGGAGCAGGGTTGGGCCTTTTTCTTTTTTTGAACTCACGTTTTGTTGGACTGCAATTGCACTCCCAAATGCGGTTTCTAAAACAAACAAAAAATGGCAGGCGCGATGTCTCTCTTCCCTTCTGGGATGTCATGCTTCTGTTTGGACACCCAGGGAGGATCATGGAAGCAGGTAAGTCTGTGATCTTCCCCCCTCCCTCCCTCTACACCCTTAGGTATAGAAAGGACCACTGCCTCTCAACTGAATTACCTCACAGGATTGTTGTGCTGATAAAATGGAGAGGAGGAAGACTATGTAAGCTGTCTTGGGTTCCACCCAAAAGGAAAAAGGGCAGGATATCGATGTAACAACAATGAGGAGGTAGAGGAGGAGGAGGAGAATGAGGAGAATGAGGAAATGAAAGGACAGTGACCAAACACAAGAGAGAGGAAAGGAGCAACATAAAGAGATGGTAAGACTACTTGGACCTCAGGGAGCCTATGGTTTCCAACAAGAGATACAACCATGGCTCAGAGAGTAGAGTTTTATTTTATTTATTTCGTTGTGGGATTGCTATTCCTCCTTTATGAATCCAGCCAACGTACTTTACAATAAATAAATAAAATCAGAAAATAAAAACAATAATCAAATAAAAATGTCACAAAACACTAAAAACAACTTTAAAGAAAGTATAACAATTTTTAAAA
Source organism: Anniella stebbinsi (assembly GCA_029215795.1). Classification (NCBI taxonomy): domain Eukaryota; kingdom Metazoa; phylum Chordata; class Lepidosauria; order Squamata; family Anniellidae; genus Anniella; species Anniella stebbinsi. The sequence goes on from JARDYH010000003.1 coordinate 196,622,543, forward strand.
AGCCAAGTCAAAAAGATTCATCTTGCCTCCCTTCCTGAACACAGAAAGAGCAGGGACCAGTCACAACCCCAAGGGGAATGCATTCCAGAGCTTAGGAGCAAGAGAGGAGAAAACTCTTCCCTGTGTGTCCAGCAAACGGGCCGCTGCAAATGAGAGTGTCTTCAACAGGGCCTCTCCTGCTGATCTTAATAACAGAGCACGTTCATGCCCAGATAGCCGGGCCCTACATCTCTTAGAGCTTTCAGCTTTTAAGCCAACACCTTGAATTGAGCCCAAAAAACAATTGGCAACCAATGCAGATCTTTCATTTCTACCTTGATGCCCAGCGGCCTTCTCGCTCTAATTGAAATTCTTCATTTGCTCATGGCCTGTTCTTAATCCACACGAAAACTAGCTTTTGCTGTGTATTGTAGTTCAGTGCCACTACACCACTATTTGCCAACCTTGGGACTGTAGCTGCTGTTGGAGTAAAACTCCCATCACCACTGGGCATGCTATCTGGGGATGATGGGAGTTGTAGTCAAAGCTGGGAAACACTGCACTATACAAATCAAGGATTTTGTGAGTAAGTGCAGGCTGTATACAATTATGGTAAGTAATTAGCGATACAGATAATTTAGACCAAGATACCTATCTTGGGAGCTACACTTCAACTATTTGTAACAATTTACTGAATAAAGGGAATATAATTAGTTCTGCTGGTATGTTTACTAGGCCAACTTTAGTTATTTAATTATAATGGTAAGTTGAATTATGAATGAAAATAGAAGCACTTGCCATCAACTTGATCCATTCATTTCAACTATATTTTAACAGGAACATTATGTCAGTCTTAGTAGACAAGCAGGACACAGCAAAAACCCAAGAGATAAAATGATATGATGAATGAAGAACATGGCCAGCCCTATTGCTAGGCAGAAGGAGGTGGACACTACAGTAGATGCTGGGGTAAGCTAATGTAGCCTTCTCTAGCCTTCTGCCCTCAGGTGATGTGGAGAACATTGTCCTGTTACTAATATTGTGATAAGATTTAATTTCAGGTCTGATCGGCTTCTGTATATGGAATGCCATGTCCACCATTTTGTCATCCCCAAGCAGCAAACTGTCTTGGGCCAATCACATGAAGATATGAGAAAGTAAATGATATACCTGAAAAATTTGCTAATGCTATGTTTGCTTCAGAAAAAAGTTTACTTTCATCTAAATAACAGAACTAGGAGGAATAGAATTTAGTATTTTGAACTTCTTTCTTATTTGCTACTGAAGCCATATATTTTAAGTCAATTCTACAGTGGGGCTTTTAAATGAGGGGAATTAAATAGGCTACAATGCATTTTCTATGTTCAGTTGCCCCTCCTTTCATTATATGTGGCACCCTGGTGAAAAGTAATTAAGCACTGGCAAATGTTATTCTTAGATGTAATTCAGTCTACTTATTTGAGATCCTCACATGGGAACCGACTTGGCAATGAAAAGAAAGCACCTGTTTTTATCAGCGTTTAACACCACATTGTCTGCATAGCGATATGCAACATGTTTGAGACCATGGAATACTAAGCATTATGCCAACTAAACTGTTTATGAAATTGTTTATGCAGCATCAGAGTGTCTGGATTACCAATCTACAAGGTGAACAGTGTATTAGACTCTTTTCAATTGCAAGAGAAGGGACACAAGACTGAGAGACACAAGATAACTGAGGCACACTGACATGTATATACCAAAGGTAAAAATAATATGTAAGTGGTTAAAGATTTCATTAAGAATATTAGAAGAGCCCTGCTGGATCAGACCAAGGTTCCATTTAGTGTACATAGGCAAAACTAAAAAAGAAAAACCTCTCAAGGCAGAATATGTTAGAAAATTACAGAAAAAGTGTGAGGTCAGGAGGTAGGTACTCATCATAAGGGGCAATTTACTAATAGTACCCTGTCGTACATAAAGGAAAATTGTACACATATCCTAAGGCCACAATCTTATACTCCCCTACCTGGAATTAAGTCCCATTGAACTCAATAAAGTTTACTTCTGAGTAGACATGTGATTTCGAAGCAAAACATATTTACAGGGATTCTCTTGTGTGTGGTCTCTCTGGTGGAACATGAGGGATGATATCTGAACGTTTTCCATACTGCAAGCATTTATGGGGTTTCTCTTCTGTGTGGACTCTCTGGTGCCTCATAAAAGTTGATTCCTGAGGAAAACACTTGCTACATTCCAAGCATTTATGGGGTTTATCTCCTCTGCAGACATGCAAACTATAGTAAGCCGCTATTACTTGGTAAAAATAGTCATCAGTATTATCCACCCACTGTTATGAAAATTGGGGTGCTAGTAGTCTCTATGCCATAGAGACTAGAATGAAGACACTTTTCCCCATTCCTCTTTTCCACCTCAATTCTCTGAACAGTGTAAATGTTTTGTCTTTTTGTAGGAAAGAGTTAATTTCACTCCTAACTTATGAAAACTATCATACATATGTGGTCACTTTGGAGGGAATTAATTTTAATGCAAGCAAAAGCATTTTCTCTCAAATACTTTTACTATTTTTTTTTCATCCTTTCAGATATTTATAATCTTGATAAAAAGTTTTGGAGGGGAGAATATGGAATGAGACATATCATCTTGATTTTCAAATCTTCAACATTACTTAGCCAGTAAAGGGGAAAAGAAATCTATATTTCAAGCAGGTTGGCAAACTCAGAGCTCAGTTTTTATCATGGTTCACAGAGGATTTGAACAACATTTTAAACTGTTATAGGAGCTGTACATCTATCCACCCCCCTGAGTATCACAGTAAAATCCCCCACTGCAATAGCATTAAAGTGGGGGAATGGGAGATTTTTCAAATGAGCTTCTTAAGTATGCTGCCTACAATTGCAGCCACAATTCAACTGTTTGGAGTTTTGTTTTCTGTGGAAACAGAAAGTCTCCTGGGAAAAGACAGCAATAATTCTGTAATGTTTGTTTCCTTGTAAAAAAAAAGAAATGTTGTTCCAAAAGTGAAGCTATAGGCAAACTAAAGGGAATGTGCAAGTTTCCCTGCTAAAATGTAATAGTTTTAGATAAGCCCTGCACAATATACAGCCCCATGACATAATGCAGTCCCACCTGTAAGATTTTGTGGCTCTTGAGGTTTTGAACTGGTGTTCTCATGATATAATGCGGGCAACTATATATATCAAGAGGAAACGAGGTAGCAGTCGGGGGGGGGGTACTTATGCACCACCATAAATGAGGAAATGCATCATCCGAAAAGAGAACAAAAGAGGACAGAGATTCGCATAACATTTGCATATGCTAATTTATATGTATAGAAGCAAATTTTGGTACAGTTACTATAATTTAAATAGAAATACATCTTACCATATTGGGGTAGATCATGAATAGATGACTTGTGTGCCTGCTAAGCATGCTGTCCAGGCGCTCACCACTGGTGGGCAACTCCCTTGCTTTTTGATAAAAGCGACATGAGAACAAAACGTGCTCAACAGTCTCTACGTCTAAATTGTTGCATGGGCAAATTCTAAGGAACCACGGAATCTTCTTGAGTCTGCCCTCAAGAAACTTTGAAGGGAGGGCGTTAAACCTGGCCAACATAAAGGCCTTCCTGTATTTGGGAATGATTAACCACTTCAAGTACTGCATTCCATCTTTAGTAGGATTGGATGACAACCCCAGCGATTGTGGCGCACAAGGGCCCCATGCAGCACCAAGAAGTTCCTGGTTGTCAATATCTATCAATCGTTGTTTAGATAAGGCCCTGGCCAGGGAATTTCAGCCAGTGTCATTTGTATGCAATTAGTTCCTGGTGATATTCCCTCTTCATCACAACAGTTAAAGTTGCAGGGGCCCTGCCTTCATTTGTATATGGTCACTCTAGTATAGTGCATGCACCTTTAACTGTTGTGATGAAGAGGGAATATCACCAGGAACTAATTGCATACAAATGACACTGGCTGAAATTCCCTTTGATTTACAACTGTTAAAGTTACATGAGCCCTGACCTGGATTTTATCTGGTCAGCCTAACATAGGTAATGGTGAGAGAAGGTCCAGAGGGCCACAAATTGCCCACCCTTGCACTATAGGTTTCCAGTGTTCTCTCATCCAATGGAAACCAAATCATGAATGATGTTGCCTCTGAAACTTCTCACTCCTCAGACAAGTGAGGAATGGGCAAGAATGATGCCAGGAGGACAGTGGGATTGTCTCCTTGGGGGAATTTTAAAAAATCCCTGTGATTTGGTGTGATCTAACCAAATCAAGGCAAGTAACATTAGCACCTGAGAAAAACCAAAACATTCCAGCAAAGAATGGCAGGATCACAGCAAGGTTTGAAAAAACATTTAAAGAGCCCATGAAGGAAAGTTGGAGGAGGTGAGAGCTTCACTTGATCATCAGCAGCTAGACAGGGCCAGAGCTGACCTAGAAGCTCAACTGCAAAGTACCCAGCTGAGGTGCCTGAGAAAGTCCAGGAGGTGGATGAAGTAGCTGATGAGTTTTGGAATGTGGAATTTTGTCAAGAGTAGCTAAGAAAGATAGAAAAGATGGAGAAACAGCCTTTGGAATTAGAAAACTGTTGGGAAGAGAAAGTATAGGAGCAAGAATATGAATGGCTGCCTACACTGGAAGTGGCTTGGAGGAAGGATCAGCTGCAGCCTAGAACTATGGACAAGATGGCTGGGATCCTTTTTTACCCCATGTATACCACATAAAATCTTTAATCGATGAGATTAGTCCCCTATTCTTGGCATACATCAGAGTCAGCCTATCTAGTGGGAGTCTAGCATATTGCAGAACCTGCACACCATGGAAGCAAAGCAGAAAGGGACGTGTCACCCTTGGCTCAATGCTTGATGTTTAAGCCTCAGCATGAGTTACATTGGCCTTGGAAGCGATTCAGGAGCATCAGCAGCAAGAAAGAGGAATCCCTTAGAAAACTGGTAGATTTGAAGACAGTGACGATATGTCTAGAGATTCTTTCTTAAGTAGATATCCTGCGCAGACTCAGGACAAGAGGGACACGGTTGATCAAGGGAATTATGGTATGTTATACTCACCACATGCCTCATATTTGTAAGGGGTTAGAATTTCTCAGTTGGGATTGGGGAATGTGCCTTTTGAGGACTGACAGTAAATTAGCCACTAAAGAGATGACTGTTCTCCTCAATTTATCCCTGCTAGTGCAATTCATTTCATCTTAGAAAATCAGCTTTAAAATCATGAAGGAAAGTTTAACCTTTGTACTGAGAGCTATAAGAAAGAAAGGAGGAGTCAAAGGGATACATTGGTAGTATCTGTAATACGAAAGAGTTAACTGTGTGCTATCTTGCATATTGTTAATTTTTTTGCTGTTGTTCTTAACCTGCTCACTGTCAAGTAGCTTAAGTGAGACACTGAAGCATTCTTGGCATAGCAGCCCATCTTGATTGTTTGCCCATCTTGATTGCTCTGAACCGCTGGGATTTTAACAAAAGAACTTTAATGCTTGGGAATGGTCTCCTGAATGTGAAATCTGCCAGCAGCAGGTGGGCTTTGCAGTGGTGCGTGTGTTGTGAGTTTGAAGGAAAAAGAGGGAGAGGAAAGTTCAGCCTTCCTCAACCTAATGCATCCTGGGAGTGTGTTACACTACAACTTCCATCATCCCCAGTCAGCAGTACCAATGGCTGAGGTGGTTGGAATTGCAGCATTCTGATGACCCACCCCATACTTGTGATCCTTTGATTTAAGAAGAGAAATAAAGGACGGCCAAAGGGGGCGGCGTCACAGCTTGCAACCTGAATATGTTTATCTTTTTGGAGCCCCTTGAGTTCTATTGGTGTTCAGTCTGAAATCAATGGCAAAATTTGCACTAGCTTCAAAAGGGACAGGATAAGCCCATTAGCATGCATTAAAAGCAACTCATGTCTTGCTCCTGTGTTTTAAATGAAAGCCTGTATCTAGCCTCTCTTTAAAACTTACAATACAATCAATGACTTTTGCTCTGTGGCTCATTACTTTTGAGCCTTGTGACTGATGCAGTTGCTATTGACCGTCTGGAGAAAGAAAAGAGGAATTCGGCCTCAGAATTTCATTCCAAAGGTAGAAATCCCCATAGTCATAGCTCTGTTCTTAATTAATTATTTAACCACAGGGCACCGTTTCAGCTTTCAAGTCAAACAGCACAGCTCACTGAATTCCAGTTAAAAGTCATCACTTTCCCCACCATAGTTCTTGCTATAATTTAGCAATAAAAAATCACTCCAGGGTGACACTTAGCATGCAGGCTATTTTTCTTTAAACAGCTGAATGGGTTACTTTCTTCTCTTTTTTCACACTAAACCAAAAACAACAACAACAACAACCCCAAACCCTCCAACCCAGACAAAGTGTTTTTCTTTTCAGCGTATTCCAGTTGCATAATTCAGTGTTGACTTTAACAGTATTAATGACAGGAGTTTTAATGGGCAATCTAGGACACTTTTTGTTTTGTTAAAGTACGGCAGCAAAGAGCCAAGTTAAAAGCTGAAATAGCAACTATCACAAGTCTGTTAACATAAAAAAATATGTACCATATAAATTGCTTATCAAAAGGACGAACCCAAATACATTTTGAGGATAAGACACTTCCTCTGGATAATGATAAAGGAATCTTGAAAACTGCTTACCCTTGATTTCAAGGTGACATTGTCAATTAAGCTTAGTATCCATTTTCACATCTTATCGTTGAGGCATTGCAGTAGCGCTCTGTACATGTTCATATCTGAATGGCTGGCCACCAGACCTGCAGGTGAGCCATGTTGTTGACAAAGCGACATGCATTTTGAGGATGCTGCTGCCATTGCTGAGTGATTGGGATCTGGTAAACCAGACTTTTATCCAAAGCCACTATCTGCTGATTTCATATGCCTTCCTCAGTCTGCCGAAGGGGGGGGGGGGGGAGGGGATCAGGGAAGGCTGGACCACACTGTTATTTTAAATGATTACCGTTCGTGTATTTTATCTGATTAAGTATACTGTACACAAAGTCTTACTGATTTTAATCTTATTGCTCTTTTGTTTTAAAATCAGACTCTGTTTTTAATCTTGAGTACCATTTTTTGGGGAGCTGTATGCAGAAGCAGAGGTGTGTGAGCATAGGTAGTGTGGATGCACAGCCGCACTGCAGCGCTCATCCAGAAATTTTAAGACAGGTAGAGATTACCTATTTGTTGATCGGCAAGACTAGACTTGTAGCAAGGCTACAAGGTTGGGTAAGGAGTAGGGACAGCTGATCTAAACAAGAAGTGTTTTTATAGCAGATTTTTATTTAAAAGCCATGACTACCATAAAAAGGCATGTTGCATTACATGTTAATTTGAATCTTTAGCCTTCATGAGGCTGGCTATTTCCTGATTTGTCCCCCCAAAAAGAAGTTGACAAATATTCTGTGCTTCCTTATGAAATCTATAAACACACACATTCACAAATACACACATCAACGTTTTTCTTTCACAAATGAGGTTGCGTCTATGTGTTTTTTTAAAAAAGTCGATTACCATTCCCTCTGCTCTGCTACAGAATTTCTGTAGGTGTCAATGACAACTCAACCAAATTCCGCAAACAGAGAAGAATGCTTAAAGAGCAAATATTGGCATCTGGTGCTCTCATAACTCCATCCAATTTGTTCCATGTTGGCCAGCCTCAGCCACGTTTGGGTCACGGTGAGGAAGCAAGCGGCACCTGCAGTCTGACAGCTCTCTGGCTCCGTTTACAAGAACCCAACTTTGCTTATCTCCAAGAGCCAGCCTCCTGGCACTGCACCTGTCTTATAGTCTTATGTCTACTGCTACCTGGCTTTCTGACCCTGCCACTGGCTTCTGGTTCTGCTGCCAGCTTCTGGCTCGGCTCATCTCTGCCCAACAGTGAATTCCTTATCTCATCTCTTTGTTTTCCAGGTTTATTTTCTTCCCAGTTGAACACCTGGCATCTGCTATTACCGCTATTAGTCAAGATGTTGAAACCAGAGATCAGCTATCTGCAGATGTTGCAAGAGGCTGTTGAGAATCTGGTCTGCAAGGCAATAACTATTTTAGTTTTGGAGGGCAGAAAGGACGATCCCTTGATACTGCAAATAAAACCAACAGCACTCGGTGTTAAAAAAAAAATAGGCATGCCATTTCATAATCAGATTGTCATTTGACATGGTGTCAGACGTTTCTAAAATTATGTAAGGAAGTTGACTGGCAGTTTTTAATACTGGTTGATTCGAATCATAGATCTTCCCCATGGTGGCAGTAAAGCAGCTCATTTATCTAAGTGCATCAAGCATGCAAAGGCTGTGTCCTGGTCATCCAGGGCACCTAGAAATTTAACTTGGGGGATGCGCATCAAATTGCTTTCATTAGACAAAGCAGAAGCTCCTTACCCTCACAGTTGCAAGCAAAACTGTTAACAATGCAACTGGGACATGCACTATATATTTTGAATTCTGATGCCTACATGTGATTATGAGCAAGCTTTCTGTACAATCAGCAAATAACACAACAAGTATTTTATTTTCCTAGCCTACAGGTGCAAGAATGTACTCTCATGCATACTTATTAGGGTATGTCCTATTGAACTAAGTCTGTCTTACTCTTGAGTAAACATACTTAGGATCATGTTGTAAGTCCATACTGAACTCCTCAACTTCCTGTTCTATTCTCCATAAAACCTCTCTGTGGCGTTGATTTTTGTTTATTACCTGGAGTAGTGAATAGCTTGATGTCCAGCAATATTAAAATAGAAGTCAGTTGTATGTTTCATCTCATCAGTATGCCCAGAAACTTCAATCCAGTGCCCTATTGGGAGGCAGTAAACTCCATCAACGAAGTTGCTTGGGTTATAAACACTACATCGATCATGGTGGGGCCCATTACCTGAAACAAGAATAACACACACGATCTGAGTCAATTCAAGGGTATAAACACAAAGCGCTTTGAATGTTTAGGATTTCCATTCCACATTATGTGTCTCGGGTGGGGGTGGGGGAGTGAAGGATAGTCATCCAAGGATAGAGAAAGTGTACTTTAAATAAAACCTATTTAAAACAAAATTAATTCCTCATGGGATAATTTTCATGTGCGCATATAATGGCATTGGCAAACAGAATTGGATGTGCTCAAGCCCATGGAAACAACTATGTGTTCCTAAATCTGTTCCTGATTTTGGCCAATATATATACGTAACAATTTCACATTTTTTCAGAAATTGCAAAATAGAATTTCTTGTAATTGTCATCAGAGTTTCTGTGTTTACAAGCTAACAACCACATTTGAATTATTATTATTATTATTATTATTATTATTATTAATTACACTTATATACCGCCCCATAGCCGAAGCTCTCTGGGCGGTTTACAAAAATTAAAAAGATTGAGCATTAAAAAGACAATATACAAAATTTAATACCATAAACATAAAACAGCTGTCATTAAAACACTTTAAAAACATTTTAACTGTTAAGCCTGGCCACAATGTCGATCAAACCTCAACTTGAGCTGTTAAAATGCCTGGGAGAAAAGAAAAGTTTTGACCTGGCGCCAAAAAGATAACAGTGTTGGTGCCAGGTGGGCCTCATCGGAGAGATCATTCCATAATTGAGGGGCCACCACAGAGAAGGCCCTCTATTACCTATGCAAGACCATTATATCCTGAAAATACTTTCTCTCATCTACAATGTTTTCTAAAATTTTCACCCTTCACGTTACAAATCCATAACCTTAGGAAGCAGATGTGGTACGAACTCATGAGCAGACAAGTGCCAAGTTTATTCAAAGTGAAGTGACCTAAACACTAGCAACCACTTTGTACTAATTCTACCCCAGTGATTTCATCACTGTAGCACAGACATTATTTTTATTGGTGGATCCTTTCCCTATTGCAGGCGTTAACAGTGCCATCTGCTGCATGAAAAATTGTGTGTGCTATGATTGGACGTAACTGACTTTTTAAATTTATTGCCTGAATTTGTAAACCTGAACTCCAAAGTTAGAAAGATAAACAAAGCTTTTTTAAAGCTTTCAGACCAAGAGTTGATGGAAGAGCTGGTTAATCCTAGTTGAGAGTCAGAGAAAGTAAGATGTAATGTGGTGGGAAGGGACCGGTTCTACCAGCAAGGTTGATAAAAGAGTTTGGAAGTAACATCAAAGATGGATCAAAGGTTCCGTGCCACAATCTTACACTCAAAAATAAATCCCAGTAACCAAAGGAGAATGTTTCACTGGAATTACAGTCCCGTTATACTGAGATCCTACATAAACCTTCCATCCCTTAAGATCTCAAGAGGATATTTTGCTTCGGGTGCTACTAATTAGGTAGAGGATGAAGCAAACCCTTTATGAAATTGGTCTCTTTGTTCCAGAACTCTTCCCCCTCCCTGCCTTCTCACTTAAGGTATGCCTGTGCCAATGGCTCTCTCCTTTTAGGAGACATATTCCTTTTCTCTGTAACTCTTTTAATAACGTCATTTGATCTAGAAATGTTTGGGATTATAATGTGGGTTTTTTGTAGCTTTATTAGGTTATTGGATTATGTCACACTCCCCTTGTCTCTCTCCCAGTATGCCCAGAAACTTCAATCCAGTGCCCTATTGGGAGGCAGTAAACTCCATCAACGAAGTTGTTTGGGTTATAAACACTACATCGATCATGGTGGGGCCCATTACCTGAAACAAGAATAACACACACGATCTGAGTCAATTCAAGGGTATAAACACAAAGCGCTTTGAATGTTTAGGATTTCCATTCCACATTATGTGTCTCGGGTGGGGGTGGGGGAGTGAAGGATAGTCATCCAAGGATAGAGAAAGTGTACTTTAAATAAAACCTATTTAAAACAAAATTAATTCCTCATGGGATAATTTTCATGTGCGCATATAATGGCATTGGCAAACAGAATTGGATGTGCTCAAGCCCATGGAAACAACTATGTGTTCCTAAATCTGTTCCTGATTTTGGCCAATATATATACGTAACAATTTCACATTTTTTCAGAAATTGCAAAATAGAATTTCTTGTAATTGTCCAGATACAGATGAGCCATACTTGGGCAGGTAATGAGGCAAATGGTGCCCAGCATGCACTGTGGCTTAAATAAGCTACCATGGCTTGTTTAAGCTGCGGTGATTGCGCAAACTGGGTCATAGTGACAGGGGGCTCATTATTATTATTATTATTATTATTATTATTATTTATTACATTTATATACCGCCCCATAGCCGAAGCTCTCTGGGCGGTTTACAAAAATTAAAAGACTGAACACTAAAAAGACAATATACAAATTTAAAACCGTTAAACATAAAACAGCTGATATTTAAAACATTTTAAACTGTTAAGCCTGGCCACAAAGTCAGTTAAAACCTCAACTTAAGCTGTTAAGATGAGGTTTTAGCACCTAAAATATAAGCAATTTGCTAGAAAAATACGGAAACTATAGGTGAGATTGCCCAGTGAATGAGCCGTTTTCCCACAGGTGGTGGGAGGGCTGGGAGCAGGTTCCTCCACTGTATATCATGTGCACACTTGTGTACATTTTTTTGAAAAAAATCCCAGTATTTCCAGGTTCATTAGGAACACACATATACATGTGAAATCACATTTAGTAACAGCTTTGGATATCTTTCATACAGGAATATTTTCATGACTAAAAAAGATCTAAGATAAAACTGAACCCATCACTGACCAACTTTAGAAAACAAAGTAATGACTATTCTTGAAAGGCAATATTTTATTCTGGGTTGGATTCTGAAGTCTTTCCCCCCCCCCCCCCCCGTTGTTCAAAAACTCTTCCATGCAATTTGCTTTCACACCAACATGTTCAAGAACAAAGCAATCAGTAAAGTCTGCCTTACAAATCAATCTTTGTGAATAGTATTCCTTTCAAAGCCTGCAGGACTGCCCATATGGCTCCTGGCATGATGTGTAAGAAAGATGATCAAGCTGGCATATCAAAAAAAGCCACTGGCTTTATTGCAAAGCGGATTAAAACAAAGATCTCTGAGCAATGTGTAGCTCATATGGGAGAGAAGAACAAACAAAATATAAAAAGTAGGTAAGACATGATCAAAAGAGAAAAGTAATCCAATGTAGCCAAAGATCTGTGATGGGAGGAAAAACATAAGCTCTAACATCAGGGAGGGGAAGAAAAATCAAAAGAGATGAATTCAAGTGCAGAGCACAAAAGGGTAGAATTGGAGGCATGGAAGCCTGTATTGTAAGCTAGCTAAGGCTCCAGGGGCAATTCTAAATGGTCCACATCTTTAAAAAACTCTGTGGAGAAATTAGTTTAGGTGGGACCCTCTACTCTGTGGCAATCCCACCATTAATGCCACATATGGAGGAACATCTCTTCTCACCCGGCGCGGCACTGAGAGACAGGCCAGGAAGCCTGTTTCTCAGTAGATTCCGAGCACTGGAGGAAAGCAGACACCCCAGCCGGTAAGGAGCGCGGGGTGGGCGGCGCGGGGCGTGCATGCGGGCAGCGGGGGGGGCTGCGCGGGGGGGCTGCGCGGCTGCGCGGGGGATTGTTTTGGGTGGGGGGGTGGGGTGGCGTGGGGGGGTCCGGGATTTTGATCCTCAAAATCTGGTCACCCTACTTTATAATAGCATTGAAGTGCACTGACAACTCTTGGGGCCCATGACACATTCCATATACCGTTTTCAAACTGCTTTCAATGTGTGATATCCTGCTTGATGTAGATCTGGCCAATGACTTGCCCAAAGTCACTTAGTGAATTTCATGGCTGAGTAGAGGATTAGAGCCCAGATTTCCAGAGTCCCACTCCAATACTACACTGGCTCTCAAAAGCTCCTTATATTTGCTGCAGTCAAAACTCTCCAGCTTTGATGTGGCCAACAAGTGAACAGCGATTTAAAAGCTGATAGTCAGGATGTGTCTCTCTCTCGAGCAAGGCCATAATTTCCAAACCAGTTGGATGTTTAGAAATAACAAAATAAAGGTATTTTGGCCATCTCCTCCTATATCCGGAAGAAAAGCTGATGAGAAAGACTTGAAATTCCTACAGGATATCTGAATTTTGAATGGGATAATACATAAGGAGGCTCTGCAATTCACAAAATAAAACCTCCAGCACCTTAGCAATTCTGTAGCCTCCTGTCAAACCTTATATTTTAATGTAACTCAACAGTGCCACTTAGAGCACCTTGGATTTCAGAAACCCACCATGAAGCCTGAATAAGCATACATCCTGTTTTTGTCTCTGAATACACATCCAGAAGTTAAGCTCTTTCTCAGAATGCTGTAGATAGTTGAAGCTCGCCAACTCGTTTATACGGTAAGAACATTTCTACAAGTGGCTTTAATTGTATGAAAATGATTGGTCACTCAGGGTCCTTTACATGACGTTGTCAACCTCCAGGGCATCTTCCATGCATTTTAACCTTTATTCTCCCTTTTAAAAGATCGGTGATAATGCAGCAAGGAGTGTTAATCTGATAGATCAGCAGTGTGTAATGATGGAGTTGCGCTAATAATAATAATAATAATAATAATTTATTTCTTACCCGCCTCTCCGTCTGGATCGAGGTGGGGAACAACATGATAAAATACATAAAACTGATTAAAACATGACACATATTATTAAAACTGCATTAAAACATCCTAAAACATCCTAAAAACATTCTAAAATTCCACTGGATATGCCTGCCGGAAGAGAACAGTCTTTATAGCTTTCTTAAATTCTAAAAGACTGTTAAGTTGATGAGTCTCCTCTGGCAGGTCATTCCACAGTCTGGGAGCGGCAGAAGAGAAGGTCCTCTGGGTAACGGTTGTCAGCCTAGTCTTGGCCGACTGCAGTAAGTTCTTCCCAGAGGACCTGGCAGTGGCTGTATAATGAAACATACAGAACTTGCAGACAAATCAAAAGCACATGTCTGCCTTTGTAAAGGAGCCAATCTTAATCCTGCAAAGAATCCAGAATTCTGGTAAATTGAAGGATAAAAAGTCTGGTATGATGGCAGCCTAAGTGCAGAGTCGTAAAGTAAGCAGACCAAGCCTGTAAATAATTTCATGATTGGCTGGCTAGACTAATGATATAAAAATGGAGCTTATTACCCTATTTGGCCAAAACAATAGTCTATTTCTGCTAAGGAGCAGCTTCCACTGATCTCAGATTCCTATAAATATGTGAGGTTTTGCTCTCAATCTTTGTCCTCCTAGCAACATCCAATCAGAAAGCCAATATGCTTTCTCAGGCCATCTTCACTGCAAGGAAATCTGCATATGATATGAAATCAAATATTCCACTCAAGAAGGTATTATGTAAGTAAATAAGTTAGACTGACTTTATGTGGAATTCTCTGTGATTTGATGCCTTCCCTTTTTTTCTGTTTACCCCTTTTCTCAAACATCTTTTTTATCTTGACATTTGGAGGCATGATTTTAACAGGGAAATTCTTAGTAAACTCTACCCCATGTTCAAGACTGCATGGTTGCTAAGCTACTCCTTGTGTTCTTGGGATATATCACAAGGTTTTGTTACATTCTGTTTTCTGGGTTTTGGGCAGGTAAATCCAAAGCACTTTCCCTTTCTCCCCCACCCCATGTAGAGCAGGGCTTAAGGGGAGGGTTCTTTGGCAGAAGGGTTTAGAATTCCCCAAGATAGACAGACTAGGGGTGCCAGGAGGCTGACTCCTACTGAAAAAAGTAGGGATTTATAATCTTCCAAAACTATAATGAAACTACAACTAGATATTTTTAAAAATCTTCCCTGGTATAATACAACAAGATTGTATTATACTGAAATTTCTATGGTATCAGCTAACATGACAATAATCAGATTTGCCAGCTCCACCCTCCTTCCCTTTGATATTGTTGCCAACAGTTCTTTTCTCTTATGCTTTCCATTTCTTTCCATTGCGTCTGTTTGCTGTGCCCCTTCCCCTGCCTGCCCCTTCTTCCCAAATCGGTATATGTCCTGTTCCTGCATGTCCTTCCCCAACTTTATAATAATAATAATAATAATAATAATAATAATATATAATATAATATAATAAAATAATAATAATATAATAACAACAATAATAATAATATATGTATTTATTACCCGCCTCTGTTTTAGTATCGAGGAGGGGAACAACATTGATACAAATGACATAAAATACATAAAACTGATTAAAAACATATAAAATTAATACATCATTAAAATACAGATAAAACTCTTAAAATTTGACTGGGTAGGCAAACTTCCCCTTTCTTCCATCCTAATTGCCTTTGTCCTTCTTTCCTCCATTTACCCCTTCTGCCCAGCCTTACCTCAGCCTTCTCTCCCTTTTATTTCTGTCCCACTAATCTATATCCCATCCCTATTGCTGCAGCTCCATACACATTCCATGGGAATAATCATGCTGCAAATAGGTGTGAGTGGAGGCTGGGGGTTGGTCACTAACTAGCTCAAGACAACAATATTGGCTTGTTTCCTGTGGATTTCTCAGGAGGAAAGGAGGAACTAGAACTTCCTAAGGAACAGGGGCTTTAAATGAGATGTCACAGGTCACCCCAAATATTCTCCCTCTCAGCTTCATGACAGTACTACTCCTTAGAGATGGGTGAGCTCCTCTTCACTCATCAGTTTGGCTCAGAAATGAGCTGACCAACTTCACAAAAATACTGGGAAATAGCTCAGCTTATTTCCAAACCAAACACGTCTGGAAATAAGTTGCTCCCCAAACCCTCTCCCTCCCACCCATTCTTCCAAACCCTCTTCATGTTTCTCTCCCATCTCACTTATCGAGATGCCAGTGAACGTAACAAGCACGTACAAACTGGGAGGCACAGTGGTAGCAAGCTATAGGGAGTAGGAAAGAAGGGAGATAGGGTGACCAGATAAAATCCAGGTCAGGGCTCCTGTAACTTTAACAGTTGTAGAGAAAAGGGAATTTCAGCCAGTGTCATTTGTATGCAATTAGTACCTGGTCATATTCCCTCTTCATCACAACAGTTAAAGGTGCATGCACTATACTAGAGTGACCATATACAAAAGAAGGCAGGGCCCCTGCAACTTTAACTGTTGTGATGAAGAGGGAATTTCACCAGGAACTAATTGCATACAAATGACACTGGCTGAAATTCCCTTTGCTCTACAACTGTTAAAGTTATATGAGCCCTGACCTGGATTTTATCTGGTCACCCTAGAGGTACATCTTTCCCCACTCCCCACTCAGACATTTGGTGTACTGTCCCTGGAAAAGTGATATTTCTCAATATTTTCTTAAGGGCTAGTGCACTGTCACCAACTTATGGGTTTGTGGCCTGGTGTGCTGCTTTTCAGTGTGGCAGGGTCCAAGGGACAATGAGAGGAGAAACTTCCCTCCCTTCCATACCAGCATCCATGCCAGTCCAGGAAGTGGGGTTAAAGGGAGGGGGGAAGGTTGAGTAGGGTGACCATATGAAAAGGAGGACAGGGTTCATGTAACTTTAACAGTTGTAGAGAAAGGGAATTTCAGCCGGCATGAAATTAGTACCTGGTGAAATTCTCTTTTCATCACAACAGTTAAAGTTGCAGGCACTATATTAGAGTGACCAAATACAAAAGAAGGCAGGGCTCCTGCAACTTTAACTGTTGTGATGAAGAGGAAATTTCACCAGGAACTAATTGCATACAAATGACACTAGCTGAAATTCCCTTTTCTCTACAACTGTTAAAATTACATGAGCCCTGTCCTCCTTTTCATATGGTCAGCCTAAGGTTGAGGGAATCACTGCATGGATTAGAAGGGGGTGGGATGGGTGGGAGAGCAGGTGGTGGAGTTGGCTGGACAGAAGGGAGTCTGAAGAGGAATTTGGCTCCCATTTTAATTCAAAGAATTTGAGAATAATTTGGGAGTTCTAATACTCACCTAGTAACTGAGGACAGTATTATTATTCCCCTGAAATCCATACTTTTAAACCCAGAAATATGAGTTCTGCAACATCACTACTCCTGCCCTGACAAAGAAATGGGATGAAAGACAAACAGGCACATAAAGAGTCTAATGAATGTGTAATGTTAAATCAGGACAGAGACAAAAATACGGCCCAGTTTTCTTGACAGATGTTTTGTAAAATGAGAGGGTTTTTTGTTTTTGTTTTGCAGATCCCTGCTACTACTTAAGCTTTCCACCTCTTCCAAAAAGCTGCTCCAGAGAGTTTTGGGACCCTCTGGAATAGTACGGATATGGCGCAGAGGACTGCAGTAGATAAGGGAGACTGGTGAAAATCGGAATCCCTGACTTACATGAGGAAGCACTTTCTGCTGAAGCAAAGCCACCATTGGACACACCCCAAGATTTTTAGAGAGATTCAGATTAATCACTTCCTGCCTTCTGTGGCCATGGAATACTCGCTGATGTCCAGTTTTCACGTATTGTTCTGAAGTCCCATTTCTTGCTGTTATTATAGTTTGGCTTCTATCGCTGCACATAACATGTCCCATTTTTTTAAAAAAAATCTTGATATTGGAGTCTGTTATGGAAGCATCCCTGCTGTTTAACTGTTTGAATGAAATTCAATCTTAGATGGCTTGGAATGGTGTCGGCTTCAATCCAAGCAAGACTGAATTGTTATTGATTGTTATAATATAAAACTATGAACGTGCTGAACTTTCCTTATCTAAATATAGATGGCTCAGACCTCTTGGTTTCTGGTTGCTATTTCCCCTCCATACATCTCCAAAGTCCTAGCACATCAAATTGCTGAAAATGTCACATTACAAAACTGTGACATTTTTCTTTATGACATTTTGCTGTATATTAGGGACATCACTAATCTTGAGTTAAAGAAATGTTTACTTAATATTTTTTAATCATTAATAGTTTTTTTGTCCTTCCAGTTATGCTAGTGGTATTTTTACTGCTAAGCCAGTCAGTGCATGTAGATGGCTTCTATTGGTTAAACAGCTGGAAAGCTGTACCCACTTGCTATTCTGAATGTATTTATTCCTAGTCAACAGATCAATTTAAAAACTTGGGCAACATCGTATAAGGCCACAGTGCTCCAGTTGCTTGTTTTGCACTAGCTGACTGACCACTTGTGCAATGAAGATTTTGCTGTTCTAAAAGTAACCCCAAAACTAGCAGAAATGCACATTTGCAGATCAGATCAGGTCAGTGGAGCTCCCTTCTGCAAGTTCCTCTGACCTGCCCCATTCCATAGACAAACATTTTCACTCATTTCGGGTTGCTTGCAGTAGGGCCACAAAGTCCTCATTACACAAGTGGCTGTTCCCGTCAGTGCATAGGCACAGTAAGACACAAAGGAATTCAGAATTTGTATTTTGCAAGCAAGAAAAAGAATGAAGCTTTCACATTTCCTGCTCCCAAAATAAGTATTGATGGCAGAGGTGGGGTGGGGTGCTAAGTCTCTTTCATTGCTCTAATTTAGAACTGGCATATGGCCAAATGTAAAGGTAAAATCAAAGGCTTGATAAATATTTATTTATATAATGTTTATCTTTCTCTTCAGCCAAAAAGAGTCTCACAGAGCAGCTTACAGATCAATTTTAAAAAGGCAGTCTCTGCCCTCAGGCGTACAATCTACAAGACATGATGGAAAAAAGGATTGGGAGGGAGAAGGAAAACAAACTCTGGCCCCAGTCCTTATGTAGTTGTTAACAATCAGCAGGAATGTAAAACAATTTAAGGAGAGGAGGAGCCAAAATTCCTGATCTCTCAGTTAAGCCAATGAAGAGGTCCTAGTTCTCTTTTCTTCCTCCCTCTGCTGTAGCCTGATATAATAGCTGGCAGGTGATAGAGGGAGGAACCTGACTTCTCAGGGGAGCTGCAGTCTTCCTCTTCCTCCCTTGCTGGAGTCTAATAGAATGGCTGCTGAGCGTCACAGTTGATGGAAGGAGGAACCTGCCCTCTCCGCAGAGCTGATGGTGGCCCTGCATCCCTTCTCTCTCTCTAGTGCTGAGAACTCACTGCAGAATGTTGTTTCAGATTAATGGAGGCACAACAGTGCCTCCATTGTTAAGGGCCATCAGTAAAAAACACATTCCGCCATGTTAAAGTGATAATTGGGGGGGGGGGGGTAATTCTAAAAGCCATAAAATTGAAAATGTTTCATCAACCTTTCTGAAATTTACAGGTGCCAGAAAGAAATGTTTGTTTTACATTACCTGAAAATTTCAAGAAGATTGGTGAAAGATTGAGGGAAGGAGAGCAGTTTAATTTAGAAAAGGAATACAAACTTCTCTCCCTGCTTTTGTAAAATTTACTTCCGGGTTGAGACTTTTTGTGCTTCAATTTGCATAATTTCAAGAGCCTTATTAACTAATCCAGTGGTGAGGTCTTCTTCCTCCTTGACTGTAGTTGATGGAAAGCTTTTCGTTTTTTTAAAATTCCCTTCGGTTGACTTTTAAGGACTAATTTAACCTCTCATTCAAGTCAATGAGGCGGCCATCTTCCCTCATAACGCGACACTGACACACGCTCAGTAGCGTCGCTCTCCCCCCTCCCTCCTGCCTTAGAATGTGGGGTGGGTGAGTGAAATGGCCGCTGCCTCTATAGCACAGACCTTTTGAGTGAAGAAGAAGAAGAAGAGTTTATCTTTTCTCTTCTGGAACATGCATTCCTTTGGCTCTGAGAGTATTTTGGGCTATCTTCATAAGGCCAGTTTGCTCTTTTGCTCCCTGGTGAAGCAGGGTGTGGCTCCTCTGGATCCATGACAACCTGATCTTCAGATCTCTCCTGGGAATAGGTGGCTATTTCTTTCTTTCTATCCCCCCCACCCCATACACACACAGTGCTCCTTCCTTCTTTTCTAAGAGTTTGGTCCATACTGCTATAAGTTGAAACATTAGTTTGGGCCGGTGTTAAGTTTTAAGTACAACGTTGAAACCTTTCAAAGTGCTTCTGGGCCTACAACGCTGGTTTCAGCCTAGTCACCCTGTTTTTCTGATAAGGTTTAGAAACAGTTGAGCTGTCGTTTATTTTGCATAGTGTACACACATGGATTTTTTACTAATCCTTACAGTCTAGACAGGCTCCCTCCTTGATATGTTTTTGGATGCAGACAAACCCTTTTTTGTTCCAGCAGGCCTTTGGCAAATAATCTGGACCTCTGTCTATACCTTTGACTTTTAAATTGTTATGTATATAAAATGTTTTAAATGCTTTAATATTGAAAAGTATTTAATTATATTTTTAACTTTTGTATATTTAGGCTGACCATATGAAAAGGAGGACAGGGCACATGTAACTTTAACAGTTGTAGAGAAAAGGGAATTTCAGCCAGTGTCATTTGTATGCAATTAGTCCCTGGTGAAATTCCCTCTTCATCACAACAGTTAAAGTTGCAGGCACTATACTAGAGTGACCATATACAAAAGAAAGCAGGGCCCCTGCAACTTTAACTGTTGTGATGAAGAGGGAATTTCACCAGGAACTAATTGCATACAAATAACACTGGCTGAAATCCCCTTTTCTCTACAACTGTTAAAGTTACATGAGCCCTGTCCTCCTTTTCATATGGTATATAGTATATTCCTACTTATAGGTTTTAGCTGTATATGTTTTAGTTTTGTAAGGCTGCCCTGAGGCCCAGCATTGGGCAAAAGGCAGGATACTACTACTAGTAGTAATAGTAGTAATGTTTCAGATTTCACTTCTGCATCTGATGTTCTTTTGCATTTACTTTTCTTTATAAACCATTCGTATCTTAAGACTTCTTGTGTGACATGTTTTAATTGGTTTAACAAGTTAAAAGGGGTATATTCACTGTTTTCATGCTTATGTTATAAAATCTATTTTCAACAGGCCTAGTAACTTCAAGAGTAACAGAGTTGGGGAAAATCCTCAATCTCTTTGCTATCAGAGGCACTGAGTAAGGGACCCCTAGAGATAATTTAGACTGACCCCAACCACAAAACACTATTCCCCCTTCTGAAGAGATCTGGACCACAGACTACTAAAGACAAACAAAGTAGCAGGCCATAATAACAGTTCTCATGTGGCCATTTGCCTTATGAGGCAGGTACTCTGCGGGCTACCAAATGGAGGGATTAACAAGCCATAAAGTTGCTTGGCTGGGTCTGCCAGAAATCCAGC
Organism: Anniella stebbinsi; assembly: GCA_029215795.1. Lineage (NCBI taxonomy): Eukaryota > Metazoa > Chordata > Lepidosauria > Squamata > Anniellidae > Anniella > Anniella stebbinsi. The sequence goes on from JARDYH010000003.1 coordinate 196,643,588, forward strand.
CTCAACACTCCTGGAAGGTCCATGTTCTATAGCACCTGCTATCAGATGAACCTGAGGGAATCCCTCCCTCCACCCCTGGGTTTAATTTACTGGCTTCCCCTGGCTGGACCTTGCAGGAAACTATAGGGACAGACAGAGCAGGCATTCATAGCACACATAGAATTCTAAGACTGGCAAATCTCAAAGCAAGTGTGTTGCTTTTCAAGAACCAAGGAAATTCAATGGGTCTTACTTTTGAGTAAATATCTAGGGATGGAAATGCAGCCTGTGCAAGAACTGAGTAGGGTGACCATATTTGGGAAACCAAAAAAGAGGACACCTAGTGGGTGGCAGGAAAATGGCTTTCTGGGGCCACCTTAAAGTCCCCAATTGGAATGGAGGAGGGGAAAGCATGTCATTCTCACCCCCACCCCACTGCTCCAATCAGGCCTTTTTCTGTAATGTCTGGGAATGACACGTTTTTCCCTTTTAAGACCTTGATTGGAGCAGTGGGAGAGAATGACGCTCCTCCAGAAAGCATGTCATTCCCCCCTGCCACGCTAGTGGTGGCCTTAAAAGGGAAAGTGTGTAATTCCAGGTCATTATAGACTATTGCATAAAATCCCCCCTGACACCGAGGATAGAACAAAAACCAGGAGAAATCTGGGGAAATCATGACAGTTTTTTAAAAAAATTATTATTGCATTTATATCACACCTTTTTTTCTGCCAAGAAACCCAAGGTGGCATACATAATCCTCTCCATTTTATCCTCACAACAGCAACCCTGTGAGGTGGGTTGGGCTGAGAGTCTGCAACTGGCCCAAAGTCACCCAATGGGTTTCCATGGCTAAGTGGGGAGTAGAACCCAGATCTCCCAGCTCCCAGTCCAACACTTTAGCCACTACGCCACACCCTAATGGTCACCCTAGAACTGAGCCATGCCAAGTTGGAAGCAGATCGGTTTGTGCCTTAATTTTTAGGATAGTTTTTTTAAAAGTTTGACTTCAATTTTTTTTCTAAAATTCAAGGCATGAACCAATCTGCTTTCAACTTGGCATGGCTAAAGCCTTACTTAAGAGGTACCATGGTGCCAAGTTTCATCTCTTCATCTTTACTTTCTTTTCTTTTTTTTAATGTACTGCTCAAGGCCCTAGACCCCAAAGAGGAGTATTGGGTTTGAAGTTTAAAAAAAATCCTAAAACTCAAGGCATAAACAGATCTGCTTCCAACTTGGCATGGCTCAATCCCTACTTAAGAGCTACCATACTGTCAAGTTTCATCCCTTTATCTTTAAAAATGATGGAATTGTAAGCATTTTAATAAAAAAAATTAAATTGAAGTTTTAAACATTTCTAAAAATCAAGGGATGAACGGATCTGCTTCCAACTTGGCATGGCTAAATCCCTACTTCAGAGCTACCATGGTGCCAAGTTTCATCTCTTTATCTTTAATTTCATTTTTAAAACTTGTACTGCTCAAGGTCCTGGACCCCAAAGAGATTTCTGTTTGAACTTTAAAACATTCCTAAAAATCAAGGCATGAACGGATCTACTTCATACTTGGCACAGCTATATCCCTACTTAAGAACTACCATGATGCCAGGTTTCATCTCTTTATCTTTAAAAATGAGGGAGATGCAAGCATTTTGGTTGATTTATTACTGTTAAAAGTGAGTTCAACACATAACACTAGCTTTGATTTTATATTGGATGTCAAGATGGTATAACATCCTGGCTGACGCTGGCTTGGTTGTCAACTGTATAATATCCAGTCATCCGTTACACAAAGCCATGAAATTCATTAAACAAAAAAACTACGGTTTACAAAAACAATGTTAAGGCTCTACAGTTTCCAACCAAGCACCAAAAAGCAGGTTTTTGAGATGACAAGTCCCAGCATTCCTGACCATGGGACATACTGACTTGCAATGATGGGAGTTGTAGTCCAACACCTTTGGAGGGCACCAGGTTGGGGAAGGGCTGCTCTAAACAAAAAAAGAGAAGTAGGTGGCCCTAAGTTGTTCGTGATCAGTTTTCCACAACCCCATAGTCACCTCTGCATATCATATTCTCCACCCTGTCCTCATGGTTTATCTGCTTTGGGAGAATGAGAATTTCACTTGCACTTTCTGCCTCCTTAGGGAGGATGTGGCGTTTAAGGCTTGTGAGCCTTAACTCCCAATTTCCCTGCTTTTTGGTGCTTGGTTGGAAACTGTAGAGCCTTAACATTGTTTTTGTAAACCGTAGGTTTTTTGTTTAATGAATATAAGTATTGGTTCGCTTATATTAGCTGAAACTCTGTAAGCTTTTCTACATACCGTATTTGCTGTGCGCTTGTTGTTCCCTACTCACAATTGTTTATGGGTTATTTATGAGTTCTTTAGATGACATTGTGACCCTCCAGTGTCGTTTCTGTTCTACACTCTTTCTACGAGTTATTTTAGAGCAAGGAAAATGGGGTATTATTTCTGATGGTGAAAGAAAAGGCAATTTCCTCTTGTATATTTCTGCTACTTTGCTATACCATAGTGCCACCTAGAGATTAAGAATGGGGGAAAATAGAAAGGAAGTGTTCCTCGTGTAGTGCTAGGATCTCAATTCTGTGACAAAACCAAAAGTAGATGCAATGGATTAACAGCCTTGTGTAGAAAAACCCCATGTAGCTCAGCATTATTTTTCTAACAGAGGCCAGCCACATGCCTCCTGGAAGCTCGTAAGCAAGGAAGATGCCCTTTTTGTTTTTCCCAAAAAACATTCTTTGCTCCAGCCAGCCATAAAAAGGCTCCCTTTGTCTGTCGTGACTAATACCATTGATAGATCTATCTTCTATGATTTTTTATTATACTGTTTTTAATCTAGCTGTACGGCTTTCACAATTTTGTGGAGACAAAATACATAAATGAATCATGTTTTGAGTGAAGCAGAATTTCCTTTTGTCTGTCCCTAATCTACTGCTGATACATTAAGGGTGCAATCCTATGCATGTTTAGCCAGGAAAAAAGTCCTACAATTCCCAGCATGCCTCAGCCAACATTGATGGTGGAAGGAATGATGGGAATTGTAAGACATTTTTTCTGTCTAAACATGCCTAGGATTGTGCCCTTAATAATACAGGGTTGTAGCCAATAGTGGCTATGTACGAGGTAGGGCATCCAATTATCACAAATCCCCCTCTCTACTGCAGCCCTCCATGCCATATCCCATACAATTCTGGAGGGTCCCCCCCCAATCTGCAGGAGGAGCTTTTTGTAGGATAAATTTTAAGTGTTTTATTGGTATTTTATTGGTATTTTAATAATGCATTGGTTTTATGTGCTTTTGTGTATTTTATATTTGATGTTGTTTAGGCTGGCCAGATAAAATCCACGTCAGGGCTCATGTAACTTTAACAGTTGTAGAGAAAAGGGAATTTCAGCCAGTGTCATTTGTATACAATTAGTTCCTGGTGATATTCCCTCTTCATCACCACAGTTAAAGGTGCAGGGGCCCTGCCTTCTTTTGTATATGGTCACTCTAGTATAGTGTATGCACCTTTAACTGTTGTGATGAAGAGGGAATTTCACCAGGAACTAATTGCATACAAATGACACTGGCTGAAATTCCCTTTTCTCTACAACTGTTAAAGTTACATGAGTCCTGACCTGGATTTTATCTGGTCAGCCTAATGTTGTTCCCCGCCTCGATCTGGAGGGAGAGGCAGGTAAGAAATAAATTTATTATTATTATTATTATTATTATTATTATTAGGATGTGTAGTAGGTAGGGAAAATCAGAGAAAACTAAGTGACCTGCCTTGTGCTAGTAGTGGAAAAGCTTTCTGCTCGGATAAAGTCACCACTGGCTACAACTCAGAGTATCTGAGAGAAATTTGTCTTTATCTAAGCAATTTGTGGTTTGATAAATGCATATCATGTCTCCCCATCACGTGTAATCAATAGGGTAATGTGTCAGTTGGCCTACCTTAGGGCCAACTGACATATTACCCTATTGATTATATATGCTTTCTCATTAATTCTCCTTGACCTCATTCTTAGTCTTTTTTTAAGCTAAAAAGCCACTATGTCTGTATCCTGTCTTCCTAGAACATATACTCTAATCATTATTTCAGTCAGCCTTTTTGTATCTTTTCTAGCTCTGTATCCTTTCTGAGATAGGATGGCTAAATTTTGACTCAGTATTCTGGCTGTACCAGTGACTATATAATGATGTGTTATTTACAGTTTGATTTATACTATTTTCGCTAATTATTCCCAAAACTGAATTTGCCTTGTGTTGTTGTTGTTGTTATTGTTGTTGTTGTTATATCTATTTGTAACCAGTAAGCCTATATACACCAGTTGCTGGGGAACATGGTCGAGAGGGTGCTGTTGTACCCGTGTCCTGCTTTTGGGTTCCTAGTTGACAACTGGTTGGCCACTCTGTGAATAGAGTGCTGGACTAGATGGACCTTTGGTCTGATCCAGTACTGCTGTTCTCATGTTCTTACATTCTTACATCCTCTGAAGGAGCTCTTTTATCCATTACCACCTTCTGTTGCACTGAACACTCATGGTTGAACTCTGGTAACCATGACTCTTTGGGAATCACTAGATAACGTTCATGTTGTGCTAATATATGATGGAACCTTCCCCCATCAAGTTTCGGGTGGTGGAGATACATTTCAGGGGTGGAGGGCAGAATGCACCACTGCTGCTGGAGCTCTTCCTGCCAGTTTTCATCTTTTCCCCCTAGTACAATGCTTTATGATGACAGCATTGCTCAGATTAGAGCTTTTGGCAGTGGTGATAAGTTTAACACAAAAAATCTTTTGCCCCATCCTGAAAAATCTTGAAACGGCTCTACCACTTTAAGAGCCTGTGAAGGGGGTATGTGGATTTCAGGCTGTACTAGAAGAATGCACGCGTGCACTGTTCTGATTTTACGACATTAAAGTCATATATTTATTAGCATCATATGTTTAATGGAGTTACATAAAAAGAAAACTATAATTCCACGTCAGTTCAAGTTTATTTCTGGTGACCCTCATCGACAAGAATTGTTACACCTGGAAGCATAAAAAGATGTGAAAACTTTTCTCAGCAAAAGATTGGAATTAAATCTTTGTTATTTGAAATAAATTATTAGGTAATCAATATCTAGTTATACTTAATGTTCTTTTTCATTCATTATTTTGTAGGCAAGATTGAAATAATCAAAGGAAATGAATTTTGAATTTGTCTTTTAGCATCAACAACATAAACATTGGATAGATTTACCATTAAAAAGTTGGTTACGCTCTCATGGTGTTGGCTCCTAGGAGAGAAATGAAGATTTTTCAATTCTCAGGTAATACTGACATCTAGTGGGAGAAGTAAGTAAAAGTTTCTGATTTACAGACCATTTCATGATATGAGGAAGGGGAAAAGTAAAAGAGAAGCCGGGGCGAAGAGGAGCAAGAAAGGAAGAATGCTTGAAATGACAATTGCCTTTCCCTAGAAATACATGATTCTCAGTAAAACCTGCCTCTGATGTCATGTGTTTTGAAGAATGTGTTTTATAGGACTAATGCTGCAAATTACATCCTGCACAGAGTCAATATTTAAAGTTGATAGATTTAGATTCTAACAAACACCCTACTGCCGGTATATTCTATCGCTATGTCAGGCATTTTCATAAAAATTACTTCCACTAACTCTGATTGATGTGATCATGAATGTGTATGCCCTATTGCAAGCTGTTTGACTATTTGATCTCACACATTCTATGCTCAAAACAGATGTTGTCAACACTGGATGCTAAGTAAAAGAGCAGCTTCTTGACATCATTTTCATACTGTGGATGGTATCAAATAAAAGCTATAGAATTCCTAACAGTGTCATAATTTGATATTATTGCTACCACATAGAAACAATAGGAGATGCAGTAGATCTTATTACCTGCTACCAAATGAAGTAACAAGTTAAATGTGTATAGGTCTTGGAACCCTTTCTATGTATCAGAAAGACCTCAGCTCATAACTTAAATTCATATCAGAGGCCCTTATGAATCTGAGTTATGTATCTCAATCTATTCTGGGCCTTCTAAGGATTTCATCCATTTAGCTATCCTCTCCCTGTCTATTTCCAGTACTGCCACACTTTCCTATGCAATTATAAGTAGAACAGAAATTGTACACACACACACACACACAATCCTGCAAGCATTTTACAGGGTTTAAAATAACAACTGTTGTAAAAAAAATTACGGCAATATAAAACACAATGTCAAAGAAATACTAATACAATGCAAATATATCATATACAACATGACCTTGGCTCAGTATCAACTAACCATAGTGTAACGTTCAAGCACACACCTTGCTACTCTCAAGGTGCAAATAAAAGAATACTGAATTGCACAAGAAAATGTATTTTATTTACATTAGTCTGTAACAAGCTTAGAACAATGTGTTTTTTAAGTTTCCTCTCTAGTGCCACAAATCATTGGTACTTCTTTAGCTGCAGCAACCAATGGACATTTTTGCCTGGAGGCTGCTCTAGGTAAACTCTCCCCCCAGGTCTTTTACTATTAGGCCTTGGTTTCTGCTGTGATACCATATCATATATTGTGGTTGGGCAATATAAATTCAGTGAGAAATTTCTGGGTACAGAAGGTCCTCTCCCATCACCCCCTTTTGGTTCAGTTGTAGAAACAGCAGAGTGTTTCTCATCCTTTCAAGAATACCCCAAATTTTGGTCTCCAGATTTGCACAAGCCACAAGCACACCAAAAGTCCCACACCTGCACTACCATATATTTCTACTCCAGGGCTGGAGTGGGGAAGGAGAAGAGGAGATGCTAACATCATACTAAATCTTTCATCTGTTTTTTGTGTGAGTATTTTTTGTTGACAAAAGTCAGCATAATGGACAATTACAGTAATAACAGGCTGTGGTAAATGCTTTAATGGCTTCTAATGGCTTTTTAATGATATCTAGTCCCCCGCTTAATGTTGTCTTTATCTGTTGCCTTACTTGTTATTTTTTAAATTTGTTTTTATTATTTCACCCAGATCTATGAATCATCTCATTCCTGCGCTCCATGAGGGTGCTTCCAGAAGATGCTTTTATTGTGCTATCACTCTCCCTCTTTCATGGAATTTTACAGTGTCCAGATGATGCTGTCTTCAATTTATAGCTCTCCTGTGTTTTCCCACTCCTTCCATATTTTTTCTTAAGTTTTTTTTTCTTTTAAAGAATTCTTAAGGACAGAATAGCTGTACAATACCTTTTGACTGTTAGTGTTAGGAGCACTCCATCTCGAAGCATGCCCAGTCTGTGTACAGATGCTAGCTTTCAAAGAGCTGGGCTAGGGGCAGTAGTGCAGAACTATAATTATCCATAAGAACATATGTAGGAAGAGCCCTGCTGGATCACACTGAAGGCCTATCTAGTCCAGCATTTGGGAAGCCCACAAGAGGTCATGAGTATAATAGCACTCTTCCGCTCATGTCTCCCAACTACCAGTATTCAGAGGCATACTGCAAGTAATATATAGCTATAATGACAATTCACCTTAGCATCCATGAATTTGTCTAATCCCCCTCTGAAGCCATCTAGGTTGATGGTCACTGCACCTTGGAATAGTGAATTCTTCTATGTGGGAAGAAGTGCTTTTATCTATCCTGAATCACCCTTGATAAAACTAACGCTATCATATCCCCCTTACCTTTTTTTTCTAAGCTAAACACCTCCCAAATAACCTTTCCTCATAGGGGATTTGCACCAGCCCTTTGATCATTTTAGTTTCCCTTTTCTGTACTTTTTCCAGTCCATAGAGCATATGAACATATGTACTCTCAACTCATAGTTTCTGGTTAAATGGTTCTGTAAGTTTATATAGTGCTTCAAACAGTATCTAAGAAAAGCCAAAATTAGCCTCCAGCAGCACAACCAGCACAATTGCATTAGACATTAATACATTTTGGTGTGATTGTAGACACCAATTGTACCATGCTGACTTTGTTAAAAATTATTTAAATATGTGAAACGGTAATCCATTATATCATGCACATATGCATCCCATAGAGCTGCATCAGAGAGAAGTGAGACAAGATGTCTGCCATCTTCCTGACTAGAACCAATAAGTTAGTTGGCTCCTTCTCTCCCAGAACTGTTTCCATCAACAGCTATTCTCTCTGGCTTCATCAGAGGGAGAAGAGAGACAAGCCCTCCTCCATCAGCGTGGCTAGAACTAATTGCTATTTGGCTCCTTCTCTTCCCAGTCGAATCACACAATGGTCATCGAGCACAAATTGCTTTTTCCCCTTTTTCTCCGTATCTCTTTCCCCTTGCTTTATATCTATTTTAACTTTCAGAGCACTAGAGAAAGGCAGTATGTAAATGTAGTAAATAAATAATATCAACAAATGTAGCCTCTTCCTTCCTTTTGGCTTCCTTTATAAGTTTTATTTTCCTTTCATCTTGCCATTCACTTCCACTTTGTCAATCCCTAATTGGCATTATCCACACATTGATTCAGGTATATTTTAAAATTTCAATTATTAAAAATCCAGACTCAATAGTAGACACTGTTTATCATGTCTGCCCCAAAGGATAGGAAATACTCCAGCAACAAAGGCAAACCAATATAATAACAGAAATTGCAATTCAGCATTTTTTTGACTATTTTCAATTATCATTCCAGATATGCCTGTGGGAAGTTGGTCAAACAAATGGCCCAGGCACTTTATAGGGCTTTGGGGAAACAGCCCAGATTAATCCAGCTTCAGCCATAGGAGTTGCTAAGAAGAACTAAACACCTCTCGCGTAATACACGCTGAATCTCTTTATTATATAAGAATGAGTTTGCTTTTCTAAGGGGTCAGTGGCAGTTGACTCATAGGTGAAAAGAATAACGGTGCACACGCGTACCCCCCCCCCACCTCCTCGCAAACAATAGCGTCGCCTAAGCGCAGACAGGAGAAAGCCAAGCGTAGCCACGCCTCCTTCGTCATCCCCCCTCTACTTTGACGTAGCGCGCACGAGAGAAAGCGGCGAGCACGGGGGAGGAGGGCGACGCGAAACCTGAGCAGCTGTTACCTTCCCAGACGGTGCCTCCCGTCTCGTGGCGCCTGAGGAATTTATACCAGAATGTGCACGGGGCCTCTGCTTCGGGCAGCGCCACCTCCGCGAGCCATAGGACCGGCTCTTGAGCAGGCAAGGGAGCCAATGGCCGTGCAGGTTTCATGGCCAGCGCCTGCTTGGGCTCCCACTGACCCAGCTCCGGCCGGGAGCCCGACACGCAAAGCGCAGTGCCGCCTTCGGCCAGTCGGGCCGGCAGAATCACCCCAAAACGGACCAGCATGGCCGAGATTCGGTCTGCCGGGAACTCGGAGCGGGGTGAGGGTAGTGCGGGGATCCCACTCACGGCCGCTAGGGGGTGGGAGGGGTCGAGAGAAGTGGAGGTTTGATCGCCGCTGGCTGACCGCGACGTCACTCCTGCCGGCGGCGTGAGGCGCTGATCTGCCATGTTCTGCCGCTGCCGAAAAGGGAATAGAAGGCGGACTTGACGGGAGGCGGCTGAGCGAGCCGAATATAGGCCGTGTGACCTGGGAGCGAGAGAAGAGGAGGACCGGAGGAGGGGGAAGCGAAAGGGGGAACCTGCTCCTCAGAACCAGACACAGGCAGTCTGGTCTCGGAGGCTGCCCCTTCGTCCTCCAAGAAGTCCACATCCTCTGCGCCACTGTAAAAACAGGGACCCAAACCCTGTTCCTGTGCTCACCCTTCCATGGGCGCTTGCAAGCAGAGGGGTTCCTAGAGCTAACAATAAAAAAGGCCTTGTTCAGGGTTTCCATTGTTTCTTCCGTAACGGCTTTAATGTGGTAAGAAAAGAGATGGAAGAAGCGGTGGGAAAACTCGAGAGGCTTAGGTTTGGATGAGGGCATATGGACCCCCGTAAAATTCCACGAAGGATGCAAGGCAGGGGCCTGATACTTTTTAATTGTACTGGCCTTCAGAGGTGTGGAGGTAGTCCAGCAGCCATTCTGCTCCCTGAACCGCCCCCTCCCCCTGTCCCAGCGGGCCGACCATCCAGGGGTCACCATCTGCTGGGACACACTTCCAACGCAGCTCTGAAGCAAGGCGGCAGATGGCAGATGCCGTCGTTGCCTTGTGCAAAGAGAAAAAAGTTGTGGTAAGTGCACTACTTTTTTAACCCAGAGCTTTGGGGGTTTGCCCCTGGAGCTCTCATACCAAGCCCTAATAGTTCTTTATGTATACATATTGGGTTGGATCCAGATTTAAGTATGAGCAACTGGGCTGGCGGAAGTGGACTTCCCCTCACCCTTTTTTGCACAGCAGTTCCTCCGGCCCCTTAAAAACACCACACAGAGGGTCAAGAGACACTGAATAGGATAAACTGGGGAGGGGAGACCCGAAAATCATCTCTAGCAGACATCCTATTAGTGGTTACCTGGAACACACGACACTCTAAGCCATAATGTTTAGCTCAAAATGCTTAACCACCATGGCTTTGTGTGTTGTCTGAACAGGGTCATCGAAGCCTATGGCTTCTGCCACAGCTTGGAGCAATGAACTCTGTCAATTATACACATTTGCTGGCAATCAGTTGTAGACCTGTTGCACAGGCCTGGCTTCAGGCCTGGTTTTGGAACGGAAACTGCCTTGGTCACCCTGTGGGATGACCTTTCCCTGGAGAGGGACAGGGGGAGTGCGACCCTGTTGATTCTCTGGGACCTCTCAGCGGCTTTCAATACCATCGACCATGATATCCTTCTGGATAGGCTGTCTAGGCTGGGAATTGGAGGTACTGTGTTACAGTGGTTCCGCTCTTACTTGGATGGCCGATTCCAGAAGGTGGTGATGAGGGATTATTGCTCTGTGCCATGGCACCTAGGCCATGGGGTCCCACAGTGCTCTATGTTATCCCCTATGCTATTCAACATTTGCATGAAATCGCTGGGAGAGGTTATCCGGAGATGTAGGTTGAGGTGTCATCAGTATGTGGATGACACCCAGCTCTGCCTCTCCTTTTCATCAAACCCGGGAGAGGCAGTGGCTGTTCTGAATCAGTGCCTGGGCACAGTAATGGACTGGATGAGGGCCAACAAACAGACTCAATCCAGATAAGACAGAGGTACTGTTTGTGGGTGGTTTGTCTGTCTGGCTAGGTGATGTTCATCCTGTTCTGGATGGGGTTGCACTCCCCCTAAAGGACTGGGTTTGTAGTTTGGGGTGCTCCTGGATCCGGAACTGTCACTTGAGGCACAGGTGAACTCAGTGGCAAGGAGCACCTTTTATCAGTTTAGGCTGATATACCAACTGCACCCTTATCTGGACAGAGATAGCCTAGCTACAGTTATCCACGCGCTGATAACCTCTTGTCTGGATTGCTGCAATGCGTTATACATGGGGCTGCCTTTGAAAACGGTCCGGAAACTTCACTGGTACAAAACAGGGCAGCCAGACTGTTAACGGGGACTGGCCAACCAGCTTCATTGGCTTCTGGTTCAGGTCCAGGCTTGATTCAAAGTGCTAGTATTAACATTCAAAGCCCTAAACGACTTGGGGCCAGGTTATCCGTAGGAATGCCTCCTCCCATATGTACCTGCCCAGATACTAAGATCATCCTTGGGGGTCCTTCTCTGTGAGCCCTGCCAAAGGAAGTGAGGAAGGTGGCTACCAGGAGGAGGGCCTTCTCTGATGTGGCATCCCAGCTGTAGAATGAGCTCCCTAGAGAGGTTCACCTGGCACCTACATTATACTCTTTTTTTAGACACCAGGTGAAGACCTTTTTATTTTCTCAGTATTTTAACAGTTTATCGGTTTAATTCTTAACTTTGCTGTTTTAAATCTGTATTTTAAATTGGTATTAATGTTTGCATTGCTGCTTGGTTTTATTCTGCTTGTGTTCTTATATTGTATTTTTATATTGTTGTTTTATATTTTGAATGGTTTTAATTTTTGTAAACCGCCCAGAGAACTTCGGCTATTGGGCGGTATAAAAATGCAATAAATAAATAAATAAAGGACTCCTTCTGTTCAGGGCTCCAACTTAAACAGGGACCTTGTACTCCTATTCAGGCCTTGTGGTGAAGGGGGGAGATTCAGGGGAAAAGAACACCTCCCCACCCTCCCATCCATGTCCTGGCTTTCCTCTGCTATGCTATATAATACTAGAGGGCTTCCAGACCAGAATATGAGCTATATAGCGAGGTTCTAGAGTGGAAAAGGGAAAAAGTGTCCTTCCTCCTTTCTTTTCCATTGAAACATCCCTGCATAATGTGGGGAGTTTTTTTTAAAAAAAATCCATAATACACATCCCTAATCCTCACAACCCTAATCCTCCTCCAGAATATTCATTACAAACTGTTAGGGCAGCCTTTCCCAACCTGGTGCCTTTTCCATCCTGTGTTGGACTACAATTCCCATCACCCCAGCAAGAATGACTCTCTTGGCTGGTGTAATGGGAGTTGGAATCCAATCCATCTGGAAGGCACTAGGTTGGGGAACAATAAACAAACGAAGTGCTAGCCTTAACCAAAACCACAAACAAGATATTACCAAAAAGTTAAGGTTTTTTTTTTTTTTAAAATTTTTTTAATACAAATATGTACACAAATAATTAGAGCAATTGCTATACAAATTTTTAAGTTTCTCTGCAATGTTGTTAAAGCAAATTGCTCCACAAAATTATAGAGGAGGCAGGCCAAACGCGTTTCGATGTTACGAGTCTTCCTCAGTGGCCTGTAATTTCTAAAAACAAACATACAAACACTAATGAAAAGATACTAACAGATTACAGGATACACAAATACAGAGTACAGGATATATATACAAAAAGATGTTATTACCCGGCACAAGCAAGCTGATGCAGTAAATCAATTGTTTATAGATGTGAAAATCTGAACACGGGGGCTGCCTGACAATATCATGAAAGAAATACGAATTGCATCACTCCCCCAGACCAGCAAAAGTCTGCAAATAGTAAATTAAAATGTTTCTCTCTGTGCTGAATGCTTTCCCAGTCACAAAGTAAAATAAATATACTAGGAATGTAAACATTTTTTTTATCTACATACCTACAGCAATTTGTTCCCATTCTGCAGGTCGCTCCAGCCTTCTGTACAGCATTTACAGGGGGCTAGAGAGACTGTTGTGGTGAGGAGGGGCAGGGACATCTGCTTCCACCAGCCCAGGTGGGTCTGGCTCCAACTCAATAGGATTTACTTCTGAGTAGATAAGACTGTGCTATTAATACCTTATAAATAATTGTAGACCAGTACAATTTCCCCCGGTTAGAACTCAAATGTGATGCATCAGTTGCTATTTCTAAACTACAATATTCCTTAAAATAACGTTTATTAGGATAGCTTTCTTGAATATTTTCCTATACTTACCTCAGCAAGGTAATTTAAAGAGAGGATATACATATGACTTAAATGCTGCAGTGATACCATTTTGCACACATATTTCCATCTTTTAAAATACATTGTTATGAATGAAGTGAGGATTTCATGTGTATTAGTGATTGTACATACAAAACCAGGGCTGGTAGTTATTCCAGATCAATTAATTGTACAAGGTGCAATTTTGTATATGATTTTTGGATTCTGAGGCAGCTTGTCTTAGGGCAAGAGTGGGCAACACATAGTCTGCAGGTAGCATGTGACCCCCACTGCAGCTGTGCAGCCAATATTCATTTTGGTGGCAAAAGATTACAGATTTGCGGCCGGAAAGCAGCAGCAAACGGAATGGTAGAACTGCCATGCCAAGTTTAGCTTGATTTGAAGCTAAATTTGGCCCTTACAGCATTCAAATTACCAATTTTTTTTGCTGCTACTGCTGCATTACATGGGGCAGTGACAGCAGGTGTGCAGCCCGTGTGTGTGGGGGGGGCTGTGTGTGTGTTTCATCCAGGGATCCCAAAGTTGTGCATCTCTGTTCTAGGGTGTCAATTACTCCAGGGTTTTCTCTTCCCCCATGAAAACAAGTCCTTGAATCTTCCTACTTTACAGCAGAGCATGCAGTATGAAGAGCTCTCAGAACATGAATACATACAGCAACAAGATTAAAGAAAAAATGAGCCTATGTCTCAGTGAAATCCATTTGCAACAAAGCTCTTTTTTCGCAAAACCCAGAGACTGCTAAATCCTGGGCTAGATGCTTAGCTAGCATAAATCAGTGTTTATCTATTGATTTTTGTAGAGCTATGTGGGTACAAGGCCAGCTAAGAATCATCTCTTGATTTAAAAAAGTAGTCTCAGATGGCAGCAAAAGAGGAAGCTGGATAAAGCTTCCAAAATGTGGGCGGCAGACATGATTCGATGTTGCAAAAGCACACAGACAAGACAAAATTGGGGCAATTTCTGGGGCTCTGAAGCTAGTGAATTAATGTATCCAAAGTCAAAATATTGAAGTACAGGCTGTTTTTCTATATCCTGAACAAATGGTTGATAGTTAAGGCACGGGTGGCCATAAGGTAAACTGTGATCCACTGGAACGTCACCACAGTTCACCCATTATTGGTGGATCACTTAGAACAGAAGCGTTAAATTTCATCCTGAGGACTAAATTCTATTTTGGAGAAATTGGGGGGGGGGGGCACATTCCTGTGGTGGGTGGAACCAAAGTTAAAAGGGGAGGGGCTAAAATTCATAAGTTCATATTTTAGCTTAAAGTCAATATTGCATGTAACTAAGCCTTAAGAGAGATGTTTCAACTTTTTATGCTGGAGGAAAAACTGCACAAAAGCCAAGACAACCTGAAATGATAGGTTGTTGGGGAAAGGGGGTGGAAATGTGGCCACCTAGGAAACCATAGAGGACTGGATTGGGACCATAGGTAGGCCAGATTTGGTTCCTAGGGCTGAAATTCTATACCTGACTTAGAACTTGCTGGTTGCTTGGATTCTAGCAAAAGAATGCTGAACAGCTAGACCATGATTGGCTCCTGCAGAGTGCATACTCCAAAACACGTAATGCAGGTTAGTTATGCCATAACTGTTATGAGATCCTGACTGTGAATTCCTACTTTGTAAATTTAAAACAGATTGTTGGCCCATGTGGATTCTAATTAAAAAAAAGAAGTAGACCATGCAAGTGTGAAGTCAGCTACTACTAATTTAGGACAGCATGAAGGGGCAGCTGCTAAACTAGAAGGGATCTGAAATGGAAAAGAGAGAGCAAGAGAGCTAGGAAAGAGTTAATCCCAAAGACTCAGATGTATATAGCAGCAATAGGAGGACATATAGCAGAGCAGCTAAGGAGGATATACAGTCAACTGGCAAATGCAGAATGGAAGGGGAAAGAGAGGAGGCTGCCACAGGTAGCAACTGAAGGGGAACACAAGTGTCAAAAACAGGATGTCAAGAGAAGGGCCAAGACAGGGAGAACAATGTAGATAGAGCTGGATGGGAAGACCCTGTTGACTGGAAATGTAACCCTATGGCTTGTAGGTGCCACAGGGTATCAACGTGAAACCTACTGTTATCTTCCAGTAATTCCATGGCAGATGAAATTAATAACAGGGAACATGATGGGTGAGCGTAGTTGGGCACAGTCCACAAAAATGATATTTATTATTTATTTCAAGCATTTTTATGCCATTCGTCAGCCAAAAAGGCTCTCAAAGTGGCTTGAATATAATCAGTAAAACAAGACAGTCACTGCCTGCAGACATATAACCTCAAAAACATGACACACAAGGAAAAAGAAATAGGGAAGTGGGGAGGGGGAATTAAAGCCTTCCAGCATGGCTGGTGGAATGGCCCTGCTCCCCTCTCTCATCTCCCTCACTATATAGCCTCAGGATATGTAATCCACTACAAAAGAGCAACCCTGATAGGAAGATGAGCTCAAGCAGTACTGATGAAGACAAGCAAGAGGTAGAGAGGCAAAAACAATGCACAAAGATTCGGTCTAGCTCTCAGAGGTGGTAAACTTGTTTTTTAGCCTATCTTTCTACCTGACAGGCTACTTTTCTATGCACAAGGGGAACAGTCAATCATGTGAGCCCCTGCTACACTACAAGCCAAACACAGTGATCATCTTGGTGAAAATTAGACCCATTAGTGACAATGTAGAAAGTGTGTGTGTGTGTGTGTGTGTGTGTGTGTGTTAAATGTGTAGGGCTCAATGCGAGCTAAGCTTCAGAAGACATGAGATAAAGGCCTGAATCAAGTAGAGCCTTTAGTTTAATCCAACTATTCAGTAACCTGTTTGTTTAATGAGATATTGGAATACATTCAGAGCACAAATCTAGATGTCAAGCTCCAATACCAAGTTGACCCACGTACCCATGTTCAAACAAGGGAGTCTATCTATCTATCTATCTATCTATCTATCTATCTATCTATCTATCTATCTATCTATCTATCTGTGGCAGCAGGGACAGCCAGTGAAGAATGCCTGCCCCCCAATACACCCAAAACGCTGGGATAAAGGGTTGTGGAACATTTAGGATAAGATGCTGCCTTTTAAGGGTGAAACTCCAGCACTGCACCTATTTTGGGGGAGGGCAGGAAAGACACAAGAGATTTGTCATGTGAAACATGAAATGAGGCCTCTCAAACACTGTGCTTTTTACTAGTAATTTGATACAAGCTCGTGTAATCATACCAATAGAGGAAGCTGCATTGTGCTAAAGGAAAGCATTGCTTCATGGAGACCACTCTTGCCTTGTTTACTCTGGTGGCGGATCTACAGGGTCTTAGCCAGAGAGGTGTTTCCCAGAGATACCTCCAGTATCAGAGGCAGTAAGTCTATATATACCAGTTGCTGGAGAACGTGGGTGGGAGGGTGCTATGTCCTGCTTGTGAGTCCCTGGTTGGCAACTCTGTGAACAGAGTGCTGGACTAAGTGGACCATTGGTCTGATCCAGCATGGCTCTTATGTTCTTATCATAATGGGGACTTTCCACCTGCAAAGCTTGTGCTCTTATTCTTATCATTGAGCTAGGGGCCCTTTCCCTACTACTACTCAAAAGAGAATTGGTTTTGAAAAAGGATCCTTCCCCCTGCTGTGTTACATACAGTGGTGTAGCTAAGGTTGAGCCTCAGGATCAAAATCCAGGCCCCATAACCCAGTGGCCCCCTCAAATGACCACCCAGACAGTAGCAGGCACAGAAGCAAACTCTGTTATGCCTGTACCCAATGGAGGCTAGTGCCTCCTATGTCCATAGGGCGGTGAATACACTCTAGGTTTCAGTGAGAACCAGTCAGAACTCTATAGGAATTATCCAAGGTGCTGAACCTCCACCAACATCGGAGCTACCAGCCTCCACTGCCTGTAACCATGATGATGCTCTGGTTTAAATGAGTTTAAGATGCTAAACTGCACATGCTCAGCATATCATTAAAAATCATACAAATACAGGGTTGACAAATGGTTTTGTTGTTCTTCTAACACATCATAGGAATGTTTCAAAGAAGCCTCTTCCAACCTGGTGCCCTCCAGACGTTTTGGGCTGGAACACCCAGGATTCTTGACCATTGGCCATGCTGGCTGGGGCTGATGGGAGTCAAAATCCAAAACATCCGGAGGATACCTTGTTGGGACAGGCCTTTTTGAAGTATCCAGTTGCACGAAGGAGTGGGGAATACATGTTAGTTGGGTGCTTCACTAACTGACGTATAAGCACACACACCCCACGCCCCTATTATATATCGGGTCTAAAATGACTTAGCTGCACCCATAGGCGTGCACAGCTCATTTCATTAAGGTGTGCACCTAAGGCCCTGTTTGGAGCAGAGGAGGGGAAAGCACAGCATACCTTTCACACTGCACAACTGATACATATCTTCATCCATTGTATCCAACATTTCCTTTCAATGTTATCATTGCAAGGAGACCTGGCTGTAAATAAAAGGGTCCTGCTTCTATTTGTTTATTTTATTTACAGTATTTGTATAACACTCCATATCTAACAGATTCTGGAGCAGTGAACATAAAAACAAAAGCAAAAAGACTTGTTCTTTGCACTAGTCTCTGGATCGCCCTGTGCACAATCCCTGCTCCCACTGCCAAACCCTTAAACCTGCCTGACCTGTCAAGACCCATATTTGGGATAGTGTCATAGAGGGTGCTGTTGCATTCATGTCCTGCTTGTGTGTTTCCCATGGGCAGCTGGTTGGCCACAGTGTGAACAGATAGATTAACTTTTGGTCTGATCTTTTTTATGTTCTTACATAATGGGCACAAGCTTTCACAAATCTGTCAGATTTTTTATCCAACCCTTCTTCTAAAGAGCTCAGAGCAACAGGCAGGGTGCTACACGGAAGGTCATTCTTGATATTTACTCAACCCTCACCTTTGATGTAAATATGCTGCAGTTACTTTTGAGGGGGGGATGAAAAGGATGCCAAAGAGGGATTTATTTATTTTTTTGCCTTCTAGGCTTTTTCTCCTTTTCACACCTTGCCTATCCTCTTTCTGCTATGTGTGTTCATGGGGTGGTTCTGAGCTGCATGCTTAATTTTGAGGATAGAAGGGATGGAAGAAATTAATCTTGTGAACGAATATTCCCCATTTTTTTTAAGGGATCTGCTGGTGGGACCAAAAACAAATCTTTGAGAAAATTGATAGGGGACATCTCCCTGCCCGAATTCTACTGGGGTTGTCCCCTTTAAAATCACTTGAGCAGAAAGTAGCTCATTAGAGCAAAGAATTGGTCCTTTAAATCAGACATGCACTAACTTGTTTGCTTATTGCCAGGAACGATTAACAGCTCCTTCATTTCACTTTTCTCAGATATGAGAGGATTGTTGCAGGCATGGAAGCCTAGATAAAAACTTTGTGGGAGTTTTGCCATATTTTTCAATGGAGCCGAATTTACATTTATGCAACTGCAGGAATGTGTTTTGGATAGTTAAGTCTTTTGTCAACAGAGTCTTGTTCTAGTCATTTTAGAGGTGATGGTCATATGATATGAGCACCTTTCTTTCTGTAGGTTGTGTTCTCTCAAGCGATCATCTCAATTCTGAAGTAAAAAAAATATGAAAATGTCAGTCCTTTTACATGAACAGTACTGAATGTGCTTTTAACTCCCTGAGATAGTATGTGCTTTAGACAACTGTTCCCAGGCAGCATGCTGTATGCATAAGATGCAATCCTGGGCATGCTTAATGCAAGTATGCACCACTAACCTCACTGAGACATGTTTAGGTGTAAACATGCAGAGCATTGGTTTTCACATGCCACAGGCATACTAGCTTGAGAACTTTAAACATTCCAAACATTTTAATTTTAATGTAATAGGTTGAATCCAGATTTAAGCATGTGCAACTGGGCTGGCGGAAGTGGAGTTTCCTGCCCCCTCCTCCCCACAGCAGGCCTTCCAGCTCACTGAAAATGCTAAACAGAGGGTTGGGGGACCCTGCTGAATGGGGTGAGCTGTGGCGCAGGGAGGATCCCGGAAAATTGGCAGAGGCACCTTCTGTGAGCAAAGCCCATCCGTCAACAGAATTCATATCCTGGATCCAACCTATTACATGTATTTGTATCAGGAAATTTAGATTTGCATTTAGTCAAAGTATTAACGATTGTACTGAAATTATGGATTGGATCCAGATTTTGGCACATGCAAAACTGGGGTGGTACTTCTCCCAGTTCAATTGCATGTGAGGCTTGAGGCATGTGAGCCTTGGGACATTGCTGTTGGGAAGAGGAGGCAGGAAGTCCTTCCCACAGCAATGCCCCAACCTCCGCTCATAAAGTGTTACACTGTGGCTCTGATCAGACAACACACTAAGCCATGGTGGTTGAGCATTTTGAGCTAAACATTATGGCTTAGCATGTCATGTGAACCATTTCAAAACATGGTGGCTGCATAACCACAATTTAAACATGCTCAATCACCATTTGCTGCAAAGGGGTTAGTGGCCCAACCATAGCTTATTGTGTTGTCTGAACAGGCACAGCGAGTCAGTGGACCCTGCTAAATCAGGTAGGGAAGGGAAGATGCCTGAAAATTGGGCAGAGGCACCCCAGATGCATGCATCTAAATCTGAATCCAACCCTATAGAGCCAGTTCATATGTCACACCTAAGAAACCCAGGGTTGTTCATGAGCGAGCAAGCCTGCTGGTGCATGTTGCCAGCTAAACAACACAAAGAAGGATTGTTTAGCATTTTGTGTGAACCAGGAACTCTGGTTTGTTGGAAGAGAGACAACCCTGGGTTGTCACGATGTATGAACTGGGTCTACGAATATTTGCAATGACTAAAGAATGGTGTCATTCATGTTAATAGAATTTGGGCTGTACATAGGGTAACTCAATATGGTTGCATGCTGGTGCTGAAAAGCCTCAGAATGTGGGGGGTGGGGGAAGTACTTAAAACACCTTCGTAAATTTGCCCAAAGCAAATTCTTAAGCACATTTTATAAACTACTGTAACGTGAAATATAGCTTTTTTAAAAAGGCATTTGAGTAATAAAATTAAGCTGGTTCTTTTTAAACAGCCACTTTGATAGAAACTGAAGTCTTCATCGCAAGAGCGGATAGCAAGATATGGCTTACATTCATAATGGGTGAGAAGAAGTATATGTTTCAAAAATTCATTTTCTAACAGTATGCATGCCTATTCAAAAGTAAGTCTTATTGAGCAGTTGAATTTACTGCCAACACACTTGGGCTTAACTGTTAGATGTTGATATGCTTTTGATTCCACTGAGATAATGTAAGTAGACTATTTGGGAGTATAAAGTTAAATGTATATGTAAGTAAGTTCCTGTGAGAAGCTGTAAAATGATATTATCACAGTTCAGAATCTGTAGATAAAATTTCAGATCATTAACTTCATATTGTTAATTATTTCATTGTGAGTGTGGCCTGATATATAGCAGTTATTTTTTTTTAAAAAAGCAGGCCTTTAAAAAGAATTACATTGAAATTATTTTTGAGAAGGGATATAAAAGATCTTTACACATTTATGTAATCAGTTTTATATAGATTTTTAAGATAAGCATGCGTATTTGAAATGCTTGGGAATCAAAGTAACTTTTTAAGGTGGATACATATACTAGTTTTAACCTCATATTTTTAGTTTCCTGGAGACCAAATACCTGGGATTTTCCCCATTCTGATTAGAAGGACATATCCAGCAGTAATTTTAAAATGAGATACATATACACCATTTCTCATGGACTTCATGCACTGAGGTTGCAATAATAGTATAAATGTATTCGTCTTTTTTCTTTTTTTTTAAGTATCTGCATTTGTGAAATATTTTATTGTTAGCTCTCTGCACTTCCAGTGTACAATTCCAAGCTGAGTCCATGAGAAGTTGCTGACTGGACATGCCCAGGGAATGGTACCATCATGGTTTTGAGGAGCTGGTATATGAATACTTTTACCTTGAAAATGCTGTGAGATGTAGGACTTTTTTCTGTCTAAAACTGTGTAAGATTGTGCCCTAAATGTAGAAAATCCTTGTGCAGAGTAATATTCTGGATTTCTAGGGCTAGCCTCTGAGAACGGGATATACACTTAAAAAGTCAATTTTAAAAGCTTGAGATTTCATTCTTGTTTTATTTTTCAAACAGCTGCTGTGGCAAGAATCCTTCACTGGTAAGTTTATATCTAGTAGATGGCTGCAGCAGACAAATATTTTTTATCAAAGCCCAACAACCAATTCTGACAATTGCATGTCTGTGCTTTATGTTTTCGGCCAGGGGGGGGGCAGTCTTTTCGGCCCTAGGGCTGCATGTGG
Source organism: Anniella stebbinsi (assembly GCA_029215795.1). Taxonomy (NCBI): domain Eukaryota; kingdom Metazoa; phylum Chordata; class Lepidosauria; order Squamata; family Anniellidae; genus Anniella; species Anniella stebbinsi. The sequence continues at coordinate 196,665,255 of JARDYH010000003.1, forward strand.
GGGTAGGTTGGGGGCTACATGCAGATGGTGGGAAGGGCTCCCTCTCCCTCCTCCCTGGCACAAATGCAGAATCTTCAAGTCTTTCTGGTCCTGGGAACAGCTGAGGTGTGTGCAGATCAGGGCAATCCTCAGCTGTTTCCAGTGCCAATTAGCTGGACAGTGGGAGGAGGCCCAAAGGCTGCATGGAAGTCAACTACGGGCTTCATGCAGTCCACACATTGCCTATATGTGCCTTAGGCAATAGGTCTTGAGTGGATAAACATTTTGGTGGACAAATATTTACAGGTTCAGTCTTTCTTCTTTTCTTAGCCTACACTTTTTCTTGAACTTACATTTTCAATCTAAATTTTTCTGTATTATAAATGGTCTGTTCTCCAAGGAGATGAACCCTTCCTTAACAAGCTGTGACCGGTTGGATCCTTCCCATCTGTGCTGCCAGGCTTGCATCCTGTCATGTGTTCCATTGCTGCGTTAGAAGTCCAAGGCTGACTAGCATGGCCTTCCTAGCAGGCTATGCTAGTCAGCCAAAACTGGCCTAGAATAGGTGTTATGGGACAGGCAAACTATTGTGGTTCTTATGCCTTTTTCTCATTTGATCTATTGCTAAATAGTTGCACTTAGAAAAGAGGTCAGGGAATATTTCCGTATGTGGATTTCTTATGCAAAGGAACAAATACTTTTTAGACCAGGACCAATTCAGAGGTTTCTCCATACTGTTCTCTCAGCTGGTCCTCAGGCAATGGAGAGTAGAGAACCTACTTTGGTCTGCCTTAATAGTCATAACTATTCTTGCTGTTCAGGCAGATATGAAATGGAAGTCTTTCAGTTCTTCAGTTTTCAGTGCTAATGGTGCAAGTGTGTGGGATAATTAGGATCTGAGGCGGGGAGCAGGGAAGTCTCATCTGTCTATCCCAACTGTCTATGCCCAACTGAAAAACATCTCATTATTACATGCCTAGTTAAGCCACATGGCTACTTATAGTTATCTCTTTGTTGCTGGTATCTTGCTAGTTTTAAATTTTGTGCCCTGATTATGCATGAAGATATAATATTTTGTTGTAGCTTTGACCAGAAATAGCTGCATGGGCTATTTTTCTGAACCTAAATACATTCAAAATAGTACAGCAGCCTCAATGTTGGTGAATCCGCTCTGACTAAGGACTACCTATGATATTAAACATTTCATGTGCAAAAAAGTGTAGTATCTGAAAAATATGGAAGTCATTTGTAGATCATTGCATGTGATGTTCTGCATGTAGTCCAAATTTCATGTTTTGTTTTCTTATACAGAAGTATAGAAAGTTTGTAACATTTGAAGTAACTATAAAACTATGTGAAAGCAATTGTAAAGTAGCCTTTTATTTAAGTATTCAATTGATCACCATGGGTGATAAGGCATTTCATGTAGGTGAGCGAGCACAGGCTGGCACATGAGGGATAGTGTGCTCTAACTCTCCTCTGGCAGCTCTGCATTTCTATGCTGGGTACAGAACAGGGGACTTCATTCTGTGACCAGAATTAAGAAGAATTAGCAAAACAATGTATAAAGAACTGAGAAAATTTGCGTTTAGAACAGTGAAGTAATTGGTTAGCTAGGCATGTTTAAATATAAGGACATGTATATATGTATATAAGGAAACCTGAAAAATACATTAAGTACACATTATAAGCTTTTTGGGTTTTATAAAAGAGCCTTTGGACACACATTGGTTTGATAAAAAAGGCATTGATAAAACCATTGGTAATTATGAGTGTTGTTCTACGTTTTGTAAATTTATCCGTTTTTTAAATTGATCTGTATTTGTAGTTTCATATTTTGAATATGATGTAGTAATTTTATAACAAGGAGATCTTTCCAGCAACCCCAGATAGCACAGCTGTCTGGGGATGCTGGGACATAGTCCAATAATCTCAAGGGCCGCTATCAGTTTGGCAGCTTGAGCAGATTTGGCAGTTTGCGTTTTGTGCGGGCTGTGAACTTAAAACAAAAGATTGTATGATACTGCCTTTCATCGGGATTTGGGCTTTTCCCATACAGTTTATAGGTATTCAGAAGGTGGCTGCAGAAGTAGGCAGGGAAGGAGGACAAATACAGAGAGGATAGCAAGGATAGCAAGGATAGCAAGTTTTCTTTTTTTCCAGCTTCGTCTCTTGATCAGGCTGTTGAAACTGTTGGATTTGAAGAGCTATCAATTTAGCAGCAGTTGTTTTCTTTCTCTAACATTTGGATTTTATCGTAAAAATGAACAGGATTATCAAATTATATCAGTTGCGGTTTTGTTCTGTCACTCAACTTGGTTCTGGACAGAGTCTTTAATTTTTGGGCATAGTATAAGAACAAAAGATTGCACAATGGCGGTGCAAAAGTTGGCTATAGGATTGTCATTGCCAGAATGCTTTATATGCCAAACAGACCCGCCTGACAACAGAGGTCACCATTTTGCCCCAGGACATTGCAGATGTTGTGCTGTTTTGGCATTCTGGCAAAACAAAACAAAAGTTCACACAGCCCTAACTGGCAGCCATCTCCTCCGCCTCGCAAAGAATGGTATACAACAATGCAGTGCCCAGAGAATTCTGGGAGGGAAGGAATAGAGGCTGCTAGGAGTTGTCACCAAACCAAATGGTATGAACAGGAGTACCAAACAATGTGTTCGTTCATACATCAGTGCATTTGTTTCAGAATGGATGTTTCAGAATAAACCAAAGGGTCTCCATCTAGTTTGATTTTTTATTTGTTTTGAAATGAATACATGACCTTATTTAGAAGTACTTCCTTGCTGTTTTATGCACACGCATACGCACACCCACACAGGGGAGATGGCAATAGGTTTTGGGGGCAACTTTGAAAACAAGATCCCAAGAATAAATGGAAATATTTGGATATACAAATGCTTTTGTACATGGCTGAATATCCAACTTGCATCTGGAAAACCATAGCAGGACACAAATATATAACAGAAAGTCACATGAATGTAAGAATGTATCTATTTCACAGTTTCACTAGTGCAGGGGTTAAGATGATCATGCACTCATAATAGGTACAGTTGTTGATGTATATGTATGCATTGAGGGAAGTACTGTGATTGGCTACTCAGGCTGCCTCTACAAGAGAGGTTTAAAGCTCTTTCAAGGCGCTTAAAAAAATTTACCTCTACAAGGAGGGAGCGCAAATCGGGCGTAGAGGCGCGCTATCCCTCCGATTGTGCGCATTATCGAATGCGCGTTAAATAGCGAGTTTTATTTTGCGGCGGGATGTGAAGCCGGCGCCCTGCCTCCCGAGTGCTGCTGCTGCTGCTGCTGCTGCTACTGCTGCTGCTGCTGGCTCCCCCGCTCGGCTCCTGGCTCCGCTCCTACCGGGCTCCCGCTGACCTCTCGCTTTCGCTCTCCGTCTTCCAGCTCCCTTTTCCCTTTTTCTTGCCCTGTTCCCCCCCCCTTGCTCTGTTTCATTCAATCGCCCCGTCAGTTCCTTTGCTCTCCAGCATAACAACTCGCAGGGACCTGCCTTAAAGAGACAGGCGCCCGCCCGCCCGCCCTACCTCCCCCCTCCCCCCTCCCCCCTCCCTGCCTGCCTCTCGTGCAGAGGTATTAGGCGTAAATGCACTTCAGCGATGAAGCACATAATCACTTAACCAGGCGCAAAAGCGAATCCTTTTGGAGGGGACCTCAGTTTGTATTTTTAAGCACTTTGTACATATATATTGGAAAATGCCTGTGATACAAAGTTTCAGAAATGTTGGCCGTTCTTCAGTGTCCACATTTTCCCTTCTCCCATAAATAGAGTTTAAAAAACACAAAATTAATCAAAATTTCCATCCACCCACTTCTGCATTTGTTGAATAATAAATGAAATAAGCACAAAAATCACCTTGGAACAGGGCTGTGGCCAAACAAAGAACACATTTGTAAAGCCCAGATCAGTTGACAAATACAGTTTTCTCTAATCTTGATAGCTTTAGCTTTTGTCTTTGGACAAATGTAGGCTTAAGAGGGATTTTTTTAAAAGAAAAGAAAGCCTTATCAGAACATGAACTAAAGCACACCTTTGTATTGCACCACTGCAATATTTAATCCAGGGGTTGGGGAGCTATTTCCAGCCCAAGGGCCAAATTCAGTTTCAGAGGAGCCCACGGGGGCCGAATTCAAGTCATGGGTGGGGGCAAAAGGTGGTGGGACTAAAATACCCCAAATCCCAGCATGCTTTAGCTTAAAGCTCTTACTGCCTGTAACTAAACTTCAGGGATGGTATTTCAATCTTTTAGAATGGGGAAAAATATACGAACACTGGCAATCAGCAGTCAGGGGGAAGGGGTAGAGCTGGGGGAAAGGATGACCCACCCTGAGCCATTAAAAGTCAAGGAAACTCTGTTGTGCTTAGCCTCCCATGCCTTGCCATTTCCCTAGCGCACACACCCCTCCCTATTTGGCAGACCATAACTAGGGAGCCTACTTATGAATCACTCAAAAAGAAGAAAGGAATCACCAAAAAGGGGGATTAAAAGGGACACCAATTTACATAAAATTTGCATGTGCTAATTCATATGTAAAGATGCAAATTTAGAAATAATTATTTTAATTGAAATAGAAATACAGTAATTCTCACCATAACTGTGGAAGACTGTGCCTGTTCATTCTGCTGTCCAGGTGCTAAGTGCTGAAGGGTAACAGTTCTTAAGGTTCATTATCTTTAAACTAGAATTTTACAGGATAGCTCTTCAAGTAGAGAACATCTTCATATAGAGGCCTTAAAACACAGGATTGTCCTCTATAAAAGAGGCCACCCTAAATGGCCACCTCCGTCTTTTCCTGTCAATTATGCTATTTATGGGAATATTTGTCTGATCTAATTGTTAATGGGGTTTTATACTAATCAAGAACCCTTCTTTCTGGAAACATTTATGATAAAAATAATACTTCCATGTTTCAACTATAAATATTCTTCAGCTACTTTCCCATTTTGCCAAAGTGTAGTATATGAAGAAATTCCATATACTTCACTGTTGTGGTTGTGCAATGTTAATTTGTGTGGCCTCCGAAAGGCTGTCAATGGCCTACATGGGCGTACTGCTTGGTGGCATATTCTGAAAGGGGAAGAGAGAGATTATCATGTTTAAAATTATAGCTGGGGTCTGGATCAGGGAAATTCAATTCTGATTCTGATGGTCTGGGGGTTCTAGCTAGGTGAAAAAGAGCAGTTGGAAAATGACAGGTAACAGTTAAAGATTCAAAAGGCAGTTGATGGGCATTCAGGGAGAAGGCCTGTTGATTGGTGTGGGTCGTGTGAAAGAAGGACATGGAGAAAGCTAAGGAGATAGTGAAAAGTTAAGGCCTGAACATTAAGTTATAACTTCTCTGTGTGATAACCATACCTAGCTGATGAAGATCAGGAGTAGGGAGCAAGTGGCTCTGTTAGCCCAGGATCTCGCCAGAAGATTTCAGAAGCAGGCATTAAAAAACCATATAAACTGTCCAAACAGCCAGTTGTACAGTAGGATAAGCTTTTGGTGTCAGAGGAAGACTGTATCCCAAAGCTGGATATGGTTGTGAATATATTTGGCTGGGGGTGGGGGGAGAGAGAGGTTTAGAGAATTTGGCCTTTGGTTAAAGTAGCTCTTGAGTCCTTTAGAACTGTCAGTAAGCAGACCTTTGAAAACCGCAAAGTGAATATGCCCCTATGTTAAATTATCCCTTTAATAAACCAATTGTTTAATAGTTTATCTTGTCTCCAGTGCTGGTACCCATCTCACACCTAAGCCTCTTATACCAAGCTATTTTGAAATATTCTGAAAGAATTGGTGACAGCAGAAAAATGTCATTTTGTAGAACTGAGTTATAGCCCCCGTTTGCATTACCACCCTAGGTTAAACAAGCCACAGTGTGTGTGCCAGGCACCATTTGCCTATCTGCTTGGGCACAGTTTGTGTTGCTTGTGTTGAGAAAACAACCCTCAAATAACCCAATAACAGATTTGAGGGTTGTTCTCCTTCAAAGAAGCCATGCAATCCAGGTGCAGATGAGCCACACTCGGGCAGGTAATGAGGCAAATGGTGCCCAGCATGCACTGTGGCTTAAATAAGCTACCATGGCTTGTTTAAGCTGGGGTGATTGCGTAAACTGGGCCATAGTGACAGGGGTTCATTAGCCCCTGAAATATAAGCAATTTGCTAGAAAAATACGGAAACCATAGGTGAGATTGCCCAGTGAATGAGCCATTTTCCCACAGGTGGTGGCAGGGCTGGGAGCAGGTTCCCCCACGGTATATCATGTGCACACTTGTGTAAAAAAAATTAAACTCCTAGTATTTCCAGGTTCATTAGGAACACACATATACATGTGAAATCACATTTAGTAACAGCTTTGGATATCCTTCATGGAGGAATATTTTCATGACTAAAGAAGATCTAAGATACAACTGAACCCATCACTGACCAACTTTAGAAGACAAAGTAATGGCTATTCTTGAAAGGCAATATATTATTCTGGATTGGATTCCGAAGTCTTTTTTTATTCCACTGTTGTTCAAAAACTCTTCCATGCAATTTGCTTGCACACCAACATGTTCAAGAATAAAGCAATCAGTTAAGTCTGCCTTACAAATCAATCTTTGTGAATAGTATTCCTTTCAAAGCCTGCAGGACTGCCCATGTGGCTCCTGGCATGATGTGTAAGAAAGATGATCAAGCTGGCATATCAAAAAAGCCATTGGCTTCATTGCAAAGCAGATTAAAACAAAGATCACTGAGCAATGTGTAGCTCATATGGGAGAGAAGAACAAACAAAATATAAAAAGTGGGTAAGACATGATCAAAAGAGAAAAGTAATCCAAAGTAGCCAAAGATCTGTGATGGGAGGGAAAACATAATTAACCTCACTGAGACGTGTTTAGGTGTAAACATGCATTGCATTGGTTTTCACATGCCACAAGCATACTAGCTTGAGAACTTTAAACATTTCAAGCTTTTTAATTTTAACTTAATAGGTTGGATCCAGATTTAGGCATGTGCAACTGGGCTGGCAGAAGTGGAGTTTCCTGCCCCCTCCTTCCCACAGCAGCCTTTCCAGCTCACTGAAAATGCAAACAGAGGGTTGGGGGACCCTGCTGAATGGGTGAGCTGTGGCGCAAGGAGAATCCCAGAAAATTGGCAGAGGCACCTTCTGTGAGCAAAGCCCATCCGTCAACAGAATTCATATCCTGGCTCCAACCTATTACATGCATTTGTATCAGGAAATTTAGATTTGCATTTAGTCAAAGTATTAACAATTGTACTGAAATTATGGATTGGATCCAGATTTTGGCACATGCAAAACTGGGGTGGTACTTCTCCCAGTTCAATTGCATGTGAGGCTTGAGGCATGTGAGCCTTGGGACATTGCTGTTGGGAAGAGGAGGCAGGAAGTCCTTCCCACAGCAATGCCCCAACCTCCGCTCATAAAGTGTTACACTGTGGCTCTGATCAGACAACACACTAAGCCACGGTGGTTGAGCATTTTGAGCTAAACATTATGGCTTAGCATGTCATGTGCACCATTCCCAACCATGGTGGCTACATAACCACAGTTTAAACACGCTCAATCACCATTTGCTGCAAAGGGGTTAGCGGCCCAACCATAGCTTAATGTGTTGTCTGAACAGGCCCAGTGAGTCAGTGGACCCTGCTAAATCAGGTAGGGAAGGGAAGCCTGAATATTGGGCAGAGGTACCGCAGACGCATGCATCTAAATCTGAATCCAACCCTATAGAGCCAGTTCATATGTCACACCTAAGAAACCCAGGGTGGTTCATGAGCGAGCAAGCCTGCTGGTGCACACTGCCAGCTAAACAACACAAAGAAGGGATGATGATGATGATGATGATGATGATGATGATGATTTATTACATTTATATACCGCCCCATAGCCGAAGCTCTCTGGGCGGTTTACAAAAATTAAAAGATTGAACATTAAAAAGTCAATATACAAAATTTAAAACCATAAACCATAAAACATTTTGTGTGAACCAGGAACTCTGGTTTGTTGGAAGAGAGACAACCCTGGGTTGTCACGATGTATGAACTGGGTCTACGAATATTTGCAATGACTAAAGAATGGTGTCATTCATGTTAATAGAATTTGGGCTGTACATAGGGTAACTCAATATGGTTGCATGCTGGTGCTGAAAAGCCTCAGAATGTGGGGGGTGGGGGAAGTACTTAAAACACCTTCGTAAATTTGCCCAAAGCAATTCTTAAACACATTTTATAAACTACTGTAACGTGAAATATAGCTTTTTTTAAAAGGCATTTGAGTAATAAAATTAAGCTGGTTCTTTTTAAACAGCCACTTTGATAGAAACTGGAGTCTTCATCGCAAGAGCGGATAGCAAGATATGGCTTACATTCATAATGGGTGAGAAGTATATGTTTCAAAAATTCATTTTCTAACAGTATGCATGCCTATTCAAAAGTAAGTCTTATTGAGCAGTTGAATTTACTGCCAACACACTTGGGCTTAACTGTTAGATGTTGATATGCTTTTGATTCCACTGAGATAATGTAAGTAGACTATTTGGGAGTATAAAGTTAAATGTATATGTAAGTAAGTTCCTGTGGAAAGCTGTAAAATGATATTATCACAGTTCAGAATCTGTAGATAAAATTTCAGATCATTAACTTCATATTGTTAATTATTTCACTGTGAGTGTGGCCTGATATATAGCAGTTATTTTTTTTTTTAAAAAAGCAGGCCTTTAAAAAGAATTACATTGAAATTATTTTTGAGAAGGGATATAAAAGATCTTTACACATTTATGTAATCAGTTTTATATAGATTTTTAAGATAAGCATGCGTATTTGAAATGCTTGGGAATCAAAGTAACTTTTTAAGGTGGATACATATACTAGTTTTAACCTCATATTTTTAGTTTCCTGGAGACCAAATACCTGGGTTTTTCCCCATTCTGATTAGAAGGACATATCCAGCAGTAATTTTAAAATGAGATACATCTACACCATTTCTCATGGACTTCATGCACTGAGGTTGCAATAATAGTATAAATGTATTCGTCTTTTTTTTTTTTTAAGTATCTGCATTTGTGAAATATTTTATTGTTAGCTCTCTGCACTTCCAGTGTAGAATTCCAAGCTGAGTCCATGAGAAGTTGCTGACTGGACATGCCCAGGGAATGGTACCATCATGGTTTTGAGGAGCTCTTTTAATTATGACTTCATGCTGTCCTGTGCATATTTAGACAGAAAAACGTTCTGGTTGGAGAATGCTGTAAGATGTAGGACTTTTTTCTGTCTAAACATGTGTTTATGCGCTAAATATAGAATAGCCTTGTGCAGAATAATATTCTGGGTTTCTAGGGCTAGCCTCTGAGAACTGGGTATATACACTTAAAAAATCAATTTTAAAAGTTTGTGATTTCATTCTTGTTTCATTTTTCAAACAGCTGCTGTGGCAGGAATCCTTCACTGGTAAGTTTATATCTAGTAGGGATGTGTATTGTGTCAGTCCGATGTCCGATAACAAAGATTGTTATTGGACATCCGATGACCAATAACGATAATTTCTTTAGGTGGCCCTATCTGATCGGATCGGATATCCATATGTCCAATAACTATCAGACATATCGGATTATCGGACTGCCATTTCTGGTGTTTTCCCCATAGGCTTGCATTGGAGGAAAGAAAGCTTCCCCCCAATGCAAGTCTATGGGGGAAAACACTGGTCCAGCACTCCTTCCCTCCCCCCACTCGCGCTCCTTACCCGCCGCCACCCCCGGTCCGTACTACTGCTAAACAGGCTTTTCGGCCTGTTCCTCAGTAGAGAGACGTGCCGAGTGATGACATCACTCGGCGCACCTCTCTACTGAGGAACAGGCCGGAAAGCTTGTTTAGCAGTAGTATGGACCAGCGGCAGCAGCAACGAAGGCTGCAAGTAAGGGGGGGACCCCTCCTCCCTCCCTCCCCCACTTGCACTCCATCCCCCCACTCGCGCTCCTTACTTGCCACCACCGCCACTGGTCTGTCCTACTGCTGCACAGGCTTTCTGGCCTGTTCAGCAGTAGAGAGACGTGCTGAGTGATGATGTCATAACTCAGCACATCTCTCTACTGAGGAACAGGCTGGAAAGCCTGTTCAGCAGTAGGACAGACCGGCGGCGGTGGCGGCAGGTAAGAAGCGCGAGTGGGGGTGGGAGCATGAGTGCAGGAGGGAGGGAGTGCCGGCCCAGTGCTTTCCCTATAGGCTTGCATTGGGGGAAAGCTTTCCCCCAGTGCAAGCCTATGGGGAAAACACCTGAAATAGTGGTCCATAATTGGATCGGAACTTCTGATATTTATTGGCTATCGGATCCGATCAAATCCAGGTACCCCCTGTTATGATCGGATCTGATATTTTTAATATAGGAAATTCCGATCCGAATCCGATATTTCTATCACTCCCTGATTATATTAATTCCGAAACCAGGTAAGGATTTAACGGACCCCGCATCATATAGACCAATTTCCTTAATAAATCAAGATTCAAAAATTTTTACAGCAGTAATGGCAAAAAGAATGGCTACATTTATCTTTAAATATATTAAAAAAGACCAGTGTGGATTCATTCCGGGTAGGCAAATGCCTAATTTAATGGGAAGAGTATTAAACATAATTAATATTATTAAAAAAAGGAATTTAAAAGCAGGCTTATTAGCATTGGATATATTTAAAGCCTTTGATTGCGTGGAATAGCCAGCACTTAAAATAATATTAAAAACATTTGGGTTTGGAGATAAATTTATGGGAGTGATGGATAAGTTGTATAAAAACAATAAAGCTGAAATAATGGTTAATGATGGGTTAACGCAACAGATTACACTAGCCCGAGGAACTAGGCAAGGATGTCCTCTTTCACCGATCTTATTTGCAATAGTAATAGAAATTTTGGCAAATGCAATAAGGGAAGATGAAAGAGTGAAGGGGATAGGAAGAAAGGAGAAGATTAAAATGAATATGTTTGCGGATGACACATTACTGACAGTAGAAGATCCCCTGGGGAGCGCAGAGGTGATTAAGAAGCATTTAAGAGAATTTGGAGAAATTACGGGATTAAAAGTAAATTGGGGGAAGTCAGAAATGATGTTATTTAATTATAATAAGGATGAGCTGGAAGAAGGTAAGGTTAAGTTGGGTCTTAGACTTAAAAATATAGTACGTTACTTAGGAATTAATATTGATAAAGATTTAGATAGGCTAGAGGAACTTAACTTGGTAGCTTTAAAAAAACAAGTAGGGGAGAAATTAGAAGTATATAAGAAATTAAAACATTCTTGGTTTGGTAGAATAGCAATTATTAAAATGAAGATTTTACCTAAGATTAATTTTTTGTTTAGAATGTTACCAATTAAAATATCAGATGTAGAGTTGAAGAGTTGGCAAAATATGATTAATGCATATTGTAATGGGGATAAGAAAGCTAGGATTAATAAAGGGCTTTGGTATAAGGCTCAAAAGAAAGGAGGTTTAGGACTTCCAAATATTAAGTATTATTATATTGCTAATCAGTTAAGATATGTTATAAACTGTATTTTAGGGGAGGAAGATCTGGAGTGGTTGGAAACGCAAGCTGGGGAAATAGATTATAAATTGAAAAATATATTTTTTAAAAAAATTCAAAAGAGAGATTTAAAGGGACTGGACAACCCTTTGTTGGAAAATATAGTGGAGATCTGGGAGAAATTTAGGGGGAAGTTGATACCAGGAGATTCACCACTTGCCCCAGTGGTAGTAGTGGAGAATTTCCCAAGGGTATTAAAAGTGGAGATAGAAGCGAGATTGAAAGATCAGGAAATAATTAAGTTAAGGAAGTGGATGGAAAATATGAAGGATAATGACCAAATTAAAGAGGTATTAATAGGTCAAAAGTTAGTATGGTTTAAATGTAAACAATTAGGGAAATGGACTCAGGAATGGAAACTGAAAAATAGAGAATGTAGAAATAATACAAGATTTGAAGATTTAATTGAGTTAAAAGAAAGGAAAGAAGAAAATAAAACTAAGAAAGGGTTGACTAGTGAGATATATAAATTATTGATAGAGGGGAATTTCAAGATTCACTTAAAGCAATAAAAAAGGTTTGGGAAGATGATATAAAGGGAGAAATTAAGGAATACAACTGGGAGAGGTTGTGGAATGCAAGAATGTTAAAATTGTTATCGATCAGAATTAAGGAGAATTTTTATAAAATACTGTGGAGATGGTATCTAACACCTGTTAGATTTCACCAGACTGATAAAAAAATATCTAAAAACTGTTGGAGGGGATGCCAGGAGGTTGGAACCTATTTTCATATGTGGTGGAGCTGTGAATACGTACAAAAATTTTGGGAAAGGGTGTTTAAAGAAATAAGTGAAATAATTGGAAGTAAAGTGGAATTAAACCCAAAGCTCGCTCTACTAGCAATATGGGATAGAGGGGAAGAGGATAAAAATAAGAGAGAATTGATAAACAACCTCCTGACACCTGTTAGATTAATGATTGCAAAAAATTGGAAAGGACAAGGAAGCTATACAATAGAAGAATGGTATAAAGAAATATGGGATATGGCTTTGAATGATATGCTGACTTGTAAAATGAAGTTAAAGAGGGGAATGTCCAGTAAAAATGACTTTGGGGAAATATGGAGTCCCCTTTTGGAACATGTATTAAGATCGGGGAAGGGACAAAAACCTTCAAAAGAGTCGATAAATTTCTGGATAGATGAAGATGATTAAGAGGAGGTCTCATGGGGTGGGGGTGCACGGGCGGGATTGTTGAGGATTATGTATGTATTTTATGTTGTTATTATGTTGAAATTAATAAAATTATTTCAAAAAAAAAAAAGAATCCGATATTTCTGGCCATGCACATCCCTAATCTCTAGTAGGGGGCTGCAGTAGAGAAATATTTCTCATCAAAGTCCAACAATCAATTCCAACAATTGTGTGTCTGTGATTTATGTCTTAGGCCAGGGGTGGGCAGTCTTTTCGGCCCTAGGGCTGCATGTGGAAGTAGGTTGGGGGCTGCATGCAGATGGTGGGAAGGGCTCCCTCTCCCTCGTCCCTGACACAAATGCAGAATCTTCAAGTCTTTCTGGTCCTGGGAACAGCTGAGGTGTTTGCAGATCAGGGCAATCCTCAGCTGTTTCCAGTGCCAATCAGCTGGACAGTGGGAGGAGGCTAAAGGCTGCATGGAAGTCAACTACGGGCTTCATGCAGTCCACACATTGCCTATATGTGCCTTAGGCAATAGGTCCTGAGTGGATAAACATTTTGGTGGACAAATATTTACAGGTTCAGTCTTTCTTCTTTTCCTAGCCTACACTTTTTCTTGAACTTACATTTTCAATCTAAATTTTTCTGTATTAGAAATAGTCTGTTCTCCAAAGAGATGAACCCTTCCTTAACAAGCTGTGACCGGTTGGATCCTTCCCATCTGTTCTGCCAGGCTTGCATCCTGTCATGTGTTCCATTGCTGCGTTAGAAGTCCAAGGCTGACTAGCATGGCCTTCCTAGCAGGCTATGCTAGTCAGCCAAAATTGGCATAGAATAGGTGTTATGGGACAGGCAAACTATTGTAGTTCTTATGCCTTTTTCTCATTTGATCTATTGCTAAATAGTTGCACTTAGAAAAGAGGTCAGGGAATATTTCCGTATGTGGATTTCTTATGCAAAGGAACAAATACTTTTTAGACCAGGACCAATTCAGAGGTTTCTCCATACTGTTCTCTCAGCTGGTCCTCAGGCAATGGAGAGTAGAGAACCTACTTTGGTCTGCCTTAATAGTCATAACTATTCTTGCTGTTCAGGCAGATATGAAATGGAAGTCTTTCAGTTCTTCAGTTTTCAGTGCTAATGGTGCAAGTGTGTGGGATAATTAGGATCTGAGGCGGGGAGCAGGGAAGTCTCATCTGTCTATCCCAACTGTCTATGCCCAACTGAAAAACATCTCATTATTACATGCCTAGTTAAGCCACATGGCTACTTATAGTTATCTTTTTGTTGCTGGTATCTTGCTAGTTTTAAATTTTGTGCCCTGATTATGCATGAAGATATCATATTTTGTTGTAGCTTTGACAAGAAATAGCTGCATGGGCTACTTTTCTGAACCTAGATACATTCAAAATAGTACAGCAGCCTCAATGTTGGTGAATCCGCTCTGACTACGGACTACCTCTGATGTTAAATATTTCCTGTGCAAAAACGCGTAGTATCAGAAAAATATGAAAGTCATTTGTAGATCATTGCATGTGATGTTCTGCATGTAGTCCAAATTTCATGTTTTGTCTTCTTATACAGAAGTGCTTTCTATGTAGAAAGTTTGTAACATTTGAAGTAACTATAAAACTATGTGCAAGCAATTATAATGTAGCCTTTTATTTAAGTATTCAATTGATCACCTTGGGTGATAAGGCATTTCATGTAGGTGAGCGAGCACAGGTTGGCACATGAGGGATAGTGTGCTCTAACCCTCCTCTGGCAGCTCTGGACTTCATTCCGTGACCAGCATAGAAACCAAGTGCTTTCTGAAAGAGGTATGGAGCATCCCATCCCTCTGGCAACCTGTTTGGAGAACCCTTTCCTCCTCATCTATCATAGAAACACAAGGGATTGGTGGAGGAGGAACAGAGGAATCTGCTTTTTCCCAGTCAGACCTTCTTATGAGTAAAAAGGCAAAATAGTAAAAAAAAAATGCAGGCTAGTTAACTTTTCTTGGCTTATTTACAAGGCTGTTATAATGTAAAACTGGATTCAACTATCCTTCAGATTTCTGAGCTTTTGTTGTTTTGTTTTTATAGGTACCATATAACAACTCTTTTTGAAAATGACCGCCATTTTTCTCATCTTTCAACTCTGGAAAGGGAAATGGCATTTCGAACCGAAATGGTTAGAGCTTATACTTTAAGTGAAAGTATTAATTTTAAAGCTGTTAGCCACAATATTTTTTCTACACACCCTATAGTGAGATGAGCCAAGCATGGATGCATACCCATTTCACAATAGTAATATATAATAGCATATTTTTATATTAAGATTTTTTAAAATTCATCCTTCCATGAATGTGCTTCCTGAGTCAAATGGATATTGCAAACATTGGTATGATACTCTATAGAAATAAGAGTGATGTTTTTCAAATAATTGCTTTTATTCTGTCATTCAACTTATCTAGAATGTGCAGATTTCTGCTTGAAATATTAACTTAGGCTGACCATATGAAAAGGAGGACAGGGCTCATGTAACTTTAACAGTTGTAGAGAAAAGGAAATTTCAGCCAGTGTCATTTGTATGCAATTAGTTCCTGGTGAAATTCCCTCTTCATCACACCAGTTAAAGTTGCAGGGGCCCTGCCTTCTTTTGTATATGGTCACTCTAGTATAGTGCCTGCAACTTTAACTGTTGTGATGAAGAGGGAATTTCACCAGGGACTAATTGCATACAAGTGACACTGGCTGAAATTCCCTTTTCTCTACAACTGTTAAAGTTACATGAGCCCTGTCCTCCTTTTCATATGGTCAGCCTAATTAACTCAGTGTTCTCTTTCTGGTGTTGGAGAATGCTGGAATCAGATGCTACTTCCTTTGAATTAGTACAGGTGTTCTCTGAATTAGTTAACACTAGGGTGACCAGATAAAATCCAGGTCAGGGCTCATGTAACTTTAACAGTTGAAGAGAAAAGGGAATTTCAGCCAGAGTCATTTGTATGCAATTAGTTCCTGGTGAAATTCCCTCTTCATCACAACAGTTAAAGGTGCAGGCACTGTACTAGAGTGACCATATACAAAAGAAAGTAGGGCGCCTGCAAGTTTAACTGTTGTGATGAATAGGGAATTTCACCAGGGACTAATTGCATACAAACGACACTGGCTGAAATTCCCTTTTCTCTACAACTGTTAAAGTTACATGAACCCTGACCTGGATTTTATCTGGTCACCCTAGTTAACACTGTATGTACCAGGCTACACTATTGATTAGTGAAACATATTATATCCCCTATATATATTTAAAATAAGTTGGGTTGGATCTAGACTTAGTCATACTTGGAATAGACACATCGAAAGCAATGAAAAGTTCATCATGAGTAACTTAAGGCCCACTTAATTTAATGGGTCTACTTCAGAGGTGACAAACCCTTTTCAGCTGACAGACTGGATTCCATTTTGGAGAACTTCTCAAGAGTCAAGTTCCAGTGGTGGACAGAGCCAAAAGCAAAATAGGTGGGGCTGAACCTCCTGCCCCCAATTCCATAGTTACCAATTTATATTAGGAAGCACGTCTGTTCAAAAGCAAGCATGAGCAACATATCCACTCACAGAGAAGCAGCATAAGCTTCTACATGTTTACTCAGAAGCAAGCAGAAGCACATCATGTCCACTGACAAGTAAGCAGGGCATGCCTCTGCAGGAGGACAAGGCTCAGAAGGAAGCAGGACTGAATCAATGAGCAACACTTTAAAATAGCATCCCAAATATCAAGCCTATGCATGTTTACTCAGAAGCAAGCATCATGTGTACTTGCAAGCAGGACAAGGATCAGATGCAAGCAAGACTAAATCAATCATTTCATTAAATTATTTCATTTCTATTCCACCCAATAGCCAAAGTTCTCTGGGCATTCACAAAAATTACCATACAAAATACATAATATCAAATGTTTTACATTCAAAAAAATTAAATAGTTAAAATAGTTAAATAGTAACTGTGAAATAATTGGAGCCTCATAAAACACAGACATTAAAAGCCTCATGATAAGCCACCAGATGTCTAGGAGTAAAGTCTTAGCTTGGGGCTGAAAAAATGACAGTGTTGGCACCAGGTGAACCTCAGTGGGGAGAGCATTCCACATTCGGGGGGGGCATTCCCCAAAAGACCCTCTCCTTTGTTGTCATCCTCTGAACCTCCATTGGAGAAGGCACATGGAGAAGGCCTTAGTTGACAATCATAGTGTATAGGTAGGTTCATATCTCAGACAAGTGCTTTCCTCTGCCAAGTGCTGAGAACGGAGGCCCTTTCCAGTGCTAAGCTGGGAAACTCATGTATTTCTGATCATCTGCTTTTCACTTCATGGTGGGGATGGGACCGGGAGCAGGCGGAGTTGCTAGGCCAGATGGACTGCAGGTTCCCCAACCCTGGTCTGTTCTTCAGTATGACCAAGTCTGGATCTAATTTACTGTATTTAATTTGTCTTTGATTGTCTGCTAGACTATTTTGAGTAGATTGACTACAATCCAGCACAGTTCAAGCGTGCCTAAGCCAGTTTGGAATGTGTACTTTCCCTATCATTGTGGTATATTTTTGTTCAATTATAGCAGTTAGATATAGTCTAGAAAAAGTTAATTAAGTTTAATGGACTTAAATTAGTATCTATAATGTATTGACCTCTGTTGCTAACAGAAAATAATTGTGAGTGTTCCTTGCTGATTAATGTCATCTAAATATATACTCTTTAGGGTCTTTATTATTCCTATTTTAAGACCATCATTGAGGCACCATCCTTTTATAGGGGAGTCTGGATGATCATGAATGACAAGCTAACTGAATATCCTCTTGTTATCAATACTCTGAAAAGATTTAATCTCTACCCGGAGGTAAGTCACATCTTATGTAGTACTTCTTATGTCTTAGACTTCATCTAATGATACTATTCAGAATTAAAGCAAGAATTTATTTATTTTTAAGTGAAATTGATGGGATTTCCAAGTAGATGTGTTTAGAACAGCCTCCTCATGCTGGTGCCTTCTATATGTTGGGACTAGAACTCTCATCACCCATTGGCCATGCTGTTTGGGGCTTCTGGGAGTTGTAGTCAAAACATCTGGAGGGTTCCTGTTTGGGGAAGGCTGGTTTAGAAGGTGGAAGAAAAATCCCTTTTAAAAATGCAACTCAAAGGAAAATTTTAGTGCTGTTAATGTTTTAGTAGAGCAATATCATTATTTATGCACTGTATATATCAGTTATTAATTTGTTGTAGAAGTATGTTTGAAGGGATTCACCAACAATGTACTTGTCCTTGTTCCTCTCTTCCCTCTCCTTATGGCCACACTAGACATTCCACTTAACTTGTGGCAGATTTCAAAAACTGTTGGCAGTCATGCATTAATTCCACCTCCAGGTAGTATCTAATAGAATTTATTTGTATCTCCACATTGCATGTTTTTATGACCCCCTACCATTAGTAGACAGCAATGTGACATAGGTAGATCAATATTACTGAGTGGGAGATAAATGCACAGTGGAAATTTTTAGTACTAGCTGTACATTTATGGTATAATCCTATGTATGCTTAGACAGAAAAAAAATCCTACAATTTACAGAATTCCCCAGCCAGCCATGCTGGTTAGCGCATGGTTAGGGAATTGTAGGACATTTTTCTGTCTAAACATGTATAGGATTGCACCTTTAATGTAACATCTAATTTGGCCTTTAATCAAAATAGAGCCTGCAGTGTGTCTGTTTTGTACCATATGGTTATTAGTTCTGTATCTTGAGTTACCTAATCTCATAAATAGCACTGTAAAGGTTTAAATGAAGTATTTGGGGAGAAAATAACATCTTAAACCAGCCAGATTTTGATGAATAGCCAATAGAGGCTTCTCTTTCATTATTGAGATAATCTTAGGCAAAGTTCTTCTTTTGACTTTATAATCCTATTTTCTGCACAGGTTGTGCTAGCCAGTTGGTACCGCATATACACAGGAACAATGAATGTCATTGGTATTCAGACACAGAAATGTTGGACTGTGAATAGGGGAGAAGGTCTCAGCACTGTTGAAAGCTGTGAAGGCAAGTGTGGCTTCTTGTTCATTTTGGATGTTTCACAAGACAGAGTATGAAATGACAGTGAGAAATTTAAAAAGGCACCTTTCTTACAGATTAATAAGAAACCTGATGAGACTAGTTTATAATCAATTAGTGATTTACTAAATTTTGCATATTACACAAATTACAGTGTAGATGTCTTTTTGAAGATCAGACAATCATAGTGTTGGAAGGGGCCATTTAAGCCATTGAGTCCAACCCCCTGTTCAGTGCATGAATCCAGTTTAAAGCATCCCTGACAGATGGTTGTCCAATCTTTGCTCGAACCTCCCCAGCAACAGAGAGCTGACTACCTCCCTGTTAGGTTTTCCCCCACCCCTTGATGTTCAGCCAAAATTTGGCTTCCTATAACTTAAGCTTGTTATTTCTTGTCCTACAGTCTTGGATGATAGAGAACATCCAAGAACATCTTCTGTGCGGCAACCTTCAGATACTTGAAAAGTGCTATGATATCCCCCATCAGTCTTCTCTTCTCATGGCTAAACATATTCAGTTATAGCATGCCTTTCATTTAAGTGCTGTAAACAAGAAAAGGTGATCTTTAATATTTTGTTTTCTGTCAGCTTGGAAACTTGGAATAATAAAACCACAGTGTTTTTTGGTATGACCCAAAGATGGGGATGCAGATAACCCCTACCTTTCATATCCATTGCAGCCATGGCAGTAGCGGATTGAAAGGTTCAGGGAAGGGAGCAAGGGAGCAAGGGAAAAGCGCCACTTTGCTCCAGAGCTCTTGCCATATGTCTCTTTGTCTTCTCTCTTATCCTGCAAAAGTTGGAGTGCAGGTATGTTGTAAGGTCATTGGTAGTCTGGTGAAGTGTAAACCTCTCTCTCCACCTCCCAATTGACTGAGAGTTGGGGTAAATAGGGAGGTAAGGAGAAAAGCCTGTACCTTGCCAAGTTGCTATATGTTCTTCAGTGGCATAGACCTCCTTCCCATCCTTACATTCAACCAGAGTGTAGTTGTATTGGCAGCAAATCCAGCCTGCTTTTGCAATGATTGACTACTTCCCATTAACAATCACAATATTCATGCTTCAGATGTATTGAAATAAGAAACATATTTGGATCAAGATGTGTTTTCCTTGTTCCTTCCCTTTTCTATTTTATAAGAAGATACTAAATTACAACCTCCCAACTGGAAATAACAAATTGTGAAGTCTAACATGGATTTGTTTTCACAGGTTAGGCATGCCTTGTGTGTAGCTTTTATGCAATTACATCCTCCGTGTGTCCTTGTACTGTTTGATAGGCTGACCATCTGAAAAGGAGGACAGGGCTCATGTAACTTTAACAGTTGTAGAGAAAAGGGAATTTCAGCCAGTGTCATTTGTATGCAATTAGTTCCTGGTGAAATTCCCTCTTCATGACAACAGTTAAAGTTGCAGGGGCCCTGCCTTCTTTTGTATATGGTCACTCTAGTATAGTGCCTGCAACTTTAACTGTTGTGATGAAGAGGGAATTTCACGAGGAACTAATTGCATACAAATGACACTGGCTGAAATTCCCTTTTCTCTACAACAGTTAAAGTTACATGAGCCCTGTCCTCCTTTTCATATGGTCAGCCTACAAATATCTAATGTTAAGGAATGACAATGGAGAAGATTTTCGCAGTTCATGGGCTCAATACTATGTCTTATTCTTCATCTTCATGGCTGAGCTGAAAACGTAGAAGCATTGTAAAAATGAACATTGATTCTTTTCTGTAGAGGAAAAAGGCATAGGAATCCATCACTTGTTTTGGTGACTGATGTGATCCTGGATCAACCAAATACATTTTCAGGGTGCCTGTTGCTCCCCCTTTGTACTTCCACTATAGAAGAGTCTGGTGAGGGGCCCACTATCTAACCCGTGATGTTCCATCTGTGTGCCCAATCCCCATTGACATTAAAATTCTATCCAAGAATGATCTTTCTCTGAGAGGGGGAGAAGAAACAGTATTTTCCTCTGGAGCTTGTCTTTACTGTTTTATTATATAGGCTTATTAATGATTACTGAATTGATGACAACCGCATTGGGACATTTGTCTGAGAAGTGATATATAAATTCCCTAAATAAATAAATATTAAATTTAAAGAATGCAAGTTTGAGCAAAATTAATTATACTATAGGGTGCACAAATTTTAGGCATTATGATAAAACATGTAGCATAAAAACATTATTTGAATGTCAATTACTATTTGATAGGAATGGGAGATCCTGCTTCTTTTTACGTGGCTATGATATTTCTTCTGAATGGATTAATGGTGTCAGTGTTCTTCCTGTATGGCACATACCTAAGGTAAAATGCACAAAAGGAAAGTTTTAGTTTGCTAAGTTGATATTTGCGGTTGGCCTTTGAATTCTTAAAAATATACTGCACTAGCTAAACATGCATCATGCATTGTATAAGGTTCAAATTAACTGGGGATACCAATGTGACAGATTACTGTTGGAACATGTGATTGTATATAATTTTTAAAATTCTGGCAAGACAGTTTGTTCTCTGGCAGAGCAATCCTATAGTGTTGGATCTATTGCCTCCTGCCCAGACTGCCCAGTTGCATGTTGGCCAAGCCAGGAGGTGGGGGAGTACTTTCACCACCAGCCCTGCCTTACCCCAGCAGAGCAACATTTTAAAACCTTTTCTCCCAGTGGACACAACAGGAGAGAAATTTCCTATTCCAGCTGTTACCGCTTCAACACATTTTTAAATATCTTGACAATTTCTGGCAATATTTTATCATCCAGTTCTACTCAAGAGTTTTCACATTTTTACTGTTTCTGATCATAATGTACTTCTTTGAGCTTCAATTTAATTGAGCTTTAATATATTAGCCACAATTGTATCTACTGAGATTACGTGTGTGCGCGTGTGCACACACTTCTATTTTGCATTTATTTTTTGCCTTTCAGTTGAGTTCAAGAACCAATTTTTCTCTCCCTTTTTATCACAATACAACAAATGTGGATTAATTCTTTTTAAGTGAAATGACCTTTGTATTGCTTAAAAAACACATTGAAGGAATGTTTGTGGATAACAGAAAAAGGATAATAGGACTAAGTGCAGAATCTTTTTGTAGTGTAGGGGAATATTTCTTGAATTCATCTTGTGCTTCTAAATGCAGTTCTGTCTATCTCATTCCTCAGGACATATCCCCCTCACCTAGAAACTTAATTATATCTCATCTTAAGTTTGGACCACTTCTGGCATTACCTTTCTAAGACAGGTGTGTACTTGTGAGCCGCTCTTTTTAGAGTGACCAGATAAAAAAGAGGGCAAGGCTCCTGCATCTTTAGCTGTTGCGATGAAGAGGGAATTTCATCAGGTGCTGCATGCATACAAATGACACCTGCTGAAATTTCCTTTTCTATACAACTGTTGAAGATATAGGAGCCCTGTCCTCCTTTCTACAAGGACACCCTAACAAAGTTTCTCCATAGAAATGCCTTTCATATAGGAAAAAGTGTGTTAATATGCATGAAGATCAGGGGTGGGCAACACACAAGTCGCATACAGCTGCTGTGGTCCCTGCTAAACCAAAATATTTTTTAAAAAAAGAAAAAGGCATCCAAGGTGGCTACGGAGCACCCAAATGACCAAATATAGCTTCCTTGCAAGTTAAATATGACCCTGGCATTCTATAGTCATTACAGAGTGCCAAATTTAGCTTGCAAGCAAGCTAAATTTAAGTGTTGTAGTACTCTGCAGCACTATAGATCAGTTTGCTGCCTAATTGTGGCAACGAACTGGCAATTTTGGCAATTTTGATTTGTGGGTGAGTGTGGACTATACACAGCACCTTGCAGTCTGCAGCCCGCGTCGGGGTTCCCGGTGGCAAAACTGGCACCTGAACCTCCAGATGTTGCCCATCCCTGAAGTAAATTGTAATGCAAGATACTCCTGCTTGTTAATTCCTACAAAAGAGTGCCTTGTATATAGATACTTTGCAGTTAATGAAGAAGCCCTGTGCATACTATACATTGTTGTGTAGGAAGGGTGCCTGTTTTATATTTGGCAAAACTCTCAAAGCTGGTCAGAACAACACTGCTCTCAAAATAGAGGTGTGCTTACTTGTGTCTTTGGAAAACAATGTCAAAAACAGCCTCTTATAAAGGCTAAAGGTATGCATGGGAGACCAGAGTGAAGAGAGAATCTAGGAATGTAGCTTTGAGACGGTCTTTAACTTCAGCAGTTCATCCTTTTGCTTCTGAAGTGTATAGGTCAGGATACTAACACATGACTATTATATCAACTCTTACTCAAGAGGGTGAATTTAAATGAAACAAATGGTTAATTCTGTAGCTAAAAATAGTTGGGTTTTTACTAGACTCCAGAGGTCAAGGTCATCTCTTTAAAAGGGTTTTAAATGACTTTTGGTTCTGAAGGCTGGTATGTGCTTTGGAGGTAACAGCTGCTATTTTTCACTTTGCTCCTAAAGAGAAAAGGCATGTATCGGAAGTATGCATATTCCCTGGGTGGGGGTAAAGGGTGAAAAGTAGCAGCTGCCACTTTGTGGGTGGGTATCTAAAACTACATCTAGCCTGTAACATTTTACAATTTTAAAATGATTAAAAATTGTCTTCCTCAAATACAAATTGTATTTGTATTATTGATTGTAATTGAGTGAAATGGTTCAGACTTATCTGAAAGCTTGAGCAGCTAAAGTGCTTAAAACATCTCAAAGCTTGAATGATCACACATGGTTTTATAGGTGTAGAACCATTAGTCATGCACATTTTCAGATCCTGTATGCTTCTTCCTTTTTGTAACTTGCTATCAATATATTAAGAACAGTTGCATCTTTCTCACTTTTCAAGCCCCTGCAGATCACATATATATTAAGTCATGTTGGCAAAAATCAATTTGTTCCCAAGAATAATATCCTTAGACTTGCTCCCAGTTTGAATTCTCATTTTCAATGTAAAACCAAAATAGCTGAATTTTATGTTCTACAATTTTACCCCAGTTTTCAGTCAAAAGACCTACAAAAATGGACATTCCTTAACACTATCCAGACTGCTTTTCTCTTTACTTTTATGGTGTATTTATCACCAACTAAGTATAGATTTTTTTCTGTAATCCAGAATTGCAATCTGAAACAATTATCAAAAATTATTATACTAATAAAAGGTTACACTATGTTAGTATTATTAAGAGTTTTCGTGTGTTAGGCTGGTATTCCTTTGAGCAGAGAATGCTGTAGTATTTACATTAGTTATCTATATTCAAGGATTGTAACATGTTGAATTCATCACTTAAACTTTTAAAATCTGTATTTTTGAAATCTTTTATTTATTGTTTGAGAGCACCACAGGTCTTTTTTTCCAGTTTCCAAACATCACTAGCATTAATTTGAGCTTTGGTGTAGAATTTCGGAGTGTTGTTGGAAATTTATTCTGGTGACACTAGTGATACTTGAGTTCTCTAAACATAGTTATGCTGGGTATTCGTTGTTTCTGCATGACCTCATTATCTTTTGTGCAACTTGTATCTTGACTGATTTAAACTTTAACACATTGGTAAAAGTAGTTATGTATTTTAGTTGTTATGATTAATGGTATCCATTAGACACATACTCACAAGATGAAAAAATACCAATCTTTGCTTTCTATACATATATATTTGAATGAAGTGGAAAAATAATGTCTATTGATTGCTACTTCTATTTCTGTCTGTTACTAGATATGAGTTCCTCCCCTTTCCCCTAATGAAGTGGTCCTTAAAATGTGGTCTGGGAAGCACTGTTATATTGGGGATCACCAATACAAAATAATAGAGGGAAATGCTGAAGAGCTTGTGAATTCTTTAGTTTCCACCGCCCTCTTTTCAGCTTAAACGGTAAAATTTCATCTGGATAACAGCTTTCCTCTTAGAAGCTAGATGCAGGGAAAACCTTTTAAAAAAACCACCAGCTATGTGCATGCTGCTGCCCTATAGCTTTGTTTGATCATGGTCATAGAGAACAAATACAGCTGGGAGCCCTGTGGAGAAGCACTACTATAAGGCAGAACAGCCTGCTGCAGAAGGACAAACCAGACATGCTTCTCTCTCCCCCCATTCCCCGTTAGTATTTCCCCTGCACAGATGGGCTTGCCTGAATCCCAGCCAACATTAAGTAAGTTTTCAAGTAGCCTCCTGTTAGGTAAGAAAGTCAGCAAAGAACTGGAATAGTTGTGCTCAGTTCAATAAAGTACTTGTCTAACTTGGGTGGGCAGCTATTCCTACTCAAGATGTTAAGTTAAGGGAACATATTTCACTCTTCCATGAAATCGAGCGGTCTTAAAAGTGCTTACCTGTACCATTTCAGGCCACAGGTCCTGTTGACTCTGGAGGTTAGCCCAGTTGAAGGTTCTACTGCACCTGGGTTCTCAAGAATATTAGCACCAAATGAGGCCATAGCAAGGGTCAGTTTATTTATTTATTACTCGCATTTGTAACCTGTCTTCTCTGCTAAAAAGCCATCAAGGCAGTGTACAACAATTTAAAATGATAAAACCGTAGATCAATAAAAAAAAAACCAAGCACATGGTAAAAACATTAAAACAGTAAACTACGTATTTTAAACTCCTAACTTGAAAAGATGTCCAAGAATATGAGCATCTTTAAGGTTTTTTTTAAAATAAGATGATTCTCATAAAAGATAACTGAAAGATTGTGAAGGTCGGGAGTGAATTTGCCACTCTGGATCTTTTAATGCTTTGTTGGCATTGGTAAGCAAATATTTACAGAGATGAGCTCTGTGACTCAACCTGCCCTCAGATCCGTTTTCCTCTGCTTTGGGTTAGCGGTCCTCACTGACCCACAAGCTTCATCCCCTATATTCACCAGGTAGAAGAGACGCCCGATATGCCCAGTTGGTTCCCTTTACCCACACAGGAGAGGTACCCAGGAAATATGAACACTATTGGTAGTGCAGAACGATGAACAACATGTGGGATTTTATATTTGAAAAACATACATTAAAGTTTATTTAATACAAGAGATGTTATATCACATAATCATATCACATAATCAGTCATTCAGTTCTTGGTCTTACTGTGCTTACTCTACCCCTCCTAATTCCCACTAATTAGATGTAGCTTCACCAATTCCTCAGGCCTATCTCCTATCTCTTACCCAACTAACTGTCTGCTCCTGCCTTTTATAAACACAGTCTCCTCGCAAACACATCACACGCACGCTCGTGCGCGCGCGCACACACACACACACACAAGCCCCTTTCTCCTTTTACTCTTTACCAAACATCCCTAACTTTCCTGGGTTATATCTAACCCAGTAAACACACACATACACATATACATATATATATATGTGTGTGTGTGTGTGTGTGTGTGTGTGTGTGTATATGTATATATATATGTGTGTGTGTGTGTGTGTGTGTGTATATATATATATGTTAATACATATACAACATGGCAACCATTGTGATTTGTCACAAGCTCCTTCATACCTCATCTATAGTCTTCAGAAGGAGGCTTTTCTCACTGAATTTTTCATGAGCTATGAAAAAATGCATCTCCTTTTGGCGATTTTTAAAATTTGTGTGCACAAATAAGGGAAAATCACTGTTTACCCATTCAGAAAAAGGGCAGGAAGCATTGTTATCACTTTGAATTAGCTTCATATCAACACATAGCCATATATGATTCAACTATGTGGCAGCATCATGCTGCCATCACACTGATCACAAGATCCCCAGTTGGTTGTGATAATATTTTTAAAAAGTGCAGAAATCACTGATTGTCTAGTAAGCACCACATAAAAAGGACTAAAGAGGAACTCTTTGCTCCACTTCAAAAACATGTGTGGAAGCAAATATCCAGAACAGCAGAAATGGAGATCCATTCTATTTGTATCATGACAATTTAATGATGCAATCCCATGCACGTTTAGACAGAAAAAGTCCTACAACTCCCAGCATTCCTCAGCCACTATGGGAGTTATAGGACTTTTTTTCTGTCTAACCACTCTAATCCTGTCCATACTCCATAGGCTTCAGCTCTTGCTTACTTAGTATAAGCCCCATCGAACTCGGTAGGCTTCTGAACAAGTCCTTTGGTAGAAGCATATCTGTCGGAATTTGTGGAATTTATTCTCTTTGTTTCTTGATTTTTCTGCTGAGATTATCAGTGATTATATTAATGAAGGAAATGTTACAAAGCTAAGAATTTACCTAGGGAAATAAATCATCTTGGGTTAAATTCTCCCTTTTATATTAGTTAAATGGAAATTTAAAGATGACAGACATTCTAGGATCATTAAAGGCCATTGCAAAATAGGTATATGAAATTAAATTAGCCCAGCTGTTCCCCGCCTCGATCCAAACAGAGAGGCGGGTAAGAAATAAATAGTAATAATAATAATAATAATTATTATTATTATTATTTTATGAACTTGATTTAAACATATGCACTGTAATTCCAAACAGTTAATAAGCATGTTAGAACTATTTTTAAATGAAGGTTCTAGTAATCCTCTAGATGGCAGTGTTTGAAAAGCAATTGGTTGGATATTTTTTTAAGTTAATTGTTGATTTGAAACCAAAATAGCTTTAAAAATTAAGTTTCTCTACATTGCATATATATTTTTCAAAGACAGTTCTAGATTGCCAGTAGAAGTATATCATATCAAAAAGGAAGAAGCTCAAAAGACTTCATAATACCAACAGTTGTGAACCACCCAGACAGCTTCAGCTATTGAGCAGCATAGAAATGCAATAAATAAGTGTGGCTGTAACTGTGAGCATTCTCTTGTAGGCAGAAGGCCATAGCTACAGAAGTGTTCAATCTTATGTTCTCCTTTTTGCACCTCATGCAATAAAATATTTAAAGTTGTACAGTCAAACACTCCCAACTTTCTTGCAAGGGAGAACAGGATTGGAAGCACCCTGCATGTTACTTATTTTGAGTAACTGCCACCATCATATTATCTTCCCGGAGTGGAACATGTGGAATTTATGCATTTATGGAAAAGACATATTTTAGCAAGATTCCTTTAAACTCTCCCAGAAGTTTATAGGGTGGACAAATGGTTTGACATGTGTGCAAGACAAATCAGTTAGCAAAATGTTTAATCAATTCCAGAGTTCTAATCCACACCTTTATTAAAGAGTACAAGGTAAAGGAGTAAGAGAATTGAGTAAATGCATGAAAAAGAAAAAGAAATAATTTCTGACTAACTTTACATAGATACAATTTCTAAGCAATTTAGCGTAGAAAGAACCTACAGAAAGAACAGCGTTCTTACGAACATAATTACATGGGGACTCCTGTGGAGGCTGAATTAGGCAAGCAACAATCTTCAGGGCCAATAAAGATCAAGAAAGCTATCCTTTTTTATTAGGGGTGTGCACGGACCCCCCGGATCGGATCGGGACCCGGATCGGGACCTCCAATTTTGTCACGGACCGGTTCGGACAAAATCGGAGGCCCCCCGGACCGGATCGAGTCCAATCCCGACCCAAAAATCGTAAATTTTTGGATCGGCCGCCATTTTTTTCCCCATAGACTTGCATTGCAATGCAAGTCTATGAGGAAAAAATGGCGGCGGGTGGGTGAGGGGGGGCCTAACTCCCTCCCCCCCCCGGGGCCGTCTGCTGTGGACGGCCCCGGCAGGTAAGCCCCCTCCCCCGCGCTCCCTACCCCCCCTGGGGCCGTCCGCTTCCATCCGCTGGCGCCCGCGGGCGCCAGCGGATAGAAGCGGACGGCTCCGGGGGGGGTAAGCCCCCTTCCCCGCCACTGCTTACCTTCTCGGCCCGTCCGCTCCCGTCCGGCGCCGGCGGCTACTACCAGCGGGCTCCGCGGCCTACTCTCAAGTAGCGCGCCGGGTGATGACATCACCCGGCGCGCCACCCTGGAGTAGGCTGCGGAGCCTGCTGGTAGTAGTCGCCGGCGCCGGACGGGAGCGGCCGGGCCGGCAAGGTAAGGGCCCCCTCCCCCCCTCCGTGCGCCCCCTCCTCCCCTCCACGCACCCCCTGCTTACCTTCTCGGCCCGTCCGCTCCCGTCCGGGGCCGGCGGCTACTACCAGCAGGCTCCACGGCCTGCTCTAGAGTAGCGCGCCGGGTGATGACATCACCCGGCGCGCCACCCTAGAGCAGGCCGCGGAGCCTGCTGGTAGTTGTAGTCGCCGGCGCCGGACGGGAGCGGCCGGGCCGGGAAGGTAAGGGCCCCCCTCCCCCCCTCCGCGCGCCCCCTCCTCCCCTCCACGCACCCCCTGCTTACCTTCTCGGCCCGTCCGCTCCCGTCCAGCGCCGGCGGCTACTACCAGCGGGCTCCACGGCCTGCTCTAGAGTAGCGCGCCGGGTGATGACCTCACCCGGCGCGCCACCCTGGAGCAGGCCGCGGAGCCCGCTGGTAGTAGCTGCTAGTGCCGGACGGGAGCGGACGGGCCGAGAAGGTAAGCGCCCCCCTCCTCCCCCCCCGCTGTCCACTTTCATCGGTGGGCGCCTGCTGGCGCCCGCCAATGGAAGCGGCGGTGGGCGCCAGTGGGCGCCCGCCGATCCGCCGATCCGCCGAACCGGTTCGGAGCCTTTTCGGACCGGTTCGGATTGGATCGGCCGATCCAGCTGCGGGATCGGAAATCGGATAATTTATCCGATTTCCCACTGGACCGGACTCGGATCGTGGATCGGGTCCGATCCAGTGCACATCCCTATTTTTTATGATGTATACCAGGCATTTGGTGGCTGGAGCAGAGAGATGAAGCAAGCATCCAATCAAATAATTCAGGTTCAGCATGTAAATATGGATGACAGTATTTAGCACCTACCCTATCCTGTAGAAATGGCTTTAGGTGATATAAAACAGAGGAGATAACTCTTACCCTTTCCTGCAGATGCCTTCTGAGTGTATTCAGACATGCTCAGCTTTCTCTCTGATGAAGAAATTCTAAAGGAAATAGAGTTGGGGCTTGGCTGGGCTACAGCCACAAAGCAAAATCCAGATTACCCAAAATGAACTATGCAACCAATAATTAGCTTGCTGTTCTGTCTCAGACACTGAGAACCCACACCATCATTGCCTCTGTCTTCTCTTCCCATCTGCCATGGCCCCCAGACACTGGTTCAGAATGAAATAGTTGCTCCTGGGTCAGATGTAAATAAATATATCATGCTGTCCATATTCTCTCTTTTTCACAGAGAAAAGGAAAAGACCAAACATTGTAAAATAGCTACTATAGTCTGTAAGATTAGGTTCAACCCCTCAAGAATCAGGCCAAAATGCATTGGAACCTAGATACATTTTGTGGTTCTTGAGCTACCTGGGTATAGTTGGGCTTAGTAAAAAAAAGTAATGTGTTTTTGTCTAATAACATAGTGGAATCACTGATTGTAGAGGTACTGCTGCAGATGGCCCAATAATAAAGTAAATAAAAAAGTTTTGTCCTTGTCCTGAGATATGCCTCTTTAGTAAAAGCCCAAGGCCTAATCCACACCAAGCAGGATATAGCACTATGAAAGCAGTAGAGGCAGGAGCCACACTACTGCTTTGTAGTGGCATTGAAGTGCACTGACAACTGTTGGGGCCCATGACACATGTACCATATACCGCTTTCATACCACTTTAATAGTGCTATATACTGCTTAGTGTAGATCTGGCCGAAGTCTTCCCTTGAATCTCATACTTGCGGGTAAAGTAACTGTTGGAATTGGATATAAATGTTTGGTTCACTAATGCAAATACTGGTCCCTTTCTTCTACTACTCGGATTTCCCCAGTGGACAGGTCTTTTTCTGATGGTACCTCAATCTTGAAGAGAAGCTTTTTGGAGGGGATGCATTGGGTTATAGTAGGGAGAGGGGGCAAGAAATCCTTACTGCGCAAGTAGATGTCTGTTCACATAACGTTTGGATGCTGCCTTACTACCGTATTTCACCAATTCTAAAACACACTTTTTCTCCCATGTTTACTTCTGTAAAAACTGGGTGCATCTTAGAATCGATGGCGACTTAGAAGCACAGGATTTCTCCCATGTTTTGCAGAAGACACTGGGGCTCTGCATGCCCCCCTTGCGACTGGCTCTAGTGGGTCCCGAGGGACCCCATAAGGCCAGTCAGAAGTCCCCTTCCCCACTTACCTTGATCGCTGCTGCCTCGGCCTGGGAAGGGTTCAGTACTGGGAAAGAGGCCGCAATCTTGGGAGATCTCGGGAGATCGCAGCCACCTTCCCAGTACTGAAGCCTTTCCAGGCCGAGGCAGCAGCGATCAAGGTAAGTGGGGATGGGAGACTTGCAGGGCCCCAACCCTCCCCCCTCCCCTCCGTCACCATCACCCATCCTCGCTGCTGCCGCCGCTGCCCCTGGCAATGCTCGCCTCAGCCTGGCAAGGCATCATTACTGGGAACTAGGCCGGATCGTGGCCTAGTTCCCAGTAATGATGCCTTGCTAGGCCAAGGTGAGCGCTGGTGGCGGTGTGGAGTAGCGGCGGCAGCAAGGACAGGCTACGGCGATGGAGGTGAGTGGGGAGGGGGGAAGGGGTGCTGAAATTAAGATGCATTTAAAATCGATGCAAAGCTTTTTCCCTGTTCGTGGCCCTGAAATTAAGGTGCGTCTTACAATCGATGGTGTCTTAGATTCGATGAAATATGGAAATTCGTTAATTTCAGTTCCATTATTTTGCCTGGCACAATCAACTGGTTTGGATATCACAATAAACCATGGTTTATTTTGATGGAAATGAGCTTCAGTGAGCTTCAGGTTCATATGCTTCCCCTTCCCCTCTCCTCCAACACAGTCATGAAGCAGAGATCAGAAACTTTGTTTTATATTAATCACAATTTAACCTATCTGAGGTAATAATCCAGGATACAAATTTCCTAGTTCAGTATATGGGTGAGGAAGCATATGAGCCTAAGTACCACTCCTGATCTTTCCACATGAAGAGATGTGTGTGCACAGGAGAAGCTAACATCCAGAACCCAAAGGGACACAATAAGGAAGATCTTCTATTTTTTATATATAAGTGGAAATTGGATGGTTCATGTAAACTTTCATTATCACTCATAAAGTAAACAATATTTTTATTTTGTAGCCAAAGTTTGTGAAGTTGTTACATCTAAATATTTTAAGTTCTATTACATTTCTTCTTCTTTCTCCCATAGTGGTAACAGATTTGGAGGGCTACTTACAGTGGCATGCTACTTTTTCAACCATGGGGAGGTAGGTAGGTCTTCCAGAATTTAAAATCTGTTTGTAATATGAAGTCACATCATTTGCTTTTCAAACTGATAATTTTGATAAACCTTGAAGTAAAATCTTAAAAGTTTGAACATGATAAATTGCTTTTGAAAAGGTAGAAGGTTGGACACCCCCTTACTTACACAGCTTCTTGGAGAGTTGGACTCAATGGCTTTATAGGCCCCTTCCAACTCTACTATTCTATGATTCTATAATCATGTAATGTGCATCCTAATCCTATGCAGGTTTACTTGGAAGCAAGTCCCATTAAATTCAGTGGAGCTTGCTGCCAAATAACTCTGTGCAGGATAGGCTGAGTATTGATGTAACTTTCTGTGAGCTAAAAATATCACAGAACTCAATAGGTTGCTTACTGGGACAGTAAAAATTATAACTGTTAATTAGTTTGGTTATTGCATTCTTGATTAATTTAAACAAATGGGACCTGCAAGAAAATGTTGTAGTGTGGAGTACTCCTATTCAGGGCCCTTTTACAGGATATTTCATTTACATTCCTCTTATCTTCCAGCTTTCCTTCCCCCCACCCCAGTAATCTCCCAGCATTCCATACCCACTCAGTCCTCATTGGACTGTTTTGAAGGATTCTCCCGCCACAGAAATTTCTGTTTTTGTTTTGATATTGTTACAAACCTTAATGTTTTTCCAAGCCTGTTGATACCTCTTGTGCATGGATGGTGCCATTTTGGCTACATAAGGGCTGGCTATTAGTATATACAACTGTAACCTGCAACAATGAAGAAAAACTGGAAAATAGGGAAAGGACACCTTTACCCTCTCCTACTCTTTCAGAAAATCTCCCAACAAAGCACTGGGTTTGGGGACTGATCCCTGAGCCTGAGCAAATATCCATTGGGAGAGGTGGGTAATAAATAAATGAATAAATAAATTATTATTATTATTATATAAGAGCTATATAGCACATTGGGGGGGGGAGCTTTCAGGAAGGTGGGAAAGAACAAAAATCCTCTCTCTCTGCCCCCGTCAGCCCTGAACAGCCCCAAACAGTTTCCTGATCTCCACTCCCTGAAACCCTGAACATGAACATTCCTCCTGGGGGCTAGGATTCAACATTATATTGTGGGTCCCACTTGTTTCCTATCCTAAATGAATAATATTTCTAGATTACCTCTGTCAACAGCTGACATTCACAACTTGAAAATATTTCCTTCTTGAAAGCTAAAACTA
Source organism: Anniella stebbinsi (assembly GCA_029215795.1). NCBI lineage: Eukaryota > Metazoa > Chordata > Lepidosauria > Squamata > Anniellidae > Anniella > Anniella stebbinsi. The sequence continues at coordinate 196,698,432 of JARDYH010000003.1, forward strand.
CCTATATGTGCTATTTTTTGCAATTAGAAAATCCTGAAAAGCAGAATTTGAGCTGGATTTGACATGACTCTAGATCATAGTTTAGCATGTGCATGAGCTGGGGTGAGCATTGGACTTGCGCATTTCCCCTTCCCTCTTTTGCACACAAGAGGAGATGAAAAGCTTATGGTTTCTGTTTTAAACTAACCAGAGTTTCCTATTATGTACAAACCTGGGGAGCTCTAGTTAGTTCAAACAAGCCAGGATCTACCATGGTTTATTGTGCTGGCATCTTCACTAATTAGAAATTACCTCAACCAGAATTCTCTGAGTTTGGTTGTAATGGAGAATTCTAGGTTGTTTAAACTCAGAAATGGATGCTTCTGGTCTCCTCCTGGGGTGCGCACCAGAGGAGGAGAGCTGGGGTGAGGGACATAAAAAACATAGGTCTCGCCATGACCCGTGTATGTAACACTAATCCTTGGCTTTGCTTTACGTCTCAACCAGTCCTGTGTCAACAAATGTCACTATTTGACAGAAATTATATTTGTTTGGTGCTATGTCTTAAGACTAAAATTTTCTTTTTGCTGTGTAAATATGGATTCAACTGAACGTTTCCATACAGAATTTAAGTTAAGGTGCCTTATCTATAGAAGTACCATCTACTAGTCAACAAATCTAAAAATCTGATTAGATTTAATCAAGTTATATGTGGAACTAAATCTAGGAATTTAACTTGTGTCTGTATTTATTGGATTGAAATTAAATCCCTCATTAACTATCAATATGAAGTAGTCCTGCATGCCTGTGGCCTTGGAAGGCATGGACATTAGTTGTTCTAGGTTAATCTCAGTTTCAATGGTCTATGTGAGCAATACTCTCAGTTTAAACCTCAGAGCCTGGCTGAATTGGTGGAAAAGTATGGAAATACATTTATCTGTAGAGAAATGGGAGTGTAGGGGATTTTTCCATTTACAATATCCCCTGTGAATAAGGAGATGATTTTACCTTTACTACTTCCCATCACTGTAGTTCTAGAGCCTATTTACACTACTGCTTTAAAACAGCTTATAACCATTTTAAAGCAGCTTATAAACCATTTTAAAGCAGTAGTATAGACAGGCTTCTAATCTCAGGTGAATATGACAGAGTATATTATGTTTGTCAAAAAAAAGAAAGAAGTCAGGCTTGTTTTTCTGCCTCATTTTAGTGTGTTTATTCTGCAAGCATATTCTTCTGTTCTTAGAATCTTGGAATGCATGAACTGCTGATGGAACTTTCCACAATTTTAATATTGCTATCTATAAACAGTACTTGCATAAGCATTGTTTTGAAGGGGAAAACCCCACAAGTATTGGAACATATAGTGAATTAACCCAGTTCTCATTTCCAGAGTACTCGCGTGATGTGGACTCCCCCTCTTCGTGAAAGCTTCTCATATCCATTCCTTGTGCTTCAGATGCTATTACTGACCTACATTCTCAGGTAGTTTCCATTCCTTTCACTACTTAAATATGAAGAATTACCCCCATGCCCAAACAAGGTATTGATTAATACACTCTTATCTTGTGCAAAACATATTATTATGAGTATGTGTAAAATACCCAATTTTTAGCTGTATCTTCACTTGAGGCTGTATTGCAACCATCTAAAATATCTGGGCTACTGCATGACTAAACAGTATTCATAGTAGTGTTGTTGTTTTTTGCAGTCTCCTTTTCTCCTACATATCAGTTTAGTTAATAATACTTGATTGATTTGATTAGAGAAAGGATAATGGTTTGCAGTAATGAAAGCAAATAAATGACAGGAAAAAACACACACCTGTCTGTAGCTTGTCTTTCTTGGGGTTCATGGTAGGATGGCATCCTCCAATAAAGGGTTTTTTGAAATGTGAATCATTCTTTATCTATATACAGCAATGGAATAAATACATTTTGCTATTGCTATTTGTCCAGTAGAACTCTACTGGGAGAAGAAGAAGGATACTATCTGATGTGGCCAAATACCAGATTGATCTGTATGCAGGATCTTCCTGAAAGTGCTATCTCTTCTCTTTCAATCTAGGGATGAATAGTGAATTCAGGGTGATCATAGATGCATCTAAACCCAGTAAGTGGATGAGTCAGAAGTTACTTTCTACCTCTGGTAAAAGGGGTAGGTGGTGAGGGCATGTGTGAGCCTGAGCCTTGCTCCTTGTCACATAGGGTGGAGAAGATAATATCTGACCAATGTTAGATGCAAATGGTATTTGTAACTCCAGGTGTTTTTAATTTTCTGTGTTGCCACAGTATTTTTTGTAATTAGAAATATTGCACATATCAGATATTATTATACCTTTCTTTTGTACAATGTAACTTTATGGTGCCTTGGTTTGCATATCTTTTGAACACATACTAATTTATAATACTAATTCAAAATTCATTTTTGATTCTATATGTGAGTGGTGATCCACACCATTATTGAGGCTTATCCAAAGCTTCTAAAACTACTTTTATAATGGTGACAATGTTAAGTGAAAATTCTTTGCATGAATGAATAGTCCTAATATTGTTGAACTTACTGCTCTTTTATTCTTTTTCTCCAAGGACTCAGAATGTTAATAGAAGAAGCCTGATTGCACTATCTGTTTCTAATGTTTTTTTCATGCTTCCGTGGCAGTTTGCTCAGTTTGTTCTTCTAACACAGGTAAGATAATTTCAATAAATCTGACTTAAATTATACTAATCCACATGTCCCATTTTTTAAAAAAAATGTTCAAAGCGTTGTATAACAATACAGAATTTATACATAAATATGTAAATCCTCAGCAGTTATTAAAATTTGCACTGCAGATATTCCCTTTGGTAAAAGAGGCAGGTCCAATTGACAAATGTGCCAGCTGATTGTGGTGTGCTTCATTACTTACCTCCATAGTCAGACTAGGATGGTTGGTGGGTATTACATCTGTATACTTGAGCTCACAGTGTTTTCTGTATTGCATATTGGACATACATTAAAAGAATGTCAATATTGTCAAGTCAAATCTTATAGCAGCAACAATCAAGAGGTGCATGTGATCTTAACATAGTAGTCTGTCTTTGACAAATTTGGAATGCAGTAGTATATACACTCACTTGGGAGTAAGTCCCATTGGACTCAATGGGTCTGACTTCTGCAAAGATTACACTGTTGGGTTTCAATTTTATACCCACTTACATACAGATAAAAACAATATTTCTGAAGGAAGAGGCATCTTTTCTTTGTTTTTAGATGTACATATGTTGTTGTAGGCATAATTTTAGAAGAGGCAGTCTCCTCTGTGTAGGGGGGAACCATATGAAAAGGAGGATAACACGGCTTCTGTATCTTTAACAGTTGTATTGAAAGGAAATTTCAGCAGGTGTCATTTGTATGCATGCAGCACATGGTGAAATTCCCTCTTCATCACAACAGTTAAAACTGCTGGAGCCCTGCCCTGTTTTGTATCTGGTCTTGCTAGGCAGGGCTCCTGCAGCTTTAACTGTTGTGCTGAAGAGAGAATTTCACCAGGTGCTGCATGCATACAAATGACACCTGCTAAAATTCCCTTTTCAATGCAACTGTTAAAGATACAGGAGCCCTGTCCTCTTTTCCATATGCTCACCCAACTGTGTGTGAGAGAAGAAAGATAGCCTCTTTTTAGATGAGGCTTGCAACCTGCAGGTTTTATAAGCATTTGTATTAAAAAATAATACATGTTTTTAAAAGATCTGCCTGATTAATTGAGAGTACCTTTTAGTCAATTACTTTTAAAATATTTAAATCTAAACTATTAATTGATTAAACACTGTATTCCTATTTATTTATTTATTTATTTATTACATTTGTATACCGCCCCATAGCCGAAGCTCTCTGGGCGGTTTACATAGGATTAAAAACAATTAAAAACAATATACAAAAATTAAAACAGCAAAAACATACAACATACACACAATCTGTACATTAAAAACCACTTCAACACTTCAAAAAACTACAAAAACAAAACAAAACAAACCCAGGCTCCTCAGATATTGCCAAATGCCTGAGAGAATAGGAAAGTCTTGACCTGGCGCCGAAAAGATAACAATGTTGGTGCCAGGCGGGCCTCGTTGGGGAGATCGTTCCACAATTGGGGAGCCACCACAGAGAAGGCCCTCTCTCTTGTTGCCGACCTCCGAGCTTCCCTCGGAGGAGGCACTCGGAGGAGGGCCTTAGATGTTGAACGTAGTGTTCGGGTAGGTTCATGTCGGGAAAGGCATTCCATCAGGTATTGTGGTCCCAAGCCATGTAAGGCTTTATAGGTTAAAACCAGCACCTTGAACCGGGCTCGGAAACATACAGGCAGCCAATGCAAGCGGGCCAGAGGTCTTATATGTTCGGACCTACTGGTTCCAGTTATCTATCTGGCATAAAATATTATGCAGAGCCTATCTGTTTCATGAATGTGTAAAACACAAATGAAGATGCTTTAACATATTCTTACCTTTGTGGCCAAGCTCTAAGTATTGCATATCATAAAATACATCTAGAATGTTGTCTTCAGAGTGTGTGTTTCTCAAATCTTTAAAAATGAATATTGGTAGGCCTTTAGCACCATGTCTGTGTGTGTAAATAAAAAAAAAGTAGAAGCTATAAAGAGGAATTCTACATATAGCATTCTTTCATAGCTTCTATTTATTTCAGACATTGGACAAGTCTTCGCTTTAAAACTCAGACCAGGTCACCCAAATAGCTATAAGAGTTTATATAAGCACGTAAGTCACTAATGCAAATACCAACCTTTTTCTTCTACTTCTCCTAGCTCTATGAACTGGATAGGCCTTTTTATTGAAGGCCCCCTTGAACAGGTTTTTTGGGGGCCACTGGTAGCTACAGTGGGGAGATGGAAGCACCTGATCCATGATCAAACCCCTGTGCATTAACTTCCAAGGAGCAAAAATCCCAAGTGCCCTCAAAGGGGAAGTGGCTAAAAACCTTGGGGTTTTGCAGGATTGGGACCAAACACCACAAACAGCCTCTCCTAGATGGGAGGTGCCTGATCCACCAGCAAGACCTTGTGCATTTACTCCAGAGGAGCAAAAATCCCAAGTGCATCAAAAAGGGGGAGATGCCTAGAAAACTTTGGAGGTTTGCAGGATCAGGATTAAACCTCATAGCCTGCCTCCTCTACACTGCTGGCTTGGTTCCTGTAAGGTGTTCCCAATCAGTAAGCCAGCGAAAAGCAGAGCGGCAGCCACTTAGATTGCTCTTGCCACACAGCTCTATAGCAAGCCAAAATAACCCACTGTGACCACCACATGACACAATAATCTATGATGGGTTAAATAATTCACTCTGAAGACTGTGGACTATCAGAGTGGGTTATTTTGGCCAAATAAGCCATCATGGGTTAAAAAAAATCCACCAGATGATGTGATTACGCATAATGGCTTAATTAAGACATCATGGATTATTATGTCTTCTGAACCCAGTCACTGTCTGCTCATTTCGTGGCATATACTGAAAAGCTATTTTTAAATATCTGCAGAGACACAAATAAGAGCTGCCCATAAAATCATTGAGATTTTCTTCAGGATACTTCTGATTCAGTTGCCAGGATCCAAACTGCTGCTTAAACTTACGTAAGAAATAAAACGTTTGTCCTTTTCTTTTTTCTAGCTATTGATCCCTATGCATTATATAGTTGAAATTCCCCTCCATTTCCAGAGAAGTTTCCCATGCTGCTTGCAGCCTGTTCACAAAAGCAAGTTTAAAGCCGTCCTGGTCTTATAGAACAAGCTGCGCAGTAGTTTGGAACCTGGCTAATATTCTTAATAATATTCTGGGTAGACAGTAATTTTAATTACTTTATTCTTTTTAATCACAGGTGGCATCAGTTTTTGGTATATATATGTTAGGATTCATTGATTCATCTAAATTACAGAAGATACTTTATGCACATATGGTAATACTTAGTCATACTCTTCTTTAACATTTTGGGTTAAAATGTTTTATGAAATGCCTATACTTTTGTTCTTGTAAATAGTGTACATAGCTTAGCGGTATTTTTAAATATGGTGAGCAGCATATAAATCTATTAAATAAATGATTAAAAATAGTGGATAAAGGATTGCTATTTATTTATTTAGAGGAAGTGTATCCCACTTTCTGATTAAATGATCCTCAAGGTAGTTTACAACAGAGTATAATTACATATAAACATACACAATCCAAAAGCCTTTAGTCTTCTGGCCACTGGTCAGGGGCAGAGTGTACTTCCTTTCAGCTCTGCAATACCAGGCAACAGACAGGTTTTTTTTTCTTAAAAGTGTTTTAAAACAAGAGTGTATACTTGTAAATCTTTGGTGAGGCTGGCGTCTTTGATCATGAATGAAAGTGGTTGGGTTTTGGTGGTTTTTTTTACAGATATATGTTCTATACATGAAAGACTATGGCGGTAATCCTATACCCATTTACCTGGGGAAAAGCCCCATTGAATTAAGTGGATCTTATGTCTGAGTAGACGTGAATAGTGTTGCTTACAGTGCAGTCCTCTTCATATCTACTGAGACATAAGGCCCATTGAGTTCTGGATTGCAGCCTAAGCCTGCCACATGAAACAGCTTTTAAAAATGTAATTTATTTTCAGACATACTAGTATTCAAAATAAACATAGTGCTATAGGAAGAGCATTTTGACTAAGAATAAGCTCTAATGAGGTACATTGGTTATATTGTGCATATTCTGAGGACTTCTTTTAAAAGACTCAGTTTGGGAAATTAAATTGTTGGTGGAAACCAATATTAGCAAATGAAATAAAGCTGTCTCAAGATAGTACCTTTTTATTTATTTATTTTTAGCAAAACATAGTGGTTTCATAGACTCTACATCTGTCACATCCATTGCTACCTTGATCATTGCATTAAAATATGTCTATATGTTTATATCCTTTTAGGCATCACTTGCTGTATGTTTTGTCCTTATGTTTGGAAAGTCTACATTGCTGACATCCTATTATGCTGCCTCTTTGGTAGTTAGTTGGGTAAGTTAGTAAATAATGCTATTCCTTACAGTGCTGGATTACTACAATAATTCACACTTTACCTAAACAAAACATTTCATAAGATTTTTTAAAAAACTGATTCTATATTTGCGGAAGGGGTGGAGGTTTTCCATTTCAGAAATAAGATTAATCCAAAAAGTATGGAACGTTCTCAGTGTACACATAGAGCTTCTTGTGAGCATGCCCATTCATGAAAGAAATGTTGGACACATAATGGTTCTTTATGCCATGATGGAAAAGAACTTGTTCTCTCTAGAGCATTTCAGTATGCGTTAGAAATCCTTTTCTGTAATTATAAACTAGAGGCAAGTCTCAGACTCAATAAGCAATTATGTTCAGACTAATAATTTTGGTTCTTTCTGAGTGTGGTATGTGTGAGAAAACAATACTGTATTCTTTAGTGAACAAAATAATTTGTATGACTATATGGTGTTTCATTACTGGTCAACTGAATGCAAGTAATAGAACTTCAAGAAGATAAATGAAGAAGGCAGCAGAATGCCATTATAGCATGGTAGTTTATAATTTCCAGCTTGACTTTATTGATGGTGTATATTCTTGAAAAAATAAGTATGCTTGCTTCCAAGTTGTGTGAAAGAAACACCTACAGAACATCACAAGACTGGCCTTCTATTGGGTTGGCCAAAGGTGGAGTATTTGATGTGCAAATAGTTTGCACGAATGTATAACAGAACTTTGCAGGGCTGACAGCAGTGGTTCAATTTCTAGATGCTGAAATAGCAGTAATAATGGATGCCAGTGTTCTATACATATGTTATGCAATAAATCCATAAATTTGGCTGATAATATATATTTATATTCTTAAAATGCTGGCTTCAAGCATCTCCTAACTTACTTATATTTATTGTTTCACACTTCTGGACTACAGTTCAGGGAAATATTGGCCAGATCTACACCAAGTGGAATATAGAAGTTACGGATGTGTATCATGTCGTTAAAATGTCCGATAATTATACGATAAGGTCGTTATCGGACATCCGATTAATGACAACGATACGATAGAAAAACCTCCGATAAATATCCAATCTGAAAATTTTCAGCCCGATTATATCGAATTTTTGGGGGGATTACCTGACCGCCATACAAATAAACCTATAACTTCTGTATTTTCAAAGTTAGAGGCCTGAAACTTGGTCACAGTGCTTATGGGGTATGCCTAAGTATGTGTATGAAATTTGAGATCGATCCCTCCAACCCTCGATTTTATATGAATTTATTAAAGATCATTTAAGTTCTGACAGGTCAGAATGACAGCTTGCCACGTGCGTTCATTCAGCTGTCAAAAAGTTGCAGGATAATTTAAAAAATCATAAAATACAGGGCTGGAGGGATTGATCTGAAATTTGGCACATATGTGTAGCAACATGTGCTAGACATGCATATGCAATTTGAGATCAATCCCTCCAACCCTCGATTTTATATGAATTTATTAAAGATCATGCAACTTTATTGTGAGCTGGTTGACCGGGCCTCCGTGGTGTCATCTTGTTGTCTGCTTTTTTCCCATAGGCTTGCATTGGGGGAAATGCGTGCATAACTTTTTTATTTGAAATGATGATGACATGAAACTTGGGGAGACAGGACTAGCAAGATCCAATCTGCAATGTCCAAAAAGTTTCATGTCTCTATCTTTTCAAATTAAAAAAGTTATAGGGGGTCCCCCAAAAGCCCCACCCCTGCTGTAACTTCTTCATTTTTAAAGATAAAAACTTGAAAGTTGTGGGACATTGAAGATGGGATCTGGATGGTCATTTGTGGAAAAAAAATCAGAGCAATTGCTCAAACCCTCGATTTTCTATGAATTTTTTAAAGATCGTGCTCGTTCTGAAAGTTGAGGCCCAGTCAACCAGCTATATCCTTCTTGGTGTAGATCTGGCTATTGTGTAAATATTGCTGAAATGATGGTATTAATGGATCAATTTCATTATTTTAGGGTATTCTTGAAGTGGGTCCCAAATACCTGAAAAAGCATAGGAAAAACTTTCCCCTATGGGTAAGTAGTGTCATTTCATGTTATAAATATTACTAGATGAAGTAAAATAAATCTCAACCTGATGATCTGTAGACAACAGAATAAAAAGTGGTTAGGCAGATTATGGGCTTCTTCAAGAAATCCTATTTTTTAAAATCTGGCCAATATCTTTTTTTTATTATTATCCCAAGATAATCTCAAGAAATCTATTCCACCATGATTTTGAGACGGCTTCAGATTATTCTTATGCTGTTTTTAAGATTGCTTTAATATCAAACTCTCTCCGTTCTCTCATTCTTATTATTGAGTTTCCTACCCTCCAGCAACAGAGATTGGAGAAAGGAAAGAATTTAGCTACAAATACAAGTCTGCCTGTATACGGATTGTAACAGTGAATACAGATCATAACAATGGGTATTTTGATAGTGTTGTAATATTAGGCTCAAATATACGGTTTGTTTCATGTAAGCCTGAAATCTGTCTTTCCATATTGAATGCCTTTTCCATTGAATGCTGAATGCTTGTTTTGTTCTTCTATCTAATCGTGTCTATTTTATAGGCCATTGAAGGATTTTCTTGCCTTTTTGGGACAATTACCTTGAAGTCCTTAATGTGTCTAATATTTGGAATATCTGATGATGTAAGTAAAAATGTAAACATTTCATATATTTACTGTCAGGGTCTTATTGTTAGTCTTTTACATCATATAAACTATTCAAGCAATTTCATATAACATGAAAAATTAAGACTGGATGCATCAGCAGTATTTGAAATTTTGACTTACTTAAATCCTTTACACATTTATATAAGAGAAAGGCCTATTGATTACAGTCAGACATGTTTATGTGAAATGGCCCAAGGCATTATGAGGACTGAATTTATGAGACTTGTGCACATTTCAAAGTGCAGAATTCCCCCCTCCCACAAATGATCGAATTTCATAGGTGGAGCACAATTGCAGAGAAATCTCCCCCCTCCCCCGCCGGTTTGGTCACCATTGTCTAACCTTCATAGGCAGGGACAGTTGAAAGCCTGCAGAAAATCTTATTGATGGACAGGTTCATATGGTATACGTTAGGCTTTATAAGTTTAACCCATCACTTTGAATTGTGCCTGAAAATAAACTTGAATCCAGTGAAGATCTTTAAATACAGGGGAGAGATGTTCATTATGGCAATTTCCAGTTAACAGCTAGATATTTGTGTTCTGAATCCACTAAAGCTTTTAAACGTTTTTCAGGGGTAGCCCCACACATTGTAATAATCAAGCCTGGCTGTTACCCAGGCATGGATAATTGCTGGCATATCAACAGATACTGAGGAAAGCTGCTTTGTGTTATAGATGCCACTTGAGCATCTGTAAGTAAACTCGATGTGTAGAGCAAAGCCAAGCTGCAAAACATGTCTAGCAATATACTTGCAGCATCTCCACCTTGTCTTTAATCAGTTTCATTTTATTAGCCCTCATCCACCCCATTTATTTATTTATTTATTTATTTATTTACTGCATTTCTATACCACCTAATAGCTGGAGCTCTCTGGGCAGTTTACAAAACTTAAAATCATAAAAACCATTCAAAATTAAAAAAACAACAGTATAAAAACATAATTTAAATTACTGTATAAAAGCACAACCAGGATAAAAACCGAGCAGCCATGTAGAAATTAATACAGATTTAAAATACAAATTTAAGCAGCAAGGTTAAAAATCAAACTGAAGAACTGTGAAAATACTGTGAAAATAAAAAGATAAACATAACATCAAGACAACATAAAATGTTATGTAAACATTTATTGATTTATCGATTTAAAACATTTATACTCTGCCTTATGTTCTAGGGGGTAAAATACAACTTAAGTCATACTTAGACCAGACCTATTAAAATGATTAACTTCAGTCCCATGTGTTCAATAGGGCTACTCTTAGTAGAATGTATGTTGGAATTTACATTAGGAGTTTAATATGGGGAAAAAGGGGGGAGAAACTCACCCTAGGTTCTGTTTTTATATAACATACATTTCTGTGCACAAAGTTTGAATGCGAACCTTTTGAAAGTGAATTGAGATCTGCTAATCAATCATCTTCAGAATTGATATTCCACTGGGTGTGTCCTGAATTGCATTGAAGAAAACCTGCAGCATGTCCATCATCTCTGGCCATTGTTCATGGCTTATATAGTATGCAAATTAAGTTACTTTTGAACTCACAAGTTAACTGTTGTCCTTTGTCTAAAATATATTAATATTGAATTATATTAGCTCATGTAACATAATCCATAAGTGTGTACCTTTCTCTCTCTCTCTCTCTCTCTCTCTCTCTTTTTAAAAAAGCATAACTGATTTTTTAAATCCTTAATGTCGTTTGTCTAACAAACATTTTCACTGTAATTTCTTATCAGGCTACTGTAAGCAATCTGTTGAAGGCAAAACTTACTGGTTATAAGGATTTTGATACATCAATGTATACCTGTGCTGTGGAATTTGATTTCATGGAAAAAGAGGTAATTAAAATCCATTGAAAATAAAAATAAGTTTTTAAGTCTTGCAGTTTTGCTCTACCTATTTCTTAATTTTGCCAACAAATGAGGAAATACTTTGAGGTTAAGTTGCTGCTTTTTTACAAATACAAAGATGCAGGATCCTTAACACTGTTTAATTAAACTCGGTAACAGTTAGCAGAATAAAACACTTTTGTGTTTGAGCAGGATGACAAGAAGATGGTTCTGTACACTTTAATTCAACTATATTTCTTATAGTATTAGCAAAGGCCTTAACATGTTCATGAGCTGGTAGGACTAAAGCCATATGGGAGAAATCAAAAATACTTTAAAACATTCTAGTGACAAATGTTAATTTGTTTTGCAACTTGGGTTTAAGCCTTTGAGCTTCCCTTCATCTATTGCATTGCTTTTCAGCTTCCCATACTGCTGTGATAGATAATGCAAGACTCTAAAGGTAGATTTACATGTTTATTTTTGAAGTCATTAAGACCTTGCTTAATGACTTTTCCATGTCAGCCAAAATGATAGTTTTTGACAAGCATCTTGTAAAAATCTTCAACTTAAGGAAAACCTGTCAAAACTCTTTTTCCCTGACTAATCGTTTTAGGAAATTTTCGCTTAAGGGCTATTTCAGATATGCAGCGCAACGTACCCAAATCCAATGCAAAAGTCTCCACACTATTTGGTCCTTAATGTGAACTTTTTTGCGATCTGGTTTTCCCCTTCTATGGACCTCTAGGGGTTCAGCACTGAAACTGACAAAGATTGATGCTGACAAACTGGTACAATAAATTAGAGAGGAAAAACTTTATTGCCTAAGAAGACACAAAATATAATCCTAATAACTGCTCAAGAGCACTGAATTCTAAGATAAACATACAGATATGAATGAGAGTGAGGGAAGAAGTATCCAATTTAATTGCTTATAATTATTTAAATTGGTCAGCTAAAGATTGATTAACCAATTAGGTAGTAACAGGACTTTAAAATCATTGCAAGCAAATAAAAATCCAAAATCAGAGTGGATTACCTTAAATCATGGTTTAAATCACCTATAAAAAATTAACTTAAATAATGCTTTTAAATCAACGTTTCTATTTTGAAATGAATATATTTCCTGAGCAAACATGAATATTAAGGGCTGCTCTAACAATTAAAACATATTAGTTTGCATTTTCAGCTATATAGAACCTTTATGTAACCTTTGGCCATGCAGCTCACACATGTCTTCTGTACTGTATAATTACATCTCCTTATAGGTCAGATTTAAATTTTAAAATTATATTTTTAGCTGGTTGAAATAGGTGTTATGCCTTTCTGGCTGTGGAGCAGTAAAATAGTTAAATTTAGCTTTCCTGCAGGATGGCGATCCAGAGGACAAAAATGGTCCCTAACCCCCCCCCCCCCCAGTTGCCCATCCCTGTTACATATATTTTTTTCTTGTAATGATTATCTGGTTTTGTGGATATCATCCTGAAAACCTCTTTAGGGTGAAAGGATAAGTCCACACATTTTTAAAATAAATAAATTAAGGTATGTACATTTGCAAATAATACTAATAAAACTTGCTTGCTTGAAGGCTAAGGCTTCAATTCTGTGCACCATTGAACAAAGTCGAACTGAATACAGAACTTTGCAGGACAACTAAGATCCTAGGAGCCAAAGTAGGCATTGTGCTAAAAGCATAATAGCTCATTTAGCTTCCCCTCTGACACCTAGTACATCTTACTTTGCTATGTGGGGTTTCAGAAACTTGCTTTCCTTTAGAGATATAGCTGAAACATTTGCAAAATAGTACAGTATTATATAGGAGAGAAATGCTTTGGAAAGCAAGGACAAGGAGAGGAGCTCACAGTTACTCATAGGAGTGCGCAGCACATTTCATTAGGTGGTTTCCCCAGGGAATTTCATTAGGTGGGCCATTTCCCCAAATGACTGCAAATCTCCATGGCCCAGCCTTCCCCAACTGGGCGCCCTCCAGATGTGTCGGGCTACTACGCTATGCTAGCAAGGGGCGTTGTAGTCCCCACACATCTGGAGGGCACCAGGTGGCCACAATAGCCAAAGCACCGCTTTACAGCCGAAGCTTGGAAGTGGGGTGTGTTGGGGGATGGAGTCTGCAAAGCAGGACCAGCTTGGGGAGAGTGACTCTGCCCCACTGCAAAATAAGAAGCGAAGCCTATGAAGGGGAGAGGGCGGGGAGTGTCCTTTCAAGCTGGCTTCCGCTGGGTCAGTCTACGACCTTTTCTAGAATCCCAGAAAGAGTTGCCACCTTGGAGGCACCGAGGGGGAGGAGGAGGAGTAGAGGGGCTTCGCCACCCTGGCCCGCATGCCCACCTGGCTGCTGTGGCATGTGGTGCCCTGGCTCTGGCTGCCCCTTTACTGGAGAGCTGCTGCTGGCAGGCCGCGTGGCTCCAGGGGCTGGGCCTCGCATCCAACACCTGCTGCCAAGAAGAAGCGACAGGAGGAGCTGGGCCTGGGAGGGCTCGTTTCTGCACCTGCTGCTGTTGCCTGACCTCTGCCCTGCATGTGGCCTACCTTTCCTCTGCAGCGCGCGCCTGACCAGATGGAGGAGCTTTGCCCCCCCCGCTCAGCCTCTTTCCAGTCTCCACCCCCATGGGCCTTGAAGATATTAGGTGGTGCCTGGGCACCACGTGCACACAATGTGCGCACACCTATGCAGATACTAATCAAAGATACCAGAAGACAGTCTGCAATTGTATTTGAAAGTGTTTGTGTCTAAAATTTACCACCAGTTAAAACTTTGCATTTCAGACTCCAGTAAGGTACATGAAGACGCTGCTGCTTCCAGTAGTTTTTGTTGTTTTTTCAGTAATTGCTGTGAAGGTAAGTCATTGTTGTTTTTCATCTGGTTTATTTTCCGCATGCATAGTATGATAAAAGGAGGCAACTAATACTCTTAAATTAGAGCACATTGGATGCAGTTCCAATTCATGAGGCCCCATCTAAGTACATGTTCTTCATGTGATGTTAAATACCAGACCTCTTTACTTTTACTTTTGAATACTTGCAAAGACATATATGTATTAAGAAAGGACATCTAGCACACATAAATCTGAAAGAGGAATTACTACTAAAATTAGGAAGTATTCCAAAATACATAATTGAAGACATATTGGGAATGTTTTTCGTCTGTTGGCCTTTGGCCCATAATTTTGGTATACAACATGGAAACAAAGTTATTAGATGTAGAACTTGGCACTATGGATGTCTGTACATTAATAAAAATGAAGAGGGCAATCCAGATAACATTGGGTGAAATCCAGTGTTGCACGAGCAGAAGACAGCCAACTTAACAGTCTTCCAGAATTTAAGAAAGCTATAAAGACTGATCTCTTCTGGCAGGCCTACCCAGTCAAATTTTAAGAGTTTTATTGGTATTTTAATAATGTATTAGTTTTTATATGTTTTAATCAGCTTTATGTATTTTATATCATTTGCTTTTAATGTTGTTCCTTGCCTTAATTCAGAGGGAAAGGCAGGTAAGAAATAAATAAATTTATTATTATTATTATTATTATTATTATTATTATTATTTCCTTCCCTACCGTGTGCCCCCCAAATAGCTTCTCCAGAGAGTCGCATTCATGGAACACTGGATTTCACTCATTAGGCTGATTTAGCCCAATTGAAATCACGATTGATAAAACACAGTTTTGTCTATTCAGATACGCAAGACCACTTTTAAGGTCTATAGTGGATAACGGTGCAATCCTACACATGTCTACTCAGAAGTAACTCCCACAGAGTTAAGTGGGAGTTACTTCTTTTTTTAATAATCTGTTCACTTATTTTTTTAATAATTTGTTCACAGGCATTTAAATACATTGTATATTGCAAGGAATTCTCTGAAAGGTAAATATAGTTTGAATGCACAATTAAGGAATGCATTACTACTTAAAGGATTATCAGTATGCTGTGTAGCTGAACTTTGCCTTATTATTCGTGTACTCCCACTCCTCAACCTTTGATAACATTAGTGTAGTTTCCTGATAACATTGCTAACTCTCTTTATGCTATTACCTGACCTTGCTTATAGTAAGAAAGTGAGCCATAGGCTTCTTGACAACAGAAGGCCTGATGCAGACACGACGTACCATGTCCCTTCTGAAAACTATCTTGCCTTTTCTTATGTCACTGAAGGACTTATAAATATAGAGCTGCTTTGGGGCAATGTGGTAAATCTTAGTATCAGAATGCGGAGGCTCATGAGCAACATTTTGCATAAATAACATTTATGCAAACATTTATGCAACATGTATGCAACATTTTGCATAAATAAATAATATGCTTTTGTCTCAAGCTTTCAAATGATAAATTGGCAATACAGATACTGTGAAACAATTCAGCCATTCACCATAAAAGAACGATTCTTGTTGCTTATGTGTGTAGAAAACAATATTAGAAAATTGTCAAAATGTATAACTGACTTGGAAGTGAAAGCAACAATCAAATGACATGGCACTCCTATCAAGAGCTGTTTATTCCTTTTTTTTTATTTTAAGAATGCAGACCAAGTTGTGACTTCCTAAATCCAAATGGTTCACTTGTACACCTGTGATCGCATTTTGTCTAAGTATTTAGCACTTTAGGTGATAGTATTCTATCAGCTGTGGCCTGAATCGAGATAATGACTGGGTTCAGCAGATTGCGGGGGTGAAAGAAGCCATTGTGCCGTCTTCCATCACCTTTGCATATACTTCACACACAATCATGATTTGCATAATTACCCATGATGCAGTGCCATGATTGCCATGTCGTCCAAACCCGGCATGGTGTGGCATGGATAAGAAGCCCCCCCTGCCGTGTAGCTTGATTAACCCATGAGCTGCGTTACAAGTAATTATGCAAATCGTGGCAGTGCATTGGCTGGGCTTCTTTCGCCTCTGCAATCATCTAAACATAGCCCATAGTTTTTTATCTCACTGCAGGTATTAATTAGCTTGCCAATGTTATGATGTATGTGTTAGCAACACTGCTTTGTGAATGGTCACTGTATTTTATGTCTAAGCTTTAATATGATTATCATAGTCTGTGTGTATTTCCCTCTAGCAACACTGCATACATTTTTCTCTCTCTACACCAATATGTGTCTATATTTGCCAACTGAGGATACCACTTCATGCATCTAAAGTGGACTCAGTGAGATGCTTATAATAAATTTGATATTCTATATAGTGCTGCAAGCTTTTTGTGGCAGCTGACTAACACAGCTACCCCTCTGGAAATTGTGATGGTAGTCACTTTAACCACTGGCATAACTGATAATCAATTACATTAATCACTTTCTGAAGTGATGTGCATGGGAACTTTGCTTGTTTCCCCTATTGCATGTACATGTGTGTGTTAGTCCTCCCCAATCTTGTAATCAAAGTGCAAAAAACCCATGAAATACACAGTTTACATAACTATTCTAAGCAAATAATAGATCAGTAATTATGCATGTATAAAAATGTTTACTTAAAACATAGTTGAAGTCTTCTTGAAATCAGTCATTATTTACTTATATATTTCCTCCTAATTAACTAAAATATGTATCTGCTTACTCTCAATGTGTGATGCCTGGAAGTAGTCTAATTGTATTTGTCAGTTATTCTTTTAATAATAATCAATATAAATAATAATAATAAAAAATACCAATAGGCAGCAGGATGTCCATAATGTTAGATCTTTGTGTGTAGCAAAGATCTTGGTCTTTCTTTTTCTCAGAAAATGAACACATTTATAATAAGTGGCAGGAACACACGGTTTAGCTTTTTGAGAAGGGCAGAATCAGTGTGAAGCACTACCCCAGGAGGAATGGCTCTCAGTTCCCAGATGCTCAGAAGGCATAGCCACAGCCATTGTTCCCAGTAGGATGCCAAATCACCACACCTCCGATTGGATGAAATGACACACAGGACAACCCTCTTATCCCCCACCCTGGGGCTTTTTGAGACAGAGAGGCTGAAACCTACATTAGTGGAAGATCTTTGGACCTGCATCAGCAGAGGCTGTGGAGATACATAGCAGTATATTAAACACAGCTGATATTTAGAGGAAGGTGACCATATGTGAGGAGCATATCAGGGAAGCAAAACTGCAGCAGACTGCGCATGAGTATATTCCTGTATGGAAGGTAATATAAAGGCTTTAAGAGGTCCAGTATAGGTCTGGACTGTGGTTTGGTCACAAAAACTCAGGACAGGAAGGATTCTGTCTAGAACTTTAGTATGAAGGGGGATTGTGCCAGTCCCAGCCTGGGCCCGCCTCTTGATGGTGTCTGGTTGGCTTCACACTGGCGGCAGCAGGCGGCGCGATGCACATTTGTGCTCCTTCCGCCCATCTACAGTGGAAGGAGCCTCATGGCGGGTTTTCTTGCCACCGCTGCCATGCCTGCACCTCTTCAAAGGTTAGTTTGTTTGTTTTTTTAACTTTGTAAAATGAGTGGGACAGAGGCGCGGAGGTTAATTTTTTAAAATTTTACTTTGTAAAATGGGGGAGGAGGACTGCAGAGATGGTGCAGTGAGCTTATGGCTCGCTGTTCCACCCCCTTCCATGCCCAGCCCATGGTGACAAATCAGTGGTCGCCATAGACTGGGCACGCCTTGCAGAAGCTCCGGAGCAACAGCGACAGACGGCAAAAGCCGTTGTCGCTTCGCTCAAAACTAAAAAACTCGGGCTAAATGCCCAACTTTTTTAGTGCAGAGCTTTGGGACTTTGCCCCTAGATGGCTTAAGAGTGATGGCAGCATCATGTAATCCACCTGCCGCCACTCCGAAGCCACTGTGAGGGAAAGTGACAGTCTAGAGGTACCTCAAGTCTCCTGATTGCACAGATCCTGGTCTTTCAGATCCACAAGTACAGATTTTGCTCTCATGCACAGACTAATCAAATGTAAGGGCATTTCCTTCCGATCTAGAGGAAGTTATTCCTGCCCTGGATGTAGAAGGTTCTTTAATCTTTTAATACATTTTTAGATATGTAAATTATGCTTTTATTCTGATTTTATCTGTATGCCATCCTGAGATTCCAGTGATAATAGGGCTGGATACAAACTTGTTAATAAATAATAAATAAATAATCTTGTCACATGGAAGAGATGATCACAAGAAAGATTAAATTGGGGCAGAATGCATGTCAGTCTCCTGTATTCCAGGATGAGATTTCCATTTAGCTTTTACATGAGCAGGGCATCATTGGAGTGTCCTTGTAGTAGTATCCTTGGGTTCAGATGGACGATCTTCTGAGGGACATGCCTCTATGGGAATAGAAGAGAGGATGTGTTGGCCAGTTTGGATAGGCAGTCCACTTCTTGGAAAACAGTTCAGGCCTGAAATTCATCAGAAGAGTAAAACTGGAATGTAGACTGCCTTGAACTCTGAGCCATTCATCTGACACCACTAGAGTTATGGTAAGATTACATGATCACAACATGCATTCAAGTGGATCCAAGTCTTTTACCCCAAATTAATTGCTTGGCTAAAGGACAGCCTACAGTTTAAAACACACCATCTGAGCAAAGCTTTTACCTATTATTCAGAGTTCTCTCCCAGAGGGCGGTAGCAGACATACGGAAGAGGCCACAGTGGAAGTTACTTTCCTACTTCCTTTACTGTTCTTCTAGTTTATGTTTACTTCTACTATTGGGTGCTAAGTTGATTTTTTTTAAAAAAAATTGCATATTCACCTGGGAACCCTATCTCCCCATGTTGTGCTTCAAATTGATTCTCACATCTGGTCTTGGTCAGCAGAGAGGTAAAAAATGCTTTCCCAACATTTTATGTAATAAAAAAGTACAGCAAGTCAAATAATGCTATGGACTGTGCACAAGTAAGTTGGGCTGCAATCACTGCACACAGTCCTGTGAAATGGAGACTTCAATTTGCTATAATTTCAAGGCGTTCATTGGAGCAGTGCTCCCTCTGAAAATGGCAGTTAATGAAGCTTTCTCTTCTGCTGGAATTCCATTAATGTATCGGAGCATCTTTATTTATGAATAGCCTCTCGATTAGTGCAAATAAGTTTACACAATCTTTTTCGTAATTTTGTAATCATGTAAGAGATTATATAAATTCAAATTTTGCAACATTTTATGTTTAGTTTGCTTGTAAACAAACTATGTAGGGAATATTGATTCTGTTTAGCAAGCAAACTTATGATTGTGGTCTTTTGTCCAGACAGGAGGATCATTTTAATCATGGAGAGGTAAGAATATTATCCAGCATGATTTTTGACAGAACACTGCTTGTTTGGTTTCCCCAAAAATAAATTAGAACATTTGTCTTCTCTGAGAAATAGAATAAAGTGTGATTTAAAATAAAAAATGGAAAGTACTTGGAGGGAAGTAGTTGCACAAGTTTCAAACAAGGTGGTGCTTTTTCAGTTACTTAGAATTAAAACAAAACAAAACACCTAATCATAGTAGAAGACTCAATTCTTTGCATAGCTGCTTTCCATGACCAGAACCTGATAACTTAATGTGTGTGTAAATTGTTCCCCTAAATAGTTTTGCAATGCTAAGTATTCATGACACATTTTCCACCTTTGATTCATAGTATTATAAAAAAGTTCTCTTTATATTTATAGTTTTACTGAAAAAGACAGAGTGCAAGCTACATAATTTCTTATTTCTGTCTGCCAAAGATACTTAAATTTAAGATTCTGCTACAAAAAGTCTAGCTTTGAGGAAAGAATCTTGCCTTCTACTTAAATTGTCTTACATGTGCATTGTTTACAGCAGGTCTCAGTGGCCAACCTAATAAATTTAGGTTTTGCATTTTATTTTATTTTGAATATTGGTATTCTCTCATTTGCTGAAGCAGCTTCATCTAGCTTGGCTTTTAAAAAAAAAATTCGGGCTTGCATCCTGATTTAGATTGGCCTTATTCATTTATTTTCACTAGCTTTATTCAGGGAACTACTTAAATAGGATATAAGGTCATTTTTAGAATATTAAGAACAATGCCCCTTTGCTTTCTACATAGATTTTCCAGCATTAGTTAGTCATCTTACATTTCAGAAAACTTCAAAACACACCTGGGAGCATGGGGAAAGTCCTGTAAAACTGCATAGTATGTACTGCACATACACAGAAGTCTTGCACAACATTTTGCCATTCACCTCAGTGTAGAGGGACAGCTCCATGCAGCAAAGGAAGGCATATTTTTCAATGAAGTGAATCAGTAAATCCTTGTACTTTTGGAAGCTCCATTTGCACATTGGATTTAGTTTTAGAGCTGTCCTCTATGCAAATCATTGTTGGATTAAAATGCTTGTGTGGAATAAAGCGAGGAAAAAACTAAATTCAGTTCAGAAATTTAATTTTTAAAAATACTGAAAAATACAGTAGTGACAATGGGGCATCAAACACTCTAGTCTCTTCCATCTTTACCATTCCCATGGGGGTACTCATGCTTTTAAAATGTTCAACTGTCCCTGTAGACCTTCTTTCTTCAGGTTGGTGTGAGGAAGGCATCCCACAATGGGTTATCTCCCCCTATCGCCCAGGAAAAAGCAGGGACCATGTGACTAAAAACATTTGAGTAGTCTATTGGGCCCAGGCTCCGCCTTGCCAGTTTGTCCCTGCTTTTTGCCCAGGAGAGAGCTATCTCTCATCGCGTCCTACTCAAAACTTCTAATGTCTTAAAACTAGGGATGTGCACTGGATCGGACCCGACCCACGATCCGAGTCCGGTCCAGTGGGAAATCGGATAAATTATCCGATTTCCGATCCCGCAGCTGGATCGGCCGATCCAATCCGAACCGGTCCGAAAAGGCTCTGAACCGGTTCGGCGGATCGGCAGATCGGCGGGCGCCCACTGGCGCCCACCGCCGCTTCCATTGGCGGGCGCCAGCGGGCGCCCGCCGATGAAAGTGGACAGCGGGGGGGGAGGAGGGGGGCGCTTACCTTCTCGGCCCGTCCGCTCCCGTCCGGCACTAGCAGCTACTACCAGCGGGCTCCGCGGCCTGCTCTAGGGTGGCGCGCCGGGTGATGTCATCACCCGGCGTGCTTCTCTAGAGCAGGCCGCGGAGCCTGCTGGTGGTAGCCGCCGGCCCCGGACGGGAGCGGACGGGCCGAGAAGGTAAGCAGGGGGTGCGTGGAGGGGAGGAGGGGGCGCGCGGAGGGGGGAGGGGGGCCCTTACCTTCCCGTCCCGGCGGCTCCCGTCCCGGCGCCGGCGCCTACTACTACCAGCAGGCTCCGCGGCCTGCTCTAGGGTGGCGCGCCGGGTGATGTCATCACCCGGCGCGCTACTCTAGAGCAGGCCGCGGAGCCTGCTGGTAGTAGTAGGCGCCGGCGCCGGACGGGAGCCGCCGGGCCGGGAAGGTAAGCAGGGGGTGCGTGGAGGGGAGGAGGGGGCGCGCGGAGGGGGGAGGGGGGCCCTTACCTTCCCGTCCCGGCGGCTCCCGTCCCGGCGCCGGCGCCTACTACTACCAGCAGGCTCCGCGGCCTGCTCTAGGGTGGCGCGCCGGGTGATGTCATCACCCGGCGCGCTACTCGAGAGTATGCCGCGGAGCCCGCTGGTAGTAGCCGCCGGCGCCGGACGGGAGCGGACGGGCCGAGAAGGTAAGCAGTGGCGGGGAAGGGGGCTTACCCCCCCCCGGAGCCGTCCGCTTCTATCCGCTGGCGCCCGTGGGCGCCAGCGGATGGAAGCGGGCAGCCCCAGGGGGGGTAGGGAGCGCGGGGGAGGGGGCTTACCTGCCGGGGCCGTCCACAGCGGACGGCCCCGGGGGGGGAGGGAGTTAGGCCCCCCTCAGCCACCCACCGCCATTTTTTCCTCATAGACTTGCATTGCAATGCAAGTCTATGGGGAAAAAAATGGCGGCCGATCCAAAAATTTACGATTTTTGGGTCGGGATCGGACTCGATCCGGTCCGGGGGGCCTCCGATTTTGTCCGAACCGGTCCGTGCACACCCCTACTTAAAACTCTTGAAAGTTTTAATCTTTCTTACCTCTTTAAATCTCCACCTCCTCAGTAATTCCTTCTCCTTTAAAAACAAAAAATGTCCTCTACTTTTTTGCTCTGCCTTCTGTTTTCCTCATGACCTCTCTGGCTGTGAAAAAGGTCTCTTATCATGGCAAGAAAGAACAAAACAATCATGGATCATTAGGAGACCATTGAAAGACAAAAGCCCTAGCAGCCTCCTCGCTCCCTCAAAGCAGGAGAGCATTTCGCAGGCTGGGCTGGAGAGAAGGGGAAGAAAGATCACCCGCCCGCAGGCATCTACCGCTTGCTGAGTCTTGCCAAAGATCACAGGAGCCTCATTACAGGCCCGGGGTGCTGAGTCTTCAGACCAAGCCACCCTCTTCTCAGATGAGGTGGAGCTCATCATCCGAGGAGCCGGCCATCAGAGGAGAAGGAATCAGCTCAACAACAACTAGATGCTGAAGCCACCAGAAGGGTGAGATTGAGGGCACATTTCCCTCCCACTGGGAAGCTTCCCACCAAATTGAGCAGGCAGCCATTTTGCATAGCAGTTGCAATCCACACTGCCAAAGTGAAACCTCCCCTCCCCCAACCCCTTCTACCTCCAGGCAAGGGAATAAGAAACTCCACCCCTCCACTATTAATGACATTTCTCAGTTTAATGACTCTGTACTCTCCCAGCTAACAAAAACTGTTCTGGTTTATTTAACTGTTTTACCTCTTGGACAAACAAACTTTTAAGAACAGGAGGGGTGATAAAGCATAACAGCAATTCACACACACCTGAATTTTCTTTATCTCCTCCTCTAAACACTAGAAATAATTAAAAATAATAAATAAATAAAGGATAAAACCAAAGTTAAAAATTCACAGCCAAGTCAAACTAGTACTATTACCAGTCCACCTTCCTCTGCTGACTGAAGGGAAGATTCACCAGACCCATGCTCCATAGTCACAGGCAGCAATACTAAAACATAAACTATTGTTACTGAGTGTCACATGCACAGTGATTCATCCATGCATTCTCATCCGGATCTCAATTTAGATGGGGAGGAGGGGTGGTGGTCCGACATAAAAGGGGCAGAGGAAAATTCATCTGCTAGATTCTTTAATAAATATTATTTTTGCCTTGATTGCCCAAAGCAATTGCTTCCCTAGCCATTAACTCTGCAGGAACAGAGAAAAAACAATGGTTGTCCAGAGGAGTGGGGATGTTCCTAGAACTCAAGCCCGCGACAAGAGAGATACCTTTTCCTAGTTCTTTCAAAAAGAAAAGGAAAAGTGGAAATCATCCCTTCAAGGTAGGAAGAGTGCTAATACTGCTCAAAAACTTTACTCACTTCCACACAACATTATGGAAGTACTTAAAGCACCCCTGATAGATGCTCCAGTAGCAGCACTACTTTCAGGGGCAATAATGCCCAAAGATGGGGATGCCCCCACAAACATCAAGGGGAGAGAAAATCTGATGCTACATTAAAGAAAGCCTGTGAAGCAGCAGCATTAAGACTTAAGAGCTTCAGCTGTCTCCTATTTTGCCAGGGCTTCCATTCTGTGGATGGAAGCCATAATAAATCATAAAGAACTAAATCCGGCTTCCTTATATAGGAGCCTAGGAAAGCTCCCTAAGTCCTTTGCCTTCTTAGCTGATGTTACACAAGACACCCTTCAGTTTATTGTCCGGTCTATGGCAGTACCTTGGCACTCCATCTGGCTCAAGCACTGGAATCTAAATAATACTTCTAGAGCAAATTTAGCTTCCATCCCCTTAACAAGAGCACCTCTGTTTGGAGAGAAAGCCTTAAAAGAACTCCTTATAGAAATTAAAAACAACAAAGACAGGTCATGTCTTCCTCACCCAGAAGAGAAGACCAAACAAAAAATTAAAAAACAAAAACAAATTCACAATAACTTACTCTTTCACTCTTTTGGGAATACTAACCAATTGTCCTTTAGGTCCAAAAGCTACAGATTACCAAAACCAGATTGGTGCACATCACACTTCCAACCCAAGAACGCTACCTCCACCAGCTATTTTTCAGACCAAACTCTTCTTTCCAGCCCTTTCAACCAGGATGCAACCATTCTGACACCAAGGATCCATCCATGGGAGGAAAGCTCCAGCACTTCCTCACAGCATTGGGAAAAATCTGCATTGGATTGCTGGGCCCTAGACACCATCAGCAATGGCTACATCAAAGAATTCCGGAAATAACCCTCTCCCAGGTTCATTCCTTTACCAACATTATGATCAACTACCAAGAGACACACCAAAGTCATTCTGCACCTGTTACAAACAGGAGCTATAGAAGTAGTACCACCACAAGAAAAATATGAAGGCATCTACTCGATCTTCTTCACTCTGCCAAAACAGGATGGAGGATGGAAATCTGTACTGGACTTCAAACTTCTCAACAAGTTTGTCAGGTACAGATAATTTCATATGGAAACACTGCAAACCATAAGAGAAACCCTTCAAATGGAGAGTTCCTGATTTCAGTTGATCTGATGGAGGCCTACCTCTACATCCTAGTAGCACCACATCATTTCCAATAGAAAGCAATGCCATTGACCTAAGCTAAGCTCCCAGGGTTTTCACCAAGCTCTTCATGCCCATGGTAGCTCATCTTCGGCACAAAGGTGTACACATCCACCCATATCCCTCTCCACCCACATCCCTCTCCAGTCACAAGGCATTACAGGACCTGGACCTGACCATCAGCTGCCCCAGAAGTCATGGATTTGTAATATACAAAAAGAAGAGGCACCTGACTCCCACTCAGTATCCTCTACACCTAGGAACCCTAATCAATGCATACACGGGATATCTGTTTCTCTCCCAGGAAAGACTACTCAAGCTCCAACTCTATCAAAGAACTTCCAATTTCAACAAACAACAGATCTAATGGAAGTAGCACACCAGCTAGGCCTAATAATATCATGCCTAGGCATCATCCCATGGGCCGAGTTCCACCTTCCCTTCCAAGCTCAGATTGCACAGTACCACCACTCTACATATATCTCAACACATCAAAGTGTCCCTCTGCTGGTGGCAATCTCAGCAGATACAGAAGGACACCTCCTTCCAGGAACCAACCAGACTCATATTCATAACAGATGCCAGCTTCAAAGGCTAGGGAGCCCACTGCAACATCCAAGTGACTCAAGGCAAATAGCATTTATGGAGGAAAAAAGACATAGCATCAACTGGCTAGAACTGAAAACAATACAACTAGCCCTGAAACACTTCTCACTTCAACTACAGCAGTCACTCATTCTTATAAGGATAGACAACCACTGCCATGGTGCACACAACTCATCAAAGAGTACCAAATCACTCTCTTCATCTAGAAGCCTAGACCATGTACTTTGGGCAGCCTCTATCACAACACAACACATCAAGGGAATACTGAATCACACCACAGTTTTCCAGAGTTACCAACAAATAGATACAAGGGAATGGATCCTCTACCCTGCAATCTCCAAAGATATTCAGCAACAGTTTGGTCCACTAATTCTAGGCCTATTTGCCTCATGACTCAATCGCAAATTACCAAGGTTCTTTTCAAGATTCCAATGTTATAGAACCGGAGTAGACACACTGAAGACTAACAGGCCAAAGGGAAGGTTCAGTGCTTTCCCTCCATTTCCACCCCTAGCTAGAGGGTCATAAAATACCAGAAAAGAAGGAGTAACAGTAGTCCTGATAGCCTAACAGTGGCCCTGCAAACTGTGGTTCTCAGAAATCCTAGCCCTAGCTCAGCAAGGACCATGGTGTGTACCACAAAGACAGATCTCCAGGTCTCCATGCAGACCCACAATGGTTCTGGTTAGTTGCTTGGCTACTGAAAGGACAATCTGCACCAACAGAGCCTACTCAGATTCTGTCATAAACTCCCTACTACCATCACGTAGGGATTCCACAACATGGATATATGAGGCAATATGGAAGTGTTTTACAGATGGAGCAAGGGGAAAGCAACAACAACAAAAGTAACATACAAACAGTAGGCAAATAGGAGCTTCTAGCCTTTCTACAAGAAGGACTCGACATGGATCTTAAGCCAGGCACATTACACAGACAATTTTCAGCCATATGATCGGTCCTCTCCAAAGCAGGACAACCACCACTAAGCTTGCATGCTCATTTCAAAACAGATTTCTCCACGGAGCATCACTTATAAGCCCTCCTTCAGTCCATAGATTTTCCTCATGGAACATACAGGTTCTCCTCTCAGCGCTACTCAAAACCCCATTTGAGCTTCTTAAAGCAGTACCACTAAGGAACCTGTCACAAAAGGTCCTCTTTTTGGTTGCCATCACATCTGCATGAAGAATATCCGAACTCTCAGCTCTCTCAATTAGAAAAGGGCTTATTGTTTTTCAGAGGGATGTGGTCAGTCTCAGGAACGACCCAACATTCATACCTAACATCAACTTCCTGTTTCACAGATCACAGGAGATGGTTCTACTTTTTTCTGTCCTAATCCTTCTCAGCCCTGGGAGAAGGACTGGCTGGCACAAGCTGCATGTACACGGAGCAGTCAAAATTTATATAGAACGCACACAGTCTTTCAGACAATCAGATTCACTGTTTATATACTTCCATTCCACAGCCATGGGTAAGAAAGTACCTAGGCCCGCCTTGGCTAGATGGTTAAAAGCACACGTTTCCTCAATGTATATGGCTTCATACATCCCCAAACCTTTAAGTGACAGCACACTCAACTAGGTCAGCAGCCACTTCAGTGACCTTAAGCACCAGTGCACCCTTAGCAGAAATCTGCAAGGCTGTGACCTGGACAAATCCACATTATTTCACCAGACGTTATAAAATTGAGACACATGCCTCAGTGGATGCTTTCTTTTGGAAGAAGAGTTTTCCAACAGGTACTTACATCACAATAGATTGGTTAACTCTAAATTATACTCTCACCCTAATTGGAAGTTAGCTTTAGCATATCCCATTGTGGGATGCCTTCCTCACACCAACCTGGAGAACGGAACATTGGTACTTACCAAAAAGATTCCTTCTGGGTTGGTGGGTGGAAGGCATCCCAACCACACCCTACAACGTTTACTGAGCTGCTTACCACCTCATGCATATCTGCCTCTGCATTCACTGGACAGACCTCCTTATGGAACAACAATGACAGTGTGACCATATCGTTTGTATTTAACCTTTACTCCTACCAGGAGATTGATCTGTACTCTTTTTTTCTGAGCTATAGCCAGGGACGGAACTGGCAAGGAGGAGCCTGGAACCAATAGAATATTCAAATGTTTTTAGTCACATGGTCCCTTTTTCCTGGGCGTTAGGGGGAGATAACCCATTGTGGGATGCCTTCCGCACACCAACCCAGAAGGACCCTTCTCGGTAAGTACCAATGTTCTGGTCTCGTCCCTGCACCACCACCAGAAAAAAAAATCCAGGCTACATTTTTAATAATTGACTCCAAGGAAGGCAGGGCTTAAGAAAAAACTAAATGTTAGTTCTACTATTTATATTTTGATACTTCTTTTAATAATCAAATGTTTTGTTATGCTGTTTTGTTTGTTTTCAGATAGTATACCATGCACTGCAGCTTATCTTTTTTACTGTTCTTGCTATTTTAATTTTGAGACTAAAGCTGTTTTTGACACCTCATATGTGCATCATGGCATCCTTGATATGTTCAAAGCAAGTAAGTTATTGCCTACTTATCATACTTCTACTGCTGTGGTGATATATTTTACAGAATCACTGATAAAGTGTCTCAGTGTGCCAAACTGTTAATATTTAAATAATTTATTATGAAATTACAAAAGTGTAAAATAATTACTACATAATGTATATGAAAATCAAAGCAAATATACTACCAAATATTGTGAGAATTAATAAAAATTATATTGCATTTCTATAACGTAAAGAATAAATAATAATGAACAGAACAACTTAAAAGTGACAGTACATCTTCTCTAACGTTTATTTAGGCATACGCCTATCGTAGTGCTTAATATTGACATACATACACAACATCTTCACCTCAGCCAATGAACAAACACAATCCATGGGCAGAATAAGTTTTCTGTAGGTGGACGTACCACACAGGATGCTAAAGCCTGCTGTGTGGAGGGGTAGCAGGGGAGGTGGCAAAATTAGATTTCATCCATAGTGATTCTCATACGGCCCCCACTTTTATATTAGGCATTGTGTATCTAGATGTTTTCAGCCTTCTGCTGCCCCTGTGGTTCTTTAGGTTTTCGGACATTTAAGTGGGCCTCTAAAGGCATAAAATTTGTATTCCTGAAGGGAGATAAATTGGTAAAATTACTTCCTACACAAACTTTATGTGCTAATGTAATATAGAGAGAGAGGACACAAATGGACTTTCTGATAAATCATGACGAAATATGAGAGGAGGCAGCATCATAGTTACACATTGGTAGGGTGACCAGATAAAATCCAGGTCAGGGCTCATGTATAACAGTTGTAGAGAAAAGGGAATTTCAGCCAGTGTCATTTGTATGCAATTAGTTCCTGGTGAAATTCCCTCTTCATCACAACAGTTAAAGTTGCAGGGGCCCTGCTTTCTTTTGTATATGGTCACTCTAGTATAGTGCCTGCAACTTTAACTGTAGTGATGAAGAGGGAATATTACCAGGAACTAATTGCATACAAATGACGCTAATATAATGTAACAAGGGTTTCCTGTTATACAAGGAGCTAAATTGAATAAAATATGCTATAGCCGACTCAGTATACATAAATGATGCTCTGTTATTTATAAGGACTCCATCTCCTTCATCAAGACATCAGTTTGATAATAAGGGGTTTGAGAAACAAAAGAGCAGTTCTATTGGTTTACTGGCCAGTCCACTACCCATCAGTCTCTGTGACCCAAGCTGGCTGAAAAGGTCACAGGCATGGTTTTGCAAAATCACAGGATGCTTGTTTTGGGGGATTTCAACATCCACGTGTAGGGCACTTTAGAAGGGCCTGTTTCAGATTTGATGGCCACCATGGAGCTACCTTAATATGTCATCAGCCTGACATATTCTGTAGGACAAACTATGGACCTAGTATTTCAACAGGGCAGGAGGTTGGTAGTCTGGAATTGAGGTGATTCTCTGTAAGCCCATTATCATGGTCAGCCACTTCCTAGTGAAGCTTAGATTGGCACTGGATTCCCCCCTCAGTACGGGTGGTGGACTCATTAAGTTGTTCTACCTTTGGAAACTTATAGAATATGGTGGATTTTTGAATGGTCTAAGGAATTTTCTGGTTGACATAGCTGGCATTCCTGTCCTGGGCCTAGTCCACACCAAGCAGGATATTGAAGTATGAAAGTTATATAAAAAGGCAGGAGCCACACCAAGCAGGATATAGCACTATGAAAGTGTTATATGGTATGTGTCAATGGGCTCCAACAGTTGTCAGTGCACTTCAATACCACCATAAAGCAGCAGTAGTGTGGCTCCTGGCTTTTACATACTGCTTTCGTAGTGCAATATCCTGCTTGGTATGGATTAGTCCCTGGTCTCACTGTGGAATGATGAGATGGAAAGGATTGATATGATCACTCCCAAGCATCTTCTCCTGTCCAGACTCCAGAAAGGATATGTTGGAATTCTCAGAGGCCTGCTGTGACAAATTTGCAAGGCATTTTGAGGGTAAAATCACATATGTTTACTCTGATTTTGACACCATCATTGATACAGTTCCAGAGGAGGCATTCAGAGTACTGTCACTGGACCTAGAAGATTGTAACAACTATCACATAGTCATAAACATCGCCTTTTGGGGGACAAGTTGCATCACCTCCCATACCAATCTGCCCATGCTTTAAGATAATCAGATGAAGCCCTTTTCTTAGTGCCATCCTTAAGAGTACTGCCTTATGAAGGCACAAAAGAGAGGACTTTTTGTAGCGATGGCACCTCAGTTCTGAAAGGTTTTCTTCAGAGATACTTGACCAGCACCAACACTCTTCTTTTTGAGGTGCCAGGTTAAATCGTGGGTATTTTAATGTATGTTTAGTTTAATGTTATTTGTACATTTTTAGCTGGTTGAAGAGTTGCTCTTTTATTCATCTCAATTTTATTTCCTGAGGTTATTTTATCTCATACACTACCCTAGAAACCACTTTTTTGGGTGAAGGGCAGTTTAGAAATTTTTAAATAAATAAAATAAGAAACATTCATACTGATATTAATGTTTATAAGGATTACTTTTAATGGGAAAGTGTATTGTTAACTGGGTTCCAGATTCTTTTCATGTAATCTGTTTAAACTTTTGAAAAATGAAAACTATTAGCAACTTGAGTAGTATGTAAAATCAATCCCTTTTAATGTCCTTGTATAGTTGTTTGGATGGGTCTTTTGCAAAATCCAGCCTGGAACACTTGTCCTTGCAATTTTAGCAATGATGGCATTTGAAGGGATAGCAAACCTTCAAAAAGAATGGAGCATTGTGGGAGAATTTAGCAACTTGCCTCAGGAAGAACTGTTATTGTGGATAAAAGCAAACACCAAACAAGGTAAAAAAACAAAACCAGCCCCAATTTTTGTTGCAATATTTACTACAACATCTACTGCACAGCAAGCAACCTTATGTTCTGTGCAGTTTTTAGAGCAGAAGATAATGCTCTTGAACACTTTTCCCTGGTGTCATTTTGTAGTTACAGTTTCAAAAGGTCAGCCTTTGTAACTATAGCCATTTGTAACTGTAAATTGCTTTTATTATACAAAAACTTGTATTCAGTAGAGAAAATTCGTATGTATTTTGTGGAGGGGGGATTACAAATTTAAAATAGCAAGCATAGATTTTTATAGGAACCATTTTTACATGTAAGCTATACAGTTTTAGATTTCCACGAAAGGTGAAATTAAGGCCCAGTTTACACATATTTTTTCCAAGTTCTTAGATTGAATGCTTCTAAACTAGCATGCATTTTTACAATATTTCCCAATTATTCCTATATGTTTAGAAATTCTCTATATATTTCAGATGCTGTTTTTGCTGGAGCAATGCCTACAATGGCAAGTGTAAAATTGTCTGCTCTTCGACCTATTGTGACTCATCCCCATTATGAAAACTTAGGGTTGCGGTAAGATTTGAAGTTCATATTTTAAGATTAATCACAATCATATGTTGTGGTTTTCTTATAAACTGTAGAAATTATAATTCTTAATGATCATTGACGTGTGTTCAGCATAGAGGTGTGTGTAATCAGACTCCAAATATCTGTGTGAATAATCCAAATGTTTTCCTCCCTGAATGATATGAGTGCAGTTTTGTAGACAGCCTGGGTGGGATACCTGGTGGAATTTTGTAGATACCATCTAAAGTGCTGTGTTTTTTTAATGTTATGATTACAATTTTATCATTTTGTTTTGTTTTGTTCTGGAAGCTGCCATGTGTTTACTAACTACAAGGAATATACTCTTTTTAAAACAAACAAACAAACAAACAAACTTGTGCTGGCTTGAACCTTTTGGGTTTCTTGGCTATTAGTCTTATTAGGCTTTTGTAGAAGCCTCTGGCCTTCAGTGTCCACTGATGATGTCATTTACATACTATCAAATCTCTGAATATAAAAAGGATCCTGGATATCACTGGATATTTTAAAATGGAACCTGGTGGCTGGAAAACATCTATAGAAAAGATTAAAAAAACAAAAGAAAACAGAGCTAAATCTCTTACTTTTGATGAGTTCGGAGGAGGATTAAAGATGGGAGTGTTGCATCAGCTGGGCACTTCCAAGTAAATATGTTAATTGGTTTAATATAGCAGTGTGCTATGTAGATGTATTGGTTTTTAATTGACTAAAATAGATGAATAAATTCGGTAATTGATTTTAGACAAGAGCTTTACTGTGGAGAGTGAGGGAGCACTGAATTGGTGTCTGATTTATGTTTCCTTCAGGCATGCAAATCCTTCAACAAAAAGCAAGGCCTGCAAAAGGAAAAAAAAACTTGACTTCCCTTCTAAGGAGGAGAGCTCTCTCAGTTTTGTTGTTGTTGTTTGTATATTTGTTTTATTCGCCTCAAATCTGAGCACAACATATCTCTGATGCTTTGTTTTGTTTTTAATTTGCTGCTTTTTGTTCAGCATTTTCTACCCTCATCCTAATGCTTTTAGGCAGATGGGAGAGGGAAATATTTGTAGGGAGAGTCAAGCTCTGTTCTTGAGAAACTACATGCACCTTTTAAAATAAAAAATATTACAAATTTAAAACAATAGAAAAAGTATAGAAAAACAATCAATATTTTCAGTGCTTTTGCAGCTGCCTGAAGCAACAATCAGTCTGAGGCCTGATCTATACCAAGCAGGATATGACACTTTGAAAATGGTTTGAAAACTGTATATGGAGTGTGCCCTGGGCCCCAACAGTTGTCACTACTGTTACAAACTGTTTTAAAGCAGTACTGTACATCCTGCCTATGGATGAACTCAACCCACAGTTCCTCCACTGTGAACCTTTTTTTGCTGGATTACATTGCTCCTGTCCCTCCCTTGAGGCGAGAAGGACTCTTACTGCAATCATCCCATACTGCTTTTCTGTAGTGCCAGCCCATACTGTCAGGAAATGGGAGCTTCTGGGGTATTCCCCTATAGTACAGGCACTATAACAACCAGTCTAAGCGCATTGCTTTCCTTAGCTTTCATAGCAGTTTTCAGGATGAGTGGAGACTGCATTAACCCATATTGAAACAACCTACTGATCAGATCACAGCAGGTGATCACAGGCATGAGGACATGATGACCATGCTTGCCTATCTAGATTGCTGCAGTTTCATACTCAATCCATTCAAGTGCTCCCTGCAACCAGTTCAGGAGCTTCTGCATTTGTGAGTTATACGGAACATAGTTACAAAATGCATATATCTGTCCCGGAGAGGAGGACCATGATCCTCATCTCCACATGCAAAATCTTGTCCTGAAAGCCAGCATGTCTAATGCATTTTGATTCCTTGAGCAAGATTTCACCTCCAGCTTCAATACTGATTTTGCTGTATCGACACCAGATCATCTCCAAGCAGCTAATTTGAAGAGCTGAGTTTCCACAAAAGGTATACTTCCTTCATTAGTTGCTAAATCCAAACCACCTGGCCAAGGGTGCACCACTGAGGAAAGTATTACACATCTACAGAAGCACTGATGTCAACCTTTCCAGGTGGAAGAATCACTGCCAGGGGAATATGGCACAGGGTCAGTGGTCACTTGTGGAAGCTGCTGAACCAGTTAACTGGCTAGGACTGAAGGTAGCCAAACATGCTCTGCACACATTCTTGGGACAGGATCTGTTATGAACATGTTATGATTTGAACTGTTATGATTTCAACCGAGTTTGATCATCGAAGATCACATCAGCCATCAGAGAGCACCCAGTCCAACAGCTTACAAGGGGAGTATGGATCTCTGATGTTCTGGATGGAAATCAACCTCCTTTCCCACTCAGCAGAGTATATTCAGTGTATATTCACAAGCGGATTGATTAAGCAGCAGGAGCCTCCAACAGATGGAGTGGGTCCTACATGGAGTGCTTTTCCAGCTGAATACTTGATGGTGGGAAGCACTGGTCATCAATCTCTTTGCAAGCAAGAATGATGCCAAAGTGTTCCATTGCTTCCCATCTTTCTCCATGAAAGCTGCAAATGCTCTGACTCATAACCACAGGCACTCCTTTATGTTTCTCCCCTGCCTCCCCTGCTTCCCTTCATAGTGAAAATAATGTAGAAGTGAGACCATTACAGGTGTAGAACTGGTAGCTTTGTTCTGGCCCAGGAGGTCATGGTTGTCATACCTAAGGAACCTCAAGATTTTTGATGCATGGCCTCTGCCATCTCTAGAACTGATCCTTTGTCCGGATCTCGTGTGGCTCTATTTGCCTGCTTCAACCTGAAAATTGAGCAATAACAGTTTTCCAAGTGAAAGCTTGCTGGAAGACATGGAGGTAGTCCACACCAACCTGGCTTTCCAAGAACAAGACCTCTGACATGATATGGAAGGCTTTTCAGAGGTGGTGCAAGTGTTGGTTGCTATCCTGGATCAGATCGGGATCTTGTTTTTAATATTCTCAAAAGCAGGTACATGCTTTGGACAGTGTATTGGGAATATGGATGTTGGAGAAGTTCCCAATGAAGCCAAATGAGTTTGGATTTCTATTAATCCAACCTGCAGATTCTGCGGGGGACTGGCATTTTCTGAGTCATACAGATTCCTCAGACTTGCGTACCAGTTTTTTTTTACTTCCCAGAATTTTACTCAAATTTAGGCATATAAAAATATGTAAAATAAAAAATACCAGTCAAAAATTGTGAACCGTGCATTTCCCCCATAAGCTAAAGCATGAAGATGCAAATTTGGGGGGATTTGTGTATTGGGGAGGGAGCTTGCAGATTTTTGCATGTGCTAATTTGCACAAATGCAAATTTGCACAAATTCAGGAAATTGGAAAAAGTCCAGTTCCGCCAATGAGCAGACAATGGAATGAAGGCAGTTGACAGTCTGCAAAATGCAGACGGAACTGATTTAATAAAATCCATACATCCCTAATTGGGAGAAAAGGGAAATTCCTCTAAGGGATGCCTGTTTCATCAGTTATTCCATGACCCACAGTTGGAATCTGCTTCTGTTACCAGTACTTTTATGGTTGAGAAAATAGAAGCCTTTTCTGTCAGAAAATAATTGTGTACTTTCCATGACAACTCAATAGTGCACTGACTGGATCAGTAATTGGTTCCCAAGCGTAGTCGAGATGTAATCCTAACAATTTCTGCTCCAATTCAGTCCATCCTAAAGGGAAACAGTGGCATAAGTTGGACATACTCTATGCCATCTGGATTTATGATTATCATTATCATAGCAGTTCTTCTCTTCTGTCTGGAGATTGTCAAAGTCTACAACTTTTTAAACCATAAAAACAATAACCATTGCTAATTTAAAACAGCAGTGCTAGCATGATCTCAGTAAAAGAAAATTCCAGCATAAAAACAGATCAAACTGTTTACATTAGGACTGATTTGGATTAGGAAGTTACAGAAGTTCTGCTGTCCTGAATTTCTGGCCTCCTTCCAATCTGGATCAGAGGCAGATACATGACAGTAAATCTGTGATATACAAGCCGAGTGCATGTAGTTAAGACCAACAGAGCCACCATTAGCATTTGTGTTATAGGGTGTAGTTATCTAGCATACAAGCCCAAGGTACAGTCTCTTTAAACAAGAACCACAGCCCGTTCAGTGTGAAAGGCAACCACTTGTGCTGCCCTGAATGTCAGTGCCAGCCTGGATGTCACAGGGTTGTTTTTAGTTATAGTCATCTTATTTGCATACCACTTTTCCAAATACTTTACATTCAAAGCAGTTCAAAACAAAGGATGGAAAATGCATCACTATTGATATGAAAGACATTGAAAACAGTTTTTAATAAGAAATACAGAATAAAATATCGATATTTTATTGAATATTGAACAAGGAGGAATATTGAATAATATTGAACAGTATTAATAAATAATGAATTATGAATTATGAATTCAGTACTTGCAATAACAAAATGGCCTAGGTAGTAGCAGCAACAGCAGAGTGAACCCTCTTAGTTCCAGACGTTAGCAGGTACAGGGCGAAACATTTACATTTAGATGGTAAGCAGCAGGTAACAAAACTCTCCTCTGTTGATGATGGATATCTGTATAGCATCCACCTGGGCAATGCTCTCCATGTTTGTAAGACATTACCAAATAGACGTGTTTGCCTCTGTGGATGACTCCTTCAACAGGAGGGTCCTCCAGCAGGTGCTGTAAACCTGGTGTCTGTTCTCCAAACCTGGGATATAGGCAGTGCTTGATGCATGCTCTCCTGCTTATTGACTCAGAATCGGAAGTTGGACTTACCCTGAGGTTCCTTTCTGTCAGCAGGAGAAGAGCACACAAACCCAAGTCAAGTCCTAAACTTTGGGTGGAACTACTCCCTGGGAACCACCATTAAGTTCTTTGGGCCCTGCCTTCTTCCATTGGAGGAGTTAACTTTTAGCTGCACACTGTATCCTTGCCTGTTGACTTGAAGGAAACCTCGTGGCAAGGCCAATTTCCCATTCTTACTACAGAAAGTGATTACCTACCATTTGAACTTACATTCCATTTTGTGCCACAGCAATTGTTGTATTTATAGCTAATTAGATGTTTATTCAATTCTGTATTCATATTTATGGTTTTTTTATTTACTTCTTTGCTTATCTTACTAATTTTATTCATCCTTACTGTGTTTCAACAACTTTTATATGTACTTATTGTCTTCTAAGTCCATTTTGTGCTTTTCATGAAATACACCGTTGACTATACAAATGTATGCCACAATAAATCAGCTGTCACTAGGATAACTCAGCTCTTCTTTTCACTTTTCTTCAACAATGAGCTGCATATTCTTAGCTCAAGTTATTTCTATTGCTTGGTTAATATATTTGTGGCTTTCTCTTCCTCAAAGGGCAAGAACAAAAATAGTTTATTCCATGTATAGTCGAAAACCAGCAAAAGAAGTTAAAAGGGAATTGCTAAAGATGGGAGTAAATTATTACATTTTAGAAGCTTCTTGGTGCCTAAGGAGAACTAAGTAAGTAATCAGCAAGTAACCTTGGTCATTTCCCCAAAATGATCAAGGGGTTGGGTGATTTCTCTACAAGGGAAGAATAGAATGTAATGCAGGTCCTGATGTTTGGCACCCTTCCATGTGTTTACTTACCCTTTGTTAATGTTAAGTCATGGGAAACTTTCTATTTATCCTTTGAAATAGTACGAAGTAAACATAGTCTCATCTTTTTTCTGCAAATAAAATTCAGAGAGTTGGTGCTAATGGCTAAAACCTATTTTTTTAAAAAAATGATTAAAATTAAAATGTTACTTTTGTAGCCATTGTGTGAAGTGCAAGCTGCTATATTAATGCTTTCAATATGCCCTTTATGTCCTGAATATTAATAAGATCCAATTTGGTCTCCATGGCTTTTCTGAAGCCCTTACTATGCTTTCTTGTGGTTATCAAACAAAACACAGGAGAGGGGCCCTCACAAAGAGAACAACCAAAACAAAAGTGGATCCAATGAATGAAAACTAGCTTCAAATACCTGCTGCAATCACACAATTTCCTTGTGTCTAAATAACATCAGTAGTACACAGACAACTTTGTCATGCAGACAGCAATTGAGTATGCAGGAAAATAATTATAAATCCTAGAAAATATGAAACCATAAATGGAACATGTGAAGATGTGCCTACCGTGTTCTACATACACATAAGAACAGAAAATATACATGGCCTATTAGAGTGCTGTGTTACAAAGAGCGTTTGGAACATCAATTTGTTACAACAATTTGTTACATGAGAACGTTTGGAACATATATGGTTACGGAAAGATTTTTTTGTTGCATGAAAATGTTTAGAATATTATATAAACAGTAATTCCGGATTCTAAACACCGTTTACTACTTCATCAGTAATGTAACATTTTCAAGTTTCCTTGGAAATAGGATTTCCTCACAGTATGAATAAACAGGCTTGACTTGAAACTCATTTAACTCCACCTCCTTGGCCCTCCAGTCTTGATATATTATTATAATAACAGATTCTAAATGCTCTTAATTGAGCAGGGCTGTTATTATAAGGTTTCAGGACTGTAGCATTTCTCTGTATTTTGCCATAGACAACATGATTTCAATTCTGATGTGGAATTTAATGATGGAAGAAGGTCATGGGAGGAAAGTTTCCCATCCCCTTCTACTCCCTGCAGTGCCTCTCTCAACAGGTAGGAGACCCTGGAATGGGGTGCAGAAGGAAGTTGCTGTGGGGTGGATTGGGGAGAGTCACCCTAAGTCATGCTTGAATCCTAAGGGAAGTTAACCAATTCACAGAAGGAAACATTCCGGTCCTCTCCCCCCTGCAGCCCCCACCCTGTGCTCCATCCCAATTGTTCAGGTGGGCCCCTACCCTCCAGAGAGGCTTTTCTCGGAGACTGCAGGGGAGAGAAGGTGATGGAAAACTTTCCAACCATGAACTTCCTTTAATGAAGTTTTCTTCTTAGGATCCAAGTGATAGTGAAGAAAAAAATTGTTTAATGGGGAAAAAAATAATAACCTTCATCAGACGTTCATAGCTCACACGATGGGGAGAATGGAGCCACACTCAATGGCCCCACCCTTACTGAGGAAAATGGTCCGACACATGTCGGTCGATCATGCAGGCTCCCTGCAAGGGACCTTCCTGTGTGTGGCTGATGAGGGTTGCAATGGAGGAGGTAGGACCAATGAGTGCATCCCTATTCTCTCCCTCTGTGGGTGCCTCTACAAGAGCGATTTAAAGCTCTTTCAAGGCGCATTACCAAATTTACCTCTACAAGAGCGGAGCGTAAATCAGGGGTCCAGGCGCTTTAAATCTCCGATTATTCGCATTTTTGAATGCGCGTTAAATAGCGAGTTTTAATTTACCACGGGAGTAAAAGCGCCTTATGTCCGTGTAAACAATTTTGTGAGGAGGCGCATTAACGATCAGATGGTCTTGTTGTTATGCATATGTGTGGATAATTAGTGATCTGCTTAGACAACTCCTCCCCTCGCTTCTTGCTGGGTTCCTAAGAGACGGGAAGCAGGGAAAGGGGGGCGGACAGGGGGAGTGTGTTTTCATGCTTGCCTGCATGCCTGCTTCCATCCATAGACACACACACACACACACACACACACTTGCTCCCCTCGCTTGCTTGCTTGCTGGGTGTGTGTGTGTGCGCGCGTCTGAATGTTTTACATCACCAAAATGACAACAGATTGATCTTACTGGGAAAATAAGGAGGAGGAGGAAGGAACGAAGCAGCTTCCCCTGTCTGTTTGGGTGTGCGTTTGTGTGGATCACTACTCTCTTGCTCGTTTGCTTCTTCTCTTTGGTCTCTTGCTCTCTTCCTCTCTCTCCAGCAAATGGTGGGGGGCAGAGAGAGGCAGCCGAAAATACTTTTTAAAAGGCTGCTGGAGGGGGAAAGTTCTGAGGCACATTCCCATTTACTCTTGAGCAGTTCTGGGAGGGGGGACAAACTTCAGCTGGCAGCAAAATTGGAGAGGAGGTAACCTAAGAAACCAAAGGTGGGAGATTCTGGTAGGCGGGGAGAATAAAGGGTGCAAAACCTGTTCGGGCAGTTTCCCCGGGACAAAGCACATTACTTTCAGCAACATTTGCATGCATGTCAACAACTTTAAAGCGAGTTTCATACAGCCAATAATGCGCTTCAACGCCTCTCGTATATAGGTATTAGGTGTAAAAGCAATTGTGAGATGTGCATAATCGGGCAACCAGGCGTCAAACCGAAATCTTGTAGAGGGGACCTCAGATGGCAGTCAAATGAAGTACAAATGCCTGAAGAGGGCTTTTGTTACCTGTATATAAATCACGAGTGATTAGTTTTGTTCCTGATTCATTCACCCAAATAGTGTGTGTCCTTGTTTGCTGATAGTATTTTTATATATTCTTAGGCCTGGTTGTAGCATGCCAGAAATTTGGGATATAGAAGATCTTGCCAACATTGGAAAAGTTCCTTTATGTAATCTCATGAGCAAGGATTCCAGGCCACACTTCGAAACAGTCTTCAACAACAATATATTAAAAGTATTAAAAGTTACCAGGGAATGAATCTTCTGTGCAACACATTCCTAGCCGAGTTGGTGCATCTTTAAACCCTAAATAGCTAGGAATTAACAAATGGTAGTACAGTGTTTAAGGTTCCATTCTATTGAAGTGAGGAGTGACAAAAAAAAAAGTTTTTAGTTTAAAATAAAAAATCTTACTTCGTTCCATATTTGTTATACTGGACCACTAATGAGGATTGTGCAGTGGAAAATTAATACTCAAGAAGCAGAAGTTGGTGTCTTTATTTTGTAATTGTATAACAGCACAAAAATACTGTATTGTTATGGATTTTATGCCAATTGTTGATGTTTGTGGTTAAGTAAAAGCTTGGTTCATATTTGTGCTTTGGTGTAATTATTTCTCAGAAAAGACCAGTACATTCTTATTGTACTTTTAGCAAGCAAATAATTAAAAAATGGCATTAATTTTGCTTCACTGTGGACTCTTTCACATGAATGTGATTGAACTTAGATTTTAGGGTGAAAGAGAAATTGGGAATAAGTACACTCAAATGAGTGTACTGAGTTTGAAGTTTGTCTACTGAATCAATTAGTGATAGTTACAATATACTGTAATATCAAATTACAGCCAATCATGTCTTGGAAGCAAACATACTGGCCAGGCATTATGACCCCTTTGGCAGTACTACTCGTGACATGTGATGTTCTTTGAGCAGATACAAAGACCTAATACAAATCCTCTATTATTCACTGTTATTGTATATACTCCTAAGTGAATGAGTTCTACAGAAACAGTTTTAAGTATAGATCAAAAGAAATGTTTCAGCACATGCTTGGAATTTTTAAAGTGGGGTGTTGCATAATGGGCATTTTTCTTTCCTATCTCTGTTCAAGACAGAAAGTGCACACCTTGTATGTGATGCATTACCTGTTTTAGCACAAAGCACATAGGATTCATGCTATTCTCATTTGCTCATAACGGTGCGGGTTTGGTATAATTTCTGACAGCTGTTAAGCTTACAATGGCTAAGGCTAACATTGATCAATATGTTGGAGCTGGGAGAGCATAAATGTATGAAAGCAACCTAAATTAATTGATCCATTTCTGCTATCAATGAAGAAAGTATTCTACTTTAAACAGAAGTTGGTGGATCATGAAATTCCTTTATGTGAGCAATCATGTCAAAAATTGAGACTCCCTTTTATACAACTGTGGGAGAGGGTCATGGTGCAGTGTATACTTGCAAGTAATGACCCCTCAGAACAACACAATGTGCTATGCCATTGAACAAAGAACTATCTCAAACATGCTTTGACTGCACAGATGTACTATATCAAATATGACAAAAGTTTCAACTCCAGCCCATGGGGAAGACTATTTTCTGAGCAAGATGTGCAAGTTGCAGAATGCATCCAGGCTTTGGCATAGATCTATTGCCTATGGCTGACATTTTGTGGTCTTGTCAAACGTTACACTTTACAAAGTAAAATAGTTTTATAAAAGAAAGTTTACACGAATAACTAGACAGCTTCAATTTGGGAGGAGGGGGGACAACTTAGTTGTTAAAGCTAGTTCCATCCAAATGAAGATGTGTTGTTTGAAGTATCACCCACCTAAGCTTCAGTGATGCAATCGGCAAACTGGTTGATAAAAATGCTTGATTAACAGCATAGAAGGGGTCAGGTGCACACCGTGTGTTAAACCTAGGATGCAGATAGGAATTCATGTAATCAATTCATGTAGTTAAGACAAATTAACCTTTGAGAGTCATTTGAGAGTCCCACAAGCAACAAGTGATTCTAAGTATTGAAAGAGAATTGACTTGATTAGGGCAGTTAAAATTAGTGCTGTGCCAAAAAAATCTCCCAAGAGAATTTTGACCTCATTCAATTTGATAAAAAAGACATTTCTGCTTTCAAAAAAGAAATTCAAAGGAGACGAAATTTAGGAGAATGCTTTCTTGGCATTCTGCACTTCGCACTCAAGGGAAGATGAATTTATTTCTCCCATAGGGCCTTTTCAGATCAGGAAGTGCATGCAACCTGGGAGACTGTAGAGCAATGGTGAGATGTGTAATAGAAAGAAAAATATAGACAGTTCCTCAAACATCTTACAGTGATTAGGTAAAGTCAAAAACACCACCAGCACACATTCAAAATAAATTCTAAAATGCCCTGAGAATAAGGCAGAAAAATGGAAGCCCCTTTCATGGGAAAAGAAAATGTTCAGGAAATTCCTGAGATTTTTCTTTTCTTACCTCCTAGAAATTAAAGGACACTTTTCATAATTTTCTCAACATTTCTTCACCATTTTTGTGGCCTCTGTATTGCCTCCCCTCAATGCCCTGTAGTGATGCTAGGTATATGAGGCATTGTGAAGGATTCAAAATGAGTGTTAAGCTGCCAACACAGTTGATGATGTTGCCATCTGCAACAGCAGTACAAAAAAAAAAAACTTTAGGAAAAGAAAAAAGCTGTTCTACAACCTTTGTCAATAGGGGTGCCTACCTGTGAGAAATTGTTGGAGAATTTCTCCTCCCCCTGGAAACAATTGGTGAAATTGTCGGGGGGGGGCATTTTTCTACCCACAATGGGGTGGAGAATTTTGAGAAGCCCCTTGTGCACAGCTCTAGTTAAAATGGCTTAGGGAGCAATCCTATGGACTCTACACTATCTGAGGGTTCATAAAATTGTTCTGAGTGCCCTCTCCGAGATTGGAGACTCCATTCCAACCTTGGAAGGGAAAGTCAGACATCCAATTTCACCTTTACAGCTTCAGGAACTTGATCTCTCAGAGGGGGGGAAGGAGGGAAGGAGACTGGAGAGGCCAGGATACGAGCTCTGAAATGCCGTTGCTAGACAGATAAAAAGGCCAGTGTAGACAAAAATGCAGGGTGGGAGGACGAGGAGGCAAAGATCACCTCCACAGTTCTTTGTGCCCTGCATAAGATGAAGTTCAGGGCACAGTTGATAGGATTGTTGATCAAATCATCAAGGGTGCAGTTGTTCCCTTAACTTATTAAATGGTGATCAGGGCAATAGACTGTCACTTCTGTGAGCTGTTGGGAGTGTGGTGAAATTGGACTGCGTGATGGGGGAGAATGTGTGAGAACTAGGAGAAACTGATTAAATTGGAGCAGCTGCTGGATGTTTAGGGGGAGGGAAGAGAGAGAGCAAAACACAACAGCTGGAAGAGAGACCTTCTTGAGACATAAGATCTGGAGAGAAAGCTGACAAAACCTGAGAAGTCAAGGGAAAGACCTAATGGAGGGACAGCCAGATGCTATAGAGAAGTGGTGTATCTAAGGGAAAGCGATCTGCTGGGTATGTTGGTCCCAAGTTGTTTAGGGCTCTATAGGATAGGGTGACCAGATAAAATCCAGGTCAGGGCTCCTGTAACTTTAACAGTTGTAGAGAAAAGGGAATTTCAACCAGTGTCATTTGTATGCAATTAGTTCCTGGGGAAATTCCCTCTCCATCACAACAGTTAAAGTTGCAGGGGCCCTGACTTCTTTTGTACATGGTCACTCTAGTATAGTGCCTGCACCTTTAACTGTTGTGATGAAGAGGGAATTTCACCAGGAACTAATTGCATACAAATGACACTGGCTGAAATTCCCTTTTCTCTACAACTGTTAAAGTTACAGGAGTCTTGACCTGGATTTTATCTGGTCAGCCTACTATAGGATAATAACATAACCTTACAGCTGTTACAGAAAACCTGGTTAATACAACTGTAGGAGTTTGGTAAGGGCATATGGCCCCATTCACAAGTACCATGGAACGGAGATGGGTAATGGAACCATGGCAAGTGGACCCACCACATGAATGAGAACCATGTCACGCCCTGTGGTTCCACTACCCATCCCCTCACTGTAGGTATATCACTTATCTCCTCACAGTTTAACCATACTTCCTGCCATCCTCTGCCCTGAATGGGCACCTGGCAGCAGCTCTGTTGAGGGATGGGGAGAAATGGCTGATGATCATAATGAAAGTCCATGGCAGCAAGAGCATCGCCAGAAGTGGCCATCACTCTATGGTCGCCACCATTTCCCCCCTCCTCCTGAAACAAGACAAACCCAGAGTTCCTGCCAAACTAACCGTCCTGTGGCATGTTGGTAGCAGGCATTGGTACTCTGCCCATTGTGTGTGTGGGGAAAATACTAGCAACATGACATGCTAACCCACCATGTATTGCGTTTTTCAGAAAACCATGGGGACTTAGCGTGATGTCTGAACAGGTCCTATGAGTCATTAATCGCTTGTTCACCCAGAAATTCTTTCCCTTTTATCCTCAAAATAAAATCTACTCATATTTTTTTTTTAAAAGTCCTGCCGCCACATAATACTCAGACCCCCTCTAGATGGATTCTGTTTGATGCCTGGTTAGCCGATTATGCGCATAATCGCTGAAGTGCTTTATTGTAAATGCTTGTACGCAGGAGGTAATTGAGCGC
Organism: Anniella stebbinsi; assembly: GCA_029215795.1. Classification (NCBI taxonomy): domain Eukaryota; kingdom Metazoa; phylum Chordata; class Lepidosauria; order Squamata; family Anniellidae; genus Anniella; species Anniella stebbinsi. Next base: position 196,742,935 of record JARDYH010000003.1, read on the forward strand.
ACAACTGGTGGCCTTACCGGTTGTTTGAAATGCGCTTTACAAGTAGTTAATGCGGAGAATCACTTGTTCACATGGGCAAAATGCGCTTTAATGGCCGGAGGAAAATAAAACTCGCTATTTAACTCGCATTCGATAATGCGCATAATCGGAGAGATAAAGCGCCTCAACTCCCGATTTACACTCCGCTCTTGTAGAGGTAAATTTTTAATGAGACTTCAAAGAGCTTTAAACGTCTCGTGTAGAGGCAGCCTCAGCCAAACGTATTAATACTGCTTTTGCATCATTTTCCAGTTGAGCATGTAACGGGAATCACTAAAAGAGGAGGTATTTCAAAATGCACACCCAGAGAAAATCGAAGACAATCCTCACAAATGTCGTTGCATGATCTGATTTATGGCAGGAGAAACCTATTTTCTAGCTTTTTTAACACTAGGAAAATATTAGACAGAAAAATGGGAAATGTTTTTATTGCAATGTTGTTAAATAATTTAAAAAACAATCAGAAATAAGTAGTTCTGCTTTAGTTAGTATAATAAATCAGTTTACCAAACAACACCACCACCACCAACAACAACAACAACAAAAAGCAGAAAGCCCCTCAGTTCTGGTAATGAACTTCACTAAGCATAAATTTGCTAAGCATAGAGCGGTCTTCCCTAGCATTCTCACCATTCCTTACTTGCTGGTTAGGGCTGATAGGAGCTTTTTTTCTTTTTTCTTAGGGTGACCATATTTTGGAAACGAAAAAGGACAACATGGTTGGCCCCCAAGGGGGCGTCCCCACCAACATGTCCACTCTCAGGGGTCGTGTCCAGAACCAAGGGTGTGTGCCCACCTGAACATAGCCTTGGTCACATGCCTGATTTTACAGCACACAATTAAGACAAATTAAGATGTTCTACAGAACATCTTAATGTTAAAATCACTGAAATAACAAGTGAGATATCCAATGTATCTGAAATTAACTTCACTCACTCCTACTTTTGTAGCTTCTGCTGTACTTTGTTGCTATACTCTGTGTGATACATTCTCCCCTTCCCTTAAATAACTTTTCTGACTGTATCCTCACTCTGCTGCAAACTGCTGCTGCTTTTAACAGGGCTTGCTGCCGGCTGGCTGGCTTTTTTATTTTAAAATTTCAATTTTTAAAAAACTTTGTGTATGATTGTCACAAGTTTCTCTACTCTAACATTAGGGTGGGTGTTATGGGCGGCAGACACTACTTTGCTCATTCACACTTCTCACTTATACACAGCTTCTCAAGGCTTGCGCGTTGACACCACTTCTCACATACAGATTTTGAACTCCTGTCTACTTCCTGCACAAACACGCGACTCTGAGACCCTCTTTCTAATGCCCTGTGCTGCCTGCCAGCACCGTAGGGCTAAGTTACAACAGGTGTCTCTGGGTTGTCTGTGCAGCCTCAGTTGTCTCTAAGTCATTGAAGCCAAACCAAAGCCTCCAGCCTCAAACAATCTCCCTTTCTCTCTGCCAAAGTTTCCCGATGGTCCAGCGAGACCACACACTTGTGGCCAGGGGTATTGCTTATTAGCTTGGTCACATCTGGTGACTCTTGTTTTAAAAAAAACTCCGCCACCCGCCACTTCTGTCTGCACCAACACTGGACTCTTGAGATGCTCTTAAAAGGCTGTGTGTGGCACACCAGCCTCTCAGGGCTAAGCTACAGCCGTTTCTGAGTTCTAACTCTGTTTGAAACTGATGCCAGCCAAAGCCTCCAACCAGCCAACACCTGCACCAACACTTGATTCTGAGACGCTCTTGAAAGGCTCTGTGTGGCATGCCAGCCTCTCAGGGTTTAGCTACAGCTATCTCTGAGTTGTGTCTTCAGTCTAACTCTGTCTGTAAGAGATATGCCAGCCAGCCCAAGCCACAAATCTATATATTTTTCTCCGACACGCACTTCAAATGTTCTGCATTGCATGCCAGCACTGCAGACACAGCCTAGCTCACAAGTGAACAAAGTGAAATGGAAGGGAAGGGGTAGCAAAGCAAAGCCATGCCAGGTTCCAACATCCGCATCAACAGGACATCCGCAAAGATGAGAGCCTCTCTCTCGACTGGCATCTCACTGTTGGTCGTGAAAGTTTTTCTCTAAGGATGACCCTTCATTGCCCATGATGAGGAACTCTGAGAAAAAGGCCTCTGGCCTGTTCCATTTTGTCCTGTGGGCTGCTTTGACTGGCCTCTCCTGTCCCACATTTTGATCTGTGAATGCCTCGGCTCTGCTGAGCTCCAGGTGCCCAACTGCCCACCAAATCTGCAACAGGAAAGGTGCCCTGCTTGCCCAGCACTTCTTAGCTAAAAACTTGAGATTCCCTTGATGCCAAGGGCTGAAAATTCTCAAGGTGCAATACCCTAAAGAGGAGGTTTGACAACCTGAGTTTGAAGGATATGGCTCCAGCAGTTTTTTTTTTAAAAAAAATAATTTTAAAATCTCAAACTTTACAAACTTCCTAAAAATCAATGGATGAACAGAACTGCTTTAAACTTGACAAGGATAAAGCCCTACATGAGATCTATCATGGTGCCAGGATTCATTTCTTTATATTTAAAAATGAGGGTTTTTAAAAAAGAAAATACTTTAAAACCTCAAACTTGCTTCAAGTTTGGCAAGACTAAAGCTCTGAGAATTCTCATGTTGCCAAATTTCATCTCTTTACCTTTAAAAATGAGTATATATGGTGTGTGTGTGTGTGTGTGTGTGTGTATAAACATTTTTTAAAAAAATCCTAAAAATCAATGGATGAACGGATGTACTTCAATTTTGGCATGGCTAAAGCCCTTCCTTAAAGCTATCATAGTGCCAAGTTTCATCTCTTTATCTTTAAAAATGGCAGACCTGTAAGCGTTTTTGTTAATTCTCATTGAGGTAGAGCTGCCCTTTGGCTGTGGAGGATTGGAAAAATCCAGTGTTTTCATCAAATTTCATATTCCCCCCTTCCCAGATTTGTTACCAAAAATCCTGACAAATCCGGGTTTTTCCTGTCATATGGTCACCCTAGCTGCAGAAGCAGACCTGACTACACCATTTGCTCTGCCCAGAGCAACTGCCTTGATGAAGTATGGGAGGTTAAGGAACAAAATGCTTGGAGAAAGATGGTAGCATATTCACAGCCCCATTTGACATCACCAAAGCAAATGTTCAGGACATTGGGGAGGACACTGGAAGCTTCTATTTGCAGTTTGTAACAACTGAAGTTTCCCATATTCAGACAAAATGCGAAACTGCAGTTTGTTACAAACCACAAATGGGAGATTCTGAACTTTGCCCATAGTATGTAGAGAGTGGAAAGGGAAGAGTTGGGTGAGCCTGAGGTACATTCTTTAACAAGATTTGTTATGTCAAGAGGAGGAAAATGGGGTGAATCCAGATTAAGGTGTGTGCAATTCAGCTGGTGCAAGCAAGCTTCCCTGCTCTTTTTTCCATGCAGCAGCCCTCCAGCATCCCAAAAATGCTACAACAGAGGCATAGCAAGATTAAGCACAGGGCTAATGGGGCTGCAACCCATAATCCACTATCCGAGGGGGCACCTAATTAGTGCAGATTGCCAGTTTTCAAATTAAAGAAAAAAAGAGCAAGACTGTAGTCCTTTAGATACCCGAGATATGAGACAAAATGTTCAGACACATTCCAATCATTTTTTAAGAAATGGACAATTGTTTTGGCAAATCGTTTTGTGGCTAATGAGCCTACTGCAGGGGGGATGGGGGCAGTGATGTAGACGACTAAGATGTTTGCAAAAAAAAAAAAAACCTCAAATAGTAACAGTGCAATCTTCAATATAAAAATTCAACAATAGTAAGTCCCATTGAGCTAAATGGGCCTTCGTCCCAGGTAAGAAGATAAAGGGCAAATCCCCTAACCTGGAAGTAAGGGGGAGTGTGACTCTGTTAATTCTCCTTGATCTCTCAGCGGCTTTCGATACCATCGACCATGGTATCCTTCTGGCACGACTGGCTGAGTTGGGAGTGGAAGACACTGCAATGCAGTGGTTCCGCTCCTACTTAACAGGTCGGCTCCAGAAGGTGGTGCTTGGGGGACATTGCTCAGCCCCGTGGATTCTCCAGTACGGGGTTCTGCAGGGGTCAGTTGAGTGCGGTCATCCAGAGTTGTGGAGTGTGTTGTCATCAGTACACTGATGACACGCAACTCTACTTCTCCTTTTCATCTTCATCAGGTGAGGCTGTGGATGTGTTGAACCGGTGCTTGGCTGCGACAATGGACTGGATGAGAGCTAATAAACAGAAACTCAATCAGACAAGACTGAGATGCTGTTAGTGGGGGGTTCCTCTGACTAGATGGAGGGTGTTCAACCTGTTCTGGATGGGGTTGCACTCCCTCTGAAGGAGCAAGTTCGTAGCTTGGGGGTTCTCCTAGAACCATCTCTGTCACTTGAGGCTCAGGTGGCCTTGGTGGCACGGAGTGCCTTCTACCAACTTCGGCTGGTGGCCCAGCTACGCCCCTATCTGGACAGGGATAACCTGGCTTCAGTTGTCTACGCTCTGGTAACCTCGAAGTTACATTACTGCAATGCGCTCTACGTGGGGCTGCCTTTGAAGACTGTTCAGAAGCTGCAGCTTGTGCAGAATGCAGCGGCCAGATTGGTAACAGGGACCAGAAGGTTCAAACATATAAGACCGATTCTGGCCCACTTGCATTGGCTGCCTGTATAAATCAGAAACTGAAAAATCCACACTGAATCTGATATTGTTAAATACCAGACTTAAACGAAGCTTTCCTGTGTAAATGAAGAACTAATTTGATCACTACTCAGATCAGTGTATTCTTATTTACAAACATAGGCATTTCATTTTCACCTAATGAAAATAAATTGCTTTGGTCTGCCCATTAGCAGAACTTCTATCAAATGTGGGCATTTCATTTTAGTTTAATAGAAGTTTTGCAAGTATAGGTTTGGCCAGAGGTAGAGTGAAGCAGAAACAAGACAGAATTGTTGAGTGTGTAAGACCCTAAATTGATACTGCACTTCTCGTTCTTTCATATGCTCTGGGCAGCCCCATTAAACCTGCTGCCCACCACATTGCCCAGATAGCATGAAGCAAGAGCACCCTCTTCCTCATGTACCATACCAGCCAGGATTGGGCCCAGGTCACCCAATGCTCTGCTTTTGCACCTTAACGAGAGGGAGGATGGAATGGTTGGGGATAAAGGAAGTCAAGCACAGGTATCCCATTACTTATAGTGATCTGACAGATCAAGTCCCCGTGCCCAGTTCATCCACATAAATTGGACACTGCACCTGCATTAGGCTACATGGAGTCCTATCTATAAAGTGCCAAAGAGTAACAATATGGCACACTGCTATTCCAAAATGAAATCCAGTAATGTGAGAATTGTCTGATCTGGTATAAAGGCAGCTTTCTATGTTCCACTTTACAGGAGAAGCAGCATTTAGTCCATCATGTGTCTGTCAGATTTACACAAAATCTCTACTTACATAGGAAACTTGAACATCTCTCTTATTTCTGGACAGCTAAATGCCAATCCTGCTCCATATTCCCAACATCTAATGGATCTTTCTGGTAAATGATTCCTAGATTATAAACAGAAGTGACTTACAAAGTACTGCTGTAAATGAAGAGTTATGTGGAAAGAAGAATCTAGATAGGAATGGTACAGTGTAAGCAGTAATACATCTCAGATAAATCATAGTGGTAAAAGACAGACCATAAAAACAACGCAGTTCAGACATCCAACAAAAAACACTTCCAAAATACAAGTTAGCCTTCAGGTATTTTAATTAAATTTACATTTTCACTTATTGAAGTACACTAAGGGATAAGGATTTGTCATTCCAGATTCTAGAAACCATATTTGATAGTGGCATTCCTTCACTAACTTATTTTATTTCAATGTAATATGCACAGGTATGGAGGTCATTAACACAAAACAAGTTATCAACCAAAAATGGCAAATGTGTTTTATTAGGATTATGACCGAAATTGCAAAACAAAACAACACCATTAACGGTTTTTTAATAGGTAGTAGTGTATTGGTAAGAAAGGAATAGCTAAGAATATGAAAAAGGCAAAGCAACTGAAACAGAGACACAACAAACATTTAAAATGCAAGGTATATTACAGGAAAGAAACTCAAGTATTATTGACAAACTGTATATCACTGCTTTTTTAAAAAAACAACACCTGCATAGCAGTATAAAATACTGATATCTTAGATTTGTATTGAATTCTTGTACACAAAAGTATACCAAATAGAATTCTTTACAGCATTACTGCTTTAATAGCTCTGGATTAAGTTTTTTTTAAAAAAAACAACAGTATTTTTTTAGATTTGAAAGTAAAAGTGCATGTTGTGTTGAGAATGAAGTGTTCAAAATGCTTAATGTGAAAAAAAGGAAACAACTGTTCACCAGAGGTACAACTACACTTCTTTTGAAGCTAGAGAGCGTTCTAGTGTTTTTGTAGTTGCCATATTCTACTCAAGGGCCTAAGATTCATTTCTGCCCACCTAGGTTCCAACAACAAAAAGTATATTTAAAGTATACACTAGCTAAGATTTCTGATGGTTAAACACCAGTGGATACAGAAGGAGGTTGAAATACTGTGGAATGAATATCATTGATTGTTTGAAGCTGACTGTTATTTTTCTGGAGAAAGGCAGGTGCCCAGAAATGGCTAAACTACTTCCTATAGCTAGAGATTAAAGATTTCTTGATTGTAGGGATAGTCTACATAAAAAGGTTCAGCATATTACCTGGACTAGTATAGTAACATCCCCTTCGCTCTTCTCCAAGCTATTAAAATTATAAATGTTCTGTCAACTAAACACAAGATTCCACAGGATTGAAGAAAAATTCTACTTTCTTCAAAGAGAAAGGCAGCTTTGTGAGAATAGTTAACTGATTCCAAGATCCAGGCATTACAGACATCAGCTATAGAGAGCCAGTACCCATAGTTTTAAATGGTCTCACTCTATGGCACTAGAGAATGAGGCTTAGTTTGTTTGCTTGGTTTTTTTAAAAAAAAATAGGACACCCTAAGTTATGAAAAATGTAATTATGTCCCAGATCGAATTCATATATGCCAAACACATGAACTCTTGATCAAGTATACTTAAATGACTTCATTAAACACATTACATATGTAGCCATTTCTATAATTATCTCATCAATACTTCCTTAAAATTAGAAACAAATTATTTCATTTATATAAACTTGTTCTGTTAGTCTGTGGCACCAAGCTCAATAAACTATCAGTATCAAGTATGAAAGCCTCTGAATTAAGCTAGTATAAAAGCATTCTCATAATTACAGTAAACATTCAACACAATGTCCTCATTATGGAAGACTGGAAAATATGTATTTATGAAATGGATGACCTTGTATTTAAGATATGCTTTATGCAATGAATGGATTCTCATCTTATAAAGATGGCATACTGACACCTCTATCCTAAACGCATCTGCTTGTAAGCAAATTCCAGATTTCAATGGAATTTCAGTGTGTTTCCAGAGTCAGAGTCCTATACAATTTAAAATACCCTTGAAGCCAAGTAGAATATCTGTAGATATGTTAAGAATAAGATGTATTCCATCAACACCATAAAACCTAAGCCCTTCATTAGGTATATACATCTAAAACTTAATCCTGTGCAGCTAGTTTACAGCAAGCAATCAGGAATTTTGTTCAAGTTCACAATTTATCAATCTACCAATAAAAGAGGGAAGAATATTTGTGAACCCAAAATGCTATTCTACGTGTATGAATACAATTAAATTTTATTCCATTTAACTGCTAGTAGCAGCTGCTTGTATTGACCATCAAGGGAGGGATCATTATAAGCAAATCTACTGCGTCCAAATTCACTTAAGATGCAGTTCTGCTCCATTCAAATCAAGAGTTTTGCTACTGACTTCAACGAGTTATGAAGTACTCCCCCTATTCATCTGCATCAGTGCTAAAAACACATCCTATATAGGGCTAAAATCAACTTTATGCAAATGGACTTCTGCTTGTGCAAGAAGTCCTTCCCTTCCTCTACCCTGAAATCTGATCCCACAATCCTCAAGCAGATTTGGAGGGTGCACATGAGGAAGGGGGAATTCGATCCACTAGCAGTGTCCATTCCACTGGTGGAAGGATAGTTTGATACAACCCATGATCTTCCCGTAATTAGAAACTGCATTAAATATAACAGCCTAAATCAGCATAGCAATTTTGAAAGGTCAAGGTATGTGCTGCTAAATTCTGACTAGAATACCATTTTTAAATGGTTATATCCCAACTCATAAAGAGACCAGTTTAATACATTGCTTGGTCAGATTCCTCTCTAAACAATTTGAGTTCCCGTCTGAATGTGCATATTCTCTGGAAGTCAGAAGTCAATAAAAAGAAATGGACACCAAAAAGTCAGAAAAACCCTAATGAAAAGTTTAAGATGGTAAAAGTTATACAAAACTACCCTGTCCAGCAAGTTCCATATTTTCAAACATTAAGGCAAATTTAATACTAACCAGACAGTATTATAAAAAAATAAATGCCACTTCAAAACATTATGTACATAATAAGAGTAGATTTGCCTCAAAAATCATCTTTAGTAAATTAATAAAGTGTCACAAAATATCACAGAGGTTATATCAGGTGCTTGAGTGTATGTGCAAGTGGGAGAAAATTCTTCGTGCTTAAAGTACAGGTTTCAAGACGGAGCGCAATGATCGTCCTTCTTTTGTAAGCTCTCGTGTGATGCACATACATGGCAGTGGCACAGCCTCCTCCCGTCTCTCTACGGCATTATAGCTGCATTTCTTCAAGTGGTCAGCCATGCTTACATTGTCAGCAAATTTCCATTCGTTTACAGTACAAAATGCTGTGCTGAATCGCCACACCTAGAAAATAAATTTCTTAGCATCAAAGTTCTGCTTTCTTAGGATGCAAAGACTGCCTTTTTTTAGCAAGGAATCAAGGTGACACAGACATGCAGAAACAGTGTTTAGAAGCACAACTGTACCCATGTATTAAGTGAATGAGTGAACAGCAGTAAACACAAAACCTTAAGTATGAAAGTCTATACAATGATGTGTTGCAGACACAACGTTCTCCAGTTGCCAAAACAGTGAAGGGGCATTATAAAAATTCTAAATCCATATAATTTGTAAGAGCATTATCTTTTCTCAAATCAGAGGTTTTGTTTTAAATTTTAGAATTGTTTTAGATTGACTGTGAAAGTCTTATAGAGATAAACCTATTTATTATGGTCATAGTTACATTTTCTAGCTGGAGAAGGCTATCTTAAGACATTTGTGGCTTGAGATGACTGGCATAACTTTCTAGATCTAGTCCTTTAACAAAACACTAGAAATTTAGTCCCTGCTTCAGCCAGAACCCCTATGTTGTTACCAGTGCTGGGAGAAGAGGCATAAGGAGGAATAGCTAGGGGAGAGAAGCATTCTTGCTGCTTCAGCCACACCACATGGGCCTGGGTCCTGCATCCAGCCTATCACCTCAACTAATTAGCCACAGGATGGACCAGAGGGAGAATTTTGTCCCTTTGGTCATTCTGGGACCTCAACTGGGCTCTGGTAAAAAAATATTTTTGCTTACCTCTGTATTGCTCCACTTCTACTACTTCTAGCTTTATTAATTAAGGGTGCACATTAGCCAATGGTTGATGAGACTTGGAAAGACTGTCTTATGTTCCTGAGTGGCCATTTGGTTCCAGGGTTTTTGCCTTCCTCATAGCAAACATTTTTGCTTGTTTGCTTTCACGCTCTTGCTCTTATTACTTCAGTCACAACTAGCTTGTCTAGTACTGGGGCACTGGGCAGGGACAATAGCCTGGGGCAGATGCCTACATACTCATCCCTTTGCGGGGTGGTGGTGGCTTTGGAGGCTTCCTGTTCAAAAAGCACTATTTTTATTTTTTATTTACTTATACTGTCCTCCCAGTTGTTTCCAAATTATACATAATTTCACAAATATAAAATCTGTGTCAAATGTATGTGATCAATCTTCCATCTCCAGCATAGTTTACTTTGAATAAAATGTGTTTGATTTTGCTATTTGCAACTCTTATATGTCTGACTCTTCATTCATAAGGGAGGGGGAATCTTGAGAGGTCTCACCTCCTAGACAAAGAATGTGCTAATTCCAAACAGAGGAAAAGATGGTTCCCTCCATGTACAAGTATACAAACCTTCTCCTTTATTTGCCATGAAGAACTTCCATCTGGATACATCCTCTTTTCCCACAGCAGTATGACCATTCCACGTGCCTGTAGTAAGCTTCCACATACATCTCTCATTAATCGTGACACTTGTGAAAGCTGACATAAACTAAAGCCATCTAGAAAACCTGCAATATGTTGTAGAACTTCAAAAGGAAGATTACTCAAATGATCACTATGCAGTCCTAAGCAACATCTCTTGTCAGGCTCTGTCAGCACAGTAGATATGCAGGGCTGAACCCCAAACGACCGAAGATGCCGATCATGAATAATCTTTGCCCCCTGTGTTGAAGGGCAGAACCTGCGCTGAGAATATGTACACCCATAATAAGCGAGAGGACATCTCTGCTCCATCCAGCCATTGAGGCCAGCATGAATATCACCATGCACATTCTTAAAATGTGAAGAAAATTCATTTCGTCTAAACAATTGTCCACAAACAAATGTAAACATTGAGCGTTTTGTTTGGTATCTAGCCACACATTCTAGTACCAAGTCTAGCCCAAGAGTCTGGAAAGGGCTTGGATTTGAGAGCTGTGGATTTGCATGATCACACGCAGAAGCTGAAGCTATTTCCCCTACCATTGTATTTGTGGCCAGGATTGCAGATGGAAGAGAAAATGTCTGAGTTCCGAAATCAATACGGTATCCGTCAATAACACGACTATCAGATATTCCCCTACCACCAGGTGAGTCCCCGAGACAGAACAGTAACGCTGCTGTGATTAAGTCTATTCCCTGAAGACCCATAGGATCTTCTGTTATTTCCAAATCCGATGTATCTACTGCTTTGTCTTCCTTTGGTGTAGATAAGTAGTGATTTGCAAGGAAAAGATAGGTACGATGGGGAATTAAAGAAAATACATCTATGCTTCTGAGTCTGTCTTGTTCTATTTGCTTCTGTAATAGTTCTTCACCACAGTCACGTGGAAAATATATATGATTAATGGTGCCATTAGATAAACCGTGCAGAAGTATTTCTTCCCTAACTTGTGGTGCTACAGGAATAAGGCTGTAAGAACTCAATGCTTCATCACAAGGAGATTCATTACTTATACCATTTGCTACATTAGATTGGTCAGAATAACACGTTTCTAGTTCTTCACACTGTTGCAAAGTATCTGCACCAGTATTGTCTACATGAAAGCCATTACATAAAGAGGTATCATCAAGGCTCATATTCAAGTTGTACTGTTGCATGGTATCGTAACAAATGTCACTTGAGCCATTTTGTTCCAACTGTGCATTTTGACGCAAGACATCCAACTGAATGCCACCAACTGCTCCCATGTTATCATCATCTTGATAGTCATGCCCTACCTTCTTATGCATACTTCTATTACAGTTTTGCTCTTTTGTCCCAAAATCTTCATTTGTTTCACATGGTGAGATACCAAGTTTTGAACTTAACATGCTTATATCTCTAGTAGCGGTGTTCAGGATATCCAGAGCTGTAGCTAAACTCTTAGTTGTTTCTACAGTAGCTTGATAAAGTGCACCATATGATTCTTCATCTACAGGCATCAAGCCATTTGCAAGAGCAGCATCTGGGGCACTTGCATCAGAAATCTGTTCTCTGGATTTTGACGCCTGATCAACTGTTTTTGATGTCATAGTTGCAACTTTGAGAGATTCAAGGAGCATTCGCTGATCTTGAAGGGCAAGTGCCATGTCTAACTGTTCAACTTCATCAACATCTTTACTTAGATTTTCATAAGATTTTCTATCAGCATAACTGACTGGCCATCTATTCCACTCCATAGTGCAGCATACCACACTTGCAGGGCAAGTTTCTAGATGTTCAGCAATTTTGTTTCTTGCTACAGTAAATGGACAGCCAAAGCCGCTGTTGAGACAAGGCACTCTTTCAAGTGGACATAGAAGGCGATGCTCTTCAGCTTTACACGAATGAAACACTGCTCCACAAACCATTGGACAACCAATCAAGTCACAGGAAATGCCAGCCTCTGCTCTGGTCATACAACGTCGACTAACACAGTTGACACAATGTAGATGCTGATGTTCTTCCATGGTGGCAAGTTCAGCTCTAGAAAGAGAGCGGAAGACAAATGAGACAAGATGTCAGTATTTTAGTTTAAGTTAAATAACAAAGCTGTGACAAAGTACTTTCTTAATATAGATAAAAAAACAAGTACCATTATATGTACAAAACTGGACCACTAACAACTTGTTTTTTCTCACTGTCCCAGTCTCAGGTATCCTCATAATTGTCCTGTTCATATATCCCACTTCCCAGCTCCAAACTAAAGGTTTAGTTGTTTTTTCCTAAAAATGTTAAACCGAATGTGCACAATTGTACGTATACACCTATGCTGACAGAATTGAAGGTCATTTTCTTTTCTTCTTTTTTTTGAAGTTTTAAGTTTTTATTTATTATACACACACAAAACAACAAAACATCGACAACATCAACTACATACTAAAAGAGGACCGTATACAAAGTTAAGGTGGTTCCAGGATTTCCCCCCTGCAAAGATATATAACCCTCTTTGTTCTTGTTACTAAACAAACAACCAATTCCCCCCCCCCCCCTTTATCTTAACCCTTCTCAGTCGTTGAATTCGCAGATAAACAGTTCATTTCTTTCTTGAATTGAAGGTCATTTTCTTTCTGGAAAACAGAATTCACTTGGCTCTCTATCTATCAAACTCCCCAAAAAATAAGTTTTGGCACAAGATCAGTTAATTCACGGACTGTACCCTACCCTAAAGAAACAAGAACCATTTGTGGAAGGATGCCGCATAGACCTCCATTGTCTCCAATGCTGGCCTAAGCAATGAGTTTTTCTAGCTTGTGTCCTGGCTGCAAGAAAAAGCCTACAAGAAGGCAGGAGAAGGAGCTGAGGTAGGAGGGCACAGACTGCTTAGCAACTGAAGCAGGATGCTGAAAAGAGTACATAGGAAGCTGCCTTACATTGAATCAGACCACTTGTCCATCTCACCCAGTATTGTCAACATTGACTGGCAGTGGCTCTCCAGGGTTTCAGCTTTCGTCCATCATATTAGAGAGTTATATGCATGCTTAAAAAAAATTGTATGTCATCTCAAACCGTTCCCTATGAGCTCATCCCACCACCACCTCCACCAGTAACTTGCTACCAGCTCCTACCCTAACAACCATTTAATCCAAGAGCCAGAACATTACATGCAACTGAACTGTTATTTTAGTCAAGTTTCATTAGATATTCCTCATTAAAAACGTTGATTTTGCAGGAATGGGGTTTATCCCTTGAAACAGTGTCTTGAATTTAGAACTCCATACCTTTGAAAAAACCACTCTTGACTAACATTTACTTTCATTCTTACAATATTTTTTTTAAAAAAGAGACTCTTCGTCAGGAGTTAAATAGTCAGAATACTTCCATACATCCAAGATAATAACTGGACCCAAACAGATATTATAACAACATAACATTTCCTCCCTAGCCTGTGCCACTTCATATTACATATATTCTACAATAAAATAATTAGCTTTTAGATTTGAAGGTTTCATTAAGAGGTCCTAAGTTTTAAGGTAAATGTGGCAAAAACGATACACCCCATATTCAAGATATTCAGTTTAAATCACCTCACCATGATGAAAAATCATTGAACACAATAGCAATTAAGATGAGATTTTGATTTGAAGGTAAAATTAAGTGTACGAGTAAGGTTATGCAAGATTCATTGAGTATCTATACAGACCCCAAATACGATTCCTGTATAGTTTTACTCCCTACCTATAAATAATAATGCTCAATACAATTTCATGTGTATGTGTTTTAAATATTGTATCACACAAATATTTTTTTAAAAAAACAAACAAACTGCAGCCAATTTGACCTTGGTATCAATGCTTTTTACAAGCATTGGAGTGTTAAAACTTACCTTCCTTCAGGCAAACTCAAAGCTGGCAAAGTAGGAAGTCTGCCCTCTGCTGACAGTGTAAACATCCTGACAAAACAATTTCTCTGCTGAAGAGTTCCGTGGTGCCTGTTACCAAAACAGATCAGTCACTAGTTAACTTCAAACAAATCTGCAAAAACAAATTTCTTTATTATTCAATCCTATTCAACAACTTACATAAATGCCCTGTATTTCAAACCATATTGTTTACAATTGAAGCAAATGAAGTTTTCAAAGTAAGACAAAAGCAATCCGAGGTTGCCAGTCCTCACTGACAAAAGCAAAATAAAAGTCTTGGACAGCAAGGACTGCAGAAATAATTTACACTTCCAAGGTTTTCCTGAAGAAGTAGAAAACCACACAACTGAATCTTTTCCCATTAACTAATTAGAATCCCTTCTCTCAGGACTGCCAGATATTATCTGTGTTAAGAAATCAGACAGGCAGTAGCTTGCCTACAGAACAGCACAATTCCTAGGAACGATACTGCACACCCTAGATCTGGGGTAGGCAAAAAATAGTTCGGGATCTACCGGCAGATGTCTGATTTGCAGTAGATTGCTGAAGATTTCCAATTCCCAATTGTTTAACAAGAGCAACAGCAAAATGATTTTTTCTACCTTAATTTGGCTGCTGAAATGAAGAAACAAATTCCTAGGCTCAGATGTACCCTATTCTTTAATTCAAAATTTATGTCTTTTGCACCAGGCTATGATTGGTGGATCTTGGGGTCCTACTAAATAAACAAAGTAGTTTTAACAAGTCTGAAGTCTGTCTACCTCTGTTCTAGATTCATAATTGTTTCCTTCTGATGCTTGTTTCTGGTCTGCTCCCAAATTAAAACGTATAAATTTGATACATGATAGCTGGTCATTTACTGTGGTTTGGAGTGTCAAGTCATGCGCATCGCAATGCCTATATATTGGTTTACTGCCATTAAACAAGATACAACTCCTAGCCCTTCTCTCTAACTTTGAATTAAGAATAGGTGGAGGAGGCAAACCAGTGAACCATCTCAAAGGGTGACGAATAATGCTAGCAGCAGAGTACAATCTAAAACAAAGCAGCCTAGGAACCCATCAAATAAGTTATTTTATCTATTTTGCTCATGAACCAGACAAAACAGATCAAAAGTAAAAGATAACACTGTCCTTGTGCAGGAGTGGGGAGGTGAAGGGAAACATGATCAAACACTGATCTTTCTATATTTTCTATATTTAGGATTCCGCCATCCATCATTCCTAGTTTCTGTTCTCCTACCTAAACCCTATGAAATGACTGAGGGCTTTGAAATGTCTATATAATGTACTGACTTGGTAAATCTATGGAATGGACGAGAGGTGGCAGACTGTGTACTCAAAGCTCTACCTCACTGCAAAAATGTTGCTGCTTACCAATATACAAAAATTGCTTCCCAGACCATGTCTTGAGAGATTAACTTTTCCTTGTTAAAGAGGAAGAAAGTTTTACAAATGTTGTTTGTCGGCAAACGATGTTGTTTGTCGGCAAACGATCAATAAAAAAGGCATTACGAACAAATGCTATAACTATCCTTCAACAAACATGACTTCTAAAGTTGGGAAGAGGTTCTTTCATATTAGACAATCAACTCATACAAGTGAATGTATACATGCCAGGACTTGATTGAAAGTATGTAATTATTAAAAATGACATTAAGATTTATATACAGCCCAAAATCTGGCCCTGGACCATACAAAAGTCAAAAGGGAGAGCTTCCAGTGCATCAGGGACAACAAGTTACAAGATCATATCAGAGCTGCTACCCTACACTCTGAATTTAGAGTTGAAGGCGGGCTTTTTTACATGAGACATACTTGACTATTTTAACTATCCCCAAATATAGGAAAGCATTTACACTAGCCAAGTTTAATCTGTTACCTTCAGCACAGTTGGAAGAAAGATACAATAGTACCCCATATCGTCAGCATTTATGCCCCTGCAAAGTTGGTGTGGTGGAGACTGTGGGCCACGTACTGCTGTTCCTTCTATCATGATTTTTGGCATATTTTTATTATCCCTATTTTATAAAGAATATCTGAGAAATCTGATACGTTTTATATAGATTATCTCCTGGCCGATCAGAGTCCAGAGGTAACTACTAAGGTGGCTAGATTCTGAGCTGCTGCAATTGCTTGTTCGCATGGGACAATGTTAAATGTTTGATAATGTTTTAACTTGCTAAACATAGTATTATTATAAATGGGACATGTACAATTTTCTTTTTATTATTCAATTTTATATTTTAATTAACTACTGTCACTTTTATATCATTGTATTTACAATGTTACTCTATTCTGCTAGCCTTGTGACTGTAATAAAATTACTTACTAAGCAATGGTTTGTTGTGAAATAAGAAATGTGTTATGGCACAATGGGAGGAGGAAACATGTGAGCTGAGGGCATGCCCACGTAAAGCCAAACCCTAGCTTGGTGTTAATGTGAACTAAACCATTACAAATTGGACAATACTGATTGCCCTCTAGTACCCTGCCTACAAGTCTAGCAGAACAGAAAACATGGGCAACCCATAAATGTTGTAACATAAGGTAACCATATAATTCCCATATTTAAGAACTGTGTTCTTCAAATAAACCAAACATTGCCAGTATACATACGTACCTTAATTTGTATTCCCAACTTTCTCAGAGTTCCTGGAACAGAAAAAGAGATTGTATTAGAAGCATTCTAGACCTTCATTTGTTAGGTTTACTCATGTGTCATCAGTCTTACTCAAAGCCAGATGGACATCCTAAAAATGGAATCATATAGGTGAAGTAATCAATATTTAATCAATATTTAAACACTTCTGGCCCAAACATATGCACAAGCATCAACAAATTCTATGCATAAATGTTTTCTTACAGATAATTTAAGTAATTTGTACTAAGAAAATTAGCGAAACAGTTCTTCCTCTAGGTACCAAGGTGGCACTTGATTGTTCTGAATCAACATTTATCAAAGCTTTCTTGGAACAATGTGTGTAGGTCCCTCGTTTGGCTGATAGTAATTCAATGTTGAATGATTATACTTCAAAATATTAAGATCATTATAAGGCAGTCACTCTAAAGCACTTTCAGTTAATATTTGAATTTAAGCCATCTCAAATATTCAAAGTCTCTCTCTCTCTCTCTCTCTCTCTCTCTCTCTCTCTCTCACTCTCTCTCTCTCACACACACACACACCATTTTAGTAATGTTTCAACACACTTTAAGGTTGGCCAACATCACTCTGACACTGCAGAAGAAAAAACAAAAAAGAAGCAACCTGCCAACTTGCAGGTGAGCAATGCAAGATTTGAACCAGAATTTCTCAGCTATTCTAAAGTCCCTGGTGAGCAACCCAAGGATCATATGATGGCTCAAATCACCCCCTCCCAAGGTAAGAGACAACGCTCCAACCTTAGAAGGGGGAGTTGGAGATCTGACCCCTTACAGCTAGCAAAGAAAGAATCATGCCAGCTGCCTCTCTGAAGTTTGAAAGTAGACATCAGAGTCATTCCAGTGGACAGGGAAGGGAGGAGACCAGAGATTTATCCTAAACTAACTCCGGCCTTCCCTCCCTTTCCGAAGCTCCCCGCTAGGTGGGCTGAAAAGCAAAAAAGTCAGAGATCAGAGGACGGGGAGGTAAAGATTGCCTCCGCTGCTCCTCCCACCCTGCTGGCTTCAGTGTAGCAGGACACAGGAATCTCATAAGCCTCAGAGTTTGGGGGCTTCTGAATAGCAAGGACACTAACTGTTGGATTGTGCCCTTAGATACACCAACCTTCATAAAGCAAATTCAGTTGCTTCTAAATGTATCCAAACTAGTATTTTTTCTCTTTTCATTCCTTAGCTGTATCTTTCCTCTCTGAAGTAATTGTTCTCAACATTCTAGAAAATTGACTCACCAGATTAAGAGCTTCCAACGTACAGCAGAGCAATGAGGCTTTTTCTTATAGTCTCCATTCCTATTATATGCAGATGGAGACAATCCCACAGCCAAAACACTAGTAAGATACAGAAACATAAATAAATATGGAATGAAGCTAAGAAAACACAGGTCACAAATATTAGAAGCAACAAAATTTCATAGCCATCAAATAAAGGGAAAAGGTGTTGCTGTAATACGGTGAGAATTCATTAATTGACATTGCTAATTACATATATGCACGAGCTAGCAAATTAAGTCTTATGGTTAAAAAGTTACTCTAAGATAGCATGCAAGATTTTGTTTCCCATCCTTAAGTTCCCAGCCAGTGTTTTTACCCTCCTTTATTCTCACCCAGTGTTCCAGTCCTTTGGTATGAACGCACTTACCTGAATCTTAATGCTGGAATGGAGTTTGGGTTAATTCTTTCCTGCAACAAAAACACTTTCAGTAAAGATAATAAAATATGAACGTGCCTTTTAATATGATTTCAGCCTTTGTATTATAAATCCACTGACTTGATTAGAAAACACAATTACATAGTGACTTTCTTAATTTTGGTAGGAACTTTTATAAGGCACCTTTTTGTTAATAGACTAGAATTGGAATAAGACCTATGGACTACATCCAACTCAGGTGTTCCCCATTAATGGCAAATTGTGTGTTAGTTAATCTACAATTTGCTATGCATGAGCTGGAGTGGCCACTGATACTATCCAAATGGAGCTTTGCGCACGCGCCCTAGCCCCACTGGCTATAGTACACATACAGCCGCAACGTAACACTTCTGGGGAAACATGTCCCAAAATGAGCGCAAATGCTCTTTTCTGGAAGTGTTTGCACTAGTTAGGGTGTCCATATGGAAAGGAGTGCTTGCGCTAGTTAGGGTGGCCATATGGAAGACACAGGATGGCCATATGGAAGATACAGGACAGAGCTCCTGTATCTTTAACCATTGTACAGAGAAGGGAATTTCAGCAGGTGTCATTTGTATGAATGAAGCACCTGGTGAAATCCGCTCGTCATCACAACAGTTAAAGCTGCAGGAGCCCTACCCTCTTTTGTATCTGGTCACTCTACAAAAGAGGACAGGGCTCCTAGTTACAAGCTTAGTTACCCAAAGCGTGGTGTTTTGTTGACTAAATATACAGTTAGCCTCTGTTTGGATTATACAAGTCCAGCCAACTAAGTTTCAGAAATGGAATTTCCCAGATCGCACTTGCCCAGTGGCAAATGCAATTCATGCCAAAGAGACACCTTCCCAGCTCCCACCTTCCCCTTCGAGCCAGTGTGGAGAGAACTGCACCAGCTGCCTCTATGAACTCACAAATGCAAGCTCAGAGAAGAGGAAAAGGAGGCAGTTCTGTGGGCAAGAAGGGGAGGAGACCGGGAAAGTGGGGATACGAGCTATACCCAGCCCTCCCCAACATCCTTCCTTCCCCCTCTGCAGAACCCTAGCTAGACGGGCAAAATCACCCATCTAGCAAAAATGCAGAGCAGTGGAATCATGGAGGTGAAGATCACCTCCACAGTCCTGCTCTGCACAGGATTCCCATCAGTCTCTGTATTCGGAAGCTGATGGGCATCCAGAAAGGATTGCACCCTAAGTTTATCAAGATCTAACTATATAAGATGTGCAACAAAAGCCCCATTATCATTTTCAAAGAAAGCAGTTTAAAGAGAGGGCAAGCAACTTCCTCCCACCTCAACAGGATTCCAAACACATATTTGCAAGGGCACACATATGTATAGCTCTTCAAACACCTGCAGAGGGGAAGAGGCCCACTCTGGATCAGAATAGTAGCAGGAAGGGCAAGGGCCAAGCACTCCCCTACACACATTGGGCTGATTGATATGATCACAGCAGGGGAAATAAGCCACCATGGGTTCAACAAGCCACCCCAGTTGAGTTCACACAGATGACAAGCTACACTGCTGAGGGTAATTATGCTAATCTTCCAGCATGTGACAGACCCACACCCTGGCTTATTTCCCCCTCTGCGGTCATGCGAACCCAGTATTTTGTTTTCTGTTTTAAACTGCATCCACTTACCCAAAGCAGTCTCTCACTTTTAAAAAAATTAAGCCATTGGGATTTATAATACGCATTTGCATATCAATTTTAATTATGTTATAATGTTGCAATTCAAAGCACACTTCCATATAAGTTCCATTCAAATAAAGGAACTTATTTCCAAGTAAATGTGTTCAGTACCAAAGTACATTACATTTATGTAACACCAGGCACTGACAACAGAATGCCAGGCTTTGTTGGTATTTCACAACCCAGCACCATGTTGCTCTTTTCATGGCTTTAATATTTTAATTCTTGGTAATCCAGGCAATAAACTAGTTTCCACAGTCAGAGGTGACAATATCATGGTTCAATTGCAGTGCATGTGAGTACAGACTATTACGAATCTCATAAATGCTATTCAAATATTGTATTTGCATTGCCTGTAAAGCATGATCTCTAGAATTTTTCTGTCTCTAAATGGATAATTCAAATTCAGCAATAGCCATCTATTTTTATTAAAATAAATCATATGCAAAATTATCATTCATTTTGAAAGATTTTCTTTTCTAACTTAAACTTCTCCTGATTCATTACTACTTTCCACCCAAAAAGAGCATACTTTTTTTTGAGAATTTACAGGGGTGGGGGTGAGTCAGAGAACTGCAAGTAAAAAAGGGACCTTCCCTTTGTTCCTTTGTAGACACTAGTGTCTCAAACCCAAACAAGACCATCCTTCAACTCCTGGAACCTGTGCATACTGCGCTTCAAGATTACTTCCTTCTCCAGATTTGAAAAGCCCCTAAAGCCTACTCCATGTTCTCAGAACAGACTAGGGGGAGGACAGCATCATTGTTCCAACTATGTTTTTTTTAAAAAAAAAATAACGGAAAACTACAAAAATATGCACGTTTTATGTAAATCTACCAAAGGGTACTAGCACAATATCCAAAATACAATTGTAATGAAATCTGAGAGTAATGGGGAAACATACCCCCCAAAATTGAATGCCTTAAGCCCTACAAACTTTTGTAACTTACTACATTCCAGGGCTTTTGTCACATACTTCTTTGGGGTGTTTTTTCCGATTATTCTTGAATTTCTTTACAATTCTCCTTAAATACAAATGCTATATTTTGACATAATCACATGCAATATCATTTTCCATGTTCATGGATACCCATTGCTGCTTTCCCTATGTTGAGTCTTGTTCTGACAATGGGACAAAGTGATGCCAGATTTTCAGTTCCCAAAGCAGAAGAATGATTCTAAGTAAATATTCATACAATGGCTGAATTCGGACGACACAATAAGCAACTGTGGGGGGGAAACAATCGTCAGTTGTACTGACTATCGTGTCATCCGAATTCTGCCATAGTCAACTCTGCGCTGATCCTAATCCACACCACAGTTGATTATTTATTACCAAGTTGTGTGGGGAGTACCCACTAGATGAACAACTGTAAAGTTGATTATTACCCCACCATTGACTATCGTGTTGTTCGAATTCAGCCAATGTCTTCGAAAATCATGCAAACCACTTCCCTCCCAGCTTTGCAGGTTGCCAGCATTGGTTTCTTAGACAATGGCACTTGTAGGTTCTCCAGACCCAACATCGTCTTTTAAAATTTAGTATTTTCAAAACATTACATATATATGAGGTGCAAAATATTTATATTCACTTGGGTTAAACTGCAATCCTGTACAATAAAATGGGAAATATGGGACTGGAGATGTTTTTAAGAGCGCTATCTTTCATTCTGCACTACATTATATCTTTGTTATTGTTGGTATTATACTTCCACCCTGCTCCTAGAAACACTTACTAGAATCAAGTCTTACTGAATACAGTGGAACTTTATTTCTAGTCAGCATGCTAAGATAACATAGCCTCTGTTATATAGTCTCTTACTAACAAACAAACCTAGAAAGAACAGCTGCTCATTTCTGATTAGGCAATGTCAGCAACTAGGTTCAGCTCATCTGAGATGTTGAAGTATGTGTGCTAGCCTGTTACCAACCAAGAAACCTAAAAATACACACAGTTCTGGTGAGATGTACACTGCTCTCAGAAGGTACAGGCCACCTGATGTTATTGTACATGATACAATCAGCTGACTAGAGCTGTCAAAATGTGTTTGGAAAGTCTGCTGCCACAACTAAAATTCCAGCTATAGCAAGCAATCCAATGACCAATGTTTGTATGAACAAGTAAGATCATAATAATGACTTGAAATAGAAAGCTCTCTGTATTACAAGAGTAATTTAAATCCTTCTCTGCCTCTTGTGTATCCAGTTACTATAGCTACTCTTTGAAACTTCGAACAGTGGAATTATAACTCATCCTCAGAGGGTACTTAACTATTTTATACATTTAACAAATTGTTTAAAGGTCAGTAATAATTGGCTCAATTCAGGCATCAGACCAAATATTGGTCTACGCTAATGACAGTTCAGAATCCACACCATAGTTTAAGCTTCCAGACATATAAAAAGCAAACTATGAATTACAGCTACATGTTTGCTTTTGTTTTCATTTCTGCAGGACTCAGCTTCATAGCTTCATAAATTCACTCCTGTCTCCTTGATGCAATAATCTTTCAGGGCAGAGCAATAACCCTAAGTATGATTTTGTGAGATAGCAGAAAACAACAATTAGCATAAAGTGGCCACATTCAATCATACCTTGGCTGCATACACACACACACTTTGTTCCCACTTCACTCCTCTCTTTGCAAAAGTGTGAAATAGTCCAGGAAGTTGCAGTTAACAAGATATTTTAATTATATCCAAACTGGAAAATTATGGTTAATGGCTTCCAAGCAAACCAAGATCTGCAGGCAAACTTTAAACCATGACTTCAAATTCCGATTTGCTTAAATTTGCACTTTCTTTCCTCTTCCTACGATGCCCACATCTTCCCACAATTGCCCTAAATCTACTATTTAAAGGAATACCCACATCTACAGGTTGTACCATTTTAAAATAAGAGCTGGGATCAGAGCTGAGAACATCCCAGATCCTTCTCACAATGTAAGCTCTTTGCTAGACATCTGAATTATTTAGGAAGCATAATATGAAAGCACAGTATTAAACTACTGTTTAGTTACCTTAATTATCATTTGTTTCACGGCAGTTTAATTCTCAGCAAGGTAATGGGATTTTATATATATATATATATATATACATATATATATAGAACATTCAGCCAGTGAGAAAGTTGGCCTGGTTCTTAATTTTTTTAAAAAAAAAATCAAGAATTTTGTGACAAATAGGTCTCAGTCAGATGCTCCCTTGACAGATATATTATCATATTAAACAATATTTGTTATCCTCATGCCTCTATTCTCAGAGTTCACTACTTCAGATCTTCTTAGAACTGATGGCCTTCTATGTTTAATTGTGAATGCTAGTTAAGGTTTATACTCCTCTCGTGATTATTAGTGGAAAAGTCAAGATCTAAATTGATTTGCATAGGCATAGGTACACACCTAATATCTTCAGACATTTGCAAAGGGAATAATATAAATCTTTGCTTTTGCACCAGAAAAGTGTAGTGTTTTCTGAATGTGGCTAACAAAAGTCTCAGAAAAACATATGGCTTGTAGTGTATATTGTTTGTTAATGCTATCTTAATCATTGAATTCATACTTAACAGAAATATTACTATTATATTATAATAGTAATAGTGTACTATTATAATAAAAATTATGATTATACAATCCTTAGAACATTCAGAAGTAGTTAATAAAACTACTATTACATGAACATCCTATATATCCAGCAAACAATGGGATGAAAATATTTAAGGTGAATTAGGTTTCTGTTTAAATCAATATTTTCAAATTTGTCATGAGAACATTCTAATTTATTACAAATATTCAGCCTTCAGATTACAATTCAGAAGAACAGATTGATAGGTACCTTTCTTAATGTCTTCTTAGCCATAAATAACTAAGTTCTATGTCATTCTCAAAAATGATGTAATTTTGTAATAACTTAGAGTAAGGGTGAATCGAATGTGTTTTTAAAGAATACTGCCATGTACTTACTGTTTGCTTTTTGTCAATGCTTCAACTCATTTGATGCAGTAGATTACAGTACAATCATATCAGAAACAAACAAAAAAATGTAAGAAGCACTACCTGATGAAACTCTAGCACAGGGGAGCAAAGCAGAGAGCTGGATTTCACGTGTAAGGCACTTCTGCACTTGAAGTCAATGTCTCCTCTCTTACACCAGATTCTGTATAGAAAAAATTAAATGTTTAAGAGGGAAGCCTTTCTTTACAAGCCCAAGAACTGTCCTAGAGTTGGAAAACTATTCAATTGACCAGTCAATTTTTTTTAAGTCTGTGAAGTCAAGGATACCCATGTGTATGTTCCAGCTTTTTTATTGCAACATGGAGTCATCTGATAGCAGTACAGGACTGAGGGCCCCTTGTTTTCAAGACCTGCAGAAGTCAGGGTCACTCAGCACCCTACCCCTCATTTAGTTTCAACCATTTCATGATCTCCAGAGAGTTTCTCCCTTCTCCCCTCCTGATTAAGCTATATAGCATAATCCTACTGACCAGGTTATCCACTGGCCATGTCCCATAGCTGCAGGCATCTCTGAGCAAGAACTGGAACATAGAGTTCACAATAAAGCATGAAGCAAAACGAAGCAGACATTATAGCAGCTCAGACTGGAAGACCTCAGTACCCAGGAATACCACCAAGTTCATTGCATTTGCTGTGAAAAAGAGGGCTTCCTTATAAACACACACTCTGTGAATAGTTATTTCTGTAATTAGCATAAATTGTCTATGTTCCTTTTTACTATTATATTCATGCTTTTTTAACTGTTAAATGCCACACCTAAATTAGCTTGTCATCTCTGATAGTTGCAGTGTTTGCTCTTAAGGATTTCAAAACTGTGTTTATACTCAAGTAATTTTGATTGCTTTAATGGTGCATTCAGTTTTGATACAAGGGCTGGGCTGGGAAATCTACCACACATCACACTACATTCTACCAACTATAAATTTCTATCATTATCACTTCACAATGTCAGAGACACAAAATACTAACTTAATATTAGATATATATTCTTATGTACACAATTTGCAAAGTATTACTGACAGTTATTAGCATAAAAGTAGAAAAGGAAAGGTGCAGAATAGCAATGCACAGAGTTTCTCCTCAATGTACCTTTTTCAGAAACACCTGTCCAGAGACTGGCAAAACTGAACAAGACAGACCAAATGCATCTACAAAATAAACACAAGATGATTGCAATAAACGCTATGTCATGCTTAGATCCATCCAGTTGTGAGGAGTCATCCATTTGTTAAATACCTCATCTTAATGTGAAATATACTGCTTACTCACATACAGCTTTTACCAAATCAAAATGCTATTTATAAAATTATTCACTTGATATGAAATACTTAATGCATGGCAAAGGCAACCAAGAAGTATGACATACAGCAAGCTTCCTGAAAGCTGCTGCTGCTGACCTCTACAATTTTCAGCTTAGTTGAAGAGCCACATAGGTACCAAGAGTAAGCTGTGAATGAGATGTATTGAGTTTACATGGCTGAGACTGTAATTGTTATGCATGCTTGCCTGGAAGTAAGCCCCATTGAGCACACTAGATCATGTTGCATATCAACGATCTTATCTGAATCAAAGGAATTTTTTAAGCCAATATATATTGGATCTTGTTCTTATGCACATTTTTACTGATCAGTGTTAGCGATTAAAAAATGAGCTCTATGTTTAACTTCAACTGCTCCTGAACTGATAGCAGATCAACTAAAATGCTCCCTGTGTTTAAGCCTGATACCAAGAACCTACCCCAATCAATACTACATCCTATATCTACCAGGCAATGCCTTAGCTATAACGCACTGGAGAAAAACCCTAGAAATTTCCAGACAAACATAAGAGACTTGGGCAGGAGAGAGAAAAATAGAAACTTGAAGAAAACTTAAATATGGATGCCTATGAAACCGCTTCTCTAAAAATGAACATAGATTGATTATATAGGATAAAGTGTATAGCAATGGTCAATTCTCTCTTTTAAAATGCTAATATCTAAACATCTGAAACTAATATGCAGTACTTAAATATTTCATAATTATGCAAATAACATATGCCAATACTATTTTGGTTGTGGAAATTGAATTTGTTCTGCCCCTAATATCAGTAAGTCAAAGAAATATGAATGCAAATGAAATGCACTCATCTAGCTATTTAGAATGGATATTTTCAAACTGTTGATATAATTTTAAAGTGAGATGTAGGCTTTATTATAGCAAGACTAGGTATTTGAACTATTTTTGTTGACATATGCTCTATTTTAAGTCCATATCCAGAGACAGATTTCTATACGTAGGCTTTTTGCACAAAAGATGCAGCACGAAGAAAAACCTGCATGTACTATCCACAGCTGCAAAGCTTGGTGCTACTTGCTGGATTGGGTTAACACATGCACATTGAATAAGATGGTCAGTGTGATCACCTAGCATGTTATGACTGAGGGAACCAATTCCATATACCAAAAGCAAAACAATCAGAGTTAATGCTCTGTTCAGCACAAAACTCCTTGCACACAACACTTGTGTAAGAATATTTTTGGATTGGGGCCATAATCAGATGTATAACTTTTGTTTTTTAATTACAGAACTAGAATCTCTTGTAAAACTGCCTTGGGGAAAAGCACAATAGGCCAAGTGTAGGGGATTCAGAAGTCACACATTTTATAGTTAATTTTCATCTGACAGATAAATATTTCTGAGTTCTCTGACTTTGATAAATCATTATTTGAAAATGGAACCTAATAGTGTATTCCACTACAGGCTACTGTTCAATGAAAGACAGGAGCAACACATACATTAAATATATCCAAATTTGGATATTTAGTATATTTCCCAGTGTGGTAATAGTTCCATGACTAGTGAAAGCATGACTCCCTGTCATTAGTAACTGAAACAGTAGACCAAGTAGAAGATACAGCAGATGTCATGTGATAGAATATGGAGAATCTCCTCCCCACAAGGTGTTACATCCCATGGACAACTACTTGGAACTAAATTCCTTTAAAATCAATGTGACTTGTTTTTTTAAAAAAATTGTTTGGGACTGATGTGTTTTTAGAAACATCTTCACAGACTAAGGGCAGCATCCAATACTGCCACTGTGCTCCCATTTTTTCCCTGTTGCCCCAGCATGACCCACTGGTAGCTCTGCCTAAAACAACCTTGGAAACTACCGTTTCAGCTCATTTTATGGATCCGCTAGCTTCCTGTTGCGCTAGCAATGGATCATGTGCACAGAAAGCTCTGGATACAGCCCTAAGCAATCCTATGCACACTTACATGGAGTACGTCTCACATCACTGAACTCAATGATGCTTACATCTGAGTAGGCATGTATAGAATTGTATTTTCAATGGTTTAATATAATATGGCTGAATAATACTTCTCCATTTAGTTTCCAAAACAATGTAATTTCTAAAAATAATAAAAAAAGCTTCAAGATATCTTCGTTAAAATAGTATACAAAATTGAGAAACCTTCTCAAAATATGCTTAAAGAACACATGCCTACATTATTGCCACATCTGACACTCTTTGATTATGCCCAAAAAGAAAAATAGGGAAGCATGGACCGCAAAGCATTAAAATCTTGGATATGGAAGTCAACAGAAGTTAAGTTCCTGACCTCCAATACTACTGATAAGATGAATGATTCCGAAGACTTATTTTCAGAGTTGTTGACAACTATGACTCAGCTAATATAAACTGCAATACATCACTGTATGACATAAACCATCCTGTTCAAAGGGACATTCCTATTGGTTAATGAATGATCATACAGAATTATTTTCAACATTTATTTTGGGCTTTGTTTGTTTGTTTTTAGTTTGGCTTAAGACATAAGCTTTAACAGTGCAATCCTATATATGCCAGTTCAGAAGTAAGTCTCATTGAGCTTAGTAGGGTTTGCTCCCAGGTAAGTGGGTCTAAGATTGCAACCTAAAACAACCTTAACTTCACCTATATACTCTCACTGCCAGAACCACTGTACTGTTCCTCAAGATGCCAATTAAACATGATGGACAATTTCTTTCAGAAAACTAGCGTGGCTTTCATATTAACTTATTAAAAATGATGCCACTGTTCAAAGTCCTCTTATTTCAGAATTACAAATTCTGCTTTCCAAACTTGCTATCATTTTTACTGTATTCCACTATCAGCTAAGAAATATTTCAAAATGCTGCACCCACCCACTCCTTTTCAATAGTCAGTGAGTAGTGTCTCTTTCATATTTGATGTGTATGCAAAGCTATAATTTTATATATGCAAAGCTAGGGTTTCAACAAGAAGTTATTCTGAGAACCAACACTGCTTTCCATAGAGCTTCATTCTTCCTTATAATAAATTATGACTAGAGCAACACTCCCTCCCTCCCTCACATTTAACATAGGAGCAACGATGCCTCCTTTTAAGGCACAGGCTTCCCTTCTCAGGGCAGCCCTCATTGGAGCAAGTCATCTAGGAAAAAATTCCAGTTCCATTTAACCATTTCCTTTTTTTGTACACACCCATAAAGCAACGCAGAAAAACCCCATTAGTGAATCCAGAGCACTTCTCTCCTTCCAAAGTTATTTAACACCTTGCCTTGGGGCGGGAAGAGAAGACGCGAAGCACGCGATGACTGGCAGCTGCTGTCCCAACACCACGCACAATAGGGCTTTCTGCGACACATGGCAGTTGGGCGTGCACGCAAGGTTGTATGTTTGCGCACCTCCACATATTGCAGCTACAGAAATGCTAATTCATCAACACCGGGCAGAAGAAAGAGGCGGGCCCGTTCCTCTCTGTCCAAGCCACTGCCATTGTTCTTAGTTGGGAGAGGGAGCACGGGGGGGGGGGGGTATGCAGAGGAGGAAGAAACCAACGTGACAGACACGCACCTTCTATTTTCTTTTCGCTTTTCTCATGACACCCGCTTTAAACACAACGAAGCCCCCTCCCCCCACAAAAAAGGGGGGAGGTGAAAAACCAAAGCAATGCGACTGTTCCAAGCGAAGAAGCGGCGGCGGCGGCGACGCCTCCCGGGCCACCTCGTACAGAACAAGCGCACCAGCTGTCAGTCAGCCAGTCAGTGATGGCCGCCCTCCGCTTCACAGCCTGATGAGGAGAACCTCGCTTCTGAGTGGCCGGCCGGCCGACCACCCACCCCAGTCCCAGCCCACCTTCCCTGGACGAGGATCAAACCGGGAATCGCCAGCCGCGGACAACGGCGACAGCAGCAACCGCCGCCATTTGTTTGCTTCTCGACCGGCAGGGAGCACTAACAGCCGCAGTCCGAGACCGTCGAGGGAAGCGGAGCTCATGAAGGGGAGAAGCCAACCGGCCTGCCGCCCCCTTCGCCTCACCGCCCCCGGTTTCCCTCACACAGAACTCACCGCCTGGTCGGCCCTCCGTGAATATCTCGAATGTGGAGGGAGGGAGGGAGTAGGCAAGAGAGGCGGCACCTCCCTCCGGTTCCGGTGAGGGGTGGGGTGGAGGACCGCGAGCACTAAGCTCACAGCGCTGCTCTGCTTGCCTCTCCCTCTCTCTCCCGCCCCTTGTTCCACGCAGCGGGGTGGTGTCGTGAGGAGGGGAGGAGTCACAGGAGACGTCGGTGCTCGTAGTGTCAGTGACGCAGAGACGCAAAGAAAGGAAAACAAACTTCCGAGCAGGAAGCAAGATTGAGAGTGTCGCCGAGTGGAAAGTGCTCCGCCTTCCTTACGTTGTTCTCTCTTACGGAGAGGGCTTTTTTTCGAATCAACGGGACGGGCTCCTTTTACTCGTCCTCATACATTGTGTTACGTTACTCTTGTGGAGTAATGATGCGAAGACTCCGGCAATCCTGGGCATGCTTACTTGGGAGCAAGCCGCGCTGTCTGAACTCAGTGGGATTGACTTCTGAGTAAACGTGCATAGGATCAGGCCTCATGGGGCTTCATAAATTTAAAACTCATGTATGTGGTGGGGGGGGCACGATATGCTTACTTTGCTCGGGAAGCCTTGATCTTCAGGGCTGTGGGGGTGATGGGCAGGATCCCTAACCTTTTTGGGCTGGTGGGTGTATTTGGAAATTGCAAGAAGTGTCATGGACACCATCTCAGAATGGCTGCCATTCACAAAATGGCTGATACGTGGGTTGCAAAAGCACCCATTGCACAGAAAGTCAAACTGGTGACTCTAAAAGACAAGAAACTTGCCCAAGGACATGGGTGCAAGGCAATGGTGAGGTTTGAGCCCCAGAAGACAAAACCCACTCCTTTAAACCCAAGGTCTTCTTTTTGGCAACTTGCAGCCCACCCAAGCCTTTTGTAATCTCCTTTGTGAAAAGTTTTAATGGGTGGTCAGGCCTAGCATGCTGCAAATGAAGTACCGTCTTCACCCTCTAAATAATGCCTGTGGGGCCACTGTGGCAGAAAATCCACTCAGCTGCAAATACATTTTTTTATTTCAGAAATTTACAGATTTACCTCATGTTTAGAAATATAATAAATAGTACTCCAGAATCAGTCACCTGACATAGCGCTGCCTCACTCAACAGTAGTACATGCTCCAACTGAAGCTCTCTTCATTATTACATTTTCCAGTACTTTGTTTTGGTACTAAAAATATTGTGGGGCTTAGTTTGGGACATAGATCTCTGAAGGAGGAGACACAATATACCACTGTATATTGTATATATTCTGTATATTCTTTTCCTACCACTGACTGGTACTGTTTTACAGGAAGAGCTACCTCAAATCCCAGGATAATATTTGCTGTGACAAACTAAAATGCTGCTACAGAAGTGTGGAACAAACAGCATTTATGGAGGACTCCTAGTGCTACCTATTGGAAGGCACTGTGCAGCTATTCCACCTTTGCTTTCTTAATTAATTTTCTGCAGGAAAAAAAAGGTGGAAGAAGTGGTTGGAAAACATGGAAGGGTTATGAGCAGAAGACAATGATGTTTGGACCACCCATAAAATTTTGTGAATGAGGCAGGCCAATGGCAGCATAAAGGCCTCATCTGGAAGCACCCCAACGGTCTCATTTCCTTGGTTTACAATAGCTGTATACATAATTTACAAAAAGCAGTTCCTGGACACAAGAAGCTATTGACTTGGGTGCCTTGAAACAAATGTAAAGTTGGAGCAAGTTTAGGGATTGGAATAATTAGATGGATGTTTTTTAAAAAGAAAGCCAAATGGTTACAAGGGTGGAGTGTTTAATCTTGTCAACCACCACTTCTTTTTTCTTTCTTTTAAAAAATAATTTTGACCCACTGAATAAAATAATTTCCCATGCCAAAAATGTCCAAAACTGCTAATATACTATTTCTTTTATAGTCTTTATAGTGTGATATGGTGGCCTGATTCCACAAATAACTTACGGTCGTATCTCCCCAAACATGAAATA
Organism: Anniella stebbinsi; assembly: GCA_029215795.1. Classification (NCBI taxonomy): domain Eukaryota; kingdom Metazoa; phylum Chordata; class Lepidosauria; order Squamata; family Anniellidae; genus Anniella; species Anniella stebbinsi. Next base: position 196,774,462 of record JARDYH010000003.1, read on the forward strand.
TAAGAAGCATCTTTCTACACTAGCTTCACAACATACTCTTAATGACTTCCCTCTCTGATGGATTGTACTTATTTTGAAAAATGAAGCATGTACAAAGATTTGAATCCACAGGCTTCAGTAGTCTTTTCCCGTTAGCTTTTCAGTGCTAAAATGTTACAGGGCCATACGTTTATTTATAGATCCATGTGGACAAAACTGCATATAGCATAATTTTTAATCTCTCAAAATCTCTTTGCTCTTTTCTATGATCTTAGAGGCATATTTTTCTATCCGTCAAACCACCTTGAAAATAGGTGGAAGTCTCACAAAGAGGAGATGCAGAAATTCCGTCTTTGCATGTTACCCAGAACCACCACTAATTTGAGGGCCTAACAATCCTATCAATATTTGAAAGGGTGGCAGATAGTTGCTACTTGCAAATGGACATATAGTCATATTTGGTCTGCTTTTCTTGAAGTTAATGCATTATTCTTTTTTTGAATTTGATATTTCCAACGCATGTAGTTATGCAATATATAAGTATAATATTTTTTCTTCTTTTTGGTTTGTTTTGTTTTGTTGGAATGTACAATAGAAAAACCAATTAAAAAAACTAATTTGTATATCTGTGTTTTTGAGTGTGTGTTTTGCTGCTTGTCAGAATGTCTGAAGAAACTGATAATTTAGCTATTTCTTAGGGTTTGAGTATATGCACATCCAACAGTAGCTGCTTGTTTTCTATTGCTACTCTATTATCTATACTTGTATTCCTCCTGTAGGAGCGCTCCTTGTTTCAGTTACTATTTGCAGTTCCTCAAATATGCATGATTTCTTTTTAAGAAATTCATCTGCAGATATGAACCGCTGGGTTTTCACAGTACTTTGTATAACTGTTAGGATGTTGATCTTTGTTGCCTAAATTTATTTATTTAATTACATTTCTATACTGCCGAATACCCGAAGCTCTCTGGGTGGTTCACTAAAGGCATAATCCTATGCACATTTAGACAGAAAAAAAGATCTACAACTCCCAGCATATCTCTAGGCAGCCATGCTGGCCAGGGCATAGTGGGAATTGTGGGACCTTTTTTTCTGGCTAAAAATGCATAGGATTGCATCATCAAGTGTTGGAAAAACTGTCATGACAGCAAATTTATTCTCTGTTGCTCCATAGAATAGGAGCCAAACTAATTGGGTAATTTCAACTAAACATATGGAGGAACTTCCTGATGAACAAGCTGTTCAATAGAGTAACAGACTGCCCTGAAAAGTGCTGGACTCTCCATTGTTAGATGTTTTTAAGTAAAGGCTGGATGGGCACCTATTAAGGATGCTGAAGCAATGGATTTTCTGCATTGCCAGGGGGCTGGAATAGGTGACTTTTTAGGTCATCTTCCCTAGTTAGGCATCTAGGACATGTGCATAAAAGTATCCAGTTGGCAGTGATAGAATTATGGACCTAATTGTGAGTGAACAGGCTAAGCATTCTACTGCAGTTGTCCCTGAATATAAGATGTTGAGAGCTAATCTATTTTAATCTCATTCTTTAAGGTGCCACAAGCTGTTACATGGTTTTTGCTGCTGCAAACAAACACAGATTCAAATGAACAAAGTCATTATGATACTGTGGTGGACAGTATGATGAAAATGCGGTTGCTCTAAAGAAGGCAAACTCCGTGTTAGGCCTTATAATAAAAAGGAATTGAGAATAAAACTGCCAGTATCATACTGCCTTTATACAAGTCTATGATGCGACAACACTTAAAATACAGTGTGCAGTTTTGGTCACCACATATTAAAAAATATATTGTTGAGCTGGAAAAAGGGCAACTAAAATTATCAAGGGACTGGAGTAACTCCCATATAAGGGACGGTTACAAAAGCTGGGATTGTTCAGCTTGGAAAAAAGGAGGCTAAGGAGAGAGAGGTGCACAAAATTATGCATGGAGTGGAGAATGTGGATAGGGAGACATTTTTCTCCATCTCCCATAATGCTAGGATCCGGGGTCATCCCATGCAACTGATTGGTGGGAGATTCAGGACAAATAAAAGGAAGTATACACCACGTATAGTTAAATTCTGGAATTCACTACCACAAGATATGATGGTCACCAATTTGGATGGCTTTAAAAGGGAGTTGGATAAATTACTGGAGAAGAAGGCTATAAATGGCTACTAATCCTAATGGCTATGTGGTACCTCCAGTATCAGAGGCAGTTATGCCTATGTACACCAGTTGCTGGGGAACAAGGGTGGGAGGATGCTATTGCACCATATCCTGTTTGTTGGTCCCTGGTTGACAACTGGTTGACCACCATGTGAATAGAGTGTTGGACTAGATGGACCCTTGATCTGATTCAGAATGGCTCTTCTTGTGTTCTTATTTCAGTACTACAAACTTTCTAGCAGCATATCAGCATTTATTTCATTTGGAAATACTACATGTTGCCCAGAAAAATCTTTACACAGTTCATAGAATGCCATGTTCTGGCTTTTTATTAATTAAATGCTAAACTTGTACAAGTTGATGCAAAGTGTTGAAAAAGAGGGTGAAGGGAAGGCTCTTGAGACAGGATCGTATAATAGTCAGTTTTTAGGATTGTGGGTAGAAAAAAAGTTATGTTTTATCTCCTGCTTTCAAATAAAGTTTTTGCTACTGAGAGCAACCAGAAGCAAACACAAGCAATCCCATAGCCAACAATGGGAAATTTTGTGATCACAGTACATAAACAATGGATCATCCTTATAATGTTTAGGATTATGTTGCTATAATATATATATATATATATATATATATATATATATATTTGTTATTATTTCCACGACATGGATAATACTTCTGTAGAAAAAACATGCAATCAACATGCAGATAATCAAGTGTAATGATCACACATTCATCTATTTTATTCTGTTCGCTCGGTCTTCATGCCGAGAAGCATGCCTTCACAGCATGTATAGACTCAGCACAATGTACGTATGTTTAATCTTCACACTTTTTTGTACATTAAAACACTATTCACAACTGAAGTGGTCTAACACATCTTTAGATTATAGGTTCACTGAATTTTATTATTTAAATCTTCCTACTTTTAGTAAATTTGACTTATAAATGGATGAGAACTGTAATCTGGGCCCATGAGATGAATAAACATTTATTTAGTACATAGATGTACTAAATAAACATGTAATTTAATGTTGACATGCTACAATGCCATGCCATGCATTTGCTGCAGTAAGAGCCAAACATTTGCTGCAGTAAGAGCCAAACATTGTATTAGAGTGTTGCTTAACTGGTCATCATGATGGTATTTCAGTATTATGAAAACGGGACATTGTCAGCTGTGCTTGCATCGTAGGGTATGTCCTTCTTGACTGAAACAAAAGGTTTCCAAAAGCTGCAGTTACGACCAGAACAGCCATTAGAATTCCACCAAAGATCAACATTTCTACTGGGGGGAGTCTTCCTTTATCTGAAAGAAAGAATAACAGTTTGCAAAGAAGTGAACACTTTACTACCAAACCCAACTTTAAAAATAGTTATCATAAAACTGGAATTCTATTTTTCATGCTGTTTTAAACAGAGCAACAACATGGACTTCACCTTCCACTAGATGGTTGTGAAAAGGGAATATGCTGAATTTTGACATCTGGTACATATGCATACAGCATCATTGTACAGAGGCAGACCATTGATCCATGTAGCCCAGGGGTGGCCTAAAACATTCCTTATAGGATTAAAATCTATGGGTACTTCCACATGGATGGCTTCTAGTACTATCTATCAAAGGACATTGTGCAGCTATTTCGTCCTTCCTTCCTTAATGGATTTTCCAGGCATGAAAAAATACAGGATCAGCAGTGGAAAAACACAGGATAGTTACAAATAGAAGATGGCATTGTCTGGACTCTCCTCCATCAAAGAAATCAATGGCGTAATCTACAATTTTATTGTAGCTGGGATTGGACAAGTGAGTAGGACTGTGCACCGCCTCAGGCTGAATCCCCGAAACTGAGGTGAGCCAATCTGCTTCGGCACGCCTTGGGCCACTTCGGAGCGTCGCTGGGCCCTCCCACCATCCCAGGAAAGCTGGTGGTGAGTCCATTGGACTCACCTCCCTCTCCCCACTCACCTGCTGCCGCATCATTGCTGCTGCATCGTCACCGTCCACCGCATTGCCACCATCATCATTGCTTGCTGCATCACCCAATGAGAAAATGGCTCTTTACGGCTGCTGTAGGTTGTGGCCATAGATGTACTAAACAGAGCACCTGCGATATCTTGAAACTGCGACCTGATTCTCATTGGAGCACCGCGTTTCCTGGTTATGGCGGGCAATGCAGTGGCCAGCAACACAGCAGCTGGCGACAATGTGGTGGCGGTGATGCGGCAGCAGGTGAGTGGGGAGAGCGGGAGAGGGAGGTGAGTCCAATGGACTCACTGCTAGCCTTGATACCGGCTTTCCTGGTTGTCAGATGTATCATAAGGCTAGAGACCTTGTGGATTGAAAGTTGAAGAATTTGGGATTGTTTTAAGAAAGTCTGTTTCTCTGTGAGCTTATCATCTGTCTCTGTTTCCCACGGGAGTTTGCTAGCAGTGGCTTTGAAGTAGATAGTTTCCCTGGAAACAAGGAATATTTGGAAAAGGAGGGGGCCACTCTTACAAGCTGTCATATTGTAGTGTCATCAAAAGGAGGTTGAACTGTGCTGCCCTGTTGGCACATGGGTTTGGTTTCCAGGTCTGAGGACCTGTCTGTCAAGTGGCTTGGAATAAGCCAGGCCTCCAGTCTGTAAGAGGGGGGAGCAATGGGGAAGAACACTTGCTAGAGATCATCTTTCGACATTTGGCCTGAAACCCCTCGTGTTTGGATTCTACCTGTTTGGAGATTTTGGAAGCACTTTGTACATGCTTGCTTATCTGCTATTTGGACTCTGAATTTCTAAGGATTGTGCCACGGAAAGTGCTCTGAGGCTTTTCATGGACTTGTGTTTGCTCTGGCTTGTGTGGATGTGGCCTGCGAGAGCGCTTCCCACTGGAGCTAAAGTATGTGCAGGGGAAGTTTCCTACGCCAATGAGGTTCTCTGTTCTGGATTGAGTGTGTGTGACCTGTGAGAGAGCTTCTCCCGGAGCTAAAGTACATGCAGGGGAGGTTTCCTAGGCCTACGAAGTTCGTTCCTTGGGGTCTTGCTTACTTTGGTCAGCTCAGCGTTTCTGGCAGGCTGGGTATGATTAGTGTGAGACGGATCTGTCTCTGCCAGGCTCCAGACAGCCCTGTGCCTGGAGCACTTCCCTAGGGCTCTGGCCATGTTCCTGAAGAGTCAGCGTATGTGGAGTCTGGAAATGCTCAGATAGGATAGAGGCGAACCCTACACACCTCTCCCCCGAGTGATTGCCTAATGGATCACATCAAGACTGGAGCTTAAAGCTATATGACCGTTACCAGCTTTAAGTGGATGTATGCAAAAATGAAACCGTTATGCTTGTAACCGTGTGGTTTCATCAATAAAAGGAGTCTCACCGTCTTGAGTCTCTTGTCAGTTTGCCACAGTTTGTGAGGGGAAAGCCTGGGGATGGGCCTGCTCACGACACTGGGTGCCGACTGCACAGCTGACATCCAGGGACCTGCAAGGCCGAGTCGCCTCAGAGGGCCCAAATCTCGCCTCAGCTTTGGCCCTGCCTTCTTTTGTATATGGTCACTCTAGTATAGTGCCTGCAACTTTAACTGTTGTGATGAAGAGGGAATTTCACCAGGAACTAATTGCATACAAATGACACTGGCTGAAATTCCCTTTTCTCTACAACTATTAAAGTTACATGAGCCCTGTCCCCTTTTTCATATGGTCAGCCTAGGCAACCTAAGAGTGCAGGAGGGTGGGAAAAGAGAGGAATGGAGTGGCTGGAACACTGAACAGAAACACTCCACACTGCAACATTTTGTTGCAGGACCTCACATCAGATAGAGAGACATACAAATTAGATGCTTGTGTGCTGTAAAAGGAAGCTGCTCGTTATTGTTCACTACAACTTCATATTTTAAAGCACAAATTCATTGATCACTTACTTATGTTAGACTCTTCATTGTCTACCAGCTTCCGTTTTATAGGACCATAAGACACCATGTGATTAGAAAAAGCTGTGACTTCTCTTTTATTTCTGATCAGACTGTTGTCTGTGCAATTCTAGGAAAAATGCAAACTAGTCAATACGTGTGATTCTCCAAAACATTACAGCAGTTCACAATGCAAGTCAAAATCACTCTGGATTCTTTGAACTCACTAGTAAGAATTAAACTTTACATATTGGCCATGTTTTCCAACTCCAGTAGTGACAGCCACATTTAAGTAGATGTATGAATGTTTAGTCATTAATTTTCTTAACACACTAAGTAGGTCTATCAGAATAGATGTATAATCCTCCATTGTATTGCACTCAGCCTATGCACCAAAAGGAGAAAGGAAAATAGAGCCAGTGTGCCTGGAGGAGGGTGCATGTGTGGGTCCTACTGCAGGAAAATACTACTCAGCCGCATGGAAATCAATAGGGGCAGCCCAGTACTTCCTTTCATGCTACCTAACCATGATTAGTTGCCTTGAGTACCATTTTCTTGGTGGAAAGGCAGGGTACAAATCAAATCAAATCAATCAATAAAACAAGCTGAAACGTTATGTACCTTGATTCTTTTTTTATGTATCTCCTCTACCCTGAGCAAATGAGCAATGACTCCCATGGTGACCTAGCCAGAAAACCCCTAATGGTCCAATTGGTGGTGGTGGGGATGTTTGACTCACCATTTTAGAACCAATACTACTTGCGGTGGAGGCTGGTGGCTCTGATTTTGGTGAGACTATGAATCCATTCTGGGTTTTGGTCAGAACCAGCCAGAACTCTAAAGGAGGTATCCAAACTGCTGAACCTCAGCCACAAAATAGGTTCAGCACCTTAGATAGCTCTTTTAGAGTTCTGGCTGGTTCTGACTAAAACCCAGAATGGATTCATCGCCTCACCGAAATCAGAGCCACCAGCCTCCACTGACTACACCGTATAACATTTTCATTCTACGCTCTTTGGTTTAAATGGATGGGTTCTTGGTGGCATATGACAAATACTCTAAGATGCACTGCTATTATTTATCACATTGCCCAGAATTGTTTTAGAAGCCACCTAGAGCTAGCCTCCGATTTTGTTATAGTCTCCTTCCAAAATGTCACACTGACTTTTGATTTCATTCTACTCTTGCTTAGTATTTCAATCTGGTGACATTTTCAATATTACACAAGGAAAATAAATCCAATGATGGAGCTTTCTATCCACTACTACAATTACTGCATCTACTACTACATCTCTTTTCTTATTTTTTTAAAAAACCATAAGGATACTGAAGTTTATGCTATATTCATTCACTTAATATTCTATGATTCAAATACAAAAAGAATCTAAAAGAATGCTGTTTTGAAATAGCATATCATACTGCATCTGTTAGAAAGCCCTGTCTCAATTGATGAGATAATTTGCTAGTTGAATGCCAGTAAAGGTCACCTAGTTAAACTGTCACCAGGATTAAATACCATTTCAGACATTTTCATATGACATTGCATTATGTGTTTGAAAGAGTGCGATGATTCGGGAATCTGTAAACACGGCACATACACACACTCTAAACCTCCACAGCCACTCTTCTCCATTTAACCCCAAACCTTTCCCAGCAATTCCTTGTGCTATTGCAAGCTTCCAAGTCAGGAAGAGGAGGTAGCCACAATAGTCCCTGTATGCCAAATGACAGTTCCTCAAGCGCGGCTCTGGCAAGACAGGAACTCCTTCATCCTCCTCTTCTCTGCCTTGTTGCTCAAGGTTACCCACAAGGTGCCAGCCTGAGGTCTTGACTTCTCACAAGACCTCAGAGGTAGAATTTATTCATCAGGAGAAAGCCTTGAATGAACCCCTAAAGAAGAGCACCAGTCCTGACTAACAAATGATGAGGTGATGGTGGATGTTGGTTGGTTCATTCTACCTATGGTGGAAAGGGAAAGGACTGGTTCAGGCATCCGTGATGTACATCACTTGATGACTCATAGCTGTATGAAGTGACTCCAGTTAAAACCACTGTGCTGAAGTTGATATGTGGTGAAATGATGGACGCATCTGCAGTGTTTGATCTCGGACAGCTCATTTGCATCTTACAGTTTCTACACGACATAGATCATGTGATTAACATGCATGGGTGATCCAGTCCAGAGATGCATTGAATGGGGTGAGAGTAATCAAGAATAAAAATCTGTGTCTGAAGAGCTAATTAGGGAGATTTAAAAGTGGTGTGTAAGTGAGGGGTTGATATGCCCCACTGGCGGAATCCTCCTCTGAAGAGGAGCTGGAGCTCCCAGAAACAATGCCAAGGAGTCAGTCATGTCAGAAAATCTGGGGGAGCCTGGGTTCTCAGGGAGATCATTGCTAGTCTGCCCTTGCAACAGGAGGGAAGTTCTGCTTCTGAGACATAGGCTGGGTGACCACCAAGCTCCCAAGAGTGTGGCTGCCTCAAGAGGCAGGCAAGTAGGGCTCCTTTGAGAACAAATGTTCAATTACAAAGAGGACACTTCAGAAGGAAAGGACTCCCCAGGATCAAAATCCTCCTCCTGAGTAGGACTTTTGCCAGAGCAGAGGGCGAGTAAGACACTGCAGCTGAGCCCTGGTATATGAATCTATGTAAACCTTCAATTTCAGCCTAGCCATTGCTGGAACAACATTGTTCTACTAGCTCTAGTGCCTTGTTTCTTGTTTTCCTGACCTTGCCTTGTGATTGAACTTCTGTTCTACTGATGCTTGGACTCCTGCTTGACTCTGCTTCTGGAGTGTGTATTGTATCTGGCTGCTTCATTATGCTTTGACTTTTGCCTGTATCTTGACTACTTGAAGGCCCATAGCCAGCCTAAATGTTCTGAGAGGGGGCTGCCAAAAAGATGGGGGGGCAGTTTATTTGGTTTGCAGGTCTTTTAAAGACAAAATTGTAAACTGTTTAAATTATTTCTTTGTAAAAAAGTTTAGGGGGCAGGGAAAATTTAGGGGGGGGGGGGGTGGAGGGCCCTAGTCCAGCCCTAGCTCCAGGCCTGACCACTATAACACACGGGACTGAATCCTTTGGGCTTGACCATTTGCCTGCTTTCTTGCCTTGCCTTTGGGGTTGCCCCTTGATTTGCCCTATGTCTGAGTTTGATTTGTTTATAGCAGAACTGGGTGCTGAATCCTCCTATCTCACAATCCATCTCCAGTCACTTCCCTCTGAGGCAGACTCACTTCTGTTGGGCACTGAGGGATAGATAGGGAGAAACTTCAGCACTGCCTGCCCATGCATCCAGCTTACACTTTAAGCCCACAATTTTGTACCTTGCTTACCTGGCAGTAAGTCCCATTGAACTCCATGGAGCTTACTTCTGAGTAGATTGCTGTGCAAATTGCCTCTTGTCACCAGCATTGCATGTGACTAGGACAGGCCTGTGTTTATAGACTCAGGTCTCCCACTGACATGTGTAATTCCACATTGAAAAGTGTTAAATAACTTGCTATTTAATCAGCAAAAGCTAAGACACACTGCTAGAAGCAAAAAGCCATCTTTAATATTTCCTTTTTATCCCCTGTTACAGTAACACATCAGAACCAAAACAGCCAAGAAAAGAAACTAAATAAGTATGTCTTTAGCTCAATGGCTGGCATCATACAACAACCCATACTCAAAGGTGAGTATGACTCGTTTACCAGATCAAAATAGCCCACTGTGGCTTAAATAAGCAGCACATGCCAGATAGGATTTGAATATTCATCGCCCAGCCATGCAAGCCTGGGCAGCAGGGGTTGTGCGAGGATTAAACAACCCTTGTATAACCCTAAAATGTGCCATGGGTTCACATGACGAGCTGTGGCTGGACAGTGAATATTTAAAATGGCCACTGGCATGTGTTGCAGCCCACCATGCCTTAAATAAAATATGGTGGGCTATTGATCGTGTAAGCCAATCCTGTGGGTTGAGTTTGGTTGCCGTTGAACTGTGCATAGTTATTGAACAATGGCTCATTGTGTTCTCTGAACCCAGCCACGTTAACAAACCATGGTTTGTTAACCATGAACAACCCACAGTTCTTAACCTAACAACAAAGCATGGGTTATCTTCACGGGCGGTTTGTGGTTAACAAACCATAGTTTGTTATGAAGCTGGGTTCACACAACACAGCAACCCATGGTTCAATAACAACCCACACTTGAGTATGGGTTGTCATGCTGGGTGAACACAGTCATAATCTCACCATTTTATCAAATGTTCCCTCACTGATCAACAAGTTTTAGTTTATTAATTTGTTAATTAAATCCTACAGCCTTTACTTTAACCCACAGAACTTTCTTGTTAGTTCTTGATCAGTCTGCTTGCGCCTGATTATATCCAAATATAAAGTTTAGCAGGGTAACTGGAATGATATTAAGCCAATTTTCACTCCTTAATTGATTGTCATACAGTCACAATTGTGCAAGTTCTGAGCTATAAAAGACTAGCAACACATATAGCATGCAAAATAAAATATAATATCTGAATAACCAGTAAAATGGCTTACTTCCTATATTAGAGCTGACTAAATATTCACAAATATTCAACTACTTTATTTAAATTTTGGATAGAAAAACATGCAAAAGCTAATTCGCACTGTTAGAAAGAAAGGCCATCTTCAATATTTTCTTTTCATTCCCTACTACTGTAACATGCCAGAACCAAAAAAGAGCTTCAAATCTGAATTAAAAATTTGAATGAATGAATCATAGAATTGTGGCGTTGGAAGGGACCATCAGGATCATCTAGTCCAGGTTTTCCTGTCACATTTTTCTGCAATGTGCAGGAAAACCAGTGAAACCATCCATGAGAGGTGGCTGCCCAGCCTCTTCTTCAAAACCTCCAGAGATAGAGAACCATCAACCTCTGTAGGTAGACTGTTGCACTGTTGTACAGATCTTACTGTCAAATCTCCCCTTCTATTTAATTGAAAACTAGATAGCTGTAACTTAGACCCATCATTTGGGGTCCAATTTCTTTAGTAACAGAAAATTGTGAATGTGAACTTTCTCCATAAAAAAAAATCAAAATTTGAATGGTTTATGTATCTTCTGATTTGTTTTGAGTGTGGCAGGCATAAAGACTGTAATTCTATATACCGTTACCTGGTAGTAAAAGCCATTGAACACAATGGGGCCTACTTCTGAGCAAACATTCACAGGATTGTGCTGCTTAGCTCATAACATTCCTATACTGTCACTTTTTAAATACCATTGCATGTAATCTATCAAATACTATCAGATACAAAATAACATTGCATGCTATCTTCTGTCAAATACCAAGATATATTAACTATCAAATACTGAAGGCGTAATCCTATGCATGTTTGGACTGCAAAAAGTCATATGACTCCCAGCCATGATGGGAGTTGTAGGACTTTTTGCTGTCTAAGTATGCATAGGACTGCGGCCTAAATATGGGTGCATGGCATCTGTCATATATATTTTTCCAAACAAATATGGAGGTGAATTTTTGGGAGCAAAGTAACTTTACCTATACTATTCAGCACCAGTTCACATATTATGTCCCCTGGTTGATCAACTTACTGGTTTGCAAACAGCAGCGATACTATGACAAATCTGAACTGTGCAGTGTAAGAAAACATGGTTGTATGAGATGCCAACGAATTTGAACATTTGGATCCTAAACGTTGCTTCTTCACCTTCTCCGTTTGTTATTACAGACAGGGTTTCATCTTTTACAATTTGTGGGCAGCTATGCAGGTGAAAAAACAAAAACAGGTGATTACATCAAAAGCCAGTATCTCTACAAATGGATGAATACACACACACAAGAAGGATAGACAACTTAGGCCCCCAGCATGATGGCCATGGACATAAATGAGCCCTTGCTAGCATCTCACCCATGTTTACCTATAGACTTTTTCCGTTAATGTAGATGAGGTGGCCATTCTGTTTTCGTTTGTTATGGTGACCAGATCGCCCGGGGGTTTCCTAACCAGGAAAACTGGGGCGATCCAGGCTGACTGGGCCCCCGGGGAGATTGTCCTGGATTCCAATCAATTCTAAAATGTCCTGGCTGGTTGGTCATAAATCCCGGATTCGGAGTCTCAGAAATTCAGACCTCCAAAATGGTGCCTTGAAGCTGCTCAGAGGAGCAGCAACAGCAGAGAAAAACACAGATCCATTTGCCGCTTTTTCCAGAGCACCGCTGCTGCTCCACCGGCTCAGATGAGTCACTCACCATGACTCACCCTTCTTGTGCTGGCTGAGGCTGCATAGATAAAGAACAACAGCAGCAGGGAAAAGCACATGTGCTCTTCTCAGTCTGCATGAGAGTCCCATGCACTGCGAAGGACTTTGTGGCCAGAGCTTTGGGGTAAGCGTTGGAGCCCCTAGGTTGTTTGTGGGGGAAGAAAGAGAGTTTTGTAAGGTGTAGGTAAGTAGGGGGGAGGGGGGAGGGGAAAGGAAAGGAAAGGAGGGAGGGAGGGAGGGGTGAAAGAAAAAATCATCCTTCTAATATCCATTTCCTTGGATTTGGGTTGCAAGCCTCAAATCTGTTACTTGGAAGTAAATTGTAGTGAATTTAAGATGTCTGGATTTACAGTTGTGGATGTTTTAATTTAAAATTCCACTTTGCAAAAACGTGAAGTAGCTTTCCTTGTATACAGTTGTGTTATGTGTGTAGAAAAATATTTCTCAATTAAAAAGAAAGAAAACTACAGAAACATTATTTTGCAACAAAGCACAAAAGCAAATTTTCATTTTAACTGAATAAAATACAGTAAAGGAGATGTTCATTTGGATTTAAAAAACAAAAACAAAAAATATAATGTAAGGGCACGATCCAGTTACTATAAACACTTTTAGCTACCTAAACTTATGCATGTTAATTAGAAATAATTTCCATAGAACTCACTGGAACTTACTTCTGAGTAGACATGCAGTAAGTCCCATGGTCTGAAGTGGAGCTTGCTCCTAGGTAAATGTGCCGGGAAAAGCAGGCATTTAATGTTCTCCCATTGAAACCAATGAGATTGTAGAACCCTGTGCATGTTTGCTCAGACATAAGTCTCACTGTATTCAATGAGTCTTACTCCCAAGTAGGCATGCATGGAATTGCAACCTTAAAAGTACTTAACTTTTATTGGATCATGTCTTTAATTTGGGCTGGGGGGGGTTGCCTTTTAAATATGTCTAAGAAAAGCAACATTATTATCATTGTTGCTGTTATTTACAGTTCATTTTGATCTTGTCAGCTAGTGGCACCGAACATGAACAGTCCATATTCTGCTAGAGCCACCACTTGAACACAAAGTAGATGGCTACTTTGAACAATATATTTTAATATTAATATTCTATGGTAGCTACTTGGGCAATTGGGGTGGGGGTAAGTCTCCGTATTGAATTCTCCTCTAGCTTTTGAGAACTAGTGGAGAAATGTAATATAGTATCATTTTCCTGTTTGATTACTTAAATTGTTCTTTGCCTATTATTTATTTGCAGATGCTTAAGTGCTTTAGGCTGCAAACCTATACTTACCTGGGAATAAGTCCTATTTAATTCAATATAATTTATTTCTGAGTATGCACACATAGGATTGTGCTGTTAGATAACTAAAGCTTAGATAGCTTTCTTCCTTTCCCTCGACCTTTACATATTGCTCAGTTTTTTAAAAAATCCTAGCCCCCCTCCCCCCCAAATGGTCCCGGTTTTGTGGATCCAGAATATGGCCGCCTTATGGGCGGCCTTTTTTAATTTTTTAATTTTATGTTTTTAGGGGGAATCTGCTTTGGTGGGGCGCTTCGCACAGCTGGAGAACGGCCAGCCAGCCTTTTCCCAGCCAGGAGAAGCCGCACATGGCGGGCAGGCAGCCTTTTTAATTTTTTTATTTTATGTTTTCGGGGTGGGTGGGTTAGGGTTCGGGGACAACAAAGAGGTCAACAAACTTTCTGCTTATAAGCAGCAGTGGATTGTTCGCTTTTTAATCATGAGAATCACAAGCAGGACACGGTGCAACACACAGCACCCTTCCTCTCCTGTTCCCCCTCAAGTGGTGCACACACAGGTTCACTGCCTCAGTTACTAGAGGTAGCACATAGCCATCAGGAATAGTAGCCATTGACAGCTTTCTCCTCCAGGAAATTGTTTAACCCCTTTTAAAGCCATCCAAATTGGTAGCTATCACTAAGTCTTGTGCTAATGAATTCCACAGTTTAACTCTGCACTGTGTGAAGAAGTACCTCCTGAATTGGCCACCAGTTGTCCTGAATTTCCTTAGGGTGACCAGACGTCCTCTTTCCTCCGAACAAGTCCGGAAATGGGGTGCCAAAATGGCGTCCAGGGGGAAATCAGCTGATTTCCTGGAAAGTCCGGGAATTAGGCAGATCCCTGCGCCATCCGGGGCCTGTTCTTTGATAGTGTAGGCCAAGAACAGCCCCTGATTGGTGCTGGGAAGGGGCTAGAACGACGCGTGCCCGTACTTCCGGGTATGTGTTATACAGCTCCTCCCATCATCCGGGGCTTGTTCTTGGCCAGCGTGATCAGCAGGCCAAGGAAAGCACCGTTGCGGGAAAAAGGCTGGATGACACGTACCTGGAAGTGCAGGCATGCGTTGTTCTAAAGGGCCATATCGCGGAGAGGGAGGGTGGGGGGTGAAAGAGCTCTCTTTCTCCCCCCCATCTCCCTGATTCTGCCCTTTATTTTGCTAAAGGTCTGGATCACAGAGAAGGAGGACTGGGGGGGGGAAGAATTCTCTTTCTCCCCCACACCCTCCCTCTCCGTGATCCGGCTCTTTATTTTGCTAAAGGTCTGGATCACGGAGAAGGAGGACTGGGGGGGGGGGGTGAAAGAGCTTTCTTTCTCCCCCCCACCCTCCGTCTCCGCGATCCAGCCCTTTATTTGGCTAAAAGTCTGGATCACGGAGAAGGAGGACTGGGGGGGGGGGTGAAAGAGCTCTCTTTCTCCCCCACACCTTCCCTCTCTGTGATCCAGCCCTTTATTTTGCTAAAGGTCTGGATCATGGAGAAGGAGGGCTGGGGGGGTGAAAGAGCTCTCTTTCTCCCCCCCCCTCGGTGATCCGGCCCTTTATTTTGGACATCATACCTCCCAACTCTCTCCCTGTCTTGTCCTGCTCTCGGGAGACTTGTGGGAAAACAACCAGATGGTGAAGGCAGTAGTAGCAGCGCAGGCCGTGATGAAGGGGTAAGTGTGGGCAGGGCACGTGGTGATGGGCGGGTGGGCGCGGCATGGGCGTCAAGCGGTGCGAATGATGGGGCGTGGGCAGCAGGGCGCATGGCATGGGCGGGCGGGAGGCAAGCGGTATGCGATGCAGGCAGGTTGAGGTCCCGCAGGGTGGGCGGGGGTGCAGAGCGTGGGTGCAGCGGGCGGGGGGCAGGGAGCGGGCAGTCCTTGGTTGAGTGTGTATAGGTGTTTGGTTGGTTTTGCCCATGTGAGTGTGTGGATTTGTATTCTTGTTATTTTTATTGTTGTTATTATGCCTTGGGTGAGTATGTGGGTAGATGTATTGTTTATATGATTTTATGTTTTGCCTTGGGGTGTGTGTGCATGTCTGTGTGTAGATTTATTATGTTGATGAATGTTATTGGGTAGCTGGCTATGGATTATTATTATTATTATTTTGCCTTTGGTGTATGGGGGGGAGGGTTTTTTTAAATTGTTTTGGAGAGGGTGTGGGTTTTTTCCACTTTGGGTGAGTGTGCAGGGGGTGAAGATTTAATTATTATTATTATTTTGCCTGTGGTAAGCATGTGTGAGGTATGTGTGGATTATTATTACTATTATTAATTATTATTAATATTTTACCTTGGGTGTGTATGTGTGTGATTGAATTTTTATTTTTGCCTTAGGTAGGTGGATTCCTCACCATCAACAGCACCATTGGTTTTTAAGCATAGCCCACAGTGAACTATGATATCTCAGCTACAAAGGGAGGTGGGATGTTTGGAAGAATTGCGTTGTCAATTGTGTGATGTGTGGATTGGGAAACTGGCATGGTGATTCTCTGATGTTAGTTATTTTTTTAGCTGAGAAATCCTAGTTCACTGTGGACAATGCTTAAAAGTTACATTCTTCGTCATCCATAACTTACATCAGAGAATCTCCATATGCCACTTTTGTTTTTAAGATATGTGTTTGTAAGATAAACATGGAAAGTGGTGATGTACTCCTGCCCCTTCTTTTCCCTTTTTTCCCAACTGGCTGCATTTCACAACAGTAAGGTGGTTTAATTGTAGGAGATGTGCAATGATATCTTACTTTATTGTCTTTTAGATTCTGTTCTGGTCTATAATTCAGTAAAAACTTTGTAGAAAAGCATTCAGAATGCCAAAAAGAAAGTGTAAATTTCTGATACATTGACTGTCTTACTTGTTCTTTATTTCAGTAAGTTTAACATTAATGTATTATGTAGAACATATTTGTCTTAATTGTGAGGTATGAAATTAGACATGTGACCAAGGCGACGCCCCCTTGGGGGCGGTCATCTCAAGATGGGCCCGCCTTGGGGGCAGCCATCTTGTCCTCCTTTTTGGTTTCCAAAATATGGTCACTCTATCCTAGCTGCTACCCTTACCTTCTGGAAAGAGAGCACTTGGAGCAAAGCGTAACACCTTCTACCAAGTCAGGCCATTGTTTTATTATCTAGCTCAGTCAGTGGAGGCTGGTGGCTCCAAGGGAGGTGAATCACTTGTTCTGTATTTGTGTGATTTTAATATGAAGATGTTATGTTTGTACAGAAAGTAAAGTTAAATGTTAATTTCAGATACATTGAATGTCTCACTTGTTCTTTATTTCTGTGATTTTTAATATTAAGGTAGCACATGTTTGTCTTAATTGTGTGCTGTGAAATCAGACATGTGACCAAGGCTATGTTCGGGTGGGCACGCCCCTTGGGGCTGGACCCGCCCCCTGGGGGCCGGACATGTTGGTGGGCACACCCTCTTTGGGCGGCCATTTAAGACCTGGATTTTGGTTTCCAAAATCTGGTCACCCTAGGTTTGTACCATTTCAGCCTGCAAGTGAGGATTCACATCAGTGCTGGCTCCAGGCTTTTGAGGGCCCTTGGGGAAGACACCCTCATCAGGCCCCCTCCTTCAGTAAGTCTGCCTACTCATCACCACTGTTACCAGCTGCTCTTGCTCCCTCATCCTCTTTCCCATCGTGCTTTGCTTCCACATGCTTGCTTTGACTGGCAGAGAGCTGGTGAGCAACTAAGCAGTGAAATGTACTGCTTCTCTTTCTCACCATCACCACTGTCTGGGCCAGAGTGAGAGGCAGGTGAACAAGGAGGCTGCAATGGTGAAGAGCAGGAGCAAATCCAGGGTGGGGCTTTTATTAGTTGGCCCTTGCTGGGATGTGGGTTCTTGGCAGGTGCCGACCATGTCATCCTTGAATATTCTTGATAAAAAAATAAATTCTCCATGCAGGGTGAAAGATTCTAGTCTACTCCTTCCTCCTCACATCTTGGTTTTCTATGTGCAGGGGGGTTGTATGAAGAATATTCAATCACATGAGCCTCTAGCTGCAGCGGGAAATGTTTCAATCCAAAATAGATTTACTGCTTGATGTGCTGCTTGTAAGAAATAGGCCTCTGGCTCCTTCACTTTAGAGATGAGGAAACGGTAAACAGTCTGAATTCTACATCCTTTGCCAAATCAACCCTTAACTAATATAACTTCCTTCAGTGTGTGTTCTAGTACTTTCAATGACAATAAGGTATAGGAGCATTTGATATTGCTAGTGACACAAGTAATTGCCTAAACTATTATCAGAATTCGTTTTTAGTGTCCCACAGGGCTGAATGATAAAAACCCACCGGTGTACATTGTTATCAGCTATGCGTACACTCAACCTTCAAAAACATAGCTTTGTGTTCATCTCAGAGCCTCTCTCTCTCTCTCAGCAGCCTCATAGCATAAAAAAAGGAAAGCAAAAAGGGAGAAGGGCTAATTGCAATTATGTGGTAATTTATACCTCACCATGCTCAGCTAATATATTTTCAGAATATGCCATTCAGTTTACAATGGTGAGGCACTAACCTCTCTTTAATAAACGAATATTGAACAACATAAACCGGATCCTTTGTAGGGGTTGACCAGCAGTTTTCAAGCCTAATTATTAAGTTCCCTGGAACCTGCCAGACAAGGGGAGAGAGAGCGAGAGAGAGAGAGAGAACATAAATAATCAATTTTAAAGTCAGTATTAATGCACAATTGTATGTATGTGTTTTTATGTAAACTGCTTGGAAAGCCTGTGATGTCAAGCAGCATAGAAACCACTTAAAACAAACAAAATGTACACCTGTCCAAAAGCAGACAGCTGAGCCCAGTACATAAAGAAAAGATGCTACCCATTGCCACAAATGAAACTCTCTCAAAAAGAAGTTTAGCTTTAAACAGCCTCCCCACAGTGGAAACAGATTACCATTAAATGAATCCTTGGAAGGCATTCTACACTAGCAAAATAAAAAATGAGAAAGAAAGAGAAAATGAAAGGGGGCACAGAGAGAGTGCTTAGGCAAGAATAAGTATGCTGACAATTCTAGTATTGTATTCTGCAGTGAAATCTACAGACCATATTTGTGGTGTTGTTAATCTGAACATTTTAGAGAGGGAGGAAAGACCTTTTCAGTGAAGTTTATAAAGTTATGAACAGTGTAGAAAGAGACATTTTTCTCATCTTAGGGCTAGTTTTTAGAAATATATTTGATGATCTTCCAAATAAATGGATCAGAATGTAAGTATATCATAGGCAAGTTGCAATGACTATGAAATGATCTCAGATTCATTTTTTCATTTTTACTTCTTAGGAATCTTGGCTTGTACTTGCTGGGGTGCTATCACCTTGTCTTTGCTATCTATTCACCACCTTGACTCCCAGATCTTTGAGGGACTCATTAACTCGAAGTACCATTTTAACTTTGACAAATACGTTGTCCCCTAGAGTCAGAAAAGGAATAGTAGTCCACATGTCTTCAAAATATTGGTCCTTATACAGCATCATAGACACAGAGAAGTTCCCATCTTCAGTATTTAGTGTAATGGTCCTGTTAAACAAAGATACATAAATGCACCGTTTGTACCAAGCTGCTGAATGACACAATTGCCCTGATAACTTCATATAAGAACAATTTTTAAAATGCTCAAACAACATTAATAAACGTGTGTATCATCTTGCGATTTACTGCTGACGTCTAAGCATGTGTCAGCTATAGAAATTACAACACCGGCATTGCAGAGCATTTACACCCATGGGGCAGGCTAACAGACAAATGCTTAGGATCAGGTTGCAAGGAATGCAGGAACTCTAGTGACCAGATGACACCCTTGTTAAGTGAGATTGCAACTTTGTTTTCTGGCTCATGTGATCTCAATAGCTGCACAACAGACAGAAATTCAAATGATGAAGCTTTCACCAGTATGGTGACAGGAAAAGCTTCAATAAATGGGTTTCCAGTGCTAGCCCCAAGTTTTGGTGGGCCCTCAGCAGATACCCAACTTCGCCGACCCTTGATGCCGGCTCTGTGTATTTCTGCCTGTCGTGCACAAAAGCTGTAGTGATGAAAACGAGTTGATATCTCTTAACCAGGATAGGCCCACTCTTCTCAATACAACAGTCTCAGATTGTTACATAAGAACATAAGAAGAGTCATGCTGGATCAGGCCAAAGATTCATCTAGTCCAGCATCCTGTTCACACAGTGGCCAACCAGCTGTTGACCAGGGAACCACAAGCAGGACATCATGCAACAGCACACTCCCACCCATGTTCCCCAACAAACAATGTATACAGGCTTACTGCCTCTGATACTGGAGGTTGCACTTAGCCATCAGAATTAGTATCCATTGATAGCCTTCTCCGCCTTACACTTCAGCAAGGCTCACTATTTATGTAGCATAATGGAGTGCAATGATTAAGCCAATTTTGTCCAGTTGCCTCTCAAATGACTTTAATTCAGACACATTGTTGAGTCTAAGAAAACAACAACAACCTTACCTGATATCAACACTGATTTTATTTTCTCCATTAGGCTGCTGTACCATGTAATTAATAGGGTATCGGCAGGCAAATGTGATATTGATAAAAGTTCTTGTGATTACATCAGAGAAGTTGTTCTGAATAGTGTTGGTGAAAATAATATGAGCACCATCTGAATCCTGCAAGTCAGTAAAAAAAAAACACTCTAAGAAATCCCAAGTCCTAGGTTTTATTTATTAATTAAAATGTCTCTTTGCTACTTTTTAGTCAATAGCCTTTCAAGAATAGGTGTAAACACATTTTTGTAAACCGCCCAGAGAGCTTCGGCTATGGGGCAGTATATAAGTGTAATAAATAATAATAATAATAATAATAATAATAGGCATACCCTAATGTCTCAAGCAATAAGTGCCAAATTGATGGGCCACTGGGTAGGGATCCAGAGGGGGATCCAGATGCAGCAGTCACAGTCCTCCGGGTGCCCTCTGGCTGCTCCACTGCCCTCCACTGTGCACCACACTTCAAAGAGGCCAGGAGGAATGGCCCCGAAGGCTACTATCGCTGCTTAACCCCCTCCTCCGGGCAATGTCACTACAAAGCCCCACTAATGCTGGGGCTTGAGGAACATTTCCTCATTCTCTCCCCCACCCACGTACACCTGCAATGTCCCTCCTGTGGTCAGGCAAGTGGAATGAAGAGTAGGGCATCAGTGTCTACAGCGTTTAATAAATAAATGAATAAAAATAATGTCCTTTTATGACTGAGTATTCAATAAATGTTCACCTTTTTTTAAAAAATCACACTCTAGTGAAATGTGCTGTGCACGCCTATACCTTCAGGAAAGTGTACAATACAACATTTAAAATCATTTTAACAACAGAGTTAAATGTAGAGCAACAAGATACATGACAGTGGACCAACAATCAGCTCCTCATTAGTAATCCTTAAAGGCAGAACAAAACAGGGACATCTTCACTGATCACTGAAAAACAAACAACGCAGGAACTCGTCCCGTGTTCCCACCAATATAGCCTCACTTCGTGGTGGGTCATAGAGCTGACCTTCAAAGGCAGATCATCAAGTACAGGCTGGCTCATGTGGAAGTGGGCAATCTTTCAGATTGATCGCAAAATAACATGGTGGCAGTGCGTGTTTTGTTTCTGGCTATTGAAAGTGTTACTCAACCAACTAGAGCTCTTGGCAAGGTTAGGAAACTTCCCTCAAACATGTAGATGTTTTACAAAATACTCCCTGAACAGAACCTAGGGATAGAAGAACCAGAGATTCCCCTAACTCCACTTCATTGTTCAGTTCTTCTCACTCTCATTCTTGTTTGTAACCCTTTTTCTTTTCATCCAAATGGGGAAAATGTGCATTTTTGGTGACTAAAGTGTGAAAATGTATATTTTTAAATGCTCATTTTAAAATGTGCACTGTTCATAATGTGCATTTTTGAATGCAATTTGAGAATTTGCAAAGGGTTGTTTTGAAGGGGGGGGAAAGCTCTTGTGGAATTGTGAATGGGGCAGGTTAAAATGATTTGCAAACAGAAACAAAATTCACCTGCATTCCTAGCAGAGCCCCAGATATGGTACAATTCCTAACCCTGTCTCCTTTCTGCTCTTCCAGTTCAAAGAAAGGGGAATGGAATTAAGAACCACACATGTAACCTTTGTAGACAGGTCTGATATGGAGTTTCGGGTGGGCAGGGGGTAGGCACTAGAGATCTCTGCAGGCTGACTTTGTCCTGAGCCCCTGGTCTATGAAGGAAAACCGAAGTAACTCCCCATCGAGAACAGGTACAGAGAAAATATATGAAAAATATTAAAATCACAGCAACTCCTTTTGCATATTACCATTCTTGTTCCACAGTCCGTGAAGTTGGTCCTAATGCTAAAGACATAGAGGTTTCCTACTTTAGTGCCATGGCATTCTGGGTCATTAAGGTGCAAATCAGAGATCTGCAATGAAGCAAAGCTTGTTTTTAATAATTTTACACTGAAATGATTAACACCATCTTATATCAAGTTTATAATTGATCTAATCAACATATCCTGGGTCCTAAAACTTGACATTACATTTGAAAGTATAGCAGCATTTTATGCTAGAATCGCCTCCTTTACCTATTCCTGTGCCTTTAATGGCTGTATGATAGCCAGAAATTCAACAGGCCAACATTTCCCAAGCAGCACTTTTGAATCTGAACTTTTGCCCGTTGTATAGTTGTTAAAATCAGAGGAGCCCCGCCCAAAGAAAACAGCACACTTGTCTGCAAAAGGAGGGTGGTGGGTGACTGATCAGGACCACTCTTACAAGCAGAGGGTGCTACTCCCACTATCAGAAACAGTATGCGCATGTCCACCTATTGCTGGGGAACATGGGCAGGAGGGTGCTGTTGCACTGATGTCCTGCTTGTGAGTTTCCTAGGGGTAGCTGGTTGGCCACTGTGTGAACAGAATGCTGGAGTAGGGGGACTTTGGTCTGATCCAGCACAACTCTTCTTATGCTCTTAACATTAAAACTGCAGTCCAAAGCAAAACATGTCATCCTGCTGTGCTTTTTGCTTAGGCAACCAAGACATTTAAAGGCAGCAGACAGCCAGGACAATGGATTTGGTATATTTGCATGAATTGCAGATTGGAATTGACTATTGGGAATTCACTGAGGACTCAACAACCAATTTGGTAGTGTGAGCAAAACCTTCTTCCAGAAGTCACCTCCTCTGAATATAATCTCAAATATTTCAAAAGCACATGGAGGAAAACTGCAACAAAAAAGATTTGGATAAATGATGTTTCAATGTGTTCCGGCTATAAAAGACAGAGATGGTAAGAGTTATTACTAACAATTCTCATCAGTGCCTCTACTTCAGCCTTGCCCAAACTGGTGCCCCTCCAGCTGTGTTGTAGTCCAAAACACCTGGAGGGCACAAGGTTGGAGAAGGCTGCTCTAGTTTATAGCATTGTAATAAGAAACTAGAAAGCATCCAGATTAAAAACAACGATGCAAACAAATAAGTGGGGCCTGCAAGAAAATGTTGCAGTGTCAAGTGCTCCTGTTCAGGGTCCTAGCCAGCCAGTTGTACCCTCTGCAAGGATAGTCTACTCCCTCTGCCTAGAACCAGCCCTACCATTAGGCAAAATGTGGTGACTGCCTCAGACAGCAGAGCTAGGGGGCAACAGTGACAGCTTCCTTGCTGTGCCTAATGAACTCTCCAGCTGTCCCCCTGTTGGAGGACAGAGCTGTGTATGCAACAAACTTGTCCTGGGCCCATTAAACTAGCCTGCTGCCTCCACTATGGTGAAGGGCTTTATCCCATTGCCAATGTTGAAGTAAGTGTCAACTGCCAGTCCAGTCAGTTTCCGTACATGAACTGTGGAGGGAGTTCCATTTTGTCATTCGCCTCAGGCAGCAAAATGTCTTGGGCCGCCCCTGCCACACATTTTCTTCCCTGTCAGCCAGCCAGCCAGTATTCCTTGCCTACTGAGCATGCTCAGTCCTCATTGGGCTGTTTGGGTTCCCCTCCCTAAAAGATTTTTTGTAGTTCTGCAGTCCCCAAACCTGCTGATACCTCCTCCGTGTACACATATGGTGACCTTTTGGTTACACCAATGAACTTCAGAAACAGAGGGAATTCCCTCCAATTGCAGCGATTTTATTTATTTATTTATTTATTTAAAACAATGAAAGCAATGCACTTACTAATATTGGTGGGTTCTTGGATAGGAAGAATGTACTTGGGATTTCTACTTCAATCAGGTCCTTGGTACAGATGATGGTCTCATTGATTTCTGTGTACATAATAAAAGTGCTGCTTGTTAAACGGAGAATGCCTGATCTCTCTCTCTCTCTCTCATTTCTTAGATGGCTTTCTCAAAACAAAGCAAAAAAAAAAAAAGAATACTCAGGGTAACTTACAATAGGATTAGAACATACCGGGCATTCTCCAGTGGTGGCATAGCGCTAGTGCTGAGGACAGTGCACTAGTGTTGGTTTATGCTGACACAATGCCATTAGCACTCGTGCTGTGCCACCATTGGATTCTACCCACACGATTTAAAACACTTATAACAATTATCCATTAACATACAACCACTCCATAAAACTGAAACATCAGTGATAAGAGGGACAATGTCATGGCTGGGCGCCTGCTGTGGGCCCACACCTCAGCAGAGGCCTACTGACAAGTGCCCCCTAAAGCTGCTCCTCCTGTTCACCACTGCAACCTTATTCACCTGCCTCTTCATGTGGCTCTGGCAATGACAGTGATGAGAAGGAGGAGCAGTAGATTAGGGTGACCAGATAAAATCCAGGTCAGGGCTCATGTAACTTTAACAGTTGTAGAGAAAAGAGAATTTCAGCCAGAGTCATTTGTATGCAATTAGTTCCTGGTGATATTCCCTCTTCATCACAACAGTTAAAGGTGCAGGCACTATACTAGAGTGACCATATACGAAAGAAGACAGGGCCCCTGCAACTTTAACTGTTGTGATGAAGAGGGAATTTCACCAGGGACTAATTGCATGCAAATGACCCTGGTTGAAATTCCCTTTTCTCTACAACTGTTAAAGTTACAGGAGCCCTGACCTGGAATTATCTGGTCACCCTTCAGTAGATGCCATTGCCTACTTGCTCACTGGCTCTCTGGCTGTCAAGCAAGCACATGGTAGCAATGAGGAGAAAGAGGATGAAGAGAAATAGAGCTGGTAACAATGGTGGTCAGAAGGTGGACTCACTGAAGGAGGGGTCCCATTGAGGGTGCCAAGCCCAAGGGACCTAAAAAACCTGGAGCTGGCACTGAGTGATAACTATAAACAGTTTGGCTGATACATTGAATGGGATGGATTTCCAAAGAAAATGAATAATTATTCTTACAGGACATTTTAGAATTCTCACTGATTGCACTTAATGAAAATGTTTGCCTATTCTGTGGCCTACTTGAATGCCTGGCATTTTTATTATCAAAGTTAGAGCCCAAATCATGCATGCTGGCTGCCATTCTGAACTCACTTATGTACAGAACTAACTCCGCCCCCCCCCCCAACATAGCTAGTTAAAACAGGTTTGCTCATTGAACACTTCCCCCTGCAGTTACAATTTGCCAACACTGGGAGAACCCTACTTGGATACGTGGGATCATATTCCCCAGTTTCAACCTCCATCAATCATGTAGAATTGCCATAATCAATCATTTACATTCTAGGAAACAGATTTTTTTTCAATTTACAGCCCAATGTTATGACCTACTACTGAAATGAATGAATTTCTCGTGTCTTTACCTTCTTTTGTATTCTTTGGCTCAATTCGGACGACACGTTAATCAACTGAGATAGGGTGACCAGATAAAATCCAGGTCAGGGCTCATGTAACTTTAACAGTTGTAGAGAAAAGGGAATTTCAGCCAGTGTCATTTGTAAGCAATTAGTTCCTGGTGATATTCCCTCTTCATCACAACAGTTAAAGTTGCAGGGGGCCTGCCTTCTTTTGTATATGGTCACTCTAGTATAGTGCCTGCAACTTTAACTGTTGTGATGAAGAGGGAATATCGCCAGGAACTAATTGCATACAAATGCCACTGGGTGAAATTCCCTATTCTCTACAACTGTTAAAGTGACATG
Organism: Anniella stebbinsi; assembly: GCA_029215795.1. Classification (NCBI taxonomy): domain Eukaryota; kingdom Metazoa; phylum Chordata; class Lepidosauria; order Squamata; family Anniellidae; genus Anniella; species Anniella stebbinsi. The sequence continues at coordinate 196,800,099 of JARDYH010000003.1, forward strand.
AGCCCTGACCTGGATTTTATCTGGTCAGCCTAAACTGAGAGGACTTAACCCACTGACAGTGGGTTAAAAAGGCGGCCTCAATTCGGACGACACGCTGCAGCAGGGGATGCAAAGTTAAGTTAACCACCCTAGTGGTTAATAACGTACTCGGTTCTGACTGACAGCTCGGTCGCCATTTTCCCCGCCTACCAAACCCCATTAGTCCTCCAGCAGGTATCCCAGAAGGCACTGCAGCCGAAAACCATGGCCGCCGCCATTGAAGCCGATGCAGGACACGCCTCCCAAACCCCATTGGCCGCCTCAGTCACTGGGCGGAACTCAGCAGCCTCGGGCAAAGAGGCAGCCAGGAGGAACCGCAGCACCTACACAAGAGTAACAACCAGCAATGCTCCCCAAACGTTGGCACCCACACCCCAGGGAGCCACCCCTGCCCACCCTCTATGGGAGACCTGGCATCTGCGAGAGTCACCCCCTCCCCCAGCCCCCTCCCACCTCCCTCCCAGAGCAGCCACCCGCACACACAGGAAAGAAGGTGAGAGTGGGGCGGTTGGGAAATCTTTATTCAGCAGGAAAATCAGACATGGGCAGTAAGGCACATGGGCACCACTATGCCAGGGCAGAACCTACAGAGAGGACAGGCGCCCCTGGGAAGGGAGGAGGAGGAGGCTGGAAGGCACAGCAGTGAAGCGGGGATGGCCAATGCCACACTCCCAGGGAGCCAAGCACGGAACGTGCCAAGGGGAGGAGGTGGAGAGGGAGCCATGCCAGGGAGAGATGCCAGTCCAGAGATGGGACTCCACAGCCGATGCTCACACGGGATGGGGGTAGCAGAGCCAGATCCAGGCACTGATGCTTTTATGCATCCGGGACGCCTCCGCATGGGCACGACGCTCCCCAACGGAATTCTCGGGGCCTGGCAAAGGCTCACTGTCCAGCAGTGTTGGGCGGATGAGGGGGGGCTCTCTGGTCGCTGCTTCCCCTGCCCTCGTCCTTCTGGGTGATGCGAGGGTGGAGGTGGCGGTGCAGTGGGGGGTCTACTTTGGATGGGGTATTGTTCTCCCTCTTGGTGGGGGGGGCTGCCCCTTGCTCCAGGGCGCCTGGGGTTGTTGCGTATTCCATATCCCCCTCCCCCCCTTTGCCGTGGTGCCCTTCTGGTGTGCTTCCCTGTCCATTTGGGTAGCTGACTGGGCACCCTGCATGAGTGCTTGCTGGAGCTGGCTCCTTTTTGAGCTCCATGCCGGCTGCCTGGTGGGGGAGGCGGGCGTCCTGGTTGCTATGGCAGCGAAACCAGCGATCTGTTTCATCCACGCCTGAGCTCCTGTCCACTGTCTGCTGCTCTTGCCACTCTCCTCTATGGTCTTTTGTGTTAACGTACTCACCTCAGTTGTTTAACCAACGCACCTCAAGTGGCTGAATTCGGACAACACGTTAGTCAATTGACTAACTTTTAAACAACTCACAAGCGAGTTGTTTAACTCAGTTGTTTAAAACTGCAACTTAAACAACCATGGGTTGGTTAACCGTTGTGTGGCTGAATTTAGACAACACGTTTGGTTAACCCACTGATGGTTGTTTAACTTAACAACCGTTGGTTAATGTGTCGTCCGAATTGAGCCACTATGTCAAACTAGTTGAATGGGTGTGATGTATAGGATCTAGATTAGACAAAATTGCCTCAGGGATACTCAACAGAAACCTGAACATCCATTCAATTGCTACTGTGCTCATTTTCTCACTGAAGGTACCAGTTGATGCTTGTTATCAAAGTTTGCCCATTTGGCAGGTGTAGTATAAGGTTTCTTGCCTTGCTATGAGTTATAAGACTGTTTGGGGTGAAACCCAAGAGGTTTGGGGGTCTAAGGAAGTAAAACTAATATCTATTAATGCTAGAGGCATAACCCCTTTTGAGCCTGGCTCATATTCGAGTTTGTCTCCTGATACTGCTGCCAGACAGTCCTCCCTCCTTGTGATCTCTTTCCTTCTCCCAAACTTACATGGCAGCAGTAGGACATCAACAAGATCTGTAGAGGCCTCCATGCAAGGTCTCCCTCTCCCCCTGGCATCTAGAATGTTCCAACAACAATGTCAAAAGTACTAGAGAGCATGAAAAACATAGTTCTCCAGGTTTTCCAAGTCCATAGCATGGACTCTAACACTTTGGAGCACTATGGGCCAATTGGCATAATCAAAACAGTCCACCATGGATTGTTCGGGCCACAGTAACCTCAGTGCATGCTGGATGGCATTTTGCATATCCCAACCAGGTATAGCTGTTGCGTCTGAACCCAGCTACTCTGGGCTATGTGAGGGTTAAAGAGCCCATAGTCGGTTGTAGGGTTATGCAAGGGTTGTTTAAGCACACAGTTGTTAAACAACAACCCACAGTGGACTGTTTTGATTGTGCAAACCAGATCAATATTTCCCAGACTCTCTGGTGCCTAGAACTCCGCAGCTGAGGTCCAGGTGCCCCAGGAAACATGGCTTCCCATGCTCTCTGATGCCTGGGTGGGTGCTGTTGTAGCAGTCTAGACCCAAGGAAGGCATCACACAGAGAGATTTTGCTACTCTTTTGCCACTGCCCTGAGACACTGCTGTTGCAGAATGTAGGAAGCAGGGTGGAAGGCCTTAAAGAGAGGCTGGCAGGCAGACATGGCTGGATTGGGAGAATGTTGGGGGAGCGGTTGAGAAGGAAGGACACATTGCATTCCTGATGACATTATCAAGATGTGTTGGGGTTTCTCATTGAATTAAAAAAATGAGATAATAATAATAATAATAATAATAATAATAATTAATAATAATAATAATAATAATAATATATTTATTTATCACCCGCCTCTCCCAACGGATCGAGGCGGGGAACAACACTAAACACAAAATACAAAAACTGATTAAAAGCAGATAAAATCAGTACATCATTACAATACCAACAAAACACCAATAAAACACTTTAAAATTCATCTAGGTAGGCCTGCCGGAAGAGATCAGTCTTTATAGATCTTTTAAATTCCTGAAGACTAGTAAATTGGCTAATCTCTCCCGGCAGGTCATTCCACAATCTGGGAGCGGCAGAAGAGAAGGTCCTCTGGGTAACGGTTGTCAGTCTAGTTCTTGTTGACTGTAATAAATTCTTCCCAGAGGACCTGAGCGTGCAGGGCGGATTGTATGGGAGAAGGCAATCCCGTAGTTAACCTGGACCCAAACCATGTAGGGCTTTAAAGGTAATAACCAACACTTTGTACTTCGCCCGGAGACTGATTGGCAGCCAGTGAAGAGATTTTAAAACTGGTGTAATGTGGTCACCCCTAGATGTACCAGTGACCAACCTGGCTGCCATATTTTGAACTAGTTGAAGTTTCCAGACTAGGCACAGAGGTAGCCCTCCGTACAGCGCATTGCAGAAGTCGAGCCTCGAAGTTACCAGCGTGTGCACTACTGATTTTAGGTCTTCCAATTTTAGGTTGAAGGGGGAATGAGGTATTTTCAGCTATTTCTGGGAAATAGCTTGTTTTGCTAATTTTGTGATTCCAAAGAAGGTCTAAGCTGTAGAGTTCAGTGATTTGGGGGTTCATTTCTTTCTCAAAACTCTAGCCAACTTTACAGTTCCAGAACATGTGGGTCAGGATGATGTCAGGTTCTCCAGCAATTGGTATGGTGGTTTAAATTTTAATGTGGGTTGAGGGTTCTTAATTGAAATTGTTTTATGTATTATTGTAAAGCGCCATGATGCTAGAAATGGTGAGGTGGTGCTATAAAAATGTTTTGAATGAATAAATTAATTAATATTATCAGAGTAATTAATTTAGGCCAGTATCATTGGAGGCCAATGCATACTTAATACTTCATGTTGTACAAGTAGCTACATTACCAAATGTTGGTCACTAGTTGAGCGCCTCCAAACATTTAGATAACAATTCCCATCTGCCTCAGTTGGCATGGGCAGTGGCCATGGGAGTTATAGTCCAAAACATCTGGAGGGCAGTAGGTTATCTTTGCCTGGCCTACATGCGTTGGGCTAATTTGATTGCAAAATCCAGTTCTGTAGTCCATGCAAAATGTAGTCTGTCTAAATAGTTGCAATGCTTTCCATTTAGTGGCAATACAAAGTAACTAATTTTGGAAGCAAGTTGGAAATATGTACAGAACATTGATTAGCTTTGGCCTTTCAGAAACTGTGTATTTATCAGGCCCAAATACTGTTAAGAGATCTTTTAGTTGATTGATTCTTGCTCTTACTTGGAGCATCACAGAGTCCAGTTCCATTGAAAATCCTTATACACTAATTGTCTCCTGAAATGTCACTGAGGTTATTGGCTTGCAAGTACCATCATTTACATTCAGGGCAGAATCATTAGCCTCGGGTGGTTAAAAGGAAGATGAGTTAGCTTGTTCCTTTCAGTGGCTATCCAGTATGTATCAAAAACCTAATCTTAGTACATAGAACTATTTTCAAAGATTTTATCTTCAAAAATAATTACTAAAATGGAAAAACAATTGGGAAGTAGTAATACAGAAAGGAAGGTAGTGATGTCTTAGTATGTGCTCAATGGGCTTTACTCTCATGTGCAGGACTGCAGCATTAGGCACACAATGCAAAAAAAAAATTACAAATGGTACAAAGTATTAAAACTCAAACTCTTTGACTCTAATTATTTGAGGTTTTTTAAAAGTAGGTAGAAGAAAAGTACCTGAATACAAATTTTAAAATTAACATTTACAATAAAAATATTGTCATTTCATAATAAAAATGTAAAAAGGAGTAGATTTGTTTGTTTATTTATTACAAAAATAAGTTCACCAGACGCACTGTGAACATTTTTCATGGGGTGCTTAACTTGTGCTATTTTAAAATTGATCAAAAGCAGTTTTGACAAGGATAAGAGATGATTTTCCATCTTACAAGGCCTTAAAGGTGGCCTAATTTTTTTAAAAAAAAATTGTTATAGGCATTCTTTACCATACAAAGTATTTTTGTGTTTCTGTATTTACTGTCAAAAAAATATAGAACTGCCATTTAGATGGAGAATTTATGCCCAAAGGCTGGTGGATTAGCTTCAGGGAATTTACCGTGCTTAACCACATTTAAACTTATGGGATCAGAATTGTTCCTGTTTTCATGTTCCTGGAGCTTCGCTGAAAACAGCCAGAGCTGTGCATGTGCCAATCTGTCACTGACGCTGCCAAGAAGCGGCAGTTAATTTACGAGAGGAGAGAAGAGAGCCAGCAAGAATCCTGGACAACAGGCACATGCTAAATAATCCTGGGCATGACTGTGCTGAACTGATGGAAGGCAACCAGATGCAGCAGAGCCTGGCAAGGATACATCTCATAGTTGCATAATAAGAGCCAGAATGTCAATAGGTGCCACTTCTCTCACCCCTACAGCCCCGGGCCATGACAAGGTGCACCAGCTTGAGTTCCCTGTTGTTCAACTACATGGAAGTTAATGGCATAAGAGCCCTATCCTCTAATTCGGGGTAGGCAACAACCTGGTGCCCTCCAGGTGTTTTGGATGGTCAGCCCCAACATTGCCAATTTTCAGGGGTTTGGGGAACTGTAGTCCAAAACATCTGGAGGGCACCCGGTTGCCTACCTCTGCTCTAATGCATCCCATCAAGTTGTCAAACCCTTTCCTTTGCTTAGGAAAAGACAGGCACATCCATACCCTGGTTTTAACACAATGCCCTTCCAGCAGCACCAGAAAAGGTTTGGCAAGGCTCCTACAGTGTGTGGAGTGTGGGCAAGAAGTCACATCACCTTCCTTAACTCCAAAGGTTTCCCAGCCACCACAAAACTGCCTGAGTTGGAGCAGCCTGTAAATAACTGACAGGGGGCTGCCTAGATGCTCTTAAAGCCCTGTGCTATACGTATGGTGGCGCTGTGTCAGTTATATGACACAGCAGCCACTTTGCAGCCTTCGTGGGGCTTTCCCGCAAAGCTGCGAGTTAAAAAAGTTATCCGAAGATTTTTTGCCGGAGCAAGGCAAATACGGTGCATCCGCCATCTAACCTCATTCTGGCATTGCAGCAGAGGCATTCCTGGGCGGATGCAACTCAATTGGTCGCCATCCACCTGGGCATAGGACGGGGCAGGCCTGGTGAACCAAATGCCCACTGTGAAGCCCACGCTATCCCTCTGCTTCAGGATTATCCACCACCACCTTGCAGCAAAGAAAGCACGGGTTTCCCTAAATGCAGTGGCAAGCTGGCATCATCAAGACAGCCCCCCGGAGGCAGAGAGAATTGTCCTACTACCAATGTGCTGCATTCAGGCTGCAAGCACCATTTAACAGCGGCACTGATAACCATACGGTTTGCAGGTTTCTAGGCTCAGTTCAAAATACTAGTTTTGTTTGTAAAGCCATTACCTGATTTGGGCCTTGTCTAAACACCTCCTCCCCTTTATCCCTTCCTATGCATTGAGCTAATCGGATAAATGTTCATTGTGAGCTCCCTGCCATCTGGAGTACAGAGGGTTGCTATTAAGACCTTCTTGGTGGTATTACAGCCTCACTAGAATGTTATATGTGGTATTGCTGATTTCAGTTCTTGCCTCAGATATAGAATTGTACAGCTGGATTCAGATTGTAGGCCAGCCTTTACCAATTTGGTATCTTCCAGATATGATACTACAACTTCCATAATTCCCAGTCAGTATGGCCAATGGCCATGGACTTCAACATGACCATTGGACTTCAACACACAGTCAGTATTTTCAAGTCAAAGTGCTTTAAGAAAGTCTTATTTATTCTAAAATCTGTAACACAGCTTTCTAGAATGGTAACAAAGGTGGTGGTGCACAGTCCAAATCAAATTCTTATAGAAAAGCCACCAACACATATCTTACAAAACTACCAGATGCCTCCAGATCAGGGTAATTAACCTCCAGATTGAAAAGACGGTTCAGCCTGACAGCAGACGGTTAGCATCAGGGTTGAGATTCAAATAGAACCCAATGCAAGAATCCTTCTGCAACTCAATGTTGAGTTAGAGTGCTTTAAATAAAGGACCCAAATCTCCATGGGGGAAGAGGTATGCCCTTAGATAGTAATAGTGACTGTAGATATTAAAAGGTGACTGTAAAGGATTTTATTTCATTTTCTATTTTCTCCAATGGCCATGCTGGCTGTGGATGATGGGAATTACAGTCCAACACATCTGGGGGGCACCAGGTTGGGGAAGGCTGTTGTAGGCCATTTAAGCCAGCGCACTGCTCGATGCAGGAAACTCAGAGCTAGAGCATCCCCATCAGATGACTGTCCAGCTTCTCCTTGAAGACCTCCAGCAAGGGAGAGCCTATCCCATCCCCATCTCCCACCCTGCCTCAGTAATGGGCTCCATTGTTGAACTACTCTACATTGTCCTGCTGGCAGAGAGCGCACAGGGTGACAATGATAATAATTCAGGGTGCAATCCTATGCATGTTTAGACAGAAAAAAAAGTCTTACAATTCCCAGCATTTCCTACTCAGTCATGCGGGATGGGTTAATGCTGGGAACTGTAGGACATTTTCCCCCTATCTAGATATGCATCAGATGGTGTCCTGAATTATAATTTCAGATTTTGTTTGCTGTGGTTTTATTTCTATTTTGTACTGTGATCGATTACTTATTTATATCTAACTTTAGCAATTCAGCTGAAAATGCTTTAGACACCCCCCTTTCGTGGTTTGGATGTCTACATTTTATATTCCTATACTGCTTTAAATTTTTATACTGCTTTATGCTTAGAATTACTCCATTAAACTCTCTGTTTCCTAACAGTTAATTGTGTTTTCTAAAAGTAATACTGTTATTCACAGAATAGATAAAAAGGGGGCAGTTTAAACAATTATTTATTTAAAATAATAATAATAATAATAATAATAATAACAACAACAATTTATTTCTTACCCGCCTCTCCGTCTGGATCGAGGCGGGGAACAACATGATAAAATACATAAAACTGATTAAAACATGACACATATTATTAAAACTGCATAAAAAATCCTAAAACATCCTAAAAACATTCATTACTTTTCTATACTGACTGTTAGCCAAAGCTCACATACAGTATTACGTCTCCTCAGCATCTCTCCTACACCCATAAGTATTCAGGGTTTTAAAAAATACACATGGGGTATAATTCCAACTAAGGTAGTTTAATTTATGTTTCGCTGAAATCTATGGGATTTGTGTCATAACTAATTTGTCCCAATTTTAATGGGATGCAAGTTCAACTAACTTACAGCACAAACCAATACATGATCCTATATTCAATTTTATACTCAGTCCAATTGAGTTCAATGGGGCTTTGTCCCAATATAAGGGATATTATAGGACTGCAGCCTTAGTCTAGATACAATCTGTAAGGCCAATAAAGAATGGAACTGGCAAAGAAAAAATATTGGAGGAAATTGAATTTTTAATTCACAGTTCTTTCTTCTGCTTTATCCTGGTTTCTCAAAAAACATTCTGAATGTTTGTATTCTCTTAGACCTGGAAAATTTGGATCAAAAGAGTGTCTCACAAACGTCTCTCAAATTGGAATGCTATTATTAAGGACATCCAATAACCCACAGGCACAAGACTTACATTATATTTTATTATAACAGACGTAGATTGATATTTTAAAAAGCTAGCTAGACAAAAGTGATACTATAAAAATAAATGTCCATTGGACTGCAACATAGTTGGTATTTTCACACAAGGCAATTTGAGAATGGGTTATTATTTGTTCTAAAATCCGTAACCCACCTTTCTAGAACAGTAACAAAGTTGGTAGTGTAGACTCCAAATCACCTTCCTGTCACAAGGAAGCAGCAGTAAACACATTTCAAAAACACCAGATGCATAGAAAATTAGAGTCAGGGTTGTAGTTCAGATAGAGACCAAGGCAAGAATCCTTGTGCCCCTTCAATTGAGTTAGAGTGCTTTTCATAAAGAACCCAAGCCTCTATAGGGGAAGATGTATGACATTAGATATTAATAATGATTCAATAGAAAAGGTGACTCTAAAGGATTTTTTTTACATGATAAGATATCTGTAAAGTGAATTTTTGCCACAACATCTAAGAATTTGTATGCTATAGGCTATGTTCTGAAAGTTACATTTTGATAATACCTTCGCATTTCTCTAGAGAAAGAACAAAACAAGCGCAAATATAGAATCAGGCCAATACCAGAAGACTTAGAAATGGCACCAGAGTCGAGTCTTGTTCGGAGAACTCACCCTCCCCAGCGTTGTTCCCTCTTGAAGCCATCAGCAGAGAAGCTGCCAGGAGGGCAGAGAAAGGCAGTTTGTGAGATGCCATCAAAACTGGAATTCTCTCAAACAGCACCAGCCAGGAAACCCCCCTTGGACTGAGACCTCCAGCCCTTTCAACCTGATGCCTTGGCCGAGGGTTGGGGATCTGTGTGTGGTGAAAAGGGTCCTTCCAGCTTTTCCCCTGTGGTTTCTTTCTTTCTTTCTAAACTTGTTCACAGCAATGAATACCACAAGGGTGTCCCAGGTCCAACAATAGGATTCCACAGAGATAGCCAGTGGAGACCATGATTACTCACGCCAAACGCACTACCTATTTTAGAGCTGAATTCCCCCCAAGAAGAAAACCCCTTCCCCCTCCCCACATTTTTGTCTTTTACTATAGCAGCAGCTTAGCATATCTTTTATTGGGGGAAGGAGCACCTCCGTCACTTCACTCCACCCCTTTGGATTCTCCCCCTTGGCGTTTTATATCCTCCCATTCGGCTTTCTACAGAGGGGCAGGAATTGATTTACAACTCCTTTCTTTTTACCCTGGGAATGAAGAAGCAAAAAATAAAATAAAAACTGTCCATGACATTATCCCTACAGAAAACATCATATGAATGACAAAAAATGGCATGATTTGTTTAAATGGGCGAAGTAATAAATGGCTCCTTAAAAAAAGAGGCAAGAATTTGCTGAAAGTCAGAAGTACCATTTTCAAAATCACACCATTAACCTGAAACAATACGCACCCTCAAGTCAATATCTTCCTTTCTTTTCAGACAATGTCCCCACCTATCTATATGGAAAGAATTTTGTTTGAGAAACACAATAAGCTAGCGCTGTACATAGAGCATGGGGAGGGGGGAATCTTAAAGATTTAATGGGCCCAATATAATACAGGATTGTTTGTCTAGAGTTGCTAAGCTGCTTTTTGAATTGTCTGTTGCCAGCAGAGGAATGGTATGGACTTTTACCAACTTTGGGGGTCTTGTACTAATGAGTGTTAGTGGGCAAGCTTTCATCCAGGGCAAGGTTATGAGATTTGAGAATTTGGGAAGTGTAATCAATAGAGAATGATGGTCAAACTATCCACAAGAGTCTGAAGATCATTGAAACTAGTTCTGTGAGCCCAACACTGCAAGACAAATGGCTTTTGAATCTGAGGTCTCTGAAGGAGTTGGCAATCTGGCACTTGGACTAGGATGGTGGTGGAGTTCAGCTGTTATAAGAAAAGAGCCAACAATCTGTTGGGCTTGCAAGAGAGATTTTTTTAAAAAAAATGATTTCAATTGGACTACTTAAGGGCAAGCTGTCCAAGAATAATTTCCTTTAGTATATGAGTTCTGCAGGCTAATGGTGATGTTCAAAATGTGTGTCAAAACCATTACATGATAGCCCATAAGAACTTACCTGTCTGGGGTTTCAAGTGCTGTGCCCATGGATGCCAATGCACCCATGGACATCTGTTGTTGTGCTTCAGTTCGAGAGATTAAACAGAAAGGAGGAACAGCTGAGCCTGGGAGTGTTTGGGGAGTGCCCCTTCACAGGAACAGGTAGAAGCTAGCTGAAGGCCAATGCAGCTGACAACAATTGCCGATCACCACCATCCCCATAAAAGACATGCCAGAACTCAGAAGCAACTATTGTTCTTGGTGCCTTGTCTTTGTTGCTTGTATACCAGCTCCTTGATCTTGCCTGGACATATCCTGACCTTGGACCGTACCCTGATGCTTTCCTGAACCCAGTATTGTATGATCCGGTTTCTGATGGAGACTTTGGCTTTTGACCATGGACTGTTTATTGATGTTTCCCTCCTGCTTATCAAGTTTAATTCTGGTGATTTATGACACCTCTTTTGGTGTCTGTCAGGCTCCCTGACCCTCCTGGTTTTCATTTTTATAAAATTACTTTAATTAAACAGAATTAATTGGAGCCAGCAAAGCGCTTCCCTCCAGTGTCATTTTCATTTGGGTTCTAAAGAGTGGTTTTGTGTTTTGGAGCTCAAAACCCACCTCTTCCTTGTACTTAAGTTCTTGGACAAGTTAGTTTTCCTTCATTCTCACCAGTTCGGCTTGTGAAAAATGTGTGTTCTGTGACTAGCCATGACCATGATGGCAGCCATTTTATGAATGTGCAAGGCACTTTGTGAGAGCACCCATGACACTGTTCCAAAATTCCAAATGCTCCACCAGCCCAAAAATGTTGGGTAAAGCCCTATCTCATTCTTAAATGTACTGAAGTAATAGTAGCAGCCACTGCCAGAATCATATTTATTTTTCAGGTCATTCTTAAGGCTTGAAAGTTAACTTGGAAAAGGCTGCCCTGAACAGCCACATTGTGTATTATCATCACCATAGGGATGACATTCAAAACATCCTGGAGACAAGTCATCTCCAACCCGGCCTAAATGTCTGTGATTACACACCATGTGGATTTGGGAAGCACCATAGTTCAGTAGTAGAGGAAATGCTTGGCTTGGAGAAGGTCCCAGGTCCAATCCCCACCATCTCCAGTTAAAAGGACCAGGGACCAGCAAGAGATGTGGAAGTCCTCTGCCAGAGACTCTGCAAAGCCACAGCAAGAGTAGACAATATAGATGGATAAAGAGCCTGGCCTGGAATAAGGCAGCTTCCTATGCTAAGTTGTGAGTTTCTACACAGGGGTGTTGAACCTCTTTTAGTCCAAGGCCAAATTCCATTTTGGAGAAGCTCTTGGGAGCCACATTCCAGTGGTGGGTGGGGCCAAAAGGCAGACAGGCAAAATACCAGCATATTGTGGCTTAAAGCTCTTACTGCCATGCCAGTAAGGTTGAAATGCCTTAGGAGAGGCATTTCAACCTTTTGTAACAGGAGGAAAACTGCACAAAAGCAGGGAAACCACATCATCATCATCATCATCATCATCATCATTATTATTATTATTATTATTATACCACCCCATAGCCGAAGCTCTCTGGGCGGTATACAAAAATTAAAAACATTGAACATTTAAAAACCAATATACAAAAATTAAAATCATAAAAGCCTAAAAACAAACTACATATAATTTAAACTATTAAATAGTTTTAAAAGCTCAACATATGCTGTTAAATGCCTGGGAGAAAAGTCTTAACCTTGTGCTGAAAAGATAACAGTGTTGGCACCAGGCGAGCCTCATCAGGGAGATCATTCCAAAGTTGGGGGCCCACCACTGAAAAGGCCATCTCCCTTGGTGCCATCCTCCAAGCTTCCCTCGGAGTAGGCACTCGGAGTAGGCACTCAGATGTTGATTGTAGCATATGGGTAGGTTTGTGTTGGAAGAGGCGTTCCATCAGGTATTGTGGTCTCAAGCCATGTAAGTCTTTTGGGTTCGGAAACATACAGGCAGCCAATGCAAGTGGGCCAGAGTCAGTCTTATAAGTTCGAACTTTCTGGTTCGTGATATCAATCTGGCCTCTGCATTTTGCACAAGCTGCAGCTTCCGAACCGTCTAACAATCAATGGTTTGGAGGAATGGATGGGTGTGTGACCATTTGGAGAACTTCCATGGCCAGATTTGGCCCATGGGCCTGAGGTTCTGTACCCCTGCTCTACACACTCCCAAGGTTGCTGATAATAGTGGACTGGCACCCCAACATGGGATTGTGCCAGTCCACATGGCGATAACTTGTGGCCATTCCAATCAGCAGAGCTAGCAGAAGGACTCTCTGCTGATTTGTCCCATTCCAGACATAATCATTTCAGCTCATTTCTGGATATCTTAGGAAGTGCTAGCTTCCTGTTGCACTGGCAGTGGGTCCCAGTGACCCACAGGCAGCACTGGATACTGGCCTAAGAACCAATAGTCAAGTAGACAAACAGCAGGTAGCCAACCAAATCACAATGAGCCCTAATGTTTTGGCATTTGCTCAAGATTTAACTTTCTTTCTTGTTTACATTAACGAACAGCAGTCCACAATCCCTAGTAAATAATCCATTAAGGCTGTACTGCCATGAACACTTACTTTGGAGTAAACTTCATTGATTTCAATGGGCACTTCTGAGTCCACACGTATAAGATTGGGCTGTAAAACTTGCTGCCCTGGGGGGGCTGGGAGGCTGCAGGAATTGGGACTAGTCGAACAATTTAAGGAACTGTGTACTATATAGGAGAGGGGGTATGTGTTAATACAGAAGATTCAGGAAGAAAATCCCCTACAACAAGCTGATCAAATTTTGTCGGAAGCATTATGCAGAGAGAAGCGTCCCAGTGGTGCAGAAGGTAATTTGCTGGGATCAGGGCAGGGAGTTGAAACATTAACTCCTCCCCTTCCTGCCTGCTGTGATCCCCATTCCACTTTGGCCCTGCCAGTATAGCTATTTGTATTTTTTTTTAATGTGCATCTTAAAATGCAGAAGGCTCATAACTCTAGGCCAAACTAAATGGCCTGGACTAAATAGAAGGCTGCATTTGGCCCAAGGGTCAACAAATGTTTATAAGAATTGCTTGCACTGCTCACATCTCATGGTACTCAAAGAAACACTGGAAGAGAAATGGTCAAATTTCTCTGGCTCCAGTTTTCACTTGCAGGAGTAGCAACATGCTCCTAATTCAATTGGGAAAAGGAAGAATTAAACGCCTTGTTTGTGTTTTAATCTAGGCAAACTTCCTCCTTTTGTCAGCAGAAGCAATCCCTCAGTTAACCTAGCAAAGAATGGTGACTCCAGACATTACATTCACAGTAACTAGGTTACAAAGTTGATAAGAGAAGAGCTGTTCCCAGGAACCATGGCTCCAAGCTGAACTCTGGAACCAAAGTATACCTTCATTATTGAATTCTAAAAAATAAAATATTTCATAGCCTCTACATTTTTCAGGGTGCTAGGCAAAGTCAATTTAATGGAATAAATTAAATATGGCTTGGAAGCCAAAGTTAGCTTCCTCTGAGTGTCCTGTTGTGATCCGTAAGATCCACCATCACCAACTCTTCCTGATAATATCATCTGCTAGAAAAGACAGTTCATTCTCACAGGCAAGGGTCTTCAGGCTGCTTGACTCCCCTATTCCCAAGCCACTGGTTTCTCTCCCAATGGAAAGACACACACAGAGCAAAATATACATACACAGACTTGAGGTTGTTCAGATAAAGTTGAGACCAACAATTCTTGATTAACACATAGTGAGCAAGAAGCATATATTTGTGTTAGCCAAATTCCACCAAGGAAATGGCATGAAAAGAGCTTAAACACCTTCATCCATGGCTATGACTCACACCCAAAGGTGGTGGTGTGCTTTTAAGCTTTGAAGGTGTCAGAAGTTTCACTCATAGATCCCTGCGCCTTGCCTCATTCCCATTGGAGACTTCCATGTTTGAACCGAAGCATCTTCCACAAAGCATTGCAAAACTCCCATTCATGCAAACTGCCTCCTCCTGAAATCCTCTGACTCCCTGCCTCTACAGCTCAGGCCTTTGCTGAGCCTCCACCCACCCCAAGGAGAGGCTTTTCAGGGGGGTGTAGTGGGAAGGGCAAGGAATCCCCTTGAACAAGCATCCATACTCAGGCTGCATTAGGTACAAGCCAGTGTTTTAAGACATAACTAGGCTCAGATTATAGTTATGGTAGGATATCTCTTTCTTAGATAGTAACTTGTCTGAATTTGAACTTGTCTGCAAATACGGATAGTTTCCAAGGAAAGACTTAACATGTATCAGCAATGTTTTTATCTTATAGCAACAGACAAGATTACATCCTAAAGATTTCTCCCAGTTCTTTGAAAATCATGTAAGGAGGGGACTTGGGAAATCTGTCCTGGCTTCTTTAAAGCACAAGGTTCTTTGTGCATAATGTCGTCTGCAGTACATACTAGGGATGTGCACTGGATCGGGTCCGATCCACGATCTGAATCCGATCCAGGGGAAATCGGATACAATTATCCAATTTCCAATCTCACCGCTGGATCGGTCAATCCAATCCAATCCGGAAAGGTCCCGATCCAGATTGGATTGATTGGCGGACGCCCGCTGGCGCCCACCACTGCTTCCATGGGCGGGTACCAGTGGGCGCCCGCCGATGGAAGCGGACAGCAGGGGGGGGGGTCTTCCCTAGCGGGGCTGTCCGCTTCCATGGCGGGCGCCCGCCGATGAAAGCAGACAACGGGGGCAGGGGTCGGCAGACGGGAGCGGACAGCCATGAAAGGTAAGCAGGGGGCAGGGGGGGAGGGGGGACCGTGGCACGCTTACCTTCCGTGGCCGTCTGCTCCCGTCCACCGCTGGCCGCTACTGCGAGCAGGCTTTGCGGCCTGCTCCTAGGTAGCGCGCCAGCTCTGGCGTGCTACTCAGGAGCAGGCCGCGAAGCCTGCTCGCAGTAGCGGCCAGCGGCGGATGGGAGCGGACGGCCACGGAAGGTAAGCAGGGGGAGGGGGCTTACCTCCCCGGGGCCATCCGCTTCCATCCGCTGGCGCCAGTGGATGGAAGCGGACAGCCCCGGGGGGGGGAAAGGAGCATGGGGGAGGGGGCTTACCTGCTGGGGCCATCCACAGCAGACAGCCCCAGGGGGGAGGAGGGGGTTAGGCCCCTCCTCACCCACCCGCCGCCATTTTTTCCTCATAGACTTGCATTGGGGGAAAGTCTATTGGGGGGGGGGGGGGGGATGGCGGCCGATCCAAAAATCGGATGTCCAATTTTTGGATCGGGATTGGACCCGATCCAGGGGGCCTCCGATTTTGTCCGATCCGGGACAAAATTGGAGGATCCGATCCGGGGGGTCCATGCACACCCCTAGTACATACTCAAATTCTGAACCTTCAATTTTTTTTTTTTTTAACACAGACATTAGCAATTGTGTTCAATCCTCCTCCTTGGTAGGCTATAGTGTTGTTTTGTAAACAGTACTGTCTCTACTCTGAAAGAGAGTATTAAATTGTATTCTTCAATGGTTGTGTTCATTCCCCAGTTCACCCTGGGTATCACTTGCTATACCATGTCTGCATACTTGTATTTTTAAAGATATATCATTTTTAAAGATATATCCTTTCTCCTCTAAACATGTCGTGTTCACAATGCAAGTAAAGTAATCCTAGCTGTGAAACTGTCAACCAATATGGTAGCTTTGTTTCAAGGTGTGAATTTTATTCAGTTTCCCACTTTGACAATAGGACTTTCTGTTTTAATGAGCAACTGCAAACACAATTAGCATGGTCACTTAGCCATGGTTTCATTTGGACGGTCACGGGCAAATAATTATCATCCCTAACTTTCGTTCTCATTTAGAGAGTTACCTGTTTCATAGGGGCCGTTGAACTTATACAGCACTTTGTATAGACATTGTGAGTACGATAAATAGCAACATTTTCTATTCAACTGGTATGAGCAGCCGGTTGGCTTTGTTCACTATACTAAAGCTCAGTTGGCTTTTAAAAGAACAGAAATTCCCAGAAGCGTGTTGCTTTGCTAAGAACGTTTCTCAAAAGTACCTTGGCTGTTCTACAATGTTAGTTCTAAAATGCACTTTTCATTGCAAACAATTTATAGATTGTGACTCATCTGCCCTAATGTCATTGACCAGACACACTCTTTTTGTCAGACTGAGCAAACGAGAGAGAGGGGGAAAAAAGCAAGTAATTTCCTTGGCTTCCTTTTTCCCGCAGCGTGGGATTTCTTTAGCCTCCGTTTATAGTACATGATCATTCTCGTAAACAACTTTTATGTTCCAGGCAACCAAAAAAGGAAGAAAAAGGCTGGATGTACCGACAGAGATGCTTTGCAGGCCAAGTCTTCAGACTGCCTGAAACGGTAGAAACTCCCAGCAGCTTGGAGTTTAGGATAATTCAGAAACAAATGAGTATTCTGCTTATTTGTCTAATGGAGAAAGACCTCACCACCCTCAACTTTTTGGCATAGATATTATTTGCCTTATCTGTAACTATTTTAGAAAGGAACAGATTTTTTTGAACAAAACACACCCCCAAACCACAAATCAAACGGTGTATTTTAAACCCTTAAAAACATGCAAAGAGTTTAAGGATAGTTATATCCATCACCGCAATAAAATATCCATGTTTATATGCCATCCAAACACAATTGCTAGCTCTAGTAAGCAGGGACAAACTGCCAAGATGCTGAGTCTCTGGGAACTTCTAATCTAACACTAAAAATGGTTATCAGAATAAATCCCAAACATTCTGCTTTGGGAAGATTAAAAACCGATTTGGTAGTGCAGGAGATGACAAACTGATTTACAATCTATTTTTTGTCTTCCCAGCAACCCCATGAGTTAGTCACTTATTCCCATTTTACAGGGATCACTATATGTGTACGTGTTTTACAGTGCAGAAAATCCACTCAATCTTTCTAACAGGGCTGAGATACAAGGGTGATCAACATTCCTAAGCCTAAGAGCACACACCTCTGTTATATCAGCTCTGAGCCCTTTTCACCTTCTTTGGGCATTTCCAATATTCCCTTGCTAACTCACTCTCTTTCTGGAGAAAGGAAAAACACAGCCAAATGATTATCCATACCTGCTGCTGTCTTTGCAATGCCCAGCTCCATGGAACCAATTTCAAGATTTTTAAGCGTATATGTTCATGCTTTGTTGCAAATGTAGTTAGCTACGATGTCTGGTTTTGGTAGGTGCTACTTGCAGGAAAATGAAGTTGGGTCTAAGTGCTATGCAGAAATATTTCACTGTGGTGATGGTGGGTATTGGTTCCATTTACTTTATTTAAAATACTGATATCCTGCCTTTTTGCCTAGTAACAGGCCTCCAACATATCCGACAGTAAATGAAAATTACAAAGTAATAAATATATAAATATAAACAATAAATAAATACATTAATAAATTGTATTAGACAGGATTGATTATGTAAAATGTCCACTTTCCACACGTTAGATGTTTCAAATATGCATTCCACCCTCTAAGTGAGGATATACTGTAAAAAAGTTAATCTTAAGATTATTCCATGCAGACATTTGTGTTCTCTAAGAATATCATATTGAATCTCAGTTAATTTAATTTAATGACTAGTGTTTGGGCGTTGTTGTTTTTTTTAAAAAAATTAATAGTAACAACTAGTATTTCTTCAATAAAATTTAATATAATGGAACCTAATTCTGTTAATAAATAAAATGAGTCATAGTTTGACCATACAAACATCAAATGAGTATGAACAAGGGGAAGGTTTACCTGTTTAATAGGGTACAGGAATCCAAATGTTAAACAATACAGTTTTAAGAATCTTTAAAAATCTGTCTAACAGAAGTTTTCAGCTATAATTTCAAGAAAAAAGGTCATACAAAAGACATAATTTATCAAGAAAACAGAAGACACTAACAGCAAACATTTAAATATAAACAAGCAAAAAAACCAATTTCTACAATGTACTATCCCAACATAAATAACTAGAAAATGATTACAAATGCCAAAGTGGTTTCTAAAAATTAGTACTTAAGTGTTAACTGATAAAACATTACTTGCATGATAAAATCACAGCACCAGTAGAAGCCCTTTTTGAAAAAGATTTGCTTATTCAGGAACCTTTTAAATAATTAATAGGTCAATAATTAATTCTAGGAATAAAATGGAGGCAAAATAATTGGTTCATGATTTTTATACCCTTCTCTGCCATGCAAAATGTTTTCCCTCAAAGTCTAGTTGAACACCTTGATCCAGCAAAGGAGATCCAGGCAGTCTCTTGTTGGATTCAGAACTTTAGGCATAAATCAGATGTGCGACTAAATGTGAATGCTGTCTGCCCACGCTTCATTGCTTTCCATGGGATGCACATCCACATTCTGGTGCAAGTAGTCACATAGGCATTTTTATGCACGACGAAAGCTGGATTAGGATGCTCGTGTTCTTTGGAAGTACAAAGCCATAGTTTATGTAACATTTGTGTAAAGTGCAATTGCTCTTCTTTGTTAACAGAAATAATGTGCTGATGTAATCCACAGCCACAGAATCTAGTGGACGCTGTTCAAAATACTTACCAATTCATACAGCCCTAAATAGGGTGGGCATTTGGTGACATCTACAGGAATTTCAGAATAGTTACCTGATTTTGTTTTCTGGCTTAGAAAAAAAGTAGGTTATGGCCCCCTTCTGACTTCAGTGAGTCCAAAATGCACCGCTTCATTCAAGTTCTTCAGTTTCCTCTGAGAAAAGGTCTGCCAAATCAGCTACTGTTAACACAGAGGCCTCTGAATGCTTCATGGAAGAACTAGAGTGGCTTCAGAGAGAAAAAAATAGAAGTGGGGAAGGGAAGAGATCAGCAAACGACAAAGGGTAGCATCCAATGCTGGGTCTGAATCTCTGATGATCGTGTTGTGCCATGAAAGATCCACTGCCGGAGCAACAGGAAGCCAGCATTTCCTAGAGCAAGCCCGGAAATGTGCCAAACCACTAGTTTCTGGAATGGGACAGGTTAGCGCATCTGCCTTTTGTGAGCTCTGCTGACCAGTTCTGTTCCAGAAACAAGCACTTTAACTTGTTTCCAGTTGCTTCAGGAAGCTTCCTGTTGTATTGGCACTGGGTCCCACTGGTGCATAGGCATGGTTGGATATTGCTATGAGAAACAAAGCTCATATCAGAGTTGATCTCAAAAGAAACTCTACAAAACAATTGCATACTGTAGTGTCCCCCAAGGACATCACTTGTTTTATAAAAGAGTACCAATCTGCTCATTACCGTAAAACAACAACAACAACAACAACAAAACCTTCCAAAATGAGTTTGCAATGACACATTTACGTTTACCTTTGGAATTGTGAACCGACTTTTGAACAAATACAGTTCCCAGAATTGTAAGGCATTTCCACTTGCATAAGCTGCTGCTAAAACCTTCAAGATTTGATATGCAAGGCACAAAATGTTAGGCTACGAGGGGGTGGGGAGGATTCAACCTTGGATTTTTCCTCCTGAGGTCATAGCAGTATCGACAGCCTTGGAAGGGGGGATTGACCATATCCTATGGTTCCTAGGATGCTCTTTGAGGGACCATGTGATTGCTCTGCCCAAGAAGTTCCAATTTAACCTTGTGAATGGTCAACTGGTTATGTGAATAGTTCTTCACCATAAGTTTGTGCACACTGCCTTACATGCTAGCCGGCAATCTGGGCTCAACAACAATTCAGACAACTGGTTCATCATACAAAAATTCAAAGTAAATTCACTTTTTATTTCAATTTGGTTTCACAATAAGTACAAAAACGGATTGAACAAAATTGCTCTTGGTTCCAATAGCCTGAGGACCTATTCAAAATATATACAAATACAAAATAACCAGAAGGGTGAACCAGAGGGACCTTTCCAAATTATCAGTTTATAGCAAAATAAGTGTGCAGTTATTAGTCATTTGCTGAATGGGATTCAAACATTTGCTTTTCAAGGTAACTCTTCTCTTGTAGTGGTTTCATTTTCCCAACTCTTCAAATGATTTTATTATACTTGTGGAAAATGAGATCCTTTTTGCATCAAGTACATTCCTGCAGCTAGTACATTCATCACAACAGTAACACTGTTAGATAATGTCACCTCCTCCTCATTTTGCATCATGTTTTTTGTTGTTTACATTTTATGGTCTCTAACAGATTCTATGCCTGTCTACACAGATGTAAGTCCCACTGAGTTAAATGGGACTTACCCTTAGGTAAGGGTGTATAGGATTGCAGTCTAAGTACTTTTATATTTTGTATAATTGCACTTGAACACATAAATGCCAGTTACCTGAAAAGTCTAGTACTGCTCAAGCCATGTAGATAAGCCAGGTTTTACTTACCTTCTTTCTACAGTTTTCATCATTGTCTGCATTCTTTCTTCTATTGTTGCTTTTATTAAGAATCTATGAACAATGGTAGGCCTGAATTTAAAAAAGATATATATATTTTAAAAAGCACAGATTGTTATACTTAAATGGCAATGCCATTCCCTAGGAGTACATATTTTCTAGAGGTGTGCACTGGATCGGGTCCGATCCACGATCCGGAGCCGATCCAGGGGAAATCGGATACAATTATCCGATTTCCGATCACCCCTCTGGATCGTCCGATCTTTCCCGAACCAGTCTGGAAGGACCTGATCCGGAAAAAATCGGAGGATTAGCAGGCGCCCGCAGGTGCCCGCTGCCGCTTCCATTGGTGGGTGCCAGTGGGCACCCACTGATAGAAGCGGACAGCGGGGGGGGGGGGTCCTTACCTGGTGGGGCATCCTCCTCCTTCCATTGCTGACTCTAAACTACTGCGAACTAGGCCTCGTGGCTTAGTTTACAGGAGAGTGCCAGGTGATGTCATCACCTGGTGCTCTTCTGTAAACTAGGCCGCTAGGCCTAGTTCGCAGTAGTTGAGAGCCGGCAACGGAAGGAGGAGGACACCTTGCCAGGTAAGGAGCGGGGGGGGGCCTACCTGCTGGGGTGTCCTCCTCCTTCCGTTGCTGGCTCTAACCTATTGTGAACTAGGTGTCGCGGCTTAGTTTACAGGAAAGCGCCAGGTGATGATGTCATCACCTGGCGCTCAACTGTAAACTAGGCCGCGAGACCTAGTTCGCAGTAGGTTAGAGCCGGCAACGGAAGGAGGAGGACGCCCCGCCAGGTAAGGAGCGGGGGGGGGGGGCCTTACCTGCCGGGGCTGTCCACTTCCATGGCGGGCGCCAGTGGGTGCCCGCCGATGGAAGCGGACAGCGGGGGGGGGGGGGGCGCTTACCTGCCGGGGCTGTCCACAACAGACGGCCAGGTAAGAAGTGCGAGGGGAGGAGGGGGGAGTTAGGCCCCCCGCTCACCCACCCGCTGCCATGTTTTCCCCATAGACTTGCATTGGGGGAAAAGCTTTATTTCCCCCAATGCAAGTTTATGGGGAAAACAAAAATGGCGGCCAATCCAAAAATCGGACGTCCGATTTTCGGATCGGGCCCGATCCGGTCCGGAGGACCTCCGATTTTGTCCAATCTGATCCGAGACAAAATTGGAGGTCCCGATCTGGGTCCCGATCTGAGCCAGGGGGTCCCTGCACATCCCTAATATTTTCCCCTAATTGGGGAAGTTTAGGATTATAGCCGTAATACTTCAGATTGTTTATCAGTTCCAAAAGCTAAGGGGAATGAATCACTTAATAGTTGTTGTTTTTTAAAGTCAAACTACTTATGTTTCTGAGGGTAGGATCCAACGGTGCCCTACTGCTGGCAGCCAGCATCACAGATCCCAGCTTGCATGTGTGGCTCCTACCACAGGTGGCAGCAATGTAGCACTTCTTGAGGCAAGACCTCAAATGGGGCAGGTTGCGCCTGCCAGAAATGAGTGTTTCCGGTTATTTGGGGATTTGACCCTGGAAGTACGACATTGCCACCGTCAGCAGGGCCTACCATGTGTGCACCTGAAAGGAAACCATTGGATCTTAACCAGAAGAGGCTACATTTATAACGTAGCTTTGGGGGAAGTATTTAGGGAAACACTGGTTACAGAAAAGGCAAACACTGTTTATGATAGGAAACAATGGAGGGTGTTTTCAAACTATTTCATTCCACATGACTGAGTAGTCCTAACCAACTGTTACCACAATGGGGCTGGTCATGCAACATGACAACCCACTGTGGGTTATTTAACCCACAGTGTGGCTGTGACATATGTGGCCAACATTTTGAATGTGCAACCTCCACTTGGGGGTTGTCATGTCATGCAAACCTGCAAGTGTGGGCTGTGCCAGAGTTAAATAACCCATGGTCTTTTTTAGGGTAATGCAAGGGTTATTGAATCCTTACAGAACCCATGCTTGCTAATTTTGCGTGACATGACAAGCCCAACCCTCCAGCGGTTAGATATGCAGCATGGTACCATGGGCCCCACAGCTCATGACTAACCATGCCGTGTAATCTGAACCTAGGTCGATGTCTGGTGAAAGTGGCTTTTAGGGGAATTAACATTGTTTCTAAAAAATACTATATTAGCTAATAACATCCCCTGCCCTCACCTCTTTGAAGACAGAAGAATGCAGTAAGCACAAAAACTGCCAATGAAACATACTTGTGCTGCATAAGATTATTATATCCAATAGAAATCTGAGAAGATTGATCACAGGATTTCTAATCCCTCCACCTCCAACACACTTCTTAACGAAACTGTTGGTGTTTCCAAAATGTCAACTTCCTATGCTTTCACTGCATTTAGAATAGGAAGTTTCCAACTTCATCATGCCTCTTTGATATTATAAACCATCCACACATACACAGAAGAACAGAACAAAAGTAGCTATTGCAGCATCAAGTCTGAAAGCTTCCACTTTGAAATCTCCAAGTCATTCCTGTTCTCACTAACCTGCCCCTTACTCTCAACCCACTGCAATTCTCTATGGTGGTTTGATCAGGTTAGCCAGCCAATACCCATGGCACCTTTGGAACTTACTTAGTTTGTCCGATACGGTGGACTCTGCCGATGGCCTGTAGCTCATGTGCTGGATTCAATATGGGCTCCACCAGAAGGACCTGTGTTGCCTCAATGATGTTTAAGCCATTGGAGCCAGTATGGAGGGGCAACAGCAATATATTGATCTTGGGATCATATTTAAAGGCAGAGAGGTTTTCCTGAAAGACAAATATATATTTCAGTGGAGAGTATTGAAAAAATATACAAAGCCACCACCTCCAAGAGCAAGTTCAACTGCAGTGAAATATAACAGACTAATGACACTGAAATCTAAATCCTTTACAAACACAGAACAGCCCAACCAAGAGATAATAGGACAGGTAGATCCCCAGAATTCTTAGGACTAATGCACATATAGTACTGACTCCGTATTAACCATTGTTCACAAATCCCACCCTTGCAGCCCTGGAGAAATTATTCCTTCTCACTTAGACTGTGGTTAAGCAGTAGGTCGGCATCAATAATTGCAGTAAATGTTAGTCAATATTCCCATTTCAATAGAACTTGAAACTGGTTTGAAGTGGGGTTTCAGGTCCAGAGTAAAGGAGACCTATGGATAACCTTAGGCACAGTTAATTTCATTGTCAATAAAATAGGGGATTATATTTCTATCCCATGTCTCAGCCAAAAATTGGCTCCTAAAGTGTTCAGAGCTTTAATTTTATTGACAGATAATTAAATGTATATCCTGCCTTTCTCTGCAGAGCAAACAGTAGTCTAATTAAAATCAATACAATTAATTCAAATGCAATAAGCAATGCTGCCATGCATGCATGCCACAGAGAGAGAGAGAGAGAGAGAGAGGTATACACCTCGATCTAGGTATGATAGAAGGGAGCCTGGTATTATCCATGCCTCCCTCTGAGAGTGTTGCCTCCTGGTTTAGCATCCTCTCCCTCTAATGCTATCAGGGATTAAAGTCGCTGGATGGGTATGTGGGGGCTCCTCATCTGGTGCTTTGTCCAGGCACAATTTGTGGGGATAGATCACATAGCCCTGAGGTAAATTATATAAGAACATAAGAGCAGCCATACTAGATCAGCCAAAAGCCAATCTAGTAATGCATTCTGTGTGCACAGTGGTCAACCAAATGCTCACTGGACACCCACAAGCAGGACAGGAGTACAATAGCAACCTCCTTCTCCCCAGTAGCAACTGCCAACTGTTATTAGAGGGTAGTATACAGCCATCATGACCAGTAATTATTGACAGCCGTGTCCTCCATACATTTGTCTAACCTCTTTTGAAAGCCATTCAAGTTAGTGGCCATAAAAAGTCTTGCTTTGTTAGTTGCAATTAACGGAGAGCATGTGCTATATGCTAGTTCTTAGACTCCAGCTTTAGCTCTCTATCAGTTCAGTTCTTTTCGTTTTTACTTCCAGTACTCTGTCATTTTAGAAACAAAAGTCACTTCAGCTCAAATACAAAATGTTTTGGCAGACCTGTCTACTGTCATTATATCATTTTCAAGGGAAAGCGAAGACAAAGGATGCAGTAATTAACAGCAACTTGCTGCAGTCACTTACCTGAAATTTGTTAATTCCGTTGATTTGAGCGAATTCCATGCTGTTATCATCTAGAGCTTTTGCAATGATATCCAGCACATCTTGCCACTACAAAATAAAAGGGGGGGGGGGAGACATTTCCATATTACAAACAAGAAAGTACTCATTACAACAGCAAAGCAAGCTTGTTCCTAGTATCCAAAAGAGGTAGCTATCAAGCCAAAGGGTATATCCTAATTTCAGTTTAAATTAAAATTATTAATCTCAACACTCAATATTCCAGTCACACACTACATCTCACACAATAATCCATTCCAACGCTCAATCATCCAGGGGCTGCCTTGATGGTGCCACGTTGGTGCTGCATTCCCTCTAAATCCCATGGTTTTGCTCCTGCAGGTGGCACTGGGTAATTCCCATGCCAGGAGGGAGTGCGGGGTTTCTGGCAGTCATCTGGATATTGGAGCTGCTCCCCCGCCTCCCCACACCCTCACCCTGATTGCCAGTGAACAAATCAGAGGTCACCTTCAGCCAGGGAACGTCTCTGCAGCGAAGCTGGAGTGAGGTTAGATGGTGGAAGGGCCATATTTGCTTCGCTCCAGCCAAAATGTCGGGATAAGTCCTTGACTTTTTTTATTCACAGCTTTGCTGGAAAGCCCCACAGTGGCTGCTGCATCATATAACCGACACAGCACCACCACATGGCCACCATGGGGCTTTTAAAGAGTATAGACAGCCCTCCTGTCACACCAAGCCTCTCACACAATATATATTTTAGATTAAAAAGCTTTAGAAATACCGTTGAAAAAACTAGGGATTTGGCGCTTGGATCTTTAAACTGGATTTTCTTTAGAGTCCTGATCACAGCTTCCACTTTAGTGGAGTGACTTCCCTTTGGAAAAGAAGAAAATTTAAATTATCTGTCATTTATATAGTGCAGGTCAGATTAAAATCATACATTAAAAAGGTGTGCTAAACACATATATACAGTGACATTTTAAAAAAACTGGCCCTCAAGAAATCTCCCGTTTTAAAGTTATTTATAAAAATTAATAGATTTGCAAAGAGCTTCTCAAATGTAAGTATGAAGCTTCCTTACATACAAAATACGCTATATAAAAGTAAACATATCCTGTAAGCATAATATTTATCTGTAACTTTTGTTAATGAACTATAAATTACACAAATTCCAATTAATCACAAATTACCTTTACCTATGAAATGTAAATTCTCTAATTTAAAGGTGTTTTTATTTAATTGAGTGCCAAGTTCTAGGTTTTCTGCCAGTCAGAATGCCAAATCTGAGTGGAATTACAGATGTTTGTGATTCAATTATAATTGTTTTTATGAATCCTGACTTTCACTGTTTGGTAGCATCATTTGTTAAGATGCTATCAGATAATGCACAAGTGTGTCAGGAATTCAATCATTTCCAAATTTTAGTGAATTGTTATGAAGGAAATAACATCTAGGTAGGTACGCAAGTGTTTATATTATGGCTACGACTGACTAACTGACTTTTTTTGTATGAAGTCCCACAATTATGGTATTATGAATACTTCGTTTTAATGTTTTTATAAAAGTTTTATTTTAATGGGCAGCATCCAACTGTGTCACTCCTGCAAATGTCATTGTGGTAGCAGAAAGTAGGCTCCAAATTATGCACAACAGGAAAATCCAAATAAAGTTATGTTTTTGCAAATGAAGTTGCACAATGGAAAGATTCGGTGGAATTTCATGAGAACTACTGAAGTTTGCAGAAAGCCACAACTGGATCCTGCCCAATATATTTTCTTTGTCAACTGTTCAGAGATACTTTTAAAGATAGAAGGAGGTATATAAATCTATGAAATAAATAACAAATTGTGTTGTGATGAACATTAAGGAAAACAAGGTTGATGATATCTAGTATGAAATGAGGAAAGAGTGTAAAAATTCTAATGTTATAAAGTCTGAGGTGCTTAGTGTCTCTAAAAGGATATTATGCAATATTACCTATGAGCATGATTCAGCCAATGATAAGCACTTTTTAAGTCCTGTTGAAGGTTTGATGTGAGAATTAAATATCGAAAGGTTAAGTATGTGCACTATAACAACATATTGAGATACAGAAGTGCTTAACTTTGGCTGAATCATGGCCCTTATTTTTAAGAATTAGTGTGACATCATAAGAAGTCTACTGTGCTTTCTATGGATAAGTGATACATTTTGATTTTAAAAAATGCTCTAGAAGGCCTATTAATGCAATGAATAAAGAAATAAAATAAATATTGATTCTACTAAACATGCCTTCAGGTAAGGAAAATGTAAATACTCTAAAGGGATAATTAGGAATTTGCATCAATATATATAAAAAGTACCCATATAGCAGTTTACCTTCACAGGTATATCATCCTCTTGGTTTGCCTTCTCTGCAGTGAAGACATAGGAGATTTCTTTATGTGAAGTTGTCTGCCTGCAGATGGCACACTTTATTGAACTTCTACGAGTGCCAACACTGTACTGTTCTATAATAATAGCTATGCACTCATTGCAGAAACAATGTCCGCACGTCAACACTGCCCACTATACAGAGAAAAATAAGAGCAAGCAAGTGTATCATCTTTATAACAACATGCAATATAGTAAAATATAGTAAAATCCAGTGTTTAACCATTGAAATATAAATACTATGAAGAAATTCTCCATTTACAGTGCTGGATTCAGGAGTGTACACTTTGTTGAAGGATTCTAGAGACATTATTCTATAATCATAGAAGAAGATAAATGGAAGGCTTCCTAATTTTCCTACAACATCAAGTTTGGAGTAATCAGGAAAATCTCATCTTTTTTAAAAGGTTTCAACACTTATCACTGAAGAAAATCATCTTGAAAATATCATAGATACTTGTAACTCCTTGTGTTCCCAAATGCCTTCTCTTATGTGCCCACTTTTTATATACATCATCGTCTCACTCTGTTCATTTCTGGTGGCTTCCGTATTCTCGCATGTGCTTCTTGCCTATCTCCACCTAGGCTTGCCAAACCACGCTCCGCACCCCCATGTGCAAAGGAACAGAAGAAAAGCGCAAGGTCACTGTGAGGTTATCCTCGATCACTTGCTGCTGCTGCTGTTGCCCCCATCTTGCATTTACAATTTAGGCTCCACAGCACCACAGCTCAGTAACCTGGCCTCCAGATAACTTCTTTGTTCTGCTGCTACTAGTACTTTCTTAGGTACACCCACAGACCACACCAGTAGATAGAATTAACAAAATTTTATTAATAAGAAATTGCATGTCAACAAGCTTAATGGGTACTTCAGTTCAATTGCGTAGCGGTTAAAAGGTTTCAATGCTTAATAGTTTCTGTCAGAACTCTTATACTTTAACAAACTGTTCATCATTTAATTTATGCTCTAAAATCTTATCTCAATCTCTCAATTCTCTCAAATCACTTTCAACGTTTCTCAAAAATATCCTTCAAATCTCCCCCTAACCAGTCAGCTGTCTCTGTCAGACACATATATACACTCTACTTGCTCTCTAGCTCCTCCCACTCTTACACAGCTAGCTAATCTAGGCACTCCAACCAACCAGCCAATCAACACTCACCTTCCATTTGGGCACACAGCCAGCCAATCCAAGTGAGCAGAGTGAACATGTGGTAAAGTGCTTAATGACAGTGGCCCACACTCAAGCTTAGGCACTGCATTACAAGTATTGTGAAATGACTAAGGTACAGTTCCTGGAATTCCATGCCTGCTTCATGACATACTAATATTTCTCACTGACTGTGCTCACAGGAAAATGTATGTATCAGAATGAGGCCCTGCACAGGATTTTGCATATCCTGCACTTGATTAAAACAAGAACAAAACACTTCTGCACCAAGAGCTGAATTATGCATGTTTGCACACTACTGCTTACTTTGCTTTCTGCTCTTGATAATCAAGGGAGAGTACAGAGAATTATAATTCCTGGAAAACCTAATCATATTCCAGTGTCTTCTGGCATTTTATTATGTAAAATCATATGAGCGTTTTTAGCTTTTCAAAGCTAAAAACCTACTTTTAAAATAAGAAATCTGAGAGTCTCAAGAAGCTGGATTGTACACCCATTTCTAAATTCTACAATTGTATGGTCCAATTGAAAACATCTAGCATGCATACAGCCATGGCATCATACATGCCATATGTTTCAAGAACTACTGATTCATAAATCTGATTTTGAGATTGTATACAAGTTAATTTTTGATAAAAAAAACCTATTTCAAGAATGTCAACAAGGAATTAAAAGTTCTCTACAGAAACATCTATAGTTGAACTTTTTACCTGTTTTCCCAGTTGCCGTGCGCAAATTGGACAGGGCTCTGGATTAACTCCTCCAGTTGTTTTATCCTGAGACTATGGACATATTAAAGAAAAAAAACAGTTATTTAATACTTAAAATAATCTTATAAGTGATTTGAGGCTGGAACAATTCTAAAGCATTGTATGTTTGCCAAGTCATAATACAATATCTCTTTATGTATGTACGTGTGTATGTGCATATACACACACACACACACACACATACACAATACCTGGAAAAAATGAAAGAAGTGGGCTTGGATCCAAAGACCATGAATGGAAGAAGAAAATGTATTAGTGCTGTTCCATGAACTCTCTTATACAAGCTAGCAGAAGACTTCTCAAAATGTAAGGGCATTATGTTACAATATGAGAAACACAGTGAAGAAGGAAGATATTGGCTATAGTGTTCACCAACTCTAGTGGGCTATAAAAAGGTCATGGGCATGAGCTTCTGTGAACAGAAAAACACTTATCTGGATTTGAAGTTACTCTTCCCATGCAGTCTCTTCTGCTAGATTGGAAACAGCTGTCCCGTGACCACAACTTTTCCACTAGTGGAAGGGCATCTTTGGATCCAAAACAATCTTTTTCAGAAATTGTAAAACAATTATAAAATAGTGAAATGAATTTTAAAAAATCAGTCTCAGAGTTGGATGAAAGCTTAATTTATTTATCACCAACTACAGATCCTTTTTGAATGACTTTCATGGAAAATCACAAGCCACTTTTAAACTCACTCTTGGGGATTTTATAAGTTCAGATTTCTATGGGGCAACCACTGAATTCATTATAATTCAGACTTGTGCAAGGCTTTACAGTGCAGTTCAGAGAGTTTTAGCATCTAAGGGCTTGCATAAGCTCAGTGGGATTTCTGCCTTTTTATTATTTAGGAAGCAATTCCCTTCCACATTGCAAACTGGTCTTTAAATTCCTCTGGGATTCAAAAGCAGCTATGTGGTACTGTATGTTACTGTGCATAAAACATACACAGGCCGATAGAAGAATAGAATGAATCCGAGTTTGCACAGAATAATTTGCATAGTTCTTTGAGCTCAGACTCTGATCTACAAATTACAAAGCAGAAATTAAGAGTAACATTTTGTTTTTGTTTCTTTTTACTAGAGTAGCTTGCAACGTTATAATCAGCAAAGAGTTCCAATTATGTGATGGTAAAAAGCAGAACACATTTTTTTTACAGCTATGAAAATCTGAAAGAGACGTTGCTTATAGGTAGAGTTATCTAATCATCTGCAAGAAGCATATGTAGGTGTATAAAAAGATGAGTGTGAGTCTGTCATGCATCCTTTCAGCCCATATGGGACATATTTAAGAAATGAGATTGAGGGAGATCTGCAAAACCTCAGGAAAAAAAATCTTTTAACAGCTCCCACTGCCTCTTTGAAGATAATGTAACGCAAGAGTCAATTATTCAGAGTAAAATACTTCATTTTAAATATCCAAGACATGTGAGTGAAGAGTAAAGAGAAAATCATGTCTACGGTGTATTAGAAGGTTCCACAATAGTGTAAAAATGAAAATAGGGCAGGTCAAACTTACCTTTTCTAAATTAGTGAGGTAAAGGAGCTGGCCCAGTTTCTTCTGAAGCTGTGATTTGGCAACTGCTTTGTCATTCAAAAGTTTCACTCGATTTTGTTCTACCTGGAAAACCAGTTTTATTTTTCAGCAATAGTTTTCATTACAAGTTTTCAGGAAGAGTCTGCAGTGGAAACTATCAACTCTAGTATTATTGTTAACTAATGAAAGGAAATTTATGCTACTGAAATTTCTCCTGTCCCACAACCCCAAACTGACTTCCAGCAATCAGGAGGTTCAGGTAAAGAGCAGAGCATTTGTCACACATCACATGACATATTTTTGATTATTCAACTATTGCAGATCTTGGTTTTTGGTTTTAGCTGTAAATTTGAATAATTTAACTGTGAATTGCTTCAATGAGTTTTTATTACAAACCACCTTGGGAAACCATGATGGCTGAAAGGCTACCTATAGAGAAATAAGTAAATAAATCTGAGGTGCAAGTCATTTATAACTCCTCAGCAATAAAGAGATGCTACACAGGAACAAAAACAGCAGGACTACGTTTTTAGTGGCAGGTGGTAGAGCTCAATAACAACTGCTAAGCAGCACTATTGCTTTTCAGATACAATAAACTGTCACCTCATGAGGCTCAATTATGTGAAGAATGGGATGGTTAGGTTTTGGCTCTTCTGGATGACGCACTCTAAGCCGTTCTGTAGCCATGGCAAGTTCATCAATGGCAGACACATGATCTCTCAGAACCATCCAATATTCATGAAGAAGCTGAAGGTAAAATATAAAATAAATGCTCAGCAACAGATCTGTAGGTTGTGGTTAACTAAAAACATTGCTTCTCAGCACTTGTAAGGATTTCAAAACAATTTTGACAGGAAATCTAATGGAAAAATGCAGGTTACTTACCTGTAACTGTAGTTCTTCGAGTGGTCATCTGTGCATTCACACATTACAGGCTCGCGCTGGCGCCGAGCCTCATCCGGGAAACTTCTATAGCCTAGACTTTTTGGGTGGGAACCCCTCCCCCCACCGCCTTATTGCACATGCTCGGGTTCCCGCCTACCTCAGTTCTATGAGGCCGAATTGCCTCGCGAACAAAATAGATATAAGCAATTTTATGAATATTCCACAATACATATATGTGTGTGTGTGTGTGTGTGTGTATATATATATATATATATATATGTGTGTGTGTGTGTGTGTGTGTGTCCAAATAGACACTGTGCATGCACAATAACTACTCCAGTTGACCAGGCAGGTACAGCGAGGCCAAGAGGGGACGGTGGGTGGGTTGTGTGAATGCACAGATGACCACTCGAAGAACTACGGTTACAGGTAAGTAACCTGCATTTCTTCTTTGTGGTCTCTGTGCATCACACATTATGGGCGAGTAACCAGCAAGAGGAAAAAACTTACCGGAGGAGGGCAGGCTCGCTGGAACCTCACTGAAGTATCGAGGAGAGCACAGCACGACCAAAATAGAGTCTTTCCTGGCTCTAACATCCAACTTATAATGGGTAATAAAGGTAGAAGCATTCGACCAAGTAGCAGGCCTACACAGGTCAGGGATAGGCACTCCCCGGTCAAGTGCAGTTGTAGACAACGCTCGAGTGGAATGTGCCTTCAGAGAGTCTGGTGGCTCCTTCCCTGCCAATTGGTAGGCCAAGGAGATGGCCTGTACAATCCATCTAGCGAAACGTTGAGCCGAAACAGGCTGGCCCTTACTTTTTCCGCCATAACAAACAAACAAACGATTAGATTTCCGGAACCCAGCTGATCTAGACTTGTAGAATGCTAAAGCGCGTCTGACATCGAAGGAATGGAGCTTGGAGCTCAACGGATCCGAGGGAGCCTGAAAAAAGGTAGGTAACACAATATCCTGATTAACATGAAAACTGGACACAACTTTTGGAAGGAAAGACAGGTCAGGCCGCTGAAAAATTGAGTATAAGGGGGGTCAACGAGAAGAGCACAAAGTTCAGAACTTCTCCTGGTGGAAGTGATGGCAACCAAGAAAGCCACTTTAAGAGTCAACAGTCTAATATCAATAGTTGCCAAGGGCTCAAAAGGCTTTGCAGTCAAAGCTGTTAGTACAACCGACAGGCTCCATGGAGGAACAACTAGGCGAGATGGTGGATGAATATTTCGTAAGCCTTTGAGGAAGCATTTGGATAATGGGTGAGTACACTGAAAAATTGGCAACCAAATCGTGGTTAACGGAGATAGCCACCAAACAGACCTTAATGGATGCTGATTTTAGGCGGGACTCATGGAGAGAGTGGAGAAAAAGTAGAACATCCTGAATGGGACAGGATCTAGGGTTGAGTCCCCTAGAGGTTGTAAATTGAACGAACTTGTTCCATTTTCTATCATAAGAGGCTCTCGTCGAAGGCTTATTAGCCTCCCGCAGAATAGCCTTCACTGTAAGGGGAAGGTCTAAGTCCTGCCATCTGGCCGGATTCGCCATGCCATCAGTCGCAGTTGTTGAGGGTCCGGATGGAGAAGAAGACCGTGGTTCTTGGAGATCAAGTCCGGTTGCAGGGGAAGGTGCCAAATCTCTCCCTTGGCCAAGTTGAGGAGGGGAGTGAACCAAGCTTGGCGCAGCCACCAAGGGGCTATTAGGATAGCATCTGTTCGGTGTCGAGACAGTCTCGTTACCACTTTGGCAACCAACGGGAACGGAGGGAAGGCGTAGGCTAGTCCCATCCCCCAAGCCAGGCTGAACGCATCTCCCAGAGAAGACCGGCCCAATCCTGCTCGGAGCAGAACGCGTTGCAGACAGCGTTGTCAGTGGTGGCAAACAGATCTATGGTGGGTTCGCCCCACCGAGCAAACAGGAGACTCAGTATCGATGGTGACAGCTCGCACTCGTGAGTGTCCTGAAAGTGCCGACTGAGGGAGTCCGCTTGGACATTGTCCATCCCAGCGATATGGATGGCGGAGAGATGGATTCCGTGATCGATGGCCCAATAAAGGATGGTCAAAGTCAGCTGGAGGAGGGGGTGAGATCGTATCCCTCCTTCCTTGTTGAGGTACCAGACAACCATGGTGTTGTCTGACACAATCCGGACGTGTCGGCCCCGGAGGTGCGTCTTGAATGCACACAGAGCGTTCCATACTGCCAGGAGTTCTAGCTTGTTGATATGCAAGCTCCGTTCGGCGTGTGACCACCTTCCCTGAATCGCTAGGTGATTGCAGTGGGCGCCCCATCCTAGTAGGGATGCATCCGTGGTGAGAGTGTGAGTAGGCCCTGGGTCCACAAATGGCAGGCTGGTCACCAAATGGTGTCGGATCGTCCACCATGCGAGAGGAGATTGTAGGTCTGGAGGAAGAGTAAGTCTGATTCTGTTTGCTGGTGTTGTAGGGTCATTATTGAGCAGGAGGAACTGCTGTAGGGGGTCTCATGCGCATCCTTGCCCACCTGACCACATATACTGAGGAGGCCATGAGGCCTAACAGTCCTTGAAGGATGAGGGTACTGACCCGTCTTGAGTTCAGGGTGCTCTGAGTAAGCTGTTGGATAGTAAGAGCTCTTTCTTCCGGAAGAAAGGCTTTTCCCAATGGCGAATTTAGGAGAACACCGATGAACTGGATGGTCTGGGTAGGTGTAAGCACTGATTTCTCCATGTTTATCAGTAAACCCAGTTTTTGCAGCAGGCTTTTTGTCACTGTCACATCCCGGTTCGCTTGGGATTGCGAGGGAGACACTATCAGCCAATCGTACAGGTATGGATAAAGTTCTATGCCCTTGGTTCTTAGAAAGGCACAAACTGCTCCCATGCATTTGGTAAAGACCCTGGGGGCTGTCTTGAGTCCGAAGGGGAGAACTGTGAATTGGTAGGTGTTTGATCCTATCCTGAACCTGAGATATTTTTGGGATGAATGGTGGATGGCAATATGGAAATAAGCATCTTTCAGGTCTATGAGAGTGAACCACCGATTTCTCTTTAGCAATGGAAGAACTATCGCTAATGTGATCATACGGAATTTTTTGGTAGTGATAAATCTGTTGAGGTCCCTGAGATCCATGATAGGGCGAAGACCACCATCTCATTTCGGAACTGTGAAGTAATGGGAATAGAAACCTGTTGGGAGGTCTGAGTGGTGAACAGGAATGATGGCTCCCTTCTGGAGTAAGTTGGTAACTTCTTGAAGTAGCACCTCCAATGGTGGAGTCACTTTGATCTGACTGGCGGGTGGAAGGGAAAAGAATTCTATTTGGTAGCTATACTTTACAATATTTAGGACCCACTTGTCCGAAGTTATCTCCCTCCAACCATTGTGGAAGTGCGAGAGCTGGTTCCCAAAGGTGAGATGCAGAGGAGGTGTGAGAGGGATGGAGTCAAAGGCGCTGTTTTGGGGCAGGGTCATGTTTGCTGCGTGGCTGGCGGAAGCGGCTCTGTTGATACTGCTTCTTTTGTGGGAAAGAAGACTGAGATGTGGGTGCCTGATAGCGTTGCTGTCGCCCTTGGAAGGTGGCGAGGAGGGTACGGCTGCTGACGGAACCACCTATGCGGACGTTAAGATTGCGACGCTGTGGGTGGGTAGAACCCCATTTTCTTCGCCGTGGTCTTCGCTTTTTGGATGGTATCCATGGTGGTATCTGTCGCAGAATGAAATAAGCCTTCCCCATCAAACGGCAGATCTTCTATTCATGTCTTCGACTCCTGTGGTAGGTTTGAGGAGTGAAGCCACGCGTGTCGGCGGAGAGCAATTGCCCCGATCATGGCCTTTGAGACACAGTCCACCTGGTGCCTAGCTGTTGCTAATTCCTGCTTTGCCAATCGCGAAGCCTCTGATTGGAAAACTTGAGCCAAATCTCTTTTCTCGTCCGGGAGATATGTGATGAGTGACGACATCTTGTCCCAGATGAACAGTCGGTATCTGGCCATCATGGCTTGGTAGCTGGCCACCTTGATGGACAGTGCTGAAGATGAGTAGATTCGATGGCCAAACATATCCAGCTCCCTGCCCTCCTTGTCGGTTGGGGCGGAGTGCAACTTTGAAGACTCCCCTGTGCAGATTCGACAATCACGGAGTTTGGTTTGGGATGGACAAATAAAAAGCCTGCGTCCTTCTCCTGGACCTTATAGAGGGAGTCCAGACGTTTCGACACTGGGCCCATGGTGGATGGATTCTTCCATGAATCCTGGGCAGTCTGCAACAACGTCGGGATCAGAGGTATTGCAAGAGTAGTAGCTGAATCAGTACACATTACACCGTAGATGGAGTCGATGCACTTCTCAATAGACTGTTGGTGCTCAACACCTAAAGATTGCGCCATGTGGAGCACCTGCTCAGTAAAGCTTCCCACTTCCACCGAAGGCGACGCACGCTTCTCGGTACCTACAGCATCTTCTGGTGACGGTACCAAAGGTGGAGCCGAAGCGACGGATGATGAATCTGAAGCGTAGTCCTCCAGCGATTGCGGACAGGATGGAGTCGGGAGTTCCATGATCTATGTCGGTACCGGTGGAGGTGTCGGAACGTCTGGGCGGCACCGGAGGAACAAAGACGTCATCATCCCTTAACCGTCGCCCCGTGTAAGGGTCGAAGGCATAACGGTACCGTATTGAAGATTTATCTGTAACTCGGTGGCGGGAGTAGATGTCTCCAGGAGGATTTGACTGGGAAGCCCAAGAGCGAGCCGAGTGATCCGAAAAACGTTCCCAGTCTCGGGAAGGAGTGGGCGATCGCGAGCGATACCGACGATCCACAGAGGCGTCCCTTGGTCCTGGAGAGGGTGATGGTACCGAACATGGTAAAGCTTGAGGGGAAAGTGGGTCAAACGCATGACCTTCCGAACTCGGTCCCGGAGGTGACCCCGACTAATGTTGCACCGATCCCGTAGGTGAGCAAAAAGGCGAGGGAGAGAATCTCTCTGCGCATTGTGAAGTCGAAGGCCGGTGTCGGCTCGGCAACGAAAGAGGTGCCGGGGGCGACGATATCGGCTGTGCCGTCGGTATCGAAGGAACCGCTAATGGGGACTGTATAGGTAGCATCAGCGGTATGGAAACCGAGGCTGAAGGCGACAGTATCGGCAGCTCCATCGGTACCGGAGATCTCATCGGTACCGAGGCCGGCCCCGACGAAGTCGGTACCGAGGAAGCCAGTTTCACCCTCGAGCGATCCGTAGAGATTTTTTCAGGCTTCTCGGAGTGCTTCGCCTTCGTTTTCTTTTTACGGCGCACTTCCTCTTGAGTAGTCGTTGCCTTTTTAGGCTTCTTTGCCTTAACTCCTTCAACAGCAGGGGTAGGGACAGCCGGTAGCGGGCAAGTCTTCGAACGCTCTAAGGGAGTGTGTTCCGCAGCGGTGGCCATTGCTTTGGCAGCCGGGCGAGAGGGGACGTCGACCACCTCCAAGGCTTTTTTCCACAGTAGCGCCCGCAACCTATCCGCTCTGTTCTTCCGCGTTTGACAGGAGAAGCTCATACAATGAGCACAGGCATCGACCACATGCATTTCTCCTAAGCAGAGGAGGCACCGGGAATGGCCGTCGGATAGAGTTAGCTTGGCCCAACACAAAGTACAGTTCTTAAATAGGGCTGTTTGTGCCATAAGGCGCTCCAACAGGCAGAAAGAACGAGGAGAGAAAGAGACTAGAGATAGAGATAACTATAACTATATATATATATATATATATAGTTATAGTTATATAAATTAAAAAAAAAATTTGGAAAAACAATGAGAGAAGAAGAAAGAGAAGAAGAAGAAGTCTAAGCAAAGAACTAGGTTTAAGAAAACAGCTAATACAAACGATAGTTCTTAAGAGAAGTATCCCGCGAGGCAAACAGCACGGCGGTCGAAAAAGAACTGAGGTAGGCGGGAACCCAAGCATGCGCAATAGGACGGTGGGGGGAGGGGTTCCTGCCCAAAAAGTCTAGGCTATAGAAGTTTCCCGGATGAGGCTTGGCGCCGGCGCAAGCCCATAATGTGTGATGCACAGAGACCACGAAGAAGAATTACAGCTTATGTTTCTCCCTTTGTAACTACACAGGTAAAGTGCAATGCAAGCACATCTGCCGCCACAAGAATACAGAGGAAAGTTACAGTAAACTAGAAATGCTACTGTAACTAGGAGTGGAGAAGCCCTTCCTTCCTTCCTCTTTCAAAACTAAGCACACTAAAATAAATATATTGATGATTATAAAGAATGGTTCTGAAGATATAACACAAGAAGCCCCTCTCGTAAAGTAACAAAAACTTAAAACATAGCTAACGATGAGAAAATTCCAGTCGACTGATCATGCACATTAGTGCTCTTAACGCATACATTAGCTCAGTCGTTCCAAAAAGCTAGTGAAGTAATAATAATAATAATAATAATAATAATAATAATAATAATAATAGGTTAGAACTGTTATCCCCAAATTGTAGATACAAAACCAGTACTGGGTCACATCATCTTTCTTAAGGTTCCTGGCAGAGCAATCCAACTGGTGGGTGGGTGGGTGGGTGGGTGGGAGATCAAACGGCAGAGAAACCACCTTATCCAAAGCCCAGCAGAGCTCATACTGGTAGAGCAGAAGGGAGGAGGAGCAGTATTTTATTTTATTTTCCACCACCTTTGAGGGTCTGTTTGTTTTACCTTTCCAATTTCCCTCCCATTGGTTGCAGTGGAAAAGAAATTATGTTAACCAGATCCAGGGACGACATACATTTCCCACAATCCCAGGAGAAGCTTTCCCCTGAACTGCCCAACCTCCCCTTTTGTTTCTACTGCCGGCGTTGGACCAGCAAGGGTCACAGAGGTTTCCACAGCAAATGAAAGGGGCTTTCCATATCAGATCTTCACCTTCAAGGTCAGACATCTCTCTCTGCTCTTGGTTAACTCAGATGAGATAGAAGTTGGTATTTTCTATTTTACAGCTCAGTCATTGAACTTTACTAGACATTTAATAATCAAACAGCTATAGTTTGAGGAATAATGAACTACATGTAGCTTAAAATGCCGTCAATGTCTCCAAATTCCACATGACAGGATAGCCACACTAGCAGTGGTCTCATTGTAAATGATACTGCCATGCAATACAGAACTTGAGGCCTGGATACAGGTAGAACTGTTCTCACATCTTTAAGTCCATAGACAACTGGAAGATTATTAGTACTCAACAGATGAAAGATATAAATCTCCAGTCATTTTTAATCACTGACAACAGGCCTCCTTCTGTGTCCTCAAAGCAACTGTATGTGAAGAGACAATTTGTTCCCAACTTTTAGTACTAAAAGCATATTAATGTCATCAGTGGCTGATCAGTGTCAGTAGTTTGGCTGTCTGTACGACAAACACACTCTCCCTCTCTCTCCCTCTCACACACACACTCCACTTAATGAAAAGTTTAAACATGAGCAAAAAAGCTTCACATGACATGCTAAGCCATAATGTTTAGCTCAAAATGCTTAACCACAGTGTCTTAGTGTGTCGTCTGACCAGGGTCAAAATGAGACGTTTAACCCAATGTAACTTGCTTTTAGACGATCTATAACAAAGAGCCTTATGGTACATTAAACAGTTTTATTGTGGCATAAGCTTTCATTGATTAGACCCCCCAACATTTTAGATGTATGAAGTGTTAATCTCAGTTGGCAGATTGTGTGTGTGTGTGTGTGTGTGTGTGTGTATACGCCTTCTCCCGTACAATCCGC
This sequence comes from Anniella stebbinsi, assembly GCA_029215795.1. Taxonomy (NCBI): domain Eukaryota; kingdom Metazoa; phylum Chordata; class Lepidosauria; order Squamata; family Anniellidae; genus Anniella; species Anniella stebbinsi. The sequence continues at coordinate 196,839,732 of JARDYH010000003.1, forward strand.
CCCGCACGCTCAGGTCCTCTGGGAAGAACTTACTGCGGTCGGCCAAGACTAGGCTGACAACTGTTACCCAGAGGACCTTCTCTTCTGCCGCTCCCAGACTGTGGAATGACCTGCCGGAGGAGACTCGTCAACTTAACAGTCTTTTAGAATTTAAGAAAGCTATAAAGACTGTTCTCTTCCGGCAGGCATATCCAGTGTAATTTTTAGAATGTTTTTAGGATGTTTTAGGATGTTTTAATGCAGTTTTAATAATATTTGTCATGTTTTAATTAGTTTTATGTATTTTATCATGTTGTTGTTCCCCGCCTTGATCTAGACGGAGAGGCGGGTAAGAAATAAATAGTTATTATTATTATTATTATTATTATTATTATAGAGGAATAATTTGTTAACAGTGGGGGGGGGGAGGAAGATAATGAAATATAGTAGGTCTATACCATTTCAATATAAAGGCCAATATACCAGTAAGAATACATGTACTGGTCCGATAAATGAAATAAATTGTTTTGAAATGCTGCAGTTACATTTGCTATGCATTATCATAATGATGTACAGTTGACCCTCCTTGATACGTTGTTATACTTGTTATATATTGCTGCTTAAATACTGCTCTTATTCTAATTCTTTAAATGCATTTTTATGGAAACATGGTTTACAAATTAATTGATTTGCACCCATCATGCAAGAATTATCTATATGTTTAGTAACAATCAACTCAAAAAGCTCTTATATGCTAAACATTTCTTCAAGGTTTCTTCTTGGCATTGTACCTTATACTCCTTTTTCCACGCTTCAAATAGTTCCAAGAAGATGCTACCCTCTTCAATTGCCTTGGGATCGATCCGGTGAGCTTTGGCAAAAGACAATATGGTTTTCAAGGACCGCTCCGTTTCACTTGCTGCCCAGAGACCTCTGCTCGTGGTCGGCAAACGGTCATCAACAAGGCCTTCCTCATCTTCTATCATTTCTTCAAAGATGGCCATTTGGCCTTTTACACTTCAGTAATGCAAAAGTATTAAGAGTTTTCACCATGTGTGAAGACAGTGTGAATATTAATAAAACTAAAGATTCTAGGCATAAGGAATCATTTTGTATATAACATTTTTAAAAGAGGTGTTGCATGCACATGAAAATAGTAGCGGCAATTAAAAAAAGAAATGAAAAAAGAACTAATACGAAATCCTTCTTGCAAGAATACAGTGACAGAGAGCACTGAGCTACACACAGTGGAGGCAAAGCAGTTCTAAAAGAGAAGGAACCCTATTGCAGTGCGAGTAAAAATAGAGAAGGCAGGCACACCTTTTGTGAATTTTGTCAGCAAAACTACTTTCAGATCTAGGAGAAAAAGTTTGCTTTATCACAAGTGCAACCCCCCATAACAAACAACAATAACCGGGCTCTTACGTATGAGAGAAGAGTTTTGACTCATATTCTGTGAACAATTCATCAGCCTTACAGAAGACACAGCTGGAATACAAGATGTTACAATGAGAACGTTAGTAAACAAATTAATTCCTGAAGTCTGGAAGAAGGTTTCTTCCAATCAGCTAAAGATTAAGACCCATTGAGCTGATTAATGAGAATTTTAAGAAGAATATATATATATCCCAATAAAATTATTGCTTTATTCCAGTTATAAGGTGTGACCCAATATTAGGAGAAATGGTAATAGGAATCCCAGTAATGGAGAGATTTTGCCCCCAAACCATTTTTTTACACCTACTTGTTTAGTGGCAATCTTACAGGCCGCAGATGGCAGATGGTGGCAGCCTCAATGATCTTTTTAGAAGGGGGCCCTTCCAGATGTTTCACAGCCTCTCTCACAAGTTTCTGGAATTTCTTCACTTCTTCCATTTGAGTTGTGAGCAGATACTGAAGGCCTCTACAGTCACGGAATCTAACAAAAACAAGGCAAATTGAATTGAAAAGTGTTAAAACTTCATTTTGGAATCACTGTATTGCCTCAGGTCCCATGAAATGGATAGGGCTTAGTCTGTAGCATGAGGATTCGGACCTTATTTTGAAAGTGTAGAGGTGGACAAATCAGAACTGAGTGGAATGTCTTGTGAATGGCTTTCATACCATTCCTACTCATCACTTTTGGCAGAATGCAGAGCTGTCTCTGTAAATAGCCCAAAGCCAGTGAGGTAATGCTTTCATACAAGGCAAATGCAGTTCTTGGAGAAGTATGTACACCACACATTTTATATATATATATATATATATATATATATATATATATATATACATACACACACACACACACACACACACACACACTGTTCTATTACTGGAAAACAAAACTGTCAAGTCACAGCTCCAGAACTAAATTCCATGCAAAATTTATGAATGAAGCCAATGTCTACTACTTCATACAAGAAACCACCAACGGCAACACAACATATACATTCCTATGCAGTTCATTTTATTCTTGTGCTAGAAGAAACTAACAAATCTTACAAACAGAGACAACTAAAAACATTTAAATGAATGTATTGGGAAGTAGAAGACTTGTTCTTTTAAAAAGTTTTGAATTTAGATTCTTCTTTCTGAAGTACTTTTAAAAATTAATTGCAGTCCAGAAACAACCAGTGCCCGGCAGTGTATGCTGGAGCAATCGAAGCAGACAAAGGAAGACCAACCTATGCCAAACAATCTTAGTTTGCAATGCCTTTCTTACTTGTCTGCCATGGAGAGTTTGTTCATTTGCTGTTTGTAGTTACTGGTTAGATCATTTTGCACCCGCTGAACAAGCTCCTCGTCAATGGCATATTGTATTGCTGACTGGATCACATCCAACCACCAAGGTGAACTGGAGCGTATCTAGGTGTAGAAGAGAAAGTGTGCCCATACATAAATGTGCCATAATTTTCACTTTCCTGGACCATATTCTGTCATATTGGATTAGAAATAAACCCCTTCAAAAAACAGCTGTGAAGTCAGATTATGGCTGGGAAACACACAATTCCCTATAAGTAAACATAGCATTCACAGGATTTCCCCTACACAAATCTCAACACACTCCAGATATCTTAGGGCAATGCAAAACATGCTTTGCTATGTCAAATATAACTAAGTATTTTTTGCTGGAGAAAGAATACTTCAGAAATCTTATTTAAAAAAACCACAAGTAAATGTTTTCTTTTTTTTCACAGTTTGGTCTTTTAAACAATAGAGGAAACTAGTGGTTAAATTAACAATGAAAAGTAAATGAGGAATATCTGGAACTTTGAAGACAGTGCAGTTAGATGGGAAACTAATCCTAACAGACTCTGAAGATGATACTGTATCAGAAACAAGCCAAAAAACCACAATACATATATAAAGCTAGAAGGCATGTCAAATATTTTAGTAGATTCTTACCTTCCTCTGAAGTTCGTGGATTGTCTGTACAACTGGTTGCAAAGCCTGGTGGGCTTCAGCAACTTCTGCATTCGACTTACTCATATAATGTTGACGGAGCTGCTCACACTGTATTTAGAATGATAAATGAATTAGTCATTTATTCTTGACGAAAAGCCTCCAAAACGTGGACATCCCAACGTATTCACTACAGATCTATTTGTAAATTAATGCTCTAGAACAGTGGCATTTGGACAACCATTCCAGACTTCATAAAGCATGGTTTATGAAGCAGTGAACAAACAGCGGGGGCAAGTGCTTGGTGCCCCCACCCCACCCCCCACTCCATTGTGTGCCAGCTTCAGCATGAAAGTCTTGGCTTGTATTAAAGGCAGACTTTCCCATTACATCTAAACTGGGGGATTCTGGCTTTATGTTGCTTAACAAATCAGGAAAATAAGTGACGATCACATCACATAAGTTGCCACAATACCAAGCTAGCATTATGTGTGAAAATAGCTGCATTCTGCAGAAAATCCAAAAAACAAAAAGTATCCAGAGGCATTCATGGTCAACTTATATTAAGCAAGGCTGATAAACGGAATGTTTTCTCTTAAATGCATGTTTGAGTGAGGATCACCCTTATAATCTAGGACAAAAATAAATCCAACAGCTTCACTGGCTATAGAAAGGATAGTCCATAGTGCTTAGCCGGATCTTTTCTTTCAGCTTGTACATTTTACCTCTGGGCAGGAATCTCACACTCTTGTGTGATGTCTAGCACACCGCTAGTGCTAGCATATATTAAGTATTGGTCAGCAGCAGCAAAATGACCAAGTATTGCTTCATTGAACCTGAAATATTATACAGGAAACTCTTATTGATGCTAAAACTACTAAAAAGGGGGAAAAGAATATGCCTAAGCTTAAAACCCCACCTGTTGACTCTTCTGTATCAGCAATCAACCTGTGAGAGAATAGCTCCACCTGAAGAAGCCAAGAAATGATCTGCCTCTTGAGTAGATGCCATCATATTTGCAAGATATTTTTCAGGCAATCCCTGGTTCCTGCCTTGGCTCATTGCTCTTGCCTGAGAAGTATGCACCTGTAGACATCCTTTTTATCCCTTTCAATTCTTATGGTAATGTACACAGGAGCTATTGTTCTCAATTCTCATTCTATGCTCTGGTTTTGCAATCTGTTTCCTTGAATGCCACAACCAAATTTATATTAATGCCAAAATCCTGACCCTACCTTCTCTCACTTAGGTCCTGATTCTGCAATGACTGGCCCTGTTTTGACCTGCCCTGTTACCTAAATTCAGCCCTTCAAACTTCTGACTGACTCGGCAATCTACATCCTACACCTACATAATCATTAATCTTTGTAGGAAGAGTCAACAGCCAAGCAAAAATTAGTGGATGCCTGAGAGGGAGAAAAGTGTTAACTTTGCCCCGAAAGAATAGCCTAAATGAGGCTATGAAGAAGCTACACACAGGCGTCTCCATAAGAAAGTTACTCATTTGTTCTTGAAGCTCGTTACTGATTGCTGTGACTATGAAAGAGCAACACAGGCAAGATTTTGGCAAGGTGATGTGGCAGCTGATTTAAAAATAGGTAATTTCTTTACATCTGACTTTAGAATTTGTGTTTTGTCAGATGCCCAGGACATATCCCATAAAAAACATTTTCCAAGTGAGTTACGCAGTAAATATTCCTTAATATACGTTAAAGTGCACACAACGAACAATCACCTCTTCCTGAAGCCTGCCATCACGCAAAGTGGGTGGAATCCCAGGATGCTTTGCTGCTAGAAGTTCCATCAGATTGTGCGTAGAATGAAGTCTCTGTCAATACATAAGGCAACACTATCACTAAGTTTAACGTATTGTGGCAACTACAAACAAGGAATAGTTAATCAACAGCAGAATCTCCCTAACAAGGGAACATATGAAAACACTGATTCATGAAAACAAAGAATCTTCTAATCGTATCCCAAAGTTATGGTTTTTTGATTAGAAGTCAACACTATGATTCCCACTAAGAAGAGAAGGTAAAATGGCAAGAGCACAGTAAATGACCTTTCAAGGTTTCAATATCAACAGAACACACATACACACACACAAACAATGAGGTGTCTGCCTGTGTAACAGGTACTACCAAAGATAGTGCCACCATTTCTGCATGCAAGGTTGTATGATCTGTCCCATGTTTCAGAGCAGGCTAAGATTGGGGAGAGAAGATTCTACAGCTATTACTGTTTCCAAGTTAGGGTAACAGAGGAGAATGTTATGTTTGTCCTGCCCAATACAGGCTTGCAGTCACATGAAAGGAAATGGGGAGAGGGAGAAGAAGGCGGACACTTAAAACAGGAAGTGGGCCATTGCTTGCTCAGTCCTGATTTGCAAGACTGCAATAATTAAAGATGAGTAATTGGGAAAATGACACAGACTTCAAACAAAATCAGAGTCTTATAACATTCATCTTTTTTTGCATTTGACTAACAAGAGGAAAGTTTCACTTTAAATTATCATTGTCATGCAAGGCTACATAAATATATCAGCCATCTGGACACTGATCAGATTTATCTCTATTGAAGTTCAATGATGCTACAGCATCAGATGCTATCAGGCCATTCACGAGAACTGACTATCAATAGGCTCATATTGATATATTTGTTTTTCCCACACATGTAATTTTAAGAAAATAAGAAGTGTGTTTTCTGGTACAGAATACCAGGATACAGTCTGAATTGTATCCAATTACCACAAACAAACACACATACAAAGCTGATGGAACGGTTTCCATGATCACTGATTATAATACTAACCAAATTCCATAGCTTAATGAGCATTAAACACACATGCATAGAATCATTTAGGCATAATTTATATATTTATTGAAAAGTTGTATCTTGCCCTTCAATATTATTACTCACAGGGAAGCTAAAAATAACGGTCCATCTATATAAATCACAATGGCAAAACACATTTATGAATTAAATCTGCTTATATGTTTTCACTCAAGACAGAATGGTTGTTTCAAATAAAAAAATTGGCTATGGAAAAGACAGTAGATTGCGTTAAGCTGACTGGACATATAAACTGGTCTCCAAAATATTAGAATATATGCCTGGTGACAATAATGGTTTTTGAAAGCAGAAAAAAAGGTTACTATCTGACTGAATAGGAGATCAATGGCCTTTTAGGTCACTGACACAGTCTGGGTACTCATTTAAAAAGCAGGTTCAGAGTTTATGTACATACTTGCAATGAATCTGTTTTGAGCTTCTCTTTGTGCTCCTCAGAGGAACGCAGCACCTCTCTATACAAATCTACTGCCAGTGCGTATTCACCTGAAAAATTAGCATATTTCAGATCAGATCATTGAGATTTCTCTCTTCCAAATGTCCAGTTACTTGCAATTGTATGTGCAATCCCATGATTCTAATAGTAAAATTGTGTGTACAGCCACAGGTCAACATTTCTAAGAAATAATCTTTGACAAAAAATATACCTACCAAAATACAAAGAATGCAATTTAAATCTGGTTTAAATCATACATTTTAATTCAACTATAAATTATATTGGTGATAGTAGAGTCACTTTTGTTAATAAGTTTGCTTTCAATATTGTACAAAAAAACTGCCGCAAAACACACAGTAACAACTGAAAATGATGATAATGTTTAACTATTTAAAACAATAGTTTGTAATGTAAGCAACAAATATGAGCTGACAAACAAGGTACAGTCAGGCTTACCCCTCCAAAATACCAAGCAATGAAAAAAATATTCAAATTATTCTTTTCGCTACTCTAAACAAGCAATATCTCATGCAAGGACATGCTGATTTTCACAACAAAATTGAGTATAAATTGAATTATGAAATAGGTTTGCATATTTTAAATACTGTAAAAGTTTGATTCTCTCCTATTCTTACTAAACAGAACTATACAATAGAATATTAACTATCCATTGTTAGATCCAAGTATTTATTACTTAGATATAGAGTTGCCTGCTTCAGTGCCTGTTGAAGGAAATAGTGCATGATCTATATTTAGAGACACAGTTATGGTTTTTCCTACTCCAAGCTGTTCTTTTAATAGAGTAATTCTGGTTTCTCCCACTGATGGCCAGTGCCAACAACATAATTCAACCTACTAGCTGTTGCCAGCTTCAGATGAGTTTTCTTATTCAAGGAAATATTACAGGGGTGTGAAGAAGCAATTTTTCAAAGCTTTGCTTAAAGGGCTAACTGAACAGTGCTGCAGTGTCACACATTTACGAATGTACTAAGTTATCAGAACATTGCAAATACAAAGCTAAAAATAAAAATAGAGGTTACTGGAAACCATTCATGACATCGCCTCTTATGAATATATTTTACATATTTGTTTTTCAACTAAATTGTTCACAACATTTAGAAAAAGGAAAACACTATATTCAAAATTGTCATGTGTTTTTTTCTCTTCGTAAGTTTCAAATTCAGAACTAGTATTCACCTAGCACAAACATTGCAGACAAACTATGCATATATTTAGGAAATTCCCATTAATTACATCAAGAGATTGTGTTGCGTTGAATATGTCCCCAAAAGTCCACCTGTTTAGCTACCTCTCACCCATTATTTAAGCCTGAACTGGACAGCATGCTGCCCTGGTACTTATAGTCCACTATTCTGATAGTACAAATATGACACTTTTTGTAACAAAATGTAGTATATTCTCATCTGCTAACTGAGTACTCCTGTTCAGGGAGTTTCAGCCAGCCATCCAGCCAACCAGCCATGCTCTCCTTGAGGATAGGATAAACTGCAACCAGCGCAATTCATTTTTTCCACTTGGTTTTCAGTATGGCACTCAACACTGCAAGGCTCTTAATGGCTACCAAATAGACTCAGTCATCATTAGACTGTTTAGGTGAAATCCAACAGGGTGCTTACGCCCCTGCTGATTCTGTTGGGCCCCACAGATTGATGCACAAGCGTTCAGTACCACCGATTCCTCTGCGAGACCCACCATTTGAACAACAGAGATTTAAAGCCTCCCAGAGGAAGCCCTGAAATGAGCAAAAACATTTGTTTCTTGGTTGGGACAGGTCAGCAGGGCTCCCTTATGTGAGCTCCATCAAACTGTCCCATTCCAGAAACAAGCGTTTTCACTCATTTCTGTTTGCCCCAGAAATGCTAAATCTTCGTTCCGCAAGTGGTGATGGTGGGTTGCTATCTCCAGGTGTAGTTCTGCAAAACTCAGGGCTCCCCACAACAAACATGCTAATATGTTCCCTCTTGTTTCTCGGTGACCCCATTATGTGTCCATTTCTCCTGGCATGAGGGCATTGAGTTTGCGATTAGAGGGAATGATAACGCAAACATCACCTTTAAGACCACCCATGTCATGGGCTACACTCTGAATATGTCCCCCTATTCTCTCTGCCCCTTGTACCATCTTCTCAGATTAGCCAAGCCATTTCTTCCTGATTTGTGGCAACTCAAAATAAAACATGCTTTCCGGGTGTTTTGTTGTGTTGTGTTTTTGTCCTATAAAACAATTCTGCATGGAATGGATAAATTCTTTAGGTCAACCAAAGTCTTGGGCTTATTCTCAAATATTATTTATATGCCATACAAATATAGATTCAGTTCTTCTGTCTCAGGAATACAATGAACAGTAGCACTTAACTGCTTTGAAAGGCATAAAATGACTCATGATTTCACAGACCCATACAGATATTTTATTTAGTTGTTCTTGTTCTAAAGCAGAAAAAGGCAGTTAGAAATCTGGTACAATAGAAGCAGGGTTCATTTTATCAGCATTATCCCATATGATGCCATTTGGTACAAGACTTTTGAATGGGCTTGCAAAAATTGGCATGCTCTTTACTAACTGCTTTAAAAAGGCATGCAGGGATTCCTTCCATTCGAATTCTTTAATCAATATCAATTCCTACCTCTTCAGGAACTAATACTGAATATCTGGAATGAATGTTTATAAACAGGAAAGGAAGAGGTTATACCATCTGTCTTCCAGTGGTCTGCAACTTTAGCATAGCTGATACAAGTATAATTTCTTCAGTATCTAGAACACAGTCATCCTCCTTCAGCAGTCACAACTACCACAATGGAAAAGATGCCCTAATTTATACATGCAAGCTGGACTACTGTTCGACCATTTAGTGTTGGTTCTTAAATCCAAGGCACAACCCTCATACACATTTATGGATGTTTACAATAGGACTCTCCATCTAGCCTGTTACTTCTGCCTAGAGGATTCCGTGGCAAGACAACTGCCCAGCTAAATTTGGTCTAGTTTAGAAGAAAACGAGCAACACACACGCATTTTATCTCAAAAGTAGCTATCACACTCAGAACTGCAACACATTATTTTCAGCCTGTTTTACCTTTAATAATATGAATACCAGCTAAGCCGTTCAGAGCACAAACCAGCTGTCTATGGACTTCCTCACATTCTGTCCGACATTTTTTCTGCAGTGATGTTAGCAGCTCTTCCATTGTCATTGTGCTGGAACAAAGACCCAAAGATGAAATGTAGGCATGCAGCATGTGACAGAGATCTCAAGTTCACCCACTTCGAGAATATACTTAATATGGCAACAAACTGAAAGAGCTAGCAATTGCTGTAATTTAAAATGAATCTGTTCTACTGTTATTTATTATTAACCTATTATTTTCCAGTTACTACAAAGAACCAACTGTTGATACAATCCTTGCCCAGAGGCCCTGAGTGAAGAATTGCTTGGTATTTAACAGTTATTGTTATGTAGAGTTTACTTTGTGTGGCCTCTGTGAGGCAGTAATGTAGGCCTGGAACCTTGTTTTGTTACCATCAAAGGTCTGTGTAGTCGTTTCAAAGTGACATTCTGAATAGGGAGAGACAGCTGCTTTGAATATTGTCACATTTACCTGGATCAGGTAAAATTCCATTCTGATTGGCTGGAGTTTCTAGTGAGGTGGAAAAGAATGGTTCAGAGATGACGGCTGATGGTTGGTGTGGGGAGTGTTAAAAGAACTAAGAGAAAGTTGAGGAGAAAAGCTAAGGCTTGAATATTAAGCTGATCTTTTTCTTGGGGGTAACCATATGTGGCAGGTGAAGGTCAGAAGAAAGGAGCAGATGGTTGTGTTATGCCAAGAGGCTGTCCTAATAGCTAGCCAGAGGAAGGTTATACAAACATTCAGTAAAAAACCATATAATCTGTCCATGTGGCCAAATATGGGAGTAGCTTTGATATCAGTGGAAAACTGTATCCAGAAGCTTGACCTGGTTGTAAGGGTATTTGGCTAGGGTGGAGGTTTAGGGAATTTGGTCTAAGGTAAAATAAGTCCTTAGAGGAGCGGTCCCCAACACTTTTGGACCAGTGGACACATTTGGGAACTGGAGAAACTACTGAGGACACCACCAGGTTAGGGAAATGCAACACATCTGGAGGATAACAGGTTGAGGAAGGCTGTCATATATTCTGCTCAGAGCTCCACAGAAGAAAGGATACAAAGGCAAAATATACTTGCTTGCTAACCAGATAAAGGTGTGATAGAGATTACAGGCTCACTGATTGAATGCTTACGTTTATATTATTCAGAATGCCTGGCATTGACTTTGTTGTTCACGGATACAAATTTAAAAGGATACCCATGAGCGCTTTCATTTTCCCCATTCAAAAAATGGTCCATTGCTCTCAAAAAGAAAGAGCCTAGAATCAGTTTTTTTCCCATGAAGTGCTTTTTATAGGAGCTACTTGTTTTATTGCTGTACTTTTCTATTGCAGTGCCTATGTTGCTGCCACCCATGAACATTCCATTGAAGTCTATAAAGTGCTTGGACAGATAAACAGTTCATTTAAGACTAAAGCTGCTTTGTCCTACCTACACATTTCCTGAACTTATAGCAACAACTTAAAACACTAAGATGGCAGGGATTAGTGGAAATGCTTGGGGTGTGCAGAGCGGGGGTCTGCTCCTCCCTGAAATTCGGGGCGCAGCTTGGAATGGGTCCATCTCCCCACGCCGTCAGGTAAAACTGCGTCAATGAGAATTAATTAAAAAACATGCTTACATCTCTGTCATTTTTAAAGATAAAGAGATGAAACTTGGCACCCTGTTAGCTCTTAAGTAGGGCTTTAGCCATGTCAAATTTGAAGCTGTTCCCTTCATCCTTTGAGTTTTAGGGATTTTTTAAAAATTTCCCTCTTCCAACCATTCCCTCCCCCATACACATACACAGGGGAGCATGGGGTGGTACTATAAGAAGAAGCAAATAAAAGCAGACAGACACACACAGAGAAAAGAAAACCCAGCAAAGAAAGCTGACTTTGGCCTGTTGGGAGAGGGAGAGGTGTTTCTTCTTCTAGTTCCCCCGCCCAAAATTAAGTGCCCCCTTTTCGCTGCTGCTGCTGCTGGCCCTTCTGTAGTGCAGGAGAAGTCAGGTGTGGGTGGTTTTGAGGCTCCACCCACACCCTCTCCTGCAAAATGCAAGTTTAGCACCTGGGATCATTTTCTTTTGTGGCAGAGGATCCCAGGTATGCAAAATCTTGAGAAGCTGCACCACCTTCAAGCCAGCAATCAGTCTCAGGCTGGCAGCAGCGGCAGTGCTTTGGGCAAGGCTCCTGCCCCCCATAAGCAGGCCATGCTGGACCAGTGCGGCATGGGCAGAAGGGGCTTCAAAATGCCCCCAGATAGGAAAGTGCTAGGGAAAGCTGATAGAACTTTCCCAGTCCTGTGATGTTTATGTTGAGTAAAATTTCTCTTCAGATGAATAAAAGGACTGGACAGTTGCAGAGTGTCCAGAGGACTGACTATTGCACCTGATGTCAATTAACAGGGGAGTGTTTTTTCTATCTGTTTTTCTAAAGGTCAAAGAGATAGTGGGTTTTTCCCCTGGGAGTTTTTTCTGTATTTTTGTGCAAAGTCATTGTCCATTCAAATGTATATATCTATATCTATATCTGTAAATGTCTGATAATGGTTGATGAGGATATGAGGTTGGACGGTGATGTTATGTGATGTGATTCTTCCTGGAAACCTGTATTATATTTGATGACCAAAACTGCTGTAAATATATTGAAATACTGAATCTCAGTAAAGCTTTTACTAAAGAGAAAACCGCTGCTGTGTGAGTATTTTTCCTTGCATGGATCTCTGGAACACGCTTACTCTGCTGTAAGTGAACCGGGATCACTAAACTCCCAGACAGTTTAGTCAGCCTCAGCTGCATTGTGAAAGAGTGCTATGGGCTCTTTCCGTTTATATCATTTGCAATCCCTCCCCTAAGCAACATGATTGGAGAGAGGACAGGGAGGAGACTGTGGCTATTGGTTAGCTACAGATGTCAATCTCAGTTAGTTGTCCATCATCAACATGAAAGGAGCCCTCACCTTGCCTAAAAAACCTTCAGATACAGATCTCTTCGGGGCTCTGAATGATCTTCTAACTGCACTGCAGGTTTCCAATGGTTTTTGAACTGCACCTTAACTGCACTGCGAGTTCAGAGGTCTGTCAGACCCCCCAACTTTCAGTGCGGAACACACACACACACACACAGAAATGCTCCCTTCCCAATACAGGCTGGTATTATAACACTTCTAGAACTACAAGGGTATGAATTGTCTATAAAAATACATTTCACACTGATATGTATGCTATTTCTTCTCTAGGAGCAGAGTGTAGAACTAGTAATTTATAGAGCTGAAAAGCAAGAATCAATTAATCAGTACATTTATTTCTTTGTTGCAGATCAAAATGTGAATTTTTAATTGGATATTAATTGGAACTGGGTGCTGTGATTCTTTGGCACTGTTGATTCGTTGGCACTGTTGGTTTTATTGTAAACAAATAGTCTTGGGTCAAGTAATTCATTTTAGACAATTTTCCAAATAGATTGCATGGGCTTTTCTCTCAGGAAAACTACATTAAGTGGTGGCAGACCCATGTCTTTAATGCAGGTTTGCCCCAATCATATGTAAAGCAGGGACCGGGGATGCAATTTAAATATACAAAAGGAGCACATGGATGGGAGGGAAACTGAGAACTCCCCTGCTCTTCACTTGTCCCATCTGTCCAGGACACCTTTCCTCATCCAGGCTCCAATACAGGAATTAAGCCAGGTTAGGAGAAAGGGCTGTGGGCACCAAAGTGGCAGATTGGGAGAAAGGTTCATTATCTTCTGCCTGTGTACCCCTTTTGTGTTTTAAATGATCAAGCGCTTACATAAATTCAGCTGCAAGAATAAAGCACTCCATAATGCTATGTTTCTTCTACAGTCAATGTTTATAATATCGGGTCTAAAATATAAACGACTTATTTAAAGTTTTCTCTTTCACATACTGAACTAAGTGAATTTTACTCAAACTGATTTTAGAGTAGATACTGAAATACCAATATTTAGATATATCATTATCATCATCATCATATGAGAGTCTTCCAGTTTAAGAAGAAATGAAATTAACCTTTTCTGCAGAGGCAAGAATTCCCCACGAACAGCTTGTGGGTGGCAGCAGGCCTGTCGCAGGCGCAACAAAGGGTACAGAATAGAAGCAACTGTCCTCCTATCCAAGCTGCTAAGCTTGAGGGACCAATCAGAAATCTTCCTGAGCTTTGCCAGAGCATCCTGGCAGCACACCTCATGCTGGCGATGATAAAAGTGTCTCTCTACAGGAGAAAAATGAAGCCAGTGTATCTCTTCTGTCTGAGCAGGGATCTGAATCTAACAATAAAGGAAACAATAAATTTAATAACTAAAGGTTTAGGAAAGAATGTTAGTCATGAACATGTTCTTAGAACTTAAGTGTTTACTTGGTCAATCACGTCCTTCTTTGCTGACCTCCACATTATCTTGGCTATGAAGTTGTAGAGAGGCTGTGTGTTTTTCCTGCAGTACGGACGGTACAGAAGCTGATCCCACCAATATTTCACCCAGTAAGGATCAGCTCCAAGGAAAAGTACTAATCCATACAAATCTGTGACAGAGGAAAAAACAGATTTTACGGCAAGCAGGTTTCCATATTGTGAAAAAAAGATCTTAAAAACCATTATATTCCAAAATCCCATCTATTTTAGTTCATCATTCTGACAAGCTAAATTGCTTCAAGCTTGATTTAAGAAAGCCATAAAGACTGATCTCTTCCGGCAGGCCTACCTAGTTGAATTTTAAGATGTTTCATTGTTATTTTAATAATGTATTAGTTTTATATGTTTTTGATAATTCATTAGTTTTATACATATTTTTAATTAGTTTTATGTATTTTATGCTGTTTAGTACTTAATGTTGTTCCCCCACCTCGATCCAGAGGGAGAGGAGGGTAAGAATATTATTATTATTATTATTATTATTATTATTATTATTATTATTAGGGATGAGGGGGAGAAGCAACTTGGATTGGGTATATGGAGCCAGATCTTTATGAAAGGTTAAAATGAATGGATGAATATCACATACAGTCCATCAGAAATTCATCTAGCATTGGCTTTTTTTTTTTCCAAAACCTGGGTCACTGAACATAAATGTAAACTTAAAACACTATGGCTTGGATTCTAAATCAAGCTTAAATTCACGAAAGGAAAGCTTCCCATGCCTCCACAAAAGCCTCTAAGAAGGCTCGGGGGGCTCTGGAACAATGTGAGAGCGCTGAGGGAGTTGCTTTTGGAGAAGGGAATCACCCAAAATAAAATGAGGCTCTCTATGATTTGGGTGATCCCCCTTCTTCAGAAGATCCCCATGCCCTATCTCACATTGTTTTGGGAGGGAGCCTTTTCTTCTAAGATCTCCGTTAAGGCTGCAATCCTATACCTACTTACCCAAGAGTAAAATGCATTGAATTCAATGGGACTACTAACTAGATATGTGCAGGATTGCACTGTACATTAACGTATCTTAGGATCTAAGCCTATGCCTTCATGCTATCAGGAATGTAGCTAATAAGTGATTTTCACTCACACGGTCTTATGGAAAATAATGTCCACGGAATTAGAGCATTATCCCTGAACTCAATTTCTTTTTCTCATGTGCATACAACTTTATGACATTAGCCATGCCTTTATTCTTCACTAAGTTCCAGGAAAAATACCAAATAACTGGAGAACTTCCATTTCATGGCCATTTATATTCCCCAGTGAAGAGGGATGTTCAAAGCCATTTATTTAATAATTTACTTTTAGCTACAGAATTGGGATTCAGTGAGGGAGTCTATGCAGGGAGGATGATCTGTTTCTTCATACTGATAATTTCAAGACAGGGAGCATTCTAACTGAGATGACACTTGAAAAAGTTACATAAGATATGAATGCTTTCAAATGTAGATACTATAATCCGTTTTGAACAATAAGAGGAATTAGTTGAAAATGAGTTGAATGTTAAAGGCAATTACTGTCGGGATACTAAGTGCCACAGACCCAGTTTCATGGGGCCAACGTGTTTGACAATAGACCATGACAGCGTGCCCATGTCAAACTTTTTTTTTGAAATGGCATGGCAAGGACCTTCCAAAATAATTTGCCATGCAACGTATGGTGATCTTCAAAGAAAAAATAAAGTAATAACTTTCTACGGGGCATGTCCAAACCCTTGGACACATCTAAAATAATATCCAAAACGCTTCCTAACGTTCTGTATGAGAAGGCCTTGAGAGATACATGCCCTTCCAGCCCTAACATATATTGAACAAACTGAAATTTAATGCTTCAAGACAACGATGCTCATGATTTATAAGATCAGGGACCAGGGAATGGCGTTCAACCCGTTTTAGATGGGGTAGTACACCGCTTGAAGAATCAGGCTCATACTTCAGGATCTTGGCTGTAAACCTGAATGTACAGGTTACAGCTATGTAACAAGTGTGTTTTCACAGCTTTTGCTAGAGCACCAACTAAATCCTTTCCTTGAGATTTGGTCACACATCCCCTAGTTAGTTTTTATTTGGAAACGGCATCTGGCCCAAAATACTGCAGCTCAATTGCTAACTGGAGTTGTTTATAGAGAGCATGGACAAGTGCATTGGTTTCCAGTCCATTTCTGAGGCCAATTCACAGTGCTGGTTTTGACCTTTAAAGCCCTGAACAACTTAGGATCAGGATGCCTGAAGAACTACCTGATCAAATATGAATCTTCCCAGACATTAAGATCTGCCAGTGAGGCTTTCTTCTGTGTTTGAATGTTAGAGGTTCATTTGGTGAGAGCATAAGGCCTTTGTAACGGTCAGGACCAGACTGGAATTCCTTTGTTCATGAGTTTCGTCTTACCCCCTCTTTGATGGCATTCTAACGGGGCGGTGAGGGGATAGAGGAGGAAGGCAAAAACATTTATTTCCCCTTGATTTCAGCTTATCATTGTGCTGATTTTATTTGATGCTTTCTGCTGTTAATAAAAATGGTTAGTCCTGCCTTTGTTTTTAAGTACTTATTTCTTAGGTGTATTTTATGATGTATTTTAATATATTGTTATTTGTTTAGCAGTAAGCCTCTGAATTCTAGTTGCTGGAAATCACGATTGGGAGGATTACTGTGCTCACATCCTGCTTGTTGGCTTCCCATCTGGTGTGAACAGAATGATGGACTAGATAGCCTTTGATCTGATCCAGCAGGGCTCTTCTTATATTCTTATTGTGATGAATTTTCCTTATATTGTTAACCATCTTGAGCAGTATTCTGATGGATAAGTAGGAACAAATATATTGCTTAATTGTGTAAAATGAAGCTTGCACTACAATACCCTTGATGCTACATTCCTCAAGACTACAATATATTTATTGACACAAAGAAAAGATTAGCTATATCATTCACCTTCCAATCCTCGCTGTACTGGTGTACCACTGACACACCACCGATTGATTCCACTCAAACGGAGAGCCATTTCTGCAGCCTAATAAAACAGGACAGAAAATATAATGAAAGCCCATGGCAATGAGGAACAACCTCAAGGTAAGTCCAAGAACTCGGTAGTAGACAGTTGCAATACTAGTTTTTAGACACCACCATTTTAACACTTTCCAAATATAATGAAAAAATCATTAACGGCATCTATATATTGTTTCCAAAACAAAGATAATTCTTAGTAATTCAAATACAGACCTTCAAGTTCCTTTATCTTTTGTACAGACTGTGTTTTGGGGAATCTTCTCCTTTGTATCACTGTGTCCCATACTGCTGCAGGTCAACTATGTGAATAGGGAATTAATGCGGGGGTGGGGAGACCCTGAAGACCTGGGCAACAGAAACTGAGGTACTGAAATAGCACTCAATTTCTCTCAAATAGAGCTCTTGCCTACTCAGCTTCCTATCCTTCATTTTACCTGAATCTTACTACCTACACTCAACCTTGTCAACAGTACAAAAGCCCTTACACATCTACAGACCCAATACATTAAAGGTTTTTCAGATCTTCCACTTTTCCTTGGTCCCTCTTTTCTTTGAAACCCCAACGCTTCCATGCACTGATTTGTTTCACATGACTTGACAACCCACCATGGGCAGCCACCTATGGTGGCTTGTCATATCATCCATACCTGGCAGAGCAATTTTATTGTGAGTTGTTGGGATTGGATCTTTTTTGCCTGGCAAGAGTGGCAAAAAAGCCCTTGCCATTCTTCACTATCTCATCAGTGCCATCTCCAGCCTCCTTCACTTGTGAGTGCCCCTCCACTTTGGAGGGACTGCCACTTGTTCGTCACTTTTTTTTTTAAAGGTTTTCGGTGCTTCAGGAGTACGTAAATGTGTTCATAATTTTTTAGTAACTACTTCCACCACCACTATTCTTTCACAAGCGTGCAAGAACACAATTTCACCTGTCCAATATGTGTAGTCTTGCTTTATCAATGTCCTTGTATGTTGCAGCTATCAATAGAAGCATTGAAGTGGAGTAGGTAACATACAAGGAAATTGACAAGGCGAGACTGCAGATAGGCTAATATGCACACAGTTGATAAGGACTGGGGGAAAATACTACTACGGTAGAGAAGGAACAGTTTTGTACAGTTGAGAAGAATTGAAAAAGTGGGCGGGGAATGCAAGGGCACCAAAAGGGGTGGGGACAATAGTATCGCCAACTTGGGAATGTAATCCTCTCACTTTTAAGTTTTGAACTGACACTTGTCAGAGTCCTCCTCCCACTCACACTTCCCCAAGTCTCCAGTAAGTCCAGAAAGGGGAGATATTGGCTCCCCACCTCTTTGGTGTGAACCCACCCATCATTCCCTCAAGTTCCTACTTCCCAGACCAGTGGATCTAAGCTTCCCCTTCCTTCTCTCAACCAGCCTGCTTGCCACTAGGCTACCTCTTTTCTAATTCCAGTATTTTATGGGCTCATTTTTTGCTCTGCTTTTTGCTCTATCTACCTGCACACATGACATACAGCTCAACTTTTGTAAAACAAACAAACACACACACACACGAACAACCAAACTGACCTTTCGGCTATCTGAACTGAGTGAGGACCTACAGAGATATACACCAAATGTGGGTATATTGAACATAACACATACAAAATATCACATTTTAAATAACCAAATCATAAAAACATGTGGTATCACCTGGTGACAATATTCTTCAAGGTTGTTAAATATTTGTTAGCCAATATTGATAGCACGTTCCCTCTACAAACCATAAATACTATTTTTTTTTAAGTCAATGCAGATGGTTTTACAACTTCTAGTCCCAAGGGCAGACCCTGTGCTTCTTTAGACAGGCATTAAAACAGAAGGACGTTTTGCTTTAAACCATGAAGTAGTGTAAAAGGCATGATGACCTAGTTCTTTAATCTGTCAGAATACATTATGTTAAGTGACTATTTTGAAAAGAACTGTGCTTCATAGCCTGTCAAACTCCAGCAGCAAAAACATTTAGTGGCAAAAACCTCCAAGGAAGAAAAGGTCATTAGTCACTTCTGAAGGATGAACTACAAGGGCAAATTTACATCCTGCCTGTTAAAGGGTATAAACTTAGGTTCCTTCATCTGTTTTTAAGCTCAATATCTTTCATGTTCAACAGAGGTATGTGAATGAGACTCTCCCTTACCTTTGCAGTGGTGCATTCTACCATTTGTGCCTCATCCAAGCATATTCTCCACCACTCCACAGCTACCAAAGGGCTTGGGATGGCCATATAACGCTTCTGGTTCCGGAAACGGCGTCCATCTTCACTGTTGCTGTGAGGAATGTCCACATAGTTCAGCTCACTACGAAGGACATCATATGTGGTGATCACTACTTCCTGCTCTGCCAAGATGTGAGGCTGCAAGAAGCCATGTTTCTTCACTCCTTGATAAACCTGCATGGATTTGTGCACAAAGCACGTGAGAGCAAACACTGACAATTAAGAGATCTACTAGGAGTGAAAAGAAATAACCCATTGAAAAACTGAGCACTAGGTAACTACTTTGCAGTTTAGCTTCCTGGGGTTTAAAAATGTCGGTTTTGTACCGGTTTTGTACTTTGCCCTTGATCTTCATGACAGAAAGGACTACTATAACAAACAACTTTAGAAAAAAAGATTTACAAGGAAAAGTTTGAGGATATACCATTAACCTAGATAGATTATTCTTAATGTAACCTGTTACTAAGATAAAAAAGACATGAACGGAACTGCCTAAAATAATAATCTTCCAGCCTTCCAAAAGCCTTAATATAAATAAAATCACATAACACCATTTAACTCCATATTAACTCCCTGTATTAACAAAACTATTGGTTAATGGATGAGCCAATATAATACATCTATTGGTCCACTGTGGTTGTTAAGACTTACTAGTAAATCTGAGAAATTGAATCACATTTTAATTTTGAAATGTTATACTCAGGCCTGGGTAAATATCACTTTTCCCCCCATAAATGATGTTTATGAGGATAAAATTTGCGGTGTACTGATAAATGCTAAAATGTTACCATTTTTCTCACTGGCCTTCCTCTTCAGGATTATTATCAATATAAAAACGTACCAAATTGTGGACATTGATTGCTCCTTATTCAAGTTATTATCCATGAAGAAATACATTCTTACTCTACCCCACTCAATAACTGTGGGTGCTGTTTGTCATTTAGGATCCCAACACGCTATCTGAAGAGCAAGTCCCATAATATACTTCTCTTGTCCCAGTTTCTGTGAAGCCCCACCTCTTCTTACCAATACTCGAAGGGAAGATGATCTCACGTGCCTGTTAATCTCATCAACCCACTGGTGGCAGATAGAACTTGGAGAGATGATCAGAGTTGCTCCGGTGGGAACTGGCTTCATTGCTACAAGGCAATGTGGACAGTAAAAGGGCTTGATTTTAAGATTTTCTTCTTTGTAATTCACACACTCAGCATGTTGCCACAGGTGGCAGTTCAGGCACTGCACACGTGCTTTATAGTCAACCAAGCCAAGCTCCCCACAGATGCATTCAAAACGGTAATCAGAGGTGTTGAATGGAAAAATGGAGCCAGGATGTTGTCTAAAAATACCAGCATGTTCTTGGGAGGCTAGAGAATGGCCTTGTAAGACATCCTGCTGTTCTTCAGCCTCATCTGTACTTTTAGGAACATCAGTACTAGAATGTGTTTCCGCTTTGGAAATGAGCACATTGCCTTTCAAGTCAGCAGGTCTAGGCTGAGGATCTTCTTCCGTTTTCCAACTCTTATGATCCAATTTCGATTCTCTATTGTCTTTGCTTGCTGCACAGTAATCATGCTCTTCTGCTGTGATGTCTACTGCCAGAGGTAATGTAAGATCATTAGCCGAGCATGCGCCCTTATCCCCTAATTCTTTGGTTTCATTCTTATGATCTGGCAAGTTTTTCTTCTGAATCCTATCTGAAGTTCTTGTTTTCTATAAAAATAAAAGAAACTTAACGTAATTTATGACAGAGAAAACACAAAAGTAACAATCCAGACTAAATTATCAACTTTAACCCCTAACTCTGGAAGAGCATGAAGAAAGGGAAGCTGGGAAAATCCCAATGTTCATGTTCTATTCCATGGTGAACATCTGGATCAAAGCCTTTGTAAAGTTTAGAGTGTGGGCAGAGGATGGCACTGGATTGAAATATACACCTTTAAGCTACTGAGGACACTTTGCAACTCCCTTTTAAAAAAAAGTTTGTACAACAAAGATGTTAAAATACACTCTCTTTTCCCCCTAGTATTCCATTATAAATTGTCAGTGTTGTTCTTCTCCAACTCAGCACCAGTCTAACATGGGGGGGGGGATCACTCCCAATTACATTGCAACACTCCTGTAATGCATTAAATAGTGCTTTACGCTTAAGAACTCTGTTTCCCATTATAAGTGTACTTCACCCTCAGTCACTGGGGTTTACACCAACTTCTGACTTTCCTAAATTAAGCGCAGTTATTTCACCCATTAAAAGGCTCAGATATGGCTACGAAGATTTATCTGACTGAAAACTTTGGTACTATGGACTTTAAAGGAGGTGATGGAAAACATCCAAGGTGCAGCTGTTCCACATGAATTCTATTGACCCCCATTCAATGGACCTACGGTAGCTTTTATCTCCTCATCTACAGCTATTCATCAAAGCATTCCCAATACAGGAGAGAGCAAATATCTAAACCTAAACTACTCCTTACATGAAAAAATCCCCATCTGAGCTCACCTGTTTCTTGGATCTATTACAAAATTTCTGCTCCTTGTAGTTTCTGCCCAATCTGAAAGAACCAGCAAGTCCATGACCTTTGACTTGTTCCACTACCTTCTCTGCAATTAATTTTTCCAGAGTCCTTTTAAGAATCCGACGGTTTCTCTGTATGTCATACTTGTATATGGTATGGACATACTTAAAAATGGCTACTATAGATGCTCCCTTCTTTACATTCATTTCTTTTATAGCTGTTAAAAGCATCACTCGCAAACCTGTATGAAGGAATAAACAGCATCAATAACAAGAGATTGCAAAATACTTAAGATTTCACTATGATACTTATGCACCAGTGGCTTTTCTTTGTAAGTGATATTTTATAAAGTTCCATTTATAAATCAATTCTACAAAACAATTTAAACTAGTAACTTAAGACAATTCAAGTAACCTATTGCAATATTTCAGATTATTCTGAAATGTGCGTAATTATAATCCTTCAATTTCCATTTCAGTATGTGATCAATTTAGGACCTGATGTGAAAACCATCTTTATTGTATATTAAAAGCTACAGATCAATCAACTGAGGTAACTTTTTGAGGCTCAGTAATAAATGCTTTGTTCGTTTCTATGTTTCTAAGGAAGTTTTCAGGATGAGAATTGCTCTTCTCCTCTGCCCCACCCCCTTTAATTAGATGTGAGGGTTCAATACCTTCTCAGAAAATATACTCAACATAGCTCCCTAATGGCTTGAGATATTTGAATGTGTTTTCTCCCCAGATATGGGAAACATACCAATGTCTATACATCAGAGTAAAAGGTAGTATGTACAATGCTAACATGTGGGGTTTGGCCAACTGACACGTGAAATGCCAAAGTCCCAAGCAGGCACTGAATTACACAGGTCTGTAAGTTATTTTATATCAATCTGTGCAATTATTTACTTCATATGCAACTGTAAACATATATTTCACAGCAAATATGTGGTGACTGAATTGGTTTTAAGAGTACAGAGGACAGTAAGAAAGAGAAGCAGAGAACATGCAAGTATGGTACAGTATTGTGGTAGGGCAAATAAATATTGGCACAATCCAAAAGCCTATGGAGTAAGGTCTTTAAACATTCTGTTCTCAAGAGCAGCTTCCAACACTTCTCATCTACAGATTCTATTTAGGATCCCATAATGGGTGATGTATTTAGGGTAAATTTATCATTGAAGATTGGGATTTAAGACATAAGTGGAGGTCCCACATAGACCTACTGTCCAATGGGGTCCTGCAGAGGAAGAACTTTCAGTGTGGTTGCCCCCATCCGATGGAATTCCCTGCCTCTGGAGCTCAGGCAGGCACCAACTTTGTATTACTTCTGGCGCCTCCTGAAAATGGCGCTTCCCCTTAATGACCAGCCGTGGATTTATTGCAGTTTTGTTTCTTTTAAAAATGTATTTTTAATATGTTTTTATTCTGTATTTATTCTTTTATTCGATTTGTCCATCGCCCCAAAATTCTTGAATAGGGAGCGGTATATAAATATTGTAAATAAAAAATCAAATCAAATAAATAAAAAAGTGTAAACAATATATTGTTGAAAGGAGGGACCACCAGACTTCTTACCATTACTTCTGGCAAATTATACCTGTTGAAGAATACTTACTAGGATATTGCACTTTTTCCTTCAATTTATGTTCCATTTTCTTTATGTTTTTCTTTTTACTGCCTTCAGTAGGTTGTGGTGGAACAAAGAAGTTCACCAAAAAACCCTGAGATATAAATTTTAACAAGGTCAGATACATATTTAGCCATAATGCTGACCTGCTTCATAGTCTGTATAACAACATATCTTAAAACAGGCATGTCAAGAATATCCATATAGCTATTTGCCGTCCAGTTTTATCAAAACACATAAGGATTTAGGATAGGGTTGTAAGGATTGCTGTGACAATACAACATCAGCCAATAAAATTCCGCTGACAATGTAGGATTAAAACTGATGATAAAAGAGATATACTAGCAGAAGTGAAAGACCAAGGTTTAAAGACATTTGAAGGGGAAAAGTTGCTTTACAAAGATATTGAGAAACACTGACATTTTTATTGTATAATTCTAAGACTTAGTGGACTTCATGATTATTGCGACAGTAATAAAATAAACTCGCAAAGACAGAAAGGAGTCACATCAGGTAAGACAAACTCCTTCCATGTTGTTTGCAACCCACCAACAAATAGACAGAGGCATCCTTCCTCTGAACATGGAGGTTTTATTTGGCTGTTGATAGACTTAGAAACCATGGATGTAGAAAGGAATATGCTCCCAGAATATATCTACTTACCCTCCTTCAAATCTTTCTTGGCTAGTGGTTACTGTTACATCTTGCAATAGTACATTTCTAATTGTATTGTGTGCAATGCTTGCCTGCCCTCAATTTACTGAGAATTAATTTGGTTGGGTAACCTCTATCATATCCCACACACATATACACACATACCTTTTAGAAACATTTTTATTTCTAAATTAAAATAATCCCAAACACTTCAGCTTTTCTTCAGAGAGAAAGTGATCCAACTTTGATCATTTTTAGTGCCCTTTTCTGCACATTTTCCAGCTCTATGGTATCTGCTATGAGAACTGCAGACTGTATTACAAATGCAGCTGCACCATAGATTTATATATGACCATTATTATATTGGGCAGTTCTATTTTCAATATATTCACTACAACATGGAATTTTTCTTTTTTCTACCACTGCTGCACACTGAGTTAACATTTTCCTCAACCTACCTATCCCAGCCCCAACATCTCTTCATTGGGTAATCACATGTAGTTCAGAAACCATCAGTGCATAAATGAAGTTAGTTTTTGGTTTCGTTTTAAATTTATCTGTTCCCGATGTCCATCACTTTACATTGAATCTCATTTTCCATTTTGTTGCCCATTCACTTAGTTTGACAAGGTTCTGTTTAGGGGTGTGCACGGACCCCCCGGATCGGATCGGGACCCGGATCGGGACCTCCAATTTTGTCCCGGACCGGTTCGGACAAAATCGGAGGCCCCCCGGACCGGATCGAGTCCGATCCCGACCCAAAAATCGTAAATTTTGGGATCGGCCGCCATTTTTTTCCCCATAGACTTGCATTGCAATGCAAGTCTATGAGGAAAAAATGGCGGCGGGTGGCTGAGGGGGGGCCTAACTCCCTCCCCCCCCCCGGGGCCGTCCGCTGTGGACGGCCCCGGCAGGTAAGCCCCCTCCCCCGCGCTCCCTACCCCCCCTGGGGCCGCCGAGGGAATATATTTGACCCAATATATTCCCTCGGATTACTGCAGTGTTTTCTATTTTAGAAACTATTCATTAAATTCTGCCCTCTTTCCTGTTCTTTAATTAGTGACAGATCTATAAGAGGATCCAGCTTGTTATCCCAAGACTGTAACGCTTCTATACAAGAGGCTTTGATAAGAGAGTTCACCAAAAGCTTTTCAGAAGTCCAAATATACTGTTACCAGATTACCCTATTTGGCTTGTTGACTATCTCAAAGAACGGTGGGGCAGGTTTTCCCTTTGAAGAAGCTGTGCTGAGTTTTTCCTCAACAAGCTTTGTTCTTATGAAGCATATAGAAAGTTACTAATAAGGCTCCCTACAATAATACTAGTTTATGGCACAATCTTATGGAGATAAACAGCGTCCTCAGAAGTCAGAGGCTGCTGAGTATCCAATGCAGGGCAGTGGGAACATGGTCCTTCCATCCTGCATTTTTACTAGAAGGGCGATTTTGCCCATCTAGCCGCAAGGAGTCCCAGAGGGAAGGAAGGAGGTCAGGGTGCACATAGAAAGCTGCATAATGCAGCTTCCTGGTCTCCTTCTCTCCCTGCCCGCAGAACTGCCCCCTTTCCCCACTCTCTGCACTCCATTTCCAAGCATGGAGATATACCTGGCATGGAGAAAGCTGTGCCGGCTAAAAGGCAAGGGGGTTGAGAAGATGGTTTCCGAGGCCAGAGTCTTGGTTCCGACCTTGGATCCCAGAAACCGAACGATCCTATGTCCCCCAGACATAATCTAGGGGACATAGAAAGCATTACGAAGGGAGCAATCCTATTTCAATTGATTTTTCAACTAATTTGACATTCACAACTAAATGTTATCATTAAAATATCAACAGCATAAAAACAACCCCCCACATAAAATCTTTTTTGCATAGCCAATTCCCATGAGGAATTAAATTTAAGAGGATTATTTGCGCCCAGCTTTTAAGTAGAAGTTGAAATTACACACAAGGAATACATGGACTGAATCAACTCTTAAGTATTGGAACTCTTTGTTTCATCCACACACCTACCACAAATTTCTCACCTCAGGTAACATCAGAGCATCCTGTTTGACATCCTTTCGGGTGTGTGTCAGGATAAGTGCCAGGACTTCTACTGTTTTACCAAGGCCCATCTCATCTGCCAGTATTCCTCCAGGCCACTGAGGCCCAGCAACTGGGTGCTCACGGATAATGCTAAAGACCAAAGATTCATCCTAATTAAGGACATGTTATGTATATGAATAATTTTAAAATACAAATTTAACTGAAGGATTTTTTTCCATTGCATTTTCTAAAGCAAACAAATTTCTAAATGTATGCGTTAATGAATAAGAATAGATTACTATGAACAGTATCCTATACTGCGAGACTCACTGCTAGCACAATGAGAAACTAGCAATTCTTGAAACATCCGGAAGAGCAGAAACACTTGTTTCTGGGGCAGGCCAAGTTGGTGGAGCTCTGCTGAACTTCCTAGTCAAGAAATGAGTGTTGCTTTTGGAAATGCTAGTTTCGGGGTTGCTTTCAGAAATGCTAGTTCCTGTTGTGCTAGCAGTGAGTTCCGCAGGCGCACCAGACCTAGCAGAGGTGCAGTGGCAGTACAGGATACTGCCCTCAATCTAGTATTTACAATTTATATAGAACAAAACCCATTATGAACTTGCTGTAGTCTTAGTACCTACATGCTCTTTTAGAAGAGAAAGCAAATTACCTATTCCATTATCAATTAAGCACAGAATTTCAAACAGAAAAAAGACATGTTTGCACTGATATTCTTAATTAATTTACCAACTTTGCAATCACCGCTATGCCATACTTTCCCTTTTCACTTCAGAAGTGTTTAAAAGATAGTCATGTTGTGTTTCTTATTGTTCACTCGTAGGAAAATGTCATTAAGAGTAGTATCAAACTGTGTCATAGCACTATTACTAATGACATTGGTTTAGTGTAAACCAATGCCTGCTCAATGTAACTAGTGCTTGCTGACCACAACGGCAAAGAATCACTCATTTTTGCCACTGCATCACCAAAAGTTGGTAGAAAACTCCCAGTTTCCCTGTTACGCTAGTTACATTGTGCAAGCATTGGTTTATGCTAGTGGAATGATATTAGCTCTAACACTAATACACTGTTGAAAACAACCCACAGAATCATTCTAAAACATTTTCCTAAAGGAAGTACTGAAATGATATTTATAGCATTCACTGAAATTACTTCAATTGTATACTCTTTGACTATTATACTAAAACTAATAATCCTTACCAGCCAGTAAAAGGATTATAGTAGAGTTTTAGTCCATCTAAAGTAATAAACTCTCTCCATAAGTAGTGAAGGGCATTTTCTATTGAAAGAAAGAACAAAACAATGAGATTCATGCACA
The DNA here is from genome assembly GCA_029215795.1 of Anniella stebbinsi. Taxonomy (NCBI): domain Eukaryota; kingdom Metazoa; phylum Chordata; class Lepidosauria; order Squamata; family Anniellidae; genus Anniella; species Anniella stebbinsi. Next base: position 196,867,322 of record JARDYH010000003.1, read on the forward strand.
TGCTTTTTATATGATTTAAATTTAGACTGCATCTCCCCATCCCTTCAAAGTTGAAAATACAGGCACTTAAGATCTGAGCAATTCTGCCTCCCCATTCTACAACCCCTTCTGTCTATGTTCTGTTACAGAACAATGCCCCTCAGCTTCTAAAAGATATAATAAAGCCAGACAGATAAGACAAGGCTGGTCAGACTGGATACCAACAACTTAGTACTTTTACAATATTTTACATATATGAATCCTTTGAAAAATCCTGTAAAGTAGACCAATGTTATTAAGCCCTAGAAGGAGGAATTTGCAAGGCAACTTCCCTAAGGCCACCTAAGTGAGTTTAGATATGAACCAGGGACTTTCTAGCTCACAACTCATTTTCTTAGGTATTATAGTACATTAGGTCTAGTTATTTATTTTCCCAAATGATCTTGCAAGGTAAACAGCAGCTATAAATTATAGGAAAGTCATAGTAACTGACTCTCAGAGGTCCTGAGTAAGTTTCTCACTCATTCCAAAAGAACAATTTTCCTAGGTGGAAGGTTTAGAGTACAGCACTAACTACTATTTTCCAGATGAAATAACCTAAGATAGATTCAGGTTATAGCCACTTTCTGCCTATGTGTCAAGCAAATAAGCATTAACTAGGAAAGAAACTGTCAGTATGAATAAGTTTATTGGGGGATGGCAGAAATGGAATTTCCCTGAAAAGTATTCCATTCATAATAAGCTACCTCTGAACAAAGTAATGCACAGGGGAACGTTTATTTTAGTGGAACACCAGACAAGATAGAAACAAACATCTTAACCCATATGGGTTTCTATGTCACATATAACCTGAGGAAGGATGCTTAAATGGGCAACATTGACATGTCACAGATCTGTAGCACAGGAATTGTACTCGATCGTGGCTTTGCCTTAACAGGAAGCAGTCCCACTCACACAAGACAGGGGACCATTTTTATTGAGCTCTCTTTCCCACTTAACACTTCCCACCCCCCACCGCAAATGAAATCTGGTCCTGTAAGTTCTGTGGGACCATGCAGAATAGAATGGGACAGTACCAGCTTTAGGTTTTGAGGCCCACTGGTCTTGCCACCTGTTGGAATTCCGTTAGTTCTCTTATTAATTCTTCTATCTCCATTTTTAAATTTCCTAATGTAAATTGTAAACCGCCCAGAGAGCTTCGGCTATGGGGCGGTATATAAATGGAAATAAATAAATAAATATGCCCCTCCCATGTTTACCCTTGACGCAAAGCCTGAAATGGGATACGGTGTGGAGGACTGCATTAAGTGCAGAGAGGTGGTGATGCATGACAATCAGGTATCCCAATGTGTGCAGGCATAACACTTTCCACTAAGGCAAAGTCACCATTAGATACAACCCAATCTTGGCATGATAACGTTGCACTTACCAATGACAGCAACTCACTTCATTACATGAGAAAATGAAAAATGTACATTTTTACAAGAAAAAAATGATTTTTTTACACCCAGAAAAATGACAAGGAGCCCATGTAATGCATACGCTTTATTTTACCATACCTGCATCATGTTTAAACTACTCCTAAGAACTTTACTTGGCAACCAATTTAGTACATGTTTTCCTGTTTTTACACTGCAGTTCTCTATACCGGTGGTTTTCAACTGGTCCAGACCCAAGACCCATCTCGGACTCCCAACCTGCAACATGGGACCCACTTGCACAACCGTCCAACATGGCGGCAACAGCTTTGACCCATCTGGACTGAACTCATGACCCACCAGTTGAAGACCACTGCTCTATACAACTACTTAGAAGTAAGTCCCATTGCATTCAATAGAACTTATTCCAAGGTAAGTACATATAGGACTCTGCAACCTTAATAAAATTTCAACTGGACATATGAATGAGGGCTTTATATATAAGCATTTTGTATAAGGGTTTTTAATATGAGCAATATATATATATATATATATATATATATGATCCAGAGCAAGAAACAGGGAGTTTTATTTGAAAGTAGTGGAAGAGGCTGCTTGGTGTTTTGGGTTCTGCTTGCTTGTTTCACCATTACCATCCCGCCCTGCCTCTAGCTGCTGCGGCGTGCTCTCACACAGGGTTCTGGTGGGATGGGCCACTGCTGGAAACCAGATGTTGGACTAAGCTGACATCTACACTTCCATTATTGCTAAAAAGCAGCAGTTGGCAACTGTTGATCTAACATGCAAAACTGATCATTCCATTTGTTGATATTTCTGAAGTTTTCTTACCCATCTTAGCAGGGAAAAAAGTTACTTGCAACTTCTTTCTAACAAATGCATAATCATAAATTTCTACTAATAGCATTATGAACAGGATATATATTGAGATTTTGCCCATTTCCAGATACTTGCCATTGGTAGGAATATTTCTGAAATTCTCACGTTGCAACATCCAGTTTACAGCCTCACTTTGATATGGCCTTAGCACAGGAATCAATGCAAAATGCTGTACGTTCTCCTTCAAAAACTGTATCTCTTTCTGGTGTGTGTGCCTCACATAGTCATAAAGTTCTTCAATATTCTGCCGCTCTATATCCCTGTCAGATTCCTCCTCATCTTCTTCCAGAATATCTTTAAAAATGACATCAATTCACTATCAATAACAACTGTAATACCTTTAATATATCATAGCTACAAAAAATGAAACAAATGGATAAAAAGAGTACCTGTGTACTAAAGATGATTAATCCCATGCAACATTGCCCTAAGCATATTTATAATAGTAACTATCTTTTATCGGGGGTGGGCGGAGAGAAGAAAACTTAACTCTTTCAAAATGCAAACACTTCATGAAAGGGGTGACAAAAAGGTATTGGTGGGAAATGGCTACAGTTGATATGATGCAGCATTATACAAATGATTCTACATTTCACTGCATCATTGAAAAGAACAACATGTGGTACTAACATGAGTTCACCCTTCATTATTTCCCCAAGAATTATGATTTTACAGCACCAACTACATAAATAGTATCTTTCATTTAGCTCCTCCACCACCTAATCTGGGAACTGTTTGCTCACCAAGATGGGGGGATCTTAAAGGCATTATTTACTTGGACTTCAAAAATGCTTTTGACAATGTCCTTCACCACAAATTCATAAGTTTAGCAGCCATGGGATTAAGAGTCAAGTCCTCCTATGAATTAGCCACTATTTAAAGGAAAGGATGCAGAGGATCTTTAGTTGCCTTTTTGTCATGAATGAGGGCTTCTTAGAAGATTCTGGCAGACCAATATTGACAATAGAATGGTGGATTAGATAGACCCTCGGTTTGATCCACCAGGACTCTTACATTTTTATGCATGTCTGTTCTAAGATACGTGTCCACCCTTGGCTCTACCTATCAACACAACTACATAAAAATGTAGTAACAGTACATTACTCCTGTTCTTCTGTAATAATTAAAAAGAAGCATCCAGACACAAAGAGCCAGTTCTCATGGATCATTGGAGGGTTGTTTCCCCATCCAACAAGCAACACCACCCAGGTTCAGACAACACAAAAGCTGTGCTTTGGTGATGATTATTCAAATCATGCCCTGCATGGGCCATGATTTAAATAAGACACGGTGGCATATTTTGATTGTATGAACCTCGTCAAAGTTTACAGCATGGTGAAAGAAAAACATTAAATGAACTGGTGTGAGTTTATAGGCTTGCTTGATGCCATTAGCTATTATCTAAAGTATGTACAGAGAGCTTCGGCTATGGGACGGTATATAAATGTAACAAATAATAATAATAATAATAATAATAATAATAATAAAACTGTGGATACCAAAGTTCATGTTTACAAGCCAAGTTTAAAAGATTATACAACACAACCTGTCAATTCAGGCACTTATGCTTTGGTAAAGCTAATACAAAATTTAAAAACTGATTTGGTTCACACCACCTTTCGTGTGCTTGGTGAACAGTGAAAGTCATGCTCATTGTTCTGTGCATAATGTTAGAATTAACATGGTAATTTAATAAGTTTATGATGAGCAAATACTTTTCCAGCAGCTGTAATCCAGAAAATCTAGTTGCATCCTTCAACAGTTAACCACTTCCTTCCCACAGCCACAATGTAAGAGGTAAGGAAAAGGAGACTGGAGTGGCAATGAGCAGGGATAGGGCTGAGCAGCAGGGAGAGAGGTGAACAGGGAAGAGACTGAATGAGGAATCAGGAGTTAACTGAGGATAGAAGTGGAGGAGCAAAAGGAGCAAAAGACTCCTCCCCTCCCATTCCACACAGACCTCTGCTGGTAATTATGTGCAAAAAAATTATTAAGCCACTATATGGTTAATACCCAATTACTTTTTTCAGCCTAACAAGCAACTTTGCATAGATGTGCTTGCACCTGCATTAGTGATACAGTAGCTTGGTAATTATTTTGTGTAGTACAAACTATATAAGTAAATACATTAAGATCCTGTTAAGATGACACACTAAGCATCGGTGGTTAAGCATTTTGAGCTAAACATTATGTCTTAATGTGTCGTGTGAACCATGACTTAACATGTTATGTGAACCATTACTAACCACAGTGGCTACATAACCATGATTTAAACACACTCACTAAGCATTTGCTGCAAAAGAGTACAATCCTACACCCAGTTACCTGAGAGTAAGCCCCAGTGAACTCAATGGGACTTACTTCTGAGTAGATATATATAGGACTGCATTAATAACTTCCAAAATGCACAAAATAGAGTGCTTAAAGGGGACTGGCAACAATGGTCCAAGAACGAACTTGGACACAAAGATATGACCAACAAACAGCACAAGCACTGCCTAGATTCACAACTGAGTGATAGTGCAGGACATCTTGGACACATTTCTTCAGAATTTTGGACAAACAATAAGTTTACCCGGAATTATGAAGTGGTAGAATTTTTCCATCAGTTTCTGAAGGAGCTGATTGGCCTTTTTTATTCTGCCACCTCCATCACTAAGGAATTCTAGTTTGCTTAAGCCAACTTCAAGAAGATATATGCCAACCTGTGAATTACATTTTCAAGGAAATAAAATTTAATTAATTTTAGAATATGAAACAAAAGGAGGAAAATGTACGAATAAGAGTATAAACTTACAGATGACTTATTAGGTAACAACTTTTGGAAATTTGGGCACAGATGATGAAGGAAATCCATAATTAGATTACTCAGCATACTTAAATGCAGCCATGGATTAGAGCAGTAATGTTGGAGGAAGGATATTTTACCCTTTCCTCAGATGCTGAAAACCTACATGGGTGTAGGGACTGGTGTTAATCAGGAAAACAGAACAGGAAGGAAATGGTTAAATATCAGCTTCTCCAATGTCACTGCTCCAATCAAATACAAATGCGAAGGGACACTTAAATGAAATCTGAAACCTATTGGAGATCCCAATAATAAACCCAAATAGTGCAGACTGTTCCCAGGCTTGCATGCCCACCTGAATGTTGTTCACAGTTTTTCTTTTAGGAGATGCCCTCATATATCCTCCAAATGCTCTTTATATTCTCCCATATTAAAAAAAAAACAGGTTGAAGGATTTGGTGGAACAGCTTTTCCCAGAGAAAATAGCAAATTGCACCAACAGAACGTTGTTTACAAAGCTTTTGCACCAAATCACCAAAATGCTCTTAGTTATTAGCTTAATTTTAAATATTTGTATCCTGCCCCTCCAATAATCACTTTAAAAGCAATTTAAAGCAATGGTTATATAATAAAACATAAGCTATTTCTGGGTAGAGAGAGTATAAAACTTTACAGAGCAAGCATAAAGAAACTGAATACCAGATTTCAACCCCATCAGGAGGTGGGATCCAGAGGAGGGTTCTCTCTACCTCTTAATTACAGAACATATGAAAGAAGGCATGCCCTCAGTAGGCTGCACCATCACAAGCACTTTGGTTTGTGCCCATAAGCTAGTAAGCAGACAGGGTAATTGAGTGAATTCTAGTATTCTGAAACATAATTGTGATGCCCTATTCATGCAAACTTCCAAGTGTGTACTGTCTATGTTCAGTGGACAGAGTCTATCAGATGACTAGTCTACAACCTTCTGCATTCCAAAATATACTTATTATATTAGGTTAACTACATCAACCTAATAAAAACTACCTCCAACTTTAGTAAAACAGGTAATTAAAATAATTTTAATGTCCAATAAGATACCATAGGCCACAAATGGTATGCATATTTACTTAGGAGTATGCCCCCAATAAATTTGATGGGACATGTTTTCTGAATGAACTTGTATAGGATTGCAGTGTTAATGTGGATAGAGGTAATTTCTCTGAAAACATGGGAGGAGTACTCTGTAGCATATTACAGCAATGACTGGGGATGGAACAGAGAGCTGCCCACAGATACCAAAGGAGAAAGTAAAATAAAATGAATGTAGATGTGATTGCAAACAGGTGTTTCTACGTCCACCCCCTAAAAACCCAAAAGGTAGCAGTAAAGTTCCTGCTCTAACTCAGTTCTTTCTTTCTTTAGTGTAAAACGTGCAAAAATAACCCTGCTAATACAAATTCCAAAGCAAAGGCAGTCCACTGTCCCCAAACTGCAGGTCGGAAAGAATTGTTGCTGAGCAAAAGTGGCTGGTAACTGCCCTGCAGTGTAGTTCACACTGAATATTGCAATTCAGGCTCTGAGTGGTTTACGACAACCTTGCAGTACTGTCCAGAAATATTAGATGCTTACTGTAAGTTGGGCTGAAGCTGAGAGAGTAGCTTACAACATCCCTGCCATATTATCCATTGCTTTTATCCACATACTGCAGGTTGAGCTGAGAGAGTGGACAATGATGCTGCAATATAGTTCAGTGTTATAACCCTACTGTAAGTAGGAGGGCTGCATTGAGAGTAGCTTACAGTAACCCTGCAATGAAGTCCACTGTTAATATTGCAGGTCAGAGGTGGGACTACTTAAATTACCCCCCAGACCTCCTCCTAGGCCAGACCAAGCACGTAATTGCATGGAGAAACCTTATGCTCCGTTGACTGGCATACCGATCACTTTTTGAATGTTCAAAAACTAAAATAAATAAAGCTTGCACATGAAAACAGACCCACATTGGAGCAAAACTCCCATCTTCAATGCAAACTTATTTCCCCACCCAAACACTTCATCAACAGGCTCAGGTAACCCACACTTGCTAGATATACAACAATTTCTTGCACAACCCAACTTATATGTTCTTAATTCCAAGTACAAAAGTAATGGTTTATTCTTAGCACTCAGCAAGTTCTATTAACTAATTACTGAAACCTTGTACCTTTAAACACTGAGCATCTCCAGGTCTTTGATACAATACAATTACTCTCTTCTTTTGCAGCCACATCAAATCTTCTAAAATTGCATTACTTAAAGATGACTCAACCAACTTCTCTTCTTCATAACTGCTCAGTAATGATTCTTCTCTCTCATCCACCTTCGCAGTGTTCTTTGTGTGAACAAAGATACGGAGCTGATCACTAAATTCTGCTCTCATCAAAGTAAAACCCCTTTTATGGATATTCTCAGTTACAAGTTGTTCAGGAAGAAGTTGAAGAATGAACTCTCCAAGCAAAGCTTTCCAGGAATGATCAGGACAATAAGGAAGTATCATGATATTTATCTGTATAGATATAGAAGGCAAGAGATGGCAAGAATCTTCTGCTTCGTCTATAACTGTTGAGAAGTTCAGGGATTTTAGTTTGTTTCCTTTGTGAGACAAATCTTCATCCATGCTATCATCATTTAGAACAATAAATGCTGTAGAAGATGAGCTTGTACCTGCAACAGAATGGTCTTCATCTACTGCATCTAAGTCGATCACCTCATTTTTCCGGTCATCATGCATATTCCAGCAGAGCTGCTTCTTTTTCTCCTCATTCATCCTCAGCGGAGGAGCATGCTTCCGACGGTTACTCATTTTGATGGTTCACTAGCGCTGTCTCTAATACCTGTAATAGAGACTGATATCAGTCTACTTATATTCCTGAATGGATCATTATGTTTTAATTTACTAAGAACCTGAAAGATTACTCAAATGTCATGTTCAGATGTAAACAACAGGCCATGGTTTATTAGACTGATTACATCTAAACCAAGCCTGTGAGATTCTTATTAGTAAATAAGAATTGGATAAACCGACTGAGAATGGGCGTTATACTATCTACCCTCACCTCCCCCTTTCTCTCATATGCCATGATAGAACACTTCTGGGATTTGTCAAGCCACAGTTTCCAGTTACACTTGAATCAGGAAACTGTGGTTTAATCTCTCACTACAAATAGTTTCATATCTTGGTTTGTAAAGAGATTAAATCATAACTCCCCTGTTTGGATGCAACAAACCCTGGAACTGTTCTTTTATGGTGCAAGAGAGAAAAGAGGAGGGAGAGTTAAGGTATAACACTCATTCTCAGTCTAATAAACCATGCGCTATTAGCCCAGGAATGCTATGTATATTTGTGTGAAATAGATATTTCTAGCAGCCTGATCTTCACAAACAAGAAAGGATGTGAAATATGGTTAGATAGTAATATATTAAGGAGTTATTGACTTTATAGGAACTCATTAAGTATTTCTCTTTTCCACCTACAATCTAAACTCCCTAGCACTTTTCCTTAGGAACATAGGAAGCTGCCTTATACTGAGTCAGTCCATTAGTCCATCTAGTTCAGCTCTCCAGGGTTTCAGGCAGGATTCTTTTCTTGCCCTACCTGAAGAAGCCAGAAACCAAACCTGGGACCTTCTCCCAGGTCAGCAAAAATGCCCCACATTGTCATGTTCCTGTATTACCTTATGAAGCATCTCTCTTACTGCTAGAAGAGAACTTCCCTTTCAGTTTAACCCATTCTACCATATACTGACGTAAGCAACAAATAGGAATGGATCAACTCACAGGAGGATTCCTCTAGCAAAACAATATGGTTCAAATGCCTCGTAAGGCAATACAGAAGTAGGATAACATGGGACTTCTTTGCTGGTCCCAAGCACTCCATCCTCTGGATTTGGGCCTGAAAGGCCAAGGAAAAGTGTGGGCATATGGAGGGTAAGTTGTAAGCAAGCACAATTTCTGACACTGCACATCACCATCACTGATTGCAAGGCTAAATGGCCTGTATTTGAACAAATTAATAAAATTTGTGTTAGAATAAAAACCAAATGTGTCACTTACTCAATTGCAAGTTTCGCTCTAGCCACAAAAATTTACAGGATAAATAAACAGCACAATCCTATTAATTTCTTCACAGAATTAAGCCCCACCAAGTTTAATGGAACTGAGTCCCAAGTAAGTGTGTACAGGATTGCAGCCAAAGTCACTTAATTCTATTTTAGTGCATAACTTTAAATGACAAAATTTCTGTTCATCATGACTCACTGATAGTTTCTAAAGATAAGTGATCTAATGTAATCCAGTAAGTAACTAAACAAAATGCTCATGTGTCTCAAATCCCAAGAGATTTAAAGAGACAGGATTCCATTAATCATCAAGTTATGCCCCCAATAAAGATCAGCTTGAGAAAGTTGTTTGCATATGATTAATTACTGAATAATGTCAAAATACCCCATCTACTACCTAAAAAGCCTCTAGCTTAAGTTCGTGCATCATTCAACATTTGCCTTTCACCACTTTATATTCCAATACACTCTCCATGCCTTAAAGTTATACATTCTGGACAGATGAGGGTTAGGGTTATTATATGGGTAGCATATGGGTAGCATATTTCAATCTTTGTGAAAGACCTAACTCTTGTTTGTGGCAAAACAAGGCTTTTTGTCTCAAGGAACAGACCATCCACACAATCAATTATATTTGCACTTTACAAATGACAGCCTTATTGACAATCACTATATCAAACTCAGAAGTGATGGCATAGATCGAAGGACTGTATGTATACTTGATATGTATTTCATTTACTCTATAATATCTAGTCAATTGAGAACTCTGGGACCAATCTGTCACTCTAAAAACATTTACAATTGTGCCCTTAATCTTCCTCAGCTGACATGAGCAAGGAGTCTTAAGAGTGCACAATCAGATACAAAGCCCTCGCCAATTAATGCCTATTAGACTATTTTATTGAATTTAAAACAGGAATAGATGAGGTGCAAGAAGGGCCATTGAACACTCCCCACTGAATGCTCATATACGAAACCAGGAAGTTAAACTTTTTTGTTTTTGGCAATTACCTGAAAGTCGTAGTTGTTCCAGATAAAGTAAAATAAGGCCACCTCCGTTCTTGCTGCACGCACATACCACACACGTTTGCTGTTTCTGTAGATAATTAATGTGGAATCCCAGGCAAAGTAGGCGAGAGGCGAGGAGAAGGGCCGAAGTACAAAACCAGGAGGGAATTATGCGGATAATATAAAAACATATAACTCAGCAGGCGCCTGGGATCCCCAAGAAAGAGGCCTGCTGCAGACAGGCCCAGGGGAGCAGCAGTGTGTATGTGCGCGTGCATTAGCAGGGCGAAGGCGCCAGACCGGGGTGGGAGAGTTCAAAATAACGCCTTCTGCTCCGTCCTCTGGATGCTCCTCAGGATGAAACGTACCTGAGGGTGGAATTCAGCTTCTGCTGACTCCTCGCGTTGCTTTCGGGATGCCTCGAGGAACCGGTGAGGAGCGTAGCAGCAACCAATCCTCGGACTCGAAGCTGCCTAGCAACCATCCTTGAATCAGGAAAGGGGGGGGGGGAACGGCGGCGGCAACAACAACAAAACGCCAGTCAAAGTTCACCCACCCGAAGAGCGAGGAGGAACAGAAAGAGACCGAGACCCAAATCAGCTCCGCCGGGCCGCTCGCGCGCTCCCGCGGCCCTCAGGCAGCCAGGAAATGATAAGCCACGTCTAAGACGTGCGCGCACCCGACGCCTCCTTCTCAATCTGGCGGAGTCCGGCCTGCTTTAGAAGGGAAAACAATGAGGGATTGAAGGCAGCTGCTGCGGCGGCTACACGCGGACACGGTCCTTGATTAGGTCGTTTCTGGAAGAGAAGCTGCAGTAAATGTGGCTTTTGAGCATGAAGAAACGGGTTCAAAGGCATGTCCATGGCAAATTGGGTGGAAATAATAAAATTCCAAGCTTGCCAGCGGCTTGTTTGAGAGCTACCAATATTATCTTTTTAAAAGCACAGGTAGCCATGTTGGCCATAAATAGGGTTGCCATATTCTGAATCTACAAAACTGGGACAAAATTTGTTTTTGGCTAGAGTTTTTTTTAAAAAAACTGAGCAATATGTAAAGGTCTAGGGAAAGACAGAAAGCTATCTAACAGCAGCAATCCTATGTGTGTCTACTCAGAAATAAATCCTATTGAGTTAAATTGGATGTATTCCCAGATAAGCATGTATAGGATTGCAGCCTAAAGTATTTAAGCATCTGCAAATAAATAATAGGCAAAGAACTGTTTAAGCAATCAAACAGGAAAATGATACTATATTACATTTCTCCACTAGTTCTCAAAAGCTGGAGGAGAATTCAGTACGGAGACTTACCCCCACCCCAATTGTCCAAGTAGCTACCATAGGATATTAAGGATATTAATATTAAAATATATCTTTTAACCCCAAAGTAGCCATCTACTTTGTGTTCAAGTGGTGGCTCTAGCAGAATATGTACTGTTTGGTGCCACTAACTGAAGAGATCAAAATGAATTGTAAATAACGTTGTTTTTCCTATACATATTTAAAAGGCCATTCCCCCCCCCCCCCAAAATTAAACTTAAGGCATGACCCAACCAAAGTTTGCAATTCCATACATGCTTACCTGGGAGTAAGACCCATTGAACAACAGTGGAACTTATGTCTGAGCAACCCAGCGCATTCACCTGTCCTGAAAGCAAGCCCCACTGCAGACAATGGGACTTGCTGTGTGTCTTCTCAGAAGTAAGTCCCAATGAGTTCTGTGGAAATTACTTCTAACTAAACATGCATAAGTTTAGGTAGCTAAAAGTGTTTAGTGGTAGCTGGATCGTACTGTTATGTGTATATATTTTGTTTTTAAAATCCCGATGAAAATCTACTGTATTTTATTCAGTTAAAATGAAAGTTTGCTTTTGTGCTTTGTTGCACAGTAATGTTTTTGTTTTCCTTTTTTTTAATTGAGAAATATTTCTCTACGCACATACCAGGAAAGCTACTTCACATTTTTGCAAAGCACAATTTTAAATTAAAACATCAACAATTGTAAAACCAGACATCTTACATTCACTGCAACTTACTTCCAAGTAACACATTTGAGGCTTGCATCCCAAATCTAAGGAGGTGGATTTTTGAAGGGAGATTTTTTTTGGGAGGGACTGTTCTTTTCTTTCTCCCCACCCACCCACCCTCCCTCCTTCCTTCCTTCCTTTCCTCCCTCCTTTCCTCTCCTTCCCCCTTCCTCCCCTCTCCCCACAAAACTTTCCCCCACAAACCAGCATCTCTGCCTGGTGCTTACTCCAAATTTCTGACCTCAAACAGGCAAACTCATCAAATTCAAGCAGCCTGAGTAGAGCATGTGTGTCTTTCCCTGCTGTTCTTTTTTTCTATACAGCTGCAGGCACAATAAGATGAGTCACAGTGAGTGACTCAGCTGAGCCTGTGGAGGAGCAGCGGCGCTCTGGAAAAGGCGGCAAATTGATGTGTCTCTTTCTCTGCTGCCGCCGCTCCACTAAACAGGCTTAAGGCACTGTTTTGGAGGTCAGAATTTATCCAGCCGGCTGAACTGGAAATCCGGGATTTTTCCCCTGCCAGTAGGAACATTTCAGAATCACCTGGAAATCGGGGCATTCCCGGTTTTCCAGGAAGTATGGCAAGCCTAGCCATAAAAAGAAATCCAAAATCCATATTAGTGTCATACCTTTATTAGTAAAATTGTGCAACCTTTCAAAATATCCAGAGCTCTTTATCAGGTAAGGTGTTACAAAAATGGGCAGGGAGAATAGGAGCACAGGAAGAAAGGTTGACAATGTTGAAGTCATCATGGGCAGGATCTACATTACTGCTTTATAGTGGTATTGAAGTGCAGTAACAACTGTTTGGGCCCATGACACATGCCATAAACTTCTTTCATACCACTTTCATAGTGCTCTATCCTGTTTTGGGTAGATCTGGCCATGGTCAGAGTCTTCAGATGAATTAGAGGAGGAAGGTTTGCAGATTTTCAAATTGGGTTCTGCCAAGTGATGTGGTGGTTTCACCTGGATGCTGGGAACAAGAAAGAAGAAAATCTCCCATTTTTGAAACTACAGCATCCAGCTATTACTCAGAACTGTCTCCCATTCTGGATGAACTACATAGGTTCCTTAAGGTGCAAAAATACACAAAAGTGTACCAACATTAAAAAAAATGTAACAAGACCCCTCAAATTTAACACCAACTACTTCTAGTCAAGTAGGAAATTTACAGTGGTAGGAACACATCCATCAGCAATTCTACCAGCAAACGTCCATTGCAAATGGAATCTTGGTAATGCTTAAATCTGATGGAATGTCAAGGGAACATTGCAGGAATATTATAATGGGGTTACAAATGGACACCCTGTACTGCCTTCTGATCCTGAAATTACTTCACTGAAGCAAATTTCACTACATATTGAAGAGGAACTGTTAATTTACAATTTGAGTTCAACTATTATTTTTAAAACAACTTCCACAGGGCAAATAGGGCTAGTTTAATATAGACACAGGCACATATATTCCCAAAGCTCCAATGAACCAAGATAGTCTTTTGAAAGAGATAGTTAATAACATCTACATGTCTGCTTCAGCAAAACAGCTTTGACACCTATCAAGGCTCGCAGGGATATGGTGAGAATAAACATTTGCAGATGAAAACTCAGCATAGTATTAGATGTTTTACTACAATAGGCTATAAGTTTATTGAGACATAAATGCTGCAAGTTCCAGATAAGTGAAGACTTCAACTTTATATAACCTAGTGGGAAAATTACCTCTGGGGGCTTTTGCACCTTAATTCTCCTCCTCTAGTTTAATTGTTCATGTTGTATACCCATACATTTTAGATATCACAGAGGATTTCCAGCAACGTTCATATAATGTAATTGCTTCATTTCAGTAAGTAAATAACCCTAAATGGCACATGTGAGAGTGAAAGACCTAGATTATTTGGGCCAATGCAATTTACAGGACACAGAATGCTTTTCATGCTGAACAATCTGATCCTAAAGTTATTTGTGCTGCGATGACATAGAATAACATATGCTGATGAAGCAGAAGTTGAGAAGAAGCAAGTGTGGCACAGGTATTGTGTGGCTTTTCAGTTCCAATCTAATTATTGTGGGTTGCCTGGTCAGGCCTCCCACAGTTATGGCTGGGACACCATTTTGAGCATTTTCCCCATAGGGGCAGAAAGTTTTGTGGGGTATAGCATAACACCCCCTTGTCCATTCGGTCCCAAATTTTGCACATAGATAGCTATGTTAATTTGCTATCAGATTGCTAGGTTTGGTGCATAACAAAGCTTATCATAGGGGGAAAGGATTAACCGCCCATTTATGGCCTAATGGACATAAGTTAGAGTTGCCCTATGAGATATAGGTACATGGGGAGTTCTAGTGCATAGACTAAGGTAGATTTTTTTTAGTGTGAAAATTAGAGAAAAAGAGTGAGAAAGCGTAACCAACTGCCTGGCGCACAAAATATGGATGAAAAGCCACCAAATTTGTCAGGCTGGAAGAGAATGGGTTAACTAGCAATGAGTTCAAAATCCAGAAAGAATTGAGGGAGAAATGGGCTCTCCCCCTCCCTCCCACACACAAAGCATTTGTTTCTATTGAGGGAAGCTGGTTTGAGCTTTCAGAACGTTCCTTCTGAGCTGTGGCATGCAGCCATAGGGGGATCATTTAAAGGGCCCTCTGGAGCCCCATGGCAGAGCATCTTGGTCCAGGTGAATCAATCAAGACTTAAGGCAGGGAGAGGGAATAGAAGGGGTGTCCTCCACCACCCTCCACAAATACTAAGGAATGGTGTCTATAGTGGCGACAGAGCACCAAAATGGCTAAATGTAGCTTGTCTGCAAGCTAGTGGTTTTCCTCTAAATTTTAGCAGCAAACTGAGGACTTTGCTCTTCTTATTTTCAGGATGTTTCCACCGACTGTGTGGTGCACAGACTGTGGCTCATGAGGAGAGGGGGTCCAGGGTGCGAAAATGGCCCTTGGACCTCCTAACATTGCCCATCCTTGCTATAGACCCAGAGGTTTTCGTTTTAAAATAGAGTTTTGTGAAAAAGAAAGATGAGCATTTTAAAAGAAAAATCTTATACTTAATTAAGTACTGAGATTTCATTTCTGAAGTATCCTTCATGATTTCTTAGTTGAAGACTTAATATCAAGTTATGTAGGACGTTGATATATATTCCATGCTCTTCAGCATTTTGGATTTAGATTACAGACAGAAATATTGAGCCAGCACAGAAACTGAAGTGGAGGAGCCTTTTATACCACTGAAAATGTGGCTGCATCCCCAATTTAAATTCTCTTGAGCCTGTAGCTGATCAGTATAAATGTCACTGTGGTGAAGGGGGCAGTATATCATTTGGCTAGCTACCAGTTTGGAATACCCCAGACACAGAGGGGCAGTATATTATTCCACTAGCTGCCAATTTGGAACACTGCAAACACAGAGAAGTCTTTTTTATGTGATGGAGCACTAAAAACTGGAACATAGAATGGTACACTATATTCTATGACATCAGGATCCTACCGCCTCATTTTGCTGTACAGACCAGGCCTAAAGTATGCCTTAGCACTGGTTTCCCTAAGCAGTGATCAATCCCTTCCTCACCTCCATCTTGCACTGAGTGCTTGAACAGAATCCTCCAGCTTCATAAACTTAGCCACTAATGATAATGTTTGTCAAAAGTCTTATGCATTCCATACTTCAGCAGAGTAACTTTGTTTTCCCTGCAGCTAAGAAAAGATAAGGCTATCGATACCTACAAATCATGATGACTGCATATTACCCCAAGTATCCCAGGCAGTGCACCTCTCAATACCAGTTGCTAGGGTGTATATGTGGAAGGCTTCTGTTGCACTCAGGTACTGCTTGCTGGCTTCTGGTTGGCCACTGTGGGAAAAGAATGCTGGTTTAGATAGGATTGTGATCTGATCCAGCATGGCTCTTCTTTTCATAAGAAGTCTAGGAAAAGTATGTCCGGAATACAAAGCTCCAATAATTGATACCTTAAACCAACAAAATTTGACTGGAAGCCTAATCTTTAAACACATCACTTTCTATGTCTGAATACCTATGATGGGGATGTTCAGTGGGAAATTGAAGCACATGGTGAAAGCTCTCCCATAAAAATCCCTGAGATTCTTTTTTTAAATTAATCCCTTGGCTGGGTTATTCTCTATTATTTATATTCTTTCTTTTCTCCATGGAGCTCAAGGTGGTGGACATGTCTCTATCCCCCCTACACACCTCACAACAAGAGAATGAGACTGACCCAAGGTCACCCAGGAGCTTTAGGGCTGTGGGTGGATTTGAATCTGGGTTTCCCCAGTCCTAACCTGACTCTAACCACTGTACCAACTGACCCTGCATATGGGGTTTGCCCATAAGACATCTTAAATACATAAATATATTGTGCAAATTGGCAAGTTTGGTTCCCCCACTGTCCAGTGGTATTAATTCCTTTTCTCTCAGAATCTCTGTTCAGCTCTGTACATGTACTACACAGGTGCCTTAACATATTTTACATGTACAAAAAAAATGCTAACAGACTGAATTTCTCTTCTGCTGTCAACACAGCACTGTACATTCTGTGTTACAGTGTCCAAAACACTTCCTCCGCAACACCATCCTGTGATTTTCCCTCAAGAACATGACATGAAAACATCACGTTTGCACGACATGAAAACATCACAAGTCTGTGCATATTCCAAGGATGGGATTGAAAGTAGTCTGTTTAGTTTTGTTTAATTTTAAAGCTTCCCTTTTATTCTTTAGGCAATTGTAGATAGGAGATAATATTCTATTTAAGAGCTCTTTTGAAATACCAGAGAAACAACCAGCCTATGGGTGAGCTTCAAAAAATAAAGATGAATCAGGATGATATGAGAAGATAATATTTTATTGAATTATCATTGGAAAGAAAATGGAATCTACATTGTTATAATTAACAATGCAAGAAATCCTGGCGTACAGGTAGGAGGCATCTATTCATATTCCTTTTAGCGCCAATGTGAAAGGGCAACACAAGAAGCTACCAGACCAGTGGAGGCTGGTGGCTCCAATTTTGGTAGGGCTGTCGATTCATTCTGCATTTCAGTCAGAACCCGCCAGGACTCTAAAGGAGCTATCCAAGGTGGAGAACTTATTTTGAGGATAGAGTTCAATCAACACCTTGGATAGCTCCTTTAAAGTTCTGGTTGGTTCCATTTTTCTGCCTCATTCTCATTTATAGCTTATTTTGAATTTGTGTTGGTGATCTTTTTGATCTTACCTAATCACTGTGAGGTGGCTGAGGATGCTGTCTATATTTTTCATTCTATTATCCATCTCACCATTGCTGTACAGTCTCCCAGGCTGCCTGCACTTTCTGATTTGAAAGGCCCTATGGGAGGAATAAATTCATTAAGTCTTCCCTTGGACGGAAAGTGCAGGAAGCCAAGGAGGCTACAGGTTGTCAGAGAGATGGCAGTACAATGAAAGACAAGACACACACTCCTCGGTCATCTCATAAGTAAGTTAAGATATTACGAAGAACAGGTTTGTCTTAATTGTGAGCTGTAGAATCAGACATGTGACCAAGGCCATGTTGGGGTGGGCACACCCCCTTGATGGTGATGTTGGGTGCCAGTCTGTTCAGGTGCTAACCGTTGATGGGTAACAGTTCTTCTGATTCTGTATCTTTAAGCAGGACTTGGACTGGATAGCCCTTCAAATTAAGGATGGCTTCATATAGGGTGTCCTATGACAGCCCCTCAAATAGAGGACTGCCCTCTGTAAAAGAGAACACATGGCCATCCTAGCTCCTGTGTGGTTCCTTTTCCCCATCTGCAAGCACAAGTAAAATTATGGGTGTCATCTAGGGAAAATGTGAGCTGATTCAACTGTTTGTTTCCCATTTCTATCCTATTTTTCAACATTAAGTACTTATATATTAAACACAATATGGGTAGTTACTGTGCAGTGTACTGCATATACAAGAAAAAGGGAGAAACGTCTCAGGATGCTGTAGACAACTTTATTGTGTTGTCTGCAGCACCTTGAGATATTTCTCCCTTTTTCTTGTTCATCTTAGATGCTTACCCGCCTTGCACCCTTGTGTACTGCATGTACCACCCCAGATCTCATGTGCCACCCCAGAATGTAAGAAAAGGGGCTTTGCTTGGTTGAATACATTTCCACATTAAAAACTCTATTTATATACAAGGCTACTATGTTAGAGAAGGTGTCTAGTCTAGCTTTTCTTCTTATATGTTAGCTTTGCACACACCAGGAAGATTTTGAGATGAGCATATTCTTTAAATGTGTATCTGTCACACACACTCACACACAATCCCAGTCCCAGTCAAGCAGTAGGGTATCATCCACTCTATAGTTTATAGATCTGTGCTGGGTGGACTTATATATTCATTAAACAAAAAAACTACGGTTTACAAAAACAATGTTAAGGCTCTACAGTTTCCAACCAAGCACCAAAAAGCAGGGAAATTGGGAGTTAAGGCTCACAAGCCTTAACGCTACATCCTCCCTAAGGAGGCAGAAAGTGCAAGTGAAATTCTCATTCTCCCAAAGCAGATAAACCATGAGGACAGGGTGGAGAATATGATATGCAGAGGTGACTGTGGGGTTGTGGAAAACTGATCACGAACAACTTAGGGCCACCTACTTCTCTTTTTTTGTTTAGAGCAGCCCTTCCCCAACCTGGTGCCCTCCAAAGGTGTTGGACTACAACTCCCATCATTGCAAGACAGTATGTCCCATGGTCAGGAATGCTGGGACTTGTCATCTCAAACACCTGGAGGGCAGCAGGATGGGGAATGCTGTTCCATACCCTTACCAAGTCCCAGCTGAAAAGATAGCATTCCCACTTAGTGAACAAAGCTGACTAGACTCCTGTGCAGCATCCACACTTTCATAGCCCATGATTGGCTAGAACTCAAAGTATTTCAGTGTCCACACATGACAGATCTATCTGAGGCCTTTTCAGCATTAAGCTCAGAGTAAAATAATGTTGCAGGATTCAGCTACATTTTTTAAATTATTATTTTTTAAAAAAAAAATCTTACCCTCCTCTCCCTCTGGATCGAGGTGGGATGCAACAACAAATACAACACACACACACACACACACACATATATATATATATATATATATATATGCATAAAAATGAATACATTATTAAAAGACATCTTAAAATTCAACTGGGTAGGCCTGCCAGAAGAGATCAGTCTTTACGGCTTTCTTAAATTCCAGGAGACTGTTAAGTTGCCAAAGCTCTTCCGGCAGGCCATTCCACAGTCTGGTAGCAGCAGAAGAGAAGGTCCTCTGGGTAACAGTTGTCAGCCTAGTTTTTGCAGTCTGTAGTAAATTCTTCGCAGATGACCTGAGTGTGCGGGGCGGATTGTTCGGGAGAAGGCGATCCCGCAGATAACTTGGACCCAAACCATGTAGGGCTTTAAAGGTAATAACCAACACTTTATACATCACCCGAAAGCTCATTGGCAACCAGTGGAGTGATTTTAAAGCTAGTGTAATATGGTCACCTCTAGGTGTATCGGTGACCAACCTGACTGCCATATTTTGAACTAGGCACAGAGGTAGATCTATGTACAGTGCATTGCAGAAGTCGAGCCTCAAAGTTATCAACGTGTGCACTATCATCTTTAGGTCTTCCAACTCTAGGAAGGGGCGCAGCTAGCGTATCAGCCGAAGCTGATAGTAGGCATTCCTGGCCATCGCATCTATCTGTGCTGTCATCTGGAGTGACAGATCCAGGAGCACCTCCAAGCTGCGAACACAGTCTTTCGGGGGAGTGTAACCCCATCCAGAACTGGTTGGCACACCTCCAAACCCAGGTTGTGGCCTTTGACAGTAAGCACTTCCGTCTTGTCTGGATTGTCCATGTCCTCAGGACTCACCAACTGAAACTGATCCAGTGTAATTCTACTTGCGGAATTGCTGGACACTCCATTGTCAGCTTCTGCTATAATGACGGGCTCTAAATCTGCTCTTATCTGAGAGATTTTATATGTGAAATGATTGTTAAAGGCATCACAGCGAACTACCAAAGGCTCTAAGATCAGGTTCAGGGGGGAAGGTGTCTGCGTTAGACCCTTCACCACCCTGAACAGTTCTGCTTAACGCAATGCGTTCAGAGAAGAAATCTTTCTTTGCTGCACATATTGCCACCCCACAGAAACGAAGATGTTCTCTATGTTGTGTCTTGTTGGATATAAGTTGAGTTTTCCACCATCGGTGCTCCAGTTGTCCTTCCCGCTTCAACTCCCTGGGATCTTCTGTATACCAGGGTGCCCGATTGGAAGCAGGTCGGAGAGGACGTTTGAGGGTGATTGTGTTGATAGCCCTAGTTAGGTTTTGATTCCATCTTTTGACCAGGGCTTCTACAGGATCATTGATGATACCAGCCATAGATCCCTCTAAGGCTTTCTGGAATCCAAGAGGATCCATCAGCCTTCGAGGGTGGACCATCTTAATAGGTCTGCCACCTCTGCAGGGGCAGGTGATAGCCATGATATTAACCCTGACCAGAAAATGGTCTGTCCATGACAATGCAGAGGTATTTATCACCTCCACCCACAGATCCATCTGTTCAGAACTGAAAACAGCATTGAGGGTATGACCTGTTGAATGTGTGGGTCCAGAGACCAATTGGGATAGGCCCATGTTTGTCATGGATGCCAGGAACTCCCAAGCTGCACCTGTCAAACTGGTCCCAAATGGGATGTTGAAGTCACCTAGGACCAAAAGCCTGGGCGACTCCAACACAAGCTCCGAGACCAGTTCCGTGAGCTCAGCCAGGGAATCAGATAGGTAGCGGTGTGGCCAGTACACGAACAGAATCCCTGGTCTTCAGACTCAGGTACACACACTCGATGTGATTCAATTCCCAAACAGGTAGTCTGGTCAGGTAAATATTGTCTTTGTAGGCCACAGCTACTCCGCCCCCCGCCCACTTTCCCTCACCTGCTCGCTAACACAGTACCCAGCTGGGAGGGCTTGGGCTCATGTCGGGCCACTGTCATCTCCCAGCCATGCCAGGTTGGCCGCCTCATCTGTAAGGAGGTCAGAGATGATATTTGTTTTGTTTTTAACTGACCTGGCATTGCATAGGAGCAAGGAGAGTTTCTGTGGGTGTCCTGGTTCATTCTCCAAGGTCTCCAGGGTAGCAGGCAACCAGAAGGTAAGATAGGTGTTAAATAACTATCTCTCCTTCTCCTATAATGGCATTTCACTCTGCTATACATTCCAGAAGTACGGACAGAGTAAGAACTCTTTATGGGTTTGCTCAGTGCACATAGTTACAATTCCAATATGTTGATCTGTTTTACATTCATAAATACTTTCCAAATAATAATAATAATAATAATAATAATAATAATATATTTATTTATTTCTAAGCCGCCTCTCCCTCCGGATCGAGGCGGGGAACCACAATGAATATAAATACAACGACATAAAATAGATAAAACATTGAAAACAAATAAAAACTAATACATTATTAAAAACATCTTAAAATTCAACTGGGTAGGCCTGCCGGAAGAGATCAGTCTTCACGGCTCTCTTATATTCAAGGAGACTGCTAATTTGTCGAATCTCCTCCAGCAGGCCATTCCACAGTCTGGGAGCGGCAGAAGAGAAGGTCCTTACAAATACCTTTGTAAGATTTCAGCTTTTATTTTGTATCTTTTGGTTTTAAAACCACTACTTCAAAAAAAGAAAAGGGTAATATGTCTTTAAATATAAAAATTCATGAGGCAATCCTTTATCTCATGGGAAAATAGATGAACCATATTGTAGGCCTTTTCTGCCTCTGCCTTTTGAGATTCCTTTAAGATATGTTTGTACAATACATAAAAGTGAAATATTAAATATGGCAGGATACTGAGAGATGCAAAGAGCAGCTAGTAAATATTTGATGCAGACATTCTTTTCTGTGCTATGATTACTCATTGTGCAAAAAACGAAAACAACCCAGAAAGAAGCCCACACTGTTGCTGAAAGCATTCCCACTTTGCATGGGGTTTTGTTGCAAGATGCCAAGGATCTTAAATGAGGGACTGTGATTGCAAGTCCCAGGTATATTTCATGGCAGTTTTCAGAAAAGGTAGCTGCATGGCTCTAGTGCCACTTGGGGGCCACTCCTGCCAATGGTCAGAAGGCAGTTCTTTCTTCTGTAGCTACTAAGTCAACACAGTTAAGGTGACATGGGATTCTACCTGGCACTAAAAAGCCTCTGAACCTATTTTGGCTACTCAGTCTGACAACATGTCCATTGGGTAAAGATCAAGCTGTCTTCAGACTATCACTATTGGCCTCATGCCTTTCAGTTCACTGTTCATCAGCTTTCGGGTGGGGGGGCGGCGCGGCGCGGGGGGGGGCGCGGGGGGCGCAGCGCGGAGTGGCGGGGGGGGGCGCGGGGGGGCGTGGCGTGGCGCGGGGGCGGCATGGGTGGGGGGGCGGCCTGCGCAGGTGGGGCGGGCGGCCTGCGCAGGGCGGGCGGCGGCGCGAGGCACTTACCTGCTGGGGTGTCCGCTTCCCTCCTGTGCTTGGAATCTACTGAGAAACAGGCTTCGCAGCCTGTCCCTCAGTAGCGCGCTGGGTGATGACGTCATCACCCGGCGCGCTACTGAGAGACAGGCCAGGAAGCCTGTTTCTCAGTAGATTCCGAGCACCAGAGGGAAGCGGACGCCCCAGCCAGTAAAGAGCGCGGGGCGGGCGGCACGGGGCGGGTGTGCGGGCAGCGTGGGGCGGGTGGGCGGTGCAGGGGCGGGCGGCACGGGGGCGGGCGGCGCGGGTGGGGGGCGGCACGGCGTGGGGGGGGCGGGGCGGGCGGCACGGCGCGGGTGGGGGGCGGCGCGGGGCGGAGCGGCGCGGGTGCGCGGTGGGGGGGTTGTTTTGGGTGGGTGGGGTGGCGGGGGGGGGTCCGGGATTTTGATCCTCAAAATCTGGACACCCTAGGTAGACACAGAAGTGAAATTGGGCACTGTCCAAAGAAGCCATAGAAAAACACCATGAGTAGAAAATGACAAGTGCATGATAAATGCCTTGTGTAGAAAAGCCCTATAAGGGAACCTCACAGACTGTGTAGATCACTTTCTACCAACTTCCCTACCAACATCTGCAAGCCTCTTCCACTGGTTGACTGCACACTTTCTGTGCTTCTGTGTATCACACACCAGCATGCTTTCTAAATTTGCTGGCCTGGTCCTTGTATCTTAAGGTAGAATCCTGCATCTGCTGAGGAAGATAGGCAAGGACTCCATCATTATCACCACCCCCACTACCATGCCAGTGAACCTGACAAACTGCATCTCACTTGGATTGTATCCAAGTATGAATGTTTAACTGTCACATTTACCTTTAACTCATGAGAGTGCAATAAAACAATGTATTTCAGATTTTGCTTCTGCCTCCTGGTCTCAGTCATCAGACTAAATACTGTACAATCAATAAGAAGAACTGTCCCTTAGGAAAAGAGGCGTGTTTTAGCTCAGTAGTGAAAGGTGACTGGCCCAAAGACATTTTCCCATTGGTCTCTGATCAGTCTACCCAAGTATAATTGCATCTGTTATTTTCTTTACTCTTTTCTAAAATAACATTCTTTTATGTGGGTTGAAGACCTCCACTCGCATGAAGGAATTTCTCTTCTCCTCCTTCCTGCTGCAGGCCCTCTTCAAAACCTGCCTTGGAGGGTCCCCACCATCACCCTCCAAAGCAGATTTGGGAAGCAAATGGGGGACTGCAGGAGGAAGGGAGAATTTGATCTGCCATTGTTGTCCATTCTGCTGGCAGAAGGACACAGTTGGGAAGAACCCTATATTTATAAAGTTCTTCCTATCTTTGTGCCTGCCTCTTCTCATGCATGGATTGCATGCAAGGAATCAAGAGAGAGAGAGAGAGAGAGTATTCCCACTCCATTTTAGGACATTTACCATTGCCATAGAGAAAGGAATTAGGCATTAAAACAAAGCACAGGATATGTAGAGTTGTTGCCAAATAACAGGATCTAAGAGGGGATGTTCAAATTAAATATAGACTAGCCATTACATGTCAGTCTGTGAGCCCTCCCGTTGTATTCAACAAACCCATTAAGAGTTACAAAGTGAGAGTATTAACTGTATTGGTTGTGGAAGAGAGAAAGAGAGAGGGCTTCCATTCAGGATCCAGTGAAAAGAAAAGACTGAGGTTAGTACTCTACATGATCCACTACCAGACACCTACAGCCAGGGACATCAGACATCAAAGACTGGCTGATAGAAACTGCAGAAACACAAGCATTCAGTGATGACTAGCTAGTGAGAAGCTGAGGGGCTTGAAGCCAAAGGGATATTCCAGAAGCCAGAATTTTAAAAATTCAGATAACACAACCTTTCAGAGCGAATTGCTCAGATTGTGAGTCCCTTTTACCCAGGGGTGAGCAACTTGTACCCCTCCAGATTGGCCTACAGGTCCAATCATTCCCCACCCTTGGTTTTGCAGGTTAGGGTTGTTGGGAATTGTAGGCCAAAATATCTGGAGGATCACAAGATGCCTACCCCTGTTTTAACCAGTCCAAAGCCCACCCATCCCTCTGAGAGGTTGAAAGGGGCAAGGAGGCAAAGCTACAATCCTATAGCTGCTTACTTGGGGGAAAGCCCCATTGAACGTAATGGAACTTCCTATTGAATAGACATCTAATACTTTGTGCTGTAAGAAAGTTTGGAACTATGTTAGCAAAGCTGCTTTGTTGATCTATATGAAAGCCCCCTCCCCCAACCCAATGTAACCCAACCCAACAGCAATGCACAATTTTGTCTAGAAACACCTGCATTTATGGATGATGGATTTTATTATTGTAAATTGTCTTGGACTGCTTTGGTTTACCTTTATTGCTGGCTGTGATCTCCAAAGGAATTTAAAGAAGTTGGGCCCCACCTTCCACAAAATTTTAATTAGCTAGTGAACAACAAGAAGACAAGCAATATTTGTTTTAAATGGATGTTGTATTTATAATCTGTTTTATGCTTTTTATACTTTTTAAATTTTGAATATCGGTTTTCTAATGTTCAATGTTTTTAATTTTTGTAAACCGCTTAGAAAGCTTTGGCTATGGGGCGATATATAAATGCAAATAATAATAATAATAATAATAATAATAATAATAATAATAATAATAATAATATATTTTTACCTGCCTCTCCCTCTGGATCGAGGTGGGGAACAACAGTAAATATAAATACAAAGACCATAAATTAGATAGAACATTAAAAACAAATAAAACTAACACATTATTAAAAACATCTTAAAGTTCAACTAGGTAGGCCTGCCGGAAGAGATCAGTCTTCATGGCTCTCTTAAATTCAAGAAGACTGCTAAGTTGTCGAGTCTCTCCTGGCAGGCGACTCCACAGTCTGGGAGCGGCAGAAGAGAAGGTTCTCTGGGTGACACTCGTCAGCCTAGTTCTGGCTGATTGAAGTAAATTCTTCCCAGAGGACCTGAGTGTGTGGGGTGGATTATATGGGAGAAGGCGATCCCACAGGTAACCTGGACCCAAACCACGTAGGGCTTTAATGGTAATAACTAACACTTTATTTTCCCCCAAAACTAATTGGCAGCCAGTGGAGTGATTTTAAGACTGGTGTAATGTGGTCACCCCTAGGTGTCCCAGTGACCAACCTGGCTGCCATATTTTGAACTAGTTGAAGTTTCCAGACTAGGCACAAAGGTAGCCCTATGTACAGCGCATTGCAGAAGTCGAGCCTCAAAGTTACCAGCACGTGCACTACCATCTTTAGGTCTTCCAACTGTAGGAAGGGGTGCAGCTGGTGTATCAGCCGAAGCTGATAGTAGGCACTCTTGGCCATCGCATCTATCTGGGCTGTCATTTGGAGCGATGGATCCAGGATCACCCCCAAGCTGCAAACACGGTTTTTCAGGGGAAGTGTAGCCCCTCCAAAACTGGTCGACACACCTCCAAACCCAGGTCAGAACCCTTGACAGGAAGCACTTCCATCTTGTCTGGATTCAGTTTCAGTTTGTTTTTTCTCATCTAGCCCATTACCGCCTCCAAGCATTCATTCGGAGGAGACACACTATCCTTAGCTGATGCTGTTATCAAAGGCATAAAGAAATATATTTGGGTGTCATCAGCATACTGATAGCACCCTGCCCCATACCTCCAGATGATCTCCCCTAGCGGTTTCATGTAGATGTTAAACAGCATTGGGGATAGGATGGCGCCTTGTGGTACGCCACACAGCAGCTCCTTTTTTGAGGAGCAACTATCCCCAATCATCACCATCTGGAATCTGCCCGAGAGACAGGACCGGAACCACTGGAGCACAGTGCCCCTGATTCCCAAACTCCTCAGGCATTCCAGAAGGATACCATGGTTGATGTTATCGAAAGCTGCTGAGAGATCTAAAAGTATCACCAGCGTAATAATTTTCATATTGTCTATTGATAGATTATTGAGTTTAGGTGATTAGTTACCATTTTATTAATTACAGAAAGGCCTGCCATTATTATGGGTGATGTGAAGGAGCCCATATATTACTGCAGGAGGTCTATTTTTGTTATTGATTTATTTCATTGAGCAGTATCCAATGGGACACTTATACTTCTGCTGCTTCTATTATGCCCCATTGATTCCCTGCTGGAAGCAGCACCCAGCATTTATGGAATAGAGATTTAGTGCTTCTGAGGGCAACCAAAAATGAGTCAAAATGCTCATTTCTGGAACAGGTCAGATCAGTGGAGCTCACATAAGGGCACTCGGCCAGCCTGTTCTGATCTAGAAATTTGTGTTTCTGCTAATTTTGAGGCTTCCTCTAGGAAGCCTTAAATCTCTGTTGCACAAGAAGTGGGTCCCACCTGAGCAAGAGAACATAAGTGTCCCATTGGATACTGTCCTTTGATTCGATGTTGATAGCAATTGTTTCCAAAGCAATGTACAAAAAATAATAAAACAAGTAAAATCCAGTTATCCAGATAAATACATTCAAGAAAGCAACACAATAATAAAACAATCAATTTAAAACAAAGCAGATGCTGAAATCATGACAGGCATCAAACAATACAAAGATTTAGAAAATGTCACAGAGTTAAACACAACAACAACAACCACAACCACAACCACAACCACAACACCTTAAAGAGCACCATGGCAACAGAAATGCACAGAGTTTAAAAGGACTGTGAGGTTACATCTGGGAGCAGGGTCCATTTCTTAGCTCATCAGTGTCAACAAGAGTAGGCCTTAATTTTTCTTTTTAGAAATAATTGGAAGCCAAATACTTGAATAGTGGGGGAGGAAGTGCTACACCATTGGAATGGAAGCTAAATCTGCTTCTCATCCCATATGACCTGTTAAGTTTTTGGTTTGAGTTTTTTTGTGGGGAGGTTTTGTTTCTCCCTCAAAAGTGTTTCTGCCAACTGCCCAGCCCCACCTTTTCATCTGCCTTTCGTACTTCTTACATATAATATGGAATACTGTGCTAAGAATGAGATAGTACATCTGGATGAACATAAACTATGCATTACTTGGGAGAGACTCAATCCCCTGAAGAGCATAAAAAATCTACAATATGTCTCAAGGTACTGGATCAGGCATGGTTAGATTTCACACTTGAAGATGCTTAAAACCATCACTAGATGAAAACTCCCCGTTGGCTGTGTCTCTCTGGAAGTCTGTGTGCTTTGCTGATTTTACAAAGGTGTATGGAATTCATTATGTTGATGAAATATCATAGAATATATATTTTAGATGATAAGTGTGGTTGTGTGAAAAATCTTTCAGCCTTACTGTGATCTTTCTGCAGAGATAAGGTTTAAAATTTGTATCTATAAAAAATACATCTGTAGAGCCTATGGTAACTCTTATTTGTTTTGCCTCAGAGATGCATCTAGCTCTCCAGATCATGCTCAAAATTCCAATTATTGATCCTAAACCTACTACCCATCTTCACAGAATCATAGAATAGTAGAGTTGGAAGGGGCCTATAAGGCCATCGAGTCCAACCCCCTGCTCAATGCAGGAATCTACTTTAAAGCATCCCCGACAGATGGTTGACTTCATGACTTTCAAGTAATAGTTGAACTGCCAGCCAACCTCAGCGGAATGCATCTAGCCATTCTTGAAGCTAGAGAACAACAATCTCTACATTAATTCTCTTGGCTTTCAGTATCACTAATCATTGTATCCTTCTGGACTGCATGGTGGGGCTGAGTCTTACAGGTGCTGTTTTGCAGTGGTTCTAGTTATTTCTGTCAGGCCATGTCCAGAAGGTAGTGCTGGGTCATTACTGTTTGACTGTGGTTTCCCACAAGTTCTATCTTGTCCCTCATGTTTAATATTTAGATGAAACTTTGGGAGAGGTCATTCGATGCTTTGGAGTAAGGTGCCACCAATATACTGATGACACCCAGTTCTATTGCTCTTTGGGTGCCTCTACAAGAGCGATTTAAAGCTCTTTCAAGGCACATTACCAAATTTACCTCTACAAGAGCAGAGCGCAAATCAGGGGTCCAGGCACTTTAAATCTCCGATTATTCGCATTTTCGAATACGTGTTAAATAGTGAGTTTTAATTTACCGCTGGAGTAAGAGTGCCTTATGTCTGTGTAAACAATTTTGTGAGGAGGTGCATTAACGATCATATGGTCTTGTTGTCATGTGTATGTATGGATAATTAGTGATCCGCTTAGACAACTCGTCCCCTCGCTTCTTGCTGGGTTCCTGAGAGACGGGAAGCAGGGAAGGGGGGGCAGACAGGGGGAGGGTGTTTTCAAGCTTGCCTGCCTCTGCCCATAGACACACACACACACACACACACTTGCTCCCCTCGCTTGCTTGCTGTGTGTGTGCACGTCTGAATGTTTTACATCACCAAAATGACAATGGATGATTGAGAAGGAGAGAAGTGAAAACAATTGATCTCACTGGGAAAATGAGGAGGAGGAAGGAATGAAGCAGCTTCCCCTGTCTGTTTGGGTGTGCATTTGTGCGGATCTCTACTCTCTCGCTCGGCTTCTTCTCTTTGGTTTCTCGCTCTCTTCCTCTCTCTCCAGCAAATGGTGGGGGGCAGAGAGAGGCAGCCGAAAATACTTTTTAAAAGGCTGCTGGAGGGGGAAAGTTCTGAGGCACATTCCCATTTACTCCTGAGCAGTTCTGGGAGGGGGGACAAACTTCAGCTGGTGGCGAAATTGGAGGGGAGAGAGGTAGCCAAACAGGTTAACCACATCATTCCACAGGTAACCTAGGAAACCAAAGGTGGGAGATTCTGATAGGTGGGGAGAATAAAGGGTGCAAAACCTGTTTGGGCAGTTTCCCAGGACAAAGCGCATAACTTTCAGCAACATTTGCATGCATGTCAACAACTTTAAAGCAAGTTTCATACAGCCAGTAATGCACTTAAATGTCTCTCGTATATAGGTATTAGGCGATTGTGAGGAGATGCGCATAATCGGGCAACCGAGGATCAAATTGAAATCTTGTAGAGGGGACCAGAATCACTAAGCACCACAAAAGCAGTCAAGCCCCTTGAATGTTGCTTGGGTTCCATAATGAGCTGGATGAGCGTCAACAAGCTGAAGTTAAACCCAGAGATGTTGTTGTTCAATAGAAAGTCTGTCTCAGGGATTGGGATTCAAGCTGTTCTGGAAGGGTTAGCACTTCCCCTGAAGAATCAAGAGTGTAGCTTGAAAATACTCCTTGTTTCTATGCTGTCCCTGGATCGTTAGGTGGAGACAATAGCAAGGAAAATGTTTTCACAATTACACTTGGTGCAGCTGCAGCTCTTCCTGAATCAGTGTAACATGGCAACAGTTACCTATGTCTTCGTTACATCATGTTTGCCATGTACTCTATATGGGACTGGTTCTGAAAAGTTTCTGGAAGCTTCAATTAGTGCAAAATGCTAACCAGTGCTCAGTACCAGAACCATATTACATCTGTCCTGAAACTTGTGTGCTGGTTGCCCACTGCTTTTTAGATGCCCTAAAATTTTAAGGCCCTGCATGAGCTAGGGTGTGTCTATCTAAGGCCCTGCATGTCTTCATATGAACCTGTCTGGTTATTGAGGTCTGCACGAGACGACCTTTTAAGGGTGCCGTTACCCACAGTGGTTCATTTGTTAAGCAAATGTGAAAGGGCTTTCTCCCTCAAGAACTATAATTAGCTTCCACTCTCTTGGCCTTTAGAAAGGGTGTGAAGATTTTTTTTTCAATTTAGCCTTTTAAAAGGCATAGTTTTAATGTTTTACTGATTTAAATGTTCTTGTTTTCATTGTTTTTAGGTTTATTGTTTCAAATTGTTGCACACTGTCTCAGTGTCTTTTTTAGCTGGGAGGGGGGAACACCCAAAAATGAAATGGAATAAAAATGGTAAATGAAAATAGAACTGAAGTATTGTAGGTACACAGAAAACACATTATTGAGGCAAATCTGCAAAAATAAATTAAGCTATTTTTATTGTTATTTTCCAAATGCAAATATGGATTTACTAGAAAGCAATTTTTTTTGTTGAATGCTTCTCCATTTAGAAGTGAAATGAGACCAAATGAGAATGTGGTTTCTGCACATTCAGGTGATTTCATAGAAATATAAGCTTGTGAATTAAAACAATGACAACAACAACACACCAGCTCTGTGAGCTTCTAGGATTGATGAGCTTGCAGGAACTATGGAATACCGATGG
Organism: Anniella stebbinsi; assembly: GCA_029215795.1. Classification (NCBI taxonomy): domain Eukaryota; kingdom Metazoa; phylum Chordata; class Lepidosauria; order Squamata; family Anniellidae; genus Anniella; species Anniella stebbinsi. The sequence goes on from JARDYH010000003.1 coordinate 196,898,171, forward strand.
CATAGAGGTAAGAAAATATGATATAATTGACTGATTTTTTTTAATCTTAAAACAACTGCAACAATTTTAAAAAGGTATAAGAAAATGTTAGTTTTTCAAAAGATAACACATAACCCAATCTAGATAACACATAAAAAGATAGTCCATAATTCTATAACATGCAATCTGAACCCTATTATGTGGAAGGACTAATCCCAAGATTGATTAATTGTCCCTGTCTAACCTCATGCTCCATTCTGTTTTTAATAGGGCTTTGATTCTACCTGCAGGAGTGTCATGTCCCATATGAACCGTGTTCTTTGAGATCAGCTAGAAAGTTGTAACGTTGGGTTTCCTTTCTTACATGGCTTGAGAACTTCTGAGTTTTGGGATTAGGATCTTCTCACCAGTGGCACTGCAACTTTAGAGCTAGTTGCCCAGGAAGAAATGTCAGGCCTCCTCAGTGATGGAATTTAGATACAGAATGGACACTTTTTTATTATTCCAATAATTTAAAATGGTTGTGTGTGTGTTTTAGCTGTTATCCTTACTAAGATTTTATCTAGTGTTGGTTATTTTAAATCCTATTAAGTTCTTTAACTATCTTCTATGGGTTGTACATCACCTTGAGTGCCCTTCTGGCAGAAAGATAATTAATTTTTGAAAATAAATACAAATTTCCCTAAAGCACATTTATTATTCACATTTTAAATGAATACAAGTTCAGATATAAACATGTAGCATATAAACTAACTGTATAAAGTTAACACAGATCCCACAGGTAGAAATCCTGGCACAATAAGCCTACATAAAATAGTTTCTGAATTCATGCAGTCACACCCTTGTACAAGGTGTCTTTGCCTTTTCAGAAGTAGGGCAGCTATCAGCCCTGATTGTGTCTGGTGTCCCCAGTGGAATACCGCTCTAACTTTAACTTTCACATAATAAACTAGAGTCCTGTAATTCAGTCGATGTAGCAAGAAGGTCAATTGTGTTATTCAATCTAGTATTATTTTAATCTGACATGCCTCTGAACACGCATGCTATTCATCCAACAACTCCCAGTCTCTTCCCATTTCACAGGATTTTGTTCTAGGAGGTTTTAAATCCAACAGGTTGGAGGGGTGGGTGGGTGAGCTCAATAGGAATCCTTTTTTTAATTGCAATCGTCATTGAAAAAAAAATCAATATTCAAATGGAGTAATAAAATCCATCAAATAAGAAATCTTTGGCAGGAAGCAAATTTGTCTATACCTCTGAAACCACTCACCTCCCTTTTCTCACAAACTCTGTTCCTCATATATGCATATATGACTGTGGAGGAAAATAATTGCTGGGGTTAAAATACAGATAAAACCAAGCCGTCCTCCCCGTGTGTGTGTGTTTGATAACCAGACGGGAGCTAGAAAAACTGAGGGAAAAGCGGGGTGGGAAGAAGGTGGGGGGAGAGAATGACTGATCTTTATGTGTGAGATAATAGAGGAGCCCGAAATGACCTGTTCTTTCTCTCTCTCTCTCTCTCTCCCCCCCCCCCCCCGTTTCTCTGCTTCATGCGGGAAAATAACGTTGAAGAAAGAGGGCAGTCGCGTACAGCCCATCTCCTTCCATCTGCCTGTAGTAGTTACCAGACGGTGGCAAAGGGAAATGTGAACAGGATAACTGGCAATGAACGCTTCGATGCGAGGAAGGAGCCGACCGTCTCGCGGATTGGGATTCAGGTAGGACTTTGAAGTTTGATCTTCCAAAGGGACCGGTATTATCACCCTGCAGGCGAATGAGCCAGACGGCAGACATTCCCGAGGCGGTCCGTTTCAGACGTATCTGGCTGAGCGGCTGGCGGTATCCTGCATGTGTGTGCGTGCGCAGAGAGAACCGGCAATTGGTCCTCTCCTCCGAGCACCTTCTTTCGGCCCCTTTCATCTTCCCCCTCCCCAAACCTCAGTATCGGATCCGTCGGTCAGGGAAGAGAGAGAGAGAGAGAGAGACTGAAGGGAGGGGGAGCGGTTTGAAATCTGCCTTGCGATAGCGAAACGCATCACCATCGCTTGATGTTCTAGGCATTCAGCGCCTGTCAGAAAGGATGGGGAGGAGAAACTGCCAAGACTGGGATCCTCTGTAGGTATTTGTGTGTGTTTTCGGGGATTGGCGGGAGGCAAGGGAAAGGTGTGTGTTTGTGTGTGTGTGTGTGTGAGAGAGGGAGAGAGAGAATCAAGGTGTATCAGAAGTTTTTAGGACAAAGGGCTTAGCTGTTTGAATGGCTGTTTCAGGGAACTGAGGGATGCGTTGGGACTCAGGTTGGCGTGGACGCTGTCCAGGGTCCTGAAGGCTATCCACATCCCAACCCAACCAACAGTGAAGCCAAGGCAGCCAAGCTAAGTGAAACGTCCCTTTCCCGTCAGCAATTAACTCCCACCAGCGGCCCAATCGCCTTTTAAATCGCATTAAACTACTTAAACTCTAGCAGCCTGGCTTCTCACCTCTTTCCTGCCCAAAGTCTGCATGAAAAGCAAGCAGTGCCAGAGAAGCACATCAGGACTTTGCCTGTGGTTGCCTTAGTAACTAATATGTATTTTCCACGGCTTGCATAGTTGTGCCTCTTGTCGAACTAGTGCTTTCCCTTTCAAACAACGACGGTTAATCTAACGGGAAAGGCTGTATCTTGTTTGTGTTTAATTTTTTTTAAAAAACAAACAAAACAAAACCGTCTTGACCTTTAAATGACATTTTATTTTTTTTCCTGAGGATTTCGCCCTCTCTCTTTTTCAGGATGTTTGAAACCAGGATGGCTTTCTGATCCTTGACAGGATCTTATTGCTTTTAAAGATCTGATTAAATAACATTTGGCAGTTCTAGAACTTGTAAAGAACCCCCCCTCCCCCCTGCCGCCACCACCAGTGTCAGATTGTAGGAAAAAGCAACTTGTCTGAGTACATTAGGATGCACTACAGGATGCACATGCAGGTGACTGGGTATGAATGAATTTAACTAATTACACACAGGTCGGCTTATAAAGGTATCAATTGTTTTATAATATGTGCCTTTATGTATGCAATGGATGCATTCGCCTTTTAATATTGTATATCTCCATGTGTAACGTGCCATATCAGTGGAAGCCTTGCCACTCTCTCCCCTTCATCCTTCCTTGAGATTTGCATTTGAGAATGGCCTACCATCTGGAGCCAATTGATTTGGTGCCTACTAATATTCCAGACAGGTGGGGAGAGATGCTTCTAAAGAATGTGACCTTTATGGAGCTCTGCTGTGACATACTTTTAGCTGATTGATGTGTTCTGTTCTTTCTTCCTATGTCAACAGGCTACCATTCACTCCTACGATGACTTCTGTTGCCCCTCCAGGCAATTTGCTTTAAGACCACAGTGTAATGGGATTTGGAGGCACTTGAGAAGTGAAACAGTGGAGAGAGTCTGCCGCCTTCTTCATGCCCTTAACAATGTGCAGGCAGGAAGAGCCCATGAAACTGGTCACCTGGATCTGGATGGCTTCTTGCAATAAAATGATAGGGGTACTGCTGGTCTTCTTCCCTGCTATCCTCCTGGAGATGGACTTCCTTCCCAAGAATGCTGGCAGGAAAGTGTTGATTTCAGGTGCTTCTGCCCAAAGATCAGTAGCCAGAATGGATGGTGATGTCATCATAGGAGCCCTCTTTTCAGTCCATCACCAACCCCCAGCTGAAAAAGTACCGGAGAGGAAATGCGGGGAGATCCGAGAGCAATACGGTATCCAGAGAGTTGAGGCTATGTTTCACACTCTGGATAAAATTAATTCAGATCCAGTCCTGCTGCCCAACATCACTTTAGGCAGTGAAATCCGAGATTCCTGTTGGCATTCCTCTGTGGCCTTGGAGCAGAGTATTGAATTCATAAGGGACTCTTTGATCTCCATCCGAGATGAGAAAGATGCTCTTGGCCGCTGCCTGCCTGACCCTTTATATCACCACCAGGTCAGGGCCAAAAAACCAATTGCTGGTGTTATTGGCCCAGGTTCCAGTTCTGTGGCCATCCAAGTTCAAAATCTGCTTCAACTCTTTGATATTCCCCAGATTGCTTATTCTGCAACCAGTATTGATCTAAGTGATAAAACTCTGTACAAATACTTCTTGAGGGTGGTCCCATCTGATATTCTGCAAGCCAGAGCCATGCTTGACATAGTCAAACGTTACAACTGGACATATGTATCTGCTGTCCACACTGAAGGTGGGTATGAAAAAAAACAGTTCATATTGATTGCTTCTGTAGGACTGTTCATGTATAAAGCATTTTGCAGTTCTGATCTAACTTTAACTCTAAGAGATAGGTAATGCTAACCCCCATTTTGAGGAAATGGAGGCTGAGAAACAGTGACTTGATATAAGAGTTTATTATTACATAGGAGTCAAATGTACATGATTTGACCATACTATATATGATACTTCTGGTCTCTATTCCTCATTTTGCTTGAACCAATCTTTCTCTTATGACCATGTGCAAAACCCCACAAATCTTCCTAAGTTATGATGAACTGAGTTAAACATGTTTACATAATAGATGTGCTTTGTCTCTGGTCTCATGATTTTTTGTTCTCAGGCCATTAATTGACTAATCTTTTAACTTTAGAAGGAATGGAAGAGGCATTATTATTATTATTAGCCAGTGATGGTTTTGTTTTAATTTTTATTTAGACATCAGCCTTTTGCATGGATAACAAAGTGAAACTAATTTATACTTCCCAAAGTCTATTGAAGCACAACAAGATAAGAGTACCTTGTACAAACTATTAGCTAACACTTTTTCTGAGTCCATGTTGTTGAGATGGAACTATTATATAAATAAGTTGACAATCTAAGTTGATACTGAAAGCAGCTAAACACACATTTATACACACAAATGTCTGGCATATCTTTTGTTTAAACCAACCTTTTCCTCCTCTTATAGAGATTGAATAATTCCAAATTCAAGCAGTCTTTCATTTCTAATTAAATAGGTAGCCGCTGTGGAAATCTATGGGCAAAGTTAATAATGGCATAGACAAATCATTCTCACAGAAAAAGTGCCAGTTCAGTAATGAAGTTTATAGATTTTTCGATGAGGCAAGTCCTACAGTCTTGCCTTGGAGGGAGGGGAAAAAAACAATTCTGTCTCAAATGTCAATTGCGTTTTTGCTCCAGTGAAGACCAAGGTTGTTGTTTTTTTAAAAAAAGAAAAAAGAAGAAGAAGAACATTGACCCCAAGAAATCCATTCTCTGTGGACAATACTGGGCTGCAAAGATGAGTGCCAAAATATTGCTCTTACATATTTCATAGACTGAAATGATACAGACAAAAATTACTGGTTTTGTACAAGTACAGAGAGGGACTAAAAGTCACAATATGTTGGTGCTCTGAGAATTACCAGACAATTTTAGTTTTTAGTGATTTCAGTCAAGAAGTTTAATCCACTTTGGGGGTCTATAAGAGAAAATATCTTACTGTGATGTCCAGTCAAGATGATGAGCTCTGTTTCTTTACCTGCAAAATTTGAGATTGGTTTTGCAACAATTTGTTTGGAATGCCCTTTGATACTAAGATTTACAGTGTCCTTTTATCATAATGAGTGGAGGTTTTCATGATCTTTTGGTATCCAAATTTCAGCTGGATGAAACAAATCATAAGTATAGGCTAGCTTAAAGGAAGCCTTCAATTAGAGTCATGGGTGAATTGGTTTAGGGTGGAGTTAGCCTTTTAAAGTGTGGAATAGTCTATTTTTGAAACATGCTGGAACAGGGAATAATTATTAGTGCAGTTCATTTTGTGACAAACTAGGGATGATTTTTTTTTTTACAACAATCTGGTCCAATTGTTGCATACTCCTGACCTTGAACTGCTTGTAGATATAGATAAATCTTTTGCCAAGTGAAGGTGAGGACTATTCTTTATTTATGACAAATGTATATTGTATAAACAATTCATATGAGAAATGTATATACTCTATAGTCCAAGGATATGAGACTTTCACTAATCTTTCTCTACACTACTAGGAAACTCCTTCAGTTAGCTGCCTTTTAAAATGAAAATAGCCCTTAGTTAACAATAAGTACTTTACAAGCACACCTATCACAGAAAATCCATTATGATCCTTTTGGGATTTTTTTTAATCAATTCCACTTTACAGTATGCTGGTTTCTCACTTTACACCATCACAACACTTCGCAGATTAATTATTGTGTAATTTTTTTCTTTATACACAACGTAGTTTACAATGATAAGATGTGCAGTCTAATCTTATACATGTTTACTGGTAAGTAAGCCCACTGAGTTCAACGAGACTCCTACAAAGCATGCCTAGCACTGCAAACTTAGCTAAACCCAAACTAAGTAGTAAAACAAAACACAACATCTGGATTTGTAAGTGTTAGATTCTTTGGGTTTTCACTCTTCAAACTTCCAGAAAAATTATGAGACCTCTTACTGTAAAGTATATAGGACAAGATCCAAATAATTACTGTCAAGAAGAAGAAGTTGTCCCTTTTCCACCCTGCTGGCACTGCTAGGGCAGGGGCAGGCTTTTGTGGGCAGGAAGAGGAGGAAGGACAACCTACCTGTTTTTTGCACCTGAATAAGGTGAGGCCTGGGTGGTGCTTGCCTTTAAAAGTAAGCCCCGCATGCATCCCAGGCCTCATTTGTTTCCGGCTCTCTCCCTCCTTATATTTAGTATGAGACTAGCCAGTCGCCCCCTTTGCAGGGGGGTCTGAGTAGGAATTTTGCCTGACATGGATGGCTTTAGTAGACAGGTTTTCACCTACTCCATACTGGAACTTAAACGTAGGGTAGGGTGGGTAAATAGGTCAATTGGATTGGGGCAGGGTTGTGCGGGAATCTTAGGATAGCAGATGAGGTTGGTGAGCACCCATTTGGTACCTTTATGGTGATTGGCAGGTTCTGAGGTCTGGTCCTCTGGGGGCTGAGCAGCTCTCGACCCAGGATACGTCCTACCTCTGGGGACCTCATTGTCTCATCTACTTGGGGTTAAGCAGCCCAAGCGGGGGTGAAACGGGGTGCTTTCCCTCAAGTACACATGTGTAGCGTAAAAAAGGAGCCAGGTTTTACCCGACTCCAGGCTTGGCCGAGTGACTTGCCCATAATGCAGGCTAGCTGCCTGGAGACAGAGCAATTAGATTCCCGCACTTTCACGTGAAGATGCAGGGAGGGGTGAATTACCCAATATTTAATACAAAGGCCCTAGTTTACCCCAAGCTCTGGCATCTGAGTCGTTATTTCCTCCCTTCAGCCTCCATCCGCAAATAGTTAACCAGAATGGATTTCAGTTTGAAATCATATAGATTCTCTTGTTTATATAGTATACATGCATCAGTAAAATTCCATGAGAATCAAAATACACCTCTGTTTTCCAAAATGGAGATATTTTTTACTTCCCAATACTTTTGCTTTGTGGGCAGCCCATTGGACGGGGACAAGAAAGGGTCATGAATTTGCCACTCATGGCAGATTCATAAAACAACTTCAAGTCAAGCTTGATATTTATTTATTAGTACATTTCTAAACCACTGAAGCTCTCTGGGCAGGTTTCAAGGCACAGCTTAAAGCCATAAAATACAATAACATAATAAAAACATAATATAAAAATAAGTTTAAAATTGAATAAAACCAAAGTTGTAAGCAAGATAAAAGCCAGCAGCAGTGCAAAAATCTAAAAACACGCTGACACAAAACTGAAGTGCTAAAAGGCCTGGGAAAATAAAAAAAAGGTCGTCATCTGGCACTGAAAAGACCACAATATAGGCACCAGGGGCAGATCTACACTTGTGTCAAATCATTATGAATGTGGAATAAAAAGCAGGAAATAACACTATGAAAGCAGTAGATGGAATGCGGATTGTGCCCCAACAGTGCACTTCAATACCACTATAAAGCAGTAGTGTAGATCTAGCCCAGGTGCGCCTCTCTGGGGAGCTCATTCCACAACCAGCTTGCACCACTGAAAAGGCACTCTCTTTAGTAGCCACCTGACTCACCTCATATAGCAGGGCACCTGGTCTTTACCTGGCATGGAATAGATATGATGCAGAAGATCCATGATTGGCTCTTATAGAAAAATGCTTGAAGCAAAGGGTCACCTAACCACATCTCTGGTGCCACAGCCCGGATCTGCTTTGGGGTAGCCCTGCATCTACTTTTAAAATAGTGGGAGATGCTGATCACAGATCTCTTACATCTCTATAGTTGCACCCACAGTGTATAATTCTTTGGATAATGCAGAGTGCACAATTATTTTGTGTTTTATCTTCAGCTGGTCCAAAATAGGGTAATAGGGTATCAATATTTGACCAATCTGCCTTGGCTGCCACTCTGTTTCTGAGCACAATACAAAGTGCCGGTATTAACTTTTAAAGTCCTAAACGGCCTGGGGGTCAGGTTTGCTGAACAATTGTCTTCTCCCATATATACTGCCTGAACCCAAGATCATCCTCAGAGGCCCTACTCTGGATGTCTGAATAGGGTGAGGTGAGGAGAGGGCCTTTTCAGTGGTGGCACTCCAGTTGTAGAATGACTTCCCCATAGAGGCTTGCCTAGAGCCTACATGGTTGTCTTTCTGCCAGGTAAAGACCTTTTTGATTTACCCCGGCATTTTAGTCCTTCATCTTTGTTATGAAATGTGTTGTTGTGTTTTTAGATTTTTACCCTCCGCTGGTTTTACTCTGTTTTTTTACTTTGGTTTTGTCCTGTTCTAAACTTTTAAAGGTTTTGTATTTTTATCTTGTTGTATTTTAGGGTTTTAATATTTGTAAACTGCTGAGAGAGCTTTGGCTATAGAAATAATAACAACAAAGATGATAATAAAGAAGAAAGTCAGTGTGGCTCATACCTAGAGTCAATGACTGGGTTCACACAGTATGACAACCCACCTCAAAGTTGAGTATGGGTTGAGTGTGGATTGTCATTGAACTGTGGGTTCATAACCCAACAACAATTCATGAGTTATCTTTGTGGGTTGTTCATAGTTAACAAACCATTTTTTGTTGACACAGCTGACCTCACACAACATGTTTCAATGACAAGTTAGAGCAGTATGACAATGGAACCACTTACCTACAGAGGTAGTGGGCTCTCCCACACTGGAGGCATTCAAAATGCAGCTGGACAGCCATCTGTTAGGTATGCTTTAAGGTAGATTCCTGCACTGAGGCTCAATGGCCTTATAGACCCCTTCCAACTCTACTATTCTATGATTCTATGGAGCCACATTCAACCCATACTCAACCTTAAGTGTGGGTTGTTATGTTGGGCTTGTTCAGACAACATGCTAAGCCATGGTTAATCCACTAACCCTTTTGCAGCAAGTGGTTAGTGGGCATGTTTAAACCATGGTTATGTAGCCACCATGGTTAGGAATGATTCACACAACATGGTAAGCCATAATGTTTAGCTCAAAATGCTTAACCATCATGGTTAAGCGTGTTGTTTGAACCCATACTGGCAGGGTTTCTCTACATTGAATTTCCTCAGAGTGAGTCCCATATGTAAGAATGGATTTTCACACATGAAACTGATGTAAATTCTTATTTACTCAGAAGCCTCAAAGTGCTTGTTTTAATGGCTTGTAAGTTGAATATATAATACCCACAAGAGTCAGAATACTTGTTCACAAGTTAAATGACTCTGATCCACAATTATCAGACTGCACACAAATAGTGTGACAGAAGCCTTGGTGGCAATTTAAGTCTCATGTATGAAAACATTCAATGATTAGTCATCTCTAGAAAGACAGGTAATTAGCCAACTCAAATATCCTTGAACTTGCTGAGGAGACTTGCAGCTATTTTTAAAAAACTTCTTTTGAAATTGTCCCACCACAACGAGATGGAACAAAACGACCTCTCCATAACATCTTAATTAGAGCCTAATAATTCAAACCTTTTCAGATGAGGAGGAAAAATGACATTTTATGTTTAGCGGTTTACTAGTGACTTCCCTAATCTAGCAAAAGACAAGGACAGGAACAGAGGACGCTGCCTTATACAGAGTAACACCATCGGTCCATCTAGCCCAGTATTGACACTGACTGGCAGCAGCTCTTGGCGGTTTCAGGCAAAAGTTTTTCCTGCCCCAACTGAAGACCCTGGGGATTGAACCTGGAGCCTTCTGTATGCAAAGCATGGGCTCCACCACTGAGTCACATAGTCTGATAGTAGGTCACTTTGAATTCTCCTCCCCACTCCACATATGTTTCAGCTAACAATCCAGTGCCAAACCTGTTGTGACATCTTCATGAATCCTCCAATCCTTTTTCAGGTTGAGATGCAGCATTCACATGGATATTGAAAGGAAGATCCAACATGCTTTCCTACAAACCTCATATAGACTGTCAAATGTATATTCCAATGCATGGGGTTTTATTTTTAAGAGTCTGAAGGCACATGATGCTCAGCCACCTTGCTGAAGCTCAGCAGGTCCAGGTCTCATCAGTGCCTGAGTCAAAGACAATCTGAGAACTTCAGGGCAACATCCAACAGGACTTACCATTCCTCCCCTACACCTTTAAATGCCCCACAGATCTATCCCTGGGGGCCACAAACTCTCTGCAGCATATTTGCGGGGGGGGGGGCTGCAGGGGAGGGAGAATCTTTCCCACCAGCTGTGTCCGTTCTGCCAGTTGACAGACTCAGTTGGATACAACCCGATGTATGTCACCTTGCATTCCATGAAATAAAGAACATATATGAAATATGTAAACACACACACACACACACACACACACACACATCTTATAGAAATTACCTGGTAATTAGCTCTTAATTATGTCCACACATAGGATCATTCCCTAGAAGAAGAAACTGAACCTGCTTCCCAAAAAGAGGCACTTTGGGGAGAACACTGTCCAAAGTTGCAACTTTTAATACAAGTATTAGAAAGCCCCATCCAAACTTTGGGGTGGGGTGGAGGGAAATGATTTGTTCTTTTTTTCAAGTTTGCCAACTACAGAATTCTCTTGATCCATGCACTGGTATAGTGTACACTTGTCATTTAAAGGGCAAAAGTGACCCAATTTGTAGTCACAAGGGATCTAGCACAAATAGCATATTCTATCCTTTTATCATTTTCCATCAAGACAAATTCAACTTCATTTGGTAGCAATAGAAATTGCTCATAGAAAGTACCTTCTAGTATCAGAGGCAGTAAGCCTATATACATCAGTTACTGCAGAACATGGGTGGGAGGGTGCTGTTGCACCCGTGTCCTGCTTGTGGGTTGCTGGACTGGATGGACCCTTAGTCTGATCCAGCATGGCTCTTCTTATGTACTTACCTTCATATTCATGAGACATATCATATTTCTCTCCCCATCGCAGCCCAATGAAAATATATAATTTCACTGAAAATGTCAGTCTGCACCACAAGTGACAATTATGGGTATGAAGTCAAGAGAAATCACAGACAATTTATCTTGCCAGGTGATCACATGGTATTGCCCTGCAGCTGCACATTAAGGAGTGTATTATTTCTGAAGGAAGCAACACTCACATAACAAATCTGTGCATCTGCCTGCAAATGCCTGTCACCAGGCATGAGCTCCAAGGCATTTCAATTTATAATTGTTGCTGTATTTTAAAGGAAACAGCCTCAGATTATGCTGTTATGCATGCTTCCTCTAAGCTCTCAGGCTGGATCCGGAAATGCTTAGATTTTGTCCTCAGGAAAATGTGAAGATGCACTTGGCTTTTAGCTTTCCTTAAATTGTGTCTGGAATCGTGGCCATCCAGGCCACTCTTTACTCTCATGGTGAGGAGTGTATTCACAATACATTCTAGCTGGTGGGTATCTCTCCTGCTGCTGACTGAAACCTTACAGATTACAAGGAGCTGGTGGGTATTAGGGGCAGACAAATCTGTCTGTTTCAGGTTTTTCATTTCCCCTGTCTTACACTTGCTTCGTCCTCTTTCCGCATCACTTTGCCATTTCCTTTTTAAAAGCCCATGTGAAAATTTGTACACATTTTTGTGCGTACAAAAATATTTTTGTGTGCTCCTTCCCCCATGAGCACGTTCATTGCAACGTTCTGAGAAGTGTGAATACTGTAGGGTAACTGCGTTTCGTTTTGTGTCTTGGCTCGGGAGCTGGAAATTAGGTTTGCATTAAAATGCAAACCAAATGGATTTCCTCCCCATCTCTAGTGGATATCCTATTAAGGGGGTTGGGTGATGAGAAGGCCTGGGCTAGTAGTCTGAAGCAATCAGAAAACAGAATTGCTGGCTAGATATAGGGGGAAGTTATTCTCTTGTGAAGTTTAGAGAAAAAACACAAAAGGGGCAAGAGGACCAGTTAATGCAAGAAGACAAATATGCCCAGGAATTTAGTTCCAGTCTCTCACTGAAAGTGGTGTAACAGAATGGTCTTCCTTATGCAGAGCCCATGCACAGGTGGTCTAGTGAGCCCCATTACAATGGATAATAAAGAAAGGCAGAAGCTTCTAGATGTGGGGAATTCCTGTTTTGTGTTGGAACTGCTCTTAGAATCAATTCAGGCTGCTTCTACACGAGAGGTTTAAAGCTCTTTCAAGTCTCATTAAAATTTTACCTCTGCATGAGCGGAGCGCAAATTGGGAGTTGAGGCACATTATCTATCCGATTATGCGCATTATCGAATGCGCATTAAATAGCGAGTTTTATTTTGCTGCAGGCTGTTAAAGCGCATTTTGACTATGTGAACAAGTGATTCTCTGCATTAACTACTTCTAAAGCGCATTTCAAACAACCGGTAAGGCCACCAGTTGTGCGCTCAGTTACCTCCTGCGTACAGTCATTTAACATAAAGCGCTTCTGAGAAGATGCGCATAATCGGAGAACCAGGCATCAAACCAAATTCTTGTAGAGGGGGTCTCAGAGAGCAGTATGTGTTAGAGCAGCCTGCCACAACCTGATACTCTCCAGTTGTGTTGGCTTAGACAGCCCTGTAAATCAGGCAGACTATGAATAACATGGGCATAACTGTAGGAAGGAGTATCATGGAGATATTGTCCCCTAATATTTTGTAAAAGAGCTACAAATGCAATTGTCAGTGTGAGTGGGGGGTTATAATTAGGGATGTGCACTGACCCCCCGGATCGGATCGGATAGCGGATCGGAATCGGACCTGGGGGGTCGGATCGGATCGGATCGGATCGGAGGCTGGTCGGATCGGATCGGACCAGATGTCCGATCCGGATCGGACGCCATTTTGAATGCTTTTTCCCATAGCCAAGTATTGTTTTACAAAAACGCCTATAACTTTTTCATTTTTAAAGATAGAAGGATGAAACTTGGGCACATTGTAGACTGGTTAGGGGTAGTTATCTGTGAGAAATTTCAGAAAGATTGGTGCATGAATTTTGTGGCAATTAATTTTTTAATAAATACCCAGGAATGCCTATAACTTTGTCATTTTTAAAGTTACACACATGAAACTTTGCCACATTGTAGGGGGTACCTTGGGACCTATGTGTGTGAAATTTCAGAAACGTAGGTGCTTGTCTTGTGTGGCAATTAATTTTTAGAAAAATGGGTAGTAGTGGGGTAAATACAGTTACGCCTCCCATTTTTTTATTTTTGAAGATACAAACAGGAAACTTGGGCACATTACAGGTACCACTTGCCTTGATATGTGTGTGAAATTTCAGAAACATTGGAGCTTTCCTTGTGTGGCAATTAATTTTTGAAACAATGAGGAAAGAAACACCTATAACTTTGTCATTTTTAAAGTTACACACATGAAACTTTGCCACATTGTAGGTGGTACCTTGGGACCCATGTGTGTGAAATTTCAGAAACATAGGTGCTTGCCTTGTGTGGCAATTAATTTTTTAATAAATACCCAGGAATGCCTATAACTTTGTCATTTTTAAAGTTACACACATGAAACTTTGCCACATTGTAGGCGGTACCTTGGGACCTATGTGTGTGAAATTTCGGAAACGTAGGTGCTTGCCTTGTGTGGCAATTAATTTTAGAAAAATGGGTAGTGGTGGGGTAAATACAGTTACGCCTCCCACTTTTTTATTTTTGAAGATACAAACAGGAAACATGGGCACATTACAGGTACCACTTGGCTTGATATGTGTGTAAAATTTCAGACAGCTGGGTCCAGGCATGTGGTGGCAAGGTATTTTTGAAACAATGAGGAAAGAAACGCCTATAACTTTTTTATTTTAAAAGTTAGAAGTCTGAACATTGCTCACTTTGTAGATGGGTTAGGGGTAGATATGTGTCAGAAATTTCAGAATTATAGGTCCAGGCATTTGATGGCTATGGAATTTTTAAATTACATGTTTCAAAAAAATTTCTACAGAGGCCAGGTCTTCCCCTCCCGCTTCCCGCGAAGAAAAGGAAACACTCTCTCGTCTCGATCCCTTTGATCCTTGCTAGTAGTATCCATTACAGGGCTCGTGTTTCCTTTCCTACTTTCACTTTTCAAGCAGAACGGCTGAGCCTAGCTGAGTTTTGCAGCCATGCGTACAAGGAAGGATCACTCTGGTCTCGATCCCTTTGATCCTTGGTAGTATCCATTACAGGGCTCGTGTCTGCTTGAGTACAAAGTGAAAGCAGACACGAGCCCTGTAATGGATACTACCAAGGATCAAAGGGATCGAGACCAGAGTGATCCTTCCTTGCACGCATGGCTGCAAAACTCAGCTAGGCTCAGCCGTTCTGCTTGAAAAGTGAAAGTAGGAAAGGAAACACGAGCCCTGTAATGGATACTACTAGCAAGGATCAAAGGGATCGAGACGAGAGAGTGTTTCCTTTTCTTCGCGGGAAGCGGGAGGGGAAGACCTGGCCTCTGTAGAAATTTTTTTGAAACATGTAATTTAAAAATTCCATAGCCATCAAATGCCTGGACCTATAATTCTGAAATTTCTGACACATATCTACCCCTAACCCATCTACAAAGTGAGCAATGTTCAGACTTCTAACTTTTAAAATAAAAAAGTTATAGGCGTTTCTTTCCTCATTGTTTCAAAAATACCTTGCCACCACATGCCTGGACCCAGCTGTCTGAAATTTTACACACATATCAAGCCAAGTGGTACCTGTAATGTGCCCATGTTTCCTGTTTGTATCTTCAAAAATAAAAAAGTGGGAGGCGTAACTGTATTTACCCCACCACTACCCATTTTTCTAAAATTAATTGCCACACAAGGCAAGCACCTACGTTTCCGAAATTTCACACACATAGGTCCCAAGGTACCGCCTACAATGTGGCAAAGTTTCATGTGTGTAACTTTAAAAATGATAAAGTTATAGGCATTCCTGGGTATTTATTAAAAAATTAATTGCCACACAAGGCAAGCACCTATGTTTCTGAAATTTCACACACATAGGTCCCAAGGTACCACCTACAATGTGGCAACGTTTCATGTGTGTAACTTTAAAAATGACAAAGTTATAGGTGTTTCTTTCCTCATTGTTTCAAAAATTAATTGCCACACAAGGAAAGCTCCAATGTTTCTGAAATTTCACACACATATCAAGGCAAGTGGTACCTGTAATGTGCCCAAGTTTCCTGTTTGTATCTTCAAAAATAAAAAAATGGGAGGCGTAACTGTATTTACCCCACTACTACCCATTTTTCTAAAAATTAATTGCCACACAAGACAAGCACCTACGTTTCTGAAATTTCACACACATAGGTCCCAAGGTACCCCCTACAATGTGGCAAAGTTTCATGTGTGTAACTTTAAAAATGACAAAGTTATAGGCATTCCTGGGTATTTATTAAAAAATTAATTGCCACAAAATGCATGCACCAATCTTTCTGAAATTTCTCACAGATAACTACCCCTAACCAGTCTACAATGTGCCCAAGTTTCATCCTTCTATCTTTAAAAATGAAAAAGTTATAGGCGTTTTTGTAAAACAATACTTGGCTATGGGAAAAAGCATTCAAAATGGCGTCCGATCCGGATCGGACCTCATCGGATCGGATCGGATCGGAGGTTGGCCGGATCGGATCGGATCGGATCGGATTTTCCCGATTTTGGGTCGGATCGGATTCGGATCGTGGATCGGATCCGATCCGATGCACACCCCTAGTTATAATGGTCAATCACCATTGCCTTTGCTCAGTTGACTTATATGGAAAAAGAGAAAAGGTCTGTAGCCACAAGAGCGATTGAAAGGCTGCTGTATCTATTCCCCTTCCCTGAACAGCTGCTCCTTTAGAATCTTAGGTGGACTCAGATGAGCCACTCGTTTTGATGATTATTTCAGAATTACCAGAGGGGTTTGAACACCCTGACATGCATTTTAGAGCATTTAGACAACTGCTTTCCATGTCATAATGATCTCTTTGTAGTCACCTTGTACATTATCCATTTTGTTTTAAAATGGTTATCTTAAAATGGTTATTTATCTTTATTTTGAACTCAGCAGGGGAATATATTTATAGTATTAACTGTCGGTGATAATTCATGAAAGGCATTGTCAGTGAGGCTTGGACAATAGGAATTCTGAGAAGGATGTTGAGCGATTGGTGTCTCAAAGTGTCAAGATGGTTCTTCACAAGTGGGGCTCCCTCCTGATTTAAGATAGTTTTAATTTCTCTGATGAATAGGCACAAACGAGACCTTCAGATATCCTCAAACATGCATCAGTAGCTCTTTCTGCAACCCATGTTTCTTACTCCAGGTAGAGCAACCAGAGTTTGTGTGGTATATAAGCAGCCGCGAGCAGTCTCATATTAGTTTTCAGAATTGTGCCCTTTGATATTAGAAAATAAATTGTGATTTCATATTATTCATGCTTTCTTTTTGCCCATAAAACATATATTTACATATGGAGATTGGTGTGTGAGCACAAATGGTTCCAGTATCATTCATCTAACTCTGCATGTGCCTATTTGCATGTGGCAGATTGTGTAATTAGGTTTTGGGCAATGGTTTTCCTGTGCAGGATATATGCATCTGCAGATTTAGGGTAAAACAGATTACATAGTGATCTTTACTTGTTAGTTGATTTTAGAGCACCCCTTTATTTACACTATTCTCTGTTTTTGCCCCAGTTTTTCATGCAACACATTTTTCTTTTCAATGCATCTAATCCTCAGAAACAGTTCCAATGCAATGCCTGGCATCGATTTCATTTGAACGTTGACACTGCAAAATTTCTCTTCATTACTGTGTGAATGTTCTTCATGGTCTGGCTATCACTCTACATAGCAGTACTTCGGAAGAAAATAATATCTATGTATAAATTAATGCATTAGTGAAAAATATGGAATGTGGCTAAATGTATGCATGATCTCATTTCCAAAGGAAATATATCCTCCTGGCACTGCTGGGTGAGCTTGACATTTCTGGATGCTGAGAAATGTGCAATTTAATTATATTGCTCTGCTTTGTGCAGTGGGACAGAAACAATCTTTAAATCAGGCTTGCACAACTGTGACTGACCAAGCCGAACACAGTGCACCAGCCATATATTGTGGCCTGCCAGATGCTTGGCAACTTCCAGTTCTAGCCAAGCAGTAAAAATAGGACATTTCTTGAGCCCTGGTGGCTGCATTCAGCTTGGTGGGTCACAGGTTGTGCAGGCCTCTTCTTAAGCATCATATGACATCAAAACAGGTCCATGTCTTCATTAAAAAGTGAACAGCATTTCTGGCACAATTGCATTTCAGTTCTAAACCCCAGGCTTATATAGGAACATGTCCTATTTACCCATATGAGCAATCAAACAATCATATTCCCTACATAAGCCTAGGGATGTTGAGAAATCCACCTGGCGGGTGGAGTTCACCCAGCATCCATCAGCTCGGCCCCCAGACTTCGGCTCTGCATTGCATTGGGCCAGTTCGCAGATGTAACTTTTTTTAAAAAAATTGCATAAATTGAAATTGCAGCTGCAATTTGTGCAAATTTCTATTTACACAAATTTCAAACAAACAAGTTCCTGGATTTCAAGAAAAACTGCTGGCTAGGCTTGAAAATGCAAGCTGCAGAAATCCAGTGAGACCCAAAAGGGTTGGATTTCCCACCGATGGACATCCCTACTTAAGCCTACAGGGCAAGGATGGGACTGCTCCTAGGTCCCCCTACACTGGGGTGGCATCAGAACGCTTATGCACCAACAGCACAGGAGCCAAACTGTGGACAGAAAGGATGGGGGAGTGTTGAGGGGCAGCAGAACTTAGGAGGAATTCTATATTTCCAGTTCTGACTAACAGTATATGCAGACGTTTACCTGCACAAATATACACTTAACTGGGGAGGGCGCAAGGCGCACACTCAACTCACTCCCCCAAATGTCATCATGCCTCTGGCTGCAATTGAGACCTTTGTGGGTTGAGTGCAAAGTTCTGAATGGGCTTTGTTAGCGTATTCAAACCCTGCTGAACATGCTTAGAAAGCTCCTATAATCAGGATCCCTGCCTTTTCAGGGTTTCCAATCATAGGAGCTTTGGAATCACATTCTGGCAAATGTGCTTACAAAGTCCTCTTCAGACAGCAGCTGGGACCACAGAGACATTTGAAGAAAGATTCTCCCCCCCCCCCCACTTTTTATTATTTACTGTAGTGGGGCATAACAATTACAGAAAGTCAATATACCTTTATCTTCAGAACATTAAAAAAAATAGAATTCACCAATCCATCCATTTCCCCCCAAAAACATGAACGTGAAATGTCTGTTATTAGAAGGTCTGACAGATTTTGGGCAGGTCTCTCACCAGACTTGGTTATGGAGCAGGAACTTACGCAAAACCTGGAGACTGTGGGTGTATCAACAATTCAGAGGAATGTCTGAAGTTCAATGCTGTGTTTGAATATTATTTCATCCAGCTCATTTGCAGCTCAGTTAACCTATTGGAAAAATTGACAGAAGTATCATATGTAAGAAATGATCAACCTAAGGAAAGCAGAGGCTCCAGGCAGTAACAAGACTGTGAGGATGCTCAGATAGTACTTGAATATTTAATATAATCATCACCCTTTGAAGGTGTTCATCGGCTACAAAGCATAGCCTCAAGAATGATTGCATCAGCAGACATCAATGCTGACATAGCTAAAGAACATGGTCAGAAGATAATGTTAAAAATGATTGGAAAGACTGCCAAATATATTTCTTTTAAACAGAAGGACAAAATTGCACAGCTGTCTACAAAGCAAACATCTAGGGGGTGATCAACAATTGGACTCTGTTTGAGAGATTGGTCCTCATTGCCAAATCCAGCAGCATTTCTGAAGAAGATTGTTTCAGACACAAATTGTGCTTATACATGGCCTTGCTTGCCCCAGCACTTCCTTTTCTGAAAACCAAATAAACCTGTATCATGGAGCTCTTCTACGTAGAATCCAATGGACTGTGAATGCATCATATACAGCCATCATGGAACTATGTACCAAATATTACCCGGGAGCTACAATAGTATTGGATGGGTATACAAATGGACCCACAATCAAGCTATGGTACATATCAGCAGATCTAGAACAGTTTGTCGATGAAGCTAAAGATCAACAACAAGGACTCATTTTATGTAACAATTCACCAGTGCTCTTACAATGCATCTGAAGGACAAGGGATTTACATAGTGAGGATGCTGATTATTTGATTATTCAAACATCTGTTAACCTAGTCCAGTCCAATGACACGAGCCTTGTAGAATATGACACCAATCTGTTCACCTGGTTTACTTTTCATGCCACCGCATCAAGACAGGCTTATTCGTATTTCTCTCCAGAGCCATAGGGATGAGGGCTACCAACAGCTTGGATCATCAAATGTGTCCAACAACAACTTAGTTAAGAAATAACCAAACTATTACTATTTGCACATGCCTAGGCTGACCATATGAAAAGGAGGACAGGGCTCATATAACTTTAACAGTTGTAGAGCAAAGGGAATTTCAGCTAGTGTCATTTGCATGCAATTAGTCCCTGGTGAAATTCCCTTGTCATCACAACAGTTAAAGTTGCAGGCACTATACTAGAGTGACCATATACAAAAGAAGGCAGGCCCCCTGCAACTTTAACTGTTGTGATAAAGAGGGAATTCCACCAGGAACTAACTGCATACAAATGACACTGGCTGAAATTCCCTTTGCGCTACAACTGTTAAAGTTACATGAGCCCTGTCCTCCTTTTCATATGGTCAGCCTACACATGCCATGCTTGGTTCTGACAGAAAGGCCTAAAACGCACCAAGCAGGATATTGCACTATGAAAGCAGTATATGGTATGTGTCAATGGGCCCCAACAGTTGTCAGTGTATTTCAATGCCACTATAAAGCAGTAGTGTGGCTTCTGCCTTTTATATTCCACTTTCATAGTGCAATATCCTGCTTGGTGTGGATTAGGCCAAAGTCTAGAGTTTTTAATGGACCTGGGCCAGGAGTTTTAGCTAGTGCTTTTAATGAGTATTAAAGTGCACTGATAACTGTTGGGCCACATTACACACTCCAGATACCGCTTTTCTAGTGTTATTTCCCACATTTTATTCCACAACAGATGTCATTGTGTGTACTTTGAGGTATAAATGTGCAAGAGGGATATAGCGTCACCATGATGAGATCGTATTGGTTTGACACACAGTGTAGATCCAGCCTTAGTGTACACACCCACTGATGGTCAGTAGCGATTTCAAAAACAAGCACTGCAGTTTCTTCTCCAAGTAATTCCTCAGGCTACCATTGCTGCTGCTGGAAAAGCTGTAGGAATCCTGTACTGAGCTCCACCTAAAATAACAATGGATGAATATCACTAGGTATTTTCTGAGAAGGCGGCTAGTTCATCATCATTTGTTCAGCCTGAACACGTGCCTTCAGTGTCTGCGGCTATGAAATACTGCAGCTTGAGGGTGTATTGTCAGGTAGAGGTATAGACTGGGAAGAACATTTCAAGCAAGCTAAGGAGTGGGACTGGAAGGAACGTGTTGGTATGTTATACCCAGTCATGACAGATCTTCTACCTGCTCCAGCACAGCTCCTGAAAACAGTCAAGTGTAGCTGCAAAGGCAGCAGTGAAATCCTGAAATGCAGCTGCAGCAAAAATGGATGTGAATGGTTAATTGTGTGTAAAGTGTGTAACGCCAGAGACTGTTTGAATACCACTGACTGTTAACATTGGCAGGTGTTAATGCTGATAGAGGAAAGCAAATGTACAACAGTAGCCTTAGAAGTATTCATTTTTTGTTTTGTTTTGTGCTGATAATAGAAAAGGGTTGTGCTGATAATAGAAACAAAAATGAACCTGTTAAATGTTTCAATGTTTGAAGCCCTAATTTAACCACTCCCCCAAAGGGGGTCATTTGACCCCATAGAAATTGAGGTATTACAGTGACAAGTGACTATTAGTTTTCTGCCATTTCCAATAACAACTGGGGTTGAATGAAACCCATTCCACCTCAAACTGGACAGTGCAACTTTACGTATATTGTTTCTTATGCTAAACTGATAGTTCTCTGGAGAAAACTTGTCAGGGATAGTTTTGGCACTGCCATGGGGCCTTGCAGTTTTTAGCTAAGTTTAATTAGAACTACTCTGGAAGGCTTTGGGCCTATTCAGGAATGTCAGAATCTGTGTGAGTTGATCCCTGTCAGTATTCTCAGAGCAGGGATGGGGAGGTGCCCTACTCCCTGCAGCCACCTGCTTCCCCTGACCTTGGCAGGGAAGCTGTCTGTGAAAACCTGATAGAGAAAGGGTAGGGGGTTGCCGAAGGATCACCCAGACTGAAGCATCACCGTGGTGGTCTGAGCAGTGCTGCCCTGTTTGGACAGCGGTGCTGCTGAAAGGCCAAAAGCCCTTGTCTGTCAAGTGGTCTGGATGACACCTACACCTCCCTTTTTAAGCTGATGCAAAAGTGAGGAGCCTTTGCTAGGAACATCTTATCTGCAATACCTGAAACCCCTCCCTGTTTGAATATTTCATCATCTGAGACTCTGGGGGCAATCTGTTCATGGTCTCTCTTAATTGGGATTTTGGATTACTAAGGCCTTGACATGAAAAATACTGTGAAGCTTTTCATAGACTTGAACTCTCATTTGCTGTAGATTGTGTCTTTGTTTATCTTCAGCTCAGTGTAACGGCAGATTGGGTTTGATCTATGATTCTTGGACTTTCCTCTGCCTGGACTCATGCGGCATGGAGTTGCCCGTGCGAAAGCAGTGGCACGGAACTCATTGCACCCATGGGTTTACCCTTCCCTGGATCTTGTATAGGCATTGACCACATTGCCTGGAGTTACCAACATATGATCCTAGGTTGGACTAGCTCTCTTTGAGTGGTTTGTTAAACCTTTCAAGAATTTGTTCCTTTGATTGCCTGAGGGTTCATGTCAGGAATCATTCCCCTCCCTTGTCCAGGTTTGGAACCCATGTATGGATTGACCTTCTATTGTGTTCAGAACTGTGGAGATGGCAGCAGGCAAACCACATTGATGGAGATCTAATCACAGTAGTAGTAATTAGCTTTTGACTTTTCTGGAATCTCTTGGAGCCTATAGCTACTGACTAGTGTCAGTTTGCCAGAATATTTGCTTGCACAAGGGACCAGGAAACCTGACACAACTAAATTGTGTGGCAACTAGTTTTAAGTTCAACCTTATCTTTACTGGGCATGCTGACCTCACGTCCATAGAACTGCACCACTAAGAACTTGGTGAAAGGCGCTTTTTTGGTCACAATCAGCAAAGGGGAAAGGTCATATGCTAACATTTGTCTTCTCAGTATGCTTATAGGTTCCTGCATCTGGACTCCAACTACAAACACATACCTGGAATCCTGGCTTTACTGCTGCAATGGAGACTGCAATGACATAGGTAAGTCAGGGAGAGTGAGCTATGCCAAAACATATGATTCCAGAACACCCTCCCTCTCTCAACATGAGCACCCCAAGTTATGCTGAGAGGAGAAACACCCATAGCTGCAGATTGAGTCCCCAACCCCTTGAGGTGTGATTAAACCATGTACTAGCGTAACAACTCCCCATCCCTGGGTTAGCACTGTCTCCCCTGCAAGAGGCACAGGGGAAGTATGGATGTTGCAGGAGGTGGGGCCCTATTAGTCACCAAGCATGCAATGTGCAGCAGAGCAAGCAATGGGAAACACAGAGTCCTTTGCTGGTGAACACAGTATTGCTGCACTGGAACAGCTAGTGACACCCCTGTCTAATTCTAACTTGTAGGCTCAGAGCAAGGGCATATGCCCCAACCCACAACGCTTGGAAACATTGCATTACATGGGATGGGTAAGTATTGTCCTTATGACTACATCATCCTCTCCACCAGGTGAATCCCTGAATGTAGGCCCCATGGGGAATATCACTGGGGGAATGGAGAGCATGGCTGGGGCAAGCAGAATGGGAAAATACCTAGATGATAAAATAACCCATTCCCAATCACTCAGTCCATGAGAGCTCAGTCATAGGTCTGTTCCAGCTGTTACCCTTTCGTTATCACACTCCCTGTGGCTTTTTGTCTCTCAACAGGCATCTGGGCAGCCAACCAGAAACAAGCATGTGCCCCAACTCCATGTTACGCAGACCACCGACAAAGCCTACAACAGAAGCAAAAGCAGCCAATGAGAAACCACCTGGAAGTTGCCAGCTTTGCCCACGCAAGGCTCAGTTTGCCTTTCCAGAGTGCATGATAAAGAGTGGTGTAACAGATGCAGCAGTAGCACCCAGTGTGCAGGGAAGGGTGAAGGTGTACCTTAACCCTGCTCTTTGACATGCAGCAAGCACAAGGGCCATATAAGAAGAGAATGGTTGGCAACTACATTTCTGTGGCTTGCTTGTAGAATTCATTCCATCACTGATGTCCAGTAAACACTGTAACTCTTTTAACTCTGTCTTGCCTTGTTACCCAAGCAGCAGTTGACTTTACAATGGGGCACATACTGCAAACATACTCATAAGAACATAAGAAGTGCCATGCTGGATCAGACCAATGGTCCATCTAGTCCAGGACTCTGTTCACACAGTGGTCAACCAGCTATCAACCAGGGACCAATAAAGCAGGGCATGGTGTAAGAGCATCCTCCAACCCATGTTCCCCAGCAACTGGTGCACACAGGTTTAGTGCCTCAGATACTGGAGTAGCCATTTATAACCTCCTTCAGGAATTTATAACCCCCTTTTAAAGCCATCCAAATTGGTGGCCATCACTACAGCTTGTGGTAGTGAATTCCATAATTTAACTATGCACTGTGTGAAGAAGTACTTTTTTTTATTTGTCCTGAATCTCCCACCAATCAGCTTCATAGGATGACCCTGGGTTCTAGTATTTTGAAAGAGGGAGAAAAATGACTCCCTATCCACAGTCTCCACACATTCTTTTATACACCTCAATCATGTCTCTCCTTCATCTCCTTTTTTTCAAGCTAAGCAATCCCAGCTCACCTCTCTCTCTCTCTCTCTCTCTCTCTTTCTCTCTTTTTCTTTTCTCAGCCCTCTCCTCTATGGGTCAGGGTTTGAGCATGGGAGCTGTTGTCTACTGAGGCTATGTTGTTCCAGTAGACTACAACCCCACATGGGAATTGTTTAATATGTGGTCTAAGTTAGGAATGCACAAACTTTCAGGCTGTAAGGGGAGGATGTGAGGCTGGCTTTCGGGTCAGGGCTTACACACACATATGCACTATTGCACATATTCATATACTCATACATGCACAACCCAGCAATCCTGATATGGATGGCTCTTTCCTCCCTGCTAGCAGAGGCAAGGAAATTGCGATCAGTATGAGCAGCTCTGGGAGAGAGAATGGAGGGAATAGGTGGTGGGGAATTTGACAGTGTGGAGGCTGCAGTAAAGGCCTTGATGGCCACATGTGACTCCAGAGTGGAGGTTGTGCACCCCTGTTTGAGGTGGCTGTGCTTCCTGGGTGCCATGCGCAAAGGATGTGTGGTGGTGCAAGGAAAGGACCATGTCATGGGATTGCCCCAAGAGGTGAGGCTGTCTTCTGTGTCTCCTCATTTGACTCTGTGATTAGGGGATTGTTCTGTATTGAGGGAGGTTTGGGGTTTTATCCTTTTCTCATAGTTGCTAGCAGAACACCGAGAAAGGCCTGGTAGAGGTCCCGTCAATGTCCCATGTGGTGGAGCTCCAACCTTTACCTGCTCTTTCCCACAGAGTTGCCAGGCAGCTCCTGTGTGCTGGCCCCTGTGAGCCTCCTGCTCTTTCTTGGGCATGTGGCCATCTCCCTTGCAAAACATTTTCTTTTCTCACATGCATTGCGTAGGATGAGCAGATATGGGGAGCAACTCCTCCCAAAGCCCACATCGGATGGTGCTGTCAGTTTTTCCCAATTGCCTACTTTCAGTTTATGAGTGGGGAAGGATGGGTGTATGCAGTGCATAGGATGGCATCATTCTGATACTGATGCCACCACAACATATGTACTGTAGTAGTTGGAGTGTCAGACTGGGAGTCGGGAGATCTAATCCCCACTCGGCCATGGAAGCTCACTGGGTGACTCTGGGCTAGTTACAGACTCTCAGCCCAGCCTACCTCACAGGGTGGTTGTTGTTGTTGTGGGGATAAAATGGAGAGGAGGAGGATTATGTACACCACCTTAGGTTCCTTGGAGGAAAAAAGGCAGGATATAAATATAGTAAATCAATAAAATAAATAAATATAGATTAGTCCCTTCTGTTCATGGCTTATTTAGGGCATTATTGGCATGTGAGCTAATGATTTGTGAGTTCCAGGGGAGTGTTGAGTTGAGGTGCAAAAAAACCCAAAACGGCACCAGTTGAATACAAACCAAAAAATAAATGCTAAAAGGCATACAGCTGCACAAAAATATTATAAAGGTGCTTCAGTGTTATCTTGTACTTGCTGAATATCTATTACACGTTTTGTGTGTGTATGCCTGTTTAATTACCTTGTGTTACACTTAGCCATTTTTGCCTGATTTGTACATTGTTATATAGTAATTTCCTATTGTATTGGTTTGCCTACCTTTCTTTTGTCACTCATTATAATATTTTTGTGGGGTTGGGGTGCAAAACATCTAGTGGACACCCAGATCTACACCTTGTTTCAAATCGTTGCAGTCTCATCATGGTAACACTATATTCCTCTTGTGCATTTATACCTTGTAGGACACACAATGGCATGTGTTGCGGTATTTGGGACAATGTGGAATGAATGATAGCGGTATATGGAATGTGTAATATGCCCCAATAGTGATCAGTGCACTTCAGTACCTCTGTAAAGGAGTAGTGTAGATCTAGCCCAGGTTGGAAAAGGCTGGACTAGATTATGAGGCTGTTTAAGCACAGGAAGCTGTACAGAAATGAGAATGGGAAGGAACACAGGGAGCTGAGAATAGATGAGCTTGTGCAAAAATGGGAACAGGAAAGCATTTCATTCAAGTGGAAATTTACTTCCAAGTAACTTCAGTTAAGTTTCACTGCCCTCCGCATATAAATCATTAATCCGTCCTATTTCTCCAAAATGGGTCAGTTGTGCTTCTGGTGCTCTGCTCTACCCTTTACACTTAAGTAGGCAGTATCTTTTGTTTAAATTGTGAAATTAGCTGGGTGATTGGTTTCCCGGGTGGAGGGGTTGTGGCAGAGGTTGAAAGCAAGAAAGGAAGTTTGCAGAGCAAGCAGGTTCCTCATAACTCTGGAACACACAGTCAAAGTTATACCCAGGTTCTCTAGCGTGCTGATAAAACAAAGGTTCTGAATAGTTGAGCGTCAGACTTTGAACATTTTCAGTTACAGATGTAGCACGTAACATGCCAACAACAAGAACAAAAATGGAACTCAGGAGGGTCACTGCCATGCTTGGGAAGCTCATTAGCAATTCAGCGGTACAATTGTCAGCATTGTTATTCAGAAATAATAAGTCCCCCTGAGTTCAATGGGACTTGCTGTCTAGTGAATGTGTTTAAGGCAGTGCAACCCTCTCCTTGTTTACTTCAGTTAAGTGCTGGTTAGAATAATAGAATAATAGAATAATAGAATAGTAGAGTTGGAAGGGCCTATAAGGCCATCGAGTCCAACCCCCTCCTGACTGCAGGAATCCATCTTAAAGCATACTTGACAGATGGTTGTCCAGCTGCCTCTTTAATGCATCTAGTGTGGGAGAGCCCACGACCTTCCTAGGTAATTGGTTCCATTGTCGTACTGCTCTAACAGGAGTTTTTTTTCTGGTGTTCAGCCAGAAACTGGCTTCCTGTAACTTGAGCCTATTATTCCGTGTCCTGCACTCTGGGATGATCAAGAAGAGATCCTGGCCCTCCTCTGTGTGACAACCTTTCAAGTATTTGAAGAGTGCTATCATGTCTCCCCTCAATCTTCTCTTCTCCAGGCTAAACATGCCCAGTTCTTTCAATCTCTCCTCAGAGGGCTTTCCAAACCCCTGATCACCCTCGTTGCCCTCCTCTGAACACGCTCCAGCTTGTCTGCAGTGTGGTGCCCAGAACTGGATGCAATACTGAAGACGAGGCCCAACCACTGCCAAATAGAGGGGAACCAGTGCCTCACGCGATTTGGAAGCTATACTTCTATTAATATAGTGGCTTACTCTCAGCAAATTGTGCATTGGATTGTAGCCTAAGAGTGAAATGTGATGCATGTTTAGACAGAAAGAAGTCCTACAAAGTCCTACAAGTCCTACAAAATCCTGGCTAGGGAATGTTGGGAGTTGTAGGACTTTTTATCTGTCTAAACATGCATCGAATTGCAGCCTAAGTCAAAGCATTTTGCTGCTAACCAACGGCCCTATGACTGACTCAGTGAAATGAACTAGAACTCAGTGTGAGTTCTCAAGACAGCTGGTATTCACAACTTAGAAGCCAGCGTCACAGATGGCATTAATTAAAACCACTGCTGGGAATCTCCAGAAAAAGTCATATGACTGATGGGTTATGGCTGTTGAAATGCAGCACTACTGCCTCACCTCTGCAGGTGATCTCTCCCAAGCAGGATTGCCATGCATTCTGTACAGCCCCCCAATGATATTTGCCAGCTCTTTTCATACAAATGCAATTTCAGCTGAATGGGATTTAAACTGCTACTTTCTAAACCGCAGCAGTTTAAATCCCATACATCAGTCAGTCTTGTCGTTGCTCCACAAAGGCATTTATGGGGGTGGGGGGTGGGAATGAAGCTACTGCTGTTCCTTTTACTTTGCTCTCAACTGAGAAGCAAGACAGCCACTATCCAGCCTTCCCATTCACAGAGCTAAGGCAATGGAGCTGGTGGCTCCAATGTCAGTGGCATGGTGAGTCTGCTCCGGCCTTCACTCTGGGCTTCCACACCTTGGGTAGCTCACTTAGAGTTCTGACTGGTTCTGACCCAGAGCAGATTCGCCACTTCATTGACCTCAGAGCCACCAGCCTCCACTGAGCTAAGGGTATGGCTGGAATAAGATAGTCAGATGCAAAAGACAACAGAGCTCCTGCACCTTTAATAATACATCATGCTAGCTAAACCTGCTGAAATTCCCCCTTCTACACAAGTATGAACAGTTCAGGAGCCCAGTCTTCTTTTGCAGTTGGCTACTTTAATATGGAGACTGGGTCTTGAAAAGCCTACTTTGTCATTGCTGCCCCCCCCCCACACACACACACATGGTTTGAGTGCCTTTGGGCAAAGTAACCTCAGCGGCCCCCTCCTTCAACAAGTCCATCTTCTCAACACCAATGTCCCCAGTTGCTATTTTGCTTCATCTTTCTTTTCATTGCTACCCCTTTTCTTGACAGACAAATAGCCAGTGAGCAAGAAGGTCATGGCATCTGCCACTGCTCCTTCTCACCACCACAGTGGTCTGGGCCTGAGCAAGAAGCAGATGAACAAGCAGGTCACAAGAGTCCAGAGAAGGAGCAACTGCCAAGGGTTCTTCTCAGTGGGCTCCTCTTATATTTGCAATGGTAGTCACATTCTGCCCACATACAACGGGCCAAACGAGACAGAATGTTAAATTGTCTTTGCATTTTACATGCAGGCTTTGAAAAAAAAATGGAAATATTATCTGCAGGGCCCTGTAATATTCAGGATCATAGTAGGTGTGGAGGGGGGATTTATCCCCCTCCTCACCTGTTGCTATCCTAGGAAAAATCCCTCTTTTTAAATGGGGAACTGCAGGAATGGGGGATTTCCTCCAAAAGCAATTAACGTTGTCTCTGGCCTACATGGACCAATGGTCTGATTCACTATCAGCATTGTCCACTCGTATATGTTCCTAACACAAGGGATACCATTAATGCTGCATTGCATTGTGGTGTATGGACATTGGTTATCCTACAATTAGGGATGTTGGAGCAATTCACAACAGATTCAAAAGAATTTGGATTTCTATGAATCTGATCTGCAGATCCTACAGTGGACCAGCTTTTTTCTGAATTGCACAGATTCTGTGGACTGGCAGACTTCTTACTTTTAGCAGGGATTTGTGCAATTCAATACTCACACAAATGTGCATTTACAAACAAATGGAATTCTGGTACAAAAGATTTGTTTGTAACAGAATTTTGGTTGTTCACAAATGATTCCATCAATGAGCAGATGACAGAATGAAAGATGCTTGACAGCCCACGGAACACAGATGGAATGGATTGGATGAGATTCGCTCACCCCTACCTAACAATGACTTGTCAAGATGGTATAGGTTCTGGAGAAATAAAGGGTCTCACTTAGGACTCAGAATAGATGCATGCTCCAACTAAGGAGCAACCAAATAATTAAAGCCAATAGTTTGAAATCCAAGTGAATTTATGCCCACTACTAGAATACTTGGCACTTTAAGATCAGAAAGAGAGGCCCTTCTCATTTGCCTACCTGTGAGAGTAATTAGGTGGGCTGTCCACAAAGGAGAGGGCCTTCTCTGTAGTGGCTCTACATCTTTGGAACAAACTCCCATTGGAGGCCCACCATGCACCACCCCTGCAGGCTTTTAAGAAGGCCTTGACAATATTTTGTTCCACTGTGGCCTTCTCATGATATGAGTACTGTTGTTGCTGTGATTACCATTGTTGTTCTTGTTGGATTTTATTGTTGCCTTTTATTATTTTCAATTATGTTTGTTTTTATTGCTTTAAATATTTTAACTGTTTTTATGTATTTTATTGTTGTAAGCAGCTTAGTGAGGGCTTCTGCCCTGAAAGGCGGCCAAGAAATGTTTTAAATAAATAAATAAATAAATAAAAATAGGGTGACCATATTTTGGAACCCAAAAAGGAGGACAACATGGTCGGCCCCAAGGGGGCATCCCCACAAACATTTCTGTCCCCAGGAAAGGTGCCCTGCTTGCCCAGCACATCTTAGCTAAAAACTCAAGATCCCCTTGATGCCAAGGGCTGAAACTGCTCAAGGTTCAAGATCCCAAAGGTTCCAGTGTTTGTTTGTTTTTTAAATAACATTTTAAACTCAAAATTTAAATAAAATCCTAAAAACCAGCGGATGGATGGATCTGCTTCAAACTAGGCATGGCTAAAGCCCTACCTAAGAGCTATCAAAGCGTGAAGTTTCATCTCTTTATCTTTAAAAAATGACAGAGCTGTAAGCATTTTTGTTAATTCCTATTGACTATAAAGTAGAGCTCTCCTTTGGGTGGGGGGAGGATGGGGGAAATCCGAATTTTTCTTCAAATTTCATAATACCCCCTTCCCGAATTTGTTGCCAAAAATCCTGACATGTCCTGGTTTTTCCTGACATATGGTCACCCTAAATAAAAATCATTAATCTAGTTTCAGTGAGGGGTTTAAGGAAAAACACAATTTTTCTAAGGCTGCAATCCTACAAACTGGAGAGTAAGGCCCTTTCTACACTACAGGGTGCAGAGGGGTGGAGGGGCGGCGAACCCGGAAGTAGCCACTTCTGAGTTCGTCGTCATCAATTCACATCACCGGCGTGCCAGCCATTTTTTTAAACAGAGAGCGCTCCACCGAAGACAGTAAGTAAAAAAAAAAAAACCTGCACACGATCCAGGCCCCCTCCCCCCCATCCTGGGGATGGCAATTTTGGTTCCTCCCATCTCCTGATGGCCACAGAGCCCATCGGTGTGGCTCTGTGGCCATCTGTGGTGTTGCTATTACTGCTTACTCGCGTGTAAGCGTGGCAGCACCAGGGTGGGCAGCAACAATTTCCGCGGTCATGAGAACTTCCCAGGACTACGGAAAAAAATGGGATTTTTCTGGTTCCAGGGAACCAGGAAAAATCCCGTGCCTGCCCCCAGTACTCCCTGTGCATCATGCGGATTCACAGGGAACAGCTGGGGTCCAATCCAGGTGTTTTGCCTGGTGTGAAAAGGGCCTAAGTCCCATTGAACTCAAAGATCTTTGGTCCTTAGCAAACATGCACTGTAAAAATGTTATTTCAGCTGAAATTAAAATTCAGGTATAAATGCATACTTGAAGTTCCTTATACAAACAATTTAGGTGGAAGATAAATGAAAGAAGAAAATATATTGGTTTTTAGATGTGATAACAGGGGATGGGGAGGGAGGAGCCTTATACTTAGTTTAGGTCTAAAAAAGAAACAAGTCCTGATTCTGGAAATTATTCCAGATGGGTTAATCCCTATATTCTATTTTCTGCTGTTGCACCTGCTCAAAATGAAATCCCATATCTCAAAATTGTAGTAGAGCTCTTTAAAGTTGAGGAAGATTCTACAATTCTGAAATGTCCACACTCTACAACTTCAATAAAACCTCTATCAGCTGTATAATAAATCTTTTGTATGGTCAAATTGGTTAGAATAGATGTTTAGTGGCAGCATTACAGGGCCATCCCAAGACATTTGCCACCTGAGATGGAACAACAAATTCCCCACTTCCCCAGACATGTTGCATAGTACCTAAGGTTCATCAAGTTATTTTGACACTTGAGATAAAATATTTAGATGGCTTTAAAAGGGGATGAATAAATTCCCGGAGGAAAAGGCTATCAATGGCTACTTCTCCTTATGGCTATATGCTACCTCCAGAATCAAAGACAGTAAGACTATATACACCAGTTGTTGGGGAACATGGGCAGCGGTGCTGCTGTTGCACCCGTATCCTGCTTGTGGGTTCCTAGTTGACAGCTGGTTGGCCACTGTGTACTGGACTAGATGGACCATTGGTCTGATCCAGCATGGCTCTTCTTATGCTCTTATCTCACTAGCATCTCCCCATCCCTGACAATAAAAATATACTAAATTAAAGGCACAATCTTAGACATGTTTAGACAGAAATAAGTCCTACAACTCCCAGCATTCCCCAGCCAGCATAGCCTAATGGTAGGGCCCTACAACTTTGGTCAGAACTGAGTGGACCACATATCACAGCCTTAGGGCCGGCGTACTGTATATTGCCCTTCCTTACTGGACACAATAATCATTACATATTAATGGAGGCACAGCCATGCCTCCATTGTTAAGGGCCGTCAGTAAAAAACACATTCCGCCATGTTAAAGTGATAATTGGGGGGGGGTCATTCTAACAGCCATAAAATCGAAAATGTTTCATCAACCTTTCTGAAATTTACAGGTGCCAGAAAGAAATGTTTGTTTTACATTACCTGAAAATTTCAAGAAGATTGGTGAAAGATTGAGGGAAGGAGAGCAGTTTAAGGTAGAAAAGGAATACAAACCTGTCTCCCTGCTTTTGTAAAATTTACTTCCGGGTTGCTACTTTTTGTGCTCACAATTTGCATAATTTCTAGAGCCTTATTAACTAATCGAGTGGTGGGGTCTTCTTCCTCCTTGACTGTAGTTGATGGAAAGCTTTTCGTTTTTTAAAAATTCCCTTCGGTTGACTTTTAAGGACTATTTTAACCTCTCATTGAAGTCAATGAGGCGGCCATCTTCCCTCATAACGCGACACTGACACACGCTCAGTAGCATCACTCTCCCCCCTCCCTCCTGCCTTAGAATGTGGGGTTAGAATGTGGGGTTAGAATGGCCGCTGCCTCTACAGCACAGACCTTTTCTCTTCTGGAACATGCATTCCTTTGGCTCTGAGAGTATTTTGGGCTATCTTCATAAGGCCAGTTTGCTCTTTTTCTCCCTGGTGAAGCAGGGTGTGGTTCCTCTGGATCCATGACAACCTGATCTTCAGATCTCTCCTGGGAATAGGTGGCTATACCTTTCTTTCTATCCCCCCCCACCCCATACACACACAGTGCTCCTTCCCTCTTTTCTAAGAGTTTGGTCCATACTGCTATAAGTTGAAAGCTTCAAACACTTCATTTAATTAGTTTGGGCAGGTGTTAAGTTTTAAGTACAACATTGAAACCTTTCAAAGTGCTTCTGGACCTACAACATTGGTTTCGACCTAGTCACCCTGTTTTTCTAATAAGGTTTAGAAACAGTTGAGCTGTCGTTTATTTTGCATAGTGTACACACATGGATTTTCTTTCTAATCCTTGCAGTCTACACTGGCTCCCTCGATGTGTTTTTGGATGCAGACAAACCCTTTTTTGTTCCAGCAGGCCTTTGGCAAATCATCTGGACCTCTGTCTATACCTTTGACTTTTAAATTGTTATGTATTTAAAATGTTTTAAATGCTTTAATATTGAAAAGTATTTAATTATATTTTTAACTTTTGTATATTTAGGCTGACCATATGAAAAGGAGGACAGGGCACATGTAACTTTAACAGTTGTAGAGAAAAGGGAATTTCAGCCAGTGTCATTTGTATGCAATTAGTCCCTGGTGAAATTCCCTCTTCATCACAACAGTTAAAGTTGCAGGCACTATACTAGAGTGACCATATGCAAAAGAAGGCAGGGCCCCTGCAACTTTAACTAGACTTTAACAAGTCCCAGCATTCCTGACCATGGGACATACTGACTTGCAATGATGGGAGTTGTAGTCCAACACCCTTGGAGGGCACCAGGTTGGGGAAGGGCTGCTCTAAACAAAAAATGAGAAGTAGGTGGCCCTAAGTTGTTCGTGACCAGTTTTTCACAACCCCACAGTCGCCTCTGCATATCATATTCTCCACCCTGTCCTCATGGTTTATCTGCTTTGGGAGAATGAGAATTTCACTTGCACTTTCTGCCTCCTTAGGGAGGATGTGGCATTAAGGCTTGTGAGCCTTAACTCCCAATTTCCCTGCTTTTTGGTGCTTGGTTGGAAACTGTGGAGCCTTAACATTGTTTTTGTAAACCGTAGGTTTTTTGTTTAATGAATATACTGTATACAAGAAAGAAATCTTCCAGTGGTTCCAAAGCGAACAATCTAGGATACCTGTGAAAAGGATCACAAAACAAGCTTTAAGATATTTTATTCCTTATTTTTTGGTCGGCTCTACTTTGTATTCTAAGCATGAACTACACCCCATCTAGTCATACTAGATATCAACCCACTCTGCCACATTTGCAACATCTTGTGACATGTGGGATGGCTTTTAGTGAAGTGAGAAGTCCTGGGTCTCACAGTCTGTCGGTTCAGCTGTGACATGTCCCTGTTTTAATGACACGTGTCAAAGAAAGAAAGAAGTAACATTCCATTCATTTCTCTGCAAGGCATTTCACATGCCACAGAATACTTTAATCCCATGCATGACAAATTTACAAACAAAACGTTTTCATTTATGTTTTCTTGGCTGTGTTTCAAAGGCATTGAACAACACAGGGGAGAATATCCGTAGCACTATAGCAATTCACGTTATGGAATAAGAGATTCTGAATCCTTTAGTTGTCAGCTCTCCTGTGAAATCAATGGAATAAATATTTCCAAATTTGACCCTAAATGCAGCTGCACTGCAATCCAGGAAAAGCCTTATTGAAATTTGTGGGTCTACTCTAGTAAGAAATTATTTCCAACTGCAGCTAAACTGTCTAGAGAATCTCCATGTAAGAAATGTTGACAGCCTTTTCCCTGGAAAAAATGTACGGCCGTCACTTCTGAGATACACAGCTGTATAGAAAATGAGTTTAACCCACTTGCTTTTAATTCAGTGGAAAAAGGCCCATTGGTGTTAGCTGACACTGAAGGTGCCTATCTGCTACCTGGTGCTTTTGCTCTCCTCAGCCAGAACACTGAAAGGCTGAGGAGAGCAAAGGTGGGAGTTATACAGGAAGCTGCCTTATGCAAAGTCAGATCATTGGCCTGTCTAGCTCAGTATTGTCTAGGCTGACCATATGAAAAGGAGGACAAGGCTCAAGTAACTTTAACAGTTGTAGAGAAAAGGGAATTTCACCCAGTGTCATTTGTATGCAATTAGTTCCTGGTGAAATTCCCTCTTCATCACAACAGTTAAAGGTGCAGGCACTATACTAGAGTGACCATATACAAAAGCAGGGCCCCTGCCACTTTAACAGTTGTGATGAAGAGGGAATTTCACCAGGAGCTAATTGCATTCAAATGACACTGGCTGAAATTCCCTTTTCTCTACAACTGTTAAAGTTACATGAGCCCTGTCCTCCTTTTCATATGGTCAGCCTAGTATTGTCTACACTGATTGGCAACAGCTCTCTCCAGGGTTTCAAGCAGGGCTCTTTCCCAGCGCTACTAAAAATGCCAGAAATTGAACTCAGGACCTCTTGCACGCAACACAATGACGAATGACCCTTCCCTTACAGCGCAAGTCAGTAGAATACTGCCTGCACACATGCTTTGTCATACGTCTCAACAAGTAAGAAGGGCAGAAACTTACTTTAAAAGCAACACTGAAACTTCAGTGAAGGGGCCTGGAATCTCCGTGAGGGGGAAGACCAAAAGAGGCCTCCCTGTGGCTGCAGAGTTACTCATATGAAAACAGTCCAGTTTGTAGACAGTCCAGTTTCCCATGGGGAAAGTATAAATTTAGAAGCAGTCACAGAAGGCTGTTTGGCTCTCCTTATTTTGTTGTTGTTGTTCTACTCCATCTTTCCTTTAATAAAACATCCATGCTGTCCTCTGTGCCATCTTCCCGTCACACTCAGTGGTATAGTCTGACATTGCCTAAACCAGGAGTCCCAATTTTTCTGGACCCATGGGCACATTTGCGAATATGTGAAACTGATGTGGGCACCATCACAAAATTCCTAATCAGTGGATCACAACTTTGGCATATACCTGTTGCATCTATGGATCCTAGGCTGCATCTTATAGAACGAAAACCTTTGTTTGTGTTCATTGGACACTGCAACATTCCTTTAATAAAGGATTGCTGGTGGTGCATACAGCTAATGCTTCTTTTAAACATATGCTTTGGCCATATTATTTATTACATTTCTATACCGCCCCATAGCCGAAGCTCTCTGGGCAGTTTACAAAGATTAAAACATTAAACATTAAAAATCAATATACAAAATTTAAAACCATAAAAGCATTAAAAACAGACAACATACAAAGACAATATACATTTAAAAACAACTTTGAACCCTCAGCCAGGCCTAAAGATAGATCTGGGGTCAATTAAAAAACTCAACATATGCTGTTAAATGTCTGGGAGAAGAGAAAAGTCTTGACCTGGTGCTGAAACAATAACAATGTTGACACTAACGGGCCTCGCCGTTGATATCATTCCATAATGTCCAGCAGCTGCTGCTTTTGGGGAGGAAATTATTACTGGGGCTGTGCGTGGACCCTTCTACCCACGTTGGAAGTTGATTCGGAGTTTCTGAATCAGCCTGATCTGCCTCAGACTGGATCTGAACAACTCTTAATTTAGATGTCCAAATTATTCGGACATCCAATGGGCGGTTGGCACCCGGCTTTTAAAAATGGCGACTTCCTGAAAGAGGCCCATGCGGTGGCAGGCACTCATGACAAGTCCAGGTAAGGAGCAGGGGGCCAACGTGGCAGGGAGTCTGGATCAGTCCGAGGTGCTCTGAAGTGCTTCGGACCTGGTCTGCTTTGGTTCTGGACAGATTCAGTTGAAATAGGTTCGCTTTGGCTCAGTAGGATCTAGAGCTGAAACGGTGCACAGCCCTAGTTATTACACAGATAAATTTTATACTGGAAGAGTCTTTAATATTCACTGATGTGCACGCTCTTTTAAATTATTAATCTGCTTCATGGAAATGAATCCATGGTCAGCATAAATCGATTCTCCATGACCTATTGGCAGGTAGAAGTCTGATATTACAACACTGGAAGAACAAACCCTCACCTCTTATAATGCAATGGGGACCTTACAGCGCTTTCCATAATTGAACAGGTGGCCTAAAGATGACCTGTTCCAATGAATACTTATTTGGATATTTTGGTCTGCTTTTGTTGGAGCTTATATATAATTGCTAGAAAGTTGCATGCATTTTTTATGTATTCATTGCTATAGATATTTACAAATTCAAATACGTATATTAAAAAGGGGGGAATTTTGCAGGTGCCCATGGGCCCCACCTTGGAGACCTCTGGCTTAAACCAGTCCTGTTGTAATTCAAATAGTTTGTCTTGTTGACTCCTGTTTTACTACAGCGGAGTCCCCTTTCCTTTTGTCTCCAAACATTCCTTCCTCTCTCCAGATATTCTATATGCTTTTATTAGCAGTTTATCTTTACCGGACTACACATGGACACGCACCACACTAGATCACCTTTGCTCATAGGGTGACTATATGAAAAGGAGGACAGGGCTCCTGTATCTTTAACAGTTGTATAGAACAGGGAATTTCAGCAGATGTCATTTGTATGCATGCAGCACCTGATGAAATTATCACAACAGTTAAAGCTGCAGGAGCCCTGCCCTCTTTTTTATCTGGTCAAGAGAGCAGGGCTCCTGCAGCTTTAACTGTAGTGATGAAGAGGGAATATCATCAGGTGCTGCATGCATACAAATGACACCTGCTGAAATCCCCTTTTCTACGCAATTGTTAAAGATTGCCCTGTCCTCCTTTCCATATGGTCACCTACAATAGAATCACACTCAGTACGGACCTCCTCAGAAAAATCCTGTCTTTCTAATTTTTGCATAGAGGTTTGCAATCTATTAGCAGACAGATGCAGAGAGCACTTTTGGGTGGGTTTTTTTTTTTTTAGTTTCCTAATGAAAACCACACCTCACAAATGCTCAAACGTGTTTGTCAAAATCTTTCTGCATATTTGAACACTTGGATATTTCTCATGCAGTGCTAATTAACACATAGATTAAGTCCTACATATAGTGTTTGTGAGAGGAATCTGTGTACGACATCACTTTGAGCAGAAACATGTTCTTTGGAATTGAGTCATCATCATGAGGGAATGCAAGCAATTCAAGCACACGTCCCAAAGCCCTTCTGGAGAATATTGAAAACACGCTGTTGAGATGGTGGATGTCACTTGTCCTGGAACTAAGAAGTTATTTCTTATTGTTCTGAAAGCACCAACACCTGGATCTGCATTGAGGCCTGATAGGCTTCTCCTCCTGCCCCCCCCCCCCCATATTCACTATGGACTGTTTTTCCTTTTTATACATGAGTGAAATGTCTTACTACACTTGTCCTCATGAGGAAGTTGTTATTCGATTTGCCTGGACCCCCCCCCCCAGGAATTTATTTATTTGTGTCATATATATACCCCTGAGTATAATAAAATCTCCCAGCAGTTCACAATGTTAAAATACAATATTAAAAAGATATTAAACACCACATTAAAACACAGCATTAAAACACTTCCAACTGCAGTAAAATAATAATAATCAAGGAGCAGTAAAATGGAGCAGCATAATTAATTTACTTACAGCCTAGGGAATGCCTGGGTGAACAAGTGTGAAAGGGTGTACTGCTGTTGTTCTGCCAGTTAATCATTTGTATTTTGAATTATTTAAAAATAAAACAAGTCTTTCCAATATAAAAAAAATGCAGTGAAAAATTAAGAATAGCTACTTGTCTACTCAGAAGTAAAACCCATTGAGTTGGATGGGACTTGCTTCTGGCTGCCATTGCAAACAAAAGGGAGTATGCCTCACTGAATGCAGTGGGACTTCCTTGCAAATACATATGCATAGGGCTGCATCTAGAGTACAATACTATGCATGTTGACTCCAAAGTAAGTCCTTGTTTAATGAAGTTTGCAGTGCAATCCTTTGCATGCCTACTCAGACATATGTCCTTTGGGATTTAGTTTTGAGTAGAGATGCATATGATTGCACTGCAAACCTCATGGGACTCAATAGGACTTACTCCCAAGTAAGTATGTATAGGTAGCAGAATATCAATCTATTTTTGGTCCAGGCCACTAAGTCCATTCTATCCCCTTTCCAGTTCCCTTGCCCTCTCTCCACAACAATCTGTGAATTAAAAAATAAATAAATCTGCATGACTATTTGTATTAGGATATGTATCCAACATATATGAACTCAAATATGTGTTGAAAAACAGAATTTGATATGGGTTTTGAGCTGAAAACTGTGCAGGGACATTCAAGAAGTAGAAAAGGCAGTGGAAAAGTTTGGTAGCCCTCCCAAGCAGATTTTGAGGGCATACAAAGAGCTGCGGTGGTGTGTGGGTGTGGGTGGGTGTGATTGTGAATCACCCTCCCAATTCTTTTGCGAGACCTGCCTTCCATCAGTGGAATTGCAGTGGTGGATCCATCTCTGCAGTGTGTGTGTGTGTGTAGGTGTGTGAATCACCCTCCCAATTCTGTTATGAAACCTGCCTTTCATCAGTGGAATTGCAGTACTGGATCCATCTCTGTGCCCCATGAGGTCCCCCTTATCGTGGTCCATGCCACACACAATAAAAGGGTTGTGTGGGGGAGCAGGTATTGTTCACAAGTGTACCAAAGTGCAGCCCAACTTTTTTCTAGAAGTGCAATTTGTAGGCACTTCTATGGAATGAAAGTAAAAATCTATATTTGGTGACATTGCTCAGATGGGCTTAAACTTGGCTCTGGTGACTCCTCTTCTGTGTTGAAGCATGTTTTGCTCCCACAGTCTTGCCAATTTCAGCTTATTCAATGGGTTATACCACCAAAAGAAATGGCAGTCATTGAGAATTGAGCTCACTTCTAGCTGCAAAGTTTGATCATTGCAGCGTGATAATTTGCAATATTTGTTATTGGTACTGCCCAGGGCTAACACAGTTAATAAACTGAACTAGGGACAGATCTACACCAAGAAGAATAAAACACTTTGAAAACAGTTTGAAAACTGTATATGGAGTGTGTTACGGGCCCCAACAGTTGTCAAAACCATTATAAACCATTTTAAAGCAGTAGTGTAGATCTTGCCTAGGTTGTGACAAAGAGACTTAACCCAGACAGTTTTAAAAAACCACCCACAATCAATTCATTATATAAATAAATATTGATGTAATATGTTGATTTAACACCAAGTAAATGGTTGCAAGAGTGAGATAAACAGGGATAAAAGTGACTACATATTTTACTAGGTATGGCATTATGTTTGGCTAGTATTCAGTGACTAATGTGGCTGTGATGTTTTTCTGGAACTCTGTAATGTTTTGAACCTGTTCATTCTCATCTGATTTCACCACTGAGGAAGGCTGAAGTTATTTTGATGATTTGGTGCATGAAGACACCAATTTCCCTTGCTTGACTTTTTCTGTCATCACTTACCTCAGAAGTCCCTTCATCCTGCTCTGGTTTAGAAATTTGTGTTGAGGAGAAGCACCCTTTCCATCACGCAGCTGATGTTGTATAATGATGAGCCAGGGTCTCCATATGGAAATCATCTGATTTCTCTTCCCCCACCCCCACCCCCACCCCCTCACACTTTGTTTTGAGGGACAGATATCATAAGAAAGCAGCCTTCATACATCAGGCATTAGAGTGGATGGATCAGACCAAGGGCCCACC
The DNA here is from genome assembly GCA_029215795.1 of Anniella stebbinsi. Taxonomy (NCBI): domain Eukaryota; kingdom Metazoa; phylum Chordata; class Lepidosauria; order Squamata; family Anniellidae; genus Anniella; species Anniella stebbinsi. The sequence goes on from JARDYH010000003.1 coordinate 196,938,765, forward strand.
TTTGCAGCATTCTGTTCACACCAGTGGCTTTGTCCTGCTATGGCTAGGTCAGGCACAGCCATGAGAACAACTATGGGGCAAATCCATTTACCAAAGCCATTAACAGGGCAAAAGATCAAAGCACAGTTTTATCAGTCTAATAAAAGTGTTCCAATGATCAGTGGTGCAAGTAGTAGCAAGGTTTCAAGACACTGGGAGCTGAAATAACAACGTTGTTCCAGCAGCTACCAGGTCTCAACTGAAGGCCTATATAGCTTGGTTTCCCAGCCCACACCCAGGTATAGCTGCAAGCTGTTAGTTTAAGGGTGCCTCTACAAGATCGATTTAAAACTCTTTCAAAGCGCATTACCAATTTTATCTCCACATGAACGGAGCGCAAATCGGGGGTTGAGGTGCTTTTTCTGTCCGATTATGTGCATTATCGAATGCGTGTTAAATAGCAAGTTTTAATTTACCGTGGGAGTTAAAGCGTCTTATGACCATGTAAACAAGCGATTCTCCGCATGTAAACACATTTAAAGCACGTTTCATACAACCGGTAATGAGCTTTACCGCCTCCCGTATATAGGGATTAGGCGTAAAAGTGATTGAGAGAAGATGCGCATAATCGGCCAACCTGGCATCAAACCGAATTCTTGTAGAGGGGACCTAAACTTCAGAACCTGCCTACTCCAGAGGAGATTGCTCTTGAGTAGACATTTACTCTCAAGGAGGCTTTTTGTTTTGAGTCTTGCGGGGTACACTTCACCTCCAAATAGTGGCTTGTGCCTGCACCTTTTGGTGCCGGTGTTCTCTCAGGCTGAGCAATCAGTCAGCCTCCTCTGACACCATGGGTGAGGCACATTCCTCAGGGACCTGTCCATGGGTCTCTCATGTTGAAGGGCTGGGGGTTGCTCCCCTATAGATGCTGGAGGAGCCTGGGATAGCACTATCATCACTGCACAGTTTTCAGGTTCTGAAGTGTCAGGCTCTCCATCTAAAGAGTCATCCTGGCCTGGGTCTGAGTCAGGCATGACAGGATTATATATCCAGCTCCATCATCTGCATGGTGGAGAGGTCCACTACTTAAAGGCCTTGAGTGATATATGAACTGAGACTCTGTCTCCGTGAATATTTCTGGAAAACCAACAGCTCATGCTTCATTTTCTTTGTGATGATTACAAAGAGTATTCAAATGAGGGGGGAACCCTGCTAGACATAAATTTGACTATGAAGATTTCATTCCACTCAAGTTTGTTTTGTTGATATTTCTAGTATAAAAGGGCAACTGAATTGTGCTGCTTAGAACATCAACTGAGGAGACTTGCTATTGAAGAAAACTATAAAATTGAAGTGTGTTCGTCTGGAAGGGTTTTTTTAATTCGTTTGTTTATTTTTTTCTATTTATACAGCATAATAAGTGTGCAACATGTTTACAGAATTTTATAAGCAAAAATAGATAAGACAACAGAGGGAGGTGATAGAGAGACAAAGTGGGAAGAGTGAGACAGACACCTCAGGCACAAGATTTTGGGTATCATGAAAGGACAGCTTTTTTTGTTTTGTTTTTAGCTATTTAATGTGTTATTGTATTTTTACTGCCAGGAAGGGAGAGAAGTGCTTGTGGATTTTTTTTTCTTTTCTTCTTTTGCCTCAGGTGCCAAAATAGCTGGCCTTGGCTATCATGCATCTGATTGGGGTGGGAGTGCGGCACCATTTGCTGTTCTGAATCAGACAGCAACCCATCTTGGACCAGCCCTCAAGGGACGAATGTGAACAAATGAAGTTGAATGTATTTAAATTTGGAAATGAGTATTAAGAATGGAGAATGGAGTCTGTTGAAGGCTTTTAAGGAGGAGGGAAATGGCACCAGGTACACGTTGATGAAGGTAGATTCATGCACAGAGCAAGGGACAATGGCAGTGGTGTAGTCATATGTTTTGAAATGCAGGAGCTCACCTTGACAGACTCCATGGACAACCCCCCAAGAAGAGTCAACAAATGCAGGCAGATCTGTTGATCTATTCTCTCTCTCTCTCTCTCTCTCTCTCTCTGTGTGTATTATATACATCTTTTGTAAACCTGATGGGTCTTAATTATCCATTCAAGACAAAACCACCCCAAACTACTTTGTATTAAGGCTACCTCGCAACATCATATTCTTGCTGGGAAATTCATTTTCCCCTAGTGATTGTGAGGGTTACTGCTAAGGGAACAGGGATGCCTGAAGGGGGGTGGGGATGGCAGATGACATCATCATCCATGCCAATCAAAAAGTCCCATGCTTTGACCCTGTGAGTTCAGGCCCCACTATACCACTGGACAGTGGGCAGACTGGTGTTAAAGATCAGGAAACAAAAAGTACACCTACTAGACATTTGGCAATGTTGTTGTACATCTGAGTTTCAAAGCCTAAGAAGCAGCAGAATATTATTTATTTATTTACATTTCTATACCGCCCGATAGTTGAAGCTTTCTGGGCACTCTGCAAGAATTTAAACCACAAAACACAGCATAAAATACAATATAAAATATAGTGGCTTAAAATTGCAGAATAAAAGTGCAACCAGATAAAACCTAGCAGCAGTTCAGAGATTTAAAATGCAACAGCAGATTTAAAACAGGAGAGCTAAAAACTGGAACAAGTGCTAAAATGCTTAAAAATACTTGGGAAGATAAAAAGTCCTTCACCTGGCACTGGAAAGAGCACAATGTAGGCGCCACGCGAACCTCTCTAGGGAGCCCTTTCCTCCCAAGTTAAGAACTTAGTCATGTTACCCTACCATTTGGGGGAGAAATGTTTGATTCTCATAGAACAAGAGAAACAGAAATGTTTGTTCCAAAAGAGACGGCCTTTTCGTGGAATGAAAGAGCATAGAAAATTGCTGTGCTTGTTAAGCTGTCCTGTTGCTTTTAATGGTGCCCTCACATTTTTAAATGAAACATAAAAAGAACATCTTGGTTTCTTAGGAGGGTTGGCACTATTACGCCTATTATTGTTTCACTAAACATGAAATACTGATGCATAACAATGCATAGCAAGCAGTGTTCCCGCTAGCCAGAACTGGATGAAAGAACAGGAAGGTCATGTGCAGAGCCAGTTTTTGGGCCCCAGGCTTCCTTGGCTTACATGCCACACCTCCTCTTTGCCTGCAGTAACCTGGGCATACAGAAGACTCCACTGTCCAAAATCAGGTAGATGGTCTCTCTTTATCCTCATCATCCCAAACTGATGTAGAGCAGTCCTGCTATTTTTCTTCCACAGTTGTGATGACTATACACGTGTCTCATCGATTTGTGACATCCTCCACTTTCATATTAATTCACATTTAAAGGCAAAATGCATAATTTTTAAGCACCCCAGGTATGAACAATACATCCCCCCTACACTGAACACCCATTCTCCAAGGGCAGGATCCAACTGTGTCATTCTGTTAGCACAAATGATGTTGCAGAAATTACATTCCAAATTAAGCTCAAGAGGAGAATCCAGCTTAAGTTACATTTCCCTATGCATAGCTGTGCAAGAGGGTACCGAAACCATTGAACATTATGCTTGTGCAAACAGATGAGCAACTAGTTAAGCATTACTCTTCTGCAACCCTCTCGAAACAATAGGAAAGCCACATATACCAGAGTTTTCTATAGCCATTTGAATGTACATGACAGTCTGGATCAGGCTAGAGGAAACACTGGTTGCTGTGCTACCCCTTGTGAAACCAACTGCGCAACTGCTTGCAAAACAGAACATTTTGACAGAGTTTCATTAGTGCTATTTGAACTTGACACCGTTGGATACTACTAACATCTGTCACATTTGTTCTATCAGAAAGATGCCTTGGGCCAGCAGTAGGCTAACAAAATAAAACAATAAAGTAAGCCAAAGTTTGTTTTGAAAGAAAAGAAGATTTGATTATTTGACTACTGGCATATCTGCCTGAATGTGTCAAAACAGAAGCATCTATAGAAGCATCAGCCAATTACAAGGCCCCATCCGCTGGAGTTTGCTCAACACTTCTCAAGACCTACCCATAATATAGCAAGGAGATCCCAGGTGCATATGGAGACTCTGGAAGGCTCTGCAATCACTTCCATGGAGGGAATAGATTGTGTATGTATATTACTTTGGGTATGCAGCCACACCCTCTCAAAACAGGAAAGCTACATGAATGAAAGATTTCTATAACTAGTTGAGTAAACATGGCAGTCTGGATCAGGGTATGTGGGTTGGGTAAGCCACCACTTATAAAAACTAAAGAAACGGTTTCCAAGAAGGAGAACCAGTTCTGGATCTTTTTCTGTAAGGTGTTTTGTGATGGATCCTCAGGGTTATAGTGAATCTTGGTTAAATTCAAGTAAGACCCCCCAAGTCCCAGAAGAGAATTCAAAGGACAAATTCAAAGACTATGACAAGTGTCTTTTGCCAGGCTTAACCAGAAATTCATTGACATGTACAAACGTGCAAGCTGTGTACATAATATGAGTTTCTCAAGAATGGAAAGAAAATAAAAATGTTTCTGTTTCTCTCCATAAATAATCATAGTAGATAGTTATTGGTTACATTGAATCATAGAGCTTATCTACACAGTACCTTGGAATGTTTTAAATAGTATTTTAAAACGTTCCAAATAGATGCATTCCAAAACGTCTTAGGCCACATTAAGGAGTATTCACGTTACAGGAGAAAAATTCTTCAGTCTTCAAAGCAGTGTGTGCGGTCTCACACCCTTCTGTCCATCTCTTTCTGTTTCGTTTTTACAATGAGTTTAGGGCAAGGCATTGTGGGTGCTGTAGTTCACTTGCCCACTTCCTTCTTAGTTCCCCTTTCATTCCCTAGCTTTCAATGAGTATAGGGTGAAGCATTGTGGGTGTTGTAGTTCACTCGCCCACTTCCTCCTTAGCCCCTCTTTCTTCTCCACCAATCAAAGGCTAAGCATTTGGGCACTGGTAAACGAAGCACTGCCCCCCACAAATCGCAAATGGTAAGGAAGGACTTTAAATGATTTATTAAAGTAAAAACCATTGTATATAGCTGAAGTGAGTTTTAAAAAACCTCGGGTATACAACGTTCAAGGGAGTGCGTCATGTGGCCCAAAGAGTTTTCGTAACCCTTATAAAACATTATAAAGCTAGGCTGACCATCTGAAAAGGAGGACAGGGCTCATGTAACTTTAACAGTTGTAGAGAAAAGGGAATTTAAGCCAATGTCATTTGTATGCAATTAGTTCCTGGTGATATTCCCTCTTCATCTTAACAGTTAAAGTTGCAGGCACTATACTAGATTGACCATATACAAAAGAAGGCAGGGTCCCTGCAACTTTAACTGTTGTGATGAAGAGGGAATTTCACCAGGAACTAATTGCATACAAATGACACTGGCTGAAATTCCCTTTTCTCTACAACTGTTAATGTTACATGAGCCCTGTCCTCCTTTTCAGATGGTCAGCCTAATAAAGCTAGTGTATAGATAGGCTCTGTTTCTTCCTCCAGGGCAGGATCTACACTGCTGCTTCAAAGCACTTAATAACAGTACTGACAACTGTTGGGGTCCAGGACACACTCCAAAAACAGTTGTCACTACTGTTATAAACTGCTTTAAAGCACTTTAAAGCAGCAGTGTAGATCCACCCTAGGTGTTCTAGCCTCATCACAACCCTTAGTACCCTGTCTCTTAATTGCATCCACCTCTATAAATATCAGTCTCGCACTGAAATAACTTTCAGTGAAACAAAAGGAAACAAGAGGGGTAGACATGTTGTTGTTAGTCTTGCACTAAAAGCAACAATGGGTTCTGTTGCCGCTTAAAGATTAACCAAATAATTTATTCCTCTCCCATAATACTAGAACCCTTGGGGGAAAGCTTGGAAAAAAGAAGGCTAAGGGGAGATATGATAGAGGTGTACAAAGTTATGCATGGTGTGTAGAATGTGGATAGGGAGACATTTTTCTCCATCTCCCATAATACCAGAATCCATGAAGCTGGTTGATAGGAGATTCAGGACAATTAAAAGGAGCACATAGTTAAACTATGGAATTCACTACAACAAGCTGTAGTGATGGCCACCAATTTGGATGCTTTAAAAGGGGGCTGGATAAATTCCTGGAGAAGAAGGCTATCAATGGCTACTAGCCCTGATAGTTATGTGCTACCTCCAGTATCTGAGGGGAACATGGGTGGGAGGGTGCTGTTGGACCATGTCCTGCTTTGTTGATCCCTGGTTGACAGCTGGTTGGCCACTATTTGTTGGCCACTTGTATCCTGCTTGTGGGTTTCCCGTGACAGCTGATTGGCCATTGTGTAAACAGAATTCTAGAATGATGGACCCTTGATCTGATCCACCACGGCTGTTCTGATTTTATTATTTCTTTAAACTGCCACAACACTCTTTGTTGTTTTTGCTGCAACAGACTAACATGCCCAGCCCACCCTTTGGAGATTTCTTATGGTATCAGCTTCTGAGGTTCAGTGTCCGTTTCATTAAGTGTTGTCCTCAGCAGATATATACATGAGTTTAAAGAACCTGACAACATTGGAGTCAAGATCTGTGATGAATTTAAGCCCAAATGCATATAAAACCAGAAAAGCAGACATTTCTGCCCAAGCAAGCCATTGTGAAAGTGTGCAAGGAAGCAGGCATCAACCTGGCAGATTAGCAACACAGGAAGATGGCATAAATCAGGTATTGAAAAGACCATGAAAGGAATCTGTAATGCCACCACAACCTTATTCTTTACAAAATGAAAGCACTACATTTCCCACTAATTCATTTTGACAGATGATCTGCTGACACCTGTAACACAATCTGACTAAGTGGATGTGCTTTGGGAAATGAATATTCAAAGGTTTCACATTACGATGGCAATGAAGCAGGTAACTCGTTAAGAAGGGAAGTTAGCTTTTCCAAGCGATGGATTGCTTTTCTCCTGGAAATTTTGACAGCCAGTTCATAAGAAAAAGAAAATGGACAAAAAACCAGATGTCATATTTTTACTCTTCCAGAGTGACATGGAAAATGGGATTTACAGATGTCCTATGTACTGATACCATTGTGCTCTCAAAGCCCTGTGCTCCCCTGTGGGCTTTTACCATTCCCTCTGAATATATCACTACTTCTGGTGAAATCTGCTGAACACTTGGGCTATTGTCTAGCAGATTCCTTTGCACTCTTCTGCTACAGCTGTCTCTTGAATGGGCTATATAGCTCTTTATGATTTTCTGTTTCTCAGCGACCTTCTGGAGATGGTCTTATCCCCTGGAGCAGAACAATCTACTTCGATGATACAAAGCTCTTTTAGGATCTCCTGGGTTTATCAGATCAGATTTCCACTAATTTTTGGCCTGGGCCAAACCTGGGCTCTCCAACATGGCGCCAGTGCATACCAATGGGCCCATGGACACCACTCTTGGTACCTGCCAGGCTCCCTGCCCCTCCTGGATTTTAGTTTTAGATATTTAAATTTGAAAAATATTCCTTAACTGGGTGGCTAGCATGCTACAAAAGGACATGCTAGCCTCCAGCCACAGAATCCGCACATGTGCCACAATCCATTGGCTCTGGTGCACATCTGTGCTCCTATTCTATGTTTAATTGCATGATCTTATTGCGGGTCACTCCACTAATTACTAGGAAGGGTGGTGAGACCTGCCAGATCCCACAGCAGAGTAGAAGCCTGGATCTTTCCCACTTCTTTTCCTGCCTTTTGGTAATGCATGAGATGGTCTTGATTTATTATTCTACACCTTTGAAGAGCCTTGCCTTTCATTCTGAAGCTTCTTTTTATTGGTTTGAAATTCCCACATTGCTTAACAGCTTAAGCAGCAGAGGGTACACAATAAGGTAACTGGAGAGTGCATGCATTTTGAGATTCCTTGAGCGCATTGTTCAAGGCCAAGCAGTCGGTACCGCAGCTCTATCATAAAGGTTCTTTGGAACCTTTGGTTCTTTAGGTAGAAGCCATGAAAAGCATTCCTGGAATAAAATAAAGATCTCAAGAGCATCCAAGGGGAAAATATTAAAATCAGTATAATTTGTCTGCAAAGGGTGCAACATTCATCACTCAAATATGTAAAGCCTCATTCAATATTTTCCTCGTCTTGCTTCCCTAGACATTTAAACAAGTTTGGGGAAATCATGGCTCTTCCATGCATTTTAAACTAAATGTGCCTCTATCTGTTTCAAACTACAGGTCCTACACTCTAGCTTTTTCATCTGCAGACTACTGTGAGACCTCTCTCTCTCTCTCTCCCTCTCTCTCTCTCTCTCTCTCTCTCTCTCTCTCTCTCTCTCATACAGACAGATAGTCTGATAATCCATACAAAATCTTTTAACAGTGATCTGAAGATTTATTTAACCCTCGCACAACCCCCGCCGTTCAGTTTTGAATGACAAGACTAGCCATGGCGGTGGCTTGACTATTCAAAAACTGTTTAAACAAACTATTGTGGGCAGTGGTGATCATGCAAACTGGGTCATCAATAATGAGAGAATAAAGAAGATGAGAAGGAAAATGATACAATTTTCTATTAGGATGCTGCAATTTTCTTTTTATGATGCCACAAATGTGGTATCTTGGATCAGCAGGCAAGGCTTTCTCTCCTCATATATAAACCCATCTCCCATATTTCTTGTGAGGCAGCGGAAACTGCCAAAGCTACAGAGCTGTGCCTTTGCACTGCATTTTCCTGAGATTCCACGGTATATGCATTTTCAAAGAGGTTTGAACCTCATCAAAGAGCTGGTTGCACTGCCAGCTTTGACAATGCTGATTACCTGTTAAGGGGGAAGAGTTGCCCAAAAGCAGGGGACCATTACTGTCAAATCTGACAAAAATTCCCATCATTTCAGTGATGCAGAAGTCCTGGACGTGCTCACAAATGTTCCTGGTTAGTGGATGGATAGAACAACTTTTGCCATCAACAGGACCAAATTGGGCTATCCATACATGGGTCTCTCTCACTAGATCAGGGGAGTTTATGTTGTGCAAATGCTCTGTGTTTGATGGCACTTTCTAGTATGGACTATGTAGGTTGATCTCTCCCCTACCTCTCTGTGTGGGAGGAATGGGGTGGGATGGGTGGATGGATGGACCTGTGGCAGAGATCAGCTTACAAAACTTTTTGGTTTTTATATGAGTCTATGGAAGTAAGATACATTGATCTGAATAGAACTTGCTTCCAAGTGATTGTGCTTAGAATCACAGCCCTAATTATTTTCACGTGCTGAAGAATTTAACAGCCATTATTCAGACAATTTATTAGCTCTTCTACAGTTAATGTTTTGCCAACAAATTTTATATATCCTGAGTTGTGGTTCAGTAGTCTTCTCTCTGATGGACGTACAGTGCCTGTTTAAACTAATGAGATATAGTTCATCCTGTGTAATCAAAAGAAAACATCTTTGGCTTACTTATCTTCTCAAACAACATTCAAATACATGAGGTAATATACTTGAAAAATGGGTCTTACCCACAATCAATAGTGTCTTTAGGGCACTATCGTATTTAGCCCTAGTGCTAACATAAATTGCATTGTGCTACTGGAAACTTCCTCTAATGCAACACCAATAGCATTTGCTAGTGCAAATTTTTCCTGTTGCACCAGCAAATGGTATTGACATTGAACTAGAGGTAGCTTGCACTAATGCAACATAATTTACTGTAGTGCTAGTGTTGCATAGGATATTGCCAACTATATCCATAACCATAGACACACTTTTCACACATTATAGTGAACGTATAGAGGAGTGAGGAGAGAGTGGCTCTTTTGCATCACCCAAACGATAGGACAAAAGTGGGCACAGATTTGCATCAAATGTACATGTGCTAATTTATATGTATAGATGCTAATTTAGAAATAATTACTTTAATTTAACTAGAAATACAGTACATCTCAACATACTGGGAAGACTATGACCAGGTAACCATGTGCCTGCTCAGTCTGCTGTCTAGGTGCTCACTGTTGATGGGCAACTTCATGGTCCAGCATTCCCTTCTTCGGGTTCTTTATCTTTAAATCAGATTTGGACTGGACAGTCCTTTAGATAGAGGATGCCTTCAAAGAGAGGACTGTTCTCTGCCAGCCTTTCAAATAGAGAAAAGCATAAAGGTTTATTCTGTCCAAAGATTCATAGGACATCAAAAGTTAGGTTCAGTAAAGTCTTCATTGGGGTCAGTGCAATTCTCCCTCCCTCCCTCCCCTGAGCACAGAGGGTGGGGGTGGGAGAGACCTGCTTTTGAAAGAAATTCTTATAGAGAAGGGTTTTCAAAAAGCTAAACAGTAGGGGGGAAATCACATCCCACTAATTGTTTCTCTGATAAGCACCTAATAAGAGAGAGAAAGAAAGAGAGAGAGACTGAATCCTGGAGAAATGTTGTTTATTTGTTTTTTGTTTTTTAAAGCAGTCTGTGAAGAAGGAAAACAAAAACTTAAATTAATTTGCCCCAAACAAAAGGTTTGCTGTGAATCTCTTTTATAAGAACAAACCTTTCCCCTTAGAACCACTTTGAGACTTGGGCAGGATCTACACTACTGCTTTGAAACGGTTTATAACAGTAGTGACAATGGTTGGGGCCTAGGACACACTTCAAAGTGTCATATCCTGCTTGGCATAGTTTTCCAATATTGCTCTCTGTTTGTCCCTACTTGGGTGGGACCTAGCCTCTTACAACTACACTAGTTCTCCTAGGTGCTGCAATAACCTTCCCTTGTGGGTGCATGAATGAACTAACTGCCCCCCTCACAGCAGCGGTGTACTAATGCATCCCTGTCTCTCCCCACTCCACTCCAGGCTTAAGAGAATTTGGCCATCACTGGTCTAAGAATAAAGGCACTGTGTGCTGTGACTCAAGAATTGTGAGTCATTTGAATACTTGCACACGTTATAGTTTGAGCCTGAGGTTAAATTTCATTTCATGCCAACCATTTTGTTCATTTTTCATCTCTATGCAAAGCACTGTTAATAAATAAAGCAAAGCAAAAACGGGAGGGGGGCAGGGGATATATGGTCATCTAGAGGATAGTTCTGTGCCTACAATGTACTGTCTATAAAATACCTCTAGGTTGTGCAGTTTTCACTTTTACAATGCAATCCCACGCAGTAAGTTCCACTACATTTGTTGGGACTTGCTCTCAGTTTAATGGGTTTAGGATTGACCAATGCAGCATAGAAGGCTGAATAAAGAAGCATAAGGTGCTGCTTACAGAGAGATAGATGAACTCAATTTTATGACTATGTATAGGATATGTATGGGATATGTATAGCCCATACATGTATATGTGTATGTATGGGATATGTGTGTGTGTGTGTGTGTGTGTGTGTGTGTGTATATATATATATATATATATATATATATATAATCAGGCTGGGAATTGTGCCAAGAAGCATGAGATATCCTGCCATTTCTGAACTAAAGCCTGAATGTTACAATTGCAAGATAGTTTGCAAATAAACCCATAATATAGTCATTCAAACAGTTTTTATTATATACATGAAAACACTCTCTCCCTACCTCACTTTTCTGTGCAGAAGAAACAAGTGCTTCTCAAACTAGAAAAACAGACTAAACACAGACACCACAGCATGGCCAATTAGCCAGTTTTCTGAGCAATCGAGTCAGGTTGAGTAATTCTAGAAATGCTTCATATTGCATATAGATATCTAGATATCATTCTTTCTAATGCTGAACTTGGTGGTCTATGCCTGTCATTTGCGCAGTGAAACAGAGCTTCCCATGAACAAGGCAGTGGTTTCTGAATACTTAGGAGATACTCTACGTATGCAGAATAAAAAGGAGTGTATTTTTTTTTTAGGAAGAGAGTAAAAATGCCCCAAAGAGTCTATGAGGACAAAACAAGTTTATTGTCCTCTAGAAGCATAGTATGTTGAGGGTGTATAAATTCAGGTTAACATTTTTATTGAAATATAATTAAAATCTAATTAAACTGATATAAAACTCAGTAAAATGTGCAACTCTCTACTAGAATTGCAGACTTTGCTCCCCTCCCTTTACTCTGGGGAGGGGCTGTAGCTCAGTGGTAGAGTCCTGCTTTGCATGCAGAAGGTTCCAGGTGTGATCCACGACATTTCCAGATAGGGCAAGAAAAAGTCCTGCCTGAAAACCTGTTTTTAACTGTTTTTATGTATTTCGCCTTGGTGGGGGGCTACTGCCATGAAAGGCAGCAAAGAAATGTTTTAAATGAATAAATAAATAACACTTGGGAGAGCCGCTGCTAGTTGGTGTCGACAATACTGGGCTAGATGGACCAACGGTCTGATTTAGTATAAGGCCTAGTTCCTGTGTTACCAGCATCACATTTCCCACTCCCAAGAGTCAGTCCAGATGGAAAGACTATTGAGCCAGTGCACACAAAATGGCTGCCACATGGAACCCATTTTAAATGGCTGCTCTTGGTGTCAGTGTCTACACAACCATTTATGTTTGTAGTATGAAGTAAGGGTATTTCCTTCATGCTGTATATGAAAGGACTGTTATTTCCTTGTTATATTTGGCAATTTCAATGATGATGTAATCTAGGCTGACCATCTGAAAAGGAGGACAGGGCTCATATAACTTTAACAGTTGTAGAGAAAAGGGAATTTCAGCAGGTGTCATTTGTATGCAATTAGTTCCTGGTGAAATTCCTTCTTCATCACAACTGTTAAAGGTGCAGGCACTATACTAGAGTGACCATATACAAAAGAAGGCAGGACTCTGGAACTTTAATTGTAATAAACACAAATTGTATTAGTAAAAAAAGTATTATGTGATATTTTGGCAATGAATTATATTACTGATTTATGATAAACATATGGCATTGGCATCTGAAGGAATTGTTCTTTCCTTATTGTTTATTAGATCTTATCTTAAACATTTATTTTACTAGAGTGAATAACGTATAATCTTATAAACAGGACTGGGTAAAAGTCCGTACTTTACAGTTGTATGCCAAGGCATTTTCATTAGTAGTATATATCACTGCAACATTTTGTAAAGGACTGCAGTGATGTGAGGCAAATGTTCTGCTCTGGAAACAAACACCAGAGAAAGCCTTTTAAAGCTGCACCTTCATGTCTTTCACACTGTTTTGGAAAGATGCTGATTGGGCATAGACTTTGGCACTTTTTGCAAAGGAGTTTGAGTCCTATTGTTCAAAGTAGCTACTAAGAATACCTACATACACTTAAGAATGTCAGAAGCAGACTTATACCGAATCTGACAATTGGTGCATCTAGTCCAGTATTGTCAACACTGACTGGCGGAGGCTCTATCCAGGATTTTGGACAGGAGTTTTTCCCAGCTTCACCTGGAAATGCCGGAGATTGAACCTGGACTTTCTACATGCAACATATGTGCTCTATGACTGAGCCCCTCCCCCTCCCCAATGTACTAAAATAGGTTATAGGTGGTATCCAAGATAAGGCTAGAGAAAAATTATAAGAGGTGATGGTGTCCTGACAGCAATTGCACAAGCCCTAGTAGAAGAACTAGTACAACTAGCACAAACCACACCCAGCATCATGCAGACATCAGGAATGGTGAAATGGTTTGTGCAAGAGCTTACACAAGCAAAATTGGAGTATTGGATTTGACACTTGGGCAAGGATGAAAATGGGGTTTCTGTAAGTAGCAGAACCATTGCGGAATGATTCCATTGGATACAACCCACTGTGTACTGAGTGGAAACTTTTCACATGGGATGTTTTCCCCCTTCTCTTGCTCTAAATAGGTAACACCCTGGAGACTTCCCTGTAAAACGGGTGCAGAACCTCTTTTGACTTGAAAGCCGAATTCCTTTCCGGAGAGGCCCTCGGAGGCTGCTTTCCAGTGGTGGGCGGGGCTACAGACAAAAGGGGTGGGGCCAAAATACCAGCACATTTTAGTTTAATGCTCTTACTGCCAGTAACTTAGATTTAGTAGAAACATTTATCACATATCTGACCCGACAATCATATGGATGGCAAATACTTTCTAACTATGGATTTATTTGAAAAACTAAATGATTAAACTGATAATGGTTGCTGTAGTTATTTTTCCTTTTCTTTAGTTATATTTTCAGTTATATTGATATATTAGGTTGAATGTATACTTATGATTTAATGCACAATAAAAATAAAATTATAAGAAAAGAAAAAGAAGGACAAACATTTCAGTGCTTTAGGATGGGGGAGGGGAAACCTGTAACTCTGCTGCAATTCACACCAGAACTTCCAAAATATTTAAGGCAAAGTGATTTCATCTTACTTATCTTATATCTTAGCTATCCCCAACATGGTTTGCTTGGCTTGTTCCTAAATCTGACACTGGCTCCATGGCACAAGTTGACTTCTGGATGAATCCCTTTCCAATGGGCACTAGGGCTTTTCTGCAGATGCGGGTCACTCCGTTTTATGCAGAGTTCTGCAAATACTATTGTAAGCACACGATTTGAACGTTCTGTTCTCGAGCTTGGTTCTTCTCCATGCAGCATGTTTTTGATATAGAACAGAAAGCTCAGTCTTACATCTTTCCAGTCTATTGGGAGGATATTACAGATACAACCTTGAAGCAGGAAAATGCTGGCCCTATTTTGGCTACATTTTCTTCCCAAATATTTCTGCAATCTATATAACAACGACAAAAAAGTAGTCTCTGCATAATTACTTTTACTTTCTTTGTTTATGTCTTTTGCTAAATACACAATATAATTATCCACTTGAAAAGCTGCTGGTACTTGGATGCAACATGCGTGTTGATATTCACTTCTGTTTAGTTAATTGTCTTGTGTTTGGACTGGCTACAAGAGGCAGATGATATTTGGCCTGAAAACATTATGTGCATCTGAAAGATTCATTATCTCTTCACTGTATGGTTTGTTTTTGTTTTGGGTGGGTATTTTTTTCCCCATCTTGTCACAAGACATTATGTTATTTTATCCCAGCGGCTTGACTGCAATGCTAACTTATGCAGTGCCACATTGGAATTTGGAAATCTTTTCCTTTTTTTTCTAGATACGTGCATGTTTGCCATGACAGATCATCTGGCAGGATTTTCAGATGGGATAGCTTGATAGTGCTTTTGCGAGAATGTGTTTGCTGATGTATAAACAACTTTCAAGTTTTCACCGAGAATAATCAGTCTGTTCCAAATGAATCAAAATCAAAACAAAACCATATTCACAGCAACAGTGAATGGTTGGGCAAAATGTCATGCAGAAGAACTTTTTCTGCCTGATTAGGGACTTCAGCTTCCCTCACCAATCAAAAGAGGCTGTAGCCCAGCTTTCCCTGAACTCATGTCCTTCAGATGTTTTAGACTTCAACTCCCATCAGTCCCTGCCAGAAGACCAATGGTCAGGAATCTTGGGAGTTATAGCCAAAACATCTGTAAGGCACCAGGTTGGGGAACTGCAGGTGCTTGTAGTCTTTTCACCACCCCTACCTTCTGCTTATAAGGTCCATCCATCATACAATAGATAAAACAATAGAGAGCCAGTGTGGTGTAGTGGCTAGAGTGTTGGACTGGGAGTCAGGAGATCCAAGTTCTAATCCCCATTCGGCCATTGAAGCTCACTGGATGACTTTGGGCCAGTCACAGACTCTCAGCCCAACCTACCTCACAGGGTTGTTTTTGTGAGGATAAATGGAGGGGAGGAGGATTATGTATGTCATTTTGGGTTCCTTGGAGGAAAAAAGGCAGGATATAAATGTAATGATAAATATATATATAAATAAAAGAAAAGTAAATACATATATTTCTTAATCACAGGTTCATTTGAGATTATTATTTTATATTTTCAATCCAACCAATAACTAATGTTCTATACAAACAAGCTAAACGACTAAAATGCCAGACAAAGTTAAAATACAAAATACAATATAGATATTTAAAAGAATAAAATATAATACAAAACAATAAAATAAAATTATCAAAGGGCTGGAACAATTCTCCTACGAAGAAAAGTTACAATAGCTGGGATTGTGTAGCTTGAAAAAATGATGAGTAATGATAGAGATGTGCCAAATTATGCATGGTGTGAAGAATGTGGATAGGGAGACATTTTTCTCCTTCTCTCAGAATACTAAATTCTAGGTTATCCCATGAAGCTGATTGGTGGGAGATTCCGGACAGGTAATAATAAGTGCTGATGGCCACCAATTTGGATGGCTAAAGACTGGTAACTTTGAGGCTCGACTTCTGCAATGCACTGTACATAGGGCTACCTTTGTGCCTAGTCCGGAAACTCCAACTAGTTCAAAGTATGGGAGCCAGGTTGGTCATTGGTACACCTAGGGGTGACCATATTACATCAATTTTAAAATCTCTTCACTGGCTGCCAATTACTTTCTGGGAGAGGTACAAAGTGTTGGTTGTTACCTTTAAAGCCCTACATGGTTTGAGTCCAGGTTACCTGCGGGATCACCTTCTCCCATACAATCCGCCCTGCATGCTCAGGTCCTCTGAGAAGAACCTACTTCAGTCAGTGAAAACTAGGTTGACAGGTATTATCCAGAGGACCTTCACTTCTGCCGCTCCCAGACTGTGGAATGGCCTGCCGGAGGAGACTTGTCAACTTAACAGTCTTTTAGAATTTAAGAAAGCTATAAAGACTAATCTCTTCTGGCAGGCATATCCAGTGGAATTTTAGGATGCTTTTAGGATGTTTTATTGCTATTTTAATAATGTATATCATGTTTTTAATCAGTTTTATGTATTTTATCATATTTTATATTTACTGTTGTTCCCTGCCTTGATCCAAATGGAGAGGCGGGTAAGAAATAAATTTATTAGTATTATTTATTTATTTATTTATTTATTACATTTGTATACCGCCCCATAGCCGAAGCTCTCTGGGTGGTTTACATAGGATTAAAAGCAATTAAAAACAATATACAAAAATTAAAACAGCAAAAACATACAACATACACACAATCTGTGCATTTAAAACCACTACAATGCTTCAAAAAGCTACAAAAATAAAACAAAACAATCCCAGGCTCCTCAGATATTGCCACATGCCTGAGAGAAGAGGAAAGTCTTGACCTGGCGCCGAAATGATAACAATGTTGGCGCCAGGTGGGCCTCATCAGGGAGATCGTTCCACAATTGGGGCGCCACCACAGAGAAGGCCCTCTCTCTTGTTGCTGACCTCCGAGCTTCCCTCGGAGGAGGCACTCGGAGGAGGGCCTTCGATGTTGAACGTAGTGTTCATAGTTTCCTAGCAACATACACCAGTTGCTAGGAAACATGGGCAGGAGAGTGCGCTTTCACTCATGTTCTGCTTGTGGGCTTCTCCAGGCAGTTAGTTGTCCACTGGGTAAACAGAATGCTGCACTAGATGGACCTTTGGTCTGATCCAGCATGGCTTTTGTCATGTATTTGTCCCCAATGCAAAACAAAGAGCACAGGGATTGAGGTCTCTTAACATGTCAGGGAGAAAAGCCTTAACAAGGCTAAATCCTGACATCTGTACTATCCTGGACCAAGACTCACCCCTTGAATATACCAAGTAGGAATAAATGGGAAGACCATAGGTCAGTGGCTGAGCACATGCTTTGCATGCAGAAGGTTGCTGGTTCAATCCCCATCATCTCCAATAGGGCTGGGTAAGTCTTCTATCTGAAGCCCTGTAATGCTGCTGCCAATCAGGGAAAAGCAGACAATATTGAACTAGACAGACCAGTATTTTGATTTGGTATTAGGCAGCTTTCTATTAGGGGAAGGACTGGCACAGGCTTGCCATGTAAGAGGTCCCAGGTTCAATCTCTCACATCTCCAGAGCAGGCTAGAAAAGACTCCTGCCAGAAACCCAGGAGAGCTATCGCCAGCCATGGGAGACAATACTGAGCTGGATGGACCAGTGATATAAGGGAGCTTCCTTCCTTCCTGTGTTTGAAAGTGTGCTAAAGCTGGTGCAAAGGGGATTTCTTTCCTCACAGAGTAATTGCAGACAATCCCCTCACTTTGCAGGTCAATGAGAAGGGTTTTGATTAAAACAGTATTTGTGTGTGTGTGTGTGTGTGTGTGTGTGTGTTGGGGGGTCATTTTCAATTTCTTTATTATCAAGAAAGCATTTCTGGGCTGAGTTGAAAGTTCAAATTTTCAAATGTTTTGTCAGACTTTGGGAAGAGGGGAGGTGAAAAGGGGAACAAATCAGGAATAATGGGGGGATGTTAGGAGGTGGTGGCAACAGAGTTCCTCTCAGAGGTTAGTATCCAGGGGTCACTATTTCTTCTCCAGATATATATATTATATTCCATGGTGTTCTGGGTGGAAATTGCAGCCTTCCCCCCTCTCTTTCATACACACACAAATTTATGTCCCACCTTACTGCCAAAAATATGGACCTCAAAGTGGTTAACAATAATACAATACAAATTAAAACAATCTTGATTGAAACATAAAGAACACAAATTAATTGTAAACTCAGCAATAAAAATAAATAAACAGCATATATTGCCGATATTGATGCAGACTGCTGAGAGAGACTCTGTCACCAGCAGGGATAGGTTCATCCCCCTCCCTCGCCCCAAATTCCCATTGAAAACATGCAGCAAGGGGAGGAGGCATTTCAGCACTGGCCTATGTTTTTTCTGTGCTTCCTATAAGCATTAGAAATCACTACAGATCCCTTACAAAGCTTGGAAATTTGCCAGAGCTGTGCCTTGCAGGGTAGCTTAAAGTCAGCCCTTGGGGCTTTTGCACTGCTCCATCTGAGCAGAGGTGCAATTAGGCTTTATGACTTGGAGGAAAATCAGAGAAACGCTTTCGATGTCTGTGCTGTTCCAATACAGATTCTCTCTCAATGAATATGCAGATTTTTGACACAAACACTGAAAAAATGAACATTTGGTTGAGCTCCAAGAATTTCACCATCAGTGGATGATATTCCAGACTTCAGCCCAGGCAAACAAGGGGCCTCCAGAAGTTATTGGATTACAACTCCCATCATCCCTGGCCATTGGCCCGGGACAATGGGAATTGAAAACCAACTTCATCTGAAGGGTTGCAGGTTCCCACCTCTGCCTTAGCTGCAACGTCTTCTGGCTCAGCAACAAGCAACGAAGACTATGAAGCTACTGATGTTTTAGTGTATGCAATTAAAGTGGGTATTCAAAAAATAATACCAAGGGAAGTAAATGCCAAACAGATGAGCTTAGCTCGTTGACTTTAAAATGAAATCTTTTTAAATTGAAACATTCCTCTTTAGAGAACAGCAGAAATGTATTA
Source organism: Anniella stebbinsi (assembly GCA_029215795.1). NCBI lineage: Eukaryota > Metazoa > Chordata > Lepidosauria > Squamata > Anniellidae > Anniella > Anniella stebbinsi. The sequence continues at coordinate 196,957,950 of JARDYH010000003.1, forward strand.
GCTCATAATATTGGCCTTCCCTATACCTAAGATGGTATTTGCACAGGCTTTTTTCATTGCTAGCATAATTAACTAATAAATTTAAAGCTAAAAAAAGAGAGAGCAGGTATTCATCTTTAACAAAATTACAATTCTACAAACAACCAAGGGAACATTTGGGCGGCAATCATATACACACTTTTTGGCAGCATTTGGAAGACACGATAATCAAGGGGGGGGGGAACAATCGCCCATTGTGTTAATTATCATGTCGTCCGAATGCTGCTAATAATCTACTGTCCATTGCCTCTTCCCCCCCTCCGTTGCCTAAAATGTCATCCAAATGTTGCCGATAAGCAACACAACGGACGATTATTTCCCCCCTCCTCCATTGATTATTGTGTCATCCGAAACAGGCCTTCGAGTAGACATGTATAGGTTGTGCTGTTAGTCTAATCTAAAGGCAGTGCATGTTCTACCACTTTGGAAATGTTTGCCCCAGGAAGGACACGGCACAATCTCCTTAGATGGCATGTTCTGTTGTTCAGCTGCTCTTTCAGAATAATCCTATTGATGTCTGTTCACTCAGCTCAATGGAATTTACACCCACCTAAGTATGTACATAGAATCATACCCTTAAAACTAATAAAATGCTCCATATATATATATATATATATATATATATTTGTATATTTTAAAACCATTGATTCTTGGTGCCAATTCAAATGGGCAGACATAATAATATAGTTTGCCCTAGGAAATGTTCAGACAACAGCCACCACAAGAACATCCAATGCATGGCTAGGGCAGGATCTACACTACAGCTTTAAAATGCTTTATAACAGTAGTGACAACTGTTGGGGCCCAGGACACACTCCATATACCATTTCCAAACTGTTTTCAAAGTGTCATATCCTGCTTGGTGTAGATCTACTTCCTGTTAAGCCAGCATTTCATGTGCAGGGTGTTCCTTACTTGGCAGTGGATGCATACATGAGATTTTACACCTGAAATCTGAAGTGGACATTAGGGCCAGCCCTAACATTAGGTAGGGTGAGGGAGCTGCCTCACATGACAGATGCTGAGGAGCAGAAGTGGTGGTGGCAGAACCTTAGGAGTCCTCCTGAGCCCCCTCCCTGGTCACACAGCCATTCCCACTCACCTCAGCTTGTACCCTGGTGGTGCTGTTGTTCCTTTGTTGCCGGCCTGGGCTGGTTGGCTCTCTCAATGAGTCACCTGTTTCCAACGTGTCACAGTCAGAGCACCGTTGGGAAAGATGCTTGATCAAGAGAGCAGGCAGAGAGGTGGACAGCCCAAGCCAGGCACTCCATCAGTCCCCAATGCGTCCCCATGCATTGCTTTATTCCTGGGACACCTACTGATGCTTCCGTTGCCACACTGTAGTGATCACTTGACTGCAATTAGCATGTGCCAGGCAGTTCATTGGTGGCAAGATCTTGGAAGACAGAACTGTGTGAGCCATGCAGCCCTGGTGCCATGGAGGACTCTGTCCCATTGTCAGTGCTGAAATAGGAATCAGCTGCCAGAAGAATGGGAGGGGGCACAGCATTTTGTAGCGGTGTGCTCTGTGCCCCAGAATTATCTGATAACCGTGAACATCCGCAGTGTATTTGATCTTCCAGGGTGGGGACTGGCTGCTTCTAAACTAATCAAATCATTTCAGAGCAGAGAGACACCCAATCGGAGCTTCTAACGTCTCCTAAATTATTCAACCATTTTGTGTGTGTGGTGTGTCTAATTGAAAACTTCCCAATAAGGAACATGGGGTGATGGGGTGGAGTAGTTTTGATAACGGATAATTGATATAATAATAATAATAATAATAATAATAATAATAATAATAATAATAATATATTTATCACCCGCCTCTCCCAACGGATCGAGGTGGGGAACAACACCAAACACAAAATACAAAAACTGATTAAAAGCAGATAAAACCAGTACATCATTAAAACACCAATATTGACATCTGTGGCTAACCAGTTAGGAATTGCCACAGCGCTGTCCATGACCATGTTCTGTTCTCCTCCAATCGCAGTGTTTGGGAGAGGGAATGCCAATATTTTTTTCTCATAGTCCTTGATTCCGCACGCTCATTGCAGTTCTCAATCTTGTGGCATTCGTTTTGGTCAGAGAGAGAGAGAGAGAGAGAGTACACAGAGAGAGTACAGTGAGATAGCATTTGTTGTAAAGTGAGATATTATTGAATTTATTTAGGGGAGAGAGGGAGGGGGAGAGAGGGAGGGAGGGAGGGAGAGAGGGAGGGAGGGAGGGGGAGAGGGAGGGAGGGAGGGGGAGAGAGAGATTGAGAGATCTGTTGCATTGCAGAGATTTGTTTTGTTGTTTTCCTCTTATTCTTATTTCAAAATAGGAAAGACCCTCTTCCAGGAGAGGGTTAAGGTTCTGAAGCTTTTTCCTCCAATGTGCCTGCCCATCCCACCTTGTAGGGCTTGGTTGCATGTATTATTATTATTATTATTATTATTATTATTATTATTATTATTATTGTTTTCCCCTTAACAGTTTGAGGTGCTGTATCTTTCCTTTCTCTAAGTTGAGCCTTCCCAGCAGCACTTGGCTTCAAAATTACAAATGTCTTCTTGTACTTGTATGTTTGTGTGTTTTAGGGTTGTGCAGTTCACACAAGCAGTACACAATTAATAAAGCACACTTTGATAACATTCCATCATGAGGTGTGGGAAACACTGCTGGTGGTGGTTGTGGCCGTGTGGGGAGAGGGAGTGCAGGGCTGGTTGGTTGCGCATTTCTGCTCGGACTCATAAAAGTCAGCCACAGTGTGAAAGTGCTGCTGGGCTGGCATCATGAGTGAGCAAGCTTCTAAACCTGAGTCAGGCAGGCTATTTAAATAAACTATTACTCCTATTGGCTGGCTGGGCTTCCAGTGCAGGAGGGGCTTCTCCTCCAAGCCACATAGTCTCTTAAGGGGAAGCTGTTGTTGCCTTGACTCGACTTGCTTCAATGTGCCTGACCGACAGTGGGGGAAGGGGTGCCTCCTCCTCGTCCTGCAAGCCTCTTGTCTTCTCTGAGGATGGGCAAGCTGTGTGCTTCTGTTGTGGCATTTATTAATATATATTTACTTATTTATTACTGCGCTAAGTGCTTTTATCCCATTGCTTCATTTCCCTCTCCTTTGCCATACAAATCAAGGCAGGAAAGGTGCATGAGAGGAGGTTCATGTCAGGAGAGGCGTTCCATCAGGTATTGTGGTCCCAAGACATGTAAGGGGCTCCCCCTCACCCCATTCAGTAGAGTCTCTTGACTCACTGTGTTGCATTTTCAGGGGGGTGGAGGGGCTGTTGTGGAAAGAAGGGGTCGGGGAAGTCCATCTATGCAGTCGATCCAGCTCAAAACCGGATCCAACCCTTTACATTTGTTTGGGTTGAGTTTCATTTTGGTTTTAATCCAGCATCCGAGTCATTACCATACCAAATTCCTCTTCTGATGGAATGTGGCTTGATACCATTCTCCAATCTGCACTGCCTACCCTACACATTTGGAAAGAAGTCCCATAGACTTAGCAAAACATACTTATTTCCCAGTTATGTGGGGTAGTTAGAAGGGAAGTGTTTAAATGTTTGTTACTTATGTAGCTTAGGAGAAGTCATGCAGGACTAGGTGAAAAGTCTTGCTGAACCCAAGACTGTCTTCCTTTTGTCTAGTAAACAATTTCCTTTATCAAACACAGAAAACCAGGCTGGTCTCAACAAAACCACATTGATTGCTACTAATCATGGCTTTTTTGTCAAGATGCTTGCAAATTAACTGTTTTATTATTTGCTCTAACATCTTTGAGGGAGAGTAATCAGGCTAACTTGTTTATAGTTCCCAGCTGACCCATCTTTATTTAAAAATAGGTGCAATATACTTGCTTTGATTCATTCTTCTGGAATCAGACCAATCTTCCATTAATTCTCAAAGAGAACAGGCTGACAAAAAGTCCATCAGCATGATAAACTATGAGTGTTGTCTAACTTTCCCCTTAAAAGTCCTCCCCTCTTCCCTGTTTTTTTATTGTTTTCATCTCTGTCTCCTCTGTTGCATTGCCCTTCTTGATACCATTTACTTATTTCCTGCGATACTGTGACATTGGCCGACATTGGCCAGAGTCTCATGGACTCGGCAGCTAGCTTGTTAGGTCATTGATGGCTAATCTACAATGGGCCTGGCCATTGAGAGCCATTTTAAGGCCAAGAATCTGACCTCTGAGGCCACTGATGAGCAACATGTGTGAAATTAATGCCCTTCAGCTATGCCAACATCCCATGGACTTTTGAATGATGCTTTGAGGGTGCAAACTGGATGAATGCTCTCCAGAGGTGGTGTTTTGTTTTATGTTTTTTTTTATGGAAAGTAACTGATGTCACATGCTGCTAATAAGGTAGGATAATAGTTCTGAGATATACCCAGTGAACTCATTAGCAATCCTTGGGGAAAATGTTATCGGAGCCCCATTAACTTTAATTTGTACAGATTGCTCAAGTGTTCTCTGGAATGCTCCGTTATTGCCCTTTGCCCTTTCTCTTGCCTTTGTAAGTGTTGCTAGATGTCACATCCCAGGGTACTTGTTTTTTGTAAAGACTGAAATAAAGTTAATATTGATTAGTTCATTTGCACAGGTTTCCTGTAGTTGCTTGCTTGGCATGCTCTTTGAAGGGTGTTCCTGCATTCTGCTTAAGCACACTATGATTTGGCTTGCCTCCATTGATCTGAAGGAGCAGGATAAAAGATGCATACTTCTGCTTGCAGCAGGGGCCTAAAGTAGGTGATCTAGGTGACCATATGAAAAGGAGGACACAGCTCCAGTATCTTTAACAGTTGTACAGAGAAGGGAATTTCAGCAGGTGACATTTGTATGCGTGCAGCACCTGGTGAAATTCCCTCTTCATCACAACAATTGAAGCTGCAGGAGACCTACTCTCTTTTGTATCTGGTCATTCTAGTATAGCTAGGGCAGGGCTCCAGGTGCAGTATGCATAGAAATGACACCTGCTGAAATTCCCTTTTCTACTCATTTGTAAAAGATACAGGAGCTCTGTCCTCCTTTTCATATGGTCACACTAAAGTATTTTTATCATCTCTCCTCACCTGGTAGTTACAGTATAGGCTATTCCTAAGACAATTTCCCAACGCTCAGAAATAACTGCCAGTTCAATGAGCCATTAGCTATCTAAACTGGACATGCCCATTGTTTCAAAGGAATATTCAGTAATTCAAGGCAGCAGCATCTTTAAATTAATTGCATGAATTACTAGCATGATTGCCAACATGAATGGGTTCTTGAAATTAAATGTTCATACATATGTTGCACTTTAGAGATCAAGTTACAAATAAGGTTTAAAAAATCCCTACAATCTTTCAAGGGTAAAATACTTAACCAGATTTAAAACAACAGAATTTACTAATATCAACTGCAATAAAGGGATGATTCCCTATACAGGGTTACCTCTTGTCTATATGAACATTTACCTTCAAACTCCATCTGATTTCATTTTCTAAACTAATTTAGATTATAGGATCAAGAGCAGGTACTTTTCTTTCTTTCTTTTTGTTTGTTTATCTTAGTCTCCAAAGCGCCACTCTTCTGCAATCACTAATTGATTAGGATTATTATGGAGTTAATATGGGATTTCTGTGTGATCACAGTGTAACCTACAGCAGGAAGTTCAGCCCTGAACATCACTATTTATTTAATCCACCTCATATACAGGAAATATTATTTTCCTTAGACTAACACATGGAATATAAATATACTGAGAGGGCAACACATTCATTTCATATAACAGAATGAGGTTAGCAAATGTTTTTATTCTTAGAAGCTATTGTGTATCAGAATGTGGTTCCAAAAAGGTCTGCCCAGGACTCTGCTTGGCCTGCCACTCTGAATGTTCAAATAGGAGAATGCCGCACCAAGATGATTAGCAAGGAGAAATGCACTGCTTTCCTCAACAGCCTCAATCATCCTTCTATTTCAAAGATCCTTCTGATTTACAAATTAGCTGAGATTTGGTCTTGGCATATAGCTTTCAATTATCTTCAAATTAGTCAACATCCTAAAATAGGTGGCTGAGTTTTTGCAATTCAGAGATGAGTTGGAAAAAACTACCACAGCTCATCAACAACACTTAAAAAAAAAATCTGGGTTTCCCCCTCCCCTTTATTTAATATAATTTTAGAATTTGCTGAAGTAGAAATAATTATAGGGGAAGATTTTAATGGGCTGGTTAATCCTTTAATTGATTGACTGACTAAGAAAATTGTTAATCCATTATCAAATAGGGATTCTTTCTTCCTTCTTTTTTCCCCAAAGATGGAAGTTCTGCAACTAACACAATGCATGGAGGTTTTACATTATTAAACAAAAAGATTATAACTCTTTTTCTATCTCCTACCAAAGTTATTCAAGAATGTGTGTATTTTATTTTTTTAAAAAATAAATCAGCTAATGAGCCCAGCCATAATTACTGTTAGGTGGTTTTTTAAAAATGTAAATTTACCCAGATGAAATACAATAATAAAAAGTTGAACGCTGCCCCAGAATCAACATTCTACCCTGTTAGATTCAGACAGACACATTTCTCCTTTAAAGCAGGATTAAAACATATTTACAGCTGAGTTAGCGAACGTATGGGCTGGAATTGTGAGCAAAGACATTCATTGTGACCAAACATGATTGGTTTGGGGAGAGTTGCCAAACGTGTGTTGGTTATTTTCCCAGGGTGGTTGTAGTCTGCAGGCGCTTCGGGTGGAGAACAGTCTTGCTTTTGTTCCCGTGGCCTGGCTATTGAGAGAGACAAGTGGCTATCCCTTTGGTGCTCTTCCATTCACCTAAGTCAAAATCCTTGCCAGTTTCTCCCAATCCGTGTTGGGATAAGTTGTTGGTATTCCAGCTGCAGGGCAGTTTTCTGCAGCCGTATAAGTAACCCCAGAGTCCTGGGCTGGCACTTGTGGTGCTGGCCATGGTACTAAAACTGCTCCTGACCCAGCTACGTGTCTCAACTTGGGCCTCCTCACCGGAACGGTCACCCAGAACAGATGGCGAAATACCAGATGGAGCAGAACACCATCATTTATTGAGGCATTTTTTATTTTTGTTTTGGCTTGCTAGGCTGAATTATCGAAATGCATTTGAGTCTAGCAGCTATGTTTGAGTGTTTATTTCTGCTGCATGTGCCTCTATTTTAATATTGTATTTTTCATGAAATTGTTAATGTGATCTGCCATTTCGCTGTTGCCATCTGCCCTTGAGTATTGTGATTGCAATAGAAGGGCATGGTACTAATTATCTTAATAAATAAACTCTCCCACTGATTGCTGCTCCAGTACCTGTGTTTAGGGGTTCATCTGTTGGAGACATTATGCAGTCATTGCAACAGTCATTACACATCCACTGTAGGGAATTGATTTGGAACTCTATATGCTGTTTCTGTTTGTTCTGCTCCATGTGTTGTGGCTCCTTGGCTGTTGGCTGCTTGTTGGAAGTGCCCTCTTTTTGCAATGTGGATCATTTCCAAGTTCCAACTTGTATGGGAGGGGGAGAGCACAATGACATCACCTCCTGCCTCGATATATGTATATTCTTGTTTTACCTGTCATCTGTATTCCCTGGCTGTGGATTATAGACTCCTGCTGGAATACTGTGGCTGATCACAGCTAGTTGAAACATTATCCTCTATTGTGGCCTAGCAGACAGAGAAAAGATAGGTAGGCAGAGCTGTTTTCATCCAGCTTTTCTCAAACTAGCATTCTGCAGATGTGTTGGACTACAGTGCTGGGAATGATAGTTAGGGATGTACAGAGCTTGTAAAATCCATTCTGTCTGCATTTGACAGATTGTCAGGTGTCTTTCGTTCCACCATCTGCTCATTGATGGAATTAGATTTTTCCCAATTTCCCAAACTTGCACATATTTGCACTTGCACATATTCACGCTTATGCAAATCCCCTCCCTCAAGTGTGCATTTTCAAGCTTTAGCTTTTGGGGGAAGATGCACATGTTCAGCCAGTGCTTTTTTAGTTTATATATTTTTCCTACAACTAAATTTGTGTAAAATTCCGGAAACCCCAGTGTATAAGTCTGCAGAATTCATACAATTCTGGAAAAGTTGCTCCACTGTGGAATCTGTGGATCAGATTTATAGAAAGTCAAACTTATTTAATTCTGCAGTGAATTTCATTGTCATCCCTATTTGCAGTCCAGCACAACTGGATGTGACCACGTTGGGAAAGGCTGTTTTAGCTTCCCCATTTACTTCAGCGAGAGTGTTTTAGCGTACCCCTTTAGCAGGCATAATACGACAAGTCTGTCTTTGATGGAGTCACAGTTCCCACAAAGGGAGAGATACGCATTTGGAGGTGCTCCTGGAGTCAACACTTTCAATGGGGCACAGGTAGACTGGTCCCTCAGCTGCAGCCCTATCTGAAGGAAGAAGACCTCAGCACAGTGACCTCAGCATGTGCTGGACATCCAGGATGGATTGCTGTAATGTCCTCTTTGTGGGGCTGCCTTTCAAGACAGTTCAGAAACATCATGTTGTAAAGATTGTGTCAGCAAGAACACTTGTAGGGGCGAAGCATTCCAAACACAGAATACCAATTCCACAGCAATTTCCACAATTCCAGGCACCCCTGGTTGCAAATTGTTATGATTGTACCATGATAAGGAGTTCTGCTGAGCGAGTTGGCAAAAGATCATCTGGCACCTGTGTGATCCTGTATCACTTTTTTTTTGTTTCCACCAGGCCCAATTTAAAGTGCTGCAATGCCTTTAAAGCCAGAAAGAAACATTAAAAATAAACAAGATATAACATCTATACACCTTTGGCAGCTGTTTCATAAATTCAGCTGCTATCTGATGTACACGGTTGTATAAACAGAGCCTAAACCCTTAATAATGTGAAAAAAATGCTTTTTTGTAACAATATTTTTACAGAACCCCCCATGCATTCACTAGCCTTGCAAATTAGTAAGGAAATGCACTAGGTCATTGGAAGGACCCTCTTGACCTGAATGAGCCTACCTGGGCTTTCTTATCGGCAACTAAGGCCCTGCTTTCTGGCCCGCAGATAACAAATGTTAGGTTCAGGGGAGAGGCCTTTTCAGGGTGACTTTACACTTTCAGAATTCTTTTCCAGAGGAAATTCATGATGCCCTTGGAAACCTTTTTTTAAAAAACACACATTTTTATTTCAGTCTGCTTTTTATTAATTAATTTGTGTATTGTGGCTTTACTTGGATGCTTTATTTTTTCATTTGTGGTTTTTATTAAATTTGTGGGAGTCTAAATTTCACTCTGCACAGCTATTTCCTCAGTTCTGCTCAATTTTACCACCTACACAGGTAGAGTTCCCCCCCACGCAGCCTGGCAGTACCTACAATGACATATCTTTGAGCTCTCCCCATACCAGGGGTCTTAGGAATGATTTTGTACCTCCCAGCAAGTGTAACTTGGGGAGAGGCTCATCCTGTAAATTTCTTTTTAAACCTTTATTGCCAATAAATAAATAAATAAATAAAGATTCTTGGCTGAAGACCAGCTCAGTGGGCCTTTCTCTGTTTTTGCTGCATTTAGCTGTTTTGTAAGAGAGAAAAAAACATACCCACTTTGATGAATCACAGCAGCTGAGGTACCTGTAGTGAAGTTTAACAAATTGTTTGCGAATGCTCAGATCACAGAAATGTTAGTTCATTTAATTTGTAATGAAGCCATACTTGTCGTGATCTTTGGCCAAGTTGCCATACATGATTGGGGTTTCTTTCTTTTCTTTTCTTTTAACTTCGGAGTGTTTATCCATAGCAGGCTCTTCTCTTTAACTTGCCTTGAAGCATTGTTCAGGTTCTGCAGTGCTGGAGTAGTTAGTGTGCATCACAGTGAGTGAGTGAGTGAGTGTTTCGAATGGTCTGAGCTCTCATACTATAACTTTGGTGGCTGGCCATTTTGGTTTCTTTGAGATTACACATTTCTATAGTACTGTGCAAATGGCAGCCATCTCCCAATCTGGTGCCCTCCAGATGTATTGGATTCCCATCATTCCCAGCCAGCTTGGCCTGGAGGGTACCAGGTTGAGGAAGGCTAGACTAGGGGTATATTTAAGCCATTTGTTTTTCCCCTCCATTCTCTTACAGAATTAATACAAACCTGAAATGCAGTTACAGAAATGCAGGCACTTCGTATTACCAGGGTGGTGTCAGTGTTGTTTGGTGTGAATCTGACTTTGATGTTTCTCGCAAAGGGCCACTGTAAAATGATAGAGGAGAATTCTGATCTAATACAATTCTTCATCAGTACTACCAAGGGAGCCTACATATTTATTTTGTCTGATTTCTTATTTGAAATCATTCAGCATCACTGAAGAATAAGATTTATATCATACCACTGGTATCAATAACTTTATCTCCTGTACTAGCAGGACTTCTGCTGTTTTGTTCTTCCTGCTGCTGCTTTGTGCTAAACTTTGAGCAGCCTGCTGTCTTGGCTGGCTCCAATTTTTTAAAATTCCATACTAAGAAAGTCAGTTCTAAGTCTATCTTTCTAGCCCCTTGTCAGTATTCTGGCTATGTCCCCACAGAGCCTTTTCATGTTTCCTACCATGAAGAGTCAGTGGACCCAACATCTCCATGTAGGACTGGAAAAACTCCTGCCTGAAACCCCGGGGAGCCATTGCCAGTCAGTGTCAATGATACTGGACAAGATGGACCAATGAGCTGACTCAGTATAAGGCAGCTTCCAATGTCCCTATGTACCTGTCTGTGTTCCAGTTCTGGAATTCCCCATTTGAAATATTAATCTGCTGTTTCTAGGCAGGGGATTTCTTCCTGTTCTTGTGAATGACATAATCTATGCCTTATCCGTCCCTATGTCTTATCCTTTTACAATCTATCCTTGTACAACCTCTCTGAGAACCTGTAAGCCATCAGTTGGTCCCTGTCACAACAGCAGCAGATACTTTCTCCCTTCTCAGTCCTGTGGGCTTCCCTGGGAAGTTCAGTTCTCCCCCTTCCTGATGCCAACTCGAGCACACCATTCTGGACTAGGAGCCCCAGAACAAAGGGCAGTAGCTGGCAACTTGTGCTCCACCCCAGATGTTATGGCTTACGAGTCTCATCAGACCTTGCTAACTGAGCCACTGGTGATGGAAGTTCTAGGCCAAAATATCTGGAGAGCCACAACTTGCCCACCCCTGACCTATGGGGACACCAGACTGCTTAAAACTTGGAAATGGCCTGAACCAAGGGATTTTTTAATCTCATGCAAATTTGTAGGACCATACTAGTAATACATATTACCCAACCCAGTACAGAAATATCATTTGTTTTTCATCTTGTATTTTGCAATTTGATTTTTGCAATCTGATTTTTATCAAATAAACTTATTCTGATAATAGTTATCCGCAGACATCGAGGTATTGCATTCATGTTTGCAACAAGAGCACGCCTTAGATTACTTGGCTACATCACAACCTGATGCACTTCAGATGTCTTGGATTTTGCCTCCCATCATTTACAGCCAGACTGCCATTGGCCATGTTTGTTGACGAATAACGGAATTGTAGTCCAACATCTCAGAAGGGCAGCAAGTTGAGGAAGCGTGGGTTATAGGCTTTCCTAAAAGGGCTTCATGTCCAGGGTAGTAAAGGGAAGACAGAACTTGTTCAGAGGGAGGAGAGGGCAAATATGACAGTCCCTCTCCATAATTTACATTTATTTGGGGGCATCTATGCTCATACTGGGCCTAAAAATGTGGCGGTAGCAAGTAATATCTATCTTTACCTTTTGTGATGTTAAAAACATTTCCCAATGAAAACAGCTACAGGTGTAAGTGTAAGGGGGCAGTAAACATCCCTGCTTGACACTGGGCTTCCCACATATCTATGCATTTCTTTTAACAAGTAATAAATCCTATCTGAGCAAAAGCAACCTCCCAAATCTCAATAGGTGCACACACACACACACACACACACACACACATTGGATAAGACACAAGTTAAATTTTACCATCTAATGTAATGGAGAACAATTTAATAGACTCATAGCACAGGACAGATTTCTCTGCTGCTGATCCTGTGAATGTATTTCTTCATGTTAAAATGACTCTCAGTGCATGTTTCAAGAGCAATTTGCGTTGTAATAAATCACCACAAAACAACATAAGTGACAATACAACCACCAAACAGCATCCCACAGACACACTGCTGAAACAGCGGGACTCCAATATCTTAGCATCCAAGTGGTGAATGGCATTGTTGTATAGTAGGGATGTGCATTATATCGGATCCGATATCCAATTCCGATTAAAATTGGAGAAAATCGGACATCCGATACCGATTCCGATTTGAAAATTTGGAAATCCGATTTTGTCCGATCCAATTTTTTGGTCTCTGATTTTAATCAGAAAAAATAGGAAAATCAGATGCCATTTTGAATGCTTTCCCCCAGTGCCTATTTTTGTGTTACACAAACACCTATAACTTTTTTATTTTTAAAGATAGAAGGATGAAACTTGGCCACATTGCAGATGGGTTTGAGGTACTTCTCCGTGAGAAATTTTCAGAAAGATAGCTCCAGGCATTTTGTGGCTATGAATTTTTTACTTTTCCAAAAGTTGAAAAACAGAGACTTTGACAGCTGTCAAACTGCACCCCCATCCCCCACCTCCCCACTCCATCCCGTTAGCTGTCAAAGCCTCTGTTTTTCAACTTTTGGAACTTTTTAAAGTAAAAAAATCATAGTTGGATGCCAAAACAGGCCCAGTGAGAATGTCAGAGTGGATACCTGCAGAGTGAATACTGGCGGGAAGCAGCATTAAGAATATGATCCTATATACGTTTATTTCTGAAGGAAACCTATTGGGGTCAGTGAGACTTACTGCCAAGTAACTGCATATAACAACTTTCCCCAACCTTTTTAAAAAATAATTTTTATTGTGAAATTTCTACAACAACAAAATTATAAACAGAAACAAGAAAAAATAATTCCATTTTGGAGAAGCTCTGGGGTCCATATTCCAGTGGTGGGTGGGGCCAAAGGCAAAAGGGGTGGGGCCAAATGACCACATATTTCAGCATATTTTAGTTTGAAGCTTTTCTGCCAGTAACGATGCCTTAGGAGAGGCAATTCAACCTTTTAGATTGGGGTTGGGGGGGCACACAAAAAAGCCAGGAAGCTACCAAGTGATCAGAGCCTTGGGGAAAATAGGTTAGGCCAGGGTTATGGGCATGGCTGTCGGGGGAACTGCTGAGGGCCAGACTGGGACCACGGAAGAACTGGATTTGGCCCTGAGGTCCTGCACCATTGCATTAAAAGATAACAGCCTCGACTGGACAAGCTTAAGAAATCAGAATTAGGCCAGCATCCAAAACTTCATTTGTTAAATGGCTCATGTAGCCACATTCCCTGGTTGTATAAAACCATGTGATTATCGCATCACAAGCTTCATTGCTGGCCTTTGAGCATATAGTTTAACTCTCTGTCTATGTAAAATCACAAAGGGGGTTGTTTTTGATGGGAGCTTTTATTCTCAAAACAGAAAGCTTTTGGAGAATGCTGCTGTTCTAACTTCAAAATGCCAAATGTGCCCTGCTGTTACTTATTAGCTGCTGCCTTAAATGCCTGTCCAATGTGGTTCTTTACAAGGCACGCTTGTTACCATAGTATCAGATCACCTCACCAGTTCTCATGTATTTAGCCTTACTAAACAGTTCATTTTATAGGTAAGTTATTAAAGAAAGAGAAAGGGAGACAGGAGTAGACGGAAGAAACATCAGGACCTGCTCCAGTTGGACTTTGCGTTGGCTGAAAGATGGGGGAAGAGATGGAAAAACATGGAAGTGTTACAAATGGAGGATGACATCATCTGGATCCCTGTAAAATTCAGTGAATGAGGCAGGGTGCTTGTATGAGAAAAGCCTAATCTGGAAGCAGCCAGTGAAATGTAAGAAATCGAGATGACACAAACCCATGAACCCCATGCAACAGGAAAGCTGAGAACTGTAAATGTCACCAGATACTGGGGATCCATTTTGATGATGGGGGGGGGCAGGGATTGTTATCTAATTCCAAGTACTTTGACGGCTTCAAAAATGCTTCCAGCCACCTTTGCAGTCATTCCTATATTTGACTTGAGGTGCTTGTTTGTAATGGCCAAAATTAGAAGAGGCATGGCTGATTAGCCGGAACACTGAAGAGTATTGCAATAATAAGTTGCAAGCACCAATTAAACTCTGCCTAAAGGTTGCATTTTGGCCACCAGATGGTGCTCACATTGATTTGTGTGAATAATGTGAAAGGAAAATTGAGAAGAAAGCAAAAACAATATTGATAGACTAATCCTATCCCTCACTCAGACTCAGAGTTACAGTTGTTCCTAAATTCTCCTTTGCTGGCAGAGCCACAAAGATATGCCAGCCCTGGACTCTACAGTGCTCGTGTAGGTAGTGTTCGGATTCTCTTATGCTCACTCAGGGCTCATTCCCATCCCTTTGAGAGTGCATAATGTTCGAGGTGGCATGGGTTTAAACAGGCATACTGGAGAAATCCGCTACATACTCCAATGAGGCCAGATCCCCCAAAATCTGACTTCCGGAGTCTGCAGTGGACCGCTCCCCTTTACAGTTACAAACATAACTGTAAACAGAAGTAAGTGCTTGAAAGCCACTAATGGCATAAAATACAAGAGTTACAGCCATAATTCTCTCATGATAGATTAATGGCAGGCACTATTAGCCTACCGTGCCTTTTATAAAGATGGGGAGCCATCCCACGAACTCTGGCGCATCGCCAAGGTTCCAGAGAAATCCATGGAGCCCAAATTTCCTTGCATCAGACTTCCCTGGACTGGACTCCAGCGGCTCCATCCATCCCTAGTTTAAATATTCCCATTAAAGTCAATGGATAGAACCTGATGAGCCCCCATATCTGCAAAGGGAAATAGGATTTTGACTAACTTTGATGCCAATCATGGTGCACATAGTCCACCATGGGTAAATGAGGCCCAACTGTGAACTCAAACTGCATATGTGCAAAACTACTTTATGCCCTTTTTATGTCCAGTGCACAAGTGACAACTTCTACTGCCATCGTAAGCGTGGTGATTACTACGGGTGTGCAGCGGATTGGGTCCGATCCATGATTTGGACCCGATTCGGGTGAAATCAAATACAATTATCCGATTCCAATCCTTGCAGCTGGATCATCCAATCTAATCCGATCCAAAAGGACCCAAACCAGATCGGAAAAGATCGGAGGATCAGACCTCGGACCTCCTCCCCCCTCCCCCCACTCGCGCTCCTTACCTGCTGCCTCCTCGCTGAGGTCCACTGCCGCCCGCTGCTTCTGTACTACTGAGAAACAGGCCTTGCTGAATGTTCCACAATAGAGCGATGGCACGCTGAGTGATGTTATCACTCAGCGTGCCCTCACTCTACTGTGCTTTTATACTGTATTTAAATTATGTTTTTATACTGTCATTTTATATTTTGAAGGTTTTAATTTTTGTAAACTGCTCAGAGAGTGCCGGCTATTGGGCAGCATAGAAATGTAGTAAATAAATAAATAAATACTTCCAAATAAATGCACACAGGATTGATTTTATGATTTGCTGAGCCACCATGCTTCCCAAAATGTAATACTGCACTGTTCAACATCTGCACTTGTGTAATTAAACAAAACCTGTCAGTAAATGGGCACTACATTCACACCGCCAGGAGATCCACAAATCCTACATGTATTTTGTGCCAGTGTATCTCTTTGGCTCCTTCCCGGATCCATGTGCCATTGCACATCACAAAATGAAGCAAAAGCCTTTATGAAGTTTAGACTGAGGTGTAAACTGAACAACAAAGAGCATAGGATGTAGTTTTGTCTCTTTTCAGTTTGTAATTCCTTAATGCAATAAACCAGGCCTGCTTTTCTGAGCATTTCTCCCTTAGACTGACTGACTTTCTACTGGAAAATGTCTTTAATACACCTAGCCTTGTGTGTTCTCCACTTCAATAGCTATCAGTTGCATAGGTTAGGAATAGATGAAACTTCCTTGGAGCAGACCAATGTTCTTGGCTGTCACACACAATTAATTGCACTGCTTGAGTTTTTCAATAAAAAAGATCTCTTCAGGGAAGATATTTTTTGAAAGTGCTCTCTCCTGACCTAAATTTGCTCCCATTAAAGTCAATAAAAGTTTTATATGAAATTTTCAATAAAAAGACAGTTCTGGACTTTCTGCCTGCTTTTTTAGACTCTATGCCTTTCAGTAATAGATGGACACTTTGAAATTGATACAGGATCATTAGGATATGATGGACTAAAGGTTAGAAAGACAAAAAAAGTGTATGTGAAGTGACCCAACATGTTTGTGATGAAGGAACCTTACACTTCTTGGTAGTATTTTCCTGGTACACATACAGTGGCCATGAGGCCAGGACTTAAGAAGGATGTAACCTAGGTAGGGATGTCAGAGAAATCCATGTGTGTGTGTGTGGGGGGGGGGGAGTTTGACAAATGTCCTGAGCTTCAACTCCTGCTGCGGTACCAGACAATTTGGGTCAATTCATGGATTTTTCTGGACATTTTGTGCATTTGTTTCCAAGCAGGTTCTGCAATTTGTGGAAATGTCTGAGCAATTAGCACAAATTTCTGAGCAAGTTCGGCAAAAAATAGCTGAATTTGCTCAAATTCGACCATAATTTGTGCAAATTGCTCGGAAATTTGCTCAGACTGTTTGGAAGTTTGCTCAGATTGTTTGGAAATTTCCACAGCTTGCTTGAAATTTGCGCAAATTACTTGGTAATTGTTTGGAAACTGGTGCCCATAGGCATATTGTCGCTGATACTGGAGGTAGCATATAGCCATCAGCACTAATAGCCACTGATAGCCTTCTCCACCATGAATTTATCTAACCTCCTTTTAATGCCATCCAAACTGGTGGCCATCACTGCATCTTGTTGGAATTAAACTATGGAATTCATTCCATGTGAAGAATTTCTTTCTTTTATCTGTCCTAACTCTCCCACTAATCAGCTCCATGAGATGACTCTGGATTCTACTATGATAAGAGAGAGAGAGAGAGAGAGAGAGAGAGAGAGAGAGAGAGAGAAACGTCTGGGAAACCCTCTGGAGCATATTTTCATGTGGCACAGAGGGGTACTATGGCGAGGAGAGAAGGAGAAAATCTTGTCACCCATTAGATTTCCATTTGTGCAAAGTTGTATTTCACCCAGGAGTTTATATTATTATGACTCTCTTGCTCATGGCGGCTTCTCTAGATGGACATGATGGGCTTTGCCAAGTCATGCTGTCTTTTATTTATTTATTTATTTATTTATTACATTTGTATACCGCCCCATAGCCGAAGCTCTCTGGGCGGTTTACATAGGATTAAAAACAATTAAAAACAATATACAAAAATTAAAACAGCAAAAACATACAACATACACACAATCTGTACATTTAAAAACCACTTCAACACTTCAAAAAAAAAAAAAAATTTGATTCAGGAATTTCCTGACGATTGAGCATGTTTTAATTATGACTGCTTTCTGGATATTGGTGTGGATGTATTCTGGTAGGCCCAGTTTTTGCAGGTTTCTGTGTTGTCTGAACAGGCCCATTGAGGTGTGGAGTGGAAAAGATAGAGCTAGGTGCAAAAGCCAGATGGTGAGGTCTAAAGGGAAGGAACTTTTCAGAATTTTGATAATAATGTCTAGGGGTACTTTGACTTGTGTTCTCTGACAGACTTCAAAACCCTGAACTTCAGCCACTGTGAACAGCCTGGAGCTCTGCTGTTTTCTATGGAGACAGTCTGGGTTGCAGGGGTTGTATCCAATGTTAGTCCAACAACAGACTGATAGAAATGAATGGAAATGTTAGGCTAACACTTAAGTTAGACTAACATTAAACAGATGTCTTGTTTCTCCTGCCACACAGAAGTTGTCAATAGAGTAGTCACAATACTTTTTTAAAATTATGTCATATTAGCCAATATGACATAGTGGTTAGAGTGCCAAACTAGGACTCGGGAGACCTGGGTTCAAATCCCCAATTGTGAAGCTTAGTGGGTAACCTGTGGCCAATTGTTCTCACTGAGCCAAGACTACTTAGCAGGCTTGTGGAGGGAATAAAATAAGGAAGGAAAGAAATCATGTAGGTCACCATGAGCTTGTGGAAGGAAATGTGGATATTTATTGATTTATTTTATATGTTATTACATTTATATCCCACGTTTCCCCTCTTTTTAAGGAATCTAAGGCATCTTACATGGTCTTCTCCTTTCCACTTTATCCTCACAACAACCCTGTGAGGTAGGTTAGGCTGAGAGTCAGTGACTGGCTCAAAGTCCCTCAGTGATCTTCATGGCCGAATGGTGACTAGAACTTAGATCTCATGTGTCCCAGTCCAACAATGTAACTACTACACCACACTGTCTCCCATTTGTTAATAATAATTACTTATATCCTGTTCTCCTGCCATGTTGCTAAAAGTGGAAAATATAAATCCTCTGAAGTCACTGTAGAGCTTCTGTGAATGTTCACGGTTGGGGAGAAGTGGCCTCATGGAAGCAGACTCCTCTCCATACCTATGTGCCTGCCCCCCCACATACAGTCGTAAATACAGGGGTTCTTCTCACAAGTTCTAATGAATGTGCATAAGTCAGGGGTGGAGCCTCCTCTTGTGATGCCACATCCCCCCCAATGTGTTCTTAGAGGCCCTGTAAAGCAGGGGTCAGCAGACTTCAGGCTTGAGTGACCCAGTTCTGCCGCTAGGGCTGGACCACACAGCCCAAGGGTCCCCCAAGTAACAATCTGGAGAGGTGATGGAGACAGCAGCAAACAGCCCTGGCATCAGCATCTGGGTTCGGACGGGCATGTTAGGTCCTACCTGGGCTGATGCTAGGAATGTCAGAGAAATCCACAACAGAATCAACTGAGTTCAGATTTCTATATTTCTGACCCATGTATCCTGCAGTGGACAGGTTTTTCCTAAATTATATGGATTCCATGGACTTGTGGACTTTTTTTTTTTTTACTTTCCATAATTTTATGGATAATATGTAAAATAATATGAATAATATGTAAAATAAAAAATCAGCTGAAAATGCTCATTTCCTCCCCTAGGCTAAAGCACAAAAATGCGCATTTTGAGAGGATTTGCACATTGGCGGGATTTGCGCAATTGCACAAGTGTGAATTTGCCAAGTGCAAATTTGTGCAAATTTGGGAAATTGGAAAAAAATCTGATTCCATGAATGAGCAGACAACACCTGACAATCTGCAAAAAAACAGAAGGAACATTTTTTTTTCAAAATCTGTGCATCCCTAGCTGATCTGTTTGCGGCAACATCCTTTCTTATCATTTTCATAAGTGTTTTATAGTCAGGGGATAGCTGGTTGGACCTGTATAGAATAGATGCACATTATATTAGTTTTACTTTTGAACTATATTATCCTTTTCTATATCCAACTGGTGCTTATTTCAAAGTCAACATGCTTAGCAGCAGCAGCAAACTTAATTTTATTCCTGTAAGCATGATTGTGTGTTACAATTCAAATGAGTTTAAATTGAATATGCTCAGGGTATTTCTTCCTTTAAAAAAGAAAAAGAAAAATAATCCGGGTTGGCTGACACTTGTTATTTGCTCTAAAATATCAGGAATGTAGAAGCAGTTGTAAAGCAGGAAATGGTAGAGAGGGAAGAAGGGAAATTTTCGTTGTGCATTTCACAACTGATGTGGCTGTCTAAAGCTCCCCCCCTCAGTCCAGGCTCTAAAATTACCTAGCTGTACCCACCAGCAGGATCTACTTTATTTGTTACTAAAATCTTGAGATCCCTTCAACTGGAGCCTGGTGCCAAAGTCACTGAAGGCCTTTCAGCCCAGGACTTCTTTTGAGTACCACAATTGAACAGAGCTAACAGTCCTTCTGTACACCAAGCCACTCCTGGTTACCCACCTAAACTACCACCACTACCTCTTCTTAATTTAGGGTGAAATCATTTTGTTGTTGCTGTTGTTAAACAACAGCAAGTCAGACTTTTTTTTACTGGACTACTGTAAATCACCCAGCCATCTAGGCATAATTTCCAATCTACTTTCAGCTCACCACTGCTATAAAAGTATAAAGAGGGATTATACCAAAAAGAAGAAGATTAAGAGAGTATTAGTATGAATAGGAATAGGAATATTTCTTGGATATATAATTTATTTGCTTATTAGTAGTAATATGTATATATTGCTTAATATAATAAAATCCCTAAATGATTCACATATAAATATTAAAAATCACATTAAAAAACACTATTTAAAAAGTCTCAACTTCAATGACAGTGCAAATCACATTTAAAATAGACTATTTAAAACAGTGGTCTTCAACTGGAGGATCATGACCAAAAAGTGGGTTACGAGATCAGTCTAGATGGGTCGCAGCAAAACCGTTGCTACTATGTTGGGCATGGAGAAAATTGTGAAATTGGGTCCTGTGTTGCAGGTTGGGAGTTCGAGGTGGGTCTTAGGTCTGGACCAGTCAAAGAACACTGGTTTAAAACAATTCAAAAACCACACAAACAATATAGAAGCAATATAAAAAGCAGTAAAATGTAGCAGCATATAATCAGTTGTGATTATTTACAAGCCAGTGAAGGCCTGGGTGAACAAGTGTGTTTTCAGGAGGCGTTTGAAACATGCCACATTTTCTGCCTCCGTAACTGCACAGGGGTGGGGGGAGAGTTTTCCAGTGATGCATAACAAGCCCATTATATGCTAAAGATCTGGGAGGAGGAGAAAGTCTTGACCTGATAGTGAAAAGAATACATTTGCCCGAGGCGGGCCGCAGAAAGACGAATTAACTGTAAGGTTGTTCTTGCATATTGTTTATAGTTATTCCAAAAGCAAAACCTATACAGGGCATGTTCCAATTCCATGAGGCCCTGCTTGAGAACAGCGTAAGAAACTTTGGTCGGATGAATCTCGTACCCAAAGAAATCAAAGAGAGATGCTTTCATGTAACAAACACTTTTGAAGATTCCTAAAGAGCATCAGGTAGCAAAACAGAGCAGAGCAGCACAGCTGAGCAACTGGTGAACTCCTAATCAGATGGAGGGATGCTTTGAATAATGTTCCTATTGCAGCAATTAAGAGCAGAGAGCAGGTACCTTGCCCACCTGAAGACTGGCACTCTTTGTTCTCAGTTCACTACTTATTCTTATTGCCCTAACAGCTGACAGCACCATCGATTTCTGTCTCCGCAGCATTAACAAGCCCCCAGAGTAAGTGCAATCCTTGCTTTCTTGGTTAACCTTTGCACCTCTTTCCTCTCTCTGCCTTCCTTCTGAATGCTTGCTTTTGGTATCTTGTTAACAAAGGGAAGTCAGCCTCTAAGTCAAATATATTTTAGACTCTAGGAAGGCTCATCCTGTAAAAACGTCTTCGCACTCCCAAACAAAGATGCATTGTCTTTATCATTCCTACCCCCACCCTGTTGCCTTCCAGTAATTCTCCTCACAAAAAGTAATTAGATAATTTGAGCAATATACAACCTCAGTTATCCAGCTGATTTGAAAATCCCTAGGATTTTGACAATGTCACAGCCTTTCACACTGCCGGTATCACACTGGGATCCTAATAATAATAATAATAATAATAATAATAATAATAATAATAATCTTTTTAAAAAACCTAAGAGCTCTGCTGGATCAGACTAAGGTTCCATCTAGTCCAGCATTCTGTTTACACAGTGGGTGACTAGCTGTTGACCAGGAATCCTCAAGCAGAACACGAGTACAACAGCACCTTCCCACCCATGTTCCCCAGCAACTGGTGCACATAGGTTCACTGCCAGGATACTGGAGATAGTACATAGCTATCAGGACTAGTAGCCATTAATAGCCTTCTCCACCAGGAATTTATCTAACCCCCTTTTAAAGCCACCCAAACTGGTGGCCATCACTACATCTTTTAGTAGTGATGCTTTAACTATGTGTTGTTTTACTTTTGTTTAGGAAATTATGGAGAGAGCGGCATGGAAGCATTCAAAGAGTTGGCAGCTCAAGAAGGCCTCTGCATTGCTCATTCGGATAAAATCTATAGCAATGCAGGAGAAAAGAGCTTTGAAAAGCTGTTACAGAAGCTCCGGGACAGGTTGCCGAAGGCCAGAGTTGTGGTTTGTTTCTGCGAAGGGATGACCGTCAGGGGAATACTCATGGCTATGAGACGCCTGGGAGTGCTTGGAGAACTCCTATTGATTGGGAGGTAGGTCATTTCAGTCATTTTTGCTGTGGGATCAGAAAGAGGAGGAGGAAATGCTTTCCTTGATTCAAATTATTGAACTTGTTTATTCTAAATGTAGGTTTAATAAGGGGCAATGTCACTTGTAAAAAAATAATCAGTGCCATAATTATTTCTCAATTCCTCAAACAAATGGTTGACATTATTTATTTATACTCCACATTTCCCTTAAAATAGCACTCAAAAATGAATATATATATATATATATATATATGGAGCACTCTGGTCTAAAAAATATGACTTTGGTTATACCTTGGAAAACTATCATATACTTCTATGAAATCTGTTGCAATCTGCAATATTAGTTCTTCACTCCGTTCTTGTTTTACATGTCTCACTACCACATTCCAGATGTCTCCAATTATTTCTTTTTTATGCCTTGTCATGTTTCATATATCACTTTTATGAAGCCTTCTCAATTCATAAAGGTGCTGCAAAGACTCTGAAAAATGGCATGTATCTTGGCCTCATATTAATGTTTAATTTTGAAATCAATGGAGTTCTGATTAAATATTCCCAAGAGAAGAGTTCCTGTTACTCAGGACCAAAATATACATGACATGGTTGAGGTTGTGATCAGCTTTCCTGAAGGTTTGAGAGGATTCCAAATCTGATCAGAGCATCAGTGCTGGAAGATAGGTTTACCTGATCTAACACCCACCCCCTCCAAATAACTATTACTCCCATTGTGGGAAGAGAAGGATACAGTTAGTTTTATTCATTCATTCATTCATTCATTCATTCATTCATGTATTACATTTATATCCTGCATTTTTCTTCCAAGGAACTCAAGGCGGCTCCTCTTCATTTTATCTTCACCATAACAACCCTGTGAGGTACATTAGGCTGAGAGTCTGTGATTGGCCCAAAGTCACCCAGTGAGCTTCCATGGCTGAGTGGAGACTAGAACTGGGATCTCCCGATTTCCAGTCCAACACTCTAACCACTATGCCACAATGGCTTTTATTCTATAAGACACCTTGGTATATCTTCAAAGACAACTAAGAAATTGGTTAAATAAATTTAAAAAAATAGTAAACATGGTATCCTGTATTCACCCCTCCCCAGTGAGGCTTATAGCAGCTTCAGGGAGTGATTTAGAGCAGGAAAATATCTTGTGAGGTGGGTGGGTGGGTTGTTAAACACCCTCTCTACCAGTGCTGCTGCTCTGATCAAATCTGGAATCCTCTGCGGCTGCTTTTAATCAAAATAAAATAAAATTAAAATTAAATAAAAGTGGGAGATGCCATCATGCTCTCCTGAATATCATATAATTTTGGTCTTGGGGCAAAGGAAAATGAATACAGTTTTGCAGTGAGACTCTCAGACAAGGTTATCTTTTTGTATTATGGAAAAAATTCTGCCTTTCAGTTCTAAATAGTTCTTATTTTAAAAAAGAAAATTCCTGGTAAATGGAGTTTCATAGCAGAGGGCAGTATTTAACACGGCACTACCACTAATGTAAATGACACTGCACTAGCATAAATTATATCCTGCACAATGCTAATGGCACTTGCTGGTGCGATGTGTTTTCCAAGGAAAACTGTTTTGTCAGCAAATGCTATTGTCATTGCGCTAAAGATAGATCATGTTAGTGCGGATTCATTTATGTTAACAGTAGTGCAACATTGAATACTACCCAATCTTCCATTAATTCTTTCATTAGGATATTTTTTCCTGGATGTTTTTCTATTAGATAGCAAATGACAAAAGAAAAAAAAGAGATCTTTCATGTTTTCCTAATTCAGCATTGATTGATGTAGCAACTTTTAGGTGTTAAAATATACTTTTAGTAGTCCGGCTCCTTTTCTGAATGGATGGTGAAGTGGTTACAATTGCTTCTCAATAAATCATGATCCCCAACATTTTGTCCATGCAGCTATATTTCACATTGCCACCAAGGGTGTAAATAGGACATCATTCCTGAAATGATATCTTATCAAAGTGTGTATGCTCTTGATGGGTTAGTTATTAGTAAAGTATTGCCAAGTTGTGAGGAGAATCTTGTCATATTTCTGATCAGGTATTAAGGAAACGGGATATTGTAAGATTCATCTCCCTTCTTGGTAGGATATTACAAATTATGTACCATATTATTTATTATTTAGTTATTTAAGATTGTATATACTGCCATTTTGCCAAGGCACCCAAGATGGTTTACAATTTTAAAATACTGAATCAAACAAATGTCACAACAGAGTTCTCTCAGGCTTATGAAACTTCTCTTCAGGAGCTGATAGCAAGAGATCCCTGGCCTGCCTTTCTCCACTTCTATCTTTCCTTGGAATGCACAGGTCTTAAAGTTTAAAATCTCAAACTTAAAAAAAAATCCTAAAAATCAATGGATGAACAGTTCTTCTTCAAACTTGACATGCCTAAATTCCTACTTAAGAGCTATCATAGTGCCAAGTTCCATCTCTTTATCTTTAAAAATGGCAGCGGTTTTTAAAAATAATAATTAAAAAAACCCAAAACTTTTAAAAATTCCTAAAATTAAAAAGATGAACCAATCTGCTTCCAACTTGGCATGGAAAAAGCTACGTAAGAGCTATCAAAGTGCCAAGTTTCATCTCTTTATCTTTAAAAATAAGAGAGCTGTAAGCATTTTTATTAATTCCCATAGGCTATACTGAAGCAGTTATCCAAAAATGGAGCGGAGCTCTGACGAGGCACATCTCCACACCATGGGTATCCAATGGTTTTAAAACCATCCCCTAACTGCACCGAAAGTTCAGGGCTCCAACGGACCTCCATCGGACCCTCAGATTTGTGGAACGGGGGCACCCCCCTTAGAAATAACAACTAACATGCACAAGACATTCAATAAGGGCAGTAAAACAGAAGAGTTTTTAGTCTAGCTGGGAATGCCAGATGCTAGTTTTCAGTTGCGTCTCTAATGGTAACAAAGTTGGTGTTGATTGACAAGAGAAAACAATTGGAAGATATCTAGCCTTTTTCAGACCTTATTTCAATGAATTTGGACAGATTGGGGAGGGGGTATTTGAAAACCACACATGCTTTTCCCATTCTTCTCTCCAGATGTTAAACTGAAGAGCAGACTTTAAACATGTACATTTGTATGTGTGTAAAATTCTCACCAAGCAATTGAGAACTCTGAAAGAGCAATTGAATGTGCACATAGGTTCTCTTCCAACTTTAGAAATTGATTATTTATTTATTTGAAGATTTTATATCCTCCCTGCTAACCAAGAGTTATCAAAGCAGTTGACAATATCTAAAACTAAAATAAAATTCACAATATGATAAATAAAACAACAACATAACAACAGGAAATCAATTCAGCAGTTATCTTATGTATGAAATTAGGACAGTTATACTAGAGTGACCAGTAGGGTGACCATATTTGGGAAACCAAAAAAGAGGACAACCTGTGGGCAGGGCAGGAAAGTGACTTTTCAGGGCCTCTGGAAAAAGCGTCATCCCCCACCCCACCACCTTAAAGGCCCCAATTGGAGTGGAGGAGGGGAAAGTGTGTCATTTCTGCCCCCCCCCCACTACTCCAATCAGGGCCTTTTCTATAATCTTCAGGAATGACACACTTTCCCATTTAAGGTCCTGATTGGAGCAGTGGGAGGGAAATGATGCGCCTCCAGAAAGCACATCATTCCCTCCCAAAATGCTAATAGCGGCCTTAAAGGGGAAAGTGTGTCTTTCCAGGACAATACAGAAAATCACAGAAAATCCCCCCTGACATCCAGAATAGAACAAAAACCAGGACAAATCCGGGGAAATCCTGACAGTTGGTCACCCTAGCCAGGGCTCCTGCAGCTTTAACTGTTTTGATGAAGAGGGAATTTCACCAGGTGCTGCATGCATACAAATGACACCTGCTGAAATTCCCTTTTCTATACTATTCTTAAAGATACAGGAGCCCTGTCCTCCTTTTCATATGGTCACCCAGAACAGGCAGGTATGTTGAGGACTGCAACCTAATATTCACAAGAGAAGGTGCTAATGAACAGAAACGAAGGAGTTCCAAAGATTAGGTGCTACCATAGAGAAAGCCCTATCTCTAGCAGTGACTTCAGGGAGGGGGAACACCAGTCAGCAAATGGGCAGGTTCATGTGGAGCAGGCAGGCAGGTACCCTGATCAAATGGACGTTCAAATGAATACATGGAGGTCAGGAGCAGGGAGAGCATATGCAACCTCACTATGCATTCAAAGAACTTGTGAAAATGCTTCCACTGTGTATGCAGTCTAGATGTTCACTCTGCAAGAGATTTGTTTGCTATGCTATGATTCTTTCCTTGCTAATGTTCAAAAGCAATCCAAAGCTCACCAGATGTATTGAGCTACACTTCCCAGCATGCACCAGTCAGGACACTAGGTTGGAGAAGACTGCCCAAAGGTATACTGGGATTTTAGTGGTGGGCCAAAGGATTCGGCCCAAACCTTTTAGGAAATACAGGGTAGGTGGGGATAAAAGGCATTTTCAACAGGGGAAAGATGAATTTCATTTATTTTCAGAGGCTATTAGTATATTAGTGTAGCCTCCCCCCCCACACACAATGCTTTTGCAAATTACTCTAGAGCATCATTCCCATTGGGCCATTGTATGTGGGGCAGAAACACTGACAGGCTGCAGCTCTGCCAATGCTAGAGGCAGCACTCTGAGCCAGGGGAGCTCACCCAGAATAGGCTGAGGAGGAAGGAGAAACCTTCCACTACTTCAGTCTGACCGGTACCTGCAAGAGAGAGGGGATTAGGTTTGGAAGATTAAACCACTGCAGATCCCTTTGGAGATTATTACAAGTTGTTGCTTATTTAAACCCCAAATGTGTGTATCTTGTCTATTTGGGGGTGGGTGGAGAGGTGCTGAAAGAAACAGCCATGCAGTTAGTGAGGCATTCTCAATTGTGGGCCTGAAAATAATAGTAAAGAGAATTTTCTAAGTGTCAACTATGTAGATGGTTTTCATTTAAAAGAATAAAGATATCTGTGAAAATATAGGATGATTTTAACTGATTTCTCTTAATAACAGTCTTCAAACAAAATTAGCCAGCCCTGCACAAGTCACACACACACACACACACACACACACACACACACACATACATATATATATATATATATATATATATACAATTTATGCTGCATTGTCCCATTCTTCTCTTTCTCCACAATTATGGTAAATGTAAAATTCTGGAAAGTGTGAAGATAATGGGATAAAACTGACAAGAGCCTTCCATTTATGAGGTAACATTTGATGAGGCACAGAGAAGACTTTTTATCTCATGACATCCATTTCATGGAACAGTCTCACTAGAGATCCCTTCCGAGACCTGTCAGTCTGTGCCTTTTGTCAGATGGTGAAACCTTTTTCCATAAAGGCATTTTACATTTGCTTTTCAGTTGCCATTTTATCATATTTTGTATTTGCTGATATTATTATTTGTGTTTGTTATTCTTGGTTTGTTTTTTTACTTACACTTTAAATTGTAATTTATAACAGTGAGCTTAACTGTGAGAAAATTTGGAGAAACACTGAATCAATTGATCAATCAATCAATCAATCAAACAATGTGTAGTCATTGTATTAGAAGGAAACGCAGGGATGCTTGTATTGCCTCTGGCGTTTGTCTGAAGTAATAATTGTCCAAAGTGCTCAGAATCTCTATTCTCTGACTTCCATCCACAGCTTCTGATACTTTGAAAAACACATATATGATTTTTAAATGTGCAATTAATTTTGAGCTTTTCTACACAAGGCTGTTAATCAGCTGTTAATTCGCTGAATCTTCTTTTGGTTTCATCTCAGAATTGAGAATCTGAGCAGGGAGACCTTTTCTGCTACATAACCTATTGGTGGCATAGTGGTATTGCAGAATAGTGCAAATACACAAGAGGACATTGCATTTTCTTTCACATCACAATTAAATGCCACATTTTCCCTGCTCAAAATAAACTCACTGAAAGTGTTGATTAGACTGAAGCAAAACTGGAGGAGCATGATAAAGGACCTATAAATAACAGTGAATAGGGAATGACGGGCACACGATAAATGCCTCATTTGGAAAAGCCCTTAGTCTGGAATCCAACCCTATGTTTTCAAAAACCTTTGTGAAATTTTGGATGAACACCAGTCTAGAAATAATACAAAATAAATAATAAGTACATGAAGCTTGGGTAGTGAGATGTTTGCAGGGAATATGCAGTTTGCCATTTTCACGTCTTGATGCATGGACCATTTTTTCTGCACAGGCTTTACTATGCCACTGCAAAGCTTCCATAAGGAGGTAGGTGGAATGGGGGTAAATTGGTAAAGATGATCACTGGTAACATGGCATTGCATGTATATGTAGCCATTTGGTAAGCTGGTCACCCGCACTGAGGAGAATCTTAAACCCTGTTCAGCCATTCACCTGAATTTGTGAGGGCTCAAAGCACATAGAGGGATGGGGTTGTGCAACTGGCCCTACTCACAATAACCCTGTGCACACTGGGCCCTGTCTTCAAAGTTCCCAACTTCCCTGTGACGAGGTTGGGAGTCTGAAGAGGACTTCTACTCATGTTTGCTTGAATGTGAGCAGAACTCTCTGTACAATCAAGCACTGATAAAGCACTGTTGAAGAATGTCTCTTCAGACCTTGCCACTCAACATGGCAAGATCTAGAACTGAAGGGGTGGGACCACATGCGCAGGGGGTATTGGGGAGTGAGGCTGGTGTGTACAGCCCTATCTCTGTACACACTTTTAGCCCTCATGAGGTCAGGCAAGCTTCTGAGCAGGGCTTTACTTCTGAACTTGCTGAGGGATGAACACAGATAATCATTTACTGAGAAGTCCAGACGAGGGAGCTTGTGTCATCTGCATCTGAAGGGATCAAAAGTTCACCTGAGAAGACTGTTGGGCAGCTCCTCTCAAGTAGGGCTTTCGGCATGCCAAGTTTGAAGCAGATCCCTTCACCCTTTGTTTTTTTTAGGATTTTTTTTAAAAAAATTCTCCCCCTCAAACCATTTCCCCCCCATAAACACATACACCTCTCTGATGCTGCATTAATCTCCTCCTGCACATTTATGGCATGCCTAAATTCCTATTTAAGAGCCAACATGGTGCCAAGTTCCATCTCTTTATCTTTAGAAATGACAGCAGTTTTTAAAAATAATTATTTAAAAACCCAAACTTAAAAAAAATCCTAAAAATCAAGGGATGAACTGATCTGCTTCAAACTTGGCATGCCTAAAGCCCTACTTAAGAGCGATCATGGTGCCAAGTGTAAGCTTTCAAAATGACAGAGATATGAGCATTTTGGTTAATTCCCATAGGCTATAATGAAGCAGTTATCTGAAAACGGAACAGTTCTCCAACGGGTAATCCAATGGTGTAGAGAGACAGAGCCGCTCTGAATATGGGAGCAGAGAAGCACCTCATTGGAGCTCTGCTCTGGATTTCGGGGCAGAGAAGATTCACTTTGCACACCTCTAGTTATTTCTATTAGGGGTGTGCACGGACCCCCCCGGATCGGATCGGGACCCGGATCGGGACCTCCAATTTTGTCACGGACCGGTTCGGACAAAATCGGAGGCCCTCCGGACCGGATCGAGTCCGATCCCGACCCAAAAATCATAAATTTTTGGATCGGCCGCCATTTTTTTCCCCATAGACTTGCATTGCAATGCAAGTCTATGAGGAAAAAATGGCGGCGGGTGGGTGAGGGGGGGCCTAACTCCCTCCCCCCCGGGGCCGTCCGCTGTGGACGGCCCCGGCAGGTAAGCCCCCTCCCCCGCGCTCCCTACCCCCCCTGGGGCCGTCCGCTTCCATCCGCTGGCGCCCGCGGGCGCCAGCGGATAGAAGCAGACGGCTCCGGGGGGGATAAGCCCCCTTCCCCGCCACTGCTTACCTTCTCGGCCCGTCCGCTCCCGTCCGGCGCCGGCGGCTACTACCAGCGGGCTCCGCGGCCTACTCTCGAGTAGCGCGCCGGGTGATGACATCACCCGGCGCGCCACCCTGGAGTAGGCCACGGAGCCTGCTGGTAGTAGTCGCCGGCGCCGGACAGGAGCGGCCGGGCCGAGAAGGTAAGGGCCCCCTCCCCCCTCCGCGCGCCCCCTCCTCCCCTCCACGCACCCCCTGCTTACCTTCTCGGCCCGTCTGCTCCCGTCCGGGGCCGGCGGCTACTACCAACGGGCTCCGCGGCCTGCTCTAGAGTAGCGCGCCGGGTGATGACATCACCCGGCGCGCCACCCTAGAGCAGGCCGCGGAGCCTGCTGGTAGTAGTAGTCGCCGGCGCCGGACGGGAGCGGCCGGGCCGGCAAGGTAAGGGCCCCCTCCCCCCCTCCGCGCGCCCCCTCCTCCCCTCCACGCACCCCCTGCTTACCTTCTCGGCCCGTCCGCTCCCGTCCGGGGCCGGCGGCTACTATCAGCGGGCTCCGCGGCCTGCTCTAGAGTAGCGCGCCGGGTGATGACATCACCCGGCGCGCCACCCTAGAGCAGGCCGCGGAGCCTGCTGGTAGTAGTAGGCGCCGGCGCCGGACGGGAGCGGCCGGGCCGGGAAGGTAAGGGCCCCCTCCCCCCTCCGCGCGCCCCCTCCTCCCCTCCACGCACCCCCTGCTTACCTTCTCGGCCCGTCCGCTCCCGTCTGGCGCCGGCGGCTACTCCCAGCGGGCTCCACGGCCTGCTCTAGAGTAGCGCGCCAGGTGATGACATCACCCGGCGCGCCACCCTGGAGCAGGCCGCGGAGCCCGCTGGTAGTAGCTGCTAGTGCCAGACGGGAGCGGACGGGCCGAGAAGGTAAGCGCCCCCCTCCTCCCCCCCCCGCTGTCCACTTTCATCGGCGTGCGCCCGCTGGCGCCCGCCAATGGAAGCAGCGGTGGGCGCCAGTGGGCGCCCGCCGATCCGCCGAACCAGTTCGGAGCCTTTTCGGACCGGTTCGGATTGGATCGGCCGATCCAGCTGCGGGATCGGAAATTGGATAATTTATCCGATTTCCCACTGGACCGGACTCGGATCGTGGATCGGGTCCGATCCAGTGCACATCCCTAATTTCTATAAGATTTGGTTGCAGATTGTTTTTATTGTTTGTAAGCTATCTTGAGGGCCTGTTTTGGTAGAAACATGAGTTGTCACTGTTGAAAAAAATAGACAAATGAATGGGTGAGTAGATCCATCAATTGGCCAAAAATAACTAAAAATGAATCCTTCCAATTCAAAGTCTGTATACCCATGAACACAAAAAAGAAGGACAACTTGTACTATGACATGTTCTTTCCAGGAACATCAGTCTGGACATTGCTAGAGATAGAGTGAGGACTGGACATCTTTGACCAGATCCAACAAGGCAGTTCTTAGATTCATGTTCCCATCCAAGTTTGAGAATTGAGCAATTGGAGTAACCATGTCACACAATCAGTTTTCTTCCCTGCAACCCTGTAAATGCAGGTCACGATTCCTACATCTTCGGGTTATCAAGGATACTGTTGCATTCAGTTGCTGCATGTCACCATATGTCCTAATGTTATTTATTCAGGACCTATGATGATCTCTGGTAGAGGTCATATGTGGTGTAGATGGTGTTCCTGTGGGGCAATGTCTTTGGAGTCTACACATTATTTTCACCATGTGGTTGAGCTGATAACTGTGAATGGTTGTATTTCAGTCAAATTGGCAATTTGAATGGCACTTAGCCTCAAAAATGGTAATGCCAATTCTTATCTGTTGATAGAAGCAGATCTCTGTCTTTCCATTTCTTTCTGGCTAAGTAAATGTTCAGAATGGCTTTCAGTCAAATACATCCAACGTTCCTACTAGTCTTGCTTCAGGCTAAACATGAAACCAAGACAGTATTGGTAGCATTTAGGGATGATTCCTCATGGTGAGACAGTTATGCTGATAATGATCAGAAAGTGTTATGAATCTGGCAACCTTCCCCAGCAGGAGACAGTAGATCTTGTTAAATTGCCTTCACTCACATCTTCCTAGCAGATTTTGAACAGCAAGGATAGGTAGCTACTCCTCTTTCTCCTCGTGCCTGAGGGATTCATCTTGTCACGCTTTCAGTGTATCACCTCATATGGCTCCACATGGGGACCCATCATACTAAGGTATTGTGGACTGAGCTGTCAAAGAGGGGCTGATGATGACAGGAAGCTCTGGGTATTTTTGTTTCAGAATCCATTTGATGCTTAAATGCACTAAGACAGTTGAAGTCTGGATGATGAGCCGTCTCAACATCTCTGGCTAAATATTTTCCTCACTCAAGATGCTTTGGTCATGAATAACTCATGCACTTGGAATATGAAATGCATATGCCTGGAAGGCGATTGTCCCCATACTGCCCCCCTCCACGTCTCCTGCCACCATTTTATGAACACAAAGCATTCCCATAAAATGAACAGGTGCACAAAACTGTAACATCATATAGAAAGGGCATAATTTCATCTAAATAGATTAAAATAACTGGATGTTCCTCCAGCAGATGCCTTGATCCACATGGAATTTGCTGCTCCAATGAATCAAACAAGCCCCAAACCGCTGCCTCTTTTGACTACAATAGCTGCACATAACTGTCACACTAGGTTTATCAGTGCCAGTGTACTGTGTGTTACAAGGGACTCCTCAACTTTGTTATTTGTTTTATATTGGATATGCTCCACTCCATTAGAATGCTAGTTGCCTCCCTTAACTTGCCCTAACTTTATGAAAAGCAAACTTCCTTTTTTTTACACTGCATAAGGTTCCCTTCACTAAAGTAGAAATGATTTCTGTGTTTGCCCAGGTGAGAAAACATTTGCAGACTGGGCTAAGATTGTGCTTGGGTCTATCTCCTGGAAGTGGCCTACTTGAAGAGCAAAATTTTAAGATATATTTTCCAATTTTCCTCTAAATTTGAATTTCAATTAAAACCTTCTATGTGGTGGCAGAACCTGGGGAGCAAAACTTCAAGGAAATCCATTGTTTTAGTGATTGTTACTCTCCCTATGAACCAGCAAGCTTACGGCCTGATAAGGTTTCCCTTAAAAGCAGATCTCAATATGCCTATGTCATCTGCAGTTTAGGCTAAGCCCACTCAGAGTCCACGCCAAATTATCAAAGTGGGACAGAAATCCATCTTTGTTGTGTCCTGAAGAACAGGCAATTAAAACATAACTTCCTGAACAGGGTTGGGGAAACAGTGGCACTCCAGATGTTGTTGGGCTATAACTCCCATTCTTCTTGACCATTGGCCTTGCTGGCTGTGGCTGACAGTAGGTACAGTCCAACAGCAGCTGGGGGAACACAGATTCCCCACCCTCTCTTCTAGAACCTGGGTAATCTGGTGCTGTCCAGATATGTTGGACTACAACTCCAATCACCTACAATTTCCAACACTGGGCATTCTGGCTGGAGAGGAAGGGAGCTGTAGTCCAAAACATCTGGAGGGCACCAGGTTGGGGAAGACTGGAATAGAGCTCTAAAGATCTCAATATATTTGAATCAGACAATTAGTCAAAGTAGTCCATTACTGCCAGCTGTAGCCTTTGCCAACCTGGTGTTCTCCTGGTGTTTTGGACTACAGTTTCCAGCATTCCTAGCTGTTGGCCATGCTAACTGGGGCTGATGGGAATTGAAGTCCAAAACATCTGGAGGGCATCAGATTGAGCAAGGGTGGTCTATTCTAACTGATGGTAGCTTCAAATCAACCAATGTGCAGGTGATACAATGCGCATGATACAGCACTCCAAAACAAAACAGAACAAATGACATCCAGTTTATAAAAGTACAGATTTAAAAATTATATATATATATATATATATATATATCAGAATTTTAAAGGTGAAATGTTTTATTATAAAACACCAGGTTCAGTCGC
Source organism: Anniella stebbinsi (assembly GCA_029215795.1). Classification (NCBI taxonomy): domain Eukaryota; kingdom Metazoa; phylum Chordata; class Lepidosauria; order Squamata; family Anniellidae; genus Anniella; species Anniella stebbinsi. The sequence continues at coordinate 196,992,046 of JARDYH010000003.1, forward strand.
AAATAAGAGTATTAGATTTGTGAGCAATTAATTAAGCAAGTAAATGATTAATTAATATTAAAAAAACAGGCAGAAATTGGAATTGGAACTGGAATGTCAATGAATGATGATATTATTTGACTTATTTAACCAGAACTAAAGAGAAATGAAATTATTGGGGGGGGGGGGACAAATAAGTGTAAGATACAATATCACTAATAATCTGAGCCAGAACCAAGCGATACATTAATACATTACACATTAAATCTATACATTTATAAACTGGATGTGCAACTGCTGGTCATTTGTTTTGGTTTGCTTTGGAGTGGCAGAGGGTTTCCAAGGCCACCGGTACAGATCTTTTCTACAGATTGCTTTAAATTGGATGCCAGGTATTGGACCTGGGACTTCATTTGTGCAAACCGAGCTCTGGCGCCTCCCTAAAGATTTCAGTACCTAAGAATGAATTATTAATGTTATAATGAATACAAATTCTATTTGTATTCATGGCAACTGTACAAATTACAGGCTGTACAAATTATGCTCTTGATCTTTAAATAATTTTAACATACTTTTTATGCTGTATGCCTGTTTCTGACTGGAACACATGGAACAACCTCTTCTCATGTGTTGCCATATAGTGAAGATTAGGGGTGTGCACGGACCCCCCGGATCGGATCGGGACCCGGATCGGGACCTCCAATTTTGTCCCGGACCGGTTCGGACAAAATCGGAGGCCCCCCGGACCGGATCGAGTCCGATCCCGACCCAAAAATCGTAAATTTTTGGATCGGCCGCCATTTTTTTCCCCATAGACTTGCATTGCAATGCAAGTCTATGAGGAAAAAATGGCGGCGGGTGGGTGAGGGGGGGCCTAACTCCCTCCCCCCCCGGGGCCGTCCGCTGTGGACGGCCCCGGCAGGTAAGCCCCCTCCCCCGCGCTCCCTACCCCCCCTGGGGCCGCCCGCTTCCATCCGCTGGCGCCCGCGGGCGCCAGCGGATAGAAGCGGACGGCTCCGGGGGGGGGTAAGCCCCCTTCCCCGCCACTGCTTACCTTCTCGGCCCGTCTGCTCCCGTCCGGCGCCGGCGGCTACTACCAGCGGGCTCCGCGGCCTACTCTCGAGTAGCGCGCCAGGTGATGACATCACCCGGCGCGCCACCCTGGAGCAGGCCGCGGAGCCTGCTGGGAGTAGTAGGCGCCGGCGCCGGACGGGAGCCGCCGGGCCGGGAAGGTAAGGGCCCCCCTCCCCCCTTCGCGCGCCCCCTCCTCCCCTCCACGCACCCCCTGCTTACTTTCTCGGCCCGTCCGCTCCCGTCCGGCGCCGGCGCCTACTACTCCCAGCAGGCTCCGCGGCCTGCTCTAGAGTAGCACGCCGGGTGATGACATCACCCGGCGCGCCACCCTAGAGCAGGCCGCGGAGCCCGCTGGTAGTAGCTGCTAGTGCCGGACGGGAGCGGACGGGCCGAGAAGGTAAGCGCCCCCCTCCTCCCCCCCCCGCTGTCCACTTTCATCGGTGGGCGCCCGCTGGCGCCCGCCAATGGAAGCGGCGGTGGGCGCCAGTGGGCGCCCGCCGATCCGCCGATCCGCCGAACCGGTTCGGAGCCTTTTCGGACCGGTTCGGATTGGATCGGCCGATCCAGCTGCGGGATCGGAAATCAGATAATTTATCCGATTTCCCACTGGACCAGACTCGGATCGTGGATCGGGTCCGATCCAGTGCACATCCCTAGTGAAGATTTTGTTTCAGGCAGTGGAGGCCAGTGGCTCCTATGCCAGTGGGGCTATGAATCCACTCTGGGTTTCAGTCAGAACCAGTCAGAACTCCAATGGAGCTATCCAAAGTGCTGAACCCTATCCCCAAAATGGGCTGAGCACCTTGGATAGCTTCTTTAGACTTCTGACTGGTTCTGACTGAAACCCAGAGAGGATTCACCATCCCACTGACGTAGGAGCCACTAACCTCTACTGGCTGCAGGGAATGTTAAAAGAACTGGTCTAGGAAACTGGTAAGGCTGATAAACTTCCATGCTATAAGTGAGCCAATTGTCACTGTCTAGAGGGTAAAGGGAAAAAAGCCCATTCTGGTAGCAATAGTCCTCAATGTTTAGAGCAAGGGTAGGCAACATGGCACCTGTAGGAAGCAATGCACCCTGAACACCTTTCTTAGTGCCTGCCAATGAGCCCTGTTCTTCCTATATATATATAAAAGAATTACACATGTTCTTAATGGCAGCTATGATGGCTGTGAAATAGATTTCTGCAGGTGCTGAAAATTATGGGCCCAAAGGAGTTGATCAGTGTGTTGGGGCTCAGGCCCCACCTCTACCTTCTACTCAAAGGTGTCCTTTGCCATGTGCCTCCCATGGCAGCCATTTTGTGGTGGGGCCCAAAACAGTTTCTCAAATGGCCAAATGTGATCACAGTCCCAAAGGTCACCTTCCTCTGGTTTACAGCTCACTTTCACTTTGGCATGACCCTTTTGGGATGTGTGATTTGAATCCTAAGATGTTATGACTGGAGTCTCCCATACAAGCATGCTGGACAGGTCTTTTGTTTTGTTTTTGTGGTACCCCCTACCAGCCTCACACACAGTAAATGTCTTCTCAAAGAACAAAATCAGTAGAGTGAATAAGGGCACAATCCTATGCATGTTTAGACAGGAAAATGTCCAACAGCTCCCAGGATGCCCCTGCCCACATGGCAGGCTGGGCCAGGCTAGAAGTTGTAGGACTTTCTTTTCAGTCTAAATGTGCATAGGATTGCATCCTAAAAGTACGAAATATTCTTGCACTGACAAATATTTGGCAGCTCAGCAATTTGAGAATCTGCAATGAAAACCATGGGAACAGGGGTGTGCAAAGAGTTCAAAATGTGAACATAGAGATCCTTGGCCAGGGGTTGGATCCAGAATTTTATCTGGTCAGAACAGTCCCACTGACAGAATGTTGTGGAGGGGGGGAGGGGAGAAGCCATTTTGCCAATTTCCCCTCCCTCTGCAGCCCACATCACCACCTCCCCACACTGTGCCAGAGGGTCTCCAAACACTCTGGAGCAGATTTTGGGGAAACATAGCGACTGCAGTGGAAAGGGGGAATTGCTGAAGATCACCTCCCTCTGATGTTCAGCAAGCAGAAAGTTCCACTGAATCAAAAGACTTCTGTTAATGGTTGGAGCCCTTCTGCCTGCAGGAGGCTTTTGATGGCCCCCACCCCCTGTCTTTTTCATCCATCAAATTGGACAGGGCCATTTAGGCCTTCAGGTCCAACCCCCCTGCTCAGTGCAGAAACCAAGGGGGAACCAAGGGGTGAACAAACGTTAATTGTCAGCTGCATCTTTTAGAAGTGTTTGAATTTTTTGTCCTTGCTACATCTAAATTAAGAAGGCCATTCATTAGCACTTCCGAAAAAGGTGAGTAGAAAAACATATTGCCTGCTGTATTTTACTGAAACAGTATATTTTACTTTTTAGCTGGTTTTACGGTTTACTTTGCTGATAAGTTTATTGTTTCATTATTTTGACTTTTGTTTCTACCAATGTTTGGAAACCATCTTGAGAGGGGTTTTCCCTTAAAGGTGGCATACAAATATCTAGATAGATAAATAGATAGATAGATGAAATATTGCAGTAAATTGTTTTCCAGGTCTTACTCCTATAATCAGGATAGGTCTTGGTTCTGTCTATATACTCACGATAACAATGGGACATTAGGACTTGTAACATTACCTCAATAGGGATGTACTAATTTAGATCAGCCAGAGAACTGGTCTAATGATTTAGGAGCTTTGCCTCAGCAGGCCTTCTTATGCAAATATGCTGGTACAGATTTAACTGGCAGGTGCTAATTTATTGATCAATAAAGCCCTGTTTGTGCAGGGTTTCTTCCCTGTTCTCCAATGGGTAGACACTGCACCCAGGAATTCTCTATTCATTGCCATTTCAGGAGACCATGAGAGTGTCCCCAAATACTGAAAGTCATTGGATTGTGCCTGTTACAGGGAAGTAGGTCAGTCACCGATTTCAACAACATTTATGCCTGCCTACTGTAATGAGATATTATGGGGGCGGGGGTGGGAATACTATTGGCACTGAATATCAGACTGCATTGAATGTTTATTTTGCTTGTTGGAGAACCAATTTAGTGGCATTATTTAAAATGAGGTCTTCTCTCTGGAGCAAAGGGCTGTGCTATGTTCACCACTTCCCCTATTACTGAAAGGCATGCGAGTTTGCTGGGAGTGAGGGCTCCATCCTTTCCTCTGGATACAGGCAATAATTAGGAAAGCATTAATGAAGAGAATGGTTCCCTGTTCACAATGCTCACTCTAAACCCCTCAATCTCCTTTACGTGACACACTTATGCTTGGTGCTAATATCCCAGTGCAATGTAGGATCACTCTGCTGTATTTTGACTAAATGAAACAAAGAGATGATGGTTTCATGTGGGATTTCAGCAGAGGTTTATCACCATATTTCTTTCTTTCTTCTTTTCTTTTTTCTTTTTGTAAATTGTGAAAATATTAGAGTGATCATGGCTGTGTGGGAAATTACCATATTAGTAGGTGGCTGGCTCTGTGTGCAGCAGTTAGTAGGTTAAATGAATGCTGCAAGACTGGGGAATAATATATCTCAAGATAATGTGTCATTATGAAACCATACACAAAAGAGACATATTTATGGCTTCAGTCCATTTGCATCTCACTTTGGCAAACCAAACACCAAGGGACAACATTTGGCAATATTTTTAGCCTATCAGTTTTAAAAAAACACCTTGAGATTTTGCCCTCCCTCCCTCCCTTTCTTCTGTATAGACACTTCAGAAATAAACAAAATATAGGGGGTTGTGTTAAAGGTGGAGAACCTCTTTCAGCCTGAGGCCCGGATTCCATTTTGGAGAAGTTCTTGGGGGCTGCATCCTAGGGGTGGGTGTGGCCAAATGCAAAAGGGGTGGGGCAAAATACCAGCAGTAGTTTAGCTTAAAGCTGTTACTGCCACTAACTGTGCCTTAGAAGGGGCATGTCAGCCTTTTAGATGCGGGGGTGGGGGCTGCACAAAATGATTGATGGCTTGGAGAAGGGGGGAGTGGTGAGGCTGGGGAAGAGGGGGTGTCCAACTGGAAACCTTGGAGGGCTGGATTGGAACTCCAGGTGAGCCAGATTTGGCCCTTGGGGCTAAGGTTCTGCACCCCGAGTGATATATTTCTGTCATCTATATTGGGGAAGATGTTATATGTGACAGTGGTGTTTTCTGTGATAGCCCCATGTGATCTACTGTCTGGAAAATGCTGATAACTTTAGTGAGCTAGTTGGCCTTCCCAACCTGTGACTCACCAAATCAAGTGCAGCCCACCACCATGGGTGTCACCAGGGTCTCCATAAGCTACCTGTTTGTCTCTCACTCTATAACTGCAAAAATGGGCTTTAGGAAATGTCAAGCACCTATCAGTCCACAACACTACTGAGTTGCCTTTGGCTTGATACGTTAAAGGTTGAGTAGGCCTGCTGCAGTTAGTGTAACCTGGCCCACACTGATATATCAACCATCCTGTTCAGGCGAAAGAGAAAGCATGGAAGGAATCTCACTTTTCCTAGCATCCTCCTCCTCTTCCTTTTCTTTAAAAGAGGAAAGGAACACCAATGATTCCCAAAATTATCAGCTTCTGATAATTTGGAGACATATTGCTTCAGGCAAATTTGCAGTCTCCTATTAGAGCTCCCAGAACTATCTCAAACATATGATGCAGTTGTACTACTGAAGCTCAAGGTAAGTTGGCCTGGCCCCTGTAAACCTCCTGAATGGGACACTATTTATATGCAAGGCACTCTGAAAATGGAGGTGTAAGTGTAATTTTTTAAAAAAAAAACAGATTTGAGTGTCGGAGTCAATTTAAATAACAACTCTTTAAGTTTCTTTTCAAACTCAGTTGATATTGCAAAAGCAAGAGTGGCTCTTTCCAAACTCATGGCCATCTTCCTGCAGGAATGGTACCAGCCACCCATTCTGTGAAGGCAGGATATCGTGTTTTTTGAACTGGATTGGAACTAATGCTATGCACCCCACTAGCAGCACATTTTAGAGGTTTAATTATCTGAATGGTAAGCTGATACATTAATTTCTTTCTGGTTTTGGCCTGAGAAGAATCCCAGCTCTTCTAAATATGCATTTCACAGACCATAACAAGAAACACATTTGCTCCTTAAAGGTTTTTATAATGAATGTTCATATTCCATTGCCTACCATATAGGCGAAATTAGATGGAGCTTCCCTCTGCCCACTTTTTGGCTTAAAAGCAACCACAAGGGGGCTAATTTAGATCAGGGCCATGGACCTGGGAGTTTTGGGGTTTAACCAAATTGGAACCTATCTTTTCCCCCTTACGCAGCTAATAACAGCATTGGAATGCAATTTAAAACACAGAAATGACATGGGGGAGGGAAGGGTAATTCTATCTCCCAGCTCCTTTTCTTAAGCAGAGAAAAGTTGTCATGTGAACCCATTATGGATCACCCTTATCATGACTAGTTTGGCCCTAATGCTTTGTCACATTTTAGGTGGAGGACTAGTAGTACTAACAATCAAAAGGCACTGTGCAGCTATTCATTTTTTCTTCCTTAAAAGATTTTTTTCCCTGTGGTCCAGGACCACAGGAACCCTCCATATTCAGAAGACAAGACTCCTGATTTCATGGATCCAGAAGAGGGCTTAGTTATAGAAGAGCATCATAGTCCTCACCTACTTAGGATATACTTCTTGAGGAAAGCCTGAGTGACTAGCTCCCTTGTGTCTAGAAGAGACTGTGTTGCTGTCCTCACATTCTAAGGACTCCAGCCATGCTACAGACACTTCCTTCTTGTTGCAGCTAAAGGCTGCTGAAATGGACCAGGCCCCTTTAAGGGAGAACGTCTCAGTCAAAAGGAAGTTGGGGCTAATTAGTCTAAAGGAAGCCAAAATCATACTTAAGGCTCAGTCACAATTTGCTGTTTGTTGGAGCAACATACAGGCAATCTTTTCCAACTTATAGTCCCATCATCACTCAGAGCTCTCCATGGTGCTGCTGTATTTCTGTTCTCGTCTCTTTGGGTAACCTGCTTGGTCAGAATTCACTGAACCTGACTTGACCCAAGATCTCAGTACTTGCTTCAAGTCACCAGACCTCATAGTGCCTAACGAAGCCAGGCCTTCAGTAGGACAGCTGAAACAGAACACCCACTTAAAATTCCATGAACGAGGCAGTCTGATTGCACAATAAAAGTGTCATCTGGAAACACCATTTGTGTGCATGGAAAATTAATACAAGGTTAATACAGTTGCATAACTCTTTGTAGTACTGCACTGCCTTTCAAAGATTTCTAGAGGAACTCCAATGTCAAATTTATTGTAAACAGCTGAGGGATATATAAGTGTTACAAATAAATACATTTAAGATGAGATTTGTGCATCTGTTTATTGTGTCTCTCCTCCAACCAGCAGCATTCACAAAACTTGCTGTGAGAATTGTTTTCATTGCTTGGTAGCTATTATACCTCCCTCAACTGTATTTCACTGAATGCACTTGCCATTGGCCATGGCAACATAAAATCATACATAGAAACAGTTTCACAAATATAAAAGACATACAAGGTATATGGACACAGCTTGCAGCTACATGGTATTCCTTAAGCTAGAAAACTCCAAATGTCTTAGGTGCAGAGTACCTAAAACAGGGGTAGGTGTTCTCCAGGTGTTTTGGACTACAAGTCCCATGAGCCCCAACCAGCATGGCCAATGGTCAGGGATTATGGAAGTTGTAAGCTAAAACATTTGGAAGGCACTAAGTTGCCTTCCCCTGATCTAAAAGGAACATTTCCTCCCATAGGTACCTGCCTGAACTGTTAAGTCATTTTCAAAGGCCTTCCTCCAGACAGCCCTGCTAAATGAAGTCTCACAGCTGTCTACAAGAGAGGGGGCATTCTCGGTTGTAGCACTACATTCATGGAATACCTTCCCCAGGGAGACTTACCTAGCATTCCCACTGTTACCTTTTTGGTGCCAGGAAAGACATTTCTTTTCTCCCTGGGATTTTAACGTTATTATTGCATTCATTGTTATGTGAGATGCCCTGAGAATTTTAATGGAAGATATAAATATAAGTAAATAAATAAATCCCTGCTAATATAGATTTTTAAAACAGATTTTCTCAGCAGAAACGGGGAAATAATGCAACAGATTCCTTAGCAAACCCTGATCTAACTGGAACTGGGAGATGGTTTGTACATGGATGCAAGGCTTGTAACATATCATGTGTTCTTTCAGAAATGCAACGAATGAACCATTCTTTACTTAAAAGGTTATGGTGATGGAGTGAGTGGAGGAAATGGGATTGCTACTGAATCCCTTCTATGTCTTAATTGCAAAGATATGTTTCCAAATAAAGATAGGGCCTCATGGAGTTCTCTCTGCCAAACCTTGGAAGTTGGATGATCCATTTCATCTTGGCATTCCATAGAGTGACATTTGTGGGTCACATTTATCCTCTCTACATTCCCAATCAATCTGGTACTTAATAATTTCAGTACTGTGATTTTTAAGAAGCTGGAGTATAACATTATGCAAATACTGTTATGTAAAAAAATTATACTGTTTTCCTATATGTCAGACTGCACCCCCACAGAGGTCTGACAAAAGGCATGACAAATAAACATATTCATGAAATTAGAATTTCTCCTACCATACCAAATGTTGGTGGTGGGGGAGGGAATTGCTAAAATAAATGAAAAAAGATTCTGGCTGATCTTAGAACAAAATGCAATTGTTTGTTTTTAAGCTTTTATCATTTTTTAAAAGCCCCCCCCCCCATTTTTGAATATACCATGGAAAGAGAAAGATAGTAAATGTTGTCTGTGACTTCCTTGAACCCCAGGGGTGTAGAGAGGACACAGGGAAGTATGCAGATTAAATATCTACTGACAGTCTCTCTCTCCCTCTCTCCCCCCCCCTCTCTCTCTCACACACACACACGGGGGGGGGGGGGAGAGAGAAATGTGCTATAGTTCTTGCTAGCAATAATAAAATCTGGGAAGAAATATTCATACGGGCTTGGATCAGATCTCCTGGGCAGGATTTACTATTTGACACAGAAGGATGTCAAGGTATATTATCTTCTTGTATAGCTAAGATGTGGATGTCCATGCGATATGATAATGCTTGAATTTTGAATAGCATTTACATAACACCCCAAAGGATACAGTGGTGATTTCCAAAACTGGGGTCCATGCTGAGCTCACAAGTGTTGTCATGAAGACAACAGAAGGAGAATTCAGGCCTTTTCTATAGCAAACAAAAACTGATGCCAACTCTGGCTCCTTCTGCACTTTGATACAATTGTACTGGAGGCCTAGGATGAAGGGGAAATGTTGCTCGGCAGGGAGGAGGTATTCAGGTTGCTAAGATGTTTATCATTCAAGACACTACTGATCCGAATGCAGGTGTTGAGTTTTCATTTGGAAGTGCCATCCTGCATAAGATAGGTAGTCTGCAATACAACAAACTCTGTGCTATAATGGGTACGTCATAATTACTGCACTGGCAGGTAGATCTTACGTGATGTGGATGACTTTTTAAAAAGAACTGGAGTCAAAGTGAGACCGATAGGAATCAGCTTGAAAGCTAATAATAAGATGACCTCAGCTTATCTAATCAGTTCCTTCTATCATCAAGTGATCCCCCCTCCCAATTGCGTCACAGTGAAATCTGCAAGGAGGTTGGTCTTTGGAAGAGGAGGTTGACCACATTAGGATCAATCATGAGAATAACCATTTTAAATCTCAAAAATTGGCTTTCACGAGTCAGAGCAAAGGTGGTGAACCTATGACCCTCCAGATGCTGTTGGACTACTACTCCCATCACCCTTGATAATTGACCATGCTGGCTGTGGCTGATAGGAGTTGGAATTGAACAACAGTTGGCAAGAGGCAATGGTTCTTTTTAGGATTCAGAATACCATGAACAACTAATGAATGAACGCTAAAGATTTGATTAAGCAAGAGCAAATTAACAAAACAGAAGAAAGCAAAACACTACAGAGCAAGATTACAAGGCTTACATCCCTACAGTTGCCAGGAATCCTATCAAAATATGGCAATGGATTTGACTCCGATACTGACCTGGGCCATGTCTACACCAGGCATTTATCCCAGGGTCATCCCTAGGTTGTCCCTGCGCATCCATATGATGCACAGGGGATCCCGAGATCAACTGGGATGACCTAGGGATGATCCTGGGATAATGGAAACTGGGGATATCCCAGATTTTCCACAGTCCCAGGACCATCCCAAGGACCATGACTGGTGTGCCACATGCTCCTGGGGCCTGAAACAGCCACAGAGCTGTGCGGGGAGGCTCCATGGAGGTGGGGGGCAACAATTTCACCATCCCCAAGATGGCAGGGGTGGGTGGGCACAGGGTTTGGCAGGGGGTGTTTTTCTTACCTTTTCTGCTGCGCTTGGCTCCTCTTTAAAAAAAATGGCAGCTGCAATGTCCCTCTTTCCTTCCGGGATATTGCATGGCCATCTAGATGCTGAAGGAGGATCACGGAAGCAGGTAAATCTATGATCCTCCCCCTCCCTCCCTCTACACCCTTAGATGTAGATGAGCCCCTGGTCTTACGCAGCAAATTACCAATCAGCCTCCATTGAGAGCCCACCCTGGGAGTGTCTCAGGGATTCATATATACTATTATGCTCATATTAACCCCACCCCTATCCTGGACAGACTCAAATGACTTTGAGAATGTTTGGCCATAAGCTAGCACAGATAACTCCATGCCAGCTGTTCTTCTAACAAGCAGCTACCCTTGAGATTTTGCCAGAGGGTTATCTGCTAGCCTCTGAGGTTCAGTCTCAGACTCTGCGAAGAAGAAGCAGAGCTAACCACTAAAAGCAACAGCCCCAACCAGAAGCCTAGTCATGAGAAGCAATTTGTTGTGCACCGCTAAATTCTTGGAATAACAAATTGTCTCCAGTACAGAAAGCCATAAGTTTCCCTCCCCTGAGTTATTACAAAATGGGAACTATTGCTCCGCACCAGTACCATTTGTTTTAATTGGCTTTTTTTACAGGCTGTTCCCTCCCCCACCCCAATTCTAAATATAACTTCATACAAGGACAGCAGGACTTTTTAAAATTAAAAGAAGTCCCTTAACTTTCCTTTCTAGGTTGGCCCCAAAATATAGCGCAAGCTACCCAAACATGAAGTGAATGTCTTGACATTTCTCAACTAGTTTTTGTCTTTGTCCTGATTAGACTTGAAGGCTAAATGACATCTCACTCTATAGTACCATGTCAGTACTTCATTTTGGCTGGTCTACATGTAACAAAACCCATTGATTTTAAAACCAAGTGGTTGTCGTGTGCATGAGTGGCTGGGAGTGCCTCTTCTGCTTTTACTCTGCACCTCATGATCGGCTGCTTTGTAGGTTGCTGAGTGTGATGTCCAAACCCAGGGTGTGATGTCCAAACCCAGCGATTAACCCAACAACAAACCATGGGTTAACTACTGGGTCATCACACTCCTCATCTTAGTAATGCGTCAAGCATAGGTTGTGGATTAAAAGCAGAAGAGGCAGGCATGCTGCAGGCAGCGCACCCACTCTCAGCCACTGGTTTTTGAATCAATAGGTTGGTGTTCTGTGCGAACCAGGTCATTGAATGTTCCCCTTTTCATTTATGGTGCTGGAGGACAATAGGGAAGTAGTCTATTGTAGGTGTTAGTTTTTGTTCTTGACTATCTTTTAAGGATGGTATGATCTTAAATCTTGTTACTGGCTCATATGTCTGTCCTCCCTTTGGTCTGCATTCTTTACCTCTCAGCCGGACGTGACAGCAAGGACCACCGGATTGGTCTTTGATTATGTCTGGCACAATTGCAGATGTGAAAGCCTGGAAAGATGCTAGAAAAAATGGGTAGGAGACCAGAAACACACACACACACACACACACACACACATACACACTTTTCCCCAGGGATGTTTGGAAAATTTGAAGAAGAAAAAAACATGCTTGTCCCCCCCCCCCCCAATTCCTGGGTCCCCTCAGTTTTTCCCCACCAAGCCTTCACATTCCTAGGCAGAAGGCATGATCATATTACCTGCTGCATTAGCAGAACGGTTCCCCCCCTCTCTCTCCCCCCCTCCCTCCCTCCCTCTCTCTCCCCCTCTGTATTGATTGTTTGAAATCCATGGGGCACTAGTAAACTTAATGTGTTTTTTTGCCAGTGTGAATTTACTTTATATGTTCCATCCTTTATATTTCTTACTTTCTTTTTTCTAGGATAATAGCTGAGCTGTTGCCTCATGCCTTCCTCCATTTAAACTGGAATCCTGCACTCAGTGGGGCAAATGGGACACAAGTTGAACTCTAAGGGCCTATTCAGAAGACACCTTAAACCCTGCTGGTTAAGGCTTTTGGTTAAGCAGCAGGGTTTAAGGTATCTTGTGTGATGTGTTTTGCTAAACTCTGCTCACTCACTAACCACAGTTGGACTGTCTGCAGCGTGTTGTGTGCAACAGCACAGCTTGTAGTTAGTGCTAGCTCCAGACAACCACAGTTTCACTAACCACAGAGCATGAAGTGTCATCTGAGCAGGCCCTAAGCCTGGTAATTGCATAGCTCAGTAACATACCTTACTGACCAGCAGAAAACTACATCTGCTAGTCTGCAATGAGTGCTGCTGTCCTTCCTCATCGGACATATCCATACATTTGTGGTGGGCTATATGGGGGGAAGCAGGGGGAGAGAAGTCACTCACTGCTTGGTCTTCCTAGTTTTCACCACTGCCTATCTGAAGAACCTGGTGTGCAATGCATCTCACAGAGGAGTCCATATTTCTCTGTGTCTACAATTAACAGATACGTTTTAGGCTACAAATGCATCTGCCACAGACCCAAGCCCATCAAAAATCCAGAAGCCTTCCCTCAAATGTTCCTGTTTAGCTTCCAATGCTGAAGTTAATTTAAAATGGAACACCAATAGGACAAAAATAAATGTGTTGGGCTAAATGACTAGCAAATGAACTCTGCTCATCAGTGCAATTACAGTGAATATAAAATGAGCTCAAAATGTGCTTGGAGGGCTCAAGCTGAATTCACAAGAAATTTGCCACCTTCCATTGCTATATCTCCGGTAAGAACAATGCTGTGAATAGCAATATTTGAGACAGGTCTTCTTCTTCTTTTCCTTTCAACTCACATAATAATACTTGTGTTATTATAAAAGTATTTGAAACACTTTAGGGACCCAGTGTGTACACTCAAGCAACTGCCCCATCTAATGCAATGGTCTGAAACAAGTAGAGAACTGAAAAGCTTTAGGGAGAAAAAGGTACACAGAGAAGGAAAGGAAAGAGATGGGATGAGTAGGTAAGGATGAAAACGGATTGAGGGAGGGGTGGGGAAAACATAGTGTTATGTGCTTGTGGTCAGTCTAAATTACCTCCAGGGTTCCTTTCAACTCAGTGTCTCTGAGAAAAACTGATTGAGGATCACACACACACACACACAGAGTAATTCTTGAATAGATACCCTCTTGTTCTACAAGGCCTGAGAGGATAAACCTTGTATAAAAGAAATGCCACAAGTCCCCAGTGCCCTCCTTCTAGGAAGCTGAGGCATGAGCGATTGCTGAAGCCCCTGCATGTTCACCCCTCCCAGGACTGAGGTTCCGGAGCGTAGCACTGTTGTTAACACGCTCCCCACTTCCCCAGCCAGTGAGATGTTCCTAGGACAGCACTACAGAGTATGGCTGTCTTTGCAATATTTGGCAAAGACAGCCATACTTTGCAATAATTTTTTTTTAACTGTTGTGATTTTTATGTTTTATATTGTTGTTGTTCCCCGCCTCGATCCGGAGGGAGAGGCGGGCTACAAATAAATATTATTATTATTATTATTATTATTATTATTATTATTATAAGAGAGGTTTAATGCTCTTTGAAGGCTCCTTATAAATTTTACCTCCACACCAGCGGAGCGCAAAACGGGCGTAGAGGCGCGTTATCTCCCGGATTATGCGCATTAGCGAATGCGCGTTAAATAGCGACTTTTATTTTGCTCCGGCCGTTAAAGCGCATTTTCGCCATGTGAACAAGCGATTATGCGCATTAACTTCTTGTAAAGCGCTTTTTGGACATCAATTAATGCGCTTCGCCGCCTCTCGCCGCCTCCCGTGCAGAGGGATTAGGAGTAAATGCGCCTCCGCGATAATGCGCATAATCGCCGAACCGGGCGCAAAAGCGCATCCTTGTGGAGGGGGCCTTTGCCTTATTTACAATTATACAAGCAGAGCGTGTGGAGGCAAACAGGCACTCTTAGGAAGCAGAAGACACTCACACCCTAATCCCTCAGGGCAGCCCCTTATGTGGCTTCCTCAGCTTCAGCTTAACTTCAGCTAAAAATGTTCATTTAAGGGCCAAAGTAAATGTTCTCTGAATCATGTATAGTGGAGCAATATGCAGCGGTAAATTTTAAAGTGCAGGCACTTATCACAACAGTCCCCATAGCCAAGCCCCCAAGGAAAGTCCAAAAATGCAAGCATCTCTCTCTCTCTCTCTCTCTCTCTCTCTCTCTCTCTCTCTCTGTATTATACATGTATTTTATAAAATGAATGGCTCATAATTGCTCATTTAAGAGCAAGCCACCTCAAACAGCTTCACATTAAGCATAGCTCACAACAATATATAGTTGTTGGGAAAATCCAGTTCCCTCCAGCTACTGTGAGGATTGCAGCTAAACTCAGAGGGAACAGGGTAACCTGAGGGGGTTACAGGTGGCAGATGACATCATCTTCCCTGCTGAGAAAACAACAACTGGTGCTTCTGCCTTGTGAGCCCTGGCTCCACCACACCACTGGCTATGTAGGATTGTTTCCCCTACTCTCCTCCAAATACACCTGGCCCCTATTTGGTTCAGCTCCATGAGGGTTTGGGAGATGAGGGTTTAAGTTTCTCAACCACCCATTTTCATACTGAAATCCCATCCCCCTTTGGGAGCTTTTTTAAATGCCTCCATTGATTCTAATGGAGACTTTTTCTTCTTTTTTAAGTATATGCCTTTGAGCTTAATGGTAATTATGCATTGTTTATGTGAAAACTTTGAAAGGACCTTCTGTCTGCCTTTGTGTGTGTTTTTAAACAAAAAAAATGGTAAGGGAAGGATTTTAGTTTTTGAAAATCTTCATGCTCTATGTAATTAGTGGCTCTGCAATGAGACTGTTTACCTCTTTTATCAAAAAGACATTTACAGATGTTAAAGACTTATTATTCACAGTGAGGAATTGCATCCAATTAATCAAATGCTCCTTAGGCCTAGAATTCAAAGGGAAGTGATTGTCTTTCTTTTAGGAGTTCACACATCACAGATTTCACCTCTAAAAAGCCAAGTGGCATATGCCTTTATATAGAGATTTAATTTATAGAGACCAGAGTGGGAGGCATGAGAGGAAAATGATCCCTGTGTTATATGTGTGTGCTTCCCCATAAGTTGCCCCTCACTGGCACAATTTTGCAAGGCAGCATTCCAAGCTGGAGATGGTTTAAAAACGAGAGGATAATGCAAGTCCCATGAGAAGAGGACAAACGGGAGAGAGGGGGTGTCTAGCCATTTCTGGTGCTGACTTGTGTGAAGGCAAATGGCACAGCTGGACTGGGAAGCAAATGTAGGAGAAGGGAAAGAAATGGATATAGGTTTATGGCAGAAGGAGAAGGTGAACACGGACTAAGATCGCACTCTGATTGAAAATGAAAAGTTGCTATGAATCCTCAGCCCCTAACATGAATGCTCTTGTTTAGGGTTCCAGTCAGCCTGGAACAGGAGCTTTGTAGCATTGTTTGAAGCTCCTCACAGAGAACACCCTTCCCTTTTTCTTTCCCACTCTCCTGAAGCCTTCCTTCTCTGTGTTCCCTAGTCTAAGAGCTGCTGAGGGATGCAGGGACAGTCTTCAGTTCCAGATGTTATCAGGAACAAAGCGAAAGAACATCTGGTCTTTGTGGAAAGTGACAGGCAGTACAGCTCTACCCTCTGATGATTGTCAGTTACACAATGACTTCAGGCTAGGGTGACCATATGGAAAGGAGGACAGGGCTCCTGCATCTTTAACAGTTATATCGAAAGGGGAATTTCAGCAGGTGTCATTTGTATGCATTCAGCACCTGGTGAAATTCCCTCTTCATCACAACCGTGAAAGCCGCAGAGGCCCTGTCCTCTTTTGTATCTGGTTAAGAGGGCAGGGGTGAAATCCAACATGGCATGAGTGGGGGCCTGCTCATGTGATGGGATTCCCTGCCTCCGTCTTCAGCTCTTCACACCCCCAACTCTGCTCTAGAGGGGGTCCCAGTCTTAAGGTGGAAATTTTGAGGGCAGGGTGGTGGGAAGAGGGGAAATTGCTCTCCATGATCCACTGTTGGAAGTGCTTCCATCAAAGGAAGTCAGAGACACCCACAGCCATGCACATGTGCGCACATGCACATGCAGAGCTTTGGCCTACAGCTCCGTGTTAAAATTAAAAAATAAAATTGGTAGCCAATTCAAAGTCAATTTACTATATGCTCTTGAAGAGACCACTAATAATCTGGTAAAGTCCAGCAAACGCAGCCCCTTCCCTAAATTTCTGGGTGTTGCTTAAAAACCAGAGTATCTTGAGAATGGCTGCCAAGTGGCTCAGGCCATTGCTGGCTATTATCTTTTAATTCATTTCTTTGTATATTATTTTGACAGAATGCTTTTAAATATTGTTTTAATTTGTCTAAAGAATTGTAGCTGAGGGAGTTCTTTTCACTGAGCGTTTGTGAGGCATACATTTAATAAATAAATTATAACAAATTGTCAGTTGCTTGTAGATTACGCAGTGGGTGGCAGGTCATTGGCTGGGTTCATACATCCCGCTAACCCTTGGTGGATGGCAAGCTATGCTGGATAGGGGTTATGCAAACAACCTACTGTGCTCCCATCAGACCATCAGGCAAACAAGCCTCACAGAGTAGTTTATTTCATCCCACCCCTCCACCTCCTATAGTCCTCCCACCCAGCAGGCAGGTATCCCAGCTTCCTTTGCGACCGGAATAGAGATCGCTTGAGAGAAGCAGAGTGGCAGCAGGATTTTTGGATGCTGTTGCTGAGCAACTCTGTAGGCAATCTCTTTAACCCTTACTGGCATGGCAGACCCAGTGTAACCCACGCTAACCCAGTGTAGGTAAAATAACACTTACTGCCAATAGTCATAGCCATTGCAGGGAAATCTTTTTTTGCTTTTGGCACAATTGATCTCTGCGGCACCCCCCCCCCCCCAACATAGTGTACAATTGTGAAACTCAGGAACTTTTCCACTTTTTTTTAAATATGTGCAAAATTACAAGCATAAATGTTCTATCAGAGCAAGCCCAGAGATGTGTATGCCAGTGTTTGGGGGGCAGAGCTGGTGAACATCTGCTGAGCTCTAACCCCAAATGGATTCCTCTGACATCCCTAACTGCAAACCATGGATTTTCAGGTTAGCTTATTTGGGGGGAAATAACCCACTGTGGGATGGGGGGACATCCCACAGACCACACTAACCCATCATGGGTTGTTTGGAAAATAAATCATCATGAGTTAGTGTGATGTGTGAACCTGGTCTTTGTCTTCAGCCCTCTGGTTACAGTTATGTCTCTCCTGGCTTTATTGGGCTCATATATTGGCTAAAGAAAATAATGCAACATGTAAAAGCCATTTAAGCTATATAGGTTGCTCTACTCTGTTTCATTGTTTTTAATTTTTTAATAGCCTTCCCAATGTAAGTAAAAAGATAACCCCCCCCCCTCACTACTCCAAAGAGCTTACCATTTAAATTTCGACAGTGATGGGAAGGATAACAAGTAACAGAGAAGGGGATGTAATAAGAGAGAGGAAAGCAACATTTGAATATATTCAGTGACACTTAGGCTCCATTTTGTCATTTAAGGCCAAGTGTCTGTGCAAATATTTCACTGGACCTGAACAAGCATCTCTGCTGTTATTTTTTGTCATCAGTGCTTATCTAGAGTACACATGCAGTGTTTGATGCTATTATCAATCAGCGCAGCATCCTCCAAACAGGCAATGTTTACCAACTGGCATCTCAGCTGTGATGAAAGCTTGGAAGATGCTGGCTAATACTCTGATTGATGATTTCATTGACTTTCCCCCATCTCCTTCCTCCAATAAATCACTGAAATTTCTATCATCCCCCCTAAAGAAAGGGAAAACTCATTCAGAAATGGACAAGAGTTGACAGCTGCTCATCAGTGACACCACAATAAAAAATTATCAGGAAAAGAGGGAGCAGTCTAAAGGACTGGAATCCAACTTTATTTTAGTGGCATCAGCTGGCCTTAGAGATGCTTCTCAATATAAATTAATTGGCTGCTGCCATACACTGTCCATTAAAGCTGATTCTCAAAAGCATGCAATGCTGCTTGCGATAAAATGGGTACACACGGAGCACCTTTACCTTTCTCCAGCTTTATGCTCCAGCACGTGAAGGTCTAATTCTTCTAATTACATCTCTATGCTTCTAATTACACCAAACCAATTTAGCAAGCTATGCTGAAGGTTTGTGTTTATTAAACATATTTGTGGGCTCAGAATGCAAGTTCACAATCTAGTTTCTGGGGAAGAATTTGGGCGTTTTTAGAATATCAACTCTCATTGAGTAGCTCTCTTGCCTATAGACAAACATTTGGGAACAACCAGGTAGTGTTTCATGATGAGACAGAAAGAGGGGTGTTCATGTCTTCAGTAGTTGAAGGACAGTGTGTGCAAAATTTCATTTGTCACTTCTTACCTACTCCTCTATTGGTAATTTTAAGCATTGGGTTGTCCAAGTTACCCTGACTCTGATCTTGGAGATTGCACACACTTATCTTGAAGCCATTAAATAGAACTATTATTTTTGCATTTACCCAATTATTATTTTTAAAACACACACAGATATACTAGTATATGCCCTGCTGAAATGAATTCCGGGGGTTAATTGTGCATTTGGTGAAAGAGATTTCCTTACGCCAGCTCAAACTATTCCACCACCCCTCACGTAACTAACAGCGCAATCCTATGCATGTCTACTCAGAAGTAAGCACTACTGAACCCAAAGGTACATACTTCTAGGTAATTGTGTACAGAGTTGCACTGAACTCAGTGGGGCTTACTTTTAAGCAGAGATGTATAGGACTGCACTAGTAAACCTTGCAATCTGAGAAGATAAATCACATGATCCCTTTTGTGTCACAGAGGATTCAAGAGTCATGCTTTAGCATCCTTTGCAACATTGCAGGAGAGTTTCCTTGGATGCACCTCTTAGCTTACAAGCTGTGTTATTGTCTTGCCTAGTAATAGTAGGGACAGGTGAATCTGTCCGTTTTGCTTTTTCCTGCATTCAAACCTTTGAAACCTCAAGTTCTTTCTCTCTCCTGAATATGAAGGGCATTGCAAAATGTTGGTAAATTCTTATAAAAAATATGAACTGAAATTAAATTGACACCCATCTGCACCAGCTATGTTTTATCAGTACAACCATTCATCTGTCTGTCAAATAATTGTTCAAGGAAAAAAGAGTCAAAGACCCAAATTCAGCACTAACATTGTTGAATACATAAGAATTCAAAGCCAGACTTTTACAACCTAAAAATCCAAAGCCCTAGAGCGACAGATCTGTCAGTTTTGCCGTCTCACACATCCACATTTTTAAAGATCTCAAATTCTTTTTCTCCTGAATATGAAGAATTTTGGGTAAATTCTTATCCAAACCAAATTGAAACTAAATTCTCATCCATCCCTAAATAACAATGCAGCTCCTGACATGTGCAACATAACCATGAAATAGAAAGAATCAGAGGTTCACGACTTAATAAGTGTAGGAAGATCTCCAAAAGATTTCATGTAGGTCACCGTAGCATACTGTTGGGATTGGAATGAGATGGAAGATGATTGACTTTAAACCACTGCTCTCTTCCCAACATGAAGTGGATTTGATTATAATCTTTGACCTTCTAACTGCAACCAGCTAAATCTCTGCAACAACTATCTTTACTAGGAAAGGATCGTAGTTCCAGTGGTTTTGGACTTCCATGTTTTCAGCAGCAGCTCTGTCTGATATTGTAGTGCACCTTTATTCATTGTTCAGATACTTTCTGAAATACAGATCTATCATTTCTTCTTCTCTGGATGAATTCTCCCTTGGTGGTGTTTTTTTTTAATGCCGTACAGTTCACTGTTTGATCTCTCATGCGTCCACCTAAGTTGGAGGTCTTTCATGCACAACCATGCATACAGCCCTTTGTGTCTGTGTTGTTTATTCTTGGTCTCTCTCTCTCTCACTTTCTCTAAAAGAACACCCATTTAACACATCCCAGATCTGCTTGGCTGAACGGTGGCTCTGGGAGGAACAACCGGAAAGAGTGACTCCTAACTGGAGTGAGATGGTGACACTGTGATGATATGCTTTCTCTGCTGTAAACATCAGCCTTTGTTTCTCAAAGCACAAGGATGCTATTTGCTGGTTGCAGGCAGTTAAGAGCTTATTTCTTTAAAGACAGATGTATGATGGGGTGGGAATCCATGCTACTTTCATTACCTTTGGTATCCTAGTTTAGTCATTTCCAGTTTCCCAAGTCCTGAGTGGTAAATTCTGAAGTGTGGGCGTCAGTCCACATAGCCACACACCCCAAGGGCAGTCCAAAATGCAGGCAACTGTGTTGATCCATCTCTCTCTTTCTGTGGATCAGAGATGACTTTTGTAAAATGAATGGCTCTTAATTGAGCATTCAAGACCAAGATAACCCCCCAAAAATAATTTGCATTGCAACAGGGATAGCTCAGAAAGATAGATTGCTGCTGGGAAAATCCATTCCCCTCCCCACTACTGTGAAGATTGCAGCAAAGCTGAAAAGGAACAGGGAAGCCTGAGGGGGGTGGCAGATGATGTCATTGTCCCTATTAAAACATCCTGGCACTTTGACCCTGTGAGCCGTGGTTCCAGTACACCACTGGTCCTATGAATAATAAGCTGCTTGGGGGTTAGACCATCCTCATTTCTGCAGTGGAGGCTCGTGGCTCTGATGTCAGTGAGGTGGTTAATAAACTCTGGGTTTCATTCAGAACCAGTCAGAACTCTAAGAGAGCTATCCAATATGCTGACCGGTTCTGACTGAAACCTAGAGCAGATTCACTGTCCCACTGACATCGGAGCCTCCACTGCAGCTGTGATGTCATTGCTGGGTTGGGAGTACAGTGGAAGAGAGCAGTAGTGCTCCGTTTTCCATTTTTAACCAGCTTCAGCAATGGTGGAAGATGCCTCTCTCTTTATTGCTTCCTCCCTGTAACTCCATGCCTCGTAGTTTTTATGTCTACTCGCAGGCCCTTATGTGCCCTCATATCATCTTCCTCTTCTCATGCACATTTAACTGCTGGGCAGCAGAATGAGGTATATGCTTGTATGTATCAAAGCCATGAAATAAGTCTTGCTGGATTGCTTAAAGCTACCTGGGTCCTACACATTGAATAATAGAATAATAGAGTTGGAACGGGCCTATAAGGCCATCAAGCCCAACCCCCATACTGTAGGTTATGATCCCATGCACACTTACCTGAGAGTAAGCTCCTTTAAACTGAATTGGACTTACTTCTGAGTAGAACATTTATCGGATTGACATTTAAAGCATCCATGGGAGAGGACATTATATGATCTTTAAGAGTCCAGCAGTGGGGCTTTAGCAAAACACCTTTCAACACTCAATATGAAATGTGATCCCCCACCTAAGAATCAGTTTCTAGGCTCCTCCAAAAGGATTACATTTTTAATTTTTAAGCCAAAGATGGTATAAGCATACCTGTGGAAATCCAATGTGTGAATGCAACAAACGCATGTTTTCAAACATGTATACCAAACAGGTACAATTGTTATCAGACCATGGACTGGCTGTAGCTCCCCTGTCAAGTTTACATTTAGTGGTAAACCTAGGTTTGTACCTGTGTAATATGTGAAACAGCCCTGAGTGCCCAATAAATAGAATCCATAAATACCAGTGGGCAGAATTGGGGGCTTATAAGAGGAGCTTGAATCAATTTCTTGCATTTTTAAATTTTTATCATATTCACGTATTGCTTTTTCCTCCCTTCTCCTTCATCTCTGGCCAGAAGGTTGCACAGTCTAATCTATAATTCGGGGGCATTTGAGGAGAAGGAAACAACTTTTGGTACATTCATATAATTACTGTCTGACATGAGCCAGTAGTTTGGCTACATCAGAATGAGGGGGGACGGGGAAAAAGGTGCTCTTCAACACATTGAGATAGTGTATATAAAGTTCTTCCTGGGTGCTAATTGCATGCAGTTACAGGATTTGTTTTTCTTATGTGTTACCAAGTCAATGTCAAAATGATAAAAGGCAGGCAATTCTTCGGCACTGTGTTTGTGCTAATTTATAAAGTGGATTAGCACTTCCTTTGCATTTTCCTCTCTTGCTTGGGAATACAGGTCTGGGGAGGGGGAAAAACACACAGATATGCAGATATCAATTAAAATGTTCCAAAAATTAAGACTGTGTCAGTGCCTAGTGCAGAGAGTTTTAGACTATCACTATTGCTTTACACTTATAATTGTTCTACATAGTCACCTTCTGCTGAATGTACTGTGGTGTCATAAAAGACAGAGGAGTCTTGTGGAAACCATATTGTTACAGTACGAATTGTATAATTAACTATGAATAATGATACTCCTTAAAAAAAAACCTACCTCTTACAGAACCGTACAGGAAATAAAGGGAATAGCCTGGAGAAATGGGGCATTATTCCTAGTATGGATAGAGCATTTTGTAGATTTTTTTAGGCCAAAGGCTATTTCTCTTTCCACGTGCATGTGTAAGAATGAAATGATTTAATTTTGACCTCATTAATAATAGTGATATGCCCAAGAGCCCTAGGCTTGCAGCACTAAGCTAGGCTTGCAGCACTGGTCAATTGACTAGTCAAATGTCCCCAAATATTCCACAATGCAAAGAATAGAATACCCTTGTGTGAGTGGCACCCTGCTTTTTAAATTACATCCTTGTGCATCAGCAAAGGAACCAGCAAGGGCCCCTTACTTCCCAGCAGTGCAGGAATCAGGATACAAGCACATGCAGGGCCAAATTAGATGATACCTAAAATGTATCATTAAAAAGATCAGGACCAGGAACATGACATAGGAGGAGGAGGTATTAACCTCATATCACTGTCCTGATGAAAATTGCCCTGCTCTAAACCAGCTGATCATCCTAGGTGAGAAGCTGCTATTGGAGTCAATGGCAACATCCACCCAAAGCAAATGGCAGCTTTGAGGGGAGGGTGATTTTTGTCAGGACTGCAAGGTAAGGAACAGTGTTAATGTCCCCTCCTCGGATGCCAGTGCCTCTCCTGTCTTCCTGCATTTGTCTTGTTTAAATACATTAAATGCAATCATGCATTCCACATATCGTCTCATATGGCCCAGAGACACACACTTCCTCTTTATTAAGGAGCAGGAGCAGACAACCCACACCCAAGCCTGCACTATTACAGTAGGAGAGTTAAATTGATGTTGTCTGTAGTTGCTATGTGAATTTTATTTGCTTAATTTCATTTTTCAGGATGTATAACTATTGGAATTATCCCTGGGGTTCCAGGATAAAAATCAAGAAGTACAATCTTTTGAATATCATTTGCATGCATTTATATTTGCGTAACTCACTATAAATAATTGATTGCAAAGATTTAGTCATTGTTTCATAACAATAGCTTATTAGCACTTTTTTGGCATATGATTTCCCCCCTTTTTGTTACAGTTCCAATAATGCTTTAAAACCTGGCCATTCTTGAACATCTTATCAACTGGTATTTTTAGAACTAGTCAAATGACCAGCTGTTGCTGTCTGTGGACCAGCTACTGATGTATACCAAGTTGTGAGAATGTGCAAAACAAACAAACACCTTATTCCTGCACATAAACAGTTGGCTATGAACAGGAAAGAATTCTTGCAGGGATTTCATGTCACATCAATATATTTTTGGGAACTGAATGTTAGCGCTGAACCCATCTTTATAGTGAATAGGCCTTTCATGTCCATTTAAGACCATCTTCAAATCATATTTGGTTTTCATGAGACAGAACTGTAAGTAGGAACAGAGTGTAGCATATGGACCTTACTGGATGCACAGAAATCAGCCTTACAGGAGGCAATGAACATTGAATCAAGCAAAAGTAGCATGGAGGGCTATTCAAAGGGCTTGGCGGAGGACATATTTGAAGGAGGCCTCTGTTTGAAAAGCTGTCCAGTCCAAGTCTGGTTTAAAGATAAAGAACAATAAGGAGAGCTGTAGCGGCCTTGAAGTTTGCACCTGGATAGCAAACTAAGCCGGCACATGGTTCATAGGATCACAGTCTTCCCCACTATACTTTATTTCAGTTTTAATGACAGTAATTCTTTCTAAATTAGCATCTATACATAAAAATTAGTGTATATAAATTTTATGCAAATCTGTGTCCTCTTTTTGAGTTATGCATTTCCTTTCCCTACTGCCACCACTCTTTCTTTCTCTCTCTCTCTCTCTCTCTCTCTCTCTCTCTTTCTTTCTTTCTTTTTGGTGATTTACAACAATGACATGATGCCTGGAATCTCACTGGTTATTCCTGTGAATTTACCTATCCATAAGGAAGTGGGGTTTGAACAACACTGCTTACCCAAGTAACTTACCAACGCAACTCATATGTCTGTGTCCCACGGAGAATGTTCTCCTTGAGAATGCAGTGCTGAGCCCAAAGTTTCGTAACTTGGTATGCCTAGGCAAGCAAGCCCAAGAATGTTGGTGTGCATATGGCAGCCTGTGAAACAGCAACCCATGGGCTACATAATGGTTATGGACAATGGGAGTTGTAGTCTAAAGGGTATGGTACATCAGACTGGTGAAGGCTTGATTAGCTCACACTTTAATTTTTTCAATAGATGTAATGAATGTATTCACAGAATTCAAGAACTCTAGTTTTACTCTATAGTAGCAAATACCAAGCAAAACAAGACAAAGCTAAAAGTTTATACTTTTAGAGAACACTGAAAGAGAGATAAGAATAGAAACCTCTGCCATCTGGGATTACTTTGCCCTACAAAACAATAACGTTGTGTCTTTGAACTCTCTTTTATAAACTGGGGCATATCATTAGATAAGATAATGACATTTATAGGTTTTGTCAGTGTTTGCACTTCTTTCTTCTTCTTCTTCTTCTTCTTCTTCTTCTTCTTCTTCTTCTTCTTCTCCTTTTTGCAACACCCTTGCAGAACTTCTTGAAATTTGAAATACAGATGCTTTTCACACCATCTTAGATCTGGAAGACATGTTAAAGTTGCAGGGGCCCTGCCTTCTTTTGTATATGGTCACTCTAGTATAGTGCCTGCACCTTTAACTGTTGTGATGAAGAGGGAATTTCACCAGGAACTAATTGCATACAAATGACACTGGATGAAATTCCCTTTTCTCTACAACTGTTAAAGTTACATGAGCCCTGACCTGGACTTTATCTGGTCACCCTAGAAAGATGTAATAGAAAAGAAAAGACACACACATAGCACCCTCAGCCATGTCATAGTGATTTGTTAAGCTCCAAAACTTCACCAAAAGAAATCCAAAATCAACTGTAAAACAATCTTGCGGAAGACATCTTCCAGAAAAAACGGTCTGAGATGTTGCTTTTCTTACGCCACCCCCCCCCCCCCCCCGGAAATAAAATGGCACTTTGAATAACAATGCCCCAGAATAACAATAATATTACTTCACATCATAATTATATTACTATAGTTTCCAACAGAATACAGGTGGCCTGAGAGGTGGTAGCTCCCTGTGAGCGTGGTCCATCCCATTAGCAAGCTTCCTTTCCCATTTCCAGGCACAAGGGCCATCACTATGTTCACAGAGTCTTCACATGAGCTTGGCAGGCTGAGCCCTGCCTTGTGTGACACTGTATGAATCTCAGCATAGTGACAAGGGCCTACTAATTAACTCTACTATGGCACGTTTATTAGTATAGAGTTGTTGTTGTCAATACTCCTTACTAATAATGCATTAAGGTCTACGTTTTCTTGCCCTTAAAGCTAAGAAGTTTACGTTGTTAGTCTAGGCTGTCCATATGAAAAGGAGGACAGGGCTCATGTATAGGCTGACCATATGAAAAGGAGGACAGGGCTCATGTAACTTTAACAGTTGCAGAGAAAAGGGAATTTCAGCCGGAGTTATTTGTATGCAATTAGTTCCTGGTGAAATTCCCTCTTCATCACAACAGTTAAAATTGCAGGGGCCCTGCCTTCTTTTGTATTTGGTCACTCTAGTATAGTGCCTAAACTTTAACTGTTGTGAGGAAGAGAGAATTTCACCAGGTACTAATTGCATGCCGACTGAAATTCCCTTTCTCTACAACTGTTAAAGTTACATGAACCCTGTCCTCCTTTTCATATGGTCACCCTATAGTACGCCATTTCTGACTCCTCGCTGTTTTAGCGTCAGTGTTATTTGAATGCCCTGACTGCTCTGTGGGAGGCATGTTGACTAAGAGAGAAAGATAATACTCAGGCTTGCTGTACAAGCACACACCAGCAGTGTTATTAGGGCATAAAACTATTAAAAATTATTTTTTCACATTTTTGTAAGGAAAGAATGTGGTATTATGGCTCTTGGGCACCATTTTCTTAGACGGTTTTAATTGAGCCAATTGACTGAAGAGGATTTATATGCACAAGACCCCTTTTCAACAAATCACACAATAGAATTTTGAACATACAGGATTTTTAAGCATATCCACACATTGCCATCACTTCCTTCTAACAGTAAATGCTTTCTGTTTCCATGCCAACAGTTTGTTTGAAAGTTCAAATGTGCTACACTTAATTGTCTTGAATGTGAAGGCCTTTCTCTTATGAATGCTGTTGGTTTTCTATTCAAGTTTTATAAGCATGCCTAATGGGGAAGACATTACTTTCGAGCAAAATAAAGCCACAGGAGATGGGACAAATGCGGTGGGGGTGGGGTAGCTACCAAAAATACTGAAAAGGGAGAGACAGCATCAATAGGAAATATAAGAAAGATGGTTCTGCTAGCTATGTTTGAATACGTTTTCTTAATTATTATTATTTTTACTATTTGTTTCATCAGATGTTCTCACTTATTTAATTTATGAGCCTATGCCATCTTGGAATCATCACTTTTGCCTAGGTCACATATAATGACAAACCAGAGTATAGGTTGAGAATGGGTTGAATATGGGTTGAGTATGATTTTTTGTTGAATTGTGGGTTGTCGTTACGTACAAACTGCACTGTGGTTGAACTATTGGTTGTTAACCACAAACATCCCAGGAAGAGAACCCATGGTTTGTTGTTGGATTGTGAATACTGGGTTATTCATGGTTAATAACCCATAGTTAAACCATAGTGCAGGATTTGCACATAATAGTAACCCATTATTTAATGAAAACCCATAATTAATCTGTTTCTCTTTATGGTGATACCAGACTCTCTAATAGCAATGAAGAATGCAAAAGAAAGCTATTGTTGGTTTGCACCACATGGGCAGTATGCAGTTGAGGCCTTCTGTGTGCCTTCTGCAAGCCCTGGCTACACGATATGTTTCTGGGGGGCAAGCCCTGAGATGAGTAGAAACACACATATTTGGAAGAGGGGAGGTCACTGGATCCCTGCCCCTTCCAGAAACAAGTGATTCCGCTTGTTTCAGGGCTTGCCCTTAGTAGGGTGACCATATTTTGGAAACCAAAAAGGAGGACAACATGGCCGCCCCTCCAAGGGGGCGTGCCCACCCAAACATGGCCTTGGTCACACGTCTGATTTCACAGCACATAATTAAACAAACTTGTACTACATAACATCTTAATGTTAAAATCACTGAAATAAAGAACAAGTGAGACATTCAAAGACATTTGTAGCTTTTGCTGTACTTTGAAGCTTTTGCCATACTCTGTGTGATACAGTCTCCCCTTCCCTCAGGTATCTTTTTTGACTGCAAATCCTTCACTGGATGACCATAGTCTCAACTTCCCTAACATTTAACACTCTTTCCCCATCACCTTTCTCAAATCCATACTTACAGATTCAGCATACTGCTACCACTGAATAAGTGCAGAAAAACCGAGTACAACAAACTAGCATTCAGAAAGAATATAAAATACTATCCCCCTGCAAACAAAAGCCATGGAACAAAATGGACTAACGGCTTCCCTCCTTTTATCCAAATATCTCCTGAATTTACACTGCCTCAGTGTGCAGAGAACAGAGATTCCAATCAGGGACCCAAAGAAAACTGGCCAAAAAAACCTCAGAAACAGGTCCCATTGATTTCAATGAAACTTACTCCCAGATAAATGAATATAGGATTGCAGCCACTTAACATCTGTGCATCTTTCTCTAGCAAGTGCAAGCCCCTTCTGTCAAGGACAACTGTGCACTCACAGAACCTGGCCTCATGGATCATGCAACCAGCAGGTGCTCTCCAGAAAGATGCTTTCAGAGCCTAGGAGATCCAGACACATTCAGACAAGACACACTATGCACTCACATATTATCTTGCTGGGACAGAACAATTCCCAGAATGACCAGATACAAAAGAGGACAGGGCTCCTGCAACTTTAATTGTTGTGATGAAGAGGGAATTTCACCAGGTTGGGGGGAGGGAGGAATCCACAAAGCCACACTGTAAAATAATCATAATCACAATCTCAAAGCCATACAGAAAAGAAATGTCTGGAACCGAGCTGAAAGTTGTGAGTACATATATCCCTTCGCATGTAGTATAATCATCATCATCACCTGCATCAGCACAAAAGCAGTTTTGGAGCCACATTTTTTTAAAAAAAATCATCATCATCCACACACACCTCACACACGGTCACCAAAGGCAATAAAAAATAAAATCTACATACCCCTGCATACCCACCCAAAGTGGGGGGAAACCCCACCCTTCCCCAAGACAATTTTAAAAAAAACTCCCCACACACACTTAACCGGGGGGGGGGGGAGAATAAAAATCCACCCCACACTCATCCAAGGCAAAATAATCATAATCATAATGGCTAAAAATAGAATACAAATCCACCACACACCAACATACTCACCCATGGCAAAACTGATAATAGTTTTTAAACTCACCCAAGGCAACCCAATCTCTACACACATTCACCCAATTAAGAGTCTATCTACACTACTGCTATAAAACAGTTTTAAATGGTTTAAAATGGTTTATAACAGTTTTGAGAACTGTTGGGGCCCAGGACACGCTCCACAGACAGTTTTCAAAACGTTTCCAAAGTGTTTTATCCTGCGTGTGTAGATAGGCTCTAATTCATCAAAATCAGTACCCAAAGAATGGATAGAAAATCAGTAACAACTTATTTCATCATTGCAGCCAGAGATAAAATCCAATCTACCCCCCAACACCCCACTAGACTTAGATTGCAGCTAGAGACAGTTCATTTGGCCTGCACTACTTTAACACACACACACCACACACACAGGCGCACACAGGAGCAGCAATTCCCAGGTGGGCTCAGAGTGGAAGAACGTACCAGTCCTTCTATTTTAAAAAGAGGGGAGATTAAGTTGAGGTAGCGCACTAGGTTAAAAAAGTCAGTTGAAGCCAAACCGTATTACCTGGTGGTTGGAGGGGATGAGGCACCCTCAGTGTAAAGCCCCCCTCTCTCTAGGTCTAGGGAGCAGGAAAATAAAATACCATCAGCCGCCTCAGCAGCCCCACTGGCCAGGCCCTGGCTAAGCAAACAGGGAGGGACCACGTCGGCCCAGGTGGAAGCGAACCCAGGCAGCGGCTGCAGCCGTAATAACTCACATGCTGGCTGGAGGCCCGAGCGCCGGGAAGAAGCCCGAGCAGTGGCTGAATGAAGGCGTGGCTGTGGAAGACGAGGAGGAGGACAGGGCAGGCGGCGCTGGCTGGAGGCCCAGGTGCCGGCGGGAGCAAGTTTGGGCGAGCCGCATGCAGTGCACGCGGAGGCTGAAAATGGAGGGGAACTGAACAAAGAGCAACCAAATCGCCATGTGCTCATAAAAATGGGGAGGAGGCGCCCTAACTGGCCCGGGCAGGTGCAAGGTGAGCCACAAGCACCGCCGCTGCTTTACCTCCTCCGCTGCCACTTCTCTCTTCATGCCCCACTGCTTCAGCGTCCTCCTCTGCTGCTTCTCCACCACCAATTCTCCGCTGCTGCTGCCACCGCCACCGGTTCTCTTCCTCGGGTCTCCTCCTCCTCCTCCTCCTCCTCCATCCATCCGTCCGTCTTCTCCTCCTCCGTCTGTCTTCTTCTCCTCCTCTGTCTGTCTTCTTCTCTTCCTCCGTCTGTCTTCTTCTTCTTCTCCTCCTCCTCCTCCTCCTCCTCCTCCTCCTCCTCCTCTGCCGTTGCCACTCTCATCGCAGCAGCCCGGGCCCTGCTGCTGCTTCTGCTGTAAAAAGCCCCTGATCGGACCGGGGAAGGGGCTAGAACGACGCGCACCCGGAAGTGTGGGTGTGCGTCGTTCCAGCCTCTTCCCTGGCCGATCTGGGCCTTGTTCTTGGCTAGCGCAATCGCGCTAGCCAAGAACAAGGCCCGGATGGGGGGGGGGGAGAGGCCGGAACGACGCGCACCCGGAAGTGCGGGCGCGCGTCGTTCCAGCCTCTTCCCTCACCGATCTGGGCCTTGTTCTTGGCCAGCGCAACCGCGCTAGCCAAGAACAAGGCCCAGATGGCACGGGAGAGGCCCAATTTTTCCGGACTTTGGGGGATATTTTAAAATTTCCCCCCCGGACTCAAATTTGGCCCCTTTTCCCTGACATGTCAGGGGGGATCCGGACGTCTGGTCACTCTAGCCCTTAGAAGCACCAGAACACATCATACAAGCAGTAGGACTCACCTATGGACCAGGACCCGCTGTGTGTGGATATTTAAAATTATTTCAGAGATAAAGTGTTCAATTATTATTGTAGCAATTCTAATTTCAGACATTTTCTCTTGTTTCTGTTTTCAAAAACATATTTTTTAGAAAGTATGATTTATAAAAAATCTTATCTCATCACTTTCTGGACCTTGTAAAGTATCCAAAAATATATCCCAGTAATGTTTTCACCAATGGTGAAAAAAATGACAATACGAATTTGGTTAACTTTGAGAAATAATAAATGATATACAACTTGGTAATGCAGATATACTATTGTGACAAAACGTATTAGTGTCAAGAGATATTTATAAATAAAAGATTATCACAATGAATAAAAATGTAAATAGAAGTCAGGAAAGAAAGTGGCTTGATAAATGGATTTAAAGAGAATAGAAATAATATATTGTGTATAAAAACGTATTTTGAATAAAGCAGCAATGGTCAAATTATGTTTTCATATTAGAGATAATCAATTTTAGGGAGTACCGTTAGCAACAATTTTGCTTATGTAAAATGGGAAGAAAATCATGCTTTCAGTATGTTCTTTATAGATTTAGAAGCAATAAAGTCTGTTA
Organism: Anniella stebbinsi; assembly: GCA_029215795.1. Taxonomy (NCBI): domain Eukaryota; kingdom Metazoa; phylum Chordata; class Lepidosauria; order Squamata; family Anniellidae; genus Anniella; species Anniella stebbinsi. The sequence goes on from JARDYH010000003.1 coordinate 197,023,565, forward strand.
ATCTTTGAAATTTTTGGTTGTGTGAAATCCAGGGGCATTTCCATAGCAACAGCAGTTGGGCCACTACTGAAGTCATCAGCTAGTAAGAGACAAAACGCAGAGTAGTCTTGCTGGATATATACAAATAAACATAGCATGCATCTAATTACTAGTTATAAAAATGCCCCCCTTCCAATCTTGCTTAATACTTTGTCAAGAGGAAGAAAGCCTTGAACATTACTTGTCAAAATATAAGCGACATCGAGTTGCATGAGAAGGAAAAACAGTAGTCTTTTTTTAAAAAAAAAAAACAAGCAGTATATCATGAAAATAACTTCTGAAATTTTTTTGTAATTGAAATCAATCTGAATAGTTTTACTTGAAATTGCTTACAGTAAATTTGAATGCATGATTTTCTAGGTCATAATTTGCACGAGGTAGCTGGCGGGGGACGAACCCTATAACTACAAAATCAAAATGGCAATTTAAAGCTCATAATAAAATGCTCTTCATAAGATTATGTAATAAACAATTATTATTGTTGTTGTTATTATTATTATTATTTCATCTCTTCTCGCTTGTAGCGGTTTTTCTAGATGGACATGACAGGCTTTGCCAAGTCATGCTGTATTTTACAGATTCAGGAATATCCTGACAATTGAGCATGTTTTAAGTATGACTGCTTTCTGGAGGTTGGTGTGGATGTATTTTGGTAGGCTCAGTTTCTGAAGGTTTTCTGTATAATTTTTTGATATGATGCTGGTGACTGAATAATTGTGACCTTTTCCTGTTGCCATAGTTCTTTGACTTTCATGGCCAGTGGTGTATATTAGTCTCTCTTTTCTTCTTCCTTTCCAACAACATTTTTGTCATTCAGAATTGCTATGTCAATGAGGTATGTGTGTTTTTCTTTTTTGTCTATGACCGTTATGTCTGGTTGGTTGCAGGGTATTGTCTTGTCGATATGAATTGTTCTGTCCCAGTATATTTTATGATCTGCATTTTCCAAGGTTGTTTCGGGTGAGTATGTATAGTATGGTGTAGGTTGTTTGATAAGGTTGAATTTGATGGCCAGTTGTTGAATTATTTTTGCAGCTGTAATGTGTCTGTCTGTATAGTCCATTCCTACCAGAATTTTACATCCTCCTGTTATGTGGTCTATTGTTTCTTGGACTTGATGGCATTACCTGCATAGGTCTGTTGTTACACTGCTATCTTTTATGATGTAGTTTTGGTAGTTCTTGGTGGCTATAACTTGATCCTGTATAGCTATTAGGAATCCTTCTGTTTCTGGAAATAGCTCACCCTTCCTGAGCCATTCGTACAATTGTTCTTTGTTTATTTGTGGGTTCTGTATTATGTTGTAGTGCTTCCCATGGAGTTCTTTTTGTGCCCATTTTTCTTTTTTCTCTGCGAGTGTGAGTGGTCGTGTTTGGTCTTCGTTTTGTAGTGCTAGGTTGAGTGGGGTGTAATTTTTATCTGCTGTTACTATGGTTTTATGAATGGGGGTGTTTTTAGTGTGAAAGAATTCTCTGAGTGATTTTATCTGTTTAGCATGCATTGTGTTAATGTTTAGCAGACCTCTTCCTCCTTCTCTCCTGCTGATTGTTGTTCTTTCAATGCATGAGTTGGGATGGAGCATGCAGTGTTTTGTGAGTTATTCTTATTATTTCATTTTGATGCTACCCAATAGCTGAGGCTCTCTGGGTGGTTCATGACAACATTAGTGGGACAACAAATATTTCATAAGCAGGAAGATCCTATAGTCCTGGTAAGACGGGTGGTCACTAGTTGAGAGCTAATGCCATTGTCACATATAGTGCAATCCTATACTCAGACTTCCACATTAGTATGTATAAGCAGGGCTAAATTCAATTTTGGAGAAGTTCTCAGGGACCACATTGCATGGGAGGGGGGAAAGAGCCAAACGGGACAGGGACGAAACACAAAAAAATGCCAGCATATTTTCGTTTAAAGTTCTTACTACTCCTTAGCTTGAGGAGAAACATTCGATGTTTTTTTGGGAGGAACCTATACAAAAGCCAGGAAACCACCAAATAATTGGGGGCAAGGATAGGGATGGGCGTACTCATCCGCATCATCCATCAGACACTCACCCCACTGCCACCGCCTGTTGGGTACGCAAACTTCCTTTGAAGTTCGGCAAGGCCAGTTAAGTGCTTGGCAGCCATCCTCCCTTCCCACGTTATGTAAATAGCATCCTTAAAGGCCCAATTCATGCAAGAGCAAAGGCACAAAGGGAGCATTCACACCTTTTCTCTTGCATGAATTGGGCCTTAATGCCATTTACACAACGGGGGAAGGGCAGATGGCTGCCGAGTGTTCATCAGGCCCTTTCAAGCCTCAAAAGGGCAGATGTGGGGGAGTCTATTGGATTCCTGGACTAAATCAGGTGCCTCTGACATCTCTAATCAGGGAATGGGGTGGAGGAAAGATCCATAGCCATATAGAGAATCCCAAGGGCCACATTGGATCTCTGGTTGTGCTGGATTTGGCCCATGGCCCTGAAGTTCTGCACCATATCTGTATAGGTTTACAGCCATAGTCACAATCTTATGTTCAACCAGCAGTAGAGTCAACTGAAAAACAAGAGCTGCAGAAACAGATGTTATGGCAGCAACATCCATAGCACCCCTAAAAACTATGTTGGTAGCTAAAAATTATAAAGTGATGCCCCCACTATAGATGCATGGATTTTATTTACTTATTTATTTCTTATTTATTTCATTTCTATGCCGCCCAATAGGTGAAGCTGTCTGGGCAATTCACTAAAATTAAAACCACAATGTACAGCATAAAATATAAAATATGGAAGGTTAGGTCCATTAAATCCCTTCCATCTGTGTTTCGTGGATTTTCTGGCATCTTTCATTCTGTTGTCAGTTTATTGGTGGGTTTTTTTTAACCATAATTTCATTCTACACCTGCTCATTCATATCAGCACTAATTCGTTAACACAACTCCCTCCTTCCTGCAGTGAAAAACCAGCCCACAGGTCCGTGAAATCCATATGATGCCAAACAAGCTGGTCTGCTGCAAAATACACAGTTGAGATTCATAGAAATCCAAACCTATTTGCATCTGTTGCGGATTTCTCCAACGTCCCTAGCACTCATATTACCCATGCATTGAAGACACTAGTCAGAACACATCAATATCCAAACGACCCTAAAGCCCTAATCAGAAGTCCCCACCCACAAGCAATTAGAATCAGATGAGGGAGAGAGCACGGGGTAGGTCTCTTAGTCCTGCTCCCTCCATCACATTACGTCCTTGTTGCCCATCTCTACAGCTTTCCGCCTACTGGAGTCTGGATGGATGCCATGGAAAGCTGTCTGTATTTGTATAGGCTCTCCATGCAACATAGAACCCTGGACAACCTCACAGGGTACCTATGAGAATGGATCCATCTTCCCACTGCAGAAATTAATTCCCAGATGCCTGGAGGACAAAGGGGACAAGCAATGAAGACAGCAGGAATAATGAACACATCCCCACTCCCACCCACCCCATGTGATTTGAATCTTGTGTGTGAACTTCTGAATAGGGCTTATGTCATCACCCCATGCACAACATACACACACCATCCATGCACAACTCACACCCAGGCAGCCAGTGGGGAAAAGACCACAGAGCCTCCCTCAACACAAACCACCAAGGGGATACATATAGGAGGACTGCATGGAGTACCCAGGAGAATGAGTCAAATTCTGCTATGGAAGCAGTGTTTAGCCAGGGTGCAGAACAGGTACCCCTCTAGATGATGTTGGACTGCAGTTCCTATTAGCCCTAGCCAGCATAGCCAATAGTGAATAGTAATCCTACTACATCAGGAGAGCCACATGTGGCCCTACCCTGATGTAAACAAATCCCATAACAACACACTATTGCCATCCTTGTGAGGGAGACCAGCATTTTGCAGCCGAGAAGGCCAGGGACCATCTGTACAAAGAAGAACAGAAGGTACAATGGGAAGCTCACCAGAGACAGCTCAGTGGGAAAGGGCAATGCAAAAGAAACAGGAGAGAAGACTCTGAGTCTCACCCTGGCCCTCTCGATGATGAACAGCAACTTTAGAGGAGCTTGTTGGCAACAATACATTCTCATAGAAAAGCAAGTGGTACCAGAACAAGAACCTAGATTCCTCTTCACAGGGCAACACTAATTATACAGCCACATGAGAAGAGAGGAAGAAGATCCACGAGGAGTGCCTGTAGTTAATGAAAAGTCTCCCACACACTTTTTCCACTACCAGAGGGGTGCCACAGGGAGCCATTGCTCCGTGGAAATGCAAAGGCTTGGTGTACAACCAACCCTAGATGTGATATTGGGTTATGAACACCCAAGAGAAAGGGATGAGAAGAACAAAACATGCACCTGAGACAAAGCAGTGAGTGAGCCAATCAAAGTGGCTGGCATGTGGCTGACATTCTGAATGAGGTCACTGTCCAACCTGTTCATGGCCCCGTGTGTTTATCAGGTCACTCTGTTACCTTCATCCCATCCAACCACACACAGACCCCATGTGAATGGACCATTCATGCCAGTAATCTTGTGTAAATGGCTACTTTACGGCCTCCATTTGCATGAAAGGCCTTTTACATTAAACAATGAGCCATCATTTTTATGCAAAATGGTGGCTCATTGAGGGGTTGGACAGCCATGCGCCAATTGCAGGGACCTGCAGAGTGCCTAGTGGCTCGTCCAAGGAGCCAAACAAGGGTAGGTACATGGACTCCACCACCCTCTTGGACTCCCATGACATCCCTAATTAGAATATGGTATGTGCATGTGGTGGGAGACGCTGGGTGGACATTGTTCCTCTGAGGCCAGGGGTTTAAATGAGGAACTCGAATATAGAACTCCATCAGGTTTCCAATCACCCAAGGCCTTTTGCTGCCCTGGAAGCTAGCAAGGAAGTCCATCATGCCAGGTTTCAAGCTGCAGTTCTGTCCTTTTCAATTCCTGCTAAATATGCAGCTAGGGCTGTTTCACTCTTTAGGAAACCAGGTAAGCTCAGGCTTTCCTTGAAGAAAATTCTGTCCCCCCGGGGCATTTACCCTAGGAGCTGTTTCTGGTCCTGGCCTTCTGAAGCACCTTTAGTTAACTGGAAGTTCCTGGATACTTGCTGCTGGACTCATTCTGCCCTCTTCAGCACTCATTCTACCTCTGTACCTGTTCAGCACTTCCCAGCCTCACAGCTTTGCAGGAAAGGGACGATATGTGGAGATATCTACCCTGAAGTGAGATCTTCTTCTTGTTGTTTTTTAACCTTACTTTCTTGGACTCTTTCAAGGCAGTCCTTTACTCAAGAAATGTGATTCTGAATGCCATTGGTGGAGGTGCGGACAGAATGCCCACCTTGTAGGTGTTGCATTCACAATAAAGCTTTGGTATGTGAAAATGACAGGACATAAACAATGGTGCCAATTCATTCTTCCTGAGATTTTAACCTCTGCTCTCTGCCCCTCATTTTTCTTCCCCTTTCCTAAACATTTTATCTCAATTTAAATTGTAAGCCTTCAGGCAAGGTTTGTTATCTTCAACATAATAGTTGTATAGTGCTTAGGGAATGAGGATTGTTGCTGTTGTTGTTGTTGTTATTTCTTAAAAGATCTTGCAATTCTGGTAAATCTCTGAAGAACCATGGATTCCCCCCCCCCCGCATCCCTGCCATGCTCTGTTTCAGATTCACAGATTAAAATTTATAAAATGGCAACAGCATTTCAAGTATGAGCAATCTGGTGTTGATTCCATTGTAACTGTAAAGAATGGGACACATGGGCTTCCTGTCAGGTGCATTTGTTTTGAAAGGATGTGAGTGTTTACAACATCTAGTCCTGTTATTGGATTTTGTTGGCATCTCTATGGAGACATAATTTAGGCACAACAGTTTACAGTTCCATTGAAACAAAAAGCGGGATGTGGCACTGGTGTTACTTCACCAAGGGGCTGCTCACGAAGACGGAGAAAAACAGGCTGCCTTTGCACAGAGATTTAAAACCTGCGGTTCACCACAGTAACTTCCCAGGTCTCAGCAGTACTCCAATGTGACAGCAATAAATATTTTGTGCTAAATCGGATTCCATTCATGCCTCAAACAGCTTTTTTATTTACCCTTTTCGTAACTGTATAAAATTCTTGTACAAAACCAAGTGCATAACTATATTCTTATTGGTTCCTTGCTATCAGAACTCTTATTAGACTTGGCCCAGATCTACACCAAGCAGGACATACCACCCACCCTCAAAATCTTCACCAGAAAGTTCAGAGAGCCTTCAGGGCAGATTTTTAAGGGCTGCAAGGGAGGAACTTCCACTAGCATGATGTTGGATTAAATCCATTACTTAAAAAAACAAACACTCCTACTGAGACTTTTTGTGACTGTTCCCCTCCCTGCTTCTGTTTTCTTTTTGAGATCTGCTGGTACCATCACATTCTGTGTATTGTGAGGCAAAGCAAATGACCTGAAACATCTATCTTAACGCATGCAAAGTGTTTTGTTTTCCAGTGCATGTCTGCTTTGATGGAGATAATGCTGCCATTGAAAGTGGTTGTTGTCCTTCGGTGAAGAGGCAAACATCACTGTTACTTGCTCAAAGAATGCTGAGCTATTTGTGCTTTGAAAAGAAAAGAAGCAAATAGTCTTCATGATCACATTTTCTTATTACTAATGAATACACCAGAATTCCTGTGATCCAGTTTTCTCTTCACAATAGTGAATGCGAATTGAAATCACCGTTCTTCATTAACACAGACAATTGCACAAATAGGATAAAAGTTACCATTTCCCCCTTTTTTAAACCATTTTGTGTGGACGAAAGGGTAGTTAACTGACCCATGTCCAGCGATCCTAAGGCATCACTGTTATATAATGAAGCACTGCCTATATTTTTATCAAAGAGAAAAATAATGTTGCTGCCAATTTTCCTTGTTAGTTTTTCTTTGGCACATGTAGGATGGACACTTTGGCCTGTTATAGAGCTCGACAGGACCAATGCAAGTGGAGGTTGCAGGGCGTTGGTTAAGCTGCAAAATCAAGTCTGAAGAATTCATGTTGCATTACAATCCCAGTGGGGCAACCCCTTTGAGTGATACAATTCCTTCCCTACCTGTGCTCATCAGGAGATACCTCCCTGGTTTTGCCTAAGATGTCAGATATCTAGTCCATAATGGCTCAGAATAGGGCCTTTGGTATCACAGTGCCCATTCCCTGGAACTCTCTGCCACTACAAATTAGGCAGGCACTGACCCTTCTGAGCTTTCAGCGCCTCCTTTTTCCAACATGCTTTTCCAGCAAACCTTGGGTCCAAACTAAATGCTCTCCAGATCAGTGAAGTTATATAGGATTGTTTTTCCTACCTCCTGCAAGTGTGTGTGGCCCCAATTCAGATCAGGAGAATGGCGTTCCAGGAGAAAAGAGTTTAAGCTTCTCCTTTGCTGGTTTTGGTCCCAAAATTCCACCCCTTTTTTCTTTTCTAAACCCCCATACCTGGGGGAATTTTTGGCAGAAATGGTTGAGGGGAAAAGCTTAAAGCTTCCTGTCCTGAAGCGCCATGGTCCTGATCCAAATCACGGCTGCAAATACTTTCAGGACATTTTGGAAAACAACCATGCATAGCTCCATTCTGCATGTTTAGGAGAACATTTAGTATGACCTTGTTTTTTGTATGCAGCAATGACATACAGTGATTTTATCCTATATTGTTTTGTGCATTGCTTAGACATATAATAAACATCATTAAATAATAAATAAATAAATAAATAAATAATAAAAATAAATTTGAACAGTGGGGAAAATGTCAAATCAATCCATCCTAACTGTATGATGGTTCAGCAGGGAGACATTTCAATTTTTATTTTTAAAACTGATATTACAAAAATCAGGGATATTTCTTGAAGCATTTCTTCTGAGACACTAGGATAGACACACATTCTCATCACCCAACTGGATTCACTATTGACTTCTTTGAGGTTGACAGTTCCACTGATTTTACGAGATGTGTGTGGTCTGTATGTGTGTAATTCATGTTCCCTATAGGTAGCTGGGTTTCATCAGTAAGACTCGGCTTTGTTTCTGATGGCTGGAGTGCTTCAAGCTTACTCTTTCCTCTTGAAGCCAGGTAGTGGCAACCAGAAATACATCATATGCCATGTAAATAGGGTCATTTACACTATTATTTGGAGCAGTAATTACTAGATTCCCTTCTGTTAGTTCTACTCTTTCTTTATGTTTTTGTTTTAAGGAAGGGAGAAATAACAGCTTGTCGCTTGGAGAGCAAATAACACTCTTTAAAAGCTGTTACTAAGCAACCTTTCAGCTTGGGTGGGATACTGCATGTGAACTCATAGCTGAGCAAAACCAACCCCCCAATTAATTTTTTTCAGTTTTATGGGGCTAATGGCATAATGCAATAAGGAAGAGGAGGTTTTCAGCATTGTATTCAATAGGGGATTGCATAAAATGAGAAAAATGGGCAAGGGCAAACTGCATCATATTACATTTTTTCCCGGAAGAAGTTTCCTTTCAAAATTAATTTGCTCTCTTGTCACAAATCTGAAGGTGAAGAAGAGGAGAAGCTGGTGAATTCCCAAAGTAGAATAATTACAGAAATTTCTGTGCAGTGAAACATTCTGGCTCAAATGGATTGGCTTTATTGCACAGCTGAATGAAACTCCAGTGACAGCTTCTTGCAGACTTGAGCTATAAGGTTAATAAGCTGCAGTTGGCCATCTTGGGACAGACTGTTCAGGTACCTGTTAAACAACTGAGTATTATATGTAAGTGCTTGCAGTTGTACACCTCAATGCGAAAACCAGATTCTCAAAGGAAGCTGGACACCCACTATGAATTCGAACATCCTCTGTTGATGCTGCTTGGTCTTAAGACCTCTTCCAGATGTTTGCAGGATGAATTGTGACCAGGAATTTCATCTTGCAGGATCAGGCAATGGACCGAAGGAGCAGAGACTTCGCCTCTCTCTTGGATTGTGACAAGAAGCAGAGCCCCAGTTTAGTGGCTGGGAAATACCACACAAGGAATGCATAGTTCAGGGGTGTCGAGCAAGCAGGGCCAAAGGCAAAAGGAATGTGGACAACATACCAAGAAATACCCCAAATACCAGCATATTTTATCGTAAAGCTCTTGCTGCCAGTAACTAAGCCATAGGAGAGATATTTCAATCTTTTAGATTGGGGTGGAGGGTAGAACCAACCGTGGAAAAGCTGGGAAACCACCAAATGATCAGTGCTTGGGGGAAAGGGGTGGGCCATGGGAAGGAACAGGTCCATCTGGGAACCTTAAAGACCAGATAGGGCCCACAAGCAGGCTGGATTTGGCTCGTGGGCCTGAGGTTAAATGCCCCTGGCATACTGTATGTGCTAGCTGCTGGGTGATGCTATCAGTATGTAATGGTGCAGAGGCACAAAATGCAGTGACCAACAAGTCTATATACTCCAAAAATTATATTCGCCACGGAGTAGTGAACTGTGGCTTCCTGGATATGGCCGCCGCAATGATCCATGCCTTGCTCACTTCACATTTAGATCACTGCAATGTGCTTTATAGGGGGCTCTCCTTGATGAGTATCCGGAAACCAGCAAGTACAAAATGCGGCAGCCAGAGTTTTTGTGTATTTTACAGACTATATCACACAGTCTTGAAACAGCTGTGCTAGCTTCCAATTTGTTTCTGTGCTGGTTATTATCTATAAAGTCATAAATATATTGGGACTAGGATATCTGAAAAATGGCATCTTCCCATTTGAGCTTGCCCAAAAGTTGCACTTGTCATCTGAGGCCTTGCTGTGCATCTCACTTCCTTGGGAGTTGAGGTTGGTGAACATTCATAACAGGGACTTTTGTGTAGCAGCACCCCCATGTGGACCACCCTCCACAGGGAGTTTAGGCCAACCTCCTTAGTGTCCTTTAAATGACAGGTGATGGCAATAAGGTTCCACAGAGTTCATCTGACCTGCAGATTCCGCAGCAGAGTGGATTTCCCCGTCAGATGGAATCTACGGACACAGGACCGTTTTCCTGACCTTTGGGAATTTTGCACAAATTTTGTCATAGAAAAATGAGCAAAAATAAAAAAGCCACCCAAAAATGTCCATTTGGGGAAAAATTGTGCATGTATGAATTTGCACAAATTCAGAAAGTGAAAAAAAAAGGATTTTGTCGATTTACAGATGATGGAACAAAATGTGCCTGACAATCCACGAAACACAGACAGAATGGATTTTGCACAATCAGTATATCGCTTACATAAAGTCTCATAATTAGCTCTCCTTCACTCCCCACTGCTTCACCACAAGAGGCTCAGAAGCCCTTTAACATGATACAACAAAATTTTAGAACTTGATCTATAAGTCTGATGAACTTTTGGGGGGATAGGATTCAGCACTTTTGATAGCTCCTTTAGATTTCTAACTGGTTCTGACTGAAACCCAGAGTGGATTCACAGCCCCACTGAAATAGGCCTCCACTATCTAGCTCACCACCAAGCCGGGAGGCAACCTTTTAAACTGGCCTTCCTCATTTGGAGAGACTGGCGTAGTTGTGCAGAATGGATCTTTCCCCAAGCAGGGATGGAAAGTATGGCATCCAAAAGAGGCTTGAGGAAATCCTATGCAAGGGCCATTGAGAATTTGTGTTTAAAGAAAATATTTCCTTTACACACCATTTGTTTTCCATAACAACAGGAAGTCTAATAAAATGCATAGCTTTCTTTCTAGCGTTACTATAAGTCAATTCCAAAACACAAAGCTGAGAGGCAGCCTGACAAGGCATATCTGGAAGGTGTTGGGCTGAAAAAAAATGTGTTAGTCCAAAATAATCCAATGGCAAGTCCGTGCCTTTCCAATCCAAGGGGTCAAAAGAATTGTTATGCAGAACCATTCATTGGGACCTTTCTCTAATTATGCCAGGCTCTTGAAACATCTTCAGGGATTAGGATGGACTCAGTAGACCTCCCAACTCAGGTGGCTTGCATATATAGAAAGTCCTATACAGTTCTGAACTGTAAGTTGTATCCAATGTATTAGTCTTATTTAAGTTTCATTCATTTCAATGGCTCTACTGTACTCTAGGATCAATAGCAGATACAACTCTAAGAACCCAGCTCTAAGAGTTAGATGCAGCCGGGACTGGTGTTATTTGGAGTTATTTCAATCACCCACATGGTTGTGGAGAATGAGTACATAGAGATATATTGTATACTACTGCCATTGTTAGCTTTCAATATAAAATGTGAAAGGCCATGAGATTGTCTTTTCCAAAACTCTTTTCTTTCCCATAGTTTGCAGCTGATGATGCCCAGGAGGCAACTAATTAACATTTCATGAAAAGGCTTTCCAAATCTTATTTTTCATATATATATTGCACCTTGAAATAAAAGCCCCTTTACCTACAATACTGTCAAGTGTCAGCCATTTATATTATTGTTTTCTGCTAGGACAATAAATGCTAAAAATGAAAATTAAATGAAGAACATTAAATAACCATCTCCCAAGAAAATGGCTTGAGTCGAAAGGGCCTCATTGGTTCCTTGCTTTGAGGGATCCATGAAGTCTGCATTCCCAAATTTACAGATCAACTGTCTGTAAGTGGTAGAACCTATATAAAGGATGTTGGGTTTTTCTGGTCCATGCCATTTGCTCCAGCACCACAATTTTTATTTATTATTATTACATTTATATCCTGCAATTTTTCTTCTTGCAAGGAACTCAGGGCAGTTTATATAGTCTTCCTCCTGCTCTCCATTTCATCCTCACAACAACCCTGTGAGGTAGATTAGGGCAAGAGTCAGTGACTGGCCCAAAGTCACCCAGTGAGCTTCATGGCTGAGTGAGGGCTAGAAACCAGATCTCCTGAGTCCTAGTCTAACCATTACACCACACTGGCTCCAATGACCTGGTTCACACTATCACTTCAGCCCACCATGGCTTACTAGGTTGGCAATCTAAGACCCCAACCTGGCTTCTCGTTCTGTGTGAACCTGGCAATTGTTGGTTGTAGGGTTGGTTGACAAGCAACTCAGAACACATGGGCTGTTTTAGGGTTGCAGGTGATTTGTCAACCACCCCAACAACCCAACCTTGCCAGGTGCACATGTAATGAGAAGTTACAGTGCCCACCCCCATGGGGAAATTTACCCATAGTGGCTTCTTGTTATGTGTGAACAGAGGCCAGATCTACACCAAGCAAGATATAACACTTTGAAAGCAGTTTGAAAACAGTATATGGAATGTGTCATGTCCTCAACAGTTGTCAATATTATTATACACCCTTATAAAGCAGTAGTGTAGATCCTGCTCAGGTTAATGAAACTTGGGGTGCTTCCAGATGGAGGGTCTAGCACTACCAGACAAAAGGCATTTTGCAGCTATTCCATTTTTTCCCTCCTTAACGGATATTTTTATGAAAAGAAAAAAAAAGATTTTAAAAAAGTGGTAGGATTACAAGCAGGAGACCCCATTGTCTGGACTCCCCAGTAAAATTCCATGAATGAAGCAGGGTGATTGGCAGCACCCATAATCTACACCATGGGTATGGCTTTAAAGAACTTACAAACAAGTTCCTTATAGTCAGCTGTCTCTCCGTTTACCTTAAAAACATGAATTTACCATCTGAGAATTAAAATACCTTATGCAGGACAATATCAGTCAAATACAGTGTTTAGCCAGAATTGCCACATATTCATTCTTATATAGACCAAAATGCATCTTCTCTGGCATATTTAGAATAAATACATTTTGTTTTAAATATTTTGAATTCCACACAGCATACATTTAATTGTGTCTAGGATTGTTCATCCAAGACGAAAGTAATTGGCAGTGTGGAGGATCCTAGAGAGCTCACTACTGCGGATTAACTGCCCTTTAATTATATAGAATAATCCTTGCCTCGATTAGAATAATGTTTTGTTTTTAACTATGCTTCGTAGTTTGGAGAGCCAGCCTGTGAAAACAACACAGTCAGAAATGGCAAGTATTGTTTTATGATGACCTTATAGTGAGGGTAGCTATAGCAGCATGCATCAATGAGCATAGTGGAACATCCGTCTGAGTAAATATGCATAGGATTGCATTGTATGGCTGCAATTTGTTCCCCCGTATTTGGGAGTAAGCCCCAAATTCAACAAGGTGGCCCAGTTCACATGACTGCAAGATGTTATTAAGCCATGGTGGGTTGTTAACCACCCTGCGCATGGTATTTGCGTACCAGGGAATTGACAGAATTATGCTCGGCAGCATGGCTTGTCATATCATGCGAACCCAGCCAGGGTGGCTTGTTGACATGGGTAACCCAGAAGTCTACAACAGCACATGAGTTCAGGGTGGTTTATTATCCATGGCAGCAAACTATCCTGGCTGAGTTCACACAACATGACAAGAAACACTGACAAGGGTAATTCTGCAAATCCCCAGGCATACACAGTAGAGGAAATATGCAACCAGGGCTTATTTCCCCAGTCATGATTGTTTGAGCCAGGTGTGTGGGACTTATCTCCATCTAACCATGCATAAGACTGCATTACTGCTTCTTCTTGTGGCTAGGGTTTTGTTACAAACCTCAAGAACCTTTATAGAAGCTTTGATGTTGAAGACTGAAAAGAATGCAAAATTGTTGTTTATAATGGTTGCTGAAGATGACCTGTTGCATAAAATAGACAAGTCAGTTGTCTGTTGCCCCTTTTGGGTGTGTTTTGCTGAGTATTTGCTTAATAAATAGCTCTTATGTGGTTTCAAAGGGTTTGAGATATATATATATATATATATATATATATATATATACTATTAAATTCCTATTGCAGACCATATGTCATCCAGACAGCAGGTCATTCTTGTTCCATCTGCAGTATTTTAATTTATAGCACATGCTAATGCTGTGTTTGATTCATATTGCAGTGAAATTAGAGAGAAAAATAGGAGTTGTTTGATAGAATAGTCAAAGGGTGCAAAGTTAGGCAGTACTGGTTATTTAGGAAAGGACCAGGAAGTTCTACAGCAAGGGTGTTGAATCTTAGGCCTGTGGGCCAGATCCAGCCAGCCTGGGCTCCCAATCCAGTGCTCCAGTTGGCCACACCTCTTTCCCTCGGTCCCACCCCTTTCCACCAACCACCAACCATCTCAAACTTGATTAAGCAAGTTTTAAAAATTAGGTCTGAACTGGAGCTGACAGTCATCCTTTATGCTCTATAGAATTTTAAAAGTATGACTCAGAGACTTGCTGTATTTTGCACTTCTCCCTGCTTATGCTGCAAGAAGCATCAGAACTCATTCATTGGGAAACTGCATGGTTGAGGTTTTTGAGTAGAAGAACCAGTAAGGAGGACAGCTAGTGTGGTGCAGTGAAGAGAGTGTTGGCCTTGAACTGGGGAAACCTGGGTTGAAATTGTTGTTTAGCTATTGAGCTTCTGGGGTGACCTTGAATCAAGTCACTTGGTCTTTAACTAATGAGGATTGTGGTGAAGATTAAATGAGTGGGACCCAGGCATCTGTAATGCTTGTTTATCCAATACAAATATGACTACATGTGTTATTGTGAAACCCGCAAGTCTTCTCTAAAGGAATAATTGACTCTGTAGAATTCAAGGTCACCCTTAGCTTGCTACCGCTTAGGGAGCATGGGACAATATTTTTATGTGAGTTGATCAATGTGCTTGGATATTGCTAGGGCCATTTGGATTATTATGTTTGTGGAGTATGTAAGGCAGTGCTGAGAAACGTGTGAGCCCTCCTGATGTTGCTGGATCACAACTCCCATCATTCCTAGTCAGCATAGCCAATGGAGAAGAATGATAGGAGTTGTAGTCCTACAATAACATGTGGAGGGCCACATGTTATTCATTCAAGTTGTGAGGCCATAAATAAATACTATTAACAAAGAATTTGTGTGGTGCATGAACATGCTGGGGGGGGGGGGGAGGGAGGACAGAGAAGGCCAGTTATTGGTCCCTGCAGATACAGAGGGCCTCTGTGTTGTGCAAGAAAGTTTTGAGGGTATTTTTAAAAAAACAAAGAGACCTCCATCTTTCTTTAAAGCAAGGACGGGCAACTTAGGGCCCTCCAGATGTTTTGGCCTACAACTCCCATCATGCCTCACCATTGCTTTTGCTGACTGGGGCTGAAGGGAGTTATGGGCCAAAACATCTGGAGGTCCACAAGTTGCCCACCCCGTTTTAAAAAAAATAACCCAATAAATGACAAAAAAATCTCCAATTGATCACCACATTTGAAAGGAAGGATAGCAGTTGGGGACAGCATGCAAGAGCTGATCAAATCTCTCAATTTGGTTTTCTCCCACTACATTCAAGTCCTGTCCATCATGTTGCTGAAGAAATGTGCAAATGTTGGTAAATTCTCATAACCCCTCCCCCCAAACCAAATAAAATTCTAACCCATCCCAACAGTGTGTATATAGAATCATAGAATAGTAGAGTTGGAAGGGTCCCATAAGGCCATCGAGTCCAATGACCCTGCTGAATGCAGGAATCCACCTTGAAGCCAGCTGCCTCTTGAAGGCCTCTAATGTGGGAGAGCCCACAATTGCCCTAGGTAATTGGTTCCATTGTCTTATTGCTCTTTAGGTGGATTCTACTCTTGTGCATAGTTCAGAACCTAGTAGAATCCAAGAGTAGAATCCAAGGCTTAGTGACATCAGATGATGGGGAAAGTGGTCAGCTGAGTGGAAAGCAAGTAAAGCAGGCTTTGCACTCAACCACAACATCCAGAAGGTGGGGGAAATCGGAATGGTTGAGTAGGAAGTGATATTTTCACTCAGTCATCCCACCCCCACCCCAAATTGTGGTCTATAGAAGTCAGGGTGATAATGCCTTCCATCTTCTGAACACTTAATTGTTGGGTGTCAGATGCTTCGTAGACAATTCACAGGGCTGGCCCTGTGAATTGTGGACTGAAGACTTGGCAATTTGTCATGAGAAAATGTATCTCTGCTTCTCTGGTATGTGCTTATCTCAAATGGTGGACCGAAGGCCTTGAATGTTCTCTGGGAATTAAACTATGCTTTGCAAAGGTGGGGGCTATCTTCCTCACACTGTGGCGTCATCAGAAGAGGTTGAACCGTGCCGCCCTGTTGGTACGTGAGTTTAGATTACAGGCCTGAAGCCCTGTCTATCAAAGTAGCTTAGAATTTGCCCAGCCTCCACACTATATTGCCTTTGTCCTGAGAGTAATTCCGTTGCTAGGAATTATCTCGTCTATCCTCTTGCTGCTCTGCTACTGCTGTGAGTTACTATTCTGATTTAGAATTGTGAGATGCACTCTATACATGTTCTGTTGATGTTTGGACTTATTACTTCTAAAGAACTCTGCCATGAGAAGTGCACTGTGGCTTTTCATAGATTTGGACTTGAGATTACTGTTCTGGATTCGTGTTCTATAGCTTGCTGTCTCCCTCCATGGAGCCAAAGTTACGGGCAGAGGGAGGCAGAAGCTGATCGTTGCTGTTCTGAAACTCGTGTGTGTGTGAGACCTGTGAGAGGACCTTCCTCAGAGCTAAAGCTACGTGAATTGGGAAGGCTCCCTAGGTCGAAGAGGTTCATTCCCTGGCTTCTGGCTTCCGTGGTCAGCTCAGCGTTCCCTGACAGGCTGAGTGAAGATTTAGTTGCCAGTTGACCGTTATACTACTGTTAGGAGGCCTAATCCTAGAGTCTCTCTATGTTCCAGAGGATTCCAGTGCAGCGTGGCCGCTCCTGCCCTCTAAGGACTAGAGTTAATCTCTAAATGTCAGTCCCTGAGTGAGTGCTGTTCTCATTAAGCCGTTCTACCTGAAAGCTGTGTGGTCCGTCTTCAGCTTCAAGTGTGTGTTTGCAGAAATGAAACCGTTATGCTTTGAATCTCCGTGTGATTACAATAAAAGAAATCTCACTGTTATTGTTGTGTATCAGTGTACCTGAAGTCGTGAGCAAAAACTTTAGAGAGTTAGCCAGAGTCACGACATTAATGTTTGCTAATATACAAATGAGCAGGGGAAAGTAGACAATTACATGTGGAAACATTTATACTTGAACAATCACAAGCCTGCAGACCTGTATTTCTATATACACACATGGAAGGAAATCAAATGGACAATTGTTAACATCGAACAAACATAGAAAGACATGTGGACCAAAAAAAAAGTGAAGCCAGAAATATTTGGCCAAAGATCAGAATGGCAGTTGATTTGACAGGCATATATATTGCCAAGGAGTGCAACTATGAGCAGAATCCAACTAAAGTTACATGTGTGCAAGTGCAGTTTCACAAGTACTCGTGCATTATGTTTCTGCAACCCATTGTGAAACCATTTGCGTATTGCACTTGTACAGCCAGTTGTGCAAGTGAAATACACAACTGCTGGCACAATGGAAAGATTCAGCAGGGCTCCTTCTAGCACTATTGGAGTTTGCAGAATGACACCATTGGATATCATCCTATGTGTTCAGAATTTTATTTTATTTTTATTTTTAAAACAAATTAGGCCACCTTTAAGAGTGGATCCCTCTCAAGGCAGTGTACAAGCTAAAAACCATACAATATGGATACGTTAAAAATCAATCAACATATATTCAATAAAAATCCATAAAAGTAAATACTGCTAATAAAAACCAATTAACCAGTATATAGTCTATGACAGAAAGTGTTGGAGAATGAGGGTTTGTATATGTCTGTACATCTTTACCAATGGTACCTCCAACTGCACACACTTTGACTTGCACATGCACACGCATACACCCCACAGTGGTAGAGGTGTAAAATAGTAATGGGATTCATTTTAAAGCAGGTAAAGGTATTAGGTATATTTTCAAAGTACACAAAAATGGGGAGAAGAAAGACTTGTAAAAAGCTGAAGAGATGATTCAAATCAGTAAAGAGATGATTCTATAAAATCAAACCTAAATATAGGAAGTATGCACACTATAAATTTTGTAAGGTGTATACTTTCCATACTTTAGGTTTCATTTCATAGAAGCATCGTTATAATGTAAAGGAAAGTGTAAGGGAACAAATGGATAAACAATAACTTAAAAAGAAATGGGACAAATCCAGAGGCAGCCAGCATACCATAAAAAAAGTTCACACAAGGAGTGGGAAGGCAGGAAGAGAAACCATAAACAATCATAACAAATTTAACACCTTTTAATGAAGTCGGGAGCAATTAATAAAAGTTCAAAGGAGAATGACATAAAGGTGTTTGGGGAAAAAATTAAATCTGAGGGGAAATATTCCAGAACATTTCTAAAATAAACCAAAAGAATGTTGAATGTTGTCAGAGGCAATACCCACTGCTGGCATCAAGATTTTGCTGGCACCTTCAATCCCCTCTCCCTCAGTGAATCTATTTTCTTATCGCCATCAGCTGCAATTGCCCCTCAGCCTCTTTCTCATCATTACTACCACTTTCTTGATTGACAGGCAGAGAGCCAGTGAGCAAGCACACAGAGGTATCTACTGCTCCTCCTTCCTACTACCATCGTTGTTTGGGCCAGAGTGAGAGGCAGGTGAACAACCAGGTTGCCATGGTGAAGTGGAAGAGCACAAGCAGGTCCTTGAACAACAGTACCACCATCTTGTCTGAATTGAGTACCACTCTGCTCACCCATATCAAGTTCCTCACTGTGTTAAGGCAAGAATTTAGAATTTCCACAGCATCTTCGGCATTAGCTGAAAAAAAGCAGTTGAAGCACTCACCTTCAGCTCAGGGAATAGCACCTTTAAGAAGTCAGACTCCTCAGATAGGGGAGTGAAGCCTAGGGAGGGTAATCTGGAGAGAGGGATTTCGCCCTTGGTCAACCTGGAGCAAGTTGTGCACTTGGATCTATCCAAGGTACTGAGACTGTAGCTGCTTTGTCGCCTTTCCTCATGGGTTCCTGCAGAGGGTGGGTCAGAAGAGCCAGGGGTGTGGCTGTTACTAGTCAAATAGGTATAGAAAGGTTTACAGAGCATATTAAAAGGAACTAGGCATTAGCGCCACCCATTAGGATGTATCCCTGAGCTTGGTCAGACAATTGCACTACTCCCTTGAAATTGCACATTCCCCAAGCTTGGACCTTATGAACCTTAAAAACCAGCTTTTTTTGGGGGGGGGGGGGAGACTTTTGCTGACTTCTTTCAACTGTTCAGAATTTTACCAGGATAGTTTTTTAAAAAAAACAAAACAGCATCCAAAACTGGAAAATGTTTTCAGCCAAAATGAAAACAAAACTCAAGTCTACTGGTGAGGTTCACATTTAAAACATTACTTTTAACATATAACCAAATGGCATAATTGTTTTGCTCCCAGTACACACACGTTTCTAGCAGAAGGGTACAAAGACAGAACAAAAATGCAGAGGAGAGAAATTTGAGAACAAATATGCCTTTTTCATTTCTTTTAATTATAAAACAAAATGCTTAGGAATAAAACTGAAAGAAGATTACAGCTGACATTTGAAATACTCCACAGAGAAAGCTTACCACTGTTTAACTAGTATTAATTAAGTGGTAGGGACATTTTTGTGGGTGCACCATTATTCTGTTCTTTTACAGTTCTGCACGTTCAGTTTTCCCTCCCCTAAGTGACTGCATGATTATGATTAACTCAGATAGTGTGGGAAAAAATGCAGAGAAAAACAATTTTTCCTTATTCAGTTATTAGTAACCTAGATAAAATGCTAAATAAATACACATTTTTAGGAACAGGAATCCAAGGAGGAGACAACTGCTAAGTGGGCAGGTTTGCTCCAAGAGGAGATGTTTGCTCAGCAGACAGGTGGCACACTATGCTGGAGCATTATGTGACTTGCAGGCCTCAGCTGGAGCTAAACATTACAGCAAACACCGTAGTGCTGCTGAAAATGGCAGCTTCATGTCATGTTCTCGCTCCTCTTCTCCAATATGCACTACTAACTCGCATCATGCCTGAGCATTGTCCATGCTGACTGGGAGTTAGACTTGCCAAAGACTCACAGCCCAGCAGGGCCTTGCTTAAAAGATCCTGCTGGACTTGCTCCTCCTCTTCACCATTGCAACCTGCTTGTTCACTGGCCTTTTGCTCTGGTCCAGATAAAGCTGGTGGTGACAAAGAGGAACAGTAGATGCCAATGACTTACTTGCTTAACAGGCAGAGAGCCAGTCAATCAAGTGGTAGCTATGATGAGAAACAGGAGGAGGAGCAATAGTAGTTTGTGACAGTGGTGGATAGAAGGTAGACTCACTGAGGGAGGTGGCCCATTGAAGGAGTCTTGCTCATGGGTCCTCCAAAAACTGGAACTGGCACTGGTTAGATTTCAACAATATCTGGAGAGCCACAGTTTTTGGCTTACGCTACGCCCTGGCATCACTGTGTGTGCGCATGTGTGTGCGCTCCTCCCACTCCACATCATTGGCTGTCTCTGGCAGCCATGGGGAAGTGTAGAGTTTTGTTCTGCATGTTGTGGAATGAGGAGGGGGACATGACATGAGGCTGCTGTGTTTGGCAGCATCTCCGTGGGTTTTTTAAACATTTCATTCTGTGAACAGAATGAATGTTACAAAACAGTTAGCATTTGAAAGAGCATCCAAGACCTGAAAAACCTTGATATGGAAGTGCCATAAAAAGCAATGATAGAAAACACTTGGGGAAGAGTAAAATCATTTGCAGAGGGTCCAGATTAGCCTATCATGGAGATATTATTGGAAGTCAGTAATGATTCTCTTATACTTGTAAAGTGCACAGTTTATAAGTGAGACCCACTTGAAAACAAGGAGAAGCCAACTAGCAAGATTTGAATTAACTGTAGTGTATAATTATTATTATTATTATTATTTATTTCATTTCTAGCCCGCCTCTCCATCCAGATCGAGGCGGGGAACAACACCAAATATAAATATAAAACAATAAAATAGATAAACCGTTAAAACAGATAAAAACAAATACATTATTAAAAACATCTTAAAATTAAACTGGATAGGCCTGCCGGAAGAGAGCAGTCTTCACGGCTTTCTTAAATTCCAGAAGACTGCTAATTTGTCGAATCTCCTCCGGCAGGTCATTCCACAGCCTGGGAGCGGCAGAAGAGAAGGTCCTCTGGGTAACACTCGTCAGCCTAGTTCTGGCTGACTGGAGTAAATTCTTCCCAGAGGACCTGAGTGTGCGGGGCGGATTATACGGGAGAAGGCGATCCCGCAGGTAACCTGGACCCAAACCATGTAGGGCTTTAAAGGTAATAACCAACACTTTATACGTCGCCCGGAAACTAATGGGCAGCCAGTGGAGTGATTTTAAGATTGGTGTTATGTGGTCACCCCTAGGTGTACCGGTGACCAACCTGGCTGCCATATTTTGAACTAATTGAAGTTTCCGGACTAGGCACAAAGGTAGCCCTATGTACAGCGCATTGCAGAAGTCAAGCCTCGAAGTTACCAGCACGTGCACTACTGTCTTTAGGTCTTCCAACTCTAGGAAGGGGCGCAGCTGGCGTATCAGCCGAAGCTGATAGTAGGCACTGATATAACATCTCAACATGTTCAGTATATGTTAGCATTATACGTCAGGAGGCATTTCACTCATGCAAGAAATTGAACATGGACAGAAGCTTATTGTAGAGCCCAGTAAGCATTTGCTACAACAGACGGATTTTCTATTACGATTCTCGTGACTTTTAAAATTCAGCGTGCTCAAACAACATTTGTTGGGAGAAAGAATATAAATGTGGAAGATTTTAAATAATAGATGATTCAGTAGTTCTTATGCTACTCTTTGCTAGATAGTTTGCTAAAAGCTACTGCCAAACTTTAAAAACCTGTTTTTGATCCATACCCACATCGGAGCCCATTCCTTCCTGGAGAAGAAAGAGGAAGTAAACAAAGACCACATATCCCATTCAGGGGCCATTTTTATCATACCTCTTTTCCTGCACACAGCAGGAAGCAGTGGCATATTCTGTTTCCCAAAAAAAGTCAGATTAAAAGGAGTCCATTAAAAGGAAAAAAAACAAGATGGAGATGTGCGAGAGGTGGATGGCAGCATCTAAAGGATGCAAAAAAACGTGAGTGGGCAGTAGCAAGTGTGCAATAAAATGCTCGTCTGATGAACTTTCAGTGACATCATGTGTAATATATATTCATGTGCAGTTTACATTCATAAGCACAATTAAAAATCCATTCCTTCCTTCCTTTGAAGTCTACCCAGACCTGGACCTACCATTATGTAGGGTCATGTGCCCACATCAGGCAGCAGAGTGGGAAGAGTGCTGAATTACATAGGGTGACCATATTTTGGAAGCCAAAAAAGAGGATACTACAACATGGCCACACCCTCAGGGGGCACCCACCCCAACATGGCCTTGGTCACATGTCTGATCATACAACTCACAATTCAGACAAACCTGTTCTCAAAATATGTTAATGTTAAAATCACTGAAATAAAGAACAAGTGAGACATTCAATGTATCCAAAATTAACATTTATTTTTAGTTGCTGTACAAATTTCTTTGTGGTAGCTGACAGTGGGGATCTTATGGCATTTCCAGCTGGATTTCCAGAACAGAACTCAAAAGGAGGTCTTGAATGGAAAATTCCTGATGGTCGGTCACCCAAGAATTACACCACTCTTACCCCTCCCCCATCACCATGAGGGCTCAAGACTACCTTCCTCTCACCTCGCCACCATCCACCCCACTCACTCGGCCTGCCTGGCCACCCTTGCCTTGTGCTTCAGTCACAGGGCTCCTGCAAGAGGTCACACACACACACACACATACACGTGTGCACGTTCCTCAGCAACAAATGGAGGTGCCAGACAAGTTCTATGGAAGGGCAGCCCCAGCCAGCCCCCCCAGAGGGTGGCGCACCAGTGGTTCCTGCCACAACTGCTAAGGCAGGCACACGTGAGCCAAGCTAACCCTGAGGAGGCTGTGTGGCAACAGCAAAAGACGCGGATGAAGAAGCCACAGGCAAAGCAAGTGAGCAAGTTAGTGAATGTGGGTGGGTTGACTTGCTTGAGGCGCCAACATACCTTGGGCCAGGCCTGTGTCCATCTCACCATTGCAAAGAATAAAATATTCACTAATCTTTACAATGGCCCATGCCTACTTAAACTGGGAGCCCTGCCATCCCAGACAAGAAACATGATGTACAGCTTGGCTCTCAGAAACAAACATATCTAAAACAATGGGGAAAATCACCAAAGAAGAATTAACAGATGTGAAGAATGTCTTCTGCACAGAGGATATCCTCCACACGTCATTGATTGCAGTGCCCACTGGGCAACATTTAGATAAAGCCTTCTCCATGAACGTGAGGAGTCAGTCACTAAAGAACAATATATCACATTCATGGTAGAATTCCGCCTTATATCTCCTAATTACTACAAAAAAGGTACGCATTGTTAGCCAAATCTGAATGTATTGCTAAAGCAATCTGCAAGCCTCCTGTTACAGAAATTCACAAGCCTCCAAATTTAGGTAGGGAAATGTAATTGCTGTGTAACAAAAGCGGGAGGGTGCTGTTACACTCATGTCCTATTTCTGGGTTTCCCCAGGTAGTTGGTTGTCCACTATGTGAACAGGTTGCTGGATTAGCTAGACCCTTGGTCTGATCCAGCATAGCTCTTCTTATATTCTTATGCATGTTGCTAGTTAGATCTGTAACTAAGCCACCAACCAGCAATCCTGGATCACATCCTTGTTACTCCAAATACTGGATCACTCAGGTTTATCTTAGGGAAACAGTTACCTGCAAAAGCACCATGACTGGCAGAACTTACTGTATCAAACAAATCATCACCTGTAGATCCTGCAATGAAATTTACATCACTGAATGCAAATGCTCAGGATTCAGTACATGGGAAAAACAACAACATGGGAAAAACAGCAACACAAGTTCCAGCAATGTGCAGTGAAACAATAATAATAATAATCTGTAGTCTTGACACACAGACAGACAAAAAATCAGAAGAACCAGTTGCAAAGCACTTCAGTTCAGGTAACCACAGCCTCTCTGATTTGTCCATTACTATCTGAAATAAAGATGCCATCTGATCCAAGAACACTGGAACCTAGAGAAAACATCTGGATGAATAGATTTAAATATATTACATCTTAACAACACATGACCTGGAGGTAAATGCCTGACATCACTCAACTACAGCAAATGCTACTCTTTGAAATATTCCATCCCAATGTTCTGTAACTGCCACCTTGGCTACAATGCCATGTGGTTCACATCAGGTCATCTGAAAAAGGCCCATTGCTTTGCAGCCTTAAATGCATTTCCATTGGCTCAGTGGCACAAATTAAAAAGGTAAGACTGGGAATTGCATACTTGCAAAAGGAAATTACGAAAATGAGAAGCAGGAATATTGAATACTTTAGTATATATTCCACCACTTCCCCATAAACTAGTGAGGGGTTCCTTCTAATGAATAAATAAATAAATGGTAATGGATCAGTAATTACATGGTGTTCAGGCACCTCTGAGTGGGTGTACTGCACGAGGAGTGGCAGTCCTAACTTTATTTAGCCAAGCCTACATGTTTAGGAACATGTTGTACACAGTCATTATTCAAAGCTATTTTAATGTTGCTGTCGGGAATATATTCTTTGCAGCAGGTTCTGCTACATATAATTCTGTATGTTCATGACTTGAGCTTCTTAAAAATGGAAAAGAAGAGACTGGATATTGATACTTGATAATTATCTCTTAGAGTGTATGTTTTCAGCATCATTCCAAAGCATTCCTGCTGTGAATCCACGCAGATTACAAGTGACTCAGGATCTTTAATTCTCACTGTCCCCTCCAGATGTGTTTGATTTCTTTTCTACTTCAATGGGGGGGGGGATTACAAAATCGGGTTTTCTTGGCACCATAATTGGGCTTTTTTGACAACCTCCTATCAACCTTTGGAGAAACATCTTGAGATTATTGTGGGGTGTGCTTCATGGCATTTTGCATGCAGGATTAATAATAGACCTCCTCAGACATATTCCTGAAAGCAAGGATTGAGTTAACCAGACTTCATGGTAAGATAAAGAGTTTTAGGATCCACTACATAAGATTTTAATGTTTCTGCCAGGGATATATGTTTATAGCAGGTTTCCCAGTTTAAGCAGTTCAACATTTAATAGGAGTCAGTATGGCTTGCAGGAGGTGTGGAGCAAAGAGTAAAAAAAAAGTGGAAAATCATCAGACCCTTGTTGTTGTTGTTGTTGTTGTTTACTTCTCTCCTTTCCAAAATCTGCCCTTTTTGCATTGCTCCTATTTACGGACTGAATTGTTATACTGCTTTACATATGTTTTAGAGAAAGGAACTGGACAGCTCTAAGAATACTCTAAAGCTAAGTCTGGAATACTTTGCAATCTCACTCTTGGGCAATAGTCCTACATTCTTCTTTATCAGAGTCCAGTATTGTTTCCTGTTGCAACATTATCCTAACTAGTGTTTTTCAGATGACATGTCTCTATTCAGTGAATGCGTGGAGGGTGAGATCAGAAACAACTTGGATTTTTAGCCATCTAGATTGGCCAGATACAAATTTGGAAATGCCCCCCACACACATACACTTTGTGGGCTGCACTCCTGTGGCATGCCCCACAGAATTCTGCAGGCTGGTGGAAAAACAAACAAGGGAATTTGCTACCTCAACAGTCAGGCCGATAATATCAATGCTACTTCTCGGGGTGGGTGGGTGAACTGGTTGGTAGACAAAAAGAGAGATCCAGTAAGGGAAGAAGAGAAAGTCCTGCTCCTTTTTGTGCAAACAAGAGGGAAGATTTGGGATGTTTTTGCTTACAGAATTAAAACAGAGTATCCTTTTTCCTGCTACCTAAGTAGGTAATTAAAAGTAAGCCCTGGAGGCCAGTCCAAGATCCTTTGTTTACCCTTTACAAAGGATATATCCTTACTTCACAATCTATCCTAACATGAATTCTCTGAAATAGCTCAGAATGCCCAAGGACTTGCAATATATGAAATTTCCTAGCATCTCAAATCTCTAACATTTGCAACTCGTTCTCTATCGAACTCTCCTCTACTAAACTCCTGTTATACTTCCAAAGACCCAGTCCTATATTTCTCTGACTGTTGCCTGTAATTGCATTACTTCTGTGACTTTCCGTCTTTCATCTGGATATCTTAGGAACTCAAACACTTAGTCTTTCAACAGTTCACTTTTAAACTCACACACACATACACACACACACACACACACACCACAAAACTAGGACATTCTTTTTCCTTTAAGGTTATTCTGCTAATTTCAAACTTTCAACTTTCAAAAATACCGTAAGGAGAAGGTATTTATATCCTGATATTTTCTGAAGTCTAGTTCATTATTTGACATTTACAGTCTCTGGAACAGTCCCTGATAAGGATGTATCCCCCTGAAACCATTTTTTAAAAATAGTCCTGGATCTCTTTTCTCTTGATACTATTAAGTGATTCTGGCCTGATTTCTCTGTTCTTGCTGTTATATTGTTGTATAAGATGATATTCCGCTTTACAGCTTTGTTTTTACTCAATGTATCTGTTTACATTGCCTGTGAGCCTGAGGTTCTGTCTTAATTGTTATGCATCATCTTGATATTTTTTTTAAAAAAAAAAGCCAGATAGGACAATATATAAATGTTAAATAATAATAATAATAAAATAAATAAAATAAATAATAAATATAGCTTTGTATCAGTTGGGTGAGTAGTAGTACTGAAACATTCTAGCATTTGGGGATATATATTTCCTTACAAATATAAAAGTTGAGAATGGGGGAGATGACACACACTTAGTGCTAGCCTTTAATGCAGCATCAGTTTCCCCAAAAGCAACAGCCTAGCCGCATAAGGGTTCCTTCTTGTCAACCAGGTGCAGAGATGCAGGTTCCTGTCGCCTTCTCTGGCTAGATTGATTCTCACTGCCAATCTGCACCAACGACGCCAGTGTTCATTTCCCCAGGAATCAGCTGCTCTGGACCTCTTAGACTTAGGAGCTAGACTCTGTTCCTTAATTCTGCCTCTGCCACACCTGTGTATTGGAATATACCATTTGTGGCTGAAGCTGAATGGGAAAAAAAGTAGTATGAAGCCTGTTCTGCTTTACAGCCATCATTTTCCCTCATCAGCATCAATGTCTTCATGCATTTAGTTGATTATAAATTGGCAAACCAAATTGGCAGTGGGAGATGGAGATGAAAATAATCCTCAGTAGATGAGCTTATGTAGAAGGAGATTTGCAAGGAGAGAGAACAAGGATGAATTGGAAGAAAATACAGTTAACCATTTTTCAAGGGCTATGCCTGAAACCTTTTAGGGTAAGCAGGCCATCTGTATTGTCCTACCAAGTTGTGAGCAGAACCTCACTGAGAGCCAGTATGGTGTAATGGTTAGAGTGTTGGACTGGGACTTGGGAGATCTGGGTTCTAGTCCCCACTCAGCCATGAAGCTCACTGGGTGACTTTGGGCCAGTCAGGGATAAATGAAAAGGAGGAAGACTATGGAAGATGTCTTGGGTTCATTGCAAGAGCAAAAAAGGTGGGATATAAAAGTTGTTATTGCTGTTCTTACTATGCTGATCAGAAATCTGGGGAAGTAGGAGTTTATAGATAGGAGCAGAGAGATGAAAGCTTAAAGCAATTGCTTATTGCCCTCAGTAGTTAACTTCTTATGGGTTATTTTTACTACTTGAAAATGCATGGTGTTGGCCCTTATGCATTCTCTATTTAGGCCCAGCATATCCAGCCTCTTTGGATGCCTTCTAATGCACCGTGCACTCAAATGCCTTATGATGCATTTGCTAGTCTCCTCCAGATCATCTTCTGTGTGTCATCACATCCTCAGTTGCACTCCTAGAGCTTTACTGTTTTTCCTTCTGGTTATTCATTCATCCAAAGCAGAGACTAAGGCTATCATATTGCAACTGGGGCCAGATCCACACCAAGCAGGATATAGCACTATGAAAGCGGTATGAAAGCAGTATATAAAAGGCAGGAGCCACACCAAATAGGATATAGCACTATGAAAGCGGTATGAACGTGGTTTATGGTATGTGTCAATGGGCCCCAACAGTTGTCAGTGCACTTTGATACCGCTATAAAGCAGTAGTGTGGCTCCTGCCTTTTATATACCGCTTTCATACCACTTTCATAGTGCAATATCCTGCTTGGTGTGGATCTGGCCAGAGAGTTATTTGGTGACATGGGAAACTGCCCAGCGGGTGATAAATTTGGTTAATTCTTTTTTATTCCTTTCTTCTTAGTAGAAAGTATTTTGATTTATATATAGGTCCAAAGTATTTTTTCTAATAAAACAAAAATACCAGCAGGGGAGGGGGAGGAATGACATCTTTAGAACCCAGTCTTTCTTCAATGCTTGTTTTATTTTGAAATTCACTCCTGTGTTCTTCTTATGAGTACGTTTTGTATTTCCTTGAAGGCTGATTATTAGGGAACAATTGGCCTTAGCCTTACTGGTTATATCACACTGGTGCACTCTGGGAGAAGTATGATAGTTTAATTAGAATGACTTATAGTTGGGAGTACACAGGCTCCCAGTGCCTAAGGCCTTGTGCTCCACAGCTTGCTATTGGTCTAGTATGGGACTGCGACAGCGCATTATGCAATCAGCAGAGTTAAGACTACAGATTGTTATAGCTAGATGGGTATTTATGGCCAGACTTATGTTAGGCAGCTTGTAGAACACAGATGTAACATGAACCCTGCCCAGTCAACTTGCATTCTGTGGATAGAGGCAAATGACTTCAAATTCAGGGGAAGGGTAAACCCACAATGCATTTCCCTGCCCCACATCATTGGCTGTGCCTGGTGGGGTTTAAGTAATGCACAATTTGATTACAAGTGAGAAAAGGGTTTCTAGATACTCCCATTCAGGCAGATTACAGGGCCTGTCCTTTTGAGGCCAAATGACATTTTTCATCAAGGAGTTTGGTCTATCTTTCCCAAAACATTAAAAATGAAAAGCAGTTTTGGGAGGCAGAAATCAGAATTGGAGGGGATGCCCAACACCTTCCTTGCCAGCAGCTTTTCTTCTCCATAATCTTTCCTTTTCCATCCATTAGGGAATAGAGAGAGGTCCCAATAAGGACACTGCAGTGGCAAAAAATAGCTTCAGGAGGACAATTTTGAGTGGAGAAACACTGGGCAGAGAAGGGGTCAAGCACCACTTAACCACCTGCTTCCTCTCTCTGCCCTGAATTGCAGCCTCCAGTTGCACAAACACTTTGGGCCACTTCAGCCTGAATGAAACCATGGCAAGGGTGGTGGTGGTGGTGGTGGTGGCAGGCAGTCTAGATATCTCAGCTGAAGCAGCACCAAGAATGATTTCCTACCATTTTGGAAGGAGTGTCTTGGCTATAAAAGCATCCTTTGTTTCATTACAATAACATCACATTGAGCTAGTTAATGAGATCGGGTGATTACAGACGAAATAGGGAGACCTTCAAACGAATCTATCCACACTCTGGTGCCTAAAGTTGTTCTCATTTCCACATTGTACATTTATCCTTCGGTGCAAAAGTCCCACAGGACTGCTGGACAATTTGATTCCTGTTATTACATTGAACAAATGTTTCCCATGTCGTCTCATGCCAGCTAAATAATCTTAGTTCGTTGTGGACATTAATTAGGCAGTTCCAAAACAAAGAGATGCATCTCTCCTATTGCTGTTATTCATTCTCATGCCATTTGCAAGACAATGGCTCAATTCGGACGACATATTTAGCAACGGAGGGGAAATTACGTACTGACCATGTGTGAAAGAGGTGGAGCTTCACAGACTACATGCTGCAGCAGGCACTGCACGGAACCGGCTAACACCCCAGTTGCTAAAAGCGTACACGGCTCTAATGGACATCTCGGCCACCATTTTCCCCGCACACCGACCTCCGCTAGTCCTCCAGCAGGTATCCCAGAACACACTGCGGCACCACCATTGAGGCTGATGCAGGACACGCCTCCCAAACCCCGTTGGCCGCCTCAGTCAATGGGCGGAACACAGCAGCCCCGGGCAAAGAGGCAGCCAGGAGGAACGGCCGCACCAATACAACACCTGCACCCCGCACCCAGCACTGCACCCCAAACGTTGGCACCCACGCCCCAGGGAGTGACCCCCACCCACCCTACATGGGAGACTTGGCAGCCGCGAGGGTGACCCACCTCCCCCAGCCCCCACCCCCAGTCCCCAGCCCCCTCCCACCTCCTTCACAGAGAATTCACCCGCACACACAGGAAAGAAGGCAAGAGTGGGGTGGTTTGGAAAACTTTATTCAGCAGGGAGCTCAGACATGGGCAGTAAGGCACATGGCCACTACGAAGCTAGGGCAGAGCCTACGGAAAGGACAGGCGCCCCCAAGAAGGGAGAAGGCATCTGGAAGGCATAGCAGTGAAGAGGGGACAGCTGAGCCAACACCCCCAGGGAGCCAGCCATGGAACTGCCGAAGGGGAAGAGGAGGAGAGGGGCGGCATGCCAGGGAGAGATGCCAGTCCACAGATGGAACCCCACAGCTGATGCTCACAGGGGGTGGGGGCAGCACAGCCAGATCCAGGCACTGATGCTCTCACGCACCCGGGATGCCTCTGCACGAGCACACGCTCCCCAACGGGATTCACGGGGCCCAGCAACGGCTCAATGTCCCGCCCGTCCACAGCGATGGCATCGGTGGTGGTGCCCGCCCAAGAGAGGTCAGGGTGCTCGGCCAGTAACACGTCCCCATAGGACCTGCAGATGTTGTGCAGGATGCAGCAGCACACCATCAAGTCCGGAATGATGTCGACCTGCAAGTACAGCAAGCTGAACAGGGAGCGCCAGCACTCCTTCAGACGCCCAAAGGCATGCTCCATGGGCAGGCGGGCACGGCAGTGGTAGTAGTTGTATTTACGCTGGACGTTGGTGCGGGGGTAGCAGTATGGGGCCATCAGCCATGGCTGCAGGGTGAACGCCTGGTCAGCCAGGAGGAGGAGCTGCAATGAGCAGAGATGGGGCCGGGAACGAGAGGCATCCAGGGTGTGCTACAATGTTGCAAAGGGATGCTGATGGACATGGCCTTGAGCATCCAGACTGGGACGAGGGAGGCACTGGACAGAGGGACGGGGATCCAAAGGGTCCTTATCGTGTCATGGGGTGGGGGCTATTCTACAACTGCATATCCCTATGGTTCCTTGGCGGATGGGCCTAGGGACCCATAGGACGACCGTGGCTTAGGCCATCTCGTCCTGGGAGGGTCGTTCTGCCCGCTCCTCGTCCTCCTCCTCTGCCTCCTCCCCCTCCTCCTCTCCCTCTTCGTCGAAGTCTGGTGGGATGTCACAGCCCCTCTTCGGCCGGCTGCCTATGCACTGCTGCTCCTGCCCTCCGGCCACCCCCGCCTTCCCTGAGGCACCTGCTGCTGCCGCACGTGGGGCCCGATATGCTGCGGCCATTGGTGGGGGCAAGTACTGCTGCTGCGGTGGCAGCGCCATGTATCCATATGGCGCCATGTAGGGTGCGGGCTGCGGGGGCCCATGGTAGGCGCCCCGGAATGATTGGGTGAGCTCCCTGAGCAACTCGGTTTGGTGGTCAGTGGCTGCTGTGCGCTCCCGCATGCCTCGGTCGATGATGGCATCAGTGGCTGCCATGGCCTCGGTCATCCCGGTGACATGGTGCTCTAGACCTAGACGCACATCTCTCCCCGCCTCCGGTATGGCTTGGGCGCAGTCTTCCACAGCTTGACTGGCCGTGCGCGTAGCCCACATGGTGAGAACGCGCTCCTTGGTGCGCCTGGCCTCCTCCTCGCCCACCATGCATGTGAACAGCCCGTGGATGTGCTCTCCTGTTGTCTCCATGACCGTGACCAACTCCCTCACCACCTGCAGCCGGTCTGCCCTGCGCCTGTTGCTCATCCAGACACACCTCTGCGCGTTGGTCAGGGGACGGGCTTCTTCGGCTGCGGCCGCACCGTGCTCACCTGCGGGCGGTGACGGCAGCTCCTCCTCCGGGGGGCTGCTTCCTCCATCGGCTCGTCCTCCGGCTGTGGAGGCCCCTCAATCTCCTCCTTGAGCACGGCCTCCCCAGCCTCGAGCTCGGCATCCAAAGGCGCCTCCTCCTCCATCGCCACCATCTCCATGAAGGTGTCATCGGTGGCCTGCGTATCGATGTCCAGCAGCTCTTCCTCGGACGGTGACAGTTCTGGCTCCAGCACGTCGCCCACCTGTTGTTCTATGAGCTGCTCCATTTTGACCTGGTCCTCCTGTGACACTGGCCCCGTCTCCATCACGGCATCCAAGGTGCTGCGAGTGAAACCCTGCACCATGGTTGCGTGTTTCGATGGCCCCAGCCGCGTACGGGGTGCCAGCACTGGCCGTGGCGCTCGCCCTGCGCTGACGGCCGCATTCCCCTTTGCGGGTGTTTTCCTCGGGCGCAACGGCCCTGGCTCTTCGTCCTCCTGCTGGGTCTCTGGCACCAGGGGGTCGGGTGCGGGATCCGCTACCTGCATGTCCACACAGATGAGCCGTAGGAAGGTCGTGGGGCTGCTGCTGCTGGAGGAGGCTGGCGTGGGGGAGATGCACCTTGAGGTGGTGGCTGTCCTGGGCAGCACGGGTGGCAGCCTCGCAAGCACCAATGGGCTTTGGGATGCCCCAGGATGGCGCATCGGCTTCCCCTTGGCCGGACATGCTTTGGCTGATGCCCTCGCTGCCTTCTTGGGGGGTTCGGCCACTGCCTTCAGGGCTTTCTTGGCATGGGGTGTTGGGTGTGAGGCGTCCATCCGTGCCAGCAGCTGTGGTTTCCGTGCAGCGGGGACCTCCTCCTGTTGCACCCCTTGGTCCAGCCGTGCTCATTGTCATGTGCGCGGCGGCTTGTTGGTGGTGACCCCGCTGCCCGCCGTGTGTCCCGGGACGACATCGTGGCACTCCAACAGCAGGCATGCCAGTTCGTCGTAGAAGGGCATGTGTGGCTGGACGCCACTCCTTTTATTGTGGGTAACGATCTCCTTGAACCTCCTCTTGAGTCCATGCTGCTTGTCCTTGCATTGCTTGCCGCTGTGGCTGTGTCCCCGTTTCTGCATCTGCTTGGTGAGCCAGGGGTAGAGCTGATTGTGCCTGGCTGTGGCCATGATCCTCCTGGCTTCCAGGCTTCCCCAGAGCTCTATGAAGTGGTGGGAGAATGGCCTAACGAGAATGGAGTGAAGTTGGAAATCTCTCGCTCTCTCATGGAAGCGTTGGTTTAAACATATAATCCCTGTCTTGGAGATGACGGATTGTAAATTAAAGACTTGATATCTGGTTCGGAAGTGTTGCTGTGTCTTCTGAGTGAAAGAGAAAGTAAAGCGGATTGGGATTCCTGGCAGGCGGCCAGAGGCTGGTAATTGAGACTTTTATTATTCTGGCTAACAAGCTAAGTCTGGCAGATAAGGCTGTGGGGGGAGGCTGAAGTAAAGAATTGAAGCCGGGTGAAGAAAGGATTTCAGTGCCCCCAGCCGAGTGTGTGAGAAGTTGAAATATATTTGTCCGATAAGAGCCGAAAAGATTTAAGAGCGTGGCTGTTAAGATCTATGTGGAGGGGCGCGGATTTATAAGTGTAGCCTGATGAAAAAAAGAATAACAGGTGATAAATCAAGTGCCCCTAGCTGGATCAGGCAGCCGAAAAAGCATCCTTCAGATAAACACTGGGAATGGTTAGAGAGAGTAATGGCCGACAAAGAACAGCCTTCTGATCGTGGCGAGAAGGCAGCTTCGCTTCTTTCCGGAAGTGGGAATTCTAAAACTGGAAGTAAGCCAGGTACAATCCCCAAAACGTTCAAAGAAAGTCAATCATGGTCACCAGGAGAACTAATGGATAGCTTTCGGAAGATGTTAGATGAAGCTATGGCAAAGCAGGAGGAGAGAATAAAGGGCCAAATTCTGGACTCGCAGATTGAGGTTTTGACAGGCTTCCAAACTGTGGTGGAGAGAATGACTGAATTGGAGAAGGACAATGAGCTAATCAAGGAAACTACTAAGCAGCAGGGAGAGCAAATGCAAGGGATGGACTTGCATTTAATTGCCTTGGAGGATAGAGATAGAAGAGCAAATATTCGGATTAGATCCTTTAAGGAGCAAGAGGGGGAGAACCCAAAGGCTTTGAGAGATATAATATTGGCATGGATCAGAGAATTGGACCCCCAGGAAGAGTGGGAGATGGCTGACATTGAGAGGATCCATAGAGTGGGCTATAAAAAGAAAGGAATGCTTCCAAGGGATATAATTGTCAAATTTGCCAACTATTACAAGAAAAAAAAGTTAATACAAGCAATTAGACATTTTGCCCAACCGATGCTACAAGCAACACCAATCGAGGTTTATCAGGATTTATGCCCTCAGACGGTCCAGTGGCGGAAGAGCGTTAGACTGTGTACAGTTACCCTGCGGAAGAAGGCGATAACATATAGCTGGGGATATCCAGTTTTTTTGAGATTCATGTGGCTAGGGAAACAACACAGAATAACTTCATGTGAGCTTATGGAGAAGTTGGAGCTTCTGGAGAAGTTGGGATTGGTCGACACAACTGACGATGGAGAAACGAGGGCGGAGGAAGGAGCTGCAGGAGGAAGTAGTCAATAAAGAACTATGTTTAAACAGGGATAAACAAGAGATTATAAGGGAGGGGAGGGTCAGCTGTTACTCCGGGATTGTTGGGTCGCTTCTCCCCCCCCCGAAGAGTTCTAAAAATAATTGGGGCCATTGCCCAGGAGGGTCTGGTGAGGAGGGAGGTGAAGTTTGGGGTAAGTGTGGGGGGAGGGTAAGGGAGGGGGGTATTTGTATCACAGGGGGAGACCAATATAGAACTTTGTGTGAGGCATGATGGAAAATAAATTAAGGGTGGCAACTTTAAATGTTAAAGGGCTAGGAACTGTTATAAAAAGGAAGAGAATAGAAGCATTATTAAAAAAAGAAAAAGCAGATGTCATTTTTTTGCAGGAAACTCATCAATCAAAGGAGGGTACAAATGAGCTTCGGATGAGGGATGTGGGAATTTATGAGAAAGCTTTTGGTACTTCCAAAGCGAGAAGTGTAGCAACAATAATTTCAAAAAAATGTAGTATTAATGTTCAAAGAGTGAAGAAAGATAAATTGGGTAGATTTCTGATAATTTTCTGTATGGTAGGGGAGGAGGAATATATATTGATTAATGTATATGCTCCTAATGGGAAACAAATGGAATTCTTCGATGAGGTTTTTAATGCGGTGGGAGAAATGGGGGAAAAGAATATTGTAATGGCAGGAGATTTTAATATGGTATTAGATAAAGGAAAGGATAAGGATAATATATTAAAAGATCTTAAGATTGGTGGAAGACAAGTTTAAGCAAATTAATGGATGGAAAAGAGCTAATGGATGTTTGGAGGGTTTTAAAAGGGGAAGAAAGGAAATATACTTTCTTCTCACCAAGGTTTAAGAGTTATTCCAGGATAGATTTTATATTTGTGTCAAAAAAATATGTTGTCTAAAATTATAGAATGTGCTATAGGGGTGATTAAAGTCTCCGATCATGCATTAATGACAGCGGATATTAAAATGAAGAAGGATTATAGAGAAGCAAAGAGATGGAGAATGGATACAAGGATTTTAAATAATAAAATTATTGTTGAAAAAATAAAAAAAGAAATGCAGATAATATGGGAAATCAATGAAGTAGAGCAAAACTCTCAAGGGATGATATGGGATACAATGAAGGCTGTGGTAAGAGGGATTTGTATTAGGGAAAGGTGCACCCTAAGAAAACAACAGGAAGCACAAAACAAAAAGATAGAAAAGGAGGTAAGGGAACTAGAGGAAAAATTAAGAGAGACAAAAGATAGATGCCTATATGCCCAAATTCAAGCTAAGAAGAAGGAATTAGAGAAAGAAGAGTTAGAATAGGTTCAAAGGAATTTGCTATATTTGAAGAGGGATTTTTTTGAATATAGCAATAAAAATTCTAGGATGCTGGCCAGGTCCACTCAGTCAAAAAAGGCTAAGAACACGATAGGGACAATTAAAGATAAGACAGGGAAAAGATGTAATTTAATGAAGGATAAATTAAATATATTTCAGAATTTTACAGTGAATTATATGCATCAGATATGGGTCCACAGGTTAAGGTAGGGAAATATGTAGAGAGGAATTGGAAAATAAGATTACAGAGACAAGATAGGGATTATATGGAAGGTTTGGTTACAGAAAAATAAATAGAAGGAATTGTAGATAAATTAAAAGGAGGGAAATCTCCGGGGATAGATGGTTTGGGGCCGGAATATTATAAGACATTTAGAGCAATATTAATACCGAAATTGAAAAAGCTATTTAATAGTATAATAGAAGAAGGAAAGACCCCACCATCATGGGACCATTCTTTGATTATATTAATCCCGAAACCAGATAAGGATTTGATGGATCCAGCTTCTTATAGGCCAATTTTGTTAATAAATCAAGATTCAAAAAAAATTACGGCAACAATGGCAAAAAGAATGAGTACATTTATAAATAAATATATTAAAAAAGATCAATGTGGATTTATTGCAGGAAGGCAAATGCCTAATTTAATTGGAAGAGTTTTAAATATAATTAATATTATTTTAAAAAGGACTTTAAAAGCAGGATTGTTAGCACTAGATATATTCAAAGCCTTTGATTGTGTGGAATGGCCAGCACTTAAAAAAATTATAAAAAAAATTGGGTTTGGAGATAAATTTATAGGAGTGATAGATCAGTTATATAAAAATAATAAAGCAGAAATTATAGTTAATGATGGGTTAACGCAACAGATTACTTTAGCCCGAGGAACTAGACAAGGGTGTCCACTTTCACCGATTTTATTTGCAATAGTATTAGAAATTTTCGCGAATGTTATAAGGGAGGATGTAAGATAATAATAATAATAATAATAATAATAATAATAATAATAATATATTTATTTATCACCCGCCTCTCCCAACGGATCGAGGCGGGGAACAACACCAAACACAAAATACAAAAACTGATTAAAAGCAGATAAAACCAGTACATCATTAAAACACCAATAAAACACCAATAAAACACTTTAAAATTCATCTAGGTAGGCCTGCTGAGGGATGTCACAGCCACCATTTGGGGGTGGGGGAGGAGCTGTGTGCATGTGGGACAATTTTTTTTAAAAAAAAAAAAACCAAAAAACCTCTGTGCCCATCCACCCCCACCATCGCAGGGATGGCGAAATTGCTGCCCCCCATCCCCATGGGCACAGAGCCTCCCACTGTGGCTCCGTGCCCATTTCCAGTGCTGCGCTTAATCACGAGGAGGCACTGCATGGTCCTGGGACTGTGGGGAAAATCAGGATAACAGGGCAACCACTTATCCGTAAAAATAGAGGGGTCATCCCTTATTGCTCCCAGGATCCTCTATGCATCATTTGGATACACAGGGATGACCTAGGGACAACCCCGGGAAAAATGGCTAGTGTAGACATGGCCTTGATGTCTAAACAGCACTCTCTTGGGCTTATCAGGAAACAAAGACATAGTCTGCTAGATAAGATATACTTTCTGAACAAATGCTGAAGTGTTATCTACAACTCTTCACAGGCACAGTGCGTGCATAATGTACTGTGTAAACAATTATACTTCACCACTTACATACTCTCTTCTCTCTAATCTTCTCAGAAATTGTTCACACCCCATATGATGTGACCTGAAATGCAGTGTGAAGATATCACAATTCACAGTTTAAAAACCCTCAAGGGTTCTTCCACTTAATAATCTGCTTATAGTCATAAATTAGTAGCACACACTGCAGCTTACTAGATATATGTGGAAATTTGAGTAATGAAACAATTCACAATATATAAAACTAGCAAAATACCCAACTTTATGATTGCAGGGTGAAGAAGGGAGGGTTCCTGGAGTTCAGGGACTCCTGAGGTAGACATTCCATGGTATCCCTGAGTATACCCATTCACTTTCTCCCCTAAGAATAAATGGCAGCTGTTCACTTCTGTAGAAGAAAGCAAAGCACTCAACTCACTGACACCATTCAAATGGAGTGCCCAAACCTGTCAGAGCAAGTTGCTCACTATGAGCAATCCTACGTCCTGCAGCCTGCCTTCCTACACCGAGCCTTGTCCAGAACACAATAGTATCAAGGGCAGTATGCTGCCACATGCCAGTTGCTGGGGTACATGAGTGAGATGGAGCAATTGTGCTCATGTCCTGCTTTTGGGCTTCCAATAGCCTCTCAAAACAATGAGGCTGAAGGTGATTCTGGTTTTAAAGAATGTACTAGTGACGAAAGTGGGACTCTGCAGGGAAACTAACAGTGCGATCCTATACATGCCTACTTAGAGGTAATTCCCATTGATCTCAATGAGGCTTGTTCACAGGTAAGTGGGTATAAGATTGCAGCCTAAGTAGTTTTCTCTCCTATTGTTTAAAAAAATGCAATCATTGTT
This sequence comes from Anniella stebbinsi, assembly GCA_029215795.1. NCBI lineage: Eukaryota > Metazoa > Chordata > Lepidosauria > Squamata > Anniellidae > Anniella > Anniella stebbinsi. The sequence continues at coordinate 197,061,946 of JARDYH010000003.1, forward strand.
TTGTTGCTGCTGTTGTTATTATTGTTTAGCCTAGTGAGCTTAAAATGAAACACCATCCACTGTTTTGAATAGAATATTAATACAAGAATAACTATTTGTAGTGATACTGAGGCTGTGATCCTAGTACAATTATTTGTATGTAGTTGAACATTAAAACGAATGGGACATCAAATAAATACATTTCAGATTGAGGTTTTAAATTTGCTTCTTGTATAGTTATGAGTAACCTGCTTCACCATGCTGCTTAATGAAATATTCTGTATACTGTACTTCCTAAAATTCCATAATCTTTCACCAAAAGTGTGTCCATACATATTTTGTAATTTATAAGCTTGCAGATGCCTAGAGATTAATGGAACTGAAGCTTTTCACGCTAACAGGTAGATGATTGATATTTCATCATAGATCCGCATTTTAGAGCATTACTCCTTATGTCCTATACTTCCTGCAGGTTTCCCTACCCCCCACAAGCCTTTGAAATGTAAGTTGTAACCTTATAGCCGATGACAGATTGTCTGTTTTGTAAATATATGTTCAGCAATCATAAGTACCATATGCACTGCATATATTTACATAATGCATTTTTTATCTGCCTATCACACCCATGTTTCCTTGGAGTTGTCACCATGAGGATCCCTGACACTGCTAGCATCTTCAGCATTTTGTAAAAGCGTCTGCTTATGCTTGCATATTCGCAGTTCTCAAGGGTGCAAGCCAAGACATGTCTTACATGTAGATGCTAACAGAGTTAACTGACTGTTATTCTTTTGTAATCCAAGTATATGGAAGTGATCCCAAATCATCCTTTTTGGGACAGTACTGCACAACAAGCATGATGTGCTTGAACACAAACACCTTGAAGAAAAGGTCATTTCTTTGCCCATTTTTTTAATGAGAAAATGAGGAGGTTGAATGTTCAATTTTGTACAAGTACTCCTAGCCCAGATCTACACACTGAGTTAACATAAATACTGTTTATGTACACTCAGATGCTTGATATGAATATCCTTGTAAGGGTATATTTGCACAAGTCTTCAATATATTATTGCCACTACTTTCCGTGAGTGTGAGTGAGTGTGTGTGTGTGTGTTCCCACCTTAGGCATCCCTCCCAATTAGCTTCGTTTGTCCTGAGTGACATCAGCATACATACCCCCAAATCGGATTAGCTATGTAGCAGCACAACTATCTTTCTGATTGACTGGGAAGTGTAATAAAGGGGGGGAAATCCCTAAAAGGGGGTGGAGCGGGGTGGAATATGATGCTAAATCACATCCGATTGACCTTGAACCTGTATGAAAAGATCTGCCATTTTGGAGGGCCTCCAAAGTACTATTTTTTTCCTCCCCAAAAGAGAATTGGACAAACATTTGGCATTAACCCCTAATACATCTCATGTATTCACCACAATTCAATTCAGAGTTTGTATTGAACTAACTAATTCTAGTAATTTGGATAATTACATAAATCATTCAACTGATTAATAGAAGTAATACCCTGAGACTTCTGAACCCTGCTAACACCACATGAGTAACTACAGCTGCAATGAACAGCTTGTGAAGGCTTTTCAGATGAATAGCTGAAGAAATTAGTAGGTAGCTCAGAATAATGTATTCATCTGAGAGTTTGGCAATCTGTTCATAAGCAGTTAGTCAGGGGAAAAGAAGTCAAGATGAATTTCTCTTATATTTATCTTAGTGTAGCACTTGGGGAACAAGACTTCCCCATTCTCTCCCCCCTCCAAATCTGCTCTGAGGGGTCCCCCAGTCCTCCAACCCTGGGTGTTTTCATTAAAATCTAAGGCGCTGACTTAAATATATAAAAATATAGGTAGTTTGCTTTATATATGTGATTTATAGAAACAAGCCAACTTCAAACTATGGCTAATGATCTTGCCTTGCTCCAATAAATGCTAGTTAATGCTAATTATAGTTCCTAGCTTGGATATAAGCAGCTGAAAATAGCAGATCTTTCTTTCTCCCCCTTCTACTGAGAGAACTGCACATAGAGGAACCATCAGTTTCGTGCAGATTGCAAAACGTATCAGAGATTACAAGTTTATAATAACCTTATCTATAGTCATGCTTTGGGCTCATTTACACCTGCAGCCCTTTGGGGAGTGGGGAGGGATGTTCACGGAGTTTTCCACTTCCGGAATCGTCCTTCAAGGGCCACACGTCAGTGAATTGTCCCAGAAGTAAAGAGGGACATTCCAGGGCATCATTTTTTTTAAAAAAAAAGAGGAGACATTTGCACAATTGCGTGGGCACAATTCTGTGTGAAGATACTTTTTTTAAAAAACACACACAACAAACTCAGCACTGGAAGACGCCAAGTGCCATCCCAAAGATGGCAAAAATGCTCTCACCCTCACCCCCGATGCCCACAGATTCCCCTTGCACAGTTCTGTGCCCATTTCCTGAGCCCCACTACTCTTGGAAAAGAGGGAGGACCCTGGGAGGGAGAGCCACACCACCTGCAGAGCTCGGGATGGGCCAGAGATGGCAGGAAAAACTGGGAGGAAAGCAGTCCCAACTATCCCGGGAGACCTGAGTGCTCATCCCTGGTACACCCCAGGATCAGCTGTGAATCATTTGGATGTGCAGGGATGATCTCATGACCACCCAGGGATAAATGGCAAGGGTAGACATGGCCATAGTTGTGCCTGAGATTAATTTATGTAGAATAGCAGTGTGGTAGCAAATGCGACACCTTTGACCTGCTATGTAGCCTCTACACATTTCTTTGGAACATGCTTCTTTTGAATGCATTTGAGAATGTGCCAATTTAGATGGTGCAGTAGTAGTCCAGTTGGCTTTGGAATGCTATGTAGGTAACTTAGGCCTAGACTTGCCCCAGGTATTTTTTGATGAACATTGTTTTCAGTTTCACTAGTTAAATGGAAAGGTGTACACATTGTCTAAATAAATAAATAAAATCACATACCTAGAATTCCCTCTCTTTCTGCCTGATTTAGTGTTACCCAACAATAGTACAGGGCACAAGCATACTTAGTACTGGTAACTATTGCCAGGGTAGTGACATCATCATTTTAAAGATGTGTAACCCATTCTTCTACCTCTTACCGCAAAAAGAACCACTTTCTGAGATTGCACTGGCACCCCAGGGGCTGCACTGCAACCTACGCATCTATTTGCACTCTTATGCAGCTGGAAGAAACACCATTAGAAACAGCACTCAAGGTAGTAAGAGATTATAAAGATGGGTTTCTGTGCTTCAGTCAGTAAGATTTTACCTAGAATACATGATCCTAGAAGGAGTTGGCTGCTGTTTCTAAACAAAGAAGAAAAGGTGCAATTGGTTAAAAAGTGGAGGATATCTTATTTTAGCTTTTAACCTAGAGGGCTTCCTTCTCCTAGCACACAGCATGGCAATTTCAAGGTCCTATAAAGCATAGCTTGGTGAGTGAGATTTCTTCAATGACAGAGAAGCATACAGTTCATTCTGAGATACCCCTCAGGAATGCTTTAAATAAAGGAGTTCTATATCTGAAGATGACAGGAAAGAAATTGAGATTGTTCAGATAGATGCTACGAAGTTAATTACTATTTAGGATCTACAGAAGTGAACTGTTGTGCACAAACAAAAATGTGCAGTTATGTAATGTTCAGATGTGAGAGGTCTAAAAATGAGAGGTACTATCCCTTGGCACCCCTCCCTCCATTTTTGTGCATGAGACATGCACAGATATAGCACACTGGGGTGGGAGGTCTGTACTCTGAGATGGATGCGCCTCCACATCTGGTATTGATTAATACCTTAGAATATTGTTGGAATGAAAACTGTCAGCGGGCACAGCCATTCCAGCATGCAAATACTTGAGGAATGAGTGAACATGATGCTATTCATTGAAGAATCTAGCTTTTAAGAGGACGAAATGCTGTTTTGCAGAATTTTGGGGTGAAATGTAACTGTTGCCTCCCATTGATAGAACAGCTTTGGTCAGCAGAAGGGGGGATTTCAAGTGCCCCCCTGCAGTTCCAAAAATATGCTCTAGAAGTTTGGGGATCCTCTAAAATTAGTTTTTGGGGACACTGGGGCTGCAGCGGGAAAGAGGAAAAGGGTAAATCCCATTTTGCAAGCCTAAGTCTGTTGGCAGAATATTGGATGTCTCCCAATGTTGATTAGATACTGGATGGGTGTGAATAATTGGCTGGTGGGCTGAAATCAATATGTGAAATTGCATCCCTTTTGTTGGCTTCTTAGGGTTTCCAAGTCACTGTGGCATTAACTCCAGAAGTCACAACAACTGGCCCAATTCCCCTTCCGGACAACTTGTAAAGGTATAGACTGAAGACCTTTCAGCCACTATAACCCTAAACTAGTACCTTCCAGACAGGTTGGACTACCTCCTGTCATCTTCCCAATGCCCTGACCCTCTGCTGCTGGTGTTCCCCCTCCCCCATCAATTTCCTCCCCATTCCAAATTCCCCAGTTTTCCACCTTCCTCTCCTGGGGATCTTGATAGAGACCCCTCTTTCCCCCACTGTAGGCCTGAAAAAGTGGACCATAGGCCTGAGTAGGAAACTTCATCTTCACATATGGGTTGGCTTGGCTACACTTTTGATTACAGGCATACCAAAAGCAGAGAACAGGAGTGATGGAATCCCCATAGCTGTCTCTGTAGCTCAAGGAATAGATAAATCTTCTTGAGGTTCTGCCTGTATTAGTCTATCTTGACATTAGGTTTGCTCTACAGTTGCGAAGTACCTTTTACAATGGTATCCATGTACATTTTATCTCTTTGGTGTTGTGAACAACCCTTGGAATTGGCTTCAGGTCAGATGTAAATTCTTTATGGTAAATCTCATTAATTAATTTATTTTTTGTTGCACTCTTTGCTGCTGTGCGAAGCAAGCAGACTAAGCTCTTTCTGTGGCAGAAAAAGCTGCTGGTATCATTCCAGATGGAAGCAGCCACTTCTTAAATGCCAACATAATCTGTTTCCCTAGTGACATGACCAAGCATATTAAAAATTAAATGCAGACTGACTTACATTTGCACTTAAATTAAACTCCAAGCTATTGCTCTTTGGGGATGACTGAAAGTTGTGGAGAAAGCTGCTAAAGTGTGATCTTAAGAGTTTATGCGCTAACCTTTTAAAAGGCAGAAATGCCTCTCCCAAACGATCCATTTCAGAAAACATTGACATAGCTATTATCAGATAAATATCATTTCTATAATTTCTGGAGGTTTCTGTTTTTGTTTGTTTGTTTGTTTGTTTCATTTTTGGCACAGAGAAGGGAGAGCATATTTGTCTATAAGAAAAGACTTCTGGGATTTTCTCGTGAGTGAACAGAAGGTGGATTTTCTTTCAACTGGCAATATTGTTATATATGTTTTCTCCCATTTCTGTCACATTAGGATGCATTTCTCAGTCCTTGTTTGATTTAAAGTAGTTTATCAGCTTCAATTAGTTGTTGCTGTTATGGTCACAACCTAGGCCTAATCCACACCAAGCAGGATATAGCACTATGCAAGTGGTATGAAAGTGATATATAAAAGGCAGGAGCCACACAAAGCAGAATATAGCACTATGAAAGAGGTATGAAAATGGTATATAAACGGTAGGAGCCACACCAAGCAGGATATATAGGCTGACCATATGAAAAGGAGGACAGGGCTCATGTAACTTTAACAGTTGCAGAGAAAAGGGAATTTCAGCCAGTGTCATTTGTATGCAATTACTCCCTGATGAAATTCCCTCTTCATCACAACAGTTAAAGTTGCAGGGGCCCTGCCTTCTTTTGTATGTGGTCACTCTAGTATAGTGCCTGCAACTTTAACTGTTGTAATGAAGAGGGAATTTCACCAGGAACTAATTGCATACAAATGACACTGGTTGAAATTCCCTTTTCTCTGCAACTGTTAAAGTTACATGAGCCCTGTCCTCCTTTTCATATGGTCAGCCTAAGGATATAGCACTATGAAAGAGGTATGAAAGTGGTATATGGTATGTGTCTATGGGCCCCAACGGTTGTCAGTGCACTTCAATACTGCTATAAATCAGTAGTGCAGCTCCTGCCTTTGATATACCTCTTTCATACCATTTTCATAGTGCAATATCCTGCTTGGTGTGGATTAGGCCGTAGTTAAGATTTTTGGGGAGAGGAAAGGTTTGTCAAAATGTTGTTTTCATGGATCTAGCTGAACACTTCTTTCAGCCCATGAATTTCTAGACTTTGAGAATTCAAATTTTCAAAATGATAGATTTGCAAGTGAGGCCTGCAACAAAATGTTGCAGCATAGAGTGCAAATAAAATAATGCTAATCAGCACAGAACTACTAAAACATTAAACAATATCCAAAAAATTGGGGTAAGTAAACATTTTATATAATATATTAACTGTATATCAAGCATAAGATATTTAACAGAAACTAAGCAAGTTGTTAATAGCAAGAAACTACACAATAGATATAACAACCTAACAAAAATGGTATACAGAAACAGAAAGCTAACTCAATGGTTGCAATAACTGAACGAGAGGTTACAGGCCACTGGCTTCTTTTGCCTGTTTCGCAACTGCTTCATCAGACTATTATAACAGTATCTCATTGTTTATGGTTGAGGAAAAGGGAGGATTTGTAGAATACGTTCCTCAGTTCAAAAAGACTTATTAGTCCTCCAAAATGGATTGACTTGAATCCCCAGCCTGAAAAACGCTAATCTTCTGGAGCAGTAAGTTTTTAACCAGCTGTGCACCTACCAGTTCAGGGTTCCTGACACCCAGCCTTACTCATTTCCAGGATACTCCATTCTATTACCTATTTCCTCCCATCCCCAGTTTTCAGTTGTTTCCAGTCAGTCAACACTGTGTGGTCACTGAACATGCTCACTACTCATTGGGGTGTTTTGGGTCCATCCATCCCCACACACAAACGTTAAAAGAAAATCCTTCTGTAAATCTTGGAGTTCTTGCTGATACCTCTCGTGTGTTGTTGATGCTGTTTTGTCTACTGACACTTGAAGAACCCAGTTTGCTATTCGTATATGTGATAATTCCAGGAGAAACAATACCTGAAAGCTAGACTAAATGGAAGGGAAACTAGACGTCCGGATCCCCCCGGACAGGTCCGGGAATTGGGGGGCAAATTTGCGTCTGGGGGGATTTTTCATAAAGTTCCATTATGTCCGGGCGTGAGAGGCCGATTTCGGGCCTCTGCCGCCTCTTCCGTGCTGGGTCTGGGCTCCTTGGGGCTTGTTACCATTGCGCAGACTCACGAGGAGCCCGGATCCAGCGCAGAAGAGGCGGCAGAGGCCCAAACCCATAAGTGCCCAAATCTGCCTCTCCTGCCCTGCCCAGCACTTACCCAGCCTCCTCATGGGCTGTCGCAATGGCAACAAGCCCCGAGGAGCCTGGATGTCCAGATGGAAGAGGTGGGAGAGGCGGGTTAGCGCACTTCTGGTTTCAGGCCTCTGCCGCCTCTTCTGTGCTGGGTCTGGGCTCCTCGGGGCTTGTCGCCATTGCGCCGACTCACGAGGAGCCCACATCCAGTGCGGAAGAGGCCCGAACCCATAAGTGCCCAAATCTGTCTCTCCCGCCCTGCCCAGCACTTACCCGGCCTCCTCATGGGCCGTCGCAATGGCAACAAGCCCCGAGGAGCCCGGATGTCCAGGCGGGAGAGGCGCATTTGCTCACTTCCGGTTTCGGGCCTCTGCCGCCTCTTCCGTGCTGGGTCTGGGCTCCTCGGGGCTTGTCGCCATTGCGCTGACTCACGAGGAGCCTGGATCCAGCGTGGAAGAGGCGGCAGAGGCCCGAACCCGTAAGTGCCCAAATCTGCCTCTCCCGCCCTGCCCAGCACTTATCCGGCCTTCTCGTGGGCCGTCGCAATGGCAACAAGCCCCGAGGAGCCTGGATGTCCAGGCGCGAGAGGTGGATTTGCGCACTTCCGGTTTCAGGCCTCTGCCGCCTCTTCTGTGCTGGGTCTGGGCTCCCCTGGGCTTATCGCCATTGCGACGACGCACGAGGAGCCCGGATAGGTGCTGTGCGGCATGAGAGAGACTGATTTGAGCATTTCCAAGTTAGGGCCTCTGCCCCCCCCCCCGCCCAGCGCTTATCCACAAGGAGCCAGATGTCGGCATGGGAGTGGCGGTGACGGCGGGACGAGCGCGACGGCGAAGCGTGTCTGCGGCAGGGGCACCATGTGTTCCCATCTGCCTGGGCAGCACATTCCTCAGCCCTGGCGTGCATGCTGCTTGGCTGCCCTAGCAGCCTCCTCCCTCTCGCCTGGGCTCTAGCTGCCCCGCCCACGCTTTTGACTTGGCTGCTGTGGGTCTTTCTCCTGCCCGGGACTGCACACTGCTTGGCTGCCCCTACCCTGTCCTCCTCTCTCGCGCCTGGGCCTTATTTAGGGTGTGGAATTTCCTTGTCTGTGTAGGTAGTATGGGTTTTTAATTTTATCTTCTTTTTTAAAAAAAATCAATGTTTTTAGAACTGTGAGAATAAGAGAACCAAAAAATGGGGGTAAATTTAAAAAAGAAGGAAGGGAGGGGGAGAGAGAGAGGGAGAGAACTGGTTGATTTGGGGGGCATGCCCAGACATGCTCTGCTCCAGGCGGCATTTCTTCAGCCGCCTCATGTACGCAAGAGGCTTGACTTTTGGGGGGTCATGTCTGGGCTTCCTTGACCCAGCCAGCGCAGCCCACCTTGTTGTTGTCCAGCGACACCCAGCCTCAGAGCGCCTGGGTCTCCAAAAAAGAAAAAGGACACCTCTTCAGGTAGTGGCTTTAAAAGATGTAAAAGTATATAAGCTTTGTGTGTGTGTATGTATTTTGAATTTACAGAGAAAAAACTAGGTCCCTTAAAAACATTTCTCTGGTATGAAGCTAAAAGATAAATGGATGTCCATTTGAGAACACATTTCCTTTCTGTTTTTCTATCCATTTATGATCTGCAGCTTTAATGTAAGGGGTAGAAAAACAGAAAGGAAATGTGTTCTCAACAACAGGTAGTATCCAATGTTAGTCCTACGTAAATAGACCTATTGAAAAGAATGGGAGTTAAATTAGTTGTAAGTAACTTAAGTCTCATTCATTTCAATGGGTCTACTCTACATAGGCCTAACATTGGATACTACCTAACCACACTTCTTGGGGAGGAAGCCACATTGTGCTTTGCCTCTGCGAGGCTTACTTTTGAGTAACCCTGCATGGGATCACTAAAAAGGGGAAGGGGGAGGAATGCTTGCTGAAACAAATCCTATCTGCCCTTGCTTATTTTAGGGTGTCCTACCCCCCTTTTTCAAGCAGATATGATGTAGTAACCAGCAAGCCATTCTTTTGGTAAGCATGGTATGTTAGGCTGACCAGATAAAATCCAGGTGAGGGCTCCTGTAACTTTAACAGTTGTAGAGAAAAGGGAATTTCAGCCAATGTCATTTGTATGCAATTAGTTCCTGGTGAAATTCCCTCTTCATCACAACAGTTAAAGGTGCATACACTATACTAGAGTGACCAGATACAAAAGACGGCAGGGCCCCTGCATCTTTAACTGTTGTGATGAAGAGGGAATTTCACCAGGAACTAATTGCATACAAATGACACTGGCTGAAATTCCCTTTTCTCTACAACTGTTAAAGTTACAGGAGCCCTCACCTGGATTTTATCTGGTCACCCTATGGTATGTGTGTATCTTGTGTCACCTTAAAAACAGAGCTACAGCACAATTCTAAGGCTGTCTACTTTGAAGTAAGTCCCACTGAGATCAGTAGGATTTACTCTGATTTAAATGTGCATAGGATTCAGCCTGAAAAAGAAGGGAGGGGGAAGAAAAGACAGGACAATGGTGCTTACTCCTAAGTAAGTGTGTTCCACAGCAGAAGGAAATCCTATTTGATTCATGTATTCATGAGTTAAAGGCACAATCCTATGCATGTTTAAACAGAAAAAGTCCTATAACTCCTAAAATCCCCTAGCCAGCATGTCTGGCTGGAGTATGCTGAGAACTGCAGGACTTTTTTTCTTTCTAAACATGCATAGGGTTGCACCTTAAGTGAGTTTAAAATGTGAAACTCTGCACATATATGGAAACATTAATTTTTTAAACAGGGTTGCCATTATTATTATTATTATTATTATTATTATTATTATTATTGCTCTAACATAAGAAATGTAGAAGCTGTGGAATTTGGAAGTGAAGTGATGCATTTTAAGATATAAAGGGGGCCATAAGACCATTATGTCCAGCATCCAAAATTGCTTAACAATACCATTGTAAGCTGATTCTTGACTGGGCAGCAGGAGGTGTCCAGCAGCCAAACACTGCATTTTGCCATCATAGTCAGTGAGGCTGCTTACAAGGGGTGAGCAGGTACGCTGGCTGCTGACACGTTCAATGGAGTGCCAGAGGCCTACCTCATTTGTTGCTCCTTCTAAGCCATCCCAGGTTTTGCTGCGCAAAAGGGATGTGAGCAGCAATGTCTGGACTAGGGGGCAAGGGAATTTGTGTGCAAAAGCTACAAACTGTCTTGTGGCACCTTGAACGCTCACAACCTATGTTCATCTTGTTTGTGACTGACAACTGCAGAACCCTCCCCCTCCTAACAACTTCCCTCCCTCCTCTGTCAATGATCCTCTTTGTGTTTGTAATTATGTTTATGTTAACACTTTGGGATTGCATGGCCTATTGCAGTCAATGGGACTTCTGAGTAGACATATATTCTATCACAGTGAAGATTTATCATGAACAGCAATAAAATACTAATGGCCCTGTAAGCACCTTCATTTAAGGCTGCAATCCTATATTCATTTATCTGGGAGTAAGCTTTATTGAAATCAATGGGACTTGTTTCTGAAGTTTCTTTGGGCAGTTTCCTTTGGGTCCCAGATTGGGATTTCTGTTCTCTGCACACTGAGGCATTGTAAATTCAGGAGATATTTGGGGGAAAAAGGAGGGAAAGATCCTTGTCTAGCATTGTGATAGTTTCTCATTGATAAACCAGAAGTTGAAACAAGCTAAGAGATGCTATTTGGAAGTGGCTGCAATGAGCCTTTAGTCATTTTGTTCCATGGCTAACCTTCGCAGGGTAATAGTATTTTATACACTTTCTGAATGCTAGGTTGTACTAGATTTTTCTGCACTTGTCAACTGCTTCATTTGTAAAGTGATAGTGTGATGAATCTGTGAGTATGGATCCTGACTTAAAATGGCTATGAGAAAGGTGATGGGGAAAGAGTGTTAAATGTTAGGAAATGTGAGACTATGATCATCCAGTGAAGGACATGCATTAAGAAAAGATATTTGAAGGAGGGTGAGACTGTACCACACATAGTGTAGCAAAAGCTTCAAAGTACAGCAAAAGCTACAAAAGTAGAAGTTAATTTCAGCTACATTACGATATTATGTAAAACAGGTTTGACTGAATTGTGAGCTGTAGAACATGTAACCAAGGCCATGCCCCATTGGGGGCGGTCATGTCAGGATGGTCACCTCCTTGAGGGCTGGCCATGCTGTCCTCCTTTTTGGTTCCCAAAATATGGTCACCCTAAGGGAAAGGGATAAATGAGAAGATATATTAGCCACCTTATATGAAGCCATCTCTTCCCCCAAGTGATTTTGAGTTCTGTGCAATACCTGGCCTGCTGCTGAGGGATGAATAAAAGTTAAGTAATACTATGAAGAGGAGATAGTGGCGGAGAAAATTATATGTTCATATTTTCCCTCCTATGTCATATTGGAATGGTTTTTTGATTGAGTTAAGGGCATCTGCTTCAATAAAATCAGGATGCACTTTAACCTACAGTATGTTCTTGCCCCCTCCTATTATTTTTCCCCTCTTTCTTTTTTTCAGTGATGGATGGGCAGATAGAGACGAAGTCATTGAAGGGTATGAAGCTGAAGCCAATGGAGGCATCACAATCAAGCTGCAGTCTCCAGAAGTCTTGTCATTTGATGACTATTTTTTGAAAATACGTTTGGACACCAACACGAGAAACCCCTGGTTCCCGGAATTTTGGCAGCATAAGTTCCAGTGTCGCCTTCCAGGACACCCTCTAGAGAACCCCAACTTTCAGAAGAACTGCACTGGTAAATATTTAAATATATTTTCCTTGGCTGAATAAGCCTTAGCAAAGGTGGGTTTTTTCATTCTCAGTTTCTAATCTGTCTATCCTGCATTGTGACGAAAATCTTTCTGAGGCCATGGAACAAACCGTACAATAAAATCATATTGTGGTGATAGGCAAGGCACTGATACACCATGGGACAACCTCCAGTTTGCTACTTGTTCCTTGATGAACTTCTAACCTCTGACACTGGCATTCCAGAGATAAACATTCAACTATGAAGTGCCACAAAAACTGGAGGTTTTGTGTTCTCTGGCACTGCTTAACCAATTCGTAATTGGTTTTCCCTCCCCTGCTGAGGTGAAATAGAAGTTTTTGTTTGATTTGAAAATGAATTTGCAGGTGGCAAAACCGCTGAATAGAGAAAAAACCTGGCAGTATTGTTAACAAAGCTTCTGGCTTCTATTCAGCATTTCACACATCGTTTTGAAAGTGCCTCTGAGCATCTCTCATGCTGTTTGTGTGCACATTGTTAAGGCAGTTAGAAACCAGATGAAAGCCATTGAAAAATCAAATGTACAGTGTAACCAACGTAGACCTTACTTGCATATCATAGACATGGGAAAAGAAAACAACACTTTTGGTGTCAGCTGTGAAAAGACCAAGAAGACAGCAATATTATCATATAACTGGTAAGCCTTCTCTTCTGCCTAAGGAAGAATTAGTTAATATCATCAGTATGATTTAGAGTGTGAAATCTCTATAGGCTGAGATTGGAAACTCTTGGTTTGCAGAAAGCCATAATTCGATGTTTTAGCCATTACCATTCTCTCATGGCATGATCAGCCAGAATTCCCTGGAATGTTGACTTATCATGTGCAAGCTGCATGAGTGAGCTGCTCATGTGTGAACCAGAATGCAATTATCGTTCAGTTTTCAAAGTTCTCTGAATTTTACAATATAGATTTTTTTTATACAATGTACAAAACCATTTTTATACAATTTTTTATACAATGTACAAAACCAATAGGGAAAATAGCCTACAAAACGCATACCCTAGGGCGAATAGCATTCTAAAAGGCACATACCTATTTCATGCAAAAGTGCAAAGTACAGAAGGGAACATTATATATTTGCACTGTAGGTCCTTAATGAATACTAATGAGTGTTAATGGCTTTACTGATGGTAAATGCTTAAGGGATGGAGCTTTGTTTCATCTAGGCTCTCAGATTGCAAATTCAAACAGGTGTGCCTAGGATGGCTTGTTTGGGTTAGGAACCTGGCAGGAAGTAAGATTTCTGCATATACCAGAGGTCTCACAACCTGTTACAGAATGAAAGCAAGCCACTCCTGTCGTACGCGCCAAATAAGGGTAGCCAGTGTACACTGTAGCTTTGCAGATTTGGCCTGGTTTCCCAAGCCTCTGCCTGATTCACATTCCCAGACAAAATGGAGATTTCTAGAATCAAGGTGCTAGGGTACACTTAAAGTAGCAGAGAGGCTGAGGTATGCATTTATACAGTTATTTATAAATAGATCTATGCTTTCTTCACATGTGTGCAATGCTTTTTAGCAAATGAAGATTGGCTTGACTTAATATTTGTATACATTGTGATTTGTATATGCCAGCTTTTTGTTTCTTAGAAATTACTTATGCGATAAATTACCTATGTTACCTAGATAAAGGCCCTTTTATGGCCTTTATCTAAAACAAATAAAATGGATTAATAAAGGTGCACAGAAACAAGGATATTGATTTTGTTTCTGTAGGGTAGGTTTGTAGGCAAGTCAGGTTTCATAGTGGGTCAGATTGATATAACTCATTCATCTAAATCCAGTAGCAAAGGAGGAGAAATAACTAGACCGGAACCAAAAAGGAGCAATTTTCACAACTATTTTTAGCATCATCAAAAAGTGCCCCCTTTCAGTGATTGTTTGGACATGTCACTATATGGAATGATAATGTTCATGCACTGAGAATGACGGAAATGCTTCCTGAAGTCTTGACCTCAGTGACATCATCATGTGATCATATACAATAGCCTAAGTATCATTGTGACATAATCTTGTACAGTAGATGATTACTGAATGGCTGGGGCTTCCCATGTGACTTTTTCAAGGAGAAAGATGGTGTAATAATCATATGAAAAAAATGCAGCTGAAGTAGCTTCCTATCTGGGGAACAATGGCAGGGAACGTATATATTTTTTAAAAGATTAACGTTTTCATAATTAACCATGTAGGGGAAATATTTCAGATATTCCTTGAAAGCATTACCTTTGCCTCCCAAATTGAAACAGGTGAATATTTGGAAGAGAAATAATATAGATATTTTCTCTATTACTTGATATGATAGCTAAATGGTATATCTATGCGCATATGATGCTGAGGACAAAAATGGTGAGGCCTGTGGTATTCCCAGTTAATATTCTGGGAATACCTAATGTTGCAGCACCCCTGAGTGGATGTGGATTTGATTGGTTCCTTGGATGGGAGGGTACGAGGAATCCAATGTTGGACAATAATAACAATAATAAATATATTTAAAAATGGGGGTGAGGGCTGTTACAAACTTGCCTTTCTCTTCCACTTGACTTTTCAAAGGCATTTCTCTGGCTGCCATTGGAAAAACAATGCTAGATTAGATGGACATCTTCCTGCATTCTTTTTAAATCATTCTGTATAATTGTTAAGCCTTTTCAGTTGTATTGGTTGATTGATAGGAGCTGTTTGTATATTGCCATTAGCTGCTGTCATTAGCACAGCTCTGATTAGCCAGCAACACAATAAACTCTAGTTTTCGGATGCTGTGTGTGTATGTTCAAGTGCTGATTATCCAAATTCACTTGTGCATTGCCCTTCTTATCTCTCAAAGAAACAAGCCTCTTTAACATGTTGCAAAGCTGGCTCCAGATCAATTTAGTTCTCTCAAGAGATATATGAAAGGCCAGTGAAGTTTCCAAGACTTCATGGATTAGGAAAAAGAATACCATTATTTAAAGTTGTTCTATTTATGATATGTGATGAATTTAGGAAAGACAAACTTGTAAGATTCTGCTCTGTTAGTGGCAGCACTTGATTATAAGAATGGTCCAGCAGGATCAGGCCAAGGTCCATCTATTCCTACATTTTGTTGCCAACAGTGGCTCACCGCAGGGAATGAAGGGATAGCTCTCCCCTGTTGGACCACTTTGGATAGAGTACTTTAGAGTACTGTCTGATTCTGACTGAAACCCGGAGCAGATTCACTGCCCCACTGACATTGGAGGTACCAACCTCCACTCCTCACCCCCTCACACACCTCATATTTTTTTCATAAAGGTTTTTGGCATTGACGCACTCCTTGGGTTTCCCCCAAATCTTCTGATACCTCCCTCTTCTGGGTGGGTGATGCCATTTTGGCTATATTTCCCCTGAAGATTGGAAACAGAGGGAATGAAAGAAGTATCCCCATTAATGTGTTCTCATCCTTTTTGAAGGTTCTCTGTGCTAGGCTATAAACTGAAAGGGTAGGGGAATTAGTAGAGCCTGTCCAGCTCTTGGCGAGAGGCAGGAAATGCAGTGTAAATAAGTGTGTGAAAAAGGCCTGTTACAGCTGATTTTTAGCCTTAGGACTAATTTTAACCCTTTTTTATCAGAAAAGATGTTATGGGTTACCACTTTGATGAGGGGTACGTACAATATGGATTTTCATGTTAGACTCCTACATGCAGGAATAGTAAGTGTATATTTCTAGACAGCTTCACCTGTCTAGGAATATGGCTGCATTTTTATGATTCAGCATTTAGACATTACAGAGGACAGGCCTCTAATTGAAAGGCTGTCAGAAGACAGTCCTCTCTTCGAAAGGCTGCCCGGGCCAAGTCTGTTTTGTTTTTTCTTTTGTTTTTTAAGAACTCCACAAAGGGAACGCTGGGCCTTGAAGTTGCCCTTCAACAGTTAGCATTTCGACAGTATAGCCAGGAAGGGATATCCAGATTTTGTTAAATCTGTTCTGACCATGTTTTGGAGGTTGCCAGGTGGCTTGTTTTCTATCATCTGCTCATGGACAGAATCAGATCTTTTTTTCTAACCAGAATTTCATTTTACTAACACTAATGTGCACTAGCGCAAGTGCAAATTAGCATTACTGCACATGTGCACCCTAATGCAAATGCACTAATTCCCATTAATATGAATGAGCACTAATGCAAATTAGCATAAGTAATGCAGATTAATGCATTTGGGCACTTGCTCATTGGCAGTCATGAGCTATGCACATTAGCAGTAATTAGAATGAGCACAAATCCCCCCCACAAGTGAAAAACAGTCTACAAGTCCACAAGATCCACATGACTTGGAAAAAGTCTGTCTGCTACAGAATGTGCAGGTTGAGTTCATAGAAATCTGTACTCATTTGAATCTTTGGCAGATTTCTCCAACATGCCTACTCACTAGGGTGACCATATTTGGGAAACCAAAAAAGAGGACACCCTGTGGGAGGGGGGCGCTAAAGTGGCTTTCCTGGACCTCCAGAAAGTGTGTCATCCCCCCCCCCCCCACACTGCTCCAATCAGGGCCTTTTCTATAATGTCTGGTAACAACATGCTTTCCCCTTTAAGGCCCTGATTGGAACAGTGTGTGTGTGTGGGGGGGGGGGGAATGACGCGCCTCCAGGAATGATGCTCCCCCCTAATGGTGTCATTCCAGAACATTATAGAAAAATACAGAAAATCCCCCCAGACACCCAGTATAGAACAAAAACCAGGACAAATCCCGGGAAATCCAGACAGTTGGTCACCCTACTACTCACTGTCCATGTGGCCACAATTTTCCCTGCTATGGCAAGGTGGATTGCATTTCTATTTAAATCATAGTATTTCTTTCTAATTTTGAATCTACAGATGTGAAATGGCACATGCAGATTTGTGCAGTTCTAAGTCCTCTTTTGTCTTCCCTTTGGGTCATGCATCTTTTCTTCTTTTAGCAATGCCTAAGCAGCCACCCTAAGTACTGACTCTTGATTTTCCTTCCCCTCATGCTACTGCTTTTAGGATTAGGCCAACCTCCTACATGCTGCAGATGCAACCCTAATTTTATATCTCTTTGGAAATTGTGGCTGAGACAGCAGCCTGTTCATTAAAAGGGGTTTTCTACTGGGATATATGCAATCATGCTTCGGTATGCTATCTGTGGTTCAGCTCCTGGATAGTTTACTTTATAGGCACATTTCAAAGAGCCTGATATTGTACTTCAAAGCCCTTAAGTGGGTCCAGAGCTACATAGCGGAGATAATTGTTTCATCAAACCATGCAACTTTATGCACCTGTTTGGAAGTTAAGGTTGACCTGAGTTTGCACACTGGAAAGTGTCAATGTGCTGACCAAAGCAAAGGACAAAACGCAGCATGGGACAGATTGTATCTTAAGGCCGGCCTTCACCGTGTCTAAGAACATTCGTCTTGGGGCTTGAACAAGCTCATCGTCTTGAGTGATATGAGCAGTCATCTCAGTGGAATAATAACAATAATAATAATAATAATAATAATAATTTATTTCTTACCCGCCTCTCCGTCTGGATCGAGGCGGGGAACAACAACATGATAAAATACATAAAACTGATTAAAACATGACACATATTATTAAAACTGCATAAAAATCCTAAATCCTCAGAAAGAGAAAAGAATGGACTTTTTCACACAGGAACCAAAATGACTTTCCCCCACAGAGTGAGATACAGGAACTGAAGGAATTAATTTGGTCCTGTGACTGGCATGATCACAGTACTCCTTGATCAGGAAGGGGCAGCTGGAGTGGCGGCTGGGAGCATCGGCTCCCCTCTTCTAGGGTAAGTTAAAAAAAAATGGGGGAGAGGACTGAGGAGGTGGTGCAGCGAGCTTATGGCTCGCTGGTCCATCCCCTTCCCCGCACAGCCCGCTCCACTCTAAAAAAATCAGGGTAAATGCCCAACTTTTTTAGAGAGAAGCTTTGGGTCTTTTCCCCGCAGTAGCTTCAGAGTGCCGTGACTCTGAAGCTACTGCGGGGAAAAGAGCCCGTCTAGAGGTACCCCTAATGTCAGGAAAAACCAGGACATGTCAGGATTTTTGGTAACAATTCTGGGAAGGGGGGAATTCTGAAATTTGAACAAAAATCCAGATTTTTCCCATCCTTCCCCCACCCAAAGGGCAGCTCTGCTTTATAGTTAATGGGAATTAACAAAAATGCTAACAGCTCTGTCATTTTTAAAGCTAAAGAGATTGAAACAAAGCACAGTTATAGTCCTTAGGTAGGGCTTTAGCCATGCCAAATTTGAAGCAGATCTGTTCAACTGTTGATTTTTCAGAATTTTTTAAAGTTTGAAGTTTTAGAATTATTATTTTTTTTAATGTTGTTTTTAAAGAAAAAGAGTTGAAACTTGGCACTTTGATAGCGCTTAAGTAGGGCTTTAGCCATGCCAAGTTTGAAGCAGATCTGTCCATCCATTGATTTTTAAGATTTTTTTTAAAAATGAGGTTTTAAAATTATTATTTAAAAAAAAAACATTTAAGGAGATGAAACTTGGCATCATGATATCTCTTGTAGGGATTTAGCCATGCAAAGTTTCAAGCAGATATGTTCATCTGTTGATTTTTAGCATTTTTTTTTAATTTTGAAGCTTTAATTTTGTTTTTTAAAAAACAACCACTTGAGCCATACCCTTCAAATTCAGGTTGTCAAACTTCCTCTTTGGGATCTTGCACCTTGAGCAGTTTCAGCCCTTCACATCAAGGGGATCTTGACTTTTTAGCTAAGAAGTGCTGGGCGAGCACGGCACCTTTGCAACAGCAGATTTGGTGGGCAGTTGGGCACCTGGAGCTCAGCAGAGGCGAGGCATCCACAGATCAAAATGTGGGAAAGGAGAGGTCAGTCAAAGCACCCACAGGGTGAAACAGAATAGGCCAGAGGCCTTTTCCTCAGAGTTCCACAGCAAAAGCTACAAAAGTGGGAGTGAGTGAAGTTAATTTCAGATACATTGGGTGTTTCACTTGTTATTTCAGTGATTTAAACATTAAGATGTTATGTAGAACAGATTTGTCTTAATTGTGTACTGTAAAATCAAACATGTGACCAAGGCTATGTTCAGGTGGGCACCCCCCCTTGCTACTGGACACGCCCCCTGGGGGCAGACATGTTGATGGGGACACCCCCTTGTGGGCCAGCTATGTTGTCCTTTTTGGTTTCCAAAATATGGTCACCCTAGCGGCAACACACATCCAACAAGCTTGACCTTGATTTTCTTTTTCTTACTTCAATTTGTGGTAACTAATTTGCTTCATCAACTTGTGTTCAGGACTCAGCATTTCACCAGTTCTAATATTGTCCCTTGAAAATTAAGCTGAATGAATATTACAATGTTTTCTCTTTTATTCTACTGGGGTGGGTGACATTCTAATTTTAACATTCTTGAGAGATGGATATCAATGTTAGTGGCAGCTGAAGGACTCTGAAGTGCTGGATGTTTGACTTTCCCTAATTTGCAGCCATGGAAAGAAAATCATCATCATCATCATCATCTCATGCACCCTCTTGTGGGCAGAATGTATACAGTTCCTCTTTTGTGCGTGCAGTTTGAGAGAATGAATGTGGGCTTTCTGGATCTCCTTCAATGTTGAGTGATGAAAAGGTGAAGCAAAGTGGGCTTGACTTGAAAGGACTATAAAATCCTTTCAAATTATAACGGAAAGTTGCACAAAGATAATGTGCATTGGAATGCTTGCTTAAATTGAAGCTTTAATCCAGCCTTTGCCAACACACCGCATTCCAAAGGTCTTGGACTTCCACTCCCATCATCCCCAGTCGGTATGACCCAATGACCTTCAGAGTTGGGGATTATGGGAGTTGTAGCTCAGCTCAAATAGAGTGTGCTGAGTTGGGAAAAAGCTGTTTTAGTCTATTCCGGTCTTTCCCAACTTGGTACCCTCCTGATATTTTGTAAGACAACTGCCATCATTCCTGAGCATTGACCAGGCTGGCTGGGGCACATGGAAGTTGAATCATCAACATCTGGAAGGCATCAAGTTGAGGAAGGCTGGTCCATTTCATAATTAACTAAAAGTATTTCTACAAAGTAAGTTTATGTAAATATCACTGAAGTCAACAACAACAACATTCATCCCATGCTTTTCCAGATTTGGTTATTTTAACCTTCCCCAACCTGGTGCCCTCTAGATATTTTGAACTTCAACTCCCATTAGCCCCAGTTAGCATGGCCAATGATCAGGACTTCTGGAAAGTGTTGTCCAAAACATCTGGATAATTTTGAACCACCATCAGGGTGATGCCTAGAATGAGATGCAAAAGTGGTCATTTAATCATAAGATACAATAAAAGAAAAATAGAATGTAATCATAAAAAAAATTAAAAAGCAGTAAAATATAAAAGGAGAGGCAGATTAGGTGGCTTACATTCCCATGCTTTATCATGTGACCAACTGAAATGGTGAAAGCTCAGCTACTTGATTTTAAAATATCCTATGGTAGAAAAATATCTGGGGTACCTGATTAACTGAACATTAATATTAGCTTCTAGAAGAACTATGTTCCTAGCTAGGGATGTATGAGAATTTCATTTCTGCTCCAAAACATGTGAGTCTGCCCTGTTCGTAGCCCTGAAGCCAAGCATGAGAACGTGTCTGGCGAAAATGTTTCCAAAATGCCAAACATGTGCTCACATTGAAAATGTGCAACTTTATCGCTTTGATTTGCACACATTTCCAAATTTGCACAAATTTCTAAATCCAGTCTGCTTTAGTTTATGGGTGGAATTTGCACAAACTTTGATGTGATTTGCACAACCGTCATGTTCAATCGCTGTTCATTTTGTGTAATTTCCCCATTCATGCAAAATGAGCATCAATAGCAAATGTGAGCGTAAATTAGTGCAAGAAGGGTGGTGAGCCGATGTTTGGCTAATCCTGGCAAGGTTAAACATCAGTACGTTTGCCTGTCCCTATTCCTAGCTCCAATATGTTGGTTTCTCAGAGGGACCTGATGGTGTTTTCTGGTGTCCTAAGCATCCACTCTCTAGAAACCTCCCTGAACCAGAGTGCTTTTATGTTTCATAGCAAAGTAGAGAAAAAGATTTCAGGAGGATGGGAAAGAGAAAAGGGTGTCCTCCTCTCACCTCATCCACCAATATAGCAATATAATCGTCTCACCATCCCGGCAACCTTGCCAGCTGAACAGTGGATATAAATGATTAATATAAATGAATAAAATACTAGTGGTGGGGAAGAGGAAGGCTCAAGGTGTGCAGAAGTATATTCATTTGTAAACTAAAAAAATTTTTTTTTAAATTGCTTGACAAAGGTCCCTTGGTTCTATTGAACGCTGAGGGCAGTTGGTTTCATAGATGGTTTCATATTGTAGAGATTTGGTGGGGAGCGTGGGGAGGAGGGAATTGGCCTGCTTGAATCTCTAAGACCTTATAATATCCTGGAAGAGGATTGTTAGGATTGGGAAGATGTGTGTGGTGCAGTTAAAAGCCAGTCCTTCCCATGCTATGCAGGGAGGTTCCAGGAGGGAAAAAGGGAAAAGGGATACCTTTATGTTTCCCACTGTCCAGAAACCTCTTTTCCCTGCTATACAATAATAAACTTCTCAGGTTTGTGGCTGGCAGCCAACCCAGAACTTGAGTATTTTAGCACAATACAGCACACCAGGGGGAGATTTCAGGATGGTGTGAGAGAAAAAAAGCTGCGTTTTTCTTTAGCCCTCCTGAAAGTTCCCCTGCCCTCCACAAGCCCCAAACAACATTATGAGGTTTCTGGTTCAGGCTGACAGAATCCCTGAACTGGAACGCTCCAATTAGGGTCTCAGGAGAACCTGCAGTCACATATATAATATCTACCAACCAATATTGTTGAGCTTCCTAACCCTGTGTTCTGTGTGATTTAACATAGAGAAAGTTATTAAACATCAATCACTCTGCTTTTCAGGCTGTAATGACATTCCAGACAAACTGATTTTTTAAAACAACAACAACAATGTGGTTATATGATTTTAAAGTCACTTCAAAATACTGTCTTTAATTCAGTTTATCCCTTCTACATTTTTGCTGGATATACTGAGATCATTAACTTTTTATTCATTAGCAGAAGCTCGTGTATCAAGTTCTCTTAGACTTGTCATATGTGAAGCTAAACCTAGATATCATTTTCCACACCAATTTTGCCAGAGGACAGTGGTGCTGTCAAGGCAGGTGTAAAGGTTTAAGGCCTACAGAGGCAAGGTAATAAAGTCAGGCTTAGAGGCCTGGAGTTTTCTGTTAGGAGGGGATATCCCTGAGAGGAGTAATTTTATTTCTCCAGTTAAGATTCATTCCCTGGTTAGATTTTATTTCTCCAGTTAAGTTTCATTTCTTCAAAGTGGAAACAGTACTTTTTGTTTTGGGGGATGAGGATATAAAAGAGTGAGAGAGCCAGCCAGGGAAGACCACAGCCAGAGGAAGACCAGGCCATAAGGAAGGAGGAGAAAGCTGCAATTGAAGAAGTCTAGATGCAGCTTAGGGTAAAAGAACTTGCATTTTTCAACTTTTATTTTCTTTTAATGCCTTTTGTATTACTCAGCTCTATTGACTAAATATCTTTAGTTTTAAGTTGTTGTTTTACTTTACTAGTAAACTGTTGTGTTAAACCCCATGTCTACAGTCTAAACCTTATGATGCTGGGAAGGGGAAGGTAAAAAAGTAAGGTGGACTCTTAAGGAGGCATTGATCCTTAAGGAGCTGCTCAGGGGGTCCTGACAGCAGGACTTTGGAGAAGACATCTAGGGTCCCACTCAATAGAAAGAACAAGAGGACACCCAAACGCAGCAGAACTGGCTTTCCACACTTTGAAATAAATGAAGTAATACACAGTGGAGCTGGTAGGTACTATTTCAGTGGGGCTGTGAATCTGCTGAGTTTCAAGTCAGAACCAATCAGAACTCTGAAGGAACTATCCAAAGTGCTGAACCCATTTTGGGGATAGGATTCAGCACACTGGATAGTTACTTTAGAGTTCTGATTCTGATTTAAACCCAAAGGGGATTCATAGCCCCACTGATATCAGAGCCACCAGCCTCCACTGGAAGTACACATTGCCATATAAAGAGGGTGCGCAGACCATTGTCTAGAGCCTAAAAATACCTAATGGCACACTACCAGACGGTCTCATATTCAAAGTCTCTTAACGCACAATCATATGTATGTTTAGACAGAAAAAAAATCCTACAAGTCCCAACACGCCCCAGCCAACATGTAGGACTTTTGCTGTCTAAACACACACAGGATTTCACCCTTAGAGCTTTTCTACATGAGGCATTCATTATGCACTTGTCATACTCTATTCAAGATTGTTTATGGTTTCTTTACATAATGTCATGACCCTCAACTTTTGCTTCTGTTTTTAAACAGCAATTTTGGTGACTTTTTTAGAGCAGGGAAAATGCAGTATTATTTCTGAAAGCAATTCCATTTGTATAATTTAGCTACTTTGCTATACCACAGTGCCACATAGAGGTTATGTAGTGGAAATGCAGGGAAGGAAATGCTCTTGTGTAGTGCTTGGATCTCAGTGCTGTGACAAAACTAAAAGTAGATACAGTGGATTTACAGCCCTTTGCAGAAAAGCTTTTTACATAACAGTAACTCTTGCCAAAAACCTTGTGGAAAAAAGAAAAACCAACTTTTCACATCTACTGTAAGTATCTTTGATAACAAAAAAGAATGCATGGAGCAAACACCATTTCTTGAAACTTAACCTACATTTTAGGGAAGACTGCGGAAGCATAACAATCATGCCTACGTTTCAAAGATCTATGCTTCCCTTATTTACCTTTCTGGCGTTTTTTTGGCATGCCTTGTCGACAGTGTTGTGAGATTAACAATGTTGTTAGCTTAGGAAAGGAATTGAAGATAAACCTGCCAATATCATAATGCCTTTCTACAAATCATGCCAATCACTGTAGACGTAGTTTTTATTCTGCTTTTTAACTCATGATAAAAGGAGGCAACAAAAATACAGTGGGACCTTATTAATATCTGCTTCCACTAATTTTAGCTAGGATGGGATCTATTAATTGCTAACCACCACCACCCTATACACACACACAAATGTGTTGAAGAACATACATAAAAGTGTTCCATTGCTGAAGCTAAGCAGGTCAAGCCCCGTAAGGTGCCTGCATTGAGTGTATAGTTCTATGCACAGTTGTCAGCACTGCACATACAAATAAGGAAACTTTTGACATTCTCACTGTGACTCTCCATAGATAAAATAAGGGCCAAATTCTCTGGAAAACAAAGGGTACAGCTGAGAATGTTTCCACTGTAACCTGACCCTTTCACAGTGCAACAAAACGTTCATTGGCAGAATATATTTGTGAAATAAAATATGTCTTAGTATTGCATGAGGCAATTTTTTAATTTTCAGAACTAGCAAAAGGACCTGGCTTAGCATGGGTTGGAAGAGTCATTCGGTTGATACAGTGAAGCTTTCAGTTGTCAGAGTTGGACATACTGTGCCCGCTCTGTCTGAGTGAGGTCATGCTTGCCAGCACCCTTAGAATTTCTCCTGCCATGGTGCAGCCCTATAGGCCCTTGAAGGAGGAGTCTGTCCACTCCATTCCCCTAAGGGGGGACTGCCACACAGCAGGGAGGAGGGGACAGGCGTATAATTTTGTCCCTTGGCCTGTGAACCTTCACTGGCTTCAAACTGGCATGGACTGCCAAGCTATGTGCTGGTCAGGGATGTCTGCCCCTGGTGACTGAAGATGTTATGCAGGTGCACACACCAGGGTCCCCTTCGAATGCATGGCAAGTTTTAGGTATCTAGGTTTCACCATCTTGGTGCTATGGCACTGATGGACAAACAGGCAGAGACATTCTCTCTTATTATTACAGATATGAAGCTCCTTTAATGAACAACATGATTTCACTTTAGCAAGGCAAACTAGAATTAGGCCAATAGCTTGAATGTATGAGGATGGGGTGGTGGTTTTATATTGAAAATAAGAATATTTTTGAGAATTGGAATGAACCCTCTTTGACTTACAGGCATCATGGACATGAAGTTGTCTGACTTTTCGAACTCATTATAACTTTAGCAGCCCCACAAGATCCCTAATACTTAATGTGTGTTCAGAAGAACTCAGCAAGGTGCTTGAAGGTGGCATAAAGTGTATGAATTCTGCATTGTTGCTCATAGAAAAGCCAAGTGTATTCTATTCTGGTTAAAAAGGAGCATGAGTCCATACGTGGCAGAGAGTGTTGCTTTTGTTTAAACCTGTGGGATGCTGTGAAGAAAGCTTCCAAGTGCAAAAAAGAAAAGAAAAAGCATTCTAATTGCAAATAATTGCCCACTTTATACATCTGTTGCTTTCAAAACGTATACAGTATTATCCATCTACAGTGTTTCCCACTGTCTTGCTTTTTCTCATAGCAACTTAAGCTGACGCCAACCTCATTTTGTTGATAACAAACGACTGAAGCTGCCAGGGCTACCCACTGAACTGAACCAGAGCATCCGGAACCTACAAACGATGCAAAATGGGGCAGCTAGGTGCACAGTATCAGGACCAGATTACACCTGCTATGAAAGTCCTGCACTGGTTACTAATTGTTTTCTGGGCTCAATTCAAGGTGTTGGTTTTAACCTTTAGGGCCCTAAATGGCTTAGCACTTGGCTAAGTAAGGAACCACTTGTCTCACTATGAACCTGCCCAAAGTATGAAGATCTGCAGAAGAAGCCCTTTGGAGAGCACCATTACCCACTGAGGCCTGTTTGTTGGACACACATGAAAGGGTAATAAAATATATCAATAAGAACATAACTTAGCCCTATTTGGACAGTCCGAACTTGTGGATGGAGGGCAAGTGAGATTACACCAACTTCCATGCATTCAGGATAAGGCAGTATATATCCCAACCTGGTGCCTTCCAGATGTCTTCACTCCCATCAGCTCTGGCCAGCCTGGCCACTGGTCAGGAATGCAGGGAGTTGCCATTCCAAATAGCTAGAGGGCAGCAGACCAGCTTGGAGAAGGCTGATATAGCATAGGTAACAGTCCCTGCATGTTCAACTTTATGTGGAGAGTGTCTATACTGGGAGTGGCCAACCTGTGGCCTTCCAGACGTTGGATTCAGGACTGCCCCAGACCTCATAGTAATGGGGGGGTTAGTCCAAGAACAATTGGAAGGTCACGGGGTTCCCCTCCCCATATGATCAGGAATGCCATTCCAGCTGGAAGACTTCAAACACTTCTGAGAGAAAGAGTTCTTAGGATTTGCATGGGCATGGATACAAAATGGGTGGGTAAATTCTAATAATACTATTTCAATTAAAATGGTTATAGCCCTAGGTTTCTTTGGAAAAACACCATAACTTATAAATACTAGATAAGGGTTCAAGGCAGGTGGGTACTAGGCCTTTTCCTAGCCCTCCACAAGTCATAGTACAAGGGATGGAGAGTTTCCTGTCATACTTCATTATCTAAATTTTTTTAAACATGGAGTTGTCTTGTAGTAAAAACAAAAACCTGGCACAATATGGGCAGCACAAGAAATGGGAGCATATATTAATGAGGGTCATGTATACTGTGATCATATCTGAAGAGAGTTTGGATAAATTAACTTTTTACTTTAAGAGTAAGGTAGTAGAAAGTGGTGTGTGCACAGCTGTGGAGCTATACTCAGAAACCATCACTGTACCGGTCAAAGCCAACTGAAAAATTCTGACTATAGTGTATGGCTGACACAATCCCTCAATCTGTAATGAGATTTCTTTCCTGATACCCTCATGAGAATCAGAATCTAATTCACACTTTATGATTGTATATATTAATGAGCAGAGCACTCGTGGTATTTTTTAAAGTAACATGTTATTTCAAGAGAAAGTCACTTGTTCTAGTGATTATTAACCCCAACCTGCATTCATGTTTCTTACTGACTATAAAAGGAACATGTATTGTGCAACAGCTAATGCAGAAGTGAGATGAATGGTAATGTTATTTTTATGCTTTATATAGAAGCAAGAGCCTGATTCTGCAATAGATATGCTTTAACGATGGTTGTTTGTACCGCTGAAGTTAATAGGCCTGATCAGCATAATGAAACCAAACTGCTCACCCTCTGCTAGGGCAAGGGCAAACCCTGAACCAGCCCAGGCATCAGTAGTTGGCCTGAGTGGGCAGTTGCCAAGGGCCCAGAGGCTCAGAAGAGCCCATCAATGCTTGACCCTGCAGCAGCTGAGGCCTTTACCAGTGGTGTTGGCAGTGGTGGCAGCTTTCCTTCTCTCCTCATCAGCCAGCTGGCTGGCCAGCCAAGCCTGCAGGTCCCACAGCTCAGCAAAACTATGTTTTGAGTAGCAGTGACCTAAACCAATCAGACTGTTGTTGGGGAGATATGGCCAATGAGGGCATAGGAGAGATATAAAGACCACTGGGATGGCTGTTTCAAGACTTCCTCTTGCTAACGACGCTGGCCAGGAAAGCCAGAAGGAGCAGCTACCACCAGGTAAAAAAGAAGAGAGGAGGACTTGCTGGCTGGCAGGCAGCATCCGTGTAGGGAGGCCATCGGCAGCACTAGGCCTAGGGCCCACTAGATTTAAGCAACAACCCTATCCTGAGCACTTACCAGGGATTTTGAACCTCTTTCAGCCCAAGGGCTAAATTCCATTTCAGGGAAGCTCTAGGGGCTGCATTCAAATGTTGTATGGGCAGATGACAAATCGAGTGGGGTTAAAGGCAAAAGGGTAGGGCTGAAATACCAAAAATACTAGTATATTTTAGCTTAACTCACAGCCAGTACCTAAGTCTTAGGAGAGGTATTTCAACCCTTTAGAATGGGTAGAAAAGCTGCACAAATGCTGGGAAACCACTGATGGGTGGTTGGGGTGAAGAGGGTGGGGACAGGGGAGGAGCATGGCCATCTGGGGAGCCCTGAGGTTCTGCACCCCTGCTTTAAGGAAAGCCATATCTAGTCGTTGCTCCGGCTTTGCCATGATCCTTGTGGCTGAAAGACGCAATGGGGCTGTTGGTGGTAGAACCTGACTGCACTGCTGCCATACAGGTGATGTGTTTGTAGGATGCAGTCTCAATGATGGGGGGGGGGGGAGCTGCATGGGAATGATGCAAGCACATAGAGGTGTTCTTCCCCACATCATCAATACCCCAACAGGAGATAAGGTGCCACTTGCATGGGAAATGCCTACACAATCTGCCCCATCTGTGGTAGTGTCATTCACATGCTCCCCCAAGCCAAATGGCACCACACCACAGAAAGCCAACTTCCACATGGGTGCAGCTATATTTAAAGAGCACCCAGCCTCCAAGCCCCAAAAGTGGCCTGATTCTCTGTGTTGTTCATTGCAATGTGTTTCTACCTATCCCTTGCAAATGTTATCCCTCTATAGGCACTATTTTAAGAAGTTTTTATTTTCCTGCTTTTGTAAAAGAAATATGTTGTACTCCAAGTTAACGTAACCCATGGCACAATCATATGTATGCTTAGTAAGATGAAAATCAAGGTGTGTTCAGTTGTATTTTCTACCGAGTAATTGTGTTTAGGGTCCCCTCTACAAGGATTCGCTTTTGCGCCTGGTTAGGCGATTATGCGCATAATCGCTGAAGCACATTTATGGCTAATACCTCTGCACGAGAGGCGGCGAGAGGCGGCGAAGTGCATTAACGGATTACCAAAATGCGCTTTACAAGTAGTTAATGCGCATAAGCGCTTGTTCACATAGGCAAAATGCGCTTTAACGGCCGGAGCAAAATAAAACTCGCTGTTTAACGTGCGCATAATCGGAGAGATAACGTGCCTCTACGCCCGATTTGCGCTCCGTTCTTGTAGAGGTAATTTTTTTTAGGCGTCTTGAAAGAGCATTAAACCTCTCTTGTAGAGGCAGCCTAGGATTGCAACCTTACTTATCTAACTTTGTAATTCAGCTAAATACATCTTCCTCAACCTGGTGCTTTCTAGATGTTTGGGGCAACACCTCCCATCCACCTTTGCCAGCATAACCAATGGTCAAGGATGATAGCAATTGTAGTCCAACACCTCTGGAGGGCACCAGGTTGGGGAAGGCTGGAAATGAATTGACAGTCATAAAACCACTTATGAGCCTGTCTTAGAAAAGATGCTGGGGTACGCCACATGCTGCCCAGCAAGTTTATGCATAGCATTAGGAGAGCCTTGAAGAGGTATACTGGATGTAATTATGTCATTGCATGCCTTCCACTCTGTGAGTTCTGGGCTTTACATATTTGCTTGCTTGACGACAGATGCTTTGTTGGAAGCTGCTACTGGGAGGGAGGAAAAATGGGTTTCTTCATGTGGGAGGGTAGTGCTCACATGCAGAGTGATCTCCATAGGGCTTAAAATAACCCTCTTTTTCCCATCTCATGGCCTTCCCCTGCCTTCAAGCACTCAATGTACCAGATGTTATAGGGAATATAAGGCCTGTTCATGCCCGTTCAACCCCCCCTTCCGCCTTCCACTCAGTCAAGAACTGTGAGCTCCTATGACAGAAAAGGGGCAGGGCTTTGTTATGCCCTACGCCAGGGATGTTGAACCTCCTTCAGCCTGAGGACCGAATTCCATTTGGGAGAAGTTCTCCAGTTGTTGCTCTTATTAACCGGCCAAAATCATTAATGGTTGTTCTGCAATAGAAAACAAACACCATTATCACCATCCAGATCAATGACACAATGAGACAAGACTGTGCTAAAAGACACTGACTAAATTAATGTTTTCAGTCAATCTCTTATGCTCACAGTGAAGGAGAAACATTCCGACATTTCCATCTGAGACGTGTTTCCTTGTACATCCGTCTCGCGAATTTTGATGCAACCCTCCCACCTCCCTGGTTGCTCTGTGCCCCTTCGGAAAGCCACTTCCACCCATGCGGTTTTGCTTACGGACATGCAAGTGATGCCCTTTCCCCTGGGAGGTACAATGCTTGCCTTGTATGTAAAGATGCCCTGAAGCAGGGTGGGCAAATGCTGGCCTTCCAATAGATTTGGCTTCGGACGCTCATCATTCCTCACCATTGGCTGTGGAACTGAGAGATGTAGGCCAAAACATCAGTAGGGCCACAATCTGCCTACACCTGCACTAAAGTGAGATCACTGTGGACAGAAGCTTTAAAATGTCTCTGGGGCAACATGGGAGCAACCATGGAGGTGCCATTGGACTAAAATCCATAGACTTGATCTACAATGAAAAAGCATCAGACAGAGATGTCAGAGTTTTTCCTTTAGTAAACTTTGGGCAGTGCAGCTGCATGATGAGCTATAAGTTTGTCTGTAGCTCCTATGTTTAAGATCAACCTTGGAGAAAGCAGCAACTATCTTGCTTGTGGTGTGCGTGCAAAGGCCATATCTACACCAGGGATTTTTTAAGGGGTTGTCCCTGGGTCATCCCTGTGCATCCAAATGCACAGAGGGTCCCTGGAGCAGGCAAGGACAACCCCTCCATTTTCAAGGGATAACTGATTGTCCAGTTATCCCGATTTTCCCTGCAGTCCCAGGATGATCCTGAGGACCGTGGGCTGTGTGGGCATCCATCCCAGCTTCTTTCCTCCTCCCCAAGAGTAGCAGGGGTCAGCAAGAGGGAAGGAGACAGTCTGGAGGGAGTCCAGGGGCATCGAGGGTATGGGTGGGAGCAGGGTCGGGCCTTTTTTTTTTCTAACTTACATTTTCAGAGAAGCACAATTGCACTCCCAGCTCCGGTTTCTTTTTTTAAAAAAAGGCAAGCACGACGTCCCTCTTCTCTTCCAGGACATTGTGCTTCTGTTTAGACACTGGGGGAGGATCGCAGAAGCAGGTAAGTCTGCAATCCTCTCCCCTCCCTCCCTCCATCTATACCTTTAGGTGTAGAAAGGGCCTAAGTGTGCAGCTGGGGCCCTTTCCTAGGGTGTCCAGATCGTCCGGGGTTTCCCGGTCCTAACCGGGAAACCTAGGCTGATCCGGGCCAACCAGGGGGGCAGCAGGGGAAAACCGGAGTGGTGGGGGGTCACGCGGCGGTGGCGACGAGCGGCGGAGGAGCCCGGGAAGCGGCCACCCCAGCAGGTAAGTGCCCCCCCTCGCGCCTCGCGCTCCGGAGGGAAGCAGACGCCCCTGCAGGTAAGGAGCACGAGGCACGGGAGGGGCACTTACCTGCAGGGGCAGCCGCTTCCCAGGCTCCTCCGCCAGGTCCTCCACCTCTGGGTCCTCCACCACCGCCAGGTCCTTCACCGCCACTGCTGGGCTCGTGAGGCCAGAGGCCGCGCGGAAGAGACGGGAGAGCGATAGCGACGAGCCCCGAGGAGCCCGGACGCCCGCACGGAAGCGCCAAGGAGGCCAGAGGCCACGCGGAAGAGACGGGAGAGGACCGGATCCGGAAGTGATGTAATCGGCCCTCTCCCGCCTCTTCCGCGCGCCTCTGGCCTTACGAGCCCAGCAGCAGCAGTGAAGGACCTGGCGATGGTGGAGGAAGACCTGGCGGCGGCAGGGGACCTGGGGGCGGCAGCGGAGGACCCGGCGCGGGCGGCGGAGGAAGAGAACCCGGTAGGTCCAGGCTGGTTTTTTTTGGTGGGGGGTGGCTTGGTGGAGGGGGTGTTTTGGGGGGGGTGGCAGGGGGGGGACCGGGATTTGGTTTCCAAAATCTGGTCACCCTACCTTTCCTTATAGATCTACATTTTAAAGTCCCAAGTAATAATTGACCTTAGCTCTCTTTTGTACAAAAATAAAAATTCCATGCAGACATATCACCACCAACACTATCTATTCACCCAAATGTAGTGGAGAAGTATGCAGATGTCACACACAGTGGAAAAGAACACTTAGTCACTCTTGGGGATGATTGTGTATTTGATGCTAATCCATAGGCGAAAGCAATGCTAGAAGACAACTTTACATAATAGATTCGTAACAATCATAATAAAATCATCATCATTTCAGTCTCACGAAAACAGAGTGATAAATAGCCATCCGATTAAAGACAGATGAATGAAGTTTGAGTTTATCTCTTCTGGCATACCAGGCTACAACACAGGGAGCTAACATATGAGTCACCAACGTGTCTATTTTTTATGTTTCTATTTTTTTTGTAAACCGCCCAAACCGCTATGGGGCGGTATAAAAATGTTAATAATAATAATGATCATCATCATCATCATCATCTGTCTCCCTTTCAGTGATTTGTGTGGGCAGTCTGAGCCACATGTCAGCATAGCGAGATACACATATCCCACCCCCCACCCCCTTTGGACTTTGATGGGAAAGCCGACGCAGGAGAAACTCAAGCACATGAAACAGAACCTCAACACCTTTAAAAAAAGTGAAGAGAAAAAGAACAGCAGCTTTGGGGATTTGGAGCAGAGAAACAGTGTGGTGGAGTGTGCTTAACTTTCTTCACCTGCTGTAGTTTCAAACATGTGTTTATATTGTGTGGCAGAAGTAACTCCAGGGCAATTCAGAACAGGGAAACTGTGCGTGAGGGAAGGACTAAGTGGCACACACCCACACATTCCTGTTGCAAATTCCTCCTTTCTAAAGCAGGAGTGGGCAACTTCAGAGGGTCCAGGAGCCAATTTTAACCTCCCAGAACTCACCTGGAGCCCTCACCCCCCCCCCCACACACACACACTGCTGAAATCGCCGTAATTAAATTGCCACTGAATTTTTGGCAGCAATTCAGCAATGAGAGAAAGCCCATTTATTTTATTTTTTGCTTTAAAAATGGAGCATGCACTTTGTTTAATGCAAAACTACACTCCCAAAGCCCTGGAGAGTACAATTTGCATTAAAATAAGGTGCATGCTCTCTGTAAGCCTTGTTTTAAAGCAAAGCAGCTATTTGTGGGGGAGGGACAAAGAAAGGGGGTACATGCGGCCAATGGTCTGCATGTTGCCCACCTCTGCTTTAGAAAAACAAACATGATCCGATACATGCATTTACAGATATAAGAAGCTATAGCCCCTGAGTCGTGCTATTTTTCTGCTTCACTGTAGTATATTCCTCTAAAGACCTAAACAACAAAGAGCCCTATTTCACTTTAAATCTGTTTGTCTTTAAGGAGATTCAAGTGTTTTCAATCTTTTTTTATTGCGACAGACTAACACAGCTACCCTCTGGAAGCTATGCAGCTCTCTGAGTAAGGGCCATTAAATAGAGCAGTACTTACATGAATAAAGTGGCACTTCGGAATAAACATGAATAGAATCAGGCTGCACATCACTTGAAAACCATTTGCTTCATGAACAACTGAAGCTTTCTATTGCCATATGCAATGGCCTTATACTGAGTCAGACCACTGGCCCATTATTGTTTACAGGGAGGACCCATAGCTCAGTGTGATGGAGCACATGCTTTGCATGCAGAAGGTCCCAGGTTTGATCCCTGGCTTCTCCAGGTAGGGTGAGGAAAAGAAACCTGCCTGAAACCCTGGAGAGCCACTGCCAGTCAGTGTCGACAATACTGGGCTAGATGAACCAAGGGTGTGACTCGGGTTGTCTTCATGGCACCAGGTTGGTGCCGCCTCTCTCCAAAACTCCGTTTTTCCTCTCCCAGGGTGTTGTTGGGTAATCCTGATGCTGAGAAGGGAGCGCAGGGTTTCCAGCGGCCATCCAAGTACCAGAGCTGCCCCCTCCCCCCACGATCTTCCTGGGGGAAGGTGACCAATCAGAGCGATATCAGATGACGGAAGAGCCATACTGACATTGCTGCCAATAAAAAAGTTGGGGCAAGTCCCTGACTTTTTCAATATGCAGGTTAGCAGGAAAACCCTGTGGTGGCTGCGAAGCTGCGATTGCATCATATAACTGATGCAGCACAGATCCGCAACAATCATAGGGCTTTCTCTGTGTATAGACATCCCCTCAATATAAGACAGTTTCCTGTGTTCCTATGTACTCTCACAGTTAGTGGTGTTCCAGGGTATCATGGAAGGATCTTTCTAATCACCTGTGTATCTGATTATGGGGTTTCTTTAGCTGGAGATGCCACAGACTGAATGTGAGGCTCTCTGCAGACCATACGCTTGACTACTGAGCTATGGACTCTACCCAGAAAGCCACAATAGGTTTCACCAAAATAGGCCATGAGCCGATCATAGGGCTAAACAGTGGAGACTGATGGCTCCAATTTCAGTGGAGCTATGACTCCATTCTGGGTTTGAATCAGAAAGTGCTTAACCCTATCATCACTTTGGAGAGCTCCTTTAGAGTTCTGGTTGGTTCTGACTGAAACCCAGAATGGATTCACAGCTCCACTAAAATAAGAACCACAAGTCTCCTCTGGGGTTAAATACATGCTGAAGCATTGTCTAGGCTTATCACTACTGTTAGTTATATAAATAACTCATATCTCCATTAGAAGTCATCCTTGAGGAATATTTCTATCCACTTCTCACATCTCTTTGCCTACATTCTGCAACTAGTGACCTGACCAGAGAGTTCTATTCTATGTGTTACTTTAGGGGAAGGTTTGCATGCGAATATACTCAAGAGAAGAAAAATTCAGAGGTAGCAGCATTTTTAAGACCATAGTTGTGGCAATTCCAAACCAGACCTCACAAAATTTAGTGCCAAATTAGATGTAATATTTGTCATGTACTTTGCCCTTGTGTGGTTGGTTTTTCTTTAACTAATAGCCAGTGCAGGGGAGAGGGACCCACCATGGTCCCAATCAGAATCAGCCCCCTAATTGTGATGGAAGGAAAGTTCCCATTTGAGCTAATGGGAGCATTTTTCTCCCATTGCAAATAAGTGCAACGTGGTCTGATTCAAATCAGACTGTGGTGGAGGCAAAGCATTAATGTCCCCCTCCCCAAATGCCATGGTCCTAATCCAACTCAGGGGGGCCCAGGCTGGTTATTTGTGTATGGGGGGGGAGGGAATCATCCTTGCAAGGGCAACCTCTGAGACAGCAGCCGTCACTTCTAGGCCATTGCCACAGACCGATTAGGTGAGTGCTGACTTCTCAGGCCGGATGGGTTCGCTTTTGGCACCAATCACCACCAGCTGAAAACTTGCCATTGTGATGAGCTTCAGATCACCTGCTAGCCATGCTGCGTTCGGCACAGGGTGTCAGCTACCCCGCCGGTGCTTCCACCTGTGGCAGTGTGGCTACTACAAGTCAGTCCAGGCTGACCGAAGGCTATGGCAGCCACTGGCTAAAATGAATCTCAAGGGTAGGCCAACAGATATCTATCTACAGCAGAAGCAAGAGAGCTGACCCCACCATGGCAAAAACAAGGAAATTGCTCAAAAGCACCACAGAAGCACCTTTGAACAATTCTTTATAATGGCCTAACATGCTCTCTTTCAAGGGATGGTGGATTTTCTCTCCCCCCCCCCCTTGCTTTTTGTCTGGGGATTTATCTCTACTAGGGGAATGTGTAAACTAGGCTGACCATATGAAAAGGAGGACAGGGCTCATGTAACATTAACAGTTGTAGAGAAAAGGGAATTTCAGCCAGTGTAATTTGTATGCAATTAGTTCCTGGTGAAATTCCCTCTTCATCACAACAGTTAAAGTTGCAGGGGCCCTGCCTTCTTTTGTATATGGTCAATCTAGTATAGTGCCTGCAACTTTAACTTGTGATGAAGAGGGAATTTCACCAGGAACGAATTGCATACAAATGACATTGGCTGAAATTCCCTTTTCTCTACAGCTGTTAAAGTTACATGAGCCCTGTCCTCCTTTTCATATGGTCAGCCTATGTAAACCACCCCCACATATGTTGTTAGGGCTGACAGGAGTTGCAACATCTGGAGGGCTGCATGTTCCCCACTCCTCCTCTATCAGGTCAGGCTCTATTTATTTAGAATTATTTTTAGGCCACCCCTTACCATTACTTATTTTAAGGTTCTTATTTTGAACTGAAAGATGGTTGTGTCTCAGGTTGTAATGTATTTATTCATGTTTATATCTCGTGCCATCCACGTGTCTGGTATTTTGTAAAGCATGAGAGGATGGGTCCCTGCACCAAGGGGAGAACGTTCTGGTAACAGACCCAAAGCAGACAACAGAGGAAGGGGAGGAAAATAGAGGCAGGGGATAAAAGGAAGATAGGATGTGTGATCATTTCAGTTACACCTGCTTAGACTTAGATATAGTAGTGGACTGAGGATTGGGACTAGAAGATTGTGCCAAAGACTTCGCAGAAAAGGTGGGTTTTGAGGAGGGATTTGAAGAAATAAAAGAGATAACCAGCCCAAGATATTTTAGGCAAAGGGCAAGTTGGCGCCCCTTTCCCAGTCTACATAAGCTGACTGGACTGGCTGAAGAGTCTTACTTTGCCACTGGCAATGGGACAGTGTCCTCGGCCACACATAAGACAGCAGCCTAGGACAGGATGCATGACATAAACAACTCTGTCCTCTAACAGAAGGGAACAGCTGGGCAGTTTAACACCCAAGAGGCTGCTGCTACCCCCCACTGTTGCCTGAGGCGGCTGCCTCACTTGACCTAGTGGTAGAGCTGGCCCTGGGAAGAAGCCTCAAGGAGGCATTCTGGAGGCAGCTGTGGGCATAAGGGGACAGCATGAGTTTATATTTACAGTGCTCTGGATATTGCAACGCTTATACATTACACAGTCTACATTTGTGTACATTAAATGTATACCAAAGGTATTGCATACAGTGCCAAATCCAGTTTTTTGAGGGACATTGGGCAAGGTATGGGTCCTCTCCTTCAGCGAGTCCACCTTCTCACCGCCATTGTCACCAGCTGCTATTGCTCCTCCTCCTCTTTCTCATCATTTCTGCCATTTGCTGGTTTGATAGGTATAGAGGACCAGAGAGCAAGTAGGCCGTGGCATCCCCTGCTCCCCTTCTCACCGCCATTGTTGTCCAGGCTAAAGCAAGAGGCAGATGAAGAAGCAGATTGCAATAGTGAAGAGGGAGAGCGGCTCCAGGAGGTTCTTGTCAGTGGGCCCCTGCTGAGGTATGGGCACTCAGCAGGTGCCGAATCATACCTATCTATGATGCAGGCCCTAATTGTATAAATGCCTTTACATTACTTTGAACTTTAATTTCATTTGCATTAATTTACATGTCATTTACATCCCCCTATGCAATACTTTAATTTACACTGGGAGTAATACAATTGTCTTCTGCTTATAGGCAATGAAAGTTTAGAAGAAAACTACGTCCAAGACAGTAAAATGGGATTTGTTATCAATGCCATATATGCTATGGCCCACGGCCTACAGAACATGCATCATGCCCTTTGTCCAGGACATGTTGGACTATGTGATGCCATGAAGCCAATTGATGGAAGCAAACTCTTGGATTTTCTCCTAAATTCTTCATTCGTCGGGGTTTCAGGAGAGGAAGTGCGGATTGATGGAAATGGAGATGCCCCTGGAAGGTAAGGTGGTGTTACACTTTGTTTCATTAATCGAAGCCGCAGTTGTCACAGCTTATGAAATTTAGGCCAAGACATAGGTAGAAGGTTACACTTTCAACACTGAAATTAACTGTACAATGTGCCAACCCTCCAGTTTAAGAAGAAAGACTTCCTCCAGCTGCCATCTTCATGGACAAAAGAATACTGTGCTGGGTTCCCCAACCCCCTTGTGATGTTAGTTGAGTTTAATAAAGAAGATCTGACAAATAGAGTTCACAAGATTGACACTCTGCTGGCCCCACAGATAATTCTGGTCTGCTACAAGGGACGAACTGTTCTTTGAGAAGGGAGGGCAGTGGAGGTGGCTGACTCATCAACATGGGTGGAGTAGCTAATAGTTTTTGAAGGGGGGGCAGTTGGACCAGTTGTTATCCCCAATCATTCCAGAAAATTACAATTTTTCTATGATACGTGAAAAAACTGTCCACTCTCTTTGTTTCTGTGCTTTTAGTCTGTTTTTGTTCAGCTGAACTATTATGTTGTATTCTGTTTTGGTTATTGGATGGTTTTTATTATGTTGTATTGATATGTTTCTGTGAATAGTGTTATTCAGACTTTTGTACACAATCCTGGAATCATCTAGATCATGGGTGGGTAGCAAGAAGACCACAGGGCACATGCAACCTCCACTCTGCATGCATACATTTCAGATATACGCACACACATCTCTCACACACACACACCTTTGCACACAAAGACACACATAGTCCTCCCCTCCCCCATCCTACTGCAGATCACTGGGCTGGGAGGGAGGCTTCAACCCCACCCCCCATCCCAGTGATAGTGACCTGGTCCACACGATCGCAGGGTGGTTAATAAGCCACAGTGGTTTGTTAGCCACTTTGCACATGCTGGTCATGTGTAAGGGGAATTAGCATAGTTATGCTTGGCAGCACAGCTTGTCATGTTATGTGAGTTGCTGTAGGGTTCTGGGAGGCTTGTTACCCATGGCAACAGGCAACCCTGGCTGGGTTCACATGACACACACCAGGTCATGCTGCCAAGGGAAATTATGTAGCTGAGATCATGCGAACTGGTATCATTAGGATGGGGATGGGGTGAAAGCCTCTCCACAATCCCATCAATGTTGCTGAAGTTCATTGGTGGAGGCATTAACCTCAGCCCCTCCAGGAAAAGAGGGTTCGTAGGGAGACACGCCCTCTTCCCCTACAACAGTGGGTTCCTGCCTGCCTGCCAAACAGCTTTGGTGATCTGGTGAAAGCCCACCTCTACACAGAAAAATGCTGCAGTGGGAATGACACACCCTCCTCTTCACCTCAAAAAGCTGTTCCTGATGGTTGTGGGTCCCTGTGGACCAGCATGGGATAAGCACAGAGGGCTGCAGTAAGCAGTGAGATAACTAAAGTCTGGTGCCCCATCATGTGCAACCAGAAGCACTGTCTGCTAAGGCCACGAGATACAACCCACTGAGTCTCTCCATGAGCAAGAAATATTCATTTTCATATCATATACACACTGTCGAGTGCCCTGGAGGCTTCGCATTGCTTTATCTGCAGAGCTACCCAAGAATGCCATTCTCTCTCTGTGGCTGCCTTTTCTGATAAGAATACAGAAATGAGGAGGATGACCTCTAAACTGACAGTGAAACAAAGCAAGCCTTCGACCCAAAATGCAAAGTATCTCTGTTTGTGCTAGGGCTCGAGAGCATGCTCACATGCATAGCAGGAAAAACCCACAAGTGCTTTGCTGTGGGATGTTCAAATCCATCCAACAGCTACAAGGACCAAAAACCAACTGTCTTGCAGTTAAATAAATTATAAAATACAAAGGGAGGAAGCAAAGCCATGGTGACTGAGGGTTGCTTATTTGTAAATAAGTAATGTTTGTTCTATTTTTATTACAAAGCAAAAGGTTATACACTGTTCAATCAACACACTAAGCCATGATGGTTAAACATTTTGAGCTAAACATTAATGACTTAGCGTATCATGTGAATCATGACTTAGCATGTAATGTGAACCATTCCTAACCATGGTGGCTATATAACCACGTTTTAACCACACTCACTAACCATTTGCTGCAAAAGGGTTAGTGGCCTCACCATGGCTTAGTGTACTGTCTGAACAGGCCTAGTATGAAAAGTACCATGGTTAAAGGATGGTTGTTTTAGATCATGGGTGGGCAACACACAGCCAATGGGACACATGTACTCCTCCAGCTGCTACAATGTTGTAAAAAAGGGATGTTTTGCTGTAAAACAATGCATGTGAGGTAGTGCACAAGTTGTTTTCATACAAAATCATGATCCTGGCAGCACGATTTTTCTTGAAAACCAGGTGCATGCTCCCTGCACATCTTGTTTTATAGAAAATGGCAACTTTATTGCTGCCATCACTGTCAATTTCACGAGCACCAGGGTGCGTTCTGGGGGGCAGTGGACCCCTATACCCACCAGTGTTGTCCATTCCTATTTTAGATGAATATGGGGGATGTTACTGAAGTCAAAATGAAGCTTCGCATTCTTAAGAATTAAAATCTGATGTAATTAAAGGAATAAGAACTTGAAACGGCAGGCCCGGTGCCAATTATTGTTCATTAATCAGCTTTCAGTCATGTTATATGGCCCCAATCCAACTATGTGCAAGCACAGCTGCCAGAACCTCATGTGCATAACGCTTTAACAAAATTGGCAATTGCACATGTCGGCTGTTTAGCAGGGAAGGAAAAACAGGAGGAGCTAAATCCAATGCTTTAGCCATGCCTGAACCAGCATTATCCATTTTCTGAAATGGCCACCCATCTGGCTTGGAGGAGGAAACCCTCCACCCCCCACCACCTCACATGCCTTTTTATGAGAGTGCTTCCTCATCCAACTATGGACATATGTCAGACACCTGGGTTGGATCAAGGTATATGATTAGAATCTAGTTCTAGTCATTTTGTGAGCTGTGTCCAAGATTCAAACAACCTAGGGTGCAAGAAGAAGACTATTCCAATTGCAGGAGGGTCTTTCCAACAGCAGTCCATTGTACCCCTTTCATTCATGCTTTGGAGGCCCACCCAAGGGCTGCACTTAAAAGAGGATCTTAAAATGCCTTGCAAAATACCATATGCATCTCTTTCCATCCCAAGCAATGATAGGTGAAATGAATATATCACTGTGAGTTAATTTCAGTGGTAGTAAGAACAAATATTAAAGAGAAAAGTATTTAAGGTGAGAAATAAATCACCCCAAGTCTTTTGCTGGCAGATCATATGAAGCTAATCTAATACTCCTTTCCAAGAAAATAACTCATTTCTGAAAAAGACAAATGTTGTTAACCTAACCAGGGGTTGTCAAAACTGGGACAGCATGATAAATAGCTGGCACTTTATGTATAGACGAGAGGCCACAGGACTGACCAACCGTCTGGCTGCACTTCAGCAAAACACAGGTTTTCCTGCCAGCTGTGATGCACCTCATGTGCTCAAAAGAGATCTGTCAAATGAAGGTCAGTCGACAAAAGGCCTGCACATTAAGGCAACAACCCTATACCCACTTACCTGGGAGTAAGCCCCATTGAACTCAATAGAATAGTGATGTAAGGCTGCATTCAATTGTAACAACAAACCATGGCTGTGGTTATGACAATGCCCTTCAGGCTCATGTACTCCCCCTTCTCTTCCCCTCTACACATATGGGTGTTAGAGACTGGAAGCTTCTATTTGCAGTTCATAACAAACTGCAGTATCTTGTTCCATACTGTGAACCACAGTTAGGCCCTTTCTACACCATAGGGGTGTAGAGGGAGGGAGGGCGATCCCGGAAGTACCTAATACACACCATCGGTGCACAGGGACCAGCCAGGGGCCATCCCAGGCAAACAGCCTGGTGTAGAAATGGCTTTAGTTAACAAACCAGGATGCCAAACTAGGATCTGATTTGATAATTACCTATAGTTTTGACAAACCACAGTTTCCCCATATTCCCTGTTTTCCTAGTATATCCCCATTGTGAACCATTTATCAAACCCTGGAGAAACCCAGAAAAACACCTGACATTTTTTGTTTACATACATGATGGACTCGTAAGTGAAAGTTAAATTCCCTCTGTAACTGCTGATCTAACTCCTCAACAAATATAATTTACAACTGACCTGTAAAAATATTAAACAAGAGTGATCTTCTTTCAAGTTCAGGTGGGAAAAAGATTTGGCCAACGTCCTGCTTTTCCGAAACAGTTTCATTTGCCTGTTCCTCATTACTATTCAGGACACAAACACCTGTCTGGCTTTCCTTGTCCTCAGTCTCTGCATGGATATGATACTCAAGGGGGGGGAAATGCCGTCACCTCAGTCTAAAACCAACAAGCAAATAGACAAAACAGCTGCCCAGAAAGAAGGCTGCCTTTTGCAATTTTCTAGACCAAATCACAGTTTCTAGCTGCAGCTTTCTCCTCATCCTGAATTTTCAATCAAAATACTCCTCTGCCTGCCACCCACAACAATCTTTTCTTCTCTACCTCTCAACAACCAGCTTGTCTGTCTAGACTCACTGGTGATTCCTCCTCCTTCCTTCACTCTGCTCCGTTCAGTCCTACTTCTTTCTCTCCCACCTCAAAATTACGGCTGCCAGTCATCTCTTTTACACAATTCCTTTTCTATGTGAGAAAAAGCAACCTAGCGAAGTGGCACCAAAAGGGTTTTGCACCGCAGTGCTGGTATGCCTCAGACAGGCATGGGAATGGGAGGCAAGGACAGTGGGTGGAACAAGGATGCTGCTACTTGAAAGCCTACAGAAGCATGTATATTGACTTTGTTTGGGTTTTGTGCAAGCATTTCCAGTTTCCCTTGAGCCAGTGAGCAGCAGATTTTCCACCTGGGTTGTGAAATGTTCATGAGATGCTTGCAAAGCTGCCTTTCATTCATTATTAAATGCAACCTGATGATTAATTTATGTCACGGGTTCTCAGAATCCATCATAGGAAACCTGCTTAAGTCAAGGAGAACATGGTTTGGGCCTCCATGAGTTACATAAAGACAGGTGGCTCATCTGGCAGATCAAGTTAAAAGGATTAGCCGGCTGTTCCCTGAAGAAAGACCCTAGAAGAAGAGAAAAACAAAGAATGGTCCCCAAACAGCCAGGCTTAACCTACATGAAAGCATGGCAGAAACACCGGTTTAAACTAGGGACTGCCCCATTCACATGTAATGTGGAGAGTTGGAATGCAATTGGGATTATGGGAGGGACTGAACTTTTGCCTGCCTGCAGCTCCTGCTCCTTATGTTGCTGCCCCAGACCCAAGGAATTTTTCTTCTGGCTGGACTCTTTGATATCAGAAGTGAACCTGACTGGCAGAAAAGTGTCTGGAGGAGGGATTGCAGGGATAAGAGTGGCAAATAGGAGGAGGTTTCCGCACCCCACTGGATATGACTTTTTGTCTCTTTAAGTCACACACTCTGTGGGCTTCAGGATACACCTCCAGTAGTTGCAAATCACCATGCTTCATTAGGGAGCCTGCCTCACACTTTAAAAACCATGGCTTGGACCTTGATTAACACCCCATCCATGGAAGGGACTCTGATCCAGCATGGCTCTTCTTATGTTGTGGCATTTAAGACCATGATTTGTACAAATAATGATTTGAGAAACCCAGCCCACTGAAAAATCTGTGAATTGATTGAACTCGTCATGCACCAAGCCAGAGTCCAGGGTTCGGGGCTTCAAGCCAGTGAAAACCTGCCAAGCTCAACCACCCCAAATGGATTCCTCCAACAACTTTGGTCACAGCTCCAAATCAGTTCTTCCTTACTCTTCCCCTCCACTTACAAGGAATTTATGAAGGGGATCAGCAAGATAAGTCCAGGTTGTTGTTGTCTGCTGTCTTACCACCATCTCCAAAAACCAAACAGGATTCTGATTTTGCTTGGGAAAAAAGGTACATGCTCCCCACACACCTTGTTTTAAAGGAGAATAGCCCCTCTTTCGCCACCACTGCACCACCAATTTCCCATTGCATTTGTAAGTGTTAGTAATGTTGTGCAATCTAATCTCCCTTAACTCTGAAGATTAGATTAACCATCCAAGAAATGTCAGATAAACATCTGGCTTTGAACATTAGATTTTTAGCTCCAATACTCAAATATCTCTTTCACCCTAAGAGACAGGGTTTTTGACTCAATGTTCTTTCGTTGTTTGTAGAAATCATCCAGACCACCTTGTGCATACATACATCATCTTGAATTTGTAATGAACTTGCTTTGTGTCATTGTAGCTCCTTTTAATATGCTCACCACTATTTACTCATTTGAACCTCCAAATTGTTAATTATTTCTCATAAGGCATTTTCAATTGCTTTTCACGTGGCATTTCATAACAAGGGAAGTGAATTAGTACAATTCTCAGTAACATTCCCAACAATTCTACAAAAGCTAAATCATCTATTTTCTCAAAATCTTAGACATCCTGAGCACCATAAGGTAGAATCCCCATTTCAACAATAAACATGCTCTGAAAAAAATTGTTAAATCCATAAGCATATATGGATTTATATAGCACAGGTAGGTAGGCAGCCTTGGCATTTTGGTGATCTAGGCAGTTGCATAGCATGCCCTTTAAGGTTGGGCTGGCCCTGGTGACCATCGTAAATTGTTTCTGGCAAAGTGAAGGAAATAGCATGGCCAGTGAAGTTAAATGGACTGTTGGGAGAGAGGGTTTCTTGCATTCTGAATCTGAGTGGGAGACGTGAAGGAGATGCTACACATACTGACAATGGTTAATTTGACATTTTGCACTCTGCTCTTATTCCCTAGGTACGACATCATGAACCTGCAGCACATAGAGTCTCACCATTATGATTATGTCCATATTGGGAACTGGCATGAAGGGGTGTTATATATTGATGATAACCGGATTCAGATGAACAAAAGTGGAATGGTCCGGTCAGTGTGTAGTGATCCCTGTTTGAAAGGTGAAATTAAGGTATGTTGCCATCTCTTGCTTCTAAGGGGGAATCTCTATGGGGGGGGGGGAAGTGATGAGAGATGAGATGAGAAGACTCCCAGATCTTTGTTGGGCATGCGTACAATCTGTGTCTGGGGTGGAATAAAAGCCTGCATTCTGCTCCAAAGCAAGTTTCTTTACGTTTCTGTGCTCAGAATGAAATGTAAGCGGATGTGTATATATTTGCAAGATTCTGATACCAAGAATCAAGTATTTAAATAGTACGGGCTTTTTGCTGGCAAAGGGCCAAAGCTCACTGGTAGAGCACAGCAAAAGGTCCCATGTTCAATCATTGGCATCTCCGGGTAGGACTGTGAAA
Organism: Anniella stebbinsi; assembly: GCA_029215795.1. Classification (NCBI taxonomy): domain Eukaryota; kingdom Metazoa; phylum Chordata; class Lepidosauria; order Squamata; family Anniellidae; genus Anniella; species Anniella stebbinsi. The sequence continues at coordinate 197,106,621 of JARDYH010000003.1, forward strand.
CCCTGCAGAACTGCAGCCAGTCAGTGTTCATAATACTGAACTAGATGATGATGGTGATGATGATGATGATGATGATATTTGTATCCCGCCTTTTTTCCTCTTTAAGGAACCCAAGGCAGCGTACATAATCATCATCTTCTCCATTTTATCCTCACAACAACCCTGTGAGGTAGGTTGGGCTGAGAAATTATGACTGGCCCAAAGTCTCCCAGTGAACTTCATGGCCAAGTAGGGACTAGAACCCAGATCTCCCGACTCCCAGTCCGACACTCTAGCTGGTACACCACACTGGCTCTCTGTGGACGAACAGACTGACTTGGTATAAGGCAGCTTCCTATGTTCCAAAGGGATGATGAGTAGAATAAGGGGAAGAAAAATAATTAGTGCTCTGTTGATCCTTTGCATGTTTTACATTGATATTGTGTCACACCTGGAAGGGCTCAGTGTGGGCAGCAATTGTTTAAAAGAGGAGCGGGCAGCCCTTGGGGTGCATGCGGACTGTGGCCATTCTCTGTGGGGCCTGTGAATCTGGGAGAGCTGATCTGCTGATCTGCAGAGAAAAGACCAATGTTCCGGATAGCAATTCCAATCAGGGTTGCAGAGTTAGCCTCCCCCTTTCTCTGTGACTCAGTGCAGGCGGGATCGCTGATCCAGCACCACTATTGGTAGCACTAGGACAGTGATCCTAATCTGGTGCTGGTGGGGTGTGGGGGAGGTCACTGCTTTCATGTTCAGGGTTGCTGGGGAGAGGGAGAGCCCTTGCTTGAAACAAACAAGCAAGTATTTGAACAGCATTAAGAAGGCCAAATCTTATTTTATAAAAAAATAAGAATGATTTCATAATTAATTCAGTGACACTTTCCTAGGAGACACAAGCCCTTCACATACATTACCACCATAATCCTCACAACATGATTGTGTCATTAGTATTATTTATTTATTTATTTATTTATTTATTTATCTATCTATCTATCTGTCACATTTCTATACCACCCAATAGCCAAGGTTCTCTCAGCAATTAACAAAACAATAAAACCTTCAAAACATAATATAAATATAAACACGTGTAAGTTAGACTGGTATCATTATAACCACATTACAGATGAGTAGATGAGGCTGAGGCGTGGTCTGTGTTCAGGTAATGAAATCTCTATTTCCTGGTGAGGGTGATCTGGTAGCAACATCTGTCATCCCATTGATCACCGTGGTTGTTTTGGCTGATCTAGCTGGCTAGGAAGATGTCCCCTTCCTCTCTCTGCACCATGTGCATCCCTCTCAAAGATGCACACTCAGTGGAAGAAGATGACCATCCCAGATAGAATATTTGTGCCGATGCCTTGGACAGGGGGGAGGCATAGATGGTCATGTGTATTACTTTATTTACTTCAAAATGTGGCATGCCAGTCCTTTGGCGACACTCCTGCTCATTCTGTCAAGCGGGATATTGGGACTTCTTCCTTCAAATTCAACCCTGAAGGCACCACTGGGTTCCGTAGGATCAGTGCTTCTGTCACAACTACCATTCTGCCCAAATTGTGGAATTCCCAAATCCATCTATTGGTTAGTACCTCTTTCCTTGAGGGCTTGCTCCACCCAGTTTGGGGCTAGTTCTGATTAGGGATAGATGAATTTGTCAATTTCAGTTTCTCCTTCACATTTTTTTAGTCTTAAGTTCAGTTCATCTCTAACTTTGAGAATTTCTCTAATCTTAAATCTGATTCACTGTGTGTGTGTCTGTGCATGCACGCATGCATGTTTTAATTGCATGAAAATTCATAAGCATTTTGTGCACATTTCTCCTAATACATGGATTTTTGTGCACACTGTTGCCTAATACACACATTTTGCAAGATATTTTCCTTAAATAATGCATTTTTGAATTTATTTCTTTTATTTAGTTATTATTACAATTATATCCCACTTTTTTTCCTCCAAGGAGCCCAAGGCGGTATAGATAATCCTCCTCTCCATTTATCCTCACAACAACAACAACCCTGTGAGGTAGGTTGGGCTGAGAGTCTGTGACTGGCCCAAAGTCACCCAGTGAGCTTCCATGGCCAAGTGGGGACTAGAACCCAGGTCTCTTGACTCCCAGTCCAGCACTCTAGCTACTACACCACACTGGTTATTTTCCCTAATACGTACATTTTCTGTGTATTTTTTGAACTGGAGAACTCCACTGTAAACAATTCAGAGAAGTGCAAATTTCAAAGGATAACAGGATGACAGTTCACAAAGCGGTTCAAAAGTGAGAAATGAAGTAATTTTGCATTAAAATGCAAACTATGCACATTTTCCCCCTGTCCCTACTTCTAACAAGAGCTGGAAACTCCTTAAAATTCCAATGCCCCTCCTGTTTCCTGCCATTGTTACTGTATTCCTTTTGCTAGCTTAACTCTGAACATCTAACGAATTGCTTTTGTTCCCTCCAGTTTTGGATAAATGAAGCCTTATTGATCTGGCACACACATTCTAGCTTTTGTTTGTATAATCAGAATGTTATTTCTTGCCAAATTGACTTGCCTCAGTCTTTTCTCAAAGGGCAGACTTCGTCGTGTGCAAGTGATGTGAAATTTACTGAACAAGATCAATATCCATCATACTTTTAATATGTAACAGCAGTTCCCTTGGGTGGAGACAGAATCCTGCACTACTCAATGTTTGTCCCCTGCACTCCCACATCACAGGCAGTTTTGACTTGCAAACAAATTCTCTACCTGCTGACTCCATTTGTATCTTGATGAAAGCAATTTGCCACCCGCCATGCTCATGTGGCATAAAGAGAAGAAAAAATCGTGAGAATCAAACAGCACGTATAAATTTAGCTTGGAAGAGCAAAATGTTCCACCCAGCTGGGTGGGGTGGAGAGATTTAAAAAAGAGGCTGAAGTTTTAAAGGCTAGCAGTTTTTGTCCAAACGGTGACATGCTTGTTAATGTTGCTCACTTTATTTATTTTTCTCATATAAAATCAAATAGCTTCTTTTGAGTTATATGGGGAAAATGATAGTGCTGCAAACAATGTCACCATTGGGTATTATCTTACGTTAATGTTAAATTATAATTTCGATGTTGCCTTTCAGCCAAAAAGACCCCCAAGGCTGCTCATAAAGATATATAAATATAACATTCAAACAATACAATACAAATTTAAAGTGCAATATCGCAATGACTATTCAGAACAAAAAATGGAGTGGAGAACCAACTTTCTGAGGTGATGGCCAGATTTAAATCTACCTCAGTGAGGTCCTTCACTTGAGGTCTTACTGCCTCCTGTGAAATGTGTGGGTCAGTCTCCTACTTTTATAGGAGCAAGTTAGCAGGCTGTACTTGAAGCTACTGTTGTGGTGATCCTGGTGGCAGTGACATGGGAGGGAGGGACCTCAACTGTTTTCATAGTTGTAGCTTCTTTGCTTTCTCCTGTAAAAGTGGGGCAGAGTGCAGTACTTTAACTAGGAGATTGGCATAAGTGGGGCTTGCATAATTAGTGTTCTATTAAGTGTGTGGTAATATGTAGACAGTTCAGAAACTTCAGCTGGTGCAGAATCCAGCCGCCCAAGTATTGGTGGGGGTGAGGCGATTCACTCACATAATGCCTATACTCCACCAGCCACACAGGTTAGGTTACCAGTGTGTTTCCGAGCCCAATTTAGAGTGCTGATTTTGACCTTTAAAGCCTTAAACAGTTTGGGACCAAGTTACTTGAAGGATCGCTTCATCTATATCAGCCTGCCAAACTGTAAAATCAGAAACAGAGGCCCTTCTCATTTGCCCACTTGTGAGAGCAGTTCGGTGGGTGATCACATGTGAGAGGGCCTTCTTTGCAGTGGCCCCACATCTTTGGAACAAGTTGCCATTGGAGGCCTACCATGTTCCATCATTGCAGGGTTTTAAAAAGGCCTTGAATATATATTATTTTACCTTGATCTTCTCTTGATCTGACTGCTGTTCTTGCTGTTCTTGCTATTGTTGTTGCTGGTTTTATTGTTAGCTTTTATTGTTGTTTTTATTGTGCTTATGTTTTTATTGCTTTTAATATTTTTAACTGTTTTAAAGTATTTTATTACTATAAGCTGCCTTAGGAGGAAAGGCGATGTGAAAAATTTTAAATAATTAATTAAATAAATGTAAATTGAGGTACATTTTGCTTATTCCCCAATTTCCTTTACTCACTACGTGCATTGAAGCTGCCTCATCCTGTGCCAAGCCAATCCCTCGGTTTAGCTTAATATTTACATGGAAAGCTCCTGTCCATCAACATCCTCAAGTGCAGGAGGTGCTCTCCCCCAGTCCTGCTACGTTATCTTGGCTCCTTTTAACTGGGCTGAACCTGGAACCACTTGCATGTAAGTCATGTAGGGCCTATCTACACTACTGCTTTAAAACGGTTTATAACAGTTTTAAACCAGTTAATAACGGTTATTAACCGGTTTAAAACTGTTATAAACCATTTTAAAGCAGTAGTGTAGATAGGCTCATAATCTACTACCAATGAGCTACAGCCCTTTCAAAGCCAGAAGCACTGAATTTGTATCCTTTTTAGCTGGATGTGGGGTGGATAATTTTGTAAATGTACTGAGCATTTGTACTTGTAAAACTTTATTTTAACCCAGGCAAGCTGAAACATGATGCAGTTTTTAAATTCACTGACTGCTGTTATTTCCTACAATTGTGTTCATGGTGCTTTGTATTATATTATCATTGTGCAGAGAGAAAGACTGAAACCCAGACACCATTTTTTTTAAAAAAAATCTTTTGTATTGTAGGTTATAAGGAAAGGAGAAGTGAGCTGCTGCTGGATTTGCACGGCTTGCAAGGAGAACGAATTTGTGCAGGATGAGTTCACGTGCAAAGCATGTGATCTAGGATGGTGGCCTAATGCTGAACTGACAGGTGGGAACAATACCTTATTATAAAGGTTTCTCATTAGTCATGGCAACTGAGAGTGAGAGTGTGTATAGTTACGATGCAAAGGCAGAATCCCAGAACATTAACAAAATTGTATGTGTATGTATTGGGTATACACACATGCACAGACACACGCACGCAGGCAAACATGCCCTCCTTCAAGCATTCTCCTGTGAGCAGCCATAATCTCCTACAGGAAGAGAGATGGGTCACAGCTCCTGGCCACACCCCAGCTGTTGCTTCTTTACCTGTGCCATCCACTTCGGATGGGTGGAAGGTCTGAATTGCCTGGAGCCTGAGATATATATATATATGTGTGTGTGCGTGCTCCGCCCATGATTTAGAATGGTCTTCCCCAACCTGGTGCCCTCCAGATGTCTTGGACTATGACTCCCATGTCTGTCTGGGGAATGCTGGGAATTATAGTCCCACACATTTGGAGAGCAGCAGGTTGGAGATGGCTGATTTAGAACCTAGGGTCAAAGTAGATGTGAGTCATGCTGGTACAGGAAGAGACAGGCCCACAGTATTATGCACCCAAGCCACATTGGGCTTTAAAGGGCCAATTCTTTGAACTGGACCCAGAAACAAATTGGCATACATTTCTCAGAAATCTATTTGGCATGTGTTGCAGAATAAGTATAATATGATTCCATGGACAAGCAGCCCCTCAACTTCCATGCTGTCATAGCTATGCCTGTCCAACTCACCACAAACTTGATGTAGTTGCAACCAATTCAACAGGTCCAATAGCACTGCCGAGAACACTGGTCAGGCTCTCTGTTTATGGCCTAAGAGTAGATCAGAGGGACAAGGTTCTGTTCCCTGGGCCCTGCCCCCAGAAGCTAGCTAGCACAGCCTTTGGTTCCAGGAGCAGGCCCAACCCACAGCACAGACTGGACAGTCAGCCACCAATCGTGCTCCATAGGAGGAATGGAGTTCCTCTTATGGAGTTCCGCACCCTGCATATCATGCAACTACCGCATACGTGAGCTCCAAGTAAGTGGGAATCGCAGGATTGTTTTCAGTATTTGTTTTTGACTGCTTTTATTGTACTTTCATTATTTACTGTAAACCACCCTGGGAATAAATAAAATAATAAACTTCATAAAATAAGGGGCAATCCTCCTTCTTAGAGATGATCATCAACTCAAGATTATACAACTGCTCTGCTCTAAAAGCTTGGAATTGTTGCCTATTTTTAAGAGTTTTAAATAGCAGGTTAAAAGTTTCATTCCATTGTAAGCACACATGTCATTATGCTTGACTATAGTAGTATTGAGTTTATTGGAACATTGTGAGGGAGTAAAACTATGTGTGTCAATTATTTGTAACTTCAAACCCATATACATTCCCTGGAAACTTTTTTGGCTTTTTCTTGTGCTCAGCAGGGCACATGTAATGTAAAGAAGTAGACATCACTAAGCATCACTACACGTTCAAAACAATGACTTTTAGCCAAATAAGTTAGCAACTGGCATGAACATGCTAAGAGAACAAAAATGTAGTTACTTTTAAAATCAACGAAGTAAAAGTAGTTAAGGTTTTTTGACTCTGCAGCTCATCTATGTAGAAATGTAGAAATGATCATGCTGCAAAATGCTACATATTGCCGGACAGAATAAGAACGGAAACTTATGATGTATTTTATATTTAAGAGAAAAACAATGCCCATAATCAATGTTGCTTTTATTAGCCAGGAAGAGGAGGTTTCTTTATAACAGTCAAAATGATCAACTGTTTCAAGAGCAAAACTGCCTGCTAACTCTCTCAGAAATTTTAAAAATATATAATTTTCCACCCTACACAAAAATTGGATGCCGTACATCATACACACACAGATATTCCCAGATGCAGACTATAATTTACTGATATTTTGTTTGTCAACCACCTTGGGAATGCAGATTGGCATTGAAGATGCAAGGTATACATTTTAGAAATAATTTTTTGACTCTAATTCAGATTTGTGATTCCAAAAATGAATAAAAAATTCCCCTCCTTCTATATAAATTCTCACTTTGTTTGACCATCTCTTGAATGTATAGAGCAATAATTGATATACTTTGGTGTCAGTGCAAGGTCACACATCTTGCCCAGACACTCTTTAAGGATGTATCTATCTGTAGTTTTCTATTTTGCTATACGTTTTTGACTAATTCTGTATCTCTTCTGTATCCTGCAGGCTGTGAACCCATCCCTGTAAAATATCTCCAGTGGAGTGACATAGAATCCATTGTAGCTGTGGCCTTCTCTTGCCTGGGTATCTTAGTCACCATGTTTGTTACCCTTATCTTTGCACTCTACAGGGACACTCCTGTTGTGAAATCCTCTAGCCGGGAGCTCTGTTACATTATACTTGCTGGGATTTTCCTCGGCTATATCTGCCCCTTTACTCTTATTGCTAGGCCCACTGTCACTTCGTGCTACTTCCAGCGCCACCTTGTGGGGCTTTCCTCTGCCATGTGCTACTCCGCCCTTGTAACCAAAACCAACCGCATTGCACGCATCCTGGCAGGGAGTAAGAAAAAAATCTGCACCCGCAAACCACGCTTCATGAGTGCTTGGGCCCAAGTCGTTATTGCCTCCATTTTGATTAGTGTGCAGCTGACCTTGGTGATTACCCTGATCATCATGGAGCCCCCCTTCCCCGTCCTTTCCTACCCCAGCATCAAGGAAGTCTTCCTGATCTGCAACACCAGCAACTTAGGTGTGGTTGCCCCAGTGGGTTACAACGGACTCCTTATCATGAGTTGCACTTACTATGCCTTCAAAACTCGCAACGTGCCCGCCAATTTCAACGAAGCCAAGTACATTGCCTTCACCATGTACACAACTTGTATCATCTGGCTGGCCTTTGTACCTATATACTTCGGGAGCAACTACAAGATCATTACTACTTGCTTTGCGGTGAGCCTGAGCGTGACAGTAGCCTTGGGGTGCATGTTCACTCCCAAGATGTACATCATCATTGCCAAGCCTGAGAGGAATGTCCGCAGTGCCTTCACCACTTCAGATGTGGTGCGTATGCATGTCGGGGATGGCAAAACACCTTGTAGGTCCAACACTTTCCTCAGCATATTCCGGAGGAAGAAGCCAGGCACTGGAAACGCTAAGTAAGTAATTCGAATCTGTGTATCTGCCAGTCTTTATTTACTCTTTCTCATTTTCCTCCTGTCTTCAGAAACCTGCTACATTTGCAACAAGGTTTGTAACCCTGCTAAAACCTATGTCTTAGGGAACAATGGTGGAGCGTAGGAGTGAAGTCATCTAAAATAATGATCCATTCTTCCTCTCTCCTTCTTCTATGCGGTGCGTCAGGTACAATATGCCAACATGCCTTTGTACCATTGATCTCCAGCCCTACATACCCATTCTGCTTGCATATTCTTTTCTGCTTTCTGGTCCATAGTCACATGCATACACCAAAAGGTGAGTCCTTTTAAAGCATGAAATCAGGGCAACACTATAAAGTATCATCAAAACTTGGTAAGCCTATTACTGCATTTTTTTAAAAGACTTTTATGCTATCTCAGTACTGCCATATGTTTGGTAGTTTATTGGCTATGGGCTCTTTTTTGGTGAGCTGCATCCAGCTCCTGGAAGCCATTTTGTATAAATAATCCTAGCAGTAGTAGTCCAAGGTATGACAGATAAATGAACTGGAAGGATATCTACCTATTACTCCAGATGCCATATTTTGTCATCTCTTACCCTGTGTTATATGAATACCTATGATGAGTAGGTACTCTCACCCAAACTACTTTGTAAATTATCTGTGAAAGTTTTTGAAATACTGGCTGTGCACTGAACATCTTTCTAAGGTGTTCTACAACCAGATTCACAAACCAGTTAAACCTAAGTGTTTGAATTTAAGCCACTGTAGTCTTCAGCTGACTGAATCTTTCCCCCTTGAAATAGTAAACCACAGATTGGTTTATGGATCAAGGTACAAGACTCACTAAGGAAACTACATCTCCTTGATCTGTGTGTGAATACAGCAGAGCCTTCTTTCACCCATTCAGTTTTTTACACTGCAAGATGAGCAATCCCAGTAATTCTTCTATTCAGAGGTACAACTACATGCAATTCTTCCAGTGGAAATTAACCATTCCTTTTCTATAGTTGTCTCTTTATTTAACCAGATTTGGGAGTGGAGGTCAGTTGGTTGGGAATTATATGCACAAATAACTGAAAAGTGATCACAGGGATTTATCACCTAAAAATGTGCACATTCAGTTTCACATTATAAATACATGATTTTTGAGACCATCATGAACATCATTGTCATCATCAGGATAGTTTCCTCATATTATATCCATACATGGTTAAAGTAATAGGATTCTAGCCAATCATATTTCAAGATTGCACCTGTTAGCAAAGGTTGCTTATCTTAGAACAGAAGGTAAAGATGAATAGAATTGTCTTTTTTTAAAAAAAAAAAACAGCTCTGGAGAATAGCTGAACTGAATGTTCTAGTATAATATTCACTAAATTTTCAGATTTTGGCTCTGGAGGTTTTTACAGATGCAGTAAAATGTGTTCTGAATAAATAGCACCATAGCACAAATGCCTTGTAAACTGTTTCCTGAATGCTATTAAATATTTTCATTTGAGGTGTACTATTACAATAGGCATGCAGGAAAAAAACACTACAAAGTACATAATTCTTTGGACCACTGTTATAATTAATGTTTCTTATTATTGATTAAATATGAAAAGAAAAAGGTAAACAGCATAGGTTATGTGTTTATAGCCTTTGGTAGAAGGAAATTCTATTTTTCAGTCTTGTTTGATTCTGATAAATATCAGTGTAAGTTTGTATCAGTTTGCTAAAGAATTATTTTTATCCCCTTTTAAGATCCAAAAGATTATCTTAAAGTAATTACTGCAATTAATTTTATAACTATAATGTTCTGATTTTTTTATTTTATTAAAAAAATTAAAAGAGCAAACATAAAAAATGAATATATGCAATAAGCTCAACTGGACATATTTTAAAAAATGTAAAAAGAAATCAACATAAATACAACATAGTGTCAAATTAGGAGGTCTAGGAGGCAGAGGGGGTGGAGAAGTATAGCTTAACAGGCAACAAACATCCCTATCTATTCTGTAATGAAATACTGACAGTTTGCTTCGAAGGAAACTTCAGCATGGGCTCAGCCAATTGTCCAGATCATCAATCTTGAATGAATGTAGGAAGAAGAAGGAACCACAGTGTTGCTTGCTCCAAGATCTTTTAACATCAATTATGTATTCCATAATAATTTATTTCCTACTACCTTTTTGTACTTGTGCTCAGGATGGTTAAACAGAAGTTAAAGCTGTCTCTCGCCTAATCTTCTATGCTTATGAATAGAGTGAAGAATTAAGTTCACATTACTGTTTGTGAATATGGAACTAGGGGCTAATAGTTTTTCAGGATGAGTGTATGACCTTCAGCACGTGGCTACGAAGAGATCCAGACAGGGCAGGTTGAGTCAAGCTCAATGCCCATAAAGGGAAATGGGTTTAAAGGTATTGAGAAAGTGATGCTGAAGGGATTTGATCTTTGCACATCCGAATGTGAACTGGCCTAATCTGCCTCTTCTGGATTAATGTGCAGATTGGAATGTAATGGTCCCTTAGGTTTTGCACTTCTCTGAATTTCTTAATAGAGTTCACAGCTCCAAAAGAATACCAAAATGCATTTAAAATGCATTTATTTTGGGATGAAATGTGTATAGAAATGCATATTTTAAGATCAGGCATGTTATAAATGTGTATTTTGAGAGAACAACCAATCAAAATTATGTATTTAAATATGTTATCTAATATATTTGTGTTGATTTTTTTTTTAAAAAAAATGTTGATTAATGTTGAAACTAGATGGAACTGACATATGAATGAACGCATGCAAAACTGACAGGGACCACAAATCGACTGATCCATCCATCCTTGCACTGAGGAGCTTGATAGCAGCAGTGGGAGCGAGTAACTAGACAAGACAGAATGAAACCTTTTCATAGACTCATATAACTGGAGAATGAAAAATACCATATGTGCCAGATCAAAAGAAAGACTATCCAGTCACGATCCCTGAGCAAATGAACCAAAACAGAATAAAAAGCCCTATGAATTAAGTTGACATTGAAAATCTGACCTTTGAAAATTCTACGTTTGATTATCAGTATGACTCAGGATGTGACACCAGACCTGTCCACTGAGTCATTCTGAAACAAGATAACTTCATTCCACCCAGCATTGAGATCATGGTATTTAACACTGATGATTCTTCTGTTTGTTCAGGTATTTCCTGCTTCCCATGGAACTTCATTTGGGAAGCAAGGAGTATCTCCAGTAGCCGAATTGGCATATTGGCATAGTGACATATGGTAAAATGTGTACTACTGGTACATTAGTTTTGTTCAACTTGGACAGCTCCCCTTGTGGAAATAAAGTTATGCATGTTGATCTGGACTTTCTGAGCATTCTAAGCTTGGAGGAAAGCTCCAGCCCTTTCCTATTCCATGACCCTTTTCCTGCTCACCCTCCTTCAACATCTTCCCCACCTCATTCATCGCCTCAAGTTTTTCCTTCACTATCCTGGTGAACAGATAGGACAGGTCCTTGTATGGCAAAGCAGACATGGCCATATCCCTTCTTCTGTCCACAGCAATGGCCCAAAAGATGGATGGGAAGGCAAGACTATGGAGTGGGACTATTCTCCCATTTTGCCACCCTTGCACTGTGGCCATTGTTTCGGGAAGAGTAAGACCCACCCCTGCCCCAAAGCAACAGCTACCACCAGATAGAGATGCAGGCAAGGAATGTCCCTCTTGGCAACTAAAGAGCATCCTTCCCTTCTTTTAGTCCAGGATCCAGCTTCTGCACTTTGGGTAGGAGCATAGTATTCCCTTCCCCTGACCAGTTTCCTTTGATAGGTCCTGAGTGGCTGGCAAAGGATTAGAACATTGGGAACTGACTAATATAAGGACATGATCATTTAAATTTGTTGGATGAAGGTCATGAGTAATCTCAACTGACCTTTCACAGTCAGTTACAGGCCAAGATCTAAGGCTGCATGATAGAGCCTGTATCGGACCTTTCAAATAACATTTTGGATAGGGAATGGAATTGCACTTAAGGAGTACTATTTGCACCCAGTGCCAATTACATATTACAAGAACATATTTTTCGTCATGGGATGCCGTCCCCCTACAAAAATCCTGTGCCTCTACTGTCTCAGCCTGGCACACTCTGAACTTGTTTTTTGAGAGATTTTTCTTATCTCCTGATATTTTTGGCCTCTCCTTTTGGCTCTTCTCTGTCTGGGAAGTCTGCAATGCTTAAAAAACAAAAGTTCTCATTGTATTTCACTATAATCTGGACATAAAGGCCCATTAACTTATTAATGCATCCTCTGTATGTTGTGTTTGTTCAGGGCATATGAATCTTTAACACTTAAAGCAACAACGCTATAACCTTGGTCTGCTAATAGGCTGTTACTAAAGCTTTAACTTTAACATGAGCTTGCTTACAGAGGAGCGATATGCTGCTGCTACAATTCCATTTTCAGTAGAGACCCATAGTCATACCATTCTTCTGCACGAACACAAACATGCCAAAGGACATTGCAGAAGATAACATTGACTGCAATGTACTGTTTCAGCAGCCCAGCTGCTATATTTGCACTTCTTGAGAAGTTAATCATAGATTTGGGAGAACTCAATAATCAAGAGGCAGGATTTCCCAGGACTAAGCCATCTCTAACTGATGTTTATCCAGTTTGATTTTCAAAAAGAAAGCCCACGGCTTCTCTATCGATTTCACTGGCCAGTGGATCCCCAATTAGAAAACTATCTGAATATAAAATATAAAATCTTCTTGTCATTTAAACCTGTTGCCTCTTATGGGGAAATGGTACTAAGCCTTTCACTGATTCCTGAGGGAAATAGTAGTTCCACTAGGTGGACGCATGAGACCAAATGAACTAAGGATGCATTGCAAATATATGTCCACAGTAGTGGAGCTTGTACACTTTTTATGAATTCTTCTAGATACTTTGGCCTACAACTCCCATTATTCCTTCCCACTGGCTATCTGGCTAGGGCTGAAGGAGGTTGTTGGCCAAAACATCTGGAGGACCACAAGTTGCCCACTCCTGCCCGCACTGCAAAGTGTCTAAACAGGTGGGATTAGTTTCAAAATGCAGTTTAACCCCAGTCTTAGAATGGAGAGAAGGAAGTACTTCTTCACACAGCAGCGGTGCCAAGGGCTTCCCACAGGCATCTGATTGGCTGCTGTGTAAGAAGAATGGCAGACTGCATACACCTTTGGTCTGATCCAGCGTGGCTCTTCTTGTGTCCTTATGCTAGCACAAAGCCACTATGGGATACAATACACCTTTTCCAAGCAAATCATTAAGACTTAGGGCCAGGTCTGCAAACTAATATCAGTGCAGAGCTAGAACAGAGAAGTTGGAGTGAATGCCTTTTTAAATTGCCTGTTTGCTTGAAGCCTCACTCTTTTTTACCAGTACAAAACTTTAGTTGATTGGACAAGAAGAGCCATGTTGGATCAGATGAAAGGCCTATGTAATAAAGGCTCAGCATACTTTTCACACCCTGGCCAACCAGATACCCATGGGAAACCTGTAAGCAGGACACGAGTTCAACAGCATCCTCCTGCTCATGTTTCCCAGTAACCAACACACCATCTCTGATACTGGGCAATGAGTAGGGGGTTAAGGAGAGGAAGTACTTTGAGCTCTTCTGGGAACACAAGGGGCTAAGTCACTGTGAACCTAGCTGAATGTGTACTTTCTAGACTTAAACTCTGGTTTTTAAAACTGGTTTGGGCTGAAGTCTATACCTACACTTTCATTTATTGGCTGCAGTTAAAGAGATGCACCCTATACTGAGCCTGAACAGAAAGCAAAGCCTACCCCTTTTGTTTATAAGCAGACTTTTTCACTAGTCACGTCTGTCCTGAGACTCTTGTCAATGCAGAGCTATGCATTCGCTTTTTTTTTAGCCCCTTTTTTATATGTATAAAGATTTTATTAGTTTTCTAAAATAAAATCAACCAAACCAACAAGAAGAAAAAGAAAAAAAGGAAGTAAATAGATTACAAAAAATATATTAAGTTTAAATTTAATTATTGAAAGAGGGTAGTACATTTATGGAGCCTATGGATTCCACTGATATCTTGGTCGGTAAAGTGGAAAAACTGAATAAATGTTAAATATACTACTCTCTGTCAATAATTTTTAGCCCCTTTCCAAAATTCATTTTTTACCAAGTTAGGATCAGCTACAGGTCACAAATTTAAAGTTGTGTGTCCTTTAGCCCTAAAAAAAGTTGTTCAAACGATAATCTTAGCCCATTTACTTGAAAGTCAGTGCCACTGAATTCAATAGGACTTACTTCCAGGTCACAGTATTTAAGATCATGCTATGAATCCTGTGAGTTTTATTTTGGAAACCCTATTAACCGCCCATAAAAACAGCAAAGTAAAATGAAATAACATTCATTAAGAAGGTAAATGAAATACTGGCTGGCTGGATTGAGATGGTGTGAGAGAGGGAGAAAAAGATTCATTCATACATTATCTTCCGAGCATGGAATGGGTTTTCCTCAGCAATTAATAAGGTAATTGTACAAGCATTTCTTTCTAACTTCATCTTTCAACATGTGACTCTGTCTAATAAATTCACTGAAAACTCTCCATACTCTGCACTCAATAAAAATAATCCCATAAGGAGTTCTAGTTCGGTATTCAGTGAGATTGGCAATTTATAATCTTGATATTAAGTGATGATCAATGTCACACACTACACTGAAAAGGCACTCATTCATTTAAATGCCCATCTCAGCAATTAAAGCCAGCGTTCATCCTTTGTCTTTCTGCAGCCCTAATCATTATAAACTATTTACCACACACCATGCATCATTCACTATCTCATTTGCACGGACTTAAGCAAGCACCCTGCAGATTGAATAACATCTGATCAAATAATCACATGTGATCAATCTCTTCCTGTGTCAGGGACATAACTACAGGGTGGCCCAAAAGTAGATATACAGTTGTTTAGAATGTTGATGGGTGGAGTCAGAATGACAGTTGGGAAGAGTATACTGTATACCTACTTTTGGGCCACTTGGTATGTCCCACTGGAGTTTTCAAATGGGGCAGAGAGACCTGAATGCATGTAACTTTCTCCTTTGGTCATATCTGGCCAACACAGCATCCCAGTCTTTTGAGTGCAAGTCTACCAGTCAGGATTCCCCTGGATCCTTTTTTTTAAAAAAAACACCAAATAATAATAAAAAAAACCACTGATGTAACATGGACTACTTTCCAGTCTTCAGAGGCCAGTCTTGGGGACAAATTACCTATTTTTTGTTAGAAGATCAGCAATTTTGTATCTGAATTTTCCCTAGCTGATTTCCTGCTTCTGATGTATTTAAATTGTTAGGTTTATGCTGCAATCCTATAGTCCTAGGGAGGGTATCCCAGGGGCCATAGGAAAGTCAGCTCCTCTGAGTAGGTAGCCCTGGGAAGAAGAGATCCAATTTTAGAACAAGAAGGCTCCCATTGGAAAATGGAAGTCTTGCCCAAATGAGAATAAAAAAGGAACACAAATTTGTACACACTAATAAGAAATGCAAATAAATAAATAAACTGAAGATCATATCACTGAAAACATCAATTGAGTGATCCTGCCATTAGGGATGGAGAGCTCCAGTGTCCTCTTCATTTGAGCAAGGGTTTCATTTTCCAAAGGAAGCCTCCCTGCCTCTAACGGCTTCCTGGACTCTGTGTGTTAATCATGACAGCATCCCTTTGGATTTAGTTGCATTCTTGATCTTCACTATGATATAGCACCATACCAAGGCTGTAAGCAGATTTTTAAAAACACCCAGTAAGGAAAAGGGTTGTGAGAGCCTCCTTGCACCTTGAAAAGCAACTTTCCACTAGACCTGTGCACAAATGGCCTCTTGAAATTCTCCATCACGTTTGTGAGCAAAGACAATTTCACTGAATTTCTCCAGGAGAAGGAGAAACCTTCCAACAGTTTCTCACAGGTTGGGCTCATGATTGGCACGGTTGTAGCACACCTTTCTTTTTTTCATAATGGTTTTCGGGTTCTTTACATTGCCACTACAAGTGGCAATAGTATCACTTGCGTTGGCAGCCTGGCCCCCATTTTGTATCTTCCATAATGCAGGTGTGAGGGGAGCAGTATTGTCTACCTCACGGGAAGAGGTAGAGATAATCATGTGCCAAAATCCATCTTCCAATTTCTTGAATGATTTCTTCCCCTATGAAAGTGGGTTCTATTTTTCTGCCTCATTCTTAGGGTGTTGTATAATTTATTTTGATTTTTTGTTTTTGAGCTTATCTAATCACTATGAGGTGACCAAGGCAGCTCTGTGTGTGTGTTTTCTTTCTATTACAAAATTCTCCATTGCTCTGCAGCCTTCCAGGCTGTCTGCACTTCCTGATATAAAAAAGCCCTATGGGAGGAATTACCCCATGATGTCTTCCCCTGAGCTTGAGTTGAAGTATCGGAAGCCAAAAGGCTACATGCTGCCAGAGAGAAAGCCAGGGCACTCGTGCACACTCCTCAGCCACCTCATAAGCAAGGCATGCCCAAGAAACCAACCTATGAGAAATTCAGAAATTTTCTTCATCTTTGAATTTATTTTTGAAAGCAGTTTCAATTAATTGAACAAGAATAGTTAAAAATGTGGAAGACATGTTCGGTACAGCAGTACTTTTCACTTTAAAAATTCAATATGGCCCTATTTTTTCTAGGTTTATACTCTGCAAGTAATGTTCATTTTTCTATCATAATTGCTTGACAACTCTATTTGATTCACGCTGAGGCTTGAGCTCATTCAGAAAATTGTGAACCATCGTGTGAGTGGGTAGACTTATTATTCTGATACCCATAGCTGCAGTGGCTTTCAGAAGCCTTCTGGTGCTAGTTTTGAAAAGTTTGAAAATACACAAAACTTTAAAATTATGGGCAGCAAAGACATATAGGAGCAGTTCCATTGGCTGCCCCATAGATGCAAAACAATGATTTCCCTTAAATCTTTTTTTAATCTTCTGGAAATGTTGTTTGGAAAAGGCTACAACAGCTGAGGCTGTGTGTGTATTAGAGACAGGCTCAATGCCAGCACCTGTCATGGTGGAGAAAATGCCACTATCCCTAGTTACCAGAGCCACTGTTGCAGCTGATGTGACTCAGCTGGATGGCAGATGCTCTGAACGGAGCTGGGCCAATTCAGCTCATGTATAAACACTATGGTGTATGCACATTGTAACAGAACCAGCATCTTTAATAAGGTGGTGCTGGCCAGTACATGCACACCAAGTGGGGCCAGAGCTCTTCTCAGCATAGCCAAGCTGTCTCTCCAATTCCTTTTGAGGACACCAGCCCTGTTAAGAATGTGTGAGAGAGAAAGAGATGCAAAATGACCACTCTGGTCCATCAATTAGTGAGAGGGTTCCTTCCCTCAAATGAATATGAATGTACATATTCATTTGTGTAAACATTTTACTCCATGTATTGAAGTGAATATGGAGGTTCACACAATCAGGCGTTCCATCTTGGCATATAAGATTATGAAAATTAGGTTGTAAATTTGCAGTATAAGCTCATCTATATTTTATTACCTATTTTTTTAAAAAAACAAAATGTCGCCTCTCCTGAGTCAAGGTAATTATAATTTGCATAAATAAATAAATAGCTACACATAATAAAGGCATAAATAAATAAATAAATAAATAAATACACTTGTTTAATAATTAACAGTTTTATACATCTGGCAGCTTAATCTATTAACAGGAAGCAGTCCATCTCTCCTGGTCTACAAGGCATCTACATTTGTACCTTTGGGTGGGTTTGCTCCCATATTGTTAGAGTGAAATCATTTTTTAATGTTTAGTTCTTTGTTATTCATTCTTACCAATGTCTTGACTTCAGTAAATAAATCTTCCCCCAAATTCTGTAGCATTCTGAGGGGACATGCACAGTGCAGACACGCCCAACATTAAAGTTTTAAGTGCCAAACATCTATCTCTGAAAGTAGTACATTTGCTGGCATTGCTGGCTCAACTTCAGTCCTGTGCTACACACCGGACTGTGACAAATAATGGCCATTTTACAGCTCCTCCTTTTATGTGATCTGAATTTCAAGTAGGATGTTTGACTAGCGTAGATACATTTTATATTGTCAGGGTATAGATTTGAGAAAATATTTAAACAGTGCCAGCAAAATCATTTTGCAGCTTAGATGCGCTGCTTTCTTCCTTCTCCTCCTCCACCACCTCCATTTCTTCCTCTTTCTCCTCCTGGCGTCCCCCTTTTTAAAAAACAAACCAAAACACAACCTTAAAATGTAGCCCATCAACAAAAACAAATACTGAAAATAGTATTTTGTCCTGAAGAAATCCATAGTATCATACGAGGAAATGAAATATAAATATGACTGGCCTGTGTGTCATTTTTTGGTTTAATTAAAATGTGATTCCAGTGGACATTACTAAACCAGCTGACAGATTCTGCAGTGATCCGCAAGGGAAATGAAGCAGTCAGGAGAAGAGACCGAGCAAAAAGAACCTGCTTTCTTTCTGAAATAAGGAATATGTGACCAGGTTGCATAACATGTGGCAAGAGCCCTGAAATGGGTCCCTCAGGTGCTACTGTGCTGTGGCCTACACATATTCATTACCTTGTCTGTAAAGCTGCCAAGCTCTTCCCTGCTCAGTCTTCAGATGTAATGTCCATTTCATCAAACAGTCCTTGGCTCTGAAAAGCAGCCCTCTCCCTTCCACTGCGACAAGTAGCTGCTGCATACAGGGAAATATGGGAGTCAGCTGATCTTGCCCTGATATTATTTGCATTTTGCAAATGGAATTGCTCGCTATGATGTTCAGGAGTAGGATTAAAACAATGCATGCCGAGTCAGGCAGGCATGTATTTAAAATACATTCCTGTTCAAAAATGTTTTATTGATATCATTTGATCCAATTGAAGAACTAAGGGAAAGCATTCAGTTTATAAATGGTTTGGGAAAAGACAGCTTGGAGAAAAGAGGCAACTAGGTACGAAGGTCAAGTAAGATACAAAAAAAATGGGAATCTTATACTTCTGTGGGGTTCTTAGGAAAATGCTTGTTTAGATAGTTAGGAATTGATCTACTTTAAGCACATAAGATGAGCCCTGCTCGATCAGACAAAAGGCCTATCTAGTCCAGCATCCTGTTTCCCATAATGGCAAACCAGAGGGCCATTGGAGGGTTACCAGCAGGACACAAGGGGCAATAGGCCTCTCCCACTCTTTCCCAGCAACAGGTATTCAGGGATATGCTGTCTCTAACGATGGATATGGAATATAGTCATCATTACATGAAATGACTAGCTAATAGCCTTATACTCCATGAACACTGATACCTTTATTTTCCATAATTTTATCTAATCTTTAAAACTGTCTAAATTGGTGACCATCTCCTTATCTTGGGCAACCGAATCTCATAGTTTAACTGCGTGCTGTATGAAGAAGTACTTCTTTTTCTCTGTCCTGAATTTCCTACCACCGCTCAGCTTCATTGGATGATTCCAGGTTCTAGTATTATGAAGGAGGAAGAAAAACATCTCTCTATCCACAATGCTCTGAGATATGTTGGGCACTGTTTCTATAAATTTCTATTTCCTTGGGGAAGGCCTTAGCACTGTGTAGCAGAGCTTTTTAAATGTGCAGGCCCAGGAAAAAATGTGCAGTTCCAAAAGAACATTTGTGTATTTCTAGAACATGTGCTCATTTAGCACAGAAACAACTTGCCCCTGAAAAAAATCATAAATTCGCCAAGATACATTCATAGGACCACCAAGATTTCATAGGACCGCCACAATACCTTTTCTGGATATACCCCTGTTCTAAATTGTCCCAAACATTGCACACTTTTCTTGTAGGGAACTTGCTGCAGTCCCTTAATTGCTCCTTTTTACCTTGAAATATTGAAGAATTTAATGAAAACAAGTATATTTCAAAATTACACAAGAGTTAAGTGGGAGCTGTTTTAGGGCATGATTCTGTCCCTAGCAGAGGCAAACAGAAGTCCTCTGGTGCCCTCCAGCTGCTCTGCTACTGTGCTGAAGAACAACTGCCTCTGAGAGAACACCATTGCTCCTGGCAGCAGAAGCAAAAAGGAATGGCCGACTGACCTCCTGCCAACAGAGCCGCATGGAAATGATACCAGGCGCATGCCATGCTGCAATGTTGCCTGCACAGTGAGAATGGCCCTCCGGCTGCTGTGCTGCCATCGCCTCTGACAATGCACCGTTGCTTCCAGCAGCAGGAATGAAAAGGAATCACTCTGCTGGGAGCCTCTCTGCCAGGAGCCGCGCTTTAAAGAAACCAGGAGAGGAGCTGCAAAGGCTAATATCGCCTCATAGACCCCTCCTCCAGCCAGTGTCATCACAAAGCCCCACCAATGCAGGAGCTTGAGGAATGTCTCCACATTCCCCCCCCCACACCTGCAATGGCTCTCCTGTGGTCAGGCAAGCTGAATGTGGAGTAAGGCATCAATGTCTACAGTGTTTAATAAATAATAGGGCTGTGCACAGATCCGGATCCCAAATCCAAAGCGTATCGGGGTGATTCGGACCTCCAAAAACTGGACCCGAATTGGATCGAGGGAGGACCGAATCGATCTGGATCAGATCTGTTTGGTCTGAATCGATCCGGATCGATCCGGAGATTCGGATGCCATTTTAAGTGTTTTCCCCATAGACTTGCATTGGGGGAAAGAAAGGGCTATAACTTCTTTATTTTTAAAGCTATAAAAATGAAACTTGGCCACATTGTAGATGGGCTGTAGGTACTCATGTGTGCAAAATTTCAGAAACATAGGTACAAGCGTGTAGTAGCTATGAATTTTTGAAAAATGATCAAGAAACACCTATAACTTCTTTATTTTTCAAGTTAGACACATGAAGGTTGGGCACATTGCAGATGGCATGTAGGTATTCATGTATGCCAAATTACAGACACAGAGGTGCAGGCATTTACCCGCAAGGAATTTTTAAAACTGCAATTTTCCAGGCAACCCACAAGTGCTAGTAACTTTCTTATTTTTCAAGATACAATCCAGACACGTAACATTGGACAACTGTGCAGGTGACAGGCAGCCACACACAGACACAGTCAGCAGCAGTCATTGATGATGAGAGCACTACTCAGTGAGCCCAAGATTGTCTTGATTTTTAATTGTGAAGCCAAAACACAACATCCGGACAGTGAGAGATGCTTTGACATCACCTCAATATAGGAGGCTAGAAGGAAGAGGATTCCTTGCAAGTAAACGCCTGCACCTCTGTGTCTGTAATTTGGCACACATGAATACCTACATGCCATCTGGATGCCCAGAAACATAGGCATGCACAGCATTTTTCATTGGGGTGTGTACCCAGGGATTGTTTTTAAGGTGAACGTTTGTTGAAGATTCAGTCATAAAGGGCATCATTTTTATTCATTTATTTATTAGGGCTGTGCACATCCCCCTCGATCCGGATCCAGATCTGTCAGGTTCGAATAGTAGGACTTTTGATTTCTAACAACAGCTGGCCCACTATGCCACATCACAAACTGTTAATGTCCCCCCACCTTCAGTTGGACTACTTGGTATCGGGGTGGAGGTGGGCTTCTATTCCAAAAACAAAGAAATTCCTCTACACTCTGGGCAACCTTCCAGCTACCCTCTATCACCTCATTATAATGTATTTTCCTAATCTGGTGCCATCCAGATGTTTTGAACCACTCCTGTAAGACCTAGCCAGCATTGCCAATGTAGGGCTGATGGCAGGTGGAGTCTAAAACATCTAAAATAAACAGGTTGGGGGAGGCTGATCTACAGCAAATAAGCTGAACACTTTTCCACCATCATCCAGTGTACAGCATAATTGGCCCAAGACTGTTCCAAGCTGTGTAGCTATGCTTCTGTTGCTGCCTTCTTCAATAATCAAGAGCAAGATTGTGACCTTGATTATGTAAAAGTTAATATTAGAGGTGTACAAAATTATGCATGGTGTGGAGACTGTGGCTTGGGAGAGATTTTTCTCCTTTCAGTATACTAGAACCCGGGATCATTCCATCAAGCTGATTGGAGAGAGATTCAGGACAGATAAAAGGAAATACTTCTCTTCACAGCGCATAGTTAAACTATTGAATTTACTACGATAAGATGTAGGGATGCCCACCAATTTGGATGCCTTTAAAAGGAAGTTGGATAAATTCCTGGAGGAGAAGGCTATCAATGGCTGCTAGTCCTGATGGCTATGTGTTACCTCCAGTGGCAGAGGAAGTAAGCCTATGTACGCCAGTTGCTGGGGAACATGGGTGGGAGGGTGCAGTAGCATGTGTGTCCTGCTTATGGGCTCCTGGTCAACAGCTGGTTGGCCACTGTGTGAACAGAATACTGGGCAAAATGGACCCTTGGTCTGATCCAGCATGGGTTTTCTTCTGTTCTTACATTGAATGCTCTACCTAGAATTCCATTTTCCCTATTAATTTTCCTGTCCGTCATGTAATTTAAGCAAAATAAAATAAAAGATTCATACGACATAAGTGCCAGAGAACTTCTTCCTGTTCTCTAAGAAAGGCAAACAATGGGTTGTACTAGGAAAAGAAAATAGCACACAGGCTATTAGCCACATTTCCACAATAAAATGATATTTGACAAACTAACAACTCCCACATTATAGCTATAGAGAAATGTAAATCTAAACTGAGTCCAAATTTCACATCTCTGCTATATATTTTATATACAATCAGGATGTTAGTTTACCATCATTTCAGCCAGTTTTCATCTGCCATATAGTTTAGGTGAAATAGCTCAATCTCACATGAACAACAGGAGGATCCAAAGCATCTTAAAATTAGATTTGTGGGCTGTAGAGGAATTTCTTTGTTTGTTTTTGGAATAGAAGCCCACCTCCACCCCGATACCAAGGGGTCCAACTGAAGGTGGGGGGTCATTAACAGTTTGTGATATGGTATAGTGGGCCAGCTGTTGTTAGACATCAAAAGTGCCACTGGGTTATGTTACCATGTGTCCTGTCCTACATATGTCTAAGAATGCCCTTGTTCCCAAGTGACATGGGTCAAGGGTATTCAGCCTAGAGTCATTGTGTGTGATGCCCATCTGGGAAAAGCAGTAGATTTGAAACTGGACTGTGGTGAGAAGTTGACAATAAAACGAGAGGCTGAGTTTAGAATAATCTCATATATAGTTTGTTACACAGAAAAGACATGTACATAGAAAAGTTATGTACATTGGCCGTTGATTCTAAAGGGGAAGTTGCTGAACAGAAAGTCTGGGAGCCAAAGTACACATTATGCTAATTGTGTAGCATGAAGCTAAGGCTTCGCTTATTTTATTATTTTTATTTTTACTCTAGTGTAAGCAGACATGGCCCTGATTTGGATTAGAATTACCAGGAAGGAGGCCCTTCCCCCAACCACTTTTTCCAAAACCTTCGTAAAGAAAAAAGTTTCCATTGGTGTCCTTAGGGCCAAAGTCTGGGCCTCCAGAGCCCAGGGAGGCCACAGATGACTCCCCACCCCCAAGAGCAGGGACAGGGGAAGTCACTAACAGCTAAGAGGCCTGGCATCTGGGCCACTCAGGATGACCCCACTTGCCAGAGCATCCTTTTTTCTTGTTTTTTAAAATGTTTTATAGTCAGGAAGCAGCTGGATGTGTTACAAATGCTCATTTTATTTTTTATACTTAAATACATTATTGTTTTCTACAAGAAAATGCTACTTACTCCCAAATCAATGACCCAGTTCACATGAAATGGCCGCAAACCCACAATTTACCAGGGCTGTGTGCCACCACCATTTTGAATATGTGTCTCCTTGACATGCAAGTCCGGGCACTATGGGTTAATTGTAGGTTAAACAACCCAAGTTAATCTACAATTAGTTGTTAGGTTAACTATGCATTGTTTAACCTATGATTAAACCATAGTAACTGGGTTTGCACACCATGGAGCAACCTCTGATCTGGCTGATCAGAGATTGCATATTCAAAATGGTGACGGCATGCAACCCCGACAAATTCTGGCTTGATTAATCCATGATTTGCTATGTGCAAATGGGGCCAACATGTTTAGCATCAGAGAAACAGAAGCAAACTCGATTCTATTCCTGTAGTCATGGAGGTGCTATTATTTAAGTGAATAAAAATGCAAAAATGCACATGCTCAGAATATTTATTTTCTTTTATCGGGGCTAGCAAATTGGTGTAGGGTTTGGCTCTAACGTATCAGGAATATAGTAGCAATTTTAAAGCATGGATTGGTGGGGTTGAGGGGAGAAGAATGTTAGTTGAATGTTACACGACTGTAACAATACAATATGGCTGCTAAGACAATTAAGTCCAGGGCCTAAAATTACCTAGGTGCATTTACCTGGTGTGCAGGAAGGGTTTCATGTGTAAGTCTCTAATGTGTTTCCAGCTAATGCTGACGTGATTACAGTGATAGCAGTGCTTTGTGGCATGGAACTTCCCTCTTCAGGGCTTTAGGTAGCCAATAAGAGAGGTGTGCCTTGGATGACTCAGTTACATTAGGAACCAAATGTAGATAAGCGCATATGCGTATTCCAGAGACAGCCAATGCATATTGTGATTTACTGCTTTATTGGCCCATATGCGTACCTTTTTGCTTTGCATACTTTCCCAAACTGGAAATTCAGGGGTGAGGTGCTTAAGGTGATGCTTTAAAATGGCAGCATGGGCGTGCTCCTTGGCAAGAGTTAGCACAAGCCCTTATGTGAGCTTCAGCAAGCCTTGATGTTGGCTTTTAAAATTTCACATGAAACTACAAAGGCAGCCCTAAGCAGACTCTTGTTCCTGCAGCAACATTTTGCCACAACATCATATTTACATCAGAATTCCATAGCACCAGACACAATTGCATAATGAATCTCAATATTTGGAGGTGGGTGCGTGGGGGAAAGATGTTTTGGAATTATATGACATTTCCATGTTTCCTGAGTTGGAGGATGCAAATGCATTCAGAAAATGTAAGGGCAAGTTATCATCTTTTTGGCATAACATCTAAGCAATAAAGAACATCCCAGTTATAATTTAATTTCTTGCTTGACTGGATCTCAAACTGCATTTCCTTCTCTAGCTAGACTTGTACATATTTATCATTTATTTCATGTCATTTGAGCAATATGAAGAAAGTTACAACAAACCAGTTAGTTGACATGCAGAAATATATCCACGTAAGAGTGAGTTATTCACAAAACCTGTTTTCACCTGTATCCAGCGTTCAGCTGACTTCAGTGGAGAACAAATCTATATTTGTACCTTGCCATCCAATTTGGACGTTCATCTATACCTGTCAAAACGTATATTTCTCTTTTTATTGGGTCAAATAAAAACCCATTCTTGAAGAAAAGCATCTGGTACTTAGGAAAAATGAGTAGCGCAGTGATCAAATAAGAGATAGGGAATCTTTCCCCCTTTTCATGGGTTCTTTTTGGTAGAACTGGCATTGACATCATACTTAGATAAGAACTATGATGAAAAGAGCCTGTTTGCATTGTTTTTTTAAAAAATTGTTTTTCTTACTGAATAAACAGACTAGCAGTGCAAAGATCATGAAAATTATGCTTTCTAAATGTTTGTTCCCCAGGGTGGGACATTTCATCGCTCCTCTTAAGGGATTCCTGCACATCCTTTCCTCAAAGCAAAGACAGATGTGTTACAATTCATGAATATGGATGTCTGCTGCAATAAATTACATGCAAAAAGGCTTGTGTTTTAGAGCTTTCGATTTCTTGCTCAGGTACAAGAGATATTACCTGAGCTTATGGTGTAGACTTTCTTCAGAGACAATTGAGTTCCAGACTCCCCCTCCCCTCAGAAAAGATGCCTTCTCCTCCCTCTCTCCCAAATGTCCATTCAGCAACAAGATCCTTATACATGCAACTTAATTTGGAGTGCTTCCACCGACAACTGATGATATGCTTATTTGCCCAGGCATGTTCCTAACCACTAGCGTTGTCAGCTACCCCTAATTATTTTAATGAGTGTTTATGATGATGATGATGATGATGATGACATTTATATGCTGCCCCGTAGTCGAAGCTTTCTGGGCGGTTTACAAAAATTAAAAGATTGAACATTAAAAAGTCAATATACAAAATTTAAACCCATAAACCATAAAACAGCTGATATTTAAAACATTTTAAACTTTTAAGCCTAGCCAAAAAAGTCAGTTAAAACCTCAACTTAAGCTGTTAAAAATACCTGGGAGAAAAGAAAAGATTTGACCTGGCACCGAAAAGATAACAGTGTTGGCGCCAGGCGGGCCTCATCGGGGAGATCATTCCATAATTGGGGGGCCACCACAGAGAGAGCCTTCTCCCTTGCTGCTGTCCTCCGAGCTTCCCTCGGAGTAGGCACCCGGAGGAGGACCTGTGGTGTTGAGCATAGTGTATGGGTACATTCATGTCAGGAGAGGCATTCCATCAGGTATTGTGGTCCCAAGCCGTGTAAGGCTTTATAAATTAAAACCAGCACCTTGAATCAGGCTCGGAAATGTACAGACAGCCAATGCAAACGGGCCAGAATCAGTCTTATATGTTCGAACCTTCTGGTCCCTGTTACCAATCTGGCCACTGCATTTTGCACAAGCTGCATCTTCCGAACCATCTTCAAAGGCAGCCCCATGTAGAGTGCATTGCAGTAATCTAAGTTGGAGGTTACCAGAGCATAGACAACTGAAGCCAGGTTATCCCTGCCCAGATAGGGCCGTATCTGGGCCACCAACCGAAGTTGGTAAAAGGCACTCCATGCCACCGAGGCCACCTGAGCCTCAAGTGACAGAGATGGTTCTAGGAGAACCCCTAAGCTACGAATCTGCTCTGCAACCCCATCCAGAACAGGTTGAACACCATCCGGTCAGAAGAACCCCCACTAACAGCATCTCAGTCTTGTCTGGATTGAGTTTCACTTTATTAGCTCTCATCCAGTCTATTGTCGCAGCCAAGCACTGGTTCAGTACATCCACAGCCCCACCCGATGAAGATGAAAAGGAGAAGTAGAGCTGCGTGTCATCAGCGTACTGATGACAACACACTCCAAAACTCCGGATGACCGCACCCAACCGTTTCATGTAGATGTTAAACAGCATGGGGGACAAGACTGACACCCTGCAGAACCCCATACTGGAGAATCCACGGGGCCGAACAATATCCCCCAAGCACCACTGTCAAGTAGGAGCGGAACCACTGCAATACAGTGCCTCCTACTCCTAACTCAACCAGTCGCGCTGGAAGGATACCATGGTCAATGGTATTGAAAGCTGCTGAGAGATCAAGGAGAATCAACAGAGTCACACTCTCCCTATCCTTCTCCCGACATAGTTCATCATACAGGGCGACCAAGGCTGTTTCTGTGCCAAAACCAGGCCTGAAACCTGACTTAAATGTTTTTATCATTGTTTCCTTCCTTTAATGGTTGGTTTTATTTTATTTTATCCTGATTCTATTTTGTAAGCCAGTTTTTTTAAAATGAAAAGCGGTATAGAAATTTTATGAAATGAAAAAAATAAAATAAACCTTCGGGATGTGAGGATCCCAAGGCATGATTTCTATAACCTTAAGAGTTAAGCATGGTCAAGGCCCATCGAAATCAATGAGACTTGCTGTGATTATTGTTATAATGCAGTATTAAAAATACACTGCATGCCATGCAAATCTTTAGAGTCAAAGTGACAGAGCTAGCTTTTTTAGTTCTATGTTCATATGACAGTCTTTTCCCCACCACTCACTATAGAACAGGGAAGGACAGAGAATAGATCTCCAGATGTTTCGGACTTCCAGCATTCTTGACTACTGGTTATGCTGGCAGGGGCTTCTGGAAGTTGAAGTTCAAAACATCATCTGCTCACCACTGCTATAGAGTCAGTGGCCATTTTCTGAATCTCTTCATTATACCCTAGCATGTGCACCATAGAGTCCACATCCATGACAAACATCCCTGAACTCTTTCATACTTGGTCACCTTTGGTTTTAAGAGGGTAGATTTCAGTTGAACCTAAGAGACACATCTTGATGGTAAGAGCAGTTTGACAGTGGAACCAATTACCAAGGGGAGGGGGGCTGTCCTGCGTTGGAGGCCTTCTGACATCCAATTCCTGGGGAAGCTCCAGATCTAGATTTCCTGCATTGAGTATGGGGTTAGACTAGATGACTTACAAGGAAGGTATCCTCCAACTCTATGACATAATATACTTGGACCTCCAAAGGGCTTCTGACAAAGTCTCTCACCAAAGACTCCTGAGCACACTTAGCAGTCATGGAATAAGGGGAGAGGTCCTCTTATGGATCGGCAACTGGTTAAAGAACAGAAAACAGAGAGTAGGAAAAAATTAGGACTAATGCTTTTCAAGTTGTTCATAAAAGATCTGGAATTAGGAGTGAACAGTTTGCCAATGACAGACAAAAACAGACAAAAATGGAGTGTGAGGAGCTCCAAAGGGATCTCTCCAAATTGGGAGAATGGGCATCTAACTGGCAAATGCGGCTCAATGTAAGCAAGTGTAAGGTAATGCATGTTGAGGCATACTCTCTCCTGGTTGAGTCACAAACACACTGTGTCAAATTCCTTACTGGTGCATACTGCTTCTCAAGTGGGAGTTAAATTATCTTCCTCTATCAGACTTCCTTTAAACTTGGGATATTTAGCAAGAAACATGCTCAATTTTAGAAGCCTAACAAAAATGGTCACAGTAGCCAAGCTTCAAACGAACATTGCATTTATAATTTCTTGTTTTGGAGATTCTGTCATTGCCAGTAAAGATTTTAATTGCCAATGAGACTCCAAGGTGAATGGATTGAGTGCAATGAAACAACCCTGAAACAAGTCTGACCTGCATGCTTAATTTACATCATGAATTCAAGTAGTTATTTCATTGAATAATCTTGTATTTTGTTCCAAAAACAGTCTGATTACTATGTACAATGATTGTTTCATTGAGAGCAAAAAATGTAAGGTTTTGTTCTGCATACTTTTTCCTCTTTGTTTCTTTCCTTTTTTTTTTTTTAAGCAAAATGACATTTTTGCAGAGTTTTGTCTGGCAGAAAATCTGTGCCAGAAGCTGACAATGTTGACGCTAAGTAAATAATTTTCTGCTCCACACAGCCTTCAAAATTAGGAGCAAATTTGCCCCAACATACACAACCTGCCATAATGTCATAATTTGTACGCCATATTCACCATCCTGTTTCACCTTGCTGATAGCCAGTTTCAGTCCAATGAAACAAGCAAACATACCAAGGGTATACAAGGTAGAATCCTCACACACACACACATACAAAGAGGACATTTCATGGAGTCCTGCAGAACCATTTTCCAGACACATAAAAGAAAATATTCCCCCAACCACCCTGTGGTCATTCATTCCCTGCACCTGGAGACATAGCAAAGGAAGTGCTGGAGTTTCACTCCAGATTCTTTACGCCTGGTGACTAGCATTGACTTTAAAGGGATTTCTGAAATGACCATTCCACAATGGCCCTTTCCACTCCAGGCATTTTGCTTGGGATGGCCCCCGGCTGGTCCCTGTGTGCCGATGGTGTATATTAGGTACTTCCGAGATTGCCCTCCCTCCCTGCCTTTGTGCCGATGGTGTATATTAGGTACTTCCAGATCACCCTCCCTCCCTCCCTCTACACCCCTGCATACCCCTCACCACAGCTGATTGCACACAGCCTCAGGCCATTCCATCCACAACTGCACCCTGAGTCTTCCATGTGCCAACTGTTAGGCCGTTTACTGACATAAGGCCTGCAGCCTGATATTTCACAGCATCTATGCCATATATTTCCAGGTAGCAGTTCAGCTCCTGCCTCTCCCTCCAGCTGCCAAAAGGCAAGAGAACTAGGCCTGAAGCAGCTTTCTCTTACTAGATGTTTTATCATGCCCCTTCACCTTAGGGGCACTGCAAAAACAGAGGAAATGCATGATGCAAAAAGAGGTGGGAAAGAGAACACAGATTTGCATAAAATGTGCATATGCTAATTTATATGTATAGTTGCAAATTTAGAAATAATTGCCATAATTTAAATATGAGTTAAATAAATCTCCCCATGGGACGAGACAGACCTTGATATTGCCCATCCACAATCTGGACAGCAGACTGAGGAGGTACACACAGGTAGGCCACCTCACTCACTGTTAGAAGTACTGCATTTCTGTTTTAATTATAGTAGTTATTTCAAAATTTTCATCTATAATATTAATTATCGTGTGCAAAGCCTGTGCAAATTGGCATCTTCCTTTTTGGAGAAGCATTTCCATTTCTGATGATGTGGAAGTGACCATCCTACTGCTCAGTCTTCTGTCCAAGTGCTCATTGTTGATGGGCAACTTCAGCTTCAATATTGATGGGCAACTCTCCCTTCTTAGGGTTCTTTATCTTTAAACCAGACTTGGACTGGGAACCCCTTTAGCCTTGTAAAGTACAGCACAGGGCCGTCCTACTTGGACCCACCCAATGCAGCTGCACATACTATGTTGGTTTATGCTTGTAATAATCCGTGGCTGCTCAATCATCTTATGCTACTTGGCATTAAGTATCTGATACATCCAAGCCAGCAAAAACAATTCATTACTTTTAAAAGAATGTTCTCATAATTTTGGGAACCTTACTTTGGCAGGTTACAACTACACAATACATCCAAGAGAAGAAAATTGCGAGAAAATGTAATTAACACATCTCCAGAAATGACATTCCAATCATAACTTCTGAGACAGATATATTAAAAGAGTGAAATCTGTTTAAATGAGAGCTAAAAAAAAAACCAGCCATGCTGAAGAACAGTGATAGTTCCCCATTTGCGAAGATGCAGAGCAACAATGTGGAATCCCAAGAAATTTTGCAGTAATATATTCAAGTGGGTTTATTTTAAATTCATTTCTCCTCACCTCTTTACACCAACAGCACATATTTCCATATGTCAGTAGGCCCTTTGTACTGACAGTTTACTCCAACGTAGCAAGAATATTTGTAGTAGTAAAACTAATAGCAAAAGTACTAGTAGCAGTTTGTTTGTTGTGAAATCTTCACAATATAATACAAAACTTATAAAACATAGGTTGCATCAATAATAAAAAATTAATATCAAAGCAAAAAAGAAACAAAAATAGGGGGAGGCGAAAAGGAGAGAAGAAAAGGAACAGGTCTTGACTATCACCTGTACAGTTTGATACATTCCTGTCTACAAAATCCTGCCTAAGTTTAGCCACTAAGAGTGCAATCCTATGCATTTTTAGAAAGAAAAAATCCTACAACTCCCAGCATTCCCCAGCTAGCCATGCTAGATGGGGAATGCTGTGGGCTGTAGGCCTTTATCTCTGTCTAAACATGCATAGGATTGTGTCCTAACCAACAAATTGGACTGCTTCTAAAGTTCCATATTTATCCATAATTTGCCAAATATGTTGAAAAATCGTCTAGCCTATCATTCTGACTACACACAAAAAGACGTCCAGCAATTCCTGTCTAGGAACTCTGTAAAGAGAGCATAGAATGCTTGTGAGCTGCCATAACATCACACTAGCTCCATTTGTGGCTAAATCAGAGACTCTCAGACTGACAGGTAAGTGCCAGCCTACATTTATTATGGGGGTTTCCTTTTCCCCTCTCACGTTCCTGTGGCAGTTGATTATGGCATAACTGTCATTTCTCCTCAGCGCCCCCAATAAACCTACCTATGCTCAAATTTCTCATGTCCATCATTACTATGGCGTGGTGCCCTCCAGATGTTCCGACAACAACTCCCAGCATTTCTGACCATTGGCTATGCTGGCTGGGGCTGATGGGAGTAAATGTCCAAAATATCTGGAAGACAACAGGTCGGGAAAGATGGCCTTAATATGATACCCAGGATGAAAGCCTGACCTTGGCGATAGAATAAATAACACTTGGGAGAAGGAAAGGTAGAGTCTCTGCACTGAAAAGAGCTATCAGCTCTCCAAAAGAGAAATGCCAATATATGTGCAACTCCTTCTGTGCATCATGCAAATCCCTGTGTGAATGTGGCATGTAAACTTACCTTGTAAATAAACCCACCAAAGTAACTCACCCAATTCCCCCCCCCCAAGACCTGGTTCCCCACACATGTCAATTATGCTTGTTGCTTATGGCACATCATCAGGAGGCCAGATGAAAAAAAAAGTAACTCTTTTCCAAATACTTCCCTGCCTGGTGGCTCAGAATCAGGTCTTGCTCACTGCAGCAGACAATCAGACAAATAGCTTATTGCAAGCTATTTAAGCAAGACAGAGGTATTTCCGTTCGTGCACAACACCATTCTCATTTGCTAGACTTATATTGCATTTAGAATTCTTTTCTGCTCTTGTTTGTCTGGGCCACATTTAGTACCACAACAGAGCAGGATTATCTGCTAAGGGCACTAGAAAATTGCCTGAGAGACTTCTTTGGAGAGCAAGGATTTCAACCTAGGTGCCCCCATTCCAGCTTTCCCCAACCTGGAGTGCACCAGATACTTTGGACTACAACTCTCATCATCTCAGCCAGCACTCTGTTGGCTTAGGATGGGAGTTGTATTCTGAGACATGTGGAGAGCTCCAGGTTAGGGAAGGCTGCCGCATGCAAACGCAGCTGCACAGCCACACTGGTTTTTAAACACACAGCAAATCAGTAGGTGAAGAGGAAATGAATGCTGTACAGAGAACTTTTGATCGCATCTCAGACCGAGGAAGCAGTTTATGCACGAGTGATGCAGACGTGGAGAAGCAATCTGAAGAGGCGCAAGCTAGGCTGGACATAGATCAGGGACAAGCACCCGACTGAGTGGTACAACTGCCATGAATGTGCATGAGGATAACCACTCACTGGGTGTCTTTTTCTTTTCAATCCTCAGGAAGAGGCAGCCAGAATTCTCGCCCACCAGCCAGTGTCCGTCGGCACATGTGCAGCTTTGAAAACCCCCAAACTGCAGTGAATGTGTAAGAGAAGCTGCATGACAAACAGTGGTGTCTTTTTTTAACCCATTGCTTTCTCTTTCTCATGACTTTCTCATTTCTGATAATGGGACAAATGTGGTGCATGCCATTAATGATGGAACGCTTACGTGTGTGTCCCATTTTTCACACTGCCTTGACTCTTGCTTGTCCAAATATTCTTCAAAGGACAGTGAATAATTTTTGAAAGAGCTTTTTTGTTTTTCATGGTTGTCACATCAGCATTTTCTTGCAAAATTGCAAAAAAACAAATGAAACAACCCCCTCTCTTTTCTTGTTCATTTTATCTTTCCCACATTTAGCTAATATATTTTCCCCATTCACTGTTTTGCATGGAGTTGAAATGACCCTGTCTTCTTTCAATGACAGCTCTACATTTTCTCTAGTGGCTGCTGCATCTTTGCTGTGCCAAGTTCTTCCTGCAGCCCTGGTTCATGAACTTCAGCTGCACATTAGGAAGGGTTTCACATAACACTGGTTTGGTGGATTTCATGTTTGGAAATACAACATTTATGTTATAGTAACTAGTTGGTAACAGAGAAATTTTGGAAGAAAATTAAAGTAATGAGATGGAAGATTTTAATTATTAGTTTTGAAAGTAGTAATTAAACCCTGTTGATTTTTACTTTCCCATCATATTAAAATAGGTTTATAGCTCAGTAGGTGCTAAAAGGCACAGATCTGGGGCTAATGAAATCTATTTAATAAGTAGGATTATTTTCAAGATGAAAAACATTCATTGTAGTAGAAATATATGTTTTCCAATTGTATGTGTTGTGGTAGAAAGTGGGTCCCAAGTAGATAACTAAAGTTCAAATCAATCTTCTATCACTAGAAGGTTTGAAAGTTGGCCTAGGAAAAGTATAGGAAATTGAACACAGAAGAAACTGATGAGGGAGACTAAAGAAACCAGAGGAAAGCAGTTCTGTCGAAAAGAATGAAGTACACATATTATTAATACAATATGGAAGCGATGAAACAACAATTAGCCAAAATGAAGACAGGTACAACTGTCACTTCAACATTTTACCGGTGTTACCCTCAAATCTGAGCTGAAGAAAAAATTCAAAGCTTATGTTGAGTTTCCTACCCAGACAAAACTTTCAAAGAAGTTGGAGTGAAACAAAGGAATGAAACAAATAATCTAATATTATTTTTGGGATGGCTGGGCCTGTTGATGCATTCCAATCTACTGTAGCATGTTTGCACTATTGTGGGCAATATCAACCTCACACCAGTGCTGAATGTCCCATTGGGAGTCCAAAATATGAAGAACTTTTCCATGCAATTGGCAAAATTGATAAGGTCTAGAATCTGGAGTTGTCACCAAATTTCACCTAAAATAAAACTCTGAGCTTACTTCTTAGGAGAAACATCCCAGAGGAAAACAAAAAGAGTTTCAATG
The DNA here is from genome assembly GCA_029215795.1 of Anniella stebbinsi. NCBI lineage: Eukaryota > Metazoa > Chordata > Lepidosauria > Squamata > Anniellidae > Anniella > Anniella stebbinsi. Next base: position 197,140,996 of record JARDYH010000003.1, read on the forward strand.
AGGCTAGCAAAATTTCTCAAGTCTGGAAAACCAGACTGACTGCTCAAAAATCAAGTTGCATGCCTGAGTTGTATAGCTTAAAATCAAACAAGTTCTCCTATACAGATTTAAAATATAAATGTGATATATTTATAAAATATTTCTGAATGAAATGAATGAAGTACTGGGGAAATTATTGGCAGCCACTAGATTTTCAACATATAATAAAATATCAATTTTAGTCACTGAAACACCATTTAGGAAAACTTCCTACCTGCAACTATAACACAACATTTCTTCTATATAGGGTGTAACCCAGGAGGTACTGCTTCTGAAAAAGGTAAAACATGGTTTGCTAGGAAACAGGTCATGGTGGATTTCATGGGACCCTATTTAGGACTTTTCCTTAATATAATTCCTGCCATTTTTAAATCCAGTAGGGTTTCCCCACCTCAAAGCCTAGGTCTGTTGCAATCAAATTCAATTCTCAAAGCAGCTCTATTAATTAAAAGGGAATATTATGAGAGGATTAGTTCTGTGTGCCTTTTTCAGGTAGGTTTTCTGTTCAATTTTTATATGGATTCAAAAACATGTTCTGTAGCATGAATTGTCTCTCACTGAATGGCCGTGCTGGCTGGGGCATGTTAAAAGTTCTAGCTGACAGTCCCAGACATCCTACAGAACATCTTAGGTCATTTTCTTCCATACTAAGTATTTCTTGCCCACCTAATTCATTGTCCAATTAAAAGCTGGAGCTTGCTGCATTTTCTCATACAGAGAAATTTCCACTACCATGAATTAGAAGTCCTGCTGTTGTTGTCCGGAGTAGTGAGGAGTGGTTCCTAAAGATGTGCTAATTCTCAACAGGACAAGAAAATCAAGGTTTCTTAAAGCTATCATTTCTTAGGATGGGTATTGCTTTGCCTCATTCACAAATTTCCTCATTGGGAGTATGGCATTTTGATCCATGCCTGAACCTACCAGTTCAAATCAGGTCCTGATCAAGGAGCAAAGACCAGATTCTCATACTAAATGTTAAGATATTGAGCAGGCATACGGAGGGCAGAATGACTTTTTAAAGCTTTATTACTGCTGTTAAAAGGTCTAGAATAATAACATACCTGAGAGCACACTTGCACATGAACATACATGAAGCTGCCTTATCCTGACTGCATTGTCCACTCTTGACCAGCATAGCATCTAGGCAGAGATGTTTCCAGCCCTGCTACCTTATATGCTTTTCAATGGAAAGTGCGGAAGTGAACCAGAAACATTCTACATGCAAAGAATGCCTTTTACCACTGAGTTCTCACCCTGTCCCTTCTTGGCTCCTCCCTAGCTCTCCCCAAGGCCTTTCCACACTGAAAAGCACCCCACCTTTTAAACCATATGCTTTAAGTCCATTTTCCCATAGCAATCATGGCCTGCCTCACCTCCATGCTAATATAAGACAGATCACTGAGCCATTCATTTTCTTAGCACCAATAGGGCTACTCATTGTGCCTCACTTTTGAGGTCTCCAAAGAAATTAGATACCTAGTTGTGGCATGTTTTAAAGAAGCCCTGAGCATCCAAAGCTGCCACTAAAACTAGGAGGAGTAAACTCTTCACTTCTGGGACTTGTCAAATGTTTCAAGAAGAGTCCTGCTTAAGGTCATGTGAACACTGTACTTTACTTTGCTTTAATTTGATGTGACATTGATTCTCATTGTTTACCGTGTCTTTGTATCTGATAGCCTCAATGTTCTGTGTGCTTCCATACAATAAGCATACTCTGTTTCTAAAAAAATTGGGTTGTCCCAGGGCAACTGGGCATAGATAGCATTTGCCTTCTGTCCTCCTCCTAGCTTCCCCAAACTTTTGCACTCTTTCACACACACACAAATGTATTGTATATTCACAGGTATCAATGATGTCTGCATCTGTATTTGAATACATTTTTCATCATAGTGATTATTAGAACTCAATTTGTGCAGTCGAATTTGTGCAATTGTATTAAGCATTTATCTAGAGTGGTGGAAAGGAAGGAGAGGAACTCTTCAACCTCCCATGTTTCTAATAGGGGAGGTGGTAACATGAAACATGTCAGATTGGCAGAATTCCAATCTACACATAGTTTGGGCCACAGACATTTTCCATTACTATTTTTACTACTTCCCAAGCAATTCCAATACGTTGTCATGGCAAGTGATACAAGTCAAATGCAAGTCAAATGCACACCATAAATGTTGCAGACTGCTGATTTGTACTGGATGCCCTAAAACTGTATTAACATACCCCTTAATTTTAATTTTGTATTGCATGATAACGAAGTCATTGAATGTCTCCATCTTATGTTTGTTCTACATCTTTTCAGAAGATACAAGGAATATATCTGAATAGGTTGTCAAGAGTTTATCTGAATTCACTCTAAGGCTGTTGGAAGGAAGTCTCACTGAAATAAATGGGACTTAAGTCCAAGTGAACATTGTTAGGGCTATTTGTGATGATATGAAGAGAATAAGCTAGTATACTGTTGCAAGGCCATCCACTTCACCAATATAGTTAACATTCTGGCATTCACTTTAAAATAGTAATCGTGACTGGCCTGAATTTTTTTGATGCCTAAAAATATAATAAAAGGATAATAAATACTGCCTATGGTAGTGGGAGAGTGTCATGGAACATGATAGCAGTTCTCAAAACAGCCTAAAAGCTTTGATAAGGATGAAATAAATTAACTTTTTGTGATGGAGTCACGTAGCATTAAAACAGATTTAGTATGAATAACAGAAAGCAATTTCTAACATATTGGCCCTATTCAGACACAATGGGGGAATGTAGTTAGGGAAACTATGGAGCGGAGAGAGTTAGCAAAACCACAGCATGTACACCTGTTACATGACCAGGAACTGTGTGGTGTGCATGGCTTACTTACTATTCCCCATGTTGAAGTCAGTTCCTTAGCTTCTCGCCACCAGTTATCCCAGCAACCATCGCACCCAGAAAAAACATGCACTGGCCACTCCATCCACCGCTATGCCACAGCATCCCTAGAGTCCAGCCATCATGCTTAGAGCATCACCGGAAGTGGCACATACTCTAGGTGGCCTACTCTACGGTCACCATGTTTTCATGTGGAACGGCCATTTTAAACCATGGGGAGTGCAACAGATGACACAGTAAGCCACCCCAGGGCCCCCTAACCTCACTGCAGGGATGGTACCCGAGGTGGTTCATTAGCCATTGCTGTCAGATTTTTCTCCCCCCACATGACACATAAAGCCACCATGGTTCGCTTCCCAACACAAATCACAGTGGCTTAGCATTGTGAACAGGCTCATAAAGTCATTTGGGCCATAGAATAAATTGTCCAGAGAAATTGTAGTATCTTTTCCTTTGAAGCTTTTTCAAAATATCACATTAACATCAATCAAAGATGGTTTAGGTCTAGTGATTAGGCTGATCATATGAAAAGGAGGACAGGGCTCATGTAACTTTAACTGTTGTAGAGAAAAGGGAATTTCAGCCAGTGTCATTTGTATGCAGTTAGTTCCTGGTGAAATTCCCTCTTCATCACAACAGTTAAAGTTGCAGGCACTATACTAGAGTGACCATATAAAAAAGAAGGCAGGGCCCCTGCAACTTTAACTGTTGTGATGAATTTCACCAGGAACTAATTGCATACAAATGACACTGGCTGAAATTCCCTTTTCTCTACAACAGTTAAAGTTACATGAGTCCTGTCCTCCTTTTCATATGGTCAGCCTACTAGTGATATGAGTGAAGTGAACATGAGTGAAGTGAACACTTCCTTTTACAGTTTAGTTTTAAAAACAAAAAAAGGATGATTCTATATCAGCTAGGATTCTGTATCAGATAATTGCCTGACAGGTGTGAGAGAGGAAACACATCATAAAAACTTGAATGGCACTTAGAAGTATGACGTGGATGGCACTTGGAAATATATACATCAATGTTGTAATGATGGGAAACCAATAACAATAACTTCAGCTATTTATATTTCAAGACCTAATCTAATGCAATTCAGAATCTAATGATTTTGAATTGCATCTGCCAGAACTTTAATGAAAGGTGTCAGCATTGATTCGAAACTGTGTGGTGCTGTGAGAGACCTTTGAAACCAAAGTAGCTATGAGCACCCAAATGATTCCTAACATGTTCAGTTCCTGCCCACCCTTATGATCAAGTCTTTTGGCATTAAGAAGAAGAGCTGCTGTAATTAAAAACAAAAACACACCGAAGTGGAACCACTGATATGAGTCAACCAGTATTTAACTAGTGTGGTGTGCTGTATCATGAAAATACTATAAACATGTAAATGAATATACGTATGCACCCAAGAGGGGTCAAATTTCATCTAAATAAAAACAAAACACTGACTGGGTTCAGACGACACAATAGTCCACGGCTGATTAAATACTCAATGGTTGATTAAATAGTCCACCATTGATTATTGTGTCATCTGTTGATCATTTTCCACACAATGGTTGGTTATTTAACAGACTATCTGCTCAACCGTTAATTATTGTGTTGTGTGGCAGGCTCCATTGACTATTTCACGTGCCTACAAAGTCGTGAGACAAGAGCGGCAGAAACCCCTGCCACTCTTGCCCAATGGGGCTCTGTAGGCAGGTGTCATTCATCTCGGGAAGTGTGTGGGGAGCTGCCCATAGTGCAGCTCCCCACGCATTTCTTTAGATGTGCACAAATGGAGATCAGGGCGGAGAGGTGTAAGGATCTCTCCTTCAGCTGCAACATCAAACCATGGGAGAAATCCACCCCCTCCACCCCGATATCCATTTGGATATTAGGGAGGATGGGTGTATGGATCTGTCATGTCTCTGAAACATCAAACTGCGGATAGATTTCTCCTGCTGTTTGACGTTACAGCCGCAGGACAGATCCATACATCCCCTGGCCTGATATCCGAAGCCCATTTGTGGATACTGCTAGGGCGCGGAGGGTGACACTCACTGTCTCCCTCTGCACCCTGCCGATATCTACAAATGGATAGCCTGCATGGGGGAGGGAGACGCTCACCTGACACTATCAAGGTCAGCTTCCGGTAAGTGTATCCTTCTGCCACACCACTCAGAGTGTCTCCCTTCCCCCCTCCCCTTTGGCAGAGCAGAGGCAGATGCTCACCTGATGCTATCAGCAGGGACGGGACGTACACACAAGTATCGGCAGGGATGGGACATGCACATGGTGCCCCACCCAGGGACAGGATGCACTGGTTCCCATGAGAATCCTCCTTTGTGTCGGGTCACCACACCATTGGAACAGGAGGAGAGCGTGGCTCCAGGTACTGACAGTGGGGGGACCAGCATGAAGGAGGATTCTCATGGGAACCAGCACTGCTATTTCGTGGGGAGGACAGAGAAGGGGTTGGGGTGGGCAGTAGTCAACCCTGTGCTAATAGTCAACTCCATGGATGACTATTTAGGGGGGTACTCAAGACAACATAATAGTCATCCATTGAGTTAAGTATTAGCAGAGGGTGACCATTGTGTCATCTGAACGTGGCCACTATCTCTTACTCAGTTCACCCCTAGTATTGTAGAGTAAAATGAATATGTTGTTGCCATGTTTCTCTGCCCCCCCTACTGCCAGCATTTCACTGGGTGAAATAGATTTGGGATAGGGAAACTCAGAGCATATGGCATCATGTAATGTGCTTTGCTTTAATACCATCACAGGGAAAAAGGAGGAAGAATTGCCAGGCTTCTGTTTTTGGTTGCAGATGCAAAGTTTCTGTAACGTGTTCCTCTACCCACAGCATCTGAATCCAACAGAGAATAATTGGGCTTCACTTAACAAACAGCAAGAAGTGTCAGATTAAAGATGGTGTGCTCGTTGCTTCTCATTGTAGTTGCTTCTGAGAGGAGCCAATATGATGGAACCCATCTGAGGAATTCGCTAGGACAGTTTTGTTATTGCTGCCTACGTGTGCCTAATGTAAATGCAAATAAACTCATCTTTATTTTATTCTTAGTTCTAACGGCAAGTCTGTGTCATGGTCTGAACCAGGTGGAAGAGAAGTTCCCAAGGGGCAACATATGTGGCACAGACTCTCAGTGCATGTGAAGAGCAAGGAGCCGGGATGCAATCAGACTGCTGTGATCAAGCCCCTAACTAAAAGCTACCCTGGCCAAGGCAAGAGCCTGACTTTTTCAGACATCAGCAGTAAGACTCTGTATAATGTGGTGGAGGAAGAAGAAAGCGAGCCAGTCCGCTTCGGCCAATGGAATAGCCCTTCCACAGTTGTGCAGAGGCGAGTGGTGGTGACACCTCCACTGCAGGCGACAGCAGAGGAAACCCACCTGTTCTTGCCTGAGCAGAGCCCCAAAGCACCACCACCACCACCACCACCACCACCACAGAGATCCATTATGGAGCAGCTGCAAGGCGTGGTCAACAAATTTGCCACTGGCATTCCTGACTTCAACTCTGTGATCCCTGTGCCTGCAGCAGGCAATGGAGTAAGGCCTATCTATCATCCTCCATTGACGCAGCAGCAGGTGCTGCCACTTCCAATGGGCACGTTCAATAAAGAGCCAGTTTCGCCCCCAGCTGAGGAAGAAGAGGAGGGGGAGGAAGAAGAAGAAGAAGAAGAAGAAGAAGAAGAAGAAAGTGAAAAGTTTAAGCTCATCCAAGAGTATGTGTACGAGAGGCCAGGGAACCTAGAGGAGGATGAAGATGAGGAAGAGGAGCAGGCAACCAGCAAACTAACTCTCGAGGACTCGCCTGCGCTGACGCCTCCATCTCCTTTTCGAGATTCGGTGGCTTCAGGCAGTTCTGTGCCCAGCTCCCCTGTGTCAGAATCAGTGCTTTGCACACCTCCCAATGCAACCTATGCCTCTGTTGTCCTGAGGGATTATAAGCAAAGCTCATCCACCTTGTAGGACAGAGGACAGTTGTGATGAAAGTGAATGGACAATGTCTCTTCTGTCAGCTTTCATCCGGTGGGGAGAGCCAGCACAAGCCATCAGAAGGCGAAAGAAGGCGAACAAAGGTGGTGGTGTGTATATGATGGTAGGGAGGGGGTAAATTTGTATCCTGCACTAAATCCATTAGAGGGCTCCAGTTCTTTATTTGTTGTGTTTTTTTAAAAAAAGAAAAATATTGTATTGTATTCAAAGTATTGTATTCTGAGAAGACAATAGGAATCTTGACAAAAGCACAAACCCCATATACAACTTCTATAGCAAAAAGAAAAATTAAAAAGATAACAAAGTACACAGTGTTCACACACACACACACAGTCACACACTCTCTTGGCAACACTTGAATATGGCTCTGCGTAACACAACCACAGAGAAGAACATTAGCACATATCATGGCTGTGCGTCGTCATTAAATGCAGCAGACTCTAATGCAGCAACATTCGCTTTGGAAAGAAGGAAGTGGGGAGGAAGGAAGGAAGGAAGGAAGGAGGAAGAGTTCTCTGTGCACTGTACACTGTACACCTAGGTATATCTTTTGTTATGCTTTCTTAGGTGGGAATATCAAATTGTCTTCTGACATTTGTGTTGGAGAAGCCAAAACAGCATGTCAGCATATAGTTCATCTGGAATGTTTAGAACATCTCAGTGAGATTCCCCCCCACCCCCGTGCTGATTTTAAAAGGGCCAAAATAAACACAACAAAGACACAAAAAGTCTGCTGATAAGAACAGAGGCCAAAGCCCTGTAGTACTTAACTTTAGATTTGCCCTTTTGTATAAGATTGCAAGCCAGGTGACTATACTGTTAACACAACATTCCCTGTAGCAAAACAATATTTACCAACTCAACTTTCATAATCTGATGCATTTGCCATGTGGTTACATTGTTTGTTTGTGTTACTATGGAAACAGCTACATATAAAATAATTATATATTTTGAGCAACAATTGCTACTTACAAGCAAAAAGCAGTTCTTAATCGTGGCTCATTAGATTCCTGGTAGAAGCAAGAGGGTGTGTGTGTGTGTGTGTGTGTGTGTGTGTGTGTTTGTTTGTGTGTGTGTGTGTAACTGTATAGAACATGTGATATGTAACATCTAATAACTGCCACTGGATGATTGTCCTTCAAGTATATTATTGATATTTTTATGTTTCAGTTATGTTTTATATTGCATTGTATAAAAGTATAATATAGATCTTTGAAGGTTTGTACGCTGTGCTGAAATTTTTTAATAAGCTGCGCCTTCCCTTGTAATAGGGTGCTTGATTTTGCTGATATTTTTGCCACGTGGAATTATGCTGTTGAGAATAACCTGTGCTCTAATAATTTGTTATTTCATGTATTTTAAACAAATGTGATTAATAAAGGATGCATCTCTTTTAGTAATCTTGCACATGCCAGTATTAAAACTGTAAATGCAGAGTTGGAAAAAGTATTTGACCCATTTCTACTTAACTTCATAACATTTAAAGTTTTTTTTTTCCATAGCAAAGCTCTCTCTTCAGTGCTTCATACATGGCCCTTCACCTGATTCTGTCTTGCCACTGCCAGTTTTCCTCTCATGCTCCTTTATGTCTCCCTCAATTTCAGTCTTTTGTCCTTCCCCAATTTCCTTTCTAATAGTGGAAATCATTTCAATTTTTATCATGCTTCAATAGCCTTTTATCCATTATATTTCTTTCTGCATTCTTCCTCCATTGTTGTCATTGATGGAAGAGGGAGCTAAACTGAAATCAAATCGTTAGAGAATGTGCCATATGAAAACATCGAGTTGTCTTCAGAGAAGGGTGAGTGTACAGATACTTCTGCAAGGGGACATTTCTGTCCATTCCTCCCCACTGCAGTCTCCTGGGCCCCCTGAAAAGCCACTCCTGAGGTGAGTGGTGGAGTGGTGAATTTTGAGCGGCAGGAGCTCATCAATAGAGTGTGTTTGCACTTGCACACACGTATACATCCCAAAGAGCAGCACTGCATAATGTACAAGCCGTTTTATGAGGATTGCAACCTTATGTATAGTTAACTGGGAGCAAATACCACTGAACTCAGTGATGCTTACTTCTCTGACCTCATGGCTTTGACTCGCGAAACACATCGAGCAAGCTGAACTGCAGCTTTTAGCTTTTCATTAGAAAGAAATGCAAACTGTCTTGCAAAGTGCTAGCGTGAAGTACGTATGCCATCCAAGAAATGGAAAAGCGCCCAGCCTCTGCTGAGTTATATTTCTCATTCTCTGACTTCCTACATGCTAATCTGTCACAAACAACCTGAAATAGTAAAATGGGAAAGCCTTGTTTTAACCTAATTCATGGGTCTGAGCAAGGATGGTCGGCCAATTACCCTGCTGCTCTAGCAGATAACATCATTGCTCCTCCTCTAAAAATAGTCCTGGAGCTGAGCTCCTGCATGTCCCTCCTCCACTACACCACTGCCTGAGGGACAGGGAGCACAGGGGCTACAGTAGGAAGGGGATATAAGCTGAAATCAGGCAGAGGTCCTTTCCTCTGATTCGCAATTCCACCCTCCGACAGCAGCTTCCTCAGTGTGCTCTACGGGTGCCAAGTGTTGATGGGCTACTTGAAGATCCCTGCCTCCCTCTCCTTATGGTTCTTGTTCCCTTTAAAGAGAGGAGGCTTTCAAATAGAAGGCTATCTTCTGTAAAGAAGAATACTGCCCCCACCCGGTCAAAACTAGGATCTTACATTATGACTGGAAAAATATAAAGCAGTGTAGAGTATTGGGGTGCTTGTGGCATTCTGCCCATAGGAGGCCAACTGCCATGTTCTGGGGCTGTCTAAATGCTTGGAAAGTCCTGGGGTGGGTGTGCAGTGGCACGGTGTTGAGAATAGAACATAGTAGTAATCACACACACACACACCGGGACTTTTCGTCGAAGTTGCGGAGAAAAAAAGCCAGGCACTTACCCTGACTTTTTTCTCTGGAGCAAAGCAAAGACACGCAAGACAACATCAAAACAGCCCCTAAGCCTCACTCTGGAGTCGCAGCAGAGGCATGGCTAGGCAGTGCCTGGTGGAAGGTGATCTGCACTTGGTCGTCTTACACCAGGAAGAGGACGGGGGCGGCTCCAGTCCCCGGATGGCCATCCAGAAGCCCTGCACTCCCTCCTCGGCATCAAAATTACCTGATGCCACCCCGGGGGAAGGGACCACAGGGTTTCTGAGGGACACGACACCAATTCGATGCCATGAAGACACCCCCCTGGGTAGCTGAAGGTACTCAGCTGTCATTGAGCTCAGAAAGTGGGAGCAAGGTTGAAGCAACTTGCTCCTGCCCATGCAAAGTGTCTCTTACCAGTTTGGTCCAATTCCCTCCACCCATCCCCGTTGCAATCCCTACACCCCACCTCCACACCTATGTACAAGACGTTACAGTAGTCTGCCTTGAGGCTGTACATCCAACAGAAATACTGTTTGGGTACAATCCTATGGGGATTGCCATAATCTTCCCAACTCGGAGGCTTGCAGACATCAAATGCAGAGTGGCAGGAGCAATCTATGCTTCCCTGCTCTCCTGCTCTGCATTTCAACTAGACTGGCTTTTTCGCCCATCTAGCTGAAATTTCAGGGAAGGGGAGGGAATGAAGCTTGAGTGGATTCTTTGTAAGCTCACCTCCCATGTCCCCTCTCTTCCCTGCCATGGGTACGCCCCCTTTACCTTACCTCCAAGGTCATTTTTGCAACCTCGGAGAGGCAGCTGGCGCAGTTCTCTCTCTGCTGCCTGAGAGGGGGAGGAGTGGGGAGCTCAGGCTCCTGGGTCTAAGATCAGAGCGCTGATTCCAACCTCAGATCCAAGAATCTGAACTATCCTATCCCCCCTGACCCCTAATTCTGTCTAGGGATGATAGGCTTGCTAACTCTGTGTATTAAAATCAATCCAAGAAGAACAGTTGAAAAAGACCATGTCTTGGTTTATATATGGTCTTTACAATTTACTACATTTATTTTGATATAGTCTGTCCTCAGTTATTGCTCAGCCGCTGCAAACAGAGTAAGTGTAAACATAAAAGATAAAATACAATAATAAACAAATAATAGGTGAGAACCGACACCACATGAGCAGACTTCCGCTCATGCATTGGAGCTTTCCTTCCCCCTCTTCCCCCTCTGCACCCCCCCTCCATACTCCATTCTTCTTTGCAGGGTCCCCCTATCCACTGAAGCAGATGGGGGGGGGGGCTGGAAGAGAAAAGGGGCATTGCTCCCTCCCTCCACATTCCTCTGACAGAAGTCCTTCCGTTGGCAGGAGGCACTAATTGGATATATCTCAGTATATAATGGTTACCTTTGTTAAATTACGTAATTTCTGTCAGCTAGGTAACACATTCACATAATACTTCTCCTGGGTGTCATATAAATGTCATTGTATAGTATATAATCACATAAGTTGTTTAATTGATCTCTCTCCACAAATACAGAGGCATTGCTTGATCAGAACCTTCCAGTAAACCCCCCGAGAGCATCGTTTGAAATCGGATAATTGTATTACTGGTATGAATTATGCACAATCAGTAGTGCAAAATATGTGGAACAAGAGCATCATCTACCCACACCTACTTAAAGGTGGCAACTTATATTCTGACCTGGCCAGTCTCAACATAATAAGCACTCATTTCACATAAATACTCATGAGTAACGTTTTTACTGATGCTCCATATATTAACTTTTTAGTCTGTAACGGCTGAATTTGGAAAGGCAATACATAGCTACTAATGTCTATCCAAAAGGCAAGAGCTCACCAAATATGTGGTTGTACAAACGTTTAAGATTTCTGTAAAAGTTTTCTTTGGGCTCTATCATATGATTCATTAAAATTGTCTTCATACTACTGTCTAATAAGTATTTTATATTTCTTATGAAGGAAGATTTTAATTTTTAATCCATGAGTTTATCATTATTTCAAATGCAATCTGCATATCTGGGAAAAATATCATTCCGGGACTCTGGTCCCTCTGCATTTTTGACTTCTGCTCTTAGGGGTTGATTCACACATGCATCTACATTGTTAATATTTCACCACCAGGTGACTTATAGTTCAAGCCCTCTGCACATGCTCCCTGAGCTACACAAGGCACTTTTCTGTGTCTCTGTCCATGCAACTGAAATTTCTGTGTAAACACCGTGTGCGTGTGTGTGTGCGTGCGTGTGTGGCTGAGTGTGTGGGTCCTTCCTGCCTGGTGACATAGCACCAGGTTGGCCCCTGGTGGGGCATAATCACATCCCACTGCACATAGGATAGAACCACAGATATTCCCATGTGACTTGCTGGGTGAGAGAAGTCTTAGCTCAGCCTTCGCCAACCTGGTGCCTTCCAGATGTTTTGGACTATATTTCCCAGCATTCCTGACTTTTGATTATGCTGGCTGGAGTTGATGGGAATTGATATTCAAAAGATCTGGAGGACACCGGGCTGGGGAAGGATGACTACTTAGCTCAATGTGTAAAACTTCCTCTGCCATGCATATTTTCACCTCAGAGACTTTGAGGACTCCCTTTTGCATACCAAGTCCTGCCTAAAATCTCCACCACAGGGATTTATCACAAAGTTGCTTCTCTGCCACCAGACCTGCATTAGGATCACCTTTGGAAAATGATTTAGGAAAGTTCTCCCTGTGTCAGGGGCAGGCAACGTGGCACCTGTGGACAACAGTGCACCCTCCCATACCTTTCTTGGCACCTGCTAAGGTGCCCTAACTTCTCCAACTTTTTATTTTATTATTTATTTATTTAAAACATTTCTTGGCTGCCTTTCAGGGCAGAAGCCCTCACAAGGCGGCTTACAACAATAAAATACATAAAAAACAGTTCAACTATTAAAAGCAATAAAAACATTATCACAATAAAAGAGCTATTAAAACAATAAAATCAACAATAAAACTAGCAGGAACAACAGCAGCAGTGATAATCATGGGAAGGCCATGGTGAAATAAAATGCTTTATGGCCTTCTTAAAAGCCTGCAAGGATGGGGCATGGCAGACCTCCGTTAGGGGTTTGTTCCAGAGGCTTGAAACAAACCTTTTACTGTATTTTTTAAATAACAAAGTTTCTCACTGGCAGCTGGGATTGTTTCAAAGCAAAATGCTCGATGCTTCCACCTTCTTTTCCCATGAATGCCTCTGGGGCTCAGATACATTTTTAGGAAATGAAAATGGCAGGTGGCTGCAGTCTGGTGTTTTCATCTGCAACATACTCACTTTGTGGTGGTGCTCAGAACTGTTTCTCAAATTGCCAGATGAGTCCACAGGCCCCAAAAAGTTGCCTACCCCTGCCCTAGGTACAGGTAACCCCGTCTCCAAGGGTGAAGGACCACAGCTTAGTGATAAAGCATGTACTTTGCATGAAGAAGGTCCCAGTTTCAATCCGTGGCATCTCCAGGCAGGACTGTGGAAAATTCCTGCCTGAAACCCTGGAGAGCTATTGCCAATCACTGTCGACAATACTGGACAGATGGACCAATGGACTGACTCAATAGAAGGCAACGTAGAGCCTATCTACACAGTACCTTGGAACGTTTTAAATAGTATTTTAAAACATTCCAAATAGGTGCATTTCAAAACGTCTTAGGCCACAGTAAGGAGTACTCACGTTACAGGAGAAAAATTCTTCAGTCTTCAAATCGGTGTGTGCAGTCTCACACCCTTCTGTCTGTCTCTTTCTGTTTTGTTTTTACAATGAGTTTAGGGCAAGGCATTGTGGGTGTTGTAGTTCACTTGCCCACTTCCTCCTTAGCCCCTCTTTCTTCCCCACCAATCAACAGCTAAGCATTTGGGTGCTGATAAATGAAGCACTGCCCCCACAAATCACAAACGGTAAGGAAGGACACATTATTTTACTTAAAACGATTTATTAAAAGTAAAAACCATTGTATATAGCTGAAGTGAGTTTTAAAAAACCTCAGGTATACAACTTTCAGGGGAGTGCGTCATGTGGCCCAAAGAGTTTTCGTAACCCTTATAAAACGTTACAAAGCTAGTGTGTAGATCGGATCGTAGTGTAGGCTTATGACCTCCACTCTCTGTATGGGGAGGGGAGCTTTCCAACCTCATATGGTACTTACTCCTGACCAGTAACATTACTTGAGCATCTGCTTGAACAACACCGATTTAGAGCATTTAAACACCCCATCCCCCAAAATAAAGATATTGGTAAACATCGAGAGCAACAGCAACTATGAATTTGGAAAAGAACCCCCAAAATAAACATCAATTTTCTATTCTGTCTCTGCATGTACATTTGCTCTATAATTCAGAATTCAGATCTTTACATTAATGTGCCACAAGAAACTGCATTTTTCCAGAATGAGTGGTTTCTAAACCATCACAACACTCCATAGAAGACCAAGGTCACTGCATTAGTTATGACTGACACCGGTGTGAACTAGATCTGAAAGAGCTGTGGTGAGAGCTGGAGAATCAAGTTCCTGGAATTTAGACGCAATTCATTCAGATCTTCTTTTTTTTTTTAATCAGTTGTGGGGAAAGGAAACATTTTAATAAAGGTTGAAAGTACACAAAGGTTTGACTTTGCTCAACTACTTGAGCTGACATATTTGGAAGTATATCTTAACAATCTCTCACAGGATATGTTTAAATAAATGGATCAGTGAAATGATATTTGGCAAGCAGCAGTCTGCAAATCTATGAAAGGAAAGACGCAACCAACCTGCAGCAAGTCTCTCCTAATGAGATATTTAACAGGCACTTTTTTAAATAAAAAAAATCAAAAATGTCATACTGGCAAGTGATGTGTTTTATTATTACATCATCGTCTTCTAGAGAAGAGCCCAGAGACTGTGAGAGCCCAGCTACTTTCACAAATGAGATGTTAAAGAGAGCTCTCTTTGGACAGCTTACAAACTCACTAACAGCAGTTAGTCTAATAAAAAAGGAATGCCTTTTCCATAGCATATCTTGCTCATTGTCTGGATGAAATGACTAACAGAAGTACAAAAACAATCCACACAAACGTTAAAATCTGAGCTGTCATCTGGAGCGACGGATCCAGGAGTACCCCCAAGCTGCGAACACAGTCTTTCAGGGGGGGTGTAAACCCATCCAGAACTGGTTGACACACCTCCAAACCCAGGTTGGGGCCTTTGACGGCGAGCACCTCCGTCTTGTCTGGATTTAGCTTCAGTTTGTTTTTCCTCATCCAGCCCATTACCGCCTCCAAGCATTCATTCAGAGGAGACACACTATCCTTAGCTGACGATGTTGTCACAGGCATAGAGAAATATATTTGGGTGTCGTCAGCGTATTGATAGCACCCCGCCCCATGCCTCCGGATGATCTCTCCCAGCGGTTTCATGTAAATGTTAAACAGCATTGGGGAAAGGATGGCACGTTGTGGTACACCACATAGCAACTCCTTTTTTGAAGAGCAGCTATCCCCAAGCATCACCATCTTGAACCTGCCCGAGAGATAGGATTGGAACCACTGAAGCACAGTGACCCTGATTCCCAATTCCCCCAGGCACTCCAGAAGGATACCATAGTCGATGGTATCGAAAGCCGCTGAAAGGTCCAGGAGTACCAGCAGGGACACACTCCCCCTGTCAATACTAAGGCGTAGATCATCCACTAAGGCGACCAAAGCGGTCTCAACTCCGTATCCTGCCCTGAAGCCGGTTTGAAATGGGTCTAGAAAATCAGTGTCATCCAAGATTGCCTGGAGTTGAAAGGCAACTGCTCTCTCGATCACCTTGCCCCAAAATGGAAGATTTGATACTGGCCTGTAGTTATTAAGATCCAGGGGATCCAGGGAGGGCTTTTTTAGAAGCGGCCTTACCACCGCCTCTTTTAAACATGATGGAAAGCTCCCCTCCCTGAGAGATGCATTAATGATATGTTGTAAATGTGATCTAACTGCATCTCCTCCCTGGACAACCAGCCAAGAGGGACAGGGATCGAGAGGGCAAGTCGTCCTCCTCACACATCCAAGTACCTTGTTCACATCCTCGGTACTCACCAACTGAAACTGATCGAGTGTAATCCTACTCGCGGAGTCACTGGACACTCCACTGTCAGCCTCTGCTATAACAATGGCATCTAAGTCGGCTCTTATCCGAGAGATTTTATCTGAGAAATGATCGTTAAAGGCATCCCAGCGAACTACCGAAGGCTCTAAAATCGGATTCAGGGGAGAAGGTGCCTGGGCTAGACCCCTCACCACCCTGAACAGTTCTGCTGGACGTGAATTCACAGACGCAATGCATGCAGAGAAGAAAGCTTTCTTCGCTGCACGTATTGCCACCCCATAGAAACGAAGATGTTCTCTATGTCGTGTCGGATATAAGTCAAGTTTTCCGCCATCGGCGCTCCAGTCGTCATCCTTTTCGCTTCAACTCCCTGAGTTCTTCTGTATACCAGGGTGCCCTATTAGAAGCGGGCCGGAGAGGACGTTTGGGGGCGATCGTGTCGATAGCCCTAGTTAGGTCTTGATTCCATCTATTGACCAGGGCTTCTACAGGATCGTCGACAATACCAGCCATCGAACCCTCCAAGGCTTTCTGGAATCCAGAAGGATCCATCTGCCTTCGAGGGTGGACCATCTTAATAGGTCCGCCACCCCTGCAGGGGCGGGTGGTAGCCGTGATACTAACCCTGACCAGAAAATGGTCTGTCCATGACAATTCGGAGGTATTCAATACCTCCGCCCACAGATCCGTCTGTTCGGAACTGAAAACAGCATCGAGGGTGTGACCTGCTGAATATGTGGGTCCAGAGATCAATTGGGATAGGCCCATGTTTGTCATGGATGCCATGAACTCCCGAGCTCCACCTGACAAACCAGCCTTGAATGGGATGTTGAAATCGCCCAGGACCAAAAGCGATCACTAGATTAAAGACTAGATGAACCCTTGGTCTGATCCAGCAGGGCTCTTCTTATGTACTCCCACAAAATGGCTGCCATGGTGGTGGTGGGGCTTGACCATTCACAAGAACCTAACAGCAAGGCAAAGCTGGCATCTGAGCTCCAAAACACAAAAACACTCTTTTGAACCCAAATAATGATGGCACTGGAGGGCAGTCGTTCGCTTCTCAGCATACCAGCCTCCCATTTAAGAGAAATAAATTTTTAATTTTAAAAAACCTTAAGAAAGAAAATAAAAACCAAGAGAGGGTGGAAGCCTGGCTGATACCAAGAGAGGCATCTGCAGGTGCCTATGGGCACCACATTCGAAACCCCAACATTAATTCATCCAGTAACATTATATTGTCTGTTCTGACTGTCAATGATTCTCCAATATCTCATGTAAAAAGGGACCATCATATCAAATATCTGATGTAGTCTTTCACACATACGGACATGCACACACACACACACACACACGCATGTTAACTGATACAAAAAGAGGCTTTAAATTATCTGGATCACTAGATTAAAGAGAGAAAAGCTTGGTCTAGTATATGCTTAGTTGATCTTGAATAGAGGTTCAATATGCAGTGTAGCTGAGTCCTGGGCTGCTAACATATGCACACTTAGAATCATAGAATCATAGAGCAGTAGAGTTGGAAGGGGCCTATCAGGCCATCGAGTTCAACCCCCTGCTCAATGCAGGAATCCACCTTAAAGCTTACCTGACAGATGGCTGTCCAGCTGCCTCTTGAATGCCTCCAATGTGGGAGAGCCCACAACCTCCCTAGGTAATTGGTTCCATTGTCATACTGCTCTAACAGTCAGGAAGTTTTTCCTGATGTCTAGCTGGAATCTGGCTTCCTGTAACTTGAGCCCATTATTCCTCATCCTGCACTCTGGGATGATCAAGAAGAGATCCTGGCCGTCCTCTGTGTGACAACCTTTCAAGTATGTGAAGAGTGCTATCATGTCTCCCCTCAATCTTCTCTTCTCCAGGCTAAACATGCCCAGTTCTTTCAGTCTCTCCTCATAGGGATTTGTTTCAATGCCCCTGATCATCCTCATTACCCTCTTCTGAACCCCCTCAAGCTTGTCTAGGAATAACCCCCACTGAACTTAGTGGCACTTAGGAAACATGCCTAAGTTGAGCCTGCATATCAGCATGGCTTCCATAATTGCAAGATAAGTATAAGAATGGCTTATAGTAATGTGTTGTTGCAAAACAAAAGTAATTGTGACAGACTACTGCTAAACTGGGTGACTAGGATGGGACATTTCAATCAAAGGGTTGTATATCCAATGATGTCATCCACTAGTGCAAAATTTGTACCACTTGCAGAAATTCTTCTTATCCTTGCATAAGTGTCACAACCAATACTTTAATTCCACTTGTGCAAGCCGTTGCACAACTCATTGTGCAAGCCATTGCATAAGGCATTGTGCAAGTTGTTCCACAAATCATTGCACAAAGCATTGCACAACTCATTATGACTTCATTAGACTAGGTGTTGCCTGCACTCATTGTTCTAGTTCTGATTGCAGTTGTGCAACCACAATTACAAAAATGCCTATTTTTGTACTAGTGTAACAAGAAACAGACTAGATTGTCCACCTGGCTCCCCACTCACCCCCATTGAGGACCTTGGCTGCAGGCAGCTGCAGTCTGATATCATGATGCCCCAGATAATTTACTAAGCTTCCATGATACATCAGACAATTAGCAGAATGGGACATTTACTGGGACATTGTAAGGTAAACAATGAGCTTCACAGTTGAGCCAGGGTTGGTATGAACCTAGGTTCTCCTGGCTCTAAGTACAACATTGACTCCACAAACAACAGATCATACTTTCCCCATCCCTAGGGTGATGGACAGTGGGAGAGCCACACTTGAATGTCTTTCTGTCACACTGTTGTTAAAGGCATCAGACTCCTGTCAGAAAAAAGTCTTTGAAAGGACTCCCATCATAGAATGCCCAAATTGGCCTTAAAATGCTCATTTTGTCCTAAAAAGGTTGCCTTCACTGTGGTTGTGGCCATATGTCCTCTTTTACAGAGGACAGTCTTCTGTTTAAAGGTGTCCTCTATTTGAAAGGCTGTCCCGTGCAACTCCAGTTTAAAGATAAGGACTCATAAGAAGCAAGAGAAGAGGCCCTGAAGTTGCCCATCAGCAGTGATCACTTGGACAGCAGACTGAACAGGCAAGCACATCGCTCACCTTGTCACAGGCTGCCTCTACAAGAGGCATTTAAAGCTCTTTCAAGGCGCATTAAAAAATTTACCTCTACAAGAACGGAGCGCAAATCGGGCGTAGAGGCGCTTTAAACATCCGATTATGCGCATTATCAAATGCGCGTTAAATAGCGAGTTTTATTTTTCTCCGGCCGTTAAAGCGCATTTTGCCTATGTGAACAAGCGATTCTCCGCATTAACTACTTGTAAAGCGCATTTGAAACAACCAGTGCTCAATTACCTCCTGCATACAAGCATTTACGATAAAGCGCTTCCGCGAATATGCGCATAATCGGCTAACAAGGCGTAAAGCCGAATTCTTGTAGATGAGGCCACAGTCTTATTTCTAAATTTACATCTATACATATAAATTAGAAGGTTCAAATTGTGTGCAAATTTCTGCCATCTTTTTTGGCAATGCATTCTCTCTCTCTCTCTCTCTCTCTCTCTCTCTCTCTCTCTCTCTTTGTGATGCATAAATGGCATCCTATTCACCTCTCATATGTTCCCCCAGAATGCTCGCAGGAAAAACATATTGTTCCTGCTGAGAGTAGCATAAGACTGTGTATAATGAAAAGAGCTGGATAAGACTTTTTTCTTGTCTTTCTTCACCTTAACACAAACAAACCTCAGGCTCACTTCCCAGCTTCTTGCTTCCTCTTGTGCACGTGGGGGGATCTTTCGCAAGTCATGCATTCAAAGTATCTCCAGTGACATTTGTGCTTTCCCAAGGGGTGGTCTTTTGTTACTAGGCCACTAACAGTCAAAAAACAGATTTGCTGGGTTGAAGGCAGCAGAGTTTGGGGCTAGATTGACACTCCTGATAGCGAGACTACATATACATATTATCTCCCCCTCCCAGATCACCCTCCACCCCCCCCCCCAACTCAGCTGGAAAAGATTGGCAGGATTCACAAATCCCCAGGGGAATTAAATGAATAATTCACAGTGGGTTTTTTTTAAAAAAAAGAAGATTGAATTATAATTTATTTACACAGAATACTAGTGTGTTCCTCTCTCCAATATATGAAGACCTCAGTGGTTTATTTCCCCCAATTTTTAAAAAGCTGTGCAAGTGAAGCAAAATGTGAAAAGGATGTTAAATAAGATAAATTGAGTCTGACTCATTCATCATGTGTTAAGGATGAGCTGCTTTCCTCCAGCTGGTTACCCTGCCCCATATCATGTAAGATTCCACACTTCAGCAAATGAAGGGGTGGGCAACGCCCACTTGCAATTTGTGGATTGCAGGATATGGAAAGTTGCAATCTACAAACTGCACAGCACAAAGCCTCAGGGGCTTTTTCATACAATCCACTGGAAGAATTCTAAGAAGCTCAGCTTTCATTCTAATAATAATAATAATAATAATAATAATAATATTTCTAGCTGTCATCAACTTTAATGATTTGGTCACAGACATTCCTGGTAGGATGTGAACAGATTGTCCATTTCTGGTGATGCCTCTACTCTAGGCTGACCAGATAAAATCCAGGTCAGGGCTCATGTAACTTTAACAGTTGTAGAGAAAAGGGAATTTCAGCCAGTGTCATTTATATGCAATTAGTTCCTGGTGATATTCCCTCTTCATCGCAACAGTTAAAGGTGCAGGCACTATACTAGAGTGACCATATACAAAAGAAGGCAGGGCCCTTTCAACTTTAACAGTTGTGATGAAGAGGGAATTTCACCAGGAACTAATTGCATACAAATGACACTGGCTGAAATTCCCTTTTCTCTACAACTGTTAAAGTTATATGAGCCCTGACCTGGATTTTATCTGGTCACCCTACTCTACTCACAACGTTATGCTATATTTAAAGGGTTAGTACAACACACAAATGCAAGTATTTACATTTGACAAGTGTTGCTCTTTATTACTTGTGAAGGACACAATGCAAAGAGCATAAAAAAGAAAAGAGGCTATTACAGAGGGGAAAAGATGACCATGGTGTTTTTCTCCAAAGGGCTCTATGGCGGAAATCCTCATAAGCGCTTCAGGTGCAAATGGCAAACTTTTCCCTATATATCCTTATCTGTCTGTTGGCAGATATTAGATATGCTGAAGTGAAGCCTCAGATTAGGGAACCAGTTAAGTCCGTTTTACTAACATCTCTCTGATATTTTATCTTTGTGGTAGCTGTTAAAGCTATCACAGATTTTCAGAAGAAATGGGTCTCTCTCTTTTTTTTCTCCACAAAAGGATTTTCAGTTCACTGTCTTTCCCAACTCAGATATCCCAAAATATCTGGATTCAAGCTGATTTAAGATGTGCCCTAAATTAGGCTGACCATATGAAAAGGAGGACAGGGCTCATGTAACTTTAACAGTTGTAGAGAAAAGGGAATTTCAGCCAGTGTCATTTGTATGCAATTAGTTCCTGGTGAAATTCCCTCTTCATCACAACAGTTAAAGTTGCAGGGGCCCTGCCTTCTTTTGTATATGGTCACTCTAGTATAGTGCCTGCAACTTTAACTGTTGTGATGAAGAGGGAATTTCACCAGGGACTAATTGCATACAAATGACACTGGCTGAAATTCCCTTTTCTCTACAACTGTTAAAGTTACATGAGCCCTGTCCTCCTTTCCATATGGTCAGCCTACCTAAGTACTAGGGATGTGCATGGCCGAAATTATTGTATCGTTATCAGAAATTCCAATATAATTTTTTGGGGGGTTCGATCATATCGGGGATACCCGGATTTGATCGGATACGATATCCGATAAATATCAGAAGTTCCGATAACGATAACAGTGTTTTCCCCATGGAAAAACACTGGGCCGGCACTCCCTCCCTCCTCCCACTTGCACTCCCTCCCCCCACTCGTGATCCTTACCTGTTGCCGCTGCCGCTGCTTCATACTACTGCTA
The DNA here is from genome assembly GCA_029215795.1 of Anniella stebbinsi. Classification (NCBI taxonomy): domain Eukaryota; kingdom Metazoa; phylum Chordata; class Lepidosauria; order Squamata; family Anniellidae; genus Anniella; species Anniella stebbinsi. The sequence goes on from JARDYH010000003.1 coordinate 197,162,898, forward strand.
AACAGGCTTTCCGGCCTGTTCGTCAGTACAGAGAAGCACCGAGTGATGTCGTCATCACTCGGCGCAGCTCTGTACTGACGAACAGGTCGGAAAGCCTGTTTAGCAGTAGTACAGGGGGGTGGGGGCAGCAGCGGCGGATGGCAGCGGGGAAGGCCGCAGGTAAGGAGCATGAGGGGGAGGGGTCCCCTTTACCTGGGCCTTCTCCGCTGCCATCCGCTGCTCCGGACTTCTGAGAACTAGGCTTTGCGGCCTAGTTCTCAGTAGAGCTACGATCCTCCGGGTGATGTCATCACCCGGTGCATCGTTGCTTTACTGAGAATTAAGCCACAAAGCCTAGTTCTCAGTAGTCTGGAGCAGCAGACGGCAGTGGACAGCAGCAGGGAAGGCCCAGGTAAGGAACGTGAGTGTGAGGGGGAGGGAGGGCTGGTCCTAAAATGGTGGTCCGCATATCCGATACGTCCAATAGATATCGGACATATTGATTTTGGATCCGATCAGATAGGGCCTCCAGGAATATGTATCGTTATCGTTAATCGGTTGTCTGATAATGACCTTATTGGATCTTTATTGGACATCGGAACAATACAATACACATCCCTACTAAGTACCCTTGGAGTAAAGACAGAAAAGCATTTTAAAGGTGGATAGAAACGGTTTTTCAACATGATATTTGTCCCTGAAAACACATGCTGTTGGTCTAGTTCAAATGATACGTTTTCTAAGACATAATAGCTCTGCGACAAACTACATGTTTTGCATGCAGATAATCCCAGGTTGGGATGTCTACTCAAGAAGTAAGACCCACTGAGCATATGTGTGGGAATGTATGAATCTCCAGATGCTGTTGAACTGCAACTCCTATCTTCCCTCACTATTGGTTATGCTGGATAGGGCTGATGGGAATTGAAGTCCAAAAGTATCCAGAAGACCACACATTTCCCATTTCTGGAGGATAAGTATCTAAAGTTCTATGCAAGACTTCAAAAAAATATTTCTCAAAAATTCTTTGGAAGTTGAAAGTGCAAGTAAAAAGAGTCAAATCTCCCCAGAACACTTGTGGGGTTATTCAAAACTACAATAATAGAACCTCAGCTAAAATGTATACCACAGGGCAGGAAAGCTACCATCAAGTCCAGGAGGTCAACAGCAGCATGGTTAATGGGCCATGTCAAGGAAGCTATTAGAAAAAAGAGGAAAAACAGAACTCCTGCCCAAAAGAGGAGAACAAAAAGAAACAGAAACTCACACAAAAGAAATGCAAGTAATCAATAAGGGGTATCGCCCCACCCCAAAAGGGATTTTGAGGAGCACATTGCTACATCAGAAGCAAGAAACCAGCTACGAATGTAGTTTGACTGTTGGATAACAAGGATGTTAAAGGAGTACCACAGGAAAATAAAGAGAGTACAGGGAAGCTGATAAATTATTTGTACCTGTTTTCGTTGCAGAAAATGTAGGGAAGATATCCATGCCTGACTGTTATTTTCAGGAAGGGAGCCTGAGGTTCTGAGACAAATCGAGGTGACAAGAGTTCAAAACATTAGTGACAAACTGAAATCAAACAAATCACCAAATTCACATGGCATTCATCCAAGTGTTCTCAAAGAACACAAATGTGAAAATGCGGATCTTCTAACAAAAAGATGTAATACGTCTCTAAAATTAGCCACTGTACCAGAAAACTGGAAAGTGGCCAATGTAATGCTATTTTTAAAAAAAAGGAATCCAGGAAATGAGAGGCTGATTAATTTAATATATCTTCTGGATAAATTGGTGGAAAGCATTAATAAAAATTAAAATTATTAAGCATATAAAAGGACACATCCTGCTGACAAAGAATCAACATGGCTTCTGCTAAGGTAGGTCCTGTCTCACTAAGCTTTTAGAGCTCTTTAACAGTGTCAACAAGCATGCGGTATAGGGCTGATCTGGTAGAAACTGCTGGACTTTCAAAAGACTTTTGACAATGGTCCTCATCAATCAATGTCTCCAGAGCAAACTTAACAGTTATGGAATAAAAGAAGAGGTCTACTTATGGACTGGTAGCTGGAAGCAAAGGGAAGGAATAAATCGGCAATTCACACAATGGAGAGATGTAAACAGTGAGGTCCCCAAGGATCTGTATTTTGACCTGTGCTTTTTTTTTTAGTTATTCAAGAACAATCTGGAGGTAGGAGTGAGCAGTGAGGTGGCCAAAGTTGCTGATGACAACACAATATTTACAGTGACAAAACCACAAGCACTGTGTCTTGCTTGTGAGTCCCTGATTGACAGCTGGTTGGAAACAGAGTGCTGGACTAGATGGACCCTTGGTCTGATCCAGCATGGCTCTTCTTATAGTGAGGGAATGTGTATTAAAATGACAAATGTAGTTTAATTTCAACAAATGTAAAGTCGTGCACATTGGGGCCAAAAAGCCTATCTGCAAATATATGCTGAAGAGCTCTGAGCAGCAGTCACTTAACAAGGAAGGGATCTGGTGATGGTGGTGGAGGAGGATAGCTCTATGAAAACATTGATAGAGTGTGCAGTGTGCATTTATCCAGTGTAAAAAACAGGCAAAGTCTATGTTGGGGATAAGTAGGAAAGGAATTTGAAATAAAATTGTGAATTGCATAATGCTTTTATACAAACCACATTTGGAATACTCGGTACAATTCTGATCACCACATCTCAAAAAGGATAATGTAGATCTGGAAAAGGGAGAAAGAGCATTCATTCTGCAAAGGTGGATTCCTGTAACAACTCAAACTCACTAGTCTCAAGGCATCTCTGAGAAGCTCCTTGTCCATTTCTAAAATCACAGAGTCATCCACATGCCCATGTGATTGCAAGTGCCTCTTTTTTTAATCTATGCAAAGCACTTTTTTTGCAACTGACATTGTCCTTCCAGCAAAGGCAATTGGATGAAATTGGCCATCATCTTGTTTCTGTTGCTCCCCATATCTAGGATGAGGCATCTACTGAAATGATAGTACATTCATTGGATCAAACATCACTAGAACAGGTGGAGTGGTCAGAGCCTTTTTGGTCTCCCAGAAGGCTTGTTCATGACTTGGGTCCCAGACAAACTCATTGTTCGATTTCAATAGTTCATTCAGTGGGCTTGTAAGATTTGAGAGATGAGGTAGGAAGTGTTCCAGGAAATTTACCATTTCGAGAGAGAGAGAGAGAGAGATGAGAGAGAGAGAGAGAGAGAGAGAGAGAGAGAGATGATAGATGATAGATAGATAGATAGATAGATAGATAGATAGATAGATAGATAGATAGAGATAGATGAGCTTTTCAGAGTTGTCCGGGGGCTATTATATGCTGGCCCCAACGATGTGGTAAACCATCTGAGGCCCGCTGTACTGAATTTGCTAGGCACTTCCAGAATAAAATCTTGGGCATCCGCCAGGACTTAGACTCCAGTGTTATAGCACGTGAATCTAGCGAGGTGTCCAGAGCACAGGCTTGTCCTGTTTTCTTGGATGAGTTTCAGTTGATACAGCTCGAGGATTTTGACAAGGTGCTTGGACAGGTTCGTGCAACCGCCTCTGTATTGGATCCTTGCCCCTCTTGGCTAATAAAAGCTAGCAGAGATGGAACAGCTGGCTGGGCCAGGGAAGTGATCAATGCCTCTCTACGAGAGGGAGTGGTCCCAGATCGTTTGAAGGAGGCGGTAGTGAGACCACTCCTGAAGAAATCTTCCCTAGACCCCGAAAATCTTAATAACTATAGTCCTGTGGCAAATATTCCATTCCTGGGCAAGGTCCTTGAGCGAGTGGTTGCGGGCCAGCTCCAGACATTCTTGGATGAGACTGATTATCTGGTTTCATTTCAGTCCAGCTTCAGGCTTGGTTTTGGCATGGAAACAGCCTTGGTCGCCCTGTATGATGAACTATGTCGGGAGAAAGACGGGGAGTGTGACTCTGTTGATTCTCTTTGATCTTTCAGTGGCTTTCGATGTCATCGACCATGGTATCCTTCTGGGACGACTGGCTGAGTTGGGAGTGGGAGGCACTGCATTGCAGTGGTTCTTCTCCTACTTGGCGGGGCAGCTCCAGAAGGTGGTGCTTGGGGAACATTGCTCACCCCCTGGATTCTCCAGTATGGGGTCCCTCAGGGATCAGTCTTTTCCCCCATGCTGTTCAACGTCTACATGAAACCATTGGGAGCGGTCATCCGGAGTTTTGGAGTGCGTTGTCATCAGTACGCTGATGACACACAACTATATTTCTCCTTTTCATCTTCAGCAGGTGAGGCTGTGGATGTGCTGAACCAGTGCCTGGCTGCGACAATGGACTGGATGAGGGCTAACAAACTGAAACTCAATGCAGTCAAGATTGAGATGCTGTTAGTGGGTGGTTCTGCTGACCGGATGGAGGGTGTTCAACCTGTTCTGGATGGGGTTGCACTCCCCCTGAAGGAGCAGGTTCATAGCTTGGGGGTTCTCCTAGAACCATCTCTGTCACTTGAGGCTCAGGTGGCCTCGGTGGCATGGAGTGCCTTCTACCAATTTTGGTTGGTGGCCCAGCCACGCCCCTATCTGGACAGGGATAACCTGGCTTCAGTTGTCTATGCTCTGGTAATGTCGTGACTCTGGCTAACTCTCTAAAGTTCTTGCTCACGACTTCAGGTACACTGATACACAACAATAACAGTGAGATTTCTTTTATTGTAATCACATGGAGATTCAAAGCATAACGGTTTCATTTCTGCAAACACACACTTGAAGCTGAAGACGGACCACACAGCTTTCAGGTAGAACGGCTTAATGAGAACAGCACTCACTCAGGGACTGACATTTAGAGATTAACTCTAGTCCTTAGAGGGCAGGAGCGGCCACGCTGCACTGGAATCCTCTGGAACATAGAGAGACTCTAGGATTAGGCCTCCTAACAGTAGTATAACGGTCAACTGGCAACTAAATCTTCACTCAGCCTGTCAGGGAACGCTGAGCTGACCACGGAAGCCAGAAGCCAGGGAATGAACCTCTTCGACCTAGGGAGCCTTCCCAATTCACGTAGCTTTAGCTCTGAGGAGGGTCTTCTCACAGGTCTCACACACACACGAGTTTCAGAACAGCAACGATCAGCTTCTGCCTCCCTCTGCCCGTAACTTTGGCTCCATGGAGAGAGACAGCAAGCTATAGAACATGAATCCAGAACAGTAATCTCAAGTCCAAATCTATGAAAAGCCACAGTGCACTTCTCATGGCAAAGTTCTTTAGAAGTAACAAGTCCAAACATTAACAGAACATGTATAGAGTGCATCTCACAATTCCAAATCAGAATAGTAACTCACAGCAGTAGCAGAGCAGCAAGAGGATAGACGAGATAATTCTTAGCAACGGAATTACTCTCAGGACAAAGGCAATATAGTGTGGAGGCTGGGCAATTCTAAGCTATTTTGATAGACAGGGCTTCAGGCTTGTAATCTAAACTCACGTGCCAACAGGGCGGCACGGTTCAACCTCTTCTGATGACGCCACAGTGTGAGGAAGATAGCCCCCACCTTTGCAAAGCATAGTTTAATTCCCAGAGAACGTTCAAGGCCTTCGGCCTACCATTTGAGATAAGCACATACCAGAGAAGCAGAGATACATTTTCTCATGACAAATTGCCAAGTCTTCAGTCCACAATTCACAGGGCCAGCCCTGTGAATTGTCTACGAAGTATCTGACACCTAACAGGTAATTTCTAAATTGGATTACTGCAATGCGCACTACATGGGGCTGCCTTTGAAGACGGTTCAGAAGCTGCAGCTTGTGCAAAATGCTGCAGCCAGATTGATAACAGGAACCAGAAGGTTCGAGTATATAAGACCTACTCTGTCCCACTTGCATTGGCTGCCTATAAGTTTCCAAGCCTGATCCAAGGTGCTGGTTCTAACCTATAAAGCCTTACATGGCTTGGGACCACAATACCTGATGGAACACCTCTCCTGACACGTACCTACTCGTACACTCCGATCTACATCTAAGGTCCTCCTCCGGTTGCCTACTCCAAGGGAAGCACGGAGGTTGGCAACAAGGGAGAGGGCCTTTTCAGTTGTGCCTCCCCAATTATGGAATGATCTCCCCGACGAGGCTCGCCTGGCGCCAACATTGTTATCTTTTCGGTGCCAGGTCAAGACTTTCCTTTTCTCCCAGGCATTTAACAGCATATGATGAGGGTTTTGTGTTGTTGTTGTGCTTTGACCCAGAATTGTTGGTTTAAAGGATATTGTAATTATAACTTGTTTTTATGCTTTATGCTTTTAAATTTTGTACATCGGTGTTTTAAATATTCAATGTTTTTAATTTTTGTAAACCGCCCAGAGAACTTCGGCTATGGGGCGGTATATAAATGGAATAAAATAAATAAATAATAGATAGATAGATAGATAGATAGATAGATAGATAGATAGATTGCCTCCTCCTGCCTGGACCCTAAGATCATCTTCAGGGGTCCTTTTCCGTGAGCCCCTGCCAAAGGAAAGGCCTTCTCTGCTGTGGCACCCCGGCTGTGGAATGAGTTCCCTAGAGAGGTTCGCCTGTCACCTACATTATATTTTAGATGCCAGGTGAAGACCTTTTTATTTTCTCAGCATTTATCAGTTTATTAGTCTAATTTTTAACTTTGCTGTTTTAAATTTGTATTTTAAATTTGTATGAATTTCTGCATTGCTGCTTGATTTTATCCTGCTTGTGCTCTTATATTTTATTTTATGTATGTTTTTATACTGTTGTTGTTTTATATTTTGAATAGTTGTTATGGTTTTAATTTTTGTAAACCGCCCCGAAAACTTTGGCTATTGGGTGGTATAAAAAATACAATCAATCAAGCAATCAATCAATGAATATCTTTGCTTCATTTTGGGGTTGAAAAATTCTCAGTTGTCTGTACTTTGTCCAAGTCCGGGAAGATACCCCCTCCATCCATCACATGCCCCAGGAAATACACATGTTGGACATCAAACATATATTTTCTGTTGAGTGTGACTTTATCCTCTTGGAGCCAGTTGAGGAAACTTGCTGCAGTCAAATATTGTGCTGTTCCATAGCAACCTCTATAACTGTAAGAACACTCTCAGTTCCCAGAAGCAAATGGCTTATTCTCTTTTGGAAATGTTTGGAGGTGACAAAAATCAAAATGCTTGCCATGTTGTATTGTATATATGTGTTTGCTGCATTAAATAGAACCCAGGTAAGTTAGGGTTAATTGTATGGTAGAGAGTGAGAAAAGTGTAGGTGGGGCTTGTCTGTGTGTGGAGGCTGAGTTTATATAAGGGGAGAGCAGACAGTTAGTCAGATGATAAATAGATAGATAGATAGATAGATAGATACCATATTTCATCAAATCTAAGACGCCATCGAATCTAAGTCGCACCTTAATTTCAGAGCCACCAATAGGTAAAAAGCTTTGCGTCGATTCTAAGATGCACCCTGTTTTCAGACATGTTTATATTTTTTAAAAGTGCATCTTAGAATCGAAGAAATATGGTAGGTGGTAGCAGGGCCCAGTCGAGAAAGGAGTGGCGGCAGCGGCAGTGAGGAGGAAAAAGCAGGAAGGGAAGGGAAGGGCGCACAGAGCCGGGCAGAGGCAGTGGCTGCGGCTGCGAGGGCCCGCATGCACCCCCCCCCCAGCGACTTGGCTTCCCCACTCACCTCCATTGCTGCCCTGGTCCTCGCTGCCAGCACTGCTTGCAGCGGCCTCCCAGGAGCAGGTAGTCTCCCTGCTCCACAAGCCGCTTAGGAATGCTGCAACCCGCCCAGTGTTTATCAAGCCTCGGAGGCTCTGCTTGTGCCTTTGCTGCAGCCCCCGCCCTTTCATCCCTGCCAGTCTGGGGAGAGGGGAGGGGAGGGAGGAGGGAGGGAGGGCTGTAAAAAGCTAGGGATTGGGAAATCCCTCTCCCAATCACTGGCTTTTGTTTACAACCCTCCCTCCCCCCCCTCCCCAGGACCAGCAGGGATGAAAGGGCTGCAGCGAAGGCACAAGCAGAGCCTCCGAGGCTCGCTAAACACTGAGCAGGGTGCAGCATTCCTAAGTGGCTTGTGGAGCAGAGAGGGCGTGTCGAGGACTACCTGCCCCTACTTTGGAGTAACACCAGGATTCCAGGCTGGGGAGCCTGCTGCAAGTGGCGCTGGCAGTGAGGACCAGGATGGCAATGGAGGTGAGTGGGGAGGCCGAGTCGCTGGCGGGGGGGGCACATGCGGGCCCTCACTGCCATGGCTGCTGCCTCTGCCCGGCTCTGCACGCCCTTCCCTTCCCTTCCTGCTTGTCGCTTCTTCCTCCTCCCTCACCTGGGCCCTGCTGGACTCACTCTTTCTCTCTCATCCCTTCCTGGGATTTGGCGGTGGCGGCGGCGGCAGGGAAGGTCTGGAAGTAGGCCACGATCCTGCGCGCTGGCGACGAGAACCGGGGTGTGAGGGAGGTGAGTGGGGAGGCCGAGTTGCTGGGGGGGGGCATGCAGAGCCCCTTTGTGAAGGCTCTAAGGGTGGGTGGGTGTAGCTTCAAACCCATTCCAGCGCTGGAGAAAACTGGCGAATCTAAGATGCCATCAATTCTAAGACACACTCCATTTTTACAGAGGTAAATATGGGGGGAAAAGTGTGTCTTAGAATCGAGGAAATACAGTAGATAGGGCCTTAGCAACTGATGATGCTATATCTAGTTAGTGGGGAGGTAGAAGGGGTAGAGTAGACAGGGTAAGACCAAGAACTGAATGATTGATTCTATGATATAACATCTCTTGCATTGAATGAACTTTAATGTGTTTGTTTTTAAAATATCACATATCACATTTTGTTCATCTTTATGAGCTACCAATAGGATTCATATTTCCTGGATATTTCTCCTGTATGTTTTAAGGGAACCAAGTGGTCATATTGGATGTCTCTTTTATACCTGGTGATTATAGAAGCTGAAGCTTCTGGGTCAATGAGGACATGACCCTACAGAGTAAATGAGCAACTATTGTGCATTTGTTGTGCTGTAAACAGATTGTCTGTTAAGATCTTAATAAACCCTTTTCTTCTTTCATCTTTCTTGAAGGAGAAAGTTATAAATGCAGATTACTGTGGGACTCATTGTGTAAAACGTGGATTTTCTGCATTTGTCTGTTATCCAGTCAGCACTTATTGTTCCTTTGAGAGTTGTTTAAGAAAAGGAAGTTATTCGTCTTAGGATGATTTGACAATATAAATGATGTTATTTTGTACTTTTGTTGTCATCACAATTAATCAAGTAGACCAGACTGACATATTCTTTTTCTGTTACAGTTCATCTTAAAAGTTGAGCAACTAGATAGGATATTATCTGTCAATTGAGATTCAGGATTGGCTTCCTCCACGTAGCTACAGTTAATTCCCAGGAAGGCTTAAAAAAAGACCTTAAATACACCCTATGAGGTAAAAAGAAGTAAAAGTATGAGTAAACTACAACCTGCAAAACCCAGTTATAGGGCATGTTAGTCACTCCCCAAACAAAATGGTTTTCTATGTAAGAATAATATATTGCATCAACCCCTGAAGAAATGACTTTTAAGTATCTGTTTCGGCTTCCAACAACAACAAACAAACAAACAAACAAACAAACAAAATGAAATGCCCAGCTCTGGGTCATCAGAAACAACAGCTTCTAGAACAAGATAGTAATGATTTGGTACCACTCCTCACCTCTGGGCTACCCACATTATAAGCCTGTTTCCAGCAATTAAAAAATAACCTTCCGGGTCCGCGTAGCAGGGGAAAAAATTGATCAAAAATGGAACTCAGCGCAACTAATTCCAAAGTGTCCCAAACTACCAAATCTCACATAATATGCTGGACTACTGGGTATAAAACAGTGCTGCTTTCAATTATTGGGGGGGGGGGATTAAAGACCCATTCCAGATAGTAAACATTTAAAATAAATAATCTTAGAATGCTTGGTTCCAAAATAATCCAACGATCAAATTGACATAACTGAACGCTCTATGTGAGAATAATGCAGATCCACACTAATATCACCAAGGAATTAAACCCTGCAGGATCCATTTTTGAAAATTTTGTTTTATTTATTAGTTATTTTGCTTCCACAGTATTCAAAATCGCTGATGCCATGGATGGTGTGGTCTAATGAAAACCATGTTGGCCCAGAATGCATGCATGAGTGTGTTTCTCTCATAAACACTGATAGCCAATTCCACATGCAAATGTTATTGCTGCAGCTCTTCAAACATGCCCAACAGTGTTCAGATGCTTAAGGGCCATTCTTGGCAAATTGCCTCATAATAATGCCCATTAATTTCATGAGATGTGCATTGTTTATTAAACAGCTGCCTCCTAAAGTTAATAATGTTAAAGAGATTTCTTTAGTATTTGCACTCTAATTTTCTCTTCTTTCCCATTCTGGATTTCATTAAACCCCAAATGTTATTGAGTCAATTTAAAAAAAAAAAAACCCACCCTAAATAAATCTGGTGCATTGCTAATGAACTTTGGAATATTTGCATAAACAGAAATCATGAAAGTAGGTAATATTATCTAACCTCTATTTTTCACAAATTATTATATATAACACCAGTGGAGGTTGGTGGCACTGATGTCAGTGATTTTCAAAGGTGTATTTAATATTGATGTTTGAGCATGGGGGATGGGATGTAAAATTGCTTTTTACCAATTAAGAGACTGCAGGTATGTGTTGATATAATATCACTGATTTGAATGAGGAGTAGTGACTTGAAAGCTGCCTGCCCAGAAAAGAAGTTATATTTCACACACAGCTAGGCGAGCAGAAAGAAAAGGTGGAATCACATGCTTTCGTGTTGCAGCAGAAAGAAATTGTTTCATTGAGCTAAGAAAAAGAGGGCAGGGGTGATTCCTTCACTACAGAGAGAGTGAGTCCCATTTCTGAACTAGATTTCCAAGAGATACATCCTCCATGTCCCCACTCAGCTACCTTATGTTCATTGGTTTTCCACAGAGTGTTTTCATTCTGTTCTGCCAGGCAAATAATTGAAACAGCCCATTTCAGAAGTGAAATGAGACCCAAAATAAGTATGGGAAGTTCATGTAGCCAAAAGGCTATTAGTAATGTTTTATTTATGAGCACAAAGCAAGCTTATGAAGGTAAAATACAGAGTTTACGTAGAAAAGGCCCTACAAAATTTAAAACTTCATGAACTTAATCCTCCCCCAAAATATGGTAACATTTTAAAAGACTGAAAAATGTAATAGTGTTAACTGTAAATAAATAAGTGCATACATAAATACTACAATTCCACACATATCTCTATTTGGCTGTATTAGGTTCAATGGAACTTACTTCTAGGTAAGTGTGCATAGGATTACAACAGTCTAAGAGTATTAAGAACATTACTATTGAAAAAGAGAGCTATATATCACATGGAGTGGAGATATGTATATTTTGTTCAAGTTTCAAAAGAGATCATTCTTGAAAAGGATGGACTTGGGTTAAGTAATACCATCCCTCTGCCACTTGCACTCTGTTCCCTTTGATTACCTCATCCGAATTCTTCTACCTGTGTTTATTTTGGTGGCATTAGGAATGCAAGCTAGTGTGGAATTTAATAGGCTTGTAGGGAAAAAGCAAAAGAGGAAAAAAGAAAATAACATTTTACTCCCTCTGAAGGCTCTCCCCTCCAAAAATACCAAGTAATTTCTTTTTCTCCCTTTCAGTACTTGAAAATCAAAAACAACTGTACTATCAAGGTGGGGAGGGAAATGGGTGTCTGTGTGAATGTCTGTGAAGTGTCTCTGTGTGAATAGGTGTGCGTGTGTGAGAGAGAGAGAGGGGGAGGGAGGGAGGGGGAGAGGAGGAGAGGAGGAGGAGGAGAGAGAGAGAGAGAGAGAGAGAGAGAGAGAGAGATTGTGAATAGGGGGAGCATTTGTGGCTTTCAATCACACACCAGGGCTAGATGAGTGATATTAGATCTCAAAAATATTTGTTCAAATTGTTTGTTTATTTAGAATGGCAGGGTACAAATATTAGGAATAAATAAATGGTGAAATACGTTGACTATTTTGTTGTCTTTTCAGTGAGGATTCCAAGCTAAAATGCAAAAAGGCTTGGTGGGTTTATTTATTTGGTTGGTTTGAGGGGGGAGTTAGCATTTCTTTTTAACTGTCTATTTTGACATTTTCCATTTCATTTTGAATCTCACATATTTCAGGAAATTGAACTAGAAATTCTCTAACATAAAATTTTATTTCTTTATAAAATACTTTAAAGCTTTGAGGAACTCTTTCTGTCTGCTCCTGAACAAAATAGTTGTTTGAAATTATGTAATTCGTCTATTAATATTTGTAGAAATCTATCAGCGCTGTAAAAGATATCTAGTAAACCAAACAACCATATTTGGTATTTCTCTTATTAAAGACATTGAGAATGCCTGTCCTCTGTAAAGTCTGTCTGAATGGTATGTGTGAACTTCTCGTCTTAAAGTCACTTCATTGTCTGTGCACTGCAAGTTGTTGCTGGAAAAGGAGATCTAAAAGGATTTGTTCCCCCCCCCCATTGCATTTATGATCTTAAAGTTCATGTGCCTCATTTTCCCCTTTATGTGGTATGAGATGCAGGGGATTCAAAAGATCGCGCCACCTCCAGTGATGCCCTTGGCTCCACCTCTGCTGACTCACCCTCTGCCTGCCCTACCAATCAGATTGCCCACCAGCCGCCACTGTTGGTAAGAGTATTAATACCAATCAGTTGGAACACGCATTTTTTTTAGCACACGGAAACTACAAGCACCAGAAAACTGTTGTAAAGGTAGTTTGGAACACAATGGAATATTGAGGTGGAGATAGTGTAAGCAGGACAGTTTGGGATGTGCATCATGTGATGCACCAATGATAGGGTGACCAGATTTTGGAAACCAAAATCCCAGTCCGCCCCGCCACCCCCCCCAAAACAACCCCCCCCACACCAAGCCACCCCCCACCAAAAAACACCAGCCTGGACATACCGGGTTCTCTTCCTCCGCCGCCTGCACCGGGTCCTCCGCTGCCGCCCCCGCCGGGTCAGCCGCCGCCCCCAGGTCCCCTGCCGCCGCCGGGTCTTCCTCCACCACCGCCAGGTCCTTCGCCGCTGCTGCCAGGCTCGTAAGGCCAGAGGCCGTGCGGAAGAGGCGGGAGAGGGCCAATTACATCACTTCTGGATCCGGCCCTCTCCCGTCTCTTCCGCGTGGCCTCTGGCCTCCTTGGGGCTCCCCAAGGAGGCCAGAAGCCGCGCGGAAGAGGCGGGAAAGGGCCGATTACATCACTTCCGGATCCGGATCCAGCCCTCTCCCATCTCTTCCACGCAGCTTCTGGCCTCACGAGCCCAGCAGCGGCGGCGAAGGACCTGGCGGTGGTGGAGGACCCGGCGGCGGCGGACCCAGCGGCGGCAGCGGCAGAGGAGCCCGGGAAGCGGCCGCCCCAGCAGGTAAGTGCCCCCCCTCGTGCCTCGCGCTCCTTACCTGCAGGGGCGTCTGCTTCCCTCCGGAGCGCGAGGCGCGAGGGGGGGCACTTACCTGCTGGGGCGGCCGCTTCCCGGGCTCCTCCGCCGCCGCCACCGCCGGGTCTACCACCGCTCGTCGCCGCTCGCTGCTACCGCCGCATGACCCCCCGGTTTTCCCCCGCTGCCCCCCGGTTGACCCGGATCAGCCTAGGTTTCCCGGTTAGGACCGGGAAACCCCGGGCGATCTGGACACCCTAACCAATGAGCCATGCATTACAAAAGCCTTCATGTAGAACAGCCCTCAATAATGTGTCTACCTGGTCAGTCTGCTGTCCAGGTGCTCAATGTTGATGAGCAACATCAAATCCTCTGCTGCTCTTCCTTCTCATGGTTCTTGATCTTTACACTGATCTTTCTTGATCTTTAAAAAGAAGATGCCTACAAATAGCAGACTGTCCTCTGTAAAGTAGGACGCATGGCCATGCTAGATGGCCCAATGCGCAGCACAATCCTATACATGCAGAATGGGTATGTGGAGTCTTGGAACTGCATTTCTGATACACCTTCCCTGTGGAGACTGGTGTCTATTGGAGTTGCCTTCCAATGAGAGGGATAGTAAGGAGCACGACAGCCCCACCCAGAGAAAAGGGACTACAGCTTGGGCAGGAGGGAAGGACTCAGGGATGGAGCAGAAGATCCTTTTTATCAGTTTGGAACAGAGGTAACTCGGGCCTAGTCCTATAAAAATTGATGGTAGAAAAAGCCCCTGAATAGGAAGACCTAACACATAGTTTGAAACTGCACAGGCCTACTGTTTAACTGACAAATACAGAAGTCTGAAGAGCTACATTTTTAATCTGGTTCTTCTGTGTGCCATCCTTGAAATGGCTGAAAACCATCCCCATTTTATCTATCCCCATTACATCACCTGCTGTTTGTTAACTGTTCATGTCAGTGCGATTGCTGGAACTCATCAGGGTTAGTACAGGGGTTGCTAATACTGAAGTGCCTTCAGCATTTTGCCTTCAGTCCTAATTATACAGGCGCTGATTTCTAAATCTGTTACAAATGTTTACTCAGAAGTGTTCAATGTTCAGTGGGGTTTATTCCCTATTAAGTGTGTTTAGAATTGCAGCCTTGAGGCATAAATACAGTAAATGCCATATGCAAATTCAAGTAACAAAATCTGACAACAGCTTCAGGATAGTAATCTGGGGCAGAGAAGTGAATGAGTGGGGGAGAAGAAGTCATTCACTGTCATATGGTCCTTTTTTAGTTACTTCCTCATCTTGGGGTTGCAGGGAACAGCCTAGGTAGCCATTTTGAGCAAAGAAGTGAATGGTGAGAAAAGGTTAAATACCCCCAGTCTTCTGCCACTACTCCATTCCAAATCTCCTAACCTGGTTAGCTGCTTTTGTCAGCTTTTTGTCATGTGCCATACCGTGCAGCCCCTTCCTCGGTATAAGGCACTGAATATGTTCAGTGTAGGCAGGTCTGGTGCCGGAGTCCAGCAGGCCATTGACATAGCGCTGCCAGTGCTGCCCCTGCCACACCACCTACCGAAACCTCCCACCCATCCGCTGTCACCAAAGTCCACCCACCAGAGTTGCCCTAGCAAGGGCTTACCATCACTGCTGTCAAAGCCTGCCTACCACCAAAGCCCACCCATCGGCTCTCCAAGCTCCCTGTCCACTAGAGCCCACTGCCCACCTGCCCACAGAAGATGCCCTCCCAAGTCCCCCCACCCACCAGAGATGCCTTCCTTCCCACCACTGTGACAAGGGTTTTATTAAATCAGAGTTCTCAGTTGATCAGGCTGGAATTCCTGAAATCTGATAAGGGTGGAGTTGAAAAGAGCACACACTGTTTAAGGGATGTTTAAAGCAGATGGGATGGGATGCTGCTCAAACCTGAAGGGAAATGCAATGGTTACATTTCACTGTCCTTCCATCCTTCCACACACGTACAATTCAAGCAGGCCAGGCCAGGCCGTAGCCAGGGATGGAGGACAGGAGTTCTAATGTGTGGATTTCATTGTCCTTAGAGTCTGCTGTATCTCCAACTTTCTTCTGGGTCCACAGAGTTGTTATACTTTCCAGGACTGGGGGGGGGGGGGGGCGCTTCCTTTGGGTCTCACACACAATCTCTTGGAAGTGACTCTCTTGGTACTTAGCCAGGGCTAGTTCCCAGGAGTTGTTGCTCTTCGCAGCGCTTATCTTTCAAGGCTGCAGGGCACATCTTGTTATTGTAGCCTCATCATTTGCTCCCGTTTTCCAGAGCCCCCTTCTCATTCTGGGTTTTAGTCAGAATGGTAAAGAACTCTCCAAGGTGCTGAAACTATTTTGAGGCTAGGGTTCAGCACCTTAGATAACCCCTTTAGAGATCTGGCTGGTTCTGATGAAAACCCAGGTTCACAGCCCACCAAAAACTATCTCCTCTCCTTTATTACTATGATTTCTTGTCTTGAGTGATATCTTCATGCATGTCTCCCTCTTGATTCTTATGACCTGTAAGGAGAGAAACCATGCACACAAGCACTTTCACATCTCTAAACGTTACAGAAGGATGTTAGACCAAGTAATTAAAACAAGATAAAGTTTCAGCATTTTGACAGCAAAAAGACAATGTCTTCTGGGAATTAGAAGAGTTCATTTCAAGGACTTGGGGCAAGCATAAATTGAAAGTTAATGGTTACAATTGAGTGGTTCTGGGTAGTTATATAGACAGCAAAGCTAATGTGATAGTAGTCATATAGATAGCAAAATAAGTGATGGTTTGGCCTTCTTATGTAACTACTTTTATCTATTTATCACAAGAGCAGGTGAACATATTATAATCAGTGGAAAGAAATGAACCCAGACCTTTCAAATAAGTATACAACCTAGAAGAACAGAAATCTGTCTGTGACAACACCCAGCCAGCAAGCCAGTTACCTACACAATCATCATTCCCTCTGAGGATTTTTTTACTGGTGGAGGGTAGAAGATGAGCGAGTGCAACTCTTGCTCTTGCTCCTCCTCCTCCTCCTAACCTGGTTGGCCCACTGGCAAAGCAGCACCTGGCCAGCTGAGCCTGGAAGCCCTGCATTGCACAATTACATTTTTTTTAAAACCTATGTTTTAAGTAACAGCAATCTGAACCAATCAGATCTTGCTTCTAAGGTGGATTCAGCCAATGAGGGCACAGGAGCAGTATAAAGACCACTCTGTGCACTCATTAGCTGTGTCCCTCCCAAAGGCAGCATCTTATTGATTCAAGTCGCTGTTACTCAAAATGTACATTAAAATAAAATAAAAACATTTTGAGTGGGGTACCACAGGACCTACCGGCTCAGCCCTGGCACTTCCTTTTGTCAACTTGTTAGGTGAGCAAGGAAGAAGATGGTGCCAGTTGTTGTGGCAGCCTCAGGGGGCAGGGATGGGTCCTTATGTGCCTTTGGGTCCTTGGCAGTTGCCCGCTCATGCCAACCCGATACAAGGCCTTGTTATAGGCTGTTTAAGTGAAGCCCAGCAGCTATAAGTAACATTATGGGTGGAAAAACTGATTCTTCTCTGGTGTTTTTAGTGCTTTTTTAAAAATCGAATTAGCATTCCAGTCCACTTACCATTTGAGTGGTTTACTGTTCAACAGTTAGAAAGCGCCTGGAGGCTGTCTTATTACAGATAAGTGAATAGATGTAGACAGAAAATAGAAGTAATCCAAACAAATCAGCTCCTTGGACTTCAGACTCCAGCTGTGAGTTTTGACAAGATGTTCCTGTTAAAAGGCAAGGGACTTAGTGATTAAAGAGCAGAACCTTTCACTAGCTGGGGTGAACACCTTCATACAGTGTAGCAACATTTTATTAACTTTCATGGCACTTGTCACTTAGCACCATTTCTGTGTGCGATACTTTGCTTTAGGCGAGCACAGGGTGTTCACATTCAAATCGCCCCAAAAGAAGAAGGAATGCATCACCAAAAGAGAGGGCACAGAGTTACAAACTTTGCATGTGTTATTATATATGTTTAAAGGCAACTTTAGAAATAATTGTGATAATCTAAATAGAAACAGAATACATCTCACCATATTAGGAGAAACTGTGAGGGATTAGGCACAGGATGTCAGATTCCACCAAAGACTCCAGATAAGCAAGGAAGAGGCACTCTGTACCAGATCACGAGCATTTTGTCCTTGTCCGTTTTAAAAAAATAAAATGTTCCTGTTGGAGATGGGAGAATAATACTCTCCATGTTCAGAGGCATGCAGTTTGAGCTGCCATAATTTTTAAGAATAAATTTGACCACCCTAACTATGAGGTAGAAAAACATAGGTTCCACATCAACTGCTTGAAGCCTCCGAACTCAAAAGCTTCCAAGATTCCTGTGCCTTGCCAGGTTGACCCCAGCAAGGTAGGAGGAGCAGCAGAGGTGACCTCCCTGTTTTCCATCTTTGGTGATTTCGCTTTTTAGCCTATCTAGCGAGGGCACTTTGGAGGGAGAGGGAAGGAAGATGGAGGAGCCCAGGATATCTTGTATCCTGGGCTCTCTGGTTTCTACCTCTCCCCACCCACGGGAATGCTCCCTATCTTGCTTCAACACAGTTGCTTTTTCGACCTTAGAGGGTAGTCAGTGTGGTATTTTCTGCGCCAGCTGCAAGGAAGCAGGGGATTGGATCTCTGATTCCCCTTCCAAGGTCGGAGCACTGTCCCCAACCTTGGAAGGGCTTTTCCAAGCAATCCTATGATCCATGGCATGCTCTCCTATGGATCATACAATTGCTCTCTAAAGTAATCTTCACTGGTGACACATACACCTTTTCGGTTCATGTGACTTTAACCAATATTACTTTTCATATGTTGATAGATTATTCTAACATGAATTGTAGATTACAAATGTGTTCCTTTGCTACTGCTGTTGCTGCTGCTGATGACGACGAAGATGATAAAAGCAACAACAGAGATAATTTGGTTTCAATACTGCTATACCAGCCTACATCAACTGGCAGAATGCAGGAGCATAAAGAAATTCTAAAGGAGCACAGTTTATATGGGGAGGGGGGGAATAATTTCACATTTCTTTTGCCTGAACAGAGTATTCCTAAAATATTGATGCAATTCCCGTTAAATAATTCACTAAGTACATCCACATGATTCACTAAGTAGGTCCATACTTCTAGAGTCAGCAGAATTATCATTCTCCCTTCGGTGTTGCCCATTCCCCGAGAGTAATTAAATGCAGCTTTTTAATTGTATCCTTTAATTTGTTGCCATTAGAGAATGGTTTAATTTTTGTGTGATATTAAAATGAAGGAGGAGATAGACATATTATTCTCTTTAAGTATCTTTGGGTACTTTTTCTTTACATAACTTCCACTTGTTGACATCAAGTACAGAAGGCCAGAATTAGTGATAGACAAGCTCCCCTGTACTGGGCTTTCATAAAGTTGTATATAGGTATGTATGATTAAAATGAGAAAAGTTGAGCTCTATTTGGATCAGGTTTAAATTATTTATTTATTTATTTATTTATTATTATTTTGAATTCTTTTTATTGCGAATTTCAAAAAATACTGAACAATAAAAACAAAAGAAATAGTGAAAAAAGAAAAAAAACATTGCATATACAGCGATGTCATCATTTTTTTATCGAATGTGAAAAAAGGGAGAGAATTATACATAGGTTTCAAAAGTATCAGACCATATAGCCATATATTTATCCATTCGCAAGTTGCGCCTGTATATCACCTGTTCAAATGTTGATAAGGTTATTAAGTCCTCAATCCATTGCATTGTGGGAGATGAGCATTTATCGTTCTATTATATTAGTATAAGTCTTTTAGCTATCATGAGGGCTCTGAAAATCCATTTTCACTGACCCTGGCAGGTAGTTTAGAAGGGCATGAGCATCCTTCCATATTAAAGATTGATTCAGGACAAGATTTATCCTTATTTTAACCTCCTCCCAAAAGGAGGAGACTACTGAGCACTGCCAAAATATATGAGTTAAAGAAGCATTAGGTGCGTTACATCTCCAACAATTATGTAAATTAGATAGTAGACCCTTGTTGAAAAGATGTTGTGGGGTCCAGTAGACCCAAAAGAGGATTTCTTGCTGAATAAGATGTAGCCTAAGATCCATAGAAACTTCAGATACAATCTCTAAGGCAACAGTCCATTAATTGGGCAAAATAGGACACTCCAATTCTCGATTCCAATCTTGCCTTAAACTATGAGTATGCATTTATTTACTACTACTAAATATATATATATATATATATATATATATATATATGGGTTGTGGATCGACGTGTCTGCTCAGCTACTATAAGTGTTTCTAACAGTAATGGAGGCTCTGAGGCTGCAAAAGCAGCTGGCCCAAACCTAGATTTCAGCAAATGTTGCAATTTTAAATATTGCCATTCAGTGTAGCAGGTAAATTATATTTAACACGTAAATCAGAAAATGGCATAAACTCATGAACTGTACCTATTAATTGATCCAAAGTAAAGACTGCCTTATCCATCCATGTCCTCCACAAAAACATTTTTTCCCAATTTTTAAATCTGGATTTCCCCATAAAGTCAATTTTGCATGAGAAAATGGGTCAAACTGCAATTGACACGTTAATATGCACCATACATCTCTAGCAGCCAAGATTGTAGGAGGAGGATTATTTAATATACTGTGTCGAGAACAGAGTGCCATCCATCTAGGAAGCAGTTCTAACCATAAGGATTCCAAAACTGACCAGGGTGGCATATCTAAGCAAGCTGGAGAAGACCAAAACTAAGTACAGGTCAATGAATAGGCCCGATGACACAAAGCTAGGTCTGGAAATCCACCCCCCTTCTTTGATCGGAAGTTGTATGCGTTTCAAAGATATTCGAGGTGGGGACCCCCCTCCCATTTATGAAACAAGGTATTAAGTTGTTTATTTATTTATTTATTTATTTATTACATTTGTATACCGCCCCATAGCCGAAGCTCTCTGGGCGGTTTACATAGGATTAAAAACAATATATAAAAATTAAAACAGCAAAAACATACAACATACACACAATCTGTATATTTAAAAACCACTACAACATTTCAAAAAGCTACAAAAACAAAACAAAATAAAACAAACCCAGGCTCCTCAGATATTGCCAAATGCCTGAGAGAAAAGTTTTGACCTGGCGCCGAAAAGATAACAATGTTGGCGCCAGGCGGGCCTCATCAGGGAGACCATTCCACAATTGGGGGGCCACCACAGAGAAGGCCCTCTCTCTTGTTGCTGACCTCCGAGCTTCCCTCGGAGGAGGCACTTGGAGAGGGCCTTAGATGTTGAATGTAGTGTTCGGGTAGGTTCATGTCGGGAAAGGCGTTCCATCCGGTATTGTGGTCCCAAGCCGTGTAAGGCTTTATAGGTTAAAACCAGCACCTTGAATCGGGCTCGGAAACATACAGGCAGCCAATGCAAGCAGGCCAGAGTAGGTCTTATATGTTCGAACCTACTGGTTCCAGTTATCAATCTGGCCGCTGCATTTTGCACAAGCTGCAGCTTCCAAACCACCTTCAAAGGCAGCCCCACATAGAGTGCATTGCAGTAATCTAACTTGGAGGTTTCCAGAGCATGGACAACTGAAGCCAGGTTATCCCTGTCCAGATAGGGACGTAGCTGGGCCACCAACCGAAGTTGGTAGAAGGCACTCCGTGCCACTGAGGCCACCTGCGCCTCAAGTGACAAAGATGGTTCTAGGAGAACCCCCAAGCTATGAACCTGCTCCTTCAAGGGGAGTGCAGCCCCATCCAGAACAGGTTGAACACCCTCCATCCGGTCAGCGGAACCACCCACTAACAGCGTCTCAGTCTTGTCTGGATTGAGTTTCAGTTTATTAGCCTTCATCCAGTCCATTGTTGCAGCCAGGCACTGGTTCAGCACATCCACAGCCTCACCTGATGAAGATGAAAAGGAGAAATAGAGCTGCATGTCATCAGTTGTTGAAAATATTTGCCAGGTATAAATAATGGAATCCCACGTATAACGTAGAGAATTCGAGGTACAATATTCATCTTAAGTGTGTTGACTTTACCTCACAAACTCAATTTTAATGGTGCCCATCTGTCTATATCAGGTAGAATCTTCTCGATTAACTTATTCAAATTTATTTTAATCAATTGGGATATATCTCTGGGAATAAGCATTCCCAGATCAGGACACATTATTTCTTTCTTTCTTTCTTTCTTTCTTTCTTTCTTTCTTTCTTTCTTTAAATACATATATATCCCACCTTTTTTCCTCCTTAAGGAACTCAAGGTGGCATACATAATGCTCCCCTTTTCCATTTTATTCTTACAACAACAACCCTGTGAGGTAGGTTGGGCTGAGAGTCTGTGACTGGCCCCAAGTCACCCAGTGAACTTCATGGCTGATTGGGGACTAGAACCCGGATCTCCCGACTACCGGTCCAACACTCTAACCACTATATCACACTGTCTCTCAGATTATTTTAAGGTCAGTCCTATTTCAAGCTCCAGGTTAGGGATGGATGAACGAGTGATGTTTGAGATCGTCAGGATTCTCTGAACATCGTTTCACTGCTTGTCTCTTGCCCGATTCCTGATTGCAGTCAGAGCCTGCTCTGCATGAATAGGAAAACTGTGCAAATCAAATAGCAATTGAATGGGAAATTTGCATAAATTTGTGCAACTTTCCTCCATAGACTAAAGCGGGGCTGATCCAATCTATCGGACAAATTTCTCCAAATTCGTGCAAATCAAACTGAGAAAGTTGCACAAATTGAATGTGAGCACATGCTTGGCAATCTATGAACATTTTTGGCAGAGGTGTGTTCATGCTCATGCCCGAGGCTTTGGACAGGGCATGCACATATGTTTTGCAAGTAAAAACGAAATTCCCATACATCCCTACTCCTACTTCATCATGCACAACACGGTCCAAAAGATTCTCCACCCCAAACTCCTTCAGATCCCCAGCCTCTAAGCTTTCCACTAATGACCTATTCCTTTTCCTGAATTTGGATTAGGCCTTAAAACATTGCTGGGACAACATCCTGGATTCCGTGGTGTTTTTTCTAGAAATCCAGCATCCTAATAAGTAGCCAGAGGCACTTGGAAAACACATTTCCCAGAGGCCTTGGTGCCCACTGCTGCAGGGCCTGATGAATGCAGCAGCCCTTCTCATCAACATCTGTGATAAGTTTCAGCAGGAGGAATGGGAAGCTTTGGCAGCAGAGAGGCTTGCGCTAATTATACACTAAGAGCAATCTGCATAGAGGATTGGGCTTGGGTTATGATTAAGCTGGAAATTCTGGATGAGGGGCATTCATACTGTGAACTCACAAATTCTGAACATCAGTTCAACACAGCCTCTAAAGAACAGTTCAACCAGGTTACAGGGGAAACGCTAAAAACTGCATGAGTGTGGGAAATTTTACTTGTTGCTCTGTACATCACAAGCAGTATCCAGTAAGGTAGCCATGCCACTTGAAGAACCGCATTCCACACAGAAATCGCAATGACATTATAGCAATGAATCTATAGCTGGAGAAAATATGGCATTTTCTCAGGTTCAAAATATTGTGACTTTGAGTGGTTGTACAATGTGATATCCACACAACAAAAATGCTCCTTTGAACGAAGGCATGTAGGCCTTGTGCAATGAATGTGGGAAAAGGGAATCTGACCATGTAAAAATGGAATAAGCAGATCAGGGCTGCCTGTGAGTCACTGGGGTTATTCATACAACACAACAGCCCACCAGGGGTTATTTAACCCACAGTGAGGCTGTGGTGCATGCAGGGTGCGTGAAGCCACCAATTTGAATATGCTACCCACATTCGGAAATTGGGCTCTATTGTATAAGTGTGGCTTGTACAAAGGTTGTTTAACCCTTGCATAACATACACTCACCGGGTTCGCATGACATGACAACCCCAAGTGGAGGGTTGAATATGCAACCTGGCTCTTGCCATGACAAGCTGCGGCACATCATCCAAACTGGGTCACTGTTTTAAGCAGACCTCTGCTCTGAATATACACTGTGGAAAACTTATACACTTTATGAGATGTGATTCCAGTAGAAACTGATGAGCATTATTTTTTCATTCAAATGTTTCATTCAAACGCTTCTTGACAGTTAAAGTCACTGGAGGTTCACGTACTGCAAGTTTGATGGGCTTTTGAAAATGCGATTATTTTGGTTAAAATGGAATAAGTGAAAAAGAAATCACACATACAGTGAATAAAGTACAAAATGCATTACCATGGATCGTACACGACCTCCATATCTAGCATGGGATTGGTAGCAGCTCAGAGTCAGGTCCTCTCCGGTGTGCTGACTTATATGGGTTGAGCTTAGTGGAAACTGCATTGAATGGAAAGATTATTTATTTAAAGCATTTTTATCCTGTTCCTCAGCCAAAAAAAGCTCTCGGGGCAGCTACACTGAGTCAATAAAATCAAGACAGTCCCTACCCATAGCTTTACAATCTAAGAAGACACGACACAAAAGGTACAAAGGATGGGGAAGGAAGAGGAGGAAAACAAGAGATCTTTCATCTCCCTCTACTGCTGGTGAGTTAACGATAGGGAATAGCTGCTTCCATGGTGAAATAAATCTTTGTTTTCTCATTCAAACAGATGAAGAAATGCAACATTCTGACCACCCTTCCCATCAGACTACATGATTGCTACAAAGGCCATCCTTCTCTTTAGGCAGACTGCCACTCACCCTGCCCCTGCCAGGAGGGCCCACTGCCACCTCCGGTGGATGCTCTTGCATTTGCCACACTGAGAGAGCAGCTGGCGAGGCTCTCTGAAGCAGTTACCTGCCCTCTCGGCAAGCTCCCCACAGCAGGAAAGGAAGGCGGTGGCTTCTTGCCTCAGGCTGCATGATAGGTTGGGCCAAGCCTGATTGTTACACATTTCCATGGCTGAACTCCCTACAAAACACTCAATGACTGTGTTTTGTAGATTAATGTCACCAGTTTCTCTCCGATGGGATCCTTTGTTTGGGGAAAAAGAAATATTTCATTGGAGTACAAAGTGCTCCCATTCATTTTCCAACCTGATTATATCAGGGCATCAGAAGAGGTTTCTGTTCAAAAAACTTTCTAAAGTCAATGGAAGCTTAACAGATGTGATTATAGTGGTTATGCCATTAAAGGACATTACAAATAAGCATAGCATTTCTCCAGGAAACTGCTAGAGATGAGGTCTTGCCCAAAAGCCCAATGACACACAATGTGATATGCCTTTAGTTTTAGCACATGTGATGCTGCATCATCACATTCAGTTTTAACTGGTCAGGGATAAACCTCCAGACACCAAAGGTGCCCAAACTTAAAACAGCATTCCATGTTTTATGAAAGAAATTTTGAGCACATAAGTAAAGTTACTATGGAATTTAGAGCAGGCTTCCCCAAGCAAGCGCCTTCCAGATGTGTGGCACTCCAACTCCATTATCCCCAGCCTTAGCTGGGTATGATGGGAGTTGTAGTACCAACACATCTGGAAGGTGCCAGCTTGGGGAAGACCAATTTCTGAAGTTTCTGCCAGGGCAAAACTTCTGAGAAAGTCTGGGAAAAGCTGAAAGAGTTTCAACAAAGTAATGAAATTGGGGGGGGGGGGGGGAGCCCGTACCCCTGCAGGCTGCCACCAAATTTCACCTAAAGTTAAAGTGAAATTTAAGTTGAATTTGAGTTGGCTGCTTAGACAAAACATCTGAAGAACTTTAAGGGAAAGCCAAAAAAAGTTCAATAAAAATTATAAGAATTTCTTGGAACTTGTATGGAAGGTGTGTGTGCCACACTCGAAGTTCACAGTTCACCATGCACACATATGCCAATACCCAGTTTACTAGGTTAAAAAGTATCAGCTGCTGTGATGATTGTAGTGGAACATTTGCTTGGGAATCTCTCTAAATAGCATCAGCATTCCGTTGATCAGCCTTTTTGTGCTGTTATTATTCTAAAGGGCGTGCAGATGGTGATTTGCTTAGTACTTATTTTCTATGATTCTCATTTCAAATAGAGTGTCTTATCTCATTTGTATCATTCAAATACAGAAAAGCCATATTTATATTTTACAACATTTTAATGTTCCCCAGTAAGAGAGTGAATGGACAACTGGTGAGATCTTTTTAAGTTTTGAATGAATTTGGTCTACAGGACAGAACATTAAAGGCTTTAGGTATTAGGAATGCACCACACTAACCTCCAAAATTCAAATCACTTTCTGTTATCAAGTAAATGGCCATAATTAAAAATGGCAAGTTCGCTTTCTAATTTGTCCTCCAGTATATATCCTTGCCACTGTGAAACTAGCTTGCAAATGATGTTTTTTGTGGCCGAGATACACAAAGCAGAAGTCATGAGCACATTCATAACATTTGCTAATTAAATATGACAAGTGCAAGTTCTGTAAATATGAAGGAGAGCATTATACTCTGCTGCCTAAGGTTAGATATGACAGCACTGAACATAACGTTAGACATGACATTAAAAAGAAAACAAAGCTGAGACCATTCGGTCCCTAAACCAGCCAACAGCAACATCTCAGTTATCTTCATTGATAACACTTTGGGCCCTTTTAAACAGAACACCTAGTTGGTTGGGGACATTTCCTAAGCACTTTCTCATGTGTTTGAACTGTGAAACAGTGAGCTGATCAATTCAGGATTTCAGAAGAAGCTGGAGAAAGAGATGAGACATAGGCCCCTGCAAACAACTTCAGAAGATGGCCCTAGCTCTCACATGCTAGGATTATGAAATTGACATCAAATACTAAAGTACCTGTGGGGCAGTTCACACAATACAACAGCTCACCGATGGTTACTTTTAACCCACAGTGAAGATACGTTGCAGGTGGGCCATGTTTGTATGTTATTTTGAATATGCAACCCCCAATATGCACTCCTGGGGAGCAGCGGAAGTTCCCCACACCCCTATTTTGTTAGAACCAAAAGACCAAATTGGGCAGCCCTAGTGGCTGTCTTCACAGTGCTGGGTTGGTGCTGCCTCCCTCCTCAGCCCCATGCTTGTGGCCATTTGGGTCCCGGAGCCACCCCCACCCTCTTTCTGGTGGAAGGTGACCAATCGCTGGTCGCCTTCCACCAGGCTCCGCCAGTGGGTTGGCCCCGGATTGCCTGCAAAGCAACATTACACAGTGGAAGCACTCTGCTGACATCATTCTCTTTGAGAAAGTCGGGTTAAATCCCTGACTTTTTCAAAATGCAGCATCGCAGGGAAGCCCCACAGTGGCTGCGAACCTGTGCCTGTGTTGTTTAACCAACAGGTCATAGATCCACAGACGAGTTACCCTTAATGTAATTCTGTCTCAGGGTCTATTTTATGGATGTTGGAGAACAGATTCCAATGAGTCCGGATTTCTGTGAATCTGATCTGTACATTCTGGAGCAGACTGACTTTTTTCCAAGTCGAACTCATTCTGTAGACTTGCCGACCACTTTTGGGGGAGATTTGCACAAGTGTGCTTTGCACAAGTGCACATTAAGGGTAAATGCACATTTGCAAACAGGAACGAAATTATCAAATTATCAAAAAAATTCCGATTCCATCAATGAAAGGTCAATGCTTGACGATCCGTAAAACACAGTTGGAATGGATTTAACAGAATCCGTACATCCCTAGTTTAACTACACATAGGAGGTCTCAGGGTCTAACTATATATGATGTTAAAGACACACTTTAAAAGGGTGGTTAACCCTGCTACGTCTTGAAGGAAAAGCAACTGATTAGATGAGGGGAGGCAATCAAAGGGGAAACACTCAATAGCAATGCCTGCTTCTTCTGCTGCCTCTTCGGAGAGGCTGGAAAAGAACAGGGTGGGGGGATAGGAAACTCTCAGGTTCCCCCTCTCACATGGTGCCTCTTCCTCTGAGCTTTGGCATTTCTGTAGGTGAGCAGCAAAGGGTGCAAGTAAGAGAAGGTTGGGACAGGTAGAGTTGGGCTAACAATGCTGCTTAATTTCCAGGTGAGGCCTTTATTGTGTGCCCTGCCTCAAATACAGATTTTACAAAGGATCCAGAAATCGTCTTTTGTCACTATTCTTACCACCAAAAAAATCTGTTAAGGAGAGAAAGGCCTCCTCCACACGAGACGTTTAATGAGCCTTGAAGGCTCATTATAAATTTTACCTCCACACCAGCGGAGCGCAAAACGGGCGTACAGGCGCGTTATCTCCCCGATAATGCGCATTTTCGAATGCGCGTTAAATAGCGACTTTTATTTTGCTCCGGCCGTTAAAGCGCATTTTCGCCGTGTGAACAAGCAATTATGCACGTTAACTTCTTGTAAAGCGCTTTTTGGACATCAATTAATGCGCTTCGCCGCCTCTCGCCGCCTCCCGTGCAGAGGGATTAGGAGTAAATGCGCCTCCGCGATAATGCGCATAATCCCCGAACCGGGCGCAAAAGCGCATCCTTGTGGAGGGGGCCAAAGGCAGAATAGCGGCATGATGCTTTTCAGTTGTACTGCTAGTGGCTGTCCATCTGAAAACCCCAAGAGAGAACATGCAGCTGTCTCTGCCCATCTATTTATTTATTTTTATTTAGTTAAAATATTTATATACCGCTCCCTATCCAAGGATTTTGGAGCGGTGAACAAATGGGATAAAAGAATAAAAACTTCATTAAAAGTTACATTTTAAAAGAACAGGTACAGATTGCCATCTCTCTCTCTTTCTGGGCAGTGCAGCACAGAGGATTGGTTATTGAAGCAGCAGCATTCTCCTTTCGAGTGGCAATTCCACTTGGGGAGAGTTGGCGAGTGAGCAGGCAGAGAGGCAGCTCCTCCTCCTGCATGGAGCTGCCACTTTTTGCTCTTTCCCTCTCCTTTGCACCATCCAGTAAGACAGGCCAAGTGAGCAAGCAGAGGCAGAGGGCAGGTGAGTGAGCAGACCCCTACCTCCGTTTGCTCCCTCCGTCTGGATGGCCCTCCTAACCTAAGCCCAATTTTTCCTATTGTGTTTCCCAAAGAGCCAGGAGGAGCAAGCAGGTAAAGCATTGCCCAATTCCTCTCATCAGGCAGGATTTGGTTCACTGATGGTGCCCAGATAAGTGAGCAAAAGAACAGAGGTAAGAGCAGCCACTGCCTTTTCTTGCCTGCATGCTTCCTCATTTGCTCCCAGAACTACCCCACCCAAAGAGAGAGAAACGGGAGACTGGGTGAGAGTTAGCCGCTGCCTCCACAAAATGGCTCAGCTCTTCCTTCATTCAGTAGGAGAATCGGGCAAGGGACCTGGACCTCTCAGCGGCTTTCGATACCATTGACCATGGTATCCTTCTGGAGCGCCTGGGGGAATTGGGAATCGGGGTCACTGTGTTTCAGTGGTTCCGATCCTATCTCTCGGGCAGGTTCCAGATGGTGATGCTTGGGGATAGCTGCTCTTCAAAAAAGGAGTTGCTATGTGGTGTACCACAAGGTGCCATCCTTTCCCCAATGCTGTTTAACATTTACATGAAACCGCTGGGAGAGTCATCCAGAGGCATGGAGCGGGGTGCTATCAATACGCTGATGACACCCAAATATATTTCTCTATGCCTTTGACAACATTGTCAGCTAAGGATAGTGTGTCTCCTCTGAATGAATGCTTGGAAGCGGTAATGGGCTGGATGAGGAAAAACAAACTGAAGCTGAATCCAGACAAGATGGAGGTGCTCGCCGTCAAAGGCTTGGAGGTGTGTCAACCAGTTTTGAATGGGGTTACCCCCCCCCCCCGAAAGACTGTGTTCGCAGCTTGGGGGTACTCCTGGATCCATTGCTCCAAATGACAGCTCAGATTGATGCGACGGCCAGGAGTGCCTACTATCAGCTTCGGCTGATACGCCAGCTGGGCCCCTTCCTAGAGTTGGAAGACCTAAAGACAGCAGTGCACACGCTGGTAACTTCGAGGCTTGACTTCTGCAATGCACTGTACATAGGGCTACCTTTGTGCCTAATCCGGAAACTTCAACTTGTTCAAAATATGGCAGCCAGGTTGGTCACCGGTACACTTAGGGGTGACCACAGTACACCAGTTTTAAAATCGCTTCATTGGCTGCCAATCAGTTTCCGGGCGAAGTATAAAGTGTTGGTTATTACCTTTAAAGCCCTACATGGTTTGGGTCCAGGTTACCTGCGGGATCGCCTTCTCCCGTACAATCCGCCCCGCACACTTAGGTCCTCTGGGAAGAACTTACTCAAGTCAACCAGAACTAGGCCGACGAGTGTTACCCAGAGGACCTTCTCTTCCATCGCTCCCAAACTATGGAATGGTCTGCCGGAGATTAGACAAATTAGCAGTCTTCATGAATTTAAGAGTCATGAAGACTGCTCTCTTCCGGCAGGCCTATCCAGATGAATTTTAAGATGTTTTTAATGATGTATCTTTTCTTGTTTTTAAAATTTTAACTGTGATTCTTGTGTTTTATATTGTTGTTGTTCCCCGCCTCGATCCGGAGGGAGAGGCGGGTTATAAATAAATATTATTATTATTATTATTATTATTAAGGGGTGATTGCTATAATTCACTTTGAACAATTCAGTTGGAAGAATTGGGCTTAGCCACCCAAAGGAAGCAAGTGAGTAAAAGGTGCTTACTTCTTAGAGGAGCAACAACCAACCACCTTTGCCTGGTCTCTCATTCTGAGAGCTTTTCTCCATGAGGCTGTTAATCGCTGTAACTACTTTCCTTGCAGAATTAACATCTGAGCTTTACAAGAAGAGCCTTTCCTTTCCTTCTTTTCTGCTATATAACCACCACTGGCTGATACTATGCTATAGCAACATATCAATTACACAAGCAGGAAAATACCCTTTCCTTTGCTTTCAGAAATAATGCCACATTTCCTCGGCTCTAAAAAACAACAACTGGGGAAGTGCTTTTAAAAAAAGAAAGCAAAACTGGAAGATCAGTTGGTTGTCTAAAGACATGAGTAAAGAATCTTGAGCACAGAACAAATGTCTCATGCAGAAAAGTGCTTAGTGGTGCTGGAGTTGGCCATCTGGGCCTAGATCTCACTCTGAAAGGAAGAGTGCAGGTGACTGAGATCAGACAGCTGCTCCTTCAGTGACCAAAGGCTCTATGCCACATTGCCCAGAGAAGGCGAATGGGCAACCAGGGTGGGGGCTGCTCTCTCTCTCTCACCCCACCCCCCACATACTCTAGGTAGCAATAGGGGCCCTGTCATCGTTGCTGTGGTGCCTAGAAAGGGTGACTATGGGATAGGAGAAAAGAGCCAAATCGGCCTTCTCTTGCTCTGCACGCTTCCCCTGAACTGACAAAGCTCAGAGGAAGAGGTGCCATAGGGGGACAGGTCAGACCTAGAGGCTGCCTGGCCGGTCCATTCCTCCCTCCTTTTCATTTCCAGCCTCTGCTGAAGAAATTGCCATATCGATTTGTTTCCTGTGTGCTTGCTTCTCTTCACCCAATCGGCTGCTTTTCCTTCTAAAAAAGAAGCAGCAGCAGCAGCAGCAGGGTGGGGGGCCCTCCCCCTTTTGCAATATGTGGTTGACGTCATAGGTAGCTAAAACCTCAGGGGCAGGGAGGGGAAACTGAACTTCGGGGGGGGGGGGGTTACGCTGAGTTTAGCCAGGAGCTGCCATGCTCCTCCTCGGCCTTGGCTGCCTCCACCCTCTTTCTGGAGTTTTATAACTTGCAGGGTTTCCGCGTCCTGTGACTCCAGTCAGGTGGTTCCCTCTCTCCGTCCCTCCTTTCTTTCCCGTTCCTTGCTCTGTGCCTGCAGAAGGACGCACCTTCCCGCCGAAGGGCCGGAGCCGAATAAAGAAAGTTCCTTGAGTTGCCAGAAGAACGTTAGCGAACAGGCCCCCTTTCCCTCCTTTCTCGCCCCTGCCTGGTCTGCGTCTCCCTGCGGGGCTCCCTACACGGCAAGGAGGCAGAATGAGAATGGCTGGAGGGGAGAGAGGAGGCGGCGGCAGTAGTTCTGGGGTGTCTGAAAGTCGAGAGCATCTGTTCAAGGTTCTAGTCATCGGTGAGCTAGGTGTGGGCAAAACGAGTATCATCAAGCGCTACGTCCACCAGCTCTTCTCGCAGCATTACCGGGCCACCATCGGCGTGGACTTCGCTCTCAAAGTCCTCAACTGGGATAGCAGGACCCTGGTGAGGTTGCAGCTGTGGGACATCGCAGGTGAGAGTGCAAGAAAAGTGGGGCTCCAAAATCAGTCTAGAAGTGTGTCCTGTGAGCCGCTATGATTATCTTAGTCGTGAGGGGAAAGTACTCTGCGTATGTTCAGAAGCAAGTGTCTTGTTATGAATTTGCATGTTCTTGGTTAGAAACGTGTTGGTTTTAAATGTGATTTCCACAGTGGAAAGGCAGCATGGTAGAGAGGATAGGCTTCTGGACTTGGACTGATTAGACCAGAGTTAAAATTCCTGCTCAGTAATGAAGTTTACTGAGTGACTTTAGGCAACTGCTTTCTCTCATTCTCAACCTTAACTCCCATAACAGGGCTAAATATGAGGATAAGTGAGGTAAGCAGAAATCATACGCACTAGTCGTTACTCCTGCTGGAGAGGAAGGCTTTAAAGAAAACCCAATATGATGTCTTGGGAATAAGAGCCACTTCCCATGTGCTATTCCTTCAAATATATATGTACAATTTTCTCTTTGGGGATGAATTCACATGTCTGTTTTGTTAAGGCAGTTAGCAGCTTTAATTCTGGGAAGACTGGCATCATGTGTACATTGACCAAAATTCATATGGAGTTTTTGCATATGGTGTATGCCAGATTTCCCCAACCTCATGCACTCCAGAGGTTTGGATGACAATTCCCATCAATCCTAACCATTGGCCATCCTTACTATGGTTCATAGGAGTTATAGTCCAAAACATATGGAGGGCACCATGTTGGGGAAGGGTGAGATGTACCCTCCTGTGTAGGAAAAAACTGAAGTGACATTCATGTAGGAAAAATGTCAAAGCCTTAATAATCTTTAGGACAAATGTGAAACATGGGCACAGGCGTTAGATTTTCGAAGTCTTTGTAACATTCTGTTAAAGTTGGAGATTTAATTTCTTTCAGAGTTTGTTTTCCCAACAGCTATATAGCAGGCAGGATTTCAAGAAATTAAACTCCTTGCATCGATAGTGATGGGAAAACATCACCTGTTGAATGTTTGCATGTCTTGCAATTGTGGAAGGGAGAAATATTGCTAATCCTTTGTGTAGTACCTGTAATTTTCCAGATGTTCTCAATAACAGCTTAACATTAGGGATTTCTTTGCGTGATCTTTTTTTTTTTTTTAAACAGCAGCAGATTTCTGATGGTTTGTTTGAAAATAGTGGATTTTTGATATGAAGTCGTCCATTGTGATCTATGGTAGCTACTGTGCTGTTCAATCAAGGGTTGTACTTCTTTTAAAATACCTTGCTTTCTTTTTTGCTTTTTTTTTAACTTCTGGCAACTGAAAGTTGCCAGGAGTTTTTGATGTGGCATGTGGCATTTTCTTTAGTTACTTATCTTGCATACATGTGATATTCTGGAAGATAAGCCAATTTTTACAATTCATTTAAACATTTATTTTGTGTCTCTTTTTCTTAAGACAACTGTCAGCTTCCATTTTGCTCTGTTTTTTGAATTATAAGTCATTTTATATAGCAGCTGAAAGCAAGAAGGATCCCCCTTCTTTTCCCAATCTGACAGTCTTCCAGTATGGAGTCAGCATTCTCTTCCCAACCCTGCTCCCCTCCTAATTGTATATGGCAGTTTTGGAGCCCAGTGTCTATTTCTCATAGAAAGAACAGGAGGATTAGGGCTAGCTGCTAAAAGGTACATTAAAAAAAAGTCACACTGTGATTATTGCTCTTCTCACACTTAGAGCGCTGAACTAATACAAGCAACTTTGGGTATTAGGTAATGGTAGGTAAACCATTTGTAGGCTCTCAGATGACATGATAGAGTAAGACAGCTTGCTTACAGCACCACTTGAGAGCTTTGTATGCATAAGACCAATGTACTTTAACCTGGGTGCAACTAAAGAAATTGCTCAACTTCAAATTCTGGCCTGTAAAAAAGCCCCATCACGACTGACTTAACCAAGGTAATTAGTTGATTTGCAGATTGCTCTACATTCCTCTGACTAAAAATATGTCCATTATTTGGGAGTTGCTTCAAAATGGGAGCTACTCACTTCCCATTTTGTTTGTACACGTGTGTGTTACCAAACCCATCACTAATATAGGGAACACTTCTGTTGCCAAGGCTGTTCCCATTTCACCAGTAATATAGAAATGGTACTTGTTATACAGATGTTTACACAGCCAGGACAATATAGTACTGCTAACAAAGCACCACCTTTGACACCTGTAATTCCTGTATTACAGCTACTGCTTAATGCAATAACACCACTGTTCACTGAACACCACTGAACACCACTGTTCAGTCACATGCATGTCTGATATGATAGCCAAACTGCTGTAAAACCTTCTGTGATCGTTGCTGGGTTGCTTCAAGGTGAGATTCCAATATATATATATAGTTCTGCAGGTAGTGGATGCGGTTGCTCTGCAATGAGTTGGGTTTTTCTTACCAGCGATCTAAGACATTTTTTCACAATAAGTAGTATTGCTTGTGTGCCTGCTATTTTCCTTGGCAGATGAACAGAAAATGCAGTGTTAATGAGACTGATTATGTGTTTTGTCATATTTTGATTAGGGTAAGTCTCTCATCCTGTCAGTTCCAGTGGTGGGTCTATACTGGGGGGGGGGGGGGGGGGGGAAGAACCACGCCTCCACCTCTTGCAGTCCACAAAAGAACAGAGACTCTCCTTGCCAATCCCCTCCCAGCAAGTTCTAATGTAATCACCTACAATTGGGGTATGATGTGTGGTTTTGACGCTCTTGTTTGCTTTTTGCCTACATTACTGGGAGCTCTTTTCAATCAGTTTCTGGCTCTGGACTGGCTCGCTGGGTTACTGAGCATGCACGTTGGGTGTGCATACTCAGAACATTCTGCTAGCCAGCAGTGCAGTCAGTAGAGAGGGCAAGCAGAATGTCTATGAGAACTGCACTGCCTGTCTCCCAAATGTGGGCATGATTTGGTTGCCTGTGTTTTGGAATAGTGCTTAGAGTTGAATGACCATAGCCAATAGTACTAGTAATATTTGTTTATTATTTTAAATACTCCTGTGGGGGGAGGACAGTGACCATGCACTAAGCAGCTACAGCAGTGTAGGGTAGAGCCTTCCATCAGCCTTTTTCAATCTTGCTTGCCACCAGTGAGCAGAAACAGCAGAGAAAAAGAGAGAAGTGTGTGCTTGTGAAAGAGAATCTATTCCCCTTCCCCTCAGCTGCCCTTTCCTGTAGATTGAGGGTTGTTGCCGGAACAGAAATATTTGGCTCCAAAGAGTGCATTTGTGTGGCTGTCTGGACCTCTCTTCCCCTGCTTTAATAATAATAATAATAATATATTTGTTTCTAACCCGCCTCTCCCTCCGGAGAGTTTCCCTGTGAGGTAGGCTGGGCTGAGAGTCTGTGACTTGCCCAAAATCACTCAGTGAGCTTCCATGGTCACATGGAGGCTAGAACTAGGATCTCCTATTCTCAGTCCATCACTCTAACCACTACACCACACTGGTGTAGATAAACAGATAGCAGTAGATTTTATTTGTTCCATTCTCTAAGGTACCTTTCTGAATGAAGATAAATGAGGCTACAGTATTGTCCAGTAGTCTCATTCTAAAAATTCTCACTTGAGCTTTTAGAGGACCAAAAGAGTGTTAAAATACCACACTTTGAGACTATCCTTTTAAGCGCTCTTGCAACCTACAATTAGAAGAATTATAGGCTGCAGTCCTAACCATACCTAAGCAGATCAATAGTTATTTGAAATATTTTCTGATGTAAGGGAATCATCAATTGTATTAAGCTACCTGCAGGCTAGATGTTTCACAGCAGTAAATCTATAATGAAATTTTATATAGGGGTACGTAAATAGATTATCAATGGAAGGTTCAAAATATTCTTATGGCTAAGTTTTAGTAGCAAATGCCTTCATGAACTGAATGTGTGGACTCTTAATAACCCTTGTCGTTTGGTAAAAGGGTGTGATGCTCTAACTTGAGCTCTAACTTGAGCTCTAACCCCCCGCCTCGATCCAGTCGGAGAGGCGGGTAAGAAATAAATTGTTATTATTATTATTATTATTCTTTTAATTTCTCAAATCTTCTATCTTTACAGCTCAAACAAAAATTGAGATATGTGAGGACAGATGTGATGTTCTACTGTTTGTGGTTGTAAATATATTGCAAAGTTTATTGTTTGTGATATGCATTTGTTTATATCTTTAAAAAATAGTTAAGAACAATAACAGGTAAAGTAAATAACTAGGCCGAAATGTACTTACTGTTTGTGGTTAAAGGTCTAGGTAAGTATAGAGTGATTGGCTGGTTGTGGGGGAGTGCCTGGATTGGCTGGCTGTGTAAGAGTGGGAGGAGCTAGAGAACAAATAGAAGTGTATATATGTGTCTGACAGAGAGAGCTGACAGGGTTGATTGGGGGGAGAATTGAGAGTATTGAAAGAGAGAGAGTCTGAAGCAAGATTATTAGATGAGAAGAGTGTTTGATTGAAATATTGAGATAAAATTTTAGGTCATAAATTAAATAAGGAACAATTTGTTAAAGTATAAGAGTTGTGACTGAAACCAATAAGCATTGAAACCTTGTAACCGACACGCAGTTGAACTGAAGTAACCATTAAGCTTGTTGACACGCAATTTCTTATTAATAAATTCTTGTTAATTCCATCTTCTGGTGTGGTCTGTGAGTGTACCTGAGAAGGTACTGGTAGCAGCGGAACAAAGAAGTTATCTAGAGTCCAGGTTTCTGAGCTGTGGTGCTGTGGAGCCTAAATAGAAAAGGCAAGACAGGAGCAGCAGCAGCAAGTGGTCGAGGATAACCTCACAACAGGCAAAACAGAACTTTAGATTTTGTTTTACGAAAGGAAATCTAGGTTTCTGAAGCAAATAAGACAATGGCTCTTTTTCTAATATAACATCAAGGTTGCGTATTGGAAAAATGTCCAAGTTCATATTTATAGCTTGTTTAAATGTGACTACTTTCTTTTCTTTTTTTAAAGTCTTTTTAAAACAAGAATAGCCACCAACAAATTATTTGCCAAAGGAAATGAATGACTAAGCTATTAGCTGGGAGTAGAGATTTCCATTATAGGAGTCAAGAGTGAGATGAGACTATTTATTACAATATCCCTATGACAGTTACTGGTGGCATATGAAATGGGTCATCTTGGCACAGAATTCTGTTGTCGTTTTTCAGAGTGCTGTCAAAATAATTGGCCTTTTCCACACAACAGCAGCCTCTAAAGTGTTTACCACATTAAGGGAGCAATCCTCTGCATGTTTAGTCACAAGACAGTCCTACAACTCCCAGCATTTCCCAGCCAGCCATGCTGTCTGTAGGATGCTGGAAGTTGTAGGACTTTTTTCTGTCTAAACATGTAGAGGATTGCGCCCTAATTCACAGAATTGGACTATTTGCTTTCTCATCTTTCTCTTACCGTTCTGGCCAAGGAAGGGGGAAGCTTCCTTCTGCAAGGCATTGTACTCCCTGTTGGAAAGGGAAGAGCATGGTAGTGACAGCATTCATTCCTGATAGTGATAAACTTCCCATATAAAAATTTGAATGCAGATAATGACCGTGTAATGGTGGTTCCGGTGGACCCAGTAGTACAATACAATAAAAATCCTCTGAGAACTATAGGGATTTACCTGATTGATCAAGCAGTTGAGACAGAACCAATCCACACTGGTCTGAGTTTGGGTGGTGGTGGAATTGCCTTCTTTATGTCACTCACTTTTGACACTGTATCCAGGCAAGGTTGATCCTGATGTGTTGTATATCACTGTTCCCTAAGCTCCTATCTCCCATCTATTTCAGGCCTCGTCTGTGGTCCTTGTGTGTGTGTGTGTGTGTATGTGTGTGTGGCTTAAACATAGTTGCATCACTAGCTTGTTGCAGTGAGCTCAGGCCATGTGCAAATGCAGCTCATCAGGAATACGTTACTTTAAAGGGCTTGCAGTGCCTACCAAATGGCTTCCTCTTTCCTTGTGGCGAGAGGATTCCCGAACTTGCAACTGCTTTGGCTGCAAAGGATGCAGAAAGAGGAGGAAGGGGGAGTGTTGATTGATGGCGGAGACCCTTTCAATAGTTCACTGTACATCTTCTGTATGGGGTGGGGGTTGCTAGAAGCAGCAAGAAAACCAGGGTGTGGCGTTGAGGCTTTTTTCTTTACCCCCACCCTGTGGGAATGGGGTGAATTTCAGGGAGAGGTTGGGGAAGGTTTTAACTTCCCTTACCCAGGCACGATCCTGATCCAGGCCTTACATTCTTTCTTATCAGTAAAAAACCAAAGGTTTAGCTGCACAGTACACATCTTAAGGTATCATGGAGTTTGACTGTTCATTTCACACTTGTGGAAGGACATGGTAAAATGAAGCGACTACTCTGTTATCGCATGAAAAAATCGTTGTGAATGGTAATCCTCTTGTTTTAAGTTTAGCTCATTTTCAAGTCTCCTTTTAAAAAGCAAAATATAATGGGAATGTTCTGTGTAAATGTATAATACCTTGCACAATTAATTTCTGAAGTAGAAACTGAATTCCTCTAAAATGGGAAAATACATCCTTCTTGAAATATGTTAGGGGTGCGTAGTTCTTAGAAGTGAATTATGTATGTAAAGAAATATATATTTTTTGAAAAATATTTTCCTCCTGTGGTGGGGCTGTCTTCAGGTGCCAAGTAGGTGACCTGAACTAGTTCTGGAGATCTGACGGACTGGACCCCCGCTTGAGTTGTTCTGCAGGATACTCTCATTCCTCTCCGTCAACTGTATAGCAACAGGGGCTATAGCTCAGTGGTAGAGCCCCTGCTTTGCATGCAGAAGGTTCCAGGTTCAGTCCCCGGCATCACCAGGCAGAGCAGGGAAAGAATCCTGCCTGAAATTCTAGCGAACCGCTGCCAGTCAGTGTCAACAATAATAGGCTAGATGGACCATTGGTATAACTATATAACTCAGTATAAGGCACCTTCTTGTGTTCCTAATATTTGAGTTTGCCAGTATACCAGTCTGCTAGGTTTGACTGTTCAATATAGTCTTCCCTGTTTCCCCAGTGTTAGAGGCCTATCCGCTACAGACAAACAGTTGCTACAAAAAAATTAGGCTTTGGAGAGCAGCATTTGAAAGTGCAATACCTGTGTCCACCTACCCACCAACACTTTCTCACTTGTCTTACAAATTGTGCATTTACTCTCCACCCCACCCCCACCCAACACCCGCTATTGCATCTGTCTAAAATGACTGCGGCACAACCCAGCTTGGGAAGAAGCATTGGTGTAGAAATAGTGAAACATTTGTGAACTGCCCAGAGAGCTTTGGCTATTCAGTGGTATAGAAATGTAATAAACAAATAAACAAAAACATTTCGTTTCCCAGTCCTCTGTAGGAAACTGGGAGGAAATTAGCAAATTGTTGAAAGGTATTTTGGGGAGCATCCAGCATCCTTAAAAGTAGGTGGTAGAGAGGGCATTGGTGGAAGGCCTGGAGAGGAAGGCCATGCTTCTCAGGTCTCAGAAAAACTCCATGCTGCATCTGCATAATGCTGCATAATGATACACCAAAACTTAGGAGAATCCTGGCTTACTGTTCACGAGCAGCATACTAGTTCATGCTGCGAAATAGCTCCCACTTGGCTCATCCCACCAAAAGTATTATGTCCCGACCAGGGCTCCTGGTTTGTCCCTCCCTAACAAAGCAGAATCTGAACCTAGGGTTTGTAGTTGGTTTCCAACATTTGCATTGTTTAAAAGTGACAAGCCAGGAATCCCAGTTCGGAGTAACGCTAAGCCTCCTGCTTAGCTCTGTTTAGTTCTTTAGGAGCTCCCACTGGCAGGAGGATCTAAATGGGAGCAATCAGGCAGTGCATGTGAGCATAATACTCATGAATGAAAGGCAGGATTCTCCAGGATTCCGACATTGTTAGGAGCAAATGTGGTTGAGTTTGGGAAGTGCAGAACACACTTTCCATCTTTCCCTAAAAGCTGTGGCAACCTAACCAGTAGGGCTTCTTATTCTGAGAGCTCACTGTTTTCTAACTCTGAGAAAGAGTTTTTGTTGGGTTCTGTATTCCCAAAGTAGGGGCTTGTGTAGTTTTTGTGCAATTTCCTGATTGGATTGAATACAAATCCCTGTATTCGTATGAACTGCTTTGGAAGAAGATGGCAGAAAAAGGCCCACATAATTCTTGCCCTGCAGTTTTTCTGCTAGACACAGAAATACCAAATAACGTCTAGAACAGTGTAGCAGCTTATTCAGTCTCAAAAGAACGGAGAGGAAGTGCACGCTGGAGGTTACAACACTCTCCAGTATAAATTGGGTCATTCCTCTAACCGTTCCAGCCAATATTTCTGTGTTGCTTCAGAACTTTAATGGCCTTTTAAATTTCATCAGGCAGAAGAAAAATAAATTTGCGTTGTGGCATATCTGCCAGTTTAGAGGTTAATGTCTCCTAAAACCTATGATACAGAATTGTTGCTGAAGCAGAATAATGCGAGGGCTGCTTGAGTCTAGGCTATGAAATGCCACATAGTAATGCACAGAGATGTTGGATTTACTTTGCAGTCTTGGCTGGTTCCCAGGCAAACTTGCAGGGAGCAGATGGGGAAAAGGGAACGTAATGAGAAGAGGAGGCGTTTGGAACGCTACTTGTTACTCTGCAGTTGTCACTGCTCCTCATTGGGCCTAGCGCTACCTTTCATTTGAGGTTTAGCTAAAACAAGCAGGCAGGACACAATGGCTTGCAAAATGAAGGGCGGAAGAAATGCTAGTTTGCTTGTTGCCAGTGATGATCAGTCAGCATTTCAGAAATGTGTGGATGGGAGTTTGTCAAGGGGGGCGGGGGTGTATGTGGTTGCTACTGCTTAATGCAAACATAAGCTGTACTCAGTAGTTCTTCTTCGTGGTCTCTGTGCATCACACATATGGGCTCGCGCCGACGCCGAGCCTGCTTCCGGGAAACTTAGCTAGCTTAGACTTTTGGCGGGAACCCCTCCCCCCACCATCCATCGCGCATGCTCAGGGCTCCCGCCTCTCCTTTACCTCAGTTCTTCTTCGACCGCTTCGCAGTAGCCTCGCGGGAGACTTCTCTGGTACGTAGTACCTGTTTTTGAGAAAGAAGAAAGTTGTAGTTAGCTTAGGCAGTTTTTTCAAAGATATAGTAGTACAGTTATAGTCTTAGTTATTTTAAAAAAATTAAAAAAAAAAATTTTTTTTACATTTCTCATAGTTAGTTATTAATAGATTTTTCATATATAACTTTTTGAGGCGGCTTGCCATCTTATGGCAGAGACCGCTTTGTTTCGGCGTTGCTCGCGGTGCAGGGCCAAAATAGCCCTCACCGACGGACACTCGCTCTGCCTAATTTGCCTCGGGGAGGCACACGTCGTCGATTCTTGCAGCCATTGCATGAAATTCTCAAGGCAGACCAGAAGAAATAGGGCTGATCGTCTTCGTAGTCTTCTGTGGACGAAGGCACTATCAGCTGTCGATCAACCTCGTCCAGCCATGTTAAAGACGGCGGTTTCTGGGGAGAGTCGTGCCCTCTCGAGCCCAGCGTCTCCGGGGTCCCCCCGTTTAAGGGCGGCATCACCGGCATCGTTGCGAGGCATTTCACCAGCCTCTTCTCCTCCCCCGGCGAAAAAGCCTAAGAAATCGAAGCCAAAGAAAGCTTCAAAAATGGCCGGTGGGTCTGTGGCGCAGTCGGAGCAGCCGTTATCGAAATCGGCACCGGCGTCGAAAAAACCGCGTTCATCATCCATGCCCTCGTCGACATCGATTAAGGTGGTCGCCATGGTCCATAAATCATCGTCGGTACCGACCCGATCGTCGCCACCGGCACACCGCTCGACGTCGATTGCTTCAACTTCGTCGCAGAGAACCGTGATCTCTCCTACGACATCGAAACGGCGTACACCGTCAGTATCTTCACTTATACGTACTCCATCGACGCCGAGGGTACAGCAGCAAACAACGATTTCACCCAGGTCGTTACCGTCTCCAGAACCTATGCCGATTCTCCAGCCGTCGGATACAGAGCACACGGTACCGATGCATCTTTCGTCGTCGACGCAACCACAGCGGCCTCGACGTCGAGCGCATCGTTCGCGAGGGTTGTCGCGTTCGAGATCGCAATCTCGTTCGCGGTCGAGAGACTGGGATGTCTGTTCGCAGCATTCGCTCCAGTCAGAACGGGGTCCCTACAGATTCGATCCGTACACAGGGCATCGTATCCATGATGAACACTCGCCACCACCTGTTCCTCCACGACGAACTACTTCACTGCAACAGCCTTCCACTCGACACCGGGGGCAGACAGCATCGACGTCGACGCGTCCTCGTGATCGCACTCCAACACGTCATCGCCAGTCTTCACAGTCCTTTGAGGGATATCCATCGGACACGTCTTCAGCTCCTTCTCCTCGACCATCTGAGCCCTCTCCTCTTGGCACCGTCGGTACCGAGGATCGCGCCTCACCGACGATGGAGATGGGCAGCTTCACCGATCAAATGATGAGGCTGGCTCAATCTTTGAATATTGAATGCCAGCAACCCATTGATGAGTCGGATGATGGCATATATGACGTTATGTATACAGAGCCATCACCGCAATTGACCCTCCCAATGGTTAAGGCGTTACTTAAAACTCTCAAACAGTCTTGGGAAAATCCAGCCACTGTTGGTCCGACAACAAAGCGTCTTGATGCCATCTACAAAGTAAAGGA
This sequence comes from Anniella stebbinsi, assembly GCA_029215795.1. NCBI lineage: Eukaryota > Metazoa > Chordata > Lepidosauria > Squamata > Anniellidae > Anniella > Anniella stebbinsi. The sequence goes on from JARDYH010000003.1 coordinate 197,205,098, forward strand.
GTCGCAAGCTCCTTTTTTATTCCAACATCCCAAACCAAATTCGGTTGTTGTGGAGGCGGCGCAGGGCAAGTCAGGTAAGGTGCATTCCGCACCAACTGATAAGGAAGGTCGGAAGTTAGATTCCTACGGACGGCGGATTTATGCCTCTACGTCGCTAGGAATTAAAGTGACTAATTATATGGCGCTGATGGCACGATATCAACTTTTCTTATGGGAAAAGATATCGTCCCTGACAGACTACCTCCCGGACGACCAGCGTGAGCTTGCTCGGGTCTTTCAGTCCGAAGCAGTAAGGCTCTCAAAACAAGAATTGACAACAGCCAGGCATCTAACGGACTGTGTTTCTAAGGCCATGGTTGGCGCAGTTGCTCTACGTAGGCATGCATGGTTACGTTCCGCGTCTCTACCGCAAGAGACGAAAAACAGGATTGAAGACCTCCCTTTTGACGGGGAGGGTCTATTCCATGCGGATACTGACACTACCATGGATACGCTACACAAGGCACGGATGACTGCTAGGAAAATGGGTTTTCAGCAACCACAACAAGCATACCGGCCCCGGAGGTGGTATAGGCCTGTGCCGTACCAACCTCGTCAGCAACAGGACAAGTCGCAGCGATATCAGGCGACCTCGACGCAAGGTTATCAGCAGCGTAAGTCGGTACCGCGTTTTCAACAGCGCAACAAGCAACCGCAGCATAGCAAGCGTCGTCTTTGACTTCGCCCCACCTCTGATAAGCGACAACGCCAACAGGCTACAGCCTTTTCTGGACAATTGGGCGTCAATAACATCAGACGCTTGGGTGCTCAATATCATAGCCGAAGGCTACAAAATAGAGTTCGAAGTCCCTCCTCCTCTTGGCATCATAAAAGTTACTTCGCCCTCGGTCGTTCTAACGCAGGAAACTGCCACTCTTTTACGCAAGGCGGCGATCACCAGAGTGCGCCGTTCTCAACTCAATGCAGGGTTTTACTCTCGTTATTTTGCGGTGCCAAAAAAGGACGGGGGACTTCGTCCTATTATGGATCTCAGAGACCTGAACCGATTCATACTTCCAAAGAAGTTTCGCATGGTTACTCTGGCATCTGTCCTACCGATGCTGAAGAACGGCGATTGGTTCACGCTGATAGACCTGAAAGACGCGTATTTTCACGTCGCTATTCATCCGGCCCATCGACGTTACCTACGGTTTGTCATTGGACACCAGGCCTACCAATTCTCCGTCCTTCCCTTCGGCCTGAAATCTGCACCAAGAGTGTTCACCAAGTGCATGTCGGCAGTGTGCGCGCATCTACGGTCTCGCAACATCGACTTGTATCCTTACCTGGACGATTGGTTGATCGTGTCAAGGTCCAGAAGCCAGGCGCTTGCCGACGTCCACGAGGTCATCTCTCTTCTGTCGTCACTGGGGCTGCAGATAAATTACAAGAAATCCGTCACTCAGCCATCGCAGAGGCTGCAGTTCATAGGAGTAACGCTCGACTCTACTGTGGGAAGAGCTTTCCTCCCAACAAACAGGATCACCGCTCTACAACAAAGGGCGTTGCATTTGCAAAGCCGTCTTCGAACCTCAGCGTTTGCGATTCTCAGGTTGCTAGGGTTAATGGCAGCAGCAGTGTTCGTCGTCCGCTGGGCACGGCTTCGAATGCGCCCCCTCCAACAGTTTCTGCTCCGGCATTATTCACCTCTGCAAAACCCGCACCAGCTCATACTTACCATTCCACTCCTTGTCAGAAAATCTCTCCGGTGGTGGTTGGTGTGGCGCAACCTTTCCCAAGGCATGCAATTCGTACCGCGGGAGCCGTCTCGTATAGTCACGACGGACGCATCTCTAGATGGGTGGGGCGCTCACCACAACGACCTGCTCACGCAAGGAAAATGGTCACATTCAGAGACTCGTCTACACATCAATATGCTGGAACTTCTGGCCGTCAAAAAAGCCTTACAAGCATTCTTGCCCCAGCTGCACGGCCATCATGTTCGTGTTCTGACAGACAATACCACGGTGGTGTGGTATCTGAACAAGGAGGGAGGCACTCGATCACGCCGCTTACTGCGGCTGGTGATGGACATTCTAGAGTGGGCCATCTCCCACAACATACTTCTGTCGGCATTGCACATTGCGGGGAAAGAGAACACCAAGGCGGATGTTCTCAGCAGGGCGTTCACGGACACACACGAGTGGCAACTGAACGCTACAATACTGGATCGTCTCTTCGCTCGTTGGGGCAAACCCGACATCGATGTGTTTGCCACAGCTGCCAATGCGGTATGTCCGGCGTATTGCTCCAGAGCAGGCATTGGGGACGCATCGCTAGGGGATGCGTTTCAATGGGACTGGTCGAAGGGTCTTCTTTACCTGTTCCCCCCGTTCCCGCTGGTGGCCAGAGCAGTGGCTACAGTCAGCTGCAGCAACTCAGATGCTATAGTGATAGCCCCGTGGTGGCCAAGGCAACCCTGGTTCACGTCGCTACTCAGACTAGCGAATGCGGAAGTTTGGAACCTCCCTTACCTTCACGACCTTCTGTCTCGAGACGATGGCAAGGTTCTCCATCCAGATGTCAGCTCCCTGCACCTGACGGCCTGGAGAATCCGTCGTCCTGGAGAATCCTCGACCTCCCGGATAGCGTGAAATCCATTTTAGAGGCCGCACGTAAGCCTTCCACTAGGCTGTCCTACAAGAGGAAGTGGACACGTTTCCAAGAGTACGCAACTCGTAATGGGTTTGACTCTTGCGCATCAGGCATGCCTGACATTATTTCATTCCTTTATTATCTACATTCCCAAGGTCTCAAGCCCGCCTCCATTAGGGTCTATCTGTCGGCGATTGCAGCCAATCATGGCTTGGTAGATGGATTTTCGGTTTTTACCCACCCGTTGGCAAGGGCCTTTTTAAAAGGTTTGCAAAACTTGTTTCCCTTTGTTCGGCCGGTGGTGCCTCAATGGAGTCTATCTGTCGTTCTAACAGTACTCACCTCCAAACCCTTTGAACCATTGGCAACAATTGATATTCGCTTGTTGACTCTTAAGACTATATTCTTGGTTGCCATCACGTCTGCTAGACGTGTTTCGGAGTTAGCGGCACTACTGGTTGATCCTCCCTACTTACAGTTTTTTAAGGAAAAGGTTGTGTTACGTTTGGACCCCAAGTTCATTCCTAAGGTTTCCTCCTCGTTCCACGTTAGTCAGGACATTGTTCTGCCTACGTTTTTTCACCCGTCGTCAGATCCCTTATCTTCAAAATTGCATGCATTGGACGTTAGAAGAGCTTTGGCTTTCTATAGGTCCAGGACTGAGTCTTTTAGGAAGTCTCGTAAGTTGTTCGTCTGTTATGGAGGCATCACCAAAGGGTTGCCAGTATCTTCTCAACGCATCTCCAAGTGGGTGGTGGAGACCATTATCCTCGCTTACAGGATTATCAATAAGGATCCTCCCTTCCATCTGAAGGCGCATTCTACTAGAGCGCAGGCAGCTTCTTCAGCCTTGCTCCATGGCGCTTCGCTAACTGATCTCTGCAAAGCGGCCACTTGGTCTCATGCTTCGACGTTTGTGAAGCATTATCGCCTAGATGTTAGAGCGAGACAGGACTCTTCGTTTGGCAGAGCAGTCCTCTCCTCGATTTGCCAGTAACCAACCAGCATGCCTACCCACCTCCGGTAAGTCTCTGCTTGTTATTCGCCCATATGTGTGATGCACAGAGACCACGAAGAAGAAATGCAGGTTGCTTACCTGTAACTGTAGTTCTTCGAGTGGTCATCTGTGCAGTCACACAACCCACCCACCGTCCCCTCTTGGCATCGCTGTTTGTGATTGTCAATTGGTTCGCTCGTGCTCATTATCTGAATAACTGTACCTTAGTTATGGGGCTTAAGCGGTCTCAGAGAACTGAGGTAAAGGAGAGGCGGGAGCCCTGAGCATGCGCGATGGATGGTGGGGGGAGGGGTTCCCGCCAAAAGTCTAAGCTAGCTAAGTTTCCCGGAAGCAGGCTCGGCGTCGGCGCGAGCCCATATGTGTGACTGCACAGATGACCACTCGAAGAACTACAGTTACAGGTAAGCAACCTGCATTTATCCACACAAAGAAGATAAACGTGGAGAAGGGGGTTACACTGTGGGTCCTGCCCACAGCGTCATGTGTGGTAATAGTCCTGTCCTCTAGATATTTGCGCTGCTCCGTGGATATCTAGATGTCAGGGCTATTGGCACATGTGATGGTGTGAAGTACAGCGTTAGCCATATGTTCAGGAATGGCAGTAAACATAGACAAGTGAATAAATATGGCTTGTAAGAGTCATAATTACAGTGTCTGGTTTCAAAGAGAGTTGTTTGGTTTTGTGTGCTAACATGCAATTGGGTATTTATGTAATGTCCATGTTAGTATGTGTGGGCCCGCTAGATAGGATTGAAAATGGGTGGGACGGGGGGATCAATCAAATAAGACTTTGAACACTTCTATCGCGACAGCTGTAGCAAATTCCATGCATATTTAAAGTAACATTCTGGTTTTACGCATTTAAATATTGATGATGTCTGTTGCTAACTTTATCTGCTTTAGAGTGGATTGGCTAACAATGCAGAGGTACGTTCAGAACAAGTACAGCAAATCAAGTTGTGCCCATGCTCTATATAGGCTGAATGAAGTAGAACAGAAATTGTGTTTCTTTGAGTTACTCTGCATCTCCACTCAGAGCTGAACGCATCACTTGATGATGTGCATCTGAACTGCCTCTACTGAAAGTATTCTGCAACTTGAAGATAAGGCATGAAATGTTTTGGGGTGGGTTTCTTTTGATCTGTGATAGCTATTTCAGAAGCAAGCATTTCAGCTCATTTCCAGGGCTGCTCAAAGAAGCACTAGCTTCCTGTTACACCAGGTTTGGGTCCTGCAGGCACAACATAATCAGCAGAGACAAATGGGCAGTATGGGATCCTGCCCAATGTCTGCTTCACTTTGGGTGATGGACCTTCTTTCAGTTGATGACAAAATGCTGAGTTGTGGGCCATCTATGTGTGTAATTTCACGGGAAGCTGAAAATTGCTTGAAATCCATTTGTATGTCACCAGGGTCAGCCCAAGATGTTTTGCTGCCTAAGGCAGAGCAGTAATGGCGCCCATCCAAGTTTTTGTCTTGCACATATTCACTGCCCCATCCCTCCCTGTCTCTCTCCACACACTCACCACAGCCCCCATCCATTCATTCCCATACCCTCTCTTTTGTGTGTGCACAGAGACATTCTCTCTCTCTCTCTCTCTCCTCCTCTCTCCCCCTCTCTCCCGCCTCTTCCATCCACCATCTACATCAGGGGTGGACAACTTGTAGGACACAACTCCTGTTATCCCTCACCACTAGCTATGCTGGCTTGGGCTGATGGGAGATGAGGGCCGAAACATCTACCCCTGATCTACATTAACCTCCCTCCCTTCTCCTTCTCACTGCAATTGCCCAGGGCTCACAGGAATTGTGCATGCAACCCTCTCCACAGTACAAAACAAACAACATCCATCAGGCCACTCCTTTGCTCTCAAGTCTCTCTGTGCCTCATGCTTGCCCTACACCTTCCAGAAAAAAGAGCACATTTTTGCTCTCTATCCAGGAAACCCTTGCTGCTGGTGTGAAAAACAAAGTGGCCTGGGTATCAACTGGATTGCCTGGGACCAGCACACTGTAGGTAGATTGGGGGGCCCTCTGGCCCACCTGCTTGTAGAGCTAATACTGGCCTACCATGCAGTGCTGTTGTAAGGATTATTAAAATAATGTACATGAAGCACTACTTGAAATGTGAAGCATCATGTGTATTACTTCTGCTACGATACACGCAAGCAACAATTCTACCCCCACCCCCAAGCCATTCTGTGGTTGCTTTACAACTGCTGCTACATATGCTAGAGCCATCCAACAGCAGTTTCGTAACCCTGATAATATGGATTAAATAAATACAAAATGAGCATCTGTAACTATGCATAGGGTTGGAAAGCATGGTGGGGTATTCATGGCATTGTGAGGTATTGAATAGCAGTTAAGTACAACTGCAGGAAAGACATTCTATACTTTATTTATTTATTTATTGTGGTATTTATATATTGCTGAATATATTAAAAACCCTCCACAGTTGACAATATTAAAATACATGTAGATCTATTAAAAACACAACATTAGAAATACAATGTTAATAGCACAACATTAAAACAACTGGAGTAAAAAAAAATTAAGGAACAGCAAAATGGAGCTCCATGATTAGCTCACTTACAGCCCAGGGAAAGCCTCTATATGCTCATATTAAAGGGGGATTCTTCATTTGAAGAATGTCAATAAACAAAGATAAGCTTATACAGCAACGTGTGAAGGTACTCAAACATGAAAGTAATCTTTCTTTAATAACGAGAGGGATCTAAAATCCTTCACTACAAATGCCCTTTTCATAGAACACTGTGCCCAAATAAAAATGTGAAACATACACTTCAGTGTAAACAAACTTAAGAACATCTCGTTTAAATTCCTTTATGGTGCAATGCAGTACATATTTATAGAGAAGTAACTTCCACCATGTTCAGTGGGGCTCACTCCCAGGTCACTGTGCATAGGAGTGCAGTCTGGAATCAGTGAATAAGAACTCTTAAGCCACAAACCACATGGAGACATGTCACAATTTGGCTAAAGGAAGGAATTGGGGTGTGAAGGCTTGTGGATTTCATTAAATCGGTTAGAGGTCGTTTGATCAGGGCACAGGTAGAAATCTTATTTCCCAGCAGTTTGCATTTGCAGACTGTTTTCAGATTGTAAATTTAAAACCACTCTCTGCCATAGACTTTGACAAAAGTCCTACATCGAAAACTCTCTCTCTCTTTCTCCCAGTCCTGTTCCTGGTGGGTATAGGAAAGGAAGGAAGCCAATTTCCCCATGCCTTTTCCTCCCACCCATGTCACAAACTACTTCCTGTCCTGCTCCTCAGAGCTCCAAAAGTCCAGCCCATAGTCTCCGCTAGACATATGCATGTGAGCGTAAGATGGTATGCCTTTTACAGGTTTTACACAATGGAATATATAATCAGGAGGGGAGGACTGCTTTATGTCATGGTTCTTGTAAGCTTGCAAAAATCCAATAAAATTTAAATTGGGAATAAAAGACAAGCCTTGTAGGGAATCTTGCAGAACTCTTTAACTCCAAGATCACTGGGGCTACTGGCGATCTAAATCCACTGACTCACAGCAATTTCCTGGCAGTGGAACAAACACATATAATGGGCTTTAGCCAATGGCTTAGCTAAACACCTTGCACTCAGTAGGCCAAAAGTAAATTTAAAAAAATCATTGCCTTCTAATCTTAAGTCATGCTGGTTTGCAAGTTTCAGCCAACCTTTTTCAGAGGTGTAAATTTGCAGAAGAGCTTTAAGGCTCTTATCTGTCTGATACTGTTTGTATAATCACATGTACTTTTATTAATTTTTGGTTTGACTAGGTCTATGAATATAAGCCTGAATGGGTGAGTTTATGCACATATTGTACATCTGCCTGTTTCTGTAAATTTCTTTTTTTTAGTATGTTTAATAGCTGGTTTTGAATTAAATACGTTTAATATTAGCAGGTGGAAATAATGGAGACTTCATATTATGGATTTGTGAATCACTGATAGTGCATGTTGGGTTTTAAGGATATACTCACATGCTCATCTGTCTTTGGACTGCAGTGGGAGAAACATATAGGGTGTGAATTTGGGGTGTGTGCCAAAAGGCAGGATTAATTATTAATTAAAGATTGCCTATATCCTCTAGTCTACGCCAAGTTGAAGGTTGGAGATGCATTAGAGTTTGCAAATAATACAAATTACTAGTGTGTTACAGGTTTCATTAAAGAACAATATTTGAGAACACTCATTTTAGATACCATGTTACAAATCTCCCCCACTTAAAAATGGGGAATGGAAGTTAATCTGGTTTTCATACTTCAAGAGATGCTTTTTTCCTTTTCCTTTTTGTAAATGCATATACCAAAGTTCATTCTGATCTTAGTTCTTGAAGGAGATATCACATTACTGTGCTGCGCCTTTCAGTCCACTTTGAGAAGTGAGTGAATTTGAAATATGCACTTCCAAACACACACGCCTTTCTGAATTCTCAATGTTTTAAAGAAAGCTGTAGTCTTGCAAAAGTGCCAAACAGGCAAGTTAGTCCACAGAGCTAACTTTTCCCATGCCAGGCCCCAATCTAATGTGTAACTGGCCAAGCAAATGTGCCATGCTAATGTTTATCCAGGCAGCAATAAGTTGGTAGCGACAACTTACTCGCCCTCCACTTGATGTTTCTGTCTAAATCTCCCAGTCTTCATTCAGTTAGGCTCCCGAGATGTTTGTGTGGCGGCGTATCAGCAAGAATGAATTTTCCCTTAGCCAAAACAGTCCCTTAATTTCTTCTTATTTTTGCCTCCTTAGCTTTTGAATATTTCCATAGGGATGTCTTGACATTGTTTTGGAAAGCCCTGTGGTCAGCCTCAAACACTTAAGCCTGTATGAAATAGCATAGTAAAACTTAACATGCCATCCCAAAGACAATGTAAGATTCATGTCAGTTTCTTCTTTTGCCTAATGCTAAATCCAGTTGCTACTTGGAACCTTCCACATGTCCAGGTTTCTTTCTTTTAACTTTAAGTGCTGTGCAAGCTACATACAGGTGGATAACAGTTATATAATTGCAACAGAAGTAAGAACTCCCCTACCTTTCCCCCTTCGCTCCCCCCTCAGTTTGCAAGCCTGAGGGCAAGGACTGTCTCTTACTGATGCGTGCCACTTAGGGAGATAGTATTTGTCTGAAAAGCAAAATAAAAATAGAATACCGTAAACCTCTAGACTAACTTCTTTCAAAGTCAAACCTTGATCAGATATGTTGAACAAACATGTCTTACATTCATTTAAGATATCAGAATAAAACACTAAAAATGATTAATGCTGCCTTTAACGTGCTGTGCCAGTACACACCTGAGAGGACAACAGAGGCATAGGGTAGCATCCACTTGTGCCCCAACGCTAGCATGAATGGCATTGCGCTAGTGTAAAGCAATGCTAGTGCAAGGTAACTAGCGCTTACTAGGGCAATGGGAGAGAACAGTGATTTGTTATCGAATGTAGGCCAGTGTTCTCTGAACAGGTCCAGGATGGATATCTGCTGGATTGCTGGGACCTCCAATTCCACAAATTACTTCCCCAGAAACTTGTGTTGCTGGACTTCCACAAAATTCTTTTGCCTACCTCTGGCTCTTGTGTGATAGCACGATAGTGAGACATGCACTTACCTCTCTCTCTCTCTCTGTTGCCATATGTATTCTGAGGAACTGCAGTTGGCTCCCTTCAATGTGTCCACGTACCTCAGTTATTGATATTAAATAAAAAAATTGGACATTCTCCCCCCCCCCCCCCCCAATATTCTGCCCTGGCCACTTTAAGAAGACAATGCTTAGTTAATACTGTCTTCCATAATACTTCCCCATTTTGTCTTTCAGGTCAAGAACGTTTTGGTAATATGACCAGAGTGTACTATAAAGAAGCTGTAGGTGCTTTTGTGGTCTTTGATGTCACAAGAGGGTCAACGTTTGAGGCGGTTTCCAAATGGAAGCATGACTTGGACAGTAAAGTGCTTCTCCCAAATGGCAGTCCGATCCCTGCAGTTCTACTTGCCAACAAATGTGACCAGAAGAAAGACAGTGGCCAAAATCCTTCTCAGTTGGATGAGTTCTGCAAAGATGGAGGTTTTTCTGGGTGGTTTGAAACCTCTGCTAAGGTAAGAATATTCCTAAAATAGGACCAGGATGTCAAGCTTTTAAGTGTCACGTCTTCACATTCCAAAATCTGTATTAGCTCAATCCCTTTAGTAGGCCAACTAAAATGTGGAAGCTTTCAAGTTCTGCAGATCTCTTCATTTGACAAGATGTTACAAAAAGCAGGTGGAGTTGGCAGTGGGGAAAGATTGAGATGATGTTGATGTATAATATGTGATGTTAATGTCATGGAATCTGATCATGTTCACTGTGTGACTCCTCCTTAGGCACATGGTAAGGATGGTAAAGTTCTTTGTTCATAAACTAGTATCAAAGCACCTTTTACAAAGTGCAGATGTATACAACACCTGTGTGCTGAAGGAATGGCATTTGGGACCATCTGGATTCTTCTATACTGGAAAACATTAACCTTTTCTCATGGTCTCCTCAGGATAATATCAACATCGATGAAGCTGCTCGGTTCTTGGTGGAAAATATCCTTGCAAACCTAAAAGCCTTCCCTAACGAGGAGAATGATGTCAGGAAACTAAAACTGGACCAGGATCCCCTGAGAGCAGAAAGTAAATCTCAGTGTTGTTAATTACATTTAATCTTGCATTGACACACTCTGTGAGAACAGCAAGGTGCTTGTTCCTCATATTGTACAGCTGCTATGGTGCTTCATCATGACAATCCTAGTGGGGTCTCTTCTTTGAGTTGGTCACACTCCAGGGTGTTTACACACTTTGTTTTCTCTTGTCAAGTAGGACTTCACAAATTGCCTTGTACATGATGTCTATGCATGTGAACTGTTTTGCCCAGCCCAAAGCTGGCATCCCACAAAAAGAAGGTAATACTTATCCTGCAAGGTATCGAGGCAAGGGACTTTATCTTGACACTTACCTTTCATGGTACAATTTCAGAACTAGAACAGGAATGTCATTCTGAATGGAAGTGTTCATTTTGATAAGCACTATTCTTTCTTATATTCCTTTTAATAGACATAATTTTGTTTGTTAGTTTTCTCTCTCCTTCTTCCCTGTTCAGCACTAGAGCCCCAAAGTCAAGTCCTTTTGGGATATCTGGCAGCCTATAAACCCTTTATTTCTGAATAACACAGAGCCGATATTAAGCAGTGGCATGCATTCCATATTTATACTGTCCCTTAAACTATGAAAGAATCCAAGGCTTGGAAAATAGGGACAGGAAAATTAAGCTGGTGTAAAAGCATTGGGTATACGTCAGTGCTATCCACCTAATTGCTGACTCTCTTATTCAGATAATTCAAATAATAAACCTAGTACACTTGTGTATGATAAGTAATAATGTGCGCAATTAAACTTTAAAGACAAATTATCTCTTCTTGCACACGCACGATCCTTTTCAAAATGTCTTATGTCTGGGCCAAAAGAGAAAAATGCCCTTGATTAAAATGTTGCATTGTTGTTTTATGAAACTAGATTGCAACACAGAAAACTGTCTTCCTTTTGACCTTTTGTGTATCGGTAGTGGTACTAGTAAAGTCCTTTTCTTAATCATGCTACTCCTAGAGTACTTGTATCTTGCCACATAACTGTTTAACCCAAGGAACAGTATCCAGTGTTGCCCATGCACCTGCAGGACCCACTGCTAATGCAATGGGGAAACAAGGGCTTCCTAAAACAACTGGAAATGAGCTGAAATGCTAGTTTCTGGAACAGAACAGGTCACTGGAACTAGCAGAGGGGAGCTCCACTGAACTGTCCTATTTCAGAAATGAGCATTTTGGCTCATTTCCAAGGCTGCTCTAGGAAGTACGAACCTCCCGATGTGTTAGCGGTTGGTGCTGCTACTGCAAGAGTGGAGGTGCAGCAGCAATGGATACTGCCAAAGGAGTAAGACTTCATGAGGGTGTTACACCTTCATGCACCGGAAGAACTTGCTTATGTATTCTTGGTTTATAACTATTGCTAACAGCCCTAAGGCTGTACAAAAAAAAAAGAAAATAATATGTTGCGTCTACCTTGAAAGAATTCTTCACTGCTGTTTCTGATGGCATCTGTGAAAGTCTGGAGGAATTACTCCTGAGATTTAATGTTAAATCTGTGAATCCTGTTTTGTCCTCAGCACATTATACTTGTGTGGCATAGCTGGCTAGCTACTATAGATCCTGAAATACTTTGGTCTAACCTCCTTCAGGCTTAAACTTGGTACTTTTTAATGTGCCTGAAGTTAGATTTCATGCCATATGTCTTTTTAATTCAAAGACTTTTTATAAGGTACATTCAGGCACTTTGTCACTTAAAAAGCAAAGAATCCAAAGAGCACATCTCATGTTATTAATCTTCTAGGCCTGCACTAACTTTGTTGAAATTCCAAAAAGGTCAAACTCCTTTTAATCTTGATTTGCCTAACAGTCCTGTGATTCCCATTTACTTTTCTACTTACAATAAAGGAAACATTGAAGATGTCTGCAACACATTAAGTGCATACACTAAATTGAGCATAAGTAACTCATGGTAGTTTTTTTATTTTAAAATCAAAATGTATGCTTTATAAAGGAAAATGACAATGAAGGGGAAAAATCAGAAAACACTTGCAACCTTCCTATATATATATTGGAAAAAAGCATGTTCACTTCACCTCAGCTTAAGTCCTTGAAACTAAAATGTAGTTTTTACAAAGTAAATAAAGAGCCATTCACCAGGAATCCAATGTGCTACTTAATATTAGCAACCCTCAGGGCAGAAAAGGTCTATAGTTGTATAGCCATAAGAACCTCCTGTAATGTGAATGACATGGATTTGTTATACTATGTGTTGATCGTTTTGTTAACTGTTACTATTTCAATTTATAAGAAAGATTCTGTGCTTGTCTCCAGTGTCTATTGTCTTCAGTGAGAAAGTATTATACCACCCTTTCTTAATAAGGAAATGTATCACTTTTGAAATGTTACTCGCATGATTAACGGTTTAAATGAATTTTGTATTGTCCTTTACAAGTTTAAATTTTTCCAAAAATCTGTCTCATCGGCTTAAAATTCTAGAATACCTAAGCATTCATAAATGTAATGCCTTTTTGCTGGAGAGATTAATGTAGTATGAAGAATCTAAGACGGGAAGGGAACAGTGTTTGTGCACAATTTCAGGAAAGAGAGGAATAGTACAGCTACCTTTCACCGTCCTGTATCATCTTAGGAGCCTTTGCCATGGAAAATTCTAAAAACTGCATAAAATAGATGGTGAAAGTAGAACTGTGGCATATGAAATTAAGGTTTAAAGATTTACCAGCTGAAAAGACTTCTGTACTATGCAATTTAAAGGATCACTTACTCATTAGAATGTACCAAATGGAGAGAGAAGCAGCTGTTGTCTCCGTGATAGGGGCAGACAAGGCCAATCAATTCATGCTTACAAAATAAACATTGACCATTGTTTAATTGTTCAAAACCCATTTCTGTTTATGGGAGATTCTATGGAAAAAGAAGCTTTCTAGATAGGTGCGGAGCATTTACTCATGGAAACATGATGGTTTACTTCATGCTCCCATGAGCCTTATACAAATTTCCCTCCTGCCCAAAGTTACACCTGGGTCTGTCCATATGGTATAGACTATGATATCTGCAGCATTCAGCTTAATCTCGATTTTTTTAAAAAAACAAACTAACTCTATAATTGTGTAACTATGTTTAAAGTTTGTGGATAATGTTTGGTCAAGCTCAAGAGTCAGAACTTTTATAAGCAGAACATTTATAGTTGGCAGGTTGGGGGAGGACTCTTGCTAGTTCCTTATAACTAGCAAAATAAGGTTGCAATTCTTAGCATATTTAGACAGAAAAAAGTCCTACAACTCCCAGCATGCCCCAGCCAGGATGGCTGTCGGGAAGGCTGGGAATTGTAGGACTTTTTTCTGTCTAAACATGCATAGGATTGTGCCTTCAGTGATGTACAAGCTATTGATAGATAGATCCCTTTCTATACCTTTTAACCATAATCTCAGAATTGTAAACTTGAATTGCCATGTGAGACTTGACATTGTCATCTTGTCAAGCGAACGCAAGTGCAGCAACAGTGCCACCAATGAGCCCCACTGTGTCAAAGTCCCTTCCACTTAATCCAATATTTTTAAAGCTGCATAATGAGTCCTTCGCTGAGGAGTTCCTAGTCTGGCCATCTATAGCTGTACGCAGAAGATCCCTGGAATCTACAATTAAGGACCAAAACAGATATTACTTTAAATCTGTATTCAGCACTGCCTCTTTTTTATTTTCATTCTAGAGTAGGCAGTGGAGCAGCAGCAATCCAGATCTTTAAGCCTCTCTACCCACCCCCACGGTAGGGGTCTGATCAGTGGTCTCATGTGGTATAAAGCCTCTGTACACCATCTTACATTTATTTTTGAATTTCTAAGCCACTTTTCTGTCTTAAAAACTCTCTCAGCACAGTGTACATTAAACAAACAAATCTCCTTAAGAAGACTGGTCCATCATCCATGCACCTCAGAGCACTATGCCTCCTTCATGATCGTAACTCATGGAGAGGATACACATGGGAGAGAGTGCTCATGAAGGTATCTGATTTCAGCTGTTTAGGGCTCTAGGGGCAAAACCCCACTTAAATTTAGCTTGGAATACAACCATGTACTGAACAAGAGATATGATCTAAGCATGCTGTTGCTGCATTTTTGAAATGTTTACATTTCCAGACAGTTTGCAAAGCTGGTAATCTTTGCAAGCAAAGGCAGTGCTTGATCCTTATGCTCCAGCTAGGAAGCAGTGGTCATATTGGCTGATGCAGAGAAAGCACACTCTAGGCCACAGGTAACACCCAAATATCCAAAAGTAACATAGTAACAGGGTCATTCCCTAGCTGGGAGTGTCATCCCCCCCCCCCATGTCTTTATCAGTAAGCCAGTCAGTCATTGCCTTAGCTAAATTAAGCTAAATTAATCTTTGGGTAATCCATTCTTTGTCTAGTCCATTCCCAAACTAGTTATTCATGAAGGATCCTGGTGCACATGACACTAGGGGAAAGGTTGAGCATAACTGGGTGTCATCTGCATATGGATTATGCCAAGCTCCAAATGCCATTGACCAGTGATCACAGGCAGCTATTACAAGGACTTGGAAGTGAGGCAGAATCTTGAAGCACCCTGCAGGTTCAACAGGCCAGAGTAGTAGCTTTCTAGCACCATCTTCTGGAACTGATTGCTGCAAAAGGAGAAGCAGAACAATGAAAAAGCAATGCTCCTACTCCCAATCTGTGCAAGCAGTCTGAAAAAACTGGCATTACAGAAAACGGCTGAGAGATCCAGTAGAATCCCTCTCCCCCGTGTCTTTCTGGCTGTAGATAAGGAACCTGAAGTTGCAATACTGTCCTTGGGAGGCATGGAAGGCATGCTAATTTTATCATCTTATTAGGTAGGTGGGCAGGTTCTCTCTTATTCTCTTGTCAAATATTCCAACAAGCACTGGTCTTATAGTCTGTCTAAAGTTTGCATTTCTATTAGAAATTATTATTATTAATAATAATAATAATAAATTTATTTATTTATTTCTTACCCGCCTCTCCCTCTGGATCGAGGCAGGGAACAACATCAAATATAAAATACATAGGGTTTTTAAAAAAATGTTAAAATGGAGAGGGGTCATAGGTCAGTGGTTGAGCCCCTGCTTTGTGTGCCAAAGGTCCTAGTTTCAATCCCCAGCATCTCCGGGTAGAGCTGGGAAAGAATCCTGCCTGAAACAATCCTGCCTGAAACCCTGGGGATTTACTGCCAGTCAGCATCAGCAATGCTGGGGTAGTGGTCCAATGGTCTCGATACAAGGCAGCTTTCTATGTTCATATCTTTTCTCTAGCCTTTTTGTTTGCCTTCAGCTGGATAGAATTCTAGTTCCTTTCAGTTGTAGCATTTTATTTCGTAGGCTCAGAAATTTAAAAAAACCCTTTTAATAACAAATGAAAATTCTTTGTAGAGGAGAGAGCAAAATGCAGAGGCTTAAAAAGAGGCTCCAAAATATTGATGAACCATGCCTTTATTCATTTATCTCTGGGAACAGACGGTGACAGGGTTCGAACAACACGATAACCAACGGTGGGTTAATTAGTCAATGGTTGGTTATTGTGTCACCTGTCAGGACTTTTTCATACCATGGTTAGTTATTTGGACGAAGTAACCAACACTGCAGAACTGATTATTCAAACAACCGTTGGTTATCATGTGTCAGGCACCATTGACTATTTTGTTGCACACAGTTATTTTTGGTGACTACAGAGTGCCCTGGCAAGTGCGACCAAAGCAGCAGCTGCCACTTTAGTCCAGCTGGCAGAACTCGCAGTGGCTGTTGGGGTACCAGCGGGAGGACTGAGGGGGATAGAGAGGGGATGTGTCAATCAAACACACCACTGACTAATAGTCAACTTAACGCTGGCCTTAATCCACACCACAGTCCCCTTGATAATCAACCTTGATAATCAACCTTGGAGTTGACTATTAACCCACCATTGACTATTGTGTTGTTCGAATGCAGCTAGTATGTGGTAAAGAAAACCCTTCTTGTGCAGGTTTGGGTATTTTCTGTGCTTTCAAATCAAAACTGATTTTAAAAGTTGTGTGGCACCGTAGGCCAGCCTTCTCCAGCAGGTTTGCCAATGGGTATGCTGGCTGTAGATGATGGGGATTGTACTGCGACATCTCTGAACCACACAGCCTTGAGGAAGGTTGCCTTGGGCTAACCAGTTTAGTACAGCATCACTTTGTAAGCAAGAGCTTACTAACAGTTCATATTCTGTATTAAATCAGTTTGTCTTTTAAGAATGGCACTTTGGATTGGAGACACTGTTTAACAGGCAGAGGGCTATGCCTGGACAAATATTAAATATAACACGCAAAATTCCCAATTGGAAGCCATGAAGTATTTTAGAAAAGAGTGAAGAGGAAATGAGAATTAGCAAGTCAAAACTTACGTCAAGGGCATAGAAGTGCTCTGATGTCACTTACTTGGTAGCAAATCTCATTAAAATGATGGCCTTACTCCTGAGTAAATATATTTAGAGCCATCCTGCAAAAACTAGTCTAAAATACAGACACTTTATAACAATATATACATTACTATTTTAACATTTAAAATAATTTAATTGAGAGGAGCCCCTAACTCAATTCCTCTTCAAAATGGTCAGGTGCGGCCATATCCTGGTTTCTTTTTCTCATTTTATGTCTGGTTTGTCTCTTCCTTGAGGCAAGATGCAGAATGCTATAACACTGCAAACACCCACCCACCCCGTATGTTCACAAAGGCAGCGCTATGTCACATCACCTGTGCTAATCCCTAGTACTGGAGAGTTATTGAAACAACAGTTTCTTCCTGTGAAGAATTTTATTTCCTGATGACTAGTCTTCCCACACATCTTAAAGTGGGCAAATGTATCTCTTCATTACCCTTGTTCATCTGAAGGCAAGCAAGTAAAAAACTGCTATCTTCCTTAGGTTTTAACAGCGCAATCCTCGGCACGTGTACTCAGAAGTAAGTCTTACTGAGTTTAATAAGATTTACTCAGGGTAAATGTATATACAGGATTGCAGTCTTAATCCCGCTTGGGGATGCTCACTTAAAAGAGGCCCTGCTATAATAAAGTGTGAAACCTGTTTTGAATTATATACAGGAGATGAGTGAATTAAAGCAATGGTTGAAACAGGAAGACTATTTAGACCAGCTTTCCTCAACCTGGTACCCTCCAGATGTGTTGGACTACAGCTCCCATTATTCCCAGCTAGTGTGTTTACTGGGATTGATGGGAGTTTTGGTTCAACACATCCTGAGAATGCTAAGTTGGGGGAGCAGATTTAAGGTTGTGTCTGTTCCAGCTGTGCTTCACAGGATATGTTTGTTGCCATACCAGCAACAGCTAGTATGCTCCATATGTCATCTTGTGCACTTTCCCTCCGTTAGGGCACTGGATCGTGGCTATTTAAAACAGAGCAAAACATATGTGCTTCTCACATTACAGTCATGAACCAGTCTCTGAATGGGTGCAGTATCCTCACATAGATTCCCCTATGGTTCAATAGGGCCATGTCTTTGCATGGCATGAACAGGCAGTGCTCCAGGCAATTTCTTTGAACACCTTCCATATCCACACCCAGCTCATGCCTCCCTTGCATCCACTCTTGAGCAGGGAAGTATGGCTGTATTGAACCCCATGGGGAACTGTGATGTGTCTGTTCAGCGCTACTTAAGGACTAGAGTACACTCTATAGTTTTAGAAAAAATATTTTAAAGGGGTGGGGGGAGATGTCTTTTGTTACATTTTCTACTTTGCATTTAGTATTAAATGTTTGGAGCACAACTGTTGGGTACAATGTTCATTTTTGTTTCCAAAAGCAGTTGCACTCAAGAAGCAACAGAAGAAGCCGACTTGCACTCAAAACACTGTTTTTTCACAAACTAAGGATGTCTGAGTTTTACACTTGGATAATGGGATCAGTTCTTCTGTGCTCTAATCCTTCCTTCTTCCACCACTATTTTGTTTAGTCAAATGTCTTTTCTTGTGTGTTCTTTATATTTTGTATAAATAAAGGTTTTAGACTATGCATTTGTCTCATTTGTCTTCAGGGGTAGAATAAACCTGACTCTGTGGATCGTTGGCAGCTGATATTTCAGTGAAGTGGCCTCAGATTCAAGCCATATGCCCACACTATTGCTTTTGGTAAATTGGACTCATCCTTCTCCACGGTGACTGAGACCTCATTACCCCTGACAGTGACTAATAAGTGGCCATTGTACCCTGCAGCAAGTGAGCTTTCTGACTTCTAGTATTTCAGGAAGGCAGAAAAATCATACCATGACCTCCACAGGGTTCATATTTTATTGGTGATTACTAATAAAGGTCTCTCTGAACTTCTTGCATGAACCAAGGAGAAGGGCTGCTCAGAGTCACAAAGAAAGAATGAGGGAACAGAGTAACACCAGACTAACAGGTTGAATCCAGCAAAAGTTTTCCATGGATAGAAGGGCTCCTTTCATCAGCAGGAGGCTTTTGATCCAGTGGAGCTTTTGACTGAATAGGGAAGGTGATCTTCACTGATCGTTCCCTGCCTCTCCATTCCATTATGTCCTCTGAAAATCTGTTTTGGAGGCCTGGGGAGGTGGTGCTGGAAGCTGCAGAGGAAGCCCTCCCTACACTTCCCACCAGCAAGACCATTCTGAACAAAGCTCTTAAGTGGTGGAATAAAACTGGATCAAACCCAATGCACCTTGATATATCTGAATGGTTTTGGTGGATTGAGAGCACATGGATCCTGCATACTATCTGTCTGAATGTCAAGGATGGACAACCTGTGACCTTCCAGATATTGGTTTCAAACTCCCCCTAGCTCCATCCAGTATTGTCAATTGCTAGGGATGATGGGAGTTGGAGTCTAGCAACTGGAGCACTGCTCCTACCTGTTATGATGATCTGTACAGGTGCTTCTTTAGGTTCAACTACCTCAGATACGTTATCTTCTGGGGTGAAAAACTGGGCCTCCTTTATGGTGGCCCCTACATTGCAGAGCACTTTCCCATAAGAGGCCTGAAATGCCCAATATTGCCATGGTTTAGAAGGCAGTTTTCACTTAGCTTTTGAAGATATGTGATAATAAGCTGGCTGCAAACAGCTGGAAAAACTAGCATGAACAGCACCATGTGATTCTGAATCTAGGAAGAGGGACATTGCAGATACTGTGATCAGTCATTCCAACTTCAACTTTGGATGTGTTTGGGTGGGCCTTAGATGTTTACACAAAGGTCTGGAAAAGGCCATCAACAGTAGGTATTTGAAATTTTCCCCAGAGGGCTGGAAATAAGACATGGAAGATAACCGCAATTAGCCATGGGCCTGTCCTTATGTCAGACAAGCCTGTTATTGGTGTAGAAGGGGGATACCCGCACTGGTATAATCTTTTGGATTTTTGATGGATTATATTTCAGCGTTTTTCCGTAAACTGCATTGATTTTATGTAACAGTAGAGGTAAATAGTAAAAAAAATTAACAAATCATTCAGTCTGGCAGAATACATACATGCATTCAGATCTGCACAGACCCTTGGATTCTTCCTGAATGTGTGTTTAATGTTTTGTATCTCCCCGCCTCCACCTCCAATTCCCTTTTCAAGGCTGGGTTCATGCAAAGTAAAATGAAAAGCACTCCTGAATATATGGAAGAAGTAGCCATTATTATTATTATTATTATTATTACAACCGTTATTACATTATGCTTTAACAAAAGTAGTGTGGGCAGGATAAGTTAGTTGTATCTAGCACAAGTTAGTTTCAATTTCTTTGTAACATCAACCCACGTTGGCTTAAGCATCACAGCAATTCTGCCTGGAGCGCTACTGTTTGTGGGGGTGGGTGAGTAGGTGTCTGAAATTACAGGTTTGGGAATTCAAATACAGTAAATTTTGGTAATGAAAGGTCAAAACTGAATATGAACTGGATTTTTTCCCTATAAAGTCTGTGTGGAATCATGTTTGTATATGCATATGCTGTTCCTTGTACTAAGGGCTTCTTTGGATTAAGGGGAAAGTTTCCTTAAGATTTCTTTACTGGGACTTTGCTTCCTGCTTCTCTTGTGCAATCGTAATGGAGAGGGACGACCACATAGTCTATAATGGAAAACTTCCCCTCCTCTTGCTCTTCATAGTTGTGAATGGGACAGAGCCCTTTAATGGGTGATCTGTAACACAACCACCCCTGAACATGGTAGGAAATCCTGAAATATTTCAGCATAATTGGGATATCACAGGGTGTTGTTTTTTAAAAATTGAATTATGGGGGAAGGTACAGGAGATGTGCAGGAGGTTGCCGACATCATCAAAAGGACCCGTGAACCTCCATGAGTGGCCAATCATGAGCGTGCTTTATTTCGCTCGTGTGAAGAAGCCCTAAGTTTCTTAAATCTCATTTCCCACTGAGATGACTGGTGAAATCTTACTTAGCATGATTTCAGGGTTGTGAGGCTTTCAGGAAAGGAAAGTAGTAAAGCGCCAGTCACACATTACGTTTTAAGTTAGCACCTAACGTTGTAATGTGAATGTGATGCATGTACTTTCAAACTAGGGCTGGCCAAAGACATTTTGCTGCCTGAGGCAACGGGCAAGATGCCATCCCACCCCAGGTACAGAAGCTGACCAGACTGGCAGCTGAATCTTCTTTCAACACTGACAATGGGGGTGGGGGACATCCTCCAACACATCTGAGGACAGAAGGCTAGTTTACGGGGTCCAGGGCAGACTCTGTGGTATGCAGAACTCTGCCACCCAATACTCGGCCTGCAGCATTTGTCACCTGAGGTGGGTGCCTCACTCTGCCTAATTGTACAGCCAGAAATTTCTCAAACACCAGCTTATACACAGGTTAACTGCAATTATTTGCTGGGTGTACACACCTATTGGAATAACCAGATTTGTTATTGCATAATGTATGAAACTCTTCTGTGTAACAGACAAGAAATGAAAGTGTGTTTGTTGCCTATGAAAGAGAAAAGTGTGGAGCTCTGGAGTCCATTGCTGATTTGTTTGGAGTGTTGTTATTAAAATGTGTAGGGATACTCCAAAGTAGAGTTATTATTTCTTAGAAATTGCACTGTTTCTTTAAAGTTCCTCGAAGGCTTTAATTGAACATCATTGGACAAGCTGCAAAAGGTGAACCAATTTGTACTTTTCTCCCTCTTCAGTTAACTACAACTGTAGCTGTGACTGTACAAAACAAGGTACACCAAACAAGTCAAACAACTAAATCACAACACAGGGACATTCATCTTACGCAAAGAACAGTATCTCACTGGAGACTTAGGGTGCCTCTACAAGAGCGATTTAAAGCTCTTTCAAGGCGCATTAAAAAAATTACCTCTACAAGAGCGGAGCGCAAATTGGGAGTTGAGGCGTGTTTTCTGTCCGATTATGCGCATTATCGAATGCGCATTAAATAGCGAGTTTTAATTTACCTCGGCAGTTAAAGCGCATCATGACCATGTAAACATGTGATTCTCCGCATTTCAACCACTTTAAAGCGTGTTTCATACTGCCGGTTATGCGCTTCACCGCCTGTCGTTTATAGGAATTAGGCGTAAAAGCAATGGTGAGAAGATGCGCATAATCGGACAACCAGGAGCCAAACCGAATTCTTCTAGAGGGGACCTTAATCAGTTAGAGAGCTGGGATTGGCTGCAACTCCCTGTTTTGTACATTCAGGACTGGTCCACACATGCAGCAGAACAGGTTATGAAATGGATTACACTCCATCAGAGTAAAGGTGGGAGAAATTACATTTTTGAATGCTGTCCTGTATATCTCTGCAAGCAGGAAACCAGCACGACTGGCAAAGGATTGAGCTAGAACCTTTTTCTGTGATATGCTAGATTTCTGTTTGCATTTTGCACTTTCAGTTTCCAAAAGTGGTATCCCACCTGTGTAGTCTTAATGGGTGCACTCCATTCTGTCACTTCATTCTGTTCTATGTGTATAACAGCTTCGGTGGCAAACCAAAATTATTTGTTGTAGAATGTGTTGGCCCTTATGTTAGGATGACCATATGGAAAGGAAGACACAGCTCCTGAATCTTTAATATTTGCATTAAACATGGAGTTTCAGCAGGTTTTATTTGTAGGCATGCAGCACCTGGTGAAATTCCCTCTTCATCACAACAGTTTAAACTGCAGGAGCCTTGCCCTCTTGGCCAGATACAAAAGAGGGCAGGGCTCCTGCAACTTTAACTGTTGTGATGAAGAGGGAATTTCACCAGGTGCTGCGTGCATATAAATGACACCTGCTGAAATTCCCTTTTCTATACAATTGTTAAAGATACAAATGCCCTATCCTCCTTTCCATATGGTCACCCAACCTTATGTACTTACTCACTAAGCAGTTCTTCAACATAGCACAAGACACTGTTATAGTGTTTACATTATCTTCACCATCATGCCTTTCAAGGCAAAAGTCCTTCCATATTTGGGTACAGGATAATTCATGCTACCCACCATATTACCATATTACGTATGTGTAGACAGTCAATTCAGAAATGTGCTCTGGATCTCTAACCATGGTTAATTAGTGTCTAGTCACAAAAAGTTGTAAAAGGATGCAATTAATCTGGAATAAAAAGGGTGTCCGTTTATGGCCTGGAGTCTCATGTTTTCTTTTATTTACTTTCTAAAAAATATATTCTGTCTTTCAATTGAATTTGAATTTCCAGAGCTCTCTTTATGTCCTTTTGCTGTAGTTTGTTTCACTTCCCTGATCCAGCTGTCACTGTCACTGCCTATCTAATTTTGCTTTTGTTTGTGTCTGCTTAAAGCTGCACTTCTCTCCATCCCTTCTAGTCTTATAATCTCTCACTGGGCATATTAAGCATAAAAAGCAAATACTAAAGTATGGGATACTACAATCCGACAATCTAGTCCAATGCCATTTTCCCATTGTAGGCTGTAAATGTATGGTGGAGGAACTAAAGATAAGAGTGGCTTCTGACAACCTTGTAACATAGTTTACTACTGCCATTTTCACATTACATGGTGTGGGTGGGGTGGGGGGAACTGTTCTGTGTATCATGATCTCCCCATATCAGAGGAGTTGTAGCCTGGGAGAGGCCATAGCTCAGTGGTAGAGCACATGCTTTAGGCACAGATGGGCCCAGGTTCAATCCCAGCATCTCCACATAGAGCTAGGAAAGAATCTTGCTTGAAACCCTGAAGAGCCACTGCCAGTCAGTGTCAACAATACTGGGCTTGATGGACCCATGGCCAGTCTGACGGTATAAGGCAGCTTCCTATGTTCCTGGTTGCTTACAACAGCTTTCTAATACAGGCTATAAAAGCTGTCACTTTCTTATTCTTTATCTTTACGGTGAAATGTGTCACAGATAAAAGTCTCTACACATGTTATCTCGATATAGACAGACAGCGGAACATTTACACAGGACATACAGACATATTTCATTTTGTTAACAGTCTCCGGGTATCTAAATTGCCTGAAATCATAGTCATGTTAAAAAAAAACAACAAATTTTATTCTCCAAATAATCTTAGGTGATGGGAAAGGTAAATCTCATTAAATTGCCATCCTCTCATTGCTCACTTGAAACTAAACGACGGCTGCTGTGCTCCATTCACTCGCACGCAGCCAACTACGTAACTGTTAACAAAAGAAGAAAAGAAAAGGGGGGGGGAGATACCTCAAAGTAAACAGGAAGCGGGGGAAGGTTTGTAACTATCTCTATGGGTGCAGAGTGGTGGTGCTTCATTACTTGGCAGCTCTATGGTAAAATCTCAGTTTTCGAATTAATTATAGTCCACAGCCAGACCGGAAGTGCCGGTATGGATTAGGATGGGATGGCAGTGTGTGAGTGCACTCCTTTTCTACCTCTCTTTTACCGGAAGTACAGGCTGTGTGTCATTCTACCCTTTTCTATCTCTGTGGCCAACTCAGCCTGGGAATGTCTCTTAGCAACTGAGGGGACGCTGATGCTGCTGCCGGAGAGAGACGGACTATTGCGGGGCTGAAGCTCTGCTAAAGATCCGGCCATGTCGAAGTTTCCCAAAAAGAAGGAGGTGGTGAAAAGCAACAATGTTCTTCAGGCAGGCCCACCCACTAAAGAGTAAGGCTCATATCGTCTCTGAGGAGCGTCCTTCCCACTCCCGCTTTGCTACTTTGCCGGGACCAAATTCCCCCGCCCCACCCCCAAATTACATAATCTGCCCCCCCCCACACACACACACACAATAAAAGCTTTTTAAAAGTACACCTCTTTTTAAGGTGAGGGCTCACTCCAGGAGCATGTGAAATAATGGTAGTAAAAAGAGTGCCTCTGGGTTTGTGCAAAGTGTGTTATCTTTGCCAACATCTGTTCACAATATCTGGGATAATGGGGAGAGCTTCCAAGGCTGGTAATGCTCCTTCCTTCTTTCCTTCCTGGTAGACATCGCTGTGTTTAGATGTATAATAACGAACAGTTGTTTATGAACTTTTTGTTTTCTTGTTAAGCTATTTGCTACCCTCCATGTATACTTTGATGCTCTTTAGTGAAATCCTTTGTTTCTTGAGAATCTCTGGCGTCTGATCACCTGGAACGTTAAGCTCACATGATCCTTGAATGATTTTGGTTACTGGGTTTTAAACTCTCTGTGCATGCAGCATTTTTATTTATATATTTATTTATCGGCCCTTCCATCCTCCCTTCAAACCGCTTGGAAGGGTGATATACATGGCTGTCCTCCTAGTTTAATTTTACAAAAAGAACTGGGGTAGATTAGGCTGAGATATAGTGACTAGCTTGGGTGTGTCATGGCTAACTGAGGATTTGAACCTGGATCTTTCCACTCTGTGACCAGCCCTCCTTTCAGTACATTACTTTTCCTAAAAGATAGATGTTGTTGACTTTTTCGTGTCTTGAATATTTAGCCTTGCTGTAAGAGTTGTGCTCTGCTCCAAGCAAACTGAGTCAGGATGATTTATATGGTGTCCACACATGTTTTAGGTCAGAGGCAGAGAGAGTTGGAGGACTTATTAAATAACCCAAATCTTTACTTCTCTTTCATTAGACTCACTGAGGGTTGATTCATACTTCACAGTAGTAGTTGTGTTGCCATGTTTTTAGGGATTTTCATTGAGGGGAGCATAGAAAGTGAGAAGGGAAGGCTCTTAACCGACTGGCAGTAGGTTCAGGATAGATAAAAGCATAATCAACCTATGGTATGCATTACTACAAAATGCAGTGATGGTTGTTTTCTTAGACAGCTTTATAACAGTTTCTTTACTGAGATGTATAAAACATATTAAAGAAGCTAGAAGAGGAGATGACACAGCAGTCTCTAGGGACCTCTGGGTGAGTATTTATATCAAGCTAGTTTTTTAAAAAAAAATGGATTTCTTTGAGAATTAATTATGCTTCACAGAAATAGCTTGACTTTCAAAAGCTATGGATAGTGCCATCTTTATTGTTGATATAAAGTCACATGAAATTCCTGTACTTCAATGTTAGTGGAGATAGCCAGCTCTTTTCATTTGTTTCTCACTAATTGGGAATTGAATAAGTTACTAAATCAGAAAGGTCTCTTGAACATTTCTTGGGCCTTGAATGCTAATATCTTCCCATGCTGAAGAAAGGCCTGCCTTATAGACTGGTCATGTGACTAGTTTTCTGGAAGTGTTGGACCAGGCTCACACCAAATCACAGCACTCTGGATCTGACAATAGCCAAATGCCCAGGGACAAGATGGGGATAGCTATTCCCAGAGGTTTGAAAATAGAAATTGCACTTTTAGCTAACATGTATGGTTGCTACAGATACATCAATCTTCTATCTATTTATCCCCTCCCCTTTCGAAAAGCCACTGGAATGTTTTGCCATCATGACTCTTTCTGGTTTAGTGAGGTCAACTGGATTAGATGTAATGTAATGTATGAAGCTCTTGGTTAGCCTAGTTATCCTGCACTCAACAGGAGTACGTGAAGATGTATGAAGCGTCTGTGTGGTAGTAGTATCAGATTAGAACTAGGGAGACTCAGGTTAAAATCCCACTCACACATGAAGGTTGCTGGGTGACATTAGGTGAGTCACTTTACTTCACAGGGTTGTTGTGAGAATAGATGGGCCTGGGAGAACCATGTGCACTGCCTTGAGTTCCTTGGATGGAAAGTGGAATATAAATGTAAAGAATAAATAAGTAATGTGTTTGCTTTGAAGGTCCTTGGCTTCAACTTCAAAGGTATTGTGTACCATATAGTGAGTCTGTGGGACTGAGCTGATCACTGATGCGTTCATTTACTTATCTAGCATAGTTTTTCAAAGGCTCAGTTCACACAACATATTTCTCAATGCAGTGTGAAAACTCCACTCAACGGTTGAGTTTGTAGGGGGTACTCACCGCACAACATGTTCCAACGCCACCATTGTGTGAATGTAGACTACCGTGGAGTTGAGTAAAAGTCAACGTGCCGTTTGATTGGCAGTTTCTCCGCCCTCTCTCCTCCCCCAGTCCTCCTAATGGTATCCCTTCAGCCATTGCTGCAAATAAAAAACAACAATCCTGGGGGCTCTCCTAGAGTGGCACTCGCCTCTTTTGCTGCTCTAGCAAGGGAACTCTGTAGCCAGTGGGAAAAGTAAACTCAATGCAACAGGAAACTCCACGGAACTGTTCACACAACACATGATGCAACAGTTGTGCACGAACTCTCCTCTGCACAGCGTGGATATTCAGCATGGAGTGTTTTCTAAAAAAACACCATGGGGTGGAGTTTCCCTCCAGACAACACATTTCTTAACGGTGGTGTAAAAACTCCACCATGGAATTCTAAATACCCTGTTGAGAACTGTGTTGCCTGAGCTGAGCCAAAAGCTTCACTTACTCCGAGTCCTCTTGTTAGCTAGTTCCCACTCTCTTGCCTTTTTCTCTTTCCTGTTTGATATTTTCTTTGGTATAGTCAGTATCTAAGGAGAAACCCTGTTTTAAGGGTCTTCATTTTAAATAATATTTTTTGCTGCCAAATTGGTTTGGCTCTTGGATCCGCTAATAACAGCTTAGTCTCCGTTTGGAGTCCCCATCTTTGCCTTGGAGGCTTTTCCCATATTGGAACAAAGACTGCTCTACACACTGTGGCCTTCTATCCAAGGGCAATTATACCATTTTAAATTTTGTAACCAAAAGCTGGAAGAACGGGGTCAAGCCTGCATCTACTATGAATTTCCAAGTATCTCAAACCAACCACAAAGTGAGGCCCTTTGTGTTCCTTTCACATTGGAACAATGTAATTATAACCACTTAAGCTCTATGGTTGGCATCCAATGATGTCCCTCCATGAGTGGAATGGGCACTGTTGGTGGATCAAAATACACCTCCCCACTGCAGCCCACTGTGTGCAATCCAAATCTACTCTAGAAGGTTGGAGGACAGACTGAAATAGGTGGGGGGACAGTGCAGGAAGCTACAAGCTGGAGGAAAGCCAGGGAAGCTCCGGTTGCACAAGCAGAAATTCTGTTGCAATAGAGGAAAGCTCCCATTGTCACTAATGGCAGCTTTTCTCCAGTTGCAAATAGTAAGTGTGAGGAGGCTCAATTCCAGTCAGGACCACAGCAGAGGCAAATGGTTAAAGCCCCCATCACCCACACTGTGACCCTGATCCAGCTCTCCCCCTCCCTGGTTCTGGCTTAGGCTGACCAGATAAAATCCAGGTCAGGGCCCCTGCAACTTTAACTGTTCTGATGAAGAGGGAATTTCACCAGGAACCAATTGCATACAAATGACACTGGCTGAAATTCCCTTTTCTCTACAACTGTTAAAGTTACATGAGCCCTGACCTGGATTTTATCTGGTCACCCTATTCTGGCTATTCTTTTTTTAATCTTGCATTCCAGAGATAACCATATGTCAAATGTCATGCCTAGTTTGATCCTAACAGCCTCATCACATGACATTTTTTGGCCACGGCAGCCATGTTTTTTGTCAGTTAGTGCTCTCAGCTGCACTGCCCCTAAGTGAAACAGTTGTATGACTGTTGGCACTACATACTGAAATGATCCACTTGTGACACACTCTAAGCTGAAGTTGAAAGTAAGTGTTAAAAGCCAGCTTATGCTGAGCTTAGTATGTGATGCTCTCAGTCATACAAGCAGCTCACCTTCAGGCAACACGGCTGAAAATCAGTCAAGTCTGGCCAAAGATTCCCCCCCTCATCAGCTCAAAAAGTCATATAAACAAGTTTTAAAATTTAAATGCCAAGCAAGAGGAATTTAATGTACATACCAACTAGAAGAGGCTACAACCATACTTAAACATGGCAGAAAATCTTAGCCATTATGCATTGTTTTCCCTGCAGTAAACCCAATATGTCAGTTTTGTATATGCAATACATGGCAAATGTAAATGCTGAAAAACAAGTACTATCCAGAGATAAAGCTGTTGTTTATAATGAATGGAGGAAGCGCATAGACAAGTCAATTTATTTACTTATTTATTGTATTTTTATAACATGTTTCTGCCAGAGCTAACAAAAGTAGCTGTACATAAAGCACATTGCTACAGTCTAAATGTGATAGATAATTGTTGCCATATCTGGAAAGGTTGCAGCTGACACACTAAACTCAATTGTGCAAATGCACTCCTTGCCATTGCTGCCATCTGACAATCCAAGGACAGTGCCCAGCCAAGGAGTACTGCCAAGCTACAGACCTGATCTTTCATAGGGAGCACAACCAGAACAGACTGAATCCCAATCCCTGAATCTGACTTCTACTTCAATACCACATCTGTCTTGTTTGGGTTTACTCTCAACTTGTTTACCCTCCCCAGGCACATTAGTGAGCCCAGGCAATGTTTAGGGTATCAACTATTTATTTAGCATTAAGTGACAGAGAGCACCAGACCTGGGTGTCATCCTTCTGGACATGACATAAAAGGAAAGACTGGAATCACTGCAATATAGTGTCCCCAAGGCTCAGCCCCACCAAGCAGTTCAGGATGATTCCATGGTTGATGGTGTCAAAAGCCTCCAGGAGGGCTGTATTCCCCATATTCAGTCCTGGGGTAAATCACTCTCCAAGGTCACCAAAGCCATCTAAGACCCATGTTGAAATGGGTCCAGATGATTAGCATCGTCCAAGTACATCTGGAGTTGTGAGGCCAGCATTTTCTTTATACTTTGGCCAGAAATGGTACATTTGAGACTGATCTATAATTACTTTACAGGGTAATGGGAAATTTTCTTTAATAAGAGTCTTATTGATGCTTCCTTTAAGCAAAAGAAAACAATCCCTTCCTGCAAAGTGGCATTAATCATATCCATTTACCGTAGCAACTATCCTGCCTTTGCTGATTTAGAGCATCATCACATGGGAGGAAATCACGTTTCCTTACTGTTTCTTCTCCACCCCTGCTTTTGCCCCTCATCATTCCTCTTTCTGCCTGGAGGGGAAAGAGAAAGTAAACAAAGACCACATGGACCATTCAGGGGCCATTTGTATCGCACCGCTTTACCTGCATACAGCAGGAGACTGCAGCACATTCCATTTTTAAAAGAAAGTTGGATTAAAAGGGGTCTATTTTTTGACGGAAAAAGTGAGCAGGAGGTGCGTGAGACGCAGACGTTGTCATCTAAAGGGTGCATGCACATCCGTAAGTGGGCAGTAGCAAGTGTGCGATAAAACACTCGTCTGATGAACCTCTCAATCAACCAGGAGAGATAAAGGTAAACAGTTGGTAGCCCTCATCACTCGTGACACCCTGAACACATCCTCAAGATCCACAGGCCGAAAAGAATCCAACACAACTGAAGAAGTAGTTGCCAAAGTTACAACGATTTCAGCTGCCCCAATATTGGGGTCCAAATCAAGGCAGGTCTGAATGACTATCTGCAAAAACAAAAAAACAAATTGTTCACAGCAGGCCACTTACTGCTCTGGCTCCCTTGCTCCAGAATCCTGGCGAAAGAGGCCTGCGCAGTATAGAAAAGCATTGCCTGTCTATTCTGTGCGAATGCAGCCATGGCAGAGAACTAAGCTCTCTTCATTGCGCTCATCATCTTAGAATAGATCTCCAATTGGACTCTGATTCATCCTGAGATTTTCTCCATCAGTACTCTAGTCATTATCTCTTGTGGTTCGTTGCCCTCTGTTCCCTGTTATTCCCCCTGCAGCCATTCACAGTTCTCTTCTCATTCTTGGCAACATTCAAACCACTGGCTCTGAAGCCTTTTCTAGAACAAAATGGATTCTTTAGCCAGAGTTCCAGGGTGATGCCAATAAAACTACAAGAGACAAACTTCCAATGTCAAAAAGCATATTTTGCACATTACTGGCTATGTCCTTGGTCAGTTTCAAGTTCAGCAGATATAAGTTTCCAGGGTCAGTTTCTTCATTGCCAATAGATTGCATTGTTGTCTTCTATGTAAGAAGAAATCCTTCAACCAATAACCTAATGACAACAATGAATTCTGGCATTGCTTTGCAGATTGACTTTAACCGTGTCAACTTCTAACATTATTAAGTTGTTAGGGATATATGAAGCCCTTTCTAAAGCAGTAGTTGAAAGAATGTCAGGTCAGGACAGCATATCTCTCTTTTTCTTCAACAATCTACCAGCTAAGCCTTCTGGCCTCAGATGTCAGGAAATATTTAAGTTTAGCTTCTGCTGAACTGTAGATAGTGAATTTAAATCAAGAGGATGATGACAGCTTGTTCTTATCTATTAAGTGGCATTTTTATCTCTAAAGACATATTCAAAAGAAACTGTTTTCCCCTTGGCAAGAAAAGGGCAATTTGTTTCTCCAAGTCTGTTAGCCTAAACTTGTATGCATATTATTGAATAGCTAACAGTGTAATCCTATGCATGTTTACTCAAAAGTAAATCCCATTGTATTCAGTGGGGTTTACTTCTAGGTAACTAGGTAAAGGATTACAGACTATTTGCTGTAATTAAAGGTTTGGGGGACTATTAGTTTTTTAAAAAAATAGGACTAGTCAACATACTGTTGTTTAAGTCTGAAAGCACAAGACACAGCAATCTTGCTGACCTTAAGTAATAAGTTAATTAGTAAATGAATGTCTCTTGTCTTTTTAGTTTGTAAGCCTGGTGGCAGGGCTTCTCTCTTTTTTAGTTGATGTTTGCTACTTTGGGAGACAATAATTGCCTGAGAAGTAAGATAAAAATACAGTAAGTAAATAATAAATAATAAGGAGATCTGGGTGTAGAAAATACTTTTTAAGAAAAGGAGGTAGTTAAGAAAACAAGAAGAGCTCAGCTGGATCAGATCAAATGCCTATCTAGTCCTGTTATGCACAGTGGCCCACCAGGTATCCCTGGGAAGACCGGAAGCAGGTCTTAAGCGCATTAGCCCTCTCCTGCCGTTTCCAAGCAACTGTTATTCAGAAGCATGCTGCCTCTAATCCTAGAAGTTTATTTGTCTAATTGCCTTTTAAAACCATGAGCATCGCTATATATGGTGGTAGCAAATTCCATCATTTAAGGGTCTAAATGGAGTAGTGATAGGAACCTGAGTGCAGATAACTAGACCTGAGGAGACATGGGTAAACCTTCTTGGAGTGAGTGAGAAGAAGGAAAGAAAGACTGAAGAGAGAAAAGAATGAAACACAAATATTGACTATTATAAGGCAAAGAGAATAAAGCAATGTTTTCTTCAGTGTTTTAAAGTTACCACAAAATTCTTTCTTGTTCTGAAAGTGGAACTGATAACTTTGAGGTGCCCTACCTATGAGGGACTTTAATGCTTGTATCAGACCCGAAGCACAGACCTTGGCAGACTGATCAAGCAAAGCATGCCTTAACTGCATTCCCATTTTACTTATACAGATAGTAATTTTATGGAATTCAAAATGGAAAAACAAATTGTACTTAGTAACATTACATCCACTTGACATTAGAATAAGCAATGTGAAAGTTTATTGTTGAGTAACACTCAAATTAAATGCAACTTCTTTTCATGTGCACGTTTTATTTCAGCCCTTGGTTTCTTTCTGGCTCAACCTCTGTTGTAAACCCTCAAGGTGCTTCACTAGAGGCAAGAAGGGGAAGATTTCCTATATGGCCAGAATGGAACGAAGCAGACATCAACGTAGAAAAGTGGGATGCAGGAAAAGG
The DNA here is from genome assembly GCA_029215795.1 of Anniella stebbinsi. Classification (NCBI taxonomy): domain Eukaryota; kingdom Metazoa; phylum Chordata; class Lepidosauria; order Squamata; family Anniellidae; genus Anniella; species Anniella stebbinsi. The sequence continues at coordinate 197,237,446 of JARDYH010000003.1, forward strand.
TGGAAAGGAAAAAGATAAAGCTGGAAGAAGTCCGGTTTTAGTAAGTTTGCTGTAGGATCAATACATTAGTTAATACTGTATCTTCTCAAGCACACCTTTTAAAGCTTGGCACTCTCCAGGTATAAAGCTTTGGCATTCTCCAGGCTTCCTGACCAATTGAGTGTTTGCATCTTGTATTGAGCTGGTGCATCGCCCTCCCTGATCTTCACAAGATTGATCTCTCTGGTTTTATGACAATGAGACCTAGTTTTTGTGAAAGCAAGCAGTTGGTAAGTAAATTTGGGTTATATGGGGACGATCAAGAAAGCTCTAACTGTTGCAATATATTTATGTTGCAGAACTATTTTTTCATTATTCTAAATAGCTTGTGAAGACAGGGTAGGATCCAGCCAAAGTTAAGCATTTTTAGGTTTCACTGATTTCAAACTGGAGTGATAAAGGTGCTTATATCTGCATTTTGATCTGACATTACAATCAATAGGATTTAAAACAGGGCTCCACAAATTTTGATTGGTCCTTGTGGCCAGGCAAAATATTGTAGGAACATAGGAAGCTGCCTTATACTGAGTTAGATCTGTGTGTTATTGTCTGGGTATGTGAACCCATGCTCGCCGGGTTCACATACCACCCCCGAAAGTAGATTGGATATGCAAAATGACAGCCCTGCACATGCCACAGCCTCACCAAGGCTTATTATATTAGACATGCTTATAAGAAATGACATGATTGGAAAGTCACCAGCTTATCTTTGAATTGTGTTGAATCTATTAAGGATAAGCATATAGGGTTGGATCCAGATTTAGTAATGCTTAGAGTAGAACTATTGAAATCAGTGAGACAAGTTAGTAGTAATGAAAAACAGGGATTTCAATGTGTCTGCCCTAAGTCATAACTAAGTCTGCATTCAACCAATAATGGTTTTAGATTGTCACACAGAGGTTGTCACACAGAGGAGGGCCAGAATCTCTTCGCGATCATCTTAGAGTGCAGGAGATGGAATAATGGGCTCAAGTTACAGGAAGCCAGATTACTGCTGGACATCAGGAAAAATTTCCTGACTGTTAAAGCAGTATGACAGTGGAACCAATTATCTAGGGAGGTCGTGGGCTCTCCCACAATAGAGGCATTCAAGAGGCAGCTGGACAACCATCTGTCAGGTATGCTTTAAGGTGGATTCCCGCATCAAGCAGGGGGTTGGACTCGATGGCCTTATAAGCCCCTCCAACTCCACTATTCTATGATTCTTGTTATTAATTTTTGTAAATTTATGTTTTATACAGCATGTCTTTGAAGATCCGGAAGGAAAAATTGAACTTCCTCCTTCTTTAAAAGTGGGCTTCTGGAAAAGGCCACAAGAATTTTTAATCAATAAGGTAAGAATACTTGTTTCAATCTGTAGAAAGGAAAGTAAATGAGAAACAATAAAACTAAACACAGCCTGTAGTCATCTGTTTAAAATATTGATCTCCTGTTTTTCACAAAAGTAAATCAGGGAGCAGCAGGGAATTGAACCTGTTGATCACAACCCAGCATCAAATCCTGTTTGAGGACCGCTGTGTAACAAGGCCCCATATGCCTGGTGTTGGCAGCAGCCTACTAAAAGCTGCTCTTTTTTTTCTCTTCCCCAACACCTCCACTGCATTTTTCATTGTTTGAAAGTGTTTTGCAATCTTGTCTGTTTATTTTTGATAGCTTGATACTTCAATGTATGTAATTACATGCATGGTATTAATTTGTTCTTTCAGTGCCAGGCAAAGCCTTTTTTAGTTCCCTTTTTAGTTCCTCTGTTGCTTTTCTCTTTAAGTGCTCCCCCTTTTTTTTCTTTCACTGACATACTATTCATCACAGAGCTACCCACTTTATTGCTTTTAGGAGCACATAATGCTATAGACAGGCCTTCTTTGTGTGTGTGTATGTGTGTGCATGAGAGAGTGGGTGTGCAATGATCCCACCCACTTTGGCTTCTCGCACTGCTGGTATTCAGCTCCCCTATGATTCATGAGGGAATATGGCCCTTGGGCTGAAAACAGTTCCAGACCCATGCCATAACTGATCTGATCTGGCTGGATGGCTTACAGGTAAGGACAACAAAAATGAAGAGGGATGCACATTATTTTTTTTAAAAAGGGAATGTTCCAAATCTGCTTAAGAATAATCTGTAATACAAAATACTTATCTGACCCATTTCAACACCATTCATTTTCTTTAAATACCAAAATCATAACCCCACCTACATATATTTCACTGAGAAGTGAGTGTTCGTGGTGAGTATAACGCCAGTTTAGCTGAAGTATCCAACTTCAGACCAAGATCCGGATTCAGCCCCCGAGTCCAACCAAGCAGCCTCAAAATCGGTTTGAGAGAAATTCAGCAGTTTTTTAAATTGACAAACTGGGTCCAAACCAAATCTTGGGGTCAGTGCACATCCCTAGTATAGAACATATTAACCCACTAACACCCATGCATCCATCAATATTAGGGACCTATGCACACAATTCCCTCTTTCACTCTATGCTAGGAACTCATGATAGAAATTAAACTCTACCTACATCATCTATATTCCTTCCATTTCTCTTTTAATCTTAAGGATACTTCCTCCCCAAAACGAATGTTTTAAAAAGGAATTCTGTCCAGTTAGCAAGAGAGTCTATTCCATAATCACCATTATTAAGTACACATAAAGTTTAATTGCATATATTCCGCCTTGACTGTTGTTCTTGGTAGAAAGGTGTAGTACAAATTAAATAAATATTCCAAAAAATATATATTTTGACAACTGAAAGCACATAAAATGAGCAAAGAATAGTAGCATAAGCTGTTTGCTTTGTAGATAATCAGCATCGGTACAGTATCTTTCTAAACTAGATTGTGATTCATTATGCTCAAAGCTCTTGGTGTAGCACAACACAGTATGACTCAAATTTGCAGTTTAGTCCAGAACAAATATATCTTCAGTGGATCTGCAGATCCCCCAAAACTGGTCTTCAATTTAAGATTGAAGACCAGTTTTCCCATCTATAACTCAAGTACCATTCTTTGCATCACCATCCTTATCACTTTGCTCATTGGTCTGCTGCAAGATTCCATTGTATATTTGTTTTGTTATTGGAGAAGCATTTGCCGTGTGTTATGCTAAAGAAGACTTTTTGAATGAAGATATATTTACAGAAAAATATTTATCCTGAAAAGTGATGTTTTATCAGTTTGATACTCTTTTGGACTGAGAGAGAACCATTCCTGCCTCATCTAAGGCTAAAGACAGACATTATTTCTTTTCGTTGATTTCAAGGTGGGATGACAGAGGCGTTGTTACCTGCGGTTTGTATAGTCATCCCTCTATCATACCTGTTCAAAGCTTTTTCAGTTTTTTGAAGTACTTCCCAAAGCTGTCCTGCCAAAATATAACAGTGGAACAAAAGAAAGGAACATGTATGCCCTGGGAAACAATTCCTCAAACATTCATTTTCAACTCTTTTAAAAATTCTATCTGTCTCCAGACTTAGAGTTGTCTGTTGCACACTGACAATTCCCTAATAACTCACTGGTAACTTGTTTCAGTTTCGCAATCTTTTTCAAACTTTTAAGCATGATTTTTAAAAATTCAGTTATATTTCTTTTGAAATACATTTTGTAGGATGTTAACAAGTTATTTCAAGATCTGAAATATGTATAAACTTTAATTCTAATGTCATCAATCATTTTTGATAAACATTTTAATGAAAATAATGGAACTTTTTTTTAGGTGCCTGTGATAGTAAAAAATGAAACTTGGTTTGACCTCTTTTCAGCCAATGAACATTTAATGAGAAGTGAGGTATGTGAAAACTCACTCCCTTAATAAGCAATAAAGCATATTAATTGTGTAGATAAGTGGAAAAGGCATTTGTTGTTACAAAAGAGGACACCAGAGAAACAGGTAGGACCAGCCCTGACATGCAGCAGGGTGAAGCAGCCTTCTTCAGGGAGTACCATGGAGGGAAGAATTACTGAAGTTGGAAGGGACTCTACTTCAGGCAATAGAATGCCTTTGGCCATCACTGTAAGCAGGGTAAATGGGAATTTGTTTTTGTGTTTCAGCATACTTAAAATAAGCCCATCAAAGGAAAAGTAAGGACTACTTAGGCAAAGGAATCTGTCTGCTGCCTCCCCAACACTGTGCCTGACTTCCATGTGCTTTGAGGCTCCGTACGTGCAGAGGCCAAGGCTGCCTCTACAAGAGAGGTTTAAAGCTCTTTCAAGGCACTTTAAAAAATTTACCTCTACAAGAACGGAGCGCAAATCAGGCGTAGAGGCGCGTTATCTCTCCGATTATGCGCATTATCGAATGCGTGTTAAACAGCAAGTTTTATTTTGCTCCGGCCGTTAAAGCGCATTTTGGCTATGTGAACAAGCGCTTATGCACATTAACTACTTGTAAAGCGTATTTTGGTCACCCGTTAATGCGCTTCGCCGCCTCTCGCCGCCTCTCGTGCAGAGGTATTAGGCGTAAATGCGCTTCGGCGATTATGCTCATAATCGCCTAACCAGGCGCAAAAGCGAATCCTTGTAGAGGGGACCCTAGAGATGTCAAGAGCCAAGGAAAAATCTGTTTTTCTGGGGTTTCCCCCTGTTTTTTCAGAGCATTGTAACAGATACAAATATCTAAATATGTGAAATAAATAAATAGGGTTAGATCAGAGAATGAAATTCCAGTTCCCCCATATGTAACATTGTACCTACTTTGTGCCCATCTCCATGGGGATTGGCTGCAATTCAGAGGTGAACACATACTGGATTTTCCCGAGGTTTTCTTTTCTTAGAACTTCTCTTTAAACTTCTCAAATTGCTTTTTAAAATTGTCTGAATTTTTGCACTGTCTAGTAAGTCACTAGATTCTAACAGAACTTTCAGTATTCCGTATTTGACTGTGCTGATGCTTAATGTTATTATGGCTGTTGAAAAAAATATGTTTGCTGCTGTTTTAATTTGTTAATGTGTTTGATTAGCTATTATTTTTATGTTTTTATATTTTGGAAGCCATTTTGAGCTACTCTTTTTTTTGGAGGGGAAAGCAGGATCAAAATTCCTAAAATAAACAAAATAAAAAATTATGCTATCAGAGTTGGTAGTAGTGATCAGCTAGTGGTGACAGTTGAAGGAGGATGAGTCTTCATGAGGGAGGTCTCTCAGCAGGGCTGATGGAATGGTTTTGCTCTCCCTCTCACCTCCCTGCTGGAATGGCTGCTAGTGGTGACAGTTGAGGGAGGAGGAACCTTCATGAGAAGGATTCCTGCATTCAGCATGGGGTTGGACTCAATGGCTTTATAGGCCCCTTCCAACTCTACTATTTTATGATTCTCTGATTTGGTGATGTATTCCTGGTACAAGAGTGGCTCTCCCAGGTCAGTAATGGGGCTGTCAGCCCCTTCTCCCTCATGGTGTTCTTCTGCAAATGGTTCATTCTTGCTTCTTTGTTCTATGTTCCAATTTTTTCAGAATTTTTTGTTTCCTACTGTCTGATGATGCAGGGAGTGAGTTCATAGTTGCTGAAAAAGTCCCTGCTCCTTTTTTTTTTGCCTTTTTAAGGCACAATCCTATAAATGTCCAAAGATGTCAGAATGCCCTGAGACTTTAGTACCCTGCTAGTCTATTGCCAGTAGAAACAGCACAGGCTTTTTTTAAGGCTCTCTGTCCTGCAAAATAGCATTTTTACATTAGACTGATCACTGAGCCCATCTAACCTTCCCACCCTGTTGGGGATGAGGACAGGAGCTGAGAGACCTTTGGATCTGGCAGATTCATGGCCCCTGCCCTCCCTGTCCACTAGCCTTCCTCTAACCGAACCTATTTCCCACCCTCCGAAGATCACAACTGGTGAACTTTCCATGAGAGCTGGGCGGGGCTTGGAGGAGGGGCATGGAAACCACTCTTGGATTTTCCCTTCTGAGATAGTAGCTCTGTCTATAGTCTCAGAGGGACAAGTCACTAGCATTTTTTATTTGAAATTATAATAGAAAACTATTTAAACATTTTTAAACATTCATAATAAATTACTATATATTTATAATAGGATTTATACAATTTAGAAAAGTAGAACATTAGGAATATATCATTCTTAAATCTGATTTGAAATAATTATATTTTGATTTAGATTATAATAAAATAACGTTTTACTTGGTATTATTCTTTGTTTTTTATTCCAAATTCTCTTAAATAGCTCCTATTCCTGCCCAAATGTATTAAATTTTATATCTACCCCATTTCACCCAGACTTAGATTGTGAGGTTTCAGGCATGGGCTTGTCTTTGCTTACTTCTTTGTGTAGCATTTAGTTTATTAGCCTCTATATAAATAAAAAAAATATTGCTATTATGTATTCTATTAAAAAGAAGAGCTAGAAATTATAGATTGTGAACAGAGCTCAGCTAACATTTGTAATTTCCTCCACCACCACCACCCCCAAAAAACCTGCTTTAGCTGATGAGATGGATAATAAGTGAAATCTATGCCGTTTGGAGACTATATAATGCAAGTGTTTTAAGTGCTGATGCTAAAGTGGCCAATGAAATACCTCAACTTTTGTGGAAGCCATGGGAACATATATATTCATTATGCAAAGCTGTCAAGGGACATATGCCGTTGTACAACAGCTATGGGAAATATGTGGTAAAACTGTTCTGGATGGTAAGTACTTTTCTATCTTTTTAGTATATATTAGCTTTGCATACAATGTTAGTAAAGGTTATAGGACATTTCCCCCCCCGCCATATATCAACCCACCCACCTACCCCCAAATTAGAGAACAGTGACTGCTGTTAAAAAATTATATTGCTATAAGAATATAGGTTTTACTTAAATAAAAGGGCTGAACAACAAATAGAAAACATTTACATCATTACAATTTTCTATATAACCCTAAGTATCAAAAAGAAATTCTCAATGTAAAGTAATATGATGTGATAGATAGATTGATTGATAGATAGAGATATAGAGATATAGATATAGTGTGTATTCTTGATCCGGGCAGATTTACAGAAGTAATCTGTATAAGCCCTGTACTGAGCATTCTTAAGGAGTTTTCTGTAGGCATCAGAGCCTTATCCAGCCTTTTATGACTGAATGTGCATCCTGTATACATACTTTAGGGAACCATGGTTGGCCTTGGTCCTGGGAGGGATTCCATTATGATCAGTAAGAGATGGGTATGGCCCATCGTTAGATAAGATATACCACAAATGCACTCTGCATAAATACCTGAAGCCATTTGAAACCGCCTCCATACTCAAGGCACATATACAACTCTCTTGTTTTCAGGCCTCACTTAAATGTTCCAAAATGAGCAAACGTTTCTCTCTTGCTGTTTTATCAAGGACATATTGGTTGGGGAAATAAGCTTCAATAGTATGTTCCCATTTAACACTATAATGGCAGTGCACATAGATGGTGTGGATGGATTGTATCACTTGGCTGTTGCCACTGAAATGTATATGGTGGGAGGAGGCCTATGCAAGAGAGGCAGGGGCAGGCTAGGGCTGCATAGGGCACTTGGCCCGACAGCAGCAACTGGTGAGTGCTTGGAAGTGCCAGCATCAGCAAAGTCTGGACTGATTCACATGACATGCAGCCCGCCATGGGTTATTTAACCATGGTGAAGCTGAGTCGTATTGTGTGAACCTGGCGACTGTGGGTTATGTGAAGGTTAAACAACCGTTACATAATCAATGGTGTCTTGTAGAATTATGAGAGGGTTATTTAACCCTCGTATAACCCATGCTTACTTGGCTTGCACAACATGCAACTACCACGCAGGGATTTGATATACGAAGTGGCACCTGCAGGTGCAGTAGCTCATCATGGAGGAAGTTGTCCCCCTCCCAGATTGTTCAATGGTATTATTCAGCCAGCACATACTGCGCCCTTAAGTATTTCTACTATATAACTGTAATAATGATAAATAGTGACAAACTATGTTCTTCATTATGCTTTTATAACATGAGAATATTTTAGCTACTCATTTTAGTTTTGAAAAGCATGTTCTTCCCTTAGCAAAAGCCACATGAATTCTGATAATTGAGGAATAGCTCATTAATACTTTGCAAAAGATTGCCAAAGTGCTAGTTGTTTTGTTGTCTGATGGAATCTACTGGTTTTTCAAATTTATACTCCCTATTTATTAAGGTAATAATTCGGGTTAGGTTGTTGGAAGGTCACACCAATTTTTATATCAACTCTATTTTTTCATTTCCACACCCCTTTCTCTTTTTATAGGGGAGCTGGCGAAAGATCATTGTGGATGATAGTATACCTTTCACTGAGGATAATTACATGCTGCTTCCAACTACAACATGTGAAGTTGAACTTTGGCCGCTGATATTATCTAAAGCCATAATTAAACTAGCAAACAATGAGTATGTTTTTTTAAATTTCCCATTCTGTCTGTTTTGAAATTAAAATAGAGCAATAAGCAACAAAACCTGAATCTAATATGCTGGACGAATGCTTATTTGTTATGAATTAGTGTACTGGTAGTGGGTGTTTTTGAAATTTGTAATAAACAAAGAAAGAGTCTCAGATGCATAGAAGGCATTATTTGCTTGTATTAATGAACGAAAAGTATTGGCTTTGAACTGTTAGAACCCTGGCGGGAGTGTGTGAAAGTCTGATTTCCTACTTTCATGCACACATGCTACAACTGCAGCCTCCTATACTACATTGAATACCATTCTTGAGGGCTCCTTAGCCATCAGGTGTGGCTTTTGGGACTACATAGGAAGCTGTAGTAGGAAGAAGGAGGTGCAAAAGCCCCATTCCATGTGCGAAACTCCTCTTGCAGTTTTAGACTCCAAGCCTCTGTTTTGTTTAGAGGTGTAATTGTTACAGAATTCTTTACCAAAACTTAGGTCCACCAAAGCAAGGAAATGATTGTAACATTTGAAAATATTCCTGATGTTAGAATTAGAGCATTTTATAGATATCACTGAGTATCTTGGCACTGGGTTAGTGATTAGAAAGCTAACATAATAACCATAGCATTAAGTTTTGTGGCTTTGCCATCCCGCATATCTATCCCTGTTGACCAATAATTCTATTGTTTTATGCTTCTTTCAGGTTTCTTGCATTACATAGATTTAGAATCAGTCTTTGGACAATTATTTTATTTACTTATTTATTCCTTTTCTAAACAAAAGTAGTTGTTATAGCTGCAGAATTATACAGAGAAGATGGAGACTGACAATATAACGTCATATATACTTAAGTTGAAACAAAATACATATATACTTAAGTTGAAACAAAAATACAAACATATTTATTAAGGCATGTGTTTTGTGCACTAGAGCCCATATACACAAAAACCTATGCTTTAATATAAATCTGTGTTTTTCTCCTTAAAACTCTGCTTCCCAGCAACTTACTAACAAGACCACCCCTTTGTACACTAAGTTGCAGCAACTTGTCTTTCCAAGAGAAAGTACCTTGGTCTTGTTTTCCATTTTAATCTCTTTAGACCTTGGAAAACTCGAGTTGCTGAACACTGCATGTTTGTCCGTTGCAATCTGTTGTTTCTAGGAAGATATGAAAAGAGAACTGTAGTCCTTTAACTAAATATAACTATGCAGTTATTATATTTCTGAGTATTCATGTTTACTTGCAAATAAAATGGCTCAGCAGTGAAAATTATATACGAAATGTGGGAAATTGGGAAGGACATTGTATGATAAATGAAGATATAGAATTAAAATCTGAATATTATATTGATCTGCTTATATGCATATTTGTATTTTTTGTAGTATTAATGAAGTTGGAAAAAGAGAACTGGGGGAATTCACAGTTCTACATGCACTTACTGGATGGATACCTGAAATTATTCCTCTCCAGTAAGTTCTACTTTTATAAGGAGCTCTTTTCTCTTGTACTTGGTTCATCAGGCCTTTGGGAGGGAAATCGATTTACACCGTGACTCAGACCTTTAAAGCAATCAAAATCAGTTCTGCAAAAGCCATATTTTTAACTCAAGTGCTTTGTGTCTTTGAAAATCAGGACTTCTGAAGTAGATTGTTGCTGAAGTCATTTTAATTGGTTGGATCCAGACTTAGTCATAGAGGACATCCATTGTAATCAATGACTATAACTAAGTTTGCTTCCTGGTCTACACTCAGTTGTGAAGCTATCTAGAGATGTGAATGCCCAGAAAAAAGAAGGGGGGGGAAGTGGGGGGGGGGACGTTTTTTCTAGTTTTTTTTCTGAGAACCTGTTTCGTTTTTTTCCGAAAAAATAAACAGGTTTGGATCAAGAAATATTTTCTTTTAGAAATTAAAACAAAGCATTTATATGTTGTTACCCAGCTTTTACTCTCCCCAAAATTATTTCTAAAAACTGTAATAAGAACACTTTTATAAAAAGACTAGAGATATAAATTGTCTGGAAATAATGATGTCATAGGGAAAATGTTTTTTTTAATTCTCTCTGTAAGTTTCCAGTATAGCTATTTCTTCCATTCTTTATTAAAATTATTGATCTAAAGTATATTTTACTGATAGACATTTATATTCAGTTTCCCAACATTTGAGTAGAGTCACCACTGTGCATTCCTGACAGTAAATGTGCATCCTTGACATAGAGTCCCATTTCTGATTCTATAGCAGTCATTTAAGGTACTTTGAATCTATTCAGACAGTAATTAAACATGTACTAACTGAATTTACTTTTAAAAGATAATTCTATGAGCAAATTAAGTTTTACATAAAATAACTTTAGGAACAGAAAAGCAGCCTTCCCAACCTGGTGCTCTCTGGATGCTTTGGACTACAGTGTCCAGCATTCCTGACCATTGGCCATGCTGCCTGAGGCTGCTGGCAGTTGAATCCAAAATATCTGAGGGCACCAGGTTGTGGAAGGCTATCTTGAAGCAACATATTGCTTATTTTTCAATTTCCCCAAAATTTCCATCTTTCCCCCTGAAAAATATAGTTCCCCCCCACATAGCCTCAAGATTTCTGGAAAAAATTACATTTCTAAAGCTATCACTCTTGAAGTTCTTTACGCTTGCTTTAGCCAGATATTACTTTTTAAAATCATTATTGTACACTCAATTTAAAATTCATCTAAAGAATATTGTGGGGGGAGGGGGAAGTTATTTTATTCTATCAGATGATAGTTTTTAAATATATGACTTTGAACCTGCTCAATTCAATTTTTTTTACATTCATGTATTTCTAGTTTTGCTTACATTTTAGCACATTGTTGTTGTTGGGTTTATTAAATCAGGTTGTTTCCATATTTTCCTTCCTTTTCAAAGAGCAGCTACGTTATACTAGAAGAAATTGCTGTCAAGAGGGTGATTACAAGTTATTACAATTTTTCCAATCATAACTGCACCACTTAAATAGTAGCAAAATTTATTTTTGGATATTTCTTTAATTGATTCCCATAGATAAAACAAACAAACACCCCCAAAACTGTAATAGTATAGTGCATTTGCACTAAATGAACAGCAAGTAGCAATTGTATTTTAAACTGATTATTTTTATATTTTTAAAGGTCAGGATATTTGGATAAAGTTTGGGAATTCTTAAAAGATATAGTGACAGAGTTTAAGTTACCAGAAGAATTGCCTCCTGAACCTCAAGGATCACTTCAAGATACAAAAAAAGATATAAAAGTTTCTGAAATTAAAAATGACACCATTCCTGTAATTAAGCAACCAGAGAAGCCAGAAAAAGCTGAAAAAACAAGCAAAGGTATGAAATTAGAGAGAATGGCGGTTATGAGTAAAAACTACGAGTCAGGGAGTGGCCGGGGGGAGTTAAAAGAAGAGGGGAAAAAAGTAAAAGCGGGGGGGGGGGGGGGTGAAGGCAGAAAGAGGGAGTGATTGCCTTCGTTAGGAATGGAGGTAAGAACCATTCCAGAAGATACGTTAGGAGAAAATATCAGGAGTAGTTAGTCAAGAGATGGACCTGCGTTTTTACTCCTGTCTGTTTGTTTTCTTGCCTTTGTAACATCAGTTCTATGTGTGTAAATATCTTAAGCAAAGCGTGCCTTACTATGCCAAGAATAGTAAAGAGTTTTGATTTAAAAAAAAAAGATAGGTGGTCCTAAGTAAGAATGTGGGGGGAGTGAAGTAGCAGATCCTGGGCCTCCCTTGTGCTTCCAAAGCTGCCACCATCCCACCCCTTCCCCTAGAATACCCCCTTTTCAGCCTTCTGGTTCCTACTGCTGTTAGAAACACCCCCAATGGTAGATTTACTATCTGTGAGCGCAAACGGCTTCTGAATTGGTGTTGTCATTTCCAATATCCTAATAACTCCCAGACAGTCTGAGCATTAACAAAATGCTCTATGGTCAGAGATAAATTTTATTTCTTTGTCTTTTTCTCTATATACCTTCAAGTAAGCATATTGAATATTTTAGTTATCCAGAGGGAGATACCATTCCTAAAAGGTGTTACAAAGAGGTGGAACTTTGGTTCAATATTCCAGAGTATCATTAAATGCATTTAATTCCCAATGAAATCAATGGACTTTAAACATCAAGGGTACTGGATTAAGAAGTAATACTACAGTCCTATAGTACTAGGCCCATTTAACATAGTAGAAATTACCTCTGAGTTAACCTGCAAGCAGTGTTTCAACATGCAGTGGCCTTAACCACTTTGATTTCAGTGGAACTGAAATGGGAAATAATTGCACTGGATTATGATACGTATGTCTAGTTGTAGAGATAAATCCTAATTCTTTCTAGAACTGTGCCCTATTCTGCATTGGTGTTATTAACCAACGCTCCAATATTATATGGATTTTTCTCTTTGAAAGCCTTACTTTAGGGCCAAATTCTCTAGGAGGAAAGGTTATAACTTTTGGATTTTTTTTTAGCTTAGAAATAAGGCAATCGTGTGTGGAGGTGTATGAAATTATGCATGGAGTTTAGACTGTGAATCATGCTAGATCCAGAGTTATACTAATTAGCGAAATGATGGGAGATTCAGGACAGATAATACAACATATAGTTGAACAATGGAATTCGCTACCACAAGGTATAAAGGTGACCACTAACATGGATGGCTTTAAAAGGGGATTAGACAAATTCATGGAGTTTAAGGCAGTGGCTGTGAGTCATGATGACTATAGCATCCAGTATTAGAGGCAGTATGCCTTTCAATACTAGTCATTGGGAGGGTGCTATTGCTGTCATGTCCTACTTGTGGGCTTCGCATAGGCATCTGGTTGGCCACTGTGGAATAGAATGTTGGACTACATCGGTCTTTGGTCTGATCCAGCAGGGCTCTTCTTATTTTCTTAAGTATAGTAGTGTTCACTCATGTCTTTATTTTCCTTGGCAGAAAAGCCCGATCTTCTTGGAAAGAAGAGAAGTAAAGATGGTGAAAAGGATAAAATTAAGTCAGGGCCTCATTCTGCACGATTGTCTTCTGACTATCAAAATTCTTTTCAGATGTTTATTGACGGTACATTATAAATGTTCCTAGGCATATGTAACTAGTTTTAATATTGTACATTTATTTGATTTTAACTCATAATAATATACATGGCTTATTAATGGAGGCACAGTCGTGCCTCCATTGTTAAGGGCCGTCAGTAAAAAACACATTCCGCCATGTTAAAGTGATAATTGGGGGGGGGGTCATTCTAACAGCCATAAAATCGAAAATGTTTCATCAACCTTTCTGCAATTTACAGGTGCCAGAAAGAAATGTTTGTTTTACATTACCTGAAAATTTCAAGAAGATTGGTGAAAGATTGAGGGAAGGAGAGCAGTTTAAGGTAGAAAAGGAATACAAACCTCTCTCCCTGCTTTTGTAAAATTTACTTCCGGGTTGAGACTTTTTGTGCTCTCACTTTGCATAATTTCTAGAGCCTTATTAACTAATCCAGTGGTGGGGTCTTCTTCCTCCTTGACTGTAGTTGGTGGAAAGCTTTTCGTTTTTTTAAAATTCCCTTCGGTTGACTTTTAAGGACTATTTTAACCTCTCATTCAAGTCAATGAAGCGGCCATCTTCCCTCATAGCGCGACACACGCTCAGTAGTGTCGCTCTCCCCCCTCCCTCCTGCCTTAGAATGTGGGGTGGGTGAGTGAAATGGCCGCTGCCTCTAGCACAGACCTTTTGAGTGAAGAAGAAGAAGAGTTTCTCTTTTCTCTTCTGGAACATGCATTCCTTTGGCTCTGAGAGTATTTTGGGCTATCTTAATAAGGCCAGTTTGCTCTTTTGCTCCCTGGTGAAGCAGGGTGTGGTTCCTCTGGATCCATGGTAACCTGATCTTCAGATCTCTCCTGGGCTATCCCTATTCTTTCTATCCCCACCCCCACCCCATACACACACAGTGCTCCTTCCCTCTTTTCTAATGTTTCTCCTGGGAATGTCTCTCCTGGGAATATGGACCAAACTCTTCTAAGAGTTTGGTCCATACTGCTATAAAGTTGAAAGCTTCAAACACTTCATTTAATTAGTTTGGGCTGGTGTAAGTTTTAAGTATAATGTTGAAACCTTTCAAAGTGCTTCTGGGCCTACAACGTTGGTTTCGGCCTAGTCACCCTGTTTTTTTAATAAGGTTTAGGAACAGTTGAGGTGTCGTTTATTTTGCATAGTGTACACATGGATTTTCTTTCTAATCCTTGCAGTCTACACTGGCTCCCTCCTTGATGTGTTTTTGGAAGCAGACAAACCCTTTTTTGTTCCAGCAGGCCTTTGGCAAATCATCTGGACCTCTGTCTATACCTTTGACTTTTAAATTGTTATGTATTTAAAATGTTTAAAATGCTTTAATATTGAAAAGTATTTAATTATATTTTTAACTTTTGTATATTTAGGCTGACCATATGAAAAGGAGGACAGGGCTCATGTAACTTTAACAGTTGTAGAGAAAAGGGAATTTCAGCCAGTGTCATTTGTATGCAATTAGTCCCTGGTGAAATTCCCTCTTCATCACAACAGTTAAAGTTGCAGGCACTACAAAAGAAGGCAGGGCCCCTGCAACTTTAACTGGTGTGATGAAGAGGGACATACTGACTTCCAATGATGGGAGTTGTAGTCCAACACCTTTGGAGGGCACCAGGTTGGGGAAGGGCTGCTCTAAACAAAAAAAGAGAAGTAGGTGGCCCTAAGTTGTTCGTGATCAGTTTTCCACAACCCCACAGTCACCTTTGCATATCATATTCTCCACCCTGTCCTCATGGTTTATCTGCTTTGGGAGAATGAGAATTTCACTTGCACTTTCTGCCTCCTTAGGGAGGATGTGGCGTTAAGGCTTGTGAGCCTTAACTCCCAATTTCCCTGCTTTTTGGTGCTTGGTTGAAATCTGTAGAGCCTTAACATTGTTTTTGTAAACCGTAGGTTTTTTGTTTAATGAATAAAGAACTGCAGCGTTTTGTTCAACTAAATGAGTCTGCTGAAGATGATAGCAGACCACAAGAAAAACAAATGAATGTCAAAAGCAATCAGAAAGTACTTCAATGTATTCAACCTCATGAAATGTGAATCTTGACCCACATTTCTGTATGGGAAGAAGTTTACCCCTGGTTCAGACATACAATATGTGCACTGCAATTTGAACCCTTTGCTAATGCTTTGGATTTGCTGACATTAATGACTGGTTCACGTGCTAATCTTTACATCAGTGACTATGGAAAGGCCTGCTTGGAATTCTGTAAGACTAGACATGCTTTAAGTGCTCATGTGCCTTTCACTCTTTCCCCTACTTAGCTATCAATTGTGTATCCTCAGCAGCAGCCATGGGGATCACAGGCCAAGCTCTTCTTTTGCTATCATTAATGTGGCGGACTTCTCTGTTCTTTCGCCTTCTACTTCCTATGGAAGATTCGCCATTCGAATAGCAAATGAAATCAATGGAGCATAATGTTTTTAACAGTAAATAATTCCCAGTTGTGTTTTATTCATGGAAAACACCTTAGTAAAAGCTCAAAGAAAATTAAAATGTATCAACACACAGGAAGAAATATTTCTTCAACAAGTGATAGGAAATACTTCTTTTCTTTTGTTTTCATTGTATCTTTTCATTTGAAAGAAGATAATATGATTTTAATTAGTGTAACAGTTAAATGCATCCATTCCTCACTACCCCCTTCACGATGCATTTGTTCTCTCAACGTGAATGAAATCTGTGCAGTTTAAGTGAAAAACCTTAACTGAGTATGACTGGTAGCCTGAAACCACTCGTTCTGAAATAGCTTAATGCATCTCTTTCAGAATGGGTTATTTAATTGGAACCACATAAAAGAAAGTTATTTTCATGACTCTATTTCTGGCTTTTGTAGCCACATAGTACCTAAGAAGGAATATTATCTGTTAATATTAACATTATTATCTACAGCATTATTTCTTTTCAACTGTTTAATAGGTTTAATGGGTTATTTTTAATAGGTTCTGCAGCACCACTGCAGCCACAGATGGTAGCGTATGCTTGCTACATGCCTCTTTACGTGTCTGAAAAAAAGATCTTTGTATTGGAGAAAATGGTAAGGACACATACTTCGCCTTTTAAAAATGAACTAACAACTAGATAAACCAATTCAGAACAAGAAACATAATTTTGAAAGGGGCTGCTTTGTAGGCAGTTTTTTTGCCTAAGTATAATTCAGGTTCTCAAAAAAAAACAACCAACCTTATAGCATTTTTGACCTGTAAAGGTGAAATACATATTTCATAAACATTTCTTTTGCAAGCATGCTACAACCGTGTATGGATATCTGGAAGTCTACCATTTAGAGTATCCTTATTTTTGACAAGGGGATCTGCCCAGTATTACTGGAGACTTCCCATGTGGAACATGCCAAGTTCAGGATGTTCATCATTGTGAAAGATAATCCAAAGGTAGTCCACAGTGTAATTAATCTGCTGACCAGCCATGTTTGCTGCCCGTATTTAAGAGATTTTGTCAACTCAAAGTTACTATTTTCTTTACACTCCAATCCTTGGCCTTAGTATAGGTTTTGGAAGACTGTTCAGTTGTCCCCACATGCCCCTGTAACTGCCTTTTAGTTCCTACTATCTTACCAATGCTAGAAGGATAGGGCCATTCCAAGAGATCTTACAGTTGTGGGTAGTCCCATATCAAGGCTTGTAGCCCCATATCAATCATGGGCATGGCATTACTGATGAGGTATCTTCTTGCCCCAGCTCAAATACCCAGCTTCTGATCCCTTTCTCGCCTGCTGCAGAGCAGAACATTGGATTGGGCTCTTAATGTCCTAAGAAATCTTATAATTGTGCCAAAATTAGAATGTTTTCTCATTTTATATTTTTGCACGTAACAGAGCCTCCCTTGTGTATTCTGCAGGCTGATTCTTCTGAGAGACTACGGGAATATGGTCTTTCCCATATATATAGCCATCCTGCACTGCTAACCAGAATAAGGTCAGGTCCCCTGGTAGCCCCTCCAAAACCACCACCAGTACCTCGATGGAAACTCATCCGTCAGAAAAAAGAAACTATTGTGACCGATGAACCCCAAGGTTTGTCTTTCCTGGCTTTGCGCTATGCTTTTAACTAGCAATAAACCAATGTTTAATATCTTTGTCTCCATTGATATCACTCAGACTTCCATTTTGGGGATCAACATAATCATATAGCAAAATGAAGAATGTTGTCTACTGTGTTGTATCAGTGGCCTAATCTACTGATGAAATAGATACTATTCTGTGCCTTTTGTTGAGCGCTTCTGGTCTTTTTCATGTTCATGTTTTAGACACAAGATGAATGATAGCTTCAAAAGAAATTAGAACTACAGTAATTTAAATATTTAAAGAAATAATATAACACATATTAAAGCCCTGAATCATTTAGGATTAACGCATTTGAAGGACTGCCTTCTCCTGTTTGACGTGCCTACCTATTAAGATCATCTTTGGAAGTTCTCTTGCATGTCCCAACATCCCCTAAATACTTTTAATTGGCACTAGGGCAGGGATAGTGGGGAGAGGAATTCCCCACCATTGTCTCCAGTTCTGATCAGAAATAACAGTGGAAATTCGCCTGTGCCTCACTTCCTCTCCCGGCTGAGAGGGCGAGCTGCATGCTAATGGGAACAATAATCAGAGATAACCAAGGGAATTCCTTTAGCATATTCCTTGTCCTCCCCAATGGGAAAGATGTGGGTTAGGAGAAGCAGCCCTAGCCATGGTGCTGGCCAGAGGAATGCTCTTCCACTCAGTGTTTTGGTCAGGGCAGCTTTGCCACACCCCACGTCCTTCCCCATGTAGAAAGGCGTGAGCACGTGAAGATGGGTCCCTACCTGACGTGCCAGCTGGAGCTACTGCACTCATTGTTTGGTCATGGACCTGTTATTGTCCTGGGGTGGGGGGATTGGCCCCATCCCTGAGATCATCTGGCCTGTGGAAGGCTGGGTATGAGATATAATCTGGTCTTCCACCCAATTCCAGTTTCCCACTACTGAACTTTGCGATGACTGTGTGTAGGTTCTGGAAGCTTCTAAGGGAGACCCAACTCATCTCCTCATTAACGACTTTCCAGAAGCTGATAAAGATCTTCCTTTGTTGGCAAGCGTTCCAGTTTGGAAAGCATGCTTTTAAAATACTTTTTTTAAAGGCATCCTCTATTTGAAGGTCTGTCCAGATAAAGAATAAGAAGGGAGAGCAGAGCCCTTGAATTTGCCCATCAATAGTTAACAACCGGGTCACAAACTTCCCCACTATGGTGAGATGTGAATTTCTATTGAAATTGTAGTAATTATTAATACTTGCATCTATACATATAAACCTGCATGTGCACATTTATTGCAGATCTGTGTCTTCTTTGGGTGATGAATTTCTTCTATTTTGAGAAAGAGGCCACCCTAGAATTGAGAGGCACCATATGTGGAAGTACTTCCAGAGAACATGTTCCCTGGATTGATTGAGGCCATTGCTTTTTATATGAGTTTTATTTCTTGAATTACAGATATCTCCTTGTTTTGTCCCTTTACCTTTCAGAACCTGTGATCAAAAAGCCCGAACAATTTATTGAGCTTGCTAGTCCTTTTCTGAACTTCAGACTTTCTCCAATACCCATTCCAAGAGATACGTAAGATCAGTGAACTTAGTGACTTGTGGTGATTTATACAGTAATAGAGCAATCCTAAGCTCTCTGACAAAGTGATCGGATATCAGAGTTATGACTTTAACAAGCCTCATTAAGCTTCATTATTATTTTGCACTCCAACAGGATACTATCAGTACTGTGTCATTATATTTTTGAAAAAATGAAATTCTGTATTAAATACACTGGGTTCAGTTGACTAGATAACCATTGGTGGGTTAAATAGTCAACGGTGGGTTAAATAGTCAGTGGTTGGTTATTGTGTCATCTGTCGGGACTTTTTCATACCATGATTGAAATAACCAACGCAAATAACCAATGCTATGCATAGTTCATTATTTGAACAACTATTGGTTATAGTGCCGCATGTTGGGCACCGTCAACTATTTCGTCATACACAGTTGGTTATTTTCGGCGACTACAGAGTCCCCTGGCAAGTGCGATCAAAGTGATCCAGTCAAGCCGACAGAACTTGCAATGGTTTATGGGATACCAGTGGGAAGACTGAGGCGGGAGTGGGGGCAGGGGATGTGTCAATCAAACACACTGTTGACTAATAGTCAACTCAATGTTGGCCTTAATCCACATCACGGTTGATTATAATCATGTCATCTGCGGTGTACCCTCAATAATCAACCGTGGAGTTGACTATTAACCCACCATTGACTATTGTGTTGTCCGAACTCAGCCGTAGCCTCCTTGGGAAAGACTTACTCAACTCCAGATACTTATATACCAAGATGACATTTCAGGGTTGTTGTTTTTCTAAAGAGCTTCTTGTTTTCAGAATAGAATGTCTTCTTAAAAATACTTTTTAATATACTTCAAGTGTTATGGGTGGGCCAGGGGGGCAGACACACACATACACGCACCCACCCACCCACAGAGAGAGAGAGGGAGAGAGAGAGAGAGTAAAAAAAACACCTCCTCATAGTCTAGATAGGGCCACTTCCTGGTTCAAACTGCTGCCCATATAGACATCAATAGAGAAATCAAGGATTGTAATGGATTTGGGATTGGATGCAAATGTGCCTCTCCAGCGCCCCCAAAAACCCAAAATGGGGGTGGGTAATCCCTCAAAAACAGGCCGATGAGGGCTGAGTCTGCTTTAATTTTGCATTTAGAGATTAGAGTTGATTTGTTTATGTTTTATTTAGCCATTTCCCACCATCTACCTTCAAAAGGGGATCTCTTCCAGCCGCCAACCTTTCTTCTGTCACTGAAAATAATGAAAGCATAATTGACATTTATGGAGATATGAATCTTACAAGCACAGAAGTCAATTCTCAGGTGAAGATTTTATGCTGTGATTGTTGTCATCCCATCCTATCCATCTCCCTTCGAATCATCCAATTGCACACTGAGAAGGTTGTGAAAGATTCCTTAATTCCTCTCGTTCTTTTTAGAGAAAGCTCTTTCTCTTGCATTGGAATAAATCTGAAGAGTCAAATCTGTAGTCATGATATTCACACAAAAATTACATCAGTGCTGTACAGCTTGTGACTCACAAAGTCCGGTGCCGCCCTCCATCCATGTTGTCAATGCCTCCTCTGTTTTTTTTACTTTTGTTTTTTGCAGACCCAGATAAGCAACAAAATTAGGAGATTTTACCATGCTGGACTGCAATTAGCTTAAGTTGTGCAGGCCAGATTCTTACACAAACGCTTTGACATTTCTTATAGTAAGACAACAAGTGTGTCTTCGAATCATTACTCTGCATTTTTGAGGCCAAGTTCATGAGGAGAAACTGGCTCTAGATAAAGTGACACAAAAAATGACAAGAGTTGATGAAATACAATAAACATTTTAATGTCATAGTGAACAAATTTATTTTGTTTCCTGCTGTTATGTCAACATAGTTCTAAACAAGCTGTTTTCCACTCTGTAGGAGTCGATTTTAGGTCCACAACATGCTATGGAAGGATCCAATAAAGGTAAACATGATTGTGATTTATGTTTGCTTTAATAGAAAGTGATAGAGTATTTATTTATTTATTGAGTTTATTTATTTATAGAAATGTTACCTCCTCATATCTAATGTCAAGATGGCTTACAATACAAAACTAAAAATGGCGGAGGGAGGGGAGTCCCATTGTATGAGCAGAAGTCTGCTTATGTGGCATTGAATATCACTCTCTGATATTAAAAGCCCTTAAGGGCATGAAAGAACAGGACAGGGTTCACTTGACACCTAAAAGGTGACAAGCATACATATCTTGGGTGAAAGTTTAACAGTTTTAGTGCCTCCTTTGGAAAGTCTTTGTAAGCTGGTGTAACACAGTGTCTTAAGAGACTGAGTTGCAAATAAGGAAGTTGAATCACCTTTACTAGGTGGCCTTAGGCAAGACAGTCTCTCCATTTCAGTCCACCTATCTGCAATATGAACCATAATAATCCTGACTTCTTCTTAATTTAATTTCTATACAGCGCAATAGCTGAAACTCTCTGGGCAGTTTACAACATTTCATAATAAAATACAGCTTTAAAAATTGAATATCCAAAAATTTAAAACAATTTAGACAGCTAAAAACAGTTTCAATAAAATACTAGACCTGTTTAGACAACTGGCATAAATGCCCTATCATATGCTATTACATGCCTGGGAGTAGAGGGCAGTCTTAACCTGGCATTGAAAGGATGATAATGTTGGTGCCAGGCAGGCCTCTGTGGGGAGCTTATTCCACAGTCAGGGGGCCACCACTGAGAAGGCCCTCTCCCCTGTTTCTACCTCTCTCGGAGGTGACACTCTGAGGGGTGGGGGGCAGATGTTGATCATAGTGTCCAGGTATGTTCAGGTCTGGAGAGGCATTCCATCAGGTATTGGGGTCCCAAACCATGTAAGGCTTTATAGGTTAAAACCAGCTCTTTGAATCGGGCTTAGAAACATGGAGGCAGCCAATGCAAACAGGCCAGACTTACAACTAGATAATACATGTGAAGTTCTTTGAACACTTGAAAGCACTGTACAATGTTAAGAATTTTTAAGTATTATTATTAGAGGTAGAATCAGTACACAGCCTATAGCTCCCTAAGATAATAACATTAACAATCTTACATATATTTAAGCTTTCACTCTTAAGCACGTTCACATATTGGTGCTTCTAAAACCAGTGGAAGAGCTTTGTGGGAATAGGCTTTAGTATTCTTTTCTGAAGTTATATAGTGGCTTATTTATTCTTAACGTTTGAATAGCTATCCATTGTTCTAGGCTTTCCTTTAAATACAAAATATTATTTTTTATAAATATTAAGCCTTCTTTCTTAATGTATTTTGAAATAATGACGTGCATTGTTATATTATATAACATTACCCTGAATCAGGCAACTGGTACTGTTTCAAAATACTTTGCTGTAACTTTTTCGAAATCATAGAAAAAACCAGTCAGAAACCATTTTATATATATATATATATATATATCAAAATTATCATTTAATTAAGAGCAATTCTTTGAAAGCCACTATTTAAAATTTAAAGAAGCATTCAATCAGCAAATAATGGGCTCAGTCTTAATTTACAATCCAATTCTGAACTGTCTGAACTATATCACAGATGTCCATTGTTCAATTGCACAGGATTGCAATCCATTATAGAGATTACCCGTACACCCAAAATGCATACTTGAACCAGCATTTGCAGAACATTTGTGCTGGTTGAAGGCTGAGTATAAGCCACTTTGCTTCGGTATCAGTTGAAAACAAATTTTGAAGTCACTCATTAAACTTTGTGCTGCAGAAGTGAGTTAGGTTGAAGAAATAATATACTAGTCCTGGGTTCCCCGACCTGATGGCTGTTGGGTGCCCTCCATGCTCCTTGCCCCCTCCTGATTTTTTTTAAAAAACACTTAGATTTTAAAGTAAGTTATCCCTATCTTGAAATGGTTTTAAAAATTATCAAGGAACTTAAAATCTGAGCTGGCTTTTTCAATGTTATCTAAACGATGTTGGTTTTAAATTTTAGGGGTTTGTTTTTCATATATGACCAGAAAGAAACACTGCTAATAACTTATTTTCAGTCACAGTTCAGGTTCAGTATTATTTTTAACTACTGCTGGGATTAAGTATTGGGCCCAGCAATTTTTGTAGATTGGGGGAAGTGAAAATGTCCCCAAAGATTGGACTAATCTTTAGGGGGCAGGTGAATTCTGAGAACTGGAGGAGAGGGGTGTCTTGTCTTTCTCCCCCCTAACCCCCCCCCCCCACGACCTTGCTAGTTATTTTTAATTTTGCTTCTGGTATTAACGTTCTGTGGCACAACCCCCCCCCCCCCAGAAGTTTTCCTTTCAGAAATATTTATTTTATTTATCATTTTTAAAACTGATACCCCACATATTTAAAAAAAGAATTAAGAGCAGCTTTCAACAATAACATGGCCAAGCAATATGTATAAAATTATATACATCAAGAGTACATAAAGCAGTCACCATGGAAAGCAGCAGCTAATATAACAAGCCGGTGATATCAGGAAAAAACAGCAGTTCATAAATTCGCAATCAAAAAAGGGAACAGCAGTAATCATAAACCTCATTGAAATAAAAGAAGTTGTGGGAGAGAATGGTCATCATGCTTAGCTAGCATTCATATGTGCTATGAACACCATAAAGGATAGCGAAAATAGCACTTCACTTGTACACTTGCTTGGTTCTGAGCAAAGGCTGCTCATTTCCATGACAACCAAGTCTGATAATCTGTCTTGAGGTGAGCAAGTTATTTGAGTCATTTTGGTTCTGTTCATTGTCAATTGTATTCTCTATCCTTTTGGCTGGATGAGAGGCCCTCTTATGGGATTAAAGATCCTCAAGTGGAGTGAGAAAAGTCAAAGACCACAAAAAGACACATCTCCTAGCAAGTACAGCCTATTAAAGAAATAGTACGGTTAGATGCATTGACTTTGGAACTCTATATTCTGACCTGTCTATCCTTTTTCAGAAGTGGTGGTTTATAAGCTTTGTGAAAACATATTCCCACAAAGATTTTGCCTAGAAATGCTTTTGATGCACTGCTGATCTCTGGAGTGTCCACGCACAGAGAAACTGGTTTTGTGCTTATTTCCCTCATGCCTCTGACAGTCTACAATACAACAAGAGATCAACAATGGCCATGCTTGTTGTACAAACAGCCTTTTGTCCCCAAAATGTCTGAAATGGCCTCTTCCTAAAGGAGTTCCCTCTTTGCTACAGTGCTTTACCGAGAACTGAAGTCTGCCAAGCACATATGCTTTGATGCAGCTCTATAATAACCTACTGACAACAAAAGGCAGTCACACCGCAGGAGATGGGGGTGACTTGCTCTCCTTTCCATGAGTTTCAGATTCTCAATTCTGAACTCAGTAACAGAGGTTGAACAGGTGTTCTTTCATTATCTCTAGGCTCTTACATTAGTTCTAGATGCAGAAAAAGATGATGACAATGCTTTTTTGAAAGAATACTGTTACTTGAAGTGAGAGATAAGTGATAATGTGGCGAATTCGTTAAATATTTGATAACAGGACCAAGTTAACCAGTATTCTGTGGTGTACTTTCTTTTGTTACTACTATGAGGGAGCAAGACAGCACTGAGGGGCCATAGGATTATTCAGAGTCCCTCTTCCAAGGTTGGAGACTGTATTCTGACCTCATATGGGAGAGTCAGAGGCTCAACCCCCCCCCCCCGCCACCCCACCCTCTTGCATCCAGCACCGGGGGGGGGGGGCTGGCTGCTCTCTGAGGTCAGAAAAGCAACTTCAGAGAGTGGGGAGAGGGGCATCTTGGTGGGCAGGAAGGAGAGGAGACTGAAATGTTCAGGACACAAGCTTCCTTCTCTCTCCCTCTGAAGCTCCCCAGCTAGACGGGCAAAAAAGCCCATCTAGCAAAAAATGCAGGAAAGGAAGGACAGGGGAGCGAAGATCACCTTAGTTGCTCCTTCCGCCCTGCACTGGATGAACGTAAGCCTTCGAGTTCAGGTGCTTATGATCATCGAGGACGCAATCAACAGGATTGTGCCCCTAGTCAGTTAGTTAATATCCCATCTTTCCACTAATACATAGTGCTCAAGGCAGCTAACAATAATAAAATACCAATAAAATTTCTGATAATTATACATTAAAACACATCAATTAAAAGAAATAAACAGCACCTACCAGTTAAAAATCTAGTTCAGCAAACTTGTCAGCTTAGCAGTTCAAAGATTGCCTGAATAAAAATATCTTCTTTTTTTGGTGGCAGAAGAACAATAAAGATGGAGTTAGCCTTGCCTCATTGGCAGGAGGTTGCAGAGCTTACCATGAAGCCTCCACCAAATGTGCCTCTGGTGGTGATGGGGCAAAGAAAGATGGGGCAAAGAAAGAAAGAAAAAAGAAAGAAAGAAAAGTTTCTCTCACAAGGATCTTAAAATCTGAGTAGGCTTGTAAGGAGGAATGTGGTCTTTCAAATAGCTTTGTTCCAAGTCGTGTAGGGCTTCATAGGCCATAACCAGCACTTTGAATTGTGCCTGGAAACAGACTGGTAACCGGTAAAGTTGTTCTAATAAGGGAATCACATGCTCTCTAAAACCATCCCTGTCTACAGTCTAGCCACAGTATTCTGGACCACTGCTACTGTAGGTAATCTTTAAATTTACAAAGCTAGAGTACATGCTTAAGATCTCTTATACATAAAGTTCACAGTTTGGGTGTATTGCTGGATTGAGCCCTGAACCAGGTTTCAGTGGTGGCCAGAAATGTGTTCGCACAGCTGAGGTTGGTGGGTCAACTTTGTCCATACCAGAGATATCTGATCTGGCCATGGTGACACATGCTTTAGTTACATCACGTTTGGACTACTGTAATGGGCTCTATATTGAGCTGCCTTTGAAACCAGTTTGGAAACTTCAGCTAGTCCAGAGTGCTGCAGCCAGACTGTTGACTGGGGCTGGTTTGGGGAAACATGTGATTCCTTCATTACAATGCCTTCGCTGCTACAAGTGTTTCCGGCAGCATTCAAACAATTGTTATTATGACCTATATGACGTGGTGCCAGGCTACTTGAAAAACTAGATTCTCCCATATACGCCTATCTAGGTCTTAAGATCTTCCAGAGAGGCCCTTCTCTCAGTCCCCTCATCATCAAAGGTATATTGATGGGGATGTGAGAGAGGGCCTTCTCTTGAACTCCCTACCGAGGAAGACTAGTTGGCTCCCTCTTTCTGCAAACACTTTTTTTTCCAAGCAGGTCTTTGGCATGTAAGCTGAAGTTTACTTCAATCTTGATTTTTACTACTGTTAGCCATCTTGGGCACCATTTTGTTTGGTGGAATACAAATCAAATAACAATTCCTTTATATGCATTTTCTCTGTATGAGTTTGTAAGAATTTTGGCTGTCACAGAGATCTCTTGTTTTATTGTTGTGGTTGTAACAAATACAATTTATCAATAAATAACAAAGCATAACTAATCTGTGTTGGGTAATTCTCAGGATATATAAGATGTGCCTGGCTGGCTTAGACCAAGATATACCGAGCCCAATCTCCTTCACAAGAATTTCAGGAATCAGGACTATGTGGTCCACTAAAAGCTGGCCAGTAATCCACTGGTGGAACCACAGTCTATCTTTTGCCCACCTCTTTTATACAATTGATCCATTAATATCCCAGAACATAATAATTATTTTTCCATAGCATTTTAGGGATACATAAGCTCCCCACCACTCTCCCTGAGCCTGCATATAATGAGAAGCCACCATGGGTGAATTCCTCTGTGTGGGTGGGTGGGTGGTCGTCTCATTGCAGCACCTGCCACAGTTTTGAAAATTCAAGGTGCAGTGGAGGGTTCACCTGAGCTTCTTGTTCTGTGCTAACCTAGCAGGAGAGGGTTATTAGAGTGACACAAGCAGGCCATGGCTTCTGTGGGGCTTGTTAACTTACCCAACAACCCACCCTTGCTGGGCCCCTGTGGCTTGAATTTTCAAAATGCAAAATGACAAGCCCCGCAGGGAAATGTAGCCACGGTAGCTTGCGCAAACCAGATCCACTGGTGTATTCCAGTCAAATGTTTGCAAAAAGCTCAAGGGTTCTCACAAAGTCCTGTGTCTGCACTGCCTCCTTCTTCCAGTGCCCAAGTCCAGAAACTTAACTTGAGGCAAGTGAAGGTGGAGGTGGCAGACACAGTGGAGCTGGTGGCAGGTGCTCCTTCTTGATGAAAAGGACACACATAACACACATAGCATCAATTGCCTACTGAGGATATTGGCATTTACAATCCTAGTCCCTAGTGGAAAATATGCTTGTTAGAGCCCTGAAAGAACTGCTAGGGTCTGCCTCTGCTGCCATTTTCCCTTGCCCCAAGATATGTTCTGGTCTTCGAGGCCGGATAAAGGGTAGGCAGCAGCAGTGACTTACACCATCATAGGCTGTGAGCAGGGCTATGTTCACCCTGATCCTGCTTGTAAACGTTCTAAGAGGTGTACTCGTATATGCAAGTGCCCTTGTTCAACATGCTAACCCACCCTCTGTGGCTTGTTGTTGAACCGTGGATTATCATGTTATCATAGGCCTTTTCAGTGGTGGCCCCCCAATTATGGAATGATCTCCCCGACGAGGCTCGCCTGGCGCCAACATTGTTATCTTTTCGGCGCCAGGTCAAGACTTTCCTCTTCTCCCAGGCATTTAACAGCATATGATGAGGGTTTTTGTGTTGTTGTGTTGTTGTTGTGCTTTGACCCAGAAGGATATTGTAATTTTAACTTGTTTTTATGCTTTATGCTTTTATGCCTAACAAGCCACCCTGCAGAAAATGCGCTGCATTCAGACAACATGTTAATCCATGGTGGATTAGCATGTTGTGTGCACCCAGCCCTTGCGACATCCTAACAACATTTGATCTATAGAAAAGAATTGGAAGGGACCATGGTGTGCTATATCTTGAAATGAAAGAAATGCATAAATTGGAGCAGCCACATTATCCAGACATTTGCCATACCTTATGGTAACCACGGCAATACTACAAATAGTACTTTCGTTAAATTTTATCACATGAGGTCCTTGGGGCTGAAAATGTTTTGCAGTCCTATTCTAATGTAACATAATTAAGAATGGAGGAGTCAGTTCTTTCACATCTGTGCACCTATAATTCTGTTCCATCCTGTCCACAGTAATCTGCAAATGCTTTAAAAAATAAATATGTATTTTCTCTCAAAATACACATAGCATAACTTAGTTTTGAACCGAGAACTGCATCAGAACATCAGGGAAGTGCAAAAGCGAGTGGATAACTTAGTTCCGATCTGCACATTGATCAGGAGATACAGATTGACCACCTCAAACATCTCTAAATATAATACATCCAGAACATTAGTTGGGCATATTTAGAGGAGATAATTTCTTTTTAAAAAACCTGAAATATGGTATATGAAGCAGTTTCAAAAGTGTATATTGATGTCCCTACATTCTGCAACTTCCTTACTAGAAAACAGGTGAAATGAAGAAGCATTCATTGTCAGTATGCTTCAGTGCTGACCTAGAGAGACCTCTAGAGGTGAAAAAACAGGGTGCAGGTTTTCATTTATTTATTTATTTAGCAATTCTCTGCATTGGACCTAATATTTGCAACCTTTATTTCAGTTAATTCATGGCCTTCAAAACAAGAACAAACAGAAAGTGTCTTCTCTTTTAAAAATTATGAATATAACCTTCAACGTAAGGGGGGAAATGTTTCAAATAGTGACGGGGGAAGTCTTGGCTCAGTTCAGATCAGTATTGAACCTTTCTTGGTGAGCATCTGGGGTGTGAGGGGAGTGCCTGTTTCTGAGAGTTCTCTACTGACTTGCAGTGTTTGTGCATATGTGCTTATGGTGATGAACATGTATGCCTTATTGCAGGGATAGATTAAATAGTGCATAAGGCACACAACTACTAATGTAAATACAATGGATAATGAAACTGGGGTATGCAATTCTTTATAACACGTACATAGTTGCTTTCTTCAGTATGGTCAACAATTCATATAAAGTTAAACGAATCATACAAAGTTAAACAGGCATTCGGTATGCTTTTCTGTTTCACCATAAGCTTCATCAGCAAATTTTGTTTAACAACACCGTCTAACTCAGCTGAAATGATGAGTTCACTGCATCTGAGGCGTAACTAGTTTGACTGGGACTTCAAGTGATTGTCCATATGGAGTGGAGGAATGTATTCCCCTTATTGTCCACAACAACAGTCTGTTAGACGATGTTGTTAAACGATATTTAATCTTGACTTTGTCAACTACTGCTTTCTCTACCGATTTATTGCAGGGATAGGCAACCTTTTTAGATCTGTGTACACGTTTACCAATTGGAGAAACATTTTTGTTGGCACCATCACAAAACAGTTACCATGGGAGGTGTGGCTAATCACAAAGGACAGGTAACTTGGCCAAATGACTGAGTACATGGTAAAGGTGGGGACCTGAGCCCCAACAGACTAAACAATTCCTTTGCACACATACTTATAATGCCAAGAAAAACCTTGAGGCAAACTCTCCCCCTATCTTTTTTATCACTTTCACAGGAGTCACTTTTTCTCCCCCTTATTTTTCTTGGCAGCTGGGCATGCTGTGAGGAAAGTTACAACCTGCAGCTGACTACCATCTTCATTTCTTAAGAATGTCTTTGAGCCCCATTTGTGGTCCAGAGATATTCATGGGAAATGAAGATGGCAGAAGACCCTCACTTTGCTTTGAAGTGATCTCAGTTGCAGGCAAGAAAATATTCGAATAAAAAAAAACATTGAGTGGGTGGGTCACCTCAGTGGGCACCAAGAAAGGTGTCCAGGGACACATTGATACCCATGGACATCCCTTTGCCTTCCTTGCCTTATTGTATTTCCACCTGGGAATTAGAAATTTAACAGCATCTTTCCCTTCCCACCCCACCCAGTAAAAGCAAGCACGTTGAGAAACAAGATAGGGTTTCGGATCTAAATAAGGGGTGTGAGGGAACAACCACATAAAATCTTGGAACATTTAAAAGAATCAACCCAAGATATTCATCAAACAAAAGACTGTTTGATCAGGTGGTCTGGTCATGTAGTTTATCAACGAGTGTTTTATCAAGAGCAAGGGGTTAACATTTGATCACCTCCTCCTATATGGGACTACTTGAGAAGTTTGCTCAGCTTCTGAAACTTTTCTTGTGTGTTCCCTGCCCTTGTCCAAGAGAAATTCAGTTAGTGAGGATGGCACCCAGATTGTGGAATGCTCTCCCCAGAAAGGCTCAGCTGGTACCTCATTGCCAATTTTTAATTGCAGTTTCAGGAGACATTGTTTAGTTTATTCTCTTCTGATAGGTTTATTTGTTTTTCATTTTTTGCTATTTTTATTTTTGTTCTTAGAATCCTAGAATTCCAGAATTAGAAAGTACCTTGGAAGTCATCTGGTCCAACCCCCTGCTCAATGCAGATTCTGTAGTGCAGAATACAGCAATAGCATCCCCAACAAACGGCTGTCCAGCTTTTGTTTAACTAGCTCTGGGGAAGAAGAACCCACAGCTCCTGAGAGAGCTTATTCCAACATTGAACAGCTCTTACCAGTGGGACGTTTCTCCCAGTGTTTAGCAAAAATCTTCGTCCCTGCAATTTCCATCCATTGATTCTAGTTCTGCGTGACACCCTTTCAGCTATTTGAAGACCACTGTTATGTTTACCCTTAATCTTTTCTTCTCCAGCTAAACATAGTTCTTTCAACCATTCCTCATAGGACTTGTCTTCCAGACTCCTCATCATTCTGGTCACCCTTCTCTGGATGAATTCTAGTTTGCTAATGTCTATCTTAAAATATGGTGCCCAGAACTAGACACACTATTCCAAATGTGGCATAACCAGCACAGAATAGTACAGAACTATTGCTTCCTGTAATGAGCCTATGCTGCTGTTAATGCATCCTGTGATCATATGGTTATTTGTTGTTGTTTTATTCTCTGTTTATATCTCATCTTCTTTTGCTGTATATGACATTGCAAGCCTCCTTGAGTAGACATTTTGCCTAGAAAAGCAGGTTATAAAATCTGAAAGTCTGTCCATGTGCCTATAAAAATTAGCTGGCTTTGTAGTTCACGTGGTGTCACAGAAAACAATGAGAGTTTAGGCTTTGCAGATGTAGATATATTGGACATATTGTTTGCTTTGTCTTATTTTATTAAAATGTTAAGAGTAGCAGAGTTTGCCCTGTTTGTTTTATACAAGTTCACCATTAAAGCATCAATTTTTTTTCTGAGCATATTCTTAAGGAAATCTCTCTGCATTTTTTTTTCCTGTTCAGGTGAATCAGTTGACAAAATAAGTAGTGAAGTGGCTCAGATGCCAGAATCAATGGAACCTGCTTTCAGTAGCCATATAGTAAATAAATCTCAGGAAGAAATTGAATCAGAAAAGAACCCCATTTCCCAGGAAATATGGATGGATTATGAAGATTTCTGTATTTGTTTTCAGTAAGACATACTTTTTTGTTGTGGGGTTCATATCTCTGTTATACTAAAAACACAGAGCAAGTTAGTTACACTTGGGTCCCATTGAAAGTATTGTAATAATAGTCATGGTTAATTTGTCCCATTGATTTTGATGGGAATTGTGCGACTCACTTGCTCTGGATCTAATCCACAGAATCTTCTAAACAGGCAAATTTGTGAAGGCAGTTTAGGATTGCTACATAAAAAAGCATTCTAAGTCCCTGCAGTGCTTACCGGACCACCTGTAGTACATACTAGCAGATTTTCTTATATCGCTTTCTGCTGGTTTTTGGTTTTTTATCTTTGGCTTAAAGACAATAACAGGTATGTCTATGATGTCAAATGAGCTCCTCTGTTAAACGTAACATCAATTTTCTAAAATATAGGAAAGATATTTCTAGTTAAGCTTGATTTGTTCAATATTAGCAAAATAAAGTGGCTTTTCTCCTTGGTCTAACCTTGAGAGAAGTTAATAATTTTGCCCAAAGGCTTGCACAGTTACATAAAGCAATAGTATGATGCACATCAAGTCAAATACTTTATGTACAAGTGTAGAATCAGCCCAATGGGCCACTCATACATTCAATGGACCCAGGACCAGAGTCAAGAGTTAGGCACCTGCTGCAGGGCCACACTCCAGTAGGGGCCCACTGACAAGAGCCCTTGGACTTGCTCTTCATCATCATCATCATCATCATCATCATCATCGCAACCTGCTTTTTCACCTGCCTCTCTGTCTGTCAAGCAAGCAAAAGGTAGCAATGATGAGAAAGAGGATGAGAATCAATATCAGCTGGTGATAATGGTGGCGAGAAGATAGACTCACTGAAGGAAGGGGCCCATTGAGGGTGCCTTGCTCAAGGACATTCAAAAACCTGGAGCCTGAATTAAGTCACTGTGCTGCTACAGAGCCCTCAGCTGAGGTCTCTGACATCTGGGTCTAATGTCATAGGTAGGTAGGTAGGTAGGTAGGTGGCACAGGGCCACAAGCTAACATGGAAGTGTAAGGTGAAATCAATGAACCTTTCTGCGCGGATGGCACAGAGGAACAAGAAATGCAGAGCGTGAGAGCTCTGCATAGATAGTGGAGTGGAGATTGCAAAAGCAGGGGTGGTTTTGTACCTGACCAGGGGGGAGACAACACCTGCGGCCTTACAAGCCCAATTATTGAGTCATTGCAGCTTTCTTCCTAAAGACTAGTGGAGAGTGAGACATTTGTGGTGGAGTACAAGTGAGAATTTAGCAGGGTGTACCGAAAAGTAAGCCTGAACCTCTTGTAAAGGGAAGTGCTGTAGCCTCTAATAAAATTCCAAAATCCATGTTGCTGTGATACTGTTTTTGAGCCAACCAAAAGATCGCAATTTTGCAGAGTTAGGAGATGCAGGTTCTAGTCCCCGCTTAGCCATAAATCTCATTGGATGACTTTGAGCCAATCACTGACTCTCAGCCTAAATTACCTCAGAGGGTTATTGTGAGAATAAACTGGAGAGGAGGAGGACCATGTAAGCAGGTATGGGTTCCTTGCAAAAGGCAGGATAGAAATGTAATAAACACAATAATGCTATCAACCCAAATAGGATAAAAAAATAATATTGCTAAAAATGAACATTAGGAATTTACAACAAAAACAAAATATTTACATATTTTCCATTTTGCTAGGTAGCATATATTTGGAAAAGAATTACTACTACTATTAGTACTAATAATAACAATAATAATCTAATACTGAGTAATTATCCAAGAAATATGGAGATACTGTTAGTGTCAATGTTCTCATTATTCAACAAAGGAGAGAATCCTTTATAATTGTTGCTAAAATAATCATGTTCATTTTCTTAGGAATTTGTACGTTTTCCACAAAACAAATACCTATATCTACACCTATCAGAAATCAGATTTTAGGGTAAGTGAAATGACTGCATGATTTATTCTGCTTTTTGGTAAATTGTAATGCATCCTAAAACATCTCAATTTAGTATACATTCTGTAAACATTTTCATTAATTTTAATTGAGATGTAGTAATAATTTGATATGTAATGCATCAAAATATACTTCTAAAAGCAAACAACAATATAATTTCAAATTACATTTGTAATAAAGTTAATACTAGGTTAGGCACTCAACCAATTCAATTACCCTTTGTATATCAAGTGCTAATTTTGGTTCTTACTCCAAAATATTTGGAAAAATTAGGGTGTCCCAGGGGCCACAGGATACTGTGGACCACTCCCTCCATGGGTAAAGATGGAGGTCCACTCAGGAAAGGAAGGTCCTCCCTTGACCAGCAGTGGAATGTTGCACCACTGTGGCTACTTCCCAGTGGCTATTCCAACAGTAATAAGGGTGAAAAGCGGGCATTCGGGGGGGGGGGGTGCCATGGGTGAATCGGAGTAGGCTTTGGATTGGCCAGATTGAAATCTTTCTTGTTCCCTAGACATGCCCCCCCAGAATGGGGGTGGGGTTTAACTATGCCAATTCTGAAGCTGGAATAGTTATTTGTCTTCCCATTAGAAGCAATGGGGGGATTTAATCAAACCAGCAAGAAAAAAGTGTTTAAAAGATAAAACTTCAACAGGACTCAGGAATTGGTGGTTCCTCTGCCCATGGATTCTCCCTCCCCCACCCCATAGGATTGCTCTGTTAATTATATAACTTACCACTCATTCATATACTATCATTCTATTGACTGATTATTGATAAACCACCACTATTACCTTTAGGCAACATTTGCGGTGGTTTTACAACATTTTTTTTAATAAGCTGCACCTTTATTTGCAGACAACAGATTACTATTTAATCAATCTGAAGTCAGTTATATTAAAATATAATACTGCAACCTCTAATAAGAATATTGGGTTGGATTAAGACATAGTCATACGTAGAACTTTGAATTCAATGGGATTTTAGTCATGGCTACCTTAAGGCCCACTGAATTCATTGAGTCTACTTTTAAGTCTGACGAAGTCCGAATCTAACTCATTATGTCTATGCCTTGTTCTGTGCTTGCTGTCAGCTATGACAGCATTGATTCACCATGGAATGGGGTATCCTTCCATGCCCCTACCTGCAGTGTGCGGTCACGCAGAAGCTTCAGTGCCCATGTAGAGTTTTTCATGAGCTGGAATTGCACCATACACTCACACATCCTCACTGCATGCATTGAATTTTATGGAGCTGTGGACTGGATAAAATATAATTAATCTTTGAAATTAGCAAGTAAGTTTACACATATCCAGCATTCAGTTGGAATTTTATGTGAAATTAATCTATGCACCCTAAATTTACTTTATAACAACATCTGACATGCTATTTTAAATGAATCAAAATAATGTATTTGCCAAATAATTGTGCTGTAAGACCCTTTTAGCTTCAAAACTTGTGTTGAATTTAAGCAATATGTTCTAATTAATTATAATCTTGTTGCAGAATTATTATTATTATTATTATTATTAACTATTATTCTTGGTGTTTCCTTTTTTAAAATACATAGGGCAGAATCGAATGCTGGCAATTTACCACCAGCTCTGAACACATTGTGCTAGAGAGCACAGGGGGGAAGTAGCAACCCAAGAAACTACCAGGGGAGTCTGGTGGCTCAAATTTTGGTGGGGCTGTAAATCCATTCTGACTTTCAGTCAAAACCAGCCAGAACTCTAATGGAGCTATCTAAGGTGCTGAACCTGTTTTAGGGATATGGTTCAAAACCTTGGACAACTCCTTTAGAGTTCTGGCTGCTTTTCACCAGCCTCCACTGGAAACAACCAAAAACTACTACTTCCAAAAGTCAGTGGACCTCCCTTCTGAAAGCTCTTCTGACTTGTTCCATTCTGGAAGTGACAGGTTCAGTTATTTCCAATTTGATACTGCCCTGATGGGTAGTTTCCAGTATTGGATACTGCACTAATATTCAGTTAAAACGCAAAGCTCTAATACAGTCTTGGAGACCTTTCATTCTTCACTGTGTATCACTCTTTGAACTATAGAATTTGAAATACAACTCAAATACCATCAAAGTCTAGTTGTTGCAAGACTGGATAAAAGTTAAATCTTCTCTCATTACAGATGCTAGATGATCGTGTCTCATATTATTTATGTGTGGACAGTTTGAAGTCTACTGATATACTGGTTAGCTTTTCTGCATTAGTGCACTGGGGAGATTCAGGAGGTAAGATAAGTACAAAGTAGAAAAAGAACATTAATATTGAATCCCTTGGGTTTCTCTTCCAAGAAGTGCTCAAAGATAAAGAAAATTCCATTAGAGCAGGGCTGTGCAGACTGTAGATCTGGATCTGTTGGTAGATCATAGGATTTTGCAGGAAACCAGTAAGGATATCTGACTCCCAGTTATTTAACAATAACACCAACATATGTCTTCCCACCCTGCCCTAAATTATATTGCTGAAATGAAGAAAGCTACGGATAAGCAGGAAAAAACTATGAGTTGCATTTGCTTTTACTAGAACTGAACACAAGTCACAGTTCTGTCACATAAAATTCTGAGTTCTTCCTGGTCTCAGAATTCTTTGATTTTAGCGGTATGTTTTTTGTACCAGGCTCTGGTTGGTGGATCTCAGGATTTTAGTAAGAAACCAAAGTAGATACTGCAAACCTGAAGTCTTTCCATCATTGTATAATCACTGCACTATTTCTTCTTTACTATACTAGTTTGTCCCTTTTACCAAGAGGATCTTGTTTGCAGTTAAATGTTCTTAAATTCAGAGCATTTAGTGGAACTGCACATGTTAATGGGCTCAGTATTGCAGCTTTTATCTCCCACTCACTTAAGAAACAAGTCAATTAATTCAACCTACCTTCATCCTATCTGTAATAATTCTAGAGGGATTCTATGGTTTGCCGTGACTCATTGCTGAAAATCTGCAAGCAGGGGTGGGTGGCTTGTGGACTTCCCAATGTTTTGTCCTTCAACTTTAATTAGCCCCAGCCAGCATAGCCCATGGCAAGAGATTATGAGAATTGTCAGTCAAGGTGCCCACCTCTGCCCCCAACGGATATTGCAGAATAATATGGCTCAACTGTTATGGGAATAAACCTTTTTCTTCTAAAAGATGTCATAAGAAGAGCTATGCTGGATCAGACCAAGGGTCCATCTAGTCTAGCACTTTGTTAACACAGTGGCCAACCAGCTGTCGACCAGGGACCCACCAGCAGGACACGGGTGCAACAGCACCCTATCGCTCATGTTCCCCAACAGTGTCGCCATTATAACTTCACATCACTAACTTCAGTTATCACAACTTCTTTTATCACTAACCTTGCATTACTTGAGAACTACTGCTAAGATGACTTTCCTATTATCCTTTTTGGCTTTTTTGATGTCCCCTTCCCCCCCCCACCAAACTATACTAAACACAGCTTTTCTAATGCCTGTTTTCAAATCAGTTTAGCCTTGAGCAAATCACTGTGCAAACGCCACACAATTTTAGCTATCGAAGCATATGCCCTTCCATGACCCTGCTTCCACCTTTCAGGTTTTTCTCCCTGCACAGACACTTTGGCAGACTTGAGCATCAGAAAGGTAGACAAATTCCAGGATTAAAACTTTATCATATCATATGAAAATTTCCCTTGATTTGACTAATAGGAAATCAGTGTGGTTTATTTCTGAATAGACATGCACAGGATTAGGGATGTACAAGGATTTTGTTACTGTTCACCAATCATATGGACATATTCCATTTGCAACCCCCCTGTATGTGAATGTGAGAAGGAGCGTAATTCTCAGGACATTTTTGCAATATTTTGGGCTTGCATTTGAAAGTG
Source organism: Anniella stebbinsi (assembly GCA_029215795.1). Taxonomy (NCBI): domain Eukaryota; kingdom Metazoa; phylum Chordata; class Lepidosauria; order Squamata; family Anniellidae; genus Anniella; species Anniella stebbinsi. The sequence goes on from JARDYH010000003.1 coordinate 197,274,704, forward strand.
TGCACTTGCACAAGTGAACACTTCCAAAAATGTATATTTCCCCAAAAAATACATTTTCTTGCTGTCACTTATGAGGGAAAAGTGCATTTGGGGTGTGTGCTTCAAAAAGTGCACTATTTAAATTAAAAATGTGCACTTTCTCTGTTAAAAAAAAAAGAGACGAATTCAGGAGTGAGAACAAGGTGACAAGAGCATTGTAGTAGAAAATGGAACACCTTTATGAGCTCTCTCCTGGCTCATTCTCCCATCCCTAAATGGGATTGCACTGTGAATTTTGCATTGGACTGAAGATTTAGTTATACTCTACCCAATGTTTATATACTACATAAATTTACCATTCTGCCACACTCGTATTTCATGCCAGAAGGAGCTGTTTGTTTTTGTTGATTTTGGCATATTAAAAAAGAGCTAAACATTCCAGGGGTATGCAGAACTGAAAGGGAATTTTCAAGAAGTGGTTTGGGTTGAATCTTTTTTTCCTCTCACTAGAGAGGACATCCTCTATGACATCCAGCTATAAATGGAGACGTTATCAAAGGAGGTTGGACATACTACTGCCTTTCCCAACTCCCTTGTATAGTGAAGATCTTAAACTGTTTAAAGCAAGAAGCTCCTGAAGAAAAATGTGCTAGGCTGCAATTCTGTATACATTTCCAGGGAGTAAGCCCCATTGAACCCAGTGGACTTATTTCTAATATGTATAGGATTGCACCACAAAGCCTTCTTATTCCCAAATACAGACCACACTGCTGAAGCTTGGAGAGTGCTTAGAAATTATAATTCTCAGTTGTTTCTGGCACCGTGCCTTGGAGGGAGAGTGAAAAAGATTTGATGAACTTTTTCTTTCTTTCTTTCTTTCTTTCTTTCACTTAATAGTCTACTATATCAGAAGACTGCTGGTATTTATAAGCTAATAATTATATTCCTTAATATTTTCAAGCAACAAATCTTGGGTTGCGTCTTGGCATATATAAGGATAAGATTACAGTTTGATCATAACATAGGTCATCTGTACACTGTTTTTTATAGCTGTTGCACAAAAAGAAGCCCATGGTCTGCCCAAGGGAATACTCCTGGTTGAAAGTTTCTCATGGAAGAATCTAGCTCCAGGACAATTGATCCTAAAGATCCATACATATGCCACTAAAGCTGCTGTGATAAGTCTTCCTGCTGGGTATGTGCCAATCTGCTACATGTTAGCAACTAAGCAGTTAAAGAAATAATAATATTTAGCACTGACGTTGTGAAATGTTCAAAGGCCTTTAGAAGCATCATTTCAGTATCCTTACCAACCACCCTGTTGGTGCCATTGTTCCCATATTGCAGGGGAGAGGGCTGCCAAGGCCAAGAAATAAGTGTCTATATTCTGTTTATGACAGAGCTGAGATTTGGACCAGAAAGTAACTGATTCTCAGTTTAGTCGTTTATAGCTCCTTTATGTGTTTCCTTACAAGTAATTTCTATTGTGTTCAATAGATCAAACCCCTTGTAAGTGTGTTTACGATTGCAGCCTCAGTCACTATTCTGCATTAGCTCTCTACCTTAGTAATAATTACAACATCCCTTAAGGCAGGCTTGTCTTATTATCCCCATATTGTAGATAGAGAAGATGAGGCTGAGAAAATAGTGGCTTGATTAAGATCACCTAGTGAGTAGTTGGCTGAGGTGACAGTTGAATCAGGAGTTTCCCAGTCCACACGCTTAGTTACTGCACTAAACCATTAGGCATCACATTTATATAGCTCAAAATACATATTTTGCAAAATGAGCTATACTTGTACTTGCCAGTAGGTAGATGAAATACCAGTATCCATAGCACAATTTCACATATAGCTTCTTTCAAGGTGTCTGTGATCCACCAAATAGTCTTAGAACAAAAGGAAATCTTCGAAGTATTAAATGTTTTGAGATCCAAGCAATCAAAGAATAGATGAGAGGGTTTTACTTGCATTGAGTGTTTACAATTACTGTTATATTTCACTTATTTGGTTCATTAGTGTGCTTATTTTTTTAAATCTAGGCGCCATGTGTTACTATTCACTGCGAGTTCTCCCATAGGGCACCATATCCATCTGTGTAGTATGGTACCATGTGTGTTTGGTGAAGAGGATACTGTTCTGCCAAATCTTGACAAGGTATTTGTTACCATAGCAATTGCATCTATTTTCCCATTGATCACCATTTACTTTAGAGAGCTCTAACATTTTTTCTTATCACAGTGCATGGCTTTCAGAAATAATGCAGCAAAGTTTTCAGGCAGCGGTGTTCTCCTAGACTCCATTTTATATTCAACATAAGGAGGGCTTACATACTGTGATAATCACCTACACTGTCACTTACATACCATGATAAATGCTTACATTGTTGCAAAATATAAGTGTGCTATCCATGTATAATTAATTTATATTAAAATAGAAGAAATATGATATCATTGGAAGTAGTGAAGGATTTTTCTTAATGGTAAATTGTTGCAGTAATAAATTTCATGACAATCTATTATCTACAAAATGTCCAACAGCATAGACGGAGTTTATGGGGACATCCAGATCTCTTTCTTGTAAACTGAATCTCTCTTTGTAGTTTTAAAATTAATGTACTTATTAAAGGACTGAACATTTCCATTTGTTTAGGAATGCTCTTGTGTTTTTTTTTAACTGACCTGTGTTTTATAATTGAGGTTTGTATTGCTGTATAGATTTATTTTTGGTCTTATTGTGTTTTATGTTCTTATATATTGTTGTGAGCTGCCTTGTAAGGACTATGTCATGAAAGGCAGTCAATAAATAAATATAATTAGAACAAATGCTTGAAGCATGCCCAGTCACATCTTTGACTTTACCAGAGCCACACACCCAATACAATATAGCAAACTTGACTTGACAGTTTCAAAAGAAGTTTGTCAGTAGATTCTTACCTGACAAACACAAGTCATCTTGAATTAGGAAATTCTCAGATATGGTTGGCAGTCACAGTTAGCATCCCTGAAGAGGGTTAACATGCTTGAGAAACTGACTCCCAATAGCAGATACCCTCAAATTATGGGCAGTATCCAACAGGCCATTTCATAAGACTCCTCTCTGGGCAATTCTGTTGAACAAACAGGACCCACTGCTTACGCAATGGATCATAAGAAGAGCCATGCTGAATCAGACAAAGGGTCCATCTAGTCCAACATTCTGTTAACACAGTGGCTGAACAGCTGTTGACCAGGAATCTGCAAGCTGGACACGAATGCAACAGCATCCTCCCATCCATGTTTCCTGAGCAACTGGTTTATATAGGCTTACTGCCTCTGCTACTGGAGGTAGCACGTAGCCATCAGGACTAGCAGCCATTGACAGCCTTCTCCAGGAATTTATCTAACCCCCTTTTAAAGCCATCCAAGTTGGTGGCCATCACTACATCTTGTGGTAGTGACTCCCATAGTTTAACTATGCTTTGTGTGAATAAATACTTCCTTTTATCTTTCCCAAATCTCCCACCAATCAGTTTCATGGGATTACCCCCAGGTTCTAGTTTTTTGAGACTAGAAAAAAAGTCTCCCTATACACATTCTCCACACCATGCATAATTTCCAAGCTCAACAATCCCAGCTGTTGTAACCTTCCCTCATAGGGGTGATGTTCCAGCCCCTTGATCATTTTAGTTGCCCTTTTCTTCACTAGTAGATCAATGGATGATCAACATGATTTCTGACTCCCTATTTTTTAGGGAGAAATCAGCAAAAAGCCTTCTTCCCATACTTCTAAATTAGGCTATTAGAATCTCTGATCTGTGGTAACTCAGCTGTATATCTAGGTCATTGCAGTGTATTGCTCATGGGGTGCAAAAATAAGTAATTGGCTCCACCCTGTGAGCTGCCATTTCACATCTGTCTCGATTTGGTGGATCACAGCGTTCTTATAAAACCATGAGTAGTAGATCTGACATGTTCTAGTTGATCTAAAAGACCATGACTCCTTCAACATATCAGGAATGTAGTAGTTGTAAAGCATGGAACAGGGAGTGCGAAGGAGAGAAATGGGTACCATTTGAAGTCAGTGAAGTAATACACATCACTATCTAAAATGGGGGGCTCTGTGAGAATATATGTCCATAGAATAACATTACTTAACTGCAGTTCTGATGGAAAAACAGAAACATTGTAATTTTATTTTAAAATGGGATGAATTTGGAAGACATTGGCGTAATTGCAGACTACCGCTAAGATAGAAAGTTGTTCATGCAAACTGCAACGGAAATCTAAAATTTGATTAATGCTACTGGCCAAAGGCCCAGTGTTTTTTTCTCTTCAGATCGTGCGGAAAGAATGTCCTGCAGAGTGATTACAGAGTGAGCTCCATAAGGGTTTCAACAAACTCAACAAATCAGCAGTCAAAGCTGACTTTCTGCAGGATTTTCTTTTCAGGGATTTGTTCAGTAGAATTGAAAGACTGAGCAAATAAATGTATAGAGAGAGGATAGGTCATGCTGCTTTTTATTCACTTCAGCCTGTGCAAATGCCTTCGACTGCTTTACATGCTAGCAATTATGTATGATTTAAGAGCAGAATTATCAGTAACATAGGCTTCGTCTTGCATTAATTCCTAATGGATATATATATATATATATATATATACTGTTGGAGTATTAATAAACTTTGAGTGGTTCTTTCTAATGATGGTCTATGCATTTTCTCCCCAGGAGAGCTATCAGTTTATGGAGCAAGCTGCAGCCATCATGAAAGCTATTGGAACTGTGCTAATTAATTTTGGACAGGCGGAAAACCTTCCCAAAGCCATGAAGGCCCTGGAATTAACACACTGCCCTCCTGGCCTCTGTGGCAAAGGAATAGCTAGGGAACACTTCAAGGTGAAAAAGAAGTACATGAACTTTCTGTCAAACTGTAGAATAGCTTGCATGTGGTCTCCAAATAAAGTTTTTGTAACGAAGTCCATTAGCTAAATCTCTTGATTACTGAAATAGACAGTTTTTCTCCCATGTAATGCCATGTAAACATGCACTCAAGTAAATATGCTCTTATTAATTGCATTACAGATAATTTGGAATGTCTAGATAGTCCTCACTGTTGACCAAAAGCTGTTAAAATGAACTAAATAGAGGTGTAGCTTAACTTGACCACACTGATTTCTATGTTTTGGCTGCTCAGTAACAGATCAACATAGAATCACATGCTATGCTCCCCTGCAAGGTGATACCTCATAAGCTCAGCTAATTCTTAGACACTTAATAAATGATAAATAGCAACCTTGCTCCAGTGTGCCACACAAGGGACTTTTGAATAATGCAGACAGGGGGAGGACCAGTTGCAGCATCTTCATAACAGGTCACAACATTACTTTAACAATAAGGAAATGAGTGTATGGGAGGGTATGCCATATTGAACAAGGAAAATAATGCTCTTTCAAAGGGATTATACAAATTCATGGAGGATAAGGCTATCAATGCTTACTTGTCATGATGGCAATGTATTACTTCCAGTATGCCTCTGTATGCCATTTGTTGGGAAACACAAGAGGGAGGGTGCTGTTGCACATGTGGGCTTCTCATTGGGGCATCTGTTGAGCATCTGCTTGGCCTCTGTGGGAAACAGGATGCTGAACTGGAAATAGCAGGCCTCTTCTTATGTTCTTACATTGCAGCAGATAATGAGTTTGAATTAGGGCTGTGACCGGATCCGGAATCAGGAGCGGATCAGGCTGATTCGGACCTCTGGATCGGGCCAGATCGGATCTATGATCCGGATCCGATCCAGATCCAGTCACAGCACTCCCGCTCTCCCCTCTCTCTTCCTCCCTCCCCCCACTCTCCCTGCTTACCTGCTGCCTCCTCCGCATCATTCTGCATCGTCCTCCTCGCTGTGGGCCGGCTGCTTTCCCGCTCTCACCGGGTGATGACATCACCCGTCGCGAGCGGGAAAGCAGCCAGCCCACAGCGAGGAGGGAGGATGACAGCAGGACAACGTGGAGGAGGCAGCAGGTAAGCAAGGAGAGTGGGGGGAGGGAGGTAGAGAGTGGGGAGAGCAGGAGGGAGTGCTGTGAACAGACCCAGATCAGATTCGGATCCGAGTCGAATCAGGCCCGATCCGGACCTGACAGACCGGGATCGGATCGGGGGTCCGTTCACAGCCCTAGTTATGCTGATGTTAATTAAAAGTTTTGGTAATATATATCTGATATTGTGATAAGATATACAAATATCATTTATGTTTTCATTACACCTTAGATATAGTAATCATATCAGGTGATATCAAAAGGAAATCCCATTTAGTAGGTGTAACCCATTTTATAGTTCCTACTCTGTCTAATGCTCAAACATAGGTTCGTGTGTGAACCTATAGGCTAGTGTGTGTCTTTGGCTATATTTTCTCAAAATACACAATATTCATTTAGAACAATTTGCTGACAATTTATCTTTTATATTTTAGGCTTTCAATAATGCTTTTTGGCATTTGATGAAACAAATATTAGGGAATATTCCTCCCCACTACGAATTTGCTTACAAAAGTTTCACTTTGGATTTTAAACACAGTGATGTGTCGGTTGAAGATACTGAATCCTCAGGTAGTATATGAAAAACTAAAAGAAATTATCAGCAATATTTGTCTGTATATATTCTATTGATAATATAGGATTAAGGAAAAATTCAGCTGAATGTTGCAAAATCCAGCCATTCCTGAATATCACAAGCCAGACACACATTAGTTAGGCAGCTATTCCCTCATGAAGTTGATGGGCCCCACTTTTTTGTACCTCATACAGCAGAGCTAACATGATGTGGGTAATTTAATGTTGTGTTAAAACTCCTTCATGCCATTAAATTTCTCTGTGTCTGTGTGTGTCTGTGTGTGATACTTGAAATTTGTCATTCCTTGATTACAAAAGTCAGTAGTGAGTCTCAAACAATTTCTCTAGCCTCCTCATGCAGATGGGAATGAAGGAATATTAGGCAACATTAGCAGTTGTAGCCCTGGAACATCTGAGCATTGCTGATTCTCTTAGGTGTTATGATGGAGCAAAAACTCATCTTACAAAACTAAAAACTTCATACTTACCTTGTCACCCAAACTGTTGAGAGTATTAATGGTCCTCCTCGTAGTATTATTGCCAGGATGCACAGAACGTACCAAACATGTTAAAAGAAATTACTATGAATAAAGCTAAGATTAATTAAGGTAAGCCATGAGCATTTTAAATGGAGAATATGTACAGTAAGCACCCATAGATGTTAATTTAGATCTTATGTTTGAACTTAAATTATGACCATCCCACATTGTAGAATCTCTCACTAATTTTCCCTGTTTTCTTTGAACTTCAATAATTCCATCACCAATGCAATCATTCAAGAACTCGGCAAGACGAAAGGAAGCATACATATGCTCTTGAACTTTAAATTGATTTCAACTTCAATTAGTTCCTGACACAAAGAAAACAGTGCATCACTTACCCAAACTTGCAAGACATGAGTCTAGCACTCAATACAAAAGTAAACTTAGTGAAAATTCAATTTGCATTTTATGTTCACAATCTACTAAGTGTAAAGACATTATGCCTGATGTGAGAATGAAACTGTCCAAGTTTACTCTTTTAAGGTCATTTGGATCGAGCAAAAGGTCCAACCCTTTGTGTCTAGTAGCTACCAGCCAAAACTCCACAAAGTTACGTGCACCCACTGTTGTTGACTACATGTGTCCCATAATCATCAACTGTCTATTGCCTCTGAACATGCAGGTTTTCTTTTTTTTAGCAATCTTGTCTAATAGCCAACAATAGATTAATTTTCTGTGGCTATCTAATTTGGATATGGATGATCCTGAACCCTACAGCTTTAAATGAGATTAATATATCTTTGTTCATCTTTTGCACACTGTTCATCACAGATATATGAAAAAGCTAGTAGTCCATTTCTGTCAACCTCTAACACTTCTACTCTACCTCACTGTGGGCCTGACAAAAATGGAGAACTGAAAGAGCTAGAAAAGGGGTGGGTACGCTGCCCCCCAAAATATGAGTGGGACCTACAGCAGAATGTTGCAGCATTAAGTGCTTCTGTTCAAGCATACAGCCAGCCAGCCAGCTATGCTCCCTTCCAGGGTACTCCATTCTTTTCTCCAGCCTTGACTTTGCATCCTGTGACCCCTGAGCATATTATGTCCCCACTGGGCTGCTTTGATAGTTTCCCTACCATTAGGGTCTTTTCCTTTTTTTTTTTTTAAAGGTACTTCTGCAAACCTTGGGGTTCCCCCAAGCCTGCTGATTCTTCCTTCTTGTATATGGATGGTACAGTTTTGGCTACATAAGGCTCCAGACTCAGAAATTTGAGTTTGTATTACATCATAAAACCAAGATATTTTATATTGACCTGGTTCGCATGACACAACAGCCCACTGTGGCTTAATTGAGGGTTATTTGGGGCTTGTCTAACCTTCAAACAACTCCTGTCGCCTGGGTGTACGTGACATGACAAGCATTGGCAAGCTGGATGCCTGCTGGTCCCATGTAAAAATAGCGTCCTTGGGTGCCCAGCACGATGCAAAAGCCCCTACAGGTAATTTAGGCCATGGTCAGCTGATGTGTCATGCAAACTAGGTCAGTATCAGCCTGGGCAAAAAGCCATCTCTGGGTAGTTCACAATAAGAATATAGAACAATTAAAAGATTCAATACAATTCACTATAACGGAATTTTAAAAATGCTCCAAACCATGGCATTGCTTTTGGCAAACCAGACATCAGTGTTGCGATTTCCCTGGCAGTTAACTTCTGTACTGATTTATTTTTTCAGAGCTGGCAGACATGAATGCTGTTCCTTGGCAGAACAAGGATCCCACACCGGAAGAAGAGGAAGCTGCTGTTAAACTTCAGGCTGCCTGGAGGGGGACTTATGTCAGGCTATTGATGAATGGCAGAAAACCAGGTCAGCATTCTCCATCCTGGTCTGCTAGCCACCTGTTTTTAGAGTAGATAGATGTAAGGCCATTCCAATACTTGGGCTGATTTTGATTTTCAGCCATTTCTATGTGGCAGAGTGGGGAGTGGAAATCAGTCTGAAAATAAGGAAGGGGAGATTTTTCAGAGGAATTTTGTGGCTGAGAGGGGCTTATGCATGTACCTTAATCATGTAAGTGATAGGTAGCTGAGAATTGTGTTTATTTTTTATTTGAACCTTTTTTTAAAAAAGTGCTGCTCTCTGGCACTCTGCAGTTTCCCATGCTTTCTGTAATGCCCATATGAGAACAGTATGTCATGACATCCTCCCACTGGCAGTGCAGAAAGCCTGCGTATTTTCTCTTAACTTAAAAAAAGTGCAGCTCTCAGTGGTGATGTATGAGAAATTCATTTCAGTTCTGTTTTTTTAATCAAGTTTGTACTCAGTTCACTTCTTCTGGACCAAACACAGATTTGGACGCAATCTCCAGTCTATATTTTATAAGCTTGCATTGTGATTTGCGGACCCCACCCCAAAACAATTTTTCAACAGCATGCATACATTTCAAATGTGTACATTTTGAAATGAGTACATTTCAAAAATGTGAACAGATACACTTTTAACCATAGGAGAAGAATGCCTACATTTCAAAAATGTGTATCTTAAAAATGCATACATTTCAAAATACATTTCCAGAATACATACGGTTCAAACATGCACACAATTGATGAATACATTTGGGGAAAATATGCACAGAAATAATATGTGCAGTTTTTCATGCAAAAATTGAAAAACAAAGCTCTCAATCTCATACGGACCCAAGTCAGAATGAGCTTTGACATGGAATTCAGAAAACATTGGCAAGCTCAGGTTTTGCTGATTCGCTCTCAGGCACTCTGCAGACAGCTTCTCCCAACTATCTGTCTCACTTCCTGGAAAGTTTATGGGAAAAAGTCCTGAAGTAATGTCTCTTCACAGACATTCCAGGAAGGTAAGGGAAGCTAGAGTGCCAATTAGCAGCACTAAGATTTGTTTCTTTTATGTGAAAGCAAGAACACCCACTGTTCTTGGCCACCTCATACTTTTATGAATGTAAGGAACAAATTCAGACTTTTTGGAGGGAAGGAATGGGCACAGCAGAGCAATCTCCTGAGGTGGGGTGTTAAATCTCAGGCTCATGGGCCAAGTCTGATATACCCAGGGTCCCAATCCAGTCCTCCAGGGTACCACAGATGGCCCTGCCCCCTGGAAGGTTCTACTCTTCCAGTCTGCATACCCATTACAGGGAAACCTCTCCTTTACAAGTATTCCAAAATGTGAAACTAATGTACATGTGTGATTTTGCTTTTGCAAGACTATGAGACGGTCATGGGTTTTGTTGAGTTTGTTGCTAGGCCCCTTCTCCTCCTTTCACTACTATCTGAAACAGGCCAGCAGTGAGTCCTGGTAGGACACAAAAGCAAGATTTATCAAGGACCTGGCCATGTGACATTCATGATAACTTGTGTTTGTCATCATGATGACATACGAGGAAGGAACTGGACTGATATGCATGTGTATGCACAAAGATACTCATATATTTTAAAGTCAAACATTGAATCTTGAATTCACAGAATGCCATAGGAAGTAACTTCAGACCATATGGTACTTGTATAATGCAGTTAGCTATTATACCATAAACAGTGTTTATGTATATGCATGTAAATGGAAAATATGGTCTGGTGGGCCACAGATGGTTTCAGGCTGTGTTTCACAAGTACTGGTTAGTCTATTCATATAAACACGTTTTCATCCCTGTTATTCACACAATATGCTTCACACTATATAAATATCAAAATTAAAACATTTCCAGAGCTTTATATACCACAATATTTCTTCTTGCCAGTGTTTAGGAATGGTAAGTAGATTGCATATTTACTAGCAACCTAACTTCTTTGTTGTTAATTTTCAGGTACAAAGGAGAATACTAAAGTCAAAGATACACTTCAAAAGTTGTGGGCTCTAATTGAGCCAAATTTTGAACAATGGTCCTTGATGTTATTGAGGTAATATACCCCATGTTTCCTGCAATATCCACGTATATTAATCCCATGTTTTGCCTCAGAAAAGCATGCCTCCTCCTCCTTCTTCTTGTATTTTCTCTTGGAACTATTGATCCCCCTCTCCAAATGCACTCTAGGGAGAGCTTTGTTGGGCCAGTTATGGTCCATGGCCCAGAGGCATTTTGTTGCCTACTTTTGATCTAAAGCACATTTCCACTAATTAAGCCAAACTAGTAGTTTTATTTTCCGGGGGCAATAGTATATTTATTATTTCATATAGATCAGATTCATTGTTGTAATTCTTGTTATTAAAATTTATGTGTTGTTTTCCACCATGGACAGCGGTCTCCAAGCAATTTACACACAGAAATTTAGAAATCCACAATTAATATAACAGGGAGGAAAGCCCAAAATCAACATAAACCATAACTAGCAGAATAATACAAATACAAACATGCACCATAAAAATATAATATGAAAACAATGCATAACAAAGTGTTCATTCACAATATACAACCCACCCACCCCACTTCCAGCCTAGAATGAACACCACAAAATCAGCGCACAGCAGCTCCTTGCCCTTAGGATTGCTCTCTTAACCTCACAAACTGCTATGGGTACCGGTAGGAAGAGAGAGCTTAAATGAGAATATTTTAAACACACTCCATCCATAGATAGATAGATATAAAAAGAAAAGCACACAAAACGTATGCACTGACAAAGAGATACAAAGACTGTTGATGAGGATGAAACAAAAGTGTAAATAATTCTCTATTGAGTTGTGACATTAACATTGTTAATTCATCCATTGTTTCAAAAATATATGAAGAAGTATCAATGGGTAATTTGATTTTTGTTAATTTAGATCATTCATTTAAATTGCCTTCATCTAACTCAGGGGTGGGCAACATGCAGCCTGCTGGCTGTGTTTAGCCCCCGTCCTCTTCTGAATCCCCACTGCAGATGGTAGTGGCAAAGAAAATAAAATACAAAATGGCAGCTGGGTGTTGAATTTTTGACAGTAAACTGCTACAGAGTTTTTAAAAAGACAAATTTAGCTTGTTTTCAACTTTCCCCTTTCTGAGGTTCTATAGCAGTTTGCCACTGAAATTTGGCAGCAACCTGCCAAATAGGGGTGGCTGGGTGGAAAGTGGCTGCAGACCTCCAAAATTTGCCACCCCTCATTCAAATCAATCCACCCTGCTTTGAGTGTTGCATAACAATTGACAAATGGACTAACATCCATGCCTGGTTCGCATCCAGTTTTAAAGAGACCGGACTACTGTCCCAAATAAATAATGGAGCCTTGAGGGAATGGGTTATAAGCTGATTGGTTGCAAACCGGGGCGCGGGAGGAATTATGGGACATGGATTTGGAGGAAGAAGTTTTCAGATAATATAGGGAATATCTTACTTGTAGGGAATATCTTACTTGTCTCTGGACAAAATTTCATGATCCAAGCTTGATGGTCCTCTCCCTTTGAATTTGTATTACCCCTCCAGGCCAAACTGGAAGAGATGTGAAAGATATGGGAATGCATCTGTGATCATGGAGCCAATCCACATCCCACCCACCCTGCCCCCCATGGAACAGGAAAACATAGAGGCACCATCTGGGTTTCAGTTCTCAGCAGTACATTTCTTATCTGCCACTGATAGCAGCTGGGAGGGATAAAGTGGATTGGGGCGACAGCATATGGTGAATAAGTAAAATTCCTCACACCACCACCACCTTTGCCAAGGCCCTCATCCAAATCCCCCCTCCCCGCCCACAGCTGTAGTTTGGCTCATGTCTAATTTGAACTTGTGTCTGTGCCGAACTAGACATGAAAGCAGCAGACCTGTCTCTTTAAATATCAATCTGCCTCAATCATGTATAAAGCAGGCGGTCTGAATTTAAGAGCAAAAAGGGTGTTGAGTTGAGGGGTGTGCGTGATTGAACTAGGGATGTACGAGAATTTCATATCTGCTCTTAAAACATGCAAGCATGTCCTGTTCACAACCACAAACGCAAGCATGAGCAGGAGAACACGTTCTCCATAAATGTTTGCAAATTCTCTAACATCCACTCACATTTTTTTTAAAATGCAAATTTTGCTGAGAAAAAAACGTGCCATTTCACTCTTTGGTCTACGGGGAATGTATCTGGAACTTTGGAAATTTGCACAACAAAGTTGAGGATCTTTGCGCAACTTTCATTTTCCATCCTATTCGTTTTGCACAATTGCCCCATTCACAAAAAGCAAACAGAGATTGCAACCACGAGTGCAAATTGGGGAGAGATGAGAATCTAATCGGAGAATCTGAGTTAAGGCAAACATCGCTTGTTGCACATCCCTAGATTGAACAAAACCTTCATGCAGTTTTTGCCTCATTGCTTTCTCCTGGCTGGGCTCACTTTTATTATCAGAGGCTAACTAACAGAAAAATGGCAGGAACTACTGTGGAAAGGTAAGCACAGATTGGGAAACAATTCAGCATCCCTTGCTTACATATCCTGTTTGCTCTTAAAATTGGATCTCTATGTGATTAGGGCAAATCCCCTGGTCTGCCTGTGCCACAAATAGTTTGTTCCTTAGTGGGAAGGTGTCTTTTCATACTAATGTCACCACTGCTTAATCGTTGGAAAGCTATGATGATGACAGCTTGAAACTCATTTAATTACCTCAGTTGGTGTTTTATGTTTGTTCTTCTTGTCTCATGCAGAGATATATTTAAAAGTAACTGTAAGTCAGTTGAAAAATATAAATGCTATGAAGATGAATGGACTAAGACATCTTTTGCTGATTATACTGTAATGTATGGGGACCAGCCATCAAATTTTTGGTTTGTGGTCTTCAGGTGAGTTTATTGAACTATTTATCGTCATAACTCATTAGTTAATTTTACTGTTAATTTTCTTCATGACTCAAATCCAAGAATTCACATGTAGAAGCTTTATGCACTGTCTTATAACAATAAGCATATGTGCCTTCTGACCCAGATCTCTGCAGTCTCTTTTTTCAGATTACTTTTATTTCAATTCACCACCCACTCCACAAATATGTAATAGTGAAGGTTTCTGGCAGGTCATAAGCCAATTAAAAATGTTGTGTTGAAAAAAGAAATGTATTATTAATGGCTTTCTCACTCATTCAGATCCTGAAAAGTAAAGCTATCCTTTAACTAATAGCTACTGATCTGGGACAAGGACATTCATGAAATCATGGGATTTGAACTTTGTATATTTCTGCATTAAATAACCAGATCTGCATCCTTCGGGCTAATGTAGAGATTAGAACTTTGCTACTCACTGGATTTTCCACTTCTCTGAAGGCTGTGATGCAGTTCTTGGCAGTTTAAATGTATAAAAATATTCATTCAAATGCGTATTTTGAGAGGATTATTTTAAATTGCAGATTAATTTGGAAATGGAACAGAATTATGGGTAAAACATGCAAAATTAACACAGATCAGAATTAGTTAATTCACTCATTCCTCCTTTACAAGATGTTTACCCCCTTCCTCCCCGTTTTATTGCAGGGAAGTATTTTATGTTCCAGAAGATATGTTCATAGTGCCAAAGGTTTATTCAGCCATACCTACCTGTGTACTTCATGTCGTAGACAATGACACATTGGAGGAAATGCCTCAGGTCTTTCTCAGGGTTGCACCACGTCTTTATACAAAGAATAAGGTGAGACACATAAATGACTTGGTAGCAACTGTAGTATTAGTACCAGGCATTCCTGTAGATAAAGACACTTGGACTTTGATGAATGATAGACTGCCAAAATGGTTAGGATACCGTCACAACAGATATAAAATTGAAATGTAGAACTTATGTAGTCTAAGACATTCTGATTATTAGAAAAATCTGATACAGACGTGGGGTCTATAATGCTGCATATAGACACTATAAAACAGCCTCCCGCAACCTGGTGCTCCCCAGATATTTTGGACTACATCTCCCAGCATTCCCAACCATTGGTCATGCTGGCTGGGATTGATGGTAGTCAAAGTCCAGAACACATGGAGGGCATCAGGCTGGAGAAAGCTTTTGCAGAAGGTGTGCCTGTTCAAAAAAATGGAAGATCAGTTAAAGAACAAGAAATTAAAAATATGGCTTCAGTTTGTTGGAATGACAGCCAGGAACATATCTATGATGTGTAATGCAAATTGTATTTATTAGTAAGCAAGAATAAATGCAATCAGTAGAGTTTTCAATAATGGTTGTACAATTAGAAGGATAATGTAAGCTTGCTGCGAAGGTCAAAGGGTTCAAGTCAAAGTCCTTCCTTTTATGGAAGTGAAATAAAAGCCAAAATATCACAACTTATATTTGAACTTGGGATAATTCTCTGTAGGCCCTAAGGGTTCAGGGTTGTATATACTGAGCTCATACAAAAATATAACAGTATGATTATCAACATCATCATATTCACTATGTGAACATTGTTGAATTATTTTTATTTATTTTATATAAAGTATAATTTTTGAGAATACACATGTTATGTATTCTTAAAAATTGTCTGAAGTGGGCAGCAAGTACAAGGGGACAACAGATGGGTACAAGATAACCCTTTATGGTGTGCTGTGGGCCTTCTTTGAAACCAACTACACTATATAATACTTCTCTCATAGTTCTGTTATAAAACTGGAACCTGGGGCCATCTGATGAAGCTGACTTGTGGGAGATTCAGGACAGATCAAAGGAAGTACTTCTTCACACCGTGCATAGTTAAACTATGGAATTCACTTCCAAAGATGTAGTGATGGCCACCACTTTGGATAGCTTTAAAATGGACAGATTCATGGAGGGTAAAGATATCAGTGGCTTCTAGTCCTGATGGCTATATGCTATCTCCAGTATCAGAGGCAGTGTGCCTATGTACACCAGTTGCTGGGGAACATGGGTGGGAGGGTGCTGTCGCACTCATGTCCTACTTGTGGGTTTCCTGTGGGCAGCTGGTTGGCAATTGTGTGAATAGAATTCTGAACTAGATGGTTCTTCTTATGTTCTTAACATGAAAAATACTTCAGTTATTCTTAACAATCTTGATATTGCATAACTACATTATTTCATTTTGTTTTATTTATTAGATTTCTACACTACCCAATAGTCAAAGTTCTCTGGGCAGTTTACAAAGATTAAAAACCTTAAAAACTACATTATTATTCTAAAGTACAGAACTACTGACAGTTTTCTAGATTGCACCCAATGTCTCTAACAAATAGGATTTGCTTAGTTGAAAATGTTTCCCAAAATGAATATCATAAAATACTTAAATTTTAACTTAGAATATTTAAATCTGAACTATTTGTAGGACCATAATGGAGCACACAGTGTGTCTTATCAGAGCCAGTTATAATATTTGTTTTCTATCAATCTGTGCCTATTATACATAAAGCATCACTTTTACTTGTGTTCATTTCTGAGAAATATTAACTATTTCATTTTAGAAAGGATATACTTTCATGGCTGAAGTTCAAACCGGTGAATCACCTGTGATGGCTGGGAAATGGAAGCTGCGGCTCATAGGTTCCTACAGTCCTCTTCCAGTTCTCCCTCGTGAGACTGTAAACAATTTATATTCCATTAAAGAAGTTAAAGACTACTATGTTCCAAATGATAAGCATATTATATTCAGGTAAAACTGGAAAAATGGCCATGATGTTTACATTTGTATCCTTTTTTGAGTGTGCACCTGCGCACACATCTTAATTTGGGCATATTATATATTGATGCTTTGTTGAGGAAATGTGTTTCTATATTTGCCCCAGGGCAAAATGGGCCTAACTGGGTAACTCTAGAAATACTAGGTCAAGCCCTGGTCTTTCTGATTGGAAACCATTTTTTCTTTTACATTTGCCAAGACTCTGAAGATGCTGAGAATGTGTAGAAAATGATAACAAAGATTAAAATCCTAAACAATCTCTCTAGTAATTAACCCCGACTGAACACACTTGGACATTCTTCTAAGCATATGTCCATAAACTTTCGCCATAAGGCAATCGGAGCTCTGTATGGGGCTCAGATCCATCTTTGATTGGAAGTATACCAATCAAAGGTAATAGTATGAGTATTACCTCTGGAAATAATCAGAAAATATTACAGATTATTGCTAGCTAATCTTGCAGCATTAGAAGGCAAAGTGAATAAATGAATAGCTATGCCAGTGAACAACTTATTTAAATAGAAGGGAGAATCAGGCAGGATTTCCATTAGAACACATTCCATTAGAACACATTTATAGTGAAAATGCTCACTCCCTCTTATATCTCCAGTTTCATTGTTATAACCTTGGTTTCCTATTGTTAGCTTGCAGATCAACAGATAACTTGTTCTAAATGCACATGGTAACTTCCATGCCAGAACGTACTGATGCAGGGCTTGATAACTGTGTACTTTCCTGAATAGCAATGCTTTAAAGAACTGAGATATTTGACTTGCTGAAGATAATATCATCCAGCTAAGTTAATTATCTGTCTTGAATTTTTATCCCCTTCAGATATGCAGTAAAGGTCACAACACCGCTGATTGCTACTGTGCAGGTACAGACCTCTAAATTAGATGTAATCGTTAAACTACGAGTTCTGGATTCTGAGGAAGAAATGGTATCCTCCATTGGGAAAGGCCATGCTGTCATTCCTGCATTTCATTTTATATCTGCTGAGAGGCCTTTAAGTAGTCAGTGTAAGTACAATATGCTGTATACTGGATTATGATTATTTTATACAAAGAGATATAAATCTTGCAATACATTTCCATATATATGTCCCTGCCTCAATAATTTCTCCACTGAAAATTTGTATCAAGTGCCAAAGACCTGCTTTATAATGTATTATGGCTTCATAATCCCAGAATGGATTCACAACCTCATCGGAACTGGAGCCACTAGCCTCCACTGTCTTATTATTTTTTGCAGACTATAACCTTTCATTTATTTATGTCAGTCTTTTGATTCCACTCACCTGGCCAATAAAAATCATAAATAACCTGATTTTTGTTTCAGTGTTAATTGTCTAATCTCCAGTGAACAGATGGTTTCACTGTTAGAAAATGGGTATTTCTTAGAACAAACTAAAAAGGCAAAATACACACTTCCACATTCTGATCATTGTGTTTTATGCAGAGCTCACAAGATTCCAAAAGAGCTTTGAGATGTTAGGTTAAGCTGTTCAGTTGGATTAATTATTATACAAGGAGAAAATATATATATTTATTTATTTTAGAATATTTATATATAACAATACATGATTACAAAAGCAGATCAGCATGGAAAGAGCAATCCTATGGCCCTTCCCCCTCACAGCCAGCGCAGACAGAATCACGCTAGCTGCCTCTCTAAGGTTGCAAAGGGGTAGGCTGACCATATGAAAAGGAGGACAGGGCTCATGTAACTTTAACAGTTGCAGAGAAAAGGGAATTTCAGCTGGTGTCATTTGTATGCAATTACTACCTGGTGAAATCACCTCTTCATCAAAGCAATTAAAGTTGCATGCACTATACTAGAGTGACCAGATACAAAAGAGGACAGGGCCCCTGCAGCTTTAACTGTTGTAATAAAGAGGGAATTTCACCAGGTACGAATTGCATACAAATGACGCCAGCTGAATTTCCCTCGTCTCTACAACTGTTAAAGTTACATGAGCCCTGTCCTCCTTTTCATATGGTCAGCCTACAAAGGGGGCAGGAGGGGAGGGGAGGGGATGGCTCCTGCCTGATCCCCAGGCTTCCCCTTCCCCAATGCCTCAGGTAGATGGGTGAAAGCACCTGTTTAGCAAAAATACAGAGCGGGTGGTCCACAGACATAAAGACCATCTGCACTGTGCCTCCAATTTGCTTTGGATGGTCATAAGCCTCCAAGTTCGGATGCTTATAGCCTCTCCATAGGATTGCGCACTTAGACGAGTTAATAGTTGGGAAAAGCCAGTGTAAACAGGTAAGTTGTTAACAATAATTGAAAACACATGATTGTTGGTGCCTGATGTATTGCCAAGGAAGGCCATTCCAGAAATAGGGTGCCACTAAACTTAAGTCCTGTTGCCGTGTTGCTCCCAGATGCACCTCTGCAGGATGTGTCATGGACAACAAGAATAAAGACCAAAGAGATCAAATTCCCTTTTAAAATGTGAATAAATAAACATCTTTCATCTGGGGCCTGCCCATATGGGCCTGGCTATTTAGTGTGATCTTCATCAGAGGCCCTTCTTTGGGAGCCCCTAACATTGCAAATTTGCCATGGTGAATATGCCATGGCAACCAGAGATGGGGTCTTTGTTATGGTGGCATCTCATTAAGGAATGCTCTCCACAGAGGGACTCACCTAGCACCTACTAGTTGTCGTTTAGGCTTATGAGAGTTGTTTTTATCTGTATTTTATTATAATAATTATTGTTTTTACTAAATTGTGTAAGCCACTATAGAAATGTTTACAAAGGGCATGGTACAAATCCTTAGAAAGAATAAACAGGTAGACCGACAAGAGAGAGAGAGAGAGAGAAAGATTCAAAAATCTAGATAATTGAAATCCTTAAGAACCTGTCTTGAAATTAGTAGGCACTAAAGAGCCTCTTTAAAGCTTATATGCCTCTCTCAACTACAGCAAGTAAAGGTGGTGTTGTCCAAAACTCTCCCAAAAAGGAACCAGAAGTTGCCCCTAAGAAAAAAGGTGCTGTAGCAGCTCAGAAAAATGTCAAGGCTTCAGTGAAGGCTTCCCAGGACAGTCCAGTTTCAACAGAAGAAGAACCTGTTTCTGTGCCTGTCATCGATGAAAATTTAGTTCAGCAGGTGAAAAATGTTAAATAAATGTGTGGAAAGATTTTGAGGAAAGATGAAGTCTTCCTGCTAAATTGTTTCACAGTGGAATAAGGAGGCCATCTTGAAGCTGCTGTACTCCCACAGCAGACCATTGTCAAGTGCGTGGGTCTCAGCACTGGCACACTGGCTGGTCCTTACTCAGCAGGACAGGCATTACTAAAAGGCCAGCTGAGACTCTTTTCTCATGCAATGGAATGGGAACAGAAACAGAATGAGCATATCTGCTGCCTGCCTAAACCCCTGCTGCTCCACTGTCCACAACTCCACCTCTCCACTGGATCAAGCACCCTACACACACTTGATCCCCCAACACTGGCAGCTGGCAGTTGTGTCTGGCCAGCCACTCAAGAGAGAGGCCAGCACCCTGCCGACCGGCGCTACTGGTGGGTTGCTTTCTGTATTGTCTGAAGTGCTGCTGCCCTTCAAACAAAAGAGAAAGCAAGTGGTGGCAGCTGTCCGATGAGGCTCTCCATGGCCATTGGCATGGGGCTATGCTGTCCGGCAAGTGGAGCACCAGGTCTAGCAGCGGCTGCCCACAGACAGAAGGCCTCTCCCATCTTATATATGCCACCCTCAAGTCTTGCCAGGCCAATCAAGCCTCACGAGATGTTGCAAGGTCATGTGAGACTTAGCAACATTTCACGAGACTTAACCAAATCTTGTGAGATTTCACAATAGGCTTGGCAAAATCTCATGAAATTTTGGCAAGTATGGGGTGGCTTCTCTGTGATACTGTGGTACCTGCAGTAAGTAGTGGCTGGCAGTGGCATGGGATGGGGGAACAGGGGCAGTAGCATTTGTCTCAGGTGGCACAATGGCTTGAGCCAGCCTGTTACTTAGTCACTTCCAAGATTACAATGTGGGCCTGAGGCCATAAAGGGCTTTAAAGGTTAAAACCAGTGCCTAAAATTATTCCTTGAAGCATAATGACAACCAGTGCGATGAATAACATAAGTTGAACATGTTATTCTCTCAACATTCTTGAGGAGGTGGGCAGACACTTTTTGCGGTACCTGCAGCTTCCAAGTTGTTTTTCAGGTCAGCCCCACATGGTGTGTGTTAAAATAGTAAAACCTGAAGTTTACAAATGCATAGATCAGTGTTGCAAGTTTTCCTCTGTCCAAGAACAGTTGAGCCTGTTGAATAATGAATGTACTTGATAAACAGCACACATATCAACCTGCTGTTTATCAGGAAGTAGTGGTGGTTCAGAAAACACGCACAGAAGCCTAAGTAGTAAGCAAGTACAATATGTTAAATTGTTTAAATGGCATGGGGTTAAGGCAAGAACTGTACCTTACAATTTCCATGCTTTTGGGTGCATGAGAGAACTTTTCTCTTAAACCAAAGGTTTTTTAATCCCTGAATTGGAATTATAGAAATAACATAATCACCTATATTTATTTTTCTGGAGCCAATCAAGGTGGTTTCCAGAAAGTTCAGAAAATAACCATAATAAAATAAAAACATAGTACAAAGTTAAAAACAACCGTAACAACAATTTTAAAACCTAACATAAAACTATGGGTATTGACCTCCTTCCTGAATACAGAAAGAGTGTGAGGGGAGGTACTTTGTCCAAAGGATTACCATGGTCGATGGTATTGAAAGCTGCTCAGATTTGCCTTGATTTGGACTTCAACATTGGGGCAGGCCAGGTGGATGTAATCTTGGCAATGGTCTGTCCAATTGATTTGGATTCTTTCAGTTTGTGAATCTCAAGAAGATGGATAAGCATCCCTACTTTGGCCCTTCTTTTCTTCCCTGTTTCCTCAAAGCCACAGGGATCAAGAGGTTGATGACTAAAAACCTGTGGTCAGTTTAGAGTTACAATGCCTGATAATTTATGAAATAGTAACATATTGTATTTTGATTTTACAGACTCACAAGTATATTATACAAGCCTCTGTGTTGCATAATAGTTGGCCACTTACTGAAAATCAAATGGTATTTGTTCAGGCACTGAAAGAATTAGAAAAAAATGAAATTAAAGGTAAGTTACTGGTTAATGTTTTGCATGTCATGTTTATTGAGAAGTGTCTTAACTGAAACACACTTTTCTTTAAAGTCAGTAAACTAAACTAATTGCAATACATTATTAGAATTGTAACAACAATATGCAATGTTTTTATTTAATTATGTTGAAGAAATGGCATGAATGCTACCCAGAGAATATTTATTGAGAAGGATGGAATATAAATGTATTAAATAAACAAATAAGGGGCTCAAACCAGAAAAAAGTTAATTGTTCTTAAAATTACAGGGCTGGATCCAGGTTTGTTTATACTTAACCTTTAAGTATACTTTAAAAATACAGCTCTGCGCTTCTTTGTCAGCAGGTCAGATTTGTATGTTCATTACAATGAAATCAGATGAGCGGATGTAACAGTGCTCAGGATTGTGATCTAACTATGTGTTATGTTAACTACATAGTGCATAGCTAAGTCTTATCTTTTTACACTCGAGGAGGTGCATGCGGCCCTTATTCAGATTGGGATCACCATGCACTCTGAAGACAGCTTTAAACCTTAAATCCCAAGTTGTTTGCTCCTCAACACTCCAACCATCTGCAAAGGTTAAAAGCAGAAAAAGTGTCTATTTAACCCCATGGGGAAAGAGGAATTTGGAGAAACAAATGCCTTTAATTTCCCCATTCCAGTTCATGGTGGTCTCAATCCAAATCAAGGCCACACATACCTACACTAAAAGAAAAAAGAAAAAAAGTCTCAACTAAATGTTACATAATTAATTTAATATGTAGTTTGACCCTAGGTGATCCAATAGGACACTGGAAACATGCAGCAGAATAAGAATTATATGCTAGTGCAGATGTAACAAGGCACATCAGGATTGGGTCACAGGATTGAGTGCTCCCTACAGCCTCATTCCTGTAGTGAATCTGTTTCTTCTGTCTTAACCACAATTACAGGATACATTAGCACCGACCCTAACAGTGGTTAACATTAGCCAGGTCCTTCTTAACCTAACAGCTGTACTGGAATAATGTTAGGATTTATTTCCACTTAAGAGCAGTGCTTCCAAACTGAATAAATCATTTGGGGATATTAAAGTCAATGTTCTAAAATGTTTCTCAGTCTCGGTGCAAATGCCATGAAACTTGTAGTGCATGATAACACAGTCAGAGGCATTTCATATGGATGAGGCTTCAGTAGAGATGATAAGATTTGAAGTAAATCAGTACATCATCTTGTTTAGAAAGGAATACCTTATTCGATGATGATGATTAAAAAAAGATAATGAAGCTTCTAAATAAGCTTCCTGATGGTGTATGCTTTGAGGTGGATTCCTGCATTGAGCAGGGGGTTGGACTCAATGGCCTTATAGGCCCCTTCCAACTTTACTGTTCTATGATTCTATGATTCTGGTGTACTACTACTGCCCTCTGTGCTATACTAAATGCTATTCTGGAGGGTCCTCGCTGTCAGGAGTAGCTTTGGAGGGATAAAGCTTTGTTCTGTAAGTGGAACTCCACTTGCTGTTCTTCAGATCAAAACCATTATGTATGTCTGTGTTTGTTTTTTAAAAAGCTGCATGGGAATCTGCCGTTAAAATAATGGGGGGGGGGGGGAACAGAGTACTGAGCATGAAAGC
The DNA here is from genome assembly GCA_029215795.1 of Anniella stebbinsi. Lineage (NCBI taxonomy): Eukaryota > Metazoa > Chordata > Lepidosauria > Squamata > Anniellidae > Anniella > Anniella stebbinsi. The sequence goes on from JARDYH010000003.1 coordinate 197,298,087, forward strand.
TTTCCTTTATTTCAGAAAGAGGTTGCCAAGAAGAGTTGTAAACATGCCAGACAAATAGTCAGAAATATTTTTCATTCAGAAATATTGATACTGAAATGCTGGCCAAAAAGTACTTCTCACTTGGTAATTCCCAGAAAACTCTATTGTTCAGATTGAAAGATAGAAAATTTATGCTTCAAACCTCTAGCTCTTCATACCTCGTAATATATGACAACAGTGCCATCTGCAGTAGATTTTAGTGTCCAGATTAACTAGCTGGAACAAAACACTTTTAAGTGACATTTGTAGGAGTTATTTTAGACAAAGGAAAAAGGCATACATTTGAAATAGCAGCAAAGGGAGTGAATAAAATAAAAATAAAATGGAACCCTCTGCCACCTCTTCTTAAAATGTCAAGCCTTCAAAATTTTTAGAATTCATCACCAACCACCCAAAATGGCCAGAAAACCCCCCGCACTGTGGCCTGGAGAAAGTGGGAAGGGATTTGGCCAAGCTTTCTGTAAACTTAGTGTCAAAACCCAGGGCTAGGTACACCGCCTGAGGCAGGGTGTTGAACCTCCAGTCTGTGGGCCCAACCCAGCATCCCAATCCAGCCCATGGAGGATTGTCTCCCATGCCCCTCTCGAGGCCTGCCCCTTCACAGGAGAATAATCTCCTGTTCTATATCCAATTGGAAATAACACTGAGGATTGTCTTCGTGTGCTATGCAGTGGGGCTGGTGCATGGCATGCAAAGGAACTGCCCAACTCGACTGACCCATGGAGGAACTGCTGTGCACCAGCCAAGTGATTCTGCACACTGTACTCACTGGCCCTATTGGGGCAGCATGTGGCACACAAAGGAGATGCCTGACTTGGCATCTCCGTGCACTGGCCAAGTGGTTTTTCGCACACCACTTGCCACTCCATGCAAATGGTGAGCAGTGTATGAAAGAAGCACCTGACTTGGCCAGTACTTCAAGGAGCTGCTTCTCAAGGAGCTAGCTGAGTCCCTTTCTCTGTGCTGAGAGAAGCACTAAGCTCAGTGCCTCTCTCAGCATGGAGAAAAGAAAGATGGGCAGAGGAGGGTTGATAATGTCAGAGGAGGGGCCAGGCTTTGGGGGCAGGGCTCCACTCCATGACATCATCCAGCCTGCCTGCTTGGTCTAGGAGGCAATATGGCCCTTGGGCCAATTACAGTTTGGCACCTGTGGCCTAGGGGTTATTTTCCTTCTGCTATATTTGGTTCTGGTTCAAGCTCTCAGCCAGGAAAACCTAGGACCCAAATTTGGATGTTGGATAACTATCACCCTTTCTCATAAGCACACCTGAGATATGGCCAAGCAACAATATTTATTCAAATATATTAGCATTGACAGCAACAACAAAAAAACTAATATAGACAAAACTACAAAGATAACTCCAGGTTTACAGCTTCCCACTTCCTCCCAAGGTATAGATATGTCCTTTATGCCTTGCTCACAATTCCAAGCATACATTCACTGAGTTGTGGTCTCTTGCTTCCTATGCCAAATTACAAAACATGGGAGCATTGAAATATAGAAAAACTCAGGGCGTTGAAATTATGAGTGTTGTAATACGTACTGGTCCAGCAATTGGTAGCAAAGGCTCCAATAATTTTTTCCAAAATTTGGCCCATTGCAGTCTGATCCCACCAGTCAAAATTGTAAAAACATGATACCAGCTGCTAGAATGGATCTGTGCCTCCCTCGCTTCCTGCTTAGTTCACAAAGCAGACCAAGCACTACGTCTATATTCTACAAATTTATTAAATTTGAGACAAAGCCAATCCCCTTTCAGAGACTTGAATGAACCGATCAAGAAATCAGCTCCATCTCTGATGTAGTGGTTTAAGATGTTTCCACTTCCTTAGTAAGCTTAACTGGTTGAATTGCTGGCCAGCTAATTATTATGAAAAGGGGATTAAACCTGGAAAGTGGTTTAATTCATTCCCAGTTGGGGGCCCTGATTCCCAGACATTCTAAATGGCAATATTTTTACATATTGGAATGCAAGGATTCTTTCAAACTCAAAATTTATTTCAGAAAGGCGCTCGTACGCATAGTGCCATCTGAGCCATTATGATTGCACTTTTTTTCACACTTCCAAATATGTTTCACATTTCCAAGTTATAGCTCTGGCTAAAGCCTTATGTTAAAGGATTTGTAAATTGGCAGAGTCATTCTTAGACCATCTGAGGGCTGTTGCAAATCTTTGATAGTTGACATAGGGCTTGGGCCTTTAAAGCCCTACTTTTAGGTTGACCAGATAAAATCCAGGTCAGGGCTCATGTAACTTTAGCAGTTGTAGAGCAAAGGGAATTTCAGCCAGTGTCATTTGTATGCAATTAGTTCCTGGTGATATTCCCTCTTCATCACAACAGTTAAAGGTGCAGGCACTATACTAGAGTGATCATATACAAAAGAGGGCAGGGCCCCTGCAACTTTAACTGTTGTGATGAAGAGGGGATTTCACCAGGAACTAATTGCATACAAATGACACTGGCTGAAATTCCCTTTGCTCTACAACTTTTAAAGTTACATGAGCCCTGACCTGGTCACCCTATGTGAATCAATAGTACCAAATACATTGTGCTGTCATTCCATTATCATTTCTAGCAAGTACTTTAACAAGAACATAATCTTGGTCATCCAGGAAGTTATATTTGTTTGAATGCTAACAGAACTCATTGACAGAACAATGAAATAGCAGACAGAGTAAATGATCTTACAGCCTATCTACACAGTACCTTGGAACATTTTAAATAGTATTTTAAAATGTTCTAAATAGGTGTGTTCCAAAACGTCTTAGGTCACATTAAGGAGTACTCACGTTACAGGAGAAAAATTCTTCAGTCTTCAAAGCAGTGTGTGTGGTCTCACACCCTTCTGCCCGTCTCTTTCTGTTTCGTTTTTACAATGAGTTTAGGGCAAGACATTGTGGGCGCTGTAGTTCACTCGCCCACTTCCTCCTTAGCCCCTCTTTCTTCCCCACCAATCAACGGCTAAGCATTTGGGTGCTGGTAAACGAAGCACTGCCCCCACGAATCACAAATGGTAAGGAAGGACACATTATTTTACTTAAAACGGTTTATTAAAAGTAAAAACCGTTGTATATAGCTGAAGTGAGTTTTAAAGTGTTGGTTATTACCTTTAAAGCCCTACATGGTTTGGGTCCAGGTTACCTGCGGGATCGACTTCTCCCGTACAATCCGCACCGCACACTTAGGTCCTCTGGGAAGAACTTACTCAAATCAGCCAGAACTAGGCTGACGAGTGTTACCCAGAGGACCTTCTCTTCCATCGCTCCCAGGCTGTGGAATGGTCTGCCAGAGGAGATTAGACAAATTAGCAGTCTTCATGAATTTAAGAGTCATGAAGACTGCTCTCTTCCGGCAGGCCTATCCAGATGAATTTTAAGATGTTTTTAATGATGTATTTTTCTTGTTTTTTTATTTTAACTGTTTTGTGATTCTTGTGTTTAATATTGTTGTTGTTCCCTGCCTCGATCCGGAGGGAGAGGCGGGTTATAAATAAATATTATTATTATTATTATTATTATTAAAAAACTTTGGGTATACAACGTTCAAGGGAGTGCGTCATGTGGCCCAAAGAGTTTTCGTAACCCTCATAAAACATTATAAAGTTAGTGTGTAGATCGGCTCACAGTGACTTTCTCACTCCAAAATATACCTGGCTATGTCTTATTCACTCCAAAATATACCTGGAATAGCGGTATGTTCGAATAAATTCCCTAGGAGATGCCATTTGTTGTGCTCCAGACAAAATCTAGCCCTTTAAACAGATATTTCAAGAGGCTGAACAGTGGTGGGTAGGCAAGAGAAAATGACGCATGTGCAGTGCACTTCCATCATTTTTCAAGGCCTGGGACAAAGTTGTATCACTGGGCAATTCTTCCCCGCTTTCCCTTAGACTCTTGTCTATTTTGAAAAATAGGATGGCTGAGTAGGGTCTGATAGCTTCTTTTAGTTCCCTTTGATTTAAGTTCCTTATGGTTTTGTCTGCATGTTTTGTATCTGTTAAGTTCTCAAAGACCTTTCAGCAAAACAGAGGGGCATTTGACTCAGCCCTAGACTAAGATTATTTATAGCCAGACATGGCGGTATGACCGATACATGAGTTTACTGACAAATGCCCTTTAGAGATGAAAAAGCTGTATATATATTTTTAAAAAGTCAATCAGAAGACCATGAAAGTGCAATGAGATCACTTTTTAATGGATGCGTGACTATAGAATAGCAGCAAATTGAAAGCTGTTATATTGCAGCTTTCAAATTGCGGCCTTCTTCCTCCTCTCCTCTTCTTTCTCTTGTGGAATGAAGCGCCATTCAGCAGCTCACTTTAGATGAAAGGAGGACATCTGTAATAGAGGACAGATGGCTACCCTGCCAGGAACTCATTGCGCCCAACCTTGCCTCCTGCTGCTGCTACTACTACCTCTGGGCAAGAAACTACTGTGACAGATTTGTCCTTGTCTAGAGATATTACGATATGGGGATTTTTTAATTCAGTTTAATCATGGATCAGCAATTAATATATCCCACCCCATATTCCAAGCACCAAGTGTCACCATGGAATTTGTAAATTTACAAAATCCCTTTTATATTATTAATACACCGTGTTTTTAGATAGAGAACTCTGAGATCAGGTGAGTCTTTTCATCTTTTACTTTAAAATCTTAAATCATATTTACGTTTCATGATTTATATTTGCTTTTAAAGGATTAAACATACAAGAATACGTAGTAGGCAAAATGAGCAAAACACATCTTTTAAGCTTTTTAAGAACATTTTCTTTAAGATAGTAAAAACAAAAATCTCACCCAATAACATTTTTGAGCCTGTAGCAAAACGGAGGAGAGAAGTCAGTGAACCACGTGTTTTGATTGCTCATGAGGACAAATGATGTATCCTGGTGTTTGAATCTGACATCCTGGCATTTCCCCCCTCACATTTATATAATGCTTTATTAGCACTGCTTAGGTGATTCCTGTCTACAGAATGAAATTTCTTTAACCATTAGTTATTATTTTTTTCAAAGTTCCCAGCTGTGATTTTGGAGAGTAATATATTTTCTTCATATCTTGTCAGTTTTTCTGAGCCACACTTCCCTTCAAAACAGAATAGCATCTGCTTCTCTTTGCAGATTTATTGTTTCATTTTTAAAAATTCTTAAGTGTTTCTAATTTTGTTTACTTCCCACGATATTTTATGTTCACTTAATATCCTATGCATGTGTAGCAACTGATGCATAATAAAAAGGACAGATAGGCAAGATGATTCTTACCTTATGCTATGTAGAATTGTCTTTGCTTACACATGAAATTTGTTTAAAAGAGGTCAGAGAATTATGAATACCCCAAGCCTTGAATGGGTCCATATATCTTCATTAAATGTTAGCACTGGTTACCCCTAGAGTAATGCATGGATTACCCACTGGTTAATGCATGCATTAATCTTCAGAATTTAATAGTTCACTACATAGTCTACAGTGCCAACTTGATTATCATTATGACATACTATGATAATATAAAATTAAATACAGAATTATATATGTAATCACATTGTTCCTTTGAATTATATCATCAATATTTTTTCACATAAACTTTTCCCCTATAGTTATATTTTTTCTTATTTTCAATAAGAATGACTGCTTTGATTTTAAAAACAGTTATTAGTATCAAATCACTTTATATTTACTGATGCTAACCTGGTGTATATTATTTAACCATAGATATTGCTTTTGGAAATAATAAAACACATGCTTCACTATGTTTCCTAGTTGACATCTACTTATAACAAAACTCCTAAACGGACTAAAATTAAAGAAGATTTTCTCTTGACTTCAGTGCTTGAAATGATAATAATAGACCAGACTGAAGTAATCAGTGATTTTCTAACCAGAATGAATACTAACAGCAGAATCCTGTGCATGTCTACTCAGTGAGGCTTTTACCCAGATAAGTGGGTGTAGGATTACGATTCACTTGCAAGTTGAATTTTCACACACTCCCAATGCTTGTAAGTTTTGTTTCTGTGGCTGTGTTATCTCCATTATCACTCAGCCTATTCCAATACATAAAAAGCATTATCTAGAAGTCAGATAACAGTGAGCAACTAATTGACACAGTCCAACCACATTTATGCATGCTTATCCTTTGCTGATTTCAAAGAGATGCATTTAAGTCTTTTTCACTGAAATCAATGAGACGTATACCTGTCTACCTTTGGCTGTTTTGGTTCCTTTGTACCTGCCACTGGTTGTAGAAAACATTGTTGGAAGAAGAAAGCAAGCACAGAATTTATTAGCCACAAAACAGTGCCCAGTTATGCACACAGTGGGCTGTATTCAATGTTGTCTGTCCACAAGTGGGGCTCACCACCGCTTCCATTCTAAAATGCCCAGCCCCACTGATTCCCTTCCATAAGTGGTGCCTACTGCTTGCAGAACGAAGGTTTAGCACTTCCAGGGGTAACCAGAAATGAGCAGACGGGGCAGGCCAGCAGAGCTCACACAAGGGAGCTCTTTTGTCCTGCCCCATTCCAGAAAAGAGCATTTGTATTTGTTTCAGGTGGCCCCCATACGCGCTAAATCTCTGTTCCGCAAGTGGCAGGTTGATGAGGCTGGTTGATCACAGGTGGTTTCCATTGGATACTGACCTTAATTTCCTTTGAAAACAAGTGCCCATAATTATTCAAAGAGATATACATGCTCAAGTGGCTACAGTTCTGTTCTGGACTGTTGTTCTTGTGTTCCAGACAGAGGGTGCTACTGTTGTCCCAAGGGTAACCAACCTTGAATCATGAATTGGTAACCAACCTTGAATCATGAATCAGCTTCATGGACCATTCTTGATACAGTGTTAATTAGTTTGATCTTGCAATAGCAGCATAAGTGTTTGGGGTTGCAAATACCAACAGCTATGTCAGCAACACAATATTAGAAACCATGGGTTGTATTCAGTGGTGTCCATCTGCCTGCATAATAGGCAGTGCTGACAAAACGGATTCCCCTCGAAGCCCTCTGCATGCATCCCAAATCTGTTCCAGATTGTATAGTGGGGTCAGGATCAGATTTAGGGACACAGTGGAGTACATGGTGAAGAAAGGGAAGGGAAGGAAAGTACTGTTGTGCAACTAGAAGATCACTGGCATGATGTTGGATGTAGCCCCATCCAATTTTCAGTGTACAAGTGTTCTGTTGGTCTTATAGTAGACATGTGAGATGAAAGCGACAGTCTCAATTAAAATACTGTCCGTCTAGATGAAAGTGAATGAGACCCTATAAAGTCATGTTCCTAATTAGATTGCCATTTAAACACAATTGTCTGTGCACAGCGCACCCTGTTGAGAAACATGAAGAGAGCATACCAGTCCTAAGTCCAGATATTCATAGCAGCTTGGATGGACAAAAATCTGCAGGCTCTTCCAAAACAACTCGAAAAACAAAGGAGAAAACAACTGACAAAGCAGAAAAAGTTGCTAAAGAAAAACCTCCATCTGCCACTAGACCAGAATCACAGGTAAAATAAATGGATGTGTTTCTAAAGTAAATGTTCAAATGCAGTACCAGTGTTCCATATACTGTTCTAGATGGTAGATTTCTTGGGATTCTACATAGGATGTTTCTTCTGTTTCTTTTCCCCCAGGGGTGAATAGGAAATGGGGGGGGGGGGGATGTGATATTTTCACTTTATTTTTTTCATATTAGTATAATAGCTAAAAGTCATACTAACTTGTGCCATAGTTCAGCTTTAGGTAACTACGTAGCTGTCTTGAAATATTATTTAATAGAATAGAATGGGAATGCTTCCCTGAGAGCACATGATATAATTCTTAATTTTGCTGGAGCAATGAAATTTTAATACACACCACAATTTGCATCACTAATGTCACAGTATGAAAATCAGTAAACCTCTCACATTGCATAGCCCAAGTACATACTTTATTCAGATCTACCATAATCATCTCTGCTCTGTCACCCCCACCTTATATCCCTTAATAGGTTTAGAGTCTGCCTTCTCTACCATAGCATTGGTTGGGTGGCAATCTATTGCCCCATTTTTCAGGGTATTTCCTTCTGTCCATCTACTTAGGATCAATTCAAGTGGCCTTTTTCATGTTTTTTTTATTACCATCTTGCATAGATATTTTTTCACATGCATTGGTGATGACCCAAAGAGGGCAAGCAATTCCAATTTTCCACAATAGCCCTTTGGCTTCCTTCTGGGTTTCCTTTTCCTGCCTAGGGCCTCAGGTTCCCCTCTTTGGACAGTCCATAATATAATGCATTGGCAATATTAATGGAGGATAACAGTGAAAAAAAAATCAAATGCCCTAGCCATATGTCTTCAAGAGCTTCGAAGAGCCTTCCAACACTTCTGTACCATTGAGAACATGGTGTAAGTGAGACATATATTTTTAAATTCAGATTATATTCTTTTAAAAAGTTAGTAAATTTTCAGACAGGAATTGGTGACTATACCAAGCTTATAAGTAACCACTTATCTGGTAGCCTGTAGCAAGTAACAATTGTTCTCAAAGAGATGATTCTTTTTCTTTCTTTCAGGCCATTGATGTTCCACAAATGATTGTGGCTAGCGTAAACACAATGCTATCCAAAAACTAAGGGAACATTTACACAGCGCCACATTCACTGATGACCCCCCCCCAACCCGTAGCATCGCAGTTGTGAAGTGACAGACACTGTGATACATTGGCAGAACTGAATGTGGAATAGCCTGCCCTGAAACTTGGAAGGATCGGTTATATGGCTGTAACGCACAGCAAATAGTGCCTAACACTGGGGCTCTGAAAGTATTTTTTTTTTCTTCTGCTGAACACCGTAGAATGAAAGGATGCCACCACACACTCACACAGCTTTGAATCAACAGAGGCTCCCCTCTCTCAGATGTGCTCCTTAGTAGCTGCAAAGCTTTGAATCAACAGGCTTCTCCCCTTCGCTTCTGTGCTCATAAAGTGAAATGGAGGAGTTACTTCCAAGTAGACATGCAAACATCCACCCTAGTGCCCCTCTCTTTTCCTGCGGTGGTAGGGACACCTCTAAGTGCACAACTGTGAAATAGTGCAGTAGTAAAGAGTGGAAAGGCAACGATTGAGCCCATGTTTGCAACAATGCCTTTTCAAAGTAGCAGGGCTACTCTCCACTACTGTACTCAGCAAGGTTACTTCCTGGTAGTGCAATGGAATTACTTCCAGGTAGCCATGTTTAGCCCTCTGCTCTCATCCCGCCCCTGCCCACAGACAACTTTCCCTTCAGCCAATCAATGCTGCTTCCACCAGCCTGCGCCAAAGCCAGCTTTGGTCACACGGATTCTCAAACTGCACTGAATCCGCAGTTGTGGGGAAATCTGTCACAAAATGAGTTTAGAAAAACATAGATTTAGGTCAAGAAATGCCAAGCTAGCTATGGAGATGGGCATGTATTATCTGTCACAATTGATTTGGGAGTGGAATAGAATGGGAGTAAAAGCTGTGTGTAAAAATCTACTCCCTAGAATTGCATGCCCCTTCTCTTTTCTCCCCATCAACTACCTATCATGTACAAATTCCTGCTAGCACTCTTAGCCATGTTTTGGCATTATGTTGGTCCTTTGCTAACCATGGTTAAGGGTACTCCTAACTCTCAGCCTAACCTACCTCACAGTGTAATCCCATCTCTCCGGGTTGTTGTGAGGATAAAAGGGAGAGGGGAAGGATTATGTACACCACCATGAGATTCTTGGAGAAGGTGCAGAATATAAATGTAACAAACAAATAAATGATGCAGACCTGTCTAGTTTGCAAGGTGGTGACTTTTATAGCTGGGGTACATCAAAGGACATCAGAGGATTGCATTTGACATTATTTGGCAATAACAGTTTATTGCAGTGCTTCTCAGTGATGTATCAACACTATCAGCCACTTGACGGGCTGTAGATCCAAAGCAATCCAATGGATGTTGAAACTATATATGTGATTTTATTCCAAGAAATATCCTGATGTGTTTTCGCCCTGAGTTTGAGTCTTCTTCAGGGCTAGATTAGAGAAAGAAGTGGACAAAAGTGCTTAAAGATTAAAAAAAAACATTTAAGAATAAAGCAGCCATTTTAAAAACATCGTAATAATGCAATTTAACATCTGGCATACATGCCATGTCCTAGCAACCCAATTAATGATATTGCTAAGGTGATCAAGTTTATTCTAGAAGAAGTGCTAAGCCTGGGCTATATAACAATTCCATTATAGATGTATGACTCCATGGATTTTATTGATAAATTAAACTATCACAACCACTGAAAAAGATTTCTTGGTCACTATCTGTGTAAGATCTCTCTATACCAATAAATCTCAGGATCAAGTTTTAACACTGATACATCAAACAAAAGAATAGAACAGCCTCCTACTAGTTTTTATTTGGTTTCATTGGCAGAAATAGCTTTAAGAACACACAAAAATTGATCATTGCTTTTATTGGTAAACTTAAGATGGGGCCATGGGATGCTCCATGGCTCCAGAGGTAGCCAAGTGTATATGCAGGTCTTTGAGAGAGTTAGTGTGTCCCCTGAAAATTCTTTTGCAAAAAATCTGGTCTGTTGGTATAGATATATTAACAATGTGTTTTCTTATATGGAGGGGAGTGAAGGTGATTTGCAGAACTTCTTCAGATGGATGAATTCTATAGATGTCAATATAAAATTTGATATACAATATGTAATTCCAGAGAGATCCATTTTCTGGATCTCGCTATAAAAAATAATCTGAATACCAATTCTATCCATCTATAGAAATCTTCTGATAAAAATACCTATTTAAAATATGATAGTTCTCATGATAAGCCACTTAGAATTTACCATATGGGATGAGGTGGGTTTTTTTTAATAAAGATGAAATTGTACCGAGGTAGGTGATTTTGTACGAGACTCTCGTGTACAGAGTAAACAATTGATGGATAGAGGATACCCAAGGATGATAGTAGATTTTGCAGAGAACAGCACACAAATACACTGATCTTCTGAAAAATCAAGAAAAAGGGGGGAAATCTTATAGTCAGATAAACTGGAGTTTAAATTTGAATCTTGTGACAAACATTTTACAGGGTAGAATTAGAAAAAAAAAATGGCATAACAAACGTTAGTGGGTGCCAAGAAATGCCTTTGACTTCCTTCTAAAATAATATTAAGGAATGTTAATATGGAGTCACTTTAGGGATCATAAGCAGACATACTACAATGTCCCGCAACACATTATGTTGCGTCCTCCACAGAACACTACCCGTCTGGACATTGTGTATATTGCAGATACACTTGAAAGACTGAAATTGAAGATATGATCAATCAAGAAAAATATACCCTGAAACAATTCACCACTTGTACTAAATGTTGTGTGATTTATGCCGTTTGTTGCCCCGTAACAAACACTATGTGGCTAAAACGTTCAGGCTCCTCAAAATACGGATAGGTAAACATCTGTACACTGTTAGAAACGATACAGGGTACTCCTTTGGTAGGGCAATGTTTTTAAAATTGATGTTTTATTCTTAAACATAGTTTTTTAAGAAATGTGTGTTTATGTTTATGTTTTTGTCCCATTCCTCTTTCTCTAATCTAGCCCCTGAAGAAAGCCCAAACTCAGGGGTGAAATGCATAGGGCTACTTCTTGAATAACACAACATGTATATTTTCAAAAGCCTAAAACATCTTCTCTTTATTCTAGTGGATCATTTTGGATATCCTCCAGTTTTGTTTTACCCTATAGATCCAAAGTAACATACGCTGTTCTTTTTCTGTTCTGTGCGTTTCATTTCCAGCAATCTGATCCAAACAAGCCCTTCTGGATCTTGCGCCTAGTCACTGAACAAAATGAGGCGGAAGCCTTGGATTTGAGGAAAGACACTGAGAGAGCTGATGAGATCAAAGCTATGAAGCAAGCATGGGAGGCTGCAGAGCCAGGGCGAGCTGTCAAGGTAACCAGGGCTTATCCTGTTACACTTGCATTTAAAATGGAAAGTTCTGAGGACTGGCAGGAGCAGCTTTGTTGAAGTGCCTTCCCAAAAGTCAATTCCCTGGAGTGATTTGTCAGTGTCAGATGCAGTTCTTGAAGACTCAGGATTGCCGAGACTGGACTTTGAGTCTGCTTTACATAAAGAGTGGTAGGAAAATATGCAGTGTATGCCCTGATTTTCCATTTTTTTTCCTTGAGTGGTACTGATTGCTGGAGAAAGATCTAAATTTCAAATAGGCAAAACAGTGAAGCTGACTGTTGCTGTTACTTTTATTTGAGGAGACAGCCTAGGCTGATGGTGATGGCAATTGCGATTTTACTGATGGACTGAAAAAAAGAATTCATTTACAATTTTGATAGAACTGGAGGAGGGCCCATTACCTTTTACACTGGTAAACATATAAAGAACAATTTTGAAACGTAACAGCTCAGACCTGAACATGTTCACTCAGAGGTAAGGCCTTAATTGGGCTTCCTTTCATGTATAATAGCAATTTCAATTCCTTGATATTTTTGTTTTATTTTATTTTATTCAACACTGCAGCTTGAGCATTTATTTATAAAGATTACATCTGATATGAAATATTTTGTACACTGAATTCAAAAGATGTTTAAACTCTATTTTAAGTTAAAAGGTTTATATAATACAATTGAGTAAACATACATACTTCTGAGTAAGCATACATAAAATTGTGCTGTATGAAAATGTTGTAGAAAATTGTTACTTAAACCTTTATATGGATAAAATCTGATGTGGTGATTAATTAACTCCACAATTCTTAACTACTAAGCTAACTACTTTAGCTTAGCCTACTAATGATATTACCATCTTCCTCCTTAACCATTAAGGTATTGATTCTTGCTTGACCTTCATCCTGTTTTCCAATGTGAACCATTAGTTTAGCTGTTGTCTGTAGCAGTTTGTATAAAACTAAAGAACAATCAGTTATTAAAGTTAATAGTTTCAGTGCTGTGGTATCTGGCTGGTCACTGTTGCAATTAAAATGCTGGATAGATGGAGCTTTGGTCCATTCCAGCAGGGCTCTTCCTACGTTCTTAATTGAACATCAAGATTACTGCAAAAACAATGTTAAGGCTGCAAGTACTGTGACCATATTACTAGTTGTTTTTTGTAAGCATTGCTAATCCACTCTCATTTGTAATTGCTTCAAAAATATTTTGTTTTATTGTGTGCATGTTTCTTTTTAACATACCAAAAGTTGTTTTTGTCACTTAACTGCTGGCATTTAAACAGCTCTTAGTTACATAATCTAAGGGGAAAATATTATTATTTTGTTTTGTTTCTGCTGCTGTCATTCCAAACACTGCAGCTGAGTGTTGTGACATGAATCATTCACCCACGTGTGTACTTTAATTCAGTGACTCATCATTCAGTTGTCAGGCAAGACTTCATCACATATTAGAATAATGAAACTACTCAGCCAAAAATCTAAGATGTACCATATGTTCTATGTTGCTGTTGGCCTACATCAACTGCATACTACCAAAGTACTCCCAGTTCTAAATATATTGTATGCCACCACAACTACATATATGTCCCGGTGTATCTGTGTGACAGCATAGGGATTATAGGAAGCTGCCTTACGCCAGGTGAGATTATTGGTTCATCTAGCTCAGTATTGTCAACTCTGCCTGGCAGTAACTCTTCAGGCAGACAGGGTGTCTTTCCCATCCCCTGCTACCAGTTCCTTTTAATTGAAGACACTGTGGACCAAAACTGGGACCTTATGAATGCAAAGGATGTGGTCCATCCCTGAGCTATTGTCCTGCCCCAAGGCCTGCATTCCAGTTGGAGTCCCATTCTAACAGTTTACTACCAAATATTAGGGGTGCTGGTTGCACTGGTATAGAAGGATCTCTTGTGGTTAAAATGCTTGTTGGGTATTGTACAACAGAGAAGGTTTATGTGTGCCCAGAAAATGGATTCACTTCAGAACCTGCTTGGGATAGACATGGCATGGCAAAAAGACATGACGTAAAAGTAAAAGGGGGCAATAAGGGTGGGGGAAGCGAACTCAAATGGCAGTTCTTAATGTTACGAAGTTCTTATAATGACCAGCTTAAATGGAAAGAGTTGAGAGATAGGAGGATCCCAATGAGCTGGTTTCTCAGCCAATCTGCTGGAGTAGCTCTGGTTGCCCATCGCAGCCTCGGTTATAGCCTGACGGAATGACAGTGACTGAATGACCGTTGAGGGAGGAGCCCAAGCAACCGGCCTGAATTTCAACTGTGTATGAGATCTTCTTCCAGCTGGCCTCAGTTTTGAGCCCTACCCTGTGTTGTCTGTTTAAGCAGCCAGCCCAGCCCCCAATCCCATCTGGGTGACAGATATTGAGATCATTTTCCTAAATGTGACATATTTGTTGTAATTTAAATGGATGTCTCCAGGTGGAATAGTCAGCTTGCACTGAGTTTGACTTCTTTGTGTTGAGAAGGGAGTAATGGCTTCCCAGCTTACTTTAAAAAATTTTTTTAAAGAAAACTGGTATAAATAAGAGAAGGGGACTGATAACTTCCTCCTTCCCCGCTGCAGGCAACAAGCCAGGTGGTTGAGCTTACAACTTATTTTGCATTGTATGGATTTGTGGAGATATCTTTGAAGGTGTGCTCAGTCAGTGGGTTTCTAAAACGAAAAATATAGGGCTTCAAACCTGTCTGGATGTCACATTGAATGACAACTTATTCTGGGAGTAAGGCAATCCGTCAGCTTGGATGGCATCTCCTCCTAACTTCGTTTAATTTGATGTCTTCCAGGGGGTGGAGAATCCTACTTGACCAGATCAGCCCTGTCACAGAGATAGATGGTAGGATTCTAGTAAGGTCCTGGTAACTCACCCACCCCACAACAACAAAAAATTAACAATCCCATTCCAAATTCCTCCTCTGAACAACTTTAGACAGTGGCCTGGGTAGAATTTTGCCTCTAGGCTCTAATCGTGAGCTTCTTTGGCTTCATTTGATTTTTTTCCACTTTGGCTTTCCAAGTGCCTCAGGGGGCCTCATTCGTGGTAGGAAAACAAGTGTTCTACTTTCTCCTTTACCTTTGGAGGAGCTTTTTGTATTTCACACAACGTCGCATTTTTCTAGCCAAATTCCCCTGCCACATTGAGGCAAGGAAGGGATTCTCTCCATGAGAGGAGAGTCCATTCTTTGTGCCCAACTCCCTCCCTGCCACTCTTATTTTATTTATTTATTTATTTATTGCATTTTTATACTGCCCAATAGCTGAAGCTCTCTGGGCGGTTTACAAAAATTAAAACCATAAAACCATTCAAAATATAAAACAACAACAGTATAAAAATACAATATAAAAACACAAGCAGGATAAAATCAAGCAGCAATGCAAAAATTAATACCAATTTAAAATACAGATTTAAAACAGCAAGGTTAAAAATTAATCTGATAAACTGTTAAAATACTGAGAAAATAAAAAGTTCTTCATCTGGCGTCTAAAAGAGTATAATATAGGTACCAGGTAAACCTCTCTAGGGAGCTCATTCCACAGCTGGGGTGCCACAGCAGAGAAGGCCCTCCTCCTGGTAGCCACCTGCCTCACTTCCTTTGGCAGGGGCTCACGGAGGACCCCTGAAGATGATCTTAGTGTCCAGGCAGGTACATATGGATACATTGGGAAACAAAGCAACAGACGTATCATGGCCAGGAAAATACTCTGCAACAGTGCTTTCCACTTCAATGGCTTCAAAGGCATCAAGTCAAGCAATTCTCCCATCTACTGCTACTGGGAGTGCTTGTCAGGGGTCACCGGAAGACTCACCGCCTTGCTCCATACTATGTTCTCCGCGGCCCCCCCCCCATCCCCCAACCCAGTCATACTACAATGGGTTATACTAATAAAAGACCCCTGAGCCATCAGTCATCCAAAGAAGAAAACATACCGGCACAAATGAGGAAAATATAGCAGATCTCGTAGTTGTTCTCGCCACAAATTAAAATGTAGAGGTCATAAATACTGATCCTTCAGCCATGATAGGTAGCTGGTCCTCTTCAAATGAGAAATGATAGGGTTCAATTCATCTTAAAATTATTGTCATCCATGGTGAAGACAGACTCGTTGATATTTCTCGGTGGGCTGACCATGGTAGTCTGCATGTGTTCAAAGGTACTTTTTTACTTTAGAAGAGCTATATATATTTAAATGTGGGAAAAGAAGGTTGTTTTCAAAAACTGCATTCCCATCAGCTACAGAAAGACACCAGTTGCCAATGTATAGCACCTGATCTCCCAAGTCTGTATGCAAGGCCAGCTCAACTATAGGTCAGGCCAATCCTCTTCATTTGTCAGCAGATCAGGCATTAGAATCATGCTACTGGCTTTGGAAGCACCTTCTAAAAAAGCATGATAATGCACTGATGCATAGAGATTTTATGATCATATCATGTCTTTTAGGCCAGAAATAGGACATTTTATACCACCTAAACAATTCATGCATTATCCAACAAATGTTTTGGCAGCATTAAAATGTTTCTCTATAAAACTGGCTTGATAATTAATATAGCTTGCAGTGTTTCATTTTTCAATTATTTGCAATAAATTCTGTCCCCCAGGCTGCTCAGGAGCGCATGCAGTTTATTAACAAATGTATGCGGAAAGGATTGATTGAGTCGGAAGCTGAAAGCGTCAGCACTGCAGTGGGTTCTGGAGAAACAGGTATGTCTACCCAATACAATCTTTCTTCCCTATGAAAACCTTGAAGAAAAACTTTCCAATTGTGGGATTTTCACTGAGGTTCAAAATTCATTCGAAGGATGATATTGCAATTCACTCAGTTTCCAATGGGTTGTGTTTGTGATAAATATATATATATAGACAAAATATAGGCTGGGCCAAAAATTGTGGATGTTTTATTTATTGACCGTTTGTTGGGAGAGGATAAAGATGACACCCCACCTCAAATGATCATGGAGATAAAGGATGTTTATCTGAAATTTCAGAGGTGAGTGCTGCTTACTTTGACCTTATGAAGATTTTCTGACTTTTTAAACTTAAAAAGAGAAGAAAAGCCCTGCCCCATTCACAACAGAGTGAGGTTGTCTTTGCAGCTTCCTGCCAGCTGCACTTCCTGGAATGCCTTGGCAGCAATGTTACGTCATGTCACTCCCAAGGCCTTTGAGGAACTGCAGCCAGCAGGAAGCTACAGAGAGAGACTTGCACCTCTGTGGGCGCCATGAGGCTTTTCAAAAAGTATGAAAAGCAAGGAAAGAATGGAAAACTTTGACCACTTCATAGAGTTAAGTAAGGTAAGCTGCAATGCCCTCTGAACATTTTGGTGAAATCCGCCTCCCCCCCCCCCCCCCCCCCGCATCCTTGAAGGAATAAATAGAAATTGGCCCTCTTATCACAAGGGGAGAATATTTTTTTGAATCTGGGTTAGGAATTTCATCCCAGCCTTAGCCAAATTTTCTATCATGTGCTGCTCTTCTCATGTGAATCTCTCTTGTTCTTGAAATCCAGCTTAGCAAGTAACTGAAGTAAAATTATTAATGGCATTTGCGTATGTTTAAAATGGTTAAAAAGAGTAACCACATTTTTAAAATGGTTAAAAAGAGCAGCCCTTATCCAGGTTGGGACCGTAGCACATGAGGGAGGGATTCTTTCCCCACTCCATGTTATTTTCCTAGTCATACGACACAACAGCCATCTCGCAGCCATCGCAAGGCTTTCCCGCAAAGCTGGGAGTTTAAAAAGTTGGGGACTTACCCCAACTTTTTCTCCAGAGTGAGGTGAATACAGCGTCGCAGCAGAGGCATTCCCGGGGAGATGGTGACCCAATTGGTTGCAGTCCCCCCAGGCAGGGGGCTGGCCTGGCGAGCCAAATGGTTGTCAGGAAGGCCGCACCCTCCCTCTGCGTCAGAATTTGCTGTCCCCACCCCACAGCAGAGAAAGTGCAGGGCTTTCCTCAAAGTGGCAGCAACTCTGCACTGTCAGCCCCAGTGCCTTTTCCCATCTGGAGTATTGGGCCATAGCCAAGCCCCAGTCAATGGCAGGAAAATACACCTGTGAGCACCTGCTGGCACCTCCTCCTCCTTGTGTAAATGAGAAGGAGTCAGAGGAGGTGGACAGGTAGGAGCTCAGTAGCTTTATGAGGTATTTAAACCATAGGCAGCACAGCAGGGCACTTGCCCCAAATCTTTTGTACTGCCCCATTGACATCATCAAGACTGCCTCTTCCCTCTGAGCTCAATAACCTTAGGATTCACTCCCTTAGCAGACAAGTAGAGGGTAGAGCATGAAGACAGCAGCCTTTTAAACTATAGGAGACACTGTTGTCTTTCCTTCCACAGTCTGCTCATTGTTGTTGTTTTCCTCTCCCTACCTTTCTATTCTTACAAGCCCACTGCTGGGACCTCACTTGCAATGCAATTTTGAGGGATGAAGAGAAAGACCTCCCTATGAAATACTGGCATTTCACATCACATCTGATTTCACTGCTGCAAACTGGAATTTTTGCCTTTTACCGAAGCTCACTGGCTTCATCACAGCAAAGAGTTTAATTAGCCTCCACAAACTTATTCCCCTCCATATAGCTGCTGGCAGCAGATTATACCAAAAGGAAGGTTACGCTATGTGATGCCATGTTCCAGGAAGTGCTGGGGAGATTGTGTGCAGAGTGCCTCATAAGCGCTGCCAGTAAGCATGGGATTTTTAAGTAAGCATTACAGCTTTAAAAGAAAAACCAAGAAAAATCCCTCAGTCACATCACCTCATAAAGTTAATTGAGTTATTTAGAAGCCTCCCACACCCTCCATCTCTTTCCTCTGAAATGCGCTCCCTCTGAAAAGAGCCATTTGGCAATGGGAATTTTCTTTCTCCTCCCTTCATTTCCAATCGTGATTCTTCTTTTCTTCTTCCTCTTTCCCTTCCCCTAGTCTTTCTTTGTAGATGATCAAAGGCACCATCTTATAAAGTACATGTGCCCGTGAAATACTCTCTGTTAAAAATGAGAATGCTATTATTCCCTCACTATACTGATGGATCTCGTTGTTTTGCCAGGCACTGCCTCTCCTGCTTCTGAACCAATAGCATCGCCTCCATTAGTGGCCGAAACAGGCTCACCAACTCAGCGAAAGGAGTGGGAGCGTCTAGACCTCACCCCCTACATTCGGTAAATTACAGCATGTGTCACTTTATAAAGTTAGGTCAGTTCAATTTTTAGTTTTAAAAAAAATCTAACTATAGAAGTTTTTAAAAATATATTTTAAAAGCTCATCCGGCTTTATATTTGAATTTTTATATTTAGCACTATCTTAACACCTAAACATCTCCTGTAGAAATGGAGTGTACCTGGATCTTGAGGCCCTTAAATCAATTCTCACTAAGCAGCCCTTTAAGGAAATCTATGTAAGCTCTCTTTCACACTCAGAAAAACGCTGCCTGAGCCTGTGCTGAAGAATGAGACTATTATTCAAGAGCAAGAGATGCATAAGGCAGAAGAAATCAATACCTTTAGACAGTTTCGAGAGCAGGTTCTGGAACACAGACGGCAAGAACACATGGTTAGGAACCAGTTGAAGCAAAATGTACTTGAAATGTATGAAGATCTACAAGTAAGTCTACTTAATTCTGCTAATTAATTGAGGCAACTTCCTCCCCTTAGACATGCTTTCCAATTATGTTTCTACAAGGAAGTTCTTACCAGTTGATATTTTTCTCCACAAATTCCTAGATTTCCTTTTACTTCTATCTATCCAAATTTGACATCCTGAGGAGGGAGAGGAATTATAATATGTGGTTATATGAACAACAAAAATAAAAGCAAGAGTCAAGTATGAACAAACAACCCTTAGGCACACATCTAAAAACATTCAATATAACTGTTCAGTTTATTAGACACACAATGACTTTGTAAGAAAATATACTTGGGCCATAGGCAAAGAAAAGCTTCTAAAACTACATATACCAATGTACTGATTAGATAATAATTGAATTATTATGTTAACTCCTATCTGCATGGCTGACTCTTGGGAAATGACAGCTTTTTGTTGCAAGTGGAGGCAGAATCCAATAATACATTTAAATTAACAAACATCGATTGCAGTTTAATATTCTTTCATGACAATACAGAGGCAGAGATGCAGAGACAACGCAGAGGTGGAGATGACCTGGTGATAGATTACAGAGGGGAAGGCAATTTGCTCTGCTCTTGGTTGTGAAGTGAGGGATACATTTTTTGAACACTAAGAT
Organism: Anniella stebbinsi; assembly: GCA_029215795.1. Lineage (NCBI taxonomy): Eukaryota > Metazoa > Chordata > Lepidosauria > Squamata > Anniellidae > Anniella > Anniella stebbinsi. Next base: position 197,318,331 of record JARDYH010000003.1, read on the forward strand.
CTTCTCGAAATATTTATAATTCTACCTTTCAAACAAGTATAGTTAGTACTACATACATAAGGACCCATGATATGATTTTTTTAAGGTGAACAACCACAATGTTTTATGTGTGCAATTGAAAAGGTAAAGGATAAGACATATATATATATATATATATATATATTTCTCTAGAATAAGGGAGCCACTTACAATATTACTAGAGAGAGACACCTTGCTTTATTATATATGTGAAGATTAACTGTTGCATGAAATGTGTGTATTTGTGTTTGGTTAGGCATCCTTAGACGGAGCACGAGGCAGAGTTCTGGGTGTCCGGGAGGCATACAGAGCTAAGCTACTAGAGGCTGAGCGTTTAAGACAAGAGGCACTAGCAGCTGAAGAAGCCGCCCTTCGAGCAGAACAAGAGAAGAAAACCCCAGACGTGCAGAAAAAAAAGGGAGGGAAAGGAGGAAAGAAGAAAAAATAAGTTTGCCTGAGAAAAGCAACTGTGGGAACTTATTTAATGATGAGAAAAGAGCTTCCATTTTTACAGTATTTTTCAGAGTCCATATCTGCAGCACAGGACAATGCAGTTCTGTATTTTTTTCAAAGTGTTATTTTGGAATCCATGTAATATTGTATCACTGATTTAAAATTGTATTGTTAACCTTACCTTTGGTTTTACATTATATTTTATGTCTTTATGGCAATAAACATTTGCAACAAAATTATTTGTAAGCCTTCAGTACTCTCAGCCAGCTTTTAGAATGAATAAAAATCAAAGTCAAGAAGTAGACAAGAAGGATGTGTAGAAAGGACGGAAAGAATAGTACCCTAGCTACCATCTTCAGTTATTCTAGGGACCAAGAAACTGGATGGGCTATTAAGTCCTGAGAATACCAGTTAAAATCTTTCATTTTGTATTAAGGAGTTTTCAGGGCCAAATATGACCATGTGCCACCTCCTGATCACTATTTTTCCATGTGTTTATAGATTTTTACCAAAAACTTCAATATCAGGTCTAGAAGCTTTTGAGTTGTAAATGTAACTACAGAATAAAAATATGTATAGATCTAGACATGCAACTGGAACATCCTTTGAAAGGGAAAATATGACACGTGACAGGATAGAGGAATGCTAATGTGTTCTTAGGAACCCCCATTATTGGAATATTGTGGGCCTTCTTTGTTCTTCATGAGCTGGTGAAAGGATGCGTGCCAGCCTTAAGAAACAAACAAACAAAATGAAGAAAAAGTGGGATTTCCATGACAGTGAAGAGATATGTGTAGGTAAAGTAACAGGACTTTGCTAATTAAATAGTTGAAGGGATCTGGGTATTAAAATCTAGAGGCTTCTGTGAGGTTATCCTCGACTACTTGCTGCTGCTGCTCCTGTCTCACCTTTACTATTTAGGCTCCACAGTACCACAGCTCAGCAACCTGGCCTCCAGATAACTTCTTTATTCCACTACCACCAGTACCTTCTCAGGTACACCCACAGACCACACCAATAGATAGAATTAACAAGAATTTATTAATAAGAAATTGCGTGTCAACAAGCTTAATGGTTACTTCAGTTCAATTGTGTATCGGCTACAAGATTTCAATGCTTATTGGTTTCAGTCAGAACTCTTATACTTTAACAAACTGTTCCTTATTTAATCTATGCTCTAAAATCTTATCTCAATCAATCAAACATGGTTCTCATCTAATAAGCCTGTTTCAGACTCTCTCTCTCTCTCTCAATACTCTCAATTCTACTTCAATGTCTCTCTCAAAAATCCCCCTCAATTCTCCCCCAATCAACCTGTCAGCTCTCTGTGTCAGACACATATATACACTCCACTCGCTCTCTAGCTCATCCCACTCTTACACAGCCAGCTAATCCAGGCACTCCAACCAACAAGCCAATCACTCTATACTTACCTAGACCTTTAACCACAAACAGTAGGTACATTTTGGCCTAGTTATTTACTTTACCTGTTCTTGTTCTTAACCCTTTTTAAAGATATAAACAATGCATATCACAAACAATAAACTTTGCAATATATTTACAACCACAAACAGTAGAACATCACAGTCTCTTCTAATTCTTGGGTGTGATAACTAAAGGGATGTTCATAAGTGATGCTAAGAACGCCTTCAATGGTATATATCCATCAGCTCCCTTCTGCACAATCTGTAACTCAGATTGGTGAGCTGGTGCTGTACAAATCTCTTGCCGTAATCTGTCTCATACCACTCCTGTTTAGTGCTCTACTGCCCGAGAGTTCCCCACCCCCCTGCAAAAGGCAATACCACATTACAGAAGTCCTGCAGTATCTTTCTTCTCAGAAGTTTCCCTGAATATCTTCCATTATTATCAGCCCCCCACCCCACCCCTTACTGCAGTACACTAAGATCATGAGATAAGGACTTCCTGTGCACTCCATCTTTATCAGAGGTGTGACTAATAACAACAATGAGCAGGGCCCTTTCAACAGTGAGGGCTGTACTAAAGAATTCCTTTCCCAAAGGAGCTTTCCTTTCCCAAAGGAGCTTTGTCAATCAACTTCTATCCTGGCTTTTAGAAAATGGAAGAAAATTCCCTATTTCATCAGACATATGGCAGACTCGAGATTTGTGCCACAAAACAGCACAGAACTGGCACAAATTTTGGCATATGTTTGGGGCGGGGCTAGGCGTTAACAGAGCTCATTTGGCAATTAGTCATGTTTCAGAAACTTGTGTGCTGTTTTAAAGATGTTTAGGTTGATTTAAAGGTTTTTAGGTTGATTTTAATGGTAGGGTGGTTTTATGTCCTATTTTATTATTTATTGTCTTTGATTTATTTATTACTCAGATTTGTATACTGTTTTCTGCAGAAGTGTAAAAGCAATGAACATAGAATATATTATCAAAACAACGAGGTATAACAATAAAACACAATAATAAAATGTTAATCAGCAGTAAAATCACACACTCAGCTGTGCTACAGACAATAGTCAGTCAGATCACACTTCAGGGAAAGCCTGTGTGAAGAGTTGGGTCTTTAGACCTGACCATCAGAACTGTGTGTGCTGAAACACTAAACACTCTACTGCAAGTGTTCCTGGTGTGAACCTCAGGAGCACGTGGCACCTCAGATGATTGCAGAGGTCAGGCAAGAACTAAGGGAGTGAGACAATCCCTAAGGTAATCTGATCCAAATTGTTTAGGGTGTTATACCTTAACAACAATACTTTAAACTTGGCCCAGTAGCGTATTGGCGATAATAGCAGTATAAATTAGTGCTCTGCTGAAAATCTCTTCCACGAAAATTCCAACTGTTTTCATTCAATTTGATTGAAAAAGAAATTGTTTTCGAAAAGAAATTCGAAGGAGAAGACATTTTGGAGAAATTCTCATGAGTTTGGTTCAGGGTTCTTGTGCTTACTAGGGATGTGTATCGTATCGTTCCGATGTCCAATAACGAACCGATAAGGTTGTTATCGGACATCCAATTTACAATACATATTCCTGGAGGCCCTATCTGATCGGATCCGAAATCCGTATGTCCGATAACTATCAGACATATGAGCTATTCGGACCGCCATTTTAGGGCCAATCCTCCCTCCCACTCGCGCTCCTTACCTGGGCCTTCCCCGCTGCCGTCCGCTTCCGTCTGCTGCTCCAGACTACTGAGAACTAGGCTTTGCGGCCTAGTTCTCAGTAGAGTGGCAACACGTCGGGTGATGACGTCACCTGGCGTGTCAGCTCTACTGAGAACTAGGCCGCAAAGCCTAGTTCTCAGTAGTCCGGAGCAGCAGACAGCAGCGGACGGCAGTGGGGAAGGCCTAAGTAAGGGGGTGCAGATCGAAATTTGGGGAGGATCAGGCCAGGCAACGTAACAGGATGCTGTTGCAAGTGCAGAATGGTGCATTTAGACCATCCCATCCAATGTGTTGGATTGCAACTTCCACCATCCCCAGCTGTTGGCCATGCTAGGTAGGAAGGTAGGAATGATGCGTGTTGCAGTCCAACAAATCTGGAGGACTCTTTCGGGAAGGCTGGTTTAGACCAGGGGCCAAGCAGGAGTTTAAATTTCTGGGTGCCCCACTGTTTTCCTTGTAACATTTTATTGTTACCTGCCTTTTATGGTTTTATAGTTAGGCCAGAAGGCAAGATGCCCTGGCTTGGGCAACAATGATTGTCAGGGGGCTGGAAACAAAGCCCTGTGAGGCGAGACTGAAAGAACTGGGCACATTTAGCCTGGAGAAGAGAAGACTGAAGGAAGACATGATAGCACTTTTCAAATACTTGAAATACACAGAGGAGGGCCAGGATCTCTTCTCGATCATCCCAGAGTGCAGGACACGGAATAATGGGTTCTAGTTATAGGAAGGCAGATTTCGACTGGACATCAGGAAAAAATTAGAGCAGTATGACAATGGAACCTATTACCTAGGGAGGTTGTGGGCTCTCCTACACTAGACGCGTTCAAGTTGCAGCCAAGCAGCCATTTGTCAGGTATGCTTTAAGGTGGATTCCTGCACTGAGCAGGGGGTTGGACTCAATGGCCTTATAGGCCCCTTCCAACTCTACTATTCTATGATTCTACGTATGGTTAATCTGGTAGCCCAGAGTTGCCAGGGCATATGCCGTGTGTGTGTGTGTGTGTGTGTGTAACTATACATGAAACATGACTGCCTGCATTTGGGACTCTCAGGGGCATAGCTATAGGGACGTTCCGTGATGCACCACTACATGTACTACTACATTCACATCTCCCTTCCTGGATTTGGCAATAGGGAAAGCAACATTAGGGACTACTAAATTTGTATTCTTAGCCTATAAAAATGCCTGTTTATCTTTCACTTTAATGCCATGATGATGATGCAAAGTTAAACCAGATTGCTATGATGAATTGCTTGTAGTAAATGTTATTTATTTCAAAATGAGAGGTTATACCAAAGAACAGCATCTATTCATTCGGTATGACTTTTTTAGTTCAATAAACTTTAAATAATAAACCATATTCATTCTTCATGTGTCAGATGCTGTTTCTGGGTAAAAATCTGATGTACCATTGACCTGATCATCCGTATTTATGTTGACATTTGTCAAGGTTTTTCTCTGTACACAGCTCAAGCCTTTCCAAAGCTATTGTTACAAATATTTCATGATTGGTAACTCAAAGGGCAATGTCTTGGCAATTCTGCAAGCCTATTTACTTCTTTCATTCCGAAATAAAATGACACTCTTTCCCAGAAATGTCATTCCAGGAGGGTGGAACCATCTGGTGCTGCCTGACAAGGTCTAGGCAAGCACAACTTTCTAATTTTCGGATGATGATCTGCCATCCATTCCAGAATCTATTCTCAATCCCAGGTATCCAGTTCAACCGTAAACTAACTGACTTTGGCAGCTCCACTGATGTACATTAAGCCTCACATGTCCAGGATGTTCCTATATCTGCGTGAGCTACAAAGTTGTGGGAGGCTTCACTGAAGCTGTAGACCAAACATGTGCAGAGGCCTCATGGTGCAATGACAATTTGCAATTAAAGATTAGATTATTTTGATGTCCCGCTTTTGTGGCTATATAGTTAGCATTCATCACATCAGCTCAATGAAGCTGGTAGCCACTGCTGGCACATGCTGAGAACTTGATTACTTGAACTTCTTACTTGATCAGGATCTACACTACTGCTTTATAACGGTTTATAATGGTATTGGCAATTGTTGGGGCCCAGGACACATTCCATATACCATTTTCAAACCACTTTCAAAGTGCTGTTTGAAAATGGTATATCAGTGACAAAACATCTTTCTGTCCTTCTGTCTGGGTAAGATACAATGTCTTTAATTTTCTTCTGAAATAAAAGTAATAACATTTCACATTCTCTCAAAACCAAGTAAATAGTAACCAGGGTTTACAATGACACCTCACTCTTCTCAAGCCCCCAGCTTCCAACTGTCAATTCTCGCCCACAGAACCCTATTGAGCAATCCCATCTCAGGAAAGAAGCCTAATCACAGTGAGATTCTAGCACCCATAGAGCTAATCTAAAGAATATATTTGCCTTCCATTTTGTTTCATAACAACCAACTTAACATTCCCCCCCCCCCGCAGAAAATGCATACATGATCTGTTGAACTTTAATAAATCACAACATTTCTATATTTCACCATAGGTTTTACTTCCACATAGAAGAAAGACAGGGGAGTGGGGGATGGTTACCACTAAAGCAGACCACCTGGTCCACCTGCCACTTAGAGATGGGTGAACATTTAATGTTTGAGTTTATTGAGGTTCTCCGAATGCTTCTTGAAAGCTCATTTTGCCTCCTTTGCATTCCAAGTCACAAGGGTCTTTTAAAAAACCAAGAAAAAGGCATATTTTTTGATCAGGGAAAATGTCCAAGTGTGCAATGTCCAAGTGTGCAATTTTTCCCAATTGGAATACACACTTTTTTTAAAATATGCATTCTGCCCCCCACCCCAAAAAAACCTCCAAATAGAATCTGCACGAATGCACATTTTTTATTGTTGTAAGCCGCCTTGTTTAAATGAAATAATAAAATAAAGGCAAACACAAGTTTGGGAAATTGCCCAGAATTGCATTCCTGCTCATGTTCAGGGTTGCAAACAGGACATGTTCGTATGATTTGCAAACTGTACATGAGAAATTCTCATACATCCCTACTGCTGATAACGCCTTCAGAGCTGCTAATGGTGGACCTACACTATTGCTTTAAAATGGTTTATAACAGTAGTGACAACTGTTGGGGCCCAAGGCACAGTCCATATACAGCTTTCAAACCATTTTCAAAGTGTCATCCTGCTTGGTGTAGATCTGGCCAGAGCCGTTTCCTCCTTTTCCTCTACATTCTAGCTTCCAGTCATGGACGTGGACATTGGACCTTATGGGTTGGTGACAACCTGCTCACTTCTACACTACTGTGTCCAAGGGGCAACACATTGGAAAGCAATTTAGAGTTCTCAAGATCAAAGCTCTTTTTCTCATTCATGAAGCCTGTAATTAGTAGGCCAAATATGATTCAAGCAGAGTTCGGGTTACCGTATCACTAGTGCAAATTCACTGCTGAATTATATTTAGAGTGGAATTCAAAAGCATTTCTACTACAAGTTCCATTAGGGACTCTTGAGGCCCAACCCTATACCTCCTGTACAAGGTTTAGCAGAAAATCAAGCAAGGGGAATGCAAAAATTAGCTGCCCCAATTGCCAGCGCTAGGACAAAGGAGAGCAGGTCCCAAACAGAATAAAATATCCAGTTGACTCCAGCGAGTAATAAATATCTATTAACACAGCCTAGCAACACTCAGTCTTCCATACAACAAAACATACAAATATCAAACATGATGGGACATATACAGCCAAACAGTTGATAGGAAAATTGTTTCTTTCAAAAATTTACTTTTAATGTATTTTTATTCTATTTTTATTCTATTTTATTTTGTCCACTGTTCCAAAATTCTGAATGGGGAGTGGTATATAAATATTGTAAATAAATAAATAAATAAAATGATATATCTACAGGTGCTGAACATGTTTTCAGAAAAACAAAATGAAGGTTTTACAAATGCAGTATGAAATATAGCTCAAAAGAATAGGCTTCCTTTCTTATTATTGGCTTAGTGGAATGTTTGGGTGACCAATACCATTATTTAACTCAGTTTGTTTTTCTATATATCACAGAGTTTGCATGAGTGTTCTTCAGCCACAAGACCAGACTGATAAAAGCCTTGGGTATGACTTGGGTATGGATGAAACATACCCAAGTCCTCCAGAAATAGGAGAGAGATTATTGCCAGGAGGAGTGTAAACATTAGCAGGCTTCACTTTCCATAACTAGAACTTAGTCTGATACAAGTACTTAAAATGAGATCCATTTTTTGCTCACTTTTAATGAGCATAGAGTTGAAGGCAGGGAAATGAGTTCCTCTCTGGAAACCTGAATCGGCTGCTTCATATTTAAGCTAAACCTTCATTAACCTTAGGGTGACCAGATAAAATCCAGGTCAGGGCTCATGTAACTTTAACAGTTGTAGAGAAAAGGGAATTTCAGCCAGTGTCATTTGTATGCAATTAGTTCCTGGTGAAATTCCCTCTTCATCACAACAGTTAAAGGTGCATGCACTATACTAGAGTGACCATATACAAAAGAAGGCAGGCCCCCAGCAACTTTAACTGTTGTGATGAGGGAATTTCACCAGGAACTAATTGCATACAAATGACACTGGCTGAAATTCCCTTTTCTCTACAACTGTTAAAGTTACATGAGCCCTGACCTGAATTTTATCTGGTCAGCCTAATTAACCTACCACAAAAGCAACTTGCTCACTTTGTGCCCTGGTCCAACATTCTAATAACATCTTATACAACTGTAGCTCCTGGTCATCTCCACATGATATGATTTCTAAAGTTATTATTTATTATTTATTTGAGGCATTTAAAAAATCCTCCTACAGTGGTTTACAGAGATCAATAAGAATCCCATCCCTGCCCTCAGGCTTACAGTGAAAGGCTATTTGGTGCATTAACAGCTCTTACCGGCTTGCAACATTCATCCACCATGATGTTAGCAGACATTTTTCATGCACCAGAAAAAGCTACAGCAGCTGCTTTTTGCTAATGAAAAAGTATGTGCTTTAAGTATCATCATCAATAGGCTGAAATGAGTACATTACCAGTATACCTCTCTGGCATACATTACACAGCTGTTTAGCTTCCTAAATTATAATAAACTTGCAAGGATTTTAATAAAAAATTACATCTTGATTAAAACATCATCGTAATCCTCGTTATGTTCTAGATGGAATAATTGGTTGTAATTGATGCTCTCTAAAGGTATAATTTATCCTATTACATCTGGGAAAGATTCTCTAGTGGAAGATAATATGTTAGTTAGACTTCATTCTTTCAGGTCTCTCTTGCATCTCTTCCAGCAAAAATTCAATAATATAATCATCATAAATATATTTACAAGTCTCTCACAATTACTATCCGTGGAGTGTTAACTTGATGGCAGCACTTCATTAGCCCCTGAATTCCAATTCAGGCACAATCTGTACATCAGAGGTACCCAACCTTTTTTGGCCTGTGGGTTCATTTCAAATCCTGACAAAGTGCTCAACAGTGTAACAGTGACCAAATGGTCATCATGGGGTGTGTAGCTACTCACAAAATGGCCACCATGTGAATATGGCTGCTAACAAAATGGCCATCATGGGGGCATGGCTGTTAATGTAACCCCTATGGAGCAAATGGTTTGGTCCCTTGGGCGGAGTCCTTGCTCAGAGTAAGTGCTAGAGAAGAGAGAACTAAAAAAGGGAGAATTTGTTGGTTCTGCTGGAAGCTGAATTTTGGAAGATTTCTGTTTAATTATAGAGTCTTGTCACCTTGTATAAGGTAAATTGAACTATTAATTTTGAGCAGTGAGATTTTAAGGGGTGGGAATCATTTTTTTTTTTTTGCATCCTTGATATTTGTCCTAATTATATTATTGCAGGGCTAATACTTTGACCTATTATGTTGAAATACTGATTGAGGATTGCCTTGAGAAATTAAAGTTAAAAACGCTCTACACAAAAGACTTCCAAAATCTTCAGCGCTTGGAAATACAGAAAAACGTGGGACTAGGCTTCAAGCAAGAGATCTCTAATTTTGTTGTTGTTTGGACATAGAAGGGCAAATTGTGGCATGGTGGGTTTTGGTTTTTTTTTTTTGTAAATTAATGTTTACTGAAGACATATTTTGTTCAAGTTATATTTTCTTTGTTACAGGTTTATTCTAATTAGGCCCCTTAGAACCCATAGGACAAGAGTGCAAAATAGTTCAAATATGAAATAATGTAATAACAAAACAGAAATAAAGACATCCAAACATGATCAAGAACTAGTTAATAATAGATCCTTCTGCCACATACCACAAAAAACAAACAAAGCTAAGCGGGAAGCCAGGGAGCCCAGATATTTAGCATCCGCAATGAACAAAAATAGCACAGGCAGGTGAACGAGCACACAGCAAAATCTTTAACTTTACATGTGCTCCCCACATGCACAAACAACATCCAGCATGCCACAGCAAACACAAGGCAGGTAGCCATAGGGGAGAATGGGAAATGCCCCTGCATCACCAAGAAAGCCTGGAGGTAAAGCAAAATGGGCAGATGAATGAATGGGCTGGAAATTCCATTGCTTTACCCACCCACCCACCCACAACAAAAAATAGAAGGACACAGAGGGCAATTATACGATGCAGCTGCAATCGCACACCCACCCTGGGACTTTCCACTGAAGCTGCTTTTTCTCCTGAGCGAAGTGTCGTAAATCACCAGCATTAAACTCGATAAGCAGAAGAGAAATGTCAATAAACAGTCCGTGGTCGAAAGCCGAAGTATCCGTCAGAAGCCGGGTCAAACAATACTGAGTTCAGGAAAGCGTCAAAGAGTAGTCAGGGTATGGTCCAAGGTCAGGATATGTCCAGGCAAGATCAAGGAGCTGGTATGCAAGCAACGAAGACAAGGCGCCAAGAACAATAGTTGCTTCCAGCATCACTTCTGGCATGTCTTTTATGGGGATGGCGGTGATTGGGAATTGTTGTCAGCTGCATTGGCCTTCAGCTAGCTTCTGCCTGTTCCTGTGTAGGACCACTCCCCAAACACTCCCAGGCTCAGCTGTTCCTCCTTTCTGTTTAATCCCTTAAACTGAAGCACAACATGAGTTATGGTGCACAAGATGATGTCAAGACAGCCCCAAGGCCTCACTCCAGAGTCGCAGTGGAAGAGGGGCAGGGCTTTTCACCAGGAAGAGGGTTAGGGGCAGCTTCGATCCCCAGATGACCAGCCAGAAACCCCATGCTCCCTCCTTGGGGTCAGGATTATCCGACGCCACCCCAGGGGGGATGAAAGCGCAGGGCTTCCGAGGGATGCAGCACCAAACAGGTGCCGTGAAAACACCCTAAAGTTTTTTGAGAAACCAGGCCCGTACACTTAAAATATAGGGCAACCAGGACGTTCGCAGACATGCCTTGCATATATAGAAATCACCATGAGGGTGCAATTAAAGGCCTAGAGGACGCACCTCATAAGCCCTGATGGGGATCCCTTTAGTACATCCTCACTGAGTGTAGGCATGACATCTGAATAGTCCAGCCAGGACCATAGTTAAGGGTAGGTATAGCCAGGCACCTGCCAAGGGTCCACATCCCAGGATTGTCAAGAGCCACCGCCTGGAATTGCACCTCCTCTTTGCCATTGCAACCTGCTTGTTTACTTGCCTCTCACTCTGGCCCAGGCAACAATGATGGTGAGAAGAAAGAGCAGTAGATGCCAATGCCTACTTGCGCACTGGCCCTCTTCCTATGAAGCAAGCAAGTGGTAGCAATCATGGGGAGGAGGGGGAGGAGGAGGAATAGCAGCTAGTGACAATGGCGATGAGAAAGTACACTCTCTGAGGAAGGGGAACATTGGAGGGTATTCTTGCCCCAAGGGCCCACAAAAACCAGGAGCTGAAACTGATAAAACGTGACAGCTCACGTAACATCATGGCGAAGAGAGGGAGCTGGGAAGTCCTTGCTTCAATTCTCACTTCAACCATGTACTCTCTAGACAGTACTAAGCAAACCACCACCCTTGCAGTCTCACTCCCCAGTCTTCAATATGGAAGAAACAAACACTGTCTTGCCACAGGGCTGCCATCATAGGACTGTGCAAAAAATGCACCTCCCCCAGTTCACCTTCCATTCCAGGGTGGATTTTTCCAATTTTCTGGGGAAATTCTTCAAAATATTCAGAAATATTGGTAGCAATGATGCAATGGTCCTCTATTTTTCTCATTTACTGTATGTTACTGCCACTGCCTAAAACACCAAAACAGCCACTCTCAGCAGCCACCATTACCCCAAAATTCCCTGGAATGGCATTACATCCAGGGAAGTGTGGGGGAAAATAGTGGCCACTAAGTGGTTACCCTTCAAAAGGAATCCCACCACCATAAGTAGTGGCACTAAACTACACCAAGTCCAAGTCAAGTTTATTGTAATTAGCAACCAGCCATTATACAGTTCAACACAGATGTGTTACATTCATTCATCCCCTTGGCCTTTGTGCGCAAGAGCAGGACCAGTACAAGAAATTTAGCAATTCTAAAAGTTACATATTTGTTAAAATCATTCAATAAAAAGCACAGCTTTTCAAGGGATGACTTTCCCTTTATCTGAACCAGCAAAGGAAGTTAAGATCAAGGGCAGCATTTGAATCCAATTCTTGATTACTTAAATCGTTAAACACCTCCCTAAAATGACTGTCCTTTTTGGTCATGGCAATATAGCTGTCAGTAACAGGGGCTGACCTCCCCTCCATCTTAGACACTGAGCCCAGAACTTTCTGGGTTTTTAAAATAACATTTGACAAATGGCCAATCCTATGTCCCTCCATTGTTCATTATAATAATTTCTCTTCTTTTGTTTAACTAATTTCTTATAGGATCTGCGTAGCTCATAAAAAGAAGGAAGAATTGTGATAATGCCACTATTCCGGTAGCATCTAAGTACTTTTGTCACCTGTATTTTCAACCTTTTACAATTCTCATCAAACCACTGATACTTCTTGGAGACAGAAACCTTTTTTTTTTTAAAGAGAGGTTTAAATAGATCTATCAATTGTAGGAATAGTGGTGTAGCTGAATTTTTATCAACAGCCTGAGCTACCCTTAATTTCATAAAAATTCCCCGAATACAGTCTTGATTCCAAATCAGAGTGGAATACAAAATTCCATTTAATTTGCCTATCTGTGGTCAAAGTTATTTGTTCACAATTTATCTGGAAGTAGGAGTTGGATGAAGGGGAATCAAACCATTGGAATGAGAACTTAAATGGTTGATGATCACTGGCCACTACGCATTCAACCATAAAAGATAGTATTGCAGGTCAAGAAAAGTGGGAGATCATAACATAATCCGCGATACTCACTCCCAAACAACTTACATAAGTAAATTCTCCCTGTGAGCTATCCACTTCAGATCTGTTAATAACCATGAGGTTCTGTCTAGTGACCATGGCAATAAAATCCAAGCCAGATCTCTTAACCTTTACATCCTTTGATTTCCTAGATCCCATATTGTGCCATATTTCCCTATAAAGTCCTGCTGCCTCAGCAATGGCATCATTATGAGAACCAATACATGCATTCAAGTCGCCAGCAACCACAAGAGGAACAGCAGGGCACTGGAATTCAAGGTCAGACAGAAAAAATTCCAATTCAGCCCATCAATCTACATTGAAGTATGATGAGGATCAGGGTGGTACATAAATGTTAACAAAAACATATGAACCCGAACTATCTTTAAACCAAGGATCTAGTTGTTTGAGAGGCAGAATTGAGACACAGAGGGAGATGGAAACTAAAATTGCTAAACCCCCTCTTGGTCTACCACCTTTGGGGTGATAGGATGCTGGTAAAGAATAGGCTTCATAGCACTACACAGCCAGGTTTCTTAGAAAAGCAATATTTGAAAGTTGTTAATATAGCTTACAAATTTGTTATCTTCCAATTTGTTCCTCCAGCCAGCCAAGTTCCAAGAGGGCAGCAAAGTACATTCTTCCCTTGTGCCTTCAGATGTCATTGTTCAGTCAAAATCTCAATCTCATCGCCTCTCTTCTCCCCAGCACAGCTCCATTTTGGGAAGGGATGAAGATAGGGTTCTGCTGATGAATTTCAGCAGTAACACATATGTTTCTTCAGTTACCCAACTCATAAGGTTCTAGTTTCCTCATTGCCAGCTAGTTTGCAGAGATCTGAGATGCATGGTTTGGGATAGGGCAGATCGTTCTTTTATTAGTTGTAGAAGTACTTTGAGCTAAGTCTCTTTCATGATTGTATGAAATATGAGCTTTGTTGGAGTTCCCTATCAATGATGATAAGTACTTATGTGGATTCCTAAGGCAAATGAGCATCTCTCGTAAAGATGTTAATCTATCAATTGTCTCTTCCTGTGACTGGACTGAAGGGCAGAGAAGGGACCCAGAAAGTCTTTTTCTTCTGAAACAAGATGGGCTCTAGCCTTATCAGTATGGGATGATTGCTGCATTGGGCTTAATGGCATGAAATTATTATGCTGGTCATTCATATGCAAATCATCCAGAGTAAGAGCCGATCTACACTCTAGCTTTGTAACGTTTTATAAGGGTTACGAAAACTCTTTGGGCCACATGATGCACTCCCTTGAACGTTGTATACCCGAGGTTTTTTAAAACTCATTTCAGCTATATACAACGGTTTTTACTTTTAATAAATTGTTTTAAGTAAAATAATGTGTCCTTCCTTACCATTTGTGATTCATGGGGGCAGTGCTTGAGTTACGGAGACAGAAGTAGGCAGGTCAAGCAGCCTGCAAAATGAAAACTAAAGAAGAAAAGTCAAAGAATTAACCCTGTAATACACCATTGAACACTTTGAGGACGGAGGAAGCAGTCACTATGAAACGTAAGTACTGCTCAGTGTGTCCTACCACGTAATGAAACAACTTTAAAAAACCACATTTTTAAACAGAATATAAGTCGTTTTACGGGCAATGTGGATAGGCTCCTTGGCAGAATTGGCAGAATTCATCTTTTGGTTAGTTCAAATTTGCAAATCGACCACAGCACTTGCACTTGCAGCTGTAGAAGCCATGGGAGCTCTTTATCTTTCCTCCTCTGTGGTTTCTCAATCCTCTGTGTTTGTACAACACCTCTCTCATTGTTCATTCCAGGCATTCTGGGTATTCAAAGTAATTAATATCTGTCTTTAGTTATATTTTCACATGCTGGCCACAAATACTTTGTGGGGGGGGGGGACTTTGGGAAAAATAAATAAAAAAGCACCACCACCACCACCACCACCACCACGACTGCCACAGCCCTACTGTAATCCCCTCCCCTGAATTTGTTTGAAGAATTTTGGGCCTCCTCCAGAGCAGCCAGAATCCTCCTTCCTGTTTTGAGCCCAAAGTTATCTTTTGGTTCAGCTTTATCAGGACTACTAATGCATGCAAAGCACTCTGAAAATTCTAAAAATGCTATATGGCACGAGCAAAGAATATTCTAAAAATGCTCATCATCATCATCATCATGTCTAAAATGTACAAGCTGCTGTTCAATCTGAAAGAAGTGACACAAAAGGAAAAAGAGATAGGGAACAAATTATTATTATTATTATTATTATATTATTATTATTATTATTATTACCAAAGGAATTAATGTGGATTGGGGAAATGACATGTCCATTATTTCCATGCCATTATTACTGATGCTGAAGGAGTCATAACAGTGGTATAGGAAAGATAATTATTTTCAAGATCCTCTTTACGAGTACTGCTGGTATGACTTGATACTACTAGACCATATAGAAGCAGGACTCCCATGCCATTGCTGTTACATATGAATATGTAACTGAGTGAAATCCACCTAGAGCCTATGGTTGCAATGAGCAATTGACTTATACTTGGGACTTTCTTTAAAGACTTCTGAGAAACCTCAGTTATGAAATATGGTTTCTAGGCAACTAATCAGGAATGGCCACGGAGAATTATTTCAGCGGTTTTTCAACAACTGCATTGGCTGCTGGTCCTTTGACAAACACAATTCAAGGTGATGGTGATGACCATTCAAACCCTAATCAGCTTTGGACTTGAGGGCCTCAAAGACCACCTTCTATCACACAAGCCTGGCCAGACATTATGTTCCATCAGCAGAGGTTGGCGGTAGTGAAGAGGATATTTTTAATTATGGCACCCTGGAAAACTGGTCTGGCACCAATCTGATGTCTATCCAGTTCTACGCAAATAGAAATTTCCCAGGCTTTCCAGTACATTACTGGTTTTAATTAATTTTGAATTGGTTCTGCTCAGTGCTATGACTCTTGTTACTCCATGTGGTTTTAATTCTTGAGCTTTATTTGCTGTTTTATTATTTTGATTATGTGAGCTGCTCTCGGCATTCTTAAAACTGGAATGTGGCATGACACACACATATCAAAAGCAAATCTATAACAATGTCAGAAATATGATGGCATGAACAGGATTGACTAAAATCTGAAAGGGCACATCAATTTCCTGGTGTACTCCACTGCTGTGGGTTAGAAAAACAGAATTCAAGGTGAACCTTTTCCTTGGAGGTTTTGCCATGTTTAAAGTGCAATCATATGCATTCCTACTCAGAAGTACATCCCACTGAGTTAAATGAGGTTTATTCCCAAACAAGTGTATAAGATTTCAGCCTTGTTACCCAAGTTAAGCTGAAGTAGTTGGATATAAAAAGTTTAGGCTGCAGTGCTATGAATGTTTAGACAGAAATAAGTCCCACAACTCTGGTTGGGGATGCTGGGAGCTGTAGGGTCTAAACATGCATAGGATTACACCTTTAATCTCATTGGAGGCCTAATACACTGTCTTAAATGTAAGTGCTTGAATTAAATTTTTAAGGTGGCTTGTTGAAAGACTACACCAATAACAGTATTTAGTCACTAGAGGGAGGTAGTTCTATGTAGGCCCACATCTTTTTTTCCCAAAACCATTTTTGTTTTTTTTTGGTTTTCAGCTGTTTCCTGTATGCATTGAACTATGAGAGCTCTGAAGGTTGATTAATGCACAAATTGCTTTCTTCCAGGCCTCCCTGTGTACAAAGGCAAGTGAACTTTTCTCCAAATGAGCTAAAACTGCTTAGCAGAAAAAGAAAGGTGGGAGGGGAGAAGAAGCTGATTCTATATCAAATGTAGGTTTGTTTCTGATGCACTCTGGTTGGAACAGAAAGCTATACTTTTTGAGTCTCATCGTTTCCCTACAGCAAGATTTGTACTCAGTGCTGAGTAGTTGCTATAAATAATGAGACAAAAAAAATCAGTAAATAATAATAAAAAATGTAGAAAAGCATCAGCTGGCAAAATAGCAAAAGTCTGATGCTATTGTAGCCCAATGATAGCTGTACTCTGTCTTGACCAGTGAAAGACCTTGTTTTCATAGACATATACCTCCGAAACTCAGGTTTTTCTGTACTGTGACTTTTCTCTTCAGCTCTTCTTGATAGGAGGAGAATCAGAGAATGGATGTCTTCCTTTCCTTTCCAACCAGGCATTGGGATCCTGCAATCATCAACAGCAGGTCTCTCAGGAAAAGCTGCCAGGTCCTTTATCGTGGGACAAAACATGGTAATTTAGAGGGATTTAAAGGAACACTACAGAGCCAACAGAAATCTGAGAGTCCCTTTCATCAGCCTTAGCTATGAACTTTGGAGAAAGCCAGAAGTAAGCCATTGCTTCTTTTCCTCAGCTACATGCCTCTCCTCTTGCAATGTGAGCATAATAATATCAACCTACCCACCATACACAGTTGCTGTAGGAATTTCTAAAATAATATATGTAAATTGACTTGAACATTCAAAAATAGTAAATTAAGATAATAAGCAGTAGGGCTGTGCAGGAACCCCCAGATCTGCTTTGGAGGCCCATTCGGAGCTTCTGAATTAGCCCCAACCTGCATACAGTCCGATCAGCTTTGGTTCGGGATTTGGATTTGGACCCGAGGTGTTGCACAGCCCTAATAAGCATTATTATTGGTCACTGGTAATTTTTTACACACACAGAGCCATTCGCCATCTGGTACCCCACACAAACTGGCAGATGATATCTGTTCCTACCACAACACCCACAACAAAACCAAAACAGACTCTTCCCTCCTATCTGGAGTTCTATGGTCCAGCTGGGGCGGCATTCAGCAATTCCTAACCCATAACCATCCTATAGTCCTTGCTTTCCCCTCCCTTTATATAACAACTGCTGAAGCAACTGACCCTACATTTGTCTCTGACACAACCATTCCCCGTGCCTCTATTTGATTTCTCAAGTAGGCCTCTGTCTCAGGGCTCTGCCATCCATCGGCTGAAACCGTTTCCTCTTCATGTTCTTCCTTCTGATTCTCCCCACCATCAAGTAAGCATTCACACCATTTTAGTTGGGCACCCGGAGTTCAAGATCTACACCTTGAACTTGAAGTGTCACCTTAATAAAAACACAACATTTTAGAAATCCCTAATTCTTGGCTTCCCACCCACACCCCACAGCTGTGATTCTGCCCACAACCGAAACACTTCTATGGAGATGTCTTCCTGGCTTGAGTTGTGGACATGGTATGGACAGTAGCTTTTGACAGGAAGATTGATTGATTGATTCTTTGTTTAATGTCTTTATATCCTGCCCAATATCCAAGGTTCTCTGAGTGGTTTACAATAAAAGTTAAAAAGAAGTAAAATATAAACACGAAGTGTAAAATGAGGGGGGGACAACAACAGCATACAATTAAATACAAAACCAACAATAGGAGATGATGTCTGTCTCCTGGGGCAGCTCTTATCTGCCAGGACCCAACATGGAGCTATTTTAGGCTGACCAGATAAAATCCAGGTCAGGGCTCCTGTAACTTTAACAGTTGTAGAGAAAAGGGAATTTCAGCCAGTGTCATTTGTATGCAATTAGTTCCTGGTGAAATTCCCTCTTCATCACAACAGTTAAAGGTGCAGGCACTATACTAGAGTGACCATATACAAAAGAAGGCAGGGCCCTTGCACCTTTAACTGTTGTGATGAAGAGGAATATCACCAGGAACTAACTGCATACAAATGACACTGGCTGAAATTCCCTTTTCTCTACAACTGTTAAAGTTACAGGAACCCTGACCTGGATTTTATCTGGTCACCCTAGCCTAAGAGCAACAGAGGAAGTCAGCCGGGACATCATTTAGGCAGGTGATTCCCCCACTTACCATCTCTCTCAGGCCTTGCTCTAGACTGCTCTGGGTGTTTTTCTTGTTGTTTTTGCTGCTTTTTGTTGTGAGGGAAACCACCATCCTTAGCAGAGCTGATAAAAGAGGGGGGGAACTCTCCCAGGCTGTTTGGCAACCTGAATCAGCTGTGTCTTTCTCCTGGAACAGCTCTTATCCATCAGGAGCCAATATGGGGTGGCGGTGATGACACCAAAGGGGGAGATGCCAAAGGGGTTCATCTCTTTGGGGGGAGCTGCTTTGGGGGAATGCAAATGCAAGGGCCATCCCCTCCCCAAACATGAGGTTGATTGGCTTTTACAGTTCTTGTGTGAGGGGATTGGTTTTGCTCTTTGAAATCTGCTCATATGCCTGGGAGAGAGGATATGGGGCCAAGTGGGGAGCCGTGAGGAGTGCTCAATCAGTGTGGTTATGGGTAAAGAGGCAGTTAAACAAGCAGGATGCAATGGAGAAGAGGAAGTCCAAGGGGGTCTTGTCAATGGGCCCCTGCTGGATGTGGACTCTCGGCAGGTGCCCAACCATGCCTATCCTTGACAACAGTCCTGGCTGAACTGTTCAGATGTCACTCCTAAACTGCAATGAATATGTACAGATTTGGCCTGAAATAGAGCTCCGACCAATCTGCCCACTTCCAGAATTTAGCATTTCTGCATGTTTCAGAGCTTGCCTCCAGAAGCACTGAATTGCCATTCCTCAAACAGTAGGGGCTACTTGTGGACTGAAAGTGGATGGACAGTGTTGGATCCTGCCCGTTGAGCCTCATCCTGTTGCATTCTGTGAAAAAGGAATTGAAGCAAAATACTGAGTTCAAAAAGGTGGTTTTGTGTCTTGGGGCTCAGATCCTATTATCATTCTCATTATATTTATATCCTGCCTTTTCCCCACTACTAGTACTCAAGGTGATTTGCAGGATTAAAACACCTACTTCTCCCTTGTACTTAGGCTCTCAGGCAAGTTACGTTTTTCTTCTGGGAAATGGGTGTTTTGTGATTGGCCACACCCACCATGGCAGCTCTTTTCTGAGAGCACCAATGACACTCCCTCAAAATTTCAAATGTGCCTACAAACTCAAAAAGCTCAGGTCCCCCTGCTTTAGACGAAGTGCCATCCCCCTCAGCTGTGCAACACAGAATCAGCCATTCAGCCTAATCTGGACTCCCAGATGTGTGTACATTAGTCTTTCTGGATGCTCATCAGTTGTACACGTTTTACATATTTGCAGAAGGGAAACACCAGGTTACCTGTGGCAAAAAAAAGTATGGCGCATGGAGCTGCTCTAACATGTATGTAATTGTTACTTGATATGGAATACCAGGGAAATCTGTTATATCAAACAGAGAATATGATTAACTTTCTTGGTCTGAAATATTATGGTCCTCAAATCTAATTGCCATGGACCTTTGAGATCTGAATGTAATTAGTAGCTATTTTTTGTTTTGTCCCCAGGCAGAGTAATGTCTTAGATGACCTCCCCCCTTCTCCTGACACGCTAGACAATGATACATGGTATTGATCTCACTGAAGTACAGATTCATGCTGGAATATTGATAGCCAATTACCCTGTACCAGTACAGAAATATTTTTGGAAAGTGCAAGTTCTTGTTGAGAAAGTTGATTAATTATTCATTCTGCTCTGTGTCCATCTTAGCACTGAGGTTGTGATGTGTTTATTGATATGTTCTCAAGACACAGTGTAGTATGAATAACCAGACTGACTTATCAATGCAAGATGTGCTGTTCCTGTTTTGAAAAATTTAAATTACTTATAATGGGACAAAATGTTCCAAAATTACTGCCATTAATTAGTATGGATGCCCGCCCAAAGACTCAGGTTCTGTTCAGAGGGGTGTCAGGGTGTTGTTGATAGATAGTGTGGCTGTTCCAATCACATTTCTTTGTGGTCCCTTCAGCCACTTTCATTTGTGGAGTTTCCTGATTTACCAAAGGCAATTTGGTTCTGGCCAACATTGTACAATCGAGCCAGCCTAGCCAACAAGTGACCAAAAGTTGAAATCAGCACACCAACCTGAAGTGATAATCCACCAGAGGATCAATAACCTTTGTTTTGTACAAGAACAGGAGATTGCTAAGTATCTGGCAGAAAGAGTACATGGGCTGGTGTCCTGCATTTAGCTTGATGGGGCTTGCAGACCTACAGTCATAAGTTATATGACAAACCTCAATCCCACTGATTCTATCAGTCTACTCTAAATGTGATTAAATCTGGATCCAACCCCTGATAAAAAGAAACACGTAAAGATGGTCCTAGTACCACTTGTGACTTCCTTCAATCCTTCCACAAGCCTTCTAACATGTGAGCAGGGAGTTCATAGCTCTCAACTAAAGCCCCTCTGAGGATCGCAAAGGCATGTCTTGCCATTTTAGAGATTACAGATGTGGCCACAACTGATGATTACAGTTGTAGCCACAACTGGCATTGTCTTTGTTATACAGAGAATTAGTGCCCTTTTCAGTTCCTCTGGATTAATTCTTTCTGGCAGAGTGTCCAAATGTATGACAGGCAGAAATTTGACAGGTACAGTGTCTTTCTCACAGTATCTTTGTGCTGAGGGGGGAAAAGACCCATTTATTGAATGTCCATCTGTCACATGGCTACTAAAGCACAAAGTCTATGGCAATCCTACAAGAAGGATGTGCCTGGGTGTGTGGCTAAAGCAACCCTCAGGTTCCCTGCTTGTATAAATATTGTTGATTCAGCATTAAACCCTGATTCAGCAGCCTCAAGCATCCTGTAAATAAGGTCTGGGTTTCCATTCCAAGTAGATTATTCTTGTGTAAGGAAGGATGCTTGCCTAGATGTAGGGCTTCACTTGTTTGCTTTTGTTTTTAACCTAGATGAAGATATTTAGCATTTATTGTGGCCAGATTCTGTTCAGCTTGATCAGCCATGTAACCTTTTTAACTTAAAGTCAAACCATAGATCTTTTCAGTTTTCTGAAAATCAATTTGATTTCAATATTTCATTCCTCTAGATACCTTGTTTTGGTTGCAATTTTAGGTGATTCTCTCAGGTTTCAGTGCACCTGGGCATTGCTTCCCTGAGGTTTTAAAGAAACAGCCATCAACAATTGTGAAGTCTTTTTAAAAATGTGTCTGCTCCTTAAATTAGGCTAAGTGTATTTCCCCCTTCTGTTGGTTGATTGTATTTTCAGTTATCCTATTTGTTCTCAGTTTTAGCTGCATTTTTATTTAGTTTTTGAATTTCACTTGTATAACTGATAGTTTGTATTTTATAATAAGCTACTTTGGGGTCCTTTTTCGGGCCAAAAAGCAAGGTATAAATACCCTTATAAATAAAGAAAATGAGTAAGTAATTATTTCTTCATTTTGTTCTCATGATGTTTTTATGACAATGAAAACTACTTGTTGAATTCTGTACAACTGTGTAGCTTCTGTGAAGCCTATGTAAGAAAAAAGATACAATGACCCCAATAATATATAAGCAAAATTGTCGAAACCTCACACATTCCAGTGAGGGTTATCAAGTTGCAATCCAGAAAACAAACACATAACTGTACCGATAAAGCATGGGATTAAATTATGCTGACCATATGAAAAGGAGTACAGGGCTAATGTAACTTTAACAGTTGTAGAGAAAAAGGAATGTCAGCCAGTGTCATTTATATGCAATTAGTTCCTGGTGAAATTCCCTCTTCATCACAACAGTTAAAGTTGCAGGCACTATACTAGAGTGACCATATACAAATGAAGGCA
This sequence comes from Anniella stebbinsi, assembly GCA_029215795.1. Taxonomy (NCBI): domain Eukaryota; kingdom Metazoa; phylum Chordata; class Lepidosauria; order Squamata; family Anniellidae; genus Anniella; species Anniella stebbinsi. Next base: position 197,340,840 of record JARDYH010000003.1, read on the forward strand.
GGGCCCCTGCACTTTTAACTGTTGTGATGAAGAGGGAATTTCACCAGGAACTAATTGCATACAAATGACACTGGCTGAAATTCCCTTTTCTCTACAACAGTTAAAGTTACATGAGTCCTGTCCTCCTTTTCATATGGTCAGCCTAGATGAAATACCTTTGGCTACTCCTGTCAATTCCTTTGTTCTCACCTCCTCCCTGCCTGCAAGGAGGAAAACATAAGGGTCGTGCTTGCTATTGCAAATAAAGGTAGAAGACGGCAAATGAAATGACTGAAAAGATGAAGGGTGGGAGCAGCTACAGATAGAGTGTGGTGTAGTGGTTAGGACTGGGTAGACCTAGAGCCAATCTACACGCTAGGTTTTTAACGTTTTATAAGAGTTATGAAAACTCTTTGGGCCACATGATGCACTCCCTTTGAGGTTTTTTTGAAACTCACTTCAGTTATATACAATGGTTTCACTTTTAATAAATCGTTTTAAGTAAAATAATGTGTCCTTCCTTACCGTTTGTGATTCATGGGGGCAGTGCTTCGTTTACTGGTGCCCAAATGCTTAGCAGTTGATTGGTGGGGAAGAAAGAGGAAGTGGGCGAGTGAACTACAACACCCACAATTCTTAGCCCTATACTCGCTAGGGAATGACAGAGGAACAAAGGAGGAAGTGGGTGACTGAACTACAACACCCACAATGCCTTGCCCTAAACTCATTGTAAAAACGAAAGAGAAAGAGACAGGGCAGAAGAGTGTGTGACCGCATACACCGCTTTGAAGACTGAAGAAGTTTTCTCCTGTAATGTGAGTACTCAGTAATGTGGCCTAAGACGTTTTAGAATGCACCTATTTGGAATGTTTTAAAATACTATTTAAAACATTCCAAAGGACTGTGTAGATAGACTCCTAGGTTGAAATCCCTGTTCATTCATGAATTTCAGTTGGTGAGATTCAACTTGGCAGCCTAACCTCTTCTCGAGGTTGTGAGGATAAAATAGGCAGGATGGAAGGAAGGGTAGGATCAAAATGTGATAGATTAGATGAGAGAGAGAGAAAGAGAGAGGAAGGAAGATGGATGGATGGATAGAGCACCTGCTCTCTTGGTGCTGCTCTTTGACTTTAAAAAGTCTTGTCTCTATTCCCATATGGAAGTGACAAGACAATGTTATTTATGGTCAGATTCTTATTTGTTCTTAATTTATTAAGCAGATACACAACCAAAGACAGATTCTGGGGCTGTGCACCTCTCATGAAAATGTTGCCTTTTAATCTCAAATTGATTTAGCAGTGAATGGCTTATGCCCCTTACATCTGAAACATAATGACTTCATTACATGATTAAACAATGTTGGAAAGAGCTCGTTTTTATTTCAACATGAGCATCATTTCTAAAGATTGGTCTGACATCTAGTGGTTGGTGAAAAAATACAGTTTTCTTAGCCCATAATAAAGCTTGTTTTGAAATGTAGCAGGGAGAGCCATGTAAGTTGGTAGCACCTTTACAAGGAATGCCCTTAGCACCCCTTTAGTTCCTGTTTGGCACAGGAATGTTGTGTGGTGCACAATTTGATCCTATTAATTTGACATTTTATTTTTCCATGACACATATTTTTATACTGATTTGAACAGAGCAGAAAACAAACGAACAGGGACTCATGTATGCTTGGCCCTTATGTTTGCTTATTGGTCTGTTTGACTGGCCCTGCTCCAACTTCATATGCAGAAATTAAGCAAATAACACTTTTTCTTTTCCTGGCATGGGAATAAGTGGTGGGAAAAGCATTCCCTGGTTGATATCAGTGTGCTAGCGTGCTATTAAAAAGTGACAACCCTAGAGGCACTGCCTAGGGTCAGTGCCAGTGTCTGGTTTTGGGAAGCCCTTCGGTAAGACACCCTCAATGCTCCCCCTTACTCAGTCAGTGCCATTCCTCCCACACTGCCACTGTTGTGAGCTGCAGCTCCTCTGCTTCCTCCTCTTTCCTGCTTCCTCAAAGAGCCAATGACCAAGCAGGCAGTCACAGCTACCATTACACCTTCTCACCATTGTGGTTTGTTTGCTTGCTCAATCCTTCTGAGCCAGAGCAAGAGGTGAGTAAACAAGCAGGTTGCAATGCTGAAGAGGATAAGCTGGTTGAGGGGACTTTTGCCAGTTGGACCCCTGCAAAGCTGTGGGCCCTTGGTAGCCCAAGCATGCTGACCTTTGACATGGCCCTGCCTAGGGCAGATGGTTAAGAATGGTGTTTTGCAGGAATAATTCATTAGAAATACTTTAACAGTTTGGAGTACATGAAGCCTATCCCACAGTCAACCATCAGCCTTTTCTTAGCTGGAGTACAGAGGTCATGATATCCAGACATAAACACAACTATAAATTTCTTGAGGAAACATTGATTGGGATGGGGATAGAAGTGAACACATAAATATTGTGGGACATAAAACAGGTTAATGGGAGATACAGAATGGCCTGGAACAAATCAAAGATAATCAGACAACGGAAAAAGAGTGAAAAGAATTAAAGAGAGTGGGAGAAGAAAGATCAATGACAGCACAAAAATAAATGGCAGAGAGGGGGACTGATGAGACTGGGAAAACTGGGATCTCTTGCCCTCTTGCTTTTCTTCCAAAACCAAGATTAGCAAAGGATTTACTTCCCCAGGCAAAATTAGTTATTCTCGTGTTGAGGGAAAAAAACGAGAGTCCAAGATGGCTTTCAGACATTGCTCAGAGGGAGAGCCAGTATGAGCAACTTGCGTTTCACCTTTTCCTTTGCCCTGTGTAAGAGGCTCAGCATCTGGGAGTGTGTTTTCCCATTCCTCCCAACCCTTTTCTGCTGCTATACAAACACAGCTCCTCTCTGCTGCTGATCCGTATGCTTGACATCCAGCAGAGAAGAGGACGGAATCCCTACACTTTGATCACCTTTCTCCCTCCAACCCTCTTGGCTTCCCATCCTCCACACTTTCTCTGTGGATAGATTGGATAGTTAGCTAGCTAGCTAGCTAGATGATAGATAGAACTGTGCCCATATTGTTGTTGTTTTCAGAGCGATATTTGGGAAGCCTAGAGCCAAAAATAAAAACCCTATAAACCATTCCCCCTTACATGCTGAATTCAAAACCAGTGAGGAATCTTTCCCATTGAGTCCACAGAGATTTGACTGGCTGTAGGTACTGGGCTGAGCTTACCAACAATATGCTTTTTGAGCCCGTCAGTTTCCTATTCTCTCTCTTACATGCTCAATTTTCCCTCTTCGCTGCTCCTGTGATTGCTTTCCTTCAGTCCCTTCTCTCCGCTCACAAGCAGGCCCCTGCCTTTCTAATTTCTCCCGAGATGATATCAGCAGGGATGATCAGCAGCTGAGTTCCTTTCATTAATGCTGATGCAGGCGGACTGGCAGACTAAAGCTCCCTGCAGAACCCCCTGGGTCAATTTTTTTCCCCTTCTAAAAGGACAGATAGAAAAGACAAGCTGACAGATAGAAAAGTTGACTGCTCTCGATGATCGTTTCTTTTGTTGCTTTCAACTGAGAGCAATGTAGGGGAAATCGCTGGTGAATTGGAGCTTTCTGGGTTTTGCCAAAATTGTGACGCCTGGCTTTACAGGCCCTTGTTTCTCGCCTACAAGGCCCAGCAGGTCCGAACGTCAAAAACAAATTATCTTATTTATTTATTTTCCAATTTATCTTATTTGTCCTCCTTTCTCATATCAGCAGCTCTTTCTGTTTCTGGGCTTTATACTGTCGAAATACTGGGTACACATAAATAATGGAAAGCACAACATCACTGCCCTGGGAGATTGACCCAGTGTGTGGCTCTGGTGAAAAAGGAAAATTCCACGCTGGGGATCACTAAGAATTGAAAACTACCAGTATCAAACTGGGGTGAAACCACGCGTGGAATACTTAATACAGTTCTCATCACTGCACCTCAAAAAGGGTACTGTAGTGCTGAGAAAGGGGCAGAAAGGGGCATCCAAAATGATCAAGGGGCTGGAGCAACTCCTCTATGTGGAAAAGGTTACATCCTTTGGGATTCTTTAACTTAAAAAAGTAAGTAAGGGTATGGTTTGAATAAAACAAATAGAGAGGCATTTTCTCTTCTCTCATAATATTAGAACCCAGGGTCATCCAATGATCAGTGCTGAGAAATTCAGGACAGACAAAAGGAAGAACTTCTTCATACAGTGCGTAAGTAAACTATGGAATTTGCTACCACATGGTACAGCAATGATCACCAACTTGGATGGCTTTAAAAGGGGATTTGACAGATTCACGGAAGATAAGGTAATCAATGGTGACGCGTTGTCATGGAGACTACACATTGCCATCAGTATCAGAGGCAGTATGCCTCTCACTGCCAGTTGCTAAGGAACATGCGCAGGAGGGTGCTGTTGCATTCATCTCCACAGTCTGGTTAGCCACTATGGGAACAGGATGCTGGACTAGAGAGGCCTTTGGTCTGATCCAGCATGGCTCGTCTGACATTTTTATGACATCCAGTAGAAGCTGCTGAGGCATGCGCTGCTGCCCCTTTAGGAGCCTTTCTTGCAATTTGGGTTGTCTGATAACACCTGAGAGATCCTGCCTGTCCCTTCAGAAGTTCATTGGTGAGGCAAGAGAGAGGTAACGTGCCTCCTCCAGATGTGGGCTATATACCCTACTGAGTTAAATGGAACTTCTCCCAGGTTAGTGTGTGGGGGATGGCCACTATTATCCTATACACACATACCTGGGAGTAAGCCCAAGTGAATGTAATAGGACGTACTTCTAACTAGACATGCAAAGGATTACACTGTTAGAAGAGTGGTATTTTTTTAGTATCAGGCAAGATACAGAATTTGTTAAATGAACCAGTAAACAACATTCAAAAGTGACTTATTCTAGGTTATCTGGTGCTCCTGGCACCCAAATGAAAATACCCCCTTTTTCTACCCACAGCCATGTGGATTTCCTGCTCAGGTCAAAGTGTGAGAGGCGGAAATGTTGGTAGAGCCGTCAGGGCTGGATTCTTGAACAAATATTGCCCTCAAACTGCTTGCACCGCATACAGGCAGCTGAGCTACAGATCATTTCTGCCTGACGATCCATTGTTTTTGCCTTGTCATAAACAAATGCCATGTTCCTGCAGGAAAATCAGCCCTCATTGTTTTCATTCTGAAATATACATAGAGTGTGGTGGGGTTTACCCCGCTCTCTTTTCTTTCTTGCTAATAAGCCTAGAGGAAAGCTTGGCTCAGACAAGCTAAGGATTGTCTTAAGGACTGTTCGTTTTGGCAAAAAGCTTTGCAGATCCTCTGGGGAGAATCATAAGCGTAAACCTGCCTGCTAGCTCATAAATTATCCAGCTGCTCCTGTTCTGATTATTCTGCTATTTATATGGATATTTATAATGACAGCTACCTGTGATGTGGGTTGCACCACACAACTCTTTCATATACAGGGCTGACATGTTTATTTGTCAACTGATGGGCACTATGCAAATGTTGTAAATAAATCGATAATAAATGAATAAAATATACATTATGAACAGGCTTACCTCAGTCTTGTGGTTGGGAAGAGGCATTATGAAAAGCCATCTTATTCTTCAGTGAAACAGAACCCAATGCTCTGCATGTTTCTAGCACTTCATTTTTTTTCTCATTTCAGTGGCTTCTCTCTTCTTCCTCTTCTTCTTCCTCTTCTTTTCTTGAATGGGTGACAGACTGTATAGCCAGTGCTGGATCAACTGTCCAAGAAGAGAAAGTGACTGCCAGGTGTGGCACAATTGCAATGGCACCCACAATGCCCAGTTCAGCTCATGGGTCAATGCTCTTTCACTGAGCTCACCACACAAACTGAGAGGGTGCCACAAACTCCGCTGTGATAGAACCAAACTTCTTAGAGTGCTTCTCAGTTATGAGGAGATGCCCTTGAACAACTGCTGCACGATGTTACTCCAACTAGAGTGGGCAAAAAAAAATCCTTGGGTCAGCATTGGCTGTGTGTGTGTGTGCGTGTGCATTTCATGGTAGTGCATGGTCGTGAAATCAGTTCTACAGTTTGAGTGTTTCTAGGTTTTATGAATCCAAACAACTGTCACTGACAAAGTTCCTAAAGAAATCATCTCGATCCCCAGATCTAAAGTAGCTGTGGTCTTTTCTTACAGGAAAAAGTCTCCACAGATGACCTTACATCTTCTCCAAGCAACCTGTTATACATCACATCTTCCTCCTATTAGCATAAATCCCCATAAGATAACAAGGAATATATTCTAACTGAAGAGCCATGCATTCCTGGTGCCTCCCACATGGAGCCCATTGGTGCCTGTGTGTCTCTTCTCATGCTTGCCATGCTCCTTACCCCCTTCTGATATTTGTTTAATTTTTAAAGGTTTTAAAAAGTATATGGTTTGTTATTTATTTGCAAGATTTATATACCACTTCTTATTTTAATAAATCCCTCTTTTAGAAAAAGGAAACAAAAAATACACACCAGTATCATATTTGAGGTTGATTCAAAGATCGCGGTTGGGGGAAAGTCAAAGTACATGGATACATTTTCACGTTTGTGTTAAAGGCCTGACATACTTCAGAGGGAAGATCATTCCACAGAGGAGGAGCCACAGGACTGAGAAGGCTCATCTCCATGTCACTGCCAAATGGAAAGCTGTAGCCACGGCATGGCCAACAAACGCTCCACTGAAAGTTAATTTAATTTAATTTTTTTAAAACTGGGAGACTGGCATGCTGCAAAGCAAAGTCTGGGTCATCTGTACTTCCAAGAATGCTTCTGAGCCCCACATCCTTGAGTCTCAACACTTTGACTTCTGGGAAGAATTCCAGAGCAGAAAGTATGGGTCAAAATAATGGTTTTATGTTTTGGAGCTCAGACCCCACTTTTGCCTTGAGCAAGGCTGAGTTGAAAAGGCCATGTACATATGAACGCTTGAGATCACTTTGTTAAATATAGTTGCTATAAGTACAGCGTACATAAGGAAAACAAACCTATTTATGGGAAACCCCAATGCCGTTCTTCATTGCAACTGATGGGAGACATTTTCAAATGACTCAGCGTTTTGTCGGTTCACAATGAAGCTGCTCTCCGCAATAAAGAGTTCCCATCAGTGCTCCTTAGCGAGTGAGTGCGATACTCAAACCACTTTCCCAAGTGTAATGCTACTGACGTCAATGAGGCTTCAAAGTTGCATGGCATTTGGGAATACTAACCTTTTGTCTGCCCCAACTTTGCGAAGCATCATTATCTAGAGATGTATAGGATGTGTAAAAATATGAGCTCATTTGTTAAGGTCCAAGATGAAGCTATTAGAAGTTCCTTGTAAATACCAATTTATTTTATACAATCACATATTGATTGCCGCATAAGGGCTACAGAGCTGTACTTTCAAAAAGAAAACAACACCTCTTCTTTTGAACTGCCTCACACATGCACTATAAATGAATTCTTAATTTTTTTCTCTCTTCATCCTCTTTGACCTCTGATGAATATTTTCCCCTTCTGAATGGGAAAATTGAAAAGTTATTTGGATGCTGCTGCTGTTTATTTCTGTAATAAAATATTGTAAACAACTGATGAATAAAAATTAACCAGTAAACAAAACCTTACGGCCCTAATCCGGAAAGCATTAGTCTTACTTAAGTACAACTGAAACGATGGGACATAATTGGTCACGACTAACTCCTTTTGTGGGTAGATATTAGTATGTTTCTTTTGCACACTAGAGGCATTTAAGAGGCAGCTGGACAACCATCTGTCAGGCATACTTTAAGGTGGATTCCTGCACTGAGCAGGGGGTTGGACTCGATGGCCTTATAGGCCCCTTCCAACTCTACTATTCTATGATTCTATGAAAAGGATTGCTTCTAGCCAGATCTTATATAAGCTTAGACAAAAAAAAAAACCCTATAGTCCCCAGCATGGCCCAGCCATCCATACTGGTTGGAGAATGTTGGGAGTTGTAGGACATTTTTTTTGGTCTAAACCAATGGAGGCTGTTGGCTCTGATGTCAATGGGGTGGTGGATCTGCTCCAGGTTTCAGTCAGAATTAGTCAGAACTCTAAAGGAGATACCTAAGGTACTCCACGATCTTGGATAGCTCCTTTAGAGTTCTGACTGAAACCTGGAGAGAATTTACCGCCCTGCTGGATAGATAGAAACACAATAGACCACTGTGACTCTGCCTCCCCACCCTTAGGTCTTGTCTGCTGCAACATGGAGAACCCAGAAGGGCAAAGCGGGGTGGGGGGGGGGATACTCCAACCAGGTCTCATCCAACCAGGTCTCCATGGTACAAGCCAGGTTGGCAGACTCATCCAGAATCAAGCCCTGGATGACTGTTGTTTCCCATCCACTCCCCTGCCATTCAGCAGTACCTTCAACCCTGGGGGATAAATACAAAAAGCACGCAATCCTGGGAGCTAGATGTGGGTGAGAACCACATATGCAGCATCTGTTTGTACACATGACTCCCAATCCAACAAGGATGCATATGCGGAAGCTTGCATCAACATACTCATTGCTGTTAGAGGTTGGTGCACAGCTTCGTGCTTGATCTGAAATCTATCTGGCCTCTTCAACACTCTATTCAAACAGTCAGAAAGCCCTCAATTTTTTCATTATCCTGGTGTTATCTTCAGAAAGAGCCATAGGAAGAGTTGGGAAAGGAACAAAGGAAGCGGCCTTATATGAGTCAGATCACTGGTCCTTCTAGCTCAGTATTGTCTACATTGACTGGCAATAATTTTTCCAGCCCAACCTGGATATGCCAGAGATTGAACCTGGGACCTTCTGCATGCAAAGCAGGTGCTCTACGCTTTATGTATTCAAAGTATATCCTTGGTAGGCTTCTCCCATCTTCAAGGAAGCTCTCTGCTGCTTGGTACCCCATCCCTGCCCACCAAGGTGAGCTACCTGCCCACCAAGCTAGATGTGGCTGGGAATCACATATGCAACATCTGCTTACCTACCTGGGTTTCGATCCAACAGGACTGTGTATGCCGAAGCCAGCCTCAATACGCTGATTCCGATTGAGTTAGGTGAGCAGACTCATGTTTGCTCTGAATGACTCTGGACCTCTGGGCTGGTTTACAATTCCCATAACCTCCTGCCAGCATGGCCAGTGGCCAGGAATGCTGGGAATTAAAGTCCAAACCATCTGGAGATCCACCTTCTGCCACCTTTGGATTAGGGGACGTGGGCAGAAACAAGGAAAGCACAGCCTGCTCACAGCAGACTAAGCTTTCCTCAAGTCAGCTTGTAAAAACTACAGCAGCCTTCCCCAATCTGGTGCTATGCTAACTGGCAATGATGGGACTTGCAGTCCAACACACCTGGAGGGCACCAGGTTGGGGAAGGCTGAATCAGAGGCAGAGCCTGCTCGAAGTCCTATGACACCGCCAATGGCCATGGTTGGATGGAAGGTAACTGATCAACATCCTGCATCATCTGTGTTACAATGGATGGCAAATCTTTGTTAGGAGAAACAATTAGACATATTTCCCCCTTAATCTCATTCAACTGATCTGATTAAAATAATGTATTTTTATCACAAATCTGGATTCATTAAATGGACAGATAATAGATATATTGCAGATAATGATATACAAACAATGTCAAAGCATGGTTCTAATTACGTCAGTCTTCCTGCCAGAATAATTAAGATTGTTCCCAAGCTGAATCAGTTGCAATCTAGTGCAGTTATATTAAACCCTGAGTGGGTCTATTGGATCTACATAAGCTTTTGCTCTAATATTAACCATAGAAGAAAAAGAAAACGAGATAGATAATGAAGGTGCAGCAACATCAGTGCCTGGCATTAACCTTAATCATTGGAGAAGTAATTAGGCGGGAACACAGTAGACAGGTAATGCCACATATTGTGGCTATTGTGACATTTCTCTTAATGATGGAAATCTGGGAGAGATCTCGGTCTCTCCAGGCTGGCTGATTCATTGGGAGGCAAAGAAGTGGGAATCTGAGGCACCAGCTGTCTTTGAAGGCAGTTACAAGATGGAATGAACAGATGTGTGGGTGACAATAGAGGGGCATCCAGCACAGTTTAATTTCAGCCTGCTCTTGAACAATGCAAAAAAAAAAAAAAATTACAGTCATTTTCCTGCCACTTGTCTGTATGCGCTTGCAAGGGTGGCACCAAACCCCAGGAACTCAGGAGCTGGCAGAGATAAGGGATCCGTCATGAAACTCATTCACTGCATCTCTGCCTACTCCGACCCTGCCTGCATTTAATCAATATGTAATTTTTCTGCACATATTTCTAACATTTCCTGGGACCAGCCATTGCCTCAAAACTTTGGTCAACAAGAGGTCCGATTATCTCAGTTCTGGGTTTGATCTCAACTTACAGCACAAGCATATATGTGTCTACTCAGATGTAAGCCCCATTGAGATCAATGGGGTTTACTTCCATGTAAATGCGTAGAGAATTGCACTTTAGTGTTCCGGAGAAGTTGCCTCATTTCAGTCTATTTACCCTCCCCTCTAGTTTCTTGTTAAATATTTTTTAACTTATAAGAACCCTATCCAGTCTGGGATAAGTCTGGGAATGTTCACCTGCCACGTAGCATGTCTGAATGTGGGTCACTGGGCTTATGGTGAACACTGAATCAACACACATTGCTTTAATCCAGGGGTGGGCAACTGATTCTGGGTGGGTGGGTGAGTGATGCCCCCCCACTCCTCCATAAGCCAGATGCAGCATGGTTATTCCCTACTGTCAGGGCTGCTTTCTCACAATGTGCCATCCCGGAGGGGGGAATCCTTTGGTAGCCTCCAGGGGGGCTTCGGCAGAGAATCCACTGTTATTTCTGATCAATGATTCCTGCCACTATCCCAAGCATGGGTAGGGGAAGGGGCCTGCAGAGGGAGCCAAAGCCTCTATAGGCCACATCGCAAATGTCTGTGGCACCAGTTTAGGACCCCTGGGCCAAAGGTTTCTCTCCCCTGCTTTAATAAAGTAATGCATTAAAGAAATGAGCAGTAAAGAAATGCAATAAATAAATAAATACATAAATAAAATAAGTCAATCAATCAATCAAATTTATTAGGCACCCTAAAATAGGTTTTAGCCGAAATCCTAAAAAATATACAATACAATACATGACAGAAAAGTATAAGAATTCAATCGGAGTAAAATATATTAAATACAGTATAGGTAGTATATCAGAATGGCACATATCCTAAACATGACCATTGTCTTCTAAAGCAGTTCTGAGCTGTGACTCACCACAAGGTCTTTGTGGATTCTCACAATCTGTTCTCCACTGCAAGGTGACTTTTTGCATTCAAGACATGAGAACCTCTCTTCCAACTTGACTTCATAGGATCGAACCAGAGCTTACTTTGTGCCAGGACTCAATCTTAGCATGCCAAAAGTGAAACATGGAAGTTAAAATAGACAAAGGTGCTCCTGAGCAGGTGCAGAGTGCATTTCTCTTACCACTAAGTAACTAAAAAGAGCCTTCATTGAATATCAGGATCATAAAGGGATGTGTTAAGACAGATGTGAGTCCTGGCACCTCTCTTTCTCTCTCTCATTAATTAATTAATTGCTGGCAAAACCCTACAGAGAACCACAATATTCACCTCATGTGCCTTACCAATTGTGTCATTGAGTCATTCTAGATGACCTTCTGCAATGGCAGGCATTTTCTGATGGACTTCTACAAGAGATAACAAGTAGTGGCCATTTAAAATTACCAGCATTGTAGACATCTGCAAGTCCAGCTGATTCTAGCTATACTCAGCTCCTGCTTAGCATTCTAGCACCCTAATCTGTTTAAACAAGCCTTGCTTCCAAGGAAGTCTGCTCAATCTTGCAGCAGCCTTGAGAATCTACTCAGGAGAGAAATAAGGGAGATGGCATTTATTCAGATGCCATTGATTCACTTCTGGCTCAGAGCAGAGCAACTTATGAGTGAACCCAGCACAAATGTGTCACCATTTTGAGTGGCCTTATCTTTTCTTGAAAATGTCACAGGCATAAACTGTGCCAATAACTAGCAGCTGAAAGAGGAAGATTCCAGGGGAAGTGAAATGCATGGCCTTGGTATGCCTCTCAAATCTCTCTCATCGGGCAGAAGAAAATTAAAGAGTCTCCTCTTGTTATCTTAGGAAAGGTTAACAGTTAATGAAGGCAAAAGGATCAGGACTGATAAGAGCAGAAGCAGTGCAGAATACTGCAATAGCACAGACCTTTTTTTCAGACTCTAACAAAAAAAGCATTATCACTCAAAGGTGCTGTGTTAGTTGCTGTATACTCAAATTAAACACACAAAGGGCTGAAAATCTGCACTGCAAATCACAATTTAATTTTATGGCACTCCAAAATTTTTTTTAAAAAAACATCCTCAAATTCACTTGTTTCCCTTGCCCAGATTGGACCAACCAAAACACACCATAGCTTAGCCAGAACCTGAATTGCAATAATTATAATGTCTACTGTAATCACAAGCAAAAGTGATGGGTTGCATCCAGTCCGGTCCACCTGCCAGTGGAACACAAACTGCTGGCCAAACAGATTCCCTCTTTCCCCTGCAGCCCTCCCCAAATGTGCTCTGGAGAGTTGGGCTACCCCTGCCCCAGAGCAAATTCAGGGGGCACTTGAGGGAGGTAGAGCAGCAAGGGTAAGTAGAGCAAGTGAAATCCCATTGCAAGGTGTTGGGTAGAATCCAATATACAGTATTTCTGAATGTGCCTGTTGGATTTGTATTAGTCAAGGGTGTTCTGTGTATGTGCAGGTGGATCTGTGTGGGTGGGTGTCTGGGAGAAAGTGCCAGTGGTGTTCTAATGTTTGAAGATGTAAATATGTTGCAAAGTTTATTGTTATATATAGTTATATATCTTTAAAAAGTAAGGATTATAACAAGTAAAGTAAATAACTAGGCCTGAATGTACTTACTGTTTGCAGTTATAGGTCTTGGTAAGTATAGAATGATTGGCTGGTTGTGTGCCTGAATGGAAAGTGAGTGCTGATTGGCTAATTGTTTAGAGTGCCTGGATTGGTGAGTTGTGTAAGAGTGGGAGAGTCAGTGAAGTATATATGTTTCAGACAGAGAGAGAGAGAGAGAGAGCTGATGGGAAGGTATTTGAGGAGTGTGTGGAGGGTTGATTGCAGGATAGGAATTGGAAATTTGAAAGAGATGCGAAGTGTATTTGAGTTAATATTGAGAGTAAGGTATAGTTTTAAGTACAGTTGGTTAAAGAAGAAACAGTAAATATATAAGAACTGTGACAGAAACCTTTATGCTTTGTACTTGAAACTATTATGTAAATATACTAAAAAACCCAATAAGCTTGTTAATGCAATATACTTATTAATAAAACCTTGTTGTATTATACTAACTGGTGTGGTCTTTAAGGTGTACCTCAGGAAGGTACTGGTGGCAGCAGGAACAAAGCGGTTTGAGCTGTGGGGCTTAAATAGTAAAGGTGAAACAGGAGCAGCAGCAAGTGGGTCAGAGAAACCTCACAGTGCCCATAGGTGGGTCAATATTCTCTGCAAGGTGCAAAGGCTTGGTCTTAGATATATTCACACACACACACACACGTGAGCATTTTTTGTAATAACATTTGTATACCCCAGGATAACTGAAGCAGTGATGTATAAAATAATTTAACAGTCAGTACAGATCACCCTTTGTGTCTTTGTCATGCATACCTGTCACACAGTGGTATTTAATGACTTATAACAATTGTGATTTTTATAGTTTGTAACATTAGGCAGTAGGTAGAACCAGTGAGTTGCCCAGAAATGTAGGTGTTCCTGAAAAATAATCACAAGTGTTCTGAATTCTGGGAGAAAAAAAGAATGGCTGCTCCCCTGACCTCCAGAAACTGTATCTTTTGTACTGGTTATCCGCACCTCATTCAAGTCTTCAGCAGGATTTCAACTGAGTGCAGTTAAATTTAAATTGGTTCAAATCATTATTATGTCTCTTTTCTTGCTCGTGGTGGTTTTTCTAGATGGACATGACAGGCTTTGCCAAGTCATGCTGTCTTTTACAGATTCAGGAATTTCCTGACAATTGAACTTGTTTTAATTATGACTGCTTTCTGGATGTTGGTGTGGGTGTATTTTGGTAGGCCCAGTTTCTGAAGGTCTTCTGTATAGGTGGGTTTGTGGGTTTTTTTGGATGTGATACCTGTGACTGATGTGACTAACGGGATGATTGTGACCTTTTCCTGTTGCCATAGTTCTTTAACTTTCATGGCCAGTGCTGTATATTTTTCTCTCTTCTCTTCCTTTTCTACCACATCATCATTTATCATTTATTATCATCATCATCATCATCATCATCATCATCATCATCAGTTTAACCAGGTTGTGAATTAATTTAAATGAGATGGGGGATTATATTTGTATTTGTCCTTTTGCAGCCCTATTTTTATACCTTAGCTGGCTAAAACCGAATGAAATTGGCTGATTTTTTTGTTTTCTACACACCATTGTGCACTGTTGTTAATTTTAATGTTGCTGTATATTTTTAATTGATTTTTATACATATTGTATACTCACTTGAGAAAATATTGCAATAGATGAGCGGCTAATACATTTCTTAAATGAATAAATGAACAAACCAACATATACTCAAACACTTTCCCTCAAAGAATCCTGTCATCTACCAGTAGGGTGACCAGATTTTGAGAATCAAAACCGCCCCCCCACCCGCCCCACGCACCCACGCCACCCGTGCCGCCCCCCCACCCGCCCTGTGCACCCGCGCCGCCCCCCCACCCGCCCTGTGCACCCGCGCCATCCCCCCCACCCGCCCCGTGCACCCGCGCCGCACCCCCCACCTGCCCCGCGCACCCGCCCCATGCACCCGCGCTGCGCCGCCCGCCCCGCGTTCCTTACCTGCTGCTGCTGGGGCGTCCGCTTCCCTCCGGTGCTCGGAATCTACTGAGAAACAGGCTTCCTGGCCTGTCTCTCAGTAGCGCACCGAGTAATGACATCATCACCCGGCGCGCTACTGAGGGACAGGCCGCGAAGCCTGTTTCTCAGTAGATTCCAAGCACCGGAGGGAAGCGGACACCCCAGTAAGTGCCTCGCGCCGCCAGCCTCCCGCCACCGCCACGTGACCCCCCGCCGCCCCGGTTTGCCCCCGCCGCCCCCCGGTTGGCCCGGATCGCCGCAGGGCCATCTGGTCACCCTTTTGGGGGGCTAAATTTCCAGATTTGGCCCCCCAAAACAGTTTTTCCACCCGGATGCGGATTTGCTCCCCATTTCCCGGTATGTCTGGACAAATCCGGGCATCTGGTCACCTTATCTACCAGTAGGGTGCCAAACTGGGCCCTGGAGTCTGGCAGGCCCCAAGCCCACCCCAGCAGATTCAGCTCACTGAGCCTTAGGGTGTTCACTGGCCCTCTCTTCTAGCACCCCATTGTTTGGCAACTGCCCAGCAGCTGCCCACCAGTTGTGGAAATGGAAGCCATAATGGCCCCATTTACACAACACTAAAGGCATGAATGCTCCATTTACACCTTTAATGTTGCATAAATGGGGCTTTTATAGCCTTCATTTCTGCAACTTTGGAAATACATAATTTCTAGAGGTATCATTGTTGCGCACATTGGC
The DNA here is from genome assembly GCA_029215795.1 of Anniella stebbinsi. Lineage (NCBI taxonomy): Eukaryota > Metazoa > Chordata > Lepidosauria > Squamata > Anniellidae > Anniella > Anniella stebbinsi. Next base: position 197,356,418 of record JARDYH010000003.1, read on the forward strand.
AGCTCTGGAAGAGGGCAGGCTGCCCTGCAATTGGGGGTGATTGGTGGGGGTGGCTTGGCAGGTGCCTGACAGAGCTTGACACAGATGAATCCTTCCCTCCCTCCCTCCCTATCACCACCACCACCATCACACTCACATTCAAGTAGAGACCACTGTATTTTAAAGACTTCTGATTTGCCTCACCATATCTGGACTTTACATCAACCCCTCTGTCATGGTCAGATCACCACCTGCTGAGGTTTAGACTTACAGCGGCTTTTCCCCTCTGCAAGGGTGGGGGACCCATTAAGATGGTCCGCCCCCAGAAGCTAATGGATCCAGATGGTTTCCAGAGGGCTCTGGGGAGTTTTCCGGCTGATAGGGCTGGCTCTCCTGTCGAAACTTTGGTTGATCTATGGAATGCAGAAATGACGCGGGCAGTTGACACGATTGCTCCTGAGCGCCCTCTCCTGTGTAGAGCTCGAACGGCTCCATGGTATACCCCGGAGCTGAGAGTGATGAAACAAAACAGGAGACGGCTTGAGGGCAGATGGAGACGAACTCCTGATGGATGCAATCAAACACTGGTAAGTGCTTATGGTAAGCTGTATTCAGGGGCAGTGAGGGCAGCAAAAAAACAATACTTTGCTGCCACTGTTCAATCATCAACCTGCCGCCCAGCGGAGCTTTTCAGAGTTGTCCGGGGGCTTTTACATGCTGGCCCCAAGGACATGGTAGAACCATCTGAGGCCCGCTGTAATACATTTGCTGGGCACTTCCAGAATAAAATCTCTGGCATCCGTCAGGACTTAGACTCCAGTGTTATAGCAGGTGAATCTAGTGAGGTATCCAGAGCACAGGCTTGTCCTGTTTTCTTGGATGAGTTTCAGTTGGTGCAGCTCGAGGATGTTGACAAGGTGCTTGGACAGGTTCGTGCAACCACTTCCATATTGGATCCTTGCCCCTCTTGGCTAATAAAAGCTAGCAGGGATGGAACAACTGGCTGTGCCAGGGAAGTGATTAATGCCTCTTTGCAAGAGGGAGTGGTCCCAGGCCTCCTGAAAGAGGCGGCAGTGAGACCACTCCTAAAGAAATCTTCCCTGGACCCTGAAAATCTTAATAACTACAGGCCAGTAGCAAATGTTCCATTCCTGGGCAAGGTCCTGGAGCAGGTGGTTGCGAGCCAGCTCCAGGCACTCTTGGATGAGACTGATTATCTGGATCCGTTTCAGTCGGGTTTCAGGCCTGGTTTTGGTACGGAAACAGCCTTGGTCGCCCTGTATGATGACCTATGTTGGGAGAAAGACAGGGGGAGTGTGACTCTGTTGATTCTCCTTGATCTCTCAGTGGCTTTCGATACCATCGACCATGGTATCCTTCTGGGACGACTGGCTGATTTGGGAGTGGGAGACACTGCATTGCAATGATTCTGCTCCTACTTGGGGGGTCGGCTCCAGAAGGTGGTGCTTGGGGAACATTGCTCGGCACCGTGAATTCTCCAGTATGGGGTTCTGCAGGTGTCAGTTTTGTCCCCCATGCTGTTCAACATCTACATGAAACCGTTGAGTGCAGTCATCTGGAGTTTTGGAGTGCGTTGTCATCAGTATGCTGATGACACGCAGCTCTATTTCTCCTTTTCATCTTCATCAGGTGAGGCTGTGGATGTGCTGAACCAGTGCCTGGCTGCGACAATGGACTGGATGAGGGCTAATAAACTGAAAGTCAATCCAGACAAGGCTGAGACGCTGTTAGTGGGTGGTTCCACTGACCGGATGGAGGGTGTTCAACCTGTTCTGGATGGGGTTGCACTCCCCTTGAAGGAGCGGTTTTGTAGCTTGGGGGTTCTCCTAGAATCATCTCTGTCACTTGAGGCGCAGGTGGCCTCAGTGTCACGGAGTGCCTTCTACCAACTTCGGTTGGTGGCCCAGCTACGTCCCTATCTGGACAGGGATAACCTGGCTTCAGTTGTCCATGCTCTGGTAACCTCCAAGTTAGATTACTGCAATGCACCCTATGTGGGGCTGCCTTTGAAGGTGGTTCGGAAGCTGCAGCTTGTGCAAAATGCAGTGGCCAGATTGATAACTGGAACCAGTAGGCTTGAACATATAAGACCTACTCTGGCCCGCTTGCATTGGCTGCCTGTATGTTTCCAAGCCCGGTTCAAGGGGCTGTTTTTAACCTATAAAGCCTTACACGGCTTGGGACCACAATACCTGATGGAACGCCTTTCCCGACATGAACCTACCCGAACACTACGTTCAACATCTAAGGCCCTCCTCCGAGTGCCTCCTCCGAGGGAAGCTCGGAGGTCGGCAACAAGAGAGAGGGCCTTTCTCTGTGGTGGCTCCCCAATTGTGGAACGATCTCCACGACAAGGCCCGCCTGGCACTAACATTATTATCTTTTTGGCGCCAGGTCAAGACTTTCCTGGGTTTGTTTTGTTTTGTTTTGTTTTTGTAGCTTTTTGAAGTGTTGAAGTGATTTTAAATGTACATTGTGTGTATGTTGTATGTTTTTGCTGTTTTAATTTTTGTATATTGTTTTTAATTGTTTTTAATCCTATGTAAACCGCCCAGAGAGCTTCGACTGTGGGGCGGTATACAAATGTAATAAATAAATAAATAAATAAACCTAAGGGTGATTCCAGACAAAGGGCAGTATCCAATGGTAGTCCTACATAAACTAGGCCCATTCACTTCAATGGGTCTACTTTGTGTAGAAGTACCATTGGATACTGCCCATGGCTTCTATTCTGTCATCACCTTACCTCACTCTCAGGATTTTATTGGGGGGGGGGGGGTCCAGACAATGCCATCTTCCACTCGTAAACCCCTTTTGTTTTCCCACCACTTCTATCATTATTCTTATCACAAAAAACCAATTTAGGAAGGAAAGACAGAATATCTGCACGAAGCCTTCTAATTGTAAGCGCTAACAGCCTTCCTATAACCAGTAAGAAATGTCACCCTTTCCGCTTCAAAATTACTACCATTTATGTCTATGCTTGGACATGTTACATGGGGGCAGGGAGGGGTGACCTCCAGAATATCTAAACCCCTTCTCTCCCACCTCTTAGTTTGTGCTCCTGTTGCACCTTTCCCCCCATGGGATCTTTTTAGAAACAGAAATGGAAGGATGTCAAATATTTGCTCCGCAGAGAACCTTCCTTAGGTGTTTTATACTGCTGTCTAATCCATGCCAGTATAGATGCAGTGGGAGAAGCCACCTCCCCCATCTCCCATCTCACTAAGTGGCACATGGAAAATAATAGTTCTGTGCCCACAAAATTACAAAGGTCAGATTAATTCCCTGTGATGTGATGATTCAGGGCACTTCGTACGTTTTATAATATTAGCCAGGATGCTTCATTTCTTTAAAACTAATAAAAACTACTTATGGAGGAAAGCATTGCTTTATGCAGCTGATATGAGGCAGGCCCTGCCATATCCAAGTAACAGAAAGCCTTTTGTACCATCATGCTCTGTAACAGGGTGGATTCAGCCAGTCCACTTCCCCCTTTCTTCCAGGCAGTGATGGCTCCAGGTTTTTCAGGGCCTTTGGACAAGACATCCACCAAGGGGCTGTTTCAGTGGCTCCGAAGTGGCCTCTGAGGCGAGTCAGGGGGGCTGTGCACAGCCCTAGTGCAAACCTATGCATCTTTAGACAGAAAAAAAGCCTACAGTTCCCAGAATGCTCCAGCTCCATGGATAAACATGCATAGGATTGCACCTTTAGCCACTACGCTACACCACTTCTCATAGCTATGGCCCGGAGTGAGGCTAGAAAAGGCAAAGACATATTTTCCAAGCCAGGAGTAGCCCATATTGCTCTGGGGGCGGGGCGGGTGAGAATGGACATTGTGACAGGAGCAAAGCTGCTTGGTGCTTCTTCCCCTCTTGTGTTGTGGCTGTGCAGAGGAATGAGAAGAACCTCTCACCGTCACCCTCTATCTGTCTCTTGCTGAGATGAATCACACACTCCTTGCACGCTGCCTGTCCTGAGGCGAAACAGCTCATGGAAATGCAAACAATGTTTAGTCATAGTTGGAATAAGATCTGCTAGGGCATTCTCTGTGTGTGTGCGTGTGTGCGTGTGTGTTGCCTGGGGGTTTTGGTGTTATTGCACTTTCGGGCTGAGCCCTGGCTTTTATTTTCTTTCTTGCAAAGTATTTTCATGTCTGGACTCTGGGGGATTGAGGGAAGCAGGCATGCCAGAGGGCAGGGGGAGACCTGGATGATTAAAATGACCACTGCCATGGTTACTCTGTGCTGTGACACCTGGTCATGTTGAACAAAGTGTGGCCGTGGGCCTCGATAGACTTGGTGCGTCACACAGTGAACTGCCTGAAGCAGACTGGAGTTTGGGTTTCACAAACATTGCCAAGTCTGTGGGTTGGATTTATTTTTGGGTTCTGCAGCAGAAGTAAAATTAAATATTAAAAACGGCAACATGCTTCTTATCTGCTTTTCAAAGAGCAGAGAGGACTTTGGAGGTATCTTTGAATGAAGTTTAATTTAATGTGGATAATAAAGGAAATATTGCCACCAATTGGCACCAATTGCTATTATTGCTAGTTTCTATTGTGTCTGCTTTCCAGCAGAAGAAATTATGTATTTTTCTCTTATTTTCTCATTATCGTTTATGGTGGCAGAGTTTAGTTTGCCTGCTCATGGGATTTAAAAGCTATGATGCTCACTCATTTATTTCAGAAAGAAAGTGCTGTATGTCATTTCCCCAAACTAAAAGATATATGCTGAAAGAATAGAATGGTTGGCTTTGAACAGTATCTGCTATGGCTGAGAGTGGTCTAACCTTTCTGTTTTCTGAACCCTTATCTGGCTTTCTAAACAAATAAGAGAGCTACAGACTGCCTTCTCCTTTCTGGCACTAGCTATGCAAGCTATGTGGTCCTCATCCTTTCAGAGATCGGTTTGTGTGGCAGTTTATAAGGCTGCTGTTGTCGAGTAAGCCTTGTGCTTGAATGTTTCTAAGGCTGCAGACCTACATACCTGGTGAACTCAGTGAGACTTATTTCTGAGTCGACATGCATAGGATTGTGCCACATAATTAAACTTGAAACTGAGCTCATGGTATGTAGGGATGTGCAACTCAGCAAATTTCCAGCTTGCCAAAATTCTCCAAATTCCACCCTGAAGCTACTTCAGTCTTAGGTTCATATCAGATTGTAAGCGCTGTTTCTTTCTTGTCACATGAAAAAAATGTGCATGTTTTCATGCATATTTTTTCCAAATGTACACACCAATTGTGCACATCTTTGAAATATTCACATTCTTCTCCCGTTGATTAAAGCTTGTTTTGCACATTTTTCAAAAGTATGCAATTTCCATGCACATTTTTCAAATATACAGATGCTGCCAAATGCAATTTTTGGAGGATGGAAGTGATGAGGTCCATGAATCATATTTCAAGTTCAGAAAATATATGGATTTCAACCACAGGTTGTGTCTGAGTCCATATTCAGTCCATGAGATGCAATCTGGGTAAATCCTGACCAAACACAAACTGAAGCTAATTTCTCATACTTCCCTAATTGTAAGATTTTTGGTTAAAACAAAAAGATAGCAATGTATGGTAGGTTCTCAAATGTGACTTTTTTACAGAGTAAAAACCTAATTTGTTACCAGGATCAGGGTGCTTTTGATGTTTTTTGAGTAGGTCATAAACTTGAATAAATTTGTTTAAACTTTGCTCCAGAACTTTATATGTAGCAACCAAATTTCAACTTCAAACAACAACATGACTTTAAGGGCTTTTCTATATGAGGCAAGTATTGTGCGCTCATCACTCATGGTTATTTACAGGACTTAATTGTGAAAGCAAAAGAAAGCACAATTTCCTCTTATATATTTGTGCTATTCCACTATACCACAGTGCCATCTAGAGGTTATGTAGTAGAAATGCAGGAAAGGAAACACTCCTCATGTACTGCATAGATCTCAATGAAATTGAAAGTAGATACAGGAGATTAACAGCCAATTAATAGCCTCGTGTAGAAAAGCTCACAATCCTGTGCCACATCTAAAAGCTTTTATTGTGTGTTGGATTGAACATTATTCTGTTTGTTAATCTATAGCAAACGTATCAAAACAGCAAACAGAAAGTAAATGGATATGGATGATCAGTCTCAAACATTCACCAGAACTACCTACCCAGCATCCAGTTACCATTTTGATGTTTGTCATGTGATATGAAATATACAATTCCTTCAACATGGAAATAACTAGGATGGTAGCCTCAGATGATGGAATCATCTATGAACAAGCTCTATGGATGGTCACATTATATGCATACACTTCAGAATCATTAGTCCAAAAAGTATTTTCAAGCTCCTCTAATCATAGAACCCCCCCCCCCGCCCACTGCACTGTACATTATTATTCATTTTTAAAGTTTTGTTAGCCACCAGGTAGATCTTTTTAGACCAAAAAGCAGGGCATCAAAAAGCAGGACACCAATGTTTGAATCAATTAATACACAAATAATATTGATTTTCATTTCCCTCCAAAACACAGAGTAATGGATAATCTGCTTTAAAGGGGTGATACGTATCCAAAGCTTGAATCAGAAGTTCAGAACATGAGGTATGTCAAAACTATAGTTTAAAATGGCTTCAGCTGCTGATATAGTGCATTTGCAAAGTTTTTATTTTCCATCCAAATAAGAGAAATCCAGCCAGCCACCCCACACACAGTTTATGATTAAACTATGTTAGGGTCTTATAAATAGACAGTCTAGGATTAAAGACACCAGCACTCACAAGAATTAAAGCAACCGTATGCCAGTTTGCTTAATCCTTCTACATTGCATAATCAGTGCATAGAGAGGTTGCCAAAAAACATTGCTTGAGCGCTTGAAAAAATGCTGTACTCTTGCAGCATATTGGCAGATGCTATTTGTCTTTTTCTTTGCTTCCTTCACCATGTGCTGATATGAACTTTTCATTCCTAAGGGTGCTGGTTCAAGTCCAGCACAGATTGATAGTGTCAAAATTGAATAAGCTGTGTTTTCCCAAAGTGGGACATTCACATCTAAAGAATTTGCAATGAGAGTGTATGACGTGTGAGCTGAGAGCAAATTACAGGAAATCTCAGGGACTAACTACATACATACAAACTCATGAAATGAATGCTTGATGGCAGTTTTGGGAGGCATTTGGAATCTCCTGGGGGATGAAAGTGGGGTGGAGCAAAGATCTGAAGAGGAAAAACAGCAGGTGGGGAAAGAATGATTTTTTTCTCCCTGCTACTACTCTGTTCCAAATCACGTGTATTTATTCTGTTTTATTTACTTACTTATAGTAAAATTTCTAATCCGTCTTTCTCCTCCAATAAAGATGCTAACAAAACATAAAATGCAAAAAAACAAACACCAAAATCAGAATAACAATAGACCAATCCTTAAAAGGAAATAGACAGATAACAATTACATGTGCTTGTATGTAATGTGTAGTTAGGCCCACAATGAACATTCAGCATAGCTTATATCCAGTGTGCACATTATATGTTCTAAGAGTAAACTGACCCCAAGTGGATGAAAACAGGATATTGCAATCTGAGCGTATGCTTGTATAAGAATATGAAGGGTCACCTTTATGCTTAACACTTACCAAATCGTTCTGACTTTTTAACACACAGGATAGAACAAGATTAGGCTAAACCAGATTTCTCACTGGCACATCCTTCAAGGCAGCTGCTGCCATGCAATCTCTTTGTTTAAGGCCCAGGCAAAAACTGGCCCAAAGTTCTCAGTTCTGGATAGAAACAAATCTCATTTCTGGAAGAAGCATACCCCCCACCTCCATCGCACCACCAAGCTGTACAGGAGGGGCTAGAGATGCCAAGGTTTCCAAAGCCTTTTAAAAGTTCATAAGGTCTGAAGACGTGATTTGTGGGACCAGGGTTATGCTTTGCCTGAAATCTCACAACATCTCATGTGAGATTTTGGAATGGGGCCTCTATCGATGACCTCTTCACTCTGTTTTTGTTTCCTTTAGAGTTACTATGGTTGGGTTATGGTATTTGGTTCAATTTGGGTTATTCAGTTTAGTTATTATGTGGTTCTCCTGAAATTGTAATATTACACTGAGGGGCTGGTGTAGACATAGAGGAACATCAAGGGGAAGGTGGAGGAGGTTATAAGAGGGCAACAGTACCGAGTGAGGGCACTGGTTCATCTAGCTTAGTACTGTCAAAACCAGGAGCATGAAAGACACAACCCACAGGCCCTTTGCCCCCCCCCCCCATCTTCTGTGCAGCCCTCACCGCTCCCTGCTGCCACTGAATTTGTGGCAGTGGAGGCCAATAAATAAATAAATATTGGCTTGGCAGTGGCAAAAGGGGCCTATTTATCTTTAAGTCAAAGTTAAGTAGGCCCTTTTTTGCTGCCAAGTTATTTATTTATTTATTACATTTCTATATCACCCAATAGGCAAAGTTCTCTGGACGATTCACAATAGTTAAAACTATAAAATACAGTAGCTTAATAATAATAATAATAATAATAATAATAATAAAGCACTTTCTAACAAAGTGCTGTACATGAGATAAAATAGGTCAGGAGTTTACAAAAAAAATGGCATAAATACAATACAGTACAATACAATACAAATACAACAATTCTAATAAAAGACCTTAACTGAAATTAAAAGAATATAGCAATAAAACCTTAAAAACCCATATAAAATGTGTCGTGGCCACTTCCATCATTTTTCCCTGCTCCTGCCACCACAACTTTCAGTTTCAGAGGCAAATTCAGTAGTGTCGGGGGGGGGGGGGGGGCAGGGGTTTGGCCCCTAGTGGGTTCTGAGTGTGCACTGAAATTGACCACCTCGGGTCTACACTGACTGGCATTGGGGTTCTGTGGTTTCGGTCAGGGGACATTCCCAGCCCTATCTGGAAATGTTGGGGATTGAGCCTGAGATATTCTGCATGGAAATCTGTGGAAGAACAATCACAAAGATGAGGTGGTTAAGAAGATGCTTCTGTATCTGGCAAGACCCAATAGAAAGAGGGGGAACAAATCTCTTCAAGTTCATGATGTGGCTTGTAGGAGGATAGATCGATAGCTTAACATCACGTGTGGAAACAGCTAATCATCATCATCACCCTGATAAAATCACATTTTGCTGTAAACTTGTTAAGTTATGGGAAGGCTGGGTCTGATGGCTATAGTTTCAAAATTTGCACAACCTGTGCATTTCCTATGACACCCCATGAATTGTGCAGTTGCACATTTGTAAAGACTATTTCAAAGACAGTGTAACCTTTCCATGAATAGCATGTCCCTAACTGTGCCATACATGTCCTTAAGGTATTTTGCATTATTTCCCATCCTTTATACTCTTATACACCTGCATCCCTGAATATTGCAAACACCATGACAAGGAAAAATATCTTTGCGTGAGCTATCCTTGTTACGCCACCATGGAGGCATTGCTGTTCTCCTACCTGTATTTACCCAATCACCAGACCAGAGTGCAATGGAATTGGGTCTGCAAAGGAGAGTTGAGAAGGAATGAGGAGATGTAGGTCATTTTGGGGGTTTTCCCTCAACATCACAAATATGTTCCAAGTTATAGTAGAGCATTCCAAAAGGATTCTGAGATTCACATGGAGGAAAATATAAGACCTGTGTATCCTTGCCCATAGGATGGTTGAGGTTGAAGAAATAAATAAAAAATTGTTGCAGTTCCATTATGTAATCTACTATGTAGATCCACACCTGGCTCTGTAGCTTTGTCTATAAATCTTTTACATGTCCACAATTGCTTTCTCTGCTATTTGTTTTCACTTGGGCATGTCAGATACGCTTGTGAAGTCTCATAACTTGAACTAAGTAAGGGCTTGTGAATGTGATATTTCTTCTTGTAGATGAAATCTTGTATGACTTTTCACATAGTGGTTGTTATGGATACTTGCAGAAAAGGCAAATCAAATTCATCCAACAAGACCAGCTTTCACTATAATAATTCTTCCCCCTCCCCGCGATGCCATTCTACATCATCTGCAAAGGAAAGATTTCTTTTCAAACCTTGGGAATAATAGTCCCAGACATGCACCTCCTTGTGACTTCAGGTTCATATATTTTTGCTACATGAGCAAGTTGCATTTATAGAAATGATGAGATTTAATCTTAATCTGCTATACTAACATGGGGAAAATATGGATCCTAGAATGTTTCTCATAGGTCGTATGTTGGCTTGGCTTCTGGGTGTTCTGAAACAGCTTGTGATTCTTATGATGCTTACAAAATGTTCCACGTCCAACTACTCCCTGGGTTTGGCGTTTCTGAATTATCTGGTCTTGTTCAGAGTGTGGCACTGATGTGCCAGAAATCTGCTATTCTTCTATTTTTGACTTCTGGAGTTTGCTATGGCTTTCAGTCACTTATGTTCATTCATAGCTTCCCCCTACATCCCACCCAGATTATGGCTGCGTTCGGTGCCCATAGATGAAAAACGGCCCCAAAGGCACTCTTGACACAAAGCAACATATAGTCTGGTTTCGGACAACACTTTAGTCAATGGTGGGTTGAGTAGCCAACTCACAGTTGGTTATTTTGTGGGTACTCCCTACACAACATATTCCTACACATCTGTGGGTGGTTGGGGCTGGGGTTGAGTGGACTAATAGTCAACCCGGTATTTGACTGACACAGCCCCCGCCCCTCTCCCCTCCCTCCCTCCCTCCTCCCTCGGTCCTCCCGGTGCTATTCCAGCAGCCTCTGCATGTTGCGCCAGTTGTAGCAGAGTGGCAGCCGCCGCTTTGGTCGCTCTTGCCACTCACCGCACGCCATTAACACACTCACCCCTCCACACAACACTTTAAACAACTGGTTTCGAGTGAAACAACTTGTAAGCCAGTTGTTTCTCTCCGTTGCTTATTTGGGCAGAATAGCATACCGTCAGTAGTTTGTGAGCGGCGTGTTACCCTCCACACAACACAATAAGCAACACAACTGATGATTGTTTCCCCCCTCCGTTGCTTAATGTGTTGTCCAAAACCAGCCATAGACTCATGAAGATTCTGTTTTGCACAGTTGTTTCATCAGAGCACACAGGATCGTGAGCAGATCAGTTACTTGAAGGGGTCGGGGAGAGATGAATGAACAGCAAGCTGCTACAGATGGCACATGTGCAAATTCCATAATTAGTGGGAAGGAAGGACGAGCAGAATTCATCAAATCACTTCTATCTGTGCACTAGCATAGATACTAGGGAACAGGTAGAGAAACAGTTATTTCACCAAAACGTAATGAAATGGACTTCATCATTCAAGGAGAAGTAGTTTTGCTAGATTCCCACCACCATACACTATGTTTCAACTTTTTCTCTTTTTTACTGAATAAACTTGCCTACTCAACAGCATGTTATGGGATGTAAATATATTTTTGAATATGGAATAAGGTATCAAGGCCCTGTGTAAAATGCAAATAAAGTATGTGTGTGTGGTACACACACACACACAGCATTACGGAAGTTTTGAAACTTATTAAGACTACAGTGGCAGCTGTTCCAATTGAAAATGAGTTTATGAAAGGATCATAGGTGAAACTTGCTAGTACGGGCTCGGAGATTGATGAAGGGCATTAAAAAAAACAAGGCAGAGATGAAACCTGCCAATTATTATGGCAGGGAATATATGTGGACCAGGAACACAGGAAGGTGTCTTATACTAAATCAGAGAAAAGGTCCATCTAGCTCATCATTGTTGATACAGCTCTCCAGAATTTTAGAAAGAGTTCTTTCCCAGCAATACCTGGAGATGCCAGAGACTAAATCTGGGATTTTTTTCATGCAAATCATGTGCTCTGTCTCTAAGCTATGGTTGTTCCCCACCTGGAAATAATGCTGGTGTACCTGCCTTTGGACCCAGTTTTATTTGTGGGGAACAAGCAGAAGTGCAGCTTATGTTACAGAGGCCTGTTTGTACAATATATAGGGGAAGCAAGGGTGAATATTCACTTAGGGTGCAATCCTATCTATCCAATGCTCTGCCAGTTTGAAGCCGACAAGGTGGAAGGAGCAGCAGAGGTGATCTTCACCTCCCCATCCTCTAACTATTGCATTTCTTGCTAGAGAGGCTTTTTTGTATTCTCCACAGGGTGGCTTAATTTTCATGAACAAGCCACCCCGAGAACCCATGGCTTGTTGTCGTGTTATTCATACCCATGGTGGTTTGTCTGTCATCTGAACCCAGAATAATTCTCCACTCACCATCGGATCTGAGAGCATAGCTAGTAGAGATGTGTATCGTTATCGGACATTCGATGACCGATAACGATAATTTCCTAAGGTGGCCCTATCTGATCAGATCCGATATCCATATGTCCGATAACTATCGGACATATCGGATATTCGGACCAACATTTCAGGTGTTTTCCCCATAGGCTTGCATTGGGGGAAAGAAAGCTTTCCCCCAATGCAAGCCTATGGGTAAAAACACTGGGCCGGCACTCCCCCCTCTCCCCACTCGCGCTCCCTCCCCCACTCGCGCTCCTTACCTGCCCCCGCCACTGCCCCATACTACTGCTAAACAGGCTTTCCGGCTTGTTCGTCAGTACAGAGCCGCCCCAAGTGACAACGACATCACTCGGTGCTTCTCTGTACTGACGAACAGGCCTGAAAGCCTGTTTAGCAGTAGTATGGGGCGGCAGCGGTGGTGGGGAAGGCTGCAGGTAAGGAGCGTGAGTGGGGGAGGGAAGGGAGGGAGGGAGGGGTCCCCAGGGGTCCCCCCTTAACTACGGCCTTCCCCACCACCGCCACTACCACCCCGTACTACTGCTAAACAGGCTTTCCAGCCTGTTCATCAGTATAGAGAAGCGCCGAGTGATTCTCTGTACTGACGAACAGGCCAGAAAGCCTATTTAGCAGTAGTATGGACTGGCGGAGGCAACGGAGGTGGAGGCGGCAGCAGGTAAGGAGTGCGAGTGGGGGGAGGGAGAGAGTGCCAGCCAAGTGTTTTCCGCATAGGCTTGCATTGGGGGAAAGCTTTCTTTCCCCCAATGCAAGCCTATTGGAAAAACACCTGAAATGGCAGTCCATAATCGGAGCGGAACTTTCAATATTTATCGGATATCGGATCTGATCAAATCCAGGTAACCCCCGATATGATCGGATCTGATATTTTTAATATCGGAAATTCCGATCCAATTCTGATATTTCTGGCCATGCACATCCCTACTAGCTAGTAGGATGCAACTAACAGGAGCTTTATTCAAAGCCATATGAGGTGATAGAGTGGTTTCTTCAGCCTTCATTTTGGGAAGGAGACATGGATTTTAGTGAGGGAAACATTTTCCCAAAGTAAAATAAATCATGCTTGGCAACCATTGTTTCTCTTGGCTCCTGTTGCTTCTGCAGCATTTTTTCCTTGCCTGTTACTACTTCCTCCTTTCTGGATAAGTCAAATATCACGATCAACTATCACACACTTTAGTGTGCAGGCTGACATTGCAATGTTGCGTAGCCAATCACATCTCCTGTGCGATAATGTCATAAGAATATAAGAATTCTGCTAGATCAAAGGAAAAGTCTATCTAGTCCAGCACTCTATTTCCTACAAGTGGCCAGCCGGATGCTCCAGGAAGCCCACTAGCAGGGCACAAAGACAATAACTTCTCATTGTCTCCTCCCCAGCAATTCATATTCAGCGGCATACTCCAGTTACCTATCATGGCCAGTGACTGATCTCCATGAATTTGTGTTATTTATTTATTTATTTAGGGCACAATCCTATGCATTTTAGATAGAAAAAAGTCCTACAACTCCCAGTATTCCCCAGTATTCCTCAACTGGCAAAGGAATGCTGGGAGGTCTGTCTATAAACATGCATAGGATTGCACCTTTTTTTTAGCATTTTATCCCACTCAGAAAGGCTCATACAAAGAAAGAAATAAGACAGTCCCTGCCTGCAGGCTTACAATCTAAAAGACATGACACAAAAGGAAAGGTGATTAGGAGGGAAAGGGGAAAAAAGCCAATTCAGGCACTAGATTCTTAAGTTTTTTAAATCCTTTTAAACTATATGAGGTAGCTGCCCTGATTGTCATTTCTAGTTCATTTCAACAGCAGATTTGATTCGTTTCTAGCCCTATATATTGGTTCTTAGGGAGGAAAGAATGTGGATTTGAGGTTGTTTATATTTTAAATGTCACATCCAGAATTTTGACATCATAGAAAATTTAATGTAACAACTTGTAAATTAATTTGAGATCACATGGAAATCTCTGTTTCATTTTAGGGCAATACATTGATGTTTCCTTACGAATTGGTGGCGGGTTTCCCATTACTTTCATTCCCCTCTCTTTCAACATGTTTCTTTTTTGTTTCTTTTTTAGATGCAAGTGTCAAGATAGATACGGTTTCTCCCTTTGCCTCCCCATTGTATTTTAAATGTTAAAACTAGGCTGCTGCATATCGCTGTTCCTTAGCTGCTGTTAGATACTTTAATATTTCAGGGTGCCAGATGCTTTAATACAAGTAAATAATAAGGCTACAAAGTTGTTTGACAGCAGGGCTTTTGTAAAAGCAGCACAGTGTCTCCATCTGCTAGATCTGGAAGCTCTAAATGCTGCATTGGATCCCTAGACCACATTAATATGGTGTGTGCTCTTCTGGACAAAGATAAATCAAAAGAAGGTTCTAAGAAAGGAATGCTTTAGCAGAACAAAATAGCAGACAAGGCTTTCGTTTACATGTGAGCAGAGAAAACAACTCCAAATGCCATTGGAATTGAGTGCCATGTTTCTTGATAGAAAGGCAGAGTACACATCAAATAAATAAAGAATAGATGCCCATCATCATCGTCATCACCTTTTATTGAGTTTTCAAGCGTTTGAAGCACTTCACATGCATTATCTAGTTGTACTGTGGGCAACATGTGACCCGTGGACCACTGTGACCCCAACTGCTCCCTAGTGTGGCTGCCGCAACAAAGCCTAAAGTTGTAGCGGTGGCAAAAAAAAATGGTGGTCTGCCACCGAATTTCAGTGGCAAACCGCTACGGAGGAATAACGGAGACAAATGTAGTCCTCCAGACAAATTTGGTGGCAAATAATATCAGGGCTTTGTAGCTGCCACTGCATTTGGCAGTATGGTGGTCACAGTGGCAGGAGCATGGCCCATACAGAGGGCTATGGGGAGGTTTGAAAATGGCCCCTAGACCTCCCAAGGTTGCTCATCCCTGCCTTACAACAATCCAGCAAGCTACTGTTGTACACCATATTTCAGACTGAGGGACAGAGTGGCTTCCCGAAGGCCCCTAGTGAGTTCATTGTCTCCCTGCTGGCAAGACAGCTTTTATTTCAACTAAACTAATTAATTGGTAACAAGAATATCTCTACAACTGTATTATCAGTAGTACAGCATAATTCAGACAGACAGCTTTTCCCTGCCAGTGTGCAGTCCTAGTCATCATATACTAGAAATAACCCAACTCTATGAAGCTCCCATCATCGCTATTGGCCATGCTGGCTGATGCTGATGGGAGTTGTAGTCCTAGATATCTGGAGGGCACCAGATTTAGTATGGCTGCTGTGGAGGATGGAGTTTGCAAGATAATCTTTTATCTGACATATTACGCATAATATTGCTTTTATGTTGCCTTATTTCAGAGGCAACATAAAAGCAATGGAAGGGATTTGGGGCACAACCCTATGCATGTTTAGACAGAAAAAAAAGTCCTACATCTTCCAGCATTCACCTACTTAAATCAAATTTTGTTTCAGTTTGAGTTCACTAGGGCTAACATTTATGCACATTTATGGGAGAAAGGCCCCATTGACTTCAGTGGGACTTACTGATGGGTCAACATAGATAGCATCGAATTGAATATGTCGTTAGGCAAGCCGTGATCTGTAAAATGGGAGAAAATATATCATAATATGCAGGCGTGCTGTAAGGCGTGGGTGTGGAACTTTTTCAGCCCGAGGGCCAAATTCAATTTTGGAGGAGCTCTCAGTGGGCAAATTCGAGCAGTGGGTATGCCTGAAGGCAAAAGGGGGAGGGCCAAAAACGGTGGAAAACCCAGAAAACCACCAAATGAGAGGCAATTGGGGGGAGGGGTGTAGCCATCTGGGGTACCCCAGAGGGACAGATTTGGCCCACAGGTCTGAGGTTCAACACCCCAGAAATAAGGATGACTGAAGTAATGTTGCAGAAAGAACTTAGTAACTGCTAGACTTTATATTTTAAACATGGCAGAACAGCTATTATTGCTTCTTTGTCCCATTAGCCCTGTGTACATCCTGCAATCTGTTTAACACCTGGGGGCTGTCTGTGCGTGCTCAAATGCTATGTCAGTTATATTCACAGCCACCTCGGGGCTTTTCCACAAAGCTGTGTGGTTAAAAAGTCAGGGACCTACCCTGACTTTTTCAGTGGGAGTGAGGTCACCCTGGTTCTTCTGCCATCTGACCTCGCTCCATGGTCAATCCAGGAGCCATTCCAGGAGGATGGCAACCGGTGATGGTCACCTTCCACCAAGAAGAGGGCAGGGGGGAAAGCTCCAGTACCTGGGTGACTATCAGAAACCCCATGTTCCCTCCTTGGCATGGGGATTACCAAGTGCAACCCTGCAGAAGTGAAACCGTGGGGTTTAGGGGAAACACGGTGCCAAAACAGCTCCATCAAGGCAGCCCCCTAGTGAGGCCCAATGCGTTTCTACACCAGGCTTGTTGCCTGGGCTGGTCCCCGGCTGGTCCCTGTGAGTCCAAATGATGCACAGAGGCTCCCGGGAGTGGGGGTGGGCGGGCACGGGATTTGCCAGGAATAAGGGGTCCCTGGAAAATCCCGAATCTTCTGTGGTCTTGGGAACTTTCCAAGTACACAGAAGATGTGGCCGCCCATCCCGGGTGCTGCTGCGCTTACTTGCAAGTAAGCACGGCAGCAGAAATGGGCATGGAGCTGCACTATGTGGCTCCATGCCTATTAGAGGAGAGGGTGGTGCCAGTTTCACCACTCCCGGGAGGGCGGGGGGGCCATCACGTTGGGTTTTTTTTTAAAAAAAACTTACCTTTTTGTAGAGAAGCGCTCGTGTGATGGCCCGGAAGGAACATGGGATGTCGCACCCATGATGTGAATTGAGGGCGACGATCCCGGAAAGGGCCTAATTCAACAATGTCTACAGAGGACTTCTTGGACTCTTATCTTAATACTGTTACAAATGGCAGAATTTAGGACAACTTTTTCTCCTCCCCACCACCACCGCACCTCTTCCTTGCCATTTTGTTTGACATCCAACCTGATGAAAAGTTCTGGAGAACTCAAAAGCTTGTTCACAACTTTGTGACATTTTGGTTGGCCCTAAAACCAGTATTTCTGTACTGTGGGCTTTGGACTGACTGACTGACTATTGTGGGCTTTGGATTTTTTTTCCTAAGGGACCAACACATCTACCCACCATTTATGTAAGATAATGGAGAACCCTTTACAATATAAAATCCTAAGTCTATATGCTTCACTAATGAAGGGCCAAAAGAGTCATTACTTTAAATCTATATCTAGCAGCTGTGTTTTTGTTTTCATTTTTACTTTAGAATAGGTGCAAGGGGCCTGATCCCAATCAGGAATTATGAGGATTAGGGGGCTTCAATAATTCCAGTTGAGCCCCTGTGCTACATTAGAGTAAAAATAAGGTGGGAGATGTAGCAATGTCTGTTTTGGCCTTAAGATGTATATGTGAATGTGTAATGTTTCAGAAATATAACATTATTATTAAGGAAAAAATTCTGTTGCGGAAACTACAGGAAAAAAATCTGGAATGTATCATATTTCTATGTAGGAAACATGAAACTGACACAAGGCAGGGTCGTTGCTGCTCTCTGCCCATGCCACTTGCCTTGCCTACTGGCTGCGCCCCTAAGAACTGGCTTTATTTTCTAAATACCATGTAGGTTTGTTATTTAATAATTACCAAGAAAGATTTCTTTTCATCAGCAGAGTAAGCTTTGTTTTCTGTCTGAATTTGGGTTAATAAACTGCATCTCCTTCTTGGCAGATGCTAGGATCAATGTTACCCGCTCACTTCCTTCTGATTGATACAAATAAAGGCTCCTCATTAGTTGATGCATATTACATTGGCCTTATCAGCAGCAGACACAGAAAAGTGCTGTCTAGAAATGGCCACCCAGCCCAGCAAGCCTGTCCTCTTTAAGTGGACATCATCCCCTGGTTTTATGATGTACAACTGTGTCTCATTTCTCCCTCTGCCAATGTCGTGCTGTGCTTGCAACCCGACATGGTGAATTGAGATATGAGACGTGGGAAGCTGAGTTACAACTGCAACAACTAATAGGAATTTGCTATCTTATTCAGCAGCACTATTAGTGGGGCTGAATACATCTATTTTATGGTGTGATGTGCTACGTGTTGGAGCTGTATTGTCTTGATCCATCTGAGACCATTTGGTCTAACTAATGGGCCGTCACCAGAAGTGGACAAGCAACCAGAAGAGTGCCTGAGGGGGGAGAGAAGGATTACAGCCCTTGGACTTAAATGTGTTGACAACTCTTTTGATATCATCAATCATTCTTTGACTTTTTTCTGCAGTTTGGGGGAGGGGGGGGAAAGCAGCAACAGTAGCAATTCAAGACTTACATGAACTCAGAGTGTGTTCAGGAAGTGTCCAGGAGACATATTTCTTTGACACTCTGGTTATTCAGAACACAGGAAAGGCAAACGAATCTGAAAGGCCAAGATTAGAAGACCCATGCTGATAAGTGAAGGAAGCAGAGGAACTCACTCCCAGCTGGGGAGACCAGGGACAGTTTCACACTGTTATTTCATTTCAGGCAGAAAACACACTGTCTTTTTTTTTGTCTTTTTTTTGGCATGAGAGCCAGAGAGTTCCCCTCAAGGCAGCACTTCATCTGTTCTTTCTAGAACAGGAACAACAATATTTTATTGCGAGGTGCCATAAACCAGGCCTATGACAATCACCATGTTTTCTATGGTGTGGTCTATTTTTTCCCCTTCCATTTTATAACAAGCCCCAACTCTGTTTGGGAATCAGTAAGCCAGCAAAGTCAGTTCCAGCTAGGAAATGCATATGTGTCCCACTCCTTTACCTAAAATCATGTTTGCCACACCTTTTCCATGAACAGTTATTGTTTTAGAGCAGGCTTTCCCAACCTGGCATCCTCCAGATGTGTTGGACTACAAGCCCCATAATCCCCATTCAGCATAGTTGGCAAGGTTGTGGGATTTGTTGCCCAACACTTCTGGAGGATGCTTCGGAATTAATGCAGGGGTGGGCAACCTGTGTTTCTCCAGATGTTTTGGCCTACAACTCTCATCATCCTTCACCACTGGCTATGCTGCCTAGGGCTGATGGAAGTTGTAGGCCAAAACATCTGTAGGATTACAAGTTTCCCATTCCTGCTTTAATGGAATTCTCCCCCATTTGAAATGCTAACACCTTGCCAGGAAGATGTTCTGTGCTCTGATGCAATAAGCTGTTTGTTCTTCCATGGGAGAGAAGATCTTGACACAGCCTATCTACACTACTGCTTTAAAATGGTTTATAACCAGTTTAAAACTGTTATAAACCATTTTAAAGCAGTAGTGTAGATAGGCTCAGTGAGGGAAATTTAATGTGACATTCTGGAGACATTTATTTAAACATCAACCTGGGGTGCCTCTACAAGAGCGATTTAAAGCTCTTTCAAGGTGCATTACCAAATTTACCTCTACAAGAGTGGAGCGCAAATCAGGGGTCCAGGCTCGTTTTGTCTCCGATTATTCGCATTTTCGCATTTGCATTAAATAGCGACTTTTAATTTACCACGGGAATAAGAGCGCCTTATGTCCATGTAAACAACTTTCTGAGGAGGCACATTAAAGATCAGAGTGGGCGGACTGTTTGTCCTGATGTCATGCATAGAACTGCCCCTTCGCTGGGAAAACCTCCCACTTTTTCGTTTAGTTTTGTTTCCTGTCTCCTGCTTGCAACTTCATCCTTGTTCTCCGTCTCTCTGGATGGAAGCTCCAGGAAGAGGTGACCCAATGTGAACAGAAAATAACGTTTATTTGAACTCCCCTGATAGAATATTTCGTTTATGGAGACACGGGGCTAGATGGAGGTGGTTTCACGAGAAGTAAAGGGGGTAGGAAGGATGTGCGGATATGTGCATAATTAGCAATCAGCTTAGACATATCATCCCCTCGCTTCTTGCTGGGTTCCTGACATGAGCTGTGTGTGTGCGCATGTGTGTATGTTTCACAACAGTTGAGCTTGCTGGGAAGAGGAGGGGGAAGGAACAAAGCAGCATCCCCTGTCTGTTTTGCCGTGTGTGTGTGCAAGGCACATTCCCATTTATTCCTGAGCAGTTCACTTCAAACGGCAATCGGGTGAAGAGTGGGGCCTAGGTTTTTTGGCTGGAAAGAGGGTGACTTTCATTACTGACCCCTTACTTTCCTGTTATATCTCCTTCTTGATTCCCCCCCCCAGTTTTTAGCTGTGCATTTTATTAAGATGTCCATTAGATCCATTCCTCCTCCTCCTCCTCCTCCTCCTCCTCCTCCTTCTCAAAGTATAACTATTCTCATCTTCTTTTAAATCAGGCTGGAGAACCTATGACCCCCCAGATGTTCTTAGATTGCAACCCCCATCACCTCTGCCCATTGTCCATGGTGGCTGGGGCTAATGGGAACTGTAGTTCAAAAACATTTGGGGGCTACAGGAACATTCCCCTGTCCTGTTTTAAATGTTGGGGCATACACATTTCTTTTACAAATACTTGTTAGCATATCCAAAGACCAATTGTCACATAAGACCGTGACTTTCTATTTTCTCCTTTTCACAATATTTTTGTTATGGGAATTACCAATGTATCTGTCAGCTGTTTGATCTTTCTCATGAAAAACACCAACGATAAAGAAGAAGGAAAGGGAGGAAGAAATTTTACTACCAAGCAGCCTTCAGATTTCCGATTCATTTGATGGCAGTGGTTTTGCATGATTTGCAGATCTTGACCACACAGGCACATGATACAGCAAAAAGTAGGCCGATGCTGTTCTTTTATCCAGTGCTGTACATACAAGGCAAAGTGAGTGAGCGGGAGGTGGTACTGATTCTCATGTCAGCCACCATTTGCAGACAATGCAGCAAGCCACTTTGGTTGTACCGATAGCCTGGCACTGTAATATATGTGCCATGACAAGCTCTGATGTGGTTGTGCTGATGGTGCTTTGGTTGGTGTCCCTTCAACTGTACTTACAAATGACTGGGACTCATCTTCAGCCGTATGAAGCCCTTCCTTTTTTGGGGGGGCAGGAATTTTGAGCTGCTGATTGTACTCTCCCAGGCCTATTTTTAATGTGTTGCATGTCTCTGTGTCTTTTTGTAAATTATTGTTACGTCATCTTCTTTTAATATTGTGAGCTGGCTTGCACATTGGTATGGAAAGGTGGTACCAACCAACCAAAATAAATCAAGAGGCGCAGATCCTGCTTTAAGCCGGCTTCTTTGTTTCTTGATCAAGATAAGTATTTACACTTTTGTGGCTTTGAAGTAATTTTGAAAGCTTCTGAAAGGTCCAACTCCAGGACAGTTATTTAGCTATCAGCAAACTGTAACAGGAAACAAGAATGGCCACTGATAATAGGCTGACCAGATAAAATCCAGGTCAGGGCTCATGTAACTTTAACAGTTGTAGAGAAAAGGGAAATTCAGCCAGTGTCGTTTGTATGCAATTAGTTCCTGGTGAAATTCCCTCTTCATCACAACAGTTAAAGTTGCAGGGGCCCTGCCTTCTCTTGTATATGGTCACTCTAGTATAGTGCATGCACCTTTAACTGTTGTGGTGAAGAGGGAATATCACTAGGAACTAATTGCATACAAATGCCACTGGCTGAAATTCCCTTTTCTCTACAACTGTTAAAGTTGCATGAGCCCTGACCTGGATTTTATCTGGTCACCCTAACTGATAACAAATCAGCTTATAGAGTTTCATGTATAGATTGCTGAAGCTTTTGACTAGGGCTAAGCCAAAAGTGGGGCAGAGTTTGCAAACATTTTTAGTGCTGTAAAGAAACTGTTGCCCTCCCCCACCCTTTGGTGGCTTTTTGATGGATTGCTTCAAAGGAGCTTGAAAATGTTTGCCAACACAGGAAGCATTGCCTCAAATCTCTCCTAGCTTCCCTTCCCCTTTGTAATATCATAGGCAAATCTATCAGGCTGTGTAGCTTCATGATTTACTACATGTTTAGTACACGGTTCCTGATTAGCTCTAGCCCTATTCAGGTGTTCCTAATCTATGTTTACTAAATATGCATGGAAGCATGGTGTTCACCATCCTTATCCCCTCCACCATAATTTCTATCACGCGCAAAACATGGAGGGGAATGTTCTGAAAAGGAGATCCTCCTCTTTTCATGGTGACTCTTCATGGAATTTTGAACATGGACATTTAAACGCTGTGGTTCGATGCTGCATTTTACCAGTGTTTTTGAGGCCATTTTAACTTTGTGGTAAAGTTTATCTCATGTAAATAAAAAGGGTTTTACCTTACATTTTTAAAATATTCACAATAGGGTCTAATCCCGCCCCAAATGTATTATTGATTTTCTGCCTATGCTGATGGTTATTATAATCAATTTTCAAAGCCAGGGATGAATACCTCCATCAGTATCAGCTCCAGATTTCGAGGAGCACTTTAAGAGGAAGGGCTGTCAGAGAACCAGCAATGTTGTCTGGTTTAAAGATAAAGAAATATAAGAAGGGAAAGTAGGAGCCATCAACAAGTTAGCATCTGGAGAGTAGACTGAGCAGCCCCCCCCCCAAACTGGACTATATTTCTATTTAAATTCTAATCATTTCTACATTTGCATCTGTACATGCAAGTTAGCAGATGCAAATTTGTGTCCTCTTTCTTGGGTGACGTATTTCCTCTTTTTTGGGCATTCATGAGCGGCCACCCTGACCGCAAGCTACCTTTGGGGGTGCAGGGCAGGCTGCTTTGCACACACAGTTCTATCAAAAGAGAATAGCCAGGAGGTTCAGGAGAAATAGCTGGTGCGGCTGCCGCTGCTGCCTCCCCACCACACACACAGCACCTGCCACCTGAGGTGGCCGCCTCTCTCTGCCTCTTGATCAGTCAGCAACCATATATTTTTGATAACTTCATCAGGGCAGGCAGTAGGCTAGTCTCTGAAATGCAGTCAAAACCAAAAGGCAAAATACAATAAGCAGGGAGTGAGGGAAACAAATCTCTACCACATTTCTCCAATCAACCATAAGAGAGTGAAGGTGTGCAGCCTCTTTCCTCTGGGTGACAGTCAAAACAGCATTAAAATATTCTCAGTGCACGGAAAGAGACTTAGCAGGCTGCCTTCAAAATAAATTATCCCAAATAATCCAAAAACAGCTTGGCAACCTTGGAGATCTGGCGAGCATGAAGTGACTTATTTGTGTCAAGTTAAAAATCAAGTTCTGGAGTGGAAGCTGAATAATAGAAGCTAGCAAAGTGACCTTTTTGTCAGCAGATATGAGAGGATGCTCTGCCTGTCTGCATGATCAGCCTGGACAGTGAGCTTGCCCTCCCCCACCCCCACCCCATTACAGAAGATTGGGAAGAATGTTGAAAAGAAGCATTGCAAATAGCTTGTCTCTGGGTAATGATATGGCCTCATAAATGGCTAAAGCAGTGGACTGGGATGTGATGATACTTAGTTGCTTTACAGTTTGGAGAAAAATGTTCAATGGAATAAATCACAATGTACTACTAGATCAAAGTATATACCAACATGATTACGCAAAACATAAATAATCTCTCCCTTTGAAGGTCTGTTAAGCTTTATGCCAGGTGGGCAATTCATTAGATACGAAGGACCATTTGAAACTGAGCCAGTGAGACAAACCTAATCATCTTTTTAATAATACTCTGCTTGTAATAAAACGGCTCCGAAGATACCATTTGTACATGCTTCAGTTCATTTACAGTATTTTTGTTTGGCAGCTGTTACCTTCAAATATGAGGGGTGGGGAACCTTGACTATCTTGGTAGGCTGAAAAACAGTTTTTAACATTTTTAATGTCACTACTTGATCCTTTAGCATTTTTCAGTTGTACTTACAGGCATATTTCTATAGTCTTGGGGGCTAAAAACGTTTCTGAAAAGTGGGGTTCTTGAGTCTCTAATAAATCTGTGATTTACACAACAGTGCTAGAGGCTATTTGTAATTTCTAGGTTGTATCCAACAGTGTCCATGCACCAATGGAGCAATCGCCACTCACGGAATGGATTCCCCTTCTCCCCTGCAGGCCCCAGCATGCTCCCCAGATCTTCTCTGTCGGATTGGAGGACCCTCCAGAGCATATTTGGGAGTATGGGGTGCCTGGGGAGGAGGGAATGGGGAAGTCTCATCTCATGAACAGATTCCGTTCATGCAACATTGGATACAATCCTTTCATTCTATTTCTTAACCCTGCTTTGCACCATTATTATTAGATATAGCACCAAGTAGGATATAGCACTATGAAAGTGGTATATAAAAGGCAGGAGCCACACTACTTCTTTATAGCAATAATGAAGTGCACTGACAACTGTTGGGGCCCATGACACATACCATATACTATTTTCATACTGCTTTCATATTACTATATCCTGCTTGGTGTGGCTTCAGCCTTTTATATGCCACTTTCATACCACTTTCATAGGGCTATATCCTACTTGGTGTAGATGTGGCCACGGTTTCTTCTTTTTCCTTTACTTGGTTCAAGGAATATATCATTTGTCGTGGGTCTTCTGGGCGGCTGTTATTGTTGTGTTTTAATTGTGTTTCTAATGTATTTGTTTTCTTATTGTGGTACAACTCAAATCAATAAATAAACTGTCAGCAGCAGCAATGCCAAGATTGCTGCCAGTGTTTTTGAGGCCATTTTAACCTTGTGGTAAAGTTGTTGTTGTTGTTTTGGTAAGGTTTCATGTGGTAATGTTACAGGTCAAATTACATATTACGTGTAAATATGTGTAACATTCTCCTGGCTGACCTTACCTGGAAAAGCCTCTACCAGAGGTTGCTAACTGGTGTCAGAGAAGGGACTGGACTGTGGAAGGGGTGACTGACTCTTTTCTGCTAACTGTTTCCCTAGTCCCAAGTATCCCTGTGTGGCTGCATATGTATGTTTATTTGCAAGTAACATTCATACAATAGTTAACAATAGCTGCAGGATGCAGCTAAGAAGGAGAATTTGTATTTTTATAGTAAGGGAGCCACTGACAGATTCGGATTTCAAACTCCAAGAAATACAATCACATTTCCAGACAAATTCCAATCTCTGATATATTAATGTTCACGAACATAGCCAAAGAGACAAAACAAGTGGAGTTCAATGCCCACACCAGTGCATGGAAGATTCTCTATTGAGCATTCTCTCCCATTATCAATGCTGATCACGTATTATGCGACTTGACCACAAATGCTATTTATTTTCAAGCTGAATCATTTGAGACTCATTAGGGCTATAACCTATGAAAACTTCTGCTGTATCTCACTAGCGAGTCTCTAAGGTGCTACTTGATTCAGTCCTTAAACAACTGTAACCTATGACTAACATAACTATCCAGATTATTTTTGAACATGAATGTCTGGGGCTTACATTACAGCTTTTCATTTTAAACAATTGTCGTTTGGATTAAGCATGCTAACATGTTTCAAGCCCCTGAATTTCATGGCATTAAAGGAACCTGAACAGCTCGAGATGGGGTGGGGAGATGGAAAGACATGATTTAACGTCATTATCACTGCACATATACTGAAATTAACTATTAGCATTGACTAGGCTGACCACATGAAAAGAAGGATAGGGCTCATGTAACTTTAACAGTTGTAGAGAAAAGGGAATTTCAGCCAGTGTCATTTGTATGCAATTAGTTCCTGGTGAAATTCCCTCTTCATCACAACAGTTAAAGTTGCAGGGGCCCTGCCTTCTTTTGCATATGGCCACTCTAGTATAGTGCCTGCAACTTTAACTGTTGTGACGAAGAGGGAATTTCGCCAGGAACTAATTGCATACAAATGACACTGGCTCAAATTCTCTTTTCTCTACAACTGTTAATGTTACATGAGCCCTGCCCTCCTTTTCATATGGTCAGCCTAGCATTGACACATTTTTAGAAATCCCAACCAGACTGTGTCACTCCATCCCAGTGTTACTTCTGTGACCAGGAGCCAATCTACACCATTGATTTAGTGTGGAGGAAGAGCACATCAGGGTCATTCATAACAGATGACACTGTCACAAATGTGTAGCCACCCCACTGCTTCCCTCTGGAATAGGCACATTTTCTGAAAGTCCTTTTAGTGTGTTGCTTTTCCTATTGTTGAACTCCAGTGTGGACACCTGTCTTTAAGACAGTCATTGGTATCTATGGTCACCTTTTGTTAAAAGAATGTTTCTGGCAAGTACAGCCATCATCTCCAAATACCCTCTTTTTTATGTGTTTTCCCCCATGGCAAGTAACATCACTTCTAATACTTATGAGCAGTAATGTTACTGCTTTTCTCTAGATTGTATAAAATCCCTCAGGTTTTGAGAGTCAGTCCCCATCCCCCTCTTCTTAGAAGCATGGGGGCATGATGCCGAAATTACTGAGTCTCTCCTCTCAGAGGAAATGCTCCTGCTCCTTCCTTCCTCTCCACTGAGACCTGGGCAGGATCTACACTACTGCTTTAAAACGGTCTATAACATTAGTGACAACTGTAAGGGCCCAGGACACACTCCATATACAGTTTTCAAAATGTTTTCAAAGTGTCATATCCTGCTTGTTGTCGATCTGGCCCAGGAGCTGCAACGCACGCTAGTTGCTGTCTTCAAGAAAGGGCTTTGGTCCAGGGAAAGGTATATTGTTTTTAAAGATTCCCTTCTTTCTTTCCCCTGCTCTGTGTGTGTGTGTGTGTATGCTCTAGGTCTCAAGAAGACTCCTTTCACAGTCTTGAAACTACTTTTAACCCTCCATTTGCTCAGCTAATTTCCCCAACGCTAGCTTGTGCATTTGAATCTGTTTCAACCTCAATAAATGTGCCATTGTGGTGTTATCCTCTTCAATAGTGTGGATTTCTTTGGGTAAGAACTGCCTTACTTAGCCACAGATGCTCTATTGCCAATGTCTAAAGATTCCTTATAAGTAAGTGTGTAAGTCTCATCAGAATGTGTGTAAATTTGTACACATGTCTAATGAGAGCACATCACATAACACGCTCTTACTATAGTTTCTGTTTCCTATTTGCATAGTAGCAATCTTTCAATCAGTCAGCGTACCACAGTAGGGGTAGCTTGTTTTCGTTGCTTGCAACTTGTTTTTCCCATGCACAATGGCGCAGTATTTTTAAATCTTTGACAATTCCAAATGGCTGATAAGAAGGGTGAGCCATGGGGTTAAACTGAAGGGGCTTAATTCAGATATCCAAACTTCCCTGAGCAGGTGAATGTGGACTGGGGCTGAGCAGCACCTACCAGGTTGATGACATTTAATTCTATTCTGCCCACTCAATCCAGAAGTATGTGGATTTTAAGTGCTGTATGACCTGTGAAAAGCAAAGTTTTGGGTTCAGTCTACTCCTCTGTTCTTGCTTCATATGTCCCTGACGGACCAAAGCCGATTTTATGAAAATTCAGATATCACCCGAACATGCCTCTCTCATTCCATTTTTATGTAGATACCCACTCCTACCCCAGGAAGATAGGTTGTTGCTTTCTGAAATGATACTCTGTTGTATCATGTAATGGGAATGTGCATGACTACTGTTAGGGTTACACCAAGTTTCTTAGTGTACATAATCCATTATTAGTTATTCATTATCAGTCACTCCTCCAGCTCCCAAACCAATGTCCATTCCCTCTTTTATTTCACTGGATTTTTCTAACAGTGTCATTCTGCTGATTCAAATCGTCTTAGCAGAGCTCCTCTGAATTTTTCAGTTGTACAAGTGCTTGTTCATTGCACTGACACATCATTTGCGCTAGTGGAATGACACCATTGGACACTGCTCAATGCCTATCAGACTTTATTTATTTATTTTATTTATTTATTGCATTTCTACACCGCCCAATAGCTGAAGCTCTTTGGGCGGTTTATAAAAATTAAACCATAAAAACCGTTAAAAATATAAAACAACAGTATAAAAACATAATTTAAAATACAGTATAAAAGCACAAATAGGATAAAAACCGAGCAGCCATGCAGAAATTAATACAGATTTAAAATACAAATTTAAACAGCAAGGTTAAAAATCAAACTGAAGAACTATTAAAATACTGTGGAAAATAAAAAGGTCTTCACCTGGCATCTAAAGGAGTATAATGTAGGTGCCAGGAGAACCTTTCTAGGGAGCTCATTCCACAGCCACAGCAGAGAAGGCCCTCCTCCTGGTAGCCACCTGCCTCATTTCTTTATGTCCCCAAATAGGTAGTAACAAGACCGTTCCTTATTTTCTAATTATGACAGGTTTTTTTACAGATCTCCTAGGATCAATTTCTGGTCTGTCAATCAATCCCCCAGTGAAGCTAACAAGGTGTCACTTCCCAAGTGCACATAAACAATGGCACTGGCTATTTTCATCTACTGCTAGAGCCAAACATTTATTCTTCTGGCTTCCAGTGCAATCCACAGAATTATCTGTTTGACCCTTCTTTCCCTGCCTGGATTTGAATATCAGGAATTTAAATTTATGCACATTAGCTTTTTGGCATAGAATCTTTTTGAAAGCACCTCATAAAATTGCAGAATAACTGTTTAAATTCCAGGATTTTAAAATAACAATCTGTATCTTACAACAGCAGAGGTATCATAATATTGCATCCATAAATATTCCCACACAGGAATGGAAGAATGGGATAAGGCAGGCTTCAGAACCGGACAAATGCAGTGAGACTTCATTTTCTCAAGTGTCTTTTATTACTGCAGCATGATGCAGTATACTCATCAGTATTGATATATAAATAAATATCAACAATTCAAATGAGTTAACCACCACCAACCCTTTTTAATGGATTTATTATTTATTTATTATTGGCTCTGGGTTTGTTTGTTTTTTAAGCCAATTACATGTTACATTTGTCCACTTATACCAACAAAAGTCAATGTATTATTGCTGACAAGACCTTGTCATTGGAAATTATCTTCAGATGTAAGCCTATCCACATTGCCCTTAAAACGACTTATATTCTGTTTAAAAACGTGTTTTTTTAAGTCGTTTCATTACGTGGTAGGACACACTGAGCAGTACTTATGTTTCATAGTGACTGCTTCCTCCGTCCTCAAAGTGTTCAATGGTGTCACACAGGGTTAATTCTTTGTCTCTTCTTCTTTCGTTCTTGTTATGCAGGCTGCTTGACCCGCCCACTTCTGTCTCAAGCAGCCTGCAAAACAAAAACAAAAGAAGAAGAGACAAAGAAATAACCCTGTGTGACACCATTGAATGCTTTGTAGACGGAGGAAGCAGTCGCTATGAAACGTAAGTACTGCTCAGTGTGTCCTACCACGTAATAAAACAACTTAAAAAAACATGTTTTTAAACAGAATATAAACCATTTTAAGGACAATGTGGATAGGCTCATTGACTGATATTATGATGGGGATATATTTTTAAGTGCCACAGGTAAACATGATTTGTTACTGGATATCACAGCTTGATGTGGGGCAGGAATAATCTTTCTTTATTATATTTCTGAGATATGGGTAGTATTTATTTCCCTTCTTCTGCTTCTTGCTGTGCAAACAGAAGCTCCCTGATTCAATTGCTTGAATCTCTAATTTAAAAAAGGACCTTCAATATGATAGCTAGGATAGACAAGTGACCTGCCAGAGACCATAGAGGACTGAATGCTCCTAACTGAAATCTGCTACTAGGCTAGATGGATCAATTATCTTACTAGATACACAGCAGTTTCATAAGTCTATGTGTACTGTAAGAGGCACAAAGATTTCAAGCAAGTGGAATTGCATTTCAGCTATGACTGGTATTTTACTTTAACATCTTGCAATGATACTGTAAATTATTTACAGATCATCTTTGGGGACTATGCATTGGCTTGATTTTCTTGGCCGTAGTTCATGTTTGATCCAATAATAAATTCCTGTAGAGTTGGAAGGTGACACTCCAGTAGAAAGGAGACAAAAATATCATTTTTACCATAAACTCAATGTGAGGCTAATGCTATTCATAACATGAGAACTTTTTGAACTTGAATGTTAGTTGGCCTCAAGGCTGCATTAATGCTCCAATTAAATCTGGAAGAAAGAGGAAAATCTACAGAAATTTGCATCTAATTTTGTGGTTAAGAATGACCAAAAAATTGATTACTGAACATCAGATCTTTGGGAAATTTGGTTTGGAAAAAGTGTAGAGCGTTTTGTTTGTTTGTTTGTTTTAAAGTGAAAACTTATGTCAGGCTTCTTAGTCATTGTTAAAGCCCATAAGTCTAGATGCATGCTGGAATAGTATCACTACCTTCAACACCTCCTTCTGTTTTGGAAGATTAGACTGCCATTCCATGCTAATATCTGATTCATTACAAATAAATCCCATAAATGCATTTCAGGTAGCAAAATGTCCAGTGCAGGACTTACATTTTAACTGTGAGCTTCCAGTTATAAACAGACTGTATATACTTTGGTTTTGTTAAGAAGATTAAAGGTAGGCTGACCAGATAAAATCCAGGTCAGGGCTCATGTAACTTTAACAGTTGCAGAGAAAAGGGAATTTCAGCCAGTGTCATTTGTATGCAATTAGTTCCTGGTGATATTCCCTCTTCATCACAACAGTTAAAGGTGCAGGCACTATGCTAGACTGACCATATACAAAAGAAGGCAGGGCCCCTGCAACTTCAACAGTTGTGATGAAGAGGGAATTTCACCAGGAACTAATTGCATACAAATGACACTGGCTGAAATTCCCTTTTCTCTACAACTGTAATAATAATAATAATAATAATAATAATAATAGTATATTTATTTATTTATAGCCCGCCTCTCCCTTCAGATCGAGGCGGGGAACAGCAACAATATAAAACACAAAAATCACAACAGTTAAAATCTTAAAAGCAAGAGAAAAATACAACATTAAAAACATCTTAAAATTCATCTGGATAGGCCTGTCGGAAGAGGACAGTCTTCATGACTCTCTTGAATTCATGAAGACTGTCAATTTGTCTAACCTCCTCCGACAGACCATTCCATAGTCTGGGAGCGATGGAAGATAAGGTCCTCTGGGTAACACCCGCCAGCCTAGTTCTGGCTGGCTTGAGTAAATTCTTCCCAGAGGACCTAAGTGTGCGGGGCGGATTGTACGGGAGAAGGCGATCCCGCAGGTACCCTGGACCCAAACCATGTAGGGCTTTAAAGGTAATAACCAACACTTTATACTTCGCCCGGAAACTGATTGGCAGCCAATGAAGCGATTTTAAAACTGGTGTGATGTGATCACCCCTAGATGTACCGGTGACCAACCTGGCTGCCATATTTTGAACAAGTTGAAGTTTCCGGACTAGGCACAAAGGTAGCCCTATGTACAGCGCATTGCAGAAGTCGAGCCTCAAAGTTACCAGTGCGTGCACTACCGTCTTTAGGTCTTCCAACTCTAGGAAGGGGCGCAGCTGGCGTATCAGCTGAAGCTGATAGTAGGCACTCCTGGCCGTCGCATCAATCTCAGCTGTCATCTGGAGCGACAGATCCAGGAGTACCCCCAAGCTGCGAACACAATCTTTCAGGGGGGGTGTAACATGTAAAGGTACATGAGCCCTGACCTGGATTTTATCTGGTCACCCTATTAAAGGTGCCTTATGGACCCCATTCTATGGACCAGTGAAAGTCAGAAAAGGTTGGCAGCCTTACCAAACTTGCATCAAATTGACTGCACACAGATCCAAGAAGAGTATGGTGCTTTCAGCCTCCCAGCAGTAAACATTTTCTGCTTTTACATTATCTGTATTCTCACTTTCAAAAGCAACATTAGAGCCAACCACCTCATATCATCTTATCCAAACCTGCAATAATCATGTTTTCAAACCATGATGAGACATTTAAAAATATGAACATTAATTTCACAGTTCATTTCTGTTCTGTTTCAGAGTCAGGAGAACAGATGCTTAAAAATGAGAAAAGCCTCAATACAATGTGAAGTCAAATGAAATATTATGTACAAGACCAATTTAAGTGTTACATAGGTTTAAGATTAGAAAACCTATGATGCAGAGTGACTGCAAGTTAAAACCCCATGCACATCTTGGGCCTAAAATAAACTAAAACAATAGAGAAAACAGGAAGTGATGGAAGTATAAGCAAAATATGTGACTTTTGATTGATTTTTTTTTACCAACTGAAGCATATACCAAGAATGGCCAACCAGCTGCCTGCAGGAAGCCCACAAGCAGGACATGCGTGCAACAGCACCCTCCTGCCTAATTTTCTCAGCAACTGGTGTACAAAGGCATACTGCCTTTTATATTGGAAGTAGCTATCGATAGCCTTATCCCGCATGAATTTGTCCACTACCCACTTTAAAAGCCACCCAAATTGGTGGCCTTCACTACATCCGATGCAAGTAAATCCATAGTTTAACTATGTGCAGTGTGAAGAAATACTTTTTTATCTGACATGTATCGCCCACCAATCAGCTTCATGGGATGACCCCAAGTTCTAGTATTATGGAAGCGGGAGAAAAAATGTCTCCCTATCCATTTTCTCCACACCATGCATAATTTTGTAGACCTCTATCATGTCTCCTCTTCCTTGCCTTTTTTTCCTAAACTAAATAATCCCAGATGTTGTAACCTTTCCTCATAAGAGGAGTTGCTTTAGCTCCTTGATCACTTTAGTTGCCCTTTTCTGCACTTTTTCAAAATCTATACATTTTAAGGTGTGGAGACCAGAACAGTCTGGTCGCACCATAGATTTGTATAAGGGGACTATGACCTTGGCCATTTTATTTTCCTAAACTAATTATGCCTAACATTTGCCTTTTTAATAGCTGCTGCACACTAGGTATATGGTGGTATATAAGTGTAAATAATAATAATAATAATAATAATAATAATAATAATAATAATAGGTCAACATTTTCAGTGAACTGTCCACCACAGTGGTGGTGGAATCATAGACAGTATTTCTAAGGGTCAGAAATTTCTAAGGGAAATTACCTCCATTCTTCACTGCCATTGTCAGACTCCAGACAGCCCAATTTTGAAATGCTGGGATTGAACCAGAAACTTTCTGCATGCAAAACATGTTCTCTGGTACTGAGCCGTAGCCCTTTCCCCTGACAGAGGAGTAGGGAAACCACTGGAGCTCAGTCTAGTTTGTCCCTTTGTTCCACCATTTGTGCCAATGACTCATTGGGAAACACTAATGTTTTTCAAATCTCTCTGGCACATTGCCCACTTTAGTTTAGTTTCCATAATTAGTTTTGCGTCGCTTTACATATAGTTTTCCCAGAAGTCCTTTTTTCAAAGAAAGCATTGCAATTAATAATAGAAGGAACCATGAATTAAGCATAGCTGTTGACTGCCAAGTAAAAGGATAGAAGGTTAATTGATGAAAGTTCCACAATATATTTGAGATAATTGTGTGATCATTCAGGCTGCAATCCTATACACACTTACCTTGTGGGGGATGGAATTTTTAAATCATCAAGACAAAATTTTGGGAAATGATTATTTTGATGCTAAAATAATCTTCAATGTCTTCTTGATTGCTGAGTGATCCCCTGGCATTTTGTATATGTAGGTTCCCCTTTGCATGCCTGGATATGAAATAGGCCCAGAAAGGACATTTCTTTTGTTGCTCTTCAAGTTCTTTATATTTTTTACTTTAATGTGACTTACGACGAATACCCCTTTTGAAAGGGCATGCTAACCCAGTAAGCTGATTAGAAACGTACACTATGAACATCTAATGTAACTGAAACTATGGATAGAAATTCCAAATATTTTCCATGCTGTGTAGAAAAAGAAAAATGCTGAATTATTCATGTCTAAACTTAATTCCAGTGATGTTGAATTTAGTTTAATGGTGCAGCCCTATACATGTCTATTCAGAAATGGGCCATGGTGAATTCATTGGGACTTACTAACAAGTAAGTAAGTATAGGATCACAGCTTATAGCACAATATTATATATGTCTATTTAGGATTAAGTCCGAGTGAGTTCAATGCGTGTATATGATCGCAGCCCAAGTGTGCTAAACTCTATGTTTGATTGCGGCCATTTAGCTTTAATGAGTTCCCATTGAAATCAATGGTATTTACGCATGGATAAACATGGGCAATGATCGACAAATGAAAAGACCATGTAACAAATTCCATGGCTGTTCTTCAGTAGCATGTGTTATTCTGGAGGCCCAATCTATTCAGGAGCCAGTCAAAGTAGATTCTTTGGATTACCAAGATGAAACTAGACCACTTGTGAAAGGCATGACAGTTTATTGATAGAAAATGGATGAAAAATAAAAATACAAAGGAAGCTCACACATTCCTTCACCCCATGGAGCTGGCAACTTCCAGACAACTAGCATTTGCTGGGGCTTTAATCAACAGAATAATAATGCTCATTCCTAGAACTCAAGATTCTCCAGCTTGGTATGCATATCCCTCCTAGAGTGAAGCCAAATTGCTTAGCCCTCAGCTCAATTTTTGTGTACTTTTTTGCAGGCAAATAATGTGTTACCTTTCCTATGACTAATAAATCCCAACATTCCAACTTGGGGTAGCAGGGAGGAGCCCTCTTCATCTCCCTAGCAAGACAGAACAGTAAAGCAAACAGACAAAATTAGGCAGCTGCTTAACATGAGAATTACATAACAGACAGCTAGAAATTGTTAGCATGTGTATTGGTGCCTACTTGTTTGATACTCAACTCTCTCTATGAAAAGCCTACAGAGTTGCCCAATATATA
Organism: Anniella stebbinsi; assembly: GCA_029215795.1. Classification (NCBI taxonomy): domain Eukaryota; kingdom Metazoa; phylum Chordata; class Lepidosauria; order Squamata; family Anniellidae; genus Anniella; species Anniella stebbinsi. Next base: position 197,391,308 of record JARDYH010000003.1, read on the forward strand.
GATTTAATAAACAGCATATAAGACAACTATGTAAGTTCAACACCAGACCTAATTCCTCACCATTTCCTCTGGTGTCAAACTCCCTACAGCATGTTACGTTTAATATTATCAAAAATTATACTAGCAATGGGTATTTTAAGGTATGAATGTCTGTGTATGTTTCATGGTTTCTTGTTGGAAGTTTAGGCAGATAGACGTGTACATCCAAACCTAGCTTTTTTAACTTTCTGCTTAGTAATGCCACACTATAGGGCTATGTTTCTGATTGTTGTACATAGATCTTAAGCCAGTTCCAAAACATTCATGCTGCTTGTGTCTCCAGTTGTGCTACCTAGTTGTGTGTAAATATTTGTAAACTGCCCAGAGAGCTTCGGCTATGGGGTGATATATAAAATAAATAAATAAATAAATATGTGATAACTCAGGACCATTACCCTGGAATAAGATATCAATCTGAAGCCTGGCCAGCCTATTTTTTATTCTTCTGTCTGTGACAGCAGCTTACCGTAAGAAGAATATAAATACAGCCAGACCAGTTCTTCACTTGATGTCTACACTCTTATATTAATTTTGGTTGTAACCTATTTTTTAATCACAAACAGTTTTTGACCATACATCTATATTTATCCAGCCTTTTCCATTTCTGATTGTGTTTATCTACTTATTTTTCCATTATATTTTATTTTGGTTTGGATTTGAATAAGATCTCAGAGTATTTTTTCAGCATTGTGATATGATTGTTCTTGTGGTAATTTCAACAGCATCTAGCTTCTAACATTCAAAACTAAATGCTATACAACCAGTGGCTTGATCCAGTAGGGCTCCTCTGAAGTTCTTAGGAGAACCTTGCAAATGGAATGAACAAATTGTCTATTATGAATTGGTGCAATGGTACAAATCTGCTCTTTTAAAAAGGTTTCAATCATAATGGACAAAGGACAGGACAATGGCCTGGAAAAGGTCAGTATAACCCTCTTGTCCAAGTAAGTCCATCAATGTTTGGACATCTCTTAGGAGGGCATAAAAAAGGTGGCGTACAAGCAATTGTTAGACCACTCCAGCTCCCTGTGTGATTTTCTGCACCACATCATACAAAACAAAAAAACCCGCCAGTCTGGAGGAAACATTAGCAAGAAAGACTTGCCCAATGGCAAAATATGAAGCAGTAGGAATTTGAAGACAAATCCACAGCAATATTCTCTCCTCCAGATCATATTAACAGAGGAGTTACTTTCCTAAACACATGCAAGGATTTGAAATTTTGATGAAGGTTGTGTCTATTTAATTTGCAAATCAGCAAATGGTGTAGTAGACCTCTGCCCACCATCTTCTAATCTAACAGGCTTGTGAAATATATTTCTGAAGCATGCAGATGATTGTTCAGAAATTACACAGGCAAATGTCTCTCTAGCCACTTCATGCCAATTCCCTACATGTTAAGAATGCTTATACAGAACAATAAAATGGTTTTTAAAAATGTGTTTATCTCCTTTCCAGCGTGACTGTCTATATTATTTTTGTTTCTCACCCAGACTTTAAGCAAATTGAAAAGCAAGCAGCCCACTGCTGGAGGACTGTGGTGGGGTCCTGGTGTTAAGGGCCCCTTTTCGCGCCCGGCATGCCTGGGCGCGAAAAGAAGGTTGCGGTGAGGGTGGAATGACAGATGAGACAGGGTAGCCACCCATTGGTGGGCTCCCCAGTGGTGACACCACGGCTGGGAGGGGACTAAGGAGTATGTATGGTACTACTCACCCCTCCCAGCGGCCATTCGTTTCTCCCTCTTTGCGGCTTGCGGTTCCTTCGTGCGCCTGGCTAGCACAGCAAGGAGAGAGCTCGCGCAGCGGCGGGGGACTCGCGGGGGACTCGGCGAAGAGCATTGCAAGCCACAGGGATTGGTGGCCAGTGGGAGAGGCAGCTTCTTCGGCCTACCAAGGCCACAGGTTTTGGAGGCCGGACAGTCTCACCCTCCTTATCTTTCTGGGAGCATTCAGTGGGTGGTCCCTGGGGTGGGCGGCGGCGCAGCAGCCCAGCGGCAATGGCCATTTGGGCAGTGGGGCCTCAGATTTTAGAAGGCCAGATGGCCAAAAACCCCTCCCCCCCCAAGTTTCTTAAAGTCCATCAGGTTTTTTCCCTGTGCGAGATCTGGTCTGGGGAGACAGGGCGGCCGTTATACTAGGGGGACTGGGCTCTGGCTGTGAATTGGGCACTGGGTGAGGGGTGCCTTTCTCTCCTACGTCTTGGCCACGGGCGGACTTATTGTGCAGCCAATTCCTTGTTGCCGGGCAAAACTTTGTTGCCAGGCAGAACTTTGTTGCCAGCCAGAACTCGGCAGGCGCCTTGCACGCATGCCGCACTATATCTCGGCCGCGTGCCAATCCCTTGTTGCCGGGCAAAACTCGGAAGACTTCCTGCAAGCACGCTTCCTTAATCTTGGCCGCGTGCCAATTCCTTGTTGCTGGGCGGATCCTTGTTGCTGGGCAGACTTGGCAGGCAGCCTTCAGGCACGCTTGATACAATTGAGCGGGCAGAGAAGGGGGGAAAGGCAGTTTCTTCATAGCCTTTAGCTTACCCTCACAGGCAGCTCCCAGGCTTATAGTTCTGCAATAGCAACACGTGATGCCTCCCAAGAAGGGCATCGGTGGCGAGAAAGGGAAGGGGAGAGCCCATCATCCCCCAGCCAAGCGCATTTGGCCTCCGCGATCCTTGCTAGGTTAACACCAGCTGAAAGGGAAAAGGGGATTGCCCCCTCTCCAGTTTCCAACCTTACAGGGAGGGGAGTGGTGCGTGGCAAGAGGTTGACTAGGGCTCAGGTTCAGGATAAAATGCTGAAATCTTTTGCAGCACGGCTAGATGCTATTGAGGCAACATCCAGCATCCCCGAGCCGAGTGCCCCTGCTGGGTCAACGTCCAGTACGACTGGTGGGAACGTCGAACCAGTTACAGACGCAAGCCAAGCCGCAACGGCGATGAACGTCAACGCTGAGCCAATTTCGCCACTTGGGGAGTGAAGCTGGGTTCAGGCGGCAGGTGAGACACACTGTACTACATCTCAGTTACATTCTCAAGCAATGGGCCCGTTTTCTCCTTGGGCTTGGCATCCTTGGCTCAATGGCTTCGGATGGCTTCTCCCGACATTCACCGGTGGGAACTCATCAGGCAGTCAGCAATTTGCGGGGACCCAGGGTCCGGTGGGGGCCTGTTCTCCACTGTGGAGTACAGTGATGCAGGCCGTGGCGGCGTCCCTGACGGTACCTCCTGTTACCCCTTCCCAACAGGGTAGTGGTGTAGAAGGGGGGGTCTAGTGCCACCCCGCAGGCACCATTGGCAACCGAGGTGTGCACTGCGGTCTGGCAAGGTCCGGCCGGTATCGCGGCTTCCGGGAGGACAGACATGCCTCCGGGTGCTAAGGACCCTTACGCCGGGGCGGCAAGGGATGCTATTCCTACAGGGAGCATGGCGGCTCCATTAGGTTATCACCTTTTGAATTCCACAAGGGAAAATATTTTAAAAGGTGAATATATTGATGTGTTTTCCTTGCTCTTTCAGGAACCTGAGGACAAGGAAAAAGACAAACAGGCGGACAGGGAATTTGAGAGAATGAAGAAGAAGGTGGCCAGGACTTGGTCCAACTGGCTCCCTGGTTTCTTGATTTACATGGGGGTGGTGCAACAGCGATTTCCTAATCGGGGCTGCATGCTAACTAAATACTTGGATATTATTTATCGGGCCTTTTCTGAATATGAGGGCGGAGCCTGTCTCGCTTATGACGAGTCTTTCCACAAAAGGGCCACCTTTGATCATTCCCTTCAGTGGGATGTTAAAGACAACGATCTCTGGCTTCAATTTATGACGCCAGCACAGCCTGGAGTCGGGGAAAGAGCGGATAGTGGACATATCTTAGCAAAACATCAACCCGCCTCCAATTTTGCTGGAAGTGCGGGGCAAGGGGTTCAACCCCGCCTGCCTTGCTGGGAGTACAGTGCGAAGGGTAGCTGTACCCCGGCTATGTGCAGTTATCGACATGAATGCCCAATCTGCAACGGCCAACACCCAGCCTCCAGTTGCTCCAGAAAAAGAGGGGGGCGCGGTAGGGGTCGAGACCCACAAGGGGGCAGGAAGCCTGGAGGGCAGCAGCCGCCTCCCAAGGGGTCCCAGCCCTCTTAAGTTGGGGCCATTGAGGTATCTGCTGATGCTCTACCCGAAGCAGCAGGATGCAATCTACTTAGAGCTAGGTTTTACAGAGGGGTTTCATATTCCTTTTAAAGGCACACACCAGGCAATTTTCGCTAGGAATCAGAGATCACTCAGTCTCATGGAGCTTTTAGATCGTGAGAAGATTGCTAAGGAGGTGGATGCAGGGAGGGTCCTCGGCCCCTTCGTTTCCCTTCTTATCCCAAATCTTAGGGTCTCTCATTTGGGAATAGTTCCCAAAAAGACGCCCGGGGAATTCAGGTTGATACACAACCTGTCTTTCCCCAGAGGTGGATCTGTTAATGATTCTATTCCAGATCAGTGCGTTACGCCTCATTTGACGCAGCCGTAGCAATGGTGCGTCGATGCAGTCAGGGAGCTTCGATGGGGAAATGCGACATCAAATCAGCATTTCACATATTGCCCATCAACCCTGACGATTTTGATCTGCTGGGGTTTTGTTTTGACGGACAATTTTACGTGGACAGGGCACTACCAATGGGCTGCGCCATACCTTGTGCCATGTTTGAGACCTTCAGCTCCTTTTTGGAATGGGCCCTCTGTGAGAGGGCGGGGTCTCAGGACTGCATTCTACCTGGATGACTTCTTGTCTGCGGGCCCATGTGACTCCACACGCTGCGCATTCCTCATGAGGATGTTTCAGGAGTTATCAGAGGAGCTGGGGGTCCCACTGGCACAGGAAAAGACAGAGGGACCAGTGAATGATGTCAAATTCTTGGGCATTCAGTTGGATTCCGTACAACAATGTTGTCGGCTTCCTATGGATAAGATCTTTGCTTTGCGGGACAAATTTTAGCAATTATTAACGCTTCTAAGGTAACCTTGGCCCAGCTTCAGTCCACTCTGGGTCATCTTAATTTCGCATGTCGGGTGGTCGCCCCCGGTCGTGCTTTCCTTAGACGCTTGTGTGCCGCCATGAAGGGGCTTAGGCATCCCCACCACAGGGTGCGGGTCACGCGGGCAATGCGGGAAGACCTCATCACGTGGCTTTGTTTCCTGGAGGAATACAATGGTGTTTCGTTTTGGAGACATGATCTCCTACTAGAAGCGGAGATACAAGTCCATTCAGACGTGGGTTTCGGTATTATCTGGCAGGACCACTGGTGCTCTGAGCACTGGCCAGAAGAATGGCTCTCCACTGACATTTGCAGAGATCTCACGTTTTTGGAATTTTTTCCAATATAAGTAGCAGCGCATCTTTGGGTCAATGAGATGCGCGATTCAGTGGTGCACTTCTGGTGCGATAATTTGGCTACGGTGCAGGTGATAAATACACTGTAATCTCGAAGTCACAGGGTCATGACATTAGTCAGGGCCTTTACTTTACATTGCCTGCGCAACAACATATTATTCAGAGCTCGGCACGTTCCAGGCCTTGAAAACCCCATTGCAGACGCTTGATCGCGTCAGCAGGTCCAGAGGTTCCGGGAACTTGCGCCCTGGGCACGGCCAATTCCGGAGGCGATGCCAGCAACCCTTTGGGAAATTGGCAGGAGGAAGTGGAGCGGGCAACATGACATTCTCTAGCGCCTAGTACACGCGGTGCTTATTAAAGGGCAGGTAGGGATCTTCTGGGCCAGTCGGAGGGCTTCCAGATCCAGCTTTGGGACACAGCTTGGATTGAGCCACTACGCCAACATCACGTGGCTTGGTAAACGCGGCATGCGTTGGGAGTGCCTCTTGCCCACCTTATTCCAGCGGCGTGTGGCCTTGGTTCCCCCCACAGGTTCTACTCATTCACTTGGGTGGAAATGATTTGGGTTTGCTTAAAGGCAAAGCCCTCATCATGCAAGCGATTGCCAATTTGGAAACAATTCAGCTGCGTTGGCCTGGCGTGGTCATCATTTGGTTGGGTTTGCTTAAAGGCAAAGCCCTCATCATGCAAGCGATTGCCGATTTGGAAACAATTCGGCTGCGTTGGCCCGGTATTGTGATTATTTGGTCATGTTTGTTGCCTCGGCTCAATTGGAGAGAGGGCAATGACCAAGGGGCCATGGAAAGAGTGCGGAAGAAAGTTAATAATCAAATATTCAAGGAACTAATTAAACATGGTGATTATAGCATCCAACACCCTGCGATTGCGTTAATGCGGAGGAAGCTTTTCAGGCAGGACGGGGTCCATTTGTCAGACCCTGGTAATGATTTATTCCTGAAAGATCTGCAGTTGGGTTGGTGTGATGTTATTAGATCTAGGTGGGGGGGGGAGCGACTAATCAAGTGCATTGTTGCTCCCTGTGGCAGGATTTGCGGACATCCGGAGCGTTGGTAGGGTTGGTGAGCATTCACAGGCACTGTTGTGGTGATGGGTAATGCCTGAGGCCCCTCAGTGGTGAGCTTTACGGTGGCAGCTGGAGGGATAAGGATTACCTTTGAGGCTAACCTTTCTCACCCACTCGGAGCTAAACGGAGCGAGGAGGGGTCGACACCGGAAGGTCTCCCTACCCCAAAAGGGGCAAGCCTGGGGGGTGGCATTTGGAATCACGCCATCTCTCAGGTGGTGAATGGCTTGCCCATTGTTGAGTAGGATGTCCGCATAGGTTTCCCATACTGCAGATCTATAATAAAAGTGGCCCTGTTTTAAAATCCATTTTCTTGTTTCGTCTCGTTATTTCACACCCTACACTTCCGGCAATGAAGAGATGTATGACCTGAAATAAGTTGCAACTGGTCAAATGATCTGCTAGATACAATGTTTCCCATAAGCAGAGACACTCTGTTGTGCATTGTGCCTCTTTTATCAATTACCATGGGTTTTTCACCTCAGCCTACTTGATATTTAACTTTTCCAGTTCATTCAACGTAAACGCTTGGCACAATATCTAGCTGCCAACATATTGATAGAAAAAATATGTCCATGCGGGAAGGGTACAGAGTTTTCTTCAGCCTCCTTTGTGTATTTCATCTTCACTTCGCGAAGCAGTGATTCAGTTCCACAGAGTCGAAACGGAGCCTAACTGTGCAAGCACAAAGAGTTCCTGGAGGCAACAAGATCTTCTTTCTAATTGCTGTGTTTAGATTGGGCCAAGAACCACAATGACTCCCAGTAAGTGAAATATGGGGCTCAGTTTCCCATCTCTTGTCTGTCATAACTAGTAGGCAAGTGGGAGTTAGGATTATTTGAATGTTTTATTGCTTCTCTACTGATGATTGCCCTAAATACATTTTTTTTAAAAAAATGCTATACACTGGTGCACCCTTTTATGTTTTTATTAGAAACATTTAAAATCATTCAATATACAATATCTATAATACGTAAATTAATACCCCAAGGTTTTCTTTCTTTATTTTATTAAAACATTTGTATCCCACCCTCTATCATTGAGATCTCAGGACAGCGTAGAGATAAAATCAGAACAATGCAAAACAATAAATATACACAACTAAAAGGTATTAAATCATTAACAAACTAAAGCCAGTAGAAAAGATCAAAAGCAATAAGAACAATTAAAATTACATGCAAGCTTGGAGAATTTAGCCTTCACAGGCTTTAATAAAATGCCATGTTTTACTTGGTGCCGAAATGAAGCCAGCACAAGTCAGGCCTACAAGGGGAGTGCATTCCAGAACTGGGGTGCCACCACAGAGAAATTTATGCTAGTTCAACTGCATTGGTGGAACTAGACTTCCCTGCCCCCCCCACTTTCCCATGGCAGCCCAACCAGTAACCTGAAAATGCTACATAAGAAGGAGACCCTGCTGTATGGGGTGAGCTGTGGTGATGGAGGTGGGGGGTGGATCCCCCTAAATGGGATTGAGGGACCTTCTGTGAGCAGAACCCTTCCTCTTGCAGAAGGCAGATCTTAGATACAACTAGGCTGACATATGAAAAGGAGGCCCCCTGCAACTTTAACTGTTGTGATGAAGAGGGAATTTCACCAGGAACTAATTGCATACAAATGACACTGGCTGAAATTCCCTTTTCTCTACAACAGTTAAAGTTACATGAGCCCTGTCCTCCTTTTCATATGGTCAGCCTAATACAACCCCAAGAAAATGATATCAAATACAATATGTATATTTGGGAGGGGGGAAATCCAGCCTAGCAAGTACTCTTTAATTCCAGCTGCCCCCCCCTCCAAACCTATCAAAGATAGGAGTATTTAACAAACATTTATAACATGGCCAGCAATTGCATCTTTGCATTGACTTTTGCAACTATTTTCTTCCAATAAATAATGAATACATATCAATTATCAAGGAAAGTCTCTGCCCAAAGAAGGACCCTTAAGAGATTTCCAGTATTTAGTCACCAATATCTTTACTGCAGCTATCAGTTTATTTGTCAATCTCTATTATTTCTATTACAACCATTTCTCAAATTGGTCATTTAAAACACCTTTGGTAATGAAAATTAACTTCTTCCTCAGCATTTCTTGAATGACATTTTCTACAGTAAGCCAATAGGGTTTGAGTACTTCACAAAATAGTGAATATGTAGAAAATCCATCCTCCTGGATCCACAATGTCAACAAAATAGATTGTCCAGTTTGTGAATTATCATAATTTTAGTTATCATATCACACTATTGATACAGTATATTCTACACATTTTTAATGGCTATATTTAATTAAATAGGTTATCCAAGAGCAATATCATAATACATCTTAGACATGTGTCTTCCTGATTGGGCCAAGAACTCAGGCTAGATGTACATTACTGCTTTATAGCAGTATTGGTGCATTGATAACTGTTGGAGCACAATCCATATTCCATATACTGCTTTCATTGGCACTTCTTCTTGGTGACTGTTGGCAAGTACAGTTGCTATCCCTTGGTGGCCACCATTATTTTGAAATTTGCATCTATACATATAAACCAGCACAAGCAATCTTTAGGCAAATCCGTGCCCTCTTTTGTATTCTTTTCTTTTATGCATTTCCTCTTTTTTGGTGATGCATAAGGCACTTGTACAGTGACAAGAATTTTGTTAGGTTTTTTTAAAAAAACACTCTTAGGAATAGTGTGTGTGTGTGTGTGTGTGTGTTTCAGAGCCTCATGGCTAGGGTGACCAGATAAAATCCAGGTCAGGGCTCATGTAACTTTAACAGTTATAGAGAAAAGGGAATTTCAGCCAGTGTCATTTGTATGCAGTTAGTTCCTGGTGAAATTCCCTCTTCATCACAACAGTTAAAGTTGCAGGCACTATACTAGAGTGACCATATCCAAAAGAAGGCAGGGCCCCTGCAACTTTAACTGTTGTGATGAAGAGGGAATTTCACCAGGAACTAATTGCACACAAATGACACTGGCTGAAATTCCCTTTTCTCTCCAACTGTTAAAGTTACATGAGCCCTGACCTGGATTTTATCTGGTCACCCTATGATCACCCTACTCATGGCTGCAAAGAAAATTTTGAAAATGTGATGACATCCTTAGGGCCTGAAAGAAGCTGAAAGAAACAGAAGCAATCTCTCTCTCTCTCTCAGCTCTCATGGTTTTTAAATTCACTTGCCAAGAGTGCAATCATATGCATGGCTACTCAGAAATAAGTCATGTTATGTTCTGTGATGCTTACTCACTAGTAAACATGTTGAGGATTGCAATCCCAAATGGTTGCCAGTCGAGTAGCCAGGTTAGATATTTATGTTAACATGTTTTGAATGAGAATAGCATTGTGTAATTGCAGCATGTCCACCAACTGTGGCTTGACATCTGCTATAGTCATGACAAGCAAGTAATTAGATGCAATTAAAATACGTAATAAGCTGCTCCCCCTCAGCTCAAAATACATTTCTGATATGGCCCTCGGTGCTGAACAAATTTCCCATCCCAAAGCTAAAATATGTCATACCAGGCAGGGATCAATTTTTCCTTTTCTGTGTCTGCCTGTGACAGATTTTCCCATACTATCCAATGATTTAGAAGATGCCATTAAATAGTTTAATAATCATGGACACACATTTTAACTATTTTACCCTCATACTGCTGAAATATTCTGATGATTATCCCATTAAGTTTAATATCTGGAATGGAAAGTGAACAGGTGGAGAATAATGCTTTCCTATTTAGAACAGTGAGAGAGTTGAGTATAAAATGGAGTATGCAATTAAAAATGGAGAGAGTGTAAAACTGGGTAGTTATGCCAATTTTTCATGGAATCTTTGGGCTTGCTGTGATTGTTGAAAAAGAAAAGACTGCTTCCGAAAAGCTGGATTTTGAAAACCATAAATATATCCTTCTTTAACAGGGATAAAACCATCTTAAAATGGTTTCCATCAAAAGTACAGTGGAAGTATATATATATATATGCTTTTTAAATCCTTTAAAATAGCTAGTGAGCTCATCAGCAGGCTCAGGCTCAAAAAAAAGGAAAGACTTTCAAGCGTGACAGAATCAACAAAATGGCCCTGAGTGAAATTCAGAAAACTTGAACTCAAAACAGAAGAAGAGTCCTGAAGCTGATCACACAGCATCTGACGTAACATGGTAAAAGTGCCTACAGGCACCTGAGCTGACGTGCTGCCTTAAAGGAAGGCCAAGAGGGTTCTATGTCATCAAGTGCAATACAGTCTGCATAAATATGACTGTGGCCACAGAACTTTCTAAACAAGGGGAATATGGGAGTGCCACATTCCCATCTGCATCGGATTGCACCAACTCAAGCTGTCACGAAGCTTTATTGGGGGAAGCTACACAATATTACAAGCGGATTATCCCTGCAGCTATAAAAGGTCTGAGCAATGTCTCATTATGGGCTGAACAAAAGAATGAGGACAGTAATTGCTCACATCCAGAAGTAGATAAAAACGCTGCTTCTCGCAGGTAAGGGCTAATAGGGTTGCTGAGTGAAAACATTAGTGATATATAGTAGTCTGTACAATTCACTGGAAAGTTTTCCCATGCAAGCCCAGCTGAAATGAATGGGATCCCCTCAAGAGTGCTCTTGCACTGTTCTTACTTGTTTCAGTGGGGATTGTCCCCTTCCTTTAAAAAATGCATGCAATTGGACAATATTAAAATAATATTGAAATGTTAAGGCATCATGCAAGTCTCAGATTCATCAAATTGTTTTACTGTTTTTTCTACCTCTTTTTCAGCAGATTGATGGCCTAAAATTTCTTGCAAGATCAGCACTTGCAACACTTTTTCTCTTTCCTTATCCTTACTTAGCACGTCAAAAGGTACCTTAATGCATATAAACTATTGATATTGAACAATTCCTCCCACCCCCACTCCCACCCCCACCCCCGGTCCCATGTGAAGGTTATTTGTGACCTAGAAACCTTCCACATGACAGCCAAAGTAGACAGACATAATTAAAAAGCATAAGATTGCATCAAAATATTATTTCGATACTTGGAGATAATATTGTAATTAACATAGCTGTGACGAATTAAAAGATTAAATCCCCAAAGGCCATGAAAACTACTTCTAGTGCAAGTTCCATTCACTTTAATAAAAAATACTTTTAATAGGATAGTTAAGGGACAGGAACTGTATATCACACAGGACAAAATCTAATTCCCATTGATTTCAATGGGAGAGTTAAATACATGTTTGGTATTTCATCAAAATCTATGGGATTTAAACGGCTTTTGGCAGAGTGGTTCATAAGTCGTGTATGTCTGATCAAGTCTGTACTTGGAAATTTTAAGTCAGGAGAAGGTCAAGGAAGTACATCACCAACTAAACCTATTTTACTAATTTTTAATTGTTTAAGCCCTAAAGGTTTAGAAGATTAGAGGGCCCCTGATTTTCATCCCCATTATGGTGTGCTGGACAGTGATGCCTAAACTGCCCTACCCAATGCACCAGGATGAGACTGAAAATCCCCAACTTTCTGAGCTGATCTGCATGGATCAACCAAAAGAGGGGGTCTGGGAAGGGTGTGTGTGTGTGTGTGTGTGTGCAGTAAGTGTGTCTGTCTGTGAGAATGAATTTATCCATGTGTGAAGGTGTGTATGTGTGTATAAATTGGGGGCATGCACGCCAATGGGGGCTCATTCTGCCCACTTTGGACAGTGGTCCCCTCCCAGTGATGGCATGCATCTTGGGACATCCCAGCCCAGGGCCAATTTGGCCTTTGGGTGGGAAAGCATTTTCAACCCATGCATAAGGCATGAATCATGAGTTGTACAATGTGTTCCTTTTATTAGGAAGCAATAGCCATCTGCTATAACTACCCCAAGAAGCTATGTAACACATGGTTTACTTGTCTACATGGCTCTTCTTCCTGGTTAGGCTGTATCATCTATGATGAGCTTCTGAATCCCTCTTGCACTGAAAAGGATTAAGATGGGATATCAGAGTGGGCAGAGAATCAGAATCATGGACCTTGTACGGGCTGGATGCACTGAATGAACATCTATACCAAGCAAATGCTGGAGAAAATAATGTGTCGCAAGTAAAGTAGACTCAGCCCAGTGGACCATGGAGCATTTTGGGCAGAATCTAATATCTGAGGTGGCCTCCAATTCCTTATGAAAGCTCTGCCAACCTTCCTCTTTCCACTCATTTCGGGGCTTGCTCCTGTAAGCACTAAATCACTGTTCTGCAAGTGGTATGGGAACTGTTTGCAAAATGGAATAGACAGAGCTAGTCATGCGCATGCAAGAGCAGCGCTGGATTCTGCCCTTTAGAACATACAAACATAAGAAGACCTATGTTGGATCAGATCAAGGGTCCATCTTGTCCAGTATTCTCTTTAAAAGCAAGCACTTTCAGATATAATAAATGAAAATAAGAGTAAAATGCAAAATATCCAGAGAGTTCCTTGAGGTTTCACCACATAAGAGGCATGCTGTTTTACCAGCAGCTCCAGTACAAATGCCTGGGACCTTTCATGACATCTTTGTGGGGTTTGCCCATGGAAATTAATGGATTTTCTAAATGTTTCACTTTAGCTAGATCGTGTCCTCTCTTTATATTTCCTGGTTTTCTTTGATTCCACTGTTATAAGGATATAAGTAAAAACAAAAATGAAATGAAGCTTTTCTACCAACGACTGCTCTCCTTTTCCCTGTCAGCAGTACAACATGATGAGAGAATCAAAAAGAAGATCTCACAAGCCTTTTAGATAAATGAATTAACGTTCTTACCAGAAACTTGGCATTCACTGACTGGCAAAAATAAAAGGTTGCATGCATAGGAAGTGGAAATGAGACCATCTGGACAATATGAAAACTTGTGCCAACAGGGCCTAGGGCACCGAATTGGGTGGGGGGGGGGGGGGGGGAGAAGCAAGCAAATTGAGAGAATGACAACTTTTTTTAGTATACATTTTGTTTCAGTTTAGGGTTTGTTTTTCTTCTGGATTACCTATGCATTAGGAAAGAATGTACCATTTATTTTTGCTCACTGAAGAACAATGATAAAGTAGAAAGCAAGAATGCAGTGACAAGTTAAGTGACACATAACTGTCCATTTTTCAAGTTCTGAATGAGATTGCTGACAATGCAATCATACACTCCAGAATAAATGAAATGTATGGGACGGTTACTAGAAATAGAACAAAAGCTGAGCAGGGCCGGCCTTGCTGTGCAGTAGTGTGGTGGGCCTTCTTCAGTCCATGCCATATGGGTGGGGTTAGATGGAGGCACGAATTGGTGCTGAAATGGAATTACAAGACTTCTTAAAGTGTTGGCCCTAGTAGGGACTCCATCACAAGCAGCAAAATGTATTGGATCAAGCACTGAGAGGGACCCCAGCAATGATTTGATTTGAAACAGTGTTGCACTCTCAATTAACTGCATCAATAAAATATATGATTTACTAATTGCGTGTCATTCTGCATAACCAGCAAAGCTACGAACAATCTAACCTACTATTGCATTCTCTGCTTTCAACCTTGATTTCCAACAAAGATTGTGTCTTTTATTTTCTATGCTTTGCATTTTTCCTTGTCAGCCTTTAAATAGTGATTATAAAACAATGAAAAGGTTTTTATGACCTGTAGAGAAACCATAGTATAAATATATTAATGGTGGCATACATATTACTGGCAAAGGCTTAGAAATCACCCCATATTCCCACTCTTGCTCATTGGTGATATTGATGAATTATTACCATTTATAAACATCTGTGGGAAGGAAGAAATAACTCAATAAAAACCCGGCCTAGTGATTTGCTCTGTGTACAGGTCTCCATCATTCATATAAAGTATGGATATAGGGATGTGCAGCGGATCAGATCAGATCCACGATCCAGATCTGATCTGGCCAAAATCGGATAAAACAAAATTATTCCGATCCTGATCCTATGACCGATCCAATCTGATCAAAAGGGACCCAATCCGGATCGGAAAAATCAGAGGATCGGACCTCCATTTTATGGCGTTTTAAACTGACAGTGGACTTAGAAAAATAATGTGCGGTAACGTTTTTATTTTAAGAGGTAGAAAGTTGAAACTCCCTGACATAGGACATTGGATGTGGCTACTCAAGTGTGAAACATTCCAGAGAAATTGGTGCAAGACTTTAGTGGCAATGAGTGGTTTATTATGGCATTTTAAACTTACATTGGACTTACAGCAAAGAATGTGCTGTGTAACTTTTATTTTAAAAGGTAGAAAGTTGAAACTCCCTGACATGGGAGATTGTGTCTACTCATGTGTGAAAAAATCCAGAGAAATTGGTGCAAGACTTTAGTGGCAATGAGTAGTTTATTATTTTAAACTTCCATAAAGGGGGGGGGGAGGCTGTGTGTGTGTTTGACAGCTTGATCCACCAATTATGCTTTACACTATATCAATGCATCACCCAATCCTGTTAAAGACTTCCTGCAGCCTCCAATCGCAATGCTGGAGGAGGGCTTAGTAGAAACCCAGTATATATTCACATTCTTTCCCTTTTGGCTCTCTGTGGGGTTTAGTTAGTTGGAGTGGAAGGAGTGTGGTTTGGAGCTGGAATTGAAATTGGAGTTTGGTGGAGTTTGGAGCATGCCGCTCCACTTGCTTAAGCTAAGGGACTTGGGTTTCTCCCTCAAGGAGAAGTCCACAGAGTCCCCAAAGTTCAGTAAAATGCCTGCCATTCAAGTTAAACCATGCCCCTGTGTCTGTGAAATGGGGGTGAATGTACACCCCTTCTGTGCGCTCCTCACATTAGCATGGTGTTTGTGGGGACAGGATCTAATGAGAGAGCACTTTGCAATGGTCTTACGCACCAGCGCAAGCCATTTTTAACAGTTCCATTTCAGTAAGCGACATGCCCCTGTGTCTGTGAAAAGGGGGCAGAGCAACGTTCAGCCCTTCTGTACGCTCCCCAAGTTTGAGTTTAGTTTCTGGGGACGGGATCTAATGAAAGCACTTTGCAGTTTGCATGCAATGGGAAAACTCATTTTTCACAATTCCATTTCAGTTAAACCGTGCCCCTGTGTCTGCAAAAGGGGGTAGAGCTACGTACGTACAGCCCTTCAGAGCGTTCCCCAACTGGGGACATGGTCTACTTTCTTACCTGTCAAAACCCCATTTTAAACATGTCCCTGAGACACAGGAGTAAATTGAAAAAGGAACAGCTGACTGGTGAAAAAGTGACTTTTGAAGGCTTACTTACAAGTAACACCTGCACCCCTGTGTCTGCAATTCTGGGCACATGACTGGCAACATCCCATCTGAACTTGTACAAAGTTTCATGATTCTGTCTTAAAAAATACCAAAGATACAGGCTTTTCCTCCTCCAAAATCAAGTCTAAAGGGACTAAAAAGCATCCGATCCAAAAATCGGATAGCCAGTTTTCGGATTGGAATCAGATCTGATCCGATCCAAAATACCTCCGATCCAATCCGTAACTACGATTCTGATTCCGATCCGATTTTTGGACCATGCACATCCCTAGTATGGAATATATTTATACAAATTGAAATTAGCCATGATAGCTCCATGTTCAGACGTAGTATAAAAGGATCAATGTCCTAGTTGTGTGTCTCCAAGAATATCTGCTATCTCGCATTAGAAACAGTGTGCTGGACTAAACAGACCTCAGTCTGTTCTAGAAAATCATGTTCTGTCTGCTGCACTTGTGAAGCTAACCCATCTGTAGACAAGAATGGAGGCATGAACACACGCACACGCACACAAATCAAAGCTCTCATGATTAAGTCAGTACTCTGAAATACAAACATATAAAATGCCAAGATGTCCCATAACTTCAGCTCTGCTCAACCATATTAATGTCCCCCAGTGTAGGTTTATATATTAGTGTTCAATTTGTGAACCTTTCCAATGCTGATCATAGATTTAGTCTGCCATTTATTGTTATGAGTTTCACTGTCACTCTTGCAGTTTCTACAAATCTCTGATTTATATAGCTGTGCTCATCATCTTGAAGACAACACAGGGCCTATAGTTTGCAGTGATAACTCAGGTGTCCCTGCTGATATTATTGAATGTGACAGCTGCCTTTCTTAATGTTGATCGTGAGGTGTTATTGACATGCCCATATATCATAGACGGAGAGAGCATGCTTCTTGTTCTGAGAAAGAATCAAATATTTTTCTCGTATGAAGGCTCTGAGCTGCCTCTATTCCCTAACTTTAGTAATGAGCATCGGGGTTAGTAAAAATGGTGTATTGGCTTCGTTGTACTGGTGCTCAGCTTTGCCTTCATATTCCTTGTATCAAGTTTTAGTTGTTAAGATTTCCTTGTTAAATGACTATGTTCCAGATTAAAGTCTGCTGCCAAAGGCTTGGAATCTGAAGGTAAATAATCAAATAGGGATTTTCTGCTTCTAAGGCTCTAGTTTGTCCCTGTTTAAACTCTAGTTTGTCCCTGTTTAAACCAGAAGGTACACCATGCTCCTGCCTTATTGCCATCCTCGTATTCTTTCCATTTGCAGTGATGCTGGATTATATTGCCTTATCCTCACTGTTTGTCCATCTTAACCTGCAGCAGTTTCCAGGGTCTCAGGACAGGTCTCTCTCTCATCACCGACAACCTGCTATCTTTTCACTGGCGATCCTAGAGTTGAACTAGGGACCTTTGGCATGCAAAGCAGGTGTTCTGTCTCTGAGCCACAGCCATTCCCAGTTCCTTACTGTTTTTCTGTGCCCTCTTCTATACCAGAAAGGCACATTTGTTGCCCCGTTCCAGATCAGAGGGACCTCTTCACATGTCTTTGCATGGACAACAGGGACGTGAGTATCAGCAGCACTCCTACATACATACGTTCAATGGGAGAAAATTATCTATTGCTGTAGTCACATGCCCATTCACTTGATCAAAGCTATCATATAATGTAACACTGTATTTTTGAGACAGCGGTTTTCAAGTATATTTTTCACAGTCAGACTTTTCACTGTTTTCTGAGCTTTTCTGAAAACAAGGACACTTTGTGTTTGTATCATGCTGCACTACAGCACAGTGAGAATTGCTGTGGCAAGGGTTTGATTCTGTAAAAAAGAAAAATAATAATTTCACATTACTCTTATACTTTCTAGCTATCTAAAGAACTGTGCAGTACAAAGTTTCTGTTGGTGAATTTCAGCAGCATGCTTCTGCCTGTCAAGTATTATATATTTAGATGTTAGTCTTTAATCTGTTTACCCTTTTTATTTCCATGAATCAATGTAGCAGCAATTAAAAACCTTGTCTACAAGGCAATCATCTATATATAGTCAATGAAAACCAAGGTAATGAAAGGTCACCTGCTGTAGTTGGTTCTCTAGACTGTTTAAAGAAACCTCTCTAATTGGAACTCTACTGTTGGAGGCTTCACACTACATCATGGTGACAACATGGCTGTGGAGAACTTAATCTGACTACTTTCCAAACAGTAGGGGGCTTTTTAGGTGTAATATTTTGTTCCCTGAAAATGTAAGAGCTTACTATTTATAGTTACTCATTAACATTAGTATATAATATTTTAAGGCACATTTCAAACCGGCTTCAGGGCAGGATACGGAGTTGAGACTGCTATGGTCGCCTTAGTGGATGATCTACGCCTGAGTATTGACAGGGGGAGTGTGTCCCTGTTGGTACTCCTGGACTTCTCAGCGGCTTTCGATACCATTGACCATGGTATTCTTCTGGAACGCCTGTGGGAATCGGGGGCACTGTGCTTCAGTGGTTCCGGTCCTATCTCTCGGGCAGGTTCCAGATGGTAATGCTTGGGGATAGCTGCTCTTCAAAGAAGGAGCTGCTATGTGGTGTACCACAAGGTGCCATCCTTTCCCCAATGCTGTTTAACATTTATATGAAACCGCTGGGAGAGATCATCCGGAGGCATGGGGCAGGGTGCTATCAGTACGCTGATGACACCCAAATATATTTCTCTGTGCCTTCGACAACATCGTCAGCTAAGGATAGTGTGTCTCCTCTGAATGAATGTTTGGAGGCGGTAATGGGCTGGATGAGGAAAAACAAACTGAAGCTGAATCCAGACAAGACAGAGGTGCTTGCTGTCAAAGGCCACAACCTGGGTTTGGAGGTGTGTCAACCCGTTCTGGATGGGGTTACACCCCCCCTGAAAGACTGTGTTCGCAGCTTGGGGGTACTCCTGGATCCGTCGCTCCAAATGACAGCCCAGATAGATGCGACGGCCAGGAGTGCCTACTATCAGCTTTGGCTGATACGCCAGCTGCGCCACTTCCTAGAGTTGGAAGACCTAAAGATGGTAGTGCACTCACTGGTAACTTCGAGGCTTGACTTCTGCAATGCGCTGTACATAGGGCTACCTTTGTGCCTAGTCCGGAAACTTCAATTAGTTCAAAATATGGCAGCCAGGTTGGTCACCGGCACACCTAGGGGTGACCACATAACACCAATCTTAAAATCACTCCACTGGCTGCCCATTAGTTTCCGGGCAACGTATAAAGTGTTGGTTATTACCTTTAAAGCCCTACATGGTTTGGGTCCAGGTTACCTGCGGGATCGCCTTCTCCCGTATAATCCGCCCTGCACACTCAGGTCCTCTGGGAAGAATTTACTCCAGTCAGCCAGAACTAGGCTGACGAGTGTTACCCAGAGGACCTTCTCTTCTGCCACTCCCAGGCTGTGGAATGGCCTGCCGGAGGAGATTCGACAAATTAGCAGTCTTCTGGAATTTAAGAAAGCCGTGAAGACTGTTCTCTTCCAGCAGGCCTATCCAGTTTAATTTTAAGATGTTTTTAATAATGTATTTGTTTTTATCTGTTTTAACGGTTTATCTATTTTATTGTTTTATATTTATATTTGGTGTTGTTCCCCGCCTCGATCTAGATGGAGAGGCAGGTTAGAAATGAAATAAATAAATAAATAAAATAAATTGGAATATTGCCACTGATTCCAGTGGGGTATAGACTGGACCCCATGTATGTATTTATACATGCAATTTATAGACCGTCTTGTAATAGACATTCTCTGGATGGCTTACAAGATAGCAAACTACATAGCAAAGTGCACAGTAAAGTAGTCAAGTGTGTACATTCATCACATGGACAAGCTGTGTGCAGTTTCCTTCACAGAAGTGACAGTTGTGCAAGAAAGCCATAATGTATGAGCTGAACCCTATACACATTTAAGATCCACTGAAAGTATATTGGTTAATCTATAGCATATGCTGACCATCAGTGTGATGTAAAAAAAAAAAGCCCATCCCCATTGAAATATGATGATATCTGAATCGCTTCTGACAAGTTACTCTCTATCAATCTAAATTAGCTTACAAGTTTGTGGGGGAGCTAAAACCTCATGCTGATTTCCTTAGAGGGAGGGTGTAGATATCAATAAAAATCAATTAATTCCAGTACAAAACTATGGTGTTGTACCCTTAGCATATTTACATAAGCAAATACTAAAGAAAAGTAAAACTAGTTCTGTGGACCCAGGGCCAAATTTAATGGCAGCCAGTGCTGTAGTGGTAAATTTTGAAGTGCAGGAACTCATCATGACAGTCCCCATTGCCACACCCCCAAGGAGAGTCCAAAATTCAGACAGCTGTGTTGATCCATATCAACAAAACCATTCTAGCAGTTTTATCTTCACCAGGACCGCGGCTTTTGTCAAGAGAATGGGTCTTAATTGCTCATTCAAAACCAAGCCACTGCAAAATACTTTGTGTTATAGCAGGAAACAATACAATGTTGTTGGGAAAATTCATTCCTCCACACCCAGCTACTGGGAGAGTTGCAACTAAGCTCAGAGGGAACAGGGAATTCTAAAGGGGGGGGGGATGACATCAACATCCCTGCTAATAGAGTACCAATGTTGCCTCTCTGCGAGCCCTGGCTGCACTACACCACTGGTGGCAGGAGATTGCCTGAGGTATCAGGGTCATGGGCTATCTACTCCAAACACTTCATCCTCACTTGTAAATCTTGCAACCTTGCCTTGTGTGGTCATTGTTGTGTTAGGCCCAGGCTTCCCCATTGTTGCACCTGCAGGACCATGTCCTGACACCCAGGAAGATCTCACTATTCCCGCCTCCCCAGACGTCCTCACCTGAGTGAACAACAGCACTTCTGTATGGGAGCTGCTGAGTTCCCATCCTCCTGAAGCACCACCATGCATTCAAGTAAGACACTGAGAGGAAGAAGGAGAAGTGGACTGATGGGGAAGAGGGAAGGAATGACTGGCAAGGAAGGAGGAGGAGGGTGGAGGAGGGGAAGCAAGAGGAGGGGAAAGAGGAAAAGCAGAATGACCTGGCAGGTGGGGGTGTGGAGAACATGATGACTAGAGGGGACCATGGGAGGGGGGGTGAGAATGGTGTGGAGTCCAGGAAAGAAAGTGCAAAGCACACCAGACCTGACAAAGAATAATTGACAGCTAATAATATTCTGGTGATGTATTTCAATGGCATCTAGGAAGGCCCAATAAGGTGATGGGCAGAAATGACTTAGGTTTTTTCTCCTCACACCCTTCTAGTCAAGGGGAAGAGCAGGCAAAGTTTGTGTGTGTAGCAGGAAGACACACTGTGCTGGAACGGAGACTGAGCAGGAGGCAGAGGGCTGGCTTTGCTCTCTCTAGTGAATCCTATGGTACTCTGGATTCCCCTAGAAATCTGATGGGGAAGAGGAATCTGTTGGGAGTGTTAGTGCTAAGAACCTTCATCTTATGCTCAATCTATGTATGTGTGTAAATAAGCCTCTTGTCACAGAAATGCTACAAGTCTCCAATGATCTTCTTTTAAGGAAATGGAACTCTGTGTAAGTGCTGGAAGCTCTCACCGATCAACTGTAGGGTGCATTTGCATCACAATATGATACGGAATGGGAGTTAATAGGCTGAGTTTGCACAAGCTCCTTGAATGAACCTAAGTAGCTCACCATATCACTTCCATCCACAAGAGAATTTCCCTCTTGTTGAACCAGTTGGCCTTAGTCTTTAGCTCCTCCGATTAAAATCAGTTTGCCAAAAGCAATTCATGGGAGTTAGGGAAGCAATTTGTTCCCTGAAAGGTTACTGTATCATTCTTACTGTGCCATGAGTGCAGGGGAGAGATACTGGGCCTCTGTACAGCTTGTGGCTTTTTGGAGAGCTATTATAATATCCTTATTTTTGCTGGGGGTGGGGTGGGGGTGGTAGCACTTCCACTTGTAGTCTTAAAAATCCTAAACCCCACTACTACTAGCGGCATTTCTGAAATAAATATTGTACACTTTGGGGAGAGTGTCATGAGAAGTGAATGGATAGTAACCATGGTGCTTAACCTACTTCTCCCCACTATGACAAAGAATATATATATATATATATATATATATATATATATATGGAAAGTAAATTAACTAAAGAAAGGATGAGATTTGGAACAATTTCAAAAATGCAAGCTCCATATATTTCAGCACAAATGTGTATATAATGGGCAGTATCTAATGCTGTCTCAGTGCTAATGCTAATTACGTTGTGCCAGCACAATGCTGCAACAGAAACTGAAACAAAGTCCAGGGGGGCGACCCTAGGAAAACCTGTCGAACTCCACCCCCAAAACAGATTTCTCCGACATCCCTCAACCCAAAAGGCCGTGACTCTTATCCTGGATCAACCCCCTTTCCCCCTAACTGCCAATCATTTGGTGGTTTCCTGGCTTTTGTGCAGTCCCCACTCCCAGTTCTAAAAAGGTTGAGATCCTTCCCCTAAGACTTAGTGCCTGGCAGTAAGAGCTTTCAGCTAAAGTATGCTGGTAGTGCTGGTAGTTTGAGCCGCACCCCTTTTTGCACTTGGCCCTGCCCCTTTTGCATTTGATCCTACTCACCACTGGAATGTGGCCCCCGAAAGCTTTTCTGAAATGGAATTTGGCCCTTGAGCAGAAATACATTCTGCACTCCTGAACCATAGATTATGTAAAACTATAGGATTATGTAACTATATGCACCGTTAGGAGCAGGGCATGAGATATATCTCAACATCCAGATATATCTCAACATCCTCATACTTATCCCAAAGCTGGATTTGTGCCTAGTCTAGTTCTAGTCAACTCAAAAGCCTGGAGGGATAATACTCGTTAATACTGGTCTTCAAAGGCTGCCTTTGTTGAAGGATGTAAAAGATGAGCTGTTCCACAGTTGGATATTTCTGCCTTGTGTGAGCTTCCACCAGGTGTACCACCCCCAAATGCTAATTAAATATGTGCATGAGTGACACTGTTCTGCAAGTAATTGTTTTTATTGGGCTCACTAAAATTAAAGCACTGTGTTTCCACTCCTATTCAGAACCTCTAAAAGCCTGTGCGTGTCATTATCTCAAAGATGCACCAGCCTGGTAATCAATTGCCTTTTTTATATTTATGTCTTTTCTATAAATAGCTATGCAATAAGATATGCTTTTCTTTAAATAAATAAAAAGGGTACAGAAGAAGATAGGGCAGAACCCTGTTTCTTGAAAGACTGTGTCAAGTTTATAAATTGGAGGACTTAAATGAAAATCTGTGTGGATATGAGATCTGATGTTGATATAGCTCTGTATTTTCCAACTGTTCCATATTACGAAGGTGAAATTGCAGTCTCACTCCCTGCTCAAATTGTAGAGCCTGAAGAAGGCTGAGTTATAAGAACATAAGAAGAGCACTGCCAAAGGCCTATCTTGCCCAGCCTTCTGTTGTCACAGAGCCTATCTACTACACTACTGCTTTAAAACGGTTTAAAATGGTTTATAATAGTTTTGAGAACTGTTGGGGCCCAAGACACACCCCAAATGCAGTTTTCAAAACGTTTTCATAGTGTTTTATCCTGCATGTGTAGATAGGCTCACAGTGGCCAGCCAACCAGATGCCTCAATGGGAATCCCACAAGTAGGACATGAGTGCCATAGCACCCTCCTGCTCATCTTCCCCTGCAATAGATATACAGGTATATAGGTAGGAATGTAAGGATCTTGTCTAATCTGCTCTCTTTGTGTTTTGCGGATTGTCTGCTCCATCATCCACTTATTGACGGGTGTAGATTTTTTTCCCCTCTGGAAAAGTACACCCAAAAAACCCATCAGAATTTACAGAATGTTCACTAGTGTATAATATTTGGCATACTTTTCTTAGATCACTGAAAAATCAATTAGCAGAAAACACAAAACAAAAATTGCTACACTGTGAAGGCTGAAGAGAGATCAGAGATGTGTAAAACATGTTGTTGTTGTTGTTGTTGTTGTTGTTGTTGTTGTTGTTGTTTGTAATGGCCTATACATTACTGTACTTTTATGCAATTTCCATAGTTTTGTATGACCAGAGTTGTGTACAATTACAAAAAGTTTAAAAAATTGTCTGCCACAGAATCAACACAACTCTGAAAAGCCTGTCCTCTGCAGATTGTATGGGATGGATTAATAGAAATCCAGTGTCATTTTGATCCATTGTGGATTTCTCTGACATCCCTATATAAACATATATTGCTTCTAGTATTGGAGGTAGCATATAGCCATCAGGACTAGTAGCCATTACTAGTAGCCTTATCATACATGAACTTGCCTAATCCCCTTTTAAAGCCATCCAAGTTGGTGGCCATCACTACATTTTTTGATGCGAATTTCATAGTTTACATATGTGCTGTGTGAAGAAGTACTTTCTTTTACCTGGTCTGAATCTCCCACCAATTAAGTTTCATGGGATGGCTCCCAGGTTCTAGTATTATGAGAGAGAGGCCCTTTCTACACCTAAGCACCTTTGGGGAGGGAGGGGGGATGATCCTGGACTTGCCTGCTTCCAGGATCATCCCCCAGCATACAAATGCCAGCGCAACGACCCCAGGAAAAATCCATCATGTAGACATGGCCAGAGAGAAAAATGTCTCCCTACACAATTTCTCCATACCATTCATAATTTTGTTCTGGTGGTTTCTCTTCAGATCATTGTTATTATTTATTATTTACTGTATTTGTATACCGCCCCATAGCTGAAGCTCTCTGAGCGGTTTACTTCAGATTAAAACATTTTAAAACGATATACAAAAATGTAAACTACAAAACATACAATATACACATACATTTTAAACCATTATAATAACTTAAAAAGCTATAAGCCTGGGTTGTTTTTTGTTTTGTTTTATTTTTTTGGTAGCTTTTTGAAGTGTTGTAGTAGTTTTAAATGTACAGATTGTGTGTATGTTGTATGTGTTCGCTGTTTTAATTTTTGTAAATTGTTTTTAATTGTTTTCATCCTATGTAAACCGCCCAGAGAGCTTTGGGGCGGTATAAATGTAATAAATAAATAAATAAATAAATACAGACCAGGCTCATCAGATATTGCTAAATGCCTGAGAGAAGAGGAAAGTCTTGACCTGGTGCCAAAAAGATAACAAAGTTGGTGCCAGGCAGGCCTCGTCGGGGAGATTGTTCCACAATTAGGGGGCCACCACAGAGAAGGCCCTCTCCCTTGTTGCCAACCTCCGAGCTTCCCTCAAAGTAGGCACTCAGAGGAGGACCTTAGATGTTGAACATAGTGTATGGATAGGTTCATGCTGGGAAAGGCGTTTCATCAGGTATTGTGGTCTCAAGCTGTGTAAGGTTTTATAGGTTAAAACCAGCATCTTGAATCCAGCTCGGAAACATATAGGCAGCCAATGCAAGCAGGTCAGAGTAGATCTTATATGTTCGAAACTTCTGGTCCCTTTTATCAATCTGGCCACTGCATTTTGCAGAAGCTGCAGCTTCAGAACCATCTTCAAAGGCAGCCCAACGTAAAGTGCATTGCAGTAATCTAACTTGGAGGTTACCAGAACATAGACAACTGAAGACAGGTTATCCCTGACCAGATAGGGCCATAGCTGGGCCACCAACCAAAGTTAGTAGAAGGCACTACAGGCCACCAAGGCCACCTGAGCCTCCAGTGACAAAGATGGTTCTAAGAGAACTCCCAAGCTACGAACCTGCTCCTTCAGGGGGAGTGCAACCCCATCCAGAACAGGTTGAAGACCCTCCATCCAGTCAGCAGAACCACCCAGTAACAGCATCTCAGTCTTGTCTGGATTAAGTTTCAGTTTATTAGTCCTCATCCAGTCCATTGTCACAGCCAGACACAGCCTCACCTGATGAAGATGAAAAGGAGAATAGATCTGCGTGCCATCAGCATACTGATGACAACAGACTCCAAAACTCCTGATGTCCGCACTCAACAGTTTCATGTAGATGTTGAACAACATGGGGGGCAAGACTAACCCATGTGGAATCCCATACTGGAAAATCCACAGAGCCGAGCAATGTTCCCCATGCACCACCTTCTGGAGCCAACCCGCCAAGTAGGAGCAGAACCACTGCAATGCAGTGCCTCCCACCCCCAACTCAGACAGTCGTCCTAGAAGGATACCATGGTCAATGGTATCAAAAGCTGTTGAGAGATCAAGGAGAATCAACAGAGTCACACTCCCCCAAAGCCAGGCCTGAAAACCGACTGAAATGGATCCAGATAATCAGTCTCATCCAAGAGTGCCTGGAGCTGGCTTGCAACCACCTGCTCAAGGACCTTGGCCTCATCTACACCAAGCAGGATGTAACACTATGAAAACAGCATGAAAGCGGTATATAAAAGGCAGGAGCCACACCAAGCCGGATATAGCAGTATGAAAGTGGTATATGGTATGTGTCAATGGGCCCCAACAGTTGTCAGTGCACTTCAATATCACTATAAAGCAGTAGTGTGGCTCCTGCCTTTTATATACCGCTTTCATACCACTTTCATACTGCTATATCCTGCTTGGTGTAGATGAGGCCCTTGCTCAGGAATGGTACATTTGCTACTGGCCTGTAGTTATTAAGATTTTCAGGGTCCAGGGAAGATTTCTTCAGGAGTGGTCTCACTACCACCTCTTTCAGGATGCCTGGGATCACTCCCTCTTGCAAAGAGGCATTAATCACTTCCCTGGCCCAGCCAGTTGTTCCATCCATGCTAGCTTTTATCAGCCAAGAGTGGCAAAGATCCAATACAGAGGTGGTTGCATGAACCTGTCCAAGCACCTTGTCAATGTCCTCGAGCTGTACCAACTGAAACTCATCCAAGAAAACAAGACAAGCCTGTGCTCTGGGTACCTCACTTGATATACCTGCTATAATGCTGGAGTCTAAGTCCTGGCGGATGCCAAAGATTTTATTCTGGATGTGCCTAGCAAATATATTACAGCGGGCCTCAGATAGTTTTACCAGGTCCTTGGGGCCAGCGTGCAGTAGCCCTCAGACAACTCTGAAAAGCTCCACTGGGCGGCAGGTTGATGATTTCATAGTGGCAGCAAAGTATTGTTTGTTTGCTGCCCTCATTGCCCCTTAGGCACTTACCATATCAATCTCTTGCATTTTTATACTATTTTATAAACTGCTATCATGTCTCCTCTTTACCCATTATTATTTTTTTTAAACTGAACAGCCTCAGATGTAACTTTTCCTCATAGTGGACCAGCCCCTTGATCACTTTGTTTCCTGCACATAAGCTGTTTGGTGACTGAAAGCACCCATCCACCAGCACCCCGTTCAGTGTTAACATCCTTCCACACCCCACCCTACTGCTAGAGAGTTGTTCATGTGTAACAGTACATAAAGAAGAAAGGCTAGATTGAGGCCTTAGCATTTATATAACACTTTTGAGTGTTCAAAGCATCTCTGACTCTTTCAGCAACAGAAGCAGGATATAGCTTCATTGCTTTCCAAAGATCTATCTCCACAGACCTTCTTCATCAGGATCCATAATGACATTACATCCCAAAACAGGCATATGTCTGAATGGAGACTGGAAACAGCTTTCAACGTAAAACAGAAGACACAGCCTCAGCACAGCACATGACCTGGGGATTAATAACTGGGTTGGGTTTAATAATCCAAAGTATAGTTTGGACCATTAACTCCCCAGTGGGTTATTGATTCCCCAGGAAATCCCTCGTGCCTTAATCACTATCCCTAAATGATGCCAATGTCACAGTGTTCTTCTAGATTTCGAACATCAGACTCCCAAGTGGGCATGAAGGAAAAATACCAATAGCTGTATTTGATCAACGATTAGTTTAGAACCTGCTTTGGATTTTCAAAAGATGTCGCAGGGGAACTCTGTCTTTCAGGCATGCCAATTCTTCTCGATTGTTTCTCAGGCTATTCTGAATCATTTTCCGAATGGCTCCCTGGTATGACAGAATCAAATGAATAATGTGTGAGTGAATAAATCACAAACTGTGCTGTGCAGAATGAAGTGTGTAGAACTGTCTCTTTAAAGAGTGAACAGCCTGATAGAAGTCCCCAATGCGCCTTGGCTGCTTTACACCTCTATGGCTCTATAACAGAGTATCTGCTATGAGTATGCAGCAGTTTTACAACAATTTTGCAAAAAACAAAAATAGAAGATGATAGATAGATAGATAGATAGATAGACAGATGATAGAAAGATAGATAGATAGATAGATAGATGATAGATAGATAGATAGATAGATAGATAGATAGATAGATCTTGCAAGACCAGCTGACTTATTGCCTCATATGGGCTGGGGTTTCCTGTGGAGGATCCCAAAATCTCTATCAACAGACAACCTAACTTATGGTAGGTGCTTTCATAATGAGTGCCCTACAAGGCAATGTTCTCTTATAGTCCTATGCACACGTGAGGTTCCTATTAGGTAGTAAAGCTTTCCCCAGCCTAGCCCCCCCCCAGATGTTTTGGACTCCAACTCCCAGCAGTTCTGGCCATTGGCCATGTTAGTCCAAAACATCTGGTGGGCACTGGTTTGGGGATGGCTGATGTAGTGGTTTGGGTGAACTACTTGAACTGAAGACAAGGAACCAAATTGCACATTGCATTATTCGAGCTATTTTAAAGGTTTGCTCGAACTGGCCTGAAGAAAAAGCAGCCATAGAGCCTTGTTCCAAAATATGTTCCTGATCTGGATTGGTCCCCATGCCATGTTCCTGCCCCCAAATCCCCCCTCCCCTCAGCTGCTATTTGTCTTCCAAAGGTGGTGCTTGTAGTTTGGCCCAGAGCCTGAACAGATTTTAAGAAGATGGCTTCTCTCATCGGTAAGTGGCTGGCATATTCCAAAGGTGCATATGTGCAGGCACTTTGCCTCTCCACAGCTGACCAAAAAAGTTCTCCAAATTTTAGAGTATCTGGCATAAGCATTTAAATGTAAATTGTATTTTATATCTTAGTATAACTTGTAAGCTGCCTTAGGAGGACTATGACTTGAAACAGGGTGTGGAACCTCAGGCCTGGGTTGGGGGGAAATCTAGCCCTTCTGGGGTCCCAATCTGGCCTTGCAGGATTCCCCAGATAGCCATACCCCCTTCCCCTGGCCTCATCCCCTTTCCCCAACCACCAATTGCTTGGCGATTTCCCAGCTTTTATGCAGTTTTTTCCCCATCCTAAAAGGTCTAAATGCTTCTTCTGAGGGCATTTTTTAACATGAAACATTTATTCCATGATTGTTCACTCATGGAAGTTCACCAGTCCTTTTCATTACTTTGTCAACCTCCGGTGTCTCTCTCATCATTTTTAAGTTCATTCCACCATTTTAAAAATTGTGGAAAATTCAGTAACAAATAAAACCTGCAAATGACTGTCATATAAATGAAACAGATGGAACATGCCCACAAAGGACCTGGGAAAAACAAGGGGGGAGCATGTATATTGTGCCCATTGTAAACCACAAGGACACCAGATTATGACGTCTTAGTAATGCTGTCGGGTTTTTCTTAATGTAGAGAAGTCCTAAGGCAGCAAGAGCATTAAGCTAAAATATGTTGGCCTTTTTTGGTATTTTGGCCCGGTCTCTTTTGCCTTTGGCCCCACTCAACCACTGGAATGTGGCGCAAAGAACTTCTCTGAAAAGGAAGTCTTCTGGCTGAAACAGGTTCAACACACCTGCCCTAAAAGGTGGCATAACAAAGATCTTTCCCCCTCCCCTACCTTTCTTTGTGTGCAAGTGGTATTTTTCTCCTTCGTCTCCACACTAAGCTTTCTGTTAAAACATTCCTGACCAGCTTTAGGTAGGTAGTATTTTGTGGATTTAGTACCATCACAACCCTATCCATGTCTGCTCAGATGTATGTGTAATAAATCACCAGCATTAACTGGATAAGTAGGAGGGAAACATCAATAAACACTCCATGGTCGAAATCCAAAATATCCATCAGAAACTGGATCAAACAATACTGGGTTCAGGAAAGCGCCAAAGAATAGACAAAGTCCGGTCCAAGGTCAGGTTATGTCCAGGCAAGGTCAGGAAGCTGGTATGCAAGCGACAAAGCACCAGGAACAATAGATGCTTCCAGAACTGCCTATCGCTGCTGGCATGTCTTTTATCGGGACGGTGGTGATTAGGAATTGCTGTCAGCTGCG
This sequence comes from Anniella stebbinsi, assembly GCA_029215795.1. NCBI lineage: Eukaryota > Metazoa > Chordata > Lepidosauria > Squamata > Anniellidae > Anniella > Anniella stebbinsi. Next base: position 197,421,161 of record JARDYH010000003.1, read on the forward strand.
TTGGCCTGCAACTGGTTTCTGCCTGTTCCTGCGAACACTCCCAAACACTCCCAAGCTCAGCTGTTCCTCCTTTCTGTTTAATCCCTCAAACTGAAGCACAACGGTATGTCTCATTGAACTCAATGAGTCTTACTCCCAGCCCCATATACATTTGTATAAGATTGTAACATGACAGTGTAATCCTAAGCATGCCTACTCAGAAGTAAGCCCCATTGGGTTACAGTGAGAGTTACTCCCAGATAAGTCTGCATAGAATGACAGCTTTAATGTCTACAAAACCAACAACTACAATAACAACATATGCGTGTACGTTCAGATGCTTCAGAAGAACCACTTTGGATCACAGTCATCTCTTTTAAGTGTTGACACTTCTTGAAATGGGATATCCTACTTGAACACTGATGTGATCTATAAAGCAGGACGTCCTCTGATCAGAGGTATTCTCTTACCTGGAAATTCGCTGCATCGTTGCACAGAGAGTGGAAAGAGTGAAAAGACACTAATCTCTGGTTTCATGTTGTCTAAGGAAGTGGTTTTACTGTTAGCATTGTGATCTTTGGTTAAGCGCGATACAGTTTCTCTTTGCATAGAAGGCATTCTAAAGGTTACAATGGCAGAGATGTCATTTTGCTAGAAATATACCATACAAACAGAGGGGATAATCTTTGTTTATGCAGAATTGTCTCCATCACATCACATAGATTTACCAAGAAGTATCGTGAAGTTCCAGAAATAATCAAAGCTTTGAGTACTGGAGCAACTACGGGCAGTATGGAGCAACTACGGGCAAATGGAGCTCCTCCGAATCTTTCCTTTGCACAAACGTTATGTAAGCAGATGTGCAACTGGTTGCACAATGGCTTAAACAAGTGGAAAGCACAAGTATTTGCTTGTGTAACTATGCTTGTGCAAACATAACTTTAGATGGATTTTCATCTTGTGCAAAGTTCAAAACTTAGTTTCCATTAGTACAATATCATTTGCACTAATAAAATGTCACAATTGATATTACCCAAAAGCCACCTGTTTTTCTCTGAAAAGACTGGCTGAAGAACCAGAACAGTGTTGGCACTGGAAGTCCCATATCATCTCGCTACAATCATTTCATCATGAAATGTTTGAACAATGCCATTTCATTCCTACTGCAGCTCTTCACATCATAATCTGGCTAATGCAAGTCCCGTAGTAGGACATTTGGCCTTCAATGTACCATCCCAATGCCATTAGTCATTTGTTGCAAAGTTCTGGCTTCACGGTTTCTAACTCCAGGCCACAGGCGTAATACTGGTCCATGTCAATACTCATGACAGACGAGGATGTGTGTTACTAGATCCAACTGGCTGAGATGTCACTTGAACAAACTGTCACTGATATGATGTGGTGCTCTGAATCAACCTTCCAGTAAAGGTTTAAGGCAACACTTTACAACTTACAAGTAAAAAAGGAGCATGGACTGGAGGATGGGAACCTTGGAGTTAATAATAAGTAGATAAAATTTCTGGAATCTTTGAGAACAGTCCCCCAAAAAAGTTATGTATCACTGCAGCTGATGAGATTGAAAAATGCATTTAAGCTTGCAAATGCAATTAAATTCAACAAGACTTAGACATGCCTCTCTTTCTCTGGATTGTGCCCTTTGACCTCAAAAGAGAATGGGTTGACACGACTCAGCCTCTTAGCCTACAACATGGGAAATTCTGCACTAAAGGCAAATTGATATTCATGCAAATATTAGCAACTTTTTATTTATTTATTTATTGCATTTTTATACCGCCCAATAGCCGAAGCTCTCTGGGCAGTTTACAAAAATTAAAACCATAAAAACCATTTAAAATATAAAACAACAACAGTATAAGAAAAGCAGATGGGGTGGGGGAGTATAGTTCCTGGCTGATCAATATTTATGTAAATATGGCTACCAATGAGAGAGATATTTCCCTTCAGAACATTCATTATCTTTGATTTGGATTTTGCAATACAACCCCCCCCCAAAAAAACTTAGTAACTTTAAAGCCAATTGCAATTTGATGCATGATTATTTTACCTGCTCTCCATAGAATCATACAATAGTCGAGTTGGAAGGGGCCTATAAGGCCATCGAATCCAACCCCCTGCTCAATGCAGGAATCCATCTTAAAGCATAGCTGACAGTCCAGATGCCTCTTGAATACCTCTAGTGTGGGAGAGCCACAACCTCCCTAGGTAATTGTCAGGAAGTTTTTTCTGATGTCCAGCCAGAATCTGGCTTCCTGTAACTTCAGCCCATTATTCTGCATCCTGCACTCTGGGATGATTGAGAAGAGATCCTGGCCATCCTCTGTGTGACAACCTTTCAAGTATGTGAAGAGTGCTATCGTATCTCCCCTCAATCTTCTCTTCTCCAGGCTAAACATGCCCAGTTCTTTAAGTCTCTCCTCATAGGGCTTTGTTTCCATACCCCTAATCATCCTCATTGCCCTCCTCTGGACACAATACTCAAGATAGGGCCTAACCAGTGCCAAATAGAGGGAAACCAGTACCTCACATGATTTGGAAGCTATACTTCTATTAATGCAGCCCAAAATAGCATTTGCTTTTTTTGCAGCCACATCACACTGTTGGCTGATATTCAGCTTGTGATCTATAACAATTCCAAGATCTTTCTCACTTGTGGTATTGCAGAGCCAAAGTATCCCCCATCTTGTAACTGTGAATTTGGTTTCTTTTTCCTAGGTGTAGAACTTGGCATTTATCCCTATTCAATTTCATTCTGTTGTTTTCAGCCCAGGCTACAGCCTATCAAGATCCCTTTGAAGTTTGTTTCTGTCTCCCAGGGTATTAGCGATCCCACCCAATTTTTTGTCATCTACAAATTTTATAAGCATTCCCTGCACCTCCTCATCCAAATCATTAATACAAATGTTGAAGAGGAATGGGCCCAGGACTGAGCCCTGCGGTACCTCGCTCATTACCCCCCCCCCAGTTTGAGAAGATACCATTGATGAGTCTGATTCTGTAGCCAACTGTGGATCCACCTAATAGTTGTTCTATCTATAGTGCCAGCTCCAGGCACTCTTGGATGAGACCGATTATCTGGATCCATTTTAGTCGGGTTTCAGGCCTGGTTTTGGTACGGAAACAGCCTTGGTCGCCCTGTATGATGACCTATGTCGGGAGAAAGACAGGGGGAGTGTGACTCTGTTGATTCTCCTTGATCTCTCAGCGGCTTTCGATACCATCGACCATGATATCCTTCTGAGATGACTGGCTGAGTTGGGAGTGGGAGGCACTGCATTGAAGTGGTTCCGCTCCTACTTGGCGGGTCGGCTACAGAAGGTGGTGCTTGGGGAACATTGCTCGGCCCCGTGGATTCTCCAGTATGGGGTTCCGCAGGGGTCGGTCTTGTCCCCCATGCTGTTCAACATCTACATGAAACCGTTGAGTGCAGTCATCCGGAGTTTTGGAGTGCGTTGTCATCAGTACGCTGATGACACGCAGTTCTATTTCTCCTTTTCATCTCCATCAGGTGAGGCTGTTGATGTGCTGAACCAGTGCCTGGCTGCGACAATGGACTGGATGAGGGCTAATAAACTGAAACTCAATCCAGACAAGACTGAGACGCTGTTAGTGGGTGGTTCTGCTGACCGGATGGAGGGTCTTCAGCCTGTTCTGGATGGGGTTGCACTCCCCTTGAAGGAGCGGGTTCGTAGCTTGGGGGTTCTCCTAGAACTATCTCTGTCACTTGAGGCGCAGGTGGCCGCAGTGGCATGGAGTGCCTTCTACCAACTTCGGTTGGTGGCCCAGCTACATCCCTATCTGGACAGGGATAACCTGGCTTCAGTTGTCCATGCTCTGGTAACCTCCAAGTTAGATTACTGCAATGCACTTTACGTGGGGCTGCCTTTAAAGGCGGTTCGGAAGCTGCAGCTTGTGCAAAATGCAGCGGCCAGATTGATAACTGGGACCAAAAGGTTCGAACATATAAGACCTACTCTGGCCCGCTTGCATTGGCTGCCTGTATGTTTCCGAGCCCAATTCAAGGTGCTGGTTTTAACCTATAAAGCTTTACATGGCTTGGGACCACAATATCTGATGGAACGCCTTTCTTGACATGAACCTACCCGAACACTACGTTCAACATCTAAGGCCCTCCTCAGAGTGCCTACTCTGAGGGAAGCTCGGAAGTTGGCAACAAGGGAGAGGGCCTTCTCTGTGGTGGCCCCCCAATTGTGGAATGATCTCACTGACGAGGCTCACCTGGCGCCAACATTGCTATCTTTTCGGCGCCAGGTCAAGACTTTCCTCTTCTCTCAGGCATTTGGCAATATCTGAGGAGCTTGAGTTTGTTTTAGGCTTACAGCTTTTTAAAGTTATTATAATGGTTTTAAATGTATGTGTATATTGCATGCTTTTGCTGTTTTAACTTTTGTATATTGTTTTTAATTGTTTTAATCCTATGTAAACCGCCCAGAGAGCTTTGGCTATGGGGCAGTATACAAATGCAATAAATAAATAAACAAATCTAGCCCACTTTTAGCTAGTTTGTGAATCAGAATGTTATGGGGCACTTTGTCAAAAGCTTTGCTGAAGTCAAGGTATATTATGTCCACAACTTTCCCATAGTCCACAAGGGAGGTTACCCGATCATGCAGCATAGATCAGGAAATCACCAAACATTTAATAACTCTAACATCTACAAAGTTGGATTCTTTCTATACAGCCAAACCTGTACAGAGTTCCTGAAAGCTTTTGGTATGACCCCCCCCCCTTAGTTAACTCTGAGAAATAGGCAGTTTTATTATGAGAAGGGATAACAGTTGCAAAGTGTGAAATTAATAAAGTCAATGTGACAGTACTAATGTGGTGATCTATCAAGCAGTTGCTTTAAAGCTTCAAAGCAATTAAATCTGTGCATAGTTAATGATCTAAGGAGCACCTCTTCTAGCAAATATATATATCAAAGAATAAGCATAGGATTATTTGCACTTAACCCATAACATGCTAAAAGAATCTGAATTTTAAAGAAATGCTGAAAGCAGGGCCTTAAAAGGAGAATGCTATACTGCTGAGGATGACCTATTGGAACGTCTGCCTTTATAACATAAATGATCAATCCTATAACCTTCAATTAATATTTAATTGTATGCTTCCAGCTGCTCTTATTTAGATTATCAATCCTATGTTCATTTATCTGAGAGTAAGTTCCATTGAATGGGGCCTATGTCTGAACAGATATGTATAAGAGGGTGTCGTGACTGATTCACTGGTTTTTACTGATCTATTCATCAGAGGTTAAAATATTTCCATCCGCCATTTCCGCCTACTGTAGTTTACAGCAGTGGCTCTCCTTGAGGACAGGCAGCTCACCGGTGTGTGCAAAGACTTCAGGTAAGTCCTGCAGGTGGGGGGCAGGAACAGGAGGGGAGTCCTATGAACTCCCGGCCAGCCTTGTGCCTGGCTTTCCCAGGTGCCCGTGGGTGCGGGAAACCACAACAGCTAGCCTGCTTCAGATTCAGAACCAAATCCAAAGTGGGCTGGGGTGGTACCAATGTGCCCAGGGTCGAATCAGGGCCGATTTGGAAGCTCTGAATTGGCCTCCAAGTCGAATTGGAAGGGCTATGCACAGCCCTAATAGTATCCACCTACATTAGACATGTTGTGTCTATTTTGTCTTGGCTAAATAACATTTGTTATTGGTTAAATAATCTTAACATAATGCCTGAATAAAGAGACACACAAAGGCCTTTTACAATAATTCCATCAGCATTAAGCATCTTTTTATAACAGAAGTTCTGTTTAAAGGTTAACTAAAATCTGATCAATACTTTCAGAAGATACTACAGAAATAATTAAGCCTCAAAATCACAGAATTATAGTTTCTCTGGGGCTTTAAGGAGTTTGATTTCAAACAGGTCACCGATGGGACAGCCCTGGAACCTGCTTGCAATGCAAGGAACAGCCACAGAACACGTAGAGTATGATAGTAATGTATTTGTGAAAGAACAGTGCAAGATGAACAGCAACTGACTTCTAGTCCTACCTGTAACAGACACTGCTTCTGCAAGCTAAAGGGATATGGTGGCATGTGCAGTACAATCTATCCATCCTACAGATTGATCCCCAACCAGATGAATATGATGAAGAGCTCTACTAGATTTTTGTTACCAGGTCACTATTACACTTAGATGGCTAATGGTTCAAGCCTATGATTATTTAGAAAAATATTTACATACTGGCTGGGGGAATTCTGGAAGCTGTGTGACATTTTTCTGTCTAAACATGCAGAGGATCGTGTCCTCAAAGAATTAAATTTACTGACAGAATGGGAAATGCCAGCAGATGGTCAGCCCTATCAGCTTTGACAGTGGGCTGGATTCAGACATGCATGTTAATCTTTTGTTGACTACAGACTTCAGTGGTACGTGTGTGTGTGTGTGTGTGTGTGTGTGTGTGTGTGTGTATGAGGCAATCCATCCAGATCGAACACCTCATAAAACAGCAGTGAGTTCACAGATTCAGCTGCAGATCCTGATACAGCAGGCTCTTCAAACTGGGTTAGCATTTCTGCCAAGCCAGTGCTGAAATCTCAGTAGAGACTTCCAAAGCAGCATCAATAACATAGTATCATTAGGTATGTATTGATATACTTTCCATCAGATGTTGTGTCATAAATTATACTCAGTACATTATGTACACAGTGGTCACATTTATACACAAAAAAAGTTATTGTATAAGCTAGAAATTCAATCAAGTAAATTATTATTTTTGTCTTTGGCTTTCTACTTAATACGTTAGCTAATTTACATATTGATCAATAATAATAATAATAATAATAATAATAATGTACAGTAATAAGTAGTCAATAACAGCAACAATAATAATGGATTGTAATAATAATACGCAGTTACTTAAAAATAACATCAGTGTCTTCTATTCCAAAATCTATATGTAAAATGGAGGCTTTCCCCTATGTTTCTGTGCAAGGAGGGAGGAAGAATTTAGACCTAGCACTATCTTGTGACAGCTGACAAAACATTTTTAATGCTCAATATTCAATGCTCTCTCCTTCTCTCTCTCTCTCTCTCTCACACACACACACACACACCCATCTTCATACATCCTTACAGTAAAAGATTGAACATGAGATCGGTGAGGGAGAAAATTGTGGGAATTGGTTCCAGGAGTGTATGGCCTCTTGCTGCTCATGAACATTTTCAGTCAGTTTGCCAGGATGCCAAATTCTAGGAGAAATATATACATTTGAAGATCTTGCTGCTGTGATTTACAAAGCACCGGAAAAAACTACACTTGTGGTGGGATGACTCAAAAGCATAATGGTTTTACTGGTGTTCCTCCAGGTAATCTTTGGGAAGATTTACTGTACTTTCCATTCACCAGTCCGAAAGACAAGTCAGAAAGTTGTTGAGCCCCAACCATCAGCAGAATATTCTTACATAGTTTCTTCCTTTTTAGATTCAGAACCCACATACGTCTAACAAGATCAGAAGAATGCTGCAGGATCAGACCAACAGTCCATTTCACCTAGCATCCTGTTCCCAACAGAGGCTATCCAGATACTTCTGGGAATCCTGCAAGCAGGGCAAATATACCATTGGCCTCATCTACAAGAATTCAGCTTTGCGCCTGTTCCTCCGATTATGCGCATCTTCTGGGAAGCGCTTTATCGTTAATGCTTGTATGCAGGAGGTAATTGAGCACTCAGCTGGTGACCTTACCGGTTGTTTCAAATGCGCTTTACAAGTAGTTAATGCAGAGAATCGCTTGTTCGCATAGTCAAAATGCACTTTAACGGCCGGAGCAAAATAAAACTCGCTATTTAACGCGCATTCGATAATGCGCATAATCGGAGAGAAAACACGCCTCTACGCCTGATTTGCGCTCCGTTCTTGTAGAGGTAATTTTTTAATGCTCTTGAAAGAGCTTTAAATGCCTCTTGTAGAGGCAGCCATTGTTTGACCACAGCAGCTGGTGTTCAGAGGCAGAATGCTTCTTCTGGATGGAGAGATTCCACTTACCCATCATACCAAATAACCCCTGGTTTATCCTCCATCAATTTTAAAGTAATCTAAGCCAGTAGCTATCAACTTGTGGAGGTAAATTCAATACAATGTGTGCAGAACTAATTTTTGTTTTATTTTCCTGAATCTACTGCCTATTAATTTAATTCGATAACCCCATGGTCTAATATGAGAAAGGGAGAATTTTTTCCTTAATTGGCTTTCTCCACACTGTTCCTAGTTTTATAAACTTCTGTGAAGTTTACAAAAATGGATCCTGGGTACCCCCCCCCCCCCAAGGAGAGCCTCCCCTCTAGTTAGTTCCATTAATACCAGCTCTGAGGTTCTAAGGTGCAGCTATTTATCATACCCAGGCATTTTGTCTCTTTCTCATGAACTGCGCATACATTTAACCAATGGGAAATCACAAATTATTAACTTATATTTTCCTTTGTCTGATTTCTTTCTCCATATCAAGATTGCCTTCAGAAGTTTGGTTAGGGAAGCAATAGTGTATCCCCAATACTTGGGATACTTTACAGGCCTGGTATTTACACCTACAATGATTCTGTGAGGAAGTTTTTTTGTTGTTGTTGTTTAGTTTAGTTTTCTTAGACTTTATGTTATTCTTGGACTTGTGCCATCCCCAATACAGCTTTTCTTGATTTTTCTTGGTTTTTAGAACCATTCTTTCTTCAAGAAGCTCAGGGTGCCATATCTAAAGTCGCCAAATTCTGTGCAGCAGCCATTCGTCGGCGTAGGGAAATATTAACACTATTGAACCCTATCTGATTGCCTCAAATTGAAGCCTGTATATTTTTACATGTATGACTTGTTCTCTTTGCTATGCTGGTTTTTTAACCGTAATAAAGTATTGTATTGTATTGTATTGATTCCATATATGTTCCCTCACACATTCGTAGCCAGGTTTCTGCTAAGCCTATGTTTACTTTTCATACCATGCTGTCCAATTACTCCTTCTTAGTTTTTAGGTTTCTAACTTTACAATATTAGAATTCCTCTCCTAATGTAGTCCTCTCCACATGTCCTTTTCGTTTGCAATTTTTCCTCTGATTCTTTGGTCCCTTTAAGGGTCTGTAATTGCTTTCTGTATAACTGCCCATTTCTACCTTATCTTGAGGATCTAAAACATTCACCCCATCATCTCTAAGGGATGAGTTATCCTGAATGCAATGTTTCCCAGCTACTGTCAGTTTTCCCTAGAGATCATTTGAAAACCTGCTCTACAATCTTTCGAATATTAAGTGCCAACAGTCTTGTTCCATTATGGTTTGTCCTAAAATATTCCCCAGTGCCTAACAAATTTCAACCATTCCTCCTGACATTCTGTTTCATCCAGGCATTGATGCCCCACAGCTCTGCCTGTCTAGCTGGCCCAGTGCACAGAACATGTCAGGTAGAATTTGGAGGTCTTGGATTTCGACATCTTTACCTAACAACCTAAGTTGTCCTTCCAGGACCTCACAACAACAGTGGCATTTCCCCCACATTGTCCATGATGTGTGATGTCTGCAACCTTTGAACCAGGCAAGCAAGTTAACATTTGATCAGCACATCCATCACAATTGTTTCTCTTTATGTTCCTAACTATCCCACTACCAGGACCCTAGTGTGAGAGGTGTGTCCTTGACACAAAAGGATATTGGTTTGTCACCAGGAAATGGGTCTCACCTAAAGTAGGGTGACCAGATAAAATCCAGGTCAGGGCTCATGCAACTTTAACAGTTGTAGAGAAAAGGGAATTTCAGCCAGTGTCATTTGTATGCAATTAGTTCCTAGTGATATTCCCTCTTCACCACAACAGTTAAAGGTGCATGCACTATACTAGAGTGACCATATACAAGAGAAGGCAGGGCCCCTGCAACTTTAACTGTTGTGATGAAGAGGGAATTTCACCAGGAACTAATTGCATACAAACGACACTGGCTGAATTTCCCTTTTCTCTACAACTGTTAAAGTTACATGAGCCCTAACCTGGATTTTATCTGGTCAGCCTAACCTAAAGGATTGTTCTCTTCTTCCTCTGTATGAGGAAGATGCCTATAATGGCAGAGTCATCTGTATTAACCTTGGGACTGCAAGCTAGGCATACACACACACATTGAAATGAGATCTCCTGCCTGAATTGTTTGCACCATGAATTCAGGGGGAGAGGAGATGGGAATCTAGCCACAGATATATATTTAGCAGTAGTTTATGAGGAGCATAGGAATCTGCCTTATGCTGTAGGGATAGGCAAAAAGTGGATCCCCATGTGTTTGCCCCCTCAGTAAAGAAAGGGTATCCAGATAACCAATGGTTTCATGTGTAGTTCAGCCCTTAATGGTAGTAACTCGCCAAACAGAGATCTTTCCCAGCAACATTACCCAAGATTCTTTTTTGACCTGAGATGCCAGTGATTTAATCTGAGACTTTCATTATATCATATCATGGGTTATTCTGCTGAGCTATGGCCCCTCCCAAGGCTGCTACACATTAAGGGTGTGACCCTATACATGTTGAGACAGAAAAAAGTTCTACAACTCCTAATTTTAAAGCTTAGAAAATTGGTTCCAAGCAGTATTAATTTCATACTGCACAAATTTAAAGGACTGTGTTTGTTTTCTAGAAATGAATAGAAACAGCAGTAGTAGCAGCAGCAGCAACAACAACAACAGCGAAGTTTACCTCCCAACTTGACACTGTAAAGCCATTTCCCTCTCTCTCAAATCCTTAACAATACATCATCTTCTGAACATGACATATTTCCATCCTGAATGTGAATGTCGTCCAGAGGGCAGTACTGATTCTCCGCAGGTTATCCTGCTTCCAAATGCTACACTACTTCTGCTGCTGTTTTTAGCAGGATTTACTACTCTCTCTCTCTCTCTCTCTCTCTCTCTCTTTCCTTAAATCCATTGCAAAAATGAACTTGCACTGGCTTATTGCCACCGAATCAGGAAGAATCAGCCCCCGTGTTGTCTGAAGTGAACTGTCCCTGCTATGAATGAAATATATATACACACACACACTGCCTAAAATGGCTGAATGTGTCTTAAAGGTTGATGTCCATGCATGGGTACATACTGAGAGGGAAATAAATACAGCAAAATACTCTTGCTATAAAGACGACACCTAAAAATGAACTTGTAAGGAAGCGATGTAGTCTGGAGATGCGCTTTATAAATGGCAAATGGATTCCAAGCCTCTGAAGACAATGGACAATGCTGCTATTTACTTAGCGAACACTGGGATTTGGTGAGCACTATGCAGATTCCCTGACCAGCGAAGGCAGAGATTTTCCCCTAGGTCTGTTTACACATTTGAGAGGGTGAGTTGCTACCTCACAGACGAGTCTTCCTTGTGAAAGAGTCCCAACAGACTCTGGCTTAGGACTCTGGGGACCCCATTACCCTGCTATTATGATGAAACCTGCCTCACACGGTTCTCTCGCATGTTGCTCCTCAGCAGGCTCTCTTGTTATTGCAGATAGAAATGCACTCAATAGATTGAAGATGAAAAAAAGAGTCACAAACACCAAGATGCGAAATATCAGCCCAGTCAGAGTCAACGAAATGACATTTGATTTTCCACCACCCATTCCCCCTTTGCAAAGGAAGCAGTTTAGCAACAAGCATGCAGCTGTGCCTACTGTTTGGCACATAATGGGAGGTGTTTGATCACTTCGCTTGTCTGCTTGCCAGTCAGCACGAACATTCGCTGGGTGGAGAGGAGGTGGTGAAGGGCATGGCAGCCTTTCTGCTGCACTTTCAGACTGGGAGATTCACAGGCTTGTTGTCTTTGTCTACTCTGCAGTTACAGCCGCCTCTCCTGTTAACTGACTGGCCAGTATCTAATTTTCATCACTGGCCTGAGCAAGGAAAATAAAGGGGATATGTAAAGGACAGCTGGGGCACCTTTAGCAGTCTAGGCCAGACATGGGAAGAGCTCAGCTTAATGAGATGTCCTTAGCCCTCGAGACAGCAATTCTAGATGCTTTCTTTGTCTTCTCTCACTTCACCCTGGTGAACCGAAGAAATTGCAAGCTACTTGAATGCTATTCATTCTGCACTCCCACCCACCCAAAGATGCATGAAAATCAATATTGCTCACACTATCACAAGTTCAAGGCTAGTGTGTTTAAGACTTCTCTTTTGCCTTCTGGTAAGTTCTGCATCAGCAAAACACAGAAATCATTTTTTCTTAAGACTTGAGGTGATACCTATAGCCAAAAGCTTGCTGAAAAAAAGCTTCAATATTCATGCTTTTTGTTAATTTTGACAACAAACAATATCAACAATGAACCAAATCCCTCCTCTCAAGCTCCATAACAGCTATACATTTCTCCTTAGAAGTATGTTCCATTGAGTTCTATGGGGCTTACTCCCACTGTGTGTATAGGATTGCAGGCTAACCTTCTCCCTTGTTGTTTAGGTCTTGCATGTTCCAGTGTTCCACAAATTCACGATGTCTCATCCTATTATACAAACAGATGTCATTCCTTGTCATCCAGTCATGTTAGTTTTTATATGTGAAATCCAAAAATTGTTCTTATACTTCTTCATGATATTTGGTCTGTTTCTGAGTCATTTTGTGTTTACCATTTCATTTTTCAAAAATGTATTGTATTTTATTCTTTGAACTACTTTTATTGTATTTTGTTCTTTTAATGGCTTGTAACTAGTCCACAGAACACTTGTCATTGGGCAGATAAAAATATATATAATTATTGAATACATAAATATGGTGCCCGTGTCCATGAGAGGACAGAGATATTAGCTTTTAAAAGAGTGGAAAGTGGCTTCTGAGAGCATCATTTCCTGTGTCATAAGAATAAGAATAAGAATAATAAATTTATTTCTTACCCGCCTCTCTCTCAGGATCGAGGCAGGGAACAACATTGATACAAATGACACAAAATACATAAAACTGATTAAAACATATAAAATTAATACATTATTAAAATACAGATTTACAAACATGCAGTTTGTCCTACTGCCACCTCCGGTCAACAGGTTTGGCAAATTTGGGAAATGATACAAAACGTTGGTGAACCAATTTACCAGAGATGAAAGTGGGATGAATGTAATGTCAGGAGCAGCAATTTCACTTTCAACCCACTATTGGCTCTTTAAAAATGTCCCTCCATCTCAGCTTAAGAGGATTTCTTAACATATGAAACTGCTCTGTTACTTTTCTCATGACCACAAAATGTTCCAGTATGATAGAGAGAACTTGTTTCTCTTCCCATTTTTTCACAATGCATATACTTCCTCTGTCAATTATAGCTCTGAACCCCTGTGTTCTTATTTTGTTGGTTTTTATTGCAATTGTATAACATTCTTATTCTATGCTGAAGCCAAAAGATGGGATATAAATATTTTAAATAGATATAATTTTTAATTACACCTTCCCCCCTCCAAATATACAATAGCTTTCAGTCTGAGGCATTTCCCTATAGCCCAGGAATCAGCTTCCTAGCACAGCAGCCCTGCAGGCAACAGTTAACAAGGCTCTGGCCAGATCCAGAATGTTAGCAGGGAATCTAGATGCAAAGACAAGACACGTGTACCTTTAATACTTTGTAGACGAGGCCACTTGACATGCAGAGAGGAGAAAAGCTGACAGAACTTCCACTTCTTCTTTTTTAGTTTAAACATGTATAAAGAACATAAGAAGAGACATGCTAGATGAGACCAAAAGTCCATCTAGCCCAACATTCTGCTCATTCAGCTGTCAACCAGGAACCCACAAGCAGGACAGAAATGCACTAGCACCCTCCCACCCATGTTACCCAGCAACTGGTTTACATAGGCATACTGTCTCTGATACTGAAGGTAGCACATAGCCTTCACAATTAGTAGGCATTGATAGCCTTCTCCTCCAGGCCAAATTGGTGGCCATCACTACATTTTATGGTAGCGAATTCCATAGTTTAACTATTTGCTGTGTGAAAAAGTACTTCCTTTTATCTGTCCTGAATCTCCCACCTATCAGCTTCATGGGATGACTCCAGGTTCAAGTATTTTGAGAGAGTGAGAAAAATGTCTCCCTATCCACATTCACCACACCATGCACAATTTTGTACCCCTCTATCATGTCATCCCTTTGCCTCCTTTTTGCTCAGCAAAACAATCCCAGCTGTTGTAACCTTCCCTTATAGAGGAGATGCTCCACCCTTTTCTGCACTTTTTACAGCTCTATAATATCTTTTTTTAAGTATGGTGACCAGAACTGTTCATGAAGCGTGGATAAATGGCAATATGATATTGGCAGTTCTCAATTCCTTATTAATTTTCCAAATTATATTTCCAAAGAGAAGGACAAACAAACAAAAGAAAATTACACCTGGGACAGATCTATACCACGTGTCATACAGAGCCTATCCACATTGTCCTGAAAATGACTTATATTCTGTTTAAAAACGTGGTTTTTTAAGTCGTTTCATTACATGGTAGGACACACTGAGCAGTACTTCCGTTTCATAGTGACTGCTTCCTCTGTGTTCACTGGTGTATTACAGGGTTAATTCCTTGACTCTTCTTCTTTAGTTTCTGTTTTGCAGGCTGCTTGAGTTAGGGAGACAGAAGTGGGCAGGTCAAGCAGCCTGAAAAACAGAAACTAAAGAAGAAGAGTCAAGGAATTAACCCCGTAATACACCATTGAACACTTTGAGGATGGAGGAAGCAGTCAAAACGTAAGTACTGCTCAGTGTGTCCTACCACGTAATGAAACAACTTAAAAAACCACATTTTTAAACAGTATATAAGTCATTTTAAGGGCAATGTGGATAGGCTCACAGTATTAATATGATCCCATCATGGTGACTCTATATCCCTCTTGTGCATTTATACCTCATAGCATGCACAATGACAAAGAAACTAGACTGGCTCCCTCCTCGATATGTTTTTGGAGGCAGGCCTTTGGTGAATAATATGGACCTTAATCTACGTTGAAGATTTTTAAAATTTTACATGTATTTTAAATGTTGAAATATTTTAATATTGAAACCTATTTAATTATATTTTTAACTTTTGTATATTTCTATTTATAGTTTTTAACTGAATATGTTTTAATTTTGTAAAGCCGCCTTGAGGACCGGTATTGGGCAAAAGGCAGGATACAAATAAAGATCATCATCATTCATCTGTGGTATTTTGGATAATATGGAATAGAAAGCAGGAAGTAATGCTAGAAAAGCAGAATACTGAATGTACACTTTCATACTGATAAAAAGCACTAGTGTACAACTCTAGCAATGCTGGGTGTTGTAGGGCTTTTTTTTCTTCTAAATATGAATAAGATTAGTCTCTTTTGCATAATCTGAGGAAAGGCTTGGATAGATGTTGCTGAATATGTCCCCAATTTTAATATGAAAGAAAATCATGCCATATTGTATAAAAAACAGTTATTTTAACTTTTTTCTTTAATTAATTCTAGTTGTGTCAATTTTTCAGCCATGGCTATTTGCCACAGCTCCATGTACAATGAAATTGATAAAAAAATTAAGCAGTTTTTCAACTTTTAGTTATTATCCTGCAAGTTGCTATCAGCACAGACATGATTATTTCTTAGATGCCACTTTTGCATTTTCTTCTTTCCATGTTGTTAATAGAGACAATGCTGATGTGACGTATATAGTTTGATATGTGATGTTGGCCATTTCTGAAAATATCATGTTCCAAAACTGTAACACAATAGGACATGAGCACCACATATCAATATATAAACCTTGCTGATCGGCATTTTGCTACTTCTAGGTGACTATTAAAGGTAAAAGAGCCTTGTCTTTTTTGTAGCTGATCACCTTATCCACCAATCTGGTCTGATTCGAGTCTATTTATAGAGTGGTACAGCCTTATTTTCCCAGGAATGGTACATAAACAAAGATTCAAAGATTCAAAAGCCATTGGGCATGACCCTTCTAAAAGTTTGTTGTATTTGTATAGTCTGCTTCTAAAGATTGTAGTAACAACCAATAAAACCTTTCGCTAGAGTGCACTGGTCTGGAGAGCTGGATTTTCCTGTAATCACAAAAGATTATGCTCCACTTGCATCACTATGCATTATGCTGGTGTCACAGGCAAGAAGACTGGCACAAAAAGAACCACAAAAGAGGGTCCTATCATCTTGAATTTGGGGCTTAAAGAAATTTGCATTGCAATGACCATTATGTCTGCAGGTTGAACATGTGTTTTGAGTTCCATTGTATGACATTCAATCCCTTAAAAGCAGGGGGTTGGGGGAACCTGAGTATATTTAGAAGGGATATAAGGCAAGAGTATGAATAGAATACTAAGATACTTTAGTGTTCACGCCCAACGCGTTTCGGCCTGTGTTGTTTTTTTAAGGCCTTCTTCAGGGGGTTGGTAAGAGATGTCTGCAGAAAACTCTTAGCAGGATGATAGTCTCCTATGATATTCACTATTCATATTTAATATGATTTTACTAATATGTTTGTATTATTTTTATGACATAAACTGTCTTGGAAAGATGGCTAAGAAATGGAATGAATGAATGAATGAAGTTTAATTCTTAACCAGATGGCAATCTGTGAAATGTAAACATAAAATCTGGGCAGAAAGGAATGAAAAGCTTCACTGAATATAAGTATGTTTACTTATTGAAAAATTAAAATTATGAGCATAATCCAACAGTAGAAAGGCACCTTATACAAAAATTATTGGGGAGAGTGGAGGAGAGAGAGAGAGAGAGAGAGAGAAGCTGTTGTTTTCCTTTTTCATTATTTTACACTGTAATATGCCTCCCACTTTCCATGAGCAGTGAGACGTTTCAGGGATTTACCTAGCTAGGGATTCCTTTTGAAAAGAAAGATCAGTAGAAACTTATGGTATTTTGTAACATTTGGGTGTTCCAAATCTGCAAGCTGAACACATGTGGAGGCAGAGAGCAGTGTTGGCTCGAGATTTGGAGAGCCCATGGGCAAGGCACCCTGAATGGTCTCCCACCTTCAGTGAGTCA
Source organism: Anniella stebbinsi (assembly GCA_029215795.1). Taxonomy (NCBI): domain Eukaryota; kingdom Metazoa; phylum Chordata; class Lepidosauria; order Squamata; family Anniellidae; genus Anniella; species Anniella stebbinsi. The sequence goes on from JARDYH010000003.1 coordinate 197,438,140, forward strand.
ACCTTCTCAGCACCATTGTCTTTAGCCCCTCCTCATTCTCTTTCCCATCACCCCTGCCACTTGCTTGTTTGAAAAGCAGAGCGCAAGTAGGCAGTGGCATCTACTGCTCCTCCCTTTCACCACTACCATTGTCTGGGTCAGTGCGAAGGGCAGGTGAACAAGCAATGGTGAAAAGGAGGGAGAACTCCAGGGGACTCTTGTCAGAGGGGTGGGTTTGCAGAGAGCAGAATATTCTGTCAAGCATAGGGTGACCATATGAAAAGGAGGACAGGGCTCCTGTACCTTTAACGGTTGTACAGAAAACAGAATTTCAGCAGGTATCATTTGTATGCATGCAGCACCTGGTGAAATGCCCTCATCATCACAACTGTTAAAGATACTATTCACAGTAAGCAGATAGCAACCCTATGACAATATTCAGTTGTCAGCTTCATCAGAACATTATAAAAATCAAAAGACAAAAACATCTGGTCAGAGTGCTTCTACCTTTGTGCAGGTGTGTTTGCTACCTTTGTAGGCAAGCTTTTCCACAATATAGCACAAATTGGCAAAGCAGCAAAATTTTGGGGGGCAATTGGTAAGGTGGTTCTTCAGAGAGTTTGGGCTGGCTGGGTGTTCTGGGTTTCTAGACTGGGGGATCCCATCTCTTGTTTTGTATAGGAGTCCCTTGCTTGCTGATCTAATCTTTTTGACCCAACATCCTTCTGGTCCATATCTGAATCATTACCCAAGGCTAGGAAGGTGATTTCCCACCCACCCCCTGATCTGGTGTCTGGGTCACTCCTTAAAAAAAGACATGACACAAGATATTCAGTGTCCTACTTGCAGCCGCCTCCTTCTGCATAGTTGGGTATTCCATGTTAAATTGGGTAATTTAAACCTGCAAAATGGATGATGGCAATTTCACACATTCAGGTTACCATGCAATAACCAATCTATAAACAACTTACATGGCAATCTTATTCATAACTACTCAAACATAAGCCCCATTGGTTCAATGAAATTTACATCCAGGTAAGTATGCATAGGATTGCAGCCTAAGGTTGAATAAATATGTTTGTGACTGCACTGTTTATGTGCGAATTCATTCATTATAGTAGTTATTTAAGAAGCCCCAAGCATACACCATCCATAATCACTATATTTTCTTTGTGCCAAGAGACCTAATTTCATTTTATATAATCTAATTTCTCCTTTAACCATAGAAAAGATTAATGTAAATATTACTGTTGCTAAAATAAGACCAGACTGTTTCCAGCATTTAAAGAAATATACTCTACATTACTATTAGCTCAGAGCTCTTTGTGTCAAAATCCTACACAGGTTTTTAAAATATTTTTTGAAGGTGAAGAAAAATACTCGCTTCATTTAGTCTCTTCATACAGCTGCAGTTCACGAAAAATGCTGACAAACCAGTTTCCACGCTAGCAAGAGCAGCATGACATGGCATAATTCATGTTCATGTTGACCCTTATCTTGTATAATTTGTGACAAAAAAAACCCCACAAAAACAATTAAAAATGCAGAAGTCAAGAACGTGGAAACAATGTAGCATAATTGGGTTTGGTTATCTGCATCTTTAGCTATATTTCCATGTTTCATCATCCAAACATTCATATACAAGAATCAACTCAACCGTTCATGCGTGTGCACTCCAAGAAGTGGTTTGCCGTGGCTGATGGCTCAGGAGACTAATGAAACAACACTGTCAATTGAGCACAAGATGCATTGGATATTAACTAAGTTGTCACTAAGCTACAACATTAGCATAAATTATGTTCAAATTCATCAAGCAATCCCAATACAAGCATGCCAAGGAAACCAGTTTTAGCTGTTGTCCTGCTCTGGCCAGGCTATTATGAGCTTGGCAAGCTCTGAGCAAGGGGTGGACAAAGTCTTACAGCCCAAGGGATGAATTCAGTTTTGGAGAAACTCTTGGGGGGAGGGGTTGCATTTCAGGGGTGAGTACAAATAACATACAAAAAATACCAGCCTGTTGTAGCTTAAAGCTATTACTGTCAGTCACTGAAGCCTTAAGAGAGGCATTTACCTTTCAGAATGGGGTAAATGCGCCTAAGCCAAGGAACCACCAAACCATCAGTGGGTGGGGGAAAGTGGGTGGGGCCAAGGGAACCCAGGAGGGCTGGATTAGGACCCCAGATGGGCAAAATTTGGATCCCCAGCCTGAGTTTTCCCACCCTTGCTCTGTGCCAAACCTAGTAGGTACTGATCTTCAGCTGGAATTGCTGTGTATCAGGTAATCAATCATGCAGCTTTCCCAAACCTGATGACCTCCAGATGTTTTGACTCACAATTTCCATCCCCCTGTGGCCAATGGGATTGGTCATCCAAAACATCTGGAGGCAACAGGTTGGGTCACAGAACATGCTATATGTTCTCAATAAGAGACACACAGAGAGAGTGTATAGGTCAATTCTTATGAAGGCAAGAATTCATCTCAATCCAAATTTTTACCATGCCAACATTTCTCTCTAGCTTTGGGGATTCCAAATGGTCAGTGACTCTGATAAATTTGGAATCTGTGGTTCTGATTCTCCCCTCCCCGCCAAAGTGCCACTTTTTAAGATGGAGACTTGGTATGGTCTTGAGGAAATCCTGTACCCTCAATGAAAAAGCTGCCTTGGGAGGGGTGACATTTCCCCCAGGACTACAGCAAAGTTTGAAATCCCCCTTCCCTGAATGCCATGGTCCCAATTCTAATAGTCCTCCAACTGTTTTTTAAAGGTATTCACAACATACATTAAAGATTCGTACATACTCAATGTATCATTTAGTTTCACCCACTCCTGCTGTGGAATGTAGACTACAACTAAGGATTATGCACCAACCAATTTAATAAAAACTAGAGAGAGAAGAATGGTTTATCTGTATCCTTGTAGGATGGGTGTGCATGGCAAAGCACTCACAATTATACATATGAATCAAATGGTAAAGAGGGTTACCTGATTCAAGCTGCTTTAAAGATAAAATGGATAAAGGCAGCAAGGATGAATCAAATGGCCAACAGTGAAAGGATAGCCCATAGTTGAATGCTCATCAAGTGGTAACTGGAAACTTTGACCAAGTAGCCATGTGGTAAGTCAATTGAGCCAACAGATACAGATGATCATTTGACACTACATAGGCCTTCCCAACCATGCCCGGCTTGCGGGTGGGGGCAAGCGAGATGCGTGGAGATTCACTATTGGCAGCCTGTGGGATGGCGCCACTGGCGGAAGTAGGAGTGTGCAGCCTATTTATTGGGCTGCTGCCTCTCCCTCTCATCTTTTCCTCATTGCAGCTCCCTCCCACCCTCCCTGTAGATAGTGTGGGATTGCTGGTTGCCTTTTGGGTGGCCAAGTAGGATTTTTTTTACCCCCAATACATTTGTTAATTGGGTTTTTCCCCACCTATTTCACTGTAAGACAGCAGGGGAGCCCCCTGTATGGACTCTAATGTATTTACTCAGAAGTACATCCAATTTAGTTGCACAAGAATATCTCCCAAGTCACTGTGCATAGGACTTGCAGCCCAGGATTACTATTTCCCATACATTCTCCTATTCATTGTAGCACACTTCTTTACCTGATATATGGTAAAAATAAAATCCTTCTTACTACATGGCAGAATGATGCAGCCATCTAAATTTCCCCGGCATTCAACCTGGGACAATCTTGTCATCTGTATGGCCTCCTCATCTTGTGAAGTGATGAAAAGAATTCTGCCACACTTTACCGGATCAGAAACCCAAGGAGGCCGTGAAATGACAAAATGCTCCTCAACTCTTGGCAGAGCAATGTGGACAGCTGGTTTACTGAGTACTTGCATGTACACCATGATCAGTTGTTATTAATCGTCATCTGTATTCACCCCAGGATGGCCAGGTAAGAGGTCAATTCAGTTGATGATCTCTGCATATTTTTGTAACTGGTTACATTTTAACAGGACCATCTGCTCTTCTTCAATGTGGTGCAATTTGAACGCAACAAATGAGGCCTCCCGGCTGTATCCAGGAAAACAGAAAGGATACTGGTATTTGGGTACTCAAAGCCCAATTACCATTTTCTGAGCATGATGCTTGCAGAAGGCTGTACGAAATGAAAATGCAGAGAACTACCACCATGCCCAGCTCAGAAAATATGAAGTGATTTGCAAGTCGCATTCAGCACACATATATTGCCATTGCCATGTGCTTAATGTGGGGTGCTTCGCTACCATTCTTGTCCCAATATGTTCTCTTCAAGAGAATTATTTCCACTTCACCGGCAGCTGCTTTTTTATTCTGGCCTATCTTTCACATCAGCACCACTAAGGCGTTTTATGAATTTTGTATAATGGTTGCCTCTACCAGCTGCTATCAAGGTAGCACATTCTCAGAAGATAAACCCAATCAGGGTGTTGAAAATATCAATGTAGTGGAATAGTCAAGTAAATATAGAGAAAAGCAGGAGCAGTACACCAGGACATTGGGAAAGGTCTCATAGCTCAGGAGTAGAATGCTTGCTTTGTATCTAAGAGGGCCCAGGTTAAATCCCTGCATTTCTAGGTGAAAAAATGTCACATAACAGAGTTAAGTCAGTCCTTTGCCTCTGAGACCTTGAAGATTTAGTGCCAGTTAGAAAAGACAAGGCGTGGAGAACCTGTGACCCTCCAGATGTTTTTGGACTTTGACTTCCATCATCATGGTCAAGCACAATGTTGTAATTCAACAAATCTGGAAGGCTATATAGGTTCCTCACCTTGGGAGGAGGCAATTCTGAACTACAGTGAGCAATGGTCAAAGCCAGCTTCAGATGCTCACATGACATCAATTACAACGTTTCAAATGCACCCAAGATTCAGGTTAGTTCAAAATTGGATGTCTCATTTCATGTACATAGGGCTATTTTTGTTTGGGGGGGGGGAACCAATGCAAGTTTAAAAATAACAAACAATATGGGGGGAAATGCATTACTTTCCAGCTGTCAATAGTACAAATGTTGTTCCCAGATATAAATTAGGAATAACTATATAGCACCAGGTAATTGTCTCATTTAATTTGTATTATGAGTTTACAAAATACTGTGGATTTGACACAGAGCTCCTTGGGACTGAAATATTGTTGACAACCATGGATTGATACACTTCCTTCCCTTGTGCTTGCTTATGCAAGACAAACTGTGAGAAGTACATTAGCAATTAAGTCCTATATAAGAAACAAAATATCTATTTTTTTCTGGCACTTCATTTATCATAAATATCCAGTATGTCAGGAAAATATTCATAATGCAATAAGAGCAAAACTACACTAGATAATATATGATAACCAGCAGGACTGAAAATCTTGTAAGCGTTGCTATATTTACATATTACTGAAAACCCTGTTCTTTGTATGTCACCATGTAAAAAAATTGTCAACCACAATGAAAGGGCATAACAGCTGCAAAAAACAGGAAGTTGTTTTCGAGAAGACTGTTCAAAGTTAGAACAGGTTATGTGATCGTATTTAGTTTTTATTATATTTATGTATGTATTTAAAAAGAGTTTAGCTTGTCTTTAAGATTAGAACTGGGGCCTCATCTTGACGGCACTGCCATTGTGGTGTAGTGGTGGCAGCAGGCAGCGCGGCCCGCATTGACACTCCTTCCGGCCATCTACACCGGAAGGAGCATCAAGGTGGCTTTTCCTGCCGCAGCCGCTACTGCTGCTGCACCTCCCCAATGGCAGCTGGAGGAGTGGCTGGGAGCATCAGCTCCCCTCTTCTAGGGTAATTTTTTTTTTAATGGGGAGAGAACTGAGGAGGCGGTGCAACAAGCTTATGGCTCGCTGGTCCATCCCCTTCCCTGCCCAGCCTGCTCCGCTCTAAAAAAGTTGGGGTAAATGGCCAACTTTTTTAGAGGAGAGCTTTGGGTCTTTTCCCCGCAGTAGCTTCGGACTGGCGACAGCATCATGTAATCCACCTGCCGCCACTCTGAAGCTACTGTGGGGAAAAGAGCCCGTCTAGAGGTACCCCCTCTCGTACTTCAGGATAGTATTCATATTTATGAAAACACTTTTAAAAAACAATAACATATTAGAAAGAGGTGGTGGGTGTACATAGTGGAGGCTGATGGCTGTGATTTCAGTGGGGCTGCATTTCCATTCTGGGTTTCAGTCAGAGCCAGCCAGAACTCTAAAGGAGCTATCCAAGGTGCTGAACCACATCTCCCAAATGGATTCAGCACCTTGAATAACTCCTTTAGAGTTCTGGCCGGTTCTGAGTGAAACCCAGGATGGAATCACAGCCCCAACAAAATCTGAACCACCAGTCATCAATGGGCTTATAACTCAGTCCCCATTGAAGACTGTTTTATTGCCATTCATATTTTTGTGTGCACCCTCCTTCAATGATTCCTAGGGTTGCATGCAGCAACCTTGCTGAAGTTTGGTCCTGTTCTGGGCTTGCATAGGTGACATCCTTGAACCCATACATATACCACCTTGAGTTTCATCATGGAAGAAAGGTGGCATATATATGATTTTAAAAAGCTTGTAATACTAATAAAATGCATGGAAGAAGCATTGCAGTACTGAAGCAGCGATTTCAACCCACATCCACTCTGATCCTGAGGCAGGAGCATGAGAACAAATGGAGTACCCTGCACTTGTGTAATGCTACAGAAAAGAATGTCCAGCATAGGGATGTTTACAGATTACATTCTCTCTGCATTTCGAAGCACCTCCTGGACTAATGTTCTCATGAGAATGCAATTGCCCTTTGGATTCTGCATTTCTCCAAATTCTCGGCTCAAAAAATGCACCAAAGTGCACCTCAAAATGCATATATAAAAACAGATATTTTAGGATAAAGTACATTTAGAAATATATTCATTTTGAGAGAAAAGTATACTACATAAGAAAACACATTTAAAATGACGTATTTAAATACTCATTTTATGTGGATTTTTTAAAATTGCAGATAGGAAACTGGGACAGAACAGACTTATGAAGGAACATACCAGCATTCCTTAGAAAGCTTGCCCTACCCCCAGGAAAACTCCACCATGCTGCTGCCCTGGACACCTCATAGTTGGCAGACTGCATAATTGGGTTGAAGAACCCCTGCAGGCCCCAGAAACCAACAGAAGGGGCAACATTTCACTTGCGAGCCATATGGCATGCAAGCCCAGAAGGTGGTAATGGATACAATTCAGTGCGTAATTATGGGTGCTTACAACACATCCTTAAACACTCTATGAGAGGACATGTGATGGGCTGCAGCTGGTTCTGTAAAACAACTCACTCTTTTTATTGAAAACCACATTTGGCTGCTTACAAATGCTCAGTATTGGAAAACATGAATGAAACATCAACCAGACAGATGGCAGTCGGTGGGTTATTTTCAAAATATACTATATTGGTATTTTGTATTTTATGTCCAGGGCCTTTAGTACAGATATTCACCTGAGAATGCTTTTCTTGTTGTTTTTACTTGCAAAAGTACATACACTTCATAAAAAAAAAAATCCACGAATACTAATATGATTCAGTAAAATCAACACAAAACATTTTTCTCCCAAATACATTTATTTTCCTTAACACTTAACCAGCCTTTTTGACAAGATGTCTGTTGTTTTTATTCTGGTGTTATACAACAGTTGTTCTGATTTGTTTGGCCAAAAATGATTAGTTGTACCTTTTATACAGTCTGAGCCTATCTATGTTTAATCAGACGTAAATCCCAGGGGAAGCTGGTGGCTCCGATTTCTATTATGGGGTTTAGTCAGAACAAGCCAGATAGCTCTAAATGAGCTGTCCAAGGTGCTGAACCCTGCCCGCCTTGGACAGCTCCTTTACAGTTCTGGCTGTTTCTGACTGAAATCCAGAATGGATTCACAGCCCCACTGAAATGGAGCCACCAGCCTCTACTGGGTGCCACCAATTTTATTTGCACTTACTCCCAAAGTGCAATGGAATCCTAACTCCCAGAACTTTTTGTGGGGAGGAGCCCAGTTCTTCCTGTGGAAAACTACCACCAACAGTGCTCTAGCTGACTTAAGTCCCAAAACAGGGCATGATAGGACACAGGCTGCTTTGGATTCACTGGATCCTCTGACCCCCACCCACCTCGAGGGAGCCCAGTATTGTACCCCTTAGGTCCACCAGCCTGGACCCTGCATAGCAAGATCCTTTGATTGTTTCAAATTGGAGAGCATTCCCCCTCTCAAAAAAGCCTGTCAGGTTTAAAAGTCCAGGAAAGTCATCTCCCAAACTTCCTGCTAAGGCGGCCACTTGTGAATCATGAAAAAAGAAGACAGGTTTTTGTTCACATTTGCATATGCCAATTTATGTGTATAGATGCAAATTTAGAAATATTTATGATAATTTAAATAGAAATACAGCACATCTGTACCTGTGTGTGCCTTGCTTAAGCCAGATCTACACCAAGCAGGATATAGCACCATGAAAGCAGTATGAGGAGGGCCTTAGATGTTGAACATAGTGATCGGGTAGGTTCATGTCGGGAAAGGCGTTCCATCAGGTATTGTGGTCCCAAGCCGTGTAAGGCTTTATAGGTTAAAACCGGCACCTTGAACCGGGCTCGGAAACTTACAGGCAGCCAATGCAAGCGGGCCAGAGTAGGTCTTATATGTTCGAACCTACTGGTTCCAGTTATCAATCTGGCCGCTGCATTTTGCACAAGCTGCAGCTTCCGAACCACCTTCAAAGGCAGCCCCACGTAGAGTGCATTGCAGTAATCTAACTTGGAGGTTACCAGAGCATGGACAACTGAAGCCAGGTTAACCCTGTCCAGACAGGGATGTAGCTGGGCCACCAACCGAAGTTGGTAGAAGGCACTCCGTGCCACTGAGGCCACCTGTGCCTCAAGTGACAGAGATGGTTCTAGGAGAACCCCCAAGCTACGAACCCGCTCCTTCAAGGGGAGTGCAACCCCATCCAGAACAGATTGAACACCCTCCATCCAGTCAGCGGAACCACCCACTAACAGCATCTCAGTCTTGTCTGGATTGAGTTTCAGTTTATTAGCCCTCATCCAGTCCATTGTCGCAGCCAGGCACTGGTTCAGCACATTCACAGCCTCACCTGATGAAGATGAAAAGGAGAAATAGAACTGCGTGTCATCAGCGTACTGATGACAACGCACTCCAAAACTCCGGATGACTGCACTCAACGGTTTCATGTAGATATTGAACAGCATGGGGGGACAAAACTGACCCCTGCGGAACCCCATATTGGAGAATCCACGGGGCCGAGCAATGTTCCCCAAGCACCACCTTCTGGAGCCGACCCCCCAAGTAGGAGCGGAACCACTGCAATGCAGTGCCTCCCACTCCCAACTCAACCAGTCGTCCCAGAAGGATACCATGGTCGATAGTATCGAAAGCCGCTGAGAGATCAAGGAGAATCAACAGAGTCACACTCCCCCTGTCTTTCTCCCAACATAGGTCATCATACAGGGCGACCAAGGCTGTTTCCATACCAAAACCAGGCCTGAAACCCAACTGAAATGGATCCAGATAATCAGTCTCATCCAAGAGTGCCTGGAGCTGGCTCGCAACCACCCGCTCCAGGACCTTGCCCAGGAATTGAACATTTGCTACTGGCCTGTAGTTATTAAGATTTTCAGGGTCCAGGGAAGATTTCTTTAGGAGTGGTCTCACTGCTGCCTCTTTCAGGAGGCCTGGGACCACTCCCTCTTGCAAAGAGGCATTAATCACTTCCCTGGCCCAGCCAGTTGTTCCATCCCTGCTAGCTTTTATTAGCCAAGAGGGGCAAGGATCCAATATGGAAGTGGTTGCACGAACCTGTCCAAGCACCTTGTCAACATCCTCGAGCTGCACCAACTGAAACTCATCCAAGAAAACAGGACAAGCCTGTGCTCTGGATACCTCACTAGATTCATCTGCTATAACACTGGAGTCTAAGTCCTGACGGATGCCAGAGATTTTATTCTGGAAGTGCCCAGCAAATGTATTACAGCGGGCCTCAGATGGTTCTACCATGTCCTTGGGGCCAGCATGTAAAAGCCCCCAGACAACTCTGAAAAGCTCCGCTGGGCGGCAGGTTGATGATTGAATAGTGGCAGCAAAGTATTGTTTTTTTGCTGCCCTCACTGCCCCTGAATACAGCTTACCATAAGCACTTACCAGTGTTTGATTGCATCCATCAGGAGTTCGTCTCCATCTGCCCTCAAGCCGTCTCCTGTTTTGTTTCATCACTCTCAGCTCTGGGGTATACCACGGAGCCGTTCGAGCTCTACACAGGAGAGGGCGCTCAGGAGCAATCGTGTCAACTGCCCGGGTCATTTCTGCATTCCACAGATCAACCAGGGTTTCGACAGGAGAGCCAGCCCTATCAGCCGGAAAACTCCCCAGAGCCCTCTGGAAACCATCTGGATCCATTAGTCTGCTGTCCAGGTGCTGTTGATGGGCAGCTTCATGGCCCAGCCATTAGTTCTAATGGTTCTTTATCTTTAAATCAAACTTGGACTGGACACTTTCACAACAGAGGACAGCCCTTCAGAGGTCAGATCAATGTGCAAATTGGCAGGTCTTTGGAAGTGGAAGTGGATCTGTCACTTCATTCCATCCCCAGCCGACAACCCCTCTTAGGATTGTTCTGCAGTCTCTAATGGGAAATGATGAAAGGTAGAATGCCGTGACATCAAGAAATGGGCACGTTCTACTGGACATTATTGGAGGCAACCACATCTTTAGTTTTGTCCATAAATTCAACCGATTTTGTTGAAAATACTCTGTGGGCTCTTTCTGGAATGACTTTTGAGTCCTCATTATTCTTGACTCTTCAGCTAAAGTGTATGTGAATTACTGGCCTCAAGGAAAACTAGACAGTAAATGGAATTAAATTGGCATTATGCAGGCCTTTTTGCCCCTGCATAAGAAGACAGACTCATTCTTTGTTTTTTAGTTTTCAAGTAAGCATTCACCTACACTATAAATCTAGTGGTACTGGAGAGAAAAAGAAGCTGTACAGGCAGAGCCAAAGAGCTACAATGGCATTGGCAGCCAAAGTGCAACAGCTGAAAGTCCTGGGAGAGCCAACAGCGATATACAGGAATGAACTGAAACAAAAGACTCACCTAGGCAGGTAATTATTAATAGCTGGTTTTAAAATGGGTGGTGTTAGGAGCTGAGAGCCAATAGAGAGACTACTCTGCTGGTTAAGTAGAATCCAAGTAGTTGGTCATTGGCAAAGGGAGGAAACTTTCTCAAGAGCGCACTATCATGCAATTCCCTTGCCCATTATCAACCAGAGGCAACTGACCTTGTGTATTCTATTTGATCACAAAAGGATGGTTGTTCTAAACACCCACTTTTCATGTGTCATATTGATTTAGCTTTAAAAAGAGAAGGGCCATTTCATCTTAAGTCTCTGACCATGCTGACTTCATGACATCCAAAACAAAATGAAGGCACTGTTGCAAGTAAAGACAACCAAAATGTGCTAAAAAGCACACAATAGAGATAGCTAAAACTTTATGTTTTAATTTTTAATTTTTTACAGGTCTCTATTTAGGAACTTAGAACTTGGTTCTGCTTTCTGTGCCAATGTGTTATTTCTTTAGGGTGCAATCCTATGCATATTTAGACAGAAATAAGTCCTACAACTCTTTGCCTTCCTCAGTCAGCATGCATAGAACTGTGTCCTTACTGATTTAGGCATTTAGAACTGTGTGCCTTTATTCCAACATTATATGTGTGTATTTCAGTTGTTGAAACTCTTGCTGAGGTTGACTGTGTCGGACATTTTATATTTGTAAATTACATATGATGGTAATAAAATATGTGTGTGAGAGAGTCTTGTGCATAAACATCAACGTCTAGTCATTTAATTAGAATGTTTTTAGGATGTTTTTAGGATGTTTTATTGCTATTTTAATAATGTTTGCCATGTTTTTTAATCAGTTTTATGTATTTTGTTGTGTTTTATATTTACTGTTGTTCCCCGCCTTGATCCAAATGGAAAGGCGGGTAAGAAATAAATGTATTATTATTATTATTATTATTATTATTATTATTATTAATCTCCATGAAAATTGAATCATCCTTACACCAGAAAATGTTTATTTTAGAGTATTTAATATTAAAGGACACAATCAGTTTTAATCAGTAATTACATAAAATGTCTTTTGCAGGGTTAAGTGTTGTTTCCATTTCTGTTGCTGAGGTTCGGATGATACAGCAAACTATGGCAATTTCCCACCGGTAGTTGAATATTCACAATGGCCATCATCATGTGCCATGACCCATTGTGGTGTAAATAAGTCACAGTGAGCTGCAGTGATCATGTGAACCTTGGGAGTAAGATCCCACGAGTCTATTTATTATTTATTATTCATTAAACAAAAAACCTACGGTTTACAAAAACAACGTTAAGGCTCTACAGATTCCAACCAAGCACCAAAAAGTAGGGAAATTGGGAGTTAAGGCTCACAAGCCTTAACGCCACATCCTCCCTAAAGAGGCAGAAAGTGCAAGTGAAATTCTCATTCTCCCAAAGCAGATAAACCATGAGGACAGGGTGGAGAATATGATATGCAGAGGCGACTGTGGGGTTGTGGAAAACTGATCACGAACAACTTAGGGCCACCTACTTCTCTTTTTTTGTTTAGAGCAGCCCTTCCCCAACCTGGTGCCCTCCAAAGGTGTTGGACTACAACTCCCATCATTGCAAGTCAGTATGTCCCATGGTCAGGAATGCTGAGACTTGTCATCTCAAAAATCTAGATATGCAATTTGATATGCAGAGGTGACTGTGGGGTTGTGGGAAATGATGATGAACAACTTAGGACCAGCTACTTCTCATTTCTTAGATCATCTCCTTATATTGAGAGTTGCAACCCAACACATCTGACAGGCACCAGGTTGGGGAATGTTGTTCAAGAACAAGGGAAGGCAGAATGTAGATCTCCAGGTGTTTTGGAATTCAACTTGTAAAAGCCCCTATCAGCATGGGCAGTTATCAGGAATGCCGCGAGTTGATGTCCAAATCATCAGGATAGATCTATTTTCTGCCCACATCTGTACTAAAGTATGATGTTTTCCAGCATTAAGATATGTGATCAATCAAGGAACTACAAAAGAGCTGCATCACTTTAAATAAACTGTCAAAACCAAATGAAACAACAATGAATGAATCTTGAATACCTAATCCAGATAGCCCTTCAGACATCAACATTAGTTTTCAACCATGGCATAGGATGTCTGTTTCTTGAATATCAGATAAAGGATTTCTCTTACTTGTTCAGCAGTGTGAGATCAAAGGCAGAGCTACCACCTAATACTTTCATGCGTAAGTATTATTTTAAAATTAAGTATGGATTGATTTTTGTCTTCCCCATAACACATAACATGGGAGTTACAGTGTAACACATCTGGAGAGCACCAAGCTCGAGAAGGTTGACTCCTATACATGTTTTCTCAGAAGCCAGTGCCACCGAATTCACTAGAGCTTTCTCCCAAGAGGTATAGGATTGCAAACTAATCTCATCTGAAAGGTGTTCAAGACAGCCAAACTAAACCTCTTCTGCTCCGCTGTTGCTTTGATGAGATGATGTATTGTGCAGGGATTGCGGGGAGTGAACAGTATATTTTTTATAAATACATTTAAAGAAAAAAAACATTGGTTCTTTGAAAGGCAGGATATTGACCAAAAGTTGGAAGTGCCTGGCACATGCTCTGGTTCTAGATCAGTAATGAATAGTGCCCCTTTTGTTATCAAGAGTGCTGCTATATGCGAGATGTGTGTGAGAGAAAAGTATTGGGCAGACCCTGTATTTGGTAAGGGTATGGAACAGCATTCCCCATCCTGCTGCCCTCCAGGTGTTTGAGATGACAAGTCCCAGCATTCCTGACCATGGGACTTACTGACTTGCAATGATGGGAGTTGTAGTCCAACACCTTTGGAGGGCACCAGGTTGGGGAAGGGCTGCTCTAAACAAAAAAAGAGAAGTAGGTGGCCCTAAGTTGTTCGTGATCAGTTTTCCACAACCCCACAGTCGCCTCTGCATATCATATTCTCCACCCTGTCCTCATGGTTTATCTGCTTTGGGAGAATGAGAATTTCACTTGCACTTTCTGCCTCCTTAGGGAGGATGTGGCATTAAGGCTTGTGAGCCTTAACTCCCAATTTCCCTGCTTTTTGGTACTTGGTTGGAATCTGTAGAGCCTTAACATTGTTTTTGTAAACCGTAGGTTTTTTGTTTAATGAATTTCATGGCTTTGTGTAACGGATGACTGGATATTATACAGTTGACAACCAAGCCAGCGTAAGCCAGGATGTTATACCATCTTGACATCCAATATAAAATCAAAGCTAGTGTTATGTGTTGACCTCACTTTTAACATTAATAAATCAACCAAAATGCTTGCATCTCCCTCATTTTTAAAGATAAAGAGATGAAACCTGGCATCATGGTAGCTCTTAAGTAGGGATATAGCTATGCCAAGTATGAAGCAGATCCGTTCATGCCTTGATTTTTAGGAATTTTTTAAAGTTCAAACAGAAATCTCTTTGGGGCCCAGGACCTTGAGCAATACAAGTTTAAAAAATGAAATTAAAGATAAAGAGATGAAACTTGGCACCATGGTAGCTCTGAAGTAGGGATTTAGCCATGCCAAGTTGGAAGCAGATCTGTTCATCCCTTGATTTTTAGAAATGTTTAAAACTTCAATTTAATTTTTTTAATTAACTAAAATGCTTACAATTCCATCATTTTTAAAGATAAAGGGATGAAACTTGACAGCATGGTAGCTCTTAAGTAGGGATTGAGCCATGCCAAGTTGGAAGCAGATATGTTTATGCCTTGAGTTTTAGGAATTTTTAAAACTTCAAACCCAATTCTCCTCTTTGGGATCTAGGGCCTTGAGCAGTACATTAAAAAAAAGAAAGAAAGTAAAGATGAAGAGATGAAACTTGGCACCATGGTACCTCTTAAGTAAGGCTTTAGCCATGCCAAGTTGAAAGCAGATTGGTTCATGCCTTGAATTTTAGAAAAAAAATTGAAGTCAAACTTTTAAAAAAATATCCTAAAAATCAAGGCACGAACCGATCTGCTTCCAACTTGGCATGGCTCAATTCTAGGGTGACCACTAGGGTGTGGCCTAGTGGCTAAAGTGTTGGACTGGGAGCTGGGAGATCTGGGTTCTACTCCCCACTTAGCCATGGAAACCCATTGGGTGACTTTGGGCCAATTGCAGACTCTCAGCCCAACCCATCTCACAGGGTTGCTGTTGTGAGGATAAAATGGAGAGGAGGAGGATTATGTATGCCGCCTTGGGTTTCTTGGCAGAAAAAAGGTGGGATGTAAATGCAATAATAAATAATAATAAAAAACTGTCAGGATTTCCCCAGATTTCTCCTGGTTTTTGTTCTATCCTTGGGGTCAGGGGGGATTTTATGCAATAGTCTATAATGACCTAGAATTACACACTTTCCCTTTTAAGGCTACCATTAGCGTGGCAGGGGGGAATGGCATGCTTTCTGGAGGTGTGTCATTCTCTCCCACCGCTCCAATCAAGGCCTTAAAAGGGAAAAACGTGTCATTCCCAGGCATTATAGAAAAGGGCCTGATTGGAGCAGTGGGGTGGGGTGAGAATGACATGCTTTCCCCTCCTCCACTCCAATTGGGGACTTTAAGGTGGCCCCAGAAAGCCATTTTCCTGCCCCCCCCCACTAGGTTTCCTCTTTTTTGGTTTCCCAAATATGGTCACCCTACTCAGTTCTTGCACAGGCTGCATTTCCATCCCTAGATATTTACTCAAAAGTAAGACCCATTGAATTTCCTTGGTTCTTGAAAAGCAACACACTTGCTTTTAGATTTGCCAGTCTCCGCATTCTATATGTGCTATGAATGCCTGCTCTGTCTGTCCAGCCAGGGGAAGCCAGTAAATTAAACCCAGGGGTGGAGGGTGGGATTCCCTCAAGTTCATCTGACAGCAGGTGCTATAGAACATGGACCTTCCAGGAGTGTTGAGGGTGGATTTCTGGCAGACCCAGCCAGGCAACTTTATGGCCTGTTAGTCTCTCCATTTGGTAGCCTGCAGAGCACCTGCCTCATAAGGCAAATGGCCACATGAGAACTGTTATTATGGCCTGCTACTTTGTTTGTCTTTAGTAGACTGTGGTCCTGATCTCTTCGGAAGGGGGAATAGTGTTTTGTGGTTGGGGTCAGTCTAAATTATCTCCAGGGGTCCCTTACTCAGTGCCTCTGATAGCAAAGAGATTGAGGATTTTCCCCAACTCTGTTACTCTTGTATTTACTAGGCCTGTTGAAAATAGATTTTATAACATAAGCATGAAAACAGTGAATACCCCTTTTAACTTGTTAAACCAATGAAAACATGCCACACAAGAAGTCTTAAGATATGAATGGTTTATAAAGAAAAGTAAATGCAAAAGAACATCAGATGCAGAAGTGAAATCTGAAATTTTACTACTACTACTACTACTAGTAGTAGTAGTATCCTGCCTTTTGCCCAATGCTGGGCCTCAGGGCAGCCTTACAAAACTAAAACATATACAGCTAAAACCTATAAATAACAATGTACTAGGCTGACTATATGAAAAGGAGGACAGGGCTCATGTAACTTTAACAGTTGTAGAGAAAAGGGGATTTCAGCCAGGGTCATTTGTATGCAATTAGTTCCTGGTGAAATTCCCTCTTCATCACAACAGTTAAAGTTGCAGGGGCCCTGCCTTCTTTTGTATATGATCACTCTAGTATAATGCCTGAAACTTTAACTGTTGTGATGAAGAGAGAATTTCACCAGGGACTAATTGCATACAAATGACACTGGCTGAAATTCCCTTTTCTCTACAACTGTTAAAGTTACATGTGCCCTGTCCTCCTTTTCATATGGTCAGCCTAAATATACAAAAGTTAAAAATATAATTAAATACTTTTCAATATTAAAGCATTTTAAACATTTTAAATACATAACAATTTAAAAGTCAAAGGTATAGACAGAGGTCCAGATTATTTGCCAAAGGCCTGCTGGAACAAAAAAGGGTTTGTCTGAATCTAAAAACACATCAAGGAGGGAGCCAGTGTAGACTGAAAAGATTAGAAAGAAAATCCATGTGTGTACACTATTCACTATATAACAGTTGAGTACACACTATATGTGTGTACTCAACTGTTTCTAAACCTTATTAGAAAAACAGGGTGACTAGGCTGAAACCAACGTTGTAGGCCCAGAAGCACTTTGAAAGGTTTCAACATTGTACTTAATACTTAACACCGGCCCAAACTAATTAAATGAAGTGTTTGAAGCTTTCAATTTATAGCAGTATGGACCAAACTCTTAGAAAAGAGGTAAGGAGCACTGTGTGTGTATGGGGTGGGGGTGGGGGGATAGAAAGAAAGGTATAGCCACCTATTCCCAGGAGAGATATGAAGATCAGGTTACCATGGATCCAGAGGAACCACACCCTGCTTCACCAGGGAGCAAAAGAGCAAACTGGCCTTATGAAGATAGCCCAAAATACTCTCAGAGCCAAAGGAATGCATGTTCCTGAAGAGAAAAGAGAAACTCTTCTTCTTCTTCTTATTCTTCTTCGTCTTCACTCAAAAGGTCTGTGCTAGAGGCAGCAGCCATTTCACTCACCCACCCCACATTCTAAGGCAGCAGGGAGGGGGGAGAGTGACACTACTGAGCGTGTGTCACGCTATGAGGGAAGATGGCCTCCTCATTGACTTGAATGAGAGGTTAAAATAGTCCTTAAAAGTCAATCGAAGGGAATTTTTTTAAAAAATGAAAAGCTTTCCACCAACTACAGTCAAGGAGGAAGAAGACCCCACCACTGGATTAATTAATAAGGCTCTAGAAATTATGCAAATTGTGAGCACAAAATTTTACAAAAGCAGGGAGAGAGGTTTGTATTCCTTTTCTACCTTAAACTGCTCTCCTTCCCTCAATCTTTCACCAATCTTCTTGAAATTTTCAGGTAATGTAAAACAAACATTTCTTTCTGGCACCAGTAAATTTCAAAAAGGTTGATGAAACATTTTCGATTTTATGGCTGTTAGAATTAACACCCCCAATTATCACTTTAACATGGCGGAATGTTTTTTTTTACTGACAGCCCTTAACAATGGAGGCATGGCTGTGCCTCCATTAATTTATTATTTTTATTGCCCAAGCGGTGAGAAATTCCAGGGGCAGTGCTTGCTGGATTTAGTTCCCTTTGAAAGGAGAGATCACAGGGGCCTAGGAGTTTCTGAGATATTTGGGGTTATTTACAGACATACAAGTTGACCATAGATGGAGACATAGCACTCCAGCAAGCAGCAAATCTGTTGCTCCCACATCAGATCTCCAAAGAGAGGCAGTCTTGCACTGCTATATAGTTTTAGCAAACAGTTCCAAGCTTTCTCTTATTCATTTTTCATATGACAGATTCTCCATCTCACTGGCCAGATCTGCACCAAGCAGTGTAGATCCTGTCACTGATTCCAGAAACCTGTCTCTATTTCCCTTCCTCCCACCAACCCATACACCTACACCCACATCTAGTTACATCATTTTTAGCTGGGTGGAGGACAAGAAAGTTGTGTCTGCTTCCCCCATTGTCTGTCACATTCCCAGGATCCCAAAATGGTGTCTATACCATGCAACTATTCCCCAGTCCTCACAGGTCAATAGTTTAAGAGCTAATCTGTTCTTGTTATGACTATAACTGCTGTGGTGTAACATCTACTGCACTCTTCGTGCATCAGTGCTATAATGCGACTGAAGGCTATCCCTTGTAGATCCTGCTGTTTGGAGAGTTCTAAAATTGGTTTTCTTTTGTATGGCTTTTATATTGTAGCAATCTTGTCTGTATGGCTCACAGTACCCTGTGATTTGCAAAAAGAAGAATGAGGGGATCTACACAGAAGCTTTGAAATGTTTAGGTTTGGTTTCAAGGACGACTTTGAGCACACTAGGCAACTACTAGTTCACTTTATATCAGTTGTTTTTTGGACCAATTCCTTGTGATTTATAATGTTTTTTCCTTCAAATAAATCGTTTTCTACATGTTAATGTCTCCTTACTTACCATTTCATTGCTGCTGAAATCAAAACTTCTTTTGTCCAATTAGAGTCGTGGGGGCGTTTCCTTTTGTTCCCGTGCCCAAATGCAGCGTTACTGCGTTTGCCTTCCCTCCTGCACGTTGCCCTTTAGTGCTCTACTGACCCTAGGGTAGTTGAATCAAAACTGAAAGGAAGGGGAAAGAAGGAGGAAGGGGGCGTGTCCATAACGGGGAGAAGAAGCTACGGAACAGAAAGCAACAACAGAAGGAATCCGTGTCCCCTAACAAAGCGACCTGAAAATGGGAAAAAATATAGCCAACAACGGTAAGGACTAGTCATGTGCCCTATTACGTTTTAAACCGTTGCAATTTAGATTGTATTTTTCAAGATTTTGGAACGTAACAATTGTAAGTGTAGATCTCTTCAATGTCACGTTATTGTCGTGTCTGGTTTTTTTGTTTTTTTAAAATGGTTCCTATTTTCTTACATCTCCAAGTTAAGCAGCTTTTCTAATTAAATAATAATATTTCCCCCCTCAAGGACTCTATGCAAAAGTTTATGACTTCATTTAAAATGCTTAACTTTAGGAGGTTATGGCCTAGCATGACTGAAAGTAAATAGTCACAGATCTATATTTTATTTTATTTATTTTTAACACTTCACTTAGACATTGTAAATATATTCAATTCAGTGGATTAAATCCATAAATGGTGAACAACAGTAAATTCACTAACTTGAGAAGGGAAGCATTTATATAGGACAGGGAAAGGACAGGGCTCTGGTATCTTTAACAGTTGTATAGAAAAGGGAATTTCTGCAGGTACCATTGTATGCATGCAGCACCTGATGAAATTCCCTCTCCCTCACAACAGTTCAAGCTGCAGGAGCCCTGCCCTCTTTTATATTTGGTCACTCTAGCTATACTATACTACCTATACCAGAGTGACCAGATACAAAAAAGGGCAGGGCTCCTGCAGCTTGAACTGTTGTAAGGGAGAGGGAATTTCATCATGTGCTGCATGCATACAGTGGTACCTGCAGAAATTCCCTTTTCTATACAACTGTTAAAGATGCAGGAGCCCTGTCCACTTTCCCATATGGCCGCCCTACATTTATAGTCATAACTAGATTGTATTCTAAGGTTTTCAAAACCATTATGCCTCTTATCTTAGCATTTTTGTGTTTCGTGATATATTAATGATTTGAATAATGGGGGATTATTGGCCTTTTGGGTGAGAATTGGAGGACTGACATGATGTTTCTTGCAGGAGTATATTATTTTTATTTACCAGAAACACAATTATTAAAAATTTCTGGTTTTCTAAGCCTGTGAGACATTTGCATAGGGCCAACAGAGAAGACAGATAACATTAGCGGGGATTCAAAACAACAAATGAAATATGAAAACAATGGATTTACTCCATCATGATTACCAACTCTGTCATAAGTAGACTTTGGTAATGTGTCTAAAAGATAGTTTCTCATATTCATAATCTCTTTCTCCTTGAATCACTGCTCCTCAGTGGAAGTTCCCCTGCCCTTGACCCCAGTCACAGTCATTTTCACGTGCCTTTGGCATTTTCATAATGAACATGGTTATACATTCGCCTATTTTAGCAGAGAAACAGAAAATGGACCAGTTTTGATTGCACCCCAAACGTTCACTGTGTATTGGCATGGGGCAACTTCTTTAGCTCTCCAGATCCAGTTGAAGCTTGATACTCTGATCCAGGGAGCCAATCACAGACAAAAACAGGTTTCATTGGCAGGTCAGTACAGCTGCTCATTCAAAAGACTGCTGCAGAAAGCTTAAAAAACCAAAGTGAATGAATAATGGAATAAGGAGCACCAATGTCCAATGTGGAATAAGGAGCACTAGTGTATTAATAAGCACTGTGGGTTGGGTTCTGGAGTGTGGGCTGGGAGAGAATTGTTTCTGGGCAGAAAAGGAACTCAGCAAATCCTGCTGAGCTCTGATTCTGATACAAACCTTTGAACCCACGGTAGGTCTCACATGGGTATGCATAAAGACTTTGCTCTTATGTAGCATGATTACATCATTGCACCATATTGTTGAGCAGGTCTGGTTAGGTTCAGAACACCATGAGGCATACTTAAGCCATGCCATGTCTTTACCAGAACTCTTGGTACAGTGCAATTAGGTTTAGTGGCCAATCTGGATTCTGTTTGGAGCTTGGATTAGTTTCTGGAATCCACATAGTTCATTTGTATAGGTCATCATCTTAAAAAACAATCTGTTCATCCAGGACTGGAGTTTATTACTGTTGGTACCAGGAGACCAGAAGCAGCAGTTTGGCTGAAAATAGAAAATGCCAGGTAGCTGAAATATCCTGCAAACTTATTGAAAGAAATGGGAGATGCTCCTGTGACAAATGTCCAAAAAGGGTGATTATTAATCATGCCAATGTTTGATAAAAACATAAAGAAAAAAAAGAAATCAAGCTCTCTCTTATCTAGAGACTGCTAATGAAAAATTAAGTAAGATTTAAATGTACAGTCCACAGCCCACTTTCTGGGATTTTTTTAAAAAAGGGTTTAATTTCTCATTAAACCTAACCACAACACTGCTAATACATTTCATTACATTTGAAGTAGGCTAATATGATGACACCATATTATTAATTTAAAATCCTTGTCTCTGGGTGTATTTCTCAGTTCAGGATCTAAGAAGACATATTTTATGAATAGAACTTGGCCTATTTTAAAATAGGAACAAAGACTAAACTAACAGGAGAATTCCTAATTAGAGAATATGTCTATGCAAACAATATACTCAAGTGTGGAACAGATATTTCTTGTGTCCATGTTCATCTAAATGTAGATACCTAAATGGAATCCAATACTGCTCACCTGGCCTTTTAGTCTTAACGATATACATTAGATAAGTGCCTTTGAATTTCAGAATTTTCTTCACAACTATTTGAGTTTATTAATATAATGCAGTCTCTGCCTGCCTCCACCAAGGCATTTCGTCTCTATCTCCAGGAAACTTCCTGCCCCCCCTTGTCTGTGTCAATATTTGTGGTAGCCACAGCAGCTCTTCAGAACGGTAAAAGGATTGTGTAATGCATGCAGATCTATGGGTTTTACTAGATGCTGCAGTATTTCTTCAGGTTTGCTTGTGACACCTGGATCCTGCTTTGAGATTCAGGACTGGGCCATGAAGTTGTTTTTTTAAATTGTATCTAACCATACAAAGATATTCTAAAATAATATCATATGAGCTAAAAGCAGACACAAGCTGAAATAATCTTTCATTTCGTAACTGCCTGTGCCCACTATTAATCAGATTTACTCAGAATTCAAATCCTATCCCATGGATTTGAATGGAAGCTACTCCTTAGTATGTTTTGTATATAACACAGAGATTCACAGAACTTACAAACTTATACTATACATTTTTAAAAACAAAGCAAAACATGTTTTTTTTAATCCTGGGGGGTTGTCTTGACATATCACATATCTAAATATCATTTTATCTTCTCTATATTTAAAATGATTGATTAACTGATAGCTGTCATGCTCAGGATTGTCCAGATGTTTCAAAACACTTAATTAAAGCAGTCTAAAACACAAGACAATTTAAATGACAACACCATAAGTTTAAAACGATAGTTTGTTTTTAAGTGCTCAAAAAATAAATTTCAGATCTGCAGCTTTTATAGCTTGGTCCTAAACATGTACAGCTGAAAGAAAACCTCCTGAAAACTCATGCACAGCAACATGATAGATGCTCTTTTATAGTGTAATCCCACACTGCTGCTGGGGTGTGTGGGTGGGTGTGGGTGGGTGTAAATATTCCAAGCACATCAGAAGGGCCTTTCCTGCTCAATCAACGCCCAACTGTAAGGTGCCCAATTGTGTAAGACACTTGCCTTCAGGCAGGGCCTGAGATGAAGAACAAGATGGGTCCCTCTCCCATTCCATGTACAAAAGGTGACTGGCCTGGCAGATCAATCTGTCTTCGACACTGAAAGATGGAGCAGCAGCATCCTTGTACCAGAAGATGCAAGGGCAGGATCTACACTACTGCTTTATAATGGGTTATACCAGTTTTGACAACTGTTTGAGCCCAGAACAAATTACATATATCATTTTCAAACCTTTTTCAAAGTGTTATATCCTGCCTGGTGTAGATCTGGCCAAGGCTAACTTAAGGTACATAGGGTGAACCACTCCCCCAATACCTTGCTGCCACCTCCCAGCTTCGGCCACCTGAGGTACCTGCTTCACGTTGCTTCATGTTAGGGCTAACCCTGCAATCAGGTCAAGCCACGTGGTTGGGATAGTCAAACATACTCTCTAGCTGGCTGGAATGGCACTGTATGGAAGCAGTTCCCACTCACTGTGTTTGTAAGAAGGGAGCGTAAGTCCAACATACTTCTTACTAAGTATATATACATGTATTTATTTATAAGAGAATTTCTATTGCACCTTTCGGCTTTTGAAAAGCGCCCAAAGGTGGCTAGGCTAACAATCATAAAACAAATTTTAAAACATAGAATCATAGAATAGTAGAGTTGGAAGGGGCCTATAAGGCCATCAAGTCCCACCCCCTGCTCAATGCAGGAATCC
This sequence comes from Anniella stebbinsi, assembly GCA_029215795.1. Lineage (NCBI taxonomy): Eukaryota > Metazoa > Chordata > Lepidosauria > Squamata > Anniellidae > Anniella > Anniella stebbinsi. Next base: position 197,461,754 of record JARDYH010000003.1, read on the forward strand.
ACCTTAAAGCATATCTGACAGATGGCTGTCCAGCTGCATCTTGAAGGCCTCTAGTGTAGGAGAGCCTACTACCTCCCTAGGTAAATGGTTCCATTGTTGTACTGCTCTAACCATCAGGATGTTTTTCCTGATGTCCAGCCAGAAACTGGCTTCCTGTATTCAGACAAGCTTTAGTACAAAAAAATAGTAGTTGTACAGAACAAGGGGCAGATAAGCAAACCATAAAGACGGCCAAGAATAATTAACCAGCCAAGTTCAACGCCTGCCCAAATACGTATGTTATAAAGAAAATGGTGAAATGCCATCAAGGAAGAAACTATATAAGAACAGCCATGCTGGATCAGACCAAAAGTCCATCTAGTCCAGCATTCTGTTCACACAGTGGCCAACCAGCTGTCAACCAGGAACCTACAAGCAGGACACAAGTGCAACTGGTGTACATAGACTTACTGCCTCTGAAACTGGAGGTTGCACAAAGCCATCAGGACTAGATGGATCACTCTCAACATGGGAGTCCCACAACCTGGGTTCAATTGTGGAGAAGTTTCTCACACATGTTCCCACCAAATGTTCCTCATGTAGAGGTGGGACATGTAGAAGAGCCTCCCAAACTAATCTCAGAGGGCAGTCACAGATCATATCACAACTACGGCTGCCTAAAGATGCTATCCTGATCCTAAATCATTTAGGGCTTTAAAGATAATGACCATCCCCAGAAATAGGGGTGTGTTTGGTCCCTCTCCTGACTCATATTCTTGCTACTCTTTTGTCCAAACGTTCTCCTTAACAAAATGGAGAGTGTATAATTATTACTACGTCTGATCATGCTTCATGACTTCATATATGACCCAACCACTGTGATTTTGCTTTAGATGTCTGGGACTCTCTTCTCACCATTATACCTCCTAGCAAAATGTCTACCATGTGGTTGCCACTGTATTCATATTCTGTTGTATTAGAATGCAGTGGAAAGCCAAGAGCATTAATGTGACCCAGGACAACCTTTAGGCTCCCATAGACTCACAGCAAAACCTGTGTGTATGTGGGAGGGGAGGAATATCACATATGCAAACACACAGACAAAGACACCTGATGGTCCATTGCTTCTCCTCATCCTGAACCAAGATGCTGCTACCCCACCCTCAGCCACATTCTTCACTGCTACACTATTGGTCACACACACACACAGCAATTTAGCTACTATACCATACAAAACATTTGTACTTGGTGACAGATTGCCAGAGGGAATCCACAGCAATAAGCACGTCTTTCCACCCTTACCCCCCACTTTGACTGGCATATATATAAATGCAATACACCACCACTATATACTTATGCTTGTGGATAGATGAGGCCATGCATGTATTATATAGATGAAATGAAATAATAAATGAAATGAAATATATGTTGAGGAAAGAAAGAAAGAAATCTAATATCCGCATGGCCTCATCTAACAGGAAGTATAAACAACTGCGGCTGGTGGTGCTGGTGTTGGGAGGGATGTATTGGAAAGTAGAACACAGCTGAATGTCTCAACTTACTTTCCAAAGATAATATGCTGTTTGAGAGCCATTTCACATGGTACATAGGTATAAAATTCACAAGGAGCTGCAGCCAATCTCGGCTTACAGACAAGTGCTCCTGTATGTTATACATGCTTGCCAATGTGTTTAACCACTCACACTGTCATTTCAGGGATATTCTTTTTAAAAAACAACAACAACAACAAGTAAGCAAACAACGAAACTTTAGATGCACAAATACAACACTAACATGTGAAGAGGTCCTTTGTGCATGCGAGCTCCTGTTTGCAATGCTGTAGCAAAAGCAGGTTCTTAGGAATGGGATACAACTCCTTTGCCAATATAATTTGAAGAAGCTGTTATAAATACATTTCACCTGAACAAGCTGATCTGTGACAGCCCTCCAGCACTGTCTGCTATCTAAAATTAAAAAGTAATATAAATGGGCACCGAAATGTGAGATGGCAAAGAGTCAAAATAGAAATAAAAATGCAATTTTACATATTGATAGAACTTTCCTCGCTGGCAGAAAAAGAATTAGGCGACTCCAGCAGCCTCCTTCCATTCACATGAGTCCATAAGCACTGCCTTCATTTTTAGCTATATACTAAACCCATTCGCATGCACGCACATATACACACTTAAAAAAATAGGAACAGGTTTCCAATATGTTGGATGAAAACTGAGGGTGTGAATAAATGAACAACAATCACACTTAAACAAACAACAGTAATTGTTAGATGTTATAGATGGAGAATCATATACTGTTCGTTACCATCACTCACCCCAACTGACAGCCACAATGCACAGTATTTGTAAGAAACTACAGACTAAACTGAATGTGACGTTAGATGTGCTTTTGCACTGAATGTGAACTTTTAAAAACGTAGTTGTGGCTGCAGGGCCTGAATAAGACTGGGAACACGGCAAGCAGGGTTACACAGAATGACCCTACCATTAGGTAATGTGAGGCGGACACCTCAGGCAGCTGATTTGGGGTCCCATTAAGACCAGTAAATTGTACATTATTTAGAGAGCAACCCTAAAGTCTCTGATGGAGCATTCCAATACCAGAGACTCTAAATTATACTATGCCCTGAAGGGCTCTTGCAGACATGGCAGAGAGAACACAGAGCTGTTATTTTAATCCTTTTCTCATCTACAGGGTTTTTCTTGCAAATACATGATAATTCCACATCTGGTCTAAATATTCCCTTTTACTGGAGATGTGAGTGGGTACTGCGAAGCTGTTGATTCTTTTTGCCCTTCCATGAGGGTGGAGTTCCAACCTCAGCGAGGAAGTAATCACAAACGTTTCTGAGGTGGTTGGAAGGGAGACTTGTGATCGGATTGCTCTTTACGAGGGCTGACCTATCTCTTCACCCTTGGAAGGGAAATTTGCCATATCCTAAGGCCCCTGAGACGGGGACACACACACACACATCCCAAGGACCAAATAATTGCTCTCTTAATTTATTATTGTTGTATGCTTAGCAGAATGGTGTTGGTAACTTTTACTTCAGGTGGGGAAATACACAAGTAACACAGGTACGGAGAGTATAACCTAGCCTTCCCCAACCTAGTGCCCTCTAGATGTTTTGAACTTCAACTCCCATCAATCCGAGCCCCTATGGCCAATGGTCAGGAATTCTGGGACTTGTAATTCAAAACTACATTCCACCAGATGAAAAAAGATGGTGTAATTTATAATTTAGGTAGGCTGACCATATGAAAAGGAGGACAGGGCTCATGTAACTTTAACAGTTGTAGTGAAAAGGGAATTTCAGTCAGTGTCATTTGTATGCAATTAGTTCCTGGTGAAATTCCCTCTTCATCACAACAGTTAAAAGTGCAGGGGCCCTGCCTTCTTTTGTATATGGTCACTCTAGTATAGTGCCTGCAACTTTAACTGTTGTGATGAAGAGGGAATTTCACCAGGAACTAATTGCATACAAATGACACTGGCTGAAATTCCCTTTTCTCTACAACTGTTAAAGTTACATGAGCCCTGACCTGGATTTTATCTGGTCAGCCTACTATAATTGACTAAAGCAATTTGTTTGCTTTTAAAATTCTTTGCATGCTTGTGATCTAATATAGACCCAAAGGAGTTACCCACAGCTTCAAAACAGGAGCTGTTGGGGCAGGGGTGGGGGACTGCCTCTAGGGCAGCAGTCTTATGTATATTTGCCTGGCAGTGGCAGTGTAAACACTTGCCTGGGAATGCCATGTAAACTTGCTGCATTCTATTGAGCTGCATGCCAGACTGCCAATAAACCATCACTCATGCTGATTCTAATCTTGTGCCAAAGTTCCTTCGAACTCTTTCTAGCTCACATCTTATGGGAAATGGCATGTGAGTATAGTTAAAGTAAAAGTTTTCAAACAGGGTGTGTATTTGGTCTGTTTAGTTCAAATACTGTGCCTAAAGCTTTCTTGATAAATGCAAATAATATTATAAATCATTTGTTTTGCTACTGCAGTGAGTCAGACTAGATTAGTGTGTATGTGTGATTGTATGAGAGAGAGAGAGAGAGAGAGAGAGAGAGAGAGAGCTCTTACCAGAGAATATTATCAAATTCATGACCAAAAAAAAAAGATGTAGTAAACTAGCAAAATAAGATCAATTCTTCTTCGAGTGTCTACATTTGTTCCTCTAGGGCTGACAGAGGGTTAAACGACTGTTTGTCCCCCAGGTCTCCTGGATATGGGAACTCATCAAACATGTTTGACAACAGCCAGAGAAAATTCAGTTCAGAATTTGATGCAGCTGCCAGTTATGAACACTGGATTTCAACATCTCCTTTCCTTTTAAGTGAGCAAGACCAGATCTATACCTCTAGTCGTTATGATAAATCTCATAATGGTGACGTTATATGCCTCTTGTGCATTTATACCTCTCAGCACACACAATGAAGTCTGTTGCAGTATTTTGGATATGCAGAATAAAAAGCAGTTAGAAGAGGAAGTATACCTACAATTCTATATCAGCTTATCTAGGCTCAAGGAGACTTACTTCTGAGTAGACATGTATAGGGTTGTGCTGTTAAACTGTGGTCCCACATGGCAATATTTACCACATCATAATCCTACAATGCCTATTCGCACAGAAAATGCAAACGTTGATGGAGCAATACTGACATAAGATTGTAGACTTCCTGCACAATCTTAAGTATGTTTATCCAGAAGCAACTCCCATTTTTCTCAATGGGACTTGCTCATTCCAAAATGTGCTTTGGGTTGCAGCCTTTCATCGGTAGAAGTCTTTCTGCTTGTTGTGGAGCCTGATTCACTTTCATTAATTCTTGTTCTTAAACACTGAGGGCAATATCCAATACTACCCAATGACCAGTGGGGCCCACCATTTGAGCCATGGGGATTTAGCACTTCTGGGAACAACCGAAAATGAGGCTCATGTTATGCATTATCACATAATCAAGCTCCACTGACCTGCCCAGATATTTTTTTAAAGCAGGCTTTTAAAGAACATTAAGGGTCTTCCGGAAACTTTTTACACATTTAAAATCATTTAAACATCTCTCTGTGCTACTGAAGGCTTGAAGGTTTCATGGTATTGATTTTACTCTCTACTGTTTAGTTTTGCTTTTGAAGTTTATAGTTTTTTTAATGTTTTATTGTTCTTTTTGTAAGATTCTCAGAGAAGCTTGTTATATTAAATAAATATCAGAATTTCAGAAAGAACAAAAGTGCATCTTTTCTATGGGTCTATATCTATCTATCTATCATCTATCTATCTATCTATCTATCATCTATTTATCTATCTGACAATAACCTTTGTAGGTTAGGATAAAAACATGATAACTTTCCATAGTTCCTTGTGTGTTTGAGACTAAGGACCCTACTCCAAATACCTGTGAAATGACTGGTAGTTTGAAGAGGGAAGCTAAATTAATTAAAATTCATTCTTATTGCTCTTCCCATACAACACATGGTGGTATAATCACCTGATGAGAATTAAAACAAATGGTTATAGGATTTGATCTGGCCATGGCCCTGTCTAGCACAGCACCCTGACCCCAGTGGTGGCCTAGCCTGAGAGAAGCAAATGAATGCTTTTCCTGGAGCAAGAAATACTTCAGAAGAAATATCTCACCCTGTGAAATAAATCTAAACAATTATGCTGTGCATAAGATGAAAAGTCAGGAAGGAAAGCTTCCATCCAGAACCCTGCGGGCCATATTCATTTCCCTGCATCATTTCATTTATTGGCTTTCTTTTAATCATACAAGTTTGCAGATGTTATGCAGTTGTGATTGGGGTTTGAAGGTCTGTGGAATAGGAAAAATATTGTTCAGTTTAAAAATAGAAACCCTACCTTTGTACCAATGGAGAGCCTTTTTCCAAAGTAATCAGAACTGTTTTAAATTAACCAGCTTTTCATAACTCATTTTGGTGACTGTCTCTCATCTGGCTCCTTGCCCCAGTTTTAGGAACACTGCCTCCAATCACCAGGCCATGGAACTGACAAGTACTGTGGCGACATGTGTTATTTTCCTCACTCTTTCCTGATACAAAGCCACAGCCCTAATTTAGTGTCATGCTGCACATTTTTTCCTAGGAGGCCTCCAACTAATTGGACTATATACAGTTCAATCTGTAGAGCAGTCAGGCCCGAATACAATTAAATTGTTCAAAACAAAGCTGCAGAGTTGAACATCACAGAGAAAGGAAGAAAGGGCATGGATTAATTCAAGCATATTGCAAAATGAGGTTGGTAAGGTAAGGTTCTTCTCTGGTTGACTTCATGAGGAAATCAGTTTGGTCGTTTTTACTGGTAATATTATTATTATTATTATTATTATTATTATCATCATCATCATCATCATCATTATTATTATTATTTCTTACCTGCCTCTCCCTCCGGATCGAGGCGAGGAACAACATCAATACAAACAATATAAAATACATAAAACTGATTAAAAACATATAAAACCAATACATCATTAAAATCAACCAAGTCTTAAAATTCAACTGGGTAGGCCTGCCGGAAGAGATCAGTTTATAGCTCTCTTGAATTCTAGAGGACTGGTAAGTTGGCGGATCTGTCCTGGCAGGTCGTTCCACAGTCTGGGAGCGGCAGAAGAGAAGGTCCTCTGGGTAACGGTTGTCAGCCTAGTCTTGGCCGACTGTAGTAGATTCTTCCCAGAGGACCTGAGAGTGCAGGGCGGATTATATGGGAGAAGGCGATCCCACAGGTAACCTGGACCCAAATCATGTAGGGCTTTAAAGGTAATAACCAACACTTTGTACTTTGCCCGGAAACTAATTAGCAGCCAGTGGAGGGATTTTAAAACTGGTGTGATATCACTTACATTTGCCCACCTTGTCAAATATTTATTTATGTATTACATTCTACACTGGCCAATAGCCAATTATTTATTTATTTTATTTATTTACAATATTTATATACCGCTCCCCATTCAAGAATTTTGAAGTGGTGGACTGATAGAATAAAAGAATAAATACAGAACAAAAACACATTAAAAGTACATTGCGAAGCAAGAGATGAGAAATGAAGAGTCGACACCAAAGTTGGGATTAAACATGGGCCACGTTATTTATTCAGCAGTTAAGCAAGAAAAGGGGGAGGTGAACCTAAGCGGGCATTGCCATGGCCAGCCAGGCCATTGTGGGGATCGGGCGAGACATTCACAGCCCGAGAAGCGGCGCTTGCGCTTGCGCCGCCCCCCGAGCTTCCTCGATATGAGGTGTGAGGTCTTCCGGTGTTGTCTCCCCTCGTGCCGCATGGCTCCGAGTAGACGAGAAGGGTTAACCTCAAAGGTAAGCCCTATCCCCCCAACTGATGCCGCAGGGCTCTCAGTGGTTGGCCCTCAGGCTTTACCAATCACCTGAACAGTGCCAGTGAATGCTCACCATTAATCAAGCATAAAAATGCCCGCGCCTACCGCCATTAAAGTGACCAAATAGCCAGATTAACCTAATTATCACCCATCCTGCATTCACAGTGTGAAGTAGGCGAAAAAAAACTCACAGCCAAGTTAGATTGTGAGCAAAAAATTCCTACTTGGCCTCCAAACATACGACCAGCGAACCCACACTGACAACAGGGGAGGGCGGGAGGGAGCCACGCAGCAAGCTGTGGAGCTGTGGAGGGGTCCTGGCTTTAAATAGCCATAGACCCCTCCTCTCTCTGGTGGCACCACCTGGAGCCTGCCAATTGCAGGCCCCCATGTCGCCTCTCCCCATCCCCGCTCGCAACCTCCTCCTCCCGCCCAAGCAAGCAGGACGGGAAAAGGTATTTTTAAAAGAAACAGTGCAAATAAAATATTATTAAATATTATTCAACAGAACTCAACAGAAAAGAGCTTTTTAACTACCACAGTGGTGGACTTAAGGCAGAAGGGCATTTGAGAGTATTTTTCCTCAGATGAGTCTCAAATACAGACAGAACAAGGTAGTTCTCAATTTTTTCAGTTTTACACTCTAAATTTCCCAAGCAGTAAATAGGAAGTTTCTGGGGAATTTTTGAGTTTTTTACAGGGAAAGTTTCTTTGTGACAAGAGAATACTGGAGACCTAAGCTATAGAGGGTGTGTTTTTTGGATTTTTTTTTTTACATATGTATAAATTGAGCATGGAACAGCAGATCCTAAGTAGCATGGGCCCTGAGAACCCAAGAAATAATTTCCATCTTTATACTCCATCAGGCATCAAAAATCAAATGAGACTACCTTTTTTTAAAAAAACCTATTTCACCAAGTTAGGACTGGAATACCACATAAAGTGGTGTTTTGGTGGCTGGCTGAGCCTCAATAGAATTTCCTCCCATTGGATACTTGCTAAAGCTGGTGTGAGGTCTCATTCACAAACACAATAAAATACATACGGCTGCTTGCTCCACAGTCTATATCCATCCAACTATCTATTTCCTCTATTTCCTCTGTTTCCAGTGTTCAGGTTGGACTACTATTGCTTATGTAGCTACAACCTAAGCACAAGAATAAGGTACTGGGCAAACTCCAAAGTTTGCAGAACTACAAAACAAATTTAGAACTACTTCTCCATGTAAGGGTGGAGTGAACACACCAAAACAGTTCAATAAGGATTGGACATACTGTCAGAATGGAAGAAATTCATGGAGCAGGTTCCACCCCGTGTGTGTGTGTGTGTGTGTGTGTGTGTGTGTGCGTGCACACGCACACACACACACACACACACTGTATATATACTATGTGTATGAATGTAGGAAGCTGCTTTATACTGAGTCAGATCACTGGTCCATCAAACCCATTACTGTTGAAAATGATTGGCAGCAGCTCTTCAGTGTTTCAAGCCCTACCTGAAGATGCTGGGGATCAAACTGGGACCTGGGACCTGGGTCCTATGCAAAGCAGGGACTCTTAAGTGTAAATACTCACTCTCATGCCTTCAGAATGGGCAGGTAACAAACTGTAGAAATATATACAATAAGGCATAACTAAAGTGGTTTTAAAATAAAAAGATTAAAAAAAAAGGGCACAATACAGCCTAATTTAAGTACTTTTAGGTCCAGGTGATTTCAATAGAAAATATTTAAGCATGTTCTTAATTCTTCCATTGAAATTAATCAGGCTTCAAAATGTTTAAAAATGAACCATGGTTGGATCATCCCCTAAGGTTTTACTCTCCTGCAGTGGCATCGGCTAAACCAGGTGCTGGGGAGGGAGCATGGGGTTTCCGGCAGCCATCTGGGTCCTGGAGCTACTGCCCCGCCCTCTTCCTGGTGGAAGGTGACCAATCGCTGGTCACTTTCCACCAGGGACCAATCTTGGATTGGTCCTGGAGCAATGCAGCACAGATTCGCATCAACTGCGAAGCTTTCTCTGCGTATAGACAGCCCACATGACAGATAAGAGTACAATCCTATGCATGCCTGGCTGGGGAATGCTGGGAGTTGTAGGACTTTTTTTCTGTCACATCATGCAGAGGCTACCTCATTTTTATTCAGTTTATTTGGGGCAAATTCCATAGCTGTTATATGGCAATATTGCTGCAATACTATTCCTAACCCGCTTGGGCTTAATGCACCTACTACGGGCCTATTCAGGTTATTGTGATGTATTAACTATGTAAAATCTAAAATCATGTTCCCACCCACTCCATTAAAAGATATAGGGAAGCTTTCATTGGACATTAAGGAGGAATACATTGGAACAAGGTCAAAGAATTTAAGTACTTAGGATTTTATTTTTAATATTATTCTGAATGGGACATGCAAATAAATATGCACTTGAATGAATTCCCTGCCAGTTGATGGCAGGCAGGCACCAGCGTTGCTTTGTTTTTGGCATTTTCTAAAGACTTCCATTAAAACAACTTTTCCTGAATAACCGGCCAAAATTTTATTGGTATAACTTAATATTAAATATATTGATACTTTTGCATTTGATTCTTTCTTTACTGTTCACTATTCAGGAATCCTTTTTTGATATAGAGCAGCTTATACATTTTGTAAATTAATAAATAAATATGCCTACGGTGTTTGTTGTATTTCTCTAAACTACTAAACTATTTAAAATCAAGCTGTTGGCTCAGTTAATATTTGGTATTTCCATATGGTTTGAGATGACCAATTCTGTTCTGGTAAAGGTTCAGGGGTGGGTGGGTGAGTGGGTGGGTTATACCCCCTTTTTGTGAGTACCTAACTGTATAGGATATGGGCCATGTGTTTGGAAAACTGTGTAGGATTTGTAGAAACCAGAGCTTTGCCCTGGATCTTAACATTTTGGTGATATCTTCACATTTCCTCAATGACATCTATAACTTAATGGGGAGTTTATCTTTGTACACCAGCTTGAGAGGGTTCACCCTTAAAGGCAGCCTAGAAATAATTCTAGATCGATCGATCGATCGATAGACTCTAGGAAATGGTTTCATATAATCTTTCATAAAATTCATCTAACTGGTGGTGCCTCAGTTCTTCTAATGTTTAAAATATTAACCCAAAGATATACTATTGAAAGACAAACATTATATTCCCTGCCTAACAGAACCTGTTCCCCCATGGCTCATAGAATCTTACTTGATTAAGGCACTTCTCCATCTTATTTCATTTCCCATAAAATAACACAACACCTCAGAGCCTTTATACTTGCAAGATTCAATGTTCTACCCACAGCAGTACTCAGGGGCAGATTTCTGAGAATTCCATTTCAAAATAGATTGTGTCCACATCACGCTGGAATCCCTGAAACCTTAATATGTGTACTTTTCTATTTGGACTTTTATTCTGATTGGAGACATCATATAATTCATCCTCTTGTGACCGCTTTACCAGGGCATGCAGACAGGAAGCTGGTTGTGCATTGCTTATCAAACATCCCTTGCATTACTGGGCAGGTGGCTATTTTTTCTAAAGCAATGTCAAACTGGATAAATAGTATTTATTCATGTTATATGTTTCAATTTCAATGGTTTATATTTTTTTCAATTTCAATAAATATTTCATTTATATGACTGTCATAAATGATCCATCCATCCATTTATTCAAGTAAGTAATATTCCACATTACATAGGACCAAACAAAAGCAATATTAAATTATATTTGTGTGTGTGTGTGTGTATGTATATTATATATAATATATAATGAGCACTTTAAAAAATGCAAAATCCATGACTTTGAAGCTCAAGCATGATTGGGATCATGGCAGGCGGGTGGGGGGTGGGGAGATTTAATCCTTTCTCCTCTGTTGTAATCCTGATGAAAATTGTTACCCCAGACTGCTATTTGCATTGAGAGGACCATTTCCATCATTGCAAATGGAAGCTTTCTTCCGTATGCAAATAGCAGTGAGACGGCAGGCAATTTTTATCAAGATCTTCGCTGAGATAAAAGGGTTAAGCTTTCCCTCTAGTGCCAACCAAAACATTTTGCTGCCTGAGGCAAATGTTGCCACTGCCACCTTCCAATCAAGACATATTCAAGGCACATAGAAGGTTTCCCTTTTTCATAATACTAGAACCAGGGTCATGCCATGAAACTGAATGTTGAGAGATTCAGGACAGATAAATTGAAGTACATCTTCATTCAGCACATTGATAAACTATGGATTTCACTGCCACAAGATGGCCACCAACGTGGACAATTTTAACAGGGGGTTAGACAAATTCATGGAGGATAAAGCTATCAATAGTTACTAGTCCTGATGGCAATATGCTACCTCTAGTATCAGAGGCAGTATGCCTGGTACACCAGTTGCTGGGAAATGAAAGTGGGTGCGTGGATGGTGCTATTGCATTCATGTACTACTTATAGGTTTCCTACAGGCAGTTGGTTGGCCACGGTGTGAACAGAATGGTGGACTAGATGGACCCTTGCTCTGATACAGCATGTATGTTCTGAGGACTTGCAAGATGAATTTCCACTGTGAAAACTAAAATTTAAATTCTAATACTGTTAATTTTCATTTCAGACAGTAACAGGAGGGCATTCTATTAGAAATCCCTCCCACTTGGAGATAGGGCAGAATCATTATGAAGCCCTACTCAGAAAAGACGCACACTTCTTGACACAACAAATCATCTGGAACTTGAAGTTTGAATATGCTTTTCAATACCAGTTGCTGGGAAACATGAGTGGGATGATATTGTTGCTCTCATGTCCTACTTGTGGGCTTCCTATAGGTATCTGGTTGGCCACTGTGTGAACAGAATGCTGAACTAGATTGGCCTTGATTTGATTCAGCAAGGCTTTTCCTATATACCTGAAGTTAGCTGAGTTATCTTGGCACCTGAGGGAAATTGTTGCCTCGTCTGAAATGTGCCCCCTTGAAACATTCCATGTTAAAGGCAAGCAATGCCCTCTAGTAGTTTTCCCTGACCTGGTGCCCTCCAGATGTTTTAGACTACAACTTTCTTCAGACCCAGCCATATGGCCAATGGTCAGGAATGATGGGTATTGTTGCCCGAAACATCTGAGGGCACCAGGTTGGGAAAGGTGAACTACAGCTTCATTTGTGGGCTGGAATTCGTCACAGAAATTTTATTACTCCTGAGAACTGAATAACATGAAACTAACCTTCATGCATTCAGCTCTCCTATGACCAATTAAGGCTGTCATCCTAAATACACATATGTTGAAACCAGTGGGACTTGCTTTCACATAGACATCCTTAGGATTAGGCAGTAAAAGAGATGAAAAAGTCCTAGACTCATAGCCTGGCTGAATGAAAGCTGGAAAAAAAACTGTTATTTAACAAAGGCTCTGTAATTTGTTGGTCATAAAGCTCAAGCAAATGGAAATTACTTTGTGCAATTCATTACTGATCTGAGCAATTTTGACTAATGGGTGGAAATAAAGGTCTTAAGCCTCATTGCTCTCCCTCAGGCCAGACCTCCTTAACTTTAGTGGGACTTGCACCAGAAGATAACTCCATGGCTTGGCTGAAACAGCAAATACCCAAAATCTAGGGCACCATTTTCGATTTCAAAAGACGGAAGCAAAGTGATTCCAGTGAGGAAAGATTCAACATAAAATTCAAAATCCTGTTCTTCAATATCATCAAGCTTACTGGGCCAAATTATGCTAATCACATCATTTGGTGTTTTTTTTTTTAAATTAAATATCAGCTGCTGGGCCATGGTTGTAACGATATGAAGGAACTACTGGGCTCAGCCTGAATGGGTTGTGCTTCCTGAGAGGAACCAGGAAGTACTTGGCAACACCCACCACTTCTGGACTGGGGAGAGAGAGGCCACATCATGAGAGGGCTCTGAAGAAAAGCCTCTCATTTAAAGAAACTTAAAAGTTTGTTTATTAAGCAGAGTATCTGATTCTATAAGGTGCAATCCACCAAGTTTGAAACAATGGTGCACAGGATTACTCCTACATCATGGTGCCAATGCAAATCATCCTCGCTCCAGCTATTATTTGGCTTGGGAAAGAACCTTCTACTTGTGTCAATAAGAGCTTCCCTTCTAAGCTGAGCAGCAGCATGGCTGTGGTGGGTCAGGGTGGGTGGGATCATCACATGAAAGGAAAGAATTAAACCCTCCTCCTCACACACCATGGTCTTGATCCTGATTGGGGGGGGGGTCCTAAATTGCAAAAAAGAGAATTGGATGTGTTATGGTTGTGTTGCATACCTCATATAAAACAATCCAAACGGAACAGCTACTTATTCTTCTGAAGGCAGAAGGACAAGGGATGTGTTCCATTGGCATGAATGGCTGGCTGCTACATATAAATCCATTTCGCTATTAACAATAGTCAATGTGACCTGACGCTCCTGATGAATACTAATAAAGGGCCTGAAATGGGGAAGGCGAGAAGTGCCTGTGCCCATCTCATGGTGCCAGATTCAAGATGAGAATCAGAGCAGGATCTAACTCCCGGGGAGCTATACCACCAGAGGAAACCAACTGGATTCCTGAGCCAGAGCTTGGAGCTAGAGCTGTGGAAATGTCCTTATGGAAATTATCTCAAACTGCCATGTACCCCTTCCCTTGAGCCTGATTCTCCTGAGGATTCAAATACCTGCTGTGCCACTGCACCTTCCTGAGGGCACAGAAGGAGGGCCAGGCAAGAGGCTACAGTTGGCCCTTTCATGTTCATCAGACAGGAGGGTGGGGCAAAGTTGAAGTGAACTGGATGGATAGCAGTTGAGGCTAGTGGCTCCAATTTCTGTGGGGCTGTGAATCCACTCTGGGTTTCAGTTAGAGTTCAAGGAGCTGTCCAAAGTGCTGAGCCCAATCTCCAAAATGGATTCAGCACCTTGGATAGTTCCCTTAGAGTTCTGACTGAAACCTAGAGCGAATGCACAGCCCCACTGACATCGGAACCACCAGCCTCCCCCGATGGAAAGCCTCATCAGGCCTAAGTCCACCTCTGACAAACTTGCTTTTGCTCTGACAAACTTGCTTTTGTCAGAGCAAGTTTCCCTGATCTGTAATGGACTATGATACTGCTCTTTTTTATTGTCTTTGCTGTAATATTTTTAAATTCTTTATTATCTTATATTGTTTTTATATTATATTATATGTACATTTTAGTGTGAACTGCTTAGAGATTTTATTTTAATAAGTAGTATAGAAGTATTCAAAATAAATAACCCAAATCACTCAGGAAATAAGTTGTTTGTTTAGAGATTTCCAATGATGTGTCCACCACTGACTTGCCTTGCTACTTTGTGGGTATCTGCTGAGGACAGATCAGAACAGCCCGCCCTTCATACATTGCACTGTTGACTAGAAAGAAGATCTATTGTCTTTGACTTCCGTTATGCCGTTGAGCAGTTTCCCAGAGGAGCTGATGGCATATCCATCACTGGTACTCCTAAAGCTAATTTAGTCGAAACAATAGAACACCAACAATCTGGCTCAGGAATGGTGACAATGTGCATGAATGAATAAGCTGTTTCTACCCAAACTGATTAATTAAATTATTGGCACAGTGGGGACCTCAGCAGAATATGATGAATAGCTGTAATACATTTTGAATTGCCTTCTGGTGACGTTTCTATCACCATATGAAAAATACTTTAAAAAAAAAAGAAAAAGAAAAGAAAAGAAACATAGCTGTTCTCTTCTGTAACTTTATATCCGCTTTTGTGGTAGTAACGTACCATACTGACTCTAGAATCAACTGTCACTTCTATTTAATAAAGTATTAGACCCAATACTTTACTGTTGCCACAAAAGTTACAGAACAAAATAGTTATGGTTTTTTTTAAAAAAAATTCCGAACAGTGATGGTAATATCACCAAATTCAAGACCATAAGAAGCCGTGATGGAACTAGTCCAGCATTGTGTTCACACAGTGGCCAAGCAGCTACTTATGGGAAGGCCACAAGTCAGACATGAGTGTAATAGCATGCTCCTGCTAACATCCCCAGCAACTTCCTATGTTCAGATGACCTAAGCAACAGGATGAATTCAAAAAGAAGGCAGGAAGAACATGCTTTACTCAGCCTTGGCAAGACTTCGTTTGGCTGCGATCACTGGATAAGGGGTGTGTGAAAGAAGACACCCAGTGGAGGCTATCTCAGGAGTCCTTCAGGCTGAGTTTATTTCAGTGAGAGTTTATTTCTGCGTTTATTTCTCCTGAAAACATATTGAGTTCAAGGGACCAAGTTATGGAAGACTAAAATGGCAACTGGAAGGAAAATTTCCAGGTGCACAAAAGGAGAGGATGAACGGTTATCCTGACTGACAAAGGGGAATGCTTGCTGCCAGGTAAGTATGTTTTGGTACTAACTGGAAGTTCACACACAATAACTGATGTGATATGGTGTTGTCTTGATGGATTTAGGAAGTGGGGAAGATTTGGCTTTTGCTCCTTCAAGAATGGCCAGGCCAGTATAGAAGTCACTGCCTTTTCCATTTCAACTGAAGGTGTTGACAGGGCCTGCAGAACACAACCTATCCTAATTTGTTAGACGTTGACAGCTAATTCTCCAGGCAAAATGAAGAGTTTCTTTGAGGCAAAATGGAGGAGGCAAAATGGTGCAACAAAATACATAAAAATGTAGCAACCAGGACTGGGGCATGGCAACCTTTGGGAGTTGTAGAGAAAAGTGCAGACATCTCAGTGATGTCATGTGGATTTTAGTGGGAAGGTGCAGTGAATCAGTTGACTGGAGTGTTTTAAGGGCTTTGTACATCTAAGGGTCATCTACTGAAGAGAGGAAGCAATGCTGATCTTTTTCTTCTTCTTCCCAGTTGGAATATAAGAAAATAATGTATTGCTCAAAAAGATTGTTATAAGCCATCTGTCAAATTCAGCATGTGGGCTCTGGGACCACCTTCTGTAGTGAGAACTTAGGGAGACATTGCAAATTGTCTATGAAAACTGCTGAAGGTATTTTTAGAATTGTAGAATATCCACCTACACAGTCAGGAATGCCTGTCAAAAGCACTTCTTGATTTGTTCTGCACTTCCAATTCATGCTTGTTTGCAGAAATGATATTTATTGACCAAAGGTGGGTGGAAGAGCTTCTTGGCATCTGTCTTGGCTGATGTGAAATTAAAAATGCAGCAGATCTTTTCTGCAAACTTTTCTGAAAGTTGAAACCCCACAGAGAAGGAAGTAACAAATACAGTGATGGCATGGAGTCAATAAAAGTAATAACACTATAGTACACAATAAAAACAATAAAAACTGCAAGGTTCCCTATTTTGTGCTAAGTAATCTAGAATTAATTTGGCATAGAGTGGATATTATTTTATTTATTTAAAAATATTTATACACCACTTAACATTTCAAAATATCTAAGAGGTTGCAAAATAGAACGATAAAACATAATCTCAGCGCAAACAATACAGTGGCTGGTAATATTCCCAGCTAAAATCATACCCTTTGGAAGGCTTGTGTGAACAGAAAAGTTTTTAACAAGCATTAAAAAACAATATTGCCTCCTAGCAATGGGAAGATGGTTCCATAAAGTGGTGGCTGCTACAATAAAAGCCGTACTGCGAGTAGGTGCAAAGCAAACCAGTCTCATAGTGCCTTTCAATAAGTGGTCATTGTACAGCAAAGCCACTTATACACACCTGACTAAGACCACCTTCGTGCAATGCAGCTACCATGTGAATGCTGATTGGTAGCTTCTCTATGCAGTGTGCTGGATGTTCTCATGTGAGTTGGAAGTAGGGTGACCCTATGAAAAGGAGGACAGGGTTCCTGTATCTTTTAACAGTTGTATTGAAAAGGGAATTTCAGCAGGTGTCATTTGTATGCATGCAGCATCTGGTGAAATTCCCTCTTCATCACAACAGTTAAAGCTGCAGGAGCCCTGCCCTCTTTTGTATCTGGTCACTCTAGCTATACTCCTGCAGCTTTAACTGTTGTGATGAAGAGGGAATTTCACCAGGTGCTGCATGCATATAAATGACACCTACTGAAATTGCCTTTTCAATACAACTGTTAAAAGATACAGGGGCCCTATCCTCCTTTTCATATGTCACTCTTTTGTGCAATGGATCTTCAACTCACACAGCAGAACTTCCCCATCTTCTCTTCCTGTCTCTATCCCCTGTATGGTCCCCAGAATAGTTCTGGAGGGTTCCCCAACTCAGAGGCTGCAGGGGAGAGGGGAAGCCCATTCTGTTCCCTCCTGATAGCAGAATGACACTATTGGATACAACTCAGTGATCCATCTTGTGAGGACTAGTTGGCTTTCTGGGCATGCCAAGCAGCTCACATATCGGGCACCTGCCGTGCAGAGGCAGTTTCAATTAGCCTCCCTGTGGTCAGCATACTAGGTGCAGTAGCCCTGTCTCTCAATGGCTCCTCAGTGCTTATTGTGCTATGCTGGAGAGGCTGAGCCCAAGGCCCAATTCACATAGAATCATAGAATCATAGAATAGCAGAGTTGGAAGGAGCCTATAAGACCATCGAATCCTACCCCCTGCTCAGTGCAGGAATCCCCCTAAAGCATGCCTGACAGATGGTTGTCCAGCTGCCTCTTGAATGCCTCTAGTGTGGGAGAGCCCCGACCGCCATAGGTAATTGGTTCCATTGTCGTACTGCTCTAACAGGAAGTTTTTCCTGATATCCAGCCGGAATCTGGCGTCCTGTAACTTGAGCCCATTATTCTGTGTCCTGCGCACTGGGTTGATCGAGAAGAGATCCTGGCCCTCCTCCGTGTGACAACCTTCAAGTATTTGAAGAGTGCTATCATGTCTCCCCTCAATCTTCTCTTCTCCAGGCTAAACATGCCCAGTTCTTTCAATCTCTCCTCAGAGGGCTTTGTTTCCAGACCTCTGATCATCCCTGTTGCCCTCCTCTGAACATGCTCCAGCTTGTCTGCATCCTTCTTGAAGTGTGGTGCCCAGAACTGCACGCAATACTCAAGATGGGGCCTAACCAGAGGGGAACCAGTACCTCACATGATTTGGAAGCTATACTTCTATTAATGCAGCCCAAAATAGCATTTGCTTTTTTTTGCAGCCACATAACACTGTTGGCTCCTATTCAGCTTTTGATCTATAACAATTCCAAGATCCTTCTCGCTTGTCGTATTGCTGAGCCAAGTATCCCCCATCTTGTAACTGTGCATTTGGTTTCTTTTTCCGAGGTGTAGAACTTGGCATTTGTCCCTATTGAATTTCATCCTGTTGTTTTCAGCCCAGCGTTCCAGACTATCAAGATCACTTTGAAGTTTGTTTCTGTCTTCCAGGGTTCCCACCCAATTTTGTGTCATCTGCAAATTTGATAAGCATTCCCTGCACCTCCTCGTCCAGCTCATTAATACAAATGTTGAAGAGCACTGGGCCCAAGACTGTCCCTCTGTGCATTGTTGGACACCTCTTTTCTAGCTGTGGCTTTTTCTGTCAGTTTGAATTTTGGTGTGTTCCTGGTGAAGCATTCCTCTGATCCCTCAGTCCCTGGGACAGATAGGGATTCATCATCCTGTGCCGCTAAACAGGATTTATTGTGTTTTTTCCCAATGATGTTGAATCAGAATCTGTGCTCCTGACAGTGTTTGGATGGCCGCTTTAACAAGAACATGCTAGATCCAAGCTGAAGAAAATGTCAGCCCAGAGGGAAAGGACATGGCTGGCTACATGCCCCAGAGGATGCGTGAATCGGCCCTGAAAGCACCCCTTATTATCAAGCTATTGTCAGGGTGAATCAGTCTCTCAGGATTGTGCTATATAAGCAGTGCAAGCTAAACCAGTATCAACTACATTCCAGGAAGTGCATTCTGAGGGCTCAGTGATCTTGGCGACTGACAGAATAAGAAAACTAATGTTCAGTAGACATTATTAATACTACTGATAGTAAGTGTAGCAGCTAAGACTAGGTGATGGAAACTGTGAAGTCAGTCCCACCTACTCACTCTTAATCAAGCAATTGTCTCTCAGCCTCAACCTTCCACCTGCAATATGGGTAAAAATACTGATACACTTTGCATAATTATTGTAAGGATTATTGAGTTAAAGTAACATGAAGAACTTTGAGTTTCATCAGACAAGTGTTTTATCACACTCTTGTTACTGTCCACTTACATATGCGCATGCATCCCTTAGACAACAGCCGCCTCTCACATGCCTCCTGCTCCTTCCGCTCATTTTTCTGTTGCAAAGTAGACCCCTTTTAATCTAACTTTTTTAAAAAATGGAATCTGTTGTCTTGCAGCTTTCTCTGCGGTGTGCAGGAAAAGCTGTGCGATAACAGCTCCTGAACGGGCCACATGGTAATGGAGAATTAACAGTAAAGAAACGTGATTTCCCCCCGTGTGATGACGCTCTTTGAATACGAGACATAAAGTGCATGATGAATCTTTAAATCACTTAACAAAGAAACACTTAACAAAGAAAATGCACATATTTCTTAACTGTGCATTGGAGCCTCAAATAGAATCCTGATTCTGGTAGCAGTACAAAGAACACTTTCTGATACAAACTTTCTCCCTGGAACATGAGGATATAAGAAGAGTCCTCCTTGATCAGACCAAAGACCCATCTTGTCCAGCATGGCCAACAAGATATCTCTGGGAATCCCAAAAGCAAATTGTGACCCCAACAGCCCTTCCCTGTTAACCCTATGCCATGGACAGTTACTGGAATTTAGGGCACAATCCCATGCATGTTTAGACAGAAAAAAGCCTCACAGCTCCTAGCATTCCTCAGAAAACTATGCCAGCTGGGGAATGCTGGGAATTGTGCCTTTAGAGGCAATCCCAATGCTGGGAATTGTGCCTTTAGAGGCAATCCCAATGCTGGGATTGTGCCTTTAATGGTATATCATCTATAACATTTTGCTATTGTGGCTAACAATCACTGATGGATCTTCAAGTCTAAGCCCCACCCCCTTTATTAATAATGAATAAAAACATGTTTTAAAAATACAAATAAGATATGGGGAGAGGGTGGAGGGATTGGTACACATTTGAAAATGTATCAGCTCTCATTAATAAAAGGACTGCTCTACAATGCATAATTAGATAGTTGCCTCAATTGAAGAAAAAAATTAACAGTTTCAATGTTATTTTAACTTGGCTAAGGAGAAAAAATACGAATGAGTGTAGTGTAGTGGTTAGAGTGTTGGGCTGGGACTCAGGAGATCTGGACTCTAGGCCCTACTCAACCATGCAGTTACCGACTCTCAGCCTAACCTACCTCACAGGATGCTGTAAGGATAAAACGGAGTGGCGGAAGATGACATGAGACTCCTTGGGTTCCTTGCAAGAGGAAAAAAGGTGGAATATAGATGTAATGATAAATAAATAAATATTCTATTATTTACAATGCTTTTATACCACTTCATATACTAAAATCCCTAAGCAGTTAACATTAACAATACAAGATAGCAGTCTTAAAACAAGATAAAATAATAATTTAAAACATTACAGTAACATTACAATAAATCAGAAAATCAACATAATATCTATATGTAGCTAGCTAGCATGCACATCAGTGTATGTTGACCAAATGTCCAATTATTGTCTGGAGGCTGTTATATTGCTCACTCAAATATAGAAAAGGCAATGCTGTCCTCAGTCCATTGAAGAAGTGTGGCCATCCTTACAACCTGTGGCAGGAAATTCTATACATTAATTACAGGTTGTGTGCAGAAGTACTTTTTTTGCCTGTCCCCTGAATCGACTGCCAATTTCACAGTTGAGTTCTTTAAGTACTCTCAGGTGTATGCCATCCAGACTAGTTAATTTTTAATTTGTCAAATTAGTTCTATAACTTCATTCCTTGTCACCTCTATTTGATTGACCTTTTCACAGGTCTCCTCTGAAAAGGCATGTTCTGGTACGGAGATCTGCCCAACATCTTTGGCAGTGAAGGTTGATGCAAAGAACTCACCGTTTCATTGAATGTAGCAGGGAGAAGAAGGGAGAGCAAGAGAAGCCTTGAAGCTGACCATCACTGGGTAGCACCTAGACAGAGTGTTGTTTCCAATTATGTGCTGTCAATAGAACAGACACCAGAGCAGATTCAGAGTGGATGAGGAGGAGAAGAAAATGAAGTCCCATTCTGTCAGTGGGAGTCTGGTCCTCCTGTGATTTTGGATATAGCCCAGTCTTTTTCACTTCTAGTGTAAAGCCCTTGTCACCATGGGTGCTAATAGTCCTGTGCCTTTCCCGCTTTCTTGCTCCTCAGCTCCTTCAGCCCTCAGAGTCTCATGAATAATGTAAATGTGGCTCCTGCATATTGTATCCTCCTCTCAAATTTGCACATAACTCGACTCTGCCCTTTCCTCGAGTTCCCCGATTGGCCACCTCCATCCACTTTCCCACTGGCAACAACATCCTAACTGCACAGCTGCACCTAGGGCCCACTTTCACGCCACGCTAATTGGCCGAGAAGGTATGTCCATCATCCTGTTGGAGGAGGGACTGCCCTGTCTGTTTGGTGTGGAGGAAATTAATTGCTATTAAAGTTTAAGCTTTGAACTTTTTCAAACTTTCAAGATTTTCTGCATATCCATACTGCTCAACTTCAGTTTAAGACAAAAATGAGCAAGATCGGTCTGATAGATCTCAAATAATAATCATTATACTACCGTATTCTTATATAAGATGGTGAGGTGTATTCTGTTACTATTTAAATCATAGTACTTATTTCTAAATTAGCATCTATACATTAGCACATGCCTTCTTTTTTTGGGTTGGGTGTATCTTCTTTTTTGGCAATGCATAAGAGGCCACCCTTACATAAATGTACCTAGGTTCCAGTTTATAAAATTCTCTCTACACTAGTGAAACATTTTGCTCTTTCTAGAGTGGACAATTGCCTCAATTTCTGTCCTCCTAAGAAAAAAGTCCCATGTCATTGAGGACTATTAGAAAATGAAAGAAGCAAGGACACATGCCTGAGATATGCTTTATCCTGACTTCAACAGGACTTGTTTCCAAGCTGGGTAGTAGAATAACCTTTGTATGATTACACAGCTCAAAGCAAACTAAGGGCAAATCTATATAATTGGCAATATTAAGCAGTAAAGCCTTTTCTGGACTGAAGCTCTTCAGTAAGATATCACACCTTTAAATGTTCCTCCTTTGGGGGACTCTCTGCATATAGAAAATTAGCATGGCAATGAGAAAGCTAGAACTCCTTTCTGTGTGCAAGGACAGGATAGCTTTGTTTGTTTTTTAATAGAACATTCAATCATACAATGCCACCAGAAGTAATACAGCCCAAGAAAAGCTTAACCATTTGATTTTGTTGGTTGTACAATCAGACCCTAGCTTGGAAATGGGTATTTGTGAATTATGTGGCATGTCACACTATTTAGGCTATAATCCTAAATTTGCTGTCTTGGGAGTAAGCCCCATCGACACAGTGGGACTTACACCTGAATAAAACTAATAAAATAAAATAAAAATAATAAAATAAAATAATGAAAACTAATTTGGATTTCAAATTTCAGAAGAAGCGCATAATTACAAAATACAGACAAAAATGTGAGATAATTTTAGTGAAAAATGTGGGGAATAAATGTGAACATCCAAAATGGCATTTTATACAAAATAATGGTAAAGAATCCCAAAGAATTTTTCAAACCAAAGAAAGAAAAGTGAACATTTTAAGAAAATTGTTTCACAATTCAGTTCTTAACTTCTATAGTGTACATATTAATACTAACCCCCGCCCCTCTCTTTTCTCTCTCTCTCGCGCGCGCGAGAGAGAGAGACGGGACGACCGGAGGCAGCCGTGAACTGGCAGCGGGAGAACAGCGGCGGCGTGAGTGGGGGGAGAAAGAAAGACAAAGTGCAGCGGACATCTTCGCACTAACCCCCGTCCCCTCTCTTTCTCTCTCCCTCTCGCGCGCGCGTGCGAGAGAGAAGACGGGACATCTTGGAGGCGACTGAAATGTGTCTGGGAGCACCAATATCTGTTGTGTGGGGCAGAGGGAGATATGGCGATAGCAGGGCGAAATGCCGTTACAGGGGAAGGAGAGATGGATATTTAATACCCATCTTACCTTCTGGTCGCCCTGCTACCCCGGGGATCTTGGGGAATGATCCAGGCCACCCACAGAACCTTTCCTTGCTCCTATGCAATGCCAGGTCGATTAAAAACAAAACAAGCATAATCTATGACCTCCTCACAGAAGAGGAGGCCGACCTGGCATGCTTCACAGAGACCTGGCTGGGAGATGACAGTGGCCCGACATGGGCCCAGGCTCTCCCAGCTGGGTACTGTGTTAGTGAGCAGGTGAGGGAAAGTGGGCGGGGGGGCGGAGTAGCTGTGATCTACAAAAACCATCTTAACCTGACCAGACATCCTGTCCAGCAACTGAATCACATCGAGTGTGTGTACCTGAGTCTGAAGACCAGGGATAGACCAGGGATTCTGTTAGTGTACCGGCCACCCCGCTGCCTATCAGACTCCCTGGCTGAGCTCACGGAACTGGTCTCGGAGCTGGTGTTGGATTCGCCCAGGCTCTTGGTCCTGGGCAATTTCAACATCCCATTCGAGGCTGGTTTGTCAGGTGGAGCTCGGGAGTTCATGGCATCCATGACAAACATGGGCCTATCCCAATTGGTCTCTGGACCCACACATTCAGCAGGTCACACTATCGATGCTGTTTTCAGTTCCGAACAGACGGATCTGTGGGCGGAGGTACTGAATACCTCCGAATTGTCATGGACAGACCATTTTCTGGTCAGGGTTAGTATCACAGCTACCACCCGTCCCTGCAGGGGTGGCGGACCTATTAAGATGGTCCGCCCTCGAAGGCTGATGGATCCTTCTGGATTCCAGAAAGCCTTGGAGGGTTCCATGGCTGGTATCGTCGACGATCCTGTAGAAGCCCTGGTCAATAGATGGAATCAAGACCTGACTAGGGCTATCGACACGATCACCCCCAAACGTCCTCTCCGGCCCGCTGCTAATAGGGCGCCCTGGTATACAGAAGACCTCAGGGAGTTGAAGCGGAAAGGACGACGACTGGAGCGCCGATGGCGGAAAACTCGACTTATATCTGACAAGACACGACATAGAGAACATCTTCGTTTCTATGGAGTGGCAATACGTGCAGTGAAGAAAGCTTTCTTCTCTGCACGCATTGCATCTGCGAATTCACATCCAGCAGAACTGTTCAGGGTGGTGAGGGGTCTAACACAGGCTCCTTCTCCCCTGAATCCGATTTTAGAGCCTTCGGCAGTTCGCTGTGATGCCTTTAACAATAATTTCTCAGATAAAATCTCTCGGATAAGAGCCGACTTAGATGCCATTGTTATAGCAGAGGCTGACAGTGGAGTGTCCAGTGACTCCGCGAGTAGGTTTACACTTGATCCGTTTCAGTTAGTGAGTACCGAGGATGTGGACAAGGTACTTGGATGTGTGAGGAAGACAACTTGCCCTCTTGATCCCTGTCCTTCCTGGCTGGTCGTCCAGGGAGGAGATGCAGTTAGATCACATCTACAGCATATCATTAATGCATCTCTCAGGGAGGGGAGCTTTCCATCATGTTTAAAAGAGGTGGTGGTAAGGCCGCTTCTAAAAAAGCCCTCCCTGGATCCCCTGGACCTTAATAACTACAGGCCAGTATCAAATCTTCCATTTCTGGGCAAGGTGATCGAGAGAGCAGTTGCTTTTCAACTCCAGGCATTCTTGGATGACACTGATTTTCTAGACCCATTTCAAACCGGCTTCAGAGCGGGATACGGAGTTGAGACCGCTTTGGTCGCCTTAGTGGATGATCTATGCCTTAGTATCGACAGGGGGAGTGTGTCCCTGCTGGTACTCTTGGACCTCTCAGCGGCTTTCGATACCATCGACCATGTATCCTTCTGGAGCGCCTGGGGGAATTGGGAATCGGAGGCACTGTGCTTCAGTGGTTCCGATCCTATCTCTTGGGCAGGTTCCAGATGGTGATGCTTGGGGATAGCTGCTCTTCAAAAAAGGAACTGCTATGTGGTGTACCACAAGGTGCCATCCTTTCCCCAATGCTGTTTAACATTTACATGAAACCGCTGGGAGAGATCATCCGGAGGCATGGGGCGGGGTGCTATCAATACGCTGATGACACCCAAATATATTTCTCTATGCCTTCGACAACATCGTCAGGTAAGGATAGTGTGTCTCCTCTGAATGAATGCTTGGAGGCGGTAATGGGCTGGATGAGGAAAAACAAACTGAAGCTGAATCCAGACAAGACGGAGGTGCTTGCTGTCAAAGGCCCCAACCTGGGTCTGGAGGTGTGTCAACCAGTTCTGGATGGGGTTACACCCCCCCTGAAAGATTGTGTTCGCAGCTTGGGGGTACTCCTGGATCCGTCGCTCCAAATGACAGCTCAGATTGATGCGACGGCCAGGAGTGCCTACTATCAGCTTCGGCTGATACGCCAGCTGCGCCCCTTCCTAGAGTTGGAAGACCTAAAGACGGTAGTGCACGCACTGGTAACTTCGAGGCTCGACTTCTGCAATGCGCTGTACATAGGGCTACCTTTGTGCCTAGTCCGGAAACTTCAACTTGTTCAAAATATTGCAGCCAGGTTGGTCACCGGTACACCTAGGGGTGATCATATCACACCAGTTTTAAAATAACTTCATTGGCTGCCAATTAGTTTCCGGGCGAAGTATAAAGTGTTGGTTATTACCTTTAAAGCCCTACATGGTTTGGGTCCAGGGTACCTGCGGGATCGCCTTCTC
Organism: Anniella stebbinsi; assembly: GCA_029215795.1. Lineage (NCBI taxonomy): Eukaryota > Metazoa > Chordata > Lepidosauria > Squamata > Anniellidae > Anniella > Anniella stebbinsi. The sequence goes on from JARDYH010000003.1 coordinate 197,487,853, forward strand.
CCATACAATCCGCCCCGCACACTTAGATCCTCTGGGAAGAACTTACTCAAGCCAGCCAGAACTAGGCTGGCGGGTGTTACCCGGAGGACCTTCTCTTCCATTGCTTCCAGACTATGGAATGGTCTGTCGGAGGAGGTTAGACAAATTGACAGTCTTCATGAATTTAAGAGAGTCATGAAGACTGTCCTCTTCCGACAGGCCTATCCAGATGAATTTTAAGATGTTTTTAATGTTGTATTTTTCTCTTGCTTTTTAAAAATTTTGTTGTGATTTTATGTTTTATATTGTTGTTGTTCCCCGCCTCGATCCGGAGGGAGAGGTGGGCTACAAATAATAATAATAATAATAATTATTATTATTATTATTATTATTATTATTATTATTATTATTTTATGGTGAGTGATAATATGGCTTTTTCCAAACAAACAAAAAGGTATATAAAATGTGCCTTAAGTCTTTATCAAAACATCAACAACGAGAGATACCCTTTTGATGATTTCAAAAGAGCACTTGGAAGTTCCAGTTTACAGTGCAAACACACAGACCGCTCCTTTTCTAAAATAGCTTCAGATGCCAAGCATCTTGCAAATTATTACCTTGCCAATAATTTGCTAATATTCTCAGAATATTTAAAAAATGGTTAAGGTTCAGTTTGATGAGTGTTTGCATTCTGCTACTGTCTTTGATCTTTAAACTATTCACAGTGAAAAACTAAGAAACAATAATGCATCAAGTATCTATCCCTTTTTATTCTAATCCAATTTAGAATAACCAATTAGTATGTAAAATACACTGCCACCAATGCCAGGCAGAACAATCCTCACTCCTGAATTCAGATGGGGTTAGGATTAGGCAATGGTGCCCCTCCACTTTTCTCAGTGGACAGGAACTCCGCCAGTACGGGGGAGGTTAAACTGCTACAGAAACCACCACTGCAATTGCAGAGAGCTCCATGAATGCAAAGCTGCTGGTGATGGTGTTCCCAAAATGGGGTGCTCCACTGGCAAGTCAGAGCTGATTTTGGGACCACAGGATCATAAGATGCTCCATTCCCCTCAAAAAGCTTGTGTCCCTTCGATATGACAGACTGGAGCTGGCATAGGTGAATTTTCAATTTTCAGTTGGGGGGGGGTCTATCCTTACTGGCAAGAGCAAACAGGACTTGGGAAGATGTAGTCAATCTGCTGCTTTTCTCCTCCCTCTTAGGATTCTACAATATGGGCCCATATTGTCCCTAAACGATCTGCAATAAAATGTGATTTGAAAAGGATGGAAGTGGGGAAAGGACAAATGATGTGTGAAACATATCATTTAGAATATGCATTGTTTATCTATTTCATTTGAATTCCGCCCCCCAAGTAAATCATAGGATCATAGAATAGTAGAGTTGGAAGGGGCCCATAAGGCTATCGTGTCCAACCCTCTGCTCAATGCAGGAATCCACCTTAAAGCATACCTGACAGATGGCTGTCCAGCTGCCTCTTGAATGCCTCTAGCGTAGGAGAGCCCACAACTTCCCTTGCATATTGTCCAAAAAGAGGAAACACATCCCCAATAAAGAGGAAAAATGAGGAGACATATTTGCATCAGGTAATTTATATGCATAGATGCTAATAACTGCTATAATTTAAATAGGAATGCATCATAGCTCAGGAGCCCTGTCCAGATGCTAATTGTGACCCTGCTCTCCCTCCTTTTCATGTTTTGTTTTAATTTTTAAACTGGACATCTTTTTAAAAGGAGGACTGCCCTCTGTAAAGCAGGGCACTATTTTCTTTTCATGAACAGAACAGAGTTCACATTCATAGAACAGGGTTTTCACACCTCCCTCTTCTTAGAAGGAGAGGAGCAACTTAGGATCTAAACCATTATAGTTTTACCTTTGTGCTCTTAGATTTCTTATTACAAAAATAATTATAGTTCACAAAGTATACTAACCTGAAATGTACTTCAACCTAGTCTTAGATCAATATTCCGGAAGTACTACATGGCTAAAGCAACTTCCATTCCTAAAAATAGCTTTCTGCAGAGGTCCAGGCAAAATCACTGCATAAATTTCAACTGTCTACTAGAATCCTAGTACAAATAGTAATAACATTTTAAATGTCAAACACTCTGTTTGCAAATATTAGTATTTAGCGAGTTTTAAATTACTCCCCCCAGATTTTTAGTAAGACCTTTTCTGATTTGTATTAGCTTGGAAGATAAGTACTCCTCCAGCCATTCAGGGGGATAAAAATTGTTGTCATCAAAAATAATTACCTTGGACAGGCATTTCAGAGTCAGAAAAGAACCTAGGAAAGGTGTGTGTGTGTGTGTGTATGTGTTGCGTGAATAAATTCCGTAGGTCAGACATGACTAAAAGAAAGAGAGACCAGGTCAATCACACCAAACTGTCCGACATTAGTCACCATTTTGTAAACATTATCAAGTACAGCTTATTGGACCTATGCACATAGAATAATTTCCTTTCCAATCATATGTAGTGTCCATTTGGACACAGTACTAATGTAAATTAAGAGGCCTCTAGCACAGTGGTAGGCAATCTTTTTTGAGCCCATGGGCACATTTGGCAATTTGAGAAACTGTCTTGGGCACCACCACAAAATGGAGGCACTACAGGTGAAAGCATCAGCCTGCAACCACCTGCCATCTTCAGTTCCTAAAAATGTATCTGAGCCCTACATGTGGCTCCAAGGCATTCATGGGGAAAGAAGATGGGAGCAGCTTGAGGCCTTAACTTCGTTTTGAAGCAATTGCAGATATCAGTAAGAAACTTTGGTATTTAATAAAAAGGAAAAGTGGGAGAGGGAGAGTGTCCAAAGGCGGATGGTGTCAGTTGGTGCCATGTTGTCTACTCCTGCTCTAGTACAATTCCTGCACTAGTGGGAAAACAGGATTCTCTGGAAAACCCATTGCACCAGTTAACACTGTTGATGTCATGCTAGAGATCCCTTACATCAGCAAAACATAATTTACACCAGCACTATTGTCCAACCAGATATTGCTCATTGTGTACTACACATGAAGTACACTTGGAGACTCTTTTAAGACTTGTGTAACATCATCCTGTGGATGCCTTCTCAGAACTAAGCCCCACTGGTTTTAACAAGATCTACTCCCCAGGCAAGTGTGCATAGAATTGCAGCCTTAGAGGGTACTTGTATATAAACTGTGCACCAAGATGCTTATGCTGATAGTTATGTTTTTTAAAAAATCTAATACATTATTAATCTTGTTAACTATGCTGATGGTGTTTTGTTTATTGTTTGATCAGCTGTTGGGTTGTTTGCCATGTCAGGCATCCTTATTATCAAACCGAATAGCCTCCAGATTGTATGTAATGGACTGATTTTCCATTATTTTTCATTGGAATACTCTTGTTGTTTGCGTGTTTGTTTTCACAATTTCATAGATCATATGATTAATGTCATGGGGAAGGTATCCTTTTTAATATTATTTATAGAATTACACAAAAATGTTCACCATGCCTAAGGTGCTTCATGGAAAAAATGAAAATGCTACCTATCCATGGCTTGCTTGCTTAAATTCTGCAGAGAAAACCCAACAAACAGAGGAAATAATTTTCGGTTTCCTTTTCTGTCTAATACCCATGTCAGCAAACTTAAATGATGGAACAATGGTTGTTGAAATGGAACTTGGTTTTAATTGTGTAGGTAGAGTGGGAGAACTAATCTTTATTCATATATTTTAACTTGTGAACTTATCTATCCCTAAGGTTATGTGTTCATTTGGACACAACAGCAAAAATGAATACAATTATTCACCACAAAACATATATCAGGAGTGGGGAATCTGCAGCCTTCCAGATGTTACTGGACTACAACTCTCATCATCTATGCCCATTGGGGCACTGGGTGGGGCTGACAGGAATTGGAGTCCAAGAACACCTAGAGAGCCACAGGTATCCCACCAATGGTCTCTATCTATAAAACATCCAGTCAAAATACAAAGGATAGAGCAATCCTATGGCCCCTAAATAACATGAGGTTGGAGCCAGGAAACAATGGTTCCCCTCCCCTCTCCATCCCCCTCCTAACCAGAGCAGAGAGAACCTCCCTCAGTAAATGGAATGCAAAACTGGAGGAGGGGGAATTGCCAGTGGTGGGGAGGGAAAGGGAGGAGACTGGGGCATCAGCCCTATGACATTTTCTATGGCTGCCCCAACCTTCTTCCCCCCACTCCGAAGCGCTGCTGCTAGACAGGCAAAATCATTAATCTAGCAGAAATTCAGGGCAGCTGTGTGCGGACGCAACAATCGCCTCTGCGCTCCAGCCGCCCTGCATTGGATACTTGGCAGCCTCCAAGGTTGTGCCCAAAGACAACTAAAGCCCAATGCTCTATAATTTACTCTGGTGTTACATAGCATTTATGGCTGGCTGGTACCTGCTCTCCTAGGGTGACCATCTAAAAAGGAGAACAGGGCTCCTGTATCTTTAACAGTTACGTAGAAAAGGGAATTTCATCAGGTGTCATTTGTATGCATGCAGCACCTGGTGAAATTCCCTCATCACAACAGTTAAAGCTGCAGGAGCCCTGCCCTCTTGACCAGCCCTGGCCTCCTTTTCCATATGGTCACCCTACGATCTCCCCACCCCACCTGAGTAGTAGTGCTTTTGCCCAAAGCCCTACCTTGGCTCTGCTCCAGGTCTCACCCACCCCAACTCTTCTTTCACACATCAGTCCTTCAACACAAGCTTCTCCCACGTACTTTCAGAGAGATAACTATATTGCCCAATAAGGCCACATACTAAATCTGTGGCGGAAAATCTTTAAACAAAAGCACCCCATGATTTTCTGTTAACTCCCTTTTACAGAATGGGAAAGGATGCTGAAACTGAGGAAATTATTTGGCCAAGGCCAAACCAACTACCCACTTGTTTTCTGCAATCTTTTTGTGATTGTTCAAATCGTCTTAAGGTGTTGTTCTTTTTAGCTCTCACAAGGAAAGATCACAAAAAACGAGTTGTAAGTCAAGGTGAGCCAAGGCGTTTGCACATCACTAAAGCTCAAATACGAGAGAGGAGGGGCTGGGGAGTCTCTCTATCTTCTCATAATACTACAGAGGATCAACCAAAGTGTTAGAAGTCACAACCTTCCAGTTCTGATCAGAAGGAGGAGGAAGGAAAAGCATTCTCAATGAGGGCTCTTCTGCCTTAGAATCTGCTTTCTCAGTTAATCCACTGGAGCCTGCATTTATTGACCTTCAGGTCATGTTGCAGAGCTAGTATCTTTTGCAGGCCTTCCTATAGCCAAAAGGCTGCACTGAAAATCAGTAGATTTCTAAGAATATAGAGGAGTTGAGAGGAAGATTAATATTTAGTACTTGTTGCTTATTTGTTCCGTATCAATGCACCAACTTGAAGACTAAAGAAAAATAGTATTGCCAGTGCCAGTGCCAGGTTTTGGGGTACTCTTGGACAAGACACCCTCAATGGGCACCACTCACTCAATCAACCTACTCCCTCACTGCCACTGTTGCCAACTGCTCCTCATAATTTCTATTGCTTGCCAAGCAGAGAGCGAGCAGTCAGTGGCAGAAACTTCTCACCATTTCTGTTTGTTTTCTTGCTTGTGTGTTTGCTCACTCCCTGTGTGGCAAAGCAGAAGGTGATGAACAAGCAAGTTGCAGTACTGAAGAGGAGGAGCAGCTCAAGGATCCTTGGCAAAAGCCCAAGTATGCCAACCCTTGACCTCAGCTGAGTATTCAGAAAAATCTCATGGGCATATAAATGGCAGTAGAATACAAGATCAGGCCTCCTGACACCATTGGAAGGACCACCTAATCCAGCTTTCCCCAACCTGATCCCCTCCAAATGTTTTGGATCACAAGTTCCAGTATTTTTGACCATTGGCATGTTGGGTGGGGTGATGACACAACATATGAAGGGGACCAGGTTGGGGAAGGCAATGTGGGGGTGGGGGTGAATCTCCTTGCTGTGGGAGACCACACTAGATATTTGGGAGGGAGGGAGGGAGGGAGGGAGGGAGGGAGGGAGTTGGCCATAGCTTGCCAGCATGTATCTGCTACACACATGAACAGTAGAACTGATGCATGTACAAATTGATTACACATGTTTGATGATTTACACATGGTTCATGTTATTTCATACAATGAATGAGCCACCAATGGTTAACACTATCTCGGTTTGGAGATAACTAGAGCCACTCCCAAGAAAAATCAAGGATTTGGGACTTGAATGAGTGGGAGAGGGCTTAAGCATTAGTTCTTCTTTGGCTTGGATTTTATCTGAGGTGGAGAAGAATTTTGGGTTCCTAATACATGCCTCTTCTTTTACATGAGCAGTATAAGACACTGAAACTTGCACCCTGGAAGTACAACTTTTGCCAGCTGTGCTTTATGTATAGAAAGGTCATCATATTTGAACTCTCTCTCTCTCTCTCTCACTCACACACACACACACACACCAGAGCAAAAGGAACCATTGCAACAAATAGTATATCAATAGGCACTGAAAAGTAGACAAGAATCATAAATAAGTTATGCCGCTGTACTTCTTAAAACCTCCTTCATTTATAACAGATAACATATGTAAAGGTTGTTTTCCATTTCTGACACCCACACAGTTCTATTACATATGTAAGTTTTCCTATTCACTTCAATGGGGAATGTACTGAATCCTCACATTCTCTCCTTCCTGAGTTTAGAACTGGCCCCAACACTGCAGTGAATGGGAACATGATGATGGGCAAAAGAGCAACATGCATGCATAGGCCCTTTACACACACCACATATCACGGGACCAGTGTGTGTATCAAAGCACAACTTTTAAAATGCATGTAAGAGCCAGTGTGGTATAGGGAGTAGACTGTTGGTCTGATCTGGGGAGACCTACATTTAAATCTCAATTCAGACACAGTGTCTTATTATGCTATCCTATGGGATTCCCAGGTTAGGGAGAATACTAGGGATGTGCACTGACCCCCCGGATCGGATTGGATAGCGGATCGGAATCGGACCTGGGGGGTCGGATCGGATTGGATCGGAGGATGGTCGGATCGGATCGGACCGGATGTCCGATCCGGATCGGACGCCATTTTGAATGCTTTTTCCCATAGCCAAGTATTGTTTTACAAAAACGCCTATAACTTTTTCATTTTTAAAGATAGAAGGATGAAACTTGGGCACATTGTAGACTGGTTAGGGATAGTTATCTGTGAGAAATTTCAGAAAGATTGATGCATGCGTTTTGTGGCAATTAATTTTTTAATAAATACCCAGGAATGCCTATAACTTTGTCATTTTTAAAGTTACACACATGAAACTTTGCCACATTGTATGTGGTACCTTAGGACCTATGTGTGTGAAATTTCAGAAAAGTAGGTGCTTGTCTTGTGTGGCAATTAATTTTTAGAAAAATGGGTAGTAGTGGGGTAAATACAGTTACGCCTCCCATTTTTTATTTTTAAAGATACAAACAGGAAACTTGGGCACATTACAGGTACCACTTGGCTTGATATGTGTGTGAAATTTCAGAAACATTGGAGCTTGCCTTGTGTGGCAATTAATTTTTGAAACAATGAGGAAAGAAACACCTATAACTTTGTCATTTTTAAAGTTACACATATGAAACTTTGCCACATTGTAGGTGGTACCTTGGGACCTATGTGTGTGAAATTTCAGAAACATAGGTGCTTGCCTTGTGTGGCAATTAATTTTAGAAAAATGGGTAGTAGTGGGGTAAATACAGTTATGCCTCCCACTTTTTTATTTTTGAAGATACAAACAGGAAACTTGGGCCCATTACAGGTACCACTTGGCTTGATATGTGTGTGAAATTTCAGAAACATTGGTGCTTGCCTGGTGTGGCAATTAATTTTTGAAACAATGAGGGATTCATTGGACAGCACTTGCCCATAGGGATTCATTGGACAGTACTTGCCCATAGGGAATCATTGGACAGTACTTGCCCATAGGGAATCATTGCATTGCACTTTCCCATTGAGAAATACAGTTATGCCTCCCACTTTTTTATTTTTGAAGATACAAACAGGAAACTTGGGCACATTGTAGACTGGTTAGGGATAGTTATCTGTGAGAAATTTCAGAAAGATTGGTGCATGCGTTTTGTGGCAATTAATTTTTTAATAAATACCCAGGAATGCCTATAACTTTGTCATTTTTAAAGTTACACACATGAAACTTTGCCACATTGTAGGTGGTACCTTGGGACCTATGTGTGTGAAATTTCAGAAACATAGGTGCTTGCCTTGTGTGGCAATTAATTTTAGAAAAATGGGTAGTAGTGGGGTAAATACAGTTACGCCTCCCATTTTTTTATTTTTAAAGATACAAACAGGAAACATGGGCACATTACAGGGAACACTTCGCTTGCCTATGGGCAAGTACTGTCCAATGAATCCCTATGGGCAAGTGCTGTCCAATGAATCCCTCATTGTTTCAAAAATTAATTGCCACACCAGGCAAGCACCAATGTTTCTGAAATTTCACACACATATCAAGCCAAGGGAAGAAGAAGAAGAAGAAGAAGAAGAAGAAGAAGAAGAAGAAGAAGAAATAACCATATTCTGGAAAAATATCTGGTCAGAACCAGTGCAACACAAAGAAAGCACAAGATGGATAAGACAAGAAGAAGAAAGACAGATACAGATACAACACAGAGTATACAATAACCCTGGAGGAACTGAAGGAAACAATAAAAAGGACACACAACTGGAAAGCACCTGGCCCTGACCAAATTCAAAATATCTGGTACAAGCACCTCACATCAACACACGAATACCTCGCTCAACAGATCAGCACAGTCATAAAACACCCGCACCTATTCCCCGTATTCCTTACCGAAGCAAAACCTACATTAAACCAAAAACTCCAGATACCCAAAACCCAGCTAACAAAAGACTCATAACATGCCTTCCAACACTCTCCAAATTATAACTGCCACAATCACACAGAAAATTGAAGCACATCTCACCCATCATAACATACTTACAGAAGAACAAAAGGGATGTAAAAAGAACAGCAAAGGATGCAAAGAACAGTTAATAATAGACAGTATCATCATGAAGCAAACAGAAGAACAGAAAAGAAACCTCCACACATGCTACATAGACTATAAAAAGGTTTTCAACTCCATCCCACACAGTTAGCTGAAAAAAGTACTGAAAATATACAAAATACATACTCAATCACCTCCTGTACATGGATGACATCAAAATCTATGCTTCAACTTCAACACAGATAAATGGCCTCCTGCGAATCAGTGAAGAACTGATGACAGACATGAAAATGGAATTTAGGATAGGAAAATGCAAGATGCTACACATAGAAAGAGGAAAATGGAAAGAAGAACCAACATCAGAAACACTAAATAATGAAATATTAGATAACATGGAAGAAAATGAAACATACAAATACTTAGGATTCCAACAAAACACAAAAATCAATTACTCCACAGTAAAAACTCAACTAAGAATGCAATATAAAACTCACCTATCACAAATCCTAAGATCTAAACTCAACTCGAAAAACATTTTCAAAGCCATCAACACCTATACAATACCCATCCTCACATACTCATTTGGAATCATACACTGGTTACACACTGAACTTGAAGAAATAAACAGACTCAATTGCACCAAACTCACAAAACGCTGCATGCGCCATCCCAACTCATGCATTGAAAGAATAACAATCAGCAGGAAAGAAGGAGGAAGAGTCTGCTGGACATTAACAGAATTCATGCTAAACAGATAAAATCACTCAGAGAATTCTTCCACATCAAAACACCCCCATTCATAAAACCATAGTAACAGCAGATAAAAATTACACCCCACTCAACCTAGCACTACAAAACGAAGACCAAACACGACCACTCGCAGAGAAAAAAGAAAAATGGGCACAAAAAGCACTCCATGGGAAGCACTACAACATAATACAGAACCCACAAATAAACAAAGAACAATTGTACGAATGGCTCAGGAAGGGTGAGCTATTTCCAGAACCAGAAGGATTCCTAATAGCTATACAGGATCACGTTATAGCAACCAAGAACTACCAAAAATACATCATGGCAGGAAATGCCATCAATTCCAAGAAACAATAGACCACATAACAGAAGGCTGTAAAATTCTGGTAGGAATGGACTATACAGACAGACACAATACAGCTGAAAAAATAATTCACCAACAACTGGCCATCAAATTCAATCTTATCAAACTACCTACACAATACTATACATATTCATCCGAAACAATCTTGGAAAATGCAGATCATAAAATATAGTGGGAAAGAACAATTCATACAGACAAGACAATACCTTGTAACTGACCAGGCATAACGTTCATAGACAAAAAAGAAAAACACACATACCTCATTGACAGCAATACGAAATAACAAAAATGTTGTTGGAAAGGAAGAAGAAAAGAGAGACAAATATACACCACTGGCCATGGAAGTCAAAGACCTATGGCAACAGGAAAAGGTCACAATTATTCCATCAGTCACATTAGTCACTGGCATCACATCAAAAAAATATATACAGAAAACCTCCAGAAACTGGGCCTACCAGAATACATCCACACCAACATACAGAAAGCAGTCATAATTAAAACATGCTCAATCGTCAGGAAATTCCTGAATCAATAAAAGACAGCATGACTTGGCAAAACCTGTCATGTCCATCTAGAAAAACTGCCATGAGCGAGAAAGAGATAAATAATAATAGTAATAATAATTTCCTCTTCTTCTTGATCGTTGCTTTAAATGTTCTTGGGCTGATATTTAGGATTAAAAACTCAGACAGAGATATGGACCTATTAGAAATTAACAATTTAATTCAAGTTTTATTGCAAACAGAGTGCTGATTTGTCCAGCCAGATAATATGCTAGACTTGGTTCTCACAGACACATCTCTAAGCCTTAGTGGAGTGCTAAGCCCTGAGTGACCAGATACAAAAGAGGACAGGGCTCCTGCAGTTTTAACGGTTGTTAAGAAGAGGGAATTTCACCAGGTGCTGCATGCATACAAATGACACCTGCTGAAATTCCCTTTCCTATGCAACTATTAAAATACAGGAGCCCTGTCCTCCTTTTAATATGGTCACCCTAACAAAGCCACCTCCATTCCACCCTCAGAATACCCTGTTCTGGGGCCAACCACTGGTAGAGCTTCCTGTCGGCATAACTAGGGCCTCCTAGGTAGATGCCTCCACCCCCGGTGGAGTTTCCTTCCATCGGGCGAGCGCCCTCCAGACAATGTTCTGAGGGTAAGGATTCTACTGCAGTCATCACAATAGTCAATGGTCATTACAGAAATGCATCATGTGTAGAAAATATTCCCAGAAGAACGTACACAATCCAAGAGCACTTTACATTGTTAAACACTGACGTAGATACTGAAAAGGTAAATTAGTGGGTTCCTGTTTTCTTGATGCTTCACATGTCAAATTGAATCACGGGCTTTAAACTAAGGAGCTAATTCTTTTACCTTTTTAGTCATCTGATACAGTGTTCAGCTTCGGTGCTGCAATTTCCATATTTGTATGTAATTGGGAAGCCTTTGCCAGTTTCTTCACACAACTCACGATCAAGGTCTGGTTGCTATGTAACTTGGAGTATTTCACATCATTAATATCCTGTCCTTGTATCATTTTAACCTTCTAGTTTGAACTACTCATGATCAAAAATTTAAAGTACCACTATAATATATTAGTGAATATTGTACAGAAATTCCATTGCTATTTGTTTATGGAAGAATTTTTCTATAATATGCCAACTTATTCTAAAACAGCAGTGCCATAAAATAGTGTCAATGAAATGTGTTGCAGTTATAGTTAGACTAATATTATTTTTATCATGTGGATAGTCATTTACAATCATTGCTGAATTATCTGGAATTCTATAATTTGTGTAAAATTCTAAAAAAAATGAGATGTACATAGCTTTGGAACAATGCTTTCAAAACATATCATGATAGCCATTTAGAAATAGAAAAATCAAGAGATTTTGCCATACAGCTGCTTAAGGTGCATTCTTATGCATGTTTGGACAGAAAAAAGTTCTACAATTGCCAGCCTTGCCCAGACAGCAGTCCTGTGAATGCTAGGAGTTGGAGGACTTTGTTTGTTTAAACATGCGCCCTTAATCCACTATAGGTGTGGAGGGGAGGAGGGTTGGAAGACATATTGCTTGAATTATAGCCTAATCATGATGTATCATGCCTATTAGTATCTCAGCAAATTTCAAACATTTTCCCCCATTCTCTGAATGTTGTCTCACATAAGAAATGGAACCCAAAGAAAAATTCAGCTGATAGAAACTAGCTTGGTCATATGGACATCCTTAGGGTCATATGGAGAGTCTTCTCTCCTTAACCTTCCATCTCAGAAGTTACTTGATATATTGGATTAGATGGGTGTTAAAACTTCTCCAGGACTGAATTTGATAAAATTTGCTCAAAGAAACAGGTATAACCAAAACAACTGCAACTTTAAAACCTAGGCCATGTTTCATTCGACAATTGATGGATGTGCCCAAGAAGTATTGAATTGTCCATATAAGATGTGCTCTCTGCAGAACTGATAAAGGCACAATATACGTTAAACCAAACCTGAAGGTTATATCTAGACACTACTGCAGTCAGACACAAAACTTTTATTATCTTTTATTGGGGACAAGGAAGGAAGCAGATACTCCATTGAAGAAGCTGTCCTTGTCAGTTCCAAGCTGGCCAACGCAGATATTTAGTGGAACACAGAACAGCAAGCTGAACTCAATGGACTATGTGAACAAAGGAAGGAAACAGAGTACTGTGCATTTTTAGACTGTAGGAAGGAAATTAATTAAGTCCTTGCACTGGCCAAAAGAAGATTTGGATAAGCAGAAAAATAAATTACTCCTTCAAACACTGATAGAATTACAGGAATAGCCAGAGTCAAACCTCAGGGAATACACTGCAAAGGCAATCAAGCTTAAATCCTGGAGAAAACACTGAAAACGAGGAATGAATTGTTGGGGGGGGGAGGGAGGGAGAAGAGAATTGAATACAAGCATATAGTTTGATGTTCAGGCTGGCTGGCCCATGTTGTCCCTGTATATGGCTGACACAAAATGATTTTGAGGAGTGGCAGGGACACATAGCCACTGTTCTAGTAGTTTTTGGTTATGCAAGAATCTTTCAAAAGGGGGTGAGGGAAGCTGCACAGCAGTTTGTGGTTGCAATTTGCATGCAGAGTTTGCACCACACCACTACAACACACCTCTGCATTTTCCTTCTGTGTGTGCTTTGATATTTAGTGTCACATTCCATAACAGTTAGAAGCCTAGACCAGTGGTTCTCAACAAAAGTCCCAGGAGGGCACACCATACTTCTTAGGAGCCACATGGCAAAAACGGAACATTAGGGGACCACAGTAAGTTTATGAGGGGGCCACCCAAACTAAACTGGCAGATGTCCTTCTTCCCCACCAAGAAGCAGCCACTCACTCAGGAGTTGTGCGGTGCCTGCGCATCCAACAAGGCATCACAGGATCTCTCGCGATACGTTGTTGGACTTGCGATAGGAAAAGTAAGCAGGCAGGGTCAGCAGGGTTGGGAGAAAGCAAAGTTGTATTTTATCATTTTCCCCACTTCTTATCTTGTTGAATCTGGCTTTAGTCAGGTGGTACACTGACTATCAAAAGCTCGTAACTGCCTTGATATTGTGAAGAGAGCTGATCTTTGTCGCTAACAATGCTGCAGCCAGATATATTGAGAAACTTGCAAGTTTGCATCAGCCACAAAGACCACACTGAATAAAATGCCAATTATCTGAATATTTATTGTGAGCAGGCTTTATGCTGCAACTATACATTTTATGTCTTTAAGAATTTTCTTTGTTACTTAGAAATAAAGTATCAATTATTAGGGGTGTGCACGGACCCCCCGGATCGGATCGGGACCCGGATCGGGACCTCCAATTTTGTCCCGGACCGGTTCGGACAAAATCGGAGGCCCCCCGGACCGGATCGAGTCCGATCCCGATCCAAAAATCGGAAATTTTTGGATCGGCCGCCATTTTTTTCCCCATAGACTTGCATTGCAATGCAAGTCTATGAGGAAAAAATGGCGGCGGGTGGGTAAGGGGGGGCCTAACTCCCTCCCCCCCCCGGGGCCGTCCGCTGTGGACGGCCCCGGCAGGTAAACCCCCTCCCCCGCGCTCCCTACCCCCCCTGGGGCCGCCTGCTTCCATCCGCTGGCGCCCGCGGGCGCCAGCGGATAGAAGCGGACGGCTCCGGGGGGGGGGTAAGCCCCCTTCCCCGCCACTTACCTTCTCGGCACGTCCGGCGCCGGCGGCTACTACCAGCGGGCTCCGCGGCCTACTCTCGAGTAGCGCGCCGGGTGATGACATCACCCGGCGCGCCACCCTGGAGCAGGCCGCGGAGCCTGCTGGTAGTAGTAGGCGCCGGCGCCGGACGGGAGCCGCCGGGCCGGGCAGGTAAGGGCCCCCCTCCCCCCTCCCCCCTCCGCGTGCCCCCTCCTCCCCTCCACGCACCCCCTCCTTACCTTTCCGGCCCGGCGGCTCCCGTCCGGCGCCGGCGCCTACTACTTCCAGCAGGCTCCGCGGCCTGCTCTAGAGTAGTGCGCCGGGTGATGACATCACCCGGCGCGCCATCCTAGAGCAGGCCGCGGAGCCTGCTGGGAATAGTAGGCGCCGGCGCCGGACGGGAGCCGCCGGGCCGGAAAGGTAAGGGCCCCCCTCCCCCCTCCGCGCGCCCCCTCCTCCCCTCCACGCACCCCCTCCTTACCTTTCCGGCCCGGCGGCTCCCGTCCGGCGCCGGCGCCTACTACTTCCAGCAGGCTCCGCGGCCTGCTCTAGAGTAGTGCGCCGGGTGATGACATCACCCGGCGCGCCATCCTAGAGCAGGCCGCGGAGCCTGCTGGGAATAGTAGGCGCCGGCGCCGGACGGGAGCCGCCGGGCCGGAAAGGTAAGGGCCCCCCTCCCCCCTCCGCGCGCCCCCTCCTCCCCTCCACGCACCCCCTCCTTACCTTTCCGGCCCGGCGGCTCCCGTCCGGCGCCGGCGCCTACTACTTCCAGCAGGCTCCGCGGCCTGCTCTAGAGTAGCGCGCCGGGTGATGACATCACCCGGCGCGCCATCCTAGAGCAGGCCGCGGAGCCTGCTGGGAATAGTAGGCGCCGGCGCCGGACGGGAGCCGCCGGGCCGGAAAGGTAAGGGCCCCCCTCCCCCCTCCGCGCGCCCCCTCCTCCCCTCCACG
This sequence comes from Anniella stebbinsi, assembly GCA_029215795.1. Taxonomy (NCBI): domain Eukaryota; kingdom Metazoa; phylum Chordata; class Lepidosauria; order Squamata; family Anniellidae; genus Anniella; species Anniella stebbinsi. The sequence continues at coordinate 197,503,113 of JARDYH010000003.1, forward strand.
CACCCCCTCCTTACCTTTCCGGCCCGGCGGCTCCCGTCCGGCGCCGGCGCCTACTACTTCCAGCAGGCTCCGCGGCCTGCTCTAGAGTAGCGCGCCGGGTGATGACATCACCCGGCGCGCCATCCTAGAGCAGGCCGCGGAGCCTGCTGGGAATAGTAGGCGCCGGCGCCGGACGGGAGCCGCCGGGCCGGAAAGGTAAGGGCCCCCCTCCCCCCTCCGCGCGCCCCCTCCTCCCCTCCACGCACCCCCTCCTTACCTTTCCGGCCCGGCGGCTCCCGTCCGGCGCCGGCGCCTACTACTACCAGCAGGCTCCGCGGCCTGCTCTAGAGTAGCGCGCCGGGTGATGACATCACCCGGCGCGCCACCCTAGAGCAGGCCGCGGAGCCTGCTGGGAATAGTAGGCGCCGGCGCCGGACGGGAGCCGCCGGGCCGGAAAGGTAAGGGCCCCCCTCCCCCCTCCCCCCTCCGCGCGCCCCCTCCTCCCCTCCACGCACCCCCTCCTTACCTTCCCGGCCCGGTGGCTCCCGTCCGGCGCCGGCGCCTACTACTACCAGCAGGCTCCGCGGCCTGCTCTAGAGTAGCGCGCCGGGTGATGACATCACCCGGCGCGCCACCCTAGAGCAGGCCGCGGAGCCTGCTAGTAGTAGTAGGCGCCGGCGCCGGACGGGAGCCACCGGGCCGAGAAGGTAAGTGCCCCCCTCCTCCCCCCCCCCGCTGTCCACTTTCATCGGCGGGCGCCCGCTGGCGCCCGCCAATGGAAGCGGCGGTGGGCGCCAGTGGGCGCCCGCCGATCCGCCGATCCGGTTCGGAGCTTTTTCGGACCGGTTCGGATTGGATCGGCCGATCCAGCTGCGGGATCGGAAATCGGATAATTTATCCGATTTCCCACTGGACCGGACTCGGATCGTGGATCGGGTCCGATCCAGTGCACATCCCTATCAATTATTACAATAAACAGTACAGATGGTAAAGTATCTTTCCCCCCACAAGTAACAGTGGCTTTGAGGGGGGCACAGTAGTGAATGAGGCTCAAAATGGGGCCATGAGCAAAAAGACAGCGTGGTAGAATATGCTGGAAACTGAACTGCACTAATGCAGAAGAGTGTTGCATTCAAGAAGCATGATGAACAAAACTTTGCTTGGAGTGAGGGATAAAAAAACCCACATATCTAGCAACAAGAGAAAAAACATAAATACATAAACACAGCACAGTTGTCTTAAGAATATCATATTGGACATTTTATGGCATCATTTCATAACATTGACAACTTCACATGACTTGTCCTGGAATGATTTCCTTCATCTTGGAAACATTGGTTTAGAACTGTCGTCCCCACCCAGCTGACCTATAGATGTTTTGGACTACAATTCCCAGCATGCCTGACCATAGGGAGGCACCAGGTTGAGAAACTAAGCTCTAGAAAGTAGCACTGAGCCTGTGGGGTGTGTCTTTAGAAGTGGGAAGAGAAAAGGGTATGCATGATTAAGCTTTAGGGTTCTAGAGTCGCTTTACTTTTCAGCCACTTTTTACATCAGCTAACAATACAATATTTGCATGACTTGAATTCTCAACTGCAGCAAAGTTGTTTTGGAATTGCATATTTTTCCTGGAACTGCACATTTTGTGTATGGTTCACATTTTTTTAAAGTCCTGATAGCATCTAAGAACAGATTTATCATTACTGGTAGATCTGGTGCCTGAGAAGTAACGAAGCCTGGCCTCTGAGAAATTTGTATATCCTCTGTTGTTTTTCCTTCCATCCCTATAACTGTCCTTGGGCCAATGGCCTTTACAGGGGAGCGGAGAAAAAAGGTATAGTTAATACGGTGACATTGGTGGGAGAAGTGTCCTGGTCAGCTTTCAGTCCAGTCCCAGGTGTACTCTGCAGGCAACACAGAATAGATTCAGGTACCTACACAACAGATTTATTACTACAATACATGAGAAAACATGAACGTCTAAGAAGATGTGTAGGATGCTGCCTCAGCTTCAAGGCCTGCATTAAGAGAGACAGTGAGGGGTGGGGAAAGGCTCCAGTTGGGTCTCCTGCAGGAGCTACAAATGGCAGGTTCACTTAAAGCTATACACACCACAACAAACCCCTCCAACCCTTAATTAATTTCACTGCTACTGTAGTAATTTCTGATACAATTTTACAGCCTCATCTGCATTATCCTAAAACAACACCAACACACCAGAATACAGGACAGCAACAACCACAACTACAACCACAACAGCTACAGAGTTGTTATGCACTACTGTACCCCCTACCCTCTCCCTCTGCAAAATGGGAATACTATCACTGGCCAAGTTTGCAGAACTGATACAATCTACCCTTTCTCAGCCACAGCCCTGCATCCTGCAATGTGTATAATAATGAACTTTATCTGTATCCATTGTCAGGGTAATTTTTTAAAATGTTTATAAACTCTGAAAAAAATATTAACAAGACTTAAGTCAGAAAGACCATGAACTCCTGTCTTTCCTCCTAACCTTTGTTTTTTTGTCACACACACTACTGCCTAATCTCAGCTACACTAAACTCCTGGATTTCTAAAATATTTTTTGTGAGACTACAATTACTTCGTAACAGGGAAGTTCCCCCAAAGGCTTACAAAATGACCAGGAAGTTCTTGCTCCAGACTGTGGATATGTTAACCATTTCTAAGGTTTCTTTCATTGGCTAAAAACACTGGAAGGTGGGACCAGAATAATTTCTCAAAACAAATGGGCAGAATAGTAGTGGCTGCACATTTTGCCACATATCTAAGGTTCCACAAGGGCTAGAGACTTGCTTCCTTTTTTAAATGAAAGCTGAGAATCTGGAGGTTATGGCTCAACCAGGCATGTGTGTGTGATGGTGGTGGGTGGTGGTGGTAACTGCACCCCCTTGCCCCTTCCTGTAGATGCACATGAATTTAAGTAGCCTAAAGAAAACTGTTATGGATTTACTACACCCTGGAGCTGCAGATCGTTACCACACACGTGATTTTAAGCACACCCACTTCTTCAGAGCTGGACTCGCATGATGTCGTCCCCGTTGAGCTGTTCTCTCGCCCTGAGGTCACAGTTTTTAGTTTCTGTTTCGATTTATCCCTGAATGGGCAAAGTCCGATAACACTAATATTCAACAGGCAAAGCTGAGGTACTGCAGCAATACTGAGCACGTGTAAATCAAAACTCTAGACTTGCACAGGAAACAGAGGGGGAACCCGCAGAAGCAAACCCGGGGGGGGGGAATGTAGGTGTGATAAAGGCCACAGTATCACCGCGTCATCTGCCACGATCTTGGTCTTGCTGAACTTGCCAATATGGCCTCACGTCCAGCACTTTACTTCCCCTTCCACCCATTGTCAATGTCAATATTTATAGTGAGGGAAGTACAGCAAGCATCTCACTGATCCAGGGCTGTGTGCAACATGGTAGCATCCTCCACCCTGCCCAACTTTTCCCAAATGTGTACACATCACTGAACAGTAAAGGAAATTTAAGATCAGTGTAGGCTTTTAGCAGCTTGAGCCTGAAGAACAGTGACATTATTTCCTGCCCTCTTCCCCTCAGCTGTAGCAGAAGATGTTCCTTGAGTTATCAGAATAAATGTAGCAATCTGAAAAAGAAGCCTGATTTCATGCTCTCTCTCTCTCTCTCTCTCTCTCTAACACACACACACACACACACACACACACAGAGCTCTTTGGATATTTGTGTCTGTGATGGCAAAGTGAGTGGCCTGTGCTGTCACAATTGTAACACTAGCCACTGCCTGATAAGTGGGATGGCTGTTCAGTTCCGCTGACTGTCAGTTGCAATTCCACTGTAAAAGGTTACTACAGATTGTTAGGCACATAGATTTGTGTCAGTTTCATGGCTCTATCATGGTGAAAATGCCTTTATGATACCACAAAAGTGCATCAAACCCAGATCTTCTGTGGCATTAAGTACTGTGCCGGAAACAGCAGTGATGTTCCAACCATAGCAGTACCACTCTCCATTGCTATGCCCACAGGGAATCCTTAATAGATTCGTAATACCTGTTCAACCTCACAGGTTGTGATGTTTTCATGCCTAACATTTTACTTTTCCATCACAGTGGCTCACAAGACTGGATCGATTCCATTTTTTCCAAGGCATATAAAGCGCACTGTGGGGTTATGAATGCATTGCCTTTGGCATTTTAAAATCATATTGCTACATAAATAATATGGGTCCAAGAGTAACAACTTCCCATAAAATATATGGCATTGGTCCATGTTCAGTATAGCATATTAAATTTATATTTTTTTAAAAAAATGATGGCATCATCAGAATTCTTATATTCGTATATTTCACTTGTGATAATAGCTTTCTGCATAAGTTCTTCTATTTAAAGAATTTAGTGCTGGTGAGAATCATTGGGGGGGGGAATAATGCCAAGTTCTAACAAATGAAAGTGTAAGAAAAGTTATGGCCATAATAATTGTTCTTTGGCAAATACCTATGGTACGAAAATATCTTTGGATTAGCATATTGCATAATGTAATATAATGGTAACCTACCAGGCTTATGACGTAGGGAACTGGACACACTCACCATTGATGGGATTCAACTTTTCTAGTCACTGTGCACATTATCTAGGCAAAGCTGAACACTTTAATCCTGCAGTCCTTTACTTTCTTATTGACCTGAATGGAACTTATTTCTAAGTAGATATATATAGGATTGTACTGTAAAGCTGCAATTTAAACACACTTACAAGGAAGTTAAATTGAAACCATTGGGGTTTACTTCTGAGTAATTATGCATAGGATCACAATATAAGTCAATGATTTCAATAGGACAGAATTAAGCACATGCTACATTTTCTCAATTACGAATGTAGGTACTAAAAGTGATTAATTTTGGTTGGCTAGATCAATAAATTTAGGGTATGTTCATTTTAAAATGTTTTAATGTTATTGACATTGTTTTTAATATGTTGTAAGCAGATTTAGACACAATTCAGTGGAAAAGCATCATGCAAATGAAGAAATCGTGATTTTTACCCCTGGACTGGAGTATGCAAGATTCATGATGGTCGATACATAGTCACTGCTAGCCTTCGGTGAAAAAGACTTAAAATTTTTGCATCAAAATTTGCCTTTTCCTAATTCTAAAATGTACCCTGTTCCAAATTCCAAAAATCTAACGAGGGAGAGGCTTTTTTGTTTTTCTTTGTTTATGTCTTGAGACTATTTTAAGATTACTAGTGCACTGCAAATCCCATGTTACAACGGGGCAAGTAGTCTGGGGATGATTGGATAAAAATATGTTCGTTCATTTCCCTTGTGACTGGAAACTTTACTTTGAAAAATATATGTTCTACAAATATACTGGCAAACATGAAACTAAGAAAAGATACTCTTTTCAAAAAGATAATTGATCATTTCTTGAAATTTGAGATCGAAAACACGTAATGTAAGATTTTTCTCTCCCTTCTCCCTCTGGTGTTCTTTCAATTCTTTCTCCTCAGCTTTTCTTCCTCCTGCTCTATCACCAACTGACTTTTTGTCAGCCCCTTTCCCAACATTCTGTGCCTGTCCTTTCATTGCCCAGCACTCTAAGACCTCACAGGAGTAAGCATTATTACATGTGAATACACACACTGTGTCATATGCACAGGGTGGAACATATGCATTAATCTCCCCTTTGCCTCATTCCTCTCCCTTCTCCTTTCCCAAGTTATCCAAAGCTTATTCTTTGAACCTTTTCAAGGTTTTAAAATTTTCTGCACATCAACACTGCTCAAGCTTCAGTTTAAAACAAAAACGAGCAAAAATGGCCTGGTACATCTCTAGTATTAAATCTTCCACTACTGTATTCTTATATAAGGTTTTTGTAAACTACCCAGAGAGCTTTGGCTATTGAGAAGTACATAAATAAATAATATATTAAATATTCTTAAATAAATATTTCCCTAACTTTAAACATACTTTGTCTTGTTAAGAGACTCCTGGTCTGTACATGCAGCACAATGAGGTGATAGAATCCATATACAGCAGAGTGGACTGTACCACTTCAATCTATGAGTGAGAGTGCTTTTTTTAATGTTTCCTCATGTAAAATATTCCCTGCAGATAAAATATTAGCACATTATGAAGAAAAGTTCTGCCCCTTTCTGCTCCATGCTCTGTTAGTTTCTTCTTGTAGCAAGTTTAGATTTTGTTTTAAAGGGAGCATTAAAAATTATGATCTTACACTTACAGTTTAAGTGGTGCATTTCACTCCATCATGTCAGGATATTAGCTCTTTAATACCACGTCATTCTGGTGCAAGTCTAAACCAGGCCTCAGACCATTCAGTTTCATATTTAAAAGAGTTAACAATTGGTTGTCTAAAGAACTCTGGGCTAGAAATAGTGCGGACTCTTCAAAAGCTCAGGTACAGTTTACCCATGATGCAGTTTAATAGAGCAAATACTTAAGCATGCTTACAACCATTGATTTCTGTTGGCTTACATCTGTGTAAGTCTATCTTGGATGGCCCTTTATCCTATTCTCATCTCAACTGAATGACATGACCATATAAATGCGACAACTATAGACTTTATTAATCCTTGTTTCAGCACAGTACCATTCACACCAGTAGTTGCAGGAACAGACTTACTTCTTGGGGATTGCAGTAAGTGACTGCAGGATAAGGCAAAAAAGCCTCTAAACAATACAGGTAAGTGGCTGCAGAACCAGGATGAAAGCTCCTGGAGTGAGATAAGTATCTGTAGGGCCAGGCTGGATGCTCACAGGGCAATATGGATAATCTGTAGGACCAAGATAAATGCTCATGGAGAAAGCTAAGTAGCTGCAGGATCAAGCTGGATACCTATGGGTAAGTATCATGTGGACAAGATCAGGATGAAGGGCCAAGGTGCAAATAAGTAGCTGTAGGTCTAGGATAAATACCTATACAGCAATAAAGTTAAGTAGCTGCAGGATCAGATACCAACATAATGATGCTAGACATAGATAAATAGTTGTAGAGGCAGGAGGATCTGTTACTAAGTTTGCTATGGAAGTGAGCAAGTATTTTCTTGTCCATTCTTGTGTTTTCCTGACTGTTGGAAGGTCTCTCCTATCTTTCCTAGTAGCAACTCCTCTGCCTCAGCTCTTTGGAATTCTAAAGAAGCAACTGCTTGTCCCTCCCTTCCTACTACCCCCTTTCTGTTCTGTTCTTTGTTCTTTTTTGTTGCTCTTTCCAGCCACTCCTCCTGAGTTTCTTTGCTCAAGCCCTGTTTGTCTTCTCTCTTCCCTCTGCCATCTTGATGATGGCGCATTTGAATCATGAGCTGCCAAACCCCTATGTTCGTGCTCCTTCGTGTTACCCCCACGTGAAGGAGCAAGTGTGGGGAGGAGGGGAGAGCTGCAGCCATCCACTGAGAATAAGGTAAGGTCAGAGGGGGACCAGGGAGGGATGCACTGAGGCCCAGCAGTGTAGGGAGGAGGAGAAAGCTGCAGCCATCCACGGAGATTAAAGTAAAGATTTCCCCTCATTAAGATGTGCCCTGAGTTTCCAACATCCAGGCTTTTAGCCTGTGCTTCTGCCCTGCCTCCTACTTCCTTACTGGAGTTAGTGCTAGGAGCATTCTGTCAGAAAGCACCCTAAGTGTCTAGGGTCCCCTCTACAAGGATTCGCTTTTGTGCCCGGTTAGGCGATTATGCGCATAATTGCTGAAGCGCATTTACGCCTAATACCTCTGCACGAGAGGCGTTGAGAGGCGGCGAAGCGCATTAACGGATGACCAAAATGCGCTTTACAAGTAGTTAATGCGCATAAGCGCTTGTTCACATAGTCAAAATGTGCTTTAACGGCCGGAGCAAAATAAAACTCGCTGTTTAACGCGCATTCGATAATGCGCATAATCGGAGAAATAACGCGCCTCTATGCCCGACTTGCGCTCCGTTCTTGTAGAGGTAAAATTTTTAAAGCGTCTTGAAAGAGCTTTAAACCTCTCTTGTAGAGGCAGCCTGGGATGTTATAGCACTTAAAGAACAGAACTTCAGTTTGTCCCTACAGAAATATCTAATCAGTTCTTGTTTGTAATGGAAACAAGTCTCATTAGTCTTAGCATTTTCAATTTTGTTTCTACTTAATTTTACACTTCATATTTTTTGGAGGGTGTTAAAAACGCCTCAAGCCCTTGAGATGTTGTGGGATAAAAATCTACCTTAGAAAGCAATAATTTGTACACATGCCTGACTCAAACTGAGTTTCAAAGAACTGCCAATAAACATCACAAGATGAAAAGCCATTATCAATAACTTCTGTAGCACTTTTTAATGTACAAAATATTTTCCAACTGTTATCTCTAGATCCCTCCAATTTAGACTCAAAGGAGGCAGTGATTTACCCAAGGTCACTCTAGTAAACTCTATCATTGAAGGCGTTTTTAGGAAACCCAGGTTGTTCACGTCCAAGTCTCTGCCTCACGCTGCCCCTCCTTTTGCTTTTACTCCATCTAGGAAAAACAAATCTCCCGGCCTCAGCATCATCAATTAATCTCACTGCCTCCTGCAGGATAGTCCCCGCATCCCTTTAATGCCAGAGAGTTCTTTCAAGAGCATCACCCCAACTCTGGCATCCCTTAAATCAAACAAGTACCCAAAACGGAGACCATTTCCGCAGTTTTCTTATTCGTCGTCTCCACAGAGCTTCTTCAACTCCAACCTTTGAGCACCACTACAAACCTCATTAGAAGCGTGGAAAGCATTAGGAGAAAAAGATAGGTATATCTGGATGGAGAACACGCGCTCCACTGGTACTGACCGCGGACTAGAGGGGAGCACCCCAAGGGCCATCACAATGCTCTGTAGCATCAGCTGCTGGCGATCGCGAATACGCTGAATCAGCACGTGCAAGCTCTGGGGGCGGGGAATCCACATGAAGAATGCCCTTAAAATAAACAGTGTCTGGCTGGACCTCCACGATTAGCCTGTCTTTTGCCTAGTCAGATACAGCCCAACCCTATGCATTTTTTTTTTACCCCGGAGCAAGCCGCCACTGTGCTCAGATGAGAATGCATAGGATTGTGCAGCCTGGCAGGAGGAAAAGCATTACGACGCTTGGCCCACCCCACCCCAATGCATGTTTATTCGGAAGTGCGTGCCTCTGAATTAAATCGGGCTCACTTCCAGCGTCAGCGTGCACCGGAGATTACAGCCCCAAAGCCCCCTTTCTGCACTTGCCAGGACCGGGCATTAAGGAGCAAAGCTAAACAAAACCGGGCATTAAGGAGCAAAGCTAAACAAAACAACAACCATCCAAAAGCAGCGACATCCGGGTGCTGCTGGAGGCCTTTAAGCGCGCATGCTCCGCGGGTTCGCTTCTGCTTTGCCACCACCACCAGCAGCAGTTTAAGGAGGCAACAGCGGCAGCTGCCACAGTGGTGGTGGGGAAGGAAGAAGACGGCGTCGCCGCCGCTGCTGCCGCCGCTTTCTCACGGCGGGGGCTGCGTTTCCGTGTTGTTAGGCGAAGAGGGAATAGGCAGGGCATGCAGGAGGCAACGGAAGCCGGCGCAGCTTCGCAAGAGGATGGTTGTGGGGGCGTGTGACAGCCGACGGCACCACCACCGTGAAGCGCCGCTGGTGACACTCCCGGGGCAAGAGTCGTACTGAGGGGGGAGCGCTGCTGGCGAGAGGAGGCCGGCAGCGGCAGCCCGCGGGGGAGTTGTAGCGGCGTCTGAGGCAGAGAGAGCGCGACAGAAGACTGAGGAGAGGAGCGGGGGACACATGGTTGGATGACAGCCGCGGCCGTTGCTGCTCCCACTATGCGAGACTGGCAGGAGAGGAAAGGGGTGGGAAGAAGCTGAGCCTGTCGTCGCGGCCACTTCTCGTTTCGCAGCCGCACGAGCGGAGGGGGAGGAGGAGAGCCAACGAAACAGACACGGACTCGGCTCGCTCGATAGACGCGCAGCAGCCGCAAGTCGAGGAGGCGGAAGGCCTGAGCCCGAGGCGAAGAGGGCCCAGGGTTAGGGCTTGGACGGAGAGGCGCAGTGAGGCAAGGAAGGGGAAGCCTGCCAGAGGTGGCTTGAGAGGCCTTCCAGGAGTCTAGAGGCAAGGGAGGGCGCTGCTACTGCTGCCGGTGGCCGTAGTACTCCTGGCGGGGAATTGAGAGAGGAAAGCTGCCGTTTCCCGGCTTGGCTTGCCTGTGACTGTGCACGTCTAGAGCAGCAGCAGGAGGAGGAAGCGCTGCTGCGTTAATCTCGCACTATATTTATTTACTCCGTGCCTCCTTCCTCTCCCTTCCTGTTGTGGCTCTTTCCTCTTCCTTGATCAGGTCCACTCCCTCCCGTACCTGAGAAGAGTGGCTGCTTGCTGCCCCTGTGATTTGTGTCTGGCTTTGGAAGCCTCTTTCGGCCCTCGCTGCTCCGGTCCCAATCTGTGTACGGGATTGGGATGAGGGTTGAATGAAGGGGAAGGAGAGGGAAAGAGAAAGAGAGACGCTTCTTCTTGGCATCTCTCCCCGTTGGGACCCGATATTCTACCCGCCTGCTTCTTTCCTCCCTCGGTTCTCCCCTGCTGTGGTTTGTATGAGGTGTGTGTGATAAGGCGTGAGTAGGAGCCACGGCAAGAGTGGGGTGGAGAGGGGGAGGAGGGAGAGGAGGCGGCGGCGGCGGCGGGGGGAGAAGAACAGGGTGCGCCGCCGAAGAGACCATGAGGAAATTCAGGAAGGTGTTGGACGGCCTGACAGCGGGCACGTCGTCGTCGTCCTCTTCGGCTTCCTCCTCCACGCAACAGCAGCAGGCTGCAACCCGGGAGAACGACATCCAGGAGACCCTACAGTCCGAGCACTTCCAGCTCTGCAAGGTGAATGCTGCAGCCGTTAACAGCCGGTTGGGAAAAAGTGGGGGTGGGGAAAGAGAGTGGAGGATGATGTAGCCATGATGGGTTCTGCAGGCTCTGGACTCCTATGCTTCTAAAGCTGTCAATTTACATTAAAAAAAAAAAAAATGGGGGAGGCGAGGGAGGGGGGAGCGACGACGTTGATGACGCTATGATGGACTCCAGGCTTTTATTTAGAAGCATCTTTCTCCTCCAATGACAATTTACCCTATCTGCATTTTAGGCTGTTCCTAAAATGCACACGTATATATTGCTTCGTTCCGGGAGCGGCAGTGGAGGAGGGGAGCCTGTAATAAGTGCATAGATGATGAACACCACTAAAACATCTTTCTGATGGGATAAGGCCACAGTGTAGAAAATTCTCTGCATTATTGACAGCACGAGCTTTGTATAGGCATTTTAACAGGCTTTTGCAAATTCAGTTTACCAAGCAGACACTGTCAATAGATCTTTAAATAATGCTTAGGATGGGGGTGCAAGAGTTGTTTATTAGTAACAGTAAAAATAGCATTTCTGCTTAGATAAATGCAGTTGAAGTCTAAATTCCAAAATGATGATGCAGCAGATTAATTCACCAGCTGTGGCAAATTGAAATGCAAAATGATGAGGATGTTAATGTTCATGTCTACCTTTACAACACCTGTGGCCTAAGCAGCTGAAGCTTGCCTTGCTTGTGGATTGAATACTTTTCCTAAATAATGGTGTGAGTTGATCTTGAAGATAAAAAAGCATTTTTGTTTGACTAGCACTACCTATGTTGTCTCCCCCCCCAACCTCACAACAGTTAGAATAATTGAAGGTTCAGGTATGACAGTTGTATTTCATTGAAACAAGTCTGCATTTGATGTTTTTCTTTAGAAAATTTCAATGCCAAAAAATGCTTAGTTGAGACACATTTATTTCTGTACTTGTAAGGGGATGGGGGACATGAGTTGCCATTGCGATTCATAGTTGCAGAAGTATGTGTAAAAGGTGTTGTGTGTTTTTTTAAAGCTACCCTGGTGTAGCAGGTTTATGTCATTCAAGGCCTGCTTCTGAGAAATTGTGATAGCTCTCTGAAGACCCATTTTAATAATTGGTGGTCATTTAATTTACAGGACTGGTTGCATCATCACTTTTCCCAGGGACTGTCTCAGATCTTAATTCAGATGTCCTAACCGCAGCTATTTATGGAAAAAGTTACAGATTAGGCTAGGAATACAATAAAGGTGAAAGATAAATGGGTAGATAGTTTAGCTTAAATATACTTTGAGTAGGATCAAATTTAAGTTCCATTTTAGTGTCTCTCTGTTCAGTGAGGCTTGAATAAACTCAGCACCCATTTTTCTCCAATAAACAGCTATTTAGATCATTCTGTTCTCTTAAATACTTGTGGTTTCTTAATTAAGTGAAAGGAAAGGAAATCACTTCCTAATATTTTTCCCCCTGCTGCTGCCTGATCTGCCTGATCCACCATTTCTTCACTGATCTGACTTGACAGACTGTACGCCATGGTTTCCCCTATCAGCCTTCGGCCTTGGCTTTTGATCCTGTTCAGAAGATACTTGCCATTGGGACTCAGACTGGTGCTTTAAGGCTGTATCCTTTTATTTTCTAAAAAGAAAATTACAAAGAAGAATGTCCTTACCTACTATATAGTACTGGAGTTACTGTGACAAAGCACTCTGCAAGTCAGGTATGCATTTGAATGGGGGAGTGGGGGAAGTTGTTGTTCCTTTGCATTTACTTCTGTATGTCTGATGTGAGTGTACCAGTTCATCAAATTTATCATAAGATTTTCTAGGAAACTTGCCGACTTTTTTCTTTTTCAGTAGCTGAGCTAACTGCCAGTCTGGTCTGTTTGTGGTACATAATGAAGAGTAGTTATTTTTCAATGTTATAAACTGAAAACCTGAATAAAGCATTCACAGTCTGTTATTCCCTTATAATGCTGTAAAGATTCTTCACAAATAATTGTTCAAGTGCAGAATATATAGTCAGTACAACACTGTTTTCTTAACAAATTTTAATTACAAATGAAATTCAGATTATCTTGCCTCTAGAAGAAAAAGTTTGTATTATATTTTTGACTAACAGTATTCTTACTCTAATCATTGTAGGATGTTTATATGTAAAATGCTTTCTTTTTTGCTACCATCTTCTAATAAATGAAATAATAGTTTGCGCTTGTGGTTTCGAACCTCAAAATTGCCAAATACTAAGACAAGTTTTTTTCATAGCTGAACTGGAATAGAAACAATTCAGAAAACAGATGAAGTGCTGCATACGATTTGCTACTAGTATTGGTAAAATGTGCATTAAAAAAAGCTTGATACCATAATAGTAGTTGTGAAATTTAGTACACTTATTGATAGTTAAGGGATTAGGGTGCATGTTAATCGACTACAATTTATTGTGTTCTGGAAAACTTTTGAGTTGTAGAAAGCGTTTACACAGGTGAGTTAAGTAGATTGAGGTTTTTATAAAAGGTGGCATTTTTTTCAGTAGAAGCTTGTTTTGAGATAAACAAAACCAATTCTTTTGGGATGGAGTAAATACACAGTAACGATCTCTTTGGCTGTGATAGTACCGAAAATTACAAAAGCTGAAACTCTTTACATGCTTAACTGAGGATAAGCCCCATTAAACCTGGTTGGATTTTATTTTGTTAATTAAAATATATATTCCACTTTTATTGGAAAAAATTAAGGTAGTAACAACATTGTTTTACAATTTTTTACTAACTATAAAACAAAAACATACTTTTGTGTGAGGAGCATTGTTAGAATCATTGGGAAGGGAAACTGCTGGTGGAATGGATTCCCTTCACTCCTGTGCATCCCCCAAGTCTACTATGGAAAGTTAGGAGATCCTCTGGAACAGATTTGGGGTGTATGAAGAGGGAGGAGAGGACAGGGAAGTTATATTGTTGGAGCAGATCTCTGTTCACCTGATGTTGGCTCCAAGCCAGAGTGTCCATCTGACAGAAGGAATAGGTTCTAAAATGTGGTGGTTTCATGTGCAAGATCCATGATCCTAGTATTTCATCCATATTTCTCTTTGCAGACTAAAAAATATTCAGTTTGCAAGATATGCAGCAGCTTCACTCTGGCAGTTGCCTTTGCTTAACAGGGAAGAATTGCTGCTGCCGAAGTCAGCAAGGTGTGGTTGCTTCTAAAAAATTGCAGATTTTTGAGAGTGGGCATCAGTCTTCACTCACTTACTGATCCAGATTGAAGGTTGGTCAGTGAGTGGATGCTGATGCTCAACATGGGGCAAGGCAAGCAGTAAGTAGGCCCATTATGGAAGATTCTCTTTTTGGTATTGCTTTTAGTGGAAGGCGTCCTGTTACTTGTTTTGGAATGCTACGGAAGGGATGAAGAAATACAGGAGTTTGATCATTAGAATTGAGTCATTGTAGTTTAACCATAGATCCTGAAAAATATTTCCCTGCTGAAAGATGTGATTTTCAATTCCTACTCATGTTTATACTCGGGTACTAGATTAAACTGCAACAACGTTGGAATTGTCTATGCCCGCTGATGTCAATGGCCAGCTTTCAGCAGTTTATGCCTCTATTCAGTCTGCTCATTGGAACTGTGCTGATAAGTATTATCAGTACTAAAAGATGGTATATATTGTTGCTCTCACATTTGTAGAATAAAATAGTTTTGGATCCTGGGGAGAATGCTCTAGCATGGTTTTCAATCCCCCTTAAACAATAAATGGTCCAAGTGCATCTGGCGATTGCCCTCTTCTTTGCTTCTAAGACAGGAGGGGCTGCACATCACATTTACAGGGTAAGAGTAGTTTCTATTGACAGTTATGTTCACGAATACTTACAAGTCTGAGGGAAGACCAAATTGGGGTGCTTTTTTCTTTACCATCTCAGGTCCCTAATGCAAGGGAGGAGGTATAGACAAAAGGCTTTTGAAGTCTAGGAAGATGTTTATCCTCCATAGCTCCAAAACATGTAGTTCTTTTACTTCTAAAGCATTTTCCAAAATGGTGTTTTCCAGATGTTGGGATACATACAATTCCCATTATGCCCCAGTCAGCTTTGCTTTAACAACTGTGACAAATGAAGCTTTTTCGTAGTTTTACTTTGAATACTTCTTGAGAGCTAGAATAGGAAATCTACCATTTCCCTTTTGAAAGCCATTCTTCTTTTAATCCATTTTTCTTAAACACATTTCTAGTTTCAACATTCTCTGGCCTATGAAGTTCAATAAGTTCATCCTTATTAAAGTTCCACTGGATATAATATAACAAATCTTCTCAGTTACATGACGTACTTATTGTAATCACCTGCATTTTTCTAGTTCTTCACCTTGATGAATCTTCAGCACTATAGGTTTTCTTCAGTTTCTGTTCTCATTCACACATGATCTTTTTTCGACAAATGATTAATGCAGCTGTTCAACTTTTCAGATAATGGTAACTTACCATGTTCTTTCCACCAAGGTGGTATTCGTACAAGTCCTCCATATATTACTTGGGAGTAGGAAGAAATGCTACTTTAGAGAGGAAATATTGTACCGTTATAAAAGTATCGCACTATAGCTCTAATTCTAATTTTAAAAATTATTTTTGAAATCTTTCTGGTCATCTCCTTCGTAAACAACTATTCTAAAATGGCAGTGACTAGGAATTTTTTTATCTTACCTATTTTGCATTACAGGTGTACAGTGTCATAACACTTTTTCATTTAAGTGATATTTCGCTATATATATATATATATATATATATATATATATCGTCAGAAAAGAGTTAGTGCTACTTGAAAGATTAAGTTTTTTAAAAATTATAGGTGTTAAAAATGGTGCCTGCTGTAATGGGTGTAGTGTATCTACCCATTACAGCAATTTTCACTGTGATGCTTTAGCTGCCTGATAAGTCATGATTCATGACAAATCTATGCCCCCTAAAGATAGAAGTGTACTGCTAAGAGCAATGGTGTGACTAGAACATAGTAGGATATACATACAGAAAATACGTAATATCACCATGTAGTATAGTATGTAAGTTGAAATTTCACTTGTAGCTTACACTGGAAAATCAATGATTTCTAGGAGTCAACTGTCTAGCACTAGGAGCTGTCTGTCTGGAAGCACCCGTCATCTCAATTTCTTCATCAAGCTCATCTACAATTTCTATTGCAGTAAAAAGGAAACTGTTCTTCAAGTAAGATAAAGTTTTATTTAGCCTGAACTGTTTTCTGAGAAGTTTCACTATTCTCATAGGCCACTTGCATTTTTGTCTTCCTGAGTTAACTGTTTTCTAGTCTTTGTTTATTGTTCCTAATTATGACATCAAAACTGTTGGAGCAGTTTTAGGTTGTAGAACTCTGGCTACATAAATTATATCTCTGGAAAGTGGCTACAAATACAGAGGTGGATGTGAATTGTGGAGTTGTGAGCTGATCCTAGACCAGGAAACTACTTCTACTGTAGGGAAGGGGGAGTCCCCCAGCCACCACATGCCCAAGGTGCCCAGAGCAGCTATATCTGAAAGACTCTCATTGCCTTTTCCCACTCAAAACGGAGGTGGGAAGGGGATCAGCTTGTTCCATACCTTGTGACATAGTGCAAGGTGAGTGGAAAAAATGGGATGGGATTCCGGGGACCACAATTTTATTATTTATTTATTTTTATTTTATTTATTGCATTTTTATACTGCCACATAGCTGAAGCTCTCTGGGTGGTTCACAAAAATTAAAACCATGAAATCATTTTAAAAATATAAAACAAGCCACAATCTAAAAACACAAAATAACATACAATATAAAAACACAACCAGAATAAAACCAAGCAGCAGGAATTAATACAGATTAAAATACAAATTTAAAACAGCAAGGATTAAAATTGAGTTAATTCAACTGTTAAAGTACTGGGAGAATAAAAAGGTCTTCACCTGGCGACAAAAAGAGTACAAAGGAGGCGCCAGGCGAACCTCTCTGGGGAGCTCATTCCACAGACGGGGTGCCACAGCGGAGAAAGCCCTCCTAGTGGCCACCTGCCTCACTTCCTTTGGCAGGGGCTCACGGAGAACTTAGGAGCTCCTAAGTTCAGCCAAAATATTGTGAACCCTGCACAACTTGCCTGATTTGTTTAACTTGACTAACTAAAATGGTACTTTAACAACTGTACTAAAGGAAACCTCTTTGTAGTTTCACTTGAAATACTATTTGAGATTCAGACTAAAATTCCTTCCTTTCCCTTTTTGCCTTGCCCCATGTAGCTGATAACTCATTCTCTTTAAAGAAACAGATCCTTAGTTTAAGTACCCTGTTTATGAGGGTTGAGGAAGGAAGCTGGGGGGGGAGGCATTATTATGGTGATATTATTAGGCTTGTTGCTTTTAATAACTCTTTAGCCTTTAAGTGATGGAGACAAGTTAGTGAAGAGGGCTGAGGTACCAACTTGCAATGTGATAACATTTTTCTAACATTTTTGGCTTGGTTATGTTTGGATTGCATGCATACTTATGCTATATAATGCAGTGGCTATTTTAGAAATTAAGAGGTTGTAGGGTAAAAGCCTGCCTGGTAATCTATACCCTCTGACCTGGAAATCCTATTCCTAATGAATGAATCCCCAATGGTAACACACAGTGGTAAGAGACTGGGATGTATAGGAATGGAAATAAGTTGTCTGCTGCAGCAGAATATGAACAGAAGCACCAAATCAAATAACACACTCATGGATCTAAACCAGAAGTAGGCAACTGAGGTCTTCTAAATTTTGAAGGGGGACCTTGTTTATTGTTGGTGATCCAGAGTGTGAAAGACAAAGAAATAGGACTGAGTTGGCTAGCAGGGAGGGGCTGCAAGAAAAAAAGAATTTGCCGTCCGTGAAATAGGTTTCTTTTGGAGCTGAAAACTCACTTCAAAGGGATTGTTTAGTGTGCTGGGGGTGATACCCACACCTTTATCTTATACTGTGCCTTTTGGGCAGTTTATTTGGCCATTGTGATTAGCATAGGCTGACCATATGAAAAGGAGAACAGGGCTCATGTAACTTTAACAGTTGTAGAGAAAAGGGAATTTCAGCCAGTGTCATTTGTATGCAATTAGTCCCTGGTGAAATTCCCTCTTCATCACAACAGTTAAAGTTGCAGGGGCCCTGCCTTCTTTTGTATATGGTCACACTAGTATAGTGCCTGCAACTTTAACTGTTGTGATGAAGAGGGAATTTCACCAGGAACTAATTGCATACAAATGACACTGGCTGAAATTCCCTTTTCTCTACAACTGTTAAAGTTACATGAGCCCTGTCCTCCTTTTCATATGGTCAGCCTAGATTAGCCACACCTCCCATGGAAGCCATTTTGTATTGGTGGCCAGGACAGTTTCTCAAATTGTGAAATGCGCCCACTTTAGACTGTATAAATTCTAAAGCAAGATCACTGGAAATCTAATAGGATCCTAAAAGGGTTTTGAAAAATCTAGTTGTGAACTTTTATAGGCTTCTACTTTTATATTTTAATGTAAATAGATTTGTTTTAAAAGCAATAGAAAACAGTTAGGATACTCTTAAAAACTGGTTTTATAAAAAAAATCTTGAGGATTTTTTCCAGTATTTCTGGCAGTGTGAATTAAATCTTCTTTTAAACATAGGATTTCATATTGCAGTTGATACTTTATGACAACAAATGAAATCTAACACAAAAAACCTGTAGATCATATACCAAATCAACAAAGGTGGAGTACTGATGATTGACTGGAAGTATTTAGTATTCTGTACTGTTAAAGTTTTCTGAATGTAGGTTTGGTCACTGTCTGGAACAGATAACTTGCAGAAACTGATCATGTGGCTAAATGCAGCTCTTTTATTTTTTAAAACACATCTTCTCTTACCTGTGGAAGTGCCTTTACCAATCTAAAGCCATGTTTTTTGTACATGTGATGGTTGGCACTCCTTCTACAGAGACATACGCTAACTGTCTGTACCTGGTTTCTTTGGTAACATCTGATTTAACACATGCCTGAAAGAGGAATTTGCCTTTTTGTTTCTCTATAGAAAAATGCTATTTTCCTTCTTTGAATACTTTGATGAAAGTAATAGCAAAGAAATAACCAGCATTTTGTTTATATTTAAATTGGTAGAAATTAAACATTGGCATGAAATCACAGTTTTTGGAATGCTTCAATTAAACCATGTGGAAGAAACTGGGGAAAGTGTAAGCAATATTCCCATGCAGCAATATGCTTAAAATCCACATTGGAATGTTTTGAAAAGCCAGCACAGAATATGAAATGTCTGCAGTTCAAGCTGGGTTTAATAAAATGAACACGTGTAACTCCTGTGGATGCCCAGCTAAAGCAAACCAGGACAGTTGCAATACAAAATCTGAATTAAAGTTTGTGGAGAAAACGGAGAAGTTGGAAGCTAGTTCCCAGCTAGGAGTTGGTGACAAGAGAAACCTGAGTAGGGAAGATTATTGAAACTGCTGTAATGGAGACATAAACTCCACACAGTCCATTGCCAGTGCTAAGTCCTGGAACACAGGTGATTGGAAGTACATGGAAGAAAGAAGTGCAGTTGGAAAGTAGTAGTCACAGTTTTTAACCAGCTGGTGATGAGAAACATGAAGGTAAGAAAAAGAGTGAACAGTATGGCTTCAGGACTTCTTAAAATGGAAATACATGCTAGTTCCCATTTTGTGACTTCCTAAACCCTTGTTCCCCCCCCCCCTTTTTTTTTTTTTGCTATCTAAATTTACCCATCTGTCTTCAGAGGGATTTTGAAGGGTAGGCTCACTTAGGCATTTAGGAACTATACTTGCCACGAAGTTTTAGAGCTTCCATTCAAAGGCTCTCAAAGTATCATAGATGGTGATAGAATACTAGCAACTTTTAATAGGGGTCTGAAGTAACTATCAGCACCACTTCCTTCTATCACTTCCCATAAAATGTTTGCTATGACTATACTGGTTTCAAATTATTTGTCTAATGCTGATCTACACACTTTTCCTATAGGCAATAGAAAATTGAACCTCTTTTTTCTATATAATATAATCCTGCTATGCTTAATTGACCACATTGGCATTCTGTTCATTTCTAGGAGCTCTTGACCTGGTTATAGAGTGTGCTGGGTGGTGGGTATAGAGCAAATGGTGGAAGTTGAGTGCATGCAAATTTCTATTTGACATTTGTATCCTACCAATCTCCATTTATATATACAGAATTGGAAATGATCTCTGGGCATTTATAGTCGAATACATGGGGGGTGCCACTTGGATGAAATGTGAATTCATGTGAGTTGGAAGTAAATAATGATTTTATTTATGTATGAAGATATTAATATCCCACCTTTCTGTTTATTTCTGAAGCATCCAAGGCAGCATAGGCAATATAAATATAAAACAAAAATAAAATGAAACTCTGTATCTGTTGGGGATGATAACATCATCAACCAGCTGAGCCAAAGGCCTGCTGGATCAACATAATCTTCAGCAGCCGAAGCACCATTAAAAGGAGCTGAATGCATCTCCTGGGGCAATGAGTGCTGCAATGGAGAATGCCTTCCTACCATCCACCCTTGCCTCTGATAGCAGAGGAACTTGCAAAGGTGCTTCTTCCAACTCTCTGAGCAGACAGGCAGTTCCATGTGGCAGTAAGTGATCCTAAAAGTAGTCAGGCCACAAGGTAATCATCAGCACTTTGAGTTTAGTCTAGAATGGAGTGGTATGCTACTAAAAATCAGATCAAGCCACAACCCTGGCTGCCACATTTAGCACAGTTGTAGTTTCCAAAAGTTTTTCAAAGGCAGTCTCATGAAGGACAGATACAGTAATCCAATCTTAATGTCACTAAAGTATATTTGATATATGCATGATGTATGGGCATGCAGATGTACCATAAGCCACTCAAGCTGCAACAGTGTTGCTTGCAACATAGGCGAAGCTGCACTTCTTTATGACCTGTTGGTTGCCGCCCTCAATTCACTAATGCTCATTCAGATGACAAGATAGTTTGACTTGAATAGAACATTAAAATTAATGAAAAATCAGAGGCTTTCATTTGCTTTTTCGCACTAAACTTGAGACTTTTTCTTTGAGAATTTTCTTTAATGACTCCCTCCAGTGCTGCAATATACATTTGACTTGGAGGCAGGTGTGGGGAAACAAAATGGACTGTGGCTCTGCCCCATAATGCAGCCATCCTCTGTCAGGATGGTGACACCTCTCCTTATGCGACGTGGTCCTAGTGCAGCTATCCACCAAAATGTTTTGGGAGTATTAAATGCCTCAAAGCTTAGGTCTCAAGATAGTTTATCTGTTTTATGGTAGGTCATAGTCCAGCTGCTCCTTCTGAAATTGTAACACCAGATGACTGTGCATTTTCACTCTTTGACAAGTCATGTTGGTTTAACTTTAATAGAAGATGCTGCATAAGCAGGAATGGCTTATCTACCGAAAGAGATAATGCATCAGTATAAAGTATGTGGTCTCCACTTGCCTGAGAGATCAGTTTGTCCTTGTGAGTGCACCAGCTTATTTGGGCTCTAATTGTGTTGCGACATGTTGCCCTTTGTCTTGAAATGACTTCTTCAATGTAATTTGTTATCTTTTTATATAAATACAGTCTATACTGGGGTTTGGGTTTAAATTTGTTGTTAAGGGTATAGTAGCGCCAGTTTAACAGTTGTGTCATCAGCGTTTCTGAAAAGGCATTTTGTACATTTTTGATCCAGCAAAGTGCGTAGTTGAAACAAATACTGCAGGAGTCGGATGATACCTAAAAGCAGGGATAGGGAATGTGTGTCCAGATATTGTTGGTTCGCAACTCCTATTGGCTATGCTGGCTAGGGTGGATGGGAACTGTAGTATAACATCATTTGGAAGACCTCATGTTCTGCTTCCCTGCTTACAAGGATCATCTCTTTCCACGTGGCCCTACCTGCCAAATAAGATCTTGCCAGAGATCTTTTCCTGGATACCCCCATTCTCAGAGATCAGGCTACTAGACGGAGGGCCTTCTTGGTGATGCCGCCCAAACTTTGGAACGCCCTAGACATGTTTGCCTGGCACCTTTATTATATTTTTAGGTGCCACTTGATGTCCCATCTTGTTCTTTTGTCAGTAGTATTTGAGATCCTTTTAATTGCCTTTATTTTATTTTCTGTTTTGGTTTCCCCTACTTTTTAAGTTTTTTTCTGCTGCTTTATATTTTCTAATGAGTAATGACACTTTATATTGTAAAATCTGCTTCAGAATAAGGAGTTTACTATTTCAAAATTTTGATAGTGGGAGTTGCTGAAAAAAATGAAAGGAAACAAAGTTAACAAGGGATGAATAATGCATAATATCCAGACTTAACTTTCTAGAAGGGCCTGAGGCCCCTCAGCGGTGAGCTTTACGGTGGCAGCTGGAGGGATAAGGGTTACCTTTGAGGCTAACCTTTCTCACTCACTAAACGGCGCGAGGAGGGGTCGACAACGGAAGGTCTCCCTACCCCAAAAGGGGCAAGCCTGGGGGGGGGGGTGTTTGGAATCACGCCATCTCTCAGGTGGTAAATGGCTCGCCCATGGCTGAGTAGGATGTCTGCATAGGTTTCCCATACTGCAGATGTATAATAAAAGTGGCCCTGTTTTAAAATCCATTTTCTTGTCTTGTCTCGTTATTTCACACCTTACACTTCCCGCAAGTATACTTTGTTCCTTTTCTACTAGATGATTTTAAGTTGTAGTTAAATGTGGCAGTAGAGCTTCACAAGGAAACTGATCATAAGACTTTTTTTTGCCAGTGTACACCCTATTTTTGCACCTACTGGCTGATATAGTTCATGTGAGGAAGCACATGTGTGTTTCATTGTACCTATTTGTAAGACATTCTGGGAACCCGTTTTAAGATAAAATTTGTTAAATAAATACAATTAATACAATATGTTTAGGTTTCTAATTTGAAATAGATTTGCTAGTTTAATTAGGAGTGGTGGTTTTCTACAAATAAAAACTGCAGTCTTGCAGGAAGCAACAACAATTACTACCTACCCCAAATGTAGTGGGGGATGCTCTTAAAAGTAAAAGCTAAGATGAAAGAAGTGGCAGTAGTAAGTTGCTTTTTAAATACCCTTCAGTCTCTGAATTCTAAAACCAAGGATCAGTGTTGCCAACTCCAGAATTGAAACCTCGCAGAATGCAGTAGAAAAGATGTCTAGAGCAGACAAAATGCTATAGCAATTTATTAAACTTGGGTGTGCTTGGTCTTATGTTTATATGTGTCTAAACCACCTTCCTATCTTGGTACCATCTAGTTCCAATTATCCCCAGCCAGCATGGCCAACACCTCTGGAGGGTGCTCCATTGAGGATGTCTTCTGTAAACCTTGATCCAATTTATTATTCAGGACTATAGGAAGTCAACACTTTGCTAAACACTACTTTGCTTAACAGAAAACAATTGACACAAATTCACAAAACACAGTTGAAAGATTATAACCTAATCTCAAAACACAGTATAGAAATGGGGTATAAACCTATCACTCCTTGGGAATAAACATTGCAAAGGGATTCTGGCTTTAGCTCTAGTCTGGCATCATTTCCATATTACAAAGTCAACATGAAAGGTACCCATTGCTTTCTCTTTTCTTTATGCTGCTTCTGTGCCTTGCAAGCTATTTCTGAAGTAATTTGCTTGAAACTTATTAATGTATCCCTCACCCCCCATGGAAGTTTCTCTCTGTTGGCAGAAAAAATTCCTGTAGATTATTGCTTGCATGCATTTCCCCATCTGTCTTAAAAGTCCAGTGCTGTAAAGTTTGTCTCTCTCACACACACTTGGTATTTCATCTTCAGGCTTTGGTTGCTATGAAAAGAAAGACAAGGACATGCAAGGGCAAGTAGTAAGCCCCAGTTCTGATATGTATAGAGTCAATCAGGTGTCCTGATCAAAATATCTGCTACAGTCTTTTGTGTTCAAAGAGGAAATGAGTTGGAGAGCAGTGTTTACACTGCATAGATAACTAGATGAATTACAGTCTGTATGTAGTCAAAGACAATAACCAAGAAGGAATGAGCTGAATAAAGGTTATTGGGTGAACAAGAAAAATGTGGCCAGACCAAGCTATTCTTGATTTTCTGCCTCATTAGAGCATGGATAGTGCTAGGCAGAGCACCCTGTGAAGATCCATTGTGGCTGGCTGGCCTGCCTCCTCCCATCGGTCCTGTCGGGATGGCTGCAGATGATAAGATAGCCATTGCTTCTCTATGATCCATCCTGACCACTTTGCTGACTTACAGCTGCAAGTGGACACTGTAAGGGAAGATCAGGTGAAAATAAAAGGAAGAGGTAGCAGAGGGAGTGAAAGAAGTTGGGAAAGAGCTGGAGCGAGAAACAGGAAAGGCTGAAGAAAAAGGAACTGGAGGGCTTGGAAGAAATGATGAAGAGGAAAGGAGGCAACATAGAGAAAAGGAAAGGAGAGAACATGGAGAGAAGTCAAGAAGAAAGGAGAGAAGAGGTTAAACCACTCTGAATTCACTTAGTTACAGTTCGTAGCAGGCCAGGACTTGGTAGGAGCATGGTCTTGGTGATCAACTCTCTTTGTTAGAGGAACAAGTGATCCAAACAGAAGAACAATGGGCTTGCTGGGAGAACCCTAACTATGAATCCCCAAGCTCTAGAGTCAAGGGTGGAGGCAGTGGATGGTGAGAAGCGATCACCTTCTAGAAGAGAAACATCAAGGCAAGCTTCAGGTGAAGGAGTTAATTGCTTATAGTCTGAGTCAAGGGAGCAAACCCAAAAGAGAAGGGGCCCCATCCCTTTAAGCATGGAACCCGAAGAGGATTCACTCCATAATGACCTGCAATACACATCCTAATAAAAAAAATTCAGAACCTTTAGCCAAGATC
The DNA here is from genome assembly GCA_029215795.1 of Anniella stebbinsi. Classification (NCBI taxonomy): domain Eukaryota; kingdom Metazoa; phylum Chordata; class Lepidosauria; order Squamata; family Anniellidae; genus Anniella; species Anniella stebbinsi. The sequence goes on from JARDYH010000003.1 coordinate 197,527,795, forward strand.
TATAGGGCTATTGATTATGGGTGCTTTCAGATTAGGCTTTTGTGGTACAATTGCCCAGCCTCATTTGCAACTTTTTTTGAGTGGTCCAGACAATGTTGTCTTCCATTTGTCACCCTCTTGCATTTTCCCACTGCTTACATCTTTTTTATTTTGCCTTACTGCACAAAAATCTCTTAAGGAAGGAAAGGTGGAATAGATATATAGTACTTTTTGATTGGTGGTTCATCTGAAATCCAGATGGAAAAAAATAGTTACCAAGTACCAGAACAAAACATGAGCATCTAGTTTGCAGGTCATAGTAAGCCAGAATTGCTGAGAATTCTGCCTTATTGTGAGCAAGCAAGCATGCTGGTTTCTTCTGCCAGTGCAAACAGCTAAATGAGCCAGTCAATCTCTATCAGTGGCTTGCTCTCGGATGCTTGCTTACTTCACGATAAGCCAAAATTCTCAGCAGTTCTGGCTTATTGTGACATGTGAATTGGGCCAATAATGGGTCTCGGGTAATAATCTAGTAAGTGCCTGTCTTTTTTCCATAGCTTTTACTACAACATCTTCCACATCCTGTACTGCCATGCCAAGGTGAACAAACTTGTGACTCTCCAAATGTTTGCACTACAATTCACACCATTCTCCACCATTGGCTTTGCTGGCTAGGGCTGAAGGGAAACTTTGCCCTTTAGCTATTGTTTGATTGCAGATTGCTCACCCCTATGCTAAACAATTTAAAAAGAATTGGGAAAGGGCTTGCAAAATGAACATTGCACGAAATCCACATCTGTGTAAGAACTGGACTGCAAGCCAGTTCTTACTTGACTTTTAGAGCTGGACATTTTAATGACAGAGTTGCCTTGTGTTTGTAGATTTGCAAAAACCTGAGAAACATTCAAAGAAATTTCTCTTGGTTATTAGGCAGCTCTGACTTCATTCATGTTCCAAAGACTCCAGCGGAATTTTGCCCCGTTTCTCCAGTTATTATGAAAATCGTATCTGACTATAAATACACATACACTCCTTCCCACGTCTTTATCAAATAGAATTAAAAACAATTCCCTTTTTCTACGAACCCACTACAAATCCACCAGTACCCCCTACCAAAAGACAAATGAGCTTGAAAGAGCATTTGGTTTAACCTTATTCTTTCTGGTTTATAGGAGTAAATTCTGCATTATGCTACCCCTTCTGCATCAGATTCTAAACTTTTATGAACACGTTACAAACAACTCCATAGCTTTTGATCCAAAGGTGTTCTGCTCATGCAAGAGAGAGCCCCTCCCCTCATTTTTTCCAGCAATTCCACCTTTCTGCTGCATTCCCCAGCCAACCACGCGTAGGATACCACCCTTTGTGAGTCTAAAGGAAGGAAAAGTCTGAATCTGAATAGAAAACTGCGAATACCATACTTCTCCAACCGTCAGTACCCAATAATTCCATTTTTAAAAATTATAAACAAAAAGTATCTGTTATCCCATAGGTAACTCATAAAGTAAAAGCAAAAGTAGCAATATTCCCCATAAGGGAAAAAAGTCTACAATCCATATTGGGGTAATCCTGTTATTAGGCTAAACTAAAAGGGCACCAGAATATGCAATCTTTAAAGTTTGAATGAAATAATAGCAGCGGCTGGAGTACTAGAAGGACTGGTACCCAGGAAGTTGTTATGCCTTTTTTTGGCTGTTTGCAGTGATGCGACCTGTGCACCTGATTGTATTAAGAGCTGTGTATTAAGAACTGTAAATATCATGTTACCTATGAACCTGTTTGTATTAAGAACTCCCCCAGAGAGTATAATTCAGGCTGTTCAGTATGAATTTTGTAAAAACAACAGAGTGGGTTTTCATGATTAACTTTTGGTTGAGGTAGCTTTGTGCCTTGCTTTTAGGAGCCATCTGATATTGGTATTGATATCATGATATCTGTTTTGCTATTTTCTGTGCATCTAGACATCTGTAACTTATTGTGCCAGTTGAAACTTCTGACCTCTTTTTTATTTTTTAAGAAGCCTAATTTGCCATAAAGTTGCCTTTGAAACATTAAAAGCATTTTGAATCTAGCATTTCATGGAACATGGGAAGAATGCCAGGAAAGGGCTCCAGTGTCCTGTTGGGTACATGCAGGCTTTGGAGTATATATAAAAGGAGCTTTCTGGATGATGCCCATTGTATATAATATAGAGGCTTATTCATTAACGTTCTGGAACAATTTCGCTACTTTTATGGGTTCCAGGATTCTTCAGGCTGCTGCCCCAACTTTAGGGGGAGAAATAAAGAAGCATGTGTAATAAATAGGCTTGAAGGTAGCAGGAAAAACATCCTTAACCCATTATACAATCAATAGTAATAATTGTAATAGGAATTAAATAATAATCCTTATTTAATCATAGCAATAAGCTCTTTACTAAATATGATTTATATTTCCTTTTTTGTTTTTAATGTCCAGCTGTAAGTGTGACCAGTTTTCATGGAAGAGTTAAGTGTTGTTAGTCATCACTGTGCACAGTGTGAAGAAGTGCACTTTTATCTAAGTGAGGGGTGTTCAACCTCTTTTAGCCCAAGGACTGAATTCCATTTCGTAGAAGCTTTTGGGGGGGCCCATTCCAGCGGTGGTGGGCAGGACCAAAATGGGCAGGACCAAAAATGCCAGCATATTTTAGCTTAAAGCTCTCACTGCTAGTAATTAAGCCTTAGAAGAGGTGTTTTAATGGGAACTTGGATCATTCCACCAGCCATTTCCCCCCTCTTTCCTTTTCCTTGTATGTTGTGTCCTTTTAAGTTGTAAGCCTGTGGGCAGGGACTGTCTTCTTCTAATGATTATTTGTAAGCTGCTCCAGGAGCTGTTTTTGGCTAAGAAGAGGGCTAAAAATACTCTTAAGTAAATACATTTTAAAGAATGGGGATAAAACTGCACAAGAGCCAAGAAAGTACCAATCAGCAGTTGGGAGGAATGGGTGGAGCCAGAGGAAGGAAGAATCTTGGAAGGCTGAACTGGGGCTGTGCATATTATTTCATATAACCTTTGGGTTTATATTTAAGGAATCAGATTTAATGAGAGCTTGTATAGCTTGTATAGCTAAGATTCAAGTAGTCTCTGGTTCAAATTTCACCTCTGCCACAAGGCCTTAACAAGTCCTTCTCTCATATTCTCCCCCCCCCCCCCCAGTATAATCATCTTTATAAGATAGTTGTGGTGGATAAATAACATAATGTGATGTGTTCTGAACATTCAAAAATATTCTACAAATGCTATGTGCTTAATATCTGTTGCTGAAATATTTATATAGAACTATATTGGATGTGCGGTAGTCTGTCATCTTAAGCTGTTATGCATGATAAGTGCTATGAACAATTCACAAATTATTTATAAAGTCGGTATACCATTTTGTGAATTTAAAACAGCTTTTTTTTATTAGTTATGCCCTTTTGCTAAGACTCATCCAGTATTTTATGAGAAATAACCATCAAGAGGAAATTAAAAATAAACCCAAATATAAATAGCGCAAAATGAACATGTGAAAATTGGCAAGGTTGAGCTTATACTACGATTGTGAGGGAACTGTAAATGCAAATTTAATCTATAATCAGTGGTACCTGCAACAAAATGTTGCAATATAAAGTGCTCCTGTCCAGGATGCCTGCCAGACAGCCATGCTGACTTCCAAGGTATGTCATTCTATTTCTCTTCCACCACTACCCTCACCCCTGTTTTTCTGTCCCCTCTCCAATGGTCTGTTAGCATTCCATGTCCACTGAGTATGCTCAGTTATTATTGGACTGTTCTCCCTTTATTCTTTTGTTCATACTGCTGCAAACCTTGTTCCACCAAGCCTCCTGATCTCTCCCTTGTAGATGGTGCTGTTTTGGCCGCATAAGGTTCCAGACTCTGAGAGAATGAATTTAATATTAGTATATATATTTAATCTATATGGTACTAAGTTTACACCAGCCAAGTGTTAGGAGCCTGAAGACAAATATATTTTCTACTGTGACTTATAAATATTCTTCTGTCTGTGTGATCTAAACTATTGTGACTTGTAAATATCCTTCTGGCTTAGTGATCAAATAGGGTGTATATATACATAAACTGTGATGTGATGTGACTATATGCGTGACTGTAGGCATTTCCACGTAAGATGTTTGCAGCAATGTTGGGTGTATCATGACTTGTATAGCAGGCAAGACCTGAGGGATGGGGAAGTGAAATCACAGTCATCTATTGTGATTCTATCCCTCAGTCCAGCTGCCCCATCCTGCAATCTTCCAGTTTCAAGTGTGTATATCTGAAGGTGGTTGTTTGTGACAGAATAGGGATGGGAGCTTCAATAGATAACACTATTAGTGCTGCACTAGAGTAGTTTATTTTAGTGCTGCATAATTTATATAAGTAGTTACGCCTCATTGGTGTGTGCATGTGTGTAAGCATTTTGGATTAATTTATTTAAATTGTTTATCTCATGCATAAGCAAGCCCAGAGCATAAAATATTAATATATTAAAATGTGCACTATATACAGATTACTTTTTTTAAGTTGTTTTTTGGAAGTTTTTGCTGAAAGCTTGGGTTTTTTCTTCCTTTACAAGTGAAGGATGATTTGCGTTAAACTCATAACCTTCAGACTACTTTCGCTCAGGCATTATGCTTAAAATGACAGGAATCTTGCCTTAATGTTTTTAATGGTGTGAAACAAAAGCCAGTGTTTTAATTGGAATATTGTGTTATTGTTTATAATGACAAATTCAGAGAATCATAACTTTAGTGGCTAGTTGTACTTGTGATAGGATATTTTGGGATACGGTAGCAAAGGAAATTTTATTTTTTTTTAAAGGCTAACCTTTATTGAATACTCCATCATAAAGGACATTATTTTTATTCATTTATTAAACACTGTAGACACTGATGCCATACTATGTGTTTGGCTTATCTGACAGCAGGAGGGCCGTTGCAGGTGATGGGGGGTGGGGAGACAAGGAGACACTCCTCAAGCTCCAGCATTGGTGGGACTTTGTGGTGACACTGACTGGAGGAGGGGCTTACGAGGCAATATTAATGGCCGTCTCAATTCGGTGCTTATCGCTTGAGACATTAGGGTGTGCTTGGGCACACCCGGCACACCCCTTGCGCACGCTTATGCCATCTAGCTATGTCTGTATCACTTCAGGATGATCACTCAGTACGTGGGGTGACCAATTTGTCCAGAGGCTCAGTTCTACAGTTGATCTAGCTGGCTTTGGGATTTTTTTGTTCAGATGTGAGGAGCTGTTGCTTAAAAGTTGTTTATTCTTGAATGTCTGTGCTTTGCTGTTGGACAGCAAAAGATACATGGAGTGCATTGCACTTTTTCTCTCTCTGCTAGTTCTTAATAATTGTATATCTACAATTGTGCTTTATAGAGTGGCATTGCATCAGTGATATATTAGGACAAATGCCAGCTGTACAATATCTCATAGTAGAAGTCCAGTTGTCTTGACTTCTGCTATTAAAGTTAGGACTGTGCTAAATCATTAAACTGCTTATGCAAAAGCACTACTGATAATTGTGTATTATTCAGAGCTGAATGAATGCTTTCACACTGAATAATTTAGTAATTTAACTTCCGTTTCTGCTTGAGTTGTAATCATTGACATTTTTCATCAAATATAATATTTCAGCTCACTATTTCTTTTAGCATATTTTGAACGTTTGATGTTTGAATTTAACCTCACTTTGAATATCTTGAACCACTTGAATTCTTGAAAGCAAAACCATTCTAACACTACTCAAAGTGCCTTAGCTAGTACAGCTTGTAGCACTTTGGTGCTAGATAAAATGATCAATAGAATAGTCTAGTTACTATTTTAAAAAGTTTGATGATATGTACTCTCCAATCTTATGCAAGTTTACATGGAAATAAGTCCCACTGAGTAGATCTTATTCCAGTGTATAGGATTGCACCCTTTTTCTGTGTACGTTTAAGTCTTCAGTTTATGTCTTGGTATATTTATATGGTTTTGCTATTTTAATTGATTAATGTAGTTCAGAAAGATGGGAGGGGGGATGGACACCAAATTAATACCTTAACTCTAAACACATCTGCTTAAACATGTATTCTTGCTTTTGCTAGACTGTATTTATGGATGGTTTTTTTTAAAAAAAAATTGATCCCACCTCACATTGAAAAGTATTACAAAGCAGCTGAGAAAAAGAATGTTGCCAGTGTAAATGTGATTGGACTAAGAACATTACTGCAATAGTACTTCAACATGCTAGAGAGTAAGTTCATTAAGCTCAGGACTACACTAGACAATGCAAGCTTATTGCTGATTAGGATTTTCCATGTTATCTTTTAAAAAACTAATTAATAGCACCATGCTTTGAAGATCACGGGTGCTTACAGCATCTGTACCTATCTTGTTACCCCCCTCCTCGACCCTGTAACAACATAAGAGAAATACTGGATTTGGCTGGAGTGCATTGTGGTTTTTGGGAGGAACCAGAAAGTGGTTGAGGGTAGCACCTTTCTGGCCTGAGGAGAGAGAGGCTACTGCCTGAGAGAGCTCAGTGGAAAAGCTTTGCTTAAATAGTCGAACTTAGGTTTGGTTGGAATACAGAGTCTGTGCAACTCTGTGAGGTGCACCAACTTTGAAACACCCTCCATCCCCAGGGTGTTTCAAAGCCAGTATTACCTTTGGGGAGAATTTAGGTAGGGAAATATATTAGAGTGCCTTTCCCCCAATTTTGAAAGCAGCCTATTGTGTGCTATTGGATATTGGGTGTGCTATTTAGTTTAGTTTTACTTTCCTGTGTTTGTCATTTTTAAAGTGGGAAATCTCAGTTGTAAACTGGATCGTAGGAAATCCTAATAGTGTTGTGTCTGTTTGATTCTCAGTCAGTACTACATCCATAGAAAACATGATCATATAATTTCCAAACATACCCTGAAATGTATAGCATACCTATCAACTGCTTGTTGGCAAACTATTAATCCACTGTAAAATAAAATAAAGTTATGGAGGATGATGGATTCTGTTCATTGACATCTGTTCATTGCATCTTGCATCACTTAGCAAATGGTTAAACATCAATTCCTTTGTTTCTTTTCAGCATGGTTTATGAACCAGTAAGCAATGAAGCCCGTGCTTCTGCATATTGAAGTACATTTTAATTTGAAGTGCTTAGTTGCTATGCTTTCTCTTAATACTGTTTCTGAAGTTTTAAAACTGCACCAGTCATAGTCTGCTGCAGTCTCCTACTCTTCGTAGATATTACTTACACTGGAGAGGAAGCAAGTGATTGGCTTGGTGACATCCATTGCATAAGGTTTTCAGTGGAATACAAGATATCTGTCATTATCTTTTTAATTTGTTGCCTTCATTTTGGATGGAATTTACAAGGTCTGGAATTTGAAATTATTACCAATTTTGTTACCTCACCAGCAGTTCTGAATCTAAAACTAGTTTAAAAAATGGTAGAGAATTAAAGACTTTAGACGAAAACCTCGAAAGAACCTTTATAACTGTGCTTTGTGTATAATATGCTTTTTAAAAAATGTACAGAAAATGTACAGTATAAATGCAACAGACGTATTTGAAAGCAGATGCTTCATATAGCACGTACACTGATTAGATTCAGCATGCAGGCAAATCTGATGCCTCCCTCATCACGTGGAATGGCTGTCACTGTAATGCAGCCCTTCCATGAAGCAAGGTGAAGCCCTTGCCTCTCTTGTTCAAAAATGATAAAGCAAGCATTTTATTATTACTTTGTTTACTATTAGCCTTGTCAGGGTTTGTTTGCTTCTTCTTTCTGTAATCTTTCATCACTTGTAAATATCTATTTGTCAGGTTATAATAGTGAAAATTTGTTTTGAGTATTTGCAGGGATGAATCTTGATAATTTTGTGTTGTATGTAAGTGTGAGACCTTCTTTTCAGTATAACGCAATTTTATAGCTGCTTTTGACTCAGCAATAACTCTCATATTTTCTACTCTTTGAGAACCAAACCAGATGATATATTAAAGCTATGTGTGCTTTTAACATATCTTTTAAACACTTAGTGCAAGTTTTTGCCATTTAGTTATTGCTGATAAGGGTATATTTAAAAAATAAAAATACTATTTTTGGCAGCATGTCCATTTTTATAATAGAAATTTACCCTGCCCAAGAAATTTTCAATTGTGACATTCTATCATTCTATTCAAATATTAGAAAGCTTTAAAACATGATTAAGGGTGCAATCCTATGGTTGTATGTTGTGTCCTAAAATAATTTTTAAAGCCTCTTGTATCCTTAGATAAACGATGGACATTTTTTTCTGTAATGAGTGTCTGGTATAAAATAGTTCAGTTAAGAAGTCTGAAATGTGAAAACATTAATTACTGAGACTGTGCTTTTCATTACTGTGCTACTGCTAGGTAAAACTACATTTTATAGAAATTTCTTAAGAACTCTTTTCCCCTGTCATATTTCTTCAGAGTAGTGAATTATTTGTTTCATTTAATTTTTATTCGGGCTTTGACCAGTTTTGAAACCTTTAAAATCACTTTGTGATTATATGACCTTTTAGTTTTATATGTGATAAAGTATTCAAGCCATAGTGGTCCTATGTGAGAAAATCAAATTACTATGTACATATTGAAAATCATTAAAAAAACATCCAAAAAACTGGTGACTTCACTTCACCAAAATAGTGGTGATAATGAGCTTTACATTTTAAACAGGTTTAATACCAAACATTCAAGTATGAACTACAATTACAATCCTTAAAAAGGGGGGGGGGGAGAATGTTCTCTTGAGCTCACTAATTATCATTGTGGTTTTCCTGAAAGTAACACTGGGATGTAGCTGACATTGTAGATGCTGTTATTTAACTCTTCTTGTTTCCCATGCAAATTCATGTGCAGCCAATATTCCTTAATGAAACTAATGCCAGTTTTGGTCGGCCAGGAGTTGAATGCTATTGCCAGCATGATAGTGGTGCTGCAGTAATCCAGCTTCAGTTTCTGATCAATGAGGTTGGTAAGCTTGTCATCCATTGTGTGTAGTTCTTTTGTCAAGTGCCTTGCAAACGGCTTATAAAAAGGTAGTTCAACATGTCTAAATAAGTTTTTTTTTAAAGTCTCATTTAGTATATAGAAAGAGTGCATGTGTTTAAAGTGCAAATGGCTACAGTGAAACCTATTGTGGGATAACGATTTGTAGGATGACCTATTACCTTTGAAAACAGACAACTGTTGCGTGGTGATAGCTGCATTCAGATTTAATGGCAAAGCCATATTTTATTCTTAAGAACACAAGCAGTCTTGGGCTCATATGCTGCCTCTTCCCCTTCTGCGCATAAGTAGAGATGAGAAGCGTCTGTTCCTGATTTGTAGCAAACCATAGTTTACTGTTTTGTCCAAGACCACTGGGGGGGAGTTTACAGCCTTTGGGTATTGATAGAATCTAATTCGCTTAGCAGAAAAAGGATAATTGATTGCTGACGTTTTAAAAATAAACTGAGCAACCGTATACAAAATTGAGCAACTGTATGCAAAATATTGTAAGCAGTTTTGAATATGACTCTAATGTTTCTTGTGTAACTAGTTCTCTAACCCTCCTAAAAATATTGCAAAAGTGCAATATCCCCCAAATCTCTTCAGTTCTCTTGACGAAGCTTCCTATTCTCTCTTTAAGGGAGCCCTTGTGAGTGCCTTGGCTGATGATACGTTACACTTATGGAACTTGCGTCAGAAGAGGCCTGCTATACTGCACTCTCTAAAATTTAACAGAGAAAGGTAAGGCTTGCTTACTGCTTTCATCTTCTTCAATGTTCATCAAAATCAGCAGTTTTTGACAGAACACTCTAGGGTGAGGTGTAAATTAGCCCTTTCAGAAGAAGAAGCCACTTTCCTTAAGCAGAAGGGTATTTTTGTGTACCCAATTCACAGTATAAATCATGTGGATTCTTGACCACAGTATTCTGTGGCTTTACTATCTGGCAAACTGAGGTAGCCACCTTAGGCAAGGGATTTGGGGGCACCTTTTTCAGAACAGCAGATGGGAATTCTATAGACCCCAATATCCATCTCTCTGCACAGCTGCTTCAAATTCTGGTTCATCTGCTCTGTTCTCCCTTTCCTCCATTCACATCTGAGCCTGGACATTGCTTCCCTCCTCCTGTTGACTTGGAGGAGGTGGGGTTACAGGCGTAAGAAAGAACAAGGAAATTCTAGGAAGAAGCAGTGGTTGTAGTTGTATCTGTGCCTGCCAGCCTGCTCAATCACTCTCCCTGCATTGTGAGAGGGTGCTAGACCAGCAGAGGGTGGGCTACATTTTCTCTAGCCTATGTCTGGATTCAATGTCTTTGCTGTCCACATCCCTTAAAATATATCCTAAATGCTTCGCAAACAACCACCCGCCTCTTTCCCAGGTCTTTGTCTATCCCAGATATTCATACACAGGACTGTCCTTGTTCCCGTCACAAATGCTGGAAGTGTTATGGAGTTATTTCTGATACTGTCTCCAGTAGGGATGGCTGAACTCACCCTCTGCTGCCTTGCATGCTGCTCGCCAGATCCTGCCAGCTGTCCGACCCTGTTTGGTGTGCAGGGCGATCCACTAGACGGTCCTTGGGCACTTGGCATGTGGTGTCCCGCTGCCCTAGGAGCTTCCATTTTGTGGAAAATTGCGGGTAAGCCTTTTACGTAAATCATGATTTTGCGCAAAATGGCAGCCATAAATAGCACCATTTACGCAACATTGCAAGCGGAAATGGTCTAATTATACCAAAGGCTTACCCATGATTTTCTGCAAAATGACAGCTTGTGGGGCAGCAGGACAACCTGAAATTACCAAGCTCGGCATGTGCTGAGTGACTGGGGGCCTGAGTGGTTGGATGTCCATCAGACCCTCTGTATTTCTGTGACATCCCTAGTCTCCAGTCTTCCTCACTCCATTATCTATCATTACCTCTTATCCTTTCCTTCTACCATACATGTGCTTCCACCTTTGAGGATCTCTTGCCACTTTTCCTCTGTCTCCTTTTATCACTGTCCCCAAAGGGTAGAGAAATAAGGTTTAGTTTGCACACGTTCTGTTGGATCTCCTGTTTAAAAAAACAAAATAAGGTACTTGAAAAACTGAGTAAAATGCATAGGTTCAGGTGATTAGTCTGCTTTCAGACTGATGTGCCAGGGCTGAAAATGTGTTCATATGCAGTTCTATGCACAATTGTTTGCCTGGGCAAATTGTATATCTTTCAGTGTCCATTTTCCCTAGCTTTAAAATGAGACTGTGTGTTTAAAACTGCTGTCCCCTTTAAAAATGGCAAACACAAGAAAGAACTCTCTGCCATGTTACCACTAGCTGGCTTTGGGCTTTCCTCACTTATTGGTGTTCCTTAGCTGCAAAATATCCCCCAATATGGATATTAGGGTTCTCATGATTCTGGCCCCACCCCAGCTCATGGCTTCTGGGTATCTCTTATATAATGTCTACCACCAGCCTCATGAATGGAAGCAACCCATCAGATGCCCCACTGAGGCTCTAAGCGAGGTGGGGCCAGAAAAGTAGTGTGGTCATTTTTCAGGTGAGTGTGTGATCTGATGAGTATGTAGAGCTGTCTTCTGTAGGAATTGATAATCTGCCATAGTCTAGAAAATACCTTGGGCTTGCTCTGCAAGCACAGAAAATATAGGATGTGCAACAGACATCCTCTACCAAGGCAAATGCAGCTGATTGGCTGGGTACAATAGCCCAGCTGCGGCGTAATATCTCCTGGCTTTTCTTACTTGGCTAAGTTTGTGGGGGAAAAGTGGGAGTAGGGATGAGTTAAGCACCTGGTAGGCTGAAAGACATGACTGATGGACTGTATTTGGCTTGGTGGGTCATAAGTTAAGCAGGCGAGTTGTACTATTTTTATGTCTTGTAGCTATCTAGATTCTCATGAAGTGGTATTCTATTCACATTATCACATTTTTTTCAATATGTACAGAAACAATACTGCATTTGTAATCTGATTTGTGTGCATTCTGCACAAGCTTAGAATAATAGAATAGAATTCCACTTCTTGAGAATCTAAGAAACTGAAGGGAAACCTAAGCAGAGTTTTCCAGTGTTCAAGTAAATAGACCTCAGTAACGAAACAAATAACAAAAACAACGATAGGTGTGATGGCCAATGAGAATAAAAAATCTGTTGCACTCATATATTGTCCCGGACGTGTTTTGAGCCCGTCCTGTGTAGCTCTTTAGGAAGTTTTTAAAGCTCTTGAAATGCGCCAGGAACAGTATATTAGCGCAGCTGTCTTTTGTTCCAGTTTTTGGTTTTTTTATCCTCGTTGGTGTAGCTAGACCTGAATGTATTATGGAAAATTAGGAAGAATATTAAAATTTGCATAACTTATACCAGTCACAGTACTTAGATTTTCTTAGTGTAGAATTTGGAGAGCAGAGAGTACAAATGCTGCTGTAGTTGGGTGTTTTAAGAGGACTCCAAGGAGCTCATATTCTGTTGAGCTGCAACAGAGATAAATGGATAATTGTGCTCTCCTATTGACATCAGTACCCAGAATTGACCAGATTAATTTTGAATTAGCTGTGAAAAAGACTTGCTTCATGACTTGAAAGCTGACAGTATATGTAATCCAAAATAATTTTTCCAGTCTGGAATATATAATCTTATAGACTAATTTCAATTCCAGGGTGAAAAGTATACTTTCAGGGTGGAAATGCTACTAATAAGTAAAGGCTCAAACGTTTACTCCATGAGAGAATGCTCTTCCCTCCTTTTCTTCCATAAAAGGGATATGAGTAGAAGTTAAGAACATCAGAAAAGCCCTGCTGGATCAGACCCAAATGCCCATCTAGTCCAGCACTCTGTTCACACAGTGGCCAACCAGCTGTCGATTGAGGGCCCATGAACAGAACATGGTGCAACTGCACCCTTCAGCCATGTTTCCCAGCAGCTGGTGTACATAGGTTCATGTGGTGGATGGGGTGGGTACTGTGAAAGCCTTGCAGCTTCTGCTGCCTGTTGTCATTGCCATGAAAATGGAACTTGATTGCTAGATTAGAACAGAATGACAATTTTATTCCATGCATTCAAACTGACATATTATTTAATTTATTCTTCTGAATACTCAGTGTCCTGAAGAATTAACAGAACTGAGTAACTGAATGTTTGGCTCTAAAGAAATGTGGGAATACTGATACGAAGGAAGAATGCTGAAGAAAAAAGATTTGATCATGACCTAATTTTCAGTATCTTCCATTAGCTAGCACTGTACATATTTTTTTATAAAATACACATCATAAATGCTTGACTATGCATTTTTAATAAATCAGTTAAAACACTGTTCACTACATACCAGACACTTCCATAAGTTATTAACTTAATGGCTTAATGTTAAATTTAAAACATTAAGTGCAAGTTCTTGTCTATATTAAAGTGTGCTCTATAAACGAATACCTTATTTTCCAAACTAGCCTTTTCTGCTTAATATAGCTCTTGGAGTCAGTGTAGTTTTTTGATGCATTTCAATTCCAATATCACTCCAAATCATAAGTTGCACAAATGGTTCAGAATTATTGATATGAGATAAATATGTCCCTGCTGGTTTTCATGGACCTGTTAGCGGCTTTTGATACTCTTGCCTGTGGTATCTCCTAGACCGTTTGCATGGATTTAGGGGCATGGTCTATGGTGGCTCAGGTCCTTCTTACATGGGTGGTTCCAAAAGGTGGTACTGGAGGATTCCCATTCAACGCTATTCAATCTATGAGGTCCTCCTGGGTCCATCCTGTTCCCATTCTGTTCAGTATCTACATGAAACTCCTGGGAGAGATCATCCAGGAATTTGTTGTTCATTGTCATCGATATCTGGATGACATCCAATTGATTCTCCTTTCTATCTTATTCTGAGCAGGCTGTAGAAGCTCCAAATCGGATATGGGAAAACAAATCGAAGCTTAATTCAGATAAGACATAGGCAATCACGGTTGATAGAGCCAGCCCAGGAAAAGAGATTTGACCAGTGATGGATAGTGTAGCACTCTCCTAAACACGGGGGGGAGGGGGGGGGTTGGAGGGATGAAGGGGTTGTGATATAAACACAGGTTCATAGTCTGGAGTCCTTCTGCACTCAGGTTCGACCATAGATGCTCTGGTATCAGCTATGGCCAGGTGTGCCTTTGCATGTCTTAGGCTGGGCATTAACTGTTCTTGAAGACTGCAGATCTAACCATAGTGACACATAGTTATATCATGTAAACTGCCCAGAGAGCTTCGACTATGGGGCGGTATACAAATGTAATAAATAAATAAATAAATAAATACTATGAAAAGTGCTTGAAAACTGCCATTGGTCCAGAATGCAGTGGTGGCACTATTAATGGGGGCTTTGTATTGGAAACATTTGACTCTTTTACTGAAACAACAGTACTGTCTTCCAATTTGTTTCTATCATAGGAGGCTCTCCTATGTCTTAGTTGGGATACTTAATTGGGATCAAGGAGAGGGCCTTTTCAGAGGACTAAATTAAATATGTAGCATGCAGCTAATTGTACTTTTTTTTTTTTTTTTTTACCTCTAAGCAAGAGTTTAGGGCCCTGCTCAACGTCAGGACACCATGTGTGGGTTGGGGAAGTTTAAGCCTTCCCACCCAGATAAATTTATATCCCACCACCACTGGTGCAGTAGCTAAAAACAAAAATCTCTATTGGATGATTTTTGTCCTTTTTGTTTATTTATTACCCGCCTCTCCCTCCAGATCGAGGCAGGGAACAGCATCAAACATAAAATACACAAAACCGATTAAAAGCACATAAAACCAATACATCATTAAAATACCAATAAAACACTTAAAATTCATCCGGGTAGGCCTGCCGGAAGAGATCAGTCTTTATAGCTCTTTTAAATTCTTGAAGGCTGGTGAGTTGGCGGATCTCTCCCGGCACTTCATTCCACAATCTGGGAGTGGCAGAAGAGAAGGTCCTCTGGGTAAAGGTTGTCTGCCTAGTCTTCGCTGACTGTAGTAAATTCTTCCCAGAGGACCTGAGCGTGCGGGGCGGATTATACGGGAGAAGGCGATCCCACAGGTAACCTGGACCCAAACCATGTAGGGCTTTAAAGGTAATTACCAACACTTTGTACTTCGCCCGGAAACTAATTGGCAGCCAGTGGAGAGTTTAAAGCTGGTGTGATATGGTCACCCCTAGGTGTACCAGCGACCAACCTGACTGCCTTATTTTGAACTAGTTGACATTTCCGGACTAGGCACAGAGGTAGTCCTATGTACAGCGCATTGCAGAAGTCGAGCCTCAAAGTTACCAGCGCGTGCACTACTGACTTTAAGTCTTCCAACTCTAGGAAGGGGTGCAGCTGGCGTATCAGCTGAAGCTGATAGTAGGCACTCCTGGCCATTGCATCTATCTGAGCTGTCATTTGGAGCGACGGATCCAGGAGTACCCCCAAGCTGCGAACACAGCCTACCAATGTCTTAACCTGGTCTTATGTTGGGAAACATGACCATTCACACAGACTCTGTCAATGTGAAGCAGGCTCACTGACCACTTATTGGATATGAGTGAGATCTCTGGCAGCTTTCACTTCAAACCTGAGAAGCATTTTTTGTAACATACATTGGCAGAGTATATTGCAGGATCAAGATCAACAGCAATGATGGAGGTGGACCTGCTGCTGCAGTGGGTAGAATGAAAATGCCTTAGGCTCAACAGGATGTTCCATTATATAGGTTGGAGACAATGATAGTCACGGTTGTATTCAAGATTGATACTGGGTTGTAAAGTTCACAATGATACATTTGGAACTGGATAGGGGCTGCAACTGCTGTGTTTTGTCCTTCTTGTTTCCCTCCCTACTTCTGCCATTTGTGAGTTTTGCAAATAATCAAAATACAGGGACCATATAAGTTTTCTCACCGTTATGTGTTCTTATAGGTAAAGAGGCTTAGAGCTGAAGACCTTGAAGTAATCCCATCTTGATATTCCAGGGCCTAGCTCAAGTCTGAAATCAGATCTGGAAACTCTAGCCTCTTGCGGACAATCAGAGGCTTAAGAACCCTGAAAGGGTTCTGCAACCCACTGCAACCTCCAAGAGGGAAATAGACACACACAGATCGAGATTCTGCAGTTGAGTGCAGCGAGGAGCTCAGTGTTGCTGCATTGCCAGAGGATTTTGGTTTCTGCAGAAAGTGGACCTGGAAGCAGAGAAAACATACAATAATACATAGCCCTACACCCTCATGCCACATAAGGACAGACTTATACTTTCACATGACCAATTCCAGCTCTTCTGTCCAAAGATGTTTGGGGCTGAACCTAGTGCTTAGGTTGTGTTCTAAACCTCTTTGGACATTTTATTTTCTAGGAAGATTCATTCCCTGAAGACATATGACTGTCATGTCAGTAGGTGATATCCGCTTTTAAAGAAATCTCAGCTTTCTGCACGTTTGTAACTGTTGGTATTTCCCAAAGATATATTTTATCCCTGATCACTATTCAGTTGTCTGTTCCCCAGGGTGAATATTTTCCTTCCACCACTCTACTGTATGCTTAAATCCTAGAAAAATCACATAGCACATGTCTCCACATAGCCTTACCTAGACATACTAGGCTATTCTAGAAAGATTTTCCTATTTTTATTATTGTCTGAGGTCCTGGCTAATCTCCCAAATAGCTGTTAATGTACTGAATCATTGGCTGGCCAATGTCCTAATCCCATTAAACTCTTGCACAGCCATATCATCAGCATGTATTTTGGGGAACACATGGATGGCATTTGGAGAACACTTGGACTGTGTATGCATTTATGTGACATAACAATATGTGATAGGGGAATGTGCCCCTGTTGATTCTCTTGGAACTTTTGGTGGCTTTTGATACCTTTATCTATGGCTTTCTGAGTTGGAAGTTGGAGACAGTGGCTCAATTCGAACGACACAATAAACAACTGGTGTGGGGGAAACAATCGTCAGTTATTTTGACTATTGTGTCATCTGAATGCTGACATAGTCAACTCAGCGCTGATCCTCATCCATACCACAGTTGATTATTTATTGCCATGTTGTGTGGGGAGTACCCCCTAGGGTTAGGGTTAGTCAACCCACCATTGACTATCGTGTCATCTGAATTGAGCCACTGTGTTGCAGTTATTCCTCTGCTACTTGGATTGCTGATTCTAGAAGGTGCTGCTGGGGATTATTGCTCTATGTCTTAGCAGCTATGCTCTGGGGTTCCACAGAGCTCTGTCCTATTCCCCCATACTGTTTAATATCTACATGAAACCACAGAAAGAAGGTTATCTGCAGATGTGGGCTGAGATATCACCAATATGCAGATGGCAGAAAACAAATTAGCTTCCCTTCTTTATTGGAATCTTTGGGTTGGTTTGCATGATCAAACAGTGGGTTGCGGGGAAAGCATGTGGCGTTTTGAATATTAGTCTGTAATCTCTGCTTGGTGTGTCATCCAAACCCAGCAATTTAGGTCGGGTTTGCATGATTGTGGGGGTAAAAGAAGCCATCATGGCTTCTTCCCCCCCCTCCCTTGTGCATCCTTGTGCATGCTGTGCAAATGCTGGCTGTTTACATAATTTAGTGGGCTGCGATGGGGGTGTCCACTCTACAACCCATGATGTGCAGTTGAGTTTGTGGGGTGGGTACGAAGCCATCCCTGCTGCGCCATGTATCGAGTTCAGATGACATGCCAACTTGTGATGCAGTGTGGGTAGTTATATAAACAACTGACGTGCACGCAGCATGCACAAGGGCAAGGGGAGAAGTCACAATGGTTTCTTTTACCTCTGTGATCATGCAGACCCAGTCTAAAACAGCCCATGGGTTCTGGGTGGTTTGTTAACTATGCCAGGTTCGGACAAAACAACAAATACGGTCATGCATTGAATATTCAAAAGTCGCACAGCACATGCTGGTACATGCCACAACACACCTGTAGTGATTGTGTGAACCCTGTCTTGATGTTTGATACTCTTTTAGGCAACATGCTATTTGATTAATTGCTATGAATTGTGCTAAGTTTTACAAATCATGATAAAAGTTTCATGTAAGTAGCTTTGACAGTTTTATCCGAGGAGACATATGGCCTACAACTAGCAAAGGAAATCCTTTGCAAGCATCTGCAAATTGCCTCTCAAGTGACCTTGTTCACTATTAATACATTTACGTAAGTAATTATGCAAATTGCATTTAGACTCAATAGGCATTTAGTAATGTTTGCTTGGATTAATATTGTACTGTGGCAGTCCCACTTTAGATTACTATTTTATTAGTCAGAGCCATGTCCACAAATGTCAATCTAAGATAAAGCTCTTCTTCTAAAGATGAATGTAGTGAGCAATACTCGTACTCCTTCTTACTATTAAGGAAGTAATACACAAATATCCAAGTACTGAGTCTATAGTGTCTTTTATTGCATATATGTATTATATTTCCAAGAGATTACAATCTGACAAAATTGTAGCTTTTAATAAATTAGAAACTGAAAACATGGGATATTTTAATAGCACACCACACTACTGAAAATAAATCAGAAAGTTCTGAGAAATATACCGCAAGGGTATTGAACCTCTTTCAGCCTGAAAGCCAAATTCCATTTTGGAAAAGCTCTTGAGGATGGTATTGAAGTGGTAGGCAGGGCTGAAGGTAAAAGGGGCAGAGCCAAAAATACCAGCATATTTTATTATAAAACTCTTACTGCTAGTAATTAAGCCTTACAAGAGGCATTACAACCTTTTAGAATGGGGGAGAGGGGACTACACAAAAGCTGGGAAACCACTAACATAACTAATAAATCCCTGATTTGCAGTATGGGCAACAAATCCTCAAACTTCAGTTCTTTTGCAGGTGGTTGGGTAGTTGGGTGGTTGGATTAAATGCAATCTTTGAAACAAATTCTGAGTAGTAGGTGTTTTAGTTTTTCGTTAATGGAAAGAATCTGTTTTACAAATATTAAACTTTATCCAATGAAAATGAAGACTTTTCTTTGCTAAGTGGCTGCTCTTGGCTCCAGTTTCCCTTTTTTTTGTTTTTTAGGGATAGCAAGCAGAATTTTAAGAGTCAATTTTTAATCTCTATATCGCAGTCTGTACTAAACATCTTGTACATTGCATTATTATTATTATTATTAAAAAAGTAATCTGCCTTGCAGGGTGCACTGCCCTAACAAGATGGCTTACAACATTATAAAAACATGAACACGTGAATTACAGTTAAAAACACACACACATCCCTGTGATTTTTAAGCACCAAATGCAGACTGGAATAAATGTGTATTTACATATTGCTAGGAATGTACTGGATGACAGAACTGTTCTAAATACTTCCCCATTTAAAGACATAGGAACTGCTTATAATTTTACCTTAGTCCTGGTAGGGAGTTAGCAGCTAGTATGTACTCGCAGAAGTGTGCTTGTGTGTTTAATAGGGATGTATATTCTGAAAACAGCTTTGCGATGGATTGGGACATGATTTTAATTGTTCATGGCTTGGAAAAACATAGATCTAGGTTGGATGGGACTGAATTATCTAATTGTCAATTTGATGAAATTATTATAAAGTACACCAACGTATTTTTTTTAATTTAAATTGTCTGGTTTAAAGATTTAGAGGAGCTATCTTTTTTAATTCTATTTTTTGGATGTGTTCTCTTTCAGGATAACATTTTGCCATCTGCCTTTCCAGAGTAAATGGCTGTATGTGGGCACTGAAAGAGGAAATATACACATTGTCAATGTGGAGTCCTTCACTCTCTCAGGCTATGTCATAATGTGGAATAAAGCCATTGAACTGTGAGTATGGTTTAGGTGGGAAAAAATTGGTTCGTATGGACACCATTCTTTTCTATAAGTGTGTTCCTGATTTACAGAACACACCGAGTATAAATGCTTCAAAATTTTGTTGTTGTTACTGTTGTGAAACTTGGCCACTGATTTGTCAGTTTTGAATGTCTCAATAAAATTGATCATTTTATTGTCGAAAATTATAAATTATCTCAGGAAAAAATCACTTCTTTTACAATAATAATTGTAAAACACTGAAAAAAATTGATTTTATTTATTGAAATTGGTGTGGTACACTGTATTCCTATACATGTTTATTCAGCAGTAGGTCCCATTGTATTGAATGGGATTTACTCCTAGGTAAGTATGGATATGATTAGAGATGTAGGCATACTTTGTATTATATAGAATCGTAGTTTCAGCATACTCGCAAAATAATTTTCTAAAAATGTTTCTGTCTAATTTGGAGAAAAGTAGCTCTAGTACGTAATGAACTATCACATTTTATAAGAACCATTTTATGTATGGCTAGAATGTTTGGAGCAGTACATACTCAGTATGTGTGTGTGTGTGTGTGTGTGTGTGTGTGTGTATATTATATTATATTATATTATATTATATATTAATATATATATTAAGTTGCTTAGAGAGCAATCCTGTGGCCCTTTCATAGTGTCAGAGCTATGACCTGCGGGATGGGGGGGGGCAGATGATGCAGAGGTTTTTTTACTTTTTTTTTACTTTTACTCCTAGCTGCTATGAAAAACTCTGTGGCGGCCCTTCAGCCAAGCTCAGAGTTGGGACCTAAGATGAGGATAGGGTAAGAAGGAGGAAAGAGTGTGTGCTGGTGGTTGGGGAGATGAGAAATAGGCCATAGATTTGCTGTATCCATGGGCCTCTCAGATTAGATCCGCACCCACAGTAAGGTAAATGCATTAGACAGCGTCAGAAGTCCATCTAATGTTAAGTATGAAAACGGAAAGTATGAAAACCTGCAGGGTTTAGGAAGAACTCTGTCCTACGAGCATCAACCCTGTTGGATTGAGCTCTCAGAAAATATATTTAAACCAGGTTGTATTTTTTGGGTTACATGTAATGTAGTTCTCTGGAAACAGGGAAATTCTTTTCTGAGAAAAAAAAATAGAGATGAAATAGTTAATGTTTCCTATCCTTTTATCTTCAAAAAAATAAAATCAAGCGCTCATTAGTCTGATTCATGGATTTCATGTTTCCTTCTCATGTGATTTTAAAACTCTTGAGTAAGTGTAACTGTGTGAGGTAATAGTTTATGTAGCTGGAATTTGCTTATGCACATCTCTGCCTAACAGTAGTCCTAGTCACTTGTTACCTGCATGTAGTCCTTGCCATGTTGAAGTAGGAGAGTGCAGGGCCTTATTGTGTTGAAACTGCTTTTAGCCCCACAGTTGACATTGTACATCCGACATCTGACTTGTGCACTTGTTGAGCATAGTTGTTTGCAAAGGAGTCTCTGCACAAGCAGTTGTTCACATGTAAGGGCACCGTATGATTGGTATCCATCCAATTGCCTAACAGTCTTGTGCCTGAGCAGATAGAGGTAGTCTAATTTGTGGTGTTGATGATCTGTAAGGCTATTTATTGTCTTAGAGGAGTTCAACATCCACGTTGGTGCCACCTTTTCAGGAATGGCTGCCATAACAACTATTGACCTGTCTCAGATTACTTCTGCCCCGACACATGTGGCAGGTTGCAATCTTGAATATTTTCTGTACTGACAAGTGGAATGTGTGGTCTCTCTGTTTGTGCTTTCAACCATGCTTTTGGAAAACATTTTTATTCAGAAGGCTTCTTACTAGTTTTTTTAACCTGTATATGGTGACTTGCTTTTATTTATTTATTTATTGCATTTTTATACCACCCAAAAGCTCAAGGTTTTATAAATAGTTTCAGCTATGCTGTTTTTGCGATGTTTCTTTTATTGTTTTTACTCTTAAGCTTCCTTCTAAAGGTGGTGTATAAATCCATAATATGAAGTCGACTGAGCCTGGAACTACATTGTTGTGGACAGATCACTACCTGGTTAGGTTGAGACTAGTAACAACCTTGAGCCTCTGTAGAGTTTGTGGACACATTAGAATGGTTTGCCACAGATGTTTATGGATTTGGATGGTTTCCTATTGTCTTTTGGGGATTTTCCAGCTGATACAGTTGGCAATCCTGTCTCCTGCACCCTAGGTAATCTGTGGAATTCAGAGATAAATCAGGCTGTCTAAATGATTGCACCTAGATGTTCTTTCCTTCCTCACCGAGCTAGATGTCCTCCTTGGTTTTGTGAGTGGAGAGTGATGATATGAACATGACAACAGCTAGAACACAACTGGTGGAAAACATGGGTCAGGTCCAGCCAAATACAGGTCTACTCTGAGACAGAGATAACGGTGAAGAAATGTTTCTTCTCTAACACCATTGCACCTGTACTCAATGAAGCTTTTGTGAGTGGTGAGAGGCTTGTTACAATCTGGCCAACAAGATGTCACTGAACCCTCATGCCCATTATAGCAAATTTGCAAGACATCTTGCAGATAAAATCACTTGTATCTTGGATATCATGATTATTTTGGAATCAGTACAAAGTTATTTCATGGGGAGTTCAACCTTGTTGGTTCTCTTGGACCTCTCTGCAGTTTTCAGTCGACCATGGAATCTTTGTGAGAAGCTTTCTTGCTTAGATGGTTTTGAGGAGAATATTTTGTGTGATTCCATTTGGTTTTTGTGGGATGGTCCCAGAAGGTGGGATAGGGAGATGTCACCATCACCCTGAGGCTGTAGGCATACAAGGATCTATCATGTTTCCCATTCTTTTCAATATTTACATAAAAACTCTGTGGGGTTGATCTGGAGCGTTCATTTTCATCTGCTGATCCATGGAAGCACTGAGCTTCTGGGTGCTGGTTTGGGTTGGATGAGAAGAAAAGCTCAAGGTTTGATCTACACACGGTGAAAATTCGGTTGATTGGGGATTCTGGTGTATTTGGACTAGGTGTCCAGTCTGCTTTGAAACGGTGGAATTGAAGCTTGTGGGTACTTCTTAATTTGTCCCTGCTGTTTTATGCAGAGATGATGGTGGTGTTCAAGAGGACCTCTTCCAGCTTTGCCTTAGATGTCAGCTAAAGTCTTTCCTGTAAAAAATTGATCTGGCCTTATTCTTCCATGCTATAGTCATTTCTATGTACCTTTAATGCATTGTCATGGGGTTTCCCTTGTAAACCATTCAGAAGCTTCACTTGATTCAGGATACAACTGCCAGGATTTTGATTGGCAAAAGGAGAGCAACTCATATTACACCGATTCAGTGTTTGGCTACTGTGAAAAAGGCAAATTCCATGTAGGGCATAATTAGAAAAGAGATTGAAAATAAAACTGCCAATATCATACTACCCTTATGCAAATATATGGTGTGACCACACTTGAATATGGTATGCAGTTCTGTTCACCACATCTCAAAAAGGATATTGTAGATTTAGAGAAAGCGCAGAGGAAGGACAACCAAAATGATCAAGGGGCTGTAGCAATGCCACTATGAAGAAACTTAGCTTAGGAAAAAAATTAGTAAGGAGAGACATGATAGAGATGTGCAAAATTATGTATGATGTGGAGAAAGTGGAAAGGGAGATGTTTTTCTCCCTCATAATATTAGAACCCATGGAGCTGAATGGTAGGAGACTCAGGACAGATAAAACGAAGTACTTCCTTTCACAACTCATTGTTAAACTATGGAATTGGCTACCACATGATTTAGTGGTGGTCACCAACTTGGATTGCTTTAAAAGAGGATTAGACAAATTCATAAATGACAAGGCTATCGATGGCTAATAGTCATTCCTTTTAGTACCAGGGACACTATGACTCTCTATGCCAGTTGCTGGGGAACATGAGCAGGAGGATTCTATTACACTTATGCCTAATTGTGGTTTTCCTACAGGCAGCTGGTTGGCCACTGTGTGAACAGGATGCTATAATTGCTTATCGTATTTAAATTCATAATAAATATTTTTATAAAAATATATGTACGATACATATAATTATGTACATGCAGAATATATTTACATATATTTTGTACCCTGAATTACAATGTTTTATTAATAAACAAAGCTAAAATGGCTAAATTATGTTTTTCAATGACCAAATTTGCATATTTCACTTCCCGGGATTGATGTATGAGTTACGACCATGTTTGCCTGTAATTTAATGTTTGGGGGGCACCCCTCCTACTTCCTCTCCCCACTGTGCAAAATATCATAGTACCTGAAAATTAAAGGGTGAATTGGTTGGGGAGTTGCTATTCATAATTTCTTCTGCTGATATTACTTGGGAACTATGTACTTCAAAGACCCTTCTCTTGATCCCCTTGCTGTGTGGTTTCCAGAGGGTGGTCACCAGAGATAGATTTGCCTTGTTTTTGGTTCCCAGAGCTTGGAACAGCTTCCTTAAGGAGGGACATCTGGCTCAACTGCAGCTTGCCTTTAAGTGAAGACCAAAAATAATTTTATTTCAACACTCTTTCTGAAGATTTTGTTTTTCAGGTTGTGTTGCTACTGATGGTTTTAGAATTTGTTACTATTTTAATATATGTAAGCTACCTTACAACTTGAAAAGTTGGGATACAAATTTGAAAAATGTACATTGTATTTTCACTGACTGATGTAAATGCTAATCCTAAAGTATATTGGAATGCAGTCCTAGTATGTCAGTTTCAAAGTTGCTGTTTTTATTAGTATAAACATCTAATTACTTAGCTTTGGTGAATTAGATAAGCAACCCTCCTTCAGGCATCAGGATGGCTCTTTACTAAGGTTTTTGGATTACTAGACCAGAAACTATATTCTGTATTATCATATTTACTTAACTTTCATATAGGAGTTTATGGTTCTTTCAAAAGATATTGGTTTGTCCTGGCTTGGTGTAAGATAAAAGTGTGACTTACCTTGTTTAGAGAAATGTTATATGCTTATATTTTACAACTCTAGCACTTAAACCGAATTGCATGTGTTTGTCTGGAAAAAGTAATTAGGTTTTCATACTTTGTATCATACTTTGCACTATGAGGCTGGTTTCTAAGTGATCGAATAAGAGCAAATATTCACCATCTAACTTAATATAGGTCCACTGGTTTTTGTTTTCAATTGCAGTTTACACACCAGGGTCAAGGTTTCACTAAAGTGCTAGGCTGCACCATAGCAGTGGACTGAATTCTCTCTCTCTCTCTCTCTCTCTCTCTCTGTGGGACTGTTCAGACAACACATTAAGGCGTGGTTAGGGCTTTAACCCCTTTGCAGCAAAACTGTGGCTATGGAGCCACTATGGTTAGGAATAGTTTACATGACATGCTAAGTCATAGTTTACACAACACACTATGCCATAATGTTTAGCTCAAAATGTCTAACCACCATGGCTTAGTGTGTTGCCTGAATAGGGTCCATGTGTATACAGACACGCACATACAGAGATAAATTCACACATTTAACACAAATTTATTCCACATATAAAAGCCAGATTTTGTGCAAATGCTAAGGTAGGCTCTTCTTACTGATGTCTAATTTCCTGCATGCAGGGATTTTCCCCCCCTGTATGCAGGAACATTCAGTCTTGTGAGCTTCAACCTACAGTGGTGCATCCTTTATTTACCACCTTAATGAGAATTAGGTACAGGTTAGCCAGTGTTCGTGCTTATTTTATTTATTTATTTATTTATTTTATTCCATTTGTATACCACCCCATAGCCAAAGCCCTCTGGGCGGTTTACAAAAATTAAAAACATTGAACATTAAAAACACCTATATACAAAATTTAAAAACCATAAAGCATAAAAACAAGTTAAAATTACAATATCCTTCTGGATCAAAGCACAACAACAACACAACAACACAAAACCCTCATCATATGCTGTTAAATGCCTGGGAGAAGAGGAAAGTCTTGACCTGGCACCGAAAAGAGAACAATGTTGGCACCAGGTGAGCCTCGTCGGGGAGATCATTCCATAATTGGGGGGCCACCACTGAAAAGGCCCTCTCCCTTGTTGCCACCCTCTGTGCCTTCCTTGGAGTAGGCAACCAGAGGAGGACCTTAGATGTAGATCGTAGTGTACGGGTAGGTTCGTGTCGGGAGAGGCGTTCCATCAGGTATTGTGGTCCCAAGCCGTGTAAGGCTTTATAGGTTAGAACCAGCACCTTGAATTGGGCTCGGAAACGTATAGGCAGCCAATGCAAGCGGGCCAGAGTAGGTCTTATATGCTCGAACCTTCTGGTTCCTGTTATCACTCTGGCTGCTGCATTTTGCACAAGCTGCAGTTTCTGAACCGTCTTCAAAGGCAGCCCCACGTAGAGTGCATTGCAGTAATCCAATTTAGAGATTACCAGAGCATAGACAACTGAAGCCAGGTTATCCCTGTCCAGATAGGGGCATAGCTGGGCCACCAACCGAAGTTGGTAGAAGGCACTCCCTGCCACCTAGGCCACCTGAGCCTCAAGTGACAGATAGTTCTAGGAGAACCCCCAAGCTATGAACCCGCTCCTTCAGGGGGAGTGCAACCCCATCCAGAACAGGTTGAACACCCTCCATCCAGTCAGCGGAGCCACCCACTAACAGCATCTCAGTCTTGTCTGGACTGAATTTCAGTTTGTTAGTCCTCATCCAGTCCATTGTCGCAGCCAGGCACTGGTTCAGCACATCCACAGCCTCACCTGCTGAAGATGAGAAGGAGAAATAGAGTTGTGTGTCATCAGCGTACTGATGACAACGCACTCCAAAACTCCGGATGACCGCTCCCAACGGTTTCATGTAGATGTTGAACAGCATGGGGGACAAGACTGACCCCTGAGGGACCCCATACTGGAGAATCCACGGGGCTGAGCAATGTCCTCCAAGCACCATCTTCTGGAGCTGCCCCGCCAAGTAGGAGCGGAACCACTGCAATGCAGTGTCTCCCACTCCCAAATCAGCCAGTCGTCCCAGAAGGATACCATGGTCGATGGTATCGAAAGCCGCTGAAAGATCAAGGAGAATCAACAGAGTCACACTCCCCCTGTCTTTCTCCCGACATAGGTCATCATACAGGGCGACCAAGGCTGTTTCCATGCCAAAACCAGGCCTGAAGCCGGACTGAAATGGATCCAGATAATCAGTCTCATCCAAGAGTGTCTGGAGCTGGATTGCAACCACTCGCTCAAGGATGTTGCCCAGAAATGGAATATTTGCCACCGGCCTATAGTTATTCAGATTTTCGGGGTCTAGGGAAGATTTCTTCAGGAGTGGTCTCGCTACCGCCTTCTTCAAACGGTCTGGGACCACTCCCTCTCGTAGAGAGGCATTAATCACATACCTGGCCCAGCCGGCTGTTCCATCCCTGCTAGCTTTTATTAGCCAAGAGACTTCCTCTCTTCATTCGGAGTTTCTTTCCTAAAAGAAGACAAGATAAGAGTTAGCCTAGATTGTTAGTTTAGTTAGTTAGTTAATAGTTATATAGTTATATAGTTATATTTTTTTTAAAAAAATTATTATGATATTAATATCTTAGCTTATGGCGAATACAGCATTATTTAAACATTGCGTGAGGTGCCGGGCTAAACTCGCCCTCACGGACGGTCACTCGCTGTGTGTCGCGGGTCTTGGAGAGGCCCACATTGTTGAAACTTGTGCACTCTGTATGAGTTTTTCGCGCCAAACCAGGCGCAATAGAGCTGACCGCCTCCGCAGTATCCTTTGGAGTCGTGCATTAGAGGCTGTGGACACCCCACGTCCCATGGAATCGCAGGCCTCAACCTCTGGGGAGCGCAGCCGACAGGCTGTTAGTCGCTCAGACCCAGCAACCCCTCGTTCGCCTAAAACCCAAGGAATAAAATTACAGTGCTAATTCATAAAACACATTATTTGGTTTCCCTCTTCTAATTTTACCATATAAAACCCATCCCCTCCCAATTCCCAACTGCTTTCCAATACTTGTTTGTTAGTTAGGTAGTCCTCTTTTTTCTTTCAGTTGTAAGCCCTTCTGCCGACAGATTTGATTAACCACATACAAGTTTGTTCCAGAGCAATTTATGGGCAAAGAATGTTGCAGCTTCCCACCATTACGTTCTTATCCTCGGCGACAGTAGAGAGTCCACTGCGGCATTGATTGCCCACTATCAACAATGTGAGATCTTCTTCGTTTAGATCCTCAGATCTTTCACCTGCTGAGAGCGATCTAGTAAAAGTTTCTTCTTGCTTGCTAATCAGTGCTGCAACAGCTGTTAACTGATTATTCCCTCGATACTGGGTTAATCCTGAAAGGGCTCACTCGGCTGCAGCCCTTTTCTTATGGAGAAGCGGCCCCCAGAGAATTGCTTCTTTCTTTCTTTCTTTCTTTCTTTCTTCAAACTGTTTGATATTTTGTTATTCTCAAGTTGCTCCCAATGATAAATTATTTGGAGTACCCTGAGTCTTTAAAGGATGCCATAAATTCTTTGCCTGGCTGGAAATACCAGCCTCAACTCCCACGGTCTCAGCGTGTTTCTGCAGGTCTGTTCAGCTGTCCTCCTCCCTCAGATTTGTCCCTGGACAACTCTGAAAAGCTCCGCTGGGCGGCAGATCGATGATTAGATAGTGGCAGCAAAGTATTGCTTTTTTGCTGCCCTCACTGCCCCTGAATATACCTTACTATAGGCACTTACCAGCATTTGATTGCATCCATCAGGAGTTCGTCTCCATCTGCCTTCAAGCCGTCTCCTATTTTGTTTCATTGCTCTTAGCTCGGGGGTATACCATGGAGCCATACGAGCTCTACACAGGAGAGGGCGCTCAGGAGCAATCGTGTCAACTGCCCGGGTCATTTCTGCATTCCACAGATCAACCAGGGTTTTGATAGGAGAGCCAGCCCTATCAGCCGGAAAACTCCCCAGAGCCCTCTGGAAACCATCCGGATCCATTAGCCTCCGGGGGCGGACCATCTTAATGGGTCCCCCACCCTAGCAGAGGGGAAAAGCTGCTGTAAGTCTAAACCTCAGCAAGCAGTGATCTGACCATGACAAAGAGACTGATGTAAAGTCCTCTACTTTCAGATAACCATCTCCATGTCCAGTTGCGAAAACCAGGTCTAGAGTATGCCCTGCTACATGCGTTGGGCCAATGGCATGTTGGGACAGTCCCATGGTTGTCATGGAGACCATGAAATCCTGATCTGCCCCGGATAAGGTGCCCTCAGGGTGAATGTTGACATCCCCCAGAACCAACAGTCTGGGGGATCTCAGCAGTACACCCGAGACCACCTCCGTCAGCTCACCTAGGGAGTCCGTTGATCAGCGGGGTGGGCGGTACACCAACAGAATCCCTAATCTGTCCCGCTGACCCAAGACAAGATGCAAACACTCCAGACCAGTAATCACATGGACAGGGAGCCTTCAGAGGGAGATGGAATTCTTATAGACCACAGCAACCCCTCTTCCCGGCCCTCAGGTCTACCCTGATGCTGAGCCAAGTAACTCCTCCCTGCTCACCCACCCAGGTCTCAGTTATACATGCCAGATCGACTGCCTCATCCACAATTAAGTCATGGATGAGGGAGGTCTTATTATGTACCAATCTGGCATTTAAAAGCAGCATCCAGAGTCCTGAGGGCTGATTGATAGGGCAACCAACAAACCTGTGGTTGCGAGGAGGACTGGAACATGGCACAGCTGTTAACTGTCTGAGCCACGTTCCCCTTACCTGGCACATCCTCCTCAGAACGCCATATCTCCCTCTACCCACCACTACACTGATTGGGGCCCCCTCAAACCCCCCACTTGGCTCTGTATCTTCCCTCCCAGGCACGTGGCTCAAGACCCAGAAAAAGCCAAGCAGGGAAAAGGGGGGGGGAAAGAGGGGAGAAAAAAAAGAGCAGCAGCAGGCAGCTCTCCCTCTTCCCTGGGTGGGGTAATGGTGGTCCCCTCCTCCTGCAGCACTGGCTTTCCCAGGACACCCCAGCCAGCCGGCTTATGTATCCCTCTTCCAAGAGAGGGACAGGTGGAGAATGCCAGCAGCAGCTGGCTGAGTACCCGGGGGCCTGGTCCTGCAGGGCGTGGCAGCCCACTCAAGCAGCAGTCCAAGAGGGAGAGGGTGGTGATGGGATCAACACATAATCTGTAGTTATGCTACAGCTATATGCATCCTTGCAGCCTTCTTCAGAGGGTGGGGATACCTGTTGAGTCTAGTGTTGTGGCTGACCTAAATAGAGTGATATGGCTTTTTCTGTAAATACTATTGTTTTAAATCAGTGGAGATTTAATTTGTTGTTTCTATAGCATCATCTTTTAGTAAATAAAACTACAAAAAAGTATGTAATGTTATACATGTTGTGTAAATATCTGATCAGTTCTTTCAATATTCAAAGTAGCTCAACTGAAATACTTGGTTAGTGGGAAAAATCAATATAGTGTGGTTTAAATGTTACTTGGAAATTTACTTTTATGTGCACCCTAGCGATAATAACCTGAAAAGTCTAGTATTATATCCGTTCCAGTTGCCCAATTTAACTTTTTTGTGTTCATGTATCATATTATTAATTAATTAAATGCAACAAGGAATTTTTTAAAAAACAGAATTGCAATTTAGATTTCTTTGAGTAAAAGAGGTTGAGTGGATCTAGATTTTGCTTCTGCTGGTGGGAGCATCTATTGATCAGAGTACAGTAATTTACTTTCTGTGGGTGTTGTGAATTCTTTGACTTCTTGTTTCTATGATTCCCATTACTGCTAAGAGTTCTTACTTTTTTATTTGGGCAATGACTCAGTTGGTTTGCTAGATTGTTAACTGGAGCTGCTTATTGGGAGTATGTTACTCCTTTGTTGAAACAGCTGTAGTGGCTTCTGATTCATTTCAGATTACATTTAAAGTCCTTAATGGTTTAGGACCAGGATATTGGAAAGAACACCTCACTCCATATAAGCTTGCCCATTTATTAAGGTTATCAACAGAGTTGATATCTCCCTCCTAAGAAGGAAGCCTGCGTTGCTTTCTAATGTCATCTTGCTATATGGGAAAAAAACCCTTCCTGTTTGAAAAAAAAATACTGTCAAGGACTTTGAACTATAATGCTGCTTTAATGGTCTTTATGTTTCGAGATTTTAAAGATGATGATTTAGATCAGGTGGGGGAATGTTTGTTCTGACAAATGTTCTTGGATTCTATCAATCCCCCTCCCAAACATGGCCGATGATAAGGGATAACCAGAATTGTAATCCAACATCTAGAGTGCCATATGTTCTCAACACCTGAACTAGAACTTCTCTTATACTACTTTTATTTTTTTATTGAGTCTGTCTTGTTTTTATTTTGTGTTAACTAGTGACTTTTACCTTTTTTTTTTAATCCAATTTGGATGTTTTCCTGCTTCATGTTGTAATCAGTCTTAATTTTTTTAAGGAAAGGTGGGATAAATAGTATGCCTATTTTGGCAATGTGAATGTCTCTTCAAATTTTCAGTAGCCTGATCCATATCAGATGGCATAATTGTCATAGAATTTACTTGCACAGTGCTTACTGCACTCCAAATGTTGTAGCTATTATTTAGTTCTTGTAGAAACAAATTAAAACAAAATATTCAACATAATTTACATTTATATTATATTTAAATCCAATTCTTCTTGAAATCAAAAGCCTTTAATAATATTATGAAACTATAGCAAACAATTAAAATCAATAAACAATTTAAAATATAAGCAGTTTAAACAATTGTAAGCAATTAAAAACAACATCGAGCAAATTAAGTGAACAAAAATGGAAATCGGTTGGAAGACCAAAGCTTGCATAAATGAGCTCCTCATGGAGAGATGCAGAGATCAGAGCCACCATTTAAAATGCCATGCCTCTTACCTACATTAATGTTACTTCGAGCTAGGGGAGGATTGGCTAGCACCTAGAACCATGCTTTCCTTGATCTTCTCAATTGAAAGGAAGAATCCTTTGGGCAAAGAAACTTCTTGAAGACTCAGACTATTTAAAGCTTTTTGTTCAGAAAATTATGGGGAGCCAGAGCAGTTAAAAAGTTATTTTTGTAACCTTTCAAACAATTGCAATGTTCAGAAACTTAACTAGATGCATAATTCTGCTGCTCTCTTGCTGAAGGAAGATGCTTGCAAAGGACTCTTTCTTTGTGGTGCGTGGGATAGGGATACCTAATTTTAAAAAAAGTTTAGCCAAAAAACCCAAAAAAAAACCAAAACCCAAAAAACCAATTGTTCAATGTGTGGTTTTGGTTGTGTGTGTGTGTGTATATATATATATATATATATATATATACACACACACACACTATATGATCCCTTGAGTACTAACTAGTAAGGAGAGGTCAAACTATTTAATTCTAAAAAGGTAATGTTTTATGTTTATGGCATCCCTGCCCCAGTTAAGATAGGTTGCTACATTTTACATTAACCATAGCTCCCAAACTGTTTTCATTAGTAGCTTTAAATATTATCCCTATAGTTAAAAATGGTGGTAACAAACTATGGACTAAGTATCTGTTGTACAGACATATGGTTAAAGCCATCTGCAATTGGCTGGAGATGATGGGAATTGTAGTCCAACACATCTGGCCGGTGCAGATTTGGGAAGGTTGCTGCAGGGTTGTAGCTTTTGCTTAGGGATGCAGAAGTAAGTCTGGATCCAGAAGAAAATCCCATTTCATTGGGTAAGATGGGATCAACTGCCCTTTGGGCTCCTTCTCCCAGAAAATGGTCTTCTCTGGCTACTTCAGCTTGTCATTGTCTAATAAATTATATAATTTCATGTTGCTTTAAAATTTGATTTCTGAATTTCCTTGTTTATTTCTTCTTCCCTATTCATGTTTCCTTTTGTATTGCATTTGGATGTAAGACAAAGACTGTCTTGCTTTTTAAATCTCTATATAGCTCTAAGAAAATGTTAGGCACTTCATAAATGATAAATATTAGCTATTATAAAACCCTACATATTAGAGTACTGCATTAACTTTTGCGCAAACATTTGTGTAATCTTCCTAGAAATCATTCTTCTACTCATGGTACATTGGATCCATTCCAATGTTGGGAGATATTTTAAGAAGGGGAAGTAGATAATAACTTGTAAGTCAAATACGGGTCGCACATTCATTTTCAATTAAGTTTTGTGTTTTTGATTGTGTAAAACTTCATCTTTTGATAACACACTGAAATGTAAATCCTTCAAAGCTCAAGCGTCTTGTGTTTATGCTTGTGTGTCACGTAGGGGTGGACCAAAATGGCCGCACCCAATTCACCACCCTATTTGCAGAGAGAACAAAATAAGAAGCTATGGTAAGCCTCCTCTCCTACAGTACAAACTTTTGCATCATGCTCCTCCTCCCTCCTTTGGGGCTTACCAAATGCCTCCCCTCAAATTGGGCAAACATTGAAATGGAGAAAAAGGAGATCAACCCTAATGTGTGTCCTAAGGTGCCAGTGTTGTGTGATGTGGAATTCTTGGCGAGTTATCCTTGAAAGCAGTTTTGATTTCTCTGTAGGATATGATTTGACTCTCTTGCATGAGTCATCTGGAGATACTTGTTTTGCATATATGTTCTATGTTTTTGGATATAGTATTAGATGCCAATTATTAATTAATAAATTGAGGTGCTATCTCCTAGTTACAGCGAGTAATTGGGCAGTTTGAATACAGAGTAAAGACTACACTTCTATGTTTGTCAAGAAAAAAATATTGAAGTAAAACTAAGAAAGCTCATAACTTACACATACTTTGTCAGCAATGTCATTCATATTGTCCATATTGCAAAGGCATATGGGAAAACTGGATTGAATCGCAAAAGAAGACTTGAAGCATAGTTCAATTACATACTTTTAAGTCCAAAGAGCAAAGACTGGAAGGTATCATGCTAATTAGGATGTGAGTTTCAGAAAGAGGATGGGATAGCTACCTAAAATATTTACATTTGTTTAAACAGTATATTAATTCATTAATGCATCAAACTAAGCATCATTAAAAAAGCCCTTTAATTAGAGCAGATAATACGCTCTGGACATTCCACATAAAAGAAAGGCTTGTTTTGCTTTCCTCCGGCACCAGTCGTACAAGATTATAAAACATGTAGGAGCAGGCATTATATTATAATATTCTTATAGATGACAAATACTTCAGTAGGAAAGAATGGGCCTCTTATGTAGGGGGATTTATACAACTTCCTTGTGCTCTTTCAGGCTTCTTTGGAACTTCTTTTAGAAAAAAATACATGGTATACCTGCTGTCTGCTTGTGACGTAGTGGTCTGGATTATATATGTTTTGTTTCTGTGGCTGATCCACAGTGGTTCCAATTCTTGGTAGGGAGTCAGACAAATCATCTTTTGGTTTGTCTAGTTTTATCACCTTGTGCTGTTCAAATTACTGCTGAGTGTTCCAGAAGGCACTGTCACTATCTACATACCAGCTTCTTCCTTGTGGTTTCTGTGACTCACACATATGATTATGCGCCTGCACAGAACAATAATTTGGAACTTTCTAGAGCTTAGCAAGAGTTTTAGGCAGGAGTCCCTGCCCACCACATCTGCACACGTTCTGGGTTGACTCTCACCTGCCTCTCAGTTCCTTTAGGTCCGCCACAGCAACAAGTCAAACAGACCAAGTCCTGAAATAAATGCCCCACTAACCCCTGGCCATGAACTGAAAACACAGAGAAAATACAGCTCATAGGATAGAGTCTGAAATCAAACCCAAACCTATGCCAGCTCCAAATTAGCCACCCTCAGTATAAATGGTACTCGAACGCTTATATTATCACCAACGCTGATCCTAGAGAAACTACAACTCCCACAGAACTGTGCTTCCCAGATGATATCTAGTGTCCAGGTGAATCCAAGGATTTTTGATTTTTTTTTTGCCAGAACTGTACTATCACCTTGAGTCTGTTCTCCATGGAAGTATAGATCCCCAAGATACTGACAGACCTCATCGGCTTCCTCAGGAGGTCTTCTTTACCATCATTATGATATGCCATGGAAAAGCCATAGACCACTTCTGTAGGTCTCTTCTATATTATTATGAGGAATGCTCACCATCTTGATGGCAGCATTACATACAGGGATAGAGATTTTCTGTATCTCCAGCGGTCTCACTTTTTATAGCGACCTAAAGAACGTCTAACTGTGTCTAAAAAAGACTCCCAGAATCGCTGGTGACCACCGGCATTGCAACTTATCCAACCATTGTTGGCTCCTAACATGGAGACACCAGTTAATGAACATTCTTCGGTGCAGAACTGTTATTCAGACCCATAATCCACCTCATCCATTTGGGCTTCAACTTGCTTCTTGGATGCTGCTGTAGGGAATCAAAGCTCACTTTCACCATTGGATGACATCAGGCCATACATTGAACAAATTCTCAGAATGGCAAAATCTCTTGGACTAGAGATAAAGATTTCCTCAGTTCTTGTCATGGATCTGTTCTTTAAAAGGGAATAAGCAGACTTGGCTCCACCAGTTACTATCCTGATGCTTCCAACACTACTACATGTAGTGTTGGAAGCACTCAGTAGACGAGGGAAGAAAATTGGACGATGGACTCAGAATTTATCCACTGCAGCTCTAGCTCTCCATGTGGCGAAGTATGAGGCATGCATGGCAGCCTACTAACAATTCTTATGGGAAAAAGTGACAACCTCCAGTTCTTCTTGTGTTTTCTGTCTTCTAGGATGATTCAGAATTTTAGGGACTATTGGCTGAAGTTTACTCTGGTTAGACATAAAATAGGTACCTGAAATACATTATGTGTAACTTGATTTCCTTATAAAATTATCATGTTTGGTATATTAAATTTAAAAATATAGCTTATTCAGACAATAATTACAGATTTACAAACTGAGTTTACGTTGAAATGATTTTAAATATAATGATAATTTTATGAGCAAACCAAGTTCTACATAATACAACTTTAGCAATATAAAGCCTGCTTTATGTTCCAAAAGCAGCCTTCGCAACCTGGTACCTCTAGATGTTTTGGACCACAATGCCCAACATTCCTGACCATTGGCCATGCTGGCCGAGACTGATGGGAGCTGAAGTCCAACTTATGTGAAGGGTATCAAGTTGGGAAAGGCCGTGACTTTAGAACTGTAAAGATCATTAAAAAAATAAGTGTTATTTATTTTTCCATTTCCCCCAAATTTCCGCTTAAAAAAAAAAAAGCCACCCCCCCAAAAAACGGGAGAAAACATTTTTTAAAACTGTACCTATTGTAAGAACTAGTATTCAGCAAGATCTTTCATCTCTAAATACCCTTTCTTACTGAATGTGTTCTATTCTTAATGCTATGTTTGAAATACAATGTTTGTTCATGCTGTGCTGAAAATATAATAATTTGAAATGCTTGTGCCTGTGCAAATAAAAAAGTTTTAACCGAGCACAGAAAACAATATAGTGTCAACTTCAGGTGAACTTTTCCAAGACGATATTCCAAGGTTGTGGTGCAACTGTAGAGAAAACCCTATCTTTTGTATGTGCATAATGCAGTTCTCCTAAGGATGGAGATGTCCCTCATCTGTAAATCTTAATGTATAGGCAGGTTGGTAAGGGAGGAGGTGCTCCTTTATATATGTGGGTCATGAAGTCGTTTGGGATTTTAAATTTAAGCACCAGCACTTTGAATTAGGCTCAGTAGTGATTAGGGAGTCAATGTAGTTACTTCAGAACTTCTCTATTAATAGTGGTGCATGCTTATTTGTCGTATTGCAGTGAAGGTATTAGTAGACCAAGGGTAGGAAGCCTATTGGGCCTTTTGATACATTTGGATACATTTTGGGCATGGCTTGTCACTAAGGACAAGTAACCTATCCAGACACATTCATGGGAAGCTCAAGTGGCAACAGCTAAAGGCTTTGCTTTAAAAGAATCCCAGCTGTCAGTAAGAAAATATAAACATATTTTAAAAATAAAAACTGGGAAGAATAGAATGTCTCAGTGGGCACAACTGTGTCTGTGGGCATATTGGTAGCCCAGGGGTACCATGTTGCCTACCCCATTGTAGACTATAGACATTGTAACTGTTTTGAGTAACTACATTCCTGTTTTTAGCTCTTTAAAATAGACCATTTTTACGTTTCAGGTCATCCAAGTCCCACCCTGGACCTGTTGTCCATATTAGTGACAATCCAATGGATGAAGGCAAGGTAAGTTAAAACTTGAAAAATGAAACAAAACTGAACAATTATATAGAATACTATTGCTTCTTAGCATTAAAATATTTCACTTATTCCTTTTTAGATGTTAATAGCTTGTAAAAAAAAGAAGTACAGCTTAGTAGATCTGGTGAAAAAAATTAGAAATAAAACTGCAAAAAGTGCTTTTGTAAGGTTACAGAAATATTTCAGCCTACTCCAGCTGGTCAAGCAACCAAATAGGGTACACTGGGTAGTAATACTTTACAAAAAAATTAAACATCATTTCAAGACGTTCATGTAATAGGTGTGTGGGGATGAGGGCATAAAAAACACCAGCATGTACATAGTTGGCTAATGTGTTTAGTTATATGATTTACTAAAATTAAAATGAAGTCTCCAGGTGCTTGACAGTTATCACAGTGCTTTTACACTCGCTGACCAGAATACTGGAAAACCAGGTCCTGCCCCCCCCCCCCCCATACTGGGCTATTGGATAAAATGCTGCCTGTATGCTTTTGTTTCCTGAAGGGCCTAGAAGATGATGATGATGATCATCATCATCATCATCATCATCATAAATGGTAACATTCAGTTGAAGGTTCAACATCCATGAAACAGTCAGTCTCCCACAGGCTCTTATTAGGAATTATTATTATTATTATTTTTAAAAACCACCCTTATCTCTATGTATAATTTTGTTCTCTGCCTCTAGGAACACATAAATGCCTCATCATATGTCCTAGGGATTGCTCTTTCAAACTCCATCCACCAGAAATGGCAGTTTCTGGCAATTAAATCACTTCCATCTTTTGGACTGTTATGCAAACTTAGATATTGGATAGATACTCATACTGTGCTAGTAGCAGTTTATAACACACTACTGGTTCAAATATAGATGTAAGGGATCTATATTCAGAGTCCAAATATTTCCTTTACCTCACCCTTTTTATTAGTGCAGTAGTTTTACTAGCATAAATTTTTGCTTATGGTCAGTGACATTTTTACATAGTGAACATATTTTGTATATAAGATTGATTTCTAATTTTCCACATTCACCAGATTAAATGGAATTTAGTATTTCATAATGTTTTTGAGTAGGATTATGTTATGAATCTTAAACGTTAAAAAATCCTCTGTGATATTCTGATACTAGGATTAAAAGCGGATCTTGAAGATATTTATGTGCAAAGGAAGGACTTATATAATACCTTTTAACAATTTTGATGAGGAAGCATATCAGATTGGTGAAGATTATTCTCAAGACGTGGCAGGCATTTTGTGAAGTCTGAAGTATAGATATAATATCTTGGTCCAGTTAGACTTAGAATTCTATTCTATATTGGGTCTCCGGTACTGAAATTTCTTATACACTCAGACACACAGAGGATATTTACAAATGTAACCAAACTGATTTGATCTGGAAAACAAAGACTGTTGGTGTACTTCTTCTAAAGATGGTTCTCTATATGCAAATGAATGCACACTCATGTAATGTTTCCCTCCATGATAAGAGATGATTGCTGGAAGGGCATATGATGTGAGTGAATTATGTCACTCATCCATCACTTATATTCCTGTTTGTATTTTGACTCTCACGTTGCTTTCTACTATTATTTTCTTGATTCATGTCTAATAGCTTTCCATTATATTTCCAAATTCAATTCAGGAATTGTTCATTTGTGGCTGTCTAGTTTTATATCTGTTCTTTTGAAGACTGTAAAGAGCTTAGAACTGCAGGCGTCAAGCTAAAAACAGCATTGTAGTCAATACATTGTTTGTGGTCCATCTTAATAAACCCAAGGCACAACAGCAGAGGATTATTACTGTAGAGCCTAGTTAAATATAGAGAAAAGGTACCTGGTACAATCTATTCTAGACCACACTATTTCAGACACAGGTGAGATATATTTACTTGAAGCATTTCTACCCTGCCCTTCAGCTGAAAAGGTTACAGAACATTTAAAAACACAACAGTCCCCCCCCCCCCCCCCCCGGCTTATAATGTAAAAATACACAACAAAAGAGAAAGGAAAAAGGGATTGGTAGTGAAAAGAAAAACAAGAAGGCCCAGGTCTCAGTTCTTACACTTACAAAGTTCTTCTAATGACCTGCTGTGATGGAAACAGTTCACAGAGGAGGAGCCAAAAGGAGCTAGGGTCTCAGCAGAGCCTAGAGCATTAACTATTTCTCCCTGTGTTGCAGTCTGATGGAATAGGTGCTGCTAGGTGACAGTTGAGGGAGGAAAAAACCTAATGCAGCTGGTCTTTCAGCGGATTGGATGGAGAGGCCCAGATTCCTATTACATTTGAATTGTTCTCTGTCTTAAGAACAAACTGCTTACGTGTATAAAGCCTTTTTCCTGTCATGTTAGCTTCCTATATTCTGGACGTGTTTTTCTATGGGATTACATTCAAATATGATGTAGTCAAAACTGGTACTGTGCCTGGTAAACTTTCTGAACATCTGAATTAGTTCTTAAATCTCCTTCATTTGCACATTTTGGCAGTGAATGACTACTTTAGCACTACATGCTACATTTGAAGCCAGTTGTAAGGTGAAAAATTGCAGGTCAGTTTGTGTGCTCCAGAAGGAAAAGGAGACAAGTCACTTGAGGGGAAGAATAGGAACAAACCACAAAGGGGCAAAGATATTTCATTTCCCCAAATTAACTCATATCACTTTTTCATCTCAGCTATCCTTTGGGGTAATAATCAAATTATGCATTCAAAATAATTCTGTAAAGTACATGGCATCTGCTTCATATAAATGGTTCATCATAATCTGGAAGGTTTCTGCATGAGCTGAAAGGGCAGATGCACACCCTATGCTGGCTTTTAGTTTTATTTCATAGCTTTAATATCTCTTATGTGTTCATCTGTGGATGGATACAAACCCTGAACAGTAAAACAACCCTTAAATGTGGGTGGGTGGGTGGCGAAAATATACTTGAATTTTCTGAATAAGACCTTTATTGAGATTGGATATCCTAGTATTCATCCCTAATCCTGAACTGGATGCTTTTAGGACATGCTGTAGAATATATATTTCTTTGGTGTCAGAACACTCAATCATGCCCCAAATAGTATATCAAAATAATATACCTCATCTTTTTGGTGTGTCTGGTGGTAGTACTGGGGTAGTAATGGGCAGTACCCAATGGGGCAGTTCATGTGTGGAAAGCCCTGCCAAGCCCTGGTCCATGCGTGGCCCCAATATAGCGTTTTTTGGGGAAAGACCTAATGTGTGCAAAAACGCTTGTTTCTAGAAAGGGTACGACCAGCATTTTTGCGTGCAGTAGGGCTTGTCCCCAGAAGCGCTAGATCACAGCCTCACGCAGACCTGAGCAGGAATAGCTGGCCAGGCGTGCACTTGCCCCTATTGGATACTACCCATTATCTTTAGAATTATGCTTTTGTAGTTATTATGCTTGTGCAGCGAGCCTTAGAATTGGAGCAGGTTGTTTTATACACTGAAAGTAACTTATTTTTCATCCTTAGAAGATTAATATATTCTGTTGTAATTCATTACAGCTATTGCTTGGTTTTGAATCGGGAATAGTGGCATTATGGGACCTCAAATCCAAGAAGGCGGAATACAGATACACACACGATGAGGTAATCAGAAATCATGCATTTTAAAGATTTTTTAATGTTACAGTTTCATTGATTTTTTTTTAGAGTTAATGCAGTCGTTTAGCCACTTTTTAAATTCATCAGTAATTATTGCTCATGTTATTGCTCATGATTGTGAGAGCAAAAATACGTGTGTATGTGAGTCACTCAGATTCATACATAATTTATAATGTTGATGCAGGACTGGTGAAGCTTACATGAAAGACACAATAACTGGGTAAGATTTACTGAATGACATTGGAATTTAGAAGTTGGGGGGAAAGTTTTGAGGTGGCTAAACTTCCATGTTGTACGTGGACATCAGCATTGGTGTGTGGATTGAATATTTATCAATTTTTAAACTTCAGTGTGGGAGAATGTTAAAAGCACAAGAGGGCGTTTTTGGGAAGAATAGGAAAGTTGTCCTGGGCCCTTTCCACACCAGGCTTCTTGCCTGGGTTGGCCCCCGGCTGCTCCCTGTGTGCCAGTGGTGTGTATTAGGTACTTCCGGGATCACCTTCCCTCCCTCCCTCTACACCCCTATAGTGTAGTCTTGCAGAAAAATGAGGAAAAGGAAGTAGGGCAAAGGAATAAGAATCCTTGCCACCACCTTTACCCCCTTTAATGTGGGTTCCCACTCTGCTTTAGTAGAACCTTAAAGATCTCCAAGAGTCTAAATGCAGTGAGTGGTAAATATGGTTTGCTGCTGAAGTTAAACAATATACATGCCAGGAGTGGAGAAAACTTTGCAATCTACATCAAATCTTTGTGTGTTTGGGTTAAACAGTGACTAGTTTGAGTCAGAAAAGGTACAGTAACCAGCTCAGTGCATTTGCATTTTAAATGAAATGAATTTGTTAGATCTGATGAAAAGGAAAACTTTTAAACACTCTTAATTGGGTCATCCATTCTGCTGTCTGGGCTAGTTTTAAAGTTGTGGTGAATTTGGGCTTTTGTGTTGTGTTTTGTAATATTTTAATTATGTAATTATTTTATCTTCTTAGTGTGAACCACCTTGGGGTATATTTGTATGAAGGGTGACATACAAACACAGGTTAAAGAAACAAATAAATCTGAACAAGTTCCCTTCAGGGGAAACTTTCAGATTTATATTACAGTGCTGATTTGTAGCTACCCCTATATTGCTAGATTCCTCTCTAGTCTTGAAGAGTTGCCTCAGAACTTGGGTACTGAGAGCCACTTAACACAGCATTGCTTGGTGTTTGCCACAGTGAAGGGAAGATGTACACATGTGCAGGGAACATATGCTTTGGAAGCATAGGAAAATATGTTTGGCATATCTGAATCATTTCTTGTTTATGTTGGAAAATTGAAAATATTTATTGCGATAAATTGATGAATAATATATACAATTAATATTTGAATATGTATATCATCTAGAATCCCTCAAAGCAGCTATTTTGAGATAATATTCCAACAACAATGCTAATGAAAATTTGAAAAGTCTATAGGCTAAACAAGAAGCTTGGATGGGGGATATTTATGATATAAGACTTGAGCAATCTTGAATATTTTTTTAAAAAATTCCCCCATACACAAACAAATTTATATTAATAAAAATAATCTGGCTTTGTCCCCTGGCAAAAATTAACAGAACTAATAAAAAGTAACGTCCGACTGATTAAAATACCTGTCCAAATAAAACCATTTTCGTCAAAAAGATTGTTAAATTGGTGCCAGGTAGATTTCAGTCTAGAGAGGATGTTCTATTGCTGACATCTAACTGCTGAAAAACCCATCTGCTTGCTGAATACTGTAGCAGGATCTACACAACTGCTTTCAAAAGGTTTATTACAGTTTTGACAACTGTTGGGGCCCATGACACACTCCATATACAGTTTTTAAAACATGTTCAAAGTGTTTTATCCTGCCTTCAGCAGAGGATCTCAAAACACAGGCAGATTAATATGAGAAGAGATACTTCTTCATATATCTAAGTCTCAACTTCTGTTTAGAACTTTAAAGGTAAATATCAGCACCTTGAATTGGGTCCAGAAATGAACAGGTAGCCAATAGTATATTATCAATATTGGGTAAACCTGGTTGAATCAGTCAACAATCTGGTGATTGCATTTTGCACAAGCGGAAGCTTCCACATATTTATTATCTATTTTATTTAAAATATTTCTGAATCTCCCCTGCATTCAATGAGTGCTTGATTTACAGTAAAACCATAAACAAAATAGAATACATAACAATAAAATAAAGAAACATCATAGAATCAAAGAGCAGCCTTAGTAAGTAAAAGCTCAGTGGAACAATATAGTTTTTATCAGCTGTCTAAAAGTCAATAATGAGGGAGCCAGCCTAACCTCTCTATAAAAGGAGTTTCACAACTGTGTTGCTGCTACACAGCAGTAGTATTCAAGGGCAGCCCCATATATAACACATTGCAGAAATCTAACTGGGAGGTTACCAGAACATAAATTGCCATGGACATAGGGATGGCTGGGCTGGAGGGGCACCAAACACCTGACTGTGGTCATGTTCCCTTTCCCCCTGCCATCACCCGTTTAAAAAATGACATCTAGCCTCATCAAACGTCCACCTTCCTTTGCTCACAAAACAGTCATAATAAATGTGCTTGCTGGCTGTCACTGCGGAATACTTTCCCTCTGTGCCAGTTTCACTATCTTCTTTGTTGTATGAAAGACATGAGGGGGAAAGGCAATGAGAAGGCCTGCCTGAGGGTGACCTGACTGGTACTCCTCCCAATAGGAAGGAGGTTTGTAAAAAAGAAAAGAGGAAATCCTTATTGCCCAGCATACTCCTTGCAAATCCGAATAAAATTGAAGGGGAGAATGAGCACTGCCGAGTCACTTGGGATTGTTCAGGGAATGGGCCAGCCAGCCAACCAATGAAAATGGCTTTGGGACTGGCTAGTAGAGTGACATTTGGTGATTCTCTTTTTTTCTTCCATTTTGCTGAGTTTAGTCCATGGTACGGTTGGTTGTCTTCCCTACTCCCCAGAAGATTAATTTTGTATTAAATTCAATTTTTTTTATGTAAATGAGTCTGTTAATGAGTGAGAGAGAATGTATTTGTGTGCTTTTCTTTTAGCAAAGTACTCCACCCCCACCCACCCCGGTCACATTTTCTGCCCAGTTAAGAAGAACCAGCCAAAACCATATGTAGGGATTTCCTTGTTTTTATGGGGGTGTAATTGAGACTGTTAGTGCTGTGGGACATTGCATTTTTCTAAGATATGGTGTTTGTGGGTCAATTTTTCTGAACGAGGGATGACGGTAATTTCTTTTTTTCTGAACAAGCTATGATGGTTGTGGGGCAGTAGCATGATCTTCTGAGCAAGATATTGCAGTGGGCTTGGGGATTTTGATCTCCTTGCTGTGGAGTGGTGTGTATGTGTTTGTGCATACATGCTTTCATTGGTCTGGAGTTGCAGAAAAATAAGCTCCATGTGGACATTGTGGTAATACTAGTAAGTTTTCCTCATTATGTACATCACCAATTTTGTGTTGGCTGTGCATGTTAGCGCCAGCGTATCCCTTGTGATTACAGAACTGGCATGCATCCCTTGGCTTGCATTCAGAAGGGCTCCTTTCTTTTGCAAATGGACCTTTGATCCAGTGGAGGCTCCTCCTAGCCAAAGGGATTTTTACTGATTCCTGCTTACCCCTTTGTTCTCAAGGGTCTACCAAGCCTCTGGTGCAGATTTTCATGGGCTGCAGAAGGAAGGGGGAATTGGCAAAACAAAAATGCTTCATTCGCTTTCACCAGATGGAGCCTCCACCAGATCAAAGGCCCGTCTGTGAATGGAAGGAATCTCACTCTGTGTTTATTATTAGGCATCATGCACAGGAAGAAAGACTTAAACATTACTGCTTCCGCTTT
The DNA here is from genome assembly GCA_029215795.1 of Anniella stebbinsi. Classification (NCBI taxonomy): domain Eukaryota; kingdom Metazoa; phylum Chordata; class Lepidosauria; order Squamata; family Anniellidae; genus Anniella; species Anniella stebbinsi. The sequence goes on from JARDYH010000003.1 coordinate 197,572,198, forward strand.
AAGCACTGCTACAAGTAAAGGCTGTTACTTGTACTGTAACAGAAGACAGGTATATGACGTGGAATTTGAAATCTGTGTTTTCTATATTTTGGACATCTTGGATTTACTTGAATACATTTGACCTTTTGTTTTTATCTTCAGTTAGGTGTTATACTCAATATGAATATTTATTTTGTTATTTCTGATCAGATGAGTTTCAATCACTAGTTCTCCTGAATACCTTAGGTAAACATTAGCAAAAACCCTGTCTGATGAATTGGACAATGTCCATGAAAGCTTATACCAGAATAATGTATTTGACTTTAAGGTGCCAGAAAGCAATTTGTTGTTGACCTTGATCTAGATGGTTTAACAGTTAAAATATTTTTATGAAGATAATTTTGTTGAAATACTAAATCATATATCTACATATAACTTTAGCTGTAGGTCTCACAACCTTTTTTCAATAGAATAAAAACAGTCAAGATTCCAAATTAGTTGGAAGCCTAAGATGATTCCAGATGAGGCTTTTACTTTGTAAACATTCTGCCTCATTAATAGAATTTTAGAAGGAGTCCAGAGGATGTTGTCTTCAATTTGTAACCGATATGTTTCCCACTAGTAGTTCGGTCTTTTTTCTTTCCCGAAAAAATCTGAGAAAAAGACTGAATCAGTAGCACTAGAAGCCCTCCATGTAGAAACACCCCTCATTAAAGTATCATTGAGCATTTTATTCAAAGAAGGATTAAAATCTCCTGCTTCATTCACTAAACAGTTGCTTAAGTTTAATAAAGCAATTGGTCTGAAGTATAATTTGCTCTTATTCTTACTCTTTTTTCCCCTCTTTTTTTTGTAAACCGCCCAGAGAGCTTTGACTTTGGGGTGGTATATAAATGTAATAAAATAAATAAATTGTTCCTTTCATCCAAAAATATTAGGATGTTGTACAAAACAAGATCCTCAAAATGGTCACATAATCCTAAAATACAATAAAAGTGAAAGATAATGCAACTGTAAAACAATGTAAAAGTTTTAAAACCCCCATAAAAATACATTTTAGCTGGTTTAATTGGTTCTTTCAGGAACTTCATTGCTTCATAGAACCTGTTCAGATGACATGCTAAGCCACATTTTGGGCTACACATTATGATTTAATGTGTCATGTGAATCATTCCTAACCATGGTGGCTACCTAACCACAATTTAAACATGCTCACTAACCATTTGCTGCAAAAGGGTTAGCGGCCTAACCATGGCTTAGCATGTTGTCTGAACAGTCCCATACTAATAACCTAAATTTGCCACAACTGACAAAATGAGATTACTTTTATTTTTTGTTATGTAATTAGGAAGCAAATTTATTTATTTATGAATGAAATTGGAGACATTGTCAACTAGAGAAGAAACTGTTAAATGTAAAGAAAGTAAAGAAATCTAATGAGAAGCCCAAAAACCTAAATCTAAAAGTTGAACTAGTTGCCTTTATCCAAAAAAAGATTTCAGGTTGTATACAGATTGGTATACACAAAACTCAAATATTCAATACAGGAAAATGCCAGAAAATACAAATATCAATGCAGTAATATTGAGAGCCATAACAACTTCCTGCTAAAAATTGAAATTTAAAATCCGTGGGCAAATAAAAAGGTTTTAATCTGGTACTGAAAAGAGTACAATGTTGGTGTACCTTGCAGGCAGGAGCAAAGCCAGTTCTGCCCCCCCACAGGCCCTCTCTTTTATTGATGAAAGATGTACTCTTATAGATGGAATATGTAGAATGATGACTTTAATGCATGGCAAGTAGATAGGGGAGGAGGCATTCCTTTAGATACTTGATAAGCTGTAAGGTATGCACCTTGAATTGGTCTCAGTAATGAACAGACAGTAGATATAGCTTCTTCAGAACTCATGTAATATGACACCACCTAGGTCAGTGGTGGGGATCGTATGACCCTCCAGATATTATTGGACTGCAATTCCCATTAGCCCTAGCCAGCACTGCCAGTGTTGAGGGATGATGAGAATTGCAGTCCAGTAACATCTCAAGGGTCACACATTCCCCATCCCTTTCCTAGGTAAACCAGCCAGAATTCCAGTACTTGAATTCTGTACTACTTGGAGCATCTGAATTGTTTTCAAGGACTGCCCCATGTATAATATATTACAGCAGTCCAATCTAGAGGTTACCAGAGTAAGGATATTATAGCTAGGCTGCTCCTGTTCAGAAAAGGCAACAACTGACTGCTTATCCAAATCTTATAAAAGGTGCAGTAAATCACTAAAGTTACAGGTCTGAAATGGCAAGCTGCATACCTGGACCATCATCTGGCTCATAATCAAGTAGAAGCAGAGAAAAATATATACCAAACTAATGAAATGGGTTATATACACACCATGGGAAGTTATATAGTTACCCTAGAAAACCCTGTAATAATTTTATTTAACAGATATTTTTAAAGCAATGATTCATGAGTTACCAACCAAAATGTGGTTGTAGAAGTTAACATATAGAAGCATATAAGAACTGCTGAAATAAATGTTTTGTAAATCAAACCAGTCCTCTTGATCCAATGAGAATGATCAAAGGTATTTTATCTTCTGCGTTGGGAGCTATTTTACAACATGCAATAACTTGATCCATCCTTTGCAATATATATTCATAAGGGATTGTTTCTAGCTTCTTGACCTGCAAAGAAGCTTTAATGTACTAGAGCTTTTAGGTTAAAGCATAAAAATATCTTCTGAACCTATTACAAAAATATTAAGAACATTTATCCTGTATGTTTCTTTTCAGGTTCAAAAGAAATATTCATAATATTCATATTAAAATCCAAATTTAGAGTAAGGTGCTAAAACCATGTTCTCAGTAAGTTTTCAAATTCCTGAGTGAATCAGTATAAGGTTGGCCATAGCACTCACCAAATATTCATTTTTCAGTCTAAATCAACCTTTCTCATGCTGTTACTTACTGGGAATGGACAACTTGTTTTGGCTGACAAATGCCATCAATTTTCGCAGAATAGCCAGTGCTGAAGGATAATGGGAGTTGTAGGATAAACACCTGGAGGACCATAAGTTGCCTACCCATTGTAGATATATAGACTGGATTTGGGTGACAAGCCATGGCTTGACATGGGTTAATTATGTTATTTATAATGAGGCATGGAACCCAGAGACACCAAGCTGCTTATCCAAAACCTGCTCAGGGGTTGCATGAATGAAATTTCTCTTCCTTTCTTTCCACCATACTGCTACTGAAAAATCTGCTCTGGATGAGTCGTCTAAGCCCCCAGAGTGGATTTTGAGGGAGGAGAAGAATTGCTACCTCACCATACTACTAATGGAAGCAGTTCTGGCAGCAGGAAAATTTAATTGTATACAAGCTGTTGTCTAACACAAAAGCTCCTGGGATATATGAGATCCCAAAATATTAACTTAAATTCCTTATTGGGCTCCCAGGAACCCCTGGATAAGAAATCAGAAGAGTTGCATAGGTGAAATACTGGTTTCATAGTAAATAATGGAAGGAATTCAATCCAGTCTGATATGGATTGTATCCAATTAAGTGTTTCTGTTGACAGAACAGCTTCCATCAGCAGAACGGGGAGGGACAATTCCCTTCCACCTGCAGTTCCCCAGAGACTCTCAAAAGCTGCTCCAAAATGCAAGGACTACAGGGGCGAGGCTAAAGTGCATTCAAGTAAGATGAAGTTTGCTCATGTAATGTTGGATTTTGGCTTCGGCTATAGAGCGGTATAAAAATGCAATAAATAAATAAATATGTTCCCCCCACTTCCAAAAGAACTTCACAAATAAGAAATCTGTGTTGCAAGTTGACTCCTGAGTGAAGATATTCTGCTGTTAACACCTATATGACGATAAAGCCAACTTGGAGCAGAATTAATCCTCTAGAAGAAAATGTACCCCTTGAGTCCAGTGCCTCCTGAAATGCTTTATAATGGGATTTTCTGGACATATGGGAATATACAAGCAAATATTGCGAAACTAGAAAACATCTACTCCTGGGTTGTCCAAGTGGTGTAACTACCAAAATAAAAATTATGATACAGGCAAAATGCTAAATTTATGTTACAGTCAAAAATATGTCCTACCCTATTTTGAAAAGCTGTTGGGGATAGAATAGATGCCAATTAGCTTTGGAAGTTTCACTTTCCCATTCATTTCAATAGGGGCAAATCTGAACCCTGTTAGCTTAATTATGTTAGCTTTAGTAAAAAGTTACAATGGTTTATTGCCTCACTTAACCCTAAGTGTAAATACTGGTGGCTGCTATCTCAGTGATAATGCTTTGCATGCAGAAGATTCCAGTTTCAGTCCCTAGTAGCACCAGGTAGGGCTGGAAAATAGTCCCATTTGAAACCCTGGAGAACTGTTGCCAGTCTGAGTTCCCTATGCTGAACTAGATGGACTGATGTCCTGACTTGGTAAAAGGCAGTCTACCTATGCTCCTAGATTAAACTTCTGTCTATTATCAAACTTGTCCTTAGGAAGTTGCAATAATGTTCCCTCGATCCGTAGGGAGAGGCGGGTTATAAATAATAATAATAATAATAATAATTATTATTATTATTATTATTATTATTATTATTATGGTGAATGTGGTGGTGAGTTATGGCGTCCAGAATGACAATGAGGAAAACACATGTAGAAGTGAATCTAATTGGCAGATCGGGACACAAATCAGATTTCAAATTATTTGGATTTGACATTTCTCTGAATTTTGCAATACAATCCTCAGCTCAAAAAATGTAATAAAATGTGTTTACAAATGTGTTCATTTAAATAAAATGTTCATAAATGAGTATTTTGTGGGAAAGTTTACAAATACGTATTCAAATGTTTATATACCAATTTTGTGTGGATTTTTATCACATGTTATTGCAGACATATTGCAGAATAAACAATGAATGAACACATGTGAAATAGAATGATCTGTCTATCCCTACTTTTTAAGATAGATACATCACAAATTCTACAGTCCGTCACATATCATTTCATGGCAATTTAACAATATTTCATTTCACAGATGTAACACTTAAAACATCATGGTAATGTTAACCTTGTTGAGGCTGCTCTTAAGCTGTCCCCGATGGAGGAGGAACATTTCCATAAATAATTTGTTACAGTCCAAATAAGTGCCTTTTGAGATATTAGATTCCTCTTATCACAGAAAAAGTTCTAATCTTGAGTTAATCAAACAGTACAGATACACGGTATCTAAAACAATACAGCATATAGACGGTGGTGGGTAAGTGTCACTATTCCCTAAATTCCATGGATTGAATACGAGCATTGGACAAAATCCAATACTGCAATTTCTGGAATGTGGGAACTCATTAACATGTCTACTCAGGGGTGAGACCCTTGAGTTCACTAGGACATGCTCCCAGGTAAGTGTCTATAGGACTGCTGCCTAAGACACTTCAAATAACATTGTCCTTATTGTGGTTTGGTGGATTTCATTTAACAAGGACATTTGATCCAGCAAATTATCCCCAACCTTCTTCCAGCAGCTTCAGGGAAAGGGGATTGTAGACAAACATTGCCTTTTCCTTCTGTCCACTATATATCTTCAGTGGTCTTTCATTTAATATCAAACTAGTGTAAAGCCCATGTCACCATGGGTGCTAGTAGTCCTGCTCATGAATAATGCAAATCTGACTCATGCATAGTGAATGCCCCCTCTGAAATTTGCATGTGGCATGGCTGCTCCCCTCCCTTGTGCAACCTGATTTGCAACCTCTGTGTTCTTTCCCCTCCCCTGTGGCTTCGACCATGGGGCTGTGCCTGGGGCCTATCTTCGTGCCACACTGATGCAGAGGAAGTTAATTATGATTTAATCTCAAGTTTTGAACTTTTTCAATTTTTCAAAAATTTCTGCATGTCTGCACCTCGCAAGCTTCAGTTTAAAACAAAAATGGGCAAAATCTGTCTGGTGGATCTTGAGTAATAAGCCTTACACTACCATATTCACATAAAAATTGTAGATTTTGTCTTGTCATGTTCTATATCTCATTGGCTTGTTTTATCATGGGGTGGATTTTTTATACATATAGTTAGGTATGTCTACCTCTTTTTCTTTTCTGTGTTTTTTTAATGCAGGTAAATTCAACAGGTAGGTAAACATCTAGTACATAGACAGCATTTTAATCATGCCAAGACTATTTAGACTCTAGCATGGTGGCAGAAATGTGTTTTCTGTTCTGGATTTCTGGAGGAAAATGCTATTTAGAGGGTTTTTTTATGAACAATTCTGGGCCTTCTCATAAATTCTGTTCACAGAGATCAGTTTGATAACCCTGTTAGAAACGTAACTTATATTCAGCTTAATGTGACTGTAACTCTTTTATAAATGGGATTTTCTGTCTGCTTGCCCAGTTGGAAGTTATATCCATTCTGGGTAGAAAACCTCAAGAGACTACAAATGATGACACTTTCAGTCACCAGGAATTTCTGAGGAAGGGATATACAACCCATCATTATTTATGCCCTTGTGATAGGATTATAGCTAACTATTTAACAGTATTTTTCATGAGTAGAAAGTAAAGTGCTAGTCAGAAATTATGGAACCAAATGCCAGGCACCTTTAAATACTTGTCTTAACAAATCTTAATATTCATTAATGCAGCAAAACATTGCCTCCTACAGGGGTGGCTCACATAATAACATGTTTTGAACCCTATTTGTTATGAAACAAAGCAGAACCTAGTGTGGTTATATCTAAAAGCTCACTAAATGAAAAATGCTAATATCTTAGTCAACAGTAAATAAAGACATCTTAGCTTTGTCCCTTTTTATGTACATGAATTCATAAACCACATTTTTTCACTAAAAGCACACACGTTTATGCAATACAGATGTATATTAAAACCACATATACATGGAAATTGAGCCATTTGCTATTCTGTCAAAAGAGCAGTCCTTACTCTTTACAATCCCACTTGCAGCCATATTGAAACCATCATGACTACTAAGATGGTAAATTGTTCTCAACTTCTTTAATCACATTTGACGACATATACCAGTTTCTGGTATTTCATATTAAATGCTGCCCTGGTAACCATGATAACACTAAACCAAGGAGCATATTGGATATTTTAAGGGAGCATTCTATAAAAGAGAGACAATATTTTCCTTTTTTAGGACATCTTATGACGAATCTTCAGTCCATTCAGGAGGCAGAAGCCTATTTTTGATGTGTGATGTTACTAATGTGGCCCTCTGCTGTACCCCAAGACTGGAATTTGCCCTACACCCAAAGGTTAGTGAGTGTGATTAGGTTAGGAGTTCATAGTTAAATGTAGTTACTATTTAGTATCCTCATTAGACACTCTGTGTAATCTACTGGAGTGTCCGATACATTTTTTTTTCTTAGAAGCTCTACAAGTTTCTTTATTTGAAAGACCTAAGGGATAGTGGGAAAATATTTGAATTTAAATTAATAGTCCATGAAGTGCAAGTTGGAATGTTCTTTTAGGGACTCTGACTTCCAGCACGATTTGCACTGATGTAATGCCTATTTTAAAAATAATATTAAAAAAACAATATTTCTAGAATTCTTCACATTCTAAACGCTTCAAGGATGCAGATGCTGAATCACTCAGTCTCACAGTCCAATGGGAGTAATAGGTTGCAGTTTACGGATCGGGAAATAGTAACACAATTTAAAGTGATATTTCTCAATGTAAAATACTAGTCTTTACTGAGAAATAGTGCAGAAACAACCACAAAAATCAATATTTTAAAAAATTATAAGATCATTTTTTGGGAATTTCAGATATCTTACATAATATCTGTATGTGGTGTGGTAGGTGCTAGTTCAGTTGGGTGGTGGGATAACAGCTGATCGTTTTTATACAGCCCAAGTAAAGAGATGGTGCAGAGGCTAAATCAGTTTTCTTTCTCCCAGTAATCCCCATGATTAGGTTGAGCAGTTTTCACCCTGCCTCAACAGTTTCCAAAAAGGAGAAAGGCAGCATCAGATAATAAACGTACATGAAATTACGCGCATTCACTAAATACATAACAAATTGTGTATTATTTATTTATTTATTTATTACATTTCTATACCACCCAATAGTTGAAGCTCTCTGGGCAGTTCACAACAATCCACAATTTAAAAAACAGTAAAGACTAGAGATTTTAATTTGTGTATTCGTAAGTAAGAATGTTTAAATATTATCTTAGTTATCTGTTCTGGCTCCCCTGAAGAAAGTGATTTTCTGAAATATGCTGGGCTAGATTCTGATTTGCATGTCACGATAACCCAGAAACTTCTATTATATTGTCTGTTATTTATGTATTTGTTACATTTGCATTCTGCTTCCTCCAAGGAACTCAAGGTAGCATAGACATAGTTTTCTCCTTTTTATCTTCACAACAATGCTGTAAGGATGGTTAGACTGAGAGTCAGTGACTGGCCCAAAGTTACCCAATGAGCTTCATGGCCAAGTGCGGACTAGAATTAGAATCTCCTGAGTCCCAGTCCAACACTAACCACAATCACCACTGATTGTTACCCACTGTGCAATGCTGATAAGTAATTATAAGCCAAGCTCTTAGACAGTTAGTGGTATTTTATGGTATTCTGTTACAAACACATATGTGGAAAAGTTATCTTTCTCTCATATCACCTACAACTTAAGTCTCCATCTAACTTGTTGTTATTCATGGATTGAGGATTGAGTGAAGAATAGAATCTTTTCTTGTAGCTGGCAAATGGGAGCAGTGCATCCATGGTGGGAATAGGAGTGAGGTGGTGGGGTTGATTTGTAGCATAGGCTTAGCTTCCTTTTCACCCAAAGCCATGGAAAATGTATCCTCAAGGGTGCATTCTGTTCTTACGTTCTGTACCATTGCTATAAATTTTACTGTGAACCTGCTAAGTTACAACAAATCAAACAAGGCTGCAAGCAGTAAACCTCTATCTGCAAGATCAAAAAGACATAAGAGGAAAATCTCTCCCCATCACCCCAGCCCTCCATAAAGGTATTCCACAGCCGTTCCTAGGTTGACAATTCCTTTTATGATATATCGCCACACAACATCAGAGTGCCAAATGATAGACCAACTGTTGATCCCTTCCAGAGTGAAGGGAAAATATGACATCAGTTTTATAGAAGAAAATTCAACTTTTGGGTCATGAAGTTGGTTTTCTTTGTTTCTCCTCCATGAGTGAAGTATTTAGTAGAGCAGGGGAAAGAGCTATTTCCACCACTATTACTGTGTTGCGGTTGAGTCACTTAGGTTTCTGTTCCTTGCCACTGGCTTGATTGTAATGTTTTGTTTTATTTTAAATCTGTCTCTTCTGCTTTTCTGATGCTGTGAATGCACAATGTAAAAAAATCTGGTATCAAACTTTATGGTATTGCAGCAAAGTAGTATACTATTTTGAGAAGTTATATTTATAAAACTGAAAGTAATATAGGAAGGCTATTTGATTAGCTTTGGAGGAGTAGCTTTTAACCATATAATTTTCAGTGAACAGAGATGACTTGAAAGCAACCTGGAAAGTCAACATGTTTTGCAAGTTACACTACAGGCATTTGAGAAGATGGATGATTGTTTAAGTATGAAGAAAAGAGTAAAAAAAAACCCTAAAAAAACCTAGTGGATGACTGTTCTTGCTTGCTTTCAGGCCCAGCCCAATGTGGATTGCAGCCTGATGCATGCCACCTCCACCCCTTGTCCTGTGCACCTACCCCTCGTGCTGTTGCTGCCTCCCGCCTGACCGGCCAGCCAGTTGCCATTTTTCTGTTTGGCATGTGTACGAGACTTCAGACACCTCATCCCACTTGCCTGCAGCTGGCAGGACAATGGGTTGCAGCCTGCTGGCTGTCCAAACAAGCAGTCACAGTGGATGGGAGCCAACTCGGAGGACTGCAGGAGCAGCCACTTCTTGGTCCCGCTGGCTGCTTGCAAGTGGCTAGCAGGACCAAGAAACGCTGAGTGCACACATGGGTGCTGTCGGTGTCGCGCTCTGCCACTCTTCCAGAATTTTCCACTTGATGCAGCTGCATCAGGTAGCTTCATAGAAGGCCGAGCCTACTTGCTTTGGTTAAGTAGTAGTTCATGATACAGAGGCAACGTATGGCTGGAATATTCAGGGCCCAAGTTTCATAATTGATCTGTTTATTTTCAGCTTGCCTTTTATTGTATTTTGTCATGTGTAATATCACTGGCTTTGGGGTTTTGTATTCCAAAATTTCAAATGTACTAGTATTGTAATGACGTTAATGCTGTATTCCATTGGTTTTCAAAATGTGCTCTGGGGACCTCAGGGATTCCTTGAAAGCTTATCAGTGATTTCTCAATTATAAGATCACTCATTGTGGTTAACCTTTCCTGAAAAGGCAGATTGGTACTGGTAGGCAATTTCCCTCACTGCGTGCTGACCCTGGGGAGTATTGGCTCTGGCCTAGGGCCCTGTAGTGCCACAGACAGAGTATGCATCCCAGAACACTCTAAAAATTTTTGCACTGTGCAATGTTTCTGTGGCAGACATGCAAGGGTTTCTAAGATAGTTGAAAGCTAAAAGCTACGAGTTTATTCTACCAAAGCTTAACGGTGTAGTCATAGATTTCTAAAGATGAAATCCTAGAGATGCTTTTATCCCAATTTATAGAAATCTTATTAGCTGTTTAACACAAATTTGCAGTTTATGACATACATATTACCTTTAAAGATTTTGCTGTGTTAGCTGATCACTGCTGCTTACAGCCAAAAATCTTGTCTGCTCCACTGTTCTGGAAAGTGGAGCTAGTATTGCACTTTTTGTTATGACCTTAGCAGTTAAAAATTTGCAGAAATGTTCTAACTAGAAAATAACAAGATACATATTTTATATGTGTATTTTTTATGAAATATGTTAAGTTTAGAAATTGGATTCATTATTTTACAGACAACAATGTATTGATGTAATATTGTTGGACTGAAGATTGTTTTCTTACGTTATCTTTGATTTTCATTTGAGTACAAATCAGGTTTATTATTGCCTTTTAAAATCAGTTGCTTTCTTTCTCATTGTGGACAGTTAGCTAGGTGTTTATAAATGCTGATTTATATTAAGGTAATTTGCAGTATTTGATTAAAAGTGCATAGCACAATTTCATTTTCTCTCCAATGAGGTGTTTATTGTTTTGATTAGCTATCAGCTTGACAGATAATCACATAATACCCTTCTAATTGAAGTGTCATTGTTTGGAAATCAATGATACAGAACAGATTTTGCAGGCTACCTCCCTTCTTGAAAAGTAATTTGCATATGATAATCATTACAACTAAATCTTAAGTCATAATGAATGCAGTAGCTAAAAAGAACGTAGTGTAGAGTACATTTCTGCAAGAGCAGGATAGCATCCCAAACTGAGATTAATTTATTTAGGTATTTATTTCTGTACAACAGTTGTATACCTCTCCACATCTAAACAGATTCCTGAGTTGTGAACAATAAAAAAATGAAAGGAACAAATGACCGTTTGCTCTCATTTCGGGACTTGCCCCCAGAAGTGCTACATCACGCATGGATCAGGGCCTGGGGGACTGGCTGCTCATGCAAGGACCTAACTAGATACTACCCAAAAGCTCTTTTAAAAACAGAGAGTTTACATTAAAAAAAAACTGTGGCAGGTCAATCAGGGAAGGCTTGTTGTAACAAAAATGTCTTCAGCAGGCGCCAGAAACAAAACAAAGTTGGTGCCTGCCTGACAGCCAGAGACAGGGACTTCCATAGAGAAGGAGCCATCATAATGAAGACTCTTCTCTGGGTAGATTCCAACTGGACCATAGGGTCAGCCAGAACTACAGGACAGCTTCATCTGTTAACCTCAGTGACTGGGCAAGTATCCTGGTCCCAAGTTGTTTATTTTATATACAAGTAACAAACATTAAACTGGTCCGTATGAATAGGCAGTTCCCTCAGCAAAAGAGTTACATGCTGAAAAGGGGTAGCTCCTGACAACAGCCAGGGGGCTTCATTCTGCACTAGCTGCAGCTGCCAGACAGCTTTAAGGGCAGCCCCCCATGGAACATGTTCCAATAATCTAGTCTTGAGGTTACTAATGCCTCTTCCACTGTGGCTGCACTATGCTATGTGTGTGAATCTTTCACCAGCACTACAAGCAAACGTACCAGTGTAAAACTGAAGTTGCAATATTTAATTGTAGCCAGAATAAAAGATTAACTGACTAATATAGTTTAAGGGATTGGAAATAAAGACTTACATATTTTTGTCATTTATACACTTGCATTAGGTTTACAACAACACTGATATTAAATAGTGCTGCACATCACACAAATAATATCAGTTTTTTTTTACAGGAGAAAACAAATCTTGATAATCAGTGTTATAGGTTAACAATAAAATATTATTTTATGGCAGATATAATTGCAAGAAGAGCATTTGAGTGTTTAGATAAATGTTTAACTACTGTAGATTATGTTCAATTTAATTTTTCTACTTGCTATTCATTTATATTATATGTGTGTGTGTAACTGCTTATTAATACTTTGAATATGTTCTGGTATTTTTTAATATTTATTTATTTATTTATTTATTTGCTCAGGCAATCCATTCTGTAGCTTGGCATCATGAAGGAAAGCAATTTATTTGTAGCCATTCAGATGGCACCTTGACTATATGGAATGTAAGGAACCCTACCAAGCCATTGCAGACAATCACTCCGCATGGTAAGTTCATGATGGGTGTGTGTTGTATTTAATATAGTCAATAATCTACGCTTTAGGTTGAAATCCTATGCATACACTTAACTGGGAATAAGTGTGCCTACATCTGAGTAAATGTGTATAGGGTTGCACTGTTAGAGTGATATGCAAGTGAAAGGCGCAGTCCTGTGGTATCCACCCCGGGATATTTGTAAGCCTCCGAATTTGGATGTTTACGAGTATGCAATGCAGAGTGGGTGAGTCATCCTGCATTTTAGCTAGATAGGCGTTTCCGCCCTTCTAGAGGAGACTTCGAGGAGGGAAGGGAAGGAGGTTGGGGATAGCTCATAACTTGACATCCCTAGTCTCCTCTCCTCCCCGCCCACTAGCATGCCCCCTTTTTACCCCTGTAGGAGCTTACGTTTGTGACTTTATAGCAGTATCCGATATGGTTCTTGCTATGCTGGCTGTGAGGAGATGGGAGAGGGCTAGGGAATACAGTTTGCTGGCTCTGAGGTTGGAGCCAGGAAACTGAACAATCCTATGTACCCCAGATGCAATCTAGGAGCCATAGGATTACTCTCTGTCACCTGAACTAGTTACCTAGTAATATTTGCTTGCGGGTAGAGGAGGAAGCGAGGAAATAACGACTCAGATGCCAGAGCTTGGGTAAACTAGGGCCTCTTTATTTAACATCAGGTAATTCACCCCTCCATGGATCTGCATGTGAAAATGTGGGAATCTTATCACTCAATCTCCAGTCCATTAGCCTGTGTTAAGGGAGAGCCACTCGGCTAAACCAGGAGTCAGGTATGACCTGGCTCCTTTCTTATGGTATACATATGTGTTGAGAGAACCCCCCCTCTCACCCCTGCTTGTGCCGCTTAACTCCGAGTAGGTGAGACAGTGAGGTCCTCAGAGGTAGGTCGTATCCTGTGTCAGGAGCCGCTCAACCCCCAGAGGACCAGGCCTCCAAACCTGCCAATCACCATAAAGGTGCCCAACGAGTGTTCATCAACCTTATCTGATCTCCTAAGATTCCCACACAAACCTGCCAGAAACAACTTCACCTATTTATCCACTGTCCACTGAGGGTAAGTCCCCAGTATGGAGTAGGCAAAAACCTGCACCCAAGCCAATCAGTGACAGGCAAAATTCCTACTCAGTCCCCCCTCCAAAGGAGACGACTGGCTAGCCCCATACTAGGTATCAGAATGGAGGGTGGGTGCCGGAAAATGGAAGAGGCCTGGGCTACGTGCGGGGCCTGCTTTTACCAGCCAGGCCCCACCCACGCCTCACCTAGCAGGTGGACCAGGTAGGTCATCCCTCCTCCCTCTTCCCCCCCCCCCAAAAAGCCTGCCCCCTGACCTAGCTGTGCCGGCAGAGCGGGAAAGGGGCTTGTTTTGGCAGCTGCTTCACTAGCCCACCTGCCTCATTCATGAGGTCCATGGAGCAAAAGATATATGGGTGTCTGTATGTATCCGTCTCACACACACGCTACTCATGCAACTCTGCTGCTGCTTGTATCACCTGACTTGTTCCCTGTAATCAAGACTTGCCTTTGACATTCCATTGCTTTTCAGACTAAATGGGAACTTTTACCTTTATTATACCAGGAAGAATCATAGTAGAAACTAGTCTAGATGTACTTCCTGTGACCTATCACTAGGATCATGGAGTTGATATATTGTGTTTGGTTTTTTATATATTAGCATTGCCAACTGAGGGGGGCAGACTGGTCTGTTCCATATTTAACAAAAGTTTAATATGCAGAAATCAGGAAAAAAACTTTCATGGCATAGAGTTAAAAATTGTCACCTGCTACTTGCTATAAATCAAGCTTGTTAAAGAAATAGCTACATGGGTCTGGTTCAAAAGTTGACAAGCTTAGTTATTATGGACTTGAGGTTTACTAAGCTAATGTTGTGAATGGGCAAAGGAGGCAGTAGTGGAGGAAGAAGAAACATACTCTTTATTAAACCAACACAAAAATCACTTTAATTTATAACATGGTTTGCTCGCAACCTGAGTATAGGCACTGTAGTACATTTAATGTAAAATGAGCAGAAAAAAAGTCTCCTTTTACAATTCTTACAGATAAACTTATAGCGTAATATAATCTTACTGTGGTATCTTCCTGCATCTGCAAAAAGATGTCTCCAGTGGCATGTTATCAGACTTGTACATCAATATAAAACCAGAGCAGCTAGATTTTGCCTGTCTTGCACTGCCTTCTGTACTGTCAAACGTGGCTGTACCTTTTTAGATATTAAAAACAAATTCTGTTCATACTTAAACTGAAGGTCATGAAAGGGTGCTCACCATTTATGTGAAATAAGTAATTGCAAAAGGTAACTATCCTATTTCAGTTAATTATAAATGCATTTCTACACTGGAGAAGTTTTTTTTTGTAAAACTGGTACCTGCTTTTTGTCTTAAATAGAAAGACTAAATATTAATAGTGTTTACGATCAGAGTTACAGCGCAGGGAAAATAGTTCTATATTATTTAGTTTTCCAGTGCAATTGTGTGCATATTTACATGGGAGTAAACCCTTGAGTTTAATAGCTTGAAACTTTTTCCCAAGTATGTGCATACAAACAGCATACAAAATTGCTGAAGATTATTCCAGACAAATACTAATGTTTATAATATACATAATTAAGTTACCTGAATTAAATCTGCAAGAATAATAATTGTAATTTAACACATTATTTATGTATTAAATCTTTCTAATATCTTTCTTACAGTCTTAAGATTTTGATATCTTTCAAATTATTTTTTAAATGTAATTAAGAAAATATTTTGTTTTAGGAAAGCAGGTAAAAGATGGAAAGAAGCCAGAGCCTTGTAAACCTATTCTTAAAGTGGAATACAAAACTACCAGAGCTGGGTAAGAATGAAGAAGCAATTACTTAATTCTGTTTGCATATTTGCAGTGAATAAACATGGAGGGTGCAATCCAGGCTTCCCATGAGCAAAGTTCAATTCACAGGATACTACTTTGGAAAAGGGAAGGGAAGTGATATTTGTTCTTTCCTTCTTTCTCTTCTTCCACAGCAGCCCCTCCCATGCTGTTTGAAAGAGTCCTCTGTTCCTCAAGATCAGCTTTTGTAGGACATAGGGGGCTACTGGGGGAAGGGGGAAATTGGCAAAAACAGCTTCTCTCTTTCTCCTGTGATAGCCTCTGACAGATCTGAGCCCCTTGTGGAAATGGAAGGTTGCCTGGATCCAACTCAGTCTTTGGAAAGGAAAAACATCAAAAACATCTATTGGAATACTTATATGGATTTAAATGGTGGCAAAAACAACTTGTGCATTCATAAAGCCTTCTGTTCTATGCAGCCAGAAATCTTTTTTGTTACATAAAAAATACAAGTTAGAAGCAAATATG
This sequence comes from Anniella stebbinsi, assembly GCA_029215795.1. NCBI lineage: Eukaryota > Metazoa > Chordata > Lepidosauria > Squamata > Anniellidae > Anniella > Anniella stebbinsi. The sequence goes on from JARDYH010000003.1 coordinate 197,588,254, forward strand.
GTTATGAAAGTATATGGTTTCCCAGGCTCTTTCAGAAAGTCTTCACCAAAATGTATTTGCGTTCTGAAGACATGTTTTATTCCATTAATTGAAGATTACTTGCAGTAATTGAAATTACAGGAATGCCTGTAATATTTAACTACAGAACATACATTAAAGTAATTTGCTTTCATTGTACAGTGAGTGATGCTGACCAGTAGGGCAGCAAAATGGGGCTGTCCATAGACAAAGGGAGAAGTGGCTCCCAGGTATGCAGAAAAATAATAGCTTATATTTTTTGAAAGAGAAAGGAAAGCCTACCCCCATCCCACTCCGCCATTAAAAAAAAAATCCTGGTCCAACCAGCTGAAAGTCTTCAAAGGGATGCAGATGTAGTTCACATAAAATAATATTTTGAAGTGCATAGCTTTGGATGGATAATGCCACAAATATATTCATAGAAAATTTTGTTTCCAAATAGCTGTTCCTCTCTTTATTTTGTTTTGTTTCTTGCTCTGTAATTCTGCCATCAAAATAAAAATAAATGCATAATTAGCAAATCTTATTTTAAATTAATGCACAGGCAAACTACATTATTGGGGTATATTAAGCTAATAGAACATTTTGGATCCGAGTTGCTCCTCCAAAGGCAGAAGGGCCCATTCCTTTCATGGAGAGAACTGGGATGAAGGAGGCAGGGCAGTGATTTTCACTTATTCTTCCTTCTATTGTGGCCTCCAGTGCCCACACCATACCAAAGGGCCCTCTGAAGAATCAGTAAAAATCAGTTGCATTCATTTCCTTGGGTATATGAGGCTAACAGATTTAACTGACAACTTCAGTGTATTTAACTAATATATTATTTGAATGTTTGTATATTGGCATATAGTTTGTTTTGGAATTGTCTGGGACAGGGAATTGCTTTAGTCCAAGAGTCATGAATATATGACAACAGGGAAGAATAAAGAAATAAAGTGGGGATAGGCCAGTTAAAGAAAAATGCACTGAGGCCTTTACGCTCTGTCTATGACTATTGGAAATCAAAGAGGGATGGAAAGAAAGGAAGGAAATTATCCAGTGCTTTGCCTCTTTCTTTATTAGAGGTGGTGTAGAAGATACCTTGATGATGTGTGCCTATTGTGTATACACACACTCACACACGAGTGTATAGAAACCATAATGTGCATTGCTCAAATGTCTCTATCTGAAGGCCCCAGTGAATGGTCTGGAGCACTTGATGCTGTTGGATTGCTGAAGCTAAGATATGGATTTGAGCATCCCTTTTGATGAGAGGCCAATGGGTCCCACAGAAGGTGGGGTATAAGTTTATATTCTTTTCTAAGCTTCATTGAAAAGAGTATTAAACTTATACCCCATCTTCTGTGGGACTCATTGGAGAATGTCCACAATGCTAAGAGTTTCACTCTAGAGTTGGATCCAGATGTAGTCATGCTTAGAACAGACCCATTGAAATAATTGGCACTTAAATTAGTGAAGACTAATATAGGTCCTATTGATTTCAATGTCTGTACTCTGGATCCAATTTAATGTTTTTATTTATTTTATTTAATAAATGGTATACCACCCTTCAATAAATATTACCAAGACAGTTCACAAGATTAAAAACAACCAAATAATAAAAATGCAATAAAAACAATAATTGCCAATAAAACAATCAAGCAATAATAATAATAAAACATTGAAAACTTGAGAAAATAAAGAACTTTTTATTTGTTTAGCGGAAAGAAATTAACACAGGTAAGCCTCTTTAGGGGATAATTCCATTAAAAATATTTTAAACCTGTTTACCATCATATAAGTGAGATGGGGTGAAGCAGTTGTGTGTATTTGTTGCAGTTGCCACCAAATATTGCCTTAAGTTAAATTCTGAGAAAAAACGTTGAGGTTTGTGCTTGGATGAAACATCTGACAAGTTTCAAAGGCAGCAAAAACATAGAATTGCATACAGTAGCTGATATGACCCCACCCCCCATTCTGTCTGGAGTCTTAATAGGAATAGTGGTATTTTTTAAAGAAAGTTCTGCATATACAACTTTAGAATTTACTCTGTGTTCTGGATAAGAACAGTATTTTATGTTTACAATATTATTAAAATACTGTTTCAGATACTGAATTCCTGCTAGCTAATGGCTCAAGTGCCACCACTGAGTACTCTGCATTAAGTCCTGTGAAAGTTGGAGTAATTCATTGTATTTTAAAACAGAACACAGTGTATCGAGCAAACTTGTGTTCTTGCACAACAGGGGTGTATAAGTGTGTGTGTATGTGTGTGTATAGATATAGATATATTTTGCCTTGGTTATTCTTTTAATCTGAGACAGTTTGACAACAACAATAATAATAATAATAATAATTTATTTATAACTCGCCTCTTCCTCCGGATCGAGGTGGGGAACAACAACAAATACAAAACACAAGAATCACAAAATAGCTGAAATATTAAAAATAAATAAAAACCAGTACATCGTTAAAAACATCTTAAAATTCATCTGGATAGGCCTGCTGGAAGAGAGCAGCCTTCATGACTCTCTTAAATTCATAAATCACTCTAATGCAATCTTTCATAATCTTAATTTTGTGCCTATATGTCTTTCCAGAGAACCTTTTATCATCTTATCAGGTGGCTTATCATACGACACTGTAGGAAGAAGACCCTGTTTAACGGTTATGCATGGGAAGAGCACTGCTGTTTTAGAAATGGATTACTCAATAGTTGATTTTCTAACCCTCTGTGAAACTCCATACCCTAATGGTAGGTTCTGAATAAATTCTTCTTACCTTTTTGACTTGCTCCTCCAATTCCAGAATTCTATCTCCTGGTCATATCATTGTAGGGTCAAACTGAGGTCTTCCCAGTTCAGATGTACAGGCATGGGGAGTTATATAAGTCTTTTTCCCACCTTCCTCCTCCTTTTGCAAGTATCTCTGACCTCTGCCCTATTTCAGTGTTACTTGTGGTCAAAAATGAAACTTGTGGTTAAAATGAAACTTGGTAACTTACAAAAATCATTTTAGAACTTGGCTTTAAGAACTCTGTCCATCACACATATGGGTTCTGTGCCTTTGGGAATTTTCTAGAACTGAACTTTCTTGGTTTAAAGTCCTGTTGCCTCCTGTTCATGTTCATTTGGCCTAACTTCCGTCTCTCTCCTCAATTTCTCTTTAACCACCACAGTAGCATTGAGAGCCTTTTCTTTTATCTCTTTTTTTGAGGTAACTGAGCTGACTTCATTCTCTCTCTTTTTCTTCTTTGTCTATTTTTAATTCTACTCTTTTGTTAGCTTTTTGCCCCTTTTTCCTTCATGTCAGCTCGCTTTCATGAGTAGTATTAAAACAAGGTAAAGCATTCTGCGGAATTTCATATTCACAAGCTGGGGAAATTTCAAACGTACATGATTCTACAGCTTTCTCTCAGTCCTTATTGTATGGTACATGTTGCCCTCAACATTCAAAACTCATAATTCTGCAAATTTTAATTTGTTTTAAATGATTTCAAGTGAGTTTGCAAACCATAATTTGGAGGATAGAGGTAGCTAAAGTTGCTTGATTTGGAAGTCTGATTATTGCAAGTGGTGGACGGAATCAACATGATAGAGGAGGAAGAGGGGAGTATGTAAATCCATGGCAAATTCCCAATCCTCAGACCAGTCTTTCCAAACATGGCGTTTGGGACTGCAACTCCAGAATTCCTGACCATTGGTTATGCTGGCTCAGACTGATGGGAGTTAAAGTACAAAACATATGGAGAGTACGACGTTAGGTAAGTCTGCACCGGATGATGGCTTGAGACTGTGTTGTCAAAGATTTGGGCTATTTGAAAACTTCCTTTTATTGCTGGGACAGTGAAACAATATAATATTAGACCAACCAAAGATAACAAAGCATTGAGTTATCTTTTAAGTTTCACATTGTTGAGTCTTAAGCTCTATGTTTAAAATGAGGAAAAGGCAGCGGGGGTGGGGCAGGAGGGAGAGAGAAATAAAGGTATTCCTTGCATCATGGACACTAACTCTGCAGTATGTTACTGTGTTAAGAACTCAGGTTACACTAAGACAAGCTAATGATGCCAGTACGTTGTTGGGATGGGAGGAAACGTATTTCACATTTTAATATGAACCAAACTGATTCACAGCTCATGAATTAACACATGATCCAGGAGATGTATCTTTTTTTTCTTTTTTTTTTTGCACTTCTCCAAATTTCGCACTGCGTGTACAAAATTGCATACATCACAAGACATGATACTCCCCAAATTCTATAATGCCCTTCTGTGAATTCATTTTGCCCTAGGTCTGTTCTAAATGTTTGCAGATAAACATTGTTGGCATGAAAGGTCTTCGAAGTGCCAAGAACTTTCTCCTGAAACCTCATTAAGCTTTCCTCCTTTGCACTTCTTCACCTATTGTTTGCTGCCTTTTTGGAGAGCTTTGGTACCATTCTTGTACTTCCACAAGGGCTGCTTCTTCTTGACAGTGTAATTTGCAGCCAGTCAGGGATTACATTGCAAACATGATGATGTCACAATCAGATTTGGTGCTGTAATAACATCATTGTCAACTCATATTACTTTGAATTGGCAACAGCAATGGCTCCTTATTTATCATTTCCCTCATTCTTTATTATAGCGGAAGGATCTAATATTTGGCAGGGGAGAGAAGGGAGTCAACTGCTATTACTACTGCTGCTGTCTTCTCCTAGATACGATTGGTTAAACTTTGCAGTCCTGCCCCCACCCCAAAATCACCAAAAGTGTGTATGGGGGGGTGTTGCTTGCAAAGGTTGGGATCTGTTTTCACTCCTCCTTTTAGCCATTTTCATTGATGCTGTCCTGTGGAAGACACTCTTATTCAGTTACGTTTTTCAGAATTGGTTCCTGATGAGGGTGTTAGATTTGTTTTTGGACTGTGTATTATGGTAGTGATTTTTTTAATTGCTCAAGTGGATTTTTTTTTAATGGTTCTTATTTTTATGAATTGTGCACTGCTTTGTGATTGGTAGTTGGAAAGTAGCATTAAAGATTTGGTAAGAAGTGGTATAAGATCTTGTAAATAAGTGAGATGTGCAGTAAGAGGTTTTTTCTGATCTTTTATAATGTGTTCATTCACATAGAAAATCTCATATTTTTAGTAATTTATGCCAATATGTTGAATCAAGTGGCACAAACTCAAAACTGGATAAATGTTCAGCAAAAGCAAATTATTAATTGGTTTTCCATTTTGTTGTGTTTTGGGTTTTTTTAGATTTCCAAGAGCCATATGCTGTGGTCGTTCTTCTAGAAAAAGATTTAGTACTTATTGACCTTGCACAAAATGGGTAAGAATTCAGGATATAATGAGATTATATTGAGGTGTCCATTTCTTACACGCTGTTATTATAGATATTGTTTAGCCATTAAGGGAGCAATCCTCTGGGCCTAGGCAAGCACTCCAGGGGCCACAGGATTGGTTGTAATACCCCTCCAAGCTCAGAGACAGTGCTTTGACCTCAGAAGGTAGGGGGCTGAGATCCAACTCCTGACCCCTCTCTCCCACCCTCCAGCAGCCAAAAAGAACTACATAGGCTGCGTCTCTGAGGCTGGAAATGGGGCTTTTTTGTGGGCGGTGCAGAGACTGGAGAGGCCAGGATAGTAGTTATCCTGAGCCTTCTCCAACTTCCCTCCCTCCCACTCTGGAACTCCCTCACTGAAAAGCCCATCTATTGAAAATACTGAAGATCGGAGGACTGGGAGGCAAAGATTGCCTCCGCAGCTCCTTCCACCCTGCCGGTTTCAGCCAAGCAGGGTGTAAGAAACTGAAGCCTCCACGTTTGGGGTCTTCTGAGCAATTACGTTGTAAGAGTCCGTTTTGTATAAACCTTACTGGACTTTTTAGGAACCATTGAAAAGTGTCTTCAGTACTTTATTTTTATTTATTACTTTATTGTGATTCTAATTTGAAATGAAGAACTGAAGATAGATCAGAGTGAATTTGTTGCTACAGTAATTGTATATAGTATACTGTGAGCTGTGCTAGTGGAGCAGACACCACCGGTAGAACAGATTTCCCCACCTCCCTGCAACCTCTCCTCCTCCAATCTGTCCCAGAGGCTTGATAAACTCTGGAGCAGACTTGGGGGATGTACAGGTGGGAGAAGGGGAAGGGGGAAGTCCCACTTCATGTGCAGAAGTCCACTCATTCGACATCGGATATAGCTTATTGTTTGCATATATGGTCAGTATTGCTTGTTCCATTGTAACTGTGCTAGGTGGCATGTGTATTCACATTCTTCCACCACATACTTATGAACAGGCTTGCTACGTGTGACCTGGGTCTGTAATGTACACTGAACTGTATGACTGAATATATTAATGTACCCTAATGGCTAATTAATCAAATTAATATGTGAAACTACTTTCCTGTTGACACTGTCATAGTTGAAAACCACTTTGGACGGGGGAAAAGTGATACCAAAATGTCTAGATAAGTTTATACATTAAATAATTGCCCTCATTTTTTTATTTCCTCATTAAAGGTATCCTATATTTGAGAATCCCTATCCTTTGAGTATACATGAATCTCCAGTCACCTGTTGTGAATATTTTGCCGATTGTCCTGTGGACCTTATTCCAGCACTTTATTCAGTTGGGGCTCGACAGAAGCGCCAAGGTTATAGTAAGAAGGTACCAAAAAGAGTTAATATCCTTATTTCTAGACAATAAGAAATAAGGATATTTCTTATTTCCATGTTCCGTGTCTTTGGATTTATTCTACTTATTTGTTTAATTAGGAATGGCCTATCAATGGTGGAAACTGGGGTTTGGTCACACAGAGTTATCCAGAGATCATTATTACTGGGTAAGTAATAAGATGGACATTCACTGGAGGTTGCAAGAGCAAAGGAGATTCTAATACGTATAATTGCATATATTGTAATCTGCAAATAATTTAGAGTGGTAATATCACTGAGCTATCTTGCTCAGAATGAAACAGAATGTTAGGAACCAGTTTGGGGTAGGTAGAGAAGACAATGCATCAAATTCTAATACGTGGTTTGTGAAAGGGAGGAAGACAATGAATTTATGTTCCTTTGCCCCCACCCCCATCCCGGGACTATATTTCACGGGTAAAGGAGCAATATATCAGAAGAGAATAGGACTAGAGGAGGGCTGGAGTCGTCCCATTCAAAATGCCACCTGCCTTTTGAAATTTTACTGCTGATACAAAGAAATATAAATGTTGTTCAATACAAAAGTAACATAGAGAAGAGATGATCATATCCTAAATCTGAGGATAAGACTGTGTATCAGAAGATGAGAATTTCTGGTTTCTATTATAAATCTTATAATACAACAGATGAGTTGAAATGAGCGAGGTAATCAAGTGTTTCCCTATTGACATCTGGAACAGATGAGGGTTTTCCAGTGATCCCCAAACTCTACTTATCTTTATTCCAGCTTCACTTTATTTAATTAATAAAATACACACATGCACACACTGGAACATACAATATTTTAGGTAGGCTTTTTGAGATTATTTTTAATTTGAATAAGTTTTTGAAAAGTTTTATGTTTTATTTTACTTAGAGGTATGTGTTTTTTTATTGGACATATGTGGTGCTAGCCTCTTTAAGCACAGCAAATTTGGAAAACTAACCTATACGTTTCTGAATTAAATAAACCAAAGCCTTTTACTGTTTCCTGTTGTTATATATTTTGCATGCAAAATGTCATGCACACCCTTTAATTGGTTTCTATAAGTATTATTGTGGAATGAACTCCAATGCAAAAGTAAAATAGCAGATTCATTAGGTTCTGTAAAATTATGAAAGTTAGATGCAATATTGTTCAGAATTCAGAGAAAGTAAGCCCTGACAGACTCTTTTTTAAATTAATTTTTATTATAAATTTCAGCAAAACCATAAAAAAGAAAAGGAAAATATAACTGCATGATTTAAATGTATCAAATTGAATTGATATATATGAAGTGTGTGTGTGTGTGTATGGAAATACAACATTTTTTGTTGTATAAACTTCAACAAAAGCAGACCTAATATCCATATATGTACCCCTTTGCAAGTGACATCTGTGTCCCACCTGTTCAAATATTGATAGCGTTGTTACATTGCATTCTTCTTCGTGGTCTCTGTGCATCACACATATGGGCTTCTGCGCCTGCGCGGAGCCTCGACTCGGGAACTTCTATAGTTATTAGTTACTTTTGAGCAGGAACCCCTCCCCCACTGCCGAATGCACATGCGTGGAGGGGTTCCCGCCCGATACCTCAGTTGTTCTTCGACCGCCATCGCGGCTGCATCGTCGGGAACATCGTCTTCGGACTTCTGTAGAAATAGAGAAAAATAGTGTTAGAACCTTCAAATCTCCGGAATTCTCCAATTTCAGTAAGAACTTACCTTCGGGTTTTTTTGTCTTATGGCCCTCCGGGCCCCTTTCAAGAAGTGCTCCCATTGCAATAGCAAGCTACCGCCATCCAACGGGCATAGCCTTTGCCTGTTTTGCCTCGGCGAGGCCCATAAGGTCGCGACGTGTCCCAGTTGCCAAGCTTTTTCTCGGCAAACAAGAAAGCACCGAGCGGACAAGCTCCGGGCGGAGCTCTGGTCAAAGGCCTTGGCAGCCACGGATTCCCAAACAATGGGATCTCCCTCGGCCACTTCGACTCGCGACCTGGTCATCCTCTTGGTACCAGGCTCGCCAGCCAGCTCCCAGCATAGCAGGACACAACGGGATGCACCCACCTTACCGGGTAAATCTTGTTCGACTGCGGTGGCAAAAACCCTCCTTAGAAAAGGACCGGGGCCAAAACCGCTAGAAGACCAAGGATTGAAAAAGAAAAAATGCAAACATGACGCCGGGAAAGCCCATTGACCATCATCGGCTCCATCGACATTGAGACTCGACACTGAGAAAACGCATCGACCACAGTCGTCGGCGTAGACACCGAGCCGAGAACCCCACTGGTGCCCAGCCATACGTCGACTCCGACCCACCGTTCGGTTGCGCCAGAGAAACCGCGCTTGGTAGTGTCATCGACACCGAAGACCTCTTCCCCACCACCGAGGTGGACGCCTTCCTCGTCCTCTTCTGGACTTGACGAACAGCGCCGTCAGTCGACACCGACCATAGCCACCGATACCGGCCCTCGGTCGACACCGAGACTCGATGTCGAGCCTGTACACCACTCGATGTCGACACAGCAACCGGTAGCTGCCTTGGAGATCAACATCCCAGACTCGCCCAGATCCTACCTGGAACCAAGGCAACTTTCATCGAGACTGCCAACCCTGTCCTCGCCAGTCCAGCACAGACAGGACTACTATAGAGGCCGCCCTCGACATCGAGAACTCTCGTACCGCTCGCGCTCTCCAGCATCAGACTCGGACAGGCGCTCTCAAGCGTCTCTGTCATCCAGACACGACTGTGAACACTGCCGTACCCGCAGGGACACCCCACCTCGCTATCAGCCCAGACAGGAGCAGCCATCTGCGCACCTACCTTTGGCGTTTCACTCCAACCCACCTTCCACAGGTTCAAGGGCCATGCCCTCTCCATCTCAGCCTTCCCAGCCTGGAGGAGATACACAACAGTATCGCTCGGAGTCAGACTCAGATGGATATCGCTCCGATTCCTCATCCTCCGGCTTAGCGGCACCTACAGCGCCGTCCCCAGATGCCTTAGTCGCATCCCAGGAACCAGTCTCACCTTCAGACGACTATAGCTCCTTTTCGGACCTTATACAACGCATGACAAAGTCCTTGGGGCTAGAGACGAGCCAACCGGAACAACAGGTCATCGATACTATATATGATGTCCTTCAGACCGAAACCGCATCCACACTGGCCATTCCCTTTGTCCCGACTCTGTTACAAACGGTACATCAGGCTTGGAAAACTCCAGCATCCCTGGCACCAACATCAAAACGCCTAGAAAATATGTACAAGGTTCTGGACAAAGACAGAGAATTCTTAGCCACGCACCATCCACCTAACTCAGCAGTAGTGGAAGCTTCACAGGGCCGCTCCCAAAAAACTCATTCGGCCCCGCTCGACAAAGAGGGGAGAAAATTGGACCTCATGGAATGCCGGATTTATTCCACCGCAGCGCTCAGCTTGAAGGTCTCCAACTACCAGGCAACCATGGCACGCTACAATCTATTCTTATGGGAGAAGATGGGATCTTTCTGCAACCAGCTGCAGGGTGATCAGAGAGAGCTGGCCGAGAGTATTCCAAACTGAGGCAGTGCACCTGTCCAAGCAGGAGCTACATACCGCACGACACCAAACTGACTGTGGCACCAAGCTACTCGTTAGCGCCATCTCTTTATGAAGGCATGCTTGGCTCCGTTCCACGGGCCTTTCCCAGGAGGCTCGAACGCGAATTGACAACTTGCCATTCGACGGCGTTGGGCTCTTCCACTCCACAACAGATGATGCCATGGATACTGTCCAAAAGGCCAAAATGATAGCTAAGATGGGGCTCACTACCTTCCCTCAGCATTCCAGGGCAAAACGTTGGGCGCGTCAACCATTCCTGGCTTTAAATAGATACCAAAGCGAATGTCAATCTTACAAGCAGCAGCCTCAGCAGCAACAACAACCCCAGCGCCAATTTAAGAGACAACCCTTTCAGTCCTTGAAGTCTCATCCTCAGCGCAAACAAAATGACTATGGGGACAGGCGACGACTTTGACTCCGCCTCCCTCATGACCTTCAGCAGCCGCCTTGCTCCATTTATATCAATGTGGGAAAACATAATATCGGACACTTGAGTCCTTTCTATCATAAGAAATGGCTATTATATTGAATTTGACACCCTACCACCATCTGGGATCTTCCAAACAACAAACCTTTCCGAACCTCTCCTAATGGAGGTCGCAACTCTTCTAGAAAAAGGCACCATTGTACCTGTCCCACCGTCACAGAAATTTCAAGGGTTTTATTCCCGTTATTTCACGGTCCCGAAATCCGACAGGGGACACCTCCCGATTTTGGACCTCAGAGACGTCAACATGTTTATCACCACCAAGAAATTTCGAATGGCGTCAATAGCCACAATTCTTCCACTGCTAACACGACACGCCTAGTTCACCTCTATCGACCTACAAGACGCATATTTCCACATCGACATTCACGAAGCAAGTCAGCGTTTCCTCCGGTTCGCGATTGGCCCCCATGCCTTCCAGTTCCGGGTGCTCCCGTTCGGCCTTTCAACGGCTCCTCGCATCTTCACCAAATGTATGGTGGTCGTCTGTGCCTTTCTCAGGAAGCAGGGGATTCAGGTGCACCCGTATCTGGACGACTGGCTTCTGGTAGGCCCATCTCACTCCCAACTCGCCAAAGACGTCGCTTACGTTAGTACCCTGCTGAATCAATTAGGACTCCTCATCAACCTCAAGAAGTCCTCACTCGAGCCACAAAGGACGATCACTTTCATAGGCTCATTCCTCAACGCAATAGAAGCGAAAGCTTATCTCCCAAGGGACAGGGCAAACACCCTGCGATCGCTGGCCATTCATTTCACCCACCAATCAGCAATGCCAGGCCTCAAGGTACAGCGCCTATTAGGCCACACGGCGGTGACAACCATGGTCATCCCCTTCGCCCGCCTCAGAATGCGCCGAATTCAACTCTGGTTCACCAGAACGTTTCGACCGCAGATACACCCCAAACGTGCCCTTCTGCGCCCCCCCCCTGCTGGTGGACTCACCTACCCAACCTCCTCTGCGGTGTCCCATTTCTGCCTTCGACGTCGACCAGGTTGGTGACTATGGATGCCTCCTTAGTAGGCTGGGGAGCCCACTGCGGCACGCTCTGGGTGTAAGGCACTTGGTAAGGCAGGGAAAAAACGGCGCACATCAATCTTCTGGAACTCTTGGCGGTGCAAAAGGCACTCAAAGCCTTCGAACAATGCCTACGCAACTCCCATGTCCAGATTACGTCGGACAACACTACGGTAGTGTACTACATCAACAAACACAGCGGCACCAGGTCACTGACTCTGGCAAAGCTTACCATCAACATCCTCACCTGGTGCCTACGCAGGAACATCACGTTGACAGCCGTACACATCGCAGGTCGCCACAATCACCTGGCTGACCAACTCAGCCGCAGTTTTCCCCTCACCCACGAGTGGCAAATCCACCCCTACGCGCTTCAGTTGCTGTACGACCGCTGGGGTCACCCAACGTTCGATCTGTTCGCAACAGCAGACAACGCGGTGTGCTGCCTCTTCTGCACCAGAGCGGGGTCCGGTCGGGGCTCCCAAGGAGACGCATTTCTCAGGACCTGGTCTACCCATCTCTTCTTCATCTTTCCTCCGATTCCGCTCATATCGCGGTGCCTAGCCAAAATCCGAGCAGATCAGACGACCTCCATCCTATTGACCCCCTGGTGGCCCGGGCAAGGCTGGTTCGCTCCTCTCCTGAACATATCCAAGGGCCACTACTTCTGGTGCCCGTCACAACCGGATCTCCTCTGTCAACAACACTCACAAGTAACCCATCCAGACCTGGACTCCATTCACCTCACAGCATGGCTGCTCATGCCCCTGTACTAGCTCCCAGAGTCCAGGAGGTCCTCAATGCAGCTCTCAGACCATCCACTAGAGCCTCATACGCCAGAAAGTGGAAAGCCTTCTCAAATTTTGCCTCGCAGAATGGTTTTCCTCCTACCACGTGTTCACTTTCGCAGGTCATATGTCTTTTTTGATCCAGTTGGTTGACAAGGGCCTGCAGTTGTCTTCAATTAAGGTCTACCTAGCGGCCATTTCGGCCTCCCACGACCCAGTTGACGGGTCGACTGTTTTCTCTCACCATTTAATCAAACATTTCCTTAAAGGCCTCCTTAACCTCGCTCCCCCTAGACAACCTCTACACCCCGCATGGAGCCTATCTGTTGTTCTTCACGCCCTCACTTCAAAACCCTATGATCCGCTCGACACCACTGATCTCAGGCTCCTGACCTTGAAAGTACTCTTCCTGGTCGCCATCACGTCAGCCCGCAGAGCAAGCGAGCTGGCTGCATTGCAGATTGACAAACCTAACATCATTTTCCATCGGGATAATGTCATCCTCCGACCAGACATTCAATTCCTCCCTAAAGTTATCTCCACATTCCACATCAATCAGGACATCATCCTTCCAGCGTTCTTCCCGGCCCCCGTGACAGTCCTCGAACGAACGCTGCACACGTTGGACGTGTGACGAGCATTAGCCTTCTACAAGGCTTGCACCGAGTCGCCTCTCAAGACGCCTATTCCTATGCTACGGCACAGTGAAAAGAGAGCAACCAGCCTCGTCCCAGCGCTTGGCTGCCTGGCTTGTCCAGTGCATCTTACTCGCCTACCAACTGGTGAAACTTGACCTACCGGCTCCAGTCCGAGCTCATTCTACGCGAGCAATAGCAACATCTTCCGCGTTCCAGCAAGGTGTGTCAATCCCTGAGATCTGCCGCACGGCTACCTGGGCCACACCGCTCGCCTTTGCCCAGCACTATCGGCTGGATGTCAAGTCCCGAGCGGACTGTTCCTTCGGCAGAGCTGTGCTCTCATCTATCTGCAGCTAGAACCAACCTCCCGATATCTAGGTGACTGAGCTTGCTAATCGCCCATATGTGTGATGCACAGAGACCACGAAGAAGAAGGACAGGTTGCTTACCTGTAACTGTTGTTCTTCGAGTGGTCATCTGTGCAGTCACACAACCCACCCGCCATCCCCTCTGGAGGGTGGAGTGTTGTGTATGCAATATCAAGATGCTTTACTTCAGCCTGAACCTCTAATGCGGGTCTCAGAAGAACTGAAGTATCGGGCAGGAACCCCTCCACGCATGCGCATTCGGCAGTGGGGGAGGGGTTCCCGCTCAAAAGTAACTAATAGCTATAGAAGTTCCTGAGTCAAGCCTCCGCGCAGGTGCAGAAGCCCATATGTGTGACTGCACAGATGACCACTCGAAGAACAACAGTTACAGGTAAGCAACCTGTCCTTATAGAGATTAGTGTTTATCCTCCTAATGTCACCCCATTAGACTCAGTGGGACTTACTTCTGAGTAAACATGTATAAGATTGCATTGTTAATGTAATTTTCCATTAATGTTGTATAAATGAGTCCTTTACAGCTGGTTTTTCTGTAACTTTGAAAATACGCAATTTCTGGAGCACCCATTGTTGTGCACACTGGCAGCTCACTGGGCCGTGAAGACGGTCACGCAGTGCCCCAAACAGGGGCAGGTGGTGGCAGTGGCAGTGGCTCGGCAAACTGGGTGTGGGTAGGCAGGCATGGGGGAGTCCACTGGACACTAGCACATCATCATTTGCACTAGTGAAATGACATCATTGGATATAGCTCTTAATTTCCACTGGCAATCATTTGTAGAGCAAAATAAATACTCTACAACCTGTAATAGAGTTAAAAGGAAGAAAACGCTGGTGTTTTCCCCAGATTCTAAGGTCACCAGGGCAAGAAGTGAGTTTAGCCCACATTCTAGTTGTGTCCTCATGTGCAATGCTTTATCTCTTCTATATGGCTAGCACTGGCTCCTACTAGAAGCATAAAACTCTACATATAACAATACTGCATTAATGGCAAAATCTTTCCTCCAAACCAAGCATTGTATATCCTGTACTGAACCACCAAGAAGCTCTTGGAAGCATGAAATGTCCCTGTATTCAGAGTGAACAGAGATGCATTGCAACTTTCCAAGACTCCATACAAGAAACAAACCTTATCTTAACACTCAATGCACCCACGGTAATGGGCATTTTTCTAGTAAAATGTTGAAGCTACGAAACGTAATCAAGTAGAGCCGTATGGTTTTGCAATATCAATTTTACATAACAACCTAAATCTCATTATGCTTGCTGTCCATTCTCTAAAGTTTTTCCTGTTTTAATAGGCATGCGGATGGATCAATCAAGTTTTGGGATGCTTCTGCAAGTGAGTGTTTTGCCAAGTTATGTAAGGTTCCTATGGGGAAATAAATTCAAAACCTGTTGAATTATGAATGCATTATAAACGTGATACTGCTGCTATTACTTGTCTCCTTTCTATCTTGTTCACTTGAATATTAAGGCTCATGTCAGTCATGCATAAGTCCCATTGAAATGTGTGTTAGTTTTGATGAAATTGTCTGATTGATTTGAATAGGACTTAAACACAACTAACTTCAGTTGAATTGGAGCCACACATTGATATCCAAGGCAGGCATTAAGCAGGTTGATGGAGGAGATGGAGTTAATACTTTTAACTAGTTTGAGTTAATCATACATAATAGCTAGTTTGAGATAATCATACATAATACCTGTCTGACCTGTTATGAACAATCTCTGAAACCCTCTTATACATTCAGTGGGGCTTCTTCCAGCCATGTGCACACCTAAGCTTCCCCAGCCAAGGTGCTGGATGGGGGACCGATGCTGCAAAGGTTTGGGTTTGTTTGTTTGTTTGTTTGTTTGTTTGTAAATCACCTCGGGGTGATTTACAATGATAAAACCAAATTACTACAACAACTTAACAAAAAATAATAGTACAATATTAAACATTAAACACAAAATATTCAAAACATAGAGGAGCCAGCAGTAAAATTAATAATCAAACAACATATCAAAAATTAAATGCTTGCTTAAAGAAGAAGGTCTTAACCTGGTGTCTAAATGTGTACAATGAAAAGGGAATGAAGGTTCCTTCCATGGGTCCCCATGGAGGTGCTTGGAGAGGAAAGGGAGAAACCTGTGATTGGAGAGAAAACAGGAATACCCCTGCGTGCTGCTCTCTCTCCCAATTGAGAGGGTGAGTAGTGTGGAGCGGGATCCCTACTTCATATCCAGTCACTGAAACCCTGTTTCATAGCTTCTGTTAAGAAAATGTGTTTTTTTCTTAAAGTGAGGTATAGGTAGGGCACCTTGGACATCTGGAAGTGTCCAGGAGCACATTGGTGCCTATCCTGTGCTAAGTGTTTTCCCTGCTGAAGCCACTGGGTGACGGATTACTCTTCCATCCAACACTTCTGCCAGGGATACTTTGGTGCGCATGTGCTTTTCTCAGCTGGAGGAAGACCCATTGAATCACTCCTGGATGGCTTCGCTACACATGCCTTCCCCAATGGGATAAGCCTGCATCTAGTGAAGGCACTTCACAGCTACGTGATCATTCAGGAGCATTGGCTTGGAACCAAATAACATCAGCAGATATAGCTGTGCCCCTTAATATCAGGGGCATGGCTATGCACACACACATCCCACATGTAGAGATTGTATATAGACTGGATCCCAGTCTATATACATGGAAATGTGAGTACAGTCTAATATAACCCTTGTTTCAGAACTGCTTTTTGTGAACTAGTTTTTTATACAAAGGAAGAAATGTTCCAAAAAATATATATGTGCACATATAACCAACTTTATTTTTTTTAATTCCTAGTAACTTTGCAAGTGCTATACAAACTAAAAACAGCTAAAGTCTTTGAAAAATCACGAAATAAAGATGACAGACCCAGTACAGACATAGTGGATGAAGACCCATATGCCATTCAAATCATTTCATGGTGTCCAGAAAGCAGAATGTTGTGCATAGCAGGGGTTTCTGCACATGTCATTGTTTACAGATTCAGCAAACAAGAAATTACAACAGAAGTCATTCCGGTAAATGGCATTTATCTTTATTTGACATACTGTTAAATATTTATCAAATCCCTGAGGTAGGCAGTATATAATTTAGTAATATTAAGCTGAATATTTTTTTGTCCAATTTGTTTTTCTGAGTTCAGTGGACATATAACCTCAAAAGCTAACAATGGCTCAATTCGGACGACACAATAGTCAATGGTGGGTTGACTAACCCTAACCCTAGGGGGTACTCCCCAAACAACGTGGTAATAAATAATCAGCTGTGGTGTGGATTAGGATCAGCGCTGAGTTGACTATGGCAGCATTGGAATGACACAATAGTCAAAACAACTGACGATTGTTTCCCCCACACCAGTTGTTTATTGTGTCGTCCGAATTGAGCCATAATGTATGTTAGCACATTCCTGGGTTCCACTAATGCTGAACTTCATTAAATAAGCAATTGTGTTTTGAAGGCTACTATCTTATGTAAACTTACAGAGAAATAAAACATATTGAAATCAGTGGGCTTACTTTTTTACAAATACGATTAAAATTGAGTTACATTTCCCCTAAACAAGAAGCTTGGAGGTAGTCCTAGATTCTCAGGTGGCAGTAATCGCCAGGAGTGTCTTTCTACCAACTTTGGCTACTGAGCTAGCTGTAAGTGACTGTTTACTCAAAGGTAAGGATTTGATTATTGAAATTTATTCTGTCTGCAGGTAATAATAATAATGTATTTATTTATTTCTTACCTGCCTCTCTCTCAGGATCAAGGCGGGGAACAACATTGATACAAATGACAGAGGCCTTAGCTAGTATAGAATGCTGCGGATAATCTGCATAGGAAGAATATTATTTCAAGCTCACTTATTAGTTCCATTTTTGAAGTAAAATGCAGAGGAGTACCATGTAAGCTACCCTGGGGTTCCTTGCAAGAGCAAAAAGGCAGATATAAATGTAATAAAAATAACATAATAAATAATTGTTGGAACCAAAATAGCATATTTGCAGTTACTAATTGCAGTTACTAATAACTCTAGGATTGTGTGTGTTGTGTCTGCTCCACTGTCATTTGCAGATGCTCGAAGTACGGCTATTGTATGAAATAAATTATATAGAATCTCCAGATCCTGAGCAAGTGCCACCACTGCCTACTCCCGGCACAGGTTCTAATCCTCAATCCATCGCTCCCCAGTCTCATCCATCCACTAGCAGCAGCTCATCTGATGGGCTTCGTGATAATGTCCCATGTTTAAGGTAGGTAAGGTGTATTTCTAAATATTGTAACTTATTTCATAGATAATTTAATCTGGTTGTAGAAAAGATTTGTAAAAAGACTTTAATATCTTTTGACATGCACTGCTTTGGGATACGGTTACCCACACTTTCTTCTTTACATGGTAAAATAAAAGTACACCAATAGAAAACATCTGTACTGTGCTTGTATCATTGTACAATGTAATTATTTATTCACTTGAACCAATCTGCATAATTCAGTAGCTCTTCTTACTAAATTTTGATTTAAAGCAGCTGTATCTTGAGCAAATGTTCTACTTCAACAAGTTTAGTTTCTTTACATGTTGAATCTTTATATCATTAAACAGGTTATGCTTAGTGATTTACCTAAAGAGTTTCTCAATTTTAGTAACTAATTGAAGATAAATATGTTGAGTAAAATTAATACTTTGGGGGGGGGGGGTTGTACTCTTCAAACAGATGCCAACTAACAAGACCACAATACACATTTCGAGAGGTGTTAATACCTGTATGGCTTAAGCATTTTTTCTTCTTCGTGGTCTCTGTGCATCACACATATGGGCTCGCATCGACATCGAGCCCGCTTCGGGAACTTCCTAAGCTAGCTTAGATTTTTGGCGGGAACCCCTCCCCCCCACCGTCCTATCGCGCATGCTCGGGGTTCCCGCCTCCCTCAGTTCTTCTTCGACCGCTCGACTAGCTGCCTCGCGGTGGACTTCCTCTCGTCGTTCGGTGTTCCTGAGGAGAACGAAACAGATAAGAGTTAGATTAGTTAGTTAGTTAGTTAGTGTAGTTAAGAAATTTAAAAAAAAAAACAAAAAATTTAATTTAAATTCAAAATTAATAATATAGTAGAGTTGATATAGTTTATGGCGGCCACAGCCTTGTTTAAGCGTTGTGTGAGGTGCCGGGCTAAACTAGCCCTCACGGACGGCCACTCGCTGTGTGTCGCTTGCCTGGGAGAGGGCCACATTGTGGAGACTTGCCCTCTATGTATGGGGTTTTCGCGCCAAACACGGCGCAATAGAGCTGACCGTCTCCGCAGTATCCTTTGGAGTCGGGCGCTGGAGGCTGTGGACGTGCCTCGCCCCATGGAAACTCAGCCCTCAACTTCTGGGGAGCGCGGCCATCAGGCGGTTAGTCGCTCGAGCCCAGCATCCCCTCGCTCACCGTCCCCTTCGGTAGCGGCGCAGGGTCCTCCTCACAAGAAGCAGAAGCTCTCTAAGAAAGACTCGGCTAAGTCCAGGAAAGCAAAACCGAAGCTTGCGAAACCATCGGTACCGACCGCGAAATCCCGGTCGACACCGACAGACACTGGGCCTGTGACGACTCTGCCACCGATACCGAGACGTTCTCCTGCGGTATCGGAGCCGGCGGGCCGATCATCTTCGGCGTCGATGCCGAAACCGAGGAAGTCTTCTTCGGCGTCAGCGCTTCCTTCGCTACCGATCTCCCCTCGGCCGGCTTTACCCTCGGTACCAAGGAAGAAGTCTGGAAAATCATCATCGGTAACGTCGACAGCGAAGGCGCGGATGCCCACTTCGAGCTCGAGGGCGAAGCCATCGGAGGCACGGTCCACCTCCTCGTTACCGAGGACACCATCAGACCAACGCTCACCGAGTGCACTGCCAACCCTCCTCCTGGATCCTCCAATGGCGCCACTGTCGCCTCCGATAGAACTCTTCTCGGACGTGGAGGGCATCGATACCGAGGTGGATGTTCACCTGGAACATCCATCCCCGGTGAGGTCGCACGCTTCCAGATCTCAAGCCTCTCATCTATCGGTAACGTCCCGAGCCTCTCACCATACTGCGATAGTGCCTCATCGCGGCTCACGATCACGGTCTCCTTCGAGGGAATGGGACAGATATTCAGATAGGTCCCGTCACTCGTCCAGGTCGTCAAGGCATTCTCGATACCGGGATCCAACGACTTTCCGTTTCGACCCATACACTGGTCAACACTTAACAACTGATCCGTTACCGACGTCTCAGCCGTCGCCCCAGGCAGGGCGCTCCTCCACTCGACGTCATGGACAAACAACCTCAACAGCATTGCAACCACTCATATCGACGGACTTGCCTACGCCTTTGTCTCCGCAGTCCGCCGAAGACTACGCATCAGACACATCTTCAGTGGCTTCTGCCGCGCGATCGGCTCCCTCTCCAATGGACGATGTGGCAACTACGGACAGGGCTTCCCCGTCGATGGAGCATAGCAGTTTTGCAGAGCAGATGCTGAGAATGGCCCAGTCTCTAGGTGTGGAGCACCAGCTGCCACAGGATGACCTTGACGACAACATCTTTGACGTTATGTACGCGGAGCCAACTCCGCAGCTTACGTTGCCAATGGTCAAAACTATATTGAAGACCCTCAAGCAGCCATGGCCTAATCCTTCAACGATGGGTCAAACGTCGAAGCGGCTCGATGCACTTTATAAAGTGAAAGAGGCAGATGCACCGTTTCTCTTCGTACATCCTAAACCAAATTCTATCGTCGTGGAAGCGGCACAGGGCCGTTCCGCTAGAACCCATTCTACACCATCCGACAAAGAGGGGCGTAAGCTGGATGCCATCGGCAGGCGAGTTTATTCTGCAGGAGCGCTGGTGGCAAAAATCTCTAACTACCAAGCCATGATGGCCCGTTACCAGTTGTTCTTGTGGCAGAAAATAACATCGCTAACGGACTATCTCCCAGAAGATCAAAGGGAGCTAGCTAGAGTGTTCCAAGCCGAAGCTACCCGTCTTGCCAAACAGCAGCTTACCACCTCCCGTCACCAAACTGACGCGGCGTCGAAGGCACTGGTCTCAGCAGTGACCCTTCGCCGCCATGCATGGCTCAGGTCAACATCTCTGCCGCAAGAAACGCGGGGTCGGATCGAGGACTTACCGTTTGACGGCGAAGGCCTATTTAATTCACAGACGGATACCACGATGGATACGATCCACAAGGCGAAGATGACAGCCAGGAAAATGGGGATCCACACCGCCCCGCAGCCCGCATATCGGCCGCGTAAGTGGTATAGGCCAGTTCCGTTCCAGTCTCGCCAGCAGCAGGACCGGCAGCAACGATACCAGCCGCAAGCTGCGCAGTACCAACAGCGAAAACCATCGTCACGCTTTCGCCAAACTCGCCCTAGACCGGACCAGGCTCCTAAACGGCGTCTTTGACTTTGCACGCGCCCCCCCAGACCGTTTTCGATTTGGCGACACCCTGGCTCATTATTACAACGCGTGGGCTGCCATTACAACGGACAGCTGGGTGTTGGCCATAGTCGAAGGGGGCTACAAAATAGAGCTGAGAGTCCCTCCTCCACTAGGCACTGTGAGAGTCACACCACCATCCCCCCCCTTGTTGCAGGAAGTAACAACATTGCTACAGAAGGGGGCAATCACGAGAGTTCCACCATCTCGAGTCGCCCAAGGCTTTTACTCCAGGTATTTCACGGTGCCAAAGAAGGACGGGGGCCTCCGGCCTATTATGGATCTCAGGCGGCTCAACCGTTTCATAAAAACCAAGAAGTTTCGAATGATCACACTGGCATCGATACTTCCGCTGCTCAGAAAGGGCAGATGGTTCACATTGATAGAGCTAAAGGATGCCTACTTCCACATCTCCATCCACCACCTGCACCGGAAATATCTCAGGTTTGTGGTGGGGCACCGTGTCTATCAATTTGCCGTACTCCCCTTCGGTCTGAAGACGGCCCCAAGGGTGTTCACCAAATGCATGGGGGCAGTTTGCGCACACCTGCGGGCCAAGGGAATCGAACTGTATCCGTATTTAGACGACTGGTTGATCGTCTCCCCATCGCAAGACCAAGCTCTTGCAGACGTTCAACTAGTAGCGCAGACCCTGTCCTCGTTGGGACTACAAATCAACATGGAAAAATCGGTTTTTCAACCCACAAGGACCCTCCAGTTCATAGGAGTCCTGCTAGACTCGGTCTCCGGCAGAGCGTACCTTCCAGAGGGCAGAGCAAATACCATCACGGCCATGGCAGCGAGAGTCCGGCGACGGGCCCAATCAAAGGCAATCATCATTCTGAGATTGTTGGGTTGCATGGCTGCGTCAGTCTTCGTCGTCCAGTGGGCGCGACTCCATATGCGGCCCCTGCAGCAGCTGCTGCTCCGGCATTACGATCCGACTATGAACCCTCACAGACTTTACATCGCTATCTCTCAGCAGGTTCGGCACTCTCTCCGATGGTGGGAAGACCCGGAGAATCTGTTCCAGGGCATGCCATTTGTGTCAAAAGGCCCCTCACGGGTCATCACCACGGACGCATCCCTGCAAGGTTGGGGGGCTCATTACAGGGACCTGACAGTGCAGGGCAGGTGGTCGGCAGCGCAACAGCGCCTCCACATAAATTTCCTCGAACTACTGGCAGTAAAGAGAGCCCTGCATGCGTTTCAACGACACCTGCGGGGGCATCATGTTCAAATTCTGACAGACAACACCACTACAGTGTGGTACCTCAACAAGGAGGGAGGAACAAGATCCCAAAACTTGTTGCAATTGACCAGGGACATTCTTCTTTGGGCGATTCCCAGACGTATTCGACTCTCTGCCCTGCATATAGCGGGATCAGACAATGTGATAGGGGATGCCCTCAGCCGGACCTTTGCAGAGGCACACGAGTGGCAGCTAAAGCCTCAAATAGTACGCAGAATCTTTGCTCTTTGGGGCTCACCAGACGTGGACCTGTTCGCGACGCAGGAGAACACTGTTTGCAGCGCCTACTGTTCCAGAGCAGGGATAGGGGCGAAATCCCTGGGGGACGCATTCGCTTACCACTGGGCCAACGCCCTCTACTACATCTTCCCTCCGTTTCCGTTGATGGGACGGGTCATAGCGCGGATTCTGCGACACAACACCAATGCACTTCTTATAGCACCATGGTGGCCGAGGCAACCGTGGTTCACCACTCTCCTAAGACTCGCGGGCCCCCGGGTTTGGAGGCTTCCTGCAGTACCGGACATATTATCAAGGAGGGGTGGCCAGATTCTTCACCCAGAACCGAACAACCTGAAACTCACAGTGTGGAGAATCCTACCCGGTGGAGCCACTTAATGTTGCCACTCGAAATCCGATCCATACTGGAGTCGGCGAGAAAGCCTGCTACTAGGATATCTTATCAGGCAAAGTGGAACAGATTTAAAAAATTTGCTTCAGTTGCCGGATTCGACCACCTCTCGGGACCCATCTCGGGAGTCCTCTCATTTCTGTATTCGCTACATGAGACGGGCCTTACGCCAGCTTCCATAAAAGTGTACCTAGCGGCAATCTCTGCCACTCACGATCTCGTGGATGGAGTTTCGGTGTTTACACACCCACTGTCTAAGGCATTCCTGAAGGGGCTTCATAACATTTCACCGCCGGTTCGTCCACCAGTTCCACAGTGGTCGCTTTCTCTGGTCTTGGGTGTATTAATGGCCAAGCCCTTTGAACCGTTGGCGACAATTGATATACGTCTACTAACTTTTAAAACTGTTTTTCTGGTTGCCATCACGTCCGCTAGGCGGGCATCAGAACTCGCTGCGTTACTTGTTGATCCCCCATATACCCAGTTCTTTAAGCATAAAGTTGTCCTAAGAACAGGTCCTTCGTTTACACCAAAAGTTTCATCCAATTTTCATCTTAATCAAGATATTGTTCTACCAACGTTTTTCACTGCGTCTACAGACCCGTTGGTCTCGACTCTGCACGCCTTAGATGTTCGCCGAGCCTTAGCGTTCTACAAGTCTCGATCGGAGGAATATCGGAAATCTAGGCAATTATTTGTATGCTTTGGCGGAAAGAATAAGGGATTGCCAGTTTCTGCTCAACGCCTTTCGGCATGGATTGTTAACACTATCGTTCTCGCCTACCAGCTGGCTGGCAAAGAACCCCCATCTGCGGTGAAGGCGCATTCCACTCGAGCGCAGGCGACATCCACTGCTTCCTTGCAAGGGGTCTCGATTCCCGATCTTTGCAAAGCCGCAACCTGGTCGAACGCCTCCACTTTCGTCAAACATTACAGGCTGTACTGACTGCTTAACATGTGTCTGTATTCTTAGCAAACTATCATTTGCCGTTCCATTTGAATTGAGCACAAACAAAGGTTAGAAACCTTATTAAATGCAGTTGATTAAGTAATCAGTACATACAAGTTAAGGGAAAGCAGAAATGTGCAAGCCCAATGCTTATGCCAGCTCATGCTCAACATGTGAGCATGGTTGCTTTCTCCAGAAAATATCCATATTGATGAGCCTCTATGAGAGTAAATATTTGCAGCTGTACTAAGTTGTAGTAAGAAGTATAACCAACCATGAAATGCTCCCTTTTTGGTAAAACTTCAAAAAGTTTTGTTATCTTGTCAAACTTTCAAAAGGGTGAATATAAGCTGTCTTCCATTTATGTTGCAGAGTTAAAAACTCTCCCCTCAAACAATCTCCAGGCTATCAGGTTGAGCTGGTTATCCAGTTAGTATGGGTGAGTGGAGAACCTCCTCAGCAAATAACGAGCCTTGCAATCAACTCTGCTTATGGCTTGTAAGTATATTTTATGTTTCATTTTATATTCCTAAAACCTTTAGTCTGTTGCAGAAGCAATATGACATGACTGTTAAACCACATGATCCCTGTTTACAGGAAACAATACAATTACTCAGATATATAGTCAGAACTGTATTTAGCTGTGTTGCGATCACATTTCAGAGTTAGCTCAGTAGCTTTGTTATAATAATGTCATATTCCATCTCTGTATAATAGACGGGGAGAATAACTTCTCATGTTAGGTAAATACTTCAACCTAGAAAGTGCTAAGCGAACTTTAGATAGTCCTTTCAGACAATGCTTGCAAGATGTGCTCTCCAAGATAGAACCCAAACCCTCCAAAATGACATATATCTTCTTCCATTCCGTTTTTGTTATTTGTATTTTTGACTTTAAGCCACTTTGTGCAGAAACATGTCTTACCTTGGTGGTATTAATAAGATTTTTAAAAAATAACATAAACAAAGATTCATAAAAAGGGTAGCACCTTTTAAGAAAAGGTCTCGATAAGCATTCACAATTTCAAAGTGTAAAGTGGTGGAGTTTGCAGCTTCTAAACAATTTTAAAGTATAAATGATTATGTAAAACAAGCTTAGTATTTTTCTAGATACAAAATATTACACGTTGAATATGCTGGAAATGCTTTATTCCCATGATTGAAGTACAATGACAGTGTGAAAAGGCTCTAAATGTACAATTACATGGGTTTTCTGGAAAATTTTGAATTGGAAAATACTCTGTTTGCCGTAACAGTTGATATCTGATGTAGCATGTATATTTGACTTAAGACTTAGCAAACAAAACTAAAACCGGTATGGCATGTCAATCTTACATAAGATTGACATGCTATAGAAATATCTCAGAAGTTTTGAACTGAAATATCCACTTAGGGGGGAAATTAATAAATATTTATTTATTTATTTATTTATTTATTACATTTGTATACCGCCCCATAGCCGAAGCTCTCTGGGCGGTTTACATAGGATTAAAAACGATTAAAAACAATATACAAAAATTAAAACAGCAAAAACATACAACATACACACAATCTGTACATTTAAAACCCACTTCAACACTTCAAAAAGCTACAAAAACAAAACAAAACAAACCCAGGCTCCTCAGATATTGCCAAATGCCTGAGAGAAGAGGAAAGTCTTGACCTGGCACCGAAAAGATAACAATGTTGGCGCCAGGCGGGCCTTGTCGGGGAGATCGTTCCACAATTGGGGAGCCACCACAGAGAAGGCCCTCTCTCTTGTTGCCGACCTCCGAGCTTCCCTCGGAGGAGGGCCTTAGATGTTGAACGTAGTGTTCGGGTAGGTTCATGTCGGGAAAGGCGTTCCATCAGGTATTGTGGTCCCAAGCCGTGTAAGGCTTTATTGGTTAAAACCAGCACCTTGAACCGGGCTCGGAAACATACAGGCAGCCAATGCAAGCGGGCCAGAGTAGGTCTTATATGTTCGAACCTACTGGTTCCAGTTATCAATCTGGCCG
The DNA here is from genome assembly GCA_029215795.1 of Anniella stebbinsi. Lineage (NCBI taxonomy): Eukaryota > Metazoa > Chordata > Lepidosauria > Squamata > Anniellidae > Anniella > Anniella stebbinsi. Next base: position 197,614,134 of record JARDYH010000003.1, read on the forward strand.
CTGCATTTTGCACAAGCTGCAGCTTCCGAACCACCTTCAAAGGCAGCCCCACGTAGAGTGCATTGCAGTAATCTAACTTGGAGGTTACCAGAGCATGGACAACTGAAGCCAGGTTATCCCTGTCCAGATAGGGCCATAGCTGGGCCACCAACCAAAGTTGGTAGAAGGCACTCCGTGCCACTGAGGCCACCTGCGCCTCAAGTGACAGAGATGGTTCTAGGAGAACCCCCAAGCTACGAACCCGCTCCTTCAAGGGGAGTGCAACCCCATCCAGAACAGGTTGAACACCCTCCATCCGGTCAGCGGAACCACCCACTAACAGCGTCTCAGTCTTGTCTGGATTGAGTTTCAGTTTATTAGCCCTCATCCAGTCCATTGTCGCAGCCAGGCACTGGTTCAGCACATCCACAGCCTCACCTGATGAAGATGAAAAGGAGAAATAGAGCTGCGTGTCATCAGCGTACTGATGACAACGCACTCTACTTTCTGTAGATTTAATATGTTCAGTTCAATACAAACCTAAGCTTGGAAATTATTTTTATTTGAGTACTTGTATATTTTTTAAGACATATCAAGTCAATAACATATAGTTTCCTTACATTGTTTAAATTTGAAAAAAATAGACATTGAAAACTATTAATACATTAATTTTTACATGTCTGAAGTGCTATAAATATATGTACGTTCTTGAGAATTATTTGAAAAAAATGATTAGAACTTAAGATTTAACTACTATTTTAACCATTCCACCTGTCCAATTTTATCACACCACTATAAATGTGTAGTAATTAATATTCTGTTTGTTTGTTTGTTTTAATATAAAGTAATTTATTTTTATTTTTTTCTAAAGCAAATTAAATGAGTTGAATTTCACCTTATCTTTTGTAAAAAAGATTACATATGAGTTAAAGGAAATTTGTAAATGTTATTTTTTATGAAATAATGAAAGCTTGATGTCATTGATAGTCATCTAGTATAATTAAATATGTATTAAGTTGATGTTTTTCTAAATAAAACTACAAACAAGTACATTGTCCCTTACACTGGTATCCTCCTATAAATTTTGAAGCTCTTGCAAAAAGGAAGTATTTACAGTTGTCAAAGCCCTTGGTGGAAAAAAGGAGAACAAGAAAATAGAAACAGGCAGGGTAGAGTGCATGGGGAAAGAAGTGCAGATAAAGATGCAAGGATGCATTTGGCAAAGGGAGTCAATTGCCAGAAAGAAAAGAGTAAGAATGAAGTAGATCAATGTGGGACTGACAGGTGTAAAGATTCAGGCAATCATAGAACAGAAGGCCGAAGGATGCAACTTGGACTATCAAACCAGGTTATTCATATTTGAGGGGGATGCAGAGATAAGAGGGAAGAGTCTGAGGAAGGAATTTTCAGTGGTGATGAAGCAAGGCTTAAGTGTAGCAACAAGGAATAGAGAGGATTGGAGTTAGGCATTCTGATGCTACAGCCAGATGGTGGTTTGCTTCAGGCTCCCATTATGTGAATATGAAAGTGCTTCTTTGGGTAATCAACACAGTTCAGAACTGAATCCCACTATTGCTTTTTCACTATCTGTTGGTTCTGCTGTTTTTATATTGCTGGTTGTTTAGGGTTTGTATTTTATTTTATTTGGGTTTTATTGCCCTATTGCTATTTTTATTGGAAATAAATAATAAAATAAATAAATCCAAGTCTACTACAACTCAACAGGGCAGCTGTTAGTTTGTTCCTATATTGCTAAAACAATCCCTGTAATCCTTGCGTAAGCAATTGACACTGATCATTTTGGGTCAAAGTCACAGAGTTGCTACTTCCTGAGTCAACTGGAGTTCTGTTTTATTCTCAGCTACTGCTTTTCATATTGTTTTTCAATGTAAAACTGCTTTTCAAATTTTTACTTGAGAATATCAGTAAAATTCTAAGTATATACTTGGATAGCAATCATTCATTGGAATTGTATTCTTTCCAACAAATCTTCTTTCAGAGTAGTTTTTGGAAATTGTAATGGCATCGCAATGGTTGATTATATCCAAAAGACAACGCTCTTAAATCTTGGCACCATTGAATTGTATGGTTCTAATGATCCTTATAGGAGGGAACCTCGATCTCCACGTAAAAGTAGACAGCCATCTGGAGGTATGCTACAAACAATATTTGTTCTTAAAAATGTGTACTGCTTCTCCATCTACCTGATTGTATGTGGAAGAGCAAATGATTAACTTTTTCCTTGAAAGTGAAAAGTAAGTCAAAGGTTGTATATGTTGAGAACATTTAGAAGACATCTCATCCGATTGTGAATAAGACTATCTTGTTCCTAAAATTTTGCCTAGATTGGCATAATCTGTTACTGATCATTGTGCAAACAAGTGGCAAACTTCATGTCACATCCTGAGAAGGGATGAGGGAGAATCTGGCAGTGGCACTAGCAAGATTGTGAGGAGTGGCAGGGGTTCTTCTTCGTGGTCTCTGTGCATCACACCATGGGCTCGTGCCGGCGCCGAGCCTGCTTCGGACTTCCCTAGCTAGCTTAGATTTTTGGCGGGAACCCCTCCCCCCACCGTCCTATTGCGCATGCTCAGGGTTCCCGCCTACCTCAGTTCTTCTTCGACCGCCTCGCTGATAGCCTCGCGGGAGACTTCCTCTCCGTGTTCGGAGTTTTCTGTGAAGAACATAAGATAAGAAATAGCTTAGATTATAGTAGTAATAGTAGTTGTATTAGTTGTATTAGTTGCAGGGGTCAGATATCATGTGAAGTATTGGTCCTTGACAGTGATAAACAAAGTGATTGCTCTTGTCAGGGGTCTCTGTAATTGCCAAAAATAACCAACTGTGTGCGACAAAATAGGCAATGGTGCCTGACACATGACACAATAACCAACGGCTGTTCAAATAATCAACCAATTTGCATTGGTTATTTCGGCTGAATAACCAATTGTGGAGTAAAAAAGTCGTGACAGATGACACAATAACCAACTGTTGACTATTTAACCCACCGTTGGTTATTGTGTCATTCGAACCCAGTTGTTAACTAATTGTATGCTTCATCTTCAAAGAATGACTGTCAGTCAGTCTGCACGCTTTAGAATATTCACATTAAATCCTCGTAAATTAAGCAGCTGTTTAGTTACTGGGGTTTGTTTGTTCTGTCATTAATATCTTGAGAATAGTGTTAACGTAAAGATCCCTACATGTCTAGTATTTATATAACATAACTTGTAAACTCAGTGTGTGAAATCTGTTGTGTGCATAACTTTAAAACACTGATGGAGCAATGTTATGAATGTTTATTTACAAGTAAGCCCAACTGTACTCAGCGAGGCTTACTCCCAGGTAAGTGTGCATAGGATTGCCACCTAAAAAGAATATGTGTTCTATTTTAGTTGTTTTTTAGCAGCTTCTATTTCTGACAAATACATAGTGTACTCAAATAATCTTTAGTTCTGCAGCAGAATTTCCTGTCTCCAAACATACTGTGTTGGTGTCTGTCTTTCCTTTCTCATTGCTTCATTAAGGCATGCTGGCTGTGGCTTCTTGCATGTGTGGCCTCTCTAGCTTATATTCAGAGTCTGTGAAAAAGCTTCGCACCTCTTATATAAGTAAGTCATCTCATAACATTGTTATGGGTTGGGTTATATATTCATTGGTTTATATGCATTCGTCCAAAATTTATTTTTCATTTTCTGTTAAGCTTCTATCACTTATATGTTAGCAAAGATTTATTTTTATACTAGTTTTACAATTATATACTGTTGTTGTTATGCTATCAATACAACCAAGATTTTCTGTCTCCCTGCTTACTGGGGGTCTCTCCTTGTGCTTGTCATGGGGCGGAGGGAGCCACTGAGATTCTTTTTGGCATGCAGTCAGTGGTATGCTGATTCAGTTTGCTGCCAAGACACACTGTAGCTCAGATGTGGGCCCTGGAGCCAGCTGGCTACATCAGGTGACATCCAGGAACAGGGCCTTGGAACAGACCTGAGGGAGCCTTCCACTTCTGGTTTTTCTCCTAGACTCTGGAGCCTGGAATACAGCTTCATTTTGCCATTACCCACATCTCTGCCTACTCTCCCTATTTTGTGCTGGACAAAGGTTAGCTGCCAGCTGATAGTACTGGGAAGGGCTATGCTCACATTTATTACTTGATTTCCGCAATGTGGGGAGAGGGTTTGCCTTCCTCAGGGCAATGCTGTTCCTTTGTTGTTAATAGCATTATTGCTTATTTCTGTCACAAGTTTTCATTGCAGTTGCTTGGGTCATTGGGCCAGATCCATAGCGAGGGTAAGGAAAGGGTCCTCGTGAGGCAGGTGTGGGGAACCTCTGTCAATCTAGATGTTCAGCACAACTCCTATCATCTCTGACCACTGACCATGCTGACTGGAGCCCAACAGACTCTGGAGAGCAACAGATTCCCTGCTCCTGCCATAACGGATCTTAAGTTGTTGCTTCAAGGTGACAGCCCAGCTCACAGGCTGGCATATCTGCCACATACCAAGCTGCAGCTTTGCTCCGTGATGGGCCCAAGATTTCTGCACCCCTACCAGCATCTCACAGCATGCAGGCTGGAATTGGTAGTATTGGCCAGAAGTTGGCTTTCCAATTGGCTGTCTACATTCTTGCCCTATGCCACACCAAACTCTAAGCTTTAATAAATTAAAGTTTGCTTCCTTAATTCTTAGTCCATTGAGTACTCTTGTAGAGGAGTAACTATTTTGGTACCTGATTTACTTGTTAAATTCTTTCTGTACTTTAGTCAATTTAAATTAGTCTCTGATTGGGCCTCCCAAAGAGCTCTGAGGGTTAATTTCATGGGATGTGAAGATGCTTTGTGTACTATAGATCCACAGTCCTTAAAATAAACAGTCAGAGTCGATGAATAGTTTAATAGATTTTTCCCTACACTCAGTGCTGCTTATAGATAAGTAGAGCTCTATACAAGGAGCAGCTTTGGGTATATCTTTCTGGCAGTGCAATGGTAGCAGTGCTCTGAAAGTCATTTTATATAATCCCTAGCCTGAATGTGGTGGGCTCTATGATAAAAAATAGCACACATAACCATGGTTTAGCATTATGAAAATGAGCTGGAACAAGCTCCCTCCTTTCTAGGAGAATAATTTTGCTATCATTTAGTTTCACTTTCCACTAATCCTGACTAGTGATTATGTATGGATCAAAGATTGTGGATTAAAACAAACTGGTTAATTTCTAAAGAAGCCCATTTTAAACTATGAATTAAAAAGCTGGCTTGTTTAACTCACCAGCTTTTGTTTAAAACTAATGACAAGCCAGGATTAGTGGAAAGTGAAATAAAATGGGTGTGAAGTCCTTTTCCTGGACATACTGGAGGAAGAGATGGGCAGGGTGAGCATGCAAGCCTGAAACTTTGCCTCTGGCCTGCTCCAGCTTGTGCACATAGTTCAAAACCGTCGTTTAACATTACGTGCATACCAGTCCCTCAGTATTGGGAACTGCATCTTGTTATCTTCCAGTACTGGTTGGACTGATGCATCTTGCTCTGTCATAACTCTTCCCTGGAGATACTACTAGGCACCAAAACTGCTTTGCTAGTAAACAGATAAGCTGCCGATTTGCTTGTTCACTTCTTGATTATAAGGTCACAAGGTGGCCCACCATTTTGTAACACAGTGCTGCTCCAAAAGGAATACTATTACATTATGCTTTTATGAGGCCTTCAACTCAAGTGTTTCAAAGGCCATAAATTTGTTTTTAAAGCTTTCTACTTCTGGCAGTAGTAATAGCTTAACAGCAATACTTTTTAATTGTTGGGAAATTATTTTTCTCTATTGCATGTGCCTAAGGGTGCACATCCTCTCTTTACACTTGTACCTATCAGGTATTACGGAAACCTGTTGGGTAGTATGTATGGTAGCATTAGTTTCACAGTGTCTTCTCTGTGCTATGTAATGCAGCTTCTCAACCTAAAAGAACCACATTATCTGTGTTATGTTGGCATAAGCCATCTCATCTACTTCTCATCTACTTGCTTCTCTGGTTTTGTGTTTAATGCTTTTTACTTCTGCAGTTCTTTCATTACCACAGAATTTTATAGTTGATCTGTGAGCTCCATAAGGCTTTTTTTTAACCTGGTGTTCCTAATCTCCAGGCTGTAAACAAACAATTTTAATGTTTTCCACAAATTGAAGGTGGAATATGCTAGATATTTGCTCATGGTGGAAAAAATCCTTGCACTGCTGTCTCTCTTCAAGGCTTTCAGGTGCTTGTAGTGCATCAAAACCCTGCAAAATCTGTTTGACCTTCAGTGTGGAAACGCTGGTGAATTGTGCCCCTCTTTCATGCCATCCTCAACTTCTTCAAACTATGATTGGCAGTTTGGGCTATCAGAAGGGCCATACTAGAAATAAAACAAATCTGTTTTGGGGTCTCATGGAGATGCTTGATATAAGTGGGGAGGCTGGAGTGTATGATATGTCATCAGATTCAAATCATTTTTATGACTCTGTAAAATGAACGTGAAATAATTCAAAAGCCCTGTTCAGGCATTCCTTATCCAGAAAGGCAAAACATGTGAGGAAGGGGAGTGCACTAGCCCCACCGCCTCCTCACACATTTCAGCTGCCCTCTGCATGTTGAGGGCAACTTTCTGAAAAAGGAGAACTTCTGTGTGATCTGAAACATTTTTTTCCAGTGCCTACCTGAATAAGGGAAGCCTGAGAAGGACATGTTTCACAAGAAAAAACTATAGTTCTTTTGTGATTCAGTTATCTCTAAAATAGTAAAGAATTAAGTCACATGTGATTATTTATTTATTATTTTATTTTTAAATTTCCTCCTCTGCCTACCAGTTGCCCAGGGTGATGTACAATTAAAATATTATTATTAAACATGATATGTGTAATTCCCAACTAGATTAATATATGATGAGGCTGTGCTTTTAGAACTTTTATGATCAGTTGATCTGTTTATGGGGGCCTTTGTGGGCAATAAATGAAGCTTCAAATTCTAGCTTGCTTTGATAGTTTAATACTTTTATCGCTATGTCACTCATATGCTATTTTTAGGGGAAAGGATTTACACATACCTGTCCTTGTATTCAAATTATGTACCTTCACTTTATATTTTACTCTCAATGTGTGCATTTTCAAATTAGATATGTGCAATTATGTTTACATAGGCCTTATGGTTCATAATCTGCTGTGAAAATGGCATTTATTCACATTTGTAATCTCTCTCCCTCTCGCTTAAGCTTCATAATCACCTTTTCCCCTAACACTGGCACTATGTTAGGGAAAATAGCCTGTTTGTCAAGACTGTTTGCAAAAATTGTCACTGTACCAATTTTATTCCTAGTGGAAACAACCTTCCTCTGTATTATTTCAATGACTAGCATTAAACGTTACCAACTGTAGAACTTTTTTAAAAATCTAAGGTGTTCTTTGTCTTTTACAGCAGGTCTTTGTGATATTAATGAAGGTACAACAGTGCAAGAAGATCGTTGCAAGTCACCCACCTCAGGTAATTAATTGTTCTTGCAAACACTTTAAAACCCAATGGTTCTTCAAAACACTTTGAGACAGGGTTCTCTTCTTTAGTCTTAGTGCTCCGGAAGCATTTTTAAGACATCTTTGATCTTTGCAAAGATTTTCTGAATTGACAATTCAAACTTGTACATGAACCTATGAATATCTTCACCAGGTGAATATTTTGTTGTTGGCTTAAAATTTGCCTCAAATCTTGAGTCACTCACTGATCCATTCTTATATATTTATCATTATTTATTATGTATAGCGTTTAGACAGCTTTGCTAATGGAAATATTATATAAAAGAGGAAAATGTTTCAAACTGCAATGCTATGCATGTTTAGTCAGACGTGAATCCCATTGTATTTAATAGGCTTACTCCTGGATAACTATACATGGATTGCAGACGTAATTTTCCTGGGCTGTCAGTTTCAAGAATAGATTATTCACAGTAAATTTTAGGTCCAATATTGCCATTGCACCTCCAGTGTTTGTGTGGTGCCAGCGGGATGCACTGCTAGCACAACAGGAAATGTTTCATTTCTAAAACAGGACAAGTCAGTAAAAGTCATTTCTAAAACAGGACAAGTCAGTAAATCTCTCTTTCGAGAGTTCCATTGCCTTGTTCCAGAATTGAGCAATTAGGCTTTTCCCCAATTGCTTTAGGAAGCGCTAGCTTGCACATGGACAGCATTGGGTACTGCCCATATGTCCCAGAAACTTCATGCAGTCATCTCCAGCCACATGAACTATGAGTTAATCAAGGTGAATATTTTATAAATACTACAAATAAAAATGTCACTCTAATTAAAAGAAATGAGCTAGCATTAACGCCTGATCAGAAACTATAGTTGCGATTGAGTCTGAGACTTATTTTTATTTATTTATTTTATTTACACTATTTATATACCGTTCCCCATTCAAGAAATTTGGAGTGGTGGACAAATTGACTACTTACTCTGTTACAAAGTAACATTTTTATTTGAATGTTATGACCCTAGAATTGTAGGAATATTTATTAGTGAGAGAGAAAGTAGCAGAAGGCCATGCTGCTTTTATCACTGGTAAAATCAAGACTGGGATAAGAATGGGGAAAAGGAGAAAAAAGATTAGAGACAAAAGTGATGTCACTGAAGTTCATTATTCCTTGGTTCACTACATGAAACTTAATGACTTACAATGTTTTCCTAAATGTGAAGTGAACATTATGATCTGTGAGTTTTTCACTGGCTCAAATTTTAATTGGAGCTCACGAAGAAGGCCCTGTCACTAACCTGACTGCTGTTCCAGCAATGGAGGCAGCGGCTGCAGCAGCAGCAAAGAGGAAGGACAGTCTTGTCAACACCCCCATCCTCCCTGCTGCCTGGAACACTGCTATGGCAACAATGTGGGATACAGGGAAAGAAGGCCTTTGGTTTTCATAGATGACACTATGCTCCTGATGATGTAATTGGGATTAAATCAAACCATTTCAATAGTAACATTGCTGAGCCCAATTCTGGATCTAACCTGGGGCCGGGAGGACACCCTCTACATCACTAGTAGAGAATAAATGTATTATACCCAAGAAATCCAACAAGATCACACTTGTATTAGGAATTATTTTTTTCAGAAGTAAAATGTTACAGGTAAGTAAAGGATATTTCTAAATTCATAGGAAAGCAACTACAATCTAAATCTTTCCACTTTACAGAGGATTTGAAAGTGTAGATGTGTTGTTCGTTTTCAGTTATCTAAACTGTTAACTGATATTAGTTATCTTAGTGATACTTGAATCATAAGAACTGGCATATATTTATGGTTGATTCTAATTTATATAACTTCAAGATTTGTAATTGTAAGCACTCCGATTGTCATTAATATAAGTACTGCTATGCGGGATCAGATTGGGAATACATTTTGTCCAGCACTCTTGTCTCTAATGGTGAGCATTCAAATGTCTACAATAAGCTCACAAGCAGAGCAAAATGGGAAATAGCCATCCCTGTGTCTTGTCTCCAGTATAGGGTAATGAGAAGTATTCTGACCATGTGGTGGTGTAGGGTTGAAGTTGATGCCCTATTTGAAAAGTGGGGGGAAATTCGATTTGGTGTTGTAAACTGTATCCTAACCAATTCCTATCCGCATTCCTTTTCTGTCACCATTAGGTGGCATGTGAGGGGTACACTAGCTAACAACTAATACTCAGTTCCCCCATCCATGTCACTCCTATGACATATGTAAAAGCACTGTAAACGTAAGAGCAGAGCTGAGACCCATGGCAATTTTAGATGAGAAATGGCAATTTGTTTCTATCTAAGAAAACTTTCACTCGAAGCACAAGGAATGCAACTGTTCACCTTAATCAGACCTTCTTTACCTTCTGAATTAAATTGGCCACGTATGTAATACAGCAAATGGAATCCAGATGTGAATTATATTTCCAGCTGTTAACCAGTGAACATTTCTGTTTATCTGAACAAGCAGTAATGCCAAACCATATACCTTTTCTCCAATATCTGTAAGTAAACATATGCTATGTGCATTGTCCTTTGGTTGCATGGTGTTGCCTTTATTAGAAAATTGTGGGACTTGCATAGTGACGCAAAAGCCAAGTCATGTGTGATGGAAGTGAAACCTGAGTCAAAGATTTATCTGTCTGTAAGGCAGATGTCGTCATCAAGGGGTGGGGGGGATGTTGAAGATCTCTGCTCTACACAGACTATCTACCCTTGCAAAAGGCTGGCATCTGTAAGTCATCTAGACTGTCTACAGATATTTATTTAGTGTGGGCTTTATTACATTTGATTCATATTCACAATTTTATAACGTGTCATACTCTTTTGTTTTGTTTGAATCCTTTTTATGTTTGTATGAATATCCATTTTGTATGTCCCTTTCATCCTTGTCTTCACTCATGTAGGTTCTGGTTCTCCCAACAATTCTGATGATGATCAAAAAATGAATAATTTTATAGAAAAGGGTATAGTATTTTTATTTTTAAGAGTATTCTCATTGTTTTCTGTAGCTCATCTTTTTAGTAAATTGACATTTTGTATCAAAATATTATTTTCAGTGAAAACCAAAAGCAGAAAGTTTTCCAAGATGGTAGCCAATGATATAGGTAGGAACTAGAAAAATTATCCTTTGCTCCCTTACCTGGCACCTTGCTCTATGCAGTGCTTAACTCTGCAGCAAAGCAACGCAAACTGCATTACATTATTTGTTAAATTAATATTCTCCTAACCATAAGTGGTATTCTTTGGGCTGCTTCTTTACTAATATACTGTGCTCAATGATTAACACAATCAAAGAGACTGGGGTCTTAATTTTCTCCAATTATATATATATACAGATGTTTCTACAAAAGTTTTGGCTTCTATTCAGACACATTGAAAGGGTTCAATCCTTTAAGCCCTGCTGCATAAAGTTGTTTAACATTGGTCCACCAAATCTTTAATTCCATTTCCACGGTGCTGAAATTCTGATTATTCCCATTTTTTAGGGGGAAAGCACGTCACATTTTTATTCCTGTACTTCAAAAATAAGTAATTACCACTGGCTAATTATTGCTGACCAATGTATGGTAACTTAACATTAGTTGCAAATAACTTAACCAGTTTGCAGTATATGCATATGGTGGATTGAACCCTTCTGTTATAATAACATAAATAAGGTGGATTATGAATTAACATATTGGTCAATAAGGTATACCTTCTTGCTTGGATAATGATTATTCTGCTTTTTATACTAAAGTATAATAATGTTTGTTAAATATACTGGTCTTCTGTTTAAACAGAAATTAAGTCTGTAATCCTATACCCACTTATCTGGGAGTAAACCCATTAAACTTGTTGGGACTTAGTTCTGAGTAGGCATGTATAGGATTGCATTGTTTTTACTGTTTAGTGACTTTTCTCTAATTGTTTACTTATAGTGAAATTTTACTATGTATAGAAATGTATATATTCACAGTAAGAAGTGGTTTATCTCTCTTATAAATTTGCATTTCCACAGCATGTTGTCTAATAAACTGATAATTACTTGAGCAGATTTCTTCTTTAACATCCTCAGTTTACTACCTTGTCCAAAGTGTCAAAGGAAATGTATATGTTTGTAAATGTGAGGAACCTCTCAACTGACCTGGTAATTTGCTGAGTGGTTTTGAGTGATTTTCTTGCATTGTGGCTTCTCTGAAATTAGAGCTCAATATGAAGATTAGGTTGAAATTATTTGTACTATAACAGTTGTTTGAAAGAAGATTTTTTTTAAAAAAAAAAATCAAGCAAACAGTGTTAATCCTAATAGAACTGGGTATATTTCATATAAAACTAAAATAAAGAATACAGTGTTTTAATCACTAAACCAGCTATATTTATTAGTATGTTATATCACATGTAACTTAAGTACTCTAACTTGGTTTATTAAAGACAGAACCATATCTTATCAGAGTTGTGTGATTGTTACTTCCTTTTATCTGGATCCATGTCATTCTGATAATTTTGAACAAGAGAATTACATCAAATGGGTGGATCAAGTGGGAAGCTTTCTATTGCATCTTAACTGCCCCACAAGACAGAGTGGTGCTAGTAATGCTCATCCTATGGAATGCTGTCATTCAATTGCTAATATAGAGAAATCTAGCTACAAAGAAGTTGCATTCATTGGAACAAAAAAACAGAAATCAAATTAAGAAAATTTCTATTTACTTGGTGCATTTTGTCTTGACTTAGTTGCATTCAGAAAGAAGTAAAAGTGTATAATCTCTCACAAAAACAATCATCCAGCAAGTTCATGGTGAAAGGAAGAATTTGTACAATTTATAACTAACCTTTGGAACTTTATGCATAAATGGTGGTAAGAAGAATTCAGAAGACCCTCCCACAGAACTATTGATTACTAGATATGATAGCTAAAATTGTAGGTTCTGTTCTCAGAGACGTAGCGTATTGAGGATGGAGATGGATATCCTCATCATGCCCTGTTTATGAACTCCTATATTCTATTGCATCTGGCTGGCCATGTTAGGCAAGACAGGACATTGAGCAAGATGGACTTTTTATCTTATCCTGCATGGCAGTACTTTTGTTTTGATTAAAATTGGGATTGGGACTTATTTCTCCAGCTGTGTTACATAATACACACATCCACATGTACTATCAAATGTTGCAGGTGCAGATTAAACAACAACGTAAAGGTGCTGCATTATCACCAGCTGAGTACACACAGTTAAAAAATGTTGAAGGAGTTCTGGGAAACAGTATTTCTAACACTGCCCTAATCATGTCATCCAAGTTGAACCAATGCAAGTGGGTTGCAGATGACACCACATCCTGGATGAATGTGGATCCAGAAGACCACTGGAATAAGTCCACCATAAATTTCTTCTTAGCAACTTTATCTGGATATATTTATAAATAAGAACTCCAATCAAGACTTAATAGGGCACTTTAACACTTTCCTGTTTGACAATCCAGGAATTTGTGTCATGCCGTTTCTTGTCATGCTACAAATCTTTGGCTCATCTATAGGAAAGTCATGGCAAGTGCAGGTTAGCCTTGCTTGCAGTTTTTATACAGTTGCACCAAGAATTCAGGGAAACCCTCTTGGGTACTTTTGAAATAATCAATTACTTATTTTAAAATATGTATACCCAACCTTCCCATTCAAAAAGATCAGCGAAGTGGCTTAACAGAAATATCTATATGTATACCCCTGTCAACCCCCCCCAAAAAACAAATCCACAGCAGAAAAGCAATAAAACAGAAAGGTAGATGAGTATCAGTTATCCTAAATGTCTTGTGAAATAGTGTGTTAACATATAAAAACCCAGCAGTGAGGGGGGCCAAGCAAGCTCCTCATCAGAAGAAAGTGTTTGGTGGTGGTTCCTGGCCTGCACAGGACTGTTAGGTTAGAGGAGCGAGAAACCGTAGTAGGAGCACCTTCATTTCTGCTTTCTGATGATGAGGTACTGCTATGGGTGTGGCTAGCTCTTAATGCTAGCTGATTTTAAGAAAGAAGATGGAGAGAGCTGGCTTGACATGGTATGTTATAGGTTGTGCAGGCTTGGGAAAGGAAAAAACAAAAGGGGCAAGTGGGGCACCCTCTGAGAAGTTGTTTATACAATGTGTCAACTTCACCAAATATTGTAATGTATAACCTTCTTTCAGGAGGCCCTCTTAAAACATTATACTTGTTGGATCCATTGTAATACTTGCTACCATTATTGTTTTTAGCGCATAAGAGTTAGACCACTTGCCTATAGGTGTGCTTGTGCTTGTGCGGTGGCTGTTTAAATTTCCTCTTCTGCTTTGTACTATTGGCAATGCTTCTTGGTATGCATTTTTGAGCTGTATTGACTGTTTATAATTCAGTACTAAACTCTTTGGATCTAATAGGTGAGGTCGCTGTCAAGTAGGTTCTTCTGTGTATGGTGGGTGATATTAAACATTGATGTCTTTGGTTAGAATAAGCAGTTTCACTTCTCATTTGATGTGGTCTGGAGATCAGCTTATGGCAAAACCAAATTCTATTGCCATAGATTGTTTTGTGTTGGAAACACCAATATCCTTGCTTCTATAAGTGTGTGTGCACTCTCCTTATCCCATGAGAGCCAGTACTCTCACATTTTCATATCTCCTAGATTTTGACTTTTCTAGCCCTCTTTCCTTGTTTGTGAGGTGTTTGCTGGTTGGGGTGCCTTGTGTTTGAATACTTGCTAACTGCTGGTATGGAGTGAAAATCTTGATGGGAGGTGGATTTAAATGTTTCAGTATTAATGAATTCTACAGTTTCCTGTGTTCAGGGCTCCACTGATCACAAATTTACTCTCACTTTGTAAACTGTATGGGTTTGAATCTTTCTTTGTCTATGCACATGTCACTGTGTCTGTCTGTCTCTCACTCACAAGGCTAGAAGGTCTTCATTGTGACCCGGGTGAATATAAAATTGTTTCTTAAAAAACAAAAATAAAAACACATGACTAAAGATAATGTTTTTGTCAAAATTATGTTCATAAGTGACGAGTAAAGAGTAACCTATTTAAAAGAGTAACCTATTTAAAACCGTATCTGAATGTAATTCATGTGAGCATATTAAAGTTTACAGACACTCTCAAAACTGATTTTTTTGACTAACAAAATTAAAATCAATACTACATAAATATAATACAAGGCACAATAAACAATAAAATGTTAAACGGCAGCTTACAACAACCTAAATAAAACATAAACAAAAACAAAAAGCAGCAGCACATAGCAACCGTAGCTCCCCCACCCTCATGCCCAAAACACCCTATCCTAAACTGAGTTATGTTAACTTGCTTCCTGAAGGAGAGGAGAGCCAGACCAATCTTTGTCAGTACAGAGTTCCATAATTTTAGGCACCACCAGCAAAAAGGTTAAATCCCTAGTAGCTACCTTTCTGATGACTATCTGTGTATGGGTTGGCTCATATGGGAAAAGGCAGTCCTGTAGATATCCCAGACCCAGATTCCGTAAGGCTTTATATGTGTGTTTGAAGATTAGGTGTTGACCTTTCTAGCAACGTTTAGCTTTCCTGTACCTTTTACTCATAGCACAGCATTACTTTTATTTTATTTATTTATTTATTAGAATATTTTTGTACTGCTTTTGTACAGAAAGTTATCAAAGCGGTTTACAAAACAATGCTTTGAATAAAGTACTTTACATTCTCATGTACCTCTTCAATTCAAGATTAAATGAACTGCTGACTCCTTTATCCTATGCCTGATGTTTACTCAGGTTCTGTCTGTCTTGTCCTTGGCAATGGGGCCTGGATCAACCTCTCCCTGGAAACATCTATCCCATCTCCCCATACCAAAATAGGAACAATGACAATATCTTGTTCAGGAGGTCAAGGCTGCTTCTGCCAACCAGTTCTTCCCTGTGTTTAACAGTTCAGCTTGATGACAGATAAAATCCTTGTAGAAAGGGGCTTGATGGAATCCCCCCTCCTTTGCCAATAGATTTCTTGTCCTTAATAGGGGAGCAAAGAGTAACCCTTACCCAGAAGCATAGTATATAAACTTGTTAGCAATGCATTTTTGTCCCCAACATGTCCCCACTATCCCTAGGAATGTCACCTAAACTCCACTGTTTGTGGCGTTTTAACTTACCTGTGTAATTCCATGATTTTTTCTAAAATTTCTCCTTTTATTGGTGGCTCAGTTTCTTGGCAGTTTTCTATGAACTTTGCCATGTCAGTATTTCAGTGTGCTGGGGGAGGCAGTTGTAAAGGAAGTTTAACCTTGGTTCCATTTTGACTGCCATTTAATGATGTCATGACACACCACAATAAAGACATTAAAGAACATTAGTGTTTCTTATCTGGTCATAATTCCAAAGAATGTAATTGTCACACTTGTGATTAAAACTTACTACAAATGTATGTATAAATTTGCAGACCTTCCTTGCTTAGAACTATTGTATATGAATTCTTAATCTGAAACTGACAGTTTTAATTCTTTCATACAATGTGATCATTCTAGCTTTATTATAAAATTATACATTATTTTTCAGCAAAGATGTCTAGAAAATTAAGCTTACCAACTGAACTGAAACCTGAGTTAGGTAAGTATTTGTTCAAAGCCTGTATTAATGGTGTTTATAATCTTTTAAAAGGCTATGACAGATAAAATACACATAATGATAACTTTGAGCATTAACTTCTTAAGTGGGAGTTTACCTTCCAACAATCCCAATATTTGTCTATATACAAAGCATGCGTGCAAAAACATTTTTGTAATCTGTACCTGGAACTACTTTTTATGTTCCTCTTTGGAAAATCTCACCCACAGAAGCCCTATAATTTTGTTCAGCATAAATTTATTTAAAAATCCATAATTCACATTATTACCTGTTTGAACACTGTATGACAAACAAGAATGGTACAAATAAATCCTACGATGTAGTTTTGAAGCCAGTGTGATCTAATGGTTAGAGTGTCAGACTAGAACTGGGAAGATCAGGTTCAAATTGCATTTGGCCATGAAGTTCACTGGGTGACCTTGTATCAGTCACTATATCTACCTAACCTTTCCCATAGAATTATTTTGAAGATAAATGGGCGGGGGGGGGGGGGGGGAATCATTTATGCAACCCTAAGTTCTGTAGAAAAAGGCAGGATATAAATATAATAAATACAAACATAAGCAGGCTGCTGCTTAGGCTATATAATAAATATCAGTGAAATTTATTTATTTATTACATTTCTGTACCGCCCAATAGCCAAAGCTGTCTGTAAAACTACTAATTACACTAGTGGAGCATTAATTATGTAAAGTGTATATTTAGTGAACAACGAACTCAAGAGAACTGACATCTTCCTTCACTATGTTCATCACAATATAATATTGTTGCACTGATGTATAAACTATGACAAGGATCCAAATAGCTGCCTTTGGTAGTTTCAAAGGTAGTTTGCTATTCTGGAGGGAGATGGAGAATGCAGTTCGGGAAATATATCTAAAGTAGCTTTAGCTTTGGGGAGTAGTTCATGGTTCTTCAGAACCTGACCTTAATATTAAAGTGTCTGGTTTTATGATCCATAGTAATTTAGTTTAACATAGACATTTTTATGTAATTCTGTTGATCGGACTAACAACATCTAAAACTAAGTCCATGTATACATATTGGTAGGATTCTGGGCTACACACATTTTAAAATCTGTTTCTTTCTTGAACTATGTATCAGCAAATTTACATGCCTGTTGAAACACTCATTATTTTGATCAGAAAATGGAAGTGAAGTGCCCTCACCCTATAAAGCACACAAGAAAGGTACATTCAAACTAAAAGTCAAAGAGGCAGAACTCAAGAAGTCACAAATCCCATAATTTCAGTGAGTTTATAAGGCTTTTGGTTAGTTTCTCTTGCTCTTCGTAATAGATGTGTACAAGATTTTATCTTGAAATTTTAGTATTTCTTCACACTTCTACTGACTTCCTTGCTTTTTATGTAATTTTTTCACAAACATGCTTGCTAAATACAACAAAACACTAATCAATAATGCTTGCTAAATGAAACAAAACACTCATCAATAATATTATCACATATAAAATTGTGATGTTAGAAGCAACCAAGAGGGGCACTAGTGGAATTCAATGGGCCAGAAATTATTCTGTTCATATTTTCCAGTGGGTGTAAGATTTCAACAATATTTTTACATGGACTGAGCTATATCAGAGAATCCCAATGTGTTCTTACTCGGAGAGTAAGATATATCCGTATATTGACACTGGGTGGGGGGGATAATGTGTGGGCCCTTCGTACTCCATCAGCATAGAGTGGTGGGTATATCCAACAAGATGTCTTAATTTTTCAAGACACACAAGCTCCTTTTGAAGCACACTACTGTTGCCCCATCACATAATTTGGGAATCTCACTGCTTACAGAGTTTAGCTGAGAAGTATCCATTTATTTATTTATTTTTAATAGCTATATTGAGACTTCTGCCATACACATTAAAACCACAATTTTGAAACCACATTAAAACCTCAGTTTTGAACTAAGCAATAAAAGTACGCAATATGATAAATCCATAGAAGCAGCAGGATTAAAAACATAATCAACACAAGCGTGCTAGAAAAGCCCGCCCCCCCACAAAAGTCCCTGCCCTGTGTACTTAGCAGATACTGTCATCATGTTTTTAACCTTATACTATAGATACACAAACTTTGCTTCCGCAATATAGTCCATAGCATCAGTGGGATCAATTCCCTACAGATTCAATCAGTATGCCTAAAAGAGAGGCTCTGAGGCTTGCAGTAACATAGAATTAGCAGGGGACTTCGGAAAGATTGTGAACAAGTAACTGGCTTCCTGTCTTGCAGTGATTTCAGACAAATTATCACTTGAATTCTCTTTATATATGTTCCAGCTATGCTACCTATGTTGTATTAATGTTGTTACTCAATTATATCCTACATCTACTCTGCCACCAACCTCCTACCTATTTTGCCACCTACAAAAATCCATATTCATTAAGATCTTTGGGTGGTACAGCTGTGAGAGTATATGTTTGACTGTCTGGATTTTAGTTTGTCTTCTGCAATCCTGTCTTGACCTTGCTTTGCCTTGTGCCTTTTTCAAATGAATATGCATTCATACAATCATTTCCTTCCTAATTTTTATCAGCAAATTGGTCCCCTCTAGAAAAACTACAATAATTAGCTTAACAAAACACAAATTGTTAAAACTATTAATATGACTTAAAACAGGAATTAATAGCTGTGTGTGTTGCGTGTGTGTTTGCGTGTGAGTGTATGTGTGTGAGAGAGAGAAAATGAGAATGAGACTTGCAAGAAGTTTGCACTGTCTTCTGCTATACTGCATAACATCTAGTACAAGGGTGGGGAATCTTTTTCAGCTTGAAGGCCGAATTCAATTTTGGTGAAGTTCCCAGGGGTCACATGCCAGTTGTGGGAGGGGTCCAAAAGCAAAGGTGGGTGGGGCCAAAATACCAGTATATTTTAGCTTAAAGGTCGTACTGACAATAACAGCTTTAGGAGAGGCTTTTCAACCTTTTAGAATGAGAAGAACACTGCACAAATACCAGGAAATCAGTGGTCAGGGGGAAGAGGGTGAAGCTTGGGAAGGGGGCATGGCCATCTGGGCAACCCTAGGGGGCTGGATTTGGCCCCCAGACATAAGGTTCTCCACCCCTGATCTAGTATCACCAGTCAGAGAAAATGGCTGAGAAGGTCTGAAGTGGTGCATAATGTAATATTATAACAAATATAAAACAAATCAGTTACTCAATCACAGTTGTCTTTTGTCTTGTCCAATAAAGTAATTGTGCACTATGAACTAAAGTGCAGTATACATTCCTCATGTACATGGCAAAATAACTAGATTCGATATTGTGTCTACACTGGACAGGGACATGTAGTCATTGTTGGCTCTCTCATAAGGATACCTTTCTGTTTCCAAACATTTCTTTCATTCATGCACTGTGTTTGGTGTGCAGTTTAATGTCTTATGTGTTCATCTAAAAAAATGTAATGTGTGAAATGTTACTGAATTGAGGTTTTAGAGATGCCATATGTAATGAAGCTGTTTGCAACATATTCTGTTAAGTGTGGTATACAGACTGTAATGCTATTTTGCAGTATATTTAATTAATATAAAATATTTCAGATGTTAGAGACAACTCCTTCAGCCGATCCAGGAGTTCTAGTGTAACCAGCATTGATAAGGAATCCCGAGAAGCAATTTCAGCACTTCACTTCTGTGAGACTTTCACTCGGAAAGCTGATACGACACCTTCACCATGCTTGTGGGTTGGGACTACTTTGGGCACCGTTTTAGTCATTGCATTGAATTTACCCTCAGGAGGAGAGCAAAGACTACTTCAGCCAGTAATTGTATCACCCAGTGGTATGTATTTAACACAAAACAATGAGCTAGCAAGTCTGTGGTGTTACTTCTTTCCACAAGATATTTGTGCTTGTAATTCTTACTGTGTTTTGTTAGTTATTATTAGTTATTGTTGCAATTATAATGGTAATCTGCACAGACCAAGCAAGAAGGCTATCTCTCTTGGGAGAAATACAATAGAATGACAACAAAAATATTCTAGCTTTGGCTGCTTCAGCATACTTTTTGCAGAAAAGTGTGTTTGTGTGAACTGTGATTGTTGGTATCTCTTACAATGTATTGACTACATTCAATTTTAGTTTATAGCTAGTGAAAAGATTAGTTTATAGAATCTCACAGGCAGCTATTTGGTCACTATGTGAACAGACTGCTGGACTAAATAGGCCTTTGATCTGATTTAGCATGGCTTAAAAATAAAGACTATTATTATTATTATTATTATTATTAATCTCTTTTATCCACCAATTTGGCTTGGGAATATGCAAAGTACATTTGCTTTATAAAGATTAGAAAAAGGAAGAGAAATCAACAAACTGCATACTTCTTAGAATGAAATCAAATGAAACTTGTGTAAAAAAATCATTTTTAAACACATGTATTAAAAAGGAAAATCATATAGCTATGTAATGTGGTACTTTGTATAAATGCACATGTCATGGTTTTGCTAACCTTATGCGACAGCATTTAATTGAGGACACTGGTGAGCAAATTATAAGAACATAAGAAGAACCATGCTGAATCAGACCAAGGGTCCATCTAATCCAGCATTCTGTTCACACAGTGGCCAACCAGCTGTCGACCAGAAACCTGCAAGCAGGATACATGTGCAACAACACCTTCCTGCCCATGTTCCAAGCAACTGATGTACATAGGCTTACTGCTTCTGATACTGGAAGTAGCACATAGCCATCAGGACTAGTAGCCATTGATAGTCTTCTCCTACAGGCAGTCTTTTCTCTTAAATCTTATTTATATGCTCAAAGAAAATGTTAATAGGGCACCAGGTTGCTTACCCCTGCATTAGACCAATGTTATCTACCCCAACTGGCACAAGTCTCTAAGACTTCAGGCAGAGATCTTCCCAGCCAGAGAATTAGCCTTCCATATATGTTTGCTCAGAGTACACCAACATGGCTCACAGAGCTCATCATGATCATGTCTGAAATTAATCAATGCCCTGGAAGCTAAAACGGGAAGGAATAGGGTTGGTCCCTATTGATGCAATGGACGTTTTGAGGAGTGCAAGAAAACCTGCTTTATGAAACTTCTGATGCTCTCCAAACCCCAAATCAGCAGGAACTGTTGGCTGCCAACATATTGCCAACTTTCTTCTATTTCAAGGATTGAAGAGGAGGGAATTAAGTGAAAGAAAGTCAAAATAAGGTAACATAAAATTATAACTTGAAGCAGTTGTAAAAGCAAGCCAGTATTTTGCTACAATGCTAATTTCCCACATTAAACTAAAAAGGTACAATTACGTTTATTTATTTACAACGTTTATATAGCTCTCCACATCTAAACAGATTTCAGATTGGTGAACAATAAAAGAGAAAGGGATAAAACTCCATATTAAAATGTTAAAAACAATGCTAATAAAAACCATGGCTGGTCAATCGAGAAAGTCTTGTTGAAATAAATATTCTTCAGCAGGCACCAAAACAACACAATGATGGTGCCTGCCTGACCTCCAGAGGCAGGGAGTTCTACAGAAAGGAAGCCACCAAAATGAAGGCTCTACTCCAGGTGGACTCCAATCTGGCCTTAGATCCATCTTTGTGACTGCAATTATATTGCTCCAGTGAGACTTATAACATTTCTGTTCAGTTTCTTCCTGTATGAAAGAAAACTTTATAGAAAACAAAGTTCTATACAGTATTTTTCTATACATTAATTTCAAGATTTATATCCAATATTGAAATTTGTATGTTTCCCAAGCCAATTTTAAGGAGCTAGTCAGTTCCCCCCAAAACTTATCTGTGTCTATTTTATAAGTTTTAGTCGGTTGTGTTCTTAATGCCAAGCAGATCTGCTGGAAGTCTCATTTGAATATTTCCTGTAACAACAAGGGCTAAAATATAAGAGATGCTCACATTTTGCAAGTTCATTTTATGTATGTATATAAGTATACTTTGACGAGGATTTTCCAGTGTGTTACTTGCTTAAAAGAACATGTTTTTACTTACGCGTATTGCTTGAAGTCTCCAGTTCAGAAAGTCCCTTTTTCAAGAGTAGTTCCTTAGCATGCATGGCATAGTGCTACTGATTTCAGTAGTTTTAAGACTGATTTGCAAAGTAGGAATTTATTTAAATACATGCTAAAATACACTTCAAATTCTTACAGAACAGGTTTGGTTGAACAGTTTTGAATGGTCACAAATTCTACAGAAATTTTAGAAAAGCTATCCATTTCTGTATCTTAGGAACCATTCTGAGGCTTAAAGGGGCAATCCTGAGAATGGCTTTTCTGGACACTACAGGATCATTAGTTCCAGCAGCATATGAACCCTGGAGAGAACCCAATGTCGCTGAAGACAAGGATGAAAAGGATAATTTGAAAAAGCGCCGGCCTGTCTCAGTGTCTCCATCCTCCTCTCAGGAAATCAGTGAAAACCAATATGCAGTGATATGTTCTGAAAAGCAAGCAAAAGTTATTTCACTGCCTTCACAGAACTGCACTTATAAGCAAAATATAACAGAGACTTCGTTTGTCCTTCGTGGAGATATAGTGGCACTGAATAACAGTATCTGCCTTGCTTGTTTCTGTGCCAATGGACATATAATGACTTTTAGGTAAGGTATTAAGTAATGAAAAGAGAAAATATAGTACAGTATGTGTGTTCGATGAAAATAGATCAACTACTTTAGAAAAATATCTTGACAGGGTTTTTAAGAGTAAACTGTTGCAGCTTTAATCTGTTCACATAGATATTTAAATTGAAAGTATAGTTGAGTATTTTTATTTCTATTCTGCTTTTTCTTACATTGATTTTAAAAGGTTGTAACAGTGTCATATGTACCATCTGCAATGGTACATGGGATCAGAGCCTCATTCAGTTCACACTGGACATTGCACAAGTAATGGGAAGTAAATGAAATCATAACCTGCACTTCCTCATTTGTAATCTAGATGCTGACCATCCTGCATTTGTAAAGCAGCCTGTAGATTGCCTGCTTGCAGCACATTTCTTTAATAACTTGGTAGTAAAAGTTAATTTTTACATTTTTTTCTTTTTTTCTTAGTGTATGGTAGGGGGCTGACTAATTGACATAATTAATTAAAATGCAGTGTGGTGTTGTTCAAAACCATTATGTTTGGGATTATGCCTTGACACAGGCTCAATTTAGATATCATACAAAACAATAGTTTGCATTAACCAAGGTTTAGAATCTAGACCTTTTTTTAGGTTCCAACCATAAAGACAAGCCATGGTTTATAAATTGTTTGTCTACTTCCCTTTTCTCTCTAGTTCAGTGTCTAGTTGAGACATTATACTAAACCATAGTTTGCACAAGCGGTTTTGCACCAAAGGTTGCACAAGCGGAAGGCTGCTCACCCAACCAATCTTTGCTTTCCTCTGCAACTACTGGCACCCACAAAAAAAACTTTCTGGAAGGTCAAGGGGGCTCTCCCAAACAGTGTTGGCTGCGTTGTGAGAGGAGGGAATACTTAAAACCAGGTGGAGGAACCTTGTATCAACAGGTTAAATTCTGCCTGCTTGTGCAAGGCCTCTCCACCTGATTTGAGGTGATTCCCGCTTTCCTCTACAGCCTCTTGTGACACAGCTCACATTTTTCTGGAGGGCTCTGGAGAGGGCAAAGAGGGAAGGAGAGCAGTTAATTACACAAGTGGCCTTCTGCTTATGCAAACTTTTGAATTGTGCCCCATGTTTTCAGACCCACTTCAAACTATTGCTAGGTCTTATTTGCCACCAAAATGCCAATCGTAGTTTTTCCTAGGGGTGTGCATGGACCCCCCGGATTGGATCGGGACCCGGATCGGGACCTCCAATTTTGTCCCGGATCAGATCGGGTCCAATCCCGATCCAAAAATTGGACATCTGATTTTTGGATCGGCCGCCATTTTTGTTTTCCCCATAGACTTGCATTGGAGGAAAGAAAGCTTTCCCCCAATGCAAGTCTATGAGGAAAAAATGGCGGCGGGTGGGTAAGGGGGGCCTAACTCTCTCCTCCCCCCGGGGCCGTCCCCTGTGGATGGCCCCGGCTGGTAAGACCCCTCCCCCGTGCTCCTTACCCTCCCTCCCCCTGCTTACCTTCCGTGGCCGTCCGCTCCTGTCCGCCGCTGGCCGCTACTGTGAGCAGGCTTTGCGGCTTGCCCCTAGGTAGCGCGCCAGGTGATCACCTGATCATCAGGTGATCATCACCTGGCGCGCTACCTAGGGGCAGGCCGCGAAGCCTGCTCGCAGTAGCGGCCAGCGGCAGACGGGAGCGGACGGCCACAGAAGGTAAGCGGGCCATGGGCCCCCCTCCCCCCTGCTTACCTTCGGGGGACGTACGCTCCCATCCGCCACTGGCTGCTACTGCGAGCAGGCTTCGCAGCCTGCTCCTGAGTAGCGCGCCAGGTGATGTCATCACCTGGCGCGCTACCTAGGGGCAGGCTGCGAAACCTGCTTGCAGTAGCGGCCAGCGGCGGATGGGAGCGGACATCCCTGGAAGGTACGCCCCCTGCCCCCGCTGTCCGCTTCCATCGGCGGGCGCCAGTGGGCGCCCGTCGATCCTCCAATCCATCCGATCTGGATCGGGACCTTTCCGGATCAGATCGGATTGGATCGAACGATCCAGCGGTGAGATCGGAAATTGGATAATTGTATCCGATTTCCCCTGGATCGGATCCGGATCGTGGATCGGACCCAATCCAGTGCACACCCCTAGTTTTTCCCACTAACCACTGTTAAACTACTTTAACCATATTTTGGCATGATGTCTGAAGTAAGCCAATCTTTTTTGAAAGGATAGACATTGGCACAGATTTTAGCTTTATAGGTGAAGAGTTTGTTTGTCAAGCTTTTTATTTCTTTGTTCAAAGATGAGACATAACGGGAGTTTTAGAATGCTTTAGAATTTTGAGATCGTTTTAGACTGGTACCAGTGAAGGCTCAATATTTAATATTTCTTACTATATCTTCTAATAAGCTGCTAGATATCTATCTGATGACATTTCTTGAGTCAGTGGCAAATGTTGAAATGTGGGTGCTTATCATTATAGATAGTCCCCATAACCAAGCCCTCAAACAGGGTCCAAAAATTGAGGCAGCTGTGTTGATCCATATCAACAAACGAGTTCTAGCAGTTTTCATTACCAGGAGCAGGATTTTTTTGTAAAGCCACTGGGTTTTCATTGCCCATTCAAGACCAGGCCACCCTAATATGCTTTACATTACAACAGGCAACTTGTTGCTGGGAATTCATTTCTCCCCAGCTACTGTGTGGATTGCAGCTAAGTTCAGAGGGAACAGGGAAGTCTGAGAGAGATGGCAAATGACTTCAGTGTCTCTGCTAATAAAAACATACCAGCACTGAGTCCCTGCAAGCCTCAGCTCTGCTACACCACTTGAGCTTATACATCTAGAATGTAAGCATAATTTAAACAAAAATCGTATTCATGAATTTCTAGACTGATACTTAGGAGACAGTCTATTTCGAACCACTTCTATACTTCTCCTTACTTGCTGTCAATTCTGGTGTGCTTGTTGGAGTGAACAAAATCTAGAGTAGTATTCAATTAACTTTTTTCCATTGATGGAGCAACTTCCATTAGCAGAATAGGGAGGGGCAATTCTGATTTTACCCTACATCCCTGGAAGTGCCCTCAAACTCCCCTGGGGGTTAGGGAAAATGTATGGGTTGATTTTTGTGGCCTATAAAGCCCTAAAAATGTTGAAGGTCTTACGTTGGAGGTCACAATGTCTCTATGTCCCGTGACCATGAAGAATGAGTGGGAGCACTGCTTAACAGTAATTACTCCACTATGTTTGAAAAACTGATTAATTTTACCAATTAAAGGGGCATAATTTTGCTAACGCCATCTTTTCAGAAGTGCCATTTTCTTTTTGAAGTGCTTTCTATTTCCAGGGCTTAGCAATAGTTCTTAGTTACCATCTATAAGGAGAGAAGCTCGTGCTGCTTTTCTGATAATGACGTTTAGGATAATCTGTTAACTTCAATGTGATAGGAGGTCGGTGTTACATCCCTGAAAGGAGCATGCCCTAAATTAGAAGCACTAAAGAGGTGTTTTGTACAGTGTTCAGGGTACAAAGAATTGCACAACTATTACTGTGTGCCCAATGAGGCTCTGGACTTCAAACAGAAGTGTGCTAAATATCTTACTCCTTCTGTCAGGTGGAACATCTAGGGCAAACATGCTAGGAATCTGCATAGGCCTAAAAAAGTTTTTTAAAAGCTTGGACTAGGTTCTATTTCATTTTAACAATTTTTAAAAATTCTTTTCTCTCAAGTTTGCCAAGTGTAAGGCCGCTGTTGGATGTATATTACTTACCACTTACCAACATGCGGATAGCCAGAACATTTTGCTTCACCAACAATGGGCAGGCATTGTATCTTGTCTCGCCTACAGAAATCCAGAGAATCACGTACAGTCAAGAAACATGTGAAAATCTGCAGGTAAAATTTTTAAATGCTACTCTTTTTTTAAAAAAAAAAAGATTTGGAAATCACTCTTGAACTAGCCTATTCTTCATGGGGAGGGGGGTTGCTAGTGAGAGAGAATGATGGAATCTACAGTGTTGAGCTATGAACACATTGACTGATAAAATCCTAAAATTGTGAGAACATAGTAAAAGTATACTAGGAATGTGTTTGTCTTCTGCTGTAAAATTGAGATGGAATGTTCTGATACGGCTGAAAATGACTTTTCTTTAAAGGAAATGTTGGGTGAACTCTTCACACCAGTAGAAACACCGGAAGCACCAAATAGGGGGTTCTTCAAAGGCTTGTTTGGAGGTGGAGCACAATCGCTTGACAGAGAAGAACTCTGTAAGTTCATTACTTTTTAAAAAAATAAAAAAATAAACATTCAACATGAAGAGACAAAATCAGGCAGAATTTACCAAACTATTTCATCAGAAAATGAAGCATACAAAGGTAATAGGCACTAATGAGATTAGTCCAAGATATTCCTATTTCCTCTTTTTCAATACTTCTGATTATTTATTTATTTATTTATTTATTCCATTGTTATACTGCTCAATACCTAAGGCTCTCTGGGCAGTTCATGATTAAAACCATAAAGTAAAACATGAGAGACATAAAAGTTTAAAAATACCACGTAAAACCAGAATAAACCCAGCAGCAGTTATATCTCAGGGAAAGCCTGGTGAAAAGGTGTGTTTTCAGGAGGCGTTTAAGAGATACTACACTTTCTGCCTGCTGAACTGCATGGGGGAAGGTTGGAGCCATTACAGAGAAGGCCCGCTGTTGAGGTTTTTCATGACAGCATTCCATTCATTTTGGAATGACCAGAAAGACCTCCTCTGACAATCTTAAATGTCATCTGGGTGTATATAAGGGAAGGTAGTCTGCTAGGTATCCTGATCCCAAGTTGTTTAGGGCTATAGGATAATAACATAACCTTGTACATGGCTCAGTAGCTAATAGGCAACCAGGGCAGTTCTTTTAATATAGGTGTTATGTGAATATAGCTAAGTGTCCCAGTGAGCACCCTAGCTGCTGCATTCTGCACTTGCTGCAGCTTCTGAACCATGCACGAGGGCAGCCCTACATAGAGCACATTGCAGTAGTCTAATCATGAGGTTAACAGTGCATGAATCCCTATGACTAGGCTATCCCTATCCAGGAACGGGCAGAGCTGACATACCAACCAAAGGTGGCAATGGGCACTCTGGGCGTCCTGGGCTTCCAGTGAAAGATGGATCCAAGAGCACCCCCAAACTACAGACCTGCTCCTTCAGAAGGAGTGAAGCTCTGTCCAGAACAGGAAAAAAATACCCCAATTCCAGGACCTGGGAACTGCCAACCCAAAGGGTCTCTGTCTTGTCGGGACTCAGCTTCAGTTTATTTGCCCTCACCCAAGCCATAACTGCATCCAGGCACCAGATCAGAATGTGCACAACCTCTCACAATTCAGATGTCACTGAGAAATAGAGTTGGGTGTAGTCAGCATACTAGTGACACCTTGCCCCAAATCTCCTAATAAAATTTGCAGATATCTGTTATAGATTCAACTATTTTTAATAAAATTATTGCTGGATTAATGCAGTATCCGCATAGTTGCACTCACCATCATGCCCATCCAGCCATTTTTCTCAAATATGAATGCTAAGGATATAAAACTTTGTCCAATCTTAGGCAGAATCATTTATTTTTATTAAAATAATGTATACTTTACCTTTCTATTGGAATCACAATACAGAGAATATATTGCAATATTAAAATTACAGATAAGAATAACGATACTATTACAACAATAAAAATACAAAATGAAAATAGAGACACATGCAGCAGAAATAAATATCTAATACAGATCAGGCTTCAATCCTATTCACACTACCTGAGAGTAAGTCTCATTGAATTTAGTGGGTTTTATTTCTGAGTAGACATACATAGGATTTGACTGTCAATCTACTTTACATTAAATAATTCAGCTTAGCAGGACAAAAGCCTTTGGAAGTTAACTATATTCAATAAATGATGGCAAGTCAAGATAGAGGATGCCAAATGAACCTCACAAGGCGGGGAATCCCAGTCTGGAATATAACTGGATTATAACTAAAACTTGGTGGGATGACTCCCATGACTGGAATATAGCAATTGGAGGATATAACTTGTTCAAAAAGAACAGAAGAAATAGAAAGGGAGGCGGAGTCGCACTATATGTTAAAAATACTTATCCCTGCCCAGAAATACAAGAGGATGAGCCTGGGAACCCCATCGAGAGTATCTGGATTAACATAAATGGAACAAGGAATAAAAAGGGCATGATAGTTGGAATCTACTACTGATCACCCAAACAAAGAGAAGATGAGGATGAAACTTTTGAAAAGCAAATTGCCAGTGTTTCAAGGAAATCCAATGTAGTAGTAATGGGGGACTTCAATTACCCCGATATCTGTTGGGAGACAAATTCTGCCAAAATTCCTGACATGTGTGGCTGATAACTTTCTCCTACAGAAAGTAGAGGAAGGAGTGAGAGGAACAGCTATCCTTGACTTGATACTGACCAATAGGGATGACTTAGTGGATAAAGTGGCAGTTACAGGAACTCTGGGGGAAAGTGACTATGTCATACTTGAGTTCTTGATTTTAAAGGAAGCAAAAGCTGAATGTAGCCATATGTGTACTCTACATTTCAGAAAAGCTGATTTTAATAAACTCAGAACTATGACAAATAAGGTCTCATGGCAAGTGACCCTAATGAAAAAAGGAGTCTAAGATGGATGGGAGTTTTTAAAATAGGAAATTTTAAAAGCACAATTACAAACAATCCCAACAAGGAAAAAAGATAGAAGACAACAGAAGAAACCAATGTGGCTCCACAAAAAGCTTAGAGATGACCTGAAAATAAAAAAGGATACATATAGGAAGTGGAAGGAAGGCCAGGCTACAAAAGAAGAGTACAAACAAGTAGCACAGAAGTGCTGGAATGGTAACAGGAAGGCTAAAGGTGAGAATAAGCTGAGGCTAGCGAGAGATGCTAAAAGCAATAAAAAGGCTTTCTTCAGATACGTGAATAGTAAAAGACAGAGGAAAGAAATGGTGGTTCAACTGCTCAATGAGGATGCAAATTGGTAACAGATGACAAAAGTCCAAAGTGCTCAATTCCTACTTTGGCTCAGTCTTCTCCCAAAAGCGGGTCTTTGACCCCCCTGGAAAAAGTGATGTACAAGCTGAAGGGACAGAATTGCAGTTTGAGATTGATTTTAAAAATGGTCAAGGAACACCTAATTTCATTGAACGAGTTCAAATCTCCAGGGCTGGACAAACTACATCCTAGAGTAATAAAGGAGCTGTCAGAAGAGCTCTCAGAACCACTCTATATTATCTTTGCGAAATCATGGAAGATGGGTGAAGTGCCGGACAACTGGAGGAGGGCTAATATTGTCCCTATCTTCAAAAAGGGCAAAAAGGAGGAACCTGGGAACTACAGATCAGTCAGTCTGACATCCACCCCTGGGAAATTTTTGGAGCAGATTATAAATAAGTCAATCTGTAACCACCTTGAAAACAATGCAGTGATTACTAGAAGCCAGCATGGATTTGTCAAGAACATTTTTTGATCGGGTAACCTCCCTTGTAGACTGTGGGAATGCTGTGGATGTAGTATATCTTGACTTCAGCAGAGTGGGCTAGATGGAACAACTATTAGGTGGATCCACAGTTGGCTACAGAATCAGAATCAGAGTCCTTATCAATGGTAACTTTTCACACTGGGGGGAGGTAATGGGCGGGGTGCCGCAGGGCTCAGTCTTGGGCCCAGTGCTCTTCAACATTTTTATTAATGATTTGGATGAGGAGGTGCAGGGAATGCCTATCAAATTTGCAGATGACACAAAATTGGGTGGGATTGCTAATACCCTGGAAGATGGAAACAATCTTCAAAGTGATCTTGATAGACTGGAGCGCTGGGCTGAAAACAACAGGATGAAATTTAATAGGGATAAATGCCAAGTTCTACACCTAGGAAAAAGAAACCAAATGCACAGTTACAAGATGGGGGATACTTTGCTCAGCAATACAACAAGCAAGAAGGATCTTGGAATTGTTGTACATCACAAGCTGAATATAAGCCAACAGTGTGATGTGGCTGCAAAAAAAGCAAATGCTATTTTGGGCTGCATTAATAGAAGTATAGCTTCCAAATCATGCGAGGTACTGGTTCCCCTCTATTTGGCACTGGTTAGACCCCATCTTGAGTATTGTGTGCAGTTTTGGGCACCACACTTCAAGAAGCATGCAGACAAGCTGGAGCGTGTTCAGAGGAGGGCAACAAGTATGATCAGGGGTCTGGAAACAAAGCTATGAGGAGAGGCTGAAAGAACTGGGCATGTTTAGCCTGGAGAAGAGAAGATTGAGGGGAGATATGATAGCACTCTTTAAATACTTGAAATGTTGTCACACGGAGGAGGGCCAGGATCTCTTCTCCATCAACCCAGAGTGCAGGACACGGAATAATAGGATCAAGTTACAGGATGCAAGATTCTGGCTGGACATCAGGAAAAACTTCCTGACTGTTAGACTTAGGGAGGTTGTGGGCTCTCCTACACTAGAGGCATTCAAGAGGCAGCTGCACAACCATCTGTCAGGCATGCTTTCAGGTGGATTCCTGCACTGTGCAGGAGGTTGGACTCGATGGCCTTATAGGCCCCTTCTAACTCTACTATTCTATGATTCTATGATTAGAACATAATTAGATATACGTATGCTCATGGATTTCACGTTGAGGGATTGAGCCTTCAACAGCACACTGAAAACCAGGAAATTTTGTCTGTTCTGAATCTAGCTCCCTTGCTAATTTTAAAATCACTTTATAAACTGTAGTATGTGTAGGAGACTTAACTCTTACACATTGCAGCCAATTTTGCCCATATATATTGTGAAAGAATAACCTTATAAAAAGCACATTACATCATGTAGCATTATATTAGAACACAAGAAGGCAGCCTGTCCTTTGGTGTTAATTTTCAATATGGCATCACAAGATGCAATACTGTGAATGTTGCACACTTTACAGGCCTTCAGGGGGATACCAGAGGTGATGTGTTTGAAAATTCTTTCTTTATTGTTTTAGAATTTAACAGAACAATTTTTTTAAAAAAAATAGCAACATGAAAAGAGAAGTGAAATGACAAATGTAGTGTTTCACGTGACAAAATATTGCAATGATATTACTGAATACCAAAAGCCCTTTCAATTACCAGTGTTATTTTTCATGAAACCAAAGACAATTTGGGCTGGCAGTCACTCTGCAGCTCATTTTCACAGCCACATTTCCATACAGGCTCTCACCATTTGGTCAGTAACTTCCTAGTTCTTGTAAATTGGACAAGAAATTTACAGTACATTGGCTGGGTATACTTCCTCTAATGAGTTTCAAATATGTTTTAAATTAATATTAGGAGGGGAAGTATATCCAATTAATTTTCCTTATTTTGATGCTAAATACATTCTGTAGTCTCAATATGCATGACACTTTGTATTCATTTAGCTTTATCACAAAGTATATCACTTCCACCATCTAATTCTGCTAGTGACAGTTTATAATCCAGAAGGACCTTAAACATCATTTGGTGGTTGTTGTTTCCTTTGACATTACCAGTTGGAGAATCGGCTGCTGGAAAGGCATCAAGGAGCCTAGCCCAACATATTCCAGGTCCTGGTGGTATTGAAGGGGTCAAAGGAGCTGCATCTGGAATAGTTTGTGAATTGGCACGAGCCAGGATAGCACTGGATGAAAGAGGACAGAAGTTAGGAGAACTGGAAGAACGAACAGCAGCTATGTTAGCCAGTGCTGATTCTTTTTCAAAGCATGCACATGAGGTAAGTCATTCTAAGCAGAGGTAGGTAACCTGTGACCCAAAGATCCAGGGCTGGCCCTACCATGAAGCAGCTCGATGCGAGCACATCAGCCAGCAGAATATGGGAAGAGTGGCAAATTGCTCTTACCCTCCAGAGGGCCCACTACTTCTTGGTCCAGCCTGCCACCAGCAAGACCAAAAAGCTGCTGCTTGCTTGCTCACATGCCTCCCACCCAACTTGCTTGGGCAGCCATCTGGCTGGGCTTGCTAGCCGCGGCCACTGCTTCTTGGTTCCTCTGCTTTTTATTCCAGCCGGCCACCTGCATAGCGAGCCAGCTAGCTGGTCATACATGTTATCAGCAGGATCAAGAAGCAGCCAGCCACTCACTCACTCTCCTTCCCGCTTGTGCAAATAGTGGTGACAAATGATGAAGTACTTAACCTTATTGAGAAATTAAAAACAAATAAATCACCATGCCCAGATGATATTCATCCTAGGGTTCTCAAAGACCTCAAATATGAAATTACTGATTTTCTAACCAAAATATACAACTTGGCCCTAAGATAAGGCTCTGAACCAGAGTACTAGAAGATAGCCAATGTAACAACAATTTTTAAAAAGGGATCAGGGAAATTACAGACCAGTTAGCTTAACATTTGTTCCAGGTAAATTGGTTGAAAGCATTATTAAAGATAAATTTAATTTCAAGCCCTGCTGAAAAAGAATCAACATGACTTCCAGAAAGGTAAGTCTTCTCTCACCAACCTTTTAGAATTCTTTTAGAGTGTCAATAAGTATATAGATAGGGGTGATCCAGTAGACATTGTGTATTTGTACTTCCAAAACAATTTTGACAAAGCCCCTCACCGAAGACTCTTGAGCAAACTTAGCAGTTATGGAATAAGAGGAGAGGTCCTCTTATGAATCAGTAACTGGATAAAGAACAAAAAGCAGAGAGTAGGGAAAAATGGTACATTCTCCCAATGGAGAGAAGTAAATAGTGGGGTCCCACAGGTATTGGAACCAATGCTTTTCACCTTGTTCATAAATTATCTGGAATTAGGAGTGAGTAGCCAAGTTTGCTGATGACTCCAAATTATTTAGGGTGCTTAAAACAGAAAGGATTGTGAGGAGCTCCAAAAAGATCTCTTCAATTTGGGAGAGTGGGCATCCAAATGGCAAATGTGGTTCAATGTAAGCACGTATAAAGTGATGCATCTTGGGACAAAAAATCCCTACTGAAAGTATAACCTGATGGGACCTGAACTAGCAGTGGCTGACCAAGAAAGAGATCTTGGTGTTGTAGTAGATAGCACGATGAAAATGTCAACCCAGTGTGCGGTTGCTGTAAAAAAGCAAAAGGCAAAATCAGTAATAATAATAATAATGCGCTTTGTTACATATTTATAAAGCGCTGCACATGAAGTAAAATAGGTCAGTTTACAAAATACAATAAATACAATAGTTCTAAGAAAATACCTTAACTGAATTTAAAAGTATATCACAATAAAACCTTAAAATAAAACCCTTATAAAGTATGTAGTGGCCACCACAAGGACCATCAGCATGCTCTATCTCATGAACAACCAGCCAACCCCTCTATTCAAAGAGGAAGGTTTCCAACCTTTCTTGAACATGCCCAAAACTCTCGGTTAACTGCAGTGGTTAACCATGTTAGGCATAATTAGAAAAGGAATTGAGAATAAAACTGCCAATATCATACTGCCTTTATACAAATCTATGGTGCAACCACACTTAGAATACAGTGCACAGTTCTGGTCACCTGACCTAAAAAAAATTGTAGAGTTGGGAAAAAGTGCAGAACTGGGCAATTAAAATGATCAAGGGGCTGGAACAACTCCACTATGAGGAAAGGTTAGAACAGCTGGGAGTGTTTTGCTTCGAAAAATGGAGGCTAAGGGGAGACATGATAGAGGTGTACAAAAGTATGCATGGTGTGGAGAATGTGGATAGGGAGACAATGTACTCTCTCTCAAAATACTAGAACCCAGGGTCATTCCATGAAACTGATTGGTGGGGGATTTAGGACAGATAAAAGAAATAACTTCTTCAAACAGCACATAATTACAATATTTGCTACCACAAGATGTAGTAATGGACACCAATTTGGATGGCTTTAAATGGGGGGGGAGGTTAGATAAATTCCTGGAGAAGGGTATCAATGGCTGCTAGTTCTGATGGTTAGGTGCTACCTCCAGTATCAGAGGCAGTAAGCCTATGTACACCAGTTGCTGGGGAACGTGGGCAGGAGGGTACTGTTGCACTCATGTGTCCAGCTTGTGGGTTTCTGGTTGACAGCTGATTGGCCACTGTGTGAACAGAATGCTGGTCTAGATGAACCCTTGGTCTGATTCAGCATGGCTTTTCTTATGTTCCTAAAGCGATCAGTTTGTATCTCTTGCAAGAGTGATCTGTCCTTTTCCCAGCTGTCTGCTATATGAAGAGGAAGGGGGGGAAGAAGGGGGGCACAAAGAGAGAGAAAGAGAAATGGGCTGAATTCGGACAACACGATAGTCAATGGTGGGGTAAGAATCAACTTTACAGTTGTTCATCTAGGGGGTACTCCCCACACAACATGGTAATAAATAATCAACTGTGGTGTGGATTAGGATCAGCGCTGAGTTGACTATGGCAGCATTCGGACGACACGATAGTCAAAACAACTGACGATTGTCCCCCCCCCCCCCAGTTGCTTATTGTGTCGTCCAAATTCAGCCATGGAGTGGCCATGCCCCCTTTTGACTCTTGCCCTGCCCACTGTTTGTTCAGCCCCAGCCACCACTGCCATGTGGGTCCTGACAGATTACTCACAAGGGAATGCAGCCTTCAATAGAAAATGATTGCATTGCATAACCCTGTTGCCCACTTACTCTCTCTCATTCAGATCCAACAGTATGGGAGCTGCTTTTCTGTAGAAAGGTGTGTGAATATTCTGGGAAATATATGTTAATATTTCCACAATGTGAGAATGGCTGATCAACTTGATCTTTCTCTCCAACTGACATCCTTATTGGGTGCTGATCACATGACAAAAATACTAATTAGGTTTTTATTGTTACAAGCAGATAGAAAGACTTACTCATGCACAGCTTATATCCATTTGTTCATGTATCCACAATTTCTATTTTTTATTATTTATCCACAACATTTATTTCTTCTTCGTGGTCTCTGTGCATCACACATATGGGCTCGCGCCGACGCCGAGCCTGCTTCCGGGAAACTTAGCTAGCTTAGACTTTTGGCGGGAACCCCTCCCCCCACCATCCTACCGCGCATGCTCAGGGCTCCCGCCTCTCCTTTTCCTCAGTTCTTCTTCGACCGCTTCGCAGTAGCCTCGCGGGAGACTTCTCCGGTACGTTGTACCTGTTTTGAGAGAGAAGAAGATAGTTAGAGTTAGCTTAGGCTGTTTTTTCCGTAAGATATATTTAGTATAGTTCTAGTTTAAAAAAAAAAAAAAAATTATTATATTAGTTAGTGTTTAATAGTTATAGAGTCAGGCGGCTCGCCATCTTATGGCACAGACCGCATTATTTCGCCGTTGCTCGCGGTGTAGGGCCAAGATAGCCCTCACCGACGGGCACTCACTCTGCCTAATTTGTCTGGGAGAGGCCCACGTCGTTGATTCGTGCAGCCATTGTATGCGGTTCTCTAGGCAGACCAGAAGAAATCGGGCTGATCGCCTTCGTAGTCTTTTGTGGACAAAGGCATTATCCGCAGTCGATCAACCACGTCCATCCATGATGTCAAGTGTGGTTTCTGGGGAGAGTCGAAATCTCTCGAGCCCAGCGTCTCCGGGTTCCCCCCGCTTAGGGGCGGCAGCACCGGCATCATTACAGGGGGTTTCACCGGGTTCCTCTCCTCCCCCGTTAAAAAAGCCCAAGAAATCGAAGCCAAAGAAAACTTCAAAAGTTGTCAGTGGGACTGCGGCATCGATGCAGACTATGGCGTCAAAAAAATCACGTCCATCTTCCATGCCTTCTTCGGCATCGATAAAAGTCGTTGCCATGGTCCACAAGTCATCGTCGGTACCGACCCGACCATCGGCACCGACGCAACGCTCGACGTCGATTGCATCAACATCAACCCAACGGACCGAAGTTTCTCCAGCCCCATCGGCATCGAAAAGGCGTGCACCGTCCGTGTCTTCGTTGCTGCGGACGCCGTCGACGCCGAGGGTACAGCCGCAGGCAGTTACCCTGTCGCCTTCCCGGTCATTGCCGTCGCCTGGGCCAATGCCCATTCTCCAGCCATCGGATACGGAGCGCGCGGTACCGACGCAGCGTTCGTCGCCGACACAGCCACGAGAACATCGGCGTCGAGAGCATCGCTCTCGAGGCCGTTTATCACATTCGAGATCGCGTTCTCGCTCGCAGTCGCGAGACTGGGATGTCTCTTCAGGGCATTCACACCGGTCGGAGTGCGGTCGATACCGATTCGATCCATACACCGGACATCGCATACGTGAGGTGCAGTCGCCGCCGCCTATCCCGCCGCGAAGAACCACCTCGCTGGACCAGCCTTCGACTCGACATCGAGGGCGGTCGACATCGACGGCTACACGCCCTCGTGACCGAACTCCACCAGCGTCGCCACGACGTCGACAGCCGTCTCAGTCCTTTGAAGACTATGAGTCGGACACTTCGTCAGCTCCATCACCGCGTCCCTCTGAGCCCTCCCCTTTGGACACTGTGGGTACCGAGGATCGCGCCTCACCCACGATGGAGATGGGCAGTTTCACTGACCAAATGTTGAGACTGGCTCAATCATTAAATATCGAATGCCAGCAACCATCTGACGAGTCTGACGATGGCATCTATGACGTTATGCATGCGGAGCCATCGCCGCAATTAACCCTACCTATGGTTAAGGCATTGCTAAAAACCATTAAGCAGTCTTGGGAACATCCAGCCACTGTTGGTCCGACTTCAAAACGCCTTGACGCCATCTATAAGGTTAAAGAAGCACAAGCACCTTTTCTTTTCCAGCACCCGAAGCCTAATTCGGTTGTTGTGGAGGCGGCGCAGGGCAGGTCGGGTAAGGTGCATTCTGCACCAACTGATAAAGAAGGTCGAAAGCTCGACTCCTACGGGCGTCGTATTTATGCCTCTGCGTCGCTGGGCATAAAAGTGACTAATTATATGGCGCTCATGGCGCGCTATCAATTATTTTTATGGGAGAAGATATCATCTTTAACGGATTACCTTCCAGACGACCAGCGCGAGCTAGCTCGGGTCTTCCAATCAGAGGCAGTCAGATTGTCAAAACAGGAGTTGACAACGGCACGACATCTGACAGACTGTGTATCGAAGGCAATGGTGGGCGTGGTCGCCCTACGTCGACATGCTTGGTTACGCTCAGCATCTCTGCCACAGGAGACCAAGAATCGCATAGAGGACCTTCCCTTTGACGGGGAGGGCCTTTTCCATACAGAAACCGACACCACTATGGACACGCTGCATAAGGCCAGAATGACGGCTAGAAAGATGGGCTTTCAGCAACCACAGCAGTCTTATCGACCTCGGAAATGGTACAGACCAGTCCCGTACCAGCCCCGGCAGCAGCAACAGGATAGAACGCAGCGCTATCAGCCTGCCCCGACTCAAGCTTATCAGCAGCGTAAATCGGCACCGCGTTTTCAGCAACGCAATAAGCAGCCGCAGCATAGTAAACGTCGCCTTTGACTTGGCGCCACCTCTGATCTACAGCAATACCAACAGACTTCGGCCGTTTCTGCAAGCCTGGGCGTCAATTACATCGGACGCTTGGGTGTTGGACATCATAGCAGAAGGCTACAAGATAGAGTTCGAAGTCCCTCCTCCACTTGGCATCATAAAAGTTACTTCACCTTCGAGGATTCTGGCACAGGAGACTACCGCCCTTCTGCAAAAGGCGGCTATCACAAAAGTACAGCGATTTCACCTCCAAACAGGATTTTACTCCCGTTATTTTACGGTGCCAAAAAGGGATGGGGGGCTTCGTCCTATTATGGATCTCAGAAACCTGAACAAGTTCATACTCCCAAAG
This sequence comes from Anniella stebbinsi, assembly GCA_029215795.1. Taxonomy (NCBI): domain Eukaryota; kingdom Metazoa; phylum Chordata; class Lepidosauria; order Squamata; family Anniellidae; genus Anniella; species Anniella stebbinsi. The sequence continues at coordinate 197,652,557 of JARDYH010000003.1, forward strand.
AAATTTCGTATGGTTACAGTGGCGTCTGTCCTTCCTATGCTGAAGAAGGGCGACTGGTTCACACTAATAGACTTAAAGGACGCCTATTTCCACATTGCTATCCATCCTGCCCATCGCCGCTATCTACGATTTATCGTTGGGCACCAGGCGTACCAGTTTTCCGTCCTTCCCTTCGGCCTAAAATCTGCACCAAGAGTATTCACCAAGTGCATGTCGGCAGTATGCGCGCACCTGCGGTCACGCAACATCGACTTATATCCTTACCTGGACGATTGGCTGATCGTCTCGACGTCCAAAAACCAGCCGCTTGCCGACGTCCACGAGGTCATCTCTCTTCTATCGTCGCTTGGGCTGCAGATAAATTACAAAAAATCCGTCACAAAACCATCACAGAGACTGCAGTTTATAGGGGTTACCCTCGACTCGACCATGGGAAAGGCTTTCCTCCCTACGGACAGGATAGCCGCCCTGCAGCAGCGGGCGTTAAGTTTGCGAACCCATCCCCGAGCCTCAGCATTTGCGATTCTCAGGTTGTTAGGATTAATGGCGGCAGCCGTGTTCGTCGTCAGTTGGACGCGACTTCGAATGCGCCCCCTCCAACAGTTTCTGCTCCAGCGTTACTCTACTCTGCAAAATCCACACCAGCTAATACTTACCATTCTGCAACTTGTCAGAGAGTCCCTCCGGTGGTGGTTGATCTCGGACAACCTCTCCCAGGGCATGCCATTTGTGCCGCGAGGGCCGTCACGTATAGTGACAACGGACGCATCTCTAGATGGATGGGGCGCTCATCACGACGACCTGCTTACGCAAGGAAGATGGTCACCTTCAGAGACTCGCCTCCACATCAATATGTTGGAACTACTGGCAGTCAAGAAAGCCCTACGCGCGTTCCTACCTCGCCTACAGGGGCATCATGTGCGCATTTTAACAGACAATACCACAGTGGTGTGGTATCTGAACAAGGAAGGAGGCACTCGGTCGCGCCGCCTACTGCGGCTTGTGATGGACATTCTAGAGTGGGCTATCTCCCACAATATACTTCTGTCAGCATTACACATTGCCGGAAAGGAGAACACCAAGGCAGATGTTCTCAGTCGATCCTTCATGGACACGCACGAGTGGGAACTCTCAGATCGCATACTAAAGCGTCTCTTCGCTCGGTGGGGCACACCAGACATCGATCTCTTCACGACAGCTGCCAATGCAGTGTGCCCGGCTTATTGCTCCAGAGCGGGCATAGGAGACGCATCGCTGGGGGATGCGTTTCAATGGGACTGGGCGAGGGGTTTTCTCTACCTCTTTCCGCCGTTTCCGCTGGTGGCCAGAGCAGTGACCACAGTGAGGCGCAACAATTCGGACGCTATAATGATAGCCCCGTGGTGGCCAAGGCAGCCTTGGTTCACGTCGCTACTCAGACTGACAAAAGCGGAGATTTGGAACCTACCTTGCCTCCCCGATCTTCTGTCTCTGAAGAAGGGCAAGATTCTTCATCCCGATGTCCACTCCCTACACCTCACGGCCTGGAGAATCCGTCGTCTTGGAGAGCCCTTGACCTCTCAGAACGATTAAAATCTATTTTGGAGGCCTCGCGTAAGCCTTCGACTAGGCTGTCCTATAATAAAAAATGGTCACGTTTTCAAGAGTATGCGACCCTTAATGGATTTGATTCTTATGCATCGGACATGCCTAAAATTATTTCATTCCTTTATTCTCTACATAACCAGGGCCTGAAACCGGCTTCCATTAAGGTCTATCTGTCAGCAATTACAGCCAACCACGGCTTGGTGAATGGTTTTTCTGTTTTTACCCACCCGATGGCAAGAGCCTTCTTAAAGGGTTTGCAAAACTTGTTTCCTTCTATTCGTCCGGTTGTTCCGCAATGGAGCCTTTCTGTCGTTCTCTCAGTCCTCACCTCCAAGCCCTTTGAACCGTTGGCGACCATTGATATTCGCTTGTTGACTCTTAAGACTATATTCCTAGTTGCCATCACGTCTGCTAGACGCGTTTCGGAGTTAGCGGCACTGCTGATAGATCCCCCCTACATGCAGTTTTTTAGAGAAAAAGTTGTATTGCGCATGGACCCTATGTTCATTCCTAAAGTTTCCTCATCGTTCCACGTAAGTCAAGACATTGTTTTGCCCACGTTTTTCGACTCATCGTCAGATCCCTTGTCTCGAAAGTTACACGCATTGGACGTTAGAAGAGCATTGGCTTTCTATAAGTCAAGAACTGAGTCATTTAGAAAATCTCGTAAATTGTTCATCTGTTATGGAGGCGTGACAAAGGGGTTCGCAGTGTCCCCGCAGCGCATCTCCAAATGGATGGTGGAGACCATTATCCTGGCTTACAGGATTGTCAATAAAGATCCTCCCTTTCAACTGACGGCGCATTCTACCAGAGCACAGGCAACCTCTTCAGCCTTGCTCCATGGCGCAACACTCACTGACATTTGCAGAGCAGCCACTTGGTCTCATGCTTCTACTTTTGTGAAGCACTATCGCCTGGATGTCAGGGCCAGACAGGACGCCTCGTTTGGTAGAGCGGTCCTTTCGTCGATTTGTCAGTGACCACTCAGATTTGCCAGTACCCAACCAGCATGCCTACCCGCCTCCGGTAAGTCTCTGCTTGTTATTCGCCCATATGTGTGATGCACAGAGACCACGAAGAAGAAATGCAGGTTGCTTACCTGTAACTGTAGTTCTTCGAGTGGTCATCTGTGCATTCACACAACCCACCCACCGTCCCCTCTTGGCATCGCTGATTGTGATTGTCAATTGGTTCGCCATGCTCATTGTCTAACAACATAATTGTGCCTTAGTCAAGGGGCCAAGCGGTCTCAGAGAACTGAGGAAAAGGAGAGGCGGGAGCCCTGAGCATGCGCGGTAGGATGGTGGGGGGAGGGGTTCCCGCCAAAAGTCTAAGCTAGCTAAGTTTCCCGGAAGCAGGCTCGGCGTTGGCGCGAGCCCATATGTGTGAATGCACAGATGACCACTCGAAGAACTACAGTTACAGGTAAGCAACCTGCATATATCGTTCCACATCTAAACAGATTCCAGACCGGTGAACAATAAAGGATAAAAAGAATAAAAATACTATATTAAATCTATCTATCTATCTATCTATCATCTATCTATGCAACATATGAAAAGTTTGTAAAAGGAATACCAATAAAAACTGTGGCTGGTTAATCAAGGAAGGCTTCTTGAAATAGAGATGTCTTGAGCAGGCGCCGTTGGTGCCTGCCTGACCTCCACAGGCAGGAAGATCCAGAGAGGAAAGCCACCACACTGAAGGATCATGATCTCCTTAGTCATTTCATTATTCACCTCCTTTACTTTATAGGGGCATTAGTTTTTTAATAGGTTTTTCCCTGTTCTCCCCTTATAAGAACCGTACCATATACACTGTCAGAAGCCTGACTACCTTTTGTTTTTGTTTTCTTTTTAGATGATGATAAAATGCAAAGATAAGAAATGGTACCAGTTCTGACAACGCATTTTCAAATACATCTATATAACTTTACCTTGAAGAAAAATCTCCTTTTCATTAACTTCTGCAGGACCAGCGAAACTGGAAGGGTGTCAGCCAATGGATACTGATGTTCCCTAGCACAAATTACACACTGTTTTACCTCAGTCATACAGCTTTAACTGAGGATCATTATATTTAAAACTGACACCCATACAGTATGTATGCGTGTCTTACCTGTGGGCTGACTGGGAGCTTGGGAACAGAATTGATAACAAAGAGAACACATGGACAAAAAGGAAAATTTGGTATCAGATGAGCAGGGGCAATGCAGGATCTATCCTGTGTTAATATTTCATATGCCAAAAGTTTTTGTGCTATTGTTGTTGCTGCCAGTGTTTCACCCTCCTGTGGGAGGCTGCAATAAATCAGGGGTCCAAGAGCTAGAATAAAGTTGTTCATCTTAAGGGACTATTAGTAGCTGATCTACACCTTCCCTCCTTAGAGCGCGTCATAATAGCTGTTACTGGAAATGACTTCTGCTACCACCTCTCTGATCTGACAAACTGGAAGTATGTGAGCTTCATCCTGAATACATAGTTAACATGCACATAGTCTCTTCTTGGACCCCTGATCTAGTATTCTTGTATTTGCATCATCATACTGTTGCTATGTTCAGACTTCATGATAAACCATGGCTTACCGTGACTGGAATGAGCTGCAGCAACCCTTGGACTTACACGCTCCCCCTTCCTGTCTTCTCTTGCTGTGACGAGATCAGAAGCTTCAGGTTTTTTTAATTGCAGCTTCTTATTTTGTCTGAAGCCAACAAAATGTGGTTAACTATGGTTTGCTTGAAGCAAGCTAGCTTCATTACCTATGGTTTGAAGTTGGCTTTTTTAAATAAAACATAGTTAAGATTTAGCATGTCTTGTTTCAACAAATAATGGTTCAGATTGACCATAGTTTAGGGGTAGAATACAGCACTAAACTGCAGTTAATTAAAAGCTGAAATTTACAATCTTCTCATGCCCATACCAGAAGAGAAAGGGATAGGGGTAGTATGAAGTCTTGAGGCTTGCTGTAGCTCATTCCTATTATGATAAATCATGGTATATCGTGAATCTGAACATAGCCAATGTCTAGTGCAAAACAAGAGGATAAGTTACTTTTGCATTGTAAAAATAGAAGTGATTGAATTGCACATCATGCTGGAAGTTTTCATTTGTGATATGGCTGTGTAGTGTGAAAAGTAAAAATGTCTATTATAATGAGAAAAAAACATTTGTCATCTTTCAGCCAACTATATTTTTTTATTTTCCTGCAAATACAGTTGGGTCAATTTATAAAATATTTTTAAATGGTTATGAGTTTAATTCATGCTGTACCTCTTATTTTGTGTGTTAAACAGAATGTATTTGTGCAAGCACTTAAATAAGATCTCTCCGATACATAGCTAGCTTACATGTCCAATCAGAACCTAATTGCCAGGTGAAATCATTTTGATTTCTGAACTCTGAGATACAACTTGATGGATAATAGCAAGCTTTTTGTTATCAATCACATTAGAGTAAAGTAGTTTTAGAAACAATTCCAACGCCAAACCTATCAGCAAAAAGGCTGCCTCCAGAATCCTGTACACATTTACTTGGAAGCAAGTCCTAATGATTTGAATGGAATTTTCTTCCATGTAAGTGTCCTTAAGTTCACTGCATGAATTACAGAATAAAGTTAAAGTCAGAGTAGATTCTTTCCAAACAAAGCACTAAAAACAAAACTTTAACCTCAATGTTTTACCACATTAGAAACTGGTAGATCCCTACATAGATTTGTAAAAGAGGAGGGATTTAAGATGTGCCAAACTGAATCAGTATATTTTTAGCTAACGAAGGCTGCACCAAAGCCATAATAAGAGTAAAATAATTTATTTAAAATATTTCGGAAAGTACATAATTAAGAGATCTTTGTCATGTTGGAAGCTGGGAATAATGACTAATTTGTGAACATTTGCAAAGAGTCTTAACTAGTCTAGGCTATATTTGTAAACAAGTGCCAGTGTATGGCCAGTCAGAGGTTTGAGTTTTATTTTCCTAAACTTGATTGTGCTGTGCATGTATTGAATAGGTTGTTTGACTTGTATGCCATGAACACAGACTGCAGTTTAAGCCAAAACAAAATTTCCCTAGTGTGGATTCAGTAGTGGTGTACACAATTCCTGAGTTTGGTTTTTTGATCAAATCAAATTATTTGGATGAGCTTTCTCCCCTCTGTATGGTGCAATCTAGGTTGAAATAGTTACTGGCTGGCCTTGCACAGTGTGGAAATTTTAAATAAAGGAAACATGCTTCTAAATAAATGTGATTTAAACCTACTTGAATTTTTAATGCAACTAAGCTTCTGCGGCAGCCTAGTTGCAACTAAAAATTACTTTTGGGATGGGGTGGGGATAGGAGATTCTACAAACTGCAGGTATGTTTGAATCTGCTTCTCACATGGGTTGCTAAATAATGTATTTAAGTACTTGTTCTAGCTTGTCACCTCCCTGCAGTGCAGCTTTGGATAGGGTGCTATGAAAACTAGTTGACTACCTGGGAAGCAGATTCAAATATTCCTGCAACCATATGATGCCTTGAGCCTGCAGAAGCATTTGGGTGGCAGCAAAATCACCACAGCAAACATTTGAGTCAGGCTAAAAGCAACTTTAGGGACTGCAATGATTAAAAAACTTTTTTTTACATTTTGCTGCCTGAAAATATATACTTTTGTGTTTACCTGAGTTTTATTTAGCCATAAATGAATACACTAAATGAGCTCTATAAGCCAAATAATAAAAATACGGTAAATGATCTGGACATTAAAGTGCTAACTGTAATACCTGTATGTTGTGATTCTCTGTGCATTAGTAATTTCATTTTTCCAATGCTAATTTCTCTTGTGTACAAATGGCACAATCCAAACAAAGTTAAGCATGTTTAAGTCCCATTGATTTCATATGAAGATACTTAAGCACATGCTAGAAGAATAACCTCTTGATTTCTATCTTTAGCTGGATTGTGTCTAATATGTATTTTGTACTTGCAGTCAGAAGCACAAAATCCCAAGAATTTTATTTAAAAAATTATTGTTCTTTAAAGAAAACAAAAAGAAGGGGCTCTCCTACAACACAGAGTTAACAGTTAAACAGAAAAATGATTTTGTCCACAATAAAAATTGGCCAGAAAAAGGGAACTTGATAATGAATCAAGAATTACTGGCATCACTGTTCCTTTGTGAGAAATCCCAGAAGTGGTATGCTCCTTGTAAATTCACAACAACATTTTGAGACGAAAGGCTTTGAGATGAGGCGAGGCGGCTTAGCTTTCAGAAGCAACAAGTATTTGACATACAACAACAAGTGAAGAATGAGGAAGCCCATGCTAGCAGAAAGAATGTGTCAGCAAACATTTGTAATATGTATGTGTTTTCACATTTTATACCATGAATAAAATAAATTATTTGACTAGAAAATGTTTGCAGAACTTGAACTTTGGCAAATAAATGTGCCATTTGTCCAGTTTTATCAATTCAACAATATTTGTCAATCCCATGGACGCATGATACAGTTGTACATGTAAGACAATTTACTTTGTATAATGTATCTTTGGTGTGATGTTTGGGGGAATTACCATTATCCTCTTGGTTGGCATTTCAGTTTGATTGTGTTTGACCAAACTATCAGAATAAGGCTGTGTACAGATGATTCAGATACTTGGAGTCAGAACTGCAGGTTGTTGCTGGCCATGGAATACACATTCATTTTGGGTGGACTCCTTTGATATCTGGTCAAACTGGTTTTGGATGTTTTCATGGTACTATGATGAATCTTCTCAGGGTTTGAATTTTGAAAAAGGAAATTTTAGGCATTGGGTGAAGTTTTATGAAAGAGACTCTTATCTTTTTATTCCAGTTTGCTGCTGTTCACAGCATGAATCAACTGACATTCGGCTGGGGCGGGGATATTACATTCTAGAAACGGAGAAGTTGTCATGTAGACATTCAGATTTGGCTAGGAGGACTTGAGTGTGAGGACCTACCCCATACATTTTTTTCCTCTGACAACATAGACAATCTCACTTTTAAAATGGCCCTGAAGAAGCAGTTAAAAGGTGCTACAAACACACTTTATTATAACTGAGGGGAAAACTGAAAAGGAGTGCAGTGGTTGGGTAATGCTGAAGTTGTAACAGATAGCAAGTAGCTGCAGGAGAAACTAGGAGGAGCACATGAATGCTTTCACCCTTTTTTTCAGCCTCTATCTTAAAAAAAATGGCAAAATACGTTTTGTGGCAGGAGAAAATATTCACAAAACATGACCACTACTTCATTTTTCCAGCACTTAGAGCTGTATCCTGGGAAAGTCAAAATAATATTCCAGTAATGTTACCATCACTACTACAATAGGTATGAAGTTTCATGCACTTTTATCACAATGTTCATCTTGGTGAACTGTTGTGGAAACCTATTGGTTAGTGACAATAACTTGTCTCATACATATTCATACCCTGTCAATTCCTGGATTGCTTTTGGACTTATTAAAATGGGTCTTTTTTAAATACATCAATGTATGGAATTCATGTAGCATTTTTAAAGGCTGAGAAATACAGTTTTCCTGGGAGTGAAATCTCTAGGTCAGAGCTGCTTATAAATAGCACTAGAAGCAGCAGCTGAAATTAGGGATGATAAAAACAGGAGATGTTTGGCTCTAGCAAGGTTCTTTCTCCAGTCACATTTGTACAATCATCAAGCTGCTGATATGGAGTAAAGCTTGTTCCATGATAATAGGGATAATTTGCTGTCATTGATCCAGAGAATTAAGCATCTATACACAGCCTAAGCAAACTATTCTTTTTATATTGATAAAATGCAAACAAACTGCTGCTATCTGTCTTTCGTGTAATGTTACCATGTTTAATTATATTAAGCTGAAGACATATTTCTTTAGTTTAAAACTGCCAAACTGTAACTTCTGAATGTTACTTCATGTATATATTTCATGTTTTTAAAGCAAGCCTGAAAGTGTGTCACCACTAGCATTCATCATAACACCATTGGGTATAAAGTTTTGAAGCTGATTTCTATCTGTACTCTTTGTATAGTTTCATTGCACATTTTTTGCTTCAGGTATTTATCCTTCATGTGACAATACAAATTAGAAAGCTATATAGCCAAAGGTGATTTTTGATGCAGTGACTTTTCCTTTTTGCTTTCTATAGCACTGATCTAACCTGAACTATAAACTTGAATTTATTTTCCCTGCACTTTAAGTAATGCAATCTTGTGTATTTCATCCTTTTGCATACATCTGAGTTTAAATTCACTTTATCTGTATATAATATAGTTTAGAAAGTTCCTTTCAGCAAACTGCTTGTTTGTATACAAAGAGATGTGGTGCATTCTCTACACAGACAGATTTCTTGTGGACAGGACCTTCCATGCCAGTGAAAGTAGAAGTGCAGACTACACACATGGATCTGCTTCCTCCATCAAAATTAATAAACAAATAGCAGGGGCAGGATGTCTACATGTGTATTCAAGCTCCATTGCCAGGAACAAACTGTGGAACAGGAAGATTCAGTATAGGAACAAAAGACAATTACATAGCATTTTTAATTTTAAAAATTACTGAAACACTTTCAGATTTGTTTAATCACCCAAAACTGCAATGTCATACACAATAAGATGTACTTAGGTTCTTTAGAAATGAGTGAGAGTTAAGCACAGGTAATCATGGTTGGATTGTAGCCACAGTGATAACCTATTTGTACATTATGCTAGAAGAATTATAGTTTGTTAACAAATTAAATTATGTTTATGTATACTGTTACCTTTTAATTTTAAATAAAATTTGTTACGTTTGTCAAAGAACTTAATAGATATATAAAACATACAGAAGTTGATTAAGCTTATAATAATAAAAAATAATCTGATATCAAGATAATAGTAACAAATTGACCCATCTTGACCCAAATTGATCCAGGGGCCATTTTTGCCCCCCTCTTCCCTGCCGGACCTTCTTGGGGCACACTTCTGTAGCTGTTACCCCATGGAATTCAGCAGGGTGGTGCTGCTAAAACAAAATGCTGATTTTCCATTGATTTTTAGGAGCTAAATGCTTGGAAACAAGCTAAATTTGGCAATTATTACATTCTGTAGAAGTTTGCTGCTGATTTTTGGCAGAAAACTGGCAATATTTTTCTTCCATTGCTTCAGATTTCACCCATGGACCACATGTTGCACACCCAAGAGTATAAATAAATGCTCCAAGAGGAGAGTAGTGTTTATACATATACTCCACTTAAATCGTAAAACTGTTTGGAATAGCTGCAGCTTGTGAATGGCTATTTAACATCACTCTTGTTTTTCTCATATATATATATATATATATATATATATAATCAGATTTTCAGGTATTTTCTTCAGCCTTTAAAAATAAATTTCCAAAAATACAAAGTGAATTCCATGTATTTTTGTCAATTACAGTTTTCCTTTTGTATTTTGAAGTTACTGTTTCTGCATATATTTTATACTCATTGTTATTTGTCCTCAGAATGTTTTTAAAGTGCATAATCCTGTGGTTGATAAACCATCCTATTTGTTAGTGCTCTGATGCATACGGATGAAAATATGACTGCACTTGTAGTGTAGTTGTGGTGTGCCCAATGATTGAGAAGTGCTCATTGTTTGCCTTTATTTACTGTGCAAATTCTAGCTGCACTTGCTCCCATAGTCTAGATATTTATTTGTGAAGTATTGTGAATTTTATTTCTTTGTGACTGTTAGTGATGTTGCTACCAAAAATAAATAAAGATCCTATTGAATGAATTTTATAGTTGGGGTGGTGGGTGGTAAACAGCTAAATGTCCAGTACGTGCAAATTATCTGAATTTAAACATTGTTAAACATGCATCAAGAATCAAACCAAGAAAAGTGCATGGATACTACTATACATGTTCCCTATGTAAATCATGTTTGTTTCAAATTCACAGATGACTGTAATTTTTAATTTTCAAACTAATTTGAGGTATAGTTTTGATTATAGAAATCAAAGATGCAACTAAATCAGTATTAGCATTTTTTTGATAAAGCACTTACAAATTGATCTTTTCTAAACTTCAAGAATTGCAGTATGTTTCTTGACCACTACCTTTTTCCCCCCATATTAATATTTGATTTTGGATAAAATCATGGTATCATCCATGGAGTTACTATTTGATATTAGGTAATCCAAAGTGGAGAAACTGTCATGTTGTAACACCCTTTTTAAAAATGTGTAAATAAACTGTATTTAAGTTACTGAGACTCATACAATACTATTCATATTGGTTAGACCTAGGAGGAACATTCTGCTTTCTGGTTATGCTACTGTTTCATTATGCAAGCATCACTGAGGGAAAAAAATGAAGAACATTGGTAAATTTTTCTAACATTACTCATTGGGTAAGCATGCTTGATATAGAATGTCTAGCTTATATGTATCTTAGTCTCTGTACATTGTCCTTTCCATTTTTATTTTATTGCTCACTACCACTTGTTAATTTCAGTCTTGCAGAGCCCCACTATGTGTTCTGAAGATGAAACTGGGAAATGCATCATAGGATAGGGTTGCAAATCCATCTGTCTACAAATATAGTTTCGTATGAACTGCAAACCATACCATTACAAATGGAAATGTTAGACTGCATAGTTATTTTACTTAATGTACTTGATCCTAAATCATGTCATAACATTAAAATTAAGTATGGGATATTTTTGTAAATAAAAAATACCTGTGCAGCTGGTATTTTAAAAGGAAAAATGTACTATACGTTACTGTTTCGGAAAATAATGTTCATATGTGTATATGAATGTGTCATTATGCTGAAGGGCTCTGACTGGGCAAAATAAACTATTCAAATCTCTCCTGAAACAAAACAAACATAGTTTTTGTTTCATATATCATTTCCCTGTCATAAGGTAGTCCATGCTTGAGAGTGGATCTGCATTTCTTAGTATTACAAGAAACACACAAGCTGTGTCCAAGTTCATCTCTGTCCACCAACATGTGTTTAATTTGTGCATTTGGGAGTGATCTATTTTTCACTTTCATCGATTTTATTGATTATGCACCAAATCCCTACCAGAGACTCTACTAGCAATAACGAGAAATAACATGGTCAGGGGAACCATTTAGGCAGGCCAAGGGAGGTGTCTTCCCTACTACTACTACCACTACCATCAACACCTCCATGTTTTGTACTACAATGTTGAGCATAGTTCAGGACTTCCTACATTGTTTAATATTTAAGTAACAAAAATGTTCTAGATCTTTCCCTTGACTATACTGATCTGAAAAAAATTGTCGCTCCATGAAAAGTAGCATATTAAGATGCCTTGATGTATAAAAATATTAAAAATGAGGAAACACATGCCTCTCCCTGACTAAAACCTTCAATCTTATTGATGCTAATCTTCTTGAATCAGCAGTTCCATAACAGAAAAGATAGTGAAATAAAAATTAATTCCTACATAACTAATGTTATAGTTTCTTCATATGTTAAAAAAAAAGAGCTGGAACCAGACATGTATCTGATTATTTCATTTGTGTGTGTTGCTGCCAATCTACTCTGAAATGTACTTCTCCTCCCCAGCTATATTGTGGCAGGGCTGCTAGAAGACATTGAGTTGGATCTGGATGTGTGTGCTGCTATATGCTTTTTTTTTTTTTTAAAGTACCTCCAGGTAAAGTTTGGGTAACTATTTTGATACACAACCTTATAAAATACTATGCAGTAGACTTGCATTAAAGACCAAATATCACCCTTCTAAAACTGATGCTTCAGTCAGTATTATTAGAACTTTGAGCAATACCCAGAACAGTGAGTCTTGTCCCATAAACTTTGTTCAAATTTCTCAATCACTGTACAGCTTACTGTTTATTTGGAAGTAACTCCTATTCTGTTCAATGGGTTTACCCTAAAGTATGTTTGCTAAATATTGTGGCCTAACTGATGCACATGTGTTAATCTCTGTCTCTGATCTTGGGTGATTAGATCTCACAGTGTTGTAGGCAGTGCTAGGTCCAGGTTCGCACCTTACTCTCTGCAAGCAACTTCAACCTAAGGAAGCATTCCCCAACCTGGTGAACTCCAGACATTTGAACCCTAGTTAGCATGGCCAGTGATCAGGAATGCTGGGAGTTAGGATGGCTGATTGTAAGTTAAACAATCCTTGTTTAGTTAAACAGATTGAATATATGCATATCTCTCAGGGCCTGTTAGATGTGCAGCAATGTTCTGCATCAGTTGAAGCTTCCGAGTTACCTTCAGTAGCAACCTACATTGCAGTAATCCAACCTACTTATTACAGAAACATGAATAAACATAGCAAGGTCTATGCTGTTTAGGAGGAAAGTTTCTGTATTAACCTTAGGTGAAAGAAGACCCTTCTTGCAATCAAGACAACTAGCTTCTCAAGTGCAGTGCTAGGTCCAGGACATCCAAGCCCTTTATCCGATAAGATTGAGTTGCAGAAAATACAAGCAAATTTATGCCTCCAAGCTTACTAGCATCACCAACTTGTCTGGATTCATTTTCAATCTGTTCTCCCTCATCCATATAACCAGACCAGACTCCAGATACTGGTTCAGGCCAGAGATAGCTGCTCCTGGATGCTTAAGGGTATCCTTTAAGTCTCAAAGTATCCTTTGGAGCACACACTCTGAGACACCTGCTAAATTCTCAAGTTGATCTAAAAGAATAATGTGGTCTGCTGTATCAAAAGTGCATGGCGAGGCTGATGAGAGAGGTATGGCTCTTGTCAATCACTAGATGAGAATCATCCACCTGGGCTGATCCACATGGTGACTAGTTGTTGCATATGGACCTCATGCAGGAGCATTTTTGGAAGCTTCTATGCGATGGCTATAACTCTTTAATTGGCTCTGAGTTTGGGCAATACCTGAGATCTGACCAGGATCTGTAAGAAAACCATAAAGAATATTTCATCCATGCCACATCTCTGCTAGCATCTTCACCTGACTAAGAGCTAGAAAGAAAACATTACTTTTTCCATAGCAATACTATTAATATTCTCTATAATGACTGGTCCCCTGAATATGCAACACAAATATGGAAATTAAATGTAATGATCCCAACCCATGTGAGGAATATTTCAAAATATTACAGCAGGGAGGGGAACCATTTGCCATGGAGGCTATTTTCAGAGGTATTCTCATGCAAACCTAATGTGAACTGTGCTCCCATCAGTGGTGCATGGTGGTTGTTAGTACTGTGGGCAGGTACTTTTTAACTTATTCAAAAACTATCTGCAGTTAGGGGTGAGCAATATGATGGCCAGGTTTGCTGATGACACCAAAGTATTTAGGGATTGTGCAGAGCTCCAAAATGAATCATTTCCCGTGGAGAGTGAGGGAAGCCTATTTTTGCTACACCTGAAGAATGGGCATTAAAATGGCAAATGAAGTTCAATGTATGCAAATATAAAGATTTTAAACCACATTAATCAACATCTATGTATATGCTAATGAGTTTGAGCTGGTGATGACTGACGAGTTTGGGGTTGTAACTGATCTTGGGGTTGAAATTGATAGCCTATGAGGTGCCGCAGGGTTCCATTTTGTCCTCTGCTTTTCAACATCTACATGAAACTGCTGGGGGGAGGGTCATGTGAAGGTTTGTGGCTGAATTGCCAGGAGTACATGGATGACACTTAGTTTTACCTCTCATTTCCATCTAATGATCCTAGGGAGACTGTTGGATGTCTGAACCAGTCGTGGAGGCGGTTTGGGGATGGATGATGCCAAACAAACGTTAGACTTAATCCAGACAGGACGGAGGTACCATGGGTAAGGAAACCAGCCGATCCAGATGAAGGAATAGATCTGATCTTAGATGGAGTTGCTCTACCCCTGAATTTTTGGAAGTTTGGAAATGAACCTGGAAGCGGTGCTAACTGGAGAAGTTCAGGTGGCAGCAATGACCAAGAGTACTGTTTACCAGCTTAGGCTGGTACACCAATTGTGACACTATCTGAAATGGAGGAAAGGTTACAATGTGTGAGCTTTTTAGATTAAAAACGAGTAGTAAGGGGAGACATGATAGAAGTGTACAATTATGCATGGTGTAGAGAAAGTGGCTAACTTCTTCCTCTCCCTTAATACCAGAACCTGATGTCATCCCATGAAGATGATGGAGGATTCAGGACAGATAAAAGAAAGTACTTCTTCACTAAGTGCATGCTAAACATTGGAATTTGCTACCACAAGATGTTGTGAGGGCCAACAACTTGGATGGAGGATTTAAAAGATTAGACAAATACACAGGGTTGGATCAGACTTAGTCATACTTAAAGTAGACCCACTAACAGCAAATTAATTGCAACTAAGTTCAGCCCCACTGATCTAATTTTAGCTGCAACAGACTATAATGGCTACCCCTTTAGAAATTCCACTGATGCAGCTTTCCCCATCTAATCATGTAGGGATGAAGCTCATCGTTGTCCTGCTTCAAAATATTATATCCTCTGCTTCCACTGTCCAGCTTTCAATTCACAGAAGTTGGTTTTGTCATCTGTTTTACCATCTATAATATAGATTCTATATGAACCCATGAGAAGAGACTGCCTTTTACAGTGAAGTGCCAACAAACTGATGTTGGCCAGCCATGTGTCATAATCTAACCATCCAGGAGCAGTGGCCTCTGTCTTAAACTACTTGTCAGAGAACATAGGCCAGTTATTGGGGTTTCTGCAATTCTCCTTCCTCAAAATATGTCTGGGTTGAGGTGTGTTGCCAATTGTACGCCAAGAAGCAATGGTTCTTTTTAGAATGGGTGGTAATGCATACCTGCTCATCCACCAGAGACTTGAACTTGATTAAAGTTGATGATGGAGAGTCAATAAGCGTCATCTGAATCCAGGCAGCAGTGAGAAAGCACTTAGGGAGTGAATGTACATGTTACTGAAATGGATGACAGCAGGCAATCAAAACAGGTATTTTCTGAAGGAGAATGTGGTCTAGGATACAGCCCTGCTGCTTTTATCAACTGCCACTGATAATACTGTGCACTTTCCTGGACAGTTCAGTCCTTTCCCCCATGCCTTTGTAATTTGAAGCTTGAGAACTGCAGTGTATTCATGGAGTTATTCTTGAAAACAGTTCAGAAAAAACAAGCAGCAAGAATACTTCAGTCTGTCTCGTTAGCTGTGGAGAGAGTTGGGAGCATATTCAACCAGGCATCCATAGCATCATGCTATGCCCGCTTTTTTCCTTACAGTTAAACAACAACACCATTTTCAGTGGTGGGGCCAGTGGGTGCTGTAATGGAGGCAATAGGGTTGCACTAGGAAGCAGTGGGGGCATACTGGGGGTGGAAAGGGCTGCATGCGACCCACAGGCCACGTGTTGCCCACCACTGCTATAGAATGTTCTTGCTGGTGAGGTCCAAAATTGCTCCTTAAAGGGGGATGCCTTTACCTGTATTGCTGAATTCTGTGGTTTCAATCTGTTAGGATTTGAGCATGTGCTGAGCTGGCCATTCTTACACTACTGTTTGACGGAGGCTGGGATGCCAACACTCAGTTCATCAATCTAGACCCTAAGATGAGCGCTTCTTTCCAAATCACTTCAATATCCTTTTTAGTTGCAGGCACATGATATATAGTAAACTGGTGCTCACCATATATCAGACATTACCAAATGATATGATTACTGCTGAAAAATCACCCTTGTATAATAGAAGCTTTTAGGTTAGAGTAGCAACATTAGTTTCTGTCATCCTGGAAGCCCACACTGCTGGTGGGCTACTTCACACACTATAGGTGACCCACATGGAATTGATCAGTTTACAAATTTTCAGGCATTTGTGCAGCCACCTAGAGCCCAGTTTTTCAAGCAATAAGTTTTTGAAAAAGATTTGCACATTCCCAAACTTGCAAGCATATTTTCCAAAATACTGTTCATTTTCACACTTGTGACACAAATAGGTGACCCACATAGAATTGTTCAGATTCCAACTTTTTAGACATTACTACAGCCACTTGGAGTCCTAACCGAATGGAAGCCACTTTTAGTGATAGCCACATTGCTATAGGATTGGTAACATCTGAATTTGCCCTTTAAAAGATCTCATCAAGGGACCTAGTATACAAGAGAGACTTGGCTGAAAGTTAGTAAGGGGTAGTATGAAATGACAGCCTCTTCAGAACTAAGTATAATTATAATCAACTCTAAAGTAAAAGAACCCAAACATTGTCTATTTTGTATATTGTCTATTTTGCATCTTCTTGAATTTCTGCTTTTGTTAATTGTTGTTTTTCCATGGACTAACAACCCAACCACATCTGTCTGTACTTATATGATCAAAAAGCTTTATTCCTTTCAAATCTCTATTCCTTTCTATCTTATCCTGCATCCTATTTGATTATACCAAATTATATTCATAGTAATATGCAAGTCATTAGTAATATGTGGGCAAACCTAAATCCTCTAATTCTTATTTTTACCACAGGGTGGCAGTCCTCCCTAACATTCTTAATACTTCAACGTCCATACAAGCATATTTTCCACCACGGTAAATGTGTTTTGTTTCCTTATATAGGTGTTGCATGAGCTCCTAGTTTCCATCAAATAATTAAAAAGCACCACTCTAAAATGTAAATGATCATATACTCTACATCTTGACTATTGTAATGGTTGTGCACCAGATGATCAACACCAGGGCTACACAATAGTAGTTGTTGGTTTAATATGCTTTAGAATTGGAGTTTTAAAAAGTCTTTAGTTACCTTCTAGGGAACAAATATTAAACTCTTTTTAAAATGTGATGTTAGGCCTAAGCTTGAAGCTTCAAGGAAAAGGGTAGTTTGGATATTGACAGCAATAAAAGTAGCCTTGAACTCTTACAAATTATAGAAGGTCACATCAGAATTAAAAGTGATGAGGTGGATCTGAGTAGTGCTAACAGCACTAGATCAATTTATGGTCTGTTAAATCAATAACATAAGCTGGAAGGACTAGGGCTACAGGAATAATGCCATTCTCACACACCAGTTGAAAAGGAAAATGTTACTTTCATATAGTTAGTTGTTTATATACAAGAGATTATTATGTATGGCCAGTAAACGTAAAAGCATAAACAGTTCTGCACAACTCCTGCTACAAACATTTTTGTTCTACAGACAAAAATGAAAAAGAGCTTTCAATTTAATAGTAGAAGATATATCTCTCCTCTCCCTTTCAGTACAATGTATTGATTTAATAAAGGACAAATTTTGGTCCAAGAAATACTTCTCTTTGAACAATAGATTTGTAGGTTGAGTTCTTTTTTATTGTGCCATTTCACGGAGTTATGGGAGCAAGGAAGAATGTTATCTTCAAATAATACATGGTTGGTAATCATCTGTCATGATATTCCAGAATGCAACAATAGATAATAGAGTGTATTTTATGTGTTTTCTACAGAGAGGAGTAATTGAATGGTAAAATTTCATTTTTACAAAAGTTTGCTGAATTAAGAATGCCAAATTAAATTTGAAGGTTACTGGTTAAAAGCAAACCTGTAATGAGAAGAACTCAATGGCAATTCATCTAACCTGCCAAAGTGGCTTGATACCCATACAACCGGAAAGCTCACCCCTCTCCAAATTACACAGGTTTGGATCCTGTGTCATAATTATTTAGTTTAAGATATTGTCCTCATTTGGAAAATTCTTCTGAGAATCTCTTCCAATCTTTTAACACGTTTTGCTTTTCACAGGTCTTTAGAGTTCTATTAAGCATCAGGTGTTAATTCGTGTTGTCAAATTACGCCAGACACTTTTCTAAAATCTAAAAGCATCTAATTAATTAGGCTAGAGAATACATCTCTTAATGGTTAGTTAGGTAAATCGGGTGAGTAACTACAGAGGGCCGAATGCCATTTTGGAGAAGCTATCAAGGGGCCACATTCCAGTGTGGGTGTGGCCAAAGGGAGACAGTATCTTGTAGCTTAGAGAGTTTACTGCCAGAATTCCAGCCTTTCAGAATGGTGAAAAAACTGTACAAAACCTGGGAAACCACTGAACAATTGGTGGTTGGGGAAAAAGTTGTGGCCAAGGAAAGGGGGCATAGACATCTGGGGAACCCTGGAAGGCCAGTTTAGGAACTCCAGGAGGGCTGGATTTGGCCCTGATGTAAACAGATATCCACTTCACTACTACTGCACAGAAGTGTGACAGGATTGCAATATTATTCTATCCTTCATTTTTAATGACTACCCAAGTAACACAAGGGGTAACCTCAGGCCAAAGCCCACACTGACACTACTCAGGGTTCACATAGAAGCAGTGGCTGTGGCCACAGCCCCGTCACAATCCCCATTTATCTATACACACAACTGCTACAGCAGCGACAAGGTAGCTCCTCCTCCTTCAGGAATGGTTCCTTGAAGGCACTCCCCTGCCTACAGAAACCCCCTGCTTGAAGGCACTCCAGTCAGCTTCAGATGGTGGCCCCCAAGGAAGCTGGCTCTGAGCACCCCTCACCTTTCCTAATGGGGAAAGGAGCATTCAGAACCTCTTTGGGGAGGGAATGGAATGAGCTTCAGGATGGGGAAGGACCTCCCCAGAGGCTTCCAAAAGTTGGGTTGCCTGGTGTGGGCTGGAGTCCCCACCCCTAGAGTAAGAGGTGCCTGTCAAACTACTGTTTCTGTTCTCTTTCCATTACTAATATTCAAATCCATTAGCCCTTAAACTAGCTTTTCTACTCAGAGACTGTTCTCCTGTGGAGAACAGCGCTACTCTCTGTGCAAAATACCTGAAACGTATCTGTGAGCAATATATGAGCTTACAGCTTAATATATTAGTTTGCACACAGCTTCAGTTTAGGTAGAGTATGAAACAACTTGGGACAACTTCACAAGTGATGCTAGCTGAGGTGAAGAGTGCCTTTTAGTCTGGAAGTCTTCATTGCTATATGTTCATATATTTTAAAATAAAGTATACATTCTAGTCAATGGAAATAGTCCTTTTAAACTTTTCAATTATTTATTTATTTGGCTACCTTCCACCAAAAATGGTGCTCAAGGCAGCTAACAATAAAATCCAGATTAAAAACATATTCTTAATTACAATGTAACAGAAAGACAAATAAAGGTAAAGTTCAAATTGAGAAACAATTTCATATCAAAAGAAGTCAACATTTTATTCTATTACTAGTTACAACATATATTAAAGCAAAAAGTCTATCTAAAATTAATTCCAAGTTGGAATTATCATAGGCATTATTCCCCTGGTAACACAATGAAGAGATATTAATACTCTTATATACTCTTATACTTGCTTCATTCAGTTTAACACCCTGTCCTTGCTCCATATACACCTATTACAGCTAATTCCAAAATCATTTAGCTAGCATCTCACCGCAGGATAAATGGTGCAATGCATATGCTTGTAGCTTTTCCATTCAATTTCCTGGAATTTCAAATTCAAAATATTAATTTAATTGAATACTCCTCTCGTTCGGGTATCTGCTCTCACAGGGTACCTTACAATGACCAATAGTAATTACAAATTATTAAATCACATGCCAATATAAAAAATTTAACAATATAAAACAACAGCAGATAAAATAGATATAAACTGAACCTTAAAATAATTCGAGACCTGATAAGAATTAAAGAAGTATTTAGATTTTTTTGAAAAATGAGTAGAGGGGCTCATATGTATCTCTGTAACATGAATTCCAAAGTGATGCGACACCACAAAAAAGGCCTTGTGCCTGGTACACACCAGCCTAATAGCTCTTGCTGAAGGACCCAGCAAGCAGGGTGTCAGCACCCAATCACAAAGCTCAGGCAAGTAGATATGAATGCAGGTGATCTTTTCTATAAGCTGGTGCTGGTCCCAAACTTTAGAGCTTTAAAGGCTGAACCCGTGATCTTACATGTTTTCATTTGTTCATTCATTCATGTATTTATTTATTTAATCCATTTCTTAGTCATCTTTCCAAGGCAACTTACAGCATAAAAATAATACAACATCAAATATATTCATTAAATCATATTAAATCTAAACCAGTTACCATTAAATGCAATTTCAAAATACCCATCAACAATAAATACCATTAATAGTTTCAATTAAAAGCCAGGGAGAGCAAATTAGTGTTTTGTTTTGTTTAAAACAAATAAAAGAATTTCTTATAAAGAGAGGCCAGCCATATATCTGTTGGAAAGGAAATCCATAGCATAGCGAACCTATTTCCAGTGCCCACCAACCTTACTGGTCTTAGTGGCAGGCTAATGAGTAAGACCTCTGAAAGTTATCTTAACGCAAGCAGGTTCATATGAGTATAGGCAATCCTACAAATAATCTGAACCCAAAGCATTTGAAGATCAGAATCAATTATTTGAATTGAGCCTATACAAATTTGGCATAGGCGGAGAGGCACAGATTAAGCCAGGGCTGAGGAATGTGTGGCCCTCCAGACGTTGGGCTGGAACACCCCTCAGCTCTAGCCCAGGGTGGTGAGGGATGATGGGAGTTGGTCCAATAATATCTGAAAGGCCACATGCTCTGCCCCTGGTTTTAGCCCTTCAACAAGTGGTAAATCCACAGCCTCAGATTAGATCTCCAGGGTTGCCACCACCTTAAGTAAACCTCCACACTTCCTCTGTAGCAGGGTGGTGGTGGCTAATCCTGACGCAGAGGAATGGTGTGGGATTTCCAGCAGCCATTGGCATGCCAGGCATGCCCCCTGCCCAGGCAGATGGTGACCAATCAAGTGTCGCCATCTGCTAGGGAACACCTCTGTCACAACTCTGGAGCAAGGATAGACGGCAGATGCGCCATACTCACCTCTCTCTGGGGAAAAAAGTCAAGGTAAGTCCTCAACTTTTTAAAGTCACAGCTTCATGAGAAACCCCTGCAATGTCTGCAAGGTGGCAGCTGTATCATATAATCAGCGCAGAGCCACCAAACACACACCATAATGCTTTCAGACCATCTAGGCAGCTCCCAGAATTCAAAACTAGCTCTCTCCCTTCTGTCTCACTGCCAATGCTTCTTTGTGTTTCTTTCAGACCCATAGACCTTAGTCAGCCCTTCCCTGCAGCTGGTGGGGGAAGGGGGAAAGAGAATGACTCATATTTTCTTGGCCCTAATGGCTCATGCCCTTGCAAAACTTTCCAGCATGATCTCTGTATCAAGAAGCAACCTTCTAAGGATTAGTGCTCATTAAGAGACACCTGAATATCCCAGGCTATTAACATTCGTTTGTTCAAACCCAAACCAGGATTCGGCATTATTTCAAGGCAAATCCACAGTGATAGTAGGGTTTGCTATCAGAATAGGACTAGTATCAGGGCTTCAATATCAAATGAACCCATCGTTGTGTACACAGATGTCTAGAATCCATCTCTCCCCTTACTTGTTTATGGTCTAGAGAGAGAGAGAGATACCAGAGCTCAGCTTTTCCTGGAACACCTTCTTGCTGAGCTGTAATCTCTTCTGCATTATCAAACTAAGAGAGGGGGAGGTTGTGGTTAACATAAATGTGTTTAGCACATGATGGTATTACTTCACAAGTCCCAGAGCTCAAATCACTGATGAGATAATCTCAAAGTGCCTTTTTGAGTAGATCATTCATGTATCAAGTCTGTAAGCATCTCAGTCAAGGCTTTCCAGTTATTGAATTCCCTTTTCCTGGATAATGGCCAAAACAGACTCTGAGCAACCATCTTTTGGCATCAGAAGTTCTTCTGCCTTGGTTCATCTATCAATGGCACAACTAAGCTGCTATTAGATAATTTAACTGACACAATTTTATTCTAGATCTTAAATTTACCTTTTGCTTTAAGGAATCAGTATTCGGAATAATAAATACATATGAATAGTTGGGATGGGGAAATAGCAAGTAAAAGGATAATTCAAAGACAGAGTCTAAGACTTGAGACAATAGACCAGAAGCTCCTTGCTGGGGGATACTGTAGGGTGACCAGATTTTGGAAAGCAAAATCCTGGTCCAAAATGGCCACCACACCAAAGCAGCCCCCCGAACATAAAATAAAAAAATTAAAAAGGCCGCCCGCCATGCGGCCAACAAGCAGACACCCCCCGCCGCCACCCCACCCTAAACAACCTCCCCCCAAGCCACTCACCCCCCAAAAAACTCAGCCCGGACCTACCGGGTCCTCCGCTGCCACCGCCAATCTCCTCCACTGCTGCGTGACCCCCTGCAGCCCCTTCACCCTTCTTGCCCTGCTCCTGGGCTCCCTGGAAGTACCTGAGGAACAGGAACAGCAGCAGCAGGCAAAGGAGGAGGAAGAACCTGCTTTAAAATGCCCGCGCTGCTCCCAGGCCTCCAGAAACAAGTGCTCAGCGTTAGGGAGCGTTAACAAATTCCTTGTCTGGTGGCTAAAGCAGTTAGCCACCAGACAAGGAATTTGTTGACACTCCCTAATGCTGAGCACTTGTTTCCTGCAAAGGGCGGAGAGCAGTGCAGGCAGGAAAGAAGTGCTCAGCGTTAGGGAGCGTCAACAAATTCCTTGTCTGGTGGCTAAAGCAGTTAGCCACCAGACAAGGAATTTGTTGACACTCCCTAATGCTGAACACTTCTTTCTTGTGGAGGCCGGGGAGCAGGGCGGGAGGACAGCTGATCCTTTCCCCTGTTTGCCCCAGCCGCCCCCGTCGGCCCGGATTGCCCCAGTTTCCCCGGTTAGGACCGGGAAATCCAGGGCGATCTGGTCACCCTAGGATACTGTGAGTGGCATGAATGTATATGCAGAACACTACGCAAGCCAGAGAGAGAGAGAGAGAGAGAACAAGAGAAAGAAAAGAGAGAGGAATCTAAGAATTGTGGTTCTCATCCAGCCACTGGAGAACCCGTACAATTTCTCTCCAGCCAATGCCAGACTTTATGCCATATTCCTCTGGTGTCCCAGAGCTAATGACATCACTGAAGAGAAGGAGGATACAGCAGCCCCATGACAAGCATATATGGGTTAAACTTCAAATGGCGGAATAAATCAGTAGAAAGGGGAGGCAGCTATAGCCATTCTATTATTCTATACTTCCCTGACCTGGTGCAGTCCAACACATCTGCAATACACCAGGTTAAGGAAAGCTGGTCTATACTGACTGATTCATCTTTCCATGCTTTTCCTGTGTGTTAAGGTTGCCTAAATCAATGGCGCTACATCAATGAGAAATTGTAACACCAATTAATACAATAAGGAAGGGGGGAAACCAATATTCTGTATCATGATAAATGGTTGCTATAATGCTTAGGGAATTCTTAAACAAAGAAAACATCTGGAATACATTTCAGATAGAAAAGTAACCCAACGAAGACAGATCAACAGCTACCAAAGGAGCATTGTATGCATGGTAAGTAGAACTTTGCTATCCAGATCTGTCCCACTAAAACAGCTATACTTCATTTATTTATGACATTTCTATACCATCCAATAGCCAAAGTTAAATACAATAAATAAGTTCTTTTTTAAGTGTTGCTGATAATTACGGTGAAAAGGCTGAAAGAGCGATTCCTAGAATCCTAAGAAAGGGATTGGTGGTAGTTTCACCACCCACCCCACTATTTCATGTTATAAAAACAAACAAACAAAACCACTTTTAGTATGTTTATGGATTATAGGTTCACTAGCTGATATGCCTGGGTCCATGAATAACGTTTAAAACATTTATTTGATGAATAAAAAAATTCTCTGCAACTTATTCATCTTTAGGTTGGTTGGTTGTTTTTAGTTTGGTTGAGTTCGTAAAATGTTCTGTTAAAATAAATGGGAAATTGTTTTAATTAGAACTGTATTTTAAATTAGAGATTCGTGATAAACCACATTTTTTGTTTTACCTCATATGCCTACGCCTTGGCCGGAGCAGCCGTCTAAACTTCAAAAACAATCAGGACACACAACACCCTTTCTACCAGCTAAAAAAATCCAAACCTAAAAATATACCCGACATTGCCCAGATATCTGAATAACAGAATAAGCGGATCTCAGTGGACATGGGGAACTGTTGTATGCATGTGCTCTGAAGTTATTATGAAAACAAGAAAGCATACAGAACATAGAATACTTTATTGGCATAATTTACTATATAATATACACATTTAACAAGTTTTGGCAGAGAGCCACTGGTGACTTCGTCCTTTTATCTGACATAAATATACTTCAAATCCAAAACTTCGTGTTTTTAGATTTTTCTGGTACCTTGTATAGCCAGACCTATCAGCATGCGACATTTCAAGTTTCTACCCGGCATTGCTTGGGGCCCCTAAAATATATGCCTGCAAGATAATCATATTAAAGTAGCAGGCCAGTGCTAGGCCTGAGTTAACCTTTAAACAAATTAAATTCATTTCTATTTTTCCTCTCTCATCCTCATGACAACCCTTCAAGGTAGGTCAGTCCTAGGCCTGTGAGGTAACTTTAAAACAAATTAAATTAGTTCCCCCCCCCCCCCCGCTCTCTCTCACCTTCAATGCATGGCCAGAGCTGCCTTGAAGCTGTCACCATAATTTTCCTTGTCTCCACAGAAAACAAAAACTACAACTCCAGGCATGCCTTTTGCTGCAGTGCCCGACTTGCCCAATGGGAGTCCTGCTGCTGAAGCTCATGGGAAGTGAAGTCTGGCTGAGCCAGTCCACACTACACTGTGCAATCAGTGCTCATAGGTAGGCCGTGATGGAGCTGGCTGCCTGGTGGTTCGCTTGGTTGCTGTTGGCAACGGACCTGCTTCTGATGGGGCCTAGCAACCTAGGCAGCTGGCCCCAGGCACTCTCCCTTCAGGCCCAGGAAGGCGAGCCACTACCAGATAATGCCTGCCAAAGCCTGATAAGTCTTCCCTCCTGCCCAAAACATGCTGGGAGTTGTAGGCATAAGCCTAGGTCCCTGAATAACATGTTAATCTTTGAACACCATCTGAGATATGGTGGAAGACAACTGGAGAGCAAGCCATCTTGGTTGCGGCACCCTGTTTGTGGATTTCTGAATAAAGTTTATGATTTTTATGTAAAAGCCTGGCTATACCAATGAGACAGAAGAGTGAATGGAGGAGTGACTGATATAGCTGAGGCTAGAATGGAATGGTGGGCACGGTTGGAGAAAGTCAGGTAGGAGAACAAAGACAGTTAGTGAGAGGTCAGGGTTTGCTCACCCATACTTTATTTTAAATCAGGCACTCTACATGCCAGTACTACAACTCCCAGCATGCCTTTGGCAGCCCACAGGTGCCCGCATCATCTGAGACATCCTCTTGTTGCCGATGCTGCTCCTCAATAGAGCATCAAGGAGTAGCATTGCCAAAGAGGGGAGGTAAGCGGCTATCAGTGGACAAACCCAGCTCCAGCCAATCCTGCTGGAACTGCCTTGGCCTGTGCTTCTCACCCACCAGGTGCTACATCAGGAGCCTGTACTGAAAGGCCGGGGCTGGGCACTTCCCCCCCCCCCTTTGTCAGGTCTGTTTCTGGGCATGCGCAGAGTGTCTCCCCTCCCTCCCTCTTAAGGGCAAAGGCTACACACTTGCTTCCCCCAGATTCTGAGAAAACAGTGATATCAGGACAGAGTGCTTTTGAGCATGTTTGGCCCCTCAAAGTCATGCTGTTGTATCTAGTTACATTTTAAAACCACGCAGAGGGTGGGAGAAGGCACTGCAAATGGATGCAGCCCATTTATGTGGGTTGTTTCCTTTTATGTGGAATTGGGTTGACTGCTCGAGACCAACCTTAGGAGTCGGGGTTGTAAAAGACATGCAGCAGCCACCAACCTGTGCACTCACAATGGCCACCAAAGGCCAGTTATTCTGGCCTCCTGCCCAAGACATGCTGGGAGTTGTAGGCATAAACCTAGGTTTTTAATATATTTTTTAAAAATACTTAAAAAACCCAAATTCATGTTTTTAGATTTTTCTGGTACATTGTACAGCCAGACCTATCACTGTGTCACCATGTCAAGTTTCTAACTCATTTGGAAGTGGGTAAACATTTCCAGACATACGTGACACACACATAGGCTCAATTCAGACGACACGATAGTCAATGGTGGGGTAATAATCAACTTTACAGTTGTTTATCTAGGGGGTACTCCCCACACAACATGGTAATAAATAATCAACTGTGGTGTGGATTAGGATCAGCACTGAGTTGACTATGGCAGCATTCAGATAACACGATAGTCAAAACAACTGACGACTGTTTCCCCCACACCAGTTGTTGTGTCGTCCGAATTGAGCCATACTTTCCGCTTTATAGGTAGAGATGAGGTCAGTGACACCTATTGCACTGTATAATGTCAGTGTAGGGAGACTGACACCACTGACACCTTAGACAAACATTCAGGATCAGATAGTCGGACTGTTTTCATCACTGGTCTGTTTACCAAGCTAGATACGCTCCAAGGCTAATATCGATTATCTGAAGCACAAGGAGTTATACAACTAAGTAATGTTATATGAACAAGAATTTGATTATTTTTGTGATTTTTCAATAATTTAAAATCAATAATGAATTTAGAATATCTCAAATAAGTATTTTATAAAATTTAATTGTTATTGACATAAAATATCTTTTAAGAATCCTGAAGCCACTTTGTATAACTTGTCTGAAAATTGCTTTGCATAAAGTATCAACTTCTTCAAATTCTTTTGAACTCTATGATTCTTCTAGGCTGCCCCACTGAGTACTTGTAGGACTTACTACTTACATGCACTGCTAGACACTCAGATAAAGTGAATTCCAATGTTTGATTTTACTTTATTTTATTTTAAACCTTTGTATCCCAACTTTCAATTAAATTTCTAAGGTGGCTTATAGTAAATTAATAAACATAATACTAATTCAGAAGAACAGCTACAATAAAAAACAGAAAGCTGAACACACACCAATGATTGCTCATTCAAAGCTTGGTTAAATAGGAAAATAATAACTTGGTGCCTTAAATCAATAGAGATTGCACCAGCACCATGAGTGACTCTAGGATGGTTCCAAAGCAGTGATGACTGCTGTTGTAACTTGACAGTGTACAGTTACCATGTCATGTGGCAGTTTGATATGAGAACCAACGATTACTTGAAATTAGCCAAACAATGTTTTTGAAAGCTTTAGTCTTCCTTAAAATTAGATTGCAATTGTTTTCTACCAGTTTCAGGCTTGGCCTATTTGTTCGCAACTCTGCAAAAGCAGTTCCAGCATCTCACCAGGGAAATTTTAATTAATGAGTGTCTGAGACCCCTGCTTTGGAAAAATAAAAGATCTTGTGCAGGAGGACAACCTAATAGGAGCCAAATAGAATCTAATTTATATTGTGCTTAAATCAATTTATTCCAATATCCTCCGGAATGCAGCAGGGCCTCAAATTGCTTTTGCCCATTAGCATAGCTGAATATGAAAAGAAGCAGATATATTCATTGAGATTCTATTAACAAACAATACAAAAACAATATTCCCATTACAGAGTTCTGCAAATTGTACATGCAAGACCATTGGTCTTAGGACTGTTAAGATTCCCACAGATTCTGTCTCTGATAAAAGTGCACGGTAGAATCACGTTTCCTTTCCCCATAAGACTTACACGGTTCAATGGAAGTGCACAGTTTGCTGTTCTTTTTAAATAAATTAGAAACATTCTTGAGTTTCCCCAGGACCTATAGCTATCAGTATTGACCACAGAGAATACATACATAGATTACTATGCACACAACCTTATACGCTGGAATATTTTAACTAATGTATACAGATAAACAGAATAGAATTAGAATAGATGGAAGTGATTCTGAGCAGATCCACAGAGTAGAATTGCATACTATAGTAACAGTGCATACCTATACATTTCTATTCAAAAGCAAGCCCAACTAAATTCAATGGGGCTTACTCACAGTAAAATGGGAATATTTCTTTATTTTATTTATTTTGTTACATTTGTATACCAACCCATAGCCGAAGCTCTCTGGTCAGTTTACATAAGATTAAAACAATTAAAATTATATACAAAAATTAAAACACAACAGAAAGCTTCTGCGTTGGCACGCATAGCATTGTACTTAACAGTGTTGCTCTCCATTAAGTAAAAAATATTTCCAGATCAGATGAGGGTCTAGTACTGGAAATATTTGAGCCCTGATATTAATTTTCATTCAGTCCCCTTTTTGCACAAGTAGCACTTGATCCTGGTTTTACTGAACTGGTCTAGATGTCTGAATTTGGGTCATCCCTAGTTTTTTTTAATACACAAAACAGAACAGGCCCTCGAGATGCACAAAAGTACCATCACCATCCTAGATATGCAATAACTTATATTTAAGTGCATAAAACAGAGGCTTTAGAGACTAGGCATATATTGTTAAAGATGTTGAACTGAAAGTAGTGTCTAATGCATAGCATCTTCTCTCCTTGTCTATTTTTATCCCAGCAGGGGAAACAGTCCCAAGTATTCATTTTAACTAGTTCGAATAAACCAACAGCACTAAAAAACAAGGTTGCAACTTTTAAAAAGAGAATAAATGTATAAAAGAAAGAAAAACCAAGTAAGGAAGCAAATTGGTATCTATAAAATATTGATAAATTCTGTCTATTTTTAAAAATATATATTACATGTATATCCTGCTTTTCCTAAAAAGCTGAAGGTGGCTAACAACAACAAATATATAAATACAATGAATTGCAAATATAATAAAAACAGTAGCTTCAATCCAGTTTTAATTCCAGTTGGGGAAGCATTCCTGTGCAGAGCTCTGGTCGGAACTCCCAATGGTGGAAAGTGAGATGAAGAGAGGGTAATTTTCTCTGATAAGCTCCCAGTGCCACCTCCTCCACTGTGCCAGTGAGTTCCCCACCCCCTGGAGATTTTGGGGGGACAGTGGAGAAGGGAGGAATCAGTGAAGACTGCCTCCCCCTCTCCAGGGCCATGCAGAGCTGGCAATATTCTCAGGCCAGATGGGAAGTGTGTGTCCCCCCATTTCAATCTGCTCATTAAGTATTTTTTAATATTTTTTTAATGCCCACTAACATGTCCGTTCTACATAACATCTTCATATTAAACCTGTTCTACAACACCTCAATGTTGAATCAGAAATTAACACTTATTTTTAGTTGCTGTACAAATAGAAGCAACAACAATAGAACAGTCCTTCATCATTATCAAACATTATCATCATCATGACCCTCACGGTATCATTATCATTAATAATTATCATCATCATTACCTCACCCTTCACTCCAGAGATTATATGCCATGGAGAAGTTTGAGGAAAGAGTAAGGACAACCATTGCAATTTAGGCACATATATCTCTGCCCCGCATGCGGCATGGCTCTCTGGAGCTTGTAGTTTGACCGTGGTATTTACGACGGACGGCTTCTGCGCTGTTTCTGCAAGGCTGGCTCCTCGCTTCTCGATGGGCCACTTACGCTACGGAAGCAATAGCGTGAACTAAGGGGGACCTCTTCGTCAGAGTGCCCCTCAAAATCATGGGCCCCGGGCCAACTGGGGGGCCCTCTGCACAGCCCTGCCCCTCCCCATCACCCAGCAGAAAACTTCTACATCATAGAGCACTGACCTGTTATGGACAGAAGTGTCCTTGAGATTAAGGACACAATCCTATTAGACCCACTCTTCATACTCAACGCCTACAAACATAGAGGCTTGCAAGTATCCAAAAAAGAGCAGGAGGCGCACTGTGCCTCCCACTTTCCAACTTTGCTGCTAGATCAGTGTTTTTGCCCTGTCTAGCGGAGGTGCTGGGGATGGGGAGGGAAAGGAGCATGGGAAGGACTGGGAATACACTGTAAACCATCCTCTCCTTTCCCTGCCCACTGGCATGCCCAATTTCCCCTCCTGTCCGAGTTCGTGTTTACAAACTCAGAGGCAGCCTATGCGCTTCTCTCAGTGCAGGGTGCAAGGGAGAGGGCGGGAACTGACCCTGAAGTCTGTGCACTGATTCTGGCCTCAGATCCAGGAATCTGAAGTATCCTATAGCCTCCTGGATGTTGTCTAGCAGCCATAGGATTGCTCGCCCCATGCCTTTCCTAAAATTTGACGCAAGGAATTGTTTAAATTGTTGTTTTAAATCTCTGCATTGCAGCAAGGTTTTACTTTTTTACTGTAATTTTGATTTTTTGATATTGTATTTTATGTTGTATTTTGTGGTTTAAATTGCTGTGCACCGCCAGGACAGCTTCTGCTATTGGGCAGTATAGAAATGTAGTGAATAAATAAATGGTCCATCGAATGTGAGAAATGCCAATGGATGAATTTCACTGGATTGCAGTTATCACACATACTGGTCTACACATGGCTCCATCGTGCTTTCTTCCCCTTCCTCACCCCTCTACGGAAGCCATGCCTGTATAGGAAATGCGTAATGTATTTCAAGGGGCATTCAGTGAAGCTGAAAGGACACTGGTGGGTAAGGCGATAGAGCTACATTTCAGCAGAGACCGTCAGGGGGCGCTGCGAGTCCAGAATTGGTGAGAGAAACCAAGCAGAACCGGGAGGGGGGCAGGAAACGCGATGCGAAGCGCTGCAAGCGACGCCTCGGCTTGCTTCTTATTCCGTCTCCGTTGCCACAACGCAACCTAGAGGCCCTGCACAAAGCCTTGCCTGAACCTCGTCACCCTGCTCCCTCGAATCTAGTTGTTTAAGAACCCACCTCCGCATGTCGCACAAGCATTTCCAAGAGAGACAGGAAAAAGCACGCAAATAATCACCACAGACATTTGCCATTACAGCCTCACCCTTCCTCAGCTTTTCCGCGCGAACAGCCTCAACAGTCACTACTACAAGGAGCCGAACTGGAATGGGAAGGAGGAAAGAAAACAAGGCCAGACACGGTTTTCATATGCTGCGACCTGCTTGCGGAGGAAGTTTCTTCAGAGTGGAGAGCCAATGTATTTCTCCTAACAAAGTGGGACAAGAGAACAGGAAAATAACTTTTCAGAGAGTGGGGCGGTCACTAAAACACCCGGAGGAGGCCCACAGAAATGCTGGCGGGCACATATGGTCGCCGCTAACACCCGCCTGTCTCTGTGTCGCGGCTGACATTGGCAAAGGCGGTGGCCGTAAAGTTATGCCCTTTTCCTCACCTTTCAGAGGTACCCTGAACAGGCTGCTGCCGCTTCCACAACTGTTGTAGAAACTTCCATTCGTTTTGCTAGGCGCGCAAGGTGCCTTTGGTTTGTTTGTGTGCTTTTCTCCCCTTCAAGGTCGAAAAAGTTGTGGGAAGACTGGTTTGTTTTTTAGTCAAAGTGAGAACGAAACGATTGGGCTGACGGGGGTAGGAGTGAATAAAAGAAAATGGGTTCTGTCGAGAGAGGCAGGCGGGTAATTCAAAAGAAAATAACGAGTCGACAATTGTGTTAGAAAATAACCATACAGGAGTTCATTTCTTCTTTCCTATACCCGGGCGCCATTGGTAAACTTACACTTTTCTACTCCCTTCCCCGTCTCCTTTCTGGTATATAGAAACAAACTACAGAACAGGCCCTAAGCTCTACCTCGCAACTTCATCCTTAAACACTACCTGTATCTATCTTGCTCCTCTCCCCACCTCAATAAAAACTTGTGAATAGGGTAGGGTGGCTATATGGAAAGGAGGACAGGGCTCCTGTATCTTTAACAGTTCTATAGAAAAGGAAATTTCAGCAAATGATACTAGAGTGACCAGATACAAAAGGAGGCAGGGCTCCTGCAGCTTTAACTGTTGTGATGAGGAGGATATTTCATCAGGTGCTGCATGCATACAAATGACACCTGCTATACAACTGTTAAAGATACATGAGCTCTGTCCTCCTTTCCATATGGTCACCCTAGGAAGAATGAAGGCTCGAACTACACCGTTAAACACATATTTGAGAAAGGTGCTTAACACCGTAAGCTCTTTTTTGAAGGAAAAGCAGATGATTTGGTAAGGAGGCATTCAAACAATAAACAGTCAATAGTAATTGTCTCTCTTCCGCTGCCCTTTCAAGAGAGGCTGGACTAGAACAGGAGGAGGGAAGCCCTCCTGGTAATTTCAGAAGCAGCCACCTCATCATCTCACTCACCTGCATTCTCCCTCAGAATAGAATGGGGGAGGGAATTGGGCACACTTAACCCACTCATTTAGATAACTGAGCAGACAGAGGTAGCACTTGCTTCTCTAAGGTTCAACTAACTTTTGTTCTCTCTCTACTGCACTACCCAGTGAGAAAGGGCCAGTAAGAGGCTGAATGATGAGACCATGGCTGAGTTCGGACGACACTTTAGGCAACGGAGTGGGGAATAGCATACTCCCAGTGCGTTATTTTTGCGGCGACCACCACACGACATGTTGCCCCTCCCCCGTCGCGCGGCTGAAAGTCCTGGCATTCGTCTGGGCTGCTGTGTCTCCTCCCTCCAGCCGTATCCCATCATTCACCACAAGTTCTGCTGGCTGTATTGGAGCAGCCGGGTTTGTTTGGCTGCTCCGGCCAGCGAACTCTAGGACCAAGTGGAATAATACACAGAGAGAGGGGGGTTCCCTCCACTCAACACTTTAAACAACAGATTTTGAGATAAACAACATGCAAGCCGGTTGTTTTTCTCCATTGTTTAATTGCCCAAAATAGCATACCATCAGTTGTGTGTGCATTGTGTGTTGCCCTCCACATGACACAATAAGTAACACAACTGACGGTTGCCTCTTCCCCCCTCTGTTGATTATCATGTGGTCCGAACTGAGCCCATGACTTTCTTTGTATCCTTCCCTCTGAATGGCCCCACTAAGTCCAATTCTTCCTGCTGCATTGCCCAAAGAGAGAGGATGAGCAAGCAGAGCATTGCAGAGGGAAGGTGAGCAATTGGAGAAAGTCACTTGCCCAATCCTTGCTGTCAGGTGAAACAAAGACTGATCCACTCCCTATGAGTAGCACAGCAGGAAAGATTTGGTTAACTGGTTAGAATCCCCACCACTGTGCTGCTTAGGGGGAGAATTTGGGTGGACAAATGCAGTGGCTGTAATGCAGTGGCTGTATTCTGCACCAGAGAGAGGTGGTGATACATTGGCAGAGGCAGCTGTCCAGGTGCCTTTAGGGCAACAGCACCATGGGCAGGACCTACCCTGCAAAGGAGAGGAGGCAGAAGGAGCTGCTGCTGCCGCCACTTTCACTTGCTTGCACATTTTCCTGCCTCCTCCAAAGGAGAAGGCACCCTATCTGTATGGGGGCGAGGGGTTTGAGGCACTACCTGGTTGGGGGTGGTCCCCTTTACTCTTTTCTAGCATTTGTTGCAGGGCAGGGGAAAGGGGAAATCTACTGTTTGATTGCCACCCTTTTTCAAACACACCGAACAGCCACCGTTTGGTGGCTCCCTCCCTCGGGAAGGATAAGACCGACTAAGAAGAGTGGCACGGCGACGCACCTTCTCTGTGAGCCGCGAGGTGGGACTATGAAAAGTGGGAAAGGCAGGAGCCTGGGAAACTGTTGAATTGCTGCCCTTGGCTTGTTGCATAGCGAATGCCCGTTGCTTCCCGCCCCCGGCATGAGGGAGAAGCAGGGCAAAAAACTCGTAAAAAGAAGGGTTGGGAAATTGTGGCCGGTTTGCGGGTTGGACCTGAGACGGAGGAGGTCTGAAGCCATCGGGTTTTTTGCACAGACTGATGAGAAGGGACAGCAGGCAGCGAGGCTGTTGCACAAGCAGGCGAGTGCCGGGAGAGCAGGTTAAGGTCCTCCCTCCCCACCTTAGCGTGGTGCTACTACATTAAAATGTAGGCGCGCACACAGCACAGTGTACAGTAAACAGCCTTGCTCATGCCAGAGGGGCAAAAGGCAGGTAGGTGGTGAGAGACCGGTTAGGAAAGAAACTCAATCCCAAGCAACGCTATCGGAGGAAACCGGGAGAGCACCCGGAAAGCCTTGAGCGCGAGTGCTTGGCAAAGGGAGTAGTCAGTCGCCTGGCACGGGGAGATCATGGTGAAGATGGGACTGGGCAGGGAGCTCCGGGGGGTTGGACGGCCTCTCAAGTAACCCTTCCTGAGAGACAGAGGCTTCCAGGTTAGACGACTGAAGAGAAGAGGGACAAAGCCGGAGGAGTCGTTTAGCACCGCCTGAGATTTGCTGCTGCTGCTGCATTGGGATTTAACGTTTGTTTCTCCCCGTGAAGGGGGGGGGGGGTGTTTTGCTGACCGCGGGCTTCAGCGTTTCCCTCCCTTGATGTCTCTTGCATCTGGATTTTGTTCCCGGGGGTTTCTTTTTCCGCAAGAGGAGCCGCCGAGGGTTTCAAAAGTTGCAGTGTGGCCCTAATTCTCCCTTCCCCTTCCAGTATGTGCGCCAACATAGTCTACGAGTGGCTGAAGACTCTGAAGCTCACGCAGTACGCCGAGTCATTTGTGGATAATGGCTATGACGACCTGGAGGTGTGCAAACAAATCGGGGACCCAGACCTGGATGCTATCGGGGTCACGATGCCACAGCACCGGCGCCGGGTCCTCGAAGCCGTGCAGAGGCTGAAGGAGGAAGACGAAAGCAACGCCGGGCTGTACTTCACCTTGGAGCCTCAGCCGCCTCAGCGGGGCTCGCCTTCGCCGGAGATCTACACCAGCCACATGGTGGAGCAATACGAGGCCAAGACTTGGAAAGAACATCGCCACCCTCCTCCGGGGAACAGGGGGGTCCCCAGGAAAGTGAGCACCCGCAGCAAGGAGCTGATTACTTACCCCAAACTGAAACTGAAAATCATGATTAGGGATAAACTCATCCGGGATGGGATCAATCTCAGCAAGCCCCCCTACTCCAACAAGGTAAGAAACGCCGGCAATGCTGCTGGGCCTCTTCCCCCCCCCGCCCCCTTTTTCAAATTGACTCTTTCCTTGCTCTAATACCTCATTTGACATAGGACAAGTTTTTCAAAAAGTGAGGGAATTGGACTTTTTCTGCTTCCTCCTTGACTTGAGTTTACTTGCTCTAGAGTTTGTCTAGAGTTTGAGAGTGGGACTTGCTTGCTCTTGTACATGAGGTGCTGATAAATGCATGCAAGTTGAAGAGGAGGAGGAGTTGGCTAAAAGAAAAGATAGGCTAGACCTTTTCTGACATGTGGTGTTTGAAGTTTGACTGCAGAACTTGAGAGGACTCAGAATCGTTCTTTTTATCTTTGGAGGGTTGTTCAGTATCATATATATAGTGTGTCATATCATATTGGTTAAGTGGCTTACTGTTGGAATATTTGTGAAACGAGGTGACAGTATGGTGCCATGTGTTTCTTATTATTTCCATTTCAATCTTGATGGAGGGAAAGAGTCTGGGAAGACACAATGCCTTTTTAAAAAAAAGTCTTGAGAAATTTCTTCTTAGGCCTCCTCCACACGAGACGTTTAATGAGCCTTAGAGACTCATTATAAATTTTACCTCCACACCAGCGGAGCGCAAAACGGGCGTACAGGCGCGTTATTTCCCCGATAATGCGCATTTTCGAATGCGCGTTAAATAGCGACTTTTATTTTTCTCCGGCCGTTAAAGCGCATTATCGCGGTGTGAACAAGCGATTATGCGCGTTAACGTCTTCTAAAGCACTTTTTGGACATGAATTAATGCGCTTCGCCGCCTCTCGCCGCCTCCCGTGCAGAGGGATTAGGCGTAAATGCGCCTCCGCGATAATGCGCATAATCCCGGAACCGGGCGCAAAAGCGCATCCTTGTGGAGGGGGCCTTAATTCCATGACGCTCTGAAAGTGTAAAATACAAACATTTCCAGAGGTATGGGTGACCAAATCAACAAAAATGATCTTACAAGAGAAATCTTAGATTTTCAAAGAGCTTTTGGAAGGTTTCCTCTGAAAATATAGCATGAATTACAAGTAACTGAGGAGTCAAGGAAAAAAGTTGTACAGTATGGATTTTCAGTTGCTCCTCAAATGAAGGGAAACTTGCAGCTTAGTCCTATGCATGTTTATTCAGAGGTAAGTGGCACCAAATTCAGTGGAACTTATTCCTAAGGAAGCATGCATAGGATTTTAGCCAAGTGTGATGGTCCATGTTTTTTCTCTTTTAGTGAGCAAAGGGGTCTATGTTAAATGCCTCAGAGGAGGCATTGGCGCTCTTGATAGTCAATACCTGTTTTATTTTTTTTAAAGGAAATTCCAAGCACAAAGTCTTCCTTTGGACTCAGTAATTGCCTTGAATTCTTAGCCTTTTTGAACATCATGTTTTGGAAGAGGAGCAGACAACAGGATGATGGGCATTTTTGTTTGTTTTTTGATGATCCGAATGGTATTGTGCGGAAACTTAAATCTATTTTCACTGCAAAATTGGTTTATATGGATGACAGGTGAAATTGTTATCTGTAATCTGGTGTCTGTAATGTAATTCAATAATAGTATAAGCTTCTCATAGATATTTCACAGTCATCATAGACAGCACAGTGGATGATGACTGGCCAGCATGCAGCAAAAACAGTTCTAAATGCAAATAGATAAATGCATGCATCTGGAAGTGAAAACACGTAGAAAAAAATCATAGTGTCAACCTATCAAGCAATTTTACACCAAATGGAGGTGTGCTATTGACAATGTTGGGCAGTTCATATTATGAAAGCTGTAGATTAAATGAGAAGGTGTCAAGGAAGAACTATGCTGGTTTCCCAATGTATGTCATAACTGAATACAAAAATAAGATAAAACACACCCACAGCCACACACCTCAACCATGCAAATCTCTATCTAGTAGGAATTGCTTATTGTGTATCAAGTCATTAAAAAGATACAGTGGTTAAGGAACAAAGTATTTGCTTTCATCCCATGACACTAATGTATAGATTGGTTTTGTCAGGGAATAGCTACTGATAAGAATAGCAAACCACAGGCAATGAACTGGAAGGCTAATATGAATTGGCAAAAACAAGTGTGTGAACTCTTGCATCCTCTGCAAATAAATCACCTCCTGAAACAAATTATCTGCTATCTAGTGTAAGGCAGTTTATTTTATTTTTAAATAGGTATGCTTACAACATAAAGCCACAGAACGTAAACTGCTGCTGCAGGTTTATTTTAAAATAAATGCAGCCTTTCTACTGAAACAAAATTTGCTATTGTCTTGGAAAATGTCACTGAAGATATAAAGAACCTGCTTCCTTGATAACATCTTGCTATTTGTTGTGACTGGCAAGTATAAAGATATTTGCAATTTCAAGTTTGTGTCTCGTCCACAAATTTCCTCTTATAGTAATGATAGGCACTGTAATTTATTTGGACACTATCCAGAAAATTAGATAAATATTGCTACTTCGATTGTTTATCATTCCTTACATTTTTCGTATGGAGAATACCGAACTAACATTGTTAGACAAGCCCTACTCCACTTCATTTCTTCAAGATTTTCAATTATACTTACTCTGGTGAATAAAGCAAGGTATACTTAGCTTAAATGTGGCACACAGGGCTATAACAGTTTTAGCATACTGAAC
The DNA here is from genome assembly GCA_029215795.1 of Anniella stebbinsi. Lineage (NCBI taxonomy): Eukaryota > Metazoa > Chordata > Lepidosauria > Squamata > Anniellidae > Anniella > Anniella stebbinsi. The sequence continues at coordinate 197,690,461 of JARDYH010000003.1, forward strand.
ATAAATCAGCTAAATGTGCTTGGTTGTTTCATCAACAGATAGAATATTTTACTTCTCTGGCTTTATTATTTCTAGTAATTGAAAATAATACTTAGTATTTATATGGCACATTTCAAGCATTCAAAGCACTTCACCATGTATCACATCAGTCTTCTCCACCCTGGTACTCTCCAGATGTGTCTGGCTGGGAATGATGGGAGTTGCATCCCAACACATTTGGAGAACACCAGGTTGAGGAAGGATGAATCACATTATCTCAGCAAAACTGTGTCTGAATTCCATTTGAGCACATTTCTGGAGCAGGTGGTGGACAAATCCAGGCAGTCTGGAAGAATACTGATTATTTGGACTTATTCCAGTCTGTGTTCAAACTTGGCATTGGGATAGAAACAGCCATGGTTGACCTGGTGGATGATTTACGTTGGGGAATGGACAAAGAGAGTGACAGCCTCTTAGCTATCCTGGACTTCTCAGCAACTTTTGATACCGTCCAAGCCTACCACAACAATCAGGTGCAAAAGTTGATGTTGGGGGACTTCTGCTCTGCCCCATGGCTTTGGCTGTAGGATACCACAAGGTTCCATTTTGTCCCTCATGCTGTTTAACATCTACCTGAAACTGTTGAAGGAAGGCATCCAGAGGTTTGAGCTGCAAGATCACAAATATGCAGATGGCATACCAGTTTAAATCTGTTTTCCACCTCCTAATATCAGGGAGGCTGTGGAACTCCTCAGTGAGGACAAACAAGCTCACAGTTTGGAGGTGCTTCTAGATTAAGCATTGTGTGTGGATGCACAGGTGGCAGTGGAAGCACAGGAATGCCTTTTACCAATTTTTGTTGATAGGTGAACTGCACTCCTATATAAATAAAGTAAACCTAGCCTCAGTTATTCATACACTAGTTATATCCAGACTGTAATGTGTTCTACACGAGGCTGCCCTTGAACACAACTCAGCTACTTCAGCTGGTACAGAATGTGCCCTCTTAAATCCTTGCTGGGGCTAGATGGTTTGTACCAGTTGCACTGGTTGCCAGTGTGCTTCCCAACCCAAATCCAAAGTACTGGTTTTAACCTTCAAAGCCATAAATGATTTTGGTCCGAGCTATTTGAAGGACCACATAACACCATTATGAACTTGTCCATACATTAAATTTATCTTCAAAACCCCTGCAGCCATTTTTTTCAAATTGAGGGCATTGGAGATAGGGCTTCTCCACTACTCTATGGAATTCCCTCCTTATATGGCTGGCCCTATCTGTTGTTGTTTTTAAGAGGGATTTTTTTTAAAAAAAAAATTGTTTAATCTGGCTTTTAACTGAAAGTTTTCATTGTACACTCTGCATCTTCTTTTGGTAGTTAAGGTTATTTGGTTTTCGTTTGTTTTCGTTTGTATTTTAGTGTAATATTACAGTCTGGAACCCAGGGAGTGAGTCAGGTATAATCTAGCTGTCTCTCTGTATTTTGCACTTTGATATATGAGTTCATAGGGCTGTCTGGTCCCATGACTTAAAAGAAGTGAAAATATAACTTAGTTGTTGGTCTTCCCTCTGAAGAAAGAGGTGGGTAGAAGGCAGATCAAGATCTAGTAGATCTCTAGGTTATTTACAGTAGCTTTGCATGGGTACTGACTCCCAATGGCTACTCTAGTGTTACGCAGAGTGAGGCAGCATTAGACAGAGTGAGGCAGTTGATATCATGAAAAGGCAATAAATGGATATATAGTTATTGTTGTATGTTTACTGTAAAGTAATGGGGCTTGTGGGACTTTCTGCCGCAGATGCCAAAATTGTTTGACTGGCCTTGAATACCTAGACATTTCCTAAAATTAGATATAGACCTTCCCTTTCTCCTTCATTTTGATTCCGTGAGTATGGCTCCATTAGTCTTAGGGATGGCTGTACAATGGGCTCCAAATGTTATCAAACAAGCTGTGTCAGAAGTCTGTTTTAGTAGAGCAACTAGGAGCCAATCTACACTGTACCTTGGAACGTTTTAAATAGTATTTTAAAACATTCCAAATAGATGCATTCTAAAACGTCTTAGGCCACATTAAGGAGTACTCACGTTACAGGAGAAAAATTCTTCAGTCTTCAGAGCAGTGTGAGCGGTCTCACACTATTCTGTCCGTCTCTTTCTGTTTGGTTTTTACAATGAGTTTAGGGTAAAGCATTGTGGGTGCTGTAGTTCAGTCGCCCACTTCCTCCTTAGTTCCCCTTTCATTCCCTAGCTTTCAATGAGTATAGGGCTAAGCATTGTGGGTGCTGTAGTTCACTCACCCACTTGCCCCTCTTTCTTGCCCACCAATCAACAGCTAAGCATTTGAGCACAGGTAAACTAAGCACTGCCCCCACGAATCACAAATGGTAAGGAAGGACACATTATTTTACTTAAAATGATTTATTAAAAGTAAAAACCATTGTATATAGCTGAAGTGAGTTTTAAAAAACTTCGGATATACATCGTTCAAGGGAGTGCGTCATGTGGCCCAAAGAGCTTTCGTAACCCTTATGAAACGTTACAAAGCTAGAGTGTAGATAGGCTCTTAGTTGTGATAATAGGACCAGGTATTTCACGAACAACCTGAACAGGGGCATAGAATGTGCTCAAAAGGTATGCATCTAGGCAATGTTTTGAGCAAGACATGAAGTAAAAGGATTTCCAAAAGTACATTAGTGCAATAAGGATTCTGTTTCAAGGCAGTTCAGATGAACTGGAAAACGATATGTCTTTTCTTAGAAATAGTGTGTTGAATGGGAGAGATCAAAGATTGATATTAAATAAAGGAGATGGTGTGGGCAGTGAACAGTGAACCTTGGTAGCCAACCATCAAGGTAGGGTGAGCACAATTTCATTCTACATCAAAGCATACGATTCTGTATTATATTTTAAAAATAGCAGTAATGGGAATCTGCACAGCTAATGACTAATTATCCAGGCAATGAAGAATTACTAAAATGGCTAACAAATAATTAAAACAGAATGGAACTCAGGGATTTTTAATGTCAGTATAAGTAAGTCAGTATTGCATAACTGTGAGACATGTCAAGAGAAATAAAACAATCTATTTATTTCATATATGGACCATGTAGTATCTAATAGTTTAGTGAAATTTCATTATGGCATCAAATTGAAGTAAATGACCTGACCTGACCTTGAAGAACTTTGTTCAAGTTTTCTTCCATGGAGAATTGTACAGAGAACACACAAAATAAAATTGCTAAAACAGATGCACATATTAAGGAAACCCATCTCAATTTTAGATGGTTTGTTTAGTTGCAGTAAACATAATGGAGATACAAATATTTATTAAAAAGAACTATATTTGGTTACCCAGGAATATGTGACATTGCACTTTCATTCATTCACAGCATTGTCCATAAATGCTGATGACCAAGTAACGTAGAGAGCAAACACTGACAATTGTATTAGACTTTAAGTCATAAAGCTGAAAACACATGCAAATAAACACAAAAGCATGAAACAAATCCAAATCCCTGTCTCTTTAGACTTCTACCAGTATGAAAAAAACTGTCTGCATTTCTAAAGGAGCATACTTTAGCAATCTCCAGCACCACCTTCCATGTTGTTTCCCCAATCTTCTGAAGCAGATTTTAAGCAGGGGGCTACTGGGACAAGAGGAATTGGCAAAAATCACCTCCCCTGCTTCTGTATGTAGGTACGAGTATCTGCTCTGGGCAACTCTGGATCTAACCCAGTATTTTCTAACCAAAATGCTAGCAGAGTTCTGGATAATGAAGTTTGAATATTCCCACTGGATATCTTCTTTAAATAACTCTGTTCCTTCCTCTTCGTTCTTACAATTTATTAAATATACCACTCTGTGCATTCTGTACTACAGTTAAATCAACAATTGGAAAATATAAAGAACATCTAAAGAAAGAAGCTTCTCTTCCCTTGTCATCCCAATACTTCTATGCTATTTATATTGTATTTCCATTGGCATAACTGGGCATAACCAAAGAATGTTAAAATGTGATACATCTACCTTTCTTGAAACATGCAAAACACATGCTTTGTAGAGTTCTTCCATACTAATGAATATCATAATCACAAACAGGGTTATGGGCTTTGCTCATTTCTAAATAGTGCTGTCATGTTCCCTAAAGTGCTTGGTGAGAATGAGAATGGAGAGTAAAGAATGAACTTCAAGTTTGGAATAATCTTTGCTTGGTCAGTTTAAATTAGGCAGCTATTTTTAAAATAACATATCTGGGTCAGTCTTTCTGACTAGGATAATGCAACATCATCCAATGATATACGTGTCTTGACAAACTGTGGGGGATTGTGTACTCTGTAGAGATTCCCATTTATTAAAACATCATGGCAGAACTATGTTTAGTACAGACGTGCTATTTTAAGACATACTTTGCATCAGAATGTGCTGGATGTGTAAAACATTTCCAGATCTGCCATTCTGCCCATACACTAGAATTGTAGTGACACTGTTGGCAAATACTGTAAAACGTTGTCATTGCAATATATTAACTTGGCTCTGTGGGCTATGTTTTATAGTAAAACTTCCATTCTGTACATTGTCTTCTACATATCTGGAATCCAAGATAGTATTGTTGCAGTTACTCACAGATGAGAGAGAAAGAGGGAGAGGGAGGGAACATAATGTACTAAATTAATGAACAGCATATTACTTGCTAGTCTATTTTATGTGTATCACGGCCCTATCTCAGCCTTTAAAACAAACTAGATGATGTGTTAAATGTGCGGATGCATTTAACACAACTTTTAAAGGAAACAATAGCTATGGGGATGGGAGGGCAGATCTGGATCAGGACTGCAGATGGCAGGCAGATGTTCAACTTTCTCCTCACACTGTGGTCCATGCATTTTCCCCTACTGCACCTGAAGCTGCTATTTCTCCCAACAGCAGCTAATTTCCTGGCTCAAACAGCAACTTTGGTGGCAATTTTCACTGGAATTGCAGCATGGGGAGGGGCGGGGAGATGTTTGCTTCCTTCTTGATCCTGATTAAGCTACATTTTGTTTTGTTTTTTATTCCTCTGGGTGTTTTGCTCTTTATTTACAAGAGCATTCTGTCTTGACTCTGATGATAAAATATGATAATTGTATTGGCTAGTTATAATGTAAAATGATATGATAGTTTGAGTTGCCCATATTAGTAATAGTCACAAGTGGTTTCACATAATTGTGTTTTCAACAACAATATATGAACATTGTATAGGCTACAAAAATGTTGCAAATTCCTACTAAAACTCATTGAATTTTGTGCCTTTGGGATTTTCTACATGAGGCTGTTAATCCGCTGCATCTACTTTCGATTTCGTTGCAGAATTGAGGTCAGAGCACCACACAAAGAGTGTTTCCTTTCCTGCTTTTCTGCTACATAACCTCTAGGTGACACTGTGGTATAGCAGAATAGCACAAATACGTGGAAAAAGCATTTTCTTTTGATTTCAGAAAAAATACCACACTCTCCCTACACCCCCCTCAAAAAAAAACCCTCTCCAAAAGTGCTGTCATCAGAAGCGAAACTGGAGTGTTATGACATTTTCTGAAGAACCAGTAAATGACCATGTGTAGGGAATGATGGATGCACAATAAATGCCTTGTGTGGAAAAGCTAATTGATGCAATATCATCACCTTGTGAGTTTTCCTCAACCCTGCTGTCAATTGTAGCAGTTGCTTATACATGCAGGGCCTGACATAATGGATCCTTGCTATGTTGTGGAAGAGGTGAAAGAAAGGAAAACTGAACAAATTTCTCAACTAAAAATATTTAAGGTACAAATCGACTTAATCGAGATACATTGATTTTTATTTTGCTTTTTACATTGATGAGCTCTGCCCAGGTTTTATTCTAACTTGCAGAGTGTTTATCAATATATATTTTTAAAGTGATCAATTAAACTGTGCCCATTTAGCTTTAAATGTTTATGAGACTAACAGGGCAATTTTATGCTCCCTAGAGGGCATGCCAGGAGCTATAGGATTGTCTAGAAAAAACTCCTCTGAGGTTTTAGACAGAGATCTGATCTTTTTTCCGAAATCAGAGCTCCACTCGTGCCTCCTCTCAGCCACTGTTGGAGGTTTCTGCAGTAGCTTCCTCTATGCAGTTGGAACCTTGACATTGTAGAGGGGAAGAAATTGGAATGCCCAGGCCATGCTAGTGAGTGGGGATGGAATGGGTCCAAGGGATTCTAAGTCCTCCCCTCCCCCAACCATGTTCCAAGCCCAGAGGAAAAGTTAAATGGGCTCTGAGGCCAATCTAACAGAAATTCCCTTTTCAGAAAATGGAGAGGCAAAAAAATGCCTCTGTTATTCTTCCTGTTCTACTGGTAGGGTATAGCACAGCTCAAAACCTTCAAGATTAGAGAATTCAGTTGATAGGGATCCTGCCCTTAGGAATGTTTTATAAGTCAAAGAAGTGCATGCATTAGTTTTACAACAAAGTGCTTAAGAAAGCACACACACACAAACAGCATTTTCTAGGCAGGATTAAGGAAAACTTTCAAGAGCAGATAATTTCAAATTATTGTTTTTAACATAGATATAAAACAAAAAGACCTATTTCTCAGGGATTAAAGAAGAAAAGGCAGCAATCGAACTAAACTATTTTCATTCCAGTCTACAGATTATCTAGTAATTCAACTTTTCATGCCACCAGAATGAAGCTGTAAAATTGAATTGGATCTCCTCCATTAAAAAGGCGACCTCTACATAGACAAATTCTGAAGCTCTACAACATCCCTGTAGATAGAGGCAGATAAAGTGTCCTAGTTTCCAAGGTCAAATAGGTGCTCACATCTGAAGCAAAATGTAAAATAAAATCCTCAGGAGACATTTTTTCTTTCATGAGAGCAAATGATCAGAAGGTGAAGCAGCAGCATGAAGAATAATTATACTTGCCAGTTATATCTTTTATGCCATTCTGATTGCTTTCTAGGAAGAGGATTTTTAATAAAGAGAACGAGAGAGAAAGTGTCTGTGAGGGAGAGCTCCTAACGCTTCCAGATGTATCTAAATATAAAAGATGAAGTTCTGACATGAGAGGCTGCAATTTCTTATATTAACAGTATTTTACCTGTTCGTATATAGACTAGGATGAAAGCATTCAATTCCTTTATAAAATTATGATCTCTGAGAGGACTTTCATTTCAAGTCTATTGTTTAGTAATAAGTGGATTTATATGTCATCATGTTATCATGTCTATTTGGGAAATACATTTGGCATATTCCATAAATCAAATTGAAGTGAGAGTAGACTTGAAAGGACAATGGTGTCTCCTGATTTTCGGGGCGTGTGCTTGTTCTTTTATGACTATTGCTGTTTTCTTTATAAGTTATGTGAGAGCTTAAGTTATGTCTATACTGGATTTGTTATGATGAATCCTAATTCTTGTTTAAATGCACAAAGAATTCCTAAAATGTTTAGGAAAACCACTTCTCACTATCATGTTTTCTGAGGGAGTGTATCTATACTACAAATGTATGAGATTGTGGTTGCAAACATTCATCATAGAACTATGGTTACTGGGATTCACTGTGAAGAGGGAATGACAATTCAACTAGTCTGCAGAAATGTAGGTATGATAGATATTATTAGTGAATGTTAACTCCAGTTACCTGTGGTTACTTCTTCTTCTTCTTCTTCTTCTTCTTCTTCTTCTTCTTCTTCTTCTTCTTTCGCCTTTCCCCCCAATAATGGGACTCAAGGCAGCTTTACAAATTAAAACATGTACAGTTAAAACAAATATAGAGAGAGACATACAAAAGTTAAAAGTATAATTAAACATGCTGCAATATTGAGCCTATCCACATTGCCCTTAAAATGACTGATATTCTATTTAAAGACGTGTTTTTTTAAGTCATTTCATTACGTGGTAGGACACACTGAGCAGTACTTCCGTTTCATAGTGACTGCTTCCTCCGTTTTCAAAGTGTTCACTGGTGTATTACAGGGTTAATTCCTTGACTCTTCTTCTTTCGGTTTTGTTTTGCAGGCTGCTTGACCCGCCCACTTCTGTCTCTGTAACTCAAGCAGCCTGCAGAACAAAAACTAAAGAAGAGTCAAGGAATTAACCCTGTAATACACCAGTGAACACTTTGAGGACGGAGGAAGCAGTCACTATGAAATGTAAGTACCGCTCAGTGTTGTGAGCCTATCCACATTGCCCTTAAAACGACTTATATTCTGGTGAAAAACATTTTGTTTTTTTTAGTCGTTTCATTACGTGGTAGGACACACTGAGTAGTACTTACATTTCATAGTGACTGTTTCCTCCGTCCTCAAAGTGTTCACTGGTGTATATTTTCCAAAAAGATGGAGATAAGCTGTCATAACATTTAATGGCACTCTATTGCCAGTGTGCAATGTTCACCTAGCACTATAACTCAAACACTAGATAGCGCTGTTTCATTGAGCATTGCCAAGAAGGGACATTTTCAATTCCAAACTATGTGTTCACTGTCTAAACATACCCATCAAAAACCTGGGAAGACTCTGAAAGAAGAAAGCCCGGTAAGGGTGCAGGATTTTTGCTTGATGTAGAGAAGTTTCTAGAGTCACTTCATGGCATAGGGGATAGGGAAGGAAATGGCAGCTGCCACAAGGGAGATTGGTAGAGAATATTCAGATAAAATTCTAAAGTTACCTTTTTCTTGGGTGGGTGGGATGTGAGAAAAAGAAAAATCTATGGAATTTTTTCAGAATTTTTTGTTTTTTGGCTAAGCACTACTTCCCCCTCCTACATACATACAAGGATACACATGATCACTACCCAGAAGCAAATGCAGTTATCTCAAAGGAGCTGATTGTATAACCACTCCCTAAAAAAGTTAGAATGTTTCAACTTGGAATTGAGTCATTTCATATTGCAAGAACCAAGGATTTTCTGCTCATAAGGGACAAATAATTTTATCCAACATCTTCCCCCCTTTTAATTATCTTTTAATTGTGTGTTAGTGAATTCTGCAGTATTCGATATTTTCAAGCTATGGTTCTATGTTCTAGCATTTGCTTTGGTATTTTTGATTATAGTGATCAAGAGAATGAAAATGTTAAATAATTGAAGAAGTGTGTAAGGTATGAGAATAAACCTCAAGGAAAAATAATAAAACAAATGCCTGGTAGTTATTATCCTGATCACTTACTGCCACTGGGTAACTTTTTCCTCTGGATAGTCTTCTTATCTTAATCTGAGGAAGAAGACTGTCATCCCTGCTTCAGCTTATTAGTTTTCTCTGCCTGAAGCTGGTGACATATTTCTTCATGTGAAATTTAAAGTATCAAAGAGGCACAGTAAATCTGTTCTAGTCTTCATAGAGGCTTACTTATTTTGCACATCTCTGGTTAAAATTGTGGTACAGTATATGAAGTAGGAGCCAGCCAGATTTTGGCTTGGTTCAGACAACATGTTTCTCAACAGTGGTTTTAGAACTCCATGGTGGAGTTTTTATCCCACCATTGAGAAATGTGTTGTCTGGCCGGAAAACTCCACACAATGGTGGAGTTTTCTTTTAGAAAACACTCCATGCAGAATATCCATGCTGTGCAGAGGAGAGTTCCTGCACAACCGCTGTGTTGTATGTTGTGTGGAGGGCTTTGTGGAGTTTTCCATTGTGTTGACTTTTCCCACTGGCAACAGAGTTCCCTGGCAAGAGCAGTGAAAGGAGAGCCGCTGGGATTGTCTTTTTGCAGCAATGGCTGATGGGATACCATCGGGAGGACTGGGGGAGGAGAGAGGACAGAGGACCTGTCAGTCAAATGTCATGATGGATTTTACTCAACTCCACGGCAGCCCACAGTCACACAATGGTGGAGTTAGAACACATTGTGTGGGGAGTACCCCCTAAAAACGCAACCATTGAGTTGAAGTTTTCACACTGCGTTGACTAACGTGTTGTCTGAACTGAGCCTTTGTCTAAGTGAAGATCTTCAGCGCAGGCAGGGATAATTGGTTCTGGGATGGATTTGGCTTCTCAGCTCATTGAATCAAAGTGCAACCAAAGTCCATTTATAAAGAGCTGGGTTTTCAAGTTAGAACACCTGCCTGCTGGACCACCACAGATTAATTAATGCCAGTCTAATACGTAAGCCCACAAAAGCTGCTAGGCTGCAAAAATGTTTATTAGCCCACTGGGGGCTGAGAGAGGAGAAAGAAAGAGCTCTCTTCTACTTGCAGCAACCCATTGCAATTTATTTATCTGAAGTATTTTTATGTTGCTTCTCAGCTAAAAAGGCTCCCAGAATGGCTTACATATAATCAATTAAACAGGATAGTCCCTGCCTGCAGGCTTACAGTCCAAAATGACACAACGCACAAGGAAAAAGGAAGAGAGAGGAAAGGAGGAATTTAATTCTTGTTTAGATGGGGAGGAGGGGACTTCCTTCTCCTGGCAGCCTACTAGGTTTCTATTCTGGGCACAGAGAAGAAATCTAATACTCCATCTCTTTTCTGCCAGCCTGGTTACTTTTCTGCATGGAATTCTTTGCACTGACTGTCTGGGTTTGCACAACACGCTAATGCACCTTCAGTGGTTGAGTGTGGGTTAATGTTGAACCACGAGTTGTATGAACTGTGGGTTAGTTGTTCTCTGAACTGCAGGGTGGCTTGTAAACCATGCAGTGTAGCCTATTTTTCTTGAACAAGCCATCTAGGGAACCCATTGTTTGTGGTTGGGTTGCTCAGAGTGGTCAACAAGCCACACAGTGTAGTTAACAAGCAACCCTCCAGTCCCAGGTTCTCAGGTACAATCCCCAATGATTCCAATTAGGACTCGAAAAATTATTGCCTGAAATCCTGAAGAGCTGCTGCCAATAAGTATCGGTTTAGGTAGACCAATATTCTGACTAGGGCTGTGCACAGATCCAGATCTAGATCCCGAATCTGGAGTGGATCGGGCTGATCTGAATCTTCCAGATCTGAACCAGATCAGATCGGGCCCAGATTGGGCTGGATTGGATCCAGGATCTGGATCTGGTCTGGATCCATGCACAGCACTCCCTCCCGCTCTTCCCTCCCTCCCTGCTTACCTGCTGCCTCCTCCGTGTCGTCCTGCCGTCGTCGTTTCTCCTTGCTGTGTGCCGCCACATTTCCCGCTCGCGTCGGGTGATGACGTCACCTGCCATGAGCAGGAAATGTGGCGCACTGGTTGTGGCGGGTGATGTCATCACCCGTCGGAAGCAGGAACTGCGGCAGCACACAGCGCGGAGAAAGGACGACTGCAGGACGACGCGGAGGAGGCAGCAGGCAGCAGGTTAGCAGGAAGAATGGGGGAGGGAGGGTGAGAGTGGGAGGGAGTGCTGTGCATAGATCCCAATCTAGACCTGACAGATCGGGATCCGGATTGGATCAGATCGGGGGGCTCCGTGCACAGCCCTAGTTCTGACTCAGTATAAGGCAGCATCCTATGTTCTCATGTCCCTTCACTGCTTTGGTGGCCTCAGAAAATACAAGATGAAGCCTAGCATATCTCAGAAGATCTTTGCACTGCACCATCACTGCCTTGGGTTATTTCCAAGTGAGACCTGATAATATCTGCCATTATTGATCATTGTCAAGAGACATAAGAACATTTTCTTAATATTTTGCCATCTCTCCTACCCTTCCTTTCCCTTTATTTCTGATTTTTCTCCTTTGATATGTATCTCAAAGTACCATTACTATTGCTTTTAAATCAATCAGTCAATAATAATAATAAACAAAACTAAAATATAATATCGTACACAAAAACAACCGATAACCATTTCAGTTAACTAAGTAGCAGTAAACAAGGCCAAATGTCAGAAGAAGAAACAAACAGAAAAGAACAACCAGAAAAGAGAATCCATTTAAACTTGGGGAGGGGAACACACTTTGCTTTAGGGATGTGCAGCCCCCCCCAAACCGGATCTGGATCTGGGCGATCCAGATTGGGCCAATCCACTCCAGCCCAATCTTGACCTCCCCCAATCCGGTTTGGAATAGAATCTGGAACCAAATTCAGGTCTCCGGATCAAGATCCAGAGGCCCTCCTTTTCCCCATAGACTTGAAAGTCTATGGGGAAAAGGACTCACGGCCCTCTCCCCCCTCCCCCTCCACTGTCCACGCTGCCATCCACTGCTGGGGGAGGGGGAGAGGGAGGGTCCCCTCACTCACCTGCCACGGTCCGCGCTGCCTACTGCCACTGTCCTGCTGCTGTCTGCTGTCTGTAGACTTCATGGCCTGGTTTCCCAGTAAAGCGCTGACGCGCCGGGTGACATCATCACCTGGCACGCCGGCGCTTTATTGGGAAACCAGGCTGCGAAGCCTGCTTCTCAGTACAGCAGATGGCAGCGGACAGCGACGGGTGAGTGGGGAGAGGAAGGAGAGTGGGGGGAGGGCGGTGAGTCCAATAGACTCACTGCCAGCCTTCAAGGTCCCTGGATGTTGGCTGCACAGCCAGCACCCAGGGACCTGGAAGGCCAATGGGCCCGGATCTCCGGATCGATCAGAATCAATCTGGAATGGGCCTGATCCAGTCTGGAATGATCTGGACCTCCCCCGATCCGGTTCAGAACCAGAACTGGGAGGTCCAGATAGGCCCTATCCACTCTGGATTCAGGATCCAGGTCTGTGCACAGCCCTACTTTGTTTCATCTCAAAAAGTAAATGGAAAGGAACAAACTCCCTCCTCCAGTGTGAAAAGCTGTGTAATAATAAATCTTAAATAGCAAGCTAAGTACAACATTTACTTGTATTTATCAGTAAAAAATGTTGACTATTGTTTGAATATCATCTCTGATTCAAATACATTTTCATTTTCATTCTACCTTTCCTCCAACCCCAACCTCCCCCCCCCCCCGGATGGTGTACGTGCCCCTCTCCTCTTATTCGCATAACGATCCTGTTCATTTGGCTACTTTAAGAGATGGTGACTGGCCAAAGTGCAATCAGTGAGCTTCGAAGCAGAGCAGGGATCTAAATCTACTTCTTCCTGCTCTATATGCTAGACTATACAGGTGGTAACAGGGACGAGTAATAGCTCTTCTACCCATCCTGGCTAAAAAAAAAACCAACCCTATACTTTTTGCACCAAAATGAGCTTTCTATGTGCTTTTGTTCATGAGTTGTTGCATATCCCAATTCATGTGTCAGCCATCTTGGAACATGGCAGCTACAGAATTCATGCATTAAAATGGGCATGTCTGCCTAAATTAAATGTGTTCCTTTATGGATCTAAAATACATACAAACTTCAAGATTCTCTTCACATCTGTTTTTTTTTTTAATGGCAGGTCCTGGACTACAAACACAGTTTTAGAACCTCAGTGCCCCTGTTTAAAAGCCCCCTGCCCCAGGTGAACTATATTCCAACTTTTATAAGTGAACTTTAAAAAAGCCTTCTATAAGAAACTGCCTGCAAGATTGCACTCAAGAGTCATAGCTCCTCTTCTAGCCTCTGGTGGAGCAAAATGTGTGAAGTAAATTTTATTGTGGCAAGCTCTGCCTAGGATATTAAACCTCAAACAGAAACATCTCTGTAATTTTGCATTAATTTTCTCTTCCTAAACTTACTCAAAGGTAAGTTGCACTACTTTCAGCTACTAAGTATGTTAAAGATTTGCTGTCTTAATTAAAGAACTAATTGAAGAGTCTGTTTTTTCAATGTAGTTCTCTGCTGCCAAAATGTAAGTATTCGTTCTATTTAGCTAGCAATATTGAGGAAACCATCCAGATCTACCCTGCAGAAGTAGGTCTTCTGCAGGTGAAAAGTCTGTTTTTAATAGCTGTATGACAGAAATCAGAGATGGTTTTCCCATTATGGGGATACAGGGATGGAATATTTCATTTATTGAATTAGTGCCTGTTATGTAACTGTTAGGTGCAGGAGCCCTGCCCTCCCCAAAAAATATGATTGCAATTGTACATATTAGCATATATTTGAAGTGCATAGAGAAATAGTTCAGTTAAATAATCCATATAACTCAAGTAACTAAACCAGTCAACACATCTCAGGGCATACGAAAGGAAGATAAGGGAACAGTGGATACATGATAAAGGTATGCTGAATTTTCACAGATTATCATATTTGAGGTAAAAGGATAACTTGAAGAGAGGAGTGGTGGGAAAAGTTCCATGAAAGTTTAATGCTGCCCCCACCCCCCGTTTTCAGCTCAGTCCTAACAAAATATCATATTCAGAGAGAGAGAGAAGAGGCAGCATTGAGGTGAAGAGAAAACAGAAAGAGCAATGAAAGTTTCACCCCCATAGAAAGAATGGGGAGGAAGGGTGGAGAATCACATAGAAGATCAACTTTCTACAATTGAATATTTCTATAATTAATTATCCCAACTTTCCATGGTGGTCCCTCTGTTTAGGACAGGATGTACCAACAGATTTATGAGAAGGGCTGCAACACTTTATATCTCCTTCTTGAATCAAGACAGTGACTGGGTTCACACAATATGCTAACGGATAAGGTTTTATTTTCCAGAACAAGCAATATTGGTTTAGAATGTTTTCTGTGGGATATTCCCCAGTGGGTTATTTCCCTCAAATAAGGCACCCTGAAATCCATGGTCTGCAATAAGGATTATTTTACCTATGGTAGGTTAGCATGTCTGTCGTCCCAGCACGGGTTTCGGAGATCGCCTGTTGAGCTGCTCGGCAAGATTGGCCAAAAATGCTGCTGCCGCTCTGTTCCTTTCAAGCAATCTCTATTCCCACTGCAAAGGAAGCTGGGATACCTGCCTAGCTGGTTGGAGGACTATAGGAGGAGGGGTAAGGGTGTGTGAAATAAACTACTTTGCGTAGCTTGTTTGCCTGATCGTCTGATGGGAGCACAGTAGGTTGTTTGCATAGCCACCATGGGTTAGCATGATGTGTGAACCCAGCCATCTATGTAGTTAACACATAATGCTAACCCATGGTTTATTTAACCTGTGGTTAACTCATGGCTTGTTACCCTACTGAGGGTTTGTCTGGCAGACAATCAAACAAACCATGGTTTGTTTTCTCAATCCCTGTTTGTTTGTTTCCCTCCTCCTTTAACCACTTCCTCCCATATGCCTTTGCAGTGCTGTAGAACTGGCACCACTCTTGCCCAATGCTTCTGTAACCTGGTAGAACAACTCAGAATAACCCATAGTTCTGGACTCACACACAACAACCACCCAAGAGTTTACAACCTAGCAACAAGCCATTGATTTTTTCTTGTTCATGGATAACAAGCCATGGTTTGTTACTATGGCTGGGTTCGCACAACACGATAAACCAGATTGCAACAAGCCATGAGTTGACTAAACCATGGATTAGCATTATGTGCAAAGCAGGTCAATGCCTGGAATTTAAACAATATATTTGTCGTGACTCTAGCTAACTCTCCAAAGTTCTGCTCACGACTTTAGGCACACTGACACACAACAATAACAGTGGGATTTCTTTTATTGTAATCACATGGAATTCAAAGCATACGGTTTCATTTCTGCAAGCACACACTTGAAGCTGAAGACGGACCAGACAGCTTTCAGGTAGAACAGCTTAATGCGAACAGCACACACTCAGGGAATGACATTTAGAGTTATTCCCAGTCCGCAGAGATCAGGAGCGGCCACGCTGCGTTGAATCCTCTGGAAACAAAGGGAGACTCTAGGATTAGGCCTCCTGACAGTAGAACATCGGTCAACTGGCAACTAAATCCTCACTCAGCCTGTCAGGGAACGCTGAGCTGACCAAGGAAGCCAGAAGCCAGGGAATGAACTTTTGTGACCTAGGGGCCTTTCCCAAATCTCGTAGCTTTAGCACTGAGGAAAGGTCCTCTCGCAGGTCTCACACACACACGAATTTCAGAACAGCAACGATCAGCCTCTATCTTCTCTGTGCCCGTAACTTTGGCTCCATGCAGAGAAACACCAGGCTATAGAACACAAATCCAGAACAGTAATCTCAAGTCCAAATCTATGAAAAGCCACAGTGCACTTTTCACGGCAGAGTTCTTTAGAAGTAACAAGTCCACACAGCAACAGAATATATACAGAGTGCATCACACAATTCTAAATCAGATAGTAACTCACAGCAGCAGCAGAGCAGCAAGAGGATAGACGAGATAATTCCTAGCAAAGGAATTTCTCTCAGGACGTAGGCAGATATAGTGTGGAGGCTGGGCAATTCTAAGCTACTTTGACAGACAGGGCTTCAGGCCTGTAATCTAAACTCTTGTGCCAACAGGGCGGCACGGTTCAACCTCTTCTTGATGACGCCACAGTGTGAGCAAGAGAGCCCCCACCTTTCTAAACAACATTTATTCTCACAGAAACTCAAGGCCTAAGCTGACAGTTTGAGATAAGCACAGAATAGAGACAGTTTCTTCTCAAAACAAATTGCCAAGTCTTCAGTCTACAATTCAAGATAAAATTAGTACAATGTGCTTCAGAAAAAAAACTAATAAAACTGAGTGAAATTTGACTTTCACGTTTGCAGCTATCCACCATCTTGTCAAGTTAGTCTGTGTGTTCTCATTAACTATTAAATTATAGTGGTTGCTAAATAAAGTATAGAACTTTTCAAACATTAGGTTCACATTTTAGATTTGTTTTTTCTTAAGTCTTTTTTGAATCACAGCATAAAAGAGGCTTTGGAACATAGATAGGGCCATCTGAATCGGTATAATTTCTGCATTGCTTCTGGTTCAGCAACTCACTCACTCATGTTAAACTTAAGCTTAGAAACAAATCACAAAGGTTATTTATACACTTTTACCTTATCAAAACACCAAAGTGGAATACAGGTTCTGCTGCCACAACCACTTGGCAAGACAAAGTAAATGTTTTCAAAGTCATTTCTGCACAACAGCAATTTCTGTCATCAAAATAACTTTGAATACTAGTAAGGAAATTTATGGATTTCAATTACAGCTTGTACTGCATCATAATTCCAGCTTTATACCCTGTGCAGTGCAGTGTTTTGGATTTTAATGGGTCTTGAGCAGTAACCATAAAAGTGATTCAAAATGCACCCAGTAATTATAGAGATTTGCTGTTGCTTTTGCATTAAAACTGATGATTTACATTCCCAAAAAGTGCAGTCTAAGGTTGTAGTTACAGTACTCTTGATACTGCACTGCTTATTAGTTATGGTCAAGTGATTTAAAGCTTAAGAGGTACACATTAGAAAGCTGTAAAATTATTTATTCTTTAATAGATAATAATAAATTTGAAACAGATGTTATATTAATTACAATCTTGTGCATTAAAGAATACATATGTATCCTTTTGCATTTCCTTGTGTTATTTGAAATTAATTGAAAGTTAAAGCGAAGTGAAAGAATTATAACACCCAGTATGGTATAAATCACACTCTTTTATGAATTGTTTCCACTTCATAAATGTTGCCTGCAATAGTCATTTTCATGACATGTCGATTTTTATGCTCTTGTGGTTATGCTCCCTCCTGCCCCCTAAAAATACCCAAAGATTCTGGATGATTTTTTGCAGCTTGCCTTGCTAATTAATTGTACTTTTAAAAGGCACATTATTTGTTATACGTTGGATTTGCAGTGGAATCTTTTCTTGAGTTACAGTTCGAATTCTGGGCAAGTCAAGATTGCTTCTGAACCTCCTTTAGCAACTGTCCTGGAGCACAATGTGGTACCAGATTTTTTAAAAAAAAAAATGCTGCACTAATATAGTGATTTCCTTGTGCCAATGGAAGACTAGGTATGTACGGATTGTATAAAATCCATTCCATTTGCGTTTCATGGATATTCAGGTGCCTTTCGTTCCATTGTCCACTCTTTCATTCTGTCATCTGTGTCTTGACACAATCAGATTTTTTTTTTAGTTTCTGAATTCCAAAAATGCTCAATTTCCCCCCAAATGCACAAATCTCCCCAAAATCCACCTTTAGCCTGTGAGGGAAATGTGCATTTTTGTCCAGGTTTTAATTTTTTTGGCATATTTTTCTATGACAAGATTTGCACAAAGTTCCTGAAGATTAGAAAAATGGCCTGCAAGTTTGCAGAATCTGCCGGACAGGGGGAAAGCCAGCTCGCTGCAGAATCCACTGGTTGGATTTCTAAAAATCCAAACTCAGTTGGTTCCACTGAGGATTTCTCCGACATCCCTGCAGGAGGCTACTACTGACATAACTATTTCACCAGCAGGACTTCACCCATGCAAGTGGGAAAACTGGACAAAAAAAGAGATCGCCTTCATTCAGTTGATTTCATAAGCAGCATGGTTTAATTTGATTGAAGTGTGTGCACTGTTTTCTGTCTGTTTGGCTAGAATTTTTCCGCAATGTATTTTGCAAAAAATATAGGGAATTAAATGTACTTTAGTATAAAGTTACTGTAGATGTGGCTGAAATTGGTTTGCTATATCCCTTTAGTTCTTCAGGATTCATATCAGCTACTACTACTGCCACGTTTCTGTACTTTATATTTTTACCTTCTTAGTTGTCACGTATTGTCATGCTTAATATATTTTTAAGTAGAAATGTCATAGGAGAGATTTTCCAGTGCCCACACAGAAATTGCAGCAGTATACAATTTTGTTTACACTAATTCTTTAATTATCGTCTGTCAAGTCAACTTAATATATAAGTCTGTAGAGGTTTACTTTTGTTTGTTTTTTTGTCTGCAAGGTTTTTTAAAAAATAGTATACAAACTGGTTGACAGCTCTGTTTAGAAAGATAAATATATACACAAAATTTAGCCACTTTTAGAATATTGTTGGAGGAATATTCTTAATTTATTGTAATACTATTATTATTTTATTTAAAATATATAATCTCTCAACCTTCAATTTAAAATACAACTTGTTGAGTAGTTCAGTGTCTTTCTTTAAATAAGAACATAAGAATAACAAAGCAATGAGAAAAGCATGCTAAACTATTTGCAGCATCCTCAAAGGATGATAAAGGCCAGTCTTCCTAGGCTGTAAGTCTGTATGGCAGTAAGCAATGCAAGAAGAAAATTGGTCTGAGGAAAACTGGTCTAAACTATATTGGAAATTCTTCATAGAAACAATCAACCAATGTATGATTATAGACCATAAAGCCTGATCAGTTGCTGATAGATCTACTGATGAAAAAGTAAAACAGTCTTAAATCCAGAAATGAGGGAGAAATATAACAAGTAATGCCCTGTTGGGACTGTGTGTGTATTTGTGTGTGTGAGACAGAGAGAGACAGCTCGAGAGTGTGTGTGTGTGTGTGTGTGTGTGTGTGTGTGTGTGTGTTAGGTGGTCTTCAAGATTTGAAAGGCAGGATATGAATCCTACAAATAAATCATAATAAGTAAACAGCCATATGCAAATTATCTACTCTAAGATGACTGCCCCAATTTTCTTGAAATTAGTCTCATTCATTACAATGGAACTTACTTATAAATAAATCTGCTTAGGTTTGCTGTATAATTTTTCAACCTCTGCATTTATTATTTCAGATTCATATTGCTTCAGATGTTAGTACTTAAAATAAGCCAGAATGCCCATTTAGGATATGAACACAGACTTTATCAGCCTGGCTCTAGTGAGTAAAAATCCTGTAGAAAAGTTATGAACATCATGCAGGAGCCATACGGGTGGAAGAGTGTTGCTGAATGTTGAGGTAATTTATTACAGTCAATCAAAAATGTTCATTTTGGTTCCTAGAACAGTAGTAAATCACCTGTAGTAAATCACCAGTTGCCAAGGACATTCCATGAATGCGGACAATATAATAAATGAAAAATTGCACCCAAAGTTTTATATATGCTCATATATAGTCTGTTGTATAATTCTGCAAACAGGTTGTTCACAAAACCTGGAGAACACTCTCAAGGACTCCAAAGAATTGGGATATGATAAATTAAAGACTTTTGTATGCAATATATTTATGCCTAGAAAGGTTGTTAGAAGCTGCCAATGTTTCTAACATCTATACTGGTCCAATGACTTTTTTCTTGTTCTCTAAAACTTACAGAGATGAACAACAAACAAAAGTCCCATTCATATGTTATATATGTGAGGACAAGCTCCCTGTGATGTAAATGTAGTGATGCTCCTGGATCTGCTCCTGAGGTCATGCAGCTTCTCCTTCACCCTGCTCCTAGCATCCATGTGCTAGGCAACGTGCATAAGCCCCCCTGGGACCTAGAACCATGTATGAATAGAAATGTATGCATGAATTCCTTCCCCCTGCAGATGCCTTCAATTAGTGCATGTATGTTGTGATCAGGGCTAAGGGAAGTCACACAATATTTGGGGGTGGAGCCAGCATGGCCCCACTGCCCCTTTATTATGTGGAGCCCCCTTTGCATGAAAGGGGCAAAGGAGTTGAAGTCTTTCTATATTTTTAAGTCTTTCTGTATATAACAAAAAGGTTTGTTCACTTACCCCCACAGAGATGTTCAGGTTTAGATAATATTTTACCTGTTGAGAAGCAGACCTTTTCCTTTTTTTCTTATTTTGGAAGGATGTTCTAAGGAAAGGCATTAATTTTTGTTTGACATCTACCTAGGGTGGCCACTTATGTGTTGCCAAAAAGACAAAAAGCACCACCCCAAAAAGGCACCAAGACATATTTGCATCAAATCTACATATGCTAATTTATATGTATTGATACAAATATAGAAATAATTACTATAACTTAAATCAAAATAAAATGCATCTCACCATAGTGCAGAAGACTGTGACCAGGCGATCTGTGTGCTTGCTCAATCTGTTCAGGTGCTAAGTGTTGCTGGGCAGCTTCAGGATCCCTGCTCTCCCTTCTTATGTTGCTTGATCTTTACACTAGACAGCCCTTAAACAGAAGATGCCTACAAATAGAGGACTGTCCTCTGACAGCCCTTTCAATAGGGGACTGCAAAGCAGGACACATGGCTACCTTACTGGAACACCAGAATATTGATTTGACCAACATTCATAGAAATGTTGTGATGAGGAATTTTAGGGTAAAGAAATCTTATTCAATCAGGACATATAATTAAAACTTATCAACATGGTACGCATGGAAGGTAAAATATCTTCCTTTCCCTCTCTCTTTTTTGTTTGGTTTGTTCTTTTCAGCTGTTTGTTCTTTTCAGTGATAGTGGTAGGGAATGTCCACAAAGATTAAAAAAAACATTTTAGGGGGAAATTAAATGAAACTCTACTGAATTTTCCACCCAATTTCAATATTCCAAAAATGCTCAAGCATTCCAAGGCTCCATAGGAAATCACAGTTGTCTCTCATATCAGGACTCTATGACTCCATAGGAAAATGCTATGGACCCAGAAGCCTATAGTTTGTAAAACGTGGAAACCCAAGGACCCCTAATGCAACCCACAATTTTGTTTAAGTTCTCTGCAGAGTTTGACAGGCCTCACAAGCATACATATTCAGTTGTAGTGTCAATGCTGTCTCTGCAACAACCAGTTAGCAGAATGATATTACAAATGAGTGAACAAATGAAAAGAAAAGGAATATGTGGTGAAAAGACAAGAAAGAATATTCCCAACTTCTTTCAAACTCAATGACATGGTTCACACATAACAGTGGTAAATCATTTCAGAGCCATTTTTAAAAATTCAATCCCCATTTGTTATGTGATGTCCGAACCTGAACTCTATTGGTTAATCATGGGTTAAACAACCCATAGTTAATCTATGATTGGGATTGTATATATCAAAATGGTAGTAGAACATGCCTGGCAAACACTGCAGCAAATCATGGCTTAATCTACCCACAATTTGCTCCCTATGTGCGAGCAGCCATAATATCATGCCTGAAGGTTTTGACCCACAAATTAAGATCTTCTCATGAACCAAGGCTTCCTTATATGCAAAAAGCTGCAGAATTGTGTGGGACATGGTGCAAAGGACTGTTATTGGAAGGAGAACTGGAAATTGGGGTGGGCCATCTTGTGTAAGTAGAAATGCCTTATGTTAACACAAAACTATCTTTGTAACTAAGTCATTGTCTCTTTCTGCTTGATAGCATTTTACTTGAAATAGCTATTAAACCGTGCCCTTGTTGACTGGTATTGTTTTCACGTCTGGAAAAATCCGAATTTATTATTTATTTGTTGTTTTGGCCTTTCTTATTGATGAGTCATTCTTTTGAACAGTCTGCATTCATGTGCAGCTGCTCATTTGTGTCCCTTCTTCTTGCTTAGTTTATAATCCTTTCTCCTGCAAAATACAATGATAAAGCTGCTTTGTCTGAGTTCTTGGTCATCATAAGATATGGATTCATTTCTGATAAATACTTACTGCTGCTTTTTCAGCTATTGTAGTACTCAGAACCAATGGCTTCAAGTTAGTGTTTAATGTTCCACCGGTCAGGGTTCAGGGGATTTGAGAAAGTGGCTGTTATGAGTTAATTAGTTTCTTGGCTTTTAAATTCTCTGTAATCATGTTCTTGAAGCAGAAAGATACACAAATTGTCCCAATTACTTTTCTATTTGGCTGGATATTTTTTTAAAGGACATCTAATTTGTTTTTGTTTTTTTCAGGCAAGATGCAAGTGAAATAGAAATAAATGGTGCTATTTACAATGAAAATGTGTTTTTTCTATATTTGAGGTTTTTAATATGGGAAGATTGTTTTAAAATAATTAAAGCTGGAATTATTCTCCCAAAGGCTCCTAGAGTGCTCTTTATTATTTCTATCCCAGGGCTGAAGTTGCTGAACCAATTAGGGGAAGATATTAGAATATTTTGATTGTTTGCCCCTAAAATATGAATGGTGTGGTGCCAGGCTTCTAATATTATTGCAATTATTCTCCATCTGCATCCAAAAATAATTCTCTCTGTGTGTGCTAGAAAATAAGTGCTGAAGTATATTACCAAAATAATAATCTCTCCCTTCCAGTTTGAAGTAATTATAATTAATATGTTCAAATGTGTGCAAATATTACCAAAGGAAATTTACTGCACCTGCACAGAACTGTGTTTCTACTTTTTACAAGTCTTTTTATTGGTCTCGGTCACTCCTGCATTGGTGAGGATGTGGCATGTGCACCTGATTGCTTCCCAAGGTAACCAGCTGTGAGGGAATAATAGGTAGAGACAAAGACCCCAAGATGCACCTGTTATCTTGTCCATCATCAGCAGTCTACTTGTGGACAGACAAGAGAGTAGTGATGGTAGGAAGCATGCAGGCATGAGATTTAATGTTTTAGAAAACAAGATTGGATGCCTGTGGGTCTTTATGCTGCACAATTTTAAGAGTGCTCTGGAGAGCCCTGCCAGCCACCCTCCTGCCATGGCATTTGCCACACTAAGAGAGTGACTGACAAGGCTCACTGGAGCAGCCTCCCATCCTCTGTTTCCCTCATCATGTGCCTTTGCTGCAGGTGCCTGGCTCTTGCAAGAGCTTGCTCGGATGTCATGAGACCCAAATGAGCTCTTGCAAGACCCAACCAGCCGAGCTCTCATGAGAACCCCGCAGCTGGAAGAGCTGATGCGGTGGCAGCAAAGATAAGAATAAGGGAGGGGGTGCGACTGGGGAGAGGGGGAAAGAGTGGCAGTGGGGTGGATGAAAGGGAAGGGGCATGATGTGACAATGGTGCTTGTTTTACTCTGCCTCAGGCAGCGAGAGACCTTGGACCAGGGCTGCCTAGAGAATGGTGTCATGACAACCTTCACATTGTTGACTTGGTTGTATCCTGTATATACAACAGTATGAATATTTGCCCTGGTCCGCTGTTCTCTCTGTTTGTGCTGCTGACTCTTCATCTTTGAGCAAACTGTTGACCTGATAGCTTATCTAGCATTGATTCAGAACCACAGCTCTTTGGGGTTGCAACTCTGTGTTCTTCTGAGGTATGTCCTCGGAGAATCATCCTGTGTTCCCTGCTCAATATTGTTGTGGTAAATTAGAACTACATGTTTCAGTAAGAGTAACTGCAAGGAAAAGGGTAACTGTGCATCAGTTAGTGCTGAGCTGAAGGTTCGTTGACAAGGACTTCCAGCTCAGATTTGTGTGTATTTGGGTGAACGTGATGAGAGGAGGGCTTCTTCAAAATATTCAAGGAAAATTTAACATTAGCAGTAGCAGCAGGACACTGGTCTTTTTCTTCTTTTACTATTTTAGTGTCACCTGTGGTTTCAGCAGAGGTCCTCTGCATGGCCTGGCTGACTCACAGCAGCCACAATTTATCTTTCCCAGAATGCCTGCACATATTATTGTTCCAAAGGTTGGAGGAAATGGCAACTGCCATAAAAAATTGAACACTATCAATGGCAGCTGCCATTTTCCTACAGAATGCCACATACCTATGCTACATAAAGGACATTCTAGGGAAAAATGGTGCCCCCCTTAAGTGTCAACAACTGTTGATCTGTTGATGCTACCACAGATGGTGCTAATGAAATAGTAAGGTCATCAAAAAAGAACAAAGGAAGCATGTCACTGTTTCCCCAACTGGTAAACTCTCCAAACATGTTGAATATTCCCCCAAATCACCCAATTCTTTCTTTGCTCTTTGTGAATTTACGAGCAAATTTCCAGGGGGTTATTTTCATTCAACCCT
The DNA here is from genome assembly GCA_029215795.1 of Anniella stebbinsi. NCBI lineage: Eukaryota > Metazoa > Chordata > Lepidosauria > Squamata > Anniellidae > Anniella > Anniella stebbinsi. The sequence goes on from JARDYH010000003.1 coordinate 197,714,920, forward strand.
AACAATCTCAATACCAGTTCTCTTGTGTCAACTGTACCATCTGAACAGTTGACCTGGGTGAATTTGTATGGATACTTGTAGATCTCTATTATTGTTGAGAATGAAGAAAAAGAGAGGGAGAGAACCTCCCATTCCATCAAAGTTGAAGTGATTTGGAGAACTGAAATTACAATTTTATCCCAAGTGAATATTGTTCATCAGAACATTAGAAGCATGCTGGATCAGGCCAAAGGCCGATCTAGTCCAGCATTCTTTTCACACAGTGACCAACCACGTATAGGAAACCCACAAATGGGTCACGGGCATAATAGCACCCTCTTACTCATGTTCTCTTGCATCTGTTATACAGAGGCATACTGAAATTCCTATTCATATGGAATTTGTCTAGATTAAAGAGATCGATTACAAGATACATATGAGAAAATAATAACCTCTAATGTGTCCTGGGTATTATGGCTCTATTAGCACTGATTGACTGGGATCCTTACTTTATTCTTACTTGTGGGAGCATGTCCTGAACAGAGTTGGTCCTGATAGCAAAAAAGGGGAGAGAGTCAAGTTTCAGTGACTCCTTCTTTCCCCTTTAGCCACTTGTGCCCCTTGAAAATCTGCTCCAGAGGGCTGGAAGATCTTCTGGAACAACGTGTGTATGGGGGTGGGCATGCAGGTGGAGAAGGAAATGGGCAAACATTGTCCCCTTCCATCTTCCTCCTCCTTCTCCACTGGATCTTGGTCCTCTCTGTAAATGGAAAGAGCCCTTCTGGTTGTGGAAGCCTAGTTAGGATCCAAGTCATAAACTGAATATAACTAAATATATTACTCAGTCTGATCCTGCAGTACCTTGAAAGTATATCAAAGTAATTGGACCATCCAATTAATTACACCCTAACAACATATTGTCATCAGCAAGGAATTGTTCAACTGGTATTTCTCCCTTTCTCATAGAGTATTTCTGGTTTTATTAGAATTACCATTTTGTTTTTGCATTGCTTTGAGAGGGATCTACTCTTAAAGATGGGTCTAAAAATTGTGCTAGAAGAGTATATGTTTGTTTCATATGTCTGGGACTAGTTTTCTAAAATTATGTGTCTCTTGTAAAAAAAAAATCTGAAACAAATGTTAAGAGTTGACATGCATTATTCTACATTATACTATATAACACACACACACACACAAACACACACACACACACAGAGCTTCAGCAGTTGAGCAGTATAGAAATATAATACATAAATAAATAATAGCACATGCAACTTTTCATTAAATAGTAGGATTGCAGTACCATATTTACTCTGAAATTCCTTGTTATTCCTGTGGATTTTTCTCTGTACTGTTATGATGTCCACTTAAACTCTTGTAACTAACATCTTTATGTTGCACTGCACACAAACATCCATGAACACCACACAGTGGAAGTAAGTTTCTTATCATGAAGAAGCCGGTCTTAATATGTTTACCTAAGTCTTTATATTTTAGATCCCCCCCTCCCGGTATTTTATTCATCAAGGAAATGTCATGGTGCCCCTTGACATTCCCTAAGGTCTTGACAGATGTGAAGTAAATGTCATACTCCTGCTTGCATCCCATTTTAGTAGGGATCATGATTCCAATAAAAGGTGGCTGTCTGTCTACACCAATGATTCTGGAATAACGAATATACTACCAAACTGAGAAAAGCAGTGCAAGAGTTATTTTCAATATACTACAGTTGAAACCCATTGATTGCTGTTTCAAGATTGTGAAATTGCTTATGGCATCAAGCTTGGCTTTCTAGATCTACTTTTAAAAAAATCTCCAAAGGTATATTTTTAAGTAGTAAAGCTGATTCAGTAGTAAGATCTGCCTGTTTTAAGGAAGCATGCATATATGCACATCACAGACAAACACACAAAGATTATAATAAGAATAAATATAGCGGGATTAGGAATTCCTAATGTTTATATTCTTCTGAAGTAACTGTTTAGGTTAGCAGTCTGTATCACCTAAATGTATTTATCACAAATTCCAGTGATATGAATGGCAATCGCAGATTGCTTTGAAGAACAAAAATTTCTTCCACCCCCTTTCAAATATACCACTAATATTTAAAAGCACAAATGTGTTAGATGTGAGCGATGTGTTACAAAAGGACTCGTACTGTAATACTGGAACACTAAAAAGCTACCCTCAACAGAGCAATTCGGTGAATAGCTGTCAGACCAAACAGTACAAGAACAAATTATGTACATTAGGAGGACAAATAGATAATAAGAGGCACAATCCTCCACGTGCATGCCCCTTTGAAATAATTGAAGCTGTAAAAGGCACTCTTGCTTAGCTTCTGTTCATTTGAATAAAGAGAGTAGGACAACTATCTTGTGTGGATTGTGTCCTTATCTTTTAATATCATTGTCACCATACAGATTTCTTAATATCCTTTTATTGCATGTGTGTGTATGTCTTTCAAAGCATCATGTCAATGCAACACAAATTTAGGAACTTGTAAAAAATGGTGCCAGACAACAGTGAGAGTAATTTTTGAAATCCTTGATGTAAAAACATGCTGATAAATGCTTGCTCTCAGTACCATAAGAACATAAGAAGATCATACTGGATCAGTCCAAAGGACTTCTAGCCTAGCATTATGTTTCCCACATTGGCCAGTCAGATACCTGTGGAAGCCTAGAAGCGGGACGTTGTGTTCCCTAGCAACTGGTGTTCAGAGGCATGCTATTTCTGATCCTGATGGTCTTCCCATGGGTTGGGTTGTCTTTTTTCCCATCCTACCATTCAGTAGGGGTAGAGAAGAATCACTGCCATCTGCACTACACTGGGCCCTGCTATGGCATTGAGCACAGTTCCAGCTGCTGTCATGGTCAGGCCTGCTTCACCTGCACTGGGCCTTACTCCATTGGGGAGGAAATGGTGTGGGAAGCAGCAAAGCATTCCTGGACAAGGTAGCAGATGGAGCACTTCTCCAGCCACTACTTTGGTCAGCTCAGCTTTGCTAAATGCAATCATTGCCCAGCTGGGGAAAGCCCACATGCAGCACAACCAATCCCTGGCCAAAGCTCCATCCAAGGCTGGATAACAGGCATGTGGATATGTTCCTAACATTGGGCTGTGTGGCCACAGCCCGTGACATCACCTTGGAGGGTTAATTGGGTGGGTGTCATTCAGTTCCAAACCCATAATATTTTCCCCACCCATGGTGTAAGCAGACAATAGCTTGGATCCAAACTTGTTCTTGCATGTGTTCATGCAAGTTGCCTCCCAATTTTTGCCATTTTTCCACTCTCACTGCTGTTCCCTCATCACATCCCACACCATTCTTGAGGTCCTCTGATGCCCAGGAATGACCTTTTGGGTGGCACATCAAGGTCCAGTGAGGAAAAGGGTAAGTCCCATTGTTCAAACGGAGTTCCACTTGTGTTTCTTTGGATCCAATCCTATATACACCAAGTCCTAAACATTTATTTGTAAATAGTCATGCTGCTATAAGCAAAGATTATGGCCAAGTTTCTGTATGTAGTTCTGCCTCTTTTGTTTGAGTCTTAGCTATTTTATTATTTCTATGCATCTGTATTTTATACAGCATAGCATTCCATTGCAGTAAGAAATTTGTAATTTAGATTACCCAAATTTTACCCTTTTAAAATTATGTCAATTTATACAAGCCTACTGAGAAGTGTGTCCTATTCAATTCAGTGGGATTTACTTTTAGGTGAAGGTTTATAGAATTGCAGCTGTAGGTAACTACTAGGACATTGAAAATTCAGTATATATAGTTAATGGTCAAGCTGGAATATCTTAGAGGGAAAATTAGATTTGTATCTGGAATTGGAAAGTTTCAGGCAGAAAGAGAGTTAATTTGGGAAGGGAGGGTTTCACTGTTCAGGCTATAAGGTAAGACATGCCAGGAAATGTTATTGGAATTATTGGACATTTTATATCTTTGTATTACTATTTTTCAAGGAAATGTCAAAGATGGATATGGAACTGGTTCCAAAACTAGCCTTCAAGTACTGGGATTGTTTATAGATGGGTGAGTGATTGGCCATTGTGTTTGGAAAAATACAAAGCACTACAGCTGACATAGAGAACAGTGTAGTCCATCCCTGTATTTGGAATGGCATGTACATAACTCTGTATACACACTGAAGGGAATCCCTGTGCAGAAGGGAGAAAGATCCACCTGGTTGTACGTTTGCAGTGAGATGCTCATTAAGGTCGCATTGGACTAGCTGGTTGTGTATTTTGATGTCATTGGAGATGCACATCTTTATCTGGGGCAACTAAGTCTAACCAAAATCATAACATTTCTGATGATATTGATATTATGATTGTACTCAGTATAAAATGGCAATAATCACATGGAATATTTTTGAAGATATGTTTCAAACAAAATGAAGTCACAAATGAGTGTATATTTAAATTGTTCAATATTTACACAAATATACACCCTAAATATTTTTAAAAGTTTAGTTGGTTTTATCCAATGTTTATTAACTTATATAAACAATAAAAGCTTAACAAAAAACAAAGAACAATATAATTTTTCACAACTCAAAAATCATTAGAAAATATAAAAATTATGAAAAGATTGCTCAGTGGTGAGTATTTAGATAAATAATAATAATAATAAATAGTGCAAAAGAGTGACCTAAAACCTGCTCCTTTATGAAAGGTATTGTCCTTATAGTACTATGCATGTTACGATATGTAATAATGGAGACAATGGGTTAAAATCTACATTTTGGTCTATTTTTTACTTGCCAACTAGTCTGCCAAAATGCCATTTCATGGAATGTTAGGAAGGAAGTATACTTTTAAACAAAATGTAAGACTGGAAAAATCTTTAATGCAGTTTATTTATAATCCCCCCCTTTGTTTTTATTGTGACTGTTACAAAAATAATAAAAATAAAATGTGTTGCATTTGCTCAGCCCTATGGATTCTCCAGTATAGGATTCCGCAGGGGTCAGTTTTGTCCCCCATGCTGTTCAACATCTACATGAAACCGTTGAATGCAATCATCCGGAGTTTTGGAGTGTGTTGTCATCAGTACGCTGACAACACGCAGCTCTACATCCTCTTTTCAGCTTCATCAGGTGAGGCTGTGGATGTGCTGAACCAGTGGACTGGATGAGGGATAATAAACTGAAACTCAATCCAGATAAGACTGAGATGCTTATTGGGTGGTTCTTCTGTCTGGATGGAGGGTGTTCAACCTGTTCTGGATGGAGTTGCACTCCCCCTGAAGGAGCAAGTTCATAGCTTGGGGGTTCTCCTAGAACCATCTCTGTCAATTGAGGCTCAGGAGGCCTTGGTGGCACGGAGTTCCTTTTACCAACTTTGGTTGGTGGCCCAGCTTTGCCCCTATCTGGACAGGGATAACCTGGCTTCAGTTGTCTATGCTCCGGTAATCTCCAAGTTAGATTACTGCAATGCACTCTACGTGGGGCTGCCTTTGAAGTCGGTGCAGAAGCTGCAGCTTGTGCAAAATGTGGCAGCCAGATTAATAACAAGGACCAGGAGGTTTGAACATATAAGACCAACTCTGGTCCACTTGCATTGGCTGCCTCTATGTTTGCAAGCCCGATTCAAAGTGCTGGTTTTAACCTATAAAGCCTTATACAGCTTGGTACCACAATACCTGACGGAACGCCTCTCCCAACATGAACCTGCCCGCACATTACACTCAACATCTAAGGTCCTCCTCTGGGTGCCTACTCCGAGGGAAGCTTGGAGGATGGCAACAAGGGAGAGGGCCCTCTCAGTGGTGGTCTCCCAATTATGGAATGATCTCCCTGAAGAAGCCCTCCTGGCGCCAACATTGTTATATTTTCGGCGCCAGGTCAAGACTTTTCTCTTCTCCCAAGCATTTAACAGCATATATTGAGTCTAATTGACCCCTGGTGTATCTTTGTCTGAGAGCTCAATGTTGTTTTAAATGGATATTTTTGTAAGTTGTCTGTTTTTATTGTTTTAAATTTTGTATATCAATTTTAATGTTTAATGATTTAATCTTTTGTAAACCGCCCAGAGAGCTTCGGCTATGGGCAGTATAGAAATGTAAATAATAATAATAATAATAATAATAATAATAATAATAATATGTTTCATTATAATCATTAAACATTTTAGTAGGCATGTCAAATATATGTGGTTTGATTTCTACTGTTACAAATCTCATCTCTTTATTTTAGCAATACTGTAGGGTGACCAGATAAAATCCAGGTCAGGGCTCTTGTAACTTTAACAGTTGTAGAGAAAAGGGAATTTCATCCAGTGTTAAGCGCACATATTTAGATAAGATTCAGCTTAACTTTTGCTAGGCTATCTCTATATTTCTGCATCTATTTATTTATAGAAGAGTATATTGTCAAGAAGCTCAGTTAGGTGCAAGGACCTCTGTGTCAGAAAATAATCTGACACTTTACAAGTTATATATTGATTGCATTATTTGCTGCCAACTTTTGGGCTACTGCTAGCCTGAGTAAATAACCCAGTAAATGACGGGAGAGACCTGGTCTTTGTTGTGTATACAGTCTGATTGGGGTCAATAACCTGATTAGGACCAGTAAGCTTTGAGTTGTGAGGCATGTTTGTCCCTCATCCATTTGGAGAACATGTCAGGTTGCAATCTGGTTTGGCCAGACCCAGTTCATTGATTTTCTCAGCTAGTAGTGGCCTTAAGTTAGCGTAACCTCATCGTATTTGGATTACTGCAGTGTACTGTATGTGGGGCAGCATCTAACTGGAGCCAGATATTAGGAGCATGTTACACCATTACTGTAACAGCTATATTTGCTCCCAGTTGGTCTCTGGACACAATCCAAAGTGTTTGTTCTGACTGTTAAAGTCCTATATATGGTTTGGGACCAGGATACTTGAAGAACCACCTTCTCCAATATGCACCTGCCTGAGTATTAACACCTCAACAGAAGTGTTCTTGTGTGTTGACTGGGAGAAGAGGGCCTTTTGGAAGCAATACTTCTATTAATGTAGCCCAAAATAGCATTTGCTTTTTTTGTAGCCACATCACACTGTTGGCTTATATTCAGCTTGTGGTCTACAACGATTCCAAGATACTTGTCGCTTGTTGTATTGCTGAGCCAAGTATCCCCCATGTTGTAACTGTGCATTTGGTTTCTTTTTCCTAGGTGTAGAACTTGGCATTTATCTCTATTAAATTTCATCCTGTTGCTTTCAGCCCAGCCCTCCAATCTATCAAGATCACTTTGAAGTTTGTTTCTGTCTTCCAGGGTATTAGCAATCCCACCCAATTTTGTGTCATCTGCAAATTTGATAAGCATTCCCTGCACCTCCTCAACCAAATCATTAATAAAATGTTGAAGAGCACTGGGCCCAAGACTGAGCCCTGCGGTACCCCGCTCGTTACCTCCCCCCAGTGTGAAAAGCATAACTGGTTAATACAATATTTGATAAAAAAAAAAATTACATTAATTTCTTCCTTTTATATTTTTCATCAAGTCTGCAATATTAAGCATGCTCACAACCAAAAAAGGACCTTGCTAAATCCAGTGGGATTTATTTTAGGATAGGGCTGCAAATATCTGCTTCCATATCTGGGGTAATGAAGAATTTGGAATTTCACATACATCTATTATTTTATTTTATTGACACGAGCACTATAATCACTGGCAGTATAGCCATTGTCAAGGCTGAGCCATGGGGAGCTATCTAGAGCTGAGCCATGGGGAGCTATCTGGAGCTGAGCCAATAGTTAGAGAAGAGGAACAAAGCCAAGAGTCAGAGCCAAGAAACACACATAATCACACCAGGAAGATGTTTTGTTCAGACAAGATCCTAGCCTAGACAGGCAGCCTTTTTGTTGCTTTTCCTGTCCAGGATGGCTCAATGGGTGAGCTGGCAGAGCCAGTCCAAAGCCTGAGAATACTTCACTGACAGGAAGTTGTTCTAAGCTGCAGATATGCTAGCTCACTACTATATGGAACAGCTGACACTGAACTGAATTTTCCCAGTGCTAGACCTAGTAGAATCATAAAATTGTAGCCTTGGAAGTGGCCATTTAAGCCATCAAGTCCAACCCCTGTTCGGTGCAGGAATTTAGTTTGAATACAATCCATGTATCATAGAGTTGGAAACGCCTGACAACCATTGATTAATGCAGAATGTGAATTGCACGCAAGTTTTGAATTTTATCTACAAACCACAAGCAATGGCTAATAGTCATGTTACGTCCCATGTCTGAGGCACAGTGCCTCTTAATAGCAGTTGTTTCTGTTTTTAGTTTTGTTGGCTGGTCTTTAGAGGTACACTTGATGTTGGCTGATCATCATCTTCAAGAGGAAAAATAGGGAAGGTGGGGGCTTTTTAAAGCCAAGCATTGCCCATGCACTTGGCAGCCCAGCCTGGTTACCACACACTTTGGCAATTGGGCCATAAATTCCCATGAGGCCCAAGCTACATGTTGACATATCAATGGTCCTATTTTTCTTTTTGTCAGTAGAAAGTATTATTTATTCAAGATAGATTTTTAAAAGTTCTTTTTTAAAAAAAATCTGTTCTTTCTTTGTCTAAAAATTGCGTAGTGGCCTCAAGAATAAAATTTAGGATATTAGGGGCTGTGAGTCCAGGAATGGGGGCAGGGATGAAGGAGGAAAGCAATTTTTGCTGATTTCCCCCTTCACCTTGCAACATTTTGTGCCACATTCTATCCTGTGGAGCATATTTTTGGAGGAGCAGAAAGAAGGAAATCCCCCTCCCCTCCTTCCATGAACAGGATGTTCTGTGAGTGGAACAATGTTCATTGGATCTCTAGTCCAACTCTATTTAAATAAGAAAGGAATTAATGCAAGAGGATGTGTGTGAAATTGACAATATAAATATCATACATAGGGTTTTATATTTCTTTTTCTAGAAATAACTGGAAATGGTTTCTCCTATACCAAATTACCTGAGAGTAGTCTGAGTAGACATGTGTAGGATTGTATAGTTAAGCTCCAATCCATAATATGTTTAAACTGAAATACTCCTAGCAAAACCACTGGAACTTTTCCTGAGTAAATGATTTGGGGCTTCAATTTATCACTTCTGCTGAAACTGAATTTAAAATCCAAAATCTACAGTTTGGTAATACCTTTATTAGGACCGAACAAAATTCCATGAAAACTTGGAAGATTTTGAGTTCTCCAGGACCCTTCCAGGTGAGGTGATATAAAAAGCAGGGGATGGGGCAAGCAACAGAAAAGTCCAAAATTTGGCTATGAGAGCTGCTGACACAATGAAAACACATTTTATAGATTTGGGTTAGTCCTAACAAAGTTATAACAGAACTGAGAATTGGGGGGGTTCCTCATGGACAAGCATGGATATATATATATATATGCTATCCTATGGGTTGAGCCCTCAAGTATTCTAAGTGGTTGAATTCAGAGTCTTACAATCATCCTATGCAGAGGAACTGCAAAGGTGATTTTCACCTCCCCATGCTCCTGCCCTGCATTTTTCCCTAGACGAGCATTTTTGCCCATTTAGTTGGGGTGCGTTGGAGGGGGAGAGAAGGAGGCTGTAGAGGCCTTAGGATAACTCCTATCCTTGCCTCTCCAATCTCCTCCCCTCTCCACTCACTGAAACATCCCTTTCTCCGATGATGTTGAGTTCCTGACCTTGGAGAGCAGCTGGCATGCTGCCTGAGAGGGGGAAGGAGGATGAGAGATGTAAGTTCTCCCTCCCAGGTTGATGTGCTGTCTCTGACTTCAGATTGGGGAATCCAAAGTGTCCTATGACCCCTCTGACGCTGTCTAAGGGACATAGGATTGCTTCCTCCATGAATTTAAATGATTCACTTCAGTTTTTAATTAGTATCGTATTTTACTTCGCCTTACACTATAATGTACACTTTATGTTATTAAAGAGATAATTTCCATTTTTATAAAAACCACATATGATTTGTTTTGTGCCAGAGGAGGTGATAAAGAATGTTAATTAAGAATATGAAAATAGTGTTAACTGATTAGTATGGTAATCCCATGATTTGATTGCGGTCAGCAGTCATAAGGGAATAACCCAGCTGCTAATTCCTGCCTGACGCATTTAATAAGGGCAGACATGGTAATGGTTAACACGATTTTCAGATGTGCACATGCTGAGTTTTAAAAGATGGAAATCATTTGATAATTTTTAGAAGTTAATTTACCTGTTTCATTTATGTCTTTGCTAGGATGTTGGCCACTGCTAGCTGGTTGGCCGCTGTGTGAACAGAATGCTGGACTAGATGAACTCTTTATTTGATCCAGAATGCCTATTCTTATGTTCTTATGAATGTCATTAATTAATTTATGAATGGAAAAACACCAGTAGAGGTATGTCAAAGCAAAAAGGGGAAATTATTGTTCTCTTCCTTTTACCTCCTTTCCAGTTCCAAAATAGCACACTGTAGGGTTTTTTTTATAAAGCAATAATAATGTATTAATTGAGCATATAAATACTACTAGCAATCCTTGTTTAGCAGTAAGGCCCACTGAAATTGTGATAGCTTTGGACTATACAACTGGCAACTAGACAATAAATCTTGGCAGGTAAGTCCACTAACAATTTGTAGACTCCATATTATATCCTTTGTATGTACTTGAACCTATTCCTTAGCATATAAGGTTAAAGAATAGGATGGACAGTCTATGCTGGGAATGGACAGGAAGAGTGTCTCTCTGTTGGTTCTGCTGGACCTCTCAGCAGAAGGATACCATCAACCATGGTATCTTTCTGGGGCATTTGTCTGAGATGGGACTGTGAAGCACTGTTATATGGTGGTTCCAATCAATCTCAGACAGATGATTTCAGAAGGTAGTCTTGGGGAACGCCTGTTTGATGCCACGACCTTTCACCAGTGGTGTCCCTCAAGGTTCCTTCTTATCCCCCAGCTATGTAACATATACATGAAACTGCTGGGAAAGTTTATCCAGAGCTCTGGGGTTCAGTGTCACCATTATGCTGATCATACCCAACACTGTTTCTCCTTTCCATCTAAATCCAAGGAAGCTGTTCTATTCTAAACTAGTGTCTGATGTTGGTAATGGACTGGTAAAGGTGGTTTAAAAGGGAAATAACTTTTAAAACATTGTTAATGTAGGTGACAGGCGAGCCACATATTTACTGGTAAATGTCTTCAGTCATATAGCCATACTGCATTGCTAACAATCTGGTCTTTAAACATATTACTTGAAAGTAAGTTCCAATGATGGACAGTTAGGGATACTAAGCTAAGAACTTGTCTAATGACTGTAAGTCTGCCTCCTTTTTAACTAAGCTACAAACAGCCCTTCACAAGAAAGTGTTGGATAGGGCTGAAGGTAAGGTAAGCAGTGGGTATTCTATGACAGTACTTTGTGTCTAGAGGGGTAGGAAGCATACAGTTTTCCAATTAATTAAGCCAGTTAAGCTGTCAATCAGATGGTTATATGCCAACTGTGATGGAAAGGGTACATGCTTTGGTTGTTTTACCAGAGTGATCATATGATTGCAGCCAGCATGCTTTCATAACCTCTGTTAGCAGCACTTGACACACCGGCATGTCTCTTTGATTTTGGGCATTCAGCCCATATTCCTTCTCAAGCAGAGGTAGGGTGGGAGGGAACTAAGATGTGTACTTTCTGATGCAAATTTCAGGTAAAAAGTAATACTATATTTAAAAAAACACCTTTTAACCCAATCCTTATGGGGCAGAGAAGTTCCATATATATATTTTCTGTTAAATTGGTAACAATGTTGAATGTCTGTTGCTTTCCAATTTCTTTACAAGCAACGGTATTTGCTTTTAAATAGCAACAGTAGCTTTTAACTCCTGTGTTATTTTTAAAGTGTATTTTGAATCAGCCAGTTCTTCTTCGTGGTCTCTGTGCATCACACATATGGGCTCTGCGCCTGCGTGGAGCCTGTTTCGGAAACTTCTATAGCTAAGGCAAACGTTTTTGGCGGGAAACCCTCCCCCACTGTCTACTGACTCCATGTTCCCGCCTTTCTCCTCAGTTCTTTTTCGACCGCCTTGCTGAAAGGATGTCTTGTTGGGAACTTCTGTCTTTCTCCTGAGGAGAAAGCTTTAGAGTGCTAAGGTTTTTAGTTATTTTACTTTGTTTTAGTTCATTTTTAGTCTTAATTAATTTATTTATTTATTACATTAGTATACCGCCCCATAGCCGAAGCTCTCTAGGCGGTTTACGTGCGATTAAAACAATTAAAAACAATATACAAAAATTAAAGCAGCAAAAACATACAACGTACACACGTACATTTAAAACAATATAATTTATTGTTATTATATTCTTAGATATTTTATTCTCCAGAGATCTTGGATCGCTTTGAGGGGGATCGCACAGCCATTAAGGCCCCTTTTCAAAATGTGTTAAGTGCGTCAGCAAGCTTCCCCAGCAGACAGACTTTTCTCTGTTTAATTTGTTTTGGGAGAGGCTCAGGTCATCAAAACCTGTCGCTACATTATTATTATTATTATTATTATTTACACATTTATATACCATCCCATAGCCGAAGCTCTCTGGGTGGTTTACAAAATTTAGAACCAACATAAGACAGCTGACATTTAAAACATTTTAAACTGTTAAGCCTGGCTACAAAGTCAGTTAAAACCTCAACTTAAGCTGTTGAAATGCCTGGGAGAAAAGTTTTGACCTGGCGCTGAAAAGATAACCGTGTTGGCGCCAGGTCTATGGATAAAAGTTCTAGAAGCCATGGTTTCTTCCAGACAATTGTTACACTTATGGCACAGGCTCCTCGATCTACTGGAGACATGGCCGCTTCATGCCTCATCCGATCTTCCAACATTTGGAAGCTCCCTAGCTGTATCTACAGCAAGAGAGATATCTAAGAAGGCTGGAGCCTTCTGGGGCTATTTGCATGGAGCGATTCTACGGAGGACAGCCCCTCTGCGTCCTCAGACCCTGACTCTGACCAAGGGTCATTCCGATCTTCCAACATTTGGACGCTCCCCAGGCTGTATCTACAGCAAGAGGGATATCTAAGAAGGCAGGAGCCTTCTGGGGCTGATCGCATGGAGCGATTCTACGGAGGAGAGCCCCTCTGCGTCCTCGGACCCTGACTCTGACCAAGGGTCATTCCGATCTTCCAACATTTGGACGCTCCCCAGGCTGTATCTACAGCAAGAGGGATATCTAAGAAGGCAGGAGCCTTCTGGGGCTGATCGCATGGAGCGATTCTACGGAGGAGAGCCCCTCTGCGTCCTCGGACCCTGACTCTGACCAAGGGTCATTCCGATCTTCCAACATTTGGACGCTCCCCAGGCTGTATCTACAGCAAGAGGGATATCTAAGAAGGCAGGAGCCTTCTGGGGCTGATCGCATGGAGAGATTCTACGGAGGAGAGCCCCTCTGCGTCCTCGGACCCTGACTCTGACCATGGGTCATTCCGATCGTCCAATGTTTGGACGCTCCCTAGCTGTCTCTACAGTGAAAGGGATATCTAAGAAGGCCAGGTTACATAGGACTTCTGGGGACTGATCGCTTGGAGCGATTCTATGGATGAGAGCCCCTCAGTGTCTTCGGACCCCCACCCTAACCATAGGTCGTTCCGATCTTCCAACATCTGGATACTCTCTACCTGTGTTTCTACAGCTAGAGAGAGACCAGGTTCCAACTCCTCTGCAGCTGTTAGCCCCCCCCCCGATACTGAGGGTGGCCCCTTTGGCAGCGATGACGTAACTGGCTCCTTGGGTACCGAGGTCTAAGCTCTCGATACTGGAGCTTCTAACATGCATCTTCGATGTCAAGATGAGACGTCTAGCAGGCAGAATCGACATCACAGGCTGAGACTCAACTGCCTCCTTCGGTACCGAGCACCATGGTACCGAGCTCCTTGGTGCCGAGCTCCTTGGTACCGAGCTCCTTGGTGCTGACTTCCTTGGTACCGAGCTCCATGGTACCAATCTCCTTGGTGCCGATCTCCTTGGTGCCGAGCGCCATGGTACCGAGCTCCTTGGTGCCGAGCTCCTTGGTGCCGAGCTCCTTGGTGCCGAGCTCCTTGGTACCGAGCTCCATGGTGCCGAGCTCCTTGGTGCCGGGCTCCTTGGTACCAAGCTCCTTGGTGCCGACTTCCTTGGTGCCGAGCTCCTTGGTGCCGAGCTCCTTGGTGCCGAGCTCCTTCGTATCGAGCTCCTTGGTGCCGAGCTCCATGGTGCCGAGCTCCATGGTGCCAAGCTCCTTGGTACCGAGCTCCTTGGTACCGAGCTCCTTGGTGTCGAGCTCCTTGGTACCGAGCGCCATGGTACCGAGCGCCATGGTACCAAGCTCCTCGGTGCAGAGCTCTTGGTACCAAAATGAGATGTCTAACATGCAGCTTTGACGTCCAGATGAGATGTCTAGCAGGCAGAATCGACATCAAAGGGTGAGACTCAACTGCCTCTTTTGGTACCAATCTCTTGGTACCAAGAAGAGACGTCTAACATGCAGCTTGAAGTAGACATCTCCCCACCAAGTTAATTAGCACAGCCATTACAGGCTAGCTGCCAAATACAGGGCTGCTCCCTAGAGCTGCTACAATTGGAGTGCTATGATTTCAACAGAGAGAGTTTTTTATGCCTGTAATGTCTAGGGGCATCATTCTCGGGTCCCTGTAAAAAAAAAAAAAAAAAAAAAAGAGGGACAGAACTTAAACTGGGTTGCCTCCCCCGAGAATGCCATACCAGTACAGAGATTGGCATCAATTATAAAAGGGACACCTCTTGCAATGGGTCCGTAACTCCCGTACCAGGCATCGATACCAACCCCTATATTGGTACATACGCCTTTCTCGATACTGAGCAGCTCCATCGGTATCGTGATTGCCACTGGAGGAAGTTTTCTTGCAACTCCCTCTAGCTCTACCAAGATCACTGTCATTGTGACCTGTCCACAGGGCTCAACCATTGCCTCATGATACCGTCGTGAATGCGTCAGTACGTCCACCTAGCTCTTCTCCTTTCCAGACCCACTCTGTGGGGTGTCAAAAAGTTCAGCTTGGAGAAGATGGGTTTAATCATAGAACTAAACCTGATTCCCCTCAATCCTTAGAGAGCTCTCAGTTGGACTCAACATTGTTCTCTTCTGCATCGCCTGTTGATGGGGTAGCTGTACAGAGTGGAGCCTCCTTTGGAAGACCTATATCACTCTCTGATTTAATATTTGGCCCACTCCTCTACAGATCTCTTCAACCTGTTCTGGATTTGAGATGGCTCCATACGTACATCAGAATCACAAATTTCTGATGACACATAAAGCCCTGCCCCAGAATATTTACAAAATGTATGGCACTGCTCCTTCCATTCATTTGCCTTCAAGGGGTAGAAATCTACCCATATTTAGACAACTGGCTTCTGGTAGCTTCCTAAAAGGAAATGCTATTGAAGGCAAGGTGACGACTCAATTTATTGAGCTCTTTGGGCCTCATAGTGAACACAGAATCCAGACTCCCCTGGATCTAACAACCCTACATTGGTGTACTTGCACAGACTATTTGCTACGGGGCATGCGCTTTCCCACTTCCTCCCCCATCTCAAGTCCTCATACAAACACTTTCCTGTTCAACTGGGAATGTCTTTGCAGCCCTCATTTTTCTTCTCATTCCATGAGTACTGTGGTATGATAATATTAATATTGTGTAGTCCACACAGTCTCCATCATAGTCACCCCTTGGTGGCCGAGACAGGTGTGGCTCACTCTACTTCTGAAGATATCAGCCAATGGCGACCAATTGGGTTACCATCAGCTCCGCTGCAGCTCAAAAGATAAAAAAAAAAAAAAAAAAAAGTCGTGGTAAGTACCCGACTTTTAAAACCGGAGCTTCAGGGATTTGCTCCTGGATGGCTTCGGGATGCCAGCTGCATCATATAGATGACCTGCTGCCACTCCGGATACACCCCGACCGGAGGCAAAACTCTCGTCAAGATGTACCCAGACTGTAATTCCTAAATGGGCAATCTTTTGTCTTACAGCGCCTGAGTGGGTAGAAGAAAATAAATCTGGGGAAGCCTGACCCTGACACAACAGGAGAGTGGCTTTTGTCTTGCAAGGAGATCTGCTGGGCAGCTGATGAGGAAGCAGGATGTGCTTGGATGTAATTTAGACTGCGTCCAAACACATAAGAATACAGACAACTGGAGACTGACTGAGGAATCTGTCATTCAGGCTGTGAGCTTACTGATGTTACTTAGTTGGGCATTGCCCCCTTTGGGAAATCCCAGTGGGGACATTGCCCCCCCCGCTACCCCCCTCCCCCCATAGTTTATGCCCCTGCCTATGCTCAGACCCATGGCATGGGGTATCCCAATACCGTAACTACTTTCGACATGAGGTCGATTCCATTTTTTCATGCAGCCTGCAATGAAGTCATATACTGCACAATGGGATTCTTTTCTAAATACATGAATCTTCAGGGCCTCAAGCCCCATTCAGCCTCCTTAACGATGTCCTTACACTTACCCCCTATACACTATAGGGCTAAAATAGTTGTCGATATGCAGGTATTTGACTGCTTTACGTGTTTTTGCACCAACCCCATTGTTAGGGGGTTCCTCTGGGCATTACAAATCTGTCTCCTCTAATTAGGAGTTTCATTCTGGCATGGAGTTTCTCTGTCATGCCACAATCTCTGACATTGAAACCAGTTAAACCAATGGTACCTTCAGATATCACATTATTTTTCTTAGAAAGTTGTTTTCTGATGGCTATATCAACACTACGCAGATCGAGTGAATTAGCTGCCTCAGTATTGATGCACCCTACCTGGGCTTCCACACAGGGCTAGAACTGACAAATTCCATAAGACGCAAGAGTAGCAATGACTCGTGGAGTGGATTGTACATGCTATTAAACTGCCCTACAAGTTGAAGGGCTTGCAGCTTGTTGGTCCAGTAACAGCTAAGTCGATGTGCAGTGCATCGAAGTCTGTATCTTTAGCAGGGGATTGTCGATCCCCTGCTAATATATTTATATGTGGTGTTGTTCCCCGCCTCGATCTAGATGGAGAGGCGGGTTAGAAATGAAATAAATAAATATGTAAGGCAGCTATTTGGTATAAGTCCTTTAACTTCATTACATGCTACCACTTGATTGTTTGTACCAGGACAAACTGGAATTTGGGGCAAGCAATTTCTTTGTCTTGTGAGGGAACATTGATCTACACCTACCCTCCACCAGGAATTTAGCTTGTTAATCGCCCATATGTGTGATGCACAGAGACCACGAAGAAGAAATGCAGGTTGCTTACCTGTAACCATAGTTCTTCGAGTGGTCATCTGTGCATTCACACAACCCACCCACCGTCCCCGCTTTGGTGTCGATGTAAATGTACTGTCGATACCGAGCGGTTTCTCTCCTAGTTATGGGGCCAGCAAGTCGGTCTCTTTGAACTGAGGAGAAAGGCGGGAACATGGAGTCAGTAGACAGTGGGGGAGGGTTTCCCGCCAAAAACGTTTGCCTTAGCTATAGAAGTTTCCGAAACAGGCTCCACGCAGGCGCAGAGCCCATATGTGTGAATGCACAGATGACCACTCGAAGAACTATGGTTACAGGTAAGCAACCTGCATTTCTATTTAGGCTTCTTTTTCAGTTATTTAAGAAGGGTATTTACATCTCAAAGGCTGTATCTGTGTGAAGGATTAGCTGACTTCCAGAAGGTAGCAATGCATGTAGATATTTTGTTCGATTTTTGCTTCATGGGAATGTAAAGTTGGGACTCTTGCAGAATTCTAAATGCAATTGATTAGAGATGCAGGATGAACACATGCCTCATCTCAGGCAACATACCAATGAGATGAAGAACAAATGTTTTGGAGTAAAGCTATGAGAGCTGTATGGAAAATGTATGCTGGTGGATATGAAGGCAGAATTTAGAACAACACAGTATCCTTGGAATGCATTTTACCCTTTAGTTCCTGAAACGCAAGAGGACTGACTTACAATGCAATCCTATGAGAGTGGGGGGAAAGCAAAGCGGAGGATTCTTTGCCACTAACAAAGCAATGCCAACTGATGCTAACAAGGCATCATGGGCCTGATCCTCCAGGCACACACCCTGACATTCTGACATATGACAACTGCAATTAGTGGAATTTTTTTATTGTAGCAAATCCTACAGTAAAAGCTTAATGGTCACACTCTTCAAAAATCGTATAGCTAATGGTAATTGGCTATAGGCGCCATTTAATTACGGAATAGTCAAAAGTTAATAATTATAACCACATCAGAGATCCATACAACTTGGTTTCCCCGTTGCAAGGGTCTCAAAAGATTCCACTGTAATTCATCCCTGGCAATCCAAGACAAGAATTTCCAAATACAGGGCAAGGAGCTCAAAAGATTCTGGTGTAATCTATTCCAGGCAATCCAAGATAAGGATTCTCAAAAAAGACTTAAACAAATCTACACATGCAGAGGTTTAGTCCAGCCTTGAAAACTTAATTGGAACCTCCACGCTATATGAACCTCCACGCTATATGGGTGAAGGCCTATTAAATTCAAGAGTCAAGACAGGTTCAAGAGTAAGTCCATAATAATCCCACATATGCAGATTTCATCAACTATAGCTTGCACTTTGGTATCTTAACACTATATTGATCCAAATCCATAGCAAACAAGAATTCAAGGTCTATGAAAAATATGGGAGTACTTTTTATCGCAGGTTTTTAACTATAAAAAATTCGAAGAGACAAGAATCCAAACTGGATGGAGAGTCCATATGAAGAGCTCTGCAAGAGTCCAAGCAGAGAGGATTTTGAGCAGCAAAGATGAGAATGTTCCTAGCAAAAGCTTCTAGCTTGGTTATCTGCTTAAAAGCATAGATATAGCTGTGATAGCCCTTCTCCTGAATAACTAACGAACAAGGGATTTTAGTCCATCTGTGAGGCCCCTGCCCAATCAAGGCATCTCCATACTGCTCTTCAACCTGGGATGACACTTCTGAACATCCCTGTTGTGTCCGGGGTGTAGATCGCCAGGCCTTTCCTGGGAAACCAGCCAGCAAAACCCTTATCTGTCCTTCCTGGGAATGCAGCCAGGAGAGACGCTCTGGGTTGCTCGGCAGCGAGAGGTTAACTCCTGAAGAGTCTAGAATGCCAAAACATCACAGCTCACACAGCAAGAATCCAAAGTCCAAAATCCAGAGTCCAAATCAAGGGTCGAAGCCAGAGAGAGTCCACGAGCTAGGAGCAAGGATCAGACAGTGAAGCTAGCCACCTCATGTTGGTTGTTCCCAGCAAGGAAATGCCTCTCACATCGAGGCTTTTATGCAGCGTCTCATCCTGGATCCACCCATCCCCAGCTGTGTCTCATTCCTGAGCCTGTCCTCAGCTAGCTATTGAAGGTCAGCGTCCACCGTGCTGCGTTTCTGAAGTTGCAGACTTTTTCTTGCCGGCTGGACTTGCTCTGCAAACCTCAGTCACCTTCTTTCCCGAGAACTGGGTGGACGACTCTCTTCAGACTCATAATCTGCTTCTTTGGAGACAGGAGGTGGAGGAGGAGGACTTTCCCGGGGCTTCTCTGAGGGACCTGCCTCCTCTATTGCACAGCTCCTCTCTTCCTCCAACACTGCCTCCGGCAGGTCCTAAGGAAAAGGGAAATCTGCAGCCTCTGGTAAGTCAGTTTCCTCCTCAGATGAAGATTCCTCAGGAGGGGCCATGACAATCCTCCTTCTTCTGTTGGGTTCTCACAGAGAGGCTGCCAGTTTCCTTCCCTGTCAAGGCAGGATGGAAGCTTGATGGGAGTAACTTAATGCCCATCTGCTTTCCTCTAAGAACACTGACATAGATAAGCTCCCACTGATTCTGGTCCCCTCTACAGGAATTTGGTTTGACGCCTGGTTGTCCGATTAAGCACATTTTCTCACAGTCACTTTTACGGCAAATCACTATATGCGGGAGGCAGTTAAGCACATAACAGGTTGCCTTACCGGTTTTATGAAACGCGCTTTAGAGGTGTTTAATGCGGAGAATTGCTTGTTTACATGGTCATAAGGCACTTTAACAGCCGTGGTAAATTAAAACTCGCTATTTAACACACATTCGATAATGCGCATAATCGCATAGAAAAAGCGCCTCGACCCCCGATTTGCACTCCGCTCTCGTAGAGGTCAAATTTTTAATGCTCCTTGAAAGAGCTTTAAATTGCTCTTGTAGAGGCACCCTACGACAATCCACAGGCTGAATAGGCCCAAACCTTCTAGACCAATTCTGATCAAATTCCAGTTATAAACTATAAGGCCTACTGTAACACTCGAGCTGGGCAACAACATCAGAGTACGGGGTTATTGAGGGGGAACAAACCTATTTTTACCCAGCATGTGGCAGCTGGATTTTGTTTTTAAAGCACCTCCTATTGAATTCATTGGGGGGAATTAACTATGCCAGCTCCAGACTCCATAGCTGAGGGCCTGATCTCAGGGGCCTCCATGAGACTGAAGGACTTTGGATCCAGTAGATCCAAAGCCACGGGTACCCTTCAAACCCCCATTTCAGAACTAGCACAAGCAGGAACACTGCTGGTAGCAGTTCCAACCCATAGGGCAGGAGTGTTGAATCTCTTTCAGCCCAAGGGTCAAATTCAGTTTCTGAGAAGCGACTCTGCATTCCAGTGGTGGGTGAAGCCAAGGGGAAAAATGGGGTGGGACCAAAGGCATAGAAAACTGGGCCAGCATGAGTGAACTTAAAGTTCTTACAGCCAGTAAGTAAGCCTTACGAGAGGCATTTCAATGAGAGAAAAATCCCATCAAAGCTGGGAAACCACTATCTGCTGACAAGAAAAAGAGGGTGGAGCCAGGCAAAAGGGCATGGCCATCTGGGAAACCCCGGAAGGCCAAAATGGGACCCCATGTGGGCCAGATTTGGCCTGTGGACCTGACGTTCCGAACCCCTATCTTCGGCCAATCAAATTATTGGTCAAAATAATAAAATTTGGACATTGACTATACAAATGAAATGGCTGCTAGTTTGATTAAAATTTGTTTTACAGTAGATATAAGTATTTTCTCAGAAGAGAAATTTCATGCTTGCTAGAAACACTTAAATTTGGAACATGGAGAATAGTTCACTCTTGGGTCTTGTTCATTTTTTTTTTCTTTCTTTCTGTATTTTCCCATACAGAGCCCATTGCTTGTAAACTTACTGTGATTTGCAGAAAAATGGACTATAGTCTGTGGCAAGAAAATAAATATAACAGGCTAAGTCTTCTGTCAACTCTATTTGGGCCAGTTTAAATTACCTCTGTTGAATAACTACTCCATAATTGCACCAGTGTGAAATAAAAATATTGTTTTGGACCAATGCATTTTGTTAGTGTTATATTACTAGCTTTCAAAATCATTAGGTACAAAGCACAGTCTCTTTACTAAAGGTTTCAGCTGTTACTTTTCTACCTGAATCATAAGATAAGAATCTTGGGCCTTGTGTACCTCCCAGCTCCTTTCATAGTTGGCAGAAATGAATGTCCAAACTTGGAAATCTTGCATCAATCTAAATGTGAGACCTTTCCTGGCTCTGTGAGATTAAGCCAAAGAATCACTTAAATATTGTACATTACTTTATACTGACATGTTGTGAATTCTTTTTATATTTGCAATTGAAAACAAAGCAAGATTGATTTCTAAAATAACCATGCTTACCTGTATTCTAAAGCAAAGAATTGTTTATTGTAAGAAGTTACTTTCTTAACCTTTTAAAATGTGGAAGGTTTTGCTGCTTGTACACAACAGCTCAGGCATTTTAAATTATATCCATTACAGAACCTCTAGGACTATTCAGTTCTCAGTTAACATAATAGTAAGAGAAGAAGTAGTTCCCTTATCCATCCTTATTATGATAATTCAAATGCCATCTGAAGCCCTTGGCGTTGCCTTAAAATCTTATTCAATAGACCAGTTATCTCCTACTGTTGTCCAAATTACTCAAGCTTTAATGAATTCTAACTTTAGTGAGGATTATTTTATTTTTTCTTGAGAGTATATCAGCAGCAAAAATGCTTTTTTCTGTCCTATTTACTTGGAATTGACACAGAAACATTCAGTTTAAGTCTATGGACAACTTACTGTTGACTCTCATGAAATCATTATTATACACTACTGCACAGTTTAGATAATTTTTGATATACAGGAATTTCATAAATTAAAATGTGAAAAGAAATTAAAATGTAATCTAGAATAGACAGTGGCCACTAGCAATTCATGTCCTTGATAGTTATGGAAATTATTATTAAAGCTGTTTGCCATGGACATTCATTTCTGACTTTTTAATAACAGGATTATTCATTGACTTCTTGACCTAGGCAACAAATCCCAGAATTAAGAGCTTTTCCTGTTTAAATGTGTGTCCTTTGTTTTTTATTTAAAACATCTTTATGCTACCTTGTCAAACATCTTTATGCTACTTTGCTAGAGAGAATGGTAGCATCACAGCTGCAGGTGCTCTTGGATGAAACTGATTATCTGGATCCATTACAGTCTGGGTTCAGGCTTGGTTTTGGGACGGAATCGGCCTTTCTCACCCTGATGGATGACCTTCTTCGGGAGAGGGACAGGGGGAGTACAACCCTGTTACTACTCCTTAATCTCTCAGTGGCTTTGATACCATTGACCATAGTGTTCTCCTGGAACACCTCCATGAGTTGAAGGTTGGAGGCACTGTTTTACAGTGGTTCAGCTCATACTTGCAGGGTCGGTTCCAGAAAAATAGCATTGGGCAAAAAGGCAGGATATAAATAATAATGATGATGGTAATAATAATAATAATTTTCTTCCCTATGGCAGTTCAACTGTGAGGTGCCACAGAGCACCATCCTTTCCCTAATGTTATTTAATACCTATATGAAGCTGCTGGGAGTAATCATCAGGAGATTTGGGGCAAGGTGTCACTAGTATGCTAATGACACTCAGCTTATTTCTCTGTAACATCTGAATCGGGAGAGGCCATGCACATTCTGAACCAGTGCCTGGATACAGTTATGGCTTGGGTGAGGGCCAACAAACTGAAGCTGAATCCCAATAAGACAGAGGCCTTGTAGGTTGGTGGTTTCCAGGACCAGGAATCAGGGTGTTTACCTGTTCTGGATGGGGTTGCACTCTTTCTGAAGGAGCAGGTCCATAGTTTGGGGATGCTCCTGGAACCATCTTTGTCACTGGAGGCCCAGGTGACCTCGGTGGCCCAGAGTGCCCATTATCAACTTCTGTTGGTAGGCCAACTACGCCCGTTCCTGGATAGGGATAGCCTAGCCATGGTCATTCGTGCACGATTAGACCTAACCTCATGATTAGACTACTGTAATGTGCTCTGTGTGGGGCTACCCATGTGTGTGGTTCGGAAGCTGCAGCTAGTGCAGAACACAGCAGCTAGGGTGCTCACAGGGACACCTAGTTCTGCTCATTTAAAACCTGTATTAAAAGAACTGCACTGGCTGCCTGTTAGCTACCGAGCCACATACAAGGTTATGCTGTTATCCTACAAAGCCCTAAACAGCTTGGGATCAGCAGACCTAGCAGACTACCTTCCTTTATATGTACCTGGACAACAACTATGATCCTCAGAGGAGGTCCTACTGGCGATTCTGAAAAGAACGGAATGCCACCATGAAGAATCTTGGTGGCGGGCCTTCTCTGTAGTGGCACCCACCCTCTGGACAACCCTCCCTTGTGCAGTTCAGGAGTCAGAAAATGTAACATCTTTTAAATGCCTCCTGAAAACATACCTTTTTACGCAGGCTTTCCCTTGTTTTAACTTAGCTGTTTTTTATATCACTTTTTAAACTTTTAATGTTTTAAATTTATCTATGCTTGTCTTATGATTTTAATTGTGCACTGCCCAGAGAGCTTTGGCTGATGGGCAGTATAAAAATTTAATTAAATAAATAAATGCTCAAAGAAGCTGGTAGATGAAACACAATCAAAACAATCACATTTTCATATCAAAATTACAGAAATGAAAAATTTAAAACAACCATAACTATCAATAAGAACAGAACACTGCCACAGCTAGCCCAGTAACATTAACCAAATTCAAGTTGAACAATAAAGGTTTTGCAGGTTTTCAGAAAAAGCAGGGCAAGAAGTATTGGAGCTGACATTTGGAGTTGTCTGTTCCTTCTGACAGGGAGGGGAGAAGCAAACTCTCTGACTGATGTATTGATCCAGGTTGGTCTCCTCCTGGCCATGGTGTTCTTCCTGAGAGGTAGAGATTCAGCATCCCATGGTTCTTGGTTCTTTGGCCAATGGATGAGTGTGGTTCAGGCCTGCTCTAAACATAGGCTCAATTTTAGGGGACAAGGTTGAGCTACAAGCTTTATTCTGGGTTTTGAACTTTATTTGCTCACTGTCCTCTTTTAAAGACTGTTTGAAGTCTTATAGCTCCCTTCCAGCTCTACTATTCTATGATTCTAAGTATTCAGAACAAGTCACTGATGACAGAATTCTGCTGCATTTGCAACAAATGTGTGGCACAATGTCGCCTAGCTGCTACTGTGTTATAAACTACCTCCCTATCTTTCCCCAAACATGTTCCAGAATCTACCTTAGTCCACCAAAATCTCACAGGATCCATAGAGCTTCACAGATTTAGCACAATCTCTTATCCTTAACTTCAAAGCCCTCCACAGCCTTTCCCCACCCAATACATATTTATATCCCAGTGCATACCTATCTGTGATCTTTGCTCCTCCAGCATCACCACTTCCACCATATGAAAACCTTCTGCTCCATCCAAAGACTATGCCATTCTCCTTTGCTTGTACCAGCTTCTCAGAATACCTGCATGATGCCACCTCTGTTATCTCTTTGAAATCCCTCCTCATAGCACACCTTTTCTGCAAAGTCTTTGGCACAGGCCTCTAGTTCCCATGCCCTACTGGTACACAGCCTAGTACTAAGCCTAAGCGTGTACAACTGATAATCAGACTACACATTACATCAAAGATGTAGAAACTTTTTTTATTTCTTTTTTATAGTTCAGACGATCCACTTTTTATCCAATTCCCCATCTCCACCTCATATTGAGAGGAGAAGTTTACTACTCTGTGGATAACAGAGGACTGGATGCATATAAGCTGAATCAAAGCTGTTCTCATATCAATTCTGCTTTCTTTCATTTGAGCAGCAAAAGCTTGCTCCATCCCTGGTATTATCATTAGTATTAAATATAAGCTTAATTAGTCACAGTAAAAATTATTGCCATCAATGAGTGCCAAAGGGAGGTGTCCTGATAATCAGGATAATGAACTTAGGTTCTCCAGCTTTTGCCAGGGCTGGGGACAGATGGAGGAAGGAAACTATATCCTCTACTTATTGACATGTGCTAGTCCATTTAAATTGGAACTGTGCATACTAAATGCGATTTGGGATGGTAAAACTTTGGTGTTTCTGCCTTTCCTAGTGTTATTCAACCTGGTCTCCACTGTAATCTAGTGGACCTGCTGATGCCATAGTTCCTCCAGACAACATTTTAAAATGTACAATAGCTGTATCTGAGTTTGTTTGAAAAACTGAATATTTTCATGTGTACAGATAGTGTGAACAGATCTAATTTGAAATTGGAATAAATCTCATCCTCTTAACTTCCATGTATAACGTATCCCACTGTTCCCTCTTTCTTGTCATATTGTATGGGCATACTTTACATTTAGCTAAATGTTCAATGTCCAAAGAAATCTTACTAAAAATCTTCAAAAATCATACATGTGTCTCTGTCTCAAACGTACAGATGCAGTAACTTTTTATTTACCAAAGAGTTGCCACGCGCACCTTATGAGTAGGGTTCCTGTGCCTAAGGGAGACATTTGAAATATGTACCTTGTTCTCTCATAATGCTGCTGTGGTTGACACTTGGAAGCCTAGGTGAGCCATCACTCTGTTTATGCTGCTTGCATTTTCTAGCTCTTTTCATTGGCATACATCTTGTGTATATATGTTAGACTGTAAATAAATTATTTGGAGAAAGAACTATTTATTGCTTTGTTTCTGTACAGAGCCTTGCACAATAAGAACCCAGTTTGGGCCTCCAGCTCAATCACAATAAACAAGATTGATAATGGGGTGTGAGTATAACAGAGAGTCAAGCATTTGAAGTTAGGAGTTAAGGGAATCTATTTTTAAAAGAGCTATATCATTGATTTATCCTTTACCAGTTTACCCAGCTGGGCTATCGTTCTGAGTTTCATTCAGTGGTCAATTTAATGCAAGCAATAAATCATTCTATTTTCTCTTAATTCTTTTTATGCTTGTCACATGCATTTCTGCAGGGATATTTGTTATTGCAAGACTAGTGATGAAATACATTTATTGACTGCATTCACAAGACTCTAAGTAGGTGTCTGTCTTTGCCTAACAGCACAATAATAAGACATTGGGGGAAGTATCCTTGAAATAACTCTTGGCTCAGTTTTCCTAAACCAAATGTGAAATTTTCAATTTCAGAATATTGGCAAAGTCAGCAAAGATAATTCCTCACATAGTGACATTTTATATATGACATTTCATTCTTTTTAGCTGTGAAGGGATGCCATGAGCAAACATCTCTCTACAGTTTGCTGTTGAACTATACTGTGGCTCAGTTCGGACGACACATTAGGCAATGAAGGAGGGGGGGAACAATCGTCAGTTGTGTGGCTTATTGTGTCGCCTGGAGGGCAGCACACAACTCACAAACAACTGACAGTACGTTAATCAGGCACTTTAAACAATGGAACGAAACAACGGGCTTGCACATTGTTTAGCCCGAAACCCCGTTGTTTAAAGTGTCGTCCGAATTCAGTCCCCCCTCTCTCCGTGGACTATTCCGTTTCGGAATAGAGTTCTGCTGCCTAGAGCAGCCCAAAAACCCTAGCTGCTCTATGCAGCCGGCAGAACTCACGGTGCATGCTGGGATACGGCTGGGGGACACACGGAGGAGAAGCTGCAACCAAAATGGCCACTGCAAGTTCCTTGCAGCCGGGGCGTTTGCCGGTTCCGAGCAGCACCGGCTGCAGTGTGTCGTCTGTGGAGCTCCTCCTGCGTAACACACGGTCAGTACGTTATTTACCCCTCCATTGCTTAAAATGTCATCCGAACTGAGCCACTGTAGTCTTTGGGAAGTCTTAGAGTTCTCAGCTCAAATTTGTGTCCAAAAATGCATATGTTAGGGAAAGTTGTATACAAAAGTTAATGTGAATCTTTGTGTGGTTTTTATATAATCAATGCAAATTGATGTGGAGATTGGATAGAATGCATGTGAAGCAGGGTAGAGATAGACTGTTTCATCCATCCCTATTTCTTGCATTCAAGAATATCAGTGGATGATGTTTAAACAATCATTTCTTTTATTTCTGAATTTTACCTTTAAAATAGAATAGAAGACATGTAAATCTTACATCTCCCTTTGATCAAGCTCCACTGTCCGTTGTACCTTTGCTAGAGTACTGTTGTTGCTGACATAGGCTGGCTATGCACTGGTTGTTCATATTCCTGTACACTTGATCCAGGAAAAACTAGAGCTCCCAGTCCAGTTTTATTTGTTTTGGCTGGGATCCAAAGATCTACACAAGTAGTGGCAGTATGAAAGTTTGCCTGTGCACTAGTGGGACCCACTATTAGCACAGTGGGGAACTGGTGGTTTAAAAAAGTTACCAGAAACAAGCAGAAACATTTGTTTCTGGAATGGAACCATTCAGCAGAGCTTGCAGAAGAAAACTCCACTGACCAGTTCTGATCTGGAAATGAGTGTTTCCATTTGCTCCTGGGACTGCTTTTTGAACCACCAGCTTTCTGTTGCCACAGCAGTAGGTAATGTTTATTCAAGAGAATGATGGGGAGTGCAGCGGCAGTATTGGATACTGTACTCGTTCTAAATGCCAAGAGAGTTTGGAGCTTGAAATTTACTTTGGAAAGTGAGGAGACAATATGCTAACCCACCATGTGCCACATTTGGGAGCAACCCTTGAGGGGTTACCACATCATGTTTGGGGATGTTTTCTTGCCCACAATCAGTAAATTGCCAACCTTCGTTACGCGCCCACTGCAAAGTGTACAGGGCTCCAGGTTTGCTTACAGTGTCGTGTGGCAGGAGCTCCTTAGTAAATCGTGGTGACCATTGAGATGACCACTGAGAGCATCTGAAAATTCCGGCAATGATGTAGCCCCTATGGTCGAACACAAAGATCGCAGTCACGTAGCAACATCTGGAGTGGCTGAAGTACCTGGCACAACCCCATTGCCACTGCAGTGGCCACTGGGATATATGGCTGCAGTGATAGGAGGATGACAACAGAACCATGAAGTGGGGATGGGTAAAGAACTTAGGCTGCCCTGTGTGCTTCCACGGTCGTGCGGGGGACGTGTCATGGTTCCCTTATCTCTCCCTGCTCCATGGTTCTGTTCCATGATTGTCTGAACAGGCTCACTGCCTGGTCTCTTGTTTAAAGGGGGTAAGTAAAAATACCATTGGGCATATTCAATCCTTTAGACATACCTAATGTAGCAGTCTTCATCTCCTGTCATACCATCATTGCACCAGTGCATTATTGCTGTAGCTGGAGTTTATTGTAAACTAACAGGACATAAAGAGCCAGAAATGGGTTTAGAATTATAAATTGTTTACCCACACTTAATATTCTTGCATCATAAATTAAGTAGATTCTTGCATCTACTTAATTTATGACATGTTTTTGCAGCTTGGCTCCAACCCAGCAGAGAAATAGGCATGATTAAAACCATTGATCCCTATATTACACAGTCCATGTGTGTTTATATATCTGTGGCTGATTACCTGGGTATGGGGATCAGCAGGGCCGTGCAGAGCTGGTAATATGCCCAGCCCAGACGGGAAGTGTGTGCCCCCCATTTCAAACTGCTCATTAAAGACAATGCAGTAAGGACAACCATCTCAACTTAGGCACATATATCCCCACCCCGCATGCAGCATTGCCCTCTGGAGCTTGTAGTCTGACCATAGTATTCACGACGGACGGCTTCTGTGCTGTTTCCGCAGGCGGGCTCCTCATTTCTCGATGAGCCGCTTACGCTATGGAAGCAGTAGCATAATCTGGGGGGACCACTTCGTCGAAGTGCCTACTCAAAATCCTGGGCCCCGGGCCAACTGGCCCCCCTCTGCCCTGCCCTGGACATCAGACACCTTTATCTCACCTCCTTTTTACTTGGAGTTCTAATAATCTGTTAAGGCCAAAAACAGGCATTACTTTACATTCATATAAGGCAGTTATGTTAGAAATATTATCCCTGACATATTGTTTTCAGTATGCAGGATTTTTCATTCAATTGTTTTAGGCAGTCCCCACCTGTAGGCTGGAGCAGGTATAGTTCAGTCACAGATTTATCACTCCAGTGTAATCTAGATCCTAGTGAGGACACATTAACTCTGTACTCTTTCAGAAGTAAGAGATTCCTGCATAGCCTTCTAAGTAGCTGTTTCTCCCATCATTCTTTCAGTCCTACCATGGACAATTCTAATCCTCTGAGAGAAGTAAGGGATATTTCACAAACAATAATGGGCAAGAGACTAGAAAAGACCATTGGCATGACAGGATCATTCAATAAAAAAAACTACTTTAAATAATGGGATGTGTGTATCATTTATGTGGGTTCTATTACAAAGACTCAAACTCATATGGAATATGGAACTTGTTTGGTATTATATATTTGTTTTTTGTTTTTTTTAACACTTAAATAAAATTTTAAAACAAACAAACCATATCAGTCTTTTTGTAAATGCCTTTTGGGCAAGGGTCTATCTTCTATGTCTATGATGGTGCCTTAATAACAACAAAAACAACTCACCTCTCTCTCTCTCTCTAGTGTGTGTGTGTGTGTGTGTGAATAGATAGATAGATAGAGATATACTCAGAACCCTCAAGAGATGTAGAAAAGATCCTTAAAAGAGGTTATTGTAAATTCTTATGTCTTAATGCTGTTTGAACACAGGCTGTATACCCAACAGATTTTCATTGTTTGTTTCCCCCTATCCACCACCTGATTCCCATATTGCTGCAATTCTGTTTAATCATTAAGCACAAAGATAGAAACATTGCTCAGTTGTAGTGGGGCTGTTTCTGCTTGTTCAAGAGACAAAGGTCATGACCACTTTTAAAAGGGTTTCTGCAACAGTGTTCCCATTTCGCATATGGTTGTAAGTCGGTTTATAGGTAACTAGTATGTTTCCAAATAATGATGTTAATTACACAGATGGGCATTTAGGAAGTCAGCATTTTCTCGACTATAAGGTTGGTGATTTTCTTTAGGATTAATTAGAAGGGTTATTAATCCATACAATTAAATTCTCTTTTAACAGTACAGCTGTCTAATTAATGAATCTATTAATTAATGAGTGAGTTTTCCAGATGTCTACTGAGATAGAGTCTCTTGAGGAGAAACATTAGTTGTTGATCTTTTCTTTTAAAAGAAATGTATGAATTACTTATCTTTTTAGCTGAACATTAAAACTGATATAAGCTATACTTTAGGACACAATTATTGCCTTTTCTGTCAACAAAATCTATTTTAATTCATAATGGCTTACCCCTCCCATCCAAGCTGACATGCTTGTAAATTGATAAAGTCTAAACAGTTATTTATATATTTTCCTATTCAGCCTTATAAAAAATAGCTTGCAAAAATTATTATAAAAGTCATGTTTTTGTTATCTTTTCTGAGGATTACTTACCTTGTAATATAGTCTAAGACCCATAGAGCAGATGAGAGAGTGCTTTTATTTGGATCAACTAGTGTTGAAAATGCATAATGTTAAAAACTGAAGTTCAAGTGTTGCAAAGCATTCTTCATCAAGCTGGATATTGGGTCTGGATGCAGGAGATGTTTCTGATGGGGATCTTGGTCCTCAACATTGTATAAGTAATGAACTGATCGTAATTTAGGTTTTCTTTGCTCCTTTATGGCTGAGTTCAGATATGGCAGCAACCCTTAGTTTCATATGATGAGAATGAACCATGGAAGGCCTCAGGATCACCTGCTCCTCTCTTCTTCCTCTTTCCCTCTGATGTCCAAATTCAGGGAACTGCTGTTTGTTTAAACTATGGCTAGTGAGAACAAGTCAGGATCTTATTTCCTTGAATACAAAAATCCATATTATGGCAATATCTTTATTAGGCCAACTCAAGGTCACTAAATAGTGTGCAAGTAATCAAAGCATAAGGAAAATAATGTCTGATGTTCAAGTCATGGAGTTTGTAGGTGCATCCCAAGGAGCTCTAAGTGCTCCTAGCTCTTAGAGTCATATGGCATTGTACAACTATTCTGTCTTTTCTTCCTTAATGTGTTTTAGTTTCTGGTAAGAAAAAAGATGGAAGAAAACATAGGAGGGCTACAAATTGAAGACAACATCATCTAGAACTGCATAAAATTCAATGAGTGAGACAATGCAATCACACAATAATAGGCTTGGGTGGAAGCACCCTGCATTTAGTTATAGGCAACATTCAGACGTCACGATAATCAATGGAGGGGGGAGAATCAACCATCAGTTGTGTTTATTATTGTGTCGTGTGTCAGGCAACACACAACGCACATACAACTAACAGTATGCTATTTTGGGAAATTAAACAACGGGGAAAAACAACGAGCTGCTCAGTTGTTTATCCCGAAATCCATTGATTAAAGTGTCATGTGTTGGGAACCCCCCTCTCTCTATGTACTATTCCAGTCGGTCATAGAGTTCCCCAGCAAGAATGGCCGAAACCTCACCCTCCCGGCCGCTCCTATACAGCCAGCAGAAGTTGCGGTGCATGATGGGATAGGGCCAGAGGACTGAGGGAGGGGGGAGGGAGGAGCAGCAGCAACCCAGAAGGACGCCGGGACTTTCAGCCACACAAAGGTGGGAGGGGCAACATGTTGTGTGTCAGGCACCGGGAAAATAATGCACAGTGAGTGTGTTATTAACCCTTCTGTTGCCTAATATGTCATCCGAATGCTGCCATAGTCTCAAAATTGAGCATGGAAGGAGGCCGCAGACATTCAAATTTGGCTCTACCATGTGCTGAGGTGGTTAAGACTCTTCCAATGGCTGCTGAGATAAAGAAACAAACAATGCTTGATTCCCCCACTTTTCAAAATTCCAAGAATGATTCTGCCCACCTCTCCCTAACTATTGTGGTTTTTCACACCTCCCATTCAAATTCAATGGGGCTTGCACAAGAGAACGTCCCAGTGGAATAGTTAATGAAAATGTAATAGTATTAGATATTTAATTTGCCTTTTCCTCTGGGACCAACGTACCATTTTAAGGGTATTATAGACACTGTTTTTAATCTTATTTGAAATTATACACCTATTAAGCTCAGGGCATCTGCTGTTTTGGATAGTTGTGCTCAGTAAATAAATATGCTTTTTTTCTACAAGATCATGCTAATTTTTTAAATTTTTAAAATAACTATAGGCCACTGGCAAATTTTCCATTCCTGGGCAAGGTCCTTGAGTGGGTGGTTGCGAGCCAGCTCCAGACACTCCTGGATGAGATTTATTTTTACAGTTGTTTATAAAGTTGTGTATAGTTGTTTTTAGATTTATGTTTCTGTGCATGTTGCATGTTTTTGTGGTTTAAATTTTTGTATATTGTTTTTAATTGTTTTAAACTTATGTAAACTGACCAGAGAGCTTTGGCTATGGGGCAGTATAAAAATGTAATAAATAGTACCAGTAGTAGTAATAATAATAATTTCCATGGTCAGTTAATGTAGCATAAGTATAGAACTACTAGATTGGAAAACTAGTGTGCAAGAACACTAGAAGAAGACTGGAGGATCAATCTATTGCTGAATATTAGCCATGGTGATTAAATAGAATTTTCATATTCAGAGACACTCTGAATATTAGATCAGAGAGACTAACAGGCAGCAAGCATAATCTCCTATAGTGGACACATACAAAAACAGGACATGTATCATCAAAAAATAATACAAAAGAGGATATCAGTTGGCATAAAATTTGAATATGTTGATTGATATTTATGATGCACACTTAGAAAGAATTATTATAAGTTACTATGATTTAAATAGAAATTCAATATGTGTCATCATAATTCAAAAGACTGTGATGAGATGACTTGAAAGGTTGTCACACGAAGGAGGGCCAGGATCTCTTCTCAATCAACCCAGAGTGCAGGACACGGAATAATGGGCTCAAGTTACAGGAAGCCAGATTCCAGCTGGACATCAGGAAAAACTTCCTGACTGTTAGAGCAATATGACAATGGAACAATGGAACCAATTACCTAGGGAGGTGGTGGGCTCTCCCACATTAGAGGCATTCAAGAGGCAGCTGGATAACCATCTGTCAGGGATGCTTTAAGGTAGATTCCTGCATTGAGCAGGGGGTTGGACTCAATGGCCTTATAGGCCCCTTCCAACTCTACTACTCTATTATTCTAAGACTTGTATGCCTGCCTGCTCAGTCTGCTGATTAGGTGCTAGCTATTGATGGTGAACTTCAAGGGCCCTGCTCTGCCGGCTTCTTGTGAATCTTTACCTTTATACCAGATTTGGGCTGGACAGCCCTTCAAATGCAGGATAGAGGACTGTCCTCTGTCGACTAGGCCACATGGCCACCCTATAATCCCATACCCTGATGCTTTTGAGTTTCTAGAAACTATATTGGTAATGGAATTCTTGACTTAGTTCTGTAACCTTTGCTCTAGAACTGGGCCAATATTTTTAGCCCAGCTGTTTTCAGCCATTCATGGAGGTGAGGAGTGAAAAGAAATTGCCCTGAAAACTGGAGAAGACAGGAAAAGTGGAGTGTGGTGTCACCATCCTGTATGATGCTATCAACAACCTCTCTTACGCTGCTGCTATCCTTTTCCTTTTAAACAGGAACTTTAAACCTGTGTGTGTGTGTGTGTGTGTGTGTGTGTATTACAAACCTTCAGCAAGAAATAAGATTCAGAAAGGCTTGGTTTTAAAATAACAAAACAAAATTTAAAACTTTATAAGGAAAAAGATATTTTAATACAACATATGTTAAAATAACATGTGTGTGAAAATAAACGTACCTACTTCCACTTCACAGGGAAAACTACCCCTCCACCAAATCTATAGCCCAGATTTCCTAATCTTACCCCTTTGAATGCCAGTCCTTATCTCCCTCACAAAGAAAACCCAGTGACAGTTATACTCTCTCACACTCTCAACTGAAAATGCAACAGTGAATCAGATGACACCATTCAAACAGCTCAGCGTACTAACTCCCCCTCCCCTACTTACCATTGCCTATAATAAAAAAAGATTTGTTCAAGTAAATCAATATCTATATATACAAAAAATAAAATACCATTTTGTCACATTTTGGGGGGGGAAGGGGGTTGAACTTGCTGTACTTTTTGGTGAGGTAGCTGAGGGTTTCATTAGTAGGAATCTATGAGAAATTCACTTCAGTAATTTTTTAAAAATTCACTTGCCTTGAGCTGACATGAGCCCCACTGCATAGAAATCTGCAGTTACCTGGAAGCTGCTATCAATAATGATGGTAACGCTATGTTTGACTGAGCAAAGTACTAAGAAAAAAATAGAAGAAGGACGCAGAGACTAGTGAGTGAATAAATCATGAGTGAATAAATCATTAAATCGATTAAAGGTAGAATGTAGGAATCTTAGAACTGTAAAACATTTGAATTAGCTATAGGTTTTATACCCTGCATGGACATAAGTTTGATATTTCATCTTAAAGAACTGTTCAGTGGAGTAGTCCATAAGCATCTCCCTTTTGTTTTCCTTTGTTGTACTATAATTGAAGCAGAATCTTGATGTCAGGAAAGTTTGTGTAAGTGTTTGGTTTTTTGTAGGCTTTTTTCCTTGATCAGGTTAAAAAAGGCAGAATACAATTATTCACGATAGTACCAACTTTCATGTGTTCTAGCATATTAAAACCATTCTTATAGTAGTTTAGAAATAGAAAAAAACAAGTGGGATCTGCAACAAAATATTGCTATATATTCCCCTAACACAAGTGCTGCTCTTCAGGGTTTTAGCCATTCAGCTATGGTCTTTTGGCTCTAATCCTGTTGCCACCCAACCACCTGGATTTGATATTAGAAGGAATGATCTTGCTACAGCATTAAATGTGCAATAAGCAAACATTATTGGAAATAATAGGCAAAAATAAACTGATTTGTTTCACCCTATTCAGTCTTACATCAAGAATATACTCTTAGGATTTTTCAGACTATGATATCTACAGCATAGTTTTTTTTTTAAATTTATTATTTCAACATATAATAAACATAAAATAAACATAATACGTAACCAAAACCTTAACATCCCCCGTGCTCCCCTACCCTTGAGACCTGCATTGCTCTAATATATTATACATTTTTCCAAAATTGCAAAGATTCTTTTGAAGGTGTACATCCTGTCCCCTTTATTAACACATAAGCTATAAATGGACCCCAAATACTATCAAAATCATTCTTTTTGGATAATCCCATCCTAACTTTCATTTTACTTGATAATCTGTCATTGATTGCAATATCCCACACCCCTTTATACCATTCTTCTATACTATAATTCCCTTGTATTTTCCAATTCTTCGCTATCATTAATCTAGCTGGTGTCAGGAGATTATTTATCAATTCTCTTATACTTTTATTCCCATATTCTTTATCAAACAGCGATAATAAAGCTATATTTGGACTTGCTTCCACTTGATTAGCCAATATTTCACTTATTTCTTTAAAAACTCTTTTCCAAAAGTTTTGTACATACTCACATGTCCACCACATATGGAAATAAGGCCCCACTTCCTGACAGACCCTTCAACATAGTATTGAATTTTTTTTATCTATCTGATGTAATCTTACGGGAGTGAGATACTATCTCCAAATTATTTTATAATGATTTTCTTTTATCCTTATTGATAACAACTTTAAAGTTCTTAGTTCCCATATTTTCCTCCAGTTATCCTCAGTAATTTGTTTTGCTATGTCATCTTCCCAGAATGTTTTCAAAATTTCTTGTTGCACTCCCTCTTCTAACAATAAATTATATATTTCACTTATTATACCCTTTTTACTTTTATTTTCCCCCTCCTTCTCTCTTAACTCAATTGACTTTTCAAATCTTGTTTCCTTTCTACATTCCTTATTTTTCTTTTTCCATTTCTGTGTCCATTGTTCCAATTGTATACACTTAAACCATAAGTTTTTTTGTCCTCTTAAAACTTCTATTTGCTTTTTATTAACCATTCTCTTCATCCATTCTTTCACTTTAATTATTTTTTCCCCTTAATAACCCTTCCAGTTCTCTTCTTAAATTATCTGGGAAGTTCTCCAACAAAACAACTGGGGCTAAAGGAGAAATTCCTGGAATTAATTTCTTTTTATACTTTCCCCAAATATCTACAATATTTTTTAAGATGGGATTTTCCATATCTATCAATTGTTTCTTTTGTATTTTGCTAAAAAAAATATTTTGTAAACCTAACTCTATTTCTCCTGTCTGATTCTCTAACCATTCTAGATCCTCTTTCCCTATTATACTATTTATAACATATCTCAACTGATGAGCTATATAATACATCTTTATATTCGAGAGTCCCAACCCTCCTTCCCTTTGAATCTTATACCATTTCGTTTCATTAATTCTTGCTTTTCTATCTCCATTACAGTAGTTATTTATCATGCTTTGCCAAACTCTTATTTCTACTTCTGTTATTTTAATTGGTAACATTCTAAACAAAAAGTTAATCTTTGGTAAGATTTTCATTTTAACAACCACTATTCTACCAAACCATGAATGCTTTAATTTCCTATAAGCCTCTAACTTCTTTATTATCTGTTTTTTTAAACTACTAAAATTTATTTCCTCTAACTTTTCTAAATCTTTCGTAATTTGAACTCCTAAATAGCGCACTACATTTTTAATCTTAAGATCTAATTTTAAACTACATTCCTCCCTTTCTTCTTTATCATAGTTAAATAACATCATTTCTGATTTCCCCCAATTTACCTGTAGTCCTGTAGTTTCTCCAAACTCTCTCAAATGTTGTTTTATTTCTTCTATACTATCCCTCCGGTTTTCTAATGTCAATAAAGTATCATCCGCAAACATATTAATTTTTATTTTATTTTTTTCTTCCCCTCGTATCCCCTTCAGTCTCTCATCATCCCTAATAACATTTGCCAATATTTCTATGACTATAGCAAATAATATTGGGGAGAGAGGACACCCTTGTCTTGTTTCCTGGGCTAAAGTAATTTGTTGTGTTATTCCATCATTCACCAGTACTACCACCTTATTATTTGCATAAAGCTGATTAATCACTCATATAAACCTTTCTCCAAAACCAAATCTCTTTATAATAATTTTTAATGCTGGCCATTCCACACAATCAAAGGCTTTGAAAATATCTAAGGCTATCAACCCTGCTTTTAAATTCCTTCTTTTAATAACATTTATTACATTCAATACTCTCCCTATTAATTGGGCATTTGCCTCCCTGGAATAAAGCCACATTGATCCTTTTTTATATACTTGTTTATAAAGGTATTCAATCTCATTGCCATAATTGCTGGAAATATTTTAGAATCTTGATTAATTAAAGAAATAGGTCTATATGATGCTGGGTCTGTTAAATCCTTATCTGGTTTTGGGATTAATGTTATCATCGAATGTTCCCACGATGGTGGGGTCTTCTCTCCATTTATTATATTATTATACAGTTTTTTTCATTTTTGGTACTAAAAGCTCTTTAAATATCTTATAATATTCCGGCCCCAGCCCATATACTCCTGAGATTTCCCTCCTTTCAATTTATCAATGATTCCTTCTATTTCTTTTTCAGTCACTAATGCTTCCATATAATCCCTATCCTTATCTTGTAATTTTATCTTCCAATTCTTCTCTACGTATTCCCATATCTTTATCTGTGGACCTGCTTCTGATGTATACAATTTCTGATAAAAATCTTCAAATATTTTAAATTTATCTTTCATTAAATTACAATTTTTCCCAGTTTTATCTTTAATTATCCCTATTATAGTTTTCTCCTTCTTTGATTGCGTTAATCTTGCCAGCATTTTAGAATTTTTATTACTGTATTCAAAAAAGTTCCTTTTCAGGTATATTAATCCTTTTTGGACTCTCTCAATATCCTTCTCCTCATGTTCTTTCTTTTTTGCTTGGAGTTGGGCAAATATATGTTTATCTTTATTTATTCTAAATTGTTCCTCTAATTCCTTAATCTCCTCTTCAATCTTTTTACTATGTGCTTCTTGTTGTCTTTTTAATTTACATGATTCTCTTATACATATCCCTCTAACTACTGCTTTCATCGTGTCCCAAACTATCCCCTGCGAATTTATCCCTGTTTCATTTATTTCTCATATAGTCTGTATTTCCATTTTCATTTTTTCCACAATATTTTTATAATTTAAAATATTAGTATCCAGTCTCCACCTTTTTGCTTCCCTATAATCTTTCTTTATTTCCATATCTATGCTTATTAATGCATGGTCTGAGACCTTAATTACTCCTATTTCACAATCCAAAATCTTAGAAATCATATTCTTTGAAACAAATATATAATCAATCCTGGAAAAACTCTTATATTTTGGCGAATAAAAGGTATATTTCTTTTCCTCCCCTTTCACTAATCTCCATACATCTTTCAATTCTTTTTCTTCCATTACTTTAGCTAAGCCCATTTTCCCAATACCTTTTGTATTATCTCTATCTTTCATTTTATCCATCACCATATTAAAGTCTCCCCCCATTACAATATTTGCTTTGTCTACATTCCCCATTTTTCTAAACACTTTATCATAAAATTCTGTTTGCTTTTCATTTGGTGCATAAACATTTACCAAGACATATTTTTCATCCCCCATAGAACAATGTAAAATAATAAATCTACCCATAACATCGCTTACCACTTTAACCACATTAAATGCACATTTTTTAGAAATTATTATCGCAACTCCTCTTGCTTTAGAGGTTCCATATGCTTTCTCATATATCCCCACATTCCTTATTTTTAGTTCATTTATACCATCTTTCTTTTGATGAGTTTCTTGTAAAAATATTACATCAGCTTTTTTTTTATTCAAAAACCCTTCAATCCTTTTCCTTTTAACAACACTACCCAGCCCGTTAACATTTAAAGTTATCAATCTTAATTTACTTTCCATATCTCCAATCTTAATTTTCTTTGTAGGTCTCCTAACGTGACACATATACCCCTTCCCTCCCTCCCCCCTCCCCCCACATATAACCTCCCTTTTCTCCCCCTCCACCCCAGGTTCCCCCGGGCGGCAGCTCCTTTCTTTCTCTTCTTAGGACCATTCAGAGGGGGGGAGCGGCGAACTTCCCGCATGGAACCAACTCAAGACCCCCCTCCCTTAACTCTTCTTACTTTCCCCTTTGTTCTATAATTCAGTCACAAACTGCTTCCTCCTGCTGCCCCTTCTTCTTCTTTTTCTTGTTCCTGCCTCCCGTTGGTATCATTCTCCATCAGGCCCAAATTTCGCAGAAGATCCGTTCCTTGCTCACATGATGTTATTCTGTATTTTTTCCCCTGGTATGTAAATCTCAAGAATACTGGGTATCCCCAGCTATAGACAATTGATTTCTTCTGAAGGGTAGTTGTACACAGCTTCACACTTTTCCTCCATTGAATGGTTTGGGGACATAAGTCATTGAAGACCTGTATCTGCGTAGACTGGAACATCAGTTGCCCAGCCCGTCTAATGGCTTGCATCAGATTTTCTTTTTTATAAAAGCTGGCAAATCTTACTATTATGTCCCTTGGGAACATTCCACTCCTTTTAGGACCCACTCTGTCATCTGCGTCATCCCATGCCATTTGCAGGGCCATCTCTTTAATCCATTCCATTAACTTGGTTTTCAAGATCTTTGGATTTTCCCCCTGCTGCTCCTGAAAGGATCTGATACGGATATTCATTCTTCTATCTCTATCTACCATAGATATTAAGCGTAAGTCCATTTCCTGTAAGTTTATATCTTGCTTTTTTATGTTATCTTTATTCAGATCTATCTGTTGTTCCATGGATCCAAGTTTGTCATTAATCATTTGAAAGCCGTCTTGTAGCTCCTGTTGAGATTTCTGGAGCTCCTGCTTCACCTCCTGCATAATCTCTGCTTTCTGCTTATTCAGCATGCCTTGGATGCTAGCCAGTAAGTCCGGTGTCTGCTCTGCTTGTGGCTTCACTATTTTTGCTATTGCTCCTGGCTTAGCTCCATCTTTATGATTTCCACTTCCAGTTTGCGACGGACCCATTTTCCCGTTCGCCATTGTTGTTTTTTCTAAATCCTTTCTCGCCAAACGCGACCAGCTCGTATCAGAAGGATGTCCTTTAACTCGTGTCCACTTAGGTGACGAAGTTTTCTTGCTCTCATCTCTTCCTTTATTCATCTGGCATTCAGCCAGCGAGACGGAACTCAGACTTTCTATCACCTCTTAGATCTTTGCTTGTTAAGTATTATTGATTAATGTTCTTAAAAGATGTTCCGTTACTCTCCGCTTTCATTTAAACATGTAATCAACACAGGTAGTTCTGTTTTCCCCACTTGGTCAGAGCTTGGCAACCTTCCCAGGCTTATTAGCCGATTAGAAGTCGCTGCTGATATCTTTAACTCTGCAAATTCCTCTGTCTTATGCTTTGAATATTTAGATAACAGAAAACCGCTTTAGACTTACAGTTTGCCTTTTTAATGATGAGTTATTTTCTTTTTAAAAGCTTCATTACCGGGAGGGAAGATTTCCCCGACTGTCTCGTTACATACCGGAAGTCACCGCCTACAGCATAGTTTGTGATGGATGAGCTCATCTCCCCAGTCCCCTCATTGTTTTCCTGTTGCTAAATTGTTTTTTAAAAATTGCTAGTGCATAGTTGTTATTATCATCATTCTTTGATGTAGGTAACTGTTGCAGTTGTTAACAGTATTCTTAATGATGCTGATAATCCAGCCAGTAATATGTGGTGCAGTGCCTAGAGTTGGAATCAGATGTGGGAAACTAGCCTTTAGTATCCTGTTTAGTTAACAAGCTCACATGATAGCTTTGAGTGAGTCACTGCCTCCATGGACAGTGGACCTCTTGAGAGGCCACAACATCGCTCTTTTGGAGAAGACTGGGATACATATTTAGCAAATTATTAGTCACTGAAATTTGTATGCTTGTGACAAGCTTGTAACACTCAGCTGTATTATGAACTGACTGTTGTTTCGTCTGGAAGTTCTTCTCTAGCTTGAAGGTAAAATGGGATTCTGTACATGTGTGATCAATTTACAGGCTGACCTAATTGCTTTGTAGATCATACACACACCTTTTTTAAAAAACTGAAACTGTTATTGATTGCTGTGAACTACATGCCCACACCACTGAAGTAACCTTTTGTTAGATGAGAAACAGAAAGCTACAGGAAGAACACCTTACAAAAGGGGGAAAAGAATACAACTCTTCTGGAATTAACTACACTGGTTGCTGGCCAGTTGGGTTTCAGGCCTGGTTTTGGCATGGAAACAGCCTTGGTCGCCCTGTATGAAGACCTATGTCAGGAGAAGGATAGGGGGAGTGTGACTCTGTTTATTCTCCTTGATCTCTCAGCGGCTTTCGATACCATCAACCATGGTATCCTTC
Organism: Anniella stebbinsi; assembly: GCA_029215795.1. Classification (NCBI taxonomy): domain Eukaryota; kingdom Metazoa; phylum Chordata; class Lepidosauria; order Squamata; family Anniellidae; genus Anniella; species Anniella stebbinsi. Next base: position 197,756,512 of record JARDYH010000003.1, read on the forward strand.
TGGCACGACTGGCTGAGTTGGGAGTGGGAGGCACTGCATTGCAGTGGTTCCACTCCTACTTAACAGGTTGGCTCCAGAAGGTGGTGCTTGGGGGACATTGTTTGGCCCCGTGGATTCTCCAGTATGGGGTTCCGCAGGGGTCAGTCTTGTCCCCCATGCTGTTCAACATGAAACTGTTGGGTGCGGTAATCCGGAGTTTTGGAGTGTGTTGTCATCAGTACGCTGATGACATGCAACTCTACTTCTTCTTTTCATCTTCATCTGGTGAGGCTGTGGATGAACTGGATGAGAGCTAATAAACTGAAACTCAATCCAGACAAGTCTGAGATGCTGTTAGTGGGGGGTTCCTCTGACCAGATGGAGGGTGTTCAACCTGTTCTGGATGGGGTTGAACTCCCCCTGAAAGAGCAGGTTCATAGCTTGGGGGTTCTCCTAGAACCATCTCTGTCACTTGAGGCTCAGGTAGCCTCAGTGGCATGGAGTGCCTTCTACCAACTTCAGCTGGTGGCCCAGCTATTCCCCTATCTGGACAGAGATAACCTGGCTTCGGTTGTCTATGTTCTGGTAACCTCCAAGTTAGATTACTGCAATGTGCTCTACGTGGGGCTGCCTTTGAAGACGGTTCGGAAGCTGCAGCTTGTGCAAAATGCTGCAGCCAGATTGATAACAGGAACCAGAAGGTTCGAACATATAAGACCGATTCTGGCCTGCTTGCATTGGCTGACTGTATGTTTCCGAGCCTGATTCAAGGTGCTGGTTTTAACCTATAAAGCCTGACATGGTTTGGGACCACAATACCTGATGGAAAGCCTTTCCCGACATGAACCTACCCATACACTACATCAAAGGTCCTCCTCCGAGTGGCCACTCCAAGGGAAGCTCGGAGGACGGCAACAAGGGAGAGGGCCTTTTCAGTGGTGGCCCCCCAATTATGGAATGATCTTCCCGATGAGGCTCGCCTGGCGCCAACACTGTTATCTTTTCGGCGCCAGGTCAAAACTTTTCTTTTCTCCCAAGCATTTTAACAGCTTAAGTTGAGGTTTTAACTGACTTTGTGGCCAGGCTTAAAAGTTTAAAATGTTTTTAAATATCAACTGTTTTTATGGTTTTAAATTTTGTATATTGACTTTTTAATGTTCAATCTTTTAAGTTTTGTAAACCGCCCAGAGAGTTTCAGCTATGGGGCGGTATATAAATGTAAATAATAATAATAATAATAATAATAATAATAATAATGTTCCTATGAAAAATCAGAGGTGAGCAAAACAGACTAAGCATAGTCAATCTGCAGAAGAGTTCCAAAATGGGATGGAATGAATCCATCAAGTCCTAATCCTGATACCGCTAAAGAACCACTCATTACACTTTGGATTCCTCTTTCATTTTCCTGTTCTTGAGTTCAGGAATGCATTCTTGTTTTGTTAGTATTCATTTATTTAAAACTATTTTAAGCCACCTTTTAAGTACAAACCCTCACAAGGTGGTTCATAGTAATAATAATAATTATTATTATAATTATTATTTATAACCCGCCTCTCCCTACGGATCGAGGCGGGGAACACAATACACATACAAGCATAACAAAGTTAAAAAATTTAAACAAGAGAAACACATCATTAAAACATTTAAAATTCATCCGGATAGGCCTGCCGGAAAAGGACAGTCTTCACGACTCTCTTGAATTCGTGAAGACTGTCAGTTTGTCTAACCTCCTCCGGCAGACCATTCCATAGTCTGGGAGCCATAGAAGAGAAGGTCCTCTGGGTAACACTCACCTGCCTAGTTCTGGCTGGCTTGAGTACGTTCTTCCCAGAGGACCTAAGCATGCGGGGCGGATTGTACGGGAGAAGGCGATCCCGTAGGTAGCCTGGGCCCAAACCATGTAGGGCTTTAAAGGTAATAACCAACACTTTATACTTCGCCCAGAAACTGACCAGCAGCCAGTGAAGTGATTTTAAAACTGGTGTAATGTGGTCACCCCTAGGTGTACCGGTGACCAACCTGGCTGCCATATTTTGAACAAGTTGAAGTTTCCGGACTAGGCACAAAGGTAGCCCTATGTACAGCGCATTGCTGTACTATAAACAACAGAATTAATAAACACCAGTGACAATAATAAAACAGACATCCCACCCCCAAAGTACTGCTCTCTTCCTCCCAAATCTTTTTGTAAAATAGGAGCAGTGTTATGCTGTCATTTTTTTAAAGTATAACAACTAATGACTTTTATTTGTTATATTAATTAGGAAACAACACCTCCAGGATAATTGTTTTCATTTTATATTAGCAAATCATTTTTAGAGAGAGATACAGACAAGACAGTCCATTCAAATAATTGTATATACCATCTAAAACTGTCAAGTTGCACGTCCACATGTTTTTCTACACAGTTTGTGCTTTTATTAAACAACAGGCCCATATATCTAGATGAGACCAAAAAAAAATACCCAGGAGAAAGCTGTCATGTTTTTACATTCTCTATATTTTATTTTCTAACCTTTTTTGAACATTTGCATTTCCGGCTCAGAGACATGTCAGAGCTGAAATACCACAATTTGTAGTCTTTAGTCAATCTCTTATCTTCATAGACCAGCAAAGAGAGAAAATGACACCACTAGAAAAAATGTCAAGTAGAATGCAGTCACATTGTATGAATAACAAGATCTCTTGGAAGACAAAGACATGAAAATGGCTAACTAACTTAGCTTTCACATACATTTGAAAAGAAAAGGCTCACCAAAAGTAGCTTCACTAAGGAACTTGGAACTTCATTAATGAAAAACTCCTTCTTACCATCCCACGATGAAGAGTGGTTTCACAAGATATGTCAGGATTTGTTTTGTGTTCATATGAAACTATCTCTGCATCCATTTTGTAAAAACTTCATATGAGATCTGCCCAGCCCTTGTTAATAAACCTACATTCTTCTTTCTTTACATACAGAGCTAACTTTAATAGACTTTTAAAAACAATTAAAAAAGGAACCCGAAAACCTGAGAACAAAATATTGAGCAAAGAACCAGTTGTCAAGAGATAAACTGATAACTCTTCTAGTACTAACATGCTTTGACAGTTTAACTGTTTTTCCTTTATGAGACAGCATACTTGATTTTTATCTTCATGTGAAATGTTTGTTGTCATTTAAGAAACATGTCTTCATATTTTTAAACGTCACAGATAAGAAAGGAGTGTTAAGGCTTGCCTACAGAAAACAAATGTTCTTCCATCTGAAAGAAGAACAGTGTTTTTTATTTCCTGTTGGGTCCTTATTCGTCTTTCACTGACACAGAGTCTTATTTCCTATACATAATTATTCTAGGAATTGTTAACCACTAATGCCAAATTGCTGTGTTACTTCCATTTCACTGGCATGCTGTGTGGCTGGGCTAACATCTGGATTGGTTTGCACATAGGATAGTTCCATTCTTATAAAAGTACCACAGTTGCCTGGAAATTGGTATGGCTAAGCTGTCTGTTTCACCTTTTATATTATTCACATTTTTTTCCAAGTACAACTTTGAGCCAAACAACATGTACATCAATCACATAGCATGTAGTTGAGGATTAGCTTTTTCTTTATTCTAGTATAATTACATATTTTCCCAATTTAGATTGGGACCACCATGCACTGGGGGGAGGATTAAACCTTTTCTCCAGCATTTGTTTTCCAAAATTCCCCCTCATGGGGAGGTGGTGGGGATTAATAAAAAGGGTCTTTATTGACATCGATTGAGACATTTTCCTTTTGTTAACCCCCCATGGGGGGGGGGAGTTGGAAAGCCAACAGTTGGGAGAAAGGTTTAATCCTCCCTCCTGGTAAATAATGGTCCTAATATGAATTGGGACCATGTGTGCTTACACTAGAGAAAAGAGAAAGCTGATTCTCTCAGCTACAAACTACATGATTAGCGTAACGTGCAGTTTGACTCTTTGTGGCATCCCATGTCTGTGATGTTTTTCTTTCAAGTCCACATGAAAATTCATGTGCATTTTTGCAAGCAATTTCCATTGATTAGGCAAAATAGGACACTCCAATTCGCTATTCCAATCCTAATTTAAGCTATAAACTTCTAAATACTTATATATATATGGGTTGTGGAGCGACGTGTCAGTTCAGCTGTTATAAGTGTTTCTATCAGTTTCTAACAGTGCTGGAGGCTCTGAGGCAGAAAAAGCAGCTGGACCAAACCTAGATTCCAGCAGGTGTTGTAATTGCAAGTATTGCCATTGAGCCATAGTAGGTAACACACAAGTTGGAAAAGGACAAAAGCTCATAATCTGGGCCTATTAGTTGATCCAAAGTAAAAATCCATGTCCCCCACAAGAACGCTTTCTTTCCAATTCTTAAATCTGGGTTTCCCCATAAAGTCAATTTTGCATGAAAGAACAGATTGAACTGTAATTGACGTGATATTATACGCCACACCTCTCTAGCAGCCAAAATTGTAAGAATGGGGTTATTTATTCTAATATGAGAAGAGCTGCTGCTATCCATTTGGGAAGAGGTTCTAACCATAGGGCTTCCAGAACTGACCATGATGGCAGTTCTGAGCGAACAGGAAAAGACAAGCCAATAGATAGGCCCAATGATATAAAGCAAGGTCTGGAAAACTAAAGCCACCTTCTTTAATTGGAAACTGCATCCGTTTCAAAGATATTTGAGGTGGGGAAGAACCCCAGAAGAATTTATGAAACAAAGTGTTAAGTTGTTGAAAATATTTGCCAGGCATAAGTAAAGGAATCCCACACATAACATAAAGAATTTGAGGTATAAGGTTCATCTTACCCCACAAACTCAACTTTAATGGTCCCCATCTATCTATATGCAATCTCACTAATCAGTTTACTTACGTTTATTTTGATCAATTGAGTTATATCTCTTGGAATAAGTATTCCCAGATAGTAATAAAATCAGGGCGCCATCGAAAATGGCCATTAGCCAACACACTAGGAAATATGCTATCTCCAATTGCTATCAGTTAAGACTTTGACCAATTAATTGAATCACCGGAAAGATCACCAAAGGTATTAATCAATTCCATCAAAGTAGAAATAGATGCCTGGAGTTTAGACATAAACAATAAAAGATCATCAGCGTAAAGAATAATTTTAAATTCTAAGTCTGCATGCACAAACCTGTGAATACTACTAATATTTCCATCTAATTGCACAAGCCAGGGGTTCCAAACATAGATCAAATATCAAAGGGGAAAGTGGACATCCTTGCCTAGTATCTAAAGTAATTTCCTTAGCAAGGGAAATTACTTTAGGTGAGAATGCCCTAGCTCGGGTAATAGTTTATAAGCAAATCTTATCAACTACTTCACTTCTTAACCAGTAGGGACATTTCCATGGGTCCTTTTGGGTAGAAATATTATGTGAACACACTTATAGAGATATAACAAGCCTAAAATAGCTTAAATACACTTTTGGTATGTATAATTATGTATATATGACATCACTTGGTATGTGCTACCATCTTCCTGTTCTTGTCTTGTAGTCATATTGGCCCTGAAAGCGGCTTTGCTTTATAACAGTACACTTCAGATGTTTCAAAAGAACACAGCTGCCAGGAAGCAAAGAATTTATATATGCGATTAGAAAAAAAATTAGAAGAAGAGTTTGGTCGATTGCCTCTTTCAGCTGAATTTGCACTCAGTTATGAAGCAAGAAGAGACTTGAAGAAGAATAAAGTCAATCAGTACTTGTATCTCGACGTTGTGACAGCAAATTGGATGTGTCTTGCCGAATATATATATATATATATATATATGACCAAGAAACAGATAGTTAAATTCTAGTTAGCAAGACATTTTGCTGCCTGGGGTAAAAGATAATTTTAAAAAATCTTTCAATTAGACAAAATAAAAAATAAAAATCCTCACCACCACATTCCTCCTACAGAAGCTGACTGGGCTGACAGTTAAATCTTCCTTCAGCTGGTAACCACACAGACAGCATTCTCCCCTGCACAAGAGGGAAGCAACCAGGAAATTAGTTCAGTTGGTGTTGGGCAGGATGCATGGCACACATCCAGTTCCATCTTCAGTACCTCAGCTATGCTTGCTCACCACTCCAACTGGTGCCTGCTCGTAATGCCACCAAATGCAGCAACAGCATCGGTGTGCATTGCGTGAGCAGAGCAAAGCAGGTGTGTGCATCATGCATGCTAAAGTTTGTGACCTGGGCTAATGACTCTTTGCCTGCATGCTCAGGGGACCTTTCCCAACTTTCCTGTGACATATTGGGAGGAGGTGATTTGGTGAGACAGACAGACAGCCCAATGAAGCATCGGCACTGCCAGGGTGCCCAGACTGCCCTCTAGCATATGCTCCCTGTAGGGATGTCTGAGAAACAAACAAAAAAAAAAGTTCACAATGTGATACAGACTCAAGTTGGAATGAGCTTCAAGACGGAATTTGGAGACCTTCGACAAGTTTGTATTTTGCTGATTCACACATCCCTTAATGCCTGAGTGGCTGCCTCACTCCGCCTAATGGTAAAGCCCTCCTAGTAACATTATTTAGAATCCTACAGATATGAAATGTGTACTTGCAGCTATCATATCAGTATTATATTATGTATATTATATTATACACATTATAATGTATGTTAATACATTATATTAATAAACTTTTACTAGCCATGTATGTGTATTTCTTAACAGGACAAATAACAGTAGGGGATAAAGAGAAAAGGGTTAAGCCCCCTTAATGTCATGGTCATGATTCAATCCTCCCCACCCACCCTAGCTACCTTTAAAAGAATTAAAAGAATACGAGATCCAGTCACAGATCTTCAGATCTCATCTACTTTGGTCCCTAGGCTGCCATCTTCATAAACTAGAATCTTTTATCATTACCTGAATATGACTTGCCTGAATTTCAAGTAGGTCGGCAAGTAAGAGCAGCATCTGGACACCAGGGCTTGGATCTGGAGAATCCATTTGCAGAAACAAGATTCTATGTGCATATCAGCAATACCACATGCGGTTGCATCTACCCATATTAACAATTTTTGTACAAATCTACATGCCCTCTTTGCACATGAGTGTTGTCATTTGTGGGACGCTCCAAGTATCCCTTGTATTGTTCCTGCAATTTTCTGGATTATAGCCAAAAGGGATTGGTACTATATAATGTGCATATTCCGTTACAAAAACATGCAACACTATATATAGTCAACCATATTTATGTTACTGTGTAGAATTTTGTATACTTTTCCTGATCTGAATATGCTGGTTGAAAATCTACATTTGATATGTTTGATCTCCCCACCCCCCACCCCAGCTTTGCTACTTTTTCCATAGGATTAAATAATGATATGAACTTGGTCTGTTTTAATGTTCCTTACCCCCATGATTCAAGTCTTAAAGATTTGCTGGCCACCACAATTCAAAGGAATCTTTTAAGACTTAATTCCTGACAAATATAAATTGTTACTATGCAATGTTCATGTTAGCAACTCGCAATGCCAAAATTCCCTTGATTGGCTCAGAAGAGGTCGTTTTGGGATCTTGCGTAAGTAATGCATGTTTAGAAAACAAAATTAGGTCACTGGCACAAGTTTAAAATTGACTTGATTAAAGCTGAGAAACTGGAACAGCTTCTTTACTTCCTTTGGGTTGGAAAAGTCTTTACAGCCCTAAGGACCCTTCCCTAATGCATTTTAGGTTGTGTGTCATAACTACTACCCTTTCAGTTGAAGGTGATTAGTTGTAGCTTCTTACAGAGGTAGTGACTTGCTTCCCTTTCCTAAGGGAGCATTACTTCATTCTTGCTATGAGTAAACATTGCATTGAACAAGCCTTCAGTGTGGCACCCTCTGTGCAGCCAGCATTGCAACATAATACCCTTCCATGTGTTTGACATAAATCTCTAACAATTTCAAGACTTTAAGAGATAACAACACCTGAAGTACTCAGGGTCACATGTGCAGTATATGTAGGGTATTTTCACAGTGCAATCCTATGCACGTTTACTCAGATGTTAGTCCCACTTTAGTCAATGAGGCTTGCTCACTTATTTACTTGGGAGTAAGTCCTATTGAACTTAATAAGACTTATTTCAAAGAAGACATGCATAGGATTACATTGTAAGAGTATTAGTTTTTGTTGTGTTTTTTAAATAACCAAAGATGGGGCCGAGGAGGAAGGGACAACTAAACTGAAAGTAGCAATGTACAATTCAACAAATAGGCAGAATGATAACTTAAGGATGTTGGCTGCCAGGTTCCTACTATGTGACTCTAATCTCATCTAGAGAATACAAATATATTTATTTAATTATCAAGCTATTTTAAAGGAATAACTTTTTCAAATATGCCATGTTATCCAATCCAAAGCCTTCTTTTTAAAAAATACCATACAGTCCAAAGAATTCTTTTCCACAAAGGTTTACCACCCATTCTATCCACCATGAAGCAATGTATCCATGGCGACAAAATGTGTCCTTGCCTCAGGATAAGTGTCCTAGTTTTTATCTTGCACCAGGCTAGTTGTCCAATGCTGGCACTAGTGTAATGAACTTGAGTAGTGCAGTAAAACCTCGCAAGATTTTGTACAGTTTCAAAATGGATAGAAGCAAGAGATAGCATAGGAGGGACATAGGAGTGGCAATGCTTGTTGGGATCCCCTGTCCAACAATAGGATCAGGACCAGCTTAACATCATTGAAGAATTATAAGCAAAATGAATGCCAATAGTCTTTGTTACATACAAAACTGCATGAATACGAAAACCCCTTGGCACTTTCAAACGAAGGGCTCCTAGCACTACCAATAGGAAGGCATTGTGCAGTTATTCCATCTTTTCTTTTGTAACAGATTATTTGTGCTAAGGGAAAAGACAGACGAACTGGTGGGAAATCATGGTTAGGTTATGAGTCAAAGATGATGTTTGACCACCACCCCACTCCATACATAAAATATGATAAATGAGGCAGAATACTGATGCCATCAAAGCCTGGTCTGGAAACTCCCAGTGCCCCCTGCAGGTTGCTCCACAAAACAGAGCCTCTCCATAAATGAGCATCTCAAGCTTACATCTCAAGCTTGCATTCCCCCCAATACATGGGGGGAAAGGCTTTCTCAGACACTAGGGGTGGAAAAGCAGGAGAATCAGTGGAACAGCAAAGGCCAGCAAGCAGTATACAAACTAGTGCTTGGCCAAAGTATTTGGACCAGACATTTTTCAGCAGTGTGTGTGTGTGGAGAGAGAGAGAGAGAGAGAGAGAGAGAGAGAGAGAGAGAGAGAGATCTTTGGCCCCTGAATATTTTGATTGTCATTGGAGGTTGAGAAAATTTGAAGCTATGGTGGAGCTGCAATAAAGAGCATCCCAGTGGTATTCCTCCTTGGGAAGGATCCAGTGGGTACAGTGCTATTGTCCAAGTGGGCAGCCATCTGTTTATTTGTTTTTTAACCAAGAAAAACCCTGGGAATGATGATACATCATTATGTAGTGTTGTTCCAATTGGGCCATTCTCCATTAGGAATGTTGCGGGGTTGCTGCTGCTTACTGCAGCACTGGCACTGATTGAAGTGGTGGCAAAGTTGTTGTTGTTTTTCCCCAGTGAAAGGAAGATTGTGAATCTCTGCTGTTTCATAACTGCTACTGTAAGCAATTCTCCTCAAAATATGGCCATTTCTCTTGACTCCCTTCCCCTCCCCTTGCAAATCTCATCTACTTTAATTCTTCTGTCATCATCTGCAAAGGGATCTTAATGTTTAGGTTTTATATTCATTTTAAATATAATAGTGCCGGTATATTTTTCTATCTGCTCACTGCTATATTGTCTAGCAGTATAATCCTATACATGTCTATTCAAGACTAAGCCCCACTGAGATCAACATGATTTACTCCCAGGTAAATGTTTATGGGATTACAGCCTTACGGTAGGATGTAATTATGTCCTACCAGTGGTGGCCAACACCACTGGTTCCCAGTACATGCGTGGCCCCTACCTCCACTGGTGGCGATGTTGCGCTTCTAGAGGCAAGTCACCAAATGAAAAGAAACGAAAGTTTCTGGAATGCAAGACCTGCTCCTTCCAGTAACTTCCAATTCTGTTCACTGGGGATTTGCCCCTGGAAGGGTGACATTGCCGCCAGTGGTGGTAAGAGCTGCCGTGTGCTGGGTGCCTACCAGGAACCAGCGGCCCTGGTCACCAGCAATAGGACATCATTGGATCCTACCCTTTGTATTTAATTTAATTGTTTAAAAGATTGTTAGGCCACACTCCAGTAAAATTAGAGGTGTTTTTTTTTAAGTGAAAACATAAACACAAAATCATAATAAAATGAAAACAAACAGTATATAGAATAGATTTTTTAAAAAAGAATAAAAATTCAACATAGTACTTCTAGTGAAGCTAATTCCATAGCAACAGATCTGAATTGGGCCTTGAGTACTGTTGTAATATTTTATCACATATTTAATTTGTAGATTCTGACAAGGAAATTACTAAGTATAAAATTGCTTAATGCCACTTCATGTCTCAACAGAATTTCATAGCATATTTTATAAAATAATTGCATTAATCTGTGCCATGTAATCTTACTGTCATGATCTTTTACTATATTTTAAAGCACTGAAGTTCTGTCTATGCTCATGATGTCATTGTCCTATTACAGTCTTACATGATCACAAAATGTAAGGGTTTTATTCATTAAGTTCAGCAAGCTTATATCAGAAACATTATATAAAAGAACTAGCCTTGGCATATATTCTAAAATTATGTCTAGCCCTTCAGTAGAAAAATACACTCTGAGCAGCATTACTAAAGACACTGGTTTGGATCCAGAAATGCTTTTCTCTGAGTGGAAGGCTGCTTCTCCAAGCAGAAAATCTTTTTCTGACTTTGTGCAAAATCCTTGCACAAGAAGTAGATCTGAAAGCTAGAGGTGTGCTCCAATTTGCACAATGTCTTACAGGGTGTCTCAAAATTTATCCTCACACAGACTTTGCAGAATCTCTTGCACAAAGTCTTGAACAATCTCTTACACAAGATCTCACACAGCATTTCATAATTGCACAACAATTCATGGAACAGCACCACTGACAGAATTTTTTCTGCTAGAGCATTTCCAGATACAAGCAAATATGCAGCACAATCCTCATGCATGTTTACTAATCCATACATGAACCATGAGGGGCATGGAGATGACCTAGGAAAAGCTAATGTCTCTTGCATCTGATAAACATTCTTTTTTTCATTCAACTCTACATTTTTCTTCTCAAGCCCCATAATTTAGGGCCTAAATTTTCCCTCTCAATTTCTACCTTCCATCCATCAAATAAAATAGAATTTATTTATTTATAGAGAGTAATGGAACAAAATCGGTAACACATGTACAGAATGCTATCCATGTCTTCTCAGAAGCAATTCCAACTGAGTTCAATGAAACTCACTGCCATTGGAGCTAAGATTGGAGTCTAAAGTTCCACCAAAGTCATTCTAAATCTCCAATCAAACTCTTAGTGTAATGGAAATGAAATAATTCAATGGCTATGTCCACAATTATAGTGGTAATGGGAGGGGGGATGAGGTGGATAAGGGGAATTGTGATGTAATTTCAAGTCTGTTAATATATAAATAGGTCTAATATTATAAGGCAGCTACTCCTAAGCATTTAATATTTTTATCTCAAATAGCATGCACTAAATCATAATAACCAGTTCTGAAAATCCTCTAAGGCCTTAACAATAAATACTGGCACATATCAGAATATATTAGATGCTGAAACGTGGACATCAAGGGAAGACCCAATTCCTTATGATGAGTTGAGATGCAGATCTGAGGCACTTATTATTATTCCTTAAAGGCATAATGGTTAGTAACCCAGGACTGATTCAGTGAAAGAAATGCTCTGTAAACAATACCTTTTAACTTCCTCTCTTTTTTTCAGGTCCTGCATTAGGAAAAAAGAATAATTAGAAAAATGTTATATCTGATTTACATAATCCAAACTAGATACTGCCTTTCTTTATTTAAATTTTATTTTGAATCTAGCAATATTTTATTATTTAGAAGCATTTTAAAACCACCTTTCAGCCCCAACAAAGGGCCCAAAGCAGCATATAAAAAGTAAACAAATTAAACAATACTTCATAATAAAAACTGAGCTATTTTAAAGCCAAAAAGAGCAGAATCAACACCTTTAGTTCCAAATTGTTAAAAAAAAAGTATGTACAGAATAAATTTCTTACTGCCTGCCTAAATCAAAGCTGCCACCACTTTTGTCTGTCCTACCTTTGTACTGCAGTATCCAAAGAAACTTACAGCAAAGTTAAAAGCAACACAATACAAATACATAGCATAAAACTGAAGTCCCAGTTTAAAATAAATAAGAAAAACTAGAACAGGCTAAAACAACATGTTAAAATAATAATTTTAAAAGATAGCATCAGCAAAAAGAAGAAGAAGAATGAAAATGAAAATTTAGAACACAGTTCTGGAAAAACCTGACAATGTAAGATTGTCTTTATATAAAACTAGCTGATATGCCCGGCGTTGCTTGGGTCCGTGAATAGTGTTTATAACATTTATTTGATAAATAATAAATTTCTCTGCAACTTATTCATCTTTAGGTTGGGTTTTTTTTTTTAGTTTGGTTAAGTTAGTAAATTGTCTTGTTAGAATCAATGGAGAATTGTGTTAATAAGAACTGTATTTTAAATTAGAGCTTCGTGATAAACCACATTTTTTGTTTTACCTGAAATGCCTACACCTCCCATCGTGCTTTGGCCGGAGCAGCAGACTAAACTTCAAAAACAATCAGGACACACAACGCCCTCTCTACAAGCTAAAAAATATGCAAACCTAAAATTATGTTTTCAAAATATACCTGGCATTGCCCAGATATCCAAATAACATATAGTTGGGAAACAGATCTCAGTGGATGTGAGGAACTTTTGTATGAAAAAAAAGAAAGCACCCAGAATACAGGCCAGTGCTAGGGCTGTGAATTAACTTTTAAACAAATTAAATTCATTGTTTTTTTCCTCTCTCACCCTCACGGCAACCCTGCAAGGTAGGCCAGTCTTAGGCCTGTCAGGTAACTTTTTAAAAAATTTAATTAGTTTCTTTCCCACCCCTCTCTCTCTCATCTTCAACGCATGGCCAGGGCCGCCTTGAAGCTGTCACCATGATTTTCCTTGTCCCCCACAGAAAACAAAAACTACAATTCCCGGCATGCCTTTTGCTGTGGTGCCTGACTTGCCCAATGGGAGTCCTGCTGCTGCAGCTCATGGGAAGTGAAGTCTGGCTGAGACAGTCCACACTACACTGAGGGAGCTGGCTGGCTCACTCACGGGTAGCTTGGCCGTTGCCGTCAATGACAGGCCCAGAGCTGTGACCTCCTGCCCTTCTGCTCCCAATGGTGCCTTGTAACTAAGGCAGGCAGCCCAGGCTCTCTCCCTTCAGGTGCACGATGGCAAGCTACTTCCAGATGATGGCCACCAAAGCCCGATAAGTCTTTCCTCCCGCCAAAGCCATGCTGGGAGTTGTAGGCGCAAGCCTAGCTCTCTGAATAACATTAATCTTTGAATACATCTGAGGTGTCATGGGAGAGCGGGTCTTCTTAGTTGTGACACCCTGCTTAAGGATTTCTTTTTCCCAGGCGGTCTGGCCTGGTGACCAAGAAGGGGATGTAAGCAGCTGTCAGTGGACATGCCCAGCTCCATCCAATCCTGCTGGGATTGCCTCATCCTGCACTTCTCACCCACCAAGTGCTCCATCTGGAACCTGTACTGTAGGGCTGGGGCTGGGCAGAGCACTTCCCCCCTTTGTCGGGTCTGTTTCTGGGCATGTGCAGAGTGCCTCCCCTTCCTCCCTCCCTCCCTCCCTCCCTCTTAAGGGCAAAAGTTGTGCACTTGCTTCCTCCAGATTCTGAGAAAACAGCGATATCAGGATGGAGTGCCTTTGAGCATGTTTGGCCCCTCAAAGCCACTCTGTTGTATCTAGTCACAATTTTAAAACCACACAGAGGGTGGGAGGAGGCACCGCAAATGATGCAACCCATTTATGTGAGTTGTTTCTTTTTATGTGGAATTGGGTTGACTGTTCGAGACCAACCTTAGTGTTGTTTATGTGGTAAACAGAAGGTGCAGCCACAGCTAGGCCTACAAACAAAGCTTTATATAAACTGAAACTGAAAAATTCCTGGTACACTCCCCTGAAAGGCTGAGCTGAACTTCTGTTCCACTAATCATGTTACACTTAGGAGTCAGGTTGTGAAAGACATGCAGCAGCCACCCACCTGTGCACTCACAATGGCCGCCAAAGGCCAGTAAGTCTGGCCTCTTGCCCAAGGCCAGTAAGTCTGGCCTCCTGCCCAAGGCATGCTGGGAGTTCTGCCCAAGGCATGCTGGGAGTTGTAAGTCCTGCCCTCTTTTGTATCTGGCCACTCTAGTATAGGCCCTGCAGCTTTAACTGTTGTGATGAAGAGGGAATTTCACCAGGTACTGCATGCATACAAATGACACCTGCTGAAATTCCCTTTTCTATGCAACTGTCACCCTACTGGAGAGACAATTCCAAGGTACCATGGATGAGGAGGTCCTCCCCTGCCTACCCACAAATCATACTTCCTCTGTGGCCGTCCAGAATTCTTTGGCAGACTCGTATGATCCATTGATGTAATTTGCATAACATTTTAGTGAATATTTGCATTCTTTTGTTGGATGTTACATTTATTCTACAATATTTTTATACTGAAATTGTTTAGTCTTGTCACACAGGTCTCTGGAGCCACAAAATTGTTTCAATGTACTTCTTTGTTTCCGCTCCTTTAGTATTTCTGTGCCATTAATTTTCAGGCATATCACAATAACGGCCTCAACAATTCTCTCAATTGTTATCTGCCTAAAAAGCAACAATTGAAACCATATCAAAAAGCCCTTATAGTCCATGTTACTAACTACTTACTAAACTACATCTGTAGGTGGTATGGACCATCTTTTCCCTGGCATTATAACATAATCTTGTGGTTTCCTGTGTTTTTCTTTCTCAGAAAGAAATGTGTAACCTCATCAGTTCTAATATTTCCTGCTGCACTGAAATGTGCAAATCTCCTGCTGAGTAACTTAATGAATATATATAGATACATGTGCGCACGCACACACACACTGTTGTAACCATAATCTATATGAATAGTATAAAAAAGCTATAAGACTACTGTATAAAATCATTTATCAAACACTATTACATTATGGCATTTTTCTTCTCTTCAGATTGTGACATTAAGGGTAAATTGAGAATCAGCAGAAATAGTATTGGCAGGTCATCTTGTAAATTCTTCCTAATCTTTATAAGGGGAAAAACCTAATCACATTTGACCTTTCACAGTTGGAATGGTTTCTGACACCTCCATATTTATGTGAAGATAGATATTCACTCCTGTTTTGCAGAAAGTGAACTGTGTTTTTCCTTAGTGCCCTACATTTTATTCCAATTCCACATGAATTCTCATTGTATTCATGTTGAATTATATTGCAAAAATTATTTGCATCAACAGTAGTGTAATAAGAAAAAAATTGCATTTTTTAAAAACCTTTTGCATGTAAGTGAATGCAATTGATTTAAATGCATTTAGGGCCAAACTACACGTGACATTAATGTTTGCTTTCGAGTATAGGATTTTTCTTTCAAAAATAGCTAGATCAGGTTGCCTGATCTGGGTCAGGACCACAGCACAAAGCAAAGAGTGAAAGCATACTTACTCTCCATGCCAGAGTCCCAGTCTCGGCTAGAGCCCCTGTGCCATTTATTTGTGAAAGAAAAATCCTACACCCAAGGATTATACAACGTTCTACACCCAAGGATTATACAAAATCCTACACCCAAGGATTATACAACATAATGTATATTTTAACCCTTTGATCAGATTATCTAAATATCACAGCAGTAATTTTGAATCAAGTTGAATTTCAATATGAGTTGCTATTTTTGCAAAGAAATGTGTAAGTTAGATGAGAGACAAACTTTTGTTGAGCAGGCAAACAGCATGATAATTAGCTGCTTTTAATCCAAATCCTGGAAACTAATCACAGCTCAGACAAAGCTGTGCAAAAGCCTCCATCCCTTACTTATTAAATTATTCATGTATGCAGATTTCAAATTGTATTCTCATTAGCACTGCTAATAAAAAATACTAATAACATATATGACTCTCATGTTTCATTTAAAGGTTTCAGAATAGAAAGGTAAGAGATACAAAGAGGCTAAGAGAAGTTTCATTACCCAGAAGGCAAGCAATTTAATCAAAATAAAAATGTGACTTACTCCATGGGATGGATTCAGACATGTCATTCCTCAAATAGAGGGCTTCTTCCATTCTCAGTGGAGGCTCCTGCTTGAGGAAAGGAAGGAGGAATTTTCATGAATTCCTACAGTCCACAATATTCCAGAGGATATTTTGAAGGGGTAGAAAAGGCTTCATGGGAATGGGGAATTGGTGCCCCCCCTCCCTTCTGCTAATGGGAACATTATCTGAGCAAAATGCTGCTCATGGGAACTCTGGTTTAAAACCCATGTGTGCTCCAATGCTCACAAGGATCTTCTGAACATGGGCCTCAACAGCAGATGAGGCACGGGCGGAGGGGAGGAGAATTCTGAAAATCCATCCTTAGTGTCTGCAGAGCTGTCCTTTCCTTTGACATGAAAAGGAATGTTTGTAGTTCAAATAACTTCATCTAAGAATTCCTGTTCCCAGAGGTAATCCCTAGATCAGACTATATATTCACATGACAAGTGATCAATTTAGAACCCATTATTACATAGATCACAGACATCATATTGAATTTACATGCCTGTACAGGATGTTCCTGCTGTTCCGTCATAGGGTCATGAAGACCTTGGCATGATCACAGTACTCCATTACACATGGGCCACTGTGTTTCAGTGACATCATCTCAATCACTGCTTTCTTTCAGAATTGTACAATAAATGTAATTTGTTAGCTTCTGAAGTAACAGTTCTTGAAATCCAGGAGTCTAATGTTCCAATATAAAGTCAAATTTTATTATTTATGCAGGACTGATGCCTTATCCTGAAGTACATGATATTGGGCCACACCGAATATGAAAGAACATGCTAGGGTTGAGTAGGAGGGAATATAGCCCCTGTCCCCCATTATTATTATTTTAAGAAGAGGCAATAACCATCTATTTAGAGAGCTTCGGCTATTGGACAGTATAGAAATGCAATAAATAAATAAATCCATCCCAGTAGAATTACACCAGGGAGAGAGGCATAAAAGGAAACAAGAAAGAAAATAATTTTTAGATGTTTGATTTGGCAGGGGTTCTTTTTCTGGTCATTTTGCCTTTTATGCCTGTGTAAATCCAGGCTATAATTCAGTGTGTTCTGTTTACGCACCAGTAGCAGTTGGTAATGATACATGTATTGGGAGATGACATTTTGTTTCAGTCTGATAAGAACTATGTTGGGAAGTCGTCTAATGTGTTTGCAGGAGAAAGCATTTCACTATGTAGAGCCTGGGTGGTCCTTAGCAAGGAAAGGAAACTGTAGTCTGCCTTGAGCAGCTGTTTTGAAGCAGGGTGACCTTCTCTTGCCTCTTGGGGAAAAGGGAAAGTGAAATAATCTAACCCAGGACCAGTGCTAGGAATGCCTTAAGAAGTAGTCAAAAAGAAAAAAAGTATTTTTATTATGTGTGTACTGCAGTAATACAATATCAGTGCATTGCAAAGGAGTGTGCACCCTGGTTTTAGTTAAGAAGGAAAGCCAATAATATAGGTGAGCCAAATGTTTAGGCAACTACTATATTTGCATGATAACATTGGTGTAAAAAATTAAAATAAAGATTGATTGTTTTGTTTCTACCCTGCCCCTTCCCACTGGCTCATTTAAGGTAACAGTTAAAAATTGAGCATTCACAATAAAACCAAAGTGCTCAATTAAATTGAAGTTACCCAACAGCTGTTTCATTTGGGCTGTTGAATGCCAACCCAATGAGAAAAGTTTTGCAACTCTTCTGGAAAGTATTGTAGGGTTGAGCAAAAATCCCCACCCCCTACAACTTTGCTGCCCTATTTGCCAGTGGTAAATTTGTGGGAGGTCCTTTCAATGCTTATTTGAAATGTTTAAGACAGCATATGGATGTCAACAGATGTCTTGATTTTAGTGCCTACTATCAGCTTCGGATGATATGCCAGTTGCGCCCCTTCCTAGAGTTGGAAGACCTAAAGACGGTAGTGCACACACTTGTAACTTCGAGGCTCGACTTCTGCAATGTGCTGTACATAGTGCCTATGTACTTTGTACATTATTATTATTATTATTATTATTATTATTATTACAATTACTTGTGTAGCTGGTAAGCAATGGCTACCATCTCTCCCTCCCCCTCCCTCAAATGTTCTGGACATAGCATTAATATGGTGACAGCTAGTTCAGGAGAGGATCAGCATTAATATACAGGCTTGGTCTTTAGAGACCTCTAAGGAAATGATGATCCACAATTGTAAGATCACGTTAAACATTTGCCCTGCAAGCCTGAGCTGAATGGCGTTGTGAAACCATTTATCTTAGCTATATTTCTGTGGTTTCTCTTTTTTCATCTGGATATAGGGCCATGCTAGACATGATGGAGCAGCCACATGTATTTTATCCCTGTAGACTCAACTCTATTCATATATAAAACAGATGTTGTGTGTATTCTTTTCATGAAACAGAGTGCATGGACATAGGAAGCTGCCTTATATCAAGTCAGACCATTGGTCCATGTAGCTTAGTGGTTCCCCAGTGTTTCAGACAGAATAATTTTCCAGCACTATCTGGAGATGCCGGGGATTGAACCTTAGACCTTTTGCCCCTGATATGCTCCTTCTACCACCTTATCTCAATACGGTCCATTAAGTAGTTTTCTCCCAGACGGCTCACTGCTGGTACTAGAGCTGGTCTGCTGGAATAAAACTGCTTAGACCAGTGGAATAGAGCAGGGTAATGTGGGGATGGGAACGTTTATGCTTCTCACCCCTGCTTATTCCTTTTAATTTAAAATATAGGTCCTCTCTCATCACTCCTTTGTATGTGAATAGGCCAGACATGATCGCAAGGGTAAAAAAATCTATTGTGAGTTCTTCCCCTGTCCCATGTGTACTTTGTGTGTGCCTGGTGGTTCACATAAGTACCCACACTGCAACATCAGTTGGCATGTCTCGGAACCTGGTGCTTGGTGCAGCAGGGGTAATTTTGTACTCACCCTACAACTCACATCATGAAGTACGGGTAGTAGGGTGCGCACAAAGTCACCCCTACTGCTCCACATGGGAAGTTCAGATGATACACCAACTTATACTGCAGCATGGGTAATTATGTAAACAACTGGCATTTCCACAGCATGAAGGGTGGTGGCGGAGAAACCAAGATGGCTTCCCTGATATGCAAAAAGTTTACTGTGGAAAGTTTGAGATAGATGTTGCGATTCAAATGCATTATTCTAAAAATAGTGGGTTTTGCTTTACTGAATACACTGACATTTTTGTACACTTCTGGAGCTGTTACATAGATTTCTGAAGACAGTTTAAATAATGATCTGCACAGTCAGTAGCTTGGTATATCTCTCAGATTGATCATAGATAGACATAGACAGGCAGACAGATATAGAGATAGAGAAATAAAGTTCATTGTAGATTATATTATGGCCCTGTATTTTTACTTTTTGGAAGTCTAATATAACTGCTGAAGGCGCTTCTTAACAAGGATTCTCAATGAAGTAAATACACCTTAACTGAGCAGATAATTTCCATACCTCAATTGCAAGAAAAATATACTGCTGCTAGCTACCTGGGAGTTTAACAGCATAGGAAAAACTGAACAACTATCAATATAGTACCTGAATTTGTACCAAATTATTTATCAGGAATAGTAGCTTTCTGCCAGCTCAACATTTTCTGGATTGAAGTTTAATCTTGTAGTACTTTAAATAATCCCAACCTCTGCATTCCGACAACCATTGCCAATGCAGGCTGGGTTGATGGGTTGGAGTTCAACAGCATCTGGAGGGGCCTGTTCTAAACAAAACCTTAAGTGGTAACATTCTGTACCAATTTATTTCATATGTGGATAAAATAACAAAAAAAATGATTTACATATCATTTCATTCCTCTTAACAAAGAAGTTTATGAGAAGAAGCTGCCACATTTTAAGATGTAAACAATCTTGTGAAATTTCAACCCAGAGCCTAATTTTCCAAAATGTTAAAAGTGCCTGATGTGGAGTTTTATTATGCAAATCTTTTCTCAACCATAACACTGCCTGGTGATGCTATCATCCATAACTGCCCCCATCCCCACCACCCACACATACACAAGAAGCAGAAGAAGAGGTTGTGTTCTGTTTTGTTGTGCCAGTGGAATTATGCTGTCACTATTTGTTCTTAATGCAGTTTGTTATAGATTATACTTTGTAGCTTGGCCAGAGTGCTGAATTCAGTTCAAGCATCAAGATTTCTAACAAGTGGATTATCTTTATTATTTAGTGCCATCAAATGTATACAGATTTAAAGTTTAGATAAATGCTTTGTGAACAGTACTTTGATGTCAAAGAAAAATCTAAGTAATGAACATATCCTTAGCTGCTAATGTCTTATTGGACTTATGTTGACACTGAGCCAGATTACAGTTTGGGTTTTTATGTGGAGAGGATGTTGGAGCAGTTAGATGAGGACTGAATGCAACTCATTATACTAGATTTTTTCCGGGCACAGATACCGGAAGGGATAGGGTGGATATAAAATAGTTTATCTTTTCATTCTCTTTCAAACTTTTTTTTTCTTTTGCTATTCCCATGATTCATTTTCCTATTAGGCCACTTTCATTGAAAAAAAATGATATAATTTAGCAGATCCCTGGCACTGTTTTCTGACAAACAAAACCCATTGTGGAACACACACACACATAAAATGCTGTGCCCATTATATTCCTGACAACATTGTGTGCACTAACCATGCCTGATCTCTGAAAACATAATGGAGCCACTATGATTGAAAAGGGCAGAGTGGGGGGCAATGTGGATTGCTTTTGAAAAAGGACAGCTTTGACCAAATTACTAGTCCCATCTAATAGCATGCTTTTTGTTCATGGCTTAAAGAGTTCACATAACTATCTTTAAAAGCAATCCTCCATGAGATCAACCACTTCCCATAATAGCCACCTGAATATTTGTACATGTGACTGTTGGGCAGTTGTGTAGAGGGGGATATCCCAATATAGTCTAAGCAACCTTTTTTTGACTCACATGATACAATACAGAAGAACTTGAAAGTGTTTTGAAAACTTGAAGTAGCATTTAGGTTTGTCTTGTCAGTAATCTAACAAAATCTCATGAAACCAGTAATTCCTTACTCTATCTGTGTTCAGATGTAATGCTAAACTATTGTTAGCATAACTCTGGTTTATTTGTATGTCCAAACTAGAGATGGGCCAAAAGTTCCACTGTGAAAATTTTAATGGAAATTCAAGGAGTCATAGGGAGCACAGTTAGCAGCATGAAAAAGCCATACATATTAAGGGGAGGAGAAAAAATACAAAATTTTTAAAGATGGAGATCTTTACCTGAAATGCAGCAGTAGCAGCAGCAATAGAAGAACTGTAAATCTGGAGATAAATTTGGTTTGCACTACTGCAATTTGGTAGCCACTTGTTTTTCTTGATCCCCTTTTCCATTAGTGAAAAGAACTAGAGGAAAGAAAAGGATATCATTCTGAATGAATGCATGTTGGGGGCAATCTGATGGGATCTTAGCTAGCGGTGACTGACCAAGAAAGAGATCTTGGAGTTGTGGTAGAGAGCTCAATGAAAATGTCAGTCCAGAGTTCAGCTGCTGTAAAAAAAAAGGGGGGGGGGGCAAACTTCATGATAGGCATAAATTAGAGAAGGAATTAAGAATAAAACTGCCAATATCATACTGCCTTTCTACAAATCTATGGTGTGATCACACCTGGAATATTGTGTACAGCTATAATCACTATACTTGAAAAGATATTGTAGAGCTGGAAAAAGTGCAGAAAAGGGCAACTAAAGTGATCAAGTCACTGGAGCATCTCCCCTATGAAGGAAGAGTACAACTGTTGGAATTGTTTAGCTTGGGAAAAAAATAGGGTAAGGTGGATATGGATGTGCCCATGGCCACCACATTGCCTATCCCTGCTCAATAGCAGCAAAAACACCAAAATCAATAGTCACTTTTTTTTTTTTTGATGGCTTCAGCTTTCATGGACTAGAGCTCATTTTGGCTGCTTTCATATGGAGAGGCTCCTACTACTGGCAATCAGAATTCATTGTGCAGCAATTTCTATACCACATAATACTCAAAGCTTTTTGGGAAATTCACAACAATTTCATCTTGTTTTCCTTAATGGGTTTTATAGATCAGAATTTCTTCTGGATCGAAGGATCTCTTCTCTTTGTAGAAGAGAATTCATGATCCAACCCAGTGTAAATAAATAGCTCAAGAAAGAGAGCAACTTTCTGCTATGGGCAAGCCTTTCTCAGGCTTTGCTGAGGCCAAATGCGACACATTTTACATTGGATTTTTACTTTGAACCTTGGTTTGTTGTTCATGAAAACATAGAATAGTAGAGTTGGAAGAGGCCTATAAGGATATCAAGTCGAACCCCCTGCTCAATGCAAGAATCCACCTTAAAGCATTCCTAACAGATGTCTGTCCAGCTGCATCTTGAACACCTCTGGTGTGGGAGAGGCCACTACCTCCCTAGATAATTGGTTATTGAAATATGGGTACTGCAGGGTCTACTAAGACTGACTCTGGCCCACTTGCATTGGCTGCCTGTACATTTCCAAGCCTGATTCAATGTGCTGGTTTTAACCCATAAAGCCTTACACAGCTTTGAAGTTTTAATTCCTCTCTTTTATGACTCACCTTTATTTCCCTTTTTAATGTATATCTATGTGTACATGTGTTAGGATAGATAGCTAAATGTGTGACGTAGTTGGGTGAAAATGCCTTTTAATCCTTTCTATGAAAACCATTTTGCCATCTTATCAATCTTTCATATATAAATCAACTACTTTGCTACTTATTCTTTTTAGTGGTGTGGCTCTAGTACTTTGAATTTCAAATACATCTAGAGAGCAATACTATGGCTCCTAAACATAGGGCCATAGGATTGTGCAGGAACACGCCTCCTAAGTTTTAGTCAGCCTTCATTTTGCCTCCGCTCAGCCACCATGGAAATTTCCATGGTAGTTCCCCATGTGTTGTCAGAACTCTGACCTCATAGAGGGGTGAAATTGATGTGTTGGGGCATTCTGGTGGGTGGGGAGCGAGTGATCGAGGTCCCGAGAGCTCCAAAGCCCTCCAAGCTCCTAACCATGCTTCTAGCCTGGAAAGCTTTTGGATGCTATCAAGAGCATGTCTACTGATTTTTCTTCCAACTACTTATGGGGAAAAATACAAGAAACCTCACCCTCTCTGGATGTCTGCCCTGCTGGCAAGAGCTGAGAGGGCATGGCATAGGAAGGAATGGAGTGCTCTGATCTTGGAGCGCCCGCTGAAGATCATACAATTTCTCTCCTGATTTTAAATATACACTTCAGTTTTGATCACTTATATAAATTGTTTAGATTTCATTAATAAGCTGTTGAACTATTCATTAAGTGTGAAATAATTAGAATTTAGATTTTCCTTTCATTTTAGATTACCTGCACACTGTTATGACAAATATGTTCTACATAGTATCCCCAGGTAATAATAACAATTTAGTATTGATTTGAATGCATTATTTTTGTTTCTGAGTAATTATTGTTGTAATTGTTCAGCTTAATAATATCTGCGATTCAGAATTTATCTTGATGGAATCAATGATGAGTAGGCTTTCCATTCAGAAATTGATAAGTGTTGATCTATCCACTTACATCTTAATAAAATAGAAATTTTAGCTGGTTAATGTGAAAATGATGTTGCTTAATCCTGTACGGTATGGGCAGAGGAAGAGAAAAGTATTTTTGATATTCAGCAATTTATTTGAACCTGTATCTGCTTTGTCATCAGACTGAAAGGCATTAAATTGTTGTTTGCTTCATCATCTGATTGTAGATTTACAAAATCCCTCATCTCATTTTGGGATGGGCTTGTTCTTTCTGAGCTTTCCAGAGATTTTGTTAGAAAAAAACTCATGCCACTAACCCTGAGAATTCAAGAGGTCCTGTAATATAACAATTCTCAAGGATCCTGGTGCAGGAAAATTTCTATTGTACGGTGGTCCTCTATTAAAAGGGCTATCCTAGAACAGGACAATATTTGATGGTGTCCTCTATTTGAAGAGCTATCTGGTCCAAGAACATAAGAAACAGGGCTTTGAAATTGCCCATTAACAGCATCTGGATACAGACTAAGCAGGCACACAGGTCACCTAGTCACAGTCTTCCCCACTATGGTGAGTTGCATTCTATTTCTATCCAAATTATAGTAATTATTTCTAAATTTGCATCTGTACATATAAATTAGCACATGCAATTCTTATGCAAATCTCAGCCCATTTGCTCTCTCTGGTGATGTGTGACTGGGGATTCTACCTGTTGGTAAGGCTTTCAGGCCTAATGAAGACTTAAGAAGTGGATGTCCACTTTACGTCTTCCCCCATCTCTGTTACTAGAAGTTAAGTTTTGGCAATAGCGAAAGAGGGAGGGACCAGGTTCACATGTCATGTTAAGCCATGGTGGTTTATTAGCCATGCTAGGGTCAGCATGGCTTACTGTGATGTCTTAACCCAGTGCCGGCAATCCAGATTGGGTTGTTTTTTGCCAACAAGCCTCCTTGATAGCCCAGGGTTGTTGAGAATAGCTTATTCTCAGGGTGGCTTGTTGTTACATCCAAACACCAGCACTATTGTCATGAGTCCGTCTGAAGAATCTTCCTCTGAGGAGGAAGAAGGGGCAGAGACTGCAGCTTCACCCATTCCCCAGGACTTACCGGAGGAGGAGGAACGGCAGGGAGGTTCCTCAGAAGAGCCCCAGGAAAGCCACCCTCTTCTACCCCCTGTCTCCAACGAGGAAGATTCTGGGCCTGAAGAGGTTTGTCCGGTAACTCCCCAGCAGAGGCGGCGGCTCAAGCGTGCGGAGCAAGCTCGTCCCACAAGACGCAGCATGAGATTGAAAAAACAGAGCACAGCTGATGCAAGCCTTAAATAAGATTGCGAAGGAATAGGACACAGCTGTGGGGAAGGGGCGAAGACAGGCTCAAGCGAGGATAAAAAAGGTGAAGGAGAAAGCAGGGATTTGTTGGGAACAATCGACGTAATCGGCTCCTGACACCCCTGTGTACTTCTGGCTTGTAACCTGTGGACTGAACACCTGGCTTGACTGTTGACTCTGGACCCTGGACTTCTCTAATACCTGGTTTGACCTTCGGCTTCGACATTTGGACTGACTGAATCTCTGGCGTGACCCCTGGCTTTGGTAACTGGACTTTTTGGATTTGCTAAGTGTGATTTTGGATCCTGGAATGGAACTGAGGATTTGTCTGTCTTGCTTTGTAAGTCCAGCACTTCATGCAGGCTGAGGGTTAACCTCTTGGATATAAATAAAAACCTTCAAACAAATAAGTGCTAGCGTCCTTCCCGATCATTCTTTGATAAGGGGATTCCCAGACAGTAGATTGTTGAATTACCACAGCTATAGCTTGTGTTACAGTTGAATCATACAAGGAAATAGACCAGGCAAGACTACATATAGTAGACAGCAAAATCTGTGCTCTTGTACACTAGCAAAAGACTAACCAAACCAAAACAAAAAAATTACGATCCAATTTGCACAATTTTGAGGCATAAAAATAAAAGGAGGCAAACAAAGTAAGTGCTCTGAAAAGGGGTAGTGATTTGTGTTGGGAGGGGGCTGGGACAGGAAGACAAGGTGGGTTGTGCTGCAAAGGACACTGGGATATGTACAGGGAGGGGCTGGGAGACTGAACCAGAAATAAGCCATGCCATGACCCTGTACACCTGATTTTTTGTCAGGCATAATGTGGGGCCAGCTTGAATAGCCCAAGCTTATTCACAAACCTAGACAAAATTCAATGTGATTTTGGCATAAAGTTTTAAAAGCTTATTATTTCTAAACTGGGTTGGAGTCATTTCTGAAACCCCAGTTCTGAAACTTGACAACATCCTTGTTTCCATCTCCTCCAGTTCTCTGCAGTATTTCTGTCAAACACCGATTTCCTTGGAGACTGTATCTTGTCTGTTTTTTTGCTTCACTAATTTACTTTCCATTTCTTTTCTGACACCATGCAATATTTATAAAATGACAGCACCAGATACTGAAGTGTGGACCAATCTTGCCTAAAACTGTGCGAAGGATCACAACGACCAATTTCAGGATGGCTGCTATCCTAGGTTTCAGTTCATTGCTAGCGTGTACCAGGACTGCTTTCCCTCTAAATGTCCACTCATGGAACATTTTAGTTACTGCTATTATTTAAATTTGGGTTATTTACTATTTTTATAATACCTGAATTGAAGAAATCAACATATAGCAAAATTAATTATTTAATCATGTCACAGTTGGTTAGAACATCAGGAAAAAATAACAGGTTCTGCATTCCAACACAAAATGAAACCCTTTATTTACTGTGGTAGCTATCGGCCACACAGAAGAGCTATAGGCAGCAGGCCAGTGCTATGACCTAGCAATAGAC
This sequence comes from Anniella stebbinsi, assembly GCA_029215795.1. Classification (NCBI taxonomy): domain Eukaryota; kingdom Metazoa; phylum Chordata; class Lepidosauria; order Squamata; family Anniellidae; genus Anniella; species Anniella stebbinsi. Next base: position 197,783,187 of record JARDYH010000003.1, read on the forward strand.
TGGTGGGACCCTCCTGAATACAATTTTAAGTTGAAGCTGTGGTTTGGTCTTAAGACATGAGATGGAGGGGAACTATTCATTCCATCTTTAAGCATGAAAGAATGTAGTACATAGAGAACAAAGCATAAATTTAGAGAAAGGATTTCAGTCTCAGTGAAATTCTGTTTGCATAACTTTGTGTAAATGGAAAGAGTTACTGGTAACATTTTGAATCCTAACTAGTGTTGTAGGGTTATTGGAGGTTGTTTCCCCCTCCAACAAGCCATGCCACCTGAAGATTATGGAAACTGTGCCTGTCATGCACACAGCACATGCCGCAGTTTAAATAAATTACCATGGCTTAAATTAACCATGGTGGCTTATTTTGATGTGCAAACCACATCAATATAACATACTGCAAACAATATTTTTAAAGCCACCCTATAGGAACTTATACATTTGGGTTCCCAATGCTGCCATTGCTCAGTACAACTGGGATAAGCAATGGTCTACCTTTTCTCAACATAGGCTGCATGTTAGTCATGGCCTGTCTACCACAACCAAGTAGTGACCAAGGTGGCAAAGGATTCATGCAATCCAGATTACCATAATAAAGAAACAATTATAGAAATGAGGAAGGCATGGTTCATGTAGTGCAGATGCTGTTTTACAATTCTTATCTCATTATCCTCAAAATACCCTCTGCCACTATTTGGCAGATGGTCAATTTCTGGAGGCTAAAGTATAATGACCTGTACACAGAATTTTTGAATGAGCTATCAGGTCAAAGCTAGGCTTCCATCACACTAATTGTCCTGGGTGAATATGTAGTGGAATTCATCTTACAAAAAGACCCACCATATTGTTTTTCTCCCACATTTTAGCTCCTGAAAAACAAATGTAACAAGTTCATTCAGTATAAGTTGTTTGGATAGCTTTTATTAATGTCTGTTGTTGGTTTTCAAACTCTTAAAATTAGGGCTATAATTTTATTTATTAATCAGTTAAACACTTTTAATCAACTAAAAAGGTGTACCTGATTAATCAGGCTTTACATTTCTTTAAAAAGTATTATCTTTTTAATGCAAGTACTTATATTAACTGCATATAACAAGCAAGCACCATTCCCCCTTATCTCTCACATAGGAGGTAATGCCTGTTCTAAAATGATGCTGCAGAACATGCATACATTGTCTAAACACGAATATTTATTGCCTCAGAAATATCATTGGTTGGGTGCTTTGTTTGTTTTGCATATGTGGAAATTTAATTGATTAATCATATCTAGTCTGCAACCTCCATCTGGGACTAAATTGTAATTTTCAAAGGCACAATTTTTGTACTTTTTTGGTTTTTTTCAGCATCACCCTGCTTTTTCTACCACCTAGCCTGATGAACAGTTTTGAAAACATGCACACTATTTTGTTACAATTTGGTTGATCCTAATAAATTGGATTGACCAACGGTGGATTTTGGAATTTTTAGTTAATCAATTGAAACATATGATTGATTAATAAATTATTAATATTTATTTAATTCAGTTACACTCCTACCTAAAAAAATCCTCTTGCATTAAATATTTGCTTATAATGTTCAAATCACAATATAAACCAACAATTGTATTGCTAATCCATAAAAATCTGGGAAAGGAAATACATTCTCATTATTAATATTATTTTGAGACAAGTAAAACAAATAACACTGTTTGTTTTGGATATAGCATACAACTCACATTTCTGGCTAAATCTCATTGGCCATGTTCAGACAATCTCGGGGCTTCAGCTATTGGGCAGTTTAGAAATGTAATTAATTAAGCAGAGCTATAAACAAGCCTCCTGCACCTGTATGCTTCTCCTTTTCTCCTCCCTGTGTGCAAGCAGGGAAGTAATCGAAGAAACCACTGTTAAATTACATTACATCAGAACTGGAAAACCATGGTTAATGGCTTCCAAACAAACCAGAATTGGGAAGCTATGGCTAACTGCTGCTTCCTGGTTTGATTCCCCACTTGCTCAAAGGGAGAAGTAAAGTGGCTGCATGTGAACTCTGATTGTTCAAATATGGCCATTACTTCTAAGGAGGTCCAGAAATACTTTCTATGGATTAATAGTAGTACCTATCAACATATGCCGGAAACCAGTGTTCATGCCACTATCAAACCTTTTCTAGCATTCCCCATGACTATATTTCTGTAATTCATGCATTCTTCATGGTTGCCCCATCTTTTTGTATTTGTTTTCAGATATTTAGGTAAGTTCATTTGCTGTTCTATCAGTAAAAGCCTGCAAGCCTTCCTTTACAGCCACTTAATTGGTTAGGTCTGTGTTATGGCGTTGGCAGGGCAATGTGCCATTACAGGGGAAGGAGAGATAGTTATCTAACACCTATCTTACCTTCCGATTGCTCTGCTATCCCGGGGAACTTGGAGAACGAACCAGGCCACCCACAGAACCTCTCCTTGCTCCTATGTAATGCCAGGTCAGTTAAAAATAAAACACATGTCATCCATGACCTTCTTTCGGATGAGGAGGCTGACCTGGCATGCTTCACTGAGACCTGGTTGGGAGATGATAGTGGACCGACGTGGGCGCAGGCCCTCCCAGCTGGGTACTGTGTTAGTGAGCAGGTGAGGGAAAGTGGGCGGGGGGGCGGAGTAGCTGTGGTCTACAGGGATAATCTTAATCTGACCAGACTTCCTGTTCGTGAACTGAATTACATCGAGTGTGTGTACCTGAGTCTGAAGACCAGGGATAGACTAGGGATTCTGTTGGTGTACCGGCCACCCCGCTGCCTATCAGACTCCCTGGCTGAGCTCACGGAACTGGTCTCGGAGCTGGTGTTGGATTCGCCCAGGCTTTTGGTCCTGGGCGATTTCAACATCCCATTCGAGACTGGTTTGTCAGGTGGAGCTCGGGAGTTCGTGGCATCCATGACAACCATGGGCCTATCCCAATTGGTCTCTGGACCCACACATTCAGCGGGTCATACCCTCGATGCTGTTTTCAGTTCCGAACAGACGGATCTGTGGGCGGAGGTAACGAATACCTCCGTGTTGTCATGGACAGACCATTTTCTGGTTAAGGTTAGTATCACGGCTACCACCCGCCCCTGCGGGGGTGGTGGACCTATTAAGATGGTCCGCCCTCGAAGGCTGATGGATCCTGCTGGATTCCAGAAAGCCTTGGAGGGTTCTATGGCTGGTATCGTCGACGATCCTGTAGAAGCCCTGGTTGATAGATGGAATCGAGACCTAACTAGGGCTATCGACACGATCGCCCCCAAACGTCCTCTCCGACCCGCTTCTAACAGGGCGCCCTGGTATACGGAAGACCTCAGGGAGTTGAAGCGGAAAGGACGACGACTGGAGCGCCGATGGCGGAAAACTCGACTTCTATCCGACAAGACACGGCATAGAGAACATCTTCGTTCCTATGGGGTGGCAATACGTGCAGCGAAGAAAGCTTTCTTCTCTGCGCGCATTGCGTCTGCGAATTCGCGTCCAGCGGAACTGTTCAGGGTGGTGAGGGGTCTAACCCGGGCACCTTCCCCCCTGAATCCGACTTTAGAGCCTTCGGCGGTTCGCTGCGATGCCTTTAATGATCATTTCGCAGATAAAATCTCTCGGATAAGAGCCGACTTAGATGCCGTCGTTATAGCAGAGGCTGACGATGGAGTGTCCAGTGACTCCGCGAGTAGAATTATACTGGATCGGTTTCAGTTGGTGAGTACCGAGGACGTGGACAAGCTGCTTGGACGAGTGAGGGGGACGACTTGCCCTCTCGATCCCTGTCCTTCATGGCTGGTCGTCCAGGGAGGAGATGCGGTTAGATCGCAATTACAATATATTATTAATGCATCTCTCAGGGAGGGGAGTTTTCCATCATGTTTAAAAGAAGCGGTGGTACGGCCGCTTCTAAAGAAGCCCTCCCTGGATCCCCTGGACTTTAATAACTACAGACCGGTATCAAACCTTCCATTCTTGGGCAAGGTGATCGAGAGGGCGGTTGCCTTTCAACTCCAGGTAGTCTTGGATGACACTGATTTTCTAGACCCATTTCAAACTGGCTTCAGGGCGGGATACGGAGTTGAGACTGCTATGGTCGCCTTAGCGGATGATCTACGCCTGGGTATTGACAGGGGGAGTGTGTCCCTGTTGGTACTTTTGGACCTCTCAGCGGCATTCGATACCATCGACCATGGTATCCTTCTGGAACGCCTGAGGGGATTGGGAATCGGGGGCACTGTGCTTCAGTGGTTCCGGTCCTACCTCTCGGGCAGGTTCCAGATGGTGATGCTTGGGGATAGCTGCTCTGCAAAGAAGGAGCTGCTGTGTGGCGTACCGCAAGGTGCCATCCTTTCCCCAATGCTGTTTAATATTTATATGAAACCGTTGGGAGAGATCATCCGGAGGCATGGGGCGGGGTGCTATCAGTATGCTGATGACACCCAAATATATTTCTCTATGCCTTCGACAACATCGTCAGCTAAGGATAGTGTGTCTCCTCTGAATGAATGCTTGGAGGCGGTAATGGGCTGGATGAGGAAAAACAAACTGAAGCTGAATCCAGACAAGACGGAGGTGCTTGCTGTCAAAGGCCGCAACCTGGGTTTGGAGGTGTGTCAACCGGTTCTGGATGGGGTTACACTCCCCCTGAAAGACTGTGTTCGCAGCTTGGGGGTGCTCCTGGATCCGTCGCTCCAAATGACAGCCCAGATAGATGCGACGGCCAGGAGTGCCTACTATCAGCTTCGGCTGATACGCCAGCTGCGCCCCTTCCTAGAGTTGGAAGACCTAAAGATGGTGGTGCACGCGCTGGTAACTTCGAGGCTTGACTTCTGCAATGCGCTGTACATAGGGCTACCTTTGTGCCTAGTCCGGAAACTTCAACTAGTTCAAAATATGGCAGCCAGGTTGGTCACCGGTACATCTAGGAGTGACCATATTACGCCAGCTTTAAAATCGCTCCACTGGCTGCCAATTAGTTTCCGGGCGAAGTATAAAGTGTTGGTCATTACCTTTAAAGCCCTACATGGTTTGGGTCCAGGTTACCTGCGGGATCGCCTTCTCCCGTACAATCCGCCCCGCACGCTCAGGTCCTCTGGGAAGAACTTACTGCGGTCGGCCAAGACTAGGCTGACAACTGTTACCCAGAGGACCTTCTCTTCTGCCGCTCCCAGACTGTGGAATGACCTGCCGGAGGAGACTCGTCAACTTAACAGTCTTTTAGAATTTAAGAAAGCTATAAAGACTGTTCTCTTCCGGCAGGCATATCCAGTGTAATTTTTAGAATGTTTTTAGGATGTTTTAGGATGTTTTAATGATGTTTTAGGATGTTTTAATGCAGTTTTAATAATATTTGTCATGTTTTAATTAGTTTTATGTATTTTATCATGCTGTTGTTCCCCGCCTCGATCTAGATGGAGAGGCGGGTAAGAAATAAATCGTTATTATTATTATTATTATTATTATTATTCCTGCACCCAGAATTAAAGGTAACTATTGAACGTGAAGTCTTCGTGCCCATTGATATACAGCATGCATCCTTAGAAGGAGGATGAATTTGCCTGATTTCATGGCTGCATGCTGTTCGCTTCAATTTTCCATTAAATGGCAATTTAAAGACATGGCTTCAGGCCGATGCAGGAGAGTTATAAAAAGAGTTTCATTAACAGTTCAAAGCAACATAATTTGAAGCTAGCTAGGTTGCAGCCCACCCATTTTTATCAACATTTATCATTTTCAGTAATTTGCAAATCAGAGCACATTTCTTTTGGAGGAAAGGATTCAGATTTTAAGAAACTTGATAAAATGTATGTGTCTTGGGGCTATGTCAGGAGCATTAAATAAAGGGCAGGCGACAATTTAGGTATGTCTTCATAGGTCTTTTAGTCAGAAACTGTGTGTGAGCATTAGGAATGGACAGATCAGTTTATAGCCAGTCCTTGTCAGTTTTACATGTATTCAATCATAAGTCTGTTCCATCCAATTTTCACATCATTCGGAAACTTTTTAAAAAGTGCTTGGAAATTTGCATTAATTTTTGTATGCAGCTTTCCTTAACATATGCATTTCTTAGGCATCTTTCCCTAATATACACATTTTTGTACATATATTCCCCTAATTGACAGTTTTCTATGCAACCTTACCTAACATACATGTTTTTGTACTCCAGCATCCCTACTGAGCATTTTGTGGGCTGAGAAATGCATCACAAAATTTGGATAAAACGGAATCCAAAGAATAACTGTGTTTCAATCTGCATATTAGTGCAGTAAGTGCACATTAGGTTAGTTCACTTAAAAATGCAGATAAAACTAAATTCTTCAGCATCCCTAGTGAGTATTCTGTACAGCTGATCCCCACTCATGCCAGCCCACACAGATTTCCTACCTGAATATATCGTAGATGCAAGAAATCATGGGGTGTGCACAAAATGCTCACTACTACAGGGAACAAATATAATGGTATGTGCCTAGCATTTTTCTTCATACTTTGCTTCTTTGAGCTGTTTGCTTCATTTTCATTACTTTTGTACAGGGGGTATAGAAAGAACCTAGACAATCAAATGTTATATTTCTCATCTGGCAATTCTGTGAGATGGGCAGTAGCTGGTTCAAGCCCCATGTTCATTTTCCCCAACAGATTGAATAGCACTGATGAGGCTTTATATTTGGTTTGTTTTAACTGAGTTTTCATGCATTTCTGGAGTGCACTTACCTCATCTATAGTAATGTTCTTCCAGGGATGGGGAAAACATGTTCTTTTGGAAGAAAATTATTCTTTACAGCAATTTTCCATACCTTCTTGTTTTTTGTCTGTCTCTTTTAAAGGCTAGTTTTCTTGACACAAAAACCAGCACTAATGGTCTTCAACTTGGAACGATTTTATGTCATAGTGTCTTGACCTTTTCCTGGAAAAATGTTACCTAAAAAGGAAAGAAATTTGATTTGGAAGTCCCTCTTCCTTCAGGGACTTACAGATTCCAGCAATCATTGTCAAGCAACTATCCTTTCTGCTTAATTTGTTGTCAAGTTCCACTTACAAAGGCATCCTTTTGGGTACACAACACATCTTGCATCATAGCCTACAGAGTAAATATTTCCCTCATTAATCTTTCCCATTCTCTTTTGCCTATGCTTTTCATTTGAACAGTGGGTTACACTGGCTTTTTCTAATATTCTATTTTTCATAAAATACTTCACCATTGTAGAAAAAGTAATGGCTGAATTACGGTATGCTCTGGTTTATAATAAAATATATTGGATTTTTTTGCAGTTAACAATATTGAACTGAAATGCATTTCAAACAAGCAATTCAACAGTCTACTAGAATCTTTCACAGAAATCTAGAGTACATGAGTTGTAAAATCAATTTAGATCCACCTTTTGGGTGAACTGATGCAGCTGAAATCAAGCAGTGCACTCATTCATTTTTTCAACTGGTTAGGAAAGAAATTTATGAAATAGAGGTATTCATTTTTGTGATATTACATCAGCATTAGTAGTACCTAATTATCACCATCATAACATTTATATAATTTGTTAATTGCAGTTCTGGTTCACCTTTTTTCTCCAGTTGCCATGTCAAATAAACAGGAAGGTTTGCAAACACCTACACGCTTTATATCAAATTAATTAATTTGCATTGCACTCTAGCAGCAGGAATCTGCACAAGGTGATCAAAATAGATGTGAGCGACTGCTGTATGAAGAACTGAGTAGGTTTTATAATCAAATTGGCTTTTTATTTATTTCTTGTCTAAGTGTGTGTGTGTGTGTGTGTGTAATGTCAATAAGGCTACTGAAAAATGTTTTTGACATCAAAGTTTTGTAGCACAGCTGTGAATAACTACAAAATCTTTTTTTAAAAATTAAAAGCTGCATTCCTGCATAGCTGCACAGATGAACATCCATTTACAAGCCTTTTTTATTATTTTAAAGGAACGTGAAATGGTAGCATGACCTCCCACTTTTCTACAATTCGCTACAATACTGTAGCATGTGGCATAGGCTCACCCTATAAACACAAATAATAAAGCATATATGGTCTTTCAAATTGATCCTACTTCTCAGAAGAACATAAGAAGTGCCATGTTGGATCAGACTGAAGGTTCATCTAGTCCAGCACTCTGTTCACACAGTGGCCAACCAGCTGTTGACCAGGGAACCACATGCAGGACATGGTGCAACAGCACCCTCCCACCCATGTTCCCCAGCAAATGGTGCACACAGGCTTGCTGCCTTGGATACTGGAGGTAGCAGATCATCAGGGCTAGTAGCCATTGATAGCCTTCTCCTCCAGGAATTTATCCAACCCCCTTTTAAAGCCATCCAAATTGGAGGCCATTCACTACATCTTATGGTAGTGAATTCCATAATTTAACTATGCACTGTGTGAAGAAGTACTTAATTTTATTTGTCCTAAATCTCCCAGCAATCAGCTTCATGGGATGACCCTGGGTTCTAGTATTTTGGGAGAGTGTCATGCCCCTGCTAGAGGAATCCTCCTCAGAGGAGGAAGCAGAGCCCCCAGAAACCAGGGAGTCACCACATCAAGTACTGGCACCAGACCAGGAGGAGCCTGGGCTTTCAGGGGGGATGGCTCCAGGTCCTTCTCTGACAAGGGACTCTGAAGCCCCCTGACCCCCAGGAGCGTCATTGCCTCAAGCAACAAGCCAATAGACCTCCTGTAAGAATGAGTGCTAGTTTGCAAAAACAATCTCCTTGGGAGAAAGCAACTCCTCCTAAGTAGGGCTCTGGCCAGAGAGCTCTGATGGACAGCAGCTGAGCCGGGGGGGGGGGGGAACGGAGACGGGACTCAGCAGCCTTTGTGAATAAAAACCAGCAGTGAAAGCGTAGGCATGTGCAGCACATTTCATTACGGTGTGCACCAAGGGAATCGGGGCCTTTCCCACCCCCATGCCCCCAATTGGAACAGTGGGGGAGGGATGGAAAGCAGCAGGAGTGTCACCTGCACCTGGGGCCACCTGCGTGGGGAGCGCTGCTGCCGCTGCCTCCTCCAGCTCCAGCTCCACACTGGGCCCGGGCAGGGAGGGAGGAGGGGAGCCGCTGTCGCCGCCGCCTTGCCCCGAGCTCTGGCCTCCTCCTCTCTCGCTGCCCTGGCTCCAGGGCACCACTGCTGCCTCTGCCTCCTCCTTCTCTAGCTCCACACCGAGCAGGTTGGGGAGGGAGGAGGGGAGCCGCCGCTACCGCTGCCTTGCCCTGAGCTCCGGCCTTCTCCATCGCTGCCCTGGTTCCAGGGCCCAGGGCGCTGGCGCTGCCTCCTCCCACTCCAGCTCCACACCAGGCCTGGCGGAGAAGGAGGAGGGGAGTCACTACTGTGTTACCCTGAGCTCCAGCCTTCTCCCTTGCTGCCCTGGCTCCAGGGCCCAGGGAGCCACAGCTGCCGCTAGTCCTTCTTCTGCCCACGCTGAGCTGGGCCTCCGGGCATCGGTGGAGCATGTGGGCCACTCAGAGTGGCAGTGGTAGAGGCTGGGCCGGGCCTCCCCTCCCTTCCTCCCTCCACCAGGCAGAGCCAGAGTCCACGTCCAGCTTATGGGGCGCACTGTCGAAAGATCCACCAGCCCAGGGAAATTAGGGTGTGCCTGTGCACACTTGGCACACCCCGTGCACATGCCAATGAGTGAAAGCTTGCTGGTTGCTGGAAATGTCTCACCAGCTTCTCTTGCCTTCTGGTTTCCTGACCCTGCCTTGTACTACGACCTTGGACCTTGTCTTGATTCTGCTACCAGATTATGTATGTATTGGACTGCCTAACTGTGTTTGACCCTTTGCCTGTTTGACCACTCCTGCTTTTTCTGACTTTATATATTTGACTGATTGCCTGTGCCTTGACCCTGTGCCTGTTATCTGGACTACTTCTGCATTTGCCTGAACTTAAAGCTTGACTGCTGGAACATTGGTCTGGGGTATTTGTTGGCCTTGTGGTCAGCTGCATAAGTAAGACTGCTACAGCCAACACAGGACAGAGAGGGAGAAAAATGTCTCCCTATCCACATTCTCCACACCATGCATAATTTTGTACACTTCTATCAGATATCCCCTTATGCTCCTTTCTTCCAAGTTAAACAATCCTGTCCGGGAATTGAATCACATCGAGTGTGTGTACCTGAGTCTGAAGGCCAGGGATAGACTAGGGATTCTGTTAGTGTACCAGCCACCCCGCTGCCTATCAGACTCCCTGGCCGAGCTCACGGAACTGGTCTCGGAGCTGGTGTTGGATTCGCCCAGGCTTTTGGTCCTGGGCGATTTCAACATCCCATTCGAGGCCGGTTTGTCAGATGGAGCTCGGGAGTTCATGGCATCCATGACAACCATGGGCCTATCCCAATTGGTCTCTGGACCCACACATTCAGCAGGTCACACCCTCGATGCTGTTTTCAGTTCCGAACAGACGGATCTGTGGGCAGAGGTATTGAATACCTCCAAATTGTCATGGACAGACCATTTTCTGGTCAGGGTTAGTATCACGGCTACCACCCGCCCCTGCAGGGGTGGCAGACCTATTAAGATGGTCCGCCCTCGAAGGCTGATGGATCCTTCTGGATTCCAGAAAGCCTTGGAGGGTTCGATGGCTGGTATCGTCGACAATCCTGTAGAAGCCCTGGTCAATAGATGGAATCAAGACCTAACTAGGGCTATCGACACGATCGCCCCCAAACGTCCTCTCCGACCCACTTCTAATAGGGCGCCCTGGTATACAGAAGACCTCAGGGAGTTGAAGCGGAAAGGACGACGACTGGAGCATCGATGGCGGAAAACTCGACTTCTATCCGACAAGACACGACATAGAGAACATCTTCATTTCTATGGGGTGGCAATACATGCAGCGAAGAAAGCTTGTTTCTCTGCACGCATTGCGTCTGCGAATTCACGTCCAGCAGAACTGTTCAGGGTGGTGAGGGGTCTAACCCAGGCACCTTCTCCCCTGAATCCTATTTTAGAGCCTTCGGTAGTTCGCTGTGATGCCTTTAACGATCATTTCTCAGATAAAATCTCTCAGATAAGAGCCGACTTAGATGCCATTGTTATAGCAGAGGCTGACAGTGGAGTGTCCAGTGACTCCGCGAGTAGGATTACACTGGATCAGTTTCAGTTGGTGAGTACCGAGGATGTGGACAAGGTACTTGGATGTGTGAGGAGGATAATTGCCCTCTCGATCCCTGTCCTTCTTGGCTGGTTGTCCAGGGAGGAGATGCAGTTAGATCACATCTACAACATATCATTAATGCATGTCTCAGGGAAGGGAGCTTTCCATCATGTTTAAAAGAGGCGGTGGTAAGGCCGCTTCTAAAAAAGCCCTCCCTGGATCCCCTGGACCTTAATAACTATAGGCCAGTATCAAATCTTCCATTTTTGGGCAAGGTGATCGAGAGGGCGGTTGCCTTTCAACTCCAGGCAGTCTTGGATGAAACTGATTTTCTAGACCCATTTCAAACCGGCTTCAGGACAGGAAAAGGAGTTGAGACCGCTTTGGTCACCTTAGTGGATGATCTACGCCTTAGTATTGACAGGGGGAGTGTGTCCCTGTTGGTACTCCTGGACCTCTCAGCGGCTTTCGATACCATCGACCATGGTATCCTTCTGGAGCGCCTGGGGGAATTGGGAATCAGGGGCACTGTGCTTCAGTGGTTCCGATCCTATCTCTCAGGCAGGTTCCAGATGGTGATGCTTGGGGATAGCTGCTCTTCAAAAAAGGAGTTGCTATGTGGTGTACCACAAAGTGCCATCCTTTCCCCAATGCTGTTAACATTTACATGAAACCACTGGGAGAGGTCATCCGGAGGCATGGGGCGGGGTGCTATCAATACGCTGATGACACCCAAATATATTTCTCTATGCCTTCGACAACATCGTCAGCTAAGGATAGTGTGTCTCCTCTGAATGAATGCTTGGAGGCGGTAATGGGCTGGATGAGGAAAAACAAACTGAAGCTGAATCCAGACAAGATGGAGGTACTCGCTGTCAAAGGCCCCAACCTGGGTTTGGAGGTGTGTCAATCAGTTCTGGATGGGGTTACACCCCCCCGAAAGACTGTGTTCGCAGCTTGGGGGTACTCCTGGATCCGTCGCTCCAAATGACAGCTCAGATTGATGCAATGGCCAGGAGTGCCTACTATCAGCTTCGGCTGATACGCCAGCTGCGCCCCTTCCTAGAGTTGGAAGACCTAAAGATGGTGGTGCACGCGCTGGTAACTTCGAGGCTTGACTTCTGCAATGCGCTGTACATAGGGCTACCTTTGTGCCTAGTCCGGAAACTTCAACTTGTTCAAAATATGGCAGCCAGGTTGGTCACCGGTTGTTGTGTCTATGTCTAACTCCCTGCTTCAAGGGGATGAAATCTCAGACAGCGATTCTGATCCTGGAGAAGGAATGCAACAGGCGGGGGAGTTGGTGCCAGAAGGAGAACTCTTTCCCACGGCGGATGCGGGAGATAATTCCCAAAGAGACGATCCTAACCGGGCAGAGAATACTTTCTCTTCTGAGACAAAGGGTCTCAAAGATGCTGTGGCTCGGAGAAAGGTAAAGAGAAAGGATTTCAAACTTAAAACCACCCGCCGCTCAGAGAGACTAGCGAACAAAGCCCTACAGGCTAATTCGTCTTAATTATGTGACTCTTCTCTCTTTTTCTCTCTCAGTTAACTCAACTGAATCACTGGCTTATCTAACAAGCCTCTGGGCAAAAGGACCTTTTGCTAACCTTGTTTCCTCTGACTTGCTGGAGGAGAGAGAAGGATCGTCTTTTGTATAATAAAGGATTGTATTTTCCCTCCAAGGGGTCTCTTTATTGTCCTCACCATTCGTTAGAACTTACAGAGTCACGACAGCGGTACACCTGGGGTGACCACATTACACCAGTTTTAAAATCACTTCATTGGCTGCCAGTCAGTTTCCGGGTGAAGTATAAAGTGTTGGTTATTACCTTTAAAGCCCTACATGGTTTGGGCCCAGGTGACCTGCGGGATCGCCTTCTCCCGTACAATCCGCCCCGCACGCTCAGGTCCTCTGGGAAGAACTTACTCAAGCCAGCCAGAACTAGGCTGGCGAGTGTTACCCAGAGGACCTTCTCTTCCATCGCTCCCAGACTATGGAATGGTCTGCTGGAGGAGATTAGACAAATTAGCTATCTTCATGAATTTAAGAGAGTCATGAAGACTGCTCTCTTCCGGCAGGCCTATTCGAATGAATTTTAAGATGTTTAATGATGTATTTTTTCTTGTTTTAAAATTTTTTAACTGTTTGTGATTCTTGTGTTTTATATTGTTGTTTTTCCCCGCCTTGATCCGAAGGGAGAGGCGGGTTATAAATAATAATAATAATAATAATTATTATTATTATTATTATTGTAACCTTCCCTCATGGGGAAGATGCTCCAGACCCTTAATCATTTTAGTTGCCCTTTTCGGCATTTTTTCCAGCTCTATATTATGTGGTGACTAGGACTGTACACTGTATTCTAAGTGTGGTCACACCATAGATTTGTTTAATGGCAGCATGATACTGGCAGTTTTATTTTCAATTCCTTTTCTAATAATGCCTAACATGGAGTTTGCCTTCTTTACAGTGGCTGCACATTGGGTTGACATTTTCATCAAGCTGTCCACCACAATCCCAAAATACTTCTTGTCTGATCACCACAAGCTAAGATCCCATCAGGTTATACTTGAAGTTGGGGGGTTTTGCCCCAATGTGCATCACCTTACACTTGCTTACATTGAACCACATTTGCCATTTGGATGCCCACTCTCCCAGTTTGGAGTGATCCCTTTGGAGCTCTTCACAATCTCTTTGTGTTTTAATAACCTTAAATAATTTGATGTCATTGGCAAACTTGGCCACTTCACTGCTCACTCCCAATTCCAGATCATTTATGAACAAGTTGAAAAAAATTGGTCCCAATGCCATTCCTGTGGGACCCCACTATTTACTTCCCTCCATTGGAAGAATTTACCATTTATTCCTACTCTCTGCTTTCTGTTCTTTAACCAGATAAGGATCCATAAGAGGACCTCTCCTCTTATTCTGTGAGTGCTAAGTTTGTTCAGGAGTCTTTGTTGAGAGACTTTATCAAAAGCCTTTCCCACAATAACATTATGCATTTAGTATATGGTATGATTGCTTTTTAACACAAGGGATACTGCAGTGTTTTCATTAATGTGTGACACAGAACAGCAATTGCATATAAATAAATGAATACTGGCACATCAGTGATTTGGAAACAAAAGGGATTCCATTATAGACTCTACCTAACACTCTAAATAAAAACATGTATATTAACAAATGCATTTTTACAAATGCAGTGTATATGAGTTCTAAGAGTGGTAGAGGCAGTTGTCCTCGTGAAAATATTTTGGATACCATAGAATTTATAAATTGATAGTTTTATGATGCAGTTATCCTAGTGTAATTATTTGGCAACCTCGACCCAAAATGCACAAGGAAAGGCTGTAAGCAGAATATAGTATCTAGAGACATATTTTGGGGGTCAAAATGGAAGATTCAATGTATTGTTTTTATGTCTGAAGGAAAACTTTCATTTGAAGACTGCTTATGGCAGACCTCAGTGCAGGTTCCCATTGTGAATCTATTATAGAGGATATTTTAATAAAATATAAATGTGAAATATTTAATACCATGCAAACACTGGATAATAAAACATATGCAATTCATGGAAGTTTTTCCTTACGCAAAGTTAATGTTAAAGTTTACAGTTCCATTGATTTCTCTGGGGTTTCTAACCATATAGCATGTGTGCAGATACAGTTTGTATAGTTGTATATCTGAGACAGGGCCAATCCAAGTCCTCTTACTGCCTGAGGCAGATCAGCAAATAACACCCTTCTCCTCATTTCCCCTAGTCAATGGGCATATTATCCAAGGTCAGTCCTCATATTTTGGCATCACAGAAATCAGAGAAGTCTCTCTACCCTTCCCTGACAGTAAAATTACTGGAATAATAAGTTAAATAACAATTTTCTGCCCTTTCACGATATTCAAAATCAGCTGCCTGATATAGCTGATTTTTATATAGCTGGCTCTGACTTAAGGCTATGTTTATAGATATTCCTGAGTATGCTGTGTCTGGCCACTTATGTTGAAAAGAAACTCAAAAGTGAGCAGGAAGAAAAGCAAGAAGTCAACAGCCTTCCTTTTCTCAAGGGGAAGTGAGAAGTAATAACTGTTCCCTTGGATTTCTACCTTCAATTCCATTACCTCTTGCAAAGGCACTTCAGAGAGGGAAATCCCCAGGGTATTGTGCCCTGGTTTTAAAAGTGAAAAAACATGACGTTTGTTAACAGCATCATTTTTTTCTTTCATGTTAAAAGGTTTAAACAAAGTGTGGTGAATGTCAGAGCCAAGTGAAATGTGAACTACTATATTGTATGCTTTTATACTAGGTTGCATTTCCCCCTGCAACCATTTATTTTCCCTTAGCAGTCTCTACTCAATTTATTGTAATCCTCTTCACTTGCCTATGGGTATTCATGGTTTGTTGTTTTAAGAATTAGAAAAGGCCATGCTGGTTTAAAGAAATAACCCTGAAGCAAGGGCAATGGAAAAAGCCGGGTTGGCCCTTTTCATTACAAAAATGACACTTGACTTCAAAGTTTTCATCAACTGACATGTGGCTTTGCATGTCATGTAGCACCTGCTCATTGTGACCAGAAGGCTTTAGTTTAATAGGACATTGTGGTCCATGGAGAAGCACAGAGAGGGAATATCTAATGCTTGGCAAATCTGTAACTGAGCTTGGCAGTAGAAATCAGCATACAGACCATCAAGAAAATTTTAGAAACATAATCATGATTGGGAAAACTGCATGTCCCTCACTGTTTCTTTGGAATAACCCCTAACTGCAAATCTTATACTTAGATTACCAGCAAGGTGGGAGTCAGGAAGGAGGCTGGTCTTGTATTTTTCTTTCTTCTGTGCATAGAAGAAAACTTACTTCTCCTGTTGCCAACAATGGAATGGAAGCATTTAGATGTGTTCTTGAAGATGTCTGTTCCCAGGGACAGGGGTTGAGAGGATCCCTCTGAACCGTAGCCATTCCCTCCCCACGCCCCAGAATGCCCCCAGAATGTCCATTTTCATAGAGGAAGCTACTGTGGAAAGAAGAGCCAGGAGAGGGGGGGGGGGGGCTCAACAAAACAAAAAATCCTGGATTTCTAAAAAAAATTTTTTGTAAGACTTCAATTACTTCCTAATAGGGAAGACCCCAAAAAGGCTTAACACTCCCAGAAGGGTTAACACATCCAGATAGTAGGTTTGTTAACCACTGTTGTGACTTCATTAATTGTCTAAGAACACTCAGAGCCTATCTACACAGTACCTCGGAATGTTTTAAATAGTATTTTAAAATGTTCCAAATAGGTGTGTTCCAAAATGTCTTAGGCCACATTAAGGAGTACTCATGTTACAGGAGAAAAATTCTTCAGTCTTCAAAGCGGTGTGTGCGGTCTCACACTATTCTGTCCGTCTCTTTCTGTTTCATTTTTACAATGAGTTTAGGGCAAGGCATCGTGGGCACTATAGTTCACTCACCCACTTCCTTCTTAGTTCCCCTTTCATTCCCTAGCTTTCATTGAGTTTAGGGCAAGGCATTGTGGGCGCTGTAGTTCACTCGCCCACTTCCTCCTTAGCCCCTCTTTCTTCCCCACCAATCAACTGCTATGCATTTGGGCGCTGGTAAACAAAGCACTGCCCTCACGAATCACAAACGGTAAGGAAGGACACATTATTTTACTTAAAATGATTTATTAAAAGTAAAAACCGTTGTATATAGCTGAAGTGAGTTTTAAAAAACCTCGGGTATACAACGTTCAAGGGAGTGCGTCATGTGGCCCAAAGAGTTTTCATAACCCTTATAAAACGTTACAAAGCTAGAGTGTAGATAGGCTCTAAAAGGTGAGTCAGGTTAGTTTCTCACAATCTGGCTGGGCATATTGCCTTGGGTTCCACAAGGACTAGAGACTTCCTTTTTTTTCTAACAAAAGATGGGAATATGGATATTATAGCTTATCCTCAGGAGGTCGATTGTCCTTCCTTGCCCCTTCCTGTGGATGCCCATGAGCATAGATAAAATATGGGACAGCTACCCTTATAATGTAACAGTTAGCCATCTTACCATTTCCCTTACATTCTCTTTCAGCACTTTCTCAGCCTTTGTGCATGAAAGCATATGGTTTAAAGGTGCTTTGACATACTAACATTAACAACCAAGTCCTATGTATGATTACAGGGGGTGAGGTGTTAAGCCACAAAAAGCCAGCGCACATGAAGAATGGATCTTGCCTTGTGATTCTGGGACTGGCAGGGAGTGTCCTTACAAGCAACACCCTACACACACACACACACACACACACACACACACTTCCCAGATGGGCAAAGTTCCTGTACTCTTCCCACACTTTACCTCACCTCATTTGTAGGCTAGAAAATAACTCATTAATTCACTTTAAATGAAAATGAACTCAGCCAGGTGCCCATGCCAGGTGGAACAGGACAGGAAGTCAATGATTTGTATAGTCAGTCAGCAAGGAAGCCTGTCATACTACTGCTCATTTGCTTTAAGTGGCAGACATGCCCCACTTCTGCAGGCTGCTAAACTAAGGGCCTAACAGGCCCTAAAGTCAGACTCACCACCCTTTCCAGGTCCACATTTCCATTGCAGGCACTCTCAAATGAGCTTGATTGAATCCCACCTCTCCACTCCCAGGTTTAATGTACTGACCTCCCCTGGTTAGGCCTTGCCTGTCTGTGTTGTAGGGACCTGGAAAGTACAAATAGATGGAACTGCTTCGGCATGGAGGAGCCTGGCCATGCTACTGGCTGCTCGTACCTCTTTACTTCACAAGGACGTGCTCCTTTGGGACTGTTTAAACTCAGGGGCTCCCCCTCCCCAGCTGTGTTTAATTTACTGACCAATGGGTCCAGAAGTTATGGGATAGCACTTCCAGTTTTGCAAGATGAAAGAGGTTTCATTCTCTGTGGATTGGAGGTGAGAAATTAATGTTAATCCCTCATTTCATCACTCCCTCAAATAGTAAACTCAGTCCAATAGGATAGGAACAAAAACAGTATCAGAATTCTTCAAAGAACCCCAAGAGTTTCGGAAATACAACAAACAAACCAAAAAATTGTTTAAAAAGCAATAAATAAATACATAAATACATAATAAAACAAGGGAGAAACAATGCCCAAAACAGCCCAATGAGGACAGAAAGCTTTTTCAGTGTATTCACGGAATGTTGAATGCCAGTTGACTAACAGAAATGGAAACCTGAGGACCAGGGGATGGATGAAGTGTCCTGGAGGAGTACTTCATGCTAGCTCACTAGTATCTTAAACAGGCGCACTTGTGTTAGAAGATGGGAATATTTTGTTTCACACCCCACTTATTCCTAGTCAAAGCAGAGTTTGCAGAACAATCATGATGCAGGCAAATGGCTCAATTTAGGAAGACGAGGGAAGTATCAGCACGTTCAGAGGATTTGGAGCCCTAGTTTCACTGTGCTGGCCCTGCATCTCTCCAAAACAATATAGAGGCCAGATAAATATTCCAGACATGCTACAAACATCCAGAAATTTTACCAATTTACTCTGATTAATTTATTAAGTAAATTTTAGAAAGTTCACACACTCCTGTGCCTTTTTGACTGGTCTCCTAACAGGTAACAAAATGCTGTGCTCTGCATTGTAAATATTGAGAAAGGTCACCAGTTACAAGAAATTACCCAAACATTTTTTTTTACGTTTGTGTGATTTGTTGTGGATTTTCTTGATAATCTTTTGTGGTATGTGGGATGAATACACACGTCATTCTTTTTTTTAAAAAAATCAATCAATAAAAAAAGTGTTGAGGCACAGCCAAATGAGAACATATGGATATGTTGATAAAGCACATGGCCATCCATGGTTAGGCCCTTGAGGTATAGCATATGCAAATAGATTTCATTGGAGTGTTGCCACTGAGCTCGAGGGGTGAGGGAAATGAGACACCCTTCAAATATGAGGAGAGAAGCAAGTAGAAAAACTGATGTATTTACTTTGATTCATATTTTTGTTTGATTCATATTTTTGTTTAATTATTGGCATTCTTTGATTCATATTTTTGTTTAATTATTGGAGTAAACCTATAAGGTTTTAAAATTCTGATCAATGCTTCTGTTTTACATCGTTTAAAATGCATTCATGCCCTGCTAAAGTTTCAACATAAACTGCTATTTGAAGAACTACCAAAATATTCCATCTGCACCAAACACTAGGACTGTGAACAGCCCCCCAATCCAGTCTGTAACCAGATTCAGATCTGGATCTGGGTCTCCGGATCGAGATCCAGAGATCCAGAGACCCTCCTTTTCCCCATAGACTTGCAAGTTTATGGGGAAAAGGACTCACTGCCCTCCCCCACTGTCCCTGATTACCTGCTGCCTCCCCTCACTGTCCCTGCTTACCTGCTGCCACAAGGCCTGGTTCTCAGTAGAGCAGAAGCCGCAGCGGCCAGCAGGCGGCGGCAGCGGGCGGCGGCGGCGAGGCAGCAGGTAAGTAGGGAGCGTGGGAGTAGGGTGGTGAGTCCAATGGACTCACCACCGGCCTAGTGTCCCTGGGTGCCGGCTGCGCAGCCGGCACCCAGAGACCTGGAAGGCCAATGAGCCCAGCTCTCCGGATCGATCCGGAACGATCCGATCCAGTCTAGAATGATCTGGACTGTTGTGTTTTCTTTACTGGGCAGTTTACAGAGACCAAATAAGTAGCCAATTCAGAATTGAACACAAACTCCTTTTACTTCAGGTAAATAACTCGCAAACACAAAACAAACTAGTTAACATAACTCGCCATAAGGGAGGATTAGGCAAACGAAAAAATAAACAATTGCTTTCTATAAGAGACCAAAAAGCCAGGACTTAAGTATCCGTCACTAAGTTGCTTCTCTTTTCTTATGGAGCCGCTCCGACTGACGTCTCCCCACTCTGGCCTCGTTCCGCTTCAGCCTCCTCTGGAACGTTGTATACTTTAAAGCATCCACCGGCTCCTCCTCCTCCTGGGAAGCCGGTCGGGGTTCCTCAGCTGCAGATAAGTTTCCCTCCTCAGTGCTAATCTCTGAATTTACATCTTCTGCAGCTGGAACAAAGACCTGGGGAATCAGTCTATCCCCTGGTGCTACCAACAGATCCTCTTCTCGTTCAGAATCTGATTCTGCCCCCTCCTCTCTCAACTCATCAGCCTGTTCAGGGTAAAAGGAGTTAGACACAACATGGACCTACCCTGATTCGGATCCAGATCCAGGAGGTCTGGATCACCCTGTTCCGGTACAGATTCGGGATCCAGATCCGTTACCAGCCCTACCAAACACCCAGTGGATTGAGGCCATATCATACCATTACTGATAGCAAACATACATATAAATAATAGGATAGAACAATCAATTCTAGAATCCTGGTGGATATGTTATGCATTCTATTTTTACACATACATGAAAACACAAACAAATTGCCCCAGTGTACCTAGGGGTGTACATTCTCAGAACAAAATATATTTTGCTTAATGGGAACTCAAGTGCTTTAGAATCGTCCCTACAGAGTAAGGCAGCTACATCAGGGAGCATGTTTAAGGTGTCATGAATGGTTAAGAACATATGAAGAGCTGTGCTAGATCAGATTCTGTTTACATTCAGGCCAACCAGCCTCTTTGTGGGAAACCCACAAGTAGTACATAAGTGCAATAGCACCCTTTGCTTGGTAGCATTGCAAATAGTTAATTATTTTATGTATTTATATTTTTAATGCCAGAGATGGGGAAATCTGTTTATCAAATTATCTAGGCTGGTTTAAAGTACTATGCGCCTTGAAAGATGAGTGAGAGCACCATTTACTGCTCTGCCTCAGGTAACAAAATGTCTTGGAATGGCCCTAGTGTGCTCAAAGGTTGCTGCTCACATTGTTCAAGGCCCAGTCCAGCAGCATAGGCTGTTCACACAACATGTCTCAAAAATAACACTGCATATGTTGTGATTGAGGCCTAGTGGAAACAGGATGGAGCATCTTTCATAAACATTTTCTCCCAATGTAAAATTTCCAGTACCCCATGCCCAGTTTGGAGAACTTTGCAAGAGCCTTTTCTAACAATTTTTTCATAGGGAGGTTCACCATCCCATCACACTTTTAGGAGACCTGCAGCCCTTCCCATAGTTGGCATTGAGGTGGTATCAGCTTTCCCCACTTGGGTCTTCTTCACAGCTCCAACGGCTGCAGCTTTGGCACTATTTTTTAATTTGAAAAATAGCCTTTCTTAATCCTAGTAACAGTGATGTCACATAACCAATCAAATTTGGTTACATGATTATGTCACTGAAAGCAAATAAGCTAGTTCAGAGTGAAGGTAATGCCTATTTAGAAAGTATTGCATGGTGGGATTGTAAAAAGGTCTCCGATTTTTGGGACCAAGTCTTTTTGGAAATTTCAAACATAATGGGAACAACTATAATTAAGTCTCCAGAACAGGCGCTTCTAAACTTGTTCCATGGACAACATGAAGACCTTTAATGTACGAAAGTGGTGGGATACCTATTAATAGCAGCCCGAGTTGCTTATTACCAGATACTGGAAAGATTTACAAGGAATCTCAATAACTAAATGGCATCATAAGGAATGGGAAGCAGCGTTAACAGAAGAATTGACTCAAACATTAGCTATAGCAAAAGGAAAAAAAAAAATCAGATACATTTGCCATTGAGTGAGGGACATTTATTACATATATGAATAAAGATAGTAATACATATTTAGTCCCAAAAGCCTTTAGGAATATTTGGTTTACTTAAGATATAATCATTTCTTTAAATACAATGTCCATGTTTATATTTGCATTTGTAATATCCCCCTAAGATTTTTTTAAATCTTTCATGACCATGTTCTGTACTAATCTCCATATGTTGTTTGAATTACTGTGAAATATTGTTTTCTTTATTTTTTTTCTCTCTCCCTTTTCTTTATTTTTTATTTTTTTTATTTTTTATTTTTTCTCTTTTCTCTTTTTTCTCTTTCTGTTTGTGTGTGTATGGTTTTTTTTCCTTGGTAATTTTTGTTGTATTTCATGTATATTGTCAATAAAATAAAAAGTATACAAAAAATAAAAGAGAAAGCATTGTCCTCATTGTGAATTAGCATTGTTTCTCTCATTTGCATCATCACAAAGCCAAACCTGATCATAGGATTAAGAAGGACTTTATTTCAAATATATTGTAACAATACTGCAGCCAACTAGACTGCAAAAAAACAGCAAACTGGAGCAAAACAAGGTAAGCTTTCAAAGGATTTTCAGGATTTTTGTTTATTTGTTTCTGAAGCATAAGAAGGCTTTTTGGATTCTACAAGTGCAAGGAAAATATTTTTTTGAGAATGCATGCTTATTGCTGGATGTACATAATGAATGTATATATTATGTTTTGTCATATAACACATTATTATTTATACCTTGCTAAAGGAAAGATCAATTTTGTCCATTTTTAGTGTCTCCATTTTGTTTCCAAGGAAGGTTTGTAAATTATGCTGTCAAACATCATTTATTAGGAAAGCAGCTTACCATGGAAAAGTGTGTCCAACTGTTAGCGTGAAACAAATAGGCAAATGACACTTTGCCCCAGCCCGTGACTGAAATGCAATTGGGCTATGTAAAGTTCATGTCACAATTTGTTTTGCCATTTGTTGGGTGTAATTAATCTAATCTAGAGAAATTGTGTTTTTCCCCTCCCTCCTTTTCTTCCTGAATTGGAAACAAAATATAAATTCCAAGCCTAGAGCCACAAATCTAAAATTACTTAAACTGTTGGTTATAAATGTGGTAAAAAAACCTTCTAAAACTCTTATCTTTAGTATATTCAGTGTAATGTCTTGCCAATCTGTAGTCCTTTGTATATGCATTTGGGGGTTGGATCCATTCAACAGAAAACACACCCGCCCAAGTATATGATCTTGCTGCAAGTGCCAGGAAAAAAGTACTCTTATTATATGTTAATTACCACTGCACTGGATAGTTAGTATATATATTTTTCCATGCTGCTCTACTTTGAATGAGATGAATGATCAAGAAATAATCAACATTTTTTCTACATAGAAAATCTTTCCTGAAGATTTGAAGAGATGAGTCCATAAATATTTGCAGCTGCCTGTTTTAGAGCAGCAGGTTCATATAATGCATTATCCTAGAGCTACAAAGGAGATGAAAGCCAGCCTCCCCCACTCTACCCTCTCACCCCCACCCAAAAGTAAGCATCACTGTTGCTTTTGTATCTGCAGTCAAGATTTTGGAAGCAGTTTAAAAGAAAAAAATCTAGTATGAGATATTGTACTACACATAATATATACTAAATTATAAAAAACCTGCTAGTTTAAGATCAGACTAAAGGGTGTCTCATGTTGGATCAAACTCCACAAACACAGGAAATTGGAAGCTAACTGACATGCAATGGTATTGTGCAATTTCTCCAACTGTGTTTGGACACACTTTTCCTGCGTCTTTCAGGCCCAAATCTAGAAGGGGGAGGATGGAGTGCCTGTGAACAGCAAAGATGCTCCACATTGCCCTGCTCCTGTATTACTTTATGAAGCATCTGAGCCTAACTGTATTGCTAGGGACATCTTCCTGTGAGTTGACCCATACTTGTTTGTTGCTTGCAAGCACAATCTGTGACATTGCACAACATCATTACTGATCCTGTTAAGACATCAGCATTATCTTCCAATTTCCTGACTTTGTGGAGCTTGAGCCAACATGAGGTGGCCTTAACTCGAGGCTTAAAGTGTCAATTTTTTTAAAAAAAAATTAAATGTCTCTGGTATTTAAAAAGGAAATTATTAAAGTGTTCTGAAAAACAACAACACAAAAACAACGCCCTCAAAATTACCTCATCTCAGATGGCAACTCCCTGCTACCCCACCAAACTGTACAAAAGCTGACAGGAACACAGGGGAATTCAAAACACTGAGTGTACTGGCAGCATTCCTACTTTCAGAGTGAAACTGAGTGTGCCCGACATAACTTTGCCAGCAGTTGCTGCCATAGCTTTTCATGAGGCATAAAAACCTTGATTATTTTTAAATTGGAGCTCAGAATTTCACCAAACCCATTAAATGCACACCTCAACAAGCCTAAATAAAGTATATCAATTTTCAACACTTTTTAACTTGCTGTATCTCTGGCAATTTATATTGAATTGGTTTGGAATTTTGTGTGATTGTAGACCTCATCAGATGGATTATGGAAGCTGAGTTTCACTTTATTAGCTATACAGATGTAATTTTTATGACCTATAGAATATTGACGGTTATGATTAAACTTTTTTTTTTTTGCCTTTCACCTTAACTAATGGGGGCACTCCTGTGGACCCCCCCCCCCCACATACACATCTCTGCCTCCCTATATTTTTCACTGGTATTAAGTGTGCTCATGTAATATGTGTGCACATGTACACAGAACCCTTGAATGTACATGTATTAATCAAGACTAAAGTGTGCTAAGAAAAATTGTGGAAACTTGAATTGGTAGAATATATAATCAGTCTCAATATTTTACATTCCCAGTAGAACTATAATTTATTAAGTGCTGGCATTACTTCTAATAAATGATTCTGAAAGCCTCTAACAGTCTCTTTACACAAACTGCGTATTTGCTGCCACCTGAGATGACTTAGAAAACAGTGCTTATCAATTCTCCTCATCTGCTGTCGGCCTGAAAGTGCATTAGAGGGATTTTTTTCAACTTTATTAAAAAGAAAGCCAATCCTAAATGCAGCACATAAAATAAATTTCAGATATTATGACATAATGAGAAATGTATAATACATTTCAATGTGATTTCTTTAAAACGGGCCATAATGTTTCATTGTGTTCATATATTCTGTGAAATATTTGTATTCTTTGTATATCAGGGTTTCATTATATTTTATGGGAAGACTATGTGACAATGTTCTGGTACTGTCCACTGAGCACGGCCTTTCTGAAACAGTAGGTATTGTGTTGTTTGTAGCTTATATATCTCATATTCTAGGATTCTTCTGACACTTCCAAATGTTTCTATTTTATAATGCAATAAGTATTGCTGAATACATCCACATACATATTTTTCCACAATAGGTTGTTTAGTTAAGACGTTACATTTATTTAAAAAAAAAATATTTCCCCCAAAAAGAAACCCAAAGCAATTTACAATTATATGTACAATAACATCAAAAACACAAAATGCGATAAACAACCATCATGAAATACCAACATTATAAAAAACAAAAAATCCAAAAGGACCATCAGAAGGAAGACCTGGGCCTTGAAGTTGCCCATAAACATCACCTAGACAACAGACTGAGCAGGCACATAGGTCACCTGGTCATAGTCTTCCACACTATGGAGAGATGTTCTGTATTTCTATTAAAATTATAACAGTTATTTTAACTTTACATTTATACCTATAAATCAGTATATGCAAACTTTATGTGAACCAGCATCCTCTTTTGTCTTCTTTTTTGGTGATGCATGCCCTCTTTTTTGGCAGTTCACAAATGGCAACCCTAGATCTGCCAGTGACTAGGACCTTGTAGAAACATCCCCAAGCAGTGAAGGCTATCAGGTACAGCATGCAGCGTACTAACATATTTGGAAAATCTTATGATTTTAATGGAGGAGATAACATACTGAGGTGCACCCAGCAAGATAGTCCTATGGTGGACACTGAAGTCTCCCAAATTATTGTCATGCCCATCATTCCATAAGAGCTGCATATGCAAGACCACACCAGAACTATATCAATATGAGGGAAATCACCAAAAGAGCATTTTAAATTGCTGTAGACATTTATGATAGCCTTTACTATGCAAGATGATATTGTTTGCATTTTGTGTTTGAACTCAGAATCAAATATTCAAGTGTTCAGTAAAGCTTAATATACTTTTCATTTTTGCTTTAAATAGCCACTGTTTGGTGTGTATTTTTTTCTTCAATAAAAACAAGAAGAAAGAGTTTCAGGAATGTTGTTATTAAAAGATTAAAGGAACCTACTTTTGTAACGTAATGTGAACTTTTTTATTATAAAAATTGTTACAGCCATGTAAAATGTATCGAAATTCAAAGTCTTCTGCTATAAAAGAGCAAATATGTCATAACAACTGATAAGATTAACTGTTTGCTTTATGACCTTCCTATATATTTTACTACAGTGGAACCCATAAACCTTCTTTTCTGCTTTCTTATTTTAGGTTCTTTAGGATGATCGTTACTTCCTTTATGTCCCGTGGTTTTTTTTTCTTAATAAAAGAGATGGCCAAATCTGACTGTTTAGACTTCTGTAACATTTGCATTTTTTTCAAACACAAGTTTGTTCTGTTATATTTCTACATTAGTTTGCAATTTTTTGTACAAAATTTTGTACACACTTTTTATGCAATTTCCTGTAATATATGCCATTTTGTATGGTTTTATCCCTAATGTACACATTTTGCATGTATTTTTAATTAGAGAGATGTATTACAGAATTTGGAGAAAACTGAAAACTGAAGGATAATTGAGTTCTGGTTCACATATTTGTTTAAGAAGATCAAATTCGGCTGGTTTGTATTAAAATGTGAACCAAACCAATTTCTTCTCCATCCCTGCCTAATAATGTTAACATAGCTTTGACTTCTCTACCTCCTCCTTTTTTTCCCAATCTGCAAAGCCATTTCCAGTCATCAAATTAAAGCACGTTATATGGAGAAAATGATAAAGATGCACTATAAAAAGGTGAAAGGTACATACCTCTTGGTCTTGGGTGTAATCTATGTGCACTCAGAGCAACTGCTGTCAAAAATTCCAGACAAATGTATAGAACACCATAGAGAAGCCCCGTTATTTTAATAGAGTCTTAATGGGAGACATTACAACTGTCTGGACTTCCTGGTTGCTGATGTGGGCAAAAGTGAAGATTCTAAAGAAAAGTAAACTATCCCTGTCCCTCTGTCATTGTAGCATACTCAGTGTTACATACTCCTTTCTCATTTCTGTGTTTTGTGCAGTTATATGAAGAAGAGGACAGGTGTTTCTGCTTCAGGAGGAGGAGGAGTGAATGGCTACATCCAGCTCTTCTGCTCATACAAGATTCTTTTCTTCTGCAGTCTCTGTGTGCCCCTGAAAACTGCCTCTGAGAGTCCATCCACTTTCCAGAGTAGTTTGGGGTGTGGGGAGCTGCAGGGAGATGAACAATCAATTCAGCAAATGGATGGTGATGATTGCATAATGATTGCATTCTCAAATTATTCTTGTGGGTGAAGGGGGATGTTTATAATTGCTTAGAATTGGTTATTTTTCTAAACATTAATACTCAGAAATTCATTTAAATATACATATATATTGTATATGTATAGATCCACAGCTACTTCTTTAAAGTGGGCTTGAATCTAGTTGATTTTCAAATGCTGTCCTGAGCGTATGTGTGTGACTTGTTCTTTCTTCCCTTGTCTTTCCTTCATTTCTCCACATTATAATGGAAATTCAGTGAGGGATATGAGGATGCTGGTGTACATCTTTCACCTCTGACAACATGTACTGTAAGCTGCACATAGCTGTCATGATAATGACAAGTCTGGTGCACCAGGATAATTGGGTACTTGAAGAAGATTCATAAGGCAATATGCTGCACAGCAATGTGTTATGCCCTAGGGCAAGGGGAAAAGAGAGAGGGTACTAGATAGGGTCGGAAATCTGCTCTTGATAAATAATAATCTAGTTACATGACGCAGTGATGTGATTTTGTTTGTCTGCAAAGTAGCTTCTCCTACATTCTTTTCTGGCACAGAATTATTTTTAAGGGTCCCGGAGCTGTCTTGTACTACATATAATATCAAATTCCATTTTACAAGCAATGGAATCAAAACATCCCAGTGGAATGACTCTCATATCTATGGATGCCTTCTGAGATGAGGGAGTTTGACATCTAAGCAAACTCTGTAAGGCTACTGTCTGACATCTGTTATTAAGAAACAGCAAGGTCTGACTTTATTAGAATAGCATATTTTTGTCTCATCTGCAAATTAATGCCTCATTCACTTGTGACAAGTTCTGCCTATTTTGAAGGAAAAATCTGTCATTGGATGCTAAGGGGTTTCTTCACACTTTTGAGTGTCATGTGAACTATATTAGAACACGATCCCTTTTCCTTTTAAGGGTACTATTTAATTTTATTGAAGATATTCATTGTAAAGGAGAGCAGATAGACTGCGCTGGGTGGGGGATAAGATGGGTGAAGTGGTTGGGAATTTTAGTCTCATATGTTAAACATGAAGTTTAAAATGACAAAGAGCCTTGGCCGGGCTACCTGGAGGGAGGAAGGAGGCTGATAGCAAAGGAAGAAGCACCTTATCTGTTCAAGGTTGTAAATTCAGCCTGAGGAGTTGGAGGTGTGAAACAGAGAAACCCAGCTGGCACCAAGGGAGGAAGGGAGAGTTGAAAGAGTAAGGGATATAACTGGGGCCTCTTGATGTAAAGGGG
Source organism: Anniella stebbinsi (assembly GCA_029215795.1). Lineage (NCBI taxonomy): Eukaryota > Metazoa > Chordata > Lepidosauria > Squamata > Anniellidae > Anniella > Anniella stebbinsi. The sequence continues at coordinate 197,811,693 of JARDYH010000003.1, forward strand.
GCTCTTTCTCTGGACATGGCGGGACAAGAACTTGTGGCGGAGGTGGGGGGAGAGCCAGGTTCTGTTTAGGAGTAAGTATTAGAGTTAGAGATTTTTTGTTTTGTTACTGGGTTTTATGCTATGCATGCTTTTATTAGTTTTAGTTGCTCTTAATATGTACATCCACCCTTAAACTAAATAAAGTCTTCTGCCTCACGGAGGTGAGCCGTCTACGTTTGGGTTTCTTGGTTCCATGAGAGATCAAGTAGGACAAAGCGGCTCCCTTGTCCAACCTACCCTTACATTCGTCACAATCAACAGTGTAATTTCAGGGTCATGTATTTTGTTTGATGATGATTACCAATCACATACTAGTAAATATGCATTTTATAAGTGGGGAGGGGAGGGAAATGGGAAAATCTAGAATCGTCTAGGAGATTATTGAGAAAATAATTCTTTGATTCAAAGCACACTGAAATAAATGGCACACTGTAAAATATGAATTATGTTTCATACTGATGGTACCAATTAATTTCAAACTATTTACGAGTTTTAAAATATGAAACACATAATTGAATTCAGTGCATCACTCCGTTTTAGTAAACAGTTGGCTTTAATGAAGTGTTATAAAACAACTCATCTAAATTGTGAAGTTCTCAGTGATAGGTTTTGCATAGCACAGACTTCCCCAATAGACCAGGGATGATGGGAATTGTAATCCAACACATCTGGAGGGTACCACTTGGGTACGGCTGGCATAGCAAATTTGAAGCTATTTAGCTGTGACAGTACTTGAAACCAAGTGTCCAGGAAAAGATTGTATGCTTGTGTTGCTATTTTAGCCTGACCAATTTGCACTATTACACAAAATGAAAAGTATCAAGGCAGTCTGATCCCCTTGAGACTAATGAAGTTGACATGCTCTATAAAGTACCAGAAATGGCTAAATGATGAAGTGGTCTGTGCTGTCTTTCCCCTTCATAAAGGAACAAACACATGCTCAGCTTACTGTGCAAAATGGAGCCATCCAACTGGTAAAATGCTCTATGTCATACTGTACCCTAATCAATATTTCAACCTCTGATCTACAAATGAAAGAATGGAGCAGCTACCTAAAGCCTGTTGCCAGATTGCTTCCATTTTGCATCATGCTTCCATTCTGTTTTTCTCTCATACACACTGGTAAGATGGCTATTAGCTGGTATTACCTGGGAGCTAGTGGAGACAGGAATTGACTGTTAGGGCCAACATACACCCTCCATTGAAATGGTGAGAAGAATGTCCTGGTACCTGAATGTCCTTGGCCATAAAATTCCTGGATGTGCAATACCATAATTTAGGGGCCCCAAAACTTTTGGAGGCAATGGTCACATTTGGAATTTTGAAAGTGCCATGGCTGCCATGGGGGAACTTCCCCATTCACAATATGGCTTCTATGGTGCGTATGGCCATTCACAAACCTGGCAAACTGATGAGGCCAAAAGAAAATCAACTCATTTCAGAGCCTCAGGCAATGGTGGGGTCCGAACTACAAATGTCATATCACATGTTTGCCACCACAAAGCACAACAAAATATGCATTTCACAGCAAGCAAACTGGTGATGCTCAGAGAAATAAACACAGGCAATATACCCACCACCACAAAAAGAAAGCAACCAATCAAATAAATAAAACACATAGACCACATGAAAAATAAGCAAAATGGACACATGCACCTAAACAGCACAGGGAAACAGATAATATTACTCCCCACTATCCCTCGAGCCTTTCAAAATGGTTTCCACCACCACCCCCAGCTTACCTTTGTTTTCCTGGAAATTTGGGTGCATTTCAAAATGATGTGCTTGACACCATGTTGGAGATCTATCATGGATCACGATCCCAAACCTTCATCATAATATCTGAATTACTTGCCCTCTGAAGAAGAAGCTCCAGAGGGGATGTACTAAAACAAAGGACAGTACTTGCCCATTGGGAAACCATACTTGCCCATCGGAAAACCATACTTGCCCATTGGGAAACCATACTTGCCCATAGGGATCCATTGCAGAGAACTTGCCCATAGGGAAACATAGGACAGCACTTGCCCATAGGGATTCATTGGACAGCACTTGCCCATAGAGAAACCATACTTGCCCATAGGGATCCATGGGACAGCACTTGCCCATAGGGAAACCATACTTGCCCATAGGGATCCATGGGATAGCACTTGCCCATAGGGATTCATTGGAAGCACATGTCCATAGGCAAACCATACTTGCCCATAGGGATCCATGGGACAGCACTAGCCCATAGGGATTCATTGGAAAGCACTTTCCCATAGGGATCCATTGGACAGCACTTGCTCATAGGGGTCCATAGCAAGTGCTATGCAATGGATCCCTATGGACAAGTGCTGTCCAATGGATCCCTATGGACAAGTGCTGTCCAATGGATCCCTATGTGCAAGTGCTATGTAATGGATCCCTATGGGCAAGTATGGTTTCTCTATGGGCAAGTGCTATCCTATATTTCCCTGTGGGCAAGTGCTGTCCCATGGATCCCTATGGTCAAGTATGGTTTCTCTAAGGGCAAGTGCTGTTTGTGGCTTCTCACAGGCAGCTAGTTGGGTGCCGTGTAAACAGAATGCTGCTCTAGATAGGCCTTTGGTCTGATCCAGCATGACTCTTCTTATGTTTTTAGTTGTCCTGCTGTTGAATTCATTAGGAGTGTTTTTACCCAGCATTACTATGTGAACAGGAATTGAGACTTGGTTACAGAAAGCTCTAAGAAAGATATATTAATATGTTAGGAACATAGGAAGCTAGTTTATGCTGAGTCAGGCCATTGGTCCACTTAGCCCAGTATTGTCAACACTGACCAGCAGCAGCTCTCCAGGGTTTCTGGCAGGAGGTTTACCTGCCTTACCTGGAGATACCAGGGGTTGAACTTTGGATTTTCTACTTGCAAATCATATGCTCTGCTATTGAGCTATGGTCCTTCTTCCAATGGGAGAAAGTTGTTGCTGATGGGTACAGTAAGTGGGGGGCATGATTGAGTGCTGTCCAGAGAAACATCCAGTGGCCAACGTGACTGTATTGTTACCAGCATTCACAGTATTCTTCCCAGTTTATAATGGCTTGATAATGGTTTCCCAATATGTTTCATAGCTGAATGTTTGTTAAAATTAATACAAATTTCAGTTTAAAAGAAAATAACACTCTTTCCCAATATTCCAACTGCTAGGAAAATTCAGTTCCTTCCCCAACTTAACTGGAATAATTGTGATTTATCTTCTGCCTGGAATGTGGTTGTATGAATGTCGTGGGCATCTCTGATAGTGAGCCACACAACTCTCCCTTGTGTTTATGCCATGCTGTGGCCCTAACATCAGCATCCAGCCTTGAAACGGAATAATCTTAAAGCAAAGTATGGGGAAGCTGCCTGTTACTTTTACCCATAAGCCATGAGCATTTGGTGTGTGTGTGTGTTTATCTTGACTTTAACTGAAACTGACCCAAGGGAAACTGAAGGCTGATTCAAATGATAGAACCTCCATATGGAAGCTACTGAAAATCATTTATCTGTGTAAGGTGCTCCACACGTTATATAAAATTAAAAGGCATTAAATCCATGCACCTGATTTATGTATGCTATCACTGCATGCTATCATTGCGTATTACAGGTAGTGACAACACTAGCAAGCAGATAATGCATGTATATATGCTAATGAATGGTCTTTTAGACATTACTCCTGTTACATGAAATGCCAACAAAACTAAGCATTTTGGGGCAACCTCCATTTCTCAAGCCATAATATCTAAATTATTCCCCATAAGAGACTTGTGCAGTTTTTTGCAAATGTTCCTTTGCTAGTCTCCTCTTGATATGCTAAGCATCTCCACTTTATACTCTTTTTTAAAAGCTGGGTGTGAGAGGGACCACAACTATGGATATCCACCCCACACAAGAACACTAGTCTGTTGTGGTGTGAATTTTGTCTGCTGTGGTGTGAAATCTCTTTCATTTTGGGCCCTTTGATTTTATCCTGCAAGAGCTAAAGCACAATAGAAGGATGCTTGAACTGATAAACTAGATAAGCTCACTGTTATACTTGGGGCAGATTGAACTATTCATCTTCAGGCTTTTTATCCTTTTATCCACAAAGATTTAAAAAAAATTGAGAACCACTGGTGTAAAGTAATAGAGAACAGATTGAAAAAAGAGAAAAAAGATGGCCCATTCTGTTTTATCATGTTGGCACTAGGTGAAGGGGCCTTTAAAAGTGAGATAAAATGGTACACTTTGTACTTGGAAGCAATACTATTGGATAGGATTGTGATAAATGTGGTTTCCTGGTGGTACATTGAAATAACTGATTAAATTATACCACATCTCTAGCTAATAGATTCACTGGTAGAATAGTCCAGTTGAGCACAGAACAGCCTTAAGGCATAAATACAAGTTATGTAATTGATGAGTGTGATAAATCAGGATGGAAGCAAGTGGCTTGTTAATTTGTTTGTGTGGAATCATTTCCAGCTTGCTGGAAAAATACTTGACATTCCCCTGCTTTGCTGCATAAAGCTACTTTGACTGAGGTTTCTACCACCCAAAATATGTTCTGTTGTCTTGTCCTTGGAGTGTATGATTGGGAATAAGAACTGGGATATCTGCAATATACAAACATCTATGTTCTTTTTTCTTCTAAAGCCACTGTAGCTTAAACACTGCATTTCAACAGCTGAAGAGGGCTTCCATAAAGAATGTGCAAAACTGCTTGGCAAACATATGCAGTTTTCAAAGGGACTTTTAAGAATAAGAAATGCTAAATGATCTTTGTGTGCTGAAGATCAATTGTTAGCTAAGACACATTATCGCCTTTTAGTGGGATGTTCCTGTCTTGTCTTTTCAGGGTTATGTGCTTCTCATTCTTAGCCAGGCCAATATTGGCTGTTTCTACTTTAGAATTAGGCAAACTTTTGTACCACATCCATCCCCACTTTCTGCTCTTTCCATGCACATGTGTTGTAGTGTGGGGCACCTGATAAAATGTATATAATTTTTCTTCCTGATAGTACATTGGAGGTTTCCCTCTATCACACTCCACTTTAACTCTCCTTGGGCTTTTTCAGTCACCAGAGGCTAGCTGAGAGGCAGCTGACACCCATAATAACAATAACAATAATAATATTTATTTCTTACCTGCCTCTCCCTCCAGATCGAGGCAGGGAACAACATCAGTAAAAACGATTATATATATATATATATATATATATATATATATGTTTTTATATAAAATTTTATATTATATATATATATATATATATATAATAACATTTTATATAAAAAGCATATAAAATTAATACATTAAAATCAACAAAGTCTTAAATTTCGAATGGGTCAGCCTGCTGGAAGAGATCAGACTTTATCGTTCTCTTAAATTCCAGAAGACTGGTAAGTTGGCAGATCTCTTCCAGCAGGTCATTCCACAGTCTGGGAGTGGCAGAAGAGAAGGTCCTCTGGGTAACAGATGTCAGCCAGAGAAGATCCTCTGGGTAACGGATGTCAGCCTAGTCTTGGCCGACTGTAATAAGTTGTCCTAAAGGACCTGAGCATGCGGGGCAGATTGTATGGGAGAAGGTGATCCCGCAGGTAACCTGGATCCAAACCATGTAGGGCTTTAAAGGTAATGACCAACACTTTGTACTTCACCCAAAAACTAATTGACAGCCAGTGGAGTGATTTTAAAGCTGGTGTAAAATGGTCACCTCTAGGTGTACCAGTGACCAACCTGGCTGCCATATTTTGAACTAGTTGAAGTTTCCAGACTAGCACAGGGGTAGCCCTATGTACAGTGCATTGCAGAAGTCGAGCCTCAAAGTTACCAGTACGCGCGCTACCGTTTTTAGGTCTTCCAACTCTAGGAAAGGGCACAGCTGGTGTATCAACCGAAGCTAATAATAGGCACTCCTGGCCATAACTGGTAGCTGAACATTCAGTATTGTTCTTTGAGAATTTCTTCCTCCAGTTAAACCATAGCTTCTCTACTAAAGCAAAGCCAGTGTGTACTTAAATGAATGCAGTTGCTGCATCTTGAATGTTTCTAGTGTGGGAGAGCTCACTGCCTCCCTAGGTAATTGGTTCCATTGTCGTACTGCTCCAACAGTCAGGAAGATTTTCCTGATGTCCAGCTGGAATCTGGCTTCCTGTAACTTGAGCCCATGATTCCATGTCCTGCACTCTGAGATGACTGAGAAGAGATCCTGGCCTTCCTGTGTCTGACAACCTTCCAAGTACTTGAAGAGTGCTATCATGTCTCCCCTCAGTCTTCTCTTCTAAAGGCTAAACATGCCCAGTTCTTTCAGTCTCTTCTCATAGGGCTTTATTTCCAGACTCCTGGTCGTCCTCGTTGCCCTCCTCTGAACCTCCTCCAGCTTGTCTGCATCCTTCTTGAAGTGTGGTGCCCAGAACTGGACACAATACTCAAGATGGGGCATAACTAGCTCCGAATAGAGGGGAACCAGTACTTCACACGATTTGGAAGCTATAATTCTATTAATGCAGCCCAAAATAGCATTTGCTTTTTTTGCAACAATATCACACTATTGGCTCATATTCAGCTTGTGATCTCCAACAAACTGAATATGAGCCAACAGTGTGATTTTGATCTTTTACATTTTCAAACTATCAACAGCCAGGGGCATTATTATATTAACTTGTCTGCCATGGAACCTCGGCACACCCACCATAAAACTGTTGTGCATTGCGGAGTATTTGGAACTATGTTGCATAAATCACATAGTGAGTTCACATAGAATCCCAGCCAGACCTGGTGAGCGTCACCATTGTCCTGTGTGAACTGAAAATATGGCCTAGAACACATCCAAGACTCCCATCTAGCCGTGGACTACAGGACAAATTGGTAGTGGTAGGGAAGTTGCCATTTCATTGAAGACTCTTTCATAAGCTTCCAAGGAAGCCTAGGATGCCCCCAGAATTCAGTTTTAAAACTGCTAATTTGCAAACAAGAATGAGGTAGCAGCTCTTATGCATGCAACAGAGCCTGTGAGAGTGCAGAGCAATAATACAGGTAACAGGCAATTTCTTGCAGAATGTGCTCAACTTTTTGGATAAAACTACTGTCTCCTTTTCATATATGAAGCAGCACTTCTGATCACTGTTCATATTGTCATCCATTGTCATCCATGACTCTTGAAAATTCTTTTTGGAACTTGATATTCCAAGACATTTTATTCTTTCTGGTGTAAGATGAAGCTGTGATGGGAAACTGTCAGAGGAATTTAACTTGTTCAAGGATGTAAAATTAACAAGCCTGGATGAAATCAATGTGCTCATGACAAACTCGTGACCTAGGAAGCTCATTGCTACAAGTGAACAAACTCACAAAAGCACAGCGTTTAAAAATAGGTCAATAGAGACAGAGGAAGAGAGGTGTTAAATATTTGTTTTTAAAATCTATATATAAATCTTTTTTTTGTTCACATTTCAAGACCTCAGCCTTCCCAAAGTGACTCATAATATAAGGTAACATACAAGTTCAATTCAACAGTTGCATAACATTATTCATATCTTCAACAAAGGAAGCCTTCCCTTAATGACCAGCCACGGTTTTATTGCATGTTGTTTCTTTTAAAATGTACGTTTAATGTGTTTTTATTCTGTATTTCTCTGTTCTTGCTTAGTGCTTTCTTATATAAGCCATGCATACCATTAGGAACTAAGCAGGAAGAAAGAGCTATGCTTCCTTGAGCACATTCATTGAGGGTGGGTGCACATCAAAATGGTAGCCAAGTTTTAGAAAACATGCAGAACCTATATGTGTGACTGCAAAGTCGACCATTCAAAGAACCTCAGCAACAGATAAGTAACTTGTTTTTTTCTTTAGTATCTTAAATGAAAAATGTAGTGATTAAACCAACATTTATTTTGGTGACACTTCACATAAATCTCTTATCTTTTGAAAATATATCATGATTAGTTGACACAGCTTTTTATTTTTATTTTATATGTATATGCCAAGAGATTTTTTTTAATCCATGGTCTTTCTAAACATTTCATATAAATATTCTTATTTGGGAAGGCTGCTTCAAGTTTAGTTCAGGTTCAGCAGAAATCCTTGAAGAGCTTGAATATTTATTGCACTTGAATCTAAATACAGATAACCACATGCTCCATGTAAATCAAAATGAGATGGGGGGAACCAAACAAACACAACCATTACAGTAATGGTCATATTTGAAGAAATATTTGAACGTGCTCACTTCTGATCTGTTATTTTGGCTTTTCACATTGTAAGAAAACTGGAATGGTCAAACAAGACAGAAAAGGCATTATCCTGAGAGGCTGAAGTGGCAGAGTATTGCCAAGAAACAAGGAGAGAGAGAAAGAAAGATACAAAGAAAAGAAGGCAGAAAAGCAGTCCAATGAGCTTTCATTCCTCTCTTTCGGTGGAAAGGCTTCAGAAAAAACTTGGGTTGCTTTTACAGAGGCAGACCGGTCCTTCCCCTGGGACTGCTTGCCTGAAGTATCAAGATAACCTTATTGAATTGCTTCACCCACCTTGTTGAACTTGGCACATCAGCTAAGCAGATTCCGCTCAGCACTTCTGGGATCCCCACCAAGTATGTTTTGCTTTTGGCACTGACAGGTCTGTAATGGACGTAGGCTCTTTGGCCTTCCTGTCTGTAGTGCTCATGTGCTTTTTTTATTTGATTCCCTTTCGATTATCAGTCTTTCAAGCTAATTTTAAAAATTCCCCTTATTTTGGAAAATCAGTATCACTATCACTAAATATTGAGGGAATTTGAGTAATTGTTTTATATCCTTTGCATTACAAATAGCAAATATGCCAAGATTAATTTGGTGTTAATCAGTCCAAATGCCAAAGAGAGAGAGAGAGAGAGAAGATGAAACCTCACACAACACAAAATATATTCCTATGGGTTGCTTTGTGAAATTGCTTGGGTGTAATGCTGCACAATGCAGCTACCCCGGTTATTGATTGAAGTTTAATTAAATGCTGCCAATTGTTTTAATTTGCACCTGCATATGAAGGGTCTTAGAACTTATTGAAAAGATACCAGTTCTATGGACATTATTATACTATTATACTATTAATGTCACAGTAATCCTTTCCAAAAGTGCTTCAGAAATACGTACTGACAGCACTATACCGGTGTAAAATATTATGAACACAATGTATATATTTAAAATTTCAATTTCAAGTTGCAACAGTTATATTTTGCTCCAGAATGTATGCTCTTATGATATGCATGCTCCCTTAAACATATCACTTGAGGATGTGCTGCATTATATTTGTTACTTATTTAAAATATTTATAGCCCTCACTACTACTTTGGTCACTTCCAATAGTGGAAATATCCATTTTTAAAACAACAACCTTAGTAAATGTGTAATATTATAAAAACCACAAAATCAATTCAATAAAGTACAGCCTGCTAATGGCTAATAACTCTTACAGGGGATTGGAAATTTCCCTATACAAAAATAACTTTGCTTGACTTTTAATGGTGAGTATGGGTGATCAGTGATACACTTGCATAAGAAGGGCATTCCAGAGAAATGGAGTTATCATGGTAACGGCTATGCTACTTTCTTTATATGAGCATACAGCGATGAGAGTGAGAGTGCAAATGTGTAGTAAGTGGGAAAGGACCTGAGTTGCTTTCTATCCTAATCCCTCTGCATGTAACAAAAACATTTGATCCACACTTAGCGAGGGAAACTTATCTCTCTCCACTTTCTCAATACCATGCATAATTTGATCAATGGGGTGAAACAAAATATTTCAGTTTTCCTCATATGAAAGAAACATGGCTCACCAAGGCCCAAATATTACGTGGGGAGGATACTGCATCTATTTAATACCTACTTATATTTACTAGTCTCAGTGTGAGGCTCATCTTGTTTTTGGCCTTCTTCCCATAAACTGTCTCCCAGAATTCCTGAAACTGAATTTATCATTCTCTTCGAATACCTAGGAGCGGAATCCAACTGATTCTCTTATGCTCTACCTCCTGCTCGCAGAAGGAAGATTTCACACTTCCAGGGCAACTCGAAATGAGAAAAACACTTGTTTCTGGAACGGGGCAGGGTGGGTAACTCGCGTAAGAGAGCTCTGCCAACCTGTGGCAATTGAGAACAGGTGTTTCTGCTTATTGTAGGATGTTCTCTAGGAAACGCTAAATTGCTGTAGCGCAAGCAGTGGGCCCCGCTCATGCAATGGAATCAGCAGGACCCTCCACTTCCTCAACAGAATCAGCAAGGCCAAGAGAATTGGTGGAGTGAAAGCGCCCTGTTGGATTCTGCCCGTAGTGCCAAACCAGATGAGACAGCAGGAAATCTGTAATTTGGTCTAGCACAGGTTTGTTCATTTTTCAAAAAAGCTAAATTCAGCTGTTTGACTCTCCAATTCAGATTAGGGCTATGATGTTGATGAGCGTAACCTCTTCGGCCTGATCTGAATAATTCATTCCCCTTGAGCTGTTCTTTACCCTGCATGATAAAGCATATGTGCAGACACCCTTATGATAGCTTCATGCCATTTTTTCCTTGACTGAGCAGACACTGAATGTCTGAACCTGTGATCTCTTCTGTAGCAAACAGGAGATGGACTATAGGAAAGTCACCTCCAGTTCTCAGAAACTACCTGAGATCTTCTGGGCTGGAATTGAAGACTTCCAGTACTTTTTCTAAGTGAGATCAAAGGGCATAGAAAAATTACCTAATCATTTCTCAGTTTGTGGTGGGATTTTTGAGCCCCGAAGTTTATTTCTGAGCTTGGCTTGAAGAATTTTGCCAATATCCATAGTTAATATTGCAACCATCAAACTAAACTGTTTCACTCATTTTCCCATAATGACTTCTTCAGAAGTTAAGGTCTATGAATTTCTAAATAGGAAAATGCACCTCAAATTAATAACAAAGCATTGTGGAATATGTAAATATGTGCATTTCCAGAATGTTTAGGGCTCCTTGCTTTGAACTGCTGGTGTTTTATTAAAATGTAATTGCCCTTTCTGAAATATCTTGCTGCAATTATAGGCTAAGTTATTAATTAGAAAGGAAGGATGCTGTAAGTACTGAAAGATAATTTCACAGAGAAAAGCTTTATCAGAAGTCTAGGGAAGAAGGCGAGTCACGTTGGAAGTAACTTGTGTGAAATGCCTCCTGATACACTGAACAGAACTCGAGACGTTTTAGCTTCATCTGTACCAGTACTTTTATCACATTTGGTTTTGGTTTGATCTGCCAACGGTTATTTCAGTAATCTTTACACATTTTCCCATATATACACTTTCTCCACTTTGAACTAAAGAGCAAGATTCCATCCCAAAGCTCCCCAAAATAATGCTGAGTCCATGGAATCACATTGCAATCACATGTACCTGGATCAATTTGATGTGATATGAGATGCACATTGTGGGGAAACCTCAGGGTGGAATTATAGATGTAATTCGCAAGCTGGCAATGGATACATCAGTATCACAGTGCAAATACAAAAACATCATAGAACATAGGATGCTAACCAGGTATATTTTCCAGTTTGGCAGCAGCCCTCTGCAGGTACCCAGAAGGTTTAGCTGAGAATCCTGTTAATATTAAAGCACAAAAGCAGTATACAGTAACAACTTCCAATTGATGTTCTATGACAAGTTATACCTAATAATTAGTCCTTAGTATAATAAATGGAATTGCTTTTAGGAGGGCCTAACTGATACTTTTGATAAGCATCACATATCTACAAAAGGCACATATTAATTGGACTTGGTCAAGGATAATGTAGTACATCTTTTAATACTATCTTCTACCCCCAGAAACCATTCCACTCAACTTCCTACAGTGACATATGTTGGATATACATGAGGACTATCTCCCTGCAACAGGCAAGCCTGTATTCAGTACATCAATGCTTACAAATCTTGTACACTGTTAATCTTACACAGTTTTAATGGACTGGGCAGGAAAAAATCATGGTGGATGCTACTGGGTTCATATATTTAAAATGCAAATGAGATGCTATTTTATTTTCGAATTAACTATCACAAACCTTTATATTTCTTTCTTGCAAAGATTTGAACCAAAATAAATGAGGCTGGAATTAACGATGCACAACTGTAATTCCACCGAAAATTCTTTATGAAACAATTTAGCAGGACTCCAGTTATTTTTCCCATTTTGTTCTCATTGAGTATTAACTATTCTCTGTATTTGTTATTATAGGGTTCTGGCAACAGATTCCAGTGTGAGACTCAGTAATGTTGGAGTAATACTTCTAGGTAGTAGTGGTGCTGTGTTAGCCTAATATTGACCCAATCTACTGTTTCTTCCTGTGCTGTCATTTTAGAGCATAAGATAAGTGATATAAGCATTTACATTTGGCATTAGAGGAATTGACTGTACAATAAACTCAGTTCCATAGGATGAGACACAATAGATTATCTAGTTTGGTAACTGCGTTAACAGTTGAATTCTTAGCATGTCTACGCTCAAATTGGCCCCACTGAGTTCAATGGGACGTACTCCCATATAGGGATGTCAGAGTAATCTGCAATAGATTCAAATTAGTTCAGTTTCTTTGAATCCAACCACCTTTTTCTGAGTCACATGGATTCTGTAGACTTGCATACCATTTTTTTACTTTTTGGAGGGATTTGCACAAATGCGTATTTGTACAAGTAGAACTAAACTCTCATACACCCCTAAAAAAAAATCTGATTCCAGCAAACAGCAAATGAAAGACGTCTGCTAATCTGCGAAACAGAGACAGAACAGATTTAATAAAATCCATACATCCCTACTCCCAGGTAAACATGAATTGCCTTCTAAAAGAGACAAGCATATAGCTAAAAATCGCCAATGGTTGTCTTTCTAAATTTCTAATGTAAGCCTTTAAGGAAAGCTATTTCATAGCTTCTTTAGATAAGCTATTTAACGAGAAAGTTACTCGTTTGGAGTAACTTTCATACTTAAGAGATTTTCCGTTATATTTATCTTAAAACTACATTCTTATAATTAAGTCCTATCACTTCTTTTCCTGTTTTCAGTGGACAGACTGAACTGAGGTTTTCCCTCTCCTTCCTAACATGCTTTGTTTGAAACTTGCAAACATGCCCCTGCCATCTCCTCCCACAATACTTACCTTTCAATAGAGGCATTTTTTGTGGCTGCAAAAAAAGCAAATGCTATTTTGGGCTGCATTAATAGAAGTACTGATTCCCCTCTTTTTGGCACTGGTTAGGCCTCATCTTGAGTATTATGCAGAAGGGTGCAGGGGGTTCAGAGGAGGGCAACGAGGATGATCAGGGGTTTGGAAACAAAGCTCTATGAGGAGAGACTGAAAGAACTGGGCATGTTTAGCCTTGAGAAGAGAAGACAGAGGGGAGACATGATAGCACTCTTCAAATACTTGAAAGGTTGTCACACAGAGTAGGGCCAGGATCTCTTCTCAATCATCCCAGAGTGCAGAACACGGAATAATGGGCTCAAGTTACAGGAAGCCAGATTCCAGCTGGACATCAGGAAAACCTTCCTGTTAAAGCAGTATGACAATGGAACCAATTACCTAGGGAGATAGTGGGCTTACCCACACTAGAGGCATTCAAGAGGCAGCTGGACAGCCATCTGTTAAGTATAAGGTGGATTCCTGCATTGAGCAGGGGGTTGGACTTGATGGCCTTATAGGCCTCTTCCACTATTCTATGATGCTATGAATATACAAACTGTTGTCTTCCTAACCTGTTATCTGCTACTCATTTTAAGCCTTCTTAATGTTTCAGCATCCTTCATGCACGTTGGAGTGCTACAAATGAAGTCTTACTAGCACTGGTCCTACAGGACCCTAATTAATAAGGATAACTGCAGAATTACTGAATAAAAGATAATGGCTTTGATGCAGAGTTGTACTTCTGCATGTACTTCCTCTGCTTCCCCATTCTGCCACATTCCCAATGTCCCATTCCATTCCAGCAGGTTCATTGACTCCGAGGAGTAGCTTTGTGGGGGGGAGGGGGGAGGACACAGTGAGTAATACTGGGGGAGAGCCAGGAAATCCCTCTTGCACAAGGAGAATTCCACAAAATCTCTCTGGATCCAACTTAATATCACAGTAAGATATTTTTAATAAGAACATGGCCTTAAATGTAAGGAGACACAAAAAGGCCTTAAATATTGATGGGAAATGATTTTCTAAATAGCTGCATGGAACAAATTCAGAATGTGCCTCTGAGTAATTTAACCTTTGTACAGCCAACATTGTTATTAATAAAGATGGGGTCAAAAAGCTACACTTAGAAGTGGTATGCTAAACATTTGCACTTTGTTTGGATATGTGGTCATTACCTATTTATTAATGTGTGCTGTTTCTAACTACTGTTATGAAAATCAATATGGAATAAGTCAGAAAGAAATGCTTTCTACAATATTGCATAATTTACAGCAAACTATATCTATATAAAGTAACTATATTTGAAATGTATTTGTAGGTTATATTGAATAAATAAATAAATAAAATACCCCCATAACCGATCTTCACTATTTGTTAGAATCAATTTATATTCTGTAACTAATTGCACATAATCTGACATAGTTAAATTGCCCTCAATATTCATCATTGTTAAAAATAGTTGTTTCAAAAGCATAGAAATTTTCCCTGCAAAATAATTAAATGTTTGAATATTTGCCTTTTTAAAGTAGGGGAGAGGGGATCCTACTAGCATCATTGTTTCACTGGCTAATCCTACAACTTTGGTACCATTTTCCCGGTGACTTGTGATTCTTTGTCAATGAAAAGGATGATATCAGAATGGGATTTAACCAATCAGAGTTGGCTGTATGATTATGTCATTGACAAATGAAGGTAATTGAAAGTATGACTGGGAAAATAAAGAATGATCTCTCCCATTCAGCATTCCAATTCCATTTTCCCCTTCTTGGCTACTTTCTACCATCTTCTTTCTACTATAGGGGATACGGAATATGCCAGTGGTGAAGAACTGTGGCCCTCCAGATATTATTGGACTACAGCTCCCATTATCCGTGAACATTGGCATCTCCCTTTTTGTACTAAGTAAAATAATGCATCTTGTATCTTCACACTGCATTTTCTTGGCTCCACTCCAGATCATTGATTGCTGTTGGTGGGGAAAAGAAAAACATACAGCATGATGCGATCAGACTGAGCATATGGTCAGTTGAGTTATATATTATGGAAGGAGAGTACAAAAATTGGCATGTGTGGTAGCTACATAATCTTATATACTTAAAATCCCTGTAGGAATCCAGTTGTCAGGAGTGTCTCAATTGGGAGGGAAATAAGTTCTTCTGAGTTACAGAATTCAAGTTGTAATTGCATAATATTTAAAGAATCATAACCAGTCACCAAGGCACAACCCAAGGAAGTATGAACTTTCAGCGAAACCTTGAGATACAATGTTTGTTGAGCACCATATAATATAAACTGAATTCACTTTTAGAGGTTTAGCACACAGGCACTGGGTGGCCAGATAGAAACTCCAAGGTAGAAAAAATATTGGTGGTGCAAAAACACATTATCCAGTCAGCTTCCATGCATTGGTTTTATAAGGACCAGGGATGGACCTGAGAGCAGACACAGGTAGCACTTTAGCTTCGTACCATCAATATTACATGAACAGATTGTGACAATTAAAATTCCAGCAGACCAATGATTGTAGAGGTAAAACAGCTGGAAGCAGATATTACCCTGATCAGGAGCTCTGGGAGGTCTGCATTTGAGGAAGAAGAAGGCTAGAGATGGCAAGACATATTCAGTAGAGAGGATCAATGGTGCTGGCTAAGTAAGAAGTAGCAATTATTTAAGCTGCTAATTGCCCCAGTAAACTATTGTGTTACAGGCAGCTATATTTAAATGGGCATGGTACAACAGAAGAATCCTTTATAGCTTGTTAGTCCAGTAGTCCAGTTCCCTGGCTCAGAAGACATAGGAAATGGCTAGGAAAAATGTTGTACCTTAGGATAGCTTCATGGCCAAGGTGTAGCACCTGGTAAGTAGTAAATCTTGTGTAATAGTGAGCATCCTCAAACTTGATATTAAAAAATTAGCCAATTGCATTGATTGCAAAGGAATTTCAGGTTGTTGTTTTTAACTGTCCTTTTTTAACAGTTCAAGGGAAAATCATGTAATTCTGTTAATGAGAATGCTAATTTCAGTTGAGTTGAATGTGGAGACAATGTCCTGAATATGGTTCTGTGATATACTGATAGAATAGCAGTTGTCCAGAAAATTTGCAAGAAATCTATATGGTCTGTATTGAAAACAGGGACTGGGGAGAATCATTCCATAAATATCAGGTCTTTTTAATGATTGTGGGCTTTCAGATTTATAGAAGTTAAATTGAATTTTCTAGCTAAATACAATTTTTACAGGTATGTTTGAAGAGCATGATATTTTTAAAATGTAAGTTAAATCCTAAAGAGAAATGAATGTGAAATTATGGCAATCAGATAGAAAGCAATTATTTGAACGCCAATGGAATGTAATATTGCTGAAAGCAATATTAGATTTGAAGGGAGTGGGTGGGAAAAGACTGCTAGCAGATGTAGCCTATTTTGCTTTGTAATTGAAATTTCCTGAGCATCTGAACCAATTCTATGACCCTATTGAAGAGAATTAGTGATTGCAATCATATTCACCTAATCAAGCCTTTTGCAATGAACCATATTTGAAAGTCTTCTATGTATGCAGGATGTTTCAGTTGGCTTCTAATTTTTCCCCACACATTCCCACACAATAGATTAGCATAACAGGTTTGCTAATATTCTCTAATCTCATTAAATGGAGCATAGCAATTTTTAGGAGGGAGGTTGCTAGGAATAGAATAATATTGGAGAGTCCTGGGAACGGGATGTAAGTTGCTCTGATCTAAGAAATAAAAATGTTTTGCAGCAGTAAATTGTGGTAGCTTTTGAACAAATGTTTACAGATACATTCATAATATAGGAAGTGTTGGATGATAATGTTCATCTTAATAGTCTCCTATGTGAGGCACCGTAAGTCCAATTTTGTACCACTAATTTATCTTCATATCCATGAGAGATTCACAGTCTAAACAAAGAGCTTCTCTTTGAATAGCCACCCTAAAGACTATTAAGCAAAAGGAAGACAGTGTACTTTAAACTGTGATTCATGGGATAGGAAAGGTTTGTAGTGGACTCTGAAGATGTTCACAATAGTGTCTTGACTTACACATTGCCAAAAAAGAATAAATGGATCACCAAAAAAAGAGGGTGCAAATTTGCATAAAATTCACACATGCTAATTCATACCTATAAATGCCCTGAGTCCCCACTTTATACAAAATGGGACAATCAGTCATTAAGAGATACGGACATACCATTATCATGTCGCATTTGGTAATATGTTCTAACTCATCATAAGCATCATAACTAGCATGATGTTAGGCAAAGAAGAAGCAACTTGATGAAACTGTGTCACAGGATGAAATATTTGTAGAAAAGATAATGTATCAACTAGGTCTTGCTAATAGAGGTAATAATTACCATTGAAGCTAAGCTTTCCCCCACCCTTACAATGCATTCTTACATAGAACTCCAGTCTTTAAAGGCCAGATGAGTGTATTAAGATATTTTTAGTAATAATGGCACTGAGGTTTGGAATTGGAGGGATTATATTGGTATATCTGAGAGTTTCAACACCTTGAACCCATTACGAGCTAAGTCCAAATTCCAGTGAAATTTATATCCAACTTGTAATTGACACAACCATTCCAGTTTCCCAAAACCTATGTAGTAGTGGATGCTCCAATGGAGAACTTCTCTGCAAGACCTCCATTCCGTCCTGAATGCCGAATACCAATGTCACAGGCACCCAAAGATTATGGGAAATGTTGTATCCTGGGGAAGCTGAATTCAGACACCTTTGTACAAAGAGCCTTGGGAGATGTCATTTCCCGTACATCTGTTGTCCATACTGAGGACTGGGTGCATTGCAGAATTACATTACCTGGAGTCCCACATGCCAGAAAGGAATACAGCAGCCATCTTCTACTTGGTTCCCTCCAAATGTCTTGGACTGCAACTCCCATGAGTCTGAGCCAGCATGGCTTAGTATCAGGAATGCTGGGACATGTACTCCAGAATATGTTGAGGGCACCATGTTTAGGAAGGCTAGAATATTGGCTTTGTGAAGAGACTTTCTGTGGGCTTCCCCATTGTTGCTGCCAATACTTACTTGTATTAGGTGAAACAAAAGGGGCAGAGGACCAGGGCTGAGATACTTATGGGGAGTTAGGAGTACTCATGAAGATGGTGGGAAGATGTGATATCATCAGGAGGAGTAAGGCAGGATCCAAATTTCATTGCTGAAAAATGAATTATTTTTCTGATGCAGGGACGGGGATGGGGGACAGCTAATTTTAGCTGAGTATGTTCTAAATTGAGTTCAGGAAGAGCTCATACATCACTACTAGTAAATATATACCTAAAACTCTAGAATAAAAATTTGCCAAGCATTTTTACATTATGCATATACAGTAATTATTGAGCAGTAATTAGTTGAAGCTCCCTGTTGAGTATACTCTCTGTGGCATTTCCTGTCGTGTAATGTGTAAAACAACGTTCAGGGTTGTAAACACAGATTTCAACAAAATCCTCAATGCTGAAGTCTAGGTTGTCCTCAAAGTGTGTGTGTGTGTGCATGAATGCAAGTACATTATGTTTCCAAGTCTGACTTCCCCCCACCAATACATTTTTTCAAGCAGATGTTTTTAAAATAAGTGTTATTTAGAACTAGAGCACTGAAATAAGTGAAACCATCAACCTAATTTTACTCTGGAATATTTCCCCCCCGCTTGACTGATCAGAATGATTTTCAGCCATTTCATGCAGAGCTCAAGTCCCAAAGGTGAAATATCAGTGTGTAATCCATTTAGCCACCAGATTCTCCTGGTGGAATTCTGATAGTTGTTAACAATTATTGTATTCTCTTATCATAGCATTAGTAAACTTACATTGCATGCAGAATTTTATTTTTATAAGTGCTCAGAGTTTGCTATAAAAATCTGCACTGAATGATGAAACAATAGTTGAAAGAGCTGCTTAATTTTTTATTTCATTACTGAAATAAATGAAGCTTTGGTTGAAAATATCATTTCTGGTCCAAATCAACCTCTTAGCAAAAAAGGCCTTTACAGCAGTGATCACCTACATTTCCTTCTGGGAAAGGGGACTCAGCAGCTTTTGGCTATCCAGTTTTAAAGAGACATTTTTACCTTGTGCTGAGCTAGGAAGCAGATACTAAGTCAAAATTGTGATGAAAATATCAAAATAGTAGGCTAAGGCAGCAATCCTATACATTTATCTCAGGGTAATTCTAATTGAGCTTAATGGGGCTTACTTCTGAGTAAAGTGTTTAGTCAAAAGCAACAACAAATGTAAAAACAAAAAAAATGACAAGATAGGAAGCACTTATATTTAATATTAAAGTGCCACTGAAAAATTATTCACTGAATGGCCAGATATAGTAATATTGCATGAAAATTAGCACCCAGCAGGTTTCAGACAGACAAAAGGAATTATTCATCCTCTCAGCATATCATTAACCTTTGGAATTCATGGCAGCAGAGTGCTGTGATTGCCACTGCAGCTTTGAAAAATAATTGGATAATTACATGGAGTACGGGTAGGTGGTAGCTATGGTATCCAAAGGGGAAACCTCCAATGCTAGTTGTAATGGACTAGCTATAGAGGATGGATATCATTGTGGTACCTTGGTTCCAAATATCCCCCTGGAAACTAAGGGCTATTAGAATGTTGTACAATTATTACAAATGGAAGAACAAAAGCTGATCTAGCTATACCAACCTTTTCCAACCAGGTACCCTCTAAATGTTTTGACTTTCAACACCCCTCAGCCCTGGTCACCATTGCCAATGGACAAGAATCCTATAAGTTGTGGCCCAAAACATCTGGAGGGTACCAGGTTGGGGAAGGGTGACTTAGACCATTATTCTTGAGTCCTCGTGATATTTATTGTTTTGTTAGTTTCTTTAAATTATTAGAATTTTGTAAAATAAATAAATTAAAAATGAAAAGGTGCAGATATTTGGTTCTGTGCCCATGACAATCTCACATGTCCCATTATAAGAAATATATAAAGTAAAGCATGACTTTCAGGAAATTAGTAAGCATTATTGAAAGAGAAGCCCGTCATTTATCTTAAAATCATTCATGGTTTCTGGTGAATTTAAAAGAAAGAGATTTAATTGTTTTTAAGTTGACGAACTGCGATCAATAATCAATTATTGCTTTGTTAATTAGAAGATATTTTTGTCTGCATAATTAGCATAGGTTGTACAATAATGTACTTCCTGTTTTGTTTTACTTCACTTGTTGTGACTGCCAAAATAGTAGCAAGTAGAATGACTTCCTTTGATAATCCTTTCAGTTATTATTTGAATGGTTGGAATCAAGAGGGGAAAATAGTTAAACATTTCAGATATAGATAGATATAGATAGATAGATAGATAGACAGACAGACAGACAGACAGACAGACAGACAGACACACACACACACACACACACACACACACACACACACATGGAGGGGGAATTCAGTGCTACGTGGGATTGTCCAAGGACTCAGATGCTCCCAATGGGATTCTCCCTCCTTTCCCCCCACCCACCGGGAACAACCCCTGACCCTTTCAGAAGTGGATTGCAACATGACACGGGAGAAGAGGATTTGTTTGAGGAACACAATTCTAAATCTTAAATGCACAAAACTTGATGTGTGGTTGGATCCTGAACATTGTGTTTTATGGAGTATGTTACTTGCTTGGTGTGAATATAGCAATAGTCAGAAATACTCTTCGGTATACACATATGGATGTAAAATAAATAAGGATGCCATGATATTTGTGCTCAATGTTTTCTCTTACCTTGCTTGTCAGAAGTTCATCACACCATGGGTTTTCCCCGGTTTTTCCCTGCACTATCTGCCTGTGTTTCAACAGCGCATCGAGTGCTGTTGACTTTCACATGTGTGATATTTCAGCTCATGCATGTTTTCACTTGTGCGGTGTCACTTCAATAGTATTCTGCTCACTTTCCCCCCACTCCCAGCCGCAATTGCGCCCACCCCTATAGCTCTGTTGTACCTCCCTCTTCAGTTCATTGGTTCTGGTGGCTGTGAGGGACAATTTGCCTTGCCTTGTAGCCCTCTGCTCCCTCTTTACTGTTTTTTGGTCACATGTATATGGATTTTGTTTAATTATTGCCTGTGTGTTGCATTCTCCTTCCAGCTTGCCAGAACCACAACACTACGCATTCACTGTTGCCTCACATTCAATAATTGTGCTTCTTAGCATTCTGTGTTTCCCCTCCTTCCCAGTTTACCGATCCTGCGGTCTTTTGATGCTTTGGCATACAACGGCAGGGAGCACAATTGGCAGAGTTAGCCTTCACCAGCATATTGCTCCAGGGAGAAACCTGAGCCAATGTGCTTTCTCCCCTTTTCTCCTTCTCTTTACCCAACCACACCCTCAACCAGCCACCACGCACAGGTCTCCCTGCTCAGAGAGCATTACTCCCACTTACTAAAAACATCTTCTAGTATTGAAGGAAACCAAGGAGTGCTGCTTCTTTGGAACATAAACATTTTTTTCTGGCTTACCAGGAACAATCTATAGACATCACTGACAAAACTTCCTCAGCAAATTAACCAGAGAGCATGTGAGTGGTCAGTCATATCCATTGCTAAGCAGAATAATAAAATTGCATATCGTCCTGTGAAGGTATACCTTTGATCTACACCTCCGCTCCAGAGAAAGACGGGCATGCAATTCAGCCCTGTAAGTCAACTGGTGCTCTGGAGAAGAATGAGCAAGAGAGTTCAATTGCAGATTACTAGCAGAGCACTGGCAGAGGGGTGAGAGATAGGGAGAATGGCAAAGGGGAGCAAGTTAGGGGAGCGAGTTGGAGGAGCAAAAGTGCGATGGTTCAACTCAGCGAATTCCCATACTTACAATCCAGCGGGCGTTCCAAAGAGGAATGAGGAAATGGCACGCTGGAGGAGAACCACCCCGGCCTCTTCTCTCATCAGTAACACCGTCCTGCACACACACTCTTCCACAGAGACATCCCCATCAGAAACATTGGGAGTATCCAAAATAGCAGCGAGAACAAAACTACACGGGAACAGAAGAGCAATGTTATTGCACATAGAGGGAAAAAACGGACTGTCCCTGCACCAATATAAAACGGAAGGGGACGATCAAACACCAGGACAACAGCAACATCACTGCAGGATAGGTACGACGTTATATGAGTACCATGATGCAAAACTGGACACAAGGCATGGCGTCCACAGTTAACATGCATTTTGCCTTCAGAAGAGGATGTAGAGCTCTAGGCTTTCATTAACATTAGAATCTAATGTTAATGAAAGCCTAGAGAATTACATCCTCTCTTATTGTCAGAGATGTTGCCAGGATGAGTAACATTCATAAAGCAAAGCTACTAAAATCAGGAAATGGTGTTAAATCTATTGTCTATTCTTGAAAGCGTAATAATGTAGGACAAAGAAACATTAATGAAAAGTTAAATGACTTGAGTCAAAGATTGATAGATACAGTGCTTAACCCATTAAAATCTCATTTTAGGTCCCCCAGATAATATAGTACATAAGAACATACTGTATCACAATAGTTCTCATCTGTTTGTGAAAAGTACTATTATAAATGCTTCTGTAGCCATCCATAAAGGAAATTTTGTAGGTAAGCCAGTGTGTTCTTTGGCCCATTCTCCTGCCAGGCACCCTAAATCAGTAATCTTCAAATGTGCAAAATCATGCTTGGCGTGTTACTATCACAGCTGCTCATTTGAATAAAACACATCTCTGAAGAGTTTGAGTAATGCCATTTCTTTTCAGCCTACCTTTCTTCCAGTCTGACCCTTTTCTATTATGGATCCATTTAGTTTTCCTGTCATCTTTGTTCTCAGGCCTCCATTACTCTCTTAATAAAAACTTATTTTGTCATTGCTTTGTACTTTTGACGGCCTGAGCGTGACTTAGGCTCAGTCCTGTTCATTTTTCTCCTTTATTATTATGGGTTCTCTGCTGTTTTCCTTTAAAAGAAACACACACACACACAGGTTCCCTTTTTGTTACAGGCTGCATGCTGAAAAAGGAAGGTCTGCTAGGTGATGGTGCACTGGGAGATAAGAAAGGGCCACTTTTACTCGTCAGAAAGCTGCTGTTGTGCGACCCACAGAAGCTGCATCACTTTTTCAGTCACTTTTTTACATGGATACTCAATAT
This sequence comes from Anniella stebbinsi, assembly GCA_029215795.1. Classification (NCBI taxonomy): domain Eukaryota; kingdom Metazoa; phylum Chordata; class Lepidosauria; order Squamata; family Anniellidae; genus Anniella; species Anniella stebbinsi. The sequence continues at coordinate 197,835,014 of JARDYH010000003.1, forward strand.
CATCATCTTGTGCAGAACTAAACTATTCTATATTCTCTCCATTCAGTGTGTAATTTTTTTCCCTTGGTATGATTTAGCTGGGCAACACTTAATTAAACTCCATTTCCTCTCTTTACGCCTCAGGTATTATTATGCAGCTCTCTTCAAGAGGTAATTTGTGTGCTGTTTATTGAAGCTGTGAATTTAATAATTTCAACCCCTATGCTATTGGATTCTAGCTGCAAGGAGATGTATTGACATGTCCCATGAACTGATTTTCCTACCCTGCCCCCCATCACCAACTGCATAAACATCTTGTTTAGCTACTGAATGGGCAGAGGCAATGATATGACAGGCTTTACTAATAAATAAAATGGTCTTGTACATAGCAGTATTACCCCAACAAGCCTAGTACTTTCAAAGTCAGTGACTGTAGCTACATAGAAAATAACACTGCTATATTAAAACAATTTTATGGTAGGTGAGGGAGAAGTAATTACATGTTCCCAAGCATCTTAATTTTGATACATGCTGAAATACTTGTGGGCGGAGGAGAGAAGATGATGTTCATTGAGAAGCAAGGATTCCTGTCCTCCAAATATTTTATCATCTCAACCAGCCTAGCCAGTCTTCTGAAGTTGCAGTCTAATACACCTGGATGGCACCAAATTGGGGGTAGTGCATATTTTCAAGAATGCAAATGATAGGTGAGTTCATAGTACACCATTTTCTTATGATCTGGGACTTGTTACTGGACTACAGCGTTGAATAAGAGATATGAGGAAATAATACTTGTATGTGGAGCATTCTTAATCTGTTTCTTCAATAGTAGCATAACGCCAATGTTGCCATATGCGCAAGTTCCTTTCCTGCCTTTTTACCTCTCAGTCCTCTCACTACACTAGGGCTCATGAATAATGCAAATGTGGCTCATGCGCTCACCCTTTGTTCTTTTCCCCTGCAATTAATGCAGTGTTTCTATCCCCCCTCCCCACACCAATGGGGGCCTTAAAGGCTTTATTAATAGGGCCTTTAAGGCCCTTATCGGGGGAGGGGGGACAAACACAATTTCTCCAAAGCACAATTACATTGGAAAATATACAATTTCCCCAGCCTTGGGGAAGTTGTGTCCCCCCCCCCCCCCCAGTGCTGATGGGGGCCTTAAAAGCCCTCTTAAAACCTTGGATTAAGAGGGCCTTTAAGGCCAGGATTGGCGCAGTGGGGGAAACAAAGGACTCTTTCTGGAGCCTCCAGAAAGTGTACAATTGCCCCAGACACACTAATAGTGTGCCAGCAGAATTGCACACTTCCCGGGGGTCCCGGAAAGTGCTCTTTGCTGAGTGCTTGGCTGGGATGGCTCCTGGAACAGGGCTAGCCAAGTGGTGCTTGGTGAACTTCCTGGGCAAGAGCCCCGTGAGTTCTCTATCCCCTAGCCTTACACTACCATATTCTTATATAAGATGTTCATCACTTTCAGGGCTGTTGTTCTTTCTTTTAAACTTATGCCTGTATTATTTTTTCACCCACTTTTTTTTTAATTTGGTGTGACTTCTGTACTCAAAATCTTGATTTTCTTGAGAGCATTAAATCTTCTCTTGTTATTCCACCAATTATTCAGTGTGGAAATGGAATACGTTATTGCATTCATGACAGGTGATTACTTTTCCACCTGTCATTTTCCAACATTGCTTTATAAACATTATAATAAACATTATAAAACAGATTTTCCCCACTCTTGTTTAAAATAAAGACTCTGATTCTTCTTTATATTACCATGAGACAACTTGAATTCACATTCCCCATCCCACTGGAACCAAATGTCAGGGGTGGCAAATGATGTCAGTGTCCCAGCTAATAAAAAAGTGAAGGCACTATGTCCCTGCGAGCCCTGGCTCCACTACACCACTACTGAATGTCATGCAGGTTTTATGTGCTTAATGGGAAACAATTTTGATTTGTGTATTGTTGGCAAACTTGTTTGGCTTCTATTATGCATGCTTAACGAGCATTATTAGCAAAATTATGTATCAGATTTGACTTATATTATGCATTGCTTAGAGAGTATTATTATCAGAACTATATATTGTGATTAAGGGAATTAACAGGCAGCACAAGCCATGGCGCTCATGCATTATGAACAATTGGATTAAACATATGGTTTTCAAAACACCCTGTTTTAAAGAGTAGGCTGATGGTTTGAAAGTTGATCTCTGTATGACCTGATTTCCCCCTCTGCTATTTTCTAACTAACATACAATTAGAACAGAATTTGGTACAGCTGTTTTTTAAAAGTGGTGGTGGTTTTGTGTGTGTGTGTGTTCTATGTTCTTATTATGCATGCATCTGTATGCAATATAATATTTTTATTATACTATTCTCCATACAGATATACTCAAAATCAGTTATAGACAACCACCACCATAAATACTTAAAAACAAATTATGGCAATTACTATTGGCTAGAAAATAATGGGAAAATATATTATTCTGCATATCATGAGGATTTGGATATTGCATCCTGAACAGCAAATCTTACCCACTAGTCAGAGGGGAAACACATTGTTTATATTAGTAGTACAGCCTAGCTGTTACATTACTACTGTCTTCTATTTTAATTGACCAGCATGAATATGGCAGTTTCTCAGAACAAAAATAAAATAAAATTCCCTGCCCTTACCACTTCTGTCTTACAACTGAATACTTGTTTAATAGATTGGTTTTACTGTTGTGGGACTTATTTCTAGGACTAATACAGAAAAAGCTGCTTAGTCAAAGGAGAAAATAGGAGAGCCTTGATGTTTTTAAACTAACGAGATGAGACAAAGCAAGCTGTAGGCTGTAAAGCTTACCAGATGTTGAGGAAAGAACCAGTGAAGCAAGTAAAAAACCCTGTCAAACCTATTGCCTCTAGGTACAGAAAAAGAGAGAATTTGACCCTAAGAATTTGTAAAAACACTACACCATATGACATTTTGATTGCAAAATCAGCATTGTCCTATAACTTATATTAACATTGGCATTTGGGAGTTTGTTATTTGTCTGCTATCAAAGTCTAAATATAAATGGTTCCAAGAAAGATGGGACCTGTTGTTTCATGGTCAACACAGATGCCACACAATTTGCAATTTGTATGCGTACAAGGTTTACAAATATAAAGGTGTGCACAGAAACATATACTGGGACAAACCCATCTAATTTTGCATAAATCCCCAATTTATTCATGACTTTTACTTTTGTTTCAGTCACTATGCCTTTATACCAAGTGCTCAACTCCACCATGTGTTTTTATGCCCAGACTCAGAGCAGTGGGAGCACAGTTTAGATTTGTGAGGGGGGTGTCAACCACTCATGGAATTGCCCCCTCTGCACTATCTCAGTGCTATCTCTGAGTAGACAGGCACTAAGCAATCCACAACAGTGTCCCATTACACTTATAGCCTTCACAAACCCTTAAAAGAAGTGTAGCAATTTTTAAATTCAGTTAAGATTGGCTTCCAAAATGAAATAAAATTAAATGCATGGAAAGGCACAATTATAATGCAGATATATGGGTGTATGTACGGCAGAGTTCTCTGCTCTCTGGCTGTGAGGCTATTTTCTAGGTCCCTGACCCTTCTCTTCAGTTGGAAAGGGCAGAAGGAGTTAGGCTTAGGATCTGACTGATGATAAAGCTGCATAGCCTGAAATTCTTCTAAAGGAGGGTTTTTTTTCCAGACCAAGGCATAAATGTCTTACTATCTTATCTATTCTATAATTAATAAGGTTTCCTTCCAGACATGGCAAGAGAATTAATATATACTACTTTGCTGTAGACATTTGCCCTTTTTTCAAGTGTCTCATCAACCCAGAAAGCATTATGATCCAGTTCATATTATGATATTCCAAAGAGCTTTATTTAGAAACTACAATCCTTCAATCTAGGAGCGACTATGAGGATTTTGGGAAGCAGCACTTCATGGAAGTATCGACAAATTTAACTACTGTTCCATGTAGTGAGCCATGTTACTGCAGCCTCTTGGTGAAGAACCTTTCAGCCTGACTCTGTCAGGCTGGCCATTAGTTCATCCGGGGCAGGAAAGAGAATAATAGGACTTTCTGTTTCAGTGGAAACTTGCTGAGGTAGTCAGTGTAAGATCTGTACTGATGGTTATAAAATCATGCAAGATGGGAGGGTGGCTGCTACATTCTGTGTCCCTGAATTTGGAGCGTGGAGAAAACATTGCTTATCCCATTGAGTGTATATAATGACAGCTGAATTAACAGCTATTATGCTGGCGGTAGAATTAGACATCCGCGTGGAGCGCATGGCAATTTTGTCTGATATTTTATCAGCTTTGTTGGCAATCCAGCACAGAGGTTAGGGTGTGAGTCTCTCTTGATCAATGAGATATGGCTTCTAAAGGTTTATCTGGACCCCTGCTGATGGTAATGAAATGGCAGATCAAGCAGCTAAAAAAGCATTGGGGCATGTCATTATTGGTGTTAAACTTCTTTTGTCCCATCAGAAGTTAAAAGCTAGGTTAAGCATGAAACCAACAGGTATGGCAGAAATGTTGGGAAGGTAGAAAAGGGTTTTTGTTTTGTTTTTGTCTAAGTTTGGATGATTTTCAGATGTTTTTATGAACATGGCCAGATTCAACAGGTTGCTATGTTTTGCATCTTGTCTGACCATTGCACCTTATGTAGTAATCTGTTTGTCTTGGGAAAATCTGATTTCATTCTTTGTGAAGTTCGTGGGATGAATGAAACAGTAAATCATGTTCTTTGGGACAGTCTGACTTAAAGCACAGAAAAGGGATTTTCTTGTTGATGAGCTTCAGGGTTTAGGGCTTCGAAGTTTTTCTCATGAGTATGTTCTCCAAACTAAGAATCTTAGAAACACAGTCCTTAAAAATATTATGGAGATTTATTAAAGTTACTGGCATCTATGGCCATTTGTGAGAATGGGTTGTGGGTTTTTCTACCATTTCTCTAATAGCTGGAGTCATGGGGCCTTTGGGGAGGAAGAGGAATAGGAAGAAGAAGAACTTTGCTCAAGGTCTATCTGAGCTCTTTTGTTGTCTTGTGTTTCAGATATTGGTCTTTGGTCCTGACTCCTGGTTTGTCCTCTGATTGTTCTTCAGTATGGACTCCTGGTTTCCAGCTCCTGGCAGCACTGTAGTGGTGCTGATTATTTTATTTATTTATTTATTTATTTATTGCATTTTTATACCACCCTATAGCCAAATCTCTCTGGGTGGTTCACAAAAATTGAAACCATGAAATCATTTTAAGAAACATAAAACAAACCACAATCTAAAAACACAAAATAACATACAATATAAAAACACAACCAGGATAAAACCAAGCAGCAGAGATTAATACAGATTAAAATACAAATTTAAAAAAGCAAGGGTTAAAATTGAGTTAATTTAGCTGTTAAAATGCTGGGAGAATAAAAAGCTCTTCACCTGGCGACGAAAGGAGTGCAAAGGCGAACCTCTCTGGGGAGCTCATTCCACAGCCGGGGTGCCACAGCAGAGAAAGCCCTACTCCTAGTGGCCACCTGCCTCACTTCCTTTGGCAGGGGCTCATGGAGAAGGACCCCTGTAGATGATCTTAGGGTCCAGGCAGGTACATATGGGAGGAGGCGTTCCTTTAGATAACCTGGCCCCAAGCCGTTTAAGGCTTTAAATGTTAGTACCAGCACTTTGAATTTAGCACGGACCTGCTCAATTGCAGTCATGGTCATCATGTCCTCACAGACAAACTGGTACTTACCAGCAACAGCCCACAAAACAGAAACAAGGACCAAACCTAGCAACAAACCCAGATGCCAGCTCTGTCCCATATCTACTCAGGCAGTATTAGAGGACCTAAAAAGGATTAGAAGAAACCCTAATGGATCAGGTTCATAGTTTTGGGTGCTCTCAGCATTGTCATTGGAGCACAGGTGGCCTCAGGTCACAGAGCACCTTTTATCAGATTAAGCAGATATACCAGCTACGATCCAATCTGGGCAGAGATAGCCTAGGCCGGATCTACACGTCATCCTTGATGCGCCCTCCCCGCGCCACAAGCCGCTTTGGAGCGCTGCACTTCATCTAGTGTGGCTCAAGCCTCAGAGGCTCTGCTCGCACTCTCGCCACTGCCGCCGCCCTTTCATCCCGGCCGGTCCCAGGGAGGGAGGAGGGAGGGTTGTAAACAAAAGCTAGTAATTGAAAATCCCTCTCCCAATCACTGGCTTTTGTTTACAACCCTCCACCCTCCCTCCTCCCTCCTCGGGACCAGCCTGGATGAAAGAGGAGTGGCCACAGCGCCGCAGGCGCGGGCAGAGACTCCGAGGCTTGAGCCACGCTAGGCAGGGTGAAGCGCTCCGAAGCGCCTTGTGGCGCAGGGAGGGCGCATCGAGGACTATGTGTAGATCCTGCCCTAGTTACAGTTAACTATGCTCTAGGAACATCTCATTTGGATTACTGCAATGTGTTATATGGAAGGCTGCCTTTGAATGCAGTCCAGAAACTTCAGCTGGTCCAAACTAGAACAGAATGATTGTTAATGGGAACTGCTAATAGAATCATAGTGGCTTCCAGTCCATTTCTGGGCCAAATTCAAAGTGCTGGTATTAACTTACAAAAACCATAAATGGCTTGGGATGGAGTTGTCTCCTTCCATATATAACTGCCCTGCCCCTAAGATCATCCTCAGGCCTTTCTCCAGATGTCACCACTGAATGAGAAGAGGCTACTAAGGAGAGGGCCTTCTCAGTGATGGATCCCAGTTATAAAATGCCCTCTCCAGAGAGGCTCACCTGGCGCCTACATTGTGGTCTCTTTTTATATGTTATTTTCCCAGGCCTTTTATCTCCTCAGTTTTAAAAAATGTGTTAAAGTGTTTTTAGAGCTTTGCATTTCTGCTGGCTTTTATCAGTTTAAGTTTATGATTCTATATTATGTTTTACTATGTTATTGTATGTTATGGTTTTAAGTTTTATCTTGCAAATGGTCCAGACAGGTTCACCTAATGGATGGTATAGAAATGTAATAAATAAGTAAATTCACCAGCTCCTATTTTAATATGACATATGCTACCATCTGCCAGAAATGCCTTTCTGCATTCTACATAGGACCAACAGTCCAATTACATTCCCTATAGAAAGGAACAAATTAACACAAATCTGACATCAGAACAGTAATATTCAGAAAAGAGTAGATTATTTCAATCTGCCAGGGCACTCTGCTACTGATCTAAAAGTGGCCATCCTTGGATAAAGGAATTTCAAACAGAGGCTCCAACATGGAAATTCTGAACTACAGTTCAACAGTTCTATTCATTTGGGTTTGGACAAAGACAATAGTTTCCTGTTCTGCCATTTTGGGTATTAATTAACAGCATGGCTAAATTGATTGTGTTACAACCTATGACTGCTGCTGTGAAAGATCATTGTGCTTATTTTGCATACATTCACATGTTAACTGAATTGTCACTGTCTGTACTTGCTTACATTTCACTTCCCTCTGACCTCACAGCTTGTCATTCTACATCCCTGCATCAGATCTGCAACAGAAGATAATACTACATACATCTGATGAAGTGAACTCTAGTCCACAAACAGTTACCCCATAATACATGTGCTTATCCTTAAGGTTCTACTGAACTGTATGTTATTTTATGTAAGCATTATTTTAATAATATTTGCATACCCACTGACATGCAACAGAGAATAATTTGGTTTACTCTGCGAGAAGTTCAAACTGAGAAGATTTAAAATGAGCAGTAAGAGCTATTATCTTTAGCTGTGAAATAAGTAAAATCTTGGCTAGGCTGTTCATTGCTTATGTAGGGTAGGTACATGAGAGAAATTAACATAAGAAATAACATGCAAAAAAGGAAGTACATTGTTTTTATTTTGGCCATCTGTTTTGTTTCCACATCCCTAATTGCTTGCACTACACCAGACAGACTTTTATATTCAGTGCATGTTTAAATGCCCTAAAATTAAATGCCCTAAAATTAATTACCCAGCTCTGCAAACATTCACTTGTTTAAATATGATAAAACATACAGGAGACGTAATATTAACACAGAGCAAAAGCCTTTTTAGTTATAGTATGAAATGGAAAATTTATTCTTTAAATTGAATTAATTAATTGAATTCTCTTGAGGACATAGAATTTGAAAGCAGGGGTGTAGAACCTCCAGTTCGTGGGCCTAATCTCTCCTGCGCAGCCTCTTGGGGATCCTCCAAGGTACAGGGCTTAGGATCCAAGCTCCGCCCCCTAGAGCAATTCCCTCGAAGAGCATCCACCCACATCTCTGATCTGCTATTGGAGATAACAGTGCGGATTTCCCTTCTTACCTGCACCAGGAGCATCAGCTCCAAGATAACAGCAAGGGGATGAGGGACAACAGGCATTGGGAATTCCCCCTGCCAACTCTGATCTAGCTAGGAGAAAGCAGCAGAGATTAAGGATATTGGGTGCTGCTGGAACTCGCCCATGCTGGGGGAAGCAGTTGGTTTCCCTGCACACAGGCAAATCCCATTCTGCTTAGCCTGCCTAACCTTCTTCTTACAATGGGGGATGGAGGCAGGATGGGCAAAGTGGCTGAGTCCCCCTTTGCTCCTCTGTCGACAAAACAAAGGGGACTTAGCTGCACAACCTGCCTCCTTCCCTGGGAAGGAGGTGAGGGGCAAAGCAGCTAAGCCTTTCCTTCTTATGCCCTACCTCATTCCCCCATTGTGGGAAGAAGGTGGGATGTGTGGGAAGAAGGTGGGAGCTGTGCTAATCTCCGTCGCTCCCCATTGGTGGAGTGACAGGGGTTAGTCTGGGTCAGCTGTACTGAGCACGGGGCTTCCCTAAATAGGAAAGCTTGTGCACAACAAAACTTGGTGCACTGGGTGTTGCTATGCCCACTTGATGTCATACAGTCCACAGAGAGCAGGCTGTGGGGTCATTGGTCTCCCAACCTAAAAGGAGTTATTCACCCCGACCTAAAGTACTCTTCATCCCATTAATGAAAAAATACTTGTAATTTTTCAGCTTAATTGGATATTGATAGCCTGGTGTTGATCCTCCCAGATATCTTTCCATGTATGTTTGGTCTTGATTTGCTAAAATCTGAAAGATCATGTATTTTATTCTTCTATTTGTATAGATTATATTGCCAAGTGTGATGTGATAAAATCACCAACACTCCTTCAATTCCAATTTTAATCTTAATGGCTTGAAAACAAACTATGCAAAGGACTTGGAGCTTTCCCTCCTCAATACATATTTTCAGTACGACTCTTTGTGCATTTTATAATAATCCACAAGCTCAACTATGATCAACTCATACTTGATTATCAGGGATGTGCATTAGATTCAGCTGAAGTTTGAAACCTGAGACAAATTGCCCCGCTTTGGACTATTTCTTACCTGGAAACACCTCAATGGTGTGCGTTATTTTCATACAAATTCCCCCTCCTCCCCCCAAATAAAAACATTGGGCGTGGAAAGGGAAAGTGAGTTACTCATCCTGCCCTATATTTGAGGTTTCTGTTTCCATGCAGACTGCAGCAGCTATCCACCTGAAACTTTGTAGTGTTGGGCTCACACATCCCCCCTCTCCTCCAGTCACATGGAGATTTGAAGTGTCCTGTTCTAAACTAATCAGAGTTCTTCGTTATTTCCAAATGTGGGCGACCTCTGGTCAATTTAAACCAGAGATTTGCAAACAGTAGTCTGCGGACCACTGATGGTTCACAAGCTCCATTCAGGTGATCCATGGAAAGCTTGCAGTTGAGAATATATGTACTTGGTCTTGCTCTTGATTTGATGGAAATTGAGGCCATTTTGACCAGAACAGGATTACTGAACAGGCTAACAAGGTCCTGCCTAGGATCCATGATTTCCATAATATGGCACTGGTTTTGACAGTAATGCTACAATTGACCCCCCCCCCAAAGTTATGTATGCAGTTTGATTTGTAGAATGAAAGAAGTATATTAACTGATCTGCCAATATTTCCCCAGCAGTTTTACAAACCATATTTTAAACTAACCAGAGTTACCCCAGTTTGGTTGTAACAATAAACCCTGGTTAGTTTAAAAGTAGAAGGTGATGCTTCTGATTTCCTCATGGCAATATCACAGGACAAGTGGGGACAGGGAGTGCACAAGTTAAACAAAGGTCTGAACCTGGCCTGTGTCCTTTTAATTCTTCCTTCCCCTTCCCCTATGGTTCTCTGAACCTTTCTAGACAGCATTGTCAGAACTGTTGTTACACAGAGAAAGTGATAATGATAATATAGGACATAAATACTCTAAAACATGCTGTTTGGAAAAAAACAAATACATGCAGATTATGGTTCTGAAACTGCTGCATAGTAACAGTTATTATAATTTACAAGTATTACCTATTATTTATTATTACCATAGACACAAAGCTACAGTTAAGCCTCCCAACATCCCTTTTGTGGTGAGGCAAAATTAACTCTGGCAAACTGTGGCGCCTGTGGTAAGACTCTCTATGGGAGTAGGCGACCCTGGATAAGGCTTAATTCAGTGGGAGATCTGAGGCTCTGCAACATTTATTTGGAATGTAGGCTACTTGTTACAGTAATAAGCTGTGTGTACTCAAAAGCTTTCCCTTCAAGCGCTTACAGATTACTGCATTGTGCCTGGCAAAGTTCTTGAGTAAAATAACACTGGAATAAACACCCTTATATTTAAGGAGGACCAAGATTTTGAAACATAATTTAACTGTTGTGGAGAGAACAAGATTTTAGGATTGTTTATTTGCTTCTGACAATACAGTGAAAAAGAACAATACTAGATTACAGATGATGTAATCAAATTTGCAGTCTCCCATTGTATTTCATACCTCTGTGCATACTGAGGGCCAAAAGAGAAATTACTCTAGAGTAGGCCCATCTGAATCAGGACCCGTGTGTGTGGGGGTGTTAATTGGGGCTTTTACCCTTTTCCCCTGCCAATCCAATCAGCAATGGATCCTTGTACCTGCAATTTCTATTGCAAAATAGTTCTCTATTTGCTTTATGCATCATTATATTGCAATAAAAATTTAAGGTGTGGGTACCCTGATCCACATTAGGTGCATAGATTGGGAAAGGGTTTAAGCCTCCCAATTTCCAATGCTAGGGTACTGACCCAAATTGAGTCTGCTGTGCCTGCTCTAAAGTAAAAAATGAAGGTGCAAAAAGACCTGCTGATAGTTATGTCTTTAAAGTCATGCCTATTTTGGTCCTCAAAATCTCTGTTCAAGCTCATATATTATTTTAACCCCATAATACTTGGGGTATTTATGAATATTATGGTTCAGCAGAGTGACTGGCAGAATTGCAGGGTGTATATATACCAAGTCTCAGTGCATCTGAACTTAGCCAAACAAACCATGTAGAAGTACTTCCTACAGCACAATCCTAACTATATTTAGGATCCATTGAATTTGATAGGACTAACTTCCAAAGAAGTAAGTGTATCTCCGAATTAAAGTCACAAGTCTTAAATCATCCTTGAGTGTCTCCTGAACATGCCAGATAATTCTTAATTAATGTGGCAGAAAACATGGTACCTGTTATGTAAATGAATGCATGCCAATGTAGGTTTTACATTCACATTACAAACCCAACTTGGTTGAAACTACAGCCATTCCAAGCCTATTGTGTGATGACAACTAGGGACTGCAATATATAATCAATTAGTTAGATGAATTTGTTAAAATATTTGTAATGATTAAAAAGGTGCCCTAATTAATTAGGCAGCACTTTTTCCATACTCAAGTACTTAGGAAAATCACAGATGGCAAGCACCCGCTTTGAAGAGGCATTCTGTTCTGTGGGAGAAAATAGAGGGAATGCCTCTTCTAAGACGCAACATCTAAAAATAAAGTAGACTTTCTCCTGTTGAGAAGTACTGTATATGGAAATGTATGAATACATTCAAATTTAAAGATTTCTAGAATCAAGTGAGAGCCATAGTGAAAATGCCCTTATACTGCACCTTAAAAACCATGTAATGATCACATCCAGTAAATTATTCAAAACAGACAGAACCTTCTCAAAAACTAATTATCTAAATAAAATCATAACAGTTTTCTTGCTCTATAAAGAGATACCTTGTGTCGTTCTCAAATAATTTCTAATTTTATAGTGTTTCTTAATAGTATAAATGTTATGCACCAACACACAGATCAGTTTGCTGTGACACTGTGTTCTCCAAGAGTCTTGCTGTGTGACAGGTTTATATAAGAGTCATAATTTATAGTCATTAATATGAAGATATTATATCAATTACCTAAGCAGAAATACCCTGCAGAATTTATATCCTTTGGTTATTAAAAAAAAAGTGGTGACTATTTTAAATTAGTTATTGGAAGTAAAGAATTCTTCATTGGAAATTAATCACTGTCACTTCCCAGTTGAGTGGTTGAAGGATGCTCTAGGATGCAATACATTTGTTTTGAAAAGGGAAAGTATTGTTGTGGTTGCCTTAATAGAAAAAGGCAATCATAGAAATCTTAATTTAAAAGATATCTAGCAGTCATAAATCATATTGGCACTGTGCTGTAAAGGGAGTAAAGCTTCTCCATTACTATATGGCATAGGCAGTATGTTCCATATTATGGCATGGTACGAAGATACCAGCCAGTTTTATTTATGGATGCCCACAGTGGTGTAATAGATTTCCATAAAGAAAAAAAAGATTTATAGCATTCTTCATCATAATGGCAATTTATTTGAACAATATTTCTGTTTTTATTGCCAGTTACTTCTCTGTTTGTAAGTACCATTCTGCTTTCTCCCCTTTTTTATTTATTTAGTATCTCCTAACTTTTGTAATACATTCATTTCTATTGGTGTATTTGGTGTTTTATCTGCAAAAACTGCTCAATAAGAGAAGATTCCTGTACTTTGATGTTTGGGGGGGATGGATGAGACCAGTAGTTAATCCAAAATTCCCTGTTACACCAGAATGGAGGTAAAATATTAAAAGGATGGATGTCACTGAGGGAGCTAAAATTCATACTTACAGAGGAGAACCTTCAGGCAATACTCTCACAATTTTTATCATCAGTGTTTTCATTATTATAGAAGCCAATGGGAAAGATTCTTATACTGGGTTTATTTCTTTTGCTGCACAGGATATGGGCCACAAAAGTTAAGGGCTTACTATCACAGGTTATGATTCAGAACTGATCTTCTTGTTAGTTTTTGATAAACCTATATAATATAATCTGAGAAAGGCTGTGTGTATATATGCTTTTGCACCAGCTCAAAAAGGGAGGTGTAGGCTTCTTCCAGACCACTTGACAAAATAGGGGCTTTTGGCCTTTCAGAAATGCCATTGTCCAAACAGGGCAGCACTGCTCAGCCCACTAAAATGACGCTTCAATCTGAGCTACAAAATCCCGCCCTTTCTCTATCAATCTTTCACAGACAGCTTCCTTGCCAAGGTTGAGGCAAGCAGGTGGCTTGCAGGGAGTAGGCACACTACCCCATCTCTACTCTGAGAATGCTTTCAGAGATCAAGTCAAACAGATTCTAACATTCCAGATGCTGAACAGGCCCAAAGCCTTCCAGACTACTTCTAATTAAATCTTAGCTAAAAAGACCTCACGGCCAGTGCCTTAACTATCCCTGACAGTAGGTGGTGTTTTAAAAAGTGTGTGTGTGTGTGTGTGCGTGTGTGTGTGTGAGAGAGAGAGAGAGAGAGAGTTCCTACATAGCTAATGGGGGATATTATTACTATTAATAATAATAATAATAATAATAATAATAATACATTAGAAATATAGAGGAAGGAGATAAGAGAGGGAAGCTGATTTTGGAGAAGAGTGAATGTAAGAGATGAAAGGGTACAAGAGGGAAGAGATGAAACTGTACAAATTATGAGCAAAGGAGAAGGCGAGAAGATATAACAGGAGATAAATAATAGTATGTTGAGTGGAATGTATGTGTTGGGGGAGATGAAAAAATATAAAATAAAAAGCCATCTCCAATTACAGCCTCTGGATCAATACATTCTGCTTAAAATGGGGCAGATGAGTCACAATACCTCCAATGCCAATACCTTTACTTAACTTGAGAAAAGCTGAACTAAGGAACTTCCTGCACAAGGAAATTGCTGTGGCAAAGAATATAGTAAATTCCAAAGAGTTATACATTAATACAAAATGTCATAAATTGTCAGCTAATTGTGCCAAATTCCACCTCCATTTTGTGACTGCCTGCCCTTACATGACCCCTTTGTGTCTGGTGGGCCTCAGTAATTTTCAGCATTGTCAAGTGGGCCATAGGGGTACAAAATGTGGGAACCCTTGATCTATCCTTGAATGTCAAAGATACATAGGGAGGTATTCATAATATTGAAGCCAGGTTTTAATGTCTTCTTGCCACCTAAGTTTAGAATACATAATCAAAACCTGAGTCCTTATTAAACTCATAGGTGTAAATAAGAAACAACTCATCCATTACTATTTTATTTTATTTTTCAATTATAAGGGAACTTGCTAGGGAGGGAGGCTGTGGATTTTGTTGTAAAAAGCCATAAACACACATACAGATATTGTATACATGCTGGCATACACAGAACTAGTCAATTTCAACAGGAAAATGTTAGTTATGGTTTTTCTTAGGCAAGTACCCCAAAAGAGACATGGTTTGCAGAGCTGAATCTGTTTCAATCTGTAAAGAGTACACAACTGTAAAATGAATGATAAAGCCACCAAGCATCTCAAAAGTGGAAGATAACAGTCCATTTTCCACATCACAAGCAATCAGTCAAATAATTGGAAGGCAGACCTTACATGATTGAATTGCTTTCTGTACATCGTGTTGAAGCGGAAGAAAGTAAAGATGTCTGTGGCCTTAATATAACCCAATTCTACACTCTGTGAAGGGCAACTTAGAACATATTGCCTAGTAGTTGGAATACAGTTAAAAATGACCCATTAGCCAAGGGGAATGAATGAAACGTGCCATTTCAAACATGGCACGTTCCAATTCACAATGGCTTCAAATTCTATATAAAATATTGAAGATTTGGACATGCAATAATAATTTGGAGATAGGTCCATGGAATAACATTCCAATAATTTCAGATGCTATCATTTGTTGCAATTATTGTTACATTAAATAATACTTAGTACAAGCAGTTAGCAAACATACATTTCATGTGCATGTTGAGAGACATTACGTAGGATTTTAGATATATACCCTGTGTTGAACCAACCAGAGCATTTGTGTCAAAGCAAACCTTTAAATAAAATATTTGAACTTTGACATCCAGAAGGCCTGGAGCTTGTATGTGGTAGCATTTCCTTTTATCTATAGTGTGCTATTTCCTTCTGTTTTTGTAATTCAAATCAAATTGGATAACCTCTCTTTGTGGGGTGGACAGTGGCCTCTATTTTTAAAGGCGTATAATCTGCGCTCCAACAGTGAGTTCGTGTATATGGGCTAATTCTAGGATCCCGTATAAGGATATGAGAAACACAGCTGGCAACTTTTTGCTGGTGCTGTAATTTTACCAGATGCCCACCATCAGGGCTTCAGTAGCCACCATTGGTATTTCGTTGCTAGTGAATATTACTTGTGCATTCTATAAATACAGTTGCTCCAGAGAAGGACAGTTACGTGGCTTGGCTGAAAAGGAAGTGGAATCCTTTTGTTTTATTTTTACTGTACTTTATGGAATATGTGCAAGCAGAAGAGATTTGTGCTGGCCATTTCTTATAGTGAGACTAGCAAGAGAGAGGGGACAGAGCAGACCAGAAAAGGTTTCCAAAACAGATCCAGATCTCTATTCTACATTCCTGTCCCACTTTAGGTATAGAGAATATTGACAAATATGATCAAAATGTCCACTCACAATACAATAAATTTGCCAAAATATCATTGAATGAAAGTATCCAAGGTTGTAATCCTAAACTCGATTGAGCTGACATGATTTGTAAATAACTTTATTCAGATTTGTAAATATGTTATGAGTAAACTATGAAGTTCTTCAAGAAGACAGATGGCCCTATCTGGGGAGTACCTACAAAAAGCAACATACGTGAAATATTTTATATCAGCCTTTCCAAACCCAATCCCTATAGATCTGTTGGACAACAACTCCCAGAAAACCCTAGTGAACAGAGCTGGCTGGGGGATACTGGGAGTTGTAATCCTACATATCTGTAGGGCACCAGGTTGGGGAAGGCTGTCTTACATATGCCCAACTTTAGCTGATATCCAAATATCTATCTATCTAGCCTGAATGTTGCTTCTCCCAGCAGTGGGAGATGGTGCACCTTGCCAAAAGTATATGCAATTTTTAATAACAGAAAAATCCTGAATGGAAACAGACATTTTCTTCTCCCCATATAAACTGCAGATACTGGATGTTTATTTCTGTGTAGCCATACGTGCAAAACCACTTTGTGTGAATAGATTTTATATATCTGGGTTTCAACAATGCCTGCAAACTCAACATTGTAGAAACAGCATGGCAATTGTACAGGTCTGTGAAGGAGTCAGGCATGAATACATTTAATTATCTTAGGGCTTTGTTCCCAGATAAGGAGTAAAATAAGCTTAATAAAATGTGGCTCCTGATGTTTCACTATGACTAAGCTATCGTGTACTTAACTTTAAGACTAAATTTTGCCAATATATTAATTGAAATATATATATTTTAAAAAACAGAAGAAAACTGTGCAGCTAGCTGCTGTTATGCTGGTTAGGACACTTCACAAGGATAGAATAATGACCGAACTAAAAAATGTAGCCAGCTGTGTTTTACTAAGCACTGTTGTAAATAAAAATGAGAATGGCAGTAAAGAGAGAAAATCTATAGTAAGCTCCCCTGCCTGTCTTAAGTCTAAGAAAGTAGTGTCCAGGGGGGCGCTGTTTAGAGGGACATTAAACTGTTACTGTGTTTCACTGAGCCTCAATATAATCTCAGGGGTTTTGTTGTTGTTGTTGGGTGTGTTTTTAAAACCCTTCTTTTCCTCTGGCCTCTTCCATCTACCAATAGAAGCTATATTTTAGACATGTTTTTCTACACACCTCTTATGAACTCTGGAAGCTTGTATGGCTAGCACCTTGCCCTCAACTCAGTGATTAGGTTATATCACTGTTTCAGAAAAAGCCCCCAAGATGTTTCAGTCAGTGGCAAATCTAAATCAGAAAATGTACTGTCTCTCTCCTTGAAATGTCTCCCGCAACCTGCCACCCTTCCATCTTTTATTAGTCCAAAGTATAGCATCAAGAGTCTCATCCCAACAACAAATTAGTTTTCCCTAGTCTGTAAATACAGAATTCAGCAATTCTTTCACTCTTTATAATCAGTGTAATACTATGGGGGATATGAGCTCACCACATAAGGGAAGACTGCCTAAAGGGTTTTTCATTGTACTTTAGTAAATTCTATCTTAGAAGAAAGAGGTGTAAGTATATAGAATCATAGAATAGTTGAGTTGGAAGGGGCCTATAAGGCCATCAAGTCCAACTTCCTGCTCAGTGCAGGAATCCACGGACAGATGGCTGTCCAGCTGCATCTTGAATGCCTCTAGTGTGCGAGGGCCCACTATCTCCCTAGGTAATTGCTTCCATTGTTGTTCTGCTCTAACAGTCAGGATTTTTTTCCTGATGTCCAGCTGGAATCTGGCTTCCTGTAACATGAGCCCATTTTTCCATGTCCTACACTCTTGGTTGATCGAGAAGAGATCCTGACTCTCCTCTGTGTGACAACCTTTCAAGTATTTGAAGAGTGCTATCATGTCTCCCCTCAGTCTTCTCTTCTCAAGGCTAAATATGCCTTGTGAATATTATATTATATTATTAATATAATAAAATTAGGGTGAACAGATTGCCCGGGGTTTCCCGGTCCTAACCGGGAAACCTGGCGTGATCAGGGCCAACCGGGGGGTGGCGGGGGCAAACCGGGGCTGTGGGGGGTCACGCGGCGGCGGCGGCGGAGGGCGGTGGCAGACCCGGTAGGTCCAGGCTGGTTTTTTGGGGGGGTGGCTTGGTGGTGGGGTTTCGGGTGGGGGGACCCCCCCCCACAACCTGCCGGGGTGTCCGCTTCCCTCTGGTGCTCGAATCTACTGAGAAACAGGCTTCGCGGCCTTTCCCTCAGTAGAGCACCGGGTGATGATGTCCTGGCGCGCTACTGAGGGACAGGCCGCGAAGCCTGTTTCTCAGTAGATTCGAGCACCGGAGGGAAGCAGACGCCCCTGCAGGTAAGGAGCGCGAGGCGGGAGGAGGAGAGCCCTCCCACTTACCTGCATGGGTGGCTGCTTTGCAGCCTGTCCCTCAGTAGTGCGCCAGGTGATGACATCATCACCCGGCGCGCTACAGAGGGACAGGCCGCGAAGCCTGTTTCTCAGTAGATTCGAGCACTGGAGGGAAGCAGCTGCCCCTGCAGGTAAGGAGCGCGAGGCGGGAGGCAGGAGGGCCCCTCCCCACTTACCTACATGGGCCCCTCCCCACTTACCTACATGGGCCTTTTAAAAAAAATTATGTTTTTTTGGGGGGTGGGCACGCCCCCTTTGGGTGGCCATTTTGGACCGGGATTTTGGGTTCCAAAATCTGGTCACCCTAAATATAATATAAGCATTTGTTGTGTTTACCAGAAATTAACAAATTATATATGATTTTCTTCAGCTTTAATTTAAGTATAATGATTGATTATTAAGTTGTATAGCACATTAGAGTAAGAATGTACTTAGAAATTCTTATTGCATTTTCATCCCAAATAAGCTCTTACCTTTTAGAACAGATGCCTATAGATGCCAGTAGATGCTTGCTAATTATCTTTCTTTTGCTAACAGGAAGACAGAGAGTACGAGATCTTTTTTGTTATCATTGAAAAGTGCATGCTACTACATTCCTTTCTGATGATCATTGAAAAAGCAGACTCTCATTCATGTATATCTGCTTAAAAGTGCAGTTTGAAATGAAAGATCCCATAGTAGGAATGGCATGTCCAGATTTAACTACAGTATGGATTATAGTACAATAAAACTGTAATCCATCTCCACTCTGATGGCTCTAATTTTTAATTCCAACCGTGGCATGCTTTATGATGCCGTTTATCTTGTGCTTTCATGTTGTCATGGATCTGATGGTTGTGAAATTGGCAGATGGCATCTGATGCTTTACCAGTAATCATAGTATCAATCCTAGTGATTAAAGAG
The DNA here is from genome assembly GCA_029215795.1 of Anniella stebbinsi. NCBI lineage: Eukaryota > Metazoa > Chordata > Lepidosauria > Squamata > Anniellidae > Anniella > Anniella stebbinsi. Next base: position 197,854,158 of record JARDYH010000003.1, read on the forward strand.
ACTGCTGATTTGCTTATGTGAAAAGATTAATGGCAGGCAGCAAAGGTTTTGTTTCTTTGTTGTTGTTGTTGTTTAAATTCATGTCACATAATTCAGTAAGGAGACAAAAAGGTGGACTGGAACTAATCCAGTGTTTTACTATGTGTTCCTGATTCAGCAATTGCTCATTTCCTGATGGGAGTCTGAACCAACAAATAAAATGCTATATGACACACTGTTTTATTAGGGCTTGGTTTTTGTTCTGAGTTTTGGTAAAATAAATAATTAAATCTGCTCACAGCAATACAACTTAATCCCATGGAAATCATTACAAATACAGCTGCATGATCATATACCTTTATTTGGCCTATTTCTGTCTTTTTGGTCAATCTTAAAAATTGCTCAGTTATCATCACTGAGTCTAGCCTCGAAAATGCTAGACTAAATGTGTGGCTAAAATCATTAGGATGGAATTCCGTCCATGTCTCATATAATTTATATTTGTTTGGTGAGGTCATCAGTCAGTTAGCATGTTTTACTTGTTGTATATTCTTCCTCCCTAAGTCAGTTTTTCTTATTTGAAGGGATTTTCTTGCTCCTTGCAAATTCCAGTTAGTGTCACTACCGATAATGAGATCTGCCTCTGAAAATTTATTCAATTTTTTAAGAGTCTTATTAAAGAATTTTAGTTGCCCTTCATTTGGTTCATAAATGGAAGCCAAAGTTAGTCTGATCTCCATTCAGTACGCCTTCCACAAAAATATATCTGCCCTCCTTTCTTTCAGTATACGCTTACGATCAAAGTTAATATCAGAGTGAATTCCGATAGCTACTCCCTTTGATTTGTTAGATCTTGGTGCTATAATTTTTTTGTCCCACATTTTATTATTTGAAATTCCTTCCTTTCCTGATGCATTATGAGTTTCTTGAAGCATTAATATTTTGGCTGTAGTTCCTTAAAAAGTTTGTATAAGCTGGACCTTCTGATTGTACTGCCCATTCCTTTTATATTTAATGTTATTACCTTTATATCACCCATCTGCATTTATGAAGTATAATGTGTTCTTTGCAGTTTGGCATTTTCTGCATTTCCTTAGTAGCGATTTGGTATACATAACTTGTCCCCAATCCCTTTCAACTAGATTTGAAATCAAAAACAAAACCCAACTAATCAAAATTAAAACCAACTGCATGTCCCCTTTTCTACTTCCTCGCTGCCTTTGCAGTGGTGTATACCATTCCATCCCTTCCTGGAGCAATAGCTTGCACCTTAATTTAACAGAAATTGCTACCTGCCAACTACTTATATCAACAGTATATAATTACTGTTTTTAGTAATAATGTTCTCTCTTTCTCCGGGGTGGACGGTCAGACCTATGTACAGTAATACATATGCTGACCACGTGAGATGAGATTCTCTCACAGCCTTACTAAATGGAAATTACAAAAGTACTTTTTTGGCCCTGTTAAATTATTAATATAACAATAGATTTAGTTTGTTTCTTCTCTGTCTGTTACTATCCTTCTATATGGAGGAGAAATTCAAATAACAGTGCTCAAAAACAGTCTATCCTTAATGTTCTGTATATTAGCTCATATTATGTCATGTCACCTTAGCTTCCTTCTCCATTCATTTTCATCTATTTGGTAAGGATCTCAGCATACGGGTTGAGGCTTCCAATATTAGACCTCTATCCCTATTCCTGTGTTAACTGGGTGTTGTTTGCAGTGCTTCCTGAGCTTCTGGCAGCCATCTTGTCTGCTTTGAAGCCTCTCTGCTATTTTTTGGATCCTGTTCCCTTGGTTTAAAATAGGTTTTGGTGTTGCTTTCCCTGGTTGTCTGTCTGTCTGCTATCATTCCCCATCCAAGGCTGAGCTTTCCAATTGTTTTTGAGCTGTTTTATGATTTTTCAGGGCAGCGTTTTTGCATTCAGGCTGAGGAGCTCTCACCGCACACTACCATTTTCTAGGCACCCAAACTCCACCCCCCACAAAGGAGATCTTTCACCAACTCTGTGATAGAACATAATGCATGTGAATTACAGTTCTTCTACTGTCTTGAGTTTTTTATTGATATATAAACCACTCTGGAATTTTTTTGTTTAAAAGTGGGGGGGAAAGCATTTAAAAAACGAAGTAACAAAATTATAATGATGTACATGATAATCATATGTAAAACAATTATAAGGGGTTTTAATTCTGCCACCTTATTTTTTAAAATCCCCAGCTGTTGAGCTGCTAGAGGTAAATGAAATAGTTTCAGAGCAAGCCCCTCAGGCCTATAGCTATAAACAATGGTAGTTGGTAATATTTACTCAGCTTACAAAACAAGCAAGCCCTTCTTTCTGACAGAAGAGATAAGATTCAGGTTTCTACAGGCTGTTGACAATAACAAACTAGTGGTGACCTAAGTAACACCTGAACAATGAATGAACTTGGTTGTCGCCCCAGTGTATATATTGGTAGATATTTATGGCATCATGAAAGCAATATCTTTTTCCTTTTAGTTAATACTTCCCTCCATAGCTGAGGTTCTTTTCCACCAGCCACTCATGTGTTACCCTAGGCATTTCATTCTTGTCACAAAAGGAATGAGTGGGGTGGGTAGTGTTTAGGAACAAGCACCTGCACTAAAGAAAACATTAGCATAGGGAAGGGGGGAAGCAAGCAAGACCCACAGAAAAAGCTAATTCTTCTCCGCCCCTTTTCATCAGAGGCAGGGGAAGCATCGAAACAGCACAGTCCCGGCATTTGCACTATAGTGGCTTGACGTAATGCAAATTTTCGTTAACCTTCTGTTGGAGGCATCCATCTAACATACAAAGCATTTGCTATCCATTTATGCTTTTCCAAAGCCAAGATGTATAATTGGTTAGTTCTAGCATGATTTGTGTATGTGAGATTGAACACGTGTTCTTCGAGAAAACGAATCTGTGCATATTAAATTCTGTATAATGTCAAGGAACTACCACATTTTATGTGCAGTTTTGTTACAGGCTGCCTGATCAGTTTGTAAAGATGACAGCATTTGCAATAAATTGAACTGAATTTGAAAGGCAGTGTCTCTTTCCAAAACTTTATAACTTACATATTTTATGTTTAGATTTACTGATACCAGATGCAATTCACCAAAGAAAGATGCTTTGTAACCTCCAGTATATGCGAGTCACTTTAGACACAGAGAAATTATGGCCCTGTTCAGAAGACACCTTAAACCGTGGTGGTTAAGTTTTTGTTTTTGTTTTGTTAACAAAAACCTTAACCACCATGGTTTCAGCTGTCTTCTGAACAGGGCCAATGAAGAGATATGGCTTGAAAGATTACACTCATTGCTCTTATCTTCGAAAAAGTTTAATCAACTCTGGCACCTTGAACTTCCACAACTATGGTCAAGCACTAGCTATATTCTCTGATGATGGGAACGGATTTTGGAATTGTTGTAGATCACAAGCTGTATATGAACAAACAGTGTGATGTGGCTGCAAAACTAGCAAATGCTATTTTGGGCTGCATCAATAGAAGTATAGCTTCCAAGGCCCCCTCCACAAGGATGCGCTTTTGCGCCCGGTTCCGGGATTATGCGCATTATCGCGGAGGCGCATTTACGCCTAATCCCTCTGCACGGGAGGCGGCGAGAGGCAGCGAAGCGCATTAATTCATGTCCAAAAAGCGCTTTAGAAGACGTTAACGCGCATAATCGCTTGTTCACACCGCGATAATGCGCTTTAACGGCCGGAGAAAAATAAAAGTCGCTATTTAACGCGCATTCGAAAATGCGCATTATCGGGGAAATAACGCACCTGTACGCCCGTTTTGCGCTCCGCTGGTGTGGAGGTAAAATTTATAATGAGCCTCTAAGGCTCATTAAACGTCTCGTGTGGAGGAGGCCCAAATCACGTGAGGTACTGGTTCCCCTCTAGTCAGCATTGGTTAGGCCTCATCTGGGCACCACACTTCAAGAAGGATGCAGACAAGCTGGAAGGTGTTCAGAGGAGGGCAATGAGGATGATCAGGGGTCTGGAAACAAATCCCTATGAGGAGAAACTGAAATAACTGACCATGTTTAGCCTTGAGAAGAGAAGACTGAGGGGAGACATGATTTCACTCTTCAAATACTTGAAAGGTTGTCACACAGAGGAGGGCCAGGATCTCTTCTCGATCATCCCAGTGTGCAGGACATGGAATAATGAGCTCAAGTTACAGAAAGCCAGATTCTGGCTGGACATCAGGAGAAACTTTCTGACTGTTAGAGCAGAACGACAATGGGACCAATTACCTAGGGAGGTAGTGGGCTCTCCTACACTAGAGGCATTCAAGAGGCAGCTAGACAGCCATCTGTCAGGTATGCTTTAAGATGGATTCCTGCATTGAGCAGGGGGTTGGACTCGATGGCGTTAAATGCCCCATTCAACTCTACTATTCTATGATTTTATGACCTAGGGCCGATCTACACGCTAGGTTTTTAACGTTTTATAAGGGTTATGAAAACTCTTTGGGCCACATGACGCACTCCCTATAACGTTGTATATCTGAGGTTTTTTAAAACTCACTTCAGTTATATACAACGGTTTCACTTTTAATAAATCGTTTTAAGTAAAATAATGTGTCCTTCCTTACCGTTTGTGATTCATGGGGGCAGTGCTTCGTTTACTGGTGCCCAAATGCTTAGCAGTTGATTGGTGGGGAAGAAAGAGAAAGTGGGTGAGTGAACTACAACACCCACAATGCCTAGCCCTATACTCATTGAAAGCTAGGGGAACTAAGGAGGAAGAGGGTGACTGAACTACAACACCCACAATGCCTTGCCCTAAACTAATTGTAAAAACGAAAGAGAAAGAGGCAGGGCAGAAACGTGTGTGACCGCACACACCGCTTTAAAGACTGAAGACTGTTTCTCCTGTAACGTGAGTACTCAATAATGTGGCCTAAGACGTTTTAGAACGCACCTATTTGGAACGTTTTAAAATACTATTTAAAACATTCCAAAGGACTGTGTAGACTCTCCCCTAGTCAAGGCCAAGATTGTTAACATTCCTAAACACTGATAAATGAATAATTGTTTTGAACTTTTTTCCCATCTCAAAATTTACACTTAAAAGCATTATGGAAAAATACATAGCATTACATTTTAAAATAGCTATTAAAATATAATTTGTAAATACTAGCATCTTGCATTTGAAAAATGGGGTGAATTAGAAGAAAATGAAGTTCTTCCTACAGCACATGTGTTTGGGTTAGTATTACCTTTTTGGGAACCCTGTCACATACTGAGGAATGATTTTATTGCCTTTGAAGACATTGTATCATTACATGTCATTGTAAAATGTATCCCAACCATGTATTCAACCATTTTAAGACTACAGCTAAGTCTGTAGCTTTGGAATTATTGGATTAATGTTTAGATAATCACTTGCTTTAATTATGAATTCTTTTGGTGGAAGACATTAAAGGTGCCTTTGGACCTATTATTGCCAAAAGAGAGTTGATTAAAAAGACATAAGAGTTCCCCTTTAGTTAAGGTGAGTAGCCAAAAAAAAAAAAACTTCCACCATTATAAGTCTCAAATGTCCACTGCTTGTACAAATGACACCTATAGAGCTAATATATTGAAACTTGGAAAATAGAATCTAACTGATGAAATCTACAATCATGCAAAATGTCAAAATGATTGGATATGAATTGCCACAGATACAGCAAGTTGAAAAGTGCTGAAAATTGAGACATGAGACTTTTTACTTGAGGCGTTGCTCAGCATATTATATATTTCTTTCTACTGATGTAATTTAGTCAGGCTTGTTGAGGAGGTGTGCCTTTCATTGGTTTGGTGAAATTCTGAGCAGCAATATAAATATCACCAAGGTTTTTTTGTCCTATGAAAACCTATGGCAGCAACTGCTGGCAAAGTTATGTTGAGCATGCTCAGTTTGACTCTGAAGGTAGAATGCTGCCTGTACACTCCAGTGTTTTGAGAGGAATTCCAGTGTTCCTGTTAGCATTCTTTTTTAAAAAATTATTTATTATTTCAACATATAATACATAAAATAAACATAATACATAACCAAAACCTTAACATCCCCCCATGCTTCCCTACCCTTGAGACCTACATTGCTCTAATATATTATACATTTTTCCAAAATTGCAAAGATTCTTTTGAAAGTGTACATCCCCTCCCCTTTATTAAAACATAATCTATAAATGGTCCCCAAATACTATCAAAATCATTCTTTTTGGATAATCCCATCCTAACTTTCATTTTACTTGTTAGTCTGTCATTAATTGCAATATCCCACACCCCTTTATACCATTCTTCTATACTATAATTCCCTTGTATTTTCCAATTCTTCGCTATCATTAATCTAGCCGGTGTCAGAAGATTATTTATCAATTCTCATATGCTTTTATTCCCATATTCTTTATCAAACATCGATAATAAAGCTATATTTGGACTTGCTTCCACTTGATTAGCCAATATTTCACTTATTTCTTTAAAAACTCTTTTCCAAAATTTTTGTACATACTCACATGTCCACCACATATGGAAATAAGTCCCCACTTCCTGACAGCCCCTCCAACATAGTATTGAATTTTTTTTAATCTATCTGATGTAATCTTACGGGAGTGAGATACCATCTCCAAATTATTTTATAATGATTTTCTTTTATCCTTATTGATAACAACTTTAAAGTTCTTAGTTCCCATATTTTCCTCCAGTTATCCTCAGTAATTTGTTTTGCTAAGTCATTTTCCCAGAATATTTTCAAAATTTCTTGTTGCTCTCCCTCTTCTAACAATATATTATATATTTCACTTATAATACCTTTTTTACTTTTATTTTCCCCCTCCTTTTCTCTTAACTCAATTAACTTTTCAAATCTTGTTTCCTTTCTACATTCCTTATTTTTCTTTTTCCATTTCTGTGTCCATTGTTCCAATTGTATACACTTAAACCATAAGTTTTTTTGTCCTCTTAAAACTTCTTCTATTTGCTTTTTATTAACCATTCTCTTCATCCATTCTTTCACTTTAATTATTTTCCCCCCCTCAATAACCCTTCCAGTTCTCTTCTTAAATTATCTGGGAAGTTCTCCAACAAAACAACTGGGGCTAAAGGAGAAATTCCTGGAATTAATTTCTTTTTATACTTTCCCCAAATATCTACAATATTTTTTAAGATGGGATTTTCCATATCTATCAATTGTTTCTTTTGTATTTTGCTAAAAAAAATATTTTGTAAACCTAACTCTATTTCTCCTGTCTGGTTCTCTAACCATTCTAAATCCTCTTTCCCTATTATACTATTTATAACATATCTCAATTGATTAGCTATATAATACATCTTTATATTCGGGAGTCCCAACCCTCCTTCCCTTTGAATCTTATACCATTTCGTTTTATTAATTCTTGCTTTTCTGTCTCCATTGCAGTAGTTATTTATCATGCTTGCCAACTTCTTATTTCTACTTCTGTTATTTTAATTGGTAACATTCTAAACAAAAAGTTAATCTTTGGTAATATTTTCATTTTAATAACCGCTATTCTACCTAACCATGAATGCTTTAATTTCCTATAAGCCTCTAACTTCTTCATTATCTGTTTTTTTAAACTACTAAAATTTATTTCCTCTGACTTTTCTAAATCTTCCGTAATTTGAACTCCTAAATAGCGCACTACATTTTTAATCTTAAAATCTAATTTTAAACTGAAAGTGGGGGTAGGGAGAAACTGTCAACTGAGATAAGAGTGACATAATTTTGATGAAGTGTGGGAGGAAAACAAAAAAACTATGCTGGAATCCTGTGTAGGCTTAATCTTTTTTGAACATACAAGGACATAACTATTCTTTTTTTTCACATCTACTCAGTTAATGACTTGTTTGTGTTTTGTTTTCAGTTTGTGGATGTTTTTTTCAGAACACAGCATTAATAAATTTCCTTTCTAAAAACCAGGAAAATGTTATGTTAAACAAACTAGCAAAAGGGGGCATGGTAGAAAGCCACATTGTGGGCGATGGTGCCATTTCAATAACATAGAAAATGAAATTTGAGAATTAAAACAGTTTTTCTTTCATCATTTATGAGATTGTCTGTATGAGATGGGATCATGAAATGTGTGTGGAAGAAGGGTTGTCATTACAGGTGTGTGACGCTTGGGTCCTGCCAATGGCACAAGTGCTTCCAGGACTGGAGACAAAGTGAAATGCAAGCCTTTCCTTTGACATTAATAGGAGTGTTAAGTAAAAGTGTGGTTATTCCAGGTGAGGTTTTATAGTATAGTAATAAAAAATATGTGATCATAAACCTTAAAGATTTATTTTCCTGTGACTAAAAGTCTACTGCCGTTTGATATTGGAGCTTCAGCTATAAACATGCCTTTTAAAACAAAAGTATAGTATAGGTGGATGAGAGTGCTTTATTTATGTCTGCCAAACATTCATGGTGGAGGGGAAAATGAACTAACATCATGCAGAACAGCTATCTCTGAGGAACTGCAGTGTATGCAGGTCAGTGTCCAAACCAAACAATATTCCTTTTCCTTAGCTACACAAAGGTAGCAGTTGTTAGGATTTCTAATATGTATGGTGCAAATATTATTTCGTGGTGACTCCTGACAATGAATTCAATGGAGCTGAAACCTTTATTTCAATGATAGTTGATGCAAGCCAAGGACAAATGGAAATGAATGAGAATTTAAAGAGATGTGAGAAGATGGCACTGCTATTATATATAAGAAGCAACACTCAGATTTCACAGTTAGACAAAGCCCAGAATGTCATTGATGGTTTTCTTGTCAGTAACTATGGTCTCCCATGGTGCTAGCAAACTGCAAACAATTTTCTGAGTAGCTGTTGCAACCAGGTTATAGTAAGATAAACTGTTGTCATGAGACAAATACATACAAAACTTTATCCTTGCTACTGTGAGATGCAGTCAGTATTATTTTTAAAAAGCATTTTTTCACTTGATAAAGCAGAGAGTTTATTCCTTAAAACAGAGCTGGAAAGTAATGAACAAGTTGGTGCTTCAGTTGGCTACAGTTACCGTGCCTCTATTTGAGATCATATTCTCACAGAACATACAGAGAGTGCAATCCTCAGCATATTTAGACAAAAAAAATAAGTCCTATAACTCCCAGCATGCTCCAGCTAGTTTAATGCTGAAATTTGGTAGCAAATGTCTAGAGGTCTTTAACAAGGGCAATTTATCTGAAAAATAATGGCTACATTTGCCCTCTTTAAGGCTCTTATAGATTTGCACCCAATTTCAGTGGCAAACCACTCCCTTGAATTTTGCCACTCCCCTGAATTTTGCCACTCCCCTGTTTATTGATACTCTCCTGAATTTTGGTGGGGTGGTGCGGCTGCAGAAGATTATCAGAGGGGCACATGCAGCCCATAGTGCGCATCTTGTCTACCCTTGCCAAGGGACCGAGCATGAGTCCCCCCAGCAACACCTTCTGAAACCTACCCACACGAAAGAACTAGAGCCACCACAAAATAGGGATACACTCCCCTTATCTAACTCCCAGTAAATATAATTCACTAGGTAACTGGGGCCATTTCTAACTGTAAACATGCCTGAAACCAGACTGAAATGGATCCAGATAGTCACTTTCACCCAAGAATTCTTGGATTTGGGTTGGCACTAAGTGCTCGAGCACTTACCTAAATATGGAATATTTTGACACTGGCCAATCATTATTTAAAGTGGTGGGGTCCAAAAATTACTTTTTTAATAGAGAATAAATTGTCACAATTTTTAGCTTGGATGGTACAGGACCCTCATGTAAAGAAGAGTTGATAATTTACACCACCCAATCAGTCCTTCTCTGGCTGACTTTACTAGCTGGGATGGACAGTGGTCAAGCCTCGACATGGACTAATCCAAGAATCCTATCCACATTGTGTATTGATCTGGAGGTCTGATTCTGTTAGGTTCCGGTCAGAGTAGATTCTTTGGATTACCAAGATGAAACAAAGTCACTTGTCCAAAACAGATGATAGTTTATGGACAGAATATGGATGCAAAGAAAGCTCACAGTTCTCAGTCAATGAAGCTCTCACAGCTGTATTGTCTCTCTGGGGGCCCCAAGACAGAGGGTAAACATTTCTCCAGAACCAGCAAATGTTCTCCAAGCTGACAGCATGTATTGCCCCTTGGAGTGAAGCCAAAAGCAGGGCCGGCGGGCTTGATCTCTCCCCAAGCTGGGGAGCTGACAGGCCAGATTCAGGAGAAAAGAGGGGGAGAGCATCCCAGCTCGAGAGTGGGACAAAATAGTTTCACCTTATCTTCACTTCATATGGCTGGCCAAAACAGCTTCAAGGTAATAGCCATAGATTGCTGACCTGTGTGAAACCGCTTCTCAGTTAAGTATTAAGCTACTGGTTAAGCCAAATTACACAGGTCTACTGCCAGCAAATAGAAGCTCTGTGAAGTCCACCTTTTTAGTCACTAACCAACTCACTATACATTGTGCAAGCTGAAAAGAATCCCATATCTCTGGATAAGCATCTGCAGAAAAAATATCATTGGTCTTTGTCAATATGGGTCCATATGAGGATGACACGCAACTCTAGCTCTGATTTAAGGGAAGCTATTGATGTCCCAAACCAGTACCTGTTTGCAGTTATGGACTGAAAGTTCTTCTCTGAATCAAAATGAAAAAATGGATGCTAACATGTGGAATAAGTGAGCTTTCAGCTGCCCTTCAGAATTTCATCAATTTTTCATATAGGTCCTAGAAACTAATCAAAACTAATCTCTAACGTTTAATTTGGAAAGTTTCACAGAGTTGTACAGATCCTGGTGTCATTGGCAGAGTCCACATCTTGGGGAAGCTCTCAAGCCTTGGGAGCAAGGGAGCTGTGCACTCCTTGATCTTGTCTGATGAGGCTGCAGGAAGGTCTTGGCCCTAAACAAGCTGAAGCTTGAGCAAAGCTCCTTTATCTACTTTCTCAGCCTATATGATTCTATCAAGAACTGGGAATTGAGGCTAAGGTAAAGCGTTTACCAGCCTTTCATGTCTTACAGGATATAGGAAAACATTTGTCTCCTGGGAACAAAAGTGTTAAAATGATTACTATCTGCCCTCCAGAAATGTTTATTTATGAAAAACATTTACATCTTCATCCTTTCCTCAAAGCAGCTAACACAGGGTGACCAGATCGCCCGGGGTTTCCCGGTCCTAACTGGGAAAACTGGGCTGATCCGGGTCGACCGGGCCCCGGGGGGCAACCTCCGGGGAAACGGTCGGCTTGCTCTCCTCCCGCCCTAAAATGCCTGCACTGGCTGCTTCCCATTTACTGACCCATAATCCCTCCGACCGGAGCTGACTCCAGGCTCCATGATTTCCAGCCGGCCCACAGGGGGCGGGATAGAGCCTGCGGCTGGATCTCCTCCTGCTGCTGCTGTTGCTGTGGCTTCTCAGGCGCCTCCAGGAAGCCCACGAACAGGGCAAGAAGGTCACATGGCAATGGAGGAGATTGGCGGTGTCGCCACATGGTGGGCGGCATTTTTTAATTTTAGGCTGACCATATATGATTTTTACCCCGGATTTGTCTGGAAAATCAATTATTTTGGGGTGTCGGGGGCTTTTATAGAATTTCCTATAATGTCCGGAATTGCACGCTTTCCCCTTTAAGGTCCCGTCCACTCACTGCTCCAATTTGGGCCTTAAAGGGTTAAGTGAGTCATTCCCTTTAGCAGAGGAGCCCGAAAGCTGGGCAGGGCCAGGGCAGCTACTGGCTGCTTCCACCCCCTCCCCTCCCGTTTTCAGGCTCTAGAGCAAGGAGGAGGACAGGCTTCTGCAGCCAAGGAGAGAGCACATGTGAGGGAAGCTCTGGCGGGAAGAGGCAGCAAGGGCAGCATGCCTGCTTCCCCTCTCTCGTGTCCAAGCATTCGGCCCAGTTGCAGGAGCACCCGATATACACAAGAGCTGCGGCAGCAAGGACAGAGAGCTGAAGTGACAACCACCATCTTCAGTCCCCTGCGCTGTGCCTTCCTTCTGGTGAGGATGTCTACATGAGTGTATGCAGCACCCATGCAGCTACAGGGCCGAGCAGGCTCAAGGTTTCTCGGGGCCTTCCCCGCCCCAGGCGTGCTTTGGGGTAGTTTGGGTAGCGCAGGGCTCAGTCTGGAGATTATTATTATTATTATATATATATATATATATATATATATATATTCAATGGGCTTACACCCATGTAAGCGTGCATGTGTGAGAGAGAAGCGCCCCTCCCTTTGCTTTCAGTGCTGTGGGGGGGGGGGAGGAAGGAGTTGCTGGGTTGAACTTTTTGTAGATTTGGTTGCAGATGCACCTCAGTCACACTGTGAACATGCAGTTTTCAAAATCCTTGTTTTCCTATTGATGGTGCAAGTTTATACATATTCAAATTATCCCATGCTGAACCCTCTTTCTTTCATTCCACTTTCTTCTCCTTTCCCCATGATCAGCTACAAAGATACATACACACACACACAAACATACACACACTTAAGAGTCAAAATATCAGGGAAAAGGGAGGAAAAGAGAATAATTGGAGTATGGATCACTTAGAAGGAAAATAGAAGATTGTGCAAAAATAAAATCCCTCTCCTTACCTGTTGAGCATCTCCTCTGGGAAAGAAGGGGGAGAAAGAGGGGAGAGAAAGGGGGGCTCTTGTGAGCAGAAAGGATGGAAGAGGACCTCTTCTCTCCCTCGCTGCACCCAAGTAATTCATGGAGCTGGGTTGCTGGTTTTATCCCTTTTCTTACAGGATTTAATAATCAAAATAAAACAAGACTGTCTTTTAAGATTGCTCTGGGAAAATAGTTTTTAGGGGAAGAAATAAGACAATGGGCTCTTCTTTCTTTCCTGAGGTGAGGAAAATATGGGAGTTGATGGGTGTAGATCTCTGGCTTTCACAGGTCCAGGTGAGCAAGACAGCCAGGGTGTCTTTGCTGTTTGGCTTAAACAAAAGTGAGAAGAGTCATGTAGGCATACCTGCTTACACAATATTGGGTTTTCAGTGCAACAGGAATTGAATTCTTTATTTTCCTTTCCAGTTGTCTTAAACAGGAAGGTTTAGAAATCAGCATAAAATATTTCATGGTGGGGGCTTCTCTGGTTGTTGTCCTGAGGCATGATCTGAAATTTGCAAGTGTTAACATGGAGGAATTAAGGCAATCAGAGCTCAGTGACTGGCCACAAATTTGTATGCAAGGCAGCTGCAATGTACTTGGGCTGTGCAAGGCCTCAATATCCTATGGAACCTGTTTTTCTGCTCTTCTCCAAGACCAGAAAACCTTAGTCCCCTTCCAGATATGGGCTGTGGCTTCCCAGAACAGCAAAATTTGGGGGAGGGACTTCATAACAATTGCTAATTACTTAGATTTATACACCACCCAACTGACAAATGCCATTAGGGCCATTAGCATTGTTTGATGCATCTTATCTTTGTTCATGTATGTCCGTACATGCACATTATAAGAAACCATGCAATGCACTGATTAACATTTTGCATGCTAGGGTGACTTTTGAATTATTTATAGCATATTATAAAAATCATGGGTTTTCTGCTATATCTACTCTTAACTTTATGTAATTGCATTTATATTTCATCTTTTCTCCAGGTACTAAAGGTGGTAAACAAGCTTCCCCCCCCCCTCGCCTTTTATCCTCATAAGAAACCTGTGACGTAGGTTAGGCTGAGAGGTTGTGATTGGAACAGGTTGACTCTCCTCTAGGCCATGGTTTCAAAATTTGATGTTGGAAGTTTTTGTTAATTGAGGACTTTGAGGACCAGGCCCACTCCCATCACTTCTCACATGAGTATATAATTTGTAGATGTGTGAGAGCAGGAGCTAATCTTAGTCCTTAGTCTTTTCTCAGAGACATTTCTTCATTGCTTCTTTTCTGGTTATTGTTCCATTGCCTAGTCAAGTTGTACATGGTTGTGGGGCATTGGCGGGGGAGGGGGAAGGTCCTGCATCTCTCACCTCCCCACCCCTCCCCACCCCTGGCATAGGCCTTGTGATGGTGAAGCTGGAGGGCAGCTCTACCCTTCGAAGAGGCTGAGGTAGTAGTAGAGTCCTGAAGTGACAGAATTCTGGACTGTGCCACTTCAGGCTAAAGAGGAGGTGCTTTACTCACTGCGAGCAGAAAGCTAGCACAGCAGGGACCGAAGGTTTAGCACAGTCCTCTCTAAGATGTGTTGGTGATTACTTGCAGGAAGGATTTTGTGTGTGAGGGGAACCTGAGATGTGGGCACACATAAAGATTATGCCTTAGTCTGTGATATTTTTGACCAGGGATAGGCAACCTGATGCCCTCCACATATTTTGAAGTACAACTCCCATAATTTCTGGCCATTGGCCATGTTGGCTGGGGCTGATGGGAATTGTAATCCAAAACCAATCCATCAAATGTTAATTTCAGATACATTGAATGTCTCACTTGTTCTTTATTTCTGTGATTTTAATATTAAGGTAGCACATGTCTTAATTGTGTGCTGTGAAATCAGACATGTGACCAAGGCTATGTTTGGGTGGGCACGCCCCTTGGGGCTGGACCCACCCCCTGGGGGCCTGACATGTTGGTGGGCATGCCCCCTTTGGGCGGCCATTTTGGACCTGGATTTTGGTTTCCAAAATCTGGTCACCCTAAGCTAACAAGAATAAATTTAAACAATCAAAATAAATGATTTGATGTCCAAATGGATGGACATTATAGGGGGAACAGGACAAGCCTCCTTTGGGAGAGAGCTCCAGAGTCTGGGCACAGCCATTGAAAAGATCTTCTTCCTCGTCCCAATGACGATGTCAGCAAAACACAGGATGGCCTCAGGTGCAGATCTCATTAGGTGGACCGGTTGAGATGGGTAACCTGCACTTTGAATTGGGCCCTGAAACAAATTCAAAGCCAGTGCAGTTGTTTCAATAAAGGAGTCATATGTTCCCAAACACATTACACTGATTGACAGGCTAACCTGGCTGATCAGGAAGAAGGATATTTGTGGAGCTAGGGTTTGTGCCTTTCGTATATAGCTTGTTTTCACTCTAGTTTATGAAGTCAAAATTAAGCTGATATTCAAAACTTCTAAGAATATGTCCAAGTTAATGCAATTTTTTTTACTATCTCTTCTCTATACAACACTTAAAAGCAATATGGGGAGCATGCGTTCTGATCTGTCTTCTAGTTCACTACATTTCCAAACAGCAACCCAGGCCCTATGCAGTGCCGGAACAAATGGCACAGCCCCAGGAACCATTAAGAAGCCCATCCAACTTGTATTTTACTGCCAGGGAGAAGGAAAGGTGGTTATGGGATTTTCTGCCAAAGGTATCTAAATAACTTGAACATCCTGCATCCTGTGCAGTATGACTTCGACACAGGGTCAAAGTTTTATTCGATATGTTTTTAATGTATTGTGCCTTGCTTCAAGGCTTCAGGTTGGTACATGTTACGAATTAAATAGAAATGAAATCATGGGGACAATCTTTAAAATGTATCTTCCAGCATTCGCCCATATTTAGGGTGACCAGTTAAAATCCAGGTCAGGGCTCATGTAACTTTAACAGTTGTAACAAATTCCCTCTTCATCACAACAGTTAAAGTTGCAGGGGCCCTGCCTTCTTTTGTATATGGTCACTCTAGTATAGTGCCTGCACCTTTAACTGTTTTGATGAAGAGGGAATATCACCAGGAACTAATTGCACACAAATGACACTGGCTGAAATCCCCTTTTCTCTACAACTGTTAAAGTTACATGAGCCCTGACCTGGATTTTATCTGGTCACCCTACCCATGTATCTCAACAACATTACTCAAATGCCTCCGCACAGCTGTTCCGAGTGTTCTGATGATGCAAAATGAGATTACTGTATGTAAACGGATGGGGAGAAAGTCTGAAATTAAAGCAAGATGAAAAGATACTGATGAACTGAATAATTTGAAGAGTTACACGTGCAAATTATTAGAGGCGCTCCTTGTGCAAAGGGCATCTGACCCAATACTGATTGGCATCTCTCCTCTTTTCCCTCTGTCTCTGGACAGGTAAACCTAGGCCAGATCTACACCAAGCAGGATATAGCGGTATGAAAGTGGTATATAAAAGGCACGAGCCACAACAAGTAGGATATAGTGGTATATGGAATGTGTCAATGGGCCCCAACGGTTGTCAGTGCACTTCAGTACTGCTATAAAGCAGTAGTGTGGCTCCTGCCTCTTATATACCACTTTCACATGCTATAACCTGCCTGGTGTAGATCTGGCCCTAGACTGTGAGAGAGACTGGCAAAACACAGACCAGAATGCATTGCATTTTGTGGAATTTCCCATCCCTAGCCTCCTGCTTCACCAGCCCTTGTGGACGCTATTTGCCACTGCCCATCATTGTCAGTCAGTGTTACATACTTCATCATTGTTGTGCCTCAGGTTGGAAGAGAGGAAAAAGGCAGCACAGCTGAGCCTGGGAGTGTTTAGGGTGTGCCCCTTCACGTGAGCAGGCAGAAGCTAGCTGCAGCCCAACACAGCTGACCACAATCTCTAATCACTATCCCAACATAAGGCAAGACAAACCACTGCATGATGTTGCTCAAACAAGAGTTTGGGTAAGCTGATGAATCTATGGAGCTCTACATGTGAATGAGAACTGATGGAGAACAACCTAAATATAGATTTCCGTAAAGGTCGAATGGATTCAAAACAGAACTGGCAAGAATATGTTTTGCTAAATAATTCAAATTGTAGGCCAGAAAGGAAAAATAAATGTACAAATTGGTTTACTGAAAGATAATGAACAGAGTGATAGATGTATTAAAAACCATTACAACATTTTGTATATTAAATCTCCAGGATACCTAGGTTTACTTCAAGCAGCTTCTGTATAGGAGTTTTAGCTATTTTGAAGGATAGTGAAATGTGGTCTTAAATTGTCTTTAAATCTTAAGGCAAAACAAAGCCTTCAAGGTGAATTAGATTTCAACTCAAGTGCTCCACATGGAAGTCAATAAGATCTCTGGTGCATGAGTTTATTTTCATATCATATTTGAAAATCTCTATTAAGCATAAACATTTCAGGTTTAAACAAATATTTTTGTGGATATCCCTCTCAATGAATGCTCATCAGAATTGTCCTTTGGGGGATTTTAGAGGTCAATAAAAATATTAGCAGAAATATTTATTACTTTGTTGTCCTTTTAGCACAATTTATTAACAACTATATTTTCCCAATTAACTAGGTACAAGTTTCCAACCAAGTGGTGATTACTCAGTAGCTGAGCTTCTACTCACCCACTTAGAGTGAAGAATATACATCCTAAACTCAGTCTGAATTGGCATAGTGAAAATGCCAGAGAAACAATGCAATGTTATAAAGCTAATTCTGAGTGAGGTCAAAAAACATTGCTAACATTCTGAATGGATGTTGAGGAAGAGGGGAATTCAGCAGCTGCCCCTGCTAGTAAGATGGGCCATTCAAACACTTGGCTGCTGTTCACAGCCACTGCCCTTAGATTAGGAAATGAGGTTCATAGTTCACAGGGTTTCAAGGCCAGCCAGCCACCTGCTCGCATGCTGGCAATGGCCTCCCTCCCTCCAGTTTTTTAACCTGGGGTAGTAGCAGCAGTTCCTCCTTCTCACCTGGCTGACCCTGCTGGCAAAACACCAGGGAAGTCAGCTGAGCCTGCAAGCCCTGTATGCAATTTTTAAAGATTCTGGGTTTTTACTTATGGTTTGAGTAGCACTGATCTGAACCAATTAGCCCAAAAGTTCATGTTGGAAGAATAAGATGAAAGCTCAGATATTATTTTGCATATATGGTCCACCTGAATGTGCAGTTTTAGGGACAGATAAATGTAAAAACGATTGACTGAGAGATTAAGGGTGCCTCTAGATGGCTTATTTGCACCTCACTGAATGCGCACTGGCGGAATTTCGGACAGACAAGCGAGGCACAAATCAGACGTATAGCTGATTTAAAGTCTCCAATAATGTGCATTCTCGAGATGTCGATTTTTCTCCGTAGTTAGAGCGCAGTTTCTTAATGTGACCAATGTAGTAACCATTCGTATTAATGCTAATAGTGGGTGTAGTTTGGAGGGCAGGGCTGGTGTTGTCATGAGTGAATGACTGCCCCTTCTCTTCGTTTACCTGGCCACGCCTCCCACTTCTCCATCCACGTGTTGAGCTTCTGCGAAGATTCATTCTTTATATATTTTTTTGACTTGGTACATCATTTACCGTCATGATGGCTGCGAAAGGACGGGGAATTTCTATGTTCTTGCCATTTACACAGGAGTAACCAGTATGGTTTTTTGTTTCTGATTGGATCTATGTAATGCACTGTATGTTCTTTCCATCTTTCTTTTAAAAGCAGTTCCTGTTGTTTAACAATTAATTTGTTTTCAGTTAAAAATAAAGTAATCTGGATTTACATTAAAGACTGGTTTTTTTTGGTTTCTGATTGGATCTTTGTCATGCATAGTGTCCCAATCATGTTAGCTTCCTCCTGTCCCGTCTGTTGTGATTCCTCCTCAGTACACCCCCCATGCTTGCTCAAAGCTCCGTTATCAGTTTTTGTTGCTGTAGCAACCGCCTTCTTAACACACCTGCCTGCTGAAGGCCACATTGTTCTGTTGCCCTTCGGTTACAATGTTGCTCTTCACAGAGATGCCCCATTTTCAGCAGAAGTGCCCCTCAGTCAAGGTCCAGCCCGTCGAGATGCCACCACCCTCCAGTTATGCTGGGCACTTCAGTGGCCGGTGGAATCTTCTCAGGGAGGCAATCGCCTAGTGGCACCACCACAGGGCTCTGCGGCAGATAGGTGGGTGAATGGCCAGGTGGGAATGGGGTTAGGACTACCCCTAAGAACTCCCTGACACTGGCTGCTTTTCTCATCTACCCCCTCCTTCTCTTCCCCACACCAGTGAAACTGCTGTTCCTCCGTGTAGCTATTCTCAGCAGGCTGCAGGGAAAGGTGGCACACCCCATCAGCGCTATGGAACAAACCATGCATGAGGCTCTGCATCGCATTGCACGCCTGGAGCGTACTGTCTGGTGTTGTCACCTTCAGTCCCCATGCGTCCACAGGCCGTGCCATGGGAATGACCGAGCAGTGCCCCTCCCCCCGCAGTAGCGCTGTCTCATTCCCTCTCTGGAAGGTGTGCAGTACACTACTGCTTTCGCTCTGCTCCAGAACGCAATGCTCGCTGATTGTGTGTTCAGACAATGTGGTCACAGATGCAGATGATGAACGTCCTGACAGAGAAGAACACCCCTCCTTCCAACCCTCCCTTTGCAATGCTTGCTGCTTCGAAGTGCCATATCTATGATACTTCCAAAATAAAGATAGTTGACATTGCCCCCTCGCTTGCCATCATTCCTGTGTGTCTGGGACGGGCCACTTGGGGTGGGGTGGGGAGCGTCTGAGACATGGGTAAGGCTCGCTGATGCCACGCAGCCCATATGGAGAGGGATAGGGAGCGATTGGGGGTGGGGCGACAGTGTGTGGGGCTCTCTCGCCTGCTTGTGCAATTTGGCCAGTGCTTGCATGAACGTTGGGCAAGCGCTGCCTTCCTCAGCAGCGGATGGCGATGGGGAGGGCTGTGGGGATGGATCAGGTTGTCGTGGTGTCAGCGTAGCACATAGGTGGCTGATCTGCGAATAGGCAGGGGCATCGAGGATAGGGAGCGATTGGGGGTGGAGCTAACAGAATGTGTCTTTATTACTAAATAATAGTTTGAAAAGCAATCCAAACCAACAGTGGGAAATTCTGGCGGGCAGGGGTAACCAAGGGCAGGAAATTCAGGTGGGAGGTGCCAACAGCCACTAGGGTGGTCCTTTCAAGACCTTTTCCTCCATCAAACCTACACCTGTTATCCAACTCTACTGTGAAACTCCACATATAAACAATTGTAAAGCACAGTATATAAAGCTAGTAAATCGAGTTCACGGCTGTCGCTAAAGACGCAGATACAAATAAAGGAAAATGCGCATATTTGGAGAAACAGGAGCCAAAGCAACGTTGTAAAGAGGTGGCCTAAGTTTGTCTGCAGGATACTGAAAAGATATCAGCCCAACATCTAAAATGACAGCTGTCATAACCTCTCAAATTGTATGCTTTAGGAAATTTGATCCCGTTTTTGGTGAAGGAAAATGTAATCTTACCCAAAACAGAAAAAAAATGTGGTGAATAAGTTCTGCACTAGTGTCATATAGAGCTTTTTAAATTATTTAACCAATTCTTTGCAAATGAAATAATTGATTAAGGGGGATGGAAAGAGATGATGTAAGTAATTCTAATTCCATTTTAAAACATTTGCAGTGAAGTCCGTACTAATCCATTTCATTATACTTTTCTTATTGGCACACTGTGTTATAAAACTTTAATTAGAAAGTGCAAATCCAGCTAATCATTTGCTCATTTGCAGCCATTTCAATTGATTTATGTATCTATAAGAGTTCACTGCAAAATATTCTTCCCCTGCCCTGCCAAACCTTGGATGGTTTTTATTGGAGACTGCTGCTCCCATCCAGAGGTCAGTATGTACTTGTAAAGATCCCTTTATATATGGTGTGCAATGGATCTCCACCCGTTTCAATGAAGTTGCTGATTCATTTACAAAGTGATGTATGCACAGCTCCATTTGTTGAAAGGAGTGGAGAAGCTAGTGCAGGCCAGTGTTCCCCCATGGACTGAGTGGTGTCAAATTGAATGAATGATAGTCTTAATCCATAGGTCTATGTCAGCCTCACTAGTACAAATGTTGGTTTACATCCCTGCAACACAAGGAGCACTTGATTGCTAGCAAGTGAGGTATAGCCATCTCCACTTCCACATATATTCATCCCACCATGATCAAGAATATCCCACCATATCCCTAGCAGCCCTTTGGCTTCCAAGACCATTTGATACCTCAAGTGGCAGTGCCATAACACCAATCATGCCTTGTAGTGAGTCCTTGGGAGTGGATATGTGCCAACAGCCAATTACTATCTTAATTCCAACTAGAACAGGTATTACTGAGGACAATGTCAGTCCCAAAAGTCCAAGCAGAACAATGTTTATCCCAAAATTCCAAGCAGGTTGCATGACATGAAAAAAATAATCAATCTGTTTCTGCACAATTGACAAGTGGATATTCTCTCCTCTCCTTCATTTTTACCATTTGCTTGCTTGACAGGCAGAGAGCCAGTGAACAAGAAGGCAGTGGCATCTACTGCTCCTCCTTACCACCACCATTGTCTGAGGCTGCCTCTACAAGAGAGGTTTAAAGCTCTTTCAAGGCGCTTTAAAAAATTTACCTCTACAAGAACGGAGCGCAAATCGGGCGTAGAGGCACGTTATCTCTCCGATTATGCGCATTATCGAATGCGCGTTAAATAGTGAGTTTTATTTTGCTCCGGCCGTTAAAGCGCATTTTGCCTATGTGAACAAGCGCTTATGCGCATTAACTACTTGTAAAGCGCATTTTGGTCATCCGTTAATGCGCTTCGCTGCCTCTCGCCGCCTCTCGTGCAGAGGTATTAGGTGTAAATGCGCTTCAGCGATTATGCGCATAATCGCCTAACCGGGCGCAAAAGCGAATCCTTGTAGAGGGGACCTGAGTCAGAGTGAGAAGCAGGTGAACCAGTAGGTCACAATAATGAAGAGAAGAAGCAACTTCAGGAACTCTTGTAGTAGGCCCCTGCTGCCCATCCATACCTACCTTTAACACCAGGCCTGCTTCATGATACCCTCTCTCTACCTTTGCAAGATCATGTGGGGAGGTGCTTTAATTTTAAACCCATTACTCTTTTCACTTCTGCAGAAACAATTCTACTCACTGTGGCTGGGTGCTAAATCCTGCCAGTTGCACTGCTACTCTTTGCAGCCTTTGCATACAGTTTATATCTCCCACTTTAACGATGATATTGTGCATCATCTCATCTCTACCATGCAGACTATGAAGAGTAGTATGGACAAGATGAGATGACCAAAAGCCCCTGAGGTGCAGAGGTGAAACCGACAATGGATTTTTCCAACTCACTGCAGCAGTGTGTGGAGGCTTTATAGCCTTTGCATGAGGGTCAGATGATTCAAAATTAGCACCCCATGGCCATTAGCCTGTGGAGTGCTGCAAGGTTCTATCTTGCCCCCCATGTTTTTAACATGTACATTAAACCACTGGGAGAAGTCATCAGGAGGTTTGGGCTGAAGTTTCACCAGTATGCGATGATACTCTCATTTCCAGCTGCACATCCCAGGGAGGCTGTGGAACTCTTGAACCAGTGCTTGGAGACTGTTTGGGGATGGATGAGGGTGAACAAGCTGAAACTTAATCCAGATGGAGGTACTGTGGGTGGGGAAACCAACTACTTCGGATGGACATTTACAACTGGTCCTAGATGGGGTTGCACTCCTCCCAAAAGACGAAGTACACAGTTTGGGAGTCCTCCTGGACTCTGAGCTAACTGGGGAAGCCCAAGTGGCTGCAGTGTCCAGGAGTGCATTCTATCAGCTTAGGCTGGTATGCCAGCTGTGGCCCTATCTGGAGAGAATGGGCCTTGCCTCAGTTATCCACGCACTGGTCACGTCCAAGCTGGACTACTGTAATGCGCTGTACATGGGGTTGCATTTTAAAATGGTTTGGAAACTTCAGCTTGTGTAGAATGCTGCCACCCGAGTATTGGTGGGGGCAAAGCAATTTGACCACATAATGCCTATACTGGCCACCTTTGTGTTTCTTAGCCCAATTCAAAGTGCTGGTTTTGACTTTTAAAGCCTTAAACGCTTTGGGACCAAGCTATTTGAAGGACCACCTTCACCCATATCAGTCTGCCCGCATTTTAAGATCAAAAAGAGAGGTCCTTCTCACCTGCCCACCGGTGAGAGATATTAGGTGGGTCTCCACAAGGGAGAGGGCCTCTTCAGCTATGGCCCCACACCTGTGGAACAAACTCCCACTGACGATCCGCCATGCATCCTTACAGGCTTTTAAAAAGGCCTTAAAATGTTTTATTTTACTATGGCCTTTTAATAATGGGATACTGTTTAGCTGCTGTTGCCCTTGCTGTTTTACTACTTGCTGTTTTATTACTAGTTTTTAATGTTAGCTTTTATTGTTTTAATTGATTTTTTTACTTTCTATGTTTTTGTTGTTTTTAATGTGTATACTGTTTTATATATGGTTGTAAGCCGCCTTGGGAGAGCTTCTGACCTGAAAGGCGGCTAAGAAATGTTATAAATAAATAAATAAATAAATAAATCCAGGATTGGTAGTTGGATGTGCAAACTACTGCACAACTCTTTTATGAGGAATAATGCATACATGCATATATCTGTGGATATCCATGAGATTTGATGGTGTTTCTGTAGATATTCAATACCATGGGATGAAAAAGTGGAAAAACTGCCAAGGACATAGGGAAAGTTCTGCATGTAACTGGTTTTGAATAATATGTGAATCCTTTCTTCTTTGTTGAATATTGAAAAGGAACAACCAAAGTTTTTGTTAAAGTTTGATAACTACACATTAGAAGATTTTATTTCATCTTTTGAACGTCATTCTAATAACTGGGTTTCTTAACAATGATTATTGTGATCATTAGTCCCAACTCCCACTCATCAGTTCAAATAGCGTTTGGGCATAAGGAGCACCTTGGTAAATTCTACCCTGCACTTAGATAGCACACTAGGCTTCGGTAATTGGTGATGCCATCTGCCATGTCCTGCAAATGCCAACTACAGAGGCAAAGAATGGCATGAATGAGCAATATCTGTGGCATTGGAACTAAGCACCATGCTTAGGGTGACCATATGAAAAGGAGGACAGGGCTCCTGTATCTTTAACAGTTGTAGAGAAAAGGGAATTTCATTTGTATGCATGCAGTTCCTGGTAAACTTTCCTCTTCATCACAATACTTAATGCTGCAGGAGCCCTGCCCTCTTTTATATCGGTCACTCTAGTATAACTCCTGCAGCTTTAACTGTTGTGATGAAGAGAGAATTTCATCAGGTGCTGCATGCATACAAATGATACCTGCAGTAATTCCCTTTTCTGTGCAACTGTTAAGGTACAGGAGCCCTGTCTTCCTTTTCATATGGTCACCCTAACCATGCTAGATGGGATCCTGACCATCCATTTCTTCCCTTGTCAGTAACTCTCTAGAAAAAACTAATAGCTGGTCAGGGTCATATGGTAACAGGCATACACACATTTGAACCTTGTTTTCTTTTTACACTAGCAGTAAGATCAGCATTCAGTTATTTGCCAAGAATATGTGAAACTGTTTTCTATGAGAAATACTGCAGAATATTATAGTATCAGTTTATCATAGAAATAATGTTTCATTTTCTTTCAATCCTTTTTCAGGATCACAACGTATAGCTTAACATCTGCCTTAAAATACATTAAAAGCCAACAACTCAATGTCAGTTTGGTCTGGCTTTATGGTACTGCCTGCTTGATTATAGCTCTCGCTGGGAGAACAGAGCATTTTGATAGCATCCAACCCCCCTGAGAACAATTCAGACCAGCTGGTTTACTATATATTACATAATTACCCAGCACATAGAGCAATTTTGAATCCTTAAGAGGCACTGGGGGCCCACTTCTCAAAATATTTACAGCCTTTTATTCTTCTCAAAGCAGTCATTTACATATTAAAACTGGTATATGCAGATTTACATTACTTTTTACTTTCATTTAAAAAACCAATACTTACCCCAAACAGATTGTTTTCAGTAGTTAACAGGTCATAGAAAAATGGCAATAGAAAAGAAAGCTTTATGTACTGCAAACAAATATTTTCTGCTTTCACACAGGGAAATACAAAGAAAGGAGGGCAAATATTGTAAATATGCTACAGCACATATAATCTCACAGACAACAGTGTAATAAGGCAAGAACCTGAAAAAATCTCACAAATCCTTAGTACAATATCAAAAATGTCTTTACCATAACCCAGCTAGGAGCTACATATATTCACCTGGAATAGGTGAGAGTCCCTCACCCAAAGGTGGGGGAATTTTGAGTGCAAAGCCCTGTTTTGAAAAACAAACTTTATGTCATTTAGCTCTTCAGGAAGGAAAATAGATTCTTCTTTGTTTCTCTGCCAAGCAGCTATTTGGCAAGATTTTAGCTTTTTAAAAGGGAGCACTTCTGCAGCTCTGGAGTATGCAGTATGATGGGTCAAACCCAGTATAACTGCATTTCAGAAAACATACTTAGGTCAGAATGGAAATCTAGATACAAACTATTAGCAAGCCATCATTCTTATTTTATATCTTTTGCAGTGATAATTCTTGTTCCTAGGTTATGAACCCTTCAAAGACTGGGGTCTGTCTTTAAAAGCAAAATTGCTGCCATTTGCCCTGGGCCTAAGGAATAAGGAGGTCTATAAATCTAGATCAATCTATACATTAAAATTACTCTCGAAAGATATCCTTGTCAATGACTGAGGCCAGATCTACACCAAGCAGGATATAGTGCTATGAAAGCAGTATGAATGGGGTATATAAAAGGCAGGAGCCACACTGTTGCTTTATAGTGGTATTGAAGTGCACTGGCAACTGTCGGGGCCCATGACACATACCATATACCGCCTTCATACCGCTTTCATAGTGCTATATCCTGCTTGGTGTAGATCTGGCCAGACTAATCGTCCTATCAGCTTAAGATATGTGTAATATATAACTTCTCTAATATACTGTTGGCACTCAATAAATGTTAAATTGAGGTAGCAGTAACATAGTATGCATCACTGTGTTGTGATATACAACATTCTTTGCTTTAAAAAATATCACTACTTTGAACAGGTGACACTATTGACTTGCAGTAATTGTGAAATCTGTGAAGTGATTATTTTTGAAATCATTATGGAGAGCTAGAAGGAAAGTAGCAAAAGAGAATAAAAAGGGCAACATGAAGGGCAATTTCATATGCACAGCTTTGTGGCAAATTTATCTTTCAGCGCTGACAATACTTTGCAAGACCTCTCTGAGAGGAAAACTACCCCCAAACTCAATCAGAGTAACTCAAAACGTATATTGCTAGTGCAGATCATTTTTGTGCAAGAGTATTTTATGATTCTTTATGTCTAGGCTGACCAGATAAAATCCAGGTCAGGGCTCATGTAACTTTAACAGTTGTTGAGAAAAGGGAATTTCAGCCAGTGTCATTTGTATGCAATTAGTTCCTGGTGAAATTCCCTCTTCATATACAAAAAAAGGCAGGGCCCCTGCAACTTTAACTGTTGTGATGAAGAGGGAATTTCACCAGGAACTACCGTATTTCTTCGATTCTAAGACGCCATCGATTGTAAGACACACCTTAATTTCAGTACCACCAATAAAAAAAAGCTTTGATTCTAAGTGTGGGAAAATCGCCATCGATTCTAAGACGCACCCTGTTTTTAGAGATGTTTATATGGGGGGAAAAGTATGTCTTAGAATCGAAGAAATAGGGTAATTGCACGCAAATGACACGGGCTGAAATCCCCTTTTCTCTACAACTGTTAAAGTTACATGAGCCCTGACCTGGATTTTATCTGGTCAGTCTAAGTTGTAGAGAAAAGGAGATTTCAGCCAGTGTTATTTGTATGCAATTAGTTCCTGGTGAAATTCCCTCTTCATCACAACTGTTAAAGTTGCAGGGGCCCTGCCTTCTTTTGTATATGGTCGCTCTAGTATAGTGCCTGCAACTTTAACTGTTGTGATGAAGAGGGAATTTCACTAGGATATAATTGCATACAAATGACACTGGTTGAAATTCCCTTTTCTCTACAACTATTAGTTACATGAGCCCTGACCTGGATTTTATCTGGTCACCCTATTTATGTCAGCCTTCTCCTACCTGGTGTGCTCCACATGTTTGGACTTCAACTCCTGTTAGCCTCAGCCAGAGGCCAGGAATGTTGGAAATTGTAGTCCAAAACAGCAAGTTGAGGAAGGCTATATGGACTTCGTACTTGGAAAATTAAATTGAGAAGGATGTCCCAGTCCTGGGTTGCCTCCATTGTCGGAGATCAGGGAGATGCTGGATACAGTCTTCCCCTTTTAAGGCATATATATCTCCACTTACTGTGTTCATGATTCAGTACATGAACATGAAACATGGGAAGTCAGTACCTTCAAAATGAAGGCACGCTTGTCTTCTTGTATGATTCTGTTGTATGAAATGGATGACCCCCATTTGTCCTGTGCTCAGTAACACAGCGCTGACAGCTGTTAGGATTATATATTGTTTTTGGTTTATTTATTTATTTATTTTAAAAGGAAGGCTAAAATCTGGGCCACATAGTGTATTACCAGGGCTCTTGGTAAAAAAAACAACACCTAGATATAAGTAATGCCTGAATTTCTGTACACCTGCCAGCTCTAACCAGGATTCACCAGTACTTTCATGAGTACACTCTAAGGCTGCCAGTAGCAAGAGATGTAGATAAGGATCACACCTAACATTAACACAGATGGCTATCAGGCACAAGGTTCACATTGAATGTATGCCTGAGATCTACATATTATATGCATATATCATAAATATACCTATATATCTGAATAATGTTTGTTTGTCTGAAGTGCTTTTTATGTTCTAATGTGGCTTGTGGCTTGATTCCAAGACCTCCCGATGTGATGTGAGACAATAAAGAAGTCTGCCTTGCAATCCATAAAGCTTTATTCAGTAAATAGACATGTCTTCACACTTGAAGAGAATGTGAACACCAGGAGATATTGTCTAAGCTTAATTAGCCTAACAAAGCAAGGCAGTTGCCTGTCAACTTAATGGACAGATTCCTGCCATGCCTGTCAGGCTTTTACCAAACCTCTTCTTCAGGGATAGTCTTCAATTTGTGACCACTGGCGAGTGGCTAGCCTAGTGGACCATCTCCCACTTCCTCTCTTCCGCCCACTTGACCCTGTTGCAGACTCTGGGATCTATCAATTCCAATGCTCCCTCCCCCTCCAACGAAGACTGAGTACCCAGGTTTGGGGAGGATGATCTCTGAGCCTCCTGTTTGATAAGCTCCTGGGAAGATTCCTCCTGAAGAATCTTGGAGAATTTCCACCCCTACTTCTGGCTAGCCTTCTTCTTCTTCTTCTTCTTCTTCTTCTTCTTCTTCTTCTTCTTCTTCTTCTTCTCCTCCTCCTCCTCCTCCTCCTTCTCCTTCTCCTTCTCCTTCTCCTTCTTCTGGGTCCAATTCAGCATGCACACTAGGGACACCAGGCCTGATCCTGACAGCTTGTGGTTTCAGGGCCATTCAGTGATAATGAGGTGTACTTGATGGGTTAAAAAATTAAGAACCACTGGAGTAAATCCTCAAAGGAAAAGGCACATATGTGGGATTGCCAGTCACCCAGCAGGGTTCTTGTGCCTTGGAATTGGCTTGACAGGTATAATGCCCACCATAGCTCCATCTTCAGCAGTTGCATAACTATGATCCTGTGGCTCCTGAGAGCTTCTTTGAGATTGAATTTGACTCTCAGGCTGAATGCCTTTTGAATTCCCCCCGCCCCCAGAGGAGGTGGTAGTAAATGAAAGAACAGCCAAGGAAGAGTAAGATTGATTTACAGATATGTTTATCTGACAATTCAGTTATAGAGCCAGGAAGAACTGTAGGTGCTCTTCTTATTTCAGCCTATCTTCTCTCTATTGTCCAGTGCTCCCTGCTTGGGGAATATACCCTCATTGGACTGATCACAAAATCAGTGATATAATCTTAATCACACAAAAACAGTTACTGAAACATTAAGTATATGCAGTTACTTGCTAGTATTTCATATCTGCCTACTGCTCCTAGAGATATATTGACAAATACTGCTTTGCTCTTTAGCCTTTGAACAAGGATGTTACCATGGCAATCTAAATGGCTACCTTCAAGGTTCCTTTTATACTCTTTTTTTTTTTTTTTGTAAAAGTAGATGTGCCTTAAGCACCTTTTCCACAGTAATGTTTTTGATCAGGTCTGATGGTTTGAACAGAATGAGCCATGAAGATAGCACCAGAGGTTTGCTTTGAGTTACATATAAGTAACAAGTAGAAGAATGTAAATTGGAATAACAATGTTTTTCTCTCCATAGGGCCAAATTCATAGGACCCGCCAGTTCAGACATAACGCTGTCGGTCTAATAATAAAACCCCCAAAGTCTGCTATTCCAGGACATCAGCAAATGGAACAGGAAAGGAGCAAGATTTATTAGACCAAGCAGGGTTTATTAGACCAAGATTGTTACATCTGAACTGGCCCAAAGTAATACATTTGCAGATTTACTACCTACTGCCTCAGTGCATCAAAAATAAGACTGTATCATTTTGTCTTTCTTTTCTGTGTCCCAATCATTGAAACAAATAGGCAAACACCTGGAGTCCCAAAAATTCTTGGAGTACTTGCCTTACTTATGTAAATACCATGCAGAGGGTGCCACTACCTGCAGTTTTGGAAGAGGTGCCTAGAGGCAGCTTATCAGTTCATTGGCTGAGTTAATGGAATCTCTTCTATTCCAGGAGACATCAGAGATTTCTGATATTGACAATCTGTGGGCACAGATAAAGTTGTAAAGGGAAGTAACTATCAGAAATCAGACATTAAAAGTGAAAAGGAAAAAACAATATCCCCAGTGTCATTTAATATTGAATATATATAGGAACCGGCCTATAAAATGTGCTGTGAATTTTCTCACCTTCTCTCCCATACTTAAATTTGGAGAGCGGCCCATGTCATTGAATGGTATCCCACTTCTATCCCTCCACCAACGGAAGACAACCAGCAGCAGAATGGGGAGGGGTGTGATTTTAGGATTTCCCCATCTCCTTCACGGGTCTGTGGCTCCCTACAAGCCTCCATCCTGAATCTGCTCTGGAAGCTGGAGAGACCTTTCAGAGCAGATTTGGGGACATGACAGCTGCAGGGGGGAGTGGAATTGACCCTGAATTATTCCCTCATCCCACTGATTGGTGCCATCCATTGGTGAAGAAACAGTATTTGGATACCACCACCCTATTGCTCTCAGCCTATGCTTCCCATCTGTTACAATTGGAGGCTGTAGTGAGGAACAGTAAGCACTTTGCACAGTGAAATATTTATCCACGCTTGCTTATTTCAGTAATAGAATATTTTAAGATAGAGATTTTTGAAATTTTACAGAATTATGATGATTATGATTGAAGGAACTTAAATTCCAGAAGAAAATTTACATTTTAAAAAAATGTTCAGTGATATATTTGCACATCCATTACTTTATAAAAGCTATTGGAAAAGGTATAGCAGGTTAAACATTAACTTTCACTTTATCATTTGAACCACCGAAGAATGTGTTCAATTCAACTTTGATAATAGCTTTTACTCTAAAATAAATGAAATGGTGACTCCCCGATTGAAATAGGCCATGCTTTCCCCTTCCAAGTCATCCATTGATGTCAACTCCCATTTATAGCTTTGCCTGCACAAGCAGCAGTATTCCTGACCTGCAATAAATAATTTTAGACTATCATCATTGTTTTATTACAGTACTATCAGCCTTTATATTTATTCCCATCTATCAGTGAGTGTTCCGTCGTTGCTGCCAGTTACGTGGGCACATTATTACTTCCAAGCATTGGTGGCTGGCTCTGAACCAGCCATTCTTGTTGCTAGCAGTATGAAGACTGGCTGCATTATGGTTTATTATTATTAATGTCTTGTCAATCATTTTCAGCTTTGCAAAAGTACAAAAGAAGCCTATACTGCTCATAAAGGAGCTTTAATCAGATCATTTTCCCTAACCAAGGAAGGGAAAGGAAAAGTTAAACAAGCTAGAAGAATTAGAGCAAGCAAATGCATTCTGAATGTATTTAGATAAATGAGCGAAGAGCTGAAGTGGAGATTAATTTTTCTTCCTTAACTGAATTATCTGGATCATGAGGATTTTGCATGATATGGTTTTAAATCTTGGATCCTGGAGTGAAATCTTGCTGGTCTCCCACCCACACAACATTAAGAGCCAACCCATATAAGTCTTTCTCTCCAAAGCAGGAGTCTCCATTGATGGAAGCAGCCTTATGCTCCAATATTGCAGCCAACCATTATACTCCCAGGCAAGACCCTCTTGTCTCCCCTACAAACATCCATCAGCTTGTTCTTCCCATGTTCCTGGCAAATCTGGAAAAAGCCAGAGTAGAGCTGCAAGGGAGGTGTTTGGCAGGCTTCACCTTGTAGCCTGGTTGCAAATGTATTTCTGCCTATCTACAAGCATGATGGAGCCTGGTACAAAGCTGACCTTGCAGGGGACTGAAGAGTTATGCTAGTTTCTATGGATGTTTCTCTGCATTGTGCTATACCAACCTTCCCCAACCTGGTGTTCTCCAGATGTGTTGGATTATATCTCCCATCATTCCCAACCAGCATACCCTATGGTACCAGGCTGGGAATGTGCTCTGCTCATAGTTTTCAGCGTCTCAGAAAAGAGCCTATTTTATGTCTTAGGGTATAGTGGGCTATATCCAATGGGCGCTTATGCCCCCGCTGATTCTGTTGCACCCCGCCAATTCTGTTGTGCAAGCGGTGGGTCCCAATGATTCTGTTTCACAAGTGGAAACCACTGCTTGAGCAGCAGAGATTTAATGTTTCCTATAGAAAGCCCTGAAACAAGTGGAAACGTTAATTTCTTGATTGGGACAGGTCAGCGGAGCTCCCTGATGTGAATTCTACTGACCTGCCTCATTGTAGAAATATATGTTTTTGCTCATTTTTGGTTGCCCCTGGAAACACCAAATCTCCATTCTAAAGTGGTGAGTGCCACCTATTGAAGGGAATCGGTGGGGTCATAAGCGCCCCATTTGGTACTCCCCTCAGTATGAAGCCATTGTATTCTTGACCTTGGCTATTGCCAAATGCTTTGAAGCTTGTTCTTAGGATATTTAGGGTGTTTGTGATGGTATGTAATCTAGACAGTTTGTATGAACATTGTTGGACAATAAAGTTTCTCACCTAGAGATAGCAGCCGGTACTATGTCCTTTGTGTACAGTATTTTGGATATTGTATATGTATATGTCTGCAATCTTTTAATATACTTTGTGTTGGTAGTGTATTTTCTGTTACTGTTTGAATCAGGGAGTGCTTTACTTGTTTGCTTAGCACCAGAATGGGGAATACTGTTCTTTATATACAGGGTCAAAAGGATTGCATCATTAGTATGTAGTTTACCCTTGTAATTAAACACTGAATATTTTAGCACTTTAGCCATTCTGGAGCTTCTCTTCAGTAAGTAATATATGGCATGTGAAAAATTAATCCCTTCCTCTGATTAATTTTGATTCACCAGCTTACTCCCCCAGAATTTCTCAATCCATTAGTGCTTTTTAAAGAATGAAGAATATGGTTGCATTGAGAGAGATTCACTACCTTTAAAAAAATCTTTTAAAATAACTATAGTATTATTATTATTAATAATAATAATAATAATAATAAAATATTGTAAAGTATTAAAAGTAATTATAAAAATTAAGTATTAAAATAATTAATGATCCCAGATATGGTTTTAAGAGGACCTACTGACAACATTTTGTATTTGTGTTCACATTTTGACACATTTTGATATTTACCAAAGCATTTGAATGAACGTTCAGTGAAAAAGAGTGGTGGTAAAATTATTCCTGACATTTTGTGGCCTTCAAAAATGACCTAGTTTCATCCCTGTTTCCCTAATTTTAAGTTTAATCTAACACATTTCTACCCGGAAGTAAATTCTATTGAGTTCAATGGACATTACTCCCAGATAAGTGAGTACATGATTAATGGTAAATGTAATGGTGAATTTCCCAGAGAAATCAGTGCATCAGCTAATACGACTGGTGTTGTTACACTAAAGTACTTTAAGTTAGCACAACATAATTTATGTTAGCGGTTGCACTCCATTGGATACTGCCCATTATTATATGCTACTAAATGTGAACTTAAATCAGTTCTTGCAAGTTAGCATACAAAATATATAGAACTTACACCAAACACTATGATGTGTATGAGAAAGTAAGGCTTAACATTTACATTCTATGGCAGCACTTATTCACCGTTACTTTATAAACTCTGTTTAGAGATTAATTATTTCTGTTCTTGTATGAATCACTTCTCTTTTCTTTGTTTTTTTTTCTTACATGGATCTAAAATCTAGATAGTTGAAGAAATTATACTACTAGACATGAGGAAAAATGTGATCAGATAAGGAAAGATGTCAGACACAAGAGGGAAATAACATCATTGTCATACTAAATGTTGCAGTCTTGGCATTGGATGAATATAAATTTGTTTTAGGCATAGATACTGGGTTAATTTTGCCAATTGCATTTTACATTTTCTTTGGTTCTATTCTTAGCCAGCATCAAAGTGCTTTCCAACTTTCCCAGTTCAGTCATCTGGGAGTTCAGCTACAGACATTTCTTCATTTACACGGAAAGGTGAATTTTTACTGACACTGCATTGGAGCTGGACTGATATCCCCAGAGGTTATTCATCCACAGAACAAGTCAGCACAGGCATTGCTATAGAAAAGCTTCTCATATAAATCTCTTAGTATATCTTAAGTGATTTTTTTCAGGATGAGGAATACTGCAACTTTGAAAAGCCCACATATCCATAAATTGTCAGTTAAATGTCAAGAATGGTGTTGTTTTTTAAAATATATATATGTTTATATCTTGGGTAATTGAACACTGTTTTATTGGCTATTTTTCCTGGGTACTGGTTACAATATTTTCTTCTGTCATTTTTAGATAAACATTTGCAACTGGTTGAATCCTTTGGTCTCTCTCTTTCACAAAGGTCACTAAACAATATTCAGCTTTGTGTTTTAGCCAGCATCTAACTAGATCGTATTAGGAGGTGGAAAAATCCATACTTCATTACCAGTCTAGTGATACTTGTTTAAATTATTTCCCCCTCACTATGGGCACAATCGAAAAAGCGATCTTCTCCTACACATGGCCCATTATAATGAGTGGTAGCTGCATGATTTGACACTTATTCAACTGCTATTAATTTCAATGGCATTTGAACAGGAGAGGTACCTGGTGAATTATGCTCTGTGACTTAAATCTCTGGTTGGTAATTTCATGGTTATCTGAATTTTTTATGCAGGGTGTAAACAGCCAAGATGCACAGCTCAGATAATTTATATGATGTTTCTCGTATGATTTATGTGATGTATATGCACCACAAAATGGCTGGCATCCAAAGAATCATGTCGCTAGTTCTGTGCCCACAAGGTGGATTTGAGCTTGCATTTCTCAGAAATCAGCACCCCAAGCTACCAGGAAAACTGCTTTTGAAATTGAGGGAACTTGTAATATGTCATGGTGAGCCTCCACTCAAATTAAGCCTTATGCTCTGGGATTAAGGCTTAATTTGAGTGGAGGCTCACCAGGTTCGACCCTGGCTTTTGTCATGAACCAACCATCATCTGGCATCTGCCAACACAGCATTGGATTTAAAAGATACTGGGACAGGCAGGTCTTGGGTTCTCATGCATCCTGATATTGCCTACTCCTGTCCTAGAGGAAATACACATGCCGAACCCCCAGATCCATATGGGGGACTGAGGTCTTGCAAAAACTCCAGGTACTTGATCTTCATTAAACTACCATACCTCAGAAGATGGGAATGGAAAGGCTCAAGGCAGGTCGCACAACATATGACCCATCTAGGCTAAGGGCCCCCACCAGATATGTATGGAATTGTCTCTTCCTAGGGACTGTAAAAGGTTGCCAAACAGCTGGAGGGCCGCAATATTTGGTTGTAGACAGCATTTGTCTGGGTCCCAAATTGTACAGGCCTGATGCAAGAGGAAGACCACTACTGTTGCAAGAGCTCAATTGCTTGGCTCCTTGCCTAGCAGCAGACTGTTTTGTAGCTGTGGCTCCACTCTCGATCCTTGCCTGACTGTGACAAGCTCTGTTGTTTCAGCTCCCAGCTACCCTGAGGCTTAGTTTTATGGATCCAGTCTAATGTTTCAGCCCCTGGCTATCTCAAGCCTTCTGAAGCCTTTAGTTTCCACTATTTCTGTCATAAGATCAGGGCATAATTTTTCAATGCCAGGGTTTCAACCTGGAAAATGATGGTTCTGACCTCATGCATTTTCATCACTCCAGCCATCCTCTACATTTCCGGATTATGGACATGGCGTATACACAAGTTGTAGAATTAAAGCAATTATGAGTCCAGGCATCATTCTTTCTTTCTTTCTTTCTTTCTTTCTTTCTTTCTTTCTTTTTCTTAAAGAAGTTAACCACTACTGCTTGTGTAATGTCAGAGGGATTTTCTGGCTACCTCTACTACCCGTTAAAATAAGTTCCAGAGGCAGGAAATATCATTCTTTTTATCTGAAGAGTAAAGTAAATTAAAACAATTTATGAATGAGCCAAGTTTATTACTTTTTTGCTGTGCCAGGTTTGCTAAAATAAAAGCTGGCAGGAAGATCTACTTATCACTGGAATAGCAGTCACTGGAAACAGCAATGAAATGAAACAAGTTATATAAATAGTGAGTTAGTATTGCATTTTTTTCATTTTCTTTCCCAAACCATAATACTGCATTGCTCTTAATTTTAATTGAATTTTAAATGGCTTTAACCCTTGAGTGGTGTACTTATATGCTCTTCATAAAGCAGCATATACTTTGGAGACATGCAGAAACTTTTAAAATAGTGCCAGGATTAGATCATTGTCTTGACTGGGTTTTACATGGCATCTACTTCCTCTGCTACCATCCTGACCTTCATGGTATTCAGTGCAACTTTCACTGATTTGTAGTAGAAGTTTTAAAATATTGTGTTAAATATGAATCCTACTACCTGTGCTAAAAAGTAGTTTAAGAATTTTATTTTTCTAATAAGAATTTGAGGTATGTGCTATCAAAACTAAAGAGATCATCCGTTAATTTCCAGTCTCAAGGCCATTTGTACCTTGTAATAAATAATTGCCCTAGCAATTTAACTGGCATTGATTGATGCACTATCCTTTTGCATATTCTATCTATCTATCTATCTATCTATCTATCTATCTATCTATCATCTATCTATCTATCAGGTTAAGGTACACTAGGAGTTTTTCCTCTGTAAATGAAATGCCCTGGCAATTCATACAAACGACAGTTAAGAAAGCAGTTCCCTTTCCATAGCCCAGTAGAATGATGGAGAGCATGGTTGGGTCAACACATGCTGTCCATGCAGTCCCAGATCTCATTCACTGGAGGAGTATGGGCCTGTAGAATATGTCAGAGTAGATGGACCTAATAGGTACACATGAGGGAACAAGTGAACTGGTTCTGAGAAACAAGACTCAGGGTGGAATAATGGAAATGGAGAAGGATTAAGCAGATTTAGCATGTTAAATTCCCATCTCAGTAGTGTCCCTGCTATGTATCTTGACTTCTTCCAATATAAGTGACTAGCTACCACTCACACCATAATATGAAAGGATAAAATCTCTCCCTTGCCTTCAGACTGGGGGGCTTGCTTCAACTCTCAAGATGTGGATTGTGATGTGCCTCTCTCCTAGTTAGCGATCTTGTGTCTCCTCCAGCACAATATTATGCATGTTCACTCAGAAATAAGTCCCACTGTGTTCAATGAAACTTACTGCCAGGCAAGTGTGTATAGCATGGTTGGTGTTGCTGCATGTGCTTGTTCACACAGACACGCAACTTACGTGCATACACATGTATTGGCAACACATGACTAAGGGCCCTTTAACCTGAGCATTGTGCACAAGCAGTAGATGTATGCCATATTATTTATTTATTGCATTTCTATACCACCCCATAGCCGAAGCTCTCTGGGCGGTTTACATAAGATTAAAACATTTAAAAACAATATACGAAAATGAAAACTGCAACAACATACAAAATAGACATACATTTAAAACCACTATAATAACTTTAAAAGTTATTAAAGAGCTAAGCTATCAGGGTAATATCAGTTAATACCATAGTGCATACCACATGGGCCAGAGAACTTGGAACACTTGGAACTTGTCTGTAACACTGGGGAATTTCTTGCCTTTCGATTTTGCTGGACTACAACTCCCATCAACCCTAACTATTATCCATGCTGGCTGGGGATGATGGAAGTTGAAGTCCATAAGTTCCCAACCGCTTAGTAAAGCCCCCTTCCGAGGGCGTTGGAGTATCTATGGCCTCGGAAAAGGATTCTGTTGAATCCTATGGTTCCTGGGACGCTCTCCCGGGATCATAGCATTGCTCTCCTCATGTACTTACATTCATTTCTTATCCTTTTTATATGCTTTTAATATTTCTGTCTAATATGCCAATGATATGATAAAACACATTCAGATTATTATTAATAACTTCCCAGGTGGTGGTATGTTTAAATTAGGCAGTTATCCCCACACCCCCCAAAAGAGATAGTACTTGAAACTCTAATTCCAGATCCACCCATCCACCAAAACCTTTCCATCTGATCTCCCAGTTCTGCTCCTCCAGGCTCCTCCCACTTTTACTCCAGAATTAGATTTTTCATCCATTTCTACCCACGTATCAGTTTTTTAAAAAAAGAACATAAAAGAAGTCTTCTCGTACTGTATAAGATATATTCAAACCTTTCCCCAAAACAACTGTAAGAAACCATACCAAATTATACTTTAAAGAATCCACAGAAAGGAAGAAGGCAAATGTCTAGGAGGACAATATTACTTCAGAGGCCTATTCAGTTCTATGATTATATGTGTAATCCTTTAAAGACATCAATTTTATGTTGAGGCTCATAACAATGTACTACTTAATTCTAAAAAAAATGCTATGCCACTAAGCATGGTCAAAAGGGATCATAGTTATGTATTTCACAACATGCCATCAAATATTTAAAACCTCCAATTGCCTGTAGTCAAAGAAAAAGTATGTGTTTATATTTTTCAAAATAACCATTAAAATACAAAGCAATACATATTTTATTTCAGCAAACAAAATGTCTTTAACAGGGGAACTGGGAGAAAGAAACCATTATTTTTTACTGGACAACTAATCATTATCCTGTTGCATAGGTAAACATATATTACTCTCTAGGTAGCAGCATTACATAATAAAATCTTCTGGTTTCAGCAAGTTTATTTTCTGCTGAGCGTTATGAAATTTAATACAGAGGTAATGCTTTATTGACGCTTATTTTTGGTGACCTTTTACGTCTTGTACTGGTGACATATTGGTTCTCTCTCTCAATACTATGGGATTCTAATGGCTAGAATGGAATGGGTCAGATAATGAAAGTCTCTGGTACATTAACTTTCAATTTCATGAATGTCTGAATACTGTATGGAAGATAAATAACAGGCATTTTCTTGCTTGTACATGTTAACATTTTATAAGCTGGTTATATTCTCTGCTGTATTACTTAACAACAGGCTGTATGTTATGATAGTAAAATGAGTATGTACATTTTTGACAAGGATAAGATTGCATAATAGCTTGTATCTTTTAGGAGAGGTTGTCATTGGCAGAATATGCTGAGTAAGGTCACTTAAATGTACATTTCATTTTGCTTAATGTAGGTGAACATTTTGATCTTTGCGGAAAAGTTTTGGTTGGCTTGTGAGATTGAATGGCTTTTGCCACTTTCCTTGGTATATTTTGGGCTGGATGCTAAAGAAATAGTAAAAGAAAACAACTAAACAAAAACAGTTAGCTGATCTTGTCCATTAAAGTAAACCACAGGGACAGCAAAATAATATCCATATAAGGATCAATTAAATTTCACAGAATGCTATGTGAACTTTCGAATTATGCAGATCTGGCTTGTTGACAAGAGAGCATATTCCCTGCCATTTTGAGTGAATAAAGTTGTAAGTATTGTAAGAGAAGGGGAATAAATTTTGATGCATTCATTATAGCTTCTTTCAGTAGTAGCATCTTTTTTAAAAACACTCTGGATGCAAAGTGATTAGCGTCAGTACTGGTTTCACCCGTTGAGACTGATGGATCTGAATGAATAGGGTGGTTAACAAGCTGGGAATTTGGCCAACATGCAGTGTCTAAATAGAAATTGGAGTTGGCTTCCTCATTACAGGGAGGTCTTAGCACTCTCTGAAACCAATCCAAGATATCTGTGTGTCTGTGTCCTCTCAAAAAAATAAAAATAAAAATCAGAGATTTTAAAAAAGCAACTTTGAAGGAGTTATATTAAATGAGATTTTCTAGAAGATGGTATGAAACATGATGCCAACAGAAGGGCCATTCACTTCTGGAATGTTTCATCATTTTATGGTGGCAGCAGCTCAGTCAGTTCACTGTGCATCTCTGAGACAAATTATATGTCACCTCTCAATTCACACTTTTCAGCATTATTTATGATGCTGCAGAAGAATTCCAAACTTTCTGAGACAAGATGGAATCTTCTGCTCTCAGCAGCAGCCCATTCCTTTTTTTTAAAAAAGCTTTTACATGTGGGGAAAAAATCAGAAATGTTATATGTCGTCAAGGTATGACATTAGAAGTGTTTGCACATATTTTGTGTTTGATCATTGTAAAACTGACTGTTGTTGCTTAGTACAAGGCCATGGGAAATCTGAAGCAAAGAATATTTGAGAATGAGATATAGTACCTACCTAAGATGTGCCGTTTAAGAAAAGCTGGTATGATCCAATTGGTAGCAAGGTGGAACTATGAGACACCTTAATTCAAGTCACACTTCTGCCAGGGGTGCATTTCAACTGGAGCAGTCATTATCAAAGCCCCAGTAATGGGAGCAGAGTAACCCTACTGCACAGGATTATTGCAGAGAGGATCTCAACACAGTTTACATAACACAAGGTTGCACATTGGCAGTATTAAACAAATCATGATGAAGAGCAATTTTATTAAAAATAAATGACAAAACAGTAACAACAATTTGTTTGTTTTCAGCAGTTTATTTATTTACTCATTTCTACTCTTTCTTATACACCAAGCCCTCCTAAAAATGCTAAAAACAAAACAATTGATAAATAACATAATAAAAACAGAATCTGCTTTAACAAAATGCATAACAAACTATTAAAAAACAATTTAAAAAACTGAACAGGATAAAAGAAAAGTCTTTAGGAGCCTATCTACACTACTGCTTTAAAATGGTTTAAAATGGTTTATAACAGTAGTGACAACTGTTGGGGCCCAGGACACACTCCATATACAGTTTTCAAAACGTTTTCATAGTGTTGTATCCTGCTTGGTGCAGATAGGCTCTAGGATCTGCTTAAAGTCCACAAATAAGAGAGATTTGGCCAAGCAGAATTCTTGGTGGAAGAAAAAACACACATGTGGGGCCAGCCTGAAAAGGTCTTAACACTAGTATCTGTCAATCCAATTGACCTTGGTGGTGGGCCAAAAGCATGGCTTCTGACACACAAGGAAGGACAAGGATTCAGGGGTGAGTGGTAGGCCTCAATCATTGAAGAGGCTTGTTAACAGTCTCAGGCTACACAAAACGAAGGCTGATCAGATGGCATTCTAGTGCTATTCAACTCTGACTCAGAGCTGACACAGGCAATTTCATATGCAAAATGAAATGCAAACTGGTCATAGTTGGCTCCTGGCATTTCCAACCGTTGGTCCTATGAGACTGTTGAAAACTGGGCTCTGCCAGCCAGCCCTGAGGAGATGTAATGTTAGTGGAGAAGTGAGCTTTCTTTTGTGACCATCACTGCCATAGAATAGCCCCTAAAATGGGCTGTAGCCTGTGTTCAATAGTATTCATTTTGTGTGCTTTGCCATTTGCTATCTAGCTGTTGACCCAGCCATTTCCAAGTATACCAAGCTGAGAAGGTTCAACAGTTTGGCTGTGGACATTTGGAGTGATTGTATTGATGACCTGGGTCATCTTCTCATTTCAAGGAGAGCCTATGACCATAAGACATATATCTGAGAATATTTTTGTAACATTTTATTATCATTTAAATAAAGGGAAAACAAACAAAATTATAAATAATACCTTAAAATAAATACTAAAAGGTATTTCAAAAAGGTATTTCATAATCCTAGACATGGAAGCAGAGAAAAAGCATGCTTCTTCTTTGTGGTCTCTGTGCATCACACATATGGGCTTCTGCGCCTGCACAGAGGCTCGATTCAGGAAACTTCCATAGCTATTAGTTAATTTTCGGTGGAAACCCTTCCCCCACTGCCAAGTGTGCATGCGTAGAAGGGTTCCGCCCGATACCTCAGTTCTTCTTCGACCACCATCGTCGGGAATGCCGTCTTCGGACTTCTGTAGAAAATAAAAGAATACAACCTTAAAATTCATCGAATATCTCTTATAGTAAGAACTTACCCTCTGGGTTTTCCTATGGCCTTCTGGGCCCCCTTTAAAAAGTGCTCCCGTTGCGGTAGCAAGTTGCCGCCATCAGACAGGCACAATTTATGCCTTTTTTGCCTTGGCAAAAGCCATAAGGTTGCCGCGTGCTCGAGTTGTCAAGCTTTTTCAAAGCAAACCAGGAAACATCGAGCGGACAAGCTCAGGGCAGAACTTTGGGCAAAGGCATTGGCAGCGACTGACTCCCCTACAATGGGGTCTCCCTCAGTCACCTCCGCTCGCGACTTGGTCATCCTTTCAGCCCCAGGGTCGCCAGCTA
Organism: Anniella stebbinsi; assembly: GCA_029215795.1. Taxonomy (NCBI): domain Eukaryota; kingdom Metazoa; phylum Chordata; class Lepidosauria; order Squamata; family Anniellidae; genus Anniella; species Anniella stebbinsi. Next base: position 197,895,676 of record JARDYH010000003.1, read on the forward strand.
GCTCCCAGCACGGTAGAGCTCAAAGTGATATACCCAACATACAGGGAAAATCTCTTGCGACTGCGGTGGCGAAAACAATTCCCAAAAAGGGTCTAACGCCAAAACCGCTCGAGGAGCAACAAAAGAAAAAGAAGAAAAGGAAGCACGACACCGAAAAACCCCATTGGCCGACAAATGTAACGTTGACGCCGAGGCTCGATGCCAAGCCAGGGACTCTGTCGACATCGATCTACGCTTCGATACCAACACCGAGACTCGATACCGGCTCACAACCTACAGCGCCCTCAGCAAAAGCGAAATCTGTGGCTTCCTCGACACCAAGGATTGATTCCCCGCCGACACGGAGAGCATCTTCCTTGTCAACCTCGAGACTCGATACGGAGCCTCACCGCTCGACCCCGACCTCCGGTGCAGGAGCCGCGTGCATATCGACGCCGAGGCCCAACACCAACACCATACAACGCTCAACACCAAGACGACTTCCGACATCAATCTCGGAGGGCGAGATTCAAGACTCACCATGATCCTACCTGGAACCGGGACAAACTACGACAATGCCTCCAACCCTATCTTCTCCTTACCAGGACAGACCAACACAGGACTACTATAGGGGACATCCTCGACATCGAGATCTCTCGTACCACTCCCGCTCCCCAGCATCAGAGTGGGATAGATGCTCCCAGGCATCCCAATCGTCCCGACAGGATTACGGAACGCCAAGAGCCGTACAGGGAGTTTGATGGGAACCCACCTAGACCCCCCCTCCAGACATTCCCATCGAGATACCGGGACACACCGGCATATGGAGCAAATCCCAGCCGCTGCAGAGCGCCACGCGCCCCATGCGTACCTACCTGCTTTATCTCCTACGTTAACGAGGGCCAGATGTTTTCCATCGCAGCTGTCTCTCCCTTGAGGTGAGACCCAACGGCTTCGCTCCAAGTCAGACTCAGATGGCTACCGCTCTGACTCCTCATCTTCCATCTCGGGGGTCCCGTCTACAGCGTCACCGGACACCTTGGTAGCATCTCAGGAACCAGTTTCACCCTCCGACGATTTCGGGTCTTTTTCGGACCTAATTCAGCGTATGGCACAATCCCTAGGATTGGAAACACACCAACCTGACCAGCGTGTAACTGACACAATTTATGACATCCTCCATGCAGAGTCCACCTCACCAGTAGCCATCCCTTTTGTCCCAACCCTTCTACAGACTGTGCAGCAAGCCTGGAAGATGCCTGCCTCATTGGCACCTACCTCCAAACAATTGGAGAACATGTACAAAATCCTAGACAAGGACACGGAGTTTCTGGTTACTCATCCTCCGCCAAACTCGGTCATAGTAGAAGCCTCACAAGGACGCTCACAGAAAACACATTCTGCTCCTGTAGATAAGGAGGGAAGAAAATTAAATCTGATGGGTCGCCGTATTTACTCCACGGCAGCACTCAGTTTAAAGGTCTCCAACTACCAAACAACTATGCCTTTGCCCGCCTCAGAATGTGCCGACTTCAACTCTGGTTCACCAGAGCCTTCCATCCACAAGCAAATGCCAGACGCACCCTTCTCCAGGTACAGCCGGGCGTCATAAGGTCAATTCGGTGGTGGACTCACCTTTCCAACCTCCTCCAAGGCGTCCCGTTTCTGCCTTCAGCCCAACCAGGATGGTGACCACAGACAAGTCCTTAGTAGGATGGGGAGCTCACTGTGACTCTCTTCATGTGCAAGGTTCCTGGTCACCCAGAGAACAAATGGCTCACATCAACCTTCTCGAACTGTTGGCTGTACAGAAAGCGCTCAGGTCCTTCAAGCGACATCTGCACAACTGTCATGTACAGATAACTTCGGACAACACCATTGTGGTTTACTACATCAACAAACAGGGTGGCACCAAATCCCCAGCATTGTCAAAACTTACCATTCACATTCTGGACTGGTGTCTACGCAGAGGAATCATGCTGACAGCACTCCACATCGCAGGTTGTCACAATCACCTCGCCGATTGACTCAGTCGACAACTCTCCCTAGTTCACGAGTGGCAAATTCACCCCTGGGCACTCCAGTCAATCTACACCCTCTGGGGTCACCCCACGTTCGACCTGTTTGCAACAGCTGACAACGCCATATGCAACCTTTTCTGCAGCAGAGCAGGTTATGGTCCGGGGTCTCAAAGAGATGCATTCTTCAAACACTGGACAGGACATCTTTTCTTCATATTTCCCCCGATCCCGCTGATACCACGTGTTCTAGCCAAAATCAGGATGAACCAAACAAACTGCATCCTGCTGACCCCCTGGTGGCCCAGACAGGGGTGGTTCGCTCCTCTCCTGAACATGTCCAGCGGACACTACCTCCGGTTCCCGACCCAACAGGACCTACTGTACCAAGCACATGGCCAGGTTTCCCACCCAGATCTGGACTCCATCCATCTTACAGCCTGGAGACTAATACCCCCCTACTAAATTCAAGGGTTCAAGACATTCTACAGGCAGCTCTCAGGCCGTCTACCGGAGCCTCATATGCCAGAAAATGGAAGGCTTTTTCTGCTTTTGCTTTGCAAAATGGGTTCTCCCCTACCACCTGTTCAATTCCGCAGATCATGTCATTTTTAATTCAGTTTAATTCAGTTTAATTCAGTTTAATTCAGGGTCTGCAGTTATCATCGGTTAAAGTTTACCTGGCTGCAATTTCAGCCTCACACGACCAAGTTGAAGGGTCAACAGTTTTTTCTCACTGCTTAATTAAGCGCTTCCTCAGAGGACTCCTGAACCTGGCTCCACCTAGGCAACCTCTCCACCCGGCATGGAGCTTGTCAGTCATTCTCCAAGCCTTGACTACAAAGCCATTCGAACCACTTGCTACAACTGACCTCAGACTACTTACCTTGAAGGTGCTCTTCTTAGTAGCAATTACATCGGCGCGCAGAGCAAGCGAATTGGCTGCCTTACGCATTGATGAACCCTACCTCCTCTTCCATCGGGATAAGGTGATTCTCCGGCCCGACCTTCAGTTTCTCCCGAAGGTCGTCTCCGCTTTCCACATCAACCAGGATGTTGTCCTCCCAGCATTCTTCCCGTCCCCAGTGACGGCTCTAGAAAGAACACTCCACACGCTGGATATACGTCGGGTTTTGGTGTTCTATAAAGCTTGTAAAGCTTGTACTGTTTGTTTGCTACGGCACTGCTCAAAAGGGATAACCGGTTTCTTCACAGCGGTTATCGGCTTGCTAGTCCAGTGCATTATTTCGGCATACCAACTGGCAAGACTTGAACTACCGGCCCCAGTCAAGGCACATTCCACCCGAGCAATAGCCACATCTTCAGCCTTCCACCGAGGCGTGTCTATCCCAGAAATCTGCCGTATAGCTACTTGGTCCACACCTCTCACCTTCGCCCAGCACTATCGTCTGGACGTCAGGTCACATGCGGACTGTTCCTTCGGCAGAGCCGTGCTCTCATCTATCTTCACCTAGAACCAACCTCCCGATCTCTGGGTAAGTGAGCTTGCTAATCGCCCATATGTGTGATGCACAGAGACCATGAAGAAGAAGGACAGGTTGCTTACCTGTAACTGTTGTTCTTCGAGTGGTCATCTGTGCAGTCCCACAACACCCCCCCCACACCATTCGCCTCTGGATGGTTTCAGGCCTAGAATTGGATATCTGAATATTGCTTCAGCCTGAACCCCTTCTCTGGGGGTCTCAGAAGAACTGAGGTATCGGGCGGGAACCCTTCTACGCATGCGCACTCGGCAGTGGGGGAAGGGTTCCTGCCGAAAATTAACTAATAGCTATGGAAGTTTCCTGAATCGAGCCTCCGCGCAGACGCAGAAGCCCATATGTGTGACTGCACAGATGACCACTCGAAGAACAACAGTTACAGGTAAGCAACCTGTCCTTTCAACCCATGAGTTTAGAATGTTTTTATTACAGCCAATCAGCTGCCCGAACAGGCAAGCCAGTTTTAAATAGAAAAGCAGGTTATAGACTGCAGTAAACCCCCTCCCACTCCCACCAACTATATGTGCAAGCAGGGAAAAGGGCCTTCTCAGTTATGCCCCCCCTCGACTGAGGATGGTCTCCCCAGTGAGATCTGTCTGCACCAACATTGTCATCTTTTCAGCATCATGTTGAGACTTTCCTCTACTCCCAGGCATTTGACAGCATATGATGGGGCTTTTTAGTTTTTTTTATCAGGTCCTGGTAGTTTTACTGGTAATCGTTTTTAACTTGTTTTCAAACTCTTCTAATTTTTGAATGTTAAAGGGTTTATATTATATTTTATCATGGTGTGGACCATCCAGAGGGCTTTGGCTATTGGGCAGTATAGAAATGCAATAAATGAATGAACTATATGCATGTTTCTCTTCTGCCTGCTCATGTTACTGTCTATGGCCCAAACGACATGTGAAATTAATTGTGTGGTTGGCGCTGTAGTGCAGGACTTTTCTTTCCCAAATCGCCATTGCAGGTAACCCAACTAGATCAGAACCACGGTATGCGTGGTGGGGTGATTTAATATTTCGCCTGCTGCTATGGTCCAGATCCGGATTGGGGCCTTGTACCTGCTATTTGCATGGAAGTGGAGGAGGGAGCTTCTATTGAAGCTAAAAAAAAATCCCCCATGCAGATAGCAGACATGGGGGGTTATCTGTATTGCCCTCTACCCATGCACTGGATATTTCTGCATTTCATTTACTTCATTTATTTATTTATTACATTTCTATACCAGCCATAGTGACATACAAAGATTAATGCACTCAAGGACAAACCATGTGATTAACATTACATATAGTTTGGTCATAGGATTGAAGTCTAAATTTGAGAGAAGAAATTGCATTCAGCAATTAGGCCTACGTACTAGAAGATCACTGCCCACTTGTCTTACCAAACTGAAAAGGGTACCTAATGCCATTATTTGTGACTGATGCATTTCACACAGCCAGGAATTCCAATTCCTGCAAGTCAAATGAGATCCGAAGCACCACCTGCAGTGAATTTGATCTATTTGCATTTAAACTGCTGAGTGTAGCAGGTTGCATTACTCAGCTCTGACCTCCTGTTGGAATTTTATTTGTAAAAATCATAAAACTATATTCAATGTTGTTGTTTTAGTTGTTGTTGTTATTGGAATTTGGAGTCACAAAACATTCTAGTAGATAATCTCTCCTAAATCATTGTAAAGAATAACTTATACATTACATAGATAATATACGGTTTTATTTTATTAGCTTTAATACTATTTCAGATGAAAAGACCTACACATCGTTTAAATGCAGAGGTTATAGCACTATTTAATAAACATAATATAAATGTGGTTCTGTTATACATGTTTTATATATCCCACAGTATATATTAAAAAGCTCTGATTGTAAAAATATTTTGAAAGACTGATTTGTCTTCTATGCCATAAATAGGCATGGCAACTGGTCACCCACTTTTGCCCTTTAATTAAGGTGTGTTTAATTGAGACGATAACAGCATTTTCCTCGTTTTGTTGGAAGTTCTATTTGACTGTATTAATGTGTCAGACTAATTGAGATGGTTAACATAAATGAGGCCATCAACAAATAGCATTAAAATGAGACAGAACAGTTTGGAATATACTGCAAGGAAATTAACGGTGGAAGGATAATCGATGTTTTCAGCATTTATTGATTTATTTTAATAAATACTCATGAGTCCTTCTGCTTGCATCTGTCAAAATAAGCCATTCTTTATGGTCTAAACCACTAAACATATCTAGAGGTAGTTTATTTAACTCTGCAAAATTCAATGAGATAGTGATAACTCCAAGTGTTGCACCACAGCAGGCATCAATTTATTTGCTATGTCCAAAGATTAGGAAAGGAAACAAGTAAATCCAGCCAGGCAGGAGACTGATTTGGCTTGAATTAAGGATGGTGGCACTTCTGAATTGGACTGACTATACTTAAATTAGCCTTCCCTAACCCTGGCCTTCTCTGTAGTGGCACCCACCCTCTGGAAAACCTTTCCTCATGTGGTTCGGGAGGTGGAAAACGTAACATCTTTTAAATGCCTCCTGAAAACATGCCTTTTCACACAGGCTTTCCCTGGATTTTAATTTATCTGGTTTTATATTGCCTTTTAAAAAAACTTTTAATGTATTAAATTTATCTATACTGGTATTTTATGGTTTTAATTGTGCACTGCCCAGAGAGCCTCGACTAATGGGCAGCATAAAAATGTAATCAATCAATCAATAAAATAAAAAATAAATAGTTTGGACTATAGCTCCCATCATCTCCAGCCAGCATGAACAATGGTCAAAGATTATGGAAGACCAAAACATCTGGAAAGTGCCAGGTTGGGGAAGGGTGCGTTAAAGCTTCTTCCTTTCATGTAAGACCAAAGAAGTTCAAAATCTGGTTTTCAAGAAATGTTGGCCAGTGTTGGCAATGTCAGTTTTTAATTTGGCTAATTAAGCTATACTTTGTTTATAAATATCACAATGAGTTTTAGTTTAAGTAGAGTTTTTTTCCCTCTCTAAACCCTTCCGAAGGACATTAGCAGTGTTTTAATAGATAGAACTACTCAGCATTTAATACTAATCACCTATAGAGGAGGTGTTCAGGTAAACCCTCACATGCAACAACACCTTAATGGCCTCTTGTTGCACTCAAAGATCTAGAGCTTGGGGATCTTGAGGCAACAACAGCAAGGAGTAGGTGCTTCCACCTGCCCTCCTCCCTCTCAGTGGCTGTGGTGGGGACCCAATCTATACTGTCACCTAGAGGGAACAAGGAGGTGATTTGGCAGCAGCTGCTGCTTGCCACCATCACCAGTCACTCATAGTCAGATTAACCACAGGGCTAAGGCCCAAAGGAATCGTAATCAATGAACAAGATAACAGTTGCAAAGTATTTTCACATAGAAAATGCTATATAAATTAAGTACAACACTGAAACTGCTTCTCCTCATTGTCCTTTATGACCAAGGCAGATTTTTTAAAAAGCATCATTAACCTGTTTAAGCTCACTTAAATCAGAGGTCCCACAGGTTCATACACAACATTCCTTTATGTAATTTCATTTTTTTCAGCATACTTAATGTGCACCTACCACTTTGATCATTCATATACACACCCACCCACACCCACATACTCCAGCTGGAGTACCATTACAACAACATTAGGGCAGGATCTACACTACTGCTTTTAAAATGGTTTATAACAGTAGTGACAACTGTTGGGGCCCAGTTTTCACTCCATATACAGTTTTCAAACCATTTTCAAAGTGTCATATCCTGCTTGGTGTACATCTGACCTCAGCTTCTGTTCTTTCTCCCACTTACACATCTTGGTAGCAAAGAGGAAAGAAGCTCTTCAAAAGAAAAAGGAAATAATTGGACTATATTCTCTTTCAATGAAAAAGAAAGATTGGGATCTAAGGATACGAACAGCCTTATAAATATTCATTATCCTAAATAATCTCTAATTGCTCTTCAGCAAGATAACGTTAATTCTTAATTCTTAATCAATAATACAATATTCTTGATAACATTCTGCACATTAGTAGTTCATTTGAGTCCTAGCATATGTTGGCCCATTGGATGTTTCATGTTAATTACTTCTAGAATTTCAGAAATAATACTGGGAATTGTATTGGGGAATTCTATATTGTAAGCTCTCTAAGCAGGGAGTTCCAAGATGTGTACAGCAAGTGTGCATGTCAAACAATTGTGGCGATAGTAGTTGTTGTAGTTGCATTAGTAATAAGAAATCTTTCTACACAGAGGGCCAGGGGAATAACTTCAGGTAGAATTATAACAAGAAGTAGAGCATTTCAAGTTTTCATTCCCTTCGCAGACATCTCAGTAATTCTTATAACAACTCCCCTGCGTTGTTATACCGTATTGCCGATGAGGGGATGAGACTTGAGAGAATATTGACTTTCCTAAAGCCAGCCATAGAGTTCATGGCTGAGATGAGATGAGATTTGAACTGGAGATGTCCCAGATCACATTCTCAGCCAGCACACTATAACAATGCTGAGGTAAATGCTGTTCTTATTTCTTTTATAAAATCACCGGAATATAAGAAATGTTGTTGCTGTTGTTGTTGTGTATGTAAAATAATCTGCATGTGAAATGCACAAGGTATTTTAATAGATGGATGATTTCTTTACCAATTAGAGACTCTTAAAAAACAACAAGACATAGTGCCTAAAGCAGTGAGATTTTTTTTAAGGTTAACCAATTAAAAGCCAATAGATTTATTGAAGCAGGCCATCAATTTCCTTGACATACTGGGACTTAGCAATAAGACCGACGATGGAAATTTGAGCAGGAAAGATTTAATTAATTGTGGGCAAAGGATATGGGGATCTGCAGTTTCCTTGGACAGGAGTGTGATGAATCCTGAAGCTTAGCGCAGAGCCTCATTAGCTGTGTGCCAATCACTTTCAATAATCAGAAAAGGAGTTTGATGTGATTGCCTCCAGAGTAGTACAGAAGGTCAGCTTGGGCCAATACCCTCAGCTAACAGAAACGTAGGAAGTTCAGAGAGCTGCATGACAGCTAGCTCCAATAATGCAGACTCCCATGTCCAGATGAGTTGCTTCTTTGGGAGAAGCCTATTGTCGGCTCCTGCCTAAGGCACTTGTCATTTAAACTCCTAGAGCGTTTTGATTTGATTATCAGCTGACATTTCTATGATATCCTACATCTTAGCATTATTTAAGGGAAAGGTAAGATTCAATTAGAAGGTTTAAAGGCAAAGGCAGGGTCTGTGAAGTTATGTGCATCTAGTTCTGAGTCTTTGAATGCATCGTTTCTCTTTAAGCTGTAATGTAATTGCATGTATTTCCAAATGGAAGGGAGCAAAATCCTACTTTGTGGTAAACTAATGGGACTTGTCAGAACTGACTGATATTTTATTATTTACTTTTACTCCTTTGGGGCTAACAATACTGACAGAGAGCCAGAGCAGCCTTAAATTGTGTGTGTGTGTGTGTGTATCTCACCACAGTTACAGTATTTAAGGTTGTTTTAAATTATTTACTATGTTTTTATTTCATTATAGTTTTGTTTTCTGATATTTTTGTAAATTGCCTTGGTTGGCTTCAAAAAAGCAATATAGAAATACAATACATAATACAATATACGCGCACACACACACACACACTCACACACATATGAAAATCTTCACATTTACACGGCTTGGGACCACAATACCTGTCAGAACGCCTTTCCCGACATGAACCTACCCGAACACTACGTTCAACATCTAAGGCCCTCCTCCAGGTGCCTACTCCAAGGGAAGCTCGAAGGTCGGCAACAAGGGAGAGGGCCTTCTCTGTGGTGGCCCCCCAATTGTGGAACGATCTCCCTGATGAGGCCTGCCTGGTGCCAACATTGTTATCTTTTCGGCGCCAGGTCAAGACTTTCCTCTTCTCTCAGGCATCTGGCAATATCTGAGGAGCCTGGGTTTGTTTTTGTTTTTGTAGCTTTTTGGGTTGTTGTAGTGGTTTAAAATTTATGTGTGTATTGTGTGTATATTGTATGTTTTTGCTGTTTTAATTTTTGTATATTGTTTTTAATTGTTTTAATCCTATGTAAACTGCCCAGAGAGCTTCGGCTATGGGGCAGTATACAAATGTAATAAATAAATAAATTGATCCAGACACCCAAATAAGCATGGGGCTCCCATAAGTAGTTGTAGGAGAGATCTGAGCTGTGTGCCCGGGGCTCTTTCCTGTTTTTCAGCTGGCAATGGAAAGCCCCCGATTGGTTTCTTTTGTAGCAGTTCTTCACTTTTAAACTAAATGTGCTTCTGCTCTTTTATGCTTATATAGGACGAATTGAACATCTAATTTAATAATTGCAAAGGATGTACATTTTAATGTTTTAATACAATACATCAGATTTTCAAGTGACAATCCCTAAGATCATGAGAATTCATAAGACACCGGCATTCTGGCTTGCATGGAGAGCCTCCATGGATAGACAGTCACCCTCCATGTGTAGAGATGGTGATGTATGTGACAGTGGACAGGGGTAGGGCTGGAATGCTCCCTCTCCTCATGCATTGCTCTATTCAGGTACAGAACGTCTGAATAGGGCTACTGTTTCTGGCTTGTCAGGTAATGGTCCCCATTATGTGATAATAAAAGTTAGACACCAATCCCAAACTGGACCTATTTAAAGAACTTATTTCCCACTGTAGATCCCACTGTAGAGTTGCAAAAGTTCACTACAGTATGGAGAATAGTTATCTGCATCCATTCATGGTTACATTCATCGGTAGTGGTGATACAATCCCCTTGACTGATTTAGCCTTAATCGGTAAAGCACTTAGTTAATTTCCTGATTAATATCATGTATCTTTGGAATATGTAGCTCTGGATTTTGTTTCTCTCCATTTCTATTGGTCCACATTTTGTTAGTGCTATATTATTTTTCTTTATTTGGTGAGTACATTTTGTAGTATGTCAAAACCAATTGTGTGGTGGATGAGGGGCACCATTAGAATGTAACAGAAAACGTCATTGCCTTATATGAAGAGGCATTAAATGCAAAAGCCAAAGCAACATTGATTTTTTTTTTTACATTTTCAAACTCAGACTATTTATCCCTCTATACCTACTAAAGGTATCCTTGAGGATTTCCTTATATTTTTGAACTGAGCATGTAGTTGTCTTATTAATCAGAATAAAAGTCTGGGTAAACCTTACTTCACTTGAAGGACGTGACCTTAAATTTCAAAATGGTCTATTTGCAAATACCTAATAATTCATAGTTACACTTTTAGGTTCATTTTCCTGGGTATACTGAACATATATTTATTGATTTTTCCTTTTTAAAAATCGAAAATACTTATATTAGTGGAGGCAAAGTAATTGAGGGGGTAGTGGTTATGGTGGCTGAATAGCCCAGGGATTTAAAAGTTGAGTATTTGAATCAGACCCAATCTTTACATGTAATTTTGATGTGGTATTGACATTGAAAATTAGCCTTCACTGTGGTATTGTAAGTTCTGTAATTTTCACATGACGGTAAATGATTTTGTTCAACTACCTCTGAAAATGGGATTTATTTATTTATTATGTCTAATAGTTGACGTTCAGAAGACAAGGTGTGCCTCATAATAGCACTGAGGACTCCAGCATAGAAAAAAGACATACTATACATGGACGGAAAACAGGAACATGGGAGTTCTGCCTTCTTATGCTCAAACCAGCCACAGATTGGCAGCTTTCTGAGAACAGGAAAGCTGTACATGGAAAAGAATAATTTTCCTCCTTCACACAGTTTAACATTTCTGGATTGAAAGTGTGGGGACTTCCAGCGGTAGCAGGAATATATCTATGTTGGCTGAATGCTAGCAGTATCTTGTTGAATTGCAGAGCTCTAATAAATTTGTCCAATATAAACAACGACTTTATCTAAATTATTACACATAGATAACCAGTTAAGTACCATTTTCTTTAAAATGACCCATGGCAAATATTTGCCTTTATTCACCCTTGGGACCAACAGAAAAGAATAGCAAAGGCATTTGCGTATCATAGTGAAGCCATTGGCAATAGTTAACATATTTCAGGTTTAATCCTTGGAATGGAAGGAGTTAAACCCCACGTGAAATAAATTTGCTAAATCTTTCCTTGATTAAGCAACATGGTAATCATAGAAATAAAATGTGTCGACTAACTTTTGTACAGAGTGCTAATAAATGTCTGGTTGGTGATGTATATTTGACACTAATAGATTTTTACTTAAATTGTATGCTGATATGAATATTTAGAGAACAATATTCTATTGAAAGCAATTGGGTATACTCATATAAATTACTTTCTGGTTTCTATAAATTTTGTCTGAGGTCATTATATGGATAATTTGTTACTTAGTAAAATAGTTTGTCAGGTTATGGGACATTAATCCCCCAATCGGTTTTTAATTAGTACAGATGAACTAAATAATTCATAGCACGACTTGGCCTGAAAACATTTATAATACTCAATTATACAATTTTACATGCAATGACAAATTGTTTTTGTGTAGTGTGGAACAGTGGGACTTAATTAATTACCTTCAAGGTTCTGGACATCTGCTGTGAACTGTTCAAATGCAATAGATCGGAAAATTCAGAATGGCTAAAAATAGAGTTTCAACCTTCAGGACTGAGAAAGGCAAGAGCAGTTCTAAGAAGGAAATGTATTCCGTTGCAGGGGGAGAAACACAAAACAGCTAAGAATAATATAATGTGCCCTGTTTTACTCATTTATTGCAAAAAATCAGAGGGTGGAAAGGTCTAGCAGCACTTAATGTAATTAGGAAAATTATTGGTTTGAATGTTTTCAACCAGCTGATACACATTTGGAGATCTGTTTAGTGTGCTTTCTTCATTGGGTCGGTGAGATGAACACAAATGATTACTGAGAGAGAGAGAGAGAGAGAGAGAGAGAGAGAGAGAGAGAATGCCATATCCAGAATCAAAGGGCAGATTTAAAGAGTAAACGGGATTGTGACAGATAGAAAGAAAGGGAGGTAAATTCAACGTTGTGGACTACGAAAGCCAGCAGAATAAAGCTGTCATTATGAAAAACCACCGAGCTAATGAGAGAGAAAATGTACCATTCTCAGGAATATGAGAAACAATAAAGTTCATGCAGTGGCAGCTAGAGACTACTAAAGTGTGGTGCTTCCTTTAGTCTCCATTCTGCTACCCCCTCCCCCTCCACAAACACATGTACCTTCTCCTGGCCCGTCTCAAGCAGATCCTTCCTGCCACAGGTTAGTGCTGCCTCTTATCAGCCAAGATAGCTAAATGGAACCTCCATATTCAGAGACTGTATGCCCCTGAAGAATAGATGGGAGGGAAGCAGGGGAACACTATTGTCCTCATGCAAATGCTAGAGGCATTTGGTTAACCCTGTTGGAAAAAAGGTACTTGACTAGATAGAGATAAGTAACTCTCCCAAAACCAGTGCCAGTGTAATCTCTCCTGTCGTCTGAGGCAAGAGAGCACAGGCATGGCTTCTACTTCTACCACCACCACCACTGCCACCATTGCATCCATTTCCCCCCTCGTCTCCACCTACCAGCCATGTCCATCTCCCCTCTCTCCTCCCTCTCCCTCCTCCCCGCACCATTCCCATCTCCCCCTTCTCTGATATGTACTCACTATGTCTCCCTCCCTCCTGCCCCAGACAGCCCAGCCCACTCACCCCTTTAGTCCACAGCTCCCACTCTATTGCTAGTCTTTGAAGAGCAGTATCAGCTGGAAAAGCAGCCATCTCTTCAGAGACATGGCCAGGCCCAAATGCCTGGCTCAAGGGGTCTTTCCTGACAGGCATTGTGGGTGGATTTGTCTCTGGAGATCGCCTGTGGTACAGGCCATCTCCAGGGACACTCCTCACACAGTTCCTGGTTCTGAGGAAGGACTCTTTAAACCAGGCATTTGGGTTTGGCCAGATCTCTGAAGAGCTGGGCTGGCTACTTTTCTCATTGAAGTGGGTTTTCAGAGAGATCGTCTGTCTCCTGCTTGTTCTAAGAGGATCTGCAGAGTGGACGGTAGTGAGAGCAGTAGCAAAGGAGGGTGGTGGGAGATGCTGTGGCAATGAGGAGGAGGAAGGCAGGTCCTTCTGGCAGTGATGGTGGGGATCACATAATTCACCGCTCCTCCCACTCTGCCACTTCATCCTGCTTCCTGAGAGAGTCGGCCCTGAAGTGAACACTAGGTGAGCTTAAATTGCTCCTTTGCCGTTACATTTGCTGCCTCAACACAACATCCATTTCACAGAAGACAAACTAGTGAGGCTCAGAGACGAGTGACTTGCCCAAGGCCTGAGTACAAGGCAGAGTTCCAAACATCAGCCCCAAAAACATGCTTTTTTGAAAACAGAAGTTGACCTCTGTGTGTGTGTGTGTGTGTCCATGAAGGAAAAGCTGATATGCAGGACTGTCATCTAGATTGCACTACCAATCCAGATTGGGTCCCATTCTAGTTTCCCATTGAAAAGTTCTGCAGCTTCAGGGGCAAATAGCAGAGGATTTTTGGTAAGAAACTTGGGGCTCTGATCCAGAACAAAAGTGCAATACAAACCAGGGCTGCTTTTCAGTCAAAATGTGTATTTTAAGACAGTGTCTCAGAATGATGTGTGTACTGAATGATGAGGTGCTGGTTGGTGTTACTACAGTTATAATCTAAACACCTTGTCAGGAACTTGGTGTGACTTATTTCCAAGTCACCATGCTTAGGATTGATCTGATGAGAAAATTTGGACAGTGGTGCACCTTGGAAAATTTAGCTCCTGGATATCCCATGTTAATCCTACTTAGAGTAGACTGATTGAAATCAATGAGACTTAAGTTAGTCATGACTAGCTTGAGTCCTATTCATTTCAATGGTCTTCTCTAAGTAAAACTATCATGGAATACAACCCCCTGAATGCAATAGTCTTATGGGAGGTGGCTTTAGATGAACATGTGTAGCCTTGACCCCCACTCCCCCCCATAGCTGCCATCTATGTTTTACAATTAATTTTACACTCCTGATATGTTAGAGCAAAAGGAAAAGCCAAAATATTTTCCAACACTGTTTTAAAAAAAGATTCCTGCCCTTGTTTTTGTCTTGTTTTTGTTCCCATCAAGCCTATCTAATAGCTAGTTTCACAGAGAATAATGATAGTTTATACATCTATATCATATTTCATATATATATATTCATATATATTTACCCAAACACAAGAATGACACTCAAAAGGCAGATATGCAATGGAAAGAGATAAATGAGAGTGGGGGGAACAAATTGGATGTACAATATCTATTCTAAAAATTATTATGGGAGTCTTATGACAGAATTTGCAGGTATAATTGTATTTAACAAACATCATCATCCGGGATATTAGCAATAGTATATTACTCAATCTATTTTCATAAAAAGTAGGAATTGAGCCATGTGTCCTACTCTCCTATCATTCTAGTGCAGGCTTTCTGAACCTAGTACCCTCCAGATGTTTTGGCCTATAGTGTAGGTAATGGCCAGGGATGATGGGAGTTATAGGCCAAAACATGGAGGGACCCAGTTTAGGAAAAGATGCTGTTGTGGGGGGCAAAAATCAACACATCTTTCTGATACCTGTCCACCCCTGGCATACAGTCATCTATCATAATTAAGGGAATTTTGATAGTGCTTTTATAAAGTAACTTATAGGTTCACATTAGGAATAGACTAGGGGTGTGCAGCGGATTGGATCCAATTCACGATCTGGACCCGATCTGGGCAAATCGGATACAATTATCCAATTCCGATCCCCCTCAGCTGGATCATCCAATCTAATCCAATCCGATCCGAAAGGACCTGATCCAGATCGGAAAAGATTGGAGGATCGGACCTCCTCCCCCCTCGCGCTCCTTACCTGCTGCCTCCTCACTGCCGTCCACTGCCACCCGCTGCTTCCGTACTACTGAGACACAGGCCTTGCAGCCTGTACCACAATAGAGCGACAGTGCGCCGGGTGAGGTCATCACTCGGTGCGCCCTCGCTCTACTGTGGAACAGGCCTCAAGTAGTACTGAAGCAGCGTGCGGCAGTGGACGGCAACGAGGAGGCAGCAGGTAAGGAGCATGAGTTGGGGGGATGGGGAGGGAGGTAGAGGTCCCCCGTTACCTGCCGGCGTCCTGCACTGCCGTCCGCTGCTTCCGTACTACTGATAAACAGGCCACAAGGCCTGCTTATCAGTAGTACGGAAGCAGCGGACGGCAGCGCAGGATGCCGGCAGGTAAGGAGCGTGAGTGGGGGGAGGGGGAGGGAGATCCCCACTTGCCTGCCGGGGCCATCCGCTGCTGTCCACTGGTCCCTTCTACTGAGAATCAGGCTTTGCGGACTGCCTCTCAGTAGTGCACTGGGTGACATCATCACCCGGCACGCTACTGAGAGGCAGGCTGCGAAGCCTGTTTCTCAGTAGAAGGGACCAGCAGGTGGCAGCGAGTGGCCCCAGCAGGTAAGGAACATGAGTGGGGGAGAGGGAGGGACGGGACCCCACTTATTTGCCGGGGTGCCTGCTTCCGTCCGCTGCCGTCCGCTGTTCCAATATACTGAAAAACAGGCTTTGCGGCCTAGTTCTCAGTAGAGCGCCTGTTTCTCAGTAGCCTGTTTCTCAGCTTTCTTTCCCCCAATGTAAGCCCATGGCGAAAACACCTAAAATGGCATCCGATCCGAAAATCGGACATCCGATTTTCGGATCGGAATTGGCTCCGAACCAAACCAGGAAGCCTCCGATTTGATCCGATCTGAGGCACCGGTTCCGGTTCCGATTCTGTTTCCAATCCAATTTTTGGGTCCATGCACACCCCTAGAATAGACCTTACATCACAGTCCACTGTCATCATCCATACCAGCACTAGGTTTATAAAGGAATTTATAGGTTCAGATTAGGAATAGATCCTATATCACAGTCCAGTATCTCTACTTCTTTTAGCACCATGTATCTCTAATTGTTTTAGCCTTTTTAAAAATCCATTTTCTTTGTTTGCATATATTCCTTTTATTCACCCAATATTGAGATTCAGCTTAGAAATAAAAAATAGGTGAGTGCCTAAAATGGATATTTTAAAACCAGCCAGCAAAGAAATATTTAAAATGGCTTATTATAACAATGAAACTTTACTGTGTTGAATCTACCTTTATGATGTTAAGGCTTTGGGAATTCGTTGAACAATTGAAATCTTTGAAACGAAGTTGGCTCTAAAGTGCCTGAGGTGAATAGACTCAAACTCCATTGAATGACCCCTAATGGGTTGAATTTGTCTCCTGATGATAATTACACTAGCTAACCTGTCCTATGTGGACACCATTTTCCAGGGTAATTTTTCCCATTGGGAAAACACTTACTGTTCTACTATTTTATTTTGAGTATGATAAATTAGAAGCTGTCATCCAAACGGTACTCTGTTTTTCTGGTTATATATCTTTGTTATTCTCCAGTGGTCACTGAATTGGTGGGGGTTGGAGGAATGACTGATTTCCGTCATGGTTTAATAACATTTTTCTGTTACTTTATTTTCCAAATCACTGATCAGATAAAATACAGCAATACAAAGTATATGGTACAAAACAGTATTTAAATTTAAAGTAAAATAAGATAATATATTGGATGATCTTTTGTGATTTGATCCCTCTCATTAAAATCTAATTGGTAGCAATTTACAATTTTGCTGCAGCAAACGTAAGTTTGATTCGGTGTGATAATATGTTACTTGTGACAAACGCTGGATTTGGTAGCTATGTGACTATGCAAGAAAACACAAACCATGTTCCTTAATAGTTTTTTCAGCAGAAGTAGTTCTTATGATGAGAAGCTTTTGGATCGGCAAATTTTGGATTTTTCATAGTAGCACAGTCATTTCGTCATTCTTGCCCTCATTAGATTTACGTGGCACCACTAATCGACTATCCTGGCTTTATGTGGAGGAGTACTCTCCTTGAGAGCCACTGTCTTGAAAGGTACAAAAAGGGTGTCTATCAACAGAACTGCAAAATTGTGGCTGCACCTGGAGGATCTAAGTCAATCTTGAATAGTGGATGTGACTACTGGTCCTTCACTCTACCCTACATCTAGATCAAATCAGGGGGAAATTTCATAACTTTTACCCCTGCCTCTGGCAGCTGCTGAATCCATGCTCCTGTTGATTCTATCTGTTGACACTGATCTTTGCAACTGTCCGCTGTTGCTGCCGTTCTTTCTGGATGTAGAAAAATGAACATCCATTTCTCCTAAATACCCTGCTGTGCAGACCAGAGCTATCTACCCTCCAGACTAAATGACATATTATTAAACAGGAATAAGACATCTGTGAACTTGTAACCAAATCCAACTGCTTAGAATAGAGGGATTTTTTTCTTTAAGTATTTGCTTGACTATCAGAAGCAAAGGACGGAAACGATTCAGTACCAGTACCATAAGCATGCAATATAAGTCTGGTCAAGTTTACCTAACACTTTTGGGATAAGGTCTGAATTTGCTCTTGAAAGCATTTTTCTTTTGGAGGGAGGAAGGCAGGAGTCACTCATATACTGTAAGTCAACTTGAGCCAATATAAAGCAAATGGAACACAGATATATGTCTTAATATAAGTCAGTTCTACTTCTGCCCTTAAAAGTGAAGCAGGTATACACTGGGGGATAGTTAGGAGGGATCTCATAAACCACCTCAAAAATAGTGGCATTAGTATATCTTCATATCTCTGCCCTATATATCATTTGTGGAATTGCCTTCTTCTGGAATACCTCGACTGCAGGGGCAATCAAACTTCCCCCTTATTATCTAAAAAATTGAAATATGGCTAGCTTTGGCTATTGAGAAGTATAGAAATGAAATTAATTAATCAATAATAATAATTGAGGAGACTGATAAGATTCCAGCTTAATCACATCTAGGAGCCTATCTACAAATGCAGGATAAAACACTTTGAAAACATTTTGAAAACTGTATATGGAGTGAGTCCTGGGCCCCAACAGTTCTCAAAACTGTTATAAACCATTTTAAACCATTTTAAAGCAGTAGTGTAGATAGACTGACAGTTTTGAGAACTGTTGGGGCTCAGGACACATTCCATATACAGTTTTCAAAACTTTTTCAAAGTGTTTTATCCTGCGATTGTAGATAGGCTCTAGGTGTTGTCTCCATGAAAGTTGGATATGGAAGCTAAGGCCCAGATATCTAAAGTTCTGCAGTTGTTCAATAGATTAATTGTCCAGCTTCATATGTGAGGTTTTTTTCTTCTTCCCAAAGAATTTTAGTCTTAGCATAGCTAATAGACAAATGCTCTCTTGTGCAGAACTTACTCAGCTTTCTCAAGAGCCTTCACTTTCCAACTACTGTAGTGGAGATCATTGCAATATCATCCACATATAGAACAACTTCTGGTATTAACTAGTCTATAAGCTTCT
Organism: Anniella stebbinsi; assembly: GCA_029215795.1. Lineage (NCBI taxonomy): Eukaryota > Metazoa > Chordata > Lepidosauria > Squamata > Anniellidae > Anniella > Anniella stebbinsi. The sequence continues at coordinate 197,914,586 of JARDYH010000003.1, forward strand.
TGTTTGCTTTAGAAAATGGCAAAGAAGTCATATTCCACATGAAAAGAAGCTTCACTTAATATGCATTACAGATGACTTCATTTACAATAAAGGTTGCCTTATCCTCACCCAGAGATGGAGCACATTGGTGTATTTTGGGACAAGGGGTTCCAAAGCCTAGGCATGGCAATGGAGAATGCCATATTATTTGTTCCCATCAACCAAGCTTTAGATGGCAGTGGCTTAGAGAAGAGTCTATACCCAGATAATCTAAGAGAATGGGCAGGTTCATGTCATAGCTGTGGTCGTCTAGGTTTGCTGATCCTAGGCCATTACGAGCTTTAAATGTGCTAATCAGCACTTTGAACTGAACTCTAAAATGAAGTGGAATTAAATAAAGCTGGTACAAATTTGGGTTTACAGAGAATCGTGTGCTCCAAAAACCATCTTGCATTGTCTCACATCAGATGGACAAAGAAGACAAGGTTTCTGGTGAAGAAATGGGACAAGAGCTACAACATCTATTCCAGTTCAGATGTAATGCTAAATCATGGCTTAACATTATGAGAACAAGCTACAATAAGTCACTATGATGATATTGAAAGCTATCTGTTTTGGTTTTGAATAAACTACAGTTTCCCATTACACCCAAACTTGGTAAACAGTGGTTTATTCTAACTGCAGTTGGTTAATAAACAAGGATCTGAAACTATTCATCATATCTTTGTTTATTAAGTAACCACTGTAAGGGTATATCACAGTATACTCAGTTCATATATAACTGGAAACTACATTTTATTCACAACTGGAAGCAGAAGTTTTCAATCCCCTTCCCTCAGAAGTGAAAGAAAAGAAAAGGGAGGAGAGAGCGTCCAAGGTTCACCACAATGTGTCCTTGTGAACTGGGTATTTAAAAGTATCAGTATTATTTCCAGTCCAGAATCTTGCATGCCCATTTACAATAGGATGAAAATTGTTAGTCTGTTAGTCATTCATAGTTTTGCTTTACTAAAGAATGATAGCTATACATATTACATTGTAGAAGAACTCTCAAATATTTTCACCCCAGTAATATTTTTATACTTTATAGCTATTGCCTGAGTTGTTTTCTGTAGATCTCACTACAGATATGTTTCTCCTCAAAGCACGGATTTGAAATGTCCGCAGGGTAGAGGGAGAAATTGTTTGTTTGCTACATTAGATAATTTTTATAATCAGAATCCTGTGTTCAATCTAAAATTACTTTCTCAGGTTACTTTTGTAGCACCTTAAACTACAGCTTTTATTACGTAATTAAAACTATGTTTTTCTACAGGGAACAGTCTTCACTTTGCGCTATATATCTCTTCTTACAGACTGTCTACTTGATCTAGAATTTTTATTTCATGTTTTTTTCTGACACAGAGCTCTTAGACTTTTATTCTGCACAGTTTGCTTTTAGGTTGATAGAAAACAAAACATTTTTCATGAAAACAAAATTACCATAGAACTACTTATTTATTTACTTATTGCATTTCTATATCACCCAATAGCCAAAGCTCTCTGGACAGGTCACAAAAGTTAAAACTATGAAACATGAATCAAGGTATAAAACAAACAACAGTATAAAACAAACAGTATAAAAACACAATATAAAAATACAATACAAAAACACAACCAGGGTAAAACCAAGCAGCAATGCAGAGGTTTATACAAATTTAAAATACAGATTTAAAACTACCAAGTTAGAAGATTAAGATAATAAACTGTTCAAATACTGTGAGAACAAGAAGATCTTCACCTGGCATTGAATGTAGGCACCAGGCAAACCTCTCTAGGAAGCTCATTCCACAGCTGGGGTGCCACAGCAGAGAAAGCCCTCCTCCTGATAGCCCTGCCTCACTTCCTTTGGCTGGGGCTCATGGAAAAGGATCTTAGGTTCTGGGCAGGAGGCGTTCCTTCAGATAACCTTGCCCTAAGCCGTTTACGGCTTTGAATGTTAATACCAACACTTTGAATCAGGCTGTTTTGTACCAGTTGAAGTTTCTAGACCATTTTCAAAGGCAGCCCCACGTATAAAGCATTGCAGTAATCCAAACGAGAGTTTATCAGAGCACGGATAACTGTAGCTAGGCTATCTCTGTCCAGATAAGGGCACCGTTGGTATATCAGCCTATGCTGATAAAACGTCTCCTTGCCATTGAGTCCACCTGTGCCTCGAGTAACAGTACTGGATCGAGGAGCACCCCCAAACTATGAACCCGATCCTTTAGGGGGAATGCAACCCCCTCCAGAACAGGGTGAACATCACCTTGCCGGACAGATGAACCACCCACAAACAGTACCTCCATCTTGTCTGGATTGAGTCTTGGTTTGTTGGCCCTCATCCAGTCCATTACCGTGCTCAGGCACTGATTCAGAACAGCCACTGCCTCACCTGGGTTTGAGGAAAAGGAGAGGTAGAGCTGGGTGTCATCTGCATATTGATGACACCTCAGCCGACATCTCTGGAAAAACTCTCCCAGTGCTTTCATGTAAATGTTGAACAGCATAGGGGATAAAATAGAGCCCCGTGGAACCCCATGGCCTAGATGCCATGGCACAGAGCAATAATCCCCCAGCAGCACCTTCTGAAATCGGCCATCCAAGTAGGAGTGCAACCACTGCAACACAGTACCTCCAACTCTCAGCCCAGACAACCTATCTAGAAGGATACCATGGTCAATGGTATCGAAAGTCACTGAGAGGTACCTGAGAGGCCTGAAGCCCGACTGAAATGGATCTAGATAATCTGTTTCATTCAAGAGTGCCTGGAGTTGTACTGCAACCACCTGCTCAAGCCCAGGAAGGGGATGTTAGCCACCGGCCTATAAACACCCTCCGGGTCCAGATAGGCTTTTTCAGGAGTGGTTTGATTACCGTCTCTTTTAAACAGGCTTGCACCACTCCCTCTCTCAAGGAGGAATTTACAACCTCCTGGACCCAGCCGGTGATCCCCTCCTTATTTGATGTAATGAGCCATGAAGGGCAAGGGTTGAGCACTCAGGTGGTCAACCAGACTTGGCCAAGCATCTTGTCCACATCCTTGGGTCTCAATAACTGAAACTCATCCAATAAAACTGGGCCAGACTGTGCTCTGTACCCTTCTACTAGTGGAACTTCATTAAGTGTGGTATCCAATTCATGCCGAATCAGAACAACTTTACCTTCAAAGTGCCGTGCAAACTTGTCACAGTGTGCTACTGAGGGTTTCCACCGTCTCTCACCCTGGCCCAGAGTGTATCAGGCCACAAACCACCCAGAAAAGCTCCGCTGGATGACACCGAGAAGACACAATACTGCTGGAAAAGAACTGTCTTTTTGCCACCCTCACCACCACAGAGTAGGCTCGATAGTGAACTCTAGCCCATGTTCAATCAAACTCAGTATGAGTTTTCCTCCACCTGCATTCTAGCCATCTCCCCTCTTCATTGCCCTCAGCTCAGGTGTATACCTAGGAGTTGGCCGGGCTCTGCTTGGACACGATTGTGTCAACCACCTGAGTTATCTCTGCATTCCACAGAGTAAACTGGGCTTCAACAGGAGCACCAGCCTGTGGGCAAGAAGTTGTGCTAATTAAAATTTATCCCTAAAAACTAGGACTGTGTTCAATAGATATCAGATGTTCTATATCTAATGTATAGGAAGCATAATCCATTCACAGCAGATGTTTTCAATAAGAGATCAGTCTCTCTTCCTTTTTTGTTCCTTTCTTTTCAATCTCTTGTTGGAATACGTTGTGCATAATCAGGATTTAGTCCATGCCTGATTCAGATGCTCTGTGAGCTATTGAGTCACGTGCCCCATGTTGAACTGGTAGCTAACATCCATAGTTAGTGATGTTGTGTAGTAGAGTATAGGCCAGGAGCCATTTCTGTGTTGATTTCTTTCAAATATTAATCTCACAACTGAAGAATTTTAACAATAAAATGGGTATGCTGATGCAGAAATATATTAAATATAATGTTTAGCTCTTTGTACTCTGTGAAAAGGCACCATCAAAGTTAAAACTCAGTTTTTTGCAACTACCAACCAATAATGGTAGAATGTTGGCTTTTGCTTGTGTTAACTATTGCTTATATGGCTAAACAGACAACCTATATAAATATAGGCAGCATCTAGGGATGTCTGTTGCTGGGAAATCCATTTCTTTTTTGGTCCAAGTTCTACAGTGTGTATAACTTGCTTTGCATCTGCAAACCAAACTGTGAGCTGTTCCTCAAACTCCAGGAACTGTTTTGCATATTTTAAGGTTCTGAAATTTGTGCACATTTTTGAGTAATATGTACAAATTATGTCTGAATCTGCACAAATTATGCAAATTTGACCATAATTCATGAAAATTTCATCGCAATTGATGCAAATTTGCCTGTAATTTGTACAAATTGTTCAGCAATTTCTGCAAATTGCAGAATTCCCTTTCCTACTGTTATAAACCGTTTTAAAGCAGTACTGTAGATAGGCTCTGAGTCAGGTGCAATAGCAAGAACTGAAACAAAGTCTGGGTGCAGGGGGGAGGAAAACCCATTGAACTCCCAAACAGATTTCTCCAACATTCCTAGCAGCATCCAATGCTACCCACAGACTTCTGTGACCCGCCGCCAGTGTAATGGGAAGCTAATGGATCATAAAGCAACTGGAGACAAGCTAAAATGCTCATTTACAGAATGGGCAGGTCAGTGACATTCACAGAATGGAGCTCCATTGACCTGTCCCATTCTGAAAATGAACATTTCTGCTCATTTTCAGAGTTGCTTTAGGCAGCACTAACTAGCAGTTGTCACTGCTGGTGCAACAGAAAGAATGGAGGCACATCAGCATTATCAGATACTGCCCATAATAAATGGAAATGAATGGAATGCTCACCTGCCTGATAAGGCCATCTATGAAATTATGCTTTTTCTTAATAATTAGAAAGGTAGGGTGACCAGATTTTGGAAAGCAAAATCCAGGTCCAAAATGGCCACCCCACCAAAGCAGCCACCCCGAACATAAAATAAAAAAATTAAAAAGGCCGCCTGCCATGCGGCCAACAAGCAGACACCCCCGCCACCCCCCACCGGAAACAACCCCCCCCAAGCCACCCCCCCAAAAAAACCCAGCCTGGATCTACCGGGTCCTCCGCTGCTACCGCCGATCTCCTCCACTGCCGTGACCCCCTGCAGCCCCCTCACCCTTCTTGCCCTGCTCCTAGGCTCCCTGGAAGTGCAAAGGAGGAGGAAGAGCCTGCTTTAAAATGCCCGCGCTGCTCCCCGGCCTCGGCAGGAAACAAGTGCTCAGCATTAGGGAGCGTCAACAAATTCCTTGTCTGGTGGCTAACTGCTTTAGCCACCAGACAAGGAATTTGTTGACGCTCCCTAACACTGAGCACTTCTTTCTTGCCGAGGCGGGGAGCAGCGGGCAGGAAAGAAGTGCTCAGCGTTAGGGAGCGTCAACAAATTCCTTGTCTGGTGGCTAAAGCAGTTAGCCACCATACAAGGAATTTGTTGACGCTCCCTAACGCTGAGCACTTGTTTCTTGCGGAGGCCGGGAGCAGCGTGGGCATTTTAGGGCGGGAGGAGAGCTGATCCTTTCCCTGGTTTGCCCCCGCCGTCCCCCTGTCGGCCCGGATTGCCCCAGTTTTTCCGGTTAGGACCGGGAAATCCAGGGCGATCTGGTCACCCTATGGGCAATTTGGGTGTTTTCTAGTGGCTGGAATGTCCTTGTTGCAATTGTCAGATTTTGGACTTCTGCTTTTGTTTATTATCTTAGAAAATCAAGATAATAAATGCTTCACTCTTTTAAATTTTGCAGGGCTGTGTGGTGCAATTTGTGCAAATGCGCATCTAAGGATTGTATTTTTACCCTAGTATAGTTGTAAAACTGTTTTAAGGCATGGGAACAATCCAGTTAAAGAGAAGCTCTCTAAAATCCTTCTAATTTCAACGGGAGAGTGAAACAAATGATTAACAATGGCCCATTGAAACCAATAGTACTTTACAGATTTGAATATTGGCTGTATTGTGCCCTATGTAATTATAAATTGCTATGGGTGGCTTTTGTATTAAATATGTGTGGCATGAAAATGATTTTGGCCTTTTCAATTGCCTTTTAGCAGATTTTTTGACAAAATCCTGTAACAGCATCCCTAAAGTAATTATATAACTGAACAGTCTTCTGACCTCAGGTTAGTTCCCATGGATCATTCACAAGCTAAGAATGGAATGATTGATGGATAGGAGAACTTCCATCAGATAGCAAAAATCCCATCCCTAATGAAGCATTCTAAAATGTGCACTAAAGCCTAGATTCCATTTGTGACAGGGCTTACTATTTAGCCAAGGAAGCAGCAAGTAACAAAATGTTTTACTAGATTTTTTTTTTAAAAAAACTCTAATAGTAATAAGGGAAAATACGAGGTTTTTTTACAGTCTAAATGTCTGTATTTTGCTTTTAAATTTGCAAAGAGTGTTGTCTCTTTGTAGTAAAATTGTGGCTTCAATTCTTTCCTCAAACAACCCAGAGACTTAATATAGTACTTTTCACCTCTGACTGCCAGGATTAATGGTTATTTGAACTGTGACTTTAATTAAAAGCACATATATTGTGAGATAGCCTTGATATCATTACAAGATCTGACAGAACTGGGGAACATGAAGGAAAATATGTTGTGCATGTATTCTGAATTGTATTCAGTTACATATCAGCTATGCCTTCATGCACACCAAAATGTGCTGGAGTTTCAGCTCCGTTATTAGCATTACATTAATATATATGGTACATAGACCATTGGTTGCATACTGAAGCAACATGCATCTTTGATTCTCCTGGATTAAAAGATAAGAAAAAGCATCTCCCCCAAAAATGAATAATTGGCTCAAATTCCCAAATGCAAAAAACAAAATAACAATAAAAAGCATATTTAAATGCAGTGATATGAAACTTCTGGTGAGCTCTTTTAATGGGATTGAAACGTCTTTGCATTGTTTCTTTCCTATTAATATTGCAATACAAAATAACTATATGTGTCACAAGGATATCTCAAAGGAAATTTCACTGACCACAGTATAATGCCTAATTCCCCATAGGAATAAGGTCTGCTTTCAAGAACATCTGAAATATAACAGTTACAGATCTGCTTTCTGCTTTCTTCAGTTTGTGGATATTTTATGGCTGCCTTTTAAAAAAAACAAACTTATTCAATCTAAAACAAAATTAGGAAAAATATAAACTTCCCAGATCATGCCTTCCACCCCTCCAGTTCTTCTGTTTGCTCTTGTGCAATTCTTCAGAGCAGTGATTCAGTGACAAGATGCTCTCTGAGTGTTTTCATCTCCCTTATGCCATCAACCCCACAGAACAGGTAATGTTTAGAGGCATTCCACATCAGTGCTTCCTTGGGGCACTGAAATTGATTTTCCCCATCTGGAAATATGAAAACTCAGGTTTTTTTTCTTGTACAGACACCTGCAAGTAGTAGCATACCAAACCCAGCAGTAGAGATAGTGAAGGCAGATGCTTTGGGGCTTGAGGAGTAGTGCTGTCAGCATGAGCAGCATGTGCAGGTTCATCTAATCCATATGTTGGCTTCAGGAGGCCCAATATGTCTAGTGCACTGAGCTGTGAGGCATCATGCACCTTTGGTGATGAATGCTTTGAAGTACAAATTGTGTATCCAGATTGGCCCTGTGCCTACAAGCCAACAAATGACAAAATGCCTGTGGAACAGTATGTGAAAGTAACGCATGCATATATAAACTTGAGGTGGTCATTGAATTCCAGAAGCTGGATCCAAGGTGCTTATTATTTTAACTAGTTTCACATATGCACAGTTTAGCAGTTGACTACACCTTCTGCACTCCCCCTAAAGGATCGGGTCCGTAGTTTGGGGGTGCTCTTGGATCCAGAACTGTCACTTGAGGCACAGGTGAACTCGGTGGCAAAGAGCACCTTTTACCAGCTTAGGCTGATATACCAACTGCGCCCTTATCTGGACAGAGATAGCCTAGCTACAGTTATCCATGCTCTCATAACCTCTCGTTTGGATTACTGCAATGCGTTATATGTTGGGCTGCCTTTGAAAACGGTCCGGAAACTTCAGCTGGTACAAAATAGGGCAGCCAGATTGTTAACGGGGACTGGCCAACGAGACCATATTACACCAGTCCTTTTCCAACTTCACTGGCTGCCGATCCAGGTCTGGGCCCAATTCAAAGTGCTGGTACTAACATTTAAAGCCCTAAATGGCTTGGGGCCAGGTTATCTAAAGGAACGCCTCCTCCGATATGTACCTGCCCGGACCCTAAGATCATCTACAGGGGTCCTTCTTCGTGAGCCCCTGCCAAAAGAAGTGAGGCAGGTGGCCACTAGGAGGAGGGCTTTCTCCGCTGTGGCACCCCGGCTGTGGAATGAGCTCCCCAGAGAGGTTCGCCTGGCGCCTACTTTGTACTCTTTTCATCGCCAGGTGAAGACCTTTTTATTCTCCCAGTATTTTAACAGTTAAATTAACTCAATTTTAATCCTTGCTGTTTTAAATTTGTATTTTAATCTGTATTAATTCCTGCTGCTTGGTTTTATTCTGGTTGTGTTTTTATATTGTATGTTATTTCGTGTTTTTAGATTGTGGCATGTTTTATATTTTTAAAATGATTTCATGGTTTTAATTTTTGTGAACCGCCCAGAGAGCTTCGGCTATGGGGCGGTATAAAAATACAATAAATAAAATGCAATAAATAAAATAAATTGCTTGTGAGTCGTGTTTAAAATGTGCTAATTGGCCTTCAGTGGTACTAAATTTTGGCATTCTGGCTATCTGGACCCAGAGATAGAACATGATCATCCCAGAGTTACAAACCATAAACAGAAGGGAGCCAATTGTGGCTACCATGATCTTCTGTCCGATGACCACCAGTATTTCAAAACTTTCTGGATTCAAAATGTTCTGGATTCAGCAGCAATTATGGTGAGCTGACTCTTTCATTATAATTCCCACCCCCGGATATTCCCTATATTTAAAATATTTATGGGCAAAACAATCCAAAGGGGAGTCAGGGAGATGTGGAGCAGCAGATCCAGTAATGCATCCTGATCACTTGTGCTGTCAAGGGCAGAAGAGGTGTGTGTGTGTGTGTGTGTGTGTGTGTGTGTGTTTATTTTTTGTCATGTCAACTCCAGGCTGGTGTAGCTGAGGGCCCATGGATCGAAGTTTATGGTACCCTGTCCCCCAGTGTTTGCTCTGGAACTTTGTGCTAGCTACTGTTGATGGGAGCACCACAAGCAACAATTTTTCATTCATGGAGTTTTCTTTGGGTGATATGTGACTGCTTTGGTGGACAAAGACTCCCTCCTGCCATTGGGAGAGCTCCTCTTTGCTGGAGAGGCTGTTAGAGGGGTACCTCCACTCAATTCTAACCCTCTCCAGGAGCTAACCCTGCAAGCTAGGATTATAATCTATTTACACTCCACTTTTTAGAATCACAGATACACAAAGGAGCTTTCAGCAATGTTAAATAACAGAATAAAATAAAAATACAAAATGTAAACTCATCATAAAAACACAATAACATGAACAGTTGAAAATTAGCTGTCAGATAAAAGCAAAGAATGGAGGAACATAAGAACATAAGAAGAATCATGCTGGATCAGACCAAGGGTCCATCTAGTCCAGCTCTCTGTTCACACAGTGGCCAGCCAGCTGTTGACCAGGAACCCACAAGCAGGACAGACTGTAAAAGAACCTTCATGCCCATGGTCCCCAGAAAATGGAGTATATAGGCTTAGTGTCTTTGATACTGGCAGTAGCACATAGCCATCAGGACAAGTAGCCATTAGTAGCCTTCTTCATCCAACCCCCCATTAAAGCCATCTAAATTGGTGGCCATAACTACATCTTGCGGTAGTGAATTCCATAGTTTAACTATGCGCTGTATGAAGAAATAATAATAATAATAATAATAATATTTATTTATTTCTTACCCTCCTCTCCCTCCGGATCGAGGTGGGGAACAACATCAAATATAAAATACATAAAGCTTATTAAAAGCACATAAAACTAATACATTATTAAAATACTAATAAAATACCAATAAAACGCTTACAATTCATCTGGGTAGGCCTGCCAGAAGAGATCGGTTTTTATGGCTTTCTTAAAGTCAAAGAGACTGTTAAGTTGACGAATCTCCTCCGGCAGGCCATTCCACAGTCTGGGAGCGGCAGAAGAGAAGGTCCTCTAGGTAACAGTCGTCAGCCTAGTTTTGGCTGACTGTAACAAATTCTTCCCAGAGGACCTGAGTGTGCAAGGCGGATTGTATGGGAGAAGGCAATCCCGCAGGAAACCTGGACCCAAACCATGTAGGGCTTTAAAGGTGATGACCAACACTTTGTACTTCGCCTGGAAAGTAATTGGCAGCCAGTGAAGTGATTTTAAAGTACAGCATATGTTCACATTTATGTCTTATCCATTTTGAATCACCTTTTTTTTAATTGACGTGTACAAAGTCTTAGCTTGATATCACATAAGCACAAAGGCCCAGGATTAAGATCCATGAAAATAGAGCAGAATTCCATATTATCTTCATTTTGTTTCAGATTTTTACACAGGATCTACTAGCTTTGCAAATGGATTCTTATCAACGCCAACATGTTTCAACATCATTATTTAATATTTTTATTATTTTTAATTCTAAGTAATGAGGGGGGAACGGGTTAAAAACAAAAGCATCTCGTTGCCTCTGTAGTTTGGGAGTATTTTCTCTCTGAAAGGTGCCTTTTGTACTTGTACATCATTAAGAAACATATGTGCAAAAAGCGATTGAACTAGAATTCAAATGAAATGAAATCATCAAAGTATGTGAAGCAACACAGTTTCATTGAAGGTTAAAGCTAAAAGATTTTAGATGACAAAAGCACAATAAGAGATATTTCTGCCTGAAGCAAATAAATTATGGGAAGGTTGGCTTTTACTAATTTTATTGGTGGAATTCAGGCTATTCATTTACGTTTTTTAATGGCTTTAAAATACTATGCCCTGACTTTCTCTTCCTTGCGGAAAATATCCTTGCTGAAGTGCTAAGGAATGACTTAAGAACTATTTTGTTGTTATTTGCGGCTGCTGCTGCTGCCCCAGAGGACCTTTAACTAAAATATATTCAGACTTTCCTGTTTCTTTGTCTCTCATAAATGTATTCTTGTCAGGGCTCCCCACATAGTGACTCTGTAGAATGAAAAATGAGGATGAGAACGAAAATAGAATCTATTGCTGGAACATGTTTGCTAAAAGCAATGAGAGAGACATTTCCAGCAATGAATAAGAAAGCAGAAAGGGCAGGCCAAGATATATTGTATATAGCCTCTCCTGCTCCTTACTTATACCTATCATTATCCTGGTGCTATAAAACAGTGCAAATGGAAGTAATAAAGAGAACGTCTCCCTAGACTTCCCTGCCAATCACTGATAGAAAATAAGAAATTTGGGGTTGGGGCAGGAGTTGCATGATGACCTACACATCAGAGGTTTGAGAGGCTGGGGAGGAGGTTATGATTGATTTGACCTTGGACACATTACAAAATCAAGTTGAATATGAAACTATTACAGCATCACAATAGCCATTCTGCATAGTTAGCTATGTTAACAGTCCTATGCATGGTAGAAAAACCGACTGAATTTAGAGGGGCTAGCTTCTGAGTAAACATCTATAGATTCAGGCTGTAAGCAGTGTTTGAAAACATGAACTAGAATTATGAATCAGTCATGAATATGTATTTTTTTTTAAAAAGGAGGCATTGCTATGGATAGTAGCATTATGTTATTGTTTTTTATTTATTAATTACCTGTTTTGATATACCAAGGCATTCAAGACAGTTTATAATTTAAAATACTTCTTTTTAAAAAAAACTGAAAACCAAAACTCAAAATGAAACAGCAGAATTCCCTCAGACATTGAGTGGACTCTTCAAAACTTGATAGCGTGAGCTACCCTGCTTGAATTTATCTTCTTCTATGCTCCCCTCAGCCACACAGATCTTTAAGCATGGTATGCACGTATCAAAGTATTGTCATTGACTCCTTTATCAGGTGCTCATACAAACTGATAGTTAGAAATTAAGCAGAGTATTGTAATCAGTCAGTAAAACAAGGATACCAATGTGGTACCTATGTCAACGGCGTGTCTCCAGATGTCTTTCATGGTACCCACCAAGGTGCCCTATACTCCCATTAAAAGAGTAACACATTTAATGTAATTTTCACAGCTAGGATTGCTGTGAAGCAGGTGTCCCATAGCAGCCAGTTCCTGGTGGTGCACACAACAGTTTATTAAATTGCCAAATGTGTGCCCATGGTCCAAAAAATATTGCCTAACCTAATGGATTAGATCTAGACTAAGTCATACTTAAGATAGACCAACTGAAATGAATGGGATTTGTTAGTCATGCCTAAATTAAATCCCATTGATTTCAGTGGGTCTACTTTAAGTATGACTAAGTCTGGATCCAAATCAATTTGTATTTTAATACATTGTATAGTAAATTGTTATCTGCCCTGAGTTTGGAGAAACTGTACAGGAATTAGTCTAAATAGAAGTTAATTTTCTGGTTGAGGAAAAAGAAGACACATATCTCATAGAGAAGGAAATCTTCCTCTTTTGTGAGAGATGCAAGCAAAAACCTCCATTATTGCTGAAATACTGATCTGGAGTAAAGTGGACTTGTCACAGTAGTCATAACAGAAATTCATTTATAAAGAAAATGAGAACTGATCCAATTTTTCTCTAGAATTACAGAATGGACATCTTGAAGATAATTTGAGCACCACTTTAGTCAAGGAGGAACTCAGAAAACATGATAATTGCAATAAGAGAATCTGCATCACCTTTGCTTATATTCTGTCACTATTAATTAAATCTAAGCACAGAGAAGTTTGTATAAACTCTAATGCTCACTGCTCAAATAGCAAAGTAATATAACCACATGCAGTGTTCTTTAAAGAGAATTTTGATAGAGCTTAATGCATCTCTGTTTTCCTCTCCCCCCCCCACCCCCCTAGGCTGACCAGATAAAATCCAGGTCAGGGCTCATGTAACTTTAACAGTTGTAGAGAAAAGGGAATTTCAGCCAGTGTCATTTGTATGCAATTAGTTCCTGGTGAAATTCCCTCTTCATCACAACAGTTAAAGCTGCAGGCACTATACTAGAGTGACCCTATACAAAAGAAGGCAGAGCCCCTGCAACTTTAACTGTTGTGATGAAGAGGGAATTTCACCAGGACCTAATTGCATACAAATGACACTGGCTGAAATTCCCTTTTCTCTACAACTGTTAAAGTTACATGAGCCATGACCTGGATTTTATCTGGTCACCCTACCCCCCCCCCCCCAATCCCAGCATATACAGTATGTATGAATGGGAACAGACACTGTGATGTGTGTGAAGGCAGTCTGATATCTGTGCAGATCTCCTGGAGCACATGTCCACCAAAAATGGTAGAAAATTGCCGAATGTGTGCTCACATTCAATTTGCACAACTTTCCCAATTTGAATTGTGCAAATTTCCTAATTTGCACAACTTTCCCCCATCAGCCCCTGTTTAGTCTATGGAGAAAAAATGTGTGCATTTGGGTAAATTTGTGCGATGTTCATGTTTAATTGCTACTTGATTTGTGCAATTTTCCATTCATGCAGAGCGAGCAGCCATTGCAAATGCAAACAAGAATTGGGCATGAGACAAGCAGTAAAACAATGTTTGGAGAATCATGGCAATGCTCAAACTTTGCTTGTTCACCCATCCCTATGCCTGAGGTGCCATAGGGAACAAGCTATTTCTTAACTGCATGAAGTGGAAAGAGATACTGCTCTGTGTGTGAGAGAGAGAGGTGGGGGGGGGGGGAGAGAGAGAGATTCAAAACAATGTATATTTTCCATTCCTGTTTGTTATGAGTTCTTACCTTGTTAATGTGATTATTCTCCATTGTATCTCTCAATCGAGAAATGTGTATGAATACATGTTGAATTAGGATATTGGTTAGGGAAGGTACAATACACTACAGAAAAGCAAGCTTTTGGGGAACTAGTTTGATTTAAAAATTATTTATTTATTTATTTATTTTGCAATAAGGAATGACTGAAAGTTTTGCAAATTGTTTGAAGCAGATACAGCTAGTTTTCACATGTACCTGGTTGCATATTATTCATCCACTGCATGTAACTGAATCACTGCCAAAAAGTATATCTCAAATTGCACACAGTCAGAGTGTACTTCCTTCATGTATTTGGGTGTCCAGAGACAACTGAGCCATTCCACATCGAGCAATTTGTAAAGAACTTAACTGTCTCTGACACAGCTACTCCTCTGGACTAAGTAAGCATAAGTTAAACCGTCCTCAGTCTTACTCTTTCTCGAATTGGTGTAATAGAAGAGAAAATCCATGTAATATATAGTCCTCAAATAGAGGACATATCAGATATTAAGCTGATAAGAACAGAAAATACACTTGATCTTAGCAAAAGGCCAAGAAGTGATAGAAAGGAAGAATGCATTTTTAGTAGACTTGGGGGGGGGGGATGCAATACATTTTAGTATTCAAAAGAATATGAATGAGAAAAGACTGGAAAAGTGAGGTTTTATTACCTTCTGGTTTGTATGTTAACACTTTATTGTAAAAGCACCTAATAACAATAGACTCCTAAAGACAAGTTAAGGATTGAACTACTATTTAGAGACACTCTAGGCCCATAGCAATTAGTAAATGGTTTTATTGCATCATTAAAGGCTTAATTCTTATAAATTCAGTACCGTGAGGAAAACTGCAAAGAGCATTTTGTTCGCAAACAATTCTTTTTACAGACCATACTCCTCATTCAGTCCCCCCCCCCAATTATTATGAACCCTACCTTCGGGAAGGGGAATGAATCTGTACTTACCTTACAGACATAACCATTCTGAATAACATATTTTTTTCTTCAACAAGCAGTTCGGAATCAGAAGCATGGGTCAGATTCCCTTATTTTCATCAACTCTATGGCAATAAATAGCCTGTTATAAATGATTCAGACTTCTACATAGAGGGCAGTGGTTTTGTTTCACAAGGAATTGCTTTTGGCAATATACCCTTGTGTAGGCTAAAATTACATGCATTCACCGCACATCTGAGTAATGAGAAATTTCAGGGGTTCCGGCACTTAGTCAGGCTTCCATTCCTTTAGAAGGAGGTCACTGGAGACTTACAGCACTTCTGTGATGTAAAGTTTATTTACAAATATATATAAGCTAAGCATAAGATGAGAGTTCACAGCATTAACACTCTATCAGGTTCCTGATGTCCATCAGATGTCCAGGAGAACCGACGGTGCCATAGGAGTTCTCCAATGTCTGCTCTTGGCTGTCCTTTCAGAGTCAGTTGCAGCAGAGACTCACCATCACATAGGGCCAAAAGAGAACTCCTACGCTGGTGTTTTGTAGCTGTATAGAATAAATGCATGAGGATAGGGAACACTCTAGCCATGCACCCTTCTCACATGATTCCATCACTCTCAGCTAGTAGAGGGTGACTTTCTGAAGGGAAGAGCCTCCTGTATACATGGAGGCTCTCTGCACAAGCCAGCATTCTCAATTGTGCAAAGAGCCTCCATAGATACAGGAGGCTCTCCTCTCTAGAAAGCAACCTCTTCTCTTTTTTCAAAAGCATACTGAGGCGCACAAAGAGGGACTATTTATTGAGCTGTTTCGGTTGACCCATTTTCATCCAGTTGGTATATGATCTGCCTGAGTCTGGCAAATATGCTGGTCTTAGTGACTCTTCTTGTTCTTGGTAAGGAAAGAATACAAAAAAAAACCACTGGGTACTATCGTGCCTAACAACTGGGGTACTTCTCTCAAAATATGAGAGAAGGTTATCTAGTGAGATTCAGGACAGACAAAAGGAAATACTTCTTCACACGGTGCAAAATTAAACTATGGAGTTTATTTGCAAAAGATGTTCTGGGATGGCCACCATTTTGGATGGGTTTGACAAGAGATTAGACAAATTCATGGAGGATAAGGTTATCAATAGCTACTAGTCCTCATGGTGATATCTGAATATCAGTCACAGGGACAACAGGAGATGGCTCTTGCTCTTATGTCTTTTTTGTGGACTTCCCATGGGCAACTAGTTACCCTTTGTGGTGAAAAAGGTTGCTGGAACATACAGACCTTTGGACTGATCTAGCAGAGCTTTTCTTATGTTCTTACCATTGTGCTTGGCAACCGATCGGTTACATTTGGTGGATCACAATTATGAGGAGTCTATGAGGCTGCGTTTTCTTTATAACACCAATGGCTCTATTGAGATAAATGTATAATACTTATATACCTTCCTGAGGCTTTGTCATCTGCATTTTGCTAAAACTAAACAGACCAACTGTTTCACAAGAGTATCTGATACTTAACAATCCTGAACTAATGTGAATTGACTTTAAATAGATAGCTCTCTCACATGTGTATCATAAAAAGGAATTAAATTAAGAGGGTGATACACCAGCTGCACTTTAAATACATATTGTTAAAGAGTAGACAGGAGAGCTGTGATCTTCAGCAATGTGCAACACCTGTGATGGGCTATAAAGGACCTCCAAGCAGTATTCCTGGAAAAGGTGTAGTTTATTGCTGTCCCCATCACAATGTCTTCTCATTCTGAGTTTTGGAAGATTTTCCTTCATCTTTTCTTCTTAAAATGGGATAAAAGTAAGGATGGGAAGGTGGCATTTAAAAATATGCTATATAATAGTTAGCGTAAAAATATATAAAAAATAAGAAATTCCAAGTCCACTGAAAATTATGGAGGTGTGTTCATTAATTTAATTATAAAACTTTCAAAAAAACAACAACAACAACAAATTACATTAAAACCATAAATAGTAAAACACAAAACATTAAAAAGAACATATTTTGAGTTCAGTGGGAGAGAACTAAGGCTAGATCTACACCAAGCAAGATACAACACTTTGAAAATGGATTGAAAACTGTATATGGAATGTGTCCTGGGCCCCGTCAGTTGTCAGTACTGTTATAAATCATTTTAAAGCAGTAGTGTAGATCCTGCCTAAGTATCACTTTCCTATCACAGTCAGTGTGACCAGGGCTAACTCTACTGTGAGGCAGCACAACCAGCTCTTTGGGGTACCAAAAATTCAGTGGGCATCCTCCACAGTGGTGGGGCTCCCCTTGGCCTGCTTTTTCTCCCTTTAATTTTTATATATTTAAAAATAACATTGGCATGTGCAAGTGTGTAGACATAGACTGCAGCTCAGCCCTGCACATGTTGAGCAGTATTTAGGGCCTGCCAGCCCTTCTTCCCAGGCCTTTGCCATTTCACTCCTCACCACAAACCTGCCTCCTCTCTACCTGGGATGCTACTGATTTGGGCAGTGGGAGGAGGAAAGAGTGTGTGGTGACAGTGGAGGGATTGCACAGCTATTGGCCTCCTTATGCACTCAGGAAGTGATGCTGTTAGGTCCAGACTTTGGTTTGGGGGCAGAAATTACCCTCCCCATGAGTGTCAGATGTTGGGAGTAGTAGCAGTTCACAGTGCACTGCAAAGTGAAGAGTTACACTGCCCAGACTCTTTGCCTGCCATCTTCATCCCTCAAATTGCCTCCAGGACAGCCACTTTCAACCTGCTGTAGGCCCCCATGGAGCCCAGAGGCCCTCTGGGGAAATGAAGATGGTGGGTGGTTCAAGAGCCTTAGCTTCAGCCTTTTTTTTTTAAACAAAAACAAAAACAGACCCCCTGCTGCTTTGTAAGACTATGTGGGATGGGGGGGGGAAAGCAAGGCAGCAGGGAAGAGAGCAGAGTGGACAGGACAATGTGGGAGGGGAGGGCAGCCAGGTCAGCATGTGGCTCACTGGAGATCATCTTGCCTACAGCCCCCTCAAATCCAGCAGTAACACTCCACTCAAGACTCTCTCTCTCTCTCTCACTCTCTCTTTCTTTCTTTCTCTTGCTCTCTCTGGCATAATGCGTAGGCTGACCATATGAAAAGGAGGACAGGGCTCATATAACTTTAACAGTTGTAGAGAAAAGGGAATTTCAGCCAGCGTCATTTGTATGCAATTTGTACCTGGTGAAATTCCCTCTTTATTACAACACTTAAAGCTGCAGGGGCCCTGCCCTCTTTTGTATCTGGTCACTCTAGTATAGTGCCTGCAACTTTAATTGCTTTGATGAAGAGGTGATTTCACCAGGTACTAACTGCATACAAATGAAGCCAGCTGAAATTCCCTTTTCTCTGCAACTGTTAAAGTTACATGAGCCCTGTCCTCCTTTTCATATGGACAGCCTAATAATGCGTCTTCCCAGCAATATTGCCTGGGTTGGCCATGTCAGATCTGCACTGGGATCAGGACTCTCACAGGTAGGACAAGCTACAGGCAACAGTGCTGATGTGTGTCCCACTCTTGGGGAGGGTGCCTTGTTTGCATATATAATTGCTCTCCCTGGAGGCTTCGGGACCATGATTCTGTTTGCAAATAAAGTGTGTGCTCCGTTTGCCTTGTTTCCTTGCAAAATTGTCATGCTTTGCTGCTGCTGCTGCTGCTGCTGCTGCTACACAATAAAAAATGCAGTAAACTTTTGAAGCCGCAAAAATGGTCAAGGGGAACCTCATATGGGCTGTGTCTTGCTCACCCATGGTTTAGAGGTAGAAGTACAACTTCCAACTATACAAGCATTAAATAAATGGCAGAAAACCAAAATGGTTGCTCCTTAGGGAGCTTATCTACACAGTACCTTGGAACATTTTAAATAGTATTTTAAAACGTTCCAAATAGGTGTGTTCCAAAATGACTTAGACCACATTAAGAAGTACTCATGTTACAGGAGAAAAAAATTTCAGTCTTCAAAGCGGTGTGTGCGGTCTCACACCCTTCTGCCCATCTCTTTGTTTCATTTTTACAATGAGTTTAGGGCAAGCATTGTGGATGCTGTAGTTCACTCACCCACTTCCTCCTTAGTTCCCCTTTCATTCCCTAGCTTTCAGCAAGTATAGGGCTAAGCATTGTGGGTGTTGTAGTTCACTCACCCACTTCCTCCTTAGCCCCTCTTTCTTCTCCACCAATCAACGACTAAGCATTTGGGCACTGGCAAATGAAGCACTGCCCCCTCAAATCACAAACGGTAAGGAAGGACACATTATTTTACTTAAAACGATTTATTAAAAGTAAAAACCGTTGTATATAGCTGAAGTGAGTTTTAAAAAACCTCAGGTATACAACGTTCAAGGGAGTGCATCATGTGGCCCAAAGAGTTTTCATAACCCTTATAAAACGTTATAAAGCTAGTGTGTAGATCGGCTCTTAGTGTCCTAGACCAAAAGGAAATGTTGCAGAAGGTCCATGGAAGAACAAGTTACTAGAGCAACTAGTCCAGATGTTTGTGAGAAGCTCCTTGTCCTGTCAGATTTGTCTGTAAAGTACTTTTTATTAAAAGTACTCCTTTGAAGATCTGGATAAATCACATTCCTTGAAAAACAATTTCACTGTTCAATGTTATTTCTTTCTTGTGTTGTGTTGATAAGACTTTGCCCTTCCAGTTCCTTAGAAAGTACAAATAATTGCTCCCGCCACCCTAAATCCCCTCTGCTTGCTACATGTCTGTCTCAGGGTTTGTGCAAAGCCTTATAACTGATTATCTGAGCTATCAAGCAGCACCTTTCAAAGTGAACATGAGCTAGGATTTAAATCATTTTTGTTTAGCTCTTCTAGCTCTTACTTGGTCATCACTACTCTATTCAGCTCAATGTTTGTTTCTGTGCATCATAAATTACTCAGGCACATTTTCTTATCTGTACTTTGAAGCTTGAAAACTGTCTCCGTTGACACACTGATTCTCAGCTGAAAGAGAGAGTCAAAACAGAGAGCAAAAGTTAGGATAATTGGCCTTTGAAGGCTACTTGTCTGACAGATTTTATTTGATACAGAATTCTTTTAAGACCCCAAATTACCCCAGTAACCCAGGAATAGATTTTTTTTAGTGCTTTGACTCATGTTATGTTTTCATGCACATAAGCCCACACTTTGCGTGTATGAAGCTGCATATTGTATTTCATGATGTGAAGCTTATGACTGGGGGTGGGGGATCATAAGTTCAGTCTGTTCTCACTTTACAAAATACACACAGCCTCATGAACCTCTATATATAATAATGTACCATGGAAAGCAGCACCCAATCTAATGTGTGGATGTCAGGAGCTGCCTGGAACCCATGGATCTATAAGTCCTGTTGGCCCATGTGGAAAACCATTGTTCCCTGGACAGTAAGAAGTTTGTGGATCCTGAAATGATTGTCCACCTATTGGCTCCCCCTAATCAAAAAGAACAATAAAGGATTCATGTGTGAAGAAGGCTTAGGCAGATCACTTGCCACCTTGGTGAAAATGTTTATATATTTTATATATAGAATACTTCACCACAGAATATTGTTTTCTTTACATAATTCTATGTTCTTTAGCCTGAAAAATCAGTGTTAGCCTTTAATGGCTGTAGTTCTCAAAACATGTTCTGCAGCAGTCCTGGAAACTTCAATGACATTCTTGTGATGCTACTCGAGAGTAGGATGTACAAAGCAGCAAAACCTAAGCTTGCTGAAATTCTCTGAATTCTATCTCAAAGCTCGTTCCAACTTGAGTCCATTTCAGATTGTGAGCTTTGTTTTTTTTCCTTTTTGCATGAAAATCCATGCCTATTTTCATGCATATTTTTCCAAATGTAGACATCAATTGTGCACGTATTTGAAAAATGTGCTCTCTTCTTCCACTGATTAAAACATACTTGTGTGCATTTTTGAAATTACACATTTTTTAATTTGCATTTTTAAAATGTACACATGCTGCTAAACTTTTTTATTAGTTTTGGTCCGCAAATCACACTGCAAGCTCAGAAATGTATGAACTGAAATTGCAGATTGCATCCGAGTCTATGTTCTGTCCAGAAAGTGTGCCCTGGGTGAATCCTGAAATGAAATTAATGTCTCATACATCCCTACTCTAGAGTAAGTGGTTTGTGAATTGCAGCCTTCAATGAATCCTCTATCTGAGAGTCTTGAATGATTTTATTTTTTTTTATTAAATCCATGGATTTGAAATCTACCCTTGAACATCAGCTGTAGAAATCAAAGGGGTGGGTGGGTGTGGGTGTGGGTGGGTGTGTAATTTTGGGATTTGGTATATGCCTGCTTAGCAGTAGTAAGCGGGCTTCACAATTCCCCAAAGTTTATTTCTGAGTAGAGACTCTGAGAACTTCACTGACATATCTAGCGTGCATGTTTTTCATATATGAGATTCAATTTCAGACATTACAGGATTTTAGGTAGCAAGACCACAAAAGACTCTACAGAAATTACCTTGAGGCCAGCTACTAGTAATACTTTACATGACCATTTGCCTGATTTGATATACAGTATTATAGGTAAATATGCTGAAGCATGTGTGTAGCAGCAGAGATATTCATCGGTATAGATTTTATTCTGGCTGAACTTTTATATTGTGGTTTTAAGCTTCCATTTTTTATACTTTATGCTGTACCTTGTGGTTTAATTTTTGTGAACTGGCCAGACAGCTTTGACTATTGAGTGGAATAGCAATGAAAAAAATAAATGATAGATTAGAAAAAATACCTCATAAGATACATTAAGGAACATGCACCCCTTTTTTCTTCATATTTCATTTCTTGATTATCTTCAGAAATATTTGTGTAGTGGTGCCCAAACATATATTACAAATATACAAAACACAATAAAATTAAAGAAAACCAAAGTTCTCTTATAAAATAGATTAATATCTACCCATCTAATGACTCTTCAGTTATCCTGATTATGGGTACTTAAAGCAGTTAAATGTTGTACTCTGAAGACCAATCCTACATGCTGCTTACAAGTGGTGTTCTAAATGGCTTAGTGCATATTCAGTTTCCACAATAATAAAGTTTTCCCCCTTCAAAAATGCAGTACAGAGCACTTAGTAGTTGCTATGTAATCTTGGGGAATTTAATGCCATACCCCATATTTTTGTACAGCATGACACTTTCCCCCCTAGAAATCTAGCCTGCATATTTGTGATAACAGGTGTAAGTACCGAGTTTCACAGAATGACAGCAATTTTATGATCTTTTTTCTTTTCTTTCGAAGTCAGCTCTTTTTTCCTTTCAACAGGCAGTCTACATAACAATCAGGCCTAAAGGAAGGGGCTAAAGAATTTTGCAAATAATATGCCAACCTGAAAACCCCCAAGAGAACTATATTAAGCTGTGCCCCTTCCTAAAGTTGGAAGACCTAAAAACGGTAGTGCACGTGCTGGTAACTTCGAGGCTCAACTTCTGCAATGCGCTGTACATAGGGCTACTTCTGTGCCTAGTCCGGAAACTTCAACTAGTTCAAAATATGGCAGCCAGGTTGGTCACTGGTACACCTAGGGGTGACCATATTACACCAGCTTTAAAATCGCTCCACTGGCTGCCAATTAGTTTCCAGGCAAAGTACAAAGTGTTGGTCATTACCTTTAAAGCCCTACATGGTTTGAGTCCAGGTTTCCTGCAGGATCGCCTGCCCCCATACAATCTGCCCCGCACGCTCAGATCCTCTGGGACGAATTTACTACAGTTGGCCAAGACTAGGCTGACAACCATTACCCAGAGAACCTTTTCTTCTTCTGCTCCCAGACTGTGGAATGACCTGCCAGAGAAGACTCGTCAACTTAACAGTCTTTTAGAATTTAAGAAAGCTATAAAGACTATTCTCTTCTGGCAGGCATATCCAGTGGAATTTTAGAACGTTTTTAGGATGTTTTTAGGATGTTTTATTGCTATTTTAATAATGTGCACCAGTTTTATGTATTTTATCATATTTTATATTTACTGCTGTTCCCCACCTCAATCCAAACGGAGAGGCAGGTAAGAAATAATTTTTTTATTATTATTATTATTATTATTATTATTATTATTAGCCACTAGTTTCATTATACATTGTGGAGTACATAACCTGTGGGAAAAACTACTTCCAGATCACGAAACAAATTAATATGTGACTTTACAGGAGTCATGTGTGGTCAACCTGTGACAGAGAATGTCTTCTACCAAGAGGCAGAAAGAACAATACACTGTGAGCAGCAAAAGATATTTGAGAATACTTCAACTCAGTAATAAAAAAGCTGTGTGCAGAGATATCTTAGCCACCAGTTGATTTTATATCTTGCAGTTTATAGTCCATCTGTTTTCTGCTTTAGTACACAAGTGGATTTAACACTGGATTTAGGACTGCAGCTTACAGTCCAACCCTAAACCTGTTTGTTTGGAAAGAAGTCTGCACTGGATTGCAATCTTTGTATTTCTTTTTTTTTCTTTTCAATTTTTTTTAATTTTTTCCACACACCAACAAACTCAACAAACAGCAAAAACTAAAAAAAATAAAAATAAAAGATATACAGAAGATATACTATTTTCTCCACAGCAAAAATATGTAACAATATTTTCTCTTGCTAATAAGTAAAAACACATTTCCCCGCTTTCTTTTATCTTTACCATTTCTTCTTATTGGTTGAATCCACAGATAAAGTCTACACAATCCTACACAAAGTCTATAAGAGGTTTCCGTTCACTTCATCTCTGCCAACTCCAATAACTCCAACATCCATTCATCCATTATAGATAGCGTTGGGCTTTTCCATTTTTGTGTATATAATAATCTCGCTGCCATTGTCATATATAAAAATAAAGTTCCCCAGTTCTTTTTCATCTGATCATCCACTAGGCCCAAAAAAGGTATTCTGGTTTCAGTTATATATTGATCTTTAATACTTATTCATCTTCCATTTCGAACTTCCACAAAAACTTATATACTTTTGAGATAACCTTTTCATCATTTATACATAGTACCCTTTCAAAGTCAGACTTTGTTTATTCAAGCCCACACATTCTTAATCTATTTTTAAACCTTTCCACAATTTACAAGTAGGAGAACCATTAACATATATAACCGTCTTTTATTAGCCCCTATCTTGTATTTCTGACCTTCTCATACAGTCCCTTAACCTGCTCTGAGATTCACTTTCAAGCATAGCTGTTCCTTTAAAATCCATGTTTCTATAACAAAACTTTTGTTTACTTTATACCTGGAGTGCTTCAATGCTAACTGCATTTTGACCTTTAAGCAGCCATAGAGAATGGACTGGAGATATTTTCTCATAAAAATGTGTATATCACCCAATGTTAGACCTGTTGTAGATAGAATGCTATTAATCTCACCTCTACCATGAAGCCATTGATAGCTTTAGGAAAGTCATCCTTTCTCAGCTTCAGACCCCCACATCTGCAATATGAGGTTAATAAAAGCCTTACTGAACTGTTGTAACAAGTACAATATAATGTATATGTTGCATTTTGGAAACTTTAACAGTATTTTATCAAGTGATTGATTTAAAATTCTAACCCACATTTCAGGGCATAGCCCTCCCAAGGCTGTTCACACACACACAAATCACATAACATAAACAATGTATTAACAATCCCACTAATTAAATGAGCAGCAGCAAATAAACTCAAGAAATAAATAGAAACAACTCAAGAAACATGCAGTGATATATTTTTTTTACGTCTTCAAGATCCTTTTAAATTCCTATACCAATACTGTTACGTGTTTCTCCCTGGGGAGGGAAGCTAGATAAATGCTAGATTTGCCTATTGTTGTTGTTGTTGTTGCTGATATGCATATACAGTGTGATTAAACTTGCAAATGGCTACAAAATGGCAGTAATTTCAGCTGCAATGGATTTTGGATAGTACAAGCCCTTGTTATAAATGTGGAGCTCATTCGATATTGATCAGCAAAGCTGAGGCTATGAGTAATGAGGAAAGTAGGTGGGGTGCATTGCAGCTTGAGAAATGAGGCAGTCAAATACTTTTACACTTCACAAATTTTGAGATATTGGACACAATTATGAGTTTTACCATGTTCCTTTCAGGCAAATATTTGTAGTATATTGAAGGCTACTATGGCAATCGGTGTTGGAGAATTGGATTCTATATGAATGGCTATGGAAATACTTTAAATATTGTACTTATGGGAAAAAATGTATAAAAAGGCATTAGTCATCTTGTTGTAGTTCCACAATGCTCACAAAACATTTTACACAATAAGAACTTCCCAGACTAATGCCTATTTTCCTGGAGGGGATGGGGAAAGAGAGAGAGGATTATTATCCACTGCCCTGCTAAATGTGTCATCCTCAGCTTTCCTAGCTAGCAGTAATGAATATGGAACATCTTCTTTTGTTCACCTATCTAGTCTCTGATCCATAGACCCTCCGCATGACCTCTTTTTGTGGCTGTGTGTCACATTTTTGTGCTGTTTGCTTTACTGACCTCCATTTTGCAAGGTCAGCACAGACTGTCAAACCTGAGTATTCCCTTCTCCCAGACCTAATGCAACATACACCATTTCATGGAGTCACTAAACGCACTGTTGTCTATTTTTAGGAAAAGTGTAAGGTGTGTGTGTGTGCGCGCACTCATGCGTGCATGTGTGCCAACAAGCTACATGAGCAGGATTGTACTACTAGCAAGTATACACCTTGAAGTTAAGAAGCCAAGCTGCCAGATCTTCCAGTAATAATAACAACAGTAAACTTCATTAGCACAATAGCCAGTGCTCAGCTTTGCAACCTGTTTTCCATTTTTCAGCCCAGGAATTTGATTTAACAGTAAAAAAAAAGAAGGTGCTCTAATGTTCGGAGTGCATTATTATTCTTAGCTTGCCATCCAATCTCTGAGGCAAAAGGACAGGGCTTCCAGATCTGATGGCTTGTTTTCCAGGCAGGCACAACACTCAGTATATCTCCTCTGGATTACAGGTCCTAGCAGCATGTAGACTCAGGGTAGAGTACAAGAAGATTTGTTTCTGAAATATCATTCTAATATAACCAAAGTTTCTTTTTGCTTAGTGAGTGAAGCACACATGTCTTTTTGACAGAGTTAGGGTGGGTATTTTTATGTGTGTGTGCATGCGTGTGATTGCAGTTGTCTCAGTTCTCCAAAATCTTGTGAGCAAAACAAAAAAATGATGAGGTAGTTTCTCTTACATTTATTCATAATTTATTTATGAATAAATGTAAGAGAATGCAGGCCTATCCAGTTTAATTTTAAGATGTTTTTAATAATGTATTTGTTTTTATCTGTTTTAATGGTTTATCTATTTTATTGTTTTTATATTTATATTTATTGTTGTTCCCTGCCTCGATCTAGATGGAGAGGCGGGTTAGAAATGAAATAAATAAATAAATAAATAATAAAATAAATTTAAGTTTATGTTATGGTTTACTTCTATCTTGGCTTTTAGCCAAAGGCATCCGGAGTTAACATAAATACAACATTCAAACGCTAAAATACAACTTAAGGAAGGTTTAAGACAACAGTTAATAATATCAACGAAATAAAACCTAAAACCCAAACACATCTGTTCCTCTGCCTAAAAAAAAGGGTCTGTTCACACAACACGCTAACCCTCACTCAGTGGTTAGGTGTGGGTTGTTTGTTGAACTTTGGGTTAGCATGTTGTATGAAACCAGGACACTTTCCGCAGGGTAGCTTGTTAACCATGCAGTGTGGCCTGTTAACCCCCTGAACAACCCAATAACAAATCTCAAGGTGACTTGTTCAAGAAAAATAAGCCACACTACATGGAAAATGTCCAGGGTTCAGACAACACGGTTCAACAAAAAACCAAAGGTTCAACAATGACCCATACTCAACCACTGAGCGTGAATTAGCATGTTGTGCAAAACCAGTCACAGTCTCCCTTCCCCCCCCCCAAAAAAAAAGCCTAAGAAAGGGCAGTAGTAAATTACTGTAGGGTATCTACCCTTATGCAGCCAACTTTCAGGAAGGGGCTCATTAAAAAGACCCATCTATTATTGTTTTGTCTAATTGGCTAATGTAGAGATTATGAAGAAAGACCAGCACTCATATTGAAGTAGGAACTGCAGTGCCTATTCCAGAAGAGAGATCCCCTCCTTTATTGAACTCACCCTCCTATTCTCTCTTTAGCCCAGCTTTCCCTAACCTGGTGCCCCCTAGATTTTTGGACTTCAAATCCCATCAACCCCAGCCAGCATTGCCAATGGTTAGGAATTATGTGGGTTGTAGTACAAAACATCTAAAGGACACTACATTGGGGAAGGCAGCTTTAGCCTAAGAGGACTCATAACTAGGCTGACCATATGAAAAGGAGGACAGGGCTCATTTAACTTTAACAGTTGTAGAAAAAAGGGAATTTCAGCCAGTGTCATTTGTAAGCAATTAGTCCCGGGTGAAATTCCCTCTTCATCACAACAGTTAAAGTTGCAGGCACTATACTAGAGTGACCATATACAGAAGAAGGCAGAACCCCTGCAACTTTAACTGTTGTAATGAAGAGGGAATCTCACCAGGTACGAATCACATACAAATGATGCTGGCTGAAATTGCCTTTTTTCTACAATTGTTAAAGTTACATGAGCCCTGTCCTCCTTTTCATATGGTCAGCCTACTCATAACAATATGTCACAACTAACACAAGAATGATCAAATACAAGTAAGAACAACAAACAAAAAGAAATCCAACAAGAATAACAAGTCAATAGATTAAACAGCAGCAAAACAACTATGTAATAGTAGGGTGCGCATCCGCCTGGATTTGTCCAGACATGCCCGGAAAATGGCGAGCAAATCCGCGTCCAGGGGGGAAACCGTTTTGGGGGGCCAAATCCGGAAATTTAGCCCCACAAAAGTCCGTTTTGGCCGGGCACTTCTGTTTTCGGCCTTCCGAGGCCTGCTGAAGCCACTTGTGGGTTCCTAGAGGGCCGCCGCTATGGCAATGGCCCTCTAGGAATCTGGAAATGGCTTCAGCAGGCTTCGGTAGGCCCATTTCGGGCACTTCCAGTTTCGGCCTTCCGAGGCCTGCTGAAGCCATTTCCAGGTTCCTAGAGGGCCGTCGCTATGACGATGACCCTCTAGGAATCCGGAGATGGCTTCAGACAGCCTCTGCAGGCCTCAGTAGGCCCATTTCAGGCACTTCCAAGGCCTGCCCCTGGTGGGTCATCCACACTTACCAAACCCCTTCCGGCTCCCACACTACGATCCTGGGCTTCTTCTTGGATGGTGCAGGCAGAGGACAAAAAGCAGGCAGAGCAGCAGGTGGGACAGTTTTACCCTGGGAATTACAAGGTTCTGAGAATTTTTCCAAAACTGCCCTCCACCTGTTAGGATCTCTCCTCCCCCAGGTCTTATCCTGTACTTTTCTAATCTCCTTCTCTGTAACCCCTTGCTACCACTAAGAATATTTTCAAGGTGAATGTAAAAAACCCCATCATTTGCCTAGAGAAATGGGGGGGGGGGAAGAGTGGAAGCAAGCATAGGAGCAACCTTGGGAGAGGTATGTGTGTGTGAGTGTATTTATGTGATGGGTGCATGGGGTGCATGTTCATTTGTCCATGAATGAATGTGTGTGCGTGTGTTTTGGGGTGGGTATCCTGAGAGAGTTTACGTGTTTGCAGTGTGTGAGTGTATTTATGTGATAGGTGCATGTTCATTTGTCTATGAATGGATGTGTGCGTGTGTGTTTTGCGGTGGATGATTTTGAGAGAGTTTGCGTGTTTGTGTGCATATTGAGAGTTGGGGGGGCTATAGTTTTGTGTGTGAGAGTTGGGGGATGATATGGAGTTGATATTCCTATTTATGGGAAATAAATTTGAATGAATTAATTTTCAAAGAATTCATTTAGAGATGGTTTGAGGAAATTGGTTTAGCTGTCTGGAAAATAGGTGTTTTGCTGGAACAGAAAACTGGCTTCAAAGCAGTACCTTTATCTGGTTACCTCACCCGTTTGCTTTTCTTTGATTATTTTGTTGGAGGAGAACATTGTAATATATTGATGTATGAATTGACTTATTAGCAATATTTATTTACTGCTTCTTATTTGAATAAATCATGAAGCAGTTTAGAAAAAAGAATATAAAATGTGCAATGGTATCATATTAGAAGTTTATTTGAACATAGCTCATGGCTGTGTGAAAGGCAAAGTATATGGATGCAATTTCAATGGGCCTTTTAAACATAATGAAAACATAATTTATTATCTATCTCTATTGGAGGATGATTGTTACTGGCCATGGTGTTTTTACTTCATCTATGTAATATTTACTGGTGCTAGCATTTGTTTTATCCTTTTAGTAACTGTACAAAAACAGACAATTCTTGTTAAATACAGTATCCTCCTCCAAGCTGGTTCTCTCCAGATGTGTTGGATAAAACTCCCAACGCCCAGTCAGCATGACCAGATAGGTGTCATAGTCAAAGATATTTGGAGAGGATTGTATTGGGGAAGGCTGAAATACCAAGTGGCCCAAAAGTAGGTATACAGTATAGTACTCACACCTTCCACCAACGTTCTAAACAACTGTATATCTACTTTTGGGGCACCCAGTACATAGAGTTCTAAGTTTTTTAAAAAGTCATATTCCTCCTCAGTTTATTAAACTTCATAAGATCATATCTAGCTGAGCTGGAGTCTAGAGCCACATTGTATATTGTATCTCCTATATATTTCCTCAATTAATTCTCAAAACCCGTGTCAGACTGTTAATGAATTTTCCAATTAATTCACTGATCTTTTGGATCTAACGATTAGCTCTTGCGCCAATGGCCATGGTGGGTGGGGTGGGTGGAGAAGGGTTTTTCACTTCTCCTGTAATTGCTAATTATTTCATATCATCCACCTGAAGTTTCTGAAGTCTGAAAGCCCAAAGTAAAATTGTTAAAAGTCCTAAAGACATTTCCATTAAAGTCCATTGGAGTTCTACTGATGAAAATTCTGACCAGCAAAATATTTCAACCTATGCCAATATGAGCAAGATTTCCTAAAACTTTTGCTGGGTCTCTCTTTTCCTCTTCCTTTTCTACATTTTTGTCATTGGGTATTGCTATGTCAATGAGGTAGTTGTGTTTTTCTTTTATATGTATGACTGTTGCGAAGTAGTGTCTTGTCCCAGAATTGTTCTGTTCCAGCATAGCATGGCTTGGCTTGACTTGTTTGAGTGTGTCTGGATCTCCTAGGTTCTGCAAGCATCTTTCTGGAAAGCACCTGCTGGTTGCATGATCGAGGAGGCCAGGTTCTGTGAGTGCATAATTGTCCTTGTCAGGAGGGCCTTGCACTTGCTAGAGTAAGGTGAACAGATGGGAAGAGGCTGAAATCCTACATTCATTTATCTGGGAGTAAGCTTTATTGAAATCAACAAGAGTTATTTCTAAAGTTCTTTGGGCAGTTTTCTTTGGGTCCCTGACTGGGATTTCTATTCTCTACACACTGAGGCAGTGTAAATTCAGGATATACTTGGATAAAAGGAGGGAAAGATCCTTGTCTAGCATTGTGATAATGGGCATCTGTTCTGGCCTTTCTTTGTATTGCTACTGACCATGGTTTTGTTTACATAGCTAATGAACCAGAGATATAATGACACATTTTTAGATTTGTTTCTCACTGATAAACCAGAAGTTGAAACAAGCTAAGAGGTGAGAAGTGACTACAACAAACCTTTAGTCCATTTCGTTCCATGGCTAATGTTTGCAGGGTAATCGTATTTTATACTCTTCCTGAATGCTAGGTTGGCTAGTTTGTTGTACTAGATTTTTCTGCACTTGTCAACTGCTTCATTTGTTCAGTGGTAGCAGTATGCTGAATCTGTGCATATGGATAAGAGAAACGTGATGGGGAAAGAGCTACAAGTTCCAGTAGCCTTCATTCTGGCAGGCTGGGTATGATGCCAGCCATCCTCTGTTAACCTGCTGCACAGACGTCTAATAGTTGTGCCCACTGGTTTGCAGTTCTAAAACTGGTGGCTGTCATATTGATGACGTCATTACGTAGCCCCCCACCACTGGAATTTAGTAAGACTCACTTTTCTGAGACACGTCATATATAAACAAAACATTCACAAAGCTTTTGCACTCTTTGGGTAAATAAATCCTTCTCTGGCTCTGGGACTACCAGCTGTGCTTCTTAATTGTTCACCTGAAAGCTGAAAGAGAGCTGAGGTTAATATGCTTCATAGCTCGAGTTCATTTAATGTATTAAATTCTTTGCCACATGAGTGGTGTTGGCCCATGTTCAAAGGCAGTAGGCTTTTGTGCACACTTCATGCTTTGTGGGATATAAACATCTTGTGTTGTGGGATGCAGGATCTATGTAACTGCACAAGTCCAAGCACAAAGTGCACAAGTGGCAATTATTAGCTGTCTTGTAGCACAGAGGCATCTAAATGTGATTTTGTCCTGTTGAAGCAGGTCTTGGCATAATGTAGGATTACACTATCAAATAATGTTTATGAATATATTCTGATTATTTTTGTTCCTTTGCAGAGTGAGCATAAAGATATGTTTTTGTAGTAACAAGAATATGTTTTCGTAGCAATACATCAGGTGTAACGTATTTATTTTAACAAGCAAGACCTACTTATGTAAACAAAATGCTCTTTAACTGGAGGATTATACAATGTTTATGCAAGACATATGAAAATGCACTACCAGAAATATTTGCAGCCACTAAGTTACGCTCCTTCATGTAATGATATAAATGATAAAATTGGTTATGAAATGAAAAACCTAGCAACAGAAATGAAAAGGCCTGCCCTGTGTGCTAGCAGTGCCTCTATGGAACTCATTACAATCTCTCTGTAAGCTGATGAAAGCACCAAGGAGATGAGTTGAACCAGAACGTATCTCCTAATCCGTCCATCAAGTTCACCTTCATGCCACTCTTGTCACTAGTATCCAAAGGTTATTGAAAATTCAAGTATTGCAGAGACCATCTATATCAGTAAAGATAGCCATTAGTGCATGCAGGCTAGATATACAGGAAAATTGTGCAATCCTTCAATATATATATATATATATATATATTCTTCCTCTGTTATCTGATTTTAGATGGAATTTTTGGAAATTATGGGGCTAGGAGTCTCTGTCCATCTACAGATTCTTTGGGTAGCTTTGGTTGTCATTATCTCTCAGCCATTAGCTCCTCATCTGTAGAATGTAAACTATAAGTTCTAGGTAGGAATTGACTTAAGGTCTATAAAGAATGGCTCACTTAAAACAGCTATGAATAAATTGTTTAATAAACATAATCACAACAATTTAAATTATTGGCATCTAGTGGTGTTACTAAAGACACCGAATGTTTATTAACAGAGAGTGACTTTAGATCTGGCAAATATTTTGTGTGCACTCAGTTGAATTTTTAATATCTTTTCATTTTTAGCTATCGAATAGACACAGCTTTGCACAGCCCTTAGTTTGACACAGTGAAGCCTTAAAGCAATGTTATGCAGGTGTCAGAGTTGGACACATTGTGCCCATCCTATCTGAGTGTAGCTGCACACACTGCCTACCTCAAGACACAGCCCCTGTCATGATGCACCCTAGAGCCACCTGAGGGAGGGATCTGTCCACTCCATTCCCCTGGGGGGGGGGGATGCCCTACAGCAGTAGGGAGGAATCAGCCATATAACTCTGTCCCTTGGAACGTGTCAACTGCAAAGCTCTGTGCTGGTTAGGGAAGTCTTCCTAGCAACTGAAATGGTACTGCAGGCTTCAAACACAGGGACACATTTAAATTCATTAACATTCATTAACATATATTTAAAAGCAAAATAACCCTGACTGAGGTTCACACCCTAGGTCCCCTTCATATGCATGCCAAGTTTCAGGTGCCTAGGTTTCATGGTCATGGCACTATGGCAGTGATTGACAGATAGGCACACCTCTTTTATCAGTATAAAAAAATAGAAAATCACTATAATACAAAACACCTTTTGAAGTTGCCCTGAGTGTGGCTTAGGAGGCTGCTATTTGAGAAACAGATTTCTGAAATACCTCCAGGTACATGGAACTCACTGAGTAATTGTTTAGATGGTTGTTCTATTCTGCAACTGTCCATAAAATTATTAATGTGTCCAGTGTATAACTGTGGAGATGAGCCTTCACCCTTCTCCTGGGTGCCAGACTTCTTGCTGTCTCTGAATACCTCCAAAGCCCAGTATATAGTCAGACATAAGCCCAGCCTACCTCCTATCTCTGACTTTCTGCTGAGACAGGTGCTTGCCAAATTTAAAAGATATAGTCACAAGTGGCAACCTGGCAAATGTATTTGTGGATCTGTGATTAGTGTCTAGACTTTCATATCCCAGATGTGACACCCACACCCCAAACAGGGAAGTGAGGACAGAAGACAGCAGTAGAGGTAGTCCCTGTTTCTTATTAACAATGAGGAGGGGGGACAGTCAGGGGAATTGCTGGCTAATCTGGCTGCATGGTAATGGGCATCAAGGAGCAGGTGGTTTGTGTGACTGTCATATTGGAATACTGCTGCAAACAGTATGTCTGAGGGCTCCGGCTGCCTTGGGTGAGTTTGAGGGACCTCTGAGAGCATGGCCCACCTGCAGTCTTTACTTTCAAAAGCTGAGTGGTAGAGCTGAAGAGGAGGTGTAGCCATAGGCGTACACACATTGTGTGCACGTGGTGCGCAGGCACCACTTAATATCTTCAAGGCCTGCAGGGGGTGGAGACTGAAGAGAGGCTGAATGGAGGGGGGCAAAGCTCCTCCATCTGTTCAGGCATGTGCAGGAGAGGAAAGGTAGGCCGCACATGGGGCGGAGGTCGGGCAACGGCAGCAGACGCAGAAATGAGCCCTCCCAGGGCCAGCTCCTCCCATTGCTTCTTCTTGGCCGCGGGCAGGTGCGGGACGCAAGGCCTGACCCCGGAGCCACGCGGCACAACACACCACAGCAGCCAGGTCGGTACGCGGGTCAGGGCAGCAAAACCCCTCTCCTTCTCCTCCTCCTCCCCCCCAGTGCCACCAAGGTGGCGACTCTTTCTGGGATCCTAGAAAAGGTCATAGACCGACCCCACAGAAGCCAGCGTGAAAGGACACTCCCTGCCCTCTCCTCTTCATAGGCTTCGCTTCTTATTTTGCAGTGGGGCAGAGTTGCTCTCCCCAAGCTGGTCCTGCTTTGTAGACTCCATGCCCCCCAACACACCCCACTTCCAAGCTTCGGCTGTAAAGCGATGCTTTGGCTGTCGTAGCCACCTGCTGCCCTCCAGATGTATGGGGACTACAACCCCCCTTGCTAGCATAGCGTAGTAGCCCAACACATCTGGAGGGTGCCCGGTTGGGGAAGGCTGATTTGCAGTCATTTGGGGAAATGGCCCACCTAATGAAATTCCCTGGGGGCATCACCTAATGAAATGTGCTGAGCACGCCTATGGGTGTAGCCAATGCCTCCATCTATGGTAGCAACAGAGTACAGGATGGAAAACAAGGCTTAATATTCTGTTAACCCTTTACCCTCCATATCTGAGGCCTGAGGGGAGGCAGGCCAAGCATGGCGTCACTCCAAGATGCTGACAGCTGGTTTAACACGGAAACATAAAGGAAATGTTGCTGTTCCCAAAGGAATTCCAGTTGAGCAGAAGTACTCCATCTAAACCGGACTCTGGAATAGTCTGATTGCGTCATGAATTGTATAATCTGCTCTCTCAAAGGACATACAGAGTGCAATTCAGGGGATGTACAAAATGATAATAAAATATGGTGTATTTTAAGATTCTTTTCTAAAACATAGCACATTGTTAAGAGCTTTTATTTCTTTTCCACTTCTACTTCCAAATCAAGCACATTTTGTACTGAACTATATGAATCCCTGGCATAGAAATGACCCTAGAGGATCATGGTTGATGGCACGGACAGAATCCGAGGGATGAAAACCACCAATCAGTTCTGCTGTAATTAATGTAGAATTTGAAGCAGAGAGACGGTCAATGATGTGTTCAATAACTCGTACAGACTTCTATTTCTCAGTAATGTTTATCTTTCTAAGGAACATAGTTAATTTCTTCAGTAGTCTGTAAATTATTACAGAAATTACAAATCTGCCAGAAAATCAATACCACTAATTGTAAATTAATAGATTTCTAAGTGTGAAGGAGTTTGCAATAATGCAGATGAGTTCTTCAAGGAACACACAAGATTGGGACTGGGGAACTGGGAGCCTCCAGCTGCTTTATGTGACATCTTCAAGTGTAAACACATTTCTTTTTCTTCCCCCACTGATTTAGTCTGCCGCAGCAACAAACAACATTTCCATTAGCCTCCTACTGTTAAATCTCAGAGTAACTATAATCACAAAAACATCCAACATGCAAACAAACTAATAGAGCGGCAACTGTGGTCATCATCCATCTTCGTCCTCCAGACATATTTTTAGGTTCATCCAGGGTTTGATTTTAAGTTATTTTTGCAGTCTTAAATTGTATTTAATGAGTGGGAAGAAAAATTATAATTACTATTATTATTATTTCTTATCCGCCTCTCCCTCCGGATCGAGGTGGGGAACAGCATCATACAGACAATATAAAATACATAAAACTGATCAAAAGCATATAAAATTAATACATTAATAGATTTATAAGAATGTGTAATGATAAATTCTGGATGCCTTGGATGTTCCGACCATGCAAAAGTATTTGTCATCTTGATGTTAGTCCATTTTTTAAAATATTGAGTTTCAGTTTTGAACCAATAGACTATACAACATCTTGGTCAGGGTGGGGGGCAGAATCAATGTCAATTGTCTACAAATGGGAAGCTTAAGTTTTAAACAATGAACTATAACATTGTCTTTTATTGTTCTTTTATTTCCATATCTTTCACAGAACATATGCTGCCTTGCCTGACTATGTTACAAGCAGCACAACTGAAGCAAGTGAAGGAAGTGGGGGTGAAAGCTTTATTTGGTTTTTATTTATATCAATGCAGGAAAAGAGACAAGCTCTGGTGCTAAAAAAAAAAGTCTTTTCTTTAATGAATTCTTCTTTAATTAGCTCAATGTGTTTCAGATAAAATCCTTCTTCAGGAGCTGGAGGAAAACACAGGTTATTAAAATACATAACAACAAATAAAACATGCTCAGCTTTTTCTTTTGGGTGTCCCTGCCAAGTACTGTGCTCTCAAAATCACTGCTATTCGTGGTATCAACCATGCAGCACAAGTAGGAGTAATTTTGAGAGCACAGTTCTTGGCAGGCACGCTCGAAAGAAAAAGCTGAAGACTTTTTATTTGTTGTTCGAATTTTAATGACTCGTGTTTTCCTTCATCTCCTGAAGAAGGATTTTATCCGAAACACATTGAGCTAATTAAAGAAGAATTCATTAAAGAAAATATTTTTTTAGCACCAGAGCTTGTCTCTCTTCCGGCATCTGTTTCGTGGTGCTTTGTCCCTTTTTTCTCCACTTAATTTATATCGACCATAATTTGAACTAAAATGCTTTTTAGACATAGACTGAGATCAAATGTTACCTTTTTATATGATTATTGCAATGATCACTTGATAGCCAGAATGTGAAGCTATCATCAAATCAATTTGTACATTTATTTCAGGGGTGGCAAAGGGTGTGCACAGACTGTAATTTTCATCAGAAAGAGCAATTTGTCTGACAATATTCTCCATATGAAAAT
This sequence comes from Anniella stebbinsi, assembly GCA_029215795.1. Taxonomy (NCBI): domain Eukaryota; kingdom Metazoa; phylum Chordata; class Lepidosauria; order Squamata; family Anniellidae; genus Anniella; species Anniella stebbinsi. Next base: position 197,951,122 of record JARDYH010000003.1, read on the forward strand.
CTCTAAAGAGATACAGCAGTTACAATTCTTGGTTTTGAAGAACTGCATTTGACTTGGTAATGGGTGGTCATTTAAACCAAAATGGCTATTTCATGTTAAAGTAAGGAACACATTCAAATGTTATCACCTAAGAAATAAATATGAAATTTGCCCAGGAGTATGGTTCAGATGTTCACCAGGAAGTAACTTGCTGTGTGTAGTCTGTTAATTTTGGTTTCTCGCAGTTTTACATTTTGTCAAAGTGAAGTTCATCTCGAATTTTGAGAATTTCTCCAGTTTTAAATTCATCTTGAATTCTGAAAATTTTGTAAAAGCAAAAAATCACATGAACATTCATGAGCATTTTATGCACATTTTTACATATGCACATTTTTATATGCAGTTTCCCTAATATTATGCATTTTAAAATATTTCCCCCCCTAATATACACATTGCTGTATTCATTTTTTTTATTGGACAAATCCATTGTAAAATTTGGAGATGTTCAAATTTTGATGGATAAATATGTTTAGATTCACATAGTGGTTCGAAAGTTTTAAATCAGGTAAGTTCACGTTAAAATGTGAATTGAACAAATTCTGGCAAACCTCTATTAAATTTCTCCCTAGCTTTTGGAGTTCCATATCACCTGGTCTTGTTGCTAGATGGATCATTAGGAATCCTCTATCTTTCACTATTTTATTTCCATATGTTGTCCTGAGCACTGTGCAGGTTGCAGGTTGTCACTGCTTTCCATTTCTTTTTCCCATCCATATTATCAATGTGCATGTGTGTAAAAATAAAATACTGCAAAAAAGCAGTCTTGAATTGATTTTATATATAGTCGTATCAAAGTCTTTTCATGTGGTGTTTTATACCTCAGTAAAATGCTGCTCTCCCATGTGAGCCTGCCCAGCCATTAAGATCAGCCTATGAGGATTGCCGGTAAAGTCCATCAAGCTGACAGGCACAAGACACAGGGCCTTCTCTGTGATGGGCCCTTCACTGGGAAATTCTCTAATGTCTCATATACACCAAGCAGGATATTGCACTATGAAAGCAGTATGAAAGTGGTATATAAAAGGCAGGAGCCACACTACTGCTTTATAGTGGTATTGAAGTGCACTGACAAGTACCATATAGCACTTTCATACCACTATATCCTGCTTGGTATGACTCCTGCCTTTTATATACTGCTTTCCTTCCACTTTCATAGTGCAATATCCTAGGCTGACCAGATAAAATCCAGGTCAGGGCTCATGCAACTTTAACAGTTGTAGAGAAAAGGGAATTTCAGCCAGAGTCATTTGTATGCAATTAGTTCCTGGTGAAATTCCCTCTTTATCACAACAGTTAAAGTTGCAGGCACTATACTAGAGTGACCATATACAAAAGAAGGCATAACTATTGTGATGAAGAGGGAATTTCACCAGGAACTAATTGCATACAAATGACACTGGCTGAAATTCCCTTTTCTCTACAGCTGTGAAAGTTACATGAGCCCTGACCTGGATTTTATCTGGTCACCCTAAATACCCTGCTTGGTGTAGATGAAGCCTTAATCCCCTTGTTGTATGTTTTTAAACATGCTTTACGGACTTTGTTGTTCACATCTCATTTTATCTGATTGATATGAAGTTCACCCAAGGGAGGAAATTAATTGTTACTCATTTTATTATTTCATGGTTGGTTTTAGATAGTATTGTGGAATTGTTGGGATAATTATTATTATTATATGTAAACTGCCTTAAAAAAGCTCTGTAGCCTTTAAAGGAGAGTCAGTGTGGTGTAGTGGCTAAAGTGTTGGACTGGGAGGCAGGAGATCTGGGTTCTAGTCTCCACTAGGCCTTGGAAACCCACTGGGTGTCTTTGGGCCAGTCACAGACTATCAGCCCAACCTACTTTACAGGGTGGTTGTTGTGAGGATAAAATGGAGAGGAGGAGGATTATTTATACCACCTTGGGTTCGTTGGAGGAAAAAAGGTGGGATATAAATGTAATAAATAAATAAAGCAAAGGAATTTAAAGCAGTGGCAATCTGCAGCTGCTCCAGTTGCAGAATTAATGTTATAAATTCTGTTAGTTTAACTGGGATTTAGGAGAAGTGGAAGACAGGGCAAAGCAAACCCATGACAAATTAAGAGGGGTTTTGCTCATCCCTCGCTTTGTTTGTATGTTGTATGTTTTTGCTGTTTTAATTTTTGTATATTGTTTTTAATTGTTTTTAATCCTATGTAAACCACCCAGAAAGCTTCGGCTATGGGGCGGTATACAAATGTAATAAATAAAATAAATAAATAAATAAATACTCTTCATCATACACTTAAAGTAGAGTGTGACGTGATCACTGCCATGTTGAGGCTGCCCTATTTGTGTGATTTCCTCCACTTTCTGAAGAGCAAGAATTAAACCAGGACTCACCATACAATACTATCCATGTCTTCCCAGAAGTGCGTCCATATGAGCTCATTAGGGTTTATTCCCAGGTAAATGAATATAGCATTACTGCCTCATTCAGCTCAGAAAAATACCCGAGGGGAGCATGAAAAAAATACACAGTTATGTGAATAGTTAATTTGTACAATTTTTATTATGCTACAGGGGTGCTAGTTACTACTCATGACTGCTGGCAGTAATTCTTTTGAGAAGACCTCTTGTCTCAATTTGTGCACTAATTAAACATCTCTTACAGAAAATTACTGTAAAGAATAATATCATTTCTATATCCTATATAATATAAATTTGAGGACATGATACAGCCAAGGTTAAACACTTGTTTAGTTCCCTGATTTCAATTGGAAAATTAAGTATGTGCTTAACAGCACAATTCTATGAGTTTTTACTTGGAAGTAGGTCCCACTGGGCAGCATCCAACAAGACACAACTGTTAATGGCAATTATGTTGCACTAGCATTAATGTCACCACTGTGAGGCTTTCCACGACCCATTGCTGCTGCTGCCCCATCTCGCTTTTACTATTTTAGGCCCCACAGCACCACAGCCCAGCAACTTGGCCCTCAGTTTACTCCTTTTCCACTGCCACTAGTGCTTTCCTCAGGTACACTTCAAAGACACTAGTTGGTTGAAATTAACAAGAATTGATTAACATAAGTAATTGCAGATAAATAAGTGTAACAGTTTCCTCAGTTCTAATGTGTAGTGGTTACAAGTACAAAGCTTAGTGGTTTCTGTCAGTATTCTTAAATGGTTTCAAACTGTTTCTTATCTAATCATCTATTCCCTAAAACTCTATCTTAGTCTCTCAATATTCAATCAAACACTTATCTTAACTCATCAAATTCTCATTCTCCCTCTCCCTCTCCCTCTCCCTCTCCCTCTCCCTCTCCCTCTCCCTCTCCCTCTCCCTCTCCCTCTCCCTCTCCCTCTCCCTCTCCCTCTCCCTCTCCCTCTCCCTCTCCCTCTCCCTCTCCCTCTCCCTCTCCTTCCAGCTCCTGTCAGCCAGAACATATATACTTTTACTCTGTTTTCCAGCTCCTCCCACTCTTACACAGCTAACCAATCTAGGTACTCTAAACAACCAGCCAATCAAGTACTCATTTTCCATTTGGGTACACAGCCAGCCAATCACTCTATATTTAACCACAAACGGTAAGTACATTTCAGCCTAGTCGTTTACCTTAATTGTTAGCATTCTTAACCTTTTTAAAGATATATATAAATAAATGCATATCATAAACAACAAACTTGGCAATACAATTATAACAATAAGCAGTAGAACATCACAAACACCAGTAGCATTAGCTGGGAAATCAGTGTAGCAACTAACGCTATTCGCATTGCATTGGAGTAGTTTACACTACCACAACATACTTTATGTTAGTGGTTGTGTCCCATTGGATACTGTGCACCATGTCCTTACTCCCAAGTAAATGTGTTTCAGATTGGATCTTAAAACTCTCTCACAAAAAGAAATAAAAATGCTTCTTCACTTTGGGCAGATTGTGCCTATTACATTTAAGCTTCTTTTTTTAAAAAAATGAAAACTTGCTTAAATTAGCAAGGCTTTGGACCCCTCTACAAGATTTTGGTTTGATGCCCAGTTGTCCGATTATGCACATCTACTGACAATCGCTTTTACGCCTAATCCCTATACACGGGAGGCGTTGAAGCGCATTACGGGCTGTATGAAAGGCGCTTTAAAGTTGTTGACATGTTGCTGAAAGTAATGCACTTTATTTCACCCTTTATTCTCCCTGCCCACCAGAATCTCCCGCCTTTGGTTTCCTAGGTTACCTGCTGGGAATGTGGTTAACCTGTTTGGCTACCTTTCTACCCTCTAATTTTGCCACCAGCTAAAGTTGTCCCCCCTCCCAGAACTGCTCAGGAATAAATGGGAATGTGCCTCAGAAGGTTCCCCCTCCAGCAGCCTTTTAAAAAGTATTTTCGGCTGCCTCTCTCTGCCCCCCACCATTTGCCAGAGAGAGAGGAAGAGAGATAGAGACCAAAGAGAAGGAGCGAGCGAGTGAGAGAGTAGAGATCCGCACAAATCACACCCAAACAGACAGAGGAAGCTGCTTCGTTCCTTCCTTATTTTCCCAGCGAGATCAATTGTTTTCCCTTCTTCTCAATAATTCATTGTCATTTTGGTGATGTAAAACATTCAGACGCACACACACACAGAGCTAGCAAGCAAGGGGACGATTTTTCTAAGCGAGAGACAAGAGAAGAAGCGAGCAAGTGTATGTGTGTGTGTGTCTATGGACGGGGGCAGGCATGCAGGCAAGCATGAAAACACCCTCCCCCTGTCCGCCCCCCTCTTTCCCTGCTTCCCGTCTCACTAATAAGTTCTCTTTTTACACACACACACACACACACACACACACACACAGCTCATCTCAGGAATCCAGCAAGAAGCGAGGGGAGGAGTTGTCTAAGTGGATCACTAATTATCCACATATACACATGACAACAAGACTATCTGATCGTTAATGCGCCTCCTTATAAAATTGTTTACACGGACATAAGGCGCTCTTACTCGCTATTTAACGCGCATTTGAAAATGCGAATAATCAGAGATTTAAAGCGCCTGGACTCCTGATTTGTGCTCTGCTCTTGTCGAGGTAAATTGGTAATGCGCCTTGAAAGAGCTTTAAATTGCTCTTGTAGAGGCACCCTTAGTTGATCTTGGTGGAGTTTTGTGTGATGCACCCAGCAATTTGCTTGTTAATGCAAGACTTATTCCTCTGCCTAGAACAGGCTCATTAAAGTTCAGGCAAAGTAGACTGTGGGCGTGGCTTAGTATTTAATTTGGGAATGTTTGATAGTTATCTATTTATATAATTCAAACTGAATTATAGTTTGGTAGCTGAAGAATTTTCATGGTTTTCTTAAAGCCTTCTGACAAATATGGCTTTGTCTGTATCTAATTTACACAAACGAATGCTTCAAAATAAGGTCCAGAAGCAAATTCAAAAGTTCAAACCTTTCTCTGAAGTCCTCACAGCCTGAATATATCAATAATAGATTATAATCCTTTTCCCCTAGTTAAGGCTGTGATTCGCCAAAAATGGATTAAGGGTAATTGGGAACACTGATGGAAGCTTTGATCAAGTAGTTAGCAAGAAAAACCTTGTCAAGGCAGCCGTCCTTTCCCACAACCTCTCATACACTCCTTTTCCCCAGTCTTGTAGTAGAGACTTTTCTTGGATCAAAGATGCTACTGGGTATGCTTGGCTCTCCCTTTTTTCCTCCCAGCTATGCTGCAATGGATGCAAGGGGATGGTGGGAAAGGAATGGGAGGATGAGGTGAAAACACACAAGGTAGCAAAATGCTTGACAGTTTCCCCTCTTCTTCTCCCAGTTTCATGGGCCAGCTTTGGCTAGAAAAAGATATTGCTGGACAACATAGAGTTGGTAGCAGTGATGGAAGGAAGGGAAACATTTGGTGATCTGTATGTCTCTAAGTGCAGGATGTTATAATTCAGCACCTTGGGGGTTTGGGGGTGCATTCTGTCTAGTCCTTACATTTGCATACACGCACCCACACTGCATTGAGAATTTCTGGAGAAACCTTGCAAACTAGATAAAGCTCATTGAGGGGCAGTAGGCTTTGGAGCCTTTCATGGCACTTTATCCATCGATTTAATCTACTTGCCTCATACCCAGAGTATTGCCTGCCTCCCGCCCCCGCCCCAATATCCCTCCTTCCTTTCTTGCCAAATCCATGTCATGTTATTCTAAGCATTTAACCAGGCATTTCTTTTGGATTATTGAGTGATACCGGGTGCTGTAATCACTGCCATGATCAGGGCATTTAGCAGGCAAATGGTTCATTTTTTCCTGGGAGGGGCAAACAGCTAACTTCTTAGTGCTGCTCTCACCAGAGCAAAAGTGTCAAACTTCCGAGTGAATATCTGGATCCCTACATCTCCCATTGGCAACCTTGCCATGACTACTACTTTTAAAGACATACTGACATCGTGTTCATCCAAAGCACTTGCACTTCCAGTGAGGCCTGTTCATAAACACAATTATGATAAATAGTGTTTAAATTCAGAAAGAACTGACCACGTAACTATTGTCTCTTTGGACGCTGAGAAGGCCTTTGACAAAATTCATTAGAAATGTATATTTGCAACATTGGGCAATTTTCGTTTTCCAGTGGAATTTTTGAAATGGGTTAGAATTTTATATTCACTCCAAGAGCAAAAGTTATGACAAATGGTTGGTTATCAGCTTTCTTCCTGCTTGGGAGAGGTACTAGACAAGGATGTCCCCTCTCCCCATTGATATTTGACCTATGTTTGGAACCCCATGCCAGTGCAATTAGACAGAATAGTAGTATTCACGGTTTTGTGCATGCTGGTTTAGAATGTAAAATTATTCTTTATGCTGATTATATCTATTCCAGCTTTGATGAAATTGAGTAATACTTTTGTTGATCTATCTGGTTATTTGATTAATTGGTCAAAGTCTGAATTGATGCTGATTGGAAATAATGTAACTTTTAGTGTGTTGGCTAATAGGCAATTTCGATGGTGCCCTGATTTTATTACCTATTTGAGAATACTTATTCCCAGAGATATATCTCAATTGATTGAAATAAATTTGAACAAGTAGATTACAAGAAGTGAGATGGGTGGCTTCCAGGAGGTTGGCCTTTTCTGCTGTGGCACCCTGGCTGTGGAATGAGTTCCCCAGAGAGGTTCACCTGGCACCTACATTATACACTTTTGACACCAGGTAAAGACCTTTTTATTTTCTCAGTATTTTAACATTTTACCATCCTAGTCTTTTTACTTGCTGTTTTAAATTTGTATTTTAAATCTCTGCATTGCTGCTCAGTTTTATTCTGACTGTAGTTTTATATTGTGGTTTTATATTATAGTTTAAATTTTATACTTCAGTTGTATTTTATGATTTTATTTTTGTGAACTGCCCAGAGAACTTTGGATATTGGGTGGTATAGAAATGAAGTAAATAAATAAATAAATAGATTGGAGGAGACAAAGACAGATGGGCACCATTAAAGTTGAGTTTATGGGGTAAACTTAACACACTAAAGATGAATATTATACCTTGATTTTTTTATGTTATATGTGGGATTCTTCTTCTTATACTTGGCAAAAAAAATTCTAAAACTCAGTGCTTTGTTACATATTTTTTTCTGGGGTTCTTCTCCACCATGAATATCTTTGAAACAGATGCAGCTTCCAATTAAAGAAAGGTGAGTTTGGTTTTCCAGACCTTGCTCCCATTGGGCCTACTTGTTGACTTACACCAAATTTTGGTCATTTCCAGTCCAATTAGATTTTCCACCTTGGTCAGTTCTGGAATCCTTCTTTTTGGACCCTCTTCCCAAATGGATGGCACTAGGCTCTCGGCATATCAGAATAGATAAATCCCCTCCCACAATTTTGGCCGTTAGAGAAGTGTGGTGTATAGTATCACATCAATTACAGTTTGATCCATTCTCTCACGCTAAATGGACTTTATGGGGAAATCCAATATAAAAATTAGAAATAAAATGTTTTTGTGGAGGATATGGATGGATCAGTTAGTGGGTTTTTTTTGTCTTTTTCTGATTCTTGTGCTCAATATAATTTACCCACTATGGCTGAATGGCAGTACTTGCAATTGCAACACTTGCTGGAATCCAGGCTTGGTTTGGCTGCTTTTACAGCTTCAGAGCCCCCATTATTATTGTAAACACTAATAATAATAATAATAATAATAATAATAATAATAATAATAATAATTTATTTCTTACCCGCCTCTCCGTCTGGATCGAGGCGGGGAACAACAACATGATAAAATACATAAAACTGATTAAAACATAACACATAATGGCTGATCAACCCATGATCCATGTATATAAATACCTATTGGGGTCTAAGACAGGAATGGAATAGAGAATTGGAGTGTTCTGTTTTGCCTAACCAATGGTACTTGTATTGGTGTCTGTACCTGAAGTTTCTATGGAACTTAGGCTATGCCTTATTCAGCAAAAAACTTGTTTCGGGTTTATTGGACTCCACAATGCCTTTTTAATAAGGGATTGTCTAATTTGCATAATTGTTGGAGATATAATGCATCTAATGCTTCTTTTATTCACATGTTTTGACAATATCCAATAGTCACTTCCTTTTGGAAGGAGGTCATAATAAGGATAAACTTCATACTGAACAGTCTTTAATATTGAATGATGTGCATGTCCTCCTAAACTATTTACTGATCTCTTGGAAGCTAACGTATGGTCAGTGCAAATGGATTTTCCGAGCCTTTATGGCAGCCAGTAGAACGATATCTTATGTTTTTATAAATGTTCACCTCCCATAACGCAATGACTTAGGAACTAACAACACTATCAGGTTATTGGTGTTTTAATGATGTACTGGTTTTATCTGCTTTTAATCAGTTTTTGTATTTTGTGTTTGGTGTTGTTCCCCGCCTCGATCCGTTGGGAGAGGCGGGTGATAAATAAATATATTATTATTATTATTATTATTATCAACATTTGAATGGGTGGTATGTAAGCACCACTCACAAGTAGATAAAATATGGATATATAGTCTCCTTTTCTTGAAATGTATGCAGAATCTCCCCCCCCCCTTTTAAAAAAAAGAATATTGTACTTGATGGAATTTTGATACTTCTGTGCATGTAATTTTCTGTTCTTTTTTAATCTTTATTCTCACAATTTGTTTTCTGTTTTTTGTTAAATTCACATTAAATAATTAATTAAAAATAATGAATAGTGTTTCTAAGATAAGCGGAATTCTAAAGCAGATATACAGTCTGATCATGCAGTGTTGTAGACAACAAGTAAAATAAGACGGATGGGGATAGAGAGATATTCTGTATGATTTCCAGTGTAAGATCAATTGTCATTTAAATGTATAGTGAATGTCTTGTCAAAATAATAATAGGTATAATAATATATTTTTATTTTTACTATCTGACAGACACTGCAGTACTCAATATGGATTTAATTAGTTAACATTATATTCTGACATGTGTAGTTATAACAGATAATAGTTTATTGTAGTGGCTTGCTCAAAACTAGTGGGGTAATTGAGCATGAAACCTTTCATCCCCCACCCCAATGCACTGGCTTCAAGCTGAAAAAGTTCTTAAAATAACTTTCAGAGCTCAGTTTGAAGATTTTTAAGAATATAAATCTTCAAACTATTTCTCTTTCACTCACTGAACTTTTTATTAAATTACATTTAATAGTAACTTATTATTTTGTGTCAGGTGGTGGAGGATATCTTATGGTAACTCCATTCAGAACAACCTAATTGAAGTGAGCTGTGGACTGTAGTCCACAAAAGCTTATGCCATAATTAATATGGTAATCGTTAAGGTGCCACAAAACACTTTGCTGTTTTTACTGCAGCTGACTACCATGGCTACCCTCCTGGAATTTGATATGTGTGACATTTTTTCCAGCTAAAACAACAAAGAGACTTGTGGTGCCTTAGTCATTTATTCTGGCATAAATTTTCATGGATACTGTCCACTTCAGCAGATATTTAACGTGTTATCCTCAAGTTGGCATATTTATATACACATGCTGGGTGGGTAAGGGGAGAGAACTGTTTGGTCAGAGGGAAGTTAAATGCAAAAAGTACAGACAGTGATGATTACCTTATCAGTTGCCATTCACAAAACATTATTGGGTGATAATAATGCAACAGTGAGCCAATTAACATTGATAGTGTGATTTTTTTAATTAAAAAGTTGTCTTTATTCAAACCACAGGAAATAGAGTTCAATCTCTTGATGAATTGCACATCAACAATTTTACATTGGTATCTGTCTGTGAAGTGTCTTTGTTCACAAATGTCCACTGACAGAGGCCAGATCTAGACCAAGTGGGATATAGCGGTATATGGTATGTGTCAATGGGCCTCAACAGTTGACAGTGTACCTCAATACCATGATAAAGCAGTAGTGGCGCTCCTGCCTTTTTTTATATACCGCTTTCATACTGCTATATCCTCCTTGGTGTAGATCTGGCCAGAGTGTCCTAAGAGGCTGAAATGTTCCCCCACAGGTTTCTGAAAGCTGCCATTCCTGATGTCTGATTTGTGTCCATTTTTTTGCATAGAGACTGACCTGTTTGTCCTATGAATGCAAAAGGGCATAGCTGGCAAATGATGGCATATATCACATTGGAAGATGTATAAACCTCTAATGTTGTGGGTAGCATTGTTAGGTCCTATAATAGTGTTGCTAGGGTAGATATGGGAAGAGAGAGTTGGCATCTGTGTTTGCCACAGGATCTGGGTCCAGCTTGCCCATAAAACAAACTAATTCATGTTTGGTTCACATAATGGCTGTATTGTACCGTTTGTTTATTAGGAGATTCTGTGCCCTTTAACCTGGTTTCCTACGGTTAATGGCTTCAAACATGTTAATGGCAAGACATGTGCATATATGTCAGACATGCTGTTAGCCTTAAAGAAATTTCCTACAACTTTCTGTTGTACTAGCTGAGAGAATTACCCAAACACTTTAGGAAGGGGGAATATTTGTTAAACTTCCAATGAAATACACTGCTGTGTCAGTTTCAGAAGAGGAATAAGTTTGATGATCTTCATCAAGAAATAGTCTGATTTAAAACAACTTAGGGTGCAGCCTAATTTCCAAATGGTTTGAACAGGAATATGAAAAAGTACTTGTCATATATTGAACAATTTTAAGATTAAAGGTGAAAGCCTACAAATTTTCCTCAGAATGGTTGCATGGATGATTTAAAAAGTATAATATCATGTATGTTCTTGAGCAGAACTTTATGACTAATTAAGGAATTTTATGACTTTATTGGGGAGCTAAATAATCATTTTTAGATAGTATTACCTGATTGGCCTAGCTTCCTTCATCAGCAGTGCACAGTAATTCAGAGATTTGCACAGGTTTTCCATGAACAAATGATGCAACCTGAAGGTCTGCACCAATGCTGTCAGATGTTTTAGGCCTTTTTTCTGTCCATTCATGCATTTAATTCTATAAATGGCCTTTTAGAATTAAGAGGGCTTTTGTACATTAGGCTCTAATTATTTGTAGCTTTTCTTTAGGATGCTTTTAACAAAATCTTCAAGACATCATGAACACAAATACATGTAAGCAAAACACTGCCCATTCTTTTGCTTGATGAATGAATATCATGGACAAAACACTGGAGACAAACCAGTGTTCATAAAATGATCATTGAAGCATTTTGCTGGCCTTCAGAAATAGAGCTGGGTGGGTAAAGTCATAATAGAACTTTTCAAAGCCTTTATAATGAGTGACAGGTAGGGAACAAAGATGATGGACTCACCAAACATCCTTTATGTGTAGAAAGTATCTCCTACAATGAGTCTACTTTGATCCAGTAATTTCATGCTTAAAAGCTCCCTGAGGAAAAGTGGTTAACTGCATCTGTTTGAAATGACTAACCTTGCTCTGTTAAGGGACCTACCTGCTGAAACTCTAATCATAGAAGAGCATGTGGTGACACTTTAAAATTCATCTTCTTCCCTCTTTTGTAATGAGGAAAAGGAACAGACTCATAGTTTTTAAGCTTCACACCGAAATTCTTTTATGTCTCTAAATAATAGGATTTTCTGTTCCTTTTTTTAAAAAAGAAAAATGATTCAGTGCACTTTAGAAAGTATATACTAGATGAGCTGAACACATTTATTTTCATGTTACTGTAAAAGCTTCTGGAGACAGACACAGTTTTTCTAATAGGCTATAAATATGTGGTCGAGAATCTTTTGATTCCTTTCATCCTTTGATTCCATTCAACTGGCATTGCAAGATTCTTATCTAAATGCAGAAAACACTTTCTCAATTTAAAAAAAGAATCCATGGTTCAAATATATTTGAACATGTAAGCTAGACATAAAGCATTATAACTGATGAACAATAACATTACTTCCATATGATTAACAACTTTGGTCAGCCTTTTAAATGTTTTTTACATTGTCTGTTTCTCAAGGATGCCCGAGTTTATAATCAGACAATAGTTTGTTTTGAGAACCAACTATATTCTGAGTAAACACTGGAACAGAATTTTCAATACCATAAAACTGCATTTTTCAGAAGGAAATACAATTCCATTACTAATACGTTTACTTTTTAAGAACAAATCCCTTTGATATTTCTCATATAATGTATTCTTTTGTTCAGAAAATTCACAAGGAAATAGAAAATTGGAAGTGCTTTGCTTCTCAAGTAATATAAAATGCAACAGTTACAATAAATGAACTATAATGTACTAAGGCCATGATCCAGTCACCATTCACATTCTTCTGTGGCCCAAGAATTTCTTGCCACTTATCCCTCATCCTGTCAGCAATCTTCCTGCAAGCAGATATCGGCTCCCATGGGACATCTCAGGCACCTGACAGCATGCAGAACACACCAGTCAGGCCCACCTATATTAGTAAAGCTCAACAACATTCAGTGTTATATATGCCAAACATTAAAATAAATAGAATTAGTTAAAATAATATAACTACAGTTGATATGACATTGTACACAAAATTGGACCTTTCATATTAGTGTGAGTTTTCCCATGTGCATCTATAAAGATAATAATGTGGAGTCACTCCCACATATGTTTCCATGGGAACAATGAAATGTGTTAAACAGTAATTCATGGCTGTCTCTGATCTGTAAATGCTGGCAATTGTACCGTGGAAATGGTTGAGGCTGATATCACATACAGGGACAACTTCTCTCCCATTGCTGATTTTAATGTTTTATTGATTTTTTGATTGTTCAAATATTTGTTGCATTTTATTGTTTTAATGTGCTTATAAATAGCCCTGGAATCATTGAAGAAGACTGGTCCAAAATCCTAACTTCCACTATACAAGTTATGCCTGTGTGGAACATGAAACCAGACCTGAATTTCATGACTTCTGAAATGTCTAAATTAGCCTACTTCAACCTTGTGCCCTCCAGATGTGTTCCACTACTGCTAACTGGGGGATGTTGGGAGTTATAGTCCAACACATCTGGAGAGCACCAGGTTTGGGAAAACTGATCTAAATATACCCCACCCTTTCCTGCCTCAAAGAACTGTGTATCTTAGAAGCTGTACACTTGTTTGGACTATTGCATCTTAGTTAAATTCAATATGCTTGTCCTGCAAACACATTTCTGTATTGATTACCTCATTACATTTGAGCAAGGTTGCATGTGATTTCAGTCAATGGCTCTTAGTAAACTCTGGTCAGCAAGCTGTGACAGAACAACTTTCATATGGTATTTAGAAAATCGAATTGCCTGGATTCAGTGTTTTACCATATCCTCAGAAGTATCTCAGCTAGGCATTAACAAAAGACATTTAGTATTACATCGGTGTAATAGAATCCTATAGAAAATACAATGTGTGTGATGAACCTGATCTTAGGGTGGGACCCTCTAGTCTAGGGCAGTCCTACTGCTAACACCAAATGTGAAAGGTCACCCATAACCAGTGGGCAATCCCTCACCTGGAAGGTAAACAAAGGCATATAGTATTGAATTTCACAGAAATACATTAAGAAAGCTTATTGACTAAGATTGCTGCTATTACTTTAAAAAAGGGTTTCTGTATGGTCCCTTTTACATCAATCAGCTCTTAGAAGACCCAGTTATATGATACAGATGCAGCTTCATGGCCACAGCAGGGGTTTTCTGCAAAGCTGTATGGCGAAAAAGTCAGGGGGTTACCCTGACTTTTTCAGTGGAAGCGATGTCTTCTGCCATCTGACCTCACTCCATGGCCAATCTGGGGAGTGCTCCTGGTGGATGGCAACCGGCGATTGGTCGCTGGGAGCCAGGAAGAGAGCAGGAAGGTGACCCCAGTACCCGGATGACTGCCAGAAACCCCACACTCCATCCTTGGCATGGGGATTACCCGATGCCACCCCGGGTAAGTAAAACCATGGGGTTTAGGGGGAACATGGCACTGTGAAGATAGCCCCCCAGTTCCTAATCCTAACTGAACTTCAGCCAATTCCCTATCAAGCTCCACAGCAGTTAACTCACAGACCTAACTATGAATAGTGTTTGAGAGCCAATGTTCATTCCGGTACAGTTCATTCCTCCAGGAACCTTTGAGACTGTTCATCAAGCTTCCCCAGAAGTGTCTAATCCAGTAGCTGCACTGTCTTCAGACTACTGCCACCAGCTGACAGGCTTCAGTTCTTTCCTCCAAAGGCTGCTCCACATGCTCTCAAGTTTGGCTTCCCAGTCTTGCAGCTGCTTTTTTTCCTAGCCGATGTCTTCCTCAGGCTCCCTAGTCTCTCTTGAAGACACCTCCTGACAGCTCTTCTTCAGACAAAACACCCCAGGCAACCTCTCACCAATCCTGACAGACTCTCTTGGATGACTCTCAAGTGTTCCATATATTCACTCCAGTCAGATACACACCAGTCAATAAGTATTGGTGTGCCTAATGTTTCATCTTAAAACACCAAAGGAAGGAGAGCATCTGAGTCATAGAAAAGGGGGAGAAACAGTTTCTCAGGATGCTTAAAATGCATGGGGAGGGGCAGTTTAATCCTTTAATCCCCTACCACAATCCTGAGGAAACCCTTTCATGCACCAATTAGGGTTAGAAAATAGTTCTTACAGCATTGGGAGCTTGTTTTTCTAATCTTAATTAGCATATGGGGTGGGCTTTGTCAATATCATGGCAGGCATGGGAAGAATTAAACTTCCCTGTGTACGCAGTCCCAATCTGGACTGCCCCCCTACTTGAATTTAAAAAACAAAGCCAAGGAAACTACACACTATATATTTAACATAATGTGCAGTTTGTTTCTAAGGCTGGAATCCCAAGAATACTTTGAATGGAAAAGAGAGTGGTCAGTACAGTGCTTCATTATACCTCTCTCCTTTGCCCTCCGCTCATTACTATAGTTTTCATTCCATTTTATTTGCTCAGTGTCAGACAGTAGTTTGAATCCAAGAGTGCCTTTCTGCCAGTGGAATGAAAATTGCTGGTGGAAGGGATTCCCCCTCCCCCTGCATTCCCCTGTGCAGAGGGTTGGGGGACCATCAGAAACAGATTTGGGGGAGGAGAGGAGAGGGACGCTTGTAATATTGGATTTAAACTTGTGAAACTTAAACTGGATTCTTCAGCTGTTTATCATCACAATCCAAAAACTAGGAGTCAGAAGCAGCAATGTTCCACACTTCTGTCCATGCTTGGGTGTGTTTCCATCTTGTGGTCCGGCCTGAAAGGGCCTCAAAACTGTGTACATATTTCAGCACCACTGGTAATAAGGACAGTGTGGACAGCTCCCTGCTGATGTTGAGGCTTCAGCAAGCAGAGAGCAGGAATAAATGGTAAATTCTCCTGATGGAGGGAAGTAAATTGTTGGGTACCACAGGGATCGGTATTGGGACCAATTCTTTTCAACTTGTTCATAAACTATCTGGAATTAGGAGTGAGCAGTGAAGTGGCCAAGTTTGCCGATGACTCCAACTTATTTAAGGTTGTTAAAACACAAAGGGATTGTGAAATGCTCCAGAGGAATCTCTCCTAGCTGGGAGAGTGGGCATCCAAATGGCAGATGTGGTTCAATGTAAGCAAGTGTAAGGTGATGCACGTTGGGGCAAGAAAACCCCAACTTCAAGTATAACTTGGTGGGATCTGAGCTAGCGGTGGTTGAACAAGAAAGAGATCTTGGAGTTGTAGTGGACAGCTCGATGAAAATGTCAACCCAGTGTGTGGCAGCTGTAAAGAAGGCAAACTCCATGTTAGGCACTATAAGAAAGAAATTGAGAATAAAACTGCCAGTATCATACTGTCTTTATACAAATTTATGGTGTGACCACACTTAGAATACTGTGTACAGTTCTGGTCACCACACCTAAAGAAAGATATTATAGAGCTAGAAAAAGTGCAGAAAGGGGCAACTAAAATGATTAAGGGGCTGGAGCATCTCCCCTACGAGGGAAGGTTACAACAGCTGGAATTGTTTAGCTTTGGAAAAAGGAGGCTAAGGGGAGACATGATAGAGGTGTACAAAATTATGAACTGAAGATTCCTGCTGTGTCCAGAGATAGATGGTCATTTTTAAGGAGTTCATTGAAAGAACCATTGTTGCCTATACTGAGCACACTTTTCCCTTCCCCCGCCTTTTTTTTCTTTTTGTCCTGCTATCATCTCTGGCAGATTTTGCAGGTTTTTAATGTGATACCAAGAGCTGCATTATTGTTTGACCAGAGACAATAGTAAGGTGTGTGTTCACACCACAGGAAAGCCTGCTTCTATAATACCACTTTCATGTCTCTGAAAAAATTACCGTCTCAGCCAGTATTGTTGGACTTTTAATACTCAATATTTCCTGTGCTAAAGGGGGATGGAACATCACTCTCCTCTTGGACTTAGACCAGCCATTGTTATTCTTGGAGAAGCAGTGTCCTTTCCTCCAACTTTGTCACATTACTCTTTCCTGGGTGCTGCTGTTTCTATCCTTTGCAGAGATGATAGGGTTGGGTGATGGGGGAGGGATGGCTCTGTACCAAAAACTGCTGAAATATTAAATCATTGTGGAGGAATTGTACCAGTTCAGATATTAGTATGACTGCCTATGTTTCGTTTTGCTTGGTATTTCATACACCATTTTTAAATCTCTTTAGATGAAAGATACATTTAGCTTAGGATCGCATCCCATATTGCTATTACGAGAATATATTGTAAAGCTAAAATGAAATCCCCCCCTCTCTCTCTCACATACACACACAGACTTTGGATTGTTGTTGAAATGTTGCTTCTGAAAAGGTGGTTTTAAAACATTTTTTCTTTTCTTTTCCAGGTAAGTGGAAGTTTTCTCATTCATTGCTGCTGTGAGAGTGTTTGATTACTGTGGTAAGTGCTCTTCATGGAGTGATTATACTGATCTGCTTCTCTCTATAAATTAGTGCTATCTGGGGAGCTTGGCTAGTTAAAGCTTACTGAATCCTTTTGTCTATGCTGGTATTTAGCTTTACAGATTTTATCATTCTTGAGTTGCTTTTGGAATTCTTCAAATATAAATTCACAGCTGGTCTTCTAAAATTTTCTGTGCATATAAAAATACTGGAATGCCATAAATCCTGTTAGCTATATGAAAGGAAAGCTTTTAACATTTAGTTCTCTGCATGCAGAATATTGCTCTCACAGCACTCCTGATTTTTGCTAGAAACTATCAAGTATAGTAGCTGTGTGTTGGTTAATATTAGATTCCCCTTGATTTTATATTTCTGCTTCTGATTGGCTATATGTGCCTACTGCTAGCTTCTGAGTGCCTGCCTTATAGTTTGTTTTCTAGAAATAGTGTCTATTTAATTATAATATGAGTATATTATTAATGTAACACTAAAGGGTTCATTGAGTCCTAGCCCATGTTATTTTGTGGTGGCATATTATTATTCATTAGTTGCTCTGACACATTTTGTTCTGTGTGTTTAATACATTTGGCTTCCTGTATAAATTAAGTGCTGTAGGTGCGAGAAGGGGAAAAAGATAAACAGCAGGGCTCTGCTTTGCTGAACTTAAATGCAATTGGAATGAATCTTACATGCAGGCAAATGTATTTGTTGTTAAACAAGTAGGATATGACAGCTTTTGCTTTCTTTCAACATTCAAGAAGGAAACCATTGTTATCTTCCTATATTATTTTATACCATACGTGTCCAATATTCCAAGACATACTGGATGTCAGCTGGATATGGCCTGTTCAACTACCACTAGAACTGCCATGAGCCATTTGTTGTGTGTTAACAGACTACGAAAGGGTTTTATTTTGTGGGAAAAGATCTTATTGGTCTTTATGTTTGACTGGATTTTATACAGTGCTGGCTCATAACAAACCAATATCAGAACAGTGGTTTTAAATTCCTTTGATCTGAAGCAAATCTTGATACTTGAAAACCCAGTGTGTTGTTGTTGTTGTTGTTTTGTACAAGTCGATAGACACATTCTTATCAGAACATTTGCTCAATACTCTCTACTCTGGATTTCCACTGTCTGCACAGCTTTCCCCACCATAATGACTCCTCCCAAGCTCTATTCATTCCTGTGGCCTTTTCAGAAAGAGCTAGGAGACTGCTGCTCAGTCCCGAGGCATTTATGTAGGTTTTCATTGTATCTTCCACGTTTTGGCATAAAACCACTGAGTAACATCACCTAGAAATTTAGGGTGAGAATATTGGTATGTTGATGCAACTCTATTCTCTATTTCTCCTTTTCATCCGACTCATGTGAAACAGTTGAGGTGCTGAAGCAGTGTTTCAGATGAGTAATGGACTGGATGAGGGCTAAAAAACAGAAGCTCAGTCTAGAGAAGAAGGCATTTTTTCTGATGGTAGTTTTTTGTCAGTGGACAAGTTTCATCCTGATTTGGATGGAGTCATGCTCCCTTGGAAGACTCAAGTTTGCAGCTTGGGGACCTGGTGAATTCAGTGGAGGCATTTGAGCTCCATGGCCCTATTTGGGGAATGTTCTCCCCAGACAGCCTATGCTGTCACAAAATTTGATGTCATTTTGGCACTAGGCAAAGGCGTTTCTATTTCTCTGAGTATTTCAGCATGTAATGAAAGCCAGTGTAGTGTAGTGTTGGAATGTTGAACTGGGTTTCAAGAGATCTAGGTTCTAGTCTCCACTTGGCCACAGAGTTCACTGGGTGATTTTGGGCCTGTCACTGCCTCTCACCCTAACCTGTCTCACAGGGGATAAAATGGGGAGGAGGAGGAGGAGAATCATGTTTGCTGCCTTGGGTTCCTTGGAGGAAGAGGTGGGATATCAATGTAACAAATAAATAATAAATAATAATGTATACAAGTTGTGATTATGATTTCATCCATTTTGCTGAATTTTTGAGTAGTATCCTACTGTGCCCCAGTGCTAGCACTCATGAAGTTACACTAGCATAAATCAATACTTGCACAATGTAACTAGCACTTACTAGGATAATAGGGGAAAGGAATGATTTTCCCCATTGAAATTGGCTACCAAATGGCCATATTTTCCCATTGCCCCAGAAAGCACTGGTTACATTGTGCAATCATTGGTTTATGATTATACAACATCATTAGAGTTAGCACTGGAGCACAGTTGGTTTGTACTGCATGGGCTTGTTTCGGTTGCTGATTTTATTGCTTTGTTTTTGTGAGTTTTTTTAAAAAAATATTTACTGGGTTTTTGTTTTGTTTTATTTTATTGTATAACTGTAAAAATATTTATAAACATTTTATAAATAAATAAAATAAAATTGCTTTATTGTCTTCTCATTGAAGGCTCAGAAACTCTTGTAGTTGTGTACACAATCTAATAGCTTACTTTTTATTACCAAGATAGTTTCCATCCCATCCTTTAAACAAATTTGTGGCCAAACTTTCAGCATCTGAACAGATGAACGTCTTTTCGCATCTAAGTAATGATTTCCGTATTTGATATTGTATTAACTCTTAAATAAAAGCAGATTACATCAGTTATATTTACCTTGTGTAAAAATTAGTTAATGTTAAAAAAATTGTATCACATTAGTCTGGCATGAATTGTTTGGACAAACCCATTTGTATTCGGTTAATAACAATCTCCATACAAAAAACTGATGCAGAGTGTTTATTGAGAATTTGTAACGTGCCCAAATGTTCTTCAAACTGTTCTCCAACTTCCATAGACAATGGCCGTACTCATTCTTTATGTGTTGTATTTATGTAGTTATATAATATCTTCCTATTATTCCTTTATTTGCCCAACAGGTTTTAATTCCACTTGACCTTTTACTCACTTTTATTTGATATCGAGTCAGTTCCCTCCATTTTTGTTCACAGACTACTATTAAATTATCGCTTTGATTTTTGCACACACATGTATTCTATCAGCACATGTCTTTATTGCCTGTAGTCCATGACCTCACCTTCACCCCATCACATTTTTGGTGGGATTAGCCTGAATCATATTCCATAAAGCAAAAAGCGCATTAGTTGCATTCATTTGTGAAGTCACATCCAGAGGGATTGAGGTCAGAAATCTTATCACTGTACTCCATAGACCGGTAAATTTAATATAAAAGGATTTATAATGAGCTTTTTAGCTTTAGTTTTTTGCTCTTACCAAGTGGTTCTTAATTTTTTGTAAAGAAATGGCTAGCATAAACCTAAAAAAGAATGCACACAGCTCTCAGAATAGAACTTGTGCCTTTATGCTATACTGCATAGAACCAATATGGAAAGCAGTACTATCGAGCTACTGAATGATACATTTTAGATTGCCTTGTTTTACTTGGCTTGCTTAATGTCCCATGGATAAAATCAGTGTGTGGTAAGTTAGCAATGATACATTGTCTTGCTAAGCAATAGCACTTAGAGTTGATTGGGTTTCTACTAAAGGCACTGGTATTTACCTGCACTAATTTGTACCAATCAAACTCTCATTGCCATACCCTGAAATTATGTTTTCAGATCACAATTATTAGGGGAATTGGTCTACCTTGAAAACATTTTAGTATGTGCTAGCAAAAGATCATAAGCCTATTGTGCATTACTGTCAGCTGGCTCAGAAACAATTGAAAGATATATTATGTTGTATTATATATTAGTATTATCATAAAATCATAGAATAGTAGAGTTGGAAGGGACTGATAAGGCCATTGAGTCCAACCCCCTGCTCAATGCAGGAATCTACCTTAAGGCATCCCTGACAGATGGTTGTCCAGCTGCCTCTTGAATGCCTCTAATGTGGGAGATCCCACCACCTCCCTAGGTAATCGGTTCCATTGTCGCATTGCTCTAACAGTCAGGAAGTTTTTCCTGATGTCCAGCCGGAATCTGCCTTCCTGTAACTAGAACCCATTATCCATGTCCTGCATTCTGGGTTGATCGAGAAGAGATCCTGGCCCTCCTCGGTGTGACAACTTTTCAAGTATTTGAAGTGTGCTATCATGTCTCCCCTCAATCTTCTCTTCTCCAGGCTAAACATGCCTAGTTCTCTCAGTCTCTCCTCATAGGGCTTTGTTTCCAGACCCCTAATCATCCTCGTTGCCCTCTTCTGAACACGCTCCAGATTGTCTGCATCTTCTTGAAGTGTGGTGCCCAGAACTGGACATAATACTCAAGATGGGGCCTAACCAGTGCCAAATAGAGGGGAACCAGTAACTTGCGTGATTTGGAAGCTATACTTCTATTAATGCAACACCTTAGAATCTCCATAACATTATTCCCAGGGGAAAGGTTCTCATCCTGTACTTTTTACATTGCAATAGGTCTGGGATCAACTAGCCCATACACACACTTTTTATCTACTATACTTGGGCTGAGTAGATATTCTGCTGGGATGTATAGAACAGAGTTGTGCTCAAATAGCCTCTTAAAATTCTCCACCCAAAATTCTCCAGGGATGGGAGGAATTCTCAACAGTTTCTCACAAGTAGGGCTCACCATTGGCAGGGATTGTAGTACAGCTTCTTTCCTTTTGCATAAGTGTTTTGGGGTTTTTTGTGGTGCCACTGCTAGTGACAACAGCATCAACTAACTGCATTGGCAGGCTTGCCCCCATTTTGCATCCACCACAATGTAGGTGTGGGGGAGGCACTCTTGTGTCTACCTCCAGTTATCCAATAACTGTGAGGTGGCCAAGGATGTTGTGTGTGTTTTCTTTTTATTACACATCTTTCCATTGCTTTGCCACCTCTCAGGCTGCCTGTGCTCCCTGATTTGAAAAAGCACTATGGGAGGAATTACATCATAATGTCTTCCCCTGGGCTTTAATTGAAGTGTGGGAAGACTACAAGCTGAATTTCTCTGAAATTTTCTTCACTACCGAATTTCTTTTCAAAAATGATTTCTTTTCTACCAAATTGAATAAGCATGATAAAAAGTGTGATCAATTTTTAGTAAAGAGTGTTACAAAAAAAATGAAAAAAGGAATATTGTCGTGTTAAGACACAAAAGTGTTATTTTTAGATGGGATCACACTTACCACAGTTCCTTTCTCCATTTTGTACAGGTTGAGTATATGTAAAGGAAAAACACATTTAGGTTCTTATATGTGGCTCACAAGAAATGAATTTCCTTCTGCCCCACTTCAATTGGCAGGGCCACCCAGGGCTAGAAGTATGTTCCAGCTGCTACAGAAAGGAACTGGGGATGAGTGACGTGGGCCCACTAGCTTGCCTAGAAGCTGAGGATGCCAGCAGAGCAGCACACAGAGAACGTGGGGTCATGGCCAATTGCCATTCAGGATGACTTTCTATATCTCAGGAGTGCAGAGCCTATTTCAGGTGAGGGGCTGGATTGCCTTCCGCCAGGCTCTCTGAGGTATAGGTGATATAGGTGGGTGTGGTTACATGCACTGATATCATCACTCAACCCCCCACCACCTATTTTCACTTTCTCCATGTTTAGGAGAGGCATAACGTTCCATGCTTCTCAGCATTGAGAATGAGATTCATCCGGCACTGGGAGGAGCTACTTCTCCCAGCACTGACCACATCCTTGGGTTCACATGCTGTATCTTCCCAATAGGAATGGGAAGCACATACAAACTAACTCAGTTGGTGCTGGTAAGAAGGGATGTGCTGGCCAAGTGTGTCTCCTCCGTGCACCTCTCACCATGCACGGAGGAGACAGGAATGGCGAGTGGCTTGTCAAGGAAGACTTGGTCAGTCCAGTCCCTGCTGTTATTTCCAACCTACGATTGGAGAATATAGTAGGGATTCCCTCCAGGGGACATTCCTCCAGTGGTTGGGGCTTGGAGGCTAAGCCTTGCTGGAGGAACCCCAGGAGGCTCCACAGGCTGGACTGGGGAGCACAGCAGGCTAAATTAGACCCATGAGCTGGGGTTTCTGCACCTCTGTTGATGTGCACCTACTACTCATGAATTTATTTTATTTTTATTTATTTACACGATTTGTATATTGCTCTACATCTAAGACAGATTCAGAAGGGTAAAACAATAACAAGATTAAAATATTAAAACACCACATTAAATATGTTCTTTCAAAACAGAATACCATTAAAATACCAATACAAACTGTGGCTGACCAATTAAGGAATGCTTCTTGGAATAGAACTGTTTTCAGGAGGCGTCAGAAGCAACACAGTGTTGGCACCTGTCTGACCTCCAGGGCTAGGGGCAGTTCCAAAGAAAAGAGGCCACTACACTGAATACTTTTCTCCGGGTGGACCCCAGTTAGGCCACAGGTCCACATGGAACCACCCGGACCATGTCCTCTGATGACTTCAGTGAGTGGGCAGGTTGTAAGGGAGAAGGCTCTCCTTCAGATATCTTAGTCCCAAATTGTTTAGGGCTTTGTACACTAGTACCAGAACCTTAAACCTGGCCTGGTAGCAAATAGGTAGCCAGTGCAGTTCTCTCAGCAAAGGAGTTGCATGCTGGAAAGGGGCAGCTCCTGACAAAAGCCAATCTACTGCATTCTGAACTAGCTCCAGCTTCTGAAACATTAAGGGCAGTCCCATGTAGAGTGCATTGCAGTAATCCAGCCTTGAGGTTACTAGCAACTGTACCACTGTGGCTAAGCTACCCCTGTTCAGGAGAGGCCCTTATCCAGCCCATTACGGAGTTTAGGCAATGATCTAGGACTTCCACAGCCTCTCCTGGTTCAGATGTCACAGAAAGATAGAACTGGGCCCAGGCTCTCCCAGCTGGGTACCGTGTTATTGAGCAGGTGAGGGAAAGTGGGCGGGGGGGCGGAGTAGCTGTGGTCTACAAAAACAATCTTAACCTGACCAGACATCCTGTCCGGGAATTGAATCATATTGAATGTGTGTACCTGAGTCTGAAGGCCAGGGCTAGACTAGGGATTCTGTTAGTGTACCGGCTGCCTATCAGACACCCTGGCCGAATTCATGGAACTGGTCTCGGAGCTGGTGTTGGATTCGCCCAGGCTTTTGGTCCTGGCCGACTTCAACATCCCATTCGAGGCCGGTTTGTCAGGTGGAGCTCGGGAGTTCATGGCATCCATGACAAACATGGGCCTATCCCAATTGGTCTCTGGACCCACACATTCAGCAGGTCACACCCTCGATGCTGTTTTCAGTTCCGAACAGATGGATCTGTGGGTGGAGGTAATGAATACCTCCAAATTGTCATGGACAGACCATTTTCTGGTCAGGGTTAGTATCACGGCTACCACCCGCCACTGCAGGGGTGGTGGACCTATTAAGATGGTCCGCCCTCAAAGGCTGATGGATCCTTCTGGATTCCAGAAAGCCTTAGAGGGATCTATAGCTGGTATCATCGCCGATCCTGTAGAAGCCCTGGTCAATAGATGGAATCAAGACCTAACTAGGGCTGTCGACACGATTGCCCCCAAACGTCCTCTCCAACACGCTTCTAACAGGGCGCCCTGGAATACAGAAGACCTCAGGGAGTTGAAGCGGAAAGGACGACGACTGGAGTGCTGATGGCGGAAAACTTGACTTATATCCGACAAGACACGACATAGAGAACATCTTCATTCCTATAGGGTGGCAGTATGTGCAGCGAAGAAAGCTTTCTTCTCTGTGCGTATTGCGTCTGCGAATTCACGTCCAGCAGAACTGTTCAGGGTGGTGAGGGCTCTAACCCAGGCACCTTCCCCCCTGAAAGAGCCTTCGGTAGTTCGCTGTGATGCTTTTAAGGATCATTTCACAGATAAAAACTCTCGGATAAGAGCCGACTTAAATGCCATCATTATAGCAAAGGCTGACAATGGAGTGTCCAGTGACTCCGCGAATAGGATTACACTGCATCAGTTTCAGTTGGTGAGTACCAAGGACGTGGACAAGCTGCTTGGACGAGTGAGGACTTGCCCTCTCGATCCCTGTCCTTCTTGGCTGGTCGTCCAGGGAGGAGATGCAGTTAGATCACATTTACAACATATTATTAATGCATCTCTCAGGGAGGGGAGTTTTCCATAATGTTTAAAAGCAGCTTTGATACGGCTGCTTCTAAAAAAGTCCTCCCTGGACCCTCTGGACTTTAATAACTACAGGCCAGTATCAAATCTTCCATTTTTGGGCAAGGTGATCGAGAGGGCAGTTGCCTTCCAACGCCTGGCAGTTTTGGATGACACTGATTTTCTAGACCCATTTCAAACCGGCTTCAGGGCAGGATATGGAGTTGAGACCGCTTTGATCACCTTAGTGGATGATCTACGCCTGAGTAGTGACAGGGGGAGTGTGTCCCTGTTGGTACTCCTGGACCTCTCAGCGGCTTTCAATACCATCGACCATAGTATCCTTCTGGAGCGCCTGGGGGAATTGGGAGTCGGGGGCACTGTGCTTCAGTGGTTCCGATCCTACCTCTTGGGCAGGTTGCAATTGGTGATGCTTGGGAATAGCTGCTGTTCAAAAAAGGTGTTGCTATGTGGTGTACCACAGGGTGCCATCCTTTCCCGATGCTGTTTAACATTTATATGAAACCGCTGGGAGAGATCATACGGAGGCATGGGGCGGGGTGCTATCAATATACTGATGACACCCAAATATATTTCTCTATGCCTTCGATAACATCGTCAGCTAAGGATAGTGTGTCTCCTCTGAATGAATGCTTGGAGGCGGTAATGGGCTGGATAAGGAAAAACAAGCTGAATCCAGACAAGACGGAGGTGCTTGCTGTCAAGGGCCACAACCCGGGTTTGGAGGTGTGTCAACCAGTTCTGGATGGGGTTGCACTCCCCCTGAAAGACTGTGTTTGCAGCTTGGGGGTACTCCTGGATCCGTCGCTCCAAATGACAGCCCAGATAGATGCGACTACCAGGAGTGCCTACTATCAGCTTCGGCTGATACGCCAGCTGATATGCCTTCCTAGAGTTGGAAGCCCTAAAGATGGTAGTACACACGCTGGTAACTTCGAGACTTGACTTCTGCAATGTGCTGTACATAGGGCTACCTTTGTGCCTAGTCCGGAAACTTCAACTTGTTCAAAATATGGCAGCCAGGTTGGTCACCAGTACATCTAGGGGTGACCACATAACACCAGTTTTAAAATCACTTCATTGGCTGCCAATCAGTTTCCGGGCAAAATATAAAGTGTTGGTTATTACCTCTAAAGCCCTACATGGTTTGGGTCCAGGTTACCTGCGGGATCGCCTTCTCCCGTATAATCCGCCCCACACACTCAGGTCCTCTGGGAAGAACTTACTCAAATCAGCCAGAACTAGGCTGACGAGTGTTACCCAGAGGACCTTCTCTTCTACCGCTCCCAGACTGTGGAATGGTCTGCCGGAGGAGATTCGACAAATTAGCAGTCTTCATGAATTTAAGAGAGCCATGAAGACTGCTGTCTTCCGGCAGGCCTATCCACTTGAATTTTAAGATGTTTTTAATTATATATTTGTTTTTATTTGTATTTAATATCTCATCTATTGTGGTCTTTGTATTTTATATTTATTGTTGTTCCCCGCCTCGATCCGGAGGGAGAGGCGGGTTATAAATAATAATAATAATAATAATAATAATAATCAGTATACTGATGGCACTTGGTTCCAAACCCCTAATAACCACTCTCCATGGCTTCATATAGATGTCAAAAAACATTGGGGACAAGATGGAACCCTGAGTAACCCCGTAGCTCAATTGCCAAGGAGCCAAGGAATGGAGTAGGCAAAGAGGTGCCCGCTAAATGCTTTGAACGGCAACTCCCATAATCCCTGAGGGGAATTGTAGTCTCAAACATCTGTAGAGCACCAGATTGTCTACCCTTGATGTAAATATAGGCTATACTATAGGGTACACTCCAGCCTCTTTTCAAAGAATCAGGTCCCCATCTTTCCCCCTTTGTCACACATTTCTTCCTGATGAAAATCTAACAGCATACCCAATAGGACACTCTGGCAATGCATTCATATTAATGTGGGCAAATTAGTCTGCTTTAGATTTTTCACTTGTCACTGATTATTCCATCCTAAAATGAATAGCTAAAATGCTTTCATCCATCAACCCATTACCAGGTTTCCTGCATTTCTTTTAGAACCTGCTAGATGCATAAATTGGAAAAGAGAGGCCTTCTGTGGTGGTAACATGAGCTAAAAGTAAATACTGTTGTCCTCACCTTATCATCTGGGAATTAATCTTAATTAAGGGTGCAATCCTATACATGTTTAGGTGGGGGTGGGGAGTCCTACAACTCCCAGCATGGCTGGCTAGGAGTTCTAGGACTAATTTTTCTGTCTAAACATGCACAGGATTGCATCCCAAGATGCTATTTTCATTTTCTTTACTGTGGTGAGAAGATCAGGAACCATCCTTTTAATAAATATACACAAATAAACACATAATAATATATCAGTTACTCTGTGATCTATTATCGTGAATGTATTCCATATGTGGCAGAACTAAATACCAACCTCATTTTGGCTATAATGGAAGAATATATTACTGGCTTTAGCACCAGAGTCAAAATTAGACATGGCCTCCTGCTCTCTGCTTTCTCTTGATTGCTTCTTTGGCATGTTTCCTGACAGTAATTATATTTCCAAGTTATAAAGCTCTCAGCTGAGACTTAATGACAGTGAATAGTCTTACAAGGTTTACTGGGAAGTGATTTGACCTTTCCTTACTAATTTGTTTGTTTCTACTAATACCGTACCTTCAGCTCGATGGGCAGCTTATATATTTTTAAAAAGCATGAGCTTTTGTTCAAGCAGACTGTGCAGCAATACTAGCTGTCAACACTGAATGGCTGAGGTGGTGCGGAGGAACCAGGATAATCTCCTTGCAGGGTTGTTGTGAAGATGAAATGAGGTAATTCCCATGTACAGCACCTGAACTCCTTGCCAGAAAGGCAGGTTACAAAAGTAATAATGATTATGAAAAAGGTTGACCCTCCCTTACCCTTGATAGCTACTCAAAAGAGGGTGGAAAACACATAAGAGCCACTGCAAAAAAGTACTGGACATTGATCAGTACCACTATCTTCTAAAACAGCTACCAGTGCTGCCTCAGGACATTTTGCTTCCTTTTTTCCAATCTGTTTTCCAGCCTCAAACATCTGCATTACTCCCATTGTTCTGCTTCCTGGGTATCAGTTCCCACATCGCCACCTTTCTATGGGAATCACAAGCTGCTCTGTCTCAGTCCTTTCTGCATCTCCTACTTTTTCTATGGCTTTAACCAAATAATTTCTGGTTCTGTTTGAAATCTATTCATGTACTTATTCTATCTATTCTTGAAATAAACCACATATTTGAGCCTTGTTGTTTCTGCTCCTTCCCCTACCTGCATGCTTTAATTTCTGCTGTGGTGCACCATGACTTTTGGTTAAAGGTTCCAATACATATCAGTTGGGTACATGTTTGCATACATGTAGTCAAGGATATGTGGTATACATGGCAGGGAATGGATTGGGCTGCTGCTTATACATATTTTGAAGGAATGAGTTGCAATTCTTACATATGTCATAATGCAATACCTTAGTGCTGATATTCCCTCAAGGAACTTTGAAGAGAAAAGCCACAATTTATACAAAAGTACACCTTTCGTGATCAG
Source organism: Anniella stebbinsi (assembly GCA_029215795.1). Classification (NCBI taxonomy): domain Eukaryota; kingdom Metazoa; phylum Chordata; class Lepidosauria; order Squamata; family Anniellidae; genus Anniella; species Anniella stebbinsi. The sequence goes on from JARDYH010000003.1 coordinate 197,980,033, forward strand.
TAAAAGAGGTTCTTCTTCGTGGTCTCTGTGCATCACACATATGGGCTCGCGCCGGCGCCGAGCCTGCATCGGGAAACTTCTATCTAGCTAGGATTTTTGGCGGGAACCCCTCCCCCCACCGTCCTACTGCGCATGCTCAGGGTTCCCGCGTACCTCAGTTCTTCTTCGACCGCTTCGCTGAACGCCTCGCGGGAGACTTCCTCCGTCGTCGGAGATCTGTAAGAAGGACAAAATTGTTTATTGTTAGTTTGTTAGTTAGCTAGGTTCTAGTTGTTAATAGTTTTAAAAATATATATTTTAGGTTAGTTAGTGAGTTTTCCTCTGCGGCTTATGGCGCAGACAGCGCTCTTCAAGCACTGCTCTCGCTGCCGCGCCAAACTAGCCCTTACTGACGGACACTCTCTGTGCCTGGGCTGTTTGGGAGAAGGGCATATCACCGATTCCTGCCCTCATTGTATGAGCTTTTTGCGCCAGACTCGGAGGAACAGAGCCGACCGCTTGTGCAGTCTACTTTGGAGCAGGGCCCTCTCTGCAGTTGACCGTCCGAGTGCGGGCCGCATGGAGCCGGGGCCATCATCTTCTGGGGAGCGGGGGCTGTCGCCCAAACAACGCTCACGCCCAGCAACTCCTGACTTGCCCTCATATAGGGCCACAGTTCAGGCCTCGTTGTCGCCGTCTCCTCCCCCTCCTAAACGACAAAAGGGGAAAGCGGCGAAAAAGTCGAAGAAACCGTCGACTTCGACGACGATGTCGAAGGCCGCGCCATCACCTTCGAGATCCTCAATATCGAAGAAATCCTCCTCGGTATCGAAGAAACCAACGAGCATCTCGGTACCAAAAAAACCATCGTCGGTACCGTCCTCGTTACCGTCGGCCTCTAAACCATCTAAGCCGCCGAAACGGCCATCCTCGTTACCGATGGACCAGTCTTCGGGACCGAAGCGGCGTTCTCCATCGGCAACACAAGCCCAGCCAGGACACTCACGTGTCCCACAGTTTCGAGGCTCCTTGCAGCTCCCAACAACTCCTTTGCTGGAGTCACCTGTCCGCCTCCCTTCGTTACCGTCTCCGGTACCGATGGACCTGCCTTTGGGAGATGAGCTACTGGACACTCTCCCTCTTGATTCAGACGTCCTCGTTATCGATGAGGAGTACTCTGAACCCACCGGTATCGAGGCCTCGATACCGATGCACCAACGCCAGCACGAACCTCGTCGACCAAGGTCAAGATCTCGCTCTGCCTCCCAGGACTGGGACCGCTCTTCGGATCTGTCTTACCGCGTGCCTCCACCTGTACCACCTCGTCGTACCACTTCACTCCTTCCGGCGTCGGCGCGCCACAAACATCGCTCCCGAGCCCACTCGGTACTGGAACGGTCCGTCGCAGTGCAGTACCGACGATCGATACCGTCTCCCTCAGTGGACGATTATGCCTCTGACACTTCGTCGGCTCCATCGCTGGTTCCATCAATGCCATCTCCGATAGAAAAGGTCGGCACCAAGGAAGGGGCTTCCCCATCCATGGAGTTGGGTGGGTTCAATGAACAAATGCTGCGTCTGGCCCAATCCCTTGGCATAGATGTACAACAACCAGAGGAGGAGGAAGGTGACATCTATGACGTCATGCGGACGGAACCGACCCCTCAGCTGACGCTTCCGTTGGTCCCTACCTTGCTGAAGACCACCAAGCAATCTTGGTCCAATCCTGCCACCTTGGGCCCCACGTCGAAACGACTAGACGCCCTCTATAAAGTAAAGGAAGCGGAAGCACCTTTTCTGGCTACACATCCAAAGCCAAACTCCATCGTTGTGGAGGCTTCCCAAGGAAAGTCGGGTCGGTCTCATGCCGCCCCTGTTGACAAGGAGGGTCGCAAACTGGACTCTTTTGGGAGGCGTATCTACTCCTCAGCGGCCTTGGTGATGAAGACATCGAATTACCAGGCCATGATGGCCAGGTATCAACTATTCTTATGGCAGAAGATCTCAAACCTCACAGATTACCTGCCAGATGACCAACGTGAGCTTGCACGCATTTTCCAGGCTGAGGCTATCCGGCTGTCAAAACAGCAAATGACTACCGCCCGACACCAAACGGACTCAGGATCAAAAGCCATGATCGGAGCTGTCGCCCTCCGCCGACATGCGTGGCTACGCTCGGCAACTCTCCCTATCGAGACGAAGAACAAGATAGAGGACTTGCCCTTTGACGGGGAGGGCTTATTTAACGCGCAGACGGATACCACAATGGACACGATCCATAAGGCCAATATAACCGCCAAAAAGATGGGGTTTAGCCAGCTTCCAATGCAGACCTTCCGACCCCGTAAGTGGTACAGGCCTCTCCCCTACCAGCCGAGGCAGGATCAGGATCATGGCCAGCGTTATCAACAGCCAGCTGCCACAACCTCCTACCAACAACGCAAGTCCGCTCCACGGGATGCGCAATCTCGTTCTAAACAACCTCAGGCGCAGAAGCGCCGTCTTTGACTTCTCCCCACGGAGTCCCATTCTGTCTTCCAACAGGCTCCAGCCCTTTTACCACACCTGGGCATCCATCACCACCGACCGGTGGGTTCTTCAAATCATTCAGCACGGCTATACAATAGAATTCGAAGCCCTTCCTCCTTTAGGCACTGTCAAAATCACGCCTCCATCGAAAACCCTGCTTCAGGAAACACAAGCTCTGCTAAGCAAAGGTGCGATCGTAGCCGTCCCAACATCTCAGTCAAACAGCGGGTTTTACTCCCGTTATTTTACAGTGCACAAAAAGGACGGGGGACTTCGTCCTATTATGGATCTCCGGGCTCTGAACAAATTTGTCAGGCCCCAGAAGTTTCGCATGATCACGCTTTCTACGATCCTGCCACTCCTAAGACGAGGCAGTTGGTTTACGCTGATCGACCTCAAGGATGCTTACTTTCACATAGCCATCCTCGCCGAACACCAAAAATACCTCCGCTTCGCCATAGGATCTCAAATCTACCAATTCGCAGTCCTCCCATTCGGCTTAAAGACAGCCCCAAGAGTTTTTACCAAATGTATGGCAGCTGTTTGTGCCCACCTCCGGTCCATCAACATCGAAGTCTACCCTTACCTAGACGACTGGCTAGTCGTTTCTCCCACTCGACAACAAGCAACCACCGACGTCCGCACGGTGGAGTCCACCCTCTCGTCTCTAGGCCTACAAATAAATTACGAGAAATCAGTTTTTCAGCCTGCCACAGCGCTTCAGTTCATCGGAGTTCATTTGGACTCTTCTGCCGGAAGAGCCTTTCTCCCCCGGGACAGATTGGATGTTCTACAACACTTGGCAACCAGACTAAGTGCCCGCCCACGAGCAACAGCTCTCGTCATCTTACGGCTTCTAGGGCTAATGGCGGCGGCAGTTTTCGTGGTCAGATGGGTGCGATTAAGAATGCGTCCTCTCCAACAACTCCTATTAAGTCGCTATACACCATTAAAGGATCCACGCAGGCTGGTACTCACCATCCCGCATCATGTGCAACTCTCGCTCCTGTGGTGGTCAAATCCATCGAACCTGTCGCAAGGAATGCCCTTTGTCGATTCCGGTCCTTCCAGGGTCGTCACGACCGACGCATCGCTGCATGGCTGGGGGGCACACCTAGACGACCTGTTCATACAAGGAAGATGGTCACCTTCAGAGAGTTCCCTACACATAAACAAACTAGAGCTTCTCGCAGTCAAGAAAGCTCTGCAGGCTTTCCTCCCTCAATTACGGGGACACCATGTGAGGGTGCTCTCGGACAACACATCAGTAGTGTGGTATATCAACAAAGAAGGGGGCACCCGCTCCCCGTGCCTGCTTCATCTTACCATGGACATTTTGCTCTGGGCAATCACAGAAAACATGTGGCTGTCAGCCCTGCACATAGCAGGGACAACCAACATAAAAGCAGACGAACTGAGCCGCTCCTTCAGAGAAACCCATGAGTGGGAACTAGCTCCCCGGGTGCTGGATCGCCTCTTTGCCCGTTGGGGCACGCCTCAGATTGACCTGTTTGCAACTCCAACCAACAGAGTTTGCCAAGCTTACTGCTCCAGGGCAGGGATAGGACAAGGGTCCCTCGGGGATGCCTTCCTATTGGATTGGTCGCAGGGCCTCCTATACATGTTTCCTCCGATCCCCTTGATAGCAAAAACGATCATACGAGTGCGACGCTATCAGGCCGACGCTATTCTGATTGCACCATGGTGGCCACAACAAGCGTGGTTCACGCCTCTACGCAGACTAGCTGCTCATCGAGTGTGGCGTCTCCCAGCCTCTCCGGACCTTCTGTCCAGGGACAACGGCAGGATACTACACCCGGACGTGCGCACTTTACGTCTCACGGCTTGGAGACTCCTGCCCTATGGCAAGGACAAGCCCTACCTCAGGGCGTAAGGACTATTTTGGACGCGTCTAGAAAACCGTCTACCAGGACTTCCTACTTGACTAAATGGAAGCGTTTCCAAGCTTTTGCCTTAGCCAACAATTTTGATGGCACCTCGGCCACTATTACTAATGTTATTGCTTTTCTGCATTCTCTACATACCACGGGTCTAAAGTTATCCTCTATCCGTGTTTATCTAGCGGCTATTGCAGTCCACCATCCTCTAATTGATGGGTTCTCGGCATTCACTCACCCTCTTGCCAAGGCCTTTCTTAGAGGCCTACACAATCTCTTCCCGCCTGCTCGCCCACTAATCCCACAGTGGAGCCTTTCGCTGGTGCTGAGTGCATTGTCCACTAAGCCGTTTGAACCTTTGGCTACAACTAATATTCGTTTGCTGACGTTCAAGACTGTTTTCCTTGTTGCCATTACGTCCGCAAGACGAGCGTCAGAACTTGCAGCACTACTTGTCGACCCCCCATACACACAGTTTTTCCGCGACAAAGTCGTCCTCCGTCCTCCTCCTTCCTTTCTTCCCAAAGTTGCTTCTAGTTTTCATATAAACCAGGACATTGTGCTACCTACCTTTTTCAAAGCATCGTCCGATCCACCTTACACGCTCTAGACGTTAGAAGGGCATTGGCCTTCTACAAGTCTCGTTCAGAAGAGTTTCGCAAATCTCGCCAACTCTTTATTTGTTTCGGTGGAAAGAATAAAGGCTTACCGGTGTCCTCGCAGCGTCTTTCCAAATGGATTGTCAGCACTATCGCCCTATCGTACCAGCTTCTTGGCAAGGAAGTACCCCCTGCGTTAACTGCACACTCCACCAGGGGACAGGCCACCTCAACAGCACTCCTCCATGGCGCAACTATTCCAGACTTGTGCAAGGCGGCCACTTGGGCGAACGCCTCCACTTTTGTGAAACACTACCGCTTGGATGTTAGAGCACGCCAGGACTCCTCGTTTGGTAGAGCGGTCCTGTCATCAATATGTCAATAATCAAGCAGTGTGCCTTCCCACCTCCGGTAAGTTGGCTTATTACTCGCCCATATGTGTGATGCACAGAGACCACGAAGAAGAAATGCAGGTTGCTTACCTGTAACTATAGTTCTTCGAGTGGTCATCTGTGCAGTCACACAACCCACCCGCCGTCCCCTCTTGGCATCGCTTCTGATTGTCAAGTTGACTCTGGCATGCTCGAATAGCTTAAGTCAAAATATCTAAATCTCATTACCTTAGTCGCGAGGCCTAGCGGTCTCAGGGAACTGAGGTAGGCGGGAACCCTGAGCATGCGCAGTAGGACGGTGGGGGGAGGGGTTCCCGCCAAAAATCCTAGCTAGATAGAAGTTTCCCAATGCAGGCTCGGCGCCGGCGCGAGCCCATATGTGTGACTGCACAGATGACCACTCGAAGAACTGCAGTTACAGGTAAGCAACCTGCATTTATGCTTAATTACTTCTTTTGTGTAATTGTGTAATATGCAGGATTTACCCTTCTTTAAACCTGGTCACCCTGTTGTGTTGGGTCAGCGGGACAGATTAGGGATTCTGTTGGTGTACCGCCTACCCCACTGCTCAATGGACTCCCTAGGTGAGCTGACGGAGGTGGTCTCGGGTGTACTGCTGAGATACCCCAGACTGTTGGTTCCGGGGGATGTCAACATTCACGCTGAGGGCACCTTATCCGGGGCAGCTCAGGATTTCATGGTCTCCATGACAACCATGGGACTGTCCCAACATGCCATCGGCCCAACGCATGTAGCGGGGCATACTCTAGACCTGGTTTTCGCAACTGGACATGGAGATGGTTATCTGAAAGTAGAGGACTTTACATCAGTCCCTTTGTCATGGTCAGATCACTGCTTGCTGAGGTTTAGACTTACAGCGGCTTTTCCCCTCTGCAAAGTGGGGGACCCATTAAGATGGTCCGCCCCCGGAGGCTAATGGATCCGGATGGTTTCCAGAGGGCTCTGGGGAGTTTTCCGGCTGATAGGGCTGGCTCTCCTGTCGAAACCCTGGTTGATCTGTGGAATGCAGAAATGACCCAGGCAGTTGACACGATTGCTCCTGAGCGCCCTCTCCTGTGTAGAGCTCGTATGGCTCCGTGGTATACCCCAGAGCTGAGAGCAATGAAACAAAATAGGAGACGGCTTGAGGGCAGATGGAGACGAACTCCTGATGGATGCAATCAAACACTGGTAAGTGCCTATAGTAAGGTATATTCAGGGGCAGTGAGGGTGGCAAAAAAGCAATACTTTGCTGCCACCATCTAATCACCAATCTGCCGCCCAGCAGAGCTTTTCAGAGTTGTCCGGGGACTATTACATGCCGGCCCCAAGGATGTGCTACAACCATCTGAGGCCCGCTGTACTGAATTTGCTAGGCACTTCCAGAATAAAATCTTGGGCATCCGCCAGGACTTAGACTCCAGTGTTATAGCAGGTAAATCTAGTGAGGTGTCCAGAGCACAGGCTTGTCCTGTTTTCTTGGATGAGTTTCAGTTGATACAAAAATGCAGTTGTTGTGTTGATAACTGGCTGCAGAAAGTTGTTAACTGGCTGATTTTTAAAGGAGTTCTCCTGGCTTCCAGATTCCTTCTGGGCCTAATTTCAAGTTCATTTGAAGAACTAAATGGTCTAGGTCCTGTATATTTTAGGGAATGGCTTCCTTGATATCGAACCATTCCACCACTCCCGTCATTAGATGAAACTGTTTCCAAGTGTTCCAGCCTACAGGTATGAAGTTGGTATGGACAACAACAGCAGCATTTACAACTGGCTCCTTATCCAGCTAAGCTATGGATAAAGCATATGACAACATGCCAGCCTTCTCCAAACTGATGTCTTCCAGATGAGTTGAAGAATAACCTCCATCACTCTCAGTCAGCATGGCCAGGGTGATGAGAGTTGTATTCCAACACATCTAGAGGACACCAAGTTGGGAAATGTTATAGTATGTATTTTTCTGGAAAGACTTAGAGCCAGTTTTATGAGAATGATTGCATGGATGTGAACACTCAAGCACCCAATGGGAACCATTGGGTATTTTTATCTCCAATCCTCCTTAGAGATATGAAGGCCTGGGGAAAAACTGGGGGGGGGGGGGAAATGGGGTTTTCCAAAGCCTTTTTTGTTTTTTTCCCGAAAAATGGGAAAAATTGAAAAAAATTGAGAAAAAATAGATTATGGAATGTTTTATTTTAGCATGATGCATAAAATGTTTCAGACAAGGTGTTTATATATATTTCTAAAAACTATGTACAGTATCAGATTATTACAATTTCTGTGCACCGAGGACAAGCAAGTCCTAGGTTGCAAACTGATACTACAACTGATACTACCGTCCCCTGAGGTCTTTAGAGGAGGCCCTTCTCTCCATCCCACCACCATCACAGGCACGCCTGGTGGGAACATGGGAGAGCGCCTTCTCGGTGGCTGCCCCGGGGCTCTGGAACTCCCTTCCCAGGGAAGCTAGACTGGCTCCCTCCTTGGTGCGCTTTCGGAGGCAGGCTAAAACATTTCTGTTTCAGCAGGCCTTTGGGGAATAGTTGAGACCTCTGTGGATGTGCTGCTTGTAGTTTGGGTTTTTTCTTAATTATTTGTATTTAAAATGTTTTAAAATGTTTTAAATATTTTAAAATTATACTACGTTTAATTATATATTTATTTTTTGTATATCTCTATTTGTTTTAACTGTACATGTTTTAATTTGTAAGCCACCTTGAGTCCCAGTATTGGGGAAAAGGTGGGATATAAATAAATATAATAATAATAATAATAATAATAATAACAACAACAACACAACTCTCAAATACAAGAGCAAGATGCATTTTTGCCTCTAGAGGGCACTTCCATTGAAGCAGAGACTGAAACTGATAGTGATAGCTATAGCTCAGAAAATGTATCTGATTAAATTTCATGCATATTGAAGGAGGGGATTTTTCATGTGACTTTTATTTAAGGGACACTGAATACAGGTACCTTGCATCAATGTTCCTCAAATTCTCCACTCCAGTAGGTGAAAAGGAGGATATGTGATTTTATTCACACTCACGAACTCAATGAAACTGTTATTGCCTTAAAACATTTATTAAAACAATTTAAGGAAGTTCAAATTAAACAAATGAACCTCTCCATTCAGCCAAGCAAATTAAAGAGATAGGCTGAATTCGGACGACACGATAGTCAATGGTGGGGTAATAATCAACTTTACAGTTGTTCATCTAGGGGGTACTCCCCACACAACATGGTAATAAATAATCAACTGTGGTGTGGATTAGGATCATCGCTGAGTTGACTATGGCAGCATTCGGACGACATGATTGTCAATACAACTGACGATTGTCCCCCCCCCCCCCCAGTTGCTTATTGTGTCGTACGAATTCAGCCATATATTCACAAGTTTGGTAGATTTCTTAAGAACATAGACAACCATAGACAAACATTCACATTCGTACAACTCTGTGAAGGAGCTCTACTCCACAGAGGGACTGTCATTTCTCCCAGGCAACCAAAGAGTTACTGAGGCCTACATGCTTAGGCTCAGAGCAACTTCCTGGATGCCATGCCTGAGGGAAAGGAAAGACCTCATGGTTCCTTTCCAAAGACAAAGACCTCCCTCTTATTATATATTAATTTATTCTGAAATGGGCAAACCTATTGGTCCATGTCATAATTTAGACTATCCTTCTTCCCAGAATATACCCAACTCTTCTGACGTAGGTATTTGTGACAACTAAAGGTCAATTTCCCTATTTCTTGTGGTTAACTGTCTGGTTTACTTCTCTATTCTTATGGACATGAGTATTTTCTAACCACAACTTCACCTGTTCTTGACTCTGGACCTTTCACCTAGTTCCCTTAAAAGGAATATATAAGGTTGATATAACTCACAAATTTAGATGACTGATACCTTTTTGCAATATCAAGTCACAGGCCTTTCATGAGTCATAAGTTTTAAGCAACACATCTGTCACACGTCTTTACAAGTAACATCTTTGAGCAATATCAAATCATATTTCTCAATCATTCTCTTATCAGATCCTATCTAAAATGAAGCATCTAACCCCTGATAACTGTGTTCCATGTGTGTTTGCCTACTTGCCCCCTTTGTCCCCCCCACCACAGCATTCACTAACCCTCCCCCATGTCCCCCTGCCCCAGAACTATAATAATCACAGAAAAGCAGATAATAAAAAGTTCCTACAATATTCATTAAATCTTAGTCCACCTTTTTTCTCAGTTCTTTTTATGGGAATGAGTGCTTTATGTCTGCTTGACACTGTGGAGGACCAGCGGAGACATAAATAATTTTATTTATAAATTATTTATAAATAATTTATTTATAAATAATTTGATGGTTTCTTCTGTTTGTTTGTTTTTAAATTGTTTTTGCCTGCTCCTCATAAACTGGCAAAACCAAAGAGGTTCCTTACAGTTCAGGTGTTCTTTACAGTTCAGAGCTAGTAGCTCCATTTGTTTTTGTTTTGTTTTAAAAGGTAAAAATTTTAAAAGGTACATTTAATTTGTAATAATTGCTTGAATACACTATACTTTTAATATACCAAATGTGATAATTTTATGCCAAACCAACTTTTACATAACTACATTTTATGTTCCTAAAGTAACAAAGTGACTTTTGATCCATAAAAAGTGCTAATACTGCATTTTTTCAATTTTTTTACAAACATTTCCGTTTTTTCTGGGGGTGGGTGGGTTCCATGGCTTCAAAATTTCTGGAAATTTTACATCTCTAATCCTCCTGGGAGCACACATGAGTAGTCACCAGACCCTGTGTGCATGTGCTTTTGCAGGAATAGAAATAATAATGCACCTTTGCATGGTTCTTGTTTGAAATGTTGCTCATACTTGATTATTCACATAAAACATCTCATAGGAATCAATGATCTCTAGTTTTAAGACAGAACGAGTTCTGTCCTTTGTGGTAGAGATTTACACAATACATTCTGGTAGAACTGCTGTGCGCTAGAACAGCTTCAATTGACTTCTGAGGGGATGTTTGTTTTTTTAGTCATCAGAATCCAGCTATTATGTATGGAACCATAAATCATTTAGCACAATGTGCCTAATGATCCATAAAGAATGTATTATTCAGACTGCAAAAATGAGCTGTTTCAGAAATGCTTAATGCCCTTGAATGACAACATCTCTTCAAAGCATGGACTTTGGTTACTACATTAGCATATGATTAATATTCTCAGGCTTCCACCTATAACACAGAAAATGTTTCTATACTGTTGCAAAGTGCTTTCTGTGCATGTGACTATTTTAAAGCTGAAATTAATTATCATTTCTTCCAAACTTTGATAGAATAAAACAGTATACTTGTAAGAAGAAGAAGAAGAAGAAGAAGAAGAAGAAGTTGTTGTTATTGTGATGCTGGACTCAAATTTTGCATGATAAGCTAAACAGTGTGTTCTGCTGGTGGGCAGGGCTGTAGCCCAAAATGAACAAGTTTGGTATAAAAGCAGGCAATGCCAAAGCCATCCTACTCTCTCTCTCTGGGCTCATCTACACCTAAGGGGGTAGAGGGAGAGGGGAGGATCATGGATTTACCTACTTCCACAATCCTCCTCCAGGGTCTAGACGGCAGCACAACATCCTAGAAGGGAAAGACACCATTTTTTTAAAGAAGAGGAGCCATGCGTACCTGTTCTGCCAACAAAAGGTAAATAAAAATCCCATGGCCCTGCCCTTCCCACCATCCTGGGGATGGCAATATTGCTACCCCCACTGGGCACAGAGCCACCCCACACAGCTCTGTGCCCATTTTAGGCCCCGGGAGCATGCAGCACACCAGCAGGGGTCCTCGGGACGGTCCCAGGACCACGGAAAAATTGGTTTCCGTTATCCCCAGGTCGTCCCTAGGTTGTCCCCGGTTGATCCTAGGATTCCCTGTGTGTCATATGGATGCACAGGGATGACCTAGGGATGACCCCGGGATGACCCCGGGATAAAAAGCTGGTCCAGACATGGCCTCTCTCTCTCTCTTTGTCACTCACACACCCATTCATACTCCCTGTCTTTCCATCCAATTCTCTCTTTTCCTGCTTTTCTCGCTTCCTCTTCCTCTTTATTCCATTTTCTCTATATCATTTTTATCCCATTCTTAGCACTTGGGCTTACCACTTAGATTTTAAATTTGGTGTCCATCAACACCAATGGAAGCTTATTGATTGACAGAATCATAGAATAGTTGAGCTGAAAGGGACCTATAAAGCCATCGAATCCAATCCTCTGCTCAATGCAGGTATCCACTTTAAAGCATATCTGACAGATAGCTGTCCAGCTGCCTCTTGAATGCCTCTAGTGTGGTAGAGCCCACAACTTCCCTAGGTAATTGATTCCATTGTCATACTGCTCTAACAGTCAGGAAGTTTTTCCTGACATCCAGCTAGACTGATTGACTTTAAGACTTTAAGAAAGCCATAAAAACCGATCTCTTCTGGTAGGCCTACCCATTCGAAATTTAAGAGTTTTATCTGTATTTTAATAATGTATTAATTTTATATTTTAATCAATTTTATGTATTTTATGTCATTTGTATTAATGTTGTTCCCCTCCTTAATCCTGAGGGAGAGGCAGGTAAGAAATAAATAAATATATTATTATTATTTTGTACCCCACATTTCTACCAAGAAAATGGTACTCAAGGTGGCTTACTATCATAGATAAATTTTTAAAAAGATTAAAACATAATACAACAAATACATTTAAATCACAATTAAAAACACATCCATAACCAAATGAAAATGGTATCCAGCCCAACAGAACTGCTTACATGCCAAAGGCCTGTTTCAATAAAAATGTGTTTCCTTTTTGCTGGAAGGACAGCAGAGAGGAAGCAATCCTAGTCTACCTCAGCAGGGAGTGTCACAGCCAAAGTTTAGCCATCAATACTTTGAACAGAATACCAGAAACAAACTGGTGTCCAGTGAATAATAATATATTTATTTATTTCTTACCCACCTCTCCCTCAGGATCAAGGCGGGGAACAACATTAAATACAAAAAATCCATAAAATGCATAAAACTGATTAAAAACATATACAACTGATACAATATCAGACATCTTAACATTCATCTGGGTAGGCCTGCCAGAAGAGATCAGTCTCTATGGCTTTCTTTATCTCAGAAAGCCTATTAAGTTGACAAATCTCTCCCAGCAGGCCATTCCACAGTCTGGGAGCAGCAGAAGAGAAAGCCCTCTGGGTAATGGTTGTCAGTCTAGTTTTGGCTGACTGGAGTAAATTCTTCCCAGAGGACCTGAGCATGCAGGGCAGATTGTACAGGAGAAGACGATCCCATAGGTAACCTGGACCCAAACCATGTAGGGCTTTGAAGGTAATAACTCACACTTTATACTTCTTCCGGAAACTAATTGGCAGTTAGTGAAGTGATTTTAAAGTTGATGAAGCTGTTGTAACAAGGGAGTCACATGGTCCCTGTAACTGGCCCCTGTCAACAGTCTGACCATAGCATTTGAACAGTTTTCAGATGAAGCCCCCCATACAATGAGTTACAATTGTCAAACAGGATTAAATAAAGCTTGAGTGACTGTGACCAGATCAGACATCTCTAGGAATGGATGCAGTTGGCACAAATGCACTCCTGTCTGCCACTGAAACTTGGGCTTGCCAATTCAGGGCCATGTTCAGGAGTACATGCAAACTGCAAGCCTCGGGGATAGGGGCGTGTAACTCCATCCAGCACAAGTTGAGTCCTTATTAGCTGATCTGCCTTTTGACTAACCAGGAGTATTTCTGTCTTGTCTGGATTAAGCTTCAATTTGTTTACTCTCATCCAGTCCGTTACCAAAACCAGACACCAATTTAGAACTAGAACAGCTTCCTTGTATTCGATGGATGGAGTTGGATGTCATCAGCGAACTGATAACATCAAACTCAAAACTCTGGAGAGTCTCATGTATATGTTAAATAGCATGGACAATAACATGGAATCTGAGGGACACAGAATCTCCCAGCACCACCTTTGAAATTACCCTTCCAAGAAGGACCAGTGCCACTGTGTAACACTGCTGTTTAGCCTCATCTCAGACAGACACTGCAGAAGGATGCAGTGGCCAATGGTTGAACCAACATGGAAACACTCCCCCTGTCCAGTTCCTGATGTAGACCAAACTGACTGACTCATCTGTCCCTTAACCAGGCCTGAAGCCATCTTGAAATGGATCTAGATAATCTGCCTTATCTACAAATCCCAGGAACTGAGAAGCTACCACATGCTCCAGCACCTTGCCAAAGAATGGAATATTGGAAATTGGCTGGAAATTATCCAGAACAGTGGGGTTAAGGGGTGTGTTTTAACATAGGTCTTACGTTCTCTTTAAGGCAAAATGGAATTACACCTTTCAGTTCAAGGTGTTCACCACTACCCTTATCCTCACAGTCAGTTCTCCCCTGACTGCTTTTATAAGCCAGGAAGTACAGGGCTGTACAAACTGAAAAGTATTCATTATAATTGGACAAGCAGGGGCCAAAGTTACATCCACTGGATCTATATCAACTATGGCATCCAAGTGAGCATGGATACAAACAATTTTGTCTGCCAATTTTACCTGCATGAGCAAATTGGTCACAATAGGCTATTGAGTGGGCCAACTTTTCTTCTTGTGGGTCAAGAGTGTAACAGGCCCCTGTGTACCTGAAAAAGTTCTGTTGGGTGACTCCGTGTAGATGCAAGGGTGGTGAAGTACAGTTTCTCTGCCGCCCTCACTGCCACAGCATAGATTTTCAAATGAGCCCATGTTCAATCAGTCTGGTTCCATTTTTTCCACCAATGTCACTCTTGTCAGTGTACCTTTCATTTCAGCACCCTAGAAGACCAGGGAGTTTATTTTTTAAAAACCCTGTTGCTCATCTCGAGTTAAAATGATCTCAAGTGATATGGCTAGAAAAGACCTCTGCTAGTAACTTTTGAGTGGTGCTGCCTATCAAACTAGATAATAACACATTAAATAGGTCATTCATTCCACTCAGTATAACACAGTCCCGTATAGTAGAATGCAGGAAGTTAGCCAACATTGCTAAATGTCAAGTTACTTTTTATTTCTTTTTGGGGAATGGGGGGAAGGATGTGGGTTTTTCCACTAGATTCCATGCAAATCTTTATTCACCATCTTTTGCATTTTTAAAAAATTAATGAATGAATAAAGGCTGTAAAGAAAAGATGGAATTCCTGCCTCAAGTCTAATTACGATTTCCTGTTGAGCATTTTAAATAAAGCCAAAAATTGCCTCTCTTTTTAATGTCTCACTGCAGTTAATTTTCTTATGGAAAAAGACTGCAGTCTGTGCACGCCAGTGAGAAGATGTTCTGTGTATTTATCTTATGTATTTTTGATAGTATCCAATGGTGCCTTAGTGATAGTGCTAATGAAGGTGCACTAGCATAAACCAATGCTTGTGCTCCACAATGAGCGCAACAGTGGAAAGCCCACTTGTGGTGGTTCACAAAATCATAATAAAAAGAGGAGCGATTGCAGAGCTAGAATATCAATAATACAAAAACAAAGCATTCAATAACAACAATAAAATGGCAGCAGTTGTTACATTTCTTCAACTACAGACCACTCAGTTAATAGCAGTTTCAGTTAAAAACAAATTCAAGCATCCAGGCCTTGTTTAAAAGTAGCCCATGAGGGAGTATACCTTCCTCAGGGAGCTACATCTATAGTGATGGCGACAGTAGTGAAAAGATCCCGTCTTGTATCCATTAATCTGATGAATCTTACCACTGGGCACATGCAGCCAGTTTCATATATGTGCAGTTTCATATATGTACAGGCAGCCCATCAGATAAACTGATCCCAAGCCAAGATCTTCACTTTGAGCCTGGAAATGCACTGCCAACAGCAGTACAGAATTCGTGTTATATGCTCTGATTGCCTGATCCACAAGCAACTGGGCAACTGCATCCTGCAGCAACTGAATCTTCTGAACCATCTTCAGAGGCAGCCTCACATACAGTGCATTACAGTAGTGCAATCAACCAGGGCATAACTAACTGAAAACACAGGCACTGGAACCCCATGTTACATTATCTAACTCATAGAATTGGCATTTCTTTCACCTACAGCACTACTAATAAATGCTGACATAGAAAACAACATATTTTGTTTCTGTTAGGAATGTTTGTTCACAACAGTAGCAACTGGAGCAAGTCACATTTACCCTTCAAATTAGGGACATGGTGAAACAACAAATCCAGGAGTGTACATTCTCAGAATGAATTCATTAATAAATGACTACTCATATATTATTTGCAGATCTATTAGTATTTCTTAAAATGGGGATATTGCATATTGCAGTTTTAGAGGACCATGGTCTGAATGTGTTACAGGGACAAACGAACCTAAGCTGCTGGTGTCTGGGCAGTAAATAATCCATCAATTGGAATGAATGACATTTGGTTTAGTATGAAGAATAAGTGTTTGTATAAATTAAGGGACAGCAGTGACACTGTCTGGAGGTCTCTTAAATGAATATCCCTAAAAGGATTGAATCTGTTACAGGAAAATGTGCTGTGCTTACCAAATGAAAACTTGCATGAGGTTGCTGAATTTTTGAAATGTTCTTTTTGGCTAAAGGAAATCCAAAGTTTTCTGCTGCATCTTATCATTTAACACAGCATGTGCCAAATAATCAAAGGTCCCGAGAGCAAGAAGAGAGATAAGCATGTTACAAACAAACAATAATCTTAACTGTGATTGCAAAGAAACCAGTCGAATATTAGAGGTAAACGTCTTGGGAATGAGCTTGTGGAGATGGAAAAACTCTGGATTTGGGGTTCTTTTCATCACACTATGCTCTTCAGAAATAGCTGAACTAAACAAGCGTCATGAAAACTAAGGGTTTCTCTGCCAAAGCAGGTTCCCCATATATGTTCTGTGTAACCCTTCCAACCCCTGTGGATGGTACTAGTCTCACATACATTCACATGAACTTGTGGTGGGACATATAACGTTATCCATGTAAACTGCTTCCTTCAGCAGAATCGGGGGAAGGGTAATACTTACTCCCCATGCACCCTCTGGAGCAGATTTTCAGGTGGTGCAGAGGGCTGCAGGGGCAAGGGGAGAGGGTAACTTATGCCACCGTTACATTGGATTTAACCAATATAAAAACTATATGAAGGGACTTCCTGCCACTGGGGCTATCTTCATGGTGCCAGGTTGGTGCCACCTCCCTCCTCAACCTTGCACTGTCCCTCTCCCGGGGTGGCCAAGGAGGGCGCACAGTGTTTCTGTGTGGTCATCCGGGTCCTGCAGCTGTCCTCATCCTCTACCTGGTGAAATGCAACCAATCGCAGGGTGCCTTCCACCAGGCTCCTCCCCCAGATTAGCCCCGGATTCGCCGCAGAGTGATGTCACATAGCGGAAGTGCTGTGTTCACGCCACTCCCTTAAAAAAAAAGTCAGGTTAAATCCCCAACTTCTTCAAAATGCGGCATAGTGGGGAAGTCCCGCGGTGGCTGAGAACCTGTGTCTTCGTTGTCTAACTGATAGGACACAGATCCAAGCCACCGTGGGGCTTTCCCTGCCTGTAGACAGCCCCTAAGCTTTGGCTCAGTCAGGTTGGAGGGACAACCCACACACTTTGATCAGACTCTCTCAGTGTTGTACAGCTTCCTTTCTCCAGGAAAGGAAAGGAAGAAGGTACAGATGCTGGAAGGTGAAGCTTGTTTGGAGGAAGGAAGGAAGGGAAATGAAGGAAGGGGAAAAAGGAAAATACTTGGGGGTGGGAACTAGGGAGGGCAGCAGGGAGTGTTTTGTGGGGGCACATCTGTGGGACTGTTGTCTATTGATGTTTCAGGGGTTTGCCGTGTGTGTGTGTGTTTAGGGTATCTGTGTGTGTTGTGTTACCTGAATTCTTGGGGGGGGGCACCTGGGGTGGTTTATTCTATTTTCTGGTGTTTGTGGGGAGTGTTATGTGTCCATGTGAATGAAGATGTGTAGCAACAGGCTGCCCTAAACAGTCTTTAGAGGTGGTAACCAATGCCTACTCCACTTAATTTTGCTCTTTTAGTATTTAATTCTCAAAGGTATTGTGCGGCTGAAAGCCTATTTGTATTTGAGTAGGTATATGTAGAACAAACCTTCTAGTAAACATCCAGTGCATCTAGCTGCCAACTGAACTCTGCATAGATTACTATTAGTGCTACCTTCAGCGCAAAAGGAAAGTGTAACCGATGATTCCGTGGCAGAAATTGTCCTTGAACATGAATTTTCCAGAGCCACACTGAATACTGTCAACAAGAGCATGGTGACCTGACAAATGTAAAACAAAGCTGAGAAAATTAAAATGTGATTCTCAAAAAAAGGCAGAACTGCTTCAGTCATTTTAACCAATATGGCAGATTTGACAATGACAGCTGTCTTTATGTACATAGTAAACATGTGTAGATGGTAGAGAAAGAAATTTTACCCACAGTAAGGACTATGGAACACTATGGAAAGAGAGTTCATCTTTGGATAAAATCTAAAAAGATAAAAATAGAACTTAGCTTTGAAAATGGAAAAAAAGAAAAAGAAAACAATGAGGATTAGTAGACTTGTCTTCAGTACTTTCTTGCATAAAAATGAGGATGAATGTACCTGTCTCCAATGATTAAGGCTTTTGCTCAAAGTTTCCTCTCTTCAGAGCTTAGCAAATTGGATCTCTAGTTTTTCTTACAACCTCACTACATTCTGTTGCACTTCGAATGCATGAGTTTAGCAGTCTGTTAAATTTGTTGGCATTGATTAGCAGTGTTTTCACACATATGGCTTACTGTGGCAACCTGTAAAGTTAAAGCACTAAAGTGCTATTTAATTAACAAGTATTAATTAGGCACTTAGAATGGAGAATATGACAGTATTTGACATTGCAGCGTTTTATAGTCAATCTTTAGGAGGTGGTGGGTTTTGTGATTGTGAGAGTGAAAGGGAATTTTGCTATTTCGTAGACGTTTCCTACATGTTTTAATACAGAGCTTTCTGTGTTGAATTTAGAAACTATTTTTCATGGGAAATGTATCACTAGATTAGAAGAGGGTTCAACATTAACAGTGCAGTTGTCAGAGGTCAGCACGCTGATGGTCCTGATGCTGAGAAGCTCATTAATGCTGTTTACCCTACCATCGGTAGTTTCATCTGGTATTTGGCAGCACCATTTGGGACCCCACCCAGTGCTACTACTTGCTGCTTGCAATCACTCACCCCCTCCCTCCGAACCTGTTTTCCTAGATGATGATAACACTTTTGGAAGCCAAGTCTCCAGTCACTACTAGGCTTCAGTCCATTTGGGAAATCTAAGATAGTGGACATGTGTCCCAGGCACGACATGTGTTGCTCAGCAGCAGCTGGTGACTCCCATCCAAAAGCACCGCTGCCCACCTGTCAGGTAAAAATGTCCAGCAAGGGCAGAGTTACGAGTGGCAGCAGCAAACTGCACCACTGGACAGGGCTTGTGAAAAACAGGTGAAAATAACAACAATTAATGAAATTACAAACACATTAAAATTACAATCATCTAAAAAAAATTAAAAGTGGGGAATGAAAAAGGGTAGTGGTTGGAGCAGGGAGGGGGACAGGGAGACAAGATAAGATGAAGTCTGCTGCAAAGGCACCTGGGATACATAGTAGAGCCACTTGGATGACTGAAGAGGAAGGATGGGAGGTCCATTCATTTGTCAGGCGTACTGTGAGTTGTTCAGCAATCAACCAACTCACCATGGCTTAGCATGTCATGTGAACTTGTTGTATGTATCCCTCTGAATCCTCAAATTACTCTCAAAGCTTTGGGAAGGTTAGGGTTAAGGTTAAGAAGGTGTAAGATTTGGTTTGAAGAGATTCAGAGAATTTGCTTGGTTGAATCCCAAGTCTGCCTGATCTCACCCTTATAGCCTGAAGCAGTGCAGTCATTTTGTTGATCAAATAAACTGGTCCTATGTTTGGGCAGGGTCAAATTAGTGGTCCTCCAGTCATTCTACACACGTTGTGATTTCATCTGCAATGCAGGAGGCACGTTTTTCACAGTGGAAAAAAATATCTTTCTTTTTGCAGAGAGAAGTCTGATTTAATGGGCTGTTCACCACCTGGAAAGGTCTGCTGGCTGGCTCTTTGGAGTTACAACAGCGGAACAGAATGCTTTTTAAAAAAACGTTCTTTATTCACTAGCTTTCACTATTTTATTTAGTGGTCACAATCTGTAAAAGATAGCAAGTTCAAAAAAGATTACATGAAACAAGCTCAAAGATACAAAAGGAGACTATATTTTTAGTTAAATAAAATGCTTCTGCAATAAATTGAATAGCTACTGTTAATTCAAATGTCTTCAAATGTTCACGGTGGGTACTTTAATGAATAAATTGAAAGACTGCCTGCTATGTACCTTTGTTGCGTATAAGTACTCCTGTATCCCCATTGGAAGACTTGTAAATCCAATACTAAAATGTTGTTGTAAATCACAGTGGACCTTTTTTGTTTAGTTTTCTAGCATCACAGTGTTCAGATAGTGGCAAGGGGTAATAAAGCCGAGGGACATAAATGATGTTATTCCAAGATGAAGTACATACAACATATAATAGTGGCTTTCCCTTCCCTTCCCTTCCCTCCACCTCCAGCTACAACTTTGACATTTTAAAAAAAAAAAATCTCTGTTTTATTCATATACTCCGTCTTATCAGACACCAAGATGCTGGTCTAAACTCATCACTAAACTTCTCCATATTCAGAACTTTTTATATGTCTCTCTTGAATTTAATTGTTTTAGTTTTGTCCTAGTTTTCCATTCTATCAAGGTCATATTTAATTTTCATATTGGGTTTATTTGTGACTTCTTAGGTTTTAGCTATTCCCAGCCCCCATTTTGTGTCCTATGCAAGTTTGATAAGGATTCCTTTCCTCCCATTCATCTAAGCTACTGATACAAATGTTGAAGAGTACCTCAGCAGGCTTTAGCCCCTTTGGCCCACATGTAGAGATAACAGGGTGGCAAGAACCCCAAGCTCCATTCAGTTTGCAGTAATCTTCAGCAGAAGCCCTGAGTGCCATGTCTCCCCCAGAGTCCTCATCATCAGAGGACGAAGGGGAAGAGCAAGCTCCAACAGATCCTGGAGAGGGGATTAGTGGCCAAGTAAACAGGAGCCCTTACTCTCCGAGAGTAGGCAAGACCCAGCAGAAGCCCCTTTAATGGACTCAGAGAATGATGATGGGGATAATGAGGATCCTCTAACCCCAGCTGAACGCAGGTTACTGAGAGTGAGGGAGCAGTCAGCAGGCTGCCAGAGCACAGAAGTTACAGGACTAATTGCTGGCACCTGGTATCAGGTTAAGACATAAAAGGCTCAGAGCAGCACAGCGAAGACGTTGGAAACAACACACCCACTTCAGTATTCGACATATCCAGCTTTCCAGGCATCTGGACTCCCTGCTAAATCATGACCCCTGGAACCTTGACCCTGAACTCTGCCTGCATCCAGGAACCTTGCTCAGTGACTCTGGACAGCATCATTTCAACTCCACAGGCATTCAAGCTGAGGAAGCCTGCTCAAGTTTATCTGGCTCAGAGCCTATCTACACATGCAGGATAAAACACTTTGAAAACATTTTGAAAACTGTATATGGAGTGTGTCCTGGGCCCCAACAATTCTCAAAACTGTTATAAACCATTTTAAACCGTTTAAAACTGTTTTAAAGCAGTAGTGTAGATAGGCTGACAGTCTCCACACTTACTAACAACGGCCATAAATCTCCACTTGTCGCCGACAAACGCAGACACTGGGAGTTTATACTGCTACCTCACCAGACTTCAGCCCTGTTGGCCCACTGGTGCCAGGAATGCAGGGTGGCAAGAAGCCCAAATGCCAATCAGTTTGAGGGGCTCCTGGGTCTTCAACAAAAACTGCTAGGAGAGTATGCAGATAGCTACTACCTCTGTAGACCTCAGCATCACCTTTAAAATAGTATTACATTCTCCTGTGCAATGTGAAAGTATTAATAAAGAAGCCACTCCAATTCTGCAGCTATATTTGTAGTTTTATTGACATGGCTAAAAACTATTGATTAATCGATTTGATTTGTATTCTGCCTTTCTACCAAGAAAATGGAACTCAAGTCAACTTACAATCACAGATAAATAAAGCTTGATTAAAGCAACAATAAAACAAATACATTAAAACACAATTAAAAATGCAACAATAACAGAATAAAAACAGCACCCAACCCAATAGACTCACACTTCAAAGGTCTTCTTGAATAAACATGTCTTGCATTCTATTTTTAATTAGTTAATTTCTAAAACATAATTTTAAAAAACCACAGAATGCAATTTTATGTCTTGTGTCACATGCTGGAGTCAATAGTCTTAAAGCATATGTGAGTTTCCTGTAGGCATTTCCCCATAGGGGGTGGGGGGGTAGGGCAAAGGAAGATATAACATCTTATACCATGGGTTGATTCAACCCAAAGCCAACTCTGCCAAGACCGAATTTCCTAGCCTAGATCCTATTAATCCATTAGCATTCCAACTAATTCTTAAGTGGTTGTCCAACTGCAAACACACTCCAACAGAAATGTCAAAATTTGCACTGAATTTCATGGATCTGAGAAATCATATCAACAGCTGCATTGTAGCTCAAGGTTTTCCGTGTAGTGCATTTCAAGTCACTTGTTAGTTCTTGTTCTGTATGCATAAGGATAATCAAGGTTGGCACTTCTAGGAACTGAAGAGAGATTATGAGTATCTGGAGTATGATGTGGTTAGCATGTCCTCCCTTCTCCAGCTGAGAAGAGAAAATCCTTTCCCATATGGCATAAACAGGCATGAGTGCTTTTACATTGCTTGGGTATAAGTGTGCTCTGAGGAGTGCTATAGCTGTCAGCCATCTCTTTGAAAAGCAAATATGTCATTTAAGGCAACAAAGGATAGACATTAAGTCTCTCCACTCTGAGTCCCTTGGGGAAGTAACTTAGCAGAGAGTCGAATTAAGATCTAAATGCATCTGAAGTAGGGAGATAATTAATACATAATAACAGTAGTTATACCTAGGGATGGATGGATCTGTCCTTTCTCGTTTCTCTCAGTCATTCATTTTCCCAGTCTTAAATTTCTTTCATCCCATTTCCACATCAGTTTGCAATGCTTTAAAATAACGGCACACAACAATGTGTACACATTTTCATGCACATTTTGTGTGGCTGTGGGGATCCACCGCCACAGCCACACACAAACCCAGTTTTGCACTCATGATCTTAAAGCCACTTGATTCTCTGTGCAATGTGCACTGTTGTTGGAACAAGAGAATGTCTTAAAGTTCATGTGAATCTGTTTTCCCTTTGCGAGGCGAAGGTTGAGAAATGACGAGACGACACACATATCTTGGGATTAACCATGGGCCACTTTTATTAGCTTCAGCAGAAAATTCATTGGGGGAGAAAGCCTAAGCGGGCAATTAGTTATGGCCAAGCCTGGCCACAGCTGGGATTGGACGAGTCATTCACAGCCCGGGAAGTGGTGCCTGCCATATCGCCACCCCCGAGCTTCACCCCTCTCGGGGTTGGGAGGTCTTCCAGTGTCGTCTCCCCCCGGGCCGCATGGCTCCGAGTAGATGAGGAAGGTTGACCCCAAAGGTAAGCCCTATCCCCCCCAACTGAGGCCGCGGGGCTCACAGTGGTTGGCCTCAGGTGTTACCCATCACCCCAATAGTGCCAGTGAATGCTCACCATTAATCACATTAAATTGCCTGCACCTACCACCACAGGGGGGGACAAGCTTTAGCTTAGTCGCCCACTCCCCCCCCCCCGACCAATTGCCTCCATAATGCCTTTCTGCAATTCGGACACAAACAAAACATTGCCTTCGTCCGATAGGTGTACCCCATCGGCTCTGTACAGCTCCCTCCGAAAGCAGCGTATTTCAGAATGTCGAATGCTCAGATCCCCGTGCTCAATCAAGCTTTTATAAATTTCCATATTGATCCTTGTACGGGCCCTTTCCAAAGCCAGAGAGTCACCAGCATCCCTCCAAAGTAGCCGAGGCAATATGCAAGACCATATAATTTTGACGCCAGGCCACAATTGGCGGATAAACTTAAATCCGCCAAAGCTTGCAAGATTAGAGCTTTGCCCTTGAGCCGGCCCAAATCATTACCCCCAAGATGGATCAGCAATATCTGCAGGGGGTGCTGTGTAGAGTGATAATGCCGCAAAGTTGGTATGAGATTTTTCCATCGCATACCACATGTGCCGAGCCAATAGATGGTTGCATGCTGGCCCAAACCCAGCTGAGAGCCAAAGCCGGACCTGGACGCCCATCTGCTAGCCCAAAATATCATACTGTGTCCACATATCACAACTTGCTTTGGGGAAGAGCTTCGCCAGAAATCTAAAATGAAACACGAGTATGTTAACAACTTTGGGAATTGACGGATGTATGCCCTATATGCAGAGGAGCGCCATCTGCTGACTGCTTGAACTTGCGAAGCAGGGAGCCCCAGTGAAGCCACCGTAGAGGCCGCCCCAATCCTGAAGGAATGCATCCCAAACTTGAAGGAACTTAATCCTAAGGCACCTAGGGCCTGTTTTGTGACAGACCAGAATTAGTATTTGGTCAAGGGGGACAAATCCTGATGGCAAAAAAGAAAGCCTTGTGATGAGCCCCTCAGCAAAATGAATGCTTGCAATGCGTTAACTGGGCATAGCTCTTGTCGAAGGGAAGCGAATAACTGCACCTCTGACTCTTTGCCTAATTGATCCGTTTTGGATTTACGGAGCAGAAAATGCACTGCCTGAGGAAAACGCGCAAGTCTGCATACAGAAATGCTCTCCCGGATTTATCTCCCTTGGAAAATGCCAAAACCTCAGAAATTCTGAAGGCCCCAAAAAATGCTGTCAGCGCTGCGGCATGAAATAAAATCGGCTTGTAATTTGAATGGCAAAGCAATGGCCATTGTGCTTTCAGGCCAATTAAAACGTCAGGAGACATGGGTGGTCTTGCATATCCCTAGCCCATCCCTGCAATGCCCGTCGAACGTGAAAATCAGAGGTAGAATCCTCAAAACCCTGAGCTTTAGCTATAAATGCCAATGCTGCCACTTTGATGGCAATTGTTCGGGAGGACAGGCCCTTATTATGATAGCCTGCACAGAACTGCAAGATGTGCTCCACTGGGATAGGCCAAAGCAACTGAAGCTGGTTGTCAATGCGAAAATCATGAAACTCCCTGCCTGCCTTACGATATGCATACCTGGTACTAGGGGCTAGGGAGTGCCATATGGCTTGGTCTATATCCTGTCGCCAATCTGCCAAAGCGCTGGTGGCATAATCTCTGGTGCTTGGCGAGCCCAGGGGGCCAATGTCCAAAAACGCCGAACCTGGTGACGCGATAAAGCGTCTGCGATGTCATTATTCATACCAGGTATGTGCTTAGCCTGAAAAAGGATGTTATTTTTGAGACAATGCTGCTTAAAATTACACACCAATGCCATGACCTTGGGATTGCAGGAAGAAAGGGAGTTGACAATCTGCACCGTGGCTTGATTATCACACCAGAAAAGGACCGTAGAATTGGCCATATCTGTTGCCCACAGGTGAACGGCCACATATATTGGAAAAAAAATCCAACAATGTAAGGTCTTTGGAAAATCCCGCAGTAACCCAATTATTAGGCCATCTTTCAGTGCACCACCTGTCTTGCCAAATAACTCCAAATCCCCAAGTACCGGACGCATCCGAACGTACTTGAAGATTGGCCTGCACTAGCAATTCCCTCCTCCAAAAGGATACACCGTTGAATTGCACAAGGAATTCTAGCCAAACCCTGATATCCTTCCGCATATCACTTGTGACCCGTGTTCGGTGATGGAGTAAGCGCAAATGCCCCATGGCAGAATACAGGCGTCTCAGGAATGCCCGACCTGGGGCAATCACTCTGCAAGCAAAATTTAAGTGTCCAACGACCTCTTGTAATTGCCATAAAGACACTCTTTTTTCCCTCAAAATGTACTCTAATTTTAACCGTAGGGTGGCCAGCTTATCTTGGGGTAGACGGCAACATTGCCAAGTAGAATCCAGTTCAATGCCTAAAAATTTAAGTACCACAGATGGACCTTCTGTTTTTTCATGCGCCAATGGAGCCCCCAATTCCTCGCTCAATGCACTGAATGTATTCATTAGGCGGGTGCAGTGCTCACTTCCTTTTGGACCAGAGAACAAGAAGTCATCCAAGTAATGAATCACGTCATGTGACCTAGCTCTCATTTTAATAGCCCATTTAAGAAAGGAGCTGAACCTCTCAAACATGGCGCATGAAATTGAGCATCCCATTGGCAAGGCCCTGTCGATGTAAAATTGTCCCTGAAAACAAAAACCTAATAGGTCGAAGTCCCTCGGGTTAATGGGCAATATGCGAAAGGCAGCCTCCTCTGCGGCTGTCGCAGGTTGTGTAGTCATTCCCAAACCATCCGCCTGTTTTGCAGGTGTGGTAGAAACCTAAGGTGTACCAGCGCTAGTGGTGGAAGGAATACTCCCTTGCATTGAGAATGATGTCCGTATGCCCGCACCCTGCTGCGCTGCAAGTAGTTGCAGATTTGTGGCAGGCAGACCACCTATAGTGGGCACACTCATCCCTGTCAACCAAGAAAACCATCCCCAGGGAACCTGGATAGAGTTAGCTGACTGTGAGGTGGGTGCAGTGTTATGTGCTTGCAGCTCACCTGAAACCGGTGGTCCGTCAGGCTGAGCCGGAGCGTTCATCGCAAGGGTGTTGTAAGCGGTTGTAGTCTTCATGGGGCCACTGGTGCCAGATGAGTTAGCCGTCTCCCGGATGGTTCCATCCATCACAGGTGCTGTTCCTGCACTGAAAGAAGCTTCCACGGCTCGTAACCTGGCTGAGAGAGAATCCCATAACTTGTCTTGCTTTTGTTTCCTTGTCTGCCGCCGGCCGGCAGTGGTATGTGTAATAACAGACTGAGTAGGGACCTTGATGCCTTTTTCTTTTTCTAAAGCTTACAATCTGGACAGACTATCAGATATATGGGGGGCCAATTCCTCCTCCGAGGACGAGTCCTCATTGGACCTCCCCCACTTAGTTGGTTGGCGGGGTGCTTTTCCTTTCCCCTTTTTCCCCCACTCCTTTTTTTGGTGGCATTATGAACTGCTGCTGTTAGAACCAAGCCTAATTAGACAATAGCAGTGATGTCAGGGAGAGATGAGCGTTGGCAGCCCTATATCCTGTTTACCCAACACTAACCAAACGCCCTGAGCCAGAAAAATTGAATTTGAATGTTTGATTCCTCTTATTATTATTATTTTTATATTATTTATTTATTTATTTATTTTTATTATTTATTTATTTATTTAATTAATTAATTTATGTACTATATAAATTCAAGGTATTCTTTCTAATCGTTCAGGCTAACCCCTTGCGGGTGTAGCCTACTAGCCGTCCGCCTGACCAAACAGCCTGTAACAGATCCCCTGCTTCACAGCGTTATATGCAGGAGTCTCCTTTTCGCGCCAAACAGGGACCTAAAATGGCGGGCGACGTGCAGGCGACCACTCAATCGGCCGTTTTGAACCCGCCGGAATGCGCAAGCCAGTAGGCCCGTCGGCCAAATGTGCGCTTCCTCGCACCCGGGGCCCAAACCAAATTCAGGAGGGTAGAGGGCACCCAAGCGTCCAGCCGTGGCGCAGTAGGAGGACGAGCCCGTCCCCCTACGCCAGGATGCACCGCCGGCCCAAGTCGCCCTGCCGCCTCCTTTGCAACCAGCAGGCGGGAGCGCAGCCGGTGCTTCCCGCTTCCGCTTCACTGGTCCGGCTGTGGGACGGCAGGAGACCCGCCACGCACGTTCCTGCGGGGGGTCGAGCCCATCCTTCCCAACCCAGAAGCTCCCGAGGCCGAAGACGCACTGCTCCGGCCGCAGGGCAGGCCACCTTGGCCACGCTCAGCTCCCACGAACAGGAGACATGCCACCCGCGTGTCACTGGAGGAGGACGAGCCTGTCCCCCTAAACCTGGAGGCCCTGAAGGCCAAAGTCGCACTGCTCCGATCTGCGCTGGCCTCCGCTGCCTGCTTTGCTCCGCCACCACCAAAGACGCGCTGCTCCAGTCCCCGCCAGCCTCCGCTGCTTGCTCTGCTCCGTCGCCTTCCTCCAACGCCTCCTACAGCCGCGCAGCAAACGGTGAGTCTGGGAGGGGTGTCCTTGCCTTAAGAAGGCTTCTTTCCCCTCCCAGCTCTGGTGGCACCATGTGAGGCTGACCAATGGGCAGCCTCCATGCCTTGTCTCCCTCCTCTACCGCAAATCCCCCCCCCCTGCCCATGCGAGCAGGGCGGGGTAGGAGTCACTTCTGTGGTCTGGGTTGCTGGGGCTACAAAAGACCGCTCTGCATCTGATGACCCTTTGGCTCTGCCATTCATGACTCCATGGTTCGTTCCACCCGGCTTCTGCCCCATGAGCCACTGCTGAAGCTATAGGCATAGAAAGATTAATCACACTCTGCAGCAGTATTTATAAGTCCTTTATTAAGAAAGGTTTTTTTTTTTTTTACCAAGTTTTTCAAACTTCACCTACTGCTTATTTGGAAGGAAGGTTATTTAAAGTTCCATGGGACCAACATCTCTGTGACTGGGAGCAGGGAGAGGTGGAGGATATCCAGTACCAGGGCAATAAGCCTATATACACCAGTTGCTGGGGAACATGGGTGAGAGGGTACTGTTGCACCTGTTGCACCTGTGTCATGCTTGTGGGTCCCTGGTTGACAGCTGGTTGGCCACTGTGTGAACAGAGTGCTGGACTAGATGGACCCTTGATCTGATCCAGCAAGGTTCTTCTTATATACTTATATCTGTCTTCATTTCTTATACTGCCTATTGCATAGGACACCTAGTGAAATATTTTTATCAAGTATTCTTTCTTGCCCTGAGATGTCAAATTTTGAGAAAATGTGTATGCTTTGGTTGAAGAGAACAACTATATTACATACCAAGTTTTATGATTTGCAACTGCTGCTTATAAATTAGACAGAATTATGTCTGAGGAAGAATTATGGTAGTTTTAATTCATAACTTCTTAATCTAGTATGGAACCTATATCTTTGCCCATGTATTTTTTTAAAGTATTTTTTTAATTCTGTTGATGAATGCTCAGGACTTTCTCTTTCACAAGCCATATTCTTTAGCAAGTAAATATTAATTAGAAGGTTATTCCAATATAAATGTTTAAGCAAGGAAGAAGATTGAAATATTTACAACCTCTGCTGGACTTAATTGTGAAGTGTTCATATAGTTGAAAGCTACAGAAATAGTGATTCCCCAAAAAATGTGCAGCAGATATGGACTACCTGTTGCATACATTTTCCTTTTAATGATATACATAAATCATCAAAAGTTGGTCAGATTTCTTTCATGGGTCTTTTTTTTATTCTCACCTCGGAAGTGACTATCAGAGCTTCACATACTACATTTGTGATGGATGCACATTAAACACCTGTGTTGTGACTCACTAAAACTGTGGCATTTGAATGGAATATGTATCACATTTTAGTCTTACAATCAGTGAGCTAAAACTTGGCTCCATGGCTTTCCTGCATTTTGCTTTGCCTGGGGACAGCACAAGCTTGACAAAAGCAATCTGAGTGTCTGTCTACAGTTATCTCTGCATCCCAGGAACCAGGAGAAATGATATGCCTGCTGCTAATCTCTTCTGTTTTCTGGAATCTAGTGGGGGAAAGTGCTGATTTTATGTTTATGGGTTTTTTTAAGCCAAATACTATTTAAAGACATAGTCTCTGTATTAGCAAATACCTTAAAATGTATTGAGTTTACCAGCTGGTTTATCATGCCATGGATGTTAGCTCGTACTTCACATTCACTAGCTGTCTTGGAGTTGACTGTCTTTTCAGTTATTTTTGTTAGCCATTTCAAAAGCTTCTGCAGCTTCTTGCCAAAAGATTCATAGCCATAGGAAAGAGTGTAAACAACAGATAAAATTGCCTTTTATTACAGGAACCAAATGGAAACAGCATTAAACTGCCATGTAGTATGGACGTTTCTTCCCAGGCTCCTTCTCAGAACTTGACAGTGCTGTTTCAAAAAAAAAGTTCCCATTGACTAGGATCTAACTTTTTTTAAAAAAAAATTCTGTATTTTCTGGTAGATTTCAGACTGGGTTAAGGACAATTCTGCCATAATGTTTCATTTCTGTAAGTTGACTCTTAGTATGATTTTCATGAATGTGTATACTTGAAGACGTTCCATGATTGTGTTTTTGTTGTGTTATTGTTTGCTTATATCTTATTTTGGGTTTTATCTTATGACAATGTAAACCACTTTGAATAAGCATTTTTCATAGAAAAGTGAGATATAATTTTTAATAAAAATAAATAAAATAACATACACACAACTTCCTGGAAGACAACTCATGATGTGAAATGGATATATTTAATCCAGGGTTCCAGAAGTAGTTCACAACTTCTTGTAGTCTTGCAGCAAATGATGGATATGGTCAATTTTTATGAAATAATTTTATGGGTATTCTTCCAGGACACATTATAGAGTTGGGCCCTGGGTTATGGTTGAAGAAAGAGAAAGGTATTCATCATTACTACTTATGGGCATCTATGTTGCTTTGATTTTTAAAAAAAAATTGAACAGAATAAAGTCAGCTTTCAAATAGCTTTTGGTCAAATATTGGGGCACTGGCAGAAGGAAGATAAAAGAGCAGCTTGCTCAGGCTCACAACACCTTTTAATTTCTACTCTATGTTGGAATTGTGATGGATTTATCAAAAAGTAAAAATCTGGCCTGGGATACATTTTAATGACTCTAGTTGCTAAAGGATTAATGAATACTGAAAACCTTTCATCATCATGTTGGTTACAGGAAGCTATATATCAAAATCAGCCATAAACTATCTTACATTGAAGGTGAACTAAAGGTTGTATTATTACCAGGTTGTCAGTCTGTTTTTATCCTTTACACACAAATCACAGTTGGGAGCATTTGCAGTCTTCACACAAGGGAGCATTCTCAGCACAGGTCCTTGTTCTTGTTGTTATAGACAGATTGTAAGACCTATTATGTCTTTTACTTGCTTGAAAGGAAGTGGAGAACAGGTCAACAGGGGCATCACACTAAAAGCATCAAAGCCCAAAACGGCAGGACATTTTAACACAGAAAAATAGGCAGGATTTAAGTTGTAGGGAAAGCAAAGTAAGTCCAGAATTAAGGCTGACATTGTGTCCTTAATTCCTCGTATTGCTCTGTGTGTTTGATAAACATTAACTAAAAGAGAAGGTGTGATAAATAATTCAGATACTGATCCTTTTGTATGGTACATGGGATACAGGCTTACAGTATTAATGCTATTAATACATTGTTTTGAAATGCTAATCTCTTTCTTTCTCTTTATTTTTCTCCTGGCTTCTTAAAAATTGAACAGTGAAATGTATGACAGCTGACACTTGGCATGTAGTGATTTGAAAATCCGCTGTCTGCCCCTTGATGTCTTCATCTGACAACATCTATATGTTGCCTGGTTCCCATGGCAACTAAGCACTCTAGTAATTGCAACCCTGGAAAGATAATTATTTCACTCAAAACATAGTGTACGCTTAACCTGTCTGAAGTTTCAACAATCCATCGTTTAATGACAAGTGTTTTGAAAGGTCTAATTCGGGCTGCTGCTTCAGTGCCACATTTTAATGCTTGTTAACTTGTATGTTTAACTAATCATATGGGTTGCCTTTTAACCCTGGTGGTTTCAGGTTTCTTAGCCCGTTTGTGTATAATGTATATAATATGGTATTACCATTAGTGTAAACCACATAGAATGATGTGATGAAATTAACCCCCTAGTTATAAATATTCATTTTTTATCTGTATAAATTAGTTCACTGTATATCCTGATTCATTCCTAGAAAGATAAAACCCATGTTTTCCATGATTGGAATGTCAGAAATTGTGTTGTTAAATACTATTTGGCTAGGAGGTCTTATTTGGTAATATTATACCTTATACTTAGGATTAGTACCATTCATCTTGATTTCCACTGACATAGATGAGGTAATTTCAGAGCTATCCCAAATGGAGGAACTGGCAAAGGATTACACAATCAGAAATGGGTACATCTGCAACTCTGTAAGATATCCAGGGACACACCTCTCAAATCATATTCTGACTCATTTGCACCTTAAAATTATTGTCAGCCCAAGTGAACAACTTGGGTTACTCATGTT
The DNA here is from genome assembly GCA_029215795.1 of Anniella stebbinsi. Taxonomy (NCBI): domain Eukaryota; kingdom Metazoa; phylum Chordata; class Lepidosauria; order Squamata; family Anniellidae; genus Anniella; species Anniella stebbinsi. Next base: position 198,011,675 of record JARDYH010000003.1, read on the forward strand.
ATTGAGAATTTCGTGTATTCTCCATGGTTTGGAACACAACTTTGCATGTGTCTCAGTGTGACGAGATAGCTGGTCAAGAAATGGAATGCGATTCCTTATTATTCTTTTGATTTATTTTTTATTATTTATTACATTCTATACTGCCCAATAGCCAAAGCTCTCCAGGCAGTTTACAAAACAATGAAGAGCACTGAACATTGAATAAATTCCCAACTGGGCAGTGGTAGCCTAATTTTCGCATATACTGTAACAGTTTGCCACAATGCGATGGTAATGATTCTGGAAGAGATCAGGCCCAAAAGATCTACATTTATTTCCAATAATCCAGAGTTTAGTTATCTGTAGATATGTGATTTGGGGAAATAGTGTATAAAAAGAGAAAGTAGTATCACTATCAATTCCTTGGTGGTATGAGTTAAGGTCAGAGTTCTGAGTTGATTTATAAAGAACTAGCTGATATATCCAGGGTTGCTTGGGCCCCCTAAGATGTCTGCAAGGTAATCATCTTAAAGCAGTAGGTCAGTGCTAGGCCGGTGAGTTAACTTGTAAACAAATTAAATTGCTCAAGGCATGCTGGGAGTTGTAGGCATAAGCTGAGGCTAGAATGGAATGATGGGTGGGGTTAATGGCAGTTGGAGAACAAAGATAGTTAGTGAGAGATCAGGAAAGTGAGAGCTGAGTTAGGATTGAGAGACAGACCCCCTCTACAAGAATTTGGTTTGACGCCTGGTTCTCTGATTATGCGCATCTTCTCGGAAGCGCTTTATGGTAAATGACTGTACGCGGGAGGTAATTGAGCGCACAACTGGTGGCCTTACTGGTTGTTTGAAATGCGCTTTAGAAGTAGTTAATGCGGAGAATCGCTTGTTTACATAGTCAAAAAACGTCCGCAGCAAAATAAAACTCGCTATTTAACGCGCATTCAATAATGCGCATAATTGAATAGATAACGCGCCTCAACTCCCAATTTGCGCACCGCTCATGTAGAGGTAAAATTTTTAATAAGACTTGAAAGAGCTTTAAACCTCTCGTGTAGAGGCAGCCATAGTGACCTGGTTTGCTAACACTTTATTTAAAGTCAGCCACTCTACATGCCAGCACTACACCTCCCAGCATGCCTTTGGTGGCTCACAGGTGTCCATGTCCTCGGAGAGGTGCTTCCATCCTGTTGTTGCTGATGCTGCTGTTTGATAGAGCATCGAGAAGTAGCATCACCGAAGAGGGGAGGTAAGTGGCTGTCAGTTGGCACGCCCAGCTCTGGCCAAATCCTGCTGGGACTACCTCGGACTGCACTTCTTGCCCACCAAGTGCCTGTATTGAAGGGCCGGGGTTGGCCATGTACTTCCCCCTTCATGTGGCCTGTTTCTGGGCATGCACAGAGTGCCTCCCTTTCCTCTCTCCTAAGAATGAAGGCCACGCATGCACTTCCCCCAGATTCTGAGAAAACAGCAATATCAGCATGTTTGACCCCTCAAAGTTGCTGTTGTATCTAGTTATGATTTTAAAACAATGCAGAGGGTGGGAGGAGGCACTGCAAATGGATTTGTTCTCCCTGGACAAATTTGGTGAAATTGTCCACAAATAATGTGGAAATTTTGAGAGGCCATTTGTGCACAGCTCTAATTAATATGTCTGTGTAGTGTGTGTGTGTGTGTGTATGTGTGTGCATAATAATATCAGCTGGGAAACTATAGCAGTGATTAGAAAGAATAAGTGAGGGTCTACAACAAAAATGTTGCAGTGTGGAGTGACACTTGGCTGTCACATAAACATGTTTGAAGTATTTAACTGTGGCTGAAATCTAGTCTTTTTCTTTCCACTTAGGTTGTCAGGTATTTCATGTGCAGCAAGGCCAGAAACATTCTTGATTCACTTTGTCGTTATAATAGTAGTCGATACTGCGAGTCTAGAAACATGTTTATTTTAGGGATGTGTATTATATCGTTAAAATGTACAATAATGATACGATATACTCTTTATCGTGCATCCGTTTAACGATAATGATACGATAGGAAACCCTACAATAATTATCAGAGACGATAAAAATCCTACGATAATTATTGGATTTTTATCGTTTTAACAGAAGCTCTTTCTCTTTTGCTGCCACATGGATGGACCTAGAGAAGGTGGGGTGTGCTTGCTGAGACTGACAGATTCAGTGACCAATCGTGCAGCAAGGATTCCAGCAGGCTCCAATCACAATGTTGGAGGAGGGCTAAGGATATCCCCACATAAAACCCCCACACTTGGTGTTCCAGCTCTGTTGGGAGTTAGGCATTGAGGGGAGAAGGGTGGATTTTGTTGGAGCTCTGTCCTGGCTCCTGGGTCTTATAGTTACTTGGTGGTGAATTGTTGAAGATTCATTGTAGTCTTGTATCTTTGTGTCTCAGGTTCCTTTGGCTGTTTGTTGCTTGTGTGTTTTGAGTTATAATTTTTATACGTTTTCTGTTTGGTTTGATTGGAGGGTTAGGTTAGCATGAGTGGGGTACTGTGACTGAGTGAGTGTGTTTTGTCCTCTTCCTTGTTTAACTTTTTTAAAAAAAACAAATATGTATAAATTATATTTCTCTCCCTCTCTCTCTCTGGGTGTGTGTGTGTTTGCTTGATTGACTGTGAGTGTGCTGGTGTGTCCTGTAGCCTGCTACACAGGATAACATTACACAATCTGTGGTCAAAGCAGCACACAAACTGTTTGCAAAGGATTGTTATTAATATAAATAATTTTATATTTTATTTTATTTTATTTATTTTTTAAAGACACTGCTCCATCCAATGTTTCCAATCTGGAGGGACTGCTTTAGTGAAGGACTGCAAAGCAAAAGCAAAGCATCCCTGTCACACATTTTATTTCTTTTTTAAAGACACTGCTCCATCCAATGTTTCCAGTCTGGAGGGACTGCTTTAGTGAGCCTTGAGAAATTCCTGTATTATTATTTTTCGTCACTATGTCCCTGGGTTTGCTCCTTGTGGAGTCCGCTAGTGAGGGACTGCAGAAGCATCCCCCTCACTTTTTTTTTTTTTTGAAACTCTGGTCCAGGCAATGTGCCTACCTCTACCCCAAATGTGACGTTTTATTTGCCAATGTGCCTACCTCTACGTCGAACATTATGTTTTATTTGCCAGTGTGCCTACCTCTACTCCAAATGTGACTATTCCCTCCGCTCCAGCCAATGCCTACCTCTACCCTGAACGTGACTTTTATTTGCCTCTGCTCCAGCCAATGTGCGCAGCTCTGGCATGAAGAACTGCCTACCTGCTTGCGCAGGGATGGCGGGCAAACTGGGTCATTTTTCAAGCACGATGAGATCAAGGCGGTGTATGATGGTTGTTTTGATGGGATTCACAGTTGTCAAAGCAGCACATGCATAATATATCTGCTAGGATCCTCCAGGTTTCCTCATTTCCGGGGTATCTCCTGGCTCAATGAGGCCCTGACTGGGTAAGGCTGCTGTTGTGAAAAGTCTTTCCCTTTTACTTTGCATTGGTCAAAGACTACACCGGGGTGAACCAAAACAAACCTTTTAGTTAGGCTAAACAAAGTACAGCCAAACGGCATATAATCAAACAGAATTTTACCAAGTAGCCTCAAGGCAAGATTAAGCAAAGTAAAGTAAGACCAAAGTTGAATTTAACAATAGGCAACGAAAGAGTGTCTTCCAGCACCTACGCTGTTTGCTCCATCTCCTCCTCGGACGATAACGAAGCTGTCACAGCTGCTGGTGGTTTTGTACAATCAACAGAGCCTTGATCCTCTGCAGCTGGAAGAGAGGAGCTGGGAATTGTCTCCTCCTCTGCAGCAGCGTCCTAATTGAGATCAGGATCGCTGTCTTCTTGTGCGGGTCTTTCTGACAGCTGGTTCAGTTCAGTGGAGTGGGTCCACTGTGCCAGGCAGAGGAATTTCTGCAGAGCGTAATTCCTGACTGCAGTGCTGCTTGTGAGAGCCTCAGGTTGGCACGACGCAGGGGTATCTCCTGCCCCAATGAGGTCCTGCCTGGCTAAGGCTGGCTCTTTAAGAAAGGTCTTCTTCTACCCCTGCTTTTGTAGTGACACCCAAGAGTCCATGCCGCTTTCAGGGACAGATCCAACTGGCCCTCTGCCTCTGTGCCCACTCTGCCAAAAATAATTGCCTACCTGCCTGCATCAGCCTGCCTGCCATCTGTGCACGGGGATCGTCTTCCTCCTCCTAGCCTCCATTACTGAGGGGATGCAGAAGCATCTCACACATTGCCTTTTTTGAGCCACTGTGTCTGCCCGGCCTGCCTTGGTGGGTCGATGACCTGCATGTGCATTTTAGCCTTCAATACCAACATCGAGAGAAGCTATGTCAAACTGACATATGCACTCTCATCACAGAGTGCTACCCTGAGGCCACTCCCTACAGCCCTTCGGTAAGGTTGCCAACTTTATGGACAAGCTCTTTAAAAATGAGGAGTTATTATATAGCACTTAGCAGCAGCAGCATGGAGTGCATTACTGGAAACAGTGCATGTTGTTGAGAGCTTACTTCTGAGTAATGCCTGCAGCTGTGCATCTGAAATTGGGCACAGATGAGTCCCCTCAAGGCTATCTGTGAGATGCCCATGAGTACTGGATGACGTCTCTTGAAAAAGGATCACATTTCAGCCACCTGAAACAGTGTATTTGAAAGCTTACTTCTGAGTAACGCCTGCACCAATTGTTCTAAAATTTGGCACACAAGACTAGCAACACTCAGTCTGCACTGTGACCAAGTTTCAAACCTGTAACTTGGAAATTAAGAAGTTTTAGGTCTTTCTGACTCAAAAATCAGCTCTAGAGTCTCTAGGGCAAAATGGAGAAACAATATAATATCATATTTCCGATAATTATCAGAAATATGATACGATATGGTTCACCTATGATATAATCGAAATTTTTTGGTCCGAAATTCCGATAACGATACGATACGATATTTTCGGGCGTGCACATACCTAGTTTATTTCAGATGGACAAAACAATCATACTTTGTCCATCTAAAACAGTCATGGCCTCGTTCCACCTGATGTTTCACCTCTCTGGTATCCCTGAAATTATTGTTTTTCCTGTCTCTTTCTAACCCCGCCCTGTTTTATTTTAAGCAATTATTTGGTTTGGATAAAGGGAAAGAAGATAGGAATTACGATATCATATAAATGAAGAACTAGTTTGTCATGCAATGATTTTCAACATGAAGCAACCCCACAGGATTTTTTACACTTTGTTCATATAAAAACTTCTCCCTGAAGTGGTTTGGAGAGCTACTTTGCCGAGATTTTGAATAGGGTGCAAAACTGTTCTCTCTGCCCACCCACCCCAGCCAAGACTATTCAGTCCAAGAGTGTTAAACCTCTTGCTGCCCAAGGGCCAAATGCAATATTGGAGAAGTTCTCAGCAATGCATTCCAGTGGTGGGCAGGGGAAAAGGCAACATGGGGGGGAGGGAACTACCAGTATTTTTAGCTGAAAGCTCTTACTGCCAGTAACTAAGCCTTAGAAGAGGCATTCAACCTTTTAGAATGGGGGGAAACTGTGCAAAAGCCAGGAAACCACCAAATGACCAGCAGATGGAGCAAAGGTTGTAGAACAGTTGGGAGAAAGGGGGCATGGCTGCCTGTGGAACCAAACGGTGGGATTATGGTTTCATGTGGGCTGGATTTGGTCCATAGGCTTGAAGTCCACCCCTGATCTAACATCTAACAGGGTGGACCCCCTCTGGTGCCAATGCAGATGTTAAATAGAGCCTTGAGGATCTCTGTAAACCAGCCATCACAGTGCCAAGCAATAATCATCCAGTGCAACCACCTGGAAACATTCAGTCAAACAGGCCTAGAACTACTGCAAAACAGTGCCCTAAGTTCAATATAAGTCAAGTGGCCCAGAAGGATACCATGAAAGGATATGGAATGCCACTCAGATATCCATGAGAACTGATAGGAAAACACTGCTCCGGTCTAGTTCCCAGTATTGGTCATTACCTAGGGCTGTTTCTGTTCCCAAACCAGGCCTGAATCCAGATTGAAAAGGACCCCAGTAATCAATTTCATCCAAAAAATCTTAAAGTTGCATTTCCACCACTTATTTTAATTACTTATTGTGAGGATCTGTCCAAGATTCCAGCACCTCAGTGTGTTCTCAGAACTATTTTTGTTCGCTGTTCGATTATTGCAAATCATTGTAAACCTCATGCATGGTAACTGTAAACAAATTGTTGTGTTACTGTATATTATTATTGCATGCTCTTATTATATGGCACAAATAATATGTTTATATAAACTGTTGGTTCACCCCAGTTTGTTTGATATTTATTAACATTCAAGCGGTTGTGTGCTGAGTAGCATTTTTCTACTTTGGGTTCATTTCAACTGCTGCCTTCTGTATTGTGTAATCTCAGCCCCCTCTTATATGAGAGGACTGGGCTTGCAACCATTCCAGGTCTCATACCTTCAGCCTTGAAGCCCCAGCTCATCATTGGATAGGGTTTATGACTGACCCCTCCCACTTATAAAACAGCCAATTATTACCATGAGACCAATACTTCCTTTGTTGCTTCCTGGCTAAATTCTTTCATTCTACCAGTCTCTCTCCTTCTCTCCCCTTTCTTCCCAGTTCTCTGAGAATTATATAGCTGAAACTTTATTTCCTGCTATTTGGACTTCTCTGCTTTCCCAGCCCCATCCTCACATGCTTTAGCTCTCCTTGAGTTTAGTCAACTAGCAAGTGCAGGAAGCCAAGTAAAATCACTCCTTTTCTTGGACTCATCACCCTTACTTAAAAAGGGAAGTCTGGAAACTGGCCAATAAATATCTAGGATGGTAGGATCCAATGAAGGCTTCTTTAGCAAAGATCAGTTGGGAATACTTACAGAAAAGGACTCAATTGCCCATGCCACTGATCTGTCCTCCCTTACTTGCTTTCTTTAAAGACTTGAATCATACAGTTTCCAGCTAGAAGGATAAAGGCAGTGGGATGTTTGGATGAGGTTTGTGTATACAGTGATAACTTTCTCATGGCTCTTCTAGTTTGTAAAAAGCTGGGCAACTTGAGAGACATTCTTCCTCTGATTCTGCAGTCTGTCTGGTATACTTCCTACTTAAGGTATACTCAGGGACCATGAAATACAGGTCAGAAACTTTGTTTATATCTTCCCTGCCTAATCAATATGGTTGCCTAGTGCAAACATAACCAGGGAGAAAAGATTATGACATTAACCAAAAGATTAATTATCGTTAATACTTGAGGTCAGTGAGAGGAAACCAATCAATGGTGCTACACATGGTTATCCACACTTAATTCCCATTGATTTTGATGTAACATATGCCTAAACAACTATTTGCAAGGCATCTGCTTAATTAGTTAGTGAATCTAAAGAATAGCAGAGACTTAAAATGGTTTCAGCATAGTGATAGCTTTTGATAACATTCTTGCCGGCATTAAAATGATTTTTTTCTTAAAGTTATTTACTCTTAAACTAAAAGATGAAAATACATAAATGATTAATAGGCATTGAATACCCTAGACAGCAGATGGAAAGTATATAAACAGGGAGCTGTAAGCAAATATATTCTTAAAAGATATAAAGTAAAGTTTGAACAAAATAGTATTATTTATATAGTGCCATCCATGTACATCAGATTTTGCCAAACAAAACTACATCTCTCATTCCAAAGTGCTTAAAATTTAAATTTAAATACATAGGAAAGGGAGATGCAGGGATAATAAAGGAATTAGGCTTCATTTTGGCTGCAAATGATGTTTAAGGAATTAAACCAAAAGTTTTATGGAAAAGTTGACTTATGAGAAGTGGTTTGGAGAACTATAAAGAGGCATAGAAATTCCAAGGTAATATAGGCACCTCAATCCAGAGAACCACAGGACCAGTAGAAAGTTCTCTGAAAGCTGATTTGCAAAAGAAGACACAGTGCCAGCTGCCCCATGAAGATATGTAACACATGCTATTTTTAGCTTTATACACATTGTCCTGTTGCTTGATATGGTCTGCATAGCAGTCTACATATACCTGGAATAATGTGCACACCTGGTTTTGGATTATGCTCATAAGAAGTATCTGACTCTAGAAAAAATATGAAAGGAACAATTCTACTGAATCCCACTCAGCTGTGAATTGCACTGTTCTTTAGGTGTGTGTACTGACCAATTCTGAAAACAGCCCAGTTTGGCTCAGGCCAATCTTGATTTGGAAATCCAAATCTTCATGCCTCCTATTGACTTATCATTGGAAACCAGAAAATGGCTATAGCTTTTTTCTGTTTTGAAACACAATACTCACATTGCACTGTGCCTATCCTGCAGTCAACTTGCCTCTTCCCCTCCATTTTCCATCTTTTTCTAGGGCGGGGAAAGTGCAATTTATTTTCTCCATGCGAAATAAAAGAGCCCTTCCGTCTCGTGTATTGCTGTCCTCACACTATGTTGCTTTTGTTGGGGGCAGTCCTGCTGACGAAAGAGGAGGGCAGGGCAGTTCTCCTCCAGCTTGCTGAGTCTGTCAGTTGAACAAATGGACTTGTGCTGTGCCAGTCAAATGAACTTTAGCTGCTCCAACCCCATCCTCATTGCCTGCAGAAATGGCGCTCAGCCGATTAAATGCTGAACAGTAAAACCCTAGACAACAAAATCAGAGCAAGGGGGGAAGGCAACCACATCCATCACCCTACAAGAACTAGTGAACTGGAGGGGAAAGAGAAGGGGCGGGGTGGGGTGGGATAGCAGGAGAGCAAACAACAGCGGCAATCGTGAAAGGGACCAGTGCTTGCTGTGCTAATGAAATGGAGGTCAAAATCACAGGTGCGTACCAGGAAAAAAAAGTAGGTGTGATGGAGCCCACAGTGTAGAGGTGGCCCTTGTTCCAAAAAGTACACATTATCATACGGATTGATGCAGTGATTTTTTGTGGAAGGGTGTGTGGAATTGGGGGGGGGGGTTAGTGATTCACTTCCTCTTATCCCACCCATGTGTTTTGGGGAAATGTGAATGAAATTGGAATATATCATAGAGGTGCCCCTGAGCAAGAAACCTGAAAAATTTCAGAAGGATAGGTGGTGAGGGTTGGGCGGGGGCGGGGGGGGGAGCAACTTCTTTTGATCCAGGATCTAAATCATCCCATTGACCATGCCTGGGTGATGTGAAAGGAGCAGGGGTCCACCCTGAAGTCTTTCCCCTCCCATCACATTTTCAGCAGTACCCACCCACTTTTGTCTGTGCAGGCAGAGGCATGGAGGTATATGCGTTTCTCTGCACAGAAAGTGATTCAGCCAGTGCTTGCTGAGTAGCTCCTTCCCGCCTCACTTAGATCCCGAGCAAGACATGAGAGAGAAGGGAAAGGACTCAGCTGGCTCTTACAAGGGTCAGCTGAATCAAGCAGCTCCTCCCTGCCCTGCTTGTGCTTGCTAGGGAGTTATAACAAAAGGAAAAACAGATTTAGACATTTTTGTTTTCTGCTTAGTAGACACCAAAATCACAGAGGCCCTGTTCAGAAGACACCTTTAAAAAGCCTTATTCACCGTGGTTAACACTGTGGTTTAAGGTGCCAGAAAGTGCAATATAAGTGGAAGAATGATGTGAAGCATGCAGTGGCAGAGGCAGAAGTACTTGAACATCCAGTATTTTCCAAGCAAGCACCCAATGCTATATCCTCCAATATCCCACAGATTTCACCAAACCTCTTTTAACCTCTTTCCTGCTCCTGGGAGAGAGAACACTGGATCAGGTAAAACCATGAATTGTGATTGAAAGCTAGAGCTGCCATTCACAAAACTGCACTCCCTTTTCTCCCTGCCCCTCTTCCCACCCTGGTGTTTTCCCTAAATGGAACATTAAGGAAAAATGTATCAGTTTTGGAGATACAGATTTGAGTCGCCTTCAGAGGAGTCCCACTTTAGTGTGGTTACCTCCTGAATTACCCCTATTCAGTTTGGGATTTGGCTGGATCTGAAGCACACCCCTATTGTTCTTTTACAAAATAGGAGAATCTACAAATTTTCTGGCTCCCATATGACTTAGAATAATGAAATGTAAGCATTTGAAGTTGAAAATAATAAAATACTTTCTTTTATTGATATTATTATTATTATTATTATTATCTTTATCTTTATCTTTATATATATCCCACCTTTTGCCCAAAGCTGGGCCTCAAGGTGGCATTACAAAATTAAAACATATACAGTTAAAAGCTATAAATAAGAGATATACAAAAGTTAAAAATAAATTAGGTTCCAATATTAAAACATTGCAACATTTAAAATACATATTAAAATTAAAAGTCTTAAATCATTGATGGGGTCCACATTATTCACCAAAGGTTTGCTGGAATAAGAAAGCTTTTGTGTGCTTCCAGAAACACATCAAGGAGGGATCCAGTCTAGCTTCCCTGGGAAGGGAGTTCCAGAGCACTGGAGCAGCCACCGAGAACGCCCTCTTGTGCGTTCCCACCAGGCGTGCCTGTGATAGTGGTGGAACTGAGAGAAGGGTTTGCCGTATCATACTATTTATATATTTAAAAATCCAAGGCTATCAGTTTGAATTTGGCTTTCTACCTGCATTTTTCCATCAATCAGTGCTGATAGCAGATTATAGTGTGAGAGTTAAACACCCACTCCAACAGCACCATGATCATGTTGAATTTGGGACCACTTCTTCAATTTTAAAAAGGGCAGGAAATCCAAGCATGACTCTCCCACATCATGTCTATTTTAACGGTTCTTCATTGTACAGGTGGCTTCCATGCAATATCCCATCTGCATGCCGATAGGACTGAGCCACACAAACCAGGTCCATGATATGAGCAGATCTTGGGGTGTCACATATGCAGCATACTGAAAACATTTTGTCCCCCCTTCAGGCAGTCACTGTACCTGAAATGAGTCTTTTAACTATTGAAACATGCCTATTAATGTGCCTTTGTAAACTGCCATATTTAGCTTGATTTAGACTATTTTAAGAATTGCTTTCCGAGACAGAGTGCAATCCTCTTCTATGTAAATGTTTCCACACAAGATGATGTGCAGTGTCCTACTAATATTATTGCTGTATTTGCACATTTTCAGCTGAGAATGCCATCATATCAAATAGTGTGCGATTCCCGACAAGCTGCTTACTCTTCGGCAATCTCATAGACTTCTCATTAATATCTATAGAAACTTATCCATTGTCCATATCAGGGCTGGCCCTAACGTTAGTCAGAGCGAGGAGGCCACCTCAGGCAAGAAATGCTGGGGAAAGACAACAGCCCCTTTGGCTGTTCCTCAGGAAGCCCCTAGTCGTTCCCTTCCCAGTGTTTGCTTGGTGCTGGCATGGGATGGTTGGCTTGCCTAGCTACCTACCAGTACATGACAGGAAAGTTGGGAAAGGTCCCTGGCCGACTGAACAAGGACACACCAGGCTACACAATCCAGAGGCATCATTCTTGGCACGCATTGATCTGTTCACATAACACATAACTGGCACTGCATTGAGCACTGTTTGAGCTGCCAGGGAGCAAGCATCAGACAGAGTACTGAGCAAGTGGCAGAGAGGTCCTCAGTGCCCTGCAGCCAGGCTTTTGCCTCCTTAGCTAGCCTGCTATACAGCAGATGCTGCTGTCCTATGGCCAATGCTGCAGTAGGGCTTTTCTACACTAGGGCCCCCTCCACAAGAATTCGCTTTTGCGCCCGGTTAGGCGATTGGGCGCACTATCCCTGAAGCGCCTTTACGCCTAATACCTCTGCACGAGAGGCGGCGCTCCCCTCCCCTTCCCTCTGGCAGGCTGTGTCAAGTGTTGGAGAAAAGTGTCCCGTAACGGGAGGCGGCTGCCGAGTTGGGTCCCAGAGGGCGGCGGAGCTGCGAGAGTTCCAGGGAGAGCGGAGCCGCCGCCTCCTCCAAGCCAGGCCGGGCGAGGCTGTGGCGGCAGCGGCAGCGGCAGCAGCAGCAGCAGCGCCTCTCTCCCCTGCGCTTTCTTCCCAGCTAGCTGCCTCCTGGCGTCTGCCGCCTTCGCCGAGGAGAGCGGTTGCTTGCCGAGCGAGCGAGAGGAGCAGATGTGCCGGACGGGCACGAGCCGGTGGGGCTGAGCTTCCCCCGAGGGCGACGCCGACTGCCCTCCAATGTGGCCGGAGCCCCCTGCAGGGAACTTCGAGGCTGGCTCCGGAGGCTGGGATCGGGCTGCGCAACGCTTCTCACCTCGCCGGCTTCATGTTCCCGGCAGCCAGGCGCTAGCTCCCTCCGCCGGAGCCCCGGGGTTGCTGAAGTCAGGTCGGGGCATGGAGCGATCGGAAAGGGGGTGAGGAAGGAAATCTGCTCTCCCCCTTCTCGCCTCGCCAGCTTCAAATCATGCCCCGGGGTTGCTGAAGTTCAGGTTGCAGCCGGGGGAGGGCTTTTGACAGCGGCGGCAGCAGTCAAAATGCGCTTTAATGGACGGAGCAAAATAAAAGTCGCTAATTAACGCGCATTCGATAATGCGCATAATCCAGGAGATAACGCGCCTCTGCGCCCGTTTTGCGCTCCGCTGGTGTGAAGGTAAAATTTATAATGAGCCTTCAAAGAGCATTAAAGCGCCCTTGTGGAGGTAGCCTAGGCTTCTATCCTACACTTTTACCTGCACTTTCTGCTTCAGGAATCTTTGCAGGATTCATATCAGTTCTCTACACAGCTGGTTTCCCTTTATGCCATTTACACCAGTTGGTGGATGCTGGCAGGATGTTATTGGATGTCAGCAGCACTGTCCACCCCTCTGGAGTAGCCCCTCTCTCCTATTGGCATGAAACTCTGTGTACATACACAAAGTGAGGCTTTTCTTTGGTGTTGCAGAAATTTTCCATTTCAACTTCCTTTCTTACCCTTTTCCACTGCCTCTGATCCCTACACCTCAGCCACTTTGCATGTACATCAGGTCCACAGTACCATTGCAATTTTGGAAGTCTGCATCCCCCTGCCCAAAGCAAGAGTTTTGTGTGTGCATGGGGACGGAGTGGAAAGGAGTTGTATGTAAATCTACAGTACTTTTGCAACTTTGGAAGTCTGGTCTTCCCCTCCCCCACAAAGAACTTACCCTCTTCCAAGCAGCAACTGTAGAGCAGAGCAAAGCACCAGCTCTGTCCCCCTGATCTCATTGTAAAGCACTGAAAGGAGGAGAAGGCAGCTGCAGCTGAAGTGGTGGATGGGGGCGGAGGAGATGGGGGGAGACTCCCGCCACTTTGTCATTGCTGACATCACACCCACACATAGAGGATCTAAGTGCAATGGCAGAAGTACATGGGCAGGCAGTCATGTAGTGTCATTGTGGAAGTGCAGAAAATACCATATTTTCTCCATTTAGAGAAAACATGGGAAAAGGAGGTAGAAGGCATGGGAAGAACACTGGAGGAGAATGACACCATGTAAAGCACCCGGAAAGTACCATACCTGAAGAATGATGATCTCTACAAAACCCTCATAAAGAGAAGCCCTAAAATTTAACTGTCAGTCTGGTTAGCTTCTCTATGTGGAGGGGGGGGGGGGTCATCTTGAGCTAGCCCTGTCCATAAGGTTTGTGGATTATATCTTTAGGCTGCAAACCAATACAAACTGTTTTATTGTTTTAATGTTTTAATCCTATGTAAACCCCCCAGAGAGCTTCAAATGTAACAAAAGAAAGAAAGAAAGAAAGAAAGAAAGAAAGAAAGAAATCTTTCCTGGGAATAAATTCCATTGAATTTCTTAGCAAACTTGTATAGGATTGCACTACCAACATACAAAAGCAGGATCCTAAATTGCATGCATTAATAATTTAAGCTTTTTATACTGGACCTTGAAATCAATTAAATTATGAATAAAATGAAAATGAAAATTCAAGAAGGAATAACTAACTCAGCTAAAGGAAATTATACAACAAATAAAAGGGGGGAGAAAGAAAGAGATGACAATAAAACTTGGGAAATGCTCTCTACTATCTTGTTTAATAAAATTATGGGTCCTCTGAAAAACATTATCACAGGAGCCCTTGAAGCAATTGCTAGAAAATAGCTTTTCCATTACTTCAAAGACAGTATTAAAGTAGTATGAAATTCAGAACTCCTGGTTTTATCATGGAAGGTTTTATGTCAAGTTTGAAAACATGTTCCTCCTTATACCTTATTTTTAACAGTTACAGTTTGAGGTTAAAGATGCATTGTTAAAAGTTAACTAATATTCCAAATATTGCAGATGCTCATCTATCATAATTTGGCAGAGCAGAAGGTACTTAGTAATTTAATTAAATTCCTTGGCCACAATCCAATGCATCATTATATGCACTGAAGTCCCATCAAAATCAAATGCACATATTTCTCTGCTAAATTGAGGCCACATAATTTATATTTAAGAAAAGAAGCTGTAAATTTAACCAACCTAATGGAAACTAGTTATTTTCGTGTGATTATAAGAGTGAAAACCTATGCATACTTGAACTCAGTGCCCTTGAACTCAGTAGGACTTGAGTAGACATGCATAGATTAGGCTCCATGCCTCAGAAAACAAAAAACAATTAGATAAATCTGTCTGGGGAGTAACCAGAAAGGTTGAATGGAAATTTAATTTTGATTTTGTTGATGATGTTGTTGTGGACAGTCATGCAGATCTGTGAAGTCATACTCTGCACCCTGTGTCTTTCAAAAGTTGTTTTCAGTGTTGAAGTGCATGATTTCAACACTGTAAGGGCACAATCCTATGCGTGTTGAACAAAAAAAAGTCCTACAGTTCCTAGCATTGCACAGCCAGCCATGCTGTCTGAAGAGTGCTGAGAGTTGTAAGATTGTTTTATGTCTAAACATGCATAGGATTGCACCCTAAATGAACTTTGTGCTCACTACCACACATATAAGTGCATTTTGAAGCAGCACATGCAGTCTGAGTCAATGCATGTTTATTTGGAAGTAGTCCTATTGAATTCAGCAGGATTTACTCCATGGTATGTGCACATGGGATTGCTGCCCTGAAAGTAATAGATAGCACACAAAAAAAAAAAAAAGCTGACGCAAACAAAAGTAGATTGGGATTGGGAAGTGTGCAACCAAAACTGCCCTCAAGTTTCATCTTAGCCATCTTGGTGAAGCATGAAGTAAAAGCTGGAGTGGATTTGATTAGAAATATATTTTTCTGGGCCGCCAAGACTTCTCTGTGCATAAATTATGTGTAGCAGCATTCATTCACACTCACAATGTGTTTGTAGCTGATGCTGCCAAGAGACCATCTGCTAACGTTTCTATGCTATAAATAGGTAAATGTATATTTAAAAGCTCGTGTCATTTGAGGTGATTTAAAATTTCACAGAAAAGTGAAGCAGAAATATGTAGATGAGACAGCTAAGGGGGGGAAATCAACAGTAGTTTTTTAAATGCAGCTGAACCTATGATAACCACAAGTGTTCAGAGATATATGTGCATGCATGCAATTATTCACAAGAGGGATACATTTTATTCTTTTGCTGAGCTGAGCAAACTTTATAGGCATTTAAAGATTAGAGAGAAATCATTTTGGGTTCAGTAAATGTATTTAAACATACAGTGACATCCTGGTGTCTCCTTTCAATATGATCAAAGCTGAAACCTGGTGGGTAGTTTGATAGCAAATGCAGTTGACATTTGGCTCTGGTGTACTAATACTGTCAGCATCTTTTGAGCTGATTTGTATACATGCATTAAGTAATACTTCCCAGAGACCGGTCCTTAACCCCGGTATAAAGCAAAACCTGCCCATCTTGGTTTGGCCTTTGTTCAAGAATTCTATGAAAGCTGAAATCCACCTAGTAACAAAATGGTGGTTTCCAAACATGCTCAGATGCTTCCAGCACAGCCAGAATGCTAGGAGTTATAGTTTTAATTCCTTCTGGCTCTATTTATCAATCCAGAAAACATTAAAACTACAGACCCCAGCATTTCTAGTGGTGATGGAGGTTTTATGAGCATGCTCAAAAACTCAATTCTTTTGAATACAGTGGAAACGTAAACATAACATAAAACAATAAAATACAAAGTGAAAAACCAAAGTTAAAAGGCTACACACCAAGACAAGGAACTTCAAAGGGAAAAGTGTGTGTGTGGGGGGGGGGGGGAATGTTAAACTATACACATTTGAAATCTAGTTCTCCATGTTCAGAGAATTAGAGTTTTTGGAACATTAATGATTAGGGGAAGCCTTGGCGGGGGGAGCTAATTGCAGAGGGCAGCGAGGGAGATGGAGTGTGGCTGCAGCCCATTGGCTGCAGGGTGTGGCGCCATGTGGAGAGGGAGAAGGCAGCTGCTACATAGATAGGCGGTGTGGGCTGTCCTCCTCCCTCTTCTGATCTTCTTGCTCCCTCCCTCCCTCCCTTGTAGGCAGTATGGGTTCTAGGCAGTATGGGTTCGCTGGTTGTCCATTTGGAGGCCAAGTAGGAATTTTTTGCTCACAGTCTAAATTGGCTGTGAGTTTTTTTCGCCTACTCTATACTGCAAGACAGGGTGGGTGTGTAAATAGGTTAATTTGTTGGAATTGGTCACATTTGCTGGGTGGGGGAACATTGGTGAGCATTCTCAGGCACTCTTGGGGGTGATGGATAGTGCTGGAAGCCCCTGGCAGGGAGCCTTACAGCACCTGTTGGCGGGCCAAAGCTTACCTTTGAGGCCAACCCTACTCACCTACTCAGAGCCATGCAGCATGAGCAGCGCAGACACCGGAAGGCCTCCCTACCCGAATGGGGAGCCCGTGGAGTGGCGAGATGGCAGGCGTTGCTCCATGGGATAGAATGGCTCGCCCAATCCTAGATTGGCCTAGGAGAGGCTATAAAGTAGATGCCCGCTTAGGAACTACTGTTGTCTCGTCTCGTTATTTTGCCGTCCAATTCCGCAATTAGTTCTAGTGCTCCTGGACCATTGCAGTCCAGGCTGTATTCTGCCAGATGACAGGCTCCTGTCAGTCTGGTAGACTTGGCTCCGAAACTAACATATTTACTCAAAAACGTAGGAGCACAGTGTGAGTAATGTTATGAATGTTAGTCTAGGTGGCACAGTGCCCTCATAAAGTACTCAAGACTGAATAATGGAAGCAAGAACACCGTTTTTCCATAAAAGTAAAGTGGAAGAGCAGCTGCAAGGTAAATTATTTGAGGTTTGTCCCAGAAGGAAAAGGGATGGCTTGTTCCCACAGTTTTACTCATGGTCAATATGTGCTGATTGGTAAAATGCTAGTAATGGGGGCATGTATCACTAAGTGCCACTTCCCAAGGCAGAGGAGACAGTGGTCAGGCCTATCAGAAAAGTGTAGTTTGCTACCATAAAAAGTTGTATTTCACCTAGGCTGACCATATGAAAAGGAGGACAGGGCTCACGTAACTTTAACAGTTGTAGAGAAAAGGGAATTTCAGCCAGTGTCATTTGTATGCAATTAGTTCCTGGTGAAACTCCCTCGTCATCACAACAGTTAAAGTTGCAGGCACTATACTAGAGTGACCATATACAAAAGAAGGCAGGGCCCCTGCAACTTTAACTGTTGTGATGAAGAGGGAATTTCACCAGGAACTAATTGCATACAAATGACACTGGCTGAAATTCCCTTTTCTCTACAACTGTTAAAGTTACATGAGCCCTGTCCTCCTTTTCATATGGTCAGCCTAATTTCACCGTAGGTCTACTTGAGTCTAGTGAAGAATCCCACCAGCGCAGATTGGACCAGAATAAGATAAAATGCAGATATACAAATAAGAAGAAAACTGTAGAGAGAGAGAAAGAAAAGAGAGAAAGAAAGAAATGAAAAAATGAAAAAAAATTCCTCTTTCAGATGAAAAGTGAATGTTTCTCCTGATCTTAGTACTGAAGCTGTCAAAAAGGAACTGAGTGGCACCATGTTCCTTTGAGTGTGTGTACTTAGGATTGGGCTTCCTTGCCAAAAAAACTTCTGCCTTGTTCTAGAAAGGTATAAGTCTTCCTCCGCACAGGTCTACAACTCACATGTGTGGTCATTCAAAGATCTGAAGTTACAGATAAGCCATCTGGTGTTTTCTTGAGTTGTATAGATGCTTCAGAAGTTTGTACTGGTATATGTGACCTGACCTGACTAAACTAAAGCAGTAATAGTATTTTTTATTTATATAGTCATATTAATTTTAAGATCTTCTGTCATATATATATATATAGTATTTCAGCATTAATTTAGAGTGAATTAATTTTCTTTGGTGAAAAGCTCAAAGTACTTTCCCCACCCCCCCAAAGTACAACTGAGCCTTAGAGCCATATTTCTCACAAAGAAATCCCTTGAAGTAAAACAATAGGGGAAAGAAAGTTCAAAGTCTTTGAAGCATTTATAATACTTCTCCCAAGGCTATAAAAACTGCTTTATAGGATTCAGACCAATGGTCCATCTAGATCAGGACTGTCAACAGCTGTCTGGGGAGGGGTCTGTGGCCGAAGTCCTTCCCAGGCTCACTACCCAAGATCTTCCAACTGGAAATGGCAGAAACTTAACCCGAGGCTTCATAAATGGGGGTGGGGGAGGCAATGAAATGCATTTTACCACAGAGCTACAACACCTTTTTAAGTATGCTGCTAAAACAGTCTGCATTACCATCTGCTCTTATGTTACAAGTAAAATATCTAGACAGTACTTTATGAAAATTGGTTGCAAATGTTGCCACAACATCAGTCACTTTATATGCAAGCAGAATTCCTGTCTGAGCAGTGACCTATGGAAATGGGGGCAAAAGGCATATAAAGAGAGAAATCAATAGCAATAGCTCTTTTCCTGCCGTGGAATGACTTTTGGAGAACAATTTATTTCAAACAAGCAGAATCACCTTGTTTTATGACAACGTAGTAATCTCAAGGTTCATGTATTAAGCTTCTTTTCCTCCTTATTAAAGAAAGATCCAGAAGTCATATAAAATATTTTAACCTGTTAAAACAACTCAGTGACTAAAGTCTATTTTCAAAAAATGTGTTGTAAATCATGATTTATGCTCTGTAGAAAATTAAATCTTTTCTGCTGATATTTTCCTTTTATGGCCTTCCTTTTCCTACATTAGATTGTTTTACTGCTCCTTTCTATAACGGTTTAAGCCATTTTTTACTTCTTTGCTTGCATATAGTCGCATAATATGTTTTATAGCAGTGGAAGGTGAAAGGTATGAAGGGGATTAAAGAGAACTCTGTTAATCTTACAATTTTTAGCAATACATCATTGGTGCAACAGGTTAGAACACTGCACAGATCTAGAGAGCTGATCTTGTGGGCTGCTCCAACTATTATGTGCTATTGCAGTATCGATGAAGGTCTCCCAATACAGTGTATGGTTTTGATTGAACTGTTGAAAATGTTTGATAATGTTAACGCCAAATTATAAGATTAGAGACCTTTTTTCAGAACTAGGTTTGTTTGTTTTCTTCACCCTGTTACTTGCAAATTTCTGGGCTTAGAAAGTAAACACTGAGTGTGTTTACAACACTTAATGATTCATATATTTAAGAGAACGTTGCTACAAGATATGTAATACAGTAAAAAAGGCTTTCTTTAGAAATTATGACTAACCATGCAAGTGGTCCAAACGCATCTATATGTTATACTTGTGAGGTCTTATTATTGGGACTACACCCATCTGAGTGGTCATTGAAGCACTGTTATTTAAGAACTCCGTTTTTCTGAACATATTAATTACTCAAACTTCATGATACTTGGGAACAACAACAACAACAAAAAATGTAATTCTTGACTACATCCACATGAGGCTGCACTGAGAATCAGCCAGCACAGTAAGTGTAAATTATGCAAACAGCAAATCCCAACTGTGTGCCGTTTACCAGAACAACAAGCTCAACTTTAATTAATTGAGGGCCTAAGACCCTTTGCCAAGTTTCTTTCAAGGCTGATTTTACAGTTCACAGAACAACATCCTTTCCGCCTCACCTCTACACTAGAATCTCGTTAACCCATCAAGAACCTGTCTATAGAATTTGGGCAGTACATCTTGTGAGGGAGCTTCTTTCATTTCTATCTGCAGATGGAAATGAGAGAACATATTTTATTGTGAACGTATTTTATTGTGATGTTTATTAGAATTGTTTATGTAAAAGAATTCTGTTTCTGAATTTAATGTTTCCCTTGACATAGGCCTAATGATTTATGCTGCCCTATTGCAGCAATTTCAGTACTAAGCTTTCGACATTATTTCCTGCTAAGACCAAGCTGAAAGGATTATAAAAAGGTTACGTAAAGGGCACACAAGAGGTCTGGATGTGCAATTAGTTCTCATTACTCAAGAAGACTGGACCTCTCATGTAAACTGTGCAGGTCTTTTCCACTGAATGGAATTCTAGAAAATGCTTGTTACTGGTTCTGCAGTACATACAATGATAACATATTAGTTTGTTTTTTTCTTGAAACATGAGCCATGTGGGAATTCAGATACATCCCTCACTTTCTGTTAGGCATAAGTGAAGATTCATCCCCAACCTGCTATATATGGAGGCAAAGCTTTGTTTCCATGATTGGAAGATGTGGAGCCTGATAGAAATTGCTCTGGAAAATTGAGCAAGGAGAAGGATCTTGTGCAGCCTAGCCAATTCTGGCCAAATAAGGCTGCCACACCTCTGCTCTAGCCCAATTTGGAACACTCCTGACAACTTTGAGAGTGCAGGACTAGGTGGTCGTTGTTATTGTATTGCTTGGTCTCTTGATTGGCTAAGGGAAATTACCCTTTGAGGAGACAGCCCTATTCTGCACTATGGAAGGGAAAGCTTTGTTTTTCAGCATTCCAGACTGTGTAAAAAGCCTTCACAGATACAGGAGGTTCTCTTCAGAAAGTCACCCTCTAAATGTATAGGGCAATAAATGCAACGATGGAGGGGGTGGGGCTAGCATGCTCCCTCTCTTCACATTTTTATTAGCCGCAGATATGGCTGATGTAGAACGCCTGAATAGGGCTTATGTCTACACTATTTGTGAGGTAATTCAGCTAACTTAAATATAGTATTTTGGCTAAGTCATATAAGGCAATGATTCATGCTACAGAACAAGTGGAGATATTTTCCAAGTTTGTGTTTTGCTAGGACCCATGAAAAACTGTATCCTTAACAAGCCATTGGTTTACTTGGATCACAACATCTGACACCAATGTAGTAATATAAAATAAATTGTTCATACATATATCAGATAACAGTTATGCATTACACAAAATGTTAAATGCTGTCTTGAAAGTTAATTTTTATTCTCATGTTGCCCATCTGTGATTTATAGAAGGAATTAATTCAAACCCAAATTGAAACCAGTGTTATTTCTTAAATCAAATTCTTTTTGCTTATAATGCCAGGGGGAAAACAGCTGTTGTTTTTTTCCATGAGAAAAATAATGGCAGCATAAAAATATGCTCATCTGAAAACCACACCTGATTTCTCATTAGTTGCTGGCAGTGAAAAACACACAATTGATTGGATTGGATTAGGGCAGTTTGAAACAATACACTTATTTCCATCCATTAATGTAAACTTTTTAAAGAAACCTGCAGTTTTAAGTAACATCACCCTGTCTTTTGGCAGAGTTATTTAACTGAACTCTTGACCACTATTCTTTATTCAAGCATCATCTCATTTCTGATGAGTATACAAAGAAAAACCTCAAATCTGAGAGCTGATCCCAACAAATTTGAGAAGCTGAACGTTTCAAACATTTGAATGTTTGGAAATTGTATGTTGTTGCTCATACAGGCTGAATGCTGGCAACATTTGTTTTGTGCTGGAACTGAAACCTTTCCCCTTTTTTCTAATAGCAGCATGCAGCTGATGGTCCCCAGGCTAAATTTGGACCACCTGCCAAAGAATTAACAACCTGGCCCTGCCCAAATTGTCAAGTTGCTATCTGGACTGCTATTGTTGCTGCTAGCTCAGAATGGGCATAATATCAACATTAGCCCTGTTTTCTACACAGGATTATAGGGAATATGTTGCTATGCCTGCCCAGGACATGTTTCTCTACACAGGTTTGCTACCTATTTTTCCATATTCAGAGAAAAAGTGATTCCAGAACATGAATGAAGTTTAGCTTGAATTCCCAATGTAGCCCTGACTTTATTCTAATGGAGAACAGGCTGCTGTCAATCTGGTAGAGCTGGCTCAGAAACCAGTACATTTACTGAAAGACACAGGAGCCCTATGCGACTAACTTTAGAAACATTAACTTAGGTAGTGGAGTGCCTTCAAAAGGTACTCAGGTGGGCGCAACAGGAATAAGATCAGAGCTTTTCCAGAAAAGGAGTGATTAGAAAGTAAAACAAAAGTCATTGGGAACTACAATCCATTTTGTCTTAACTCATTGGACCTTATTAGCTGAATTTTCCAGGCAAAATGAAGGCTGTAGACCCAAGGTGTCTGGATCAAAAATGGAGGTAGAATTGTGTTCCATGTGAACAAATTGCATATGTCATCGCTCACATTATTCCCATGCCTATGCTAGCTTCAAGTTCTATCTAGCATAAAGTCAGGTCTGAAGTGGAAACATTTAAAACAACTCCAATGAGCAATGAGGGTAAGAATTAATGCTCAGTTTTAGGTTGGTCTGTTGGCCAATCTGGATGATGACCATGGCTCTCAAATACTGCAAGGCATAATTTCTTGAGAACACCCTTAAGAGTGTACAAATCATAGTTGAGTGCAGTGGTGGGGAACCTGTGGCCCTCCAGACCTTGTTGAACTACAACTCCCATAATCCCTGACCATTGGCTGAGGCTGCTTAGAGTCCAACAATATCTGAAAGGCCACAAGTTGCCCACGCTTGGCCTACTGAATTAGAAGTACAGTCCATACAAGCCAAGGGAGATGTTCACTCCCTTCTTTCCAGATCTTATCAGTTATAGATATTATTCACCTGATCAATGTACACCTATACTATCAAAGTGATATTGGGTAAGGTCCCTGATACTCTCCACTAGAGCTGGCCAAGTTCCTCAAGTTCAATTCAGACTGGAAGCAGCAATTTCAAGCGACAATGGTAAATGCTAGGGAGGGGCGGATATTCTTACGCAATGGTTCTAAACATGTTTCAAAGTCCTCCACATCTCTGTCCCAGCAATACCTCCTGCATCAACTATCCCAATATGGGGGTTTACAATGGCTTGTCTGATATTGTATACCTCTATTTCCCTTTCCTACTCATGAATGTCCTTTGATCTGCAACTCTTTGTGTTTGAAACATCTATTCCCTCAAGCCTCTTCTCTCTCTCTCTCTCTCTCTCTCTCTCTCTCGATCCCTTTGCAAGACTCATCCTTTTAGCAGAGCCTTTTCAGGACCACCCAACATTCACCATCCATATTCTCCACATCCACATTATTTGTCTCAGGCTTTCTTCAAAGCTGGAGACAATTGTCCTTTAGTACTGAGTGGGCTCTTCAGCTGGGGAGGGCAGAAACTCCTCTGCCAACATATATGAGAAATGGAAAAGAAAAGAGATAGAATGACCCCACTCTGGTCTGGTAGCTTGACCAGCCCTTATTTCCCCAACAGACACGTACATTAATTTTATTAATTATTTTTTTATGCAGCTATACCCTACACTTCCTTTTGCCCTAGTGGCCTTGCTAGTCCTATGCCAGGGGTGGGCAACATGCAACATTTTTGCATCCCCGTCCAAATCACTGCTGCTGCGCTGCTGTGCTGCCAAATTGCTGCCGAATGTTGCTGGTGTGTGGTGGCAAGGAAAAGACTCCACATTTTCTTATTTAAAAGGCACATGGGGAATGCACGTCTTGTTTTCATTCAAAATTTTGCTTTGCCAGGGCTCCTAGAAGCACAATTTTAAAACCAAGATTATTATTATTTATTGAATTTATACCTTGCCTATCTAAACAATACCCAAGGTAGCAAGGTGCTCCCCTGGTGGGTTCCAGGGGGAGGAAATTGGCCCTTGGGCCCTCCAAAGTTGCCTATACCATGTTCCTATACCATGTTCACTTATCATTGTCCAAGTTTTATCGTCACGCCATTCCTAAATCTGTTAACTTCTAGTCATTGCAGAAGTATGCTATCTTACTTGCAGTGTTTCAGTGAAAACGTTAACAAAAACATATCATGAATATGAATGTTGCCTGCTGTCTCAAAGACCCCAAAATTAATGTTCACCAGCAATGGTGTTTTACACGTATGGCATTTCTTAAAAGTCTCTTTCTGAAATAAGATTGGTACTTTTTCAAATATTCTGGGTGAAAACAACTTCTGTAACCTTTAACCTTTAGTGTAATATGGAATTTGTATTAGCATAAATACTAAGCAGATGCCATTTCTCCTATATATTAGGATCACTTTTAGCTAATTACTTTTTCATGCATTTAAATAGGAATATTAGGGTGATGGTAATTACTCCAGTTTCCCCATTACAATATTGACTTTAATTGTATATTGTTGTACAGAACAATGGGGACAGAGTTAATTATTATCAATATGTGATATATCTGGAGTGTTTGTTGACAGCATGTATTCTTGGCAATATATAAACAGAATTTATGGATTGTAGAAGACCTTCTGTTTGTGGGGAGGATATAGATCTTACTGGGATTACATACAGCTGGATTCATTTAATTAAATACAGCCCATTAATTCACAGTTCCGAGCAACAAATACACTGTGAAGTCAAGGATAGCCTTCAAGAAGGTACATAGAGAAAAATAGTTCAAAAATGGCATGAGGTGCCTATGATTAAACTTGTCAAAGGAGTTTGAATTCTGAGGCCAGTATGGCTGATACCACTGCTTGGATTTCTGTGGATTGCATATTTTGGATTTGTGAAACAAAGTGAGATACAAAATGGATAGGATTTCCAGACTATGGATAGGAGACAAACAATTGGCAATAAGGTAAGAACATAAGAACATGCTGCCAGGGGAGGAGAGGAGTGTGCCTGCCTGCTGGTCTTTGCTGCTGCTGCCACCACCACCACCACCCTCCAGAGGATTTCAGCCTGGCAGACTGCCACTCCCTGCAGGACCAGGCTCCCAGGTACTGAGCCAGCTGCTGTGGACAATTACATCTGTCCCCCTCCCTTCCTGGGAGGGATATTTAAGCTGCTGGCTGAGGGGGCCTGGGAAAGCCATCAACCTGCAGGAGAGGGAGGCCTGCTGCCAGGGGAGGGGAGGAGAGGAGTGTGCCTGCCTGCCTGCCTGCCTACCTGCCTGCCTGCCTGCCTGCCTGCCTCCTGGTCTTTGCTGCTGCCACCACCACCACCACCTTCCAGAGGATTTCAGCCTGGCAGACTGCCACTCCCTGCAGGACCAGGCCCCCAGGTACTGAGCCAGCTGCTGTGGACAATTACATCTGTCCCCCTCCCTTCCTGGGAGGGATATTTAAGCTGCTGGCTGAGGGGGCCTGGGAAAGCCATCAACCTGCAGGAGAGGGAGGCCTGCTGCCAGGGGAGGGGAGGAGAGGAGTGTGCCTGCCTGCCTACCTGCCTGCCGGCTTTTTGTTTTTGTCTTTGGGTGTTTTTTGTTGTTGTTGTTGTTTTTCCCCCCTTTCCCCAGGCTTGAGCTATGTGCCTGGGAGGGAGGATACAGGGCCAGGTGGGGGGATCTGAGAGGAGCACAATCAGAGTAGTGATGGGTAGAGGGAGATATGGCATTGTGAGGAGGACTTGCCAGGTTAGGGGAACAAGGCCCAGACAGTTAATGGCTGTGCCTTGTTCCGGTCCCCCTCACACCCACAGGTTTGTTGGTTGCCTTATCAGCCAGCCCTCAGGCCTCCGGGTGCTGCTTTTAAATGCCAGATCAGTGCATAATAAGATCTCCCTCATCCACGATTTAATTGTGGATGAGGCAGCGGATGAGGCAGCCGATCTGGCATGTATAACTGAGACCTGGGTGGGAGAGCAGGGAGGAGATAGTCTCTCCCAGTTATGCCCACCGGGATACTTGGTTCAGCATCAGGGTAGACTTGAGGGCTGGGGAGGGGGGGTTGCTGTGGTCTATAGGAATTCCATCCCCCTCTGAAGGCTCCCTGTCCATGTGATCACTGGTCTGGAGTGTTTGCACCTTGTGTTGGGCCAACGGGATAGATTAGGGATTCTGTTGGTGTACCGCCCACCCCACTGCTCAACAGACTCCCTAGCTGAGCTGACAGAGGTGGTCTCTGGTGTACTGTTGAGGTCCCCCAGACTCTTGGTTCTGGGGGATGTCGACATTCATGCCGAGGGCACTTTATCTGGGGCAGCTCAGGATTTCATGGTCTCCATGACAACCATGGGACTGTCCCAACATACCATCGGCCCAATGCATGTAGCAGGGCACACTCTAGACCTGTTTTTTTCAACTGGACATGGAGATGGGGATCTGAAAGTGGGGGATTTTACATCAACCCCTCTGTCATGGTCAGATCACCACCTGCTGAGGTCCAGACTTACAGCGGCTTTTCCCCTCTGCAAGGGTGGGGGACCCATTAAGATGGTCCGCCCCTGGAGGCTAATGGATCCAGATAGTTTCCAGAGGGCTCTGGGGAGTTTTCCGGCTGATAGAGCTGGCTCTCCTGTCGAAACCCTGGTTGATCTGTGGAATGCAGAAATGACCCGGGCAGTTGACACGATTGCTCCTGAGCGCCCTCTCCTGTGTAGAGCTCGAACGGCTCCGTGGTATACCCCGGAGCTGAGAGTGATGAAACAAAACAGGAGACGGCTTGAGGGCAGATGGAGACGAACTCCTGATGGATGCAATCAAACACTGGTAAGTGCTTATGGTAAGCTGTATTCAGGGGCAGTGAGGGCAGCAAAAAAAACAATACTTTGCTGCCACTATTCAATCATCAACCTGCCGCCCAGCGGAGCTTTTCAGAGTTGTCCGGGGGCTTTTACATGCTGGCCCCAAGGACATGGTAGAACCATCTGAAGCCCGCTGTAATACATTTGCTGGGCACTTCCAGAATAAAATCTCTGGCATCCGTCAGGACTTAGACTCCAGTGTAATAGCAGGTGAATCTAGTGAGGTATCCAGAGCACAGGCTTGTCCTGTTTTCTTGGATGAGTTTCAGTTGGTGCAGTTCGAGGATGTTGACAAGGTGCTTGGACAGGTTCGTGCAACCACTTCCATATTGGATCCTTGCCCCTCTTGGCTAATAAAAGCTAGCAGGGATGGAACAACTGGCTGGGCCAGGGAAGTGATTAATGCCTCTTTGCAAGAGCGAGTGGTCCCAGGCCTCCTGAAAGAGGCGGCAGTGAGACCACTCCTAAAGAAATCTTCCCTGGACCCTGAAAATCTTAATAACTACAGGCCAGTAGCAAATGTTCCATTCCTGGGCACGGTCCTGGAGCGGGTGGTTGCGAGCCAACTCCAGGCACTCTTGGATGAGACTGGATCCATTTCAGCCGGGTTTCAGGCCTGGTTTTGGTACGGAAACAGCCTTGGTCGCCCTGTATGATGATCTATGTCGGGAGAAAGACAGGGGGAGTGTGACTCTGTTGATTCTCCTTGATCTCTCAGCGGCTTTCGATACCATCGACCATGGTATCCTTCTGGGATGACTGGTTGAGTTGGGAGTGGGAGGCACTGCATTGCAGTGGTTCCGCTCCTACTTGGGGGGTCGGCTCCAGAAGGTGGTGCTTGGGGAACATTGCTCGGCCCCGTGGATTCTCCAGTATGGGGTTCCGCAGGGGTCAGTTTTGTCCCCCATGCTGTTCAACATCTACATGAAACCGTTGAGTGCAGTCATCCAGAGTTTTGGAGTGCGTTGTCATCAGTACGCTGATGACACGCAGCTCTATTTCTCCTTTTCATCTTCATCAGGTGAGGCTGTGGATGTGCTGAACCAGTGCCTGGCTGTGACAATGGACTGGATGAGGGCTAATAAACTGAAACTCAATCCAGACAAGACTTGAGACGCTGTTAGTGGGTGGTTCCGCTGACCGGATGGAGGGTGTTCAACCTGTTCTGGATGGGGTTGCACTCCCCTTGAAGGAGCGGGTTCGTAGCTTGGGGGTTCTCCTAGAACTATCTCTGTCACTTGAGGCACAGGTGGCCTCAGTGGCACGGAGTGCCTTCTACCAACTTCGGTTTGTGGCCCAGCTACGTCCCTATCTGGACAGAGATAACCTGGCTTCAGTTGTCCATGCTCTGGTAACCTCCAAGTTAGATTACTGCAATGCACTCTACGTGGGGCTGCCTCTGAAGGTGGTTCGGAAGCTGCAGCTTGTGCAAAATGCAGCGGCCAGATTGATAACTGGAACCAGTAGGTTCGAACATATAAGACCTACTCTGGCCTGCTTGCATTGGCTGCCTGTATGTTTCCGAGCCCGGTTCAAGGTGCTGGTTTTAACCTATAAAGCCTTACACGGCTTGGGACCACAATACCTGATGGAACGCCTCTCCCGACATGAACCTACCCGAACACTACGTTCAACATCTAAGGCCCTCCTCCAAGTGCCTCCTCCGAGGGAAGCTCGGAGATCGGCAACAAGAGAGAGGGCCTTCTCTGTGGTGGCTCCCCAATTGTGGAACGATCTCCCTGACGAGGCCCACCTGGCGCCAACATTGTTATCTTTTCAGTGCTAGGTCAAGACTTTCCTCTTCTCTCAGGCATTTGGCAATATCTGAGGAGCCTGGGTTTGTTTTGTTTTGTTTTTGTAGCTTTTTGAAGTGTTGAAGTGGTTTTTAAATGTACAGATTGTGTGTATGTTGTATGTTTTTGCTGTTTAAATTTTTGTATATTGTTTTTAATTGTTTTTAATCCTATGTAAACCGCCCAGAGAGCTTCGGCTATGGGGCGGTATACAAATGTAATAAATAAATAAATAAATAAGAAGAGTCATGCTGAACAAGACCAAAGGTCTTTCTAGTCCAGCATTCTGTTCCCACAGTGGCCAACCAGCTGCCTGTGGGAAGCACATAAGTATGAGTGAAATAGTAATATCCTTGTCCGTGTTCCTCAAATATATAGCCATCATGACTAGGCTTGTAACCATTGGTAGCCTTATCCTCCATATTTGTCTAAACCCTTTATAAAGCCATCCAATTTTGTTTCCATCATCACATTTTATAGTAGTGAATTGCATAGTTTAGTGCTATGTGAATCTTCCATCATTCAGTTTCACTGGAGGACCTGGTGTTTTAGTATTATGGGAGATAAGGATATACCACTAATTAGAAATGCATGTTCAACTGAAGTGAAGGAGTTTTGGATAGCTGTGATAAGTTATTGGATCCAAAGAAAACCGTGTATAAGGGCGCTGTCACAAATTGATTTCTCTTGTCCCTCCTCCCACCAGCAGCCTTCAAGCTCCCTGAAGCATCTCTCTTGGGGGTCAGGGATCGCTGCTGAATGGGGTGGGCTGTGGTACAGAGGACAGAGGGTTCCCCAAAATTGGGGAACTAATAGAAGTGTTAACAAAGTTTCTATGGGTTGGATCAAGAGTTTCTGTTACATAGGGTGACCATATTTTGGAAACCAAAAAGGAGGACAACATGGCCGCCCTCCAAGGGGGTGTGCCCACCAATATGTACGGCCCCCTGGGGGATGTGTCAAGCCCCAAGGGGGCGTGCCCATCCAAACATAGCCTTGGTCACATGTCTGATTTTACAGCACATACATACAAAAAATCTGTTCTACATGACATTGTAATGTGAAAATTACTGAAATAAAGAACAAGTGAGACATTCAATGTATCTGAAATTAACTTTACTCACTCCTACAGATATAGTTTTGCTGTATTTGAAGCTTTTGCTATACTCTGTGTGATACAGTCTCCCCTTCCCTCAAAAAACTTTTCTGACTGCAAATCCTTCACTGGATGCCCATAGTCTCACCTTTCCTAACATTTAACACTCTTTCCCCATCACCTTTCTCGTATTCATACTCACAGATTCAACATAATGCTACTACTGAACAAATTAAGCAGTTGACAAGTGCAGAAAAATCTAGTACAACAAAGTAACAACCTAGCATTCAGAAAGAGTATAAAACAGTATAAAATACTATTACCCTGCAAACATTAGCCATGGAACAAATGGACTAAAGGCTTGTTGCAGTCACTTCTCACTAGTACCTCTTAGCTAGTTTCAACTTCTGGTTTATCAATAAGAAACTTCTAAAAATTTGTCATTATACCTCTGGTTCATTAGCCATGTAAACAAGACCATGGTTCAGTAGAAGTACAAAGAAAGGCCAGAATGCATGCCTATTATCACAATGCTAGACAACGATCTTTCCCTCATTTTATCCAAATATTTCCTGAAATCCCAATCAGAGAGTGTACTGTCCAAAGAAAACTCAGAAATAAGTCCCATTGATGTCAATAGAGCTTTTTCCCAGATGAATGAATAAAGGATTGCAGCCATAAGTTCTTAAGATCAGCTGGAAACACCTCCTGACTATTTCTGTTTGTATACCAAAGATAGCTAGAGAGGTATTTTTGGTGGTTGCTGCACAATTCAGAAAGTTGGCAGAGTCAGAACCTGAGCATCTTTCCAGATGTTGAAAGACACTTAAAAATATTTGACAGAGTTTCAGCCTGCAGAAGAGGTGTTAGCTGGGAATTTAATTGTTCAAGGCGCATTGGGCAGCTAGTGCAGTGTTCTTCAAACTTTTTTGCCCACGACCCAGTACAATAATATCACATACCCTCAAGACCCTATCTGAAAATGTCTAACATGTAATATGCTTTTGACACTTTAGTCAAGACATACTGTATTAGTTTAAGGTGATTCGTTATAATTAATGAAATACAACAATTTACCTGTTCAGTGTAATAATAATGTTGATTTTCTTAGACATTTTTAAAAGGCAACATGCACACACCCCACATGCACTAAATTAAATTTAAGGCATAATCCAACCAAAGTTAAGCCCTTCTAAGGCTGCAATCCCATGCATTCTTACCTGGGAGTAAGACTCACTGAACACAGTGGGACGTGCGTCTGAGCAAACATGCATAGGGTTAGGCAATCTTATTGATTTCATTGGGAGAATATTAAATGCCTGTTTTTTCTGCAAATTTAAGTAGAAGCAAGCCCACCACAGACAATGGGACTTACTCCCCAATAAACATGGGTAGGATTCCAATTGGGCAGCCCAATCCTCAGCATGTCTACTCAGAAGTAAGTCCCAGTGAGCTCTGCGGAAATTACTTCTAAGTAAAAATGCAAAAGTTTAGGTAAGCTAAAAGTGTTTACTAATAGCTGATCATGCCATCATGTGTATTTTTTGTTTTAAATCCAGATGAAAAAGTGTTAACAGAAACATAATTACAAACACAACACAGGATCATTGAGAGAGGAGGGGGCAGTTGTTAGGAGGGGGAGGTTTCTACAATTGTGGAGACAGCTCTCAAAACCAAGGCAGAGAGAGAGATCGCTACGGGGAACTTGGGGAAGTGCCCGTTTGTTCTGTGAAAGTGAAGACGCCAGGCATGGGGAAGACCCACTTCCCACCAGAATCCCCTTCATGCCAGAGTGTGGGGGTACACACAAGGATCCCCCCACTGGGGCATCCCTTTCCTCTCCCACCTCCCACTTCCCTTCCTTCAAATAAGCCCCCCCCCCCACCTTTCCAGGGAAAAGGATTTCTCTCATCACTTGATCTGGGGGAAAAATGCTTACTTAGAGGTAGGGAGGTGTAGGATGGGGAAGGAAAGGGGTGTCTCGGGGGGGGGGATTGGATGATCCCCCCACACCCCCATTCCCACCTTTTAGTTCTTATAACCCCATTTTTGCTAATGGGAGCTTTTAGAACAAACACAAAAAGCGAGAAATTGGGGGTGGGGGTGAAAATGAGCCGGTTCTCTCTCTGTCCTGCTCTGTCCTATCTGGGCACGCCTGGACATAGCCATAGCAACAACAGCCGTCATAAATAAATAAATAAATAAATAAAAATTTGTCGCTTTATGCCAGAGCCTCATCAGTTGCAGAGCCACCCCGTTGCCACGCCTTGCCTGCCTACACACACCCAGCACCATTTCTACCCACCCACTGCGCCCCAATGCTTTGTGTACTGCCTGCTAAGCTCACTCCCAGCTGAGGAAGCGGGGTAAGGGGAGAGAAAGTTTTAAATGCAGGCTGCAAAGGAGAAAGGGTGCTCGGGGCAATAACTGGAAAGGGAGGAAAAGCAGGAGGTTTGCAACCTGCTGCTGCGGCTCTTCCCCTCTTGAGTGGAGGGATTCTGCCTCTCTTGCCCCGGGAGTGGATGGGAGGAGGCGATGGATACGTTCTCACCTGCTCATCCTCTCCAGCCATGGCTAGAAATGTGTGCCATTGGCAGCAGACCAGCGAAAAAGAGTGCTGCTAATCTCGTACTGCTGCTGTTGCTCTCATGCTGCTGACCTCGTGCTGCTGCCTCCTACTTTCGCCTGCACCTCCTGCCGGAAGTTCATTGAGTGCTATTTCCAGTCAAGTCTCATGGGAGGGGCTAGAACAGGCATTTTGGAGGCGCCGAAACATGACTTCCAGCCCCTCCCCCTGGCCGATCCGGGGCTTTTCTTGGCCTGTACGACTGTGCTAGCCAAGGGCAAGCCCCGGGATGGCCCCTGGAAAGGTGACAATTCCCGGACTTTGGACGAAATATGCCTATTTCCCCCCGGATGCCATTTTGGCACCCCGTTTCCGGACTTGTCCGGTGGAAAGAGGACGTATGGTCAGTCTATGTTACATGAACTCTTGTTTATCGGATGCTCCTGCTGGAGGAAGTAGGGGAGGCAATGTTTACTAATTCCTGCTTCCCCCTGAATATCAGGAGGTGCTGTGGGGAGGAATCCACAAAAATCACACACACACACACACACACACACACATTCCTCCACTGGGAGCCTCCACTGGATTGCAGGGTCTTCCACGGATGGCAGCACAATTCTGATCCAAGCCTAGATAAGTTTGAATATATTTATTCATTATTACAAGATATTATTTATTTTATGATACTTTAAAAGTTTAAATTGCTCTTTCACTCTCTTCTCCGCTCCTTTGGACACCCTGAAATTATTTATTTATTGTGTTATTTATTTACAATATGTATATATTGCTCCCTATCTAAATTTGGTTCCAGAGCAGTGAACATAAGAATAAAACAGTAAAAAGAAAGAAGATTAAAAACAGCAAATTAAAATTGTTCAGTTTAAAACAAAGTACCAATAAATACAGTGGCTGGTCAATTGAGGAACGCTTCCTGGAAAAGAGTTGTTTTCAGGAGGTGCCGGAAGCAGCATAATGTTGCCGACTCCAGGGGCAGGGAGTTCCAAAGAGCAAGGGCCACCACACTAAAGGCTCTTCTCCTGGTAGACTCCAATCGGGCCAAAGGTCCATAGAAATGTCCAATATCCAAATGTTCTGGTAAAAAGCTATGCAGTTCTGAGACCAAAAAAAATTACTGTTGTTGTTGCTGTTGTTGTTTTTGTTGTTATAGTGGTGGTGGTTGTATTTATGGTGTTGTTATTTACTAGCCGCAGATTACTTGTTCTGTGAACTCAAATTTTGCACATAAAACCACAGGGTTGTGAAGAATAAATCAAAGTGGATGCCAAAAGAAACAGAGAAATTGCCATCACAATTTTGCATATTTCATACCATCATAATTTTATACTACCACTTTGAAAAACCCTAAGTAGATATTGACCCTTGTTTCCAATATTAAGATTTATTGGCACAGGTTGTATTGATTGGGGCACATCTAAGACATTATTGGATCACAAGGATTAATAAATCTTAATAGTAGCCAAACACAAAAATCAATAGCGTTATGCTTTAAAGATATACAGATTCTTTGCCATCCCCCCAGATCCATGCACAATATTTTTATTTGAGAGAAATATCAAAACATTAGTGGATGAAACCTAAGATAGAACACTCAGGACATAATAAATATCTGTAACATCGTTGCCTCGATTTTTTTTAAATCTACATAGAACAGCAGACAAGGGTCCAGAGATTAAACCATCCATCAGGTCCCAGAGCTTAGAGGGGCAGAACTCAGAGGGATACCTGAATGCAAAGAGTGTGCTGGACCCAGAATATCATTTTGGCTTCCCTGAATCTCAAAGGAAGTACAAAATGAAGAACATGCTTGTTGTTTAAGAAGATCACTGGCCACTAAATATATAAGGCTAATAATAAGACTTATTCACATGGTCATTTAATTAATGCAAACTGCAGTTTGGAGCCTACTTTTAGCTGTCCTGGCTATGAAAATGGTGTTCAGTGATGCTCAGCACATGCCAAGGTAAGGTGAGCCCAAACTGAGTTATTTTTCCTAAGAAGTGGAATCTGGACAATGAACAAATGGTCATTGTGACTGTTTAAAAAACTTAGTTGACAAAAAACCAGCCCTACCATTCCATCAGTGTTTTTTTCCACATAAAAATTTCAAGGAAGCAGTTGCAACAAAACGTTTAACAAGATAAACAGAAATTTAGCAAAATAAATTATGAGCTGATGGAAAAGGGGATGGGGAGATGTTTTTGTACTATGTCCTTTTCCTCTCCAAAATCCTCTGCTTTGAATTTTGCCATTTAGCTGGAAGGGAGCAGAAGTCTTTTAGTACAATAGAAGATCCTCTTATATTTATAAAGCTCCAGCTGTAGGGAAATATAGAAATGTAATAAATAAAATAAAGGGCCCGTTCACATGTCACAGCCAGTGTGGTGTAGTGGCTAAAGTGTTGGACTGGGAGTCAGGAGATCCAGGTTCTAGTCCCCATTTGGCCACGGAAGCTCCCTGGGTGACTTTGGGCTGGTCACAGACTTTCAGCCCAACCTACCTCACAGGGTTGTTGCTGTGAGGATAAAATGGAGAGGAGGAGAAGGAGGATTATATATACCACCTTGGGTTCCTTGGAGGAAAAAAAGTGGTATATAAATGCAATAATAACAAAAAAATTAAACTCATGGTAGGTTTAGTGAACAACCCAACCTGGATGGTTAGCACACCAGCACACAATCAGGCAAACAACCCACCATGTGGGGGTTGTTTGCCCGATCACCCCCATCCCTCCTCCTTAGTCCTCAACCCCGGATACCAGGGGACCTGCCAGCAAACCAATCTTGTCTGCCACCATTCTCCTCCTTCCTGGCTGCAATGGGAATCAGGGTTGGGTCCCTTTTTTTATTATTTCCCCAGCCCTTTCCCCCCCCCCCCCACAAAAACAGAACAAGGAAACTGTTCCTGCACTTACCCATAACCGGGGAATGTGTGCAAATGGGGCTCTTTTGAATCCCCCCCTTTGGTTTCCTGCTGCTGCGCATGTGCATAGCAGCAGAAAACCAAAGGATACTGGCTTGCCCCTTGCATGGTGCCAAGTGACTATCATAAAGTACTCATGATCCAACCGTGTACATGAAATCCTTCCTAATATTCTTCCTTTGGACAATACAAACTAATCTGAAGATTTTGTTACTTTGAAATAAATAGGAATTTTCCAAGTACCTCTTTTCAATAACTGTTTAGAGATCAGTGCTATATCTTTTGAAGTAGACATCTGTAAGTTAGGGCTTTTACCTCTTCTGTGTTATTTGATGTACATGTTATGCAAAAAGCTTAGTGCAGCAGAATGAAACATGAGAATCACACACTACTAAAGGCAAGTTTTAGAGCACCAAATGATAGAGGACACGACGTAAGAAAAAATGTTATAAGGATTTTCTGTGGTATCACCAATATTTTTGTTTACATTTTCTCTTTTACAACAACAACTTGTAAGTGCCCTTGGGTAGCTAGAATAGAAAGCAGAACAACAAAATGTTCTCACTGGCCCATTTTATATATGTAGCAGAATCAAGAAGTAAAATTGATCTTGGACTGTAGCCCTTTAGTCTATGTGGGGGTAGGGATGTTCCATATTAGAATATTGCCTGGTAGGAAAAACAGTCCACACAGAACAATGCCATGCTAGGGATAAAGTTGGGCTGAACCCATTGCCCTGACAAGCAATGTTTCTACATGTGAAGAGGCGTTTTGGTGTGTGTGTGGTGGTGGTGGGCAGCTTGAAGTCCAAGGGAAGCTTGATTATTTCATGAATGAATTGGTACTTAGTTGGGTGAATACCAATATACTGTCCCCCTTTACAGACGTTGCAGACAGTGTGAGCTATAGCCATTAACCTTTTCAAAGCAGTTTTACAATGCCATGAGCTCTGATGCTTTGCTTTTTGTTCCCTCACCCCCCACTCCCATTAACCTCTCTAAACAGGACAGTGAGCTGTGCTGCGCTCTCTTCAGCCTAACAGACACTTCAATCTTGCTCCACTTTGCAACAACTATCTTGCTACAAAAATGATGGGGATGAGAGTAGGAATGAAGTGTGCACATTATCCCCGTGAAGCAAGCGCTTAGGTGTAGCCCCATCATTTAAGACAAAGAAACAAAATGAGCATCTGTCATTGGAATGATCCACTTGCTAGACTTTGAATATATCACTGGAAAACACCAATATGACCCCAGCAGTAGACCTTAATTGTTGGCTATGATAAGGTATTGTAGCTGGAGCTTTCAAAACAAAAGCTATTCATCTGACACTTGAATCAGTGAAAGGTTCAGTTATTCTTGCTTTACTGAGCATGAAATGGAATTGAAAGGCAATATTAAATGGGTTATTAAACTTAAGACATGGTATTTTGTGATCCTTCCCTACATCTTTCTACCTGCATACGTAATGTGGTGCCATATTCGCAGTAGAATCTGTCATTTTCTGTGGCCTTTAGGTTCAGTCAATTTCAGTGTTTCAGTTATGCAGTGGTCTTTATATAATAAACTGAAAAGATGGTTCCTCAAGGATTCGGACTTCTATTATCTCCATTGCATATGCATGCCTACACATATCACATTACACAGATCATTCTTGGGAAATGAATATTCATGTTTAGTAATAAAAGCATCACAGCTTTCGAGCAAGGTTTCAAGTTTTGCCAAGTAGGCTTTTATTTAATCAAACATAATTTCTAATCTCTTAAATTCTTGAGTTTTTCTGGTACATTTCACAAAATGTAGCTTTAGCTTTTACTACTGTCTTACTGTCTTTTGCCTTTCTATAATACCTACAGATTTCCAGTTTTTTTAAAAGAAGAATTTAAGGCAAGGAGGCCAGTTCCTCTTTCTCAACTTATAACAATTTTATTAGAACTTTCTGCCATGGCCAGGGACTTGATCCAAAATCCATTTAAGTCAAAGAGAGACTTTTTGTTAAGTGTTGCAGTAAGCCCAAAAGTGGTTGAAGAAATGTATGTCAAAATACTGCCAGAATCACTTTGCTTTTCTGCTATGTTTAATCAGAACTACTGACAGCTCAAAAGAACTGAAAGCTGCGGCAAAAGTTATTATTCTAAATAGCATGCAACAGGGCCAGCCCAAGACATTTTGCTGTCTGACGCAAAGAACAAGTTGGTGCCCCCTTTCATTTCAGGTACAAAAGCTGACTGGACTGGCAGATGAAACTTTCTTCAATACTGACAATGGGAGAGCATCCTCCACCACATCTAAAGGCAGCAAGCTAGCTTAGGGGGCACAAGACAAGCCACATAGCCCACAACTTTCTCCTCCAATACATTGCTGCTGCCTCTTAGCATCTGCCACCTGACGTGACTCCTTCACCCTGCCTAAGAGTAGGGGAGGATGGACAAATCAATAGAAGTAGGAATGCTTACAGATTTTGATATTTGCAAATTCTGATACGAACTGACCTGATTTGCACCTCTGGGACTAAAGTGCAGATCAGAATGTTGTTATCCACCAGCTTTTGCACTTCCTAAAGATTCCAGTGTGGTTCTTTGCACAAAAAGGTATCAAAATACATTTTAAAATGTGAATGTTGAAAATACATTTAGGATTGCATATATTGAGAGAAAATGCTTTTAAAAACACCTATTTAAATATGTATTTAAATTAG
The DNA here is from genome assembly GCA_029215795.1 of Anniella stebbinsi. NCBI lineage: Eukaryota > Metazoa > Chordata > Lepidosauria > Squamata > Anniellidae > Anniella > Anniella stebbinsi. The sequence continues at coordinate 198,049,454 of JARDYH010000003.1, forward strand.
AACTTTTATCCAGACTTTTTTAAAAAATAGTGTGTAATGGACTCATTGGTGAACATGTGCAAAACTGACATGAACTGGAAATACACAGATTCATCCATCCCAAGATTAAAGTAAGTCCTTTTGTTCTAAGAAGGCAAAAGTTTATATGCTTAGAAGCACTTTCCATATAATAAAATTGGTAGAAACCCACATTGTCACATCTGATTATCTTACATACAGGTTTTTCAATATATGCACACACATTGCAAATCCAGTAGTGGTCATGGCTCCCATGCATGTATACACATGTATACACAATGAAAATTTCATATGTAAATTCATCAGTTATGTTCAATTTGGACATTTGTCCCCACTATGAAATATGTGTCCCATGTATATATTGTACACAGGAGGTATCCACTTTTAATCTTACATATTTTCTGCCATATTTATATTGTATTTTACAATATCTTTAAACAATGGGGATAGAAACTTCTTTAATATGTTTCATATATTTGGAAAGAATGGGGCTACCTATAGTTCTCCTGAGTTGTTGTTAACAAAATTGATTATGCAGTTATTTTTTAGGTTAAGTATTTTTGGGTGTGATGTCTTTTTTATCATTGCTCCTGGCTTTTATTACTTTTCATGATTATTGTTGTGTGTTATCTTGCTTCATAAGAGGATTTCATATCCTAAAAGGTGGCCTAAAATATTTTAAATAAATATGGCCTCCTTCAACTGCTCTTTACCCCTCCTGTGGTATATGCCTTCCAGCTTGTTCCATTGATGCCTAGAGTACTTACCTCACTCCATCCCAATTAAATTCCAGACTACAATATTTTAAGCATTTGCTTCCTACATCTTCAGACTCTTAACATGTCTTTCCCAGAGTGCTGGTTCTCATAGATATGAATGCACATGAATGTGTGTTATGCAATCATGTAATTCTCTGTAGGAATTTTGTAATGTGAACCAGCCCTTATAGCCCAATGAAAAATATCACATTTTGCAGTAGGATTAGGGAAGTGATTAATTTACATTGCTTGACTGGACCACCCATTAGCTGCCAGCATTAAAAATTCCTCAGCAGAGGAACTTGCTTACTGCCTGATTAGCATAAGTGAATTTAAAAGGCTTGCTAGTCAGTGTTGCCAATTAATTTTTGCATCATTGTGTTAAGTTTGAAGCATTCTCTACATTTTAATAACATTTTCATCTAATGCAAGCATGATAGTGTTATATTTATAATTATGCATCCCAATTTCTTTGTTCCACACTTTTCATATACTTTCATAATTGTTTCATAAGGAAATTGGTGTTCTAAGAATAGTGGGTTTTATCCAACAGCAAGCTAGCGGAAAAATAAATAAATGGTGTCATGCTGTTCCATCAGCAGTTGCATAAGTACAGGGAGAACAATTAGCACAAGGAAGACCTAGTACAACAAATTGCCTTGACTCACAGACCTCAACAATCCATTAGGCAAACTGAGAACTTTCTACTTGTGAAATATATTGCATTCTAGGCGACGGGTAAGTAGAAGTTAGATCTATATCTCCTGGTAGGTCTCTGGGTGTTTAGCAGGAAGTTGGCAGTGTTTTCTTTTTTCTTTTTCTTTTTAAAGATTCTTTTAAAAAATTATATTAGTTTTCCAAAACACGATGAAACAAAACAGAAAGAAAGATCATTTTAAAACATACATTGGATTTAAATCTAGTTATTGACAGAAAGCAGTAGATTTAACATATATGTACTTTTTCCCCTTAACCATACAAACCAAGTTATAGGTGGGATTCATAGGCTGTATAGAGTTTTTCTTTATAAATAACCGATTAAATTTAGTCTCTTTTACATAGCTTGAGGAAGAGCTTTGACAAATTCTGTTGTGTGTGTCCCTGATAAGTATATAAAATAAAATCCTGCCATATTTTATAAAAATCAAATGTTTTGACTTTGCCCTTTGATCTTGTCTAGTTTCAGTTGGCAAGGATTTCTGACTCCCAGTTTAATAATTGCAGCAACAAAATGACTCCCCATTTTCCTGCCCTAAATTTTCTGGCTGAATAAAAAAAGCTTGAGGTAACTTTTGTGTGGAAGGGCGAATTTTTGCACTGAGAATTCTTTAATTCTAGTGTCTTCCAGACTTATCAGGGGTTCTAGTAAAAAGAAAAGTAGACCTACGGTAGCCAGGTGTCCTACTTTGCAGATGACAGTCCTATATTTTGGAAAGCTGGCAGAGGATGGTCCTTTGTTTGAAGATGTGCTCTGTTTAGTGGGTGTCTAGTCCAAGTCTGGTTTAAAGTCAAAGAACCATAAGGACAGAGTGAAGGGCCTTGAAGTTACCCATCAACAGTGAGCACCTGGACAACAAACTGAGCGGCAGGCACACAGATCACTTGCTCAGTCTTCTGCACAATGGTGAGATGTCTTGTATTTCTATTTAAACAATACATATTATTTCTAAATTTGCATCTATACATATACATTTGCATGTGCAACTGTTATGCAAATTGGTGTCCTCTTTTTTGTTGATGCAATTCCTCTTTTGGGGGGGTCAATGTATAAGTGGGCACCTGTCGTGATTCCAAGCCCTCCCACTGCAGTGTGAGACAATAAAAAGGTCTGCCAAGTAATCCACAAAACTTTATTCAGCAAATAAACATCTCTTCACACCTGAAGGGAGTGTAAACACCAGGAGCTTTCCTCTAAGCTAAAACTTGACTGTCTAAACTAGGCAGTTCTCCTTTCAACAAAAGGGAAAGTTTCCCTGAGCCACTTTTGCTTCAGGGAGATTCTTCTAAAGAAGTCTTTGGTGAGAGGCTAGCCGACCTGATAGTTTCTCCACCCTGCTTTCAGCTCCGCCTACTTGACCCTGTGGCAGATTCTGGGATCAGTCAACTCTGAAGTTCCTTCCCCGTCTGAGGAAAGCTGAGGTCCCAGAGACTCTGAGTTGTTAGCATTCTCTCTGATGAAGTCCGGTGAACATTCAACCCTGGCTCATGTAGAGCCTGGGAGAATCTTCTCCCCCTCTTCCTGTGATGGTTAGTAAATTTTTAGTCCTGTTCCTTCTGGTTCAGAATCTGATTCCGATTGATAGTCTGAGACCCCTTCCGCCACACTATGGAGGCCTGATCCTGACAACACCCTAAGTGATCCCATAAGCATGACATCTGCCCATCACTGTTAACAGAAACATTACCTGCTTTCTTTCTTTGCTTGTTAATGGCATCTGCCACTGGTACCTAAACTGGTTGAATTGGTTCTCCTGTAGTGGCAAATGCTTATACATCATTTTGCGCTAACAGACACAGAGTGTTGGATTTGACTCCTGTGCAAGCACCAAAAACGTAGTCTTTGTGTAGCAGAATGTCACTATTGGATACAGACCAGCCTGTTTTGTTGATTATCATGTTACATTACAATTACTCCTATGTCATGTTTCTTGTGTGGTATTATGACAAGTATTTGCTGCCTTTTACAAGAGGATGGGAGTTTTTCACTGGGAGGAACAAACCAATGTATTGTTTCAGTGTAAAGACTGCATGGTGGCTTAGACATCAGCTGCAATTATTTCACCTGATGCTGAGAAAGCATTTGAGAAATTATATTGACAGTTTATTTTTTAACCTTAGAAAAAATTGGATTGCCACAGTAATTTTTAAACTGGATTAGAATTTTATATTTCTCTCCTGTGTCACAAATGTTGACAAATGGAATTCTTTCAAGTGTTTTTTTTAGTTTTGTTTTTTTTTAAGAGCAGAGTCCTTTGTCTTCTTTGCTATTTGATTTATGCTTGGAACTCTTGGCATATGCAGCTAGGCAGAATAGAGATATTTTCAGCTTTGGCCATGAACAGGCTGAGTATAAAATAGCTTTATATACAGATGCTTTGCTATTATTTATTAGTAGGTTAGAGTCTTCTATACCAAAATTAATAAGATTAATTGATACCTTTGAAACACTTTCAGATTATATTATTATTGGTGAAAATCTGCATTAATGCCTCTAGGTAGTATCAAGATATTCAAAGTACTTACTAATTGGAAATTTCGGTGGTGCCCAGAAGTGATAAAGGATCTTAGTGCTTAGAGGTATTTCACAAATAGTTGAACTGAATAAAAGTGCATTACTGGCAGAAATATCTCTTGACTTGGAAAGATGGACATCACTTAATTTATGTACTTGGGGGAAATTAATTGAGATGAATGTCTTGCAATGGGTAATTTATGAATTACGTAGCATTTCTTTATATATTCTCCAAACATGTTTTCAAAACCTTTATGCAGCATTTCAGAAGTTTATTTCGAGTGGGTCTCCTCCATGTTTTTCATTGAAGAAGATGCAGTTGTCAGTTAAAGAGGGCAACTTTTCCAGAACTCAGTTTATATCATAAAGCTTAATGATATAAACTAAGTAGTGATTGAAAAACAACTTTTTCTTTTAATATTCCTCCATGAGTTGTTTTGGAATCAAACTACTTGGTACTCCTTTCTGGCTTGATGACATGAGAATCTAGGTATATTAAAAATAAAAGAATGATTCCACTAACCATTATAGCAGTGAGAGAGACTTGGAATGCAATGACGCATCAGCTGCAGTTTCATCCATATTGTCATCCTAAATTGCTGTATTGGAATATCCAATTTAGAAAATAGAGAGACAGCCTTTTATCTGGAGGAGTTGGGCTAATAATGGAATTTCTACTTTAGATCAGTTAATAGGTTCAGATGATGAATTTTTTACCATTTTCAGTATGCAGAATAGATTTTATTTACTATCTAGTGCTAGTTGGCAGTACATTCAGCTTCAGCATTTGTTAGAGTCTACATACATCAGTGATGAGTGTTTCAGCGCTTCCTGCATTGTTGGAGGAATTAATTAGTTCCTTACAGAAAGCTAAGCCTACAGTAGCTGTTTATAAATGTGTTTTAGAATGTAGTACAGTAGATGTTCAGAAGGTTAGATATGAATGAAAGGAGGAATTGAAATGCTCTATACAGTCTAATTAATGGAATTTTGCCTAAGCTTCCATATGTACTATTTCTGTAGTTTTAAAACTGAGACTGGTTTAACAAAAAATGATGTTTCATGTATATTGGACACCACAAAGGCTTGTTAAGAAGAAGCTGGCTAGCTCAGCTAGATGTTGGCATTATAATGAGGTAAATGCCTCATCGAGGCATATGATGTGAGCATGTCCTGTAATGGCTTCCTTGGGGTTGGAACTTATTGCTCGTATAAATTTTGTTCTTGAAAAATCTGTAATAATAGCAGATGTACATGCGCTGTTAAATTACATTTTGGTCAACAAAAGTGGATACTGACTGCTTTTACAGTTGCAAATAGACTTATACTCCAAGCCAAGAAGGAAACACACACACCATCTATCATTCAGTGGACTGAAGCTCTTACTGCTCTTGGTACATTTGAGAATATCTCCTACAGCTATCAAAGTCACATGGATACTTATTGACATATTTTAAGGTATATGTTTGAACTGGAAGTGTTAAATCCTTTCCATCCTCTTTGTCCCCCCCCCCCCATATCAATTAGCATGTAAGGAGAAGTTAATGATTATTGTATATTGATATGTTTTATGATATGAATTTTATCCCTTTTTATGCTTTTTTATTGTTCTTGTGTTGCAAATACGTAAAAGTGTTTAATTACACTGAGGCAAAAGTGAAGGGACTTCTATATTTTACATTACGTTTTAGATTTTAAAAGGTAATACAATATAATAAAGGGATAAAATGAAGAATGCCTTGTGTATTTAAATCAAGGTCATTGTTCTCAATATATAATATATTAATTAAATATTGCAAAGCCATATGAAAATTTTTTGGTGGAGAAGGGGAAAGCTGTTAATATTAGGCAAAGAAATAATAGATGGTGGATGAAATAGATTTAGGCTGCAATCCTACGCCCACTGAATTAATCTGAATAGACATATGTAGAATTGCACAGTTAGGCTACAGACCTAACTGGCTGAACTAACATGCTTAAGATTGCATAGTCAGGGTCCTCTCAATAGCTATATTAATAAAGAAAAGGTCAAGATTAACTATTCTCCATGCTAATTGTAAATCTTAGGAAGTCTGACAAATTGCAAAAGAGAAATGACTGGTAGCAATGGAATGTTCTGTTATAAATAGACTCCAAGCAAGAGCACCTTTGACTGATATTAAAGATGTTATCAGCTGTGTTAATTTCAGCACCATCTGAATTTTTCTGGACATGAAAACTTTGAAAAGACCTATCTAGAGCCTCAACTTCATTCACGGGCATTCAAACTTCATAGCCCAAACCCTAGAAGTACCATAATTACTGTTAAAATATACCTCTACTTGAAATACAAAAATGTCAGCAATGCTATGATGTTTTCAGTGCAGTAGACTGATACAGAAATTGGGATCCAATAATCCAGTTAACTATTTCTCTGGCAAGTAAGACTGCTTTAGACTTGGGATTCTTGAATAATAGCTGTTCTCATTCAGCACAGAAAGACTTTCCATTTTCGGATTCTAGGGAGATTCAAAAGCAGTTTGTGATGCCACACACTAGCCTGCTGTTCAAATAAATAAATAAACAAACAAACAAATAAATAAATAATATCCACTGAGGAAAGTCATACTCTGTCATTCTCTAACCATATTGTTGTGATTCCAAGCCCTCCCACTGAGATGTGAGACAATAAAGAGATCTACTGTGCAATCCACAAAGCTTTATTCAGTAAATAGACATCTTTTCACACCTGAAGGGAGTGTGAATGCTAGAAACTATCCTCCGAGCTTAATTAGCCTAACAAAGCAAGGCAGTTGCCGATCAACTAAATGGACAGTTTCCCACAGTACCCAACAGGCTTTTACTGAGGGTCTTCAAGTTGTAACATCTGGTGAGTGGTTAACTTGCTGGATTGCCTCCTACCTCTTTTCAGCTCCATCTACTTGACCCTGTAGCAGACTCTGGCATCTGTCAATTCTGATGTTTTCTCACTCTCTCTGACAAAGACTGAGTTCCCAAGGGTGGGGAGGATGATCTTTGAGCCTGGACCACCTGTCCGATAAGTAGGGTGACCAGATCGCCCGGGGTTTCCTGGTCCTAACCGGGAAACCTGGGGTGATCAGGGCCAACCGGGGGGCGGCGGGGGCAAACCGGGGCTGTGGGAGGTCACGTAGCGGTGGCGGGGAGCGGTGGCAGACCCGGTAGGTCCGGGCTGAGTTTTTTTGGGGGGTGGCTTGGTGGTGGGGTTTCGGGTGGCGGGACCCTCCACCACCACCTGCCGGGGCATCCGCTTCCCTCCGGTGCTCGAATCTACTGAGAAACAGACTTTGTGGCCTGTCCCTCAGTAGCGCGCCAGGTGATGACATCATCACCCGGCGCTCTACTGAGGGACAGGCCGCGAAGCCTGTTTCTCAGTATATTTGAGCACCGGAGGGAAGCGGACGCCTCTGCAGGTAAGGAGCGGGAGGCAGGAGGGGCCCCCCACTTACCTGCATGGGCGGCTGCTTCCCTCCGGTGCTCAAATCTACTGAGAGACAGGCTTTGCGGCCTGTCCCTCAGTAGCGCGCCAGGTGATGATGTCATCACCCAGCGCTCTACAGAGGGACAGGCCGTGAAGCCTGTTTCTCAGTAGATTTGAGCACTGGAGGGAAGCCGCTGCCCCTGCAGGTAAGGAGTGCGAGGTGGGAGGCAGGAGGGCCCCCCCCCACTTACCTGCATGGGCATCCGCTTCCCTCCAGTGCTCAACTCTACTGAGAAACAGGCTTCGCGGCCTGTCCCTCAGTAGCACGCCGGGTGATGATGTCATCACCTGGCGCGCTACTGAGGGACAGGCCGTGAAGCCTGTTTCTCAGTAGATTCGAGCACTGGAGGGAAGCGGCTGCCCCTGCAGGTAAGGAGCACAAGGCGGGAGGCAGGAGGGCCCCCCCACTTACCTACATGGGCCTTCAAAAAAAATTATTTTATGTTTTTTGGGGTGGGCATTTTAGACCGGGATTTTGGGTTCCAAAATCTGGTCACCCTACCGATAAGCTCCTAGGAAGATTCCTCCTTGACTCCTGGAGAGTCTTGGAGAATTTTCTCCTCTGCTTCTTGTCTTGGCTGGTCTACTTCTTCTTTTTCAGGCACTGAGTCTGATTCAGGATACACACCAGGGAGACCAGTCCTGATCCTGACACATATTTAGAGATGAGCATTTTATTTTATATATTTAAAGGGTGTAGGTTGTTGTGTGTGTTTGTTTGTTTGTTTGTTCATTCGTTGCATTACTCTGTTAGAATACCAAGTGGCTTATAGCAATAAACGTAACAAAACTACATCAGAAGTCTAAATGCTAGATGTCTGAACAGCATCTGTGATTTATATCCTTTCCCTTTCAGTAACATACTTATTCCTACCTGTAGACCAGAATATGCCAAAAAGATTTAATATGTGAAAATATTAAGCATAAATGCCAAATCATCCCCAAAGATCTTTGAGTATTTTCAAGTTGCATTCTGAATACTGAGAGGTGCTTTTGATGTATTTTAAAGGATCTGATAGTACATTGAGTGGAGTCCACTCCATAGGCATGCAGGGGGGCAATTGCTGGCATGCATAACTTGTGACCAACCCAGCTAAATGCAGCCATATAGCGCAGCTCACAAGGGGATAAAGAAACCTACATCATTTGCAGTTTGCCTGGGACAACCAAAACAAGGAAGGAAGAAAGGAAGATTATTAAGTACCTGGCAGGCCACAAATACATGGTTAATGGGCTGCCTTTGGCTTGTTTGGTTGAATGGTTTTCAGGCCTGCAACTTATTTATAGGGCTTTATAGGGTTTTGCTTTTAAACAGCAGCCTAAATTGTGTCTGGGGACTGTGTTCTTATGTGAGGAAATACCTTGATTACTCTGTTTTACATGTTTGGGACTGTGTCTGAAAGGGGATTAACTGACTGTCACCATCACTCTCTCTCCTGTTTCTGTCATGTCCATTGCTGAACAGCTGCTTCACTTAGCTCTTCAAAGACTGAACCTTTAATATGAACAGGCTAGTTGGCACAATGAGATGGGGGGGATGTAAATCACACATTGGATATGCATATCTCGTTGCCTGGGGAAGATCTGCTTCTATAGTGCTAGAGTTGCTGCTACAAAGCTGCCTCTTCATTTAGTGCTCTCCTTTGTAGGCAATGCTTATGCAAAAGGGGACTAAAATGATACGGTATCGTCACATCAAAGTGCTTAGTTGCATGCTTAGCAAGATGTATGCTCCTGTCTGTTGCTGTGACACCTTGCCTTGAACTGTGGAGAAAAGACAAGGAATGATGAAGCGGATGGTGTGTATGTGTGTGTGTGTGTCTGTATGTGTGTTTGTGTTGTACCTGAGTTTAGTCCGTCTGGCTCCTAAATAGAATAATCAATGCTATTACCTCTCCTTCTCTTATCTAAATCACATCAGGATTCTACAGTAGATCAATAACGACAACAAAGAAGGCTGGTGCTTTCATTCCACTGGGACTCATTACTCTGCTGCTTAAGATCTAGATATAGATTCCCAGTAAGGTTATCTAGTGTTCCATAGTAGTTAACAACAACTGGCAGTTATTAATACTGCACTGCGACCCCAACTTTACGGTACTGGAGCAGATAACAGGGCATGTCTAACAAAATGACAGAGTCTTTGCTTTTTCCATGAGCCTTCGCTCTTTCTCCTTTTCTTTCTCTCCCCCCTCTCTCTTTCCCCCTCTCCCCCCCCTTCAATTCTGATATATCTTCCTTCTATTCTCTAGTTGTATTCTAATGTGGCATCAAAAACCAAGGCTTCATTGAAATTCTTAGCAAGTGCAGGTTTGTCTTTAAACAGACTAACATCTGCTGCATCATTACAAAGCCTAATTAAAATAAATTTAGATCTTAAATTAGCCTTTTCAGTAACAGTTATTACACAAAGCCACTGAGTGATAAAATACATAATATGGTAGTATGGAAGAGAAAACATTATTTGTATTGTTTTTTCCCCATCCAGTTCAACCCTTCCCCCATGGAACTCAAAAAAGAAAAAAGAAAAAGAAAAGCTGACATTTGCAATTGCACAAGTTTCATCTAAACTAGCCATAAATCACTTAGAAGTTTTCTCAGGGTTAAGTTCTTTTTTAAAAGGTAATATTTTGTGAGGGGAAAAAACATGTTTTTCCCATCAATGTGGACAGCTCTAATCCCTCTCATCAAAAGTAGACAGCCAATTTGCATTGGCTAGGTAAATACTGTGGCAGACAATTTACATGTCATGTCATAAAATTTTCAGTTCATTTCATCTTTCATTGAGCTATGTTATCAGTGAAGCTATGCAGTCCTCTTTCTGTATGAATTTCTTTAAAACAATGGGATAACATAGTTTGCTACAATCTTTAAAATGTGAAACAATCCAGAAATGTGACATGTAAAAACACAAACAAAACAGTATAGCATCTGTGGAGACCAAAAAGATAGAAGTGAAAGATGTGCCTGAATTTCTGGAAGTAGCTTTCGAATTCTGGTTTAGATCCAACCCAGGGTCACTGATTCAGAGAACTTTCCTGTGGTTTACATGCACACACCTTAAAAAAACCCTTGACCATCCCCAGCCTCTACTTTCACTTTACAAACAGCAGACTGTATTCCATATAGCAGGAAGCTTGAATAATTTTTAGGCAGGGTATGTGTGTGTGTCTCACAATATAGTGCAGGGTTGCAATTGGAGAGAGAAAAGACAACAGGGTCTGGGAATGTATATACAGAAACTTCGCACATTAAAAAAGAAAAAAGAAAGGCCCATGCATCTTCACAACATGCCATGTATTTTCCTGTAACATTTGAAGTAGAGCTGTGTGCCGTACTCCAACTAGTAGAGGGTGCTTGGTCCATTTCCATTTTGTGACAGCCCCTTAATGTTACAATTGCTAGTTGTTTTAGAAAGCTATAGAGAAAACATATTTTGGCTAATATTGGGATGAATCAGAGGGTGGGGCTTATGGATTTCATTAAGCCCCCATACCCTTTCCTTTTAATTTGACCCTCATGTACATGTAGGCAAATGTATGTTCATCCATCCTTTCAAGAGACCTGCTTTCTGTGGGGAATGGTCAAGAAGAAACATGAGTTGAAATTGAATAGAGCAAGATAACTAATATCAACTAGCAGGAAGTAGGCAGAAAAATTAGGTGGCTTTTCAGACTATGTTTCTGCTTCAGAGAAGGAACAGCCAGGAAAGGGACTTTTAAGAATGATGGGAACTGTAGAGCCAAAAGATACTCTTGAATTATGACCTGGACTTTCTTCATAAGAAAAGACATTGGGCCTGTTCGGACAACACTCTAAGCCATGGTTAGGCCACTAACCCTTTGGCAGCAAATAGTTAGTGGGTGTGTTTAACCATGGTTATGTAGCCACCATGGTTAGGAATGGTTCATACGACACACTAAACCATAATGTTTAGCTCAAAATGCTTAACCACTGTGGCTTAGCATATCATCTGAAAAGGGCCATTGACTCTAATGTATGAGCCAACCTGCATGTTGTTTTTGCCTACTTTTTTGCTCTTGAGAGTCAGTCACCTACTCACATGAGCAGTGGAATGTTTCAGCTTGAAGCTACATTGCTTAGTTAAGTCAACATCTACAGTCTGTAAGGTACATTTTAGTACTTCGTCTATCACAGAGACTCCCACATGAACTCCCAGCCTACACGTTGTCCATGTGAATATAGCCCATCCAATGCATGAAGAAAAAGGCAAACGTTGCATTTGAATTGATCCTAATTTTTTGTCAGTGTACAAAGTCAAACCTATATAGGCTGATATTTCAATTTCTGTTGATACTTAAGTAAAGGTTAAGGTTATTAACAATTTTTAAAGTGTTAGCTTTTCTCTTATTTTTTCAGAAGAGAGTTATGGTTGTTAAAATCTGAGAAAGGTCCAATACAAAATATTCTTTGCCTTTAAATAAAAATAGAATGTTATTGTATTGTAGATTTGATATATTATACTGAATTATGTTGACCTTTATATTTCATTGATTCATGCTAAAGAATTTATTATGGCATGGAGAGGGGGAAGCAAGTAAGTAACTATCTTTGAGTTAGCTAACAAAGGCTGCAAATTAGCCTTCACCAAAATTACAATTTAATGACACTAGAGTTTGAATATAATTCTTCAATTGTATAATAATGGAAAAGTTAATGACAAGCTAAAGAATGCTAAATAAATGTTTCAGTTAGGTGATTAGTATCTGTTTACAAAATTGAGCTATTTACACAATTGACTTCTATATAGTCTCTATTCAAAGATAATGCCATAGCTGTTATCCTTTATTACTTCAAGTCTGTGCTCCATTATTATGGTTGAAAGCTGAGTAGTGGTCTGGTATCAAGTAGCAATAGTCTGGTTCTAGCAGACTATAGTTGTTGCCTCCTCTTCCAGACCTATGTATTTTAAAAATGTTACAAGGAAGAAAGGGGGTGAAGGAGTAAAGTTTCTATTAAAGGCTATTTTCTACTCATGCCCTGGAATGAAAGCCATTATAGAGCATGACAAGGGGAAAAAATACCATAACTAGAAATAATGGGATAAAATTGGGCAAAAGAAAAAAGTAGGCCATTTCCTCATAGTAAGATCTATTAGAGGGTGAAATAGACAAGTCTCCCTAGGGAAGTGGTAGATGACATCCAAGCATTTGAGTCATGTAAAAGTTTATACTGACATAAGTTCTCAAGTGTGTGCTATAGGGAAATATCCAGTATGAATAATGGGAAAGAAAAAGTCAAGGCTGAAAACTAGTATAGGACATTACAGGATTAAGTAATACTAGTTAAAACAGAATAACACAAATACCTGAAAACTATATGTCATGGGCAGGAAACAGATCTTAAAAGGGGCTCTGTATATAGGAGCAGGGGAGATTGTAATGGTTCCCACTAAGTTCTAGGGGCCAAAGTAAAATGGTCTACAATCAGTAAAACATAGCAAGACATATGATATGGTGGGACATGGGAGAGGGCTTTCTCTGTTATGATACTCCAGCTATGGAATACCCTCCCCTTGGAGGCCCGACTGGTGCTGACATTGACGTCATTTTGGCACCAAGTTAAAACATGGCTTTTTCACAAAGCCTTTGATGGTTAAATTCATCAAAGCTGCACTTAGTTTTAATTGTTTTAGTTGTTTCTATTGCTTTTAAATTCTATACTGATTTTAGTTTGATTAATAGTTTTATTTAGTTTTAGCTGTGAATATTTATTGTTTTATACTGTTTGTATGATTTTATCTGTACGCTGCCCTGAGATCCTAGTGATATAGGGCAAGATACAAACGTTTTACTAAATAAATAAATAAATAAAATAAAACTGTTGGGCAAGGGGCAAATTCTGTTCTCCCCAAGAAACCAGAGTCACTAGGTGCAGGCTTAGCTCCATCCTAATGGTGTCCCTGAATATACATGTTTAATTTTCCCCACATGAATAGCTGATGCAGTGCTGCACCATTGTCAGAGAGCCTCCACTGAGAAGGGATCCCACAGAGGATTGTAATGCATGTCTGTGCACTGAGGCCACAGAGCTTCATTGGCCCAGTTCACATGACTACAGATGGGAAATAAGATCCCCCCAACACCCTACAACAACCCATGAGATCTGAATGGCAACAAGTAACCCTGGCTGAGTTTGCATGACACAATAAGCCATGCATGCAAGTGGGATACAGACATGGGGGAGGGAATAAGAACCATGATGTGTTTATTTCTCCCTCCATGATCATGCGAACCCAATCATTGTGTCCTGCTAGAAGCCTTGCATTATATGAGCCCTCTATATAATGCCTTTTCTTTCCACCAGATCATTCACATGATGTTGGGTGTCTCCAACATCATTGGGGTTGGGGGAGATACATTATTTGCATTTTAACACACACACTAAAAGATCTGGGAGAAAAGCTATTGTTAGCCTCACTATAAAATGGAAATATAGGCTAGATTGATAGCTGAGAGAAATTTTAAGCTGTTTTTAATGATGTATTGGTTTTTATTTGTTTTTAATAGCTCAACTATTTTGTGATTTTGTATTTGTTGTTGTTCCCCGCCTCGATCCAGAGGGAGAGGCAGGATATAAATTATTATTATTATTATTATTATTATTATTCATTACAATATTTATTTTGTTCAGCATTTCTACAAAAATATGTACAGTATAATCAGTGTCAGTATAAAGCTGTATAATTGGTATCAGTATAAACACAGCAGCAGTCAGGAACCAGTTTTTAAAGAGTACCAAAATGTTCACTGAGGATCAAACTACATGAGGGTACATTCATTGCAAAGCATAAAGCTAAGCCCAATCTTTTTAAATTTTAAAGTAACTGCATATGGCCACCACGTTTTTCACATACAGGCCAGATCTACACCAAGCAGGATATAGCGATATGAAAGCAGTTTATAAAAGGCAGGAGCCACACTACTGCTTTATAGCGGTATTGAAGTGCACTGACAACTGTTGGGGCCCATTGACACATACCATATACCACTATATCCTGATTGGTGTGGCTCCTGCCTTTTATATATCGCTTTCATACCACTTTCATACTGCTATATCCTGCTTGGTGTAGATCTGGCCATAGTTTCCCAGGGGCTATGAGCATCATCACATGGAGGAAATCGTGTTTCCTTACCGTCACTTCTCCGCACTTCCTCATTCTTCTCGGACAGAAAAGAGGAAGTAAACAAATCCCACATGGCCCATTCAGAGGCTGTTTTTATCGCACTGCTTTTCCTGCACACAGCAGGAGATTACAGCACATTCTGTTTTTTTAAAAAAGTAGGAATAAAAGGGGTCTATTTTACTACGGAAAAACGAGTGGAAGGAGCAGGAGGTGCACGGGAGGCAGACACCATAGTCTAAAGGATGCACACATATCCAGAAGTGGGCAGTAGCAAGTGTGCAATAAAATGCCCAACTGATGAAGCTCTATCTCTTAAATGCCAATTAAACAAACAAAAAATCACAGAAAATGAAAAATGCATTGCAAAAAAAAAAATGACTTTAATTCCTCATTCAGCACTCCTGAATATAAACTACTCAATTCCAAAATCCATTTAATCCATTCTATCCATTGCCCAAAATTTCATATTAAAAAAACTGTATGATTTTTCTCAAGATAGTGTTGTACTGAAAGAGACCCTTCCCTGCCATTCCTAATGTTGCCCAAGGGTGCCTCTTCACGAGAGGTTTAATGCTCTTTGAAGTCTCATTAAAAAAATTACCTCCACACCAGCGGAGCGCAAATGGGGCGTAGAGGCGCGTAATCTCTCCGATTATGCGCATTATCGAATGTGCGTTAGATCACGAGTTTTATTTTGCTCCGTCTGTTAAAGCGCATTTTGACTGTGTGAATATGCGCTTATGCGCATTAACTACTTGTAAACCGCATTTTGGACATCTGGTAATGCGCTTCGCCGCCTCTCGTGCAGAGGGATTAGGTGTAAATGCGCTTCTACGATTATGCGCATAATCGGCTAACCAGGCGCAAAAGCGAATCCTTGTAGAGGGGACCCAAATGTATACCTACTCTTCATTTAAAAGCCCTCGAGGTTTACCCACTTGCATTTCTTCCCTGCCACCTGAAATCACGCCTAACTAACATGGTGTGTTCTCTTTTTTTAGATTTCTTATGTGTTTTAAAGAGAACAAGGTCTTTTCCTGACAATCTGGGATCTCTCGTAAAATAAACCAGTACCTCTTGAAGCTAGTTTGAAGGGCATTGAATACATAATCAAACACCAATGTGCAATTGATCCTGTTGTTCACAGCCCTTTTCGTGTTTCTTCGAAGTGCATTCTGTGGCTGCTGGCTGGGAGGCTGCTCTCTGCAAACTATCCTCTACCAACCCATAGAAGTATTCCCTCTTTAGAAACTGGGATTTAAGAGTGCTGGATACCTTTTGGAGCTCCCTATCTTTAACACAGTTTCAGCATGCTCTTAAAATTGTCTGTATCATGGTATATTTCATCACAAACCCTAGGTAAGTATTCTTATCAGTAGGCTTTTTAAACAAGGATGTAATTAATTTCCCACACTCTTTCTGAACCATAAGATCAAGAAAATTGATCCGAACCGTATCTTGATGTATATCAAATTTTAAATTGGTACCTTCTTAGCCACACCCCAAGGAGAGTCCAAAAATGTAGACAGCTACGTTGATCCATATCAACAAACCAGTTCCAGCTGTTTTATCTCCCTTAGGAGCAGGTCTTTCGTAAAGCTAATGAGTCTTAATTGTCCATTCAGGACCAACCAGCCCAAAATACTTTGCATTACAACAGGGATAGCTCACAAAAATACATATTGCTAGGAAAATCCACTTCCCAAAGCTACTGTGAGGATCATCTTTAGTGCAATTTTAAGATGCTCTTAAAAATTGGCCATATGGTATATTTCATCTCAAAACCTAAATAAGTATTCTTATCAGAAGGCTTTTTAAGCAAGGATGTAATTAATTTCCCACACTCTTTCTGAACCATAAGATCAAGAAAATTTATTCAAACCGTATATTGTTGTATATCAAATTTTAAATTGGTATCTTGGGAATTAACCCACATATCAAAATCTTTAATATTGTGCTATCAGTTTCTCCAGATAATAAATAGATTATGTTATCATTTATGTACTGCCATCAGCCCTTCAGTTGTACCCCTAAAGGATTGACTGGGGGAAAATGCATTCTCAAAATAGTCCATAAACAGGTTTTCCAATACTGGGGCCATTGGGCACCCCATGGCCACCCCTTTTATCTGCAAATACAAGATGTATTGGTTTTTATTTGTTTTCAATATTTCATCTATTTTGTAGTCTTTGTGTTTTATATTTATTGTTGTTCCCCACCTCGATCTGGAGGGAGAGGCGGGTAATAAATAAATTTATTATTGTTATTATTATTAGTATTATTATTAAACTAATATTTGCATAATGTTAATTCTGCCAATGACAAAAAAAAATGTATGGGGGGATATAAATCAGACC
This sequence comes from Anniella stebbinsi, assembly GCA_029215795.1. Classification (NCBI taxonomy): domain Eukaryota; kingdom Metazoa; phylum Chordata; class Lepidosauria; order Squamata; family Anniellidae; genus Anniella; species Anniella stebbinsi. The sequence goes on from JARDYH010000003.1 coordinate 198,066,465, forward strand.
TCTGATTTAAACAGTCCTGAATAATTGCCAGTGCTTCTTTCTGCAGGTTATTAGTATGTAAGGATCTGACATCAATTGAGATGTCCTGATACTGCAGACTTTTTTCTTTTCTTATTTGCATCTTAGTAATGAACTTTGGTGAATCCCTTGCATATGTAGGAATTAGTGGAATTTATGATTTTAGAAAATCATCAACAGTGGCAATAATAGTCAAATTCACATAGTCGTGGCTGGGGAAATTAGCCATGGTGGCTTATTTCCACCACAGCACCTGCAGGTTGCCTGCTGGGAGGGTTAGCATAATGGTGTAATGGTAAATTTTGATGTACAAGCACACATAATGGCAGTTTACTTAGCCACACCCCAAGGAGAGTCCAAAAATGTAGATAGCTATGTTGATCCATATCAACAAACCAGTTCTAGCTATTTTATCTCCATTAGAAGCAAGTCTTTCTTGCCCATTCAAGACTGAACACTCCAAAATACTTTGCATTACAACAGGGATAGCTCACAAAAATAAATTTTGCTGGGAAAATCCACATCCCCAAAGCTACTGTGAGGAACCTAGCTAAACTTAGAGGGAACAGAAGAGCATGAAGAAGGTGGCAGATGACATCATCATTTCTGCTAATCAAATAGTCCCAGTACTTTGACTTTGTGAGTCCTGGCTTCATTACACTACTTGTTCTCCATTCAAGAAAACTTATCCAGAGAATTCCCATTCTACTTGGACACAATTTCTCCACATATGTGGCTTTTGTGCTCATCCTTCTACACTCCAGCCAACTGTGTCTTTCCCCTCTTGGCTCCTCTGCACACAGTCGTATCCAGAGACTACTGGTTGCAAGCTTTGTCCTTTCAGTGATACTAGTAGGGCCTTCTGGGAAATCTTAATGGCCATAAGACATGCAAAATCTTTTTTCTCCTTAACTCTTCCAGTTTGAGAAGCAGTGCCTTAATGGTGTAATAAGTAGAGTAATTATTATTTAGAAGTTAATTGCCACATTACTACAGCAAATATGGACAGGCCATATCATTTTGTAATTATAAAAGCTCTCATCAGGAGTCAATACCAACTCCTTCAAAATAATGAATTAAAATCTCTGCTCTATAATAATCACTCTATACATATTAATAAAATTGTGACCCTTGCAAACCAAGGCAGCAAAGAATTTGCATGGCAATTTACATATTTCATCATAGATGGTGGAAATGATTGTTGAACCCTGCACTCTTTGTATAAATTACTAAGAAGAGATGAAAAGAGAACCTTGGCTGAGAACTCTTGACTTTATAACTAATTCTTGCTATATGTAAAGGACAGGCAAAGTATGCTGACTATCTAGACATCATGGATGTTTCTCCCCCTTCTTTTGAATTTAGACAGGTTTTTATGTGGATGTTGGATGAGAGGACTTGTTAAAACAGGCAATTTTATTAATGTCTGATTAGGTTATTGGTTGAACTTCATCCCTGAATTGAACTCGTCTGTATATAATAAGTTTCTTTAGCTGCAATTCCCATTCTACTTGGACACAATTTCCCCACATATCTGGCTTCTGTGCTCATCCTTCTACGCTCCAGCCAACTGGGTCTTCCTCCTCTTGGCTCCTCTGCACACAGTCGTATCCAGAGACTTCTGATTGCAAGCTTTGTCCTTTCAGTGATACTAGTAGGGCCTTCTGGGAAATCTTAATGGCCATAAGACATGCAAAACCTTTTTTCCCCTTAACTCTTCCAGTTTGAGAAGCAGTGCCTTAATGGTGTAGCAAGTAGAGTAATTATTATTTAGAAATTAATTGCCACATTACTGCAGCAAATTATATATATATATATATATATATATATATATATGACAGGCCATATCATTTTGTAATTATAAAAGCTCTCATCAGGAGTCAATACCAACTCCTTCAAAATAATGAAGGCACATTTTACACATTCAATTTATAGTGTAAAAATTGGGAAAGTACAGTCAAAACCTGCAGATGTTTCCCAAAAACTAAATGAAAAATCATGATCCAATAAAACAAAACTCTTGAACAGCAAAGAGCTGTTGAAATAATATTTTAAATGATTCTGTATCCTCAGTGTCAGTTGGAATAAACTGTATGGCAACAATCACTCTCTCTCTCTCTCTCTCTCTCTCCTGCCTATTATTTTTAACTCAGCAAGAGTGCAGTATAATACATTTTGACATTACACCCTTAAATAGATCAGATTAGCTTGCTTGTTATGCAAGCAGTGTTGCTCCCACAAATTATTGTTAGGAAATGTAATTTCATCAAATAACCGACACTTTCACTCTCAACAGCCTACAGTTTAATCTGAAATAACATCTGTGAAGTAACATACAACACCAGGATCCAATACAACAGGGGGGGAAATGGCTGTAATTATACCTATTCCTCAGTTTTGATAGATGTATTCAGAGTTTGAATTTTCTTTCCCTTCTTGATGAAATCAGAAGTCAAATAGAGCATCTGTATTTTTCAGATATTAGCCATTTGCCTGAAGTAAACATTTCCATACACAATGATTTTGGATCCAAAGTTTTTCTTACTTTAAATGCAAATAAATATAGCACTCATCATGATTTTTTCTTAGTTGTCAGAGTCCCACAAAACAACAAGTATGGCAGTATTTATTTATTTATTTATGGAATTTGGACAAAATATACCGAGTGGGCGCATGGCCTCATTAACACCTATAAATATTTGTGCCAGTATCAGAGCCAAACCGATAATGGATCTATGTGTGATGGTGGGTTATTCTCCTGTAAGCATGTGTAGCCCAATTTTGATCAGGAACATGGTTCTCTGACAGGGCAGAAGGGTTAAACCATTAGCCCCACCCATTTCCCCCTCCCCCAAATTCTACCACCCCTACGGGCAGGTTACAATTTGTTTAAGCCTCCATGGACTCCAATGGAGACTATTATGCCTTTTTTTATACTATTTTTTTTAGCTCCCTCCCCAAGATTAAAATTTGGGGAGGGAAACAGATGGGGGGAAGGCTTAACACCTCCTACACACCCACACACACACCCACGCCCCAAAATGCCATGGTCCTGATATGAATTGGATTTGCATGTGCTTCCAAGAGTGTAAGAAAAACTATCACGCATAGACTCACTATACATGATTAGCCAAACATTTCATTTCTCCCTCACACATCTTCAATGCCAGTTTAGTGCCATAGATAGCAGAAATGCACTGGTAGGGCAGTGGGTACATAACAGTACGAGTAAAATTTACAGTGGGCTCATCTTCACTGGGACGGGGGAGGATCCCAGGCTTTCCCGCTTCCAGGATTGTCCCCCAGCGTACACATGCTTGTGCGTTGTCCTGGAAGTAAGGAGGGACATTCCGGGGTGCCATTTGCCCCCAAAAGGAGACAGAGCGCATTTGCGATGCTGCGCCAGTAAGTGGTTGTTGTTTTTAAAAAAGTGAGCGCCATCGCTGCCATGGCAAAATAACTCCCCCCCTCACTCCCGATGGGCATGGACTCTCCCCCACAGAGCTCCATGCCCGGTGGCAGAGCCCCGCTACTCGTGGGGAAGAAGGGACAACCCCGAGAGCAGGTGCCACACTGCCCGCACACCTCAGGGTTGTCCTGGGACCACAGTAAAATTCAGGAAAATCGTGATCCCAGTTATCCCAGGCAAACCCTGGGATCCCCTGTGCATCATTTAGACACTCAGGGACAACTACGTGACCAGCCCTGGATAAATGGCTGGTGTAGATATGGCCAGTGTAATAGGAAATGGCCTTTGCACTGTGCCCCTTGCTTCTGGCCAATAGTGCCATTGCCAGATGGCTTCAGGGAGGAGGATCATTCCTGCCCATTGAAATCATGTGTGAAGACCTTTCCCTGTGCATTTCCTTTTCCAAAGACTAGCCTGATGGTAATGTGGGACAAATGTGGATAGTGATGTGCAAGTTGTGCCAAATATATTGCTCCTTGATACTGTTAAAGAAAACTTACACAGCAGTGCTATGGTCTCTGTGAGAGTGTCCCGCGAGGCCATAGACAGTGCTGTGACCTCGGGAGGAGAAATTTGAATGGGATTTCCCCCACTCCTCACAGCCACTGTGGTAAACTCTATGGTAGCTTCTCTTCTTAAATACTGTTGCTATCTCAGAGAAGAAGAAGAAGAAGAAGAAGAAGAAGAAGAAGAAGAAGAAGAATTTATTACAACAACAACAAACACAAAATACACAAAACTAATTAAAAATACATAAAACCAATACCTTATTAAAATACCAATAAAACACCAATAAAAACACTTAAAATTCATCTGGGTAGGCCTGCTGGAAGAGATCAGTCTTTATAGCTATTTTAAATTCGTGAAGACTGTTGAGTTGGCGGATCTCTCCCAGCAGGTCATTCCATAATCTGAGAGCAGCAGAAGAAAAGGTCCTCTGGGTAATGGTTGTCAGCCTAGTTTTTGTTGACTGTAGTAAATTCTTCCCAGAGGACCCAAGCATGCGGGGCGGGTTGTATGGGAGAAGGTGATCCCGCAGGTAACCTGGACCCAAACCATGTAGGGCTTTAAAGGTAATGACCAACACTTTATACTTCACCTGGAAACTAATTGGCAGCCAGTGGAGAGATTTTAAAGCTGGTGTGATATGGTCACCCCTAGGTGTACCAGTCACCAACCTTGGCTGCCATATTTTGAACTAGTTGAAGTTTCCAGACTAGGCACAGAGGTAGCCCTATGTACAGTGTATTGCAGAAGTCGAGCTTCGAAGTTACCAGCACGTGCACCACCATCTTTAGGTCTTCCAACTCTAGGAAGGGGCACAGCTGGCGTATCAGCCGAAGCTGACAATAGGCACTCCTGGCCATCACATCTATCTGAGCTGTCACTTGGAGCGATGGATCCAGGAGCACCCCCAAGCTACGAACACAGCCTTTCAGGGGAAGTGTAACCCCATCCAGAACTGGTTGACACACCTCCAACCCCAGGAAGGGAGCATGCTGGTGGGCAGGGAGGAGAGAGAAGAGGCCATGGATCTCCCAGCTCCAAATGCCTCTCAAGTCCCAGCCTGATCCCTGGCAACACAACTCCACTAGATGAACTCAGAGACCCACATAGTGGAAAACAATGTAAAGGAGGACACAGAGGCAAAAATTTCCTCCATCATTTCTCCCACTCTGTTAGCAGCAGCCCAGCAGGGCATAGGATTCTCAGAAGTCTCCAATATCTGAGGCGTTTGTATAGCAGGCTGCAATCCATTAGGATTGTGCCCTTAGTAGATTAATTGTTAAGTTTTAGTCAAGCAAATACATCTGTATGTGAACAAAACAATACTTCCAAAGGAAAAAGAAGAATATTTTATTTTTTACTTTTAGATGATCCGTGCATTTTAGAAGTGGCATCAGAGAAAAGGAGGGATCCTATGTCTAAGATGTTAATTTTTTTAAAAAAAATCTGTGTAATAAATTGGGAACTTTCTTTAGTTGATTAAAATGTTTTTCATAAATTCATCTAACCAATTAATTGACTAAATGTTGCAGATCCCCTTTGTAGCTTCATCAAGGACCATGGCTGAGTTGGATTAAGCAATATACACATTGGATTAGCCAGCTGACCCAAGGCATCATCGGTTTATTCAGTCTTAACTATGTGTGAGGTCCAATGTGTCTCGGATCTCTTGCATAAGCAAGGACTTCCCTATTGATGTCAAAACAATTAATGACTCTGTGTTGCCTTTGGATGTTCCATCCCATTATAAGTCATTGGGAAAACCTCAGTGTGTTAATTGGAGTACAGTCAGAGTTTTGGATCATATTGACATTCCAAATATAGCTTATATCCAAAGGTAATGCAATCTAAAGTGAAAATGAAATTCAGTTTTGGGAAAAAAACAATCTTTGTGGAAAAGAAAACTATTTTTAGGCTGGAGTTACAAAACTAGGTCAGCAAGAAAGACACATAACCATAATTTAACAACATATACTTTATACTAGTGCTGTAAAGCTGTTTCCCATAAGGAACAGATGAGAGTATGTGATAGTTCTCATTATGGTAGTGATAATGGCATCCTATCTACAGAAAAGACTCCTGCCTTCTAGTTGCAATCTTTCAATGTAGGATTTGCTAGACACTGGAAACTGGCAACATGTAATAATATAAAAATCCTTAGAATGTCTTCAAGGTTTCTAGCAATAATGCTGCATGACTCATTTCAATATATTCAGTGCCTAGCAAACTGTTACTATTAAACATCACCATCATCTGCTAAAATTAATTGGCTGTGCAAAGGTGTTGAGTGTCTTGGAAATGATACTAAGTGACAAATTACAAGATTGTTTTTAATCATTTGCAAGATTATCAATGTGAAAATATGGAGACTATTGTGAATAGTCTAATCAGTAACTGCTTTAGAATAGCTCAATGAATTTCAATGAGACTACTCTGTTGTAAGTAGAGCTGCATTCCCAAAACTTAAGAACATTAAAAAAAAACCTTGTACTGCTTCAGAACATTCAGTCAAGATTCTCCTCTCACAGTGACCAATCAGATGCCCATTGGAAGCACACAAGCCAACAGCATCCTCCCTGATTATGTTCCCCAGTAACTGGCAGACAGAGCCAATACTGCCTCCAATACAAGAGTTAAAATATAGGAATCAGGGTTAATAGCCATTGATAGCTTTATCCTCCATGAATGTATCCCATCCCCTTTCAAAACTATCCTGAATCTCCCATTATTCAACTTCATTGGATAACCTTGGGTTCTAGTACTGTCTGCTTTCTGCACATAATTTTATTAACCTCTTTCATGTTTCCCCATAACTCACCAATTTTCTAAGTTAAAGAGACTCAGACTTGTCTTGCACTACATCCTGGACACCACTTAGGATTAAGTCCAGGATAGCCTCCCCTCTTTTGATTCATTACCATTTTGGGGTAGTTATTTAGGGTATCTACAAATTTTACTTCTTTGTTGTGACCAAAACATGCTTTTATCCAGTCTCTCTGGGGGTAATTAAACTTACTCATTACTAAAATATTTTTTCTCCTTTGGATGCCTCCTTGATTTCATTTTCCATTTCAAGATGACCATGAGCATTGGGGGTGGGGAGGAACAGGACGATAGCATGGCCAAGGTACTAAATTTCTTTCGCGGTCTGGTATTTTAACCCACAGTGATTCTTTGGAGGAATCTGGTCTAGTTTGTTGTTTGACACTTCACCCTCTTTAATGTACACAGCAACACCATCCCCAAGCACACTCTTCCCTGTCCTTCCTATAAAGTTTGTATCCAGATATGACCATATCTCACTGATTCACTCCATTCTACCAGGTTTCCATTATGCCCAGTATAGTTCTCTTCTTAAAACCAAGCACTCCAATTCTCCCATCTCGGTATTCATATGCCTAATGTTCTAATTAGTCAGCACTAGGAATCTGGTCTTAGTTTATCATCTAATGTTCAATATCATAATAATTCTTAGCTCTGTTTTCTCTATATGTTAAGTATTAAGAGTGGAGTCCAATTAGCTTATCCTGCTGATGGAACAGCTTTCATCAATAACCCCACATGCACCCTCAAAATCTGTTCTAAAGTATGGGAGGAGCCTCTGGAATAGTTTTTGGGAAAGGTGCAAGGAGCTTCATGGAGAAAAGGAGATGAAGCCTTGGCATATGAATGGAAGTCCACTTAGATTTCACCCTAACTCTGTCATGCTTGGATAAAAGACATGATACCTATAATTCATAAAAATAAGAAATCAGTGTTTATGGTGTCTGAGGTGAGGCACAGAGTTCAGTCTCACAGTCATAAAATAGAGGTTTTGTTGTACTTACCCAACCTAAATGTCAAATCCAATTTATGAGAAAGTTGTGGTTGGTCATAGCTTAAACCAAGACTTTGAGAGTATAAAATGTTGTGACATGAATCACATTTCAACACAATGCAATGAATGAGAACCAGACTGGTGTTTGGTTGAGGAAAAAGGAAACATGTCAAGTGAAGGAAGGATATCTTTGACACTTCAGGAATACTAATCAGGAGTAAATTCTCTTGAAATTGAGGTAAGAAAATTTATAGATCTACTTTCGATTCTTTGAATAGGAACTCTTACTTACCGTTTCTCAAATCACTTTCAACTGACAGAGACTGGAATTGACATGAATTATTTTATTCAGATTAATTCACACACCTTTGTTTCTCTGAAATACATTATTGAAAAAATTCAAAATCAGAATAGATTGGGATCCTGAGTTTGTTCCCTGGCAGGATAGTGTCCTCAGCAGAGTCGCATGTACGGAATGTTCCCACCAATGAAAGGGTGAAGGGGGCTTTCACTAATTTCCCCTTCCCCCTCCAGCTCTTTTGCCCCCCAAAATCTCCTCCAGAGAGCTGGAGGACACTCCAAACTGGGAGGGAGAAGGGGGTGCATGGGGAGGAGGAAAGCAATGAAAACCTCTTCCACCAGTGGCCTCATCACTCTAACACAAACTTGGGACCCAAGCCATAGTTAATTAAGTATTAAAATGTCACTATTTTATCACATATGAAGTGTAATACAATTGTTCTATATTTCCTTTACCCCACCTTTCTTAGTCAAAAGATTGTAGTCTTTTCTGCTTATTAAGCAATAGATTAAGTTACCAAAGCAGATTATGGAATCACATTAGAGTTTTTTAAAAATGAAAACATAGTTTAGATAACAATCTGTCAGGCATAGCATACGTATAATTGTGCGTCTCCAAGGGAACATAACAGGTGACATTTTGAGTTACTCTTACCAGCCTGTGATCTCATATTTCTTGTCGTTTTCTAGAGACAGCATGAGAAAACTCTCACCACCATGATCTTTTGTGTGCTGTTCTTTTCAATTGTCATCTCTTGAAAGTAAATAATAATAAATGAAATGAACCTGTTCCAATTAAAGACCCAGAGCTTTTTTGTAAGAATAAACATGAAGTTCTGGAAGAGCACAGAATAAACATGCAGAGTGGAAATGAGACTTGGCATAGTTAAAAGGTGAGAAAGTCATGCATGTTGAATTGATACAGACGTTGCCAGGGATGTGTTTTTGATGGCTCAAAATTCAGAAACAAGATAGAAGTTGAAGATTTCCACTCTGAACATCAAGTGCTGTTATCAGTTCACTTCCCACTGTGCAACTGTATTTACTAACCTCCTTTTTTGCATGCATGACTTGCTTGCAGTAAAACTATAATGGTGAGAGAATCCATGCATATAAATATAAATCTCTAGAGTGCTCCCCGCAACAAGCTTTCATCAGGTGGAACAGCTGATAAATGTGTAGAAAGGCACAGGGGTTGCAATCATGATCAAAAGACAAGGTTAGCTGCATCTGCCAAGTCCCCTGAAATAGATGGAAGACTTGCAATTTCACATCTTCAGCTGCATTTCGTCCTTGTTTGCCACTTTCAAATATGAAATAGCAATAAAGCATCCATCTACCTGACATTCTTTTATGTTCACTTTCAATCACAGACCACAAAATGTTTCTTTTCAGTTTACCCTGATTTGGCAGCTCTGTTATTGCCTATCACTTTAAAACAGTTGAACGGCTGAGAACAGATTTCATTTACTTTCAGCCTGCAAGATTTCTTGGTTTTTTTGTTTTTTGTTTTTTTAATGAATCCTGTTTTTCTCTTAGTTTGCATGTCACCCAAGGTGATGCTGGTTGTCTTTCTCATTGAATAACTGAACTGAATTAGATCACTTGGTTTAAACAAAAGTTTGTATGTTTGTATGAGTGCTTTGACCAAACAGCACTTTGCCAGTGAAATTATGAACATTAGAAATCAGATACTGGCAAATCCATGAACGGGGACAATCCTAAATACACTTACATCGAACAATATCCTGTTGAACTGAAAGCATCTTACATCTAAATTTCAATTCCTAAGCCAGTGAAAATCTCTATAATTAAATCAACATGGAATAGACAAAATTTCTATCAACTGAGGATCTATGCCTTAGTGAAAAAGATTATTTCCATTATCATAGCCTATGCTAGTTTGAATTATGACAACGATGTGAGAATAAAACATAATTAAGGGACTTAGGTTTGCCCTTTCATAGCAGTTTGCCACACTGAATTATTTCAGAGATATTTTAATGCTTACCACTGAATTACTATTTGTATTTATTTAAATATAATTAGTGCTACTAAAATATCAGTATTATTAATAGTACTGGAAATTATGCTGTCATAATCTTAGCTTGAAGCACTATTCATGCTACTATCTTGATGATTCAGAACTCTAGTTAATATACATAACCAAACCAGCAATAAAGAGCTTATTTTTATATATTGCTCTGAGAAAAAAATAAGATCGTGTTTTCTTTTATTGCAAACTCTTTTACTCCTATTGTGCTTTAATGTTTTACAATTTCTATCATATAAACTCACTACACATTTATTTTTTTGTTTATGTATGTATGTATTTATTGTATTCCTTAACCCCTTTCAAGACTGTGGTCTTCTGAAGGTGGCTTACAAGAGCAGACCATTCAAATGCAAGACTAAAGGAATAATCCAATGGCCCCTGGACATTGTCTGAGGGGCCATAGAATAATGGAGATTCCCCACTCCAAGGTCAGAAACAGTGCTCCAACCTTGGAAGAGGCAACTGGAGATCGGACTACCCTCCACCAAACCCTTTTATACAGCACAGAAAGAACTATACCAGGTGGTCTCCAAGGTCACAAAAGTGACCTTGGAGAGCAAGGAAAAGGGAATTTTCCAGTAAGCAGAAAGAGGAGGAGACCAGAGAGGCCAGGATATGAGCTATCCTGAGACCTCTCCAGTCTCCTTGCCTCCCCCTCTGAAGCACTATTGCTAGATGGGTACAAAAGCCTCTGCTGCTCCTCCCACCATACATTGGATGATTGAAAGCCTCCAAGTTCAGGGCCTTCCAAGAATTGATGGTGCTAAATAGCAACCCTATGGCTCCTAGACAGTGTCTGAGGAGCCATAGGATTTTACCCATCCCCTCTTTCAAAGCTGAAAATAAACCTCTGACCTTAGAAGAGATCACCCCCCAAGCCCCTCCCAGTTTGGACAACATGACCTCAGGAAGGCAGAAAATGTGTGTGTTGGGGCAGGCCAGTGGGAGGGGAGGGGAGATCCATAGGAGGAGAGGGGCCATGGATCTGTCAGACCACAAGCCCTCTCCTTCCCTCACTGTTCCCAACAAGATAAGTGAGTTAGACCATGCGTAAACAGACTGTTAATAGTGACCTTAATGGCAACCCTTTTAGAGATTTATAGGCAGAAAATAATTCCATTTATGAGGCTTTTATAGCATTATAATACAATATTATACTTTTTTACTAGGCTATTATCAGAATTATTTTGCTTCAATTATAACCCTATAATAAATTAGTTTGTCTTAGACTGAAAAATCAAAATTCCATTAGCAGACAAAATAGCAATGACTTCTTATGGGTCATAGTCTGATGATTTGCGAGCTCACTTTAAAGGCTTTAAGTTGTTATTGTTTTCCCAACATGGGATAAAAACCTTACCGTGAGGCAAGCGCTTGTTTGTTCCTTTCATTTTCTAAGTATGTGTGTGAACACACACACACACACACACCAGAGCATTGCTTCCAGGTAGAAAATGGGATCTCACTACACTCTGAGAGAGAAAAAAGATGTTAAAAAACATAAAGAGAAGTCGTTGCCATTAGAGGAGTCTCACAACTACATAAAGTCAGCTACAGGGTGCCACAAACAGAGATAATACTCACTCTTAAAACGAGATGCAACAGTAGTTCTAGATATTCCTGAAGGATTTTTAAAAAATTAATAGTTAGTTGCCTTGAGGGCGACAAACAATAGTTGTTGTTGTTGTTTTTAAGTCAAAAGAAAAATGGGGGCTATGCTGAAAGGAGAGGGAGGCAAAAGGTAACTGTATTTCTGCTTTTGAAGGTAAGCAGCATTGTAAAAAATTTCTGAAGGAAGGGAGAAAACTGTTTTGGGTAGGCTGTCCAGATGGCTCGGGATTTCCCGGTCCTAACCGGGAATCCAGGGGCGAACCGGCCCAACCGGGGGGCGGGGGGGCACACCGGGGTGGCGGGGGGTCACGCGGCGGTGACAGCAAGCAAGGAGTGGCGGTAGACCCGGCGGCGGTGGCGGCGGAGGAGCCCGGGAAGGGCCGCCCCAGCAGGTAAGTGACTTCCCTCGCACCTCACGCTCCTTACCCGCAGGGGCGGCCGCTTCCCTCCGGTGCTCGAATCTACTGAGACACAGGCTTCACGGCCTGTCTCTCAGTATCGCGCCAGGTGATGACGTCATCACCCGGCGCGCTACTGAGGGACAGGCCGTGAAGCCTGTTTCTCAGTAGATTCGAGCACCGGAGGGAAGTGGGTAAGGAGTGCGAGGCGCGGGGCGCGGGGCACTTACCTGCTGGGGTGGCCAGGTCCGCCGCCGCGCCGCCGCCGGGGCCGCCGCCGCGCCGCTGCCGCCGCCGGGGCCACCGCGCCACCGCCAGCTCGTAAGGCCAGCGGCCGCGCGGAAGAGGCAGGGGAGGGCCGATTACGTCAATTCCGGATCCGGCCCTCCCCTGCCTCTTCCACGCGGCCGCTGGCCTTACGAGCCGGCGGGGGACCCGGTGGCAGTGGCGGCGGCGGAGGAGGCAGCAGAAGAGAACCCGCCCCGGTAGGTCTGGGCTGATGATTTTTGGGGGTGGGTGGCTTGGTGGGGGGGTTGTTTTGGGTGGGGGTGGTGGCTTGGGGGGTTTGTTTTGGCTAGGGGGTGACTTGGTGGGGGGGTTGTTGGCGGGGGGACCGGGATTTTGGGTTCCAAAATCTGGTCACCCTAGTTTTGGGGGCAAACAATGCAAAAAAGGCTCAGAATGCTGTAGAGTTGATATGCCATGCAGTTGCATGAAGGAGGAATTCTTAAGCTGCACATTGACTTGGGAGCAAAACCATTTGCATAGAGTCTAAACATAATTATAGTTCACTTATTCATTTTTGTTTTTATTATTAGGATGACTATTTTTAAAATTATTTTAGGCTGCCTTTAAGGGTACAACTATTTTTTTTCACTATCTGAAGGCCACTGCCTTCATGTAAATATAAAATGAAAGCTACCAATCAAAACAAGATTATGTGTTCAGTACATTAAAAAGTATGGGGATCAATCTCCTAAATACTTGCACAAGATATTCCACACACCCCACACCCCAAAACACCCAGGTCTTTCATCTTATTCTGTAGTATTACTAATTGAGACCCTAGCTTGCCAAGCAATCCCAAAGTTGAGGATCTCCCATGAACTTGCCTGTCTCTTGCTGTGCTCACCAAAGACCGCAACGGTTTACAATGCATTGGGATATGTGTGTCTGCAGAGTTGCAGCAGCATGTTCCAGCCCCAACCCTACACACATTCATTTGAACAGCAGATATTCCTCACAGTTTGAATGTCTGTAAAGGGCTAGCATCTTGGGATTTGATTTCAGAAATTAAAACACACAAGAAGTGGGCCTGCAGTGCTAGCTCAGCCCTAACAGCATTGTTCCGGTTCAAAGTGACAGCCATGCTGTCATCTAAGACAGCCCATTCCATTTCATTCCTCTCCATTTACCTTTTTATTTTCATTTTGAACTGTCAACGTTTTTTAAAAATGTATTTATTCATTAAATCATTTGTATCCCGCCCTATATCACTGGGATCTTAGGGCGGCATACAGATAAAATCAGAACAATGTAAAAGAATAAATATACACAGCTAAAATGTATTAAACCATTAACAAACTAAAACCAGTAAAAAATTTAAAAGTAATTAGAACAATTAGAACAATTTAAACTATGTGCAACCTTGGTGAAATTTAGCTTTCAAAGGCTTCAGTAAAAGGCCATATTTTAACTTGGCACCAAAATGAAGCCAGCCCTGTTGTATTGAAAAGGGAATTTCAGCAGGTGTCATTTGTATGAATGCAGCACCTGGTGAAATTCCCTCTTCATCACAACTGTTAAAGCTGCAGGAGCCCTGTCCTCCTTTTCATATGGTCACCTAGTACAGCTACTGGCATGCTCAATTCAGGTAAATTTGAGCTTGCTGATACTACCCTCTTGTTTCTCGGTGGCCTTGTTTTGGTGCAAATTCTGTCAGCACTCGGGCAGAGGTGAGCAACCTGTGGCTCTGCAAATGTTTTGACCTTCATCCATCAGCCTTAGACATCATAGCCAGTGATGACAGTTCATGGGAGTTGTAAGCCAAAACATCTGGCGGGCCACAAGTTACTCACCCTGAAGTAGAGACACTGAAAATGCAAGGGTCTTATGGATCTGTAACTTTCCAGGTAACACCTACTGTGGAACTTGGCATCATGGGTTTTGTCCATGGTAAGGAACCAGGGTGTAGACAGATTTCTGATTTTTGCTGGATATATACAAAATGGCATCCTAAAACTTTTGCCCTTGATGGGGACATGAAAGTGGTTTTTAATTGCTGACACTTCTGCTATATTATTTTTTACTTTATTTGACAGATTTGTCTGAGAGAGTTATTTTTATTTTTTGCAAATGCATATGTGAGAAATGGTGACTGTGATATTATTAGAGCGTCATCACACAGGAGGTTTAATGCACATCTGCCGCGACTTTGATCCGCTTTTTCAGAGCTGGGCTTGCTCAGGGCGAGAGAACAGCATGACAGGGATGATGTCATGCTAGTCCAGTCGTGGCAAATGTGCATTAAACCTCCAGTGTGATGATGCTTTTAGACTCTGCAAGAAGAGCATGCATTTGTATATGTCGCATATGAGCATTTCCATATTATTCACTTAAGAGATGCATATAGGTGCTTACTTTGAACTTTGAAGCTATAAAAGTTGTTACATATATCTGTACGGAAGCATGTATATTGTGGCTTCTGTACCTCTGCAGCTGTCCACACGTTTAACAACAATGTTACTCGCAATCTGCTTATTCTTCTGGGCAGTATCCTACTCAGCACTAATGCTAACATAAATTACATTGCACTACCTCTAGCACAAAACCAATAGCATTTGCTGGTATGATAGATTTTTCCAGAAAACACATTGTGCCAGCAAACGCTCTTGGTACTGCACTAGAGGTAGCTTATGCTAGTGCAATAGGAGACTGCCCTGTGGAACCAAAATGGATTCTTGATCCGAGGTGACAGGGTAATTCACAAGACACTTGTCAGAGAACCAACGTGATTGAAGCTCCAACGTGATTGAAGCTCCTCTGTATGAAATTGGAGGTGCTAGGGATTGAGAGTGGTACTTTCTGATATGCATATGGTATAATGATCATAGTACATGTTTAAGGCCAGATCTACACCAAGTAGGATATAACACTTTGAAAACAGTTTGAAAACTATATATGGAGTGAGCCATGGGCCCCAACAGTTGTCAATACCATTATAAACCATTTTAATGCAGTAGTGTAAGTCCTGCCTATATATTACTTCATTTTTATTTTTTCACACACCAGTATGCTTCATTCATAGGCTTTCAACTTCAGTTAATTTAGAGTAAACCAGCCAAAGGAAAGCTTTAGGATACCTGGCAAGCTCTTCTTTGGGACCAGTTATCTGGAACACATGTAGGACCATTAGTAACTTCATTCTTTTAAAAAAGGATGATAAATCCAGGCATTAAAGATAAAAAAAAATTAGTGAGTGATAAAGGTAATGCATTTCCAACTAGCTAATTTTCTGATAAGCACTGACATTTCTTTATAATAGTTAATTATTGATGTACAATACATCAGGAATTATTAATCATAAGGCTACAACTTTGCACAGATATGAATTCAATATTTTATAATGCTGTCTTCTTCTTTTAAAATATTTTCCTGCATTTCTAGTTTGGTAATCATGGTGGATCAGACAATGTAATGATATACTACAGAAATATTAATTTCTGCCTGACTGCTCATGGATTCTAAAATGACAGAAATTATAAAGCTTCTACATCTTTCACATCTATATAGTATTTTATTTTAAAGTTACTTACATCAGTTTTGAGATTGATACACTCAAAATGATTTGTTCAAGACAGTGATTTTAGGTTCACTTTTGCTTCAAGGTGTTTACATTGTTGCAATTTTGAATTCTATTACAATAGAAAGGAAACACTTATAAACACATATTTATAACTCACTAGAGAGTCTAATTCTACACTGATATTTCATACCAACAGAATACACATCATAATTTAGCAAGTTCCTCTGTAAGAATGGATTTGTCCTTGCCCAATGTTGTAATCTGTGTCTGAATTGAATAGCAAAGAGCAGTTCATTGGTAGGGTTAGCAGCCCCTGCTGATCAACATTGCATATTCCCTAGGCTGCTTTTGGTATTAAAACCAAACTGCACCCATACATTTTCATTTAAATGCTAGTCACATAGTGTCCTAGATAAGGGGCTTTATTTTCATATAGGGTTCTTGTGGATTACAACATTTATATTATAAAGTCTAACTGAGTCAAAGTAGTCTGATCGATGTATTTTGTAATGCTGTTGTATTTTTATGAATTGTTGTAAACTGCCCAGAGAGCTTCAGCTAGGGGGTAATATGGAAATAAATAAAATAGATCCATGGGACAAGCAAGGACAGGAAAAAAAGGAGCAGGACCGGAAAAAGGATGAAAGAAAGTAAAAGATCACATGGTTAAGAGAGGGGAAGCATACACATGTGCAAGGATGTGCCAGGTGTGCTCAGGCACACCCTAATGTCTCAAACAATAAGCACGAAATTGAGGGGGCTGTTGAGTGGGGATTCAGAGGAGAATCGAGATGGTGAGAATGGTCCTATGGCTGCTCTGCTGATGCCCCCCGACAGCGCCCTGTTGCTCCCGGCTGCAGGAGCAAAAAGGAATCGCTCTGCTGGGAGCCTCTCTGCCAGGAGCCACACTTCAAAGGCCCCTTGTAAGTCAGTGACACCACAAAGCCCCACCCGCAGTCAAGCAAGCTGAATGCAGAACAGGGCATCAGTGGCTCCAGTATTTAATAAATAAATGAATAAAAATAATGTCCTTTATGAATGAGTATTTAATCAATGTTGGGTATTGAGTATTCAATAAATAATATTTTTTTTTAAAAAAAACCCCTGAGTGCACACACTAATGAAATGTGCTGCCCAAGCCTATGAGGAGAAGGAATTGTAAACTGTATGGCTTTAAAACTATTCTAACATAGCAATAGGTAGTATCCAATGGGGGTGCTGCATCCCCACTGATTCCATTGTACCCCCATCAGTTCAGTTCCTCAAGCAGAAAGACTCATTTCTGGAATGGAGCAGTCAGAAAAGCTTGCATAAGGGAGTTTCACCGACTTGTCCCGATCTAGAAACCCGCATTTTCACTCATTTCAGGGCTTTGTATAGGAAACCTCTGTTGTGCCAGTGGTAAGTCCCGTTTGTGCAATGGAATCAGCGGAGGGAGCCACTGGCAGAATAGGCCCCTGTTGGCTATTTCCCAGTAGGTAGCAAGTCTGATAGAGCCACTTTGTCAAGTCCCCATTTAATGTCATATATCTATTTAAGAGGCTTTGGAATCCACACATACCAAAGCCACTTATAGCCCATTCTTTATTCCCAATTTTGGGCTCTTAAGATCAGTCTGATATTCTGAGGTCCCATCCCAATTTTACCTTTCAATTACAGGACATCTCCATTTGGGGGTGATTTCTAAACCCATTAAAATGGAAGTTGGAGACTGTCACTGCATTTGAAATAAACATCAGATTTACAATATGCACAAGGAACTGAGATTATGATTAATTCATTTCCCAAGATTACAGCGGTGTGCTAAAAGTTACCTTGAGGCTTTTCTTTTGGTGTGAAATATTAAAGATTCAGCATTTCACATTATTCATATTGCAAATCCCATGAGTTTGAAAAGAAGCTTACATATATTAAGCTATCTCCAAAGTTGGTTAAACATTTATTAGAACTTCCACTCTATTTAGAGAGTTTCATAATACAAAGAAACTCATTTTTGGAAAATGCCGATGAAAGTTATTTTTGTTACTTAAGGAAAAAGATGTAGATGTAGATGAATAAATTGGCAGTGGGAAGGCCTTTTTAAGAAATATATACTGTATGTGGTTAAGGCAGCCAAGATATTATATATATATATATATATATATATATATGATTTTCCTGCTAATTATTGCAAGGAAGGTTCTCAGAAGAAGCTGGTAGTGTCTGATGGAGTCAAGGCAAGCAAGATCAGATCAAGCAGGTAATGTCTACAGGAAGTGAACAAAATAAAGTCAAAAGCTCTCTTCTGTAGAGAACAGACAAAAATAGAACCTTGAGCAGCTCCATGTGAGCCTTATTGTCTCCTGGATGAAGCCATTGCCTACTAAGAAAGCGTTGGAAAGATGTTATCTCAGCAAGGAGCTAAACTCACCTGGAGCTTTATGTAGGCTGACAAGACTTGTAATGTGGTTGGCTCACTCTCTCTGTAGGAGTTGGTTGGGTTATTAAAGGGCCCTCACCTGATTTTACAGTCTTTGATTTCTTTGAACCTGGATAGATGAAGGTACTGCAGGAGATTCATCCTCCGACTCTGAGGGTGGTGTCAGGGCTGTGTTCTCCAGCCAGAAGGTCCCTGAATATACTGATAGTTCCCCCCACCCACCCAAGGAAACAGCATCTTCTGCATTGGAGTCTTCTGTAGCCTCTTCTTCATCAGAATCTTCTGCAACACTCTGAGCCTATCTACACTACTGCTTTAAAATGGTTTATAACCATTTAAAACCGGTTATTATTAACCGGTATTAAACTGTTATAAACCATTTTAAAGCAGTAGTGTAGATAGGCTCAATGTATGGTCTGATGTAGGGTGACCAGATAAAATCCAGGTCAGGGCACATGTAACTTTAACAGTTGTAGAGAAAAGGGAATTTCAGCCAGTGTCATTTGTATGCAATTAGTTTCTGATGAAATTCCCTCTTCATCACAACAGTTAAAGGTGTATGCACTATACTAGAGTGACCATATACAAAAGAAGGCAGGGCCCCTGCAACTTTAACTGTTGTGATGAAGAGGGAATTTCACCAGGAACTAATTGCATACAAATGACACTGGCTGAAATTCCCTTTTCACTACAACTGTTAAAGTTACATGAGCCCTGACCTGGATTTTATCTGGTCACCCTAGTCTGATGGTTAAATTTTGCGATAGGTACTGTTGCACCTGGTTGATAGCCCATCTCTGTGTAGTGAGCTAAACTGATTTCCAGCTAATGGCTCACAAGTTAGTGGGGGAAATGTTCCTTTTAGGGCACATTTTTTTCAAAATATTGAAGTAGAGTAAGATAGATATGTTTTCTTACAATGGTGTCCTCTGAACTCTTGGAAAGTCTTTGGTGTTTGCTTGTAGAGTGAGAAGGGAGAAGCATAGAGATGGTCCTGCCATGCAGTAACATGGGGGCAAGTCTGGACACCCTTCTATTTATGTCCTTTGTTATCTATCTCTCCTACCCCTGGATCCACAGCCCTATTTTCCAGAAAACCAGAAATCAGGTTCTCTTTATCACCATTCTGTTACAAGTCCTCTGCTTCCCTGGAGAGAACTGGGTTTTAATCACACTTGGCCATAAAACTCACTATATGACTTTAGGCCAGTCTCAGCCTAATCTACCTCACCAAGCTGTTGTGAATATAACATAGGTCCCCTCTACAAGGATTCGCTTTTGCGGCTGGTTAGGCGATTATGCGCATAATCGCTGAAGTGCATTTACGCCTAATCCCTCTGCACGAGAGGTGGCGAGAGGTGGCGAAGCGCATTAAACAGTCAAAATGCACTTTAACGGACGGAGCAAAATAAAACTCGCGATTTAACGCGCATTCGATAATGCGCATAATCGGAGAGATAACGCGCCTCTACACCCCATTTGCGCTCCGCTGGTATGGAGGTAAATTTTTTAATGAGACTTCAAAGAGCATTAAACCTCTCTTGTAGAGGCAGCCATAGAGAGGAGGCTGCTTTGGTTTCCTTGCAAGAGGAAAGAAGGAGAGATGTAAATGTAATAATAATTATTATTATAACCATATATTTCAATGCTGCTGTTTCCCATTCATATGTTGCAAAGTAGACATTTCCTTTCTGCAGTTGGTTGGGTGTGTCATGCTGTTAATTCTAGATCCTGAATCTTTGCCTAAAAATGGAAATACTCCTCTTTGGCTCACAGTAGAAAGTTCAGTAGAAAGGCCACGAAAGAGATTCACTACATTTCAGAAGGGTAGAGAAACCTGAGGAGAGAGTTTATGCAAGCCAGAGAAAAACATGAGATACAGCTTTCTTTCATTCTCCAGCTTCCTTGTGCCCCAGAAGTAATGATATTGGGGATGTTTGGTTTGTTAGCTATATATTCTAGCTTGCTATTCAATTATCTTACAGAAATTATTGATTTATCATTGTCTATATAACTTACGTTTTCCTTCCATATTTTAGTGGCATTATAATTTCCACATTCATATTCTTGCTTCAAAGATGAAACTATAGATGTTGATGCAAGATAACACCTGAACTGCATGATCTTTTCACACTAATCCCTTGTCCATTTCACATTTTCAATATCCCAGTGAGCCCTGATAAGTGTAAGACTCAATTATTAATTTAGATACAGGTCTGAGATCATAATCACATGATTCTGTTTCTTCAAATGTGGTAATGTGTGCAGCTTTTAAAGTCTACTTACTGTGGTTCAGCCAACAGTACCTCAGGATTAATTTAGACATTTTTTAAAAAAATGGGAGAGTATAAGGCAACCATTTAGACAAAGAAGGCACAAGAAAAATGTAGATTATTTCATGCCATTATAATCTTTAGGTTTGATGCACCAGGTTTGATGTTTGAAAAGAGCTTTAAAATAGAAGCAATCCTTCCCCTCAAGATCCACATCACTGTTGGAGATAAGCAAGAATACTCATTATTTTCCTTTTATTAGCATGTAAGAAACTATCTGTATGGAAACCTAAAGGAAGCAATAGAAATCCTCATATGGTACACCAGTTTGCTAGGCTGTGAGGGAGCTGGCTGGCTGACGTCTGATTTTTGCTGGATATTTACAAAATGGCATCCTGAAACCTTTGCCCTTGATGGGGACATGAGAGTGGTTTTCTGCACTTGGTTGCAGTTGGCAATGGGTTGGCTCCTGATGGGGCCTAGCAACTGAGGCAGCTGGCCGCAGGCACACTCCCTTCAGGCCCAGAAGTGCGAGCCACTACCAGATAATGCCTGCCAAAGCCTGATAAGTCTTCCCTCCTGCCCAAGGCATGCTGGGAGTTGTAGGCATAAACCTTGGTCCCTGAATAACGTGTTAATCTTTGAAGACCATTTCAGACGTGGTGAAAAACAACTGGAGAGCAAGCCATCTTGGTTGTTGCACCCTGTTTGTGGATTTCTGAATAAAGTTTATGATTTTTATGTAAAAGCCTGACTATGCCATTGAGACAGAAGAGTGAATGGAGGATTGACTGATATAGCTGAGGCTAGAATGGAATGGTGGGCAGAGTTAGTGGCAGTTGCAGAAAGTCAGGTAGGAGAACAAAGACAGTTAGTGAGAGGTCAGGGTTTGCTCACCCATACTTTATTTTAAATCAGCCACTCTACATATCAGTACTACACCTCCCAGCATGCCTTTGGCAGCCCGCAGTTGCCCGCATCTACTGGGACATCCTCTTGTTGCCAATGCTGCTTCACGATAGAGTATCAAAGAGTAACATCGCCAACGAGGGGAGGTAAGCAGCTATCAGTGGACGCACCCAGCTCTGGCCAATCATGTTGGGACTGCCTTGGCCTGTGCTTCTCATCCACCAAGTGCTACATCAGGACCCTGTACTGAAGGGCCGGTGCTGGGGCAGGCACTTCCCCCCCTTTGTCAGGTCTGTTTCTGGGCATGCGTAGAGTGTCTCTCCTTCCTCCATCCCTCCTAAGGGCAAAGGTTACACATTTGCTTCCCCCAGATTCTGAGAAAACAGCGATATCAGGAAGGAATGCCTTTGAGCATGTTTGTCCCCTCAAAGTCATGCAGTTGTATCTAGTTACATTTTAAAACCACGCAGAAGGTGGGAGGAGGCACCGCAAATGGATGCAGCCCATTTATGTGCATTGTTTCCTTTTATGTGGAATTGGGTTGACTGCTCAAGACCAATTTTAGGAGTCGGGGTTATAAAAGACACACAGCAGCCACCAACCTGTGCATTCACAATGGCAGCCAAAGGCCAGTAAGTCTGGCCTCCTGCCCAAGGCATGCTTAGAGTTCTGACCAAGGTATGCTGGGAGTTGTAGGCGTAAACCTAGTTTTTTATTAAATTCTTTGAAAATACTTAAACCCCCAAAATTCATGTTTTTAGATTTTTCTGGTACATTGTACAGCCAGACCTATCACTGTGTCACTGTGTCAAGTTTCAAACTCATCTGGAAGTGGGTAAACATTTCCGGACATATGTAACACACACATACTTTCCGCTTTATAGGTAGAGATTTGGTTGAGCCTTTAAACCCACCCAATCCCAAGATATGTTGCTGCCTGAAGTGATGCCCAGATTGCACCTTCTGCTACATCCAACATTTTTAAAGTCTTGCTGCATTTCTCACCTTCAGCTATCCTTCCCTCATGGTTCTGCATGTCAAGGCTGGTCGTGTTTTAGCATAGTCAGTGTAAACATACATTTTAAAAAATGTTTTTTGTAAGGCACTTCAGACACAATACTGCAATATTCCACCCAACATTATTAAGACAGCTGTAAGATGTTAGCCATGCTGCCCTTAAAAAACAAACGAACAGGCTAACGCAGAAAAGGGAAAGCAAACAGCTGCCAAGTAATTGAAACATTGTAATACAAGATTCACAAAATGGTCAAGGACAGGAGATGGCCCCTGCTGTGCTGGAGTGTATACAGCTACTAATGAATTAAAAATTAAAAATTTGTAAGACATTAATGAGACGGTGAAAGCAGGCAGGGGTATTTTCTCATTCATCTCTAATAACATCACAGGGAATGTTCAATAAGTGATACTTTCACAAGCCCCATTCCACACAGCCAGCATTCTGGCTTTCCACATGGTGACAGCAGGGGCCATTGTTCAGTTGGTGGAGTTGGAGCATGTGTTTTATTGCGCATTTAATCCCTGGCATCTCCAGTTTATCACCTTCAAACTAGTTTGTTAAGGGATTATCTGGATCTGCTCTAAATCTTCTAATTGCCCCATTCACTGCATTTCTGTGCTGACCAGCTTCTCTATCAGAGACATTGCCTGCGCCTATGTAGTTATGATTCCCACTGATCTTTTTTACTACATGTTTTGGATGCCTCCCACTTTGTCCATGCAAATAAGGCTTGAGTGTTTTCTTTACTAGCAGGATGTATGCATGATTTATAATTGTACAGGGAAATGTATTAAACAATTGTGTGGGCTGTATATTCTCTTCTGTTTCTAGTTATCATTAGCTGTACTTCAGTAGCATAAGAAATATTCAGTCTGCGCTATTTGATGTGCATTACAGTGCATTACAGTTTTCCCTGAATTCCTAGGGCATCTTTACATTAAGGGGAAATTGCATTGCTCACCCAGGGAGTTTGTGCTTCATGCTTTGGCTACATTACACTGACCAAGAGGGGTGACTAGGTACTTTGAATTGAATACTTCTCCTCCATTCACTTCAACTGAGACAGCACCATCTAAAGCAGAAGGTCCTGCTTTTTAAAAAAATGTTACTACTTTAAAAGTGGCTTTTTCCATGTTGGAATTTGCAATGGATACTGCAGGAGACATTCTGGTCTTTCACAACGTTATGTAATCAACCTGAACTTCTATAAGTGGCCAGTCATGAGCATGCTATAAATAGCTCATTTAGAGAAACCCCTATTGTTAATTTAGGGTGACCATAGGACAGGGCCCCTGTATCTTTAACACTTGTACAGTGTTATTTGTACACTGTTATTTGTACTTGTATTTGGCTTTGGCTCCAGCCATTGCTGGCATGCAGCCACTGACAGATAACCCCCCAAAATATGTGCATCTGAAATTCTAGCATATTCTCTCCTTTTTGATCCCTGCTTCCAGTTTTCTTCCCGTTGTCTGCTATTTCTCTTGCGTCTGTTTTTAGGTTGGAACCCCCTTGGGCTTGTGACCTGTCAAAACTGGTTTTTTTGTAAAGTGCCAAGTACATAAATTGCATTATATAAATCCAGTTGGATCCAGTCTTAGTCATACTTCGAGTAGACTCAATGATTTCAATTGGTCTTCTCTAAGTGTATTTTGAATATGACAAAGTATTCATATGCAAAGATCACTTACACTTCCACACCTGCTGCAAAAGGTCTGTTCTAGCATTATCAACCCTATCATCCATTTCTGTTTTCTGTTCTGTTCTGCAAATACTGGCTGCATTCACACATAAATTAGCACTGATGTAAATTGGGCTTGTTTGATCAAATCTTAGCTTGAGGCAAAATATGGATAGATGCTAAATTAGGATCAGAGATGCTGGATAAATCCTCGGAGCTCATTCCAGATGTCAAATCTTGGGCAGAATCCAATGGGGTGCTTATGTCCCTGCTGATTCTTTTAAGCCCCATCAATTCCATTGCCCAAGTGACCCCCACCACTTGCACAATGACAATTTAGCAATTCCGGGGAAACCTCGTATCTTGAAGGAGGCAGGTCTCCGAAACTCTCAAAAAGGAACTTCACCAACTTGCCTCATTCCAGAAACAAGCATGGCCACTTGTTTCGGGCTTCCTCTAATCTCAGTGTGACATTAGAATAAATTTCACATTTTCAGTGTTTGAGCATCTTTTCTGCCTCTAGATTTATTTACTGGTTCTTATATCTCATGCTATGTAAATTAGAATGTATAGTTCTTTTTTAAAACAACAACAACACAGAGTTAGGGGCTCAGTGAGACCTCAATTCCTTCAGGACTTCTTATAAGCATTAATATCAGTTCTTCAGCTCTTATTTTCTGTATCATTGCTTTTATTAAGGGCACTTTGAAACTGCTCCTGTGATGCTGCTTATGCTTAAATCCATTGAGTGCAAAATATCTTCAATGTTTGGAACTGACTATTCCACAGCAGAATGTATATGACTAAAGCTCAGAAGAGATGGCTTGTCTTGCAGTAGGTCTGCATCAATTATTATTTTGTTTTATTTAAATCCTTCTCCTCTTTGAGGCAATGCCTATCTGGGTCACCCTCTGAAGTCTGTTACGAGATTTTTCTTTCTGTGAGGAGAGAAAATATCTTTAGCTTCTTAATTCTCACAGTTGCTTCATAGATAAGCCTAAATAAAACCTAGCTTGCCATATACAGAGAAGCATACAAATGTTTCCTTTTATCTCCGTCTTTCTGTGGGCTGAGGTTATTATTTCACATTATGAAAGGAAAAAATGCCCTATCTACCACTACAACAAAAGTTTATTCACATTGGCTAAATATGGATTACCATAATTTTTCTTGAATAAAGCTATAATTACTACATTTAAATTTCATTAAGTTTTTGAGTTGTAGCTAGTGGTGACTTTATAAGGTGGGGATCTAATTTTTTGCCAAAAAACCCACCCTTTCTTACTGCAGCTTACTGGAAAGTCAGCATTCTGATTCTCATGGGAGAGCCTCCACAGATACAGGAGGCTATCCTCTTCAGACGTCACCCTCCACGAATGGAAGGCAATGGCAACACACACGAAGGGGGAGGAGCTTGAGTCCTCTGCCTCCTCATGTGTTTGATCTGCCTGAATAAGAGAATGCCTGAACAGGGTTTGTATTGGCAACCACTGTGGTTCTACCAGATGAGGACAAGTGGAGGATAACAATTGTCTGGATTCAAGCAGGTTTACATCTGAATTTATTTATTTATTCCATTTATAGATCGCATGCCTAAATATAAAAAGACATTTCAAAACAGTTTTGGAATACATCCATTCTTCATCACAATCAAAATATAAGTCATATAGTATTGTGCTATTTCTTAGGTAATAATAATAATAATAATAATAATAATAATAGTTCAAGCAAGAGTTTGAATGTACAACTATTAAGGTGGACACATTTTCTAAGTCACCTCTGGCATACCAGTGCAGACAGTGTAAAACTTTTAATTTTGTAAATATACTGACCACTACTTTTTCTACCTATTTGACTGTACCTTATTTAAAATAAAACAATGATCTAACATCTATGTTTTTCACAGTGGATGAGACTGTGAAAAACATTAAAAGACATATGAACAGCAAATCAGGTTTGCTGTTCATATGTCTTATGAATGCTTATACGTTTTCTCTTCTAATGGTACCATCATGCAATTTTCACATAGTATTCTTTGTGTTGGAATCCCATTTCTCACTAGAATTCATAGCAAAGTCTCCCGCTGTGGGATAGCCATTTGGCAGAAAATGAAAACTAGAGTATTCAGAGTCCTCTGCCAAATTGGATACAGGATTTTCTGCAGTGCTTTTGTGAACTTGTATTTTGAATTCTCTCTGGAAACCAGAGCCAAGTTAATTTTTTGTAATGTAATGAAATTTGAATTTATAAAAGCCTGGTTTTGATTGTGGTTGTTGAAACGTTGTTCACGGGCTTTTCCAACCTAGATCCCTGCTCTTACTTTTAACGAGGTGCAAGATGAGTTGAAGAAATCCATGTTCCTAGCTGACACTTACATGAAACATGGTGTGAGGTCCACTAAGTGTATGATTCTAAGTCTCATGTCCTAAAACATCCTTCCTGGACAGTAAGATGAACATAGTGGTCCTTCCAGCAGGCCTATCTAGTTGATTTTTAAGACTTTTATTGTTATTTTAATAATGTATTAGTTTTATATGGTTTTAATCAGTTTTATGTATTTTATATTTGTATTTAATATTGTTCCCCACCTCGATCCAGAGGGAGAGGCGGGTAATAAATAAATAAATATCATTATTCTACTGAGGAAATGTCTATAGGGTTGCATTGCAAGCTTTCTATTGGGAAAGAATGTCTGTGTGGCAGTCCTTTACTACTCCTGTCAAAATTGCTTGGTGTGTCTACCAGGGGATTACATGATATGTCTTACCATCTGCAGGAAATAAAAAAACCCACGATTCACCTTAAATGACTATTTGGGGAATGGGGTACTTTTATTTTATTGCAATTCCTATGGGTAGCTTCATGAATGAAATTCAGTTTTGCCATTGAACATCTTTTCGTCAAAAAAAATCCTTATAAAGTATATACAAAGATCCACTATGAACTAGTGTGCTTCGTTAAGATGGCAACTAGGGAAAAATTAAGTTAGCCTCTAGAAGATCAAGAGCATCATCAAACAGAGGGAAAATCGTGTTTCCCTACTGTCGCTTTGGCCTCCTGCTGCTGTCCCACAATAGGGATGAGCAACTTCCTCTTCCTTTACACAGGGAAGCACAAGCACATGGCCCATTCAGTGGGCATTTTTATCGCACTGCTTTTCCTGCACACAGCAGGAAATGGTGGCAAGTTTTATTATTTAAAAAAATGGATTTACCTGGTCTTTTTTTTTGCAGAAAAAAGACCAGAAGGAGCAAGAGATGCGCAGAAGGTATATGGTGTTGTCAAAAGGACCCGCATCATCGTCAAAAGGACCCATCAGTAACAAGCGTGCGATAAAACACTCATCTGATGATGTACCAAATGAGCGAACTTGGGATTCTTTTTCATAGCAACTTCAAATAGAACAGTTTATCATGCAAGATGCTTTCCAATTTTTTCTTCATTGACAGCACAATCCTATACATCTACTCAGAAGTAAACTCAATTAAGTTCAACGATACATATTCCCACCCATGTAAGTCATCCACTTACCTGGGAATAAGCTCTGTTGAACCCAGTGGGATTTGCCTTTGAGTAGACATGCATAGTATTTACTCTTTCTTTTTTTTTTTGTAATAATTTTTATTAATTTCAACATAATAAAACATACACAATACAATATACATAAACAACATCACCCTCAACAATCCCCCCGTGCACCCCCAACCCCTGAGACCTTCTCTTAATCATTCTTCATCCTTCCAAAATTTTAACGATTCTTTTGAAGGTGCTTGTCCCTTCCCCGATCTTAAAACATATTCCAAAAAGGGACTCCATATTTCTCCAAAATCACTCTTACTGGACATTCCCCTCTTTATTTTCATTTTACAAGTCAGCATATCATTCAAGGCCATATCCCAAATTTCTTTATACCATTCTTCTATTGTATAGCTTCCTTGTCCTTTCCAATTTTTAGCAATCATTATTCTAACAGGTGCCAGGAGGTTGTTTACCAATTCTCTATTACTTATATACTCATTCTCACTGTCCCATATTGCTAGTAGAGCTAACTTTGGGTTTAATTCCAATTTACTTCCAATTATATCACTTATTTCTTTAAAAACCCTTTCCCAAAATTTTTGTACATATTCACAGCTCCACCACATATGAAAATAGGTTCCAACCTCCTGACACCCCCTCCAACAATTCTTAGACACTTTTTTATCAATCTGGTGAAATCTTACAGGTGTTAAATACCATCTCCACACTGTCTTATAGTAATTCTCCTTAATTCTAATCGACAACAGTATTTACTCTTTCAACAGCTTAGGTTTTCCTTATCCAAAGGCACACATCAGTACCCTAAGTAGTGTTGACTTTTGTTCCTGAATGAGAATTTAGAGAGAGAAATCTTGTTAAGGTCTCTTTGTTAAAACAAAAAGGCAGTTGGAAAATGCATCCCAGGAGTTACCAATGGAAAAACAGAGGATAGACATACACAAAAACATATTTTAAAAATTCTGAAAGGAATAAAATGTATTATAAGTGAAATATAGACAAAACAATCATATACATGTATAATCTTATATGTTGGACCAAATGGAGGGATATATATTCAGTTCATAACACTTGGAATAATGCAGTGCAGTTCCTACTATGCAGATTAGTACTAATGTAGAAATAAATTCCACATCTGTTCTGACCAATACATAATCCTAAAAAGGGATAATAATTTTCATACTGCCCAGCATGCAATAAAGTGTGCTTGATGAGATGCCTTGCAGGTTACCTGTTTCATGGAGAATATTCATTAATGTATGAACTTCTATAAAGGATCTAATTTCAATTATACAATGCCTCTATGACACTGACGTCCTTGTAGTATTTTGAACATAAGTAAAAGAGAGTACATCTGTAATAATGGTTCACCTCTTAGAATTCTGCTACATGACTCTTCTTTCCATCAGTAAATGAAAAATCTTATTCAATAATGGTTCATCTCCCAGAGCTATTCATCTATTGAATGGCTGTGCTTTTCTTGGCTGTCCTTTTCTCTCATACAATTGTACAAATATTTTTGCCCCAGTTCCTGAGAGATTTTTTTCTGTAAAAAAACAAAACAGCATATGTGGCATGTCAAATATGTACCATCTTTGTGCCTGAAGCTCCTCCTTATATCTGTTCCATCTTAACAGGCTTTCAAGCATAGGCCTGATTGCCACAGGTATGTGCTTAAGGTAAGAAGGAATGCAGCTAATAGCCCACATATGTTTGGTTCACATGTGGCAGGCCAATTGGATATTTTGTACATGGATGTTCACATCAAGTCCTATAGAAAGTGGTGCTCAGACTTCTGATAAATAGCTGTTTATTCATGTTTAGAGGGGTTTCATAGTATGTTTCATATCTCTAAACTTTGCTGAATAACTGTGTTCTGCAAATAGAACCTGCCAGGTTTATTTTGCTATATCTTTATAACCCAAAATGGAGTAGGCATAAGAGGGAAAAAAAATAAAGATAATAAATCTAATTAATCAGATCTTCTACTTTTTTCTGAGTCTGTTATGAACTTTTCCCAGGATCCAGAGATCCATTACGCAGTGTCTAGAAGAAGTTCTCTGCATGCATACTGATGACACTTCTACAAGAATCTAAGTTATTTCAGATTCTGGCAGAAATCCTACTCTATCTTGTCTTCCTTTCAAAAATGATTCTCAGTGTGTTGCTTGAATTCCTTTGAAGATCCAGACAATTCTTTGTAGTAAACTTAGGATGGGCACTTGCAGAGTGGCTCTATCCACTTAATATTAGTATGTCTGACTAAAATTCTTTAACCCTATTCACTGCACTCAATATACCATTGCCTTTCCTCTTCATAGTCTGATCCACAAACTTGCTGAGTTCAAGCCCTCAATAGCACTGTAGTTCCTTTTTTCCATCTTTTAAGGATCAGCTTCTCCAACTCACTTTATTAGTAGGAAATTTAACTTCTCTATGACTGCACCTATAGAAAAGCCTTTATTAATCCATTGGTGGGTACTGGTTAATCTTTGGATTGTTGCCATTGAATTTAACCAGTCTAATCATGTAATCATTAGTTCAAGCCAAACAGTGTAATGCATGTTTACTTTGAAGTCCACTGAATTCAATATGGCTTATTCCCAAATAAGTTATCTTGCCTTGGTAAACATCCCACTGTCTACCTTGATTAACATCTCACTCTGCAAACATCCCACTTCTGAGTAGATATGTATAGGATTGCATAGTTATGTATAGGGTTGCATTGTTAAGTAGTGGCTCCAGGAGGGCAAGGGGGCAAGCATCCCCCAACAAGGAGCTTGCCACCCCAGTTGCTGGCAGACAAATCTAGCCCCACCATTAAGCAGGGTGACGTGCCCACATGAGGCGGTGGAGCAGGAACAGCTGCAAATTCAGCTGCTCTCCCCACCCTGCCCCTGCCCAGGAGGGCCCATGGCTTCTTCCTTGCTGTTGTCACCCACTTGCTCACTCACTCAGTCAGCTTCTCCCTCCTACAAGCTGCTCTGGCTGACTTCTCACGATAGTTGTTGTAGGAGGCGGGAGCAGCAGCCATGCTGCAGGGAGAAAGGAGCACACGGAGGAGTGTGGCCAGCAGAATGGCTGCCAAGAACAGTGGTAGGCTGGCTGGGGAGCAGGACTGTTTCTGCTGTCGCAACTTATCCCCAGATTCCCTCCCTGGAAATAAATAAGATTGTTAAGAGCTGCAGAGTGGGATCATCTCCCCTTCTGAACTGCTGCCCTCCTCTCCTAATCAGCACTGCAGGTACTGTGAGGTTTGGGAGAAAGAGAGAGACATGGGAGGGAGATGATCCCCTTGGCTCTGCCTCCAGTGAAATCTCTTTCTGCCTCACCAATTAGGGTTAGGTAACTAAGGTTTGGGGTGGGGGCACTGTTGTAAATCACATGAGTTTGCAAGATAAGCCATGGCTAAAATCGTCAATTAACAGTCGTTGGTATGCCAGAAATATCCAAGTTAAACAGTACTGGTTTAGGGACATGCCAAATAATAGTTGTTATCTTTCCAGGATCAAATCACATTCAAAACACAGTTGAGCTGGTAGATACACAACAGAAATAGAATACAAAACAGGACAATTGCTTTCAGCAACTGCACAGCTTCTCTGGCTTGCCTTATATTGGGATAGTGATTAGAGATTGAGGTCAGCTGTGTTGGGCTGCAGCTAGCTTCTGCCTGCTCATGTGAAGGGCCACTCCCCAAACATTTCCAGGCTCAGCTGTTCCTCCTTCCTCCTCTATCCCAAACTGAGGCACAACAGGCACTCATAACTGTGTCACACTTAAAACCCCTAATGCCTAAATTTATTCTTGGTAGTTCTCCAAACTATATTCCGACACCAGCAGCCAAAACCAGCTAGAACACCCTCGGCAGAATTAACCTGCTTATTCCATGGATCTCTTCCTTTTTTTCTCAGGACAGTAGGCCAGGAAAAGTGAGAGGGGGTGTAAAGAATTAATATGTACCTTTTCCACATTTTCCTTTTTTTCTCCTCAGAGAATTAGGATAGGAATGAGGGGTGGGGAGCAGTGCAAGCCTATGAATGTTTACTCATCAATTAATCCCACCATATTCAATGCCTCTTATTTATTTTATTCCATATTACAAAGGTGCTAAATTGCAATTAAAAGAACACCCAGCTTCATCTGGAGCTTCATCTTCAAAAATGTCATCTTTGGTGACTTTAGGCTACTACTTCATATGCATTGAGTTTCCTAGGTGTACAGGGCCCAGATGTCTCAGTTTATTCTTTCCTTACACTAAGAGTACTTTCCTGGTTCTGCCTGCACTGGTTCAGAAGTAACTGTTTTCTAAAGAAAGTGTTCTGCCTGTCTAATCTGTATGTCAAGGAAATGATTGTATAGTGACTCTACCTTGTTTGAAAGCCTTTTTCCTTACGGTAATTTGAATTTGGTTAATACATGCTATATTTTTTAAAAATCTAAATTAATCAATATATGGTTTTCCCCCAGAATATATGGTTAGGATGGCAGCTTTAGAGTGAGATATACCATTATTTTTCTTTCAGTGGTCTTAACATGTGGGAACCTACACATGTGTGTAGGTTCTAACTGGTGAGGGCTCCTCTCTTTTTGTGTCTTAACATGTGGGAGACAGCCTGCCCACCTAGAAATATACTTTGCCCCTTCTGTGCCCCCACCCCTGATTTTTTTTCTGGTGCTGCCACTGTTAATGGTAAGCCTAAGTAAGTGTATTATTAAATTCAGCTTTGCAAAGGAAGAATAAACTATGTTTCAGAATCTTAGTACCTCTCAGGCTTAAATCTGATGCATTTATATCCCATAGATACAATAAGGATATTTCACGAATTACCTTTAAAAATATAAAAACAAAGCAACTCCATGATTTTCCTTTTAAAAAAACATAACTGTTCAAAAAACTAAGTTGATATATTTACAGTCTGATCTTAGACATGTTTACTCACTAAGTTCAGTGGGAATTACTTTCTGATAAATATGCTTAGGACTGCAGTTTTAGATAATTAAAGTTAAAAACCATATCAGATATATGCACATAGAAATCCTACGTAGAAAATGTGAATATAAGCAACTGCATTCCAGAGTTAATTTCCATTCAAATACTTTGAAATTAGTTTTATTCACAATTATTTATTACGTTACAAGGATGAAAAGCCATATATAGTTCCCCCGCTCCCAAAGAAAGAATGGAGATAGCACTGTGTGTAGTTTAATGTTCTGTAACAAGGATTAAAAGATAGCAAGACAGATTTTAAGGAAAATGTTAATTATCTTAAACCTAATTACAGTAAAGTACATGATAAGAATCTGTAAAAAGCTTGAAATGCAGGCAAAGGAGCTCCCATTCCCAAGTATATTTGAAATTATTTTTGCATTCCAAGAACAAATTGCATGAACAGCATTGGACTAAGACTGTAACCCTACACACCATTGTATTGTTTTGTTTGTTTTACTGGTCTTGTGAATATTTCATTATATGTAGGCTGACCATATGAAAAGGAGGACGGGGCTCATGTAAGTTGCAGCCACTATACTAGAGTGACCATATACAAAAGAAGCCAGGGCCCCTGCAACTTTAACTGTTGTGATGAAGAGGGAATTTCACCAGGAACTACTTGCATACAAATGACACTGGCTGAAATTCTCCTTTCTCTACAACTGTTAAAGTTACATGAGCCCTGTCCCCCTTTTCATATGGTCAGCCTAATTATATGTCCAATGTTCTGGTTCAATCCAATTTTTCAGACCATGGCAACTTGAGATATGCATGTACCAGTGAGAGCCAGAGTTGTTAGAGTGTTGGACTGCGAGTCAGAAGATCTAGGTTCTAGCCCCCACTCTGCCATGAAACTCACTGTAAGTCACTTACAAGAATGGTTCAGTATGCCAAAATTCACTGAAAAATTCAACTTGCTTGAATTCCACATGTAGATTAATCCTAAACTGGTTTAATTTGGTTGCTTATTATATAGCACCTGTTAATGTATATATTAGCCTTCCCCAACCTGGTGTCCTCCAAGTTTGTTGGACTACAACCCTCAGCATCCCCCACTCAGTGTGTGGCTAACTGAAAAATGCTGGGAGATGCAGGCCAGGTTAGGGAAGGGTGGTGTAGTTTGTCTCGGAATCTTTTCACAGGGTTAAGCTCCATGTTTGTGAGGTCAACATTTACAACTAGAATATGAAAGTGTCAGTGACATCTGCATTGCTTTCTGTATAATTATGTAGTGATCAGTTTTATTCAATGCGAACTGAAGCAGAGAAAAGTAATGTGAATATTTGTAATTCTCTACCTTCAGAGAGGAGGATCTGTCAACCAAACATGGGAAATCAAGCAGTTTTCATCCAGAGACATTGCATTAATGAATGCAAAGTTCATTTCATTATTAAATGCCTTTAAAAATATTGTTTGTGACTATTATGCTCTTCTGCATTCTTTAATGGTAAAAGAGAATCACTTTCATAAAGGTCTGCCAATTAGAGTGATCTTCCAGTAATGCAGTGGCAGATTATAAGTAGAAGCCATCAGAAAGGAAACTTCTCCTACATATGCAACAAAATATATCAGAATCCTTCAAGTCCATGGATGCCGATTCTCACGTAGGGCTGTCCACAGAAAGTAATGCTCAGCAGTTAAATAAGAAGCAAAATGTCCATGATTAATATTGTTTGTTCTTCAGTTTCAAAGTTTTGTATTGGCCTAATGTGTGAAGAACAAGGCATTGCTAGTTAGTGGTATAGTGATTCAGTAACATGAATAGCTGGCTAGTTCCTTCTGTATGATTTTTGTTCAGAGAACTATTGATTTCTAACTGGTTGTACAGAGTGAGGTATGCAGAAGTGACTTGGAGGAGTTCTTAACACAGCATGACAAACGTGTGGAATTTGCCGAATAGTGGCATAAATCACAGCATCATAGGCTAACAAGTAACCATGCATCCCACAGTTCAACCCATAGAGAGATAAGCCTCAGTTATACACTATGTGATTAGCATAAAGTGTAGTTGGCTCTATGGGGCATCATTCCAGCAGTCACCAAGGGCAAAGTAAGTGTGGCAAAAATGTGATTATTACCTATTTTAAATCCAAAAAGCAACTTTAGTTCCACAATCCTATACGTGCCTTTTCAGAAGTGAGTCCTATTGAATTCCATGTAGCTTATATCCAGCTAAGTATGCATAGGCTGCACTTTCCGAGACCATCTCCAAAGCCAGCAAAAAATGCAAGACAAACATTCAAAAGTGCACCTGCGTCCTACAAACCAAACCAAAAATCAAAGTCAAACTTTGCGAAAGGGGAATGTTGATTGGTCACATCAGATGCCAAGAGGGAAGAATGGGCCAAAAGGATTTTAGTACATGCAGTACTACGGTGATCATATGAAAAGGAGGACAGGGCTCCTGTATCTTTAACTGTTGCATAGAAAATGGAACTTCAGCAGGTTATACAGTGTTATACATGAAACACCTGGTGAAATTCCCTCTCCATCACAACAGTTAAAGCTGCTGGAGCCATGCTGTATAAGAGTGACCAGATACAAACGAGGGCAAGGATCCTGCAGCTTTAACTCCTGTGATGAAGAAGGAATTTCACCAGGTGCTACATATATACAAATGACACATTGTGGAATTCCCTTTTCTATACAACTGTTAAAAATACAGGAGCCCTGTCCTCCTTTCTATATGGTCACCCTATGCAGTACTCTTCCTGATTGGCTCAATGTGCCTGTATGTGGGGGCCCCTAGAGTGGCCATGTGTCCTCTTTTATAGGGGACTGTCTTCTGTTTGAAGACCTGTTCAGTATACGTCCCATATAAAGATAAAAAAGCCATCAGAGAGAAGAGCGAGGCCTTGAATTTGCCCATGAACAGCACTTGGACCGCCAACTATGCAAAGCACATACGTCATCTGGTCACAGTCTTCCAAACTGTAATTAGATGTGCTGTATTTGTATTAAAATTATAATAAATATTTTAAATTTGCATTTGTACATATAAATTAGCGTGTACAAATGAGCATGTGCAAAATGGTGTCCTCTTTTTGGGATATGCATGTCCACATTTTTGACAGTTCACAACTGGCCACCCCTAATTTTTTTCTAGTGTGGGGTTGAAAGCTGGGAATTCAAACCTGGGAATTCTTGCTGGTAAAACATAAGCTGTTCCACCAGGCCAGGGCTCCTCCTGCAGCCCTTGTACTCCTGGTGCCTATAACTAGGTCTTTGTAGGGGTGGGGAGCAGATAAATGCTACATGATGTGTCTGATTGCTGTTTGCTGCTATGGCTGAGTGAATGGGAACTGCTCTGTGGTGTTTGCTGTGTAGGTCTGAGTCCTGAGAGCAATCTCTGCCCCAATTTCTTTTAACTGTTTTTTTTTTTTTTTTACCAAGCGTGTGTGGGACCATGTTTCCCTCTGTTCCTTTGGTGAGTTTGAACTCCCATATCCTGCTTCCTAAGCTACACAGGCAGCCACTGGAGGCTGCTGCTGTCAATGGGTGTCTGTGGTCCCCCTTGTTGTATGTCTTGGCCCCTCTTTTCTTGGCAGAAGAGCCTTTACTTCCCTTGGTCAGCCTTGTGCCCTCACTGCAGGAGGGCTGCAGTGAGGTGGTTGTATGGGTGCTGTGTTGTACGGACTTCTCTCCCTTCCCTTTGTGTGCTGCACTCCAAAGCAGTGCATCAAACTTTTGAGTAGTAGAAGAGTCTTTGATCCCATGCCTGTAGGGATGTCTGGGAACTGACAGTATTGGAATCATTGCTGGCTGTGCCAGTGTGTGTGTGTGTGTGTGTGTGTGTGTGTGTTTATGATGCAGATGTGTTCTAGAGGTGTGTTCTCATCATGAGTTCATTGGCTCCCTCTGTTCATGGATGTGGGCTGTCCGTGACACTGGACTTTGGCAGTAGTCCTGGAAACGCGGCTGCTGGTTTTCTACCATTTTTGGATTTCTTAAGCTGTTCTTTTCCTCCTCTCCTGGATTGAGCATGCATAGCAAGGGTGTTGGACCTCTTTAAACCCAAAGGCAGAAATCAGTTTCAGACAAGCTCTCTGGGGTTGCATTCCAATGGTGGATGGAGGCCAAAAGCAAAAGGGTGGAGCCAAAATACTAGCATATTTTAGTTTAAGGTTCTTACTGCCACTAACTAAGCCTTAGAAGAGGCATTTCAACCTTTTAAATTAGGAGAAAAGCTGCACAAAAGCCAGGAGGCTACCAAATGATCAGTGACTGGCAAAAGGAGGTGGCACATGGCAAACGTGGCATGGTCCTGGGGAGAACTCCAGAGGGACAGACTATATCCCCAAGTGGGGTGACTTTCGTTCCCTGGCCTGAGGTTCTCCACCCCTGATGTACAGAATGTGGCTGCTGTTCTTCCAGCATAGAGGCTGCATATCTTGCCCCCACACTGGTGTGGCCCACTCATGAATTAGGATATAGGATTGTTCTGTATGCATTGCTTATTGCTGCAAATCATTGGCTGAATTTGGACAACACGATAGTCAATGGTGGGGTAATAAACAACGGTATAGTTGTTCATCTAGCGGGTACTCCCCACACAACATGCTAATAAATAATCAGCACTGAGTTGACTATGGTAGCATTCGGACGACATGATAGTCAGTACAACTGACGATTGTTCCCCCCCCCCCCAGTTGCTTAATGTGTCGTCCGAATTCAGCCATTGTTAGCAGTATTTAGGCACTGATGTTGATCTTGATGGAATTTCAGTATAACGGTGCATTGGATTATAGCTTCTGGTTTAATTATGTATAAGGTCATGTCCAAAAGTTTATCATTGTGTATTAACACCAGCAGGGTAGAATGACATGACGGTCCAAAATGGAGCAATGAAAAAGGAAGGATTTCTGGGGGGATCTTCTTTCATTCTCTTTTTCACAATGGGTATTGTAGTTGAATTTAGCCCAGTACAAAAGTGGGAACAAAGGGAACTAGATTGGCATAACCGGGTTACCAACAGAAGTCCAAATGTTCCACTGTGCAAAGGCTTGGTGTTTTAATGGATTCATTATGTTTTAGCCAACGCAGAAGACATTGCAGCTGTGCAACAGATGGTGCTGCTTTGGCTAGGACATGAGACAATAGAGATAATAGAGCAGCAGCCAAGAGATTCAAATAGATTGAACATAGTGCATGAAAAGAAAAGCAGCGCACATCAAAATGAATGAAAAGGTTAAAGTTGAAAAGGAGAGGTTTAGCACTGCTAGTCCTTGGGTATTAGTTGAACTGCTGTTTATGCTACTTTTGTGCTATTTCAGCATACGTGACAATGACCGCAGCACCACAAGCATATTGAGAAGCAGGCGAGGCACAAAAGGACAGAGGAATTTTAGACTGAGAGCACAAGTCTTGATTCCTCTTTCCTTGCATATAGGGCAGCAGGATTACAAAGGCACTGTGTGTTGATAGACAGTGTACTGTGCACTATATATATATATATATATATATACACTAATTTGGAGATACAGGAATCATAAGTGTATTAATGTTATTAGTGTTCCAAGATAGTCAATTTCAGAAGCAAATGTGAAATCAATATGCATAGTACTGTGGGGCAGTGTGAATTAGTCCATGTGTGTGGACAGAGACATGGGGGATGTACCACAATTGAAGAGAACTGTTTTGTGGGGTGCTCATTTTTCATTACAAAATTGTTCCAAGCTGTGTATAGTATATGAATAATTTTCACAACAGTTTAAATATATGCAAGTAGATCATTCACTCATTCCCATGGAACTGCATGGTCTTGAAGAAATAAACAATTGTATATTCTTGCAAATCATGATGGAATGGTATAGGCTCACAACTTTTTGGCCCCTGGACTATCACAGTATACCAATCATATATTGCAGCCCCTCAGCTGCCCACAACACACAGAGATAAACCACTGGGTGGCTGGTTAGCTACAGTAATTTGCTCCTGTGCCATGTAAGGCCTCTGGTTGGGAGTTTGAGCCCTATACTGTTTCATCAATATTCACAGTTGTATATAAATCTTTCAAGTAATATTTTACACATCTTGGCCTGATGCTCTTGAAACAAACATTTTCAGCTTGTTCAGCCTGAGGAAGTGAATACGACTGTTGAAAGTGTGAGACCATCTACTTGCACTCTCAACCCATGCACACCTTGGACAAGGAGAACTGCCAGAGGGGGAATGACCAAGTGGGTGGAGGAAGTCATAAATATGTCTGTATGAGATGGCAATGCGACAACTATTTTAAAGGAAGCAGTGATGATATCATTGTTGTAATCCCTTCCTTGGACTCCTCCAACCTGGACAAATATTGGCCAATTTCCCTTTTTTTCTACAAGGTTCTTGAATGTACAATAACATCTCAACTCCATGGCTTTCAATGATATGGATTATCTAGACCCATGCCTGTC
Organism: Anniella stebbinsi; assembly: GCA_029215795.1. Lineage (NCBI taxonomy): Eukaryota > Metazoa > Chordata > Lepidosauria > Squamata > Anniellidae > Anniella > Anniella stebbinsi. The sequence continues at coordinate 198,105,677 of JARDYH010000003.1, forward strand.
TTATTTCTGGGCCAGTTTTGGGACTGAGGTCTTTACTACACTGACCTTTTTGTTAGGAATTGTCCTCTGGTCATCCCAGGAGTGGGGGGGGGGGGGGGAGAGACAGGCACAGGTTTTCCCCAGGATAAAGAATCCCGGGGGAAACCTAATTTTTCCCACGGTCCTGGGAATATCCCAAGACTGTGGGAGGTGTGGGCGCCCGTCCACCCCTCCAGTAACTCGCGGCTCCATGCCCATCAGGGGAGGAACTGCCAGCAATTTTGCCACCCCTAGGCTAGCAGGGAGGGGGTTGGGGGGCCAATTTACATATTTTTTTAACAAAAGAAAGAGTCACCTTTTGCGATGGAGCGCAAGTACGCTCTCTCCTCCTAGGAAAAAGAAAGAAATGGCAGAAGCCGCACTTCCTGGTTTGGAAAGAGGAGGAGGATCCCGGAAGCAGGTACTTCCGGGATCATCTCCCCTCCCTCCCTCTACACCTGTAGGTGTAGAAAGGGCCTGAGACTGCTTTGGTCAACTTGGTAGGCAGACTATGCTTGGCGCTGGGTACAAGGGGGTGTTGGTTCTGCTGGACCTCACAGCTTCTTAACTTGAATCACCTGGCTGAGTTGGGGCTTAGTGCATGGTTTTGTACTGATCCTGATTACTCATGGAGGACAGGTTTAAGAAGAAGGTGCTGAGGGACTACTGTTCAGCTCCGAGGCAATTGGCTTATGGAGTCCCCCTCACTTTCAACCGTTAGGTGGACTGTGAAAACACTCCAGGCTCACTTTTAATGTGATCTGAGCCCTGATTTTGCTTCTTGTTTTGATGCTGTACTTTCAAATGAAGATTGTTTTGTTTGGGGTTTTATTTTATCCTGATAATGATATCCTGAAATCCACTTCGGGTGCCACATTTCTGACAGAAAAACTACATATGAATATTGCTGTAAACAAACAAATTCATTTCTCAGTTTGGATCCCTTTTCTTCATGGGATTGATCAAGCCTAACTACCTTTGATGCATCTTGATTTGGATTAGGTCATATGTCCCCCTGTTGAATTCATATCAGTTTGACGTTTCTGTTATGCTTCCTGGCTACATATTCACCAAGTAATCCAGGTAATAGGTGTGTCTAGATGCACCATGAATCATTATGAGAGGTAAATTGTGAGAAGTAAACAGAAGAAAAGGGAGGTGATGTCAATGTTTACTTTTTGCAAAGGAAGATGAGGGATAACAAATACCTAGCTTTTATCTTCTAGAAGAAAACCAAGGTATTATACTTGGAGCATTTTTAAGATGACAACTGTGATTTCTACTTCGTGGTCTCTGTGCATCACACTTATGGGGCTTTGCGCCAGCGCGGAGCCTCACTCGGAAACTTCCAATAGCTAAGGAACATTTTTGGGTGGGAACCCCTCCCCCACCATCGTATCACACATGTCAGTAGTGTTACCGCCCTATCTCTCAGTTCCTTGAGACCGCCGTTGGTTTCACCTCGTCAGGACTTCACTGGTTGTTCCAGAATATTTTAGAGCTGAGGATTTTCCTTTCTTCTTTTCTTTCTTCTCTTAACTTCAGATTCATTTCTTTATATATATAAAAAAATCTTTCTTTTATGTCTTCGTTACTCCTCCCGTGCGCATGGCCCTGAAGGCCCTGTTTACTAGATGCGTCAAGTGTGGCGCTAAATTGCCACCTTCTGATGGTCATTCTCTCCATTTATTGTGTCTTGGAGAATTGCACGTCATCGAGACCTGCAAATACTGCATGTCCTTCTCTAAACAAGCCAGAAAGAATAAGGCTGATAGGCTAAAAATCTATTCTGTGGCAAAGCAGTGGACAACCAGCCATCCGCCATGGAGAGTCCAACTTCTCAAATGTCGGGACATGACCAGTCAAGCACGGCTCAGTCACTCACGCAGACGGTGGCAAAGAAGATAACTAAATGGGCAAGAAATCCTAAATTGTCAGCTGACTCAGCTCGTAAAAAGAAGTCTAAGACTAAACGTCCTACTACAGACGTAGTAATACCACCACCGCCACCATTACTTGATTCACCTATACGGCTCACCACTACCACCACTTGTGATCGAACCGATTTCGACAGCATCGGAGGGAGGAATCAGAGAACTCTCCCCTCCACAACCTCCACGCTGAGCTGTTCCACCCCCAGATAGGATAGATATTACTATACGGACTACAATGATCATTCCAGGTCACCATACCATGATTGGGATCGATATTATGATTGCCCTTCTCCGTCACGATGCCATTATCAAGAATATTGGCCTGTTCGACCTGAGTACCAGTTCCCTCAAGATCGGGATCAGTACCGTGAGAGTGTTTTACCAGCACACCCAGCTCCACCGACACCTGTCTCGAGATCACCTTCATGAGACCCTGCTGCCCAGCCACCGTCTCCGGTGCCAGCACATCGGATTTCATTAGACCGCCCCCAGGGATCCGACGTTCTGGAGACTTTGGGACATCCAGATCGCCCTCTTCTTCATCCTCCAGCAATGGACCGGCCTGCAAGCATGCGGTCTCCAGTTCCTCAACCGCCCCCTAGGGCCACATCTCCGAATTTGGAGGAAGATTACCAGTCCGATTCTTCTTCATGCTCATCACCACCTCCGTCCATCGCTTCACCTGACAAGATCGTGGGAGCCAAGGGCAGAGCATCGCCCTCTGAGGAGCTTGGTGTGTTCTCGGAACAAGTACTCCGTATGGTGCAAAGTCTAGGCATCAAAGCCCAACAGCAGGTAGAACAAATAAAAGACCCTGGTTTTGATGGAGTTTATACCAATTCTTCAGTACTCGTGGCAGTGCCTTTTCTACCAGCCCTGCTGCAAACTGTTCATCAATCATGGACTGCCCCTTCAACAATGGTCCCAACCTCAAGACGTTTGGAGGCCATGTATAGGATTCAAGAGAAAGAGGTGGCTTTCCTTTTCACCCATCCTCGACCGAACTCTATCATTGTCAAGTCAGCACAGGGTCGAGCGCATAAACAGCACTCCTCTCCTGTAGATAAAGAGGAAAGGAGTTTGGATGTTCTGGCCCATAGACTATACTCCACTGCAGCATTAGGCCTTCGAGTGTCAAATTATGAGGCAATGATGGCTCATTACCAACTTTTTCTCTGGGATAAAATAAGTTCTCTCTGCGATCAATTGCCAGAGCAGCAAGGGGAACTCACCAGGGTTTTTCAATCAGAGGTGATCAAATTATCTCGGCATCAGATAAATACAGCTTGCCACCAAACTGACTGTAATACCACGGAGATGGTTTTGCCCGCAGAACCCTTTCTACACTGGGCAGTTTTTGAACCATTTGTCCCGATACCACAGCATCAGCAAAAGCACACCACAACCACCACAGCAAAAGCAATACAAACCCTTCAAGCAACGTCCAAACTGTGGCCGTTCTGACCCACCACCTAAGCATCGTCTTTGACTCCTCTCCCAACACCAATATCTCTCTTCCACCCTCGGAGCCGATGTTTGGGAACAGGCTTTCTCATTTCCTCCAAGCCTGGATCAACATCACGACCAACACATGGGTTCTAGATGTCATAGCACATGGATGCCAGCTGAAATTCCAAGTCCTCCCTCCCTTGTGCACTGTGAGGATCACTCTGCCATCAGTCGCTCTGTCACAAGAGACTGCAACCCTCCTACAAAAGGGAGCAATTCAACGAGTGGGCATGACAACTACCAGAGAATTTTTCTCCCCTTACTTCACGGTGACCAAGCATGACAGAGAGTTAGAGATCTACCCTAATCTGGACAATTGGCTCCTCATGTCTACAGACAAGCAGGCATTGCAGAAAGCCTTATGTCTCATTCTGAACTTCCTAGAGACCCTGGGTCTTTGTATCAACATCGAGCAATCCAACCTAGTGCCATCGCAAAACATCAAGTTCATTGGGGCGATCCTAGACCCACGTTCCAGATGCGCATATCTTCCCCAAGACCAAGCCCTCCACCTCAACCCTTTACAACAGCAGGCATACGACAGCACACACCATCCAGAGTTTGCTCGGTAACATGGCAGCGACAGTCGCAGTTGTCGAATGGGCCAGACTAAGAATGAGACACCTCCTGTTATGGCTGGCACAGGTTTTCGATTTCGAAACCAATGTTCATCAGTGCTGAGTGTCGATGCCGGACAGCATAGCGCAATCCCTGCTCTGGTGGATTGACATCAATAATTTGACACAAGGCATACCTTTTGTCCGGGCCACGCATTTCAGACTGATAGTGAACGATGCCTCCCTTCAAGGCTGGGGGGCTCACTGTGGACTCCTGCATATACGGGGCCACTGGACGTACAAGGAGAGCTTGCTCCACATCAACGTCTTAGAACTTTTAGCTGTCTGGAAGACCATGATTGCATTCAAGGCAAACATATGCGGAAGGCAAATACAAATTATGACGGACAATATAGCGGCACCATGGTACCTCAACAAACAAGAGGGAACCCACTCTCCACCACTGGTGGAACTAACATTGAAGATCTTTACTTGGGCAATCACCAGAGATATCCATTTGTCGGCACTTCACATCGTGGGAACGAGCAATGTTCTGGCAGATGCCCTAAGCCAGTCTGCGAGCGTATCTCACAAGTGGGAACTTTTACCTTGCATCCAAGAGACTTTGTTCCAGAGATGGGGAACACCAATGGTAGATCTTTTCACCACACCACTGAATCGGACGTGTCGAGTTTTTTGTTCCCCAATCTTCACTTGGGGACGCATTCTCCCTCCAGTGGTATGGGACGATGTTCTACCTATTCCCACCCTTCCCACTACTAACAAGAGTAGTGTCAAAGGTCGGTTGGGATCGGACCAATTGCATCATTATCGCCCTGTGGTGGCCGAGGCAGCCATGATTTCATGCTCTCCTCTGCCTCTCTCAGGTTCTTTACTTGAAACTACCTGTATCCCAGAACCTCCTCTCGCACAGCAACGGGAGCATCCAGCACCCAGATATCAGCACTCTGAAATTAACGGCATGGAGAATACAATAGATAATGCTCTACCCTTGATTCCGACTGAGGCGCAAGTAGTATTAAGTGCTTCTAAGCGTCCTTCTACTAGACAATCTTATTCTTCTAAATGGACAACCTTTGTTCAGTTTGCAGCGGAAAATGGGTTTGATCCCTGTTCCAAAACTTCTGTAGTGTTTGACCCATTTGTTCGACAAGGGTCTAAAGTATTCCTCTATTCAAGTTTATTTGGCCACTATTTCCAATGCTCTTCCTCCTATATCGGGCTTCACTTTGTTCTCATACCAACTGGTCTGTATATTTCTAACAGGTGTAAGGAATCTATGACCACCACTGAGACTTCAAGCACCACCGTGGGATTTGCCTCTAGTACTGAGGGCACTAATGTCCAAGCCCTGCGAGCCATTGGATACATGCGGATTACAATTCCTTTCGTGGAAAGTTACATTTCTTGTCGTGATTGCATTGACTAGAAGGATCAGCAAACTTTCAACATTGTGAGTAGACCCACCATACCTTGTATTCCACAAGGAATCGGCATTTTTACGCCCAGATATTGCTTTCTTACCAAAGGTGATTTCTGATTTTCACATGAATGAACCCGTTTCGCTACCAGCATTTTTCCCTAACCCAGAATCCAATCTCAAGAAACGGTTTCACACCCTGGATGTGAGAAGGGCACTCGCTTTTTACAAATCCAGAACTGAATCATTCAGATCCACACAGAAGCTATTTGTGTGCTATGGCAAACCTAGGAAGGGTTCACTAGCATCATCCCAGTGATTGGCCGCATGGATTCGACAGACGATCACATTAGCCTACAAAATATCTAAGCAGGAAGTTCCATCCCGAATTAGAGCTCATTCAACCCATGGGATAGCAACGTCAACAGCATTTTCTAAGGGAGTCTCTCTCTCAGATCTGTGTAAGGCAGTCAGTTTGGCTTCGCATTTGACCTTTATCAGGCACTATAAGCTCGATGTGCAAGCCAGGATGGCTTCTCAGTTTGGAAGAACAGTGCTGTCTTCAATCCTATGATGATACCTTACCCACCTCCAGTAAGTCAGCTTGCTAATCACCCCATAAGTGTGATGCACAGGACCACAAAGAAGAAAGACAGGTTGCTTACCTGTAACTGTAGTTCTTCGAGTGGTCATCTGTGCAGTCACACTACCCTCCCACCATCCCCTCTTTGTGTCAATGTCTATGATGTCGATACCGAGAGTGTTACTATCCTTTAGTTTGAGTTCATACGGCGGTCTCAAGGAACTGAGGGATAGGGAGGGAACGCTACAGACATGTGTGATATGACGATGGGGAAGGGGTTCCCACCCAAAAATGTTCCTTAGCTATTGGAAGTTTCCGAGCGAGGCTCCGCGCCGGCACAGAGCCTCATAAGAGAGACTGCACAGATGACCACTCGAAGAACTACAGTTACAGGTAAGCAACCTGTCTGTCTTTTGAGTCTCAGGACTTCTATGCATGATTGTTTATTTGACATAAGAACACCCCAACAAACTTTAGCTTCTGATTAGTTGACACAATGAAGGGGTTAAGTAGAGGGTAATGTAAATTAAAAGCAAAAGCCTTGGTTGTTTCCCTATTTAAACTTTCTATTGAGATAAGGGATTACAGCACAACCATTATTATACATATACTGATTTGGGTGGATGTATATGTACGAGTTCTTCATCATAGTCCCAGTTTTAGTACTGAAATGCTAAACTAGAAGTATATAAAGCCTACCTGGAAAAAAACAGATACAGTGGGTGTCCCATGTCATTGCTATATGCATATTACGTAGCTTGAGCATCCCTGTCAGCAGGCCAGTAATACTGAAACTCTAGCTTATGTGCTCTGTAAGTACCAGATATACACCAAACCCTCTTTAAATTTCTCCATGGATGTGTGTCCTAATGCAAGTATCCTTTTGTTTCTATGAACCGTAATAAGTATCAGTAAACTTTGAAACAAAGAGGGATTAAATGGAGAAGAAAATCTCTTCCTTCTCTCCATACATCATCATCATTTATTTATTTATTACCCACCTCTCCTTTTGGATCGAGGTGGGGAACAACATTAGCACAATACAAAATCAAATGCATAAAATTAATTAAAAGAGCATATAAAACCAATACAATATTAAAATAACAATCAGGACATCTTAAAATGTTTAGGTTTAAAATTAATCTGGGTAGGCCTGCCTGACAAGACTATCGTTATAGCCGTCTTAAACTCAGAGAGAGTATTCAGTTGACTAATCTCTTCCGGCAAGCCATTCTACAGTCTGGGGGCAGAAGAAGAAAAGGTACTCTGGGTAACAGTTGTCAGCCTAGGTTTGGCTGACTGAAGTAAGTCAGTCAGTCCCCTGGGGAGGACCTGAGTGTGCGGGGCAGATTGTATGGGAGGTGATCCCGCAGGTAACCTGGACCCGAATCATTTAGGTTTAAAGGTAATGGTCAACACTTTGTACTTCTCTCAGAAGCTAATTTGCAGCCAGTGGAGTGATTTTAATGTTGGTGTAATATGGTCACCCCTAGATGTACCAGTGACCAATCTGGCTGCCATCTTTTGAACTAGTTGAAATTTCCGAACTAGGTACAATGGTAGCCCTATGTACAGCACATTACAGAAGTCGAGCCTTGAGGTTACCAGCGCATGCACTACCATCTTTAGGTCTTCCAACTCTAGGAAAGGGTCAGCTGGCATAACAGGCAAAGCTGATAGTAGGCACTCCAGGCTGTCTCATCTATCTAGGCTGTCATTTGGAGTGATGGATCCAGAAGCACCCCCAAGCTGTGAATGCAGTCTTTCAAGGGGAATGTACCTCCATCCAGAACCGGTTGACACACTTCCAAACCCAGTTTAGGGCTCCTGACAGTAAGCACCTCTGTCTTGTCTGGATTCAGTTTCAGATTGTTTTTCCTCATCCAGCCCATTACCACCTCCAGGCATTCATTCAGAGGAGACACACTATTCTTAGCTGACACTATTATTGAATGCATAGAGAAATATATTTGGGTGTCATCAGTGTACTGACAGCACCCTGCCCATGCCTCCGGATGATCTCTCCCAGCGGTTTTATGTAGATGATAAACAGCATTGGGGATAGGATGGCACCTTGTGTATGCTATACAACAGCTCCTTTTTTGAGGAGCAATGATCCCCAAGCATCACCAACTGGAAGCTACCCAAGAGGCAGGACAAGAACCACTGGAGCACAGTGCCCCCAATTCCCAAAACGCTCAGGTGTTCCAGAAGGATACCATAGTTGATCATATCAAAAACCACTGAGAAGTCCAAAAGTACTAGTAGGGACACACTTCTTTTGTCAATACTTATGCAAAGACCATCCACTAAGGCGACCATAGCTGTCTCAACTTCGTATCCCACTCTGAAGCTGGTTTGGAATGTGTCTAGAAAATCTGTATCATCCAAGACTGCCTTCTCGATCACCTTATCCAAAAATGGAAGATTTGATACTGGTCTGTAATTATTAAAGTCCAGGGGTCCAGGGAGGGCTTTTTTAGAAGTGGCCGTACCACCGCTTCTTTTAAACATGGTGAAAAACTCCCCTCCCTGAGAGATGCATTAATAATTTACTTCAGTTGTAGTCTAACTGCATCTCCTCCCTGGGCGACCAGCCAAGAAGGACAGGGATCGAGAGGGAAAGTTGTCTTCCTTACTCGTCCAAGCAACTTGTCCACATCCTCAGTGCTCACCAAATGAAACTGATCCAGTGTAATCCTACTTGCAGAGTTGCTGGACACTCCATTGTCAGCTTTTTTTATAAAGACAACATCTAAATTGGCTCTTATCCGAGATATTTTATCTGTGAAATGATTGTTAAAGGCATTTCAGCAAACTACCGAAGGCTCTAAAATCGGGTTCGGGGTGAAGGTGTCTGAATTAGACCCCTCACCACCCTGAACAGTTCTGCTGTACGCAAATTCGCAGACACAATGCGTGCAGAAAAGAAAGCTTGTCTTCTCAGATATAAGTAGAGTTTTCTGTCATTGGCGCTCCAGTCATTGTCCTTCCTGCTTCAACTCCCTGAGATCTTCTGTATACCAAGATGCCCGATTGGAAGTGGGTCGGAGAAGACGTTTGAGAGCAATCGTGTCGATAGCCCTAGTTAGGTCTGGATTCCATCTATTTACCAGGGCTACAACAGGATCATTGAACAATACCAGCCATAGACCCCTCTAAGGCTATCTGGAGTCCAAGAAGATCCATCAGCCTTCAAGGGCAGACCATCTTAATAGGTCCGCCACCCCTGCAGGGGCGAATGTAGCCATGATACTAACCCTGACCAGAAAATGATCTGTCCATGACAAATGCAGAGGTATTTATCACCTCCACCCACAGATCCATCTGTTCAGAACTGAAAACAGCATAGAGGGTGTGACCTGCTGAATGTGTGGGTTGAGAGACCAGTTGGGATAGGCCCATGTTTGTCATGGATGCCATGAACTCCCGAGCTGCACCTGACAAACTGGTCTCGCATGGGATGTTGAAGTTGCCCAGGACCAAGAGCCTAGGCGACTCCAACACCGACTCCAAGACCAGTTCCATGAGCTCGGTCAGGAACTCTGATAGGTAGCAGGGTGGCCGGTACACTAACAGAATCTACAGTCTATCCCTAGTCTTCAGACTCAAGTACACACACTCAATGTGATTCAATTCCCGGACAGGAAGTCTGGTCAGGTTAAGACCACAGCTACTCCGCACCCCCCCTTTCCCCCTTTCCCTCACCTGCTTGCTAACACAGTACAGACACATACTATGGCAGAAAATTCTAACATCCTAATTCAGAATAGACTATTACAAATTAAATATGATTTCTGATTAACTATTTCAAAAAAGTATAAACATATATAAAGGATAAACGAGGCTCGCCTGGCACCAACATTGTTATCTTTTCGGCGCCAGGTCAAGACTTTCCTCTTCTCCCAGGCATTTAACAGCGTATGTTGAGGGTTTTGTTGTTGTTGTTTGACCCAGAATAGTTGTTTTTAATGGATATTGTATTTATAATCTGGTTTATGCTTTTTATGCTTTTTAAATTTTGTATATCAGTTTTTTAATATTCAATGTTCTTAATTTTTGTAAACCGCCCAGAGAGCTTCAGCTATGGGGCAGTATATAAATGCAATTAATCATTATCATCATCATCTTTACAAAAGTTCTGGGGGTTGAGTTCCAGGCATAAGGGGTAGCAAGTGAGAAATGGTGGGGGGAATTCAAGGGAATATAAGACCTGTGGATAGGTAAAGGTGGTGACGCTGAAGAAGAAAAGAGGTACTCTAGGTAGAGAGATATGAGGTTAGAGAGATACAGGCTGCAAGGCAATGGAGGGCTTTGAAGGTAAGGACAAGGATCTTGTGCTGACAACAAGAGCAGATAGGAAACCAATGTAGGGTGTTGTGATTCAATAACAAACTGTGGGTTCTTTGTCTGGCTTGTTGAGGGAGAGACAAGCCAGAAGTCTGGTTTGCATGGAGGGCTAAACAAACTACATACAGAAAGTCCATGGTTTGATGAACCATATCACTGAGAGTGATTGGGCAGTTTGTACTAGCACAGTGTTTCATTCATAACAATCCACAATTTTTAAAAATTGTGGGTTGTCTTTACATGTGAACTGGCGTGTAATTACGATTTTGAGAGAGCTGTAATACAATTAGCTGCCAACATGACAAGAGTCTTGATAACTTAATAATTATTGGAAAAGCCATTTACATATTCTAAAGGAAAGGTTGAGCAGCTTTTCCTAAGACAGGAGAATGAAAGCACATTTCAAATGTCCTTGGCTTGGAAAAGTCTCTCTGTATTGTAAAGTATTTCTGGCAGCAAGCTGAAAATAAGGTGTGAGATTTTCATTCCATGTGTGACAATTAAAGTAACACTGGGAAGCTGCCCATCTGCTCAGTGAATGATATCAGCTATTGGAAAGGTGTAAATAGAGTTCTGAAACTCAAACCATGCAATAATAGTATTATATTTTAGTTGGAGGAATATATATATATATATATATATATATGGAACCTCAGATTTTTAATACACCCATTTTACTTGCTGATTTCTTATAGATTAATTTTTAAAACCACTTTAGGTGATTTTTTTTTCCTTGAGAATTTTGTCATGGTATTAGCAAACTGATTATCAGCCCAGTCCAAAGCTCTGCAGGACTCTGGTCTGCATGAAGAGAGATTTTTCACATGCAGCAATGTTCCCACTGTACTCACTGCAGCCTCTGGATTGAGCACAATTGTGCAAGTCTAAGTCATTTAAAATGGGTTTTACATGGAAAAGATGAGTCTTAGAACAAGTCTTATATAAGACTATTTAGGGTGCAGTCCTATACACATGTAGCTTGGAATTTGTCTCAATGAATTTAATTACATGCATAGGATTGCGCTGTTAAGAGTTTTAAATCACTGGTTGAGAGTTTATATGAATAGGACTGAGGGTTGGTTCTATTTTACATCAGGTACACATCTGAATCATTGATTTTGTTCCTTAAATCTTTTTTATATATATATTGACAATTTATATTACAGTTTCTATAACATAAATAAACAGACAACATTTATATACACTCAAATTTAAACAGACTAACAACAATAGAGTAAACCAGAAATTGATACAATCGTATCAGTTTGTGCTCTTGGTTCCTGTTATACGTATGCTGTATATATGCTGTCCAGATGTATGTTCATGTGTTAATCTGAGCACAATAGGCAATGGTAACTTATATTTTTCAAAAGTTGGAAGGATTGTAAGACCTTCTGTGGGTTTTTCTTTCCAATTTTGAAATTATTGTTCCCACTACCCATTCCAAGCTCTGCCCCCTCCAGAGTAACAGAAATCTTAAAAGGGTAGATTTCTTGGCAAAACCTTGTACTCTATTACCATTCCATTATTTCTTGCTTGACAAAGCTGGAAGTCATAACACCATTGGTGAAGGGCATGATTATTCTTCATGGAGTCCAAGTTCAGGGAATTTTAGAAGTCTGCATATTTGGATCCTTCAGTAAGGAGGAGGAGGAGGAGGATGACCAGAGGAAAAAATATCTCGTGTGGTGGCTTGCTTCTGAAATGCCCTTCTCAAAGAGACTTGCTTGATACTAAGAGCCTATCTACACACGCAGGATAAAACACTTAGAAAACATTTTCGAAATTGTATATGTAGTGTGTCCTGGGCCCCAACAGTTCTCAGAACTGTTATAAACCGTTTTAAACCATTTTAAACCATTTTAAAGCAGTAGTGTAGATAGGCTGTAAGACTGCTGTTCTTTCAATACTTTTTATTTTTTCAGCCTTTTTAAGACCAGTCTTTTACAAATGGCAGTTGTATCTTTTACACCACAGCAGCTGTGTTTAAAATCTCTAGATTCCTCCCACCCTTCATTTTTTATGTTGATATTAAGACTTTTCCCCCAAAAAAACGTGTATGCTGCTTTCAAAATCTTTTGGTCTAATGAAGTAGTTTATTAAATGCTGAAAAGAAATAAATAATATTGGTGCTTGGATCAGTATCTTTGGGGTTTGTGTCTAGTTGTTCCAGAACCTGAGCTGGAATACCAGAACACACGCATACGCACTACGCTTCTCCTCATGAGTAGCTGTCTCAGTCACTGCTCAAGGCCAGAGCAGCCAATGTCTAGCATGTCATAAAAGAGATTGTTTCTTTTGGGGGGTCTCAGGCATTTTTACCATACACCACTTTACACATTTCTAATGAGAAAACATCTATATGTTTTTTTAAAATAATTTAAAATTAGGATCAGTAATCAAACCAAATTAGTCAAAATTAAATGTTATACCTTATTCACAATTTGATATTCTATCATTTATTTTCCTATTAAAATGGTCCAGCATTATAGCTATAGCTGAAAAGTGCTGGCTTGACAGTGCTATAGATAGAAATAATTATCCACTGTGCCAATGTAGCACATGTACAATAAGTGTCAATTATTATACCATCATTTTCCTACTACTTTGGACTTTCTGTGGAGGAGCATGCACTCATTTTGGACTTAAAGAAGAGGTCACAGCATGGCACATACAAGTCAATTATTCTTAGCTTGAAGACACTTAATCAAAAAGTAAGAATGTCAGCATTAACATTTTAGAGAAAGGGCGTTAGAGCACTCACAATTGCAAAAATACATTGAAGTCATGGCACTTGGATATGGCTTAAAGCCAAGACACCAAAATAAGAATAAACTGATATGCCCTTTCTAGAAGGCAAAGTTATACATACAAACACGATACATGCACACACACACACACACACAGAGAGAGAGAGAGAGAGAGAGCATTGGTAGTAGCCCAAACTGGCTACTTGATGGAAGATACAAGTGCTGCCTTTGAAACAAATGAGTAGCCTCATAAACAATAACAAGCAAATAATCCCTTGAATTATCTTGCCTAGTAATAGTCTGGTGTGAGTACAATTCTCTAGATCTGTCCTCTTCTCAGGATCACATGGAATGATTCCCTAGCAGTGGCTCAATCTTCTCCATTTCCTCCAGCCTCCATGCACATCTGGCTAAACTGGCTAGCTAGGACTGCTCATCTTTATCTACCTAGGACCTGTCGATGCTAAAACAAAATATCCATGTTGCTTCCATCTCTCTGTCACTTCCATCTGTCAGGTTGAAAAACAGCTTGGGAAGGTGACGAAGGAAATGTGCAAGGGTGGGTTGCAGTGCCCTCTCCCAGCCATTATGATTCACTTCCCTGTAAACCCACTCTCTCCAGTCAGTTTTCTCACGGCTGGGGGCTGTTCAGGAGGATCCATTCTTCCGTGATCCATGCCTCGTATGAAAAGCATTCTAGCTTGCATGTATAGCATCTCCTCACCCACAAACACATGCTACTATGAACCTTATCTGGATGGGGGGGGGGGGGGGGGGCTGCAGTTTCTATTGCAAAATGGTGATCCATTTTTTTTATGGATCACTATTTTGCAATAGAAATATGAGGCACGCATGCCCCCAATCTGTATCTAGACCATAGCTGAGGCGAGTGTTAAAGGCCCTACTCTTCATGCTAGGGTCCCAATCCATATCAGGAAACCTGTGCCAACTCCAGCATAAAACTGAAAGTAACATCTAGCAGCAAATATTATGAAAGATATTTTCCTGACCCTGGGGAGACCTGCTGCCAGTAAGTGTAGTCAATATTGGTCCAAAAGAGTGTTCAATGTGCTGACTCACTATAGCACAACTTCATATATTCCTTTTTGTTTTAGATTTTGAATCCATAGTATGAACTAATATTTGTCCCACACTTGGTTAAGTGTAATACAGAGACTGCACTGAGTCTTTTAGCAACATTAGGCTTAGCAATCTGATTTGAATGAATACAAATAATAAAAACTCTGAACTGTGTTTATTCTTTAGCTTGAGCAGAATCAAGAGTTGGGATCTAGGGAGAATCCTGTATCCAAATCCTTTGAATTTACTATATTAGCAGATATGAGCACAGTAAGAGGAAATTAATAGCAGAGCAAGGCAAGGTGTAATGTAATCAAGCTGCCAGCTCCCCAGGCCCTTCTTTCCTCCCATCCTTCTGCATGATGAGCTTTGCAATAAGGAATTGGTCACACACACCATATTATTATATGCCTCCCACCCAGCTAGAAGACAATGCGGTGAAGGCTCTATTCTGATATGATTCCTATTTCCCACTCATCTTCTCCCTGATCATAACAATAGATTTGAACCGATTTTCTATTCTGAAGCAGCCTGTGAGAGAAAAAGCAAAGAACTCTAATAAAATGTCCTATTTGACCTTCAGGATAATTATAGTTTTACTTTCTACACACACACACACACACACACACACACACACACAATATCTCCATCACCCATTCCCCTCACTTCCTTAGACAGGAACGCACAGCAGCATTCAATTGAAAAAACAGGTGCGTAACTGGGAGCTGTCTGCTACAGACATATAATTGATTGAGGACAGCAGTGCCCTTATTCCCAGTGGTGCTTTTGTTGCCGTTTTGTATGAGTAAATAGGAAAATAAGCATTACTACCTATTCACCTATTGTCAAAAAAGAAGAAAGAAAGAAAGAAAAATGGAAATGATGCACATTAGCCAGCAGTGTATGCATGTAGAGATTGGTTGTGGGGAGAGAGGGACAATTTCTGTGCATTTCCACCTTCTTCACACACACACACACCTTTTAAACCTTGCCCAGCAATAAGCACAAATGTCTGGCTTTAAATGCTCGATCTGCATTAGCAATGGTTTTGTTTTGTTTTTATACACATTCTGGCATGGTTTCTGCTTACACACAAAAAAAATCTTCACAAAATATATTTATTAATTTAGATCAAAGTGTCTTCCCAGGAATATTCTGATTCCTAATTTAATCAAGACTTGCTTGTCTAGAGTAAAAGAAAAGATGGCATTCTAGAAACTAAGATGTAAGTCATGGGTATAAGGATTAAACTTACTGTCACCCCTATGCAAATGACTGTCACCCAGCACAAGACTTTCAAATTAGCATTGAAATGCCAGTAGGCTGAGGCAGTAATGCCTTTGGAATAATCAGTGTGAACGCAATTGACATATCACAACTGTTTTCTAAAATGAACACATCATTCTTACAAAACATAGACAGCCCTTTACATATAATTTGAGAGGAAATAGATCAGTTTTTACTGTGGAAGGAAATTTCCAAGGATTTCTAGATATAAACTACCAGTTCCTTGTCCTCTAGACAAGCTGCTCTAATTGTCTGCCATGCTTGTCATTATGGATTAGTTCAGAGTTCAGCAACAAGAATTATGTGTGCATATATTTGCACACAACGAGAGAGAGAGAGAGAGAGAGAGTTCATATATGCATAATCAACACAACTGTCAATGGCATCTAGACCCAAAGGCCTGAAAAGGAATTGTAGCATACCTCCAGTATTTGTGCTGGGTGAGTTATTTAATGAATTATGGTTCTTTATCACTTTACCAAAATGATTGTAGCACAGCTGAGGTTTCTGTAGTTTTGTTCACTGTTTTATAATGAATGCATACTGACATTTCCCCTCTAACATATGGATTGCAAACAGGACTCCCATTCAGTAATCTTGAGGAGAGAATCTTGAATGAGAGCCTCCCCCATCCCCAGAGCTTGAGAACCATTGGGCAAAGATGGAAGAAGGGCTGACAGGAAGGGGAGGAAAGAGGGAAACAGTTTTGTATCTGCATTCTAGGCAGCAGTTTGCAAACCTTTCCATTTTTTTTAAGACCATTTGAAAATTGCTGAGGGTCACTGTGGGCTACTTAATAACCTCTGTTTTTTGTCCTATAAAATAAATCAAAGCACATACATAACTCTTATTTGAATAATATTTTTTTTCTTCAGGACCAACATCATAATCAACACCAGAGCAGTATTATGAAAATGACAGGCCTAGGCTAGAGCACTGAGAAGGGCTCCTTTCCCTGGTACATTTTTTGGGATTAGTAGATTAGTACATCAGTAGACTTCACCAGTGCCATCTGAAAATCACATTCCTTAGATAAGGGCCCGGTTCAATAATCCAGACCTAGTCAAAGCACTGTCAAAAACAGGGGGGGGATAACTCAGAGCCTTGCTGTTCTGCTAACACAACCCACCATCACAAACACCAGTTCCATGGATATAGGGCCAAGTATAGATATAGTCAACTGTTCTGCAACCTTTCTGCTAGCTAAATGGAGTTCATGGACAACCACTGGTTCACCAACTGCAGTTTGAGAACCTCACTCCTAGAGATTGACATCCACAATTATGAAGAATACTGCCTGCTCAGACCATGTTTCATTTGTTTTTTTGAGCTATTGACCAACAGAGCAAATACCCAGGCAGCATACAATTTAAAATGAGAAATGGAATAGTACTCCACATAAACCATTAAAAGCACAGGAGCTGCAGCCAAAAAAATAATTAAAATCTAACAGCCTGAGCCCTATCCCCTTTCCTTTATTTACTGTTCATTAAGGGCACAATCCTATGCATGGGCATGGCTGGCTGGGGCATGCTGGGAGTTGGAAGACTTCTTTCTGCATAGGATTTGTGCCCTAAATTAGTGGAGGGAGTGCTAGGACCATTCCCAAAGAGAATGGTCCAAGGAATCCCATCCCCATCCCACTTCATTTGTTGCCCTTTCACAAGCTCTGCTCCTATGAGTTTCAGTGGGGCTAATTGGTATGAGATATTATTCCTGTGGATTGTGGCCAGTTGCTTTTAAATGCTTGATGCATAACACTCAGCTTGCCATCATTGGTGCTCCTTAACAACTCCCCTTTGCCGCTGCCAGTCCTCTTTGGAAGAGAGATGAGGGAGCTGCCAGCTACAAACCATTTAGCTTGCTGAGAAGACATCTCCCTGCTGTTGTTTAAACTGGGCTGCTGTGACCCATGGAGTGTAAATGTCAGGGAAAATTTCTGTTTAAGTTGAATAAAGAACTGGACAAGTTTTGAGTGTCCAGGGAAGACTGAACAGCCAGCTGCAGTCAATAATCTGATAGTATAGTTTTTTCTCTATGCTGTTAAAAAGGTCAGGAAGATAGGGAGAATCTTTCTGAAAGTTAGGTAATTGACTATGTGCTGAGTCAGGGTTCAGCAAATATGTATATAAGTAAGGATATAGAAATGGTTGTTAGTTAGGCTGAAGAATTTGTGGACGGAGGCTGGTGGAATGAGAGATTGATGGATGGAGAATTATGCTATGTAATAGCTACCTGAAAAACCTGAATTATCTGGAGAAACCAGTTGCCTGTATATATATTATTGGAACACAGTAAAGGACTTGTATTATACACTATACTGCTGGAGTGTGAGTATTTCTTCACTGCTTGGACTTGTGCTGGACAAAACACGCTTACTCTGCTAAAGCGAATGGGGAGCGCTTCTCTCCCTAACAGTAAAGACCCACACTAGCAGTGGGAGCTGGATTAATACTGTGTCTTTTACTGGACAGCAAACTAAGCTGTGCACACAGGCATACAGTCTTCTATACTTTGGTGAGATATGTTGTATTTCTATTTAAATTATAATAATTAGTACAAAATTTGTATCTAGCCACATAAATTGCCATATGCAGATTTTATGCAAATCTTTGTTTTATTTCATTCCCTTTTTTGGTGATTTATTCCCTCTTTATTTGTGATCCAAATTCTTCCCAGGTCCTCTGGGAAGAATTTACTACAGTCAACAAGAACTAGACTGACAACTGTTACCCAGAGGACCTTCTCTTCTGCCGCTCCCAGATTGTGGAATGACCTGCCGGGAGAGATTCGCCAATTTTAAATTCTTCAGGAATTTAAAAGATCTATAAAGACTGATCTCTTCCGGCAGGCCTACCCAGATGAATTTTAAAGTGTTTTATTGGTGTTTTATTGGTATTTTAATGATGTATTGGTTTCATGTGCTTTTAATCAGTTTTGTATTTTGTGTTTAATGCTGTTCCCCGCCTCGATCCGTTGGGCGAGGCGGGTAATAAATAAATAAATATATTATTATTATTATTAGTTGCTATGCTACTGTTGGCACTGCATTTGATTGCTTTAGGGAGCAATCCTATGGCCCCTAGCTAGCGTCCTGGTGGACATTAGATTTTTCGGATCCCTGGATCTGAGGTCAGCGATTGTGCTCTGTACTTGGATCCAGGGGTCCAAGCTCTCCAGCATCTTCCCCTCCCCCTTGCAGCTGGTGCAGAGAGAACCACACCACCTGTCTCTCCGAAGTCCTTTAAGAGGTGGGAAAGGGAAAAGTGCTGTGAGTGGAGAGGGGAGGGCCCAGGGGATGGCTTATGAAAAATTCTCTAGTCTTCCCACCTTCCTTCTCTCCCATTCCGTAAAGCCTCAACTAGACAGGCAAAAATGCCCATCTAGCAAAAATTCAGAGCAGGAGGAGCACAGAGGCGAAAATCGCTTCTGTGCTGCTCTTGCTCTGCATAGGATGCCCATTGTCAGGGATGGTTAACGTATGGCCATGGGGTTTTGTACCTTTTAGTTAAGATTTAATTAGAAGTAGTCTGAAAGGCTTCAGGCCTGTTCAGCCTGTGGAATGTCAGGATCTGTGTGAATTGATCTCTATCAGCGTTCTCAGAGCAGAGTTGGGGGAGTGCCACTACTCCCTGCAAGCCTACCTGCAGAAAGATTGCCCAGATTGAAGCATTATCTTAGTGGACTGAGCAGTGCCGCCCTGTTTGGACAAGAGCATTGCTGAAAGACCAAAGCCCCTATCTGTCAAATGGTCTGGAAGAGGCCTACACCTCCCTTTTTAAGCTGTGCAAAGGTGAGGAGCCTTTGCTAGGAACATCTGGCCATACAAAAGCTGTGGCGCGGAACTCCTTGCGTTTGAGGGTGTACCTTTCCCCATGATCACGTTTAAGCCTTGACCATGTTGCCATTGAGTTACCAAACTATGGTCCAAGTTTGGACTAGCTCTCTTTGAGTGGTTTGATAGGCCTTTCAAGAATTTGCTTGATTACCTGTCAGGAATCATCCCCCTCCTTGTCCAGGTTTGGAACCCATGTATGGAATGACCTTCTCTTGTGTTCAGAACTGTGGAAATGGCAATGGGGTAACCACATTGATGGGGATCTCATCATGATAGTAGTGATTAGCTTTTGACTGTTCTGGAATTTCTTGGGGTCTATAGCTACTGACCATCAGCTATATGATTTCTTAAGTGTGTAAACATTAAGCTTTGCCGTGGGATTTCCTACAATAAAGAAGTCTCACTTATTTGGGTGTCCTTGAATGTGTGCTTGCCTGAAGGACAGGAAACCTGACACCCATCAGCCTCTGAGTTTGGAGGCGGATGGGCATCCCAATAGGATTGCATCCCTAAAAACCCTTAATCAGTCTAATAGAAAACGGTCATTTTTTCCAACAGTAAACACACAATGATGGGCCTGTTCAGAAACACGCTAAACCCTGGTTTGGGCTGCTAACCCTTTTGCAACAAGTGGTTAGTGATCGTGATTAAACCTGGTTATGTAGCCACCATGGTCAGGAAAACTGTTATTCACATGACATGCTAAGTCATCATGGTTTGCTCAAAACCCTTAGCCATCATGGTTTAGTGTGTTGCCTAAACAAGTACAATGAGTAAAGTATTCTGTATATGTAGCAATAATTACACCAATTAATCAAATCATAGTAAATAAAGAATAATGATGTAAGGCATCATTCCAAAAAGCAATAAATTACATCCATCTTTTCCCAGAACTATCTTCATATGTTTGGGGTTTTTTTTTCTAGGACATATATATCATTAGGTCTCTTAACATGAACAGTTTAGTAAATTGTTTAATAATATTGATATTATTGGTACTGGATATTATTAACAGGCCTAATGGTATGTGTTCTGCTTATTTAAATTTTAAGTGAACTGTGATTGAGTCAATATTGTATTGTAATGTATTATAATTAGGCTATTGTATTTGTTTTGTTAACACAATGTGGTATACAGATAAATTAACTGTGTCCTTGGTTTTGTTCAGATGTCACTTTTGTCCATTATAGCTTATTTTTGAAATAGTCCATGATGCCCCACCAAATGCCCAGGCTAATAAGCTAATGTGTGTAATTTATTAAGCTACTGTACCTGATTTTACGCACTTTGGGAACTGGACAATGGGGGCTCCAGGAAGCTTTTTTTTTAAAACCAACAATGCTCATCTCACTTGAGCACATTAGCACTCTATTGGGGTGCCACTCTTTCCATGTTTCCAATACAGAGAGTTGCATAGGAGTGGTATGAAGAGCTCTTGATGTGCACTGTCTTGGTGACCAATTTAATCCATGGTGCCCAACAGATGACAAAATAACCAATGGTGGGTTAAATAACCCACTCTGCAGACTGTGGGTTATCAGAATGGTTTATTTAGGCCAAATAACCCACCATGGGTTAAAAAAAATCCCACCGGACAACACAATAACCCACGATGGGTTGAATAATCCATGATGAGTTATTTAACCTATCATACATTATCATGTCATCTGAACCCAGTCCTTGACAATTGTGAGCAGATTTAGCCACAGTCCAGCATGGAAAAGTTCAATATAAATTAAATTCAACTAAAATTAAATTAAATGTATGAATTATGTAATTATGTAGTTTGTTAAACTGACTGATGCTGTGATTATTTTTTTCTCATACTAATTCCTTCCATGCTTATGTTTTTTAGGCCTAGGTTCTTCAAAGACATCTGTTTACATTTAAGTGCTTAAAATTAAATATATCACTCTATTATAATAAAACTAAGAGCCTATCTACACAGTACCTTGGAACATTTTAAATAGTATTTTAAAACATTCCAAATAGGTGCGTTCCAAAACGTCTCAGGCCACATTAAGGAGTACTCACGTTACAGGAGAAAAATTCTTCAGTCTTCAAAGCGGCGTGTGCGGTCCCACACCCTTCTGTCAGTCTCTTTCTGTTTCATTTTTACAATGAGTTTAGGGCAAGGCATTGTGGGTGCTGTAGTTCACTCACCCACTTCCTCCTTAGTTTCCCTTTCATTCCCTAGCTTTCGATGAGTATAGGGCTAAGCATTGTGGGTGTTGTAGTTCACTCATCCACTTCCTCGTTCTTTCCCACCAATCAACGGCTAAGCATTTGGGCGCCGGTAAATGAAGCACTGCCCCCACAAATCACAAACAGTAAGGAAGGACACATTATTTTACTTAAAATGATTTATTAAAAGTAAAAACCGTTGTATATAGCTGAAGTGAGTTTTAAAAAACCTCAGGTAAACAACGTTCAAGGGAGTGCGTCATGTGACCCAAAGAGTTTTCGTAACCCTTATAAAACGTTACAAAGCTAGTGTGTAGATCGGCTCTAAGTTAAATGGCTTAGAGCATAACATCTATTCAATCATAACTAATAAGCTCAAAACCAATCTATGACCCAAATTATTGAGTTCTTTCTACCAATCATTGTGTAGTTTTAAATAAATAGCCATAGCAAAATTTTAAAGGCAAGGACAGTTTACATTTATATGCCCATAAAGCACCATAACTACTATATGGCACCATTAAAATGTCTTATTTCCACAATATTATTTGATGGCATGGTATAGCTGCAGAAAATGCAGTGCATTGCATGTCCCCCAATGACAGGATGACCGAACCCTGCCAAACGTGCAGCAATATCATTTTTTCTAGCAATGGTTACAATTATTTGAGCTTTCATAAAACGTATATGAAGTCCTTTCCTTTGCCAGAGCTGCAGTTGCCTTAATCTTCATAAGTGGTAAGTTCATTTCTGATTGCCATGGATGGTGGATGCGATGCACAAAATAAGTGAGAAAAACATAATATTTCAATATAGCATAAGTAAAGCATAGCTCAGTCCTACTGAATGAATGGGAGTTCTGTTGCAATCCTATGCTCTCTTGCCCGAGTGTAAGCCCTGTTGAACTCATTGGGTCCTATTTCTGAGTAGTCATGTAATAGGATTGTACAGTCAAGTACCCACTTAAGCACTAAGGATCAATTGATTTAAATGGAACTGACCTAGATCACAAGATTTTTCTTTCAATATTAGTTCGGGGGGCGGGATACTAATTCGAAACTACATCTGCAATTTGCATGAGTGGGGGGGGCAAGAGAATCCTCCTACCCACTTCAGTGGGAGCTTTTTTCTGTTTTTGCTAATCCTCTAACCTCAGACGGTGGTCACACACAAAGCACAGTGTCTGATGAAGGTCTTAACTATCAGGTACTTAGTATGAATGTGTAATCTTTTAATGTGAGTCTAATTATCCCATTAATATATTTTTGAATAAGAATACCAATCTCACAGTGCCTACACTTACTGTATTGAAATCAGTAAGTGTTGCTTGCAGCTGCCCCATATACTACATTCAGCATCTAGGGCCCTCCAACAGGTGCCATCTACAAGGGAGGCTCGGAGGGTGGCAGCAAGGAATAGGGTTTTCTCAATGATGGCCCCATCCAGTGGAATTCCCTGCTTTTGAAGGTCAGGCAGATGCCAACATTGTGTTTCTTCCAGCGCCTCCTGAAAGTGTCGTTGTTTCAGGAAGTTTTGCCTGAATGACCAGCTGCGATTTACCAGAACTTGGATTTTATCAGAACTCTGTTCTTTTAAAAGTAGTATTTTTTAATGTGGTGGTTTTATTCTTTCACTTTATTTGCTGTTCACCACTCCAAAATCTTTTGGATGTGGAGCAGTATATAAATATTGTAAATAACATAAACAAATAAAATAAAATAAAATATGGAATGATCTCCCTGATGAGGCCTGCCTATCTTTTCTGCACCAGATTAAAACTGGCCTCTTCTCTCAGGCATAATGAGTTTTTAATCAGGTCCTGGATTGCCTTTGGCTGATTGTTTAAAATTGTTTTTAGATATATGTTGTCTGGGTCTGCATTCTGTCTTTTATATGTTTTATGTAAATGTTTTTTGTACTTTGAACAATGCATTTTAATGGTTTTTAAATTTTGTGAACAACCCAGAGACTTTCAGATACAGAAATATAATAAATGAAATTAATATCTTATTTTCCAGTATACAGATGCCATGATAAAGCTGGAACTCACAGATTTGCTGAAAAGTTAAAGCAGGACCAAAACTGTCACCCATGTTAAATGTATAGTGCCCACCCTCTCCCTTCCAGCTTATTGAGTTCTCACAGAAGCTGGAATCCCTAATCGTAAGAAGAAATGGCAGGAAGTGTGTGTAATTGGTTACACTTGATTGGCACAAATATATGCAAAGTAGTGTGGAAGCACACAGTGCTGTACTTGGATATGTATTGCACTGTGCATCTAACTTTTGTCCTTATTTCCAGTGCAGGAAGTCAGAGATCAACTCATTTTCATACCTTGTGGTAGAAGCATACGGATTCAAATACCTGTCATTACTCTAGTTCTGTTTATTTCATTTACACCTGACAGAGGCTCCTATTCTGTCATGTAGCAATTTCTGTAGTGGCGATTTCTGTTTAACAGTAGAATTGAGGTTAAAGAAGGTCTAATTTGAAACTGCCACCTAAAAGCATGATGTCTGTTATATAAATGGATGGCTGACATCTCTGCATTTGGATACATACGAAGAATCAAGGCATTGTCAGATTGGGTCATGGAGATACAAAACACATCATAATATAAATGTATTTATTTTAGGTGTTCCATGTGAGAAACTTAACATTTTTAATTCAGTTGATATCTCTAAGTCACAGATGCCAAAATAATGGCAGCATCGTGAGGAAATAACAGTTCAGAAACATTTTCAAAGTAGCAACACATCAGGAAAAGCAATTCAGTCTGTGCACATTGTTTCCCATGTGGATAGACAGACCGATGTTAGCTATCCAGATGGCTAGTAAACAACATCATTCTAACTGTAGTCTTCAGATAACTATAAGAATGGGAATCTTCAAAGCTTTAGTACTGGAAACGTGCCTAAGCATTATTTATTTATTTTATTTTATTTCTAACCCGCCTCTCCATCCAGATCGAGGTGGGAAACAACAACAAATATAAATATAAAAATCATAAAATAGATAAACCGTTAAAACAGATAAAAACAAATACATTATTAAAAGCATCTTAAAATTCAACTGGGTAGGCCTGCTGGAAAAGAGCAGTCTTCACGGCTCTCTTAAATTCCAGAAGACTGCTAATTGGTCGAATCTCCTCCGGCAAGCCATTCCACAGTCTGGGAGCAGCAGAAGAAAAGGTCTGCACATATTATACATGTGCATCCCAACTGAACCAAGGGCATATTTGCACAGATGCAATTTTCCACACTTGTATTCCTATCTGGATGTGAAGGCATATGTGCACAAACAGGCACTGTGTGTAGGATTTATAGCTCATGTACTCAGATGATTGGTTGGAGTGGGGAGGACTAAATCATCCCACTCTTCTTGCAGTTATTCATAAATGATCTGGAATTGGGAGTGAGCAAAGAAGTAGCCAAGTTAAGGTTAGGGAAATAATGACTGAGAAAGCATATGACAGGAGTTGATGAAATAATGAGTGGCATAAAATTGGCTGAAGAATGATTCATTCTCAAAACATATAAATTTGCATTCATTCAGTGATATATAGGAGATTTAATAGGATACAAAGGGCATGCTTTTTCACACAATATATAAACTGTGAAGTTCATTGTCCTATGGTGATGTGATAGTGTCAAGTTTGTTTACTTTTTAATTTCTAGATAAATTAATAAAAGAAAAGATTAATAGCCTGAAATGCAACTTCTATGTAAGACTGACCACCAGAAGCTTCCTTTCAGTTAACAAGGGAGTCAGGGTTAGCATTATCGCTCCTTGCCAATGATCAGTTGAGCATGACAGGGGAAAGGGTTGTAAACTTGACTGGAGAAAAGAACAAGAACAGCAGTAATGGGGGTGCAGAGAGTACAGGGCCTCTGAATACTATACATCCCAACCTATCCTATATTTTTTATTAATGGATTCTGTCAGGATCAGGCCTATTCTCCTAATGTGAGGGAAAGGGTTTAGGGGGGGGGTCAAACGGACCCAAAATCTGAAGAAAGAGGAGGAGGAGCAGAAATTTACTAGCCAACACAGGAAGCAGGGGAGGAGATACTCCAAGACTCTTCAGGAGTCAAGGATGAATCTTCAAAGGAGCTTATCAGCAGAATGGAGACAGCTCAGAGACCATTCTCTCTGCCCCTGGAAACTCACCTCTGTTGCAGGGGGAGGGGACATCAGAGTTGACAGATCCCAGAGTCTGCTGCAGAGTCAAGCGGGTGAAGTTGAGAGAGGCGGTCCCTTAAGGTAGCCACCTGCCAGAGGCGTCTCCAAAAATTCCTCCCTGAGGTAAAGTGGCTGTTGGACTGTGGGAAAACTGTTCATTTTAGTTGAACAGCAACTGCCTAGCTTTGTTAGTCTAATTAAGCTTAGAAGATAGCTTCTGGCATTCACACTCCCTTCAGGTGAGAAGAGATGTTTATTTGTTGAATAAAGCTTTTCTCTTGCTTTTAAGATTTTAACTGTTGTGATTTTTGTGTTTTATATTGTTGCTGTTCCCCGCCTCGATCCGAAGGGAGAGGCGGGCTATAAATAATAATAATAATAATAATAATTATTATTATTATTATTATTATTATTATTATTGTGGATTACACAGCAGATGTCTTTATTGTCTTGCATCAGCAGAAGGGCTTGGAATCACGACAGATTCTTTGCAGACCATGCTTAAGGTTTCTTTTTTATTTTTATGCATATATATTTTATTTAATAAAAATTAAGGTGCTTGTTTTTTAAGATGAGGCCATCTGTTCAAATACTATCCAAAACATTTCTGGATATTTTGCAGTCCTTGATGTGATGGGCAATGTAATAATTTAGCATTTCCCACACAAGAGGTAAGCATGACTTCTCATGACAACCTGTGAAATAAAAGGGGTTTCTGCAAGTTCTCTCTTCTTCTTTGTAAGGTACATCTTCAATGTTTAGTGGTGGTTGGGATGGCAGCAATTTTATTCCACTGCTCAGCAGCTCAAAAATTATTTATGAATCCTTTAAATGGAGATTTGACTAAAATAGACACATAATTCTGATAAATTTACATGGTAATTAGAGAAGTTACACAAATGGAACTAAAGACAGAGAAGTTTAATGTAAATGCATACAGTGATGATTTTCTACATTTTGGGAATATAAATTATTACTGGGGAGCAAAGGTTTCTTTTTGGCACATGCCTGCCTTTGAGATTGTTCAACGTAGTAGAAGTGTAAAATTAAAATATTAAGGGCAGTCTCCTATTTGGCATTTGCACTAATGTGAATAACGTTGTGCTAGAGTAAGGTATTTCTAGTACAACAACAGTAGTATTGGCTTTACAGGGAAACTCATCATGCCAGCAAACACTATTAGTGTTGTGCTAGAGATAGCTTACGCTAGCACAACACAGTTTACATTAGCGCTGGTGCCAAATAGGATACTGCCCTAGACCTTTAGTTACCTTTTTGCCCGAAAATCAGGATGAAAGCTGCAAAAGGGAGCTAGGAATACCCATGCCAGTGAAAGAAAATAACTTTGCAGTCATGGAGTATCTGCCAGCATCACAGAGCATTGCACAATGATATGCTTCTCAAGTGTCATGCATTATTCATAAGCTTTTAATATACATCTAAACTTGAAATATTTGCGAGCCTCTTTGTAGGCATCTTTGTGCAAGGTTTTCGTCTTAGGAGAATAGAGTTTTGTACACAATACAACCTGGTGACTTCAGAGAAAATGATAAAGTCAAGGCATTCAGAAGTGATGGGATTATTTGCATACGACTCTGCTGAGGGTATGAACTCTTCTTCTTCTTCTTCTTCTTCTTCTTCTTCTTCTTCTTCAATCAAGCCATGATGGGGATAAGGAGTAGTCTAAATTGCATGCTGCTAACATAGCAAGATTTCCAAATACAGTTTGAGTTGAGGTGAGGGAGGTGGCATCAGATATTGGCACCATTGGGCAACTGCTGAGGCTCTCAGCAATGCAAGTTCCTGACCAGCTGTCCCTGATAAGTAGCAGCACCAGTACCAGCGTCCACCACTCCTGCTGGTGAAGATTAGACCTGCCTAGAAGTTTCAGGCCACCTCAGATCTGCACTGCTGTCATCTGAAGCCCCCTTCTCCCACTCAGTCATAGGAGCAAGCAGCACTATCTACTCCTTTCAGTGCTGTCTCTACTGTTCACTCCTCACTATCACACTACTGCAAGGAGCAGGGACCACAGCCTGCCCTCTCCCTTTGGGTGGTGGTGATGCCCAGAAGGAGAGGGCAGGGAAGCAAGCGGAAGCGGCTGTGTCTTGATGCCGTCCCTGCTTGCCCTCCTCAGTCAGGTGAGTCAGGGTTAACATAGGGTTGCTCGGTTTGCATTTGAATACAGATGTACCCAATGTGCCTTTCCCAAACCAAATGTGAAACAAAACACAGTCATACTGTAATATTCACAGTTGTCTGAATGTTATGATGTGATTCTCTAGTCAAAATAATGCATATATGATGGGAAAGTATACACAAAAAATATGTATATTACTGAGTGCACAAGAATGAGCTTTATTAGGGGCGATCGCTTGCAAAAATGCATTTATTAAGATAAGGTGCAGACCACATATATTATGTGCATATAAGGTGCATATATTATTATAAATGCACATGAAAATGCATACAAATGTCTGTGCAAACTTTTCTTTTAAAGCAAACTGAAGGAGAACTGGGATGAAATAGAATGAAGGTTGGAAAAAATGAGAAAATAATTCAAACTAAAATTTGTTTATTAGAAACAGCTGTAAAGAGCAGCCACCATCTCTACTTATCTGCTCCCCTGCTCTCTCCCTCAGGGCAGTGGCAATTATTCAACATACAGGGAACAATCCTAACTGCTGCCCAGAGGAATAGCTTGGTAGACAACTACCTGGAGGTGACAGTGGCTGCAAGGAGTAGCCCCCACTGTCTTCCCTCTTTCCAGGGGGCTGTGAGGGTGGGGACTGGACCCTTTAGTGCCAATAATCACCACAGCCTGAGAATGAATTTGTGTGAACGAATGATCATAGCCACTGCTCCTTGCTGCTCTCACTTGCTATGTCTGGGTGAGATTGTGGGGTCAGAAGGTAGAGGAAGAGCAGAAGGATAGACCCTGAGGAGTAGCGTGTGCTATTCATTCTCTAAAACAGAAGCGGGTAGCTTTCCGAGACACTTTCTGGTCTACATCAGTCTGACTGTGGGCTCAGACTATAAAGCATCTCCCAAGCCGGTCTTACTGTTATCCTCTATACAGCTACAGCACGACTCCATTGTTTCCAGGTCAACCAGAAGGCAAAGCCTTAATTTAATAAGAAGTTTCTACAAGCTCCACTTCGATGCATGAGGGCTTTCTGAGTTTGCTTTGAAGTAAACTTAACTATAACCATCAATGTTTGTTAGCCACAAAGTTTAGAGAAACAGAAGACAACCAGATGACTAATGTTAGTTTCACATCAACACAAGATCTCCCCTAAAGCTGATTTACTCACACATACCTCAATCATTTTAGCAAAGTCATACATTAAAGACTTCTGGTTTATGTATATTAATGGAGGCACAGTCGTGCCTCCATTGTTAAGGGCCGTCAGTAAAAAACACATTCCGCCATGTTAAAGTGATAATTGGGGGGGGGGTCATTCTAACAGCCATAAAATTGAAAATGTTTCATCAACCTTTCTGAAATTTACAGGTGCCAGAAAGAAATGTTTGTTTTATATTACCTGAAAATTTCAAGAAGATTGGTGAAAGATTGAGGGAAGGAGAGCAGTTTAAGGTAGAAAAGGAATACAAACCTGTCTCCCTGCTTTTGTAAAATTTACTTCCGGGTTGAGACTTTTTGTGCTCTCAATTTGCATAATTTCTAGAGCCTTATTAACTAATCCAGTGGTGGGGTCTTCTTCCTCCTTGACTGTAGTTGATGGAAAGTTTTTCGTTTTTTTAAAAATTCCCTTTGGTTGACTTTTCAAGACTATTTTAACCTCTCATTCAAGTCAATGAGGCGGCCATCTTCCCTCATAATGCGACACTGACACACGCTCAGTAGCGTCGCTCTCCCCCCTCCCTCCTGCCTTAGAATGTGGGGTGGGTGAGTGAAATGGCCGCTATCTCTATAGCACAGACCTTTTGAGTGAAGAAGAAGAGTTTCTCTTTTCTCTTCTGGAACATGCATTCCTTTGGCTCTGAGAGTATTTTGGGCTATCTTCATAAGGCCAGTTTGCTCTTTTGCTCCCTGGTGAAGCAGGGTGTGGTTCCTCTGGATCCATGACAACCTGATCTTCAGATCTCTCCTGGGAATAGGTGGCTATACCTTTCTTTCTATCCCCCCAACCCCATACACACACAGTACTCCTTCCCTCTTTTCTAAGAGTTTGGTCCATACTGCTATAAGTTGAAAGCTTCAAACACTTCATTTAATTAGTTTGGGCTGGTGTTAAGTTTTAAGTACAACGTTGAAACCTTTCAAAGTGCTTCTGGGCCTACAACATTGGTTTCGGCCTAGTCACCCTGTTTTTCTAATAAGGTTTAGAAACAGTTGAGCTGTCGTTTATTTTGCATAGCGTACACACATGGATTTTCTTTCTAATCCTTGCAGTCTACACTGGCTCCCTCGATGTGTTTTTGGATGCAGACAAACCCTTTTTTGTTCCAGCAGGCCTTTGGCAAATAATCTGGACCTCTGTCTATTCCTTTGACTTTTAAATTGTTATGTATTTAAAAATTTTTAAATGCTTTAATATTGAAAAGTATTTAATTATATTTTTCACTTTTGTATATTTAGGCTGACTATATGAAAAGGAGGACAGGGCACATGTAACTTTAACAGTTGTAGAGAAAAGGGAATTTCAGCCAGTGTCATTTGTATGCAATTAGTCCCTGGTGAAATTCCCTCTTTATCTCAACAGTTAAAGTTGCAGGCACTATAGTAGAGTGACCATATACAAAAGAAGGCAGGGCCCTTGCAACTTTAACTGTTGTGATGAAGAGGGAATTTCACCAGGAACTAATTGCAAACAAATAACACTGGCTGAAATCCCCTTTTCTCTACAACTGTTAAAGTAGTCCTCCTTTTCATATGTTATATAGTATATTCCTATTTATAGGTTTTAGCTGTATATGTTTTAGTTTTGTAAGGCTGCCCTGAGGCCCAGCATTGAGCAAAAGGCAGGATACTACTACTACTGCTACTAGTAGTAATGTTTCAGATTTCATTTCTGCATCTGATGTTCTTTTGCATTTACTTTTCTTTATAAACCATTCATATCTTAAGACTTCTTGTGTGGCATGTTTTCATTGGTTTAACAAGTTAAAAGGGGTATTCACTGTTTTCATGCTTATGTTATAAAATCTATTTTCAACAGGCCTAGTAACTTCAAGAGTAACAGAGTTGGGGAAAATCCTCAATCTCTTTGCTATCAGAGGCACTGAGTAAGGTACCCCTAGAGATAATTTAGACTGACCTCAACCACAAAACACTATTCCCCCTTCTGAAGAGATCTGGACCACAGACTACTAAAGACAAAGTAGCAGGCCATAATAACAGTTCTCATGGGGCCATTTGCCTTATGAGGCAGGTACTCTGCGGGCTACCAAATGGAGGGACTAACAAGCCATAAAGTTGCCTGGCTGGGTCTGCCAGAAAATCACCCTCAACACTCCTGGAAGGTCCATGTTCTATAGCACCTGCTGTCAGATGAACTTGAGGGAATCCCTCCCTCCACCCCTGGGTTTAATTTACTGGCTTCCCCTGGCTGGACCTTGCAGGAAACTATAGGGACAGACAGAGCAAGCATTCATAGCACACATAGAATTCTAAGACTGGCAAATCTAAAAGCAAGTGTGTTGCTTTTCAAGAACCAAGGAAATTCAATGAGTCTTACTTTTGAATAAATATCTAGGGATGGAAATGCAGCCTGTGCAAGAACTGAGTGTGGGTGACCATATTTGGGAAACCAAAAAAGAGGACACCTAGTGGGTGGCAGGAAAATGGCTTTCTGGGGCCACCTTGAAGTCCCCAATTGGAGCGGAGGAGGGGAAAGCATGTCATTCTCACCCCCCACCGCACTGCTCCAATCAGGCCTTTTTCTATAATGTCTGAGAATTACACATTTTTCCCTTTTAAGACCTTGGTTGGAGCAGTAGGAGAGAATGACACACCTCCAGAAAGCATGTCATTCCCCCCTGCCATGCTAGTGGTGGCCTTAAAAGGGAAAGTGTGCAATTCCAGGTCATTATAGACTATTGCATAAAATCCCCCCTGACACCGAGCATAGAACCAAAACCAGGAGAAATCTGGGGAAATCATGACAGTTTTTTAAAAAAATTATTATTGCATTTATATCACACCTTTTTTTCTGCCAAGAAACCCAAGGTGGCATACATAATCCTCCTCCTCTCCATTTTATCCTCACAACAGCAACCCTGTGAGATGGGTTGGGCTGAGAGTCTGCAACTGGCCCAAAGTCACCCAATGGGTTTCCATGGCTAAGTGGGGAGTAGAACCCAGATCTCCCAGCTCCCAGTCCAACACTTTAGCCACTAGGCCACACCCTAGTGGTCACCCTAGAATTGAGCCATGCCAAGTTGGAAGCAGATCGGTTTGTGCCTTAATTTTTAGGATAGTTTTTTTAAAAGTTTGACTTCAATTTTTTTTCTAAAATTCAAGGCATGAACCAATCTGCTTTCAACTTGGCATGGCTAAAGCCTTACTTAAGAGGTACCATGGTGCCAAGTTTCATCTCTTCATCTTTACTTTCTTTTTCTTTTTTTAATGTACTGCTCAAGGCCCTAGACCCCAAAGAGGAGTATTGGGTTTGAAGTTTAAAAAAATCCTAAAACTCAAGGCATAAACAGATCTGCTTCCAACTTGGCATGGCTCAATCCCTACTTAAGAGCTACCATGCTGTCAAGTTTCATCCCTTTATCTTTAAAAATGATGGAATTGTAAGCATTTTAGTTAATTTAAAAAATTAAATTGAAGTTTTAAACATTTCTAAAAATCAAGGGATGAACGGATCTGCTTCCAACTTGGCATGGCTAAATCCCTACTTCAGAGCTACCATGGTGCCAAGTTTCATCTCTTTATCTTTAATTTCATTTTTTAAACTTGTACTGCTCAAGGTCCTGGACCCCAAAGAGATTTCTGTTTGAACTTTAAAACATTCCTAAAAATCAAGGCATGAACGGATCTGCTTCATACTTGGCATAGCTATATCCCTACTTAAGAACTACCACGATGCCAGGTTTCATCTCTTTATCTTTAAAAATGAGGGAGATGCAAGCATTTTAGTTGATTTATTAATGTTAAAAGTGAGTTCAACACATAACACTAGCTTTGATTTTATATTGGATGTCAAGATGGTATAACATCCTGGCTGACGCTGGCTTGGTTGTCAACCATTACACAAAGCCATGAAATTCATTAAACAAAAGATCTACGGTTTACAAAAACAATGTTAAAGCTCTACAGTTTCCAACCAAGCACCAAAAAGCAGGGAAATTGGGAGTTAAGGCTCACAAGCCTTAATGCCACATCCTCCCTAAGGAGGCAGAAAGTGCAAGTGAAATTCTCATTCTCCCAAAGCAGATAAACCATGAGGACAGGGTGGAGAATATGATATGCATAGGTGACTGTGGGGTTGTGGAAAACTGATCACGAACAACTTAGGGCCACCTACTTCTCTTTTTTCGTTTAGAGCAGCCCTTCCCCAACCTGGTCCCCTCCAAAGGTGTTGGACTACAACTCCCATCATTGCAAGTCAGTATGTCCCATGGTCAGGAACAAGCACCTTGAATAGGGCTTGGAAACATACAGGCAGCCAGTGCAAGCACACTAGAATTGGTTTCATATATTCAGACCTTCTGGTCCCTGCTATTAATCTCGCTGCTGCATTTTGCACAAGCTGCAGCTATAGATGTTGGGAGATTCCAATTGGTGGGTGAAGGTTGATGGATTTTTACTGGCTCAGCCCTGCGGATTTTGTTCCATTTTCCCCTGCTGACACCGACACATTCAGTAGCAAATTATGTGAATTCTGTTGGTGTGTGTGTGTGTGTGTGTGTGTGTGTGTTTTAATGGTAGCAATTTTTGTGTTTTTTCCTCTGGTTTCTGTCTTTTGTGCAAAGGGTGATTTGCGCAAAGGGTGATTTATGCAATTTTGAGGGGAGTGACAGGACAGGAAAAGGGGACCAGATTGTTCACTTACATGGTTTGAGGTACTGAACAGACATCTGTGGGTTCCCTACTTCCACTCCACACATTCCAAGTCTCAAGCAAGTACTTTTAAGACAGAACTAGCCTCCCCCCTCTTTCACAGCTCTCAAACGTGGTGTGTGTTATCAGCATTCTGATGGCAAAGCATTCCAAACCCACTCATCAGGTTGATATAGATGTTAAATAGCATGGGACAAAACTGAAACCATACTGGAGAATCCACAGGGCTGAGCAATATTCTCCAAGCACCACCTTCTGGAGCCAACCATCCAAGTAGGAGCAAAACCACTGCAATGCATTGCCTCCTACTCCTAACTCAGACAGTTGTCCTATAAGGATACCATGGTCGATGGTATCAAAAGAGATCAATTAGAATCAACAGGGTCACACTCCCAAACTTTCTCACAATATAGGTTGTGACACAGGGTGACCAATGCTTTTTCTGTGCAAAAACCTGGCCTGAACCCTGATTGAAATGGATCCAGATAATTGGTATCATCAAAGAGTATCTGAAGTTGGTAGGCAGTCATTTATTCATGGACCTTGCCCAGGAAAGAAACATTTACCACAAGGAGGCATTCTCCCTCCCTGATAAACTAAGAGGGGCAATGGTCCAATAGGGAAGGGGTTGCTCAAACCTGTCCAAGCACCTTGTCAGTGTCCTCGAGCTGTACAAACTGAAACTCATCCAACAAAACTGGATGAGGCTATGCATATCGGAATTCCTATCAGAATTTGCAAAGACTGACTTCTTTAACCATTCTTATCCAGAGCCCACTTTGTCAGATGGCTGTACTCACCCTCGGGAGCCATATGTAGCTTGCAAGCAATTCAAGCATGGATACATGAGATTTTTAAGAAAGAGACACATTGAGAGGCTCCTGCCCAGCTTCCCTATCTTGATCCAGTATGGCTAGTCTACAATGGCTGATATGTCTACTCTGCCAGAAAAAAAGAGATAATGCTTGGCTGGGTGAATCAATAGTCTCACTCAATATAAGGCAGCTTCATATGTTTATATATGGCATGGAACTGAGGACTCTGGGAGGGAAATGGTCTGTTTGGCTGTAGAATCCAAGTTAAGGTGATATGAGCATAGCTTAGGGAAAGGGGAATTGAGACAGAGAGAGAGAGGGAGAGAGAGAAGGGCACTTTGAAGAAAGTAGTGTGTTTGTAGTGAATGATTCAATTTTGGAACATAATGTATTTTAATTTTGTATACTATTCTTGGGCTTTGGAGCTAAACCCCTCTGCTTCACCAAACAATATTCGTTCACGTGCATGAATGCAACTAGAAATCATCTTGCAGATAGAAAGTGCAATATTTACAGCTTTATAGTAACATACAATGTAAACATAATTTAATAATCCATTAACCTTTAAAGATTGTGAAGAACAAATTCTGTTTTGTACACTTTTGTTTATGATTGTTATTTTATTGGTGGAACTTAACAAACATTTACTGCCATCTAGTGGAGAGCGATGAGTTCTAATATCTCTGTTAAGTCAGTTGTTGTTCACCTGTTTGCCTTTAGTGGCCTTTTGAGCATGATGGTTATATTCTCTATAATCAGCTAAATGAAATTTTCATTACTGAGGCTATGTACTAGTGAAACTAGCCAACCTACATCCCTAGAGTTGCTTTAATTTTGCTTTAATCTTTGCAAAATGTGAAAGGGCTTATAAAGATTTGCATATAAATTGTTATTATTTTTCCCTTATAGCTTGGATATGGTAGGTAAGGTTGCAGCTACCGCAGCTTAATTACTAATGAGCCCAAAATGCTAAATGCATATTAAATTGCTTTCTCAGAGCCAGCCCTGATTCCCAGGAGGGAGCAACTCAGCTAGGCTTCTTCAAGAACCCTACTCAGTTCCCTTGAGTCCATCTTTTGCCCTATCTTCCAAAGTAATCTCTGGGTTGAATTAACTCCTGTTGAATCTAGTTGTGTCAAGGTCAGCCAGGACTTGCACCAAAAACCTTGTAATTGGTGCACTCCTTTCCCCTGTAGTAACCACTAAAGGAAAAAAGAATGGGAGCTTAACCTCCTAAGACTCTGCATGGATCTTGGCCAAAAATGCTTCTAAGTTAGGTATAGATCAGGGCAACAGCCAGTCTCTGGGCATGTCTGTGTGGTTCTCTAGGTTTTGTCTAGATATCTCTGTCTCCTTTTATCTCTCTCCCTGCTGCCTTGTCTGCCTCCTGCTGCATCTTTGCATTTTCAGTCAGATTCCTCCATTTCCTTCTCCTGAGATGCTCAGCAACAGTGTCAGATCCAGGTTTTCAGGGGCTCTTGGGCACAGTGGCTTCAGTGGGTGGGTCCCCCTTTTCTGAGTGCCCTTCTTGCCACAGCCCATTCTCTTGCATTCTCCCTCTGGCCCCAATCCACACAACTGCCGAGAGAGAGAGAGAGAGAGAGAGAGAGAGAGAGAGCGCACACAACACAAATGGAGGATGCTACTCCATCTCTGCAGGGGAGGTCAGGAGAACCAGCATTGATAGCAAGGAGGCTACAGTGTTGGCAGTGGGTCCCCTAAAGCTGTGTGAGCATCAGTAGGTGCCCAGCTATGCCATCCCCTCTAAGCATCTTCTGGAAGCCCTGTAAAGATTGCTTATTTAGATTGGCATTCAGTGGCTGTTATGCTCATCCATAGAAAGGTATGCTTAGTGATGTAATTTTAATATTTCAAGGATTTTATTTTGTTGCTTTATATTTCAGGGTTGATTTTAATCTTTTTTGAATTACTATGGTCTGATTCTAAGCAGTTAGTGTTAGATATGTAAGATTCACACCTTGTTTTTATTAATCCTTAGAGGTATGATTGGTGCAGATAATGGTTTGTGACAATGTGTCTACAATGGCACTGTAAGAGAGGCAAATGAAGCAGTTCCATATGTGGTTCTCTGCTTGTCACTCAAAATTCATCATAATCATGTCCTCAGAAATGTAATCTAATACAAAAGTACTGTGGGGAAAAATTACACATTGCTTTAATAATGGATTTTGAAAATTTATAATCTGTATCTCAATTATAACTATAAGTTACAAGGGTCAAGATATAGAATGGGTCATGTAAGCAACAGCTATACTGTCTCTTTGGGGATTTTTAAAGCTACCACTGAGTACATTGGGCCAGTTGTACATTGGAAGTACAGTGAGTTTAAAACTAGATAGATAGATAGATAGATATAGATAGATTTAGTTGCACATTGCAGAACTCATGCAAAACGTGATAATTTCAAATTCAGTCATAAATGAAGGGAAGGATCGGTAAGTGATCCTGCACCCAGTCAAATTACAAACCTATGCCCAATGAAATGAAATACTTTGAAATGAAAAATACCAGCATTTGCTTTCTAACCATGATAGACACTCCAATTAATCTATTTTTGTTTATCTCCTTTCACATCCAAATTGCATTTTCAGAACAAATATAAAAAGGAAGCTACCAGTATTACAAATATTTACATGTCTTCTGCTTGTTACCCAAATTTGCAAAGATATAAATGTATACACAACTGCTATTTCTTTGCTGGAACATACCCACCTTTTGAGAAGGTACTCCTTTGTTTCAAACGATAACCTTGAGAAATCTTCAGAAGAATACTATTCCAAGACAGTAGCAACAATAAAAGTTTGCTCAAGTTTTTTATTTGATGGAAATGTTGATGTTACTGGCATGAACTCTTTTTATTTGGGTCATCTCAATATCTGTATTTTTTGTAGAAATGCAGATGAAACTCAATTATCTAGGATTAGATACAATTTCTGGGAATTTAAAATGTTTATCTCAAAGAAGAGGAGAGAAGTAGAAGCTGTGAATTCTTCTCCAGTTCAGATTAAAATCTGAGCCAGGGAAGAATTCCTCATATTCTCCTCCTGTCCATATATATATACATGCATCTGGGCTGGCAGTAGCAGCAGAAATGGCAGAGCTCCAGCTACTGGGGGAGGGGGGGCAGAACAAAAAGGCCTGCTTACCCTTGTGAAATGTTATCCCAAAAACTATTGGCAATTCAATAGGCCTTGGGAAAATGACATTTCACGAGGGCAACCGGGGTCTTGCCTCCTGACACTGAAGAAGGGAGGAAAGGCCAGACTTTCCACTCCCCACAGTTGAAATGCCATAGCTGCTACCACTGCCACGAGCCCAACCAGTAACTGGGGATTAAAAGGGGAGCTGCAGGTTCAGTGGAACTTTGGGGCTTCACCATTAGGGGATTCAGCTTTCTTAAAGTAGCCCAATGTTTTTCGGCTCTGTACCCCTTTTTTTAATTGCCTGCAGTGTTCTCGGAAAATATGTGTCTCCAGGATGAATCCTGCTGTGAGTCTCTGCAAGCGTTTAAAATAAATAAATAAATAAATCTTAACCCCTGAAGAACGTTCAAAATATATGACTTGGGCAGAAATGCACCAGGCTACTTCGAGGAATAAAATTATATATACACACATCCTCAGATTCTGTCTCTTTTTCCCATCATGCTATCCAAAGAGATAAATGTCAGGATAAGGAACATTGGCTCATTCATTTATCTTACCTTGCTACGCTGCTTGTACTTTGATTTTATTTTAATCTTTCTAAAATGAATTTCTCTTTGACTTTTGAATTCATAAAATGGATATCTCTAAGTAATCAGTATTGTTAACTGGCTATAGACACAAGTTATTTATTTTATTTATTAAAACATTTGTATCTTGCCCTATATTATTGGGATCTGAAATTATTCTACTAGCAAAACGCCTGTTATGACCGGGGACAGGAAGGGCTTTTGGGCTCTGGGGATATGAACTGGGCAGACATAGACACACTTATACAAAGCTCACTTTTCCATGAAACATCCTCCTTTCCTTAGCAAGACCTGCCCTGTCTTTTCATGCATTTCAGATGTTAAATATCACATTGGGCTAGGCGAGAGGATGTCTAATTCTTCCCATCCTTGAGCTCTCCCATCCTTCCTCTTCTTGTATCACCTACTTTCAGGGTACCGATTGCACGTACAGGCTCTACACTTGTGTGTTGGCTCTGTTTGCAAGAATCATTCAGCGTGCAGAGGTCAGGGCAGGCCAACAGGCATAATCCCAACAACCCACACATACCTTGATTGAATGTAATTTGCTGTGGGAACAATCCTAATCATTTTGCTATAAACATGTATGAGTGAGCCTTATTTTGACAGGGCAATTTCGTCATGTCAGTCTCTTGTGCTTTGACTTTGCAGCGTGAAAGTCTTCCCAACCTGCTTGACATCTCTGTTAATATGCTCACAGCATGTTTCAGCTGTACTAGTCTGAGCAAATATTGTTTTAAAATATGAGATGACCAGTTAAAAGGGACAGAGAGGGAGAAGCAACTGACTCCTCTTCTTTATTATTATTTTTAAAGACTTTATTCCATAGTCCAAGGAACCTGTTTATATTTGCTGTCAGGGAGTCTCTCTTGGCTATAAACCCCTTCCACTTCTAGGATCAATCAAGGGCACAGTCTGTGCATTGCAATTATGATAATTGGTAGCAGTATGCAGTTAATGACTGTGAAAGGAACCCATTGAGTGGGGAGCTTGAACAGAGCAGGGTGCAGAGAGATGCTAGAGCATACCGTCCACCCAAAGGACAGCTGTTGGTCTACTTAGGCCTGTTTGCATAAAGCAAGTAATCAACAGCCAGAAACAAACAACAATATTTTCTTTGCACTTTGTTTTCCAATAGTAAACATCATGTTATATTTTAAACTATTTTTTTCCTCCTGCAAACACTTGCCTTTCAGCTGGATTACTTTATTTCCAGAACATTAGAATTTTGTGCTTCAAAGCTCTGGACATGCAGCAAGAAAACAGTAATTACACAATGGTAATCTATTATTTTTAAAAATGACTATGTTTGCAAACTCTTGTCCTTAAAAGCATATACAGGGCTTCTGCCCTTGAAAGGCAGCCTTCAAAATTGTAAAGGAAGAAATAAATTTTGGTGAGATGTTTTCCTCCTATGTCCACAAATGTTACGTTCTTTTTAGAGGACTCGGACAGATTGGTCTTCCCTGATAGGACAAGAAAGGTCATCACATAACTAAAATTCATGGTAGCTTTAACATGCTTTGAAAAGAACTTTTAACGTGCTTTGAAAAGAACCTTCCACTTTTCAATTGGAGGAAAATGATTAAACATTCCTACTTGTATAAGCAACTGCTTCCTAGGGGTTTAAAAAATCTCTGAGTTGGATATGATCAAAAATGTTGAGTTGGCGTGCAAAGTGTTCAAGCCTCTTTTTGTGAGTAAATCGATAAAAAAGTACTACAGAAATGGTGCATAAAGATGATTTATTTCTCAGCCTTTGCTAGCTTTCTGAAAAAGGCTGCAATTGAACTTCACACTTTTCTCTGAATTACTTTGCCTCATTCTCAGTAAGCATAAAAAGATGTTTGATTGATGGTCACTGTGATCTTGAGGAAATAACCAGTTTCCTTATCAGAGAAGCTCAGGTTTAAAAGAGAAATTGGGAGATTTTGAGGCATACTGTCAGTTTCTCTTTACCTTCAATGGATTTTTTTCTCATCCCCAGTAAGGACATTGTGTGCTTGTATGCACCATCATCTGTAACAATCTCAACCACAATGTTGCTTGGAAGTAAGTCCAACTCTGTTCATTGAGGCTTACTCCAAGGTAAGTGTGCATAAGATGGTAGCCTGGCAGGTTCTG
Source organism: Anniella stebbinsi (assembly GCA_029215795.1). NCBI lineage: Eukaryota > Metazoa > Chordata > Lepidosauria > Squamata > Anniellidae > Anniella > Anniella stebbinsi. The sequence continues at coordinate 198,146,118 of JARDYH010000003.1, forward strand.
CTTTCCTTTCATTAGCATTTTTATACTTATAAACACAGCAAAAACACATTACTCATAGCGAAAAAGGCATAGATCTTTTTTTATTCTTCTTTATAATAAATTGCTTCCATTTAAAGAACAGATCTGTATGTTTACTTTTCTAAACATAATTACTGGTACTATGCAGAAAACCAATACTCTGTTCAGTTAACGAACAGCAGACAAGGTGCAATACAAGAACTATTGTTCTATTTAATACAGGGATGGGGAGGGAATACAAATTATTGGAGACTGGGCTACAGAAATGAATTAAAGGAAATATTTGAAACTCTTTGACCTATATTCACCCAGTTCTAAACAATAAATAAAGCACTGGAGACATCCTGACTGTAATTGGCAAGGCCAGAGGGTTCACAATTCCTTGCAATGAGACAATGTTGTCTGTGTTTTGCAAAATGTGAAGCCAAATAAGAGAGATTCAGTAGCTTGGCTGCAGATTTCAAAGGGGGTGGGGGGTGGGGGGTGGGGGGTGGGGTGGCAATGAAGAAAGATGCATTTCCTGATAAGCTTTTTTTCTTTCTTTTTTTCTTTTTTTGGCAAATGAGGGACTTTGCTTTGAAGCAATCCATAGATGTTGTGCTGAAGCCCCTTTTAAAAATGTCTGGCTGTTCAGAATGAACAATTAAGAGATTTACAGCTTGACCATATCCTCCCCTTTAGCTGCTTCAGAGCAATCAGAGACATGTGCTGCTTCTACTATAATCCTGTCCCAAGCAAGTGGGCCAAAGGTCTTCAGCAGTGACCTCCTTGTCTTGAAACCCATCATTAAAACCCCTTGTCACTCAATGTAACTCAGTGTCTTACTTCAGCTAAAGGGCTACTACCACTCTAATAAGCCTTTGAAAGCATTAGAAGATTCCACTAGTGGGGGCACTTTACATCTCATCCGTCTCTTCATGATGACAGTTGTTGCCTAGTGAAGGAGAGAAAGATCAACTCCCAACACCAGTACTTGGAGCCTTCATCCAGTCTTACACCCGGCTGCTTCTCTGCAACAGCTCATAGGATTAAGCTCCAGAATTGTTGAGAGCTTAGTCATACTTAGAGTAGACCTGTTGAAACCAATGAGACTTGAGTTACTCATGAGTATGATTAAATCTAGCTCTAACCCACAGTGTGCACATGAATCATGCTGAGTTCAGTAACTTCTACTTCTGCCACAGAAAAGTAGAAGTATTAATTTTCTTTTAGAACTTTCATGAAGTTATTATTATTATTATTATTATTATTATTATTATTTATTACATTTATATACCGCCACATAGCTGAAGCTCCCTGGGTGGTTTACAAAAATTAAAAGATTGAACATTGTCCACATTCCCCTGAACTACATCCTTGTGCTTTGGGAATTGTCAAACAGCCAATGAAAATGGATCTTAAGAGCCTTTGTGATTCTGAAAAGTCTCTTAATCCAGCATGGGAAGGACAAATCTGTCCTATTAAATCTTCACATGATTGCATGTTTTCTTGAGAAAGTATTTTATGTCCAAACCAGCTTTCAGGAAGACCAAATGTGCTCACCTTCCCTTAGTGTGTGACGTTTGGAACATTCTGTATCTAGTTTCCTATTTCTCTGAATAGGTAACTGGATTACTGAAAAGGTAGCTAGGTATTATTAGAGCTTTCTTTCCACTGTGAACAGCAGGTGCTGGGAGTGGTTTAATCAGGACTGCAGCTGGGACAATGGGTTAAGGAACCCCACCTGCCACAACATGGTTCTGATCCAGCTTAGGGTGACCATATGAAAAGGAGGGCAGGGCTCCTGTATAGAAAAGGGAATTTCAGCAGGTGTCATTTGTATGCATACAGCACCTGGTGAAATTCCCTATTCATCGCAACAGTTAAAGCTGCAGCAGCCCTTCCCTCTTTTGTTTCTGGTCACTCTAGTATAGCTAGTGTAGCTTTAACTGTTGTAATGAAGAGGGAATTTCACCAGATGCTGCATATATACAATTGACACCTGCTGAAATTTCCCTTTTCACACAACTGTTAAAGATACAGGAGTCCTGTCCTCTTTTTCATATGGTCACCCTAATCTTGCTGCTCCCTCCTGCACCAGCACTCACTGGCTATTTTTTAAAGAAATTGCATAACAATTGCATGTCTAGTTTGGCCCTAATACATCTAATGCAAGGGTGGGCAACCTGCATCCCATAGGCCACATGAGGCTCCTGGAGGGCACCTGTGATGCCGACTACAGGTGCCCTACCCTCCAATTCCCTCTCAGATGTCACTGCCTATGCTCCACAAGGTGGAGTACTCTCAGCACACATGTAGCTCCAAAATCGGGCTTACGCAGAGCCTGATTCTGCTCAGAAATGCCTGATTCTCCTCCCAGAAACACCTTTCCATGTAGAACCAATTCTGCTGGGAAACGGGGAGCATGGGGATGCTTCTTCTCACGTGTTTGTTTCACAGCAGAACTGATTGTGTGAGCTCTCCCCACATGCTCTGTTTCCAAGCAGAATCAGCTGACCACTATTTTATTTATTTATTTATTTATTTATTTATTTATTACATTTCTACATTGCCCAATATCTGAAGTCCTCTGGGCAGTTCACAAAAATTTAAACCACAAAATACAGCATAAAATACAATCTAAGTGCAACCGGAGCAGTACAGAGATTTAAAATGCAATAGCAGATTTAAAACTGCAGAGCTAAAAAAAACAAACAAAAAAACTGGAATGATAAAATGCTAAAAATGCCTGGGAAAACAAGGTCTTCATGCGGCGCTGAAAAGAACACAATGGCTCAGTTCAAATGACACGATAATTAACGGAGGGGGGAAGAGGCAACCGTCAGTTGAGTTGCTTATTGTGTCATATGGCAGGCAACACACAACGCACACACAACTGACGGTACGCTATTTCGGGCAATAATCAACTGAGAAAAACAACGGGGTGCTCAGTTGTTTATCACGAAACCCGTTGCTTAAAGTGTCGTGTGTCGGGAATCCCCCTCTCTCCGTGTACTATTCCACTCGGTCATAGAGTTTGCCAGAAGGAGCAGCCGAAAAAACCCCAGTGCTCCTATACAGCCGGCAAAACTTGCGGTGCATGAGGTCCGAGGGAGGAGATACAGCAGCACAGAAGGATGGTGGGACTTTCAGCCATGTAACGGGGGAGGGGCAACATGTCGTGTGGCACGCACTGGCAAAATAACTCACAGTGAGTGTGTTATTAACCCTTCCATTGTCTAAAGTGTCATCCGAACACACCAGGTGAACCTCTCTAGGAAGTTCATTCCATAACTGAGGTGCTACAGCAGAAAAGGCCCTTTCCTGGTAGCCACCTGCCTCACTTCTTTTGGCAGGGGCTCCTGGAGAAGGACTGCTGAAGATGACCTAAGGGTGTTGGGAAGAGACGATCCTTTAGATAACTTTGCCCCAAGCCATTTTGAGCTTTGAATGATAATACCAGCACTTTGAATCAAGCTCCGAAAGGGACTGGCAACAGTGCAGCTGGGAAAGTACTAGCACAATATGATCACATTGGCCAGTCCCCGTTAGCTAGCTCCCAACTGCTGGCAAGAGCAGATTGTGCTGGGGAACAAGTGCATGTAAAGAGTCTAACGCAAGGCTGATAGTGATGATTAAGAAATAAGACTTTTCCGAGAATTAGAACATGACACAGGATTGGATTGACTGTTTAAACTAGGGAGATTAGAGGAAGTAAAAAGGAGATAAAGCTTGTTAAATCAACTGCAATAATATGCAAGATTCAAAATTAGTTCTTTATATACATACAGTGCACAAAAACAGCATGTAATTCACATTAAACATGTACTTATAAACAGTTTTTCTTGCAAACCTCTGGACTGAAGCATGCTTTCCTTTAGATTCCTTTCTCAAAACATCCAGGAGGAGGTTGGACTTGGCACTTGATATATACATTTAGGAGTGGCTGATTCAAGTGACACATGGTAATTTGAGCTGAACATTTTCAAATAAGAATAATGCTAGGGGGGGCGTGTATCCTTTTCTTGTTTCTGTATTACATGTTTTGCAAGCATTCAGTCAAGTGAGACATACTTAACATTTGAATCACAAAATAAAATGTCCGGAAGTTCTCGGCAGACTCCATTCATAATTCTCTTCTAGCAGCAAAATGTTTCCTTTCTAAGAAGGAAAAGATACATTGCATTCTCTTCATTATGGATCATTTTGGAAGAGAGGCTGTGTTTGGAAAGGAAGCGGTAAGTAAAATGGATGCTGAATGAAACTGTTTCTTCTTCTTTTTCTTTTTCTTTCTTCAACAAGTTTTAGAAAATTCAAATAAGAGTGCTTATGGTACTTAAAGGCTCCAGGGTGTCTCTCAACAGCTGTGTCAGTCTTTCTGTGTATTTATATTGGAGATAAATGTCTCTTTCTGGTTTTAATTCCAGGACAAAACTGTAACTAAACTTTCTATTTGTTCTGAAACACTAAACAGATATTTCTTCTAATATGCTAATACCAATCTCTATTAATAATGGAATGGATACTGATTCTGTGTTGAAATTCTAAAGCTCAATGTTATGTGTGTGTTAAAATGGAATGTTTATTTTAGTTTTCAGCATTCTGAATGAAACTGTTGAAGAAAATAGTTGCAGAAGTTGTTTTTGAGGGGAGTCTTTTGATTTGAGGTTGTTTTTTTCTTAATTACTTGCTAAAAACTGTTTTTCTAGCATTTGAAATCTGTCACTGATACTAATGATATAACAGTTCTGACCAAAGCAAGATGGTAGACGGCAGGTTTTTCTGCCTTAGAAAGTTGAAGGGAGTAAATGGTGCATAAAATGTAATAGGTAACCTATATCTTTTCTTATTAAATCTGGATTAATCATTTTTCTAAGTAACCAACAGATAAGGAGCCTATCTACACTACTGCTTTAAAACGGTTTATAACAGTTTTAAACTGGTTAATAACCGTATTATCCAGTTTAAAACTGTTATAAACCATTTTAAAGCAGTAGTGTAGATAGGCTGAAGGTCTCCACTCCAGGTATTTTTTTAATACACCTGCTGTGCAGGTGGAGCAGTTTATAGGATGGGGCTATATATTTCAGTTTAGGGAGGATCAACAAAGGTCGAGTGACCCAACCTGTGCAAGCCAAAGCACTTTCTGCTAAGGCAAAGCCACCATTGAATACAACCGAATGAATATATTTCTAATTGTTTAAGAGGTGAATTAATTAAGACATCCAAAGGAGAAACAGTCTTAATAGGGAGTTGTTGCTGATCTATAAGGAAACAATGGTTCAGAAAAGCTATGAATCAAATGGAAACAGGTCATCTGCACAAATGTATATCTACATTATTCTTAGGTTAGTGGATTAATTTATATTAATTTATTGCATTTTTATTCTTTACATTTTCTGTTCTGCCATATTGAACTGTAATATAAATGGCTTATTTTTTCTTATCTAAGAAAAGGAAAGGGTACAATCTAGCCAAAGTGAAATAAATTTAAGTGTGGGGAAAACGAATGGGATTTAAAGGTGCTTAAGCTTTGCCGAAACATGTCTGAAGTTGTTTTAGGTTTTGTTTGTTTTTTAAAGGCTTCTGTCTAAGAAAAAGAACATAAGCTGTGACAGCAAGTACTGTTGCCGAGTTTCTTCATGTAGAGCTTCATAGAAGCTACATAGAAAGGCCTTCAGAATTTGTTGTTCAGTGATTCTCTGATATGAGGTGTCTCACTGCATCAGCTTTACCCAACCTGGGGCCCTCCAGATGTTTTTGGCCTTCAACTCCCAACAGGCCTGGCCCATGTGGCCATTCGTCAGGAATCTTCAGTGTTATAGTCCAACACAACTGTAGGTCACCAAGTTGGGACATTCCTGGTGCTTAATGCCTATTGACAAGTTTTAGACAGAAAGCAGTTGGATTACTTATAACAATTCCTGAGTATCTCTTTCAAAAGATTGTGGAGAGATTTGTCTTCCCATTGCAAATTCCACTATGATTCCATATGTGGTCGTATGTTAATCATTTGTAGTAGTAGGCATTGTCATGTACAAGTGTTGCAATATCAAAACAATAAGAAATCAAATGATTTAGTTAAAGTCATGGCATTTAGCTAAAAGTATAAGTCTGGTAATGAGCACAAGTTTTCACTGGGACATACAAGCCCTATCCAAGCATTCGGATACTGGGTATAATAAACACACAAGGAGGGTAAGCATGCTGTCCCTGCCTCCTCTATTGCTGCATTTGCTACCCTCTATTTGTAGATGGTGACTTTATGAAGCAAATAACTTCTTCTATCCTTGGGGACTCACCCACGCAATCCAGAATTCTGGAGTCAATGGAAACTTTTCTGTTTTTAACCACCACTCCCGAGGGGTGGTGGTGGTAGAATTTCATTAAAAACAATTGAAGCATGGTGAAGTATGAGAGCTCCTGCAGACCTTCCCCTATTTTCACAAGAGCACTTTCTACCCACTACCCTGGCTTTGTCCCCCAAGGTAAATTCTTTGCTCCCTGGGGGATGGGACACGTTAGTGGGCAGTGAAAGATAGGAACTTAAGCAAGCAGAATTGTACTGGGTTCCTCTTCAGGGTGGGCTGCGTCTGCCTCAATTCTGCTTTTACCTGATCCAACCCCTAATCATAGGGTTGCTCCCAACATAACCTTCTAGTTTCATGTCCAAGTAAAGTGGTAGCTGTGTGGCCTGAAATGCCCTTCTATAGCCATGCTCATTCAGACATATTTCCCTAGTTTTTCTAATCTGTTGATTACTTTGTTGATTCTACCAACATTGATGTACACAGAGGAAAGTTTGATTTCTGATTTGGAAAACAGATTTACTTAATTTCAGACCATGAGGAAAGATATTTGTGGCTGATCCTGACGTTCATCTCCAGTCCCAATTTAGAAGGGACTTTGTGTGTGAAGTGCTTGCTATGGGCAGGACTAGATATAAGCATGAGTGATGATAGTGGTCTCCTCTCAGCCTGATATGGGAGGCTTTGTAATGGCTTCAGAAGTGAAATGCTTTGCTTGCCCCAATGACAATGGAGAAACCATTATGGCTTCTTTGATGCCAGGGTGACTTTTCTTTTGTGATGATGTGGCCCTACCAAATTATGAAACTTGGTCTGGAAATGGAAAATTCAGTTTAGATTAGCCTTTCCCAACATGGTACCTTCCAAATGTGTTGGACTACAACTCCCGTCTGGTGAGGCATGATGGAAATTGTAGCCCAACACATCTGGAGGCCACTAGGTTGGGGAAGTAGTAGATATTTACAGAATTCACTACCAAAGGTCTGGGATGGGCAAAAAATATGTCTCCAGATGTTTTGGACCTCAACTTCCAGAAATCCCTTCCACGTGACCAATGATCACGAATGTTGGGAGTTGGAGTCCAAAACATCTGGAGATCTACCTTCTGCCCTCCCCTGCCATAGGTGGCTTGAGTGGTCCAATAAGAAGCATTTATTCATATATAATATAATTTTCAGTCCGTGTTTGACACTTTCCTGATAGCATTGCTTTTGTATCATTCGGGCTCAGAGTGAGGCTTTGTATTGTGTGCTGACAGATGAAATCTTAATTGTGCCTGTTCTCTTTAAAACAAGTTGCCCCTCACACTTGGCAAAGATATTTTGCCCATATTGTTTCTATTGTGTCCATACTGCTTCAAAAATGTCTCATTGAGATGAATTCACTGTCTCAATATATGAGTGGTGTCAAAAATAAACCTGATATTTCCTAATCATGTAAATGTTGCAGGATTTCTGTTGGTTTATACATGGGAAGAGGTCATGCTTTATTATCATATCTCCCCACAGTGGTGATACTTCTGTGCAGTTCAGCAAAGCACCTAGGGGAAATCTGCAGAAAATCTAGCCAGCAGTGCCAACTGACTGACTGTTATATGAACCGTTCAAAGGGCACAACCCTCCTTCCCTTTAATTAGCTTCAATAGTAAATTACAGGCAATCATATCAGATGTAACCATTAAGTATGCGTTGCAGAATTAATTTTCCATCTAAAGGGCCCTTGGCATTTAGGAAGAGAAGTGACCGTTTTAAGCAAGAACTGGGAAGGGGAATCAGTGCATTGTTCTTTGACATTTGTTTATTTTTCAGTCTAAGCTAGAGTGTTGCGGCTGTATGGTTAATTTTTTGAGTTTCTCTTTTAATCAGAAAATCCAAAGTATAGTTAAGAACATATGCTGACTCAGACCATGGGTCCATCTAGCCCAATATTGTCGTCACTCCAGGGATTCTAGCAGGAGTTTTTCCAGCCATATCTGGAGATGCTGGGGATTGAACCTGGGAACTTCTGCATGTAAAGCAGGGACTCTGCCACTGAGCCACGATGTTTCTTGAAAGCAGGATAACTGTCGACATTTGTAACACAGGAGTTGAAGGCATGAACTGATATATGCAGGATATCTTTGGAATTTTTGACTGGGGATAGATCAATCTGGCCATTTCAGTCCCTCAAGCTCTATTCAGGCATTATTAAAACTGATAACTGATAGAACTCACCCCTGTGAGTAGGAATGGGGCTGTGCCAAGTAACCCGATCATGCAGGGTTCTGAATCACATGGAAGCCTACACACATACAGCTGTGCACATATGCCATATGTGTGGATGCCTTTGGGCAGAGCTATATGGTAACATGACAATGGGAAGCAGGCTACTCAGCATGGCCCAGCTCCTGTTCTTAGGATGAGTAATGCCAGTTTTAATAACACCTGAACAGGGCTTGTGTTTCTCATTTTTCCAATCTTAAATTCATTTAGTCCCTTTGTAAAGTTCTGCACAAATGTTCATATATATTATCCCTGTGCATTTCTCCTAACAGAAGCATTTCTGTATACATTTTGCATAATATGTATTTTGTATGTTATTTTATTATACACATTTTTGTGTGCAGATTTTCATAATAAATGCATTTTGGTATGGCCTTTTTATTGGAGAACTACATTGCAAAATTTGAGAAAGTGTGAATATCAAAGAATAATTGCATTTTAGTTTGCATACTTGTTTGGGAGGTGCAAATTAGTATAAATTCAGATTTAAATGCAAACTAGTTGAATTTCTCCCCTTCCCTATTTTTGACCTGCTAGCTAAATAGAGTAATTAAGAATATACCTTTTTTTTAAAAACCTGAATCCATTGCTTAGAACCAATCTATGTAACTTATTATTATTATTATTATTATTATTTATTACTTTTATATACTGTCCCATAGCTGAAGCTCTCTGGGCGGTTTACAAAAATTTAAACGTTGGACATTAAAAATCGATATACAAAATTTGAAAACATAAAATCAGACAACATGTAAAAACAGTGTACATTTAAAACAGCTGCAAACTCTCAGCCAGGCCTATAGATACCGTATTTCTTCGATTTTAGGACGCCATCAATTGTAAGATGCACCTTAATTTCAGTACCACCAACAGAAAAAAAAGCTTTGATTCTAAGTGTGGGGAAATCACCATCGATTCTAAGACGCACCCCGTTTTTAGAGACGTTTATATGGGGAAAAGTGTGTCTTAGAATTGAAGAAATAAAGTGTACACACACACACACACATATATATATATATATGCATATTTTACCTATTTCACTGCATATTCTGTTTCATGCATTTGTGACCATAATTAAGAACTTTTGTATGTGACTATGATTTTCATTGCTGACTATGGCAAAGCTCCTTGAGTAAAGAAGACCCCCTTTCCTGTAGCTAACAGTAGAAAGTAGATTGGGCACTCACTCATTATGCTGGATTGAAGCCCATAGGGTCAAAGTATTTGGCATCTTCTGTCAGTGACTAAAGCAGAAGAATTGTTGAAGGGAGGACCTGTCTGCACATCATAGGGTGCAGACGGATTGGTATGGGAAGAACTGTTCCATCAAGTATGAGATGTGAGTTCCTATTGGGAATTGAGATGTCCTACTGGAAATGTCTGGACTTTTCCCAGCAGGGAGACCCCAAGACATTTTGCTGTCTTGAATGTGGAATGGCATCCCCTCTCCCATTCCACATACTGGTCTGTCAACTGAATCTTACTGGATAGATCATTCAGTAGTCTTTGCCTAATGCTTTTGTTTTATCTCCTGAACCTTTTTTCTTTTGTTATTATTTGATGGAATGTTATTGTATTTTATAGTTGGCTTTAATTGTTGTTAGCTGCCTGTCATGAGTAGTGTACAGGTATTAAAATGGCAGTGGACAACCCAGGCCACTAATATAAAATTCCAGCTAGAATCACATGCAATGTATTTTAATATGCTCCCCTTTGCCAATTTCTCTCCATTGTGGCTTCTTGAAATTACTTACAGTGCAATCCTATGCATGTCTACTCAGAATCAAGAGCCATTGTGTTCAATAGGTCATAGGATTGAAGCCTTAATGATTAATTCTTAGTACAATTAATTCTTAGTACAATTATGTTGAGATATAATCAGAAGTATTAAATATCTCTCTGAAAACCAAGCCTTTGATTTTAAAGGTAACTTCTTTTGGATATTTAACTACATTCCTTTCAGACAGTTGGCTCACTGGGAAGCAGGCAATTTTTAAAAAAATTAGGTTGAAGGCTGTATACTTCCCCAGAGAAAAGTCAATATAGTGATGTGTTTATCCTCTGCAATAATAATATTTGTCCATGTGAGAATATATATGGGGGCTTCTTGCCATACCATATGGCTTATTACCATTCTCAAATTCAAACATTAACAGCTGCCGCAGTTATGTGAGATGGGTTTTCTCAGATTGGAGATATGCAAGACTGCTGGATGATGGAGCTGCTGTCTATAGATTTATTCCAAATAGCGTAATTGTCAGCTGACATTCTGTCCATCATTTTTTTTCCTTTGGAGCATATTTTTTCTGTTGTGCACTTTTATAGTGGAGTAAATACCGAAAGGCTTATGAGGAAAACAAAGCATTGACTGAATATTTATGGGAAAAATAAGAAGGGCTGCCAGAAATAGAAGAAACATTACATTAACTAACATAGAGTGCAGTCCTATACACACTTACCTGGGAATATGCCCCATTGAACACAGTGGAACTTACATCAACACATTTCCATGAATATTTACTTGGAATTGTTTTTTTTATTTGTAATATTTATACAGCACTAAATATAATAAAATCCCCAAGGATATGAATATGAATAATATGAATCCCCAAGGATTCATATTAACTTGAAACCTGATCCTATGCATATTTACTGGGAAATATGCCCTACTGCAGGGAGTGGGGAATCTCAGGCAGAGGGACCAAATCCAGCCCCTCCTCAGTGCCCCATTCCATCCCTCTAAGATTCCCCAGATGACCACACCCCCTTCATCCCCTGTCCCAATCATTTGGTAGTTTCCCAGCTTTTGTACAGTTTTTTCCCCATTCTAAATTTTCCCATTGAAATGCTTCTACTAAGGCTTAGTTACTGGCACTAAGAACTTTAAGCTAAAATATGCTAATATTTTTGTACTTTTGACAACATTCCTTTGGCCCCACCTACCACTGGAATGCAGTCCCTGAGATCTTCCCCAAAATTGAATATGGCCCTTAGGCTGAGAGAGAGGTTCTGCAGTCCTGCCCTGCTGTTTTCATTGTGACTTACTTACTGATAGATTTGCATGGGGTTGCAGCCTAGACCTGCTACATTAATATTCCTTTACATTCAAATGTAAGAGATGATCTACACCTTCAAGGGGGGAGGGAACTATGATGCAGCTAAGGGTAAGGGAGAAATTCATTCAGTTCACATTTTAATGCAAATTTACTTAATTCTACACTTTCAAACCACTACGTCAACCAAATCTCAATCATAGTTCAAATTTTGCTCTTCGAATTTTGCAGTGGAGTTAAAAAAATGCATACAAGAGTGCATATTTAAGGAGAAATAATTCAAAAATTAAATACATTAAGAAAATTGCTTGCAAAAATGTATTTATTAAGCAAAAACACATACAAAATGCATGTATTAGGAGAAAATTGCTTGCAAAAATGTGTATATTAAGCAAAAATACATACAAAATGTATGTATTAGGAGAAATTTGCCTGAAAACGCTTATTCATTTTCATACAGATGTGTGTGTTTTTTAAAAATATCAAAGTTTGGGATAAATTGAATTTAAGATGGGAAATTCTCAAAGTTTGATATGAGTTTTATTTAAGATTGGGGGGGAGAGAGAAAAGAAACTGAGAGAAATGGAAACTGACAGATTTTTCCATCCTTCGATACAGCTCCCTTGTGGGTTCTCGACTGAGTTACTATGCTCTGGTTACATCCAGACCAGACTACATCCAGACCATTGCATTTCATATGGGGCTCCCTTTGAAGACTCTTCAGAAGGTTCAGCTAGTGTAGAAAGCAGCAGGCTCGATACTGTTAGGAGCTAGGTGTTGGGATCATATTGCACAAACTTGTACCAGCTGCACTGTCTGTCTAATACATCCAAGCACAAGTCAAAATGCTGGTATTGGCGTTAAACCCCTAATTGGTTTGGGACCAAGTTACTTAAAGAACCGCCTGTGCTTGTACAAATGAGCCTGAGCATTAAAATTGCTACAAGGCCTCTGCTTGTTTGCCTGCAATTAACAAAATTAGACTGGTGGACATTTTATTTTTAGTGTTGCTTGGGTTGGGGAATAGTTTAAAAAGTTGCTTAAAAGAAAACATGCAACAAATAAATAAAATGCAGTTGGGGGTCACATTTTTAATACTCCATTAAAAAAAAATTCTTAATGTGTGGAGAAGGATAATCTGGAGCCCTTCTCCTTAACAAACTAACCTCCCATTGGCTGAGATAGAAAAGCTTTCAGTGATAGGATACCACTATTGCATTCAGAGGTGGTATAGTTTCAGAGATATTGTATCATGTCCCCCCCCCCCCCCCGGAAAGCATTAGATTGGCCTCACTCCAGCCAAGCTTAGTCATGATTAAGTCTCACTGAAAAGAATGAGACTTAATAATGATTAACTTGTTCCGTAGACCTTTAATAGTCATTGAAAATTTTAGCTTCCTTAGAGCCTGATTTACTAAAAAATGGGGACAGTTTGCAAATATTTTCCCATTATTGTGGGCAGGACCATCTCTAGGTTTGCATGGGCCCTTAGTGTGGGCCTTCACCATATCCATAGGACTCCCATTGCAACAGGTGAATGATGGTCCCCATCTCTCATTCTCATTCTTCTGTCCTTCCATCTTTTAAAAGAATGCTATTGGTGGAAAGGAAGGTGAGCAAAACCTGCCTGCTCACTGGGGAGAGAGAAGAAGAGGAGGATGCAACAACAGCAGAAGTGGTGTCTATGGAGGAAGCAGATGTGACACTGTTACTGGGAAGGTGGTAGGAGCAGTGGCAAGGAGTTGGTATTAGGCCTTCAGCAGCTACATGATCACGGTGCCTTAAAGCTGCTAGACCTGTTTCTGGGTAACTCATCAGTATGATTATCAGCATGGTCCTCTGATGCCCAGTCACAGGCATATTTAGACCCACTTTCATAAATCTAACAGCATCCCTTGAAGGCCTGACTTTAAGATCTGGGGTGTGTTTCTCATAATGATCCAATAATTTTCTGTAGGAATCCTTGGATGTGAAATTCAGCATATCCCCTGGCATACCAGTAAGAAACAATGTTTACTACTGTTTCATTTTCGTCACTTGCTGGGCAGTAAAAGTTAAGTTTAAAGAACATTCACATTCTGTGTCATTTGTAAGAGCTGAGATGGGTATAGTCAGTGGTTACAATATCAGGCTAGGACTTGGGAAACCGAGGTTCAAATCCCTACTCCAGCCATAAAGATCACTGGTTCCCTTTGGCCAATGACTCCCTGTCAGCCTTGCATAACTAATAGAATTATTGTGCGGATAAAATTGAAAAGAGAACTATCTATAGCTCCTCAAGCTCCTTGGGGAAAAGGCAGTAAATTAATAAGTAAATTAATAAAACAAACATCAAAATTACAGGCATCTCTTATCTTTCAACTTCTGCCATCCGCAATTTCCAACTTGCAGCCATTTATGAGGCACTGTTTGTTGTTTCTTTCAGGTTTTAACACAACATTTCAGTAAATACTTGAATTCCAATATCACACATTTGAATGGGATGATTTATCAATGCCACTCGATTCCTTCAGCCTCAAGAGAGCAGGCACGTGTCATTAAAAAAAAGGTTACATATCTAGCCTTTAAATCCAAGCTTCCAATCGGAAGTGGCATTTAAGCCTCTGTCATTTCAGCATCTCTGAGGGGCTTTCTGGGACCATTTTCCCCCTACATCTGCACTTTCCCGGTGGGTTAGGCAATTGAAATACTGTATTCATTAGGATTTATCTCACTAAAGCACATTCAAAGGAGGATGGCATGATTGTAAGGAACATTCTCTAGACATACCCATTAGCAAAAATATATACAAAAATCAAATGCAGCTTTTCAGGCCTTGCCACTTCTCTGGCAAGTGAAATAGGTTTGCTTTTTTAAAAAAATAGGGCACCACTGCCTTGTGGTTCAAAGAATCTAGCATTAGGTGCTTTGCACTGGTGTGACAGGACAGCTTTTCTTCTTGATTCAGCACTTGATTCAAAATCCAGCTTAGCTTGTGTGGCCTTGTGCAATTTAAGCTACTGCTTAGTATTGAAATTATCATAAGTCACCCTTGGGATAGGTCAGGTTTTAGGACTAAATTATGTAAATAAATAAACAAACAAACATAAATAAATAAATAAATAAATATCCTCTTATCTGTGAATGCTTTCCCAGTACAAATTCATATGTAGAAGTTGCAAGCTATATGTGTGATATGATTGATTTTACCTAGATGTTCTTCAGAGGGAGGGAAATACAGCTTGTTGCTTCCCTGTTTGGAAAGTCTCTGAGGGATCTTGCATTCACTCAAGGAAGGCTGGTGGCTCCAGTTTCGGTGGGGCGGAGATTCCATTCTTGGTTTTAGTTACAACCAGTCAGAAGTCTAAAGGAGCTATTCAAGGATCTGGACCAGTCTTGGGAATGGTGGCTAGAACCTTGGATAGCATCTTTGGCTGGTTGCATCTAAAACCCAGAATGGAATCTCCCCCCCACCGAAACTGGAACTACCAGCCTCCCCTGCTTTCACTGCTTACATTGAGCTTGGCCTGACATACTTTAATCATATTATCCTTCCACATTCATACTTAGGATGGTAGAATAGGAAAATGGGTGCATAATTTGATGTCTCGTCTTTTCTGAGGTGTGTGAACCATAGCCAAACGTAGTGTCCATGCCACTTTGCCCTCCACTTTGCCATTTCTCTACAACATCTACCCACAGAAGGAGCCAGTTTAGAATGCCTTGGACATATATTAGCTAGCCTAATTGGGTAATTCAATTTAAATGGGCAATTGTAGTTCTGTATAAAGGACCAGGGGAGAAGGGCTCTCACGTGAGAGTGACAGAAGGGCTTTGAAGTTTCACTCCGTCCACCCCTACTGCAGCTTGATCTCTTCTGCTCTGCAGTGCCATCACTCAATTGGCTTGGAAGGTGTACCACAGTTTTCAGGCGCAACAGAATGGGGTCTTATCAAGTCATGTATAACTGCTGTGTTTATTCTGTGCTGCTTCTCACTGATTGAGTAGACATGCAGAGCAGTGTTTGAGGGGATGCTTTGTGGTGGACATGCAAAACGGTGGATTTGTGTATGACCTTACTGCTGGATTCCAAATACTGTTTTTCTTTGTAGCTCTGAGGTAGGCTGACCATATGAAAAAGAGGACAGGGCTCATGTAACTTTAACAGTTGTAGAGAAAAGGGAATTTCAGCCAGTGTCATTTGTATGCAATTAGTTCCTGGTGAAATTCCCTCTTCATCACAACAGTTAAAGTTGCAGGCACTATAGTAGAGTGACCATATACAAAAGAAGGCAGGGCCCCTGCAACTTTAACTGTTGTGATGAAGAGGGAATTTCACCAGGAACTAATTGCATACAAATGACACTGGCTGAAATTCCCTTTTCTCTACAACTGTTAGTTACATGAGTCCTGTCCTCCTTTTCATATGGTCAGCCTATCTGAGGGTATCATTATTATCATGATTATTATCATCTCATCCCCTGTACACTCAGCTCATCATTTTAAATGTTTTAATGATGTGTTTCTCTTGTTTTAAAATGTTTAACTTTGTCATGCTTGTATTGCATTGTGTTCCCCGCCTCGATCCGTAGGGAGAGGCGGGTTATAAATAATAATAATAATTATTATTATTATTATTATTATTATTATATAATGGATTACAATAGATTGTTGTGATTATAACTGTTTTAAATAATTGTGTTGATTTCCCCACCCACCTGCTTTGCACTCATGATCTTAAAGTTCATGTCCCTCAGTTTTCCCTTTCTGTGGAACAAGCTGCTGGGGGTTCAAAAGACTACTGCAAAAGGCCCCTGGCCCTGGCCTTGGGCAACCCTACCTTCAGCCCCACCAAAATCAGTGGGCACCAGCTGCTGTCACTGAGTAATTTTACCATTGGGTACTTTAAAGGAACTGGTTTTGTCTAATATCAAATTATGCTTGCAGCTATGCTAATTTTGGCCAAAATACTGATAGTAAAATATTGGAAAAAACAAGTAGTACGAACTTTAAGAACTATATTTGGCAGAACCATATTTGGCATAGAATACAAATAAATAAAATTTCATTTATAAGAAATTTTGGAAGGGATGAGATACAAAAAATATTCCTTAGAATCATGGAATATTCAGTACTGGAGACAATAAAGAATATAAATATGGATGTTTTAACGATAGAATGAAAGCTGGATTGTACTTAACATTTGTATTAGCCCTGAAAATACTGATTTGTTTATAAAGTTGGCTATGAGAACAAGGAACTTTATATCTAAAGAGGGTCTTTTTGTAATAAGTACATTGCTGAAGAATTTTTCTAGCCCTCACATGAAGTTTTATTTTTGAACAATTAAATACTGTAGCTTCATTTGCTAGATTATAAGTGGATGCCCTATGTAGAAATTACTTTTGAGAAAACCGAGGAGCACTTTTTAACTCTTCTTGAAAGAGCATAAATTATGCCTTCTGGAGGGATCTCTTAAGGAGCAAATGGGCAATTGATCTTCACGATCATCTTTCACTTCCTTAAATTATAAAATGAAAGTGATTGGAGGAAAATTGATTTTTACTGCAGATAATATATGAAAATAATTTATTCAAACTGTAATAGCATTTTCCTCATCTTTACAACCTGATCTTATTTTTCCATCAGATTGACAATGTCGTTCCTCTGGATTTTAATTTCTTTCTTTTTCATTTTAATTAACTTTTAAAACTTATGCAAATAAGGAAATATCTAACTTGCAATATCATGTGTGTGTGGTGTGTGTATGTGATTATATATATATATATATATATATAGTTATTTCAGTTAAGTCTCACCGAAGAATGTTTGCAACTAGTAGATGTATGACATTCTCAAATGATGCTAGGAACTGTTGTGGAAGCCAAACACCAAGGAAAGTCTCAAATTTGTCACTACTGCTAGCCTAAATTATGTTGAGCCAGTGTAAATGACATTAACACAGCACCAATAGTGTTCGCTGGTGCGAGAGTTTTCTTTGAAAACCTGTAGTGCTATCAAATACTGTTGACATTGTGCCAACATCACTT
The DNA here is from genome assembly GCA_029215795.1 of Anniella stebbinsi. NCBI lineage: Eukaryota > Metazoa > Chordata > Lepidosauria > Squamata > Anniellidae > Anniella > Anniella stebbinsi. The sequence continues at coordinate 198,163,766 of JARDYH010000003.1, forward strand.
ATGCTAGTGCAAAAAAAAATAATACTTCAGCTGTAGTGTTGAATTGGATACTACCCCTTATTAGAATCTGGTGCAGTGTAGTGGTAAAATGTATGAATTGAACCAGGAAGGTTTTGGTTGACTCCTTCCTTCAGCTATTAATTTATAAGGCAGCCTTAGGCACTATCATCTCTCAGCCTCAGAGCCTAGGAATAATAATAATGGCCCACCTTTGTTGTAAAGGATTATTGAGATACCATATGCACAGTCAGGGTGGACGGATTGCTTTAATTCCAATTCGTGCCACTCACAAGTTTTCATTTTTTTAGTCCTGTTTCTGCAGTAAATAATAATAATAATAATAATAATAATAATAATTTATTTCTTACTCGCCTTTCTGTTTGGATCGAGGCGGGGGAACAACAATATGATAAAATACATAAAACTGATTAAAACATGGCACACATTATTTAAACTACATTAAAACATCATAAAAAACATCCTAAAAACATTCTAAAATTCCACTGGATATGCCTGCTGGAAGATAACAGTCTTTATAGCTTTCTTAAATTCTAAAAGACTGTTAAGTTGATGAGTCTCCTCTGGCAGGCCATTCCACAGTCTGGGAGCGGCTGAAGAAAAGGTCATCTGGGTAACGGTTGTCAGCCTAGTCTTGGCCGACTGCAGTAAATTCGTCCCAGAGGACCTGAGCATGCAGGGCGGATTGTATGGGGGAAGGTGATCCAGCAATAACCTGGACCCAAACTATGTAGGGTTTTACAGGTAATGACCAACACTTTGTACTTCGCCCAGAAACTAATTGGCAGCCAGTGGAGCGATTTTAAGTGCAGATTTGGGGGAGGGGATCTGCATGAATTCTGCCACCCTACCCACAAACAAAAGGAATTACTCATTGTTATGAAGTGGTCTGAAGGCTGACTTTTTAAAAACATTCATATATATATATATATATATATATATATATAATCAGTCATCATGTCCCGTCGCTCCTGGGGACATCTGTAGCCCTGACTTTGCTTCACCCCTGTGTCATAGGGACTTCAAGTGATAAGAGATGGTGAAAAGTACATGCTTTTATTAAACAGGCCCTCTGGTGCCTGACATCATGCAATACATACACTGATTGGACATTATCAGGTTTAAAACACGTTGCTGCTGATATATACACCTTTTAGATGGAACCTGCACAATACTAGTTCAGTGAAACACTGGAAAACATGGTGTTACAGTGCTATTTCAGGGACTATGCTTGGACATCGCAAACAATCCAAATTAAATATAAGACGTAAGGGTTGTGTGTTTTCCACACATCACAACTTAAAAAACAAAACAAAAATGTTTTGAAGAAACCTACAAATACATCTCATCCAAATCTAAGTACTAGAATAATAAGAGAAGAAGTAAAGAACCAGAAAAGTATGCCTTCTATTATTCTGTTCTCAGAAACATTTAATCCACCACATAATGTTTTATTACTACTACTATTATTATTACCCTCTGTGAGTTTATTTTCCAGCAAGTATCACATGTTAAATTGTTTATGTACTGTATAATTTGAAAAGAATGCATTCACAATTGGATTTACACATTCTGTCTAAGAACTACCTCAACAATCTCTGTCATATATAACAGGTCCAATCCTCCATTTTTCTCTCCCCACCCCCACAGCCCAAGTGTTTCAGATTATAATGAGTCAACTGCAACTCTGCATAACTACTAATTTCAACCCACTTGTCCAAAGGGACAGGCAAAAACATGCAATTTTACAGCAATTATAATCAGAGAAGAATACTTAGAGGTAATGGTAGGAAGAAAAATTGACAGTCAAGAATTTAAATCAGCATTTGCTAGTTTTTCTGGTTCATATCTTTAATCAAATATGGCTTTGACAGTCTTCATTAAAACTGGTTCTTGGTAATTCAAAACAATACTGGCATGCTGCACAAGAACACGTTGACATCATAGACTGTATACATTTGTCTGTGCCTACACATACACAAAATCATATTGATGTGGTTCACATATAATGACAACTAAGAGTACAGGTTGAGTATGGGCTCCATCACACCCACTTTTTTTCCTGGTTTGCCTCTGCAATTTCCACCTCTGTTTCATTAACGCATCAAGCTGATGGTCCCTTTCACTTGGGTTTGTGGTATTGCCACTATACCGGTGAAACCTCCTTTCTCTTGTTCGCTCTCCCACACCACACCACCCTGCCCCTTTTCCTTCCCCCTCCAGTTCATTGCTTGTGACATGGTGATGGATGTGGGCTCCTTCCCCCCTCGCTCTGGGCTTTGTTGTCTAGCGTTTTACTGATTTAACGTTTCATCATCTGGGTGCCATTTCTGCAGGCAATGAGGGTGGGGCTGGAGCAGCAAATGTCTGTTCGTTTGACATGGAATGCTGGAGGAGGAGAACCACCCCGCCTTCCTCTTTCGTCACTCGAGCCACTACACCACACTGTCTCTCAATTATGGATAAGAAAGGCAGGCCAGAGGGAGAGTTCATGTGATCCCACAGCTCTCTCCCAAATTGTACATCTTGGTTCTGGTTGTACATCTGAACTTAGTCTTAGAGTTGCTCCAGAAGTTTGTTTGTAAAAAGCTGAGAAAGTATCTTTTAGCAGACCTTGAATTTAATGAGAATGCCATTTTAATGAAATGAAGTCCATAATGGCAGTCTACAAAACCATTAACACTGCATTTTCAGATGCTGCTCATATTGTGCAAAGCATTTTATTTGGGCTTTAGGGTTATAGTCAAAGTAAGTGCAAATCCATAAATACCATTTCCATGGCATAATTACTGATTAGCATAATTATGTGCTAATGTAATTTCCATAATTTATGTCTTAGCAGATTGGCAGAAAGTTGCTTTCTTCTTGAGCTGTTTAGAATTTGCTTATTAGATGAGGTCGTTGATCTACAATTAAGTCATTTTTTCCTTGTAGCACTAATATTAATGGATCCCTTCATCATGGAAAGGCCAGCTTAACTCTCTGGTAAAAGGCAGAAGGAAGTCCTAGAGGGATTAACTTCTTTTCCATTGTAGTAAGAAGCATTCACTAGAACTAAATGACAGAATTAGACCACAGCTTCATTTGTATCAATGATGGAAATCTTTCCTGTGTTGCGATGCGTCCCATCCATAAATTCAAATTTATAACAATGTTGGAAATGAACTACCCAACATAGTAACTGCCCTCATGTTAATACTGCTGTTTTATCTGCTACCATTTACCAAAGTCCATTTCCCACCCCAGCATGGTGTCAGATATAAGTCTCAGTAAGGCCATGAGGCCTTGCCATTTGAAGTTATATTTATTTAGAACTGGTTTGGAGTGCTGGAGTCTGAGTGGGCTTACCTCTGTCAGGGTTTTCAGGGGAACTATAGAAGGGAGTAGTTTCATGTGTGTGCCCCCCTCCCCGCCTTGGGACTGTAAGACTTCTGTGGGAAACTGATAGAGTGTTTAGAAAGGTGGGGGGGCTTGTTTAAGGAGTCACTCAGATTGTGGCATCATCTTGGTGGGCTAAGCAGTGCCACCCTGTCTGGACATAGGCATGATTTATGGGCCAAAGCCCCTGTCTGTGGAGTGGTTTTGAACAAGCCCACACCTCCCTTTACAAGCTGGAGCAAAAGCGAGGAGCCTTTGCTAGGATCATCTTTCAACTCATGGCCTGAGTCATGGCCCTGTTTGGATCCATCACCATTTGGGAACTTGGAAAGCACTCTGCACATGGACTCTCTCCGATTTGGGCTTTGAATTTCTAAGGACTATGCCATGAAAAGTACTGTGAGGATTTCATAGACTTGAACTCTCATTTGTTGTGGATTGTGTGTGTTTGTTCATCAACCTCTCAGTGTAAGGATAGACTGGGGTTGATTTTTATTGTTGGACTTTTTCTCTGCAGACTCAAGTGGCAGTGAGTTCCCAGTGCTAAAGCAGATGGGAGTTCTTGTGCCTGAGATTTTCATCCACCCCGTGATCTTGTTTATGCTTTGGCCATGTTCCCCTGAGCTACTAAGTGTGGCTGCGTATGGTCTAGCTCCCTTGGGAGGGTTTGTTAAGCCTTTTAAGAATGTCCCACTGCGATTTCCTGAAGGATCATATCATGAGTCTTTCCCTCCCTTGGTCGGCTTTGAAACCCGTTTTTGGAACTGCTGAGATGGCAACTGGGAAACCAGGTTGCTGTTGTAGTGAGCAGCATTTTGGACTGTACGTTATCTTGGAGCCTAAAGCTTTCTGACCTTTAGTCAGCATTAAGTGTTTCTGAAGTGTGCAAACATTAAGCTTTTCACTGTGAGATTTCCCTGAATAAAAGAAGTATCACTGATGTGAATGTTCCGTGTCAATTTGCCAGCACATGTGAATGCCGGAGGAAATGAGAAACATGACACATGGTTACCCCAAATGTTTTCCCCTGACTAAGATTGGTAGCAGGGAGAGAGTCATGTGTGCAGCCTCCATAGCACTATTTTTTTTAATATGGAGCAATGTTATGAAGGCCATGGATGGTTCTCTTATTCTCCTGTCTAAGAGCCAGTGTATCTTTTCAATCCAAAGTTCTCTTCTACAAGGTAGTGCTATAGAATCTGCATACATCACATTCTTGTTCCTTCCTCAAAAGCTCTTTAAGCTTAAAAGGTAGAATGACCGCCTTGTATAAAGGACCACAGGACTGCCTTGTATAAAGGAAAATGCTATGGCAGATGCACATGCAGCTTTGTTGTCCTCACTTAACAGTGTGGATGCAATTATGGCAGCAATAAGTGTGTGTGTGATCAACTGGAAGCAATTATTATTCACTTCAGGAAATAGGCACATCCTAAATGACAAGGTACTATGACCAGCAGATATAAAATCCCGAATCTACCTCAGCTCTGATTCCTCCTTCCCCCCATGTTTTTACCACATTACCACCACCACCCCAAGTTAAGAACCTATCTTTCCAAAATCACTGAACTACCCTTGCTAAAACAACATAGTGAACTTATGTCACAGACTAAACTGCAAACAATTTTGTAAAAAAATCCCGTCAATAATATGTAGGAAATGCATTTCAGAGTCCCAAATGACAGCATAAAACTTAGGTATGTGCCAAAACCAGGCACTTGGGGTTTATTCTAGTCTGCATATAAATCAGTAGCAGTCATCCATGGTGTTTTTCATGATATGCTTCAAAAGGTTTGGCTAGAGATAGATTTGTGAAAGCATTTAAATTTCAGTGTATACTATAGCTGCACACAAATAATTTGGGGGGAAATCTTGCTACTTAATAAATCCTTATAGTCGTGTGTAATCTTTAGCATTTCAGATGGCTTCGGTTGCTTTATCCATTTTAAATGCTAATTATACATTCCTTATCCTGACATTTAGTCACTTAATAATGTTGTTCTTATGGGTCTTCCACAACAGCAGCTGATACCAAACATGGCGGGTGGGCTTCTTCATCCTTCCACCCTACTTCCTTAGGGTTTAGATGAGAGTGCCATAATCTGTCTTTCTGGCATCAGCATTTTAAGGACATTTTATATGCTTTACTTATGACCAATCTGAGCTCATATTGAAGATAGACTAGAAAGCAACGTACAATCATCCCTAAGACCAAAGGTATCAATGATGCTAGACTAGAAAGTAACATAGATTATCCCTAAGACCAAAGGTTCTGGGATATCTGTGTCAGCTGCCCATTATCACAGTGGGCTTTGAATCAAAGAGCTCCATCAGACTAGCATTACTGAACACTCACGGATTTTCGCGGGTCACTCTCATATCATTGTCTGCCTTTGCGTGACAAAAACTACCCCGTTAAATCCGACATAGTTTTTCCAAAGTAAAACATGCTGCAATTTCCTTCTGTATGCAGGAAAACCAGCGCAATAAAAACACCCATGTGGTCTTTGTTTACTTCCTCTTTAGCATGTGAAAGAAAGAGGAAGCTGCCATCCACTTTGCAGCTGGGCGTGGGGCTGAAGCAGGACGATGCACTGCTCCCTGGGGAAGGACCTTGCTGATTAAAGTTAGCCGAGCAGAGGGGGAGGAACTCTGTGCGAGAGAAGGTGGAAAGGAAATGCCTTTCCCTTTCTCCAGTCCCACCCCCCATGCTGTACCTTTCCACTGCCAACAACAGCCTGGGAATGAATGTTATATTCACCTCATCTCTTGCCCACTGACGTTGCCCCTGCCTCTTTTTTCCCCCTTTTGCCATGAGAAGGGCCACCTTTGGTAGCTTTAGAGCACATTACTTCTTCTTTCTTCTCCATGATCATCATCTGTGTAAAGGAAGAGGAAGAATTGTGAAATAGCAGCGGGGGGGGGGGGGGGGGGAGAGATGATAGTAGGGAAATGTGATTCCCCCATCTGATGATCCCCAAAGTCATTAGCTGTGCATAAGCAAGAGAATATCCACACAACTAAAGTCACATATTAGTTATGCAAGAGAGTTTAACAGTGCAATGCATTTTTAGAAATGCAGAAATGAGTCTCACTTTGGCTAATAGGGCTTACTCCCTAGTAAGTGTGTCTATGATTGCAGCCTTAGAATGACTAATGTTTAGTTCTTACCAGGGACATAATATAAGGAGGGCAGGAGGGGAAGCAAAAAATTGCACAAGTCTCCATGGTGCAAATGTGATAACTGATGTATGTTAAGCATTTTAAAAGGAAGTAACACTGGTGCTTTGCCTATGGGGTTGTTTGAAATGCTGAAGGCTTTCATTTTTGATAGAAAGAAGAGATCAGTACCACATCAAAATCCACATCTGCCACTTAGCAGAACAAAGGAAAAATTGCAAAGTGTGGCAGGATAATTCTTCAGTAACTTGGCATTCCTTGCCCTGTTTTGACAGATGAGTGTGTCATTCATTATTGGTCTTAATGGATTATTCATGGGTATCCCAAAGGTCTTCCTCTGTAATGCCTGTGAATGAATCAGAGGTGGCTCTGCAACAAAGTTGACAATGCAAAACATGTTTTTAACAACAACAACAACAACAACAACATAAACTGATTGCCTTTACATCAGCTCCTATAACTTTTTGACTGAGACCCAAGGAAAGTTGTAGCTTCTTTGTGATAAAAAATAATTATTCATGTATTCTGACTGGCAAGTAGATTGCATCCTTTTATGTAAAACTGCTGAAAAAGATAAAAACCCAGCAATGCAAAAGTTTTAGGAGCCTCAAAGCAAGTATTTTTTCATACTTCCAGGCTGGGCCAAGTGTTTTCCAGGCTTGTTTCTTTGTTTATTGAATTGCACCCTCAGCAACAAGCGCTCCCAGGACAGGTTGCAATAAAAACCAATCCAATAAAGAGGATCAGGGTTCTAAACCGCACAGGAAGCATTCATGTAGAGCAGGCTCCTTGCTGCTGACATTCACCATCCAATTCATGGAGGGCAATAGGAACAGTATGCCAGAGGCCAGGGTGGAACTGGTCTCTCATAGAATTCTAATCATATAGCCGATTTAAACACCTGAATAGGGCTTTAATTTCCAACTTGCATCAATGATCCTGTATTACTCTGTCCCACTAAGCAGTCAATGCTGAAAAAGTGAGAAGATCTCACTTGTTGGAACCTACCTGGTGAATGGCTGATGATGAGCTTCTCTATATGAGTGATTTATTGCACGCCCATGATTGGCCACTCATAAAACAGAGATAATCAGCTATTTTTAAAAAGCACAAAATCAACCCCAGATACAGTTGACGTTGCACTATAATGCCACCAGTAGATGGCACTGTTTTAGTAAAGTGAATGGAGAACACAGAGAGAAGAAGTATTCAAACCACATGGCCGTACATGTAATTGAGCCAATCATAATCCAGAAAGAAAGTGGAAGCAGAAAGCCCCAGTAAGGCAGCAGGATTTTTTTTTAATGTAGAGGAACTCAATGTGTTCTCTGTCTGACCCAGAATCAAAAGTAGAATTTCCTGAGTAAATTCATGCATGGGAGAGTTATTAGCCAGGCCTACAGTTGTGATTGACTTTGTAGGAGAACTGAAACCAATTCCCCAAAATTCTCATCATAATTATCCTTAGTAAATTATTCTCTAAATGATAAAATAAAGTGTCCAAATGTTCCCTGAATTTTGGGAATCTGTATTTAGCACCTAATAATACTCTGTTTCAAAATTTGATACCTCATGGTTTGTATTTTGACTATACTTTAGCATTGACTTGAAATGGTATTTAATATTTGACAACACAGATAGCCAATACACATCAGTATAGCAAATTGCAATCGTTTTCAAACTCTGTACCTCCAAAGATCATTTCCCATTTCAACGTCTGCTACAGAGCACGGTACATAGCAAAGGATCCTGTCATGTTCTGCACTGCACATGCATTTTCACCACTGTCATTGTGAACTGTATGTTTCCTAAAACAGACCCAACATTACAAGGATCAGTGATGATAGCCAAATTGTCTAATTGACTGATAAGCTTCCAAAGAAATGAAGATTTTCCATAAAATAGTTTTAAAATCACATCATAGTGTTTGTCATTTTCATACAATAGTATTTGATTATTGACATGCAATGGTATTATTAAAAAAATCAGCTGGTAAATTGGAAGAGTTGCAGAGTTTCTAATTTTTATGGATATTTGGTCCAGCAATTATTTTAGGTGATTTATCAGTATGATTGGTATACCTGAGCATGAGTATGATTGGTATACCTGAGCATGAGTATGACTGGTATATTGAGCATGAGTATGAGTACCCATTCGCTGATGTGCATTATGGAGCAGGCATATTGGGGGGGGGGGGCTTTCTTGAGTGAGAAATACTATACAGAGGAAGAATAATGATTTCAGAGAGGAGTTAAAGCCAGCCAACCCCCGAAAGAGAAAATAGTATTTCTTAATGTCTAGATTAATTAATTTTATCTTGAAGAAGAATGAAAAAGAGACCCAGCATTGCATATTTCTTTGTTTTGCTTTGTGAGGCACCTGCAATATAACTGTCCCACCTTATTTCCCCCTCCTTTTTCTTCTAGCTGACTGTATATGTCAAGGGAAGCAGAAGGCTGTGCTTGAGTTCAGTGAGCTGGAACAGCATATTGATACACAGACCAGGGATCTGCTCAAAGAGTTATGCACTGGGCAATAAGCGGCACCTTGAGTTCAGACAGAATGCACATCTGTGCCTCATTGATAATGTAATAACCTTCATTACATTTTTGGCTGAGAGCACCTGTGCACAGCCCTAAGAAGTCAGCCCAGGGCAGCCATTTTGATTGAGGTGATATTAACAGCTCTCATTAAAACTGATGGCTATAGTGGTGCTCAGCAGTCCTACTGTAAAAGGCGTCTGTCTGCTGGTATTTCTGTTATCAGCCTCAATTTTCAAGAGTTCATAACCCAGCTATAAAAAGTTTGCTCTGTTCTGAGGCGAACCTGCACTACTAAAATATACATATATATTTAAAAGACTAGGATTATTTGATCTGAATTACTCTTCACCCACTGTTCATTTTGATTCAGTCATAAACTCACACTGTCATAAGCTTTAGTGATACAAAATAATACAGTGATATTTTATAATGAATTGAATTTTCTGATGACATTAGACTACAGACATTTATCAGGAGGCTCACTTTCAGATTATGACCTATCTAGCCATAGGCCTGAGGCTGCCAACTGGATTATATCCTTCATCGCTTGTAGAGGTGAGACAACTACTCTGTTACAAAAGCTGGGCTGGGTTCAGTTTTGAAACATGTAGATCAGTAGAAGAGATTATGAAATAAAGCTTGAAGAAGCAAGATCATGTAGGTCTAAAAGGAGTCCAGTTCCTTGCTGGTACCTAGTGTGAGGTTGACCTCAGGTAGGTACAGTTATAATGGCCTATCAGTCAACTAGGAAGAATCTTGCACAATCGGAAAGTTGAGAACCAGTCAGCATCTGAGAGATCTCTGAAATAAGAATGAAACTTATGAAGGTTCTACTGGCTGACATCCACCTTCTACTAGCAGGTGGGTGAAGGATCTGCTTCTTCAGGTGAGTCACCACAGACTCAGTTGCCATGAGGCTCTGGAAATCTCTGAGATTAATTCAAGATTCTTCCAAACCTCATTGGTAAAATCACTATACACCCTGGAGTTAAGATTGTAGTCTCAGGCCTGGAGTGTGACACACACGGAGAGCAAGATTAATGATCAATTCTAATGAATTTATCATTTACAGTAAACAGAAATCAAATACAGCTCTTCAAAATAATGTACAAAGCAACACGCACTGTGTTTTCTTCCAAATTCACACACATCTTGTTTCTACATAGGCTAAGAAATAGCTTCTGAAGATATTTTTATGTCTGAAGAAGCCATTATTACAATTCTAGGGAACAAAAATCTGTGAGGGGATAATAAGAGCAGGGGGAAAAAACAGTTGTCCACTTAGCCAAGAACTAATCGTTCTTCTGTAGTTACATGTTACTTTAGCAGGTTTTAAACACCTAAGAAAATATTTTAAAATCAAACAGAAACTCTGAAAATATCATTCAAGTTTCTAAAAAACAATAAACAATGCAAATCCCAACTTTCTAGGACACAAATCAGATTAACATTTTGTTTTCCTACTTCCGACGGCATCTTCTGATTTCTTATTTTCAGATTTCCCAAATAAACTGCAACATGACCAACTGTCCTCCAGGAGGCAGTATAAATCCTGAATTTCCTGAATGAAGTTGCTACTATGCCCAGATATACAGGCCAAATGCACATACCTTTTAAATTTTGTTCGCATGCGTAGGGTTTAAATTAAGGCAAAAGTGTATGGTACCTGTTCAATAATAACTAAGCAAGCAGTTATTTCAGATGCATATATATATCGACACATGGGAAATAGGTGATTTTACATTTTGCAGATCATAGAAGAAAATGCAGATGAATCTAATTGCAAGCTGAGAGCATGTAATGTCTGTTTTGGAAGCAATGATTTGGGGTTTCAGACATTTGTGTTTTTAAGAAAAGTGTATGTTCTGTTGTACACTTGTCTTGTCAGACTTTTATGCACCTTCTAACACAGTGGTATTTTACCTGTCCAGATCTGAGACCCAGCTCTGATTTCCAACCTGCACCATCAGTCCTACTTTCACAATTTTACCTTTTGTTTTTCCAGGGGTGGGTGGGAATCCACAAGCTACACAATGATTATCGTATCCTTAGAGCTATACAGAAAAGCACAGTCTTTGGAACCCAGCAGAAAGTTCTGAGAACATCCAGTACCCACCCCTTTTCACGTTGTAATAATCACCTGGAAATTTTATTACATTAAGCAAAATATAAATCATCATTAATCATCATCATCATCTCAAAGGTACTATTTGAGGTTTATGCATATGCAGTACCCACAATGAGCTGTGGCATGTTGTTCAAACCCGGTTGTACTTCAGGTTGTCGTTATGTGTGAACCAGGCCTACATACACCTACAGGAAAAGGCCTCATGACCCAATATCTATCTGAAATCTTTGCCCAGAAGGAAAGGAACTCCTAACATGTGTCATGTTCAAAGTGACTAGAAACCTGATCCAAAATATATTCACATGAAATTAAGTCCCACTGAGTTCAGTGGGTCATGCTTCCACATAAGGATGCTTAGAAAATACAATCTTATTCTTGTTGTGCTATCACTTGTCAGCCTAGCAAACAAAGATGTAAAAATTGATTTCTGTTCTCGGTCTGGAATCCAATTACGTGGTTTAGGAGACAGAAACTGCTTCTATTCAACCAATTCTGCATACATTTAGCCAATGGAGTCACCTCATCAGACAAGGCCTATTGTTTAGCAGGATTGTTTGATTGATTAATATGGACTCTTTGGGTTAGTTTCTAGAAGGCTTTTGGGTGATATTTTGTGTGTCCGCTGAACTCAATAGCAGTCATGTTATAATGTCACCTTTCAGAAGAATTCACAAGGAAATCAAAGGGGATTATTTGCTCAGCTATTCACATTTGTGAATGGTTGACCCTTTAATGTACCTCATCTTTTATTTTTAGACAGTCCATTATTTTACTCACAGTGATCGATTTAAGCTAATTACATTAAAAAGCAAAAATGTTTTTGGAAATATTCATGCTATAGGATCCATCTTTAGATTTTTCCCTTCAAATTTCCACATTTTTGTGTGTGTAACTCTTTGAGCTATGTTTTTGTTTCTGTTGATCTCATTGAACAGTCTGGCATTTGTCTTCTATATGCTGAACTCAACAGATACAGAGACTGAAGTTTCCAAAGAAGCTCATAGACTAATTTAGTGAAAATGCAGGCCAATTTAGAGAAAAATTAAGGTTATTAATAAAACTTTCACTGATAGGTCAAAAACTATCTATGAGTAACATAGTGTGCCCTATTCCTTTTATTCATTTGACCATCCACCACACTCAACAGTTATATATTAACTTATACATTGGAGGTAGTCCATTGCATGCTTCCTTACTTGAACAACACAGAAACTAAAAAGTGAATTGCATTCCTCTGAGACACTTAAACCATTAAAAAAATAGAAAGAAAATGCATTAACTTTTTCACCCATGTTTTTAATTAATTCTTTAGTTTTGTCTGAGAACAGTGATAGGCAACCTACTGCCTTCCAGATGTTTTGGACTACAATTCCACAATCTCTACCATTGTCTATGCTGGATGAGGCTTATGGGAGTCAGAGTCCCAAACATCTGAATGGCACCAGGTCACCTACTCCTTGAGTGAGTATTTTAAATATACTCACAAATTTTACATTTAGGATGTACCTACATTTAAAATGAAACCTACATTTCGCTAAAGTCTGACGGGAAGGTCTCAACATTTTCCCCTTCCCTTCCAACAGTAGCACAAAGAACCCCAGAACTAACTGATTGAGGCCGTTGGTTCATCTCAACAGATCTTAATAGCTATGGATTGCACTCAGGAATTCTCCTTCTGAAGATGTGAGTACTGAGATGGTACTGTCCGTTTGCTGTCATGTAAATACATAGATAATAATAATAATAATAATAATAATAATAATTTATTTCTTACCCGCCTCTCCGTCTGGATCGAGGCGGGGAACAACAACATGATAAAATACATAAAACTGATTAAAACATGACACGTATTATTAAAACTGCATAAAAATCCTAAAACGTCCTAAAAACATCCTTAAAACATTCTAAAATTCCACTGGATATGCCTGCCGGAAGAGAACAGTCTTTATGGCTTTCTTAAATTCTAAAAGACTGTTAAGTTGACGAGTCTCCTCCGGCAGGTCATTCCACAGTCTGGGAGTGGCAGAAGAGAAGGTCCTCTGGGTAACGGTTGTCAGCCTAGTCTTGGCCGACTGCAGTAAGTTCTTCCCAGAGGACCTGAGCATGCGGGGCGGATTGTACGGGAGAAGGCGATCCCGCAGGTAACCTGGACCCAAACCATGTAGGGCTTTAAAGGTAACAACCAACACTTTATACTTCGCCCGGAGACTAATTGGCAACCAGTGGAGCGATTTTAAAGCTGGCGTAATATGGTCACCCCTAGATGTACCGGTGACCAACCTGGCTGCCATATTTTGAACTAGTTGAAGTTTCCGGACTAGGCATAGAGGTAGCCCTATGTACAGCGCATTGCAGAAGTCAAGCTTCGAAGTTACCAGCGCGTGCACCACCATCTTTAGGTCTTCCAACTCTAGGAAGGGGCGCAGCTGGCGTATCAGCCGAAGCTGATAGTAGGCACTCCTGGCCGTCACATCTATCTGGGCTGTCATTTGGAGCGACGGATCCAGGAACACCCCCAAGCTGCGAACACAGTCTTTCAGGGGGAGTGTAACCCCATCCAGAACCGGTTGACACACCTCCAAACCCAGGTTGCGGCCTTTGACAGCAAGCACCTCCGTCTTGTCTGGAGTCAGCTTCAGTTTGTTTTTCCTCATCCAGCCCATTACCACCTCCAAGCATTCATTCAGAGGAGACACACTATCCTTAGCTGGCGCTGTTATCGAAGGCATAGAGAAATATATTTGGGTGTCATCAGCATACTGATAGCACCCCGCCCCATGCCTCTGGATGATCTCTCCCAACAGTTTCATATAAATGTTAAACAGCATTGGGGAAAGGATGGCACCTTGCGGTACGCCACACAGCAGCTCCTTCTTTGCAGAGCAGCTATCCCCAAGCATCACCATCTGGAACCTGCCCGAGAGGTAGGACCGGAACCACTGAAGCACAGTGCCCCCGATTCCCAATCCACTCAGGCGTTCCAGAAGGATACCATGGTCGATGGTATCGAAAGCCGCTGAGAGGTCCAGAAGTACCAACAGGGACACACTCCCCCTGTCAATACTAAGGTGTAGATCATCCACTAAGGCGACCATAGCAGTCTCAACTCCGTATCCCGCCCTGAAGCCAGTTTGAAATGGGTCTAGAAAATCAGTGTCATCCAAGACTACTTGGAGTTGAAAGGCAACCACCCTCTCGATCACCTTGCCCAAAAATGGAAGGTTTGATACCGGTCTGTAGTTATTAAAGTCCAGGGGATCCAGGGAGGGCTGCCATCTATGGCAACGAAATTGGTTCTATCTGGCTGCAATCTGTGTCAATTGAAGGTGAGCCATTTTTAAATTGGCTGTACATTCTAGCCATGCTCAATTTTCATTTGCATAATGGATAGGAGATATTTCAAAAGCACATTTATGTCACATGGGAAAAACACCTAAAACACACATCCTAATGCAAAAATGTCTATAAAAATCTCTCTCTCTCTCTCTCTCTCTCTCTCTCTCTCTCTCTCTCTTGTTAGGTTTCACTGCTGTGATTTATCTACCTCAGTTCTAGTAAATGCATATTAATATTTTCCGGTTTGTAGGATGTTGTTATGAACTCTGTTTGAAATGGCTTCCCAGCTAAATAATATGCATGCTGGAGAGAGTGATAAGCGAAGCAGTTGCTTCATCCCTTTCTGAAGGATGACAGTGAGGTGCTCAAGACAACAACATGTATTATGAACTGGATTCACATTATGCCAGAATTAAACTGCTGGAGGTGCTTGTGATTCTTCTTTCCCAGTGCAAATTCAAAACCAATTAAATGTTTGCTAATTTAACTCGGGAATGGTGGGGGACTTTGTCAAAAACTTTTTGGAAGTCCAAGTAAACAACGTCTACCAGACCCCCCCCCCCCCCATCCACCTGTTTATTGAGACTCTCAAACAATTCTAAAAAGTTAGTGAGGCAAGACTTATCTTGAGGAAGCCATGTTGATTGTTTCAGCAGGGCTTGTCCTTCTATATGCTTACTCATTTTATCTTTAATAATGCTTTCAAGCAATTTGCTTAAAATAGATATTAAGTTAACTGGCCTGATATGCCTTGGATTCCTTTTTTTAAAAAATGGTGTTAAATTGGCTATTTTCCAGTCCTCTGGTACAGTGACTGATCTTAGGGACATGTTACAGATTTTTGTTAGAAGATTAGCAATTCCACATTTGAGTTCTTTAAGAACTCTGAGATGGTTACCATCTGGGTCCAGTGATTTATTAGCTTTCAGTTTGTCAATAATGTTGAGAGCTTCAGCCTTTGTCCCACTATTTGTCTCAGTTCTTTAGACTGTTATCCTTTCCTAAAAACATCCGTTCAGGCACAGGTATCTGTCCTTCATCTTCTGCAGTGAAGATGGATGAAAAGAATACAGCTTCTCCACAATTTTCTTATCCTTCTTTAGTACCCCTTAAACTCTGTTGTCATCCAACAGTCCAATGGCTTTCCTATCTAGTTTCTGGCTTCAAGAATTCTTTATTATTGGCCTTGATGTTGTTAGTGATATGCTGCTTAAAATGCTTTTTGGCATCTCTTATTGTCAGCTTGAATTTCCTTTGTGCGCATTTGTGACCCCTTTTGTTCTCCACATTTAGGCAAGAGTTTTCTCAAGGAAGCATTATTTTCTCTAATAGGTTTATTGACACTATTCATTGACATGTCTGGACTTCTCGGACTACTTGTCCTAAAGTGTGATATACATTCTAGCTGAGCTTCTAACCTTGAAGCATCTTGAAGGAATTCTACTCTCTTGACTCCCTCTTTCGTTGTCTTTTTTTTTTTTTTTTTTACAAGTTCCACCATTTTAGAGTGGTTTTCTCTTATGGCAAACTGTTCTAGGGCACATTCAATCGAGAAATTTAACCTTTTTGACATGACTGGAACATGTATTTATCCTGGCAATGTGGGGGTAATTGAACTCATTATTACAATGCTTCTTCGTTTGGATGCCTCCCTGATTTCATTTTCTGTCTCAAGATCACCCTGAGTATTCTCATTTGGGGGATGATTACTGCTAAATTATTTTTGGAGCCCGGTATTGTCACTCACAGTGCTTCAGTGGATGAGTCTGCTTGACACTATGCCATCTTTGATGTACAGAGCAACACCTCCTCCAGTACTCCCTGCCCTTCCTATAGAGTTTATATCCAGAGATGATTGTATCCCATTGGTTCTTTCAATTTTTCCAGGTTGCATTATGTTCTCCTTTAAAACCAAGGACTCCAACTCTCCCATCTTAGCTTGGAGGCGTCTAGTATTAGCATAGAAATGCCTATACATAGTTCTCTCCCCAGATGTTGTCTGCTATAGCCCATAGGTCTCTTTGACTTGCTATTCTATTTCACCATGTGCTCATTTCCAGAACCCTCTTTGTCCCCATTTGGCAATTAGAAATATTTCCACTTTCATACATCTGTATGTAAACATTGTTATATAAAATAAAATATTACATTTTTAATTTTTGTAAACTACCCAGAGCGCTTTGGCTATTGGGCAGTATAGAAATGTAATAAATGAATGCATCCCTAGGGATGATTCAGCCTGAATTGGATGTTTTCCAGCTCTTGTCAGCTTTCCACCAGGGTTCAGTTTAAAAGCTTCTCTGCCACTTTTTTATGTTAATTGCCAGCAGTCTGGTTCCATTCTGTTCAACTGGAGCCTATCCCTCTTGGCTTGTCCCAAAATGTTCCCCAGTGCCTAACGCATCTGAACTCCTTCTCCCTCCACCATGTCTCATCCACACATTGAGACTCTTCAGCTTCACCTGTCTAGCTGACCCTGTGTGTGGAACAGGGAGCATTTCACAGAAAGCCAACTTATAATCAAACTCTTCCTCTAGATAGGGCTGCACAGTCACCCTTGTCAATATAGAGCTATATTTCCCCACATAACTGCTTTCAGTTTTAATGGTTCTGTTACTCTGAAGACCTAGGCCTTAAAGCAGGCACCATTACAGCCCCCAGGAAGAAAAGAGCAAGCTTTTAAATGCTTGATACGAGCTTGTTTGTGTCTTAAAGCAACGTGTAAGCTCAGTTATCAAGGCTAAATATTGCTGAAATAACATGGTTATTTACTCCTAGTGTACCTGTTATTCCATGTAACGTATGAGAGTATAATTGTCTTTTGTGCATACATTGTAGATCCTGTGGAAATCCCAGGAAATTAACAGCCTATTGTGGTATGTATGTACAAAAAGAATTAGATTCAGACTCAATTGTAATTAGATTAGACCCATTGCTAAATTAGTCATGATTTACTTTCTATTGATTTTAAATCTGGAGCTTACCCATGGTGTATAGATGTAAAAAGAAAAAAGAAAAAGAGATTTGCATGTCTCTTGCACATTACAAGAAATACTATAGTACACACAGCATGCAAGCATATACTTCTTTCTTATGAAATGGTCCTTAAACTGGGATTTTCAGTACTTTATGCTTGATATCTCTTGCTGAGAGTAATGTTTTTTCTCCTTGGAGAAGAAGCCCCAGTTTTTCACTTGGTCAAAATTTCACCATAATGATTCCCCTTCCCACAATCTCAGTTTTGCATAGCCATGTTTTGTGCTTTGTTTTGAAGATGTTGCAGTCTTTACTTATAGGCAATAAATGCCAACAAACTCGACTGCCACTAGACAAAAGCGCTAAAACTAAACTTGTGTCTAAGAATCTGGCAAGGGATCCCAAATGTGCCTGCTACCGTGGTGACAGAGTCTACATTACATATTCCATTGTTCCAATAGGATATAAAACTACCCAGCCAAAAGAAATGACGTATTATTTATTGATTGGTATTTTTCAATGTTATGCTTTTTTTCTCCTTTAAGAAACTCCTAATTGTATTTTAAATTATTTATGCATTTGTTTTGGTAACCTGTCATATATTTTTTGGTGGGGGAAAGAAATGAATTATGTTAGGGGATCTTTCACATAGGAAACAAGTGGTACAATGGGCTTACACCATTTGTTGTTTTATAGGTCATAAAGGTTACACACTGAGTCAAATTGTTTGGCAAATACTTTGCAAGAAGAGTCTAAATCTTCCTAGTTCATATCGCTTTGCAAATGTCAATTGTTTTTGTGCTTAAAATTCAATCTTTATTTTCCCCATAGAAGAAAAAAACCTAAAAAAACTCTGAACAAAAGTCTTAAAAGCAAATCCTGAATGTATATTCAGCTTACTTGGCCCAAGATACAGTGAGCCACTGAGAAGGAGAGTTTACCACTGTGTACCCTGGCATCATTCTTCTTCCTTTGCAGCTGCTATTTACCAGACAGTATTTGTACTGAATGTTGCTGGCAGGAAACGTGGTCTACTAATGCTGAGAAGGATTGAAATAATTTTCACACTAGTCCTGCTGCTGACTGTTACAGTTCAGGGATAATTTTAAAGGGGAACTGCACTGTAACAAGTTCAAATGAAGAAGAGGCTTTATTTTGCGGAAGGAGGGGGTAAATAAAGAGTCGAGACAAGTGTGATGGGTTTAAACAAGGGCCACATTTTATTGTAAGATCTGCAAAGGGGTAGTCCTAAGGGGCATCCCTTTAGGCCTGTCCACAGGCCTTTCTATCCCCGGTCCGGGCGAGCCATTCTAGCCCGTGGATAGGCGTGTTTACTTCGCCTCTCCACGTGCTACCCCCTTTTGAGGAGGGAGACCTTCCTGTGTCGCCTCCCCCCAGGCCGCATGGCTCTGGGTAGGTGAGAAGGGTTGGTCTCAGAGGTAACCCTTATCTCCCAAGCCAGGCCGCATGGCTCAAAGCTGGAAGCCTCAGGAATTACCAGTCACCCGAACAGTGCCAATGAATGCTCACCAAAATCCTTACCTGTCTGGATGCCCCCCTTCCTAATCCGCCACTGGGAGTGTCAAGCCACTTGCTTAGTCGCTCACGCCCCACCTAAAAGCTAAAGCTTCTGAAAGACCCCTCTGCAGATCGCGCAAGAATAAATCATTACCTTGGTCCGACAAGTGGACCCCATCCTGCCTATACAGCTCCCTCCTGTGCAGTGTAATATCCGGATGCTGGATACCGAAATCCCCGTGCTTGGCCAGATCTCGAAAGGTAGCCGTATTCACCTTTTTGCGTGCTTTATCTAAAGCCTTATTGTCACTACCCAGTCGCCAATTGAACCTGGGTAGTATGCAGGACCACACAATCAAAACTTCGGGCCATCGTTGCCTGATGGACTGAAAATCTGCAACCGCTTGCAGAATCAATGCCTTGCCTTTCAAAAGGCCAAGATCATTTCCACCCAAGTGGATCAGCAGAACGTGGGGTGCAAAACATGCCACCTGTTGTTGAAGCAATGTGGGCAAGAGGCGTTCCCACCGCATACCTCGCCTACCCAACCACATCACGTTGGCATGGCGACTCATCCCAAGCTGGGATCCGAAGCTCGAATTGGTGGCCCTTCTGCCGGCCCAGAAGACGTAGCTGTGGCCGCAAATGATCACTCGAACTGGGTTAAGACCTCTCCAACGATCTACAATAAACACAGATGGATTCAGTATCCTCACAAGGCATCCCCCTCTTTACTGTGCAAAGTCGTGGACATATGTCCTGAACGCTGCGGACCGCCATCTGCCGACTGCCTGAATTTGAGAGGAAGAAAAACCGGCAACTGCTGCTGTAGATGCCGCCCCAATACGAAAAGAATGCGGGGCAAACATTGCCGCTGGCAAGCCTAAAGCATTTAGAGCCCGTTTTGCGACTGCCCAAAACTGAAACTTGGTCAACGGGGCTTGGTCTTGATGGCGAAAAAAGATCCCTGATTTGGAGCCATGCAAAGAGATAAATTCCCTCAAGGCCTGTACCGGGCACAAATCCCCCCGCGGGGCTGTGTACAACTGAATCGACACCCCCCTGCCGGCTTCGTCAGTTTTAGACTGCCTCAAAATTATAACCATCCCCTGCTCGTTGAACAGGATATCTTGAAACTGGACCGCTCGATCGGAGCCGTCCCACCTGGAAGATGCCAGCAACTCTGAAATTCTAAACGCGCCGAAAAAGGCCGACAATGCTGCCGCCTGAAATAGCACCGCCTCATAAGGCGAAAAACATAGCAACTGCCATTGTACTCTTAACTGTAACAGAATGTCGGGGGTAATTGGACAATGGGCATCAGGGGTGTGTGGTGACGTCCTACTCCAGCCCCGAATTGCACATCGAACCCTAAAGTCCAATGTATTATCCGGTACCCCCTTAACTTTGGATAGAAATGCCAGGGCAGCTAACTTACCCATAATCGTCCGTGCTGCGAGGCCCTTCTGACGTAGGGCTACGCAGAACTGCAAGATATGCTCCACTGGAATGGGCCAAGCCCTAGGCATCTGCAACCCTTCCCTAAAGGCTAGAAACTCACTACCTGCTCTCAAGTATGATGCCTTCGTGCTTGGTGCCAAGGACAGCCACATGGCGCCTTCTACCTCTCATCGACAATCTCCCAAAGGATGTCCGGAAAGTTCTCCAGTAGCCGACGAGCCGAAGGAGCCAGATCCCAGAATCTCTGGACCTGCTGACACGATAGAGCGTCGGCTATCGAATTATCCAAACCTGGGACATGTCTTGCACGAAACAAAATATTGTTCCGCAGGCCATGCAAGGTAAATTTCCTCAGTATAGCCATAACTCTGGGGTTCCGAGATGTCAGCATGTTTATAACCTGAACTGTGGCTTGATTGTCGCACCAAAATAACACGGTGGAGTTAGCGAACTCCACGGACCATATATGCACTGCGACGTAAATTGGAAAAAATTCCAAAAACATCAAATCCCTGCATATGGCAGAAGAACTCCAGCTTTCAGGCCACTGTTGTGCGCACCACCTGTCGCCCCAAATCATGCCGAAACCCACTGCGCCAGAAGCATCGGAATGGATTTGCATCTCCGCTTCCAGGAGAAGGTCTTGTCTCCAAAAGGAGACCCCATTGAACTCATTCAAAAACATGAGCCAAGTGTGCAAATCCTCACGCATGCCCCTGGTCACGCGAGCTCGGTGATAAGACCTGGATAATCCCTTCATGGCGTCACACAGGCGCCGCAGGAAAGCTCTACCTGGGGCTACCGTGCAGCATGCAAAATTCAGGTGGCCAACCAGCTCCTGCAGTTGCTTGAGTGTAACCTTCTAAGCCTGGCACATGACTGCAGTCCTAACCCGCAGGTCAGCCAACTTGTCCTGCGACATCCTGCTGCATTGCCTGATAGAATCAAGCTCGATTCCCAAAAATGTAATAACGCTGTCAGGGCCCTCTGTCTTTTCGTGTGCCAACGGGACACCCAGTTCTTCCAACAATACCTGGAATTCCTGCATTAATTGCGCGCACTGATTACTCCCAGGTAATCCAGCCATCAAAAAATCATCCAGGTAGTGAACGACGTTCACTGAACCTGACCTATCCCTAATAGCCCATTCCAAAAATGAACTGAACGTCTCGAACATGGCACACGAAATTGAACAACCCATAGGTAGAGCCCTATCCACGAAATATTTGCCCTGAAAAAAGAATCCTAAAAGATTAAAGTCTTCAGGATTAATGGGAAGAATGCGAAAAGCTGACTTAATGTCGCATTTTCCCATCAATGCCCCTGTCCCATTTTTTCGAACTATCGCGACCGCGGAGTCAAAGGGTGTGTACCTAACAGAGCATAAACACTCTGGAATATAATCATTGACTGACTCCCCTTTAGGGAAGGACAAGTTATGGATCAGTCTGAATTTGCCAGAACTTTTCTTTGGAACGATACCCAATGGCGAAACCCTTAAGTTCACGATGGGTGGTTCAGAAAATGGGCCCAGAACCCTTCCAGCTGAAATTTCTTTATTAATTTTCTCTAAAACTAGTGCTTCCATGTTAGCCACGGAACTTTGGTTTGTAGTGAATGAGGAAACCCTGGGTCCAGCAAAGGGAATACGAAAACCATTAACAAAACCTAACTCCAAATACCTGGCCTCCTCAACTTTAGGGTAACGTGCCAGCAAACGTCTTAGGGGAGCTATTTTAACTGGGCTGGGCCCCTTTGGGAGGTTGCTGCTGAGGCCCTCCTGGTTTTTTACCTTCTTGACCCTCCCTAAATATCCCTCGACCCCCTTTTCTGTTGCAGTTAACGGCCGGGTGTAGGCCCCTGCAAATGGTGCAGTCATGCCTATATTTGCAAGGGGAACGAGAACAGGAACCTCTGGTTCCATATTCCCAGCAGGGCGGGTGGAGTTGAACCCCCTGCCCCGCATTCCCCTTGAGGGAGAAGGCGGGTTGTTGTTTCGTTATTATATGCCCGCTATCGGCCCTTTCCCCGAACCCTGGCCTTGCCGGGGTCATGAATTGTAGCCACAAGTCATGATCCCGCACATCCCAAGGCAGGGCGTGGTCAAAAGCTGCCTTACGACGAAATGATTCATCGTAAGCCAACCAGGCCCCGCCCTCGAACTCTGTGTACGCTCGGTATACCATATCCAAATACTTAATCATGGTATACCCCTTGCCCGGGAATCGTTGCTGAATAATCCCCCTATAAATTAATAATAATAATAATAATAATAATAATAATAAATAATAACTTTATTTATCACCCGCCTCTCCCAACGGATCGAGGCGGGGAACAACACCAAACACAAAATACAAAAACTGATTAAAAGCAGATAAAACCAGTACATCATTAAAACACCAATAAAACACCAATAAAACACTTTAAAATTCATCTGGGTAGGCCTGCCGGAAGAGATAAGTCTTTATAGATCTTTTAAATTCCGGAAGACTAGTGAGTTGGCGAATCTCTCCCGGCAGGTCATTCCATAATCTGGGAGCGGCAGAAGAGAAGGTCCTCTGGGTAACGGTTGTCAGTCTAGTTCTTGTTGACTGTAATAAATTCTTCCCAGAGGACCTGAGCGTGCGGGGCAGATTGTATGGGAGAAGGCGATCCCGTAGGTAACCTGGACCCAAACCATGTAGGGCTTTAAAGGTAATAACCAACACTTTGTACTTCGCCCGGAAACTGATTGGCAGCCAGTGAAGAGATTTTAAAACTGGTATAATGTGGTCACCCCTAGATGTACCGGTGACCAACCTGGCTGCCATATTTTGAACTAATTGAAGTTTCCGGACTAGGCACAGAAGTAGCCCAATGTACAGCGCATTGCAGAAGTCGAGCCTCGAAGTTACCAGTGCGTGCACTACTGATTTTAGGTCTTCCAACTCTAGGAAGGGGCGCAGCTGGCGTATCAGCCGAAGCTGATAGTAGGCACTCCTGGCAGTCGCATCTATCTGAGCTGTCATTTGGAGCGACGGATCCAGGAGCACCCCCAAGCTGCGAACACAGTCTTTCAGGGGGAGTGTAACCCCATCCAGAACTGGTTGACATACCTCCAACCCCAGGTTGTGGCCCTTGACAGTAAGCACCTCCGTCTTGTCTGGATTCAGCTTCAGTTTGTTTTTCCTCATCCAGCCCATTACCGCCTCCAAGCATTCATTCAGAGGAGACACACTATCCTTAGCTGATGCTGTTGTCGAAGGCATAGAGAAATATATTTGGGTGTCATCAGCATACTGATAGCACCCCGCCCCATGCCTCCAGATGATCTCTCCCAGCGGTTTCATGTAAATGTTAAACAGCATTGGGGAAAGGATGGCACCTTGTGGTACACCACATAGCAACTCCTTTTTTGAAGAGCAGCTATCCCCAAGCATCACCATCTGGAACCTGCCCGAGAGGTAGGACCGGAACCACTGAAGCACAGTGCCCCCGATTCCCAATTCCCTCAGGCGATCCAGAAGGATACCATGGTCGATGGTATCGAAAGCCACTGAGAGGTCCAGGAGTACCAACAGGGACACACTCCCCCTGTCAATACTCAGGCGTAGATCATCCACTAAGGCGACCATAGCAGTCTCAACTCCGTATCCTGCTCTGAAGCCGGTTTGAAATGGGTCTAGAAAATCTGTATCATCCAAAACTGCTTGCAGTTGGAAGGCAACCGCCCTCTCGATCACCTTGCCCAAAAATGGAAGATTTGATACTGGCCTATAGTTATTAAAGTCCAGGGGATCCAGGGAGGGCTTTTTTAGAAGCGGCCGTACTACCGCTTCTTTTAAACATGATGGAAAACTCCCCTCCCTGAGAGATGCATTAATAATATATTGTAGTTGTGATCTAACTGCATCTCCTCCCTGGGCGACCAGCCAAGAAGGACAGGGATCGAGAGGGCAAGTCGTCCTCCTCACTCGACCAAGCAGCTTGTCCACGTCCTCGGTACTCACCAACTGAAACTGATCCAGTGTAATTCTACTCGCGGAGTCGCTGGACACTCCATTATCAGCCTCTGCTATAACGACAGCATTTAAGTCGGCTCTTATCAGAGAGATTTTATCTGTGAAATGATTGTTAAAAGCATCACAGCGAACTACCGAAGGCTCTAACATTGGGTTCAGGGGGGAGGGTGCCCGAGTTAGACCCCTCACCACCCTGAACAGTTCTGCTGGACGCGAATTCGCAGACGCAATGCGTGCAGAGAAGTAAGCTTTCTTCGCTGCACGTATTGCCACCCCATAGGAACGAAGATGTTCTTTATGTCGTGTCTTGTCGGATATAAGTCGAGTTTTCCGCCATCGGCGCTCCAGTCGTCGTCCTTTCCGCTTCAACTCCCTGAGATCTTCTGTATACCAGGGCGCCCGATTAGAAGCGGGTCGGAGAGGACGTTTGGGGGCGATCGTGTCGATAGCCCTAGTTAGGTCTTGATTCCATCTATTGACCAGGGCTTCTACAGGATCGTCGACGATACCAGCCATAGATCCCTCTAAGGCCTTCTGGAATCCAGCAGGATCCATCAGCCTTCGAGGGCGGACCATCTTAATAGGTCCGCCACCCCTGCAGGGGCGGGTGGTAGCTGTGATACTAACCCTGACCAGAAAGTGGTCTGTCCATGACAATGCAGAGGTATTTGTTACCTCCGCCCACAGATCTGTCTGTTCGGAGCTGAAGACAGCATCGAGGGTGTGACCTGCTGAATGTGTAGGTCCAGAGACCAATTGGGATAGGCCCATGGTTGTCATGGATGCCATGAACTCCCGAGCTGCACCTGACAAACCAGCCTCGAATGGGATGTTGAAATCGCCCAGGACCAAAAGCCTGGGCGAATCCAACACCAACTCCGAGACCAGTTCCGTGAGCTCGGCCCGGGAGTCCGATAGGCAGCGGGGTGGCCGGTACACTAACAGAATCCCTAGTCTATCCCTGGCCTTCAGACTCAGGTACACACACTCGATGTGCTTCAATTGCCGGACAGGAAGTCTGGTCAGGTTAAGATTGTCTTTGTAGACCACAGCTACTCCGCCCCCCCGCCCACTTTCCCTCACCTGCTCACTAACACCGTACCCAGCTGGGAGAGCCTGAGCCCATGTTGGCCCACTATCATCTCCCAGCCAGGTTTCTGTGAAGCATGCCAGGTCGGCCTCCTCATCTATAAGGAGGTCATAGATGATATTTGTTTTACTTTTAACCGACCTGGCATTGCATAGGAGCAAGGAGAGGTTCTGTGGGTGGCCTGGTTCGTTCTCCAAGATCCCCGGGATAGCAGGGTGACTGGAAGGTAAGATAGGTGTTAAATATCTATCTCTCCTTCCCCTATAATGGCACATCGCCCTGCTATCGCCATATCTCCCCTTGCCCTGCACAACAGATATTGCCACTCCCAGACACATTTCAATTCAACTGCACTCCCAGCCACCTCAAGCGTGTCAGAGGGGTGGACTAGACCAGTGTTCTCCGCCTCTCCGCAGATGGGCTGGGGCTGCGCTGGAGGAGACGCAGGGAGCCCCCACGCGAAGCTCTCTCTCTCTCCCTCTCCAGCCGATGTTCTCCCTCTCCGCCTCTCCGCAGGTGGGCTGGGGCTGCGCTGGAGGAGACGCAGGGAGTCCCTACGCGCAGCTCTTTCTCTCCCCCTCTCCAGCCGATGTTCTCGCCTCTCTGCCTCTCCGCAGGTGGGCTGGGGTTGCGCTGGAGGAAACGCAGGGAGTCCCTACGCGCAGCTCTTTCTCTCCCCCTCTCCAGCCGATGTTCTCGCCTCTCCGCCTCTCCGCAGGTGGGCTGGGGCTGCGCTGGAGGAGACGCAGGGAGCCCCTACGCGTAGCTCTCTCTCTCCCCCTCTCCAGCCGATGTTCTCGCCTCTCCGCCTCTCCGCAGGTGGGCTGGGGTTGCGCTGGAGGAAACGCAGGGAGTCCCTACGCGCAGCTCTTTCTCTCCCCCTCTCCAGCCGATGTTCTTGCCTCTCCGCCTCTCCGCAGGTGGGCTGGGGCTGCGCTGGAGGAGACGCAGGGAGTCCCTACGCGCAGCTCTTTCTCTCCCCCTCTCCAGCCGATGTTCTCGCCTCTCCGCCTCTCGGGTTGCGCTGGAGGAGACGCAGGGAGTCCCTACGCGCAGCTCTTTCTCTCCCCCTCTCCAGCCGATGTTCTCGCCTGGCAGCCAATTGGACCAAGTCCTGGCCACCTTCCTCCTACGCAACCTCTCTGCCTATTTTTCTCCAATCTTATCCTTCTCGTTCGCTTCCAACTCCCTAAACAGCAAGGAGAAAACATCGACGTATTCTCCCTTCAATATCTTCTCCCTTGTTGCCGGGAGAAGGTGGTATCCCAATGGCGAAGCTACGCTGCCCTTGGGAATAGCATGCCGGTCTGCCCCAGCGAAGGGATTGCTTGACGAAGTTCCTGTGCCTTGCCCAGCATTACCGTCACTGGATGTTGGTCCCAGCCAAACCACGGCGCATGCCGTGGTCGGGCTCACAGCCGTGGCCTGCGTGGCTGGCTGAACCGTCGGCTGAGCTTGCACACCCACCGATGGAGTCCCGTGACATTGTGGCACAATTGAAGCGGAGGTCATATTGCTGAGCGTGCATCCCAGAGGAAACGCCCCGCACGATGACCGATCCACCCCCTCCGCTCCTTCTGGCGTTCCTGCCTGCCTATGCTGTAAATTAGGGCAACAAGGACCCCAACCCCATGCGTGTGCAGGACTCATGTGGTGACAAGGAGCCCACCCGCTGGCCTGACTCCCTACTCCACAGCCCACAGTATTACCTCGCGGGGTTGATGTAACCACTTCCATCGTTGCACGGACCCCTCCAACCGCAGTCGCCGGTTGCTCCGCCATCGCTGCCGCTGGAACGGTGGAATCTCCTGCGGCCTGAGTTTCACCCTGCGGCCGTCCGGACCCATGGTCCGATGAAGCCTCGATCACATCTAGACGATTTGAAAGGGCTTGTAAAAGAGTATCTTGTGCCTGCCTACGCATTACATGACGTCCCGCCGCACCATAATCCTGGAGGCTAGTCGGGTTAAGCCCTCTATCTCGTTCCAGAGCTTGCACCCTTGCCATCAGAGCTTCCACTGCCAGGTCCAGCTCTTCACCAGTGCCTTCCAACCCACCCCTATCACGCGTCCTCTTCGCAGGGGGAGCTTTCCCTTTCCCTTTCGCGCCCCCAACTCCTTTTCTGTGAGACATCCTTGGAGCTCTGTAAACCCTCCTGTAGCCTCAAAAACAGTCGAACTAGGAGGGGGGTGGGGCATCCTCTCGTATAAAAGCCTCCAAATACCGGCCGGTAAATTCAAATTAATCCCTGCCCTGTAATGCACCAATTCCCTCCTGCAATCACAGGGGATGCCTAAAAGCTGAGTGGGCGATGGTGTTAATCAGCTTCTCATGCCACGCCTTTGATTGGGCCGTCCGTCCTCTGGCTGAGCCAACCAAGTGCACCGCCCCACCCACTCCCAATCACGATCTCCTCCCCCTAGCTAGGTGGGGTTGGGCCTCCTATCCGGGTCCACGCAGCCAAAAACTCCTGGCCACTCTATCTTGTGAAGGGCAAGGGTGCACAGCCCCTCCTGCCCCACCCCTCCCTGCTCTGCAAACGGCCACCCTGGGCCTGCGCACGCCACCTGCTCCTGCCTCCGCACACTGCCCGGGTAAGCTACCCGCCCCGTGCACTGCCTGACCCGCCCGCAGCCCCACGGCCGCACAGGCCCTGCCGAGCCCTCGCTCCCCCTCGCGCCCGCCAGAGACACTGTAATCCCCCTGCCTGGCCTTGCCTCCGTCGGTCCACCTCGCGACTACCCGCCCGCTCGCGCCCCTTGCTCCCGCCCGCCTGAGACCAGCCGGCCTCCCCAAGACTTGCGGCCCAGAAGCCTGGAGCTGTCCTTTCTCCCGCTCACTGTGCCTGACTCCGTCCGCCGCCACCACACCAAACCGCTGCCCACACCGAACCGTCGCTGCCACGAGCCGCGTTCCGAGAGAGAGAGAAGGGAGGGAGGCTCTCCTTTATATAGCCTTCGCCCCTCCCCTTCCCGATGGCCCCACCCCACTCCTCCAATCAGGAGCGGGCACGTCTCTCCTCACCCCCCCGCCCGCAAATGCCTCCCTGCCCCCAGGCTGTTGCCGGGTGGCGGCAGAATGGCGCTTGTTTCAACTTACATTTTTACTGTGAGATACAAAATGAGCAAAGTGATGTGTCTTATTGGGTCAGCTTTTTTTCTTGACACAATCGTATGTGTCCTTCTATAGGACTCCCAATAACACCTGCCCAATGAAGAGTTATATTTCTGTCCTGACCTCCATCCCTACCACATCTTGAATAGGAACTTGGGTTCAAATTCCAAGACCCTCATGTGGCCTGTGATTGAGTCTGGAGGGAATCCTCAGGGACGAGGAGGAGTGCTATGCTCCAAATCAGAGGCCTGCTGATTTAAGGCCTTCTACTCCGCAAGGAGCCTAGGAGGTGTGATCTGGAACTGGAGATATAAAAGGCTTCAGTCAAATTCCAGACATTTTTGAAGCAAGTTGCTTACCTGGGGCATTCTACAGTGCTGCAACCACAGACTTGCCTACCCCTTTGAGCTTTTAGTGAAGGACAAAACTGTTCTGTACAAAATGTTTTTATTTAAAATATTTGTATGCTGCCTTTTAGCCAAGGATGAAAAACATACGGTCCCTGCTGCATCCCCTAACCCCCCCCCCCCCCATACCGCTGAATTTGCAGGGTTTTAAAAAAAATCTTAAAAGGGATCTGTAGCACTACAGAGTGACAAAAGGCTCAAATATAGCTTGTTTGCCAGCTAAATTTGACCCTTTTAGCCCTCCATAGCTACTTAATGGCTCTGGACCTCCTGCAGTTATCCACCTCTGCTTTAAGGGAGGGCAAACTCTCTAGCTAGCTTCCAAACATGATCTAAATATGATAATAAAACAATGGGTTGTATCCAGCTGTGTCTTTCCATCAAGGGAATGGACACCACTAGTGGATTGAATTTCTCTTCTCCTCACAGCACCCTCTGAGGGTTAGTGGATCCAAACTTTGGAGACATGCAGGGGCTTCAGGGTAGAGAGAGATTCCCATTGCGCGAGCAGAAAGCCACTCAGTAATGTTAGTTTTAGCCCAGTACATTTAAATATAAAAATAACCATTTATACAAATCAACCAAAAATGTAAATGTATTGTCCATTAAAATACAAAACTCCAATAAATATTTAAACAACAGTAGCTAAAACTATCTCAGAAGCTTGCATATTTTTACACCTGCCAAAAATTGTCCAGTAAACACAAACATATTAGTTACTCTGCGTCTGGGACAGCACTGTAATAATAATCTAGATTTATTACAGAAAGAGCAAAAGCCCAGTTTTTGGCTATGAAATTAATACAGTGTTAACCCTTACGATTGACACCCTGATGGAATGATACATGCAGTGTACTGAATGCTAATTACAAATAGCCCTACTGTCCAGCTTAGGTGGGAGGAAGGGGTTGAGGTTGGGATGTTCTGTGACTTTCTTATGAGCTGAGCTGAATTGAAGGGGAAATATTATTTTCCTTCAGTGTCAGTTTCAAAATATCTCAACTGTGAAAGGCATTTGAGAATAAAAGGTGGCAGGTTATTATTGATAATTTTAATTACAGGCAGCGGTGTGCTGATTTTTTAAAAAGTATTTATTCCTGAGCTGTCTGATTTACTTTCAGCTTCTCTGTATGAGCTTTGAATCATAATCAGGGCTCTTAGATGAACCTGAGTGTTGACAATCTGCTAGCTAGAAATATGCACACTTTGGAATGTAGACTCAGTCATGGGAAGTTATTTTACTCCTGTTAGTGATGTACTTCTGAAATGAATCTCATTGGTAACTGAAGGGATTTCTATGTCTATTGAGGAGAATTCCAGAAGGGTTATGTGCTCCACTTGAACTTCCCACACCATCATTCTAATGCTTTTTAGTGCTAATGTGGGAAGCAGTATTTATTGCAATGCATTTATTGGTTGTTTGGTTGTTTATATTCCCCCTTTTCCTTTAAGGAGCCCAATGCTGTATACATAATCCTCTTCCTCTGCATTGTATCTTCACAACAACCCTGTGAGGTGGGTTAGGTTGAGAGTCAGTGACTGGCTCAAAGTTACTCAGTGAGCTTCATGGCTGACTAGAGACTTGAACCCAGGTCTCCCCAGTCCCAATTCAATACTCTAACTACTACACCACACGGGCTCTCTTTCTCTGTGTGGACACTTGTGTGTGCTGATCTTCTAATTGATTTGTTTATCAATTTCACTTCTGTAGAGTAACTATGGTTCTTGTTAAACCCCAGGTGTCTTTTTCTTAAGGGTAGGATAACACACAAGTTAGAGCAAAAAGGAGAATTGCCCAATGTGCTATACTACAAATATTTGTTACTACAACACACACAAAGGGGAAAATAAAACTTCTTTGCACAGCATCCATGAGCACTCCCGGGCTTCTGGCTTTGCTTCTAGAGCCATAAGACCAGCATAGTCATGAAACAGCTGAAGTAAATAAATGAACAATAAGTGTAATTGTTTCTTTTATTTTTATGTTGTTGTACAGAATAGATGCATTCTTCTTTCTGATAGCAAGATTCTGATTTTTTGGCTTCAGTTCTTCCTAGCATTGTTGCTTATTTTAAAAGATACATCAAGCAGAATATAGAATTATACATGCTACTGTCGATATGGGCTATGATTCTCCTCTGTTATGGAATTGCAGTTAAAAAAAACAAAACCTTTTCCACTTCAAATTTGAATGAGTATATAACAATAAAAAGTATTTTGTTCTAAAACCAGTTGGTCAAAGCGCTTGAAGATGGAGTGGGGTGGTTTCACCTGGAGTTATGAATGCTAAGAATACATTTTCGTTCTGATCTTAAATATGTGGAAATAATTCCCACTGAGATGGGTGTTTAGGATTTGCATGCTTAGGATTGCAGCCATTGACATCATATTCTTGTTCTACTCAGGATTTACCATCTTGGGGAAATCTTCTGTATATAATACATTGTCTATTGACATAGGATATTGGCATGATGGAACAGTCATCTGCCTTTGGCAAAACTATAATATAGAAGTGTTGTTGCTGTTGTTGCTGTTTTAAATTAATTGTAACTGCTTTCTCCTTAAAATCCATTACCATTCAGAATATGGGAGAGATGCAATTCTTCTCATGCACCAGCACCAAATTCCCAGAGGCTGCCTTGATGGCATTGGGCTGCCCCTGCTTTTAGGAAAAACCCTGTGCTTTTGCTGCTGCAGGGTGGTGTGGGTTAATCCCAATGCAGGAGGTAGTGTGGGCTTTCCAGTGGCCATTCAGCTCATCAGGCCTTTCCCCTGCCTCTTACCCAGCTTCTGGAACCCCCACAGGGCGACGCTGCAGCGAGGACAGATGGTGGAAGACCCATAGTCACCGACTTTTCCAGCACACAGCTTTGCAGGAAAGTCCCATGGTAACTACAAGGTGACTGATGCATCATATAATCAACACAGTGCTACTGTGGGGCTTTAATCCATATGGAGAGTGGCTGTGTGCCTTGTGGAGCCCTGCCCTTCACATTAGTTGAGAAGCT
This sequence comes from Anniella stebbinsi, assembly GCA_029215795.1. Taxonomy (NCBI): domain Eukaryota; kingdom Metazoa; phylum Chordata; class Lepidosauria; order Squamata; family Anniellidae; genus Anniella; species Anniella stebbinsi. The sequence goes on from JARDYH010000003.1 coordinate 198,195,924, forward strand.
CCATACTCAGGTACAAAGTGTTAAGTAAGAGTGGACCTGAATCATTTTGGTCCTGTGAAATGTTTTCTGTTTCCCTTAAACTGCAATCCCAAACATAATTACTAGGAGGTAGGCCCTGTTGAAATCAGTGAGCCTTACTTCAAAGGAAGTATACATAGGATTGCAGTCTTACAGCAAAAACCTGTGCATGTCTACTCAGAGGTAAGCCCTATTGAGTTCCAAGGTAAGGAAGGTTGTATTTATTATCCTAATTTGTATCACCAATACTAGTAATAATCCTGAATAGAAACAGCAGATGAAATGAAATGGATATTGAAGGTGAGGTGAGTACTCAGAAGTATACGATTACAAACTGGTAGGGTGATAGATTAGTCCTGACTTTGGTACTCTAGAGGTAAAACAAACAGGACAACATAAATTTACACATTGCTGACTGTTTATAGGATTAACAGGACTCTGGTTTGTGAAATGAGGAGTGAAAAAGCGGAAGTTCTGTCATCCTCGCTATGTGAATTTTGTTTGTTTGTTAGCTGGCTGCACTGGAAATGACACTTAGCATGCACAAAGGATGGGGGAGGTGTGGAAGGAGAGGCCAAAGGCTGAACTGCTGCTGGGAGGCCCTGCTTTCCTTTGAAGTTGACTCCAGAGGGGCCAGCAAATTCTTAACTCTCCTTGGAATTGTATGAGGGGCCTGTCCAGCATTTTCCTTGCAGTATATGTAGATTTGTTTTTGCCTGGTCTGCATGATGCGTGTGGATCTAACTGATCGCACTTATCCTAAATGTAGAGTTCATAAAATAAAATGCCACTAGTTTTGAGGGTGGCCGTGTATAACTGATTGAGACTGATGTTGTGAAGTATACAAACACTAGTGTCTGAAGGAGACCTTTGAAGAGATAACTGCTTTTATGTTTGCATGCTATGGTAAGTGATGAAAGCTTTTATATCATGATGAATTACAGAGGGGGTTGTACATTTATTTAACACTGAGATCCTTCCATAGATGCATTTTTAATTATGTACGCAAAGTTAATTGCAGCTCAATTTAAGACTAGGTGCTTTGGAAATGTAATTTCTAGTGTTTTGTTTTTAAATGATCTTTTATGCAAAATTTTGGGGGGAAATGTATGGATAGTTTTCAGCTCAGCAACTCTGGCTGCATTCCAAGAAATTTTAAATTGTAAGTTACATTCATTTCATGAATTAGATTCTCAAGCAAATGTGTTTAAATCTGTGTATGTGTGTGGCATAACTTTAACTTCTATTTTACTGTTTTTTCAAAAAAGCTTAGCATTTTTTTATGGAAGGGTACCTTATATGTTACATATTGAGATGGAAGAAATAAAAGCTATGCGTTGGGTGGGGGTTGAGGGAGAAATAATGATCATGATCATTTAAAAACTTTGCTTTAATATTTTTCAAGTAACTGGCTCATTTTGCTATAATATTATTAGGTCTGACTACCTGCTTTCAGCATTTAATTCCTTTAGGTTGAAAGCTTAAGAATGCTAAATTTGAAGTAAGCTTCTTTTGAAATCAATTAATTTTCTCCCAAGTAAATATGTGTTAAGACTGAGGTTCCGGCCAATAGATATTCTTCAAATGCTACACCTGCTGAAATTTCTTCTTTTACACAACTATTAAAGGTACAGGAGCTATGTTCTCTTTTACATCTGGACACCCAAACATACATACACACCAACATATACCAGAGAGAAAAATATTGAATTACAGATTTGCTTGTTCATAGCACAGCAAATAGAATCAAATTGCCTTGAGGACATTTCAGTGTATTCCTTGGAGAGGATATCTTTCTAGATAGGAGTGACACTAGAAATGATTTCTCAGTTAAATGTGTCAACTTCATTTTAAACTTACATCTACCTCTTGGCCATTTGCCTGCCAATGGGCAGGCAGATTCAGATCAAAGAGCTAACTCAAGTTGTCTGGGAAAAAGCTTGGTCATACAAAGCCTGAATCTAATGAGGCATAGATGTTACTGAGGCTGCAGTCCTATACACATGCAATGAAATCAGTGGGAGTTACTTCTGAGTAGACATGTATAGGATTGCACTGTAAGATCCTAAGCTTTAAAATCTTGAAATATAGTGATGCTCAATATTCCTTTCCATCTCCTGGGACTTGAAATATGGAAGCATTTTTAAAAGTCTTTAGAAAAAGTGTTCTTTAATAATAGTATTAAATAATATTATTATTTATAAATAATAATTATTATTATTATTATTTATAACCCACCTCTCCCTCCAGATCGAGGCGGGGAACAACAATAAATATAAAATACAAAGACCACAATAGATGAGATATTAAAAACAAATAAAAACCAATACATCATTAAAAACATTAAAAACTTTAATATACATGCACATTTCATTTGTTTAGAATAGTTAGTATTTTGATCTCAGTTGCTCTCTTGTTGTAAGTATTCACCTATTTTGGTTTGTATTCAAGACCAATGATGCATCAATCTTTTCCCCTCTTGCTTTTGTTCTGATAGTTTAATTGGTTCTGATGATTTAAATTAATGTGATCACCATCTTAATTTTGAAACAAACTGCATACAGGTCTAAATAGTTGTCTCCCTTGATTTATACATATATATTTTTTTATTTACCTGCTTAAGTCCCACCAAATAAAGAATTAAATGTAATTCAACAACTAGAGTATTAACCAACAGTGTCACTTACCAGAAGGAGACAATTCTCCACCACCACCACCACCACCACCCAGAGAAAGAGAAAGTTCAGTTGTGTTAGTGGGCTTCTGCTAGCATGACATTGGATTCAATCCCTAGAATAATATATTGTTACATTGACCCCATGGGGATAGTGTTACTTCTGTGTTGAGCTGTATCGGCTATAAGTTATTACTGCTTTTGAAATTGTTACATAGACACACGTTAAACAGTTAAAATCAAAATACTACAATGCGTTTATGAGACCTAACCAAAATATCACAAAGGGTTCTAAGCAAAACATACTAGTTCTTCATGACTCTTTCTCAGGTTGGATGTCACAAGGCCATGTATTTTTCGCTTAGTGCTGGTGACAGAACCAGGTTACTATTGATTCTTTGCCCCAGTAACCCTGAGTGTGTCCTGCACTCTATTTATCACTTAGCAGAGACTAATCTAATTAAGTCTGCGCAACTTCTCATGCACTCTATTTTAAGGTTGTTACAAGGTAAAGATATTGGAGTTTTAACATCACGCTGTACTTTTCTTCCTGTCTTTCTTGTTTCGTTTAACATGCAGCCTGAAGAACTGAGCAGCTCACTCACAACTTTGTTATGGTCATTCCAAACAAATATATTATTAGCCTACTGGTGCTTTTTTTTTGTTTCTAATGAACCGTCATGGCAAACTCCAATTATTGTATGTTCAATACTGGTGACAGCAATAGCTATAACTCTTATCCACCATACAATGAAGAGAGCACAGGATCCACATAATCAAATGTATTGCTGTAGTATATTGAACCTATAGTCAAACATATCTTAACTAGTGTTTGGCATCTATGGTATGGAAGGAGCTCTATGCTTAACTCAAGTTCCATTCATTTTAATGGGTTTATTCTAAGTAGGACTAACATTGGATACAACCCTATATGTCTCAGTCACAATTGCTGCTAGTGCAGCACTGTGACGCTGGTGTTTCCTACAGCAAATACATGAAATGTGGATAACATATCTGTATCTTTAAACAGCTATGTACATGTCTGGAAATCCTGCATTTGGTCTGAAGGTTTCCAGTGGGTGAAACTGGATACGTGTGTTGGGACTAAGAATGGAGGAAGAGGAGGAACAGTTCAGGTTACACAAACTGTTATAAAGTTTGTGTGAAAAGCAGATTGATGGCAACCTTTTGAAATGGATGCAGTTTCTCCACTAGGATATAAAAAGGAACAAACATTGCATGAAAGGCAGAACAATCCCTCTTCAGCCTTTTGTTGTTGCTGAACACAAGACAGGAGAAACTGAGAATGAGTGTTACTCACTCTTTTTCTCTTATGCGTAGTAATTTCTGGGCATTTTCTTTAGAAAGATTCACTTTGGATACTAGTACGTTTAGTGCCCAACATGAATCCTTGCCAAAGAAAATGTTCCATGGATTGTGGCTCATAAAATGCTCTTGTTATGTGTCTTCTCATTGTCAGGTTTTAGCTGTGGCACCGGCAACATATACCATGTACTTGCACTTCTGTAGCTAAATCCAGTCCAGAGGCTTTAGCCACTTGAACTATGTCCAATGTGTCTGCACTTGGGAATTTCCTCAGCAATTTATGTACTCTCTTCTCGTATTTGTTTGTAGAGTGAAGGCCAAAAGTCCTAATGTGATTTTACCAGGTGGGGAAAGAGAGCAACGGATATAGAATACAGTGCTTATTTTTGAAAAAAATTCCTGCATTCAAAAAGCACCTGGGAGCCAGCCAGCCTGAGTCATTGGCGATGTTACAGCATGTTTCAAAACCAGCAAAAAGGTTCATTCAGAGGAAATCTTTAAATGCGGCATTTTAAAAAATTAACTCCTGCCTAAAAATTGGGCTTGAGCACCCAAAATGAATCAAATGCAGGAAGATTTGTTGTGCCTAGGTTCAGAAGCTCACCCAACTAATTGGCTGGAAAAGCGAATCTTGCTGATTAAACATGACAAACATTCACATGAGAGATTGATGGACTTATTTTTCTTATAAGGCATGTGAGGTAATAGTTTTCCCTGACAATTAAATTTCTATTGTACTGCCAAATAATACAAATAGCTTCCTGCGTCATTGGCTTTCATGTAGAACTTCACACAGAATCATACAGCAAAGCAGCCAGCATTGATTCTGCTGCTTAATACTTTCTTAACTACTTGCTGTCATAACATTGCTCCATTAGTGGTCTGGATGTCATGGATGCTTGTAGGCCTTCTTTCTGAAGGTCAGTCCAGGATACTGTTGCTGCCAGCAGAAGCATCCTTTAAAGTCAAGAATTCTGGAAACTAGGGGAACCCATCAATTTAGGATGCAATCCTATGCATGTTTAGACAGAAAAAAAGTCCTACAACTCCTGTTATTTCCCAGCTATATGCTATCTCCAGTATCAGACAGTATGCCTATGCACACCATTTGCTGGGGAACATGGGTTAGAGGGTGCTGTTGCACTCATGTCCTGCTTTTGGGTTTCCTGTTGGCAGCTGGTTGGCCACTTGTGTGTACAGAATGCTGGACTAGATAGACCCTTGATCTGATCTAACATGGCTCTTCTTATCTTTTAAGGGTTGGGGGAGCCACTCTGCTTCTGATCTCCAGCGGGAAGCCTCCTCTAAATCCCAGTTTCCTTTCTCTTTGCAGAGGGATAAGTGTGTAACTAGCCTATGAACTAGATTTAATTTAAAAAATTTAAACACAGATGAAATAGCATATTAACAGAACAGATTTCACAGATTCTCTGAAAGTAAGTGTAGTGACTGAAGTGAACCACTTCAGCACATTAATGATAGTTTCCCTTTTTTTATTTTTTCTCACGCACCTACTACACACACCAGAAAACATTTCTGCCTCTTATCGCATTTGACTTTAGTCCATCTCTTTCCTCTTGCAGCAATCAGCAACTATAACACCCCAAACCTGAATGTCTCCCTGTGGTTATGGGCTTGGTTCAGAAATAGCAATCTCTTGCTTTGATCTGTAAAATATCTTATTTTCTGTCATACTGAAACTCCAAACACAAACAAACAGGGCATATATATTGTGGAGATAAGGGAGTTTGCTCTGAGCTGAGGGAATTACACATACATGCTCACACCTTTTAATTTCTAATTAAAAGTATCTGCATCCATACACAGAGATCTGAGCATACTTGCATCCATAAATAAAGGCCATGAGTCACATGTATATAATCATTCAGGATACACAGGCTGGCCAATTTTATTGATTTATTTATTATAAAATATTTTATTCCCCAACTGGGTGCTCTCTAGATGTGTTGCACTGCAACTTACATAATTCCCATGCTGGCTGGGAATTATGGGAGTTGCAGTCCAACACATCTAGAGGGCACCCAGTTGGGGAAAGCTGTGCTAGAGATAGCAGCTAGCTGGTGGGCATGGTGAAGAGAAGGGAGAATTTGTCTCAAGCTTTCTGCCTTTGTTTTTATCCAAGTGAGGTCTCACTTACTTGGTGAAAGTTGTTTTGTTGGTCACAGTTGTGAGCTGCTCACTTACTTTGGAGAAGGAAGCGAAAGGTAACATACTGGCCGAGTTAGTATAATTGTGCTAATTTCAGGGTCTTTCACTTCATATAGTCCACATCACCAGTAGAGAGGAAATGCATCACCAAAAAATAGTATAAAAGAGGGCATAGATTTGCATAAAAATTGCATATGCTAATTTATATCTAGAGCTGCAATATTAAAAAATAATTGCTATCATTTAAATAGAAATACAAAACATCTCACCATAGTGGGGAAAACTGACCTATGTGCTTGCTCAGTCTACTGTCCAGGTTTTACTGTTGATGGGCAACTTCAAGGCCTCTGGTCACTCTTCTTATGATTCTTGATCTTTAAAATGGACTTGGAATGAAGAACTTTTCAAATAGAGAATGCCTACAAATCAGGGACTGCCCTCTGATGGCCTTTCAAATAGAGGGCTGTTCTCTATAAAGGTGGCCACATCTTGACCATACTTGTTCTGTGGCTTGATGTAATTATATTTTATGTACTTGCCCCAGGCTCCTTAGGTAGCGTGCAGCTGAGCTAGGCTTGAAAGTTCACAGGCTTGCTTCCATTTTCCTGTGCTGAAACATGGTAATCGTTGCTGGATTCCTTTTTATTCTCCTATGATAGTGTCTTTACATTGAACACCGTGGATCCCTCAGAAATTTATTAGGAGTTTCTCAATATGACACTTACAAATTTTCAAGCATGGACAACACACCACTAGAGACTTTCCTTGTTGTGAAGCCGTGGGAGACTCTCTAGTAATGATAGAGCAGTGGGGCCCAGAGGCTGGGCCAGTACATCAGAAGAGTGAGAGTGTGCCCTGGAACATGGCTTCAGCTCCTCTACATTGGGATTATATTGTAGACAGGCCTATGTGGAAAGAACTCCTGTGGTCTTATGGTGTCTTTTGAGGGTTTCTTCAGCCTAACTAGCCCTGAGGTCACATGATACTACTGTTAAAATGTTAATCTTTCCCCTTCCCATGTCACAATGAGAAAATTAGACAGGCAAGCTATAAACCATCCAACTCCATGGATCTTTAGGCCTGGTCTTAACATTTTGTGGAACAGTCATACTTTGGGAAGTAAAATCCAATGAGCTTCAGCAGAATTGGAGAATCTCTCAAGATTACTGATGATTTCCTGTTTTTGAGTAGGCAGCTATGAATGGGGAGATCACGACCTTGCAGTGCTGTATGATTTCCCCCCTTCAAACACAGCAGTCTTCTGTATCCCAAAACTATTTCCTGAAAAGACAGGTCTTCTGGCCTCTATGCTCTTTGATAGTTCATGAGTCTGCCGCCGCCGCCGCCGCCCTGCTAGGAAATGTATACAATTTGAACAAGATTGGAAATAGTCAAAGAGTTTTTAAATCAACATTTCCCAGGAAATTTATTGGGAGAGGAGGAACACTTTTGTTGACAACATGTGCACTTGACCCAACTTCCCTCACAACTTTTGAAAATGATGTTATTAATTTTTAAAAGCCCTCAAGGACTTTTTATATCAGCACTACACTGCTACTCATGGGAGGCTATTTAAAGTCTGTTTCACTTGAAGGATTAAACTTTGGTAGAAACATTCCAAAACTTTACAAGACTGCTGATGTGGTAAGGGCTAGCACAAGCATTGCTTTGTATTATAGAAGTACCAAAACATATAGCAAAGCATTTGCTCTTTCTCCCCCTAAGCAGGTGTTATGGGGATTTAGACATTTGCTGAGCAGATGGGATGTCATCTTAATGTTGCATCTATTTGATAGGGTCTTAACATGGGATTCTCCATGTCTGAAATTATAGGGCTGTTGGAAGTAAAGGAACTTCTTTCCAATATGTTTTGACTTGAGAGTAATATCCTGTTTACAAGCTTGCCAAAGAGAGAGAGAGAGAGAGAGAGAACTTCTATACTACAAACACATTTTTGCTTTCGCCTCTATTTTTTAAATTCTTGACATCCTACAACAAAGACCTGTAGATTTGTTTCAACAATGAAGTTTTTTAAAAAAAGCATGGGTGTTCTAGGAACTTCTTAACCCTCAACTTAGTCAGTCAGCAAGCATGCTAAAATAGGCAGAGACATTTATTATAGTACTGCAAATGTGCAAAGTGATATATATATTCTTTATCAATTGAAAACCTTATAAAAATTATGTCAGGTGATTTAATGTTATTCTACTTTACACATGATGAACTGAAACTCAGAAACAGTGACCCAACCAAATCAACATAGTAAGCTTGTGGCTGAGCAAGGATTTGAACACTGGTCAAAGCCAAAGATGCAGTCAAATGGATTACACAATATTAATATTCACAATATTTACGTGTCCTGAATGATTAGCATAGATCTCCACAGGACGAGCATTTCAAAATGATAGGATAGCCACCAAAAATATCTTCCTATGTATTCTCATATGAATGTGGCACATGGGTGGCATTATACACCTGCCAATTTGAGATAATATTTCATGCATCTGCTGAAGTAGACTCTAGTCCACAGAAGTTTATCCCATAATATATTTGTTGTGTTTTAAGGCACCACAAGACACTTTGGTGATTTTTGCTACAACACACTAACATGGCTACAGTTGTGTAAATTAATTATTAAAAGGGTGTGCTTGCTCAGTCTTCAAGATCACATTGGAACATAGCTGTGATGCATGTGGTCATGGTTTTTAATGCTTTTCTTTTTGACCTCTTGGCTTGATACTACTTTTAGGGTCCTAGTTCTTGTGAATATTTTTCGTGCTGCGACTTTTGAAAAATCACCGCTAAAAGCTAGCTGCACAGAACTGAATCTCCTCTATTGGCTAGGCACTTGTGGAATCATCTTGCGTATGCATATTTTTATACGTGATACATACATACATGTAACATGTTTACTTGTGAAGTTGGGGAAAACTTCGCAAATGTGACTGTGAATTACTTGTAATGTTTTTGAAAGCATACATTATAACTTCAGCTTGACTCAAAAAACATGTTCTAACAATGATCCCCAAAAACAACAACTGAAATGACAGTGTCAGGGTAATCCCACCTCCCCTTCTGGAGGGCTCAAATGCCAGAGCCTCTGACATATCCAAAGCCCTGCCAGCTCATAACCGAGCACCCTAATTAACCCAGCAGGGTGGAAGAGAGGGAGGAGTGGCATTTCCCCTGGTTTCCTTTTTTAGCTGGTCAGGCTCAAACAGTTTTCTTCCCATTGACACCAATGGGAGTGCAACAAACTACACCAGCTCCAGGAGACATGTCTGGAGGCAATCCTGGAGAGCCAGTGTGGTGTAGTGGCTAAAGTGTTGGACTGGGAGTCGGGAGATCCAGGTTCTAGTCCCCACTTGGCCATGGAAACCCACTGGGTGACTCTGGACCAGTCACAGACTCTCAGCCCAACCTACCTCACAAGGTTGTCATTGTGGGGATAAAATGGAGAGGGGAAGGATTATGTACGCTGCCTTGAAGGAACAAAGGCGGGATATAAATGCAATAATAAATAAAATAAAATAAAAAATGTCCATCAATCAGCCACTTCCCCCTGCTCTTACATTGGAGCTCCAACATCCAAGAGGTAAGGACTGTGGAGAGGCTGGAAGGGTGGCTCCAAGGTCAGGTCTCCACCTCTGAGGTCAGATCGATCTCTTTGCCCTTAGAGGGGGAGATCCGACCTATCGTATGGCCCCTGGGATGCCCTCTCAGGGACCTTAGGCTTGCACTATAAAACTAGCAAATTAGACACATGTTTGTAAGAGAAAGATTTTCATTCCAAACCAGCAGAGCTGGGATCAAGTTGAGACACACAAAGGAGCAGCAATATCCCGCAATCCTCAGCCAGCATGACCAGCATGTCGGGGTTGTAGACCAACACAATCTGGAGAGCACTAAGTTGGGGAAGCCTGATCTGATGAAACACACTGAGTATAAGATTTTGTTTTCCGTCAGCTTCAGTCTCTCTGGCAACTGTAATCCACAATTGTATCAGTTACATATAATCAGATTTGACTAACATTGATAGTTTAATCGTTAATCAGAGAGGCCATCTAAAAATACACTAAAATAAATACAAATAAATAACATGACTTGTGGGTTACTAGCTCTGGCTGTATTTCCAAGGCAGCGACAAGAATTACAGCATTGCACATGCATTCGTACACAGATCTATACACACTCCTTTCATGAATCCAGAGTTGTTCTTCTCACTGCACTACACAGAAATGTAATCAAAACTCCACTTCACAGTTTATCATGCTCAGCAATATTCATTATAGATCCATTCTGCTCTGTAATGACTTGTACAGATAAAGCCTAAGGGGTGGGGGGGGGGGGAGATGGAAACTAGCTAACTCCAATTGGTGAGGATGCTATCAGACAGCCCAATATGCAGTACCATTACAATGGATCACTAGGACTTAAAAAGATCGGACCGGTAATAAGTAGTAAACTCATTTTATTGGAAGTAAAGCAATGGTACACTGAAATCCACCTGACATATAAAATATATGTACGATCAAGTTTGTAGTCCCAGTGACTTAAATGGCTCGGTAATTTGTTTTAGCTGTGTGTTAAGGATTTGTGTTAATCGTAAACTCATAGATGCACATACAGAAGAAATTCTGGCACCAATGCTGCTCTGTGAACTGTTGTGCACCAAACTAGAGCTGTTGAATGCATCATAGTCCCAGATCTGAAATAAGTATTAAAAAAAATTGTAGTAGCAGCACAGTAAATCCGGGAGTGCTCAGAAAATCTCCTTCACCAAAACCTTAATAGTAGGTTAGTCTTAGTAGTATATTGGGCAGTATTCTACTCTGTCCTGGTACTAATGGAACCCACCCCTAGCACAACAGGAAGCTAAACACAACACTCATTTTCAGAATGGGATGGGTCGGCAGAGCTCACAGGCTCCTGGTAGCACAACAGAAATAGCAGAAGCACAGAAGAGGTATTAGACAATACTCAATATTATTTTGTATTAATTTAAACACATTCATCCTTCTCTTTTTATTGGCTCTTCAACTGTCAAAGCTCCCAAAGTGGCTTGCATAAGGTCAATAAGAACTGTAATATTTCATCAAAACAGTAGACTAGGGGTAGGCAATATCAGGTGGGCCAGACCCTAATTTCCAGCCCCCACACTCCCCCAGGGGCTGCCTTCCTGCCGCCACACCTCCTGCAGCAGCAAAAACAAAACAAAAAAAGTGTCTTGCTACCAAAATTCAGCAGCAAACCACTTCAGAGACTCAAAAGGGCTACATTTAACTTGAATCCAAATCAATTTGGCACTTTGGAATCTCCAAAGTGGTTTGCAACCAAATTTTGGAAGCAAACCAGTTTTATTTTTATTTTTTGCTGCTGTGCTGCCAAATTTCAGCAGTAGGGATGGCAGAGACTGCACTCAAGGACATGGGGAGGGGGGTCATGCTGCCCATCCCTGTAATAGGCTATTTAAATTGGCTGAGATGATGAGGACAGTTGCTTCTTCTTCCTCTCCTACTCACAGAATAGTTGGTCCTAATAGCTTCTGTGAGGCAAGGAGGCATCCATTATCAGCTTAGTGAAGCAGCAACAAGTGGAGAAGGGGATGATCGCAGTTTGCTTCACTGGTGGATGCTGTGTCAAAATAACTACTACTACTACTACTGCTACTAATAATAATAATAATAATAAACCGATGATGTGAATCTGCCCTATGTCAGTAGCCATGCAACTTTTTTTAAAGTCTTAAAAAAATCCATTCTCATTATAAGTTGTCATTTTAGAACAATTCCACACACACACACACACACACTCCAGTTTGTCACAACTCAGTCCTCCTGCAGCACACATTGTAATACATGTAATACCACATTTATTTTACACAACAAATTTATTTAACTTTAATTTGTCAATGACAAAGATCACTGAAAGACTAACAATAAAATAAAATTAGATGTTTTAAGTCTCCTCTGTAATGATTTGTCTTTATTTTATGATGAAGGAACTGCTGAAACCGAAATGGAAAGGACAACACGTGGCATGTTGCACATACAGCATGTTGAGGCAACAGGAGACAGCGCTTGGGCACAAGAGAGGGAAAGATGATATGATAAGAGCAGGATAAGTGCAGAATTGGGACTCAACCATACCTTATAAATCACTTGTGATATGTAAAATACAAGAAATGATAATGCCCAGTATCACAATATTAAATAAAATTATTTATTTATTTATTACACGTTCAGTGGCCTCAGAATGCTGAGTGTTTGACTGGATGAAAAAATGGGGGGGGAAGAGGGGGGGCAGAATGCAGTATCTCAGAAAACAGCATGGAAGGGTGGCAGGCACCTAGGGTGACCAGATCGGCCGGGGTTTCCCAGTCCTAACTGGGAAACCTAGGCTGATCTGGGCCAACTGGGGGGCGGTGGGGGGAAACCGGGGTGGCAGGGGGTCATGCGGCGGTGGCAGCGAGCGGCAATGAGCGGCAGTAGACCTGGCGGCGGTGGTGGAGGAGGAGCCCGGGAAGCGGCTGCACCTGCTGGGGCGGCCGCTTCCCAGGCTCCGCCGCCGGCGCCGCCGGGTCCTCCACCACTGCCAGGTCCTTTGCCGCCACTGCCAGGCTCGTGAGGCCAGAGGCCGCGCAGAAGAGGCGGGAGAGGGCCGATTACATCACTTCCGGATCCGTCTCTTCCGTGCGGCCTCTGGCCTCCTTGGGGCTCGTCCCCTGCCTCTTCCGCATGGGCGTCCAGGCTCCTCGGGGCTCATCGCCATCGCGACAAGCCCCAAGGAGTCCAGAGGCTGTGCGGGAGAGGGCCGATTACATCACTTCCGGATCCAGCCCTCTCCCGCCTCTTCCGCACGGCCTCTGGCCTTACAAGCCCGGCGGCGGAGGACCTGGAGGCTGACCCGGTGGCAGGGGTGGGGAACCCGGGGGTGGGGGACCTGGCGGCGGGGGACCTGGCAGCAGCAGAGGAAGACCTGGCGGCGGCGGGGGACCTGGGGGTGGCGGCTGACCCGGCAGGGGCGGCAGCGGAGGACCCGACGCGGGCGGTGGAGGAAGAGAACCCGGTAGGTACAGGCTGGTGTTTTTTTGGGGGGTGGCTTGGTGGGGGGGTGGCGGGGGGGGTGGCGGGGGGGAAGGACCGGGATTTTGGTTTCCAAAATCTGGTCACCCTAAGGCAACCTGAACAGGAGTAATCTATACCACAATATTTTGCAGCAGGTTCTGCTTGTGATAGATATTAAGGAACAAAGTATGCCATAAAGGTATGTAAAATGGTAATAAGTTGAGATTGAACCTATTTGAATCTATAAGATTTTCTGTGAGCTGTACATATACAACTTATATACATTATACATAAAAATTATTATCTTTATGAGTTTGGAGTTGCAGTATTAAAAACACACACCAGAACTTTCTTATTAATTATAGTAGTCAGTTCTAAATGAGAGCAAATGAAATGTTTGAATATCCCCACATTACCTGTGTTCTAAGAATATCAAATATTTACAGACTATTTTGGGAACTGCTAAATAATGTAATACAGCCACTTCCTCGTCATTGGTTAAGCAGCCTCACAAACAGGAGAAACCAATTCCAGGGAAAACATCCGACTTGTAACCAGAACTTCTAGTTTTTAAAAATAGTTGTCTTCCTAATTGCTATTTAGGTAACATACTTTATTTAGGTACTTCTATGTGAAATAGCTTAGGGTCCTGAACTTCCCATAGGAATAAATTAAGGCTGCAATCATATACACACTTATGTAGGAGTAAGCTAGGTAAACCACCTTGAGTGCGATTTTTCGGTAGAAAGGCAGGATATAACTCAAATAAACAAATCAGTTCCATTGAGTTCAATGAGCTTACGTCTGAGTAGGCATAACATTCCATTCTTGGTTGTTTGCTTGTATTCGCTTATGATACACTTGAGATCCAGTCCTAAACACATTTACTAAGGAGTAAGCCCCACTAAACACAGGAGGATTTATATCTGAAAAAACGTCAACAGGATTCCTGATCTATTTAGGGCTGGGGTTTTAAGGGGAAAAACTAATATTTAAAATAGTCTTTATGATTACTATAAAGAATTGCATTATTTCAGCACAGTATCTTAATTCCAGAATAAATGGCCCCAATCTAATTCTCGTTGCGTTTGAAAAGATAGTTACACATGGTTAGTTGTACTAGAATGTGGAAGATGGTGTGCATTCAAAAACATATTTGAATGCACACTCCACTGAAAGCAATTAAGTGCTGGTAGACAGCATTGGCACATGGATACACATTCTGCTGTACATTTGAATATGCATCAGTTCCTGATCCAGCAAATAATATACCTGTGGGAAGCCTTTTTACATTGACAAATGTCCTTAACTGTGTCTATACTTCATATAAATCTCATCTCTCCAGTTAAATATCTTCATGTGACTAAATGCTGACAAAACATACTGAATGAAAAAACATCAAATTAGTTTCTACGAACCATATCATTGCTGCAGACTGCATTCTAAATTAGGCATAAATTGCCATCTTTAATTAAATTTGATTATTACTCAGTCTTTGCAGCATATGCAAATGTTGGTCTGTTTCTAAGAAAATAGAAAATATAGCAACATTCTCATTTTTAAAAAATCCTAAAAATGTTTCTCAACACAATTAGCTCATGGTCCTGAAAAGTTGTTGAATGATTATTGATGTGTTTGATTGGTCCTGGAGAGAGAGAAAATCCTCCTTGTTATCCTTTCCCCATAGTAATAATCCTTCCATTTGCTAACTCTTCAAAATATTAATTGTAAGAATAGCTGTCTTTGAGATACATTTGGAGTGTTGTTTAAGCCCATATTCACTTGTCTTTCAAACCGCCTCTTTTAAATAAATCTAGCTAGTTGATTGGTTAGTTCTGAAAATCTGCAGTTTGCAAAACAAGGTCTCTCCTCACTTTAATTACTGTTTGACAGGCACATTTACTTTCCAGCTGATCTGTCCTAACTGGAGGCAGCTGCTTTCTAAATTATTCCCCATTCCAAATTCCTACTTAAATATTGTCAGGACATGAGTTCTGTGTTTACGTGTTGCAATCTTGTTTGATTTACAGTGCTGTATATTGGTGTCACAGTGCTGGTCTGCATATGGGGATAGAAGTCTTCCTTCTGTTTGAAGGAATGACAAAGGCTTGATGTTTTGATCTGTTGTCATTCATGTGGGCTATAAGAGAATTGATTGAATCCAGACTTAGTGGTGCTCAGAGTAGTCCCATCTAAACTAATACTGTGTAAGTTATAAAAATATGGCTGCCTCTACAAGAGAGGTTTAAAGCTCTTTCAAGGCGCTTTAAAAAATTTACCTCTACAAGAATGGAGCGCAAATCAGACGTAGAGGCGCGTTATCTCTCCGATTATGCACATTATCGAATGCGCGTTAAATCGCGAGTTTTATTTTGCTCCGGCCGTTAAAGCGCATTTTGACTATGTGAACAAGCGCTTATGCACATTAACTACTTGTAAAGCGCATTTTGATCATCCGTTAATGCGCTTCGCCGCCTCTCGCCGCCTCTCGTGCAGAGGTATTAGGTGTAAATGTGCTTCAGCGATTATGCGCATAATCGCCTAACCGGGCGCAAAAGCGAATAGTTGTAGAGGGGACCCAAGTTATTTATTTCCAATATTTATATACTGGTCCACATCTAGACAGATTTTGGAGCAGTAAACCATAAAGGATACAAAGATAAGATAAAGGAACAAAACTCCATGTTTTGTTTTGTTTTTAAACAGAATCCTGATAAAACTGTGGCTGGTCAATCAAGGAAGCTTGATTGTGAAATAAATATGTTTTCAGAAGGCACTGGAAACAACACAGTGTTGGTGACTGCCTGACCTCCAGAGGCAGGGAATTCCATGGAAAGGATGCCACCACATTGAAGGCTCTTCTTTGGCTGGACTCCAGTTGGACCATAGCTCCATGTGGAACCACTTGGAGAATGCCTTCTGATGACCTCAGTGGCTAGACAGGTTGATAAGGGAGAAGGTGCTCTCTCAGGTATCCAGGTCCCAAGTTGTATAGGGCTTTATACACTAATACCAAACCTTAAACCTGGCCTGGAATCGAATAGGCAGCCAGTGCAATTCCCTCAGCAAAGGAGTTGCATGCTAAAAGGGGGCAACTCCTGACAACAGAGGAGCTGCTGCATTCTGCATTAGCTCCAGCTTTTGGAACAATCTTAGGGCAGCCCCACATAGAGTTCATTGCAGTAATCCAGTATTGGAGTTACTAGCACCTGTATCACTATGGCTAAGCTAGGAGAGGCCATGGCTGGCAAACCAGCTGAAGCCGGTAAAAGGCTTAGCATTACTCACCTTTCACCTCAAAATAGACACCCAGTGCAGCATAGGAATTAAATCATATAAAACAATATCATTATAAATTGGTTTTATAATGTATAGCCCACCTTTCTGCAAAAAGTCCTAAGGGCCATATAAAACAGGTTTAAAAGCCTCTTTAAAACAAAACATAGAAATACGTTTAAAAAAATTTAAATCCCAGGTGGAACATCAAAGTTTTAATGGCTTGCCTAAAATTGAACAGAGAAAGAGGTACTTTAACCCTCTAGGGAAGGAGTTCCACAATCAGAGTAGTGTCACAGAGAAGGCCCTGTAGTCATAACTTGTCTCATTGTTTTCAGTGAGTCTACTCTAAGCAGTACTAAGTTTGGATCCAGCCTAATATCTCCTGTTGCTAAAATAAATACACTCTTTTCTGGATCGTTCCTGATTATTTTTAATTGTCTTATACATTGGGTTGTGAACTATAAATGGTCATGGTCATGGGGTCTAATCCAGACACCTTTTCCCCTGAACTTGGTTTTGGAGCCTTTGTTAGTTCACTGTGATGCCTTTAACAATAGTTTCATAGATAAAATCTCTCGGATAAGAGCCAATTTAGATGCCGGCGTTATAATAGTAGCTGACGTTGAAGTGTCCAGCAACTCTGAGAGTAGGATTACACTGAATCAGTTTCAGTTGGTGAATACCGAGGACATGGACAAGCTGCTTGGACGAGTAAGGAAGACAACATGTCCTCTTGATCCCTGTCCTTCTTGGCTGGTCACCCAGGGAGGAGATGCAGTTAGACTACAACTACAACATATTATTAATGCATCTCTCAGGGAGGGGAATTTTCCACCATGTTTAAAAGAAGCGGTGGTACAGCCGCTTCTAAAAAAGCCCTCCCTGGACCCCCTGGACCTTAATAATTACAGACCGGTATCAAATCTTCCATTTTTGGGCAAGGTGATTGAGAGGGCAGTTGCCTTCCAACTCCAAGCAGTCTTTTCTAGACCCATTTCAAACTGGCTTCAGAGCGGGATACGGAGTTGAGACCACTATGGTCGCCTTAGTGGATGATCTCCGCATGAGCATTGATAGGGGGAGTGTGTCCCTGCTGCTACTTTTAGATCTCTCAGCGGCTTTCGATACCATCGACCATGGTATCCTTCTGGAACACCTGAGGGGTTTGGGAATCGGAGGCACTGTGCTCCAGTGGTTCCGGTCCTACCTCTCAGGTATGTTCCAGATGGTGATGCTTTGGGATAGTTGCTCCTCAAAAAAGGATCTGTTGTGTGTCGTACCACAAGGCGCCATCCCCAATGCTCTTTAACATCTACATGAAACCACTGGGAGAGATCTCCGGAGGCATGGGGTGGGGTGCTATCAGTATGCCAATGACACCCAAATATATCTCTTTATGCCTTCGATAACAGCATCAGCTAAGGATAGTGTGTCTCCTCTGAATGAATGCTTGGAAGTGGTAATGGGCTGGATGAGGAAAATCAGACTGAAGCTGAATCCAGACAAGATGGAGGTGCTTCCTGTCAAGGGCTCTGACCTAGGTTTGGAGGTGTGTCAACCAGTTTTGGATGGGGCTACACTCCCCCTGAAAGACTGTGTTCGCAGCTTGGGGGTACTCCTGGATCCGTCACTCCAAATGACAGCCCAGATAGATGTGACAGCCAGGAGTGCCTACTATCAGCTTCGGCTGTTGCGCCAGCTGCACCCTTTCCTAGAGTTGGAAGACCTAAAGACGGTAGTGCATGCACTGGTAACTTTGAGGCTCGACTTCTGTAATGTGCTGTACATAGGGCTACCATTGTATCTAGTCTCAAAACTTCAATTAGTTCAAAATATGGCAGCCAGGTTGGTCACCAGTACACTTAGGGGTGACCATATTACACCAACTTTAAAATCACTTCACTAGCCACCAATTAGTTTCTGGGCGAAGTACAAAGTGTTGGTTGTTACATTTAAAGCCCTACATGGTTTGGGTCTAGGTTACCTGTGGGATTGCCTTCTCCTGTATAATCCGCCCCGCACACTCAGGTCCTCTGGGAAGAATTTACTTTAGTCAGCCAAAAGTAGGCTGACAACTATTACCCAGAGGACCTTTTCTTCTGTCGCTCCCAGACTGTGGAGTCGCCTGCCAGGACAACTTGAATTTAAGAGAGCCGTGAAGACTGCTCTCTTCCTGCAGGCTTACCTAGTTGAACTTTAAGATGTTTTTAATAATGTATTAGTTTTATTTGTTTTTAATGTTCTACCTATTTTATTGTTGTTCCGTGCCTCAATCCTGAGGTTGCGGCGGGTAAGTAATAAATAAATATATTATTATTATTATTATTATTATTAGCTGTCTTTTATTAATTCAGGCATTTCCTGACGATTGAGCATGTTTTAATTATGACTGCTTTCTGGATGGTGGTGTGGATGTATTCTGGTAGGCCCAGTTTCTGGAGGTTTTCTGTATAGTTTTTTGATGTGATGCTGGTGACTGATGTGACTAATGGAATAATTGTGACTTTTTCCTGTTGCCATAGTTCTTTGACTTCCATGGCCAGTGGTATATATTTGTCTCTCTTTTCTTCTTCCTTTTCAACAACATTTTTGTCATTCAG
The DNA here is from genome assembly GCA_029215795.1 of Anniella stebbinsi. Taxonomy (NCBI): domain Eukaryota; kingdom Metazoa; phylum Chordata; class Lepidosauria; order Squamata; family Anniellidae; genus Anniella; species Anniella stebbinsi. Next base: position 198,215,057 of record JARDYH010000003.1, read on the forward strand.
AATTGCTATGTCGATGAGGTATGTGTGTTTTTCTTTTTTGTCTATGAACGTGTTGCCCAAATTAGGGTCCTTCTCCTAGGAGGACAGCCAATCTCCCTCTAAGAGACACAAAGTCATAATCCAGTCCAACGCAACTCCTTTTATTCCAAAGAAACAGTCAGCTGAGTGGGTGTACTTTCGGGACTAGCGCCACCAAAAGCCACACACACATACACAAGCAATCCCTTTTATACATTATAGTAGAAGATCTACATCACTACTTCATATAGTGCAAGCATAAGCAAAACCCAGTGCATTCCAACGAGAGTCACTGCCCTTTGACATACTGCTGAGAGCCACTGCACATGTTTCAGTTGTTACTGAAGCCCATTATCTGTTGAACTGCCCTCTATATCAAGGAGCAAGGGAGCGTTTTCTAAAAGAGCTCCTGAAGGAAAGAAGGGGTCTGACAGCTAAGGACATCATTCTGGACCTACTAGCAGACTATAACACAGTATATAGAGGACATTCTCTTCCATCGCTCCCAGACTGTGGAATGGTCTGCCGGAGGAAATTAGACAAATTAGCAGTCTTCATGAATTTAAGAGAGTCGTGAAGACTGCTCTCTTCCGGCAGGCCTATCCAGATGAATTTTAAGATGTTTTTAATGATGTATTTTTCCTTGTTTTTTAAATTTAAACTGTTTTGTGATTCTTGTGTTTTATATTGTTGTTGTTCCCCGCCTCGATCCGGAGGGAGAGGCGGGTTATAAACAATAATAATAATAATAATAATAATAATAATAATAAAGACTGGTGGCAAATTTTGCATTAGCAGCTCAAAACATCCTGCAAAAGTATCTGTTACAAAACGGTATAGAGTGTAAAAGGGACGAGTTAACATAATAGCTAAATCGGCGGGAGATGTTATGGGTATGCCTGTTACTTAGAGTCCAGAAAAAGCCTGGGGTATAGTGGAAGGAGGGTGGTATGGATGTGATCTCTAAGACTGTAACGGCCATTGGCCATATGCAAATAAAGTTACTTACTTACTTACAATGCATGAGTTGGGATGGCACATGCAGTATTTTGTGAGTTTGGTGCGATTGAATCTGTTTATTTCTTCAAGTTCAGTGTGTGACCAGTGTATGATTCCGAATGAGTATGTGAGGATGGGTATTGCGTAGGTGTTGATGGCTTTGAAAATGTTTTTATTGTTGTTGTTATTGTTATTATTATGATTATGATTATTATTATTGAAATTACTCTCCGGTAACATAACTCTATTGCCCCTTGCTTATTTATTTTTATATGCCCCATTCTGCAATTAAGAAGTTCCTACCACATTTATTTTGTGCTACTATTACGTAGCAAAATATCTTTTATTTGTGAATATGTCACATGGTTGTCAAAAAGACTGGCTTCTGATATATGTGTATGTTTAGATTGATCTTTTGTTGGAAGATGTACTTTGTTGGGAAACTGTCATGAAGAGTGGATGCAAGATATGTTGAGAGAAGTTCTTTGCCAGTAGAAAAGACAGCTTTATCCTTGGATTTAGTGTATGAAATTAGTTTTTGAATGAAATAACAAGGCTCTTTGGGTAAGAAATAATAAGTTATACAAAACAAAGTGATGATGCTTGTAGTCCCGACAGCCAGACATTTAGAAAAATGTGATGAAAGGAAACATGATGAGAATATTGGGATTAAGCCCCTCAAGTTGATTCTTTTGGTACAGAGCATTGCTATGTTATATTGGTAGAGGCCTTTAAGTGCTGCTGCTGCATAAGTAATGTATTCTCAGAACAGCACAGGACATGAGACTATTGTTGAGAACATCTGTGTGCAGGACAAAAGGATATGATCCTTTCCTTTTCCTTCTGACTCAGAAAGATTGATACCGTCCTATGATTAGAGTTGGCTAAATACTGTGAGATGACGGCATTTTGCCTCTGTGCTCCCAGATTTGGCTCACCTTGTATTTCCGATCTATGGATTAGGAGCAGATTTTAAATGTGCTTTGGGGGTAGGGGCTGGCTTTTGTTATTTGTGAAACAGAAAGGGAGTGGATTAAAAATAAGAATTCAATCACAGCATGCACAATAAACAATTATTACTTGGTGACTGCTTTCCACTGATGGATTTCATGCCTCTAGCTTTTGGGTTTGGGTTGAATGCTTTAACAACATGGCATATAATGCATGCTGTAGGATATTTAAAGTAATGCCTACAGTTCTAATATAAATGATAAGGAATTTCTCTTCATTATGCTTAGTGATATATTTTTATTTATTTATTATATTTCTATACTTCCCAATAGCTAATATATATGATTTGAAAGGTTATTTTTCATAAGCAACTTGTGCACCCATGTAGATCTGGTTAGACCCATGTAAACCAGATTATTTAAAGGATTGTCTCTTCCCATATGTACCTGCTGGACCCTAAGATATCTTCAGTGGTTTTTCTCCAGGAGCCCTTGCCAATGGAAATGAGATGGGTGCCTACTAAGAAGATGGTATTTTCTGCTGTGGCACTTCAGTTGTGGAATGAGCTTCCCAGGAGGCTCACCTGATACCTATATCGTTCTCTTTCTGGCACCTTTTTATTTTCCCAGGCAATGTAGTCTTTTAGCTTTGGTGTTTTAACCCTGTTATTATATTGTAAATCTCCGCACTGCTGCTAGGTTTTATTTTGGTTTCTACTTTTATTCTGTAAATTTTATGCTGTATTTTGTGGTTTTACTTGTTGTGAACTTTCCAGAGAGCTTTGGCTATGTGGTGGGTATAGAAATCACACAATATTATTGTTATTATTATTATTATTATTATTTATTATTTATTACATTTATATACCTCCCCATAGCCAAAGCTCTCTGGGCAGTTTACAAAGATTAAAATGTTAAATATTAAAAACCAATATGCAAAATTTAAAACCATAAAACCATAAAAACAGATTACATACCAAGAGAATATCCATTTTTTAAAAAAAAACTATTCTGTGTCAGTTGCTGTTAAATGTCTGGGAGAAAAGTCTTGTCCTGACGCTGAAAAGATGCAAATATAATGAAAATCAGTGTGACAGGGTGACCATATGAAAAGGAGGACAGGGCTCCTGTATCTTTAATAGCTGTATTGAAAAGGGAATTTCAGCAGGTGTCATTTGTATGCATGCAGCACCTGGTGAAATTCCCTCTTCATCACAAAAGTTAAAACTGCAGGAGCCCTGCCCTCTTTTGTAACTGGTCAAGAAAGTTCTGTTGAGTTTACTGGAACTTACTCACAGCTACGAATGTATAGGATTGCAGTCTCAAGCTAAAGCACCTTCCCCAACCTGGTGCCCATCTTATGTTTTATACTGCAGCATCTGGCACTCATAACATTGGCTATGTTCTTGGAGCTGCTGGGAGTTGAAGTCCAAAACAACTGGATGGCACCAGGTTGGGAAAGGATGAGCTAAAGTTTGTTATTACCACAATAGCATTTACAGAATCTGGGCCATCTCAGAGCCAAGCTAAGTATAGCAGATGTGGGGGCCTAAGCCAGCTCAGGACATTGTTTGGGAGAGGTAGGAGGGCTTTACTCCTCAGCTGTACTCCTAATTTGGACTGAAATGGCTAATGCCTGCTATTGCATTGTAAATATCAGCTTAACAGCAGCTACAGAATACAGGCCAATTTGAATTGCTTCACGATCTGCACAGCTGAAAAATGTAGTGGGTCTTCAGTGGTATGGAATTCCACAGACATGGGAATCATCAAATGTTTGTTCCGGTTCTCCCTTGTCATATAGTCTTAGTGCCCAAGTGAAATGGGGCACCTTCCACCGAAATGTTCTTCTATGCAAGCCCCACTGAAATGAATGGAAGACCATAATATGCTTCGTGCATACTTCCCATTCATTTCAATGGAGCTTTCTATGGAGAACTTCCTGGTGCATTGCACCCATGGTCAGAAAGACTTTTTCAGTTTATGTTAAAGATGATGTAGAGACTCGCTAACTGACCTTGGGTCTAACACTAGTTTTCTGTCTCAATTCTCCATCTCTAAAATGGAAATAATGGTGGCCCTTAATGGTTTCCAAGCATTGGACACTGTCAGTTTTGTAAATAAGAGTGATGTGATTGTGGAGGTTTTGCTTCCATGTTGGTTGCTGAAGCATGTTGGTGCCTCAAATTGGAAAAGAATCACAGAGGTGGGTTGTGTTTGTAAACTGCTCAGGAATTATAATATTTTCATACAGTGCTATTACAACGATGAATGAGGTGCCTTGCTGTACATCTAAATAATTATTTATATGTATAAATATTCTTACTTAATGAACTGCATATATAATGCTACAACATTTAATTATACCACTTAAATTGTGAATAAATGAATAAACGTAATATCTACAAAGAATAAATTTTCTGATGCCAAAGAAATTCCAGCATAAATAAGTGGAATAATGTTTATCATATTTATGACCAGAAATATGCATATGGGTGTACACATACTTCCTGTGAGGTGAATTGTTCCTTACCATGAAATATTATAAATAAACATGAGCATTTTAAAAAACGAAATGCAAATGGAACTTTCTTCTTTCAAATTTGCAGAAACCAGCTCTTGTGCACGCAAAACACATATTTCAGACTGGAAGCAGTTTATTAGGAATTGTCTGGACTTAATACTTAAGTGTGAACTTTAAGATAAACTCCATAAATTGCTGGACTCCAGTTACTTTAAGATAAACTCCATAAATTGCTAGACTCCAGTTACTTTAAGATAAACTCCATAAATTGCTAGACTCCAGTTAACTTGCAGATAAGTGAAATAAAAATAACAATCATTGTAGTATAAAAAGTAAACACAACCCTGCTTTCCCACAAACAGCAAGAAAGTCTGTTTCTCCACTCCCTCATTCTCTTGATATTAAGTGTTCTTTCTGATTGCCCTGTGTTTTGGTAAGTATGCTACAACTACGTCAGGCTGGAAGTTGCCAGGAAAGAGCAAGCTTTCCCTCACTGAGCATGCTTCAGCAGGTCTGGGCTAGATACTGCCTGACAAAGAAGCCTGTCTCCTGACCGCATCCCTGGTATCCAGGTTTTTGTTTTGTTTTGTCTTGTTTACCTTACAGGTTTGCAGGTGGGGTGACTGCATGTTGTGTCTGGGGCTTCTGTGTGTTGGAGAATAATGCAAGTGGGTGGACCGTGGCGATTTCTGTCATGATGTTGCTCTTGAGTGTGTCAGAGTCAGTGTCGTATTTGTCATGACAAATTGAGTTTTGAGTTGCATTCATGTGTTTTGTGTTCAGCATTGAACTAACACAAAGAGAAGTCCCAGTTTTGGCAATGTTGATAGAATGGTGACTGAAATGGCACTTCCATGTCCTTCTGACACTACAGTTTTCTGGCCACTGCTGTGTTATACAAAGCTTTATGTGCTTCAGTTGCACAGGTGTAGCTGTGTTGCCCAACTCTTCTGGGCAAGTGCCATATCAGAGTTGTGTTCCTGCACCAATATAAGGTTGTGAGTCACGGAACAGTACTGGAGTAAGATCACTAAGGTGCAATCCTATCTTTATTTATTTATTTATTATTTATTTATTACATTTGTATACCGCCCCATAGCCGAAGCTCTCTGGGCGGTTTACATAGGATTAAAAACAATTAAAAACAATATACAAAAATTAAAACAGCAAAAACATACAACATACACACAATCTGTACATTTAAAAACCACTTCAACACTTCAAAAAACTACAAAAACAAAACAAAACAAACCCAGGCTCCTCAGATATTGCCAAATGCCTGAGAGAAGAGGAAAGTCTTGACCTGGCGCCAAAAAGATAACAATGTTGGCGCCAGGCGGGCCTCGTCGGGGAGATCGTTCCACAATTGGGGAGCCACCACAGAGAAGGCCCTCTCTCTTGTTGCCGACCTCCGAGCTTCCCTCGGAGGAGGCACTCGGAGGAGGGCCTTAGATGTTGAACGTAGTGTTCGGGTAGGTTCATGTCGGGAAAGGCGTTCCATCAGGTATTGTGGTCCCAAGCCGTGTAAGGCTTTATAGGTTAAAACCAGCACCTTGAACCGGGCTCGGAAACATACAGGCAGCCAATGCAAGCGGGCCAGAGTAGGTCTTATATGTTCGAACCTACTGGTTCCAGTTATCAATCTGGCCGCTGCATTTTGCACAAGCTGCAGCTTCCGAACCACCTTCAAAGGCAGCCCCACGTAGAGTGCATTGCAGTAATCTAACTTGGAGGTTACCAGAGCATGGACAACTGAAGCCAGGTTATCCCTGTCCAGATAGGGACGTAGCTGGGCCACCAAACGAAGTTGGTAGAAGGCATTCCGTGCCACTGAGGCCACCTGCACCTCAAGTGACAGAGATGGTTCTAGGAGAACCCCCAAGCTACGAACCCGCTCCTTCAAGGGGAGTGCAACCCCATCCAGAACAGGTTGAACACCCTCCATCCGGTCAGCGGAACCACCCACCAACAGCGTCTCAGTCTTGTCTGGATTGAGTTTCAGTTTATTAGCCCTCATCCAGTCCATTGTCGCAGCCAGGCACTGGTTCAGCACATCCACAGCCTCACCTGATGAAGATGAAAAGGAGAAATAGAGCTGCGTGTCATCAGCGTACTGATGACAACGCACTCCAAAATTCCGGATGACTGCACTCAACGGTTTCATGTAGATATTAATCATATATTCCTCAAAGGAGCATAGGCCTATGCTGTAAGTGTCAGAGGGAGGAAATCCTTAAGTAGTGATAGAGCCATTAGGCATGGGGTGGGAAACAATGACTGGAAAAATCATTGAGAAATTTTGGCTTTCCTCGTACTGAATCAGTAAATATCAACTGCTGTCGCACTTGCTTCCTCACTTGTGTGCATAGTATCATTTATGAATTGCACATCCATGTACACACTTTAGAGTTTGCCTACATGATGTGTGTGAGTGTCTGCCACACATGGATCATATAGTGTCTGCCTCACACACATCATGTAGTGTCTGTACTTGGGACTGTTCAAATACAGAATAAGCCAAAGCCTTGGCAGCAACAGGAGAACAAGTTCAGTAAGAACAGCAGTGTAATTTGGTTATATATATAATGCAATCCATTGTACTTCTGTGAAATTCACTGTATATCTAAAAGGGCAGCTTTGGAAAGTGCAAATTTCCTGATTCAGTTGTGTTATTTGTTTAGTGTTAATGCCTGCTGATAGCCATTTAATTTAAATGCAAATAGGAGCACTATGAGTAAACATCCAGATATTTTGAGTCATCTTGGTGGGATTTAAGAAAGGATGGCAAGACTGTGACCATGCCATTACAATTCTCCATCCCTATATGCCTGAATCCTGACTTACTTTAAACCATAATTTAACATCTCCCTCCCAAGCAGTATGAAAGATGTTTGTTTTGTGGGGGGAAAGTTTGCTTCCATAAACAACTGCTTTTAAAATTTGTGCAGTCAGTCATGACCCCCCCTCCTAAAAGGTGAATAAAGTGAATAAAATATTGCTATAATATAATTAGATTGTAACCTTAAGCATGGTCACTTGGGCAGGATCTACACTACTGCTTTAAAACAGTTTAAAACGGTTTATAACAGTAGTGACAACTGTTGGGGCCCAGGACACACTCCATATACAGTTTTCAAAACGTTTTCAAAGTGTTGTATCCTGCTTGGTGTAGATTAGTCCTTGGAAGTTGAATAAATATGGTTAGGATTAGGATGTATGGCTAGATGGCTTTACTTGTGCCATTTCTAAAGCATGCACGGAAGTTATGTTTAACGATAGTATCCTTTCTTCCTCCCTCTGAACATTGTGATTGGTGTTTTGTTTACAACCCTTGTCTACACAAACAAGCATTGCTCTTGCTGGTTATGTTGGGTCATTCACAAAAATCCTCTGTAAATTTTCCTGAACTCCTTTCAAGGAGGGTGGGATACAACTGTGAGGAATGTGGTAAAATGCAGAAATTACTGTATTTCTCTTTGGGGTTGTGAATTCCACCCTGTTTGTGGTTTACTTGATCACGTAACCCGGCAAGAAAGCCCCTGCCACAGGTTGTTGTATTCTATTCATTCCTTGAATATGATGCAAATCAGAAATTAAAATGAGTTCAGGGGCAATTGTTCTAGCATAAGCAATTAAGCAAATTTACTCAAATAAGACAAAAAGAGTGATAATGGGTAACGGGCTGCAAACCCCCAAATCTGGTATAACACTACTGAGCAGGTTGGCTCAACAAGCCTGGGCTACAAGAATCCTATATTTGTATTTACATATCTTCTGAGAATAGGGCATAATATGATTTTTTTTTTAATTTTCGTAGTTTGTAACTCTTGAAGTGTGGCAATTAGGCTGGGGCCCTTCTCCATATTATGGTTGAGCCCTGGATGGTCTTCTCAGGGAAGGACTGGGACATCTGAAAATAAAGGATCTGACAGCTTCTCTACAGCAAGTAATTCGTATTGTGATTGTATCATTTGATACAATCAGATAATAGGTACCCCTTGGAGAAATGTCAGTTCGAAAGGTAACTACTAGAGGTCACAAATGAGGTACATACCTATCTGTGCTGTACATGAGGCCACTTCTCAGGCCTTCTGCAGATGTTGAAGGGAATATGTATATGTGTGTGTGTGTGCATGTTCGCTGATTTGTGCCCTGTACACATCCAATATGTTGGATGGCACGTGTAAGTTCCAATTATGTACGATTGGAGCCTATGTGGATTGGGGTCACCCTTACGTGTCACGGATCCTGTCCAATGCGTAGATGTCAGGTGTATTGAGGTGAGGGCAGAGCCAGCCAGTTTGAGCCACCACTGTGTGTGTGTAAAAACACCTACATAGGCTACACGTTTTAGGTATATCTAAGATGTTTTAAGTGTACAACCGTATTGTAAAGTGTGAATGCAAGAGACACATGCTCACAGGTATCATACAATTAATACACATCAGGGAGCTGCAGTTGACAGCAACTCCATGTTGTTGACTTGGTAGGAAGCCTTAGGCCTCCTCCACACGAGACGTTTAATGAGCCTTGAAGGCTCATTAAAAAATTTACCTCCACAAGCACGGAGCGCAAAACGGGCGTACAGGCGCGTTATCTCCCCGATAATGCGCATTTTCGAACGCGCGTTAAATAGCGACTTTTATTTTGCTCCGGCCGTTAAAGCGCATTTTCGCGGTGTGAACAAGCGATTACGCGCATTAACTGCTTGTAAAGCGCTTTTTGGACATGAATTAATGCGCTTCGCCGCCTCTCGCTGCCTCCGGTGCAGAGGGATTAGGAGTAAAAGCGCCTCCGCGATAATGCGCATAATCGCGGAACCGGGCGCAAAAGCGCATCCTTGTGGAGGGGGCCTTAGTTTATCTATGGTCAATGTATGAAACAATCTTTAGTGTAGCAGGAAAAAGGGTGCTCCAAAAACTGCTCTTTAGCACTACTCTTAGCAAGCAAGGCATCTGCTAGCCTTCAATGCTCTGCTTTCTGATGCTGAAACGTGAGCGACCCTGTGACAGAATGTGCCTGAGCTGAAAAGGCCCAACCGACATCACGGTGGGCACACAGACAAAAGTTTAAGCCCAAGTTCCCAGAGCTTGTTTGTTCGACAGAGGTGGCTGGGAAAAATTTAGGTGGATTTAAGCAGTCTGGGGGTGGGGGGGAAACTAAGGTGGGCATTCTTGAAATCCTGGGGGTGGGGGGTGGGAGCTGGCTTAAATATTAACCCCGTTGAGAGGTGATTGCTTTAACGGAATATCTTTGTATCTGCTCTCTTTCAACAGGCGATTTGTTCGCCTGTTCTAGGGCTCATTGCCATGCAAAGGGGCTGAGATCAGAGCACCTTTTGTTGCTAAACGCTTTCTCTGGAGAGAGACTGAGAGAGCAGTCATGTGGAGTTGGGAGAGGCCATTTGGAAAACAGGGGGAGGCAAAAAATTAGAGTGTCGTCTACAAATTGAAAACCAAGTCCAGGTAGGCGCCTTGGTTTGAGGACCGGGAACCTCGCTGCCCTTTTGGGCGGATGCCCTTTGCACTTACCATCGGAAGAGGCTTTTCCCTACGTGGCGAAGAGTGGACGGGGCTTCTTTGAGCACCCCCGCAGGAGTGGAGCGTGGTTGCGACCCGCTTTGCTTTGGCACCCTGTTGCTCGCCGCGGCAAGCAGGCAAAGTTTATGTGGGGCATGGCAGTTCCTGGATGCACCAAGAAGAGCTGAAGACGGGAGGGGACCTGCAGACGGACGGGACCGCCCCCTTTTTCTCGTGTGGGGGTGCCGTTGGAGGAAGGCAGGGAAACAGAGGGGCGAACGAGGCGGTATGGTGAGGTGGCTGACGAGGAGGACCGGCTTGCGGGGTCTGAGGCGCCGGCGGGGCGCGTGAGAGCTTGAGGCTGTTGCAGGTCGCCCTTGGCCAGAATCCCGGCCCAGTGAGGGGCCCCGCTTACTACCTGAGGCGATTATGGAGGAGGACGAGGAGCGAGCCGCGGGCGCGGAGCCCCAGGCGGACAAGGGCAGCGACAGCACCATGTCCGAGAGTTTCTCCAGGCTCTGGACGGATGTCATGGGGATACTGGTGAGTGGCCGTGGTGAGGGAATTGGGCGAAACGGACCGGGGGACCGGAGACGATGACCGGAGAGGCGCCCCCTTGGCAACCCCTAGGTCTTGAAAGGTTCCCAGAGTAACTCTGGCCTCCTCTCCTCAGAAGTGCATGTTTGGGATGGAACTTTAGAAAGGACTCCTAGAAGTGGTGCCAAAGCGTCGAATGCTCGCGGATGGGGATTCAGCTGAGTTTGTTTATCACGCCCCGGAGTCAGTCCCGAAACTTCTGAGAGCTAAATTGTCCTCTCTGTGAGTGGCACCTGTTGTGTAAAAGTTTATCTGATGAAATACATGTTGCTTGGAAAGCTGGTTTTAATGTCCTTCTCCTGGCCGGTTTGTTTAACCCGACTATTCGTTAAGGCTTAGATATTTGTCGGAAAACTTAAACGTTGAGGGCAAGACCAATACGAGGCTGTTATTTTTGGTGATTGTTTTGGGTGGTCACTTTCATCTCGGTTTGGCATATGGTTAGCAGTAGTATGTCGGTATATAATCAATCATATATCTTTTAGGATTTAAATGGAGTAGTCACCTTCCAACAGTGAATTTTGTATAACATTTTAAATTTCGTGTGACTGAACTCCCTTTTTACGAGCTTATGTCTAACCCTGCCACTCTTTCATCTCCAGCATAATGAAAATTGAGGAGAGGCTGTGGATTGTTAAACTTGTGAGCTGAATTTCAACTTTATTTTGGTGTTTTGCTTTGCGCTTTCTTTCTTAACTTTGTGGTTTGGTTTGATGCTGTCTTCATAGAGGACTGTAGATTGATTTTATCAGCTGTTCATAAGATGATTATGGAGTATGCTGGGAGTTAAATATTTCTAATACTCCTTTCATGTTGCTGATCTCTTCCTCCCTCCCCTGAGGTTCAATAATTCAATAGCTGTGGTGGATCAAAAATGTTCAGCTACACCATACATGCCCTAAATTTAATTAGTTCAACCACTGTAACCGCACCAATTGCAGAGCAGGGCTAGAGCTAGCTAATGGAATACTTAACTCTTTCAGTCATTTTAACTCTTTATTGGCAGGCAAAGAATATAAGTAGAACTGCTGTGTTCTAAACATGAGATGAAGTATAATCAAACTTTTTTAATGTGTTGAACATTGTTAGAATAGTATTTACCTTGGTGACCCTATGTCAGCCTTAATTATATGCAAGAAGCATTCCCGGTTAACTCAACATTTGTTGTCAGAAGGTTTTAGAAGGGTAAACCTAGATTAGATTTTTTAAAGTAGTTTTCTGTTTTTGAACAAATAACTCTAGGAGGAGAAATAACTTCTTGTAAAAAAATGAAACAAAACAAAATCCCATGATGGTTGCTATTATGTATTAAATCTGTTGTTTTGGTTTTGCTTAAATTTCAATTTACAGCTATTGTATAATCCACTTTAGAACACTTGGAACCAATCTTTTTAGAAATTAAGAATAGGTGTCTGACCAATAAGATTTTAATCTATTAAAATAAAGGCTAATATGAAATGGAAGGATATATTCTTCTATGTGACCCCATCACTTAATATGATAATTGTGCCTATTACATTAAGTGATGAATACTATACAGGAGTATGCTTACTGCTTAAATTACACATGATTGAAAATGTAAAAGAAGTGAGGGTAGATGAAGTTTGTCCAAAACATAGGATAAAACATGGCATAGAAGAGTTGATTTTAATTATTTCCAGAAAACAAAAGCAATAATTCCTAGTTAATAAGTTAACCATCAAAATTAGTTCCCCCACAACAATTCTCCACTCCTTTATGCCCAGTATCAGTTTGTGTCACCCTTACTTGGATACCAGGCACTGTGGGTAGAGAGACAAAGAGTAATCAATAAGTATTTAATTCCTGAAATTATACATCCTTGAAAATGAATTCATATGTTCAACTATGGCACCGCACTGGGATTCACTTGCGCTTTTTTAAAATATATATATACTCTGGTTTCTCTTCAGATCGTATAAATCTATTATTTTTTAATGGAAGAATTGACCATGAGCTTATATGGAGTGCATTTTCTGGCACATTTCAGTACTGTATTGAATGGACTGTGGGGAATGTGCAGGGTGAGTTAAACTGGGTGAGACAAACTGATTTAAACTGGGTTGCTGGAGAAGGTTAATGTAGCAAAGAAAACGCTAGCCTTAGTCCTTCCAGCTTCATGGTGCAGTTGCTAGGGCAAAATTACCAGCTATAGCTGGTAATTCAGTGTGAAGATTCAATGGTGTGGATGGCTCCAGCATTATAATGATGGAATAACTAAGCATCCCCTTTGCAGTGTTTTTAACACTTGAGAAACAAATGGATAGAGAAGTCTTTATGCCTACATCTGTGAGAGCATCTAGAGTAGCAAAAGAAATGGTGGGAAAGTGCTTTTCTTCCTTTTCAGCAGGTAGTGTGGGTTAGAGCAGCTTTAAATTTGATGGATATTTACTACTTACTAGAAGGCCAGAAGTAAATGAGAACTTTGCAAAGGATCAAGAAACAATAGATTAATCAGAAATCCTGTACTTTATCCCCTAAACAATACTCTTCTAGTATTGGAACATAATAATGTCTAAAGCTTTTAGTGCTGGCTGTTAGCCAAGAACCTTACTCATGCCTTCTCAATTTTCCCAAAATTACCAGTGTCAGAGAAACTGGTAGATCCTTGGCCCATCCCCTACTCTTTACAAATTATCTGAGCAACATCAGCTGGCAAGGTTTTCCAGCATTATTATGATCTCAGGATTTAGGTCATACATACACCTGCAAGCAGTGTCCAGGTCCATTGGGACCCATGGTAACTGGATTTCCTATAGTTCCCAGCTGCCACTGCACATGCTTGCAGCAGCATTAAAGTTGTCCTACTAATAGCAATGATTCCAGGGAGTCTTGCCATTCCTCACCTCAGTACATTCAGGAAAGTGAAGCGGGTAGGTTTTAACATCCATTTAGGATCAGCTAGTCCATACTCCAGAAGGGCCTTTGTCTACTTCAGCCTTCCCCAACCCAGCATTCATGACAACTGGGAGCACCCAGTGCACCATCAAAATTCTGCATGATTACACGCAAAGGAACAAAACCCTGGGTGCCCCAAAAAGGGGGTTGTGCAAATAAACCCTTGGAAGTTTGGAAGATCACAACCAAACTTCATACACAGCCTCCCTTAGTCAGGAGACACCCGATGCACCATCAAAACCTGCATGATGACACAAAGGAGCGAAACCCCTAGGTGCACCAGAAAGGGAGAGGTGCAAATAAACCCTTGGAAGTTTGCAGGATTCTGAGCAAACTTTATACACAGCCTCCCCTAGCAGGGATGCACACAAGGTAAAATGATAACCCTACCCAGCTGCCGCCACCTGACCAAGACAGTGTTTGACACTTTGGGAGATTGCAGAGTGCACAGCCGGGGGAAGAGTTAGGTTGGGCTCAAGCTGCGAGTACATGCAGCGGAAACACAGATCTGCTGGCTGGAGGAGAGCACGATAACGGTTTTCACCAGTCTTGCCAAGCAATTCTGTAGGTGACCAAAAACACCCATGGTGATGGCCACATGACATGAAACCATGATGGGGTTAAAGAACCCACTCTGAAGACCGTGGATTATCAGGGTGAGTTATTTTGGCCAAATAAGCTAACATACGATAAAAAAACTCATGACAGACATGATAAACCATGTTGGGTTAAATAAGCCATGATGGCTTATTTAATCCATCATGGGTTATCATGACATCCAAACCCACTCTTTGATATCTCTCTTCTCTGCCTTGCAAGGTCTCTGAAAGGGCTGAATATCCTGGCTGCATTTGGAAGTCATTTTAAGTCATGATGGGTTAATAAGCTACTCATAGTAGCTTATTTTAAAAATAACCTACTGTTATCCCCACATGATCAGACAAATAAGCTACTGTGTGTAACTTATTAAGCCACAGTGCATAATCAGAGTCATCTCCCCGTCCCCTGACTTGCTGCAGTCCTCCTGCCCCAGCAGAGGCACTGTTTCACCCATTGACAATATTGCAGCAGCCTGTTTTAACTTTCCACAATATCCAGATGAGGAGAGATGTGGAGTAAAGTACAGGGGAAAAAGAAGTGTTGGGATGGCAAAATTATGCAAATTTAAAGGAAAAAAGGGCGCATATAAAGAAACCATTATGGTTTTGTTGGCCACTGCCAGCTGTAGTTAAATCGAACAATTTATTTGTATTGAAGTAAATAATGTCAGCTTACATTTAAATCCAGAATATTATTATAGGCAGACATATGTTTTGCCATATGATACAGCACATCCACTCACATATTTTAACAGTTACATTAAAATTTTGCCCAGACCAAAAAACAGTTAGGTTTTTTTTTTTAAAAAAAAGGATAATTGTCAGGATCACTTTTGTACTGGCCCATTAATGTAAGACTCAGGAAGTTAGTTGGTAGATGAGACAAGCTTATAGTTTATTTAAAAACAAAACTATAGCAAAATAAAACCCACAGAAGAATACACATTAACTTTAGCTAAGCCAAAATTTCTTTAATTTTAGATCTTATTGTATATCTTTTTTGTGTATCACTGAAGTTGGCTTGGAGAAGTATTAAGCTCCCAAAACATGGGTTTGATGTACGTGGAGGTGCCTATGAAAGGAGTTTGACTGTTTGGCTGAAAATAAGACTGTGTTTAAGTCTGACTTGAAAAGGTAGATGCTTCTTTTCAAAATTAGAACCTAATAGACAGTATCCAATACTGCTGCTACACCTCCATTTGTTCTGTTGCACCTGTATTATTATTATTATCATCATCATCATTATTATTATTATTGTATTTATTTATATCCCGCCTTTTTCCCAATACTGGGACTCAAGGCAGCTTTACAGATTAAAACATGTACAGTTAAAACAGATAAAGATAAACAAAAATTAAAAATATAATTAAATATACTACAATCTTAAAACATGTAAAACACAAACGATTTTTAAAAATCCAATATATAAATAATCACAAACAGAGGTCCAGACTACTCCCCAAAGGTTTGCTGGAACAAAAAAAGTTTTAGCCTGCCTCCAGAAGCACACCAGGGAGGAAGCCAGCCTAGCTTCACAGGGAAGGGAGTTCCAGAGCACCAGGGCAGCCACTGAGAAGGCCCTCTCCCGCATTCCCAGCAGGCGTTACTGTGATGGTGGTGGGACCTAGAGAAGGGCCTCCCCTGAAGATCTCAGTGGATGGGCAGGATTGTAAGGGAGAATACAGTCTTTCAATTAACCTAGACCCGAGCCATATAGAGCTTTATAGGTCATAACCAGCACTTTGAATTGTGCCCGGAAACAGACTGGAAGCCTGTAGGAGCAACGGCTAATATAACAAAAGTTAGTAGTTCCTTGAAGTGATTGGAAATGCTAATTTCCAGAATGGGGCTGGTCAGCAGAACTTTCAGAAGGGAGCTCTGTTGAACTGCCCCATTCCAGAGATGAGTGTTCCCACTCATTTCTGACTACTTCAGGAACTACTAGCTTCCTGTTATAGTAGCTGTGAATCCTGTGTGTAAGTGAGCAGCATTGGATACTGCTCAATGAATGGACATTCCATATCCTTATGGAAAAACATTCACCGCTTCTGGAAGTGAATAGTTGCATAAAATAAAACCTAATGATTATACTAACAAAATATACTTAATCTAAAATTTTGATATTGAACACTTGCTTCTTCTTTTCATAAAGTGTGGTCTGTAGTACAGAGAAAGTTTAAACAGCTGGGTTTTAAGCAAATGGCTGGCATCCAAAAGGCTAAGCTTGGCATTCTGCATATGCACCTGGGAGTTCCTAGTTCTCTTTTTTTGCTGTGCCCCCATTTATATACTGAAAAGCCATTCCTCAGGGTCTGGGAATGCAGAGGGGTATCTATCTGTGGGGAGTGGTGTGCAGGTGAAGGTTATGTGGAAAACAGCATCTTCATGTAAAAGTGCATAGAAACCAATAGGGTTTATGAAATTATACAAATAAGAGTACAAGCAAATTAAAATTGTTTCTGCAGACCAGACAGAAGTAAATGGGGAAATCCTCTATTGGTTTTCATTCTTGGGTTTCAAGTGACCAGCAAGCAGCTTTTCCTTCCATTATTAACCTACTGCATATTTTTGTTTTATAGAAGGTTGTGTCAACTTCCACTCTTCTAGCTGTACAGTTAGGCATTTGTTTGGTCACCTGTGGTGAATAAAATGAGCTGGGCAGGTGAAAGTCCCACTGGTGCTGTATGAGCCTTTTTTTCTTTTTTTGCTTTCACAAAGTGGAGGGAGGAGGAGAGTAGGCTTCTTGTGCAGGGGAGTGTGTGACCTCGTCTGCAACACTTATTTTCAAGGCTCTGCTAATCTCTTTATAGAGCCAGACAGCTGAATGAGATAACATTTGATACAAGCTTTTCCTTCCATGTCATCTTGCATAACGCAGATGTCTCCATCAAACATCTCTCTATCAGCTTAGCTTAACAGCCTCAATCTTTTGATAAAAATCTGATTTCTGTTTTATGGTGCCCTTTATGAATTGCTTTTCATCACACTTTCATTGGGAAAGACAGGAATGCAGTGTTTAAAAACAATGTTGTGACTGCAGTCACTGCATTTTATACATTCTTACTTGATTGTAAAAAAAATCCACTTATTAAAAATGTAATTGTATGCATGGTTTAAATCATTTTTTCATAGTGTCCAAGACCAGTGATTTATGTTTTGTCCAATTATCTAAGGAGAATTAGGAAAACAAAGATGCTTCTGTATTTTGGGTTTTATGGGTTAAAAAAATAAGTCACTACTCAATATTTGGATTGCCACTCTGGAAATGGCCCACCCAGTATTGGGTGCAAGGGTCATGGAATTAGTGCAAGTTGTAGAATTCCATCAGGAGGAGAATGGAGCGTTAGCTTCTTTGTGTAGCTGTATTAGCAGTTGCCGGCTAAGCAAAGTAACATACTAGATTTTGGCTTTGCGTGACTTATTTGTTTTCCTCTGTATATCTTTGCCTGTCAGCCAACCTGCTTAGAGGTATCAAACCCTGGAATTGTTGAAGCCATGGAGTAAAAATAATGTTTTCAATTTGGGGGAAGTATCCTTCTAAAGGTTAGGGGAAATTTAAATATGAAATATAGTGCCATCCTGTGTGTGTTTATTCAGAAGTAAATTCTGCTGTGTTCAGTAGGCATTACTGTGCCCCAATATGTTTAGGATTACAGCCTTTCTTATCAAACCTAAATGTGCTAAACCAGTCATAGACTCAGCCCAACCTAACTCATAAGATTATTGATGTGAGGATAAAATGGAGAGGAGAAGGATTATGTACACCACCTTTGGTTCCTTGGAGGAAAAAAGGTGGGATATAAATGCAATAAATAAATTAAAATAAAATAAAATATGAAGTGTGTCCTAATATTGTACTGTAGGGTGTATTTATGAAACTTAAAAGTCTAAATGTCTTGGTTTTATTCAAACAGTAATTACAGTATAATCGGTTTCCAGAGG
Source organism: Anniella stebbinsi (assembly GCA_029215795.1). Lineage (NCBI taxonomy): Eukaryota > Metazoa > Chordata > Lepidosauria > Squamata > Anniellidae > Anniella > Anniella stebbinsi. Next base: position 198,233,121 of record JARDYH010000003.1, read on the forward strand.
GGAATCCATGTTAGTCTGATGCAGCAAAACAATGTAGAGAGTTATAGCACCTTAAAAACTAACTGAACAAGGGTACAACCAACAAATGGTTGACCTCACTTCTTCAGGCAGCTTGTGCTCATCTTCAGGGCTGAACATGATGAAACTCATTCATCAAAACTGGACAAGTGGATGCTGCAATCACCAGTGTGGACTCCATTGTCTGACCAGATACAAGTGATTTCATCAGCAAGCCCCCCTCCATTTTTTCTATCCACCTCTGCCTTTGCATCTCTAGTCTCTTTCCCAGCCTTCCAGTGCCTTTGCCTGCCTTACTACTATTCATAAGGTTGAAGGCTGCCATGGAAAAGGTCTTCCTGTGGGTCTCCATCAGTCTTACCCCATTAAAGAAAGGATGCTATGGATCTGTCCAAATATCTTGTCATAATGCTCATATTGAGCATGGATAGGGTGGCAAAGTTGTGAAAAAGGTGGGATGAGGTATTGGTTAAATCAGGCCAAAGTATAAGATGATGGAGTGGGGTAATTTGCCTTTAAAAAGGGTGGCATACTTTTGGAATGGGACTTAAGCAAAGTACCATTCACTGTTAATAAGGAGTAGGAGGGCTAATGCACATGAAGGTATTTCCTGAGATAATCATGTCTTTCAGTAATGTCAGAGGATCCAAAAATTTTTTCCATGCCTTAGAAACAGCTGAGCCTTATTAAGATTTTAACACATCATCATGACAAAAGTGTCTTTGATGGTAGAGAAGGAACATGTGATTAAAAAAGAGAGCATTTGAGACCTTACCAATAATGGAACTTTTTTTAAAATAGCAGAAATGTATCATTAGCTTTAAATAGTTCACATGTTGAATCTAAATACCTCTTCTGAAATAAAGAGCACAAGTTGTGCTTCCAAAATATTTGATGCTTAGTCTAGATCTGTGTGTGGCTTAGCTTTCCTGGATTTGGAGTAGCATATTTTTCTTTGTTCTGTTTAGAATTATTGATTTAACAAACCTCAGCTACTAAAGGAGAGGTTCAAAATGTGATCTTACTTTGCATCTTATTGGAAATTATTATTAAATAAAATATTTGTTGTAATTGTATTGTTGTTGGATGAACTATTGGACAGCTTTTGTGGCACTCTTTCGTAGAATAAACAACACTTGCCCAAGCGCATGCATGAATGCCTATACCCCATAATACTTCAAAATCAATTTTCAAGGTGGGTGTGATGGGGGGGGGGGTTGTAAACTGCCCAGAGAGCTTCAGCTATGGGGCGGTATATAAATGTAATAAATAAAAATAAAAAATAATAAAAATTGTGTTTTCATGTTATGATGTTTTTGGAGCCAAGTTTTTAGGATCCAGGAAAATTCTAAAAATACATATTTATTTGATTGTAGAAATTGTGTTTTATGTCCAGAATCCAACCTTTTGAATGTTGTTCAAATTCTGGATTTGAATTTTTGTTCTTCGTATTATCTTGGCTACTATCACCTTGGCTCAGTTCAGACAACACATTTCTCAATGGTGGTTTTAGAACAACCAAAGTGGAGTTGTTACACCACCGTTGAGAAATGCATTGTCTGGTGGGAAACACTCCATACAGAATTTCCATGCAGTGCAGAGTAGAGTTCCTGTACAACGGTTGTGTTGCATGCTGTGTGGCAGGCTCCGTGGAATTTTCCGTTGCGTTGAGTTGACTTTTCCCACTGGCTACAGAGTTCACTGGCAAAAGCAGCAAAAGGAGAGAGTGTTCTTCGAGGAGAGCTGCTGGGATTAGTTTTAATTCCCCCCAGCAATGGCTGATGGGATACCATCGGGAGGACCGGGGGAGGAGAGAGGGTGGAGGAACTGACAGTCAAACATCACAATGGATTTTACTCAACTCTACGGTAGCCCACAGTCACACAATTGTGGAGTTAGAACATGTTGTGTGGTGAATACCCCCTAAAAACTCAACTGTTGAGTGGAGTTTTACACTGCATTGATTAACATGTTGTCTGAACTGAGCCTTTGACTTAGACCTGTTTGTCCATGAATACATAACAAAAATGAACCTTTATTTGAAATCCCTTCAGTTATGAAAATTCATTTATGAAAATCTATTTTTTAGATAATGAACTAACATTTGAAACACCAACGATAAAGACAGATGTAATAATAATAAAAAGAATCCACGGCAGGTCCCACAGCTGTGGTGTGAGCTTGTCTTCTTCCTGGCTTTCCAGTTTGATTGACAGATGTACATACCAGGACATTGAACACTGATTCAGCTGTCAGTCTTGCCACTCTACTAATATTTCAAATAGGTTGGTTGCCTGCCTTTTAAAAAGTGCCACATACAGTGCTTATCCATACACCTATCCATTTTCAATTTAGTAATAAAAAAAGGAAACACTTAAAATTGTGCAAAACCACCCTGGAGGCTGAGTGAGTTGAGGCTTCCTTGGTGAGATTCTGGATGTCAGCAATTGGTGCTTCCCAGTGTTTTCTTGCTGCTGCAATCTTGCAGAATAATTGGGTTTTTTTCTGGATGAGAAAAGGTAGTTTACATTGGGAAGCATTTCACTGCTTTCTGTCAGCTCCGCTATTCATTCATTTATTTAAGGAATTTATGTATTGCCTATCGACATCAATTTTTTTAGAGTGGTTTGCAAATAGCATAAACAGCAACAGTTACAAGCAGCATTAAAAAAGAACAACAAGGCTCTTCAAAAGCACGGCAACCCTCCCTGGGGAGAAAAGTCCAGAAACAGGTGTCAATATGCCTCTTTTCACCCTACATGCTGGGCATCATCAGATGAGTGTTTTATGAATAGGGAGAGGAGGCCTCAAGTTGTATTTTATTCATCATAACTTCCAAATTTTGCAGGGTACTTACCTAGAGACACTTTTACAATATATGGGTTACAACCACCATCATCCCAAACCATTGGCCATGCTGGTTGGGGCTGATGGGAGTTGTAGTCCAAATCTTCTGTAGGACACCAGCTTATTACAGCTGTTGATTTCCCCATTGTATTCAATGGAAAGACATCGAAAGCTTATTTTAATAATCAAGGTTTTGTTTATGACACAAATGGGAGTTGGACCACACAGCTCCTTGTCAAAAGCCACAAAGTAACTTTCAGAAAGCTAAGGGCATCCCACGTTGTGCCTACTCAACAGCAATGTCCCTCCTTGAAACAAAGGCAACCGAGATAAGAAGAAGATAAGATGTGTATAGTCCAGCTCTTCTGAAATAAATCTTTGCAGCATGGGGAAGGAGCCATGTTGTAAAGGCTTTCAAATTCTAATGGTAATATGGGAAGTTATCTTTAGTCTAAAAAAACGGGGGGGGGGGGAAGGGGAAAAAATAATAATCTACAGGGAATCCAAGATTTCCTAATAATATGAAAAGCTTTTCAGATTGACATGATTTCCACTAACCTTGATTCAGTCCAGATCTGTGCTTCTGGGGGTATCAAGAATAAGATTTAAGTATGTGTACTTTTCAAAACAGCTGCTATTAAGAAAAGGTTGGATACCCATTAGATTGTGCATGCTTCTGTGTATAGTGGTAATTAGCATCCATCAGACCCAGTCTATCTCCCAGTTGCTATGTTGACCCTGCCTTTGCTTAACGTGCTGACTAAGCTACTGCAGAGGTGTCTTGTTTTTGTAGTTTCATAGATGAATTCATGAAAAACAAAAAATCATCTTACCATGTTTGGATCCTAATAATATTCAGGGGCTGAAGGTATGATTCAAGTGAGAGATTGGTGTAAAGGAAAATCACAGAGCTGGTTAGGGGGATCAGGGGACAGGCTGTGATCCAGCTTCCAGCATTATATCTGACTGCTGATCTAGGTAGTTTGGGACTGTTGGTGTAGATTTAAAGCCTCAGGCAAACTAGGGTCACAGAATAGAGTCATGTTGATTGTTTATTTCAAAACAAGCCACTGTAACGTGCTGGCAAGAAGAGTGCAGTAATAAATTCTGTTTACTTGAGAAAGCAGGCTGTTTAGCCTCATCAACAGGCACTTTGGCAATGATGGAGCAATATGGGCATATAAGATCATAAAGGAACAAAAATACCAGATCCAAGAACGGAGAGGTTTATAAACTGGCAAGACATAAAGCTTTTATTAGCTTGCTGATATCCCTAATTGACATAAACATGAAGCTCTGCACAGTCCCCAGTACTTAGAAGATATGCATCTAAATAATATTTAAATGGATATTCAGAGTTTAAAGCCCACAGGAGGGTGATTGTACTTGGTTTAATTAAATGAGCTGAACCCCCTTGATAACTGTATTATTGCTCCTAAATAAAATACCGTTTGTGTGCAAGGCTCTTTGTGCTTGGTTGAAACAATAAAAAGCCAAGCCCAATACTATAGTGTTTATATGTAAGCAGTTTTCTTAACAGTGCTAATTTGTCCTGGTACAAAAACACAGATTATAATAACTGCTGCTACAGGAATACTACAAGCTTTCTGAAGTGGGCCACTGTGGTAGAATGGAAGTAGTAATATAAGAATAACTTATCAATTGTTACTTACCACCCTGTACAGACATTCACTATAAATTTTCTCTATGCATAGAGGGGGATTGTGATTGTTGTGCCAGTCCCTACTTCTCTGATCATCCAGTATTGTCAGAAACAGCAGAATGTTGTTTGTCTAGGGTCCTATATGCTTGGACTATATTTATATGATCTGCACACTTTTCTGCAGAAGGGCAGGAGGGCACAGCTCTGGGCCTGTCACCGACAGCAACGGCCCAGCTACCCGTGAGTCAGCCGGCCAGCTCCCTCAGTGTAGTGTGGACTGTCTCAGCCAGACTTCACTTCTTATGAGCTTCAGCAGCAGGACTCCCATTGGGCAAGTCAGGCACCACAGCAAAAGGCATGCCAGGAGTTGTGGTTTTTGTTTTCTGTGGGGGACAAGGAAAATCATGGTGACAGCTTCAAGGTGGCACTGGCCATGCGTTGAGGATGAGAGGGGGGGTGGGGAAGAAACCAATTTAATTTTTTTTTAAGTTACCTCACAGGCCTAGGACTGCCCTACCTTGCAGGGCTGTCGTGAGGGTGAGAGAAGAAAAAATAAATGAATTTAATTTGTTTAAAAGTTAATTCACAGCCCTAGCACTGGTCTGTGTTCTGGCTGCTTTCCTTTTTTCATAATAATAACTTCAGAGCACATGCATACAACAGTTCCCCGTGTCCACTGAGATCATCTTCCCTACTATATGTTATTCGGATATCTGGGCAATGCCGGGTATATTTTGAAAATATATTTTTAAGTTTGCATCTTTTTTAGCTAGTAGAAAGGGTGTTGTGTGTCCTGATTGTTTTTGAAGTTTAGACAGCTGCTCCTGCCAAAGCACGATGGGAGGTGTAGGCATTTCAAGTAAAACAAAAAATGTGGTTTATCATGAAGCTCTAATTTATAATACAGTTCTTATTAACACAATTTTCCATTGATTTTAACAAGACAATTTACTAACTCAACCAAACTACAACCAACCAACCTAAAGATGAATAAGTTGCAGAGAAATGTATTATTTATCAAATAAGTGTTGTAAACATTATTCATGGACCCGAGCAGCGCCGGGCATATCAGCTAGTAAATTAATAAAATAAATACGATCACACATATGCTCAAACTTCCCAATCCATACAGATTGTGCAAACTATGTGGAAATGTGGTCATGAATAATGCCTATACATGTAGGGGCCAGCACAGGGATATATATGTGACTCCAAGAGTGATAGACAAGTGGGAGCATGTCAACTCTTCACTTTCATCCTGACCAACAGATACACAGTGCTGACCAGGCTGCTGTGCGGTGGTGTGATAAAACAGGCTCAAAGAAGCCCTTTATTGATCCAGTGCACTTCCCCCATACCTTCTTCTTCAGCTTACCTCAACTTCCTGTGTACTATGAAAGCAGATCTGAGGCTGAAGTAATTATCTCTATGTAAGTGTCTAACCATGCAATTCATGGTTTATTCAGATGTAAGTTCCACTATGTTCAGTTACCATTCTCAGGTAAATGTTATGGTATTCCATTCTAAATTAATCTGAAGGAAATGGGGCTTTGCCCACTTCTTCATGTGAGAGGTGCTAAGCAATTGTCAGTTGACTCAACTCCTTACATTTGCTGAGATGGCAACCCATCTTGATTTTAAACACACTAAAGTAGAATCAAATGACTTCATACTAAGCTTAAACTGAAGGACCAGTGACAAGAGCTGTGGAAGGCCAGTCTAACAATAAGATGCTTGAATTGGAACCAGTACATTGTTTGTGGTGAAATGTATTACTTAAGAACTGAAGGAAGCAATTAGTCTTGACTTGGTTAACTGCTGGATATAGAGTCCCTAGTAAGATGGCAGGGCACACCTATGTGATGTCTTGTGGTGTTCACCTCACTGTTAAATACAGCTTGTGGATGTGTCCATAATTCTTGGAAGTGCAGCAGGTCGTTCTCCATGCCCTATTTCCTGCTCTCAATTGGACCTCGGTTCTGGGTGGCAGTGTTCATCTGCAACTTATTTGGGTTTCCTGAGCTATATTTGAGTGCTGCTCTTTTTTAAAAAACTGTTTGGATTATTAGCTGTGGATGAAAGCATTCCCCTGCATTTGCACCAATACTATTGTGTGGTGCAACATGGCCTTGCTGCTGCTGTGACAGAAACTTCAATATACCTAGCTCCTAAGGTTCTTGGAGATCAACAGGCAAAAGAAGAGCTGCAGCTAATTGATTTACCAGTCATAGTTAGAATTTGTGAAATATTCTACTATCATCTATTTATCAAGTTGAAATTCTGCCTTTTCATCTTTATACCTCCAGAAATTTGTAGCCTGTGACTCTGTAAGCTAAAAAACTAAACAGAATGTCATTGTTTATATCCTTTATGTAGTGACATCCAATTTTGGAGCAGTAAGGATTTCCGCAGGAACTCTTTCTGGAAGTTGGTGGTATACAGCTTTTAGGGCTGTGAGACACAGTTCTTGTCTACGTACCCTTTCTGCTCCACTAATACGTAATTTTATGTTACTGCTTCATACATTGTGCAAAGGGAGTAGCACAACAGAAAACGAAGGTACTTTTAATGCAACGTGATTAGACCAAGAGCAGAAATTATACTCTTATCAATGGTGGGTTTTTTAATTCTCTGTGATAAGGTTCACATGAAAATAACAAGTGCTTTAATCAGATCGTGGTTAAACACAAAGTTTAGTAAGCATATGTTCCCTCCAAACTACTACAGATACAATGAATGTGGAAATGGGGAGAAATGTGCATTAAGATAAAATGTATATCTATATCATCATCATCATCATCATCATCATCATCATCATCATAAAAGAGATACTGATATTTCTTCCAATTCTGGGAATACTCAGAATTCCCATTTTGCAGGTTGCATCTAATGATTTTCTTACCAAATAAAGCAATTTAACATTTCTTCCCATTTGGTACACATTTACACAGATCTGTTGTCTTGGTTACCAAGCACTATAATGAGCATATTGAGAATTTAAGAATATATGCACATAAACAAGTACTGGGAAGTATGTGCTTAGGCTTCGCAATCAACTAGAGAAAATAAACAGACATATATTTAAATAATTCCCTCAGGAGATGCACTGGGGTTTGAGGCTTCAATAGTTTGTGAAATAGTCCATTGATGTGGGGCACTTTGTAGATCAACACAAGATGCAAGATCACTTTACACATAGTTCTTATAACCCCAAAGGCTGCAACTGACAGTTATCCATGCTTTAATCCACAGATTCCAATGGACATACAGGCAAATTAACCATGGACTGGATTTTCAGTCATTGCTTCAGTGGTATAAAAGCCTTATTCAGGAATTTGCTCCATGGATCAGCCAACAAGGACATAGATTGAGTGATTGAGTGATTGATTGATTGATTGATTGATTGATTGATTGATTGATTATGGACACAATCCAACTAGTGTACTTCCACCAATTGAAAACTTCCATCATGGAATGGGGTAGTTTTCATTTATTGTACCTTTCTCCCACAGGCCCATGTGCCCCTGAATCTGGTCTGGAGCCCCTCCAGAGCAAATCTGAGAGTGCACAGGGGAGGGGGTCTGGATAACCGGCAAATGTTGTCCCGTTCCCCACTCCGCTGAAGGAAGTCTGCTGTTAGTGAAGGGACAATAGCTGAATTTCACCCTACATTTCATCCCATGTTTTCCTCAAAGGAGCTCAAGGTAAAGCATATGGTTTACCCTTATTTTATCCTCACAACAAACCTGTGAAGTAGTTTAGGTTCAGAGTCTTTTGACTGGCCCAAGATCACCCAGTTTATTATGGCATCAACCTCATGCACTTTCTGAAGGCAGGAGATCACGTCCCATTATCCAAATAATGGGTATTTGTCTAAACAGCTGCAAACCAATTCACTAGGTTTGTTCAACTCTCTCCTTTAAAAATTAGTTTCATGTGATACTATTATCACATCAAACCATATTTAGGTGTGTTCTCATTAAGTAGTGTACTATTTCCAGGTTGTTCTTGGTACCATGAGGTATAGTACATTATAACACAATAGAATAACCATAGTACAACTCAAAAGCCAAAATTGGTTTCGGTTGATATCGTAAAGATAACTCTTTCATATAGATGAAGACCAGATTATTAGTAAAACAACTGAATTCTGAATTTAGTAAAAGCCCGAAGTGCTTTAAAGTCATAAAACAGGATATCCCCCAACATATGAGCAGTTTGCAGTATCTGTGCTTGTAACTGAAAATTTATTTTAAAGCTTTTTTATTGTTTTGAAACAGAAGTCGCAGTGAAGTTTTATATGATAGAATTGTAAATGGTCAAGAATTCCCACTATTGACAAGTTCAGTGGGTTTTAAGGACCTTAATTATTATTTTAAAAAATATTGTAACTTATATATAAATCTATTAAATAAATGAATACATAAGCAAACAAACAAAGATTGCCCTGCTGGAACAGACCAGGTTCCTTCTGCTCCATCATTCCATTTCACTCAGCAGCAAGATAGATACTTTTGGGAAGCTTTTAAGTAGAGCAGGAAGACAACTATTATCTCCTGTGTCCAGCATCTTGCATTCAAAATGCTGCTGCTTCTGTACATTGAAGCTCCATCTAGCTAATTAACGTGCCAAACAGCTTGTGATAGATCTGTTAGCCATGAATTTCTCTAATCCTATTTACCTATTTAGTGAAATCGATAAGATTTCGCTAAAACCTTGTTTCAAGAAGTATTTCGTTTTATCAGTCCTGAACCTACAACCCATCGGTTTCATTGAGTGTTGTTATGTTCTAGAACAGCTTTTGCCAGTCTGGTGCCAGTCTGTAGTACCAACTAGAGCTGTGAAGGCCTGGAAAAAACCCAACAATATTCAGAAAAAAACGGGGGGTTCGGTTTTTTCTGAAGCTGTTTTTGTTTTTTTCTGAAAAATTGGAAAAAATGAAGAAAAAATGGATTATGGAATGTTTTATTTTAGCATGATGCATAAAATGTTTAAGACAAGGTATTTATATATTTACTTCTCCAAACGATTTCTAAAAACTATGTACAGTATCAGATTATTACAATTTCTGTGCACCAAGGACAAGCAAGTCCTAGGTTGCAAGCTGAGACTACAGCTCTCAAATACGAGAGCAAGATGCATTTCTGCCTCTAGGGGGCACTGCCATTGAAGCAAAGACTGAAACTGATAGTGATAGCTATAGCTCAGAACATGAGTCTGATTAAATGTCATGGATACTCATTGAATCTTGGTTCCCCTTTTTTCTGAGTTCTTTTTATGGGAATGGGTGCTTTATGTCTGCTTGACACTGTGGAGGACTAGCAGAGACATAAATAATTTTCCTTGTTACTAATGGTTTCTTCTGTGTGTTGGTTTCTTCTGCATGTTTTTTTAAATTGTTTTTTGCCTGCTCATAAACTGGCAAAACCAAAGAGGTTCCTTACAGTTCAGGTGTTCCTTACAGTTCAGGAGCTTGTAGCTGCAAAAGGTTTTTTTTTACAAAGGTAAAAATTTTAAAAAAGTAAGTTCAATTTGTAATAATTGCTTGAATACACTATACTTTTAATATACCAAATGTGATAATTTTATGCCAAGCCAACTTGTACCTAACTACATTTTATGTTCCTAAAGTAACAAAGTGACTTTCAATCCATAAAAAGTGCTAATATTGCATTTTTCAATTTTTCTGAATTTTTTATTTTATTCTGACCACCCCCACCCCGGAAAAATTGGTTTTTTTTCCCATGGCTCCAAAATTCCCAGAAATGTTACATCTCTAGTCCCAGTACCTCTGGAGGGCACCGGGTTTGAGATGTCTGTTATTATCTCAGAGAGACAAAACTATCCTTCTTTCCACACCATTCGTAATTGTATAGATCTCTATCATATCTCCCAACCTTGTTTGTTCTATAACATTCCTTAAGTGTGTTTTTTTTAAAAAAGAAAAAGACTTGAGCTGCAATTCATGGGGAGCTCATCATGGATAACATAGGAAGTAGAAATAATTGTCTTCTGCTCTTGCACTCATCCTTCGCAGCATCTTGTACACTACAGGCTACCCTATTGGCTGTTATGAGGAACAGGATATTGGAATAAGTTGTTCGGCAGCAAGCATATTTGTTTTTTAATGTCTAGAAGTAGGCATGTAATAATCTGTTCCAACCCAGCTGCTCCTAAACTGGTGAAGCGTAGGATTTGGTGAGCAGATGGAGCAGCTGTGAGAAGCAAAAGGTATTCAGGGTATGAGTAAATTTTCCAGATGTCTTTCTCTGCCGCCCCCCTTTTTTTAAAAATGATGCTTATTCCAGAATATTGAAATAATATCTCTATCTTGGAAACCACTTTTCCTATTTTATTCTTGTTTGGAATTATGATTCTAGGCTAGTCTCTTGGTAGAAAGATTGCTGTAACTAAGGCTTTCATTCCCCCCCGCCCCGCTGTAGCACTGGTATAGAAAAAAGGCGACTGTTCCTGGGATGCACACACTGACATTAAATTAATGTGTTGTGCTTATTGTAGCTGATAATAAAACAATGTGTTTGTTTCTATGTTGCTTTATATAGTACTGTAATAATGAATTATTGTAATTGTGCTTTTTTAACCATTTATTTATATGAGGAATCTCTGAACACAGTATTATTTGAATGAACTAAAAAGAAAAATAAAGCTATCCTGCTATAACGATTTAGATCTGTTCTCGGAACTTCTTCTTAGATTGATAGGCCATTTTCCTATTTAAAGAATATTTGGGGTTGGATCCAGGATCTGCCTTCCATGAGTAAAAGAGCTCTGTTTGTAGAAGATCCATCTGCCTGACACTTGGGAAATCCTATCTCTCCTCCGCTACTCAGCAGGGTCTCCTGATTCTCTGTATAGCATTATCAGAGGTCTGGAGAAGCTGCCACAGGAAGGAGAGAGGGAAGGAAGTTCACTTCCATAAATCTGGATCCAACCCTTGGTTTTTCCTTGTGTGTGGAGCCATTGTGGCAGAGACATAGGCTGTAGGTCAAGATAGTTAAGGAAAGTGCCAAATGCAACAATTGCAGACTTCCTAAAAAGCTTTGCTGACAAATATGTAGGTATATAAAATATGATTCATGCATTTAGACTGCACATTGACATGGAAAATGCTAGCTGTACAGTTTCAGTACCAGAAAGTGGAGATAAACAAGGAATAAGAAATTAAAGAGTAGAGATGTTGATGAAGCTTGCCAAGCTAAGGTTTGGATTTGGGCTTTATGATAGGGTGGGGCAACTTAGGGTCTGGAGGCCAAATCGGATTCTCCAGGAATCCCATCCTAGAAAAGAAGCTGAATTATTTCCAGTTTTTAGGAAATAACTTGGCTTGTTGTCAGGTCAACACGAATGAACATAAACTTTCCATCTCTAATGGAAAAGACAACAAGTAGGATATGAATAGTAATAGGGATGGCTTCTTCAGATAGCACATTGCACCATTTAAATTTCTTCTGTGTCCATATCCAAGTCAGGTGTGTTAAGCAACTGTAGTGTTTTTTTTACCAGAAGAAATGGTGAGGAGGCTTAGTGAGTTCTCTCAGGTCTGTCCAGAACTCACTAAGCCTCCAAACCATTTCTTCCAGTCAAAACCACTACAGCACGATGTCTCGAAAGGGCCTGCATTGTGCAGTGCTACATAGAAACACTGGCTGCATTCAGACAACAAAATAATCAACTGTTGGGGGGAGGGGGGGAAACAACCGTCAGTTGTATTGACTATCATGTCGTCTGAATGCTACCATAGTCAACTCAGCGCTGATCCTAATCCATACCATGGTTGATTATTTATTATCATGTTGTGTGGGGAGTACCCCATAGGTGAACAACTGTAAAGTTGATTATTACCCCACCATTGACTATCGTGTTGTCTGAATGCAGCCACTTCTTGACTTTGGAAAGATTTGTGCAGTTTGTTTGCCATAGAGATGAATCCAATTGGACAACTTTCCCAAAGTATCATATATAAGTTGCATCAACGTGTTCTCAGTCCAACCATTTTATAAAATCATTAACTTGCTGTGGCTTACATCTTACTATTCCTGATTATATTTCTTATGTTTCCAAACCAAAGATATGTTAGCAAAGTGTAAAGTCATGTTCCCTGTATTTTTTCGTGGTTGCCTTTCCTGGTTAGACTGAAACCCTAAAGAAGTTTGCTGAAGTTTGCAGTGGCTTTCCACACAGTAATTCCTGTGTCTCAAGTTAGCTCAAATGGTGTCTGTCTGTCTCTGTTTATTTATCTGCATATAGCTAGGGCTTAACATGTAAAACATTTCACAGGAGGAACACCCTTTCCAGGTTTTCCAGTTGCTCTGATGGGAAGCCTTTTGGGGTGAGGGTGGGTGGGAATCTACTATTTTATTTTACTTCCCTTGTGACTCAGGCTAGTGTTACAACTCCTAAGCACAGGCTAATGTGGAGCTTGCTTGAAGGAAATAACTTGTGGCAAAATTACTTGTGGTTCTAACCATGTTTTGATCTACACTGATGTGAAATAGCCTTCAGCTGTCAAGTTCTTGGAAAGTTGGGAAGCTGAACCCTGGCTATGAGAGCCTTATCCTGACCATTTGTATCCATTGAATAGACATAAGACACCCAAAGTTATTTCTGGGAGCATGTAGTGCGGCAGCAGAAACCCAGTTCTAGTGGGACTTCTTTTTCATCTGTCTTCCTTTGAAAAGGGCTGTATATCAGTAATCGAGCACATACTTTGCATACCAAAGGTTCCAGGTTTAATCCCTAGCATTGCTAGGTTGGGCTTGTCTGAAACTGTGGATAACTGCTGCTAGTCAGTCAGTGTAACCCTGTTGCCTTCCAGATGTGTTGGATTGCAACTTCTGGGAGTTGTAGTCTAACATATCTGAAGGGCACCAGGTTGGTGAAGGCTGGGATACACAGTATTGAACTTTCCCCCCCAATATTGTTTCTTGCAGGTTTGCTGTGTGCACTTGGTTGGCGATCCACTTGCAAATCTACATACATGGAAGGCTAACACTTTTCTTTCTTTTTCACAGTAGTCCAACAAAGCAGTGACAGCAGAACATTTAAGGTCTTTTATAAGAAGCTCTTGGAATTTTTTCTTGCTGCATGATAACTTTGCTTTTACATTAGAAAGGTAGTATCCAAAGTAGAAGGGTAGTATCCAATGGGGTTCTTACGTTGGCACCCCAGGCACATCAGCAGCAGTGCATGCAAGACCCCTACCATGAGCAGGTGCAATATCGCACTTCCAGAGCCAATCACTGATACGACCAGAAATGCTTATTTCTAGAAGGGGCAGGTTGCACCTATTTCTGCTCATTTTGGCAATTACCCCTGGAAGCACGATATTGCCGAACACCTGCCGCCACTGGTGGGGCTGCCTGTGCAAGTTCCACTGCCAGTGAACCTGGGGCACCAACATAAGGCCCCCATTGGATGCTATCTGCAAATTTCTTCTTTTATATACTGTGGACTGAAGACATACTACATAGGCTAAGCAAGCAAACGAAATTAATAAATACTATCAAAAGAAAAATATATACTATCTTGGTCAAATTATCTGAGGAGAAAAATACACCACACAACTTATTATATAAGGGAAAATTGAAGGCAACAGATCATTGGGAAGAAGATGAACATCATGGTTAAAGAACTTGAGGAAATGGTATAGCTGTACTTCTATGCAATTATTTAGAGCAGCAGCATCCAAAACAAAAATAGCTGTAATGATATCTAACCTCTGATAGGAGAAGGCACCTTAAGAAGACGAAGGAAGCATATGACATCAACCCCTTATCTGCATCTGTCCTGCCAACAAGCGCATTGCACTCATCATGCTACTTCTTTGATCACATGTAGTTGGCACCAGCTTAGATAAAACATTGGAGTGCCCCCAAATATATCTGATCCACATATTTGCCCAGTGTATACTTGCCCATATAGTCTTGTAAATCATAGTGATTTTAGAAGCTTTCCCATAAAATAGACCTCTTCCATACTCAAAATAATGAAACAACAAGAAACTACTCAACAATATGAACTAAAAACTATTTCCTGTGAGGTTTATTTCATTTACTTAATGCAAGGTGTCTGTCAAGCTGTTACTCCCTATTATGTTTAACATCAAGTACAACTGATGTTGCCAGTACATTCATTGAGCTGGTGTGCACTGCATTGACCAATAAATCTAGTTCAGTAATCGCCAGATCATTATAGCTTGTCTTCGTTATTCACTCCATTAATATCAATCATAATGGATGTTTCCGGTATTCACATGCAATCAGACTAATTCTCTGGGAATTCCATGGCAATTCATCATTTATATGATGTGTCATTATTAGGGATGTGTATCGTATCGTTAAAATGTACGATAATGATATGCTGTTTATCATGCATCTGTTTAACAATAACGATAGGATAGGAAACCCTACGATAATTATCGGAGACGATAAAAATCCTACGATAATTATTGGATTTTTATCGTTTTAACGGAAGCTCTTTCTCTTTTGCCACCACATAGATGGAGCTAGAGAAGGTGGGGTGTGCTTGCTGAGACTGACAGATTCAGTGACCGATCGTGCAGCAAGGATTCCAGCAGGCTCCAATCACAATGTTGGAGGAGGGCTAAGGATATCTCCGCATAAAACCCCCACACTTGGTGTTCCAGCTCTGTTGGGAGTTAGGAGTTGAGGGGAGAAGGGTGGATTTTGTTGGAGCTCTGTCCTGGCTCCTGGGTCTTATAGTTACTGGTGGCAAATTGTTGGAGATTCATTGTAGTCTTGCATCTTTGTGTCTCAGGTTCGTTTGGCTGTTCGTTGCTTGTGTGTTTGAGTTATAATTTTTACACGTTTTCTGTTTGGTTTGATTGAAGGGTTAGGTTAGCATGAGTGGGAGTACTGTGACTGAGTGAGTGTGTTCCCTGTTTAACTTTCTTAAAAAATATATATCTATCATTATATTTCTCTCCCTCTCTCTCTCTGGGTGTGTGTGTGTTTGCTTGATTGACTGTGAGTGTGCTGGTGTGTCCTGTAGCCTGCTACACAGGATAACACTACACAATCTGTGGTCAAAGCAACACAAAAACTGTTTGCAAAGGATTGTTATTAATATAAATAATTTCAATCACTTTGTAGCAGTATGAAACATGGCTCTAAGGCGCGCCTTGGGTGAGGAGGCTCTGGGTCTAGGAGAAATGCTGTTGCTGCTGGAGGCAGTTCTTGGGTGGCTGTCTCTCCCTCTCACACATTTTGTTTCTTTTTTAAAGACACTGCTCCATCCAATGTTTCCAGTCTGGAGGGACTGCTTTAGTGAGCCTTGAGAGATCCCTGTATTATTATTTTTTGTCACTACTTCCCTGGGACTGCTCCTCGTGGAGTGCGTTAGTGAGGGACTGCAGAAGCATCCCACTCACACTTTTTTTTTTTTGAGACTCTGGTCCAGGCAGTGTGCCTACCTCTACCCCGAACGTGACTTTTTATTTGCCAATGTGCCTACCTCTACCCCGAACATGACTATTCCCTCTGCTCCAGCCAATGTCTACCTCTACCCCGAACGTGACTTTTATTTGCCTCTGCTCCAGCCAAAGTGCACAGCTCTGGCATGAAGAACTGCCAACCTGCTTGCACGGGGATGGCAGGCAGACTGGGTCATTTTTCAAGCACAAAGAGGTCAAGGCAGTGTGTGAGGGTTGTTTTGATGGGATTCGCAGTTGTCAAAGCAGCACATGTATAATATATCTGCTAGGATCCTCCAGGTTTCCTCACTTCCGGGGTATCTCCTGGCTCAATGAGGCCCTGCCTGGGTAAGGCTGATTCAGTGGAATGGGTCCACTGTGCCAGGCAGAGGAATTTCTGCAGAGCGTAATTCCTGACTGTCTGTGCGGTGCTGCTTGTGGGATCCTCCAGATTGGTGTGCCGCAGGGATATCTCTTGCCCCAATGAGGCCCTGCCTGGCTAAGGCTGGCTCTTTAAGAAAGGTCTTCTTCTAGCCCTGCTCCTGTGGTGACACCCAAGAGTTCATGCCGCTTTCAGGGACAGATCCAACTGGCCCTCTGCCTCTGTGCCCACTCTGCCAAAAATAATTGCCTACCTGCCTGCATCAGCCTGCCTGCCATCTGTGCACGGGGATCGTCTTCCTCCTCCTAGCCTCCAATACTGAGGGGATGCAGAAGCACCTCACACATTGCCTTTTTTGAGCCACTGTGCCTGCCCGGCCCGCCTTGGTAAGTCGATGACCTGCATGTGTATTTTTGGCTTCAATCAGTACCGACATCAAGAGAAGCTATGTCAAACTGACATATGCACTCTCATCGCAGAGTGCTGCCATGAGTCCACTCCCTACAGCCCTTCGGTAACGTCACCAACTTTAAGGACAAGCTCTTTAAAAATGAGGAATTAATATATAGCACTTAGCAGCAGCAGCATGGAGTGCATTACCGGAAACAGTGCATGTTGTTGAGAGCTTACTTCTGAGTAATGCCTGCAGCTGTGCATCTGAAATTGGGCACAGATGAGTCCCCTCAAGGCCATCTATGAGATGCCCATGAGTATTGGACAACGTCTCTTGAAAAAGGATCACATTTCAGCCACCTGAAACAGTGTATTTGAAAGCTTACTTCCGAATAACGCTTGCACTGATTGTTCTAAAATTTGACACACAAGACTAGCAACACTCAGTCTGCACTGTGACCAGGTTTCAAACCTGTAACTTGGAAAATTAAGAAGAAGTTTTCTGACTCAAAAATCAACTCTAGAGTCTCTAGGGCAAAATGGAGAAACAATATAATATCGTATTTCCGGTAATTATCGGAAATATGATATGATACGATATGGTTCACCTACGATATAATCGAAGACGATACATTTTTTGGTCCGAAATTCCGATTATGATACGATATTTTCTGGCGTACACATACATGGTCATTATGCCAAAAAATCTTAAGCATGTATATTTATAAGAAGGAAGTATTCCAGTGCACAAAACAATCTTGGAAGGAAGTGTTGGACAACTGCTGTCCCGAAATGCTGCAAGAACTTGTCTGTTATTAGATTTTGTTTTCTCGTCTCTTAAAATGTTACCCTTTCCCCGTCGGAACATTTCCTCTATTAAGCCTTTCCTTCCAGTGAACATGCTGTGAAACAGTATGTTAAGCTGATAACACATTACTATTTTTACTGAGGCGGTTAGCAGTTCATAGGATCCTATTTAAATGGCTTTATGTTCCTTTGTTTTGTTTTTAACTTGTTACTTGGGCTTTTTCTATAATGTAGCCATTTCTGGAGGAATTTGGAAATGGGCTGAGTGCCTTAACTGAAGCTTTCAGGGGGCTAAGACTGTGGGGCACCTATAGTCGCAGCCATAGAAGACAATGGAAGACCAACAAATGGGCAGCAGCGAGGAGCACATAATTGTAGTCTGGAACAGGGCTTGGGGTAGCGCACCATGGTTTCTAAAACTAAAACTAACTAGCGGGCCCTTGGCCAGCAAGCACTAACTTGGGATGAAATACTCCAGCAGGTGTTCTAGGCCTGCCTCCCTGGAGGAGATTAGGTTTATGAGCATTGATCTGCTTCTACAATATACCCTCCGGCAACAATCATATGATATTTATTGTCACTAAGGTTGGAATTTTAGCAAAGATGGAATGTCCAAAACTGAGGAAAAGAGTCATTAATATCTGAGGATGTCATTAGAAAACATGTGTATAGGGGGAAAATGCTTCCTATGGTGGCTGCTTCCTCAGATGGTCCAGAAATATAGTCTACCCCATTTTCAAGATCCTTAACATCCCAGGTCTCTACTTCTGGTACAGAAATGTTTTTTAAAAGCTTTTTTTTTAAAAAAAAGTAGGCTGAGAAATTACCTAATAACTGAAGCTCTGGTAGCTTAGAAACTTTTCTGGCAGCAGATGGAAACACAGTCTTTCTTTTGGGCACTTATACAAAATATTATCCTACCCTGTTAAATAGTCAATCTTAACGTTTCTTAGCAGTTCAGTAACATTTCTCTTTCCCCCTCAATTCCATATATGACAAGGGCTTCCCAAGAACATGATGTGTACATTGTTAAGATAGGAGATTATTCTTGATAGTCATGCTTTCTGCCAATCATAGTACCATTCTCAAGTGCTTTAGAGTATATTTTCAGCACATACCTTATGGATGCAATATTGATAGAACAGCACAACAAAAAATCACCTTGAAATTCTTTGAGGGTTAATGTGAAATTGGTATTTCCTGTTTTATTGATCTTCATACTGGAGGTAAAATATGATCTGAAGGAAAGTATGTGCTGGTGCCTTTTATCCATTAACTTTCAGTTTCTTATCTAGTGGCATATTGACAGACTCTCTTTTTAAGCTTTGTAAGAATTGTTACTGTACTAATCAAAACAGTAAGAATTTCCTAATTGATTTTGCTTTAAGTATGTTTGGAGTTTAAGGTATGGCATCTAAGGTTTGTCATCAAATCCAAGCAAGTTTGCCTGTGAGGACTCTTGAGTGTTGGAATATATTATTGTCTACAGCTCTGGTGGGTTTAAAAAAAAATGTTGAACATATTCTAAAGCACTACAGCTAGTCATTATAATTATTCAAGGTATTTATGTATGAAGAAAATACACTCTTCACATTGTAATTATCATTATTATTAAATCCACTGAAAATGATTTAATAATTAAATGATATTCCTTCTGTATCTTCCTATAGGATGGATCGTTGGGCAACATTGATGACCTGGCTGAGCAGTATGCAGATTACTATAATACATGCTTTACCGATGTGTGTGAGAGGATGGAAGAGCTTCGCAAACGGAGGGTTTCCCAAGAACTTGATATGGTAAGTGAATAAAGAAGCATGTCCACTTGCAAGCTACTACATGTTTTAAGAGCTCAGGAATATTGACACGTATGTAGAAACGTTCTATATCAGACTTGCATTTCATTTTATCTACAAACATTACCTGTAAATAGTACAATTGTTAGTTAGAAATCCTTCCTTTAAATAATCTTTTGGAAAGTCTGAAAAAACATTGCCTTTTTTTTTAACTATGGCTTAACCCAAGCTAAAAGCATGAATGAAAAGGTGGCTAAAAATATGTTAAATGGACCCAATCCAGTGGTTTTGGGGTTTAATCTGTCTGTTCCTCTGAAAACGGGACATCCTGCCCCTCTCAAAATAGCTGTTTGTGTTGTGGCTCTCATAACCCACCTGTTGATCCCGTGGTCAGAAACAAACTTTTGGCTTTACTACTCAAGTTCATGTTAGTAACCTGAATTTATGTCTGCTAATATCTAGATTGATATTCTGTAATGATCAACTGTTTGTTAGATCCTGTTATTTGGCAAATTAGGTAAATCTATGTGTCTAGGCTGCTATGTTTGCTTCTCTTCCAAGAGATGGGAGAACAAGCTATGTTAGTTATTTATAAGCTGCCTTTCATCCTTATGGATACCAGGGCAGTATACAAGAAGTATGACAATAAATAGTCTTTGAAAATGCAAAATGTATTAGTTACTTTCAGAAAGATAGTACAGAAATACAATAAATAAATACATAAATAAATAATAAAAACAAAATATACAGTGATCAAAGCAGTTGAGAAGCAGTCCATATTATAATAATGATGAGAGGCAGCCAGTACTGCAAGACAAACAACCCAACTTTAAATGATTGAGCAAACAGAACTATTTTAACCAGGGACTGGAAGAATTGTAATGTTGGTGCCAGATGTATCTCTGAACGGATGGGGTTCCACAATCAGGGCACCACAGGAAGAGAAGGTACTTAGAGAAGACCCTCCATTGCAGACCGTAAGATGCAGGCCAACTGATAGAGGGAAAGACTTTATATTAATTTGATTCCAAAGAAACTTCACAGCTAATGAAAAATATACAGGAAATTAAAATGTAATAACTGGAGGGAAAAAGCAATTGTCCATCTCTAGCATAGTAGAAACTTATGTTTTAAACCATACTATGTTAAGAAGCAATTCAGTTCATATTTGATGACATTATCAAGTTCTTGTGGTGGTTGGGAAGGACGACCAAGGAGTTCAGTGTTGAGGCATTGCTTATCTGAGTCATAATGCTTATTAATATGCTTATTAAAAATGCTTATTAAAAAAATGTTCCATGTGGTTAAAGCACACAGCATGACATATCTCTTCTAAACTGAATGTCTTAATTATTTTGTGTGACTGTGGAAGAGAATATACCATTGTTGTGAGTTATGATGCATATGACAGCCTTTTAATTGTTCTTTGACTCACTGCCTTACTTGTTACTATCTGCTTACACAAATTTATTTTCAGAAATTGACACAATATAAAATTCCATATCCGTGTGAGCTGATCTGGCCTTAGCTATTTTCTCTTCCTGGGCAAAGTTAATTCTTTGTCACCTCCCACACAGCAGGGAGCATAGTACCAAGCTCTTTTGGAAAACACACAACTAATCTTGTCATAGGAAAAACACCCTTTATACAGGCTGTGGCTCATTAGAACACATGTACCACTCAGAATCATCGAGATGAAAGAAATATGATGGTCTAGGCCAGTACCTCTTACTAAAACATGAACCTTTGTACACTTGCACGCTGCAAAATATCCCCTCCATCAGAGACTAGCCCTTGTTTTACATAAAAGTGCCAGCAATCCTCACTGAGCTGGGCTCAGATAGGAGCTTTGGGGATCTGTAAGATGTGCTTCAAAGAAGAGGTAAGTTTTGTAAGCTTCCAAATTTGATTAAAATCTGAGCTGGAAGAGAACACCCTCCCCACTCACCAGATCCCTCTTACCAACCAGTGGAGGCACTGGCAGCATGCAGGGAGAAGTCTGTTCACCCTTTCTGATGCCCTAATGTGTTACATAGGACTAAAGGCCCAGTGGCCCATAGAAGATGCAGTTCTCCCAAGGAAAGGAGCTATATCTCCCACGGGCCACCAAGCCTGACAACTCGGTGTGCTCATATGCAGCATTCCAGCTCACTGGAGGTTGGTTAGTACTTTTAAGAGTAAGGAGAGTGTTTTGAGGAGTGAAGGGTGGGTTTGTTTTACAAGAGCTAGATTGGCTTTGAAACTGAGTTATTTTTTCTTTTTTCAAAAATAACACAGCTCATTTACAGTCCAATGTGATGCAAGAAGGGCAGAGCTTGCCCATCTCTAATTACGTATAATGTTCAAGAATCCTCTGAGGCATGCTGTAATTTCACACAGGATTCCATTCAGTTTAGAAAGTATTATTTGATTTTTAATGCCCTGCTTTTTGCATGGGCAACAACACTTCTTGTGCAAGTTTATACATGGAGCGTTGCTGCCCAGGCCAAAGGCATGCAAGAGAAATAATTGCTTTTGACTTGGCAGATGCCCCATCTTGCACAATGTGAGAGCATGCCCCCAGAAGCTTCGGTGTTCTTGCTGAGGACACAGAAGGACATGCTGCTATTTTGCATAGGACACAATCCAGGCTAGAAGTGTTGTGAAAGTCTTTCATACATTGCTTTTGGCTTGGCTGGTGTTCCTTCTTCCTTGTGTTTGCATGTAACTCTGTAATTTCCTGAGCAGTCCTTGTAGTCCTTGTGGAAAAATCCAGGAAATTTCTCAATGACTTCTCTCTTTCTCCACCCACATGTGGCTCTCAGTACCTGATCTGAACATTTTGGAAACTTTAATTTCATTACCAGAGCCCCATCGCATCTTTTCTTTTAATATCAAGACATAGTCAGAATTAGAATTGGATAAAGAGTTTAATATTTACTAGACAGAAAAATGGGCAAGTGAGGAGACCTGGTCTGGTCTGAAAGCACTTGATGCAGTAATTTTGCTGAAGCTAAGGAAGTCCAGGTCTGGTAAGTGCCTGGATGGCAGTCTGCCTGGGAATCCTATGTAAGACACCTTGAGTTCATGGAAGAAAGGCATGATGCAAATGAAATTATAAAAAATGATAATAGCAATTTACAAGTGAACCTGCTACAAAATGTTGCAATATAAATACACCTGTTCATGGTTGTCTGAAACCGTGTCCTTTTCCATGATAGTCCATTCCATCTCTCCTGCACGCACGCCCCAGCAGTTACTCTGCATAATAATAAGAATATATTATTTATTGCCCGCCTCTCCCTCTGGATCGAGGCGGGGAACCATCTCTGTCACTTGAGGCTCAGGTGGCCTCAGTGGCACGGAGGTGCCTTCTACCAACTTCGGCTGGTGGCCCAGCTACGCCCCTATCTGGACAGGGATAACCTGGCTTCAGTTGTCTATGCTCTGGTAACCTCCAAGTTAGATTACTGCAATGCGCTCTACGTGGGGCTGCCTTTGAAGACGGTTCGGAAGCTGCTGCTTGTGCAGAATGCAGCGGCCAGATTGGTAACAGGGACCAGAAGGTTCGAACATATAAGACCGATTCTGGCCCGCTTGCATTGGCTGCCTGTATGTTTCCGAGCCTGATTCAAGGTGCTGGTTTTAACCTATAAAGCCTTACACGGTTTGGGACCACAATACCTGATGGAACGCCTTTCCCGACATGAACCTACCCGTACACTACGCTCAACATCAAAGGTCCTCCTCAGGGTGCCTACTCCGAGAGAAGCTCGGAGGACGGCAACAAGGGAAAGGGCCTTCTCTGTGGTGGCCCCCCAATTATGGAATGATCTCCCCGATGAGGCCCGCCTGGCGCCAACCCTGTTCTTTTCGGCGCCTAGTTAAAACTTTTCTTTTCTCCCAGGCATTTTAAGCAGCTCAAGTTGAGGTTTGATTGACATTGTGGCCAGGCTTAACAATGAAAATGTTTTAAATATCAGCTGTTTTATGTTTATGGTTTTAAATTTTGTATATTGTCTTTTTAGGGTTCTATCTTTTAATTTTTGTAAACCGCCCAGAGAGCTTTGGCTATGGGGCGGTATATAGATTTAATTAATATAATAATAATAATAATAATAATAATAATAATAATAATAAAACAGCATAAAATACGTAAAACTGATAAAAACATATAAAACAAATACATTATTAAAAGACATCTTAAAATTCAACTGGGTAGGCCTGCCAGAAGAGATCAGTCATTCCATTGCCACTGGGCATACTCAGTCCTCATTGGATTATTGTTTTGGGAGAAGGTGTCCTTTGAGGGTCCCCACTCCCATATATATATATATATATATATATATATATATATTACAACTGCAAACTTTTGGGTTCTCCCAAGCCTACTGATACCTCTCTCTTGTGTGTAGATGGTTTCATTTCTGTAAGGATTGGCACTCAGAGAATTGAAATTACTATTGGTATATATGATACTGATAGTTAATTAAGGGTGCAGGCCTGGGGTCCTTGGGAGAGCATCCCAAGGACAATAGGATGGCTTGTAAAATCCCTCTGAGGTTGGAGACAGCACTCTGAACTCAGAAGCAGGGGAAAGAGATATGACCCCAGGCCCTGCTCTCTCGCAGCTGACGCAGAGGGAACCGCGTCTACTCCCTCTCAGAGGTTGGAAATATAACCTCAGAGAGGAGGAAAATGGGAGTCCCAGTGGGTATGGTGGGGAGGAGACTGGCAAATTCAGAATAAGCTAGACTGGCTCCCTCCTTGGTGTGCTCTTGGAGGCAAGCTAAAACTTTTCTGTTTCAGCAGGGCCTTTGGGGGGAGTAGTTTGGACCTCTTTGGATGTGTTGTTTATATTTTGGATTTTTAAAATTTGTATTTAAAATGTTTTTAAATGTTTTAAATATTTTAAAATTGCACTATGTTTAATTATATTTTTAATTTTCATATAGGTCTATTTGTTTTAACTGTATAAGTTTTAATTTGTAAGCCGCCTTGAGTCCCAGTATTGGGAAAAAGGCGGGAATAATAATAATAATAATAATAATAATAATAATACCGATACAACAGAACAAATAATAATAATAAGAGTTATCCTGAATCTCCTCCAACCTCCTTTCCTACCCCTCTGAAGCACCCTCATTAGATGGACTGAAAAGCCTGTCTGGCAAAATCTGCAGGATGGGAAGGTGAAGATCGCCTCTGCCACTCTTCTCACTGTGCACTGGATTATCAGACACCTCTGAGTTTGGGGCTCCTGAAAGTGCAATCGATAGGATTGTACCCAAATGATTTAGAATTGGTGGAACGAATCCAAATTGGCAATGACTTGGAACTGATACAGCTTTGAATCCTGGTTGCGATGATTTCCATGAGTCATCATAGGACTGCATGCTCAGTTTTTATTAAACTCATGATGCATAGCTTCTGCACACCATGGAGAATATTCAAAGCACTTTTACAATTGATCCTATAACTTAGCTTCTTTATAAAGCTTTTTTACAGCTTGTTCAAAACATTGAGGTCGTCTGTTAAATTTAGGTTTGTTAATTCATCCTAATTTTGCACATGATGACTATGCAACAGTTTCCCAAGGAAACTGTTTTAAGCTCAAATGTTAAATGATAGGTTAAAACTGATATTTACCCCGTAATGCATTGAAGATTTCATAATGTACAGAGATCAGAACCTCTTTCAAGTCAGGATGGAAGGAATGGAATGATTCTGTCTAGTTCTGTGATTTTGTCTTACTTTCCAAACTGCAACATACTGTCCACATATGATTGTCAGTAATGAAATCTTTTCCTTGCCACTCAGGAATTTTGGAAGGCAGCTTCTGGCAGTTTCTTTGCCAGTTAATGAAGCATAGTTTATGGGTGGAGAACTCCTTTCCATTTAGACAGATGGGCCTCCTAATTGGGTTCTCGTCATTTCACAGCTGAAGAAGGTGGTTTGCAAAAAACCATGTGAGTTGGATTAGTTCAGATCAAAGATGCAGAACTGTAAGGTGTGTTAAATAGACATGAACAAATGCAAGTCAGAACTACAGATGGTCAGATAGCTCTTCTTTGCAAGACAACAGCAGAAAAAGTAGTTTGGAGGAAAGCAGGAATTTCTGGCATATCCAAAGTTTCTTAAGTGTCAAATATATAAACATTTTTACCAGTTTGTGGCTGTCATTGTACCCAGGGCCTACTTGGTGTTGAGGCTTCCCACCCCATCATGAACTATATCCATTGCATGCAGGATCAGGTTGTTCTGCCCATAGGAGGCCCTGAATCCCCCATTCACAGATGTGCCCAACTCCTGCAGTAAGGGCACATTAGGGGGCCATGAAGGCACAGCCATTGCCCCCCTATGCCCAGTGGTATTGCTCATCACTAAAGGAATTCACTCTGATGCCCTGTATGACTTGAAGGGACATGATGGGGCCCAACATGTTCTCACCAGGAAACAGAGCCTTACCCAGAGTGGCCTCAAAGTTCAGGTCAGATACTCCTGGTTCATGCCATGCTTGTACTTCTGGGCTTTCTTCCATATCCCACTTTTGAGTGGCTTGCAGCTGGTGCTGATTATGTCTAAGGACAGTGATATTCTCAGCAGCCACCCTGAACCATTGCATTTTGCACTCCTCAGCTTCTGAGCATCCATTGTTCAGGGACTGCTCTACTTGTCAGTTTGGGTCCTACTTTTGTGGGGTTCCAGCTGCAGGGCAGGTTGGCCTCTAGGGCTCCCCCCCCCCCCCAGGAGCCTTCACTGGAGCAGTGCTGGATGAGAAGGAAAGCAGTAACATAAAGACAACACTGGTAGAGAATCTGATGCCCACTTGAAATAGGCATCTATGAGAAAGTAGGAGCCATTCACCAGTCAGTCCTTTTGTCATCCACCTATTCTTAAGATACATGGCTGAGAATAGCTACCAAGGCCACAGTAGCCAGTTGGGGAGATAAGAAGACCACAGGAATGTCACTGCCCTTGGCCATGGTAAAGCAAGACAAAACAATGGATGCTCAGAAGCACACCAAGGAACAGGTGCTGGGTAAGAATAATCCCCAATACACCCTTGGACTTAGAGGTGTGACTGTGAGCCCTCCTGTTCAAGGCCTCTGTACGCACAAGAATGTGCAGTGGGCATGTGGAAATCTGTGGTGAGGGGGCAGCCCCATCTGCAAGATCCCGAATGTGCTTAGCATGCCTGTCAAGAATGGGATGACGGGGGAGGTGGGAGGAGGGAGGATATGGCTTCTGGACATTTTACCAAAGCTGCCTCACTGTGTGCCCTTCTCTCTCCCTTGCTGACTGCCCTCTTGCCCCTGGCTATGTCTTACCTCACCTGCTGTCCCCTGAGTCCAATAGTGAGTTAGAAGCAATGTTCCAAGTATCATATGGACGTTTTGTAGAATTAATAGCCGATAATTAAGGGAAGTTTCTCGAGACACATCTGGAATACAAATATATGGGGGATTAAAATTTTCAGCTATCAGGGTTTTTTGTTTGTTTGGCTTTTACAGCTGTCTTTTTATCCTCCTTATTGTTTGTTTTTTTGTTCCCCTGAATCCCCCTTTGGTCTCCAAAGTAGGCACAATCCCCTGATAGTATCTGAGCAGCCTTCCTCACCATGGACCTCTCCAGATAGTGGGTCTGTTCAGAAGACACCTTAAACCCTGCTGGTTAAGGCTTTTGGTTAAACAGCAGGTTTTAAGGTGTCTTGTGCAATGCATTTTGCTAAACCCTGCTCACTCACCACCAAAGTTGGACCATCTGCAGCAGGTTTAGCAGCTCTAACCATGGCTTAAAGTATTGTGTGCGACAGCATGGCTTGTGGTTAGTTCTAAACACATAGAACCACAGTCTCGCTAACCATAGAGCCTGAAGCGTCGTCTGAACAGGCCTGATGTTGGGCTCCTGCTTTTATCATTACTAGCCTATGGTCAGAAGTGGAGTTGCAGTCCAAACCCTCACTAAGCCCTGACTGCAAATAAAGACAACTGAAAAGTAAGACAGACAGAGAATGTTGTCTGTCAACACAAGGTATACTGAGTTGCATCTTGGCAAACTTTATCAATCAGTATGTGGGAGGTTGGTGCCTCTGCAAGAGAAGGGCTCCTGTAGTTTGGATTATGACCTTGCAGACAGCATGGTAGCAGCATGACTTTGTTGGGCTTTGATTGGGTGCTTAACTCTGTTGTTACAGGTTGAGCGAGGCATTAGATGGCGGAGCCAACTTTTTCAGTTTCTTTTTTCTCTCTCCCATAGAACTCAGTGGGAGGGGAATGGGTTATACCAGTCCTTGGCCTAGTGTAACTTTTGATGTTCAGATTGGGTGTGTCCATGGAATGGAGCGAGTTCAGATGCTCCTTCTGATCCCTCCTTCAGCATATTTTCCCTAGCTTGCTGATTTCTGGGTCAGCAGGCAGAAAGAGATCCACAGTGGTATGGAGGCCAGTTTTCACCAGGGGAGGTTCTCCACCTTATCCTAATGCCCTCAGGCTCACAGATATTTCATTTAGAATTGAACTGTTATTTATTCCATTCTGCATTTGATTAATTTTAGTATACTGTGCTTGTATTAAAGATTTATCTGCTGCTGCCATCCTGCTTGTTATCTTATTTGTTACTTTGATTATTTATGAATTGAAAACATACTGTTTTTATGGCTTGATAATTTTAAAATCTGCGTTGTGAGGATGTTTATCCAGAAATACAGCTAAAATCTATTAAATAAAAACAAAAATAACATTTGGTGTCTTCACATGCTGCTTTTGCTTTTTTTTTAAAATTAAGAACCATTATAATCACAGATACACAGTGAGCTTTTGAGCATATAATTGGGATGTACCACTGATGGAGTTCAGACATCTGTTTAAAAATAAGGTTTTGGCCAGAGAATTAACATTGTGAAGATGGACACCTTGTTAGAGATCCTATCTGTTTCTTTTCCAACTTTGGAATTGCATCTGTGCAAATACAAAACAAGTCTGTATTGCTATCAGTGGAGCACTGAGGAGCTAATAGCTGTGAAAGGTTAAGTTGTGTTATGCGGTCTCATCCATCGCTGCTGATGGCCAACTAACATCTAATTCCATAATGTTTTATTGTTGCTGCAAATAACACAAGACAGAAACTCTACAGTTTGAAAGTTACAGTTTGTGTTTGTGGCAATGACAATTTAGCAGAAAGAATATGCTTTGTAGGAGAGGTCTGGGTATAATTGTGGTTATAACACCTTTGGCCAATCCTTAGACCTGGACTACGAACAAATAGTCATTTACTGTAGGCTATAATAGTTGATACAGCAGAACTACATCAGATACCATGACACTAGGCTAGTGATGCAAACATGATACACTGTCTTGGTGGCAGGAATACCGGCACATGTGGTTTGTTTCTAGGTGCTATTTATCTTTAGAATTTATAATGTCTATAAACAAAAAGTCTTCATAAGAAAATAAGTTATTTGTAATCTTACCTTGGGATATATGTTTAGAATATGCTGAACAAAACAATATATTTGGTATGTTTCAGGGCATGTCATTCTAAGGCTGATTTCCCTTTATGCTGCTGCCAGATGTATTTGTTCACAAATGGTCTTGAAATCCCACACGTCATTGTCTGAAATATCTGCTCAAACAAAGTCAGGTTTCTCTCTAAGATAGGTTTGTGGAGTTGTTTATTGTCACTCAAGGCACATTTATCCAAGAATAAGCCCCATGGAACTAAATAATTTATTTCTAAGTAGGCATGCATAGTATTGCACTGTTAATATGGATATGTGCTTTTATGCTGGCATTTTGAGCAGCCCTGCTGCTTTCTGTTTTGTGGTTTATCTTTCACTTTATTGTTTTGTTAATTTGTGGTTTTTATTTTTATTTGATCTTGTAAACTGCTCTAAGTGTTTTGGTTGAAGAGCAGCCAACAAACATTCTAAATACATACATATAGTGTGATCACACTTGGAATGTTATATCCAGTTCTGGTCAGTGCATCTCAGAAAGGATATTGTAGAGCCAGAGAAGGTATAGAAAGGAACAACCAAAAAGATCAAGCAACTGGAGCAACTGTCCTATGAGGAAAGATTACAACATTTGGTGCAAATTAAGGGGTGAGATGATAGAGGTGTATAAAATTATGCATGGTGTGGAGAAAGATTGAAGCTAAATAGTCAAAGATTTAAGAAAGATTAGAGGAGGTACTTCTTCACACAGCGCATAGTCAAACTGTTGAATTTGCTACTGCATATGGACAGCTTTAAAAATTAGACAAACTCATAGACGACAAGGCTATCAATAGTTACGTTATGATATATATGTGCCTCTTAATAGTAGTTGCTGGAGGATTAAAATAGAAGGATACTATTGTGATTATATCTTGCTTTTGGGATTCCCATAGACAATGGATTGGCCACTGTAGTCACCTTGAGGTGGATGTCTAAATTAAGTCTTGGACTGTGTTCAGATTTTTTCCCCTTGGCTGAGGGCTACAGGAACTTGCCTTAAGAAGGCCCAATATCTGGTTACTGTCACCACTTCTCGTTTGTCTCCCTCTATTCCCAATCTGCTCCAGTGCCAAGAATCAGAAAGCAAGGTAAGTGAAGGAAGTTGTTCCTCCTTGCTACTACTGCTTATATACTTGGAGAAGCAAAGTGGGAGGAAGAAAAGGGTTGAGAAGCTCTGGGAATCAAGTGGCTCATGCTGATTAGTGAGCCTCCACAAGTTCTCTATGATACTGGCCCTGGTCTTGTGAATGGTTTCAGTACATTCAGCTGGCTGCATGCCCAATTTAGCTGATATCCACAAGTAGTCATTTGGCCCATAATGTTCTGGAACATGAAGAATACCACTCTCTCTAATCCAGCTTCCTTAATGTGAAACTTGTTCACTTCCACAAAAAATTCACAGTTGATAATTAAAATGGTCAGCTTTTAAAATTGTTCTGCAGGTTCATCTGGCTCAGTAACCCATTTACATGATTCTTGCCTTTGATCCTCTGGATTTAGTCACACATCATTCCATAATGTCAACTGTGTTTCCTTGGGGAAGTACTATTGCTTGATACCTTGCCTATTCTGAGCACCTGCTTCAGCAATCCAATGAATCAAAATTATAATAAGGGGAATGCTGTGCCAGCCCTCAATTGCTGTGGATGTGATTACCAGTGATACCCCGAATTATTATGATACATTTGATATTGCATGTAGATATACCCCTTTTAAAAAGTATATGTAACCATATATACCATATATGCCATCTTTCAGGTATGCTTTAAGGTGGATTCCTGCATTGAGCAGGAGGTTGGACTCAGTGTCCTTATAGGCCCCTTCCAACTCTACTATTCTATTATTCTATGATCCTATGATACCAAATGTATTATAGGAACCAAGGGTGCCTTTAAATTCAACTTAAGACTGCAATCTTATACCTGAGAAATCAGAAGTAAGCCCCATTTTGAGTAAACATATGTAAGATTGTGCTGTGAATGTGTTTAGCCTCAAACTGTCTTTTTGCATCTGAGGGATTGGTTTCTTCCCCAGTTTAGTTTCATCAATAGAAGCTGCAAAATAGCATGGAAGTATTTTGTGTCTTAAAATTTGAAATTTCTGTAGCCATATTCATCAATCAACATACTTAATGGTAAGGAAACTAAACTCTCACTGAATTATATTGGACGTCTTGAGTTAGTAAGCTGTATCTAAAAGCGAAAGTGTTTCTGTCTCCAAGAAAACAATATATATATATATATATATATATATATATATATGATTGCATCTCTCACTCTTTGGGTGTTGTGCAACCAGCAGAAGGAAAACCACTGACAGATTTCCCCTCCCCCCCCCAAAGCCCCTCACATGCCTCCCACACAAATCTGCTCTAGAGGGCTGATACCTCTCTAAGGGAACTTCTGGAGCAGATTTGGGGCATACATGGGGGGAGGAGAGGACAAAGAAGTCCAATGTGTGCAACTGTTGGTTCCAATCCCTTTAACTCCCAAGCTGTTAATATGGCGAGCACTATCTTCAGCTGCTAGTTCCACCGGCGTATCAGGTTTTTGCTTGTAGTGGGAGGTCTAGTGTTTAATTGCATATATAACAGCTCTTCGGTATTACATTTTTCAGTCTCATCAGAGATGTGCATGACTACAGAGTTCACCTTTCAGAGGGATCATTGTGTTTGTTTGTTGCGCAAATACAATGAAGACTTTTGTTTTACCTTAAACGCTAACAGCTTTCTTATGGCATAATCTTTCGTGGACTATAACCCAGTTTGTGAGTGTTAGATAGTGTTAGAATGCAATCGTGTGCCCACTTACCAAGGAGTTAGCCCTACTGAACTCAGTGGGACTTACTTCTGAGTAGACACATATCTCATTGTGTTCATAGGTGTGCACAGTTCATTTCATTTGGGTGTGCACCTTAAAGGACCCAATTGGTGCAGAGGAGGGGAAAGCGTGCTTTCTCCCCCCCCCCCATTAAGGCCCCTATTGGAGCAGTGGGGGGCAGGAAAGTGCACTTTCCGGGGCTTCCAGAAGGAGCGTAGTTCCCTGCATGCCTGGAGGAATTACGCACTTTCTGGAGGCTCAGGAAAGTACTTTCTCTTCTTCCTTAAAAGTCCCGATTCAAGCAGTAGGGGGAGCATGGGAAAGTGGAGGTGGCCCCAGGGAAATTAAGGCGTGCCTGGGCACAACACACCCCTTGCGCATGCCTATTATTGAGTTGTAAGGTAGTGTTAAATTACAGAATTCAAATGTAACTTCCAAATTCAGCACGAAATGCAGATCTAAATGTTTGTGTCTACTGATAGTTTTGGAATAGGCAATGAAATGTTTCAAGAAAATGCAATCTTGCAATCTTGCTACTATAGTATTCATATTTTTTCTTTGTAATAGCTGTAAAATACCCCCCTATACACCTGCATGTTCTCCTCTTGATCATTGTTATTTTTGGCTACAATCCTTTACATACTTACTTGCAAGTAAGCCCTGTAAGATTATCCTCGACCACTTGCTGCTGCCCGTCTCGCCTTTACTATTTAGGCCCCACAGCACTACAGCCCAACAACCTGGCCTCCAGATAACTTCTTTGTTCTGCTGCCACCAGTACCTTCTCAGGTACACTCACAGACCACACAAGTTGATGTAATTAACAATAATTTATTAACGTAAGTAATTGCAGATAAATAAGCTTAACGGTTTCCTCAGTTCTAATGTGTAATGGTTACAAGTACAAAGCTTAGTGGTTTCTGTCAGTACACTCTTAAACTTTAACAAACTGTTCCTTATTTAATTTGTGCTCTAAAATCGTATCTCAGTATCTCAATCAAACACTCTTCTCATCTAATAATCCTGCTTCAGACTTTCTCTCTCTCTGTCAATACTCACAATTCTCTCAAATCTCTTTCAACGTCTCTCTCCAAAAATTCCCCTCAAATCTCCCCCAATCAACCCTGTCAGCTCTCTCTGTCAGACACATATATACACTCCACTCACTCTCTAGGTCCTCCCACTCTTACACAGCCAGATAATCAACACTCACCTTCCATTCGGGCATACAGCCAGCCAATCCAGGCACTCCCCCACAACCAGCCAATCACTCTATACTTACCAAGACCTATACCACAAACAGTAAGTATATTTTGGCCTAGTTATTTACTTTACCTGTTATTGCTCTTAACCCTTTTAAAAGATATAAACAAATGCATATCACAAACAATAAACTTTGCAATATATTTACAACCACAAACAGTAGAACTTCACAAGCACCGCTGAATGCAGTCAGACTTACTCCCGAGTAGACATGTGTATTATTGGACTGTTAATGATTTTGTTTATACATCTGTATCTGCTGTAGCTTACAGCTGGGGCTAGATCTAAAATGTCAGCCCCACATTTTACTTAGTCTTGTGTGTGTGTTTAGGCGTTTGATGAGTTGCCCATCAATTTATCTTTTGAAGAAGAAATAGCAGCACACAAGAATCATCAGTAGTTCTAGGTACAGTTATAGTCTTTGGGCCCCTGAAGGAAACCATCTGGAAAGTAATCAGTTGCAGATTCCAAAGTGGATTCAAAACACACTGTGAAATATTTTTGAACATCTGGATATGTTTTGGATTATTTTAAAAGTAAAAATAAGAAGTTTTTCCCCAACCCCCTCTTGCACATACATCCAATCTGCAGAAGACAGTTGGTTTACAACTGAGAATTCAAAGGGATTTTATTTTTCTCCCCTTTCCCTTTATGGTCTAAGTTATACAATTTATGGTTGTTTGATCTCTTCACATTCTGTTATTTTTCAGCATTAAGCAAAGTCTTAATTATTGCAAAATAGCCTGACGGACAATACATTTTGTAGTGATTTGTTTTATAAAATATATTTACCTCAAAGGAGTAAAACGAATGTTCCATAGAATGCGTGTTTCTTTAGGCCTTTCCTAAAATACATACATAAAA
Source organism: Anniella stebbinsi (assembly GCA_029215795.1). Lineage (NCBI taxonomy): Eukaryota > Metazoa > Chordata > Lepidosauria > Squamata > Anniellidae > Anniella > Anniella stebbinsi. Next base: position 198,266,903 of record JARDYH010000003.1, read on the forward strand.
TAATCAATGCACTTGGAATACATTGGACTTTCCTCTTCACATAAAATTGCCTTGGCATAGACAGCTTATTTTTTTTCAATGAAGCACAGATATACAGAATCCTATCAAAAGTAATTGCTGAACAAAATGCTACAGAGGCAGAGAAACATAGTAAACATGAGCCTCTGGACTCGGCGAGCATTAAACCTGGAGAATAAAGCCTATGACTCCTGTGCACTAATCCCTTGGTATAGTATGTTTATCTTGGAACCTGTAAATGGAGCTGAGACTTCACTTATAGTTCTGGGTGGAATTTATCTAGGTGTGTTTTTCAGTACATGGTAAATGGAAATGTTTCTGCCACTCCTTTATTCCAAATTTATTAAGAGATATATTTTGCTTCTCAGGTTACTTACTTTTGATCCACAAGAGTGGCCCAGTGGGCATATTGATCTGTTCTTTGGCTTTATTGTCAGCCAAGAAGACCACAGCTGCGAGAAGGAAATGCAATTGGCTGTGAAGATAACTGAACTCATGACAGCCTGCATTTTCTTTTAGCCTCTTGGATTAATGGATCAGTTGTGAACCTGATCTGCAAATAAATGTGTGTTAGTAAGTTTACATAGCTTTATACAAATGGGTAGTTCTCAAAGCAATGGTATGTAACCAGTGGTATTTCCAACTATACATTCCCTTCCTTCCAATACTTTTGGACATCATTTAAATAATCTTTCTTTATAGACAGAGAGAAGTCTAATATACCATAAGTGTTATCTCTTTTAGGAACATTTTACACAATAAAGTCCCATACGGTCGCTCCTGGTAGGAACCAGTCTTATTGCTTTGGATCCAGACTAAGTTAGTTAACTTATATACCAAAGATTTCAATGGGAATTTAGTGCAACTAACTTCTGTTATTGATTTCAATGGGAACAAAGTTCAACCAACTTAATCTGGATCCAATCCATTGTTACTATGTATAAGGATATTCTTAATATGGATTTTATCTTATGTATGCCACCAAATTAAAGATGACAAGTCTATTTCCCATGTCTTAGCACCGAAGTAGCTGTTAACGTGTTTATAGAGAATCCAAGATTGTCTCTTTTTGGCATGAAGACTGTACCACATAGCAATGTAGAGCTTAATTTCTGAAGAGAATTGTTTTGTTACAAAACTCACAGAAGACCAGAGAGGCTGGGAGATTACAATCTTATTTATTTATTTATTTATTTATTTATGTGTGCAATAACAATACAAAAATTAAATGGAATTATACCTAGACACGCCTTGACCTGTCTCATGGTATTTCCATGAAGGAATAGCATGTTTTGAATTAAGACATCAACTGTATTAAAGGAGATGTCAAAGCTGTCAGAATGTTTTTTAGTAACACTGTTGTGGAAGCATGCATTCCTTTGAACATTGCTATGGAAAAGGAATGCTGAGAAAATATTTTCAGTAGCTCCATGTTTTCATTCTTTTCTCTCTGTTTTAGGAAGTAAGAATGTGTTCCTTTAATTATTTATTTCAAAGACTTTCTGAGTGGGGCACAAGTTATATTTCAACTTTTATCATTGTTACATTTAATTGAAAGGTGCCACGTTATCTGGTCCTTCTGTTTTGTTTTTCAATCCTTATGCTAGTGTTACCGATTTAATGTTGGTTGATATTATCAAAATTGGGGCGGGATGTAAGAGTCTTTTTTCATGTGGGGATCAAACTAGTTTCTTCTGGTGGAGAGGATCTAAAGAGCTCTTTGTGCAAGGCGATGGGCACAGAATGGTTGCTGACTTCCACTTCTGGCTGCAGCCTCTTGTGCCCCTTTGCATAAATGCTCCTTTGAAGGTATAAAGAACTGCAGTGCATTTCCTTCGAGGGCCTGCCAAGAACTGGTGCATGGAGCACCCTTAAGATCCTGGCAAGTCATAAAATATCATGGGACAGCTTTACCATGGACTTTAATTTGATTTCTGATTCTACAACAGAACTAAAACATGGATTATTTCATGTCAAATATTGCAGAAAATAATCATGTGGGGCATCACAGAGAAAATATGTAGTGCTTCAGAAGAAAATATTTATAAAACTCATTCATGTATTTAAAATAGTCACTAACAAAACATTCTTCATTTAGCTTGTGCTCTTGAGATACCAAAAGGTACTCAGGGCTTGCCTGTTTTCAAAGATTTCAGAATACAGATCCCCAGCACACCCACAAATCAACCAAGGTCCTTGCTCTCAGTTCCTTTCCATTCCCTTATTAAAATTAGTAGCTGGACATTATATCAGTAATAAGCAAGAAAGGCAGTTTACTATTTGTCTTTCTTATTTGCTCGGCACAGGAATGGGCAGATTGTTCAGAGCTAGATTCACACTGGATTCACAGTGCTAGATTCATAACCTGGAAGACAACCTAATTTACATATCCTGTTTTAAGTTAATAGAATCTGGATAAACATGGTAGGCAATGTGCCATTGCATTTCAGTAAATATTTCACCCATATGGAATAACCAAGACTTCTAGTATATAGGTACTCCTGATTGAATTATGGTTTTGAATATTTAGAAATCAATGTGATATGATTAGAATTTCAAAGCATTCAGCGCATGGATCTTTATATTGCTTATATTGCTTCTTACTGGTAAAAATCATGTTTTCAGTATTTTCATGATACACAAGAAACATCCTTTTAAAACTAAATTTGAGATCTGCAAGATTTTAACTTAGTCTTTCAGGCCAAAAAACATGCATTGGGACATGTGTGAAAGATGGTGTGTTACACAGTCTATAGGCTGTCTTTTGCCCACCAGTAACATTACTTCCTGTGTTCTTACTTTCTATTGCACTCCTTAAGTGGATCAGTGAAGGAGAACTCCAGAATGTATAATAACATAGAAGGAAGTTTCGGAGGACTTTGGGAAAGCAGCAGTTTCCTTCAGCTTTGCAACCTATGTAAAATTACATGACCATTAATAATAGTCACTACTACCAAAGGTGTCTAACGATACACTTAATAAGTTTTTCTCTTGGGACTGAATTTTTGAAGGATGAGAATTTATTGACTTGGACACTCCTGCTACCAAGATTTACTTGCTTTCTTTTACAATTAACATATGTTCTCTTAAAGATCAGCAGTTTGGCCTTTTCTACAACTTTTCTGTGGGAACTTGTAGCTTCTGGAGCACTTTAAAATGCAGTTACCTAACAATGTAAATTGATCAATGGGCCTGTACTAACATATCACAAAGAACTGGCCTGTAAATTTTTGAATTAATCACTGATAATGATTCATTCAATGCTTAGTAATGGGAATAGCTGCTTTTAAAGCTTTAAGCATAAGTATTAGTCAAGTAGTATTGCCACACTTGAAAACAAAATATTTCCATGCAATTACTATACATCATATACTACTAAAACACTGTAGTATGTTGGAGGTGTAGAGACTCTGTTATTGGACTCTTGTGTTTAATAAGTGTAACTTTCTGAAAAGATTTTTTTTCTGGAATGGCTTAGTGTTTGAACCTTAGCAGACTGAAAAATTATCAAAGTGCTGGATATTATATTATACCATTAATGAACAAACAACATGTACTTTTCTGCAAGTATACCCCTTTAATCTTCTCCTGCAGCATGTCTAATCCTGACTGAGTTAAAGCTGATCTACCGTTTAAGACAAAGCTCATAGTAGAGTGCTTCTGAGGCTGTACTATTTCAAAAGGTACGTGAGGAGGTGCATCCTTGAATGCTCTATGCCTCTCCATGGAAAGCAAGCCAGTTGAAGAGAAGGGTTCTACTACTTTCTGTAACATGCTAATATGCAGGCAGGGTGTGTGTGTATGTCTTTTTACATGGGGAAAATTCAAATGTTTCACCCCCATCTGCATTTCAAGTAGATCTAGGAAGGCTGCACCACATGATTTCTCTGTGCTCGCTACATTCTAGTAACTTTTTTCTTGCTTACCCTATCTTATTGAGATGAGGTTGTGCGCATATGGCAAATAAATTCAAAGTGGCTATATCCAGGGGGAAATTAAAGATGCAAGTTATTTTAGAGCATTTGACTTGAGTGCTTAGGTCAGCTGAGAGATACTGTCTTTTTTTTGTGTGATAAACTTGGGACACTAAAATAATTTGCAACATCACTTTATAGGGATGCTGGAGAAATTCTAGATGGACTAAAATGAGTTTGGATATCACAAAATCCAGACATTCCTAGTGGCTAATGAAGCACAAAGTAAAGAGTTTGGTAAACATATGCATGTTTAATCAGAAGTCTTAAAAACCTAGGTTGTATACAGTCATGTCCCTCTGCTGATGGAAGTCTCTTTGATCCAGCAGACACTTCCATTAATGGAAGGGAGACAGTAAGGGAATTTTAGCAATTTCCCCCTTCTGCAACCCCTGGCACCATCACCTATACTGTTCGGAAGGATCCCCCAATCTTCTAGAATATCGAGGATGTGCTGGGGGCTTAAGAAAGAAAGAAAGAAGAAACTAAAATGGCCTCCCTTACCCCTTTCTGCTCACAGAAGCTTCTGCTGGATCAAGATTGGATATATCCCCTAATCCTATTGCTTTTTGAAGGTTTATGCTTTATTTACATCAAATTCAACCTTAAGTTACAAAGCATGCAGGGTTCCCTCCTCACAAAATGGAGATAAATTATGAAATATGGGATGGACATAACTCATTTGTGTTAGTGAAAAATGTTTCTGTGCTTGCTACATTTTTATGCTGTTTTACTACATTTTCTATGACATTGTTGAGTTGTAACATAAGGACATTAAGAAGTGCCTGCTTCATATTAATACTGCAATTTCTGTCAGACATTAGGTCAAGATGGATTACTTTTTTGTTACTGTGTTCTTAGCAGTGTGTTATTGGGATGACATACTTGTTTTTCTTAATGTAGTTGCATAACATTGTTAATCTTGTAATTGGTGATGGCATTAACTTTCAGGTCTCTCTTCTTTGTTAATAGAAGGAGACAATGATTTCCACACTCACCTTTCCTATTTGATCTACCAACATACATACAATACAGTAATGGCAGGTGTAAGGCAATTCTGCAGTAATTTAAAATCAAATATCACGTGCTCTTTTAGTTTTTATAATGGATTACAAGGAAATGGTTTAGTTTAAAACAGTTTCAAAATATTTTGGGTTACTGCTTCGTTGTTATGGTACAGAGCTTTCTTTTTGTGTTTGAGGTGCCAACAAGCCCTTAATTTGCATGTCTTTGTAAAGCTGTAGGACACTTTTCAACACTGAGGTCAAAAGTTAAATTGAATTGATTCAGGAAAGAATTTGGCATCTTGACAACCTTGTTAAAGAGGCTGGAACAATTTCCAGAGGAACAGCTGTGTTAGCCTCTTGCAGCAAAAACAACAAAGAGTCTTGTGGCACCTTAAAGACTAGCACATTTATCATTATAGCTTTCTTGGATTACTGTCCACTTCATCAGCTGCATTCAGTGTTATCCTGATTTACAGGTATATATAAACATGGTGCAGGAGGTGGGGTTATAAAAGGTGAGGTCTGTGGGAAATGAAATGCTGCAGGTATAGATAGATACAAGTGCATTATAACATTGGCCATTCACAAAAGAGTTGTTGTTGATGATAGCACAAAGCCACAAGTGATAAAATTGAACCTCTTGGTATATTGTAACACATACATTCTGGTATTCGTAAAACTAATTAATATATGTAGTGTGATAAAAAATAGTCCTTGTAAAAGCCACCTTTACTAGAATTGAAGCTCCAGCACTTTCGCATTGCAGTTTCCTTTGAAGTTCCTTTGTTCAAGAATGACCATTTTAAGGTCAGTTACCGAGTGCCATGGGAGGCTGAAAAGTTTTCTCACTGTATTTTTAATATTGACATGTTTGATGTCAGTTTGGGTCCATTCATTCTTTTGCTCCTTAGGGGGGTTGTAGCTCAGGGGTAGAACATATGCTTTGCATGCAGAAAATTTCAGGTGCAATCCCCAGCCTTTTCACATAGGGCCAGGAAAGAATACTGCTTGGAACCCTGGAGAACCATTACCTGTCAGTGTTGACAGTATTGGTCTACATGGACCAGTGATTTTACTTACTTTAAGGCACTTTCCTGTGTTCCTATGTCCAGGGCTAGATCTATGCTACTTTATAGCAGTATTGAAGTGCATTGATAACATTACACATTCCATATATTGCTTTCATATGTTAATTCTTGCCTTTTAGTCCACATTATTTAAAGTACTGCAGCAAGTGACATTGTGTGTTCTACGAGGTATAAATGTGCAAGAGGGATATAGTGTTACTGTGATGGGATCGTAATGATTTGACACATAGTGTACATGTGGCCCTGGTTGTCCTATGTATTATGCAGAAGGGCATTGCTGGCATGTTACTGTTTAACATACAAATAGGTATGTTAAACAGTAACATACCTATTTGTCAACTATCTTTTAAAAAGCAACACAGATCATTCATTGTAATTTTTAAAACTATATGTAGTGGGCTGTAAAGAAGATTCTCTGTTACAGACTTCTTGTAAATGTGTGCCACTGATTAGTTTGATTTTATTGGTATTTTGTGTTCTGAAGTACTGTGCTTTATATACTATTATATTTTGTGATGGCCTTTGTGCCATCACAAAATTAATTAATTAATTCATCAACTAACCTGTTTATAAGGTTTCCCATAGATTTTTCTGGCTCATAGCACTTATTAAATTTTCCCTTGTAAGAGTTTTGCCAAATAGACCTGGCTGTCCTAAACACCTTTACTTGTAAGTAACGCTCATTTAATTAAATAGATTTGTTTCCAAGCAGAATATAAAGTACATGTCAGATTAGCATTTCTGGGGAAGACATTCTGCAGCTGAGGAGCCACCACTGAAAAAGCCCTTTCCCCAGTACCACCCATCATACTTAACTTGGTGGAAGCACTCAGAGAAAGCCATCCAAAGATGACCTCAGGGTTCAGATAGGTACCACCCTGCTGCTTCGGTTTTTTGGTTCTTTTTTCCCTCGTCTCGCATCAGTTCTTTTCTAACCCTACACCACTTTTGGACCATTTGGACCAGTTTCTAAATGGCCACATATCCTTCACAAGTTAGCCCCAATGTACAGTGTACACAAAGTGCCTGACCTCCTTCTGGAGAAAAAAAATGTCATCTCAGTCTGTATCCTGAGAGCTAGAGGATATCCCAAGAGCTAGAGAAACTCTATGGCCACTTTGAGTAGAATAAACATGGACATGCTGCAAATTCAAACAAATATTTATGTTGTGTCATTTGAGATTATAGTGAGAATGTAGTACTAAGTAGTTACAATGTTCCAAACTATTCTCTCAATGTCAATGGAATCTTTCTCATGATTTGGAGAATACCATAATTTTAGATTTTACCAAATTTATGATCATTGAAGTTTTTATCTCAACAATCTGAAAAACCTCACAATAGTTCCCTCAAACCAGGGATGGGCAACTTGAGACCCTCCAGATGTTTTGGCCTATGACTCCCATCAACCTTCATCATTTAATGGATTAATGGAATAATGGATTTGTTCAGAAGCTTCAGTTAAAAGATGTGTATAGGGACACCTCAGCAAAAGACTACCTTGGAGTTAAAAATCAATGGGTATGAAGATTTCTAACACCCATTGTCTGAACATGGCATACTGGAGAACCAACATTTAAACCACAAAATCTCTCTTTCAGGTCTATATAACATACACTGCCTTTACTACATTTTACTGAGCACTTTGCTTCACATGCAATGGTCTGATTTGCATGCAATGCTAAACTAGTTTACAGGCCATGGGTGCATGCAGTCATGCAGTATTTGTTTCCATTTTCAACTAATTTTTTGTTATTCCATACCCTGACAAACTGTCATTGGCATAAACGATGGTTTATTGAAACACGTTGGGATCGTTAACCACAGTTTGAAGTTGGCTTATTTCAATAGACCGTAGTTAACACTGATTGCAGTTTGTCTATTTCACAGTGTATGGGCATAACCACGGTTAGTTTAAAATGGAAGTAAATGCTTCCAATCTCCAGCTCCACTGGAGGAGAAGAGAGGGGGAGTACACAAGTCCAGAATTTGTGTATGTGATGCTAAACTATGGTTTAATATTATGTGTGAGCACAGATAATACTTCAGTAAACCTCAAACTGTAGGCCAAGCGTAAGCATGTTCATTCAGAAATAAGTCCTGTTTAATTCAATCAGACTAATTCCCTACTAAGAGTATCTAGGACTGCAGCCCTAGTGTGTAGGTGAAGGTAAAAATAGAATCGGGGCTTACACTGTTAGCTACCACATTATACCAGCATCCCAGTTAAGTAACAATGGAGCATAAGTATTTAATTCTGTAATTATTTTTACCTGAATTGTTGCTCAGAAACAACAAATGTTGTTTTGCCTCATTTTATTCTTACATTCTATATTAACACAAATTGTAGCATGTTGACTGTAAGGAAACTGATTATGCAACTCATGGTATAACAAAAATGATGTGGTTATCAAAATGTGCTATGTATGGATTTTATTCTCTTTACCTACAAAACAGTTAATTTGTATTGGGGTACAATCTTCCTTTCGTGGTATTGGGATATCAATCTGCCTTACTCAGCAAGAGACAGCTAGATTGCATCTATCTGGCCTTTGCTGACTGCTGGTTTCAGAGAGCCTCTATCACATAGAAGTGTTTTCATCTTCATCTCCCAATTGTGGGGAAGATAAACAGCATTATCTGTCAGCAAAGTAATCCATTTAAAATATGTCTGGACATACAAAGCTTACTGCCTAAACTTGAGTTCTGTTTTGAGCTTTTTTCAACTTTCAACTTTCATAGAAGCACAATTATGAATGAATTGTATTGAAGTGATTTGACTATAACCTTCAGTGTAAATAATTGTGGAGGTCACTGTTCACAGAAGCTGATGTGAAACCTCTTTGAAATGTGCTAATTCATCAGACCGTTCTCTCTTGTCAGTCTGCATTTTATCAGCATCACTGCATATGTAGTAAGAGACAAAAATAATGGAATGCTACCGTGGCTTTAAAAACACGTCAGCTAAGGGAGATGAATGCCTATTGTTAGGTGTTGCTGTGTCCATATTTCTTTTGGTTCACTGCTGTTCCTCCTTGCAACAGAATGCAAAGGTCATATTCCAAGTCAAAGGATCTAATCATGGGTGACCACAGTTATGCCACCTTTGGCATCATCTTTGTGGAAAGATAGCTGAGAAATGTAATAAATAAATGAATGAAATTTAGATGTGATTAGATTTCACTTGGCTGCTACTTTACAAATGCATTTCAGAATGATGGCACGTACTCTCTCAGGAAGGGCTTTCAGCTCTATCAGTAAAGCATTCTCTTGAACCTCAAGTAGTTACCAGATGTCTCTTGACAACTCAGAAGCAGGATATGATCCGTCTACTTCCCAGAATCAAAAAGTTTTGTTGGTTTGGGTGCCAGTTCAAGTTGGAGATGTGCTCCTATCCTGAACTGGGATCTTGGGTAATGTTCCACAGACTGATGGATTGAGGCGAAAGCTAACATGATTCCTTAAGGAGTAAATGCTGGATTACTTTGATATTTTTTTCTGCTATCTTGTTAGGAGCTCAAGCTTGGAAAGGGTAGCCTGCATCAAGATGTTTTAGAAGAAGTGATAGTAACTTTGGCTTAAGTATGACAAGAGCTTCTGCCAAAGCACTATGAATCAAACATTCTTGCAGGTTGGGAGACGCTAGAATATAGTAAGTCAGTTACGAGACTGATAGGGATACTTGAGAATTCTAATTCTTGAGTACCCATTGGTAATTCTCAGGATACTTCTTCAGGATCAGTATAAGTAAAATATGTTAATTATCACAAGTCAAACTTACTATTTTTGTTTTTCTCATACCCATAATAAAATACACATTGTCTTTGTAGCTGTTCCTTTTGCTTTCCACTTTGTGGTTGTTGAATTACTCATGCTGTGTGCATTCTGCTACTTTATAATGAGGGTAAACAGATGCAGAAGTTAGCTGCTTATCATTTTTAGAAGAGGACCTGAGTCACTTTTATTTATGTTCCTAAAACCAACAAGAAGTTGTTCATCTGCTGCCAGGGAATATTTGAAGTAATATGTGTATGCACAGTTTTAGGCACCGAATAAAGCAACATGCTTCAGTCATAAAGTTTTTTACAAGACCAGGCCATTTTTATATAGGAAGGGTAATTATGATTGTCCTTTTGCACCCTAGTAAATGAGAAATACGCCTTAAAATAAGCATTTTAAGAATGTTTTGACTTCAGCAGACAACATAGTGTGAAACTCATAAAACCTATATCCCCTTCCACCCAACTACTTTTATCCAGCAGCAGAGCTGGATTTACGTACAAGCTAAACAAGCTACAGCTTAGGGCCTCACATTACGAGGGGCCTCACGTTAGAAAGAAAGAAAGAACTTACACAACTATCAAATTCCATTTAATTGTACTGCCCATATTTTGCATTTTAAAAATTTATTATTTATTGAAGAGGGAAGGGCCTCAGCAAGTTTAAATCTGGCCCTATCCAGCAGCTAAACTACCTTAAGTCTTTGTTCTTCCACCTAATATTTGCTGTTGCTAACAACTTCAGCAGACCAAAGAGCTGGAAAGGAATATGGTGAGTTTGAATTTATATAAAGGGATAAGGCTCATGCTGAGATACAACACAAGATAAAGTTGCTCTTGCTTTTGAATTAGGTGAGTACTTGGGCGTGGAAGGTAGTAGAATTGGCTACCAGAGCATAGGGAGCGGCAATATGTGTTGTGAAGGGCAGAGGGAGATATGGCGATGGCAGGGCAAAGTGCCATTACAGGGGAAGGAGAGTTAGATATTTAACATCCATCTTACCTTCCAGTCATCCTGCTACCCCAGGGATCTTGGAGAACGAACCAGGCCACCCACAGAACCTGTTCTTGCTCCTATGCAATGCCAGGTTGGTTAAAAACAAAACAAATATCTATGACCTCCTTATAGATGAGGAGGCCGCCCTGGCATACTTCACAGCAACCTGGCTGGGAGATGACCGTGGCCCAACATGGGGCCAGGCCCTCCCAGCTGGGTACTGTGTTAGCGAGCAGATGAGGGAAAGTGGGGGGGGGGGGGTGGAGTAGCAGTGGGCTACAAAGACAACCTTAACCTGACCAGACTTTCTGTCTGGCAATTCAATCACATCGAGTGTGTGTACCTGAGTCTGAAGACCAGGGATAGAATAGGAATTCTTTTAGTGTACTGGCCACCCCGCTGCCTATCAGACTCCCTGACTCAGCTCACAGAACTGGTCTTGGAGCTGATGTTGGAGTCGCCCAGGCTTCAACATCCCATTCGAGGCCAGTTTGTCAGGTGCAACTTGGGAGTTCATGGCATCCATGACAAACATGGTCCTATCCCAACTGGTCTCTGGACCTACACATTCAGCAAGTCACACACTCGATGCTGTTTTCAGTTCCGAGCAGACAGATCTGTGGGCGGAGGTGACAAATACCTCCACGTTGTCATGGACAGACCATTTTCTGGTCAGGGCTAGTATCACGGCTACCACCCGTCCCTGCAAGGGTGGCAGACCAATTAAGATGGTCAGCCCTCGAAGGCTGATGGATCCTCCTGGATTCTGGAAAGCCTTAGAGGTGCTGTGGCTGGTATCGTCGACGATCCTGTAGAAGCCCAGGTTAGTAGATGGAATCAAGATCTGACTAGGGCTATCGACATGATCATCCGCAAACGTCCTCTCTGACCCACTTCTAATAGGGCACCTTGGTATACTGAAGATCTCAGGGAGTTGAAGCGGGACAATGGCGGACAACTCGAGTTATATCTGATAAGACACGACATAGAGAACATCTCCGTTCCTATGGAGTGGCAATACGTGCAGCGAAGAAAGCTTTCTTCTCTGCACGCATTGCATCTGCGAACATGCATCCAGCAGAACTGTTCAGGGTGGTGAGGGGTCTAACCCAGGCACCTTCCCCCCTGAACCCAATCTTAGAGTCTTTAACAATCATTTCACAGATAAAATCTCTCAGATAAGAGCCGACTTAGATGCCGTTGTTATGGCAGAGGCTGACAATGGAGTGTTCAGAAACTCTGTGAGTAGGTTTACACTGGATCAGTTTCAGTTCGTGCGTACCGAGGACGTGGACAAGCTGCTTGGACGAGTGAGGAGGACAACTTGCCTTCTCGATCCCTGTCCTTCTTGGCTGGTCGTCCAGGGAGGAGATGCAGTTAGATCACATCTACACAGGGAGGGGAGTTTTCCAACATGTTTAAAAGAAGTGGTAGTATGGCCACTTCTAAAAAAGCCCTCCCTGGACCTTAATAACTATAGGCCAGTATCAAACCTTCTGTTTTTGGGCAAGGTGATCAAGAGGGTGGTTGCCTTCCAACTCCAAGCAGTTTTGGATGACACAGATTTTCTAGACTCATTTCAAACTGGCTTCAGAGCAGGATATGGAGTTGAGACCACTATGGTCGCCTTAGTGGATGATCTATGCTTATTGACAGGAGGAATGTGTCCCTGCTGGTACTTATTTATTTTATTTATTTATTGCATTTTTATACCGCCCTATAGCCGAAGCTCTCTGGGCAGTTCACAAAAATTAAAACAATAAAATCATTTAAAAAATATAAAACAAACCACAATCTAAAAACACAAAATAACATACAATATAAAAACACAACCAGAATAAAACTAAGCAGCAGGAATTAATACAGATTAAAATACAAATTCAAAACCGCAAGGATTAAAATTGAGTTAATTTAACTGTTAAAATACTGGGAGAACAAAAAGGTCTTCACCTGGCGACGAAAAGAGTGCAAAGTAGGCACCAGGCGACCCTCTCTGGGGAGCTCATTCCACAGCCGGGGTGCCACAGCAGAGAATGCCCTCCTCCTAGTGGCCACCTGCCTCACTTCCTTTGGTAGGGGCTCATGGAGAAGGACCCCTGTAGATGATCTTAGGGTCCGGGCAGGTACATATGGGAGGAGGCGTTCCTTTATATCCAGGAGGCATTCCTTTAGATCCAGATACTTCTGGATCTCTCAGCGGCTTTCGATACCATCGACTATGGTATCCTTCTGGAACGCCTGGGGAGATTGGGAATCTGGGGCACTGTGCTTGCTGTTCCGGTCGTACCTCCCAGGCAGGTTCCAGATGGTGATGCTTGGGGATAGTTGCTCCTCAAAGAAGGAGCTGTTGTATGGCATACCACAAGGCACCATCCTATCCCCAATGCTGTTTAACATCTACATGAAACCACTGGGAGAGATCATCTGGAGGCATGGGGCGGGGTGCTATCAGTATTCTGATGACACCCAAATATATTTATTTATGCCTTTGACAACAGTGTCAGCTAAGGATAGTGTGTCTCCTCTGAATGAATGCGTGGAGGCGGTAATGGGCTGGATGAGGAAAAACAAACTGAAGCTGAATCCAGATAAGACGACGGTGCTTACTGTCAAAGGCCCCAACCTGGGTTTGGAGGTGTGTCAACCAGTTCTGGATGGGGTTACACTCCCCCTGAAAGACAGTGTTCGCAGCTTGTGGGTACTCCTGTATCCGTCGCTCCAAATAACAGCTCAGATAGATACGACGGCCAGGAGTGCCTACTATCAGCTTCAGCTGATACGCCAGCTGCGCCCCTTCCTAGAGTTGGAAGACCTAAAGACGGTAGTGCACGTGCTGGTAACTTCGAGGTTCAACTTCTGAAATGCGCTGTACATAGGGCTAGTAGGAACTTCAACTAATTCAAAATATGGCAGCATAGGAACTTCAACCAGTTCAAAATATGGCAGCCAGGTTGGTCACCGGTACACCTAGGGGTGACCATATCACACCAGCTTTAAAATCACTTTACTGGCTGCCAATTACTTTCCGGGTGAAGTACAAAGTGTTGGTCATCACCTTCAAAGCCCTACATGGTTTGGGTTCAGGTTTCCCACGGGATCGGCTTCTCCCATACAATCCACCCCGCACACTCAGGTCCTCTGGAGAATCTGTTACAGTCAGCCAACACCAGGCTGACAATTGTTACCCAGAGGACCTTCTCTTCTGCCGCTCCCAGACTGTGGAATGGCCTGCCGGAGGAAATTCATCAACTTAATAGTCTCTTTTATTTTAAGAAAGCCATAAAGACCAATCACTTCCGGTAGGCCTACCCAGTTGAAATTTAAGAGTTTTATTGGTATTTTAGTGGTATTTTAATAATGTATTAGTTTTATGTGCTTTTAATCAGTTGTATGTATTTTATATTTGATGTTGTTCCCCACCTCGATCCAGAGGGAGAGGCGGGTAAGAAATAAATAAATAAATAAATATATTATTATTATTATTATTATTATTAGGCTGCCTTTGTTTCTGTTTCTTCTATTGGGGGAAAATGAAATTGAATCATGGCGTACCATGGATATTACCATTATTAAATGATCAAAAATATACCTGAGGTACAGATGCTTGTCTTGATAAGACTGTGAGGTAGCCTACAATGACACATTAAAATGAAATTATATTTCTCTGGATTAAGTGAGTGCATAAGATGGCAGTCTTGGTTTAACACTGATCGCTAGCTGCAGAAAGAAAAGGTAAGAAAGGGCATGAAGGAAAGAAGGGCCAAAGAGAAATCAGACTGAACTTGCAAACAAAATTATTTTTTGCCTCCTAATACTCTTGCTGCTATAATGTTAATCATAAGCACAATCCTAGCAAGATTTCCTAACACTATTAAAATAACATTGAAAGTAAAAGAAATGCATAAATGAATGACTTCCCAAAACAAGAATAAAGAAAGTAGCATTCTACTTGCCAATATCACGCTTGGGTTTTCTGTTTCAGTGAACACAAAATGCTATGCTGATTTCCATCTACAAGATTTGAGATGACAGAAAGGGTTAGCCAAAAAATGGAGCATTCCGTGTTGTTGGTGAAACTGAAGATGTGCAAGGAAAGCAGATCCATTAACTAGCAAGCAACAGTTCTATAGTAGATATTTTAAAAAGCCACCAGAGAGTCTTAGAATAGGAGTGATTAACTTGAGATAATGCCACAGATTTTGGTATCCAGACTAGAGTCATAGTATCTGAATTCTATGCAAAGAATTCAAGGCTTTGTCAGATACTGGTAGCAAATGAATTACAAGACTGTTTTGCTAAAGTAGTTTCACAATCCAACATTATCTCAGGGATGACGAGAGAATAGAAGAGGGCTGATAACAGGAAACCCCAAACAATGAGATCTAGTAAGCTTGATTATGTGGAATGGAGCTCTTATGGATGCACTTGTAAATGTGCTTACCCCATAAGCATATTTATGTTTTATAATAACAATGTTATTGTCTAAGCAGGTCTATGACCTGTATAAGGAACCTTGATTGATTGATGTTATTGTGGTACAGGATGTAAACTTAAAACATTATCCTCTGGTCACACATACGATGACTGAATTGAGGGGGAGGTTTGGATGGCTACATAGGAGACCTTCCCTTGCCAGTCTGCCCAGATGTATAAGGGGGAAATGTGTATTTGTTAAGCCTATAGGACTCTCTCTGTATGAGGATCATATACTTTATATTTGTTACTACTTTTGAAATTTCTAATCGTACATTTCCTATACATTATGGAAGCATACTTTGATCCTTAAAGGATGGCACTGTTTGATATAAAACTATTTTGCCTAAAAATATCAGCAAGATATTGAAGGTTTAGATTACCAAATATGCTTGGGTGCCCTTGTTGTTCCTTTCATTGTATGAATAGCATTTACTTCTGTAGAAAAATAAGTTAAGTAACGCATCTGCAGTTATTTACCATTAGAAAATAACATAGTAGCAGCCATATTTGTCTCCAAACATTAAATCCATCAATCTGGTAGACTTTGTGAGGCTTAAATTGTGCTCCCAATTCAGATTTTATTCGCCAATGAAGGATGACCACAGCTGACACAATTATTCTTATAAGTGAAGGAAAGGGGCTGAATTGACAGTGAGACTAAAATGCGTTGGTCCTAAAAATTGAAAACATAAAATGTGGAACATATTTTCAAATGTAATTTTCTAGTTTGGCCATCTGAATTCACTTTGTGCTTAGCACTTCAGTCCTAAACTTAGGATGCAATCCATACATATTTAGACAGAAAAAAGTCCTACAACTCCCAGTTTGCCCCAAACCAACATGCTGGCTGGGGGATGCTGGGAACTGTAGGATTTTTTCCCCTGTCTAAACGTGCATAGGATTGTGCCTTTTAGTTATTGATGTGACCACAGCTATCATCAAAGGTTGTAGTCATACATTGTTATAAATGCACTCAACCCCTACTCCACACATATGAAATTCAGTGTTAGTTTTTGATGGACGGTTTCTTGTGGTTGTAGCACAATTGTTTATAAGTCCTTTTTATTTGAAAAGGAGAGTGGGAGGGAGTTAGGCATTCTAACAAGAGTTTTTGGGCTGCATTAAGCAACTTGTCTTGTGCAGCACATCCTCCTGCTGTCGCCAGTAACTGTTCTGAAGTCTATTGTTCCTCAAAACTCCTCTCAATAGTAGGTAGCATTTTCTCAGTGATGGAGTTCTCTACCAGTTTGTCTTTATCAGTGCTGACATATTCAGCCTCAAACGATAACAAGATTCACTTTGTTAGAAGGGAGGAATGATACCATACTGAGATCACACAGGCTTTTATCTGTATGTGGTGACTACTGTAGCCCAGGAAGAATTCTTTGTTATTTTTATTATTTTTTGCTATTGCATATCTCTGTGGGGGGAAATCCCTTTGAGAAGCTGTGTGCAGTCAGTTGTGATCAGCTGTGTAGCAGAATACAGATTATCTCCAGTGATTCTATTATTGTTTTGTACTGTTGGTGTTGTTAGACCCTCACAGAATGTAGGTGCTTTACAGAGATGAAACATCAGCCCTTGACTTTAAGCTGATATTCATGTAGACACACACACACAAAAAGCAAGGAAAGGAGATATGTGGGAAACTTTCCCTTTTAAATTTTATGGAACTATAAATTGCTTTACTTCATTCTTGCCCATCTGTTCTGCCAGGTCAAAAGCACTTCCAGAGCTATCCTTAAAGCTTACGCTTTAAAATTCAGCCCATATTACCTTTGCAGACCTCTCTTTGTTTCTGATACTATGGTTAATCTTCACAAAGTTGCTACAGCCCAGCAGCTGGATAAGAAGGCTATCCAGCTGTGAAAATGGCTAATTACATATTCGGAAGATTTGTTCTTTTCATTTCTGCAGGCTTACTTGTAGACAGGAGTTGTCATTTTTGTACTGCTACTGCTACTAAATTTATGAGTAATTTTTAACCATTGTGTATGGTGTTCTTCATGCTTAGCTTCAAGCCACCAATATGAATACTTAGTGTAAGGTGATATATCTCTCCTTCATGCAGCGGTGCAGTGTTGATCTGCTTTAGACAACTCTGAAGTTCCAACTCTTAGAAGTCCATTGCAGAGAACAGGAATCAATGCTGCCAGCTTCAAGTTTTGAAGTAATGATTTCTGTTCTCCTGTTCTATTGATTGTGAATATCAAATCAGCACAAGCTGAAATCATAAAATGAAATAAACACGCTAGAATTATAATGACAATCATAATAGAAATAGATACAAAGTTGGAAAGTGTCATTTCCA
Organism: Anniella stebbinsi; assembly: GCA_029215795.1. Taxonomy (NCBI): domain Eukaryota; kingdom Metazoa; phylum Chordata; class Lepidosauria; order Squamata; family Anniellidae; genus Anniella; species Anniella stebbinsi. The sequence continues at coordinate 198,284,553 of JARDYH010000003.1, forward strand.
AAGGGAAAAGAGATCCATGCTAATATTATGGAAGAGAAAAGTAGATTCAGGAGTACAAGGCAGTGTTAAAGTGCATACCTCTATCAGATTGGGTTAATTTTCTCATTTCCATCTTCCTGCACTTTTCTGTCTGGCTAGAGCTGTCATAAAATCAGCATGTTCTAACACAGTCTGAGAGTCCAACAGATGTTTCAAAGCTGTTAATAGGGAATGAATCTCCATGTAGTAATACCAAATATGGACTCAAAACCTGAGATCAGTTGATGAGGGCCATCTTCAAGCCTGTACTATTTGCATGCAGGTTCTTGTGTGTCCACAAGAATTGGGGCCTTTCCAGTGAGAGATGTAGAATTCTAGGATGCCCTCCTGTAGGCTGTTCATTTTACTCCAGCATGGATTTCCTTCCACAGGCAAGGTGAAAATAACCTTGTTCTGTCACACTTTTGTGAGTTGATTTCATGCTGATTTTGTTTGTCACTATGTAAACTCTTGTTTATTCCTTGATTGGATTTATTTCTTTTATTTTTGCATGCTACTTTAGAAACATTGGTTGAAAAGCGGTTTGCAAATTTTGTAATAAACACAATATGATTATCAGGAAATCCATTGCTGTCTATACTGTGTGTTTCCCCACTCAAGCATACATCAGTGGGGTGTCTGGAATAGCATCAGGACATTTGGCTATCTTTATTATGGTGTTCCCTTGTATGAGTTGCTACTGACCACCTTCAGCTTGAACTGGAGCATATACCTGCAGACACCTGAAAAACACTTAATAGAAGATTCCATCTTAACTTCAAAAGACTGAATTGATAGTGAATTTTTTCAGTAAGTTTGGGCAGTAAAGCTGTGCCTTAAATTAACTATACAAGCATCTGAGAGCCCATATTGATGTAGCTGGTCTTTCCATTTAGTTGCCTAAATGCATGCTTAGTTTTTTTGCTACTTAGTAATCCTCAGCTGAAATGATAAGATAAACACACACAGTAGCACAGTGTAAGAAGGAGCAGGCATATTCATTTCTATGCCAATTGGCAGTTACTTGTATTTTCTCCTCCTCCTCCAGGAATAAGTGCAGTGTAGAAAATTCTTTCCATTCTTTATAGTCTATATAAAGTGTTTTTTCCCCCAAACGGAATAATAAATATTGCACTGCCAATATATGTATTTTCTTATAGTGCTGTTCATTGCCATAGCTCCCATGGTGTTAACTCAAAAATAACCAAGCTTGACTTCCTTTCCCCAATGATCCCTCACCAGGAGATTGCATATCAGGTTCTTTTCATCATATTTATTGCCAAGTAATGTTTTTGCTTTTTAAAAAATCACTTAGATTCTGTACATTGTTTCAATTGTACAAGAATCTTACAGAGAAATCTCCCCAGTGTGTGAACAGAATCAATATACAGGAATGCCCTGGAATGCTCTGATTCTGGTACTTTGTTGAAGGAAGGTGGCTTCTTTGAACATGGGAAATGTTTCTCTCTGTGGCTGCACCCAAGTGTAATAATAATATATTCTAGATATCAGTGTTCTAAACAATTACTTTATTTTATCTGTATTTTCAAACATGTTGCAATATTTTCTTTTAAATATATGTTTGTATGTGACAAAAGCTTTTTGTATGTTGTTTTCCCCTTGACTTTTGTATTGTTTCTTTTGTATTTTTTTTATCAGTTTCTCCAAACATGCCTGGTGGATTTGAATTGAACCAGGGGATTGAGTTCAGGGTAACTCAGTGGATAGGAGGAGAGTGAGGAATGTTCAAAGGCAGAAGGCAAATAGGATCAAGTTAGGGAGTTGTCCAAGAGCTGAGCTGTGCTGTTGCACCAGCAAATACTGATTGTCTCTATGGGTGTGTCTGATTCAATCCTACAGGTCTGTGTTAGACTGTGTGGAATGCTGCCCTATATTCTTCTTGGGTGCTTTCAAAAGTCATAAGGCAACCAAACTGGCCCTTATTAAAGAGCTTTTTGGAAAATGCAAGAATTTTTCCTTAGATTTGGTCCAGTGACAATGGTAAAACAATAAGCATAGTGCAGGGATCCTATGAGAGCCATTTTTGCCTCTGAGCAGGACAGAGAAATATCTGACATTGCTCAAAACTCAGTACCATCACACTTTGCATTTAAATGCTGCTTTAGTCCACAGTGTATGCTTTGCATGCGTTCCTTTTTGATTTTATTATTTGACATTATTATTTTTTGCCTGCACTACCTCAGAAGCTCAGATTTTAATCTGTTGTTCATGCTGATAACATTCTGAAGTTTGGTGCACCACTTTAAAAAGCAAGAAAAAGGAATGATTATCCTAGAGCGACCCAGTGGCTTTCTAGCCTTCTGGTATTATCAGGGAAAAATAATATCCCGTACACAAATTGGGGAAGTTGCAGGAGTCCAAAAAAGAGGCGGAGTCTGGCAGACTCCCCCCTTCAGCCTCCTGGACCTGTTCAGCAAGCCACTGTGCGTTTACTGGACCCGTTTGCCGAACGGTCTGTAAGCACTGGACTCCATCCACCCCCCTTGGATTCAGAAAGCCACTGTTTTGTATAAAAAGGGTGACTCAGCATTTTCTGAAAGTGTAATATTATGTAAATGGCAACCATAAAGGGAGCATTTTCACAACCTTACAGGCGTATTTTTTGCAAAACAGCAGGTCGCCAAGGGGACAGGCATCCTTGAGGTGCTCACTGGGTGCTCATCAGCCATCTAGCAGATGTGAGTCCATCAATCCCTAACAAACCCCACCTGTGCCTACTGCCCCTCTAAGTCCAGGTAATAGTAAATAAACTGTTTACACAGCTGTGCAAACATTTGGAATGGGTATTAAAATACTAGTTATTTATTTTGATTCCTAGCATTTTAGATTGCAATCCTAAACAAAGTTGTATGCATCCAAGTCCCATTTTTTCCCAATGGTGCTCTCGGGATATCAACTCAGAACCAGCTATCACTGGTGTATTGTAATACATATGTCACAGTATCTTTCATGCTTATGACCCATTAAGAAAATATTTGGGCTAATGTTCTTTCAATTAAACATGTATAATTCATCAGAAAGCAGTTTTAGCTATTCCCCCATAACTCTGTTCACCACATTTCATGTTGTGTTTAGCACAAAATGTTTTCCTTTAGAATACAACATACAAACTCTGGCAGTTACATGCAAGAGTAATGGAGCAGAAAATTCCCCCTGTGTCCTACAAAAATGGCTGAAAAGGACTTTTTGGAGGAATGCAATTGGAAACTTAAAATACATTTCTTGCTAATCTGAAAATCACTGATCTGATAAATTTCCCTCAAATGCCCGTACATTCAGATTTGGTGGCTGCAGCAGTAGGTCTGTTGTTGAGTCTTATGTTTTCACTGAGATACACCTATGAATTAAATACTAGAGCCTCTGACTCACCTGCAACCTCAACTCAGAGTAGGACATGACTAGAAAAAGGAGAACTTTTCTCAGGATAAATTATGTTTCTTAGACAGATGGTTTAAGACCTCCATCTGTCTTCAAATATGGTTTCATTACTCAGTTGAGCTAGAAAGCGCAGAGACTCTCGTCATATGTGCTGAATTTCATTGAAAATAATATTCAAAACAGCAGTGTATGTTTGTGTGTTTTATTAGTATGGTTATTTCTAGAGCTGGAATACTATTTCCACGTTCTAGGCATTTGGATTTTTCCTAGCAAAAGCCTATTTATTACCATTGACCAGTTCACGGAGAACTGTCTTACAGCGCCGATCTGCTTGCAGACGAAGGGTGAGGGGCAAGGATCCTAAGATCCTAAGCAGTGTTGGGTTTGCAGGCAAGCTGTGGATGTGTGCCCCCACTCCAGCAAGATGTGCATCAGAAACCCCCACTAATGTGTATATATATATATATATATATATATATATATATATCTTACCCACCTCTCCCTCAGGATTGAGGCGGGGAACAACTTCAATACAAATGACATAAAATACATAAAACTAAATCAAAACATATAAAATTAATACATTATTAAAATACCAATAAAACTCTTAAAATTCGACTGGGTAGGCCTGCTGGAAGAGATCGGTCTTGAGTGACAGGAAAAATCTCTGTCGTAAAGATATATTCCCACAGACAAAACTGTTTGACATCTGTTCTATAGACATCTGTTCTATAGGCATGGTAGCCCCCTGCATGTCAAATTGAGATGGTGCTGCAGGAAAACAAATCCAAGTTAGAACGTCAGCTTCATTTTAGAGAGTGTTCCCACTGTTGACACATCTTTCTAACAAACATTCAGTTGTGCTGAAAATTTTTAGAGCCTGGTGCACTTTTAGCCTTTGTGAGCAATGCAAGTCACCTAACTGCAGATGCTGCTCAGCATCTTCAAACTTAGAAGAAAGGGATCCTTCACAAGGTGCACACATTCCAAACCATCTGCTCTCAATCTTGGAAAATCTTCCTCCAAATGACCAACTTGAATTGGCATCAAGTTTCAAGTAAAATTTCCTGGTATCTTCAGAAAAATGGCAAGACTAAAAGCCTTTTCACTTGGACTCGTTTAATTGGTAGACATTGAAGATTGGGGGACAGTACCTTAAAAGAACGAGATGAGACTACTGCTAGCAAATGAGATTTTGAAAGTGTCAGGTGGTGCGCAGGTCTAGAGATGTGCAAATCAGCAAAACCCGAGTTTGCCAAAGTTCTCCAAATTCCACCTCGAAGCTCATTCTGACTGAAGTGCATAACAGATTGCAAGCTTTGCTTTTTTTTCTCACATTAAAATCTGTGTGTATTTCAAAGAACAAGGGACATTTTACCAGCTACTGCACCCTCACACTGTATGATTCCCCCCCGGCTTCGAAGAAGCAAATATTTGTCTAGTCTGGTTTATTTGATATTTAAAAGAAGGTTTGTGCTGCAAATGTTTTACCCTAGATATAATCTTTATAAATTCACATCCCCCTTTCATCTCCTTGAAGGGATACTTTGGCTATCCAAGCTGACTATAAACAAGTAAAATTTACACTGCACAGTAGATTCCATTGTCAAAGGAAGGTGGAGTGAGTTCCCCCCCACCCCAGATTCTCTTAGGGAAAGTACCAGCTGTGTTAACAAAATCCAGATTCTACTCTGCCTGTCTTCTCTTGTTTACGCTCTGAGCAAACTCTCTTTGCATCTAAAAAGTTACACTGTTCTCAGAAACTTTGAAAGGAAGTAAGAAGTAAGATTCAGTTAGATTCCCCCCCCCCCACAAAAATGGCATCATGTTGACAAATAATGAAAGACATTATGGAGGACTACAATTCTGCTTATGGCTAATTTTGTTTAGGTTTTGGCCCCATTCAGATGCTCTGGATCTGCATGTAGCATGAGCACTTAATGTTGTGAATGAAGATTAAAATCTCCACAAGTAGACTTTCACATGATGGTACAAAATTAATGTGTCTATAAATGAAGGACTAATTTCTTGCCAGAGGTTCAAGGGATATGTGTTTGAAAGGTAGTTAATCAGACTTCTCAGATATGAACCAAACATATACAGATATGGGCAAGCTTTGATGAAGGTAAAGTTATTCTACTAGAGCTTAAAACTGTGGAATCTTATGTTAAAAAGCTACGACAAAATAAAGCCTTGAAATCTGCCCCACTGAATGAGATGGATGATGTACCAAAGAAACAAATTCTGGCTTATTATGCCACAGGCTAATAATTCCAATCATGTAACTTTTGTTTTCTTATTTTTCTTGAGAAATTTGCTGCAAGAATCAACAAAGTTTTGAGTTACATAGGAGAGCATTGTGTAGCACATGAATTGTATGACAACAAAGCAGGTGAACTAGCAAGTGGATCAACTTTTAACAAGTCTTAACAAAAGGCATGCAAATATATCAAATAAGGAGCTATTTCTCACACTTCCAAGATTTCAGTTTGCATCACAGGTTCAGATACAAATGTGATCACACACATATTTAGAACATTTATATGCCATCTTTCTTCCAAGGAGCCTAAAACAACTATTTTAGGGTCAAAGCACTGCTGACAGGTTATGCTGGGAGACTTGCTGAAGGCCACCTTGTGAGTTTCATGCTGTGTGGGGTTTTGAAAGCAGCCAACATGGCAAACTTTCCTCAGCGTTTGTTTATTTATTTATTTATTTATTACACTTGTATACCGCCCCATAGCCGAAGCTGTCTGGGTGGTTTACATAGGATTAAAACAATTAAAAACAATATACAAAAATTAAAACAGCAAAAACATACAACATACACACAATACACACATACATTTAAAACCGCTACAACAGCCCAAAAAAGCTACAAAAAACAAACAAACAAACAAACAAAAACAAAAAACAAACCCAGGCTCCTCAGATATTGCCAAATGCCTGAGAGAAGAGGAAAGTTTTGACCTGGCGCCGAAAAGATAACAATGTTGGCGCCAGGCGAGCCTCGTCAGGGAGATCGTTCCATAATTGGGGGCCACCACAGAAAAGGCCCTCTCCCTTGTTGCCGACCTCCGAGCTTCCCTCAGAGTAGGCATTCGGAGGAGGGCCTTAGATGTTGAACGTAGTGTTCGGGTAGGTTCATGTTGGGAAAGGCGTTCTGTCAGATATTGTGGTCCCAAGCACTTTGAATCGGGCTCGGAAACATACAGGCAGCCAATGCAAGTGGCCAGAGTAGGTCGTATATGCTCGAACCTTCTGGTTCCAGTTATCAATCTGGCCGCTGCATTTTGCACAAGCTGCAGCTTCCGAACTGCCTTCAAAGGCAGCCCCACGTAGAGTGCATTGCAGTAATCTAACTTGGAGGTTACCAGAGCATGGACAACTGAAGCCAGGCTATCCCTGTCCAGATAGGGACGTAGCTGGGCCACCAACCGAAGTTGGTAGAAGGCACTCCGTGCCACTGAAGCCACCTGAGCCTCAAGTGACAGAGATGGTTCTAGGAGAACCCCCAAGCTACGAACCCGCTCCTTCAAGAGGAGTGCAACCCCATCCAGAACAGGTTGAACACCCTCCATCCGGTCAGCAGAACCACCCACTAACAGCGTCTCAGTCTTGTCTGGATTGAGTTTCAGTTTATTAACCCTCATCCAGTCCATTGTCGCAGCCAGGCACTGGTTCAGCACATCCACAGCCTCACCTGATGAAGATGAAAAGGAGAAATAGAGCTGCGTGTCATCAGCGTACTGATGACAATGCACTCCAAAACTCCGGATGACTGCACTCAACGTTTTCATGTAGATGTTGAACAGCATGAGGGACAAGACTGTCCCCTGCGGAACCCCATACTGGAGAATGTTTAACCTACCCTATGTGCTGTTGGGTCATGTGTGTGTGTCCCCCCCCAATTCTCATTCACCAAGAGAGAAGGAAACAAGACCCTGTATTTTATCCATCAGTTTCCTCTTTTGCTGTGTCCTTTTTCATTTTGGTGAGAATATTAAAATCCAGAATAAATATCAATATAAAAGAATTTATATCTTCTTACAAGTGAAGGCCAAGGTTTGAAATGTGAGGGAAATGTAATGCTCAGACATTGAGTGGAGGAGGAGAAACCTGGCATGAATGCCTCTTAGGTAAACTGCTGCTTCGTTTCTTTTAAGCCTTGTCTCATGGAGAGGGGAGAGTGCATGAGAGAACCTTGCAGCGTTCTTGTTGCCATTCCAGCTGGAAAGTTCATTTGGCTTTCAGTTTGGTCAAAGTATTGAGTGAACAGGGGCCAGTTTATATCTGTTTATATGGAAACTTGCCCTGGAGAGGAGGTGGCAGAGAGTGAATGAAGCAGCTAGGCTGACTATATGACAGGAAAAACCAGGATTTGTCAGGATTTTTGGTAACAAATCCTGGAAAGGGGGGGGGGGGGAATTATGAAATTTGTAGAAAAATCTGGATTTTTCCCATCCTCCTCCCACCCAAAGGGCAGCTCTACTTTATTAGTCAATAGGAATTAACAAACATGCTTACAGCTCCGTCATCGTTCATCAGTTGAGTTTTAGGATTTTTTTTAAGTTTGAGGTTTTAATTTTTTAAAAATCATTCTTAGAGATAAAGAGATGAAACTTGGCACCATGATAGTTCTTAATTAGGGGTTTAACCATGCCAAGTTTGAAGCAGATCCGTTCATCTGTTGATTTTTTGGTTTTTTTTTATTTGTGAGATTTTAAAATGATTTTTTTTTTAATCCGCTGGAGCCATACCCTTCAAACTCAGGTGGTAAAACCTCCTCTTTGGGGTCTTGCACTTTTAGCAGGGGATCCAGGGGATCTTGAGTTTTTAGCTAAGAAGTGCTGGGCGAGCATGACACCTTTCCTGTTGCAGATTTGATGTTGTCCTCCATTTTGGTTTCCAAAATATGGTCACCTTACTTTTGCCAATATTCTTTATTTTGTGTAGGTGAAAATACATCAAATATTTTGGTTATTAACTCTGTTAATAAATTCTTTTTTGCGGTTGTTCTGTCCAGGTAGAGGGAAATGCTCAAAATATGCATATGCCCAATTTCCTTGGATTCCTCTGAGTTCTTAAAATTCCTGTGAAACTGACTCTTTCGTAGCAACCAGGAGGCCCTTTTCTCCCTTTTTATATGGTCTAACTGCTCTTCTTCCTCCTCTTTAACATTGGGAAGTGTTTCCTTTTGGAAGGTTTGCCATGTTGTAATACCCAAGCTACATTTTACATTGGAAAGACCTGTGGGCTCAACACTAGACTACTTACCACTAATTCTGACTCTCAGACCTTTCTTGAAAGATCCAAGTGGAATTTTCATTCTGTTGTAATATTTTCCATATGAATCGCATGACAGGATTGGCTCCTGAAGCATTCCTATGACGAAGCACTTCCACTGAATCTGTCATGTAGTTGTTCTGTATTCCTCTTTCCCAAACTTTCTGAGATCATGGTGCAGTGTTCCTAAACAATTTATCCAATGTAACAATAGAATTATCTATTATCCTATTGTATGAATGTATTTATGATTTTTTGCATTTTAAGAAGTTGTTTGTAAGCATTCACATTCTTCTTAGAACTTGTATTTGGGCTATTTGGAACATACTGTTTTGTTACTAGTGCTTAGTTGTCAGGCGATTGAGACTTGTTGTACATGACACCCTCTCCTCCATTACAGCTGCACCAATAATTTTACTTATCTTCTGCAGCAATGCCCCACACCTATTCTGTTCTCTCTTTCTGTCTGCTTCCTTTAAACTGTTTTGCGAAGAAGTGAGAGATATACCATCTCAGTGCTGACCCAGCAGAATTAGTAAGAAATTGTGTCTGGGAAAACTACATCCTTTCACCTTGGAGAGAATCCCCCAAATTTCCTTTTCACCAAGGGATTTCAAAGAACAGAAAGGTTAGCAGGAGATAGGGACAGAAGCAAATATGCAACATAAGCAAATAAGTGAGAATTAGACAAGAAAAACACAAATGGAAGTAAGTTCTTATACCAAGGAGATTAGTATGGTAAAATGACTTTTCTCCTTACCATCCCACTCCTTTACCTGTGCTTGCAATTTTTAGTGTTGTACAGCACATTGAGCCATCTAGTGACAACATAATATATTGCATGGAAAACAAAAGGCAATCACAATATCCTGAAAAGAAAAAGAAATAGAACTGGGCAGTCTTAATGCAATAACGTGTGGTGAGTAGTGATATTTCCACTAAGAATATATGCTCACCTTATGTTTTTTTTCTTTTTAAATCAAATTGTGAGCTTATTTTTTACTGTACTTGTCTTTTTCAGTTCTTGGACACATCTAAGTTGAGACAATTTGATGATTTCTTAACTACTCCTATTCTCTGTTGCTCCATTCCTATTTGTTTTTACTTCGCTTGTCATACTGCTACACTTGCATGTTATACTAACCTGACATCTGTTCTGTTTTAGGAGAAACCTGATGCCAGCTCCACATCCCTACAGCTGCGGTCCCAGATTGAAGTAAGCACAATAGATGCAATGATCTATTTTTATTTTGCCTTCAATTATATTTTGCATCAGTCAGATAATAAAGCCTGCTGTTGTTCAGCCTCAACTCAAAACAATGTATCTTCTCTTACAGGAATCCCTTGGCTTCAGCAGTGAGGTATCAACACCAGAAACAGAAAGAAAGTAAGTTTTGCTCTTTACTTGTGCATTAAACTTTACTTGTGCATTAAAGCTCAGAGGTCGGCAACAAGGGAGAGGACCTTCTCTGTGGTGGCCCCCCAATTGCGGAACAATCTCCCTGACGAGGCCCGCCTGGCATCAACATTGTTATCTTTTCAGCGTCAGGTTAAGACTTTCCTCTTCTCTCAGGCATTTATCAATATATGATGAGCCTGGGTTTGTTTTGTTTTTAGGTTTATAGCTTTTTAAAGATATTACAGTGGTTTTAAATGTATGTGTATATTATATGTATATTGCATGTTTTTGCTGTTTTAATTTTTGTATATTGTTTTTTATTGTTTTAATCTTATGTAAACCGCCCAGAAAGTTTCATCTATGGGGTGGTATACAAATGTAATTAAATTAAATTAAATAAATAAATAAATCACATCTTTTTTTTTTACATGATCCCACATGATAATTTGGTAAAGTAAAATTAAATAAACCTGCCAGTGTGTATCTCTCCTTTTACCAGTTTGTATTTGGTCACTTCATATTTTTAAAATAAGTATACGCTCAAATAACAAGAATGATAGGATGAAAACTAATTGATTTTAACACTACCCAAAGAACAAAATATCTGCTCTGGAGAGAGAAAAAGGGCAGAGGAAAATAGCAGCTTAGGCCTCTCGTTCATGCTTCAGAGTCTTGCGGATAAGTCCAAGTCTCTGAGCCTGATACCTTATGTGTCAGAAGAAGTAGTTGTGAAAAAATGTGTAGATAGACACATGAGTTTACCCTGTAACCTTAGGAAGTGCCCTCTAGGCAGCTGCACAGTGGAATATCATCTAAAGAGGGCAAGTCATTTTAAAATGACTAGAGGTTATGGGTATTTGATGCCAAGCTGAAAAGTTGAGTGGCCAAAAGAGACATGATTTAGGTCTGCATTCATCAAATGTGACAGCTTGATTGATTGGTGCTAGCCTTATTCCCCTAGATGAGCAGCATTGCCTCATCAATCCAGCCAGTTACATGTTACAGAAGCTTGTAAAATCCACTTGCAGAAGAATGTGCTCTTTTCTCTTCTTGCTACAGTCATTGAGCCCATCTTGTTCTTTCTTACTATGAACAAACTGTATTAGACAATTCTATACAATATAAGATTTTTTATATACCATATAATATATCCTACATCTGAATAATATAGGATATATTACATCCTACATTATATAATATATACATACATGATTTCTATTGGGGCAAAAGCTGGAATGACTTGGATCCCAAAGAAATCTGGGGTGTTATGGATTCTGGCTTGACATCCTTTTTGGACACATTTCCAAGAAGGATGTCAATGCTCTTAAATTTCCTGGCAGAAGCAGTGTTCCCATTTTCTACATAATTACAATTATAGTCTTCTTACATTCTAGCAATTTATTTTCTAATATGCCTATGCTTTAAAATAATCTTTGTAGGCCCTACTTACTGGCCCACCACTAAGTTCAGTAAGGAAGGAAGGCACTAGGAGAGAGTTTTCTCAGTGGTGGTTCCTATCTTATGGAATTCCCTCCTGAGATATATGGTTAGATGTATATGGCTTTTAAGAGTGGTATGAAACATACTTTTTAATGTTTTTTTATACTTATGCTCTCTGGCTTTTAATTGAAAGCATTTTATAGTATTTGCTGCTGTTAGATATTTGAAATTGCATTTTATTTTGTTATGTATTATGATGCAGTTAAAAAATCAATGCACTAGAAAATGATTTTCCTTTCTTAAGTGTAGTGATTGCACCAGTTGTCCATGCTATCACCTGTGTTTCATTATTGGTTTTCATCTCTTGAGCCCTGAATCTGAATCTAGCCCCTTCACATGAAGAATAAGCAACATGAACTTCGTAAAATTAAATCCAATCGTGAGCTTATATCACATGGATAAACCTGCAATTATACCTCAGGAACTTTAGAAATCTCTATCTGCTTACTTCTAAAAAAGAAAAGTAGTCATAGGTAGACTTGAAAGTTGAGAGAACTCAGCAGTAAAAGGAAAGTTGTTGTTATCCATACAGGAGAGGCTACCCCTGGTGATTTATTACATTGTAAAGCATGAGATTTTGTTTAGAAAGAAATGCTTTTTTCTCGTCACACTAATGAATTACGTGAGGCTTTCATTAACATTTTAGCAAAAATGCAGCCTCTACATAAGATTCTTGTTGGTAAAAAATCATGTTCTTTTTATATGTTTGAAAGCATGTCACTGCTGTAGAAAATTTTACCAGCTGTTCCACTAGATTCTTCAAGGCTAAAGTAAAACTAATGAGAAGAATGACCCATTTTCACACTTAGAAGGGGGAAATGTCCATTTCACAAGCTTTCATAGTAAGTGCTTTAGAGCTTTAAAGGGAGTTGCTTTAAAAGCATAGCTAATTCTGGATCACCACTACAATTTTCAGTATGTCTTTAGAGCTAAGGGTTCAGTGTGTACAGTAGCTTTAGAGCAGCTTAATGTACTGGGAAACCGGCAATGAATGGTATTTACTATTTAGAGACCCAGGTGTGTACTGCCAAGTTCATTTTACAGACTTTAAAGAGTTCAGTTGCTCTGAGATTCTTAAAGAGGGTTGGAATGTTGGTTATGTGAAACTGAGTTCTATGTGTGTTTGTGTATATTTGTGTAGAAAAAAAGAAGAAGAAAAGAAAAGATAAGTCTTCTTTTTCTTATGTGTTGTCACTGGAAACAGACAGGTTCTCCTGCTCTGTAGTTGGAGGTAGCACATCTCTGCATCAGCATACAAGTAAATAGAAGATTCTGTCGAGTTGAGGGTTGTTTCCATTTGTTCAGAGTCTGAGAAATGAGTTGGTGGTCTTGGTCCAATTTCCATTAGGCAAATACCACAAAAGCTACCATAACACTTGGCATTAGACTAAGGGAAATCTAAACTGCCTACTGCAAAGTGTTACAAATAGGCATACCGACTGAATGGCCTGAATCAGTGGAACCACCAAAAATGGAGAAAGGCATGCATATATTGCAAGCTCCCATTGCTATAGTAACTGTCCCTTTCATAAATGGAGGGCTTCTATTTTCTGTATATGTTTTCTGTATATGTATAGTGGTTAATATGAGAGTGGTAATTTGCTCTACTTTTAACACTGTGGAATAAAACTGCAGAACTCTCCCAAGATGTTGTAATTGTGCAGGCACAATTGAATTTTGCTTGCAACTTCAGGATCTCCCTTCTGATATCTTGGACCTGATGGCAGCTCTCCGGGAATTGTTTACACAGGCAAAAAAGGGAGAGGTCTGGTGATCACACTGCATTTGGCAGGAAATCCAGGTCAAACTAAGTCAAGCCTCCGTCTGCATCCTGTCTTTCATCCTGTTTTTAGCAGGGCAAGAGGACTGAGTATTTGGACATGGTAGTTCTACTTTGGAATATACATTCTGCTTTTTGTCTATTCCAAAGAGTTGTCTTTATGTGGCAGGCTACCCACTACAGCCCTTAAAACTGAGGATATTACATGCATCAGTACTTTGCATAGACAAGGCAAAACTATTGCTATGTGTTGATCTTCCCAAAGCAAGCAAGCAAGGAGCTCCATTTTAAAAAAATGTAAACGGCAACTTTATGGTTTCCATTTTGTAATTGTTCAATCTCTTTAATTTTGCCATCTGAATGTGAGTATGCAATTGGTCTTTATCACCTTTTGAATCCAATTCTTCATAAGAGGAATACGAACAGTTAAACTACAAAAATCTGATGAAATAAATGCGATCTGACCTTGAGATTTATGTTAACTCATCTTTCAAAATTCTTACAAATTTCTCCCTGCCAAATGTATTATAAATTTATTAGAATGACACCTTACTCCATAGCACGGGGTAATTTTTGGCTAAAACCTGTATATGGGATAAGCTGCTTCTTTGTGGATGGTGTGTGTGCAGTCAGAACACTGTCACATTTTTGAGAAGCTTTATGTTGCAGATCACAGAAGAGGTTCTCTGTCTTCTGCAGCTGTGAGTTTTACTCTCTCCTGAAATTTTTTTACAAGCGTAAAATCCTTCATCATGCTGTGCACTGACCTTGTGTGGATCTCATGATGAACTACGCAGTCTGAGTGTATGTCCTATGATCTGATCTCTGGCCAGGGGGAGGAGTTTTATGTTTATTATGATTGAGTCTGTGAGTAATTTGGTTCTTGTATCGGCTCCAAGAGTTAACAAACAAGTTCATACAGATGATATAGGAGAGTCGGTATACTTGCTAATTTAAATTGCTGTGGAAATTTGCAAACAGATTATATGATTCTCCTTATGGATAAAGCAATAATTTTGTATTAATTTCATTTTACTGCCTGGGTTGTAAATTTTTATTAACCTGATAGTTGTATTGCAATACAAGGTTGGATCCAAAGGACCTTATGTGAATGCATATATACACCCAATTTGTAGAGGTATTTTCAGTTTGCCTTACCATGTCTGATCCTTCCACTCCGAAAAGCTGTCCCTCTGTTACTCTCCGGAGCAGCATTCAATACAGGGTGAGGATCTGCAGCTGAAAGAGAAATCATCAATGCCATTGTGTATGTGTAGAACCATTTGCTCCCTGCAAGTGAAGTTCTATGAGTCCTAGTCTAAATCTCCAGTTCATTTTAACATTAGGAAAGCATTTGTTGCATTCAGTGTTCATATATTGTTTATATTGAGTGTTTTAGACAAAGCGTAATACATCTGACCTAAAGAACAGACTTTTCAGTCCTCCGTATTTAAGACTATTAGTCTTATTATGGGTTAATGTCCAGATTGCAGTCCTAATCCTGAATGATGCTGAATCAGCACTCTGGGTCATATCATTTCATGGTTTACTTCAGAAGATTGTCTGAGCAATCAAATTAACTGTGGCATTTTACCATGAGCTCATCTGCGATGAGATAGTAGAGCTATAGTGATGGAAACTGAAAGACTAGAAAGGGGCAAAAGCAAAGAAAGAAAGAAAGGAAGCTATCATTTGAAAGTTGGTGTTTCATTAATGTGGAGAATGAATGCTTCCTCCTCACTTAACTATTGTAAGATAGATTTAAAATGGAAGGTAGAGAGGAAGAAACAAGAGGAGCGGCCTTTCGCAAACTTAGTTAACTTTGTAAAATGGTATGTATGTGTGGCAGAGAGAAAGAGAGAATTCTAATGTTTTGAGGATAGATTTCATTGGTGGCCAAATTATTCATGCTGCCTGCAAATAATTTCTCTGAAAGAAGTAGGGCAGGAAACTCCCACAATAATACTTACAATGGGAGTGAGAAATCAGCCAAACAGTGCTTGTGACATGTGATGAGCTAAACTAGTGTGCCTCTGAGCAGCTGAAAGAATATTTCTTCCTGACAATTGTTTTCAGAGAATTGAAGGCCTCTTTTCAGAAGAATGGGAGCTTGTTACAGCGAGTTGATGCTGTTTGTCATGACCAAAACACTTTTGTACATGGTGATATGTTGTGTACTTCTTGCCAAGCTGCCTGCATATTTTCAGACCCTAAATTCGCTTTTGCGTGTGCCTCCCTCAGTTATAGCTTTTACTGTTTACTAAAAATGGAACAGTGCTGGCCTTTCATCTTTGCACATTTCCCGTTGTTTGTGTGGACAGATTTTAGGGTTGCTGCATCATACATTACAGATTAAGAGTGCATAGTGTTAAAGGAGCTACACATATAAATTCCACCACATGTACCTGTGGCAGTGGAGCTGCATTTGACCATAACTTCCTAGCATATGGATGTTCAGTCAGTGGAATGGATATAGCTGCCTCGTGTATTCCGTTGTATGCTCACAGTAACCCTCTTAATCTGCCACATGTGAAGCAGTCCTAAATTCACTGCAACTCAAAAAGCAAACGTCTTCACCCTGGGGAACGAAAGTTTGTAAGTTCAATATAAATAGCTGTAATGTTGCAAACTTATTATTTGATATTGGTTGAATTTGTTTTTTAGAAAAATGAAGAAGCCTGGTCAAAAGATCTGTGATGCACTGGGAAATAGAGGAAGAATGGATTTGAAGAGGGGCAAGGGGAAGCCCATGCAAAATTGGATACTCTATTCAGATTGTACAGTAGCACTATAATAAAGACAAAGGAGGAGTGGCATTCCTGAGCATTGGTGGTTAATAATGGGTGGACATTGGAGTTTTGTACTAGGGCCTATGGAAAGAATAGTTCAACAGATCTGGTGAGCACCAAGTTGGAGAAATCTGCTTTATTGATTTCCAATAGAGGAGTATATTCCATGTAGACTGTAATGTTGTGTTCTGTGTTACCTGTTTTTTCATGTACGCACATAGATAAATCCATGAGTATTTATTTATAGATGGATTCCTCATGATTTCTAAGTGTAGAGTATCCATGAAAGACTATCTGAGAAAGGGCTATTCGTTCATTCATTCATTCTAATATGAAAGCTGTGATCTTCAGTCAGGATTGGGAAGAAATCCTCAAAGCACTGAGAAATCCCCTTCATTGGGACAATGAGAAACAGGAGCCTCCTCCCAGAGGGAAGGACTTCTTCCTCCAAAATTCTGTGTTTCCTTCCTCTGAGGAGACTGGAGGCCTTAGCTTGAGCTCTTCCTAAGTTGAGTGCTAAGAATTACCAACCAACCAACCAACCCCGCTCCAATTTCAAAACAGAAGGAGAAACAAGAAGACATTTTGTTATTATTGATTGATTCATTTTCTGTGAACGAAATGTTAACGATTTTTTAAAAGTTTGGCCTGGAGGAGAAAGTTCCTTCCTCTGAGAGGAAATTGTCATTCTGTTCCTGCATCCTGTTGCTCCTGTTCCTCACTAGAATGGATGACCTACAGGTAAAACATGCTGGGGGGCTTGGACATTACTTTAATCCATGATGGTTTAATAAACTATGGACAGTAGCTTATTTTTAAATAGGCCACGATGCCTCACCACACGAATGGGCTAATAAGCTACTGTTCGTAGTTTATTAAGCTACTGTGTGTAATTTGAGTCATCCCCCTGTCCTCTGTCTCACTGCAGTCCTCCCTCCTGTGCATGCTGGTATCCCATCTTCCCTTACGGTGTTTAAGCCTGTTTAAGCCTCCTGCCCCATTGACAATACTGGGTTTCCCAGTGCCAATATTGCAGTAGTGGGTTTGGTCCTTCCCTACCAGTGAAAGCTGAGTGTTAAGTTTTGTCCCAACCTGCAAAGTTCCAAGGGTTTACAGATGGCACCCCCCCTTTTTTTGGTGCACCTGGGATTTTTGCTCCACTGTGTGTAATCATGCAGGGTTTTGAAGGTGCAGGGGAAGCTGTGCAGGGGAAGGAGCAGGGGAAGCTGTGTGTCAAGTTTTGTCCTGATCCTGCAAAGTTCCACGGGTTTACAGACATCACCCCCCTTTTCACACCTGGGATTTTCTCCTTTAAACCCACAGCCAATACTGCAGTGCCCAGTTTCAGCTGTCCCCTCAATTTGCAAGTTGCATTAATTCACTCTTTTGCTATATCGCAGTTGCACATTGAAACCCATAGGCGGTACTGCAGTAGCTGCTTTAAGCTACACTGCAGTAGAGCTCATTTGCTCATACAGAGAGAATGCCTGTGAAGAGCAGAGTGGTGGCAGCGATCTGAACTGCTCTTGCTGTGTGACTCTGTAGGTGACCAAAATAACCCATGATGCCCGACAGATGACACAATAACCCACAGTGGGTTAAATAACCCATAGTAGTTTATTTAACCCATGGTGAGGTATTGTGTTGTCTGAATCCAGACAAAATATCCCTGGCAATATACTGGATACAGTAGACACACTGGAAGCCAACATTTGTGATCTGACTCATGATCAAGAATGCAGTGAACCAGGGGACATGGTTTTACTATCAGGAAGAGGTGGGCAGACTTTAGGTTTGTGAGATCTGCTTTGTCTACCAACTGGAGCCATGTGCAAAATAGTGGCTTGTAAACAAGCAGGGACAGACATGAATGAAGAAACAGAGTGCCTCTGAGCATATGCTCAGCCCACACATTTGCTCCATACCAGAACTGAGTTCACAATCCTTTCACATATGAATCAACTCCTGTTTTCCCTCAAGCATTTCAGCAACCTAGTGGGGTGAATCTTTTTGTTGTTCTGGAAGCTAAAGCATTAGGATTTAAAATCTTACTGATTGACTGCAAAAAATCCACCAATAGAGTACAACCTATCTTCTGCCCACCCCTGTAAAGCAAATGCAATCAACATGGCTATGTCTCTGTTGCCTATGTGAGAGGGAGTGTGACAAGACAAAACGAGGGGAGTGCCATATTTGTAACCGCTGAGAAAGTTTTGACCTGCTGAAAGAGCCATTGCTATGGAGACATAATGACAAGATAGCTGAATGGAACCTCTCTGCTTTCCATCTTTCTCACACTGATGCTAGCAGGGTCAGAACCTCTCAGCCTTGCATTTTCCATCAGGTTCATACAAATCTTGATAGAAACACTAAGGAGTCATTTCCCTCACAATGTCATTACCCCGTCTTTAAATAAATTGCCTCTTAGTTACTCAGCTCCACTCATAAAGGTGTCAGTTATTGCAGTAGTCAGGTTACTGGGCATTGTGTAATGTAGGCAGATGAACAAACCACCTTCCAAAGAAAGAAGCAAAAGACTTTTGTCTTGATGTATTCAGCGCTCCAAATATAAGCATTAGCTCCATACCAGGTTATCTGCTCCAGTTGGGCAATAAATAGTCATCGGGAAGGCAGAGCAGAGTATAATTAGTTGATAGTGATTTTTTAGTAGCTCCTGTTTAATTTTTAGGATTACATTATGCACCTGTGCATTTTTCATTCAGTAAATGAGATTTGTGTATATTTTAAAGCACATCTGCATTTATGGTTCTTAATAGCAAAATAAAAAACAATCAGGATAATCTCATTCTCCGTTTCTGTTTGTTGTGTTGGGGAAAATGATGGGCTTTCACAAATCAACAGCATGTTCATAAAAGGAGCACATGCTGGTGTTTGTTTCCATTTACTGTTCTGTATGTTGCACAGACACAAGGCTATTTCACATTTCATGACACAAATAGACTCAGTATCTTGTAAAATCAGCCACTGTGTATGTAACATAAACACCACAGATGTCTTTTTTCAGAGGCTAGAATGAGGCCAAGTCCGATAAAATTGAACCCTTCCTAGCCCACTGGAAGGGGAGCCAAATCATGTTTTTAAACAGAATAGTAGCTTTCCCCTGCATCCGTGTGCAATTCACTCAGTCTTTGCAGTGTATCCTGCAGTCAGGACTGCCAAGGTTTTGAAAAAAGGGGGGGGGGGTTATGGAGCGAGGACACAGGTAGCTATAGCAGTGTGGTATGTTAACAGAAATTACAGTCCACCACTAGACTTCTGAGACCACCTCTAGCCAAAACTGCCATTCTGTGTTGATTCTTTATTTTGCCCCTTTGCCAAAGTTGTTTCAAAAGCAACCCCAGAAAACATTCTATTGTTCATAGTGTTTTCCCCCCATAAAAATACTGTCACAAAAATCCATCCAAAGTAAAATCATTTTTGTAGGCAAAAAATGTTGACTGCCAACCATACTGTTTTCTCTTTCAGTTGCCAATGTTTATACACACATAGAAATATAACATATGTAGATATATAACATATATTATTAATTGCACACAAAAATGCCAACGTTGCTGGAATGCACTTTGTGTCCTAAAAGTGGGGGTTTGCAAAATGTACTGCTTGCATTCCAGGTACCATTTCTAAGGGACCTGCTTCCTCTTACTTTCATCAAGTTTTCAGACATTTGCCTACATATAGTGTTGACATGAAAGCATTAGATTAAAGTTTCAAACTCTTTAAAATGGCATAAGCAGGGCTTGATAGTAAACAGATCTCCTTCTTCCTCAGAGCCTGTAATTGGCCATCTATCCTATTTCTTTCTTATTTATGTGAGCCACTGTCTGTAGAGTCCTTTTACTATGGGTCTTGGAGTGAATTTAATTTGGAAGTCTGCTAATGAAGCTGTACATCAGAGCACAGCAAAACCAAAGGGCCAAAGCCATGGAGTAATGGCATTTGGCTGCTTTTCAGACATGCAGCACTGAAACTTCTGCCAAGTGTCACTGCATCATTAAGTTTCAGAGCGAGTTGTCAGTCTATGAATGGAAGAACACAAATCATGTCCAATGTACGTTCATGGAAGAAGCTGCAGGTTCATTGCAGTCAGAGCTGCATAATTGTAAAATCAAACAAGAAGGCCATTCTCAGGTGCCATAAATGCCTCCTCCCATATATTTAAGGAGTCTAATACTTAATCATTTGCACCTCAGCCAAGATTTGAAGGAAAATGCCTTACTTTATAGAATGCAGAGTTGAAGGCTGCTTTTCCTTACTCCACTTAACACCAAATATCACCATATACCACTGTACTACCAATATGTTTGGTAGTCAACAGTTTTCATCTACAAAAATATGATGGGAAAATATGTGTGTTTGAGAGAGAATTCCGCACCTGACTCATGCCTTATGGATAGGAGAATGAATGCATACCTTGCTTTTAGCTTTTGCTTTCTCAACTGCTGCAAATGGATCCATGGCAACAAAGAAGAGAGCAAGTATAGTAGCTGAAACACTGACCTATTAGCCCAGAAGTCTCTAGTTCAAATTTTACCTCTGTCCCAAACTCACTCAGTGCCTTAGACAGCCATGATCTCTTCACAGCTGTGTCTCTTCCTTTAGGTTGCTCTAAGGATATCTAATAGTGTATGAGAAGTGTTTTAATATTCAAAAAGTGCCTATAATTATAATTAATTTCATGACTCAAACCTATTTATTAATTGTGTTACCACTGGCTGTCCAATGCTAGAAACTAGAAATACATTGTGTAGATATAATCTTTGAAACCATTAGAAGATTCAAATTTTTAAATCTAATACCATGGGATTAATTTTCTGTGCCATTGAACATCATGATGCAACCTTAGTAGATGCACTCTTATCAGCAGTGAATTACTTCTTTTGTTGTTGTCCTATGTCTGCCCTGTAATTTTAAAAATATATTGGTACTTCAGCAACTTCTTTTTCTAAAAGTAGCTAGTATGAAAGGAGTGGATGATTGCATACCATTCTCTAAGTGCATTGTAGTCCATGCAGTGAGAATTAATCCTCTAAACTGGATTAATTATGCACTGTTAGGTAGTTTAAAAAAAACAAAACATAAAAGGTGTTAGAGGCAAAGCCAAGGTCCTACGACTACATATCCTGCTTCTGTTGAATACAATGGGACTTACTTCTGAAAAGAAATGCATAGGATTGCAACATAAAATATTGTATTAGAGTTATGGATATATATTTTCCAGGTCATTTAGTGGCCTTACAGAAAATAAAGAAAAGTTTGCATGTTTATTATTAAGACTAATTTCTGGTGATAATCTAGTAGTTGTACTGTTGGATCTTCTACCGCAGAGGTTGGGGACCTTTTCTAGACCAAGGGCTGCATTTGCTTTTGCATAACTATCTGGGGAAAGAAAGTCAGAGGTGGGTATGGCCAAAGCCAAGAGTAGATGTGACCAAAGCAACTTTCTATGTCTCCCCTTCTCTGTCTTATATATTCTTCAGGTTCCCCTCCATCCATGCTTCAGCCTCGCCTCTCCCCAGTTTCATCTCTGTGCACAGAGACACATGCATGTGTTGTTTAAAAAGGATATGTAAGGGTGTGGCTGATAGGGGACATGGCCCTTGAGGGAGATGTGGCAGACTAGATTGGGAGGCCTCCTAGGTTGGATTCTGCCCATGGATTGAAGGTTGCCTAGTGCTGTTTTACAGTGACCAGCTTAGTGCCAGATAGGACCAAAATGATTTTAGCTACAAACTATGTATTGTAGGTGGACGTTATGTGTATGGAACCTCCCACAGTACAGATGGAATGTATGTAACACTTTCCAAAATGGCCCGGGAAACAAGTGTGGAAGTCATCCAGTCATCACAGAGCTTAAATGATGTGCTGCAGGAGAAGAATGTCCACCTTTCAAACTGCAAGTTTTTATAAATTCAGTTTACCATATAGATGTCCATTTCAAAAATAGTCATACCTCCTAAACAATGCACTGGAGAACAAATTGTTCCCTCTTTAACTCTCTGCAAACCAACATGAAATGCTGCACATGTAAGCTTCCTATTTGCAATAAGAAGAACTTTCTTAGATTAGGCTAAGAGTCCATCAGTACTAAGTCTCCCAACATGGTGGCTGTGGGCATCAGTGTGCCCAAAGACTCTGCCTTGTACTTAGTTTTGGGATAATTTTCTTTGAGCCTCATCACATTTTCTTCTGGGAAATTGGTTTTTTATGACTGGTGATGCCCACCATGGCAGACATTTTGTAAATGGGCAAATCCCTCCCATGGCAGCCATTTTTGAGAGTCAAAATTCCAGATGTGCCCACTGGCCCAAAAGCACTGGGGACCACTGATCTAGTCCAACATCTTGGTTACAACAGCGGCTAGCCAGATGCTTCTAGGGATCCTCAAACGGCATGAAGGCAACAGCCAACCCCTATTGTTTGCCGACAGTAACTGGTATTCAGAGATACACTGACTCTGAACATGGAGGTTCTATTTAACTGTCAGGTTGATAAGTCCATCTTTGATAAATACATCTGAATACATTTGAAATAAGAGATGGGTGGTAGGAAGGGACAGAGGATAAGGAGAATCTGGTTTACTCATTTTTCTGCAATTTACTCACAGCAGTAAAACTACTTACAGCACAGTACTTAGAAAAGAAAAAAATGTCTTCATTCAGTTTTTGATTCAAGAAGGGCTGGACAGTAACTTGTGTAATTTAATTATTATTGCTGGCAGTAGATAGAATCCATAAATTGTAACTTGACATGTATATAAAATTCTGGATATTATGTTTAAGATTTTAAAGATAATAAAGAATATGTATTTCTAGGTCATGGCAGTTCCATACGCGGGCGGAAAATCTGTCAATCGCTTGATAAAATCTGTCCAAGGAATTGAAAACCAATAGGCATTAATTACAGTTTGATCCTGGAGGCTGAAGTTCAATGCATTTTCTAACTGTTAAGCTAAACACTATTCTGTATTCTCTCCACCTTTTCTAATCTTAAAAGGACTATGATTTCCCATATTAATATGTGATTTGTATATGCTTAATTACTAAATCGTTTTTGTGGTAAGAGTATCATATTTTCTCCACATTCATGCCATGCTTTGAAGTATCAGCAAAAAAGCCAGCATAACTCCTGCAATTTTTTTCCTATACCATTAGTTAAGGTAATGAAGATTCTTATAGGTAGCCTACAAAAGCATGTTCACGCGCGCGCACACACACACGTGTGTGCTATATGTGTGAAATGTATGGAGCTCTCAAGAATAAAAAGAAAAAAAATCCAGACAGTAGCAGTCATTTTGTTCCTAAATGGGGTTGTAGGCTAAAACCACAAACCTGGCAATATAGGACATTACAGGACTGGATAAGAAATTAAACGGCATGAGTGCTCACAAAACCTCTGGCTTCTGTAAGCATAGACATAGTTCCCAAGATCATTGTTTAAAATGCTGCTTCATGTTATGCTACAGGGGTCCCTGTCTAAAAGGATATACAGATATGCAAAAAGAAAATTAATGGCTTGGGTGTGTTCACAGCACTAGCAACTAAGTGCCTGATTGTTAGGAAGGAGCTCAAATAACAGTCACAGAAGAATTTTAAGATTAATTAAGAATGGCTTAATTAATCTTAAGACATTAATTTTCTTTTTACAAGATGCCCCATGTGTAAACTGCATCAGTAAGAAAACTAGCAATGGCCTCCATCCAGCATGCACCTGGTGCAGCCCAGATCTAGAATTTGGTTGTATCAGTTGGATGGGTGGCTGCTCCAGATTAAATTTCTAATCAGACTGAAGAAGAAAGATGATTTGCCGTGTCCAAGCACCGCTGTTACTGCCTCTGCTTGGATGAATTTACTGAATCAAAATTAAACTTCATGCTATCATTTCCCTTTTCACGATGTCCCTGCAAATTGATGATTATGTTTTTCATGCTTATAAACTGTTGGCCTCTAATCACTTGGATCATTTACAGTGTGCACTGGTCTAAAACAAAATATAGTTTGGTTTCTTCTTGGAGCTTTTCAGAGGATCAAAAACTCAGCATTGCCCTCTGCTGCTAATCTTGTAAAGTACATATCAAGTTAGTTTGCAGACTCCCAACACAGACTGTATATCAAAATTGAATTTTGAATTTTTGAAAGTACAACATTGACTATTTTTCTAACACAATGTGAGACAACAGCTGCAAAATTAATATTGCTTTAGAATGTAGCTTTGCTCCAGTTGTCCCAAATGCTTGTTTGGCATCAAACTATTGTTTTTTCCGCAATCTTTATTTTTTCAGTAAAGTGTAAATGTAAGTTGAAGAGAGTTAGATAAACTAAGTTGCTCAACCTTATATGTTGCTATCACTGTGTAGAATTTCATTACAATTGGCTTAAGATTGCTAGGGAGTATTTCTTTACAAATAAGGGATGATGATACCAGCAAGTTTTACTTACCGTACTCTGCCTCTCATCAGAATATTTTGGTTTTGAGGCTAATGAGCCCTAGAAACATGAATAAGGATTGCTAGGTTGAGTACAGATTGTGTATAGGATTGAAAAAGAAACAAGAATGGAAGTTACAAGTCAAATATAGCCCCAAACATTCAATCCAGACCCTGTGGCTGTTGCACTATGTATTCACACTGCAAGTGGGGAATTGAGGTGAGTGCTCTCTCGTGCTGTGTGCAATGGAAAGTAGTGGGTTTGTCAGGACAAGGAAGGGCAATGAACAGAGTTAGCAAGGCATGCTGGAATAGGGATTTCTTGACTAGTTGGCAGGCTACAAACCCAGTTCCTCTTTGAGTGAGAGTTGGTGTCCTGATAATCCACTACTCTGAGATTAAAGAGAAGGAAATAGGAATATGTGGATGGTAGCTTTTAGCAAATGCCTCATGGTATCTACATGGGTTAATTTGCTCTCCAAGTGATAATCCTTGGAGAGTTAGAGTTGGAAAGCAAAGCGAGAAGCTCCCTCAGGAAATTGTTGCAACAGCATTGAAGAGCCACAGACTGACTATTTTAAATAGAGTACCTTTTCCTAGAATTCCTCAAATCCAGAGCACATGTGGCTTGTCACCTCCTCCTGCTTAGGCCTGAAGCTTGGAAAGCCTCAGGCTACCGAAGAGGTGCTGAGCCACCAAACCTGAGCATGGGCCCAGGCATGTCCCGATATCTAGGCTCCAAGAAAAGAACATAACATTAACATAACTGTTTGTTTTATTGTGCTAATATTTAATATTATGCTAATATATTTAATGCCACTATTTTAATGCAAATCTGTATACTAATAATGAAGTTTTGTCGCAGGCTTTTGTATGACCTTAAACCATTCATAATTTCTGGTTTTAATGCTAAGAAATATCATTGACTTCTGACCCCCAATGTTATGATTCTAGTATAAAGTACGCTGCAGAGTAAACTGCAGTAGTCAAAAGCCGAGTTAAATGTATATTATAGAATATGGTACCAAAGCTTGAAACTTTTTTTAAAAGAAGTTTTCTATTCTCTATGCGGATAACTGGGGACGGGGGAGCAGAGGACATTCTTCTGCACATTTCCCCTTTTGACCCTGTAACTTTAACTCTTTTGTTCTCTGTACATATTTTTCTGCATCAGTCACAAGAAGCTTGTTTCAGAGCGTTTAGACTGGAGCTGAGCTAATGCCATTGTATAAGTATGGCTGGAGCTCAGATACTGTTTCTTTTGCTGGCTTCAGTGTGCATTCATAAGAAGAAGAAGAAAAGGGTGGTGGTGGTGATGGGGGAAACGACACATTTAATTCTTCAAATCCTCGTTTACTGTAAGCCAGACAATTCCCATGGGATATGAGATGTTTGCCACAATAATTCTGTTTTTCCTTTGTGTTTTAGATTTTCCCTTCATAAATCAAGTTCTGAAGAAAGCGCTGTAGGTCAGTATACTTCATTTTATTTGGTCCATTTTTCTTCTTGAATACCTATCTTCATTGGTGACCTACCTCCTTGTTATTGAGTCTCTTGCAGTAATGTCAGTTGTTTTGCTACTTGTGCTAAGGAAAAAAATGAGTTGTTGTTGTTTTCTGAAGATCCCTTTTAACTTTAAGTATTATTTTGATGGCATATTCCTTAATAGCAGTATTTCCTTATGCAGTGTATCAGTTCTAATAATTGCTAGTTAGGCAGACAAAGGTATGGCGTGGTTTTATTTTATCACTGAAAACCTTCTACTTTCACTGGTTGTTACAGCCACCCTTCTCCCCCACACGTCCCCCCTTTGCCTATTTTTAAAAACAACATCTCCTCTATAATGGAAACCAGATGTTTTGAGCCTTTCTGATACCATTGCTTTGGTTTAAATAGGGATAACCAGAAAATATACCTAAACCAGAAATTTTGTTAATGGTCATGCAGGCAGATTTCCACTTCTAGCTTACAAATACCAGCACCGACAACCAGAAAATGAAATTATATCGGCGATTCTAAATTTGGTTTCGATCTAATTATTCAGAGTTTGAGTAAATTAAAACTACCAATATCATTTGTAAAAATGAATAAAATACACACTTGCTTTTTATTCTGTTTTAGTTTCTATTCTAATTTTGTTTTTATAATATCTTTTAGTTGCTTATCTTAAACATTGTACATTATTCCTTATCCTAAGTTATAAATGTTTGTATTATCATTTGTATTATCATTGACATTTTCCCCAAGGCTGAGTTCAAGGGAGAATAACCTAAAATGGGAGGAGGAAACTGATTTCTTTTGTAAATTGTGTCCTGCTCTAGGTAAAGCAGATTGGAAAAAAAAGAACAGATATTTCTGGCAAAACTTCAGAAAGAATCAGAAGGGCCTAATGAGACAGTCTTCTAAAGGTACCTTTATAATGCTCCTCTCTTTTAATATTAATTATGTATTAAGTTCAGAGAATAGCTTTTTATATAGCTAATGGGCATTTAACTCAGATGTATGTACTCAGTTGCAATAATTTAACAAGAATGGTCTTAATCATCTGATAGTACTGTCTTTTTCATACTAGAAAGTTGGGTTATATGCTATTGCCTGCTGAACTCTGTTTAAAGCTCTGTTTTTTAACAGAAGATTTCTTATCTTTCAGATGATTCCATACTAAGCTAACATTTTAGGATAAAAGAATGCTGTTGACTTCAGTAGGGTTTATCAAGTTTAAAAACACTTAGAAGTACATCTTTAGTCTTAATATTTTGAGAATATCATTATGGGCAGTATCCAACAGGGCCCTGTGCTCCCGCTGATTATGTTGCATCAGTGGGACTTGCCACTTGCACAACAGGGATTTAGCCTTTCATATAGGAACCCTGGAGCAGAAATGCTCAATTCCAGATCACGACAGGTTAACAGAGGTTTCTTCTGTGAGCTCCATTGACTTGTCCTATAGTGGAAATTTGTATTTCCGCTTGTTTTGGGTTGCTTTAACGACTGTAAGCTTCCTGTTGTGCTAGTGCTGGGTCCTGCTGATGCAGGGCCAGCATAAGATACTGTTCATTGTCTCACCCCTGCTATAAATAGGATGGATAAAATACTCTCACCTTTGAGCTCTGATTACCTCCTTAGATTTTAGCCTGATGCATCTTTGGTTTTTAAAAAAGCCAATGTCAAAGCTGTCTGCTGATTTTACTTGTCCAACATAATTTGGTAGCCCTGCAATTCAGATCATATTTGTACTTCATTAACCCTAACTTAGATTATTTAAACTAAGATGGTACATGTACCAACATAGCTTAGATAATACTAATTTTATGTGTTGTCCAGAGTTGTGTTCTGTTGAAATTTTAATCTTTATCTAAGCTGGACTGTGTACATTAGTCAGATAAAGTAGCTTAAAGTCTTAAGAAAAATAAGGGTTTTTTTTCACAATAGACACTTGAATAAACTGAGGATGATCTATCTTTTCCACACATGACTCTGCCTCCTGCCTCCTGACATATAAACTGGGTGACTCTTGAGTTATTGGAGCGGGAATGGGCGTACTAACATGATCTAGGAGCCTGAATAGAAAGGTGTTGGTTTCATGTTGGTTGCCTTTTCACCAATCTTAAATTAAGAAGATTGACTAGTATGCATAGCCACTTATTTAATGCACTCTATCCACCACAAGTTAAACAATAGAAATAAACTTAGATGATATGCCTATTAGAAATGTAATGTAGGTCAAATTGCACAATAACTCAGTTTGAATACTTCTTCTTTGAATAGCATTCCCTTGTTCAGGTTGGGCTGAATAATATGCATATTTAGGCAGATGATGTCAGAACAAATTGAAGTTAGACAAGCCATATTTCCTGATCCCCAATAATTCTCAAATTATTAAGGTCACATGTAATTATCACCGGCCATTGAACTTTCCTTGTTGCATTGTACACTGTATTCACATAACAAGATAGCACCTGTGTGTGAGAGCTGTCCTTATTAAGGTTTAGTGTAAGGTCAGACTATAGTTATAGTTATTACACCAGTCTAGTGTTAACTTGATAACTGTTCTTTGAGTGCAAGTGGAAGCATAACTGCATTACTATGTTCAAGTAAGCAATAATTTGTTTTATCCCACTCTTCTACAATCATATTTAGAGTGGCTTACATCAAAAATACACAATATCATAAAAGTACAATTGGAATTCAGTATTAAACTACCAAAAGCACAGTGTGTAGAACAAATCACATCTTATTCCATAATTATTTCTTATATTATCCCATCAAAGACAGGTATGTCTTAAGATGATGAATGAGAACCTGTAAATGCAGCAAAGTTGTTCAAAAGATTCTAGGAATAGGTTTGCAATGCAGGTACTCTCTTTAGAAATAATCCAACATTCCAGGTTTTGGATTAGCATTTCTTTTGCTGCTCTGCCATTGTCTGTAGTGATTTTGAGGTGTAATAAATATATTCAAGGCCATGCCTTCTTTCTAAACTGTATTGATTTAAGGAAGCAAAACAGGCCCTTGGAGAGGAATATTTTATCCTTGGTCATCAAACTGTGTGGGGAGCTGGCATTAGCTCTCCTGCTTCTGTCCTCTACTCTGGCAATGTTATGATCATCTCATTTTTCAAAAATAAAAATAAATTTTGGCATGTTCCTCAGAATGTTAAAGGAGGATTAATTTAAATCTAAATAGCATGATTAATATGGTTACAATATTTTCGAGGACAGTACACTGATATGCTTCGTTTTGTTTTGAAAGATCTTTATTCTTCCATCTTTTCTATATGTTCTCAGGGGAGGATGTTGGTTATGTGGCAAGTGAGATCACAATGAGTGATGAGGAGCGCATCCAGCTAATGATGATGGTTAAAGAGAAGATGATCACCATTGAGGAAGCACTTGCAAGGGTACATGATGGAAATATTTCACTCTTCATTTTTATTCCTTGATTAACTTTTTTGAGGTCACACTCTATGCCAGTGCCTAATGATAAGTCAGGTTACATTACTTAATCACTGAAACTTTGCGAATGGGTAGCCATAATTACTGGAAACAATGCAATGAATAGGTGATTTTGTGGATTCTGGTATAAGACAGATGTAGTATTATACATTAGTGCCCTGTCTGATCAGGGGCATCTTTTCTGAAGAAGGCAATTGCATGATTGAGGACGCAATGCTGTGAGTTCCGTTCTGGATACTCAGAAGCTCCCAAACTTGGGAACTTCATAGAATCATAGAATAGTAGAGTTGGAAGGAGCCTATAAGGCCATCGAGTCCAACTCCCTGCTCAATGCAGAAATCTACCATAAAGCATCCCTGACAGATGTTTGTCTAGCTGCCTCTTGAATGCCTCTAATGTGGGAGAGCCCACCACCTCCCTAGGTAATTGGTTCCATTGTCGTCTTGCTCTAACAGTCAGGAAGTTTTTCCTGATGTCCAGCCGGAATCTGTTTTCCTGTAACTTGAGCCCATTATTCCGTGTCCTGCATTCTGGGTTGATAGAGAAGAGATCCTGACCCTCCTCTGTGTGACAAACTTTCAAGTATTTGAAGAATGTTCCTTCCTCTACAGAAAGTAGAGGAAGGAACTAGAGGAACAGCTATCCTTGACTTGATACTGACCAATAGGGATGACTTAGTGAATAAAGTGGCAGTTATGGGAACTCTGGGGGAAAGTGGCCACATCATACTTGAGCTCTTGATTTTAAAGGAAGCAAAAGCTGAGTGTAGTCATACGCGTACTCTGGATTTCAGGAAAGCCGATTTTAATAAACTCAGAACTATGATAAGTAAGGTCCCATGGCAAGTGACCCTAATGAGAAAAGGAGTCCAAGATGGGTGGGAGTTTAAAAAAAAGGAAATTTTAAAGGCCCAATTACAAACAATTCCAACAAGGAAAAAAGATAGAAGACAACAGAAGAAACCGATGTGGCTCCACAAAAAGCTTAGAGATGACATGAAAATAAAAAAGGATACATATAGGAAGTGGAAGGAAGGCCAGGCTACAAAAGAAGAGTACAAACAAGTAGCACAGAAGTGCCGGAACGGTATCAGGAAGGCTGAAGCTGAGAAGGAGCTGAGACTAGCAAGGGATGCTAAAAGCAATAAAAAGGCTTTCTTCAGATACGGGAATAGTAAAAGACAGAGGAAAGAAATGGTGGTTCAGCTGCTTCATGAGGATGGCAAATTGGTAACAGATGACAAAGAAAAGGCGGAAGTGCTCAATTTCTACTTTGGCTCAGTCTTCTCTCAAAAGCAGGTCTATGACCCCCCTAGAAAAAGTGAAGTACAAGCTGTCTGGGCAGAATTGCAGTTTGAGATTGATAAACAAATGGTCAAGGAACACCTAATTTCTTTGAACAAGTTCAAATCTCCAGGGCCCAACGAACTGCATCCTAGAGTAATAAAGGAGATGGCAGAAGAACCCTCAGAACCACTCTCTATTATCCTTGCGAAATCATGGAAGATGGGTGAAGTGCCGGATGACTGGAGAAGGGCTAATGTTGTCCCTATCTTCAAAAGGGGAAAAAGGAGGAACCTGGAAACTACAGACCAGTCAGTCTGACATCCATCCCTGGGAAATTTTTGGAACAGATTATACAGAAGTCAATCTGTAAACACCTTGAAAACAATGCAGTGATTACTAGAAGCCAGCATGGATTTGTCAAGAACAAATCCTGTCAGACTAATCTGATCTCATTTTTTGATTGGGTAACCTCCCTTGTGGACTGTGGGAATGCTGTGGATATAGTATATCTTGACTTCAGCAAAGCTTCTGACAAAGTGCCCCATGCCATTCTGATTAACAAACTTGTGAAAGGTGGGCTAGATGGAACAACTATTAGGTGGATCCACAGTTGGCTACAGAATCGGACTCAAAGAGTGCTTATCAATAGTAGCTTTTCATACTGGGGGGAGGTAACGAGTGGGGTACCGCAAGGCTCAGTCTTGGGCCCAGTGCTCTTCTACATTTTTATTAATGATTTGGACAAGGAGGTGCAGGGAATGCTTATCAGTTTTGCAGATGACTCAAAATTGGGTGGGATCGCTAATACCCTAGAAGACAGAAACAAACTCCAAAGTGATCTTGATAGACTGGAGCACTGGGTTGAAAACAACAGAATGAAGTTTAATAGGGATAAGTGCCAAATTCTACACCTAGGAAAAAGAAACCAAATGCACAGTTATGAGATGGGGGATACTTGGCTAATCAATACAACAAGCGAGAAGGATCTTGGAATTATTGTTGATCACAAGCTGAATATGAGCCAACAGTGTGATGTGGCTGCAAAAAAAGCAAATGCTATTTTTGGCTGCATTAATAGAAGTATAGCTTCCAAATTGCGCGAGGTACTGGTTCCCCTTTATTCGGCACTAGTTAGGCCCCATCTTGAATATTGTGTCCAGTTCTGGACACCACACTTCAAGAAGGATGCAGACAATCTGGAGTGTGTTCAGGGGAGGGCAACGAGGATGATCAGGGGTCTGGAAAGAAAGCCCTATGAGGAGTGATTGAAAGAACTAGGCATGTTTAGACTGGAGAAGAGAAGATTGAGGGGAGGCATGATAGCACTCTTCAAATACTTGAAAGGTTATCACAAAGAGGAGGGCCAGGATCTCTTCTCGATCAACCCAGAATGCAGGACACTGAATAATGGGCTCAAGTTACAGGAAAACACATTCCGGCTGGACATCAGGAAAAACTTCCTGACTGTTAGAACAATACGACAATGGAACCAATTACCTAGGGAGGTGGTGGGCTCTCCCTCATTAGAGCCATTCAAGAGGCAACTGGACAACCATCTGTCAGGGATGCTTTAAGGTAGATTCCTGCCTTGAGCAGGGGGTTGGACTCGATGGCCTTATAGGCCCCTTCCAATGTGTCCCCTCAATCTTCTCTTCTCCAGGCTAAACATGCCTAGTTCTTTCAATCTCTCCTCATACTGACAAGTATGCAATGCAGGGTGCATGGAAGATGGAGGCGATCCTCTCCTCTGTGCCCTGTCCACCCTGCAATTGTTGCTAGATGCTCGATTTTGAGCATCTACCCGAGGAGGCCGCACTGCATATAGGAAGTTGTCTAAAGCAGCTGCCGCAGTTCCCTCCCCACCCCCCAGGAATACTTCCTTTTCTTCCTCTCAGTGCTCAGTTTACTGAGCATGCAACTGCTGCAGTTCACTCTGCCTTGGCTTCAAGATGGAGGGGGAAGAGGTGGTGAGTGCGGTTTCCTGGCTCCAAACTCAGAGTGCTGTCTATGAGCTCGGAAACATAAAACTGAAAAACCTATCTACCCCAGATGCTGTCTAGGGGACATAGGATTGCTCCCTAAGTACCTTCAAATGTTTGAGAATCACTATTACATTGTGTGGTGTTAACCAGAGAAGTACAGTGGTATGTGTGTATGTATAAATTGATAAATAAGTAAATCATATTATAGCTTAACTAAGCATGAAAGCTCAGCTATCACACTGTTAAGATTGTTGTTGATTCTGCAGTAAAGCTTAATGAGTCCATGCTTTAAAGCTAAAACTTTCCAGTTAGCAATTTTTACTAGAATATATCAACATTTTTAGAAAAAGTAGAGTGGAATTTGTTTGCATCTATCTACTTATCTGTCTACATGTGTCTAGCTTCTTTCTGAACATTCCAGAGAGCAAAACAAAGGTATAATCACAACAGTGGTTTACAGTGAGAGAAGGAAGGAAAGTGTAATGTTTCTATCATGCTTAATTCCTCTCGTAATTCTTTATTGTAAAATATTTTAAATTGAATATACATATTTTTAGCAAGCAAGAAAATCCATTGGCTACTATTTGTTGTGTTTTCATTTCAGCTTAAAGAATATGAAGCCCAACATCGGCACTCGGGTAGCATAGATTCTTCTGAATGGCCAGACAGTCCTTACCCAACTTTTGATGGCTCTTCCAATTGTAATGTAAGTATCAGTCCCTGAGATACAGAGAAAAATTCTTCAGACAAGATGGCCCCTTTCACCATTTCCAATGAAATTGGAAAGTCCCTTTCACGCCATCTCAGATATAATGCTTATTTCAAAGAGTTTGAACTCTTTTCAGTTAAATCTCATGGCTGCTGGATATAATTTAGATATTCTTTTCGCCACGGTTCAGTACAGATTACTTCCATATTGGGTTCTTCTTCTCCCAGATGGTACAAGTTCTCTCGCGACACCTTTTTCATCAGAATGTGGTATTGATTTACTGGAATGTATTATTTATACTTTCATTGTAGCGTCACCTAAATAACATGGCAAATATGATTCAAGCCTTAAAATTTAAAGTGACCCACTTTAGTCAGCAAACTCAGGGCCTATTCACACAACTACCTTGATATGTGATTGCCATGAAAAAAAATGTGCATATTTGCTCTCAGCTTGTGGTAAGCCTATTGTGTTCTTAAACATAGGATTGGGTTTTGTTGCTACTATAGCAAAAGCCATGTTTTGACCATATATGGTATCATGTCTAATGTTGATTCTTGCTCATGACATGATGGCACATGCTTCTCTAATGCTGCATCCATGGCTGGTACCATGGCAGTATCCATACAAATACAGCCCGAGTTAAGCTCCCTTATCAAATTAAAGTTGTTCTAACTCTACTAAGATGTTAGTGTTTCTGTGACGAATCCCAAGCACGTTTATGCCTTCAGATCCCACTAAGGCTCACTTTTTCCTTGAACACTTTAGCTGTTGTCCTGTGGCTAGCTACAGTTTGCTTCTTCTTTTTTGTTGTTTTATTGGATTTATAACTTGCTCCATACCAAAGTATAAATTAAGATGAT
Source organism: Anniella stebbinsi (assembly GCA_029215795.1). Classification (NCBI taxonomy): domain Eukaryota; kingdom Metazoa; phylum Chordata; class Lepidosauria; order Squamata; family Anniellidae; genus Anniella; species Anniella stebbinsi. The sequence goes on from JARDYH010000003.1 coordinate 198,318,962, forward strand.
TATTTGAGAATATGTCATACTTGATACATGTTGGTTATTTTAAAATATAGGGTTGAATCCAACCTTGTCTGTCCGTCAATGGAACAGAGATTGCTAAAGAATGGATTCCCTCTCCAACACAAAAGCCCACATACCACCCAAATACGTTTAGAAGGGTTGGGGATCCTCTGGAGCAGATTTGGATGAGTACGGGGGGCTCAAGGGGGATGAGGGGAATAGGAAGTCCCATTGTGCAAGCGGACGTCCACTTACGCAAACGTTGGATAGAACCCTGGGCTGAAAGTGCTGCTGGTGAATGCCAGGTCAGTGGATGGTAAAACATCTGCTATCCAGGACTTGATCCTGGATGAGCATGCTGACCTGGCCTGTATTACAGAGACCTGGCTGGATGAAGCTGGGGGGGGGGGGTGTAACCTCTACTGGCTTTGCCCATCAGGGTTCTCTGTCCAGCAGCAGGCAAGGCCTGGGGAGTGGGGAGGTGGAGTGGCAGTGGTCTATCGGGATTCCATCCCCCTGAACAGGTGCCCTGTCCCACAGTCTGCAGGGTTCGAATGTGTGTATCTGAAGATGGGTGCCCGGGACAGAATAGGGATTCTGTTGGTGTACCGTCCACCCCGCTGCTCAACAGTCTCCCTTCCTAAGCTAGTCGGGTAATCTCAGGGTTGGTGTTGGAGTCCCCCAAGCTTGTTGTGCTGGGGGATTTCAACATCCATGCTGCTGCTGCCCTGTTGGGAGCAGCTCAGGACTTCATGTCTGCCATGACAACCATGGGTCTGTCCCAAATGGTATCTGGCCCCACTCATGCTGCTGGGCACACTCTGGACCTTGTTTTCTGTGTTGGACGGGGTGATGGTGATCTGAGAGTGGAGGAACTTTGTATAGTTCCGTTGTCATGGACAGATCACTACCTGGTGGGGGTGTAGACTTGCTGGTACTCAGAACCTCTGCAGGGGTGGAGGACTGATTAAGATGGCCCGCCCCAGGAGACTGATGGATCCGAATGGTTTCCTGCTCTTGGGGATTTTCCAGTTGCCTCAGCAGGCGATTCTGTCGAAACCCTGGTCGATCTCTGGAATGGAGAAATGACTATGGCGGTGGACACGATCACTTCTGAGCGTCTTCTCTCATGAAGTGGAGCCACACCAGCCCCCTGGTTTTCCAGGGAGCTGGTGGCAATGAAATGAGTGAGACAGTGACTAGAGCGACATTGGCAGAAAACCCGGAGCAAATCTAATCGAACACGGGCTAGAGTCTATTTGAAGGCCTACTCTGTGGCAATAGGGGCAGCAAAAAAACTATTTTCTTCTGCCATTATTGCATCTGCAAAGAGCCGTCTGGCAGAGCTGTTTCGGGTGGTCAGGGGCCTTTTACATACTGGCCCACAAGAAAAGAATTCAGACCTTTCAGCAGCCCGCTGTGACCAGTTTGCCCAGCACTTTGCAGACAAAATTGCTCAGATCCACTCTGTCTCGGATGCTATAGTTGATACAGACCCAGTGGTGTAACTTTGGCACCTGCTTGTCCAGTATTATTGCATACTTTTCAATTTGTACAGCCCAATGATGTGGACAGGATCCTTGGAGAGGTGAGAGCCACCACATGTATGCTAGAAAAGCATACATAAAAGCATACATAAAAGCATACATAAAAGCAGCCAGAGGGGGACTGGCCGAGTGGGTAAGCGGAGTGGTTAGGGTGCCTCCCTCTGTCAAGGCAAGGTTCCACCCTACCTGAAGGAGGCAGTAGTATGACCTATATTGAAAAACCCCTCCTTGAACCCCAATGTATTAGACAATTACTGGCCAGTCTCCAATATCCCATTTCTGGGCAAATTATTGGAGCGCGTGGTGGCCTCCCAACTCCAGGGACTCCTGGATGAGATGGATTATCTAGATCCATTTCAATCTGGCTTCAGACCTGGTTATAGGACAGAAACAGCTTTGGTCACCTTGGTGGATGACCTATGCCAGGAACTGGACAGGGGGAGTGTGTCCCTGTTAGTTGTGCTGGACCTCTCAGCGGCGTTCGATACCATCAACCATGGTATCCTCCTGGGCTGCCTCTCTGGGATGGGACTTGGAGGCACTGTTTTACAGTGGCTCCATTCCTTCCTGGAGGGGCAGACCCAGAAGGTGGTGCAAGGTGACTTCTGTTCGACTCCTTGGCCATTGGCCTGTGGAGTCCCATGCTATTTAACATATACATGAAACCGTTGGGAGAGATTGTCCGGAGTTTTGGGGTGAGATGCCACCAGTATGCTGATGACACCCAACTCTACTTCTCCTTTCCACGGAAGCTGTTTTGGTCCTAAACCAGTGTCTGTCAGCAGCAATGGACTGGATGAGGGCAAACAAATTGATGTTTAATCCAGACAAGACAGAGGTGCTCCTGGTCAGTCAGTCAAAAGGCAGATCAGGGAATCGGGATTCAGCTTGTGTTGGATGGGGTTACACTCCCCCTGAAGACACAGGTTCGCAGCTTGCGTGTACTCCTGGATTCAGCCCTGAGCCTGGATGCCCAGGTTTCAGTGGTGGCCAGGAGTACATTTGCACAGTTAAAGCTTGTGCGCCAGGTGCGCCCGTTCCTTGAGATGTCGGACCTGGCCATGGTGACACACGCCTTAGTTACATCTCGTTTGGATTACTGTAATGTGCTCTGTGTGGGGCTGCCTTTGAAGTGTGTTCGGAAATTTCAGCTGGTTCAAAGAGCAGTGGCCAGATTGTTGACCGGGGCTGGCTACAGGAAGCATACAACTCCCCTGTTAAAACAGCTCCACTGGCTTCCAGTCTGTTTCCGGGCACAATTCAAAGTGCTGGTTTAGACCTATAAAGCCCTATACCGCTCGGGTCCAGAATATCTGAAAGACCGTGTTCTCCCTTATGAGCCTGCTTGTCCCCTGAGGTCTTCAGGGAGGCCCTTCTATCCGTCCCACCACCATCACAGGCACACCTGGTGGGAACGAGGGAGAGGGCCTTCTCGGTGGCTGCCCCGGGGCTCTGGAACTCCCTTCCCAGGGAAGCTAGACTGGCTCCCTCCTTGGTGTGCTTTCGGAGGCAGGCTAAAACTTTTCTGTTTCAGCAGGCCTTTGGGGAGTAATTCAGAACTTTGTGGATGTACTGCTTATAATTTGGATTTTTTAATTATGTGTATTTAAAATGTTTTTTCATGTTTTAAATATTTTAAAATTGAAATATGTTTAATTATATTTTTAATTTTTGCACAACGCTATTTGTTTTAATTGCACATGTTTTAATTTGTAAGCCGCCTTGGGTCCCATTATTGGGGAAAAGGTGGGATATAAATATAATAATAATAATAATAATAATAATAATAATAATCTATTTTGTAATGCTTCCTTATAAGAACGTTAGTATAATTGTAAACATGTTTACTCAAAAGTATGTCCCAGGTTGATCTCTAGAACATGAGTTTAGGGCTGTGCAGAATAACCTTCCCAAACATATAGAAGAAAGATGCTGTACTAATTAGTAGAGCTGTTTAAATAATAAAATAAGCTAACTGATTTGCATACAAACAGCTGAGCAGCACATTTTTTACTTTTTAAAAATCTGTTGACATATGTCATACTGAAAAGATTTAATTTATATAAATCTTGCTCCTTCCTCTCAACCTCCTGTCATTTACACTTATTCTAATGGCAAATTGAGATGTTTGAACTCTTGCTGAGCTAAAATACAAAAACAATTAGCAAAGGACAGGGTGCCATCTCCCTCGTGTCTGCCCTCTGTTGTCACTGTACTGTTAATTCTAGTCTCAGTTTGGAGGGCTGCGTTTTTCTCTTTCTTTTGAATATGCCGATCCACAGCTGCATTGGATGTGTGCCAGGCACATGCAGATTGAGAAGATTTAATCTTCTCAATGTAGTGTGTCCAGTTTACACCTTAGGAAGTATGTATTATTAAAGACTTCAGATTCTAGTCATATCCATCCTCTCTGATACGAAGTTAATGTTCCTGAATCAGGTCTACATGTTTTCTTCTCTCTCTCCTCTCCATCCCCTCCTTCCCCCATTAATATAAAATGCATTTGAATATTCTTTTGGCAAAGAATTTTCCTTTTCAGAGGATTTTGTTGCTAAAAGTAGTTTGTATCTTGTGGAATGAAGTCCCTCTCTTAGATTTCTCAGTGAGTGTTTACACGTTATGTTGCCTTCTCAGAGGAGCTGGGTTATCTGAGAATGTAATTCAATGGTGGGCAATGTGTGATCATTCAGATGTTTTTGGACTGCAATTCCCATCAGCCTTAGCCAACATAGCCAATGATGAGGATGATGGTAACTGCAGTCTAAAAACATTTGATGGGCCACAGGTTGTCCACTCCTAATGTAATTACTGATTTTTTAAAACAGTTATGTTACACTTGAATTCTTCAAGGTTACACAACGTATAATCATAGAATATGAGTTAGAAGGAATGAAAAGACCAGCTAGTCCATGAACCTATCCATCCCAGAACCAGACTACAATGTACCACAAGCTGAAAGCAGGTGGAACATTACATAGAATATACTCCCAGAGTCTCCATCCAATGTAGCCTGAAAGGAAAACATCCAACTGCAAATGTGTTGGGTCAATAATAAAACCCACCCATGAGTCTTCCAGGAGGATACTTGGAAGCAGAGCAGTAAGCAGCTCCATACTGATCAATATCTTGTCCTTAGTTCTGTTGATAGCAAAGACATGAAGGAACACATACAAAAAAAACCCAGGTTTACATGGGATGGAGGGAATAACATTTCTCTGACCCATCAGACTAAAAACCTTTCTTGAAATCTATGCCAAAAATATACAGGTAATACATATATTTATTTCTGGAAGTTCTGTCTAGCATTATTAGCCTGTGGTGGTGTTCTAATTATAATTACATTTTAATAATAATATAGCATCATCAACGTGCAGTGGCACTTTACAGAGTGTCAACAAGAAAACAGAACCTTCTCTGAAGAATGACAATCTGACATAGGGAAGCAAGAGAGGGGAAGATGATAGAGGTTACGGGAACGAGGGGAAGAATACTATTATTACTTCATTAGACTTTTATCCCTTCTTTTAGGATGTTCACTTTCCCAAAGTGGCTGTTAAATAATCAGTAAAGCAACAATATAATAAGATTGCAAGCTATTAAATCAATAAAATAGTAAACAAAGCCTTAAATAACATTCAAATAACAGCAGCAGATAAACATTATTAAAACATGTGCCATAAAATCACCCCAAAGCAGACAGGAATAAAAATGTTTTTATGGCTTTTCTAAATGCCAATGAAGAGAACGCCATATACGTTTCTGGGCATGGGGATTCCACCTATGCTTCAGTTAAGGCTCTTTCCGCACCATAGGGGTGTGGAGGGCCGGGACCGGCAAGGCACATGTAGAATGCGACAGCCCAGGCTTCTCCCAGGCAGTCACCAATTGTGGTGGCCATTTTTTCCCCAAGGATCCGTGGAGGAGCACACAATCACTGCTCCGCAAAACTGTGTGTGTGTTTTTTTTAAAAAAAATGCACGATCCAGCCTCCTCCCCCCATGCCATCATGAGATTGGCAATTCTGCCTCCCCCCATTTCCTGATGGTCACAGAGCTCCGTGGCCATCGGTACTGCCGCACTTACTCCCAAGTAAGTGTGGCAGTACTGGGGCTGGAGGCCACATTCTTCCACGGTCCTTAGAACTTCCCAGGACCGCGGAAGAATCAGGATTTATCTGGTTCCGGGGAACTAGGAAAAATCCTGTGCACACCTCACCCCCACTACTCCCTGTGCATCATGTGGCCGCACAGGGAGCATCCGGGGTCCATCCTGGGCAAACTGCCTGGTTCAGAATTTATTTATTTATTTATTACATTTGTATACCGCCCCATAGCCGAAGCTCTCTGGGCGGTTTACATAGGATTAAAAACAATTAAAAACAATATACAAAAATTAAAACAGCAAAAACATACAACATACACACAATCTGTACATTTAAAAACCACTTCAACACTTCAAAAAAACAAAAACAAAAAAAAAACAAACAAAAAAAACAAGGGCCTAAGTTACAAATACTTGGGCTTAGTAAAGGATTGGAAATAAGTGATTGTGCCAAAGTTTTCAGGGGAATTGTGTGTTCTGTGAATTAGTTAGAACAGGGGTGGGCAGCTTGTGGTTCTCCAGCTATTTTGCAGACAACTCCCACCAGTCCTTGACTATGCTGGCTAGTGCTGCTTGGAGTTGTGGCCCTCCAGGTATTTCAGCCTACAAGTTGCTGACCCCTGAGTTAGATTCTCCTTCATGAGGGACCACAAATATAAAACTCCCTCTCTGCCTCTTCTGACTTCTGGAAGAAAGGAAAGGACTCCCTTCTTGGGAAGACCATAATTCGAGGATTATTTTTTAGTGCTCACTTAACCCCTTGTTGCGCTTGGACTTACGTGTCTGTCGTCACCACTGCACATGGTTCCAGCTTCTGGAATCTGTCAACGATCTAGCTCTTTCTTTCTTTCTTTCTTTCTTTTTTTCTCAAATACTTCACTTGATCTGGCACCATGTGTTTCCCCTGAGAGTCTTGGTAACACCAAAGAGTTAATTGTTGGGGTACCAGAATGAATAGGCTTCAGTGTGGCTAAGACATCTAGAGCAGTCCATCCTTGAAAGTATTTCCTGCCCTCTTCTCTGATTCCTGCAATAATAATCACCTATCTGTAGGCTCTGGCCCTAATCTCTCTGTAGGCAGTCAATCTCTCAGGTTGATAGGCATCAACTATTTGGTGGGTGACTGGCATTCCATTCATACACATCTACCCCACTCATGCTGATCATTGAGGCTACACTGCTTGCTTCAAGTACTCTGTAGCAAGACTGCTGGGTCTTTACCAGGCCTAGTATGTGACAAGCCATTTTAGGGTCAGACATATACATGTCCCTGCTCCACATCAGCTGCTCTTCCTCTTGTTCTAACCCTTTGTCTGTCTCCCTGCTCTCATCACTATCTAAATAACATCTACCAGATTAGATCCTTAAATCAATATTTATTTTTACAGTATACCATAAGTTATGTCAAAAAGTTGAATACATGGCCTTATGGTTCTTCTGGGATTAGGTATTGCTTTTCAATTACCCAGTTCAAATGCTCCAATTTCAGCGCCAAAAAGGGTAATACCAGGTAATCATCCATTCTCTTCCCCTCTCACCACCAGCATTTTAATGAATTGATGAAGGGTTTATTCCCTCCCCCTCCATTAAATAAGCAGGCAGAGTACACATACTTTTGCAGGCTCAATCCCCAGTTAAAAGGTCTCGCATAGCAGAATTGGGAAAGATTGCTCTCTGCTTGGGATTTTGGAAAACCACTGCCAGTTGGAGTAGAGTAATGGGCAAGATGGACTAATGATTTGACTCACTATAAGTCAGCATGATATGTTCAACAAGACATTTTTCATGCTCCTTTTGTCTGTGGGAGCAGAAGAACAGAGGCTTCTTCCTCGTGGTCTCTGTGCATTCCCACATATGGGCTTCGCGCCTGCGCAGAGCCTCGGTTCAGTGAATTATTTTACGCTGAGGAAAAAAACTCTTCTTTTGGTGGGAACCCCTCCCCCACCATCCGTGCACATGCATGCTCGGTTCCCACCCATCTCCTCAGTTCCTTTTTGACCACCGATAGCATTGCCTCATCAGATCATTGCTCTTCTTTGAGCTGCTGAGAAAAGGATTAGTAAAGAGATTTACTTCAGTATTTTAGCCTTTCTGGCTTAACTTTTAGTTTAGAATAGTTATTGTTTTTAAAAAATTAGTTATAATATTTTTCTATACATTAGTTTAGATTGCATGGCCCTTAAGGCTCCGTTTAAAAAGTGTGTCAAGTGGGGGGGAGGGAAATCCCGCCATCAGATGGACATATTCTTTATCTTCTATGCCTGGGAGAGACTCACGTCATGGAGACATGCAAGATATGTATGTCTTTTTCTAAACAGGCGAGACACAATCGATCAGACTGATTGAAGTCGTTTTTGTGGCAAAGAGCTCTGAAAGCCGTTGATACATCTACAACTCAGGCCCCAGGGCCATCTTCAGAAATAATTCCCAGTCAGGATCCTCCTCCTGTGGGTGGATCTCTTTCTGTGGTCGAGGCTAAGAAATTAGCTAAAAAGGCTAAACACTTGAAGCCAATGGATGAAGGCGCTCGTAAAAAGAAAAGGACCAAAGACCCTCCTAAAAGGAGGAGTCTGTTGCCTGGAAAGGAGATTCCGCAGCCACCTCCGTTACTTCATTCTCCAATGCGAATGGTGGTAGGTAAATCAGTCTCGACAGCAGTTCTTGACCTGGTTTCCACAATATTTGAAAGGGAAATTCACGATACTTCTCCATTGCATTTGAGATCTCCTTGAGATCGACGTCAGCTGGCTCCAGCTACTGAATCAGCTTTCCCTCTTCAATACCATTCTTCTGAAACTCCTAGAGCTCCTGAACAGACACGGTACCGATCACCTCCTTCTCCGAGTATGAATGCAGGCAGTCGTGTTTATTATACCAAACAACATGACTTTTCTCGTTCCCCAAGAAGGGCTTGGGACAGTTATTCTGAGAGATTGTTTACTCCATCAAGATCATCCCATTACGATGACTGGAGATCTTCTCGGGACTGAGAAGTTTATTATGATAGGTCCAGATATCTTGGTGTGACTTCTTCCTGCCAAGCTGCCTATTCAACAACAAAGGTGCATCATGCTGATGAAAGGTTGTTTTTACTACCTCCACTGGTACACAATCGTACTCGATCCAGAGAAAGGCATCGGAACCGACAGGTTCCTACCGAAATGTTGACGGCACCAATTAATCCTCAGGCCATGCAAAATTTGCCTCAGCGACCATTGTTTCCAAGGCATAAATCACCAGAATCCGCTGAAGACTATCAGTTGGATTCTTCTTCCTCATCTTCGTCAGTTCCGCCTTTGATACCATCACCTGACAATGCGGTGTTTTCTAAAGGGGAAACATCACCACCAGAGGATCTAGGATCGTTTTCGGATCGAATTCTGAGATTGGCTCAATCTCTCGGCGTCGATGCACAACAGCATACTGAGCACATGAAGGATCCTGTCTTTGATGCCATCTATACGGAAACAACTGTTCCAGTGGCAATTCCTTTTCTTCCCACTTTATTGCAGACTGTGCAACAGTCCTGGGCTAATCCAGGGTCAATGCCTCCAACATCAAAGAGACTCGAGGCCATGTATCGGATTCAAGAGAAAGAGGCTTCTTTCTTGTTTTCACACCCTAAGCTTAATTCTATTATTGTTGAATCAGCACAGGGTCAATCCCAGAAACAGCATACATCCCCTGTTGATAAAGAGGGTCGTAGACTAGATATCTTGGGGAGGAGATTTTACTCCACTGTGACATTAGGTCTTCGAGTTTCAAACTTTAAAGCCATGATGTCCCGCTATCTGATGTTCTTGTGGGAGAAAATGAGTTCGTTGTGCGACTATTTTCCTGATGAACAATGAGAGCTTGCACGGATTTTTCAGTCAGAAGCTGTTAAATTTTCAAGACACCAAATAAATTCGGCTCGACATCAAGCAGACTGTAGTGCTAAATCTATGGTTGGTGCTATTGCACTTAGACGCTTGGCTCCGATCTACTGGATTAGCGCCAGAGGCTCAATCCAGAATCGAAAATCTTGCTTTTGATGGAGAAGGTCTTTTTAATTCTAATACTGATGACCAAATGCACTCGGTACAGAAGGCTAAGACTACTGCTACAAAGATGGGTATCGGCCAGCAACAGTAGACCCAAACTTATAAATCTCGCAGATGGGCTAGGTATCAAAATCCTTTTTATCAAAAATCTTTTGCAGACCGTTCCTCCAAATTTCAATCTTCTCAACCGCAGCAAAGGAGACCTTTTCAGGCTTCCAGAGGAGGTAGGGGGCGAGCTGATTCGCGGGTTAAATGTCGTCTTTGACTTCCTTTTTCTGACGCCAAAGCATATAATTTTGATAAATCCAATGTTCGGCGGCCACCTTTTTCATTTTTATCACCACTGGTTGTTGATAACCACAGACTCATGGGTTATGAACATTATCCTTGGTGGTTATCGAATCGAATTAGAAAATCACCCTCTTTTGGGAATAGTGAAGCGCACAAACCCTTCCTCTGCTCTTTGCATCAAGACCCTGTCTCTCCTCCGAAAGGGATTTTTCTCTCAGTACTTCACTGTCCCCAAACACGACGGAAGTCTCCAACCCATTTTAGATTTGAGGGCTCTCAACAAATTCATCCGGGTTCAAAAAATTCAGAATGACAACTCTCCAAGAAATTATGCCACTTCTTCGTCAAGACGTATGGCTAGCATCCATTGATCTAAAGGATGCTTACTTTCACATTGCCATAGAAGAGACATACAAAAAGTTTCTTCGTTTTATCATCGGAGAAGAGGTTTTCCAATTTCGTGACCTACCCTTCGGTCTCCACTGCACCAAGGGTTTTCACCAAATGTATGGCAGTGGTCTGTGCTTTTCTTCATCTAAAAAATATAGAAATCTATCCGTATCTAGACGATTGGCTCATAGTATCGTCAACGAAGGAGACACTGAGTCAGGATATTGTTTCCGTTCAAAACTTTCTGAACAATCTCGGATTCTGCATAAACAAGGAAAAGTCATCATTCATTCCAACCCAATCTTTGCAGTACATCGGAGCTCGAATAGATATGAAGAAGGGAAGAGTCTTTCTCCCTACCGATTGTATCCACAAACTTACGACCTTAGCCCATTCTATTTTTCGAAATCCAAAAACGATGGCACACTTAATTCAGCGCATCCTAGGCTACATGGCTTCCACAGTGGCAGTAGTGGAATGGACACGAATGCGCATGAGGCCTCTGCGGAACTGGCTGATTTCAGTCTTTGACTTCGACACGGACACTCGGTACGTAAAACTTACAGTACTGAAAGACATTGCCGAATCACTAAGGTGGTGGATGAACCCGAGCAACCTCTCACAGGGTGTTCCTTTTCTCTACCCAGCACCGACCAGGGTCCTCACTACCGATGCATCCCTAAATGATTGGGGGGGGGGGGGAGACATTGCGGCCCACTGCAGATCCATGGCCATTGGTCCAAGGACAAAGGTCTCAATCACATCAATGTGTTAGAGATGATGGCAGTATGGAAAGCTCTTCAGGCTTTCGAATCTCATCTTCGCAATACTTCCATTCAAGTATTGATGGACAATACGTTGGTACTTTGGTACCTGAACAAACAGGGAGGGACACACTCCCTGCTGTTAGTAGCATGGACTCTGAAAATTTTCCACTAGATAGTTCCCAGAGGAATCCGAGTGACAGCCCTGCACATTGCAGGTATGGACAATATATTGGCAGACTCTCTGCGTCGGACTCGTACTATCTCCCACGAATGGGAACTGGCGCATTATGCGCTCAGTCGCATATTCAAAACTTGGGGGCATCCACAACTGGACCTATCGCCACTGCGAAGAACAGAGTATGTCCACTGTATTGCTCCAGAGGAGAACTAGGAACAAGTTCTCTAAGAGATGCATTTCAGGGAACGTGGTCGGAACAGTTCCTTTATCTGTTTTCTCCATTTCCTCTACTGTCCAAGGTGGTGACAAAAATCCAGCAAGACAGGGCGAACTGCATACTGATCACCCGTTGGTGGCCAAGACAAGCGTGGTTTTCCACTCTTCTGCGCATAGCAATGGGTCAATACTCCTGATTGCCATTGTACCTGGACCTGATAATGCACAGTCAAGGTCTAGTAAGACACCCGGACATTCTAACTTTGCGCCTAATGGGTTGGAGAATCTAATAGGCAATTATTTTCCCTTGATACTGAAGGAAGTTTAAGACATCCTCGATGTGGCTAGAAAGCCAGCGACTAAAAAGTCCTACAATAGCAAATGGACTATGTTTTCGTTGTTTGCTGCAAATCATTACGTTGATCCTTTCAGCTGTTCTTTGGTGCATATACTTCATTTTTTTAAGTCACCTGTATGAGAAAGGACTCAAATACTCTTCAGTTCAAGTATATGTTGCAGCTATTTCAAGTTTTCGTTTGCCCATTTTGGGATTTACTGTTTTTACACATCCTCTGGTTCGTCAATTCCTAAAGGGTTTAAAGAATTTAGTCCCTCCGGTACGATCATTTTTACCACCCTGGGACTTACCTTCAGTTTTAAAAGTTTTGTCTTTGAAACCTTTTGAGCCAATGTCAACTTGTGGCCTTCATTTACTTTCATGGAAGATTGCTTTTTTGGTGGCTATCACTTTGGCCAGGAGGGCTAGTGAGTTATGCGCTCTCAGAATTGATCATTCCTACCTAATTTTTCATAAGGACAAGGTTGTTCTCCGTACAGATGTCTCATTTCTCCCTAAAGTGGTATCTGAATTTCACATCAGTCAGCCTATTGTTTTGCTGGCGTTTTTTCAATCACCCCAGACTATGCATATGCATTGAAAGAACAATGCATATGCTCGATGTCAGGTGAAGCCTCGCATTTTACAAATCCAGAACCGAGTCATTCTGCAAGACTCAGAGGTTGTTTGTATGCTATGGCGGCCCTAACAAGGGCATGCCTGTGTCATCTCAGTGATTAGCCTCCTGATTAAACAGCTGATTCAGTTGTCTTACAAATTAAATAATCGGACTCTAACAGCTGCTGTCAAGGCTCATTCTACAAGAAGTATGTCATCTTCTATGGCCTTCTCAAGAGGAATCCCATTAGATACCTTATGCAAAGCTTCAGTGTGGGGCTATCCCTACGACCTTTGTGAAGCACTACAAGCTTGACATGAAGGCAAGGGAGGACTGCACGTTTTGAAGAGCTGTGCTGGTATCTGTATTGGGCTAGACACCTTACCCACCTCCGGTAAGTGAGCTTGTTATTCGCCCATAGGGGGGAATGCACAGAGACCATGAAGAAGAAAGACAGGTTGCTTACCTGTAACTGTTGTTCTTCGAGTGGTCATCTGTGCATTCACACAACCCTCCCACCATCCCCTTCTGGTGTCATTACTAGTTTTTTGGTACTGAGATGTTTCATCTTTATTGGTTTCGAGATCATTTTCAGTCTCAAGGAACTGAGGGGATGGGCGGGAACCGAGCACACATGCACACGGACAGTGGGGGAGGGGTTCCCACCAAAAGAAGGGTTTTTTTCCTCAGCGTAAAATAATTTACCGAACCGAGGCTCCGCGCAGGCGTGAAGCCCATATGTGTGAATGCACAGATGACCACTCGAAGAACAACAGTTACAGGTAAGCAACCTGTATTTATTCTTTGCTTCATTCTTTCACTGTCAAAGTGAAAATTGTGCCTCTAGTTAAAAAGTACTTGTGTACATCTTCATACATCTGTGATTGAATGAATAAGTACAGGTAAGAGCATATTTGTGCTTGTAGGGATGCATCTACATGTAAATGTGGCAGTTTATATATAGCTTTTGGGTGGTTGGGTGTGCAGTTCACTGGCTAGGTTTACTTTTGGCCATGCAGTCCAGAGAGCTTCCCCACCTCTGTGCTAAGTCATAGCCCAAATTAAAACCAAGTGTTCTCTAATGGCTATCTCTCAGAAATTGCACCTATGTGTAATGAGGTCATGTTTGATATTGTGCCACCAGATCGAAATGGGAAAAGAGATGCTTGTCAACAGGATTTTCAGAAATGGAGTTGGAAGCTACTAACATGTTCAAATTATATCTAAGCAGAGACATCCTAATTTACTTCCAATTATGATGCCACTGGACAGAATGGCCAGGCTTCATTAACTTTTCTTTCATTCCACCTTAACACACTGCCATGTACTTCCTCCTTCATTCCCCATATGTGACAGCTTCCTAATTCCTCATTTTATATTCAGTGGAAAGTCGAGACTTAACAAGTTCCCTGTGTGGAAATATACTATTCTCACTGTGAATCAGCCAGCTGTGGGTGCTGCAAAAGTAATGATTTTCCTGCACTCTACCACATCTCACAGGAGCACACACACCAGATCAAAACCATCTTCCATCTCCAAACTCATGTGTTTCACTGCTCTGTTGATGGGGGTGGAGGGTGGGAAACCCTTCTTTATCCCAGGATACAACTGAGGTTTTTAAGTGAAACCAGTGCAAGGTTTTCCTTTTTGCTAGTTCTTCCGTTTTCATCCTGAAAATATTTTTACAAACGAATAACACTAATTGTTGTATTAGTGGGGTTGTTACTTGATTCTTTTTTTAAAGTCTTAATCTTACAAGTTTTAGACTATTGATTGATGAAGTCTGCATATTTTCTTTGTTTTTAGATTGCTCATGTATGTGTTGCAGAAGAGCCAATCTTGGGGTATAACTATATGTTACATACAAACACACATAGCTAAATCTTAGTGGCTGCTTTTGTTAGAGAAAAGCTGCTTTGTGCAGGAGTAGCAAACAGAGGAGTGTGTGTGTGCCACTTTTGTGCTGCAAGGCCTCATTTTGTTTAATCTTACCAGTTATTAGACCAAATTGTGCAGCCCCAAGTTCATGTGTGAATTTAACCACGCTAAGGTTGGAATCCTATGCCAACCTGAATACAGTGGGACATAGGTGTAAATAAATGTGAATAGGATTGGGTGAACATAGGATGTGTACATCAATCACTTTAAAATTGTATTTTATTATATGCTGAGTTGCTTGTTTTGAAGAATTGGATGTTCTCAGTGTAAACGATTGCAGAATAATAGGCACCATTTTGGCAAATGTGTATCATGATCTTGGCTATTTAGGCCAAATAGAGAGCTAATACTCTATGGTTCCCACTCTCACTCCCTGATGCTAGGATCAAAGACGCACATTTGAGGTGAAAATGTGTCCATCAACTAACCAATATGGGATAAGAAGAGGAACAGGGTGACTTCACCAGTAGCCTCTTTCTCTGTTCTCTTTTCCCCACCCCCATGGAGGCCAAGAAATTCAAAGCAATCTATTGTGTGTCCCTTACATACTCTGATTCTCTGCTCACTCCACACAGATTTATTTATTTATTTATTTATTGCATTTTTATACCGCCCAATAGCCGAAGCTCTCTGCACAGTTTACAAGGCAGATCCCCAGCAGAATCCATGATCTCATGGAGGGAAGATGGGGAAATCAGCGAACAGGAGAACCCAGGATACAAACCTGTCCAGGGCATGCTTTTTCCTCATGATAGCTTTCCAAAATTACTGACCAAAGCTGTGGGAATTCTTAATCTATATTTAACTGAAAAAACTCCTCATTCCACCTTTTCTAAACCAGTCAAGTCATCTAGCATTCATTTTTAATTCAAACACCCCGCCCCCACTCAATGCACACACACTATACCTTTCTAACCTCATTCAACTATATGCTTCATAGAGAATGGGCAAAACCTCCAAAGCCAAGTCTTACTATTATTTCTGTGGGGAAAAAATTGCCAACTACCCCAAGGGGATGTCTACCTTGTAATTCCCATGGTAAATGCCCATTGTGGCCCTGAGAAACAATGGAAAGACTGCTTTGGAAAGCGCTTCTACCTTCAGATTCAGTCAAACTTCCAGTTGACTACCATAACAGAAGGGCAGAAGACTCTCTTTGCATAGGCAGCAATGTATCAGCAAAGGCTCTGAGAGCTTCCTCTACAGCCTCAACGCTTGCAAAAACTGCTTTCATCTAGATGAATTAGGTTCTGGAGAAAGACTCCTGGACAAAAAAACCAGGGATTCTCTCAAATCCCTTTGGCCACAGTGTTCATGGCATATGCTTCCATGGAAACTCTCCAACTCAAGGAGAGATCAGTGGCCTCCAGAGTTGTTGCCAAGCAGAACCTCCGCCTATGTAACTGAAGTGAATCCAGCTAACATCTCTGCCTAATTAAACAAAGTTGAATCTAACAAGTATTCCAATCTCTGGAAAACGTTTCTTCGGGAATCTCCTACAGGCTATACTCATTGAGGTGAAGGACAAGAAGGAAGTCCTTCCAAGAAGATAAAAAATTCCAAATAAAGAACTTCCAGCTGATTCTTCCCTTCTTCATTAGGAAGAATTGGCATCAATCACCAAGACTTCATATACTGTAGATTCCTTTGGTTCTTGTGAGAGTTGAAGCAATATTGGTTTGTTTGGACCCTCTACTGGGGCTTTACTGGATCCTAGTGGCCCCAGTAGCCTTTCTTGGAGGAAGAGGGATCCATGTCTACCCCTACCTGATGGCCTCATAGACCTTTTTTCCTCTTAGAACCAATGAAAACATGATGTTGCACAAACTTTCTCCACTGTACAAGGCCACAGGCTTCTGATATATATATATATATATATATATATATATATATATGGGAATGTACATTAGATTCCCCTCCCATTCCCTAATCCACCTGGGAGTAGTCTTGAACATTCTCCTAAACAGGTTCTTCCTATCAGAAGAAAGACAGATGTAATACTGTGTATTGGCAATTCACCAACAAGCCAACTCAGGTCACAAAACCAGTCCCTAGCCAAGCTCTTGGAAATGACATTCAACTCCAGATCAGAGATCTCAGTTTCATCCTTGGTGCATCACTCTCATATGATGAAAATCACCAATATGACTTGAAAGAATCGCTGCAAGCCTGACTTTTTATGGATACAAGCCTGACTCCTCAATTCCTGGAAACAAGGACTCTGTTCCTCAGACGAGAGCCAACTAAGCATCAACTTCCTGGAGCTCAAGGTGATGCGTTGCTCTTCTTTGCTTATATCTGGGGGCAATAATGATTAGCAACATCATAGCCAAGGCCTAAATCAGCCACTGGGGGAGGGGGCGCCCCCATTCTAAATATTTACTTCAGGAAATATTTACTTCAGGAAGTCTTTCTGATGGAGAGGCATCTCCAATCTATAAGGGCAGAATATCTGTAGGGCTTTCTCACTGTCCAAGCAAGCAATGGGGTGGCCCTTCAACCCCCATAGTGTTCAACAACATAAAGTCCTGGTTTGGAGAGCCAGTCATGGACTTCTTCACATATCCTGCCAACTAGGAATTTCCAAATCGCAACAAGGTACCAGAAAGAAGAGTATAAACAAACCACCGTTCTGAAGGCAAAATGCCCCCCACAATTCCTGGTTCCATTTCCCCCTCTTCCTCCTGCTCATCCCTCAAGTCATACAAAAAATATACAAGCAGAGAGAAAGCTAATTTCACTGAGATGGCCAAAATGCCATTGGTTCTCAATAAGAATGAAAATTTTCATGTATGGGTGAGAACAATAGGAACGCCTGGTCCACCAGGAAATAGGGCTACTCAAGTTAATCACCTGGCTCCATGGATACACTAGACAAGTGAATGACACATTCTTCATTCCCAAAGAGCATCCACCAACAAATCTTATGGCAGCACATGAAAAGCATCTATGAGTAAGTGCTGAAAAACAGGGAACAGCCAGCTGTGCCTCCCCGGTATTTGGTGCTGCACCAACATAGACCTAAGAAGGGACTTTCCCTATAGTGGGATGCAGAATTTTTTCCATCAGGTTGCACCCATTGTTAAATCCGTTCTTTAATAAATGAAAACTCTGTGAATTATTAATCTTTTTTTAAACATGCCTCAGCAATTACTTCAGAGTTGAGGCAGACCTCCTGGGAAGAAACTAAAACTATAATTTTTTCCATCCTGAATGTATGACAGGAACTTTCTATTAATTTCACCAGGCACTTTGACACTGGTTAATATGCAATGTGCTTCTCACTAAAGTGGCCATTGGAGCATTCTTGTGATTTCCCCATAATTAATACCATATCCCAAATGTCCACTTTGGCTGAATTCATTAGTTGATTTCAGTGGACTACCCAACATAGAGTTGTGCAAAGTGGCTGTTTTTTATGCTTAATGCAAAGTGGCAAGCAGATTTTTCTTCTCATAAAACTTCCTTGAATGCTGTTTGTATGAAAACTTAAATATGTCCCCAATTATTAAAGTCTCACTCTGCATACTATTAAATACACTGCCTTGGTGTGGTTGAGCTATATCAAAGCTTCTATCTATAAATATTTCATGATGTGAAGTGGGATTTCTCCAGTTTCTTGTGAGCAGCAGAAAAGGTAGTATGTGATTTCATCTGATAAAATTTCAGTTGGGCAGCCTTCTGTATTCAAATTATATAAATTTAAGGCAAGGTAAAATGCTGTAAAAGTAACAAATAAAATTTTAAAAAATTAAAATAGGCAATTGAATGAAGGTGTTTGCTTATACAAATATTTTAGTCTCTTTAGCCTTGCTTAGAATTTTTCAAATGGCATCATAGCAAACTTCTGTAATTTAAGGCAACATAATCCAAAAACTCTGCACAGTTGACAAAGAAAAAACAAAGATGGTCGGCTTAGTTTGTTGCACTTTTTCTCATCTTTTGGGGAAAACCATCTTGCATACATTCAGGCTGTATGCTATCACCAAGCTGTGACCAAAGCAATGGATTAGAGGGTAACAACACACCAGCAAAGAAGACCTTTGAACAGCAGTAGAGGGCTAGACTGCTGACTGGAACTGGCCAATGTGATCATGTTATGCCAGTACTTTCCCATCTACATTGGCTGCCAGTCTGTTTTCAGGCCCGACATTTAAAGCCATAAATGGCTTGGGGCCAAGCTACTTTGGTTGTGGAATACTCTCCTCAGAGAGGCTTGCCTGGTGCCTACGTTAGGGTCTTTTTGGCACCAAGTGAGGAATGTCTTATTCTCCCAGGTCTTTATTTTTAGTGCTTTTAGTACTTTATTCCGCTGCTGGTTTTAATTTGGTTTAATGTACCAGAATGGTTTTATTCCTTGCTGATGGTTTTTTTTATCTTGGTTTTATTCTGTGCTTTGTATCGTTTGTGGGACCTTGGCTCCCCTAACATGCAAGGAGCAGATCCTGAAATAACCATTGGCCCATCACTGTTGCAGCAGGTAGTGATTAACAGCCTTTTGCCAACCAAGACATGTGTATGTCCACGCATACAAACTGTGCTGCAGGGTGAGTCAGGAAGGAGCTGTTTGTTTGACAAAGAATTTCTCTCTATGTGCTTTTGATGTCCTAAACTTGGCACACTGCTGGAACTGAGAGTATGTAATCTGACATAAAATAAGTGTGTATTTAAAACATTTCTATCCTGCCTTTCCATCTAGTTGCCCAAGGTATAATATTTTAAAACAATTAGAACAAATAATAAAAATTAAACAAGCAATTGCAAACCAATCTGTTTGCAAACGAGTTGTAGTCAAACTTACAAACCAGCAAAAGGGGGGGGGGGGGGGGATTGTCTAGCAAAATGTTCTTTGCCTGACTCCTAAAAACAGAATCAAAAGTGCTAGGCAGATCTCTGGGAAATATCTTGCAGAGACAGGCTTGCCGCCCAACTAAAACTCTGCAGGTAGAGGATCCAGAGCAGGACCTGAGAGGAAGATCGAACAGGCAGATTGGAGCAAGACAAAGCAGCCCTTCAAATACCCTGATCCTAGGCTACTCTAGACTCTCTGGGTGTCATCAGATGAGCATTTTATTACACGCTCGTTCCTGGGCACTCACGGATTTTCAGAGGTCCCTCTCATGTCATCGTCTGCATTCCGCGCGCTTCCCACCCCTTCTAGCCTTTGCACATCAAAAAAACACCCCAGTAAGTCCAACTTATTTTTTGCGTCAGAAGTTGGTGCTATCTCCTTCTGTCTGCAGGAGAAGCAGCGCAATCAAAACCGCCTACTGAATGGGCTACATGTACGTTGTTTACTTCCTCTTTTGAAAGAGGAAGTGATGAGGGATAAATGGGCAGGCAGAGAAGCAATGGTAAGGAAACTTGATTTCCCCCTTGTGATGACGCCCTCAGATTTGTTGAGGCTTTATAAGGGCTTTATAAGTCAAAAAGTAGCTGATAATGTTTTTTAAATGTGTTTTTAAAAAAATCAGTAGAATAAGAAGGTCAAATCTTCTAGGACAGTCTTCCCCAAGCCGGGTCTTTCCTGATGTTTTGAAGTACTACAATGTCTGTCATCCCTCACCATTATATATGCTGTCTGGGGATGATGAGAATTGTCCAAAACATCTGTAGGGATCAGGTGGGTAAGGCTGTTCTAAGCAAAGAAAACCTTAATACACGTTTATAGTTCTTCTTTGAAGGTAGCATTCATTGTTTCCATTGAACAGAATTCTAAACAAAAAACTGTGGGAGGTTTGTATTTCTTAGTGCTACAGCCTCCTCTTGTACTGGTGGCAATAGTGTTTGATGGGCTTCTCTTCCTCCTCCTTTCCTCCCATTTCTCTTTCACTGAAATTCCATTGACAATAATTAACGAACTGAGGGCCAGGAAGAGATCAGTAAGCCTCTGCCACTGAACCCGGGGATTGTTTCCCATGTACAACACTCTCTTTTTTCAATCGTTGTGGCAAATAGATTTGCTTAGAGCTGATGACTTCTGCCTTTCTTGTAAATTATGCAGCTAGTAAGGGGGGTGGGGAGATGATTGTATGCAACAGAGAGCAGTCAACTGATTGTGTTTGATTCCCCTCACCCTCTTCACAAACCAAGTAGTGGTTAGTAGAGCCAATCTTATGTCTGATAGTGCAGCTCCCAAACACGAGCATTTTGTGCAAAGGGTGGAATTCCAGCATAGTTCTTTTAAGGGAGAAATACCTTGAGAAAGGCAGCACTCAAGGGAGAGGGTTATTCAGAATAGTACACTAGGCCTTCTAAATGCCAAAGCTGGTAAGTCATCAAGCCTGTGGCACAATATTCAGAGGATGTGCTTCCCATTTTATAAGGGGATGGGAGGAAGGGAAGACTAGTCCCTTGTAGTTATACATGTCACAGTGTGACATATATAACTATTATTTTTATTTTCATCAATCCCTGGTTTTAATCATTTATTTAAAAGAGTTGTGTGCTGCTTTATCAGGCCAAAGCCTCTCATAGACTCTAACATGATTTTTTTGTATAACTCCTGCTATTTAGGAACAGAATGAAGGCTTTTAATAAAACTATATATATATTTACTTTTGTCCAATATTAACAAGGGATTGGTTTGACTTTCATTTCAATATGAACTGACCTAATTCATATTTACCTAGCTAATACAGTTGTCTGAATTTTGTGATGCACTTCTCCAATAAAGAAAATGCATACAGAAATGTGTACATTAGGTGAAATTGCAGACAAAAATATAAAATTTCCCCTAGTCCATAAAAAATATGTCCAAAGACATAAGCATTTTATACACATTTTTTCTGATGGTGTATTTTTCTACTCTTTTAAATTATGCTTTTTAATGTATTTCTCCAAATTTTACATTTTTAACATATTTCTCCCAATATATGTACTTTGTATGTATTTGTTATGCAAATGTATGCATTTTTGTATGCATTTCTGCAGATGTATGCATTTTTATATGTATTTCTACTAATGCATACATTGGGGCAAATGTGTACAAAAGTGCATATATTAACAGATGCGTATACTGTGGGAAATGCATACAAAAATATGTGTGCATTTTCATGCACAATTTGAACTGAAAAATTCATGGGCTGATGCAGAAATGAAACAGAACAAACGTCTGCTTCAGAATGTTTGACAGCTGCAGAGTCTGAGAAAGATTTGTCCATTCATACTGTAAACTAGGGATGTACATGGACCCCCCCGGATTGGATCAGGACCCGGATCGGGACCTCCGATGTTGTCCTGGATTGGTTTGGACAAAATCGGAGGTCCTTCGGATCAGATCAGACCTGATCCCGATCCGAAAATCAGACATCCAATTTTCGGATTGGCCACCATTTTTGGTGTTTTCGCCATAGGCTTGCATTGTGGGAAAGAAAGCTTTCCCACAATGCAAACCTATGGCGAAAACATGGCAGTGGGTGAGTGGGGGCCTAACTCCCCCCTCCCTGTCCCTCCCCCCCACTCATGCCTGCCAGGGCTGTCCACTGCCGTCTGCTGCTCCAATCTACTGAGAAATAGGCTTCGTGGCCTGCCTCTCAGTAGCACGCCTGGTGATGTCATCACCCTGCATGCTACTGAGAGGCAGGCCGTGAAGCCTGTTTCTCAGTAGATCACAGCAGCGGACAGAAGTGGGCGCCCCGGCAGGTAAGTGGGGCCCTCCTCCCCCTCACGCTCCTTACCTGCCGAGGCACCTGCTTCCGTTCACTGCTGCGATCTACTGAGAAACAGGCTTCGCGGCCTAGTTCTCAGTAGTGCGCCAGGTGATGATGTCATCACCCAGCGCGCTACTGAGAGGCAGGCCGCGAAGCCTGTTTCTCAGTAGAAGGGGGCAGTAGACGGCCCCGGCAGGTAAGGAGCGCGAGGGGGAAGAGGAGGTTCGATCCTCCAATCTTATCCGAACCGGTCAGGTTCTTTTGGACCGGTTCGGATCAGATTGAATGATCCAGAAGCCGGGATTGGAATCGGATAATTTTATCCGATTTCAGTCGGATCGGCTCCGGATCGTGAATTGGACCCGATCCGATACACACCCCTACTGTAAACCTTTTTCAAAGTGACTGCAAGGTAGACGTGGAAAGATTGGGATCAAGGTGTATTTAAGATCCACAGCAAATCCTTGGTTTTTTCCTGCCCACTACAGTTTGGAAATCCAGAATGGGTAATGCAGACTGTGTAGTATCTGGAATTAATCTATGTGTAGAATATGAAGTACAGTCAAAACATTTTACTGACAGCCTGGCCCTAAGATTGGATAAACAGGCGAATTAACAGTCAGTTGTGGCACAACATCTACCTGCTTGCACGGTATCACATTCCATTGCCTATGAAGTCGCACTGGTGAAACAAGATGCACTGTCACCTCTGTGTGCAAGCAGCCACTGCGCCAACTCACATGAGCTTTAGCATAGAACAGAAGCCACTAGAAATTTATGTATGTATGTATGTATTTTAAAATGTTAATATGTCACTTCCCATTTTAAAAATCCTGACTTTTAGAACAAATTATAAAACAATACATCACTATAAAAGCACAACTGCCATTTCACTACTAAGTAAGATTCAAGGCATTATTATTGACATTATAAGCCCTGAACAACTTAAGAAATTGAAAGATCATCTCCCCTTATATAGACCTGTTAGACCAATACAATCTGCAGGGGTGGCCTTGTTGTCTATGCCACATCCTTCAGAGTCTCATCTGGCAGCATCATGGCAATGGCCCTTCTCTATCATGGGGCCCTCCCTCTAAAATGATCTCCCCTCTCTGATACATCAGGCATCAATGATCATGTTAAAATTTAAAACGTACCTGTTTACCCTGGTGCAGTGGCAATGTTATAAGCAGAGCAGCAGCATTGGATACTGCCCTATATTTCTTTAGATTGCAAATATTTACTTCTGAAAATTATTTGAAATGACCTTTGGTTGAGGCATGGGAAATAATGAATTTAGAGCAAGAACAGAAACCTGAAGAATGTACAACTTTTAAGAGGACATATTAGGAATAGGGGTAATTTTCTGAGTTATAATAGTCACACTTTTCTTTTAGAAAGAACAGGGTAAGGAATTCCAAAGCAGCAGTAACAGCTTGCTTTTATAGTTTTCTGACCATCTGACAAAGGTTGTTTCAGTTTACTGTATGCTTGGTAACTGCAGATGCTGTTGATCTTGTTCCTGTTCCCCTGTGGTCCTCCGTGCAGTTGTGGGATAGAATGACCCAAGCTGGCTCACTTTTCTCCAGGATTAGAACATTGCTGATGTGTCAGAGATGCACTTGTTCCAAAAGAAGCTGAAAGACTCCGCCTTTGCAAGTGCGCCAAAAAATTGGGCCCCGTTGGTCTTGCACCATTCTGCTGGCAGCGGAACAGTGTGCTATCTCTTTAAAGAAAGGATAATTTTCTGAACTGGCTTGGTCAATTTGTTATGGTTTAAAACTGTGGAGCCAGCTGTCTGCAATCTGATGTAATGTTGCCATGGAAACTAGAAATGAAACACTTAAGCATTCACTACAGAATTTCTGCATCCTGCATTAGCCAAAATAATTAAGACTTGAGCCATTAGAGGTTTTTGGATGGGGGGGCAAGAGAAAATCTTGGAGAAGCACGAATGAGAAGCTGTTCCTGTTTACAGTACTGCAAATCCGTGTGTTTTATTCTTCAGAATATCCAAGGAGGTCTTTTATAGAACTGCTTTAGAGATAGAGATGGGTATGCATATTATAAGGCTGTGGTTTTGGCACTGAGTTGTTAGCTGTGATAAAACATATTGGAACAGAATAGCTGTGTGCATGTACAGGGAAAGCACTTAGAGTTGTTGTATTGTAAGGACTCTGACCTCTGAGTGAGATGCCTACAGTGCAACATGCAATAAAATGCCCCTTTGTCTGACCAAGGAATGATCTTTCCCCGTAGGGAACCAGTTAACATAAGGCAAATATTATAAATTTCCTGTAATGCTTCCCATTCAAAGCAGAGTATTTTGGAGAGTCACTCACTCACTCACACATGCTCATTGGTGTATACTGAAAATTGACACATTTGTATTTTTTACTCTAAGCTGTGGGTCAGCATATCACATAATTCAAATTCTGGGATAGGTGGTGGTGGGACACTACCATTGATGTTCTTTATTCAGGCTTGTTGAGGAGGTATACCTTTCAATAGTTTGATGAAATTCTGGGTCGTGATTTAAAAATTATCAAGGTTTTTCTGCCCATGAAAGCCAATGGCATCAGCTGCTGACAAAGTTATGTTGGGCATGAACCTAGAATGCTGCCAGTACTCCAGTGTTTTGAAAGGAATTCCAATGTTCTTGTCAGCATTATGATAGTGGGGGAGGTGGGTAGTAGGAACTGAGATTTCTACAAGGCTACACATATGTTGTAAATGGGGTGGCAAGAATGGGATGGTGGGTGTAAATAAGTGTTTTAGATAAATAATTGTTTTTGTTGTTGTATTCTTCTCTTGGGTTTTTCTAATCTGTGTATGAATATTATTACTTGGAATATTAGGGGTTCCGGTACTCCCAACAAATGAAACGAGTGCTTTCCAAACTTAAGAAACTTAAAACAGATGTTGCTTTGTTACAGGAAAGTCATCTTTTGGTGGACAGACTTTGCAAAGACTGAGTAGGAGAAGTTTATTGTAGTTGCAATTATAAGAAAGCTAAAGGAGTGGTTATACTTACATGTAAAAAACACTAATATCAGTGTTACAAGCAATACCTGATCCAGAGGGATGCTTTCTTATTTTGATGATTAAATATACAAATATATGAGCATTGCCATGGTTAACGTTTATGGTCCTAATTTAGATTCACTTATTATGTTCCATGAGTGCCTAGTCACCTGCCTACTGTAACTTATTATCAGTTGATAGTTGGTGATTTTAATGAGATTTTGGACCCAATTTTGGATAGGAGTAATCTCCTTCACAGGTTTCTGTCCAGACAGTGTTGATGACATATATGAATGAGTTAGGTTTGATCAATGCAAGGCATATATTGCATCTTTCAGCTGTGTCTGACTCGTAAATCTTATTTATTTATTTATTTATTGCATTTTTATACTGCCCAATAGCCGAAGCTCTCTGGGCAGTTTACAAAAATTAAAACCATAAAAACCATTAAAATATAAAACAACAACAGTATAAGAACACAAGCAGAATAAAACCAAGCAGCAATGCAAAAATTAATACCAATTTAAAATACAGATTTAAAACAGCAAAGTTAAAAATTAAACTGATAAACTGTTAAAATACTGAGACAATAAAAAGGTCACCACCTGGCGTCTAAAAGAGTATAATGTAGGTGCCAGGTGAACCTCTCTAAGGAGCTCATTCCACAGCCGGGGTGCCACAGCAGGGAAGGCCCTCCTCCTGGTAGCCACATGCCTCAATTCCTTTGGCAGGGGCTCACAAAGGACCCCTGAGGATGATCTTAGTGTCCGGCCGGTACATATGGGAGGAGGTGTTACTTCAGATAACCTGGCCCCAAGTCGTTTAAGACTTTGATGTTAATACTAGCACTTTGAATTGGGCCCGGACCTGGACCAGCAGCCAGTGAAGCTGGAAAAGGACTGGCGTAATATGGTCTCGTTGGCCATCCCCGTTAACAGTCTGGCTGCCCTGTTTTGTACCAATTGAAGTTTCCGGACCGTTTTCAAAGGCAGCAGTCCCACGTATAATGCATTGCAGTAATCCAGACAAGAGGTTATCAGAGCATGGATAACTGTAGCTAGGCTATCTCTGTCCAGATAAGGGCGAAGTTGGTAGATCAGCCTAACTGATAAAAGGTGCTCCTTGCCTCAAGTGACAGTTCCGGATCTAGGAGCATCCCCAAATTACGAACTCAATCCTTAAGGGGGAGTGCAACCCCCTCCAGAACAGGGTGAACATCACCTAGCCGGACAGACGAACCACCCACAAACAGTACCTCTGTTTTATCTGGATTGAGTCTCAGTTTGTTGGCCCTCATCCAATCCATTTCTGTGCCCAGGCACCAATTCAGAACAGCCACTGCCTCACCTGGGTTTGATGAAAAGGAGAGGTAGAGCTGGGTGTCATCTGCATATTGATGACACCTCAGCCCACATCTCCGGATAACCTCTCCCAGCAGTTTCATGTAAATGTTGAACAGCATAGGGGATAAGATAGAGCCCTGTGGGACCCCATGGCGTAGGTGCCACGGCACAGAACAATAATCCCTAGCACCACCTTCTGGAATCCGCCATTCAAGTACGAGCAGAACCACTATAACGCAGTACCTCCAACTCCCAGCCCAGACAGCCTATCTGGAAGGATACTATTGGATTTGCAGGAAAATGAGCTGAGAGGTTCAGTTATTGGGCGGTACATAAATGTAATAAATAAATAAATAAATATCAGAGCTTTTGTAGATGGAAGAAGTTAAGAGTATAATTGAGAATACAAGGAATGGGAAAGCTCCATGGCTAGATGGTTTTCCTCTAGAATGGTATAAGGCACATATCAGTTGCATTTGGACAACACAATAGTCAATGGTGGGTTCATAGTCAACTCCTCACACAACATGATTATAATCAACTATGGTGTGGATTAAGGCCAATGTCAAGTTGACTGTTAGCCAGATGACACAACAACCAACTGTTGACTATTTAACCCACTGTTGATTATCGTATCATCCGAACCCAGTCTTAGACTTTTTGACTCCTAAACTTTTCTGTTCTTATCATCAGAAACTGTAACTATCCCTTTATATAATACTTATGTGTCAGTTATCTCTAAACTTGGCAAATTGAACAAATTATAGACCAATTTCCTTAATTAATGTGGATAATGAAATATTAACAGTAAATCTTACTGCTCTGAATTTTAAAAGAACAGATTTGGCTGCAATTATTTCAGCTAATGCGCAAAAAGTGTTTGATAAATTATATTGGCAGTTTATGTTCTGCCCTTTGAAAAATTTGGATTTCCACAGGAATTTTTAAGATTGATTACGATTTTTATATTTGTCTCCTGTGTCATGAGTGATGACAAATAGAATTCTTTCAATTTTTTTTTAGTTTCGAGCATGGCACGAGGCAGGGCTGTCCTTTGTGTGCTCAGAATCTTTGGTGTGTGCAGTTAGGAAGAACAGAGATATTTTTGGTTTTGTACATAAGCAGTTGAGTATAAAACGACTTTATGTGCAGATGATTTGTTACTTATCAGCAGGTTAGAGTGTTCTAGACCAAAATTAATAAGATTAATGGATAGTCTCGATACACTTCATATTATTAATTGGTCAAGATCTGAATTAATGCCTATTTTGAGACACCCAAAGTAATTACTAAAGTAGTTCATTGCAGTGCCATTGTAGTTCATTGGTGCCCAGAAGTAATAAAGTGACTACAGATATCTCACAAATGGTTAAACTGAACATAAGTACATTACTGGAGAACATATCTCTTGACTTGGAAGGATGGATATCACTTAATTTAAGTACTCTGGGTAAGATTAATATATTTAAGATGGATGTCTTGCCATAGGTAATTTATGTATTCCATAGTTGTCCTTTATACATTCCCCAAACATATTTTCGAAAACTTTACATAGCATTTCAGAAGTTTATGGTGGGTGGGTCTTCTCGCCACTTTTCACTGAAGAGCATGCAGTTGTCAATTAAAGAGAGTGGATTCAGTTTCCCAGATCTTAGTTTACGGAACGCCTTTCCCAACATGAACCTACCCGAACACTTCGTTCAACATCTAAGGTCCTCCTCCAAGTGCCTACTCCAAGGGAAGCTCAGAGGTCAGCAACAAGGGAGAGGGTCTTCTCTGTGGTGGCCCCCCAATTGTGGAATGATCTCCCCGACAAGGCCCGCCTGGCGCCAACATTGTTATCTTTTTGGCACCAGGTCAAGACTTTCCTCTTCTCTCAGGCATTTAGCAATATCTGATGAGCCTGGGTTTGTTTTGTTTTTAGGCTTATAGTTTTTGAAGTTATTATAGTGGTTTTAAATGTGTGTGTATACTGTATGTTTTTGTTGTTTTAATTTTTGTATATTGCTTTTAATTGTTTTAATCTTATGTAAACCGCCCAGAGAGCTTTGGCTGTGGGGCAGTATACAAATGTAATAAATAAAATAAATAATATCATAAAGCCTATTTACTAACCCATTTGTTATTTGACTAAATAAATTATTTGGCACCTCTTTCTGGCTGGATGGTGTTAGGATCTAGGTATATTAAAAAGAAAGGAATGGCTCCACTAACAATTCTAGCAGCAATAAAGCAACAAATACAATGTCTCATCAGCTGCAGTTTGATCCATATTCTTCTGCTAAATTAATTTTATGGGAGAATTCAGCTTTGGAAATAGAAAGATAGCCTTTTATGCAAAGGAATTGGGTTGTTAGTGGAATTTAATCAGTTAATAGGATCAGATGATTTTTTTTTTACCATTTTCAGTCTTGCAGATTAGATATCACTTACCATCTAGTGCTAGTTGGCAGTATTTTCATCTACAGCATTTGTTGGTGTCTATGTACAGGCCATCAACAAGGAGTGCTTCAGCGCTTCCTATACCATAGGAGGAATTAATTTCACAGAAAGCTAAGCCCACGATAACTGTTTATAACAGTATTTTGGACTGCAGTAAAGTAGATGTTCAGAAGTCAGAGAGGTATGGAGAGGAATTAGAGTAATGAGTTGGAATGCGCTATGCAGCCTAATCAATGGAAAGTTGCTTTAATTTCCATTAAGGCTGATTAATTAAAAAATTGATGTTTTGTGTATTTTAGACACCACAGATGCTTGTTAAGGAGTTAGCTAGCTTTGCCAGATGCTGGCAAGGTAATTAGGACAATGCCTCCTTGGGGCATATCATGTGGCTGTGTCCTCTAGTCACTTCTTTTTGGTTGGTAGTCATATATATTTTGTTCTTGAAAAATCTGTGATAATAACGGAGAGAGGAAAAGGAAAAGGCTATGCTGGAATCCCGTACAGGCTTACTAAGAAGTAAACTATTCTGAACATACAAGGACGTATTTATTCAGTTGTACACATCTACTCAGTTAATGACTGGAGTGTGCGTGCATGTCTGTGTTGCAGAACAGTGCAATAATAAATTTCCTTTTTAAATCCAGGGATATTCCATTATCAGAAAACCGCCTGCTGGTTTAAGACCAGAGTTAAGGCTATCTCATGTTGGCTTGAGTTCCACAAAACCAGGAAATTGGAAGCCTAGACTGATGCCTTAACAGACGTGCCCCATGATCAGTAAGGATCTATTGTGATAGCACAAATTGTCCTTGCTTACAAGCAACAAGCCAGCATGGGTCAACTCAAGGAAGGTTCCTCTAGCAGTGCAGTTAGGTTCAGATGTTTCATAAAGCAATAGGGGGCAGGAGGCAGGACGACATGGGCATATTAGCTCATCACCAGCACTCCATCCTCTCCATGTGGATTTGGGTCTGAAAACCTGGGGAAATTGTGGGTGCATGGAGAATAAGTTTTAAACAAGCACAATTTCTAGTATTGTATAGCATGGTTCCTGATCATGGGGCTTGTCTATTATTGATCACTGAATATATCTATAAAGTGAAAAAGAAAGAGAGAATCTTGATTCTGCAGCCTCTGCCAGGGTATGGGCAGCATTTCTGCTGCAGAAAAATGCTTAGGCCTAGTGGCCTCTTTCGATTATGAAAATCCAGAATCGAGATATGAAAATAATGAACAAAATCCTGGAAATTCCCTTCTACAATGGGATAGCAGGAAAATAGAACAAGATGAGTATCATTTTGTCACAATGTGGAGATAGACTGGTGCAGAGATTTCATAGGTCAAAGGGAATTCTGTGCCATCCACCCTTCCCTGGGACATTCTTGGTTAGTTGACCTCAGCATTCAGGCATAGTGATACTTAGGAGAAGGTTATTCTTGAAGGGTTGGGAGGGCTGCTGTGTGTGTTTTGTTTACCATACTTTTACCCTGCTCTTCAGCCAAAAAAGTCCCAGACCAGTTTACAAAGATTAATAATGAGATAATTTACAATCTTAAAAGACTCAACACAAAAGTAAAAAGGGATTGGGAAGGAAGAGGGGAAATAAGCAAAGTTCAGGCACCAGTTCTTCGTTTCAAAGTTCTTAGAGGTGTTCTTTCTGGGAGAGAAGGGAAAACAGGCTCCCTGAAGTGGTTCCTTCTCTGGACGATGTTTGAGGCTGGATTGATCTCCCTTTTTTCATTACATTCTTCCTGGGAAGCAAGGGGTGCAGCCTCCTAGTGGCCTTTGCTTCTCTGGCCTATGGATGAGCCAGAGTCTGCATTTCCAGGGAACTCTCAGTTGCAGCTGTATGTTCCTTCTGGGGTGTTCATTTTTGTTGTAATGCTCATGAGATCAATGGGAGAGGCTAAACTGGTATGAGTCGGGCAGGAGGCAGGATTTTGGATTTCATTAAGGGGGCCCTACACATTTGCCCATACTTTGTGCACTGCTTTCTTTATTTAAATAGGTCTGCCACACCAACTTCATGTTTATGTAATGCACAGCCAGATATCTATTTGCTTATTTCATTTACCTTATAGTTAAGTGGATAATTTTTGCTCAAAAATGCATAACAGCCGGATCATCTGCTTCTAAAATTAGGTTATTTATTTACAGTAGCATTCTTTTCTTTGATCTACTTCATACACACAGTCAAGGATTATCTCTGCATAGGAGCAAGAGTGGACCTTCCCACAATCCTGTATGCATTTAAGGTAATGGGCCTGTTCAGACAACACACTAAACCATGGTTAGACCACTAAACATTTTGCAGCAAATGGTTAGTGAGAGTGTTTTAAACCATGGTTTTGTTGCTACCATGGTTCGGAATGGTCACATGATACGCTAAATCATGGTTTACATGACACCATAATGTTTATTTCAAAATGCTTAACCACCATGGCTTAGCGTGTCAGCTGAACAGGGTCAGTGTGTGATCCACGTGCTTTCCTCACAGACCCACATTCACATGACCATTCCCCCTTGGATCACAAATCAAATTGTGTTCCTGTTGCAGAAACACAAATCAAGTCTATGCATATATGCCCGCTATACATGGTTTTTAAGTCCATAGTGGAAGGGGCATCGTACACACTCATTCCACCACCATTTTAACCAAATGTATGAACTAAATCTTTTTGCTTCAGGGCCGGTGAAAAATGTGGAAATTCCTTTAAATTGTTTTAGGTAGCAGCATTCATCATATGCAAGTCTTTCATGGGCTGCTTTTCACGCTATGGATTGTAAAGTTTTCTCCACTACACTATATTTTTTATCATTAGTTTTGGTTTAGAGACAGTCATCTGAGCTGCATGGTGAGTGACCACAAGGATGGCTGACGCAAGGAGCAATTTGAAGTGACCTCCACATGATGGCTGTAGCCCCAGCTTTCAGTCTAATCTTAAATAGTCTCTAATATCCTTGAATTTAATGCTTTGAATCTAGCTTTATAATCCCAATTTATTAGGGTCAATTGAAATACAATTTTCTGAAGCAATATACCTGGCTTATTTAAAAATTCAATAACTCTTGTCTGACCTCATAAAAATCACCAAAGGCATCCAAAGGTGCTTTTTGGCAGGCCACTCCATTTTCGGCTGAGGACTGGAATAAAAATACTTCAAATGAATAAACAATCAGAATGTTAACATCCATGTGTAATATTTCTGCAGGTATTTATAATTTGTTCTAGAACTTTGGTGTTTGTTTTTAAAACCTAGTCTGCATTATAAAGAAACTGGACAGAGGATGCTTTCCATGATCTCTTGCCTTGGCCCAGATAGCTAACTTGATGGTTATGTGTTTTGTAAGCCATTGTTAAATAAAGCCTATTTTGTCAAGCTTAAAACATGACCAGAAAAGAATAGTGCATTCCAACATGGAAACTCAAATGACCTGAAGTTCATTGACAGGAAGTTGCTCTTGAGATTTCTGAGCTGGATGTTGGAAATATGATGAATTGGTCAGGGCTGTATATGGAGGCAAAGTGAGGGATACAGTCTTCAGAGACTTCCAGCTGGAATCTTCCCTGTGCTTTGGAATGCATTGTGTACAGTGGCAGTTCTGTACTGTAAAAGCAAAGTGAGCCCTGCTCTTTCTTCCTCCCCCCTCCCCCCTTTCTACTCTCTCACACACAGATTCTAAACAGGGTGCAACAGAGGAAGTAGCATATTGAGCATTGGATCTGGCTTGAAAATGGGAGCTCTGATTTGGTTCACAAGGAATGAATTGTTTCAGCTTGTGGTGTCACTGCTGCTGGAGAGGGTGGATTTTTTTGGTCTCTGTAATGTTTGATACTTGAGGGAAAACAGCTGGAACTGAGCATACTGCATCACATGTGGAACAAAATGGCATGTTGGGGAATATGGGCTATACTGAGTGCCTGTAAAGGTCAAAGTTTTCCTTTGGTCAGTACTGGAGGAATGCTCTGAGCATATTAACAGCCAATCTTGAGCATGTTCAGATGAGAAGCTGTGGAACAGGGAAGAAGAAGATATTTTTGTGGCTCTTTGTAGCTAATACAATAAGTCAAAGTGGATGAGATCTCGTTCCTTTCCTTTCCCTTCCCTTCCTCCCCCCCCCCCCCCATGTTTTTTGCTGCTGCTGTTTTTGATTTACTTGTAAGTCTGGAAAAAAGTAGTCAATGATAGAGTTTCAGATCACTTTGGAGAAGCTGTTTATAACCAGGTTTTTAAACGTCAAGTTCCGCCAGGATAGACAAGACCAGTGCCTGACCCAAACCGCAGGAGCTTAACTAGCATTGCTAAAAGAGTCCCAGGAAAGAGTCTTGCCTGAAATGTGCTCAAAGACAACGTGGAAATAGCTATTATTACACATATGTGTGGAGAGGAGGATGAGGGCTGGAACACTTTTTGGTGCCTGGGACCTTACCTTGCACTAATTTAGAAGTTAAAATGGTATGTTCTGTTCTTTTTAAAGTAGTTGGTTGGTTTGTGTGTGTGTGTGTGTGTGTGTGTGTGTGAGAGAGAGAGAGAGAGAGAGAGAGAGAGAGGGGGAATAACAGTTTTAAGTTACGTGGTTTTCCTTGTCACAGAGCGCAGTAAGGCTGGGGCTGCATTGTCTTGATTTAAAAAAGGGACTGAGCTGTGGGACAATTCCTTTATTAACATTTTCTTTTGTTTCTTTGCCAGTCAAGAGAACAGTCAGATGATGAATCGGAAGAATCTGTGAAGTTTAAGAGATTGCATAAACTGGTAAACTCAACACGCAGAGTGAGAAAGAAATTAATTAGAGTGGAAGAAATTAAAAAGCCCAGCACTGAAGGTAAAAACTAGCAGCGCTGACAGGAAAAAAGTGCCTGCTACAAATCATGATGGGGGTGTTGTATTTCTCTGTTGAAATGTAGGAGAAATCCTGGGTTGGGAGTAATAGGGATGATTGTACCTGGTTGCCATCAAATGAGATTCTTTCATGTGCTACATGTGCTAAAGTTAATCATCTGGATCCAAATAGTAATTTGCATTAGGCACTCACACAAGGGACCTACCATTTTACTGCTGTGACTGTTGTATTGTCTCTTTTTTACTGATACTTCTATTACTTGAATTGACTTTTTATCTGTTTCTTATTCGGTATGGTTTTGGTTATTTTTTCTTCTTTTCAACTTAGATTTATTATTGTAATTTTATTAGTTGTAGAGACTCTAAAGTGGAAATGTGGCATATAAATACTTTGGATGAATGAATGAATGAATGAATGAATGAATGAATGGAATAATGGAGGTCACTGATTGCCCCCTCCTCCCAGCTGCAGCCTCCCCTCCCAATTTGATTGCACACCATTCTAGAAGATACTCTGACTCTGAAGTGATTTTTATGGATGTGCAAGCAGCTGCAACAGCAATAGAGAAGCCCCACTTAACAAACAGAACTCCATTACAATTCTTTGGGTCCTAACAAAGTATTTTTTGATATTTTACAAAGTGGAGGGGTCAATCTGTTTAGTGATCTTGACTGGTGTATTAGTTAGCACACTATGTTATCATAGAAACCATTTTATCAGCAGAGTAGCAGTGAAATATTGCATTTTTCTTCTGCTGCATGTACTGAACATATCTGGAAGAAGGTATTAGAGATCACGCTCAATTTGAACACGCCAAGGTCACCATGGAGATCTTATTTTTCAAGAGCTGGGTAGATTTCTCCATGATGCTATGTGGTACTGAGTATAGCCTCAGAGGATTTGTGGCGAGTATTGGCAGAAACAGAAGATGGCATCGTTCTTTCTGGTAAACCCCCAGAATTTTCAGTGAAACACAGAAGTTACTGCCACTTTATTTCACTCATGCTTCTTTTCTGCAATCCTGGGGCAATGAAATGTGACTCTTAAATGAGCTCTGCTGGATTGGGGAATGAAGTGTAAGATAAAATGCAAGTGGGGCTTAGCCCATAGAGTTAGAAGGCCAGTGGGTTTCTCATGGGATTCTGAAACATCTGCCTGACTAGGACCACTCCCTTCTGCAAATTATTCTTTCACAAGGGAATGATGAGTCTGTCAGAAAATGCATGTGGTTCACTTGGGTGGAAGTGGGAGAATGCCACAATTTCTTCCATGGCAGACAGTGATTTTAACCCTTCAAAGTAAAACCCAATAGTCATAGGTTTGGCTCCATTTGGCATGTTAATTTTTAGGCAAATAAAAGATTTTAAAAGCATTTTATGAAAAATTTAATAGTGTTTTTTTAGTGCTACAGCTAAATGTTGTAAACAAAGTTTAAGTACAGGCTAGGAAAAAAAAGGTTCTGATGCAGATGTGATTTCTCTATTTCCCTGTTTGATGTATGAAGTGCACATCTGCAGACCTTTGAGCACAAACTACATAAACACAATTAATCTGGCTCCACATCTACATAATACTCCATGGCACAGTTTAGATTTAATAACAAACTATAGTTTATTCCAGGAATGAACAGCGGTAGGCCTCATTCACTCCTTCATCTCCTTTCCTCATGCAGGAGGGGAGGAGATTAGAAGTTTCTGCTTCTAGTTCGTGGGGAAATCTCTAGTTTGTTGTTTTGTCTGAATACAGCCAAATGTGGTTGTGGAAAAGAGTTTGCCCCCAACTGTTCAAACTGGAATCCCAAACCAGGATGGAACTAATGTGGATCTGGTTTAAGATCCTAGATTGAGGGCAAACACTTTTCCACAGATATGAGCCTAAGGTGTGCCATTGCTCATTTATATAGCAAAAAAACCCCATAGTTTGTTGTTACATCTGAACAGCAGGTTTTTTGATGATTAATTTTAATGTGATTATGTATATTGTTACTTGACTTGGGCACCATGCAGAAAAGCAAGATATACATCAAAATAAAATAATAAATAAATGGAACTTATTTCTGAATAAACATGCACAGAACTGTGCTGTAAGGATGATCTGGCTAACCTATATTTTGAGACAGGGATGTGTTTTTTTAATGTATGCATTATAGATCTAGCACAATTTCATACTTATCTTGATATTCCATCTGACTATATTACAGCCTTTCTCAGTACAGTATTGATGTTTTTGTGGGTGATAAAACATGATGAATCTTTTCAAGATTTTATTGAGAAGAAAATGAAGTCAGTACATAGCAGAATGCTTAGTGAATATGTTGCTGAAAAAACTGACTTAATAATAATATGAGACATAGAAAGTTAAAGTTATGTGTGTTTCATTTTATTCTTCTTCTCGGTCAAAATAGATAAACATTTTCTAATGTGGTATGCAGTTTTTTTCTCTACCCATTTTAGGAAAAAAGGAAATAAAAAACTTTAGCTTTCTAAATGTAAGCCAGCATAGGTTGCATTTAAACTTCAGTAGTTCTATTCATACATGACTTTCATTATATTCAGCCTGGCAGTATATATAGAGAATGTGAATTATGTTACCTATCATTTTCTTAAGTCCAACATAGAATCATAGACTTGCAAAATACCTAGTGGATTCCATAGTTACACCCCTTCTTACCTTAGAACAGCATATCCCATATGTCCAGCATCCCCAACTGGTACAGACAGCATATTCATATAATAGTTTTTCCTGTCTCTTATAGTTGGTAAGTTTCCGCTGCTATATTTAAGTTCAATCTATAGTCCTGTGATTTAAATTAATTACTTTGGACTGGTTTACAGTTACTGGGAGGACTCACATATCTGCTAGGTGGGGGCTGTATAGATACTGCTGTCATTTGTAGCTGCCTCTTTTGTAATCCTCTTCTCCTTGTTGCAAGAAGTGAAAACTTATTATATCTTTCATTCCTTTAAATATTTGAAAACTGCCAAATGTGTCCCGTGCCTTCACCCCTTATTCATCTTAGTCTTCTACACCCTGTATTCTCTATCATACTAGCTTCCCTTCAATATTGCTAGATAATTACCATTCTGGCTCATTAACTGTAACTAAATAGATTCATTTATTCTTGCATATTTAATGGGATTGTGGTGTTTTGTTTGGTTTTTGCTACTCTGGATCTTTTACATTGTACTTGTAATAATAATGAAGATATACTTTGCTACAAAAAGTATATTTTCGCCTTTCATAAAATATATAACTAGTAGAGATTTGTTTTGTTACAAAAATGAATTAAGGTTATTGAGATGTACACCATTATCCCTGCATTTCCCCCCTTTGCATCAGTCTCATTGCTGGTTTGTACCCAGATGTTTTATTCTTCAGAAATGTGGACACCTCCATATTTCTTTGCTTGCAGGAGATGCAGAAGTCTTCCCTTCAGGATTCCCCTCTGTTGCCTTTTTCTCACTCACATCTGAGTAAGTGAAAGCTGATGTGGTGGTATGTTCCCTTTTAGGTGTGGATGAGCATTCCTTTGACAACTCTCCAGTACCAGATGACAGAACGGCACTTTATTCTGGAGTTCACAAGAAGCAACTCTACTTGGATAACTCTTCTGAGAAACAGCCCAATGATGACTCTGATTCACTGACCACATCTCCTTCATCCAGCAGCCTAGACACTTGGGGTACTAACAGGAAATTGCTCAAGACCTTCAGTAAATCAGATAGCCGTGGCCTTATTAAACCCCCGAAGAAGCTTGGGACATTCTTTTCCTACCCAGAAGAGGAGAAAACTCCAAAAGTTTGCCGCTCCTCAACAGATGGAGAGATGAGGAAGAGCCTTGGCTCTCTGAGCCACGGGGTAAGTAAAGAAAGCATTTGCATTTATGACAACAGGCGCAAGCACCATGTCCTGGTATCCTTGGAGGAAATCCAGAGTATCAGGAAGCAGATCCGACTGAAAAAGACAGATTCTAACTACTCATGTTCTAGAGCTTTTCTCTGCCAGCGTCCTGCTAGGAAAGGTGTATCTCCTTCCATCTGTGACCTGCAGCTTCTTCGTCACAAAGCCAAGGGGGGAGGAGGAGGAGGAGGAGGAAGCTGTGGCTTCCCAAACAGAAGGCTTCGAGGGCGCAGTTCGGTCAGCGAGTTCAATATCACATATGTGGTGGAGAGAAGCCTATACAGTCACCTCAACCTGTCACATCTGGTGCGGCCCGTTACTGACAGGAACCTGAGCAAATCCGAAGAACAGGATTTGAGGCGATGCCTGCTGGAGGAGGAGGAGGAGGCAAAGAGGAAGTGGGCTGCCACAGTGGACCGCTGTACTAAAAGGGTTCTCTTGAGAATCCACCAGAAGTCTGTGAGTCCAAGAACGATCACTGAAGGTGGCCTACCAGTTCCCATGAAGTTGCAGTCAGCATTGCTTGTATTTTGGCATCATAACTATTTCAAAGCTTAATAGTTCACTGGCTTTCTTTTCTCCCCCCTCCCCCCTCCCCAATTACTTGCCAACAGGATGTTCTAATAAGTTTTTGGACAGAATGTTCTAGTCCCTAATGTCCAAACTAGCAAAATTTTAAGGAGAAAACACATTGCCCTTCCAATTCAGTATGATTAAAGTCAAGGGGGGAAACACTTTAATATAGAAAAATGAAGTTTGTATTTAATAAAAAATATGCTGAAGATTGATGTTTAAAGCAATTAGCTTTCTGTAGATTAGGATGTTGAATCTCTTTCAGCCTGACAACCACCATTTCAGTGGTGGATAAGCCTAATGCAAATGGGGAGAGGCCAAAATTACCAAAAAAATGGCAGCATATTTTAGCTTAAAAACTCAGTAATTAAGCCTCAGAAGAGACATTTCACTCTTTTAAACTGGGTGGGGGGAGCAGAAATGTACAAAAATCTAGGAAACCATAAAATGTTCCAGGGAAATTGTGCAAAATGCTAGAAAATCAGCAAATGGTCTGGGGTGGGGCCAGGGGGTGGCTATCTGGGGAACTCCAGAGTGCCAGATTGGGACCCCAAGTGGCCTTGACTTGGCCCATGGGCCTGAAGTTCAACACCCTTCTTTAGAAGAAAATATAAAGTACAACTTTACTTACCTAAACTCCCCCATATAACTGTAAATAAATAAATGTATAGGTAAATCTCATGAAAAAATAAATATTTTTCATGTTCCTAATGCCAATTGGATAATGGAGGTTTGGATTATGGTTGTTTGTTTCAGTCCCCTGTAGAAAACACATTCCAGGAGGATTACATACTTTAAAATAAAAAATAAACAACAATAAAAGATTAATAAAAGTATAAAATGTTATATTAGATACAGCTTAAATGGATGAAAATCTCAACAGTATTTCCTATACCTTTCCTTTTTAGCTGCCAAAGAACTTCACCTAGTTCCAAAAACCTTCCTCTTACTTTCAGTGCAGATGTTCTATTCCCTCATGAACTTGTGGGGATGGTAGAGGTAGGATGGCAGGCATGCTCACAGATCTTCCATATGATAGGGCCTTTTGATATCATCCAAACCGGCTCTGTGTGGAAGATGAAATAAAATTGTGT
Source organism: Anniella stebbinsi (assembly GCA_029215795.1). Lineage (NCBI taxonomy): Eukaryota > Metazoa > Chordata > Lepidosauria > Squamata > Anniellidae > Anniella > Anniella stebbinsi. The sequence continues at coordinate 198,358,256 of JARDYH010000003.1, forward strand.
AACCTCTTCCTAACCAGAAGAGGAATAGAAAGTCTATGTTGGAGAGATTAGAGCAGGAGTTTAATCCAGCCATTTTGGCAGTCTTTATATGTACCTTTCAAAGTGTCCTGTACCTTTTCTTACAATATATGTGGGCAACCTCTGCCTTGTGAGCTGTATGTGGCTTGACAGAGATACTCGTGCTCAACACCCCAATTGCCCCTCTCCCTGCTGAGTTTGTGTTCAGCCAAGCTTGCTTCTCAGCTGCTTGGTGAACTTGTGTGAATGTGATTGTACTGGGAAGGACAGCATGTGGGGCTGAGTCATCCTTTTGCACTGACTTCCCAGCCCAATTGCTCTCCCTCTAGCTCTTTGGTAAGCTGGCAAGAGTGCAATTTATGTGACGAAGATGGTACATGGGGAGAACTATTCTTGTGCATCATCCTTCCCATTTTAATTGTGTTCTTCTTCCCAGTTGATTGATGCTGGAAAAAGTGTGTGTGTGTGTGTGTGTGTGTGTGTGTGTGTGAGAGAGAGAGAGAGAGAGAGAGAGAGAGGAGTGGGTCATTTAAACTGCTCCATCCTGCTGAGATGGGGCATGTGGAGGGAGAGAGAAAATATGAATAGAAGCAAGAATGGAGGAATGAAGGAGAGACAGGTTGGTTGCCTGAGCACTGTGTGTGACATTTGTGAATGGGGTATGTGCACGTGTGTGTGTGTGTGTGTGTGTGTGTGAGAGAGAGAGAGAGAGAGAGAGAGAGAGAGAGAGAGAAGCGGAGATAAAAGAAGGGAGCAGAGGATAAATGAATTAGAAGAGAGGGTAAATGATGGGGAAGCAAGAGAAGAGAGTCAACTTTTGGCTCTACAAATACTTCTCTCATTAACAGGACAATCATATATATATATATATATATATATATATATATATACTCAGAAGTAAGTGCCACTATCTTTGATAGGGATTACTCCCTGGTAAGCGTTTAGGATTGTAACCGAAAGTGTGTTTAGGATTGCAGCCCACAATAGCCCTATAAAGTGCTGCACTTTTTTCCAGTCTCATAGATAGGAAACTGATGTTGAGAGTGAGTGACTTGCCAAAGGCCACCAGCAAACCCATGACTGGATTGCATTTTGAGCCAGGGTCTCCCGAGACAAGGCTATCATATTATCCATTGGTTCTCAATGGCTCTTATATTCCTTTGCTGCTGAGAAAAAACAAATCATCTGTCCTATTTTCCTACAGCTGTAAAATTATTTCTTTGTAGGAGGGAAGGGAGGCATACTTTTAATAGATTCATAAGACCTAGAGGAGATTTTAGTGGAAACAATTACATAGTATAACACATTGGGAGTTCTAAGTGTTAGTTCATTTTTAAGGGTGTGACTTAGTGGGCAAAAGAACTACAAAATCATTATTACTAATTTGTAGCCAGCTTTCCTACATTTAGCTAGTGACACTATGAGGTACATTATTATATTCCTCAATTACCCCTTTCCCCAGATGCTTCATACATTAGTTTGTTCTGCCCTACTTTGTAATGTACTTTACTACTTCTCAAGCGATACTCCCTTTTTTACTTTTTACTTTTTTACTTTTGGGGGTGGGTGGATAACATTTCAGAAGCAAATAGACCAGATAAATATACTTTGGCTTGAATATTCATAATGTGCTTTAGTATGACTTTCATATTTCTTCTAAGGAATTTGAGAAATTTTGTCCCATAAATTTTCCTATTCTAAACACAATTGCCATTCCATATAGTTGTTTATGGTTTGGGTAACCAGGAGCCAATACTCTTTGTGTGCTACTTGGTATGAATTTAATTTATTATATAAGAGAGAAAGGTATGTCCTTTTCCTTTTTTTCCAGATGGAGCCTTTAGTTTACTTCTTCTGGCTCTCTTCTTTTTCCAAAATGGCATAAGCCTGATACACTGCTCGTGAACTTTAAGCACTGCAGCCTTTTCCTCTGAAATTGTAATTCATGCTTACTGTAACCTCAGGGAACTGTGGAAGCCTCTTGTTCAGTAGGATTGGTCACCTGTCTTGTATTTTCATTTATTTTTGGCATCTAAATTTGTTTTGGTGGCCAAACATGCATGGATCTTTCAAACTTGCACCAACATGTTTTTTGATCGCATGACCATTCCATTGAATATCCGCAGTCTTTATTTGGCATGTTACTCATACATTTGAAGGTATGAAGTATATATTTGAAAGCAAGTTTCATTCTACCAGCTATAGTAATACATCTTGAATCCTTAAACACTGGTACTACTTTTGGTTATACATTACATTCTAGCATATTGCCAAAAAGCATATTTTGACTATGTCACATATGCAAAAACTATGACTTATGCAATAAATGCCCACCAGTTATATTTAGCCTCAAATCTTAATTCCAACAAGTGGATAGAAGATTTCTTGACACAGGTCTCCAGATGCAGTTATTAGTCAACTTCTGGTAACTTGTAAACTAGTAATAGACACAATTAACATAATATTAAAAGAGATATTTACTATAAAGCATTTATTGTGTGACACCTTGTTGGGGCCATAGAACTATATAATATAGGTTAATAATTACACCTCAATTTCTTTTTCTTTGTAATGGGGAAAACTTTTATATTTTCCATAAGTTAGGGAACGATATAAACGCAGGCAGATAATGGGGCTGTTCAGACAACACTCTAACCCACACTCAGTGGTTTAAGTGTTGGTTGTTGATGAAATGTGGGTTGCTTGTTGAATCGTGGGTTAGCATATTGTCTGAACTCAGAACATTTTCTCCAGGGTGGCTTGTTAACCATCCTGTATGGTTTGTTTATTTATTTATTTTCGAACAATGCACCTTGAGAACCCATGGTTTGTTGTTGGGTTGTTCAGTGCGGACATTCAGACAACACTTTAACCCATGATTCAACAAACAACCCACAGTTCAACCGCAACTCACATTCAACTACTGAGTGTAGGTTAGCATTTTGTCTGAACAGCCCCATTGGATCAAGGTATAGAAATGACAGACTGATTTACTTCTAGGTAGGGCGAAAACTCCTCTTGTGCAACCTTATAGTACCTTTTCACACAATGGCTGCATTCGGACAACACATTAGTCAATGGTGGGTTGAGTAGCCAACTCACAATTGATTATTTTGTGGGTACTCCTCACACAACATATTCCTACACAACTGTGGGTGGTTGGGGCTGGCGTTGAGTGGACTAATAGTCAACCCAGCATTTGACTGATACAGTCCCCGCCCCTCTCCCCACCCTCCTTCCTCCCAGTTCTATCCCAACAGCCACTGCAAGTTGCACCAGTTGTAGCTGAGTGGCAGCCACCACTTTGGTCGCTCTTGCTGCCTGCCTCTTTGGGCTTGTGTTTTAACTCACTCACCACACGTCATTAACATACTCACCCCTCCACACAACACTTTAAACAACTGGCTTTGAGCTAAACAACTTGCAAGCCAGTTGTTTCTCTCAGGTGCTTATTTGGGCGGAATAGCATACCGTCAGTAGTTTGTGAGCGGTGTGTTACCCTCCACACAACACAATAAGTAACACAACTGACGATTGTTTCCCCCCACTCAGTTGCTTAATGTGTTGTCCAAATGCAGCCAATGTGTTATAAATGAGGACCATTAGCTAGAGACAAGTACTTACTTCCATTACTGTGGAAATGTAGCTTCGCTTAGAGTGCTTTTTAGCCTTTTGGAAGACAGGTGGTGTTTTAATGCTGACATTTTAAGGCAGGCAAAACTATTACAAATCGGCATCAGTGTTTCTGGCTTGTGCTGCTGGTCTGAGAGTGACTCAGTCCACTAGTCTCATTCCACTAGATTCTGTGCCACTGTAAATATAACCTACTTTATCTTGTAGCAGTAACAAAGCTGCTTTGTACCATGAAGGTCTTGGTGGAGCCAATGCTTTCTAAGAATTAACCCCCTATTAATGTATCTCACTTGGAAGCTGAAGCAAATTGCCTTTTTGATGTGAGGTACTGAAGGTATCTTTGATATTTTCATACCTTTTGCATTTGAATAGATCCTTAGGCTTTCTAGATGTTTGTCTGCTCCCAGAATTTTCTCCATATCATGTAGATTTGGGTCCAAGTCTTTTTTGTTATTGCTTTGCACCCCACTGACCAAAAAAGACACTGGAAACGATAAGATTTAAATGTTATGATTTATGTAACATGATTCCTCATATTAGGAATACTTCCAGTACTCCTTTGTAGAATATTCTTACCTAGCCAAAAGTAATTTTTAAAAATCTGAAAATCAGATTTTTTATAATGAACAGCAAAAGTTCAGGGAGAGACACCACAATGCGTGAATGTAATGCCAGAATCTTTTTAAGTTTCTCATCATGTTTTGTTATTACTATTATTTGTACAATTTGAATTTCTCCATTGTCTTCTGTACTCCAGAAAATGTTTGATTCTGTATACTGATGTAGTTTTAATGAGATTAGCAGAAGAAATCTGTCTATATTTCACAGAGGACCTGCAGCTTTGGTGGCTTTGACTTGACAAATCGCTCATTGCACATTGGCAACAATTTGGATCAGATGGTAAGTATGAGAAACAGGTCCAAATATGACACTGCCTGAAGCTCTTTTTTCATGTTACAAGTGAGGCATGATGATGGCATTTATAATAGAATTAAAATGCACTGGCAACGGCCGTAATAGTAGCTTGACATACAATCCAGGAAAATAGCATCAATTTTCAGTTGCTAGAAGCTGAGCTGATTCTTTAGCAACTACATTGGGATACACACTGCATTACAAATTAACAAATTGCTTTTATATCATAGAAAAACTGTTAAGTATTTGCCATATAATTATAGTGATTAAAACCTGATTACGATGGTCACCTGTTTATACTGGAGAAAATAAATTAGCACTATGTGTGTGTAATAAAAGTACAGTGTGTATCCAGTGTCCACAGTTGTTTGCTCGTATGAATTGGGCCATAATGTTGGGTGACGTGGGGTGGGGAAAGTGTTGAGAACGACAGGGAGACTTATATGGAGAGGAGAGAAAACTGAAGGAGGAGAAGTACCTACATGGTGCCTGTATGCTTTCTTCTATAGGACAACTGACAGTATCACTGGACGGGGAACATGTAGATCAGGAAAACAATATTGGGGAAGGGATTAATTGCTCCCTTCCCCAGAAAGCTTTCCCAACCTGATTTAGGAGGGGGCGGGTTGCAAGTGCTTCGAACTAAAAGAACAGGAGAAAGGGAGATCTGATCATGGATCTCCCAGCATATCAACTAGTTTGGCTGTAAGTCTTTTTCTATCCTTTGTGCAAGTTGGCAACTTGCCTATGATATTTGGGCATGATGCACTGACAGAATCATGTTTTTTTTAAAAAAATGGCTACTGATTTATGGTTTCTCACTTATGTCTCACATTGTGAGAATTAGTTGCAGTATTTTCATGAAATGCAGTGCATATGTTTTTTTTAAAAGATAGGCTCCCCACTTCCATCCTCCCCACCATTTTTTTTCACATTTCTTACTTCTGAAGTCTCTCTCATTTTCCATTCCTCAAGCCAACTTTGTCATTGCACCAGGTATGTTTTGAGGCTATTGAAAGCAGGCAAGAAGACATTCAGTTTAAAACCATGATTTTGTTACTGAAACACATCCTACTGCTGTCCCAGTGAATCTAAATCCTTTGAGTTCTTAGTGTGTGAATGTGAAAGAAATGGTTCTAGTTGGAAAATATCCTAGCTGGAAGTGGCCAGATGGCTGGCCTGTCTTGGGGGAAGGGGAGGTATGGTGAAGTGCAGCTGCAGAATGCAGTACATATGGAACAAACACACAGTGTATGGGATATTAAATGAGTAACAAGATCATGCTGGAGTTTGGATTCACCCTCCCCCCCAAAAAACCCTCATCCCTCTGGATTGAAAAGAATGTTCTCTCTTCTCCCTGAAATTCAGGATTATCCTATGAAGTTGATCAGCAGTAAATTCTGGACAAATGAAAAGATGCAGTCTTTCACACAGCACATTATTTTGTGAAATTAACTGTCACAAGTAATGGCCACAGACCTGATATTAGCATAAAAAAAATTCATAAAGGATTAAGAACCTCTCCCCCAATGCAAGTCTTATATTGTAAAACAAAACAAAGTGAGGGCAAACTACACAACAAGCCTGTTCAGACAACACTCTAAGCCATGGTTAGGACGCTAATCCTTTTGCAGCAAATGGTTAGTGAGTGTGTTTAAACTGTGGTTATGTAACCACCAGGGTTAGGAATGGTTCACAGGACATGTTAAGCCATAATGTTTAGCTCAAAATGCTTAATCACCGTGGCTTTGCGTGTCATCTGAACAGGGTCAACTGAATGCTATATGTAGTATAGCTATAGACCCGCTATTGATTTTGCAACAGGAGTGAGTACTAAAGTGTATATGCTTATTGTTTGCCTCTGGCAGTTGAATCTACCTAGAATTTAGGTAAACAGAATATAGTTATTGTTATGAATAACCATTGATCTCAACTCAAAGCCAAGAGTACTTGGTAAAAAGTGCCCTGAAAATTGAAATGATCATACAAGTAATAGGAGACAGGACTTGAGCTGTACTTAACATTACTTTTCTTAACTTCCAAAATATTCAAAAACGAACAAGCAAAAATAAAGGTACATATTGAAAACTATGATCAGGTTCATGCAAGTGGAATACAGTGTAACATTTCCTTTAGGGTAGTGCATTTGTCATGAGACATTTGAAAAGATTATATCAGCATTGGACCTTCCCAGAAGTATTGTTAAAGAAAGATGCACAGGGCAGGAATTAGATGGTATTTCACATTCTGACTCATGACTTTTGCTGTAAAATCAATGTGAGTGGCCAATTTCGGCATCTTGGATGTGTTTCGATGTTTTGTCCACATCTTCATAAAGCTGTGGATGCATGCTTCTCCCTCACCACTTCCTAACAAATGCCAGCTTTGGTATGGCAATTCTGACTTCTTATTATCCTGGTTTGTTAACCAACCAGATTTTCCCAGATTGGACATAATGAGGAACCCATGCTTAATGCAAGCCAGGTTCTGCACACTAAAGCCAGCACATGAGGAAAGAAGGGGAGGGGTGGAGGAGCAATTATTTACAGTTTCATAAACTGCAGATTAGCCTTCTCCAACCTGGTGCCCTCCAGATATTTTGGACTTCAAATCCTACTATCCCCAGCATGGCCAACAGTCAAGAATACTGGGAGTTATATAGTCCAAAACATCTAGATATCAGAATGGGTAAGGCATTATTTGCCACATAAGTAAGAGGTTCTGAATCTATTTATACCAAGTGTAAGCATTGTGACATTGGGTGACATTACAAAAATGCTCCAGAAGCAAATGTTACTGGGACAAGCAGGTCTCGTCAAGAGAACCTCAGTTCCTTCCAAAACCTGTGAAATGTGAGCTACAGATTTCATCTGTCATTGTCTCCTTTAGATACATTTGTTTTGAGAATTGACCAGAGAAATATGAGGATGGCAAGTTGTGCTCTTTATTCTGATTGTGCTTTCATTTTACAGGGGAAAGATGGTGATTTTGTTTACAAAGAAGTGATCAAATCTCCCTCTACGTCCCGCATATCCCTTGGTAAAAAGGTGAAATCTGTCAGAGAAACCATGAAGAAAAGGATGTCTAAAAAGTACAGCAGCTCCTTGTCAGAGCAGGTATGCAATTTTGTTCATTTCGTTGTTTGCTTTAAATTAAGGAACAGCTAGGTGCTTTACTTTCAAAGGTAAATACTGGAAGAGCCGTTGATGCCTATGTTTGCTTTAACATTGAAAGGTACAACAGTGTCACTAAAGAAACTTCCCATGGGTATAGTGGAGTAAACCAATTCCAAGGCCCTTTCGAAACAATTTACTGTGAAAAGAGCTTCAATAACATCATAAAAGGGAGTTAGGATTGAGTTAAGCCAGTAAAGTATATGATTTCATTCCATATATGCTGGTAGTTCACATGCTGTAAAGAATGAATGGCTTTATATATTTTGCATTAGTCCTCTAGCAATGTCAGAGTACCAAATGTTACTCTAGTTTAAAAGGAATAAACGTCTTTCAAATTTAGACTGCACTTATCTAAATGAATGCCATGCCATGTCTAATTAACCAGATAATTTCTATTTCATTTAAAATACCTGTGCATCCCTTCTTCTTTGTTCAAACATCATCCAACAAAAAGATGCAATAAGACTATTTAAAATCGTCTGCTTGTAAAATAATCAGTAGTATAGCTATTTAGACATACCATCTTTCTAAAAAAAGAAAAAAGCATATCATGTTAAAATATAAATACTATCTAAAAATGCAAAAGATGCAAAACTTATTGAGAATATTTAAAATTATTGGATATTTTATTTACAAAACCCACTTGCATTGTATCCAGGAGTCACTCTGATTCACTTCATTTCATCATCTCTGGTTCAGTGGTAGAGCACATACTTTGTATGCAAAAGTTCCCAGGTTCAGTCCCGGCATCTCCAGATACGATTGGAAAAATTTCCTGATTCAAACCCTGGAGAGCTGCTGCCAGTCCATGTTGACAATACTGGGCTAGACAGATCAGTGGTCTGACTCAGTATAAGGCAGCTTCCTAATTGTTCTAAAGAAAAAAATACTCTATAGTGTGAAATCCTTTTAATTCAGGAGTGAGGAACACATGGTCCTTCAGATAATGTTGGACTCTTAACTCCCATCGTTCCTGACCTTTGGCCATTATGGCAGGAGCTGATGTGAATTAGAGCCTGGCAACATCTGAGGGTCCATTGCTTCCCAAACCCCTGCTATAATTGCCCCATGGTTACTTGCTCCATTATAAATATGCCCCATAAAATCCTTTCATTGAAAATTAATTGTACTTCTTATGCTCAACATTTTTGGGGGGATAAGGAGCATTTATAGGAAAAGTGACATTCACAAATTAGAAAGACAAAATAACCAAGCATGCAAAATTACGCATGGTGTGGAAAATGTGGATATTGAGACATTGTGGGCAATTCAGGACAGCTAAAAGGAAGTACTTCTTCACACGACGCATAGTGAAACTATGGAATTCGCTTCAACAAGATGTAGTTATGGCCACCAATTTGGATGGCTTTAAAAGGGGAGTTAGACAAATTCATGGAAGAGAAGGCTATTAATGGCTACTAGTCCTGTTGGCTATATGCTACCTCCAGTATCCAAGGCAGTATGCCTTTGTACACCAGTGCTAGGGAATATGGTCGGGAGAGTGCTGTTGCACTTGTGTCCTGCTTGTAGGTTCCTGGTTGACAGTGGTTGGCCACTGTGTGAACAAAATGCTGGACTGAATGGACCATTGGTCTGATCCAGCATGGCTCTTACGTTTTTACAAATATGGCTGGAATTTATCTTCTATCAGTGATAAGTCTATAAAAATATTATTGAGAAAGATAGTTCCAATAATAGGAATCAATCTCTGAGAGCTTCTCTGTGTCACTTTGCGGTTTATCTGTGATGCATGGAAGGCAGTATCATCCCCAGCGATCTTCTGTATAAACCTAAAACAGTCCTTTTATATAGGAGAAAAGTCTGTGAATTCCATTTTGTCCAGAAAACTTTGCAAATGAACATGCTATGCCTTTATCACGTATTTAATTCTCTCATCGCAGAAATCTTTATAGTTGATTCTTAAAGTTATTTCTGAACACGTATTCCTTTCAATTTCCTTTGGCCAAAATCAATCTGTTTTTCCAAGCATGTTGCGTTTGGCAGACTTCATTCAATTTGGTTTGGTAGGTTGTCAAAATACTCAACACTTTTTTATTCTCTTTTTTTTCATCAGTCTTTCCACTTGAACTATAAGCATAACAAGTAATTGCTGGCAAGCAACCACAGGCATTGGCATCGGCTGGAAAAATAGTTTCCATTTATTAAGTATCGCCCTCTAGAGGACTATTGAATAATCAGGATGCAACAGTGTACCAGTACATTGCATTCAGGAGCTGAAGGCTGGTATTTGATAAGTAGAACGTTGCTGTGTGTGTTTATCTTTATGTGTTCAAAGACAGATTGGAATAATCCTGCCAAGCTAAATTCAGGTCTCCAGTCCCCGTATTTTACTTTGACTCATTCTTATCTGCAGTGGCATGGGACTGATTTCAAGCCAGAAGCCCATCATTTTTGTAATATGTATCATGGTGTGTCTGGAGCCCTGAGTTACTGCAAATAAAGATTTTGTTTGAGGATCTGTGCAGGAATGAGGCAATACTTATTGTCTGTCCTGAAGCAAAGCCCATTGTTACCCACCAGACCATCTCAGTAGTGTCAGACTCCTGCTATAAAAATATAATCAGTGGTAGTAACATGATAGCACATCAATCTCCCAAAGCCTTTTTCAGATGCATCAGGTTGGTACAAAGTTCTACTACAATGCTGACAGATGTAACACAAACTTCATGTCCTCTGTTGATTCTAAAATTGAATAGTACTGTAACACAGCCAAATATTTAAATATTTGCAATGAGGCATGCTTTGGTAAAACATATACATCTTTTCTTGATTTTGGGGGTTAAGGAAGTTCAAAGTAGCCCTACCTGGATCAATGCTCATTGAAGCACCACTTATACAATAATTAGTTCATAAGAAATAGTAATTAGCTAATCGGCAGAAGTAAAGAGCATCTCCTAACTAATGTTAATGCACTAGAGGCATGTTGACAGTAATGCTGATAGATCAGACTGTACCTGTTTTTAAAAAGTTTTATACCTGAGCCTTGCATAGAAACAATTTAAAGAACCAAACCTCGGTTGGTTTTAATATATTAAGTATATTGTGCCTTGATACCAAGATTGAATATCTTCATCTGTACCAAGAGTCATCCTGAAAATTTGGTGTGAGCTAGGGAGAGCTTAAAAATGAATGTTTTAGGGCACAGTTCTATGCATGTTTAGACAGAAAAAAGCATGGCTGTCTGGGGAATGCTGAGATTTGTAGACCTTTTCCCAATATGGCTGACTGGGGAATGCTTTGACTTTCTGTTTAAACACACATAGGATTGCACCCTTGGAAGTACAGCACCTTCACATAAAGCAGGGGTGGCCAACTTGTGGCCCTCCAGATATTTTCGCCTACAGCTTCTATCAGCTGTAGCCAGCATAACCAATAGTGACGGTTCATGAGAATTGTAGGCAAAAACATCTGGAAGGCCACAAGTTTCCCCTCTCAGACATAAAGAAAGTTTGTGGTACCAGCTGAATCTTACAATCGGGTGTGACAATAATGAAGCCCAGGGATTGCCAGCGCCAACTCAGACATCAGGTTTGACACTATATTTGTCATGTTTACAAACTTTTCCCAGTACCATACAGCAAGAAACAAAATGTTTAAATTAAAGTGAAATGTATCCCTTTCCTGCAAATATCATATGGCCCATCCATAAGCATTCTTCTTGCTTTGTAGCTGAACTTATGATTTCTGGAACATAGATAGAGAGTAGGCAGTGTAATATTTACTTTCATGGCCGAGTTCTAGGAAGTTGATGTGCCCACAATTTAGTAAGATTCCAATTTCTAATTCTGATTTAGTAAGAACTGCATGGACATTTCTGCAAAGTTACCAGCAGCAAAAGTGTTCAAGACTGGAGTACAAGAAACACAGACATTAGAAAAATGGAAGGCACTTTCTTATTAGCAATCTGTGGCTTCAGTTCTCCAATTCTCTCTGGAGATTTGCTTGATTTGTGGGAAGATGTTTCCTGATGACTCTGCAGCATGCAAATAACAGGCTTCATTCAAATGGTTTGTGATTGCATGTCTGTGGAATAGCCAACGATTCTTGTATATCAGCAGGTTTCTTTTAATTTCTTGCTGCAGATAGTCTTGAATATTGTAACATATTATTTTCTTGAATTGTCATTTATCAAACAAAATGCTTTCTTTGCACCAGGATGTGTGCACACGTCCACACACAAACATAAATAAATGTTGTTCTGACTGCAGATAGCTCCCAGAAATTATTGTTTCAATCTTTTTGAATCTGTCTTGTTACATGAATGAATGAAAAAAGATGCCCATTAACTTACATGTAAAGGATTTTGCTTTGTTTACAATTTTTTGTAAGTCGTTGCATCTTCAGGTTATTTCATTTTAACACCACACCTATGAAAACTAATCTGCTTAGTTCTTCAGTCCAAACTGTAACGTGTGTTATTTCATCTGCCATTTCATTTATGCGGTATTAACATTTCATAACCATCTTCAGCAAATTACATGAAAAGGTTGATTTTAAGGTTTATGAAAGCTTCACAGGACTAGAAAACTCCATGAAGGAGCCAAATCACAGTAGATATAGGTGTCAAATGAGTCTTTTAATTAATTCAAATGAGTCTTTTAATTAATTCTACAAGTTTTTTCTCTTTACGCAAAAGCTTTTTCTGTAGTTATGGAGGGACTCTTTCTTCCCCTCTTCCCTGTTCCCAACTGAGTATTTAAAAAAACTGTTTCCCTCCCATTGGGTTTTTTGTTTTGTTTTTACACGACCTCCATGAGCGTTTCTGGGGACTGGGAATGCTAAGTTCCAGGAGGTAACAGCTATAGAAGTTTCTGCAGGGATGGGAGGGGATATCTCTCTCCACCCTTGACAATCTTTCTCCACCCTATGGTCCTTAGGGACAATCTCCTAAGGACAATGGGGTTGCATACAAAGGCTGCAGTCTGCATTTTTACCTGGGAATAATTCCCATTCAACACAATGGGAATGCTGGCTGAGTAAACATGCAGAGCGTAGGAGAAATGGTTTCATACAGCTGCAGGAAAAGATGTGGTTTGGTTTCCAGTCTTGACCTTGGTCACATTTTCTCATGGGTTGAGGCCATATTTTTTCACTTGTGTCTTTTTAGCCCAGCCTTCCCCAAGCTGGTTCCCTCCAGGTGTTTTGGAATATAGCTCCCATGAGCCTCAGCCAACATAATCAGTTGTCAGGGATTATGGGAGTTTTCCAAAATTTCAGGAGTGCCTAACATGAGGAAGGCTATTTTAGTCTATAAGTTGTTAGGAAAGAAGAACCTCATAAGAATAAGAATGTAAGAAGAGCCCCAATGTATCAGACCAAGGGGCCACTCTATTCACACAGTGGCCAAGCAGCTGTTGACTAGGAACCCACAAGCAGGACACAAGTGCAATAGCACCCTCCCACCCATGTTCCCCAGTACACAGGCTTACTGCCTCTGCTACTGGAGGTAGCACATAGTCATCATCCGGGCGAAGTATAAAGTGTTGGTTATTACCTTTAAAGCCCTACATGGTTTGGGTCCAGGTTACCTGCGGGATCGCCTTCTCCCATACAATCCACTCCGCACACTTAGGTCCTCTGGGAAGAACTTACTCAAGCCAGCCAGAACTAGGCTGACGAGTGTTACCCAGAGGACCTTCTCTTCCATCGTTCCCAGACTATGGAATGGTCTGCCGGAGGAGGTTAGACAAATTAGCAGTCTTCATGAATTTAAGAGAGTCATGAAGACTGCTGTCTTCCGATAGGCCTATCCAGATGAATTTTAAGATGCTTTTAATGATGTATTTTTTCTTGGTTTTTTTTTATTTTAACTGTTGTGATTTTTGTGTTTTATATTGCTGTTGTTCCCCGCCTCGATCCGGAGGGAGAGGCGGGTTAAAAATAAATATTATTATTATTATTATTATTATTGAGCCATTGATAGCCTTCTCTGACTATCCTTTTCTAGGTTTGTCCATTCCCTCAGTAAGGTCCTTTAGGAAGTAACTATAATTCAGCTGCATAACAATGGGCTCTACTCTAGGTGGTACCATTTGTCAAACCACATAAACGAACAGTTCAAACTTGAGTGTATGGGAATCTGAAAATAAATTGTGTGTAATTTTCTTTCAGGATTCCAGCCTGGATGTAATGCCAGAATCTCCTCAGTCTCCACAGCCAGATACTGATTCTCTGGATAAACCCAAGCTGAAAGCTGGTGGTTCAGTAGAAAGTTTGAGGAGCTCACTAAGTGGTCAGAGCTCAATGAGTAAGTAATAAATACGAAGTTCAGCATGGCCTGGTTGAGATGTAACTCATGGTTTATTAGACCAAAACTGGTATTGTACCCATCCCTTCATGTACTTTCATAATGGGATACTGTGATTTAACAAACCCCATAAGTGCTCTGTTATGGGGCATAGCATGTGAACACAGTGAGGCCACTCGCATGATACAACAGCCCATGCAGCCCTTGCATCATGGTTTGCTTAATCCTCGCATAACCTACAATTGCCAGATTCGCACAACACAACAACCTCTGAGCCAAGATTGCATATCAAAATGGTGGCTGCACTCGCCCAAGTGGGGATTGCAGATGCAACCTGGTGTCCGAGGACACTGTAGCTCATCATGGGTTAACTAGCCAATACCAAGCCACAGTGTGTCATCCAAACCAGGTCAATGTTTCTTTGTAGTCTAATTAACCTTGGTTTATTAGGACAAGATAGTTATGGCTGAACCAACCCTGTATCTTTTAATATGAAACCCTTGTTTCTTCCCCCCTTTTTTTAACACATAAAAAAGTCACACACAAGGAAAACTAAATATGAAGCATAGTTGAAATCACAAATGCTAGAGGGCAAGTCAGTCAGTATTTAGAAGAGCAGTACTTCAGCTCTTATCTTGTTCAGACAGACTGCATGTGGCCCAATATTCCTGGGGTATTTTCGTCTACAGTTAGTCAGACTCAAAGAAACAAATTTGTTTGAGGTAATAGGGATTGAGCCTGTGAAGGGAATGAAAATACCCAGTGCTTGGTTCAAATAAATTGTGAGATTTTCTACTGTGGGATGCTTAATAGTACTTTGAAAAGCAATGCTTTGCTACCTTTTTTGTGAAAAGTTGGGCATTGCTTGATAAAGCATGGAGGATTTAAAAGTTTTTAAACAAAATTTAATGCTTGGATAGATCTGATATAAAGATATTCTACATGCAAACCATCCATTTAAAATTAATAACTATAAGAATCAGGATGATATTTTAAACCAGTAGTGCCAAAGGAGATGGATGACTGGCCTAGTGTGACCCTTAAGTCTATGCAGAAGGTGAAGCCGAACACAATCAAAGGAATCAGTATTGAAGTTATTGTTGGGAATTAATATTTTAAATATAAGAATTACAGCTGAATTTGAAAGTACTTGAGGACGCAAACTCGATCCATAATATGTACCTATCTTAGAGAAGAAAACATGTAGGAAGAAACTGCAAAACTGCCTAGTGTTTGTGCTTTTTCAGAATATAGCTGTAATCATATGTTTATGGATCTTAAGTACAGGTGTGGTTCCCAAGAACCCTCCTTTATCTTCACAAGTAACATAAAAAGCAGGTATTTTCCTAAATTGAACCTGGGCCTATTACTGTGTTAAAGCAAACCTCCAATGATAATCATCTTATTGCTTCACTCCATTTTTGAGGGGGAAGGGAGAGGGGAGAATCCTTTCCGTCACAATCAGTCCAGGAATGTTCAGGGTTGGATTGAAGGTTGGGGTCTGAATTGACCACTTCGGGAGAGTGACAGCGATTGTTGCCTCCAATGTTTCAGCATGTGCTGTGAGAGTCTGTACCAAGCTATACAGAGAAAGTACTGTGGCAAGCAATCAGCAACAGTAGATGTATCTCTGGGGAGCTGATCAATGAAGACAGTTGTTGTTGACACTAATGTTAAAAGATGCCATAAACAAGTAAGAGGGGCGCAGAACCTGCTGCGTTTGCTGCCTTATCATACCTATAATTGTGGTAGAAATGTCGAATGAGTGCTTCTAGAGTGCTTGTGTGTAAGTTTTGTGGATTTTTTTAGTGGTTTTGGGTAAACTCTTTTCTTTTGTTCTGTCACAAACAGGTGGGCAGACAGTAAGCACAACAGACTCCTCAGCCAGCAACAGGGAGAGTGTCAAGTCTGAAGATGGTGACGATGAAGAACTTCCATACAGAGGACCTTTTTGTGGCCGGGCCAGGGTCCACACCGATTTTACCCCCAGCCCTTATGATACTGACTCCCTAAAACTCAAGGTACTTTTTCTGGATTTTTGAATTCAGGGAGATTCTCAAGAATGAGTCCCAACAATCTTTCTTCACCAATGTCTTTTGTTGGAATTCTTAATATTTTGGCTTGTCCCTTGTTCCCTAATGTGTCACAGTGTGCTCCCTCTTCTCAGGATCTTCAGTGGGTGTTTGGATCATTTTTATTAAAAATAAACCTAGTACCAAATATGTGTACTGATAATTGTGATCACTATTGTGCCAAAAAAAACATGAAAAAACCACCAATTTTGGTAATGGGGTAATCCATCTGTCAGCTATGCTTTAAGATGGATTCCTGCATTGAGCAGGAGGTTGGACTCGATGGCCTTATAGGCCCCTTCCAACTCTACTATTCTATGATTCTAAGTGCAGCAGCCTGGGTTTTGTAAGGCTCACCTACCTATCTGGAACAAACAGTTGACCTATAAGTAGGTATTGCTGTATATATTGATATGCATAACATCTGGTTTTAAAAAGAACAAAAAAGGCTTTTAACAATCCTGTTCAGAGGAAAGCCCTTCATGTGTTGTGGAGGAAGAAAACTCATGCCTTCAAGCCATGTGCATCTGAGACTTATGCACCCACCAGCCACATTCTTTGGTGCCTGCATCAGTGTTAATGGAAGCCTACATGCAAACAGGTTTATATGATTAGGGTTGTGTCATGTTCTACTGTTTAAAAATGTAAATTTGTTGCAATGGTTGTTATTATGAGATGCATGTAGTTATATGTCTTTAAAAAGTAAGGATTATAACTAGTAAAGTGAAAGACTAGGCTCGAGTGTACTCACTGTTTGAAGTTGCAGGTCTGGGTAAGTATAGAATGAGTAGTAAGTGAGTGCTGATTGGCTAGTTGTTTGGAGTGCCTGGATTGGTGGGGTGTGTGAGAGTGGGAGGAGCTGGGGAGCAAATGAGATATATATGTGTCAGACAGACAGACAGACAGACAGACAGACAGACAGACAGACAGAGAGAGAGAGAGAGAGAGAGAGAGAGAGAGAGAGAGAGAGTATTTGAGGAAATGTGAGGTGTTTGATTGATTTAATATTGTGAAAAGAAAGTTTAGCTTTAAGAACAGTTTGAAACATATAAGCATTGTACTTGAAACTGCTATGCAAATGAACTGAAGAAACCAGTAAGCTTACAGAGATGCAATATACTTATGTTAATAAATATTGTTAATTTCATCCAACTGGTATGGTCATTGACGTGTACCTGAAGAAGGTACCAGTGGCAGCGGGAACAATAGAGGCTTGTCTGAGGCCCAGTTGCTGGGCTGTGGAGCCAGATAGTAAAGGCTGGAGAGGGGCAGCAGAATCAAAGGGGCTAGGATAAAGTGTCACAGGCTCGCCCACAGGAATGGAAGCATCAATTGGTGGTGTTTTCCATTCCTGAGAAAGAGCTTCCACATATATCTGTATAGGCCAGTGGATGTGTTGATGTTGAAGGGGTGTGGTTTGTAGGAGTGAGCCCACTCCCCCCCCCCGCCAATCATTGTGTGAAGCCTTTTGTCTGAACAGCCTATAGTGAAGGGAAGAATGGCAGTACATTTGGTAGGAATAGTGACATTCTAGCATATCTGTGTAGACTATCATCAGCTACATCTTTAATGAGATACTACTTTTAATGCAAAGAAACACAATAGTGGAACTGTTTATAAGTTACAGGATGTGAGAAGAGATGCAGATTACCCCAACTGCTCACAGAGTGTCCTTACATGCATCCTGTAAAAACAGTTGTTGCAACCTAACTCCTGCATTCACTTTCATCCCTCCTTTAGTTGAGAGTGTTTCTACTTTCCTGTTTCTGGTGTTCTACCATTCCTTGGGCAATAGTTGGCATTTGAAAACAAGGACACGGTTTTGAGAATTGTTGTCTGTGGCCTAAATCACAGTCCCACACCAGCATAATACATAATACATAATACAAAGCTCACCATACAGCAAGGTGGTAATTTGCTGTGTTAACTGTGAAAAATTCATTTTAACTTACTCTTAATGCACAACCCAACAGCTATCATTCCCCCCTCTTCCGCCCCCCTGCCCCAGTTTGGCTTATGGGTCAGGGCTATCAGAAAGAATATGCCTCCTGTATACCCCACAATCCATTGTCTTGAGTCAGTTGGAGTTGCCCTTCTGCAGTACTATAGCATATGGGTGGTTGCCTTTTCCATGGTAGTAGTATCCATTGTGGGAATTCCACATTCACCCCTTCCACCCAGGGATATTTGGCTGGTTGGCCATTACTCTGTTTTTAGGAAAATTCTGAATTATCTTCCTTTTTATAAAGCTTTTTATCCTCTATACAACATATCTGTTTTTAAAATGAATGTGGATCTGTACTTTTACAGTGGATTGATTGATTGATTGATTGATTGCATTTCTATATTGCCCCATACCCAAAGCTCTCTGGGCAGTTTACAAAGATTAAAAACAATTAAAATACATTATACACAGTATAAAACCATTTACCTTAAAACATACAAAAAGACAGCACACAGACAACATCTAAAAACTATTTTAAACAATCAACCCTAAGCCAGATGCAGGACCTGGTTAAAGACTCATCATATGCTACGAAATGCCTGAGAAAAGAGCCTTTTTATTCATTTTATTTTATTGTAATGTAGGTCATATGTGTGTGTGTATGTGTGTGTATACACACACACACACACACACACATAAAAACATATATTCTCTGTAGATAATAGATAATTAATTGTAAGCTACTTCATTCAGGTATCATTTTCTGCCTAGAAAGCAAGGTAGAAATGCAAATGAGTATGTTTAATCTTTTTTAAAAGTATACCCAGAATGTTTTTTTTATTAGAAAAGCCCACTGGAGAAACAGAGAGATAAGTGGTGAGCTGAAAATAAATTATCACAGAGCTGAAAATGTATGTTGCAATTTCATTTCTCCTCTAGTTAAAGATTTGACAAATCAGTAAAAGGATTTTCAGAGATTTCTAGCATCAGGCAATTAGACAAAATTCTTAGTCAAGAAGAATTGTGCATATAATTTCCAAAATCTTCTGTACAGATGCCCCCTTTTTAAAATGTTGGGAGAGAAGAAATATCTGTTTTAAGCACACTTAGTTTTAAATATCACGAGATGGGAAATAGGTTCTGGATTGTCTCACATTCAAGAAAAGAAACCTTGTAAGCTAGAACTGGTTGTTAAAGATTTCTTGCTCTCTGCTATTTAAGCTATCGCAAAGTCTGCATGCAATAAGGTTTACCGTCCATTATGACACAGCATTGATACAGTAATTTGCAAATGCCCGTGGGTTCACAGGTGAATATATTCTTGCTTGTCTCATCTACAGAAGGGTGATATCATTGATATAATTAGCAAGCCTCCCATGGGTACCTGGATGGGTCTCTTGAACAACAAAGTGGGTACTTTCAAGTTCATCTATGTGGATGTATTAAATGAAGAGGAAGAGAAGCCAAAAAGGCCCACAAGAAGGCGACGGAAAGGAAGACCACCTCAACCCAAATCTGTGGAAGATCTCCTTGATCGCATCAACTTAAAGGTTGGCTTCCATTTTCTTATTCTTGTTTTACTCTCCTACTACGAATACCTCTGCATCATGCCTATAAAACAAGGAATTCAGAAGAAAAAAAACACAGGTTTTTTTAATACATGTACAAATCTTTTGCACATCTAAATCCCTTCATTTAAAATAATGTGTGAGAAGTTGAAGACATGATTTCTCTTGCAAATAGAACGAAGTGGCATTATGGAGTTTCCCTAGTTTGAAGATTTGTTTAAGCCTGAAACGACTATTTCCTGAAAATGCTGTAACACATTATTGTTTAAGTTGACTTCTCATTGCGTTAAGCTGGCAGCAAAATGGGATTTGAATATATAGAATTTAGTTGCATTTGTACCTTCATGGTTTGCATCTTGTTTGCATATTTTTGGATTTGAAGATGTTTTGTGGTCCTTAGCTATGGGATTGGGGTGGCAGCCCATAGATTTTGAAGGTTACTAGCTCCTGTATTCCTTTTTTCTGTGTTTGTTTCAAGTGAAGTATACCTAGTCCTTATTTTTGAGAGTGGAAACTGACAGATTATTTCTCATCTATTATGGTTTGTTTAGCAGTTGTACAAAATGATGTTCACTAGGAACAGCATATATCAAAGGACATTCTATTGGATCCAGACTAAGTTAATTGAATTTAGGTTCAAGACTAACATAGTTAAGTCATTACTAACTTTTACTATTGATTTTATTGGGACCTAAATTCAACTAACCTTGTCTGCATCTAGCCCACAGCATGCTTTGCTTGATGTTCAAGATCAAGTAGATTTGAATGAATCTGTTGTGCCTGCTGTTTAGCCTTCCTCCTACTCTACTGGTTAAAGTGACTTTTTTTTTTTAGCAAGTTGACATTAAAAGATTGGATTCTAAATTCAACAGCAGGAAGGGTGTCCAGGATTGATGTTCTCTGATCCCATCATTTATTTTCTTTGTAAACATTTACTAAACTGCTGGCTGTATAATATGAGTAAAAATAATCCCATTTGTTCAATCCTATCCCCATCCCCAAATTGCAAAGCAAGTTATCCTATAATAATAGCAGATTAAAATTTACCCCAACATTGAAAGGTCTTTCTGGTCAGGACTTGTTCTCAGGGCAGGTTGACTTGAACAGAAGTCTGGCTTTTGACATGATTAAGACTAGCTCTCAGGAAAGTCAAGTTATGATCATAACTAACATTCTGGGCATAGAGAAGGATAAGCCACTAGATAAAGCAAAGTTCTACAGAAGAGTTACAACAAGATTGTTCAGAGAGTCTTGAAATCTTACTGCTACTAGAAAAGCCCGAAGGATCAAACATCCATTGAGGAAAGTAGATGGTAGCCCTCCTCAAAGGAGCATTCCAGGGTCTGAAAAGGAAAGCCAAGGAGAAGGTAACCCAACACTTGTTGGCTATTCAAGCAATCAATGAGCGAATGGTAAACTCATTAAGAAGCCTGTTAGCTGCTGTCTCCACAAAGGCATTTAAATTCTGTATTGCCAGTCAAGCCATTTGAATAGAGCAATTCCTAACAGTTAAGCACTTGGCAAGTGAAAAGTTTATTAGATCACCTGTGGAAAATAGATTTAGGGCCTGAACAAGGAAGAATGGCCATATGAATTCTATTCTGAGGCATACGTACCCTAAACAAATGTTTCATTATGGAGCTGCAACTGTATATTTTGCTCTGAATAAAAACACACTCAAGTGGAAAATGCTCACGCTCACCCTCCCTTGCCCCTGCTTCCCACAATCATTCCTGAAAGGCATCCCTCCATAAAGTGTAAAGTAGGATGTGTAATCTCTACTCATGTTATGCAACAAATGTCTCTTTCAAGATACATAATTTATCAAGTCGAAAGATAAAACGTCAAGGGGAAGTGGGAAGAAAGAGTTGTAAAGTGTGTTCCTATTTACTAAGTTTCATATGGATTATATTTAAATAGGAATGTACTGTGTTGTTTGTTGTTTCAAAATGATGTAAGCTCAGCAACCACTTGTCCAGTTCTTTTGGATTCTTTTCACTTGTGGATCTGAAGGATGTGTCCAGGGTGTCTGGAGCAATGAGCCATCAGCTGTGTACTTGACCCTTGTCTTTCTTGGCTGATTAAATTGGCTAAGGTGGGACTGATGCCATAGCTAAGGGAAATGATTAATGTTTTGCAAAGAGTTGTTCCCTCTTGCTTAAGAGGCAGTAATAAGATTTTAATTAAAGAAACCTTCCCTTCACCCATAAGATCTATTTAACTATATGCTACTCTCAAATGTACTGGTCTTGACTAAGGTGATCAAGAAAGTGGCGGCGTTGCGACTCTAGCTGATTATCTGGACCTATTTCAACCAGTTTCTATCTGGGTTATTTGACTGAGACTGCTTTGTTCACCTTGGTGGATGACCCACACTGGAAACTGGATGTGGGGACTGCAGCTCTATTCGTTCTCTTGGACCTCTTGGCAGCCTTCAACACCATTGACCATGGTATCCTTGTGGCCCACTGGCAGGGCTGGGCCTTTGGGGTGCTACTTTGCAGTTGTGTCCAGTAGGTGGATGGGGAATTACTATTCAACTCCACAGCCTTTGACCTGTGGATTCTGTCTTGCCCCCCTTCCCCCAATTAGAGATTTTTTTCCGTTTGTTTACGAAGCCTTTTTGGAAAAAATAAAACACAGATTATGGAATTTTTTATTTTAGCATGATGCATAAAATGTTTAAGACAAGGTGTTTATGTATTTACTTCTCCAAAAGATTTCTAAAAACTATGTACAGTATCAGATTATTACAATTTCTGTGCACCGAGGACAAGCAAGTCCTAGGTTGCAAACCAAGACTACAGCTCTCAAATACAAAAGCAAGATGCTTTTCTGCCTCTAGGGGGCACTGCCATTGAAGCAGAGATTGAAACTGATAGTGATAGCTATAGCTCAGAAAATGAGTCTGATATTCATTGAATCTTGGTCCCCTTTTTTCTCAGTTCTTTTTATGGGAATGGGTGACACTGTGGAGGACTAGCAGAGACATAAATAATTTTCCTTGTTACTAATGTTAATGGTTTCTTCTGTTCGTTTTTTAAATTGTTTTTTGCCCGTTCCTCATGAACTGGTAAAACCAAAGAGGTTCTTTACAGTTCAGGTGTTCCTTACAGTTCAGGAGCTTGTAGCTCCATTTGTTTTTGTTTTTTTTAAAAAGTAAAAATTTTAAAAAGTAAATTTAATTTGTAACAATTACTTGAATGCGCTATACTTTTAATATACCAAATGTGATAATTTTATGCCAAATCAACTTGTACCTAACTTCATTGTACAGTCCTAAAGTAACAAAGTGACTTTCAATCTGTAAAAAGTGCTAATATTGCATTTTTTCAATTTTTCTAAAAAAATTCTGGGAAAAACGGGGGGAAAAACCCAGGTTTTTTCCATGGCTTCAACATTTCCGGAAATTTTATATCTCTACCCCCAATACTGTTTAATATTTACATGAAACTGCTGGAAGAAGTCATTTAGAGCTTTGAAATAAGGTGCCACCAATATGCTGATGACAACCAGCTTTATTGCTCTTTGTCACATATCAGAAGCTTCCAAGTATCCAGTGTTCAAGGGGTCAAACCCTCGAACATTTCCTGGGTTCAGTAACTGGCTGGATTACAAGCTAAGGTTAAACTCTCAGAAGATGGATGTAGTGGTGACCAGTAGAAAATCTGATTTAGGGATTGTGGTTCACTCTGTTCTTGGGAGTACTCCTTGATCCTACACTGTCCCTGGATCTTCAGATTTTGCACAGATTTGTACAATTACACTTGGCGCACCACTTGCGACCCTTCCTGAATCTGTCCGACTTGGCAACATTTAGATCATGTTTCGATTATTGCAATGTGCTCTATGTGAGGCTATCCCTGAGCTTGTGCTGGATGGGGTTACACTCCCCCCTGAAGACACAGGTTCGCAGCTTGGGTGTACTCCTGGATTCATCCCTGAGCCTGGATTCCCAGGAATGCATTTGCACAGTTAAAGCTAGTGCGCCAGCTGCACCCATTCCTTGAGATGTTGGACCTGGCCACAGTGATACATGCCTTAGTTACATTCCATTTGGATTACTGTAACGCGCTCTACGTGGGGCTGCCTTTGAAGAGTGTTCGGAAACTTCAGCTGGTTCAAAGATCTGCAGCCAGATTGTTGACTGGGGCTGGTTACAGAGAGCACACAACTCCCCTGTTACAACAGCTCTACTGGCTTCCAGTCTGTTTCTGGGCACAATTCAAAGTGCTGGTTATCACCTTTAAAGCCCTATATGGCTCAGGTCCAGATTCTCTGAAAGACCGTATTCTCCCATATCAGCCTGCCTGTGCTCTGAGATCTTCTGGGGAGGCCTTTCTCTCAGTCCCATCAACATCTCAGGCACGTCTGGAGAGGGCCTTCTCAGTGGCTGCTCCAAGGCCTGGGAACTCCTTAGGGAGGCTAGGCTGGCTCCCTCTGTGCTATGTTTTCAGAAGCAGGCAAAAACTTTTTTATTCCAGCAGGCCTTTGGAACTACTCTGGACCTGAGTTAATGTATTGGTTTTTTAAAAATCTGTTACTGTTTTAAAAAATTTAAACGTTTTTAGTTTTACTGCAAGTTGAATTCTATTTTAGCTTTTGTAAATTTATATTTACATGTTTTAATCTTGTAAACCGCCTTGAGTCCCAGCCCTGGGAAAAAGGCAGGATAATAATAATAACAATAATAATAATTGATGATGTCAGGAAGCTTCATGGAAAGTATATGGTATTGGGACCCTATTACATCTGCTCGGAAAGGCCTGCACTGGTTGCCAATTCAAGGTGGAACTGAAAGAGATTGTTCTGAGGGGAGGACAGGAGAGGCCAGATTAGGAAGAATTTGATGGCATCTCCAGTTCCAGCCCCAACCCTGCCAGTTTGCCTCTGCTAGCAGGACTCAGAGGCTCATCAAGAGTGGAAAAACAAGACAAAGAAGAATGGAAATCACCTCCATCACTCCTCTTTCCCTACCAACAGCAGCCTTGCAGGGCATTGGATACTCGGAAGCTTCTGATACTTACGTACTCTTAATATTTTTATCATTTTTAAGAACATAAGAATAGCCATGTTGGATCAGACTAAGGGTCATCTAGTCCAGCATTCTGTTTACACGGTATCCTACCAGCTGTTGATGGGAAACCCACCAGCAGGACATGAGTGCAACAGGACCATCTCACCCCTGTTCCCCAGCAAACTGTGTATATAGCATCTGATACTGGCAGTAGCGTAGATCTAACAGGACTTGTAGCCATTGATAGCCTTCTCCTCCAGGAATTTGTCTGCCCCCTTTTAAAGCCATCCAGATTGACTATGCACTGTGTGAAGAAGTACTTCCTTTTATCTGTCCTGAATCACCCATCAGTTTCATGGGATGACACCGGGTTCTAGTATTATGAAAGCGAGAAAAATGTCTCCCTATCCACATTCTCCACACCGTGCATAATTTTGTACACTTCTATCATTTCTCCTCTTACTTGCCTCTTTTCCAAGCAACCCCCCCCCCCCCAGCTGTTGTAACCTTCCCTTATAGGGTAGTTGCTCCAGCCCCTTCATCATTCTAGTTCCCCTTTTCTTCCGTTTTTAATGTTCTTGTTGTTCTTGTTTTGTTTTTTTAAATTGTTGTAGACCACCTTAATGGCTTTTGAACAGGTATGGCAACATATAAATGCTAATAAATAAATAAATAAATGTTACGTTTAGTTGTTGCCTGTCTTTGGGTGATTTTTTTTTAAGTGGAAAAAACAACCCCCGAAGTTCTAAGGCATCTCTGAACTGAAAATCATTTATTTCCTCAGCCAACTTGCATAGATGGTGGGGTGGGGGAGAAAACGTGCTTTCTTTTCAAGGTATTATATTGTACTTCATGACTCTCATTAATGTTGAAGAGATGTGCTGAAAAGGCCTGTTTTTTAATTTTAAATACACTTGCCTTTTTGTGTTCCATTTCACTGACGCTGGTTTTGAAAGGGTTTACCCTGCATTTTTTTGTGTTTTATATCTTCTGCTAGTGGATTTTCAAAATCCATTTCCTTTTTGTTGGTTGTTAATTTTTTTGGAGCAGTTCTCTCCATCAGCTGACAACACAACAGCTGTGATCGCATAGTGTTTCCAGTGTAGCTTAAAAGTTAAAAGGAACAGAATAAAATACTTTTTGAGTGGATGGCTTTTGAACCATCCTTTCCTTTGCTCCTCCTGCCACCTGCATGGTCTTTGCAAAGCTCACTTATTTTCCTGACCTCTCTCTGTATGTGAGTTTGTACATCAATTATAGTCAAGGAAATGTTAGGTATTAAAATGATACAAGAGAGCAAAACATAGGATGCTGAATTACATTTGCTAAAGCCTGATTTAAATGTTACCGGAATGCCATGGTTTCCATGTGTAACCAGCCAATGCACCCTAAATAAATAGGGTAGAATCTTTATCCATTAAGTACAACTCTGATCATACAGTAGTCTCTTCTCCAAAGATTTCAGAAGCTGGGTGAACAGCTTCATCTCAAGCCAAAATGAGACAGGGTGGAACCATGATATCGGAAAAGTGTGCTCTACACATAGAGGAGGGCCAGCATTGTACTGAGCACATGCCCACTTCAATTCTGACCATTTCTGAAAATGAATGATGCTGCTACAATAACCATATGTTATACTCTGATGCTGGCAATATTGAGGCCATAGGAAGGTGGGTGTGTTGGGGAGGCTTACGTAGATAGCAAGTGAATCTTGGGTTGGGCGGCTGAAGGTAATGCCTCAAGGAAAGATAACTGTGGGAAAGAGATGGCGATATCAAGGAATTATCTGTGCCCATATATGCAGCAGAGCCCAATCCAACTACCTGCATGTATTTATTTCATTTGAGTCAATTTTTGTGGGAACTCGTGGGTCATGTTTTTCAAATAAAACAAGTTGGGAACTGAAGGGGAACCAGCATGGACAGGAAGTAATGTTAACAAAGGAAGGGGAAATAATGAGACGAAAGAAGAGGGCAATAGCAATGAGAGGGATCATAGCTCAGTGATCAAGCACATACTTTGCACAAAAGGCTCCTGGTTTAATCCCCGGCATTTCCAGGTAGGGCTGGAAAAATTCCTGCCTCGGCTAGATGGAGCAATGGTCTGACTCCATATATAGCAGATCCCTTATGTCCCTGTGTTCCAATTACATCTGATGCACATAGGGACAGGTGAGGAAGGTGGAAGGAGCATTCATGTCAGTATTGCTGCCACTAACCAACTTGATGAAATATTCTTTGGGCTCTAAAGCGTTTCTCCTAAGGGCAACAGCCCAGAAGGCAAGTGCTGCCTCTTCTTGGAGGTCCACCAGTTTGAGTGGCTCAGCCACCCAAAGCATCCGGTACACGTCAAATATGCAGCTGAGGCACATGTATGCACTTAACCGCATACAGAATGCTTAATCCTCAAACACCTCAGAGAGATATTTTTGTTTTGAAGTACTACCTCATTAGGAAGAACGATCTTAGAAACACGTGGCATTGAAGGTGGCGCCTTGTTTTTAGTTGTGCTGTTCTGTTGTTTCTTGACCAACTCCTCTTTTGCATTGCCATAGGAGCACATGCCCACCTTTCTGTTCAACGGCTATGAAGACTTAGACACCTTCAAGCTCCTAGAGGAAGAAGATTTGGATGAGCTCAATATTCGGGATCCAGAGCATAGAGCTGTTCTCTTGACAGCAGTGGAACTGCTTCAGGAATACGATAGTGAGTGAGGCCTTCAATTTCTTTTCCAATATGCAGCTGTAACTTCAGCTAAAGATCTGTAACCTCTTCGGGGCTGAGAAACTGTAATACTTCCAGGATTTTTGCCATTACTATCCAAAATAGTAATGGCAAAATTTCAAAGGAATTATACCAGATGATTATTTCATTTGACAATTAATTTCTTATTAATATAATCGTGATTTCCTTTTTAATCTTTCTATCTGTATTTTGATTAACATATGATCAGCATATGAATCAGAGTCAACAAGAAATTTGATCACTAATGCCACAAATTATGGAATTTATTAGAAGTAGTTTGCAAATTTCTGCTAACTTTTTAACCTTTCTAGGTGCAAGTAATAGGAATGGGCAACCTGTGGCCCTCCAGATGTTTTGGTCTACATCTCCCATCAGCCCTAGGCAGTATAGCTAATGGTGAGAGATCATGAGAGTTGTAGGCCAAAACATCTGGAGAACATCTCCATACCCCGGCACTAGACGGAAGCTGACAGCAGTGTTTTGGGAATTATTTGACTACATACAACCAACTTCCTGCAAATGGTTTGCTAGGAAGTAAGTGCCATTGAACTTAGAAGTTCTTACTACCACATAAACATATATAGGGATGCCACTGAAGTTCTTGAAGCTTGGGCTCAAATACAAGCTCTGGAGACTTGTAAAGATCACCTAAAAAGAAGCCTTAAAATTTTTGAACTGTAGAATTCCCAATTCTCCCCACCAGCCCCTACACATTTCCCCCTTTCTTTAACTTACTTCCTGGAGGGCTGTAATGAGCAGAAGCAGCGTATGTATGGAAAGAAGATAGGGTGCTCCTCCCTCCAAACCATCTGATGTTCTGTGTCATGGTGCAAAGCCTGGGAAATTGTGTAAAAGGTAGTTTGAGTATTGGTTGCAGATTTTGAATTATAATTTTTCAAAAATTCCAAAAGTATATGATACGTATGCTGTTTTAGTCAGATCTGCAAGTGTAACTTTTCTAAATCCACCCCATTACGACTATGCTGGTAAACTAGCAGTAGTTCACACTTTTAAGTTGCTGTGAATAACCAGAAAATTTGTACCACTATGTGAACTTACTTATAGAGTCTAGCGCTGAAAAATTCTGTTTTCAACATTCCACATAATCAATCCTTAGCCCTCTCCCTCCTTCCATTGGCTGGGTTGCATGAACATGCAGGGGGAAACAAGCCACAGTTGCTTACCCCCCCCCCCCTCAATACATGTGTGCTGCTCAGATTTACATAATTACCCTGGTCAATGTGGCTTGTTGTGCTATGCAAACCCAGCCAATGTGGCTTGTTCCCATGGGTAACAAGCCACCCAGAACCAGCCATCCTGGTTCTGGGTGCACAACATAAGCACAACATAAGCTGCATTGCCGAGTGTAATTATGCAATCCCCACAACTCTGATTGTGCAAATGGGGCCATTATGTCTTCTCATGAAATCAGTACTTCTGCAGAACAATGATATTATCAACATTTATTTTTAAAACATTTGCATCCTGCCCTATATTACTGGGATTTCAGGGCAGTGTATTTACTGACAATGCTTCTGTGACACTTATGAAGCAATAGCATGTTGCTCGATATTTTGGAAGGGTTTATCTCTGTTCTTTGTGTAAATTATGCCTTCTCACTTACACAAAGAACAGAGATAAACTCTTCCTTCCAAAACAGAGTTAAACTCTTCCTTCTCACTTCTGCTTTTTCTCTCCCTCCTCCAGGTAACAGTGACCAATCAGGCTCCCAGGAGAAACTCCTTGTAGATAGCCAGGGTTTAGGTGGATGCTCTCCCCGGGATTCAGGCTGCTATGAAAGCAGTGAAAACCTAGAGAATGGTAATGATTAATCTATATCCATATCCAAAATTGTGCCAAATTCATTAGATTTTAAGGGGACACTGGACATTCTGTTGCTAAGAAAATCAGTCTTACAAATTCTTAGTGATTTTGGCACTTTTTCCAGAATCATAATTAACAAAGCAGTTGTTCCAGACCTCATTTTCTTTGTATTTATTTCGTGGATTCTTTATTCAGTCCAATCTTTCAAAGCAATGTGAATACTTGCTTCACCTCCTTCCATTATGCTTGTGACTCTGGGCTGGTTCACATGACTGAGCTGGTTCACAATGGGTTATTTAACCCACAATGAGCTGCAGTGCATGTAGGTGACATTTTGAATATGCAACCCCCACTTGCGGGTTATTGTGTCATGAAAACCTGGCCATCGTGGGTTATTTGAGGGTTAAACAACCCTCGCAACACCTTCAGTGGTTGCATATTCAAAATGTTGGCTGTATGCGCCATGGCTTATCATGGGTTAAACAACCCACTGTGTCATGTGAACCAGGTCACTGTTATTTCATACTGCTGCTTCTTCATCTTAACAGAGAATAAAGGGCTCCACCATGAGAGAACATGCTTTGTTCAGGTATAACAACTCTTTTCCATCACGCAAATATTGCTGGATGAAATTTGCTCCCCTGATACGATAGAATAATAAATGTCTGTTGAAAATGGAGATCTAACTTGTTTGCTTAAGGGGATTTAGAAGAATTATTCAGAGGTGTAACAAAGACTATTCTCCAGGAAAGCATTTATTTACTCGAGATGCACGTAGCATCCTCCTTTGCTTAAAGGGCTGTGTTGTTGAGCTACTCGTAGTCTTTTGTGTGAACCGCAGTACATCAACTAGATTCAAGCACTGGCAGCCAGGAGAGTGAGAACCACCTGCTGCATAGCATCCCACTAATCAGAGTTTGTTTCAGAGCTGAAATGAGTGGGTAATGGTATGTGAATAAACTATATCTATCTCCAAACAGCCTTTAACACAGAAAGTGGATGGTGTAATATAGAGGAGGATGTTTCAGGCCTAACCAAATTCACATTGGATTCCTAAAATATATACAATATTGTCTGAGGTCTGTTCAAACCAGTAGTACAGTTAACATTTTCAGGTTTATAATTTAAAATGATCATGGCATTTCAATATTTTTTGTTTTGGTGTCATCATGCAGTTTTCTTTTTTATATTCTTCCCTTTAGGCCAAACTAGACATGATGTTGATTGCAATTAATGCAGTAGTTTTTTTAAACTTTTAAATAGCAGCTGCAGGGCTCCAATCAGGACACCATAGAGAAGTGTCCTGAGAGGTTTGTTTATTTACTTTTTTCTTCTTCCCCCACCTAAGCTGCCATGAGCCCCAAGAAACATCCACTGGGGCCAAAAGGAAATCCTCTCTTGGGGTGAATAGCTCTCTGAGTGGGGTGGGTGAATGGTTTTTATTAGGACCTCGGTATAGGAGGAAGTGATTTAACTGGCCCTTCTCTGTGTGCCATGGTGCTGATTGAATGTGTTCCCCCTTCCCCCCAGCAGCTGATATTCAAAGTTTAAAACCTGGACATGTTTATTCCAATCATACAATTAATGTCTCATTCTACTTTGGCCCCCAGTGTACAATTTTTACACAAGTACATTAAAGATGTATAATAAAGATTCACTGATGAATAGTAAAAAGAGAATCAAGAGTGACTGCTTTGATGAATAAAGAATGACTGCTTTGATGAAGGTCTGCAGTCTTCGTTGCTCTTCTAGCATAAGAATGCCCAGGTTCAGTTTTGTTTCTTCTTTTGTCTATTTTGTAATCAGATGGCTGCCAATTCTTGCCATCTTTCAATGTGTCTGCTCCTTTGCTGTAAATTCAGGATGAACGGTTTTCTACCTTCTGTGGAAGTTACATAGGCATGTTTGCAAGGTGCACAGATACCATGGAAATGGATACCTCTAAGGACCATTCACCCATCATGGGTGTATATCACTGCATGACTTCCAATTGAATTGTTAAGCTTTGTTAAGTTATCAATAAGCTTTGCTTTTGAGGTGGTGTGAAGTGATAGAAAAGATCTCCCTGTGGAGTGTCTGGGGTCTCTTTGACTCTTTTATACATGTAGCACACAACTTGAT
This sequence comes from Anniella stebbinsi, assembly GCA_029215795.1. Taxonomy (NCBI): domain Eukaryota; kingdom Metazoa; phylum Chordata; class Lepidosauria; order Squamata; family Anniellidae; genus Anniella; species Anniella stebbinsi. The sequence continues at coordinate 198,389,557 of JARDYH010000003.1, forward strand.
ACTGCCTTAGTCAAGCAAAGTGCAATACTTTTGTGAATTTATGTATACCATGTTTTATTTTAAATCTGGAGGAATCTTAACAGATTCTTGCAATGTCTGTTTGACTTTAAAATACCATTTTCCCCTACCTATTTATTTTATTGATTACATTTTTATACTGCCCAATAGCCAAGACTCTCTGGGCAGTTCACAATACTTGTGATATGTCATTTGCCATAACCTCATTGTGAAACTCATGTCAGGAGCTTCCTTGGGAGCACAGTGAAATCTTTTATGACTGCAAAGCTAAGCAAGCCCAATTCTTGGTGGAGGATTGGAAACATTGTCTTGTCACAGTGAGAAGCAGCAGTCCTGTGAATACACCCTCATACAAATGTCAAAGCTTCTCCCATTGTCTCCAATTGTCAACTTTACAAAATGTTAGCATCAAAATGAGTGCAGCCCTTTCTGATGAACACGCCTAAATTAAAAACAATTTTTGACTAAAGCACCATCAAGGGAGAAAAATTATATGAATAATTACATGCTTGCGTGACTATTTCAATTTCAGATTAAAGTCTCTGGGATACTGCTGCTATTCCTGTTTATAAATTGAGACTGTTTCTTACACGCCAGTCTGCATAAACTCAGGGGCCTGTCAGTTTGTACAATCAGAGAAAACAGTCAAGTGCTTCCCCTTTCCTCACCTCCAGTTGTCTGATAATTCTATACATCAAGAAAAAGTAATGAAGATAGTTTTCCATTTTAGTGTAAAGAAATTCATTTTTTATTTTTCTTTCTGACTGTATTTTGGAACTTCTGAAAAGATGCTATGTTCTGTAGTAATGTGCGTTGGATTTAGATACAAAGCAACTAGTAATGTGCGTTATTAAATGCCAAAGTTTAACATTTTGGAGATAAAGCTTGGAATTGTAGATGTATTGAAAAGAATATCCGTTGCTTGTTAAAAAAGTCTTCCACTTTTAAGGATGGGACCTTATGTCTAAGGGCCAAAGGCTGCCTGCCTTACTACCAGAGGGTTCCCTCCTCTACATAAAACGGACATGCAGACTAGCCATACAAAGACTTCAGATGATGCAAATAAACTTAGTGAATTTATTCAGCTGAGTGCATCACACTGAATGAGATGGTAAAAATATCAGCCATTTCCTACAGGCCTTTACGTCCCACATCACAAAAATTACACAAGTCAACTTTCCACATATATTTAAATTACATATGTGAGCTTGCAGAACACAAGCAACAATCTCAAAAACAATAACCTGCAAATAACAATAATGTTATTCAGTTAAGATATTTGAACAGTATTTTCTGCCAAATAGCACTTAAACTAGAAGATGTAGTAGATGAGCTTTAAACACTTAACTTGAAAAAGAGCTTTATGAGAATTTGAGGATCCAGCTGCTCTTCAGTACGTGTTATTATCTTAACAATTTGATAAAAAAAAATACAGTAACTTTCTATAGGGACAGTTTCTTTTTGAGAGAATAAAATATTGGGGATTTATGGTATTGTATTAATATGTTCTTTTTGTAGATGAAGTAGATAGTACAGAGGTTTAGAAGTAAACATAGGCAGGTAGTGTTTAATTCACAGCAACAGCCATCCTAAATGAAAGTTTCCGCTCTCACCACTAATATTAAAAGCAGCATGGGAGTTACTGTGCAAATTCTGAGTTTATTAAGAAAATGGCAGTGTTGGGGTTTTATTTTGCCAGCAGGGCTAATACTGGGAAGAAATGTGAAGATTTTTATAACTACTGATTATTGAATATTAAACACTATTTGTAGTGTTTACTCCCATTGTGTTCAATAGAGCTTACTGTAATGACATTTCACAGAAAATCAAACATCCATCAAGCATATTGTCTATTTAAATCTATTTCATTTGTTAAGTTACTTGTACAAAAACTAATGTCTATTTTGTTTTGTTTCAGCTAAGACCCGAAAGTCTTGTCTCCTGCCCTCAAAGTTAGCCAGTGAATATAGTTTTAAAGATTTCCACAGAAATCCACTGGTAACTTTTCCAAATTTGCCCTTACCTAAATCAGTAGATGCCCTCCAGCAAGGAGAGAAGATACAGCTCAGTTGCATGCATCACGTTCCAAAAAGCTGCCTCAAGCCCCCAGCAGCCATAGGCCTCAAGAAAAACCGCAGAAGTTTACCAGTTGGTATCTGTCGGAGCTGTGAGCTTCTGGAAGGTACTCATAGTGTACCTATGTGGCCAAGATCTCATTCTCTTGGAGACCTTCATGGGGAAACTAGCATGGATTGTGTAAAATTGGTGGATGCTTTTCCTCAGGGTACATCAGATTTAACAAAAACATTGATCGGCTCTGGTGGTAGTGGTGTGACAGAACTGTCTAAGCAGAGCAAAGATGGTAATTCTCTTAAGGGAAAAGCAAAGGAACTGCAGTTCTCTGCAAACATCTCTTCTGGTGGAACTCTTCCTCTGTTTCTGACTCAGAACTGTGAAGTTCGGTCATCTTTACTTTCACATGGTGCAACATGGACCCCTTTTGAAAACTATAAAAAAAGCAGTCAGAATCTTGGAAGTGCTGATCATTCCCCAGTCCCCAAGGGGACTATAGAAGCTGATCAGAAGCATATGGGTGAGGCAAAACCACAGCCACCGCCAGTCCCTGCCAAAAAAAGCAGAGAACGTCTTTCTAATGGACACTGTCATCTGCCCTCAGCCCTTTCTTGTCCAGATGTGCCATCTTTGCCAGCAAAGAAGACTATCCAGTCCAGATCCTCTGATTCCCATGAACTGACTGTGTGCAGATCATCTCCTGAACAGGAACCCAGGAGCCCTTCCAGCATAAGACCTCCTTGGTTGTCAGATCTTCCAGAGACTGCTAGTGTCCAGCAACATGTGTTAAAACTAGATCCTTCGTCAGTGAGAAAAATCTCCTGCACTAGAGGACTGGATTTGGAGACACTGATAGAAAACAAGCTGCAATTGGAAGATATTGATCTCACAGAAGACCCATACTCTGACAAGGTACGGTATAGGAAGGCTGAACATTTCCTATCATTAACTCTGTACGTTTCCAATTGTTTTCCTTTCCCTTTTGGATATTCTGTGGAGCTACTCCTTAGAAGTATGCACAAACTGACAATAAAAAAGAAATGCTGCAAAGCCATTGCAAGCTTTTCATTCCAGATGCTTGCAGTGGTGGTGCGGCTTGCTGCATTCATGCGGTGAGCCAATAATACCAATATTAATGCTTCCTGGGAGCATGTTAACATCAGCCTCTGTCTAGAGGCAACAAGGCATAAGATGCCCGTTAGTCCATAATTTGGATTGGGCACAACCAAGCGAAGTTAAAGATATCTCAATTCCATTAATTTTAGCAGGAGAGTTAAGTGCATGCTTAATTCTGTCTTGTCTTTCAATGCTTGGCTTTGGCTGGATAATGCCTTTTCTTTCAGAGCAACATGAACCATGGCCCTCACAAATTCCATTCCAGAAGCTGCCCCATGTGCCACAGCAGCACACAAATTAATAATCTCCTAATAATGTCCCCTAAACTTTCAAAGGAATAGCTTTAATTTCCAAGATTCAGAGATATCTTTATAGAAATTATGAAAAAAGCAGATGACACATATAGATTTCTATGGAACTGGAGAAGATACACATCAAGTTAATTCTTTTATGGTTTCTTAAACACAGGGACTAACCTGTGTTATTCACTCCAGACATTCTAGTTAACTAGAATTTTGTTTATTTCTTTAACTTCTATCCTTCATCTCTGGCTGGCTGGAATCTGTAGCATGGCCGCTGTGGGATTCCTGAACCTTTGGTGCAAAGATACTCTGAAGACCTAGAGCAGCCTGAAAAGGATGTTGCTACAAACTTGGACCAAATACGGGTGAAGCAACTAAGGAAGCAGCACCGTATGGCAGTAAGTTTGGATTAAATGCTACATTTCAAGTTCAAGGGAATAGTCTCCCAAGTAACAATAATTCCCTGCATATTGAAAGCTAGCACAGAAAATAGCCTCGTCTTCTCATTGGTTTGTTAGTTTTTATATGCAATAACTTTTTTGCTGCTTTTACTGCTGCTGAGGCAGCTTTCTGTTAAAAACTGAGTATATCAGTGGAAGCAGCAGGGATGCCTATAAAATGTGGAAAACCAGTAGAGCGTTCAAGTCACTCACTAAACATTGCACACTTCAGGTGCCACTGTTTTCAATTCCTCTGAATCTGCATGTGTAGATCAGCAGCAATTTGTTTGAGGAAGTCTCTTCTGAGGTAGCAACACAGAAAGTATAGGGTGGAAATAGTGTAAAGGTGGGTGGTTTTAGCACTGTTCACCAGGCAATTCTCCCACTGAAACCTATATTTTGAGGTGCAAATTGAAAATATTTGATTTAAGTCCTATTTTAAATGTAGCATAATTTCAATTTAGTAAGTGTGGCCAACAAGACTGAGATTTAAAAAAAAAATCTGGGTGCAGTGTGGAACAGAACAGAACAGAACAGAGAGGAAAGATGGGGCTGTGGCCCTCCATGAATTAGATCTGGGTGTGAAGTGGTGTGCCCAGTATACCAACAAATTGCTTGAAGGTATTTCCTCAGGAGAGAAAAAGTCGCCCAACTGCTTGTATTTTGTTTTCTCTTGTTCCAGATTCCAAGTGGAGGCCTCACTGAAATCTGCCGCAAACCTGTGTCCCCTGGACACATCACTTCCATAACTGACTGGTTGGTTTCTATTGGCCTTCCGATGTATTCAAGCTCACTCATGGCTGCAGGAGTCAATGACCTAAGCAAAGTGCCTTCTCTATCACAAACTTCACTTCACGAGGCCGGCATTACAGAGGAGAGGCACATAAGCAAGCTTTTGGCAGCAGCAAGACTTCTCAAAATCCTCAACCCAGAGACAATCTAACATACTCTGGAATGTAGCAACTGCCTATAGGAGAACCCTCTGTTCCCTTCAGTGTCCCATTTCACCTTTAATTTCTACAGAACAGAAACTGGGATCAAGTAAAGCAGGTCCTTGGGAAGGATGTGAGACCCTTGTGGGTTTTGTCCATGATTCATAAAAAGGAAATAGAAGCAGCTGCCTTGAGAGGGAAAGTGGTACTCATAGCGTTACTCTCAAAAAAACGGGGGGGGGGGGGGCACAAGAAGTGGTTTTAGTTTCTTAAAGACACTAAGGCTGTCTTGGGGCCCAGTGAAATTGTCTGTAGTATTACAAAAAAGGGATCTTTCTACTTGCTAGAAAGTACTTTTTTAAAAAACAAAAAAAATCAACTTTAAGCCCCAGGAATTGGGAAGAGGAGGACGATAGCAAAGTTAGGCTACCAGGTGCTTTGGGTCCACTCACTAAAGTACAGGTCATTAACCAATCATGAATAGACTGTCCTAAACATACATACAATTGCACACATCCCATGGGGAGTGGTCATTATTACAAATAATGGTATTAAGGATTGAATCTTCTAATGGAAGTTATCTGCTCATCCTTTTCATCCTAGCAGTTTTATGTAAAATAAAATTTAAAAAGCTCCTCCACCTTCCTGTTGGTAGCTTTTGGTGTAATGTTTTCTGGCTGCTGTGCCTCTAGGTCAGGAGAACCTGTGGACCTCCAGCTGTTGGATTCCCTATTCCCATCAACTCCAGCCAATATGGCCAATGGCTGGGAATGGTGTCTAACAGGTTCCCTGCCTCTGCTCTAGGTAGGCCAAAGTTCTGGACTTGATTTAGTTTATAGCTGATCCTCCTTGCAACTTATCAGACAGACTAAAAAAAATATAGGCTTAATTTGTATCACTGCTTTCCTAGAACTTGGCTTTTTATTTGCCTTAAAATGCTTTTGAGCAGTTCACTTACCAGCATCCATATTTCCCAGACTTTTCATTAATGCCATCACTATTTGGCAGCAGACAAAAAAAGTGGTTTCTATAGATTATCTCATTGTTATGTCTGTTTGAAAAGTTTCTTTATGGTTTTTTTTTTAATCACAGATTTCAGTTCTCAGGCTAACAACTTGTTTGTGGCAGTTTGTGCTTGCTGGTATTACTAAAAGTCTGAAATATATTTCTCCTTAGTGTGTGTATGTGTGTGTGTATATATATATATATGTATGTATGTATGTATGTGTATATATATATATATATATATATAACATTATAAAACGCTTTCCATGTTAATCGCAATTTGGTGTACTGTGTTATATTGTCAATTACTTTGCTGCAGCTTTGACTTGGTATCATGACCATATCAATGAGAAACATTATTTTGTTTTTTAAAGCATAAGGTTACCCGGGGAAAGTAAATGAACGGAATAAGCAAATGGTGTCTCAGATGCACTATCAGAACAAGAATTATATTCCATTATATTCATGGTAAAAAAAACATCAAGCTATCCTTCTTGTAAAAATCAATAGAGCCACCTCTATTATTGGGTGTTGAAATGACTTAATTAGAGTAGAAGTCACCTGGGCTGCTAGAGCAATTTGTTCTTTCTACATAGTACCATGTTCTTGTTTTCTAAAACTATTAAAATATACAGTGTAAAATCTCCTCTTTGCTTCTGTGAATATAGATAAAAGTTTATTTTTGTACATGACCAGACATTTTGTATACCAAATAAGCTCAGCTTGAATCCTAATATCTAGATTATTCTGCAGTGTCCATTAACAAGCTAGACTAGTAGAAGCTTTTCACGATAGATAACAGGCAAGTAGACTGAAGGATGTAATGAGCTCAGTGTGGGACTGGGATCTCGGAGACTTAATTCAAACCAGATATGTAATTATAAGCAAGTCTCATCACCTCTCTGTGCCTCCCTTGCTCTTCCTCTGAAAAAGGAAATAGCTTATACAACCTGTGAAAGTGCATTCAACTTAAGGGAACATTTTGCCCTCAAAGGCACAAAAGAATGATACTGCCTTTCCAAAAGCTGCTTTTAACCTCATCTCTTTAGGTTTCATACTTTTTTATTGTCACCTTTGCAATAATTAAAACTAAAACCAAGGCTATTTAATATAACCAAGCCTAAAATTGTATTCAAAGCTGTAGAGAATGTGAGAAAATCAGATAATTAAAGTAAGTAAACTCTTGAAAAATGAACATAAGTTCCTTTGAAAGCAGTTAAAGCTTTAATCCTAAACACATTTAAATTGGAACCATATTCCATTAAGATAAATGAAATAAACATCCAACATAAATGGCAGTGATTAAAGTGCCAAAGTTTCATTTTCTGAAGAGATTCTAAAGAATAACTATTAGATCTAGCAAAAGCCACCCATGGGTTGGAAGGGCTCCTTCAGCCATGGAAGACCTTTACCACTGCCTGAACATCTTTCACCAATTCTCCTGCAGTCCCCTATGTCTCCTGAAAATGCTTTGAAAGGCTGGAGAACCCTTAGGAACAGTATGGGAGGTGGTGCTGGAGAGTGCAAATGGAGGAGGGAATTCGCAAATTTCGCCTCCCCACCCACAGCCACCCACGTCAGTGGGAGGATTCTCAATGGAATTCTGCTTGGGGATGCTCCCACTGGCGGAGAAATGACTCTGGGTTAGATCCAGGATCTGTTTCCTTTGATGGAAAGCCTTTGCTCACAGAAGCTGCCCCCACCCAATTCGGGGGGGTCTCTCCTTCCCTCCCTACCCTGCACAACAGCTAAGCCCATTCAGCAGGGTTTTCAGAGGGCTGGAGCAGCTGCCATGGGAAGGAAGGAGTGAGGAAGTTTGCTTCCACCAGCCCAGTTGCACATGCCTAAATCTGTATCCAACCCATAAAATAAAGGCAAGACTTAAATATATTATCTGGACTGGCTGGCTTCTACACAATGGACACAATGCAGCCAAAGTTACATTCTTTGAAATGGGAGTGCTAAATACTGAAGAAAAGGGGATTTTAAACTTCCTTACTTTGACTGAATCATGTCCAGTATTTTTAGGCTCAGGGTGCTAGGCTAAATAACAACAATGCAATTAACTTCCTCCCAAGCATGATAATATTGATTACATACTTAAGAGTGCTGGAAGTACTTCCAATGACTACACAAATAGACAATGAAACATTGCTTTTATTCCTGACTGTTGACATCAGTTTTCCATTTCAGCAGATGTCTTTACTGTGGATATTAGAGTAACCATTATGGGCAAAGCTAAGATTGCAGTTGTAAAGATGCCATTCTATAAAGAGGACGTAACCTTTTTCTGTCTTCCTCACCCCAAATTATATTATCTCCAGAGAGTAATTTGCACCTGCAGTTGTCCATATGTGTTAGTGACCTGTGACCTGTGCAAATACATTTACTTTACATTTTACAGCATTAAAGTTCTCTCATATGTCACAGCTAAGTCCAAGATTCATGTAGACTAGGGGTGGGCAACCTGTGGCCTTCCAGAAGTTTTGGCCTACAACTCCCATGATCCCTCAGCATTGGCTAGGCTGGCTAGAGCTGATGGGAGCCATAGGCTAAAATATCTAGAGGGCCACAAGTTGTCCTCTGTTGACGGTAGACCAAGTTAATAATAAGAGAAACATTCCTTCTATGCAAAATATGCCTTAAGAGATTGTAATATACATTGACCATTACTTCCACCTCTAACTCCATCAATCTGTTCAGTGTACTCTCAAATGCCATACAATTACCACACTTGGAAAGATTTCCATTAATTAACAGTGCAATTCTATACATGTCTACTCAGAAGTAAGCCCCATTAAGTTCAATGAGACTCACTCCCAGGAAAATGTGTGTAAGATAACCTAAATGGAGAAAGCAGATAATAATGGACGTTCCTTTGCATGTATGAATTAGTTACTTCTATTGAAATTAATTGAGTGATATGCATGCAGAAAGCACATGCCGTGGTCTGCATCTAGTCATATGGCTGCAAATTTGGGATGAACTGCAAGATTTTCATCTATCGATAACTTAGATTTTGGTGTGTGTTTTTAATGATTAACTTATAATGATTATCCTTTTAAATGCAGCTTCATGAGAAGCAACTACTTTTAAAACAGCATCATCAGGTCCAGGATGGTTGGTTGGGATTTTTAAGGCAATAGAAATATGTTAGGACATAGAAGCAGCCTTTATTGTTTAAGCCTCAAGAATTAAACAAAAGAACAATTCATTACTCCATCTTCTCAAGGAAAGTGTTGTCTACATTAATATCCCTAAGCTACATTAAAAAGGAAATCATAATGATTTTTGTAAAACTGAGGCCAAAGGGCTTTCAACTCCTATGCCTGTTCATGCAAGAATCCATTGCCATTTTTTCTGTTTTTTCTGTACATTGCTTTTAAATGTTTTTACAATTTGTTTAATCTTTTAAGTTACATTTTTGCATATATATTGCTTTAGAGTATTGTCACTGATTTAGCAATTCATCATTTCACCAGCATATATATTGATCCTGGAAAAGCTTTAACATGTTGGATATCTCCTTCTGCAGAGGAATTCCTAGTGATGTAATGAGCTCAGTGTTAACAATAATGTACTATTTACTATTTGCTCTTTACATCCAGAGTTCTAAACAAATATTGGATTAGAGGCTATCAACATATATAAAGCTAGGTTCTTGTGCTGATTTAGTTTTGGTTTTCTCTAGACAGGGCCAGTTCAGTAGCAATGGTGTACATTTTTAATTGGCAGTTAATCACAAAGCCAGCAAGATATTCTTGATAGTCCTGAGCATTGTTCTAATTGTAAAACTGGTTTTGAGTGCAAGTGGGCAATACTGGAAATAAGAGCACAGGTCCTTGTTAATCTTATTCACACAGTCCTAGATACAGCAATAAAGGTCAATTCACCAAGTCATAGCTGTACTTCTGTGTTGTATTATTTTTAAGCTAAATACCTGGGAGTCCAAGCTAATGCTTACTCCTAATTGAAACCTCTTTTTGGAAAACAAAAACTTTAAGCAAGTTATAACAACTAACAAATATGTTGCACTTTCTGTATATGAATCAATATTTAAATAACTTATTTTTCTCCATTTGCTGTTCCTAAATAATGTAAGTAGCTGTAATATACCAGTACCAATATGTCCTTGCAGTTTGATTCAACCCGAGAAAGTGGTGTATAGTTGAGAGAGAGAAAAAATGGGGAAAAAACAACTGTGTAAAGATTATTGTGCTCTGTTTTATTTAGCAAAAAGAGGCAACAAAATGAATTTTCTGTGTATGAAAACTCCTCTATAATGTCCTATTGTTCAAAGGAAAATAAATAAATTCCTTCAAGTTCATACTTCTTTTTAATGTCAATGGGGTTTTTTGTAATAAAAGCTGAACTGGGGTAGTAAGGTAGAGAGCTGCTTCAAATTACATTAAAGTAGGATACTGCGAGAGTGGGGGAACTGCTAAATCTGCATTCAGAGGCTCAAGATACTATTTGAGCTGATTACTAAATATCAGCTGTTGGTGCTTTCCTGAGTTTAGATACTCCCATCTGCAGTTTAGGAGAATGTGAAAATGTCTTCAGCTGGCATGCATTTATTTACCATATTTCTTCGATTCTAAGACACCATCGATTGTAAGACGCACCTTAATTTCAGTACCACCAACAAACAGAAAAAAAGCTTTGATTCTAAGAAAAAAATAAAAAAATAAAACCTTTGCCTTGTGCAAAGTGCGGGAAAATCCGAAAACTGAGATTCTAAGATGCCATTGATTCTAAGACGCACCCTGTTTTTAGAAACATTTATATGGGAAAAAAGTGTGTCTTAGAATTGAAGAAAAACAGTACATGTTACATTACTTCCATGCAATCCTACTGGCCCTTAGTTGGCTTTGACTTGGTAAGTAACTCATCAACCAACTAAACCCATACTACACTTAAAAACCAATTACAATGCCTAGGCAAATAAAGCATTTTCACTTGGCATCTAAAAGAATACAATGTTGGTGCCAGGCAAATGTCTTTCAGGAGGGCATCCTAGAGTCAGCGTATCACCACAGAAAATGTAAGCACCACCATAGGCAGCCAATGTAATTCTTTCAGAAGTGATGTAACATGGCTCCACCTGTTCAAACCCACTGATTCCTACCTTCCACATTTTGCACTAATTGAAGCTTCTCTGTCTTCATGGGCAGCCCCATGCATAATACAATAATCCAACCTGGAGATTATCAGAGCATGGATCACCAGCTAAGTTTCCCCTGTCCTGGAAAAGCTTGAAAAGAAAGGAGAGGACTGGATAATATGGGATGGAGGGGAGAGATCTGGGGAAGAAGATGGCTGGGGCTGGAGCAGGTAGTACAGATTATTAGTATTTTATTATTATTTCTTAATGATGATGTGAGCATGCGTAGGTAGTTCAGCCTAGGAATTGCTGCAAGGATTCATACCAATTTCACATGGCTTTTCTCATCTCTCCTAAAACCATAATCTTTACTACCTCCACAAGGCAGGCTGGGCTGAATCATCTGGATTTATTAAGGCAGTGATTTCTAAATTAAAGTCTGGGACTAACTAATACGTGGGAAATCGTCTCTTGTTTGCTCAGACCAAAAGAATATCTGATCTAACATTCTCTTTCCAACAATGGCTAGTTGGGGTGTTTGGAAGGTTATAAACAGGGCCTGGTTAGGATGACCATCCTCGTTGTGGTACCCAGGTTTACTCTTTTTCACCCTTAACAAGGGCACCAGATATTGGGAATAACAGGCCAGTGCTGAAAAAATTAGATGTTTATATAAACAAAAGATTAGAAATGCATATTGTGGTAGCATCCCAATGAATTAAAGTAGCTCCAATATGTTACTTTCTGTAATATATTGAAGGTTTTCAATTCTGAAAACTGTTATAAGAAATTCACAAAACAATTCACAAAAATTCAATCTATAGTCTGGAAAAATACAGATTGCATTTGAAAATCTTTGCAAACTACCATTTTCTAGAATTCTACCTTCGAAGGCATACAGGGCAGTTCGTTTATATATTTTTAAAAAATCTCGCCATTTTTAATAAAAACACATTGTCACTTAAGTTGGCTTACAACAAATAAGATCATGATTTCATAATAAAAAACCCAATATCAAGGCACAGTCAAATACAATATAATACAACAGAACGGAAGCAGGCCACACGGATAAAATCTCTTCTTAAAGACTCTCTTCAGCACTTGCATACAGCTGCAAATTTATGTACAGCATGTAATTGAAAGTCTCCAAAGCAGCCAATTAAAGAGCATGGAGTTGATAAAATTTGGGGGACCACGACTATGTATAAACTTACTCAGCAAGTGCAGCAAGCAAGGAATCCTAACTTTAAGAAAGATATTATGGCAGCATGATTCCCATTTATTTTCTATGTTGATGCTGTTCACATTTTTGCCTATACATTTTGCCTGTATTTTTCTCACTAATACAGGCATACACAAAAAATAATATACACTCGCACATGCTCCTTTGATATGTTGTCTGAATTGCAGTTTTACTCTTTCATTAGATATTGATCTCCTACTTAGGTCATTTTACTATATATGTTCCATAAGCATATCAGTTATAGACAAATATAATTAGCAAATTCCTTTGTTTCTTTAGTAATCTTGATTTATTATTATGTATATTCTTTTGGTTGCCTTTTTTTGTTAACTTTATTTCAAAATAAAATTTCATGATTAAAAAAATGCTCCATCTCTTCAGATGAATCTGCAGCTATCTGGCAAGGCAAAAGCATGCCAGAATCAAACCATCTTCAACAACCTGCAGAAAAAAAACAAGAGGGGAAGCCACCCCACAGAGAAGGCTCTTAACTTTCCTCATTGTCATCAAAAGAGCCTCCACAGAAATGGGATCATTTAGGTCTTTAAAGGGCATTGCCAACACTATGAATCCTAAAATCTACTCAGATAATAGAATCACAGAAGTTCTGCAATAAATAACATGGTGCGCAAAAGCAGATTTCTTTTTGTCTTCAGCACTGGCTCAGTAGTTTGTAACCACAAGAGGGCACTGTTCTACTTACTAGAAATAGGACACTGGGCTTTCCCTGCAGGAATTATAAGTTTACAGTCACACACTGTTTCCAAGATACTTTTGAGTAAAAACACAGAAATAAAAACAAAAACAACATGATAGTAACAGCAATTGTGTTCCTATATAGCTGGAAACAACTACGTCTTCCGAAATGGCCGTGGGCTGCAATACTTTTGGGAGTCTGTCAAATCACAAATCCTAGAAGTTCTATCTGCTCTGCATGTGCATGCGCTAAGATCCAGTCCAAGTTACTAGCAAAGACTCACACGCTTTCCAGAAATAAAGAAATAACTTCCTGAAAACCATCTGTGAACAATTCCATTCCAAAAGAAAGGCCATAATAAATTCTCAATCGAAATGTCTTTTTCTCTCTTTGAAAAGATAAAAACTACTCTCTTGCTTAGGGTCTTTTCAATATATACCTACAGTATTGTCTATAAGAGCCAAAATGCTTCAGTGGTTAAGTTAAAATTATGATGCAGCTCTGTTTATTTTAAGGCCAATGTGACAATATGTTCTTTGTTCACAGGAAACAGACAGAAATCTGAATGGGCTGAGTTTTGCCCCTGCATATGTCGGTGATTTTTTAAAAATCTGCTAATGATGTGGAATCTGCATGATAGCTGGCTAAACTCATGTTGCTATGGAAAAATATCATAGGTTCAGAGCTTGGAGACAGTAAGATTTACTGCAGATATTACTGTAAGCTTCTTTATAAGCCTTTGCTCAGTGGTTTGCCAGGTCCCCTGACTGCCCAGTTTCCTCCAGTTTATTCCAGCTGGCTGCTGCTCTACACCCTGTATCAAGCAGTCCCTCTCAAAAACAGAGTTCAGAGAATACATCTAATATCAAAACCAGTTCTCTATCACAATCGCTAGTATTCCATTGAAATAAATAATAGTTAAATCCAAACAGTACATTGGAGCCCCGGGTGTCAAAGCTTAAAGTGGTCTCACTTGGTCTGTGAAGACATCATCATTTCTCCCAGAAGAGAAGAGATGGCATACAGATTCCCAATACAATCACCATAGCACCATCCTGTTCTAGGCTTTATTATATATTGCCCTTTAATACAAAGACAAACCCTTTTCTGTGCAGGATCTAAAACCATGGTTGATACACAACATGAAGGGAATACGGTATTTTAACATGGGACATGGCATTCTTCCAAACTAACATTCTAATTGGGAAAGAAGAATGGGTTCGCATGATTACTCCAGACCACCATGGTTCATGCGATGGTGGGTTGCGGCACATGCTGGTGGCCATTTTGAATATTCAATCCCATGATTTGTTTCATTGTCCAAACTCAGGCAGCAGGGGTTGTTGGAGGGTTATATTGGGCAACCTTTACTTCCTGCATAGGCTAGCTAAAGTTGACCAAAGTAATCTGTCCTTCCCAACTCCTTCATGTATTTATATGGCCACAGAATTTGATATGAGTCTGCAAACTTTGTGGTTCATTTCCTTGAGAAGAGTTCAAAAGTCTTCAGCATTTAGAAAATGTGGTTTTCTTGCAAACTCACAAAGGTTCATTCCTGACAGAATCCTCCTGAAACTCAGCTCCCCATAATCAAAGGAGCTTTTTCTGTATTCCTGTTCAGCACTATTCCTCCTTGGAGGTCTGCTGGGACAAGGGAAAAGTAGCTACAGGCCTTGAGAGTAACAGTTCAGTAAACAGCAGCTTCATCAGAAGGGGGGAGGAGGATGTAAGTGACATTTCCAGTTTTTCTTCTTACAGTAAGCGCATACCACAAAATTTTAAAAATGCATCAAAGAGGCAGAGGTGATTTTTGTAAAAGATTTGAGTCTGTAATACAAAACACATTTAGTACAAAGTAAGCCCCACTGAACACAGTGGGACATACTTCTGAATAAACATGCATAGGATTGCACTGTGAATCAAGTTTCTGAATAGCAAGATTTATGATAACACACAATGGTCAAAGCAGCAAATGTGATCTTGGATATAGAATTAAGGATCTCCTTTAGATTGAAGTCACAACCTGATCCACTCAAGTCTGTAGCTTTGAACGGATACAGAGTTCTGCCTTGGACCCTATTTTGAGTATGAGGGATCAGCTCTCCAACATGAAGACAGGTATTAAAGGAAGGTCTAGAAGTATGTTCAAAGTTAGATTATTGCAGTGCACTCTACGTGGGGCTGCCCTTGAAGATTGTTTAAGCTGTAGCTTGTACAAAATGCGGCAATGAGATTAATAACTGGGACCAGAAGGTCTGAGCACATTAAGACCAATTCTGACCCACTTGCATTGGCTGTCTGAATGCTCCCGATCCCGATTCAAGGTGCTGGTTTTAACCTATAAAACCTTACATCGCTTGGGACTGCAATACCTGATGGAAAGCCTCTCCTGACCTGAACATACCCAGACACTACAATCAACGTCTGGGGGTGGGGGGTCCAAGTGCCTGAATTAACCTCTCCCCTCTCATTGGGATATTGTAGAAGATTAAAACAGGCTGCTGCGACGTGGTTAATAGGTGAAACAATGTCACTACTGGGGCAAGAGGACAGCACTGGGACAGGGGGCAGGGGAGTGACTCTGATTATGCACAGTAGTTTAATAAGCTATGCACAGTAACGTATTTGTCTGGTTGTGTTGGAGATAACAGTAGCTTATTTTCAAAATTAAGCATTTTAATCCATCATGACTTAACTGGACATCTGAACATGGCCAGTATGTAGCATCCAAACAGGCCTCAGCCTCTATATATTAACAACTGATTAGACGATAATACTATGATAAGGGATAGAGAAGGATGACGTCAAGATGAAAAAAATCTGGACTTCTTTTCATATCACTAAGGCTATGCTTTCTAATAACCAGGAACAGCCCTTTTCAGTTCTGCATCTCTGAGAACTTACTTAAAGGCCCACAGTGCCATGGTGATTTTGGTGGGTTAGGCTCTAGTTTACTTTGGCTTGTGTGATGGAAGATTGACAGAAAGCACATTTGCAGTATGGTCCACACTTGGTCGTGTTTTTCCACTTCTAACTTTGTGGCATCTCAAATGGTCCTGTGGAGTTTATTTTTGGACTTGGGCATGGTCACTCATGGAAAACGTTGAAGGTAGGTCTTAGAGAATGTGCATATTTAAATAAACTTTAATTTATTTGGCTCCTCACTAAAGACTTCTGTCCCGAGATCATGAGGAATAGAGATTTCTGGATCCGTTAAACACTGACTAACCTGAAGCCAGGATGTTGACTTGTCCAATTTACTTACTCAGTATGGGGGTTTAACTTAATATATGTCTTTGTAACAGGAAAAAGACTAAAGCAATTTGATGTTAATATTTAAGGACAAAATACTTTAAATATGGCAAAGTAAAAGAGCATGTAGGTTTGCCTTCTGTTTCAGGATTAGGGATATGTTTGTAGAACCATTTGGCTTTGAGACTTCAAGAGGAAATAGAGAACAAAGTGAAGTGAGAAAGAAAACATTAAGAAGACAACAATGAGATTTCAGTATTATTGCTTACTTTATATACATTGAAATGGCCCACTTCTAATGCTAAGTGAAAAGAGCAGCTCAGTTCCATCTGGTCCCACTAAACTATTTTGGCCATGATTCAAAGGAGCTGATAGCACACATACCAGAGAGAAAAAAAATCTGCACTTGGGACTCTCCCATCCTCTGCATTCCAGGACAGAAGTACTGTAAAATTCCCCAGCTTCCTAGGCACTGAAAGGGGTAAAGGTTCATGGGTTGCTCTCTGGATCAAACATTAAGGTCAAAAATCCAGGAGTATGTGCATTCTGCTGCTTGCTGCTCTTGCATCTGCCCTGGTATCCTGTTTGTTTGTTTATTTATTTACTTTACTTTGAAATCTGCATTTCTCCAACACAGTAACTCAACTCTGATTGAGTTGGTTTCTTGCTGCTTCCCCTTCACTGCAGGAACTCAACACTGTACCTCGAGACATCGTTTGTTGTTCATACACAATGCCCCTGTACAAATACAAGGCTATTGCTTGTAATTCAAAGCCCGCCTGGCTCTCTCTCTCTGCCAGTGCCCACCTAGTGCCAGGATGAAGCAGCAAATCCCAGTGAGTGGCACCCTGGGGATGTCAACTCACATGTGTCTGGCATTCCCACCTGCCTCCTCACTCTGCCAGCCTCCATCACCAATTGCCTCTGCCTCCTGCTGCCCACCTCACTGCTCTTTTGGTGCAGCCACTATCCAGAATACCTGGCTCACCTTCTGCCGCTAAGCACTGTGATCCTGCTCGCCACCAGGGAGACCATGCCCACCTGGTAAGGGTGACATTTAGCTCCGTATAGCTGCCTGCGCATGAGCACCTCCCCCACCCAACACATGCTTCCTCGGCCTGGCAGCTGCCACCACCATTGTCTGTGCCATCTGCCTCTGCCTCTACCTGCTGGTCACCACCTAGGTAGTCTTCTGTATTCCATTGTTGTTCTTACTGCTGCCTTCTGTACCCAATGCTTTCCATATTGTCTTCCCAAAGTCAGATTGGTGGCGGGATGATTGGTATCAAAATGATGAAGGATACTGTTGCTTTCTTTGCTGCTGCTGCTGCTGCTGAGGCTTCTACCTTCCTTGTCTACTGGTGCCAAGCATACTCGCTGCGACGACTCAACCACAATCAAGTTAGGCTTGGGATGTTGAAACAGGAACTGAGCACCTGTCTCCTGAGTGTGATACATAGCTTCCAGCCTTTTAGAGATTGCAGTCATGGAGGACGGTGCCTTCCACAACTGCTGGACTGTTTGTAATAAGGTAGGCAGGAAGGGGATCGCCACTGGGGCATTGGCATTGGTATGCAGGACATAAAATACTGGGTCTCTATAGGCTGCTGCTGTTGGGGAGAGAAAAGCGCTCCCTGTGCACTTAGTAAGCGTTAAAATCCAGAAAAGTGTCCCAGTAGCTGAAGAAATACACTCAGCAAAGTTGTGTATAATACAAGTCCTTTACTGTGTTCCAATAATATAAATATATACAAGGCAACTGGTTCCTCCAGATAATACAGGCTTTTCCTTATGGCTATAGCATAGCACAGTCCTCCATCAATCTCTCATTCACCAGCTTCCGTTCCACATAAACTCCAGCCTGACCCAACAACAGCCATTTCTATAAGCTGACTTATATACATATTTCTGAACCCTGGCTCAGCACAGTCAATTACCTTATCCTTGCAGAAAGATTCCCACTAACTGCTTGACCTTTTCTGCAGCATAGAAAAAACTTGTTCTCTCTGATTATTAACTTCAGCTGGCTGTTCAATCCTTCTGGACACTCAAACTTTTGTCCAGTTCTTTAAACAACTTAAACTTAAATCTTCCCTGACAGCTGAATCTCAAGTCCCAATGACTGAGTCGTTCTCAAAATATGCTCCAAAAATGGCCCATGAACTCCAATGGAGAGGAGGGGTCTTGTGACGTTACGGCACCATTGGGAAATAGAATAGAAGGAGCCACTGGTGATACAGAAGCGGAATCAGACTGGTAATCCTCCTCTGGTGAGACTGAGGTCTCTCTCAGGTGGTGCCCAGCATCATGCGGCAAAGTTGGTTGATCTGGTGGGCATGGGGCAAGGAGCGACGCTGGATCCACCACCGGGACAGGAGAACATGGTCTCTGATGCCTGTGTGCTGGAGCTAGAGACGGCATCGTCGGTATTGGCACTGGCACTGGTGAGGGGAAACTCCTCCACAGCAGAGGTGGAGGCCATGAAATAAACCAATCCTCTGTGGGGCGACATTGACAATAGTAGTAACCCATAGGTGGATAATGATATCGAGGAGGTCTGTAATAATACCAGACCCCCCAGTCATAGGTGTGTCTCAGTACCATAGACCACTCAGATCATCTGTTCCAATCAGAATGAGGCGAACATGACCTCTACTCTGCAATCTCTATGGAATCAACAGAGAACAAAGAAGAGGCACCAGACATCATGCCTGGGGTGACCCTCTTGACTCCCTTCCTGTTGGCACCATCGTCTGCTGTTCAATCCTCTTCAGCGTCGAGTCTGAAACAGAGCCAACAGGTCTCAGCTGTCAGTACTGATGTACCGTGTCTCAGTATGGGAGAGTCTAGCAATGGTGGTGAAGTTGGCAGGCAACGTGCATTGTGATTGGGAGAAGCAGCAGGTTTTTGAGAAAACTTTTTCTTCTTTTTTTGCCAGAGTTTTTTGGGATTCTAGCTTTCTTAGATATCTTCATGGCTACAGAAAGCAGCAAAGAATGACCCGGAGTAGGGGATAATTCATCTGGCCCATGGTTACAGCTAAGACCAACCGTGAGGGTGACCATACAAGTTGCGCTTTGCCCAGTGGTGGCACAGAAAATGTCGCTCTACATTGTTCCCTCGGTGAAAGGGACTTTTCATTTGAGCTAGGTGTTGAAACAGACATTTGCTTTCGTTCTGGCTCTGCCATTTTGCGGAGCACATCCGCCACTTTTAGTGCCTTTTCCCACAAAACGGCCCTGAGCCTGTCTGCTCTGTTTTTACGCTTCTGCTTAGTAAAGGATATGCAATGATGACATGTGTCCACAATATGCCCCTCACCAAAACAGACTATGCAAAGGGAATGTCCTTCTGTGGGGGGAAGCTTGCTCCCATAACGAACACACTTTCTGAACGGGGCCGTAACAGCTATACGCCCTCAGGGCAATCTGTGACCAAAGATCGCAGCAAAATAAAACACCCACGAGTAAAGAAAAATGAAAAATTAAAGGAAGGAAATACAAGAAGAAAGATTAGAATAAAAGAATTTTCCTCAGGAACAGGTGAAACAGTAGGAAGCCCTTTTGTGCGAGTGCTGCCACAATGGCAATCGACGAAGAACTGAGGGGTTAGGCGGGAACCCGTTAGGACATGCACAGTAGATACAGGTTCCCACCAAAAATATTTCCTCAGCTATTGGAAATACTCCGAGCGAGGCAGAGCCCATATGTGTGATGCATAGAGACCACATCAAAGAACCAGTTATTTCTCCCCTTGCAAGACTGGCATTGGTGTATGGAGTATAGATAGAGAATGACAGTTAGGCAGGCCATCCAGGGTGGGCCAAGGATGGCAGTGTGAGATGGCTCATTCCAACTATCTAAAAAGGCTAGTAATGGCTATAGGTCATGAGGGCTAACTCTACCTCCAGGATCAGAGACGGTATACCTATGCAACCAGTCACTGGGGAAACCAAGTGGGAGGGTGCTATTGCACTCATGTGCTACTTGTGGATTTCTCACAGGCAGCTGGTTGGCCACTTCATGAACACAATGCCAGACTAGATGGACCCATGCTCTGATTCAGCATGGTTCTTATGCTTAACAGCATTGCTCATACTTCACTAGGAAAAGGCAGTAAACTGGTTTTCAAGCAACAAAATACACTAGCCATGCTACCTATCTTTTTGAAACTTCGCAGGTTTCTTGCCAAGTTACAAGTCTATGATCTGTACCATTTTCATACCAATTGCCCAAAAACTACAGGGGGAGGGAAAGGGACTCCCCTTCCACATTAACTGCTACAGCTATACTCCCAAAATATCCCTGTTTCCTACTTAGGGCAACTTCTAGGCTGTAATTTTGGGAACAATGGTCCAAAAGGAACATAAGGGAATAAGTGCATCCTATTTTGGATACCCCCACAATTTAAACGTTACTCTTGCACAACCATCCCCTTGTACCTATACAGTTGAAACTTGGCAGATTTGTTCCCTCAGAAGGAGTAACTATCTCTGAAAACCTCAGCCAATTCTGCCATGAAATAAAGTTATTGGCAATTCCCTTTTTCTTTTCTTTTCTTTTTTTTACACAAAATCACAATTTCAGGGTGTGTAGTACACTAATGCCTTTACACCACTATTTCTGACATTTGCCAGGTGCAATCCTCTCCTACAAGGTTATTATGCCTGTAACTTTTCTCAACTTCTGAAGAAGACAACAATGTTATAGCTATTTTTTCATTTCCCAAGTCAAGCGAACGGCCTCCAAATCTGCCCAAACTGAATCAGGCTATTTTCCAAAGCACCAAATCAGGGTCAGCATCGAATGTTGGTGTCAGTACACATCTCTAGTACTTAGGAACGGCAGAGTATAATTCCTGGGTGCTCAAACCTATTTACATTTATTGCCTCCACCATCCTTACAAGAGCTCTGCCAGATACATCAGTATTGTGACATGAACAGATCTAGCTGAAAGCCCCAAGGTTCCATTATGACGGAAGTGGGGAATGTGAGGGCTGCATCAGCCCTAGCCAGCATTGTCAATAGTGAGAGACGTGATGGGAGTTACAGTCCCAGCAACAACTGGAGGGCCACACATTGCCCATTCCCTATATTATGGCCACATCATAACTGATCATGAGTTAATCAGACTGATACAAGGCTGTCAGTACTATAACATTACAGCCTGTAAAGAGGGACAGGGACAGGGACAGGGGGATTCTTCTTGATCTCTCAGCGGCTTTCGATACCATCGACCATGGTATCCTTCTGGGATGACTGGCTGAGTTGGGAGTGGGAGGCACTGCATTGCAGTGGTTCCGCCCTTACTTGACAGGTCAGCTCCAGAAGGTGGTACTTGGGGGACATTGCTTGGACCCGTGGATTCTCCAGTATGGGGTTCCGCAGGGGTCAGTCTTGTCCCCCATGCTGTTCAACATCTCCATGAAACCGTTGGGTGCGGTCATCCGGAGTTTTGGAGTGTGTTGTCATCAGTACACTGATGACACGCAACTCTACTTCTCCTTTTCATCCTCATCAGGTGAGGCTGTGGATGTGTTGAACCGGTGCTTGGCTGTGACAATGGACTGGATGAGAGCTAATAAACTGAAATTCAATCCAGACAAGACTGAGATGCTATTAGTTGGTGGTTCTGCTGACTGGATGGAGGGTGTTCAACCTGTTCTGGATGGGGTTGCACTCCCCCTGAAGGAGCAGGTTCATAGCTTGGGGGTTCTCCTAGAACCATCTCTGTCATTTGAGGCTCAGGTGGCCTCGGTGGCACGGAGTGCATTCTACCAACTTCGGCTGGTGGCCCAGCTATGCCCCTTTCTGGACAGGGATAACCTGGCTTCAGTTGTCTATGCTCTGGTAACCTCCAAGTTAGATTACTGCAATGCGCTTTACGTGGGGCTGCCTTTGAAGACGGTTCAGAATCTGCAGCTTGTGCAGATTGCAGCGGCCAGATTGGTTCGAACATATAAGACCGATTCTGGCCCACTTACATTGGCTGCCTGTATGTTTCCGAGCCCGATTCAAGGTGCTGGTTTTAACCTATAAAGCCTTACACGGTTTGGGACCACAATACCTGATGGAACGCCTTTCCTAACATGAACCTACCCGTACACTACACTCAACATCAAAGGTCCTCCTCCGTGCCTACTCCGAGGGAAGCTCGGAGGACGGCAACAAGGGAAAGGGCCTTCTCTGTGGTGGCCCCCCAATTTTGGAATGATCTCCCCGATGAAGCCCACCTGGCGCCAACACTGTTGCCTTTTTGGCGCCAGGTCAAAACTTTTCTTTTCTCCCAGGCATTGTAACAGCTCAAGTTGAGGTTTTGATTGGCATTGTGGCCAGGCTTAACAGTTTAAAATGTTTTAAATGTGAGCTGTTTTATGTTTATGGTTTTAAATTTTGTATATTGCCTTTTTAGTGTTCAATCTTTTAAGTTTTGTAAACCGCCCAGAGAGCTTCGGCTATGGGGCGGTATATGAATGTAATAAATCATCATCATCATCATCATCATCATCATCATCATCATCATCATCACCAAAGGTGGCCCTTTTCTCTAAGGGCTGTGGATACATCTGACATAGTGCCCCAGGTTTAGGGAGTGGATGGAAAGTGTTGCTTATCACCTTTCTGCGGTATATTGTATTGTTAAAAAAATAAATCTAAATGCCTCCCCAAAATTGAGAGGATAAATTAATAGTTTCTCATAGTGCTTTTAGGGCCTTCTATGAAGCCACAGTTGTTCTCCTCAAAGCCCCACAGGAATAAAGTTGCCATTTCCATCCATTTGAATTTTACCTTCTGTAGCTCTAGAAATTCAAGCATGTTCCATCATCATAAAATCTGAAACCTGTTCTGTAATATAAAGTAGAACAGAACCTTTTGAGTCAAGGCTTCAATAGACGTTCCGACATGGTCAAAATTAACACTATGCAGATTGGACGGTTCTAAAATGCTGCCACACATCCTTAGTCACGCAACAAGCCTTTGGGAGTTTCCTCAGACAAATTGTATAATATGACAATACATTTAAACTAAAGTGGTATTCAAGGAGACCCCCCTGAGTCCTATTTTTACTTTGCTGCATGAAAGCAAAACAAACAGCTGTGACTTGAATGAGGGAAGGAAAAGCACCACATTTTCTTCCCGCCATAGGCTCCTTGCCCAAGTGCATACTGCCATCTACTGGAGATCAGAGCGATCAAGTCAATTAACTTCTAAAGAGATGCCTATTTTGTCTTGAACTGCAGGGTAGACCTGCCAGTCCTTTGAAATGCAAAAGTAGCAATAAAGTAATACCTTCTTTAGACCCAACGGAAGTTCATTAAGGGAGTAAGCTTTTTAGTTCATGAAATGCTAATCAGGCTGTATGTTGCACATCCCAGGGGATGGGGTAGGGAAGGATATTACAGGACAAGTTGAAAAAGCCCACATCTGCAGGTTGTGGTAGCCTTGGAATGGGAGAGGTGTTATGCAAAACACATTTAGGTTAACCCATGCTTGATACTAAAAAGGTGTCGGGTTGCACCAAAGGCTGCAGCAGGGATGGGCAACTTGTGGCCCTCCAGATATTTTGGCCCATAACTCCCATGATCCTTACTATTGGCTATGATGACTAGGGCTGATGGGAGTTGTAGGACAAAACATTGGAGGCCACAAGTTGCCCACTCCTGATTTCAGGGAATGAGAAGCATAAGTTTCATTCCCTCTGAAACTAATCCTGCCAGAATTTATTTGGTTCTATCACTAGCATTGAGCAGAGCGCATGGATCCCCAGTAATGGTGAGGCAGAAGTAAAGAAAAATGTCTAACTCCTATGCTGGAAATTAATTTTAGGCGATTCACTAGCCATGAAGACAAGAAAAGGCAACTCGGGTCACATTGCTTCCACCCCAAAAAAACAGTTTGAATTCACCCCAACTTCCCATTATAATTGTAAAATCTTTTTTCTTATGTGGATGTATTTGTTTTGAGGCTCATATATTATACTATCCATTACAAAAGTCAGCCTCTTGCTTCTCCATCCCTTAGTTTGCCAGCTTTCACAGTGTTTTCCAAATTAGCTTCTTAATAACCATGTTTGTTAGATATGATTATCATTGCTTCCCTGTTGCTCGATCATTGGCCGTATTGGTCACCAACAATTTTCAATTATTAACATATATGTTTTAATGTCAACATAAAAGTGCTGTGGACAATTTGCAAGGATTTTAAAGCCTACTGTGGCTTTGCAGATTGGCTTGCTTCTCTTGGTTTCAATTATCTGTAGCCCATTTGTATCTGTTCACCTGCTAATGTGTTTGCATTACAGCTTCATATGTCCACATGTACTGGGGTCAGCATAGCCAATGATGATGGATGATGGGACTTGCAGTCCAACAATATCAGGAGAGCCACACATTCCCCCATTCCTATCAAGGGTTTCACCTTGTGCCAGTCGACTTGACTGCAATTAAATGGGCAAGTACAAAACGGAAAGTAGGCAAAGCAGGAATAATCTTGGAACAAATGTAGATTATAGGCTTACAAGGGGGACCTGCAACAAAATGTTGCATTGTGAACTGCTCCTGTTCAGTATTCCAGCCACCCATGCTCTCTGCAAGGATACTCCATTTCATTGCTCCATTACACTGTCCCCTCCCCTTAGTTTTCCATTCCCACCCACCCCCCACCCCCCATAGTCAGGCAGCATTCAATGCCCACAGGGCACAAAAAGAGCTGTGCTGAATCAATCAAGCATTTCCTGTAGAACTGAGAGCTGCAACTAGTACAGTTCTTCTCAGCAGTAAGTGGGTTACAAACTACAAATATAAATGAAATCACAATCTTTGCATAAAAACACACCAAATGCTTTGCATAATAATCACATACGGAATGTCTCCAGAAAATAATGTGGTCGTATTACTTATTTTCACCACAGAAAACAGTTATTTTGATACGTATGATTTGTCAGCTGTTTTTAGAGGTTCATTTTGACTGACATTTGCAACTTCCCCAATGCTAAAAAAACATACATCCATTAAGAATCTTAATTTAAGATGGTGGAAACACATCTAGTACTACAAAGTACATCTGGTGTCTGTCTGTCACCTAAACCAAGGAGCATGGTACAGCAATTCACCACTTCTTTCCAGATTGAGAACAAGAGAGCAAAACTGGGAATAATTACATATGGAAGATAGCCATGCATACACAGAATAGATAATATTGTCTAATATATTCCACCACTGAAACTATTTCTGAAAACTAAGATGAGTGTACAAACTATATTTGGCATCTTTCAGCAAATCATCATAAACTATAAAGCTTCATAGATAATTTACTTAAATCTGTTACCACACATTCAATAAAAAGGTGGCAAGAGAAAGACATGGAATATTATTTGTATAAATTACCTTGGTGACATTATGAAGTTACTTAAAATATCCTTCTTTTAAATTGAATGATCTGTGACTTGAAGTACAAGTACATCTTTTTCCCGGTGTTGTAACTCACAAGTTGTTCAAACAAAAATACACATGTACATGTTGATACTGTTTTCTTCCATTTTATGTAATTTCAATATGAAATCATTACTAAATGGAATGGGGGGCATAAATATCACATGGAAACGTGAATGCTGATAGAGTGGTGAGTTTTTACTGTTAGGTACGCTTTTCGGAAGAGGACATTTAGATGTCACTCCTTCCCTCCCAAGCCTTCCTGGATCTGGTCAATAGAGCTTCACAATGGATTAGCACTTTTTTCTGCAAGCTAACCTGTTGTATTGTCTAGTAATTTTCTTTCTATAATTTACATATCTATCATGAGATTGAATAGATTCAGTTGTGATGAAAGATACCTGAAACCATTTTTCTTCTATTGGAGATGAAGGGATTAATTTTGTGATTAGTAGAGCAAATAAGAAGATTCTTGTTTGTGTGCAAATCATCTGCCTCTACCTAGGACCCTACAGCAAAAAAGCCCTGGGCGGCCAAGTGATTGGTCCACGCATAACCCAAGCAGAAACAAATTAAGTAAGGGATCTGGGGCAAAAAGCAGCATCAAGATGACTGAAAATTCATTATCTAATTTTTGAAGACCAACACTTATAAGCCCTGTCTTGTAAATATGAAAAAGGTCACTGTCATTCTACCTTCATAACTTATCTAAATTTGTATGTGTTATTCTTCTGTAGAATTCTGAGGTCATATTCAATGTTCTTTACAATTTATTCCCAGGAAAAAATACTGAACATCCTGCTACGTTCTCTGTAGCATTCTGGTGAATGGAGCCTGCAATGATTAGCTATGTGTGTGGATGAGAGTTCCTTCCAAGGTTTGAGTAATCCATCTGGCAGAAGTTTTTAGCACTGCTAGATCTGTTATTCTGGTGAAGAATCAGGAGCCAAGAGCTTTTTTAAAAAAAAACACATTAGTCATTAAACAGTTGTCCTGCTAATCTTGGATTTCTCTGAGAAGTGTTGACCTCACATGTTCCTGATTGTTTTAGCTTGACTGCTGGGGCCATTTTCTTCATGTTGCTGACCTATTTAAAGATCTGAACGATTATTGTCCTTTATTTCTGAAGCAGAGAATTTAAGGTGGATTAATGCCTCAGATTTATAGATAATATTCGGAATACACAGCATCAAAGAGGGTCAGAAGGGACCTTAAAATTAACTTCAATCAATTGCCTGTTCTGGGCCAGAATATCAGATATTATAAAAGCATCTCTATCTGACGTCTGATCAACCTACACTCTGAAAACTTTCACATAAGAGTTTCCAGAAACTCATTAGGTAACTAATGGTGGTTTACTGAAGTATTTTGAGGGGGTCATAGGTAGTGGCCTGGATTTAAGAGATTTGGAAGTGTGAAACCAGCTAATTCCTGCTCATAAATCAAACTGTACGCTTCAAATATATCTGTAATATAACTTACTTGGCCAGGAATATGCCAAGGAGAACATAGCTTTCCTTTCAGATCTGGGTAGAGTATACAGGCTTAACATGTTAGTTAACAGGAAATTTTCTTCTGCTGTGCTGTGGTAGTTATTGGAACAGGCCAGTAACTATGAAGTGATGAGGAATAACTTAAAGTGAAAGCTCAAATGAGAGTTCCTAAAATGGCAATTCAGAACTGTGCCACAGATATTTTATGACTTGAGTTCATTCATACCAAAGAAGCCACATGAATGTAAATTGGAGGATGAGTATTTTCAAAGCTTCTATGATCTTTTAGACAGTTTTGTGCTTCAGTTTTCTTTAGAGCTTCTGAAGTTGGACAATCTTTCCAACTATGATTAAGGCCACCTTTCAGAATGTGTAATGAATAGCTGTTACATAATCAGGAAAAGTGTCCTGTCTTTGTTCTTTCCTAATTAAGAGACTCAGTCGTGAGTCTCTTCCACTCAGTATAAAACACATTCCACCATGTTAAAGGGATAATGGGGGGGGGGGGGGTGATCATTCTATCATTCATAAAAATCTAAAATGTTTCACCAATCTTCCTGAAATTTACACGTGCCAGAAAGAAATGTTTGTTTTACATAACCTGAAAATTTCAAGATGATCGGTAAAAGATTGAGGGAAGGAGGGCAGCTTAAAGTCGAAAAGGGGGGATCCTCTCAGGCCCACTTTGGTATTTGAGACTGGGCTGGCGATAGTTTTTGTCGAGGTCCACTTACAAAGTGACAGGTTAAATAATTAAAATTCCAACAATGTCCTCTTCCTTTTACCTTAGAGTTAATAGAATAGGTGTTCTTTTCTTAAAATTCCCTTTAGTTTGTTTTAAATTCGATTTATAAACTCCCATAGTAATGAATGGAGCTCCCTCTAAGGAACGCATGCGAAGTAGCGTCTCTCTCTCTCCCTCGTCCTCTCCAACTGGATTAGAACGTTGAGAGGCCAGGGGAAGTGACTGACTACCTCCTGGATTCCCTTAACAGTTCTGGCAGTCTACTGAGAAGTAAGTTCCATTGAATGCAGTGGGTCTTACTCCCAGGTAAGCATGTAGATGATTACAGCATTTTTAAAATTGGAGCCTGGGGTGTGCAGGGTGGAGGGGAAATCCTGGAAGTAAAGATTTCCTTTTCATTCCAGCACAACAATGCTCCTACAATTAAAAACTTCCTTGCTTGCTTGCTTGGTGTGTGTATGGCTTCCCTTAACAGTGCTAGCAGTCTACTCAGAGGTAAGCTCCACTGAATGCAATGGGTCTTACTCCCAGGTAAGCATGCAGATGATTGCAGCATTTTTAAAATTGGAGCCTCAGGGGTGAGGGTGGAGGGAGTAAAGATTTCATTTTCTTTTCAGCAGAATAATAATCCTACAATTTACAAGTTATTTTCTTGTTGGCTCTGTGTGTGTGTGTGTGTGTGTGTGTGTGTGTGTCTGTCTGTCTGTCTGTCTGTCTGTGTTCTCTTACTCCACTGCTTGATTCTCTCCATATGTCACGGGCTCTCAAGTAGGGGCTAGGTACTATTTCTGTTATGATTTTTGAAAATATTATTGTGCCCTTTTTATTCTTTATTGATCTTACATTTTACTTCTGGTCATTTTAAGAACATAAGAAGTCCCATGCTGGATCAGACCATCAAATCCAGCACTCTGTTCATACAGTAGCCAACCAGCTGTCAACCAGGGACCAACAAAGCAGGACATGGTGCAACAGCACCCTTCCACCCATGTTCCCCAGCAACTGGCGCTACAGGCTTACTGCCTCAGATACTGGAGAGAGCACATAACCATCAGGGCTAGTTGCCATTGATAGCCTTTCCCTCCAGGAATTTATCCAACTCTCTTTTAGAGCCATCCAAATTGGTGGTCATCACTACATGTTGTGGTAGTGAATTCCATAATTTAACTATGCGTTGTGTGAAGAAGTACTTCCTTTTATTTGTCCTGAATCTCCCACCAATCAGCTTCATGGGATGACCCCTGGTTATAGTATTATGGGGAGAAAAATATCTCCCTATCCACATTCTTCACATCGTGCATAATTCTGTACACCTCTATCATGTCTCCTCTTAGCCTTCTTTTTTCCAAGCTAAACAATCCCAGCTGTTGTAACTTTCTCTCATATGCAAGATGTTCCAGTCCCTTAATCATTTTAGTTGCCCTTTATTGCACTTTTTCCAGCTTTATAATATCTTTTTTTAGGTGTGGTGACCAGAACTGTACACAGTATTCTAAGCGTGGTTGCACCATAGATTTGTATAAAGGCAGTATGATACTGGCAGTTTTATTCTCAAATCCTTTTCTTATAGTGCTTAACATGGAGTTTGCCTTCTTTACAACTGCCGCACACTGGGTTGACATTTTCATCGAGCTGTCCACCATAACCCAAGATCTCTTTCTTGTTCAGTCACCGCCAGCTTGGATCCCATCAGGTTTTACTTGAAGTTGTGTGGGGGTGGGTTGGTTGCATCAACATGCATCACCTTACACTTGCTTACATTGAACCGCATCTGCCATTTGGACGCCCACTCTCCCAGCTTGGATAGATCCCTTTGGAGTTCTTCACAATCCCTTTGTGTTCTAACAACCTTAAATGATTTGGCGTCATCAGCAAACTTGGCCACTTCACTGCTCACTCCTAATTCCAGATCATTTATTAACAAGATGAAAAGCATTTTTCCCAATACTGATCCCTGTGGGACCCCACTAATTACTTCTCTCCATCGGGAGAATTTACCATTTATTCCTACTCTCTGCTTTCTGTTCTTTAACCAATTACTGATCCATAAGAGGACCTCGCCTCTTATTCTGTGACTGCTAAGTTTGTTCAGAAGTCTTTTACTGTGTGTAAGCTGTTTTATACACTGCAAAAAGTGCAGCAAAAATATTAAAATAAGTACTACACAGTGCGGCAAAAATATTAAAATAAGTACTACGCTTTTGCTCATACTTCCTTTTCCTTTTTGTTCATATGGCTTCTCTTAGTATTCCTTATGATTGTTGGGTTTTGGTTTAATCATAAGCAGCATGGTTTCCTCAGGACAAGTGCTGCAGCCTTAAACAAATTGTGAATAGAGGAGACATGATAAGGTATACAAAATTAAGCATGTTGTGCAGAAAGTGGATAGGGGGCAGTTTCTCCCTTTCTCATAATATTAGAATGAGGGGGGAAGTGAACACTGACATGATCATGTTTGGTGATGATACCAAATTATTTAGTCTTGCTAAAACAAAGGGGGATTATGAGGAGCTCCAAAAAGATCTCTCCATACCAAGAGTATGGCCATCAAAATGGCAAATGCTGTTCGATGTAAGCAAGTGTAAAGTGATGCACATTGGGGGGAGGATCACAATTTCACATATAAACTGATAGGATCTGAGCTAACTAGCGGTGACTGACCAAGGATGAATTTGGGGCAAGGGAGGTGGATAGCTTGATGAAAATATCAACCTGGCTGCTGTAAAAAAGGCAACTTCCATGTAAGGCATAATTAGGAAAAGAATCCTAATTCTTGAACAGTAATATGAAAAATGGTAGATTCTCTGATTTGCACTTTTTAAAAAATATATATATTTTCAACATATAATACAACATAATCATAAAAATAATATACTAACATAACCTTAGCAACCCCCCCAGTGCTCCCCTAACCCATTGAGGCCTTCTTTTATTCTATTCTATTATACATTCTTCCAAAATTGTAAAGAATCTTTTAAAGGTGTACAACCTTTCCCCTTTATTAATACAAAGTCTAAAAATGGCCCCATATATTTTCAAAATCATTCTTCTTAGATAATCCCCTCTTTACTTTTATATTACATGTTAATTTATCATTAATCGCAATATCCCATACTTCTTTATACCATTCTTCTATTCTGTAATTTCCTTGTATTTTCCAATTTTTAGCTATCATTAATCTGGCGGGTGTCAGGAGGTTGTTAATCAAATCCTTCATATTTTGATTCCCAAATTCTTTATCAAAAATTGAAAGTAAAGCCAAATTTGAACTTGCTTCCACATTGCTTCCCATTATTTCACTTATTTCTTTAAAAGCCCTTTTCCAAAATTTTTGTACTCACATGTCCACCACATATGAAAGTATGTTCCAACCTCCTGACATCCCCTCCAATATTTCTTTGAAATTTTCTTATTTATCTGATGTAATCTTACTGGTGTTAAATACCACCTCCAAATTATTTTGTAATAATTCTCTTTTATCCTAACTGATAATAACTTTAGCATTCTTGATTCCCATATCCTCCCCCAGTTGTAATCACTAATTTGTTTTGTTAACTCATCTTCCCATATTGTTTTAAGAGAATCCTGTTGGTCTCCATCCTCTATCAGTATTTTATATATTTCACTTATCATACCTATTTTACTTTTATTTCCCTCCTCCTTTTCTCTTGATTCTATTAAATCTTCAAATCTTGTATTATCTCTACAATTCTTATTTTTTCCTTTTTTATATAAAAAAACTGATATACAAAATTTAAAACCATAAAGCATAAAACACGTTATATTTACAATATCATTTAAAACAACAATTCTGGGTCAAAGCACAACACAATGAAGTGAAATTACAAAGAGCTTCAAAAGAATCTCTCCATAGTGGGAAAATGGGCATCAAAATGGCAACAACAGTTCTACATAAGTATTTGTAAAGTGATGCACACTGGAACATAAGCATCCCAACATCACATATACACTGATGGGATCTGAGCCTGCAGTGACTAAACAAGAAAAAATCTTGGGAATGTGGTTGACAGCTCAATGAAAATGTCAACCCAGTGTGTGGCAGCTGTAAAGAAGGCAAACTCCATGTTAGGCATTATACATTTTATTTATTTGTCTCTGGCACAAAGGCCATTACAACTGCAACAAAAAAACAAAAGATCTCTGTGAGAACCAAAATACTTACAAACTCATAGGGAGAGAATACATATAAGGGAGCCAGAACTGAGAGAAAAGGCTGAGGTTTATACTGTTAAAAAATGATGCAAACCCTAATATCAAATCACAGAAAGTTATAGCAGGTGGTCCCCTCTGCAATCTACACCTGATTTCTTTAGGAAATTTTGGCAGATTTTTTGAGCTGCTGCGGCAAACGTTGCGACCTTGATTGTAATTGCTTTACTATGATCTGCTAACAGATCACAGATAATATCAGCAGTGGGCCAACCCGCTCTTGTTCTCAAAAGCTCTCCCAGGAAACGATTCCTAATATCTTTATACAAGGAGCAGTGTAACAAGTAACATACGACATCTTCCACTTCCCCTGCACCACAAATATATGTCCGCTGGATATAGGGAACCCCTTTATACTTCCTCTCCAGGTAGGCTGAAGGCATTATTGAAAGCGGAGGGCAGTAAAGGCCTTTCTGAGAGCAGGAAAAGTCAGGTATTGGAAATACTGTGATAAGTACTGTTCCCTCTTAATATGGCTAAACCATGGGGAAAAGGCCTGCTGCTGGCTAGCAAATGTTAGGCATTATAAGAAAAGTAATTGAAAATAAAACTGCCAGTATCATACTGCCTTTATACAAATCTATGGTGCGACCACACTTAGAATACTGTGTACAGTTCTGGTTAACTATAGAATTTAGTACAAGATGTTGTGCTGGCCACCATTTTGGATGGCCTGTCCTCCTTTCCATATGGTCACCCTATGACATAACACTATTCCCCCTTCTGAAGAGGTCTGGACCTCAGACTACTAAAGACAAACAAAGTGGCAGACCATAATAACAGTGTTCATGTGCTCATTTGCTTTATGAGGCTTCTGCAAGCTACCAAACAGAGGGACTATAGGCCATAAAGTTGCCTAGATGAGTCTGCCAGTAACCTGGCTTCATCGTTCTTGTTAAGTCCATGTTCTACAGCACCCGCTCTCAGCTGAAGATGGAATCCCATCCTTCATCCCTGGGTTTAATTTACTGACTTCCCCTGGCTGGGCTTTGCAGGGAACAATAGGGCGGACGGAGCAGGCATGCATAGCACACACAAAGTGCTGAGAGTGGCAAATCTAAAAGCAAATACGTTGCTTTTAAAAAACCAAGGAAATTCTATGGGTCTTTTAAGTAAATATCTATGGATGGAAATGCAGCCCATGCAGGCTTGAAACTTGACCACAAACATTATCACTATCTGTTACTTTAAGATGCAAACAGGAAGAAAAAGCATGTAGCATAAAATGAGCCTTAATAATTAATATAGTAAACTGTAACTTATTATAATATAAGATATTTTCCTGTATCATCTTGTGTGCTTCCAGAATTAATCAGGGATTTTTTATTCCAGTAGAACAATTTTTCAAGTTGTCTCCAAATACAGACACAAAACATGAAATGCTTCTTTTCATGAGTCAGTCATACAAAGCTTTTATCTCAGGACAATGGCTATTGAAAAGTTCAAATGAGACCCCTTAGATTGCAAGTGAGAGAGCATAACTTCTGGGGTTCATTTATTATTTTGAAAAATGAGTGAAACACATATCACTAGCTTTGATTTTATATTAGATGTCAAAATGGTGTAACATCCTAGCTGATGCTGGCTTGCTTGTCAACTGTGTAATATCCAGTCATCCATTACACAACACCATGAAATTCATTAAACAAAAAACCTACGGTTTACAAAAACAACGTTAAGGATCTACAGTTTCCAACCAAGCACCAAAAAGCAGGGAAACTGGGAGTTAAGGCTCACAAGCCTTAATGCCATATCCTCCCTAAGGAGGCAGAAAGTGCAAGTGAAATTCTCCCAAAGCAGATAAACCATGAGTACAAGATGGAGAATATGATATGCAGAGGTGACTGTGGGGTTTGGAAAACTCATGACGAACAACTTAGGGCCACCTACTTCTTTTTTGTTTAGAGCAGCCCTTCCCCAACCTGGTGCCCTCCAAAGGTGTTGCACTACAACTCCCATCATTGCAAGTCAGCCTTATCATTTCTCTCTCTCTCTTTGTATGAAGGCGAAGGTCTCTTCTAGAAAATATCATTTCTCCATTGTCAGCAAGAGCAGTTATCCTTTTCCATAACATTCCTCAGTCATGCTATGAAGTTAATAATGACCTTTTTCTTTTAAGAAAAATTCTTCTAGTCATGGGGAAGAAAGACAAGCAGACAATTGGGAAACAGTCTTGGGAATAAATCTAAGCGACAAGAAAGTATGCAGAGATTTTCAAATATTCAGAAGTCAAATACACATGAAATTTCATTCAGTTGTGCCATCCAAAGCAAAGCAGCCAGACAAAAAACTTTGCAAACAATCTTTCCTTTCAACTCCTATTCTTCTTTTACAAGTATTGGAAAAAAAACTCTTATATCAGACTATCCAGCACCCCATGCATTGGAGAGGATACTAGGAAGTTTCCTAGAGTGCACTCAGGTCACACAGATTACAGCCTTACACAGATTGTTTACCACATCATCTGAGTGCAAACCTGAGATATGCAGGTTGCTTACCTGTAACCGTAGTTCTTCGAGTGGTCATCTGTGCATTCACACATATGGACTCTGCGCCTGCGTGGAGCCTGTCTTGGAAACTTCTATAGCTAAGGCAAACGTTTTTTGGCGGGAACCCCTCCCCCACTGTCTACTGACTCCATGTTCCCGCCTTTCTCCTCAGTTCCAAGAGACTGACTTCCTGGCCCCATAACTAGGAGAGAAACTGCTCAGTATCGACAGTACATTTACATCGACACCAAAGCGGGGACGGTGGGTGGGTTGTGTGAATGCACAGATGTCCACTCGAAGAACTATGGTTACAGGTAAGCAACCTGCATTTCTTCTTCGTGGTCTCTGTGCATCACACATATGGGCGATTAACAAGCTAAATTCCTGGTGGAGGGTAGGTGTAGTTCAATGTTCCCTCACAAGACAAAGAAATTGCTTGCCCCAAACTGCAGTTTGTCCTGGTACAAACAATCAAGTGGTAGCAAGTAATGAAATTAAAGGACTTATACCAAATAGCTGCCTTACATAAGTCCAGGATCGACAATCCCCTGCTAAAGATACGGACTTCGATGCACTGCGCATCGACTTAGCTCTTACTGGACCAACGAGTTGCAAGCCCTTCAACTTGTAGGGCAGTTTAATAGCATGTACAATCCACTCCGCGAGTCATTGCAATTCTTGCGTCTTATGAAATTTGTCAGTTCTAGCCCTCTGTGGAAGCCCAGGTAGGGCGCATCAATACCGAGGCAGCTAATTCACTCGATCTCCGTAGTGTTGATATAGCCATCAGAAAACAACTTTCTAAGAAAATTAATGTTATATCTGAAGGTGCCATTGGTTTAACTGGTTTCAATGTCAGAGATTGTGGCATGACAGAGAAACTCCATGCCAGAATGAAACTCCTAATTAGAGGAGCCAGATTCATAATGCCCAGAGGAACCCCCTAACAACGGGGTTGGTGCAAAAACAGGTAAAGCAGTCAAATACCCGCATATCGACAACTATTTTAGCCCTATAGTGTATAGGGGGTAAGTGTAAGGACATCGTTAAGGAGGCTGAATGGGGCTTGAGGCCCTAAAGATCCATGTATTTAGAAAAGAATCCCATTGTGCAGTATATGACTTCTTCGTTGCCAGGCTACAGGCTGGATGAAAAAATGGAATCGACCTCCTGTTGAAATTCGTTACGGTATTGGGATACCCCATGCCATGGGTCTGAGAATATGCAGGGGCGTAAACTACGGGGGGAGGGGGGGCAATGCCCCCACTGGTATTTCCTAAAGGGGGCAATGCCCAACCAAGTAACATCAGTAAGCTCACAGCCTGACTGACAGATTCCTCAGTCAGTCTCCAGTTGTCTCTATTCTTATGTATTTGGAGGCAGTCTAAATTACATCCAAGCACATCCTGCTTCCTCATCAGCTGCCCAGCAGATCTCCTTGCAAAACAAAAGCCACTCTCCTGTTGTGTCAGGGTCAGGCCTCCCCAGATTCATTTTCTTCTACCCACTCAGGCATTGTAAGACAAAAGATTGCCCATTTAGGAATTACAGTCTGAGTACATCTTGACAAGAGTTTTGCCCCAGGCCGGGGTGCATCCGGAGTGGCAGCAGGTCATCTATATGATGCAGCTGGCATCCCGAAGCCATCCAGGAGCAAATCCCTGAAACTCCGGTTTTAAAAAGTCGGGTACTTACCATGACTTTTTTTTATCGTCGGAGCTGCAGCGGAGCTGATGGTAACCTGTCTCGGCCACCAAGGGGTGAATATGATGGAGACTGT
The DNA here is from genome assembly GCA_029215795.1 of Anniella stebbinsi. Taxonomy (NCBI): domain Eukaryota; kingdom Metazoa; phylum Chordata; class Lepidosauria; order Squamata; family Anniellidae; genus Anniella; species Anniella stebbinsi. The sequence goes on from JARDYH010000003.1 coordinate 198,425,906, forward strand.
GTGGACTACACAATATTAATATTATCATAACACAGTACTCATGGAATGAGAGGAAAAATGAGGGCTGCAAAGACATTCCCAGTTGAACAGAAAAGTGTTTGTATGAGGACTTGAGATGGGGGAGGAAGTGGGAAAGCGCATGCCCCTTGGCAAATAGTATATGCAAGTACACTGATGTAGGGTTGTTAGATCCAGGGTGAGTCTGGATTCTGTGTTCACTATGAGGCCCAAAGAGCTCAATAAATTGAGTAGTCACCTTGCCTTCAATAGAATTTCCTTCTAGGATGCCACCAGAAGCCAGTTGTCTAAATATGGGTAGATTTCTACCCCTTGAAGGCAAATGAACGGAAGGACCAGTGCCATACATTTTGTAAATATTCTGGGGCAGAGCTTTATGTGTCATCAGAAATGTGTGGTTCTGATGTACGTATAGAGCCGTCTCAAATCCAGAACAGGTTGAAGAGATCTGTAGAGGAGTGAACCAAATATGAAATCAGAGAGTGATATAGGTCTTCCAAAGGAGGCTCCACTCTGTACAGCTACCCTATCAACAGGCGATGCAGAAGAAAGCAATGTTGAGTCCGACTGAGAGCTCTCTAAGGATTGAGGGGAATCAGGTTTAGTTCTATGATTAAACCCATCTTCTCCAAGCTGAACTTTTTGACACCCCACAGAGTGGGGCTGGAAAGGAAAAGAGCTAGGTGGACGTACTGACGCATTCACGACGGTATCATGAGGCAATGGTTGAGCCCTGTGGACAGGTCACAATGACAGTGATCTCAGTAGAGCTGGAGGGAGTTGAGAGAAAACTTCCTCCAGTGGCAATCGCAATACCGATGGAGCTGCTCAGTATCAAGAAAGGCATATGTACCAATATAGGGGTTGGTATCGATGCCTGGTACGGGAGTTACGGGTCCATTGCAAGAGGTGTCCTTCTCATAATTGATGCCAATCTCTGTACTGGTATGGCATTCTTGGGGGAGGCAACCCAGTTGAAGTTCTGTCCCTCTTTTTTTTTTTTTTTTACAGGGACCCGGGAATGATGCCCCTAGACATCACAGGCATAAAAACTCTCTCTGTTGAAATTATAGCACTCCAATTGTAGCAGCTTTAGGGAGCAGCCCTGTAATTGGCAGCTAGCCTGTAATGGCTGTACTAATTAACTTGGTGGAGAGATGTCTACTTCAAGCTGCATGTTAGACGTCTCTTCTTGGTACCAAGAGATTGGTACCAAAAGAGGCAGTTGAGTTTCACCCTTTGATGTCGATTCTGCCTGCTAGACATCTCATCTTGACGTCAAAGCTGCATGTTAGACATCTCATTTTGGTACCAAGAGCTCTGCACTGAGGAGCTCGGTACCATGGAGCTCGGTACCAAGGCACTCGGTGCCAAGGCGCTCGGCGCCATGGCGCTCGGCACCATGGCGCTCGGCACCATAGCGCTCGGTACGAAGGAGTTTGGTACCATGGCGCTCGGTACCATGGCGTTCAGTACCATGGTGCTCGGTACCAAGGAGCTCGGTACCAAGGAGCTCGGTACTATGGCGCTCGGTACCATGGCACTCGGTACCATGGCACTCGGTACCATGGCACTCGGTACCATGGCGCTCGGCACCATGGCGCTCGGCACCAAGGAGCTCGGCACCAAGGAGCTCGGCACCATGGCGCTCGGCACCATGGCGCTTGGCACCATGGCGCTTGGTACCGAAGGAGGCAGTTGAGTCTCACCCTGTGATGTCGACTGATGGGCTCTCCTCCATAGAATCGCTCCAAGCGATCAGTCCCCAGAAGTCCTATGTAACCTGGCCTTCTTAGATATCCCTTTCACTGTAGAGACAGCTAGGGAGCGTCCAAACATTGGATGATCGGAATGACCCATGGTCAGAGTCAGGGTCCGAGGACGCAGAGGGGATCTCCTCCGTAGAATCGCTCCATGCGATCAGCCCCAGAAGGCTCCTACCTTCTTAGATATCCCTCTTACTGTAGATACAGCCTGGGGAGCGTCCAAATGTTGGAAGATCAGAATGACCCTTGGTCAGAGTCAGGATCCGAGGACGCAGAGGGGCTCTCCTCCATAGAATCGCTCCATGCGATCAGCCCCAGAAGGCTCCAGCCTTCTTAGATATCCCTTTTGCTGTAGATACAGCTAGGGAGCGTCTAAATGTTGGAAGATCGGCTGAGGCATGAAGCGGCCATGTCTCCAGTAGATCGAGGAGCCTGTGCCATAAGTGTAACGATTGTCTGGAAGAAACCATGGCTTCTAGAGCTTTTATCCACAGACCTGGCGCCAACACGGTTATCTTTTCAGCACCAGGTCAAAACTTTTCTCCCAGGCATTTCAACAGCTTAAGTTGAGGTTTTAACTGACTTTGTAGCCAGGCTTAACAGTTTAAAATGTTTTAAATGTCAGCTGTTTTATGTTTATGGTTCTAAATTTTGTAAACCACCCAGAGAGCTTCGGCTATGGGGTGGTATATAAATGTAATAAATAATAATAATAATAATAATAATAATACAGTAGCGACAGGTTTCAATGACCTGAGCCTCTCCCAAAACAAATTAAACAGAGAAAAGTCTGTCTGCTGGGGAAGCTTGCTGATGCACTTAACACATTTTGAAAAGGGGCCTTAATGGCTGTGCGATCCCCCTCAACGCGATCCAAGATCGCTGGAGAATAAAATATCTAATAACAATAAATTATATTGTTTTAAATGTACGTGTGTACGTTGTATGTTTTTAATTGTTTTAATCATATGTAAACCGCCCAGAGAGCTTTGGCTATGGGGCGGTATACTAATGTAATAAATAAATAAATAAATAAAGACTAAAAATGAATTAAAAACAAAGTAAAATAACTAAAAACCTTAGCACTCTAAAGCTTTCTCCTCAGGAGAAAGATAGAAGTTCCCAACAAGACATCCTTTCAGCAAGACGGTCAAAAAAGAACTGAGGAGAAAGGCGGGAACATGGAGTCAGTAGACAGTGGGGGAGGGGTTCCCACCAAAAACGTTTGCCTTAGCTATAGAAGTTTCCAAGTTTCCCATATGTGTGATGCACAGAGACCACGAAGAAGAACTGCTGCAAATCTCCAGGTGATATGCAGTCGAACAGCAAGAGTTTCTGACTCACAGTACTTAAATAATAATGATAAAAAGGCATTTCCCCTCCTAAATTAAGCTGCTGAAATCAGAAAAGTTTTTGGGGGAAATAGGAATAAATTTCTGTGTTCGGTATCATAGACTCCAGCTATGATACCGAACAGAAGTTCCTGGGCTGAGCATGTGCTCAGGGGCACCTTGTTCTGCAATTCTAGGTCCACTTTCTTGAGGAACTATTTTGCATCTGGCTCTGATTGGTGGACATCAGGGTTCTAGTGAAAAATAAAGTGAATCTTATAAACCTAAAGTCTGCCCATCCCTGGTCTACAGTACAGCCTGCTTTTTCTAGTGTTCTGTTTCCAATACTCCTAGTTCTATTGCAACAGCAGCCGCAACTGCACCTGGAATCTTAGCCTTCAGCCCAAAGCCTTGTGTGTGAATACAAGCTACATGAAATACTTTCACCTATAATGGTTGTGCTCTTCTGATTTGACTTCTTCAGTAGTACAGAAGCTACATTCTCTATGGTAACACACTAAAGCAGGGTGGATTTGATTTAAATCAATTTGATTTAAATCATGATTTAAATCACGATTTAAATCACTACTCAGAAAGACTCGATTTATCATGTGACTTTCCCTCCCCCCAAAAGTGCACTCTTCCTCGCTATAAGCTTAATACATATTTTACATAACTCAGAGTTACCAAAGACTCATTCTTGCTGGTATAATCTTAATATTTACAACCAGATGAAGGTTTCAGTTTCATTTTTACTGCTTGCCCCTCCCTCCTCACACTTAGCTTCTTGTGCAGATCTATTCCACTCCCAACAATCTATTCACTGAATTTTTTGGAACTTAGCACTTAAGAGGTAAGGGGTTGATTCTGTGTACATAGATTTACAAAGGAACAATGGGATTGTGATCTCTGCAGACACAAATGCACAGTTTTGAGAACTGTAAAACCAAGCATCTGTGATAATATCTTCTAGATAGAAAAATTGCCCAATAATCTTACAGAAACCTCTGGAAGAGCATGACATTGTGAATGGATTAATGGAATTCATTTATCAAAATATTTAAACATTGCATGAATATACAGCCTCATGCTACATAATTAAAATTATTCCTTATTTCATGATGAATAACCTTTGGACTATAATGTATCTTAAATAGAAAAGTATTTTAGATAGATTTTTCCTCAAAAAGCATTTTATTTAAAAAATCCAATTTAAATTTAAAAAATCCAATTTAAATTTTTAAAAATCTGGGTTTTTTTATTTTTTAAAAAAATCATTAATTTTATCCACCCTGCACTAAAGGGATACGCTGTGTTCACACATAACACTAAACTATGGTTTATGTTAAACATGATTTGTTACTGTAACATGAATTGTTTTGCAGACAAGCAAATCAACCACAGCTTGTTTTTTCTATTTCTGGCTTGATTCTCTTCCATCAATTTTGCCAAACTTCAGAGCGGTTTCATTTTCAGACTACTTTTGCTGGATGCCTCTGCTGCAGGATAGTCAGCAGTGCAAAAAACAACAACAACCAAGGATAGGCCACAGATTCTGGGTTCAGACATCCTGACAAGCCATGATTGAAACAAGTTAGCCTTTGTAAGCCAACAACAAACCATGGTTTCTATTTGTAGTTTATAGCTGGGGATGGTTCAGACACAGCAAAAGTGGAGAAAGCCAAAGGGAAAAGTTTGATGATGTAAGAAAACTGGAAGAGAGAAGAAGCAGACAAAAGAGATGATCCTATACAGATCTGAAATTATCAGACAAAGTTTTGCTTCAGACCTATAGCCATGTTTCATCAATCATTATTAAAATAGTACTTATGCGCTCAAACAAGAATGTAGAATGTCATCAATAATGCTATCTTCATAACATGAGAATATTCTTTAAAAAACATAAATGCTAACACAACAAACCAGAGAATAAAATTTATCCCCCCCAATAGCTCTGCTATCTTAAATTCTATTTTCTTACTCTATGTTTTTTCAGTCTCCTCCACTTCTCTTTGTATGTGGTTTCATTCAATCCATTCCTGCTTCTCCTGACAGCACTTTCCCACTTTTGTTATGCTCCCTTTCTATATAATTATTTCACAATATCCTTAGGGCTTAAATGTGCCCATATCTTAAGATGAGTGTTAAGTAGTATAATATGTTTGTACAAGGAGTGGAAAGTATGTTCATGCTGTTTGCAAAGTACTTAAATTGCAACTTCTAATTACTTACATATGACTGATAAGGCAGAGATAAATATATACTCTCCCTGCAGGGAAATGTTTTAATTTTTTTTACAAATTTTGGTAAGGTAATTTGTGTGGCTATGTTTATCAAATTGCTCCATAAATTTTTATTTTTGATATGATTCTTTCAATGCCATATATTTGTCTATGCAAGCATAAACCTGCCAAGAAATCTCTGCATAATCCCATTTGGCACTGGGATGCCAGTTTTCATGCATGGGCTATTTTTATCTTAGCAAAACCCACTCCTAGCCAGTTGGGATGTTTGTCTGACTGGACTGGTAGCATTCATGTATAAATTTCTGTTTTTCAGATTATCCATTGCATGTCCTTTCAAATAAGGATAAACTTGCTATGAAATTGATCACACTTTCATTTGAAAGTGTTTTTGTTTATTATGATGCTTGTTTTATTATTATGTTCTTGATTGGCTCTGCGTTCAACTTCAGATGCCAAACTGTTCTTCTATTGCCAAACCACTAAATATTTTGGATTTATTCACTAGTTTGACCTCCAAAAATGTTAGAATAATGGTTTCCCACTTTATAGGTTTTTCACATAGGTTTGCCCCTGTGACCCTAAGCACACTTGTTTGAACAGTAATTTTTCCTGAAAAAGCTGAAGTTTATTGCAAAAGAAATAATATTTATTTTTGTTACAGGCCTGTGTAGGCATTCCTTATACTCAGGATACCAATTATTAATATCTTAATTTCACAACTATGTTTGTCTTTCTTATATCTGACTACATGTGGATGTAACATCCACATGTAGTCATACCCTAATCTATAATATTTATGTGCACATGAATGCAGGCCTGATAGAATCATAGAGTTGGAAGGGGTCTGTAAGGCCATCGAGTCCAACCCCTTGCTCAATGTAGGAATCCACCTATACCTGAAAGATAGCTGTCCAGCTGCATCTTGAAGGCCTCTAGTGTGGAAGAACCCATGACCTCCCTAGGTAATTGGTTCCATTGTCATAGAACTCTTAACAGTCAGGAAGTTTTTCCTGATGTCCAGCCAGAATCTGGCTTCCTGAAATTTGAGGCCATTATTCCACGTCCTGAACTCTGGGAGGATCGAGACGGAATCCTGGCCTCCCTCATTCATTTCAATGGAAGGGATAACTGTGCATACAACAGAATGCAGGTGCAAAGTTGGATTTTCCATTTAAATGCAAAAGACATGCTAGCAGATAATAAATAGCTTTGCATTTCACTAGGAATTTGACCTCCATACCCATAAGAGATTTGCCTGAGCAGAAACCTACAGGACGTCTACTAAGAAGTAGTGTTCAGTACCGGACAATGCACCTTAAGAAGGATTCAGATAAACTGAAACGAGTTCAGAGAAGGGCAACAAAGATGAACAGGAAACCATAAACTAAGTCCTATGAAGAAACACTGTGGGTATGTTCAGCTTTGAGAAGAGGAGCGGGAGGATATGTGAGCCCTTTTCAAGTACCTAAAGGATTGTAACTAGATATATAAAATATTCAAGGAGAGACTGGAAACTAGTTTCCTACACTGAGCAAGCGGTTGGGTTCGATTACCTAAATGGTCCCTTCCAACTCCATGATTCAAAGAAAGTTCCATTGAATTCAATGGAGCTTACATTAGATAATGGCAGCTCTTTCAACATGGTGGCATGACCTAAAGTCTGCTAGGGAGACCAAGATAACATCACAGGTTGTTCAATAATACTGATGAGACAAAGGATATAATTAAGTCAGCCTTTAATTAAATATCCAATTTGGTGCATTTTTCTCTTATTTATGTATGTACCAAAATAAATTCTGTTACAGCCAGAGGAAGTATAATCTCTCAGGAAAGAGAGAAATAACATCTACATGTATTGAAAATACCTTTTAGTTCTGCATACCCTTTTTGTTAAAATATTTCATTGTGCCCTTCAGACAAGAATGTTTTAGTATGGCCTGGCTGTTCCTTCAAGAAAATTTCAATAAATACATGACTTACATTTCTTACACTTTTGGCAGCAGCAGAAACTGCAGTCACAGTACAGCCTATGTCTCTTACATTTTTCAGCTTCTTTAACGGCTAGAATTGTTTTCCTGGAGTCCAGCCACACCACCTTTAAGCTTACGCAAAGGAACAAGCTTCCCCCCTATTACTTAGTTTAAAGACTGCCAACCCTTCACGTTTATAAAGACGCAGCAACTTTATCATGGTTTGAAGAATGTCTCTTAAGGCAATGAGACTTTAAACATTTGCTGAATCTCATATTTTAAGACCACAATCGCATGTAAAGTAACTTATGTGTACTTTAGTTCCATTGGATTTGATTCTGATTCAAGTCGGTTGCTAAAGTCTTCCTCAAATAAAGTTATATTTCTGGGTAAGGCACTAAGCACTCTCCTTGCAAACCTGCAAGGCTTTTAAACATATGTTTTGTTTTTCATATACTTGAACAGGTCAACTGACTTTGTCCTTTGAATGATCCTCAAATGGTTGCATGTCCTTTTCAAAATACACATGCATGGCATCATTTACTGCTCTTGCCTACAAATTGCACAAAGTCTTGATCCTTCCCTGTTCCTGCTTCTGTGTATTTTGAACGTGAAAATTGGAATGTATATTCATGCTTTCTACTCCAAAAATGATACTATTCTCAAGAATTTTGTACATATAGACTGGATCATAAATACAAGACATAACATAAAAATGTTCTTTAGCCAGTCATGCTTATCGTACAACTAGCACCAAGCTCACAGTCTCTCAGTAACTACCATAATCCAAGACCTCACAGCTTCATAATTTTAGAAGGCAATGTCAGATATACAGGCCTGTATGTGAAAAAGATCAAATATTTCAAATAAAACAAATTATCAGCTCTCTCACAAAACTACAGATTAAGTTTGTTTTGTAGATGTAGCTCCAAATGTCTTGGCAAAGCTGTTTTGAGCCTCAGATAAGAACATCTATATATGAAAAATGATCCCACTGCTGTCTTGCACACTGTTGGTATAATCTCATATGCCACATAAGAGGATTTATTAATGGAGGCACGGCAGTGCCTCCACTGTTAAGGGCCATCAGTAAAAAACACATTCCGCCATGTTAAAGTGATAATTGTTGGGGGGGTCATTCTAATAACCATAAAATCGAAAATGTTTCACCAATCTTTCTGAAATTTACAGGTGCCAGAAAGAAATGTTTGTTTTACATTACCTGAAAATTTCAAGAAGATTGGTGAAAGATTGAGGGAAGGAGAGCAGTTTAAAGTAGAAAAGGAACACAAACCTGTCTCCCTGCTTTTGTCAAATGATTTTGGATTTGCGAGTTTTGTGCTCACGATTTGCATAATTTCTAGAGCCTTATTAATTAATCCAGTGGTGGGGTCTTCTTCCTCCTTAACTGTAGTTGGTGGAAAGCTTTTCGTTTTTTAAAAATTCCCTTCGGTTGACTTTTAAGGACTATTTTTACCTCTCATTCAAGTCAATGAGGAAGCCATCTTCCCTCATAGTGCGAGGCATGCTCAGTAGCGTCATTCTCCCCCCTCCCTTCTGCCTTAGAATGTTAGGGGTGGGTGGTTGAAATGGCCGCTGCCTCTAGCACAAACCTTTTGACTGAAGAAGAAGAAGAGTTTATCTTTTCTTTTCTGGAACATGCTTTCCTTTGGCTCTGAGAGTAATTTGGGCTATCTTCATAAGGCCAGTTTGCTCTTTTGCTCACTGGTAAAGCAGGGGCGGTTCCTCTGGATCCATGGTAACCTGATCTTCAGTTCTCTCCTGGGAATAGGTGGCTATACATTGCTTTCTATCCCCCCACCCCAAACACAGTGTGCTCCTTCCCTCTTTTCTAAATAGTTTGGGCAGGTGTACGTTTTAAGTACAACGTTGAAACCTTTCAAAGTGCTTCTGGGACTACAATGTTGGTTTTGGCTAGTCACCCTGTTTTTCTAATAAGGTTTAGCAACAGTTAAACTGTCATGTATTTTGCATAGTGTACATATGCATTTTCTTTCTAATCCTTGCAGTTTACACTGGCTCCCTCCTGGATGTGTTTTTGGAGGCAGACAAACCCTTTTTTGTTCAGCAGGCCTTTGGCAAATAATCTGGACCTCTGTCTATACCTTTGACTTTTAAATTGTTATGTATTTTAAATGTTTTAAATGCTTTAATATTGAAAAGTATTTAATTATATTTTTAATTTTTGTATATTTCTATTTATAGGTTTTAGCTATATATGTTTTAGTTTTGTAAGGCTGCCCTGAGGCCCAGCATTGGGCAAAATGCAGGACACTACTACTACTACTACTAATAGTAATGTTTCAGATTTCACTTCTGTATCTGATTTTTTTTGCATTTACTTTTCTTTATAAACCATTCATATCTTAAGACTTCTTGTGTGGCATGTTTTCATTGGTTTAACAAGTTAAAAGGGGTATTCACTGTTTTCATGCTTATGTTATAAAATCTATTTTCAACAAGCCTAGTAACTTCAAGAGAAACAGAGTTGGGGGAAATCCTCAATCTCTTTGTTATCAGAGGCACTGAGTAAGGGATCCCTGGAGATAATTTAGACTGAAACCCAACCATATAACACTATTTCCCCTTCTGAAGAGATCTGGAACACAGACTACTAAAACAAACAAAGTAGCAGGCCATAATAACAGTTCTCATGTGGCCATTTGCCTTATGAGGCAGGTGCTCTGCGGGCTACCAAATAGAGGGACTTCGCAACCAAATGGAGGGACTAACAGACCATAAAGTTGCCTGGCTGGGTCTGCCAGAAATCCAGCCTCAACACTCCTGGAAGGTCCATGTTCTATAGCACCTGCTGTCAGATGAACTTGAGGGAATCCCACCCTCCACCACTGGGTTTAATTTACTGGCTTCCCGTGGCTGGACCTTGCAGGAAACTATAGGGACAGACAGAGCAGGCATTCATAGCACACATAGAATGCTGAGACTGGCAAATCTAAAAGCAAGTGTGTTGCTTTTCAAGAACCAAGGAAATTCAATGGGTCTTACTTTTGAGTAAATATCTAGGGATGGAAATGCAGCCTGTGCAAGAACTGAGTAGGGTGACCATATTTGGGAAACCAAAAAAGAGGACACCTAGTGGGGGGGGGGGCAGGAAAATGGCTTTCTGGGGCCACCTTAAAGTCCCCAATTGGAGCGGAGGAGGGGAAAGCATGTCATTCTTACCCCCACCCCACTGCTCCAATCTGGCCTTTTTCTATAATGTCTGGGAATGACACATTTTTCCCTTTTAAGACCTTGATTGGAGCAGTGGGAGAGAATGACACACCTCCAGAAAGCATGTCATTCCCCCCCCTGCCACGCTAATGGTGGCCTTAAAGGGGAAAGTGTGTAATTCCAGGTCATTATAGATTATTGCATAAAATCCCCCCTGACCCCGAGGATAGAACAAAAACCAGGAGAAATCTGGGGAAATCCTGACAGTTTTTTATTTTTATTTATTGCATTTATATCCCACCTTTTTTCCTCCAAGAAACCCAAGGCGGCATATATAATCCTCCTCCTCTCCATTTTATCCTCACAACAGCAACCCTGTGAGGTGGGTTGGGCTGAGAGTCTGCGACTGGCCCAAAGTCACCCAATGGGTTTCCATGGCTAAGTGGGGAGTAGAACCCGGTCCCAGCTCCAGTCCAACACTTTAGCCACTACGCCACACCCTAGTGGTCACCCTAGAATTGAGCCATGCTAAGTTGGAAGCAGATCAGTTCGTGCCTTGATTTTTAGGATTTTTTAAAAAAAGTTTGACTTCAAAAAAAATCCTAAAATTCAAGGCATGAACTAATCTGCTTCCAACTTGGCATGGCTAAAGCCTTACTTAAGAGGTACCATGGTGCCAAGTTTCATCTCTTCATCTTTAATTTTTTTCTTTTTTTTTTTAATGTACTGCTCAAGGCCTTAGACCCCAAAGAGTATTGTGTTTGAAATTTAAAAAAAATCCTAAAACTCAAGGCATAAACAGATCTGCTTCCAACTTGGCATGGCTCAATGCCTACTTAAGAGCTACCATGCAATTGTAAGCATTTTAGTTAATTAAAAAAATTAAATTGCAGTTTTAAATATTCCTAAAAATCAAGGGATGAATGGATCTGCTTCCAACTTGGCATGGCTAAATCCCTACTTCAGAGCTACCATGGTGCCATGTTTGAACTCTTTATCTTTAATTTCATTTTTTAAACTTGTAATGCTCAAGGTCCTAGACCCCAAAGAGATTTCTGTTTGAACTTTAAAAAATTCCTAAAAATCAAGGCATGAACGGATCTCCTTCAAACTTGACATAGCTATATCCCTACTTAAAAGCTACCAAGATGCCAGGTTTCATCTCTTTATCTTTAAAAATGTGGGAGAAGCAAGAATTTTGGTTGATTTATTCATTTTAAAAGTGAGTTCAACACATATCACTAGATTTGATTTTATATTGGATGTCAAGATGGTGTAACATCCTGGCTGACGCTGGCTTGGTTGTCAACTGTATAATATTAAACAAAAAACCTACGGTTTACAAAAACAATGTTAAGGCTCTACAGTTTCCAACCAAGCACCAAAAAGCAGGGAAATTGGGAGTTAAGGCTCACAAGCCTTAACGCCACATCCTCCCTAAGGAGGCAGAAAGTGCAAGTGAAATTCTCATTCTCCCAAAGCAGATAAACCATGAGGACAGGATGGAGAATATGATATGCAGAGGTGACTGTGGGGTTGTGGAAAACTGATAATGAACAACATAGGGCCACCTATTTCTCTTTTTTTGTTTAGAGCAGCCCTTCCCCAACCTGGTGCCCTCCAAAGGTGTTGGACTACAACTCCCATCACTGCAAGTCAGTATGTCCCATGGTCAGGAATACTGGGACTTGTCATCTCAAACACCTGGAGGGCAAGAAGTTGGGGAATGTTGTTCCATATCCTTACCAAATACTCAATGCTCAATACTTTTCTCTCAATCACATCTTGCATATAGCAGCACGTTTGATACCAAAAGGGGAACTATTCATTACAGATCTAGAACCAGAGCATGTGCCAGGCACTTCCAACTTTTGGTCAATATCCTGCCCTTCAAAGAACCAATGTTTTTTTCTGAAAATGTATTTATACAAAATATACTGTTCACTCCCCACAATCCCTGCACAATACATCATCTCATCAAAGTGACAGAGGAACAGAAGCGGTTTAGTTTGGCTGTCTTGAACACCTTTCAGATGAGATTAGTTTGCAATCCTATACCTCTTGGGAGTAAGCCCTAGTGAATTCCGTGGCACTGGCTTCTGAGAAGACATGTATAGGAGTCAACCTTCTCCAGCTTGGTGCTCTCCAGATGTGTTGCACTTTAACTGTCATGTTATGTGTTATGGGGAAGACAAAAATCATTTCATACTTAGTTTTAAAATAATACTTACACATGTAAGTATTAGGTGGTAGCTTTGCCTTTGATCTCACACTGCTTAACAAGTAAGAGAAATCCTTTATCTGATACTCAAGAAACAGACATCCTATGCCATGTGTTAAAAACTAATGTTGACGTCTGAAGGGCTATCCGGATTAGGTATTCAAGATTCATTCATTGTTGTTTCATTTGGTTTAAACAGTTTATTTAAAGCGATGCAGCTCTTTTGTAGTTCCTTGATTGATCACATATCTTAATGCTGAAAAACATCATACTTTAGTACAGATATGGGCAGAAAACAGATCTATCCTGATATTTTGGACATCAACTCGCAGCATTCCTGATAACTGCCCATTCTGGCAGGGGCTTTTACAAGTTGAATTCCAAAACATCTGGAGATCTACATTCTGCCTTCCCTTGTTCTTGAACAACATTCTCCAACCTAGTGCCTGTCAGGTGTGTTGGGCTGCAACTCTCGACATAAGAATCTCTAAGAAATGAGAAGTAGCTGGTCCTAAGTTGTTCATCATCATTTCCCACAACCCCACAGTCACCTCTGCATATCAAATTGCATATCTAGATTTTTGAGATGACAAGTCCCAGCATTTCTGACCATGGGACATACTGACTTGCAATGATGGGAGTTGTAGTCCAACACCTTTGGAGGGCACCAGGCTGGGGAAGGGCTGCTCTAAACAAAAAAAGAGAAGTAGGTGGCCCTAAGTTGTTCGTTATCAGTTTTCCACAACCTCACAGTCACCTCTGTATTTCATATTCTCCATCCTGTCCTCATGGTTTATCTGCTTTGGGAGAATGAGAATTTCACTTGCACTTTATGTCTCCTTAGGGAGGATGTGGCGTTAAGGCTTGTGAGCCTTAACTCCCAATTTCCCTGCCTTTTGGTGCTTGGTTGGAAACTGTAGAGCCTTAACATTGTTTTTGTAAACCGTAGGTTTTTTGTTTAATGAATTCTAAGACATCTGGTCATCTTGCTAGGTTATGTAGACATGACTTTATTTATTTGCTTATTGCATTTATTAATCACCTCATAACCATTCCCTTCACTTCACTAAAGCTCTCATGCTGATTTGACAGGAGCCTTCTATCATACCCTGAAGTGCTATCCATACCTTTACTTCTGGAATATATATATACACACATGTGTATATTACATATCACAGATTATTTCTGTATTTTGCAACATTGTGCAACCTCTAGGTTATTTCCAGCTCAACTGTGTTCTGTATTGAGAATGGCAACGATCTTTGGCTTTTGTTTTGACCATATTCATTTGTTTAGAAACATAGACAGCCTAGCCTCATTTTCTCATCGTTCACTTCTAGGTCATACCATAAAATTTCTGCTCCTTTCTTCTAGCATGCCCAATTACACAGACTTAAGAGCGCTACTGGCACTGGCTGCTTCCCATGCATTGGTTGAAAGGGTGCAAACATGTGTTTCTTGTTTCCTCATTGTTGAGAATTCGTTGATGAGTAGGATAATTACACAAACCATTAGAGTAGGGGTGGGCAACTTTCAGGCTGTAGGCTGCCTGCAGCACCTGCCACACCATCACATTTGGTGGTTGTAGGGAAACTGGCCATTGTAGCACTATGGAGCACTAAAAAGGTCAAGCTTAGTTTGTACTCAAGCTAATTTTGACCCTTTAAGAGCTCCATAGCAGCTATGGAGCACTAGACAGGTCAAATTTTGCAGCTTGGTAACGATCTACATTTCACTCTTTTACTGCTCTGTAGTGGTTGCTGCCAAATTTCAGTGGGAAATTGTCAGGGTTTTTTTTTACTGATGCCCCATAGACTACAGCCCACCGGGGGGGGGGGGGGATCTCTGAAAGTTGTGCACCCCTACATTAGAATGAGAAACAGGAACATAACAGCCAGCAGAGCTCTTGATGGCATAACTAAGCCCAGGGGCTCTTCAGGTAAGACAGTTGTGTACTCTTTAGCACGTTTTGATTGCCTTTACTTCCAGCTTTGACTTCATTTTGTTTTGGTTGCTGAACAGGGAATACTGGCTGCGAGTTCTTGTGTTTATATCCTATCTCAGTAAATTGGATTTCACCTGACGGGGGAGTCTGGATTTACATCCTAAAATCATTAGTAATTAAGTGCTTTCAGTATCAGTTCCTTCACAGTCAGTAATAGGCCAGTAATAGAGTAAATGGTTTACAAACATGCATCCCCATCCTAGTCCTAAATACATTTGAGGGTGTATCTGCTTGAAAATATTAGTTTAAAAAAGAACTCTACAATATAATACTGTATATACAACAGCAGAGCAGCAAATTTAAGGCCCACTCTTCTCCATATTGGAATAGAACCCGAAAAACCAAAATCAACTCTCTTTAAGCTAAATCCAAAATTGCTTTTTATAACTGTCTTCACATGCACACTATGAGTCAGCCTGCACACTTCAGTCTTGTATCACCTTGCAGATGAATGTGATTTAGGGTGCAATCTTATGAATAGTTAGATAGAAAAAAGTCCTACAACTCCCATCCTGCCCTAGCCAGCCCTTACAGCACAACCCAATCAAGTCTACTCAGAAGTAAGTCCATGCATTCAATGGGACTTACTCCAGGTAAGTACATATAGGATTGCAACCTTAAAGTACAATCAATCACAGATTTGAGCAAAGAGCAGTTGGATTGCCTATTAAACAAGCAGCTGTTGTCCAACATCAAACATCAAACTAAAAAATGCACAGAGCAAAAACCATCTCTTTACTTTGCAAAACAAGTTATCAAGGCCATAGCATGTTTGAACAACAATAACGAGGCACAAGATAAGCAGCCCCAGGCTAAAGGACAACAATTAGAAAGAATATGCTTCAGTGCATTAAATAGTGCGAGAATAATGCCAATGGAAACTTTTTTCCTGAGCTTAACTGGGGGTTGGGGAGTTCTTAGCAGGGTAGGGAGATAACGGAGTGGCCCCAGCCACTGCCTGTTCAGTTTTGCCTGACCTACAGCCAATTCCAGACCCGCTCACCCCCAGTATGCAGCCCCCAAGAGATTATCCCTGAGGAAATGTGGCCCTTGACATGGGGGGGGGGGGGGAGGTTTCCCTTACTTGGAATTAAACCACGTCTTCTGTAAGGAAGGCAGAAGTACCACAGAGCTTTTCTTGTAACCAAAAATCTCTCTCCGGGAAAGGAAGGAACGCTCTTAGTCCTTTTCCATGGTATATTGTAATAAGATTAGAACTACATTCTATTAATCAAATGGGTGAAGCTGCGGCTATTTTTCCTTACTCTTGTGTAAGCATCAGGACCAGGACCCTCCGAGAGGGAAGGATTAAACCTTCACCACCACCAAAAATTCCACACATACCCTGCAGAAGGGTTTTTTTTTTAAAGTCTCCACTGAAGTTCCGTTACGGAATTTTGGAGGCAAACGGGTGGAGGTCTAATCCACATGTGCTTACACAAGAGTAAAGACAATAGCAGCCTCAGCTACGCCTACGTGATTAGAAGAACGTGTAGTCTGGCCCTAACCCTCGTGAGTTCCAACAACGAATGGGACATGGTTAAAAACGATGCATGGCAGAACGGGACAAATAAAACAGGAACGTTTGCAGCTACCTGGAGAATCCAAACTGTAAGAAAAGTCTTTATCCACAGGCTTTTGTAGCTGCCAGTGCAACGGTAGGCTTGAGCAGACTTAATATAGTAGGCCCTTCTCTTCCAGGGCTTTTCCAACACAAGTCGCTTTGTATACAAACAATTCCCAAACCACCTTGGTTTCCAATCTGCTAATAAGGATCTTTCTCTCCAGCTGTCTCTCACTGGTGCTTTTCTAACTCATAGGTATGCCGTAGTCCTGTTCCAGTCACTCTCCATTTTCCCTCCTTTCCCCCCCAGCCTCTCTTCCTTCTTCTCGCTCACGAAGGACAACTCCTTTTTTTTCCAGATCAGAGACACAGCAGAGGTTGTTGGGAAATGTAGTCCCCAGACTTATCACTCCCAATTACATCAGTTTAGAGACATCTCCTGAAACATTACGTGA
Organism: Anniella stebbinsi; assembly: GCA_029215795.1. Taxonomy (NCBI): domain Eukaryota; kingdom Metazoa; phylum Chordata; class Lepidosauria; order Squamata; family Anniellidae; genus Anniella; species Anniella stebbinsi. The sequence continues at coordinate 198,442,677 of JARDYH010000003.1, forward strand.
GCATCCTTTCGTTTGGGAACAATTTTTCTGTGGATGATTAGGAGAACTGTAGGGGGCAGGAACTATTTATTTGTTACTAGCTGATATGCCCTGCATTGCTCAGGTCCATGAATAATATTTATAACATTTATTTGATAAATAATAAATTTCTCTGCACCTTATTCATCTTTAGGTTAGTTGGTTTGTTTAGTTTGGTTGAGTTCGTAAATTGTTTTGTTAGAATAAATGGGAAATTGTGTTAATAAGAACTGTATTTTAAATTAGCGTTTCATGATAAACCACATTTTTTGTTTTACCTGAAATGCCTACACTTCCCATCGTGCCTTGGCCGGAGCAGCAGTCTAAACTTCAAAAACAATCAGGACACACAACACCCTTTCTACCAGCTAAAAAAGATGCAAACCTAAGAATACGTTTTCAAAATATACCCACATACTTTCCGCTTTTTCAAAATATACCCACATGCTTTCCGCTTTATAGGTAGGGATAAATGAGTGATAAAAAGATGTATTTTGACGGGTGCATTTGATACTCCTCACAAATACTATATCTAGAAAATCAGAAAAATAAGATATGACCAGAGAAATATGCAGTTTTCTGCAGCCTGAATTATGGAATGAACTACCTCAATGATCCTTAGGAGTGTGGAATAAAAACTTCTTTAAAGTGTTGAGCATTTGCTAGTATAGAGTATTAACACTGGGCATGATTCAGCCTGAGGCTACAGCCCTATGTACCTGTAAGACCCAACACACTAGGGCTTACTTCTGACTAAACATGCATAGGAGTGTGCTGCATGTTAAGTACTTTTAAGTTTCATTTACCTCATTGGAAAAAATAATCTCTTTTGTTGAAATAAATAAATGAGATTATTCTGTTTCCTGCTAGCTGAGCAGAGCAGAGAGGTGGAAGCTGCCCCAGCTGGACTAGAAGGCACATAAGGAAGCCAGCTCCCGGAGAGAGAGCAATCAGAGCAAGTGAACAGGGAGAACAAACAGGAGTTTGTCAAGGGGAGTTCAGCAGGGGACGTTCCTAACCAAATTTTGCTCTTGTAATACACACCCATATGGTACGGGACTCTGTTGTTAACCTTCAGGGAGGACAGGACAAAACACAGGCTATTCTAGTACAGTCAGAAAGGCAGAAACAAAAAGGGACTATGGACAGAAAGGATTCTCTAGTGGTGGTGACCTGTATGCAATATTTTTGTTCCTGCCGGAAATCAACATGGCGTACACATGCAACACATGCAAGCTGGTTGCACTATTGGAAGAAAAAGAGAGTGTACTTGAGCGACAAGTGTCCACCTCCAAGGAATAAGAGTAGACAAAGGCTGAATTCGGACTACACAATAAGCAACTGGGGGGGGGGGGAACAATCGTCAGTTGTATTGACTATCATGTCATCCGAATGCTGCCATAGGTCCCCTCTACAAGGATTCGCTTTTGCGCCCGGTTAGGCGATTATGCGCATAATCGCTGAAGCGCATTTACACCTAATACCTCTGCACGAGAGGCGGCGAGAGGCGGCGAAGCGCATTAACGGATGACCAAAATGCGCTTTACAAGTAGTTAATGTGCATAAGCACTTGTTCACATAGTCAGAATGCGCTTTAACGGCCGGAGCAAAATAAAACTCGCGATTTAACGCGCAATCGATAATGCGCATAATCGGAGAGATAACGCGCCTCTACGCCCGATTTGCGCTCTGTTCTTGTAGAGGTAAAAAAATTTAAGCGCCTTGAAAGAGCTTTAAACCTCTCTTGTAGAGGCAGCCATAGTCAACTCAGCGATGATCCTAATCCACACCACAGTTGATTATTTATTACCATGTTGTGTGGGGAGTACCCCCTAGATGAACACCTGTAAAGTTGATTATTATCCCTCCATTGACTATTGTGTTGTCCGAATTCAGCCAAAGAGTTCTTAGACAGAACGGTGGAACTTCAACAACAGAGAGAAGCACAGGAGGTGGAAGAGCAACAACAAGTTGAAGCAGAAATGGGGAATGCAGAGGTGAGGAAAGCCAATGAAGAGGAAACTCCCTGGTAAAGGGTGACAGTTAGGAGCAGAAGAACTAGAAGACATTCTGCGCCAGTGGAACCACTAGAGCTATGTAACTGCTTTCAGGTACTGGAAGATGAGACTGGAAGACAGTCTACAGAGGAAGAATTACAGGAGACCCTGGGCAGCAGTGAGCAAGAGGCAGAAGGCCAGTCGAGCTGGGGCAACAATACCAATACTACTACTACAACAACGAGTAGTCGTTGTGGGAGACTCCCTGCTGCATGGCACTGAAACTCAAGTATGTCATGAAGACCCATGGATTCCCCAAGTATGCTGTCTCCCTGGAGGACAGACTAGAGACATGACTGAAGAGTTGCCAAAGCTCATAAAGCCCACTAATACATATCCTTTTTTTCTCATCCATGTGGGAACAAATGATACTGCCAAGTGGAGCTATGAAGAAATCACATCAGACTTTGAAGCTTTGGGAAAGAAACTCAAGTACTTTGGGTCCCAGATAGTTTTCTCATCCATCCTCCTAGTTCTTGGAAGAGGAATGGAAAGGGAAAGAAAAACACTCAGTGTGAATGACTGGCTGCAAAGGTGGTGCCAATGTGAGAGATTCGGATTGTGGGACCACAGGCTACGCTACTTGGAAGATGGACTGCTGGCAAGGGACGGGTTGCACCTCACAAAGGCTGGAAAGAATGTGTTTGGCCACAGCATGAAGAACTTAATCAGGAGGGCTTTAAACTGAATCCTACGGGGGAGGGAGACGTAAATTTGGAGGCATCAATGGATGAAGGTTTATGCACTATAACAGAGAGAATAGCTCTAATAGCGCCCCCAAATACTCTTTACAATAATGTAGGAAAGAAGCCAGACTATAAAGCACATGGACTTTTATGTCTAAATACTAATTCCCAGAGTACGGGAAACAAACAGAACAAACTTGAACTCTTAATAGATGAAGGCAAATATGACTTGATAGGTATAACTGAAACTTATTAGGATGACTCCCATGAGTGGAATACAGCAACTGAAAGGTATACTTTGTTCAAAAAGAACAGTAAAAATGGAAAGGGAGGTGGAGTCGCACTATATGTTAAAAATACTTATCCCTACACAGAAATACAGGAGGATGAGCCTGGTAGCCCCATCAAGAACATCTGGATTAAAATAAACAGGGCAAGGAATAAAAGGAGCATGATCGTTGGAGTCTAGTACCGCCCAATCAAGGAGAAGACAAGGATGAACCTTTTGAAAAGCAAATTGCCAGTGTTTCAAGGAAATCCGATGTAGTAGTAATGGGGGCCTTCAATTACCCCAGTATCTGTTGGGAGACAAATTCTGCCGAAAGTGGCCCCTCCAAGAAATTCCTGCCATGTGTAGCTGATAACTTTCTCCTACAGAAAGTGGAAGAAGGAACTAGAGGATTGGCTAGCCTTGAATTGATACTGACCAATAGGGATGATTTAGTGGATAAAGTGGCAGTTATGGGAACTCTGGGGGAAAGTGACCATGTCCTACTTGAGTTTTAAAGGAAGCAAAAGCTGAATGTAGCCATACACATACTCTGGATTTCAGGAAAGCTGATTTTAATGAACTCAGAACTATGATAAGTAAGGTCCTATGGCAAGTAGCCCTAATGAGAAAAGGAGTCCAAGATGGGTGGGAGTTTTTAAAATAGGGAATTTTAAAGGCACAATTACAAACAATTCCAACAAGGAAAGAAGATAGAAAACAACAGAAGAAACCAATAGGGCTCCACAAAAAGCTTAGAGATGACACAAAAACAAAAAAGTACACTTATAGGAAGTGGAAGGAAGGCCGGGCTACAAAAGAAGAGTACAGACAGGTAGCACAGAAGTGCAGGAATGACATCAGGAATGCTAAAGCTGAGAATGAACTGAGGCTAGCGAGGAATGCTAAAAGCAAGAAAAAAGCTTTCTTCAGGTATGTGCATAGTAAAAGGCAGAGGAAAGAAATGGTGATTCAACTGCTTCATGAGGATGGCAAATTGATAACAGATGACAAAGAACAGGCCAAAGTGCTCAATTCCTACTTTGGCTCAGTCTTCTCCCAAAACTGGGTCTGTGACCTTCCTGGCAAAAGTGAAGTACAAGCTGAAGGGGCAGGATTGCAGCTTGAGATTGATAAAACAAATAGTCAAGGAACACTTAATTTCTTTAAATGAGTTCAAACCTCCAGGGCCCGATGAACTGCATCCTAGAGTAATAAAGGAGATGGCAGAAGAATTCCAGAACTACTGTCTATTATCTTTGCGAAATCATGTAAGACGGGGGAAGTGCCGGATGACTGGAGGAGGACTAATGTTGTCCCTATCTTCAAAAAGGGGAAAAAAGGAAGGACCTGGGAACTACAGACCCAGATAGTCTGACATCAATCCCTGGGGAAATTTTGGAGCAGATTATAAAGAAATCAATCTGTAAGCACCTTGAAAACAATGCAGTGATTACTAGAGGCCAGCATGGATTTGCCAAGAACAAATCCTGCCAGACTAATCTGATCTCATTCTTTGATCAGTACCTCCGTTGTGGACTGTGGGAATGCTGTGGACATAATATATCTTGACTTCAACCAAGACTTTGACAAAGTACCATATGACATTCTGATCAGCAAACTAGCTTAAAGTAGGCTAGATGGAACAACTATTAGGTGGATCCACAGTTCGCTACAGTATCGGACTCAAAGGTTGCATTCAGACAATACATTAAGCAACTGAGGGGGGGAACAATCATCAGTTGTGTTGCTTATTGTGTTGTGTGGAGGGTAACACACCACTCACAAACTGCTGACGGTGTCGTGACTCTAGCTAACTCTCTAAGCTTCTGCTCACGACTTTAGGCACACTGACACACAACATTAACAGTGAGATTTCGTTTATTGTAATCACACGGAATTCAAAGCATATGGTTTCATTTCTGCAAACACACACTTGAAGCTGAAGACGGACCAGACAGCTTTCAGGTAGAACAGCTTAATGCGAACAGCACACACTCAGGGAATGACATTTAGAGTTACTCCCACTCCCCAGAGATCAGGAGCGGCCACGCTGCGTTGAATCCTCTGGAACAAAGGAAGACTCTAGGATTAGGCCTCCTGACAGTAGAACATCGGTCAACTGGCAACTAAATCCTCACTCAGCCTGTCAGGGAACGCTGAGCTGACCACGGAAGCCAGAAGCCAGGGAATGAACCTTTGTGACTTAGGGGCCTTTCCCAAATCTCGTAGCTTTAGCACTGAGGAAAGGTCCTCTTGCAGGTCTCTCACACACACGTTTCAGAACAGCAACGATCAGCCTCTATCTTCTCTGTGCCCGTAACTTCGGCTCCATGCAGAGAAACAGCAGGCTATAGAACACGAATCCAGAACAGTAATCTCAAGTCCAAATCTATGAAAAGCTACAGTGCACTTTTCATGGCAGAGTTCTTTAGAAGTTCCAAGTCCACACAGCAATAGAACATGTACAGAGTACATCACACAACTCCACATCAGATAGTAACTCACAGCATCAGCAAGAGGATAGACGAGATAATTCCTAGCAAAGGAATTACTCTTTGGACGTAGCTAATATAGGATGGAGGCTGGCTAATTCTGAGCTACTTTGACAGACAGGGCTTCAGGCCTGTAATCTAAACTCTTGTGCCAACAGGGCGGCACAGTTCAACCTCTTCTTGAAGACGCCACAGTGTGAGCAAGAGAGCCCCCACCTTTCTAAACAACATTTAATTCTCACAGAAAGTCAAGGCCTTCGGCCTACAGTTTGAGATAAGCACAGAATAGAGACATTTTCTCATGACAAATTGCCAAGTCTTCAGTCTACAATTCACAGGGCCAGCCCTGTGAATTGTCTACGAAGCACCTGACACCCAACAGACGGTATGCTATTCCGCCCAAATAAGCAACTGAGAGAAACAACTGGCTTGCAAGTTGTTTAGCTCGAAGCCAGTTGTTTAAACTATTGTGTGGAGGGGTGAGTGGGTTAATGGCATGTGGTGAGTAGGTTAAAACACAAGCTTATAGAAGCAGGCGGCAAGAGCAACCAAAGCGGCAGCTGCCACTCTGCTACAACTGGTGCAACTTGCATAGGCTGCTGGGATAGAACTGGGAGGACTGAGGGAGGAGGGAGGGTGGGAGAGGGGCGGGGGCTGTGTCAGTCAAATGCTGGGTTGACTATTAGTCCACTCAATGCCAGCCCCAACCACCCACAGTTATGTAGGGATATGTTGTGTGGGGAGTACCCACAAAATAACAACTGTGAGTTGGCTACTCAACCCACCATTGACTAATGTGTTGTCCGAATGCAGCCAAAGAGTGCTTATCAATGGTACCTTCTCAAACTAAGGGGGGATAATGAGCAGGGTATTGCAGAGCTCAGTCACAGGGCTCAGTGCTCTTCAACATTTTTATTAATGACTTGGATGAGGAGGTGCAGGGAATGCTTATCAAATTTGCAGATGACACAAAATTGGGTGGGATAGCTAATACCCTGGAAGACAGAAACAAACTTCAACGTGATCTTGATAGACTGAAGTGCTGGGCTGAAAACAACTGAATGAAATTGAATAGGAACAAATGCCAAGTTCTACACTTAGGAAAAAGAAACCAAATACACAGTTATAAGAGGGAGGATACTCGGCTCAGCAATATTACAAGCGAGAAGGATCTTGGAATTGTTGTAGTTCACAAGCTGAATATGAGCCAATAGTGTGATGTTGCTGCAAAAAAAGCAAATGCTATTTTGAGCTGCATTAATAGAAGTATTGCTTCCAAATCGTGCAAGGTACTTGTTTCCCTCTATTCAGCACTGGTTAGGCCTCATCTTGAGCATTGTGTCCAGTTCTGGGCACCACACTTCAAAGGATGTAGACAAGCTGGAGGGGGTTCAGAGGAGGGCAACATCAGGATGATCAGGGGTCTGGAAACAAAGCCCTATGAGGAGAGACTGAAAGAACTGGGCATGTTTAGCCTTGAGAAGAGAAGACTGAGGGGAGACATGATAGCACTCATCAAATACTTGAAAGGTCACACAGAGGAGGCCAGGATCTCTTCTTGATCATCCCAGAGTGCAGGACACAGAATAATGGGTTCAAGTTACAGGAAGGTAGATTCCAGCTGGACATCAGGAAAAATTCCTGACTATTAGAGCATTACAACAATGGAACCAATTACCTAGGGCAGTAATGGGCTCTCCTACACTAGAGGCATTCAAGAGGCAGCTAGACAGCCATCTGTCAGGTATGCTTTAAGGTGGATTCCTGCATTGAGCAGGGGGTAGGACTTGATGGCCTTATAGGCCCCTTCCAACTCTACTATTCTATGATTCTATGATATTTTATTTGAGGTGTATTACGCTGACTGAATCTTGCTCACTCTCTCTCCACCCCCTACCATGTGCATGCCATTATTATCAAGGCATTATCAGTGACAATACTGGAAAACAAGAATCTGGATAAAGGCTAGTAGTCCCAGATGAACTAACTATTAATTTGGAACAATTTAAAACAAAACAGAATTTTAGTAGTGATTTGGCACAGGATTTGAGAGGAATAGGAAACAAAATTATGTACTATTTGTCAATCACATTTCTTTGGCTAGAAATATTTTTGCAAATTGTCTGGGATAAAATTTGCATTTGTGGCTAAAAAATAAAACAAGTTGTGCCAAATTCAGAGGCCTGTGGCAGTTTTATCTGTATGATAAAGACACCCACCCCTCACTGAATAGAAAATGTGAAGCGGAAAATGAATATAAAAGGGTACTTTTATGACAGCCAAAGAGATAGATTGAAAGAAAGAAATAGATGCTAGTTTAATTCTAATTTCCTTCTTCCACAGAAAAACCAATGACCCAGAAATGTGTAATAAATTAGCCAATTATCCCCAGATGTCAGGCTCTGCAAATGATGTAATCATGGATTTTACAAATCAGTTCTGTCAAAAAGAGTAGTACATCTTCCTGATTAAAATGTCAGCATAAAGTACAGTTTCCACAGCTAAAATCAGCCTCTATAATAGTGGCATGTAATAATGAAATGGCTGGAAAGCGCCACATGACAGTAAACAAAAAGTTTAAAGTTGTTTTTTCAGAGGTTTTAGGTGAATATTAAAAAGTCCTGGTAAAGTTCTGTCAAAGATGTTGCTGAAACTTCCTGAAATAAATCAAGAGACCAGATACTAAAGAGGGTAGGACTCCTGCAGCTTTAACTGTTCTGATGAAGAGGGAATTTTAGCAGGTGCTGCATACATACAAATTACACCTCCTGAAATTCTCTTTTCTATACAACTCCCAAAGATACAGGAGCCCTGCCCTCCTTTCCATATGGTCACCCTAATTGTTAAACAGGTTTTCCAAAGAATCTGGCACCTCAGGGTCCTTGCTGATAGAGGGTGTATAGCACTGCCACTCGGAAGCTATTCCTTTTTTTCTGCAGAAATTTCATCTTTTTTTCTTTAACGGATTTTCTGACAAAGACAGAAGTGGTGGGAAAACAAAGGAGGGCCATGAATTGAAGTTTCCATCATCTGGGCATACAATTCCATGAATAAGGAAGGATTATAGCACCATAACAGCCTCATCTGGAAGCACCATCAGTCTGTGACAGGACGGGCACTACCATTAAGGCAGAGTGAGACAGAAGGCAGAAACATGTTAGTTATTAATTAACTATAATTGGGCCTGTTCAGACAACACTGAGGACTCTGTGTTTATCTTACCCATGATTCTCTGTGGTAAGCACTAACCACAAGCCGTATACTTGCACACGATACTGTTAACCCTGCCAAGTTGCCATTTTCCTTACCAACACGCTAACCACAAAGTGGTTAGATGAGTGCCTGAGTCCTCTGAATGCTCCATCCTGTATCCCATCAGCCCTTGTACTAAGAGAGCTGGCAGTTGCACGATTTAGGGTATTTAGGCCGCTCTATACTGCTAGCTCTATGATTTCGGCTCCTTAACCACAGGTGCATGTCAGACAACGCCTTAAGCAAAGTTAGTGCCGCTAACCCTGTTGCAGAACAGGGTTAGTGAAGCCGACCACAATGTGGTTAGCGGAGGCACCTGGTTAATGAAAACGCATGTCAGATGACACCGGCCCCGTTCAGAAGACACCTCAAACCATGGCTTTAACCACAGTGAGTGGGGCTGCCTCTACAAGAGAGGTTTAAAGCTCTTTCAAGGCGCTTAAAATTTTTTACCTCTACAAGAATGGAGCACAAATCGGGCGTAGAGGCGCGTTTTCTCTCCGATTATGCGCATTATCAAATGCGCATTAAATCGCGAGTTTTATTTTGCTCCGGCCGTTAAAGCGCATTTTGATTGTGTGAACAAGCGCTTATGCGCATTAACTACTTGTAAAGCGCATTTTGGTCATCCGTTAATGTGCTTCGCCACCTCTCGCTGCCTCTCGTGCAGAGGTAATAGGTGTAAATGCGCTTCAGCGATTATGTGCATAATCGCCTAACCGGGCGCAAAAGCGAATCCTTGTAGAGGGGGCCTAAGTCTTTTTGCCTTAGTCACCATGATTAAAGCTGTGGTTTAAGGTATCTTCTGAACACAGCCTGGCTTTCTGGGTTAACCACCGTGTTTAAAGCCATGGTTTAAGGTGTCTTCTGAACGGGTCCACCATTAACCCTGCAGCTTAAAACCCTTAACCAGCACGGTTAAGGGTGTTGTCTGAATGGAACTGTTATCCCCCAACAAGGAGAAAAAGGGTCCATGCCCGGCGTGCTTTACTCAATTTAGGCACACAAGGTTGGAGGATACGATTAAATCTTTCTTTCATTTTCTATGCTGTAGCAACAGGGTGTCTGGGAGTGATCCAAATCGGGCACCACCTGAACAAAGGAACTCACACATGTATATAGGCTCTCATTTTGAAAGGTGGGTTAGTGTCCTTATTGGCTAACGTCACTAGCAAGTTAGGTTTCCAGTGAAAGTGAGTGCATACATTTCATGAGTCACAAAACACAAGGCATCTGATTGGCTATAAGTTACACAAGTTACACCCAAATTATACTCAACGCGTCATTGGTTAAAACCTTTTTCTCTTTGTTCTCTTCACGCATGGCAGCTACCATTTAGGAATCTTCATCTAGCACATACATACCCTTGGCAAGGGGGAGGTCCCAAACTTTCCTACGATAAAGCAGCAAATCCAACAAGAGAAGAAAGGAAGGAGGGAGGAAATCCACCCCCACAGACATCAAATCTCCCCTGTTGAGAATGAGTCTCTTTACAAAATAGACTTGTATCTCTCGACTACATTCTGCATTTATAGGAATTTCTTCACCTCCTGTCGATTTTTCTGGATTGGATCCTGGGTAGCTGGCTTCACAAACATTACATGGTTAGATGAAGTTGGCAACATATTCTTAAAGGCATTACAACATACAGGTACATACTACATTCTATAGCAAACTATAAGGAGAATACCCACAAAAGCTATGATAAAAAGAAATATGTGCTTTATCCATGGACCGTTTGGGACCGCCCCCTTGCCAAGGCTATGTACGTGCTAGATGAAAATTCCTAAATGGTAGTTGCCATGTGCGAGGAAAAAAAGAGAAAAAGTTTTTAACCAATGAGGCATCGAGTATAATTTGGGTGTAACTTATGTAACTTATAGCCAATCAGATGCCTTGTGTTTTGTGACTCATGAAATGTATGCACTCACTAACTGGGTGGTTCATTGCACTCCTGACTTCAAGAGACTGTGATAGAAAAATGGGCTTTGTAGTAGAAGAAAAATAGCATGAACAAATGTAACGCCATCTTAGGTTCATTTTGTACTCTGCATACTTGGTGAAACATTGCGCCTTTGTTCTGTATATTTATGATAGCAGCTACAGACAGTCTTATCAGCTACAGAGGAGTCCTGAAGAGGGTAGACATTCCAAGCAGGAAACCTCATAATCTGAGAAGAAAGTAAAAGGGGCGTAACCTAGGATGTATAAAAGTACCGCGTAGCCATTTTCTCTTGGTCAATTCTGCTTTTTGGATATGAGTTGATCTGTTGCTGCAGCAATAAAGTTATTTCACACTGAACTGCCTGCTTCATTTATTCAGGGATTAGTGATTGGCAACCCCCCAGAATAAAGATCCACAGAGCGAATTACACAACAAGTGCTTGACTGTTTTTATTGCTATGTTTTACCATTTGTGTGGTGTGAAGGAAAGCTAGCTTGCTGGAAGTATTTCCTGAAGAAAAGAGCTTACAGTCTAAGCCTGCAAGAAGATAGTAAGCACTGTGTGTACTGTGCTCCACAGTTCCCCAAAGAGAAGAATCTTCAGCTTTCTGAGTGTACAATCTCCCCTCTACTGCAGGGCAGAAGGTGGATCTTCAGACACTTTGGAGTTCCACAAGCCCTTCCCAGCACAGCCAACAATCAGGAATGCTGTGAGTTGAAGTCCCCTATTTTCTGCCTACCCCTACTTTGGTGCACTGTGATTACAGTTTGAGAGTCTGATAGACAAATACAGAACAGAGTTTCTGAGTTATTTATCAATGGTCTGGGCACTGTTGATAAGAGTATACAGTAGTGGCAGAGCACAGATTAGAACATTTCCTCCCAAAATGCAAGAAATTAAAATAGAAAGTGAAAAATAGCCAAGACAAAGGATCTGACTTCAACATCAGGATGTGGGGCAGGGTTGTTGAACCTCTTTCACCCCAAAGGTCAAATTCCAGTTTCAGGAAAGCACTTGAGGAGGCTGCCTCAACGATAGGCAGAGCCAAAACTACCAGCAGATTTTAACTTCAAGCTTGCACAACTCAAGAAGCCACTATATGATCTCTGCAGTTGGGGGAAAGGAAGTAGGGCCAGAGAAACAGGATGTGGCCACCTGGGAAATGCCAGCGGGCTAAATTTGGCCTGAGTTTCTGCACTGTTCATCAAATTTATTAAAGTCAAAAGACCATAAACCAAAAGATAAACATGTACAATAATATCAGTTCACAAATGGTACAGATCATACACATCAAATACCCACCAACTGAGCTCTGTAACAAATGGTAAGATGTAAAAACTTTGCAACTTAAGTTGTAACTATTTTATCTTTGGCCTGTAAAAGTATGATTGTCAAAAGCTCTTTAGAACGACCAGGGAAACCCTGGAGAATTGGTCGCAGCAAATCATCTCTAATACCTTTGTAGAAATCACAACAGAGAAGCACGTGTGTAACTGTCTCTACCTCGGAATTGTTGCAAGGGCAGCATCTATTCCCCACTGGTACTTTTTTATATCTCCCTTCCAGCAATTTGGAAGGGAGGGCATTAAATCTACCCAGAGTAAAGGCCTTCCTATATTTTGGAACAAATAGCCATTCTAGGTACGCAGTTTCCCCTTTTCCAGCATGATCTGTCAAGCCCAGTGCAGCAGGGGAACAAGAGCCTACTGCTGCACCCCGCATCTCCTGGAGATCAATATCCACTAGTCTCCGTTGGATGATTTGTTACTGCTTAAGCTGTAGGAGATGCATTTTAAAATGGGGAAAATGTGCAAAACCCAAGAAGCCACTATATGATCTCTGCAGTTTGGGGAAAGGAAGTAGGGCCAGAGAAATGGTATGTGGCCACCTGGGAAATGCCAGGGGACTAAATTTGGCCTGAATTTCTGCACTGATGCTGGGGGCAAGCTAGATGTGATGGCAGCAGACCCATTTGTTTAAACCTGGGTTTGCTCCAGGCATGTATAAGTTGAGTGAGGATCCAATTTTCAAAGCACGGGGACACAAGGGGAAAATACTTTATTTTGTTTCTCATCCAAGTTCAGAACCAGGCGTGAATTTGTATGCAAGAAAGTGCTTGGGAAGGAGAGAGGTTACAAAGAGGTGAGTAATAGGCATAGCGGGGTTTCACTTCAACTCTCCTCACCCATGAACCTCTTTTGCTGAAAATCAAATACACACAGGTTATACATGGCGGAGGCACACTTGAGTTTAAACAAATGGATATGCTGATATCATATCTAGTTTGCTCATAGAACAAGGACTTTTATGGAATACTCCCTATGCATGTCTACTCAGAAGTAAGTCCCATTGCATTCAATGGGACTTACTTCCACATGAGTGGGTATAGGATTGCAGCATTAGTGTTTCAGCCACATACTTTTGCAGTCTGTCATTCAGAGGTCACTCTTTTTCTGTGAAATTGTGTCATGCAAATTGGCAGTGATGAGATAATGATTATGCTCTTATTTCTAGAATTTATTTCGCTGGAATTAAAAACATGTGAACCAGAGCCCTTGATTTTGCAGTAAGTTGCTGACTCTTTTTTTCTTCCTCCACTTAAAATTTTGCACCTGTGAAAAATCTGAGATTTCAGATGATGAAGGGGTAGTTATCCCTAGACAGTATAAAGAGGCTTTGGGTTTTGATTTGGACGACCCAGCATGTTTTTGAAGCTTGCATTTCAACTGTGTTAATATGAAGATTTTAAACGGCTGTTGCTTGTTGATGTGACATGGAGAAATGGATGAAAGGTGGGATAGGTTAGAGGGGTGAATCAAGGCCTCAAACACCAGCATTTAGTGCATTGGGTGTCATTTTATCATTTTGTATGAGCTTTCAAAATGCTTGAGACTAACCCTGTATGATAGGGTGACCAGATAAAATCCAGGTCAGGGCTCATGTAACTTTAACAGTTGTAGAGAAAAGGGAATTTCAGCCAGTGTCATTAGTATGCAATTAGTTCCTGGTGAAATTCCCTCTTCATCACAACAGTTAAAGTTGCAGGGGCCCTGCCTTTTTTTTGTATCTGGTCACTCTAGTATAGTGCATGCACCTTTAACTGTTGTTATGAAGAGGGAATTTCACCAGGAATTAATTGCATACAAATGACACTGGCTGAAATTCCCTTTTCTCTACAACTGTTAAAGTTACATGAGCCCTGACCTGGATTTTATCTGGTCAGCCTACTGTATGACATTTGTGATGAGAAATATCACTTTATGTTTTGGGGTTGGGTGGGGTAGAACAGGTATAGAAATTGTTGTTTTAAGCAATCACTAAAGGTGGGAGTATATAACAACTTTATTGGTATCATTAAACCTCTGAGCTATTGCTATTATATTCTGGGACATATCCCAGAAAAAGCAGCTGATGCTGACGTACTCTTAAGCTTGCTCATGCGTTAATATTTTAAAATTCCAGTCCAGTTTCCCATAAAACTCATGTAAAGACTAAAAATTGTGCTTGACTTCATTGTGGTGATATATTAGGGTGACCAGATAAAATCCAAGTCAGGGCTCCTGCCTCTGCAAGAGCGATTTAAAGCTCTTTCAAGGTGCATTAAAAAAATTACCTCTACAACAAGAGGCATTTAAAGCTCTTTCAAGTCTCATTAAAAAAATACCTCTACACCAGCGGAGCGCAAATGGGGCGTAGAGGCACGTTATCTCCCCGATTGTGCGCGTTATTGAATGCGCGTTAAATAGCGAGGTTTTTTTTTGCTCCGTCCATTAAAGCGCATTTTGATGGGAGGGGGCTGCTGCTGCTCCGGCGAGCGGAAGGAAAAGGCTGGTGCCCGCGGAGGCGGCTCCTCCTCCTCCCTCTATTGTCAGATCTCACCCCCTTCTCCACAGCCTGCCAGCCAGCCAGAGGGAAGGGGAGGGGAGGGAAGCGCCTTTTGACAGCTGCCGCCGCCACCGCTGTCAAAAGTTGCGGCGGGCTCGAGCTGCCGAACTGAAGCTGGGGAGACACGTGGGGAAGGCGGGCGACTACCCTCCGCCTGCCGGCTGTCCCTTCCGCTCGCTGGAGCAGCATGAGGAGGGGCTGCCTGGCCGCGGTGAAAGAGGGAAGAGAGCCTGTCCGCCCGCGGGGGGGGGGGCTGGTGGGAGGAGGAGGAGAAAAAAGAGGGGGTAAAGGAAGGCGAGGAGGAGGAGGATCGCTCGCCTGCTGCCCACAGCCTACCAGCCAGCCAGCTGGGGAGCAGCGGGGAGGGAAGGGAGGGGAGGGAAGCGCCTTTTGTCGCCGCCTCTCGTGCAGAGGTATTAGGCGTAAAGGCGCTTCAGGGATAGTGTGCATAATCTCCTAACCGGGCGCAAAAGCGAATCCTTGTGGAGGGGACCTTTAAGAGTTGTAGAGAAAAGGGAATTTCAGCCAGTGTCATTCATATGCAATTAATTCCTGGTGATATTCCCTCTTCATCACAACAGTTAAAGTTGCAGGCACTATACTAGAGTGACCAGATACAAAAAAAGGCAGGGCCCCTGCAACTTTAACTGTTGTGATGAAGAAGGAATTTCACCAGGAACTAATTGCATACAAATGACACTGGCTGAAATTCCCTTTTCTTTACAACTCTTAAAGGTACATGAGCCCTGACCTGGATTTTATCTGGTCACCCTATGATAGATTTACATTCTGGTATACATTCTGGTGGTACATTCTGGAATCACTGGAAAAGTGAGTGTCTCTTGGTCAAATTATAAATGAGAATGATGGAAGGGATTTGTGTGGAAGGACAAATATAAAATAAAGAGGAAGGGAGCACTCTACACATGGAAGATAACTTTCTGAAGAAGAGAACTTCCTGTATTCATAGAGGCTCTACATGCAATCTTGAAAAGGAGGCTATAGAGCAGGGTGATGACATAGGGAGGGAGGGCTAGTGTGCTCTTCTGCCTTGCGTGTTTGATCTAACCAGATCAGGAATGCCTGAATAGGGCTAGTGATCAATTTTAAATCAAATACCTTACTCTTTAAGAGAGAAATCATGTTGTGTGGGTGTGTGTTTTTATTTCCCTCTCCATCAGGCGTTTTCAAAATTGATACAGGGTTGAACTGATGTTTCTACAGTACATGCAGAATATAATTCTGAACATTCACACCAACTTTCATTCCAGTGGCTGGGTTCAGACAAACATGAGGGTTGCTTCTTCCCCCGCCCCCACACAACCGCTATTTGTATAATTACCTGTGATGCAGCACCAGTTTCCTTGTTGTCTAAACCTAGGGTGGAGTTGGGCATGGGTGGCTTCTTACCCATGCTATGACCCATGGCTTGTAGAAGAGGTTGGAGGGTGGATAAGAAGCCACTCTCACCATACACTGCACTGGGTTCAGATGACATGGCAAACCATGCTGTGTTGTGGGCAATTGTGGTGGTCATGCGTGTAACACAGATGGGGCTGGGGGGAGAAGCCATGGTGGCTTTTTTCCTTCCATGATCATCCAAACTCAGCCAATGTCCATCTGTCTTTATTTATTTACAGCATTTATACCTCTCTCTTTAGCAAACGAGGCTCCCAGCGTGGTTTAGAAACATAGCATTATAATTCCTGCCCTCAGGTTTACAATCTAATTTAAAACACAAGAAATATGGGAGGGAGAGGGAGGGAGGATTATATAATTAAAAATTGTTTATAAAGCCTATTTGAAGAGATGTTCATGGTGACATTTACTTTCTCTACAGTTCACAGGGCAGTTGGTTGGAACAGCATCTGCTAGTGGAGGAGTGACAGTTCACTTGGCTGGCTGCTTCTTCCTCTCATGCTCACAAACAGTTGGATGGATTGGCTGCTGTGAGGAGTGGAGGGATTTAATCCCTGCTTGGTGAGGAAGATGCTGTTTGGTAGATCTCCTGGCTGGCTTCTTCTTCCTCTCCTGCTTACAGGGCAGTTGATGAAATACTGTTCTTCAAGACAGATATCGCATCACATTTTGAAATGCTGCATCCATGAACTGAATTTCATTCTGATTTCTCAATGTTGACTGAAGTTATGTCACAAACAAAGAAACAGAATGGTAAGCAGACTTAGTTAAACTTTGCTCAGTCAACCAATGCAATGATAGAAAAGCTATAATGGAGTAACACAGGGTTGTCTTCACGGTGCTGGGTTGGCACTGTGTGCCTCGGAAACCCCACTCTTTCCCTCCCCCAAAGTGGCATCAGGTAATCCTGACACTGAGGAGGGAGTGTGGGGTTTCTGGGCGGCCATCTGGGGACCAGAGCTGCCCCCACCCTCTTCCTGGTGGAAGGCAACCATTTGCAGGTCGCCTTCCACCAGACACTGCCCAGCCATGCCTCTGCTGCGACTCCAGAGCAAGGCTGTCTTGCATGTCCTCACCTTGCTCCAGAGAAAAAAGTCAGGGTAAGTCCCTGACTTTTTTTCTCCTCAGCTTCAGCGGGTGCGCGATTGCAGTGGTGTCATATAATTTACATGTGCCACCGCACCCACTCCAGGGCTTTCCGAGTGCTTAGGCAGCCCCAATCAGTTTAATTAAAAACTTTTTATTAGAAATGTTGATCGAGGTTTTGAGATTTCTACACAGATATTTTGTGACTACCAGGAGTAAAGAAATGTAATAGAATGACCCCAATTGTTTTCAATAGAATAAGAAATGCCATGTTGTGTTTGCCCTTTCTGAAGAAAAGTTGATATGGGATTCTAGAAGTTCTACAATTTTAAACTTTCATGTTACGACTCTGGTAATGCTTAAAGGAAGTAATATTTTTTGTTCCAAGTACATGACTCTGGACAGAGGTTGTACAAAAATAAAATAGGCCAGAATGAGAGCTTAGATGTTGGCTAAAAACTCAATTAGCCGAGTATTATAGGTAAACAAAATGCTGGTGTTCTACTACTTCAAAATGTTTATCAGTTATTTGACAATAAACATGCTTTAATGTTTATGCCAGTTGCACTGCATCTTTTTCTTTAATTTTGTAAATGTTCTTGTTTAGCTTTAGAGTTCCTGAATAATTCCAAAGCTCTTTTCAGTGCCTAATGGCTAATTACCTAAAGTTTTCTTCCAAATGTGCATCAGCTTCTACTGAAAAAGATAACTTCATTGTTTGCTTTGGTATCTCGAGTATAAGGGTTCACAAATATGATTATTGTACTTTTTTATTTTATTATTCAGTATTTGGGGAAAAAATGCTTGGATCACAAAAGTAAAATAGTTAAAACAAAAAGAAACTCTCAAAACATTAATCAAAACTAAAATAAGCATTTTATGTTGTTGCTGTAGCAGATCAGTTCTTCCATTTTTCAAAGCCTGCCCCCTCAAGTCTTAGGAGTAGCTTTTTGAGGGGCTGCAGTGGGTAAAGGGGATTGGGGAAAATTGAGTGTGAACAAAGGTGCTTTCCACCAGCCCAAAGCCACCATCAATCCATTATCAATATCTATAAAACAAAATGGTGGCTCCTCTCCAATATTGTGGGAACAAACTTCAGCTTGTGCAATGGGACTTCCCATTCCTGTCTCCCTAACTGTACCCTTGCCCCTGCAATCTGCAACAACTCAAGAATAAGAAAGTGGAAGAAAAACAGAAAGATTACTAATACTAATATTTGTATTTATTACATTTATATCTCATCTTTTCCTCCAAGGAGCCCAAGGTACTGTACATTATCCTCCTCTTCTTCATTTTATCCTCATAACAGCCCTATGAGGTAGGTTAGGCTGAGAGTCAGCGATTAGCCCAAAGTCACCTAGTGAGCTTCATGGTTGAGTGGGGACTCATAGTAAAATCTGCTACCAATGGGTAGCATTAAGTCACCATCTTTTTATTTTAACACTGCTGCAGGGGCTGCTAAAAAATTGGGAACCCTTAAGTATTATTGTTTTTCTATGTGACATGCTCAGCCACTGTAAATTGTTATTGTTCTATTGAAGTAAATGGCACTTTGCCAGATAACACTGATTAAGCAAAGACCTTGGTCAACTATCAAACCAAAATAGGAAATTATATTCTTAGAAATTTATATCCTGATTTTAAATGCATTATATGGAAGTAATGTTTTAATTTAAACTAATGTGATTTCATTGCACATAATAGTACAATACAGAAGTGAGCATGCTTAAGCCCATTGCTTCAATATACTTAACCTTATGTTGGACAGGTTGTGTACTTTCCCTAAACTAATGACAATCTCCAGTGAGATCAGTGTTTGTTAAAAGGCACCTAGGCAGTACCTCCTTGACACTAAAAAAACCCCTCCTCTACCAACCCATTAGCAGTACCCATGTGCTACTTGTGGATCTCTAGATTATGGGAGGGCTGGGGGAGTGGAGCTTTGATCTGACTTTCCCACTCTTTATGGGAGGGTTCTCTACAAAGGAAACAGATTCTTCTCTTGTGCTCTTCCACCTATCCCATTTTTGTCCTTGGCCATCCGTCTATGGGTAGGCTGAGATTAGAAAAAGACTGACAAGTTAGAGAGGCCTATAAGAACTAAGAGGGCACAGTTTTTCTTATCCAAAACAATCATTAGAGGAAGGGAGGACAGTGAGAGCAGGCCAGTCTCAAACTTGAGCAGGTTAAGGGATTGGGTGAACTTCCAACTCCTTGAATTGTCTTGCAAGTTCCTTTTTGTTGTTGTTAAGGTTGAGGGGATGGACAGCATTGGCTATGAAAATTGCTCTTGGTTCTTCCACCAAGGATGTCTTTCCATGTCAAAATCCATACTTATTGACACATAAAAGGCCCACTTGACTGGTGGTAGGCATTGTAATGGGACATAAGAGACTAACCCTTAGATATTCCTAGTCATGTCTTTGTAGTTCATTAAGCAACATAAGAAGGCAATCTTGGTTGTGGTATTAGCAGTGCAATATTTCTTTATTTTATAACACTTCATAAATTTTAGTAAGTTTTGTCTATGAGTTTTTCACCCTCATTTACTCACTAATTAAACACAAGCTATTTTTTAAAAAAGATTATCCTAAGGTTAATACTTAGAGAACTTGTCTCCACTTCCATGTTTTATTCCACTTCCCACTAAAGACTGCATTCCTCTGGCTAAAGGCTTTTGTGAAGGCGTGTTTACTCCTGAGTAAGCATGCATCGGACTACAGCTTTGATGACTTTGAAAAACCACTTGCTTTGATTATACTTTCTGATGCTAAATATTTCCATCACTCATTACATATTTTCTTGATGACCCTTTATTTCTGAAGAGAAATCTTGTACAAGTTTATAATTTGCCTATCTCAAATAAGGGTTATGAAAAGTATGGCTTCTTTTGAAATTCCTGATAAGATTTTGAAATATGGTACGTTGGAGGATTCCACAAACTTATGTATGATGTATCTAATAACTTAATGCTGGCTTTATTATAAAGATGCAGTTTTTGTGAAGATTTGGTAATATACATGACAAATATCCTGAAACAAACTCCTCTACTTTCAGTGAAACCTATAGCAGAAGACAATCTCTTAAGATGTTTTAAGAGACTTTGTATGAAAGTCCCCACATGAGCTGCAACAGGTAGCCGCGCTTTTCTTCGATGTCTCAATTCCAAAAACCGCTTTGCATTTGAGGACTTTGCAAGCAATGCAAAATACAGCCACTGACAACGTGATAATGGGGAACAGGAAGCCGAAAGAGCTGCTCTTGAGCGCTCAGTGGAGAAAGAGGTCGACGACGCCTGCGGCATTAAGGGGAGGAGTTCACTTGGGAGAAGTTCGTGCTAATCAGGCGGGCTGTGCAAGTGGGGATAGGCGGCGAGCCCCACAGCTTCTTCAGAGTACCGTTGGGTGGAGGAGCACCGAGAGGTTGGCAGCCCCTAGGGGTCGCTGGTGTGGCGAGTAAGAGCAGCCTCTCAGTAGCTGGGCGGCGGCAACAGCGGCGGCGGCAGGGCCGAGAGCGAGAGACGCAAACAACTTTTTGCAGCGAGTTGCAGGCACCGGCCCGCCGTGCCTGAACTGTAACCTGATACCGAAGCGCGACGCTGCAAGGAGAGACGGAGCGAAGAGCAGCGGCGAAGGAGGGAGGCTACTCCGCCGAAGAACCAACGAGGGGGATAGTGACCGCCTCCTCCAGCCGCTCCTAGAGACGTCCAGGACACGGGGGAAGCCGGCAATGGGCAGAAGAGAAGCCGCCTGAGCCTCCGGCGAACTTTCCCCCTCCTTCACGCCGGGCAGTCGGAGCGGAGCAGTCGGATGGAGGATGCGCTCTCCCCGGCGGGCTGTCTGAGCAGGAGACGGCGGCGAAGGAAGCGACGGGGACGACGACGACGATGAAGAAGAAGCTGCCGCAGCAGCAACAGCTGCTCTACAGCGCCGGCTGCCCAGAATCCCGGCCTTATGTGGCCCCATCCGCCATTGGGGGTCCCGGGCAGGGAATGGGCTGGAGGCGGAGGAGGCGCCTCTCGCTGCTGCCTTTTCTTTCTCTCCGCGACTATGGCTTCTGCATGGCCGCCCTGCTGCTCTTCTGCCTAGGCTCCCTCTTCTACCAGCTCAACGGGGGCCCTCCTCACTTTCTGCTGGACCTGAGGCACTATCTGGGTAAGGCAACGGAGGGAGAGAGGGAGTGATGCTGCCGCCACCGCCGCCTGAGGAAGGACAGACCCCAGGAAAGGCGGGTGAGGGCAGCGAAGGTGGGTGCATTTGTTAGCCATGTAGATAGAGCAAGGCCGGGGAACACCTTATGTACTAATGCACTGATTTGTGGAGTAAGCTTGCCAAGGCAAGAGCCTTCTTTATCTGATGACAGAGGATGGGTTTTCTCCCCCCCTCTCCCCCGGCAGTGGAGAAAACAACCACTTCATAGGCTCTTTTAGCTGTTGTTTTGGGTGTGAGGGAAAGTTCTCCCCAAGTTGGAAGCATGAGCCTTGGGTTTCCTTTTCTCCTTACTTTAATTAATGATCCTGTCATTGCCTCACTGTTTGGCAGGGTGTTTCCAGCTCACCAAAAGTCTGTGTGCCTTTGGTGGTAAATTGGTAGATGTTAATCTGTTTGAACACATGGTATGAATGTTTTGAATGTTTTAGAGTTGGCAAGGGAGACCTGGGTTAATCAGGATCGTTTCCTCCAATGCTCCAGAATAAGGCATACTTTCAATGTTTGCTGCAGTTTCCTGCCCATCCTTTTGAAAGTCCATAATCTCCCTAGGCTTCTTTCATTGACAAATTTCTCTCAGAGAGAGAGAGAGAGAGAAGACTTTCTCCAGTATTTAGTTTCTGTACATTAAGCCCCTGGTTTTAAGTCCTGCCTTCACTAGTCATAGTTAATATTTATCTCCACCTTCAACCTTAATGTCTTTTAAATGCTTGGAAAGTGTCAATGTCCTCCCAGGGGTTTTTTCTAGCCTAAATGAACACATTTCTTTAGTAAGAGTAAATGGACGCATGCTTAGTTGTACTCTTGTTAAACTTCTTTATGAAGACTCTGTTGCTGAGCAGTGGAGAGGCTAGAGTCTACAGGAGGAGGGTGTCCTTTAGATCACCATTGGCCTGATCACAAAATAAGTCAATGTAGTTCATTCACAGCTAGTCCCAACAGTAAAATAAAGATGAGTGATAGACTGACAATTGAAAATAACAAGAGTGCTGGAAATCCAGATGGCAATAATGCTGAATAAGTTGGCTATAATGAGTCTTTGTGCACTAGAAAGTAATGGGCATAGTATATCTTGCTAGATATAGAGCAATCTATAAATTTTGTGAAGAAATAAATGTTACAATAGGCCTAAAATGGCTGTAGCAGAACAGCAGCAATCTTGCTGGATTTGTTCCAGCTGTTTTATTCAACAGGAGCTCATGTATGCTTACTAAAGTATACTTCACACATTGAAACTTCTTTCTTGGGTATCACTTCTGTAAACAACCCGTGTACGCTGTTATCTGTTATGAATATATGTGTTGAGGAGCTGTTTACCAAGCACATGTGCTCATTACATGTGACAGTTTGCAGGCATATTTTCCTACCTGAAATGATAATCTTTTAGGGAATTGTTACATCTGAAATGGACCTTAGATACATAGCAATCGTATGTACCTGGCTCTCAATACTTCCTTTTCTTTTTTCATTCTTTTTACTGCAGTTTGCTTAGGCTTAATTGTAAACCTTGTGCCTTCCCATCTAGTGTTACACTTGATTCAGTATAGACTCAGGTGTCTATATATTATAATCCATCTGTTTTAATCTCCACTATCCTCTGCTTGAATTCCAGCAGCCTTTATTGCACTTCATACTCTATTTTCTGGTAGTTTTCTGTATGTGCCTTATCAAGCAATTGTATGTCCTTATTGGGGGAAAAAAAAGTTTAGCCATGATGCAGTAATAGAGCACATTCTTGAATCTTAACATGTTTGATGGATACTAAATTTATATATTCAACTCTGGTTGTATTAATAATCATAACTAACTTCCTTGAGAATGGGCAGTTTTGAATTTCATGGATGCAGTGTCAAGCTCATTCCTCACGTGTGTGTATGTGTATACATGTGTGTAATTTAATTTCTCTGCTTCACATGTGATAAAATTGGCATTTTTGAAGGACTTTCTGTCCTTGAAAAATGGAAATCAAAGCATCTTTTTAGAGCTGCTTGCTTTTTACTTGTACTTTCTGTCCCAAACTGCTTAAGCTACCACATCACATTGTACGTTTTGGTACTTCTCAAATCACTATACTCACTGACTTCATGTAACACTGAAAGCTTCCTTGAAGGAATGTGAATTTCTCAAGTATGTGTCTGGGAAAACCATAGGGGGTTGGAGGGCAGAGATTCCAGTTTCCTGAAGCAGAAATAAGTGATACCCAAATAAAATAGTGTGATCCAGACTTCTGGCTTGAAGCAAAGGGGGTAGGATGGGATTATGAAACATTTAAAAGTAAAACGTGCTGTGATTTTTTATCTTCAGTTTTGTGCAATGAAAAGGCAATCATATTGTGCTAATTAGTAGTAAGAAGCAAGAAGGAAATGAAATGATCAGGAAATGAGAATTGGCACAAGAAAGTGCTGCACTGTATTGGAATACAGAATGAAATGGCACTCTTCTAGACATGTTGGTTTCAAAAGTATTCCAAAAGCTACATAGCAACTAGAAATCTATGACACTTAAGTGGGAAGGTGAAAACTATGCTTGTATTTCTCTGTTGTTCTGCTCCTTTTAAAGTTTTTATTATTTAGAAACATAGATAAAACTCAAACATTACAAACACCAACATTACAACATACAACATTAAAATGGACTTCCAAATTTCTCTGACACACAAAAAATATATATGTTTTCTTTTACGCCTTATCAAACAAATAAAAATAAAAGTTTAGTGGATGGATTCCTCCGCCTTCCCCTCTTATCCATTGTTTTACTCCCATGTTAATCGCTGAATCCACATACAAATATCTCATTCCCTTTTTCTTTTAAAAAATCAATCATCGGTTTCCATTCCTCGATAAAACCCATTGTTGTTTTGTCCTTTATTATCGCAGTGAGTTTTGCCATTTTTGCAAGCTCTATTATCTTCAATAACTAGTTCTTCTTTGTTGGTACCGTCTTACTCTTCCAATTCTGAGCATATTCTGAGCTTGCTGCCGTTATCATGTACAAAAACAACGTTCCATGGCTTTGACTTAGCTGTTCGTCTATTAGCCCCAACAGAAAGTACTCCGGACACAATTGTATTTTGATCTGTCATATATCTTGAATTACTTTATACATTTGTATCCAAAAGGATTTTGCTTTTTTACAAGTCCACCGTAAGTGATAGAAGGTTCCTTCTTGTTCTTCACATTTCCAGCACTTTCCCGATGTCCCATTATACATTTTTGCCAATTTTGACGGGGGTATACCATCTGTACATCATTTTATTAAAAAAAATATTTTAATCTGGCGTATAATGTAAATTTCAAGCCCCTCACCCACATGTTCTCCCATTGAACCATATTAATATTATATCCAAAATTTTGGGCCCATTTTATCATACAATCTTTACCTGTTCATCTTCAGTCTCATACTTTAACAAAACTTTAACCTTATCATTTATACATAAATCCCCAATTTTTAAAATCTAATTTGTATTTTTCTGTCATTTGTAAATACAAGAACCAGCGACAATCATATCCTTTTCTCAGTAACCCCTCTCTTGATTTTATTTTAACATCACCTTCTACTACTTCTAAGATATCGTTGTACATCAACCATTCCTTCACATCTGCCATTTCTCTTCTGTAAAAAGCCTCCTGTGAAGAGATCCATAATGGTGTTTTCTGACGTAACCTAAATTTATATTTCTTCCATATTCTCAGAATCACCAGTCTCACATAATGATCATTAAAGAAATAATTGAGAAATACAAGCATAATGTAGAAATGAGAAATACAAGCATAATGTAGACTATGCTTTTATTTCTCAAGGATATTGTTCAACTCCGGTGCCTTCCAGATAGTTTGGACAACAACTCCTATCAGCACCTACCAGCATGGGCAATGGATTAGAAAGCACCTACCAGCATGGGCAATGGATTAGAGTTGAAGGGAGTACTAATCCAAAACACCTGGAGGCTGACATAGGCTGTAGAAATGACGTATGACATCAATGAAATGCTGTCCATTTATGCAAAACATCCACCAGTGACATTTGCTAGTATGAAATATAGTATCTCTCTGCTTTAGCAATAACTCTTTTCCCCCTTCCCCAGCCCTCATATTGAGCTTAGATGCAAACACGTAGGAGCAGAAGACAGAGATGTCATCAGAAAAGTGGTATAGATTTTTCTCCCTTCCCTAGAAGTTATTAGGTACAATTAGATGGTAAGTATTATATGACAAGTGCAAAAGTAGTTGCTGCCATGCTAATCTTATTCTGAGGATAGTCTGTGAGAAAATATTTTGGAAAACTGGTGCATTTTAAGATGACATCAAATCTAGGTATCTTGGAGTAGCATCCAATGTTAGTCCTACATAGAGTAAAACCATTGAAACGAATGAGACAAGTTGGTCACAACTAGCTTAAGTTCCATTCATTTCAGTGGGTCTACTTTACATAGGACTAACATTAGATACGATTCTTAAGCTTTAGTTGGAGAAAGCAACTAGTTTACTTGGAGAAAGCAAACATTCTTGTGGCTTAAACTTTACACTGTACTGTAACTTATAGTAGAGCTTCACTTCTCAATTGATGAATATTGGGTAACATATAATTGAGAGTACAGCAAGTATCTAAAGAAAAGGCAGGTATCTCCCATCCACCCACAGTTATTGTTCACATAGTTGGTTTCCCACTAAGCAGCCTCTGCTAATGTCTATAAGGCAAATGACTCAGTTGGAGACCAGTGTGAACAAGTATTCTGTAAGGCTAAATTTAAATTTAAAACTGAAGAAATGACACCAATTTTGGGGAGTACAACTCCCATTACTGCCTATGGGCTATTCTGGCTGGGGCTGATAGGATTTGTAGTCCAAAACATATGGATGACATCAAGTTGGGGAAGCCTGGCCTAGATGCATCCTCAGTTATTAAGGGATTAGATATATTCCTGGAGGAGAAGGCTATCAATGGCTACTAGTCCTGATAGTTATGTGCTACTTCCAGTATCAGACAGTAAGCTTATGTACACCAGTTACTGGGGAACATAGGTGGGAGGGCGCTGTTGCACTTGTTTCCTGCTTGTGCGGTCCTGGTCAACAACTGGTTGACCACTGTGTAAACAAAATGCTGGGCTAGGTAGACCCTTGGTCTGATGCTGTATGGCTCTTATGTTCTTATGAAGAAAATAAATATTGATTCCATCTTGTGGATACTCACTCATTCATGTACTTTTTCCTACTTGTAATTGTGACAGAAACATAGAAATTCCATTATTTCTGATATCTCAAAACAATCACATTTTAATCACTTTAGGTGTCTTTTTGTAAAAAGCTTAGATAATGATTTTTTTTTAAAAAAATAACACATAGTTGTATAACAAGATCCTGATGTTTTACTATATGTTCTGCAGATCATTTGAAGTGTGTGATAGGTTATGGGTGTTTATATCAAGCATCTGTCCAGAAACACTACGGTAAATAGGAGTATCCTACTCTGCAATTCTCTTCCCCATGCAAAATACTTTGTTACATCTAGCATTATCAAACTTCTGCTAGAGTTTGGGCCACTTGGACTGAGGCTGGTAGAATTGTACATGATTTTGGGATGCTTCAGTTGGACAGGACAGGTTGTAGAATATAGTTGAAGTTTTGAGATACAAGTCATAGATTCTAATGAGTTTCATTTGAATCAAGTACAGCTTAATCAGGGTTGCCAAATAGGGTTGCCATATGTAACTAGAAATTTAACTCTGGTCACCAGTAGGAAAAGCTTACAGTATACTCTTCACTCAGGGGTAACTAATATTTACAACTTCACAACACAACAGAAATGCAGCCTTTTAAATTTTGAAATAAGCACACTCTGCATCTTGTGGTAGAGTGCAGCATCAGTACCATGGGTGGGAGGGAAGTGATTGCTATGTACAGTCAATCTGTTGGTTCTCACTGGACTGTGGTTACAAAATAGATGCACTTTGTCTCTGTGGAGCAGAAAGCCTTGTTGGCTACCAAGTCCAAATGAAAATTTGTGGTTCCTGGCTTTAATAACAAAAACTTTGGTATAAAAATAATCAAACCTGAAGCCCTAAGGGTTGCTTCTTGTTATTAGTTTCCTACAAACTTCTATGGAGGGTGGAGAAAAATGAGTGATTTCCTTCATGAGGTTGCAACTTTTTATGCCCCAACAAGGATGTGCATTATGCGTACATTATCATTTTACACACACATATAGGAACTTCGGGTTGCAGTGTATATGCATAATTGAGTTTCCTTAACAGAAGGAAACTCATGTTGGAAATCTCATGTGAAGTGGCAGACTTTTGTGGCGGCATGCATTTTTCTTGTTCTCACTGCCTTCCTTTGTTGAATATATAATCTGAGGTTATACATGGGTAAAAGTTGAATCATGTTGTAGCTTGTTCACAGTAGATTTCTCGATAGTATTCTTTAGTTAGGAAAAATAACTTGGATTCAGTCTGTTTCTTTAAGGTCTTTACACCAGGAATAAATAAAGGAATAAGAGTTTGCTGAATGAAAGATATACACTCTGAAATAAATCATAAATACAATATGGAAAGGGGGGAGTGTTTCTTAGCCTCTAATAGGTTTTTATTTTCTTGTCTCAAGGTAAAGCTTTGAGTTTTACTTAAGAGCGACATATATTAAATTGAGAAATGGAATACCTTCCACAGTAGTCGCAAAGACCGATTTAGCACATGGATGTCCTGAAAATTGTAATGACTGATTCTCTGTTTGGCACCCAGGCCATAAGGTGAACTCTGGTAATTGCTTCCCTCTTGTTCATTATGGGTCATCTGTCTTTTTTTCTTTATAAAACTTTGTCTTCTAGAAACTGATGGTAGAAGTCAGTTCCATCACTAGAGAAATCCCTTCCTTTCACCAGCAGTTAAGTTGCATTCTGATCCTGCTTGTGGGTTTCCCGTGGGCAGCTGGTTGGCCACTGTGTGACCAGAGTTTTTAAGGGTTTTTTTTTTGTAGATGCTGCCTACTTTGATTTTGTAGGGAAAGTACTCTGAGATGGGCAAGAAAACGTTGGCCACCTGGAAACTTGAATACCCCAGTCTTAAGTAGTCATATTGCAGTCAGTTGCTCTAACCATGGAGTCACTGGGAAATGAATTACATGGTGGTGGCTGCTGTGGTCTTCTCAGTTGCCTATTATAACTGTGTCTGGAAGACAAATACTCTTTTCTGGGCATAAATTGAATAAGCATGGATATGGCAAGACAAAACAGTAATAGAATTCTTTAGGCAGTGTGTTTTCAGTTTCTTTTTTGCTTCATAAACAGATAATCTATCATCTGCCCAAACATCCTTACAGTTGAAGAGGAACAAGTTACAAAGATTGTGCGGCAAAATTGGTGATGGCTTTAAACAACTTACGCTAGTGAAATAACGGAACAGTCTTGTATGAAAAGCTGCAAAATGGGTAAAAACAACATGGTTGGAGCAGCAGGATTACATAAGCCTGCTGTGGTCCCAGTTTGTAATTGGTCATAACGGGAAACTGAGATATTTATGTCTAATCCAGCGTGCATAGACCTGAAAACTGCATTTCTCACCACTTTTTTTTTCTTGAATGAGAATCATGGTTTTTCAGCTATGTGCTTTGGATTGTACGTGTCATGACCATTGCAAAAGATACCCATGGTGAAAAGGATGGTGGTAATTTTAATGTCCAATGAACGTTGATTTCACTCACTTTTCCTGGCTCTGGAAAAAACTTTAGATGCAATCCTGTTGAACTCAGTGGGGCTTGCTTTGAAGTAGAAATTATATGGGATTGTACAGTTAGTAATACATCTTTACTGGGTCATCTCTGGTGCTGTGCTTTCCCCTCTATTTCTGTGAAAATGGTCGGGGTTCTCCATCAAAGCATTTTTGGTTGATCTGTATAAAATTGCTTATGGTCACTAGTGCTGTACCAAAAAAAAAAAAAAAAACACCCTGAAATTGAGCCTGCCCACAGGTTTACTCTTAAACCCTATTGGGAGAGAGAATTAAAACCAAAAACGTGATAGAGGAAAAGGGCACTTGACTCTTCTTCTCTACTTACCCACAATTTTCTTGGTCTGAGCCAACCCCATCAGCAGCTTCCCCCACCCACCTGAGTTGTTTTAAATGATTTCGTACTACATGAATAAATCTGTATAAGTCTTGTGCTCTAGCATCTTGCCCCCCTTGTTTCTCTCACCACAAAAGGTAAGAACAAACCAAGTTCTGAAAACATAATTTGATCTTTGCTTGTTTTCAAACCATAGTTTAAATAAACAACACTTCCCTCAGTGTGTGTCACGGGATTTGTGACTAAAAAACTGGGTTCAGACAACACAATAGTCAATGGTGGGTTGAATAGTCAACGATGGGTTGAATAGTCAACGGTGGGTTGAACAGTCAACGGGTTATTTTGTCGTCTGTCAGGAGTTTTTCACACCACGGTTATTCAGCCCAAATAACCAGTGCTGTGCAGAATTGATTATTTGAACGATCGTTGGTTATTGTGCCGTGTGTTGGGCACCATTGACTAATTCGTTGCACACAGTTACCTATTTTCGCCAACCGTGGAGTCCCCTGGCAAGAGTGACCAGAGTAGCAGCTACAGCTCTAGTATAGCTGGCAGAATTCACAATGGCTGATGGGATATCAGCAGGAGGACTGAGGGGGGAGAGAGGGGGATGTGTTAATCAAGCGCACTGTTATTTAATAGTCCACTCGATGCTGGCCTTAGTCCACACAACGGTTGATTATAATCATGTTGTGTGGGGAGTAGTTCCTCGATAATCAACTGTGGAGTTGACTATTAACCCACCATTAACTATTGTGTTGCCTGAATGGAGCCACTAATGAAAATGGATACTTTTAATAGTTAGTGGGAAACCATGGATTTCTGTTGACATCTGAACTGTGTCTTAGTGTTCAAAACACTTCACATTTATTTGTTGTATTTATTTTTATGCTGCCTTTCAGTATATATTGTTCATGAAGGGCTAGGAGGCAGCAGGTCAAGTATTCAGCTCACCCCAGAATGTAATATTACTAAGGTATTGTTGGTCTTAAACAGAAAAAAATGAAACCTGGCATGACTGTTTGGCAAAGGCATTCATTGTGTTGTGCAAATGTTGATTTTCCATTCAGGGTTTGGTTCAGATACTTGGACACAATGAATGTGATAAATGAAGACCAATTCATTCAGTAAAAATGTTAATCTTGGTGTGTTCGCTCTGCAGTAGCTGACTTGTAGATTGTTGCTTAGGATCTTGACATCATCATCATTATTATTGCAATTATATCCTGCCTTTTTTTTTCTCGCAAGAAGCCCAGGGAAGCTTTTAGTTGTCTTACAATAATTCTTAGCTGTAGTGTGTTTCTAATATACTGATTTAGAGATTTAATCAACAAAAACAGAACTTGGGCACTACAGGCAATAATATACTATTTTAAAAATCCGTTTAACTCTTGGGAATTCATAATAAGTATTAAAGTTTGGCTATCCTTGAATATTGTGAATTTGGGATAAATTTTGGTATGGCTCTGTATTTACACTTTTACAAGATGACCTGGATATATTTCTTCCATCTTAAAATCCTGTGTAAAACGGAGAGTTTTAGATGTTCAAATATAGTCTGATTGCAAATGAAGTATGTTTCTGTAGGTTGTTAGGTGTTCATGTCATGGTGTTCATGTTTTGGCTTAGAACTCAAGCTGGCAGAAAATGTGCCTTGGTATGCAAGGTGTGCTCTATTAATGTTCCGTTGAATTTACTTTATAGTAGAATAGCATGCCATGCCAAATTTATGGGTGGGTTTCCCTATGTTATTCCTGGCTGTTTGATCAGAATGGCTGGTTACTTTGAAATATATTTCTTTCTCTCTCTCTCTATTGTTTTTTTTAAACATGGTGTAGTACATGAAACTGAAACTAAAAGGTATAGTCTTAGGTGTATATTTTCCCCTTGATTAATTAGATTAAAAAATTGGTTTATGTTTATAAATAACTCATTTTTGTTTTTTTGTTGGGTCTATTCTATTTTCCAGTGCTGCTTTCCTCTGTTATAATTATTGAACCAATATGCTTGTTAGGAAGTACTCCTCTAAAAGGTCACCAGCTATTCCTTGATTTCTGCTGAACTCATGTTGCTCCATCACTTAGTACATACAGTACAGATTAGCTACATAGTGGTGAATCGTTCTGAAAATCTCAGCTTCCATTATAATTACAAGTTTATTGCCATTACAGCTGCAAAGGTGTGTGTGTGTGCACAATTCCTATTGAAGTTGAAGACAATTGAATACAATTTCCATGGTCTTCAACTAGCAAACAATGGGCTCAGTTAGGAGAACTATAAGGACTCCTCTCTTAATGGCATGTTTTAATCTGTTTCCTTTCCCTCCAGTCTTTTCTTATCTGGAGAAGGCTAGACTGAAAGGCAGAAACCAAAGTGCAGGAACTAGAGGAACAAGTCCCCTCCCTCTAGCACATCTGGTCTCAACCGAGCTTTACATTTGCCTTGGAAAATAGGAAGGAGGGAATCCAGAAAAATCAACCTGTGGTGAAGAAATAAATGTGCCTACGGTGAGGAGAATTGCCTGGATTTGCTGGCAGGGGCCAGGTCTTTTGCACTGCGTTCAAGGTGACCAGATTTTTTTCTTCTAGGATTTTATTCTGCAGTTTTAAAAAAACGAAAGCAAAAAATATCAACCTGCAAAGTTGAGTTTTTTATTACCTAAGGATGCAGTTTGGATAATGTTAGTTATACAGAAAGTGCACATTCTTCTATTCCCAAAAGCTTATCAAATACCAAATCTGTGGAGTATAAGTATCATAGAATCATAGAATAGTAGAGTTGGAAGGGGCCTATAAGGCCATTGAGTCCAACCCCCTGCTCAAGGCAGGAATCTACCTTAAAGAATCCCTGACAGATGGTTGTCCAGCTGCCTCTTGAATGCCTCTAGTGTTGGAGAACCCACGACCTCCCTAGGTAATTGGTTCCATTGTCGTATTGCTCTAACAGGAATTTTTTCCTGATGTCCAGTCGGAATCTGTTTTCCTGTAACTTGAGCCCATTATTCCGTGTCCTGCACTCTGGGATGATCGAGAAGAGATCCTGGCCCTCCTCTGTGTGACAACCTTTCAAGTATTTGAAGAGTGCTATCATGTCTCCCCTCAATCTTCTCTTCTCCAGGCTAAACATACCTAGTTCTTTCAATCTCTCCTCATAGGGCTTTGTTTCCAGACCCCTGATCATCCTCGTTGCCCTCCTCTGAACCCCCCTCCAGCTTGTCTCCATCCTTCTTGAAGTGTGGTGCCCAGATCTGGACGCAATACTCAAGATGAGGCCTAAACAGTGCCGAATAGAGGGGAACCAGTACCTTGCGTGATTTGGAAGCTATACTTCTATTAATGCAGCCCAAAAGAGCATTTGCTTTTTTTGCAGCCACATCACACTGTTGGCTCATATTCAGCTTGTGATCTACAACAATTCCAAGATCCTTCTCGCTTGTCGTATTGCTGAGCCAAGTATCCCCCATCTTGGAACTGTGCATTTGGCTTCTTTTTCCTAGGTGTAGAACTTGGCATTTATCCCTATTCAATTTCATTCTGTTGTTTTCAGTCCAGCACTCCAGTCTATCAAGATCACTTTGGAATTTGTTTCTGTCTTCTAGGGTATTAGCTATCCCACCCAATTTTGTGTCGTCTGCAAATCTGATAAGCATTTTCTGCACCTCCTCATCCAAATAATTAATAAAAATGTTGAAGAGCACTGAGCCCAGGACTGAGCCCTGCGGTACCCCACTCGTTATCTCCCCCCATTGTGAAAAGGTACCATTGATAAGCACTCTTTTGAGTCTGATTCTGTAGCCAACTGGGGATCTACCTAATAGTTGTTCCATCTAGCCCACTTTTCACTAGTTTGTTAATCAGAATGTCATGGTGCACTTTGACAAATCCATGCTGGCTTCTAGTAATCAAATCAAGGTGTTTACAGATTGACGTCTTTATAATCTGCTCCAAATTTTTCCCAGGGATGGATGTCAGACTGACTGGTCTGTAGTTCCCAGTTTCCTCCTTTTTGCCCTTTTGAAGATAGGGACAACATTAGCCCTCCTCCAGTCATATGGCACTTCACCCATCTTCCATGATTTCACAAGGATAATAAAGAGTGGTTCTGAGAGTTCTTCTGCCAGCTCCTTTATTACTCTAGGATGCAGTTTGTCGGGCCCTGGAGATTTGAACTTGTTCAAACAAATTAGATGTTCCTTGACTATTTGTTTATCAATCTCAAACTGCAATCCTGCCCCGACAGTTTGTAATTCACTTTTCCCAGGGGGATCATAGACCTGCTTTTGAGAGAAGACAGAGCCGAAGTAGGAATTGAGCACTTTGGCCTTTTCTTTGTTGTCTGTTACCAATTTGCCGTCCTCATGAAGAAGTTGAACCACCATTTTTTTCCTCTGTCTTTTACTTTTCACGTATCTGAAGAAAGCATTTTTATTGCTTTTAGCATCCCTTGCTAGCGTTGGCTCCTTCTCATCTTTAGCTTTCCTGATACCATTCTAGCACTTCTGTACTACTTGTTTGTACTCTTCATTTGTAGCCTGGCCTTCCTTCCACTTCCTATATGTATCCTTTTTTATTTTCATGTCATCGCTAAGCTTTTTGTGGAGCCACATCGGTTTCTTCTGTTGCCTTCTATCTTCTTTCCTTGTTGGAATTGTTTGTAATTGGGCCTTTAAAATTTCCTTTTTTAAAAAACTGCCACCCATCTTGGACTCCTTTTCTCATTAGGGTCACTTGCCATGGGACCTTACTTATCATAGTTCTGAGTTTATTAAAATCGGTTTTCCTGAAATCCAGAGTACGCGTATGGCTACACCCAGCTTTTGCTTCCTTTAAAATCAAGAACTCAAGTATGATGTGGTCACTTTCCCCCAGAGTTCTCATAACTTCCACTTTATCCACTAAATCATCCCTATTGGTCATTATCAAGTCAAGGATAGCAGTTCCTCTAGTTCCTTCCTCTATTTTCTGTAGGAGAAAGTTATCAGCCACACATGTCTGGAATTTCTTGGAAGGGCCACTTTTGGCAGTATTTGTTTCCTAACAGATACCGGGTTAATTGAAGTCCCCCATTACTACTACATCGGATTTCCTTGAAACACTGACAATTTGCTTTTCAAAAGGTTCATCCTTATCTTCTCCTTGATTGGGTGGTCAGTAGTAGACTCCGACTATCATACTCCTTTTATTCCTTTCCACATTTATTTTAACCCAGATGCTCTCGATGGGGCTCCCAGGCTCATCCTCTTGTATTTCTGTGCAAGGATAAGTATTTTTAACATATAGTGTGACATATAGTAGTAGTCAGACCTTAACCTATACAACCCAGTGGACCAGATGCATGCTATATTTTAAAATTTAAAGAAGGAGGTTTCAGAAATCTAAAGGACATTCTGATTATCAAAGTCAGCCATTGTGGGACATTCATGGCAGCTACAGACAAAAGAAGCAAATTCTGTTGTTCATTATTCAGTTCAGCATTGGTTTAGTAACATGTTCATGCTTGGAATATAATTGAGTATTGGCCTTGAACTGTACACGAAGCAGAATGATGTGATAGAATAGGCTGCGCCATTATAGGCTGCAAGTGAGAGATGTCTTATTTAATGATCCCCCATGTACCTCCCCAGAAGGTATAGTGGTTAGAGTGATAGACTGGGACTAGGAAGATCTGGGATCTAGTCCCCATTTGGCCATAAAGCTCACTGAGTGACTTTGGGCTACCTCACAGAGTTGTTGTGAGGATAAAATAGAGAAAAGGAGGACCATGTAAGCTGCCTTGGATTCCTTGCAAGAGGAAAAAATCACAGAATATGATAATTCATTAAACGAAAAACCTACGGTTTACAAAAACAACGTTAAGGCTCTACGGTTTCTAACCAAGCACCAAAAAGCAGGGAAATTGGGAGTTAAGGCTCACAAGCCTTAACACCACATCCTTCCTAAGGAGGCAGAAAGTGCAAGTGAAATTCTCATTCTCCCAAAGCAGATAAACCATGAGGACAGGGTGGAGAATGATATGCAGAGGTGACTGTGGGGTTGTGCAAAACTGATCACAAACAACTTAGGGCCACCTACTTCTCTTTTTTTTGTTTAGAGCCGCCCTTCCCCAACCTGGTGCCCTCCAAAGGTGTTGGACTACAACTCCCATCATTGCAAGTCAGTATGTCCCATGGTCAGGAATGCTGGGACTTGTCATCTCAAAAATCTAAATACGCAATTTGATATGCAGAGGTGACTGTGGGGTTGTGGGAAATGATGATGAACAACTTAGGACCAGCTACTTCTAATTTCTTAGAGCATTTCCTTATGTTGAGAGTTGCAGCCCAACACATCTGACAGGCACCAGGTTGGGGAATGTTGTTCAAGAAGAAGGGAAGGCAGAATGTAGAACTCCAGATGTTTTGGAATTCAACTTGTAAAAGCCCCTATCAGCATGGGCAGTTATCAGGAATGCTGCGGGATTCAGGATAGATAAAACATCGGGATAGATAAAACATCAGGATAGATCTATTTTCTGCCCACATCTGTACTAAAGTATGATGTTTTCCAGCATTAAGTTATGTGATCAGTCAAGGAACTACAAAAGAGCTGCATCGCTTTAAATGAACTGTCTAAACCAATGAAACAACAATGAATGAATCTTGAATACCTAATCCAGATAGCCCTTCAGACGTCAACATTAGTTTTCAACACATGGCATAGGATGTCTGTTTCTTGAATATCAGATAAAGCATTTCTCTTACTTGTTCAGCAGGGTGAGATCAAAGACAGAGCTACCACCTAATACTTTCATGCGTAAGTATTATTTTAAAATTAAGTATGAAATGATTTTTGTCATCCCCATAACACATAACATGGGAGTTACAGTGCAACACATCTGGAGAGCACCAGGCTGGAGAAGGTTGACTCCTATACATGTCTTCTCAGAAGCCAGTGCCACTGAATTCATTAGGGCTTACTCCCAAGAGGTATAGGATTGCAAACTAATCTCATCTGAAAGGTGTTCAAGACAGCCAAACTAAACCTCTTCTGTCGCTTTGATGAGATGATGTATTGTGGAGGGATTGTGGGGAGTGAACAGTATAGTTTTTATAAATACACATTAAGAAAAAAAAACATTGGTTCTTTGAAGGGCAGGATATTGACCAAAAGTTGGAAGTGCCTGGCACATGCTCTGGTTCTAGATCTGTAATGAATAGTGCCCCTTTTGTTATCAAGCGTGCTGCTATATGCGAGATGTGTGTGAGAGAAAAGTATTGGGCAGACCCTGTATTTGGTAAGGGTATGGAACAGCATTCCCCATCCTGCTGCCCTCCAGGTGTTTGAGATGACAAGTCCCAGCATTCCTGACCATGGGACATACTGACTTGCAATGATGGGAGTTGTAGTCCAACACCTTTGGAGGGCACCAGGTTGGGGAAGGGCTGCTCTGAACAAAAAAAAAGAGAAGTAGGTGACCCTAAGTTGTTCGTGATCAGTTTTCCACAACCCCACAGTCACCTTTGCATATCATATTCTCCACCCTGTCCTTATGGTTTATCTGCTTTGGGAGAATGAGAATTTCACTTGCACTTTCTGCCTCCTTAGGGAGGCAGAAAGTGCAAGGATGTGGTGCTAAGGCTTGGGAGCCTTAACTCCCAATTTCCCTGCTTTTTGGTGCTTGGTTAGAAACTGTAGAGCCTTAACGTTGCTTTTGTAAACCGTAGTTTTTATGTTTAATGAATTTCATGGCTTTGTGTAATGGATGACTGGATATTATACAGTTGGCAACCAAGCCAGTGTCAGCCAGGATGTCATACCATCTTGACATCCAGTATAAAATCAAAGCTAGTGTTAGTGTTGAACTCACTTTTAAAATGAATAAATCAACCAAAATGCTTGCATCTCCCTCATTTTTAAAGATAAAGAGATGAAACCTGGCATCATGGTAGCTCTTAAGTAGGGATATAGCTATGCAAGTATGAAGCAGATTGGTTCATGCCTTGATTTTTAGGAAGTTTTTAAAGTTCAAACAGAAATCTCTTTGGGGTCTAGGACCTTGAGCAGTACAAGTTTAAAAAATGAAATTAAAGATAAAGATATGAAACTTGGCACCATGGTAGCTCTGAAGTAGGGATTGAGCCATGCCAAGTTGGAAGCAGATCTGTTTATGCCTTGAGTTTTAGGAATTTTTTAAACTTCAAACACAACACTCTTTGGGGTCTAGGGCCTTGAGCAGTACATTAAAAAAAAGAAAGAAATTAAAGATGAAGAGATGAAACTTGGCACAATAGTACCTCTTAAGTAAGGCTTTAGCCATGCCAAGTTGGAAGCAGATTAGTTCATGCCTTGAATTTTAGAAAAAAAATTGAAGTCAAACTTTTAAAAAAGCTATCCTAAAAATTAAGGCACAAACCGATCTGCTTCCAACTTGGCATGGCTCAATTCTAGGGTGACCACTAGGGTGTGGTGTAGTGGCTAAAGTGTTGGACTGGGAGCTGGAAGATCCGGGTTCTACTCCCCAATCGGCCGTGGAAACCCATTGGGTGACTTTGGGCCAGTCGCAGACTCTCAGCCCAACCCACCTCACAGGGTTGCTGTTGTGAGGATAAAATGGAGAGGAGGAGGATTATGTATGCTGCCTTGGGTTTCTTGGAGGGGAAAAAGTGGGATATAAATGTAATAAATAAAAATAAAAAACTAACAGGATTTCCCCAGATTTCTCCTGTTTTTTTTTCCTATCTTCGGTTTCAGTGGGGATTTTCTGCAATAGTCTATAATGACCTGGAATTACACACTTTTCCCCTTAAGGCCACCATTAGCGTGGAGGTGGGAAATGACATGCTTTCTGGAGGTGTGTCATTCTCTCCCACTGCTCCAATCAAGGCCTTAAAATAGGAAAACGTGTCATTCCCAGACATTATAGAAAAGGGCCGGATTGGAGCAGTGGGGTGGGGGTGAAAATGACATGCTTTCCCCTCCTCCGCTCCAATGGGGGTCTTTAAGGTGGTCCCATAAAGCCATTTTCCTGCCCCCCCACTAGGTGTCCTCTTTTTTGGTTTCCCAGATATGGTCACCCTACTCAGTTCTTGCACAGGCTGCATTTCCATCCCTAGATATTTACTCAAAAGTAAGACCCATTGAATTTCCTTGGTTCTTGAAAAGCAACACACTTGCTTTTAGATTTGCCAGTCTCAGCATTCTATGTGTGCTATGAATGCCTGCTCTGTCTGTCCCTATAGTTTCCTGCAATGTTCAGACAGGGGAAGCCAGTAAATTAAATCCAGGGAGGGTGGGATTCCCTCAAGTTCATCTGACAGCAGGTGCTATAGAACATGGACCTTCCAGAAGTGTTGAGGCTGGATTTCTGGCAGACCCAGCCAGGCAACTTTATGGCCTGTTAGTCCCTCCATTTGGTAGCCCGCAGAGCACCTGCCTCATAAGGCAAATGGCCACATGAGAACTGTTATTATGGCCTGCTACTTTGTTTGTCTTTAGTAGTCTATGGTCCAGATCTCTTCAGAAGAGGGAATAGTGGTATATGGTTGTGGTCAGTCTAAATTATCTCCAGGGGTCCCTTACTCAGTGCCTCTGATAACAAAGAGATTGAGGATTTCCCCCAACTCTGTTACTCTTAAAGTTACTAGGCCTGTTGAAAATAGATTTTATAACATAAGCATGAAAACAGTGAATGCCCTTTTTAACTTGTTAAACCAATGAAAACATGCCACACAAGAAGTCTTAAGATATGAATGGTTTATAAAGAAAAGTAAATGCAAAAGAACATCAGATACAGAAGTGAAATCTGAAACATTACTACTACTAGTAGTAGTAGTATCCTGCCTTTTGCCCAATGCTGGGCCTCAGGGTGCCTTATAAAACTAAAACATATACAGCTAAAACCTATAAATAGAAATATACAGAAGTTAAAAATATAATTAAATACTTTTCAATATTAAAGCATTTAAAACATTTAAAAGACATAACAATTTAAAAGTCAAAGGTATAGACAGATGTCCAGATTATTTGCCAAAGGCCTGCTGAACAAAAAAGGGGTTGTCTGCTTCCAAAAACACATCCAGGAGGGAGCCAGTGTAGACTGAAAGGATTAGAAAGAAAATGCACGTGTACACTATGCAAAATACACGACAGTTTAACTGTTGCTAAACCTTATTAGAAAAACAGGGTGACTAGGCCGAAACCAACGTTGTAGGCCCAGAAGCACTTTGAAAGATTTCAAAATTGTACTTAAAACTTACACCTGCCCAAACTAATTAAATGAAGTGTTTGAAGCTTTCAACTTTATAGCAGTATGGACTAAACTCTTAGAAAAGAGGGAAGGAGCACACTGTGTATGAGTAGGGTGGGGATGAATTGAAAGCAATTCCCAGGAGAGATCTGAAGATCAGGTTATCATGGATCCAGAGGAACCACACCCTGCTTCACCAGTGAGCAAAAGAGCAAACTGTCCTTGTGAAGATAGCCCAAATTACTCTCAGAGCCAAAGGAATGCATATTCCAGAAGAGAAAAGAGAAACTTTTCTTCTTCACTCAAAAGGTCTGTGCTAGAGGCAGCGGCCATTTCACCTACCCACCCCCAACATTCTAAGGCAGGAGGGAGGGGGGAGAATGACGCTACTGAGCATGCCTCGCACTATGAGGGAAGATGGCTTCCTCATTGACTTGAATGAGAGGTTAAAATAGTTTTTAAAAGTCAACCGAAGGGAATTTTTAAAAAACGAAAAGCTTTCCACCAACTGCAGTGAAGGAGGAAGAAGACCCCACCACTGGATTAATTAATAAGGCTCTAGAAATTATGCAAATCATGAGCACAAAACTCGCAAATCCAAAAGCATTTGGCAAAAGCAGGGAGACAGGTTTGTGTTCCTTTTCTACCTTAAACTGCTGTCTTTTCCTCAATCTTTCACCAATCTTCTTGAAATTTTCAGGTAATGTAAAACAAACATTTCTTTCTGGCACCTGTAAATTTTAGAAAGATTGGTGAAACATTTTCGATTTTATGGCTGTTAGAATTATCACTTTAACATGGCGGAATGTGTTTTTTACTGACGGCCCTTAACAATGGAGGCACGGCTGTGCCTTCATTAATAATAACAACAACGCATAAGAGAGAGAGAGAGAGAGAGATTCTAGCCCAGTCTGTTCCCTGCCATTTTAATTTTCTCCTTACAGGGCTTGTAAAACAGCAAAAATACGGTTTCTGGTGAATTACTTGAAGTAGTACAGTCCTTTTGGCCAAAAGTCTCCAACGTTCCCCTCATTCTGATGCATGTGAAGATCAGGACAAAGAACTGTCAAATGTTCATGTAAAAGTCTCCCTGTATGTGGAAAGCTTAGCATGTTGAGGACAAGAATGCTAATCTAGTTTTTAAAAATTTATTCATTCTATTTTTAATCTGTCCAATAACCAGTGTTCTCTGTCTCCCTGAGATGCAATCCCATAATGTTCCAAAAGATCTGTGTCTTATGGTTTTCTGAATATTTAAATTGGCACTAAAACGTTTGGAGGTTAGTAGTCAAAGTAGGAATGGGATAGCCAAGTATAGAATACTGGCAAAAATGTTAATGTTTGCTTGTTGCTAAATTTAGCACACAAGCATTTTGGCAAAATATGTTATTCACTTTCTTCCCAAGGGTTATGTCTCCATGTAACTAATGTTACATGAATCCTAATTCAAGCCTAAAGTATTTGTTTTTGCGAGTATTTAATGTGATGAATTGAGTTCTTTCTTCTGCAAATGATAGCTGGCACCACAAACCAAAAGTTATGGTCTGTGTTTTCTAGTACAGTGCCATTATGATGGATTTAGTACTTCTGTCAATATCTGTCTTGCTCTCAAATTAGTACTGTAGGCAAATAAAACGTAAAGTTACTATTTTCCTCTTTTCCTCTTCCCCTTTGTGTTTCAGTTTGAAAAACAAATAAAAAACAACTCGAGTCTGAGCTCATACAACTAGGGTGAAGGCAAAGAAACTCCCTCATTTTATTCTGCCACAGATTTTAAAATAATATTTTTTTGGAATTGCTGGCAAGACTATTGAGAAATAGTTAAACTTACTTTTTGCAAAACAAAATAGGATGTCTTGTTATGCCAAGTGAAGAGTAACTGTAAATGCTTAATGATAAATAATTAACAATTTGAAAATATAAATAAGTAATAAGTAATTGTATTAAAAAGTCTGATAAGTGTGATTTAAAAACATCTAGAAGAATTTATAGATTTCAGCTTAATTGGTAAATTTTGATTAAGGAATTGTCTTCTCAAAGATGTAATTCAGAATTGGTTTTATCTAGCCTCAAAGATATATATATTTAAGATT
Source organism: Anniella stebbinsi (assembly GCA_029215795.1). NCBI lineage: Eukaryota > Metazoa > Chordata > Lepidosauria > Squamata > Anniellidae > Anniella > Anniella stebbinsi. Next base: position 198,484,370 of record JARDYH010000003.1, read on the forward strand.
TTCTGTATGTTTAATTTGTAGTAACGATAAAACAATGAAGACTGAACCCTAATTTATGGGATAGTAGATAATATTATCTATGAGTTAATCTCTCTGTATAACCATGCTCTGAATTTGGCTTCATACCATCTAGAACAGGTGTGAGCAGTACGCAATCTGCAGGCCACGGACTGGCCCCATTGGTCCACACTATTTCTTCTTAAAAGGAATACACAACGTTGTGGATTTGCTGCCAAAATTCCAAGCAGTTCCAGAGACTAGGAATGGACAGATTCAGCTTGTTTCCTCTCCTTTTTTTAACGGTGTGGGGGCAGCAAAGGGAAGTGCAACCCACAATAGATTTCAGGAGGGAGGAATGGGTTCATGGACTGGCAAAGTTGCCCACCCTGATCTAGAAACTCAGCAGGCTTGTATACATGAGACTAGAACAAGTAATTCAAACTTGAATGGGAAACTTGGTACATAGTTGAGAGCTTTCTTTTTAGATTATTTTTTTTAGGATTAGAAGTCTTTGATAGCAGTAAATGCTTAGGAGATACATTTCTTGCTAAGCTATTAAGACCTTTAAAATGTTACAATGCTTATAATAACTTTTAAAACCTCACAGTTTTTATGTGATGTCATACGAAGTATATTTTATATAAAAACGAAAAGTAGATTTTTCCCTTACTAATCTTGTCAATACAAAATTGAATCTACCCTAAGACTATGGTGTACTCTTTGTGTGAAGTGTATTAATCAGCTGTTAGAACTGGTAGCCAAAGGCTTTCATTCTAGATATTGGAACTACAGATTGATAACACTCAGCAAAGCCCATATTTGTAACAGCTTGGTAAAAGGATGCACTCAGTCTGCTAGCCAGGCCACTGATGTGAACTAATGTGATTTTCTAGCTGTCCTTAATACTCATCTATAATATATACAGTAGTTTAGCAATAGTTATAGTACTCAGATATTATTTATTATTATTTTATTTATTTTATTTCTAACTCGCCTCTCCATCCAGATTGAGGCATGGAACAACAATAAATATAAATATAAAAATCATAAAATAGATAAACTATTAAAACAGATAAAAACAAATACATTATTAAATATCACTACCTCTTTCTCAGAAATGGTCACCCTGAAAATCTTTGCTTGCCTGGTAAAATCGTCTAGATTGCATTATCTGAGGGTAGATTGACTCCTGCATGATTTATCTTCAATGTATATATGCTTGATATGTCAGTTCCATTTTTAGTGTGCAAGAATGGAAATCTGTAATCTGAGATTGGAATTAAATTTGACATAAAGGAGTCTTCGTGTAAGATTTAATTTTTCTTTCTTAAAGCTAATGAAGGATAAATAGGTTGTAAGGAACTGAAACACTGTAAACTTGAAATTGCTGTGATTTCTAGCTGTGGATTTGCCCTTTGCCATTCTGTGGCAGTTATCAGAGGTCTGCAGTGGAGTCCTATAACTACCAGAATTCCCATGCTGGGAGTTGTAGATTTTTTTCTGTCTAAACATGCATAGGATTATGCCTTTAGGGCAAATATCATCTGTGTTAGTAAAATACGAGATTGGATTGAGAAATAAGCGTGGGTTACAGTAGCAATTTGTCACTTTTATTGGGGATTTTTAAAAAATTGCTTTGATTTTCAAATGTCATGAGATTGAACTCAATTTGCAATTTCAAAAGTTCTTTTTGAGCATTATCATTATTGTTTGTATTGGTAAATGAAAATCATGTAACATTACTTATTGGATGGATGGAATAGAATCCTCAAATACAGAATCCCCCTTCATATGGCAGAAAAAAATATCCTCTGGTTGTAGATTCCACTCTGAACTCTTTTACCTACTGTGTTTGCTTCAGGCTAGTAAAGCTTATGTTTTCCTCTTCACTCCATCCCCTTGACAACTCAAAAGCTTGCTTATTTTGTGATATTTTGGTAGGTCCAAATAAAAGTATTTCATAACTGTGAATTTTGGAGGTTTTTTTTTCCTTCTAGAGCTTTCTACTTATTCTATCAGAGATCCTCAGCTAATGTGAGTATTTTGTTTGATAGGCTTGTTTTATATAATTAATGCACACTATGGACACAGATGATGGATGCTGCCACTGGCAACTTCTTTGAAATTTACTGAAGAGGTAAATCTTAGGATATCCATCAGTTAAATGAGAACAATTTACACTGCTTCAGCGAAGAGAACACAAGTATCTGTGGAATTGTTTGAACTTATTAATCATTGTGAAGATCATTTGAACTCAAGCGGATGTAAGCAGCAATCTTGATGTTGCTTAACTTCAAATCTTACAAAAACACTTGAAAACACAATGGATCTAGTGCTCTTAAGTTTTATTTGTTTTCTTGTGTATTTTTGGATTGCTCCTCCACTTGATGAGTACTTGACAATGTTCAGTTAAAATACAAAGATTAAAGAACATAAACATACAAAACTGTAAAACATATTTTCAACCCAGGGACTAACGATCAAGGATACGTCCCAACAATTTTCCAAGCTGTAATAGTTAGAAGCTTTTAAACAAAAGCCAACATTCTTAAGACCCTAACAGTATCAGGTTGCGGTGGAGTATGGTTATATTTAGATAGCATGACTTTAGGGGATACTGTCAATCTCCTTACTTTTGCTGCGATTGGAATGCTATAGATCATAGTACAATCAGGGCCTGGCTACCTGTTTTGTTTAATTTTGTCTCCAGTGTGGTTCTTACTGGCAAGGCATGCTCTAATTTCTTTCTGTGCAAATGGTGAAATAGGTTGGCTCAGTCAAAGAATATACCCCTTGCAAATTGGATATAATTCAGGCCATTCAGCCTGTCAATGGCAGGAAGCTTGGAGGATTAAGATTAAAACTTCAGGGCGGGGGAAGAGATTTTTTTTAAAGGGTTATGTTGGATGAATTCTGTTCTACTCCAAGGCTTGTGGGGTGCCTCAGGTTTCAATCATATCTCCCATGCATTTCAGTATCTAAATGAAGCCGCTCAGTAAATTATCCAGAGATTTGGGCTGCGTTGTAACCAGTACACTGATAACAGGCAGCTCTCCTATTTTCTACCTATAGATCCCAGAGAAGCAATAAATGTTCTGTAAATGGTTGCATGTTGTTAAGAAATGGATAAGCGAAAATCAGCTGAAAAATTATTCAGATAAAACAGAGGTTTGTGGATTGGAAAACCAGCTGTTCTAGATGTTGACGTCAAGTGTGAGTCCAGATGAGATTGAACTCCTCCTTTATTTATTTATTTATTTGATTTGAATTCTGTCCTTCTTCCAAGAAAATGACATTCAAGGCAGCTTGAAGGATTAGGTGTGCAGTTACGGGATTCTGTTGTACTCAGCACTACCTGGTGAAGCCCAGGTGGTGATGGTGAGACAAAATGCCTTTTATCAGCTAAAGATAATATGCAAGCTGTGGCACTATTTAGAATTGTTGAACCTAGTCACAATAACCCACGCTCTAGGTATCTCTAAATTGGATTATTGTAATGTGCCTTCGGGGCAAATGTTATTCATTTAATTTGTACCCTGCATTTCTACAAAAAAAAATGGCACTCAAGGCAACTTATAGGTACAATTAAAATGATTAAAACAATAACACAATCAGTTAAAATACAGTAAAAGCATAATTACAGAATATAAAATAAAAAACAGTATCCAGCCCAAAAAGCCAAAGTCCTTTTTGAATATAGTGACTTTGCTTGGCTGTGGAAGGATAGCTGAGAGGGAGTGAACCTAGTCTCCCTTGAGAGGGAGTTCCACAATCTGGGAGTGGTGGGCAAAGAGACTCTCTCTCAGCAAACAAACCGCTGAAGACTGTGGCCTTGAAAGAAGGGCTTTTTCAGAAGATCTTAAAAACTGAGCAGACTTATATGGGAGAAGGTGGTCTTTCAGTAGCCTTGTCCCAAGCCTTTTAGGACTTTGTAGGTCATAACCAGCACTTTGATTTCTGCCCAAAAACAGCTGATGAAGCTTCTGTAACAAGGGAGTCACATGCTGCCTGCATTCAGCAGGCTGTAGCATTCTGAACCACTCTGAAATTTCTGAATATTTTTCAAAGGCAGCCTGATGTAGAGTGCACTACAGTAGTCCAAATGGGATTAAACTAAGGCATGTGTGACTGTTGCAGATAAGACATATCTAGGGATGGGCACAGTTGGCGCACGAGCATCAGGCATGCAAATGTACTTGTAGCCACTGCTGAGACCTGGGCATTCAGGTTCAGGGCCGAGCCCAAGGGTTACATCCAACTGTGAGCCTGAGTCTTCAGGAGGAGTTTAACCCCATCCACCAGAGTTGAATCCCTATTCCCTGAACTGCCTTTTGACTAACCAGGAGTACCTACATCTTGTCTGGATTAAACTTCAATTTGTTTGCTCTAATCTAGTCCATTACCAACATAAGGCACCAATTTAGAAGCAGAACAGCTTCCTTGGATTTAGATGGAAAAGAGAGATAGTGTTGGATGACAACACATACTAGTGGCACAAAACCCCCATACTCCGGGCAGTCTCTCCCAGCAGATTCAGTATATGTGAAATTACATGGGGGATAAGATGGCACCCTGAGGGACATTGCAAGCCAATGGCCACGTCCTTGAACAGGAATCCCCAAGCACCACTTCCTGAGATTGCCTTTCCAAGAAGGACTGAAGCCTTCCAGTCCCACCTCAGACACACTTCAGAAGGATCCCGGATTCCATTGTCAATGGTATCGAAAGCCACCTAAAAGTCCAGCAGAACTAACAAAGGCATACTTCCTCTGTCCAGTTCTCAGAGTAGATTGTCCACCAAGGTGACCAAAACAGTCTCTTTGCCAAAACCAGGCCTAAAGACAAATTGAAATGGGTCTATATAATTATCTCATCCAGAAATCCCTGGAGCTGAGAAGCCACCACATGTTCTAGCATTTTGTTCAGGAATGGAATACTGCAGATCAGCCAGAAATTATCCAATAAAGTGGGATTCAGGGAGGGGTTTTGTTTGTTTTTAAACAAAAAACAAAGGTCTTAACACCACTTCCTTTTGGGCAAGATAGAATCACACCTTGCTGCAAAGAGGCATTCACTGCCTTTCTGAAATTCCAAAGTCTACAAAATGCACCTACCAGAATGCCAATGTGGGTCAGGAAATCTAGGCATGGGCAGTTCTTTTGTGCCAGTTACCAATTTGTTTCAGGACTATTTTCAAAGTGCCAGCTATTACCTTTAAATCAGAAGTGTTGAACCTCTTTGATATCGATGTCGAATTCTATTCCAGTGAAGCTTTCTAGCTCCATTTCAGTGGTAGGCATGGCCATAGACAAAAAGGGGCAGGACCAAAATAGCAAAAATGCCAGCATATTTTAGTTTAAAGCTATTACTACCAGTAACTAAACCTTAGGAGAAGCAGCTCAACCTTTTAGAATAGGAAAAAAACTGCACAAAAACTGGGAAACCATCAAACACTTGATGATCAGGGAGAAGGTGTTGGGGCCAGGGGAAGGGTGAGTGGTCATCTAGGGAATCCCAGAGAGCCGGATTGGGACACTAGAAGGACCAGATTTGGCCCCTGTCCTGAGGTTTTGTACCTCTGCTTTAAATCTTGAATGGTCTTAATATGACCAAGTTACCTAAAGGATTGCATTTTCTCATATGATACTGCCCATACAGTTTGGCCATTGTCAGGTGCTCTGCTCATATGCTCACCAATTAAGATAGGTAGACTGGTGAATAAAAGGGACAGTGGGGTTTCAGTCATGGCCCCTCACTTTTGGAACTTCCTTCCTGACGTTTTATGCTGTATATACATTTGAGGCAGGCCTTTAAGAACTTCTTTGTTCAAATTGGACTTTTCAGAGTAGGTAGGTGATGACCTGGTTCGTATGACACAATTGACCACTATAGTTTAATTTACACGTCAGGGCTGTTGTGTTGTGCTGGGCTCATGGCTTGCTGGGTCTTGCAAACCCAGGCAGCAGGAGGTGTTCGAGAGTTAGACAGCCCATGGCTTCTTTTACGGTTCTCTAGCCCTCAAACAACCCCTGCCATGACTTGGCAAGCCAGGTGCCCAGCACAATGCAACAGCCTCTGTGGATAAATTAAGCCATGGTGGACTGTTACAACAGCAACTTTAAATTTGGTTTAACTTTGTCACTTGTGATAGAGCTGTGTTTATATATTTATATATGTTTACATCCGAACCTCTAATTGCTTGTAAGCTGCTGTTTGAGGTTATATCACTGAAAATGAGATATAAATATATCAAATGAATCAGTATTTATTGCAAGTGTGTGCCATTGGGGGATGTACGCCTCTTGGCACATTAATTCAATGCATTCAGTTTATTAGCTATGTATAGATTGGACTGTAATCCTATATACATTTACCTAGAAACAACTCCCAAAGTGTTCAGTGGGACTTGCATCCAGGTAAGTGAGCATAAGATTAGAGCCTGAATCTTCCTGTTTTGTTAGTACATCATATCTTCTGGGTATATCCCTTAACAGGAACGAAACAGCTGTTTTTCAAATTTCCTACTATTTAAGTTGATTGCACTTAATTACATGAGATACGTTCAAGAACTTTCAGCTGCTTTGCAAGTTTTATCTTTTTCATGGTATCTTTAGACTTACAAAGTTGAAAATAAAAATTCTATTAAGTCAGAACCCATATCCACTTTATCGCAGAATCAGCACAGCTATAAATCTATTTATTTATTTATTTATTTATTTATTTATTTGAAGTGGTTTTAAATGTACAGATTGTGTGTATGTTGTATGTTTTTGCTGTTTTAATTTTTGTATATTGTTTTTAATTGTTTTTAATCCTATGTAAACCGCCCAGAGAGCTTCGGCTATGGGGCGGTATACAAATGTAATAAATAAATAAATAAATAAATAAATCTATCTTAAGAATTAAGCCAATCTTTCTCCACTGAGGCAATATTCCACAACATTAGCAGCAAGTTTAGGGTGATTCTGAATTGGCCTGTACACAATGCAGTTTGTTGTGTATACACATACATACATCCACCCCCTCACTGTTTTAGGATGCTGTGGCACAGCATTTCTTTCTCAATCCCTTTAGCTTTATATATCTCCAGTTATTGAATCTTTAATTAGTTTCTACTGTTTATACAGTACCAAAAAAAGTACAGTTTGATTATGTTGGCCTTCCAGGTAATTATGTGTATGGGCATAAAGCAATTATGCTAGAGAGGCTATTTTTAAAAAAACCAAAACCATAACATAGCCTGTACAGTAATTCGAAAAGAGGAAAACAGGACACTGTTTTTAGTCAACATGCTTCCATATTTTGCTTTTTATTTTTATTTTTTCATAAATGATCCCAGATTGTGGACTTGAAGGCACATGATGCAGCAACCTTATCTGACAAAACCATTCCTGCTTCAATACAAATGGGACTGTTAGATAATTCCAGTCTCTCACTGGGCAACATCATGATCTGCCAGCAGCTTCATTCTCTGAACTTAAGGCTTCTGCACATACAAACGTTTCAATGAGTATAAGTTACAAATTGGCATTGCATACTCACTGACACTGTAGCATTTAAAGTATATATGTGTATCACCTAATAGATGCTCTGGAAAAATTCTGTGGTGTGCCATGATTGTTCCAGTTCTTCAGTCCATCTTCGATTATGTGCATGAAGTGAGGAAAAGGAAAGGCTACTTTTTTAGCAGGTAGATATCACTATTCTGAAATATGTACACATTAAAAGTGTAACATGTAAAGTGGCCTTTGATTATAACTTCCATGCAAATATAGCAAAACATTCTCCATCATCTTGACAAGCTGCTTGTGAAGAAAACACAACCTTGTATTTTGCGGTACACCATCTCATAAAACAGTATTTCAATGTCAAGATGCCTAGACTTTGGTATGTGGGACTTCCTCCTTATTTTATGATACATTCTCCACACATAGTAGTTATGATTCAGAGATAGGGATTGAAATATTCTGTGGTAAAATATATTTAAAAGGCCCCATTGATGTTCGTGGCTTTTTCAGCAGCTGTTATGCTCTATGACATTATTGAACCTTTTATGAATGAATAAAGCAAATACATTTTTTGTGTGCTAGTACATTTTCTATATGTAATATATATAATGCAGCGAACCTGGACAGTATTTGGTTGACATATCGGGTGTGTCTCCCCATGCCCTCCAATTATATTTCTGTCTTTTGATTTTGATGTAATCCATTATGTATCTGATTTGTCATGTAAAGACAGTGCAGTGTAATGGGGCCTGTCAAAAGAGAATAGGTTTAAACTCTATACCCCTTGTACAATAGCAGCATGAAAGGATTGGGAGCCTGTTTAATGAAAATAACTCACAGGTGGTCTGATTCATTTTCTGCAAAATTTCCTTGTGGTGCCAAAGTATACATACATAGTATTTGATTTAAAAAAAGAAAACTCTTTGGACTGCACCTTCCTGAAGTGGCATGCAGGCAAGGTGTAGACCTATGTATTGAAGCAAAGGAAAGCTCCAGTATTTTCACTGTGTGTTGACTGGAGAGGAAACCACCTTTGTAGGTGTTTTTATGTTGGCTTATGACAACTTGTTCATGGCCATTTAGGGCACGATCCTATGAATGTTTAGTCAGAAAAAAAGTCATAACAACTCTCATGGCTGGCTGGGATATACTGGGAGTTGTAACTTTTTTTCTGTCCAAACGTGCATAGGATTGCACCCTTAACTGCTTTATACTACTGTTGGGTAGGTTTAGTAGCAGAGCTGGGATTAAGATAGTTATATTTATTAGTCAAGCTACTGTTCTGTCAGTCTTAATGCCCTATCTGTAATATGAGGATAATAGGCTTAATATGCTGTTGTAAAGACGATTGATGTCTTTAAAGTGCTTCAGACACTTGAGCTAAATAAATGCAATGGGCAGTATCCTATCTATATAACACTGCCATGAATGCAAATTACCTTGCACTAGTGTAAGTGACCTCTTGCGCAACGTCAGAAGCGTTTGGTGCTAAACATGTTGTGCCAGCAAACAGTATTTGTGCCAGCAAACAGTATTTGTGTTGTGCAAGAGGTCACTTATGCTAGTGCAACATAATTTACGTTTGTGGCAGTGTCAAATAAGATACTGCCCTATGAGTTCTCATAGTTAACTGTTCTCTTTGCTCAGCTTTCTGATGCAACACAAACAGAAACAAGTCTCTACTTTCTTTTGTGAAGGATAGAAATGACCCAATCTTGCATTAATAGTTACTATAGGTGTCTTGCTAAAGCAGAACTAAGGTAAAGCAAGCGGACTGTTAATTAAATGTTTTGCTGTAGGGAAAATTTGTTGGAAGGAAAATTTATGAGAAGGCTGTGAAAGGGTCAAGGGAAACGACAATAAATAATAAATATACCATAGCAGAGGATGCATTAATACAATATTTGAGAACGCTGTTCTCATGAATGGAGGAACAGAGTAGCATTTGTGCAGAACTTGATGTATTTCACTTCTGCAATAACCAGTGAATTCTAAACTTTCATCTGAGTGAGATTAGTTTTGGTTTACTCTTGCTTCTTGTCCGTTAGTAATCCTGAATACTGGGAAGCAATTTCATTCTTCCCCAGCCTCTTGGAAAAAAGAGGAAGCGGGCAATAAGTAGTAACAAAATTGAGTTATTAATTACTGTGTTGGCTGACCTTCCTTCTGTGATACAGTCTTAGGTTCCTAAATTTGTATTTATTTTAGGTATTTGTATTCCATCTACTTACAGTTCAATTCACCTAAGAAATAATCATAAAACATCAGTGAAATTGCAGTTGAACATAGTATTTGAATAGCAACAGGGAGAAAGCTGTATTACTAGCAACCTGCATTAAAAAAAAATTCAAAAGCCAAGAACTCTAGAAGGGACTGAAAAATGCTTTGGCAGATTACATACCAACCCTACTTGGGATGTACTGACACTGAGAGGTTTTCTAACAGTGTTTTGGCCAAAGCAGAAAAGGCTAAAAGGCTATGCTTAATTCCCTGGAGTGGATCTTACCTGTTGTATTGAAGAGACTCTGATTAGGAAATTCACAGCAAATGTAATAGATGGTGTTGGGTGATAGAGTTGAAGCACTGGTAGTTATCAGCAGATAACTATTCAAAAACCGCAGTAATAGGTAAACTATTCAAAAAAACACAGTTATAGGTAAGCAATCTGTTTTTCTTTGCCTACGTCAATTGCTTTCCTGCGTGAAACCCACATTAAATACATAGACACATAAAATTCCCTGAATAAAAAACCTCTGGTCTGCATCTTTAAAAAGAAAATGAAGTCATTTGTGATCTATGGTAAACATAGAAACGGTTTTGATAGAAAATGTCGGAATAGAGAACAGATATTTAATGTTCTATGTATTAATCAATAGCAGTTGGGTATTGATCTAAAACTACTTTTATCTGCATTACTGTTGATTTACATAAGGACTGTACTTTATTATGAAAGAAGCATAGAGGTTAAGCAGACTTTCAATTTCATTTGGTGACTTGTTGCTACTTTAGTTCTTGGCAAGGAGATTACTCTGCTTTGATTAATTAAATTACTAAGAAATGTTTGCTAGTAGCTCTCTTCGAAAAGTCACTGTGGGTGACAAGCAAATTGTATGTTCAGATATATGTTTGAGTGGTGGGTGGCTCAGGCTGTGTTTTTAAAATGGGGATGTGGGACTGTGGGTAGATAGCCAAGCAGAGAAGAAGAAAAAACATTGTGGCCTTGTTTCATACATTAAAAATAGCTTGATGTACAACTATTAATATTCGAATATGTGTGAGCAATTGATGTGTAAATATTTGTAAAGCAGAAATGCCAAGTGTCAAACTTACAACATGGAGTACTTTAGCAAAGTAGGCATTTTACAGAAATATTTAATAGTATTGTTTTGAGTGAGTGACAGTTTTATTTCATAAGTTCTAAAAAACAAATTCTACATGGAAAAACTTCTGTGCACACAACTGATTGGCTGCAGTTTACTAACATGTGTACATAAACACATTTTTGAAAAGGGTTATAGTTATCACACATTATGATCTACACAAATTTTATGATGATTAAAACTGACTTCTAATGTTTTGGATTATAATTTGTGCACGGATACAGCTCTTATTTTTAGAGAATAAAGTAATGAAAATCAAAGTTCCTCATAAGAAATATTCTTAGTGAAACATGTTCTGAAATAAGTAGTGTCCTGCACTTTCATGCAAATTTTACTTGACTATTTACATATCTGCACAAAATCCAAAAGATTTAGATATTTCACTTTGATCCTAAACAGTTATTCAGTTTAATGAAATTGATTTAGTTTTAATTAAAACTAGCAAGATGTGATTTTGAGTAAAGGTTTTAAGGAATGGGAAACCAGTTTCCTATTACTTGAATACGTTTTTGGATTGTCATATTTGCAGTTATAACCACAAAAGGGTGGGGGGAAGCAACAACACCAACAGAAGGAACATAACCCCCCCAAAGCATATCCTTTCACAATAACTATTCATAATACCATTAATTAAAATAGAGAAAGTGTCAACACTTTTGTTTCAAACATATATGTTAATATAAGCAGACCATATATCTAAATAAGCAGCCAGACAAAATTGGATAATATCCCTGAGAATTATCATTACAGCTCAGGAGTGAAATTAACATATAGCTACAATGCTGTAAATAATTCCTGTCATACTTGTGGATAATAATTGATTACACCATTCATTGAACTCATTCATTTTTCGCACTCTGTTATTTAACCTTTTGAAACACTGGGACCAGTTGCTTCACAAAGCATTTGTACCATGCTGCTGATGGATTGCTTTGGACTAGAGTCTTATTATTTTTGTCTCTTTAATCATGTACTCCATCGCCTAGTCTACAGAAGTATTTGAATACATTAGGGATAAAGTGATAGCTACTAGATGGAATGACTTCAGACTGCAGGTGAATAATACCATTTTTGAATGCTTTCCTATGTAGAGAAACTTCCTGCAAGTGGAAAACTAGCACAACAGGGAGTAGGCTAGGCTAGAATTAGAGCTGCAGTGAAATGCCCGCCCCCTCCAATTGTCAGCATGCCATTTGGTGGCACTATTTCAGCTATCTCCAGGTGATGGAGTGACGTTCAGTGGCAGGGGAAAACTCATTGGGAGGAACTCAAAGGCGCTCCTTGGTGCTGTTGGCTGCCACTAGAAATGTTTACTTCCTCTATTCTATGCACCTCTCCCCTCAAATTTTTGTAACATGTTCTCCTTCGAGAATTTTTCAACTAGCCCTAGCTGGAACTGCTCTCACTTGTTTGCTTTGTTTTGTTTGTTTGCTTTGCTTTGTTTCAGTTTTTACTTAAAGGGAATTTTTATGTGGGGGGAACATTAAAAAATGGTATTCCCCACCTGCATCCTGAAGAGGTACATTCCATTCTGTTGCCACATTTTGCTGTATGTACTGCTACTGTGGAGTAAATGTCAATACTGAGGTTTAAGATTCTGTCCCATGCTTAAGGTGAACTTTAATTTCCCTAAGGTGTGCAACCATTTGCGGGCGATTGCTCTTTATCTCACATGTGAAAGACTGCAATGCAAACTCTAATCAAAATCTTAATCCACAGTCATGGCAAATGCACAAGCCTGTCTCACTCTGCTCTTGAAACCTTTGTGTTTCCTATCAGGACTCAGTTATTTTCTCCTTCTGTCTCGTCATTATAGGATTGAAAGAGGGCAAGAGTAGAGATGTAAAATTTCTGGGAAAGTTGAATTCTTAGGAAAAATGAGTTTTTCCTGGAAAAATGGAAATTTGGAGGGAAATGGAAAAATCTGCAATATTTAGTTTTTACCATTCTTTGTGAATCTAAGGCACTTTGTAACTTTATAACAGCCTTTCCCAATCAGGTTCCCTTCAGATGTTTTGGACCTCAGCTCCCATCAGCACCAGCCACTATGGCCAATGGTCAGGAATTCTGGGAGCTGAAGCCCAAAACGTCACCAGATTTAGGAAGGCTGTTTTAGGAACATAAAATGTATTATGTATAACTTGGGTTTGCTCATAAAATTAGTACCTGACCTTTACTTCCTTTGCAGGGCCTCTGTCCTTTATTTCAGCAGATGATCAAATGTCACTTTGAATTAACTGTAAACTTCTCAGGTGATAGTTACTTTCTTCCCCATAGCAACTGTATTGCAACTCTGCTGTTTCTTGGAAGATTGCCAACTGAAGGCCACAACAGACATTCTATCTTTTATTCTCAGCTAGAGGCAAACTCCCAATATGTTAACCTTACATTTTTAACTGTTTCTGTACTAAATGATTCTTAATACAGAAAAAAATCACAATTATACGTTTTCATAGCAACTTTACCTCAGGGTTATCTGATTTTCCATTCTGTTCCTCAAGCTTCCCAGTAAATCAAGCAAGAATGTTTTATCTTAAGCCAGCCTGGTGCGTTGGATCACAATTCCCATAATTCCCCAGCCAGCATAGCCCAATGCATCTGGAAGGCACCAGGTTGGGGGAAACTGTCTTAAACACTTCGAAAGCAAATGTTGTAAATATCTACCTGATTCTTTCTATAATTGAGTTCAATTTAAGCTAGTCAAAGATTCAGCTCCTCTGCTTATGCAATAACAGCTAATGGGCATCCTGTGGGTGTTGCAGACCACAGCAACTAACCTTAGCGGGAAAGTTTCTTTGCACGACCAGCCTTAGAAATCAGGCTTACAGCACATTTTCTTTATTTGGCACTATGTACAATTCCTTTTACCAGTTGTGCCCTAGTGCAGTATCCCATATTGGCTCCAAGCACTGGAGTAAGCAGGTGAGATATCCCTTTATGAACTGTCCCAAAGAGTTCAAGATCAGGTTCTAATGTATCAAATTAGGTTATTTTGGATTAGTATGTGGCATGAGATACATTGTGTAACAATTGTAGTACTTCTAGGTCTTGATTTATTTATTTCTAAAGTACTTTTCAGTAGTCTTGCATATTTCACAAGGTTAAATGAATATGCAAGAGGCCTCTACAAACAAATTCCTCTGATAGAATTGTGGAGAAGATCATTCTTGGTGGTATGATCTGTATGGAATTCTTAATGTGTTTTACCAAGAGTTTTCTTGGTGGTTTCATGTTTTTTCAATTCCAGACAGATTTGGATGGTGAACTGTTTGAATCTGAGCAGAAGGAAAAATATGTAAAAATGAAGTTTTTATTTATTTGAAAGTAGCTAGTTGATGCAGTAACTTTGAAAGTATATGAGAACCTAGTGTGAAAACAAGGAAGGTATCAACTCTGAGATACTTCAATGGTACAGGTAAAACTGAAACAAATTGGTTAAAGTAGTAGGGTAAAGAAGTCAGAAATCTGTCAACAATACAGCTAGTAACTTAAATAGCAATACTGCGATTTTCCCAGTAGAGAGTAAACAGAGTTCAAAAAATTTCTCTTGACGGCGAGACTCATCAGAGCAGAAATTGAACTTGAAGGTGTCACAGAGCCTCTACCCTCAGTGTGGCCTGATCTAAGGTAGCTAGCAACACATAACTTGCATTTTTTAAAAGAAAAAGTGGAAAAACAGAGATGGTGTGGAGAAAGAAAGGAGAAACAAGAGAGAGGGCCTTCTCTGGCCATGCCTAGGCAATAGAACTCCTTACAGAGAGAGATCAGTTTGGCCCCTTCTCTCTTGGGCCAGATAACACCAAGCAGGATATGACACTTTGAAAACAGTTTGAAAACTGTATATGGAGTGTGTCCTGGGCCCCAACAGTTGTCACTGCTGTTATAAACCATTTCAAAGCAGTAGTGTAGATCTTGCATTGGCCTTCTGTTACCTGGTTAAGATGTTTCTTTTTTTGGCAGGCATTGGGCCTGATGGGCTGCTGATGTCTTGGACCTTGCCCCAGAAGTTTAAACCAATCTGCTACCTTCAGACCTCTGCCAGGCTATCTATTGAGCTTGGTTGATCCTCGTGGATGGCCCAGCATGCTTGTAGTGGCAGCAGCGGCTCAGGCTACAGATTGATTGTTAAGGTGTGTGCGTGTGTATATGTGTATGGTTTGGCTTGGATAAGACATCCTCATTGTTTAGACATCCTCATTGTTTAGCTTCTCTAAAATTAAATGTTTCATTGCTATATCCTACATGTTCATCTGCACAAGTTATGTACTTCTAACTTTTGGTTTGTATTTGTGACGCAAGTGGAGTCTGACAATATAAGAATGATCTGCATTGGCCTGGAAGGAACTGAAAGGATTTGGAGGCTTATATATGAAAATCTATTTGATAAGTGGGGGGAATAAAGGCACATTCTGACAAAATTGTGTGTTTTAAGCTTCTGAACTCAGAAAAGCCTTGTTCTAGCTCAAGGTCACTGATGCCACCAGCATTCTTTTACAACAATTATGTGGAGCAACAAGTAGTTTAAGAGGGTGATTTTCTTCTTGTTATTGATAATCCTTGTAGAAATACTGGCCATCCAAAAAGGAAAGCAGGTCTGTGCCAAACAGGAAATTAAAAATATAAATTCCTGACTTTAGCAAGGAATGTCTCTTGCATCTGGAACAAGAGATTTTTTTTAAAAAAAAATCCCTTTATGTTGCCCATGGCCTTATTCTTTTGTTTTATTATGGTATTACTTAGACAGATATGTGATGCTTGGCTGGGGAGGACAGGAGAGAGCTTTTACTGAAAGAATTTTGCCATGGGGTACAAGTTCTTCATAGATCCTTTCATCAATCATAGTGTGTGTTTTCTGTCTCAGATTGCCAGGTGGGCTGCATATTTTTCTCTATCAGAAATCGGCCCAACTCTTGAATGGTGTCCACTGAGGGTCAGATTCTGCCTTGGGAGAGAATCCTGCAGATTTGACCACTTCCTCACATAGCACACTAATATAAAAAGAAAAAAAAGTATTCCATAGGCAGAAAAGCAACTTCAAAGTTCGCTTTATCCATTATTGAATGTAGATTGTGTATATAACTTCCATGAATACGATTGGCTCCTCTTTCAAGCTTCGCTCAACATAAGCTGTAGACAGAGCCAAGAGGATATTTGTGGCCAGCCTTGGAGACCAGTTCCGTTCTAATCGCTTGGGAGCCCATTCATATGAGTAATGCATGAATGTGACTTAAGAATGGACATAGATGGGAGAAGTCTATGTTAGCCAGGCTTTCTTCTATTCTATGTTCCCTTATCTTCTCTGTGCTCTCCTCTTTGCTGGGTATCCTGAACTGTGCCTTGAGTTGAATGGTAAATTGCATCTGACTGTAGCAAAGGCTGCCTTCCTTAGTTTAATTTAATGGAAGTTATGAAGTGCCCTTTCTAAGCTATTTGATTTCTGGAATGTTCTAGTCACCTGTGTAGCTAATAGCCATGCTAGACAATATTAACTGATTTACTGCTGTAGGCTCAGTCCACTAACAGATTCTTCTACTATCAAGTCTTCAGAACGTCACAGTATTTATCAGATGGAAAAATGAGGTTCCTCTCTTTTTTTGTATTTCCTTCTCATACAGTGAGGTAGAGTGGCATGCATTGAACATGATATGGACCGTAAATATATATTTCCATTCTATTGACTGTATTAGGGTTGATAGGCAAAAGGACATGCAGGCTTACAGCAAAATCCTTTTTGCAATGGAAATCACTTGTAATGTCATGTTTGTTATTCTCCAGCATGGATTTTGGTTTTTAAATATTCTTTATTATTCAAGACACCCTTAGCTCAGATTTCTGGGTGTTTATGTTTTCTACCATACCTCAGACTTGTTGATTATTTCTCAGTAGCAATGAATACTTTACAGAGCATAAATACCCATGAAAGAAGTAAGGTGAAATTATATGGGGTTGTTTTCTATTTTTCTTTCTATGAGACACTAGGGTCTAATCTTGTTTAATGGGTATTAAATGTCAATTGGATGAAAATAGCTTTCAGGACGACTTTGATTGAAAGGCACTTAAGTATCAATAGATTACAAACATCATCTTAGTTCAGGTGAGGGTTTTTTTTAAAGTATGGAGATAACTCTTTGGATTTTTATTTTATTTTGTTTCTTTTAGAATTACAAATATTTTGTTATTTTACAAATGATGGACATCTGTTAATTCCTTGCTTGGCAGTGTTTTTATGGGTGTCATTGTGCAATCAAAAACATTTGTTTTTCTGTCCTTTTTCCATGTTGTAGAATAGCAGTCCCCATGTACAGGAGAGAAGATGAATTGCCAGTTTACCTCCTTATTGCTGATGATGTCATGTGGAAAGTTTAACTGTTTGGTAGAGTGATCAATAAATTGACCTAAAAAGAGTTTCCCTAGGATCAGAGGCCTTTAGCTGCTGGTACAACCTATTGGCTTGGTGCTACCAACAGCCACAGAGTAACATTCCATCTCTTTGTTGTTCTACTGGCTGCATGCTATGATTTTCTAGCAGTGCACAGGGTGTTTTTTTTGCAGCACTAGAAATAACCAAGTAAGTTGTTTTTTCTTCTTCTTGTTCGGTGTTTCAAAAAGAATCTCTGCAATATTAGAGGGTAGATGCTGTTGTAGAGGGCTGAAATGGGGATATCTGACTGACAGTAAGATCTGTCAGAACCAATAAGTGGTATAGGCGTCTCATTTCATTTTTGTATTTCTAGGCCTGTTTTGTGAACCATTCCTGTGAACCATTCATTGATGTATTTCTAGGCCTGTGCTCCCACTTCAGCAGACACCTAGGTCAGCTTATATTCCAATAACCTTTTGCCTAAACCCTAAACTTGGGTGTATTTTGAACCAAGAAGTTCATGACAAGACAGAATGTCCTGATCTTTTGCTGATTGACAGTTATGGAGACCAATGTTTTCTGTTCTTTACTAAGTTCCATTGAGTTCCTTTACTTTGACCTAAAATCTTACTATATTTATTTAGGGATTTTAAAACAACAACAACACCCAACCTGCATAATAAATAAACACTAAATTTCTCTCTCACTTAAAATAATATCATTACAATTACATCTTATAAAATAATAAGATAATAAATAATAAAATAATAAAAAATATAGAGAAATTGAGAGCTAAAAACCAGAGTGTAACTAAAACTATCCTTAGCAGTAAGGAGAAAATTAACACAAGGAGCATTATCCAATTTGGGCCTTCCACATACAGCCAGCCCCATTGGTTCCAGTCCACACACAGAAAGCCCTGCCCCACAAGAGGCCCCTACCACTTGTGTGACGTGATATTGTGCTTCTTGGGGCAAGCCCAAAATGAGCAGAAATTGTAGTTTCTGAAGAGGCAGGGCTCCGGTGACCTCGCCTTTCCAGAAGTGAGCACTTCTACTTGTTTCAGGGCATGCCACTGGATGTGTGATATCAGATCACACAAGCAGTAGGGGCCACTTGGGGCCTTCCCCATGAGGCTCACTGCATAGGGAAGAACCCAGTTGGATAATAGAAAGGAAGCTAATCAAACCTTCTAAGAAAGGCTATTTCATAACCTTAGTGCTGCTACTGAAATGATCCTAACCTGTACATCCTGATCAGTCATACTTCTAAAGCCAAATCTATGTAGAGCAAGGCCTCAGATAACCATAGAGAGTGGCAAACTCATGCAGAAGAAGTCAGTGCAGTTTGAATGACACCTAAGTAATGTCATCTGAGATGCAGATCTGATCCAGCATTCTGGCCATTGGGTTTTGTGTTAGCTGAAGTTTACAAACACTTACAGGGGAAGACCCATATTTAGCACAGAGCAATAATCCAATCTGGATGTTACTAGGTGACTGTGGCCAGATCTACTTTTTCCAGAAAAGGATGCAGCTGGCCTGTGTAGGCCTGTTCCTTTTCTTTGCTTAGCCTTAGCCTGTGGTCAAGCAGATTCCTGAGGAGAGCTGCCAGCCTGTGCATTTGCTCAGCCTTAGTTGGACTTGGAATCTTAAATGGCTGGTTTTCTTTTTTTTCTACTTGCTGGTTTGCATGTTTTGTATTTGGAGGAGCTGTTTCTTTCCTGTGTCAAGGGTACATGCCATATTCAGGTTGATGACTCACTGACCTAACTCCTACACATGTCTCTAACAGTTTTTCTTTTAGAGACATGTGTTTCCAATTCATACATTGTTTATCAATGTATGGTGATTCCTACAGTTATAAAATGTAATAAATAGAACAATCATAGGCAAGAACTTCTTTACTTGGGGTAATTGCAAAATTGCTGTATAAATAACAGCCTTGGCAAAATGGAGGAAAAATTCCAGTTGTCCTAAAATACTATGAGATCACATATTGCTACGCATGTTCTTTAAAACTCTTTAAACATGTTGGGCATAATCTAGCCAGAATTGAATACTTTGAAACCGCTTGTTGTCAATGAGTATCAGAATGCAATAAATTCAATTTATGTCAATAGGGGATGTTTAAGCATATGTTTAAATCTCGTGTTGAAATCAATGGGGCTTAACTGTTTAACTTTGACAGGATCAAGACCATTACCACTTATGTCCAGGATTTTAAAATAAATGTAGGTGTCTGCATTGAAAACAGATAATGTTTTTACTTTAGTATATTGAGTCTGTGTGGTATAATAGATAGAATATTGCTGTAAATTAGTAGAAACTGGATCACATTTCCATGCAGGTATGAAACTCACTGTATGTCCCTATGCCAGTTGCACACGCTCTCAACCTAATTTACTTCACAGGGCTGTTGTGATAATATGGGCTAATCAATATAAAAGCCTGAGCTTCTCAGTGAAAGGCTGGACATTAATGTAATGAATAAATACCCTTACCAACATTTCCTCTACTTTGTATGGTCTGATGCTCATATTGTTTCTTCTTGGGATTCTTGCCCATTTTGGTTTTGGTTTTCTATTCCCAGACTGAGCTAATGGGGCCAGAGTTCAGTAGTAGAGCTTTTCATGCAGAAGTCCCAGGTTCAAACCCTGGTATCTCCTGGTGGGGCTTTCCTGAATAGTCACTTCCACTCAGTGTCAGCAGGGGTAGAGGGACCAATGACTCCATATAAGGCAACTTCCAATGATCCTGTGTATTACTTCTTAACAGAAGGGAAACTGACGCTTCATCCACATCTGAAATAAGAACTCTATGAGCCAGGTAGGCCTCTTCACCTCCCATCACTATTCCTTCCTCTTCCTAATGTCTCTGCTGCTTCTCTAGTAGATATATACAGAGATGAGAACCCAAGAAAACAAGACAGCTAGGCACCAGCAGACATAAGGAGCCACAGGTGCATGGAGCAGACTATGAGCCTAGTATATCAAAATCAAAGAGTAGAGTGGAATCACCTTTCAGTTTAGTAACATGTAGAAAAAGAAGCGAGACATCCCTCCCTTTATTGCTACATGTTTCCTTTTCTTTCAATTCATTTCAGTCTTTGATTAATTTTGTGTGTTCACAGATCAGACGTTTAGGTAAGTTAAGGGGCTTATTCCAGCACAGTGAGTCATGTAAGTGAGTCTTTACTGCCTGTATTTTAGATGCACCAGAATGGCAAGAAACCAAGCTTGAGCCTCTGTTGCTATGTGGCGGTGGCCTACTCAACACAGACGTGTATATTTGAAGATTTTTCTTAACAAAGGGTATCATCAGTGGCGGAGTTTATGAGTAGTGTGTGCATGTCAAAATTTACTGAAGTTTTCTGGCATGGCGATGACATGCATCTGTGGTTTTACAAGCTAAACAAAAACAGGAAAGAGACACAAAAAGAAATAGAGCCTGTCTAAGTAATTATTGTTTGCATTGTAGAATGTTAAGGCTGGTCTGCACATTCTAAAACTCCCAAAATAAAGCCAGCAGCTAAACAAGTAGTGGATCCAAATGCATCTGGTATGTTTCTTATCTCTTCATGAAATTTACTCACTGATCTGTCAGCAACATAAAAGAAGCAGGTGCACATGGGAGGCTTGAAAGAATTTCTTCTAAATGCTCAAATTGTACTACCAGTTTAAGAGAACTTGGATTATAATTCTTTGTGACTAATTTAAATAATAACTTTTTATCAGTATAGATCATTATTGTATGCAGCTCATCTGGTATTCTGCATTCACCTCAATTACCCTACAGTATCTTAGTTTGGTAATGTAATTGGCAAGGTTCTGCATGGGGTTATCTACGTCCAGGTTTCATGTATGTAATGCAGATAATTCTATGGTCATATGCATAACTAAACACACTCCAGATGTAAATCTTTATATACTTTATAAGCTGCTTTACAAAGCAGAAACTTAACTTTATTTGCCAGAAAATTCTACTTATTGTGAAAGTCTTGATCATGTGGATTGAGTTTTTGCTGCCGCCCTGTTCTGCGTGCTGGATGACTCTTAACTGCAGATGATTCCATTGGGTGGCAATTGAGGGTTTAATTTATTCTGTATAGAAAGGTTCAGCAGTGCATGACCTGTGGGTGCCCTGGCACCCACCAGATCCTAGATGTACCTGCCAGATCCCACTGAGATCCCCACCCTGCTCGAGATTCTCCTCCCGCTTCTGTTGCCTACCTCCCTAATCCTCACCTCATCAACCAAATTCAAGGCTTAGCATGGAAGCAGGAAGTTGGCAGACCAGTAGACTTTCACTGCCTCTTTTTTCTCTCAGTGCTGACTTCCTACTACTTCATTAGGGATTTGACACTGCTGAAGTGAGTGTGGAGGTAGTCAACAGAGGGGGGAATTCACAACCAGGGAAGAGAGTACAACAGGATCTGGCGGACACATTTTGGGGGTCTTGATGACTGCCAGGGAACCCGTAGTCACTGCATTGCTGGCCTAGGTGGGAATGCTCCAGCCACTTCCTTGGTCAGGGTAACTTTGCCCATGTTGGGACTTACCCATGGTGAATGTTGTGCGCTGCACAAAGCTATGGGATTGTCCGTGCTGTGCCTTATCCCATTGGGGAGAATGTGATGCAGCTGAAGCATCTCCAGCTGAGGAAGTAGCTGGAGTGCTCCTCAAACTTCCCACTCAGTTGGGACGGGTTTTCTTCATAAGTTCCAAATGTAATAAGCAGTAATATACAGTAATATACAGTAAAAACAATAAAACTATCAAATACTGCAATAAAGGCAGGAAATGCATAAAATAGACAGCCCACATTCAGCTGAATAAACCATTTTAAGTGCCTGGGCAAACAAATAGTTTTTGACCTGGTGCCAAAACTAATATAAATGTGCACAGTTTTACTTCTATGTGGAAGGTGATCCACAATCAGGGTGCCACAACAGAGAAGGCTCTCTTTTTTATTGTCACATAGTGGCACTTGGAGATGAGCCTTCTCTGATGATCTTAAAGCAAAGGTAGGCTGGTATAAGGAAAAGGTGCTCCTGCATATATATGAGCTCTCCTTAGGATTGCATTCCTGAGAATATTCTTGTAGTAATAGATCAGGCTTTGGGGGTTAAATACTAGAGATGTCTTACAGGTCAGATGCCAAGAAGGTACTTCCCTCTTCTTTGTGCCAAAAATAGCTGCAGAATTTCCCATGGCTGTAGCTGAATACTTAAGCTGTCAACTTCTTTTTCCTCTTAAAGCTGTAGTAGATATGCTTGTAGCTCAAGAACCAGCAAAAGACCTCAGTAGATGGAGGCTGCCAAGCAAATGGAGCACAAAACTGCATGTGTTTATTCAACTGCCTGCCAAGATTTTGCAGGGATCTGTTAAAATATAACATTTTCTGTATCCTTTATGTATCTGATGTCTTTGTCAGCAGGTTAACTTGTTCTTGGCTTTCACCACTTCTACCACACTTGGAACAGAACTTTGTGATTGTGTATTTCAGAGCACATCCCATATCTGTATGCTGCCAAGTACCATCTTGGGCAGCAGGAATCTTCCATCCCCTCTGCCCCCTGATATTTGCAGGAATGTGTGTTCACAGATAGCATTCATGAATGTATGTTCCTATTTCATTTTGTAGGCAGCCCTTTACCCTATTTTGAGTGGTGTTGACTTCATATAGCATGTATGGAGAAGCTCCAGGCCATTTTGGCCTTCCAGGCCAGCCCATCTGGCCTGTGGGGCCTTGGCTGAGACCCCTTCCCAATCCCTGCACTGTGAAGGCTACCAGGGAGAGGAACCCCGCTGTTTTCTCTGATCAGTGATAGGAAATAACAGTGGGGGATTCACCTTAGCACCGTACATGGACTTTCCTCACCCAGGTCCCTGACTGAGATCCTGGCTGGAGGAGTTATAACCATCCCCATTATGTCATCCAGCCCTCAGTGGGCTTGGTTGAAGAGTCATCTGTCCTCCCCACCCAGACAAAATTCCCATCTCCTACCATATAGTAGCAAAAAGTTTTTTGCTAGCAGGAACATTCTATGCTTTAAACCTAGATTCATTTGCAATGGATAAAACCATAACTTTTATAAGTGGACACATTTCTAAGGAGGAAAGAGAGATTAGCTAGCCATTTAATACTGTTTTTGGCTACCTACCAAAAAAGAAAATAAAAAAGCCTTGCTACACCTACTTACAGATTGGCACAGTTAGTGAAAAACATCTTTATATTTGAAGTGCATGAGCAGAGTGCCCGCTATTCTCATTAGAATACATTAGTTTATGGGAAAACATACCCATAACTGACAAACTTTTTGAGTAATTAGTGGTTTTTAATAGTAATTTAAATTATTTAAATCTGTTTTTTACTCTTTATTTCTTCAATCATTAGCAGAGAGGCAGTAAAAGGAAACTCCTATGAACAAGTCTAGTATACAAGTATTCCTCTCTCAATTCACTGAATCTCATTTTAAATGGTAGTCATAAGTGAAATCATGTGGGCAGGTGGAACTAAAACTCTCTTGATTTAAAAAAAATCAGAGACCTTTTGGTGCCAAGTCTGTTCAGTAGATTAGTATAATCCTAATTGATGAAAATAACCTTGATTCCTGTTAGCCAAATTTTCCTATAAGTACATTACAAAGTTAATTGGCTTTATAGCAAAATGTATTGGAAAGTAAAAGCCTTCTTCACGAATGTGAAAACTACTGAAACAACAGCAATAAAGAGGAAGGAAAAGTAATAGAGATAAGCATGAGAGACAATTGAAAGCAAGATAGACTTTCTAGTAAGATTTAGAATTAATTCTTTCCTAGTTTCAAATTCTTTACTGCTTAATTTTTCTCCTAGTATGCAGGTAATACTTTCTAGTGAGCAAATGAATGTAAAGAGGTAGAGCAGGTCATTTGGGCTCTGCAGTGGGAGAGCATGAATATTCTGCTGTCTATTTTCTTCTTTTTAAAAAAGGACCGAGTGATATAAACTACAGCACATGAGAGGAGGGAGTGTGCAGTCTTCACAAAGGGGATTTGTGTGGGAACTGAAGGAACTGAAACTGTCCATTCTCAAGGCCAAGTGTGAACATGAGAAGAGCCTTACTGTATCAGGCCAAACTAATATAATCCAGAATCCTTGCTTCTGAGAAGTCCATGAAAAGGGCATGAAGACAACAGCCTGCATACGTACTCTCTCTCTCACACACACATACAGTATTCAGACTGCCTTTGAATATGGAGGTTCTATATAGTCATCATAGCTAATAGTCAACTAGTCATTACAAACCTATCTTCCTGAATGTATCTAACTCCCCTTTAAAGCTGTGCTACTACCACCTCTTGGGGAAGTGAATTCTGTAAATTAATTATGCATTGTATGAAGAAGTGATTAGCCATCACAGTTTCACCTCCACCAGCAAGTCCACATTTCAACGCAAAGGCTCAATACTGGGATTCTGGGCTTCAAACAATCTGGGTGCTTTTTGACACAAATCCTGTCTTTCCAGACTGAGTAGTGGCCTTAGAAAGATCACAGCATGACATGGGGAGGGAAAGTCAAGTCACTCATCGGACATCATACACACTATCTGGGTTTGTACCTGTAACACTGGCGCAACTATATTCCAAACAGCAGGGGTGGGCAAAAGGTAGATCTGGAACTAGTGGTAGATCTCTGGATGAGTTGCAGTAGATTGGCAAGGATTTCCGATGCCTACTTGTTAACAGAATGACTACAACAGAATGACCACACCAACTATATTGCTGAAATGAAGAAAGTCTGAGATAATCAAGAGTGGATTTTGGTGTAGAAGGATTGTGAGCTTCATTCAGTCCTGATACTCAAAATTCCTGAGCTCAGGGTTCTTTTATTATAAATGTATGTCTTTTATATCAGGCTTTGATTAGTCGATCTCAGGTTTCTAGCAAAAAAACAAAACAAAATAGATATTACAAGTTGAAAGTGTGCCCATCACTGCTATATAGAACTACTACTACTACTACTACTACTAGCTGAAGAAGAAGAAGAAGAAGAAGAAGAAGAAGAAGAAGAAGAAGAAACAGTTCCCTCAACAATATATTGTGTTTTGAATATTGGGGGAAATGGAGTATCTCCAGAACAGAAAAGTGTTCTATTGAGGAAAGGTGTCTGCGTCTGAATAATAAATAATGGCAGTGCATATGTTGCACAATTGTGCATATGCTACACTATTAGGCTTATCTAAAATGTTTGCAGTATCAATTTTGGTAAAGCTGCTTCATAGCCATGTTTTTAAAAATACTGAGCAGTCACATATTTAGCAAATTGACTGAGGAGCACTGGCATAGGAAGATGGACCTAGCACTGAGGTGACAAATCTTTTTCAGCCCAAGGACTGAATTCTATTTTGGAGAAACTCTTGAGGGCAGCCACATTCCACTGGTGTGCAATGTCACAGGCAAAAGCAGATGGGGCTGAAAAAATCACCCCTGCAAATCTCATTGTTACCAATTTAAAGTAGGAAGCATGTCTACTCTGAAGAAAGCATGAGCAGCATGTCTATTTCCAGGTAAACAGGGCAAGCCTCTGCATGTCTACTCAGAAGTAAGCAGGACAAACCTCTGCATATCTACTCAGCAAAAAATGGCTCAGCAGCATTTTTAAAAGTATCTCAAACACCAAGCCTCTGTGCAGCTACTGAGAAGTAAAGCATGAGTATCATGTCTACTCAGAAATAAGCAGGGCATGCCTCTGTATCTCTACTCAGAAGTAGGCAGGACAAGCCTCAACAGAAAAAGGCTCAGAAAGAAGCAGGACAGCTTTCTACCCTAGTCCTCTGCCCCCTTAGGGAAATGCTCTTATCTCCTATCAGCAGCTGATTGGAGATAAAGCTTCCCTTCTGTAGCAGAGGGGTCGGCCAGCGGAAGAAACTGTCAGGCTGAATGGGGAACTTCCATGGGCTAGAAGTTCCCCTTCCCTGATCTAGCATAATGCACTTCGTGTAAGATTTGAAGCTGCATTAAAAAACAATGCTCCTATGATGATTCTTAGGAAATTAAGAAATGAATCCATGTGTATCACAAAACATTTGGCAAAATGAGAGTGACAAAAAGCAGCTTAGAGTTGCCCTTGAAGTGAAGCTTGTTTAATCCATGTGCACTTCCTATGTCATTTTTGCGGAGCCAAAATCAGAGGCTAATAATGTAAAAATATTTTTGGAATTATATAGGGGTAAAACTAAGCTCCTGGATCAAGGAATTCTACTGAGATAAAATTATAATGCTCTTTCCACCATTACTAGTTTCTGCTTTGCTGCTTTCCGGAATATTTAGCCTCTTATCTTTGTTATTAAGACTCTTTAGCCTTGCTTTCACCTAATTATTTTTCTGGCAAGTTAAGTAGAAAGAATGTTTTTTACGCCTACGGGAGAATTCTCCAAATGATTTTCTACACAATGATGGTGGCCAGCAGCATATCCTGAGAGTGCCTGTGTGTTTTTGCTCACCAATTAATTTAAAATAAAATCTGCACTGCCAGATTTAACAGGAATTAGGTTGTGTAACCCTGATATAGCAGTGACTTGTGCATTGGAACTCTGCTGTGCACATGGAATGCCTGTGTGGAGCAAATCTTTTTGCCTTGTTTATGTTCTTATGGCGGTATTCTCAGAAACCCATGGAAAACAAAATATTTGTTTCTCCTCACCCATTTCTACTAACAGAACGCAAATGCACGTGTTGGGGTATAGAACTGCATTGAACTACTGTGTAAGTGTAGTAAAACAAAAACGTGCTTCTTTACCAGTAGTGGGCAACCTTTTTGCTCCTGAAGCAAAAGTGGTTGCTAAGATATCATTGTGCCTCTCTGTCCCCAGCTGATTGGGCAGGGAGGGGAAGGGGTGCATTTTAAATGGGATGACGTACATAATAATATAACAAGATCACTAAAGAAACAAATAAATTCAGTAATTATAATTCTTAGTCTATCGTTGATATGCTTGTGGAACATCTACAGTAAAACAGTTTAAGTAGGAGCTCAGTATGTAATGAAAGAATGAAAATACAATGCATACAGCATTTAAAAGCAATGTGTTATTTTGTGCATGTTGTGTGTTTTAGTCAGAAAAAATATAGACAACTGTACTGGGTTGGAATTTGTATGAAGGACTTCAGCGTAGGAAATAAACGTTCCTATAATTAGTGCAGTGGTGGGGAACCTTATATGTGTGAAGAGGCTCCATGTGGCCAATGGGAAGTGAGGCCTCACTATTGGCCCCACCCCCTGATGTCTGTCTCCCTAGGGACAAGGAGGTGTGCAAAGGAAGGGACAGTGTTGTGGCCTGGCTTCACATTAATAATGTGGAGCCCTTTCATGTGTATAATGCATGAAGGGGGTTGCATACACACTTGAATACTGGGTTTCTGATTGGTAGGCTGGATAGCATCCCTGAGGAAACCTTTTCTCTATATTATACTGTTTTACTTCCGAGGGCAGTATGTTTGCTGTTCCTTGCTTATTGTTTAAATATAGGAGATCTTTTATCTCATAACAACTAATACCAAATCTCTGTTTGGCTGTGATGGTGTTTTCTCATCTTAAGAGCACGAACCATAGTCTGAAAAATCAATATATTTCTCCTATTTTTAAAGTTTTGGTATCATAAAATATAGCTATGTTTGTACATGATCTACAAAACTATTAAAGTGCTGTTGACTTACAAGTATCTGTGTAGATTGAAAAATTTCATGCTTTAACATGGAGTAAAGAATACTTATGAAACTAAGAGAATGCTAGGAACACTCTTTTTATATCAATAGCTTTCTGTTGACTGTCTTAATTGCAGAGAGGGTTGCTTCTTCATACAGACACCTCGTTGTTAAGGAAAACTGGTGTGTACGAACAACTGGATAATAGGATGATAGGCTTTTGCTAGTGTTGAAAAGAGAATTAATATAAATTTAGCGCAGCTGTTAGAAGTGTTTGTGTTAATGCTAACCATATCTATATGATTACACAGAGACAATGAATCTATATTCCATTTTTACATCACTCAGAAATAAATACAAATAATATTGCACATCCCAGTTTTTGATTCATCTATATCTCTTTCTGAAAGAAAGTTCTGAGATGGGTGAATCTGGCCCTTTAAGAATTCAAAATGAATGCTGGGATAGCCTGATTATGCAGGACCTCTACCATCTGTTACCCTTTCTCTCTCCCACTGAGGAGGGGGAAACTCACCATGGACTAGAAGGGAAAGATAAGAATCAGCATAGGGTTCCAAAGAACATCAGAAAGGCTCTGTGAGTCTCTCCTCTTCCCACTACGTGATGCTGGCAATGTCGTTTACTTCCTGTGGAACTTGGGATCGAACTACAACCCTGTGATCCTTTGTGCCAGAATGCAAAAAGGGAAGAAATGTGAAAAGTCTTGAAATCGCATAAAGATTTAGATGATAGAATGGGAAATATTTTACAGCATAAACTTGTTGCACATTCAAGTACAACAGAAGAAATTGTGAAATCCCCATCATTAGAAGCCCTTAAAAAAAAAGGTTATTTAAATAGATTAGTAGGATTATCAAGGTATAAAATATACCTACTTTTAAGAAAATATTTTAAAATACTGTGATTACTAAAGATTAATTTAATTTATGTATTTATAAAATAGGTTATAACATAAGCATTCAAAATTTATAGAAATTCTGGTCTGAATTGTCAGTATAGCTTAGCATCTTTACACGCCTCATGTCTTTCATAGGAGGAGTTTATTTTAGCTTCAAAGACAATAGTTTGGATGAAATCTTGGATTCCAGGGTTTTTTCTAGATAGAGAAAAAGAGTTCCCTGACCTAAATAACAGGCATTCTAAAAGAATTAGTCATACAAGGACAAGTGTTCAGTATAAAATCTGGAATAGAATGAAGAGCTCTTACTTTCATATCATTGATAACTAATGCATTTTATGGCTTTGAAGAAAAGCCATGGAAAAAATTATTGTTAGAATCGATGTATTTTAACATTCAGTTAGAAACTACCAAGGCCACGTAGAAACAATTAAAATCTCATCTTATAAATCAATGAAAAGTTTTATATGTGATTCCAGTATAGAGCATCTCAACAAAACCCTTTCCACCCAAAATTTCATTTTCAAATACTATAAATTTTCTGTGTGAAAGCAAATAAATGTTTCAGATGGTGGAATACCATCAGTAGCTGTAAATCTTTCCCTCCTGGGAGTTTGCTTCAATGTACACACTCACTCAATGTAACCAAGAGTGGGAGCACCCTTACTAATGGAATCATATACAGTCCATACATGGAACTACTATTCCCTTCAAAAAAACTAGAAGTTGAGCAACCAGTTGAGCAAACTGGTTCCCTCCAGATGTGTTGGACTATGGTCCCCATCATCCACAGCCAGCACAGGCAACACACTTGGACAGCATCAGGTTGAGGAAGGCTACTCTCTGTCATATAGAAACCTCTGCAAAAAAAGCATTTTATTTCTTTGGAGTAATATAAACCATTGTTAGAAGTTGATTACCCCATGTTTATCAGTTGCTTAATTTCTGGCACTTTAACATTTTAATGTTAACATCTCACTTTTTTTCTTTCTAGGAAATTCCACTTACTTGGATGACCATGGGCCCCCACCTCGTAAGGTGAGCCGCTTCATTATTTTGAGTTCAGTCAAATTATAATCCATGCTACGCTATATACTAATTTACAAATGTATATATTCCTGTGGCAAGTTATGATGACGCAGTATCTTACCCCTCAAAATAGAAGGCCACAAACTGAAACAACCATACTGAAACCAGATTGCAGATTTTCAATTTCAGCTAATGATGGCAGCAAATTTGGAACAGGAGGCTTTTGAACAAATAGCATTAATTTGGAAGCTTCCAATCGTCTTTGAAAGAGCCAGCATCCCCTTGTCTTCTGTTCTCACTGTTCCAAACTTGTCCGTCAAGGATAGGGAGACTTGCAAGTGCAGACCTCCCAGAAGTGGAGGACTTGGTCTTAAGTCCTGGATGTTCTTTCATTTCCCCTGGGAAGGTCAATTGATTGATAGTGAACAATTCTAAAATAACTAATTTGAGGTGAGCCTAATCCAGATTGAACAGAAGTGGGCCCATTCAGATTGGTTCCCCCCTTGCTAGTTTAGTCTCAAATAGTCTGCTGAATTCTGTATTTCTTTTAAACTTTATTTCAAAAGAATGTCAAAGTAACTTTGAATTTCAGAGTAACTTTGTGTTAGTAACTTCCTCCTGCTTCTTTTTTCTTTTCTGTATCCTAGAAATATCTTCAAACCAGTAGTTATGTTATTTTTTTGCTCTTGTCACAAGAAACAGTCTGTGTGACATTTTGAAGACCAAGATGTGTTGTGGTTTTAATTTGCATTGGCAAGAGGCTTTCTTGGAGGAAATTAGGGCTAAAACAACCATTCATGATGTACACTGGGAACTATATAGGGGGAATGCATCTCTGCTGGGCCTTTCTGCAGCATTGCATACCATTAATCATGGTGTGTTTCTGGGATGTTTGGCTGGTATGGGAATTGTGGCCACTATGTAATGGCAGTCCTAGTTGGTTGAACATTCTTGGAAGTTGGTGCTGGGGATTATTGCTCAGCTGCTTGGTCATTGGCCTGTGGGATTCTTCAGAGCTCTATTTTATTCTCTATGCTTTTAAACATTTATATGAAACCACATGGAGAGATCATTGGGATATGGGTCTCATCAGTATGCTAATGATACCCAGCTCTCTTTCTCTCTCTTTTCCAATTGGTAGTTCTGAACCATTGCCAGGATGAACTGATGGATTGGGAGTGGATTTACAAATCGAGAGTTAATCCAAACAAGTTCTTTTGTTTACTAGACAAGTTAATTCAGGATTGGAAGTACACGCTGTTCTGGACAAGACTGCCCTTCCTCTGAAGGATCAGCTTCACTGTTTGGGTATTCCTGGATCTGGCATTGCTTCTGGATGCTGAGGTGACTGCTGTGGCTAGGTGTACTTCTGCCAGCTTTGGCTGGTGCACCACCTGCATTCCTTCCTCGAGAAGGTGGAGCCGGTCATAGTGATACATGCCTTAGTCACCTCCTGATTAGATTAGTACAGTTAAATGAAATGTGTAAGCACAGTATTTTATGCCAGCCTCATTTATGCCTGTGAGCATTGCTATCTCTCATTCACTATTAATAACATTTAAAGGATCAGTGCATAAATTAAACTGTATTTTTGCATAATAGGAAATAATATCTGCCTTTGTGTCATTAAAATAGTTATCTATTGAATAAAGGTCACTCCTTTATTCACTGAAACTGCTGTGGCATCAATAAAGAACTGCTAAATAAAGAATTGCACGTCCTTGGCACATTCAGGGAACATCTGGCTAAATCAGTGCTTCTGTCTTAACTGGCACAACTATCTTCACGTCTGCTTTAACGTTCAGAGTTCCCCTTGTGCCAGTAGGTAAAGTACCAAAAATCAGTGATCAAAAGTTTGGAATCTTAAATGTGTTCTGAAATTAAATATTTGGTTTGATTAATTTTGTGTTGGACAAGGAATAGCTAGGAAAGTAAGGCATGTATAAACATAGCTAATAGCACTACAGCCATTCACTGTAGTTATGCATTTTAAACACTGTTTAAAAAGTTTCTTACCTTTACCAACCCACCTGCTCTTTGAAAGCCCTTCTTTCGAGCTAGAAATTATTGATATATGGAATACATATCTTCCAAATTCCTTGTTCTTTTTTACTTAAGAAAAATAAACTTTTCCCTAAAACTATAATATAGTTTTGATTTTTAAAACAAACAAACAAACAAATTCAGGACAGAATAGTAGGAATTGTTTCACTAAATATTGCTGTGGACTTTAGGACCAAATCTATGTAGCCTGAAAATTGGCATGCTGTAACTTTGATCTTCATAGTTTGAATCAGATGTTTTGAGATGCCAGAGTGGGATCATGTAGAGTTGATTGCCTGTGAAAGCAATAAAGCATTCTGCCCCTTGTTTCTAACTTAATCTGGCTGCTAATTGCCTACTGAACCATGCAACAGGGCAGTGGAAAGTGAAGTCTTAGGCTTTGAGGCATTTCTCTAAAAGTTTATTTAAATAGTTGTTGGAGTTGAAGCCTAGGAAGAAATGATACCAGTTAACATGCTAGTAGAGGCATATCTTCACTTTGATTTTTACAAGTTGTATTATAGTCATCACATTTATTTGGTTATTATTTATTTGTTAAATGTATATATTACACCACTGGCAAATGCCATCAGGCCTGTTTACAATCCTTAAAAAACCGCGAACTAGCAATAAAATAACAAAAGAAAAAATACAATTATAAAAAATACCCAAATAATACAATATTAACTATTAAAACATATTAAATATTGAAAACTCTAAAGAGCCAGCAGTAAAATTAATAAATCAGAGTATCAGTTTAAAGATTAAATCCTGCTGGAAGATCACGGTCTTAACCTGGTGTGGTGATGTATACAGTGAATACAGCAAATGGATCTCCCTGGGAAGGCACTACACAGGTGGGGCGGGGGTGTGTGTGTTACAGAGAAAGCTCTTTCCCTGTTAGACATCAGGTACACCATTCTGGTGAAACGGGGCTCAGAAAAGAACCTATGAAGATGACCTTAGCAATAGGACAGGAATATATGAGAGAAGGTACTCCTTTTATTTTTCTGTTTATTAATTAAGCCAATTGTCTTGTCAACTGTTGCTTTTATGCAAGTTATAGTAAAAGGAATAAATACCTAGACTGAAATCTAAAATTGTCCTATATAATCCAGGATTGTAAATGACCACTCACCTTTGGCAAATTAACTAGTTATTGAATTTTCTGTAAGTTGTAAGAGGGCTTGTTTTATTTTTCTACCTTGGCTATTGATGTGACACAATGGACCTGTTTGCATGAACAAGCAGCCCACCATGACTTATTGAAGCCATGGTGGTCTGTGGCATGTGCAAACAGCCATTCTGAATATTCAAGCCACAACTGCAGCTTGTCATGTGGTCCATACCTGGTGAGGGTTCAGACCCACAACCTTAAAAGAGTCCATGGGTTCTGGGTCGTTTGTTAAGCACACCAACAACTCACCCTTACTGAGTTCGGACGACACAACAAGCCACAGTTGTGACTTGAATATTCAAAAGCTGCCCAGCATACACCACAACTCACCGTGGCTTAAATAAGCCTTGGTGGGCTGAGGTGATCGTGTGAACCAGGTTACTGACATAAGATTGCTAATAGTTTTTGTGGATTCATTTGAAAGGCTGACATAAGTCACATTATTTTCAGACCGTGACTGGTATTCAATTCCCTCACATCAACAGAACAGCTGCCAACAGACCAAGGAGGGGGTGATTCACCCTCTCTCCTGCAACCCAGTGCACACCCTCAGAGTATGCTCTGAGAACAGGGTGGACAATTTTTTAAAAAGATTTTAGAATATAAAATGTAGATGGGATATAAATGGAAGAACAAGAAGAAGAACAAGAACAAGAAATAAGGAAGTTACCAGTAGTTTCTTTCTAAAAACAAATCAAAATTTAACGGCACATAGTACATCTGCCAACTGTTTATCTGCAGTTGGAAGATATAATTCCCTCATAGGGTACTACTGTGGTTGAAATCCTCATCTGACCATCAAAAATGTTATAGCTGTTTGTTGCTTTAAAATGGTGGTAAATGGAAGCATGAAGATTTGGCTTCCTGAATTTGGATCAGATTCAAAGCAGCTGGCTTCCAAATCAGTCTAAACTAAATTGAGCTGTATTTCCAAAGCACCAAATCAGGGTCGGAACTGAATCTTGTGGTCAGTGCATACTTGTAGTATTTATAGTTAACCTATCAAACATTGCCATTTCATTTTCACCTAATGAAAATAACTCTGCCTAATACATCTTGCTTCAACATCAGTTGTGGGCATTTCATTTTTGTTTGCTTTCTTTTTTTTTGTGAGGCTGAAGACAGTGTGAAGCAGAAAGGAGCAACATTGGGAAGAAAAAGAAGTCAAAATATCTGATGTGCATCTTCCTGCATATCCATAATTAAATAGCAATCCCATAACACAAAGGCGGGGAACTTCTATAAGAGGGGGGACCAAATTGCTCTCCAACAGGCCAGATGTTGGGAGTAAGCCCCATCGAACACAATAGAAGTTATTTCTGAGTAGACTATACGATTGTACTATTAACCTCAAACTGTCATGGGTACTGATCATAAAGACCTTATATGGGACTATTTTAAAGGCATTTGTTCTGTAAGGAAAAGAAGAAAGCATGCAAAATATATACAGTGAGATAAAGAGATGCAAAGCCTAGTTGCAAGAATAAAACAGTGTAAATAATATTCTATTTAGTTGTAAATTAACATGATTTAGTGGTCAGATTTGCACCAAGAAATATATGAAAAAGTTTTGATGGGATACTTGATTTAAACTGGTAATTCAAATCAACCTTTTTCTTGCTGATTGAAACTAGTAATGTAAATAAACTTGATTTAAATCAATCCATTTTGGATAGAGACCCTCTGGAGTAGATTGGGGGTGGGGGCTGCTGAACATGGAGCGGAGGGGAAGGCCATTTGAATGGCATTGGATTTCACCAAGTATCAAGTTGCTTCTTTGCATATTTACTTGGAAGTAAACCCCACTGTGTGTTTATTCTGAAATAACTCCCTCTGAGAATTAGGACTTAATCTTAAATAAATTTATATAAGTTACAGCAGAGGTGGGCAACATGTGGCACTCTATGGCTATCTTTTTGGGCCCCGCTATGTTCTTGTCCTCCTGCCGCAGTTGCAAAAATCACAGTGATTTTTTAGGCATCAAAATTCACAGGGATTATGTGCCTCGTTTGCAAGCAGAATCATGCTCCCGGAATCACAATTCTGCTTGGAGACAAGACAATTTTGGTCAGCATCGCAGTGAATTTGGAAGTGGGGTGGAGTGCAGGGGGGAGCAGTATGGTCCTTGACCTCTGGAAGTTGCCCATCCCTGGATGCTCAGTACAATGTGAGAGGCCCTTCCACCACTACTCCTCACACTGCCAGGACAGCTCTAATCCCTGGATGGGGAGG
Source organism: Anniella stebbinsi (assembly GCA_029215795.1). Classification (NCBI taxonomy): domain Eukaryota; kingdom Metazoa; phylum Chordata; class Lepidosauria; order Squamata; family Anniellidae; genus Anniella; species Anniella stebbinsi. The sequence continues at coordinate 198,519,705 of JARDYH010000003.1, forward strand.
GAAAGCCCAGGTTTTCCGAGGGATGCGGTGCCAACCTGGCACTGTGAAGTCACCTCTTGTGTTTTAGAATTATTGCCATCTGGGTCTGGGATAGATGATTTAGTGCTAGCGTTTGTTGGTTTTATTCATTCTGACTGTTTTATCATTTTTATAGGATTTTATTATATGTGAGTAAGACACCGTGGGAGAGCTTTTGCGGTTAAAGGGGGCCTAGAAATATTTTAAATAAATAAAAATAAATAAATATAAACAAAAAAATATTTTTTTTTCACACATGGTAGAGAATTTGGAGTGGGAGGGTCAGATGGGATAGATCCACTCCGCACTTCCTCTGAGTTCAAGAGCAAATGTAGAAAACTTGATAGAAGGGTCAATTTCACTTCTCACTAGCAGTTGGAGAGCTGAAGCAGCAGGAATTTCTCTGATCCCTGAATGTCTCCAGAGCCTGACAGGAAGTTAAGGAGCTAATCTGTCAAATGTGTCAGAGGACTTGGAAGAGCAGCTGAATCGCTGGCAACCATGAACCTGAGTGACTAGCAACCAGAGGAAATTTTTGAACTCCTGTCCCTACAGCTGTTAGCAATAATATTATGGCCACGCACCAATTAAAGATTTCTGTAATCAATTAATTTCAGTGTCTTTTAAGAAGGGTACGTATTTTGTCTAGTCTATTATTTATTGATTTTGTTTATATGATTGCCTCTTGGCCTGTATTCTCTCAGCAGCTTACAAAGTTCAGTTTAGATGAGGGGGACTTTTTTCCTTTCTCAAAATCCCCAGGATCCTTTTGTACTCTTCAGCTAACTTATATGTGGCTAGTCTGCTAAGTTTTGTTAATAGGAAACTCCCCAGCTTTCTTAAAGCATGTGATATGTCTGTGGGAATTACAGCATGCTTTAAAGGAAACAACATCATTATAAAGAGAATTGAGGCGGATTTAGGAAGTAAATTTCAGATCAAGCTGATTATAGTTTTGTCTAAGATTCCTTCTAGAAGTGGGTGGGTGGTGCGTATAGAACTCTAGTAGTAGTAAGCTGTGATCAGCTGACTAGACTGGAATAAATGAAACCTGTCCATTTATAATAATGAATGTGGCTAGGCAGCATGTGCATTCAGCTATAATTGTTTATATGGAAATCAGGCTTGCATTGGGTATATGTCCAGTGGTGGCAAAAGTTGTAGCCTTGAAATGGCAATTTGTTGAAAGCAAGAATTCCTGAACTGTGGGTACCACTTCCTTCCAATTGGCTGACTTTTTCTGTATTAGGGCATTACCTTATTGTACAGTTCATTGTACTGTGCTGCCACTGAAAGGTTTTGAGTGTGACCAAAGTGTACAGTATAAATGTTTCTGTATGTTATATTTGTTTTGTAGGAGAGATGTCATCTTAGGGAAATATGGAAATTGATATTCAATATGGAGAATATAAATAGTATTTATAATGTTTAAGTGCTCAAAGTACTTCAGTTGTATAATTTCATTAACTATGGTAAAAGTAGTGCAACATAGGCTATTGGGGAAATAGAGTAAAGCAATATATCAGATTGGCTACATATTAAGTTCATGCAGACGTTGTAGCTTTGAATCTTTTATGTAAGGGCACATACCTTCATCATTTTGGAGATTTAACACTCCTATAGGTCTGTCCTTGTGGTGCCTAACTTTATTTACAAAAAAATTAATAAACAAAGGATAAGTATAATATCTAGTGTCATTTGCTAGAGGAGTGGCAGATTAATCCTTTTGAAAAATATATTGTATGGGGAAGTGCCAGTGAAGGGCTTTTGTTTGTAGTGTTTATCCCAAAAGTGTGCAAACACACAAGAAAACTGTTCATGTATGCGGTATATGTGCATGACTATGCACGCTACGTATGACCAAAAGAAAGAAATTGGCCACACCAACTCCAAACCTCGCCAGCAGCCACTATACTACTAACTGCGTTTAAGCTTTCAGGTTTTGATGCGTGCGTCAGCACTATAAGGTAATGCAGTTATATTTTATCGAGGTTAGTTAGCTGTATCAACCTCTGTATCTACCTTTGATAGCTTAGCTGAAAGAGGTTGTTGTTGTGTGTGTGCACCTTATACTTGATCCTGAAGAAAATATTTAAAATGGTTAGGGGCAGGGTTGAACAAGGAGATTGAGCATGTAAAAACAGATCATTCCTTTTTACAAAAACAATCATGTTCCTGCTACTAACAACATTTTTGCTTTGATAATGATAATGTGATATTGCAGATGCAATATTTTTATCAAACGGTTGAAAAGCAGATACAGTAGTAGAATATAGTAGAATAGCGAGATGAGCTTTCATCTGGCAACCAAACTGAGCACAGTTCTCAATCAAAAGCTATCATATTTTGGAGTCAAAATTAAATGTGGAAAATCAGCCAACAGAAAACAGAAGGTTAATGCACACAATTACTGATAAATTCAGACATTTGAGGTTTTTTTTTTTCCTTTTGGAAGAATCAGTTTCTTCCCCACTTCCCAGTCCACATGAGCTGCTTCTCTGTAGATGGCTAGCTAAGAGCTAGTCCAGTTGTCAAGGTTTGTTGGATATAGTCTTCCTGCATTGGTGCTTCTTGGGCACTTGGGAAGTGGACAAGACGCCTTGCACACTGTAACCCTTTCCCAGAAATCCTGTGCTACATCCAATACCATGCAAGTGGACTTCTCTTGCAACAAAACTTTCATTCTCTCTTCTGCTCCTTGTGTCCCCCTGTTCACCTAATTCTCCCTTCAGCAGGTTTGGGAGGTTTGGGGGAATGGGTATGTGCTCTGCTGACAGATGCTATTCTTTTAGTGTATGGACACAATTGGATTCTGCCCTCTGTTTGTTGGTGCAGTGGCATGTTGGAGAAAGTTAGAATAGCACATAGTTTTAGTAATCTTACTGTGTCCAGGATCCGCTCCTGGACGTTCAGAATTCCACCTTCCTGGCTAGACACTCTGATTCTGCTCTTTAAAGATATCCTGCCTTTTAAGAGCAACCTTGTCCCTTTTCTGGGACCCAAGCTTCCACCTGTCTCTTTTCCCCTTTTCAGTAGTGTGGGGGTTCGAGCTGTAGGCGGGTGTGAAAAGGAATTTCCAACAATACAAGTTTTAAATCAAAACTCTTTACTATTCTTGGCATAGTAAGGCATGCTTCGCTTAAGATATTTACACACATAGAACTGATGTTACAAAGGCAAGAAAACATACCAACAGGAGTAACACCGCAGGTCCATCTCTTGACTAACTACTCCTGATATTTTTCCCTAATGTATCCTCCGGAATGGATCTTGCTTCCATTCCTAAAGAAGGCAAGGCCTCGTCTCTCCCCCAGACAGATCAGCTGTAGACCGATCAGAAAGCCATTACCGGTGCATTAGAGAAATTACCATTTTAGCCCTGGGGTGATTCGCTCCTATTGTTATTTCTTAATCACTCTACTTCCCAACTGTTATCTCTTAATCACTCTACTTCACATCTGTTAACTTTTTACATACAGTGAACCCTTCACATACTGTAATGATGATTACATTGTGATGGGAAAGTGCATTTACAGACAGTGTTGGTGTGATATATGGCATTGGTCATTAATATATTCAGCAAAGTATATATTCAACAAAGTATCTTGAATGTAATACAAGGAGTCTTAGGCAACAATCATAATCACACGTACCTGAGAATAAGTATCACTTACCTTTGTGTAGACGCATAGGATTGCACTATTAGACTCCCCGTTTTCAGAACAAATGGTAAAAATGTAAAAATAGCCATGGGACCATAACTTCAAACAAATGGAGAATGTGTCAGCACTATAGAACAATGTAATTATATTTTTTGAAGTTGGTTAGCAGTACCAAGCAAATATGCACACTTATGATGCTAGAGTAACACTCTTACATGCTAAAACCTGATATGTCAAGAGATTATTGACTTGGTGTAATTGTCTTGTGTGTTCTCTATTTTAAAACTTTTAAAACATTGTTTCAACTTTGTAATTGTGAAGTGATGGAAAGTCAGTATGTTTTAATAATTAAAATAAAAGTTCAGCCAATGAGACTTTGCTTCTCATATCCTTCAAAACTGGTGATAAATGGGAGGCAAAATACAGCTTTTAAATAGTATTGTCTATGAAAACTCCTGCCAGGGGAGATCCATTTATCCCTGAAATTGTTGGCCTTCCATCTCAAACTGATTTTTTTGTGTTTTATTCTTACTTTTATGTGGTTGTGCAGATCATAGATATGAACATAAATAGGCCAGATAGAAAAGCAATAAATAAATATTCAATAATATACTATAAAAACATATAATGCCAATAAAACAGATACATTTAATAGTCTATTGGTTTGTTTTCATTATTCTTGGTTTTTAAGATAATTGGATGTCTGTCTTTTTTCTAGTTCTTCTAAAGTAGGCTCGGTGCCAGTAGGATCCCAAAGTTTAAACATGGTCTTGAAAACATTTAACTTGGTCCTCAAAGTGTTCTGTAGCCTTAATCCCATCTCCTTCGAGTTCATCTTGCATGAGCAAAAACATTTGGAATTCAGTTTGTATAATTACTTCCTGTTATTGAATGAGGTTCATGATACAACAAAAACAAAACTAATATTTTTCTCTTTTTGATCTATTTTCAGAGTCCTGTGTTCCCAGTTCCGTCTTCCAGTTTTTTTCAAGTTATTTCAGTTCAAGCTCAGTGTAGGATCAGATTAGACTTTAAGTGCAAAAGTGCAAGTGTAGACCTCAGTTCAGCTTAAACGCTCAGATTTTAATTCATTTTTTGAAACCTCGAGTGAAGTTTAGAAAAGTACACCTTGAAGCAACCATATAGCATTCCCAGAGGGGCTCAAACTGTTCACATCCTCTCCTTAATTGTAACTGATTATTCATTCCCCAGATTAAAAATGACTGTTCCTAAAGTGCTCAGTTGATCTGAATTCCCTTTAAATTTCACTCGTTGGAATCTGGTACAGACTTTGTGCAAGTTTAGCAATAGTGTGTGGGGTCCAACACTGGACAGTAGTCAAGTATATGTGCTTAGTGCAATGAATTCCTGCTGACTGACACACAACCAATCATTTAGTGCAGAGTTGTGCAGATATGTCCACATTAACTTTCCTGGGAAAGTTAGTGTCCTTAGGCCAAATTGCTGCTAATCATGCATGGTAGTTTTCATTACTCTTGTGTAAATCCGCACAGACCAGATTTGGATTGGGACCACTGTGCTTCAGGAGGGAGATTAAACCTTACCCTCCCACTCATTTTCCCCTCTCCTGCCCCCCATGAAAAAGAAAATCTCCGTTGACTTGTGGTGTGGGTGTGAATTTCATGGTGGAGCTCAAATTACTGTAGTCCCAATCCAGATTATTTTCTTGCACAAGAGTAAGTGGATTTAAGTCTTTTTCACCTAGCCATAGAGCGTGCATGTTGTGATGACAGTGTAGTCCCTCTAGGAATTCATCTGGTACTTTACCATTTTGAAAGATTATCATTGCAACTGAACACAGTCACTATGTTCCTATACCTGCTTGGATTTGATATTTAGAGATTCTGTGTGTGTGTGTTTTATCTGTTTAATTTCAGTTGAACTGCAGTCGATCCATGGTAAGGTTCATCTTACTTGTGCATTACTTTTGAAATTTAGCTGATCATCGCTCGCAAAGGCTACATTGCTTATATGTTTACAATAATGTTTGGTGCTTTATGAAAGTTACTGTTTGTCTTTCTGCTTCTCACATAAATGATACATTCTAGCTGCATAGGAAAAGGAAGCAAAGACATTCTACAATACTCATAATGAAACTTAACACCGCTGAATAGAAAATTTCCGAACAAAATAGATTGATTTTGCAACCCATGTAGTCTTCTCTGCTAATGTGTTTTCCTTTTATAAAAATACCATCCTTTGTACTGTGACACCTTTGCACAATTGAGAACGTACATTATGCCTTGACTTATAGCTAGTTTGAATGAATTATGAACCAATGCTACCCCAATAAGATTACTGTCCTGTTGTCTATTCTGGCATCTTTTCAGAAATGAATTAGATTAATGGCAGATAAAACAAATCTCAGGAGGGGAAATAACCTAAAAGATAAAATATGTAAGACTTAGGAGACAAAACACATGTGCATGTTCACATCTGAACGATTGTAACATTAAGTGATGGCTTTACATTTGCCAATAAGGTTTCAGATTGGCTTACATATGATGATACAGTTTATTTGTCTCTGGCACAAAGGCCCTTACAACTGCAACAATAAAACAAAAGATCTCTGTGACAACCAAAATACTTACAAACTCATAGGCAGAGAATACATATAAGGGAGCCAAAACTGAGAAAAAAGGCTGAAATGTATACTGTTGAAAAATGATGCAAACCCTATTAGCAAATCACAGAAAGTTATAGCAGGTGGCCCCCTCTGCAATCTACACCTGATTTCTTTAGGAAATTTTGGCGAATTTTTTGAACTGCTGAGGCAAACGTTGCGACCTTGATTGTAATTGCTTTACTGTGATCTGTTAACAGATCACAGATAATATCAGCAGTGGGCCAACCCACTCTTGTTCTCAAAAGCTCTCCCAGGAAACGATTCCTAATATATTTATACAAGGAGCAGCGTGACAAGTAATGTACAACATCTTCCACCTCCCCTGCACCACAAATACATGCCCGCTGGATATAGGGAACATCTTTATACTTCCCCTCCAGGTAGGCTGAAGGCATTGTTTGAAAGCAGAGGGTAGTAAAGACCTTTCTGAGAGTTTGTATGTGAGAGTTTTTCCCAAAGGTGCTCCCTATCAATTAAATCGAAAGCAGAGGTAAAGTCCACGAAGGCCACATACAAGCTTCCTTTTGGTTGGCTCAAACTTTTGTGGATTAGGTGGCTGAGCACAAAGCATTGGTCAATTGTGCATGTCCCTTGGTGGAACGCTGCTTGCTCCTTAGCCAGAATATCATTTTCCTCTGCCCAGGATTGAAGCTTGTTCAGTAGGAACCTACCATACACTTTTGACACCATATCTAAAAGGCTTATTGGCCTATAATTTTTAGGGTCAGTTTTCTCACCCTTTTTGTACAGGGGAACAATAATACTAGACTGCCACCCATCCAGCATAATTCCTGTCCAATTAATGTGCGAAAACAATTTAGGATTGGCTTACATTCTCAAACACAATGCTTTCTAATGGAATCAAATTCACAAATTTAGCTCTCAACAGCTGCATACTGGCTAAATACAGACACATGTTCGTGGGAACCAGTCCGTAATAAAATTAGCATCCAATACTAAATATGTAGTTTCAGAATACTGTATAAATGTAGTTTGTATATGTTCTTCTGTATTGTGCCCCCCTTAAATAAGGGCTTTATAAAGGGAGAGCAGAATCGGCAAGGTATAAATGTTTTCTACTGCATGCAGTCTTCATCTGCAGTGCTTACCTTGCAAAAGCAGCCTTTCCACATATGCATATCAATTTAAAATCACATTAATGCAGTCTCTAAAGGACAGGCTGGGAAGTTAATAAGTTTTTTTGTACAGAAAACTGGCTTTTGGGAAATCACAGCTTTAATTTACTTTTGAATTTAATTTTTAATATTTTGAATTACTACTATCTCATTTGTATCCATCGTCTGTCATCAAAAGTCATATGGTTCTGTCTGAATTACATCTTCATGGCTAGCCACAGGAAATGTTATTTATTAATGAGTAATCTCTTACATATTTTAAAGTGGTTTAATCATTGAATGCTTGATGTCAGGCATTTCCATTGACTTTAAATAAATGCCAATAAACAAACTGTGCATGTTTTTAAAAATGATGATAGCAAACTAAAAGAACACATCTTGATAGTCTATCTCATCAAAGATTGTTTATTTTGATTGTCCAAACACAATTTTCTTTGGGGTGTAACACAGAATAGTGTGTTACAGATGGGAGATTTACTAGAATCAAGACACTTCGTACATATTTTGATATTCTGTTCTGTAAGAACTGGACAGAAGAGGGAAGAGTATGCAAATACTCCCTTGTGTTAATTGAAAAGTTCAGTCACCCCATTGTTCTTCCCAAGGAATAAAAACAATCACTAATTGAATCTTTTCTATAGCACACTTGAGAATTTTTTTTCTTAAAAGAAGACTCTTCTGTCAGTTTACGACTAAACAGATTTATTGTGGCATAAGATTTTTGTGGAATACAGCTCTACTCCAAAATAATTCTGTTAGTCTTGTGGTGCCACAAGACTTTCTTTGTGTTTGCTATAATACACAGCTACCCCTCTGGAATTTGAAAAAAGAAATGCTTTTTGGTTTTTGAAAAGAGACCAAGTTTTTTCCCCCATCTATGAAACGTGCAGTTGATTTGCTCATCTCTCTTGAGTCACGCTAAAATTATATTGTGGATTTAAAGATTTCCAAATGGGAAGGCTAATGTGCTTATCTTTTTTTTTACTTTGTAGGTACTTCCATTCCCTAGCCAAGTGGTATACAATAGGGTTGGAAAGTGTGGGAGTCGAACTGTGGTTTTGCTGTTAAGAATTCTGTCTGAGAGACATGGGTTCAACTTGGTTACATCAGACATTCATAATAAAACCAGACTTACCAAGAATGAACAAGTAAGTTGTTTGTCATTTTATATGTGTTAGTTTTGTTCAGTTTTGAATTGGTTACACACAAGACCATAACTTAAATATGCCTATATTTTATGTTCTGTAAGTAAGATGGGTTGGCTACTAATTATGAACATTTTTGGGAATATGTTGCAGTAAATTATTTTTTATTAAAACTTCCAGGTGTTTTTTTTTAAAAAAACAACACTTTTTCCAATCTAGGAAACTGCATAGTTTTTGTTAAATATCAATTCTAGCCAGTGTTATAGTAAATAAAATAGGCCTGAGTGGAAAGGGCCTATTTTTATGAAAGTTTTTGTCAATGTTGAAAGGTGTTCTTTTTTGGCAATTTTGGGGAGATTTCTGCAAAAGAGATGGACATGTTCATTTATTCAGGAAGCATTGCTTTGAATAGGCTCACATTCTTGATTTGGCTAGTATCACCTATGTGACCAGCCCAGGAAGACTTGCCTTTGGTGATGTGAGCATATAGCCAAAGTTGGCTATGTAGCATTGTGATATCATTGCATTTTCTGAGATTGGCTGGGATCATTCTTGAAGGAGAGAACCCCTAACCAAGGAGGAAAATATCGCTGAAGCAACAGCAGACTGCAGGAACAATGGCAGCATCAGGTGCGAGAGAGGCAGATATTCTAGTTGCTGGATGGTTGGTTTTCTGGGAAATATTTCTGGCTCCTGTCCTCAAGCCATGATGTTTTGCTCTGAAAACCAAAGTAGCTAAACATTCAGTTCAGCTCAAAAACGAACCATACATTTTTCCAGTGCAAGATAATGATGCTTGCTTTTAGAATCAAATCTGTTGCTACATGCTATGAAGATGAATGAAATCCTATAGCTGTAATCATCCAAAAAATTAATCAGAGGCAGATTTGTGGTAAGGGGCTGGAGATCCTGTCAGATCAAATTAAGTATATCAAAGGGATTGGGGGAATAAATATGGCAGGCTGGGGCATTATTTGGGCCTTTGGGAAGACAGGAGTGAATAGGTGATAGAATAGTGGAGAAGAGCAGAGCAATGGATGAGAAATGGGAGTATTAATACAAGGAGTATTAATAAGTTTCTGTATTTATAAGGGAGACTCCCTAATTGTTATCAGAAGGAGGGAATATAAGAGAGCTTCTACCAGTCACAAACGTGGGAGACAATTAGTCAAGCAGGGTGATGTCCTGAATTAGTTATAGTTAATCACCTAGATTTAAAACTTTTATTTTAGAATAATTACATTTTTTATCATTTTCCAATTAATTTCAAAGCAACATGTCAAATTGAGGCCACTATGTGTTTTATTGTGTTATTTATTAGTTGTGTGAAGCTTTTAAATTTTTTACTGTAGAATATAAACAGTTGTTGGCTGCCAAAATATTACTGTGCAATGAAAACATTGGTGAAATGGTTTAAGAGAGCTGTTGAAATTATTGACGTAAAGATTTTGTTTCCCTCTAAAATAAAGGAGCAATGAACTGGAAATTTTAAAGTTTTAAGTGTTGCAACAGTTAGGTGATTTTACTTCCAAATAAATTATATTTTATTTGGATAAAACTGGAGTTTATTTTCACCCTTATTTTAAGTAGCATTTCTTTTATCTTATTGTGAGTCATTTCTCTACGCCACCAGGTGGAAGTTTGCTGAAAATGCAGTCCAGTGTTATACTGAACTATCCTGAGCAGGCAATCTGAGGAGGGCTATAAAAAGATGACATAAAACAAAAGTTGGCTTAGGCTGGCATCTTAAATACACTTACTACAAAGTAAGCACCAATGAACACTGTAACTTACTTCTGAGTAAACATGTATAGAACTATAATGTCTATATGCTATTAGCCTTTTCGTGTGTGTGATTTCAAGCTTTAGTAATGTAAAAATAAAAGTCAGTCTAGTTCACTCAAATATTATCACTGCCCTAGGTAAAGGTAGCAAGCTATAGGTGAAGTAAAGACATCCAAGACAAAGGGACATTCAGAGAGACTCTAGAATTTGTAAAGTCTTCAGTGTGCACAGAGAGCTATCCTTCACAAAAGCTACTTCTGGCATAATAATTTCTCTGCACAAATATGAGACCCTCTCTGACATCCTAAAAAAATTGGGATGTACACACAGACAATAGTAGACCAGCATGAGAGGGCCTTTGATTTTTGCCACCCTAGGATTCTGTTTAGTCTACCTGTATGCCTGAGCCAATACTGTGCTACTCTAGTATGAGTTCAATCCAGGTTCTCCATTGGAAGGAGCATTCTTGTAGCAGAGTTCCACTTTGAAACATGCCCATTAGAAGGGGCAGGAGTCTATTTTCACTGGTTTTCTCATTCCCTCTGGAGCTTCAGGTGCCATCTTCTCCACTATTCGGAAGTGTCCACCAACTCTCCAGAGCAGGTTGGGGGAGCGTAGGGTACTCTAGGGTACCCAGTTGAGGGTATTACTGCAGCTGGGTTCCCTGGGAGATAATCAGTAAGTCGATCCACAGAGTTTGGTGAGCCAAGTTTGGACAAATTAAGATTGGGGTGCTGAGAGGACAGGTTAAGATCTAATCGGCAAGGTCTGGCAGAGCAAAGACCGAGTTCCAAGACAGACAGCATAGGGGAGATTCCAGAAGTGAGGGTTAGGGTTAAGGTCAAGGTGCGGGATGAACAAAGTAAGGAGTGGATAGCACCATGGAGAGCTCCAAATGAGCTGGGCTGGAAGCTAAACAAGATCAGCTCATATGTTGTTCATACAACTGGCAGACTCAAACTGGGATTCCTGGAGGCCATTGCTAGTCCCTCCCACACACTGCATGGGGCTTCTCCCTTAAGAGGGTCATGCTTGCTTTTGAAGCCTTTGGCTGTGATGGCATGGAGGCAGTTATGGTGTGGTGGTGATGGCGGCTTTGGAACCAGAGGCCTCAGAATATAAGGATGGCACTGGTATCTCCTCTGGAAACAAGGAAACTGGTCCCAGGGACTCTTCTGGGACTGAGGGCCCTGAGGAGAGAGGATGCTGATGGATGCTTTTGCAGCGATAACCTCTTCTAACTCTGAGAGGTTTATATCACAGGATTTTCCTTCTGAGGAAGGAGGATCAGAACCCTGGGTCATGGCAGACCAGATTCAGGACCAAATCCTATGAATTGTTTTTATTGTTCAACTAGATGGCTACAACATCAAGATCTAGATGGAAAAGACCATATCAAGCTAAAAGTTTGCATTCTGCCCCCATCCCACTCATATTCCCTACTATATCTCTTGTGCCTGCAAGACTCTTTAAGAGCTATTTGTCTTCAGGTGGTGAGAAATGAAAATGGTGTAGCTGATTTAAATTGAAACTGATTATACTGTCAATCTTCTGGTGATCTGTTCCAGGATAGGTTGAGAGGGGGTGCTCAGAGTGGGCTCAGTAAGCATATGAAATAGATGATTTTGCTAGGTTTATTGGTGATCAACGGTTGGTATGCCATGCTTTCTGCCAACTGAGAGTCAGCGTGTTCTCTCTCTCTCTCTGACACACACACACTGAAGAATTAACTACATGGCAGCACACCTTTCCCCATCCAAATAGCACTGTGTTTTCATGACTGCATCGGGGTGTGGAAAAAACATATGTATGCTGATTCAAACCAGTAGCCTCCGTAATCCAGCATTCTGTTCTCACAGCAGCCAACCAGATACCTATGGGAAGCCCACAAGCAGGACATAAGACCAGTAGCACCCTCATGTGCATGTTTCCAAGTAACCAGTATTCATTTATTATACATATTATTTATTTGAAGCATACTGCCTCTGTTACTGGATATAAATTGTAGCCATTCTGACTAGTAGCCATTAATAACCTTATCACCCATGAATTTATTTAATCCCCCTTTAAAGCCATCCAAGTTGTTGGCCATCACTATGTTGTGTGTTAGAGAATTCCACAGTTTCACCATATGCTGTGTGAAGAAGACATTCCCAGGAGTGTAATCTTGTCCTCTAAACATTGCTTAAAAATGTCTTTAACATAAATGATTAATACATACCATTAAATAAATAAATATAAATAAAATAAGTAATTCCTTTTAACTGTTCATAATCTCTCACAATTCAGCTTCATTGGATGCCCTGAGATTCCATATTATACATTGCAGTCTTGAAGTGCTTTTAGTACCAGCTTTCTGCAAATCATTTTGTTTAGCAATATGATAATGAAATGATCCCACTAACTCACTCTTGAAGTCACTGCAAGAATGAAGTGCACAATGAGTGCAGTTTTATATCTATATCTATATATATCCCCTTTAAATGCATCCAAGCTAGAGCAGACTTTCAAACAATTTTAGTTCTCATAGCCTGCAATCCTGTTCATACTCATAGGAGTCAGTCCTGCTGAATTGAACTTTGAGGAATTGAAGAAACGTACATATTAGCCATCTTTCTATAAAATGTAAATTATTTCTATGTTGTGAATTGATTTATATTGTCTAATTCTCTGTGGAAACATGGTCATGGTCAAGTTCCCCTCCCCCCAATATAAATGCAGTTTTTATACAGCCAATTAGAATAATCTGAGGAGAGCAGAAGACAGGAAATCAGAGCTGCAAGAATGCCTGGAATTCTTTTACACATATTTCATTTAACACTTTCAGGAGTCTCACATATTACAGAACACTTTAAAAGCTACAAGGCATTGCTACATACTATATTATGGCCCCTTTTTAAACCAGTGATCTTGCATAATAAATGTTAGCATCTAATACAAAGATAAACAGACAACACTTGCTTGAATGACTTAAACACAAACGTGCCAAAGTAGGGAGAAAATGGTTGGTGAAACTATCCTGATAGTTTGGACCAGCTTTTGAAAAAGCATCTCTATGGAAACAGAGCATAAATGTCCTTGAAATAATGGAAATGGCAAGTTGGTTGTGTTCACTCAGGGCCCAATGCACCGTTCTACACTGATGGTACTATATAAATAAAATTCTTGTACATCACTTTGTACTGTTCTTATGAGAGTGTCTAATTACCAAATTAATTAAATACAAGAAGTGTAATCTTTTTGAGAAATGTGTGCTTGGACATGCTAGTGGTGGAATATATGGTTTTTAACTATATATTTTAAAAATTGAAACAGGTATTCCAATTTAGTGTGAAGTAAGATACACATCTTCCAGTTTCTGAGAATATATATGATCATGCTCCTGTTGTCTTATAATGAAGCCCTCGTTCAGCTGTAAGAGGTTGCTCTTAAGGCTGTGCTGCTTCTGGGCAGTATTCAGTGCTGCCCGTGCACTAGTGTGGAACTCACCACTAACACAATAGGAAGCTAGCGGATCCTAAAGCAAATGGAAACAAGTGGAAACAATAGTTTCTGGAATGTCAGGTCAGTGGAACTTGCAGAAGAAAGCTCCACTAACTTGTCCTGTTCCATAAACTAGTGTTTCTGCTCATTTCTTTAGGAAGTGCTACTTTCCTGTTGTGCTAGAGGTGGTACTTGCTTGCTTGGCAGGCCAGGATGCCACAGAATTGACCTTCTTTTCTTCCAACTGAGTGTAACATGAGTATTTTGTACTCCTCCCCATTATTCTTGATGTGTAGCACTTTGTGTCTAATGGACCAGTCCTGGCACACGCACATCTCTTCTGATGGCTTCTGTATGAAGGCTTTACTTTGGAAATGCTGATATAAGTTCTGTATGTTCTTGTTTTTTAGATGGAGTTGATTAAAAATATAAGCACTGCAGAACAGCCCTATTTATTCACTAGACATGTTCATTTCCTCAATTTCTCAAGGTAAGGTAGTTTATGGATTTAAATAGTATGTGTTGAAGGTAAAATTGATTTAGAAAATCTTTTCTTTTTCAAGTTAGTGTTTGGCGACTGCAAGATGTGTATGAATGTCAGATATTTACCTAGCCACTTCCTCCTGTACCTTCCCCTGTCCTGGCTTGACAATCACACAGGAAAGACCCACGTGGTTAGTTCTACCTGACTTTTCTAATATATTCTGTCTGTACACACATGCACCACAGCAATATGAAATTGCATCATGATGATGGCTTTATGCCCTAAAGATATGTGTGATGCAGGGATACACCATCCTTTCTACTCCTACCCCCCAGGAGCCTGGAGGAAATATGGTAGATCCCTGAGTGCAGGGCAAAGTAGTAAAAATACTATACAATATTCACATTTTATTTGCAATAGTCTGTGTGCACTGTATGCTTTTTCATAGAGGTCACTTGAGTTTATAACCTTTCCAGCTGAAAACTGTATATTGCATTATGTAAAAATGAAGCTCCTGCCAGAATTCCATTTGACTTCTATTTTCCTTTGGAAGTGGAATTTTACATTGCAGAGCATTAACTATTAACTTTTTCCCTTTAAAATACAAAACTCTTGGGATAGGAGGTAAATTATAATCACATATGGTTGTGATACTAAATGTGACACAGTTT
Source organism: Anniella stebbinsi (assembly GCA_029215795.1). Classification (NCBI taxonomy): domain Eukaryota; kingdom Metazoa; phylum Chordata; class Lepidosauria; order Squamata; family Anniellidae; genus Anniella; species Anniella stebbinsi. The sequence goes on from JARDYH010000003.1 coordinate 198,534,736, forward strand.
TAAGGAATTAAGTGGGTTATACACGTTGAATTACTACGGTCACAATCCTATGCATGTTTAGACAGAAAGTCCCAGCATTCCCCAGCCAGTTGTAGGACTGTCTTTCTAAACATGCATAGGATTGTACAATAAATTGCATTCGGGGAAGTCCCTAGAGTTATGAGACTTGACACTTAAAGCAAAATATTATGGTATGTATGTAGGTTATCCTGCCATTGACCTGACCCAGACTTGCTTAGCTTCAGCAAAGTTGCTCATGTCCCCTCAGATCATAGCCCTGGAATAAGGGGTTCCTTCACTTTCATATGAATTCCTAATTGTTTTTTAAAAAACACATTATCATCTACTTTAAACTACCCATAAATAAACTTTGTGGGTTTAACTGTATTTGATCCTTTCTTGGTAGTCACTTGCATCAAATTCTATTTTTTGCTACAATTGATAGATCCTATAAATATGCAGCCTTTCAAACAGGACTCATTGTTCCTTTTTCATTTTGGTTGTTTAATGTCTTTGTTTTTCCAACTCAGAAGCAGCTCAAAAGTTCATTTTGGAATAACATTTTGAAATTCCAGCATTTCTTACTGTTCTTTGACTTTTCGTCAGTTCATGTCATTTGAGCTTTAGACTGCAAGTTTCTTTGGGTAGATTTTTAGTTTGGGGAAAAATTCAAGATTCATACAAAATTAACAGAAACCCCAAAGTTGTCCATTTTAGAACTTAATGATATGGCCATCAATGTACATAACACTTTGTAGAAAAGATAAACAAAAAAGGTCCCTTTTCCATTTAGCCTATAACTTAAGTTTGAACAGTGGGGAGTTAAGCAGCTAAATATATGCAAGAATAACTAGTAGGGAGAGAAGTATTTGGATTGGTGGAGAACCCAAACCCATCAGGTGAAAGAATTGTTGTGTTTTATTTCTGAGTGATAAATTCCCAGATATGGGTCATGAAAAGAGATTGCCAAGAAATCTTTAGCAATTGTATTCTGAATTCTGCGATAATCCTTCTGATTAACGGTAGTAGAATTGTTGTAATTAGGGATACTATTGGTAACTCTGAGATAACCCAGTTTGCCTATATTCATAACTTAGAAGCACCAGAGCTGCTAGTATGAAAGGGAAAGAAGGTGGGCATTTGTACTTTAATACCTCTTGTCTTTTAAGACCTTCAGTAATAGCTGTAACAGAATATATTTCCTTAAATATTGGAGTTGGGCAGGGTGGGGGAACAATGTTAAACATTGAAACTACCTTTAAAATGTTACAGTAACTATTACTGGAAATTACTGGTCTTACTTAAATACCAAAAAGGAAATTTCTATCATTTTTCAATAGGCAGGAAATATAATCCATCAGCATATAGTTGGGAGTCTGAGAAAGACTTGAACTCAAATGAACAAAATTCAGATTATGAAACAAGGAAAATATTTTTATGGAACAGGGAAAGTATGGCATTTAACCTTCTCCATATTCCTTTCCTTGATTATTGGCCTGCACCTGACTAAAGCATCAACTGAAACGTCAGGGTGTGTGCAATTGGAGTAAAGTGTATGTATGATTAAACTTTAGTAGGGTGGTAGGACACTGCTTTCTAGCTCTCAGTTTCCTGCAGCTGCTTTAATTTTATTAAAAGATGTTTGGTACCTTGGCCGGGTGGGGAGAAGTAATACAATAAATACTTTTCAGCTTAAGCAATTGCTTTAGTTACCATGTTATGCAAATGTAAACAGGGAAAGGGTGGAGGTGCCTACAATACAATCTGCATGTGTCATGATGAAGTGATGTATACCCTGGAAAGATGTTGAGCACTCCTGAGCTCATTACTAACTGTAAATGAAATTCTGTTCTCCCTGATGCCAATGGGAGGCTTGCCACTGACTATATACTACAGCTAGAATTGCCTTGTGTTGCAGCTGTCCTTTCCACCATCAGCTAATCGTGCACATCACATTTTGCATTTACCAGTCAAAGATTTAGGTATACTTTTGTGTTCCCCAACTTAGTTAAGATGACACTAAACTCTATAAAGTTCATTTTAGAACTTACCCGAGTGCCAAGCCTACTGTAAAATGGCCAATGTAACGACACCAGTTCTTCAAGAAGAGTAAGTACTTGGTTCACTCCATCAATTTTTATTTGTCTTTCTTGTTCATACCTCTCTAGAACTTTGGGGAAAAGTCTGAGTTCTGCTTCAAATCCATCCATGTCACTGCTATAATGTCTTGCAAATGGTCTGAGTTTTTCTGGATCAAGAAAGTAACAGCATTTAGGATTGAAAGTGCTAATCCCATTCAAACGTTGCAATTGTCTATAAATCTCTGAAGTTCACTAATAGTGTGACCAACAACAGGAAGGAACACCTTAATTCTAAAATCATGGTCATTTTTTGGATCAATACTTTCCGCTGTTTTTAATTCAGTAACATAGGTTTGGAATACAGCACATTCTCTTTTCTTTATTTTGCATTTTGATTGAATTTTCTTCTGCTAACATCTTCACACTTGCCATAATTTTACAGAAATTTTCCTCCTGATCTCTGAGATCTTGCAATTTATCAACCAGAGAATTAACAAGGGCACCTGCTTGAGCCACATCACAATTGGATTTTTGCCAATAATCTGATACCACTTTTAGTTCAAGAAGCACTTCACTGAAAAGATTCAGGCAAAATACAAAGCCAAAATCTATTTGGTTTAGAATGCCACAAGCCTCTACACTTCTTTCAGAAATTGATTAATTGCTGATTATGTTAAGAAGCAATAGAATTACAGGAAGTGTTGTCTTAACAGCTAGACGTGATGCAGTCTGACACACCCAGCGAGTGTCTGACAGCCTTAATTCAATAATTCTATTCCTTGTTTGTCTTTGCAATTCAATGAAACGTGGATGCACATAAGAAGAGGATACAATATGTACAGTTCTTGATATCTATGCTACAACATGCTAAGATTTCCTTCATGTAACTCAGTAGTGAAGGAGCATTCAATGAATGGCATGGTTGGAAACCAACAAAATGTTCATATATATTGCCATTGTAGCAATAACGGAGAACTACGGACATTTGTTCCTGCTTACATATGTCCTTAGTTTCATCAGCAATTAATGCGAAGAAGCCAGCTTCCTTCACTTCATGAAAAATTGACTCCAGAACCATTCTGCTCATAATGCTTAACAATTCATCTTGAATGGAATTGCATTGCGACGAAGAGTATCTATTTTAGACTGGATTCTGGGATAATGTTTTGCAACTAGATGCAAGAGTTCAAGAACATTTCCCCTGTTATCACTTGTCTTACTTTCCTAATGTCCACTCTGAGCAATTGTTTTGTACAGCAATGAGCAAAAGAATTTCTGCAAGAGTGGTTATATAATGCTTATTTTCTTTGATAAGTTCTTTATGAGCATCACTTAATTGCACTAAAATTTGGATTTCTGTGTTTGTTTGTAACTCTCCCATGCCACCATACAGGCTTTGTGGACTGCACTTCTGTTATGCAGTTTCAGTCCTGAATCATTAGTTGTAGCTTTTTTCCAGTTGTTGTACCGTTTATGAGTAAATGGATTTTTAGCAGTACAGGGATCTTTTCCAGAGAAATGGCGACAAGCAAAGCAAAACAAAACACAGCAATTTGTTTTACACTGTATTCAAGAATAGCATTTGTACCATGCTGGGTTGAAATGTCGCCATGATTGGCCATATTTTGTTGATGAATAACTTTTTAGCGCTGGCTGAATTGTACTTCTTGAGACTGTGCAATGTCACTTGGACTAGGTAACTTTTTACAAATGGAGGCATTAACTCAACCCCTAAACCAGCAACTGGCAACTCTGAAACACTTTTGTCTTCAGAATTATCTATTTCAGAAAAATTAGACTCACTGCCAGATAATTCCTCCTCCCAGTCAAGTTCTGGTTCAGTTAGTCTTTCCAAGGAAACCTGTGCTTCTGTGACATCAGTCTTTTTCCTGAGTTTTACTCGGCTTGTGAAGTAGTAGTCCAAAGATCCAAAAGATGAAGTTTTTGAAGATGATGCTCCTGATGAAGCTGGGTGTTTTTTATTACAATCCATTGCCTTTGTGATATGGAATAAAATAAATAAGAGGCATTGAATATGATGGGATTAATTGATGAGGCTTGCACTGTGAGTAAATTCTCCCCACCCCCCATTCCTGTCCTAATTCTCTGAGGACAAAAAAGAAAGATGTGGAGAAGGTACAGAATAATTATTTCCTTCCTCTCTCATTTTTCCTGGCCTACTGTCCTGAGAAAAAAAAAGGAAGAGATTAAAAAAAAAAATTAAGGAAGAGATCCATGGAATAAGCAGATTAATTCTTCCAAGGGCATTCTAGGTAGCTCTGGAGAACTGCCAAGAATACTTGGAAAATGGTAGGTACCACATAAAATAGTACGATGGTCCAACTCTCCCAGAAAATCTTGAAATGGCCACAGAAGAGGACAATGAAAAAGAAGATGAGGAAAGTGATTTTGACAGTGATGATAGCAGTTCCAATGAAAGTGAAGAGGACATCCAATGAAATTTATTTGTTAACCTTTCTCACAGAACATAGTTTTTATTTTGTAAATTGTAAATTTTTGCTGAAGCTTTTAAAAACATTTGTTAAAAACAATTCAACCTAATAGTCTTTTTATATATATATCATCGTACTCGTCCTGTTTGAAATTTTGTAAAGAACATTTGAACAAATCACAGTTGAACATGTTCAAAATGATCTGTGCATCAGATCGAGAGATATTTAGGGTGGATACTTTTGAAATGAAAGCCCTGTATGTAAACTGTAAAATCATACAATCCTGAGAAAGTGGACGTATAACAAGATATCACTCATAATTCCCTAAGCGTTGTATTATACATTTTCTTAATCCTTATTTTGTTCTTGAGTATTCTTTTTGTTCTTGAGTATTCTTTTGAAAGTCATATAATTTTTGAGTAAATCAGGGTGAAACGTCACACATAACCAATGTGAACACTGATTTTATACGTTCAAATGAAATTACCTTAAAAACTAATGCAGTTAACAAAAACTGTGAAATTACAAAAAAGATTTGTCATTGAATTTGAAACATTTCAGAAAAAAATTCATCTCTGTAGCATAAACGGGTGAGAAGTTATGCATATTTAAATATAGCAACTACATAATAGCGGGGCAGCCATATTGATTACATCATCATGCAGCCCCTCACCACTGGAATTTTGTAAGACTCACTTTTCTGAGACATTTATGTCATATATAAACAAAAAAATATTCACAAAGCTTTTGCACTCGCTGGGGTAAATAAATCCTGCCTGGCTCTGGAACTATGAGGGGAAAAAATGTGCCCCATCAAACAGGAGGAATTTAGCCAGGAATATTTATTAACTTACACCACGAAAAGGAACCTTCCCAACCTGCCCCATCTCTTTCTAAAACAAGCCACGTGGGATGTGCTTCTTCCAGTTAATTAATCGCCTTGACAATGAGACCTTGAAGCCGTTGCCCAGCAGAGCATGCTGACCAAGCAGCCCTGGAAGTTCTGGCTCCGGATCAAACCCCCCATGTGCCCCGCCCCTACTGCTGCTTCCTATTTGGCCAACTGTCCCAGAACGCAAGTGATTATAACAAGTCTAGCAACTGGGGTGCAAGCTCCTTGTTTGGAGCTTGCACCCACATCTGGCTCCACCACTGCCTTTTAGAGTTCCTTGGGAATGTCAATAAACATGTAGACAGGTGATCTGGTGGACATTGTTTGCTTCTATTTCCAAATGACTTGACAAAGTCCCTCACCAAAGATTCCTGAGCATGGTTAGCAGTCATGGAATTAGAGGAGAGGCCCTCTTACGGATTTGTAACTGGTTAAAGAACAAAAAGCAGACAGTAGGAATAAATGGTAAATTCTCTCAATGGAGAGACTAAATAGTGGAGCCCCACAGAGATCTGTATTTCAAGTTGTTCATAAAAGATGTGGAATTAGGAATGAGTAATGAAATGGACAAGTTTGCAGATAAGGGATTGTGAGGCTCTTTCCAAACTGGGACAGTGGGCATCTAAATAGCAAATGTGGTTCAATGTAAGTAAGCGTAAAATGATGCATGTTAGGGCAAAACAATCCCACCTTCAAGTATAACCTCATGGGATCTGAGCTAGCAGTGATTGACCAAGAAAGAGATCTGGGGATTTTGGTGGATAGTTCAGTGAAAATGTCAGCCCAGGCAACTCCATGTTAGTCATAATTAGGAAAGGAATCGAGAATAAAACTGCCAATACCATAACTGCCATTATACAAATCTATGGTGTGACCACAGGTAGAATACTGTGTACAATTCTGGTCACTGCGGCTAAAAAAAGATATTGTAGAGCTAGATGTTGTAGAGCTAGTAGTCCTGATGGCTATATGCTCCCTCTAGTATTACAGGCAGTATGCCTATTTACACCAGTTGCTGAGCAGCATGGGGGAAGGTACTGTTGCACTCATGTCCTGCTTGTGGGTTTCCTATGGGCAGCTGGTTGGCCACTGTGTAAACAATACTGAACTACATGGACCTTTGGTCTTAATCCAGCATGGTTCTTCTTATGTTGTTACGTTCTTATGCTGAGTCAGACCATTGATCCATCTAGCCCTGCGACAGGTCTGTCCTGTTTCTAATATCCTTTTCATTGGTGATTCCAGGGGTTGAGCTAAGAAGCTTCTACAGGCAAAATAAGAGCTCTGATACTGAGGGGAAGGCTGTACCATTGAAGTACAGTAGATTATTATTATTATTATTATTATTATTATTATTATTATTATTTCTATACCACCCCATAGCCGAAGCTCTCTGGGCAGTTTGCAAAGATTAAAAGATTGAACATTAAAAATCAATAGCCAGTACAGCCACCTCATAAATTGATTTTTAAAAATATGCAAGGCTCCACTACACCAGAAATTGATTTTCAAAAATATATAAGCACCCCTGCTCCACAAACGGAGTTTTAAAACTATGAAAAGCCCCACCCCATAAATTGATTTTTAAAAAATATGCAAGGATTCCACCCCACATGATGAATTGAAAGCCTACAACACAAGTGCCAGAAGTGCGTACACATATACGATTCAGTTACTCAGACATTTACACACACCATTCTTTCTCACACTTTTACTCTTTCTCCTGCATGCACACGCACATTTGGCTTGTGTGGTGGGAAGGGGGCTCTGTTTCCCACAGCGTAACACAGAAGCCAAGTACTCTGAACATAGAGAAAGCGAGCAACCTCTTTCTCCATATCCAGATGGCTGGGCTTGTGTGCTGTGCAATGAGAAATGAGCCCCCTCCTTTCCCATTCAGCACAGAAACACTGTGATCTAGACAAGGAGAAAGGGGTGGCTTGCTCTCTTTCTCCCTGTCCAGATCAACAGCCTTCTGTGCTATGTAATTGGAGGAGGCTGCCCTCCTCGCCATGCAGCACAGGAACCCAGCCATCCGGACAAGGAGAAAAACGCAAGCAGTCCCTTTCTCCTTGTCCAGTTCATAATGTTTTTGTGCTATGCCATAAGAAGAGACTGCCTTTCTCCCCATGCAGCACAGAAACCGAGCGACCTGGAAATGGGATAATTAGAGATTGCACTCCTCCATTTCCAGATTGCTTGGATTCCCATTCTTTCACACTCCCACACACCATTCATACATTCACACCCTTGTGAAGAACCCCCCCCCCCCCCCCGCTGATGCATTTTTATCCCCATTGTGGCACGCTGGATGGGAAGGTTTAAATCCAGCATGCCAAATTGTTTACAGAGGAGGACCTCTCTGCAACTCAGCTAAGCCCTGGAACATCTGGGTCTTTATCCCCACCCTGACAGTCTGGAAATGAAAATTAGTTCAAGGCCTCTCCAGAACTAAACTGAGGAGTAAAAAAATACCACCACCACCAGTTAGAAATGCCCTTACCTGCTGTCTACTTCTCCTCCCCCCCCCCCAGAGTATCTCCTGGACAAAAAAGAAAGTATTTTACTCGGGAGAGAGCATGCACTTGCTGCTGTTCTGCACCTCATTCCAACAAAGTATCCTCTATGTTCTCAACGGGAGAGGAAATGGCAACCAATTTTCCTGTTCCATTTAGCATACCCGGAAAGGTTTTCTTTCTTTTCTTTTCCTTAGTGTATGATTGCCTTGGTTACTCCAGCAGCCATAAACTTTTAGGAAGGTAGAGAACAACCAATCAGATATCACTCTCTGGCTGACAGCCTGGGAGCAGTCCTGAGTTTTTCTGGCTTTTGTGAGAGCGCTGCTCATGGGTTTAGTCCTGTTGTGATTCCAAGCCCTCCCACCAAGATGTGAGACAATAAAGAGGACTGTTGCGGTGTAATCTACAAATAAACATCTTTTCACACCTGAAGGGAGTGTGAATGCTAAGAGCTATCCTCTAAGCTTAATTAGGCCAACAAAGCTAAGCAGTTGCCTTTCAACTAAAATGGACAATTTCCTGCAGTCCAATAGCCACTTTACCTCAGGGAGGGTGTTGTTGGAGAAGCCTCTGCAGAGTGGCTACCCTAAGGGACCGCCTCTCTCATGCTCTCAGCTCGGTGGTGGATTCTGGGATCTGTCAACTCCAGTGCCCCCCTCCAACAGAGGCTGAGTTCCCAGGGGCAGGGGGAGGATGGTCTCTGAGCTGTCCCCATTTTCGCTAAGCTCCTAGGAAGATTCATCCTTGACTCCTGAAGGATCTTGGAGAATTTCCTACCCCGCTTCCTGTGTTGGCTGGTAAATTTCTGGTCCTGTTTCTTCAAATTCTGAGTCCGACTGGCACACACACACACCACGTTGAAACCACTTCCCCCACATTAGGGAGAACAGGCCGGATCCTGACAAGTCCAGTGAGCAAATATGAATTTCTGGTGTTCTCAGTACCAGTAAAACAACAACCAAACCTCTTTACCAAGCTGCCCCGTTTTATCAAATGGCAGTCTTAGGAAAAATATATGCTGTAAGCTTTTTTTCTGAGAACAACAATCTGTTGGAATGTAGAATGAGAATCCTTCAGGGTGTGTCTTTGGTATGCCACTGCAGACAGAATCCTCCACACCATTAGGTTGGGAGCAGTGATACTTCGCCAAAAAATAGATGTGTACTGTACAGTTATAGCCTATATAGCTAATGCTGTAAATCCCAAACATGTTTCTAGAGGATTACTTCTGTTATGTATTTTTCTTAATTAATCAAAATATTGAATAACAGTGGAATTCATTCAAAACGTTGTTTTGGCTTGATTTATGTATTCAGTATTATTGCAGGTCCTGTAGTAATAGCTCCAAGACTATAGCTCAGTTTGCGATTGGGACCCTGATAACACAGGTTTCCCAGTCTCATGGAAGATCCTGGGCAAGCAGAGCCCCTTTCACATGTCCTGCTGAATGTGTAGAGGTTGGGGGGGGGGAGGGGGCAGGAGGCACAATCTCTCTTCCCTCCTACATGCATTCAGTGAATGTGTGTATTGAAGGTTAGAAAAGGGCTTACCTATCTACTTTTTAAAAATTCAGCCCTGCCTCCCTTTGCATCTAGGTGGTTTACAGCCCATTAAAGCCACTGCTTCCATAACATAATGAAATACAACAGAAATATTTTTAAAGCTTGATAGCAGCTAAAATAATAAAACAACAGTTAAACAGGTAAGTCTTAGCCTTTTCCCCTAAAGGTCAAGAGAAGGTGATCGGACATTCTAAGCATGTTGGAAGTGTTTTGAACTTACATTTACTATATTCATGTTGGGGGCAGTGAATGTATGTTCAAACCACTTCCATCACACTTAGAATGCCTGTCTTCAACCAGATGTTTTTGTTGAACTTACATCACAAACTCATTTCAATAAACTGTAGCTGTAAAATGAATTTCCCCAGAACTCAACAGTTCTAATCTCTGTAAGTGAAATGACTCAGAGCAAGCCCCCAGTTGATCTCAACAGGGAAAGTGGAAAGAGCAGTGGCCACATAACTCAATTTAGTTTACTTTGCAATGCTTTCTAGCAATCATGCTATTAACACTATTGATCTTTTGTCAGACAAAGGGGGAAAAGGTAAGTTAAACTTTTTTAAAGGCAATATGTAGCACTCCATGACTCAATTCAGGCATAATAGCAAACTACAGTTTCCTGTTTTGTGAACAAGCTTGCACAAGCCTCAGGCTTGCACACTCCCTTCTTGTCCTCTAATGCACTGCAGGAGGAAATTAAAAGCACCTGCTTCCAATTTTAAACTAATCACAGTTCCCTGTGACATCTAAATTCAGGAAATTGTGATTTAAAAAACAATAACTGTGTTAGATGTCAGGTGCTTCATAGACAATTCACAGGGCTGGCCCTGTGAATTGTAGACTGAAGACTTGGCAATTTGTCATGAGAAAATGTATCTCTGCTTCTCTGTTATGTGCTTATCTCAAATGGTAGGCCGAAGGCCTTGAAAGTTCTCTGGGAATTAAACTATGTTTTGCAAAGGTGGGGGCTATCTTCCTCACACTGTGGCGTCATCAGAAGAGGTTGAACCGTGCCGCCCTGTTGGCACGTGAGTTTAGATTACAGGCCTGAAGCCCTGTCCATCAAAGTAGCTTAGAATTGCCCAGCCTCCACACTATAATACCTTTGTCCTGAGAGTAATTCCTTTGCTAGGAATTATCTCGTCAAACCTCTTGCTGCTTGTGTGCTACTCTGCTGTTGTGAGTTTCTATCTGATTTAGAATTGTATGAGGCACTCTGTACATGTTCTGTTGCTGTTTAGACTTGGAACTTCTACGAACTATGCCATGAAAAGTGCACTGTGGCTTTTCATAGATTTGGACTTGTGATTACTGTTCTAGATTCGTGTTCTATAGCCTGCTGTCTCCCTCCATGGAGCCAAAGTTACGGGCAGAGGGAGGCAGAGGCTGATTGTTGCTGTTCTACAATTCTGTGTGTTTGGGACCTGTGAGAGGACCTTCCTCAGAGCTAAAGCTACGTGAATTGGGAAGGCTCCCTAGGTCGAAGAGGTTCAGTTCCTGACGTCTTGCTTCGGTGATCTGCTCAGCGTTCCCTGACAGGCTGAGTCTGATTTAGTTCAAGATAGTCTTACCTTCTGTCTGGAGGCTTTCCGTGAGTGTCCCTATGTTCCAGAGGATTCCAGTGCAGTGTGGCCGCTCCTGCCCTCTAAGGACTAGGGTTAATCTCTAAATGTCTACCCCTGAGTGAGTGCTGTTTGCATTAAGCTGTTCTACCTGAAAGCTGTCTAGTCCGTCTTCAGCTTCAAGTGTGTGCTTGCAGAAATGAAACTGTTATGCTTTGAATTCCATGTGATTACAATAAAAGAAATCTCACTGTTATTGTTGTGTATCAGTGTGCCTAAAGTCGTGAGCAGAAGCTTAGAGAGTTAGCCAGAGTCACGACAAACTGCTTGGCAAGGACAAGTCAGGATCAAACCTTTATTTCAGATCCTTGTTTGTTCTCACTAACAGTAGTTTAAACAAACTACAGTTCCCCAAGTTCAGATGTCATGGGGAATATGGTTAGTTTAAAATTGGAAGCAGATGTTTTCAGCCTCCTCCTGCAGCACACAAAAGAGTAGGGGGAGTGTGCAAGCTTGTTTGCATAGAAAGCCATGGTTCTCCTTCGTGGTCTCTGTTCATCACACATATGGGCTCGCGCTGGCGCCGAGCCCGCATCGGGAAACTTCTTTAGCTAGCCTAGGATTTAGGCGGGAACCCCTCCCCCCACCGTCCTACCGCGCATGCTCAGGGTTCCCGCCTACCTCAGTTCTTTTTCGACCGCTTCGCTGTATGCCTCGCGGGAGACTTCCTCCGTACTTCGGACCTGTAAGAACAGCAAGTTCTCTTATTAGTTAGTTAGCTTAGGTTTTATTTGTTCATATATATATATATATATATATATATAAAAAGTTTTTGTTAAATTAGTTAGTTAGTGCTGGAGGGGTTTCCCTGTGGCTTATGGCGCAAACTGCGCTTTTCAAACAGTGCTCGCGTTGCCGAGCCAAGTTAGCTCTTACCGACGGCCACTCCTTATGTTTGGGCTGCTTGGGAGAGGGGCACATAACTGACTCTTGTGCTCATTGCATGAGCTTTTCGCACCAGACTAGGAGGAATAGGGCTGACCGCCTCCGGAGCCTACTTTGGAGCAAGGCCCTCTCCGCGGTGGATCGACCGACCGCACTTAGAATGGAGCCTGGCCCTTCAACCTCTGGGGAGCGGGGGCAATCGCCCAAACAACGCTCACGCCCAGCAACTCCTGACTTGCCTTTGTCTGGGGCTACAGTTCAGGCATCTTTCTCGCCTTCTCCTCCCCGTCCTAAGTGCCATAAGGGGAAATCGGCAAAAAAGGCGAAGAAAGTATCGGCACCGACAACGGCTTCAAAAACTGCGCCATCATCCTCGGTACTGACTTCAAAAACAGTGTTGAAGTCAGTACTGTCGTCCTCGGTACCGAGAAGATCGCCAGCTACCTCGGCACCGAAAAGATCGTCGTCGGTACCGTCCTCGCTACTGTCGGCGTTACCGAAGCTTCCCAAGGTGCCGAAAAGGCCCTCCTCGATACCGGCGGCTGCGCCATCGAGGCCAAAGAAACCCTCTCCCTCCTCGACATCGACGGCTGCGTCTTCGAGACCGATGCATCAATCTCCATCGGTGCCGAGGGAAAAGCCGAGACACTCACCTAGTCTCCGATCTCCAACGTCTTTGGACTTTTCCCCAACTTCGCTACTGGAGTCACCGATCCATCTTGCCTCGCTGCCGTCTCCGGCACTGACGGACCTGCCCTCGGATGGGGAGTTATTGGACACTCTTCCCCTCGATCCTGAAGTGCTCGTTATTGAGGACGACCCTTCCTGTCCTGTCGATAACGAGTCCTCGGTACTGATACAGCACCTGCGGCACACCAGGCCTCATCGGTCACGGTCACGCTCACGGTCTGTTTCCCACGAAGGGGATCGTTCTTCGGAGCTGTCCCATCGCTCTTCTCGATGTCGCCGCCGCTTCGACTCGTATACCGGTCAACCCTTAGCGAGCTCTCCTACAGCTCCTCCACCGGTGCCTCCTCGGCGTACTGCCTCGCTCCTGCCTTCAGCGACACGGCGCCGACACCGCTCACCTTCCCACTCGGTACCGGAACGCTCCATTGCATTACCGAACCAACGATCGGTACCGTCCGCCGACTCAGTAGACGACTACGCGTCGGATACTTCCTCAGTACCGTCGCCGGTCCCGTCGATGCCGTCTCCACTAGAGCAGGTCGGTACCGAGGACAGGGCCTCCCCATCCATGGAATTGGGTGGATTTAACGAACAGATGTTGCGGCTGGCACAATCTCTCGGCATAGAGGTGCAGCAGCCTGAAGAGGAGGAAGGGGACATCTACGATGTCATGTATACAGACCCTACTCCTCAGTTGACTCTTCCACTGGTCCCAACTCTATTGAAGACCGCCAAGCAGTCATGGTCCAATCCTGCCACCTTGGGCCCCACGTCAAAGCGGCTGGACGCTCTCTATAAAGTTAAGGAAGCAGAAGCACCTTTTCTGTCCACACATCCCAAACCGAATTCGATTGTTGTCGAGACGTCCCAAGGGAAGACCGGTCGGTCACATGCGGCCCCCGTAGATAAGGAAGGTCGTAAGCTCGACTCTTTCGGGAGGCACATTTATTCCTCAGCAGCGCTGGTTATTAAGACCTCAAATTACCAGGCCATGATGGCCCAGTATCAGCTCTTCTTGTGGCAGAAGATCTCCACCCTCACAGACTACCTGCCAGATGACCAGCGTGAACTCGCACGTGTTTTTGAGGCTGAGGCTCTTCGACTGTCTAAACAACAAATGACCACCGCTCAACACCAGACGGATTCCGCGTCAAAAGCCATGATTGGGGCAGTTGCTCTCCGCCGACATGCGTGGCTGCGTTCTGCAACTCTCCCGATCGAGACGAGGAACAGGATCGAGGACTTGCCCTTTGACGGGGAGGGCTTATTTAACGCAGCAACGGATACAACTATGGACACAATACATAAGGCCAAGATGACTGCTAAAAAAATGGGCTTTAGTCAACTTCCAGCCCAGTCCTTCCGTCCGCGTAAGTGGTATAGGCCACTCCCCTATCAGCCTCGACAGGGCCAGGATCGTGGCCAGTCTCGCGCTAAACAGCCCCAGTCGCAAAAGCGCCGTCTTTGACTCCTCCCCACTGAGTCCCATCCTGACTATCAACAGACTCCAGCCGTTTTACCACACCTGGGCTTCCATCACCAGTGACCAGTGGGTTCTTCAAATCATCTTATACGGCTATGCAATAGATTTCGAAGTCACTCCTCCTTTAGGCACTGTCAAAATTACACCTCCATCAGAGACTCTACTTCAAGAAACGCAGGCCCTTCTACGAAAAGGTGCTATTGTAATGATACCAAGATCTCAACTAAACGACGGATTTTACTCCCGTTATTTTACAGTGCACAAAAAGGACGGGGGACTTCGTCCTATTATGGATCTCCGGGCGTTAAACAAATTTGTCAAGCCCCAGAAGTTCCGCATGATCACACTTGCGATGATCATGCCACTCTTGGAAAAGGACAGTTGGTTCACGCTGATCGACCTCAAAGACGCATATTTTCACATCGCGATCCGTGCCGAACATCGAAAATATCTTCGTTTCGCCATAGGGACTCAAATTTACCAATTTTCAGTTCTCCCCTTTGGGTTGAAAACGGCACCAAGGGTCTTTACCAAATGCATGGCAGCAGTGTGCGCCCACCTCCGGTCCATCAACATCGAAGTCTATCCTTACCTGGACGACTGGTTGGTCGTTTCTCCCACTCTACACCAAGCGGCCACCGACATTCACACAGTGGAGTCAATTCTCTCGTCTCTAGGACTACAAATAAATTACGAAAAGTAGGTCTTCCAGCCTTCCAGAATGCTCCAGTTTATTGGAGTTCGTCTCGACTCTTCTGTCGGGAGAGCCTTTCTTCCCCGAGACAGATTGGAGGCGCTGCAACAGTTAGCAGCCAGGTTAAGTGTCAGCCCTCGGGCAACAGCGCTCGTAATCTTGCGCCTGCTGGGCCTAATGGCGGCAGCAGTTTTCGTAGTCAGATGGGCGAGACTATGAATGCGTCCTCTGCAGCAACTCCTCTTGCGTCACTATACCCCATCGCAAGACCCGCGCAGGTTAATACTCCCCATCCCGGTCCACGTGCAGCACTCGCTCCTTTGGTGGTCAAATCCATCGAACCTGTCGCGAGGAATGCCCTTTGTCGATCCCGCTCCATCCCGGTTCGTCACGACCGACGCGTCACTGCAAGGTTGGGGAGCACACCTGGAAGATCTGGCCATGCAGGGAAGATGGTCACCTTCAGAGAGCAGCCTACATATAAACATGTTGGAGCTTCTGGCAGTAAAGAAAGCTCTATAGGCCTTTCTCCCTCAACTACGAGGCCACCACGTGAGGATACTCACAGACAATACCTCTGTCGTGTGGTATATCAACAAAGAAGGCGGCACTCACTCCCCGCGTCTGCTTCGTCTCACCATGGACATTCTACTCTGGGCAATTACGGAAAACATGCCTCTGTCAGCCCTACACATTGCAGGGACTTCCAACATCAAAGCAGACGAACTCAGCCGTGCTTTCAGAGAAACTCACGAGTGGCAACTAGCTCCACAGGTGCTGGACCGTCTCTTTGCCCGTTGGGGCACGCCCCACATCGACTTGTTCGCAACTCCAACCAACAAAGTCTGCCCAGCTTATTGCTCCAGGGCAGGGATAGGACAAGGGTCCCTCGGGGATGCCTTCCTCTGGGACTGGTCGCACGGCCTTCTATATATGTTTCCTCCGATCCCGTTAATAGCACGGACGATCACACGAGCGCAACGCTATCAGGCCAATGCTATTCTGATAGCGCCATGGTGGCCAAGACAAGCGTGGTTCATGCTTCTACGCAGACTAGCTGCTCATCGAGTGTGGCGTCTTCCCATCACTCCGGACCTCCTGTCCAGGGACGGTGGCCGGATCCTACACCCGGATGTGCGAACGTTACGCCTCATGGCTTGGAGACTCCTGCCCTCTGGCAGGGGCTAACGCTCCCTGAGGACGTGAAGAACATTTTGGACGCGTCTAGAAAGCCCTCTACTAGGAGTTCATACTTATCTAAGTGGAAGCGTTTCCTAGTTTTCGCCTTAGCCAACGGTTTTGATGGCTACTCGGCCAATATTACTAACGTTATCGCTTTTCTACATTCTCTTCATACGGCTGGACTGAAACTATCCTCTATCCGCGTTTACCTAGCGGCTATTGCCGTCCACCATTCCTTGATTGATGGTTTTTCAGCATTTACTCACCCCCTTGCTAAGGCTTTTCTTAGGGGCCTACACAATCTATTCCCACCAGCTCGCCCTCTTGTTCCGCAGTGGAGCCTATCGCTGGTGTTAAGTGCGTTGTCCTCCAAACCGTTCGAACCGTTGGCTACAACTAATGTTCGTTTGTTAATGTTTAAGACTGTTTTCCTTGTGGCAATTACGTCCGCTAGACGAGCATCTGAACTTACAGCGCTGCTCATAGACCTCCCTTATACACAGTTTTTTCGTGACAAGGTTGTACTCCGTCCTCCTCCTTCCTTCGTTCCCAAAGTTGCTTCTAGTTTTCATATAAACCAGGACATTGTCCTACCTACCTTCTTCAAAGCATCGTCCGATCCGTTGTGTTTCACGTTACACGCTCTTGATGTTAGAAGGGCCTTAGCCTTCTATAAGTCTCGTTCAGAAGAGTTTCGCAAGTCTCGCCAACTCTTTATCTGTTTTGGTGGAAAAAACAAAGGCTTACCAGTATCCTCTCAGCGTCTCTCCAAATGGATCGTCAGCACTATTGTTTTGTCTTACCAGCTCCTAGGCAAGGAAACACCCCTTGCTCTAACGGCTCATTCCACCAGAGGACAGGCCGCGTCCACTGCGCTTCTCCATGGAGCAACTATTCCAGAACTGTGCAAGGCGGCGACTTGGTCGAATGCCTCTACTTTCGTGAAGCACTACCGTTTGGATGTCAGAGCACGCCAGGACTCCTCTTTTGGTAGAGCTGTCCCTTCGTCAATATGTCAATAATCAACCAGCGTGCCTTCCCACCTCCGGTAAGTTGGCTTATTACTCGCCCATATGTGTGATGCACAGAGACCACGAAGAAGAAATGCAGGTTGCTTACCTGTAACTGTAGTTCTTCGAGTGGTCATCTGTGCAGTCACACAACCCACCCGCCGTCCCCTCTTGGCATCGCTTTTATGATTGTCAAGTCGGTTCCAGCATGCTCGTGAATGTCTAGCTATCTGTTTTCAACTATGTTACCTTAGTCGCGAGGCCGAGTGGTCTCAGTGAACTGAGGTAGGCGGGAACCCTGAGCATGTGCGGTAGGACAGTGGGGGGAGGGCTTCCCGCCTAAATCCTAGGCTAGCTAAAGAAGTTTCCCGATGCGGGCTCGGCGCCGGCGCGAGCCCATATGTGTGATTGCACAGATGACCACTCGAAGAACTACAGTTACAGGTAAGCAACCTGCATTTATGTCTTAACCAAGCCAGTGTTTTTAATAGTTTATAACCTGTTTTTATTTTTTTTATGGGTTTTGTACAGGTGATAATTTGAATCACATTCTGTTAGATATATTAGAGTGTAAATTTTGTCTTACTTTTAAAGAACTTGCTTGGCTGCAAAAACTCATTTCTTTTTAACATCTGCAGAAGTTCTTCAGTGCATTAGAGGACTATAAAAATTCCCAAATTTGCATACAAAATGCTCATTAATTGGGTTAATTGGCTCCCACTAGCTTTTGACTTCCCTAGAAGAAAATACACTTTGCTTAGTGGTTTGGCAGAAAATGCAAACAAACCATCAGCGTGTTCCTCTTCACCCATTTAATTGGTGCTGTAATTTGGATGTTGTGGCTAAATTTCAACAGTGCTCCCATTCAAATAAATAAGAAATCTTGGATTGCACTGAAGATTTGCTTTCCAAGTGTAAGTTGTCACACCTGGGCAATTTTGAACTAATGCTAAAACCTTCTTAAAATAAAGACTTCTCCTTTTAAGTAAAACAAATTTACAAGTGATCAATACAGTTTGATATTTTTTACACAAACTGCTACCATTGCATTTGAGGTTGTGTTACTACATGGCTGTAAGTCATAGTTGTAAGCACTACACTTTATTTTTAGGAAGATAAATTACATCTAAAACAAAACAGTGGCTGAATTCGGACAACACAATAGTCAATGGTGGGGTAATAATCAACTTTACAATTGTTCATCTAGGGTGTACTCCCCACACAACATGGTAATAAATAATCAACTGTGGTGTAGATTAGGATCAGCGCTGAGTTGACTATGGCAGCATTCGGATGACACGATAGTCAATACAACGGACTATCCCTCCCCCCAGTTGATTATTGTGTTGTCCGAATTCAGCCAGTATGTCTTTTCTTCTTGAAAATTACAAGGCTGTAAAAGTTTTGGAAACATTTCTGGAGCTGAGACTTGAACAGAAACTCCTCTCATCAGGACCAGCTCCAGATTTGAGGGAGTCCATATCAAAGTGCCCGACATCAATTGGATTTACCTGGTGCCAAAAACAAGTAGCTACAATTTGCTAGTTTGAATTTCCCACACTGTCTCAAACATAGGGGAATATGGGTGGGAGGGTGTTGTTGCACCATGTCCTGCTTTATTGGTCCCTGGTCAACAGCTGGTTGGCCACTGTGTGAACAGAGTGCTGGACTAGGTGGACCCTCAGTCTGATCCAGCATTGCACTTCTTATGTTCTTACAGAGTGGTGATGAACTTAAAATGTTGACTTGCAGTTCCAGGGCAGATGTCAATTCCAGTGGATCCTCCCAATGCTGCAGCATTGCCTCACCAATTGAATGAGGAACCTAGCATGGCAATTTATGGTGGAAGTGGCAGTGACAGACCTGAACCTCAGGAAAGCAGGGACAGTACATTTTAGAGTGAAACCCTATTCCTAGTAGGGGACGAGACAACCCACCAAGCCTGATTCATTATGGATATAGTTATAATGCCTTCTGTCTTGGGAATGTTGTACTCAGTAGTGCTGCTGGGGTTGAGGGGGGCCTCTCCCACCTGTCTGCTCTTTCTCTTTGCTCTTTCTCTCCCCACACCTTATCAGGCAGCAGCACCTTCTCTCTCTCTCTTTCTTCCTTTATAACTTTAAAACAAGCTGGGCTTGCTGTGGAGGAAGCTGTAGTCACGCCCAATGTATTGGGTTCCCCAATGTGTCTCTGGGTTCATGTCGTCCTCTAGACAATTTCTGCAACTAGAACACGGGTGGGCCAGTTGTTTGGCGGGGAGAAATATACCAGATACCTTTTGCAATAGCGGATGCAAACGTAACTGCATAGCCTTGACAGATATAAGGTAAAATAAAATAAAACAGAAAGCTAGGATCTTGGAGGCTATAAAAGAGAGAGCTGAAAGATGCATATAGCCTATGAAGGTAGCCTTCAGCACTTAATTCCACCCCCATCCTTTCATTTAAAATAACAATTTTGCTTTGCTGATCTTAGCATTCTTGATTTGGAACACTGAGTTGTTGGAAGCTTTAGGATTCATTTTGTCAGGCAGCTGCTCTTGTGCACGGAAAGTTTTGTTCTAGTCCTGAAGAGTTCAAATAATCACATAAGCACAGTTTATAATATTTCAAGCCTGCTACTGGAAAAATAAAAAAATCAGTATGAATGCCAGGGAATTAAAGTTTGAAAGCGGTCCATAGCACTCTGATCAGGGAATAAAGTAATATTTCAAATTGTGAAACTTGGTATGTAATTTTTAAATTTGTTTTTGTGATGTCTGTATTCCATTTGATCTATTTCATTAATTTGGTACTTACCCTGAAGGCATTGGGCAGAATCTGGGAAGAGTTTGGAATTCTTAGATTTCATGGGAAAGGAGTTAATTCAAAACCTTATCACTCATCCAATCCTATGTATGTTTACGTGGTTTTAAATTCCATTAAGTTCAATAGCACTTAATTGCAGGTAACAGTAGATAGGATTACAACATTAATCTCTCTAAATTTTATGGGATTCAGAGCCTGACTAATACTTCTGGTATTCCTCACAAAACCTATTGATATCATTTGTGTTAAATGAATCCTGTGCATTTGTATTAAAATGCTGTCCTTTTCCCTCTCTCACTCTCTTTCCGGTTCTGCTTATTTGAAAAAGAATGAAGCACATCTTGTCAAATTTACCAGATAGGCTACTTCTGTGAATGGTTAAAGACAGGCCCCAAATTAAATGTTCTAAGGTCAGAATTTATAGATAACTGTGGATTTATAGCAAGGCTATATAGGTTTCTGAATTTTGGATTTAGGCACAGCTAAGCTGGAGACATTAGATTTAAAACATTTATCCTGTTGATGGCAATAGGGCTAAATGGGTTTATGCTCAAACCCAGCTTACATTTATATCAAGCTGTTGTCATGCATCCTCCCCATTCTCACCCTCAATGAACATTTGCAAGCTTTTGCATATGTGGAAATGTTGATAGCGCATTAATTTCTGCAGGCTAGTCATGCTTTTTGAGCCTCAGTTATTGTTTGACAGTTCTGATGGAACTTTCATAAGAATAATTGTGCTTAGGATCACAGACGTGACTGTTATGTTGAACTTGGAAATCAGTGTGATGTTTTATTTATTTTCATGTTGAACAGGATGTCTCTGGTCTGAGTTTTTAATATTGCTTTGCCACTTGGCCAGGCTTTCTTATATTTTATCCTGCTGCATGTGGTCAGGATAGGCTTTTGGGGAGAAAGAATGCTAAAAATTCTTCTTGTTAACAATTCAGTGTTCTCCAACATGAACTCATAAATTGAAAAGTATATATTTACTCTTCCAACACAGAGAAGGATAAGTAAAAATATTTATATGCAAAACACGGGCCTTACTATTTTTTTGCAGAGATTTATTGTTTGAAATTCACTTTTGACAGTGGATAGTTTAGGAATGTTAGATGAAGGACTATTGAAGATAAGTAGATGTGAACCTGGTTAGGAATCTGTCTGGATACAAAACCACTGAGAGCCCTATATATAGTGTCACTATTTTGATCTACAGTGCTGTTTATACTGGAAAAAACATGGATATTGGTTCCATATTTCGTTATTTATTTATTTATTACATTTGTATTAACGCCCCATAGCTGAAGCTCTCTGGGCAGTTTACATAGGATTAAAACAATTAAAAACAATATACAAAAATTAAAACAGCAAAAACATACAACATACACACAATACACACATACATTTAAAACTGCTATAACAGCCCCAAAAGCTACAAAAACAAACCCAGGCTCCTCAGATATTGCCAAATGCCTGAGAGAAGAGGAAAGTCTTGACCTGGCATCGAAAAGATAACAATGTTGGCGCCAGGCGGGCCTCGTCAGGGAGATCATTCCACAATTGGGGGGCCACCACAGAGAAGGCCCTCTCCCTTGTTGCCGACCTCCAAGCTTCCCTTGGAATAGGTACTCGGAAGAGGGCCTTAAATGTTGAACGTAGTGTTAGGGAAGGTTCATGTTGGGAAAGGCGTTCCATCAGGTATTGTGGTCCCAAGCCATGTAAAGCTTTATAGGTTAAAACCAGCACCTTGAATCAGGCTCGGAAACATACAGGCAGCCAATGCAAGCGGGCCAGAGTAGGTCTTATATGCTCAAACCTTCTGGTTCCAGTTATCAATCTGGCCGCTGCATTTTGCACAAGCTGCACCTTCAAAGGCAGCCCCACGTAGAGTGCATTGCAGTAATCTAACTTGGAGGTTACCAGAGCATGGACAACTGAAGCCAGGTTATCCCTGTCCATATAGGGACGTAGCTGGGCCACCAACGGGAGTTGGTAGAAGGCACTCCATGCCACTGAGGCCACCTGAGCCTCAAGTGACAGAGCTGATTCTAGGAGAACCCCCAAGCTACGAACCCGCTCCTTCAAGGGGAGTGAAACCCTATCCATCCGGTCAGCAGAACCACCCACTAACAGCGTCTCAGTCTTGTCTGGATTGAATTTCAGTTTATTAGCCCTCATCCAGTCCATTGTCGCAGCCAGGCACTGGTTCAGCACATCCACAGCCTCACCTGACAAAGATGAAAAGGAGAAATAGAGCTGTGTGTCATCAGCGTACTGATGACAACGCACTCCAAAACTCCAGATGACTGCACTCACCAGTTTCATGTAGATGTTGAACAGCATGGGGGACAAGACTGACCCCTGCAGAACCCCATACTGGAGAATCCACGGGGCTGAACAATGTTCCCTAAGCACCACCTTCTGGAGCCGCCCCGCCAAGTAGGAGCGGAACCACTGCAATGCAGTGCCTCCCACTTCCAACTCAGCCAGTCATCCCAGAAGAATACCATGGTCGATGGTATCGAAAGCCGCTGAGAGATCAAGGAGAATCAACAGAGTCACACTCCCCCTGTCTTTCTCCCAACATAGGTCATCATACAGGGCGACCAAGGCTGTTTCCGTACCAAAACCAGGCCTGAAACCCGACTGAAATGGATCCAGATAATCGGTCTCATCCAAGAGTGCCTGGAGCTGGCTCGCAGGCACTCGCAGGACCTTGCCCAGGAATGGAACATTTGCTACTGGCCTGTAGTTATTCAGATTTTCAGGGTCCAAGGAAGATTTCTTTAGGAGTGGTCTCACTGCCGCCTCTTTCTGGAGGCCTGAGACCACTCCCACTTGCAAAGAGGCATTAATCACTTCCCTGGCCCACCAGTTGTTCCATCCCTGCTAGCTTTTATTAGCTAAGAGGGGCAAGGATCCAATATGGAAGTGGTTGCATGAAACTGTCCAAGCACCTTTTCAAACACACAGCTACATCTTGTCTTCAGTAAGATATTCTCCAGTAACCCTCTGTAGTATTCTTTTCTAATACTGATATGCCTACTATTTAATTCCTGCTTTAGAAACCTTCAAATATATAAAGGCTTTAACCACTAAGCTTCAGAAATAATATTGCAGAGTCAATTTTATTTCCTTTTTAATAAAAGCAACCTATCCCTTTAGACAATGGATTTTGAAATTTTTGAAGTCTCTGTCTGCAATCTTCTGATTTTTTAAAATTTCTATTTGTCAGGTTTGGAGGAGACCAACCTGTATACATCAATATTATTAGAGATCCCATCAACCGCTTTTTATCCAACTACTTTTTTCGTCGTTTTGGAGACTGGAGAGGGGAGCAGAACCATATGATCCGCACCCCAAGTATGAGGCAAGAGGAGAGATATTTAGTAAGTTGTTCTAAAATCTTTGGCTCTGAATAAAGTAAATCTATTTAACACATTGCTTTGCTTTTGCCAAGTTTCAACATCTCTACAGGTATATTATATGTCTGTATTCTCTTACTTGGAATGTGATATTACATTTTATGTACATTTGATCTAGTCTAGTTTAATCATGATGGTGTTCCTGCAGTTCTCGTCCCAGTGAGAATTCTCCTTCTCTAAGGCCTTTTTCACCCTAACAGGTATCACCTTCTTTCACACACACAGTGGGTTTGCCTGCCACCAGGACTTTTAAGCTCAGGGCCAATCTTTTTTTTACCTATAAACTTTTACCCTTCATTGCCTCCCTTTTATGTAGACAAAAGCAGAAAGCATAGGATTTTATAAACAAAGAAAGCTGTATTAATTACAGTAATAAGTAGTTGAATAATAAACAAGAAACTCTTTATGGTTCTATCACAATATATTCTCTCCTACACAGTACTCTAAATCACACTCTCAAACAATCACATCACAAATCACCACATACCTTCAATATATCTGTCTCACAACATATCCCTTAGTACTCTCTGATCTAAACATTATCTCAAATCATATCCCTGTCTCATTAGAAATCCTAACTATGATCTTATACCTCATATTATATCGAAATGTATTTTAATATTGTGAACCACTGAGGGATTTTAATATATTCAACAGTATACCTAACACATACAATTCACCCTCCTTCACTCACTCAGCCCAATCATTACACATATGCAAATCCTCCATTCTTCCTATCACCCATCTCTCTCACCACAGAAATACTCCCACAAACATGGAGATGTAACAGAAATACATAACCATAACCACAAGTTATTATATATGTGCAGATGTGTAACATCACAATGTGGTTGTCAGTATTAGCATTTAAAGTCAAAGAGAATTCACAAGCATCTACCTAGTCATGTTTTAAGGGCATAATCTTATGGGATTGCTGCCTATTAGGTGGAGGTTTCCAAGAACGGTATGTTGCCAGCATGGCAGGAGGACTGAGGGAGGCGGATTTTGCCTCCACATTGTCCAAAAGCCTGTCTTTTCTAGAAAACCTCTGAACCCAACTGGGTTATGTTCCCAGGGGCAGGGATAGGGTCTGAGAGACCTTTGGTTCCAACAGCTCCTCAACCTCCCTATCCCAACCACGCCCCCCCCCCCCCCCACTCTCTCTGTCCTCAGTCTTGGAAGAGAAGCTGCCATAGAGTTTTCCACTGTAGCCTAACCCTAACCCTATTTCAGTAGATTTTTAATATAGATCTTTTGCAATTTATAAAAAGAAATGTAAAGATGTTTTGACTGAATTGCAACTATTTCTTACTATAACAGCTTGCAGTTTCCAACAGTGTTTCTGAAGAGTGTCTTTTTAATTTGAAACCAAATTGTTTGTATAAATTCATTTAATATACATTAGTGCTCAGGGATACACTAGGGCTCAGCTGCTTGCATAATATGCTTTTTATATCGCAAGTAGTGTCTGTTTATCAACACTTACACAATATGCTTTCTATATTTCAAATAGCTTGCATACTTTATTGGAAAGGAAATTGCTCAAATGCTGGTATGTTGCATAATTTCTAAATACTTAAATAGAAATTTGATCCAGCCTAAAAATGTTGTAATGGGGTTGAAAATCAAAATGCTTTTTTGTACAACAGTTCAGTGTATTAACTCAGCTCACAGTACAGACTACTTTGAGCATAGCTTCTTTGCTATGTGAATTAGAATCCCCCCACTGCCCAGCACTCTGATAATAATAATAAGGGGTTTTGTAGGAGAGAGCCAGCACAAGGCATTCTGGCATATACTGTTGTTAGGATGTCTCATTGCTTTATTATGTGGCTATCTCTTAAGCAGTACTGAGCATTTAACCAAATGAACAAGAGATATTATCTACAAAAAATAAATTCTGGATAAAAGTAGACTAACTTTTATTAAGTCCATCCTTCCCTTATCCTTTTTCCATTATCAGGGCAACCAAGGCTTTTTCAGAGATCAGGGCAACCTAGGATGGAAGCCAGATTAAAATGGATAATGAGTGTCCTCCAAAAATGGCTGGAGCTGAATCATTGCCACCTGTTCAAGCACCTTCCCCCAAAGGGGAGGTTTACAACTAGCTGCTAGCTAGCATAGTCATTGGGGTCCAAGGAGGATTTCTTTATGAGTGATTGCTGAGAAACATATGAATCA
Source organism: Anniella stebbinsi (assembly GCA_029215795.1). Taxonomy (NCBI): domain Eukaryota; kingdom Metazoa; phylum Chordata; class Lepidosauria; order Squamata; family Anniellidae; genus Anniella; species Anniella stebbinsi. The sequence goes on from JARDYH010000003.1 coordinate 198,560,225, forward strand.
CCTCCTAGGGCCCAGCTGGGCAGCCCTCCTTTGCCTGAACTTGCAGTAATGTTTTAAAAGTGTTCATTTTATAAAGAAACCCTCCTTTTTTAAAAGGATGTTCACTTTTATGCTTTATTCTATGGAGGGGGAGTGCACATTTTGGGTGTGTACTTAAAAAATCTGCACTAAAAGGAAAAAAGCTTGCCTTCAGGTATGGGAACGACATGACTCAAATTCAGAGGTAAAAATAGAAGAATCTCGATAAGTTCGAACCTCGCTGATTCTCCCAACCTTAGTCGCAATAGACTAGGGTCTAGCAAACAAGGGGTAGGCTGAATCTCTCCAAACACCTCGTCCACATCCTCCAGCTGCAACAACTGAAATTCATCCAAATAAAAGGGATTCAGATGGGATCATATTTTAATCTAGACCTCTCCAGGAACATCTTAAACCAGTGTTTAGAAGCTGTGGGAAACTGTAAGTTCCACCACTTGACTTCCTGTGAATACTGGGAGTTGAAAATCTGTTCAACTTGTCCTTCATACCTGTAGCACATCATAGAAGCAGTCTCTCCTGGTAAGAAATATAACAGCTGTTAAGATTCTTTGATCGAGCCTTGCTCTGCTTACTCTCATTTGCTGCAAAAGGGTTAGTGGCCTAATCATGGCTTAACATGTTGTCTGAACCAGGCCATAATGTGTGAGGTAAAGTTATCAACAGAAATGTTTTCCCTCAGTAGGATAGAATGAATACTTCTTTAAGGCTTTCCATAGAGGCCTCAAGCCTTGCCTTTTCTGGGTGGCTTTTGGATGCTGAATTGAGAAGGAGCTCTCCTTTGTTTTTGTTTAGTTGCTAAATTTTGATGGTGGGTTGTTTTTTTACTTGCTTTATTATAGTTTTATGTTTTTCTATTGTGATGCAAGCTGCGTTGAGCTTAAGAAGGATAGTATATAAATAATTTAAATAAAAGTACCCATTTTTGTATAAGTTAAAGGTTGAGTTATGTAGTGCATTCTCTTAGACTAGCCTTTTGTTTTGTTTTGTATCTTTAAGAAAGATTCTGGTTTTGACAAATGCATCATATATTCTGTCCCCAATGCATCATAGTGCAGTGCAATCCCTCAGAAGTAAGCCCAATTATGATTACTTATTGTTATAGTCTATAGCTCACTGAAATTAGCAGGCGTAAGTGAAGTTAATGTTGCATTGGATTGTAATCTTAGGGCATCACTGTCCCTTCTTACTACTTACATAGACATTTTTGATCCCCGCTCCCTGTCCATTGTAAACTCTGTGCGTGCATAGCTTCATTTTGGAATAACATTTTTGCTATGTGGTTTGCCAATAAATAAATGTAGAATAAGCATGGGGTTATTTATTCTGCTGGTTTTGTTACATTGATCCCTGGAAACTACTGCCCCATCAGGTCTATACTTACAAACTCATTGTAAATATTTCTGCGTTTCAATGGTTTTTCATTTTTTAAGTGTCTGCTTAATAAATTTTAAAAGTGTTCCATTTGTGTGTGTTTATGTACATTGATTTATGCATAATAAAGAAGAATATGGGAACACATACTTATGCCAAAATCATTGGGTACTTCACCATAGTAAAACTGAAATGTTACTAGTACAAATTGTACCCCAGCACTTTTGCAAAGTGCTGGATCACTCTTGTTTTCATCTGAAGTAGGAATCAAGTGCTGGCTGGCTCTCAAGAGAGTATTTTTGAAACTGAAATTGTAGGTAGTATTTCATTAAGCTTAAAGCTGTTCAGGTCAGCTTTTAAAGCTGCAAGTTTTCCTACTGTATGTAACTTCAGGACTATGTTCTGTTACAGTACAGTCAACTTAAATATCTTTAAGATGGCCTTGTGTTTGAAATACTGTTAGATTAAATGAAAGATTTCTCAGTATAAACCCTTACTATTCCTAAGGTTTTGTGTGACACTTTTCTTGGATTATCATCCTCCTTTTTTGGCAATCTTTGCTTGACAGTTGTCCTACTCAAAGAACACTGTTATTTGTGCTTGAGAAAAGTACAGGCCAGCTGCCAATAAAATTTGTTGCAACAAAAGTCAGTTGTACTCAATGGTAAAGATTTTGGGGGTGCGGGGAAGTCATTACCTCTAACCAAATGTTACAGTATGTGGCTTATTTTTCTATTCTTTGAAGTGCAGAAGATTTTTTTTAAAGCAGATTGAGTTGTGAATTTGTTGTTTCAACCAGCTATGAAGAAAAGGAAGGCTATGCTACGTGTTCTAGGAAGTTCCCCTTGAAGACTCTTCGAGGCTGCAGCTGCTACAGACTATGGCAGCCTGCCCTTTTCATAAGGCGAGCCAATAGGTCATGCTGTACTAGTTCTTCTTCGTGGTCTCTGTGCATCACACACATGGGCTCGTGCCGGCGCCGAGCTCCTTTCAGGAAACTTCCATAGCTAGCCTAGATTTTTGGCGGGAACCCCTCCTCCACCGTCCTATTGCGCATGCTCTGGGTTCCCGCTCACCTCAGTTCTTCAACCGCTGCGCTGTTTGCCTCACAGGAGACTTCTTTGAACTTCGTTCGTATTTTTCCTACGGGAATAAGAGAGTTATTACATAGTCAGCTTAGATAGTTTAATAAATACTTTAAGTTTAGTTTAGCGTTGTTAAGATTTTTTTTTAAATCCCTCATAGTTCTGTTAGCGTAGTTCGCTGTCGGCCCTACTCTGTCTATGGCGCAGACAGCCTTGTTTAAAAAATGCTCAAAGTGCCGAGCCAAACTCGCTTTGACTGACGGACACTCTTTGTGCCTACTTTGTCTTGGGGAATCACATCGTCGAAGCCTGCGCCCATTGTATGAGTTTCTCCAGACAGACGCGAAGAAATTGAGCCGATCGTTTAAGAGGCCTCCTCTGGAAGAAAGCACTAGAGGCTGTGGATACACCTCGGCCCGTTGTGATGCCTTATTCTGCCTCTAGTTCTGAGGAGCGCGGGGCTTTGCCCGCAAGCCGCTCTAACCCAGCGACACTGGTTCCTTCATCCGTTGAAGTGAAAACTAAGAAACACTCAAAAAAGGCGGTTGCCAATCCTTAAGATGAGGTACGGTGTAAAAAGAAAGCGAAGACCAAGAATGTTGAGAAATCCTCAAGGTCTCGACCGGCAACCACCCCAAGACCGTCGGTACCGACCTGACCGGTACCGATACCGACCGTGATTATGGTGCCGTCTCCATTGGGGTCGATTATGGCACCAGCTTCACCAACCCCTTCGATGTTAGCCATCAAGCCGGTTTCCCTCAACTTGGTACCGGTCGTTTCGGTACCATCTCAGGCGGCACCCATTCTCCCATCGGACCCGAGTTTGCCATTGGTATTGCGTGGTGAAATCCTCGATTCCCAGGTCATCGTCCCTCACGTGGAGCTTGTGGTGGGAATTTGAGTCCCCCAGGGAGGCCTATGACTCCCTCTTATGAGAAAGGGGTCATTTATTGTCACAGATCCCTTATGAGAAGGATCTTTACTCTAATTCCTTACAATGTGTCGATACATTAACTAACCTAAATGTAAACTAGGGACAAATAACCCTAGGGAGGGAAGGGACCACCCAAAGATTGGCGAACTCCCACCCACTCAATGGAGTTAGATTCACACAAGCAACTAAACTCGGTTTGCATTGGAGACCAAATGATACTCACATATGCTCAGTTTCTCAGAAGCAGATTTATTGAGGGATTCATCAGCTGATGGAGCCAGAAAAGGAATTCTGACTCCCGAACAGTACCACGGAACTTGATTTTATACATGTCTAGAATATGCATACATTGCATTTCTAAGGGGGTGGGCATGAAGGCTGAAGAAATCAAAGGTTACTCTAAGACACAGTCAAAAAGGCTTGACAAGATGTATTTTCTGCCAATGACATGATTTAAACCTGCTGACGAAATATACCCTAGACAAGAACAGACTGGGCTGGAAGCCTGCTGCAGTTTTGGCCCTTGTCTCTCTTTTACTTCTCTTATTTTACAGTTTCGCATCATAGACAGTTCTATTTTCCATAACACAGGGAAATGTAATCTTTAAGCCATTAGGGTTACAATTGGTCACTCAAGAATAATGCATTATAGCTATTGGTATGATCACACCTGAAATATTCCCTCGACAGAGCTACAACAAGCTCATTCACCAGCGTCATTCTCACGAACCTCTAGATGCAGCTTGGCTTGCCACTCTCCCATTTGAGGTCTCGATCGTGGGAATGGGATCACTACTCTGACCACTCGATGCAGTTGTCGCGCTCTCGTCGGTACCAAGACGATGCTGAAAGATCCGCTCGATACCTATACGCTTTTGATCCTTACACGGGCGAAAGGTTGACAGACAATCATGGAATACTTCCTCCACGCCCTCCTCGACAGCCGCCTCGGCGACGGTCTCGGTACCGACGCATGTACCTTCCGTACCGGACAGACATCCTTCAATACCGACTCCATCCTCACCGCAATCAGTAGAGGATTATGCCTCGGATTCCTCCTCGGTAGCGACTGCTCCTCCATTGGTACCGTCCCCCACTGATGGTGTGGGAACGACTGAACGAGCCTCTCCATCAATGGAACTTGGCAGTTTCACTGAGCAAATGCTCCGTATGGCCCAGTCTCTCGGTATAGAACATCAGCAGTCCGAGGAGAAGATAGCTGACCCGATTTTTGATGTTATGTATATGGAACCATCTCCACAGCTGACAATTCCTTATGTTCCAACTCTGCTTAAGACTGCTCAACAGTCCTGGAGTAACCCGGCAACGATGGGTCCTACTTCAAAACATTTAGATGCTCTTTACAAAGTTAAAGAGTCAGATGCTCCCTTCCTTTTTGTCCACCCGAAACCCAATTCGATCGTGGTGGAGGCTGCTCAGGGCAAATCTATCAAGAATCATTCTGCCCCAACAGACAAGGAAGGTCGCAAGCTTGATATGTTTGGCAGGCGCATTTACTCTTCTGCAGCCTTAGGGATGAAAGTTGCCAATTACCAGGCCATGATGGCTCGATACCAACTCTTTTTATGGGAGAAAATGTCATCAATTATGAATCACCTACCGGATGATCAACGCGAGCTCGCTCGTGTGTTTCAGGCGGAAGCAGTTCGTCTCTCTAAACAAGAACTCACTACCTCCAGACATCAAACCGACTATGCCTCTAAGGCTATGATTGGAGCCATTGCTCTCCATCGGCATGCGTGGCTAAGATCTGCCAACCTTCCCCAGGAAACCAGGTCTAGGATAGAAGACCTCCCCTTTGACAGGGAAGGTCTCTTTAACACTACAACTGACACAGCTATGGACACCATACAAAAAGCAAAGATGACTGCCCGTAAAATGGGTTTCACTCAGCCTCCACAACCTTCGTATCGCCCGAAGAAGTGGTATCGTCCTCTGCCATACCACCCCAGGCAGCCACAGGATCTCCTAGCACGGTACCAGCCATCTGCAAGTGCCACTCAGCCTCAGCAGAGAAAGGCTTCGAATCGTTTCAGACAACCCCGTCATAGACAGGACGACACTCAAAAACATTGCCTTTGATTCCACCCTTCTCTGCCTGCGGCCCCCCAAATTTGGGGACACTCTCCATCAGTTCCACCACAATTGGGCCGCAATTACCTCAGACAGGTGGGTCCTGAATATTGTCAACAGAGGCTACAAAATAGAGTTTGGAGCCCTCCCTCCCATCGGCACCGTGAAAATAACACCACCATCAGACATCTTAACTCAAGAAACCTCAGCTCTACTGCGGAAGGGTGCCATCACAAGAGTCTCACAAACCAACCTACACATGGGTTTCTACTCTCATTATTTCATGGTCCCGAAAAGGGATGGGGGTCTTCATCCTATTATGGATCTCAGAAACTTAAACAAGTTCATTGTCACAAAAGAATTCCGTATGATAACATTAGCAACTATCCTTCCCCTCTTGAAAAGGGACCAGTGGTTCACACTAATAGACCTAAAAGATGCCTATTTTCATATCGCAATCCACCCATCTCATCGAAAATATCTGCGCTTCATAATTGGCCACCACGCATTTCAATTCTCCGTCCTCCCATTTGGTTTAAAGACTGCACCCAGAGTATTCACGAAATGTATGGGAGCGGTATGTGCCCACCTCCGCTCACGGGGCGTGGAACTCCACCCATACCTGATAGTTTTCCCATCCCAACGACAGGCTTCCAGAGACGTGGACACAGTCAAAATGCTGCTGCTATCCTTGGGCCTGCAGATAACTGTGGAAAAGTCAATTTTTCAGCCTTGCCAGTCGATTCAGTTTATCGGCGGCTGACTGGACTCAGCAATAGGAAGGGCTTTCCTTCCACTGGACAGAGCAGAGGCCTTACGCGACCTCTCATTCCGCTTAATGCATCTGCACCGCATGTCAGCATTCACTGCCCTAAGACTACTAGGTCTCATGGCAGCATCTGTATTTGTAGTCCGGTGGACCAGACTGCGAATGCGCCCCCTGCAGCAGCTTTTGCTCCGCAGTTTCGATCCTACAATGAATCCCCACAAGATCATCCTCACCATACCAACGTCTGTACAGACCTCTCTACGATGGTGGACAAACATGCACAATTTCTCAGTGGAAATGCCGTTTGTAAATCTAGGCCCATCCAGGTTCCTCACCACAGACGTGTCCTTGCAGGGCTGGGGAACCCACTGCGACGACCTCACCATTCAAGAAAGATGGTCACTTTCGGAGAGACGCCTACATATAAACATTTTGGAACTCCTGGCGGTGAAAAGAGCACTGCTAGCATTCCGGACTCATCTACAGGGACATCATGTTCAGGTTCTATCAGACAACACTGCAGTTGTCTGGTACCTGAACAAGGAAGGGGGCATGCGATCGGCCCATCTACTTCAACTCACCATGGACATCCTCCTTTGGGCTGTTCCCCAGGGTATCTGGCTTTCTGCTCTGCATATTGCTGGGACCGACAATGTGCAAGTGGACAACCTCAGTCGGAATTTCCTCAACACCCACGAGTGGCAGCTGTCACCGGGTATTCTAAAACTCCTTTTTTCTCGTTGGGGGACCCAGACATAGACCTTTTTGCAACTCAAAGCAATGCAGTCTGAAAAGCCTTTTGTTCAAGAGCAGGGATAGGCCGTGCATCCCTAGGAGATGCGTTCATGATACCGTGGACTCCTGGCCTAATGTACATGTTCCCACCATTTCCGTTGCTCACAAAAGTGGTGACCAGACTGTCCAGACACCGCACGGATGCCATACTGATAGCTCCGTGGTGGCCCAGGCAAGCATGGTTTGCCCCACTTCTCAGACTGACTAACAGACGGACTTGGCGACTCCCCAGTCTACCGGATCTTCTGTCCAAAGACAGAGGCAGGATTCTCCATCCGGAACTCAAAACCCTAAGGCTTACAGCATGGAGAATCCGGCCAGATGGCAAAACCTGAGTCTTCCACAGGAAGTCAGAACTATTTTAGAAGCGGCTAGAAAGCCGGCTACCAGAGCGTCTTATAACAGGAAGTCGAAAACTTTTCAACTTTTCGCTGCCAAGAAAGGCTTTGACTCTGGGTCTGGACCCATAGAGGATATTGTCAAATTCCTTTATCACCTTCATACTTTGGGTCTTAAACCAACCTCGGAACTGTGTGCCTTAGTTGTGGATCCTCTTTATACCCAGTTTTTTCGAGATAAGGTCATTTTGTGACCCGGCCCCTCGTTTATCCCTAAAGTGTTTCCAATTTTCATCTTAACCAGGATATTGTGTTGCCCACGTTTTTTCACGCATCTGCTGACCATTGTGTTCCAAGTTACACTCCTTAGATGTTAGACGGGCTTTAGCTTTTTACAAGTCCAGGTCTGAGACCTTTCGCAAGTCTCACCAATTGTTTGTTTGTTATGGTGGTAAGAATAAAGGAGTTCCAGTGTCTCCTCAACGTTTCTCCAATTGGATCGTGCAGACTATTTCCTTGGCATATCAACTGGTGGGTAAAGAACCACCATTGTCTGTTAAAGCACATTCCACTAGAGGACAAGCCACATCTACTGCCTTGATTCGTGGCGTATCTGTTCCTGACCTCTGTAAGGCTGCTACCTGGTCTAATGTTTCCACGTTTATGAGACATTACAAGCTAGATGTACGAGCAAGACAGGACTGTTCCTTCAGTCAAGCCATCCTCTCTTTTGTACTTCAGTGACGATTCAGTGAGCCTACCCTCCACCGGTAACTTTGCTTGTCATTCGCCCATGTGTGTGATGCACAGAGACCACGAAGAAGAAATGCAGGTTGCTTACCTGTAACTGTAGTTCTTCGAGTGGTCATCTGTGCAGTCACACAACCCTCCCACCGTCCCCTCTTGGCATCGCTTTTTGATAGTCAAGATCATTCCTTTGGGCATGCTCATGTGTTAATATAATCTAGAGATCTTGTTGTGAATTCACTTCGGTCGCGAGGCCATTTGGTCTCAGAAGAACTGAGGTGAGCGGGAACCCGGAGCATGCGCAATAGGACGGTGGGGGAGGGGTTCCCGCCGAAAATCTAGGCTAGCTATGGAAATTTCCCGAAAGGAGCTCGTCGCCAGCGCGAGCCCATGTGTGTGACTGCACAGATGACCACTCAAAGAACTACAGTTACAGGTAAGCAACCTGCATTTTTCTTCTATATTCTACCTGAAATACCCACTAGGCTAGATGAACCAGGGGACTAACTTTGTAAAAGTCCACTTTATATCCATATGACTTTTATATGTTAGAGACCACTTCCTTTCCATAAATAACCTAGACCTATGTGATCTTTTGGTGGCAAACTCTATATATCGTATATTAAAAAATGGCACTGAAGGGTCCATTCCCCTATATCCTTAATATCATCAGGGGCCTTGCTCCAGACAACAACAAGCTGCAAGCCTTTTTAGTAGTGGCACTCTTTGTCCTGGAAAGCTCCCTTGAGACTTTTAGAATACTGGCAAATGTTTTCTTTCTTTCTTAGCAGGGCCTTTTGGGGAGTAGTCCTGACTCTGCAGATGTATATTTCATATTTCTAGCAGGAAGCGATGTGCTTTGCATGCAGAACGTACCAGATTCAATCCCCTGCATCTCCAGATAGGGCTTGAGAAGAATCCTGCCTGAAATCCTTGAGAGCTGCTGTTAGTCAGTGTCAGTGGGCTAAATGGACCAGTGGCCTGACTCAGGATAAGACAATTTCCATGATCCTCCATAGCAACTTGTGGTAGTTTTATGTTGATTCTTGTAGAAATATTGAGATGTTAGCTGCTTAAATTCTGGGTGGCTGCCTCTTCATACTCAAGGAATAACTGTATTTTAGTTTTTTTGACGTTCCAGAAATGTTACTTGCCACCTGACGTTTGCCCTATTTACTCTGTAATGAATCCAAGGATAAACTTTTCACTATACCTGGGTTTTGGTCTGTGAAATACCAGAAATTTTTGTGGAAAATTCCACTGACGGTTGGGATTTTAGTGCAAATATAACTTCAGGTTTTGCGTCTGCTCTAAAGAAAACAGCAATTTGTACAAAATGTTGGATAAGCTTCTTTTAAGTGTTTTGGTAAATGTCTGTGTTTACTGGGATTTCTTTCAAACTAAAGCCAGATACGACATAAGCAGCTGCTGTGTGGAGTGCATGCAACTTTGCAACTTTGCTAGTTGAATTGATTTTGGGGAAAGTCAAACTTCTCTCTCTCTCTCTCCCTCTCTCTCTCTCTCTCTCTCTCTCTCTCTCTTTCTCCCCCCCCCCCCCCCGATGTTACACCAGGCTGGAGCAGATGTTGTCTGTGACCCTCTAAACAAGATAATGTCGGGACCAGTCAGGGCTATAGCTGAGGTGAGGATTAAGTCCTCAAAGGAGTGTGGAATTGGCTTATAGCTGCCTACTTTTGTCCTTTGTGTGCATCTCTTCTATTATCCCATCTTTGTACATAAGAGCATTAGAGCCCTCCAGGATCAGTCCAAATCTAGTTCTGTTTCCCAAAGCGGACAGCCAGATACCTAGGGAAAGCCCACAAGCAGGACATGAGGGCAATGGTGCTTTCCTGCTGCTGTTCACCAACAATTGGTATTTGAAGGCATGCAGCTATTCTTGGACCAGGATAGTTTGACTACAATAGTCCAGGCATTGGTAACCTCAGGATTGGACTACTGTATTGCATTCCATGTTGGGTGCATGTTAGGTTTTTTTCAGGAGCTACATCTGGTACAGAATGCAGCTATGCAGGTGTTGATTGGAGCATCTTTTCAACAGCATGTAATACCATTGCAGAAAGAACAGCACTGCCTGCCCATATGCTATCGGGCTAAGACATTTGATCATTTGACTTTCTGTACCCATGCACAGGTACTATTGGTGGTTCCACATGCTCCTATGATCCTTCTTATGGCTACCAAGAGCAGAGCTTTTAGTGCTACAGTTCCTGCCCTGAGGAACTTTCTCCCCATTAATATTAGGCAAGCACTGATAATTTTGCTTTTAGGCACCTGCTTAAGATGTACCTGCTCGCTTATACTTTCCCTGCAGTGTGACCCAGCTATGTATATTGTTTTTATTGATTATGTGATTGTTTTAGCTTTATTCTGTATTTTTATCATTGTGATTTTTATGTTGTACACCACTCTGGTATATAAATTTGCATAGGACAGGGCCTGGAACAAAGCCCTATGAACGCCAGCTACCAGATGAAGCCCACTTTCCATGGTCACTGAGCACTGTCCCAGGATTAGGGATCCCTTATTTGCTACTGCCACTGCCAGTTCCACAGCCATTTCTCATGTCATAATAATATTTATTTATTTATTTATTTATTTATTTATTTATTTATTTCTAACCTACCTCTCCCTCCGGATCGAGGCGGGGGACAACAATAAATATAAATACGAGGACCATAAAATAGATAAAACATTAAAAACAAATTAAAACTAATACATTATTAAAAACATCTTAAAATTCAACTGGATAGGCCTGCCGGAAGAGAACAGTCTTCACGGCTCTCCTAAATTCAAGGAGACTGCTAATTTGTCGAATCTCCTCCGGCAGGCCGTTCCTCTGTCTGGGAGTGGCAGAAGAGAAGGTCCTCTGGGTAACACTTGTCAGCCTAGTTTTGGCTGATTGGAGTAAATTCTTCCTAGAGAACCTGAGCGTGCGGAGCAGATTGTATGGGAGAAGTCGATCCTGCAGGTAACCTGGACCCAAACCATGTAGGGCTTTAAAGGTAATAACCAACACTTTATACTTCGCCCGGAAACAAATCGGTAGCCAGTGGAGTGATTTTAGGATTGGTGTAATGTGGTCACCCCTAGGTGTACCGGTGACCAACCTGGCTGCTATATTTTGAACTAGTTGAAGTTTCTGGACTAGGCACAAAGGTATGTACAGCGCCTTGCAGAAGTCAAGCCTCGAAGTTACCAGTGCATGCACTACCGTCTCTAGGTCTTCCAACTCTAGGAAGAGGCGCAGCTGGTATATCAGCCGAAGCTGATAGTAGGCACTCCTGGCCGTCACGTCTATCTGAGCTGTCATTTGGAGCGACAGATCCAGGAGTACCCCCATGCTGCGAACAGAGTTTTTCAGGGGGAGTGTAACCCCATCCAGAACTGGTTGACACACCTCCAAACCCAGGTTGCGGCCTTTGACAGCAAGCACCTCCGTCTTGTCTGGATTCAGCTTCAGTTTGTTTTCCTTCATCCAGCCCATTACCACCTCCAAGCATTCATTCAGAGGAGACACACTATCCTTAGCTGATGGTGTTGTCGAAGGCATAGATAAATATATTTGGGTGTCATCATGTTCTGTTCCATCCCCATGTTGAACTGAGTCTAGGCAGCCTCAATACTACCTTTGGGGCAGTTGGTTGATCTTCCTTCCTTTCCTGAAGATCTTTTTTTTCTTCACTTTCAAGTAAAGTCCAGCAGCAAACTTTACACAGCTTATTTATCCAGTTCACTGACTTCGTCAGTGTCTGTCTGCATGAATACACTCTTTTGGACTGGTAAACGTAGTATAGGTTTCTCAGCAGGGTAGAGGATGGCAGCCTATTGACTATCTGAGCATACATCATCATCAATATGTTGGAACTCCTCCCTATCTCTCATGCATAACCAAGGCGAACAGCATTTGCTGATGCAATGGGTTTCCCTGAAAATGCATCGTCCCAGCAAGCTATGTTGGCATGCAATAGAAATAGTTTAAGCTAGCACAGTGTCAGTTATGTTAGTAGTAGTGTAGTATTAGATACTATCCCCAGTATCCATTTTTGCTGTCTATCTGTTAATCCCCACCTCACAGGGATGTAATTTTAAATGCATTTGCATCCACTATTATCACAGATTTTTCAAAAACAAAACTTGTCTTAACTATGGCCCTTGGGCTTCTCTGGCTATAAGAGTTTAGAAAGGAGGTTGGAAGGCTGCAGGTGGTGGTTTGTTTGTTTGTTTGTTTGTTTGTTTATTTGCAATATTTATATACTGCTCGATATCTAAAATAGATTCCATAGCGATGCACATGGAAATGAAACAGTAAAAAGGAAGATTTTAAAAAGCAAATTAAAATTGTTCAATTTCAAACAAAGGACCAATAAAAACAGTAGCTGGTTAGTTGAGGAAGACTTCCTGGAATAGAATGTTTTCAGGAGGCATGGAAACAGCTTAGTGTTGATGCCTGCCTGGCCTCCAGGGGCAGGGAGTTCCAAAGACCAGAGGCTACCACATTTCAATCAGGTCAAAGGTCCATGTGGAACCACCAGGAGCATGCCCTCCAGTGACCTCAGTGACCCGGCAGGTTGGTAAGGGAGAAGGCACACTCTCAGGTATCCTGGTCCCAAGTTGTTTAGGTTTTTGTACACTAGTACCAAAACCTTAAACCTGGCCTGGTAGCCAATAGGCAGCCAGTGCAATTCCCTCAGCAAAGGAGTTAAATGCTGAAAAGAGCAAGCAGGAAATTTATGCCCCACTCATACTTAATGTATGTAGTAAATGCATTAAAAACAATGCACTTACAAAAACAAAAATAGTCCAGGTGGAGCAGGAGCTCAACTAGTGTTTCCCTTGCCTGCCTGCCTTCCCCTCTCTCTTCTGGAATCATAAAGTGAGAAAGCTAGTTGTGTATGAGTGCTTTAAAAAACAAAACTGCTGTTCTATGATGAGACAGTCCAAAATTCAGGAAGTGGAATAATTATGTACATAAAGTAGGTATTCGTATATTTTCAAAATTCTGCTTTAGTAGATCCGATTGAAATAGAATGTTGGAAGAAATAGTGCCAAGCCCAGAAATTTTGATTCTTTACGCTGTGGCTAGAGAGGGGGTGGGAGTGAAGATGGAGCGATCTATACAAATTGCAGATCCAGCAACATCAGTTCAATGCTACTAGTATTATCATTGCTCTTGCCTCACTGTAGACATTGGCATTAGTATACTAATCATGAAAAGATCATTACTGCTAGATGTGTTTTGGTCCCACCTGGAACACTGAATTTCCCAGTCCTCCTTAGGCCAATTACAGTAGCCATAGGTTCATTAAGATCAGGGGTGGGACATGAGAGGCCAGTTTCATCCTCCTCCCCTGACAGCCACACCCCTGTCATAGTCACTGCTGGATTTTGGCAGTAACAGCAAAGCAGTCAGTGGTTTGCTGCCAAAATTTGGCACAAACCATCAATTGTTTCCCTGCCATCACTGCAGCAAATTCAGTAGCAAGGGAACTGAACAAGGCCAGGGTGCATGCAGGTCACATTTTGCCCATTCCTGATTTAGATTCTAGTTAAACAGAGACAGAATCACATAACACTAAGGTAAGATTACACAAATTAATCATTATTATTATTATTTATTACATTTATATACCACCCCATAGTCAATGCTCTCTGGGCAGTTTACAAAAATTAAAAGCTTGAACATTAAAAGTCAGTATACAAAATTGAATCACATTGGCACAACACATTTAGCAGTAAGCAGCTAATAAAAGCACAAACAAAGCAAAGTATACTTCTCCTATAAGACTCTATGTGTTGTCCCTCTGTCAGGCTGACAATACTTTCAGCCCAATGGCAGAGAACAAAGATTTGTTTATTATTTCGTATCCTGCCCTTTTTCCTCCAAGCAGCCCATTGCAGCATACATAATCCTCCTCTCCATTTTATCCTCACAGCAACAACCCTGTGAGATAGGTTGGGCTGAGAGTCTGTGACAGGCCCAAAGTCACCCAGGGGGCTTCCATGGCTGAGTGGAGACTAGAACCCAGATCTCCCAACTCCCAGTCCAACACTCTAGCCACTACACCACGCTGGCTCTCAAAGATGAATCTGGTTTCCAAAGTGGCTGGGATTGGAATCAGACACTCAAGGTCATGTCTGCTCTCTGGTTTCATAGTAGTGTAAAGAGCTCAAGTCATGTACCCATGGTTGTAATTGGGTTTTTTAGATGATGATTTCTCTTTGAGTTTATGCACTTCCCTAGCACTTGGGTCTAACTTTATTCTAGGCTGGTTCTTATAGGCAAAAGGTCCCATTCACTGCAAGCTAATTGTGTACAAAGGTCAGTAGCAGCTTCGTGACAGCATTCACAAGTGGCTTGAACACGGTGTTTTGTAGCTCTAGCCATGACAGCTTTCTTGCACACACCCCAAATCTGCTCCAGATCTCCTCTGGAACAGATTTGGGGTATTTACAAGGGGGCTGCAGGAAGGGAGGGAAAATTGAATCCACCATTCTGCTGTCAGAAGGATACCATTGGATACAACCCAATCGTAAGAGAAGTCTCTTAATTGACATGTTTTAGTTAAATCATTTTTACTTTGTTTGTGGCATTTATATATTACTGAAAACATTAAAATCTCTCAATGATTTACAGTATTAAAACATTTAGATACAACATTAAAACATAACATTAAAACAACTGCAGTAAAATCTATTTCAGGAACAGCAAATGAAGCGACATGATTAGTTTACTTACTTTGGCTGTAACACCAAAACTATGGCCCATGTGTAGGGTTATATACTAAAACCAGCAATGTCTCACCCCAGCAATCTAGTACAGACATTGAAATAGTGCTGTTGGCCTTATTCTAGTCTCTAGTGGACTGTTACACTTTCACAAAACACCCACACAATCTGGCACAATGCATTGTCACTGACACAGCTCTTCCCAGTGGGTCTCATGGTGGAATAGTACTGGCTGCAAAGCTTTGGCTTCAGTAGTATTGGCAGCCTGTGCATGCAGTCTTGCACTGCATCTGCTTGCCATATGGATCCCTTTAGCCATCCCCTCGCATTCATAAGCAAAGGCCCACATTGTGATGGCTGCATTCCCTCAGCTCAGTGCTCTGGAGTGATGCTAGGTATGTGGGACATTGTGGAAGATGCAAAATGGGGGCCAGGCTGATGGCTGCATTCCCTCAGCTCAGTGCTCTGGAGTGATGCTAGGTATATGGGACATTATGGAAGATGCAAAATGGGGGCCAGGCTGCCAACACAGTTTATGCAGATTCCACTTGCAGTAGCGCTGGTGGGGGGGGGGGGACCAGAAACCTTCAGAAAAAAAGCTGTTCTGCAACCCATGGTGATAGGTGATGCTTACCTGTGAGAAATTGTTGAAGAACTTCTCCTCCCCTGGAAAAATGTGGTGAAATTGTCGCCCCACTTTCTCTGCCCACAAATAGGATAGAGAATTTTGAGAGGCCACCCGTGCACAGCTGTAGTATCTAGGTTAGAGTTATCCCTTGCTTTGAATAAGGAATATGAAAGGTTCCCTATACATATTGATGGGACTTAACATTCATCTCTCTAGTTTGGGTTCAGTGGGACTAGGATACAGCTAACTCTGATTGGGTCATTGAGAGCTCTTGTGGGCAGAAAAGTAAATTAAAATATAATTAATAAATACATTATGTATTCGGTTGAATGCAGCCATGTTCTGGTCATCTCCCTGCCTCAGCACTGTCATAGAACGTTTTTAGGACATTGAGGAGTTTCTGGTGTTCTATTGGGGAAATAGGGCTATGTTGAAGACTTAACATTTCCACGTGCCACTGCAATGGTATTGTGAGAAATTCCTGTATCTTTGTCACGAATGGCTTTGAGATAGGTTCAATTAAAACCACTGACCTAGGTACGTGGGCAGCTTTTGGATTGGCAAAATCCTGCAGTACAATACCATACTTGCTGCCTCCTCCTTTTATTGTTTTAGTGGATTTTTACACTGGAGAAGAAGGATCCTTCTCTATTGCTATGTCATTACAGTACATGTGCTGTATCTAAGAATTTATATTCCACCAACCTTCAAAAAGTTACTTAAGATTAAAGGAAAAGGCTAGATCAAGAAGTGGTGACTGCGTAACAGATAGTAACCAATAATAATAATAATAATAATAATAATAATAATAATATATAAAAAGGGTGTTGTAGCAAAAAAAAGGCTTTGCAAAAGCTGTTTTGTTGCCATCTTCTTTCTTTTAAAATCTGAAATAAATTTTGGAAGTTTAGACAGGAAATGAATTCCAGGTGTAGCAATAGATAAGAGAAGGTGGTTTGGAAGAAAACCAGACAAAGTGGAAGATATCTTTTATATACGACTGCAGGGCCAGATCCACACGAAGCAGGATATAACACTATGAAAGCAGTTTGAAAATGGTATATGGAATATGCCATGGGCTCCAACAGTTGTCAGTGCACTTTAATACCATTATAAAGCAGTAGTGTAGATCCTGCCCAGGTCATTCATTCATATTAAGCAGGGCTGTTGCATTATGATGGTCAGTTTGATCCATTTTGTAAATATTGGGCAGAAGGGATTTCAGAAGTTACGGCAGAGGATTTTTAGGGTCCTCAGTAGATCAAGGACATTTTCTTTGGCTGTCCATGATGAGTACCATTGATATCAGCTCTGTGTTGGAAAGAACAGCCACTTTAAAGAAAGAGATCACCACTGAGTAATCTTGCATATTGATTTTTCTACATAGATTTTTATTCATTCTCCTCTTTGGGGCCTGTTTACTACCTGAAAACAATTTATTTAGTTCACCACTTCCTCTATAGCCCTTGTAATATGCCTTCAGCTGACATCTCCCTTCATCTTCATTAGGAAATACATAAGAAAGAGAAAAGACAATTAGATTTAATAGAAAGTTATAGCATTAAAGTTGGTGTAACAAAGAAATTACATCATTTATTCCTTTGGACATATTTGTTAATAATGAATAAAATCTGGCCAGCCTTAGACAGTTAGCTAGGAACAAGTAACAGCTACTTTTTACCTGCTTCTTTTAATGTATTGGTTTGTAGTGGTGGTTATCAGTTTCTGGATTGCTTTGATCATTGTGTGATTTTGTTGTGAGCCAGTTGAAGAACTGACAGTATAAAATTGATGGTTGGTTTAAGGACAGCATAGGTTTTAAATAAACATATATTTTATTTATCACGCATAATATGTATCATATTGTATACATATATGATGGACAGGACAGTGCTGTAGCTGTAGATACATCTGAGCTTTTTCTGTGGTCAGAATTTAAAATTTACTTTAGATTTTATATTTATTTACGTAATTTATCCCAGTGCTGTTATTCTGAATCACTGAGCTAATAGCAAGATCTGTGTATTAAAAGTTCTCTAATTATGTATAGTGGGAACATCATACTCAACAAATCAGAACTATGCAAATTACCAGGTCGTTAAAATATTCAGGCTGCAATCCTGTGCTCACTTAACTGGGAATAAGTCTCATTGAAATCAGTTGGGCACGTATACATGTATAGGATTGCACTGTGCAAGTATTAAAAGAGAACCTTTTAAAAAGGAGCCCTTATTTAACTTCAAGCAATTTAAGGTATAGAATGGTAGCTAATTTAAAATATTATAGGAATATAGGAAGCTGCCTTATACTGAGTCAGACCATTGGCCCAGTATTGTTGACACTGACTGGCAGCAGCTCTCCAGGCTTTCAAGCAGGAGTTTTTCCTGCCCTATCTGGAGATGCCAGAGATCGATCCTGGGACCTTCTGCTTGCAAAGCAGTTGTTCTACTACTGAGCCCTCTCCACCTAGAGCCTGCTATTTTTTCCAGAGAAATTAAACAGGATAAAATGATATTTTTAATTAAAAACAATTTATATACTTAAAAAATAAAAATAAAACTCTAGTGTTTTCCATTCATTGCTTTCTTTCCAGTTGTCCCACTTATAGCATATTCATAGGTTTTTTTATACTACTGGTGTAATCATTCCTATTATTTAGTACTGTGAATATGCGAAACTATCAACACTTACATGTAAAATCTACTGCATTTTGTCTTTTGCTTAATCAAGAGAACTGTGTTTTTATGTCTTTTCCCTATCTCTCACTCCAACATGGGTATCTTCACAGACAGTAAAAAGAGGTTTGAGTTTACTCTGGGGAGACCTGGGATCAAATTCCTTCTCCAATGTGATGCTCTCACTGGCTCAATTTGGACAACACGTTAATCAACTGAGAGGACTTAACCCACTGACGGTGTGTTAAAAAGGTGGCCTCAATTCGGACGACACGCTGCAGCAGGGGATGCAAAGTTAAGTTAACCACCCTGGTGGTTAATAACGTACTCAGTTCTGACTGACAGCTCGGCCGCCATTTTTCCCGCTTACTGAACCCCGGCAGTCCTCCAGCAGGTATCCCAGCAAGCAATGCGGCCGAAAACCATGGGCGCCGCCATCTTAGATGATGCAGGACACGCCTCCCAAACCACATTGGCTGCTTCAGTCACTGGGCAGAACTCAGCAGCCTCGGGCAAAGAGTCTGCCAGGAGCAACGGCAGCACCAATACAACACCTGCACCCCGCACCCAGCACTGCAATTCCAACGTTGGCACCCACGCCCCAGGGAGCCCCACCACCACCCACCCTACACGGGGACCTGGCAGTTGCCAGGAAGACCCACGGCCCCCAGCCCCCAACCCCCCCACCACCCTCCTAGAGCATCGTCCGCGCACACAGGAATGCAGGCAAGAGTGGGGTGGTTAGCAAAACTTTATTCAGCAGGGAAGGCAGACATGGGCAAGACGGCACATGGGCACCAGTATGCCAGGGCTGAGCCCACGGAAAGGACAGGCGCCCCCGGGAAGGGAGGAGGAGGCGGCTGGAAGGCACAGCGGTGAAGAGGGGACAGCCGAGGCCACGCCCCCAGGGAGCCAGGCACAGAACATGCCAAGAGGACGAGGTGGAGAGGGGCGGCTCGCCAGGGAGAGATGCCAGTCCACAGATGGGATCCCGTGTGGTATTCCCTGCACCATAGTTGCGTGTTTCGATGACTCTAGCCGCATGCGTGGCGCTGGCACTGGCCGTGCCACTCACCCAACGGTGGCAGCCACGCTCCGCGAGAGTGTCCCGCGTACGGGACGGCCCTGGCTCTTCCTCCCCCTGCTGGGTCTCTGGCACCAGGGGGGTGGGTGCGGGGTCCTCTACCTGCATGTCCGCACAGATGAGGCGTAGGAAGGCCGTGGGGCTGCTGCTGCTGGAGGAGGCAGGCATGGGGGACATGCTCCTCGAGGTGGTGGCTGTCCTGGGCGGCACGGGTGACGGCCTCGCAAGCACCGATGGACTTTGGGATGCTGCGGGCCGGCTCATCGGCCTCGCCTTGGCCGGCCATGCTTCAGCTGCTGCCCTCGCAACTTTCTTGGCAGGAGGAGCGGGGGATGCTTTCGGGGCTCTCTTAGCAGGGGGGGCGGAGGATGCTGTCGGGGCGGCCTTGGCAGGAGGAGCGGATGATGCTTTCGGGGCGGCCTTGGCAGAAGGAGCGGATGGTGCTGTCGGGGCTGCCTTGGCGGGGGGAGCGGATGGTGCTGTCGGGGCTGCCTTGGCAGGAGGAGCGGATGGTGCTTTCGGGGCTGCCTTGGCAGAAAGAGCAGATGGTGCTTTCGGGGCTGCCTTGGCGGGGGGTGTTGGCCGTGGGTCGACCGGCCTTGCCGGAGGCTCCTGTTTCGGTGCGGTGGGACCCTCTTCCCGTGTTGCTCCTTGGTCCAGTCGTGCTTGTTGACGCGTGCGCGGGGGCTCATTGGTGGTGACCCCGCTGCCCGCCGTGTGGCCCGGGACGACGTCGTGACGCTCCAACAGCAGGCGTGACAGTTCGTCGTAGAAGGGCATGGTGCATGGCTGGGCGCCAGTTCTTTTATTGTGAGTGACGACCTCCTTGAACTTCTTCTTGAGTCCGTGGAGCTTGTCCTTGCATTGCTTTCCATTGCGGTCGTATCCCCGTTCCTGCATTTTCTCGGCTAGCCAGGGGTAGAGCTTATCGTGCCTGGCAGTGGTCATGATCCTCCTGGCTTCCGGGCTCCCCAGAGCTCTGTGAAGTGGCAGATCTCCTCCTCGGACCAGCGCAGCGCTCTGTGTCTTTCCTGGGGGTCCTGGCTGCTCCCCTCTTCAGGGGATTGTGAGCCGGTGTCCTCAGCCGGATCGTCCCTTGGCCCCTCTCCCTCTGGCTCCATGTTGCCAATGGGTGTGTGGTTCAGTGGTGATGGTGGTCTGTGCCTTGGGCTGCCTTTCCCAGTCCCGTGTGGATGTGTGTCGGTGGGTGCTGGTGGGCTCTAGTGCTTGCTGTGAATGTGCCCTGTGTGTAGGCGTTGTTTTCTGTGGTGGCCGGGGCCTCTTCGTGTCCTTGGGATTGTTGTGCATGCCTTCGTTGGTTTTCCACAACATCCGCAGGTGGCTGGCTGTCGCCCACGGGCACCAATTGCCTAGGCATTTCTAGCGTCTTGGGGATAGGCTTCGCCTACGCTCGCTATCCAGCCGTGTTGGGGAAATGGGGGGGAAGCTATCTGGACGCTGCTTCCCCTGCTCTCGTCCTTCTGGGTGCTGCGAGGGTGGGGGTGGCATTGCGGTGGGGGTCTACTCTGGATGGAGTGTCGTTCCCCCTGTTGGGGTGGGGGGGCTACCCCTTGTTCCTGGGCACCTGGGGTTGTTGCGTATTCCGTCTCCCCCTCCTCCCCTTTGCCATGGCTTCGTTCTGGTGCGCTTCCCTGTCTGTTTGTGTGGCTGACTGGGCACCCTGCGTGAGTGCTTGCAGGAGCTGGCTCCTTTTTGAGCTCCATGCCGGCTGCCTGGTGGGGGATGCAGGCGTCCTGGTTGCTATGGCGGCAAAACCAGCACTCCGTTTCATCCACGCCTGAGCTCCCGTCCGCTTTCTGCTGCTCTTGCCGCTCTTCTCTATGGTCTTTTCCGTTAACGTACTCATCTCAGTTGTTTAACCCACGCACCTCACGTGGCTGAATTCGGACAACACGTTAGTCAATTGACTAACTTTTAAACAACTCGCAAGTGAGTTGATTAACTCCGTTGTTTAAAACTGCAACTTAAACAACCATGGGTTGGTTAACCGTTGTGTGGCTGAATTTGGACGACATGTTGGGTTAACCCACTGACGGTTGTTTAACTTAACACCCGTCGGTTATCGTGTCGTTCGAATTGAGCCACTGAGTTAGCCTTCGGGAAGTCACTTTATGCAAATAGAAAATCCCATGTACTCCACCTTGTGCTCATTAGAGGAAAAGTAGGATAGAAAATTTGCCCATCTGGAACAGGAAAGCAAAATTCAGACACACTATTTTTCACCCTTCTTCCCTCTTCCACATAAAAGAGCCTAGGTTTGAAGATCAGAAATTCTTTAAAAGGTCTGGGTGACCTGTATGTGCTTGTATGTGGGCTTTCCTTTGAAAACAATTCAGAAACATCGGTTGATCTAAAATACGGCTGCATGATTATTAACTGGGACTGGGTGCTTCAATCTTCTTATTCCAGAGCACTTCATTGGCTCCCAGTCTGTTTCTATGCCAATTAAAAGTGCTGGTTTTAACCTTCAAAGCCCTAAATGGCTTTGGGACCAGGTTACCTGAAGGATCGTCTTTTACCACATATCCTACTGAACCTTAAAATTCTCTTCAGAAGCCCTGATCCAAGTGCTTCTACCAAGCGAAGTGAGGTGGGTTGCTATCATGGAGAGAGCATTCTTAGTGGTGACACCCCAATTGTGGAAAAGCCTCTCAAAGCAAGCTCTGCTGGCATCTTCTTTATGGTCTTTCCAGCACCAAGTGAAGACCTTTTTATTCACCCAGACCTTTTAAAGAATTTTTGATCTTCAAACCTGTGCTTTTAATGAACTGGTCCACATGATCACCACTACAACAGTGAGCTGTGTTGAGCCATAGCATGTGCCAGGCAGTTTTTGACTATTCAAGCTTCAGCTTGTCATGTTGTCTGAACCAAAAGGTGAGGAATGTGTGAGGTTTAACCAACCCTTGCATAACCCTAGAAATAGTCATGGAATATGCAAGGGTTGTTTAACCCTCGCACAACCCCTGTCACCTGGATTTGAATGACGCAACAAACTGCAGCTTCAAATCCAAAGTGGCCACTGGCATGTGCTGTTTGATCATGGTTTTCTTGATCGTGGCAAACCAGCCCATTGTTTGGTGTGAAATTTACTGTGTATTTTTGTTGCTGAACTGATGTCATTCCTTTCTCTGCAGGTTAAAAAGTTTTGTGCTACTATTAGTTTTGTACTTGTATTTTAATATGGTTTATTATTCTTTTACTTCTTGTGAGCTGCCCAGAGAACATACAATATTGAGCAGCCTTAATACTTATCTTTTGATGCTGTTTGTGTGATTGTTTTTAAGATTTTTAAAACAATCATAAAAAATCTCAGTTTTTATTGCATTAAGATTATGTTCAGGGTTATATACTCAAAAAGGAGGCAGTGGTTGTAATACTATACCATATACAGGTGCCTAGCACCCAACCACCCAGAATACAATTAGGATCCCCAAAAATGATAAATCTAACAGTATTTGTATTTATATTTATCAGTGCATAACTGTACTCACATATATTTCATTAAATGCATATAAGTGTTCCATCTAATCACAGTGTTTTTATATATGCACACACATGATATATTGGTTCAACCAAATGTTTCAAAGTACATAGGTCCATGTTACAGGGTGACACTCATAAACACATTACAATTCAGTAGTATATCGGTTCCAACGTGTGTCCTCTGTGTAATACTTTTTCAATATACTTTAGCATTTAATAACAGGA
Organism: Anniella stebbinsi; assembly: GCA_029215795.1. Taxonomy (NCBI): domain Eukaryota; kingdom Metazoa; phylum Chordata; class Lepidosauria; order Squamata; family Anniellidae; genus Anniella; species Anniella stebbinsi. The sequence continues at coordinate 198,583,266 of JARDYH010000003.1, forward strand.
CTCCGGTGTTCAACCTGTTTCATTAAACTTCGTCAGAATATGCTGTAATAAAACATGATGAACAACATTATAGCAGCCAAAATTCACACACCTTTGATAACTCATATAAATTCTTAGTAAACAGAATCAAACTTCCCACCTTAATTCAAGAACAATTGTCATCATTTTGTAAAAGGGGACAAAGCCTCCTAGTAGAATCTAGAGAGAACGTATTGAAATATTAAAATACCACAATTAACAGCACTTCACGTAGTATGCTCCAAAAATGTATGAGTCCTACCGGTTCTAAGAAGTAGCGTTAGTTTTAAAAAAGCTGATCACAGCTGTAAAGTGATTCCCATTGAAGAGCGGTTTTTATTCACAAGCTAATTAGCCTAATTGAAAAGCATTGTCATTCGCCAATTGAGTAGCCTACACTAAAAAAGCTGTTAAGTCAAACTGTGTATTCAAACCTGAAAGATCCACTCTGCCTCTTTTTTCAAAAGTAAGGAATCCAAATCGTACTGATGATACTAGGGTAAGCCCTATCAATTACAAAGAACTGAAAATCATCTTAACGGTGGTTAAAAGAAATGAAATGTTGCACAAGAGATGAATAATATTTGTTATGTTTGCATTGGTAGGGCCATCAGATTAGTGGTATTATTGAAGCCTTTTCATTATAAGAACTATCCTTGGCATATTAGTATGCTTTGTGTTTCAAATGCATTGAGAGAGAATATCCCAAATATTGCTGTGAATGTTTGTTAAAACCCTTCCCTTCATTTTTGGAATACCTCCACAAATTTGTTCAGCACAGAATGTACTATTGGAGATGTATCATGAATGTGAGGGCTGTGCCAAATTTGTACATTTTATTTGCAAACAGTTAACATTATTAGAAAAACTTGTGTGAATATGCTGGCCTACCATGCTTCTGAAGCTATAAGTGTTAATTTCTAAGATGATATTGGAAATTGCATCAGATTGTTGATAACCCTCATACATGAGTCTGAAATGGTCACTAATATCCTAGGCACTTTCTCAGCTTTATAAAGAGTGCCCATAAACTGAAGAACTGTAAACTTACATACAAATAAATTTAAAACTATTCAAGGCTTTTTTACTTACGGAAGTTTCCCTCAGCCAACAGTGTTCTGGCGTTTGGGCTATGACAACTGCTGTGGCCAAAAAAACCCTACACTATGCCACCTATTAACATGTAGATCTGTCCATGCACACACAGTTCCTTTGCATTATAGTTGCTAAATATGGAGGAATAAGAACACTTTGGAGTTTCTGATTCATTTATTTATTTACTAGCAAGAATATCTAATTGTGATGGGTTGGAATAGCCCTTATTCAGCAAAGCCTTGAAACAAAGTTATGCAGTTGGAGACATTGGCTGAATTCAGACAACACAATAGTCAATGGTGGGGTAATAATCAACTTTACAGTTGTTCATCTAGGGGGTATTCCTATGCCTGCTTCGAATTGTACTGACAGCAAAGATATGCACTAGTTAGGAAAGTTTGCCACCTAGTGACTGAAGATGGTTCTGCAGACTTCAAATGCTTAATTTATTTAAAGTTAATTAATGCATTTTAACAACAAAATAACCCTGAAAAACACACCCCTTTAGTATGCCTGTCAAGTTTCAGGTGTCCAGTTTTCATGGTCTTGGAACTATGGTGCCGACAGACACATCCTCTTTTATTATTATATACTCTGGTGGCTTTTCTTCCTTTTCATCTCCATAGGAATTATACTTTATCCTTTTTTCCAAAACATTGATTTGTTTTCCTGCCTTCTGTCAACAGCAGGCCCTGTGCAAATTTTTCACCCAAGAAAGTTAAAGTTCCATTTCACTCATACTATCTGTACTAAATCACAATCAGTATACCATGTCCAGTGTTCCTTCCTGGTGGTTAGACATTTTGTGGTCACTCTTTGACACCTATACAGTTTAGACAATTGCTGAGGGAGTGGTGGAGTGTTTGGTGGTCAGATTCCAATTTCAGTTTATTTGCATTTGTGTATGTATCATTGAATTATCATGGGATGCATAACTGAGTTTAAACATGTTTCTGCTATTATTCATACTGAGCTTAATTTTTCTACAGTAATAGTTTGATTCTTGTTATAGCTTTGTCACAAGAATCATTCTTAACATATTCATATAAATAATGTATAATTACAGTTTTTAATTCATTTTAAGCCTCTGTCAAATGGTTAATACTTCTTTAATAATATTTATTAAGTTAATACTTAACACTTACGTACTTAATAAGCCACACCAAATTTTAACTTTTATTCACCTTACTATTGGTGCACTCCAGTCCATTGTTGGTTAAGAATGTTCCAGTTAATACGTATTGAATTACTTAAATATCTTTGATCCCTATGCTGATAGCATTGAATATGACAGAGTGCAGTTAAAATGTTGTGTTTTGTTTTAAATTCAATAGATGCATAGCAGACAGATATGCCTTCTATAAGCTGGACTAGATGGACCCTTGGTCTGATCCATCATGGCTCTTCTTATGTTCTAAGTCTCAAAAGCAAAACTGATACAAAGTATGAATAATATACGGTTGTGGTAACTCATGTTGAAGCAGGGGATCTGCCATAAACCTCCGTAAAAAATCAATGTGCAAAGAACCTTAAAGATTGTATTTTTTAGAACCCATAAAGGTTGAACCCATTTAACATGGATAGATTTGCCCATTATAGGTAATTTATTGTGTAGTTGACATTTTCCAAAATGGTTGGCATATGAATGTGGACTTGCCATCAAAATAACCTTTCTACATGCAATCGTTCATAATTTTTCACAAGACAGAAATTCATTGTTAAAACTTTTACATTTCAATTTGCTTTCTTTTCTCCACCCTCCTCTCTTCTTCCCCTTTCTTTTAGGATATTAATGTATGTGTTCTTGAGAACTACCCTGAATGTTCCAATCCCAGGTTATTTTATATTATTCCATATTTCTGTGGACAGCATCCAAGGTGCAGGTAACTATATATCCACCTTTTCTTCCCATTCCAGCCATTCTGAAATTATGGTTTACCATGTAAGGAAGCAGAAGAATTTGGATTTAGAATGATCAACAAACAGCAGCAGGAATCATGTAGAAAACCAATTGACCATATTAGCAAACAAGCTACGGCACATGCTAAAGAAATGGGCAAAATAAGTCCCAAAGCCATAAGGCAGTTAATCTGTGAATAAATCCCTTCCGTTTTCTTAACATAGTAAATAGATGAAGCCTGAACATAAAGGCAAAATAGCCTCCTTTATACCTCTCCACCCAAAAATCATAAGCCTGTCATGTCCAGAATTAGATACTCAGCTGAAATTGATATTACAGGAAACAAAATCCTTTGGGGAACACAGTTTTTATTGACCCCTCCCCACAACAGGTCAATGTTGATTGCTTGATTAGTTTTATCCCTTGTTCTTTAAATAATTAAACCTCGTGAAACCATGCTTTGCAGCCCAGGCACTATGGTGTACATCAGCATCTCAATATACCGATTGCTTATGACAAGCTGATTTGAAATGCTTTAAATATGTCACTGAAACCTTGATAGTTACCATTAAAAATTATAGATAGATTTTGTAGAAGATTTTGTTATAGTATAAATTAGTCCAAACCCACTTTTATTATTGAATGAAACTTCTGTTTGCAAAATTCAATTTAAAGAATTTTTAAAAACGTTTTTTAAGGGAGCCTGGTGAATGGGCCCTCGAAAGAGCAAAAGTGAATGTGAATGAAAATTTCCTGCTTGTGGGGATTCTGGAAGAATTGGAAGATGTGCTGCTTTTACTAGAAAGATTTTTACCTCATTATTTCAAGGATGTACTCAGCATTTACAGAAACCCAGGTAACTGTATACTGATATTATTCTTAATTGATTTCTATCATTCAATACATTTCTTGTTTCATTGTATGTTTCATAAATGTCACATATAACTCTGCATGATGAACAAGCAATAAGCAAGTTGTAAATGTTCACATTTAAAAATTAAGAATACACCCGTTGGATTAAATTATAATAAACTTTCATATCTCCTGTGCATCCTCTATTTGGCTATTGTAATATAGACATACCTCATGACTCAGATAAAAAATGCTTCTGTACTTGCTATCTGCTATTGATGACAGAACATAGCATTTTTCTGACTTAATTGCGAAATTAAAGGAATCTACTTCTTATCTGGCATCAGTTTACTCACTAACCTTCTACATGGTTGAGGGCTAAAACTTGGGAATGGACTACACACACCAACCACACTCCCAGTGTCTCGTGCTGGCTCCTCAGATCCCTGTCCTTGCCGTGTTATTTTTTGACAGTGCAGAGATACAATAATACAGCACTTTCAAAAAAATATAACCAAATGGGAAAACAGTAACAGATGAAGAAAAAAAAGTTTACCCGATGCATCAAAAGGAAAAAAAACTTTGCATTAGGTGCAACCCCTGGGCCAACTTCACAGATGGCCTCACGTAACTGCTCTATTTTTTATAACAGTATTGTATAATAATGTATATGGCTCTTTAAGGTATGCAAACAGCTTAAATAGATAAAATTGGAAGATCTCTCTCTCTCTCTCTCTCTCTCTCTTTCTGAGGATAGGAGGTGCAATAAGTCAAAACTCAAAATTTTAAGTTTGTTTGTGTTAGGGTAAACATTCTACCAGTTTTACTACTGATGTTAGAAGGGTGCTAGGCACTTAGTATTAACTAGAATATTAATGTATTTTAAAATGTTGATGACATTACATGATCCATCATTGTGAGGTTAGTATAATTTATACCAGCTGAAGTCTCAGTTGCTATATAAGATTGGATTGGTGTGGGATGTGGCTTACATAATCATCTGTGATGATGATGATTTATTTATTTATTTATTTATTTATTTATTTATTTAAGGTTTCTGACTTGCCTTTCAAGGCTCACTGCCCTTAGTAGGGGGCCTTTAAAATTCTAAATCTGGTGAAAATACCATTACCATTCAATTTTTAAACGACGACAAAAACAAAACAAAACCCAGCAGCAGCTAAAGATTTCTTCAACTAATGTTGTGGTTTACATTTCAACAAATGCAGACTGGAATAAATGTGTCTTCAGAGTTCTTGTTGTTGTTCTTGCTGTATTTAAGCAAGCAGTGAATCCCCCTTGGGAGGTAGTTCCACAGGAGTCGGGCAACTACTGAGAGAGCCCTGTCTGTGGTACCTAATGGCTCTCCAACTTAGAGAGTTAAAAGGTATCCTATGCAGAGACGGAGGTGCCTCGTGCCTTCCTCTCTGCATTTTACCTAGATGGGCAGTTTCACCTGTCTAGTGGAGGCTTTGTGGAGAGGGAGGGAAGGAGGCTGAGTCAGCGATAAAAAAAGGCATAAGACAGCCACCCAGCCTCCTGTCCTCTCCTCCCCATCCCCAGGAACTCCCCCTTTCCCCATCTGCATGCTCAATTTTGTGAGTGCGGAGAAGTAACTGGCATGGTTAACTCCATGTTGGCTACAAGAGGGAGTGGGGGGTGGGGAGGGCAGTTTCCTGACCACAAAGTTGGAGCTGTGTCTCCGACCCATATCCACGAAACTGAAAAAAATGATGTCTCCCAGATGCTGTCTAGGGGACATAGGATTGCTCCCTAAAATATCAAAATCAGTCATTCCTTGGACTGCTTTACCCATCCAACGAAGTGAAAAAAACAAACCAACAGGGGCAGGAATAAGGCTCTGCTTCTGAGAAACATACATGTGTGTGTATATGTGTACACACCCACACACAAAGGATAGATTAAGCAAATTCTTAAAATATAAAATGTATGCTTGGAGAGTGAATATGCATCGTTTCTTTACTGGTTTGCACTAAACCCAGGGATATAAGGTTTGGTACTAAGTTGATTTGGCCAGAAGGTGGCATTGTCTCTCTTCTTTTCTCATTCAATTTTAAAACAGGGAACTTGAAAGAGCAAACATAGTTGCATTCTGCTGCTAACTTTTCATATTTACATTCTGTTCAGTAAAGAGAGAAATGAATATGTAAAACTTGAATTGCTTCTCTACTCTTCCTCTTCATCTTAAATCTACAAGATTAAAAATTACCCAGAAGAATGCTCTGCTTGGAACACAGTCATGTTTTATAACCTCAATAAGAATGCCTCTAATATATGTAGATTTGGTTGTGTTTAAATATGTTTAGTTTGTGTTATAACATAAATGCATTTGTGTATATTTTACAATGGTTGAGGTACTCTGTGGATAAGGGTTGGCTCTTATAACCATTCATGTTTAGGTTATAAGCATCATACATCTTTGGTTTTATTTGAAATTTTGGACCTCAGAATGGACTGATGCTGTCTTTTGCATTTCAAATATTACTTTTAAGTTTAGATTGAAAATACTGTGGAGCAGCCTTCCCCAACCTGGCATCCTCCAGATGTTTTGGGGTACAACTCCTATCATCCCCATGCCAGCTTGGCCAGTGGCCAGCCTAGTATGAGAATGATGGAAGTTGTAATCCAACACACTTGAAGGGTGCCACCATGCCAGGTTGGGGATGGCTTTTATAGAAATAATAAAAAGTAAGAGAACAGGTGCTCTTATAGATCAGTTAAAGAACAGGGAGTAGGAATAAATGGGTAGTTCTCACAGTGGAACAATGTTAGAAGTGGAGTTCCCAATGTCCTGTATGGGACTGGTGCTTTTTAACTTCATAAATGACCTAATGTTAGGAGTGAGCACTAAGGTGGCCAAGTTTGGTAACTACACCAAATTATTCAGGGTGGTAAAAGCAAGAACTGATTGCAGAGAACTCCCGAACAATCTCGCCAAATCTGGGGAATGAGCAATGAAGTGGCAAATACGGTTCAATATAAGTACATGTAAAGTGATGTACATTAGAGTAAAAAATCCTAACCAATATGTACTGATGGGATCTGAGCTGATGGACAGTTTTCCCTGCCCCACATTGTCCTGGTCTGGTACTGCCTTATGAAGTATCTAGCCTTACTGATAAAAGAGGGCTATTTCTCACTGTTTAACCCAAATGCACAGGAAGATACCTCTAGCAAAACAATAAGACTCAGATGCTTCATAAGGCATTACTGGACCAGGAAAACATGAGACATCTTTGCTCATGACAGGTTCTCCATCCTCTCCATCTGGATTTGGGCCTGAAAGGAAAAGTGCCACTCACAGTCACTCGGGAGACAAACATGTTTACCACCCTGAGTTCCTTGGAAGAAGGGTAGAATAGAAAGCAGGCAGCAGAACCATTATTCTGCCTGTTCGTAAATTATCAAAACTGATAATGGGTTTTCCCATTTCTTATTAAGAACTGATAATTGGTCTTTATGACACTTTAATTTCTGCCTTTCCTTCGCTCCACTTCATTTGTGCACCGTACCTTAGTATTATTTCTACTTAAACTGTGGTCTTTCCAAAGGCAAGGCCCCATCTATGTCATAGAATACTGCCCACCTTTCAATTCCTATACAAAGGACAGTGAACAGAAGCCCTACACATGCACAGCCATACCAGTGGTGCTGTAGATGCAGCTGCTGCTGTGAAATCCAGCCTCACCCAGAGCTGTGGATTATTGGAGTCTGTCAACTGCCATGCCACAACAGTGTTAGGTCCATATGCACAAGACAAACTATAACACAGCAACTCAAGGCCCAACTTGTCTTTGGCCATGTGCACCAGGAATATTCATAATGTATGCATGACTTTTACCTGACAGTCCCAAATAGCAAGGAATACTTCAAATACATGTTATAGGAGGGATGAGGGTGCTGGGAGTATCATATGCTTGTGGTGGAGGATATTGGGCACCATCAATTTGTCTGCACTCCTATGAAACCACATGAATTCCAGCATGACTAATAATTTTACTCATATGGTATGATACTAACAGTAGTTTCAGAAGTTGTCTCACTGAGAATTTAGAAGCAAACTGGTGGAAGAAATGTGTAGATTTTTATTGGATTGGGTCCAAAGTTGTGGTGGATCTTTTACATGCTTCTCTCTCCCATTCTCACCTGAAAAGCTGCTCCATAGGTTCATAGCACCGTCCTACGGAGTGTTTTGGATAAGAGAATTGCCCAAAATTGCATTACCCAAGTTCCACTCACACAAGATGCCTTTGTCCAGTTTCAGGTGATTCCCTTGTCCCACTGCAGCCCTCTGCTCCTTAGCCCATTCTTTTTAGGATAGTCCCCTGACCTTCTGCAGAGGCTTTTCAGAGAACTACAGGGGAAAGATCCATTGTGTGAATAGCCTTCCGTTTGTGTAACTTTGGATTCAATCTAAATTTCAAGTGTAAACAATATAAAGCATATTTATACGTGTGGATTTATTGTATTTCACCTTGTATTAACATTATGGTGTTTACATTTTATAACCTAATTGGGACACTAAGCTGTGCAGTCATTTTTTTCAGTGATTGCATTGGGTTTCTTGGCACAGCAGTTGCTTTGTTGTAGAGTTACTTGTAGAACCTCTTTTGAGGTCAGCCTGCTGATGGGCTGCTTTGTTTCTCTGGCTCCATCTTCCTGGAACATGTGTTCAAGCTCACTTTTCAGCTGCTTGCAGGGGGGGAGGGAAACACAAAAAAACCTTTGTTTCTTCGTCGTGGTCTCTGTGCATCACACATATATGGGCTCTGCGCGTGTACAGGAGCTTGATGCGGGAAACTTCTAGAGCTGCGAGACATTAAGGTGGGAACCCCGCCCCCACCGTCCAGTGCGCATGTCCAGTGGGTTCCTGCCTGGTCCCTCAGTTCTCTTTCGACCGTGCTACAGGTCGCCTCGTCGGGAACTTCTCGCTCGGTGTTTTAACTCCGAAGCGTTTCCTTTCTCGATTTTTTGCTGTGAGTATATCAGTACTTTCGTTTCTCATTTACTTTCGCTTTTGATTCTGTTATTTCTATGGCGATGAAAGCAGCTTTTTGCAAATGCTTTAAATGCAGCAATAAGTTGCCACCAACGGATGGGCATTCTCTTTGCCATTTTTGTTTGGGCGAGACACACTGCCAGAGTTTCTCAAAACAGACGCAACGCCATCGATCAGACCGCTTGAAGGCTATCCTTTGGAAAAAGGCGCTGGAGGCTGTACCCCTGCCACTGCCTGGGCATAGGGATCAAGCGAATAGACCTTGTTCTACGCCTATGAATCCCGCGGCATCCTTATCGCCACACCCATCGACCTTGAGTTGATCGGCTTCAATGTTGGCACCTAAGAAGCCTTCTAAACGTGCCCACGATGCCTCCTCTCATGGGCACAACAAGAAGAAAAAGCATCAAAATCGACAGCCAAGTCAGTATCGACTAGAAAGCCGACCTCGACGTTGACAAATCCGGAGAGTGCTCACGCCGTACTGACACTGATGGGGCTGCCAACCCCAGACCATGCTCCATTGATACCGAGTTCGACTCCACAGTCTACCTCTTCGATGTCGAGACCAGTCGTTCCAGGCCATGCTCCATCGATACCGCCTTTGCCCCCACGGTCTACCTCTTCGATGTCGGGACCGGTCATTCCAGACCATGTTCCATCGATACCGCCTTCGACTCCACAGTCTACCCTTTCCATGTCGAGACCAACCGCCCCGGAGCCTCAGCTTTCTTTGCCGCAGTCGACACCAAGAAGTTTTACTTCACTCTCGGAAAGCGAGATACGTGATTCTTCACCACATCACGTTCTTCGATCACCTGACCGGTCATTGCCGCCGCCACAGTCTCGGCGTCGGCACTCTCCAAGTCTGGTTCCTTCCATCGCATCCTCACCTCGTCAGCATCGACGCCCGAGATTCCCTACACCGATGCAGGACTGAGATACAGCCTCTGGTTGGTCACTACCGCATCATCAGCACCAACAAGCTTACGAGCTTTGGGTTTACTCTGATGATGAAAGACATGTTCAACTTGCACCGTCACTTGCTCCGTCGCCAACTGCTCTTGCAACACCGGGCCATCTTTGCACTCCACCTCATTCCCAACCACAGTCACCAGCGGTCAGTATCCACTCTATTGCATCCATTCCACCTATTCCGCCTCCGCCGGAATGAGCTGTACATCCTCCGCAGACTCCGTGCTCTCCTTCACCGAGCGCTGAGGACTATCAATCTGACTCCTCGTCATATTCTTCTGTGCCTCCTTCTACCACTTTGCCTGATGAAGTCGTTATTCCTTCTGAACGTACGTCACCTTCTGAGGACATGGCACAATTTACAGATCAGATTCTTCGGTTGACCCATGCTCTTGGCATCACAACCCAGCAGCCGATGGAGCAACTTCAGGATCCTGTCTTTGATGCAGTTTATACCAAAGCTACTACTCCTGTTTCCGTACCATACTTAACCTACTTTATTGCAAACTGTCCAACAGTCTTGGATCGCACCAGCCTCAACACACCACACATCCAGGCGTTTTGAATCACTCTACAGAGTCCAAAAACAAGGTGCAGAATTTCTATTCACTCATCCCAAACCAAATTCTATTATTGTGGAATCTTCACAGTCTAAATCTCAGAAGATTCACACTGCCCCAGTAGATAAGGAGGGCCACTGTTTAGATGGACTCGGTAGGAGAATTTATTCTTCCTCCTCTCTTAACCTACGGGTCGCTAATTTCCAAGCTTTAATGGCTCGGTATCAGTTATTTTTGTGGGACAAGATGTCTCCCTTTTTGGCCTGCCTTCCAGAAGAACAGAGAGAACTAGCCTCTCTCTTTCAAGCAGAAGCTCTCAAACTCTCTCGCCAACAGATTAATACCTCGCGCCACCAAACAGATTGTGCGGCACACTCCATGACAGCGGGCATAGCTCGCAGACGCCACGCCTGGCTTCGGTCGGCAGGCCTTACGCCTGAAGCTCGTTCTCGTATCGAAGACCTTCCTTTCGATGGAGAGGGACTATTCAATTCTAAAACTGATGAGGCCATGGATTACATTCAGAAAGCCAAAACTACGGCTAAAAAGATGGGCAAAGGCCAACCACAGCAGCCCTTTGCCACCAACTATCGGCATCGCCGTTTCTACCGTCAACCTACTAATTTTCCCTCTCGACATTGACAAGATCGTACTTTTCGATCCCAACAAACGTTTAGAAAGAAAGCAGATGCTGCCGCTTCCTTTTGCTCCAACCGCACATCCACATCCACTGCCACTCATACTTCCATACGTCGCTTATGACTCGGCCTCCTCTCATCCAATCTTTGTTCACATTCTGGCTCCACACCTCACCGCCTGGACACGAATTACCTCAGACTCTTGGGTTCTAAGTATCGTCGCTCGAGGCTATCTCATCGAGTTCGACGCTCTTCTGCCTCTGGGCCTTGTGAGAGTCACTCCCTCCTCATCCGTTCTTCACAAAGAGATGATCTCTCTCTTACAAAAAGGAGCAATTCAGAAAGTGGACCCGACTCATCATCATACCGGGTTTTACTCCCTCTACTTTACTGTTCCAAAATGTGGAGGAGGCCTTCGTCCCATTTTGGACCTTCACAACCTCAACTAATACATCATTCCCGGAAATTTCGAATGGTTACACTATCCAACCTCATTCCGTTACTCCAAGGAGGAGCCTGGTTCACCACCATCGATCTCAAAGATGTGTACTTTCACATCTCTATACACCATTACAAATACCTCCGCTTTGTCATCAGTGCCGATCACTTCGAGTTCAAAGTGCTCCCGTTTGGCCTCGCCACAGCACCGTGAGTATTCACGAAGTGCATGGCAGCTGTTTGCGCTCACCTCCACACACTTGGTGTTGAAGTATATCCTTATCCGGACGACTGGCTTATTACAGCCCCCTCTCGAACGGCCACCACGATGACCTGCTCCTTACTTCAATCTCTGGGTCTTCTTATCAGCTTCGAAAAATCTCATCTAATGCCTGCGCAAATCATCCCATTCATTGGCATCGAGCTCAGTGCTCTACACAGCTGAGTCTATCTGCCTTGCTCCCGCACAGCCGCTCTTGCAAAGGCGGCCAGGCTCCTCTCTTGCGCTCATCGCACCTCAGCCTTCACAATTCAGCATCTTCTCAGTCTCATGGCAGCAGCAGTTCATGTCATTCGATGGGCCCGCCTAAAGATGCGTACCCTCCAGAACTGGTTCATCAGGATTTTCTCCACGACACAAAACGCTCGTCGAACAATACTCTCCCTCCCTCCCTTTGTGGCTCACTCGCTTCTTTGGTGGACATACCAGCATCACCTCTTACGCGGTCTTCCATTCGGCATCGAAGATCCATCGGTCACCCTGACGGCCGACGCCTCCCTCAACAGCTGGGGAGCACATTCGGGTCAACTCACTATTCAGGGGACTTGGTCGACTACTGAATCGACCCGCCATATCAATTTTCTCGAACTTCTCGCCATTCAGAAGGCTCTACGTTCATTCCAAAACATACTTCAAGACCACTGTGTCTTTATTCTTACTGACAATACTGCAGCACTCAACAAGCAAGGAGGAACTCACTCCTTAGATCTCGTTTCCTTGACGATTCAAATCTTCAAATGGGCGATACGCCATCGTATCACGTTTATGGCGACACATATAGTGGGACACGACAACGTTATTGGCGATACTCTCAGTTGCCAATTTTCAGATGCTCACGAATGGCTTCTTCACCAAAACGCCCTTCAAATGATCTTCCATCAGTGGGGCACACCGACGCTAGACCTCTTCGCGTCCACCGAGACAGCGGTTCTCCGCCACTTTTGCTCCCAGTCCGGCGCCGGCGCGGCATCACTGGGCGATGCCTTCCTTCACCCTTGGAACAAAGAGTTCACTTACCTTTTCCCTCCGTTTCCACTGATCTCCAAGGTCATCGTGAAGCTTCGGTCCGACCGCTCCAATGCAGTTCTAATCACTCTATGGTGGCCTCGACAATCATGGTTTGCGCCACTACTCAGGTTAGCCTGAGGTGTGTTTCTCCACATCCCACTCAGACACAACACGATCTCCTCTCCAAGGACAACGGCCAGATTCTCCATCCAGACGTTCCCAGGCTTCGCCTTACGGCCTGGAGAATCCATCCGCATCATCCTTAATGGATCTCACTGTACAAGTCAAAACAATTTTGACAGCGTCACATCGGCCTTTCACTCAGAAGTCCTATGCAAGAAAGTGGCAACGCTTTACTGATTTTGCCAGACAACATAATTTCACCCGATCAATGCCTCCATTCCACTGGTTCTCCAGTTCCTCCACTCCCTCTATGAGGCTGGTCTCAAATTTTCTTCCATACGAATCTACCTGGCTGCAATCTCAGCTTTGCACCCCTCTGTACAGGGGTTTACAATTTTTACGCACCCGCTCATTCGACAATTTATGAGAGGCCTCAGGAATCTCTTGCCACCTCTTAGAAATTTCTCTCCCTCTTGGAGCCTCTCTGTCTTACTGACAGCACTATCCTCCAAGCCCGTCAAACCACTTGCCTTCTCTCGTTTAAAGTAGCCTTCCTCATCGCTATTACCACGGCTCGACGAGCCTTGGAACTCTGTGCACTCCGCATAGACTCACCTTACCTCGTTTTCCATGCCGATAAAGCAGTTCTCCGGATGGACCCAGCTTTTCTGCCGAAAGTCCTCTCTTTTTTTCATCTTAATCAGGACGTGGTGCTCCCAGCTTTCTTCCAGAACCCTTCTTCGCCTCTTGAGGCTTCGTTGCATACATTGGATGTCCGAAGGGCCCTTCTCGTCTACAGATCCAGAACACAAGCGTTCTGTAAGTCTCCACGTCTTTTTTTGTCCTATGCTGGGCCATCTAAAGGACAACCAATCTCATCACAACGACTCTCTAAATGGATTGTGGAAACCATTAAAATAGCGTACAGTCTGGCACACCTTGATCCCCCGACTGTTATTAAAGCTCATTCCACCAGAGCCATTTCCACATCGGCCGCTTTCAGCACTGGGTTTCCAATCCAAGACCTCTGTAAGGCCGCCACATGGGCATCGCCACTGACATTTGCGTCACATTATCGACTGGACCTCCGCTCCCGAGCTGACTGCTCCTTCGGTAGAGCCGTCCTTTCATCAATATTCCACTGACTCTGTCTCCACCGCCCTCTGCCGGTAAGTCAGCTTTTTAATCGGCCATATATGTGTGATGCACAGAGACCACGACGAAGAAAGACAGGTTGCTAACCTGTAACTGTAGTTCTTCGAGTGGTCATCTGTGCATTCACACAATCCCCCCACCGTCCCCTCTCGGTGTCGACATTGTCCATACCGACTTTACTCTGGCTACCTCCACAAGAGAGGTTTAATGCTCTTTGAAGGCTCATTATAAATTTTACCTCCACACCAGCGGAGCGCAAAACGGGCGTAGAGGCGCGTTATCTCCCGGATTATGCGCATTATCGAATGCGCGTTAAATAGCGACTTTTATTTTGCTCCGGCCGTTAAAGCGCATTTTCGCCATGTGAACAAGCGATTATGCGCGTTAACTTCTTGTAAAGCGCTTTTTGGACATCAATTAATGCGCTTCGCCGCCTCTCGCCGCCTCCCGTGCAGAGGGATTAGGAGTAAATGCGCCTCCGCGATAATGCGCATAATCCCCGAACCGGGCGCAAAAGCGCATCCTTGTGGAGGGGGCCTCTGGTCTTTCACTCATGGGCCTATTGGTCTCAAGAGAACTGAGGGATCAGGCGGGAACCCGCTGGACATGTGTACTGGGCGGTGGGGGCGGGGTTCCCGCCTTAATGTCTCGCAGCTCTACAAGTTTCCCGCATCGAGCCCCTGCGCACACGCAGAGCCCATATATGTGTGAATGCACAGATGACCACTCGAAGAACTACAGTTACAGGTAAGCAACCTGTCTTTTTTATTCCCTTTAGGATATTCATTAATTTGGCTGTTATTGGGAGTCATATCTATGCTAATTCATCTCCCCGTCCTTGCTGCAAAAAAGTTCACACATTTCCTTGCTGTGCTCCAATCTGAGTCACTCCATTGTGAATTAGTAAATCTCCCTCAGTAAATCATTTTTTTTACTTCCGTTCTGAAAATATTTCAGATTCCATCTCTTCAGTTTTGTTTCACGTTTTTGTGCCCCTTGTGGTTTCTGCTTGCTTTCATCAAAAGTTATTGATAGAAATGATATGATAAACTCATATGGATGGATTTTCACACTTTGGTGCTGTAAAAAAAAAAAAAGCATTGTGTGTCCTGGATCCACAAGGGACCAACTGGCTAAAGCTTTGTGTCCTGCATATCTGAATAAAAATAAATCATCCATTTTCTTCTGTGACAGAAGATTGTTTTTAGAACCTCAGTACTGCAAGCAATACCAACTTTCCCCTAACAAGCACAAAGACCTCTGAATAGCAGGGCTGCTTTTTTAATCAGAAATAATATTGCAAGGTGTTAATTTTTTCTGTACATCTCTTTTGGAACACAAGAAATGTTGTAAATAGCTGTATTGAACCCATTCAAGATGGAATCTTCAGATGACAATAGAGAACTTTCCTTGAGAAAACCTACCGGGCCCTAATGTATTGCAAGATGAGGTCCCAGAAAAAGAGAGCTTCACATGATTAATGCCTGAGCCACAAATTATCATCATAGGGGATCTCTTAGCCATCTCCCTCCCATCCCAAGTTTTTCTGCAATTTGCTAAGAATGGGCTGGAAGACATTTTCCTTGCTGAGTCCTTGGTAGGGACCCTTGCCCCTGGTGAATGGATTTGTGGAGACCTGCCTGCTGTTTCTCTTGTTGAACCTTGTTGGTCTCCAACTGCTATCTGACAGAATGCTTGTGAGTTTCTCAACTTACACTGTGGTGTCTGCTCATGAACTTGTCTGAGGATTATTTATTTCTTAATTATTACCTGAAATATATAATGTCTTTTAGGGCACAATTCCCCCTTTAAGGCAGTGTAGAAGATTTAATGAGGGTCTGTGGCTCAGTAGCAGAGCACACGCTTTGCATGCAGAAGGTCCCACGTTCAGTCCCCAGCATCTCCAGGTAGGGCTAGAAAACTAATTCTGCTGGAAACCCTGGAGAGTCATTGCGAGTCAGTGTCAACAATAGTGGGCTAGATGGATCAGTGGTCTGATTCAGTATAAAACAACTTCCAATATACCTATGTTTGTTGTTGTTGTTGTTGTTGTTAATTATAAACATAATAAAATAATCATCCAACTAAACCACATTACAACTCCTTAAAATTGAGCAGTAGCAGTTAAAGCAATTAATCAACAGCAGCAATTAATAAAAAAGCAGTCTGAAATAAAGATGTGGTTCCTTAAAAGTTTCCAAAGATGAGACCATTCTTATTTCCTTTGGGAGAGTGTTCCATAAGTGTGGTCCTACCATTGGAAAAGCCCTAGGATAAACTCATAGCAAAATGATCCAGATTTAATGACAGCTAGCTGAATGTTTTACACTGAATGCTTTACATCTATAATTTAACAGTGATGAATTCTTGATCATCTCTGTTTAAAAAAAGTTTCAAAGGGGGAAAAGGGAGAAGTTATCCCTCCTTTTTGGTGAAGCTAAAACTTTCTCACGTGTATCAAAAACATAATTCAAGAATAATTAAGATTCTTATCAATTCTTGAGGATAAAGTTAGTATGCATGTGAATTTGTAAAATATATCAAGTAGCTATTAGGATCAGGTCCACATTTATTTATATTATAATGTCTGTATGGTACCCCCAGGCAACAATGCACCCCCAGACACCTTCCTTGATGCCCACCAAGATGCCCTACCCCCCTCACTTTTTTTGATTAACAGATTTTCTTACCAGTAGCTGTGATTGCCTCAAAGCAAAGTGAGGGCCTCCAGAAGCTGCCATCTCCATTTCCCATGAACGTATCTGTGTTATACAGTGACTAGCCACCACTTTTGTGGTGGTGCCCGCCATGTATATCAAATCACCAAATGTGTCCAAAGAAACTTGCTTACCCCTGTTTTAAAGAGTTGAAAAATACATGCATTTGTGCTTCATGTCCAACATGTAGCTCAGGTATTTGGTACATGGGTCTCCAAGCCACATACAAAAAAACAACAACAACCCCAAGCTCATATGAAGCAACTCCAGAAGGGCTTTGCCAAGAAACAGTGGGTCTCTTGAGTTGCTTCTGTTTTGAGAAGTAATCTTCCATTCAGTTGCCATAGCCTAATATGTGCTTGGCCTGTGGTGTAGAATTCAGTACAGATCAGTGCCAAAAGTAGCTTTTCATTTTGCAGAACTGAAGAGATGAACAGGGAAAGATTTTTAATTTGATTTTAAGGGCTTACCTTTCCTTTATCAAAATCAACACAAAAGTAAATTCTTAGCAAATAAAAAGGTATTGGCCAGCTATTCACATAACCTCCAAATATTATTCACGTATCAGCAATATTATTTTTTTATTGGGTGAATTGGTGACTTGGCTCTAATTTGCTGATACTTTCTTGTTAAACCTGGAATCTCCAGAACGATGGAAAACAATGTTAATTTTTCCATTAAATATTGGATCTTATTTGTCAGGAATACTTGCCAGAGGAAAAAGAAATTGTTGAGAGCACTGGTCACTGATTCTCTAGCAGCAGCTGTTTTGCTAGTGGTAGTGGTAGCAGCTCCTCATATGACATGTTTTACGATGAATGCAAGCAAAAGCCAACTTGCCTTGTATGCATAAAACATAAAATCAATTTAAAATAACATAGTTGTTCAATTTGAGCCCCCCCCCCCCCCCCCCAATTCACTAAATACATTCCGTTTGAGCATCAGGCCCTTGTCTGTCATGTTCTCCTGGCCTTGCCCAGAAGATGTTTTGACTGACCGGCTGAAAATGATATAAATATGAAATTGCAACTATATATAAAATGCAGATGCGAGGTGAGTGAAAGTACATGTCCATGTGTGCATTCTTTTATTACCATGTGGATTGGAAAGAAGATTGTGAGTAATCTTAGTTTTATGTCTCTTGGAAGAAAGATGAGAAATTGTGTACCCATACGCAAGTAGCATAATTTGCAGCAGTTTTTCATCCCAGCATGGCCCATTTCTAGGGGTTTATGGGCAGGTGAGCAGCTGCTGCAGTAGTTAAAATAGTAGTTGCTAACCTTTTTGACAAGTGCCACATTAGTTTAGCTCAGGATATAAGAGTGCCACTTCTGTGCACACACATTTTATATTCCATATACAGCTCCCCTGGACTATTGCATGCATTTGAGAGCAAACAGTGGCAGCATAACAGTAGGAGTTAAGCTCAAGAACAGGCCTGATCCTGTGCTTTTTTTAAAAAGTTGCAGAATAAAGCTCTTTACCAAGGTCTCCACTCCATCAGTGCTTTGTGTGTTTCAATGAAAGGACGTTCCAACGCATATTTTCCTGTGCTAGAATGCTTGCATTTACTGGCGGAATGTGACACATTTCATTGATATCTTGGTGGTGGTTTGTTCGTTTGTTTTCTGTGTTAACTTGTGGAATTGCTTGTAAGTCTTCTACGCAGTTATGTAATGGGCTTATCCTGCTGCTGAAACAAGGAAGAGACTCTATTCTGAATTGGTATAAAATTTACATTTCTTATTTTCCAAACATCTTATAGAAAGAAATTCCTGGCTCAAGTTCTAATTTCGTTCAAAATTAGATGTGTATTTATATAAGCAGACTCAAAAGTTCTGGAATACCTGAAGCCCATTGGGAGCTAAATCTAATTTAGGCACAAAACAGGGCAAGCAGTGTATTAGACTACACTGGAGACCATACTAATCATTGCAATGTGTCTCTATGTAGTCTAATATCAGAGTTTCTTTACTATGATTCTGGGAAAAGAGGATAATAACCTGAAAAAATGTACATCTATTTCCTCTGTTCAATTAAGTAGATGATGCTAATGTATAATGAAAAGGCAAACAGGTGATGAAGTCACAAAAATACCGGTTTATTATGTGCTTTGCCCACCCAACATTTTGGAGATAAGTATTATTCAGGGGCTGGCTGCAATATTAGAAAATATACAAGAATACAACTGAAAAGAATAACCCGCTGCTACAAAAAAGCACGGGGGTATTATTTTCCATTGTATTCCTTTTAATTATATATGTAGCTGTGAATGTATTTATCTGTCCATGGGTTGTATGTCATATGAGTTTTATAGAGGAAAGTATTTCAACTTGCATATATGTTGTTTGAAACCTTCTCAGAAACTTCAGTTAATACAGAACATAATAGCTAGATTACAAACTGGGACTGGGTGCACTGAAGATACCTTGCCAGTATTTAAACTGCTATAGTAGCTACCAGTCCGTTTCCATACACAATCTGAAGTGCCTAAACCAGGGGTAGGCAGAAGGTAGGTCTACAGATGTTTGAACTTAAACTCCCAGAAGGCCCTGTTAGCATGGCCAAACTGTAGACCTTCTTTATGCACACTTCTGGCCGAAAAGGCTTGGGGCCTAAGAAAGCTAGAGGACTGCTTTCTAAAACATCTTTACTTCAATTCTGTGTAAATCATCTGAGGCTCTCTTCCAGGTCCCCAGACCATCTGCAATTAGGTGGATAGTGACTAGAAAGAGAACCTTTCCAGTTGCAGCATTGAAAGTGTAAATACCCAGGAGGGTATTTATGAAACACTCTAGCAAGGGAGGCTCACCTCGCACCAACTGTGTTGTCTTTTTGGCACCAATCAAAGATATTTTCATATGTCCAATCATTTCAGCACACAGTGCAAATTAGCTGATTTGAATGGGTTTTGTCCACTCTGCTGATTTCTTTTTATGCTGTTCTTTTGCAATCATGTTAATTGTAATTCTATATAAAAATCTTTCTATTGTGTTGCATGACAACTTGATAGTTTTACTCAAAGGGCAGCCTAAAAGTCTTTTAAATAAATGGAATAAGTGGTGAGTTGAAATAAGGGGATTATTATATCGATGCTCAGATTATATGGAGAAATAAACTCTGGTCTCTGGCATTGATGGAAAAGCTAACAAAACAGGTTAAGCAGTATAGATCTGAGACATATATTGATAATTTCTATGGAATCTGGGAGTCATTATTAATTATGCTAATAGCAATAAGAACATTACAATACCTCCATCAACTCACAGAATGTGCTGGAAAGATCTATTAGTATATTTTCTTCTAGCTTTGAATATATACAGTTACAATCAGTCCACTGTGTCACCTGATTAACTTAGTTTGATTCTGATCTTGTGTATCAAGGATATCCCGTGTTTGATGTGTTTGGATGTTAAATCTGTTTGTTATTAATGTAAAATTCAGTAAAAAAGATTAAAAAGAAAAAGATATATAACTATTAACCTATTAAATAACAAGTACATCTATACAAAACTGTAATGGTTTTAAATATTTACAAAAGTCTGTTCCGATTTACCATAAGTCAGTCTGTCTGTGCAAATCCAGGCTGAATGGCAAGCAAACCCCTTCACTCTCCACTGTTGGTGTTTTGTTAGAAATCATGCTCAGCAGATTTTTCGTGGTTGTAACTTGAGTCAGTTCAAACTTTGGTGGCTTCAGCTAATTTTTTCCATTGAGTTATTAGTTCAAACTTATATTTAGGTGACTCTTAAAGTTGCTTTGATACAACTCTCTTTGCAGCTGAGTAGTAGAGCAAGCTTGCTATATTTTCAGGGCCTTGACAGTTGGGATAAGATTTATAGCAATCTTAGGACTTGTTTCGGTAGAAAGAGAAATGAGATGGATTTTCGAATGCTCACTGCCACCCCAGTGCTTTGAACTTTTTATTTATTTATTTTTAGAGAACTCAGCTAATAGTTTTATGCCCAAATGGCAGGCCTGGAACTGCGTGTTTATGAACCATGAGCAGAGGTTTCAGTGGGCCTTTATATTGGTCCACTCCAGAAGTCATAATTCCAAGAGTATTTCATTTTAAGAAAGGAGGATGGAATAGATTCCTCCCCCATGTTTACTAGCCCTGTTTCCATCAACAGTACAGAGAGTGGGAGATGTGACATGCTAGAGATAACTAAGGCATGCATCTTCCAATGGTTGCCAGGCCACCATTGAATGACTCGCTCTCCCAACCAACCACCACAGAGAAGGTAAAGCAGTTGGGTCACCCATGGTGGTGGGCTCATGTTAAATATTTGAACTTTAGGTGACTATTTGGGATACTTGATTGGAATGTGTTGTGACATTTAAGTGTCATAGAAACCTGGATATTACATTATTACTGAAGTATCTTGAACTTGTACTGGGGAAATATTGAGCCAGACCACTTTCTCAGTTGACTTTAAGATATGGAGAAAGCAATCCTATTGTCCCTGGGCAAATGTCCCAGGAACCATAGGATGGCTTGGAAAAACATTTCTGAGGTTGGAGACAGTGCTTCGACTTCAGAAGTGGCAGCCTGAGATCTTTATCCAGCCTCTCCCCTCCTCCTCCAAATGTGCCCTCACTAGATGGGCTGAAAAGTCTGTCTAGCAAAAATATAGGAGATTGGAGGACAGGGAGACAAAGATTGCCTCCTCCACTCTTCCTGCCTTGTTGGCTTCAGCCTGGCAGAGCATAGGAATCTTGGATGCCTCTGAGCAGTGAGGACACAGTCCATAGGATTGTGCCCTAAAATGCTAACATTCAGGAGTACATTTTGAGAAGGGGGAATCAGACTTTAAAGTAGATTTATGGTTACAGAGTTGCTTTAAATTTCATTTGGCAAACGTAAATACCTAGGCATTTCTCCTGCTTCAACAGACTTACCAAGCTTAATAAATTCCAGAAGCTCAAATTGTTGTTGTTTTTTAAGAACAGCTGGAGTCTCCTAAAAGCATTTGTGACTGCTTTTCTAATATAACTTTTCTCCCTTTGAGTTTTGGCACTTTGAATTTGTCCTTTTTCTGCTTCGCTTCAGTGGGCACAGTGTATTCTTGTGATTATGCCCCATTTCTCGCATTGGAGGTGTCTCATTTCCATGTACGAAAAACCAAAAGAAGGAGAGCATCCAACTAAGGGTAAAAAAAGGAGAGAAGCAGGTTCTCAGAATGCTAAGATACTTTATTTCCAAGCCCAACATGTTTATGGGTTAGGGTTAGGGTTTATAAAATGTGTTCATGGAAATGTTTTTATATGATTTATACAAGTTTTAATGTGTAATGTGGACAGGCTCCAGAGCCTTCATATTGTAGAAATAAAAATTAAGAAACTTATATATGGGCATAGGCTGTTGAGGCAATATGCCTAACTAATCCCTAAACAGATATATTAATGTTATGTGTTATCCCCATAAACATAATTTAATGTATTCTTGATGTGACAGCCTCCTGAAGAAGGCCTTTAAAAACAACTTAAGCTGAAATGTGTTGGGCTTGGAAATAAAGTATTTTAGCATTCTGAGAACCTGTTTCTCTCCTTTTTTTGCCCTCATTATTCCATATAGCATCAAAATTATCCTCAACATAAACACACAGACACACACACAGACACACACACACGACAGAGGCAGGACAGATAGATATTAAGTAATAAATCAAGGCACAATGACACTTACTATAGAAATGAGGCATTTCTAGTTCTTAGCATGGGTGAAAAACAGTGCCAGCTCCAGGTTTCGGGGGGGCCTCGGACAACACACCCTCAATGTCCCTCTTCCTTAGTGAGTCTACTCGCTATCGTTGTTACCAGCTGCTATAGTTCCTTATCCTCTTTCATTAATACCACTTGCTTGCTTGACAGGCAGAGAGCCAGTGAGCTAGTAGGCAGTGGCATCTACTGCTCCTCTTTCTTGCCACCACCATTGTCTAGGCAAAAGTGAGAGTCAGGTGAACAAGCAATTTACAATGATATGAAGAGGAGCAACTTTAGGGGGCTCTTGCCAGTGAGCTTTTGCTAGGATGTGGGCCCTCAGCAGATGCCCATCCATGTCTATCTTTGATTCCAGCCCTGGAAAAAAAACATATCGAATATTGTATTTTTTGTGACGGATGTATATGTCACCTCATCTATACTTTTCAAGGCAGCTTCCAGAAGAAAGAACATATAACAATAAAATATAACCATATAAGCTATTCTATGGAGCGATCAACATTTGGGTTCCAAACTTGGAGGCAGGAAACAGCACTCTCCTCCCCCTCAGAGTCAACCCAGAGAGAACTGTGCTGGCTACCTCGCCACGCTAAGAAAACAGCATGGTGATTGGGAGAGGAGAAGATTGGGGTGAATGCGAAACAACGTATCCTATGGCCACCCCAGCCTCCTTCCCTCACCATCCAAGTCTCCGCTGTTAGCAGGCAAAATCGCTCATTTAGCAGAAAGACAGGGTGGTTAGAGCATGGAGGCAAAGATCACGTGTGCTGTCCTCCCTCCCTACATTGGATTTCAGCAGCATCTGAGTTTGGAGGCTGATGGCAAACCACATAGGATTGTACCCTTAATAACTTTCATGAGGAAGATTGAACTTCAGTTCTATTGAAATGAATGTGGCAAGTTATCATGTCTACTTTGTAACATCAGTCAATCACATTTTTTACTTACCATACACTCTACATACTTAGAGATTCAGTCCTTGTTAAAATGGAGAAATTTTTTTCACAAGTATTTTGAAAATAATACAAAATGCATACACCAGAACTAATGTCGATTCTGTTTTTCCCTTCATCTACTCTTAATTGGGATCTTAATTTAAAATTGAGAGCATCTTTTTTCCAGACTGCTGTGAATTTTGAGGGAATTGAAGGAAGAGAAAGAAGCTGAATCACATAAGTTATTTTGGTGACTTGTTTACCTTAATGACCAGTAGGTGGCAAAAAAGTCTAAATCAATTTTCTGCTGAGATAAATTAATCAGCTGCTTGGAAATGCACTCTTGGAGGAATATTTTATGTAAATTCCACTTGAATCAAAATCATCTTCCCATATGTATTCGTAGAATGAATATAAGCTGTTGGTGCTCCTCACCTTACAAGAACTCACATTAGCTGATGCCTTGTATCAAGAACTGTACAATCAACAGTTTGTAGCCCTTCTTTTTTCTTCTTCCTGGTTTGGCTTGATGCCTCTATTGATGCTACTAATCTTTTGTCTCACCTAGTTTGACTGGGTCAGCAACATTGCAGACATATGACAGCTATGTCAAGGAGTTTAGTGTGAGAAATGTTATGGCCAACATTCAGAGTTCTTTTATTTGGAAATAGTAAAACATTTTTCCTATTATGTGACAGCCAGATGAGAGTGGAATCTCTTCTTATATTTTCAGTAGTGCACAAACAATGCTGTAAAGGAGGAGGGGTGGGAAGAGTACAGGAGATTGATTTTAATGGCTGGGGTGCAGCTGTAGGCTCTGTAAATCAATTTTTAGGGCTCTAGGCTCTGAATAATTTTTTAAGGCTTGGGTGCAGCTCTAGGCAATGTAAATTACCTGTATTAATTAGAAAGACAGTTGTACGTTCAGATAATTTCCCTTTGTTCTGCCCTCTTTATTATTTGTTCTTTGGAAAATATAAAGCATCCTCCCAAAACTAGCTCTTTAAAGCTAAAAAAAAATCAGGCACACTTTTGAGCATTATGTATATCAATTTTTCAGTATGGAGGTACACTTAATTTCCTCTGTTTTGCTCCAAAATTTCTCTACACATGTGTTCTCTATCCATTGACAACATCACCATTCAACCTGTTGAATGGGCATGAATTCTTGACTTTCATCTCGATTCTTCCCTGTCCTTTCTTCCACATTCACTTTGTCATCCAATCTATCACTTCTCACTATACAAAGAACCAACCCACCCACCAAACCCCCAAAAGCGCTTCCTCATCACCCTCTTGGTAAAAGATAATTTCCCATTTGAATATTGCAACTTTCTCTGGTCTTTGGATGTCATCCCTATGACCTCTCATCTCTCATCAGAATTTGCTGAAATAAGTCATTTATCTTCTTAAATCTCTACACTGATTTTCTGTCAGCCTCTAGATCCTGCGCAAATTACTCATCTTCAATGGCCTTGCTTCCTTCTTATTATATCGTAGTATAACCCTGCCCCGTCCTTAATTACTCCAGCTCCTCTTGACTCCACTATCCTAAGATCTGCTCCATTAAATAACACCATCATACCTGGAACTCTCTCCCACAAATAAACTATGTGTTCCTGTCTCTCTCTCTTGGTAAAAATCCCTCAAAACTAAGCTTTTACATGAAGCCTTGTCTTAACCCCCCTCAACCTTACCCCCTATTAAAATTAAGCCTATACACAGCTGAATGCATTTTCTTCCTCTTCTTCTTCCACTCTCTTTTTCCTCCACTCTCTCTGATTTTCTCCCTATATCAAATTTTAGATCATGAGCTCCTCAGAATAGAAACCAATCATCTTGTTTGTTGCTCTGAAAAGTACCATGCATATTGATAGTTTTGTATGAGACAGTAATACTTAAGGACTTGAAGAAAATTGCAAACGCAGTATAGCAGTGAGAAGTATCTTGGTGATTGTTAACTTGGTTGGGAATGCACTGAAAGCTCTGCTAAAACGTAATTATTGTATACTGACCATATGGAAGAATTTTGCAAAAGAAAATCTGTATGTATTATATCCTAGTTCTCTAAAGAAAGAGGTGCACTTGACCTAGGTAAGGAAGTTCTACTTGCAAGAGGATGGTAATGTCCTTTCCTCTTTAGTTATACAAGTTAGCATGGGAATATATATTCTAGGCTGCCTCTACAAGAGAGGTTTAATGCTCTTTCAAGGCGCTTAAAAAAATTTACCTCTACAAGAACGGAGCGCAAATCGGGCGTAGAGGCGCTTTATCTCTCCGATTATGCGCATTATCGAATGCGTGTTAAACAGCGAGTTTTATTTTGCTCCAGCCGTTAAAGCGCATTTTGCCTATGTGAACAAGTGCTTATGCGCATTAACTACTTGTAAAGCGCATTTTGGTCATCCCTTAATGCGGTTCGCTGCCTCTCGCCGCCTCTCGTGCAGAGGTATTAGGCGTAAATGCGCTTCAGCGATTATGCGCATAATCGCCTAACCAGGCGCAAAAGCGAATCCTTGTAGAGGGACCCTAGTGTTTTGTAAGGAGTTGGAGGCCCAGTGGAATCTAGTTCGGGTCTACCAGGTATGATCAATTTCCTCCAACAACAATAATTCTTCATTCATTGGATCTTAGGGGAAAACTACAATTATGCACAAATACAAGTAAGGAAGTTCTGATAGCTAGCTATCAACCCGTATCTCTACAACTTTGGGCGGACAGAATTTTGGGTAGAGGAGCAGAGGGGCTTAAACTCTTTTCCAGCTTGCTGTTCTTCTGTTGCAAAACATATGGACACACACACACACACACACCGCTGCTTTCTCTCTAGATTGCTCTTTACCCTTGTACACCTTATAAGTCAAAATGACCTGCTTGTGGGTGATCCTTGCTCCATAATGTTTAAAATGTCTTGTTTTTTACGGGTCTGGAGCACCACACCCTACATTCCTGATGGCAACTTGCCTCAAAGTGAAGACTCACAATGTAATGGGATTATGAAGATTCACAACGATGTAGCCTATAAATCTGGACTGGGCAACTGTAGGAGCCTGGGAAACATTTTTGTTTCCCAGAACCCCTCAAACACACTCAGGCTGCACTCCATGGGGTGCCGCAAAGTCCATGGGGTCACTCAAAAAACATTTTTAAAAATCGGTGGTTTGCCTCTGAAATTCAGCAACAAACCACTGCCATACTGCTAAGGAGCTCTAAAAAGCTAAAAATGTAGCTTGTTTGCTAAGGAATTTTTACCCTTTTAACACCAAAAGCACAATTTCCCCCATTTTTTTCCCTGCAAGACCTTGCACATGTGACCTATGTGCCATTTGTTGCCCACCCCTGCTATGAGTAATGAATATACAACTGTACTCTCAAAGTGAGCAAGTGGGAGTAACAAGGTGAGGTCTACAAGGTGTGTGTGTGTGTTTTAAAACAATTCCTCCTACTAGCAGAAATGTGAGCACTCCATATGCTAAGACCAAGGACTATTTTACATATTCTATGTAAAACCTAATTTTCTTTTCTGTTAGGGAAGTCTCCAACTAGAAAGAAGAGAGAGAGAGAGAGAGCTGGAGATGTAAAGACTGAGAACTCTGGTAATAACACATTCAAAAAACATATTCCTATTCATCCTAGTCCAGGAGATAGGCAGAGCCAAGAATTCTGTTTCCAAGAGACATAGGAAGCCTGGGAAAAGCTGCATTAGTTTCACTAGGGAATTTTTAAGCTTTGGGGTCTCTCTTCCCTTCCTTTTCATTTTGTTTACTTCTGAAGCACGCCTTCAATTTGAACAGTGGACTTTCTTTTCTCTTAGGGTTGAGTTGAGGAAAGCCTTGGTTCTAACTCTGGCTGTTGGCCAGAGCAATCAGGCTCCATATCAAAAGTGGTGTGTTTTAAAGAGACAGTGTTTCATTTTCTTCTTCTGATATTCTTCCCCACCCCCTCTTCTCTGCTTTTAATGCCAGATGTCCCCAGCCTTTGACTAACCTCTGACATCTTATGTATTAAATGCTGTTAAATGTTCAAACTTGAATGGAAGGGGAAATTGGATCAGTGATCCCTTAATCAAAGTATTATTAATTTGGTTTTCCTTAGTCACCCCAAATTGCCATGATATTAGAATGCTGAATCAAAGAATGGGCTAGAGGAACACCCTGCCCAAATGACTTAGGAGTTTGCATGCCCTTTGTAAAGACGTTTGAAAATTAATCCTTGCTGAAAGTGTTTTTGTGAAAACTTCTTCAAGCATGAAGAAATGTTGATAGTAACTTGTCAGGAATCTGTTTTCTACTAATTCATTTTACATTGGGAATTATATTGTATTGATAGTTAGTTTTTATGAATGAATGAATACCGAAAACAGGATATATTTAAGTGCAGGAAAAATCACAGGTTGTACTGTCTGCATAGGAGGATTTATATATTGAGCACCTGAGAGCATCCTCTTTTTCCTGTTTCTGCATTCTGGTTTAGTGTTAATGAACTAGGACAGTGAGGGGAAAGTTACAATGGAGGTTCATCTGAAGAAAAAAGTGGGCCACTGTAACTGTTGACCAAGATAATCTTTACCAAGTAAAATTTTGATTTTTACCAGACTAGGAAAATGTTATTAATGGGGCTGTCAGCTAATTACTTTTATTCTATGAATCAATTAGTTTTTAATTATTAATTAACTTTACAGTTGGTTTAACATATAGCGTAGAAAAATATTGCCAACTATCTGTTTCGTTAAAGAACATTTCCATTCATTCTCAAACCTCGTTTTAGTTTACAACCCAGTGTTGGTTGAAATAACCCACATAAGTTTTCTTAGAATAGCTAGGTCCCTGACTTTTACATACCACTCCTTAATTTCAGGATTTGTTTTATCTTCCAATACTTAAGCATTGAAAATTCTAGCCGCAAGACCCATGAAAAGGTAGCACCTCCTTAAATTCAACTTTAAATAAACTTGAACATTACGAAAAACAATGTTAGTTCAATATGTGTGCCTATAATTCTGTACCCAACCAATTAAAGATTGCTTCCCACAGATT
The DNA here is from genome assembly GCA_029215795.1 of Anniella stebbinsi. NCBI lineage: Eukaryota > Metazoa > Chordata > Lepidosauria > Squamata > Anniellidae > Anniella > Anniella stebbinsi. Next base: position 198,611,740 of record JARDYH010000003.1, read on the forward strand.
AAATATTTTGAGCTGACCTTCCTTCCAATTTTAAAGTTGTCAGCCCTACTAATAAGACCAAGTTTTAGACTTTAGTGTCTTCTGCTGTTGTGTGTCAACTCTGCTGTTTCGTTATATAACAGAGTGGAATGAATTACAGTTAAATTTCATTAACTGTGATGAAGAGGGAGGTTTAGGATTGTCAGATAAAAAGGTCAGCTCTATGAGTTATACACATAGATTGTACACCTTCAAGACTGTGCTGTCGGGCCTTGAATGCCATGTTCTGTTGCTTAAGTACCCTGCAGGAACAAGTACATCTTGGTGCATCCCACAGACTCTTATGTTCATTTTGATGTAAGTATCTACAGAGTAGTAGTAGAGGGTGGACCACAAGGGCTGGGGTGGGGGCAAAAATCAAGGTGACAGAATAGTCTGTTATTTCTACATTTAACATAGCCTCCCCAACCACCACTATAGTGCCTGAGTAACATCTTGGGATGCACATTTGTGCTTCATACTTTTCTACGGAACAAGGCATTTATTTTCTTCAAATGTGCACTTTCTAGCCCCATGGCTCATGCAGCCACTATACAACTGATCTTCCCGCTTCTTTTCTCCTAAACTAGCTGAATTGTACTGGTAACTTTGTTTCATGCTGCTAGCTAGAAGTGACCTTGAGACTTCACCAGATTCTTTCACAACTTTATTTTTATTTATTTATTGCATTTCTATATCACCCAATAGCAAAAGCTCTCTGGGCAGTTCACAAAAATTAAAACCATCAAGTATAATTCAAGGTATAAAACAAACCACAATATAAAAACACAATATAAAAGTATAGTATAAAAGCACAACCAGGATAAAACTGAGCAGCAATGCAGATATTTATACAGATTTAAAATACAGATTTAAAACAGCAAAGTTAAAAGACTAAGATGGTAAACTGTTAAAATACTGGTAAAATAAAAAGGTCTTCACCTGGTGTCAAAAAGAGTATAATGTAGGTGCCTGGCAAACCTCTGTAGCGAGCTCAGTCCACAGTCGGAGTGCAACAGCAGAGAAGGCCCTCCTCCTGTTAGCTACCTGCCTTACTTCCTTTGGCAGGGGCTTATAGAGAAAGACCCCTGGAGATGATCTTAGGGTCCAGGCAGGTACATATGGAAGGAGGCATTGCTTCAGCTATCCTGGCCCCAAGTCGTTTAGGGCTTTGAATATTAATACCAGCACTTTGAATTGGGCCCGGACCTGGACTGGCAGCCAGTGAAGCTGGAAAAGTACTGGCGTAATGTGGTCTCATTGGCCAGTCCCTGTTAACAATCTTGCAGCCCTACTTTGTACCAGCTGAAGTTTCCTAGACTTTCTGCACTCTAGCGCTGCTGCGTAGGTGAACTGGAATCAAGTAAGCCTGAAATTTGTCCTTTTCCCCCTTTTTACCGCTATCATTACGAGGGTCACAGAACATTACTCGGAGCCATCTGCTTCTTCTTGGGGGATGTCTTCTCCCATCCAAATGTGGGCCTGCTGTGCACCCTGGCCTGCTTGTCAGCCCCTTGCAATATCCTGGTGGTGCTAGTGCTGCATTGTCAACGCTGACTCTAGGAAGCGCACACCATGGGCCATGGATTGAAGGGGTAGATGAAGTGGCTATGGGAAACAGGGTTGTACATAGACTGCGGGCACCCAAGCATGTTGCTTAAATAGTGAGTGAGAGGAGGAAGAAACTTCGGGGGGGGGGGGGGGACAGCATACTGCTAGTGTTGGTAAGGGGCTTGAGCCCTGCTGTCCTGGAACAGCTGCTGAAGAGAATCTGAAGAGAGATAGAGAGTGACTAGGATGTATGAGAGGATATACATGTGTAGAAGCTTTTAAAGTTACTGATTTATTGTTATAATTAATAAAGATGTCTTTGTTTTATAAAATCCTACACCACCTGCTCTTGGCGATGCAAGGGTTAAGATAATAAAATAAATTATACGCCAGAGTGCCCTCACCACTTGAGGACAGAGTAAAGAGTTGGACCTGAGCCTAAAGATACTGATGGCAGCATTGCTGCGTGTGGGGAAGGTGTTGTCTGCTATGAGAAAGGCCTTATTGAAGACGAATTCTCACTGGGAATAGGTAGGCAGGCCACAGAGGCCATTCTGTGTCAGGTTCCATCCGAAACGTTTTTTGGGGAGTGCAACATTCAGCAATCGTGAGACTGTTGCTGACGGGATGCAACGCTGCTTAGATATACTTGCAATGGGTGGATGTACCACAGAGGGCTCCCATCCTGTAGTAACCTCTCTCCCTGAAGCATGCACTTTCCTTGATGGTCGTGGTATCATTGAGGAGGAATCCCTGGTGGGCAAAAGGCTAAACTTTGGAAACAATGTCTAAATGTTGATAGATATGACAGAGGAATGCCCCTACCCGTGGTATAACCAGGTGTCATGTTCCTCCTGCCCAGCAAAATTGTCAAAAACTTGTCATGACATGATGGGTGGGTGGCTCAACATCATGTCATAATTTCCTTAAGCATCTTCATCCCATCCAGCTTTTCCTCACACTGTCATATGCCTTGAAAACCATGGGAACAAAGTGTTGTGTTTGATGCTCTGTAGGTCCTCCTGTACCTGTGGACTGATCCAGAGGCCAATGAATATGCTTAGTTCAGCATCAGCCCAGAACCTGGCATGTAGTCTTTGGGTTTGGCCTTGCCTGGAAGATTGCACCTAAGAAGGTGCCTGCATTAACTGAGTGGCTTGTGAAGCTGGTGCGAAGGGCTCAATAGCTAGTGAGAACAGTGAGGCAGAGTAGTCCTCCTCCATTCAAGACTCTGGTGAGTGTACAATTTTCCTAGCCATCACAGTTCTTAGTCAGATCCGGTAGCAAGAAGTAATGTAAATGTAGCTACGGAAGAGAAGTAAAAGCGACTACAGAGTAGACAAGCCTGGAGGCAGCAGTAAGGGCACTGGTTCCTACACTCAGAGAAGCAGGATGCATTGAGCTTGTTCTTAGGTTACTACTACTGTTCTGTTTACTGAGGGGGGATGGCAGCACAAGGCTTCACCAAGCATGAGATATTGGACACAGGTGCGACATGGGTAGAGAAGTGGGGTTCTTTGGAGATAGTTTGGATGCAGACTCAACTAAATCTGGAAGCATAGCCCCTTTCTGAGCAGGTTGTTCAGTACAAATAAGAGTAGCTTGGCCACATGCAAAAAAACATCCTGCTACTATCATGGGAAGTGCTTTCCTGGGGAGCACTGAACTGTAGGCCAGAGCAAGGACCTGGGACAAATTCTCTCGTAGCTGTTGTGAGGCAAACTTCAACGGCTGGGAAATGGCTAGTGAGATCCCAAGGCAAGTGGAGTGGTTGGCTTTTTTGTCGCTCTTGCCAAACCACTCTGTAGCATTTTGGAACAAGCCATGCACAACCCAAGGTCCCGGATTCAGATGACAAGACACAACAGTCCATGGCTGAAATAAGCCACAGCCAACAAGCCGTAGATTCTCAGCATGGATTGTTTGTGGTTAACAACCCTCATTTAAACCATTGTGCTGGGTTCATATGACACGACAACCCACAATAACAATCCACCATTTGCTATTGTATTTTGCTGGTCTGTGACCATATAAATAATTTGATTTGATATTGTAGAAAATACGTAGGCACAATTGATCTAAGAATGGTGTAGCAAAGGACTTGTACGGCCCATTCTGCAGAAAGGTTGTGTTTGTTTTATTAAAGGTAACTCCTTTTTGGATAAAGTATAGCATTACCTCTAGTTTTCCACTGGTATAACAGATATAAAAGGAAGGTTTGTGTTTAGCTTTGCATGACAAATATTTGTCACCATTTTGCTTTATTTATTTTTTCCCACCCTGGTGTTTTCAGCATGGATTTCAAACATATAAACTGTGCTTCAGTTGGTTTTAAGCATCTCCTGGTTATGGTACTACAGTAAACTTTTCAAAAGTAATATTAAAGCCAAAGAAAACACCGTAAAACAAAATAAAGTCTCAAAAGTAAATAGTGCAGTTTGTTGCCCTCCATATGGCTCACTGTCTAGAAGGTCATAAAGTGTGGGTCCCCTGTTTTCTAGTGGAACAGCTGGGTTTACACAGCATTTTTAGAGTGTTTAGTCTGGCATGGATCCAGCTATGTATAATTTTTCCATTATGTGCATTTGATAGATGAGGAGATGGGGGTGGGTAACTTCAAGGAACAAATTTGTGAGTTACTTCAGATTTTTATTAAAACAGTCGTTTAAAGAGAGTATAAAGTAACGTAAACAAAATGAGAAAGTGGAGATTAGTAACAAGGTAGATCTATAATGGCAAGTGAATATTGCCTACAGCCCAGGGGGGGTTGTGGGGAGGTGTTGTTTTGCCCTTTCGCAAAGAACAAATACACAGTATCTGTAGAAATATACTATTTGGTTTCCTGAGTCTTCAGAGGTGGGAGAGATTTTTTTTAAAAAAATGATTGAAATAGATGACATTGTTGGTAAGAGGATTGAAAAATATTGGTGGGGTAGCCTAAAACTTGCCTTAGTTATTAAAATGGGATGGAACTTCCCATAGGGAGACTTCAGGGAAAGAGTCTTGTAGAGTTCACTTCTCAGATGTCTTCTGTGAGATTCTTTCAGGGCTAAACTAGATGACATAATTCACATCTTCATTGGTTTATTTTTTTAAAAATAAATAGTTTATGCAAGAGCCCCAAGCCAGAATAGGACCAAGGCATAGGGAGAAAAGGCCTTTAATAGTTTGCACCCCAGTTGAAGTCACCCAGTCACCGTTCCTGCTATTCACAATGGGAGAAAAACTTAATTGATACTAAAGGGAACTCTTCTCCCATAGTGAATACCAGGCACGGGGATCCCCAGTTCTGACTGAGACCATCGTCAGGGCAAAGGATTGAACCCATACCAGCTATTTTTAATCAACCACATCAGGGCTAGAGACATGGATAACATCCCATCTAGCTTGGGAAAGTACCCATAGTATACCTGGTTTCCTTCCCTCTATGGCTAATAGCAGCTTTGGGGATTATTTAAATTGGGGAAATGGCATGGAGAAAGCTATTGCCCTAATTCATATCTCCTCTGTTCCTGCAGCTACATTTAAGGAAAGAAAGTGTCATTAGAAAATCTGTTCATAAATTTCTACTTTGGCCCACAAAACACTTAGATATGAGGGCTAAAACGCTGTGTGGAATATTCTTATGCCCAAGAACCCTAATGTGCATTCCAGGTTTCTCCAGTTTGCTGCATTTGAAAGTGGGGACTCTCTTCAGCCTAAACTCTAGGAATTACTATTCCTCTACTGGAATTCTGGGGGCATATACTCAAGATCCCTTAGTTATGATCCCTTAAAACACTTCAGTTACCCTATCATACTCACAATCAAGTGGTAACTTGAAATTTTACCTTAAACTATGGAATTGTGGTATAGTGAAATTATGAAGACATGATTTCAGCTTTGAAGTCTTTATAGTCTGTTGAAGATCTAGCTGTTTGTTTTGAGAGTCCATGTTTGTGGAGAGGGCAGCTGGAGAGTGGCAAGAAGTGCTGGCAATTCAATAATTTCATGAATAAAAAGGACAGTCACTTTTCAGCATGTTATTTTGTGGTTTGTTGACCAGGTTCCTCTCTATGTAAATCTCTTACAGAGCATAGGAAACTCGGCAATCTAACTGTGACAGTGAAAAAGACCGTCCCTTCTCCAGAATCCATACAGATCCTGTATCAGCGCATGAGATATGAATATGAGTTTTACTACTATGTCAAAGAACAGTTTCATCTACTAAAGCGCAAATTTGGACTAAGATCTTCAAACAGTAACTCTTCTCCTAGGCCAGAATTTGTCATTCCTTCTCCTCAGGAGACTGAAGAGCCAGTAGCAGAAGATGAGGAGCAAGATGATGAAAAGTGGCTGGAAGATATCTACAAAAGGTGATGCAAGCCATCATTTTTTTCCTGACTAATGCTCCCACGTTTTTCAAAAACTCTTAAGAAAATTCCTTATGAAATAAGTCAGTGCACAGCAGCATTTAAAAAGACATTTTCCCCAGGTTAAACTGATAGAGTGAGACCTCTTTTTGGAAGGGTTCATTTGTTCAAAGTTTATTTTTGTTTTTCTTGGCTCCATAGGATCATAGTAGCTAGGACATACTTCTAAATGTGCCATCTCTTATTTCATTACAAATAACATTGTCACTGTAAAATATTGCTGTATGTCGCACCTACTTGCAGAATGGTGTAGATCACATCATAGGCCATTCACAGTTTTCACAAAACTTGTTCCCTTGTGCTGGCATTTATACCAAATCTCTTTCAGACTCATTTGACCACTCGGAATTAATAGTAAATTATTGGAGTTTATTGCATCACCTGAATAGAGAATGATGGATAGGATCCAATGATGACTTACCATGGGCGGTGAGCAATTGGTGGCGGCAGAATATAGCACTTTCAGGGGCAAGCCCCAAATAACTGGAAATGATGGAAGTTTTTGGAAAAGGTTGGTTATACTGCTTCGTGGGTTGGTCACCATTAGATCCTTCCCATGGTGCCATTGTCTGTACACCATTGGAATACGGAAAATAAGTGAGAGTACGTTTCTCCTGTAGAAGCTCTCTGTAATATGGACATTATCAAGAATACAAGTAAGAATGAGGGAAAATTAAGTTAATTATGTAATTAAATATCTGGGTGCATCAAAATAGAGTGACATTTAAAATTGATGAAAGCTAGAAGGGACAGTTTTCATGGAATTTGGCTTTTTCTTGAAGATATTTAAGTTAACCTATGGGAAATTATGTCAAAAGCAGCAATAAAGTTTAGCATGTTATTCTTAGGCTTGTTATTAAAGGAGGAAAGCAAGTGTATAATGGGAAAAGGTTGTTCTATAGTTGAAAGAACATGTCTGTAGTGTTATAAACGTATGTGATTGATTGGTTCTAATTGAAGGATGTTCTTGCTGAATATAGAAGCATCTCGCCAATATGCCTCACATATTTGGGAGTAGCGAAGATTAAAACTAAATAACTAAACTGGGGATATATTCTGTGATGTGTTCATTGAAAGATAAAGAAAAGATTTCCTACAGTTCCTTCAGATATCAACTTTTTTTGTTTCAAAGGGGCAAATGTCTAAACCTTATATCAGGGCAGGTACTCTTTAACTTAAGACAAAGGATCAAGGAATCACTAACCAGGGCAGGTACTCTTTAACTTAAGACAAAGGATCAAGGAATCACTAGTGTCTTCATAACACTCAATAATGTTCTGGCCAGAACAGTACAGTCAACATGTATGATGGGTGGTATTAAATTACTACTCTTGTAAGCAAGGATTTAATAGGTTTGTTTTATCAGTGGTACTGCTTGTTGTTTTGGTGTTTTATCTGTCAACACACGTTTGGAGAATTCCCTTATGAGAGCCTGTGGGCATCAGCTAATATAATCTATTGTATACTGTTGTTATTGTTTTATTATATTGCTTCTTACAGGATTTGAACACACATAAGGCCCAACAACAGCATGGATGAATTTTCTTGTCATTCTAATTTTGTGGTTCCAATGCACTACTCTAAAGGAACATACTGGGAGCAGGAAATACAGTTAATAATAATTAACCAGGATGCTGCATTGTATATTTTAAGTGGTTTCTATGAAATTACGTTTAAAGAGTAATGCTTAGTTTACACACTGTGGAATTGTCTTATTTTGGAAAGCAAATTAATACTCACACTTTCTTTTTCTTTTTTCTTTTCTTTTTTTTAAGATTCCGTTTTTTATCTATGTCACAAGGGTCCTGGGACAATTAACATGTTCACTTTCTCTGCAATTTCACTGCTGCTTAAATCTATTTTTATCATTCTGTTTAATATTATTCTTTGCCATGAATACTTTGCAATGTTAAAAGCAACAGCTGTCAGGTGATTTACTTGCTAGGTTTTAATGTTGTATATTTTTTATACAAGCAACTTGGCCCTCTACTCCCGTAAAGGTACTTCTCCCAGAAAGGTACTTCATAAATTTATTTGGCACATAAGCTTTTAAGATTCCTAACAACACACCATTTATCTGTCATGAAATAGATTTTATACTTTACTTCAAACAATTTAGAAGCACATTTTAAGTTTGTTAATCTTATTTATTGTGACTTTTCAGCACATTCCAAATTCTAAGTTACTCAGGAAAGGAGTTCATTTAAATGATTTTATTTTGGTCTGATGGTGGTTGTGTATGTGAGTTTTTTAAGAATGAAAATCACTGTTATAAAACCTTCAGCCCATGACAACCTTCTAGGAAGTGCCATACTTGTTTGTAAATCTCTGTGAGAGAGAATAAGTGGGTTCTTGGCATATTTGAAAATAACAGAGCATATATGTACATTAGGTTAGGTGTAAATTAAAGCAACCATTGTTTGAATTAAATATTCCTTAACTTATTCACTGACTTCTTTGATATTAATGTATAAAACCCCCATATCACTGTTTTATTTGTAGTCCACTCATATTTCCATTTAGAGTCTATGCTGTTTTCAGAAAATAAATAATCATCCAGCTCTCTCTTTTTTCCCTGGATATAAAGGTTAAAGGATTATCCCCTTTGAATCACCCTGAAAAAGAGAGTTTTATAAAGCATAGTTTATTGGCTGAAGGCGTAACTTCCAAGCAGGTTATTTTAAGATGACTATGTTATACCTTGAATTACATTGAGGCACGAAGCCCAAAGGCTACGCTTTTTTAAATTGTATGAGAAATACCATTAATATTTGGAACTGCGCTGCACTGTACTATCCTGCACTATCCTGCCAATTTGCTTTATTGCTGTTGTGGAATAATTTTAATGCATACTGGTAACAGCTTTGACCCATGAATTGCTTTTTTACTAGCTAACATAGACATGGGGGTGGTGATATTTGATATCCAGGCTCAGTGCTCTATTTATCCATAATTCTCAGGCAACTTTTCAAAGTTTAAAAAACATGAGCAATAAATATTTAATAGGGCACAACTGCTAATGTAAATCAGTTTGCACTAGCGTAAACTTCTGTAGTGCAATGCCAATAGCGTTAGCTAGTGTGCTGATTTCCCTGGGAAATGGCATGCCAGCTAACACTACTGGTGTTGCACAAGACTAGCTTATGCTAGTGCAGTGTAATTCCTATTAGCAGTTGCACCACATTGGATACTGCCCCATGTGTTTTCAAACTAGACACACATAAGAAACAAAATGGTATATTTTGGGTTTTTTAAAGCCACAAATTCTAAAATTAGTTTAATAAATAGTTCATTAATTTATTTCAGTTTATTTCTGAAGTGATACAATTTCTTTGCAGTTATCTAAAATGTACTCACATCATTGTGAAACCATGAATGTCTTTGTTTCTTATTAAGGTACATTTGGAATATTTCAGTTTCCATTCACTTTTGTTGTCACTTGGTCTATGTGATGTATTACATTCATTTTGTGATATAATTTGATAAACCAGATCAGAAAATTTAAATTGTACACTTCTAAGATATACGGGTTCTAGCTGATAAAAGCAGTCAAGTCAGACCCAAACTTTTTTATATAAAAAAGTGGGAGTAAAGATACTCACTCTTTGCTAAGAGAATCTACATTGAATTGAAGTGTATACTCTTGCCTATTGTTTACCAAAAGTACATTTGAAAACAATTAAATTCCATGCAAATTAATAAAGGCCTATAATTCGCAATGGTGAATGGTGAATTCTGTTCTTTTGTGTGTGTGTTTCTCTTTCTGTGTTGTAACCATTCTTGCAGTCTTTTTTAATACCAAGCGTGATGATTTGCTATGAAATCAATAGGTGTACAAGTGAGCACAGTTTTCTTAGTTTGTGTCCTTAAACCAAGTGGTCGATAGCATATTAGAGTGGAAATATGGTTTTTAAATCTATAATGCATCAGAGCATTTACTTTTAATTTTAAAGGCCCACACATTTTCCTATTACCTCTAAGCTGGTCTTACTCCTAGCCTACACTCAGAATAATTTTTCGCATGGTTCTCTGTATTGATGCTGAATGTCCAATTTCAGAACTGATTTGAAAATTGAATAGAGGCAACTCGTGTTTATCCATGTTTTTTTAAAAAATAAAATCTTCTGTAAATCCTGTAAAATTACATTGGCAGCAACATCATAGATGATACATTCCAATACCAAAGTGTCTTAGCAAATAGCGGAAATTGATATTTTCACCAGAGAGCCATTTGAAGAATAATCTTTAATGGGAATAATGCAGGAATTGCTTTGTTCTTATTAATTATTGCTCTTTTAAATTAGAAATCATTTAAGTGTTCTTTACATTTTTGGTAATGAACTTAAATTCACTTATTTTGAAGATATCAGATGCATTAATATCAAAATTTGGTTAGCCTCTACTATAAATGTCTATTTAATAACTTGATAATCACATCTCTTGCTTTAGAAATTGTCACACCATACTCAAATCAATGTTGTACTAGATGAAATTGTAATTTCTATATTATAATTAATTGTTGATTGTTTATTATACCAAATTTAATATAAATTATAATACAGAACTTAAACCAGCTTACATAGTTAATACATAAGACTATATATTCAATGAAAAATATTGGATGGTCCAAATATGATGCAGTGTTTATGCAAATAACTGATTCCTGCATTCAGAAGGCAAACACATAATGTAGAACATAATCGTTTGCTTTTTGGCTGGTTTAGGAGTTTTCAATTAGTACTAGATGGTCACAGCCTACAATTGTCTTGATAATAATATAATTTTCGGTAGCCAACCAAATCTATAGGGCAAACAGCAGGAAACGAGAATTTTGAGTTTAGTGATGGTGCAGGGATAAAGGGAAGCTTCATAGTGATTCAAGGATATTTCTACTAATATTTCCATGGAAAAGAACATGATTCTCAGGTTGAAAATACAGTTTTCAAAATACTCAACACAAATACTTGTCCATATGCAAAATCCTAACCGAGTTTTAAAGGAGCTATATAATTCTATGGGAAAAACTTAATGACTGTGCTCAGCCAAGTACAAAATGCTACTGTGTTGAAGTGCAAAATGTGTGTGGCCTCATTGAAGTATGGGTACCAATCTTCCTTTCTGACATCTGAAACAAATCCGTATGTATTTGTCCTGCAAATCTTGACAATTCTTTAAGATTACGAAGCCATGTTCCCTCTGGGCCTGAAAACCCAGTTCAGGTAAAGTATAACTTGTTAGAAACATTATGTGAAAAAACCTGCATAACTGTTAAAGTTCTATTTATTTATTTATTTGTATTGGCAAAGAAGTGTATATATGTGGTAGTATGATTGAATCCATGAACGTGAGGCAGACGCTTCAACTAACTCGGGCCTCAGCAGCAGTTAAGCACTTTATGATAAACCACACTGGAATTTGGAAACTCTTCAGCAACTTTGACCTTACCTTTGTCTTACAAATATCACAGTGTCAAACAGTAATGCACATGTCTCCTTATGATGTAGGGATAAGAAATAATTGTCCAGCCAACTCTCTTTTTCCAAAACAATACTCTTCTTGAGCAGAAGGAAAATAACTAATGTCCTTTGTTTGCCTAAATAATAAGAATGTCCAGTTTTCCTTCTGAAATGTTTCATATTAGCAATAAATATATATTTTTAAACAAATACTTGATGCATGTTAATTTTATATCATTATATAATGATATTGAAATAAATTCAGTGAAATTTGTGTAGGAAAGTTACGAGCTAATAATTCTCTATTTTTGGTGTAGCTTGTAGACTACATGATATATTTTATCAGTATTGTGGTATGTCCTACTACTGGGTACGAGTCCTTCTGTGCAATATATGTATAAAAAAAAACGGCTTGTCCAAATGCTCATCATATGAATCTATGCTGAAATAGAGGTTATGTGTTTGGTACAAGAGCTACACGAATGCTGCTCAAGACAATGAAGTATGGCATCTTCTGAATCTCCTGTCTGAATTTACATTTTGTCTCCCATGTAGTTTCAAGCCTGCATAACCAACCCACATCAAAACCAACAACTTTGATTATCTGAAGATTTTGAATTTTAAATTACCACCACCCATGTCTCCGATATAAGGGAGGTTTAAATGTATATTTGTTTATTAAGTTTAATGGAAATTGAAAAGTAATGTCTTTCATATGGTAGAGTCATTGGTGCATTTAGAGCACAAAAGCAGGTGTGCTTTTCATGTGGTGCAAAGTAGCCTTGGATATATGCAGGCTCTCCGTGCTGCACCATAGTCATTCTAGATATAGAACTGCGCACTAGGCCATCTTGTAGAAGTAAAAGGCTGTTATGCCCTCACTAAAGTAATCCTCAGCAGAAGAACTAGAGCCTCCAGAAACAAGGGGCACACTTAGATTAGTTGCTGGCACCAGACCAGGAGGAATCTGGGCCTTCAGGAAAGACCACTGCAGGTCCTTCCCTGTCAGGAGAAGGGGACTTTGACTCTGGAGCAGATGTTGAGTAACCCCGTAGCACCCAGGAGCATTGTCGCCTCAAACAACAAGGCAGTAGGTCTCCTGTAAGAAGGAATGCTCACGAACAAGATGGTCTCCTTAGGAGAACGCAACTCCTCTTGAGTAGGGCTCTGACCAGAGAACTCTAATGGACATCAGCTGAGCCTGGGTGGGGCTCAGCAACCTTTGTGATTAAAAGCCTTCAGGCAGAGCTTGTTAGTTGTTGGAAACAGTGGTCTGTTTCGGACGACATGATAATCAACCGGGGGGGGGGGGGGAGAGAGACAATTGTCCGTTGTGTTGCTTATCGGTAGCATTCAGACGACATTTTAGGCAACGGGGGAAGAGGCAACAGACAGTAAGTTATTGGCAGCATTCGGACGACATGATGATCAACACAACTGACGATTGTTCCCCCCCTCCCCCGTTGATTATTGTGTCGTCCGAATGCTGCCAGTGTCTCACCAGGTTCTCATGCCTTGTCTCCTGGGTTCCTGATCCTGCCTTGTTCTTAAACCTCTGTGCTACAGACCCTACTTGATTCTGCCACTAGATTGTACTGTATATGTATCTGACTACCTAACTATGCTTTGACCTTTTGCCTGTTTGACCACTCTTGCTTTCTGACTTCATATCTTGGACTGATTGCCTGTGCCTTGACCCTGTGCCTGTTATCTGGATCACTTTAGCCTTTGCCTGAAGTCCCTTGAACCTGTCTGCTGAAACATTGGCCTGGTTTATTACTTGGTCTTATGGTCATCGCTATCATTGAGACTGCTATATCCAACGCAGAACATGGCCTTCCATGTCCCATAAGAGGACATCCAGCTAACCAGGCCCCAAGTGATCCAAGCCCGCAATTTGCCCCTTTTGAGCCCATACTGAGAGTCTGCCTGAAACAAGAGTCTGGAAGGGGAGGTGGGGAGGTTAATGGGAGTTTAAGATTGATAACTTACTCCAAAGGGCTGGCTGAAATATTTGCTAGAACCTCCTTTCGTTATTAAGCTTCATCTTGTGTTCGGTGAAAACAGGAAAGGACTGGTGTGGATAATACAACAGTGTGGTGCAGTATTTCAAGAGTCCAGCAGTTGGTGGAACTAGGTAGGGAGGCCAATGTGCGCAAATATGTCTGGCTGTCTTCTGACACCTAGGACATTGCCCTCAGAAGGACTGGAGTCCAATTAAGAGCTGCAGGACCCCAGTCACCAACCTTGGCATTTCTGTTGCCCCTAGGGTGTATGTTGGCATGTGGGTTGGTACACATCTTGGCTTTGTGGCATAAAGACTGTACCATGCCCATTATCTTGAATCAATAACCCTGTACCAATCATGTTGATAAGGGCAAGTAACTCTCAGTCTCTTCCATCCACACATCATTTTGCTCTTCTAGCATAGACCACTGTGTGTGTGCAGTGAACTATGAAATTCAGACATCTTTGTGGTTTTTAAATCATGTCAAAATCTGTAAAGCTATTGTGCAATTTCATTTATTTTTTCCTGCAGAAAGGCTCCTCTTTCAACCTACATGCACATCCCCACCTTAGCGTACAATCTTCTCAGATTTAGGAGCCTGGATTTTTACTCTACAAAAATCCTTCCAAAAGTTTGAGAGAAGTGCCTGTTTACATTACCCCTTGGTGTTTCAACATCCTGTTTGAGGTGATATAGGACACAGAGGCTTTAACTGTTAGAGAGGAAGATTCATTTTCAGCAGGAGGGCTAAAGGAACAATTTATCCCTGTTCCATTTTTGTTTTGCCTTTATGAATTCAAGGATTTATTTCCACAAATGAATAGTTGGAAGAGAAAGTACTGTCAATACAACAGGAACTGTGATAAAGTTACTTTCAGTCACATATCGGACTTGTCAACGGTTTCTGTTTAATATCAGCAGTATACACTGTGAAAGTACAGTTGACGTATAGCATTTCTGATCCACAGTGAAAATTCCTTATCAGCGGAGATTCCACAAAGCCTTTCCTTGTTAACAATTCCCTCCAACCATTAGGTAATATATTCCACAATTTGGCTTCAGTTTACTTCTTTACTTCTAGTACACTGCCCACACAAAATTAATCTCTGTCTTTCTAATAAAAAAAGTGACCCTGTTCATACAACATGCTAAGCCACAGTGGTTAAACATTTTGAGCTAGACATTATGGCTTTGTGTGTTATGTGAACCATTCTTAACTATGGTGGCTACATAACCAGGGTTTAATCATGGTCACTAACCATTTGCTGAAAAGGGGTTAATGAACTAACAATGGTTTAGTGTATCATCTGAACAGGGTCTATGATGTTTCTCTTCATTTCTGCTCATGGCCTGATAAGAAGCCTGTCTTGCTTGAGTTAAGGCTGGAGACAGATCTGGGTAACAGCTGGGCTTTTATGTTTTCAAAAATGGGGATCAGGGCCAAACTAAGCATTACGTTCATCACATGTAGCTGAGCTATATGTGATTGTCTTCCCTGCTCTCCTGCAAGTCCTGATTTAGATTGTTACATGGCACTTTGGGAGAAGAGGATTTAAGCAACCCCCCCCCCCAGTTTCATCCCAAGTAAACTAGGAGGGGGGAAATACCACGGGGGAGGGGATTTCAGGATGAAAATGGGGAGGGGAGAGGAAGCTTAAACGCTCCTGAAGCACTATGGTCCCACTTCAAATTGAGGTTGTGCGCACTTGCAAGAGAGCAGAGGATTAAGGGAATGTTTAGTTTGGCCCTCAGCCATTGCTTCTTTGTCCCGGTTTCCTAGGCGTAACCTGATCCCTGCAGCACATCTAGCAGAGACTAATTCAGTCCGCAGTCTATCTTGAGAACAAGCCTAATGCAGACCTTAGTCTCATTCAGGTATTCTAACCTGAATAGGAGCATCGCTCTGGTCCCCACCACACCCATGGGTGCTGTTCTCATTGCTCTCCTCATGTTCAGGGCAAACATTTAGGGCACTTGGTATCCATGGAGGCTCCCAGTGAATGGAAAACCATCATTCTCGCTTTCCCTCCTTGCACGTTAGTGGAAATAAAATTTAGGTGTTTGAATAAGGGTCTTAAAGCTATAACATCCAACCTATTTTCTGTTTATTTGGAGGGCAAGAGGTTCTGCTTTGTTTAATATACAGCTTGATGATAGCATCTGGAAAGTTCAAAATCTTGCTCACTGTTTTAAATCATTTTGGTCGGTCCTAATAAAGGTATTATCCCGCTGTGGATTTGGGTGGTATTTTGTTTTTTGTTTTTTTTGCCCTTTCTATTTTGCTACGTTTCATGTCAGCTGACCTTCCTTTAACTCATCCATACTCGCTAATGATACTGGCCTTCCTAAGCACAGCCATGTTATGCAGATCGTTCTGCTGGTCAAGAAAGTGTGACTCTCTGAATTGTACAATGCCTAGTGCAGAGTTTATCCAAAACAAATATGTGTTGTTAATATAATGATTACAGAGGGGGGAAAGGCCTGGGTTGGCACAATGCATGCTAGGTACATTTAATAGTTTCAAAAAGCAGTTGGATGTTAACTTTTTATTATGGCCTTTATCACACGTACCATTTCCCCCCCCCCCCCCCCCGGATTGCTTCTGCAGGTTCCCCCTCCATTTCCTATGCGAATCTAGCGTTTTGAATCACACGTCGGTTTTGCTCCGATACCTCAGTTCAGCCTCTTGAACTTGCCTGAAACAGCCTTTGCCCATTCAGGGTTAAATTGAAACAGAAACTAAGAACAGAGCACTCAGGGCAGGGGAGCAGCAGGAGGGGAACGATGTCCTGTGAGTCCAGCACTGAAGAAGTGGAGCAAAGCCGAGGTGGGTGTGCTTAAAACCGCCCGTATGATAACGGCCTATGAGAAGCTGTATCTGAGTTTAAGAGCTTAGTTTTTCTTTGTACACTAGAGGGAGCTCTGATCACAACAATAATTGAAAACATATTTCAGAAACCCTGATAACAGCACTCATTCATTTAAATATGATTCCAATTGTCTTGTCAAATAACAATCTCCTTAATTATGATTCTTCAGTTTATTTGATTTCTTTATTTCTAGCTTAACTTTTCCTGGTTGGAGCAATACAAGTTTAAAAACACATGCTGTATATTAAAACTTCACTATTACTTGGGAAAACTCTCCTAAAACAGTTCCCCTCAAAAGATCTTACAGTGCTTCTACAGAGCTTGGGTATTGGTGTGCTTCTAGAGGCATTATGTTCTGTAGCTTCCTGAAAGTGCATGGCTGGTGTAACTTTGTGGGCGTTCTTGGATCAACCTATACTGAGATGGGGCCTATGAGAGGAGAGGGACCCTTTCTGCATGTAGCTTCCTGTGTGTATGTATTGATGGCATGGAGAAGTTACGAAACTAATACATTTCTTCTGTTGATCTCAGGCAGGATAATCAAGACCTTAGTACCTAAACAGGATAGATATCCAATTTAGACTTCAAGAATGGTTGAAGTGGTTAAATGACTCTCTTCTCAACAACATTTCCCCCTCTGCAAAGCGTAATATGTGCCTTCCCAGAAGACTGCAAGACCCTTGGCTGCAAATGATGGTAGTTAGATTTTCTCTAGGCAGCTAATTAGTGTTGGGATAATTTAGAATTGAAGAACATTAACAATACTTGCCATATTAAGGCCTGTGATTGCAACAGCTATCCCATTTCTCTTCAATGAATAGCATGACTTGATGCAGAGAAGAGAGCAGAATAGCTGCTCCATGCATTTCCCTTGCACACATAGTGCATTTCTAGCGTGCACACCAAAACTGCTGAATGACTGTAAATGTCTTCCAGTGTCAGATTATTAATAGGATTACAGGAAATACAGGCGTGCCATTATGATTTTGAGAGCTTGTTCAAATGGGCTTTTTATGTTTCAGTAGATTGACCTGCTGTGAAGATAAAATTATAGGTATTGTAAGATATATGGCAGCCACTAAAACCATAGGTTGCATCTCCCTCGCCCCTTAATGTCTAGTACAACTAGCCAACCCAAGACGCATAGCCAACCCAAGACGTAGAGCCATCTCAAGACCTTAATCAGAACAGGAAATGGTGCTCTTCTCACCTAGAAATCCCCTGTTAATGTCCATAATATCCAAGCCAGGCTGTTATTTTAGTAACTTAGGCAGAAAATTTCACCAATGCCTCTTCCTGGGAGATCCGGAGGGAGAGGCGGGTTATAAATAATAATAATAATAATAATAATAATAATTATTATTATTATTATTATTATTACAAGTGCAACAATAGCTAATTAATTTGCTATCCTTTATGATACTCAAATTCAACTACCTGGAGTAGCTGCTTCACCCTCCCCAATGGTAGGACTGGTAGAGGGTGGAAAAAAGTACTACACCATGATCTCTGGAGTTCTTGTCAACCTTACAGGGCAGATTAAATGCATATATGCTGCTGTTAGAAAGAGCTGCACTTTTAATATAACATAGTTCTTTCCAGAATGAGAGAAAGAGTTGGAGTTCTGAGAATTTAACCAATTGTTACGTTAGGTAGTGGCTAACTGCAATGCCAAGTTATGATGTGCCTAGGGGGTAGAAAAATGAGAGGGAGAAAGACATTCAATCCCAGTAAAAATAAAAATTGGGAACCATGAATTTTGTTTTATATTATGCAAAGAGGTTATCAGATACAAGGAATCATTAGGGCAAATGACTTAGAAATTACTATAAATTACTGTGTGTATTGTACTTGCCAACTACAATGAAAGACTGGTGGTGGTGGTGGGGTGTTTGTGTGTGTGTGTGTGTGTGTGTGTGTGAGAGAGAGAGAGAGAGAGAGAGACTGAAGAAATGCTGACAATAGGAAATAGACAAAACAAAGCAGCAGGGATTAATTGTTGCTGAAGAAATCACAGGAACAATATATTTTACTGGAAAGGACAAGAATGGAAAAAGTGTCTTGATGGGTATGTATGTAATGTTACACCGCAGTTTATTTTTAAAGATACATAAAGTCAGAGAAACTAGAAAAGAATGTGCAAACCGTTTCCATAGTGGAGTTCAGATTGTAGCCTGACTCAGTTTTTTTAAATTAACGACAAAGTCTCTTCACAATGATTTTGGAAATAATAACAGCTAATCTGAACACTGTATAGGCACAGTCTTAAGGGATCTTAAGAATGATTCATTGATGATTTACAGTGTTCATAGTTCCATTAAGCATTCTTCTTATTTTTTAAAGAATGAACCATTTTGGCCTGTGCATATTGTGATATATTTACACACACACACACACACACACACACACAATTTATCAATGCAGTTGTGGTGGGACAAAAAAAATTGGCCAAAATTTGGCAGTGTGGTTGTGGCTAAAATAAATCTAAATTGGCACCTTTTTGCCACTGCTGCACTGCTGAATTTTAGCAGAAAACTGGTCATTTCCCCCATGCCACCAGCTGTGTAGTTGTGAGATTGGCCTCCATGCTCCCAGACATTGATCACTTTACACTATGTGTAAAATCTTCGTTTAATTCAAAGCAGTTTACAAGTTTCAAATAGATTCAAATACTTTATTATTTGAGTTGTTCCAGTTATGACAAATCCTGCCAGTAGTGTTTATGTGACAGCTCATCTCTGCAGTAGCTGTATTCACAGGGGCTGTCTTCAAATATTTTAATTAACCTGTATTTGTTTCAAGCAGAGCCTGCAAGCCCCTTCTTACATGTTCAACAGTGTCACATGGAATGCCTGACAAAGAGTGCTTTCAGACAAGGCTTTTATCCTACCTTCTTCGCAGAATGTTTTAGGGATTCCAAATTATGTCATCTTCCGTTTCTGTAATCCTTCTATGGTTTCCTACCACTTCTTCCATCTCGTTTATTACCAGAAAAACATCCCCTAAGGGAATGACAGTAACCACATGAATTGAGAGAAGCTGGGCAAAGTCATTCCGTTTAACTTGAGCCAAGATGAAACACAAAATGACTATTTTTTGGAGATTCCCCCTCACATGATAGGCTTAAAGTGAATTTAGTATGAAGAGGCATAAGGTGGGTGGATGTGATTCAAGAAACTATACTTTTTTATTAAATAGGTTCTGACAAAATCAACCAACACTGGGACTTCCTAAGCTCTTGTTACTTCAGAACACAGACAGACAAGGGTAAGGTGAGTGAATAGTTGCCGCAATGCTACATTCTTTAGAGGTAATCCTTTCCTGCTGCTTTCTACAGCTCTGTAGTGATTTCAGTTTATTGTGACTTACACTAGGGCCTCCTCCACACGGGGCGTTTAATGAGCCTTGAAGGCTCATTATAAATTTTACCTACACACGAGCGGAGCGCAAAACGGGCGTACAGGCGCGTTATCTCCCCGATAATGCGCATTTTCGAACGCGCGTTAAATAGCGACTTTTATTTTGCTCCGGCCGTTAAAGCGCATTTTCGCTGTGTGAACAAGCGATTATGCGCATTAACTACCTGTAAAGTGCTTTTTGGGCATCTTTTAATGCGCTTCGCCGCTTCTCGCCGCCTCCCGTGCAGAGGGATTAGGCGTAAATGCGCCTCCGCGAAAATGCGCATAATCCCCGAACCGGGCGCAAAAGCGCATCCTTGTGGAGGGGGCCTAGGAGAGGGAAAATGTGATGACAAGACAACAACCCAATCACGACTTTCATTTTATCTTGGCAAAAATTATATTTCCAACTGAAAATAATCATTTTCTTGCTGATTATTAAGCGATCAAATAAAACTGCCCATGGCAACTCAGACAGACTTCCTAAAAAAATTCTAAATAGCGGGTTCAGATGGAGGACATAGCATTTCTTAAGTGAAAACGTGTAAATGTTTTGGTGATCTGATGATGCAGTCCCATACTTACAAGAAAAGCTTGGCTGTCCTAATATTAGTTATGGAAAAGGAAAGCCCACAGAGATCCATCTTTCTCTAGCAGCAAGGGGAGGCTGCACAGCTGTGAATCACATCCTATGTAATTGAGTTATATGAGTTGACTGTTGTAGTTGGGCTAGCCCTGGTATTAACCGGATAGGACCTCCCAGTTTCTTTTTAGAGACTTGCATTATTCTAGGTGAGATGCATGGATGAATGAGCCCAATTCCTAATAAAATAAGTAGACATTTGACTTAGCAGAACAGGTGTGGGGGGTTCCTCATCTAACTACCTATATGGAATGTACAGTGTTTCCTGGGGTCTGCAGGTTGTGAACCTATGTGGGGGGGAGGGGGAGGGGGGACTGTATGTACCTTATCCTGGCCTGGCAGAAGCAGCTTGTAATACTATTGGGAGTAATACTATGGATATGGACTGCTGCTTCCCAACAATCTGCCTCATCATTTGTGTCTGCGATGCTATAAAAGATAAAAAAGGTAAATATAAAAAAAAGTAGACACAGTGTTATATTCTTATTAAGTGTATATATATGTAAAGCATACAAACACACATCAGGTTTTCATAAAAATGCACTATGCCTCTTCACTACTGTCTCTGGTGAAGAAAAGCAGGACTAGGAAGGCTACCTGCTGTTTAGGTCAGGATAGAGCAAAGCTATTTTCTGATCAAAGGGAAAATAAGAGCTAATGCATGTTATCTTAATTGGTTTTGCTTAATTACTGTGTGTCGGTCGGTCTATGTATTTTAAAGAGAAAAAGAAGAATATATGCTCATATACATGAACATATGTGGTAGGGTGACCAGATAAAATCCAGGTCAGGGCTCATGTAACTTTAACAGTTGTAGAGAAAAGGGAATTTCAGCCAGTGCCATTTGTATGCAAATAGTTCCTGGTGAAATTCCCTCTTCATCACAACAGTTCAAGTTGCAGGGGCCCTGCCTTCTTTTGTATATGGTCACTCTAGTTTAGTGCCTGCACCTTTAACTGTTGTGATGAAGAGGGAATTTCACCAGGAACTAATTGCATACAAATGACACTGGCTGAAATTCCCGTTTCTCTACAACTGTTAAAGTTACAGGAGCCCAGACCTGGATTTTATCTGGTCAGCCTAATATGTGGCATGGTAGCAATATCAATAGAATTATAACGCGAGGGCAGAAAGTGTCAATGAATGTGTGCACTATTAGTCATAGAAATAGGTGCAAACAGCAGAGACCACAAAGATCTCCAGATAAATCCCATTTCTATCCTACATTTTTCCATACCCACTGATTTTACTGGAAATATTAAGTTGCTTTTAGGACTTGTCTGCATTTGTTCATTTGAGCAGGGAGTCCTGAATTACATCAGGCATGGCCCAACATACACCTGCCCTTACAGCCTTTACTGTGCCTAGTTAGGTGAATTTAAATTATACAGCCCTGGGCTGGAGGAGCCAATGACTTAGAAGCTCTTTCATGTCTCGGGGGGAATAGTTTCAATATATTGATTTAAATTATCAGTAGCTTTACCCACCCAAACACACAGCTAAACACACACAGCAGATTACTGCAATGGAATCTCAGATTTGGCAAAGAAAGGTTGCTTATTCGTTTCAGAAATCTGTTCCTGATTTACATTGCTTCATTAAAGTTGAACATAGATGTTATATTTAATGCCCCCCATGGCAATTTAATACTCTATCATATGAACCATTGGAAAATGCTAAAGCAGAAAAATATGTTCAGGCTTAACCTTATAAAGAAGTTAACTCCCAAATAAAATAGAAGGAATGTACAAGTAAAGCAGAATATGAAAATCCGAACAGATATGGTATCCTATTGATCTATAAGGCTATGAGTGAGGTGGAATAACTTAGGAAACAATGGAAAAGAGCTAAGGGAGGGAAGCTAGTTAGTATAAAAAGACCATTGAAATAACAAAATAATTATAAATTGTCTATTAGCTTTAAATTTAAACTGTTTATCAATTTAGACAGAGAATTCAAATAATGTTTTTGACTATTAGAGAACAGAACTTTTTAGAGTTGTACCCCTGGGAGCTAAGAACCAGACAGAGTTGAAAGGAATGTTTCAGAGAGATATTTAGGATGCCTTTCTTCCATTCTGAGAAATTAGTTGTACCCAGTTGGAATAAGAAGGCTTATCTTCCCTTATCTTCAGTCTTCATCTGGAGACTCAGTGCTGACCATTCACTCACAACTAAACACCTGGAAAAGGTCACCCAGAAGACTATGGGGGAGGATTGCTTCTTGCTCTGATTCTAGGTGCTCACCATATTTGGAGGAAGGAAATGTCTCTCAAAGCAGCTGAGCTGGGGTTGGGAGCCCTTGCTTGAAAAAAACAAAAAACCAATCCCCGGCACCTTTAAAAAGCAAAGTAGGACCCTTAAGAAAAGCTGTTGAAATCATAAGGAAAAGATCCTGTTTGCATCAATAGATCGTTTTGATGGAATCGGCAATTAATTACTGCAGGAATTGGTGATGATTTACATTAGTATATATTACTTTTTAAAAGAACTACACAAAATCATGACGAATGGGCCTCACGGTAGCAATGAAATGTGATGACTCAATGGAAACGTCATTTTCAGTTACAGTATACCTGAGATAACCAAATGTTGATGGGAACAATCGACGGCAGTCTCCATAATGCTTCTGAATATCACAAGAGTCCTTGGGCTCGCTACTAGAAGGCAGAGCGCTGAACGAAGTGAACTTTTGATTTGATTCAGTGAGACAATGCACAGCTTGCTTCCAAATAAGACATAGAAATACTAGCACATGTCATTGTCTTGTATACATTGTTTGCGCTTTGCCAATTCCAGCAATCAATTTGTCTGATTGGAGTAGCCAGAGCTTAGTGGTAAAGTGCATGCTTTGTAAACAGAAGGTCCCAGGTTTGATCTCTAGGAAGAGCTGGAGAAAACTGAATTCCCGGAGAGCTGCTGCCAATCAGTGTTGACAATACTGGGCTAAATGGACCAATGTTCTGACTCAATATAAGGCAGTTTCAGTGGAGGCTGGTAGCTCCAATGTCAGTGGCGTGGTGAATGTGCCCTGGGTTTGCACTCCATGGAAGCAAAGCTTCTTTTTAAAAAGATGTTTAATATATACATTGAAAACCTACACATTTCTCATGATCTTAGCAAAATACGTTTCATAATCTACTGCTGAAGGAGAAGGCTGTGCTGGAGATGATTGTTACTCCTCAAGTTCTAAATAGTTTGCTTTACGATGCAGATGTTCTCAAAAGTTCATCCATATTTTCAGAGTGAAGCCAAACCCACATACAGTGTCTCTCAGCAAGTTAGCTGAAAACTGCAACTCAACAGCCAGCTCATATTTCTATTTGCGTGTTAGGAAAACATCTTAAAATAGCTCAAAATGAGTTTTGAGCATTCCACCTATTCTTGAGACCCTCAGGGTGGTAGGATCGCTAGCTAGGGGGTGAAGATAGACCCTTGACATGTTTCTCTATATGTTATGTCTGCTGTTCTCTGTGGCTCACCAAAGCCAAAGAGACATGCTGTTCCTCTTCAAAGGTGACACAGGAAGGATCCCATCATACTGTTTCCAGGGGCCCTGTGAGACATCTTTTCTGTTCAAGCAGGAAGGCTTTGTGAAGTAGCTTGCACCTGGAATGATGATTCCATTTTATAATTTTTCCAATCCATATGGAAGAAGATTTAGCTAAATGGGTGTTGAGACTCCAAAAGCAGCTTGGGTTGAGGCACACTCCATTGCATATTTTAACCCCCCCAAAAAGGTCACATGGCTGAAAAACTCTGGGAGTTGTAGGATTTTTTTTCCTGTCTAAACATACATAGGAGTGAACCCTTAAATGGTAACATAAAAATGAAGTCAAATTAGGACAGGTAGCAAGAATTTTAGTAGAAATATTCTATTTTATTAGGGAAGGGAAGGTTTTATTTTCTAACAATAAGAGATGCCAGAGTTGTAAGCCATACAAATAAATCAATTTCCTTACTTATAATGGCCTTGTTCTGTCCCAAGTGTGTGGGTTCATGCAAAGAGTTCCTCTGCCTGCAGCAACATGCTCATTTGTGGCAGTGGAGGAAGAGACCCAGGCATGCAAAGGAGCAGATGGACAGAGCCATTTTTTCCATTGTAGCAAATGAGTCACACGTGTGCAGTGCAATGAGCATGGGCTCTGGGTTGTCTTGATCATAATTGGATCTTGCCACTTCTGTCTCTGCACAGGTGCCTTATGTGTGTTTTTAAAATAGGTGAAAGGACTTAGATGATCCAAACATTGTTTGAGCTATCCATGGAATTTGGGACAGAAAGTCACACACACACGCAAGTTCTACCTTATTTACAGTTTTCAGTAGCCTCAAAGAATGTTGATTATGGAAAAGAAATTGGAGATATCTTAGCAGGAAATTTCATAGATGAAATGAAATTTCCACAGCTTTACACATTACTGAGAGCCATTCTTTTTTAGAGTTATGGAAGCAGGTGTCCAAAGGAATATGTTCATTTTTTAAAACAATATGCATTATTGAAACATGACAAACTTAACCAACTGAAGGGGTGGAGGCTTATATAATTATTATTATTATTATTATTATTATTATTATTATTATTTGTAGCCCGCCTCCCCCTTCGGATCGAGGCGGGGAACAGCAACAATATAAAACACAAAAATCACAACAATTAAAATTTTAAAAGCAAGAGAAAAATACAACATTAAAAATATCTTAAAATTCATCTGGATAGGCCTGTCGGAAGAGGACAGTCTTCATGACTCTCTTAAATTCATGAAGACTGTCAATTTGTCTAACCTCCTCCGACAGACCATTCCATAGTCTGGGAGCAATGGAAGAAAAGGTCCTCTGGGTAACACCCGCCAGCCTAACTTTGATTGACAACCAAAAATATTTTGTGTTCTCTTCACACAATACAGCTCATATAAGAAGAAAATGTCTACCGTAATGTAGTGGACCAGACACTGTCAGCATCAACTGGGTTTTAAGGACTAAGTATTATGCACCAGGTTGATGATTACAACTATCACAAATGGGGCAGCCTCAATATTTTGTTCTTAACTCTAAGCAGGGGGTAGCACAGGTGTTTACCCTACCATTCCATTTGCCATTCTACCCAACAGAACCTCTAGCAATTCGAGGTAAGGGAAAAAAATAATTTTATAGTCCTCATGCTTAATGGGACAGAACATAAAAATACAGGAGCTGTGATGCTTGACTCTATTACTGTCATTTTACAGTATCCAAACACATTTTGGGAGCCAGCAAATTGCAGTGCTAGCAACACCATCATTCCTAACCAGTGTGTGCATTTGCTTAATTTCCTGTCTGGATGCTGTCACGCACAGGAAGAAAATGTATGGGTTCTGTCTAGTCTCTTTCTCTTGGGATTCTCAATGTAAATGTTCATAAGTTTTGTTACGTAGTAGAGGTGTGGTTACACGGTTCTAGTGTATGTCAATCAACGTTCAGCACTATTTAGCTCATTGTCCTGGATGCATGAGGGTATGATTTTGTGTTCAAGAGGAGAAAGGTTACAGATGAGGCCAGTAGCTTATGTTCTGCCTGCCTCTTTCTCCATGCTAGATTCTTCCGGCTGGCTGGATAGACTACTCTGTACATCCTTCTTCCAGCTCATAATTCTAGGTCATGATTCTGCAGGAGTGAATGGGCCAGTTCGCACAATCACTGCAGCCCACCGTTGCTTATTTAAACCATAGTGGGTTGAAGTGTGTGACAGTGGCCATTTTGAATATTCAAACTGTGGGCTGTTTTTAGGGTTGTGAGTGGTTCGTTAACCATGCTAACAACCCATCCTCCCTGGGTTTGGATGAGATGATAATCCATGGCAACCATCTGCCACAGCTTGAATATTCAAAATGGCTGTCAGCACCACTGTTGCTTAAATAAACAATGAAGGGCTGTAGTGATCATGTGAACTGGGTCAATGGCTGTTGTCTGGGCAATCAAGCTACTGCTCCATGTTGTGCCTGGTGTAGCAGCTGCAGAATAATATCTCTTGCTCTGCCAGCCCATGAGTTATTTACCATGCTTCCAGGCCAAGTCCTCCAGCAGTAGATATCAGCATGCTTAGGTTTCTACTAAGGCAGGCATCCCATTACTGGAGCCAACCATTGATGTTGGGCCTGAGAAGAATAAGTATGAGGAGAGAATGTTGAGTGTATACCTGGATGGGGAAGACCTTCCCATTGCCATAGTAACACACTTCCATTTGGTTCTTGAGCTTGGCAGCCACAGTTACAGGCTGTTCCACAACAGCTTCAGACATGCTGGCTCTCTGTTCATCTATTGGTATTACCCTGACACCTTGGCTCTAGAATCTATTTAGTTCCAAGAGAAGCAGCATGGAAAGCTACCAGCAACATTGTCAAGTGTGTTGATGGCCATAGAGACACAGAAACCAGAGTTTATGTATAGGCTGACCAGATAAAATCCAGGTCAGGGCTCATGTCACTTTAACAGTTGTAGAGAAAAGGGAATTTCAGCCAGTGTCATTTGTATGCAATTAGTTCCTGGTAAAATTCCCTCTTCATCACAACAGTTAAAGGTGCAGGTACTATACTAGAGTGACCATATACAAAAGAAGGCAGGGCCCCTACAACTTTAACTGTTGTGATGAAGAGGGAATTTCACCAGGAATTAATTGCACACAAATGACACTGGCTGAAATTCCCTTTTCTCTACAACTGTTAAAGTAACATGAGTCCTGTCCTCCTTTTCATATGATCAGCCTATTTATATATATCTTTCTTCCATAGATTATATTAAGAGAGTTCCTCCCTGTAACTACAGAAGCATGCAAGTGTCCGCCATGCCAGCCGACAAACATATGAGGGCACCTTTTTGAATTGACCAATCTAGAGCCTTGGTGGGAAATTTGGCTGAATCCTGAAGTGTTCCCGCCTCCTACACAGGTCAACATGTTCACATATGCTTGGATGACCTTGATAGTAGCTTTTGTTTTTAATTCTGATAGCTAATTAACTTCTACTATATACTATGGTCCCATATAGCTAGCCAGAAGTCAATGAATCAAGGGGGAAAGAACCTTCTTGAGCTATTTTTTCAGCTAAACTATAATCCCCTTTGTTTTGACCCATCCAGGGTCCAGTAACTGAATCATTGGTTGAATTCGGACAACTCAATAGTCAACTGGGGGGGGGGGAACAATCGTCAGTTGTATTGACTATCATGTTGTCCGAATGCTGCCATAGTCAACTCAGCACTGATCCTAATCCACACCACGGTTGATTATTTATTACCATGTTGTGTGGGGAGTACCCCCTACATGAACAACTGTAAAGTTAATTATTACCCTACCATTGACTATCATGTTGTCTGAATTCAGCCCATTGAGTCCTTTGTCCCCTTTGTTTGAACTTTATAAATGCCCTGGAACTTGGATAGCAGTTGTTCATCCTTTTAGCTTGAGTATACCTCATGATTGTGGGTCTCAGCTCTGAGAATAATCTAGAGTCCAGTTAGCTTCTACTGTCTTCATTATCTTTTTCTATCATGTTTCCCTGCTCTGCTCATGTGCCTGTCTCGTGTTTCCAGGGCCACAGTCCCCACTTTCTTGCCTAATTTGTCTTAAGACAGTTCTATTTGCCCTGTATTCCCAGAGGCAGAAAATTTACTCCCCAGTAAAATACTCCTTGAGTCCAGAGTTGGGCTCCATACATAACACAGGACAACCAGTCAACTCTATCCATCCATTTTGGTGACATACAGGGGACTGCGGGTTGTTGGTTCTGAGTCAAAGGGTGGAATTGGTCCTGCAGAGAAATAGAGCACAGGGAAGTAGCAATGAAAGGGTCTCAAGTTGAATGCAACAATACTGAATGTCATTGGGAACTATAAGATTCCAGTCTCAAAGTTCTTCTTCCAAATTCTATTTTCAACCAAACGGTAGTGGACCCTATTAACAGCTAGCCCTCTGTTTGGGCTCCCCTTCCTTGCCATGAGTACCAGGAACTCAAGGGTCCGTCTGCTTTGGGATAGATCAGCCATTTGGTTGTCACTTACTAACAAGCCCCTAAGAAACATGAGGCTGATGCTCTATTTTTGAATTTGGAACCAAAGCTAAGAAAACCCATGGGGTAGTCTGTGCCCATAGCATTTTTCCAACTCTTGGTAACTAATCAGAAAGTTAGGTCCTTTGGGTTCCCCTTCCTCTGAAGTCAGGTAATTGCAACTCCTGCTATATTTCTTGTTGTTTTCTCCTAACCCTCTCCATGCTCACCCCTGTGTCCTGCCATTGTTGCCACCACTCGGGCTTCCTTGGTCACAGAGCACCCCTGTCCCCTGCTGTCCATTTCCATAGCTCTTTATTGGACAAGTGCTAACTTCCCCAGTCTCTGCCTTTCCCTATCTCCTTATTAGGCTTATTAAAACCAGCATACCGGCCAATGTGGGTATTAAAACCAAGGCGGGTATTATAAAGAAACTGATTTTCTCTTCTGCAGTGTGTGTTGAGAACAAAATCTCTGCAAACACAATGGCCTACTTTTTAGGGCTTCAGTGAATGTTCAAGTTAATTTCCCAGTTTTTGAAGTAACTATTCCCTACTTTGGTTAGAGCAGGGGTGGAGAACCTGCCCCGCCCACACAGATATTATAGGACTTCAGCTTTCATCAGGTTCAGCCAGCATGACCAATAGTCAGGGATGATGGGAGTTGTAGAGCATAACGCATACATCCACTCTGTGTGTACCACACCTCTGGTTAAAGGCCTCCTTAGACCCACATGTGTTGTTACATGTGTACACATATGAATGAGGATGCACAGTATCATGTCTCTCAGGCCAGGCCGACCTGACAACATTTCCTCTTCTACGTGACACAGAACGAACAAACTGACCCAGCACAGCCTGGCAAGGGAGTATCATCGTGGCAACTGCCTGTGACAGTCGGGTGTGTATGTGTGTGTGAGGCCGTATCCACTTGTCTTTCATTCAGCCCATGCTAATGGCCTGGGCATGATAGCAGAAGGTTCTTAGTCACCTCTCTCTTTTGCTCCCTGCTCCTTGCCATGTGCCAAGGAAGTGCTTTGATGTCTTTCCTCAGCCAGGCTTCATTACTGGCAGTCTTCTTTAATGGTGCTTGGGCTATTTCAAGGCATGTGGGGCACTTTCCCTGGTTCTAGCCATTGTTCTCAAAGGATGTTCTGATCCTGCAAGAGTATGGAAAGGTACTTCCCTGGACCACCTTTCTCCAGCTTGCAGAACAGCCCGGATTGTGACTGCTTGCCTGTGTGATCGAGGCTACTGCTCCAAGTTGCACTTAGCCCAGCAGCTGCAGAGAAAGATCCGCTGCTTTCTTAGCAGCTACACTGATGCCTCTTTCTCTGTCACACTGCAGGTATTGGCCATAGATTTCTAGTCCTCAGGGCTCGCCCAAGACATTTTGCTGTCTTAGGCAGAGCAGCAAATGGTGACCCCAAACCCAAAACTAGCTGACTTATTTTGGCACCTGAGGCAGAAAATCTCACAAGAACCTCTCCCCATCACTGGCAGCAAAAAGTAAATAACAATGAAGTAAAACAAAGTGACACCTCACTTTGCTTAACGGTAGGGCCGGCCCTGTGGACAATAGTGGCTTCAAACCTCCCCTTTCCCTCTGCCTGAGCCCACATCCAACCCCACACAGATATATTGCCATGGCAAGAGAAAGGCGGCTGCTGCTCCTTCTTCACCTTCATACATACATGCAAAGGGGGGAGTAGAGAACAGTTGCCAGGGCGTGGAGGGAACCCCAGTAGAAATCTCTTGCTTGAGACTCACAAAATCCTGGGGTTCTCCATGCTACTGTGTTCTTTGAGCTAAATATATACAACATCAGAGCTAAGCCCTGGCAGCATTAATGGTCATATAGTAGCAAATGACCACAAAATGCTGTCAAAGAACATATTTGGGAAGTAGTGTGATGGAAAATATCTATCCTCTACCACAAAGAAAAAAATAGACCAACATAGTTCTATGAAGTAGCTCCTCCTGAATTTAGTCACTATTTTATTAGTAAGATGTCTGAGAAAGAGCAGCTGGAATAGCAATTTAATTCTTGTCATCCAGTTCTGTATTATATTTTAATTAATACCGTCCAGTTCTCAATTATAGTGCTGGACGTTGGCATTAAAGAGAGTTACAGAACTGGGTGACAATAGCTAAAACCTACTGCTAGTTAAGGAGAAATTCTTTTCAGAGAACTCTGTTGAACAAAAGTTCCACTTCCTTCATTGCCGTCATACTTTTTCCTTTTGTTTTTTTTAAGAAAACCTCCATCAAGCTCTTTTGCATATTTTCTGAGAAGTCACATTGGGAGGAGGTTCAAAATTGAGGGCAGTTTGCAGAGCAGGGTCTGTCAAGAGAGAACTGAAGACATAAACCAGGATTCTATCCTGAGGCGTAAAAGAGAGGTGAAGAGGGCAAGAGGTAATAGGAGAAAAATCTTGCAGTACAAAAGGTTTTTCCCTCACCCACCCAGCAGACATCTGAGATGGCTGCTGGAACTACTTGAAGAGTCAACATTGTATATGTCGCCTTGGAGTGGGCACGGCAAACCGGTTGCTAGGCTACAATTCCTATCATTCCTGACAATTGGCCATGCTGGCTCAGGCTCATGGGAGTTGGAGTCTACCAACATTTGGAAGGCTACCAGTGCCCAATCCTGTCTTACAGCATTTCTTAATTTATATTTTCATAAGTGTTTTAGCAGTAAACAGTAAACTCCTGATCTTTCTATGTCAGGTTAAAACTCACTCCCTCCACCCTAAGTTTTTAAGTCCTTCAATTTTGTTTTAAAACATGTTACTGTGTTTTTAGAACTTTACACTGCTGGTGGCTTTTATGCTGATTTTCCCTATGGCTTTATTGTTTTAAACTTTTAAAAGTTTAATATGATGTTTTAGCACTTCCAATAGGAACTTGGGAGTAATCAAATTGAATTCATCTGTTTGGGCATCAGACTTCTTAATTGCAGACTTAGAGATGTTTATTAAACCATGTGTCTATGAGTATTAAAAATTCCTATGATGGGGTGGGATGCATCTGGCCCCCCAGATGTTGGTGGACTACAACTCCAGTCAGCCCTAGCCAGCATAGCCACTGGTGAGGGATTAGGGGACTTGCAGTCCAAGAGCATTTGGAGGGCCAAACAGTCCCCATTCCTGCTCTAGAGAAGGAATCTATAATTTTCAATGATAATGCAAAAAATGATGATGATACACGAATGGAAAAAAATAAGCAAATTACCATTACGAACATGACATTAGTTCCCCAACATTATAAGCAGAAGGAGAGGGTGCAAAGTGGGACCAAGGGTGCAGAACATAAAGAGAGGAAAAGGTTTTGGAATTATGGCTCAAGGCGTATTTGCCAAGTTCTGTGGCAATGCTGGCATGCCATACCTCCCATGAAGCCTGCAGCAGGCGAGGAGGTGTAACCTAGACTGTTTAGCTTACAGAACACTTTCCTTAGGCAGAGCACATTCTTTGGCTTCGCTCCCTCTTGCCTGTTTTGACTGAATGCCAGGACTTTCCGATCTTATCTGCAGTTATCTGCTTTCCTCAAACTGGTTCAGAACCCTGCTATTCCTTAACATGAAAGGGATTTGCACTAATCTGATTGGCACCCTTCAGTGAGTTGACTATTTGCTTATTTCATGCTGAGCCGGGGCTCCTTTCCCTCCTGACATTTTAAGATGCCCGAAGGAAGTTCAAACCTCTCAAGAATTCCCTTTGACCGAAAAGAGAGGAAAAGGGTTATTCTCAGTGTGTAAATCCTGTCACACTTGTCAGCGTTGTGAAGTACTGGCAAGCAGTAGATTTGAAACCCTTCAGGCCCTAAAGTTTAGGGTTATCAAGACAATATGCCTCACCATTTTCTGTATGAGTTCCAAATTATGGTTAGTTCATACAAATAAATTCACATGTGCAAATTTCGGCTTAATCAGTGTGGTGTTCCAGAAGATACAGTCTGGCTGGGGTCACACATCACGCTAACCAATGGTGGGTGGTAAGCTATGCTGGGTAGGTGGTTATGCAAACAATCTACTGTGCTACTGTCAGAGGATCAGGCAAACAAGCTACACAGAGTAGTTTATTTCACCCCCCTCATGCCTCCTCCTCCTGTAGTCCTCTCACCTAGCTGGGAAAATATCCCAGCTTCCTTAGCAGTGAGAATAGAGACTGCTTGAGAGGAGCAGAGCATTGGCAGCATTTTGCCCTTTCTTGCTGAGCAACTCTGTAGACAATCTCTGTAACCCATACTGCACGATAGACAACACACTAACCCACCATAGGTAAATAACCCTTACTGCAGACAGAGGGTTTTCAGAGTGGCTTATTTGGGCAAAATAACCAATGGGGGGCACATCCCACAGACAACATGCTAGCCCATCATGTGTTGTTCTGGCAAACAAGCAATCATGGTTTAGCGTGTTGTGTGAACCCTGTCATGGCACATATCTCTCTGTATCTTTTCTTACTGTAACCCACCCCTGGATTCGAACCAACTGGAGATGACTGCATTGCCAAAAATAAACACATGTAACTCATCCAGATGTGCATAATGGGCAGCATCATGCAGAAAGGACAAGCGAACAAATGCATGTGCAAATCCAGTCTTTGCTGACTGTGTGGTATGACTCCACTCATGAGTAATAACAGCAAAGTGTTTACCCTATCATGCTAAATGGTTACTTCAGAAACATACTGTGGAACTCATGCTTGGCCAGATATGCAAGCATTCTGAAACATGAAGGCTACAATTCAACACAGAAGCAGTGATGTTATGCTGAATGCTCATAGATTGGTTTTGGAGCAGAGAAGTGGTGGGAGGAAAAAGAATCAAACACTCCCTGCTGCCTGTCCTTTCAGTGCTCCAAATCATCCCCTTGCGAAAGCAGCTCCCCCCACCCCCGCAAGGTCTATAAGGCTTTGGTTATATGCATTTGTATGTACTGTAATGTGTAGTTAAACACTCATATAAAATGCTGCACAGTACACAATTATCATTAGCATCTGGATCCAGAAGCCGATAAAAAGTTCAGTTGAAAGCAATGGCCTTCCTGTTTTCCATGAACAGCAGTGCTGGCATACAGAGACCAAGATGTTTTAAATAAGATTTTTAGTCTGCCAACATTTCTTTTTTGTTAATCTTCTACAAAACCTGATATGGTGACATTACGAGAAAATGGCTCCCTCTTGGTAATAAAGTGGATCGTGTGGTTTTTCTTTTATGCAGATTTAATCAGGTTTGCTATAATAACAGTTGAACCATAATTCTTTTCTATAATAATTAAATTGTGCAAAATCCTTTTAAAGGAAAAAAATGCAGAGCAAAGAATATACTTGAACTTTTGCTTGGTACCTTTCCGGTGACCTTGGTGTAGAATTGCACATTCTGGGACTCCAAATCACAGAGTGGAACATTTTGTGTAGTCCTTTTGTGTGAATCCCACACTTTCCCTTATTCTTTGAGCACCATTCAACTTGGCATCCTTTTCTTTAAAGAGAGAGAGAGAGAATGTAAATGAGAGTTTGTTAGAATATGAACCTGCAAAGTATTTTTAAAAGGTGAGTATAGCACACCTATAGCACACTGTCTTGCAACACATTTTTTCTACGAAGCATGAAAATCCTTTTTATGAATGGACCCGTTTGCACTAGACTCATGCTTACTGCTGATATAAGAATGTTGCAGAGCAGGATATGCAGGACTTTTACTAATGTCAACATTCAGAGTTTTGATTGGCTAAACTGTCAGATTCCAATTCCTCCTTGGTTAAATCCACATAGTTTTTCTTTGGGGGGTTATCTAAATTTCAAATAATGGAGTTTCTCCACTACAGCTACCGGCTATTCTTGCTAAGGCTGAATGTCTATTTATATTCTTGTGTGAGATTCGAGGAAATGTTTTATGTTTAAATATGACACAGGGAGAAAAATTGAACTGTTATTCTGCTAGAGAAAAGCTTGCTTAAATCTAGCCTTTTCCCCATAAGATAAATTTTAATCAAATTGAGTTAAGAACATAAGAGGAGACATGCTGGATCAGACCAAGGGCCACTTCACTGCTCACTCCTAATTTCAGGTAATTTATGAACAAGTTGAAAACAGATCCCTGTGGGACCCCACTATATACCCTCCATCAGAAGAATTTACCATTTATTCCTACTCTCTGCTTTCTGTTCTTTAACCAGTTTCTGATCCATAAGAGGACCTCTCTTCTTATTCCATGACTGCTAACTGTGCTTAGAAGTCTTTGGTGAAGGACTTTTGGAAGTCCAAGTAGACAATGTCTACATGTCTATTGACACTCTCAAAGAACTCTAAAAGGTTAGTGAGGTTAGACGTACCTTTGCAGAAGCCATGCTGATTCTTCTTCAACAGGGCTTGTCTTTCTATATGCTTATTAATTTTATCTTCAGTAATGCTTTCAGCCAATTTTCCTGGAACAGATGTTAAGCTAACCAGCTTGTAATTTCCCAGTTCCCCCCTGGATCCCTTCTTAAAAATTGGTGTTACATTGACCACCTTCCAGTCCCCTGGTACAGAGGCTGATCATATGGATCAGCCTGTTCTGGAGGGGGTTGCACTCCCCCTAAAGGATCGGGTCCGTAGTTTGGGGGTGCTCTTGGATCCAGAATTGTCGCTTGAGGCACAGGTGAATTCGGTGGCAAAGAGCACCTTTTACCAGCTTAGGCTGATATACCAACTGCGCCCTTATCTGGACAGAGATAACCTAGCTACAGTTATCCATGCTCTCATAACCTCTCGTTTGGATTACTGCAATGTGTTATACGTGGGGCTGCCTTTGAAAACGGTCCGGAAACTTCAGCTGGTACAAAACAGAGCAGCCAGATTGTTAACGGGGACTGGCCAACGAGACCATATTACGCCAGTCCTTTTCCAACTTCACTGGCTGCCGATCCAGGTCCGGGCCCAATTCAAAGTGCTGGTACTAACATTTAAAGCCCTAAACGGCTTGGGGCCAGGTTATCTAAAGGAACGCCTCCTCCCATATGTACCTGCCCAGACCCTAAGATCATCTACAGGGGTCCTTCTCCGTGAGCCCCTGCCAAAGGAAGTGAGGCAGGTGGCCACTAGGAGGAGGGCTTTGTCCGCTGTGGCACCCCGGCTGTGGAATGAGCTCCCCAGAGAGGTTCGCCTGGCGCCTACTTTGTACTCTTTTCGTCGCCAGGTGAAGACCTTTTTATTCTCCCAGTATTTTAACAGTTAAATTAACTCAATTTTAATCCTTGCTGTTTTAAATTTGTATTTTAATCTGTATTAATTCCTGCTGCTGGTTTTATTCTGGGTTTATTTTGGTTGTGTTTTTAGATTGTAAGTTATTTGTTGTTTTTGGATTGTGGCTTGTTTTATATTTTAAAAATGATTTTATGGTTTTAATTTTTGTGAACCGCCCAGAGAGCTTCGGCTATAGGGCGGTATAAAAATGCAATAAATAAATAAATAAAAATAAATATTTTGGTTAGAAGAACAGCAAATTCACGCTTCAGTTCTTTGAGAACTCTAGGATGGATACCATTAGGCTTGGTGATTTATTTGTTTTCAGTTTGTCGATAAGATTGAGAACTTCATCTTTTGTCACCACTATTTGCCTCAGTTCCTCAGATTCCCTTCCTGAAACATCAGTTCAGGCACAGGTATCTGACCTCTATCTTCTGCAGTGAACACCAATGTGAAGAATTCATTCAGCTTCTCTGCAATCTCCCTGTTCTCCTTTAGTACTCCCTTAACTCCATTGTCATCCAGCAGTCCAGCTGCTCCCTTAGCTGGTTTCCTGCTTCTGATATTGTTAGTGATATGCTCTTCAAAATGCTTTTTTTGTATCTCTTATTGTCTGCTTGCATCACCTTTGTGTAAGCTTGTGCTCCCTTTTATTTTCCTCACTTGGGCAAGACTTCCATTTTCTGAAGGAAGCCATCTTTTCTATAATAGCTTTCTTGACATTGCTTGTTAACCACATTGGACTTGGTGCTACCTTTCCTAACCTGTGGTATACGTTTTAGCTGTGCTTCTATTATTGTGGTTTTGAGTAACCTCCACGTATTTTGAATGAATTTAACCCTCTTGACTCCCCCTTTCAATTTCCTTTTCACCAGTTCCCACATTTTAGATGAATTTCCTCTTTTGAAGTCAAACGTGACTGTGCTGAACTTCCTCAGCAGTTTCCCACTTAAATATATATTGAATCTAATAGCACTGTGGTCACTGTTACCAATTGGTTCAACAACATTTAAGTCTCATTCTAGGTCCTGGGAGACACCATTTAGTATTAAATCCAGGGTTGCCTCTCCTGTGGTCAGTTCCATGACCAACTGTTCTAGGTCATAGTTGTTTAAGGCATCAAAAAACTTAGCCTCCTTGTCATGACTGGAATATACATTTATCTAGTCAATGTGGGGGGTAATTGAAATTCCCCATTATTACAACATTGCCGTGTTTGGAGGCCTCCCTAATTTCATTTTCCATTTCAAGGTCACCCTGAGCATTCTGGTCTGCTCATATTCTGAGCACTAAATTCATTTTGGGGCCTGGTATTGTCATCCATAGCACTTCTGTGGAAGAATCTACTACTTTTAGGCACTCTAGTCTACACGACACTATGTCCTTTTTGACGTACAGAGCAACATCTCCCCCAGTACACCCTTCTCTGTTCTTCCTGTAGAGTGTATATCCAGAGATGATCATACCCCACTGGTTCTCTCCATTCCACCAGGTTTCTGTAATGCTCACTATGTCCAGGTTCTCCTTTAAAACCAAGGACCCCATTTCTCCCATTTTGGCTTGGAGGCTTCTAGCATTTGCATAGAAACACCTATATATGGTGTCCCTCCCCAGATGTCTCTGGAGAGTAAATTTTTTGTTGTGGCACTTAGGCCTCTTTGATTGGCGATCATGTTCTACCATATCCTCATGGCCTATTTGCTCCCCTTCTACTTCTGGACAATCAAAAATATGTTCATCTTCATCCCCTTGGGGTGATTTAACCAGAACCATATGCTTTCCAGCTCCTGTCAGCTTTCCCCAAGGGTTTAATTTAAAAGCTGCTGTGTCACTTTTTTATGTTTAGTGCCAGCAGTCTGGTTCCTTTTTTATTTAAGTGAAACCCATCCCTCTTGTACAGGACTGACTTGTCCCAAAATGTTCCCCAGTGCCTAACAAATCTGAACCCCTCCTCCCTGCACCACCATCTTATCCATGCATTGAGACTCCTCAGCTTCACCTGTCTAGCTGGCCCTGTGTGTGGAACTGGTAGCATTTCAGAGAAATCTTTGTGGTCTTGGATTTCAAGTTCCTACCTAGCAACCTAAATTTAGCTTCCAGGACCTCATGACTACAATTCCCCACATTGTTGGTACCAACATGGACCACAACAACTGACGCCATGCCGGCACTTTCTACTATGCTATATAGATAGTGTGTGATGTCCACAGCCTTTACATCAGACAGTCTACACTTCCATCATAGACCCAGCTGTCTGTGTGTCCAATGATTAAATCTCCCACTGCCACAAGCATCCCCCCTCCAGAGTTAAGGCTGCTGCTGCTGCCTTCTGTACTCTTATTTTAATGGTTTTTCATTTTTGTGAACCACCCTAAGATCTTTGGCTATGGAGCAATATAGAAATATAAATGGATGAATGAATGAATTAAATGAACTGGACCTTATATGAGGCCATATATTTGTCCCTCTAGCCAGTATTGTCTACTCTGCCAGTGGCTCTCTAGAGTCTCAGGCAGAGGCCTTTCACATCATCTACTACTTGTTTCATAGAGTTGGAAGGGGTATTGTAGGCCACCTAGTCCAACTCCTTGCTTCATGTAGGAAATCCAGAGCTAGAGCATCCCAGAGCACTGAGTAGGGGTCCCAGACCATTGAGTATTTGAAGCTCAGGGTTTTATCTGGTTTAGATAAAGAGATAAAAAAACCTGAGTCGTGTCCAACTGAGACACGACAAACAAAAATTGGTACAATAGCTTTGAGCACCATTAAACAGTGGTTTCATTAAGGGATATCAGATGGATCAAAATCCAATCGCTCAGTACTTTTCAATGATTGCAGTGCCTGAAAATGTGAAACCTCAGCCTGGCCACAACACTTAACACCAGTTTCGGGTAACACCCTGGCAGTATGCAACTCTGGAACTGGGTGTATTCAGATTTATTTCCTGCTTTCTATGTCTTAAGATAATCATGAGACCTGCATTTTGTTCATTTCATCTCAGTTTCCCATTGGTTATTTTAAATTTAATTCCTGTCTTCTGAGGTGTTCTAGGTTTGTGTTATCTACAAATTTAATGGCACCTCTTCATCTAAGTCATTGATTAAAAATGGCCAGGACAGAGCCTTCCACCCTTCTAGCAGAAAAACCTCCCTCCAGTTCAATGAGGAACCATCAATAAACATTGTCTGTGCATGGTTTTCCAACCAGTTGTGAATCCACCTGGGGCAGATCTATACCAAGCAGGATATGACAGTTTGAAAACGTTTGAAAACTATATATGGAGTGTGTTCTGGGCCCCAACTGTTGTCACTACTGTTATAAACTATTTTAAAGCAGTAGTGTAGATCCTGCCCTGGTAGTATTATCATCAAGTCTGCATTTAAATAGCTTTTTAACCTAGGCTGACCATCTGAAAAGGAGGACAGGGCTTTAACAGTTGTAGAGAAAAGGGAATTTCAGCCGGTGTCATTTGTATGCAATTAGTTCCTGGTGAAATTCCCTCTTCATCACAACAGTTAAAGTTGCAGAGCCCTGCCTTCTTTTGTATATGGTCACTCTAGTATAGTGCCTGCACCTTTAACAGTTGTGATGAAGAGGGAATTTCACCAGGAACTAATTGCATACAAATGTCACCGGCTGAAATTCCCTTTTCTCTACAACTGTTAAAGTTATATGAGCCCTGTCCTCCTCTTCAGATGGTCAGTCTAATTAACCAAAACACAATGGGGAACTTTGTGAAATCAAGACAAATTTACACATTCTCATAATTCATGGGAATTTTTACATAACATTATCCTCTAAGCTAGTAACCCATTAGAAAGCTAGAGAAGGAGAGAGAGGATTAGTTTGGCAGGATTTATTCATGACAAATTCAAGCTGGCTTCTACTAAACTGCATTGTTAGCAAGATGCTTATAAATTGACTCCTTTACAATCTTTCTGGTTTCTTCCTTTAGAAGCAAAGATAGACTGACTGATCTGTAGTTTTTTTAATCTTCCTTTCCCTCTTGTTTTGAAGATTGAGCAACCTTTGCCTGTCTCCAGTGCTGTGGACCAGACCTCAACGATTGCCAGGATTTTCCAAAGATTCTAGACAGAGGTTCTGAGAGCACATCAGGGAGTTCCTTGAGTATCTGAGGATGCAGCTCATCTGGCCCTAAGGTCTTGAATTAATTTTAAGGAGTTAGCTAGGTATTTCACTATAGCTAAGATGACCATATGAAAAGGAAGCAGGGCTCCTGTATCTTTAACAGTTGCATAGAAAAGGGAATTTCAGCAGGTATCATTTGTATGCATGCAGCACCTGGTTAAATTTCATCAATACAATTAAAGCTGCAGGAACCCTGCCTTCTTGACCAGATACAAAAGAGGGCAGGGCTCCTGCAGCTTTAACTGTTGCGATGAAGAGGGGATTTCACCAGGTGCTGCATGCATACAAATGGCACCTGCAACTGTTAAAGATACAGGAGCCCTGTCCTCCTTTTCATATGGTCATCCTAGCTATGGTGAAGAAATATCTAGCTAACTCTTTAAAATTAGTTCAAGACCTTAGGGGCAGATGAACTGCATCCTCAAGGACTCAAGGAACTCCCTGGCGTGCCCTCAGAACTTCTTCACCAACCTCTTATCAATGTTGAGCTGCTTATGCCAGATTGCACATGGTTCCCCTTTTAGGAGGAGACAGGCAAAGTGGTTGAGCAATTGTGTCTTCTCTTTCTCACCCCAACCTTACTAGGGTTGCCAGGTCAGCAACATCTCATTCCCTGAGTTAAGGCCAGTCCTTTGTGACATCACAGGGGGCAGGCCCTTCAGTAACCATTTGAAAATGGTGTGTGTGTGTGAGAGAGAGAGACACACACACACAAGAGGGAGAGAGAGCGTGTGTGAGAGACACCTGCGTGACTGCACGCACGCACACACACACACACAAAATAGCTGGATTCGGACGACATATTAGGCAACGGAGGGGAGGGGAAACAATCGTCAGTTGTGTTGCTTATTGTGTCGTGTGGGGAGTAACACACAACACACACACAACTGACAGTACGTTATGCCGCCCAATTAAGCAACGGAGAGAAACAACGGGCTTGCACGTTGTTTAGCCCGAAGCCCCGTTGTTTAAAGTGTTGTCCGAATTCAGCCCCCCCTCTCTCCATGGAGTATTCCATTTGGGCATAGAGTTCTGCCAGCCGGAGCAGCCAAAAAACCCCGGCCGCTCTATACAGCCGGCAGAACTCACAGTGCATGCTGGGATATGGCTGGGGGAGGGGGAGGGAGCAGCTGTAGAAACCAAGATGGCCGCCGGAACTTCAAGCTGCACAAACACCGGCGTTGCAACATGTTGTGTGGGGAGCACCGCCTGCCTAATGCACGGTCAGTACAGTATTTACCCCTCTGTTGCCTAATATGTCATCCGAATTGAGCCAATATGTTGGTTTGTTGTATGCAATTAAATATAGAAGAATTATATTTAACTATTTATTTTTACAATAATGAACAAACTGAATTTGCAATCACAGAAATATTTACACAGTGCTTAAAATTTACACTTGGTATTTGAAAGGCATGCTCTATGCAACTGTAGTTGTTGCTTTATATAGTTGAAAAACTGGACACATCTCAATTCATAACTGAATCTAACACAAAGTTTGGCTTTAACTAGGGGGGTGAGCATGTGGTTCCTGTTAGCTGTCCATATGTTTCCCATGTAAGAAAACACCCTTTCTGTGTATGCATTATTTACTACTTATTGCAATGGCATAGCTTCTCTGACTCTAGATCAAGATCAAAGGCTGTGAAGTCCTGTCAGGGTGTGATCTCAAAGTCATACCATTATTGCTGGGTTGTACATTTTCATTGCAACTGGTTTGAAATGTACACACT
Source organism: Anniella stebbinsi (assembly GCA_029215795.1). Taxonomy (NCBI): domain Eukaryota; kingdom Metazoa; phylum Chordata; class Lepidosauria; order Squamata; family Anniellidae; genus Anniella; species Anniella stebbinsi. Next base: position 198,653,229 of record JARDYH010000003.1, read on the forward strand.
GAGAATTAAGTAGCTGTTTTAAACTTGACAATAATTTTTTACAAAAAAATTGCCTAGAAGTCCATTCAGAGCCAGAGTGGGCCACATATCATTATATGCATAATGCCATGATTTTGATGCTGAGTACTGGTACTGCCAAAACATTTCATGATTATGCCCACACTGGCTGAATTCGGACGACACAATAATCAACTGGGGTGGGGGGAACAATAGTCAGTTGTATTGACTATTGTGTCATCCGAATGCTGCCATAGTCAACTCAGCGCTGATCCTACTCCACCCCACAGATGATTATTTATTACCATGTTGTGTGGGGTGTACCCCCGAGATGAACAACTGTAAAGTTGATTATTACCCTACCATTGACTATCGTGTTGTCCAAATTCAGCCACTGTTTCTGCCATATGTCTCAGGTTAACTGTGAACTCTATTGTGCGTAGATATGGTGTGATACCTCTATATAGCAGACTTTCTGAAACGTATAGTCAGAGCAAAGTGAGCAGAGGGAGGGCAACAGCATGTTGTACAGGCTGCACCCATAAAAGGAAATTAGATAGGGGCTGTCTGAACGCTTGGAAAGCCCCAGGGTGGGTACGCGGTGGTGCACCCACCCCAGGGATTCTGTCAAAGCTATGGGGAAAAGAAGTCGGGGACTTACCCTGGTTTTTTTTCTCTGAAGCAAGGCAAGGACTCACAAGATGGCATCAAGACAGCCCCAAAGCCTTGTTCCGGAGTTGTAGCAGAAGTGTGGCCTGGTGGAAGGCAACCTGCGATTGGTCGCCTTCCACCAGGAAGAGGGCGGGGACAGCTTCAGTCCCTGGATAGCCACTCAGAAACCTGGCACTCCCTCCACAGCATAGGGATTACCCAACGCCACCCTGGGGGAGGGAAGATGCAGGGGTTTCGAGGGACATGACACCAACCTGATGCTGTGAAGACATCCCCTGGAAGGACTTCATTTGTGTAGATAGCAACAAATGAGAGCTATTCAGCTTCCTCTCAAAGACACTCATCCAGTCATTTTGATGATGTATACGAGGAACTTGTCAAAGAATGGGAACAGATAGACCACCACAATGTGACCTTCATTCAATGGGATGGTCCAATATAGTGTAAGGACAGCAATACACGGGAGGGGGGAGCGGCTTTATTGCACATGGAGGGGGGGAAAATGACTTTCCCCACTCTAAAATAAGATGGAAAACAGAGGGGAAGAGGCAAGATGAGTGCAGGACAGGGACAACACCATGTGAGTACCACGCTGCAAGAACACATACCAGGCATGGCGAGAGTGCGATAAATCTCCGGTTACGTCTTATCCAGCAAAAATTACTGTTTCGGGTATACTGGACACCACAGCGTCTGTTTAATAAAGGTTTGTCTATATCAACTAATTGTTGGAAGTGCTACATACCTAATGCTTCTTTTGTTCATATGTTCTGGAATTGTCCAATAGTTGCCACCTTTTGGGAGGAAATTATCAGTCGCATTAATTTTGTATTAGAAAGCTCTTTAATATTTTCAGATGTACATGTCATTTTAAATTATGTACCAGCTGCTTGGAAACTAACACACTGTCAACAGAAATGGATTTTTCATGCCCTTTTGACTGCCAAAATAATTATTTTACAACATTGGAAAGATAAAACCACACTCTCTATAATGCAATGGATTGAAGACTTAACAACATTAGCAACATTTGAAAGAGTGGCATACAGACGTCATCTACAAATGGACATTTACTCAGACATTTGGTCTGCCTTTACGGATATTTATGTATAATTTATGCTACCTTTTTCCCTCCTTTTTTTTTTACTTACCTAGAAATTGTGATATTTGAAACTGAGGCTTTTGAAGTATGTGGCTGTATATGTTTTATTTATTTATTTATTTATTTATTTATTTATTTTATTATTTTCTTTATGGTTTTTTGTTTTGTTCACAAATTCACAATTAATTTTAAAAAATGAAAGAAAAAAAAGCAAATCGATGGTGTGATGGAGCTCAGTGCCTCTATGCAACCATGAAGAAGCAGTGATTGCCTCTAGTTTGTATCAGAATACATGGTTGTCACAAGATACTCATATGTACTATTGACACTGTTATTGTGATGTTGTCTGTTATGGTGGCATAGATACTTCCATTTGATGATTAACTATGGTTGGCTTTTGGATTTGGAAAAGTTTCCATTACCTGGCTGCTCGTGAAATATCCATCTGCCTTGAAAATGAGAAATCATGTGCTCTCCCAATTTCTCATGCATTTACAGAATGTGATACTGCATCCTCATTGGCTGGACATGGGTAGATAACAGCCTGATGCAAACTCTGCCAGAGTTTCCTGATGCACCGCTAAGATTGGCATGTGCCCTGTGTAACATTCCAGAAGAAACTATGCATACCACAGAGAGGTTCGTCACAGCATTCTATGACTGAACAAGCACCTGTACTGACTTGGACAAGGCCAGAAAGAAGCTGTTTGCAAAGAGGAACTCCATGGAAAGAATTCAACTAGCAGGAACTGCTCTTGAGCAGCATGTAAAGAAGGCAGTTTACCAGGGTGGTCATGTCTGGGGCCAGGCACTGCACTCAAAGCCTACCCTTCCTTTTCCATCAAGCTGGGGCTGGATTCAGACTTACCATGAACTGCTGTCTTGTGGCTGCACAAAAAGATGTCAAAAGCGCTGCAAATATAACTTTCCATGTGCCATGCTGTGCTCTTGTAAGGGAGAATCTCCAGCATTTAAGTTTGATAACTTGACATGATCTTGTTCAGCACAGATGTTAGCTGAATTAAAAAGAAATGTCATCTATGAACAATGAATTATTGATCATAGTAATGCCAAATACTCTTTCAATTCTGTGAACCTGGGCTGTATTATATGTGGCCAACATAGACATATAACATAAAGGTGTCGGGATGTGCATCTGTGTATATCAAAGTTCTAGATTTTCAGTTGTACAATTGTTTATATCATACAATTGTCTGGGTGATTTTAATGTTTGATGAACTATGGTCATATCATCTTGTTTCATAAATAAGTCATCATCTGCTCAAATAGAAGCATTAATTCAATAGACTGCATATACGCACACGTGCAATTCCACATGCCTCAGTATCTGAAAATGATAACTATGTTAGTCTACAAACATTTGGTGCCTTTCTGGAAAAATGCTAATGTGTTGGCTACGCCATGGTACTAATTCTAATTCATCTTCTTTGTTATAAGATGTTAATACTTAACATTTTAATTAAAATTAGTGCCATTTTTACTTATGTTTAAATACACAATCAGTGTTTCTTTTTGTATGTACTATACATGAAATTTGTACTACACATGTAATTTTATACATGGTTTGTCTATGATTTCACAAGACGAAAAAAACCCATTTGAAATTTCCACCCCATCCTGAGACACAGAATTTTTGGACCCTGGTGTAAGCTGAATGTATCCTTAAAGATAGCCTAAAAATATTTTAAAACAAAAAAGCTAGTAATTTTAAATAATGAAAGGAAGCATAAGATCAAATTCAAAGCTTGAATTTGATCCAAGCTCTTCTGTTCACTATTTGCAAGTATCCATTAAGGTAAATTGTACAGACAGCTCTATTCTCTGCATGTTTGTTCAGAAGTAAGTGTGACTGCAGATACCCTATAAACACTTATGAGGGAGTCATTCCTATTAAACTTGGGGGCTGTCTTCACAGTGCCAGGTAGGCGCTGCTTCCCTCGTCAACCCCGCACTTTCCATCTCCCAGGGCGGCACTGGGTAGTCACAGAGCCACCCCTGCACTCTTCCCGGTGGAAGGCAACCAATTGTTGGTCTCCCTCCCCCAAGCTCCACCCCCAGGTTGGACTGGAGCAACATTACACAGCAGAACTGCTGTGTTGATGTCGCTCTCTTTGAAAAAGTCAGGGTAAATGCCTGACTTTTTCAAATCACAGCATCATGGGGAAGCCCTGCAGTGGCTGCAAAGCTGCTCTCGCATCGTCTAATCGACATGGTGCAGATCCACAGCCACTGCAGGGCTTTCTCTGCGTATAGACTTATTTAGAATAAGAGACTATCCTTATGCAGATCAATTTGTTCAGGACTGTAGCTTTATCAGATTTGGGGCAATCTAGAAACAAGTTAGTAGTAATTCTTCTGTTTTAAGTTTTTTATTCTTTTTCCAAACATAAAAAACATTTAAAGCACACACAACATACACCAACAAAACAACAAGAACTATACACTAAAAGAGGGTAATCAACCAAGTTACAGTGAGTTCTGATCTTCTCCACAGCAAAGGCTTACAAATCTAATTTTTCCTCTCCCTCTACTTATTAACCCTTTCATTCTTAGTTGAATCCACAGATGAATAAATCATTTTTCCCTTGCTCCATCACATAATCTAAAAGAGGTTTCCATTCCACTCTAAATCTAACTGTTGACTTGTCTCTAATTATTGATGTGAGTTTTGCCATCTCCGCCATCTCCAATAATTTCAAAATCCAATCATCCATTGTAGGTAACATTGTATTTTTCCAGTTCTGTGCATATAGCAGCCTTGCTGCTATCATCATATATAAACTAAAGTTCCATATTTACCTTTTGTCTCCTCGTCCATTAGTCCCAAGAGAAAGTATTCCGGTTTCAGTTGTATATTAATCCTTAGTATCTTCTGCATCAGAGAATGAATTTGTATCAGGAAAGATTTTGCTTTTTTACAAGTCCACCATGCATGATAAAAAGTTCCTTCTTGCTCTTCACATTTCCAACAAGTTCCCGCAACTCCCTTATACATTTTAGCGAATTGCGATCGAGACATATACCATCTATACATCATCTTATAAAAGTTCTCTTTAAGTCTAGTACTTAATGTGAATTTTAAATCTTTCAACCACGTTTTCCCATTGATACATTGTTATATTATACCCAAAATTTTGTGCCCATTAGATCATACAATCTTTCACCTGTTCATCTTCCGTCTCAAACTTCAACAACAACCTCTATATTTTTGAAATAACATGTTCATCATTTGTACATAATTCCTTTTCAAATTCAGATTTTGTTTGTTCAAATCCCCACATTTTTAAAATCTATTTTAAACCTTTCTGCAATTTGCAAGTAGGAAAACCACTGGCATACATAACCTTCTTTTATTAACTCCTCTCTTGTTTTTAATTTATGGTCCCCTTGTATCCCACCTAATGCATCATGATATGTTAACCACTTATGTAAACTTGACAATTCTATTCTATGATTTGCTTCTTGGGCTGATATCCAAAGTGAGACCTTCTGATACAATCTAGGTTTATATTTATTCCATATTCTCAGGATTGCACATCGCACATAATGATTATTAAATTCTACATTAATCTTCGCTTTGTCATACCACAAATATCCATGCCACCCGAATCTTAGTTCATGCCCTTCTAATTCCAGTAATCTCCTATTTTTCAACAGTATCTAATCTTTCATCCATAACAAACAACAGGCAGAGAAGTACACTTTCAAGTATGGAAGACTCAAGCCTCCCCTTTCCCTTGCATCTTGTAATACTTTATGTTTAACTCTTGGTTTTTTTGCCTGCCAAATGAATTTAGATATCTCTCTCTGCCATTGCTTGAATGGTTGCTCCGAAGACACAATAGGTATTATCTGGAATAAAAACAAAATTCTTGGTAACATAATCATCTTAATTGTAGCAATTCTCCCCAGGAATGACAATTGAAGCTTATCCCACCTTGCTAGATCTTTTTTGATTTTGCTCCAAACCTTAACATAATTATTAATTAACAACATACAATTCTTATCTGTCAATGTGATACCCAGATATTTTACCTCCTTCTCTATCTTAAAACCTGTTTTTTCTGTCAACCTTGATTGCTCTTGAGATTTCATATTTTTTGTTAACATCTTAGTCTTCTGTTTATTAACCTTAAAGCCAGATACTGCTCCAAATTCTTTCAATTTGCTCATAAACATTTCTATTCCTTTTAGTGGTTCTTCTAAGGTAAACACCAAATCATCTGCAAAAGCTCTTAATTTATAGGATTCTTTTTTATCTTCACCCCTCCAATTCTCTCCTCCTGCCTAATATCTCTATTCAAAATTTCCAATGCCAAAATGAACAATAGTGGTGACAATGAACAACTTTGTCTTATTCCCCTTTGTATTTCACACAATGTTGTCAATTCTCCATTAATAAGTATTTGTGCGTTTTGCAAACTACAAATTGAGTTAATCTATTTTATGAAGTTTGTCCCAAAAATGACTTCCGGTTTAGGATCATGGCAAACGGAACGTCTCTGTGTCGAACGGAGAGATAAAGTAACTGTTAAATCATCCAAGGTGATTACCTGGACAGGAATGAACTCCCCAGAAGTAGGGGATGATCTCGAGCTTTCATAATTATCTTGTCAAGCCTCCTGGGTGGTTTATCTGACAGGCAATGCCATGTCAGCAGAATCGTGAAAGGAGGAAAAGAGATCATGAGCTTACATTGCTTCCAGTTACTTTGAACATATCCTTTGGGAGACCCAGGGCCCATCAACTCCCACCTCAAGAGGGATTCATTGAGTTCTACAACAGTGGAGAAGATCATTCGTCACAGCAAAGAGAAACGATGAGCTAATTCCTTTCTCTGAATAAGGGGGAGAAGAAAACTTTGAGGGGGATCACAGAGACAATGTTGGATTAACAAAATGCTAAAGAATTAAGGGGAAACAGACGTCATAAGTTGGGATCTTCGTCCTTGTTTTTCTTTTCTTTCTGTCTCACCTTCTTTTCCTTTTGGCAAAGTGAATTATAATGGCATACCAGGAAGTGCAAAGAAGTCTTTTATGCTTCTCTTCCATTTGAGTGGAATGGGCAGACCCAGAAAGGAGCTGTAATAATAATAATAATAATAATAATAACAACAATTTATTTCTTACCCGCCTCTCCGTCCGGATCGAGGCGGGTAAGATAAGAACAGATAAGATAAGAACAGTACAGCCTGACTGATAGGGTTTCCTTGGTGAAAGGAAGCCCTGAACTATACAAAATGCCACCGAAGCAGACAGGAAAGGAGAGAAAAGCTTCGGTAGAGCTTTCTTTTGAAAAAAATGTGCATCCCTGAGCAGTTGCAAAAGATTTATGACCAGTTAAATTCTAAAACTGAGGAACTATCAAATAAAATGGAGAGATTGGACTCTAAAATATCACAGGTTGTGAAAGATGTTAAAGCAGTCACTGATCAAATGGAAGCACTAGAGGTCAAAATGGAAGTGTTGAGCATGGAACTACAGCGAGAAGTGGATAATGCAGCATTATTGGAAATATGTGAAAAGGAATGCCATTTATGATTTAGATCATTTCCAGAGAGGACACCAGAGCAGAAATAATCAAAAGCTTGGCTACATTTTTGGAAATGGATGAAGATTTGATGGAGAGGGAAATTGATAATGTGTATAGAGTTAATTCTGCATATGCTACGGCTAAAGGGGTCCCGAGGGACGTGGTGGTCCAGTTTGTCAGAAAAAGGATAAGAGACCAGATCTTACAGGCACATTATACAACCAAGATGAAAGTGGAAGATAAGGAGCTTATTATCTTCAAGGAGATTCCAAACAGAATTCTACGGAAAAGGAAGGACTATATGTTCCTGACAACAATGTTAAAACAGAAAGGGATCACTTTTTGAAGGGAAAATCCAGAGGTGGTGATCTTTACCTTCAAAGAACAAAGATTCAAACTAAATTTGGTGGATGCACCACAAAAGAGGAAAAAAATACTTCACCATGTGAGAAAATTAAAACAAGAAACACACATCAGGAAAAAGGACATAAAATACTTGATTAATAAAAAATTGGGGGAAGAATTTATTTTGGCAAGTGTGAAAAGGAAAAATTGAGTTGTTTTATATATCAAACTGCATCTGAAACCGGAACTTGTAATACCAGACAAACAAGGCCATTTCCTGGGAGTAAACGTAAGTTTAAATGGAATCACAACAATAGTGGTGGGAATTTATGCACCTAATGAACACAAAGCGGAATTTTATTTTTAAAAAATCAAAATCTTAAAGATAGCACATTAGAGTCATCATGTGACAATTGGTGTTGGTTGGGAGATTGGAATGGAGTGATATCACCACAGTTGGACAGGACCTCGGAGAAGAACATCAAGAAGAACCAAGGCAACTTACCAAATAGCTTTTTTGACCTGATGGAGCATGTGGGCCTGGTGGATATATGGAAGCAGAAAAATGGGAAGGCCAAAGAATATACTTACTATTCGGAAAGACATAGAATTTTTTCAAGAATAGATATGATTTTAACATTGAAAGAAATGGCGATCAAGGTCAACAAAATAGAGACTTTACCCAAGGCTTTTTCAGACCATAACCCTGTGGGGATGGCCTATAAAAGAAAAAAACAAAACATTTAGATGGAGATTAAACAAAAGTTTACTACAGAATGAAACCATTGTGGAAGATTGTAAAAGAAAACTAAAAGAATTTTTTGAGTTGAATAACAATAAAGACACAGACACGGAAGGTTTGGGATACAAGCAAAGCTTTCATGAGAGGCTATTTTATACAACAAATGTTGTATAATACAAAATGTTTCAAAGGAAATTAAGAAGAAAGATGAACTAAATAAAGCACCAGGGAAGAAAAGTATATTCCAACAAATCAAAATTCTACAACAACAGTTATCTATGTTAACAATTAGAGAAATGGAAGCAAAATTAAAATATGCAAAACAAAGGGACTTTGAATTTGCAAATAAACCAGGAAAGTGTATGGTCAATAAATTCCAAAAAGAAAAGCAGAATAAGATAATAATGAAAATACAAGAGAGTGATGTGGAATTATCTGATGACTTAGCTATACAAAAGGTTTTTCATCAATATTGCTTGAATTTGTATAGAGGGCTTGAGATCCCACCAGAAAGGATAGAAGAATATATTAAAAAGCAAAAACTACTGAAAATAACGGAAGAACAGAGGCAAATCATGAATAGAGACATAACAAAAGAAGAAATGGTGGAAGCGATAAGAAAGATTAAGCTAGGGAAAACACTAGGTTCAGATGGGTTTCCAGGTGTATACTACAAGAGTTTTGAGAAAGAACTCTTACAACCATTACAAAATACGATGAATTCTATATTAGTCAATGGCAAGGTCCCGGATTTCTGGAAGACGGCTTATATAACACTAATTCCTAAAGAGGGACAAGACTTGACACTGACAAAAAACTGCAGGCCAATATCATTATTGAACAATGACTACAAACTGTTTACAGCAATTTTAGCAGAAAGGCTTAAAAGAGCTTTACAAGAATTTATTCATGAGGACCAATGTGGCTTTTTACCCAAAGGCAGATAAGGGATAACGTTAGAAATGTTCTAAATATCTTGGAGTATTTAGAAAAACATCCAGGGAAGCAAGCGGCATTGATCTTTGTGGATGTGGAGAAAGAGTTTGATAATTTGAACTGGAAATTTTTGTTTAAAATATTGGAGTAGTAATTCTTAAAAACTGTAGCACAGTGGGAAAATACTGTGCTGCACTGATGGCTATGGGCCCATATCAGGCATTTTATACAAGTACACTACTTTCAAGAGAAACACTGACAGATTATAAGGACTCTGCTGGCTTGTAAAATCAACCCTGTCTCTCAGATGCATACTACAAGACCACCAATTAGGGATGGGAGGAAGGATTGATAATTTAGATCACATCATAGCTTAGAGATTTAGGCAAAATATTTTCCGTTTCGTTTTGGTCTGCCAACAAGGCTTTTCTGAATTTAAACAGACAAACAAACAAACCTCTTGAATTTCAGGTGATTTCCAGAGCATATAATAGATGTAAATTGGAACACCAATGGAGTCTGAATGGTAAAGAGAATTTTGCCTTGTCTTCTATTCATCTGAATTAATGGTAAGATTCTTTTTCTAACATTACATATTCCTAATAGGATTTATATTTAGTTCTATTTTATAGATGGTAATGCTGCCACTAAGACCCTCTACCTCCCTCAGAGAAATTAAAGGAAAAAAACAATATAAAAATCTTTTCCGGGTCTGCCTAGTGATCAGGCAAGACTTCCCTCTTAGAATTATAGTTTTTTTTCATTTGGCCTTGGATTTCATAGAATTATAGAATAGTAGAGTTGGAAGGGGCCTATAAGGACACTGAGTCCAACCCCTTGCTCAATGCAATAATCCACCTTAAAGCATACCTGACAGATGGTTTCCAGCTGTGGCTCTGAACACCATTCAGTTTGTCAGAAGGTGGTAAGCATCCAAGTATAATACCATTGAGATGACCTAGAGAGCCAGTCAATTGCAAGCTTCAATCCTATACCCACTTATCTGAGAAGATGTTTTCTTGAGCTTAATGGACTTTATGTCCCAGTAGACATGCATGGGAAGTACCGAAGTGGAGGTGAAATTGACAAGAACATTGACAAGAGCGGGTTGGGGTTATCAGGATCCTTGGCTAAATAGCAGACAGGCAGTCTTGCAGTCTTATGCAAGAGCCCAAGAAGAAGAAGAAGAAGAAGAAGAAGAAGAAGAAGAAGAAGAAGAAGAAGAAGAAGAAGAAGAAGAATATACACCACCGGCTATGGGAGATAAAGAACTATGGCAACAGAAAAAAGTTACAATTATTCAATTTGTCACATCAGTCACTAGCATCACATCAAAGAAATTTACAGAAAACCTTCAGAAACTGGGCCTACCAAAATACATCCACACCAACATTCAGAAAGCAGTCATACTTAAACCTTGCTCAATAGTCAGGAAATTCCTGGATCAGTAAAAGACAGCATGACTGGCAAAGCCCATCACGACCGTCTAGAAAAAACACCATGGGTGAAATTGTGAAAACATTCCTGCATTCATAAGGGCTCAGAAAATTATTTCCTTTTTTGTGATCTGATGCAAGGGAGGCGTGGAGTTTTGTTCAGGAAACACCAAAGTGAAGGATGAAACTGAGAAGGACATTGACAAGAGGGAGATACGGTTATTATAGGCTCAGTAGCAGACAGGTGGTCTTGTGTTCTTTTAAAAGAATGTGAACATCTTCCCATGTTCATAAAGGCTCAGAAACTTAAATCCCTTTGGCGATTTGATGCAGAAGGGGGTGGGAATTTCCTTTGTGAGCCAGCAACACCAGCAGACCAATAGCAAAATGGTGCTGATGTAGGGAACAAGGAAACTAGGATTTCTGCCACAAAGGCCCCTGGGATATGTGCCGGCAGTGGCCAGGGGGACTGAGGGAGAAGCAAGCCATGGCAAACCAGCAATTATCTGCTGGAAATAACAGACAAGTAATCCACCCTTATGACTTATTCTCAGGGTGGCTTACCGTGATGTATGAATTCGCCCCAAACCTCTCTTTTTTGAACCAAATAATGATGATGCTGGAGGGCAACACTTCTTTTTGCAGCATGCCAGCTCCCCAGTATTTTTTTAAATTAAAAAATCTTAATAAATTAAAAAATGTATGTGGTGGGGAGAATGGAATGGAGCATCTGGCATCCTGAAAAGGATCACTCCATTATTTTATTGCTGGTCGCATTTGTGTACACATCCATGTATGGAAATATTAACATTGTCAGTGTGCTTTCACAACAGATAGAAAGGTGACATGTGGTATAGATAGTTCAAAGACATCCTGATTCCTTGAGAAGTCTGAAAATGGGACATTTTTATCTCTCTCACTTGAAACTCAATGTATAAAATCTGTATTGTCATGGAAGCTACAACTGCAGCTCAGAGAATATCCTTTCTGGCTATATGTATTATATAAGAGTTTTTGAGTAGGCTTGCTCTATTACAGTTCAGCCTTCAGTTAAATACCAGAACAAATTGGTGTTGAATACATATGGAGCCATCAAATAATTCATTTATGTCTTTACAGCTTTTGTATACTGCCCATCAGCAAAGTTATCTGGATAGTTCACCAATAAACAAGTTACTGAGATACAGAGCAAGCACTAACCACTCAGTGTGATGGGAGGTAATTAACTTTGCCTGTTTCTAAGCCCATCTTGAGGCAGAGAATAAAAGTTAGGTTTGTTTTATTTGCTATGCTCAAATGTCTTACTGGACATAAAAATCACTCATCAACTGCTCATCGACACTTTTGGATGCTCCAGAAGAATTGAAAGATTGTCTTGCTTATGCTACATGTGTGGTTTCATTTTTCCCTTTAAAAAAAAGGGTGGGGTGGATTTTTGGGATAAACATTTGATTCTATATTTTACCTCCAAGAGAAAAAAAGATATGAAATTTCTAATTTGGTTCATGGTTTATATTGGCAACCTAAATCCATAGTTGGAACTATTTGAAAAATGTATAGGCTGAAATAGGAACTTTGGAACAGTCTGTAAACATCTGCCATCTTCCTTGGGAGCGTCATAAAGCCTTAAGAGCTTGGCATGCAATTGCACGGCCCCAGCCTACCTTAAGCATATGTAAGACACTGAGAACAACTTAATTATTGAACATCTGTATAGCGGTTCCTGGGTGTATGGGAACCCTCTAAGCATATATTCTTGTGCTATTCTCCATTTGTTTGCGAATCTTACCACAGTCCTAAATGATCATACATTTTTCAAAACGTGTAAGTCATATATAGGAAAACAGCTGAGCTGCTGTGATGTATGAGCATTACTATATACAAGCCATGCTAGTATGGTAGTGTTGTACTAAATTGCACTGTATATGGGTCATCATTGGTACTGAAGATAAATATATTTATTTTATTCTTTATTTAAAATATTGGTATCAGCTTTACAAGACAGTTAGATATAGTGGTTTTGATCCAAAGAATAGAAGTGAAACAATCCTTAGTGCTCTTCCACAAATGCTTGTGCAAAAGTTCATGTACAGCTTTGATATAGCGGTTTTCATACATGTACAATTCTACATTTAAACTACTCTTGCATTTCTAGTCTTGAAAGTATCTTATCTGAAAATATTGGAACAATAGTAGTGCCCAACCAAGCGATTTTGACCTAATTGCTTACTGAGCAATAAATCTAGTATAATTGATCTCTGTAACTGCAAATATACTGATGTTACTTTTTTTCAAGGGGGGAATTGTTGTGAACTGCACAGGCCGCTTTGGCTATTGGGTGGTATAGAAATGTAATATGTAAATAAATAAATTTTGATCTCTTCTGACTGAAGCTAATTGTTAAACCCCTTTCCCTGCTCTGTAGTTTGTAGTAGAAAAGAAAAAAATGAATTGAATTTACAACTGCTTGTGTTTCTGCAGGGCCAATAGCTATACCACAGTCTTAGATGTAACTAGCCAGAAAGATTTGTACTTACAAGGTATATAGGCAAGGAGTTTTACGAAAGTTCAAAGACCTAATTCGGCCTGGTGCCAGTGAGCACTGATAGCCCAGATGTGTCCAGGTCAGGATGGTCCATGTACGAACAGAGTCTCTAGTGAGCATTTTATGAGTGACCTCTATGACATAGTGCAGTTAATATCTAGGCATTGCTTGCTGTGTTAGCTAAGCTTTGGAAAGGTAACCTTATCATTGAGACCATTCTAATGTGACACAGATTTATCCTGGAATATTTTTTTCAGTCTTACAATAGCCAGATTCTTAAAGGGAAAACAATTTGTGATATCTTGGGTTTTGTTATTGTTGTACACATTTTTTCATCCTGAAGGGTGAGCAAAAACATTTATAAATAGAATTTAAATAGCTAGCAGTGTTAATTTTAACCTTTTTTTAATAGTGTCCTATGAGAAACACCATGACCAGTAGCTATTATTAACTGTCTGGCTCAAACGCACCTCATCTACTTGTTCAGAGAAGGAATTAGTGGTCCAAACAGGAAATTCTGATAGACAGCAGTTTTTCACCCCAAGAGATGTACTATGTAGGGTTCCCTCTGCAGGGACAATGTGCATTTCTGTCCCCATGGAGGTAGTCCTTACATGTGTTGTACTCAGCTGACGCTGAACACATAGTGGCAGATAGTTTGGCATTGCACAATTTTTTTATTCATGCTCAAGAACATATGTTACATGAAGACTCTAAGGCCAGATCTACACCAAGCAGGATACAAAACTTTGAAAACGGCTTGAAAACTGTATATGAACATAAGAAGTGCCATGCTAGATCAGACCAAGGGTCCATTCAGTACAACACTCACACAGTGACCAACCAGCTGTCAACCAGGGACTAACAAAGCAGGACATGGTGCAACAACACCCTCCCGCCCATGTTCCCTGGCAACTGGTACACACAGGCTTACTGCCTCGGATACTCGAGGTAGCACATAACCAGCAGTGCTAGTAGCTATTGATAGCCTTCTCCTCCAGGCATTTTTCCAACCCCCTTTTAAAGCCATCCAAATTGGTGGCCATCACTACATCTTGTGGTAGTGAATTCCATAATTTAACTATGTGCTGTGTGAAGAAGTATTTCCTTTTATTGTCCTGAATCTCCCACCAATCAGCTTCATGGGATTACCCCGGGTTCTAGTATTTTGAGAGAGGGAGACAAATGTCTCCCTATCCACATCCTCCACACTATACATAATTTGGTACACCTTTATCATGTTTCCCTTAACCTGTTTTTTTCCAAGCTAAACAATCCCAGGTGTTGTAACCTTTCCTCATAGGGAAGTTGCTCCAGCCCCTTAATCATTTTAGTTGCCCCTTTCTGCACTTTTTCTAGCTCTATAATATCTTTCTTTAGGTGTGGTGACCAGAACTGTACACAGTATTCTAAGTGTGGTCACACCATAGATTTGTATAAAGGCAGTATGATACTGGCAGTTTTATTCTCCATTTCTTTCTTATAGGTCCCCTCTACAAGGATTCGCTTTTGCGCCCAGTTAGGTGATTCTGCGCATAATCGCTGAAGTGCATTTACACCTAATACCTCTGCACGAGAGGCGGTGAGAGGCCGCGAAGCGCATTAATGGATGACCAAAATGCGCTTTACAAGTAGTTAATGCGCATAAGCGCTTGTTCACATAGTCAAAATGCGCTTTAACGGCCGGAGCAAAATAAACCTCGCTATTTAACGCGCATTTGATAATGCGCATAATCGGAGAGATAACGCGCCTCTACGCCCGATTTGCACTCCGTTCTTGTAGAGGTAAAAAAATTTAAGCGCCTTGAAAGAGCTTTAAACCTCTCTTGTAGAGGCAGCCATAGTGCCTAACATGGAGTTTGCCTTCTTTACAGCTGCCACACACAGGGTTGTCATTTTCATCAAGCTGACCACTACAACTCCAAGATCTCTTTCTTGTTCAACCACCGCTAGCTCAGATCCCATCAAGTTATACTTGAAGTTGGGGTTTTCTTGCCCCAACGTGCATCACCTTACACTTGCTTACATTGAACCACATCTGCCATTTGGATGCCCACTCTCCCAGCTAGGAGAGATTCCTCTGGAGCATTTCACAATCCCTTTGTGTTTTAACAACCTTAAATAAGTTGGTGTCATCGGCAAACTTGGCCACTTCACTGCTCACTCCTAATTCCAGATCATTTAGGAACAAGTTGAATAGAATTGGTCCCAATACCAATCCGGCCCCACTATTTACTTCCCTCCATCGGTTGAATTGACCATTTATTCCTGCTGCTATCTGCTTTCTGTTCTTTAACCAGTTACTGATTCATAAGAGGACCTCTCCTCTTATTCCATGACTGCTAAGTTTGTTCAGGAGTCTTTGGTAAGGGACTTTATTAAAAGCCTTTTGGAAGCCCAAATAAACAACGTCCACCAGATCACCCCTGTCTACATGTTTGCTGACACTCTCAAAGAATTCTAGAAGATTAGTGAGACAGGATTCGCCTCTGCGGAAGCCATGTTGATTCTTATTCAGCAGGACATGCCCTTCTATATGCTTACTAATTTTGTCTTTAATAATGCTTTTAACCAATTTATGTGGAACGGATGTCAGCCTGTAATTTCCCAAATCCCCCCTGGATCCCTTTTTAAAAATTGGTGTTACATTGGCCATCTTCCAGTCCTCTGGTACAGAGGCTGAGCTTAGAGTGTGTCATAAGCCCCAACAGTCGTCAATATCATTATAAACTATTTTAAAAGTAGTAGTGTAGATCCTGCTGATAAAATAACTGTGTCTGAGAGCCTCAGTTGTACAAGTTGATAGTGATTGCTTGTTTGAAAGCAAATGAATGGATCCTGAATGCTTCCACCCCAAACATTTGCCCTTTTACTCTATATTTGAATGCAAAAACTAAAGAAGCTTTTGCAATCCAGGAAATTCTGGGTGGAGAGAATTTGAGATAATCTCACAGAGGGCTAAGAAATAGATCACTGAAAATGAAAGTGAACAGAAAGAAAACATGGACAAGGAAGGCACTGGAGCTTCCTAGCAGGTACAGTGGATTTATCAAGCAGCTGTGGCAGAAGTGAGTCCGGCAATTCACCTTGCTCATCCCTGCTTTTAGGCAACCTGTTCCAGTGCTCAACCTCATTTATAGTTTAAGAACTCTTCCTAAAATCCAGGCAAAATGATCTGAGCTGCCATATGAACCTTTTATCTCTTGACTTCATGATGAGATACAAGGAGAAGAACTCCTCAAGTCAACCCTTCGTAAATTGTGGGTCTCCTATGGCTTATTTGGAGTACTTTTTAATGGGAATTCTAGATAATGAACAGAAGAGTTGTGCTCCCATTCCTGTGAGATTTGTTTTACAGCAGTTGCTTATGCATGCTGGGAACAGTGTGAGAAATCACGAGGCACATATTAAAAAGATGGTTCTTAATCACATTTTAAAATAAAAGGTAAGGCATATGTGTCCCAGATAAAGCATTGCACACAAGAACACTCTCCTTGTATATGTTTAAAGGAAAGGAATCATTTCCATTTTACAGCAGTGTTTCGTAAAGGTCAGAAATAGCTAGTATTTCTGAATAGGAGCATGCATATCCCCCTTGCCTGCTGAACCATTTTGCTAGACTTAGTAAAACTCTTCTTGTTCCTTTGGATCTTGTCTCTCAAGCAAAACTCAATGGCAACACAGAGAAGTCTTAAGATGGGACTAGATGAGATGTGAGAGATTTGAGTTCAGGAACACTTTCCTTTAGAAAAAGAAAGTTAAAAGCAGATACTTATATGTGTTTGTGTTTGATACTGGGGACATGGTACTGGGTGGGTGGGATTTAATGCTTTCCTCTTGTATTGTTTTTTTCGATGTAAATTGCCTCCTCCCAGAACTGCTATTTGTCCTCCCAGGAAAATTATAGAGGCACCTATATGTTTCAGGTAGGCAATGATTTCAGGCTGCAATCCTACTTGGGAATAAACCCCATTGGGCATAGCGCAACTACTTCTGAGTAAATCTGGTTAGGATTTTTTTTTGCTGAAAATTGAGTTAAAACTTGTCTCTTTACACCTCAACCCTGACCTGGATGGTCCCCCTGTCTAGTTGTCTGAACTGAAAGAATAACAACAGTGGACAATTCAGCTAATGGATTTCTCATGCCATATCTAGTTCGACACCCACTGAAACTCTTCTTTGCTTCCCACAACATTCCTTGGATATTTAAATTTATCCTTAATTTATTTTTTTGCCCAAGCAAGAATCACAAATTCAACTTTCTTGCTCTAGGATTAGCAAAGGAGTGCCTGTGGTCTCCAGATGTTTTTGGACTACAACTTCCATCATCCCTGTCTATTGACTATGCTGGCTGGGTTTGACTGGAATTAAAGTGCAATGGCATCTTGAGGGCCGCTGGTTCTCCAGCCCTGTTTTAGGGGAATTCAGTGACTGGACTTCTTCTGTGCACATAGCAGACTTGAGTTCCCTGATTCTGCTGCTGTTGTTTTTGGCACCCCGTTCAATAAGTGAAGTTGGCTGTGTTTTTGTTTTGTAATTCCCCACCACCACCTTTTTGCTCCTTATTTTGCCTACTGCAGTGCTTCTCAAACCTCTGGGTCTCAATTCCCAGATGGGTCCCATCCCAACACATTTCTGGTGAGTTGCACAATGAAAGCCTCTCCCTCCACTTCCACTGGCTTTGCCCCCTTCTTTCACTAGGCTGACAGCGCACTATTACTTTTGTGTGGCCCCTTTAAGAGACAGGATGGCTTCCTTCCTCCATATATGTCAGCTTCCCACAACCTGATGGGCTCCAGATATGTTGAACTGTAATTCCCATAATTCCCAGCCAACATATCTGGAGGCCACCGAGCTGGGGGAGGCTGCTTTGTAAAAACTCCATCACACCAACATTTTATTGCACCTTCGTCCTGCCTTGTTTACCGTTTTGCCCTGCAATCCTCCCATGATGATGTCCCTGTTCTGCAGTCATCTTGCCGTCTCTCCTCCATTTTCCGTGTTTTTCTAGGGCAGGGAAAGTGCGGTATTTTTTCTTCATGTGGGATAAAACCGCCCTTCTATCCCTGTGTATTGCTGTCCTTGTGCTATGTCGCAGTATGTCCTTTCTTGGGGGCATTTGCATTGAATGGTGGTCTTGCTGACAAAAGAGGAGAGTGGAGGCGGTTCTCCTCCAATCTGTAGAACCACTCAACTAGGAAGGGAGAGGGAGAGAGAGGGCGCGTGAAAACCCTGCACAGAAGGGAGTATCATCGGTGCCCAGGCAATGAAACGCTAAATTGTGAAAACACTAGACAACAAAATCAGAGGGGGGAAGGCACCCATGCCCATCACAATGTCCATCAACCACAAGAACCAATGAACTGGACAGAGAAGGGACGGGGTGGGACGGGTGCAATAGTGGAAGAGCAAATAATTGAAAAGAGATTTCACAGATACAATGGCAAAACCAGGAAGGCATGTGTAAGGATCAGTGCTTGACCCACTAATGAAAAGGAGGTGGAAACCGTGGATTGTACCTGGGGGGAAAATAGGTGTGATGGAACCCTAAGTCACGTTTCAATTCTACTCAGCTATATACGATCTATTTATACCTATCCTAACCTTAACAATTAACAGTAAAGTATAAGTATATTCAATGTTAACTACTGATGTGATAGGCCTACCCAGTCGAATTTTAAGACTTTGTTGATTTTAATAATGTATTAATTTTATATGCTTTTAATCAGTTTATGTATTGTATCTTGTATTTTATATTGTTAGTATTGATGTTGTTCCCCACCTCGATTCAGAGGGAGAGGCAGGTAAGATAATAATAATAATAATAATAATAATAATAATAATAATAATAATGTGTTTTCTGTTGGAGGGGAGAAAGGAGGACTCGAAAGATGGTCTTAGTTTACATGGGGTTCCAAAAGGTTTTGTTTACATATGGGACCCACTTCAAAATGTTTGAGAAACACAGCCCTACTCTTGCATTTTTTCCAAAAGAAAGAGGAACTAGCAAAACCTTTATTTTACTTCTCTGTATTTTGACTTTTACAGAGTTCATGCTCAAGATTGCACTGGCAAACAATTTCAGTGCAAACAGAGAGTCCTTGGGTGCATCCAGATGAGGCTTTTATTGTGCAAATGTCCTACTTCATTCACAGAATTTTACCGTGTGTGTGTGTGTGTGTGTGTGTGTGTGTTCCAGATGACATCATCTTCTATTTGTTATTATTATAACAAATCATCATCATCATCATCATCATCATCATCATCTTCTATTTGAAGCCCTCCCGTGTTTTCCCACTAATTCTTCCATCTTTTTTCTTACCAGGAAAAAAACCCCATTAAGGAATAAAATATGGGACATCTGCACAGATGGGATATCTGCCTTTTGACTGGTAGTGCTAGGGCTGGCGTATTTTTAGAAAATATTTTTGATGTTGTTTCAGCTGCTTGTGTGAAAAATCTTGAGCTTTCCCGTCATTAATGAACATGATTTACTAGCTGTGAAAATGGCAAATTCCCCGTTCTGGCTATCTGAATATATCACATACTTGGCATAAGCCTCAGTCACTGTTCTTTTAACTACTGTGCTCATTGACACTGCATGCAGAATGAGTCCTTTATTTTGGTTTGGGACCTCACTTAGAACATGAGGTTTAACACCGAGATCTATCTATGTGTCTATATATATTGAAGTCAGAGCCTACATTAGGAGCGTCATAAATAATTTAGCTTAAGTGAATGCTGAAATTAGTTAAGGCTCCACATTGCTTGGCTCCAAGTCGTCTATTTACGGCCAGATATGTAGAAGTGTCCTTTGGCAGAAGCCAAGCCTTTACCATCATCACACACACACAGCAATTAAAAAATGGAAAACAATATGATTTTCTTTTAACTGTATGCCTGTGATCCCTGGGATTTAAAATGTACTTAACTCTTGTTGTAATTGCCACAACTGGAAGAAACATAATGAGCCAAGAGCTAGGAGGTAGGAGATAATGAATGAGATACAGTTTGTGCGTTACAAGCAAGAGTTATAGATTGCAAAAAGGAAGCTAGCTGAATTACGGTATTATTTTGTAAAACTGTTGGCTCATCATTAAGTAAAGTAAGTGGTTACTATATTTAGCAATCTTATCCATGGTCTGAACCTGTTTCAGAGTAATACTCAGCTCCTATAGCACACAAATGAATATTACTTTCCATTGATTTTCCTTGTTTTAGGAGCATGGCCTGGTTTGCTCTATGCACACACATCTTCAATAAAACAAACAAAAGCATAAATATCATAAAGATAAAGATGATGGTATTAAAACTTACAGCTTTCCCCAACCTGGTGTTCTCCAGATGTGCTGTAATATAACTCCCATCAGGCTCAACCAGCATGGCCAATGTTTAAAGAGAAAAGCTTTTTAATATTGAAATGTTCTAGGTATGCAAGGTGTGCATGAGCACTAACAGCTATGGGGGCAAAAGGCTACAAAAAGAAGTGGCAGCTGGGTCGTGGTGTAGTTAATGGTACTATTTCAAATAGCCCAGGTAGTGTGCAGATGTACAGGTTTGACCTGGAAGATGAAATAGAAGGACTAGAATTTGACTGAACCTTCATAATTTGATAGTTCTCCTCCTGACAACTGCTGAGGAGGAGGGCATGCCCATAGACCCTCAAACGCCTGGAGCTGGAACTGTCACAACTTGCTAGATCATACGGGGGCCCTGCTTCTGGAACAGATCCCCATGCATGGACAATCCAGCCTGTGCGCTATCTCTGGATGTAGATGCTTGCCCACAATAAGGGGCAGAATGTCATCCACCTGTCGGTCTGTTTTCTTTTTCTTGCTCTTCCTAGAACTTATCGATGTGTACTATTCAACTAGAATATTGCAGGTGTTTATGGTACCAAAATTAAACAGATGACACACAAATAAACTACAAAAATAAAATAACCCCCCTAGCATTATCCATGACATGGGGGGTGTCCATACAACGCTGCTTTGGAAGGGTGTCAGCTCAAACACCTGCAGCATTGCTGCTATAAGGCTAAACCAATGAAGCTAGATGGGTCAGGAGGGAGTGTGAGCTATCAGGCTGGAAAAGCCCGCCCCCTGCCCTGAGTTCTCATGCTTCCCCATCATCAACAATGAAAGTCTCAGCCTTTCTCTCCAGGAGCCAATTGGAGCTTTTACGCAACACCTGCTGGATAACAAAGGTAAAAGTCTCCCTAAATAAAAAATAAAAATTCAGCATTTTGGAAATGTGCAGATCCAAGGGGGAAATCCCAATGTGGCTGCAAGTTGGCGGCTGCGTCATTTGAACAATGCCACTGTGCAGCTACTACAGGGTTAATAGAGCATATTAGAGCCACATGGATGAAGATGTGGTGAATATTCTCACCAAATATGCGCATGTACTGTGCATATGACATTGTTTGATTTCAAAGGCAGGTGGGAAACTAACATCCTTTTCAATCCTGGGGTACCTCTAGATAGGAGCTTTTCTCCGTGGTGGCTTCGGAGTGGTGGCAGGTGATGCACATGATGCAGCCGCCACTCCGAAGCCATCCAAGGCCAGCCAAACCCCCTAAACTCCGCTATAAAAAAGTTGGGCACTTACTGCTACTTTTTTTTCCTGCGGAGCCTGCACAGCCGATGGCAACAGCTGATTGATCGTCATCGGCTGGAGGAGGGCCGGTTCGAGCGTCGTGCGTCCCTCTCTTCCTCCCCCTCTGGCCGCCCGGTTCTTTCCCCCCATTTTCTATACAAACGGGGGAAGGAAGAGAGGGACGCATAGCGGCCAAACCAGCTCACCTCCGTCTGACCTCCCTCTGGCTGCCCCGTTCCTCCCAAGTGTGGAGTTGCTGCCTGGAGGGGAGAGGAACGAGGCAGCCAGAGGGATGTGAGCCCGTTCGCTTCCCTCCTTTCCTCCCCACTCCCCGGTGCTCAGCGCGGCGGCAACTCCGTACTTGCACTCCTTCCCATGCAGATGCCAGGAAGGAGTGCGAGTGCGAGGGCCCAAGGCATCCCGGCCCCAACGCGCCACTGTCAAGATGGGGCCCTGGTAAACATGTATTTTTTTCCCAGATAGATAGATCATGCAATAATCCCTTAAATTTCTATACCACCCAATATCCAAAGCTCATGAAATATTAAAAAGTTAGGAATATTTTTGAAAGTCCAGCTGTTTGGTTCTGCTCAAAACGATTTGCATCATTTATAGCACTTAACTAATCTCAGAAAAGAGAAAATTACCCTTCCTGCTACAGTCTCTTCTCCTTGAAATTCTATGTCAATCTTAGTTTATAGTATCTATTCCTAATGGCACTTTGCACAGTACATCCAAGTTAAAAGATTTTTTTACTGTATTTGGGTCAAAACAGATGGTATTAAAAGCTAAAAATAATGTGTAACTTGATAGATTACAAAATTAAGTTCTTCTATCCCTCTTTCTAGACATTCAACTGTAAACATAGTTCTGTGCCAGTGAATTTGTGTCTTTTTTATTTGTGTTATTCTGCTGAATATTTTTAATTATTCTTCCCCAGCTGTTGTTAAAATAACTTTTTTAAAAAAAAATACTAATAGCATAGTACATTACATTTGGAGAAAATATTCAAGTACTTTGTGTCTAATCCATTTTCTTTTCTCTTTACAAGTCTGCCTTGCCTTGCTACAATCCCAAACACCTCTCATCACTTCTTAGCTGCAGATGTGCCTTACCAGAAAATAAACTGCAAAAATTTAAGAAGATAGCAATAGCCATTCACAAAACTTTTGCTTTATCACAAGTAGGCCTTTTTATATTGTTTCAAAAGAGCTGGCAAGTTTTTGGCAACATGTCACCAGTTTTATTGAAACCTCAAAGATTTTAAACCATTTGTTTTGAAATGTTATATGTTGTACTTCAGTAAAAACACTATAGTAAGTGTATATGAACTTAGCTTGTATTCATATGATGGGTTGTCTGCCATCAAAGTTAACCCATTGTAAAGGTGAGATCTGTGGCAAGAGATAAGTAATGGGCAGCACATTCCTAAACATTATCTACTCAGAAGTAAGGACCACTTAGCATCTGGAGAGCACTAAGCTGGGAACAGATGACTTAGAAGGTCACTTTTGAGGAATAATTACCACACCATAGGTAGGAAATGGTCTTGCTAGACTTAAATCTGAAACCATTTTGAAGGAAACGTTAACAATTCCTACTTTGTCCTGCCTCCTATGCTGCAAAGAAATAGCCGCAAAATGTTAATAAGATACTACTTCAAGTACAATGGTCATTGTACAGTGGTCCAAATGATCAAAATATGGATATAGAACATATGGCCAGCCAGGCTGCATTGCTTCTGTTTTTAATTTTTTTAAAAAAAAAAATCCTCTGAGAAGAAAGCACATTAGAATCTTTGCACCTAGATCCAATATTTTGTTGGTGCCTGCATCCCCCGCACCAGCAATATGAACCAAGAGCTACTAAAACCTAAGAGTTTTAGTATGTAAATTTTTAAAAACTTTTCTTCTTCTTTGAACAGTAGCACATCACAAACCGCTTTGGAAATTCACCCTCAATTTCAAAATAATTGGAAGGACACACTGCAAAAGTGGTCTTGGACGCATAGTACTATTTGTACCCAGGTTATGATATTCTTCTATGTTTGTGACAGCTCTCAGTTACTGTATTCTATCTAGAATCTGATAAAAGATAGATTTTTCAATATGAAAAAGGAGCAGGAGGAAGGATGGCCAAATCAACATCCTCATCTGCCAGATAAGGTGTAACAAGTGGCTACTGGGTAAAGGACCTTTTCAGTGGTGGTGCCCCTGCTGTACAACACTCTTCCCAGAAAGGTACACTTGGTGTCAGTAAGGCACTAGGGGAAAGCAGCCAAAAATGTGAAAGGCAAAGGGGTGGAAACGGAGAATGAGGTCTAATAAAAATAAATATATCACCTTTTTATTTATTTTTTTGCAGTCCAGGCCTTTCAATCTGTTTTAGCTTTATGCTGTCATCCTGTGGTTCTAGCAAGGGGATCCTAGGGGCAATAGGATTTTTTCAGTTCTCCCTTCCGAGGGAAGTAAGATAGGTCAACCCTAGGAAAGGGAAATTTGACCCAGTGCCAGCTCCAGTTTTTTGAGGGCCTTTGGGCAAGACATCTCCAATGAGCCCTCCTTGCCCAGTGAATCTTGCCAATGTCACCAGTTGCTGTGGCTCCTCATCCTCCTTCTCATCATTATTACCACTTGCGTGCTCGACAGGCAGAGAGCCAGGGAGCAAGTAGGCAGTGGCATCTACTGCTCCTCCTTCTCACCACCACAGTTGTCTGGGTCAGAGCGAGAATTGGGTGAACCAGCAGGTTTCAATGGTGAAGAGAAGGAGCAAGCCCAGGGGGCTACTGTCAGTGGGCCCCTGCTGGAGTGTTGCTCCTTGGCAAGTGCCCAACCAGACTTATCTTTGATGCCAGCCCTACCCCGATCTCACAAGCACCTTCCATGAGGCTGTGGAAAGGTCAGCTACACTAGAGAGCACAAAAGAGGGGCTTCTAGGGGCATTCAGTGGGCATGCTGGGATCCCAGTGCTCTGATGCTTCTGGCAAGCCCCTGGAACAAAGGGGAAATGGATTCCAATTCTGACACTGGCATAGTTCATTTCTCTCCCACTGGTGACCCCTCGTCTGGAAGAACTAGACAAGAGAAGAAGCTTCTAAAAACACAGCTCTTGCAACAGTTAAAAGAGAAAACGATTATAATTTCAATCACTCAAGAATCTAACGTTCTACACAAGTAAAAAAACGGGGGGGGGGGTATTTAAAGGATTATATGCTTTTTGGATAACCCTTCCTGCTATTCAGTTTAATGTTTCCATTAGACAGAAAAAAATAGGAACAATGGCTAACCGTGCAAGTGGTTGGAAAGAAAAAAATATCAACATGCAACAAATTCTTACTATTAGTAAAACGATGTTAACAAAATCCCAAAGCAGCATTGCACAGTATTGTTAAGGGTCAGATTGTATTTTCTTTCTTTCAAGCCTGTTTACCTCTCTCTTCAGCCAAACAGTCTCCTTGATGGGCTTACAGATTACAATCAAAAAGACACAATGCAAAGGGAAAAGGGTATGGGGAAGAAAAAAGAGAAAACCAGTGAACTCAGGCACCAGTTCCTGAAGTTCCAAATAAAGACCAGCTGGGATGGAAACAGTTCAGTGAGAGGAGGAGCCAAAAGAAGCTGCTCCCTCAGCAGAGCTGATGGCATGACCCTGCTTCACTTCTCTCCCTCTGCTACATCTTGATGGAATGGCTGCAGTCAAGTGACAGTCCAGAGAGGGAAGAACCCTCCATTATAGCAATGGTCTGGTTTTCTAAAGCCTGATAGAATTAAACTGGAGAGAGGGCAATGCTTCTCTAACTCTAGTGTCTTACTGGTACAAATAAAGAAAAAAGGACTCCCAGCAGCAGCACCAGAGAACAGGATTGCCACTGCAACCAGTCTACCACTTATATCAGCCTTCCCCACACTGCTGCATATTGGATGCGGTGGATGCTTATTATGCTAGCTGGGGATGATGGGAGTTGTTGTCCAATGCGGCTGGGGAGCCTCAGGTTGGAGGAGGCAGAATTACACCCTCCAGCATTTCACAGATGGAAATAGGGGCATCCCTATTCTTGTAGAAAAGATAAACTGCCCAGAGACCCCCATTCCATTACACATTGCTGAGGATTTGATTTAGCAATTTGACTCAGAGGATCTGACAATTCAGAATGAGCCTCACCAGCATAGGAAATTGCATACAACACCTTTGGGTTAATGGCATGCAATAGAGATAAGATTCATCTATTCCCACTTAAAATGCAATCCTATGCATGATTAGACAGAAAAAAGTCCTACAACTCCCAGCATTCCCCAGCCAGCCATGCTAGCTGAGGAATGCTGGGAGTTGAAGAACTTTTTTCTATCTAAACTGGCATAGGATTACACCATAATTGATTTAACCTCTAGAGTCCTCAAGAAGCGGGGGTTGAACCATGAAAAATGACTGTATCAACTCATGCTAATAAAATGTGGATGAACTATTCCTAAAAGTTAAAAATGAAGAGTGATTTAGAGGTATGGAGAACGATTGACCAGAAACAGGCTCCAGAAAATAAGGACAATTGGAGCATATGTGGTAAGTGGAGTGAACTTCACAGCCCCTCCATCTGCAAAACTGCCAGGATGCCCTCCAATTTCACTGCTTGTAAATAGGATGACTCTAAAATCTGATGGAAATTGTATATTGCTTACTAAGCTAGGATACTTTTTTTAATCGTTTTTTTACAGCAACAAGGTTTTTTTAGAACTAGGAACGAACAAATATCTCCATTCCATTCCTTTGTGGTTCTTTGAGGTCATCCTGACCTGTATTCCAGTTCTTTCAAATTCTAGATTATCTTGGGCGATTTCTAAAATTCTGGAATTGGAGCATTTGTAGTTTGCAACAGTTTTCAGTCCATTCAGTTCATTTGCATCTCTCTCTGTCTTCTAATCAGAAGAGGTGCCTCCGTGGCACCCAATCTTCTTTTCCTTCAAAATAAAGGCAGCAGTGTTAAGCCCCCTATTTTCAAATACATGTTTCATGTCACATTTAGTTAGGCCCTTAGTTACAGATGCTCATTCATATGCACAGAGATAATAAATGCACTGCAAAAAAAAAGGATTCTTTCCATGTGGTATTTTACTGATGGGCAAATATGTACTTATGCATAGGTAACTCATATAGAAGGAATGATGAAACCCTTTGCAAAATCTGTAAAATAAAATATCAAACAATGGAGGATGCATTGGTTCCACTTTGGAAAGAAGATGAGGTAATTTGGTAATCCAAAATCTGTGGAGAAATTTGGATGAGCAGAATTTCAGAAGCATCCCTGTTTCAAACTCTGGAGCAAAATCAAATTGGAAGTTCTGTGGAGTTAAATAGAACTTTTACCAGCTCAGTAGTTTGAGGATCTCACCTAGGGATCCAACAAATACTATAATAAGATACAATTATCCTTATTCTCTCATAAAAAAGACTCATGTTATTTATCGTCCTAAATCAAGGCTCCAGTGTTGTCGATCTTCAAAGAGAATGAGAATGGCTGTAATGAGGGAGGTGGCAGGGGCTATGAGATTTTCTTCCTTTTTCTTTCTATTGAAATTCTATAGTTTTGTTTAGACCTATGTTGCATACCATGCCAAAGTGTTTTTTTTAGTGATTTATATTAATTTGATGTATTATTCTGTTATCTTTATATCTTCTCTATTGTGTATGCTGGTTTGCAAGAACATGGCCATTAAACAGACAATCAAACAATAAAAAAATCCTGCATAGCTAACTAGAACATCAACAATAGAGGTGTAAGCAAATGTACTACTATTCCTCTCTTGGAAAAGACAGCCTCTCCTGCTTATACTGTGCACTGCTCTGGTTCTGAAAGGAGGTTGTTGTATCTCCATTATTATTAATTAATTGCTGCATGTTTGCATTTTATGTTATTTGGAAAATTATTTTATTCTTATGGAAAATACTTTTTGCTTAGAAACAAAATACAATTGTCTAAATAATAAACAAATACAGGAAGTGATGCTTTTTCAGCCACCAAAAAGCTATACAACATTCTAACTACAGACCTAAGGGGTAGCTGGTTGTTTTCTATCATGGGCCCCACTTTGCCAAACCAATCAACATAATTCTTTCAGGTGAGGTTAGTTTCCAGCCAGGTTAGCCCCAGGGGTTGTAATTTGGCAGACTTTACATCAGGACTTTCATATGGGTTTCCAAATGCTCCCCCCTGCCTCTTATTGTAAGTTTGTGTTTACATTTGTTTCTCGGTGGCCCTGTTCAGAAGACACCTTAAACCATGGTGGATAAGGCTTTTTTGTTAACAAAAAGGCTTTTTTGTTAACTAACATGGTTTAAGGTGTCTTCTGAACAGGGTGAGTCATTCCACACATAACCCCTTCTTATCCCAGCCATAACATCATTTTTGGCTGCGATGGTGATAGTATTTCTGTGTGTAATCATTCTGAATAACATGTGCCAGGTATCCCATCCTTTCTACCACATCTATCTACCATTTACCTTCAATTTTAGCAGAAACATTTCAAAGTTTTTTCTCTTTCTCTGACACTGGGATAAATAAGTAAATTTCTATTCTCA
The DNA here is from genome assembly GCA_029215795.1 of Anniella stebbinsi. NCBI lineage: Eukaryota > Metazoa > Chordata > Lepidosauria > Squamata > Anniellidae > Anniella > Anniella stebbinsi. The sequence continues at coordinate 198,681,725 of JARDYH010000003.1, forward strand.
TTAGTGTTCAATAGACAATATTCCTCAAAGGTTGCAATTGTAGCTTCCTAAATGGCCTCCTCCACACGGGGCGTTTAATGAGCCTTGAAGGCTCATTATAAATTTTACCTACACACCAGCGGAGCGCAAAATGGGCGTACAGGCGCGTTATCTCCCCGATAATGCGCATTTTCGAACGCGCGTTAAATAGCGACTTTTATTTTGCTCCGGCCGTTAAAGCGCATTTTCGCTGTGTGAACAAGCGATTATGCGCATTAACTACCTGGAAAGCGCTTTTTGGGCATCTTTTAATGCGCTTCGCCGCTTCTCGCCGCCTCCCGTGCAGAGGGATTAGGAGTAAATGCGCCTCCGCGATAATGCGCATAATCGCGGAACCAGGCGCAAAGGCGCATTCTTGTGGAGGGGGCCAATGATTCAATCCTCAGAAAAAGAGCTCAACGGAATTATAAATATGTGCACCAACTGATGCAGTAGTTCAGAGAAATTGGTCTATTTTGCAAATTCGGTTTATTAAATTGACTCATCTGCTAGCAGAAATAGTTGTATTTCCTGCTTAAAACTTTTCTTCTCAACAGCAAAAGCGTCAAACAGCTCGGAATAAATATTTTATAGCAATAAAGTGTCCACAAATGTTCTGTTTCTTTCATGCTATAATCCAAACCAGACTATTTCATGCCTGGTATAGTGTGCTTTTAAAGTGCGTTTCTGTCCCAAGAACTACAACTATGTTATTAAAGTAACAACACAGACACATTATAGGGTGGGAATTAAAATATAATTGTTGAGTCTGAGTCTAGATCCAACTGTCAAATCTAGCAACAGCCTAGTCCTAAAATTCCATTCTACTTAAATCAACAACAATACTAATATAATCAGATTATCTTTTCCTTTGCATTGGTTTTTCATTTCCCCCTTTTAAAAAACCTTGTATCTATGCTCAACTGAACCTATTCACCATTTTGTCAGTATCTGGATTCATGCAGATGTGTACGAATACAGCCTTTCCTAGCAAAGGTGTGAGAAAAACATATAGGAAAAGTGGGAAGTGGGATCAATTAAAGGGCAATTCTTAAAGGGCAGGTTTTTTTTCCCCAAATTATCTCACTATTGGAAGGCCAAAGAAATTAAGAAGCAGTACTGAGTATCATTTGGAATGTAATTGCCCTCGACGAAGAGAAGTCTCTTAAAACACATCAAGGAACATTGCAACTATCTGGGTTTTGAGGTGTGTGTGTGAAGAACCTGTGGACCCCCGCCCCAGATGTTGTTGCTCTTCAATTTACATCATCCCCAGTCAGTATCCCCAATGATCAGGCACGTGAGAGTCCTAGTCCAAGAACAACTGGTGGGCCCTAAGTTCCTTTATGTGATGACGGAGGAAATATTTTGAAATTGATATTTGATAATAAACAAACAGGTTTGTTGTAATGGTCTGCTGAGATAATGTAGCAGTCTAAGGCCCCCTCCACAAGAATGCGCCTTTGCGCCTGGTTCCGCGATTATGCGCATTATCGCGGAGGCGCATTTACTCACAATCCCTCTGCACGGGAGGCGGCGAGAAGCGGCGAAGCGCATTAAAAGATGCCCCAAAAGCGCTTTCCAGGTAGTTAATGCGCATAATCGCTTGTTCACACAGCGAAAATGCGCTTTAACGGCCGGAGCAAAATAAAAGTCGCTATTTAACGCGCGTTCGAAAATGCGCATTATCGGGGAGATAACGCGCCTGTACGCCCGTTTTGCGCTCCGCTGGTGTGTAGGTAAAATTTATAATGAGCCTTCAAGGCTCATTAAACGCCCCGTGTGGAGGAGGCCTAAGTCATATCTGTATGGTAGCAGAAGGAACCACGGGCTGTAAGCATCCCAAAATAATTGGAAGCCTCACTCTGTGCATCTGATACCCCCCCCCCCCACATTTCATATCGATCAGCCATTTCAATGCATTCAATATATTCCTGCGGCCATTGAAGTGGAATTGGTGCATTCTCAAGGGCCATTCGTTTCAGTACGTCTCAGCCGTGAGTTCTGGCATTCCAAAGATGCCTTCAGGCTTGTAGAGAAATGTCTGTTTGAAGATGTCAAAAATTACTCGGAAAAGCCCGGGAAATGGCTTTCTTCTCCTTCGTTGCATTGGCTTGCTCTATCTTACACGAATCCCTTCTTTACTAAATGTAAAGGCAGAGCGTATGATGGAGAGAGCATACAAGTTTCAGCTTTTGTTTGTGTCTTACATATTTATCGTTTGGGGCGCACTCCGCTTGTGTTGTTCAAGCCCCACCCCTCCATTTTATTTAAATTACTTTAAGGGCAAATAAGAATTTAGCCAGGAGGAGGAACTGGGGCAAAGGACAGAGAGAGGGAAAGACGGATGGTCTAATAGAGAGAGTTCACTGAGCGGTGGAAGACAGGAACCCCTCCCCGCCCCCTTCTTTCTGTTGCAAGGGGCGGCGAGATCTGGCACTTACGCCGCTGCTCCCTGGCAATGGCGAGAGGAGTGGGTTGAGGCTCTCGCGGGGGGGTGGCGGCTGCCAGAGGCCATAAGGCTGTCAAACTGACCCCCGCTCTGTTCAGCATTACCAGCCGTTACCTAGGCAACAGATTGCCTCCGCCCTTCTCTCCTTCAGCTTGTACTTGTACCTCCTCTTCCACTCCTCCGCCTCCCCTCTATCCCGTTAGCACTCGGGGCAAGATCTCGCGAGGCTTGCCAACTGGAGTGGCCGCCATATTGTGTGACACTATTTTGATTTGGACTCGGCTGGCTGAGACGCGCAGCGAGAGAAGAAGGAGGTGGAGGAGGGGGGAGGGACGGGAGCGACTGGGAAGCCGGAACGGTTCCAAACGAGGTCGGGAGCGGCGCTTGCAAGATACCCACCCGCCTACCCGAGCCTTCCCTTCTTCTCTGCCCGCCACAACAGCAGCACCAGCACGGAACCCCCCTTCCTCCCTCCCCCGGTGGCGGTGGGAGGAGGAGGTGGCGGCGGCGGCGGCTCCGGAGTGGCTCCGAGGTGTCCGCCTTGCCGGTTGGAGGTGGCGGCGGCTGTGGGAGGAGGAGGAGGAGCCGGTGTAGAAGAAGGGTAAGGCTAACTCCACCGAGACGGGCCTGATGGTGGCTTGCTTCTTTTCCTACAAGACGCTCGGCCCAGAGGCCTGGGAGGGACTGGATATCCCCTCCCCTGCCTGGGCCCACTCCGGCCTCCTTTCCCCGGGGAAGGGAAAGGCTACCGGAGAATCCCGAGGGTACAGGCGGCACTGACCCAAACGGCTCCCTTCGCAGTGGTAGTTGCTCTGTAGGGAGCCTTGCTAGCACTGTCGCTTTCGACCAGATGAAAATCTGTGAGGCAAGGTGGCGGTGGTCCCATTTTATAGGTGAGGAGATGAGCTGAGAGGGTGAAGCTTGCGCTGGGTCGTCTAGTCAGTCTATGGATGAATTGGGATTTGAACCCAGTTTCAAAGTTCTAAACTCTTGGATGTATGTTGGACCTACTCAGGGTGTATGAAAGGCATGGCCTCAAACCAACGTTTGGGGAGGCCTTGGAAAGGTGGCAAGTATATTTTCCTTGGTGAACTTGAAGTACTTTGGTTGGAGTTTTGTGCGTAGCAGTCTGTTTTTTGCCTTGCTTCTCCCTCTGCAATGGACAGTGTCCTGTTGAGTCCCAAAATGTCTAGATTTGATAGACAGTTTGGCCTGGTTATTTATTAAAATGTTATATTCTACATTTTTTTGTTCCATTTAAGGAACATTCAAGGTGGCAATGACAGATAATTAGAAACAGTTTTAAGAGTAAGAGATTCAAGTGGCATAGCATACCCTCAGCATTAAAAGAAAAGCAGTTCAGTCATAAACTAAAAGCCCTACAAAACAGAATAGTATTTAACAAATGCTGAAAAGTCACCAAGTAGGGGCAGAGAATTCCAGTGGAGAAGGCCCTGTTTTGGGTACCCACCAGTAATACTTCAGTCAGCAATGGGATCTTGAGCAGGGTTTCTCCAAAAGATCTGAACAGCTGGATAGGATTATCTAAGGGAAGGTGCATCTTTTTAAATACCCTGATTCTAAGCCATTTCACACCTTAAACTGGGCTTGTAAGCAAACCAGAAGTGAAAGCAGCTGATGTAATAGCAGAACCCCATGATCTCTTAATACTTACCCCAATTAAAATTCTTATTGCTGCATTCTTCAAAAGCAGAAATTTTCAAGCTCTATTAGAGCCTGCTGCAGTAATCCAACTTGGATGTGACCAGGGCATATGTGACTGTGACCAGATCAGCTCTCCAGGAATCTAAGCTGAGCAGAAGCATTCCTGGCTATGATTGCAGCATCTGCATCCAGGAGCAATGCACTCCCAGATCTAACTTTTTAAGAGGGGTGCAGCCCAGTCGAGGCTCTACCCCCCCCCCCATACTGTTGCTGATCAATAGCTATCTTGTTACCCAGATCCAATACTTCACTGCTCCCAAGCACCAGTTAAGAACGACCACTGGATGCTGATGAAAAGGAGATATAGGGTTGGGTGTCATCAGCATATTGATGGTCCTAAACCCCTGAACAATCTCTCCCAACACTTTTATGTAGATGTTAAATAATGGAGGTGGCAAAATAGAACTCTGTTGAACCCCAAAGACCAGATGTTATGCACTGCATAGTAGATCCCCCCCCCCCCCCAGTATCACCACCTGGAACCTTACCCTCCAAGAAGGACTGCAGTTATAAGTAAGCAAAACAGTGTCCCTAGCTGAATCACTATGGTCATGATACTGAAAGCCATTGAGAGGTCCAGCAGAACCAACAAGAAAGTACTTGCCCTGTACAGTTATGACAATTTCATTATAGTTCAGTTCTTAAAGATAATGTCAATAACATTTGTCACTATAGCAATGCAATCCTGTACATGTCTGCTGAGAAATAAGCCCCATTGACTTCAGTCGGGCTTACGTACAGGTCATTGGGTGTAGGTTTGCAACCTAAGTACCATTTTTATTTTTTTTGAGAGGGTGTGTTACTTAGATCTATTATATGAAGTGCTAAATTGTGTATGTATCAAATTTGGTGGTGTTACTTATGGGAAAAAAGATTTGTTGCAAATATGTATATATTGGTTTCATGCCTATATTTTTGGATGGTAGTATTTTCCTTGTTCAGGTTAATTTTAGTTAGCTGAAAGTGATTTCTACTTGTTGGAACAGCTGGTTTGCTTCTTTTATCATGCTGCTAGACAAAGTGTATTTTTTGGAAGAATTTAGCAGTTGTTGAAAGCCTTATAAGTAAACTTCTCAACCAGTATTTTTGACGAATCATAATTAAGATGTTAGTTTTTGAGTTTGATACAGGATGGATAAAGCTGTGGTACTGCCATCAACAAAGTGTGAACCCTGGTTTTCTTTTTGTAACTATATACAAATGTTTTTAAATAATTTTACTAGGTTTAAAAAAAAAAGAAATCAGCAGTGAATGCTGTATTCTTTGCATATAGCTGGATATCTTAAGATGTTATAAAGCAGTTTTAGACTTTGGATTATAGGCAGCCAGTACTGCCTATAGTATGCAAATATTGGGTGTAAATTAGGAATATAATATGCACCATTCCTTTAGTAATAGAATGAAATTGAGAAAACATTGTGAATAATAACTTAACATATTGCTTCAGTAATAGCAATTATGGAGCTGTTCACATGACACAACAGCCTAGGGTGAGGCTACTGTGCGTATTGAGCACCAGGTTGTATATTGGACCCTGCTCAGGGGTTGTTGTGTTGTGTAAACCCGACAAGTGGGGGTTATGCGAGGGTTAACCTCACACAATCCACACAACAACTCCCAAGTGGGGGGGCACCTATGGGTACTGTGGCTTGCTGTGGGTTAAATAACGCATGATAAACCTCAGTGTGCTGTCCAAACCTGAACAATTATTGGGACCTGCAACAAAATGTTGCAGCGCGGAGTGCACCAGTTCAGGGAGCCAAGCCAGCCATTCCATTCCCCCCACGCACACAGTTTTCTGCTTCTGCTCAACAGGCATTCAGCATTCAATGGCCACTGAGTATGTTCAGGTCTCAATTGGCTGTGTTTGGGTTTTTTTCTTATGTTTTTGTGTACTGCTGCAAACTTTGGGTTCTCTCAATCATGCTGATACCTCACTACTGTTTCTCAGTGGCCCTGTTTTTAGCTGCAATCCTGTCAGCAGGCAACATCTGAGTTGGTTATTATAAGTTCAATAACAAGGTTTTGTATTTTTGCACTCTACTTCCATAAATCTGGGATTCATTTTTCTATTTGGGAGAGATGCTGTCAATTTTATTTAAGTAAAACTTATTCAATGCAAAGGATTTCAGTTTTGCATTATGAGTGAAAATATAATATTGTTGATTTATGTCTGTGAACAGTTGCTGTTTCTGAAGCCATGGTGTAAAAAGGTTAAAACTCATAAACATCACTGTCTGTAAGCTTTAGAACTTAATAACTTACACTGTTAATGTACTGTTTCATGTTGTTCTATGGGTTGAATAGGTATTAACACAGGAGACCATACAGAGTAGAACTTTTTCTGCATTAAAGACACATCAGAAATATGTCTTAAGCTAATGGCTCAGAGCTTGATTTGAGTGAGTACTTAGCCCTAGAAACTTTCTTCCAGATTCTGGCCCTGAAACATGTGAAGCAATATAAACAGTACTTTTGCGGATGTGCAGAACATATTTTCCTTAGTCTTGAATACTCATAACCAATCCCTACATTATTAAGGGAGCAGGTGGGGAGTTTTCAGATCAGAGTGTATGGCTTTCTGGGAACCTTGTACTGGAGTATGGTTATGAGACATAGAGCTTTGCTCTGACATATATTGTTAAATTCCGCCTTTTTCTCAAAATCTTACCTGTAAAACATAGATTTTTAAATAGTGAATCTCGTTGGCTTGTGTACCTCCTTGTTTCCTATCTTTTTAGCACTTTAGATAACACTATTTCAAATGTGCCAAATGAGGGTTAACAACATACTTTTCTCTCCCCCCCCCCCCCCCCCGGGGTAATTATAACAATAAGAAACCATAAGCTGAACAAGTAACTTGGCACAGATTGGTGTTTGGATGTATGCTGCCAACTTTCGGGTAAGCTTTGTGTGACATTTCCCCTACATTGAGGGCAAGTATACATCATCATATATGAAGTATAGGGTGTGAGTTTCTTTTGTCACAGGTATATAGATTTGCTAGTGTATGTGCTCTTTCCTACATGGAGATGATCTAACCTCTTTTTATAAATCCCATGTTCTTACCTGTGAATGATCTCTATGTTGAAAAATGTCACCTATGAAGAAGCTGTACCTGGCCACTCTGTGTTTTGTGGAGAAAGTATACAACTATAACTTTTGATATTAACTAGACGAAATGTCAGTTATCTATGTGTTTAACAATGTTTTAACAAGTAGAATATACTGTTCTTACCATGTTGCCTGTTATATTAGTCTCTAATATATTTTGTGTTGAGGAAATTTGTATAATTTCCCCCTTAATTGATCTCCACTATTTTTCAAGTAGAAGTCACTTGAGCTCCAGGAACCACCACTTGGGAGCCTTTATCAAGTCATGGCAAGTGGGGGTGGGAATCATCCCTCCTGGTCAAGTGTGATGCTGCGGAGCAGATTCAGCTGGAACCTTTTTGGGGCGGGGGTCTTTTCCCTGTCCTCCTTCCACATCGTCCAACCAGGCCCTCATCATTCAGTTACAAGGCAGGCAAATTCTGACAGGCTCATTTGGTCTTTGGACTAGTATGGATCTTTTCTTCGTCACTGAAAGAGTGCTCTGTCTAAACAGTGCTGCAAAATCTCCCAGCACAAGTCCACAGAGCACATTCAATTTCCCATCCAGCGTCTGTGCAGTTCACCACTGTAGTTATCCAGTCATGTTGCTGTTTTCCTCTTGGGCTCCTCCCCTCCAGAACTAATTGGCTGATTGCTCCCAAATTCTTCTCTTCACTCCACCCTAATACTTTAGAAGTCTCATGACTCTCCAGCCATGAAGCCTGCTCTTGCACACCAAATCACAGCAGCCAGCCCACCTCTAAAGCTGCTAACAAGAGGGCAAAGCTAGAGATCCCCTGTTGATAATGATCAGCTACTGCAGTGTGTGTGTGTGTGACTGCATGCATGAATGAGTGAATGGGGGGTTAGGGCTCCCATAGACCACCTTCCTAGGCTTTTACCACATTATTCCCTTGAGTATAGGTGTATACTGGGGCATTTCCTGAAAAACTGGGAGGGCTCCCAACTTTCATAATGGTAGCTTAGGAACGCATTGCTGGTAAACTGAGAGTGTTTTAAGGTAAAAACAAATAGATGAATGCATAAGGTGTCTTCTGTCATGAGGAATTGTTGTTAAGAATAATGGAAGGACTAGCCATGCAAGGTATGGTAGAATTTCTGAGCTCACTACAAATTCATAAGTGAGTGAGGGATCAAACCGACTCTCTCTAAAGTTGCAACAGTATTAAACATTCTGTCACTTCAGTTGTTTTTACAGGAAATAGAACTAAAAAAATCCCAGTGATTCAAAATTTGAATGTTCTTTTCAGTTATACTCAAAGTGCAAATATTTAAATAGCCAAACTGAAATGTGTTTACTCCAGCATGACATTAGCTGTGGCTGAAGCTTTTATTACTACTTTGATAGTCTCTGTTGTAATTCTAAGTTTGTTGTAAAGTTCTTTCAAGATCTAGATAACTCTTACTTGGTATACTTTTGTTGTTGCCTTTCTTAATTTATTTGTGTTACTTTTTCAGAGAAATATCAATTTCAGACAACAGTTAATTAAAATAGAGCTTTCATTTGATAGTATTTAGGGACAAAGTGAACAATAATAGATAACAGTCTTGTTTTAAAAATCCCAAAATTTACGGTCATGATAAATAGCTTTTTGTTTGGTCTTAATAATGGTATTCCCTGCCTGTGCATTTTGGATTTTTTCTTACGGACCTATGTAACTTACTATGTTGTTAAAAACTGGCACTTTTATGGCTACTTCAAGTTAACACACGTAGTGAACTAATTTATATTAAGCACATAGAATGTTTAAAAGATTCTGTATAAAAGTGTTCACTTAATTTTATTTACTTTCATTGATTTTAGTGGAACATCTTTCTGAGTACATCTGCTTAAGTTTGCAGCTGTAATAGTTACTTTCCAACACTATTGTAATTATAACTTTGGTATTTCTTTTTACAGATCTATTTTATTGTGAGGGGGATTAAGTATAATCAATGTCAAGTCAACTGTGTAATGTACTTGTAACACTGGATAATTTATGAAATGCTGTGTGCCCAATAGTTGATGAAATGTATTTCTAGATAATAGCTTGTTGCTTTAAGTATATAAAAGTTTCTGATCAGAAAACTTGAAGAAGACATGGGGGAAATGCATTTCTTGAATGATATAATGGTTTAACAATTCTAGAAACAATTGAGTCAAATATAAAGAAAATCACTGTCTTGGAAATAAAACAATATTATGCTCATGAACAGCTATGCATGGACAATTTTAATAATAATATGGAAAACTGCACATTATATTCTGAACACACATACAGATCAAATTTCACTTTCTTTAGAGATAAGCAATTTAAAACTTGCTCAATTCTGGTAAGAGCATGTGTGGAATTCAGTCCACTTTTACTGCAATGAAATAAATACTTTAGAACAGTACTTCTGTTGTTGTGATTTGTAGTTAACTTGAGGAAAACTTCTGTTTTGTTGCTGCAGTGTATGGTATCCTTACAAAAATGGCAGTGATAAAAGGGAAAACTCAAGTTCTAACTTTTACATTAATTACTTATAAATATATATTTAACATATACCACATTCAGTTATCTGTATCCAAGAGTGACTTTTTTTCTGAATTACCCTGCAGATGAATTTGTTAAATTGCAATCTCGTCTATAATGCGTTCAGGCAGAATCATGAAATCAGGGGAAGCTGTATGTATGCAATACTGTGTAGTATTACAGCTTTATGTTAGTGATATTAAAGCTGCTTAATCTTATAGAAGATTTAGTAAATTCTAACTATTATTATTTACAATAGTTCTTTACCGCTCAATATCTAAAAAAGTTTCCAGAGCATTGAACATAGGTATAAACAGAGGTGGGGTAGGGAAGAGATTAAAAAATCAAATTAAAATTATTCAATTTAAAATAAAGGACCAGAAAAGAAATGTTCTTATGCATCTAATTGTTTTGTATGCTTCTTTGCTTCACAATGTTGTATAAAATTGGTTTATAAGAATATTTAGACAAAGGATTGTTTTCTGTGGAAACCTGTAATATGTGCATGTTCAATTGGATTCAGAAGTAGTCTGCCTGGGATTGAAATTTTAGGGCAATATAATGTTACATAAGGTGGCCCTGCAAATAATATATGGGGTTATCAGCCTACAGAACATTTTGTTCCCTCTAATGTTGGGCATTATGCCTGTCAATACCAGTTGCTGGGGAGCATGACCAGTAAGGTACTCCTGTGCTCCTGTCCTGCTTGTAGATTTCCCATAGACATCTGATTGGCCACTGTATGAACAGAATGCTTGACTAAATTAGGCCTTTGGTATGACCCAGTACAGGTTTTCTTATGTTTTTAATAGCCTGCTGGCCCATGCATATGTATGTTAGTCATCATTGGCCCGTTGGTAACCTGAAAGAAGGGGAAAGTGCAGGTAGTTAACATATGAACATAAGAGTTGTACTGGATTGGATCAAAGTCCTATCTCATCTAGCATTCTTTTTATATAGTGACCAACCAGATGCCTATGAGGAAGCCCAAATCAGAATGTAAGCACCCTCCCACTCATATTCCCCAGCAAATGGAATACAGAGGCATACTGCTACTGATACTGGAGGTCATATATAGCCATCATGACTGATAGCCATTGATAGTGTTCTCCTCAAAGAGTTTCTCTAATTCCCTTTAAAGCCATCAAAGTTGGTGGCCATCACTACATCTTATGGTGGTGAATACTATAGTTTATGAACTGTGTGAAGAAATACTTTTATCCTGTATTTCCCAGTGTTCACTTTTGTTGGAAGACCCGTGGGTTCTAGTATTAATACGAGAGGGAGAAAAACATCTTCTCCAGTATCTTCACACCATACATAATTTTATACACCTCTATCATATCCTTTACTCAACTTTTTCCTAAGCTTTATATATGCTTCCCTGGCTGATCACCTAGATTAAATTCTTCCAAGACTTAAGTGATAATTATAAGAAAAAGTCCTGTTTACAGGCATATGACAGGGAACTTGTACAGGCAAGGCTCATGCATGGGAGATGTAGGAACCGTACACTTTGTCCAGGTAAGGAGGTCCAGATGAGCGTAGCCTGGATGCAAGCCCATTACAATGATGAAAAAAACGGAAGCTAAACTGTACATCATGCTTTATGATATTTATAATTCTTATCATGTTTGAGAATGCAAACTTCTGTGTATCTATATCAGGTGTTCAGGTCTTGTAAGATAAGGTGAGAGTTGCTGGAGCCACTCAGAAACAGTGTTAGAACAGAACAAGTAGCTTTCTGAATAATCTGCTGCTGGCTCAACCGTTTTTCTAGAATGGTGAGGGAGCAGCATGCTTGTATAAGGAACTCTATAGGACTTGTTTTGGGAGAACATGTGCCACTATATGTGACATGCTTTCTCAAGAAATGCATTCGTTCATGCTGGTATTTCCTATGCACAGGTAGGGGAAGCAGCAGGAAGGAAGGGACAAGTGCTATAATAATCAAAGAAAGTGGGAGCTGGTGCTGCTACTAGGACCTATAAGCCCCAGAATTTACTGAGTAAATGTGTGAGGCCTCTGGTTTCCAGGATGCATAGAAAAACTTACACTAGATCCCTGGGACACTTGTGGGTAATATACATACTGCCATGTCTGGCTAGATATACAAATCAGGCAGCTAGAAATGTAAGGATCTTAAACAAACGGACCTAAAGGATACCAAACAATCCTTTTTCAAAATAGCCAAAGTCTGTTATTGGGGAGGGGTGTGTGCTACAATTTATAATTTATCATTATATGTGTGCTTTTTTATTAAAGAATCCTATACAGTGTTTAAGGAAAAATATGGCTTTGATATTTGGTGGCAAATTTGTACTGGGCCTAGAGAAATTATGCTTGTGTGTTGTGTGCAGGCAGGTGTTCTTCTAAAACGTTGAATTGTATAATTTTTAGAGTCTACAGTTTGCACTGGTTTGGTATTAGGAAGTGGCTGTCCTGCATAAGAGGCAAGGGAGTAGGTGGGGTGTCCTTTCATTTCCTCATATACTTTAACCCTGGTCTGTTGAAGGAAAAATATGTTCTTTGGAGGAAATGAGGACTAGTAGAGATGATTTTAGTAATTTTCAAATGGATTCCAGAACCCTGTTTGACCATGGGTTTTCATATCATGATTTCAAGTTGATCTCTTGCTCCCCCCTCCTTCCAAACTTGCCTCACAAGAGCTATTGCTTGGTAGCTGTGATGGTTTGCAGATTGAATTGGTTGTATTTTTCTGAAGTAGGAACTGCTATTTTAGATACCCTTAACTCCTATTCTTTATTGGAGATCATCTTGTCCTGCAGATCTGGATTGGTTTCAATCTGTGTAACCCACTGTGGCTTAGCATGTGCTTGAGGCTATGCAGGTGGCCATTTGTGTATCAGATCCATGCCAGTTCTGGTTGGTGAAAACCAACTGAGATAAATTGTGTTTTAGTACTGACTGGGCTGAACTGTGTAACTTTAAATAATGGTGGACAACCTCAGGTTTATAATTGTTAGTGTTGTACTTAATTAAAATAACATACACATTCTGATAGTGATTGTTCAACCATATGCCAGTCTGCGTACAATCTTGCTTGAAAAGGAGCTGGAGGTAGACAAGGTGGTTGAACATCTGGTTTCTCTATAGCTTCAGGAAATTATGTGCTCCTTGAGTCTGTACTTGTTTTTCTGCCAACTTCAGACCCAAGATTCTGTCAGGATTTAGGACCAGAACACTTTATTTAAAGTTATAATTATTTCTGAAACCCAAGGCCACTTGCATGACAGCAAATGCATGCTTGCCACTGTGTGTACATACGGTAGGGGGCAAAGTCAACTCTTGCCTCCCTGGCATATTTACTGTCTGCATTGCATTTTTACACATGCATGTAAACATGTACATTTATGCAAAGTAATGCAGAGAATTCTATTTAGTGAGAATACTTGGTTCTCATCAAGTATTTTAGTCTGCACTCTCTAGATCTGAGTATGTATTGTTCGTTAACTTCACATACTAGGAATCTCAGAAACAACATTTTCCCTTGCTCCCAAGGAAAATGCTGCTTTCTCATGCAGTTCTAGCCTAGCCACAGTTGATGTGCCTGATGGAAGTCAAAATATACTGCTAGAAATGTTGCAGTGTTTAGAGTGTTGGGCTTGGATGTGAGATATCCAGGTTGAAATCCTCACTTGAAATCCTACTTTTCTGTTAAGAAATAGTGGCTTGTCCAAAAACCCTCATAAGATTGTTATATGGTTAAAATGCCGCTGTGAGCTACATGGTAGAAGCATATAATAATTGACTTGGATTTCTTCCCAGGAAATAGGTGGCAAGGATTAGCACTTCCTTTGATAATTTTTTCAGTTAGTATGAGTTAAACTTCTTGATTCTGTATTTAATTTTTCTTTCATCTAGTCCTTTACACTTATTTTTGATAGGTTTATATCCTATCTTTCCACCATTTTGGCTTTCATAGTAGTTTACAACAAGTTTGAATAACTAGTTAACTATCTCAGCAGGGGTAACCTTCCACACATAGATCTTGAATCCTTTCACAAAGGAACAGACTCCCTCACCCTGTTCCTGTTGTCTACTTAGGTTCTGCCTGCTTTGGAAGTGGGGCAAAAGTAAGCCCTCCCTAGAAACACCTGTTCCCCCACCTGACAAAAACAGAGTGAAGCAGACTTTGAGAACAGACCTCACATATAGGGTGAAGAACAACCCCTGCCTAAAAACTGCCCCTCTCCAAGACCATGAAAGTGATAACTGTATCCTGGGCAGAACTGCTCATAACACATAGTTCTTCCCTGGCTTGATGGCAGGTAGAGAATCCTCCGGGAGGACACTTGATAGGAGCTGTCCTCCCTCCCTCATGTCAGTGGCAGTTCTAGCTGTCTTTGTCATATCAGTGGGGTAAAAAGTACCTGCTCTCTAAAAAAAGATCTGGGAGCAGATCAGATAAATGCCTGAGTTGAGCTCAGGCTGTTTTCCCACACAGTGGAAAAACAATACAGCTAATAAAATGTACATAAAGTGACATGGCCTTTGTATATGTGATAGCAGCACCCCACTCCCATAGTGACAGCTCCTCTGTTGTCACACAGAATTGCTATCTCAGAAAAGAGTGTCATTGCTTTGAGGAAGAAGGAAAAGATCCCCTAGAATGGACCCATTATGATGAATGGATATCCTCACATACTGAGGATATGCCTCTGAGGGGCAGAGGCTGTCTCCCAAGTGCAAGCCGGCTGGACTGGTGAACCTAAGGGGTCTCAGTACATAGGAAATATGGTTTTGTGGGGAGGAAGGATTTCGATTTGTTAAGCACTGGGGAATAGTTGGGAACAAGCTAGACCTGCACAAAAGAAATGGATTCCATTTGTACCAGAATGTAACCAAGACTGCTGTTGTTTAACATAAAAAGGGTGGCAGAGCAGCTTTTAAACTGACCCCTAGGGGAAATCCAACAAGACCTGGGGAGTGTCCAGTTTGGGTCGAGTCGTTTTCAGGTCATCTGTGTGATAATGTTGTTGATCAGCCAGATAGGGATGAGGTAGTAATAGTAAAAACAGAGGATAGTGAAGAGCTCCAAAAGAATTTCTCTGAACTGGGGAAATAGACGTTAAAATTGCAAATTCAGATGAATTAACTATAAAGTGATGCACATTCTGCCACAAATTCCTAATTTCGCACATACACTGATGGGATTTGAGCTGAGGATTACTGACCAGGAAGATGATCTTGGGATCATGGTGCATAGTTTAATATGTTCTCAGGATGCAAAATGTTTATTTTCAGGAAGCATCCTGAGAATATGTTTCCCTTCTTTCTGACTTGCTTTGCATGCTTACCTTCTGATTTGGGGGGTGGGGGGACGCTTTTTTATAGTTTAATAAAAACTTCAACCCAGTAGGATTCTATGTGAGATATCATTGGGAAAGGAATTGAAAATAAAACTGTCAATATCACAGTACAAATACAGATCTGTTGTGCAATCACACTTGGAATACTAAACAATTCTGATCATCCCTCCTTAAAAAGGATAGGGTAGAGCTGTAGAAAATGCAGAAAAGTGTAGTCAAAATGATCAGACGGCTAAAGCAACTCCCCCTTGAGGAAAATTTATAGAGTTTGGGGCTTTTTAGTTTAGAAAAAAAGCAGAAGTGTATAAAATTATGCATGGTGTGAAGAAAGTGGGTAGTGAGAATTTTTTCTCCCTCTCTCGTAATATAGGGAGTCATTGAATGAAGCTGAACATTGATATTCAGGACAGACAAAAGGAAATGCTACTTCACATAATGCATAGGCAAACTATGGAATTCAGTGCTATAAGGTATCGGGCATGTCACTTTAACCCATGGTACAGTAGCTTATTTTGGAAATAGCCCACTGTGCCTCATCACATGATTGGGCAAATAAGCTACTGTGCATAGTTTATTTCTTCCTCCCTCCCCCTCTATAGTCCTTCCGCCTAGGCGGGCAGGTATCCCAGCTTCCTTTACGGTGCAATTATGATATGTGGGATATCATATCAAGTATGGTGGGCTATGTCCCACCACACTTTGTGCCACTGTTAGGTCACCTGCCTGTCTCCTATTGACCCACTTCATACTACAGGTGTCTTCTTCTATCTCTTGTCTCTGCCAGTCCTTCGCTGTTTTTTACGCACCTGCATCACTCCCCCACCACTGAACCCACCCCACATCACCTTTATTCTTAAAGCCTTCCTTCCCAGTCCACCTCTCCTCCCACAGACACTGCATTTGTTAAGCCAGTTTTCCAAACCCCTCCTTTATCTCTGAACATGTGCACCAAAAAGGGGGGGGGCGCTGAAAACCCTTGGAGGTTTGCAGGAATAGGAGATAATTTCATACATGGGTTTCCCTCATGGGGAGGCACCAGATGCGCAACTAAAATCCTGCATGAGTGAAATGTACTTTGCACGAAGGGGGGGGGGTCCAAACTCTTAAAAGTTTGCAAGAATGGGAGGAAATGTCATACACAGGTTCCACTCATGAAGAGGCACCCAATGCATATCAAAAACCCTGCATGCAGCACAATTTGTTGCTTGGCAGATCTTGGAAACAGATTGCCTGAGAGGACAGAGCAGTAGCACTTTTGATTGTTCTTGGCGACTCTGTAGATGAGCATTTTAACCCACCCTGCACAACAGATGACATGCTAACCCTTGATGGGTTAAATAACGCTTACTGTGGACCATGGGTTATCAGGATGGCTTATTTTGGGGAAATGAGCCACCATATGTTAAATAAACAGTTATGGTTTATTTAACCAATTGCAGGTTAACATGTTGTCCAAACCCAGTCAGAGTGATGGCCACCAACTTGAATGGGTTTGAAATGGAAGTTGACAAAACCTCTCAACACCAGCTACTGGGGAACAAAACTGGGAGAGTGCTGTTGTGTTGATGTCCTACTTGTAGGCTTCCCACCTGCATCTGGTTGGTTACTGTGAGAACAGAATGATGGACTAGATAGGCTTTTAGTCTGTTCTAGCAAAGCTCTCACTTTCTGATATGAATAATAAAAAATTGGGTGGTGGGCACAATAGATAAAATCAGTGTCAGCAGCAGAATCAGGAAGTGTCAACAAAAACGATATACAAATTGAGGGAGACAGTAAAATATATTGAATACACCGTTGCAATACAATGATTGTAATCAGATATTAAAAGGTTAGAGGAAAGGCCAAATGAGTTTCCTGGGGGAGAGAATTTTAAGGTCTAGCTGCCATAACTGAGAAAGCCCTATCCCACTTTCCCACTAGTAGACATGTCAAATTTGGGGAGGGGGATTGGAAATTAAAGGGAAAATTTAAAATATACAATATTTTTATAGTGTTCTTTACAGATCTAAAGCCACTTATTACTTTAGGAACATAACATTTACTATGTATGAATTGGCTTGTTCATAAAATTATTATTTCCAGAAATAAATAAACAGAACTGAAAGAACAGTTTTACAAATAATAATACATCCATTCTTAACAGTATATCAACTGATGTAGTACTTTAAGGGCACAGTCCTCTCCTGATGCACATCAGCCTCTGCTCGAAGACTGACAGGCATCCAATGTAGAGTGGGAGGAGCCTCTGCCACTCTGCAGTTCAGCTAGACAGGTGTTTTTGTTCTTTTAGGGAAATTTGGTTTGAAGGAAAAGCTATTGAACATATATTTAGCTGGGGAAGACACTCTTACCTACTAGGAATGGTAACCAAGCACATTGAATTTAAGAATCTTTAAGCAATCTCAACCTATTATTTGAAAAGTGTAATTTCTCCCCTTTTGTAAATAATTCTCCTTAATAAAGTTCTTAAATTTTGTTCATTTTATTAGATTGTCTCTAGTGGTGATGTCAATCCCAAAGGAAGCAGGCTGGCAGACTTTCTTTCAGATACAATGGTTTCATTTCGGTGGTAGCAGTTAAAGGTTTTATAGCTCAGGCAGCATTCCCTAATTTTGAGGTCTAACTGGGAACTTCCATAGTGAGTTCCATAGACTCCAAGCCTCAAAGTTGATTTTTTTAAAAACAGAGGTGAAACATTTCTTTAAAGATCACCACACGTTGTTCTATCACAAGTAGCAGCACTGGCGGGATAATGTACAATGTTTTCTTCACATGTGAGTTTGAGAACTACATTCATTGACTGCTGTAGCATCTAACTTAGCGTGACCAGACGTCCGGATCCCCCCGGACATGTCCGGACATTGGGGGGCAAACCAGCATCTGGGGGGATTTCCCATTAATCCTCATTATGTCCGGAAGTTTGCCCGCGCAGAATAGGCCGATTTCGGGCCTCTGCCGCCTTTGCCGCCCTGGATCTGGGCTCCTCGGAGCTATTCGCCATTGACACAACTCACGAGGAGCCCAGATCCAGCGCAGAAGAGATAGCAGAGGCCCAAACACGGAAGAGCCCAAATCGGCCTCTCCCACCCAGCACTTACCCAGCCTCCTCGTGGGTCATCGAAGTCATGACGTCCAAAATAAAGGCCTGGATTTCCGAGAGGGAGGGGTGGGGAGCGCTCTTTCATCCCCCCACCCCTCCTTCTCAGCAATCTGGGCCTTTATTTTGGACGTCATCGCTGCGACCTCCAAAATAAAGGCCCGGATTGCCGAAAGGGAGGAATGAGGGGAGCTCTTTCGCCCCATCCCCACCCCTCCCTCTCGGCAATCCGGGCCTTTATTTTGGAGGTTGCAGCGATGATGTCCAAAATAAAGGCCCGAATTGCTGAGAGGGAGGGGTGAGGAGCGCTCTTTTCCCCACCCCTTCCTCTCAGCAATCCGGGCCTTTATTTTGGCCTAGCCTGCTCCTGGAGCTGCTGCAGCCTGGCCCTGTGGAGCTCAGACTAGCCCTGGAGATGCAGTGGCCTGGCCTGGTGCTGGAGTCCCCAGCCTGGCCTTGGAGCTGTGGCCACACTGGCAGCAGAAATGGCTCAGCTTCAGAGAGGGTAAGTCATTTTTCTTCTTCTTTTCCTTACCTAGTCTTTGCATGAGGGTAAAAATTTAAGCCTCCAACTCCCTGGGTGTAAGTTCTGTTGACCTTAATAGGACTTACTTCTGAGTAGACATATAGGGCTGCACTGTAATTGTTCTAGGTAAAACTAATTGGCTGTGTTTACATTTGTGCTGTGCCTGGTGGCTCAGATAAAAATGTATACACTTTTTTAAAAAATGCCTGGTAATAAATTTAAACCTTTTTTTAGTTGAATAAATCATTCTGCCCTTTTACTGGTTATATATATTTATATGTTATCAAAACCTCACTCTAAGCGATTTTTTTGAGATACTGAAGGAAGCATGAGAAAATGTTAAAAAGCAGCCATCAGTTGCACAGAAAGGCCATCTTTTAACGTTTCTTGTTTATTACAGACACTGATTAAAATTTATTACCATGATTAATCAACTATATTAGTTGATTCATTTACTGATTAAGACTGTAATCCAGCACATGCTCAGTAACCATGAGTAAATCAGCTACAAGTCCAACTGGTCTTGTATTTTTGTCTGAACGTATTTCTTAATTGTAACCTTTAGGGGAGTCTTGAAAAGTGATGTTTTTTTAAAAAATGAGGGAAATGCTGTAAAGTGTAGCCTGAAGATGCTATATGACTGCTAACTGTTGTCATATAGTTTGCATTTTTGAACTTACTTCAAGATTACTAGATGCCAATATAAAGTTAATGTTTTGTGTAAAACTAGGACACTAAGTTTTTTGTTTTGTTTTTTTAAAAAGATGCTGTGCACTTTGCTATCTTTGTGTGTCCTTTAAATTATTTAGGCTGTGATCCTATGCTCAATTACCTGGAAGTAAACTCAGTACAGTAAACTCAATTGAGTTTATTTTTGAGTAGGATTATGCTATGCTGTCTAGTCATAACTACAAAGTTAACCTGAATTAATCTGAACTTCACATTGACTATCCATTTAATATTACTAGTATATTAAATGTCTGAGTTGTGGATTGTGGTGTAGTGCTCTCAGCCCAGCCTACCTCACAGGGATGTTGTTTTGAGGATAAAATGGAGAAGAGGATTAGAATTATGTAGATTATGTACACTGCCTTGAGTTCCTTGCAGAAAAAATGGCAGGATATAAACGGGCTAAATTAAAAAACGTAAACTCTGTAATCTTGTAACTTGTAGTCAGATGTGTTGATAGTGTTATAGTAACAGGGTTTGGTGGAAACTCACCACTGAGGCCATATTGTGGGTACTTATCACCAGTTCTCCCAATAGTAGTGTACACCTAAAAATCTGCAAAAGGCTATGCCTGGAGCAAGACCTTGAATAGAAATTGACTTGTGAAAATCTAGTTTATATTACTGTTTCAATGTTCTAAAGAGAGCCACTCTTTCTTGCTTAATATTAAATCACATTGCATAGGTCTGAAGAAAGATTGCTACAATGACCCAATCATTTCCTTACCTGAGAATAAGTCCCATTAAACTCAGTGAGGCTTGCTTCTGGTTAGGGCACAACCCTATGCATGCTGGCTGTGGAATGCTGGGAGTTGTAGGACTTTTTTTTTCTGGCTAGAGGATTGCACTTTTTGCCTCCCTTTCTAATCTTTCTTTACCACATATTTCCCATTTTCTGTTTCATCTAGCATTGGTGTACCCCCTCGTAATCACAGTGTACTTTAGCTATTTTTTTTCTAATCCAGGATCTGTTTTCTTTAGAAAAATGGAAAATAACAGACTTTCTTTTCTATTGATCTTGTAAGGACAGCAAAAAGAACTACCATAAAGAAATTTGTACAGCAACTAAAATACATTTTAGTTTCAGATACATTGAATGTCTCACTTGTTTTTTATTTCAGTGATTTCAACATTAACATATTTTATAGAACAAGTTTGTCTTAAATGTGAGGTGTAGAATTAGACATGTGACCAAAGCCATGCCCCCTTGGGGGCAGTCATGTCAAGATGGGCTTGCCTTGGGGGTTGAGTATGTTGGGGTGGGAACGCCTCCTTGAGGGCTGGCCAGGTTGTCCTCCTTTTTGGTTTCCAAAATATGGTCAGCCTAATCTAACTAACTAACCACACATGACTGTATGGAACTGTCAAGAATGCACACTTTCTTTACATAATACTCTGCTCACATATTCCAGATTGATAACTTGGAGCATCCTTAAATGCATAACAGCAAAATATACATTAATTGATAACTTTAATAAAGAATCAAAGAAATAACTTTGCAGGTACTCTCTATTTTAGAAAACATTTTGGGGGAATAAAGGTATATAATAATATAATAAAAGGAGAATATTACAATAGTATAATAAAAGGTAGCAATATATGAACACCTTGTCTTAAACATTTTATTTATCATTCTAAAATGGGGGAGGCCCTTGGAAAAAAGCACACACCCTCCTGTTCCCCCCAATTTACAGTTTTTTCCAAGGCTTTCACAGCTCAACTCCCCAGCTGTACTTCTCATGGCATTGATATGTGAAACCGGTCCTCCCATAGCAATCTCAGTGGGTGGGCAGGGTCATCTGGGTAGTGAGAGCTACTGTGTGTGGAGATTGCAAGAATATCCATGTTGGATCATACAAAAGGTCCCTGTAGTCAACACCCTCTTTTTCACAGCAGCCAATCGTTTACTTCTAGGAAGCCTGCAAGCGGGTCAGGGAGGCATAGTCCTCTACCACTATTTACATCCCAGCAACTGATATTCTGTGACACAGCTAGTAGGCCACCACCCATTGCTGCTGCAAATCTATCCTGCCAGCTGGACTAGAGCAGCAATTGCTGCTTTGACTACTCTTGCCTTACAGCTCTGTGGCTGATGAAATAATCAATGGTGGCTGAAGAAATAACCAACGGTGCCCTCCACACAACATGATAACCAACAGTGGTTCAAATAGCCAACTCTGCACAGCGTTGGTTATTTGTGCTGGTTATTTGCATTGGTTATTTCAGCCCAATAACGAACTGTTGGTTAAAAAACTCCCACTGCACAGCATGATAACTCATGGTTGGTTATGGTGTTGTCCGAACCCAGTCAATATCTCTGAACCTGGAAGTCCTACTTAACTATCATTTGCCATTTCCTTGCCCATTCACCCAGTTTGGAGAGGTCATTTTAGAATTCTTTACAGTTTTCTTGTATTTTCACCATTCTAAATTGCTTAATCTTCTCTGCAAACATGGCCATTTCAGTGCTAGCCCTGACTCCAGATTTATATACCAGTTATAGTACTAGTCCCAATATAGTTCCTTGTGGATCCTAATGCCTACTTTCCTCCTTCATAAGATCTGTCCACTTACTCCTACCTGGTTTTTCCTGTTTAACTAATTGAGTGATCCATAAGAGAACCGGTTGTCTCATGAGAGCTAATGAGACCAGGATATTTCCCTCTGCAGACTATATAAAGTCTCGATGGAAGAAAGGCATATCAAACTGAGTGGGTGGACTGGAATGAGAGAAACTGTTGTTCGTATAGCAAGAATTGTTAAAGAAGAGATAGTATAAGAAAATATAAAGTGAAACAGATGTAATTACCATTTCTAGTCTGAATACTTGCAGAATATTCTAATTTAATAAATATTTAGTATGTATCGCTCTTTGTAAAATGGCAGTAAAGACAAGAGTTCTTTTCTCAGCTGATCTATTTATTAATATTTTGTTACAATTTTTCTACTACACATTTCTTTAAAATGCACAAAACTGCTTATGGCAAGAAATATAAACAGTGCATAATAAATGAAATGCCAATATAGCAAAAACTATAATCAAAAGAAACCAAAACAGATTAAATATATTGTCATGGTGGGGGAATTATTTTTCCCTTAATAATTGAGCAATTGCTTTGTTTCTGTCATAATGTGCTCTTTGCTCAATACTCCAAACTATTCTAAACTGAAACTTCTAGACAAGGCAGAAATATTGATGGTAGGCTACTCCAGTGTTGTTTTAGATGAGTCCTGCTCACACTGAAGAATCAATTTTGACTCTTGGGGAGATCTTGACCATGCATTGTTGCTTGGTTTAGCAATATCCCTGTTTAGGTTATTGCATTGCACTCTATATGAGCTGCCTTTTAAAGACTGTTTGGAAGCTGTATTTAATAAAGACTTCTGTGGTCTGTTTCCTGATGGGTAAGTCTTGAGGCTTTATATCTTTCATCAAGATTCTGCTGCACTGGCTGCTTTTTTGCTTCTGAGCTTCAAAGTGTGCTATTTATTTTTTAAATCTGTAAACTTCATGAGTTTTGCATACCTTGGGGAACCTATTGCCTTTGGTCTGAAGCATTGCATTCTTTTCCTAGAGTGTGCTAGCTGATGTACTGGTTTTTACTCTGTTGGTTTGATCTAAGGAAGACATTCTTCTTTAAATGCAAGGTCTTTAATTTGGCAATGTTCCTTTACCCTGAAGACCCTCACCTACTTAGATACTATTCCAGAGGGGGGCCTGGCCCCTTGAAGCAGATTTGTTGGGGGGGGGGGAGTGGAATTTATTTATTTATTTATTTAATTCCATTTATATACCGCCCCATAGCCGAAGCTCTCTGGGAGGTTTAGAATTTACATTAGGAAATTTAAAAATGGGGATAGAAGAATTAATAAGAGAACTAACAGAATTCCAACAGGGGGCAAGACTTAAAGTAACTATAAAGGAATCTGATTTGATATGTATAAATATAGGACCCCAGGAACAAATAGAAATTTTAAAAATGAAAGGAATTCCTTTAGTAACAAAATAATTTAGATATTTAGGAATTCTGATCCCTAAAAGACAGAAGAACGCAGGTCATGAGAAACCCTCCAAAGAGGAACATAAAGATGAAGTCTGCAGTCCTTCCACGAAAAGAGCCTTCCTCCAGCATCCGGCAATATCTGTATAGGAAGACCATGTTGAAGAAGAAGCTGAATCCCAGTGGGCCGAAGAACAGGAAGTTGGTGATGAGGCGTCAGATCTGCAGCTTCCGGAAGATGAGCTCCGGGTTGAAGTATAGCTGGAAGGGAGTGATGAGTTCCAGCTGCACGGCTGCGGTGGTGATGGCGCAGGCGGTGGTGTAGGCGCGCGTCACGGCGGGGATGCCCAGGTACTCGGCTGCGAAGCCCTGGTAAGCCATGGCGGAACAGCGGAGGCAGCACAGAAAATCACCTCTCCCTCCCCCCTGCTATTTGTGGGAGACTCCACTGGGTTAGGGTTAGGGTTAATAAAGAGTCTTTTTTATATATCATCATACTCGTCCTGTTGAAATTTTGTAAAGAACATTTGAACATGTTCAACTGTAAAAATCACAGTTGAACGTGTTCAAAACGTGCATCAGACCGAGAGATATTTAGGGTGGATACTTTTGAAATAAAAGCCCTGTATGATAAACTGTAAAATCATACAATCCTGAGAAAGTGGATGTATAATGAGATATCACTCATAATTCCCTAAGCATTGGGGTAAAGCCCATGTTATTATACATTTTCTTAATCCTTATTAAAAATGCAACTTTTTTGTTCTCTGAGTATTCTTTTGAAAGTCGTATAGTTTTTGAGTAAATCATGGTTAAACCTCACACATAACCAATGTGAACATTGATTTTATATGTTCAAATGAAATTATCTCAAAAACTAATACAGTTAACAAAAACTGTGTAATTACAAAAAGTATTTGTCATTAAATTTGAAACATTTCAGAAAAAAAATAATCTCTGTAGCATAAACGGGTGAGAAGTTATGCATATTTAAATGTGGCAACTACATAATAGCGCAGCAGTCATATTGATGATGTCATCATGCAGCCCCCCACCACTGGAATTTAGTAAGACTCACTTTTCTGAGACACTTATGTCATATATACACAAAAATATTCACAAAGCTTTTGCACTCTTTGGGTAAATAAATCCTGCTCTGGCTCTGGGACTAATAACTGAGTAGTTTGCATATTATTACCAGGGAGTGCCCTATCAAGACAGTTAACAGGTCCAGATCTGTTTAGCTTTGAGAACAGAACTGCATTTGTGCTTGCAGACAAGTCTGGGCTTTCAGATTTTATCTTGGCCGGAAGTCAACCATTACTTGCGCTTGCCATCATTTCTTCCCCAGGTCCTTTGCACATGTCAGTTGATTTGGGTCAGGGGCATAATGTATCTGTCTTGTATTGTACTGGATTTTGAATCACGCAGAAGCAGTATGAGCCTTTTATGCTTGTTCTGTCTGCTTCAACACTCAATATGACATGAAATATTGGGGAGACATCCCCAATTGCTTTGTATCTGTGAGGGAACGTGTGTCTCATATCATACCAGACTGTAGATTAGGCAGATGTAGAGTGAGTCTCTAATACTGTTTCTGCCTGCACCAAAGTCTAAGGCAACAAAGAGAAGGTACGTCTACCCCTGCTCTGCACTGGCGAACATTGTGGGAGATCTCATGTTGCATTGAGATTTGGAGTGGTCAGAAGCAAGAGCTAAGAGGTCTCTCCCAAATCTGTAATTTGTATAGAAATCAGGAAAGGGAATCTTCTTCTTCTGCTTTGCTTGAAGGTCAGGGCACTCACCATTATGACTGCATTTGATCTCTATGTAAGAGGGTAACTGAAGCCAATGAAGCTTTCCAAACCCAGTAACAAAACTTTGAGGAAAACAGTCGAGTTAGATAAGCACCTGTGTATGAGGAAAAGACAAAATCGCTCAGATCCGCTCTGACTTGGATGCTGTAGTTGATACAGAACTAGTGACTTTAACTTTGACACCTGCTTGTCCAGTGTTATTGGATACTTTTCAATTTGTACAGTCCAAGGGTGTGGACTGGATGAGCCACCATATGTATGGTAGATCCTTGCCCTTCCTAGCTTATAAAAGCAGCCAGAGGAGGACAGGCCAAGTGGGTAGGTGGAGTGGTTAATGCCTCCCTCCAACAAGGAAGGGTTCCACCTTGCCTGAAGAAGGCAGTAGTATGACCGATGTTGAAATGTAGCCATTGAAAGAATACCATCAGCTTCACACAGATCTATGCGGAAGGACTCCTTTAGAGAAATGAACTTGGAATGTAATTACATCATTAATGATCTGTGCTGTCTTTGTCAAACTGTAAGCTGCCCAATGTGATTCCTTGCTGTTGTTTGTTTGAATTTGTATTACTCATACGAAAATTTAATAAAATATTTTATTTCTTTAAAAGTGCATTGTATTGCACGCTTAATGATTAATTGGCATTGGAATAGGGCACAATAAAGGCATTGTGATTCAAGAGTTAAATCCTAGGGAAGTAATTGCTGAGAAACATACATTTTTTTTCAGTTCTGCTATAACTCTTAAGCCTTGATATGCTGCAGCAAGCCTCATTTAGAAACTTAGACTAAAACTACTTTAGAAATGATAAAACTAACATAAAATTTTAACTGAGAAATGCTACAATATAGACCTTTATCTGATGTGAAGAAAAAGAGAGAGAGAGGCATAGAGGTTTGTAGATGAGACCTTCAGATACATGATAGACGTATCCTTCTTCCAGTCCTGGATGTCAAAGTAATGTTCTCAGAAATGCTGTCTCCCATGTGCCAGGCCAGTTACACGTGGAGCTGAAGATTCTTGACATGTGAATTGGACAGTGGTGTCGAGAGGAGGGATTTAGATTTGTTGGATATTGGGGAATGTTTTGGGACAAGTCAGGCCTGTACGAAAGGGACAAAGTGTCCTTGAACAGAAATGGAACCAGAGTGCTGATGCCTAATATCAAAAAGATAGCACAGCAGCTTTTAAACTGGTCTCTGGGGGAAAGCTGCCAGGAGTGAGGAGCATCCAGTTCAGGACAAATCATTACAGATAATCCGAATGGGATACAACTTGGCAATGAGTGTACAATTAGGACTGACATGCTGAAGACTTTTGGAAAGGGCACGATGTATCTGTCTTTACAATCTATTGCTAGAACCCTCCAAGCCATGATGGGGGAGTTGGAGTGCTTGGTTGTAAACGAGTAGATAGATATAGTGGAAGCAAAACTTGGTAGAATAGAGAGAATAGTCAATAGTTGTTCCTGGATACAAATGCTGTAGGAAGGACAGATAGGGGTGTAGGAGATAGTATAACTATATTTCCAAGGGTTCAATAAACTGGAAAATGTAAGATGAGCACATTTGTCCACAGCACCACTGTAGGTGGTAACACCACACTCCAAAAGTAGTCTAGTATTTGGGACACAGTATACTCTTTCTGACTGAAGAAGACCTTGAAATGGTGGGGGAAAAGCAGGGAGGAATCCTCAGAAGAAAGTGTTGCAATAATGGGTGACTTCTGTTACCATCACACAGACTGGATAACCAAAGAGACAAAACTTCTGGATACCATAATGACTGTGCCTTAGTTGGTCATAGAACCAAGTAGAGAGGTGGCGAATTTGGACTTAAACCTAAGAGGAGCCCAGGATCTGGAAGTACATGTAAGTGATATTGGGTGGATTGGAAGTAGTCACCGCAGTGCTCTGAAAATCAATATATAAGCAAGTAGATAATTGTAAAGAAAGTTCAATGCAATCACATTCAGGTTCAAAAGAGGAAGCTTCTCAAAAATGAATGGATTGGTAAAAAGGAAGTTGAAAGGGTCAGATCTCCAAAACACTTGGAGGTTATAAAAAACCACAAAAATAGAAGCTCAGTTAGAATGCATACCACAAAATAAGAAAGGTACCCTTCATGCGGATGCCTGCATGGTTAACAAATAAAGTCAAGGAAGCTATAAAAGGCAAGAAGACTTCCTTTAAAAAGAAAGAAGAAAAAAGGCAAACTTTGGCAAAAGAAATGCAAGCAGATAATAAGGGTTGAAACTAAAAATTTGAGGAGCATATCAAAAAACCATTAAGACCAACAATATACTTTTCATTAAATGCATTAGAAGGAAAGCAGACATGGTTAGCAAAGTGTGCTAAGGGAAGATGTACAGATTACAGAGAAGGGGAATTAATTCTTTGTGTCTATCTTCATTGTGGAGGATAACTAATATCTACCTAAACTGACATTTTCAGGGAAGGAAAATCTAGGAAATCACAGACTAATTAGCTTAACATCTGTTCTGGATAAATTGATGAATAACATACGTTTATATTTTAAGCATGATTTGCTTCCAGTGCAGTTCACAAAGCTGTGGGGACTCTGCACAGAAATCAAAGATAAAGACAGGGTTTCCCTTGTTAAATATAGCGCTAGTAAGGAAATCCAGTCTGGCAAGGAAAACCCGCATAGGTTTAGGGTGGGAAGTGTGGTTGGGGGAGGGGGAGAGAAAAGTGTATCTGTACATGTGTTGTGAATGTGTTCAGTGTCAAGGTCAGTACCAGATTCCAGTAGGCCACTAGCTCACCCAAGTCACCCACCCATCGCCACAACCCCTACCATCCACCTGTAGTGCAACACCAATAGCATTTGCTGGCACAACAGATTTCACAGCAAAACTCATTGCACCAGCAAACACTACTGATTTTGTGCTAAAGATTGCTCATGCTAGCATGATATAATTTCCATTAGTGGCAGTGTCAGATTGGATGCTGCTCATAATTTAGGTTTGAAAGGCAATTAAGGCAGGATAAACTTTTATAAAGATATGCATGGTGTGAGGCAAGCGGGTAGAGACACATTTCTCTTCCTAGCTCATGATTCTAGAACTCAGGTCATCCAGTGAAAAGACAGAAGGAGGAAGGGCTTTACAAAGTGCATAGCTTATGCAATTCTCTGCCACAGGGTGTGGTGATGGCCACTAGACTATATGGTTGAATAGACCCATTCATGGAGGATAGTTCTGTCAGTGGCTACTGGTCATGATACCTACAGTGGTGGCCAAAATTGTGGACACTTTTTGAAATTTTCATGTTTTGCAACTTTGAATGCTTATAGAAAATGTTCTGTTTCACAAAGTTCAAATGTTTTTTGTTTTGAATTCAGCATTAAATTCTCTTTCAATTGATATATAAACATTTGAACTTTGTGAAACAGAACATTTTCTATAAGCATTCAAAGTTGCAAAACATGAAAATTTCAACAAGTGTCCACAATTTTGGCCACCACTGTATATGGCACCCTCAGGTTTAGAGGCAGTGTACCTTTTGGTATCATTTGCTGGGAAGCAACAATGGAAGAGAGTTACTGCTTTCTTTTCCTGCTCATGGGTTTCCCCACTAGTTGACTACTGTAGGCAAAGGGGATGTTGAGCTAGGTGGACTTTTAATGTGGTCCAGCAGGTCTGCTCTTACATGTTTAGAGATGCCTGCTGATAAACTCAAAAGCATATGTTTAGTTCTAATTTTTAGCATATTACTTGTGCCATAGAAAACTTTATCCTCAAGCTATAGCGAATCGTGAATTATTTTTGCCAGTTTCTGTGGAAAAGACCACATCTGCATTTTTAAATTATTCCTGTTAAACCCCACAATTTAGTGTTTTTGCTGGGAAAGCATTAGAAAGTTGGAATTGGTGAGATTTGGAATGTTAACCTCATATTTGAGATAGAATAATAGTCATACATTCTCTACTGCTTATCTGCTTAAATGTTACTGAGGGCTCATCCCAAAGTTGATAGAAGTTTAGCCACCAGTTTTCTTAGTTTTTTGACGTGATAATATATTCTTTTGATGTGTAAGCTTCAGTCTGTATTTGTGAGGTGGCTTGTAAAAGCTGTTTTTGCTTTATTTTTCTTCATTTCCACCTTTTCCATTAGTCCTCTTACCTCATCCCATTCCTCTTCTGAAGGTCCTCCACTTCTCACAAGAGCTTTACAGGAGGTGCACGAAACAGCAGCAAGGAGGAGGATGTGCCCATTGCACAAGAAGACTTCCTCTTTTGGATACAACCTTAGGTCTCCAGATTGGGTCTTACAAATCTTGTTTAGCAATTTTATAGGGATGAATGAAGTGACTTGGATCTTTTCTTGTTTTTTTGTATCTTTGATTAAATGTGTAAATAAATCCAGCATAAGTGATCTCATGGGTGGCTGTCCCAGAAACAGGATATAAGCAAGCCTTTAGTGTGTGTATATATATATACAGTTAGTACATCATCCATATTTAGGATGTTTGGCTTTTGTTTGTAATCTCAGGTATCTGCCCTGTTAACAATTTATTCTAAAACATTGGCAGGAACTTCTCATAGGTATTTAATCAGAAATAAATATGTATGCTCACGTGCAAAATATGCAGTTATTTGAAGAAAGATGGTTGCAGCTTGTTTTTGTGGGACATGAAGTAGATTGGCAAGGATTGGTGACCTCAAGGAGTTATGAGCAAGGCAATATTCTGGACAGGGAGGGAAGAGATTGTGCTTATAGCCATTGTCAGCTGAGAACTTCTCACTCTTTCCTCACATTCAGTGGCTGCCTGATCTGTTTTAAACATGACTGGAAATGCAATTTTGCCCAGATGCACATACTGGAAAATTCATGCTGTTTCTCCCTAAGCAGACATAAATCTTTGTAGGGGGCAAGCAACACTCGGATCCACTTATGTGTTACTATAGAAGAGACAGGTATAAAGGAGCTTTTCCTGTGGAGAATGTAGTATACAAATAGTTTGCTGAAGGTTGCTGGGAAAGAAGTGGCAAGTGGGGACCCCACCCCCCAGCCTTCATGGTGGGAAGAATGGGATAGTTGAGAAACATTCTATGGCAAAATTTTACAGGCATGCATCTCTTGGAAATGTGCATATCCTATTGAATACCAAGCAGTAATAACGCCTGTTCATTCCTTAACTTTGATTTAAAAACGGAAACCAAGTAAATGCCAAATTGAGCAGTTGTCGCCCGCAGTAGTTAGCACAGTAGTCTCAATTCTGTGGTGCAACTTAAGGTATTTATAGCTAGACATTTACATTGTGTTGTGTCTGAGTGACTATATGTCTGATGCAAAGTGAGTGAGTGTCCGTGCCCCTTATCTGAGGAGCATGATTGTTCTTTTACTTTACATGAGCATTGGGCTGGTCACCTTCCCAGCACTGAGAAAGGGAGATTCTTTCAGCGCTAAAAAGGGGGAAACACTTATCTCTGATCAGTGCTCATCAGACCTAAGAGCTTTTCCCCCATAGCAAAGGAGTGGAGCCAGAGGAAGAAGCTACTGGTCTTATTTTTAGGCTTTCAGGATACTTCATGGTTTTGTTATGAATTTAGTGTAGGTATATATGTATGTATGTATTTGTAGTCATAAATGCTGCAATATTTTTTAATGGAAGCTGAGCTACTCAGAACAAACCTTTAACACAAAAAAAATCTCAGGGCCACATGTACTATTCTTTGTTATCCATCTGTTGTCAAGACCATCTATGCTTTTCCCATACATTTTAACCTCTGTTGTCTTTCCCAGTTTTTGTTTTATTGTACAACCACGAACACTGGTTTCATAGTTACCGCAAAGGTCACTTGCTTATCATGATTGTGAAAATCATACATCTGCCTTGAGATTTTTCTTTTTATTTCTGATACAGCAGTGATTGTTTAAATTGTCCTGGAAACTGGTTTTGAGTAGCGTATAATTTCTTGATGATTAGTGTAGGCTGTAAATCTTGGAATATATCTTGTGAAATACACTGCCATCACCAGAAGCTTTTACCAACTCATACAAGGAAGAAGGTAGTTAAACTATTTGTGAATAGATTGTTGTATGGAGAAATATATTGTGGACATTTTGCAATGTATTAATTGGAAATTTGCTTTGTAAAATTATTTATTAAAATTCCATTTATATATGGCTGTAAGTAGCACTGGAAGCCGTATCTGGATCAGGATTGAAGTAGAGGAAAAGGGTTAAAGCCCTGTTCCACCCCTCTACTGGGTTCCAATCTGGATCAGGTCTCCATCATCTGCTATTCCCTGTATCAATTACATGAATGTTTTTGTAAATTGTGTGAATTACATCTCTTCTTTCTTGACTGGAATGTAGCTTCATATGCTGTATTTTATGTGGCACCTTATTTCCAATCTTTTCTGAAGACATGTTTATTTGTAGGGATGTTTGTAAATATAAATATTAATATGATACGTATTTTTATATTTTTCCTAACCAAGCCACATACTCTACATCAAGGGTATCATCTGAAACTAATTTGTTTGGGGAGAACCATAGTTTATTTGCTTCATGTTGTGTACATCCTTCCTGAGCATAGTGGATTACATAAGCAGAACACAAACAAATGTTGTAAAGATAGTTCAGATTCAGGATCAGTTAAAGAGATATAATTCAGAGATGAATTTACAAGTCAGCAAACGGATGTTTCTAAACATACTACTTTAAAAAAAAGAGAGAGATCCAAACAAACGTTACTATAGTTCACATACTTCTGGCCAAAATCAATCAAATTCCAATAATGCAGGTCAGTTATCACCATATATAAATGTATGATTTAAAATATTTTGAGGTAACATGCTGAAAGGATTGCTACAGAGCAGTGTTGTCTGCCTGTCTTTGAATAGAAGGAACATTCATTAAAACTCCAAGTGTACTTTCTATGCTATCCTGCGTTCTGTTTATGTGAATTTATGAATGTTAAATAGTCTCTCACCACTTGAGTCTGTTTCACTGGTATTGCTTACCCCAGATATTGCAAGTCATGAGGTCAGGCTGGAAACCTGATTTCTTACAGTTCTAATTACTGAAGTTTTAATTATTTATCACATTTTTATCCCATGGCTTACAATTAATCAGCAAAGAAGACAGTCCCTGCCCTCAGGTGTACAATTGAAAAAGACATGACACACAAGGAAAAGAGGATGGGGAGGGAAGAGAGGTGTTACTGGGCTCCATCCAG
Source organism: Anniella stebbinsi (assembly GCA_029215795.1). Classification (NCBI taxonomy): domain Eukaryota; kingdom Metazoa; phylum Chordata; class Lepidosauria; order Squamata; family Anniellidae; genus Anniella; species Anniella stebbinsi. The sequence continues at coordinate 198,714,242 of JARDYH010000003.1, forward strand.
CATCACATGAGCAGACTTCCCATTGCTCTCTTCTTCATGTGCCTGCAAATCTGTTCTGGAGGCATTCCCAACCCTCCAGAGCAGATTTGGGGGGGCAGATGGGGGATTGCAGGAGGGAGCAGAAATACATTTTGTCAGTGGCTCCTGTTTCACTGGTGGGCAGGCAGCATTGAATAGAACACAAGATTATAGAATCATAGAATAGTAGAGTTGGAAGGGGCCTATAAGGCCATCGAGTCCAACCCCCTGCTCAATGCAGGAATCTACCTTAAAGCATCCCTGAGAGACAGTTGTCCAAATGCCACTTGAATGGCTCTAATGAGGGAGAGCTCACCATCTCCCTATGTAATTGGTTCCATTGTTGTGTTGCTGTAACGGTCAGGAAGCTTTTCCTGATGTCCCGCCAGAATCTGGCTTCCTGTAACTTGAGCCCATTATTCCGTGTCCTGCACGTTGGGTTGATCGAGAAGAGATCCTGGCCCTCTTCTGTGTGACAACCTTTGAAGTATTTGAAGAGTGCTATCATATCTCCCCTCAGTCTTCTCTTGTCCAGGCTAAACATGCCCAGTTCTTTCAGTCTCTCCTCACAGGGCTTTGTTTCCAGACCCCTAATCATCCTTGTTGCCCTCCTCTGAACACGCTCCAGCTTGTCTGCATCCTTCTTGAAGTGTGGTGCCCAGAACTGGACACAGTACTGAAGATGGGGCCTAACCAGTGCCGAATAGAGGGGAACCAGTACCTCACGTGATTTGGAAGCTATACTTCTATTAATGCAGCCCAAAATAGCATTTGCTTTTTGCAGCAGCCACATCACACTGTTGGCTCATATAAGGCTTGTGATCTAAACCAATTCCAAGATCCTTCTCGCTTGTCGTATTGATTAGCCCAGTATCCCCCATCTTGTAACTGTGCATTTGGTTTCTTTTTCCTAGGTGTAGAACTTGGCGTTTATCCCTATTAAATTTCACTCTGTTGTTTTCAGCCCAGTGCTCCAGTCTATCAAGATCACTTTGGAGTTTGTTTCTGTCTTCCAGGGTATTAGCGATCCCACCCAATTTTGTATTGTTTGCAAATTTGATAAGCATTCCCTGCACCTCCTCGTCCAAATCATTAATAAAAATGTGGAAGAACTGGGCCCAGGACTGAGCCCTGCGGTACCCCGCTCGTTACCTCCCCCCAGTGTGAAAAGGTACCATTGATAAGCACTCTTTGAGTCCGACTCCGTAGCCAACTGTGGATCCACCGAATAGTTGTTCCATTTTGCTCACTTTTAGGTAGTTTGTTAATCAGAATGCCATGGGGCACTTTGTCAAAAGCTTTGCTGAAGTCAAGGTATACTATATCCATAGCATTCCCACAGTCCAGAAGGGAGGTTACCCGATCAAAAAATGAGATCAGATTAGTCTGACAGGATTTGTTCTTGACAAATCCATGCTGGCTTCTAGTAATCACTTCATTGTTTTCAAGGTGCTTACAGATTGACTTCTTTATAATCTGCTCCAAAATTTTCCCAGGGATGGATGTCAGACCGACTGGTCTGTAGTTCCCAGTTTCCTCCTTTTTGCCCTTTTTGAAGATAGGGACAGCATTTGCCTTCCTCCAGTCGTCTAGTACTTCACCCGTCTTCCATGATTTTGCAAAGATAATAGACAGTGGTTCTGAGAGTTCTTCTGCCAGCTCCTTTATTGCTCTAGGATGTAGTTCGTCGGGCCCTGGAAATTTGAACTCGTTTAAAGAAATTAGGTGTTTCTTGACCATTTGTTTGTCAATTTCAAACTGCAATCCTGCCCCTTCAGCTTGTACTTCACTTTTTCCAGGGGGATCATAGACCCGCTTTTGAGAGAAGACTGAGCCAAAGTAGGAATTGAGCACTTCGGCCTTTTCTTTGTCATCTGTTACCAATTTGCCATCCTCATGAAGCAGTTGAACCACCATTTCTTTCCTCTGTCTTTTACTATTCACATATCGTTTGCAATTGTAGGTTAGAAGCCTCTTTGATAAATAGACTGGTAAATTAAGGCTGCAATCCTGAATGTACTTACCTGGGAGTGAGCCTCATTGAATTCAGTGCGACTTCTGAGTCGACTGGAGCCCTAGTCAAGTTTTTAGAAAGGGGTTAATATAAGCACATGAAGAAAGAGAGCACTGTTCCCCTCCACAAAGCATTCTCGTTGTGGTGTTGTCCTCTATTTGTAGAGGGTGACTTTGTGAACAGAAAAGCCTCCTGTATCAGTGGATATTCTCCTGTGTCGTGGAGGGTGGCTCTTCAAAAAGTCACCCTCCATGAGTAGAGGGCTATAAACACAAGATCATGCAAGCTTGAATTCTACTTTACCCCTGGTCTAGAATAGTGTTAGGTTTAAAATGGGGTTTGTGTTTTGATTCCCACAAGATATGCATGTAGTATTTTGGGCAATCTTTTGCATTTCTTTGAGAAATTGTACTGAAGGAGACAAGGATCAGGGAAAGCGGGAATACTTCCTTGAGGTAAGAAGATCACCACTCCCTTGAACCAGTTATGCTCAGTTGGCTAGTTTAGGGGAATATGGGGATGTGCATCAAAATGCATATCCCATTGACAGTAATACAATGTCAATGGATGTCACCAGGTTTGGATATTAATCCTTATGTAATTTTTTTTATTATTTATTTACTACAATCATTTATAAGCCACCTGCAGGATCAAGGTGACTTGAGAGTAACATAAAAACAATAGAATCACAAAGAATATTGACAATATATTTTAAAAAATAATCAGGATCCCTCCCTTAGAGCAGTTGATGGAAGATGGGCTGAAGCAAGTGTCTGTTGTCATCCTTATCAACCTCCCACTCTCCTGAAATCCTTCCCACAGGGCAGTTGATAGTAGAAAATCCTTTGGGGCAGGAAGGGGGAAATTCAGCTGGGACAGGCCCTGAGGACCTTTTCACCTGCTTCTCTCCATCTCTCTTGCCTTGCACCCCAACTGTATTTCAAGTGCAGATAATTACTCCACTGCACCCTAATTTATACTTGCTCTGATCAAACGTTGAAATCTGCACTGCATGGGTTAAATCCAACTTTGCACCAGTGGAAATCTGCTACAGCAACAAGACTTTCTCTCTTCTTCACCTGCTGACCTCCACACCACCCAGAAATCCACTCCAAAAGGTTCCCAGCCCTCCATAGCAGATTTTACCAGGGAGGGAGAGAGAATAGCCCTCTTCCCAGAGCTGGTGGAACTTCTTCCATCAGTGGAATGACATCATTGGATTCAACCCAGTGGTTTTTACTGGGGTGTGCATTTGAATGTGTATCTGAAATGCTTATTCTTTGCCATTCTGTTCCAAGTAGTCATTTATAACTATATACAACAAAAGCTGAATTATGTTGAAAATCTTGCCACCTAGCACTGCTGGGAAACAAAACTGGCCGCATGGCAAGGCAGTGAACATTGGTCTAGTTTCCTGGGAAATAGGAATGTGTTCCTTCTCTCATTTTCCCCACCCCAAGCAACAGCAGTTTGAGGAACAATGGCTGCGAACAGCCAAGAGCCACCTGAAATTGCAACTTTCTCCGTGAAAATTTTAACCCTAAAGTTTGGTGTGGAAAGTGAGTGAGTTCTTAAACTTTTATAATAGCTTTCTCTATTTGTGAGTTTCCAGTCTTGTAAAATGGAGAATGATACTCTGGAACTTCAGATACAGTGTTTTAAAGTGGAAAGTTATATATGTAAAGAAAGAATGGTTGAACCAAATTATTTTATGTGCAAGTGAGCTTCCTGCATAAAATTCTTGTCTATGAGCCTGTCAATTAGAAGCTAGAAGTGTTTTCTTTGTAGACTTTTAAGCATGTTCATTTGCTAGTTTCCTTCAAGATGAGCCAGAAGACTCTCAAAACTTTGTTGGATAAAGAAAACCACAGTATTTAACATGTTTAAATAAATGTCTTTCCACATGAGGACTTAACTATACCACCTCATTTAATGTAACCAACTGTTCATTTTCAGCACGACAGTGACTATTTAATGGAAAGAATAGCAATTTTCATTCCTTATTGGAATGAAATTTACTTTAAAAGCAAAAGGGAATAGGAAATGAAACTTTTAAGTCCACCTCAACATTATGTAACTTGGAATGTTGTTGGCAATAACAATACAGATCATTCGCCCAATGAAGTTTACTTTTGTAACTCTATACTAGCATTTTTTTTGCCCCACCCCCTTTCTGTCTGAAGAAGTATTCTACAAAACCCAAAAGCTCACAAACTACTTTGTGAATTATGATTGGTCCTAATAAGTACTATTTTACTGTCCCTGATTGAATCCCCCCCCCCCCCCATGATTGCCTTCATGGCTGCTGGTTATGGAGATATCAAACCATTTCCACTTTTCATGTTCCCCAATGTTGCTTACATAAAACCAAAATTTAAATATAAAATTGCACTGAAATGTAATGTGTTTGGTAATCTAGGTATACATATTTTCATCTGGATATTATAAGCTTTTCCCTAAACTTAGCACAAGGCTGCTGTCTCATAAGGAATAAATAATTTCTTATGAATGGTATAACTAAAGCTATAATATTTCTACACAGTAAAGTATTCCAAAGACTTCATGCCAAATAAACCTCTGACTAACTGTAGTACAGCAGGTTGACCTTGGCCAATAGTGCAGTTGATCCCAGACATCCTCTTCATTCAAGATCTGCCTACTTTGTGGAGGATAGGAGTCAGATGGTATCAAGAATTTTATTGGCACTAGCACTGACAAGCAGTAATACAGCAGTAGATATAACAGCTATGAGCATTGCATGTACAAACAACTGCTGTGTTGTGGAGTAATTGTCTGCGCTTGAAATGCAGATGAGTTGGGAAAATTAAAGGGGTTGTTAAAAACTGCAAGGTAAGAGAACCTTTCCGATTCAGAACTGGCAACCCTCTTTCATACTTCCATTTTTTAGCGTAAACTACTATCCTAACATCTACTAAAGCTGAGCTCAAAACTGCTTCCTATGCCAGAGGTGAGTTGTTGGAATCACCTTGGCAAAAGCTCCCCAGGATCTGCATTGGCTTGTCAGACTTCAGAGGAGAGGCTATATTGCTCAGTTGTAGAGCAAGTGCTTTGCATCTAGAAGGTCCCAGGTTCAATCACTAGCATCACCAGATAGGAGTGGAATTTTTCCTGCCCGACACCATGGAGAACAGCTGCCAGTCAGTGTTGACAATACTGAGTTAGATGAACCAGCTTCCTATATTCCTAGGGCCCAACTCAAGGTGCTGGTTCTGATGTAGAAAGCATTAAGTAGCTTAGGCACTATTTTCCCACAATACCCTCCTCTCCCTCGTATGTCACCTTAATCTTCATGATCAACAATGTGTGTGCTTTTGACCTATGCCATCTCTGTGCCAAGTTCATATGACAAAGAGGTGGAAATACATTCTTGGTGGCATCCCCAAACTGTGGAATTCCTCCCTTTGGAGACCTACGCAGAGCCAAGCCCAAGCATCTTCCAAAAGCAATACAGGACCTTTCGGTTAAAAAAACATAATAATAAAAAAGTACTACTTTTTAAAGGGTATTATTTCTTAAGCTTGTGAATAAAGAGAGGATTTGAGTTTTCTTTAAAACTATTAAAACCTTGTGGCTTCTTGTATTGGAACACGTGCATTCTGTATTCACTGCTTGTTCAAAAGCCAAAGAAGGTGTAATTTGATCTTTTAGCCACGTTTGGTAAATACTAGTTTTGTGGGTACATTATGTTCTGCTGTTAAGAGAAAAAGGGCTGCCAAGTATGTAGATTTTTTTCTATCCACTCAATTTTGTTTCCTCTTCACTTTAAATTGTTAGACAGCATTAATTACCTTTGTATAAACATCTATTTTAATTCCTGGTGAAATTGCATGAAATACCTGGTGAAATGTTAATAAAAAAGTTTCCTCACAAAATCTTCTGTAGAATTTAAGAGTTCAGGAACACTAAAATAAAGATTGTTGCTTGCTGCTACTTAGCAACTTATTAGTATGTCTGCCGTTTACTGCCTAATAAAGGAGAACATTTTGTTTGAATGTGGATTCTCCCAAATTCTCAATTGCCTTTGAAGAAAAGTTATATCAGACTTCCCTAATATGGTGTCCTCCAGATGTTTTGGTCTACAGCTGTCTTGGCCCTGAAGTTTGGGACTGATGGGAGCTGAAGTCAAGAACATCTAGAGGGCACCAGGTTGGGGAAGGATGCTATAATCATAATATCATGAATGACTTCTCAGGAAAATTGAACTGTAGGCCAAAGGTCACACACTTCTTTTTCATTCACACATGCAAGGTATATATATATAAGATAGAGCTTCTTTATATTGCCTTCTCTTCAAATGATCAGGATTATAAAAGACTAGTGCACCAAAAGACCAAAACCTAAAAAAATATATAGATCAGTGTGCCCAACCCAGCGCCCTCCAAATGTGCTGAATGGCAACTCCCATCTAGGTGTGCTTACAGGAAATGATAGGAGTTGTAGTCCAGCACATTCAGAGGGTGGCAGGTTGGGCAAAGCTGATACAGGCATTCCCATTTTTCACTTTGGCCTTCCACACTAGCTCAATTAAATGTGGAGCCTGTTCCGATGCAGATGACTGCATTAATATCCTGCAGATGGTGTGATGTCCTGATTATTAGGCTCTCATATGCCACCAACTGTGGCCAAATCAGACATGACATTTAAATGTGTGAATGCATTTAACATATCTGGGTGTTTCCCCTTTAACAATAGTAGCTGTAGAGGGAGTAGTCCTCTTACTCCCCACTGTACTCCCATTGAAAATCCCCGCACACAGAGATACTGCTATTCATCCTGGAGACAAGGTGCCAATGGAAGCTTCCCTCCTAGGACTTAGAATGTCTAGAGAGGGGCTGATTTTTATTGGGATCATGTTGTGGGGACGAAAGGATTAAATCCTCCTCTCTGTACACTGAGGTCCCAGTCCTGCTCATATCCCTTTATGGCCATTATGAAAAAAAAACAAGACATATATATGCAGTCTGACATTGCATATGCTTGGCCAAATGTGTAAAAAGTAACAGTCCTTAACGTTTGTAAGTAGTGATTACCAGATTACTTGTATTTGAATATGGGACTTTTCTCTGCTTGTTTTCCTAAGCACATTTGTTTGAGGTCTCTCAAAGTCTGGATGGTGTTCTAGCTTCCCCTTTGATATCTGTAGGAAGTGGGACCATGCTTCTATCCATGTGGGCTACATAGGAATATATTCTAGATCTATGAGGAAAGATTGTGATAGTGCTTCCTTCAGTGGCATGCATCCAGGCTAGAAGGAACCACAACTCATTTGGCTTGATGTAGGATATTTTTCTGTTTTGAATTTGGTTCATATATTTTATCAAAATGCATTGATGTAAGTCATCTGCATGTTTAAAATGTTGACAAAGAGAAGGGGACTCCCTTCAGCCTTCAGAACAGTCTGCCTACTTAGCAAAAGTTTTGAAGGCCAGTTCACCATCTCTGTCCTTGTGGTCTTGGAGAGGAAAAAGGAGCACACATGAAGTTGGAGCTGGGGAAGGGATTGTTCCTGACCGTCTGTTGTTCCTCAGAAATATCCATAGCTCCATGTGATGTTGGGCACTTATTGGGTAATAAATAGGGTTCTGGTGACCATAGTTTTGCTAGATACCAAGATAGCAAAGTGTAGACCATACAATTTGTGGGCCCCTTTGTGCAATCAACATAACACCTTTTGGATTTTTCCTTGATCTTTGTCATACAGTACGGTGGCATTTAATGCTGTTCCAATTTGTATGTTGCATGCCCATAGACGATATTTATTTCATGGTAAAGCTTGCACGAAGCCTAATTTTAGTGCAAGTAATTGCAGATTTTGGATTGACTGCATTAAATTAGTTTTTGTCTTGAATCATATTAGGTGGGAATGCTGGGAGGTAGGATTTTTTTCTGTCTAAGCATGCATAGAATTGTGCCCTTAGTCATACTGAAAATAGATCCATAGATTTCAGTAGGTCTACTCATAAGTGTGACTTAAATCTTGATCCAACCCATGCATAGACTATTCCTCCTAGTTTATCCTTATCTTAACCTGACCAGACTTCCTGTTCGTGAACTGAAGCACATCGAGTGTGTGTACCTGAGTCTGAAGACCACGGATAGACTAGGGATTCTGTTAGTGTACCGGCCACCCCGCTGCCTATCAGACTCCCTGGCCGAGCTCACAGAACTGGTCTCGGAGCTGGTGTTGGATTCGCCCAGGCTTTTGGTCCTGGGTGACTTCAACATCCCATTCGAGACTGGTTTGTCAGGTGGAGCTCGGGAGTTCATGGCATCCATGACAACCATGGGCCTATCCCAATTGGTCTCTGGACCCACACATTCAGCGGGTTATACCCTCGATGCTGTTTTCTGTTCCGAACAGAGGGATCTGTGGGCGGAGGTAATAAATACCTCCGTGTTGTCATGGACAGACCATTTTCTGGTTAGGGTTAGTATCACGGCTACTACCCGCCCCTGCAGGGGTGGTGGACCTATTGAGATGGTCCGCCCTCGAAGGCTGATGGATCCTTCTGGATTTCAGAAAGCCTTGGAGGGTTTTATGGCTGGTATCGTCGACGATCCTGTAGAAGCCCTGGTCGATAGATGGAATCAAGACCTAACTAGGGCTATTGACACGATCGCCCCCAAACGTCCTCTCCGGCCCGCTTCTAACAGGGCGCCCTGGTATACGGAAGACCTCAGGGAGTTGAAGCGGAAAGGACGACGACTGGAGCGCTGATGGCGGAAAACTCGACTTCTATCCGACAAGACACGGCATAGAGAACATCTTCGTTCCTATGGGGTGGCAATACGTGCAGCGAAGAAAGCTTTCTTCTCTGCGCGCATTGCGTCTGTGAATTCGCGTCCAGCGGAACTGTTCAGGGTGGTGATGGGTCTAACTCGGGCACCTTCCCCCCTGAATCCAATTTTAGAGCCTTCGGCAGTTCGCTGTGATGCCTTTAACGATCATTTCACAGATAAAATATCTCAGATAAGAGCCGACTTAGATGCCGTTGTTATAGCAGAGGCTGACGATGGGGTGTCCGGCAACTCCGCGAGTAGAATTACACTGGATCAGTTTCAGTTGGTGAGTACCGAGGATGTGGACAAGCTGCTTGGACGAGTGAGGACGACGACTTGCCCTCTCGATCCCTGTCCTTCATGGCTGGTCGTCCAGGGAGGAGATGCGGTTAGATCGCAATTACAATATATTATTAATGCATCTCTCAGGGAGGGAACTTTCCCATCATGTTTAAAATAAGCGGTGGTACGGCCGCTTCTAAAGAAGCCCTCCCTGGATCCCCTGGACTTTAATAACTACAGACCGGTATCAAACCTTCCATTCTTGGGCAAGGTGATCGAGAGGGCGGTTGCCTTTCAACTCCAAGTAGTCTTGGATGACACTGATTTTCTAGACCCATTTCAAACTGGCTTCAGGGCGGGATACGGAGTTGAGACTGCTATGGTCGCCTTAGTGGATGATCTACGCCTTAGTATTGACAGGGGGAGTGTGTCCCTGTTGGTACTTTTGGACCTCTCAGCGGCTTTCGATACCATCGACCATGGTATCCTTCTGGAACGCCTGAGGGGATTGGGAATCGGGGGCACTGTGCTTCAGTGGTTCCGGTCCTACCTCTCGGGCAGGTTCCAGATGGTGATGCTTGGGGATAGCTGCTCTGCAAAGAAGGAGCTGCTGTGTGGCGTACCGCAAGGTGCCATCCTTTCCCCAGTGCTGTTTAACATTTATGTGAAACCGTTGGGAGAGATCATCCGGAGGCATGGGGCAGGGTGCTATCAGTATGCTGATGACACCCAAATATATTTCTCTATGCCTTCGATAACAGCGCCAGCTAAGGATAGTGTGTCTCCTCTGAATGAATGCTTGGAGGCGGTAATGGGCTGGATGAGGAAAAACAAACTGAAGCTGAATCCAGACAAGACGGAGGTGCTTGCTGTCAAAGGCCGCAACCTGGGTTTGGAGGTGTGTCAACCGGTTCTGGATGGGGTTACACTCCCCCTGAAAGACTGTGTTCGCAGCTTGGGGGTGCTCCTGGATCCGTCGCTCCAAATGACAGCCCAGATAGATGCGACGGCCAGGAGTGCCTACTATCAGCTTCGGCTGATACGCCAGCTGCGCCCCTTCCTAGAGTTGGAAGACCTAAAGATGGTGGTGCACGCGCTGGTAACTTCGAGGCTCGACTTCTGCAATGCGCTGTACATAGGGCTACCTCTATGCCTAGTCCGGAAACTTCAACCAATTCAAAATATGGCAGCCAGGTTGGTCACCGGTACATCTAGAGGTGACCATATTACGCCAGCTTTAAAATCGCTCCACTGGCTGCCAATTAGTTTCCGGGCGAAGTATAAAGTGTTGGTTATTACCTTTAAAGCCCTACATGGTTTGGGTCCAGGTTACCTGCGGGATCGCCTTCTCCCATACAATCCGCCCCGCACGCTCAGGTCCTCTGGGAAGAACTTACTGCAGTCGGCCAAGACTAGGCTGACAACCGTTACCCAGAGGACCTTCTCTTCTGCCGCTCCCAGACTGTGGAATGACCTGCCGGAGGAGACTCGTCAACTTAACAGTCTTTTAGAATTTAAGAAAGCCATAAAGACTGTTCTCTTCCAGCAGGCATATCCAGTGGAATTTTAGAATGTTTTAAGGATGTTTTTAGGATGTTTTAGGATTTTTATGCAGTTTTAATAATATGTGTCATGTTTTAATCAGTTTTATGTATTTTATCATGTTGTTGTTCCCCGCCTTGATCCAGACGGAGAGGCGGGTAAGAAATATTATTATTATTATTATTATTATTATTATTATTATTAATATTATTAAGGTTAGTGTCAGATCTGCATGTAATGTATCAAACTATTCTAGATGCCTGTTAGATCTCATAATAGGACCTTAACATTTAGACAAGCAAAAACAATTTTCCCACTTATAACACTAGAGCAACATTTCTGACACAGCACCTAGGGTTCAACATTCTAAAACTGTATTCTTTTGAATTCTTGCAATACTTTAAAACAGGGTGGATTTGATTTAAATCACTACGAGGGTGAATTTGATTTAAATCACTACTCAGAAAGACTCAGTTTAATCATGTGACTCCCCCCCAAGTGCACTCTTTCTCGCTATATGCTTAATACATATTTTTACACAACTGTAGAGTTACCAAAGACTCATTCTTGCTGGTATAATCTTAATATTTACAAGCAGATGCAGGTTTCATTTTAGCTTCTTTTGCAGATCTATTTCACTCCCAACAATCTGTTCATTGAATTTTTTGAAACTTAGCACTTAAGAGGTAAGGGGTTGATTCTGTGTACATAGATTTGCAAAGGCACAATGGGATTGTGATCTCTGCAGACAGATTCACGGTTTTGAGAACTGTAAAACCAAGCATCTGTGATAATATCTTCTAGATAGAAAAAATTGTCCAATAATCTTACAGAAACCTCTGGAAGAGCATGACATTGTGAATGGATTAATGGAATTCATTTACCAAAAAAATTAAACATTGCATGAATATACAGCCTCATGCTACATAATTAAAAACTAATCCTTATTTCATGATGAATAACCTTTGGGCTATAATGTATCTTAAATAGAAAACTATTTTTAGACAGATTTTTCCTCAAAAAGCATTTTATTTAAAAAATTCAATTTAAACAAAAAATCTGATTTAAATAAACAAAATCTGATTTTTTTTTATTTTTTTTTAAATCATTGATTTTCATTAGGGGTGTGCATCGGATCGGATCCGATCCACGATCCGAATCCGATCCGACCCAAAATCGGGAAAATCCGATCCGATCCGATCCGACCAACCTCCGATCCGATCCGATCCGATGAGGTCCGATCCGGATCGGACGCCATTTTGAATGCTTTTTCCCATAGCCAAGTATTGTTTTACAAAAACGCCTATAACTTTTTCATTTTTAAAGATAGAAGGATGAAACTTGGGGACATTGTAGACTGGTTAGGGATAGTTATCTGTGAGAAATTTCAGAAAGATTGGTGCATGCGTTTTGTGGCAATTAATTTTTTAATAAATACCCAGGAATGCTTATAACTTTGTCATTTTTAAAGTTACAAACATGAAACTTTGCCACATTGTAGGAGGTACCTTGGGACCTATGTGTGTGAAATTTCAGAAACATAGGTGCTTGCCTTGTGTGGCAATTAATTTTAGAAAAATGGGTAGTAGTGGGGTAAATACAGTTACGCCTCCCATTTTTTTATTTTTTAAGATACAAACAGGAAACTTGGGCACATTACAGATACCACTTGCCTTGATATGTGAGTGAAATTTCAGAAACATTGGAGCTTGCCTTGTGTGGCAATTAAGTTTTGAAACAATGAGGAAAGAAACACCTATAACTTTGTCATTTTTAAAGTTACACACATGAAACTTTGCCACATTGTAGGTGGTACCTTGGGACCTATGTGTGTAAAATTTCAGAAACATAGGTGCTTGCCTTGTGTGGCAATTAATTTTAGAAAAATGGGTAGTAGTGGGGTAAATACAGTTACGCCTCCCATTTTTTTAGTTTTGAAGATACAAACAGGAAACTTGGGCACATTACAGGGAACACTTCACTTGATAGGTGTGTAAAATTTCAGAAACATTGGTGCTTGCCTGGTGTGGCAATTAATTTTTGAAACAATGAGGGATTCATTGGACAGCACTTGCCCATAAGGATTCATTGGACAGTACTTTCCCATAGGGAATCATTGCATTGCACTTTCCCATAGGGAATCATTGCATTGCACTTTCCCACTGAGAAATACAGTTATGCCTCCCACATTTTTATTTTTGAAGATACAAACAGGAAACTTGGGCACATTGTAGACTGGTTAGGGATAGTTATCTGTGAGAAATTTCAGAAAGATTGGTGCATGCGTTTTGTGGCAATTAATTTTTTAATAAATACCCAGGAATGCCTATAACTTTGTCATTTTTAAAGTTACACACATGAAACTTTGCCACATTGTAGGAGGTACCTTGGGACCTATGTGTGCTAAATTTCAAAAACGTAGGTGCTTGCCTTGTATGGCAATTAATTTTAGAAAAATGGGTAGTAGTGGGGTAAATACAGTTACGCCTCCCATTTTTTTATTTTTTAAGATACAAACAGGAAACATGGGCACATTACAGGGAACACTTCACTTGATAGGTGTGTAAAATTTCCGAAAGCTGGGTCCAGGCATGTGGTGGCAATTAATTTTTGAAACAATGAGGAAAGAAACGCCTATAACTTTTTTATTTTAAAAGTTAGAAGTCTGAACATTGCTCACTTTGTAGATGGGTTAGGGGTAGATATGTGTCAGAAATTTCAGAATGATAGGTCCAGGCATTTGATGGCTATGGAATTTTTAGATTAAATGTTTCAAAAAATGTTCCACAGAGGCCAGGTCTTCCTTTCCTCCCCCTCCCGCTTCCCGCGAAGAAAAGGAAACACTGTCTCGTCTCGATCCCTTTGATCCTTGCTAGTATCCATTACAGGGCTCGTGTCTGCTTTCCTACTTTCACTTTTTTACTCAAGCAGACACGAGCCCTGTAATGGATACTAGCAAGGATCAAAGGGATCGAGACGAGACAGTGTTTCCTTTTCTTCGCGGGAAGCGGGAGGGGAAGACCTGGCCTCTGTAGAAATTTTTTTGAAACATGTAATTTAAAAATTCCATAGCCATCAAATGCCTGGACCTATCATTCTGAAATTTCTGACACATATCTACCCCTAACCCATCTACAAAGTGAGCAATGTTCAGACTTCTAACTTTTAAAATAAAAAAGTTATAGGCGTTTCTTTCCTCATTGTTTCAAAAATTAATTGCCACCACATGCCTGGACCCAGCTGTCTGAAATTTTACACACCTATCAAGTGAAGTGTTCCCTGTAATGTGCCCATGTTTCCTGTTTGTATCTTAAAAAATAAAAAAATGGGAGGCGTAACTGTATTTACCCCACTACTACCCATTTTTCTAAAATTAATTGCCATACAAGGCAAGCACCTACGTTTTTGAAATTTAGCACACATAGGTCCCAAGGTACCTCCTACAATGTGGCAAAGTTTCATGTGTGTAACTTTAAAAATGACAAAGTTATAGGCATTCCTGGGTATTTATTAAAAAATTAATTGCCACAAAACGCATGCACCAATCTTTCTGAAATTTCTCACAGATAACTATCCCTAACCAGTCTACAATGTGCCCAAGTTTCCTGTTTGTATCTTCAAAAATAAAAATGTGGGAGGCATAACTGTATTTCTCAGTGGGAAAGTGCAATGCAATGATTCCCTATGGGAAAGTGCAATGCAATGATTCCCTATGGGAAAGTACTGTCCAATGAATCCTTATGGGCAAGTGCTGTCCAATGAATCCCTCATTGTTTCAAAAATTAATTGCCACACCAGGCAAGCACCAATGTTTCTGAAATTTTACACACATATCAAGTGAAGTGTTCCCTGTAATGTGCCCAAGTTTCCTGTTTGTATCTTCAAAACTAAAAAAATGGGAGGCGTAACTGTATTTACCCCACTACTACCCATTTTTCTAAAATTAATTGCCACACAAGGCAAGCACCTATGTTTCTGAAATTTTACACACATGGGTCCCAAGGTACCACCTACAATGTGGCAAAGTTTCATGTGTGTAACTTTAAAAATGACAAAGTTATAGGTGTTTCTTTCCTCATTGTTTCAAAACTTAATTGCCACACAAGGCAAGCTCCAATGTTTCTGAAATTTCACTCACATATCAAGGCAAGTGGTATCTGTAATGTGCCCAAGTTTCCTGTTTGTATCTTAAAAAATAAAAAAATGGGAGGCGTAACTGTATTTACCCCACTACTACCCATTTTTCTAAAATTAATTGCCACACAAGGCAAGCACCTATGTTTCTGAAATTTCACACACATAGGTCCCAAGGTACCTCCTACAATGTGGCAAAGTTTCATGTTTGTAACTTTAAAAATGACAAAGTTATAAGCATTCCTGGGTATTTATTAAAAAATTAATTGCCACAAAACGCATGCACCAATCTTTCTGAAATTTCTCACAGATAACTATCCCTAACCAGTCTACAATGTCCCCAAGTTTCATCCTTCTATCTTTAAAAATGAAAAAGTTATAGGCGTTTTTGTAAAACAATACTTGGCTATGGGAAAAAGCATTCAAAATGGCGTCCGATCCGGATCGGACATCTGGTCCGATCCGATCCGACCAGCCTCCGATCCGATCCGATCCGATCCGACCCCCCAGGTCCGATTCCGATCCGCTATCCGATCCGATCCGGGGGGTCAGTGCACATCCCTAATTTTCATCCACCCTGCTTTAAAATTCTGGTTCACTGTAGAAAAGATAATAGATGATATGTTGAAAACAAAATTATTCACTATAGCTTTTGGGCACTTGTAACTTTGTATGGGATAGGTGGTTGAAAACAAACACCTGTGCTATCTCCTTTTTAATTGAAAGGTCTCACGATACTCTTAGATCTGATGTGTGACTCTATGGCGGCGTTCAGACAACAATAGTCAATGGTGGGTTAATAGTTCACTCCACAGTTAGTTATTGAGGGAGTACTCCCCACATGAGATTATATTCAATCGTGCTGTGGATTAAAGTGGTGTGCTTGATTGACACATTCCCCCACCCTCTCTCCCCCCTCAGTCCTCCCACTGGTATCCCATCAGCCATTGCAAGTTCTGCCGGCTGGACTAGAGCAGCAGCTGTTGCTTTGGTCGATCTTGCCACGGGACTCTGTAATTGCCAAAAATAACCAATTGTGTGTGATGAAATAGTCAATGGTGCCCGGCACACGACACAATAACCAACAGTTGTTAAAATAATCAACTCTGCACAGCTTTGGTTATTTCAGCCAAATAACCAACTGTGGTATGAAAAAGTCTCAGACAGATGACACAATATCCAACTGTTGACTGTTTAACCCACTGTTGGTTATTGTGTCGTCCGAACTCAGTTTACATGTGTATGGCTGACCTCTTTCTTTTTTATGGTGCAGAAGGAGAACAGCATCATAGCACACCCTTGTATTATTCCTCCAGTTCATTTGATCCATGATCTCCTAAGAATATTTGTGCATTTCCCTCAAGTGTGTCCTCCCTATTGTACATAGATTGGGAAGTCAATTAAAATATTTATGTTTTAAAGTATTATTTACTCTGCTCTTTAGCCAAAAAGATCCACCCAAGCAGCATGCCTAAGAGTGATAACAAACAAGAGGGAGTTTTTTTTACAAGTTAAGATATGACAGAGTGGGGGGAAAGGGATGAGGGAGGGGAAAAGAAAACAAGCAAACTCAGGCACCAATTGTTGAGGTTACAAAAGTTCTTATAAAGACCAGCTGGTATGGAAACATTTGAGGGTAAGAATAAGCCAAATGGAGCTGTTTTCTCAGCAGAGCCAATGGAGTGGCACTTCTTCCCATTTCTCCTTGTGTGACATCTTTCCCTTACAGCAAGCATGGCTATAGGGCCAACCACTTAAGTTATTGAGCCCCACACCTCACTACAAACGAACTCCCAGCACTTTTCAAAGCCAGACACCCTCTTAATTGTCACCCCTCTGCCGAACTGCTTCCATCCTTGAAGACATACATCAGTTATTCATGGCAGGAGAGGAATTAACATTGTTTAAATCTTCAGGTATGTAGGGTGACCATATGTCAGGAAAAACCAGGACATGTCAGGATTTTTGGTAACAAATCCGAGGAGGGGGGGAAATTATGAAATTTGAAGAAAAATCAGGATTTTCCCATCCTCCCCCTACTGAAAGGGCAGCTCTACTTGATAGTCAATGGGAATTAACATAAATGCTTACAGCTCTGTCATTTTTAAAGACAAAGAGATGAAACTTGGCAAAAGGATAGCCCTTAGATAGGGCTTTAGCCACGCCAAATTAGAATCAGATCTGTTCATCCGTTGATTTGTAGGAATTTTTTAAAAATTGAGGTTTTTTAAAAAATTGCTTTTTAAAAAAAGCATCGTTTTTAAAGATAAAGAGATGAAACTTGGCACTTTGATAGCTCCTATGTAGGGCTTTAGCCATGCCAAGTTTCAAGCAGATCTGTTCATCTGTTGATTTTTAGCAAGTTTCAAAACAAAATTGAACTTTAAAACTAAAATAAAATAATAAAAAAGCCAGCCAGCCGGCCAGCAATAAGCCCTGTTAAGCAGCAGCTTGCAGCAGAGTGAGGATACAATCAGAAAAGATATTTCAGGGAAGGAGAGAATGTATCACACAGAGTATAGCAACAAAGTATAGCAAAAGCTACAAAAGTAGGAGTGAGTGAAGTTAATTTTAGATACATTGGATGTCTCACTTGTTATTTCAGTGATTTTAACATTAAGATGTTATGTAGAACAAATCTGTCTGAATTGTGTGCTGTAAAATCAGACATGTGACCAAGGCTATGTTCAGGTGGGCACCCCCCCCCTTGGTGCTGGACACGCCCCCTGGGGGCAGATGTGTCGGTGGGGACACCCCCTAGAGGGCCGACTATGTTGTCCTCCTTTTTGGTTTTCAAAATATGGTCACCCTACAGGTATGCATTGTCAGTGCTCACAAAACTAGAGAAATGAAGTCCAGTTATGTGGACTTTATAGTTTGATTATTCCTTTTCTGGTTGGTACCATTTGATTAAATGGTCATTTCTGACCCTGGGCAGAAGCAGGTTGTTCCTGCATGTTTTGCTTTTGAACAGAGAGAGCGCAATCTATGTGGCCAGGTTGTGCAGTACTACACTACCCCAGCCTTCCCCAACTTGGTGTCTTCCAGATTGGCCATGTTTAAGTGAAATATATCGCTGTATAGTGCAGAATCACTTCCCCAAATGCTTGCTGAAGCATGGCTAGAATTGTACACTAAATAATGGTAGTAGACAGTGAGCTGAATTACAAGCTCTCCTGAACAATAATCAAATAAGGGAGCAGTGGATACCCACAGTCTGCTGCAAAAGTCAGAATGTACAAGCATGCTTTGCACGTCTTTGCTTGAGGTTCATTCATTATGAAAGCAGCTATGGCTGCTCAACCACCCGGGATCTGGAAAATGTGGGCATCATGATTACTACCTGGAAAACATGCACATATGTGTGCAAGCATGCCTCTGAATTTTAGACAGTGGAATTTGTTCTTATTATGTAAGCTTCTGGACAGGCTGGTGCAATTATGGGCATATTAATAGCTGGAATAAAATATTTGAGTGTATTAATAAAATCAGAACACTAATTCATATTCCTTGTGGTTCTGAAAAGTTTAGACCTTGTTATCCAAGAGCTGACATTTGTTTATTTTGTATTGATGATTTTCACAGAATGATTCAACTGAAGATCTGTTTATACTGTATCATTCTGCAGTTGGGCTTGAGTAAGTCGCCCGAAACAAGGTTTCTTGCAAATTAGAATATTTTCTGGGTAATAGTAACTTTTCTATATTCAGAAGCAATACTGTAGCAGATGATGTACTGATCTATTTATATAGCAGTTTGTCCTGAATGATAGGGTAACTGCAATATTTGCACTGATTATACCAAAAGTTGGGGGTTCTTACAGTTATAGGCTCAGGTTTGCAATTGTTCATTGATCAGCGTCTCATTTTGAGTTGTTGTAGGTTTAAAAAAATGGAAATGTCATAGACCCATAGACATGGCTTTTTTATCATGTACTATTACAACTGTGAACTGGCGACATCTATGTAAATACTAGCATTCTGCTTGTGTGAAGTCTTGTATCATATAGACACCTAGAAGGCTGAGGCCAGACAGATCCAGAAAAGGATGTAGTGCATTCAGGAAAAAAATTGTGCACATAGCCAGAACTTATTTTCCCACAGCAATTCTCAGAGTTGAAAAGACAAGCTGCTGCTTCAGCTGATCAGCAGAGTGTAGCTCTGGCAATGGCTAGTGCTGCAGTAAAAAGAAAAAGAAAAGCTCTGGCTGCACATACAGTTCTTTGCCTCTGTCCCTATTCTTCCTTTGGATGCCATCTTCAGTACAGTGGAGCAGAATACATAATTATATATGTATTACAATATTTGTATCCCAGTTCTTCCACCTCATAGCAGTTTTCATTAATACAATAAAACAGTAAAACTTTATGTTTTGTTTTTTAAAAAGAGTCAGTGACAGCACAACAACTGCAAAATCACATCAGCACAGCAGGGATAGCAGGCACTGTTAATGAGGAGAGTTGCTGACTCTCCCAGGACAGTGAATTCCATCATCTGGGCAATGCTGTCAAGAAGGCTTCATCTCAGGTCCCAGTCTTCCACATCTCTCCCGTCAGAGCAATATACAACAAGGCCTTTCCTGATGAGTGCAGGCTATATAGTCAGGTTAGTGCAGAAGAAACTTGTCCTTTAGACATCCAGGTCCCAAACCATTTAGGACTATAAAGATGAATAACTACCACCTTGAATTGGTCCTGGAAACAAATTGTGGGCCAAAGCAACTGATAACATTAACATAATACAGCCAATTGCAGGACTCATTCCTGCATTTTGCACCATTTGAAGTTTCAACGGCAATCCCATTTAGAGCCCATTACAATCTAATCTGGAAGTGACCAGGTCTTGCATAGCTGTGGCAGGCTGCAGTTGGAGAAATAGATGGTGCTGGGCAAAAGCATTCCTGACCACAGCCACTGCTTGAGCATAACCAAACTTTTTACCTGCTTCTTTAGATGAAGTGCTATCACACCAAGAACAGGTCTTCCTGGGTCAGCACTCACTCATATCCTCATTACTTCAATCTTTAGATTAAACTTCAGTTGTTAGCCCATATTTATACGTCCACTGATTCAGGAGTTCAACAGCTTCCTTAGGCTGGAATCAGAAGGAAAGGATTGACAGTGGTGTGGGAGGGAGAGAGAAGAGATCTGAATGCCATCAGCATACTGGTGATACCATATTTCCAAACTCCAGACTACCTATTGCAATGGTTTCATGTAGAAGTTAAAATGAGAAAAAGATGGGCTCTTGCAGGACCCCAAGAAGCAACAGCCATGGGGGACAAATAGAAATCTCCCAATACCACGACCTGAAACGTACCATCCAGGATCAATCAGAACCATCGTAAAATGGTACCTCCAATACTCTTAATGAGTAAATTAATTATTGAAGTGCTACTGACAGTTGGTGCAATTCATTGCCATTACAGTCCATTTTTCCTTGGGTTTAATTGGGCAAGGTGAGTTCTTCTCAGCTTCATAGATCTAGAAAGCTACTTATCAGGTCTCCAGCAGCATCTTCCCTGTGTAGTTTGGTGAACAGTCCTGCCCACTCCAGCACAAAGATATCTTCCATGTTCTCCATGAACTGCAGAAAACCTGGAGAAGGAAAAGATCATTTCTCCCTTCTTGGTGGCTTTTGCATAAGCAGCGAGGTACTGTTTGCACCTTCTGTAAAGCCCATCCTGAAGACAGAAAATCACTCACTTAATGAATTCTCTTCAGTTGTAGAGCTCAGGAATGGTTGGTATCTTTTCCTTCTCTTTGGGCCAACGTGACCACAAATAAGTCAAACCAGAGTTGGACCCCTAGTCTTCCTTTTGCCTGATCAATTCTGTAGTACGAAACGGCTGTGCTCATCTTGCATTGGCAAAGATTGTGTGCCATTTCTTAGTTTGACCTATTTAACAATTATGTATGTTTAGCTGCATTTTTGCCTGTCAGTATAATTGAAATTTAAAGGTTACAAAACTTCCTTGTTATATAGCATTTATATAGCATTTAGTTTTCAGATAAGTCCTAACCTACCTCAGAGAGAGGTGATCGCTCAGGACTAGATCATGAAATGGCTATAGTATGTATGAACTAATACTTTTTCTTTGAGTTAGCAAAGTGCTCTACAGTCCCTCTAATTGTTCTTTTAAGGGGTTGGGAGTGGAGGATGAATAAGAAAGCAACTCATCTAATGTATTGTGGTATTTTTAAAGAGAAAAGTTTTGCTTCTAGCTGTAGGGTTAAATGGTCAGGATTACTGATGAGGAAAATGGTTCTAACAGTTTACACTGGCTGGTTTTGCACGACAATGGAGGGGGAAATAGCGTATTGACAGTGCGTTAGGTAAGCGGTGCTCCCCACACGACACGTTGCTACTCCGTCCATTGAGCGGCTGAAAGTTCCGGCGTCCATCTTGGCTACAGCGTCTTCTCTCCCCCCCCCCCCCCCCCCAGTCCTCCAGCTGTATCTAAGCATGCACCGCAAGTTCTGTCGGCTGTATCAGAGCAGCTGGGGTATTTCGGCTGCTGCTGCCAGTAGGCTGCTGCTGCCCATAAGGAATAGTGCACGGAGAGAGGGGGGTTCCCTCCACACGACACGTTAAATAACAGGCTTCGGGCTAAACAACTTGCAAACCCGTTGTTTCTCTCCATTGCTTAATTGGGCGGGATAGCATACCGTCAGTTGTGTGTAACCCTCCACACGACACTATAAGCAACACAACTGACGGTTGCTTCCCCCCCTCCGTTGCCTAATGTGTCGTGCGAAACCAGCCACTGTAAGTTCTATAAAAATATGACTGAAAGTGCTGAAATCCTTTCATTCGTTGCTAAACTGGCCCAATCAAGTTCTAACTTTCCAAAACATGAAGCTACTCTATCCCGACTTTGTGCTTCTTAAAATTACACATTCCCCAATAAGTCATTGACTTGTCCGATCCAAGAACCTCTGGAAAAAATATGCAGAAACTGCTTGGGATAATAAAACTGCTGATGGGTAAAGATATAACATTACCAGTTTAATTGGCTGTGCAAACTGCATGCATAGCATAGGATTGCTAGCTTGGAAAGTAGCACAACAGCTGAACGTAACTTCATAGCTTTTTGCGGGGCAATGAGAGGGAAAATATAATAGTATATCTGGTACAGTATATGTGGTAACAACATGTAGATGGGGTTTTAGTGCTTTAGCCATATGACTTGCACATAACAATGCAGAAATAGTACTTAGTTCCTGAAACTTGAATCAGGGCAAACTCTTAGTTCATAATAGATTTGTACCGCAATCAAAGAAGTATTGACTTTTTTCAGACTGAATTTGTATGCCTGTTTGTCTTATGCTTCAGGTTCTTGGCAGCACCCAAAGGATTCTGGGAGAGTGCAGTGCTGCTAGTAGTAGGCTCAGTTGAAGAGCTTTTTATATGAGCCCTACAATATGGTTACTGCAGTAGTTGTCTTTCACCCCACCTTGGTTGTGCAAACCTATATGAACAGGTTCCACATAGCGATACTGGTTTAAACAGTCAGCACCAATATGCAGTTCCTGCTGGGTTGTGAGTCCATCATCAGCCCCTATGGATATTTGCTTGAGGCTCACCTTGAGTCACTAGAAGTGTAAACAGGTGTTTGTTTCCCCCCCCCCAGTTTTCTTCCTAGCATAGCTTAATATGTTAACTACATTTTTGGTGATAAACATGTTTGAAGTAAAAACTAGACTACACTGATCAGGATTGAAGTACCAAAAGATGTAGTGCAACTTCAACAGACTTTGCATTCATGTTACAGATAATTGCACAAAAATTAGTAGCTTTTTGCTATCCTGCCTATTGCACATACCTCTGTTTAATCGTTCGTGATTTACAAGAAACATGAACAGACTTTTCTAAAGATTCTTTTGTATTTACTTTTATTTATAAAAGCCTTTCAGCTCTAGCGCAGGTTGTTCATCTGGTCGCTTGTAGGCAATTCTTATACTCCACAGGTGACCAGAAAAATAGCTATCTAATGTCTAATAGTTGCTTTCCATAAGCTTCATGTGTGAAAAGATACAATCAATTGTTAGAAATATACTGGGAAAAGTAGTAACTTTTATCTGACTTTGTAAT
The DNA here is from genome assembly GCA_029215795.1 of Anniella stebbinsi. Lineage (NCBI taxonomy): Eukaryota > Metazoa > Chordata > Lepidosauria > Squamata > Anniellidae > Anniella > Anniella stebbinsi. The sequence continues at coordinate 198,737,126 of JARDYH010000003.1, forward strand.
AATCTAGGCATTCTGCAAACATTAAAAAATCTATTGGTTTCCCTCATTGCTGATACAAACACAAGCAATCTGTTACTACATGATCAGTCATTGGTCATTCTTGATTTCATAGCTGTCTGTTTCTCAATAGTCGGGACTAATCTGGTTATCATGTTGGCTGTTAATTTAAATTTAACATGTAGGCTTATTTTCAAAGTTCTACAGATGTCAGTATGGAACACAAAATGTGAAATATTGTAGCCCTTTAGAGGGCTGTCATTTTGAATTGCAGCCCTTTCAAGGGCTGACATTGGTTGCAATGCTGAGTTGATAGAGTACTGCACACAAAGGTTAACTTCTTTGCATCATACGCAAGTGCAAGTTGGGACTTAGCCAGAGCTTAGGAACATAGCTTCCTCTTAGCCCATCTTTGATTAAGTGTGCCCTTCTATGTACATCCTGAAAGTGAGCTGGTTCTCTTCATAGAGTAAAGAGAGACATCTGTAGATGCTATGACTAAGGAAGCAACATACTTTAAACGAAAAAGTCACAAAGCTTGTATTACAAGAGTTGGATTCAAATGCATGTGGTTTTATTACAGCAGACTTTTTAAAATTTTGTCTTACAGAAAATGCTTGAAGAGATGATTGTTAATTCGCACTAAGGCCTGGAACTGCCTATTGAACAAAAGTCCTGCCAGGCAACATACGAATGGCCCAAGGAAGCCAACAAATTGATTTTCAGGTTTTACATGACCTGCGCCAAAAATTTCCCGAGGTACCTGAAGTTGTTGTGTCCAGATGCATGTTACAGGTCAGTGGTATGCTGTTACTGGTTTTATAGGTACTTTAGTCTAGTATAGATATTTAAAATTACTTAACATGTTAGTGGGAAACCCCTTTTTAAGTATAGATTTCCTGTAATAAATATTTTTCTTCATCCTGATTGTTGTATTACCTTTGTTTTTCTTTCGATTTGCTTTGTTTCATCCTTGTCATGTTGCACAACTTTTAACTCTTATTTTAAGTTGTGTCCTCAGATTTAAGAAATATGTACAATCACTTTCATAAGGACCTCATATAAAGTATTTACCACTTCCATCATTTGATTGCACTGTAATTGTGATGTGTCCCCATACAAGACCATAGGGAAGCACCCTAATCATATTGATATTCCCATTAGTGAAGTTTGAACATCATTTAGATTATACACATGTTGTGTTTATGTATATTTCACAACATAGAATATATATATATATATATAAACATTTGTATTACTAGGAATACTTGACAATGGGAAATTCATATTTGTACCCCTCAAAATCAGTATTTCCTCAAATGGTTAAGGTACTTCTTAGGCTACTGGCCTCAGAAAGTGGAATTGATTTAAATCATTCAGAATAAATACTAATTAAAATCTAAATTTTCCATCTGGAAATTCCTGGACAGGTGTGTGGATACACAGCTGTCCTGTATTAACTAGGACAAGAACTATTAATTTAGGTACAAGGACATATTAGTTTTAAACTTAATATAACATTTATGCAGTGTCAAAATATAATTCAAAACCTTTGCTCTTTTAGCATTTCAGAATTAGTATCTGTTTATAGCCAGATTTATACTTGATAAACATGCTCACATTCTTAAATGCTAAGGTGTGTTTTATACCGAAGCATTTCACTTTTTAAAATCTGTTTATATATGTATATGTTTAAAATTTTTAGAATTTTAAAACATTTCAAATCTATATATATATATATATATATATATATACACATACATACACTGGATGCACTGCTAGTGGTCATTTGTTTTGTTTTGGCGTGTGTGTGTTTTTGGAATGCTAAGGTTGCAACTCCATATACACTTCTTTTGTTGTAAGATCTATTGAACAAAGTGTGACTTACTTTCAGATAAATAGAGTAATTACAAATACTGTAAATGTCCAGAACTTTCTAGAAGCAACAAAACCCTGTTGCATAATCCTGCATCATGATTGGATCTGAAAATAAAAAGAGCAGAGGAATTCAAGTATGAGAGAAATGGAAGGAGACCATGAACTCATGGGGAACTCAAGAGCTCCCTACCTCCTAACAATGTGTAAAGCTGCATTGTGTCTGCTCTGGTCCTGTGACTAAAATCAGAAGCTAAGTTTCAAAAACCTCCTGGCTCCTTCGAACTAAGTAGTATTAGCTGGAAGGAGTCAGGTGTGTCCAATATTCCTTCCTTATCAGTATTATGCAGTATTACATAGCAATACTACATAAACTCAGTCCAAACATTTAATGATGCCACCCCACTTGGGCTGCTACTGTCTACTGTCATATCCTCCGAAGAATCTAGTACTTATCTTAAAAACCTGCCTGATTATACAAAATAGAAAATAAATGATTACATAACTGGGGCTCCTTGCGGCTCTGGGCCATTGAAAGTATGGAGGAAGAAGAATTAGCCTTTGAGTTTGCACATCCTCCAAACACCAATCTCATCCTGTTAGGATCTTTTGAGCAGCAAGGTGGACTTCCACTTCACTGCTGAAAAACAATGGTGAGAAGAATTGACTTTAGATGATGTATGTCCTGTTGCTTGCATCTTTTAAGTCCAATTTCTCCCTTCCAAAGGGAGTACTTTTTATGCTAAAGGGATTCCCAGGCTTGGGGGTGGGCAGAAGGAGGGTGGTTATTGGCCATCGAGGACATAAGTCCTGTGGAATGCATACATCCTCTGAGCCAAACTCACCCATTCAATAATGACAAGGGATTACCACCACCTACCTCCAACTAATTACAGCTAAATTACTAGTTTTAATTCCCCTGTTAAAACAGTTCTGCTGGCTTCTAGTCTGTTTCTGGGCACAATTCAAAGTGCTGGTTATGACCTATACAGCTCAGGTCCAGGTTATCTGAAAGACCGTATTCTTCCTTAAGAGTCTGCCCATCCTCTGAGATCTTCAGGGGAGGCCCTTCTCGGTCCCACCACTATCACAGGCATGCTTGGTGGGAACGTGGGAGAGGGCCTTCTCGGTGGCTACCCCAGGGCTCTGAAACTCTCTTCCAAGGGAAACTAGACAGGCTCCTTCCTTGCTATGCTTCCGGATGTAGGCAAAACCTTTTTTGTTCCTACAGGCCTTTGGGGAATAGTCTGGACCTTGGCTTATGTGTTGTTTATGCACTGGATTTTTTGGTAATTATTTGGATTTTAAATGTTTTTAAATGTTTTACTATTTCAACATGTTTAATTATATTTTTAACTTTTGTATATCTCTATTTATATGTTTTAACTGTACATGTTTTAATTTGTAAAGCCGCCTTGAGTCCCATTATTGGGGAAAAGGTGGTATAATCATCATCATCATACATATATTGGCAACATATTCTGCCTGCCTGAGTCTGTTCCATGCCCATCTCCTTCACTTCTCTAATATTCCTCCTCAGACCCTGTGGCCACCTGTGTTCTTGCTATCAAATCATGTTTCTCCAATATTAACATTCATTTTTGGGATTACCTAATTAATTAATCATTTCAGCAACAATAATAGAAGTCATTAAAGCAGAGGTTGAAATAATTAACTGTGGGTGTTTGTCATATATTAACTGCATAGCTTTCTGACTTTTTAGACCTAGACTCTTTAACTTTAACTCCAACCAGTAAAGTGAAAACTACTTTTAATTTTGTATAGTATTTTCCTCCTTTCCCCTGTTTTTTCCTTCCTTTTGTATTGGCTGTCTTCATACAGTGCCATATTTCTGAAAGACAATATTTTATTAAATTCTTGAATTAAATGTGATGAAACCATATGACTTCTATTAATACTGTTTTTGTTTAAATTTCTTATAGAATAATAATAACTTGGATGCCTGTTGTGCAGTTCTCGCTAAGGAGAGCACAAAATATCTCTATGGTGAAGGAGACATTGGTTTTTCAGATGATTCTGGGATTCCCAGTCTGCGAAATCACATGACATCCCTTAATTTGGATTTGCAATCACAGAATGTGATTCTCCATGGAAGAGAAGGAAGTAGAGTGAATGGAAGTAGGACTTTAGCTCATAGCATTAGTGATGGACACCTTCAAAGCAGCCAGTCCAACAGTGAACTGTTTCATCAGGAACCACAATCAGCTCCAGTCCAAGTTCCACAGGGATTCTTTGGCATGTCTAATACTGTTAGTACTTCTAATCCAGGGCAGCATTTTGGATTTCATTTGGGGAGCAAAGGAGCATCTAGTTTGGCTCAGCAAACACCTAGATTCAATCCCATTATGGTAACATTAGCCCCAAATATTCAACCTGGTCGGAATACTCCTACATCTTTGCACATACATGGTGTACCTCCAATAAACAGTCCACAAGGCAATTCTATCTATATTAGACCTTACATTACCAATCCAAGTGGTACAGCTCGCCAAAGTCAGCAAAATCCAGGCTGGACGTCTCAGTTTAATCCTATGCATTCTCAACAAAACTACCAGCCATCACATCCGAATCCCTGGACAACTATTCCCACCACCAGTTCTTCACCACATACCTCATCACAACAATCAACGCAGTCAAACCAGCAAGGTCATCAGACTTCCCATGTCTATATGCCTATAAGTTCTCCTACTACTCCACAAGCACCTACAGTTCATTCATCTGGTAACTCACAATCTTCCTCCACCCAGAGCCAATACAATATTCAAAATATCTCAACAGGACCTCGTAAAAACCAAATTGAAATAAAACTTGAACCACCGCAAAGAAACAGTTCTTCAAAATTGCGCTCAACTGGCCCTCGCTCATCCTCAAATTCCTCATCCACCAACAGCCAGACTTTAAGTAGAAGTCAACCTACTGTTTACATAGCTGCCAGTCCCCCAAATACTGATGAAATAATTACACGAAGTCAACCTAAGGTCTACATTTCAGCCAATGCTTCTACAGGAGATGAACAGCTTGTACGGAATCAGCCCACACTCTTCATATCAACGAATCCAGGAGTTACTGCCACATCTAGGAATATGTCTGGTCAAGTAAGCATGGGACCTGCATTTATTCACCACCACCCTCCCAAGAGCAGAGCAGTGGGCAACAATGCCACTGCCACTTCTCCCCGCGTGGTGGTAACACAGCCAAACACAAAATATACTTTTAAAATTACTGTTTCTCCAAATAAACCCCCTGCAGTTTCACCTGGCGTGGTGTCCCCAACCTTTGAACCTACAAATCTTCTAAACCTTCCTGATCACTTTGCAGAAACGGAAGGTATCCAACACCTTACTGACCCTGTTTTAGCACATGTCGATAGGATTAGTGAGGCCCGAAAACTGAGTATGGGATCTGATGATGCTGCCTATACACAAGGTAATTCTTTTATGTAAGTTGTAGAGAACTCTGCATTGCTGTCTTGATCCATTAATTTTGATTTGTTGGGTTATTTATAAGCCATCTTTCAGAATGCATTTTATCAAGACAGTGCACAATAAATGATGAAAACATTTTAACTTAAGAAACAAAGTATTATGTTAAAGTTAATGTTGGTATGCCACTTTCTAGTACTTTGAAATGCCTTCTGAATCAAATATTGTCTTCCAGTTGACATGTTAAACATCTTACTTCCAGAGTCTGTCTGCATGAGCAGTGATGACTTTAAGTAGGACTGACATTGGATACAACCCAGTATGTTAAATTAGCCAGTTTGGAGAAATCATTTTGTTCACAACTGTGGTATGATGGCTTCACACTTTAATCTGTTGTTCTGAAAGAAGGTTCTAGACTTTCATTTTAATCAGAGGGTATGTCAATATGGAGAATAAGTCATTCACAGGAACGTTCTTTATTAAGAGTTTATAGTTGAAAAAAGTTTAATTTTGAAAACTAATATTTAAGTTTTACAATAGTGTGTGTTAAGATTACACATTGCTCTTGTAAATAAATATTAAGGTGTTTATACCAAAAAGGTTAACACAATTTCACTGAACTGAAATTAAAACCAATGATTCACCTGGATTGAAAATGACATAACCTGCCAATACAGTAGTTAAAGACTGGGTTCAGACAACATGATACCCTATGATGGGTTAAATAATCCACAGTGGGTTATTTAACCCACCATGGGTTATCGTTTTGTGTGCCAGGATTTTTATTTTGCCAAAATAACCCATGCAAATAACTAACAGTGTGCAGAGTTGGTTATTTGAACCACCTTTGGTTATCGTGTCATGTGGAGGGGCCCGTTGGTTATTTTCATCAGCTTCAGAGTCGCTAGGCAAAAGTGGCTAAAGTGGCAGCTGCCACTTTACTCAAGCCAACAGAACCCTATTTTCAGCAGGAAGGGATGATGGGATACAAGCAAGAGGACTGAGAGGAGGCGGTGATGGGGACGAGTTAGCCAACACACTGTGGATTAATAATCCACTCACAGTTGCTTATAGCCAATTTACAGTTGGTTATTTCTCTGATTGTGTGGGGAGTACCCGCAAAATAACCCACTGCGAGTTGACTATTAACCTACTGTTGTGGCGTTTGAACGCAGCCAAAATATTAAAGACCTGTAAAGAACTGTAAAGGTTGGAAGGGTAGGGGAAAACTTACAGTTATGATAAGCTCAAGTACTATACATTTGTTCTAGCATATTTCTTACCTATCAAAGTAGTCATTCTGGAATAGCATTGTGCAGTTGCCTTATCTTCCCTACTGTGCACTAAGATGTCAAATGTTAATGAAATAGTCATTCTTTTTTACTATGCCAGCTGCTCCCACATCTGTGTCCTGTTGCACTAGATATTTGTTTTCAACAGCCTGTTGCTGTGCATGTTTGTTCAGTGGGTCTTACTCCAAAAGTAAGTGTGCACAAGATTCCATTTTCAAACCATGTTGTGATCTTCATTTGTTTATTCAAATAAGGGAGCAGAGTTGGGGAATGTGCTGGTTGTGGAGAGCTGCTAAGATCACCTGAATGGCTCTGTGACTGGCATTTCCACTGTGGTAGTATAGATGTATGTCCTCAATTTGTCTGTATTGTCTCAAAGAAATGTGGATATGGACAGATTGTTCCCTTGCACGTTTGATTATTTTTATCCTTAGGGATCAAAATGTGACCGGCCATTTCTTTATTACAAACCCTTGTAAACCCAATGACACACAAGTCACTAATCTTCTCATTTCATAGTGGGATAAGAGTATGAGTGTGCTCCTTGCCAAAATTACAACACAGTATCACAGCTAAGATCTACTTTGAAACCAAGTTAATCCAAAGATTTCCTACTATACCATGCTCACAATACTAACTTGGTTAGTATTCTATCTTTTGTTAGAATATTAACTAGTTTCTTTCATTTCAGTTTAAAGCAGAAGTAGGCAAACTTATGCCCTCCAGATGTTTTAGACTACAATTCTCAGAATCCATGACCATTTGCTATGGTGACTGAGGTTTCTGGAATATGTCCTCCAGATGTTTTGGACACTAGATGCCCTAGCCCTGACTTAAAGGCAGTAACCTCACACCATTAGGAATTGTCAGTGCTATATATTTTTCTTCAGAAGCCTGAAGACTTAACTTGATAATGCCATTGTCTGAGGACCCTAATGTCTAAAATGTTAGAGGTGGGAATTTCTTAAAGATTACAACAGAGGGCAGCCTATTTATAGAAGCTCTTCTGAAGCTTTAAACAAATGCACTGACTGAATTAAATAAGTCTTTTTCTGTGCAATCATGGGGGCTCACAATGATTTAATGGGATTTCATCTATAGTGCATATTGCAGCTTTTGCATGTGTTGAATACAGGCAGGTGTGACAGCTGGCAAATATCCTCACATTTCTTGAGGCTTAGAAAACATCTTCAGATTTGCCGATGACAGTTGATATACTCTTGTCAGTTTCAGATTACTTGTTAATAAGAAACAGATGCTCAAAGTGGTAGAAAAGTGCAATGTGATGGTATGAGTTTCTGTCAAAAATAACAACAAAAGCATTGTATTTGAAACTGCAGCTTTTCTGTAAAATTCTTTTCAAGTGTATTTCCTGGTAAAGAACAGTGAGTACATTGATTTCAGTATATTAAAGAAGCTTAGAGAAGATGAAGAGTACACTAATTCTCTCCCATTGTTAGCAGTGATTTAAGTAATTAATTTTACTATTTGGCGTACATCCTCCATTCTGTTGAGGATCATGATGATTGGAGGTTGCCTTATAAGCTACAAATGCATTGCTGAATCAACAGCAAGATCCTGAATTGTTCTCTGAATTGTTCTCACTTATTAGGTCATAGAATTCAACTATAAAGAAATCTGTAGCTGAGTTAAGATTAGGCTTCCACAAATTTTGGCAGATCAGCTCGTGGCGGCTAGCCTCCCCTTGACCCCTTGTGATTCAAGACAGGGGTGGGGCCTTCTTTAACGTTGTGCTGAACTTCAGAAGCAACAAGAATTTTCTCTGCTTTTGAATGCTTCCAAAGTTCAGCATAGCTTCACTGAAACCAGGAAAGGGATGAGGTTCATTCATATAATTGCACTGAGTTCTGAAGGTACTCAGGTGGCATACTGCTTGCTCTGAAACCCAGGGGCCATATGTAAGCTCAGTGGTAGAGCACATGTTTTGCAAGCAGAAGGTCCCAGGTTCAATCCCTAGCTTCTCCAGGTACAGTAAGGAAAGAATACTGTCTGAAACCCTGGAGAGCTACTGCCAGTCAGTGTTGGCAATACTGGGCTAGATGAACCCATGGTCTGACTCAGTATAAGGCAGCTTCCTATGTTCCTGGCTTACCTTGCTGTGCTCATCAGATTTATGGTTGCTACTAGCAATCAGGTGAGTCCCTTTGTGGACCTCTCTTACTTTTTGAAAAGAGGGGGGAAATGGAGTTGCCTTTTCCTTTCTGAATGGTATTGGTAATAGATTGGTAATGCAACGGTGCGTTTAAGTAGGATGCAAAATACGACTTAAACTCACACAAGGAGCTTTTGCTGGGTCTGTGGAATTCATGACTCCCCCCCCCCCCTTTGAACAATACATACTACAAATTGCTTTTGAAACTCTCCATCTCCTTAAGGGGAGGATCTTAGGAAGGATTATTCTGTAAAAGTGCTGTTTCTGGCGAGGAATCTAGCATTTTAAGAATATATGCTTTTATTTGAAGGGGTAATGCACAAGTTAGTAGTCCTCATAGTTGGGAACAAAGCATAGAGAGTATATGATGAAGTCTTACAAACATGTATGGAGCTTAGCTGGAATTTCAGCAGCCAGTTGGTAGGCACCTGCACATTTCCTTATTCTCCGCTGTTCACACAATATGCTAACACACACTCAGTGGTTGAGTGTGTGTTATTTGTTGAATTCAGCCAGGGTGGCTTGTTAACCATGCAGTGTGGCTTTGTTGGGTTGTTCAGGGTGGTTAACAAGCCACATTGCGTGGTTAACAAACCATCTTGGCTGCCTTCAGACAACATGATTTATTTATTTATTTAATTAATTAATTTATTACATTTGTATACCACCCCATAGCTGAAGCTCTCTGATAACTCACCCTGCGGAAAATAAGTTGTGTTAGTCAACATGCTAACTCATGCTTAACAGAACCAGACTTGAAATAGATCTAGATAATACATTCTGTTCAAGAGTGCCCAGAATTGGATGGCAACCACCCACTATAGTACATTGCCCAGGAAGGGGATATTATCAAACGGCCTATGGTTGTTAACATCTTCTGGATCCATGTTAGGCTTTTTCAGGAGTGTCGTAAGGAATGCCTCCTTTAGGGGCCAGCACCACTCCTCTCTCAAGGAGGAGTTGATAACCTCCTGAACCCAGCCATGCATCCCCTCTCTATTAGATTTAAAAAGCCATGACAGGCAATGGTCAAGTGTACCAATGGTTGACTGGACTTGGCCAAGCACCTTGTCTGCCTCCTTGTGCCTCAACAGCTGAAAGTCATCCAATAAAACTGAATCAGATGATGCTCTGGACACCTGTACTAATAGAACTGCATTAGTTAAGTCATGTTGAATGCAAGCGTCTCCAAGGTAGCACTGCGTGCTACCAAGGTTTCCACCATCTCTCCCCCTGGCCCAGATTGCAAAAGACCATGAACCACCTGGAAAATCTCTGCTGGATAACAGTGAAAATATGCAACACTGGTAGAAAAGAACTCCTTTGCTACCCTCCCTGGCACAGAGTAGGCTCAATATTGAGCTCTAACCATGTGTTCAATCGTACTCAGCATGAGCCTTCCTCCACTTGCATTTTAATCATCTTCCCTCTTACTTCATTGCCTCGACTCAGGTGTATATCAAGCAACTGCCTGGGAGATAGCGCTTGGGAGCAACTGTGTCAACTTCCCTAGAGTAACCAGGTCTTTGTCAGCCATTTAAGATAAAGAAGCATTAAATATTTTGTTTCCGGTAGCACCAGAGCCTGTCTCTCTTTTCCAGCCCTTCATCAGGACCACCAGCAATATTAGCAGGGAAAAAATCCAGAGCCCTCTTTAATCCATCAGAAACCATTAGCCTTTGAGGGCAGACCATTTTAATGGGTTCCCCCCCTTGCAGAGGGGTTAAGGCTGTTGAGAGTCTAAAGAGGCAGAGACCTCAACAGGTTGGCATTCTTACTGCAGGAGGAACTCCAGTGCTTCCATAGGGCTCCTTGGGGTACCTCTTATTATAGAATCAGAGAATAGTAGAGTTGGAAGGGGCCTATAAGGCCATCGAGTACAACCCCCTGCTCAATGCAGTAATTCACTTTAAAGCATACCTGACAGATGGCTGTCCAACTGCCTCTTGAAGGCCTCCAGTGTAGGAGAGCCCACGACCTCCCTAGCGCAACCCGTTACCCATAATATGTATGAAAATTGTATGAGAATCCTGAACTTGGGTTGAAGAAATAACCACAACTAATGCCTTTCAGTGTGACTTTCATTCAATAGTCATCCCTTTTGAAATAGCCGTCAGTTGTTTTGTATGATCAGTGCAAAGTTATTCTACTCTGTAGGGAATAATTTTAATGTATTTATTAGCAATATTTATATACAGTTCCACATTTGAAACAAATCCTGAAGTGGTTTACAATAATAATAATAATAATAATAATAATAATAATAATAATAATAATAGCAGCAGACACCCACACGTATCATGAGGTTAGTACAAAGGTATCTCATAGCTTGGGGGAAAGTCATAGCGAACAGAAACATTTCCAATAAACACCTGAAACATGCCAGCGTTGAGACCATCAGGGGGGAGATCATTCCACAGGATGATCAAGAAGACCTGTTTCCAAGTCACCACCAAGTGGAAATGTTTGTGCTGTGGCACAGACAACAGGGACAAATATAATCAGCATTTTAAAGTAACATATAAGGAAGAGAGATTTAAAAGCAGCATCAGGTAACCTTATACCATTTTTTACTTATTTTACATCTAAATTCTAGAGTACTCAGTTACATAATCTGCCTCTTCCTCTTCATAATCTGGAGTAACAGTTACTCCATCAGCCAGTGGATTGTTTATTAGCGCAGAGGTCTGTCCTAGAATTGTGATGGGGCAGGTGGAAACAAGTCATCATTGACTTATTTTGTCTTTTCTTGTCTGAGTATGTGAGTCACCCTCACAATAAAATTGTTCATCTAGACATCATTAATTGAATTAACCTAATTATATATATTTTTACTTGAATATCATACTTAATTCTGAACAATGACTTTCAGACTTCCTGTTTTCAAGAAGCAGTTTCCACATAGACTTGACTACCACTGAAGTCCAGCATTGTGTAGAAGGCTCTAAGACATGGTCAGGCCTGTTTGATCTAATAATAATAATAATAATAATAATAATAATAATAATAATTGTTGCCTCACATGAACTTGGAGTGTGCCATTAGACACAGTAAATGCTGCCCTCCAGGTGCACAATAGTAATAAAGTGTAGTGATAAACATGCTGTCTTTCAAGGAAGCTTGTCTGCCATTACCAATTTTTGTTGTTGTTAAGGAACCCTTGCTATGTTTCCAAGGAATCCCAGGCTTTCCTGGAACTTATTTGAAACCACTTTTCTAAAGGATGTGATGCAATTCTTAGACATAACTTTCTGCAACTTTCTGTGGGAGACAAGAAATGGATAGGGTGTTTCTGGAGCAGTCATATGTTAAATGAGATTTCATATTGTGTTACCATGAATCAGCTATGAAAATGCGCTCACTCAGTAATGTTCGTAGTGTTAAAATATCTGAACTTCCAATGGTGAACTGGTCAACTCATTCTAGATCATGCTACACAAAGCCACATCTGTAAACTCGCTGTCCCATATACAAGTAGACCATTTGGGTGATTTTTCTGGGGCCAATTTTTGCTAGGATTCATTGTAGGATGTTTATCCATTGGCAGCCATGGCTTCCCTCCTTTAATACTTTAATTATGGAGCTCCTCTCCATGGCCATCGTTTATCTCCCAGAATGCCCCAGACACGGATTTGTTCTTGGGCAGGTCCCATTTCTTCCCTCAGGATGTCTGAGCATTCTGCTGAGGTCGGGCGGGATGGGAGCGGGAACGAAATGGCATCTCCTGAAAGGAGTTTTATCATCTAAGTTCAAAAAGAGAGAGAGAGAGAGAGTGCCTGCTGCTGTTCTGCTGCCAATGGTAAGGTTCCAACATATCCTTGAAAAATAGTGTCCTTTCTGAAAAATCCCCCCCCCCCCCTCAATTCAGAAGCTTATTTCCCACTCCTGTTAATTCCAGGAGCTTACTGAGGATCTAAATTCTTAAATGGTAGATACCATCCTGTCAAAAATCATGAGATGGGCTTTGAAATCATATTTCAAAGAGACCTAATCAAGTCTTAAAAATACTCTCCCATCTCATTTTCAAGCTCTGTAAGAGCAACAACCTCTATTTAATTAAAGGTTGAGAGGGATAAAAATTCAGTTGGGTTTATTAGTGGCACTAAAGTGCTTATATCAGTGTTCATACTACACAAAGACTTCAGCAAAGTGTTTCCAATTTAACTAAGATATTTAGATTAATGTAAGCATTATTTAAAGAAGCTGTGGAATTAAAAGCAATAAATTGTCTTCCTTAACGGAGATGTTTGTTTTATTTGTGTCACTTAAAAAAGAGAACATATGGATCAAGCAGAAGTTTATTTTAATGATGTTTTGTTTCATACAACATTTTGTGTCAGTTATTAATTATTTTGTAATCAGGTATTTCACTTTAGTACAGGTTGGGTTTCATTAATTTTGTTTTCCATATACCACACTGCATCATGATTTGTATACTAATGATTCCAAGCTATAACATAGGAAGTAGCCAGGATGTGCTGCATATACCATAAAGTGCTATATCAGCTGTATGTAACCTCAGAAGATTCTAGCTAGATTCTATGCAGCTGCAATCTCTAGGTGACAACTTGTTCAGCCATAAGTCATAACTGAGTTTGCGTTTTACCAAGCTCTGCATATCTCTAATTTACATGATTTTATATCCAAAATAAAATTGGTTGGTGTTATTTTTACAATTTGTATACTGAAACAATTAACACCTGAGTATTAGCTGTAATTTAAAAAAGGGGGGGGAATATTGATTTGGTTTAACTTTAAAAAGCAATACAATAACACCCCTAATTAGTTGAAAATCCAATTAATTTTGAATTGCTTAAAAATTGGTCTTCTCTTTTTATATTTCATAAAATTGCATCTTTAGTTCTCTAGATCAATGAAGATTTGAAAGTTTGTACTTCAGAATCCCAGTTTTCTGTTGAGCTTCAAGAAGTTAACACAGAATGAATAGTGCTCTTAAAACAGGATGTGGTTCTCAAAACAATAAGTTGTTCAGCTCAGGCTTGGACTGTTGGTTTAAAGCAGAGTCAGCTTAAATTTAAACAGCCATATTTCTTTGATAATAATTTAACATGGTTTCAAAAAATAGTTTTAGTTCTACATCTGTTCCACCAAATGAAGGAGCTCACTAAAGTGTTGCCATAAATAAGCTAAGAACCCCATAAGAAAATATTTTCTATATATGGTAAGAGAAAAACAGGCTTCACCTGCAAGCCCATCCACCAACACTACCCGTGGCTGCGATCAACATTCTCACTGCTGATGGGAAAGAGTTTGAGGAACAGTGCTGGAAATAAGTATTTCCTTATCTAATTTGACTGAGATAGCTTTGAACAGCACTTGGAGCAAGAGCAGCTGTTGGTAGGAACTGGGATAGGGTAGGCAGAAAAGGAGGGAAACTGTAGGCTGAGAAGGTTAGCAGCAAGATGTGTAAGGTGGGATAGTTAAAGGGACACTGGGCCAAAGAAGACTTAATAAGCAATGAACTAAGAGACGGTGCATTTCGCATTGGGAAACGATGGGTGGAAAATGCAGAAGTTTGAGAGGAAGGGACAGGAGATGAAGGAAGCAGGAGTGGTAGAGTCTCGCTCATAGGATAAGGATTAGATGGATTGTTCACTAGAAGGCAGACTAGATAAGTGGGAAGGCACAACAACTGTAAACCAGGAAGCTAATTAAGGAGGCAAAAGTCAGAACTGTTTGAATTCCATTTAGAATTAAATAAAACCACTAGCCAAATCTTTGGTTGCCCATTTGTAATTATTATATGCACTTAGCTGTTATAGGCTATCATATCATATCAATTATTGTTCATGTGGGACCCACAATCTTTATATCTTTCAAAGTGGCAAAGTGGGAAATTCTCATGGAATTATTTATCTTAGAACTACAGTATGTTAAATTAAATGATGCTGTGAAGAGAACACTAAACTGGTTAAAGTTTTTTTTAATGTTCTTCAGCCTTACTAGTACACCAGAAGGCTAGGATGGAACGACTTCAACGAGAACTTGAGATTCAGAAGAAAAAGCTGGATAAACTAAAAACAGAAGTTAATGAAATGGAGAATAATCTAACACGAAGGCGGCTGAAAAGATCAAATTCTGCTTCCCAAATTCCTTCAGTAAGTCATAATTTCTGGAGGCTTTAAAAGTGTATCATAAACTTAACATAGTTCTTCAGTGCAGAAATAATATTATGATGAAAAGTAGAATATGCTTTGCTTACCAAGTACCACATATACACTGGGGTTCTTAAAACAGTGAGAATAATTAGCAAACCAAATTATACCATACATTTTCAATTCTTTCTTCTGAAGGTATCATAGACAAGTACCGTCTTTGGCATTGTCAAGCATATTCTTCATTTGACTGTTCCTAGGTAATACTTCTAGGATTCCTTTATTATCTAAAAGACAGGCAGCACTTTATTTCCAAGGGCCTATATTTTTGTAGGATTGCCAGCTAGGAAAACTTAATACTGATTTCCATGTATCAGGTGGTAGTTTTGTGGACAGTGTAGTAATTAGCCTAAAAGGAGAGGCGAGTAAGAAATATTTTTTTTATTACGGTATTATTATTAAATCCCAAACTGTTTCATTAGTCTTCAGCAGCCACCTTATGTGAATAAATAGCTTGCTCACATACCTGAAGAGATGAATAATTATTACTATCTTGACATGTGTATAGCATCATCAGCCTATAACTGTTGCCCTAGACATTAAATTAGTAATCTAATAGGCAGCATTGTTCTGTGTTTTTCAGCTTGACGAAATGCAACAGTTAAGAAGTTCTAACAGACAGCTTCAGATAGACATAGATTGCCTAACCAAAGAGATTGATCTATTTCAAGCAAGAGGTATTGTACTATCAGTGTGAATAATCTTTTTGCCTGTTCAGTTACGTCACTTTGAGGATTTGAGAATTATAGAGTATGAATGTAGAGTGTGATGGCTAATTTATTAACATTTTATTGAGGATTTTCATAACGACAAAAATGCCCAAACTGTTGTGGGGATGTACATTTCCTTTGTCCCTGTTGATTTGAGATGCTTTCTTTATAAAAGATCAAGTCTAAGTCTTTGTGGGAAAGGAAGAAACCCTAAGAGAAACTTAAATAAAAATTGTGAATGCTGTCACACTCTAATGTGACTAACCAAACAGCTCTATAGGGCAGGGTTATGCATATGAGGATGTCTTGCTAAAATGCCTCTACTTGGAGACCATGTTGTGGTTGTCCATTACCAGACACTAGGCGGGCGAGCCACCATCAAAAGGGAATCTGTGTGAATAAAAATGCCCTTTCTTCTTGAAGCATCTTCAGGATTGGGAAGGGGAAATACATTTTAATGTTACTCTTCCTTCACCACCCAAAAGCCACAAGATAATTTCAGAATAGAGGAGGTGGCAAGGTGGTAATGCAAAATTGGCTTGTTTCTTCACTCCAAATACAACTTTTGTACTAACTTTTCCTTTCAATGTGCTGTGTGTTTCCTTTTTTCCAGGACCACATTTTAATCCCAGTGCCATCCATAATTTTTATGACAATATTGGATTTCTAGGTCCTGTGCCACCAAAGCCCAAAGGTACTACTGGATTTTTTTTCTCTCCAAGTTAACTTATCTCTGGAATCAAAACACAGCATTGAATCCATTTACTCTCAGTCCTTTGTAAAGTTATCAGAGGTCTGTAGCATGCAAGTAATGAGGTCACTGTATCCATTTACTGTGTTTGTTTGTTCTCCCTCTTCTCTGTGACGTGCACACATAAGGGAGTTGTGTCCTTTGTACCTTCTGGATCACTTAATTTCTGCTAATTTTTTCAACATAATGATTGAGGGATTATTTAGACTAAACCATAGGGAAGAGGGTCACTATTGAATGGTGAGCTGAAATTTTAAAATCAAAACAGTAAAACAACAACAACATACAATTCCAGCATTTAATATCCAATGTTGCTACATACAAAGTGGGGAGAAAGCACACAGAATTCAGTCTCTTCTGCTGTTCGTATTTAATCATTGTTCTTTCTACCTCAGCAGATCAAAGGTCCATTGTCAAAACACCAAAACCTGTCCCGGATACAGAAGAAGATGAGGGAGCTCAGTGGAGTTGTACTGCTTGTACGTTTTTAAATCACCCAGCCTTAAACCGTTGTGAACAGTGTGAAATGCCCAGGCATTTCTGAGCCAAGGAGGCTCTCTTACCTTCTGTAAATTCAACCTTTGACTATTGTGTCATTTCCTTGGGATAAATAATCATTTATGCATAGGATTTTGTAAAATTGAATGTGTGACAAGTTTTATTACTAATGTTAAATGTCATGCTTCAGAGATAATACCTCAGTGTTGTGCTGCAGGCAGCTGAAATTCATCAGCTGGAAGGTAATCGCCTGAAAGACTTGGTTGCCAGCTGCCTGAATCATGTACAGTATTACCAGAACCCCAGTAAAAATAACTCTTACCATGTTCAGTGCTTGGGTGTTCCCAACTGCCTTTCTCCACAAATGTCACTACTGAATTTTGACAGGGGAAGGAATTAGATTGATAGCTTTTTTTGTTTGTAAAGCTTTCAGTGAAACACTACATTCACCGAGGAAATGGAAAGGAACAAGTTGAACGTGTGTTAAACTGTTTGCTGCCACGTAGGACCCGTGGATTGTAGAAGAACTTCTCAAATTAGTGGTACTCTTCACCTTGTCTTCCTGGAAAACACCTCTGCTAAGTGAAGACACAAATCAGTTCAATTGTCTAAAGATGAAAAAGAAAACTGCATGCTTTGTCTGTACAATACTCACAGTGAAATATCCCCAAAGCTTTTCCTACTGTACATAGCTCTAGAGCCTGCTTTAAGTGACTTACTTTTCTTCACCTTTTATTATTTCTTGTACTTCTTAATGTATAGTGTAATAGTCTTTGTTAACTTTCTTTTTCCTTTTAAGTGATTACGCACGATCATGACCCCTTTTTTTAAAGCTTTGATCTGAGAGAAGCAGTGCCTTAAAATAAGAGCATTAATGATAAACAATGCACAAAATAGCTCTCCACTGCCTATTCTGTACGTTGCTCTTGTAAATGCTGGTCATCTGTGAAGACCTGCAGATGCAGCATCGTAAAATGCTGGAAAAGTTTGAGTTTATGCATATAGTTCACTCTGTACACTGATTTTTACGGTGGGTGACACAGCATAATATTTTGTCTGACACAAGAAAACCAGAGTTAAAATACGTTCAGCCCACCAACATAGCAGCATCTGAATATGCTTGCTTTATTTGCTGGATATCTTGCAAACCTTTCAAGAAGTAATTACTGGGGAAGTACATACAGTACACAACAGCAGCAGTGGCATAAAATAGCAATGCTATCAATAATTTGGCAGCTTGTTTTTAAGCCTGATTTGGTGGAGAATATTAATAAGTAGAAAAAAACTGAAATACAGGCAGGAAGAGAGAAACCAAGCAGACTTGAACACTGAAGCAATACCAAGCATCTCTTTATTTTCATAGGCCTCTTTGTTTTAAAGAAAAACATTCAGGTGGTCAGGAACACATATAACTGAAACCAAGAATATAGTTTTATTTTTTTATATGGTCTCTTGCATACTACAAAATAATGTAGCATCTCTTAGGATGAAGCAAGAGGCAGTGAATAACAGTGCAATCTTATACATATCTACTCAGAAGTAAGTCTGATTGACTTCAGTGGGGCTTATTCCTAGGTAGGTGGGAATAAGATTGCAGCCTAAATGTAGCAAGAGACAAATGTAGACTGTCACCCACTGTAAATATAAATGCCAGTGGACATTTCTAACAGGAATTTTACAAGTGATCTATGTGAATACACAAAGGCCTTTGTTTTAAAGACTTTGCATTTTTTTAAATGTGGGAATTAAATGACCCAAGTAATTAGACAGTAGACGCAAAGTACTTGCATTGAATGCATTATGTTTATAAAAAAAGAAGCGCTGTTTTTCAGCTTCATCTGCAGTTCTATGTGAAGATTGACAAATCAATTTTTACCTGTTTTATTAATAAAACCTAATTTGGATATCTTGAGTTGATGGTTTTGTGATTTAGCTGGGTAAACTGTCTTTGTAACAGATAAGTTATTTATAAAAATTAAAAAATATATATATTGTAACAACTGGATTTGTGTCTTTTTAACTTTGTAGCCACTATACATTCAGCCATATTATAATGGAAGAATGTAAACTGACTGATCTTGTCTATGCTCCAACCTTTTGTGAACATAGTGACTTTTGAGGTAGACGTTAAACCTGCTTCTGAGAGGAAGAATGCATAGACAATTCGGGGAGAACAATCCTATGCCCCCTAAACAGCATCGGGGGGGGGGGGGGGAAGGTAGGATTGTTTGGTGTCTGGGATCTGAGGTCGGAACCAGGGTTCCGATCTCAGATTCCCAGAAATCGTGCTCCCCTCCCACTCCCCCTTGTAGCCATCACGGTTCTCTGCACACCAGCTACATCTTTGTGCTTGGAAACAGAGCACAGATACAGGGAAAAGTGGACCGTCCCTAGGGCGGGGAGGAGACCGGGGAAGCTGCATTACACATCTTCCTATGTGCAGCCCAGCCTCCTCTCCTGTTTGGAAGCCCCATAGCTAGATGGATAAAATCACCCACCTAGCGAAAATACGAAGTGGCCGGAGCATGGAGGTGAGGATCTCTGCCGTGCTCCAGCCGCCCTGCATTGGATACTCGTCAGCCTCCGACTTCAAGGCTTCTAACTAGCTCAATAGGATTGCACTGAGATAGTTACTTATTTTCCTCAATGAAATTATGTTGCCCTTTTTTCTACAGCTGCCTTTCCCAACCTGGTGCCCTCCAAATATTTTGGATGACAACTCCTAGCATTCCTGACCCATTGGTATGCTAGCTGGGCTGATGGGAATTGTAGTCCAAAACATCAGGAGAGCACCAGGTTGAAGAAGTCTGTTCAACAGCAATCCACTTAAGGCGGTAGTCGCCTTTCCCGTAGTAATTGCAGAAACGTTAGTTAAGCGTCTCATTTAAAATTGCCATTGAAGCTAATATATGGTGTGATGTTGATTAATGCAGGGTCAACTATCAAAGGGCTCGTATGCTCTAGAGGAACAGCTAGATTAAAGCCTGAACACAATAGATAAACTGATGCTTGTTTTAATTTCATTATCAGTTAATCCCAAGTGCTTTTAAAACATGTGACAATAACTTCTGCTGATACTAAAGTATAACAACTATATGTGCTTTCTTCTGGCTCCATTCCAGGAGATCCATAGGAACAAAACATTTCATTTTTATCTGTTAGTAGAAACTGATGTGAAAAGAACAAATAAGCCACTTTCCTTTGATTATTAAATCCTCACAGGAATCAGCACCGCCTGAAATGATGATGATGATTGTGAAGAAAGATCAGAATACACGACTATTGAACAAGTAGCCACTTCATAGGGAATATGAGAGCTTCATGGGGAATATGAGAAAATTCAGACCAGTAATAGATGCAATGGAGGAAGTTTTTCCACTATTACAGTGGTGAGCAGCTTGTGGCCCTCCAGATGTTTTGGCCTATAACTCCTATGATCCCTAGCCAGCACAGCCAATAGTTGAGAGATCATGCAAGTTGTAGGCCAGATAATCTGCACTCTTAGGTAAAGTGCTTCCAATCCAAATGGAAAGCAACACTGTTCTCACATTAGATAGATTTCTGAAAGAATCTAGAGCCTGTATTTGGGATTTATTGGCATGTCCTATAGCTGCTGTTCTGATGCATCAGTTGCTGTGGGAGATCCCATTCCTCACTTCCATTCAAGCCATTACAGATCACTTTGGCAAGCATTCTGTAATTCTGGTTGCTCTTTCTTTCACTGCAACTCTTGATATCCTCATAGTTAAGTACCTTGTGATACCAGAACCTTCAATAGACCATTGACATTGATGGCACTAAATACAATTCATATTGGTTTTGGTGTTATATAATGGAATGTGAATTGGGAGAGACTCCAAGAAGACTAGTGGTTTAACCCAATGCCCTGCCATAGAGCAAGCCTTGCTCTTAGCATCCCTAGCAACTGTCAGTCTGAACTTAATCTTGGAAAGTGAGAGAAGAGCCTCCACAGTGCCCCTATGTAATGTATTCTACTATGGAACTGGTTTATTAAGGTGAGCTTTAATAATTTGTAACCCAAATTGCTGAATGTCCCCTTACTTGGCGTGTGTGTGTGTATGAGAGAGAAGAGAGATAAAATCATGTTTCTATGAAAAAAATAATTGTGTTTAGATTGCCCATTGATACTGGTATTTTGAAATGCAATATTAATTTGTAGAATGAATTATTTATTTAATGTTTATGCATTGCTTATATTAAAGAAATGTCTAAGCTACATACAGAAGACATATAGATATACCTTCCTGGGAATGCCTGTTGGAAAAAGTAAGTTTTAGTAGGCACCAAAAACCAAACAGGGTTGGTACCTGCCTAATTTGTAGTGGAAGGGAGTTCCAGAGAGTGGGCGCTATGATGTTAAAGACCTTATGACAGGCTGAACTTCTGAATTCTTGGCTACTGTAAGGAGGCTATTCCTTGATGAGCACAGGAACCAAGCAGGTCAGTAGAGCATTGGGATCTTTTTTAAGTATGGTCCAAAGCACATAAGTACCCAAACCTTAAACCTGGCCTGGCAGTATTTAGGCAGCCAATGCCCCTTAGCATAGGTGTAATATGCTGCTGATAAGCCACTCCTGTTAGCAACTTGGCTGTGGCGATTTGCACCAACTGCAGCTTCCAGACCAACCTTAAGGGCAGCCCCACATAATGCACATTGCAGTAGTCCAGTTTTGAGGTTACCTGTGCATGGACCATAGTGGTCAAGCTATCCCTGTCCTACTTAGAATAGACCCATTGAAATAAATAGGACATAAGTTACATTGGATGTAACCCAAACCTTATTGAATTGCTGGAATTATCAGACAGAATTCAATGTAACATAGACTTCTTTTAACCAGTGCTATGCATAGTTACTCTGAAGGGTAAGCCCTACTGGGTTTGGTGGAGTCTGCTTCATATGTTTAGGATTGTAGCCCTTGTCTTTACTTTCAAAGAACATGATTGTCTTATTGTTATACAGAATTTGAAGTGCTTTTTAAAAAGGTTTTGGGGCTTCCATTTTTTATGATTGTGCAAAAAGAAGGAGGAATCCTTTTTTACTGACACGTAGGGCTGTGATTTCAATCGACAGAGTCCCCATATTGATTCCAAGTGCTGCAGGTTGAAGTTGAGCCACCAAGAAGACCTTGAACTTGAATGTCCATGCTGCTTGGTCAGTCAGTTCAGAGGCTTGGAAAGGAGGTATTCCCATCCCAGACTAGGGGGACATAAAATGTCCAGGTTCATTGAACCAAGAAAAATGTTGACTCATGAGGAAATACTGCTCTACCCACCCATTAAAGCTATAACCTGCAGTCCCAGCTCAAAGGCTAGCATGGGTTAGGATGAGGGCTACCCATTCCACAGGAAACTACACTAGCAGGCAGGACTAGCTTGAGCTGATCAAGGCTGTACTTTTTGTGCCTTTAAAAAGAAATAGGACCACTTCATTGTTTATCTAATTCAATGAAGTTGCATCGTAGTTTTACCAAAGATCAGCTTGTATAGTACCCCTAGGTGTGTGCAGCATGTTTCATTAGGGTGTGCACCCAGGGGATTTCCCCCCCAAAGGCAAACAGTTATTGAATACTCAATCATAAAGGACATTATTTTTATTCATTTGTTTATTAAACACTGTAGACACTGATGCCCTATTCTGTGTTTGGCTTGCTTGATCGTGGAAAGGCAGTTGTAGGTGTGTTGGGGGGGGGGGGGATGGGGAGATGCTGCTCAAGCCCCAGCACTGGTGGGGCTTTGCAGTGAGGCTGGCCAGAGGAGGGGCTTACAAAGCAATATTAGCCTTTGGAACCCTTCCTCCTGGCCTCCTTGAAGTGCAGCTCCTGGCAGAGAGACTCCCAGCAAAGCAATTGCTTTTCATTCCTACTGCCAGAAGCAAAGGTGCTCTATCGGAGGCAGTTCTTTGGCACAGCAGTGAAGCAGCTGGAGGATCGTTCCTGCTGCATCTGGATCCCCCTATGTATCCCTGTTTAATGGCCCTCTCAATTTGGCACTCATTGCTTGAGACATTAGGGTACACCTTGCACACTCCTTGCACATGTCTGTGATAGTACCCTAATAGGTTTCCCTCCTATTTGGGTTCAGTGAAGAAAACACAAGTGTTGGGTTAGGCAGGCTTTGTAGTTATACCTGCAATATACCAACTGAGGGCTCTTTTTCATGTTACTTGTCAGTGACTCTGGCTTTGCTGCCAAGTGTCTCAGGACCAGTTTCAGCTTTTTCTTGGCCTGCATAGAAAATGGGCAGCTCCTGTAGAGCTGGGCAGGGGCTTGCATCTGATGCGCTCGGTGAATTTGTGTAGGTATGTAAAAAAAAAAAAGCAGCTGCAAGACTGGTCCCTCTGTTGCCATGGCAATAGGCCTCTATGGGGATAAATGCTGGTCCTGACAAAGGGCAGAGAGGAAGCATGGCACTGGTTTAATTGGTCACAGCGCAGGGAATGTAAGTCCTTGAGCAGAAGCAGTCCTTGAGCATCACAACCAAACCGCCAAACAGCCCTGGGTGTAGCTCACAAAATCAAACCACAGAGATCCAGAGTTCCGGTGAAAGCAGGAGGCTTCTCAGGTGCTTAAAGCATTGAGTATAATAAAGTATACATCTGGTTACTCTGTTTTAAATATAGAGGAATGGCCACTAAAGATTAGTATTGGACATGTGATCCTAGCAAGGAATCCTGGCTCTTCGACAGTTGCTACACCTCATGGGATGCCTCTGCTCTGCCCTCTTTACTTAACACTGTAGTAAGGGAGACACCCCCAAAACTCCTTCCTCAGAGCCCTCCTGTTGCCCTACTCTCATAGAAGATGTCTTTGGTTGAGAAACAGGAGCTTCCATCAAGGTAATGTCTCCCAGTGGATGATAAGCAATATCAGTGACCTGCATCGCACCCTCTCCTGGCTGGTAAGCCAGTGGGAGGCCTAATAAAACTGAGTTCTCAAGCACCTGGCTTCTCAGGGCTGGGCCTGACTGTACAGCATCCCTTTCTGACTAAAAATTGGTGTCATGAACTATAGCTCCCCCCACCCAACACACCAATAAACTGAGGCAAGGCCTCACAGACATTTGTTTTTCTGCTATCTCAGGGTGCATTGTAATTTATTTTGATGGTGTTATCTAATAATTGTGAGGTGGCCGAGAATATTGTGTCTCTCCCCCCCCCCCCATTTTTATTACCCATCTCTTTCTCTGTTGCTTCCCTGCTTCCCAGGCTGCCTGTGCTTCCTGATTTGAAAAAGAACTATGGAATTACCTCATGATGTCTTCCCCTGGCCTTTAATTGAAGTATGTGAAGCTGAAGTGTCTACAGGTCACACTGGAGAGATGATTGTAAAAGTGAAAAACAGGACACTTATGCCCACCTCCTAAGTAAGGTAAGCACAAGAAATCCAAACAAAACCCGAGAATTTCTCCAAAATTTTCTTCACTGTTGAATTTCTTTTCAAAATCAATTTCTTTCCTATCAATTTGAATGAGAATGGTTTTAAAAATGTGAGGGAAATTTCTGGAACAGCACTATCAAAAACAGGCCAGGTCCAAGACATTTTGGAGCTTATGGAAAAGAAACAAGATGCCTCCCACTCCCATCCATGTACAAAAGCTGACTGGACTGTTTTTCAACACTAGTGATGAAACAGCATCCTCCACAGCACCTAAAGGCAGCAAGCTAGGTTAGCCAGGCCGCTTGGCACGTAGTTCTTTCCTCCAAAACATTGCTGCTGCCTCCCAGCATCTGCTGCCTGAGGGAACTGTTTCACCTGGCCTAACTGTAGGGCAAGCCCTGTTCAAAAACATGACTGTGGTAGCATTCGAACGACCTTCAGTTGTGTTGCTTATTGCGTCGTGTGTCGGGCAACACACAATGCACACACAACTGACGGTACATTATTAAACAATGGGGAAAAACAACAGGCTGCTCCATTGTTTATTGGAGCCCCGGGGAGGGGCAACGTGTCATGTGTCAGGCACTCCAAAAATAACATACCATCAATTGCCTCTTCCCCCCTCCATTGCCTAAAATGTCGTCCAAAAGCTCTGTGTGTGTGTGCGTGTGTGTGTGTGTGTGAGAGAGAGAGCGAGAGAGAGAGAGAATCTTAAAATTTATGACTGATAATACAAAAATACTTAATGTTTAAGTATTATGTATTAATGTTTAATTGCGATGGCATCTACATCTTTTAACAATAATGTCCCGTTCTCTCCACTCCTACCATACCTATTATATTTACTTTTTGCCCTAATCCCACAAAAACTAATTTGTAACACATATTAAATACTAGATCCTGCCTTTGACACTACTAGATGCCTCATGCCTTGCAATGTCAGGCTTCCACATATAAACTTTGCACTACTAGAATGACACTAGGTGGTTTATTGTGTGTACTGCACTTTATATTTTATACTAAATCGCACACTGCTACTAGTTTTTTGCACAAAGTAGATTTGTAACATCATTTCAATAGTATGTACACAAAATAGGCAAGTAAATATATAGTATCAAAATTCTTGTTTTTCAATACTGAACAAAAATCCTGCTATGACCTTCATCTCAGTGCTCTCACATCTGCAATGCAACATTGGATGTGGAAGGAAGAGATCATAGAATCATAGAATAGTAGAGTGGAAGGGGCCTATAAGGCCATCGAGTCCAACCCCCTGCTCAAGGCAGGAATCTACCTTAAAGCATCCCTGACAGATGGTTGTCCAGCTGCCTCTTGAATGGCTCTAATGAGGGCGAGCCCACCACCTCCTTAGGTAATTGGTTCCATTGTCGTGTTGCTCTAATGGTCAGGAAGCTTTTCCTGATGTCCAGCCAGAATCTGGCTTCCTGTAACTTGAGCCCATTATTCCGTGTCCTGCATTCTGGGTTGATCGAGAAGAGATCCTGACCCTCCTCTGTGTGACAACCTTTCAAATATTTGAAGAGTGTTATCATGTCTCCCCTCAATCTTATCTTCTCTAGGCTAAACATGCCTAGCTCTTTCAATCTCTCTTTATAGGGCTTTGTTTCCAGACCCCTAATCATCCTCGTTGCCCTCCTCTGAACACGCTCCAGCTTGTCTGCATCCATCTTGAAGTATGGTGCCCAGAACTGGATGCAATACTCAAGATGGGGCCTAACCAGTGCCATATTGTGTTGTATGCATACCTTTTATCTTCCTGTATCAGTGTAACCTAAAAGATGTTCGTGCAGGGATCCAGTGTGGTGTAGTGGTTAGAGTGTTTGATTGGAACTCGGGAGATCCGGGTTCTAGGCAGGATCTACACTACTGCTTTAAAGCATTTTCTAATTGACAACTGTTGGGGCCCAGGACACACTCCATATACAGTTTTCAAACCATTTTCAAAGTGTGTTATCCTGCTTTGTGTAGATCTGGCCCTAGTCCCCACTCAGCCATAAAGCCCACAGGGTGACTTTGGTCCAGTCACTAACTCTTAGCCTAACCTACCTTACAAGATTGTTGTGAGGATACTATGGAAAGTTCTGGGACCACGTAAGCCGCCTTGGCTCCCTTGCAAGAGGAAAAAAGGCAGGATATAAATGTAATGATCATCATCATAATCTGCATCTGCTCGGTTAATAAATGTTCAAACCTGTACAGCTGCAAAATCTTTGCACAGACGTACACTTTTATAATGGCCTGGTTGAAGGACTAGGGAGATTGGAGCAAGCAGGTAAGGCACAAGCACTGTACTTAATTCTGTACTGTGCAGGTGGGCAATTTGTGGCCCACCAAATATTTTGGCCTACAACTCCCTTCAGCCCTAGCCAGCATAGCCAATGATGAGAGATGATGGGAGTTGTTGGCCAAAACATGTGGACAGCCACAAGTTTCCCACACCTGCTGTATTGAACCTTACAGCCATCTCCATCAGGCTGCCAGTTCTTCAGTTTCCTACCCTCTTTCTCACCCCCATTCTTTCTCTTTGTCCAACTTTGAAATTACTTTGTGTGAATTTCACATGGAATTCACAAACTGGTTATCTCATGTGTTAGAAAATGAGCTATCCAATTCCATATGTTATATAATATAATAACTTAGTGAGTAAATGATTTTGTTCTTATCAAGACTGTGTTTGCTTTACTGAAATAATATTTTTACTTATTTCTGTGCTTCTGTATTTAAATAATATTATCTCATCCTTAAATGACCTCCTGTGGGAAGCACACATTTCTCATCTGATGTCATTTCTGGTGCCAGTAGTTCTGTGTATTTTGGCAGTGTTAACACCATATCTTCCAAGTTCTCTTCCCCACTGCAATTTCTACTCCGCTACTTGTGTGGTAGCAATTTTATGGATCACAGTCTTCCATTTGTATTGAGTTTCCATACAGTAGCAAAGCCGCCATTGCTCTTTCTGAAGCACCAGATAGTATCAGTTCTCCAAAAAATGAGTTGGGGAAAAGCACCTTTTAATTTCCTCCCATCCCAGTTTTTGTTTTTGTCTTATTCTAGTTTCCTTACATGATGAATTTTCCATCTCTGAAAACTCTGAAATTAAAACGTTAAATGTTCAAGTGCCTTGATCTAACTCTAGTTTCAATATTAGAAAATGGTATTAACACCTGTCTCGTTGTGCCAGAAAATGGATGTGGAGGTGAATGTGCTGTAATGCATGTACTATGTTTATCTCCCAGTTCCTTGGCCTCCCAACCTATAATCTCCTGGGCTGTTAATTAAAGATTGACATAGCATCCCTACGTGTGTGGGGAATCCATGGTGGTCCATCCACCACTTCCAGAGCCCTGCCAGATCACTTCCAAAGCCCTGCCAGGATAGGTGGAGTGGGGCAGCATTTTATTTTTAATTTCCCCCGGGATTTTTTTTTTTTGCAGAGTTTCCTATGGACACCAATGGGAGGGAAATTCAGAATACTAGCCTCAGAGTGGTGTAGTTAGGTGGGTCTGTTCTGGAGAAACAAAGGATATCTCGATCTGGCAGGTTCAAAGCTGCCCCTGCTCTGCCTCCCAGAATGCCCAGGATTGGGCCCTATGGTCAGCAGAAACACCATCTGTGTTACTCCTAGATGTGTAGAACTTTCCATGGTGTACTGGGGGCCTCCATGGTGGATGTGGATCCCAGTGGCATCCGAACACACATACACCCTCAGCAATCTGTACAAGGGGGCTAGGATTGCTCTGTAAATTCATTGAAATTGAAAACCTGGACATCACCAGCTGTGGCAAGATCATGTTTGTCCTTGAAATTCCAGAGGTATTGAACCAGCCATAGTTGATAAAAACAATTTAGCAAAAAAACATTTGAGTGATGCATTTGAATTCCAGATGTTTGTTTTGTGATGTGATAAGTTTTGGCTGCCTGCTTTTTGCTTCTAGCCACAGGAAAGTTCTGTTATCTGAAGGACTTTATAACATAACAATGCTGTTGTTCTTTTATCGGTTGCTTTGTTGGGTTTTAAAATCCTTGCCTGCCCACCCCCCACATTTTGATGAAGATGTAGGTGATGAATCAATGAGGATTATGCTTTTCTAATTGTTGCAGTGAAAAGATATTTGATTTTGGTGTATGGATATCAGGGATAATTGATCCTGTAATACGGGGTGTGGGTAGCTAGAAATGCCTCTTTAAGTGGAGAATCATCTAATTTTGAGATGAGACTGCCAGCTGCGGTTTTACAGGAGTGTTTTAATATTGTGTATTTGTAAATTGATTACTGTGTTGGTTTATTGACCGTAAATAAACAATTCAATTCAATTCCATGAGAAATGGGGTTCAGTAGTTCTATGGATATGACTTTAGTGTATATTTCTACACGGACTATTCAGGTTATGTTTTCTCACAGTAAATTATAATCCATCCAGAGAACATCAATTTGTAATCTGCCCATAGAACATTAGTTGTTGGGTGGATTAGAACTGAACTGAAATGAATAAATAACAAAAGTGCTTCTCACCAGATGTTTAGTGCAAAACTACACATTACAGTAGAGATATGTGACTACATATCTGTCTCTCTTTAAGGTTTTTGCAATAGACCTGTGGATGCATGCCAGTATGTATTTACCAATGGAGGTGGGGGCAGTTTCCATTGGGAAAACAGCATTTGGGGAAAGGGTTAATCTCCCCTATCTCGCCACACTGCAGTTTCAATTTGGACCAACTCCTCCCTCCCCCAATCTTGCAGCTATTTGGAAAAACTTTAAAACAAATTGGGTTGCACTCATGTATTGTTTCCTGGAATATCAGTTTTGACAAATAAGAGACCTTGGGGGTGAGAGGTTATTTGTTTATTTGTATTTCATTTAAAAGATTTCTACTCTACCTTTCCACCAATTGCTCTTCAAGGTAGCGTACATATATAAGTTGTTAAAACCAGACAAGAATATTTAAATACAGGTTTAACACACAATATACAAAAGGAACTTACAATCAAAATGGCAAAACAGGCAGCAGTTAAAAAAAAGCAGTAATATTTTTTTATTCCATCCAAAGCTTTGGAAGACAGAAAAGCTTCAGCCTGGTGCCTAAAAGATAGCAGAGTTCAGGCACCAGGTGAATATATATTTGGGGAGAGTATTATTGGGGCACCTCCCAGGAGTGGTATGATCGGTATGGAGGGTTCCAGTAAACTGCAACTGGTCCGCCTCCTTATTCTGGACCAGTTGCAGTTTCTGAAGCTTTTCAGAATGCATTGCATTCATCTAACCTGGACATTACAAGCTGTGGCAAGGTCATGTTTGTTCAGGAGGCATCACAACTAGTGCACCAGCCAAGATTGGTAAAAGGTACTTCAAACCACAGACGCTACTTGAGCATCCAAATGCAGAGAATTCTTTGCCTCGTTGCACATTTGTGTTATTGGTGGTAAGACAAAGTGTGAATGGCAGATGCACATTCTTAAGCATGAAGTGGATATGTACCAGGGAACCCAGCTACGCAGGGTTCTCTAGCACATGTTCCCAAGCATTTGCCGTGTCTTTTCCACACCACCAGTATAAAACCAGTATAGCCCTTGGTAAACATAAATGTTCTATAAACCTCCAATACAGACAACAGAAGTCTGAAATAATGTTTCAGGTTTTGATAAAGGAGCAGCAAAGATGTTTTTTTACTTGGAAGAGGTTTACAGGAATTACACACATAATAACATAAGAGACTGTGAGCCTGTTCAGACAACATGCTAAGCCGTGGTTAGGCCGCTAACCCTTTCGAAGCAAAGGGTTAATGAACATATTTAAACTGTGGTAGTATAGCCACCATGGTTAGGAATGATTCACAAGACATGCTAAGCCATAATGTTTAGCTCAAAATGCTTAACCACTGTGGCTTAGCGTGTCATCTGAACAGGGTCTAAGAAAGGCTTTTAGGAAGAGTGGCCATCCAAGAAAGGTCTAGAGAAGAACTGATAGATTGACGGTCAGGACAGCAGGTCAGAAGAAACAAACTGGGGTGGGGGGAAGAAGGGGGGAATACAATTAAAGCTGCTCTTCTTTGCACCAAGTGACTTGTACTAGTTGAGTGTACAGAGGAGTTAGAGTCTTATAATAAGACATGTCCAAATATTTCTCCCTACCATGGCTTTCCGTTGGGGGATCTGCTGTGTATGTTCCTGTGCCTTTGAACTACTGGCATTGCATTTCCCATGTCTATAACATCAGGATAGGAGGGTAATACAGCTTGATCTGCTCCCCTGTATGGGAAGCCAAAGCACAAAGTTTGCTGGGTATTGGCTTGCTTTCCAGAAAGTGGGTTTAGAGCCAAATTCTGCTGGAACTCAGCACCAGAAAGATGGGTGTAATGATCTACTGCTCCAAATGAGCTGGAATCCAAGAGAAGTACCTGGTTATACGACTCGGCCTTCAAATTTCCAAGATATTGCATATCTCCAGGCTTGCAGTATGGAAATGACTCAGCTGAAGAAGCTATAGAGCAGTGTTGACCTTTGGGTTGGGCCTTCAGGCCTTGCCTCACAGAACAAGGAGGTATTGGTGAAGTCTGTAGTGCTGGTGTTTGCATCCTGTAACATCCTTGGAAATTACATACTTGTAAACATGGGCAGTCCCAGCACAGGCTATGAGGAGACAGAGGTGCACTCTGGTCAAATTGGAGATAGCGATCCTTACGTGGATCACCCACTAGGTTTTCATATTTACCAGGTCCTGCAAGAGTATTTCCAGAATGGGTCCTGGCTCTGAGAGAGAGCGCAGTGAGTTGCTTTGACACAGCCTCTGCTGCATGTCTTGCCTGACCTTGTTGTAATGCAGTCAATTCAGGTTGTTGGTTACTTTGATGTATGCTTGGCCAGTCACTTGCTGAACCCCTGATATCTTCCCCTTTTGGGGGGTTAGTATGAAATGTTGCTGAGCTTCCCCAGCTGCTAATAGTGCTGCCACCTCTAGGACCAGCTAAACTTGATGTATTTCCACCCTTGTTCTTTATGAAGTTTGTTCTCATCTTCTCATCCTCTAGCCTCTGAGTAATTGGGTAGGTCTTTGTCTTAGCTCGGAGCTCATCCGCTACAGAGAGATGGTCCCAGTTCAGTCTCTCTGGGTGGTAAAATTTGCACTTGATGCCATAAGTGCATTTTTTGTCTGCGGGAAAAAAGGAGTCGATAATTAGCTAATTGCTTTCAAATACTTTAATTGGGATGCATCAATGGGTAGGCTGACCATATGAAAAGGAGGACAGGGCTCATGTAACTTTAACAATTGTAGAGCAAAGGGAATTTCAGCCAGTGTCATTTGTATGCATTTAGTTCCTGGTGGAATTCCCTCTTTATCACAACAGTTAAAGTTGCAGGGGCCCTGCCTTCTTTTGTATATGGTCACTCTAGTATAGTGCCTGCAACTCTAACTGTTGTGATGAAGAGGGAATTTCACCAGGGACTAATTGCACACAAATGACACTGGCTGAAATTCCCTTTGCTCTACAACTGTTAAAGTTATATGAGCCCTGTCCTCCTTTTCATATGGTCAGCCTATCAATGGGTCATTGAAGCATTGTAGGCCTAATGCCCTTTGGAAGAACTTCTGCATGACAGATAAAAGCTCCTTAGATACTTTTGATTATTATTATTTTTAAAATAATAGAGTGATTAATATGAGAAGAGAATGTGGTGTTTTTCAGAAACTCACATCTTTGGCTGGCTTGGGGCTGTTACTTTGTTATTGTAACAAAGAAAAAAAGATGAGCTGTTCAGCCTCTTTGTGGTCACTGTCAGAACTGAAAGCTTCTCCTATGTGAAGCTATAGTAATTGAGGATAGTTCTGTATGTTCATTGAAAATGTGGCCTATATAATTAGTAGCATGTCAATGGTAGAATCATGATGCCACAGTTATGCTGATATGCAGATATGACAAGATATGTAGGCATATTATAATGCCTGGTCTCCTCTTCCTCCTCCTCCAAGTTCTATCTTTGGACAGTGATGTTTACCATGGAGGGCAAAAAGTAGCAGCTGCTATATGCCCCATTGTAATGGGGGTGGCTTTGAATGTTTACAGAAATTGTTGAGAAGCAATTACTTGCACACTGCTTTATGCACTTCCATTGTAATGTCTGAAAGGAATTTCAGGCAATTCCTCTATGGAGAAAATTGTGATCTCTA
Source organism: Anniella stebbinsi (assembly GCA_029215795.1). Classification (NCBI taxonomy): domain Eukaryota; kingdom Metazoa; phylum Chordata; class Lepidosauria; order Squamata; family Anniellidae; genus Anniella; species Anniella stebbinsi. Next base: position 198,769,626 of record JARDYH010000003.1, read on the forward strand.
AGTACTAGGGAGCATCTCTCCATGGAGGTGATGTACATGTTCTCCATCTGGACTTTATATTCAAGGCATGAAAAGCAGGTGCTTGAATCACCATGTCTTGCCTAAAATCCATATTAGCATAATGCTGTTATTAGGCCAACTGTGCAAGCTTTTGAGTTCTTCAGAACCCTTCTTCAAGCAAGATGGAAAAACAAAGCAAAACAAAAAATGGGGAGGGCAGAGAGAAGAAGAAAAATGGCTGACGATAAAGCCATGGAATCTGCATTTGGTTATAGTCCTAAATGGAAGTAATGTGTGGATGCTATAAAGTACATAGATGAGCAGATACCAAACCTACCATAAGGGCACAGCTGCCATTTTGGTTCAGGGAAAACTTGCTTTTTGCTGAGAAAATTGTTGAGAGAGGGTCCGTGTCGACCTAAAGGGTCATCAGGAGGCATAAATCTAAAAAATGAAGTGACATTTTTTTAATAACAAACATCACCATCCTATTTTCTGAATGGCATTTAAGTTCACAGTAGGGAACCTTCACATAACTTTAACATTATATTCAAGCCAATTCACTAAGAGAAAAAGATTTCCAGCATTCATGCAGTTGCTTCTCTATTGGGAAGAGATATGGGCATGCAGCATTTTATAACCAATGGCATGAATAGAGCAAACATGGCCAGAACAAGTTAGTCTATAGATGTAACAGTCAATTGGTGCTTTGGAAACAGACATCAAATCGTTCATGGAATAAGCACTTTGAAACGACATGCATAGCTTTTATAACAAATCTAACAATGTGCCAGCTACTCTCCCTGGTCAATCCCTGATCATTCATGCGGGATACTTGGCTAGGTGACAGATGAGCGAGTATTAAACAGCAATAATGAAAGTCGTACATGTAATTATGGGGGATGATTCAACCAAAGTTAGGTACTTAAATATGCCATTGATTTCAAAGGGAAATATTTAAGGGCATTGCAATATAATTTTCTATACTTGTTTTTCACTTGGTCAGTTTTTTTATTTCGATGCATGAATATGAATTGATTTTAAAGGAAGTAAAAGGACATATATAGGAAGTGGAAGGAAGGCCAGGCTACAAAAGAGGAGTACAGACAGGTAGCACATAAGTGCAGGAATGGCATCAGGAAACTAAAGCTGAGAATGAGCTGAGGCTAGCAAGGAATGCTAAAAGCAACAGGAAAGCTTTCTTCAGGTATGTGCATAGTAAAAGAGAGAGGAAATAAATGGTGGTTCAACTGCTTCATGAGGATGGCAAATTGGTAACAGATGACAAAGAAAAGGCTGAAGTGCTCAATTCCTACTTTGGCTCAGTCTTCTCCCAAAAGCAGGTCTGTTACCCCACCTGGCAAAAGTGAAGTACAAGTTGAAGGGGCAGGATTGTAGCTTGAGATTGATAAACAAATGGTGAAGGAACACCTAATTTTTTTTGGATGAGTTCAGATCTCCAGGGCCCGATGAACTGCATTGTAAAGTAATAAAGGAGCTGGCAGAACAACTCTCAGAACCACTGTCTATTTTCTTTGCAAAATCATGTAAGACGGGGGAAGTGCTGGACGACTGGAGGAGAGCTAATGTTGTGCCTATTTTCAAAAAGGGCAAAAAGAAGGAACCTGAGAACTACAAACCAGTTAGACTGACATGAATCCCTGGGAAATTTTTGGAGCAGATTATAAAGAAGTCACCTTAAAAACAATGCAGTGATTACTAAAAGCCAGCATGGATTTGCCAAGAACAAATCCTGCCAGACTAATCTGATCTCATTCTTTGATTGGGTAACCTCCCTTCTGGACTGTGGGAATGCTGTGGACATAATATATCTTGACTTCAGCAAAGCCTTTGACAAAGTACCACATGACATTCTGATCAGCAAGCTAGCTAAAAGTGAGCTAGAAGGAACAACTATTAGGTGGATCCACAGTTGGCTACAGAATCAAAGAGTGCTTATCAATGGTTCCTTCTCAAACTGGGGGGAGGTAATGAGCGGGGTACCACAGGGCTCAATTCTGGGACCAGTGCTCTTCAACATTTTTATTACTGACTTGAATGAGGAAGTGCAAGGAATGCTGATCAAATTTGCAGATGACACAGCATTGGATGGGATAGCTAATACTCTGGAAGACAGAAACAAATTTCAAAGTGATCTTGATAGGCTGGAGTGCTGGGCTGAAAACAACAGACTGGAATTTAATAGGGATAAATGCCAAGTTCTACTACATCTAGGAAAAAGAAACCAAATGCACAGTAACAAGATGGGGGATACTTGGCTCAACAATACTATAAGCGAGAAGGATCTTGGAATTATTGTAGATCACAAGCTGAATATGAGCCAACAGTATGATGTGGCTGCAAAAAAAGCAAATGCTCTTTTGGGCTGCATTAATAGAAGTATAGCTTCCAAATCACGCAAGGTACTGGTTCCCCTCTATTCGGCACTGGTTAGGCCTCATCTTGAGCATTGTGTCCAGTTCTGGGCACCACACTTCAAGAAGGATGCAGACAAGCTAGAGGGGGTGCAGAGGAGGGCAACGAGGATGATCAGGGGTCTGGAAACAAAGCCCTGTGAGGAGAGACTGAAAGAACTGGGCATGTTTAGCCTTGAGAAGAGAAGACTGAGGGGAGACATGATAGCACTCTTTAAATACTTGATAGGTTGTCACACAGAGGAGGACCAGGATCTCTTCTTGATCATCCCAGAGTGCAGGACACGGAATAATGGGCTCAAGTTATAGGAAGCCAGATTCCGGCTGGACATCAGGAAAAACTTCCTGACTATTAGAGCAGTACGACAATGGAACCAGTTACCTAGGGAGGTGGTGGGCTCTCCTGCACTAGAGGCATTCAAGAGGCAGCTAGCCAGCCATCTGTCAGGTATGATTTAAGATAGGGTGACCATACGACAGGAAAAAACCAAATTTGTCAGGATTTTTGGTAACAATTCCGGGAAATGGGGGAAATTATGAAATTTGATGAAAACCCTGTTAAAAGCAGCAGCAGTTTGCAGTCGAGTGAGGATATAGTCAGAAAAGATATTTGAGGGAAGGGGAGAATGTATCACACAGAGTATTGCAAAAGCTTCAAAGTACAGCAAAAGCTACAAAAGTAGGAGTAAGTGAAGTTAATTTCAGATACGTTGTTCTTTATTTCAGTGATTTTTACATTAGGATGTTATGTAGAACAGATTTGTCTTAATTGTGTGCTGTAAAATCAGATATGTGACCAAGGCTATGTTCAAGTGGGCACACCCCCTTGGTGCTGGATATGCCCCCTGGGGCCAGACATGGTGGGCATGCCCCCTTGGAAGCCAACCATGTTGTCCTCCATTTTGGTTTCCAAAATATAGTCATCCTATTTAGGGTAGATTCCTGCATTGAGCAGTGAGTTGGACTCGATGGCCTTATAGAACTCTACCTTATAGGCCCCTACCAACTCTACTATTGTATGAGTTTATGAATATGACAGAGAATAAGGCCTTCCAGCAGGATAACAAACAAGTCCAGCAATGTGGAAAAGGCAACTTTTATACAATTAGATTGTTTTTTGTTGTTATACCCAAATGCTCTGGCAAGGAATTTGTATTAATGGATTCAAGAAAAGATTTCAAAGGACATCCTTTTAAAAAGCTAAATACTTCCCCTCTAAACTCTTAGCAGAGAGTCAGTATAGTGTATAGGGGATCCAGGTTCTAGTCCCCACTCCGCCATGGAAGCTCACTGGGTGACTTTGGGCCAGTCACAGACTCTCAGCCCAACTTACATCACAGGGTTGATGTTGTGAGGATAAAATGGAGAGGAGGAGGATTATGTATGCCACCTTGGGTTCCTTGGAGGAAAAAGGCGGGATAGATTAATACAATAAATAAAGGCCGACCATGGTCGGGAAAGCTCCTTCCATCTGTGAAATGTTTTTAATCAAGTAGAGCTTTTCCATTGGCTGAATGGAGGAGGAGGAGGAGGAGGAGGAGGAGGAGGAGGAGGAGATCTTTGCCAATTCCTCTCCCTCTCTGCAATCCGTTTGTGGTACCTTCCCAAATAGTGGGGTAAGTGGAGCTCAGGCTGTAGTGGGAGGGGGAAATCACTGGGAGTTCTGAGCAAACATTTGCTTGGAGATGCTCCTAATGGCAGAATAAAACATCTGGATCCAACTGCAATGAAATCTGCACTTGACCATGCTAGTCACGTTCAACTGGACCTATAGAAGTGACACAAGGTGAGATTATATTTTCGAATATCCCAATCTCTTACTTGTCATTGACGAAAGAATACATCAGTAGTCGCTGCTCGATGAACCATTTCCACTCAGGATTTTCATTCTGCAAATCCCGAAAGTTGTCATTGGAAACAATGACCCCATCCTGTTCATAGGCCAGTTTAACTATGTAACGATCATCATAGCACACCAGCCTTTTCCCCTTCATTTTGCGGGATGGTGTGTACACGAGAATTGCTTCCTTTGCAAGTTTTTCAAGGATATGCTGGTCTAGAAGTAAAAAAGAGAGAGAGAGAGAGAGAGAGAGAGAGAGAGAGAGAGAGGAGAATGAACAACAACCAAAAAGGAATTGGAAGATCCCAAGTGTGTGTACACACACCTCTCACACAGGGAATCCCTCAAAGAATTGCTTAAATAATTATCCTTCCAAGTCCATAGCTGTATAATCTGCATTTGAATCCATCGTAATCCCATTGATTTCACCTTAACTGAAATGTCAGCAAGTGAGCAATAAATTACCTGGTAACTTTTAAGATGATAAAAACACTACAGGTGTCAGAATAGATAGGTATTTATCTATTTTATTTTACAAACATGTATAAACTGTTAGCTAAAATTATAAGTCTAAGTTGATTGGACAAAAGTTTGAGTGTCCAGAAGGACTGAACAAGCCAGCTGAATACAATAAGCAGAGAGAGAAAGTTTTTTCTAGGCTGCAAGGAAAGGTCAATCTGATAGTGGAAATGTTTCTGCTAGGATAAGGTAATTGATCTGTGCTGAGCTAGGGTTCAGAAATGTATAAAATACAGCTTTAATATTAATGGCTGTGGTGGGTCAGGCTGGAGTTATGTGGAACGGAGACTGGTGTATGAGAGATTGATGAAGGACTAGGCTACGCTATAACCATATGGAAAAACCTGTATATATCTGGAGAAACCAGTTATTGCCTTGTATATATTTATATATTGGAACACAAGTAAAGGACTTGTATTATACCCAACTTACTGAGTGTGAGTATTTCTTCTGCTGCTGGGATTTTACTGGACTTTATTGCTTACTCAAGCGCAGGCAGAGCTTGTTGCTTCCCCCAACATAAACCAGCCAATATCTAAAAAATGTTTATTGGGGGAACAGTAAAGAATAAACAAACCCTATTCAAACAAAATACAAAAGAATAAAAAGTTTTAAAATGAAGTTATATCATTAAAATTGTGGCTGATCATTCAGGGAAAGCTTATTTAAACACAAATGTCTTTAGCTAAGGCCAAGAACAAAGCAATATTGCCCCCTGCCTGACATGAATTGGCAGGTAATTCTGCAGAGAGGTAGTCAATGTGCTAAAAGCTATACTCCAATTGGACACTAAACAGACCTCATGTCATGCAGAACCACCACGTGTGCCCCCATGCCATGATCTCAGTGAGCGAGTAGGCTGATCAGGGAGAAGGAGCACTCTCACATATCAAATATCATGGTTCTAAGTTAAACCTTAAACCTGGTCCAGCGGCAAATAAGCAGCCACAGCAGTTCATTCAGCAAAGATGTTGCATGCTGAAAGGGGACAGCCTTCAGCAACGACCAAGGTGCGGCATTCCACACTAGCTGCATTCCCAGTACTTTATAAGCTGGACAAATTAACTATGTAAGCATATATCAGAGCTTAAGTTGGCTTGAGATCCCATGGCAATGCAGATCATTAGGTGAAACAGGAGCTTTACAGTGGTGTAATTGAGGACAATTACGTGTCTATAAATATGCATCTATAAAATAATTTGTCCACAGTGAGATAGCAACTGAAATGCATCATAAGAAACTTGCCCCTTGAGAAGCATGAGATTCCATTATAGACAAGTGTTTGCACAGCAATGCACATAGACAGACGGATGGAAATTAGTGCCACTTACAACTAAGGACATAATATATGTATCACTTCCTCTATTCTAATAGTCTCTGAATGTAGCCATGTTGATGTGCGTCTGTGCAACACCCATGTGAATTATGGAAATATTATGATATCTTTTTTGACAGTGGCAAAGGAATGTTTTCACTAGTGAGCTTAAGCTGTTAGCCAACTCTAGAAACTCCAACACCTAAATATTACTGCTAGAAATACAAAGCAAAAAAGAGTGCTGGTTGGTTGACAGAGCTATGTTTGTTGGTGGAACCGAACACAAGGCTAACAGGCCTCATCTGCTCTTTGGGCGAAACAGCAAAAGCTTGAAGGAAGAATATTGAAAGCTTCTCTCAGTTGTATCTAGTCTACTTTGTTTATCTTATCCTTCTAGAACAGCGCAAGAACAGTTTTCAAATGCGTATTTAAACTCACTATTTCCGGTGGTATGAAACATGTATAACTTCATATTTATAATCTGTTGGATGTATGCCAACCTGTAATGGGGGCATCAAATCGGCTTGGTTCCTTTCTCCAAGATGGGATAAAGACTTTGATATATTGGTGACCTCTGTCTTTGAACCAGTCCACCACCAGCTGAATTCCCAAGCATGAAAACACTTCTTTATTTCCATGGCTGCAAATAAGAAAATAAAAGTTTTAATGCCATCCATTTCTGCTACTTTTCTAACAGTTTCTGCCTGTGATATCTACACAACGTCTAGCATCTTTTAGGGCTGGTGGTAGATCAGGATCAGTCCCCGTTCAGAAGACACCTTAAACCACAGCTTTAACCATGGTGGTTAAGCCAGAAAACAAGGCCCTGTTCAGAAGACACCTTAAACCATGGCTTTAACCACGGTGAATAAGGCTTTTTTGCCTTTTCCACCATGGTTAAAGCCATGGTTTAAGGTGTCTTCTGAACGGGGCCTGTGTGAAACAACTGTGTGTTCATTTCAGTTCTGGTACTGAAAATAAATTCCTAAGCTCAGAATGTGCTCAGAGGCACCCTGGTTTGTTTGTTTTTAATTCTAAGTGCATGTCTTTTGCAGCTGGTTCTGGTTGGTGGACCTTGGGTGTTCTAATAAAACGCAAAATAGATCCAACAAATCTGAAGTCTGCCCACCCATGTTTTTCAGCACCAGTGATGTTCCATAGGTATGTCACTTGAAAAGGTGGGGAGGGCAGTTATGCTGAGCAGTCCCCTTTTGCTCCACTTCCCAGCTATTCAGGAGCCTTCTTGGGAAATTATGAGTAATGTCTTAATAGTTTTTTACATTACAGCAAGTCAGAAATATTTGTGGATGGATGACCAACTGCCAGGGGGAGCATAGGCAAAGTGTGGAGCTAGTAGAATAAAATTTCTACAGCAAAGCTTAGTTTCAGATAATCTGAATTATAATTTAATTCAGCTAATAATTGGATTTTAAATGCAAAGCAGATTCAACTCATCAGTCTAGGGAACTGTTCTTGATAGTCAATATGGTTTCATGTTCATTTTTGTCATATTTTGCTCCACCTTTCAATTTGCTATGTTGGAGTTTTATTCCTAAAATTAATACAATATTTTTAAAGCAAAGTTGAAAAAAATGCACTTTTTAAAAACTGCAAGTAAAACTGCAAGTTCAAAATTGTAGCACTATATATCAAACTATGGTTCTTAATTCAGATGATTTTTTTATTTTTCCTATTTCTATCTTGCCCCATAGCCTAGTGCAGGGGTGGGCAAGTTGTGGTCCTCCAGGAGGCTGCCTTCACAGTGCAGAGTTGGGGCTGCTCCACTGCCAAACCATGGAGTATCCCTGCTGTGGGGTGGCAGTGAATAATCCCCACTGGGGGAGGCAGCATGGGCTTTCTGGTGGCCATTAGGCTCACTGAGCCTGCCCCCTCCCCTTCTGGTGATCAATGGGAGGTCACCTTCTACCCGGGAACATCCCCGGCACAGTGCTGGAGCATGAAAAGAAAGCGGAAGAGCTTGGGAAGGAAAAGTTGGGGCAAGTCCCTAACTTCTCAGCTTTTTGTCCTGGTGTGGTTCCGAATCAGTAGCTGCGTCATATCATCAACGCAACGCAGATTCAGAGCCACCTTGGGTTAAAGACAATGTATAGACAGTCTCCAGGTGTTTTGGCCTACAACTCCCATCAGCACTAAACTAGGATGACCATATTTTGGAAAACATGGTCGGCTCCCAAGGGGGCATGCCCACCAACAATTCTGGTCCCAGAGGGTGTGTCCAGTACCAAGGGGGTATGACCACCTGAACGTAGCCTTGGTCACATATCTGATTTTACAGCACACAATTAAGACAATTCTGTTCTACATAACATCTTAATGTTAAAATCACTGAAATAAAGAACAACGTATTTGAAATTAACTTCACTTACTCCTACTTTCGTAGCATTTGCCGTACTTTGAAGCTTTTGCTATACTCTGTGTGATACACTCTCTCCTTCCCTCAAATATATTTTCTGACTGTATCCTCACTCGTAGGCTGACCATATGAAAAGGAGGACAGGGCTCATGTAACTTTAACAGTTGCAAAGAAAAGGGAATTTCAGCTGGCATCATTTGTATGCAATTAGTACCTGGTGAAATCCCCTCTTCATCACACCAATTAAAGTTGCATGCACTATACTAGAGTGACCAGATACAAAAGAGGGCAGGGCCCCTGCAGCTTTAACTGTTGTAATGAAGAGGGAATTTCACCAGGTACGAATTGTATACAAATGATGCCGGCTGAAATTCCCTTGTCTCTACAACTGTTAAAGTTACATGAGCCCTGTCCTCCTTTTCATATGGTCAGCCTAGTTTAACAGGGCTTGCTGCCAGCTGGCTGGCTGGCTGGCTTTTTATTTTTAAATTTCATTTTTTTTTAACCTTGTGTATATTTGTCACAGATTTTGAGCTCCTGTCTACTTCCTGCACAAACACACGACTCTGAGACCCTCTTTCTAATGTCCTGCGTTGCCTGCCAGCACCATAGGGCTAAGTTACAACAGGTGACTTTGGGTTGTCTGTGCAGCTTCTGTTGTCTCTCTCTCTAAGTCATTGCAGCCAAACCAAAGCCTCCAGCCTCAAACAATCTCCCTCCCTCTCTCTCTCTACCAAAGTTTCCCAACGGTCCAGCCGGGTTGCACACTTGTGGCCAGGGTTATTGCTTATTGTTTGGTCATGTCTGGTGACTCTTACTTTAAAAAACTCCACTGCCAGCTGCCTCCACCTCCTCTACTCCTGCACACTTGCTCGACTCTGATGCACTCTTAAAACACTCTAGGTGGCAAGCCAGCCTCTCAGGGCCAAGCTACTCTTGAATCTGGGTTGCCTTCAGCCTCTCTCTGCCTTATGCCAGCCAGCCAATGTCTCCAGCTTCCAGTCTCAAACAATCCCCCCCTCTCTGCCAAAGTCTCCCAACAGTCCAGTCAGGCTGTGCACTTGTACCCTGTGGCTGGGGGTAGGGTGCCAGCTTATATCTTGGTCACATCTGGTGACTCTTGTTTTAAAAGAAACTCTGCCACCAGCCACCTCTGCCTGCACCGACACTGGACTCAGAGCTGCTCTTAAAAGGTTCTGTGCCTTTTCTGCATTGCATGACAGCAGTGCAGACAGAGCCTAGCTGACTAGTGAACAAACTGAAATGGAAGGAAAGGGGTAGCAAAGCAAAGCAACAACATGCCAGGTTCCAACATCCATATCAATAGGACATCCGCAAAGATGAGAACCTCTCTCTCGACTGACACCTCACTTTTGGTCATTAGAGTTTTTCTCTAAGGATGACCCTTCATCGCCCATGATGTGGAACTCTGAGAAAAAGGCCTCTGGGCTGTTCCGTTTTGACCTGTGGGCTGCTTTGAGTGATCTCTCCTTTCCCACATTTTGATCTGTGGATGCTTCGCCTCTTCTGAGCTCCAGGTGCCCGACTACCCACCAAATCTGCAACAGGAAAGGTGCCCTGCTTGCCCAACACTTCTTAGTTAAAAACTTGAGATTCCCTTAATACCAAGTGCTGAAAATTCTCAAGCTGCAATACCCTAAAGAGGAGGTTTGACCACCTGAGTTTAAAGGATATGGCTCCAGTGTTTGTTTGTTTTTAATTAAAATCTCAAACGTTACAAAATTCCTAAAAATCAATGGATGAACAGATCTGCTTCAAACTTGGCAAGGATAAAGCCCTACCTGAGATCTATCATGGTGCCAGGATTAATTTCTTTGTCTTTAAAAATGACGGTTTTTAAAAAATATATATTTTAAAACCTCAAACTTTAACAAATCCCTAAAAATCAGTGGATGAACAGATTTGCTTCAAACTTGGCAAGGCTAAAGCTCTATCCGACAACTATCATGGTGCCAAATTACATCTCTTTACCTTTAAAAATGACTATTTTATAAATAATGCATATTTTAAAACCTCAAACTTTAAAAAGATTCCTAAAAATCAACAGATGAACGGATCTGCTTCAAATTTGGCATGGCTAAATCCCTTCCTTAAAGCTATCAGGGTGCCAAGTGTCATCTCTTTATCTTTAAAAATGGCAGAGCTGTAAACGTTTTTGTTAATTCTCATTAAAATAGAGGTGCCCTTTGGCTGGGCAGGATGGGAAAAATCCAGATTTTTCATCAAATTTCATAATTTCTCCCCCCCCCCCCCCTTCTCGGATTTATTACTGAAAATCCTGACAAATCCAGGTTTTTCCTGTCGTATGGTCACCCTAACTAAACAGCATAGGTCCCCTCTACAAGAATTCGGTTTGACGCCAGGTTGTCCGATTATGCGCATCTTCTCGCAATCGCTTCTATGCCTAATCCCTATACACGGGAGACGGTGAAGCGCATTACCAGTTGTATGAAACTCGCTTTAAAGTGTTTAAATGCGGAGAATCGCTTGTTTACACGGTCATAAGGCGCTTCAACTCCTGTGGTAAATTAAAACTCGCTATTTAACATGCATTCGATAATGTACATAATCGGACAGAAAAAGCACCTTGACCCCCGATTTGTGCTCCGCTCTTGTAGAGGTAAAAATTTTAATGTGCCTTGAAAGAGCTTTAACTCGCTCTTGTAGAGGCATCCATAGCCAATGGTGAGGGACGCTGGCCAGAAGATCCGGCGGGCCACAAGTTGCCCACCATTGCCTTGGGGAGAAAGACAAATTGACCTGTATGTAATGTGATTTTTAGTAGCCCTTCCCGTCTATTTCATCCACAATACTTTGTACAGTCACAAGTAATCCATGGAACTTTCTAACCACCAAATATAAAAGCTAATCTAGACCAGCATCTGTATATCCTTCCCATCAAAAAATATTCTGAATGCTGTTGGCGTTCACCCACCCACCCACCCGCCGGGCTGTTGTGCTGGATTATTGCCCTTGCCTATGTTGAACGATTGTAAAACCCTTGCTGAATGTCACATGCAGGTCACTGAGTTTCCCTGTGGAACTGTGAACACCACTCAAAAGAGAGAGCAACTTTGCATTTGTTTACATGATTCCTTATCCAGAATAAAACGAGGTGAGTCATTAGCCCTTGAACTTGATGGCAATTGTCAATTCTTTCAACAATCCCTTGAACATGTAAACAAAGAGTCTGAAGGGCCTCCTATCCGAGTAGTGACAGGAAAGAATCCAGGTCCCACTGTGGGTAAGAAGACAGAAGGAGGAAGAACATGAAAAGGTGATATTATAAAGTAAGTCTTGACTAGATGGGGCAACTTTGAAGAACAAAATCAGATGGACAAGAGGTAGAGATGTATCCAGAGATTATAAATTATAGAAAATAAAACCTTGTAGTGTTGTGTTTTTCATTTGTACACTAGCCAGAAGTCTTCAGTTATTGGGTGGTTTACAAATGTAATAAATAAACAAATAAAAGATAAAATAAAATGCAAGGTGTCATGTACTCCAGATGAACAATGGGGAGAAAATAATAAAGTATGTGTATCTAGCAGTAATACTACAGCTGCAGATTGCTGGACGCTGATACAGAAGGTTATGCTATCAGCATAATTCAGGAGAAAGGAGAATTAGTACATAGCCTTACAAAAAGTGAAGCCAGAGAAGCCAGATTGACTGGATGGCTACTAAATAGCTGCCAACCCGTTTTTGCCACAATTTCACCTGCTGGCTGTGTAGTAAAATTAATAATAATAATAATAATAATAATAGCAACCCAAACAGACAATGCTATATCCTATTAGGGGTAAATAAACACCACAAATACCTATCTATTTTATTCCAGAAATTGTCATGCATTCCCAAAAAACCTGTGGTGCTTGTGGTTTGGTGATGATTTTGAGGATTCTCTTTTAAGAATCCCCTTTATAGAACTAAAATTCGCAGGTCTTCCTTGGAGAGCATTATGTTTGCTTTTTAAAATCTGTAGTCTTGATGGTACATTTTTAAGTCTCTAGTAGAGAGATGCTTCCTAGGCTGTTCCTCTTTGGGAACTGCTATCCTAGCACTCTAAAGATTTTTATGGCATGTATACCTGCCTAAAAGTCATTTACTGCCTGCCCTGTCTGTTTCTTTCACATTTTCCCTTACACAGAAGACTACAGCTCTGCAGCTCCTCCCTGTGACCCCAACTATCAGGAAGTCTGTGGTTTGTATAGAAATCTGTTGCCATAGCTAAGAATTCTTATCTCCTTCTGGAGAGCATAATTTTACTTCAAAGTAAGAGGCTACAGCACAGTCATTTTCTCATGTGCAGGTCGCTGTGGTTTACATTATGGGGATGGATGTAATGTATGACCCTGTTCAGACGACACGCTAAGCCACGGTGGTTAAGCATTTTGAGCTAAACATTATGACTTAGTGTGTTATGTGAACCATGACTTAGCATATTGTGTGAACCATTCTTAACCAAGGTGGCTACATAACCATGTTTAAACATGCTCACTAACCATTTGCTGCAAAAGCGTTAGCGGCCTAACCATGGTTTGTGTGTTTGTCTAAACAGGCCCTATGTCAGTTTAGGAAAATTGGGCAAATGCTTTTTGAGAAGTGGAAATGAGGAGGAACTTGAACCTAACTGACTCCATTTTGTATGGTCTTAACCTAATTGTCCTCCTAACAATGATTTTTTTTATTGTCCCTCTCCTTGTCTCTTATAAGTAGCTTCTATGCTGTTGTAACTGCATGCACACCACAGACCATGTGACCTGGCCTAGTAAGAAGTAACAGACCGTTCCAGACCATATAAGGAAACACCTAGGCTACCATAACGTTATGTTGCGCGCGCATGATCCTGTTGTATGACGTGCTCTTTCCTGTTTGCTTGAAATGTATAAGAGACTGGGTCACCCAAAGGGTGGGGCTGCAGTCTGTGGAACGATCCCAGACCGTGGTCTTTGCTAGCAAATAAAGGTTATCTGTTTGAAACTGGAACTTCGGACTGGTCTCCGATTATTTACTGTAACAGAAATGGCAACACTAAAGTCAGAAAAGAGAACCAATCATGTCTGTTTAAAATATAGCTCTTCATATGAGGTACATCTGCTTAATCCCATCTGTATTCACTTGTAGTACTACATATTATTTACACTGGGCCTGTTCACACATACATGCTTATTCCTTGCTTGATGACATGTTTGTGCGAATGTACCATCATAGATCCAACACCTCCAAGAAAAAATGTTCCTATCATCTCACTAGCATCACTTTAAACATGATGCCATTCAGTTATTCAGTCCACACTGAAAATCAGAATGATCATCACCAGAACCCCACCGAGTGTTCCCTACGTCTCAGATGTTAAATCTTAACTCTAATAAGATGAAAATAAGGTCAGCCTTGGACAACAGTACAAACTAAGAAATAAGGGGTCAGCGATAAAATAAAATGGAAAGATGCTTGCCTCATCGCAACATTGCTGCCGTCAATCACAATTGGTCTCAAATTACTGGCAGGATCACCTGCTTCCTCAGTAGACCTTTGGAAAACTGGCAGGGCCCTGCCTGATCCATGGGCCGCAGAACTGAGGTGAAAACGTTGTGTCCAGTTCTCAGGCTCTTGAGGTCTGGTCCCCATCTTCATCAGCTCTTGTAGTAAATCATTCTCTGAGGCTTCCTGGCCTAGCTTCTCTAGCACTTGGCACACTTCCTCCTTGCCATAGCCCAGCTTGTGGAAAAATTCCAGCTTGCTCTGCTGTGCTTCCATTTCTGTCCAAGGATAGGAAAAGCCTGTCAGCAGAAGTATTCTAAAACGGAGGTGCAGCTGTGGCTGTGTGTGCACGTTCTATAGGATGCTTCCAGTCAATAGAGTTGATCCAACAGAGTTAATTCAGCATCCACTTTAGAGAGACCAAAGAAAACAACTGTTTAATAAAGATGATATACAAAGGAAGTGCATATACTGAAGACCACAGAAATCTTCAAGAACCTCAAAGTATAATGCAGAAGAGGTGGTTGCCATAGAATTTGAGGGCACTTGCCTGGTTTCCTCTGTCCATTTTGTAATCTTTAAAAATAAATAGCATTGTTTACAAATTACAAACTATCATTTATAAAATAAACAAATGCACCAATATGTCAACATAATGCTATAAGAAATTACTAAGGAATATTAATATATTAACCAAGAAATTATTTTACTGCACTCTAGTCATTGGTATGTTGTGCAGACAACACCCATTCTCCCCTGTGGGTTGAATCCTGGTTTTATTACACTCAGAGTAGACTCATTAAAATTAATAGGACTTAAGCCAAGGATGACTAACAAGTCCCATTTATTTCAGAGCGCCTACTCCAAGTAGGACTAAATCTGGATCCCCCCAGCATGTGGAATTTGTACATTTTCTGTTGATCGATGAAGCTGAGGGCCAAAAGGCTCCTGAGGCCTACCTAGCTATGCATGGTTTTTGCTTCCTTGTATAAGAAACCTGAATTTGCCCCTCTAGGAGCATGATCATCAAGACACTTTCTAACCCTAAGCTTTATTTACATTAGCTGAGGCTCAAAGAGCTGTAGTTTTCTACTGAGTTAAGAAAAGCTCATGGGGATGTTTGCGAATCTTTGCCCTACATATCTCAAAACGTACTAGCTGCCTTTTGACTTACCAGAAGACTCCAACCTTTCCTCAGATGTTCTGAGCACAAATGAGCCCCTTGCTTATTAAATATATCCTCTGGGCAACCAATATTCGTCAGAACATCAGGTATGTGCCTAAGATAGGTGTGCAAGAGTGACGTATGTACAAGCTTATGCACATGCATACGCACACAGATACTTCAGGCTTATCTCTGATTAAAACATCTGAAAACAACTCAACTGAGGGATTGCACTTGTACAGTGTGGTTACTGATGTACAGATATCTCTGAAATACTGCAAGAGCTTAGCAAGCAAACATTGTCCAGTGATGCTGGAGAAATGTGTCATTGGCAATCTGTGGAAACAGCTCATGACTTCTGCTAATTTCTTTTGCTTTTTTCTTTTCCTTTTAAGATAAAACAAAATTCTGCCCAGGATGTTGGTATCACTCACTTCCTATGAACACCGCTGGTTTGTACTGGGTTGTTTTTCTTTCTGGTACAAGCACCACTGTTGTAATTGCGAGAGAACAGATAGCCAGGGAAGAGAGTAGTTGCTCTAGCAGGGCTCTCCAATGTTTTTGCATTGGTGGGCATATTTGGAATTTTGAGTGGCATGGGAGAGAAGGAAGACCAGGATTTTATATAGATTTCCTTGTAGACACATGAAAACCACTTGGTTCATCCCTCATCCCAAACGTCCAGAGGTTCCGATTGCACTGTATTTTGAAAATCTTATCACTGTTTGCTTCCTTAGCCTAGCAGCAGAGCTTGCTGTATCTGAGAATCTGGCAATATGTTCTCTGCTTACACAAATGCATAACCACAGGGGGGGAAAAGATGAATGGATTAAATAGATAAAGGGGAATGGCGTGTACTGCACTGAGTGCACAAGCCCTATCATACTTCCAAGGCCAATGACACATCAGATGGAAGCACTTTTGTTTTGGCTCATTTTTAATGAGGTGGCATCGCCTTTGAATTCTAGAGCAGAGCTAGGTACATTTGACCCATATTCAGTTGCTATTAGATGCCTATAAAACAGAAGCCAATACTAAACCAGGCAGCCTGACAGCTCTTGCTAAGTGCTATACTCTGGTTTTCTGCTGAAAACAGATACAGACCAGAAGGAAACCACATGGGTGCAAATGTCTTTGGAAAACAGCAGATGAGCTCACCCATTCTGTGTCATTGCTGGAGTTGGGTTTTCTAACTGTTGTTGCTGTTCTCACTCTGATCTCCTCCTCTGCCAGAATCACCCCCCAATAATCCTGCAGCATTTTGGGGTGGAGGAGGTTGACAGACAGCAGAACAACCTGCTTGTGGGTCCCTGGTCAATGGTGCTTGCCCACTTTGCGAACAGAGTGCTGGACTACATGGACTCTTGGTCTGATCCAGCAGGGCTCTTCTTATGTTCTTATGTTTACAATGTACTGGGCAGAGGAGGATAAGGCGATGAGAGAAACTCTGACTTTCACTTCCTCTCACAATTCAAAACGTGCAAAGGCACACTTAGCTCACGCCTCGTTCTTCCAAGAAGACACACTTTTGAGAAGAGGATTCTGTTTAGAAATAAGCTGCAGTACAACACATCTGGAGGGCACCTAGTTGGGGAAAGTGGATTTACACCATACAAGGCTTCTGAGACAAACCTAGCTGTGCTTTGGCACACAGGCAATGCCTTTCTCTGAAGGTAGTCAGTTTGAAAGTCACTGCAATATAATTTTCTCATTTGCTGTATTTCTTAATTAGGTGCATGCATGTGAATATGAATGAGAAATTAGACCTTCTAGTAGGTAACCAAGTCCAGGAATGTTCCATTCTGCCTCCCACCCAGTTGTCATTTCCCCCCCTTTCTCAAGCCTGTCAGCATTCTGTGCCATTGAGTTATTGTGAATTGGTGTGAGAAGGAAACATGGCAACTAAAGGACACTGCACACGATTGACTTGATTCCTTCAAGGTGGAGTGAGGCTGGCCTGCACGTGCCCAGAACTATGCCATCTGACCTGGGGCTACCTTCCTCCATTCCAGTTGGGTGGCATCTGGCTGTGTTTACTCAGTAGTAGGGAGCGCTGTGTTGATGCTCAAAGGGATTCTCTTTGAGGAAAGATGAAATACAAATGTAGTAAACAATGCAAATTGGGTGGTAAGGTTTGAGTCCTGGCTCAGGTTAAACTCTGCTTTCCTCACCCACCTAAATGTATTTGCTGAAATAGGTTAAAACAAACTGTACTCACAGAAAGTGCAATGCCTTCCTTTAGTGACCAGAGAAATGCTGAGCTGCCTGGGCCATCGCTGTTATCCAGCAGCTCATGGAGCAGATGATAATGAATTTTTGCCATTTCATTCACTCAAGGAAGTGCAGCCTGTTTTGAAGGCACGTTGTTATTGGTGTCGACTGAAAGTTCAATGTGCAAATTACAGCTCATTCCATGGGAACATTTTTACTACCTTAATTGGGCAGCTTCTATCATTTAACTCATTAGACTTTGGTTTTGCACAAGGGGGAGGGAAAGCATCAGCATAAAGTTGGCCATAGATAGGCATGTGGCGATAATTAAGTACAGATAAAATCACTTCTATAAATATTATCTTTTATTGGAACTTTTGTTAGCGTAGGCATATTCAAACTTTAATATCACATAGAACTCTTTACAGCCTGCGTTCTAGCATTCAATTCAATTAATTGGTGAATGTGCTGCTTTCCCTCTTTTGTTTTCCAGGATGCTGTGATTCAGAGATTAGCACTGTGCAACCATTTGACATGTGTCTTTTTTTTCTACTGGCCACAAAGCACTTTTTATGCTTCCCAACTGGGCTGAAGTTAGAAAAATTAAGTGTCAGAATCCCTGTGAGCTTAGCGCATACAATGGAAGCATTCAAATAGTCATCTAGATGAACTGTGTTTTATGGGCTGCAAACTGAGAATGGATGAACCATACAAGATACCGGGAAATGAAAATATAAACACTTTGGTAATTTGGACCAAAATGGCTTTCTCACCGCAATTGCCATGGAGATTAGAAGCTAGTCTTGTTGTCATAAGCAGCATGTAATTTTTTATGATTTGGAAATCCCTATCAAAGGAGATGCAGCAGGTCTCTTTGCTGCTGGTATTTAAGCACATGGCTAAAACAACCTCATTAGCAAGGAAGTTGTAGGACAAAGGCTTTTTGCTGCTAAAGTAGGCTCAGTCTGTTCCAGTTTTAACATTAATTCTAAAATAGTTTTGTTGAAAGCTGATCTGTGAGTCTGCTGGGCTGAAAAGTAGAGTATAAATTTAGTAAATAAATGAAATTCTTCTACACTGTCAAGCTCAGCAACTGGAGAATTTAAAGTAATCCAGATGGCTGAGTAGTGAGTTCATGGAGTGGGTGTGTTTCTGGCAGAGTTGAGGTTGATGAGTTCTTCATCTAGACCAATAAAAACTATTTTTCTTTCACTCCTTGTTTTAATATGAAAGAAGTGTCTACATATGTAAAGCCCATATGGAGGAATGACTTTCAAATGAAAAAGTACAGAAGCATTTTTCACACAAAAAATGGCAACGTCACTTTCTTAAACTCTACCTATAAAGCTGAAAGTATGTGTGTGGGTTTGTAAGTCCAGAAACAATTACCCATGTATCTTTCTTAATATTATATAAAATAGTATTGTATTTTAAGCATGGGCAGGGGTTGCCTGCTAGTTGCTGAAATTTTGAAAAGTATGCCAGACTATATGGCTCTCGGCTTTATTCAATAAAAATAAGAGCCATGCTAGATCAGACCAAGGGTCCATCTAGTCCAGCACTCTGTTCACATAGTGGCCAAACAGCAGTTGATCAGGAACCCACAAGAAGGAACACAGGTGAACAGCAACCCCCTCCCCACACATGTTCCCCAGCAACTGGTGTAGATAGCTTACTACCTCAGATACTGGAGCTACCACATAGCCATCAGGACTAGTAGCCATTGATAGCCTTCTCCTTCAGGAATCTATTCAACCCCCTTTTAAAGCCATCCAAATTGGTGGCCATCACTTCATCTTGTGGTAACGAATTCCATAGTTTAACTATGCACTGTGTGAAGAAGTACTTCCTTTTATCTGTCCTGAATCTCCCACCAATCAGTTTCATAGGATGACCTTGGGTTCTAGTATTATGAGAGAGGGAAAAAATGTCTCCCTATCCACATTCTCCACACCATGCATAATTCTGAACACCTCTATCACATCTCGCTTTCCCCTCCTTTTTTCCCAACTAAACAATCCCAGCTGTTGTAACCTTCCCCCATAGGAGAGATGCTCCAGCCTCGATCATTTTAGTTGCACTTTTTCCAGCTCTACAGTATCTTTTTTGAGGTGCGGTGACCAGAAATGTATACAATATTCTAACCGTGGTCACACCATAGATTTGTATAAAAGCAGTATGGTACTGGCAGTTTTATTCTCAATTCCTTTTCTAATAATGCCTAACATGGAGTTTGTCTTCTTTACAGCTGCCGCACACTGGGTTGACATTTTCATCGAGCTGTACACCACAGCCCCAAGATCTTTTTCTTAGTTGGTCACCACCAGCTCATACTTGAAGGTTATACTTGAAGTTGGGATATTTTGCTCTGATGTGTATCACTTTACATTTGCTTACATTGAACTGCATCTGCCATTTAGATGCCCACTCTC
Organism: Anniella stebbinsi; assembly: GCA_029215795.1. NCBI lineage: Eukaryota > Metazoa > Chordata > Lepidosauria > Squamata > Anniellidae > Anniella > Anniella stebbinsi. The sequence continues at coordinate 198,789,422 of JARDYH010000003.1, forward strand.
CCAGCTGGGAGAGCTCCTTCTGGAGCTCCTAAAAATCCCTTTTTGTTTTAACCACCTTAATTAATTTGGTGTCATCTGCAAAGCTGGCCACTTCACTGCTCACTCCTAATTCCAGATCATTTATGAACAAGTTGAAAAGCACTGGTCCCAATACCAATCTCTCTGGGACCCCACTATTTACTTCCCTCCATTGGGAGACTTTACCATTTATTCCTACTTTCTGCTCTTTAACCAGTACTGATCCACAAGAGGACCTCTCCTCTTATTTCATGACTGTTAAGTTTGCTCAGGAGTCGTTGGTGAGGGACTTTATCAAAAGGCTTTTCGAAGTCCAATTAAACAATGTCCACCAGATCATCTCTGTTTACATGTTTATCGACACTCTTAAAGAACTCTAAAAGATTAGTGAGACAGGACTTAACTTTACGGAAGTCATGTTGATTCTTTTTCAGCAGGATTTATCCTTCTATATGCTTACTAATTTAGTCTTTTATAATGCTTTCAATCCATTTACTCAGAACAGACATTAAGTTAACCAGCCTGTAATTTCCCCAGATCCCCCTTGGGTCCCTTTTAAAAAATTGGTGTTACACTGACCATTTTCCAGTCCTTTGGTACACAGGCAGAGCTTAGAGACATGTTGCATATTTTGATTAGAAGATCAGCAGTTTCATACTTCAGTTCTTTGAGAACTCTAGGATGGATACCATCAAGCCTGGTGATTTATTTGCTTTCAGTTTGTCAATAAGATTGAGAACTTCATCTTTTGTTACCACTATTTGCCTCAGTTCTTCTTCGTGGTCTCTGTAAAGTGCCAGTGAAACTTCAATTCCCAATTCTGGATTGTTTGGAGATATTACTTACACTGCAATAACTACAGAGTGGGGAGACCTGTTTTTATATAGAAAAAAGCTCCAGTAAGACATAAGTATAATAAAAACAGAAACTGGATTATGAATTATGAATGCTGTATTATAAAATAACTCCCTTTTCTAGAATTTACAGCAACATTTCAGCAACAGAATTTACAGCCGTTTCATACAAGATGAAATCTCTACCCAGGTATCACTTCTGTATAGAAAATCAAATCTGTTTACGGTACACTGTCATATGTGATGAACACATGTAACTCTATTTCAACATATGCAACAGAAAAACCCAGCCGGTAGCAAGTTCCCATGGCAAAATAAACAGATCTTTCATCGCATGTAATCATATGCTCTTGGGCTATATGCAATCGCCTATAAAAGAATGTGGGGTGTGAAATTCAGCATGTGTAAAATAGCCCTTAAAAGTTGACAGAATAATGCCTAGACAATGCTTTCTACAGCTAAGGACTGACATTACGTAGGCTCTTTTTTGGTGGTGGTGGTGTTTATAATCAAAATGTTGCAGATTTGCCAACAATGTATCGCTGTGGTTTGAAACCCTCCACTCTGCCTAAGTAAAATTCGCAAATAAAAAATATTTTCACTTTAAACAGTCAGAATTGTATTAGATTCCACACTATAAGACAGCCTTCCCCAACCTGCTGCTCTCCAAATCTGTTGGACTACAACTCCCATCATCCCCAGGCCAGCATGACTATGCTAGCTGCGGATGAAGGACTTGTAATCCAACACATCTGGAGGGCACCAGGTGGGGGAAGGCTGCTATATAAGATTTTATTTGATGGAGTCCCAGGACCACAAGTCTGAAGAGGAGACCCGGAGCCTTTTGGGGGGCTTGTCAACGGCAGAGAAATCTTGGGGAAGAGTTTCTAAATCCTTATTCATCTGTATTTGGACTTCTCCTTATCTTTGGACTTCTTGGGGCTTCTGGCTTTCCTCTTCTCTTCATGTTCCCTTTCCCAGGGCTCCTCATGGTGTTTGTCTTTAGCCTTTCTGTAGCAGTTGTCTCTGTCCCGAGACCGGCTGCGGCTCTGATGTCTTTCGTGCTTGTCACTTTTCCTTTTCTCTCGGCTGCCTTCTTTGTGCCTTCGGTCCGGGTCCTGTTACAAAAAATGGGGAGAAATATAGTTACTTGTACATCATGCAAAGGCTTCTAAGGATTAGAATGAGGGTAGGAATGGTACTTCATTCTTCATGTTATGACTAGTTGTTTCCCTGTTGGTCCTAGATGATGGACATATGCCAATTAACTGGAAAGGAATAGGCCAGGCTTACAGGTTTTACTGAAATCTCCTTGAAAAACAAGGGAACAGTTAATTTTACATAACTATAAAGGAAGTTTCTTTATTAATGATACGAACAAAACCAAAAACCTTCAAGAAAACTTGTGTTGCAATTTTTTTATTTGTATATATCCATATCAATGAATACATATGAAATGCATATATATGAAAATACAAATTTCTAGTAATTATACATGTGTCAACAAAAGTAGACCACATATCCAAATATGAATCCATTTGAAGGTGGCATTTATATACCACCTGTTCAAATATTGAAAGCGTTGTAAGGTCCACAATCCACTGCATTATAGGAGGTTAGCATTTATCCTTCCTGTGTTATAAGATCAGTTTTAGCTGTCAAAAGAGCGCAAAAAATCCATTTCAATGACCATTCTTTAACTTCAAAGAAGCAGGTAGATAATTTAAAAGATCATGTATGTTAACAAATATTAAAGACTATTCCTGTAAAAAGTTATTTGTATAACCTCCTCCCCAAAAGAAACAACTACTGGACATTGCCAAAACATATGTTTAAAAGAAGCATTAGCTGCACTGAACCACCAGCAATTAGCCAAATTAAACAAACCCTTATTAAAGAGACATGCAGTGTCCAATAAACATGAAACAAAAGTTTCTGTTGAATAAGACACAACCTAAGATCCATAGATGCGACAGGTATAGTTGCCAAAGCAGCGATCCATTGATTAGGCAAAATGGGACAATCCATTTCCCGATTCCAGTATAGCTTAGAATCCTGCATACTGCATTTATTCGCCAATAGCAAGTATTCATAGACATGGATCGTGGGTTGCTTTGCCTGAACAGCCTAAGTACTTCCAATAATGACAGACACTCTAATGCTGTGAAAGTGGCAGGGCCAAAGCTAGATACTAACAAATACTGCAGTTGCAACTATTGCCATTCAGCCACAGCTGACAAATTGTACTTGGCACACACAATAACGACAGGAACTCATCAGCAGCACTCACCAGTTGATCCAAAGTAAAAATCGCTTCATCTGTCCATGTTTGCCACAAAACTTTTCTTACCTATTTTTAGATCTGGATTGCTCCATAAAGCCAATTTAGCATGAGACAATGGCTCAAAACATAATAGTCTTAAGATTAAATGTTACTTTCTTTAACAGTAGAAATTGTGGGATGAAACCTATCTCCTCCAAAATGTAATAAATAAATAAATGGGGAAAGCTAATAGTTTTAGGTAATTATCTAAAACAGTTACAAAATTTGCTGCTCTTATACAATAACAAGTCAATAATAAGAGAATTGGGATGGGTAAAAACGAATTGTTTTTCTTTCAATATACGTTGAAATGAAAATCTGATATCAAACTAAACTGACTAATATTACCCGCAGTCCCAGGTCAAAAAACAACAGCTTTTTGCACTGTAGGTTGAAGAACCCACCAACCACAGACCAATCATTTTAAAAACGTAACCTATTGAAACAGTCAATCAAAACCTGCGAAAATGTACACAGTACAGCACAGAAGTATCAAAACATCATGAACACAAAAATGAAAAGGCATGTAATAAATACCACAACAAAATTGGAAAACAAGTCATATAGCCTATTCCAGGTTGTTTCCTAAGACACCTTTTCTTTTACTTAACTCTTTACTCAGAAGTCTCATACCATACAAGCTCCCACCTCACTCCATCCAACTCAGGGAATCAATACCTCTTGGATACTGTCACTAATATACTTGAGATCCCTGAGCTGCCTCATCAGGGCATTTCATATTGCGTACTATAAAACAGTGGCAATGTTTTATTCATGGTGCTCCCTCCCCACACCAGAGATGTGAAGGCTCGGAGAAAAAATTGATACTTTGGGAGGGGAGGTTCCCCCCTTTTTTCTCCCCAAGGGCATTTCTGCTCCCCCCTCCCAAAAAATTGAACAATTTTGTATTATGAAATATTCTTTCTAGAAAGATGAACAAAACATTTAAGATAATATCTGTATATTTTTAAGCAGCCTTTACTCTCACAAAATGATTTCTAGAAACTACATAATAGGAAGATTTGTATAGGAAGACTAGAGATATAAAAGGTCTGGAATTTTGAAGCCATAGGGGAAAAATGATTTTTAATCCTCTCTGTAAGATTTTATTAAAATTATTGATCTAAAGTATCTTTTACTGACAGATATTTAGGTATACTCCAAGTGATGCTCCTTTTCCCAATGTACAAGTGGAGACACCATATCATAAGGTGAAGAAAATGTGCTTTGACAGTTTGGGTTTTGTTCTATAGAATCCTCTGTTTCTGGGTTTGATTTGTTTAGACGTGGTAGCAATGGATGTAGTTCTGAAAGCCACTGCCAACACATGCAACAGAACACTGCCTTGGTTTTTCCATGTATATTTCTCTTTTTTATTTTTTAATACAAACCCCCTGATTACGCCTTGCTCTATGGAACTCACTACCACAGTTTTAAATAAAGAGTTCTGTAATGCTGCCTCAGCTACAAAACCTTCAACCACTGCCACCAAAATAAAACTTCTGTATTCAGGAGAAGCTTAGCAGCCGGATTTCAAGTGACACTACCATTGGCACAAAAACAAGGATCCGAGACATGGATCCTTGTAGACTTTCAGGCTCTTACAAGGCCTCCCCCTCCCAAATCATTGGTCATCTTTCTGGCCACAAATGTGTTACGGGATCTGAGTTTATGGGCTTCCCGTGTCATAGAAGGCATAAGGATTCATGCTTTGTATCCAAATATTCATGGCATGCAGTGCTGGCAAATGCCAGATCTGTGATTTTTTTTTATTGTGCTATCTATGGACAGCAACGTAAGCTTTAATTTGGGGGTTTAGGAGAAGGTGATGAAAAAATCATGCAAATTCTAGAGGGTAGTTGGGGTTCAGAGTATGTCTGGGGAAATTAAGATAGTAAGTGGCTAGAGCCTGGGCCGGTGTTCCCTTTGCAGCATACTCAGCTGTCAGTGAAACAGAAAAGGGTGGGGCAGCGAGATAGGGGAAGATATTGATTAACTATATTGATGCAATAGAGAGATCAAGGAGGATGGGAAAGGCCTTTAGATTTATCAGTGAGGAGATTGTCAGTGATTTTGGTGAGGACAGCACAGAAGCCAGATGGTTGAGAGTCAAGAGAGAAACTGGAAGAGCAAAAGTTGGAGTCAGCAGCAGTAAGCAGTGTGCTCGAGGTGCATGGAAGGCAAAGCAGGTGGGAGGAGGCTCTTCCTTTCGTTCTCAGAGCACTATTTCTGCAAGCAAGTTATCTAGCCCAGCAGCAGTTTCCTCTTAGCTGGAAAGAGTTTTCAGCAGCTGTGCTTTCACTATCTCTGCAAACTATTTATGTGAATCAGTGTTTTTGATGCCACAGGGCAACCAAGCATCTGTAATAATTCCTATTGGGGTGGGATGGGGTGGAGGAAGACAAAATTATTTTTGTGATATCTGAGAACATTGAGAACATTTTATGGTATAACAAAATCTAACAGAGCACAGCTATTTTTTAAAAGGTCACTTAAGTTAATTTCTCAGTGTAGGATCAGCTTTTTTTTGTTTGTCAGGAGTTATGTTATCTATTTCAATTTTATAAACATGCTCTGTTGCAGCATAGGTAACATTGTTCATCTTCTAATACTGATGGGTATTCCCACTGTGTAGATGGGGAATGGAGACAAGGCCACAAACTGAGATCTTGATCGTACTGCAACGTGTAGACCTGGGTTCCGATCCTAAGTGCAACCACTCGGTCAAATAATTCACATTGTTTAACATGCAAATGCTCAGTCACCCACTTTCTCCCAAAAGGGAAGATACAAGATTAAAACATTTGCTAGTATCACACAGCTGCCTTCATAAAGTGTGGTTTATGGAGATCTCAACAAACTGTTCAATCAATAAGCTAAACTATACATCCACCAGGGAAAGTGGCGAGCGCCAGGTGGCACTACAACAATAGCAGCATTCTGACACTTACGTGCTCCTCCCAGCTTGGTGTGCAAGAGGAAGGCTGACATTTATGCGGTTGAAGCTTTCAAAGGGAAGTAGCTGCACATAGCTCTTGAAAGGAAGAAAGCAGAAACCAAGAGCATCTTTATAGAATAACAGAACTGCTTGAAGGAACCAGGGAGGGTTCTGTAAAGGTAAGGGGTTGGGAAGCAAGCATAAATGGTTGGCAATATCTGGGAAGTTAAGCCTATTCTTGGCTAAGAAAATGCAGCCAGGATTAGTGTAATGTCTGAGTGGGTAACAGGAAAATGTTTGTTAGAACATTTCCTAACATGTCTAGACCTGCTGTTCCCTTGACACATCAATAAACCATTAAATCATGTTAAACTGAAAGGGTGAGCCCAGTACCTTATATTTTTTGGTCTTCTTCTCATCCTCATCAGTGTCATCTGAATGGTGGCGTTTCTTCTTCTTTTTATCAGAGTGTCCATGACTTGTTTTGGTTTCTTCCTCTTCATCCTCCAATACAAGATCATACTTTGAGCTACAGCAGTCAGTTAAGGAAAGACTGGAATTTGGTCATTTTGGATGCCGGAAGATAGCAGCAAGGAAAATACCAGCAAAACAGAAACTGCCTTTCAACAAGCTGGCCCGTATAGTCTAAAGAAATTAATGACTTTGCAGCACTTGCAAACATAAATATTAATAAATTAGATCCTGGAGAACGAAGCCAAGAAACAAAATGGTCCATTTTAGTCCAACTCTACAATTATTTTTGCCAGGTTAAAGCTAGTGAACATGCATCATTGTAACTGGACAATATTTAAATCATCCAGTTCATACATGCCAGCCTAATTGGAACAAATCCCACATTTTCTTTTTTGTATCTATTCAAACATTATGAGCAGGGCATGATCGTTGTTGAAAGATGTTTCTGTGTGATGATAGTGTGGGACTCCATGTGACAGCATTTAGAATTGTTTTCCTATGTGGTTCAGCCAGGTTATCCGGTAGTACTATCCACACTGAGTATCATCAGGACTCAGAGTGATGTGGCACTGGTGAGAACATTTTCTACATGATCTGCTCAATTCACATGGGAAGTGGAATAGAAACAGTAGGAATTGTGGTATGGAGCCCTCACCACATAGAAACATTTTTTCCAGTGTCAACCAGTTTGATTCCAACCACAGCTTGAGGGAAGGAACTGCTCACTGTTCTCAGCCCATAAAATTTCAATCTAGCCTAACAGACATGAAGCTGAGGTTCCTGTGTACTTGTAAAACAAAACGATTCTCCAGTGTATTCTATGCATTTTCTAAATCCAACTTAGACTCACTTATGATGCTGTGGCTCAGTTCAGATAACACATTAGTCAACGCAGTGTGAAGGTACTCCCTGCACATGTTCTAACTCCACCATTGTGTGACTGTGGGTTACCGTAGAGTTCAGTAAAATCCATCATGATGTTTGATTGATGTTCCTTTGCCCTCTCTCCTCCCCAGGTCCTCCCAATGGTATCCCATCGGCCATTGCTGCAAAAATACAATCCCAGCAGCACTTGCTCCTTCTGCTGCGCTTGCCAGGGAACTCTGTAGCCAGTGGGAAAAGTCAACTCGCCTCAAGGGAGAAACGTGGTGTCTGAACTGAGCCTCTTTGTGTGCAAAGCGCATACACACAATTATGTAGCAAGGGAATTTATATACCAAAACTACTAGCCTTTGCAAAAACATTACGTTCTATGGAAATTATACCATAGAACGTAAATCTTGATGAAATCTATCCACTAGCATAAAGATAACATATTTTTACAACCAGGATATCAGGTTCATTGGAAACTAGCACCTTGATTTTTTTTTAAAAAAAATATATTATCTTTATGTTGGCAGGAAAATTATTCCAATGAATTAGAAATGCATTCTGAATGTTCTAAAATGGTATTGTAGGCTTTTCATTATAATAGCAACATTTTTCTTTGTAAATCATAAAAATCATAATATTTTTCTTTTAAAAATTACACAATATACAATTATTTAGTTGCTAAGGATACTCTTGTTTGGGCTTTGCCTTCTCCTTCAGACTTAATTTAGAAGTTTTGTCACGATCCTTTTCATACTCTTTGAAATCATCCTTGGTATACTTCCCACCTATTTACAGGAAGTGAGATAAGTTGGCATTGATCTTGAACTTGAATGTAACAGGACACAAGAAGCCATATTAGAGAAAACTGAACATCAGTTTTTGTAATGAAGGCAGATCTATCAATCTTGCAGCAACATTTCACATAGCAGCTATTTCTGTAGAATCAGTGCTAACACAAAGACATCACAACTGCAGTTTTAAAAACATTAAAATTATTATTAGGATTTCTAGTTCAATAACTCATTTTGTCAGATATGAGTCTAGCAATCCTTATATGTACCATACTCATATCAGACAAAGTGAGCCATTTAATTGGGGATACTAAATAGATGGGGTTCGATGGGAATATTTCAGGAATATCAAGGTCCTCCCTCCTTCTGCTAGAGGGTAGAAGTACAGTTACCATAACAACTTGGTCAGCATTTAGCTGGTCAATTGACCCTAAGTGAGTTCACCTGGATTCCTGCTGCAACAACCGCTCTAGCAAAAAGAGAAGGCAGATAAGATTCTTGTCTTCACCACTCTCTTGCTCTGGATGCCCAGCTCTCCAATATCTTCCCACGGAGGCAACATGAGAAGCAGGCCTTATCAGGCCTGCCTTCTCTCCTCCCTTTTCTTACTTCCTAGCAGAGGCTAGCAGTTGCAGAACGAAGGTTGCAAGCAAACTGCCTATGAATGTGGGCTAACCATCTCAATTCTGCCTCCTCAAGGGTGATCCTACAGTAAGATCAATTGCGAACCAGGATTGTAAACTACCAGAATAGATCCCATTCACATCCTCTGTAACCCAATAGTTGCTGGACAGAGCATCATCCACATTAAAGAAGAGATTTTGTTAGTCAAGCTCCAACTCATCTGTAGCCCTGCCACACTGATATGACATCTTGCAAGTGTGGCAGGGCAGTGTAGAGTTGGAACTTGATGCCAGAATAATTTAATTTTCTAATTTTTAAGAGCAACATTTTATACATCTTAAAACACCTCACTATAGTCACTTGAAAAAAGCAATTGCTTAAAAATAGGAGTTGGTACCTTCAGGTATGTGCTGCCATCTTATGGTTCAAGCTGGCATGTCACTACAAGAGGCTAAATGTTTAATAAAGCCGGGGTTTCAAGTTAACTGGAAGGAGGAACTACTCACTTCCTCTCCCGTAATGCTTAGAGCAGTGAGGCAGACCTTGGCAAATAAGGAAGTGGGCTGAGGGCAAGAATCATAGAATTGGAAGGGATACTGGAGGTCATCTAGTCAACCCCTTGAACCTACCGCATACCTGACAGATGGCTGTACAGCCTTTGCTTAAACATCTCAAGTGAAGGAGAGCCCACCACCACCCAACACAGTCTGTTGCACTGCCAAACAACTCCTATTGTTAGGTTTCTGATCGAAAATCTGCTTACTTAGAATTAGGAAGAGAACCAGTCTTTAATCTGTTTTACTTGGGTCAACAGATTCTTAGGACAGCAGCAGAATATGCACAATTTCACACCAGAACTCCTCCACATGCTCACCTGCCTAACTGTTGGGTACGTGTTTCAGTGGGCAGTCTTTTGGCCACTCAAAGAGTTTGAGAAATATTCACTTATGATGTACATTGCCTCCCACCCCTGCAAAAACAACAACAACAAACAAACAAGTAGTCCTGAAAGAAACTCAGGTAGTGGGATTGACAGAGGAACCTGCAGAGAACAGAGTCAGTCGCACCAACTACTCATCAGCTCTACCACTGGCTTGCTGCTGTGGGAGAAGCTACTCCCACTATGCCAACAGGCATTTTAAATAACCTACTTAATATTCTCCATCAATCGAAATACTAGATACAATCCACTTGGAGAAGTAAGGCATGTGCCTCTGAAGGATGCGGACAGTGAAGAGAACATTTCATAATCAGCAAACTCAGATTTGATCACTACCTGCATTGAAAGCATATGCCTGTGTGCCCTCCTAATGCACAACTGACAACTTCTATCATGTAAGATGTTATAATAGAGGAATTATAACGTGTAAAATTTAAGTTACCTTTTCCTTTCCATTTAATCTTTGCAACAGACTGGCTAAAATCCACATGTATCCGCCTGTCATCTATTAACACATTATCCATCTTAAAGTAAGCTTTTTCACAATCTTCCTCCTGGTACACATTTTAAGGAAAGGTAAAGTTAAAATTAGAAAATCAAGTTTCAATAACCACTTTCTGAAGCCATCGCATTAATAGGAAGAGGAACTTTGATTAGCATGAAGGTCCATAAAGTGCTAGAACTTCCTGGGGTAAAAAACACATGTTTTGGAGGCATCTGGTTGGTCACTGCAGGAGCCAATCCTGGACTAGACAAGCTGAGGAGAGTACCTAAGACCTGAATAGTAAGCTATTCTTTCCCTGAGGGGTAAGTCAATGTGGCTGATGATCAGGAGTAGGGAGCAGGTGGTTGTGTTATGCAAAGAGACTGCCCTAAGTTCTTGATAGGTTATTTAAGCAGACAGTTAAAACCCAGATGAACTGTCCAAGCAGCCAGAAATACAGCAGGAGGAACTTTGGTGTCAGAGAAAGACTGTACCCAGAAGCTGGATCTGGTTTTAAGTGTATTTGGCTGGGGTGGAAATTTAAGGAAGTTGGCTGAGGTAAAAGAAGTCAATGGCCCTGTTCAGAAGACTTTTTTGTTAACAAAGCCTTAACCATTGTGGTTTAAGGTGTCTTCTGAAGAGGGCCATTAAGAGGCTGATAGCAGCAACAGTGTCTCTTGAGTCCTTAAGAATTATCATTAAGCAGTCTTGTGAAAAGTAAATATTAATAATCCCTTATGTAGGAAATATCCCTTAAAGAAATTACTTGCTTAATAGTTCATTTTGTCTCCAGTGTTGGTGCATCTCATACTAAGCTACTAAGAGGTTTTAAAGTGTTCTAACAGAATTGTGGCAGTGGAAAAGGTCAGCTTGTGCAACTCTGAGTTATAGTGGCAGGGAATTTCTTAGGCTCAGAAAAGTAAGAATTTGCTCTAAATAAAAAAATCCATAGGTGGGACTGCCCAGTGAAGGAGCATTTTCCCCATAGGTGGTGGCAGTGTTGGGTAGAGGAAATCCTCCATAAACAACAACATCTCCTCCTCCTCCTTATTAAAGGCCCTGTTCTTTCCATGGGTTAAATCTTTACTGATTTTCAATTTCTGAATCATATCTTGAATGTATAAACAAACAATATTAATTGAAGTAAGTACAGGCAATTTGCTCCTAAGATAACTGTGTCATCAAGGACCTGAACTGGATCAGACTGTCTCCAGATTTCTAGAATGCTTCGTTATTAAGGCTAAGGGAATATAACATTTACATTGATTCATCCTGTAAAGAACCTTGTGAGGCTGATCATACACCACAACTTTCTAGAAACCACAGAAATGCATCCACAGAGGATCAGACATTTGAATCTGGTTCTTCCCAGATAAGCACTACACTGTATCCAATACACCAGTCTGGTATCAATCAGAAAATACTTGACTAAAGGCCATAACGGAAGTTGTTTCATTACAGCATAATGTGGTTTTTTCGTATTGATATTCTGAATATCATGAGCTGCCTTTGTTCTTTTGGGTAAAGGGGCATATAAGAAAATGCAAAGAAAAAATAAGTAGCACACACATTTAATATTATCCTCCTTTTCCGCCTGAGCCTATGCAGCTAATATATAAACAAGCTACAGTGTATTTTCAAGGCCACATACCTTTTCAAACTCAATGAAAGCATAGCAGAGGGATTCAGCCGTCTTCCAATCTCGAATCACTTCACAACTGAAAGATTAGCACAAGTTTCTACTGTTTGGCAAACACTGTTAGAATTTAAAATTGCTATGAAGCTTCCTTAAGGTGCAATCCTAAGCATATTTAGACAGAAAAATGTCCTATCAGCCCCAACCAGCATGGCTGGCTAGAGCATGCTGCGAGTTGTAGGACTTTTTTCTTTCTGAACATACATAGAAACACGCCCTAAGAGTACTTCAGGAAAACAACCCTTTATCCACTCACATGGATTAATTTCATTAGTGCTCTCACTAAGGTTTAAAATCAGAAATGGGGATCTCTTCCTACATCACAAACTGAATATGGGCCTCTTTAAATAATCCATATAAACAATGCAACATGGAAGTACAACTTTCATAACATGAATTGACAAAAATGTGGGTGTTAAGAAACTCCAGACATTATCCATGCCTCTTCCAGAGTTAGTAGTGTGTCATCAGTACTCTCATGTTACGTTTCAGACACATGAATGATTTGTGGGTTGGGAAACTAATACAAGTTAGTAAAGCTAAACTAATGGAGTCAGCAAAGATAATAGGGATTAGCCTGAAAATACTGAGCAGAAAGTATACTAAGCTTTAAATATATTTCCATGTTGCTACCTGTATCAAAATAAATAATTGTACTTCCTGCTTCATGAGCACATTCATTTGGGATGCAAAAGAAAGGTGGTACACTCTAATTTATAAGGGTGCTGGAAATAACTGTAGAGTGGGATTCAATGCTTTGGCCCAATTTTTTAAAAAGAACATTATTTGTCTAAAGAGGGTCCCTCACAAGGTATTCAAAGGTGAATGCTGAATTCTGTTGAATGGTTCACCAGCAAGAGGTAAATTTGCACTATTTCTGATACTACAATGAACTACTTTTGCCACTGAAATTGAATACTACAATGAGCTACATTTCCCACTGAAATGGAATGGACTGAGAGAGGTAACATTTAAAATTCAAAAGTAAATAAGAAAAGGGGGAAGAAAGAGAAAGAAGAAAAAGTACCTTCTCTACATTGTTTTTGCCACAGATGTTATCCATCCATGGCAAAACTCCTAATAAGCTACCAGCACCAACCTTCTCTGTTTAGGCTTGTTAATTTCTAAGGGCTCATCTACACCTAGAACCCTTTTGAGAGGGGGGGGGGGAAGAGTGATTGCGAAGTTTCTTGCTTCCATGATCGTTGCTCATGGGGCATACGCGAAAGGAGAGCCATTGCAGGAGGACGTGTGCCCTGTGATGGTGGTTCTGAATGCACATCTGCAGAAGTGGGCAGGGCTAGGCAGATGGGTACAGGGCATGGATTTTTTTTAAAAAAAAAAAACTCCGAGAGACACACCAATGCAAACGCTGTGTCAAAACAGCGCTCCTGCACATTGAGATGTTTGTGTTAAAAAAAACAACACACGGTTGGCGCCAAAACACACCGATAACCAATAAAAAATGTGCCAAAAATGACGTACGCCCACTCCTGCACACGTCCGAAATTGCTGGACATGCCTTGACAGTGGGTTGGCTGTTTGCTGAGCCGGGAGCTTGCGCCGAACAGCAACAGCTTCGGGAAGGGGGGGCACACTGGCTGCGGACATCGGGATTGTAGCGAGAGAGGCAGAAAAGCCATGAAAAATCCAGTCACCGATATTCCTGAATAACTGAGGGGTTGTCCCGAGATCACCGCAGGAGTAGGTGAACATCATGTGGCCTGGCAGGGACGACCTCGATATTATTCAGGAATAAATGGCTAGCGTAGATTAGGCCTAAGTCATACAAAGATTAAACAGAAGATGTATGACTAAAACAAATGTAAAACAGGGATAGAAGGATTTTTATAAGATTATTTAACTGATTTTTCTTCTGGACATGTCCTATAATTACCTTTTTATTGACCCAAATCGGGAAAATATGATTTCAAGGTCTTCATCAGTTGTCACAGGATTCAGTTTGCAGACAAAAAGAACATTTTCAGGTGGTCTGATATCTGCATCAGGCAAGTCTCCAACCTGAAGTACAAAAGCGGTATGAGAGGATTTTAGTTGTACTTGAGATTATACAGTTTCTCTGACAATTCACACAAAGATACTTGAGATGTATGTGCATCACACACACATTTTTTAAAGGAAGGTTAGGAGAAAAGTGCAATGCACATGAGAACTGCCCATAATTATTCTGAAGCCTTAAGGATGCAAAAGGTGAAAAATCTCTGTTCTATGGCCACTTAGCTAAGGATGCAAAAAGTGAAAAATCTCTGTTCTATGGCCACTTAGCTTTCATTGCTTTCATATTCCAAGCGATAAGGTGCTGGAAGACTGTCATCTTAAAGTTATTCAAGTAACAGAAAAACTCCAAAATGCCAGGCAATTACAGCTGTTAAGGGTCACTACCTCAATAGACATGTTTAGGCAATATGCATATAGTATGGTATCCTATGCTGTGGTTAGTTCCAGTTTCACCACTATCTTGAAGCTGGATGGTAATGGTGGAAGGATCTGGATGGCTGCAGTAGCAGAATGGTAGACCTAAGTCCCCAATTTGGGATACAACACATGGAAACTATGCAACTAGGCACCATGTTGGAGACACCAGAGCTCCGGCAAGGCACTTGCCAGCAGGCCATTTTGAGGAATAGTAGTGGGAGCCTAGCCCACATTACAACCCTTCTTCAGAGGAGCCATCTAGTAAAATAAAATGCAGATTTAGATGTGTGTCTGATTAACACCTGCAAGTGTAAAAGTACTTTCAAGTGGATCAGAGTACCTGATCCAGCAAGTGATACACATGCTGAAGTGTGTTGCTCTCCTTAATCACATCTGGTCAAGAAGCTGTAAGTTTAGCATACAAAATATTTTTAGCATGCATAAACCCCCCTCACTTCTCTTTTACATCTCATTACATGATAAGCTATTTGTTTTTAAGAGACAAATGATTTGCCCAGTGAGTGGGAATCTGAATGGGAATCTAGATTTAACATGCAATCCTGAGAACATCAGATCCAATGTAGTATTTGATTTATTGATACTCACCTAAAACACATGCCTACTGAAGGTATTATTTTGCTCAAAAAACCATACTTACCATTTCCAAAAGAATAGCCTTAGTTTTTGCCTCTTTTTCTGCCAGAATTTCTTCCACTTCATCAACAGACTTTCCTTTGAAGTCATCAATTTCTTCATCAGCTCCTATTCTCCCACTCTGTCTTATATTAAAAAAAAAGTTACTTAATATTTAGCCAGTGAACACTCTTTGTGCAATATTCAACAGTGTCATTCTGCAAATGTAGATAGCACTCACAACGCTCTGCTGGAATTGTTCAGTTCCGCAAATGTGTTTGTCTCAGACCGGGTTCATGCGACATGCCAACCCATCGTTGGTAACAAGCATACATGAAACTATGAAACATACAAGGCACCAGACAAGCCTATTTATTTTGGACAGTTGAAGTTGCGCAATTCCAAAAATCCACTCTCCAAAATTTTAAAAAATGGGGACATTTGTACACATTGAGCCAAAATAAATAATAAAATTTCACCCCCAATTTGTGCAAATATGGGGAGGAAAAATAAAAAAAGGTGGGAACTGTGACTAGTATTGCAATTTTCTCGGTAAGGGGGACTTGGCGGCAGACAACATGGGTTCTTCTGCCACATCCCCCAAAATACTTGCCGGGGCCAGCAGAAGGACCAAGAGGGAGAACTACCCACAGTGAGCCTGATTGTCTGTTGGATTCACTGTGGGTTGTTTGGACAACAACCCACATTGCATGGCTTATTTTGCAGGGTGAGTTGTCGTGTCGTGCAAACACAACCTTAGTTAGATTTTTCTCTCGCGCATAGTTTAGAATCTAGGTTCTGCTAGTGCAATGTCATTAGTGCTCAGAATGACACAGTTGGATATTTCCCCTTGTTGTTTTTTTCAATACATTTTTGATGTAAGAAACAGTTATTGAATAAATAGCTAAAGTAAAACTAACTTTATTAGAAATGTACCAACTTCCTTGAAAGGCACATGGATAGACATAAAGATGCACTTTAGAACTCTATAAATTTAACTGAGCTTCATCTTAATCAGATACTTGCAAAGTAACCCTACAGATATTACACTGCAATACAACATAAGCAATTAGCACTGTTTTAGATTTTCTCAAGAATAATGTACATTCTAGGTATCAGTGATATCAGTTTATATTATTTTTCTCTTTACCACATGAATTTTAGGATGACCCTTATTCCTCCCATCCTATACTGAATGCAGCAGTGATTCTTCCCATTTTCCTTGCTTGTTTTGAAAGCTGGGGGGTAGATTCACATCCACGTATGAGGTAGAAAGCAGTATATTTCCAACCCCAAAGTTGGTAGTCATGTGAATTTTTGGAGGCCCAGGCAAATGCATCTGTGCGTTAAGATGCACACTTACATAAGGTGGCCTAGATAGCACGTATCTTCACTTTCCCAGTGAAGATACTTGTTGTTTGCACTTTATTCTGATCTTTAGCCAAACATGTGACTTCTCTGGAAAATACACAAGTGCGTATGGAACACTTCCCATATTACACTTTCATGTTTTGGCAGGCAAAGATGTGGGTAGCCATGCATTCCAAAACTAATGGGAGAAACACTCAGAAATTACACTTAACAATCTGTCTGCTTACAATTTTCCACATCACAATCTGTTATTTCCAATCCAACATAGACATTAGCTAATCCCTAATTAAAGTATCAGGGGAGGATTTTTTTTTTGTCACATGACTTGCACAGGGAGGAAAGTAGGAAAAAAGCTGAGTTTCTCCCTAGGAAACACCCTTCTTGGGAGTTAGAACTCCCAAAAGCACTTTGTGGAAAGTGGAGAAAACATTACTATTGCTAAGGAAGAGAACAAACTGTCAAAACACAGCGGAAATTATTTATTCAGCAATACATTTTCTAGCTGGCAATCATTAAAAGATTCACTCTGTGTGCTTTCCTCCCATGTTTTGGTGCTACCTTCCTTTTCTTTTTGTATGTGTTGAATTGGCACCATAACAAGAACTGAAGGGTGGTGGTATTGGGGGGTATTCATCTATTTCCTCATCTTCCTCCCCTACACCCACCTTCAATAACACAAGAAGTTAATAGCAACACTCACATCCAACTGCTGTTTTGTGGGCTCTGGTGAACGATCTGGTATTGCCAAACCAGGCGGGTCATCAAATGGATCATCTAAGATCACTGTATGATTTATCCTAAATAGGAAATGGTGGTAATAAAGGAAAAATTCAAATTACTATCACATTGCATTTCATTCCTGAGGCATATGCATTTGTTGCCATATTAAAAAAAAAATACCCACCCACAAACAGACAAATTACTCTGGAGGCTAGTTAGAGTTTATGAACAAGAGTCAGATCAGTTGCCAAGGGATGCACGTCAAGCCTCATACTCTCAGAGCAGGCAGCGAACAAAACATTACCGTACAGCCCAAGACTGTTACACAGTTCCCCGACACCATGTGAGCTGGTGTCTGTTGGAGGAAGGTTTAAATCCTAGTACAGCATTTGATGACACAGAGATTATCTTGGCTGAAACATTTTTGCCCAGTTCATATCATTGTTCCACTACAGGTATGTCCAGAAATATCCATGAACTGGTAGACACCCAATGAAATTGATCAGAAGTATGTTCAGGACAGACAAAAGACAGTGCTTCATGCAGCAATGGACAATTAATTTACAGAATTCACTGCCAAAGAATATGGTAATAGCCACTTCTTTAAAAGACTTTGAGAAACATACTCATGGAGGACAATCTATTAAAAAGCATTAGGCATGATGCCAGATGAAATGTCTAGGGTGAGAGACAGTGAGTATGGTACTGAACGCAAGATGCTGAGAAGCAACAGTGGGGAGAGGCAATGGCCTTCTATGGCTTGCTTGTGGACTACCCAGGAGCATCCAGCAGACCACTGTAGGGAACAGCATGCTGGACTAGATGGAATTTTGGTCTAACCCAGCAGGGATCTTCTTGCATCTTGCTACTTTTATTGTAAAATAGAAAAGCAAGGCAGTCAAACCTGATGTCTTGATATGGAACAAAATCTTTGTTGACGAAGGCCTCATTAATTTTCCCCAATACATCCATGCCTTCTGTTACTTCACCAAACACTGTATGCACACCATCCAGGTAATCCAAATTCTCTCCTGCAGTAATTAGAAACTAAAAGACAAGAGAGAAAAACTATTTAGAGTTAATAGAATAGTGGAAATCTTCATGTACTAGTGCCAGGCCCGTGTCGTCACAGGCACTAATAGTCTAAGAATGATTAGATGAAAATATGTTTTGTCATTTCCCTTGTGACAACTTTCAGGAGCATTCCCTTCTTTCCTCCCCTCTTCCTCTCTCAATTTTTCAATTATGTCCCACATCAGCTTCCCTTCAATGAGCACTCCAATACCTTAAAAGCAAGTCCCACCACCACCATAGCAAACGTGGTCTTCCAACCCACCACCCTCCCTTTCATTCACCCTCATTCTAATAAAAACACCTGGCCCCCAACTATAATAAAGCATAGACAGACCCTCTGTTGCAGGGAAAGGGGGTGTTCCAATCCCACACTCAGGTGTGAAAAACAAAAGGTAAGACCAGGGTGGGTGGGGAGAGAAAATGTTGCCTTTCTCTCACCTGCCTTGTGCTAGAACCATCCAACATGGCGCCAGTCTTGCGCCCCAACCATTCCTGCTGTGTCGCCCTGCCACTACCCCTCTCCTTCTCTCTCTCTCTCTCTCTCTCTCTCTCTCTCTCTCTCTCTCACACACACACACACACACACACACACACACACAGAAATACACAAACCCCACCCATGCACAGGGCGTCATAGGAGGAGCAGCAGCCCCTCTGATCCAGGCCCCACAATATACCCCGGTAAAAATTTGGAGGTCCAGAGATTTTCTCTGCTTATATGTGATCTCGAAGTATTGGATTAACATAATAATTTGGGTGGACATTCTGATTCTTGTGCAAAACTTTTTTAGGCACTATTTTCAAAATGGTGGACAGTTTTCTTTAGGTTGCTAGTTTCCGTCAACCACAGAAGTTACTAGCTTGTGTTTGGTATCAAATCATAGGTTTTCATGGTCAAGGAGTTCAAAGAATATGCTATTTTAATTGTCGGAGTACTCCTTCCGCCATTTTCCAAGATTGCGCTGAAATGTTGTCTCATTTTCTCATTTACTTGACAAATCAACTTACAAATCTGATTTTGGCTTCAAACTATAGTTTTTTTGGGGTCAAGGAGGTCAACATGGCATTAATTTTAATGGAAAGGCTTGATATACAAAATCATATTTAATGGGTTCTTCTCTTTTCAGGTTTGGTGAAATAAAAACGAAACTATGACTGAAAAGGCTGGAACTAGTGTTCTCTTGATAATTTTGATTTCCAGGATGACTCTTCATTATCAGGGACACATGGCACTCATGATACAGCTCCTGTGCTCTTTCAGAATTGCTGCGGTGGAGGAGGGCCTGGCAAGCCAACAATGGCCCTGTTCAGACAACACGTTAAACCATGATGGTTAAGCATTTTGAGCTCAACAATGGGCCTGTTCAGATGACACTTCAGGCTCTGTGGTTAGCAAAACTGTGGTTCTCTGGGGTTAGCACTAACCACAAGCCATGCTGTCACACACAACACTTTAAGTCACGGATACAGCCACTAACCCTGCTGCAAATGGTCTGACTGTGGTTACTGAGTGAGCAGGGTTTAGCAAAACACATCACACAAAACACCTTAAACCCTGCTGTTTAACCAAAAGCATTAACCAGCAGGGTTTAAGATATTTTCTGAACAGGCCCATAGTATCTAAAGACTTACTAAAACATAAAAAAATACAGAAATATTAAAGCAGTTTAACATACGCGTTTTTGCAGTTATTTTCCAAACATTTATAACAATTTGTGCATTTGACCACTGAGTTTTGACACAAACATCTCATTGTACCACAAACCTTACAGTTACATACACATAATAGTTCACTTGGCAGGAAGTTCAAGAACTTTTTTGGTCATAGGACATCATTATCATTTTCCCAACCGCAATCACATATGTTTACTTTTGGATGAACACTCTCTAAGAGGTACATACATCTTCTTACCAGATAAAATGCTCTTGTGATGTGCCCTCTTATAGAGCATGATATGGGAGGAAGTTTACTGATTGGTACAGAACTTTTATACTCACTGAAACACAGACTGTCAAAAGTGTCACATTCTGATTGACGTTTCCAGACGAGTACAAGGTACTTCTCCACTTCCTCAAAATGACAGTTATCAGGTGTTTCCCCAAATTTGGTAAGGTATTTTGCTGGTTTGGCACTTAGAGCTCTAACTTCATCCCAATTTTTCTCATTTCATTATCTCCTGTTAGAATATGAGCCTTTATGATCACTCTTGACATCTGTGGACCTAACTTTTTGAAGAGTTCATGAACTGGAATGGAGCGACGATTCTACCCTGTTCCAAAACATACCCATAACTGAGATATACCTCTGGAAACCCAACTGGACATAAATCAAAGAAGCAAGACGGCATCAGTATCATTCAAAAGCATAACAACTCTCTCTGTACCATTGTGAACTGTCCAGTTTACATATGGAACAATTCTAAGGTCAGCCTCTTCCAATGAATTATTTAGTTGTTCAAGAACATGAGTCCCTTCTCTTGTAAATTGAACTGCAGGTTTCAACTCATCATCAATGACTGAACTGCTAGTTACCAGTGGACATATAGCTTTTCCTGCTTCCTCTTGCACTCTTGTTCATGCTAATTTCTGCAGATTTGTCTTGTTTAAGGTAGATGACCAGAATTTTTCAAGCTGACAGGTATTGGTATATTGCTTTCGATTACAGCCAGATCTATTGTACCACTGGTAGATTCTCTTATCCTCCTGCAATCCTTTACTGATAGCTGCAAATAGCTGTCGAAAACAAAATGAAGTTCTTGAAGAGAACATACGGATGTTGATCCCTTGACTACATTATTAACAACTTCTCCAAAGTTTTTCATTGCTGACATCTTAACCATTCACATTTGAGACATAAAGTCACCTACAACAGTGGTTTTCAATGGTGAATTCAAAATCCTCAAGGGAGAGATGCTTCTCGAGCTATGCTATGAGAATGTGTTTTGCTGGTTTTGTAGGTGCATTACCAACAAATGACATATTTGTTGACACTACATCATGCTCCATAATTTTCTCTATTGAGTCTCCCCTTTCTTTTGTAATCTCCATATCTCTATGTGCTTGATCAATTACTTTTTTAGTTATAAGTTTGGCTGTGGTAGGCTCTGGGGTGCTTTTTCTAGCAAAAGATGGTAGCTTTCCTTTAGAGATCGTGTCTGACAGCTTTTTCCTTTTTGATATAAATCTCTCCTGCCTGAGGTGCTGATACAGGTCTGAACCATGCCTTACGAGATCAAGAATTTGATCCTTATAATATCATTCACATATTGTTTTGTTACAAAGCTGTGAAGCCACACTGACTCAGTTACTTCATATGGATTTCCATGCTGTTGAATGAAATCTAGGAGTCGTGCAACATTTTCATCAAAATGCTCACCTTTTTCCCCAGAAGCTCATGTTGGGGTATGGTATCACATCAATCGACTAAATCAGAATAGGTAAGCTCTCGAAATAAATTGCCTATCATCAAAACCTCAAGGTACACTAACTCCCACTCAGCAACCTAATTACTTCTTCGTGTTTGCCCGACGATGCCTTTTGAACTTTTCTGGGACCTTTGAATGGTTTGCTCCAACTTCATAGCAGGTGCTACAACACTTAATCTCCCCTCTTTATCCTTCACAACAAAATGTCCTTCAATGAATTTTTAGTAAAAGAAGGGGCTCTCATGCTTCAGTTTCTTTACTCTCTCCAGGTACCAACTGCCATACCATAGGTAATTGATGTAATCAAAGTCATGAAAAATGGGAAGCAAAGATTGCACAGTTTCAATATGCAGATTCCAGTTACCATCACAATCATCAACAATCAAGTTTTTCACTAGGGAAATTATCTTGAGGAAGACTTCCCAGTTCTTACACAGTTCAGATTTCTCTCCACACTCTTTAACAAAAGCTTCAAACTTCGTTCTCAGATATTCAGCCTTCCCACTTAGTGCATCAAACATTTTGTGAGCTTTTGTTTTGTTTTGATCTCTTAGGTCAGTACATCCTGCACTTTGAATGATTTCCACAAATACTGATTTGCACCAAAAAGAACCCCACTGTGTTTGCATTGCCTCTGATATACCTTGGAAAGACCAAACACATAATGAGTTCCATTCAGTACAGACTGAATAGTTTCTGCTTCAATAAGGGCATCATCCATGCCACCTTCACAGATATATTTTTCTGCACACCTTAATGCTACTTTTGTCACATGGAACATGCCCATCATGAGATACAGATCAGTGAATTCTTCTGGACTAGACAAAAAAATGTCTATTACAAGATGAAAAAAACCCTTCATTACAGAAAATTGGTAGGACAGGCTGGTCTTAGTTGGACACGAACATTTTGAACATTTTTTAGAACTGTATACACAGTCGCATAGTCAGTAAGTGGATGTGGTATAACTGGCAAGAAACCAACACTTGACAATGGAACTATATCCTTGGAGATTATGGCACAAATTCCACACCATGTAGGAACTTTTTTCTTCATTTGACAGACCACACCTAAAAAGTGTTATGAAAAAATCATTTGTAGATGCTTTTGCAACAACATCATCAGAGGATATGATATCCATTTCATTTGAGACAATGAAGGCCTCTGGAAGACTAGGTCAAATGACTGGACTGTAGTAATTTTTCACCTTCTGGCATGGCAAGTCTGAAACAGGTTTGCAGCTCCATTTCTCTATGCCTGTTGCTGATATCTGGGCTGTTTAGATGATGTGCTAAGCCATGGTTAGACCTCCAACCCTTTTGCAGCGAATGGTTAGTGAGCAAGTTTAAACCATGGTTATGTAGCCCTTTGGTTAGGAATGGTTCACACGACACGCTAAGCCATAATGGGCCTGTTCAGAAGCCACCTTAACCACAGAGCCTGAAGTGTCATTTGAATGTTCATACTGAGAAAAAAGATAAAAATGTGAACCAATAGTAGTAGCTGACTAATATATAAAATAAAATATACTCAAATTTCATTCCTTTTTTAATTAATGATGTAATAAATCATAAAATTTTAGCATACATAATTAAAAATGACCATATAAGCTACACATTTTCATTAAATGGCCTATTGTAGAGAAATGGCCTATTATAGAGAAATGGCCTATTGGATGTCATTTTTAAAAATGGTGGAAGGACAGCCTTTCCATCAAAATTAATGCCATGTTGACCTCCTTGACCCAAAACCCTATAGTTTAAAGCCAAAAATCACATTTGTAAGTTGATTTGTCAAGTAAATGAGAAAATGAGACAACATTTCAGCGCAATCTTGGAAAATGGTGGAAGGAGTACTCCGACAATTAAAATAGCATATTCTTTGAACTCCTTGACCCCAAAAACCTATAATTTGATACCAAACACAAGATGGTAACTTCTGTGGTTGACGAAAACTAGCAACCAAAAGAAAATTGTCTGCCATTTTGAAAATAGCGCCTAAAAAAGTTCTGCACAAGAATCAGACTATCTACCCAAATTATTGTGTTAATCAAATACCTCAAAATCACATATCAGCAGAGAAAATCTCTGGACCTCAACATTTTTGTGGGGTTATATTGTGGGGACAGGATTACTCCTTCCATGCTCTCTGATTCATCGCATTCGAACCATTAAAATCCAGGGGCAGGGGAGCGTGGCCATTGCCCATAGCAACATGAAGCCTGCCTGTGAAGAAAAACAAATAAAAACAAACCAAACAGAAACAGAAAAAAGGAAAGCAGGAAGCTGCAGGTAATGGAAATCGAAAACACATGATGTCAGATCAGGCCCTGTTCGGCACATTCTTTTTAAAAAGTTCATTTAGCATTTAAGTTTCAGGTTGAAAACACGTAATGTCAGGTCAGGCGCTGTTTGTCGTGGCACTGAACTGTAGAGCAATAGGAGTTTTGGCACGACGCAAATAAGCATACAGTTTTGCTATTAAAGAATTGAACTTTTTTGAAGTTTCAAAATTTTCTTCATGTCGATACTGCTCAAGCTTCAGCTTAAAAAATGAGCAAGCTTGGTTTGGCAGATTTGTAGTAATAAGCATTACACTAACATATTCATTTGAGATCTGTTCGCTATACATAGCAGCTTTTGATATCAACTATGATATCTTCTGAACCTCCTTTTGAGATTAGACATTGGAGACAACACATTGTGTTGGTTCCACTCTTTCCTGGAGGTTAGTTAGTTAGGTCCCAGAATGTGCTACTGGAAGACTGCTGTTCCTACTTCTGCAAATTATCTTTTGAGTTCCTCAAATCCCCACTGAGCCATGAAACTCACTGTGCGACCTTGGGCCAATCACTATCTCTCAGGCTAATCTACGTCATATATAAAAATTACTTTATCTTCATGTCACCAGAAAAGCCACACAGAATACGAGCATTCAACTTCTGTTGTTGTTTAGTCAGGCATTTTAATCTGTTAAAAGTTTGCCACATGCATGGGTCATACCCTTGTCAAACGACTATTTTCATTTTCTGTGACACCAATGGCAGACTTCCACATTTCCCTTATCCCAAAGTTCTGGTACAACTTTTCCAATGATGCTGACTGACCTGAGATCCATGCTGATCACTGCCATTGTTCACCATTGACACTGTCCCCTTTTTCTTATGTTTAATTCTTGGCACTTTTTCCACTTCAAAAAATTTAGCTTGATCCCCATATAGTTTGCTGAAACAAATAAGTCATAAAATTGCAGAAATGTTATATTCTACCTCCATGAAATATAAAATGAGGTGGCTTAATGAGAACATTTACAGCTGCATGTTCTTGTGAACATCCAATCACATGATCATCAACAATTTCAGTTTATTTCCTAATAATTGCACTGTAATAAGCAACAAGCCTGTTACTTGTTCATAGCCAGTCTCAAAATATTCTTGGTTGGATACACTTCTACTTGTTGCTAACTTAATTCTGAAAGAAACTAAAATAAAGTGAAACTATAGGACACAATTCCTTCCATGTGCTTCTCACACACACATCCTAGTGCAGTTAATGAAGCTTGTGTGGAACCAGCAGTTGGATGACTACAACTAAACAGTTAGTGGAACTTAAATAACTGATTAACTACACAGAAGGCTCCCATGTTCAGGAAAAGGCACAAGACAGACATGAGATTACATATTACTCTTCGAAATGGAGCTTACTAATTTGATAAACCAGCCCAATCCAATGCATGTTTACTTGATCATACTTCCTACTGTCTAAAGGAACATACATAGAATGAAGCCTAAATAACACTCACCAAAAAATGGATTCACCTCCACGGCCAGTCCCCTGGGGGTCTCCAGTTTGTATGATAAAATCTCTCTAATGCAATGCAAGGCACACATAACGATACGTTACTGTTATTTATCATTATAATCATTTAGGGTGCAAAACTGTGCAGGTTTAGACACAAAAAAGTCCTATAATTTTTGGCATGTCCCTGGCAGCATTGCTTGCTGGAGGGATGCTTGGAGTTACAGGACTTTTTCTGTCTAAACCTGCATAGGACTGTGTTCTTAGATAGCATTTTTGTGTGTGTGAAGGGTTTTACAATCTTCTTTGTGTTTGTACTACAATTGTATGTGGCAATTGCATGATTCCAATTTAACAGATTACAAAATGAGCTGAAAGGGGCACATACAAAGTATGGCTGGAGAGAGGATTGTGCCCAGGCAAGTTCTACTTGCTTACTTCCCATACAACATACACTTTTTAAAATTCTACTTTAAAGGTTTTTTGGGGGGAATCCACCACAAATACTTACCTGTACATTGTGTATAAGGCAGTAGTTGTAGTACTTGATTTTGCAGAGCTTTAGAAAATTCAGACAAGCTGCAAGAAATGTAAGACAACTGAAACAGACTATGCATGTTGGTTGCCTTGTAATCAGAAAAAGAAAAAGTACACTACCCCTTTTTAAAAGCCAACCCAAAATAGTCTGAAAAATGGCTGATTGGAAACAGATGGGATGACATTAAACTTTCCAAGAGGACTATGGAAAGTTAATATCCAGGCTAGAGTGACAACCCCTAATTCAAACAACAGTATAAAGAAATTGTTTTGAGTGAAATAACAATGCAAGTATGGTGTTCAGAGTACTAACATGAAAAAACTATAAGAACTACTTACAGGACTCAGCAAATCCTATTGGATACAAATATCCTTTTTAAGGGGCAGGGCTTAATTTAAACTCACCAGCCCACTGCCCTGGAATCATTTTTCCCTTAATGTGAACTGGGAATATGTGGCATGATGATACAGGGGAATGAACTTGAGCATGTACAGAATGCCTTCCCTTCCACAACCTGTTCCCATAGTATTCTTTTCATTGTAATACCATCAATGCATATGGTGCTTTACAGACTAAAATTCAATGCCATGGAAACTATCAAAAGAGAGACAGGAGGCCTGAATTAATAAACGAATTTGCAATTATTTCAGATAAAGCAGGTGGAGGAACCTTCAGTGAGCGCAGCCCTTTTATCCATAGAAGGGAGATCCTGGATTCAACCCATTGTACTGAAGTTGTCATATTTGAAATTGACCCTGCCCTGGTGACTTTAATAGTCCAACATATAGAGATTTTGCATGTAACGCCTTTCCTATCCTGAAGATGAATGGGAGGAAAACATCAGCTGCTTGATCTTTGGAAAGCAAACTGCTACTAAAGGCACAGAGGCATGACTAATAAAACAAAAGTGTGCAGGGGCGGTGGGGGGAGGTGGCAACCTTATGTCGCATTTTAAGATCTGAGCAAGGCTGCAGCACAATCAACCCAGGCTGTCTCACCGGCGAAACAGTACTCCCAGGGGCAGATATCCTACACTCTTTCCTAGCATTCAATGCAACATTGCCAGGGATCTTGGGCACGGGGAGGAGAACCCCTCAGGTTGTATAGTCCAACCGATAACCTCTAGGGCCGGTTCTGTTCTGCTGCAGGTTAGGCAGAAATCTAACCAGTGCAGTCTTTGATAGCCCAGAAACGCAAGGCCAGCGCGATTTCTCCCTTGCTTATAGCTCTGAAAAGCCCAGGAGCCTTGCCAGAAAAAAGGTGCTGGAGCGAAATACTTTCGCAGAGACTTGCCCAGCTATCTCCTGGGCCAGATCTACACCAAGCAGATATAGCACTTTGACAACGATTTGAAAATGGTAGATGGAATGTGTCCTGAGCCTGAACAGTTGTCAAAACCGTTATAAACTGTTATAAAGGAGTAGCGTAGATCCTGCCCTGGCTGCAACCGCCCACCCGCCTCCGGAGTCGCCCTTCACCTCTAGGCCTCTCCTCTGTGTACAAGTCGACCACCAGATCTCCCAGCGTGGTTTCCAGCAACACAGCCATGACTCCCCTCCTTCCCGTCAATGTCTTCGTTGCTCCGGAAGAAAATTCCCCTACACTCCCGACATGCCCTGCACTGCCCCTTCTCCAGCTCAAGCAGCTACTGACTGGCAATACGCTTGTCATAGACTCACTTGTTGTAGACACACGCGCAGGGTTAACTTCCGGGATGACTTCGGACACCTTTTTATGGCACCACCGAAGCCGGAAATGAAAACGACGGAGAAATCCAGGACTTTTTAGCCCTTAAGTGTGATGGGGCAGCGGCAGCGTGTCCACCTCCTCCTCTTCCTAATAAAAGGTAGCAGCATAGGGAGGGGGGTCCATGCTTTTCCTAACGACCTAAGTCTCATTCCGTGGAAAATGCGACGCGCGTCGCCATACAAATGTGAGGCTTCTGCATGGGGACGTACTAAAACAAAGGACAGTACTTGCCCATAGAGAAACCATACCTGCCCATAGAGAAACCATACTTGCCCATAGGGATCCATTGCATAGCACTTGCCCATAGGGATTCATTGCATAGCACTTGCCCATAGGGATTCATTGGACAGTAGTTGCCCATAGGGATTCATTGCATTGCACTTTCCCATTGAGAAAGCATACTTGCCCATAGGGATTCATTGCATAGCACTTGCCCATTGAGAAACCATACTTGCCCATGGGGATTCATTGGACAGTACTTGCCCATAGGGATTCATTGCATTGCACCTTCCCATTGAGAAAGCATACTTGCCCATATGGATTCATTGGACAGTAGTTGCCCATAGGGATTCATTGCATAGCACTTGCCCATAGAGAAACCATACTTGCCCATAGGGATTCATTGCATAGCACTTGCCCATTGAGAAACCATACTTGCCCATAGGGATTCATTGGACAGTACTTGCCCATAGGGATTCATTGCATAGCACTTGCCCATAGGGATTCATTGCATTGCACTTGCCCATAGAGAAACCATACTTGCCCATAGGGATTCATTGCATAGCACTTTCCCATAGGGATTCCTTGCATAGTACTTGCCCATTGAAAAACCATACTTGCCCATAGGGATTCATTGCATAGCACTTTCCCAGAGAGAAAGCATACTTGCCCATAGGGATTCATTGGACAGTACTTGCCCATAGGGATTCATTGCATAGCACTTTCCCATAGAGAAACCATACTTGCCCATAGGGATTCATTGCATAGCACTTACCCATTGAGAAAGCATACTTGCCCATAGGGATTCATTGCATAGCACTTGCCCATAGGGATTCATTGGACAGTACTTGCCCATAGGGATTCATTGCATTGCACTTTCCCATTGAGAAAGCATACTTGCCCATAGGGATTCATTGGACAGTACTTGCCCATAGGGATTCATTGCATTGCACTTTCCCATTGAGAAAGCATACTTGCCCATAGGGATTCATTGGACAGTACTTGCCCATAGGGATTCCTTGCATTGCACCTTCCCATTGAGAAAGCATACTTGCCCATAGGGATTCATTGGACAGTACTTGCCCATAGGGATTCATTGCATTGCACCTTCCCATTGAAAAACCATACTTGCCCATAGGGATTCATTGGACAGTACTTGCCCATAGGGATTCCTTGCATTGCACCTTCCCATTGAGAAAGCATACTTGCCCATAGGGATTCATTGGACAGTACTTGCCCATAGGGATTCATTGCATAGCACTTTCCCATTGAGAAACCATACTTGCCCATAGGGATTGATTGGACAGTACTTGCCCATAGGGATTCATTGCATAGCACTTGCCCATTGAGAAAGCATACTTGCCCATAGGGATTCATTGCATAGCACTTGCCCATTGAGAAAGCATACTTGCCCATAGGGATTCATTGCATAGCACTTGCCCATTGAGAAAGCATACTTGCCCATAGTGATTCATTGCATAGCACTTTCCCATTGAGAAACCATACTTGCCCATAGGGATTCATTGGACAGAACTTGCCCATAGGGATTCATTGCATAGCACTTAACCATAGAGAAACCATACTTGCCCATAGGGATTCATTGCATAGCACTTGCCCATTGAGAAAGCATACTTGCCCATAGGGATTCATAGCATAGCACTTGCCCATTGAGAAAAAATACTTGCCCAAAGGGATTCATTGCATAGCACTTTCCCATAGAGAAACCATACTTGCCCATAGGGATTCATTGCATAGCACTTGCCCATTGAGAAAGCATACTTGCCCATAGGGATTCATTGCATAGCAGTTGCCCATAGGGATTCATTGCATAGCACTTGCCCATAGGGATTCATTGCATTGCACTTTCCCATAGGGATTCATTGCATAGCGCCCATAGAGAAACCATACTTGCCCAAAGGGATTCATTGCATAGCACTTTTCCATAGAGAAATGGCGAATGGTGTAAAAGCCGGAATGGAACGGAACGGGCCGGAACGACCCCTTAATATTAAAAAAACTACACCAAAAACTGTGGCATGTGTTAGAAACACTTGAAAACAATATTTTAGGACTGAAACCATTGCAATATTATATTATTATTAACCTCATAACCCCCAGAACAACATCCGGAACAGAATGGATGGCCCGGAACGGCCGCTTCTGAATGACTGAAACCAACCAAACTCAACTGTCACACATTACTAGGTGGGACAGATACAATACACCAAAAAACAGCCACAAAAACCATGTTCCGGTGCCCATATCGGGCCATAGTCCATATTGCGCAAAACAGGCCGGAACTGCAGCTTCCAAGTAAGCCAACTCAACCAAACTCACCACTCACACATTACTAGATGGGACAGATACAATACGTCACAAAACAGCCACGAAAACTATGTTCTGATGCCCATTCCGTGCTATAGTCCATATTGCGCAAAGCAGGCCAGAACGGCATCTTCCAAGTGAGGTAAGTCAAACGAATTCAACAGTCACATGTTACTCGGTTGGACAGAAAATAATAGTAATAATAATTTTATTTCTTACCTGCCTCTCCATCTGGATTGAGGCAGGAAATAACAGTAAATATAAAATATGATAAAATACATAAAACTGATTGAAAACATGGCATTTAACATTACTATTAAAATAGTAATAAAACATCATTAAAAAAATCCTAAAATCATTCTAAAATTCCACTGGATATGCCTGCCAGAAGAGACCAGTCTTTATAGCTTTCATAAGTTCTAAAAGACGGTTAAGTTGACAAGTCTCCTCCAGCAGGTCATTCCTCAGTCTGGGAGCGGCAGAAGAAAAGGTCCCCTGGGTAATGGCTGTCAACCTAGTGTTGCATAAATTATGCTGTTCCCAAGTGTGCCAAAGTCCAGATATGAAACACTTGACGAAAGACCTCCTGAAGCTTTGGAAACTAATTTATTATTCTGTGCAGAATAGGTGACCTCCGGACGCTAACGCTGCTTTCCAGAGTCACACCACACCAAGGTTCAAACAATGCTCTTATACTCCAAAAGTTACACGGCATCAGCCCTCATCTCATTGGTTTATAGCCCTAGTGACATCATTTGGCCAACTCTATTTTACTCTCGAGTAGTCCCAAGTAGTGGCCAGATGTGGCGTTGCATTGCCATGTGCTATTTTACTTGTACCCAGAGATGCTTTGCAACGTCCCTCTACTTCTATCATTCTCTTATATGGTCGTTTTGTCCCGCTCCAGGTGTGCCACGGTCACATCTGGATGAGTCACACCCCTGGTTCTTCTAAGTCAAGTAGCCTATGTGCGTCTCTGACTGTGTACAATGGAGTCTGACCTGGAGAAGAAGGAGCAATGGCAATATTGACAAGCTCCTAGTTCTTGCACCGCCAAATCTCTTGCAAGCAGCTTGACTTTTGCAGAAATGGATACAGTGGACAGGCAGTGGGGAATGGGGATTTGGGGTGCTGTGTGTGGACGGTTTGGGTGAGCGTGTCAGCAAACACATGTAGGATGCATGTAAGATGTGTGTAAGATGCGTGTCAGGGGAAATGGACGTGTTTTGGGATGGAAATCATAGATCTGTTCAGATCTTTATAACACTAGTGTTGGCCGACTGTAGTAAGTTCTTCCCAGAGGACCTGAGCATGCAGGGCGGATTGTATGGGAGAAGGTGATCCCGCAGGTAACCTGGACCCAAACCATGTAGGGCTTGAAAGGTAATAACCAACACTTTGTACTTCACCCGGAAACCAATTGGCAGCCAGTGGAACGATTTTAAAGCTGGTGTAATATGGTCACCCCTAGGTGTATCGGTGACCAACCTGGCTGCCATATTTTGATCTAGTTGAAGTTTCCAGACTAGGCACAAAGGCAGCCCTATATACAGAATAATGGTATTTAACAATTTTGTGACAACCTTGTGGGATGGGTTAGGCTGAGAGAGGTGATGGCCACAGGTCATTGGAAGCTTCATGATGGAATGGGTCCTACCCATTCTAGTCTGATATTTTGAGTGCTACACCACACCACACCACAACAATGGGCTTCGGTATGAAACTGTCTTTGCAGATCTTCGTTCTGGATTCTGTGAAAGTTTGTTAGCTCTTCCATTTAGAACACTGAAAGTGGTTTGTTCGATTGCCTTCACTCACACAGAACTTGCCATCCTGGGCTATTTCTCAAATGAGTTTCTACCTCATTTTGTTCACCCATGATCTGCTTTTCCAGGTTATTTTGCACAATATGAACCACGGCCCAGAACAAGCATTGGAACGTGGTTTTCGTGGCTGTTTCCTGGCTTATTCTATCTGTCCCACCTAGTAATGTGTGAGTGGTGAGTTTGGTTGAGTTGGCTCACTTGGAAGCTGCCTTTCTGGCCTGTTTTGTGCAATATGGACTATGGCCCGATATGGGCACTGAAACATGATTTTTGTGGCTGTTTTGTACTGTATTGTATCTGTCCCACCTAGTAATGTGTGACAGTTGAGTTTGGTTGGTTTCAGTCATTCAGAAGCGGCCGTTCCGGGCCATCCATTCTGTTCCGGATGTTGTTCTGGGAGTTATGAGGTTAATAATAATATAATATTGCAATGGTTTCAGTCCTAAAATATTGTTTTCAAGTGTTTCTAACACATGCCACAGTTTTTGGTGTGGTTTTTTTAATATTAAGGGTTGTTCTGGCCTGTTCCGTTCCATTCCGGCTTTTACACCATTCGCCGTTTCTCTATGGAAAAGTGCTATGCAATGAATCCCTATGGGCAAGTATGGTTTCTCTATGGGCAAGTGCTATGCAAGGAATCCCTATGGGCAAGTACTGTCCAATGAATCCCTATGGGCAAGTATGGTTTTTCTATGGGCAAGTACTGTCCAATGAATCCCTATGGGCAAGTATGCTTTCTCAATGGGAAAGTGCAATGCAATGAATCCCTATGGGCAAGTACTGTCCAATGAATCCCTATGGGCAAGTATGGTTTCACTATGGGAAAGTGCTATGCAATGAATCCCTATGGGCAAGTATGGTTTCTCAATGGGCAAGTGCTATGCAATGAATCCCTATGGGCAAGTATGGTTTCTCAATGGGAAAGCGCTATGCAATGAATCCCTATGGGCAAGTATGGTTTCTCAATGGGAAAGTGCTATGCAATGAATCCCTATGGGCAAGTATGGTTTCTCAATGGGAAAGTGCTATGCAATGAATCCCTATGGGCAAGTGCTATGCAATGAATCCCTATGGGCAAGTATGGTTTCTCTATGGAAAAGTGCTATGCATTGAATCCCTATGGGCAAGTGCTATGCAATGGATCCCTATGGGCAAGTATGGTTTCTCTATGGGCAAGTACTGTCCTTTGTTTTAGTACGTCCCTCTGCATGGCATTCTCAATTGGGATCGGGTGTTCTGAAGGATAAAATGAAGTAGGCAGACCTTTGGTGCAATCTAAGGAGGTGGGATTGTATGGGGGTGTTGGGGCTGGAATTCATTCGAGCCTTAGCTCTACCTCTAACCTGCAATTTTAAATAGTGGATGACACTACCTGTTCTTTTTGAGCCACAGACCCTCCCCTCCACCACCATACACACTGCGCAATACAGGGATAATGGGCTGCAGTTCCAGGATAATATTTAAAACATAACTAAGAAAAACGCACATGGTTTTCTCATGCACACTAAGGCCCGAGTTAGGACAGTGTGGCATAGTGATTTGAATGGGACTTGGGAGATCAGGGTTCTAGTCCCCCACTCGGCTATAAAAATCAGTGGGTAGCTTTGGGCCAGTCCCTGACTCAGTCTGACCTACCACAGGGTTATTGTGAGAATAAAAGAGAGAGGAGGACCATGTAAGCCACCTTTGGTTTCTTGCAAGAGGAAAAAAGGCGGGATATAAATATAATAAAAATTAAAAAAAACGTCTCTAATATTCCTTCCTATGTTTCCTACTCCCCTTTGTTTCCGGGTGGATACACTGCTGCCCAATCACAGGCTAAAAATCCTGGATTTTTCCTGACCCCTGCATTGGGGGAGTGCGGGGGAGGAAAAAAATTGTATCGAGATGATCCAAGAGATTCGGTCTCTACATTATTACAATGTGACTCTAACTCTTCCCATTTCTATGTCTACGGCAGCTGGAGGAGGTCCAAAACTCCACGACCAAATCAGAATGTAGCAATGACCTGTTCGGTGCTTGCCTTTTTGTTTGCTTACTTGCTAGCAAAGTTCGGTTCATTCAACTCATAAGACAGGCTTGCTACCTCACCAGACTGGATTCCCTCCTGATCGCTTTGGGCAGCATGAGTAATGCAACACTGGAGAGAGCTCACAATAAAGCTTCTCTTGATCGTCACATTGGGCCAGTTTATTCAGATCCTTCTCTCGAACTGTATCACTTTAGGCTGCAGGTATAAATTTCCTGAATGGAGATAGGCTCTAAGTTGAACAGTCTCCCTGACGGACTAGTTTTCTATTTGCAGGGAACCATAAACACATAATACATAAAACCTGTAGCCTGATAAGATACAAGCCAAGATGAACTTTACCATTTGATTCTACTGATTGTATAAACAGGTCCAGAATTAACTGCTTCTAAAGAATTATTTGCTCAATTATTTTTCGATATGGAGAACTCCATGTAATTACATGAAAACATGACAGGTGTTCATCTTGAGTGCAACTTCAAACAACATTTTTAACTTGGTATTCTCCCAGGGCAGCTCACATCAGGATTGATAAATAGATAAACAGATAATCAAAAATCAATAAAACTACAATCCAATCTAAAAAATTAAGGCTGTAGTCCTATGATACTTAAATGGAAATAAATCTCACTAAATTCCGTGGGACTTTCTTTTGAGTGAACATTCATAGGATTTCATTTAAACTATTTTCAGTGCAATCCTATGCATATCTACTACGCTCCACTGAATTAAATAGGACTTACTCTCAGATCTGTGCGCACAGGAATGCACAATAGCAACCTAAGACATGACATTAAAACAGTTAAAACAATACAAAGCATTACACACTAAAAAGCAGCCTAATTATAAAGATGTAGCGAATAGGCATGTAGTGCTGGCTGCTATTTTTGTAATGTGTGACGTGAGCTCTAAATATTTTATTTTTTATTTACTTGAAATGAAAGAAGTGGGGGGAGGGGACTAAACTCTTCCAATTTAGAAAAGTTTACCTGTTTTATCTCCTGGAGATGATTGCAACTACCACAGGTGACCAGGTGAGTGAGTACTTCCAAACTAGATTAAGTCTACAATATTTTCTGCACACTTACTAGGGAATAACCCTCAAGGAATTCAGTGAGAATTCTGAATATACATGCACAGAAATGTGATACATGGCCCAATTCCTAAGCATTTTTAAATGGAAAGTACATTCCACTGAAATTAATTAGGTTTTCTTTCAGTTAATATAGGGGGCACAAGCTACGAGATTCTAAGCATAGCCTAACCCTATCCATGATTACTTAGAAGTAATTGTTGAATTCAATGGTGTTTACTCCCAAATAAGCTTGCATAGGATTGCAATCTAAATCAAGTGCCAGTGTGGTGTAGTGGTTAGAATGTTGGACTGGGAGTCAGGAGATCAGTGTTCTAGTCCCCACTTGGCTATGAAGCTCACTGGGTGACTTTGGACCAGTCACAAACTCTCAGCCCAACCTACCTCACAGAATTGTTGTGGTGAGGATAAAATTGAGAGGAGGAAGATTATGTATACCTCCTTGGGTTTCTTAAGGAGTGGGGGAGAAGGCAGGATATAAATGTAATAATAATAAAAATAATAAATGTGGCAAAAACTGCCATTTTTAACAGGCCTGGAAGCAAAAGTGCAAGAAGAAATGTGGATATATGGAGGTGAGCAACAATCACTACAGCTACTGTTTGGAAATGAAATTGAGTAACAGTGTAAGACTTGGGAAAACAAGGAAATATTCCCCAAGGTTTGGGGCATACAAAAACCAAAAATAAGCTTATGGAGGGGCTCATTCATACACATCCCCACCATGTGCGTGGGTATTCCAATCATTTATTTATTTATTGCATTTTTATACCATCCAATAGCTGAAGCTCCCTGGGCAGTTCACAAAAATTAAAACCATAACAATTATTCAAAATATAAAACAACAGTATAAAAACATAGTATATAAGAACACAAGCAGGATACAACCAAGCAGCAATATAGATTTAAAATACAAATTTAAAACAGCAAAGTTAAAAATTAAACTAATAAGCTGTTAAAATACTGAGAAAATAAAAAGGTGTTCACCTGGTAATGTAGGTACCAGGCGAACTCTTTATGGAGCGCATTCCACAGCTGGGTTGCCACAGCAGAGAAGGCCCTCCTCCTGGTAGCCACCTGCGTCTCTTCCTTTGGCAGGGCCTCACGGAGAAGGGCCCCTGAAGATGATCTTAGTGTCCGGGCAGATTCCTTCAGATACCCTGGCCCCAAGCAGTTTAGGGCTTTGAATGTTAATACTAGCACTTTGTATCGGGCCCGGACCTGGACTGGCAGCCAGCGAAGCTGGAAAAGGACTGGCGTAATATGGTCTCGTTGGTTTATTAATTTCCATAACTTTGTGGAAGAATCTAAGGGAAATGTCTAATTTGTACATTCATTTCACAAGTTATTATGGGTGCTTGTTAGTAAACTTATTGTCTGTCTAAAAATAAACTCCAGAGTCCATGTATTAATGAGACAGCAACTAAGCATCTTGCCTTCAGGCAAAATGATGGTATATATTATATTCAGATACTGGCCTTGCAAAGCTGCTGTAACTCAGGGCTTCTTCCTTTAAGACATTATGTACTCAGGTAGACATACAAATAAAAAAAATAAGCATGCTGTGCTTCAGTTATCGAAAGCATATGCATTATTAATATGACTTTCCCCTTTCAAATATGCACGGTTGGAGACAAGGAAGATTGGTTCCCGCTTATGTGTGCTGCACCCTCTTAATTGACACAATAAGTGTGTATTTTGTATTATACCTGAGTACAAAGGATCTGATAAGAAGCAGTACTCAATAGTTCATTCAGACATTCTACTATATACTAAAAATAGTTCCTGGCCCTCAGTGTCAGGCTGGATATTTCTTTTATTTTAAATTATTTTTATGCCACCTTTAAAGGATATGCCGTTTTTAGCTTCTTTTGCTGTATTATTGTCTGATGTTTAAAAATATGTTATTGTAAGCCATCCTGATAATATATTTGAAGGTTAGGGTTGGGCTGTATTAGGGATAGTGTTGGGGAGTCCCCATTGGCCATCTCAGAACTTAGAAACAAGTCCAATTGAATAAAGTGGGGCATTATGACGAGCCCTGCTGGCCTATTTTCATTTGTGCTAAGCCGGGAAAGGTCCCATTTTTCCGAGAAAGCTTCTTTCCTATCAGACCTGCCCTCCCCGCCTTTCCTGTGGCTCGGAGCGGTGCTGGGATGCGGAGCCATGGGTCTTGCTTTACTTCTTGGCTCCGAGTCGTAAGCTTTTATCAAGGGAAACCGCTTTTCCCAGCCCCAGGAGACCGTCTTTCCTTCAACAATATCTTTTCTTATCCCGCATTCTTCTCGGTGGTTGCCGCCCACACTGCCTGCCGGACTCCTCCCAGCTTCGCCTCCGCCTCTTGCTTTGTTGATGTGTCGTTTAGTTTTATTTCCCGGCTCCCAAGATGGAGGCGGTGCTGGGGCCACGCGAGTTCCTTCGGCTGATAGCGGGGTTCCTTCTCCTGGTGCCCCCCTGCCTGGCCACTTCGAACCCCACGGCCGTTTTCTCCCAGGTCGTTAGTCAGGTACGCTTGGGCAAAGTCTCCTGCAGTCCCCCTTTCTCTGCAGTACTGGCGGGGGCCCCGGC
Organism: Anniella stebbinsi; assembly: GCA_029215795.1. Classification (NCBI taxonomy): domain Eukaryota; kingdom Metazoa; phylum Chordata; class Lepidosauria; order Squamata; family Anniellidae; genus Anniella; species Anniella stebbinsi. Next base: position 198,827,240 of record JARDYH010000003.1, read on the forward strand.
GTCTGGGGGAGGTAACGGGCCAACAGAAGGGGGACCCCTCGCAAGAAGAGCCAGATACAAACGAGGGACGAAAAGGGGTGTCCCTTTGATCTCTGTGAGGTGACACCTAAACTCTGGCCACGGAATGTATGTGCTGTTGTAGGGAGACACACTACTGCATTGTATCTTGTCTGAGGTGCCAAGTGCAAGCGTGTCTGTTAGACACGCAAGTCGTGTATGGTGTTATAGTGTATATCTGTGTGAAATGCGAATGCTTGCACAGTTTGGGTGGGGAGGGGAGGTTTCCCCCATGAAACCCCATAATATGTATATTAATATATATGTAGAATTGCATAATCTGCGGTATCAGGCCTTGTGTGGCTGGATATTTGCATGAAGTACATTGGCTGCATGGTTGCTATTTATGCACAGGCACATGCAAGGAACTCAATGAATATGTTATGAATGCAATGCTCAAAGCAGGTTGCCTACTTAGAGAACCTGCCATTATTTTATATTTTATTTATAAAATGATTTGAATTTCGGGATTGAGTGCTATATGTAAGATATCTATCCTCTATTGAGAGAATAACATGATACTCACACAACTGTTTCTGGATTTAATGGTAACCCAACAAGTAATAGCAAAACATGGAGAATAAAGGAAAACGCATAGGCAGCTTGTTAATATATTACATGGTTTGTGTGTGTTACTAGTGGCTTCTCTGAGGTAGTTGTATGTTGTGTTTGTGTTAGTTTGAAGTTTAAAATCACAGTGGAACACCATCATTTTCAAGCAGTTATGACAGGACTGCTTTCAGCCTCTGATGGCTAGCTATTTGCTTAAGGGTGCAATCCTATGCATGTTGAGGCTGAAAAAATCCTGTAACTCCCAACATTCCCCAGCCAGCATGTAGTTGTAGGACTTTTTTCAGTCTCAACATGCATAGGATTACACTCTAAAAAGTTCACAAATCAAATTTCTGAAAAGGAGTTTGATTTGATTGATTTTACCCCTGGATTTGAGAGGGGTGGATTAATATGGAAAGATCCACTTCATCGGGAACTATCAAGTAAATGCCTAATTAATTAGTCTCACCTGCTCTTTGTTTTTGGTATTGATAGGCTTGTACTTGACATTGCAAGAACTTTGCTTCTTGACGCAACGTAGGAGGCATCCTGTATTTTAGAGAAGAAAGAAGTAGGAGGTTGGAGACTCTTCTTCGAAATAAGAGTACCGACCTATCTACTCCTGACCAGTTTGTTTATGCTTCCTTGTTGTAGGGGTATGCAATTTATAGTCCTTCAGATTTTTGGCCTATAACTCCCATGATCCCTCACCATTGGTTATGCAGACTAGGGCTGATGGGAGTTGTAGGTAAAAAAAAAACAGTAAGCCCTTCCCAGAGTGATTCGTTTCACTGCAGGGAAATAAGAGTGGATCATTGGGGAGTTTCCCTCCATCATCCACAGGAAGTTGAGGAATAGATGACAACATAATATTTCTGTGTAAAGAAAGCATTTATTTCTCAATAATCTGTACAGTAGTATCACATGCTGTTTGTAGGACAATAGAGGATAAAAAGATTGATCAGTAGTCATACATTGCTAAGGCTTTGACCTTCCAGAAAGAAGTCAAGGATATGAGGCTCTTGGGTGATTGGCTTTCCTGTATAGCTGCTATCTGAGTGATCCAGGGCAGCCATGCGATCAACAGGAGAATTTCTAAGAGGAAGGTCAGAAGTCCTTTCGTTCCTGCAAAATGCTTCTAGCTTCCTATATTTCCACTGTCCTGAAATGATCTTCCTCTTTTTATCCTACTTTTGCCTTTCTCCCCCCACCCCCAACTTCACAGTACTTCTCAATCACTACCTGCTGGGGCGCCTATATTAGCAGTTAATTGATAGAAAAACCAAGCTAGACAAGGGCTGCTTTAAAGAAGCTGGCCCCAGAGCTTGTGTATTGCTTACATACTGTTATATTGGCTGTTTGCCTTCATCTTCAAGGAGGAATCTGTCAGTCAAGCTGCAGAGGGAGCTTTTATTGGTATTTCTCAAAAACCTGGAGCAATTGTGTACCATTTTGTTTGGCACTTGAGCACCAGGCTGTTTTAGAGCCATCATTTCTATTGGTGGAAGCAAAACAACCAGCACCTTACCCTGAAAACGTTTAAATGTGGTATTTCATTGGGCACATAGGTCTTTATAGAGAAAGGTGAAGGGTCAGAATTGTTTAAGAGCATTAGCACCATAGAAAAGGTGTATCATTTAATCAAAAAGGCAACAAGCAGCAGAACAGTGTGCTTTATGCTAAGTAAGATCTGTTCAAAATATGCCTTTTTATAAACATTGGGTTGGATCCATACAGCTATACTTAATGTAGACCCGTTAAAATCAATGCTTAAGTTAGATGTGACTATTTTAGTCCCTTTTATTTCAGTTGGTCTATTCTAAGAATGGTTACATCTGGATCCAACCCATTGCCTAAAATATTTCTGTGCATATAACCCATCTAACTCTACTTGTCCCTAAGCCCTGTGCTCAATTTGACACTCAGCTTTTTGCCTGAATGACCACCCTTTAGTTTACCCTGAAGGTCTCTTACTTTGAGAAGTGACTGAGGAATGCTGTGCCAATGCCTCCACCTACACTCTCTAAAGGAGACTGCCAGCAAATTCTCTTGTTTCTTGCTCAGATATAAGATTGCAATTGTAGGGCCAGTTGACATCTCTCTATTTTTCTTGTAACTTGCCAGCACTTTATCATGTAAGAGTGGGATCTCCCATTCCAGATGGGGACGCTTCTGTTGATTTGGGACGCTTCTGTTGATTGCAGAAGAGCAAGTCTTGTACACCTTTTCCTTTCTTTATTCTCAAACCGTGAAGGCTCCAAATGGCAGAACGGCTTGTTTGATCACCAGAACCTACTGGTGTGAATTTATCTTCAGAATACAGCTATTTTGAAAACATGGCTTTTTGAAAAACTGTTAGATGGAAGTGTTTTTTTTTAAAAAAACAACAACAACCAATGAAAGGCAAAAAAAAATGTATGTGCAGTAATTTGCTTTTGATGCAATCCTCCTACATGACCACTATTGCACAATTTCTGTGTTTTTCCAAATACTTACACAACATAGACTTTCCCTCTTGTGATTTTTCTAAGCTAGAATATGTTTCATGGCTGCACCCCACCACCACCTCTACACACATTTTGGCCTGTTAATTTGAGTCCATCATTCTTTGCATTCAAGTCATAAAGGAAACATTATGGAATCTAATACACAGAATTATGAAAAGGCACAGGGAGCTTTAAAATGACAGGTGATTAAGTTCAAGCAGGAAATACTTCCACCAAGTCATATAGTGTATGTAATATGTATGTATTTGTCAAGGCAAGGAATGCTAGAAAGCTACAAGAGAAAAGAGATTTGTAATTATTGCTGAATAAATGTAGTGTGTAAAAAAGAAAGGTAATGTGGCGACTACCAGTTAATATGAGATAATTTTGTCTACAGTCCAGATAATGTCATGCATGTTCATGTTCTGTCTTTTATGGTACTTTTTAAATTCTCTGGAATAAATGGCATTGAAATGAATAGGACTACAAGTTAGCCATATATTTGAATTTTGCCATTTCTTCTAAATTTCTCATAGACAAGGAAAATCTTTGAGTGACCCTAATAATGACCCATAATGTGATCTTGTTAAGTTAGAAGTGTTTTTTAATTGTTAATTGTTAGAATGCTTATTTTCAGTTAACTAAGAAAATGCAACACTGGATATATTAAGTTGTGAGATACAACCTTGTTCAATGTAATTTGAATGTAAAGATTGATTAGTTAAATTGTGTAATTTATATTAGGTCTGTGAATGGAAAACTAAATATGTAAATGGTAGCCACACTATGTCATTATGTAAACTTTCTCTAAAAAATAAAAAGTACTGATTGAGGGAAAAGGGAAAGAAGAACTTGGGTAATGGCTATGCCCTAAATAAATAAAACCTGGACGGGACTGTCTGGTCCTTCTTGAGATTGTAGGTTAAGGCTCACATGACTGAGTGTTCTTCCATATATTTTTTTAAATCCTTCATATAGACATGCCTTACAGCAGGGGTGGGCAACTTGTGGCCCTCCAAATATTTTGTCCTACCCATCATCCTTCACCTTTGGCTATGCTGATTAGGACTGATGTGAGTTGTAGGCCAAAACATCTGAAGGACCAGAAATTGTCCACCTCTTCCTTACATGTTACAAAGAAGATGAGCATAGAACCTTCCTCTCTGATATATGGCGGGAAAGCAGTGTTCTTGAGGGCCAAGCACATGTGATGAGGAAGACCCATACTTACTCTCCTAAAAAATTTTTTATCTGAAAAGTAGTGTGGAGGAAGCAAACTTGAATTTCATCACAGCAATGGAACTGATGGAATGTTCTGCTTAACCTTTTCCTTATGGATTGTTTTGTGTGATCATGATCACCCTCCACGCTGCTTTCCCTACCCAGAGGGACCCTCTATCCTTTGCCCTGTGGGTGGAAGAGCAGCTTGAGGGAGGAGTAATCTTGTTTGCAAAAATAGCCCGTGGGGTAACAGTTAAGCACACCTTTATCTCAGTGCTGCAGCAGCAGTCAAATTGGCAGACACACATTCTTCACATTGTTTTTTTAGTACAAACAAAAGCATTGGGCAGGATGGGATCCTCCCTAACCCTGTAGGTTTAATCTCATAGGATCAGGAAGGACCCCACCTTAAACAAATGTGGGATCTTCTGGCCTGATTGTTCACCTCTCCCCATGTTTGGGTAAGGGAATGTATGTGCTTAAGGCCTCTTTGTGTTAGCTAGTGTCTTGGGGACAGTAGAGGAATAATGGCTGAGCAGCCCCTGACATATGGAGAGAATATTTCATGTAGAACAGGAAGACCTTGATTGAATTCTTTTAGCTAAGGGTAGACAATCTTTAAATGTAAAATTACTGAGGAGAATTGTGCACATACAAAAAGCATTTTTGTTTCTTCTCTTCAGTGAGCTTTTTACATCCATTAAAATACACATATAAGGATTGGAGACATTATGTATATTAAGATGTGTATTAAGATGTGATGTGACATGTGTTCAAGGGAAGTGAACCATTTGTGAAACGGGGAAAAGGATTGAAAAAGGATTTGGCGAGTACCTCTCAGACAGTATGGGTCTGTTCAGACAATATGCTAAGCCATGATTATGCTGCTAACCCTTTGGCAGAAAATAGTGAGTGAGTGTGTTTAAATTGTGGTTAGCTACCATGGTTAGGAATGGTTCACTTGACTCATTAAGCCAGAATGTTTAGCTCAAAATGTTTAACCACTGTGGCTTAGCATGTCGTCTGAACAGGGTCTATGTGTTTGATTACTTGATGATGGGGATAAACAATAACCTGATGATGGGGATAAACAACATCATAGTGCACTGCTTTCACGAGGCTGAAATTGGTTCCTAGTTCCCCATTGCTTATTTGATACATGAGCAGCCTGAATAGGAAATGGAAGTTTATATGTACTTGCACCCCAAAATAAGCTTTGTGTTACCCCATATTATACATCTCCATGACTGGAAGGCTGTCCCTGTTGAGATGTACCAGTATATTCTCTCTGGTCAAAGGTTCTTTTAAACAAAGCATGTGAAGATGTAGTGTCCCCAGGGCAGTGTTAGAAATAAGGCAATAGGGATTTTATACTTTGGGCCACCCAAATGGCACACCCACACCACTGGGTGACTATCCCATTTTAGATGTCCTAGCAGGTTCAGGTAAAGTACAATCTACATAACAGAAGGAGAAGAAGCACTGAATGTAACATTGCCCTCAAATCAGTTGTATCCTATATTCAGGCAATGTCAGTAGCTCAGATGGTAACCTATTGGGCTATGTGGAATATATTTAAATGGCTGCCCAATATCTGAGGCACCATTCTGGGACAAGAGGCAAAATGTGAAAATAACATGGCAACAAATCCATCAGATTAAATATATATTGCTACCAATTGTACAATTAAACAACAGGTCAGTAGATGTATTACAGCTTTTGAAGTGTGTGTGTGTGTGTGTGTGTGTGTGAGAGAGAGAGAGAGAGAGAACAAGATATTTGCTTTCATATATTTGGGGTCAGTAAGTCCTGCCAGTAACAACTGGTTCCCACTGTCTGTTGGATCAGTGTCCTTGATTATTATAGCACTCTGTCCCTCCCACCAGTGGTCCCTCCCTCCTACCTACACACTGGTTGGGTTCAGACAACACATTAGTCAATGGTGGGTTGAGTAGCCAACTCATAGTTGGTTATTTTACGAGTACTCCCCACACAACATATTCCTACACAATTATGGACTAGAGTGGCACCGTCCCTTTTGCCAGGGGACTCTGTAGCCAGCTGAGATAGTCCACTCAACCCTGCAAAATAGTACACTGAGCCCAACAGAAAACATGTTAACCAACAGTTGTGAGACTAGTCAACTCTGCAGCGGGTTGTGTTTCTCAGTTGGTTATTTTGGCAAAATAGTCAACCCTGGGGTGGTTTTTGCCCAACAGACAAAACAGACTGCTCAACTCACGGTTGACAACTTAAACCACCGTTGACTAATGTGTTGTCTGAGCACAGCCACTAGAAGTTGTCACTCAAACTGGAAACAGAATTAACTATCTGGTCTTATGATGCTATATGGATGAATTCTTAACACATTTCTTTCTTTCATTCAAACATCTTCCCTATCCTTACACCCTTGCAGGAAAGCGTCAGGATTAAAGTTAATATGTTGGAAAACAACGGGGACATTCAGGAAGGACAGGTATGTCATACTCCCTATATTAGCACAGCTGTTTTTCTCTCAATTGTGATCCATCAGTGGAAATTGAACATGTGTTTAGGTTTTTACTAATCATCGTAATAGCCTAGTACATTTACTAAGTTCTTTAGAAGAGTCTTGCAAATACTCCAAATAATGATTCCTTCCAGCAAATAGCTTGGCCGCATGTTATTTTATCTTGTGTCTGGCCTGTAAAGGCTAGAAGGTAAGATTTGGCAAGACTGGCTGACTTTATTATTTATTTTTCACAGTTCTGACAGCTGTGTGTGTATGTGTGTATGCATTTTACCATGCCTGTATACCACTTTTCAACCATAGTAGTTCCCAAAGTAGTTCACAATAATACAGTCAGATTTATACTTTGAAACATACTGCCTTCACAGTGGTAGATCCAGAATACCAGATGCCATTGATGGCATCAAATATGGCATCATGTGGCTCTTTGTTCTGCTCCTCTCATAGGCATTATGGTGGCAAAGGCAGGTCCTGGGCAGGGGGAGAGTTGATGTTCTTCAAGGTCTGCTCTGTACGGATGTTATCAACAGCTTCCAGCCATGAGCTTTCAGAGGCAATGACTATTAGAGACATTGGAGGGACAGTGATATATATAAAGTCCTGGCCCCAGTCTTCTTGCTGGTGCGGGTGAGAGGTCCTGGGGGCAGGGCTAAAGTAAGGGACTGTTCCCATCTTAAAGATGAATAATAATAATAATAATAACAACAACAATTTATTTCTTACCCGCCTCTCCGTCTGGATCGAGGCAGGGAACAACAACATGATAAAATACATAAAACTGATTAAAACATGACACATATTATTAAAACTGTATAAAAAATCCTAAAACATCCTAAAAACATTGAAACAGAGAAATAGTGGCTATCTACTGAATGAGTAGCTGAGCTAGAGTCTGAACTTAATTTTCCAAATTCAACACTGGTGTCATCCTCTAGACTCTTTCTCATATATCTTTTATATTCCTTTTGCTGCCTCTTACCTTTTTCAAATAGAGATGCAGACATTTCATAGGTTACATTTTTAGGTGCAAGTCACAACCACTATAATCAGTAATAATATAGACATTGATTTCAGAAGAACATAGTGTGTAAGCTTTTATGTTTCTTTTTTTAGCAATGTATCAACATTACTAAAATGAATGAATAGTTAATTTCTTGCATCTGTGTCTGAATTTAGATCTTGCCATCATGATTATTTAGATTAAACAACATATTATGCTTATCCTTGTATTTTAAAATGTGTACATTTAACATAAGATGTGATTCTGTGTTTTATTTTTAGGTTGTCCTTAATATCTCCTATGTTAATGGCCAGGTGTATGTAAATGACTTCCCGCTGAAGAATGGAGTTGCACGGATAAAGTGTCAGACTTTAATATGTGAGTATGCTTATTTCCCTACCTGTATTGTGTGTTTCCATGCAAGTCACGACTTGTATAATAACAAACAGTGCAATCCTATGTATGTAAAAAAGAATTTTCTCTCTCTAAACATGCATAGGATTGTGCCCTAAGTGGCATAATGCTCTATGCTTCTGTACTGTTAAAAACACAATCTACTCTTAGGATATTTAGAACTAATATAAGACTAAAATTGTGTACTCATATACAAACTGAGTTCAAATCCTGACTGTATGGAATGCAAAGTTCCTCTTTGGCAAAGTTCCTCTTTAGTTAATTTATTTGTGCAAGGCAAAGAATTTGTGCAACAGACTAGGCAGTATAAATGCAAGGATGTGACTCCACCCTGATAAGTCCTGTCTGTCTCCTCTCTTAAGCTGGCACATATCCAGATGAGTTGCTGTACGAGAAATGATAATATAACATTGTGAGAGTTGTTTCAGATAATCATTGTAAAACTTTTTTTTCTAGAGTCTTTCTTAGTTTAAATTCTGTCTATGCTGGGACTGAGGATTTTCTCGAAAGTGTGGAAGTCTTATCCAAGAACTACAAATTTAAAATTGCAGCTTCTATAAAGAGGGAAACTTTTATTTGCTTGCCTTGCATTGGACTAAAACATCCTGATTTGGGTATACAGGCAACATTTTACATAAGTAATGAAGACAGAGCAATTGCATGCCATCGAGCAACTTTTTATGTGCAGGGTAGTCTCTTGATGTGCTGGTTTTGGCTGGTGTTAAGGCTAGCTTCTGAGATCATCTACCCTTTACGATCAGCTCTTGTACTAAGGACGTACTAATGTGTTTTTAAAATTGGCTTTGGAAAGCCTAAAACATTATGCATTAATAACGAAACATGATTTCCTTTAGGGAGTCCAGGCAGTGGGTCATCATGACTTGATGTAGTAAAAGTGCTCCTACGTTTTATAACTTTGGTATAGATCTAGTCTAAAAGCTTATGTCTAAAGGAAGTTAGTTCTCTTGAACTCAGTGGGACTTACATCTGTGTAAACATGTTTAGGAATGAGCTGAAAATGTATTATATTTAGGTGCAATCAGCTCTCAATCACAAGACAAATTACTGTTGATTTAATATAAGATCTAACTGCCTTCAGGTCTTTGAGTTTCTGTCATATTTTAAAAACAAAAATATGAAAGTTTCTGTGATGTTGCAATACATTTTATTATTCTCCATGTGTGAAAAGTAGTATGCCAGCATGCAGATATCCAGTGTGCCTTACTGGGCTGGGGTGTATGTGTCAGGGCAGGGAGTGTGTAGGGAGATCAGGATGGAAGAGGGTCTCTACCAGTAATAAAGACATTCCAATCTTTGCAGAAAAATAGAGGCGTTTTGAACAACCTGCCAAAAACTCCAAATACTGATGAGGGGTAAATGTTGCATATAGATGCCACTTGCATGTTGCCAGCAGGGAACTCCTTGGCAGTAGTTACTTGACATGCAAAATAATTTAGCATGGTAATAGCAGCAATGACTGTTCTGTTATGGAAATAAACATAAGTGATCACAGCAGGAGAAAGGCAGAAGTAAGGAACTGGCTCCTTCTGCCTTTTTGTACTCTCCACTCTGGTGATAGCAAAGGGTAGCCACCAAAGAAGAGGATGCCAGTAGGATGCACACATGCATGAAGGTTCTCAAATGAATAGTTTTCTCAAATATATCCTGTCCTACACCAGACTTCCCAGGCCTGGAACCCTCCAGGTGGTTTGGACTGCAACATCATGTGCAGGAATGCCACCCTACACAAAAGCATTTCCGCAAGAGCATTCTGCATGAACCACTGTCTTCTCTTGTGCTCTCTGCAGTTTCAAGGTTACACTTTTGTTTACTGCTGAGTATCTCACCCTGGCTCTGTTCATGGCAACTTAATGTTGGGAATGACTATGCAACACTGTACAGAATTACTCTGACCTCTATGGGACAAGGGAGGCTGCTGGAGTTTCCATTTGATATTTAGCAATGCCAGGATGGGGGTTTAAAAGCTATTGCTGTTTGCATTTAGTAAAGACGCTGCACCCTTTTGGACCCTTTGGTTACTTAACCGTAAACCATGTAATCAGTGATGGTGATTCTATGCTACACTGCAGCCTTCCTCAGCCTGGTACCCTTCGGACGTTTTGAACCAACTCCGATTAACCCCGGCCAGCATGTGGCCAATGATCAGGGATGCTGGGAGTTGTTGTCCAAAACACCTGGAGGACATCAGGTTGGGGAAAGCTGCTATACTGCAGTATCGGGCAAGATCCAATTTGCAACTCATCAGTCACCATTTTCAGTGTAACTTGTTTTTAGAGATTGTGTCTCTCTGTATGACCACTATATGATACACAGTTATTTGTTGATAGTGGAAAGTGGAAGCTCAGACACCATATTGGATCAGAAGCGGATCGGCATCGTCAGCGTTCGCATTATGGTCCATGAGTGGCCAATGGCATCCAGTTCCAACTTGCAGTTGATTGTTGTTCAGGAGGAAGTGACAGAAATTGATGGAAAGCAGGTAAATCATATTTCTTTCTCTCACTATTTCTTCCTCCTCTCCCCACTGCTCATGATCCCCCTTCTACTCTCCTCCACAATTCCTGCCATTCTCACCTTATCGCCTGATCTGTGGGAGCCTAGTGGGAGGGAAGGAAAGGCGGCAGCGCAGCAGCGGCAGGGGGACAAAGAAGGAAGGAAAGGCTGCTGCAGCAGCAGGGTGGGGAGGAAAAGCAGTGGTGGTGGGAGGAAGGAAAGGCTCCTGCAATGTGGTGCACACGCAGTGGCGGGTGGGGAAAGGGAAGGAAGGTACTGGGGTGGTGGGGAGGACAAGCCTCAGCAGGAGGAAGGAAAAGCCGCTGTGGCAGGTGGGGAGTGAAGAAGAGGCAGCGGCAGGGGGAAGGAAGGGTCTGAGATGCAGCAGGGTATGGTGAGCACACGTGAGGGCCTGGGAGGGTGGCTGCAAGAACCATGTTACTGACCCCCCTGCTGTTAATCATTGTGTTTTACTGGGCTAGTTGTAAATCCACAGGAGCATGTTTTCCCCCAGCATGGATGTGCAGTTTAGTTATTCCATATTCCCTGTACCTAAAACTTATGCTATTACATATCTTCTTTGGTCAGAGCATGTGGGCCCTGAGAACATAATTTGTTTTAATCTTGTTATGAAAAAAAGGCCAAACGAGCTCAGTTGCATAACTTTTTAATAAATGCTGCAGGTACTTCCATGGAAGATGAATACTGACCTGCCTTTCAAGGATTTTGTATACAGCTGTCATCTAATTTTCATACAGAGTTTTTTAAAAAATCTTATTTGTTTGTAGAACTGCCAAAGCTTGTTTTAGAAGCCACACATAACTTACTCCATTTAAGATAAGATTAGATTCTACTGGGTCTTCTTATTATTGGGAAAGTTTCTTTCAGTAAAACAGAGAAAAGCCATGAAGGATCTCATTCTTTACTTTGAATATTCAGATGGTGTAAATTTGCTTTTGCAAGTGACACAGATGCAAACACTTCTCCCAAGATAGTACAGGATCACTGTGTATAAGCCAGTTGTTCGATGAAGGAATTCTGTATTCATAAGGAAGCTGGTTGCTGGATCAAAGCACCCATCTTGCCAGCATTAGCAGAATCAACCATTTCAATTCTTCATCAAACATTTGTTCTGTTTTGACCACAGTTGTGATACTGAATGTAAAACAAAAAGAATGCAAAACAAACATTCAGTGGAATTATCATGTAATGCAGGAATATTGAACCTCTTCCAGTCCAAGGGCAGTTTCAGAAAAGCTCTTGGGAGCCACATTCTAGAGGTGGGAGGAGCCAAAGACAAAAGGGGTGGGACAAAAATATCTGCGTATTGTTGCTTGAAGCTCTTACTGTCAGTATCTAAGCCTTAGGAGAAGTCTTAGGAAGTTGTGGGGTGGGGGAGTGGGAACCACCTGGTGATGTGGGAAAGGCTGCATGGCCATCTGGGGAACCTGGAGGGGCAGGTAGGAACTCTAGGTGGGCTGGATTAGGTCCCCTGCGGTTGAACTCCCCTCATGTAATGTATGCATTTAATAACAGCACTTTGGAAGAAGAAAAACCAATCTTGGTTCACAGAAACCCTGATCTTGCCAAATAGTTCTGATAGTCTGGTGACTTGTATAGCATGTATTATGTGCTTTCTAATTCCTAGCCTGAGAGAATTCGTCACACCCCATTAAGTATTGTGTATCATGTTTAACTGTTGTACAGTAATTGTGTGTTGTGTTATTTTTAGCCCTCCCATTGTTTTATGCGCTCCAAAAAATGAAGTGAACTAAGCATGACTGATTCCACTAGGAGGCAGCCACAAGTTTGTTTTAATCCCACAGTGAAGGGTACAAATCTCTCTCATTTCACATTGTCACTGAATATGTTGTTCTTGATCACGTACTTATTCAAAGTTCAGCACCTGGAAGCCAACCAGAGTGTCTAATGATAAGATTTCACCAACTACTATACCATCCTGCTTCACTGACAAATCTCCATATTGTAATTAAGGCCCTTATAGTAACATTATGGCTGGGTGTTTTGTTTTTTTCCAGTTTCACAACTCAGAATTTCAGTTTTGGAAAAGTTAGTGTGACCAGAGCAACTTGTGACAAAATGATAGCAAAAATAACCACTCAGTAATGGAATTAATAGCCTGGTTCGTACATAATGCTAACTCATGGTTTATTTAACCCATTGTTTTTTTACTTACCCAAGGCTTGACTGGCAGATTATGAAACAAACTGTGATTTGTTCTCTTAATCGCTAGGTTGTTTGTTTCACCCTCTGTTCCCTGTATCCCAAATCCATTTGTGGTGCTGTAATACTGGCATGTAGAGCAGCTGGTTTGTTTGTTTTTTACTACCATTGCCCATTGCCTCTGTAGTCTGGCAAAACAACCCTTGGTTCTGAGTTCAGACATAACAATAACCCATATTTTAAACAGCCCAGAGTTCACAACCCAATGACAAACTATGAGTTCTCTTTCTGGGTTGTTTGTGGTTAACAAACCATGCCTTGTTAGCGCAGCTGGGTTTGCACATCATGACTGCCCAGAATTCAACAACCCATAACTTGAGTTAGCATTATGTGCAAGCCCAGCCAATATACAAGGACGCTCTACTTTGATTTCAGAAATTATGCAGTGAGCATGTCCCACTGCTGTCTTGTGTGAGTCTTTGTTCTTTCTCTTCCTTTCTTAGGGAGAACTATCCAATATCTAAGCTCAATTTCTGAACCTGTAACAATAACAACAGCAGACTCTCCTAACCACAATTACTTGGAAGCAAGACCCCCTTGTTGAATCATTCACTTCCATGCGCTTAGTACAATTTACCCATCATTTATTAAGTATTTCCCTTTATAGACTATGATGTTGCTACATACTGTTTCAGGCAGCATGGGTCACAAATAACTTATCTTAATCCTATTGGCTTTTGTAAGACAGCACCATAAGGTTGCAAGCCAAAAATCTCATAAAAATTCAACAGCAGAATGGTAGATAAGGGTCAGTGTTGAGTTCAGTGTTGCCCAGTGAGGCATATTTGGACAAACAATCTAAATTCACCTTTATAATGATGAGGTTGCGTTGGTTGTGACAACCCAGGAAAAAGATCTTGAGGCCATAGGAAAAGCTCACTGAGAAAAAGATATCAGCTCAGCATGTTGTGGCTAAAAGGGCAAGTTCATTAGGAAAAGAACTGAAAATAAAACTGCAGGTAACAAAAAGTCATTATATAAATCTGTGGTGTACCACCCACCCTTGATATGGGTACACCAGTGGTGACAGAGGGGCTGTTAGCAAGATATGACAGCCCACTGGGAGGCCACTATTTTGAATATGCAACCCCCTCTCAGTTGTCACGTCACGCAACTCCAGCAAACAAGGGTTAAACAATCCTTGCATAATCCATGGTCTGTTTTAGAGTTATGTGAGGGTTGTTTAATCCTCACATAGCCCATGCTTGTTGGGTTCACATGACATGACAACCCTTGAGCTGGGATTGCATATGCATCCTGCCACTCATGGGTGCTGTGGTTCAGATGCCAAGCCACACCACAGCTCACCATGGGTTATTTAACCCATGGTGAGCTGTGGCGTCGCTTGGCATCTGAACCCATTAAATTCCTTGAGTTAGAGGGCAGCTTGGTGCGCCTCTTTCCCATCCCAAGACTTTGGGTCTCGGCAATAGCATTGTCCAAGTGTTGCTGATATGCTTTGTCTTCCTGGTCAGTCATGTCCAAGAATGGGGTGTTGTTTGGAAGGGAGCAGGTCATTTACTCCCTCCCATCTGGTCTAACATAGAAAGCCCCTTTCTTTCTCAACTAGGCTATGGCTAACAGATGCTGTTCCATGGCTTTTTATACTAGCCAGGTGCTAGTGCAAAATACTCCCTATAGTGTATAGGGAGAGATGGTTTTGGTTTGCCTAGTTCCCCACTGTTTTTCAGACCAGAATTATTGCCAACAGCAGAGACCTTAAACTGCTCTTTGTGCTCCCCTCTCACAATAACCTCCTAGGCCATTCCTTCATTTGTATTCTCTTTCTCAAAATACTGGAAACTCAGATAATCTACTGACACTGATAACTCATAATGTGCAAAAGCAGAAAATAGCATTGGGTGCAGAATTCATCTTGAAGTCTCTCCTTTTGAAATAATTTTTTCAAAAGCAAATTGCTATTGCTAATAAATGTTGTTTTTTCATATTTCCCCATGCTGTTCCTGGTAGAGAGAAAATATTTACCTATTTATAATGGAGTGGTCATTTTCCCTGGTAGTGCTGTAATCAAAGAACAGGTTGGGAGAAGGAGGATGGGCTTTTTAGAGAAGACTGTATATCACCTCTCTGCCTTTACTTTAATTGCTTCTTTCCGTGAGATTAGGTAAAGGGGCAACATGGATTGAATCTTCATTAAATCAAAGCAATTTTTCATCTTGAAATTCTATACGTTTTACGCATCTGCCTCTTAGTTTTCCCAATTTGAAAAAAAGCCTCTACCACTTTTTCTCCAAGGAAATTGTTCATATTGTTGTCCTTCTTTTGCAGGTTCAGCAAGATGAAGTGACTGAAATAGATATATTAGTAAAGGACTTAGGAGTCCTTCGGCACACAAATTACACTGTTCCACTGAAGGAAAGCATGCTGTATTCCATCCCCAGGGACAATGACGCCTTGTTCACACTTCCAAACATCGCAAGAAAAGGTACATAATCACAATGAGCTTCAACATTTTGCCTTTTATTGTCCATGATAAGAGGTTGCTGCTATCATACATTTTTTGCCATTTATTTTCCCCGTCATATTCTTAGAATCCACACACCAGAAAGGAGAGAACTTAATTAGTTAATGAAATTATTTAATGAATTACTTGAAATGAGTTTTTTAGGCCATTTCCCCAAAGTTCAAACAACATAGCAAGAGAAAAGCAGAAAACAAAGCAGCAAATGATTTTAAAGAAAGTCTTCCTGCAAAACAGTGGCTGAGTCAAATGCCATCCAAAATGTCTATCACAAAACAGCCAGAGATGGGCTCTTTTTCATGTTCAAAGGCAGGACAAATTAATGGGGTCACATTTGGCTTTTCTTTTGTACTTTTATTGTGAAATAAATACTTAGGCACTTTTGGACATTCTCAAATGGAGCACCAGTTTATTATCGCCCCCTCCCCATCTGCTTCTCTTCAATGGTTTCTTCAAAGGTGAAATTTTTAAAAAACCCTACCTGTTAAACTAACCCGTTCTTTTTTAAATATATATATATATATATTTAAGTAGATATTGAAAGTCCACTACAAACAACCAGTCACTATCTTCTCAGACAAGTAGAAACTACAGTAGATGAAGAGACAATGCCTGGTAAATTGCCGGAGACTCCTCTTAGAACAGAGCTTCCATCCTCTTATAAGGTATGATTCCTGTCACCATCACTCTTCCTATTGGTGAAGCTGGATACCTGCATGCAGACCCTCCAGGAGACTAACGATGCAGGGAAGACAGGGGAGGAGGGCAGAGTACTGTTGGTACTTAGGTAGCTGCCTTATACCGAGTCAGACCATTGGTGCATTTAGTTCAGGATTGTCTACAGCAGTCTTCCTCAGCCTGGCACTTTTGAGATATTTTGGAGTTTAATTCCCAGCATCCCGGCCATTGAGGGGAGTGGAAATAAAAACATCTGGAGCATGCCATGTTGGGGAAGGCTAGTCTACTCCAAAGAGCAGCACCTCTCTGGTGCTTCACAGCCAGGGATTGAATTTGGAATATTTTGCACACAAAGCTTTTCCCCCCCTTTCCCATTAAACTTTGGTCCCAACCCTTGCAGAAAAAAATAGTACAATAAATCTGATATTACAATCTTTTTTCTGTAATGGTCAGGGTTTTCATCAAAATCCCTACACAGTAAGGAGGGCCAAAGGCCCTTCCTCAAAATGCAACAGACAGCATGTACAGATACAAGTCCTTAGCTGGCTGGGATTGAGAGTTTAGGATGGCGCTTGCCAAGACTTGGTGTTCTCCTTCACACCTGGGAATGGAGAGCCTGAAGGGGGCCTCTTTGACACATTCAGCTGAACTCAGTGGGAAGTTGGGGCCATGGCCTGGGACACAGCCCTCCTGCCTGCTTCCTGCGTTCATGGAATATGTCAGGGGAGCCATTGAATGGGGCTTCTTAAGGATGGTGATCTGAATGTTTCTTTCCCCCTAACTGAAGACAGGATAGAAAGTTAATAAGCATGTGTGGAGTAGTGGTTAGAGTGTTGGACTAGGACTGGAGGAGACCTGGGTTCTAGTCTCTACTCTGCCATGAAGCCCAATGGGTGATTTTGGGTCACTCGCTGACTCACAGCCTAACCTACCTCACAGGGTTGTTTGGGGATAAAGTGGAAAGGAGGATCATGTAGGCCGCCATTGGACTCCCTGGAGGAAAGCGGGAAATATATGTAACAAATAAATAAACATGAAAAGAAAATGGAAAGCCAATCCAATAGTCAAAGGTATCTTAACCAAAATCACATGCAAAAAACACATATACCAAGGGACAAAATATATAGGTATTTGTATGCTAATCCTAGATGTCTCAAAACCAAGAGGGACAAGTTAGTGCCTGTTATTAGAAGAAAACATATAGAAATCTAATGGAATGGTGATTGTCCCCTACCCAAAACATAAGATCGAAATAAAGGCTGGGGTAGGATGCACTGGAATTGATATTAGTCTATGTCAAAAAGACCATTATGTGCTATAAATTGGACACCATCAGAAGAAGTTCAATCCCAGAATTAC
This sequence comes from Anniella stebbinsi, assembly GCA_029215795.1. NCBI lineage: Eukaryota > Metazoa > Chordata > Lepidosauria > Squamata > Anniellidae > Anniella > Anniella stebbinsi. Next base: position 198,844,756 of record JARDYH010000003.1, read on the forward strand.
TGTGGGTAAAAATACCAAGCCAAAAAGTTAAGATGATAGTGTGGCCATGCTGTCATGATCCTGACCAAACCCTGGTAATCTTAAGGAAGAGAAAGAAGTCAGGGAGGGAGGCAAAAGATAAATTATTGCGATAATGGGCAACTTCAGCTAACCTCACTTTAGGTAATGTATAAGCAGGTCAAACAAAGAGACAAAATGTTTAGCTACAATCAATGTTTGTGCCTTAAAACAGCTGTGGAGCAACAAAAGAGGAGATGACCCTTGATATAGAGATAAGTTTTACCAAATGTTGGGGAACACTTTCAATTTCAACATATCAGTGTAGATTTGCCCAGAAAGTCCTGCACACTTTTAATTTCAGAAGAGGAAATTTCTAAAAAAAAAAATCTAGGGGATTAGTTAAAAGGAGGTTGAAGGGACAGTCATGGTGGTAAGTTATTTTAAATAATTAGGGTAGAGGAGGAGATACAATGCATGTAATGCATTCAGGATACAAAAACGTCCAAAGTCTCATGGAAACTGTAAGTTGATAAGGCAAGCAGAGAAAATGTTTGAGGAGAAACATTTTTGGGAGTTCAAGTGGCTGCAGGGCAAAGGAGGAAACAGTAATGTTCTTCCATGAACTTTCCTCTTTTCGCTTGTCTTTGGATGCAAGCCTCTGATCGTATATACTTTGGAATATCAGTTGCTGCGGGCATATAGGAGGTGAGGCCTTCTATCTTGATACCTTCCTTGTAGACTTTCCAGAGACATCTTTCTTTCATCTTTATACTGGGCAGTGCACAGTTCAACACCATAAAAACAACAATATAAATTTAAACACCAAAAAGTTAAAAAGGCAGTATAAAACAAGCTACATTAAAAACCAGGGAAAGCCTGTGTAAAAAGGTATGTCTTCAGGAGGCGTTTAAAAGATGTAATGTTTTCTGCCTCCCGAACTGCACGAGGGAGTGTGCCACTAGTTGGGTGCTGGGTTAGAGAGATTACTGGTTTGATGCATTGGGGCTGTTCTTATGTTCTCAATGGAACTTAGAAATGCTTAATTTGGAGTGAAACAGTTTATGGTTTATTTGTCAGTAAATAAATTATGGTTGAGGTCTAAAAGACATTAAGATTGAAGCACTTGAGTTTCAGCAAAAGGTCCGGGATTATATTGGTTCAGATCTTAGTATACCGTCTTCTATGAGGCTCAGGGTGTCGGGGATGCATTTCAGTGGCAATGTTGTTACATTTGCAGGTGATGTGCCAGTGGGTGGAAGAACTGAGAAAAGTACTCTGCAAATTCTGGCTGAACTCCTTCCCACTATTCTTTAATCTTATGGAGGTTATTGTGGTTGGAGTGGTTGGAGCAGCTTTAATCATAAAAGTCTTAAAACTGTGTTGTCCCTCATGTGAACCTAGGTAAGTATCTTTTTACATTTCATCCTCTAAAAGCAGACTTACTTCAGCAATGGGAGTTTCATTTGATTAAGAAATAGCAATGCCAAAATGTCACAGTTTAGGACTCCCCAAAATACTGGAATAAAGAGGTGGGGGAATTTGTATTTAGCACACTTTTACACTTAACTCATTTTTCTGTATTTCAATGTGGTTGTCATACTCTTATGTATCCTCAGACTCTATTTTGCACCTATCACCTGAAAAGAATAGTAAGGTGAGGAATTTGGGGTAGTACTGAGTTGACCAGGAAAGAAATGTGGGAAGGCATCAATCGCAGGGGATGGAAGGAAAACTTCAAGTGCACAGGCAAAATGTAGTTTGAACTTCTATAATAGAAAGTATATAAAATACATATTTGTATACGTTTAGCTAATAAAACATACAAACAAAACTTGGTACAGTCTTATAACTTGTCAGCTGAACAGTGGAAAAAGGACAGTCAAATTATGGTGTGGTGTAGTGGTTAGAGCATTGGGGTTGGACTCAAGAGATCAGGGTTTTAGTCTCCACTCGGCCATGAAGGTCACTGGATGATTTTGGGCCAATCACTGACTCTCAGCTAATCTACCTCACAGGGTTGTTGTGAGGATAAGGTGGAGATGAAGAGGATCGTGCATGCCATCTTGGGTTCTGTGCAAGAGGAAAAAAGGCAGGATAATAAATACATAAAAAATAAAATACCAAAACATAAATAAGTGGTGCAGAACACATGCTGCTTACAATAGAAACTTAGAGTCGGTGGGATGGATCCAGCTTCTTTTTTTTGCCAGCGAGAGCATTTGCTGAGAGGAGCTCCACTCAGAAGACTCACATTAGCAGAAAGACAGGTGGGTTGCCAGTTCCCCCTGCCTTGGTAGCTCCTAGTGGCATGTCCCCCACTATTCAAGAGGCCCCATAACCCTCCAGAGCAGATCAGGGGGAAGCATAGGGCAGGCAGATTTCAGGCTTAAGGATATTTTTTTTTACTAGAACACCAAGGTATACCAACCAGAACCAAACACAAAGTGATAGCTTAGGGGACAGAGACTATTATCTACTTCCCTCCCATGAAACATACATTGGAAATACATACACGCACACAAATCTACATGTGAGTTACCAGAAATCTAAGATTTTAAGACAACACTCTAAAACTGGCCAGTAAGGCGCCACAAAGACCTGGGCAAAACTAATTAATTAGTATGCCTGTTTGACAGATGTGGACAGGGCTGGCCCTCCCATGAGGCAGGGTGAAACCACTGCCTCAGGTGGCTGATCAGGAGAGGTGGCAGTTCTTGTCCAACCCCATCCAAATCTTAAAGACATGACACCCAAAAAGGATAGGAAGCAGAGAGGGTGAGGGACAAGCGCAGGCACCAGTTCTTACACGTTAGATTCCCCGTGATGGCTAGCTGGGCTCAGGTAGCCTGATGGAATAGTTCCCACTAGGCAACAGTTGGGGAGATGACATATCCTTCTTTTCTCTCCCTCTGCTTTGCAGTCTGATGGAGTAGCTGCTGCTGCTAGATGATAGCTGAGGTAGGACTGAAAGCAGCTATTTCTAATGCCTTTCAGGAAGAAATGTGTGGGGCTTTAAATAAGTAACCTTTTGCTTATGCACCTGAAAGTTTCTTCCCTTCCTAATGGGTAGGTCAGGGCCAGAGGTTGCTAATCCCTATTTCGCATCTATTTAAGCCCATTTTCTTGTCATGTTTTCAGTTGTGAACCTAAAACACTGTTAAATTAGACAAGCCAAGTTATAACAAAAATCTTGAATTTCTGGTCTAGATTTTAATGACTTAACCTTTTTCAGGGGAGTCCTCCAACTTGATGTCAATGCCATACCTGTGGTTGCGATCAGCTTACTTCCAGATACTGCAGAGAAGACAGACAATATAGAGGAGAAATGTATTTAAAATCACATTTAGTGTAATTATATGAGTTTGTTGACCTGACATTTGGCACTTGATTCTTAATATATTGTGTAATTTTTCCTATATTAAGCCTATGAACTATCAATGTTTAAAGGAAACTTAAGGTTGAGGCCCAAAAGAATTCATCTTGTTTCTCTTCATTTCAACCAACCTAATATATTCTTGTCAAAAGAAAAAAGTAGCAGTTTCCTTACATAAGGACTTCAGTAAGTTCTAACTTCTATGAAGTAATTTCCCAACTACACTGGTTGCATGAACCTGCCATGCTAATCCAAATAACATGTACTTGGAAATACCCTGAGAGATTTGAATAAGATGTGTTTCCATGTAAACATGATTAAGAATACAGCCTTAAACTCTACAGAGCAATGAAAAATAAGTGATTAGGTCTCAGCAACATGGAACGGAATAATAGTGTGAAGAGGATTGTACACATCTGTGACAAAAAGAAAGCTACTTTAGGCCTATTATTCTTAAGCGTGCCTTGTTGGAGAGGTCAAGAGCTTTCTTACTGCTCTTACAAGTGGGTTATTGGTGCAATGCTTTATTTAGCTTTTCCAAAGGCAATCTGACATGTTGAGCACTTTATTCTGTCAGTTAAAAAAAGGCCTCTCTCCACTAAAAGTTGCAAGTATTTGCAAAACTGCTTCTTGAAGTTGCAGTACAGTATAAAATGTCTCTTGCCCAAGAGCACAAATGAGTTTTTAAAATGTTGATTTACTAAGAGCAGTTTTATATACAGGTTTGTATGATCACAACTTTACAATAAATCCTTACCTGTTGAGACAAATTGGCGGTCATGTTCCTTTTTCAAGGTAGATTAGGACAGCAAAGCCTTTTGCGTGCAAAACTGGCATAAGTAGCATATTTTACAATGGGTAATTATTTTATAGAATTTCTAGGGCACCCTTCAGGATTGTTGCTCTGGAGGTGGCTAACAAAAACATTTATTTTTTTAAGAGAGCAATCCTATGTCCCCTAGACAAGTGTCTGGTGGGGACATAGGATTCCTCAGTTTGTGGGATGTGAGGTCAGTACAGGGCTCCAACCCCGGAGCCCATAAACCACTCTCCTCGCCCCCTTGGAGCTAGCACGGTTCTCTCTGTGCCGGCTATGTCTCTGTGCTCAGAAAAGGAGGGCTGGTCCTGGGGGTGGGGAGGGGACTATGGTAGCTGCTTTATGTAGCTTCTTATTCGGTCTCCAGGCCCTTCCCCATCCCCCAGACCACAGCTAGACGAGCGAAATTGCCCATCTATGCAAAATGCAAGCTGGCTGGAGAACAGAGGAGAGGATCCCCTCTGTGCTCCAGCCACCCTGCATAGAATAGTTGGTAGCCTCCGATTTCAGAGACTGGCAACTATCCGGATAGGATACAAGCACCAACACCAGAGAATATAAAATCAAAGCAACCATTAAAAATCTAGACTCGCACATATATCAGATGCCATATTTAAGGGCCTGGGGAAAATAAAGTATTTGCCTGGAGCCGTAAAGGAAATCAAAGTAGAACCATGGGGAAAAATCATTCCAAATGTGAAGTGCCATAACAGAAAAAGCGCTCTCCCCTGCCCACATTGCCACCTGCCACACCTTCCAAGATGGAAGCACCCCGAGTGACCTCAGTGAGTGGGCAGGTGCATGTAGCTATCAGGTCTGTGACTTTACCTTGGAAAGGATGTAGTCCAAGGTTTTATATAGGAGAAATACTCCTTAAATACCTTGTTGACCATTTTCTAGGTTACTTCAACATGGGAACATAAAGCACTGCATGTTTATAATGCTGAAAGGTCATTGCTATTTGATCAAAATGCTCTCCAGAGCAAACGTTATGAGACGAGACACCCTTTGTCTTACCAGTGCTACATTTCCTTTACATCAGTCAACTATGTAGTTTGGATCCAGATTTTCATGAAGTGGAACTCCGCAAACTGGATGCTTTTGTGGGTGGAAGGAGAGCAATTTTTGCTGATTTGTCCCATCCCCCTTTATGCATTTAAAAAAGTGTGATAGTTTGCAGGAGTCTCTGGAACAGCATCAAAAGTGGTGATGGTAGGGGGCTGCAAGGGGAAGTTGTCAAGAATCCCGCCTCCAGCTGTAGGAACATCCAGTTACGGAGAGAGAGAGACTCCACTGGATTCGACTCACTTCTGCAAATGGAAGTAGCCCTTCCATTTGCGAAAAGCAAGTCTGGACATAATGCACTGCATTAATGGAGTGCCATTCACTTTTTCTAGTGGTACACTTAACAGTCAAACCTAAGCACTGATTTCAATGCAATGTTTATGTAAAATGTTAAAGGAAAAGACTAGTTATAAAATCAAAGGCATTGCTGGGCCAGAACATTCATCTAATTCAAATTGTTTTCCACAGTGGCCAACCATTTGCATACAAAGAACGCAGAAGCAGGGCTTAAAGGCATTGTATTCATTCAATTTGTACCCCACCTTTCTACCAAAAAGTGGCGCTCAAGGCAGTTTACAAGCAGGATTAAAACAATAAAATACATTAAAATCGTACCAATTCCAGAAGAAGAAAAAATAAAAACACTATCTGATCCATCACACCCACTTAGGCCAAAAAGCCTTCTTGAATAAAGCAGTCTAGCCTTCACGTTAGCAGAGGAAGTTTCACAGCCTGGGAGCAGCCACCGAAAAGGCCCTCTCTTGGGTTTCCACCACACATGCTTCTGAAGATGGCAGTTTCAGAAAAAGGGCCTCTCCTGAAGATCTTAAGAACCAGGCAGGCTTGGATAGGAAAATGAAGTCTGTCAGGTAGCCTGGTCCCACAAGCCATTGGTACTGCTGAGCTGTTGCACACCGCCCTCACTCTGGGGAGGGTTCCATTGACAAATGTGTATTTGTCCACTCCCCCTTTAAAGCCATCTAATCTAGTGGCCAGAACCACATCTTCTGGCAGTAAATTCCATTAAGTGTTCAGTTAAGAACTTCCTTTTGTCTGTCCAGAGTCTGCTACCAATTGATTTCATAGAACACCATGGACTAATATTATGGGGGAAGAACAATCTTTATCCACTTTTTGAGTCATATATAATTGTATAAGCCTCTATCACATCACGTTAGGAAAAAAAAGTATTTCTAAACTACAAAGTATCTCAGAGGTTGTAGCCTTTCCTTACAGGGAAGGTGCTCCCATTTTAACTTTGGTGGCCCTTCTTGAGTTCTTTTTAAAAATGGGGCAACCAGAACCATCTACACATTTCAAATGTAATCACACCATGTAAAAGCATTTACCATTTAGTCCCTTAAGGAACCCTAATGCAGAATGTTCTTAATATGGCAGTTTTGCTTACATTTTCAGAAGGCAGCTTTCTAGCCTCGTAGAGCTATCTTGACTCTGCTAGTTAAGCATTCTAGTATCCTCTTCAACTTGTTGGTACATTTACTAATCTGTGGCATACATTCAATGCTTATTATTGTGGTTTTAAAATACCCTCCAATAGTGTGAGTGATTTAACTTTCCTGACTCTCCTTTACAACGTCATTTTTAATTAATATCCAAGTTTTTAGAAGTATCTTCTTTTACATTAAATGTAACTGTTGGATTTTCTTAGCAGCTTTCTACTTACATGTTACATTTGATAGCACTGTAGTCATTATTCCCAACTGATTCGAACACTTATGTTTTGCACCAGGTTCTAAGCACCACTCAGGAATAAATTCAGAATCACCTCACTTCTGGTTAGTTCCATCATCAGCCACGTTAAGTCTATATGATTACAATAACCACTTAGCATATCATTCATTACACTGTAGCCTATTGTTTGTCATTGGCTCACTTGGGAATATTGAATAGCCACACTTTGTCATCGGGTAAACAAAAAGCAAAAACAAGCTTTCTAAGCTTGAATACAAGAGAAACTCAGAGCCTGTATTAACTCATAATTGTGGATTAACATTAAAATATGTTGTCCTATTATCTGTAAATAGGTACTTATGACACAAACTGAACTACACTCTCTTAAGTTGCAATTAATGCATTTACTAGGTTGGGGAGGGAGGATAATTTTCCTTATAATGAAAGACAGCTGTTTCAGAGTTGTGAAGATGAAATTTTCCATTGCAGACTAGCTAATTAGACAAAAGATGTTTCAAATTCCCTGAAAAAACTGAACTATACATTTAAATGTAACCCCCTCCCCCATCCAAAATGGTTCCTGGAAATGTAACCAAGGAAAGAAATGAAAAATTGTGGCACATGTTGATATTTGACAAAACCAGTGAGTAGAAATAAGGCTGGTTTGCGAAGGAATGAGGTAAGGGTGCTTCCGAATGAGGTTTTTATTGTACTGTTGCCATGCCTCATTCACAAATGAAGTCTTCTGCTTTTAACCCTCCTGTGTTTTCCCACTACTACCACCATTTTTTTCTTATTGTAGAAAATCCATTAGGGAAGAAAAGACTGAATAGGAACCTTCTGTCTGGAAGTAATCTAATGCTACTAGAACCCACTCAATTTATTCAGCAAATACCTTGTAAAGAGAACTTTTTAAGAAAACATTTTACACTAAGAACTATTCAGAATGGACAGTGGTCCAAGAGGGAAAAAATGAGCTGCAGTTTAAAAAACTAACTTTATTATTCAGTGTATTGCTGTTATGTGTGATTACAAAAGTTTAAAAAATAGTACTCAGTGCCTTGGAGCACTACTTTTTAATTACTTCTGGAATTGTTGGAAGACTTAAGGCAGATTTCTCAAGCTAGGAAGGCTTAGCATGATCCAAATTCGAATATCCATTTCTCATATTTCTCAATGTCCGCAGCAGAGACTGACTTTGAAACCTTCTTTAAAGCCATTTCAAAATCTTCCATTGTTGTTGGCATGTGCATTTCATCTCTGGAAAGATTTCTGATTTCTTCTGGTGTCAAGCCTTCAATTCGCCTTCTCATAGCCATCAGTGAAGCATCCCTGTTGACATGCAAGCATGGCTTTAATAAAATACACAATGCCAAACAACTGGCATTAAACTACTGTTTAATAACAGTCCAGATGAGCACTGGATTCTTTTAAAAAGATCAATGGGGCCAGTTAGAGAAGTTATTGTTTTAACTTTCAGTACACAATTGGAAACATATCTGAAAGTGTCATATGCAGAAGGGCTAAATCTAGTTCAATATGCCAGATAAGTCTAGTGCAGTAATCTAAAATATTTTGAAACCCAGGCTCAATACATAATTCAAGCTTGCAGAGACTTACTTTTTTCACTCTCCCTTTTCCTCTAATCATGTCTGATTCTTTTTCTCCCCAGGAACTGTTATAGATTTCTGGGGTCTTCATGTAGCACAATCAGTAAAATGTCAAAACTGACTTCAGGGAGGGAATACTGAAATTTAGGAGTATCTACTATTACTTTGAGCAAAATCCAGAAGGTTACGGGGAAAGTGGAGGCAGTGTGGGTGTAGAGGAAGCAGCAGAGGGGGCTGATCTGGACTTCCCCCTGCCCTGAATTCTCCTACAGTGAAGATACAATGTGTGTAGTTGAGAAGGGCTAGGAGATAGAAAATGTGCTACTGAGCAGCACAGAAAAAACCCAGCCAGGGTTCAGCCAATGTGCCTACTTTCCTAGACGTGCACAGGAGAATAAATAGGGGGAAGAATGAAGGCTGCCTGGATGGGAAATTGTTTCACTATATAATTATAAAAGTGGCAGGAGTGCTAGTATAAGCCAATGATCAAACACCAATTTCAGTGCCTCTAACATAAACAGAGTTTGGATAGTGAAAAGTCCCAGTTACATGAAATTTCCAAGTACATATGCTTAAGAACTGGGGTTTTAATAAATATATATATATATGTGTTAATAGTGTTGCAGCTATAACAAACCTGCACACATTAGTAATGTCAGCCCCAGAGTAACCTTCCATATTCTTGGCTATAGTGGCATGGTCAACATCGTCAGCAAGCTCCAACTCTCGTAGGTTTATTCTTAGAAGTTCTTCTCTGCCTTTGGCTAAAGAAGGAAATATCCAAAAAGTAACACACACAAACACACCACATAATCTGAAGACTTCTACAAAATGGAAACTGTTTTAATTAAAATACTGAGGCTTTAAAAGGAGGCTCCTAAACATGCACTTTTTTTCTTTTCTTTTCCTAGAATTCAATATACACGCCAACATTTACCTACAGTTTAAGGCTTTGCATATAACCCCTACAGGACACCTTGACAATTCCATTAACTGGGATTATATTTTGCGCAGATTCCACTTGGAAGAATTCCTCCCCCACAACCCCCATCCCTGTCTTCCATAAATGGTAGTTATTCAAAATGCAGGTTGCACAAAAACATCCTGAAATGAAGTCTTTATACCTGATGGTAAAGGAATATAAATTCTCTTCTCCAACCGACGTCGTAAGGCCTCGTCAATATCCCATGGAAAATTAGTAGCAGCCAGTACCATAACCATTTTGGAAGGATCATCATTTTCAGACGCCCCCCCAACACCTAAATCAGAAAGCAAGATGAAATTAAGGAAAGAACAGAAAGTAACATGTTCATGTCCACAATTCTGGAAGCAATCCCAAGCCATTACAATTAATGTGAAGTTTAATCACCCACAATCATGGCAACATATTTAATATAGTGTCCCTTGGTTGTTGAGGCTGCTCCCCCTGCTGCTACATTTAATTACTTTTTTAAAAGCAGGAACTGAAGTATTCAGACAGCTTTGCAAAGAAGGGAACATTTGTGAGAAGCCGACCCACTGATCTGCAAACTTAGCAAATGGTTCAGTGATTCCACGGCCACAGTAATTCTGGTACTGATTGTCTATGGGCGCATATTTGTTTACACAAGCATGTGCATGGAATCTGATATCTTTCAAAAATCTAACTTGGTATACCTAGCTTCCTCCACTGCATTCTGACAAGTGTAGGTAAATGGACAAAAAACTGCTGCAAATGAAACATCAAACCTTCTTCTAAGCAGTCTAAGTGTAGAAACATATAACATTTCAAGTGGCTCTGAGACTTGTGGATGGCCACATCTCTGCTGGATAAAATACCTCAAGATGCGTGTTTTGTTGATTGAATGGGGTTTCTTTCAGCACTTTCCTGACATATTTTCATAGTTGAAACGCTCTTACTGCCAGTAACTAGGCATTTCAACCTTTTAGAATGAGGGGAAAGGGGGTGGCTATCCGGGGTACCCTGGAGGGCAGGATGCAGTCCCTAGGCCTGAGGTTCTGTGTTGCTGCTTTAGACGGGACATGAAACCTGGATGTGTATCCTAAGGATGTTGCAAAATTTTGTTTCATCCACAAACCAAACTAATTCTTACTACTTAGACTAATATATGGAAGAGATTGAAACTCGGTTGTTCTTTGGATCCCGCACTTCTGTGAATTTTGTGATCCAGTTCTCAGCTCAAAAACTGCATACAAAGATGAGCGTTATTAGGGAAAGATATGTACAAAAACACGTATGTTAGAGGAAGCTGCATATGAAAATGAATACGCATTTTCGTGTGGTTTTTAAAAACACAGAACGATGCAGAAACTGGACAGAACTGAGTTATGTGAAACTGACATCCAGCAGATATAGAATGATTAATGCACACTTAAGTGGATAGAGAGTATGGGTCCCAGTAACTTAAGTCCTAACAGCTGCTGTATTATTTAAAAATAAAATAAAATTCCACTTAACTTGCACACACAAAAGTTGTGTAAAGTTCTAATTTCAGTAAAATTAGGATGTGAAGGGACAGTGAGACATGTTCAAGACTTTGTCCCTTGCCTCTTCACCCTTGCTTATATAGCCTTCCATTTATGAGTTCCACTTTGCTTTACCAATCTAGATTCTGATTCAATTAAAATGCATATTCTACATTATGCAGATCAAAACATGTAAATAGACCACATCTCCATAAAGGGGATCCAAGTACAGGAATCAGAGCTACATAGGCGGCTTTGGGCAACACCATCTCTCAGCCTAATCTTACTTTATGGGGCTAAATTGTCACTGAGCTGGAACAATGGCAAGGTACAAATTCAACACACACACACACGTGGAATTTAGATACTTTAGTGATCAAAGCAAAGCTATTAATCCAGAACTATTGCTATAATGTGATATCAAAGTTCCTAATTTTCCCTTAACGCACTTCCAACTAAGTTCATTTACCATCCATCTGAACGAGTAATTCCGCCTTCACCCTTCGACTGGCTTCATGCTCCTCTGATGTTCCTCGGCGGCTACAGATAGAGTCTATTTCATCTATAAATATTGTTGTTGGTGCATAGAATCGAGCCTGGAAATATAAAACAGTGAAACACCATCAGTTTTAACTCACGTTTAATTCACTGGAAGCCAATGTACTATACTGAAGAATACACTTCATAAAAAAGTCATTTAACTCTGAAAATCCATAAAACATATGCAATTTATCCATCCATATGCATTTATCCTTGGACTATTTTAATTATTATTTAATGCATTTCTTAGCCAATTTTCAAGACCACAGGGTGGTATAAATAAAGAAAAACAGATTTCTGATCTGCAGCAACTGTCTCTCAGAGTGACCACACACTACCACTGTTCAGTAGTCATCATCAACAGTACATAATTTCTGACTTCACATCCAACCCAAATAAACCAGTAGGTATAATTATTCAAACAGGGTGATCAGCATGGTATTAGGTTCAGTGCTATGTTGGTGCAAAAAGTATAAAGAAACCACGGCAGGTTTTTAAAAACAGCATGCTTAGAACCTGGTGTGGCCCTTTTTAAACCAAAAAAGCTACTGGGGGTGGAAGGCAATCTGGATTGGGACCACAGTATTGGGAGTCTTAACCCTTCCTGCACTGCAATCTTCTCACTGTAAACCATCCCCAAAAAGGTGTTATGTGCAGTAAATAGATTTTCCCTTCAGGGGTGATGTTAACTTTCTCTGCCAAGCACTATGCAATGCCCTAAAGCAACTTCCATAATTGGCAGAATTTTTATATATAATTTGGGGAGGGGGAAAGAGAGCTTTTTGGGGCTTCATTTAAAAAAAGTCTTAACATTTCTTAATTAACTTAGAAGTTAGGGAGAAGATTTCGCTTCAAATACTTGATTCTATTTGAAGCTGAAAGTCTACTTGTATAGTGAGTTGGATTTGGTTTACTCAAAGTACTGACCATGCAATTCGTTCAGTTAAAAAGCTAAGCAAACCATGCTAGCTGGGAGATGATGGAAATTGTAGTCTGATGCATCTGGAGAGCACCAGGCTGCTATAAGGCTTTAGTGGGAATGAGGCAGAACACATGAGGCTCAATTTTGCAGTCATGCCATGGTGAGAAAGGGACAGAGCATATTGCAGAAAAACAGACCGGTACTGTGTTAAAATGCACAAGGCTATGCCAGCAGGAGTCATGTCCACGTTGGTCTAATGTAGGGAAGACTTCAGATATAGGCCTGCTCACACCTAACCAAATCCTCCTGATATAATATGGCAACCAACCAACACCCCCACCCGACACTAGGCATGCAACCACACCAGAGTTGCAACAGTACAGCAGATTGGTCTTGGAGCCACTTGACAATCTTTCTACCTGATGGCAGACAGATGTCTCATAGAGTAGGGGAATGACATCTCTGGCATTTTTATTTATTGTGAATTCTATCCACTTAACCCTCAAGAATCTGAATTCTGTAACTACATTCAGTCATGGGTGGAAAATGTGTCACCTGAGTGAAAGTTTTTTGGCACCTAAGAACTAACTCTCCCCCAACCCCAATCTTGGACCAGAGCTGCCTCCTAGACTTTTTAAAAAATAGTTAATTGCATATTCAAGTTTTTCCCCCCCCTTCAAGTCAGGTGATTCACAAGGTAACCTCTTAGGGAAAGCTGAGAGGTCTCCATGACATGTTGCATTAATCATGCTTCTTAAAAAGTATGGTTAATGCTGCCAGTTTTTGAAGTATCCAACGGCAGCACAGAAGTATTTACAAATAACCAAAGCCGTACAACCCTCCTAATCGGAACTGGGGATATCAATCAATCTTATTGACAGTCAACAGACCATTATTTGCAATCAACGGACTGGGGGTACTGCACCTATTTACCACCCAATATCCCCTCTCCTGGTTATTATTTCCCTCCAAAAGGTGTTGTTTACAGTAAATAACACCTTAACAAAGGGGAAGAGTTTTGGCCAGAAAGTTGTGTGGGACACCTAACTCATGGCACCAGAACTGGGCTACATGGCTGCATTTCCATCAGTAAAAGTGGCAGCGTTGACCACATTTTTAAAAAAGCATGATTAATTTAACATATTAACATATTAATTTAACATATTAAATTAACATTTAATTTAACAGAAGCTGAAGTACCAATTTAAGGAGTTTGGCAAGGTTTTATAAACCCCCAAATGCCTGCATATTGGCCCAGCTCAAATATAATTACATGCAAAAGAAAATTTCTTATCACTTATTATACAAAGAAATTATACATCCTGTGCTGAACATTACCCTAATGGCAGCGAGATTCTATATATCCTTCCCTACAGCCAACATACAATAACTTTATATGAATCCCCAAGTTCTAGGATATACTTTCACTCTACCAGAGTTATAAAGCCATTATTCCTCTAATCTTTTAAAAAAGAAACGTTAAATCACCATTTCAAATAACAGACGGACAAGTTTTTCAGATTCTCCCCTGTATTTTGAAGTGAGTGTTGATGAGGATATGTTGAAAAAGGTTGTCTTGCATTCCGTAGCGACAGCTTTTGCAAGGAGCGTTTTTCCAGTGCCAGGAGGACCAACCATCAGGACACCCTATTTAAAAAAAAAAGATCCAGAAAGAAGCACTGAGAAAGCCACCTATTTAAAACATCTCTAGAATATATTTGATATCACAGATTAAGAAGTGTTTAGGACATTTTCTTCAAGAGAATTTTTTTAATATAATAGTCAAGATAATCCTATTCCTATTCTTAATGCTAAGGCAGCACTTAATGCTAGAACAGGAGTTTCTTTGGGGTGGGTGGGTATGGTAAACAGCTTTGGCATCAAATTCTGAAGGTAGCAAAAGACCCCACCCACCCCGAAGGTGGCGGCACCTGTGGTGGCAGCACTCTGGGTCCTCTTAGCCAGTGCCAGGAGCCAGAGCCGCATGCCCCTTTGCTGCCGAGAAGATCATGCATGGAGAGGCGGGCCAATGCCTTGCTCTGAGGGGTTCTCAGAATGAGGCATTGGCCTGCTTGTTGCTCTGGAGAGCTGTGCTTGGTGCTCTCCTGCTGGAGAATGGCCAGCACAGCTCTCTGGAGTGCCCCATGCCCCAAACCTAACTCTGAGAACCTCTTAGCACTTGGTATGGGAGAGGGGAGGCCCTCTGGGAAGCCCTGCTAGCTGCTTTCCTGCTGTGCGAAACTCCTTAGCAGCAGCCAGCGAGGCTCTTCAGAGTATGCCTGGGCGGCAGCAGCAGCCCAAAGGCCTCACTGTGAAGGGTCTTTCCTCATAGTGAGGTATTGTGGGTGAGGTGGCCTTGAAGATTGCTAAGAAGACCCTTCAGGTTGAGCAAGGCATTCAGGCGCTGGCCGCTGGGGGAAAGCTGGAAGAGTGGAGGATGATGGTGGCCAAGGGAGATGGAGAGAAGGAAAAGCAAAGAAGAGACAAAGAAAAGTAGGAAATGGTGGCAGTCAGGATGGATGGATGGATGGATGGATGGATGGAGAAGGGAATGAGAAAAGGAGGAGGCACCAGTGCTGCTGCAAGGAAGGTGGGTAGAAGGGCGGTGGGGTGTCAGGGGTGGTGGCAGCTGGGAGGGAGAAGGTAAGGGAGGTAGGGCAGTAGTGGTGGCAGTCGCAGCAGCAGCAGCTGCTGCAGGAGGAGGTAAGAGAGAAGGGAGGGTGATTGTGTAGCATGCCAAAATAGGGCAAGACACCCCTTACATAACAATTCTTGCTTAAGTATCCAGACCACGACGTTGAATTAAACCCAATATCTGACTGATTTTATTGCTGCCTATTGCTAAAATAAAATAATAGAAATAAAGAGATAAAGGCTATTATAAAAAGGTCCCCTTGCCAACATAGCACATTCGCAAAACTGGAAGTGATTTTACAAAATACTACAGGTAGCAGACTCATGAACAACTGACCATCTTGTTTCAGGCATAGCAAATAGTCAACAAGCAAAAAAAATTAGCCTTGAGGTTTCAGGTTAACACGAATTCATCTGCCTGTCATAAAGGATGTATTCAGTTAAGACATATGAAAGCCACACTTTCATTGAGGTGACCTTACCTTCCAGGGCCTTCTAATCCCCTTAAAGAATTCTGGCATCCACATGGGTAAAACTACTGCTTCTTTGAGTAACTTTTTAGCATCCACCAAGTCAGCTATATCATCCCTGATTAGGAAGAAAAGACAAAAGAAATGAACAGATTATGACTTGCCAGAACCAAGGCTGTTCAAGAGTCATTTTCAATGGGCAAGTTCACACGTCATGCTAGGCCACCCTGAAGAAACGCCACAATGGGTTATTTTTTGCTCGATATCCCATATTACTCACAACAGATGATTGGGTGCATTCTTCCCTCCTTGCCCACTAATCAGATACTTATCTGTTCTTGTTTGTTTGGAACGTCTGGGGCAATCCTATCCATATTTACACAGAAGTATGTCCCACTTCATTAAATAGGGCTTACTCCCAGTAATTAACAAGAATCAAACACTTCAGCATTTAAGGCTAAAGAAGTTCATCTTCTGAAAAGAACAGTAACCGTCCAACTGGTTTTGTGTGGCAAATACCACAGATTATTATTAGATATCAAACCACATTCAAGGTTTTGCTGTTGACATTCAAAGCCCTAAATGACTCTGGACCAGAATACCTGGCTGACCATGTTCCCTTACACATACACATACCCAGTTAACCCCTGAAGAGGCCTTACTGATCATTCCATGGCTAACAGAGTATCGGTAGGTAGAGGTACATAAACAGGCCTTCTTATTGGTGCACCCTTCAGTATACACTCCCATGTGCGGTTTGAGTGGCAGAAACAGTGGCAAGTTCTAAGTGCCTCTTGAAAACAGACTGCTTTGCATCTGACCTGTGAGTATGCATGGGTGAACGAGCGATGTTCAAGATCATGAGGATTCTCTAAACATGGCTCACCGCTCATTTCATGACTGATTCCTTTTTGCATTTGCGATGGCTGCTCGCTCTCCGCCAATGGGAAAATGGCACAAACCAAGAAATGATCGAATGTGAAACTTGCGCAAATTTCCCATTCAATTTGTGCAAATTTCCTAAATGTACGCAAATTTCCTAAATGTCCTCCGTAAACTAAAGCAGGGCTAATTCAGTCTAAAGGGGAAATTTGCGCAAATCGAACGTGAGCACATATTTGACAGACACATACTCACGTTTGAAGTTACAAACAAGAATGTAATTCTCATATATTCCTACCCATGGGAAACTCTATTACTATCCTGTTTTATTGTTATGGTGTTATATTTTTAAATGTTTTTAATATTTATTGTTTTTATCTGGTTCTTTATTGTTATGTTGTATTTTAATGTGAATCACTTAGGGATTTTAATATACTAAGCGGTATAAACGTATTATGAATAAATAAATAATAAGGAACACTTGGCAAGAAAGCTTCTGTAAATCAAAAGAGCATTCTTTTTTCCCCGTCCTTTCAGGCCATGAATGACCCCAAAAGTAGGCCACACAAGCCTTTAGCCTTAAAAAGCATGCACTTATTCTTCCTCAATGAAAACTGGTTCAGTTTTCATCTATTAAGGCAAATTCGTCTATTAAGGCAAATTCGTCATATTTTCCAGAGTATGAATTTCAATTCCTGCTGCAACAGAGTATGCCTGGGTCTCACTTTACGGTTACGCTGCTTCCACAGGGACCAAATTTCCAAGAAAACGTTCACAAAATGCCATGTTTAGTTTAGGCATAAAAAGAAAAAAGGCCTTATTTAGGTAATTAGCACCCCTAATCTTTGTTGACTAATATAGCATCCTATTCATGGCAAATAAGGAAGATATCCTGTAAATAGCCACTACGCTGGATGTATATGGTAGATGAGGAACTTTTCCAAGTTAGAGTTTTCTTACTTTTTTCCCTTTCAGTCCATTAATGTGTCAAAAATGACTAACATAGCTAAGTGTGAGTCAGCAGTTAGGAAGGCTTATCTAAGTTGTGTGTACAGATCATTATTGTTGACATTTGCAAGGCTGCTCTATGCCCCTTTTTGATCAGCAATGTACCATTATGTTGCTGTCCCTAGCTGCAGGTTAGATAAATAGCTCAACCTGCTGCTGTTCCTTCCCCTATAAAAGCCTTTTTCTTGACTCAGTTGAATGCTGCAGAGGTTGCCATGTCCCAGCAGACAAGTTATCTCACGGAACTAGGCCTGCTACACTGGATTCCATGAGTTGCAACCTTTTGGTCATACCATATGTTCACTGAAAAAGCTTTCTTTATGCAAGACATATAATCAGTTGTAAGACTTAATTGCTTTTTACCAAAGTGTTAGATTTTCCTCCTAAAAGCTTCTCAAGCTTATACGCAGACTTCCCAATTTTTTTTAAAAAAAAGACAGAAATGGCTTACACTTACCATCGAACATTGGGATTTTGGGAAATGATGTCTCTTTCCAAAGCTTCTACTAAGTCTTTATCGTACCCAGTACTATCAAATTTCTTTGGCTCAGGTTCTGAAATGTCAGGTGAGGACTTATTCTGTATTACAAACAAAACGTACATATGAAACCCTTGATTATTTTAATGTTGCTCACACTTAATACCAATTAAGTGTGAGCAGTTTAATACATGCATAATTTTAATAAAAGTGGGAGTTCTGCAGGCAAACATGGACATAGTTTATACACCTTACAGCCATAAAGGAAGATGCAAACTCCAGAAATAACTTATTCAAGATAGAAATATGGCATTGTATAGAAGTACTAAAATACATGATGTTCTTTGCAAAAAGGTTTGCAATAATTAAAGTTAAACAGAAGATTTTTCTAAAACCACCTGCAACTAAGGCAGCTTGCATTAGGTCTAACCTACAGACACCTTAAGAGTGCAAGGTCACTAGCACATCTACTGTCAAATTGGGCTCCTAAAAACTGGCAGCTGGTTATGTGTGGTTGACGTCTGCATATGTCTACTATTGTATAATGCAGCTACATACTCCATCAGCAAGGAGCAGCACAGACCCTTGAAAAATCTCTTAGCTAAAGACCATTCTCAAACAAATGAATCCAGAGAGCTGATCCCTTTTGCAGTAACACGGAAGCCATGAATAGGGGGTGGACCGAAGATCACTCTTAAAACCAATTGCTGGAGAGTCAGGGAATGGTGAAATGGAAGGGGGAATCCCCAAGGGTCAATTCCACACTTTGAAACTTGAGAATAATTTTGCTAAGGGGCCAATCTGGTTCCCTTTCTCCCCCGACCTGTCAACTACTGTCAAACTAACCTATATGGAGCCATCTTGTCAATGACCTTCTATGTTTTGTATTACACTGTTCCCTTTGACAGATGAAAAATACAAGGCAATAGACAAAGTTAGATTTAATTTGACAGCTATATGCATGCAATTTTGCAACTGTGAAAAATCAGGAATAACAATATTATTATTAGTAGTAGTAGTAATAATAATAATAATAATAATAATATAATGAAGTCATTTGCATCAATTCTTGGTGCTGAAAAAATAATATTTTTATGGCTCCATTTGCACAAATGTTGGGTTGCCACTGCAGCATGGGCAAGATTGCTCAGGAAGAGCAGAAGGGTTTTTTTGCTGTTCTTGCTGAGTGGCTCACTTACCATTTCCTGCAATCTACAGTGGGTTGGCTGTCCCTGGTTCTGACATGCCAATACATGATGGGTTAAAAAAATGACCCAAGAACAAGCCATGGTTAGCGGTTAGCATTTGGATGACATGACAACCTACCATGGCTTATTACCCACAATGGGTTGTTTTATCGCATGAACCTAGTCAATGTGGGTCACACCATGCCTACTAGCATGGCAGAGTGTGAATAATACTATAATTCAACATGTATTTGTCCCCATTCCACAGTAAACTCTGTCCAGCATGATCAACTTAGCCATCATAAAAACCAATTTTTGGATTTTATCTTTTAGTCACATTCCAGTTTTACCAAGAATGGACTCCATGATAGGACCACAAAGGTTCAGATCTAAAGTTTGCATGCTCTACAGGAAAACTAATGGACTGCAGGTAATAAGTTTTGAGGGAGAGAAGAACCCACCTTACAAATACACACCGGCTAAACATAGGGCTCCCAGCAAAGACACTATAGCTTTAGGTCTATTAAGGCTTATTTCTGAGTACATATGTATAGCATTGCATAGTTTGCTATGTTTCTCTTTCAATGAATCTTCCACTAAACATTACATTTCCTGTCTCTTGAGGACATTGATTAGTGCAGGCTCCAATATTAAGAGAACCAAACGGTGATGAGAGGGCCATCTCCAAGAATTTGAAAGGCTAGGTTCACATTTGTGAAACTTACTTTTTCCTCTTTTCCTTTATTTTGTGGGTCCTTCTTTTCCCTGCCACGGACTACTTTGCCTTTATCATTAGTGTTTCTGGAGGAGGGACGGTGAGGAGCTCTAGCTGCTGCACCTGGTCGGTTATTTGGGCCCCTGCAATCACTGCACTGAGCAGACTGACGTTTCCTGGGTCCTGGTGACGATCTGGTTAGAAAACAGAAAAGAAAACTGTGAATTTGCTAAAATGTTCATAACTAAATCCAAAACACAGAAGCTTCTCCAATATGGCCAAGTGGACAGTCTTTCCCTTTGGACCCATGAGTATCTGAATAGTTTGCATTACAGGGCACTAGATTCTTTCCCCCACCCCAAAGATTCTAGATGTCTGCACACACCCCAAGATCCTATAAATTTGATCTTGCACATTAATGTGTTTCCAAGAGAAGGATCCTGCCAATTATTTACAGTTGAAGACACACCACTGAGTTGCGGATCTCATGTGTGGGCTGTTAGCTTGCCCAGTTGTATTGATGGTGTTTTAATTTAATTTAATTTGTGCTTCCCTTTAATATAATGTTTGGGCTCCCCTGACCTACTTTACCCTCAGTGTCTCTTACCTACGTTCAGCAGGTACAGGCAGTGACCAGACTTCTCCATCATGGGCTGGTAATTCTTGTTGTGCAGCTTTCAAAGGAGTGCTGTCTAATTTAAAGCTTTCTAGTGTTTTCATGATATCCTTCACATGCTTAGCTTCTACACTTATCTCCTGCCTAACCTGATTGAAAACATAAAATATAAACAAACAAACTGTTAACTTGTAGAAACTTGTCAACTTGAGATGTGGATCTATTCAACTGACTATATGCACCTGAAGAAACATTCTGGGGCTCCTTTATATGCACTAGTGATTGACTTCAAAACACTCTATAGGAAGTTGAAGAAGTCTGCAATCGTTTTTTTTTATTTCCCAGTGGAGAACAAATGCACCGTTATATTCTTGACCTTTAAATAATGGGACTTACAAGCAAATTTTATGGCAAGAGCTTATCCCAGAAAAACAAAATCTTCACTGTTCAGAACCTAAATTAATTTGAAAGTGTGTTTGAATGCACATTTCCATATTAAAAGGCACTGTATTACTTCTTTGTTGTAGCAGCAGAGATGGGCAACCTGTGGCTCTCCAGATATTGTTGTACTTCAACTCCTAGCAGTCCCAGCTAGTACGGCCAGGGATGACGGGCACTGTAGTCCAAAAACATGTGGAAGCCACAGCCTGCCCTCTCCTGTTACCTCTTCAAGATCATCCATGTGCTGGATCTCCTTTAATGTAGTTATTCCAGAACAGATCTCGTAAATCTAAAGTTCATAGCAGGAGTGATTACGTATGGCAGGAGGACTCACTTTGGTGTTTTCCAGACTTCTGAAGGTGACATGAGGTAGTGCAGGAACATCATGCACAAACTGAAACCTAATGGTTAATTATGATTATGTTTATATCCCACCTTTCCTCCAGAGGCACATATATAGGGATTCCCAAGTGGTTTCCTATCCACGCACTGACCAGAACCTGTTTAACTTCAGCAAGGTTGCTGCATCATGAGCCTTTGGACGATGATTTCTAGGACTGATGAAAATGCAAACCCTAACAAAGTATGAGAAATTCCTCTGACAATTCCTGCAGCAAATTCCTAATGGCACATACACATGAAACAACCATATGACCTGACAGAAAGCTTATGTTTTTCTGTGTGCCAAGTTGTGTTTTAAAAAAAAAAAGCAAAGGAGAGCATTCAAAAATGCAAATCCACATCTATAGTCTGAAGTGGCACAGTCCAGAAAGGGCTCAAATATTTACATGATATTTACAAATGAACTAAGATAGATCAATGGAACAGTAAGCTTTAGGTTAATTAACTAAAGTTTTAGTTAAGTGGTGGCAAAAGATTTAAATTAAAGTGAGGCTGCAAGTTAGGGCACATGTGTTTTGTGTATGACTATTTTAGCATTTCTGTGGTAGGCAATAAAAATGCTACCAATAGCCCTCTCTCCAATAATGAGTAGCAGCTTTTCTTTATTACATGTTAATTATTTTAATCTCTCTTCAATAATTTAAAAGGGCACCCATAGGACACTTAATATGAACTTATTATTATTATTATTATTATTATTTACATTTATATACCGCCCCATAGCCGAAGCTCTCTGGGCAGTTTACAAAAATTAAAACTTTGGACATTAAAAATCGATATACAAAATTTAAAATCTTAAAAACATAAAAACAGACAACATATAAAAACAGTGTACGATTAAAACAGCTGCGAACTCTCAGCCAGACCTAAATATTGTTCTAGGGTCAAGTAAAAACTCAGTATATGCTGATAAATGACCTGGCGCCGAAAAGATAACAAAGTTGGTGCCAGGCGAGCCTTGTTGGGGAGATCATTCCATAACTGGGGGGGGGGGTCACCACTGAGAAAGCCCTCTCCCTTGTTGCCATCCTCCGAGCTTCCTTCGGAGGAGGGCCTTAGATGTTGAACGTAGTGTACAGGTAGGTTCATGTTGGAAGAGACGTTTCGTCAGATATTGTGGTACCAAATCGTGTAAGGCTTTATAGGTTAAAACCAGCATCTTGAATTGGGCTCGGAAATATACAGGCAGCCAATGCAAGCGAGTCAGAGTCTGTTTTATACGTTCAAACCTCTTGGTCTGGGTTATTAGTCTGGCTGCTGCATTTTGCACAAACTGCAGCTTCTGAACCGTCTTCAAAGGCAGCCCCACGTAGAGTGCATTGCAGTAATCTAACTTGGAGGTTACCAGAGCATAGACAACTGAAGCCAGGTTATCCCTGTCCAGATAGGGGCGGAGCTGGGCCACCAACCGAAGTTGGTAGAACGCACTCCATGCCACTGGGCCACCTGAGCTTCACGTGACAGAGATGGTTCTAGGAGAACCCCCAAGCTATGAACTTGCTCCTTCAGGGGGAGTGCAACCCCATCCAGAACAGGTTGAACACCCTCCATCCGGTCAGCAGAACCACCCACTGACAGCATCTCAGTCTTGACTGGACTGAGTTTCAGTTTATTAGCTCTCATCCAGTCCATTGTTGCAGCCAGGCACTGGTTCAGCACATCCACAGCCTCACCTGAGGAAGATGAGAAGGAGAAGGAGAACTGCGTGTCATCAGCGTACTGATGACAACGTACTCCAAAACTCTGGATGACCGCACCCAATGGTTTCATGTAGATGTTGAACAGCATGGGGAACAAGACCGACCCCTGCGGAATCCCATACTGGAGAATCCACAGGGCAGAGCAATGTTCTCCAAGTACCACCTTCTGGAACCGACCTGCCAAGTAGGAGTGGAATCATTGCAATGCGGTGCCTCCCACTCCCAACTCAGCCAGTCGTCCCAGAAGGATACCATGGTCGATGGTATCGAAAGCTGCTGAGAGATCAAGGAGAATCAACAGAGTCATGCTCCCCCTGTCTTTCTCCCGACATAGGTCATCATACAGGGCGACTAAGGCTGTTTCCGTGCCAAAACCAGGCCTGAAACCTGACTGAAATGGATCCAGATAATCTGTCTCATCCAAGAGTGTCTGGAGTTGGCCCGCAACCATTCGCTCAAGGACTTTGCCCAGGAATGGAACATTTGCCATCGGCCTATAGTTAAGATTTTCTGGGTCCAGGGAGGATTTCTTCAGGAGTGGACTCACTACCGCTTGTTTCAGGTGGCCTGGGACCACTCCCTCTCGCAGAGAGGCATTAATCACTTCCCTGGTCCAGCCGGCTGTTTCACCCCTGCTAGCTTTTACTAGCCAAGAGGGGCAAGGATCCAATACTGAGGTGACTGCAAAACCTGTCAACATCCTCGAGCTGTACGAACTGAAACTCATCCAAGAAAACAGGACAAGCCTGTGCTCTGGATACCTCACTTGATTCACCTGCTATAACACTGGAGTCTCCTGGCGGATGCCAAAGATTTTATTCTGTAAGTGCCTAGCAAATATATTACAGTGGGCCTCAGATGGTTCTACCATGTCCTTGGGGCCAGCGTGTAGTAGCCTCCAGACAACTCTGAAAAGCTCCGCTGGGCGGCAGATTGATGATTTGATAGTGGCAGCAAGGTGTTTTTTTTTGCCGCCCTCATTGCCCGTGAAAATACCTTACTGTAGGCACTTACCAGTGTTTGATTGCATCCACCAGGAGTTCTTCTCCATCTGTATTCAAGCTGACTATTTTGTTTCATCATTCTCAGCTCTGGAGTATACCATGGAGCCGTACGAGCTCTATCCAGGAGAGGGTGCCCAGGAGCAATCGTGTCAACCGCCCAGGTCATTTCTGCATGCCACAGATCAACCAAGGTTTTGACAGGAGTACCAGCCCTATCAGACAGAAAATTCCCCAGAACCCTTTGGAAACCATCCGGATCCATTAGTCTCCAGGGGCAGACCATTTTAATAGGTCCCCCACCCATGCAGAGGGGAAAAGCTGCTTTAAGTCTAAACCTCAGCAGGCAGTGATCTGACCATGACTAAGGGACTGATGTGAAGTCCCCCACTTTCAGATCATCATCTCCATGTCCAGTTGCAAAAACCAGGTCTAGAGTATGCCCTGCTACATGCATTGGGCCGGTGGCATGTTGGGACAGTCCCATGGTTGTCATGGAGACCATGAAATCCTGAGCTGCTCCAGATAAGGTGCCCTCGGTGTGAATGTTGACATCCCCCAGAACTAACAGTCTGGAGGATCTTAGCAGTGCACTGGAGACCATCTCCATCAGCAAACCTAGGGAGTCTGTTGAGCAGCAGGGTGGGCAGTACACCAACAGAATCCCTAATCTGTCCCGCTGACCCAACACAAGATGCAAACACTCCAGACCAGTAGTCACATGGACAGGGAGCCTGCAGAAGGAGATGGAGTTCCTATAGACCACAGCAAACCCCCCTCCCCGGCCCTCAGGTCTACCCTGATGCTGAACCAAATACCCCGGTGGGCACAGCTGGGAGAGACTGACTCCTCCCTGCTCACCCACCCAGGTCTCGGTTATACATACCAGATCGGCTACCTCATCCACAATTAAGTCGTGAATGAGGGAGGTCTTATTATGCACCGATCTGGCATTTAAAAGCAGCATCCGGAGACCTGAGGGCCGGCTTGTAGGGCAACCAACAGACCTGTTAAAAGACAAAAGATAAATAACAAAAATATTATTTAATAATTATAATAATATTATAATATTATTACAATTATTCCATGGCCCCATGGAATAATTGAAAGGAAGAAAATCTGCAGGAAGAGGGCAGCTCACCTGTTGCCATTTCTGCTGGAGATAAACATCTTTGACAGAAGAGAGGTATTTGTTCATTTGGTCAAGTACTCCTTGGTAGTAGACCATTGCAGAATCATAATTTCCCAGCAAGGCATATTCACGGGCCAGCTTCACATTCTCACTTATCATGACAAGACTCATGGTCAACATAAGCTGGAAAGGGGGAAAAGAAGACATGCTGCAACAGCAAGATACAAATACTGCTAAGCTATAAAGCAAACCTGTACAAGATATAAGGTGATGAAATAATGGAAATATTAGAAGAAAAGGATGTTTAATATTTTTTTAAAAATACTGGAAAGGGAAGAATGAGTTTATTTTAAAGCCATTTTTACACTATATTTTAGTCTTGCGCTATATTTTTATTTAATACACAATAGGCAATACTCTTATTACTACAGAACAGTTACATTCTGCCACAGAGCCATATCTCTTCAAGACAAGACGTTGCAAGATGACAACATCTGTAGAGAACAGAACAGTTGCCAAAGAGGAATGATGCACCTATTACACAACATGGTTTTAACATGTTCCTCACACTGTTTGACCCTCTAGGGCAGGGGTGGGAGACCAATACAGCCCAGAGGGTCACAGATGAAGTTGGGTGTGTGGCCAAGAGCTGCACACATGAGTACGCACACACACTTCCCCACATCCAGATTCAGCTGGAGAGGCTTTAACCTTGCCCCCATCTCGGTGATGCTGAGTAGCTTTACTGGGATGGGTGTGAGAAGGTTCAGGGTCTAAATCTGCCCCTCCAGGGCTCCCTTAGATGGCCACACAATGCTCCCCATGACTGTCAATCTTGCAGTAGTTTTCTAGCTTTTGCATGTACCCCCACTCAGTCTAAAACGTTGAAAAGCCTAGGTTCTACAATGAGGCTTCTCAACAGACTCAGGGGAAGTTTGTTCCTAATCTAGGACAACTGTATGGAAGAATGACTGCCACATTTGACCTGATGTCTTATACTGGTATGTTCATTGTGAACCACTAAGAGCATTTACTGTAACTCATCATTAAGCAATAGTTTTGAACATGAAAATAAAGTTAAGAACAAGTTTCGCACATGCTAGAACTGTATTATATAAATGTTACCAACAGAAGGATAGCTGATAAGCCATTGAAAAGGGAAGACACACTGTAATTGCTGAACCAAATGGTCATTTAAGATAGCTTGTATTTTAATCAAAAAGAAAGAAGAGATCTATTATTTCAAGTTCTCTCTTTAGGTCTGTTCAAAAGTGCTGGGTGCCTGAAGCTCCTCCCAGCCTGGAAGAATTCACCCTTATTGAACCCAATATATTTTATTGATAGTATTTTAGTGATTCATTCACCAAAGACCATTGTTCTGGTATGATTTCAAATAAGCTCCAAGCAGTCTTAAGTGTTATGTTCTGTGTTATGTTCTAAATAAATTAAATTGTCCACAGAAGAGGGATTTTGCATAGAATTACACTTAAAAAATAAATGGAAGATCATCATTAGGATTTCTGAAGTGCATCTACTTCAATTACAACTTTGCATATTGCTCTTTCCTTTTCTGCTTGTTTACAGATAACATGAGATATTGCAACTCAGCAAATGGCCACAATCAACAGTTGTGTATAAGCTCTCTGCTTGGATCATCCTTTTAAAACAAAAGTTAAAAGAGCTTTGACACAAAGATTCATGTTATAATTCTGAATCACCAAGTGTTCATTTGAGAATTGGTAGACAATCCACTGATGATTCCATGTTCTAAAGACTAGGGGTGTGCACCAGATCGGGCTCGATCCATGATCCGGCCCCGATCCAGCCAAAATCGGATAAAATTGTAATCGGATAAAATTATGCGATTACAACCCCCGCATCTGGATCGTCCGATCTCATCCGATCCGATAGGACCCGATCCAGGTCCGAAGAGATTGGAGGATCGGACCTCCTCCCCCATTCACCCTCCTTACCTGCTGGGGCCATCCGCAGCCCCTTCTACTGAGAAACAGGCTTCACGGTCTGCCTCTCAGTAGCACGCCAGGTGATGATGTCCCCCAGTGTGCTATTGAGAGGCAGGCCGCGAAGCCTGTTTCTCAGTAGAAGGGGCCAGCGGACGGCAGAGGACGGCAGCGGACAGCCCTGGCAGGTAAGGAGCATGAGTGGGGGGAGGGGGCTTACCTGCCGGGGCCATTTGCTACCATCTGCTGCCGCCCATGGGCGACAGCGGACGGCAGCGGACAGCCCCGGCAGGTAAGGAGTGCGAGTCGGGGGAGGGCCCTACTTACCTGCCGGGGCACCCGCTTCCGTCCGCTGGTCCCGTCTACTGAGAAACAGGCTTCGCGGCCTAGTTCTCAGTACAGCGCCGGGTGATGACATCATCACCTGGCGCTCTACTGAGAACTAGGCCGCGAAGCCTGTTTCTCAGTAGACAGGACCAGTGGACGGAAGCAGACGGTCCCAGCAGGAAAGAAACACGAGTAAAGGGGAGGGGGCTTACCTGCTGGGGCCGGACGCTGACATCCGCTGCCACCCGTGGACGACAGCGGACAGCAGCCAATGGCCCCGGCAGGTAAGGAGCGCGAGTGGGGCGTGTGGGACAGGGAGGGGGGAGTTAGGCCCCCACTCACCTGCCCCCATGTTTTCCTCATAGGCTTGCATTGGGGGAAAGCTTTCTTTCTCCCAATGCGAGCCTATGGCAAAAACACCTAAAATGGCGTCCGATCAGAAAATTGGAGTTCTGATTTTCGGATCGGGTCTGATCTGATCCGGAAAGCCTCCGATCCAACATGTCAACCCCGGTTCCGATCCGGGGGGTCTGTGCACATCCCTACTAAAGACATGTTAAAACTAGTTACAGAAAGTATTGGTAGCTGCAGAACTTACATTATTAGTAGAAGGTCTATCTACATCGGCACAACTGGCTGTAAGTAGTGCAGGGTGGGATAGTCAGTCTGAAACTTCTACCCACTGATAATATGGATCATCAAAGATGTTCAAGATGACAAAAGATGAGTGACTATGCAGTGATAACTTTCAAAAGGCATACACCCCATCTTTTATCCCTTGTAGAATTAAGGGAGTGGGGTTGACAGAGGGAAAAGAACCCACTAATCAGGTATGATCATGGGAAGCATGGTATCCCAACTCGTAATAAGAGGAACTTGTAGAAATGAGCTAATTATATTTCCCCATATCCCAGGTACAGAGACCCAAGAGGTGAAAGAAAGGCAGAACTCATCAAGAGGAATTCTCATCTTATATCAGTAAGCTGCGTAAGCTACATGTCAGAGAGGATGCTCTGGAATGAGATTCCAGTTAGTGTGTCAAAGAGAGGGAAGATTTTTAAAGGGATAAGCACTATTTTCTCAAGCCTCTCCACAATGGATTTTCAATATGCATCAGAAAAATCTTCTTTAGATATTATACAATGTTATGAGACAAAATCCAGCTAAACACTGTCAGTGAATATAACAAGCACACTGAAATGACTGCCAAGTCTCTTGTTGCTAAAAATATATTGGTTTGTTATGTATGTGTGTCATATGAAGGAATTGCTTTAATGTTAAAACACTTCTTATTTCACACTCTCTTCCCAGTATACGTTTCTATTTTAGTATTATCACAATTCTATTATCATCTACTTTCTTTTCTGTTTGCCCAAAAATTTTCAGAGAATAATGAGGTTCTCTCTCTCCCCCTTTCTCATGCTTTTACTCCAAATACAGAACTCTGCTATTCTTTTAAATACTGGAATCTAAACACCTAAATCTACTTTATGACTTGCCATTACTTGCTTAATGGTTCTCATCATCTTGCTAAACTTGTAATTTAAAACTCGATTAGTCATCGGTTCATAATGGCAAACAGGTGTCTCAGGTATGGGAACTGTTCTTACCTATCCCAAAACTTCTATGTGAAAGCCTGTTGAAATCTTGGAACTATAGTTTTTTTTATGTAAGCTGTAAACCAAAAATATGCTTATTAACCTCATAAGAGTTTCCAAGGCTACTTGAGATTGACAGAAGCTCAGCTTTCAAATCATAATTCTGAGACCCATAAAGGGTACTTCTAGTTATGATGTAACTTTATCACACCTTTAGTTACCTTTTTTTATTCATACCAACAACTTCAAAACATTTTTTTAGAAGATGTGTGTTCTGCTAATAAATTAACCTTTCCCAAAACAATACTACAAAAGATTGGCAACTGTAATTTCAGAAGAAACAAAGAGGATTCGCCCATCTAACTATAGATTCCCAAAGTTAAATCGTAGATGGCAAGGTTAGAGATGGACAGAAACATTGCCTATTTCTTCTCATCTCCTCCTGTACGCACATTACTTTGCTCATTCTTTTACTCCAGAAAACAAAACACATTGGGTTAGATCCAGCTTCTTTTCCACCAGCAGACGTGGAGTCCTGTTCAGAACATTTACACTGGCAGAAGATGAAGGGATCTTCGCAGATTCTCCACGCCCTCTGCAACCCCTAGTGCCACCATCTGCACTGAACCCAGAATAAGGTATTTTGGGAAGGGGAGAGGAACTGCAGAGGGATGGGGAAGCAAGGAAAACCTTTCCTGCTTTCTGCCAGTGGGGTGTTTTGAATGAAACTCTCCTCAGGGAATGCTCCAGCTGGCTTAATAGTTCTTGCTTCCACACATTACAATTCAGCAAAATATGCTTACACTTTTGACATTTTAAAGTTTGGGATCATTTATTGCTGGAGTGGGCAGTGCGGCCCTGAAGGTGTTGTTGGACCAGAAGAAGCAGAACACTTAGCTGTCATTATCGGTTGTGAATGTAAAACAGCTGATAGGCACTACTTTAGTTCAGGTTTTATTTCCATTTAGAGACAAAATGTCTGCCCCCTGCCCCAATGCATTTTTAGTAATACAATCTTTTTTTAGAAATACACTTTTACTGACCTTGTGGGTTTTTTCTCTAAGCAACCACCACAGCTCCCTATTTTTGATTCATTATTTTAACATTATCAGAAGCATCATTGATGCCTTTTATTGCTTCCAAGATACAACTTTTTCATCTTCTATGTATATTAAGGTACAAATAGCCAACAAAACTACATTGGTTCTTAAGCCAGTTCCCTCAAGTGTTATTGGGGAAATTCCATCTTAAGACCCAGAAGATCACTACATCAATTTGCTTTATTCACAGTGAACAATTTGATCTCTATTTGTGCATGTTTTCTAATACTGTCTGACTGCAGCTAAGCAGATTTTGCATCTTTTGCTAAAATGGCAAGCTTTAAAAATATTTTAACTCCACAAAAACTGACGAGTCATCCGACATTGTCCATCCTGTACAGTCATGTGGGGCAAAGCATCAACAAGTCAATTTGTTAAAGCTTAACACTTATCAAGCCCTAACAGGACCCATTTTGGAAAAACGCAAGAATCTTAGGTTATCAGAAGTCTAAACTTCTGCATTGTGGACTGCAGTTGTATAGTTTAGCCCCTGAAAACAAAGCAAGCTCCAGGGAGACCATTACTAAAAGTAAAAGGAAGGTGAATTAGGGGAAACTGTGCCTTTAAACCGCTTTTGAAAGACTGAACCACTGAAGAATGATTCTTTATGGAACAGAGTAGCAGTGTAGATTAATAATGAGTTAGGTATGCATTCACTCTAACACTGAAATCCTTTTGCCCTATTGGCGGTAAGCTAACTTCAGTCTCCAAGTTAATTACTAAATCAAATTATTAAGATGATCAAAACATCCTCCAGTCCTGAACAGAGATAAACGTTTGGTTTAAAGTCATACTACATATGTTAATTAACTTACTCAATTTCATTTCATTTATTATATTTCTATATGCCTCACAGTTGAAGCTCTCTGAGCGGTTCACAATGTCAGGGTATCTATGTTATCAGCACCTGTCTGGGGAATGACCACTGTTAATGTAATTGTCACAAGCCATGGGTTAACCATTGGGTTGTTTAGGCCCTAAACAACCCAGCACTCTAGGTTTGGGCAACTCAGTAAGCAACCTACAATGGAGCCGATCATTGGCTGCTAAGGAAAAGCAGGAGTGGTGGGTGCGCTGCAAGCAGCGCATCCACTATCTCCTGCATGTGCACAACAGCCCATGGGTTATTTAACCTACGGACTGTCATGTCATGCGAACTAGGTCACTGACTGAACTATCTGGAGTTTGCTTCCTTCTGACCTCATCCTCCCAACTCTAACTAAACCATGTGTATATACACCTGCAGCTCAGGATAACATTTCATGCATCTGATGAACAAGACCAGCCTTTCCCAACCTAGCATCTTCCGCATGTGTTGGACTATAGTTCCCATCGTCCCAAGCCATGCTGGCCAGGGGATCATGGGAGTTGAAGCGTAACAAATCTGGAGGATACCAGGTTGAGAAAGACTAAAGTAGACTGTTCTCCTGGAAAGTTTATGCCATAATAGAAGTGTTTGTCTTAAGGTGCCACAAAACTGTTTTTGCTGCAACAGACCACAAGAGCTACAACTCTAGAAACAAAAACTCTTTTTAGGATCAATGAATAACCCTGTTTTCTGTACTATGATATACTATACCAACAGTTCTTGTTCATACCAAAAAAAAGTTAATTCATTACATAAATTCTAGGTTATAATGCAACGTCATTAGAAAATCTATTTTGCCTTTTCTTTGTTTTTAATCACAATTCATGATGAAAACAAAATTTTGTCATGTAAGCGCCTTCATTTAGGGTCCTCAAAATGGCAATTGTTTCTCCCTCGACACCCTCCATGACAAACAATCTAATTCAACCATTTGGAAAGATACAAAACCTCATTTACATTGACTGACAGAATTTGTTAATGCTTCCATAAGCCCCAAAAGTTTCACTTCCAAATATATATAATTTTATATAAAAACAGTTTAATTCATATGAGCAGCTAAAGAAGGCGGAAGCCAGATTTCAATTTTTCTATTTTGGTAATCTATTAAATATTTTATATAGTGACTAACACATTTGCATATAATATATGCCTCTGTTCACAGGTGGATGGGAGAAATCTTCCATCTTTCAATTATAACACAGTGCCTAGTTTACAACTGTTCCCAACCACATATCTTTGAGTCTAAGGCTGTGTTCCTGTATATACTTACTTGGAAGTAAGTTCCACTGAATTCAGTGGTGCTTACCTCTGAATAACCATAGAAAGATGGAACTTCTAAAACACACTGAACATGTGTTTAACAATGGCTCTGTTGAGCTAATTTTTACTAATAGTAAACCTTAGAAGCTTCAATATCATGTCATTCATTCCTTAATACATGGAAAGCCTATTCCCAAAATTATCCTGGTGAATGGATTTGTTACAGCTTGATGGATTGTGACATTTCCCTAATGAGGAGACTCATACCAATAGCACGTATGAGTAACGACAGAAGAGCTTTAGCCATTGTTTCCTGAATCTCTTCGGTAAATGTAATGTCTATTGTAGGCCTTTTGTTGTTTGTGAAGGTGGCTCACTTTCACAAATAGCATAAGGCCTACTAAAGATGTGTTTAATGCGTGGTAGTTAATACCAGCACCGAATTGTACAGTGCTTTCCCACATCAGAAGGCATCTGCACAAACAAATCCCTACATGGATACAATGATTTTATTAATCCACTTCTGCTGATTTTGCTAGCATAGTTAAAGCCACATCCAGATGGGAAGCAGCATCATGTAATTGACTTCTACAAAATTCTATTTTTCAGTGGCTACCAATGCACATAGGTAATATCTGAAGCTGCAGGTTTTACATTCCAGAAAAGTTAAATATATTAAAAAGCCCAGATGGGCAATGTGTGGCCTTCTAGATGTTGTTGCAATGCAACATCCATTATTCCTCATTATTGGCTATGTTGCTTAGGGCTAATGGGAATTGCAGTCCAACAACATCACCCCTGTATTAAAGGATATAAGAGAATTCAATGCTTACAACGTTTCAATACATACATATATATTGAAGAAGCAGTTTTATCAATATTTATTTTAAATATGGTGAAGTACCAGCTCCAGGATTTTGAGTCTTCTCTGTGGGGCACCCTCCCTGGTCAATTTCCTTTACCTGCAAGAAGTGAGATGTGCAAACTGAAAACTCTGGTGTGCTGCCTCTGCTCTTACTGGATACTCCATAAGAACATAAGAAGAGCCATGTTGGATCAGACCAAGGGGTCCATCTCAGCCAGCATTCTGTTCACACAGTGGCCAATCAACTGTTGACCAGGAACCCACAAGCAGGACACGGTGCAACAGCACCCTCCCACATATTCCCCAGCAACTAGTGTATATAGGTTTACTGCCTTCCATAGTTTAACTATGTGCTGCATGAAGAAGTACTTCCTTTTATCTGTCCTGAATCTCCCACCAATCAGTTTCATGGGATGATCTTGGGTTCTAATATTATGAGAGAGGGAGAAAAATGTCTCCCTATCCATTCTCCACACCATGCATAATTTTGAACACCTCTATCACATCTCCCCTTCCCCTCCTTTTTTCCAAACTAAACAACCCCAGCTGTTGTAACCTTCCCTCACAGGAGAGATGCTCCAGCTCCTTGATCATTTTAATTGCCCCTTTCCAGCTCTACAATATTTTTTTTAGGTGTGGTGACCAGAACTGTACATGGTATTTCAACCATGGTCGCACTACAGATTGTAAAAAGGTAGTATGATACTGGCAGTCTCAATTCCTTTTCTAATTATGCCTAACATGGAGTTTGCCTTCTTTACAGTGTTCGCACAATGAGTTGTCATTTTCATTGAGCTGTCCATGACAAGCAAACTTGGTGCATTGGCTCCTCAGGTGCCCACCAAATGCCCACTCTCACCATTTTCAGGAGCAGAAGCCAAGTGGTCATTTTACACTAGCTCACATAGACCCTGTTCAGACAACCCACTAAGCTACAGCGGCTAAGCATTTTGAGCTAAACATTATAGCTTAGCATGTCATGTGAATCATTCCTAACTATGGTGGCTACATAACCACAGTTTAAACATGCTCACTAACCATTTGCTGCAAAAGAGTTAGTGGCCTAACCATGGCTTAGCCTGTTGTCTGAACAAGCCCAATGAATAAAAGAGCAATCCACTGTATTCCCACTCCCACCCAGTACAGCCAATAGCAGGAATACACAATCTGCTACCTACCAGATGTATTTGACTATGACTCCATAATCCTTGATCAATGGCCATACTGGGTGGGGCTTACAGAAACTGTAGTCCAAAACAACTGGAGGGCACCAGGTTGCCTCCCCTGGCCTACAGAATAAAACAGCCTCCACAAAATCTGGTGCTCTTCAGATATTTTGAACTTCAGTCCAAGCCATTTTCACCCAAAACATCTGGAGGGCACCAGGTTGGGAAAAGCTGGGATAAAACAATGAAATGTATTCAACACCAGTGTATCCACTTCAACCCTTGGAATCTTACTGTCTTATCTAAGTCTTAGCAAAAAAAACCCATAAAACTACTTGGCAGCACAAGTAGGTAATTAGAACTGGCATTTTGCTCTCAACCATACAGGAAGTGATCACTTACTCTAAGCAAGTGTTATTTACTCCAGCAAGCATTCCAAGCAATGGACAGAAGAGTAGCCCGGCAGTGAGAATGGCAACACCTGAAATCCTAAGAGAACACGTAGTTGGGCAAATGCTCCCTACTCATTGCCATGACTGGTTGTTGACAAGAGTAGTGGGGACGGAGGAAAGGCAGGAAGCAGAGAGAGAGAGAAAGAAAGGAGATGGAAAAGAAGCAAGAAAGCGCTCAAGGGTGCATTCAGCCTTCCCCAAGCGGGTGCCCTCCAGAGGGTTTGGACTGGAACTCCCAGCATCCGCCACCCAGCTATGTGTGCGTGGAGTCCAAACCCCTCTGGAGGGCACCTGGTCGGGGAAGGTTGGTGTACTTGGAGCAGAGTGAGGAAGAAGCCCGGAAGATAGAGGCGAACAGGCGTCTGGAGCTTTAGGAATAGCTGGATATTGCGAAGGGAAGAAATACCCAAAGCGCCCAGAGTGCGGAAAGGCTCCGACACATAAAGCCCTCCCGCCAACTCCATCCAGCCGCTGAGCCGTGGGCGGCATCCCTCTACTTGGGACAGGGAGAAGCGCGTTGAGAAGGCACCGAAAGACACGGGAGACGGGCACAGGCGCCGCGGGAAAGGGGGGCGCTACGTCGCCCCCCCTATTAAAGCTACGAATGAATCGAGGGGAGGGGGAGGGGGCACTCACGCAGCTTCGGCACGCTCAGCTCGGTAACGGCGGCAGTGGCCGACTCATCTCAGCGCCGCCTCCAAGCCACTCCGTGCTAAGGCGCGAGCACGCAGGCCCCCACTCTAGCTCCACCCATAACGTTCTGACGTCTCTTAGCTCCGCCCTCGGGCGCTTTCTCTCTCCCTCTTTTTAAATGTTTACTATCCGTTCTAGTCAGAACTCGCTGACGTCACTGTGAGGAGGTTTGCTCTGTGTACTCTCCCTCCCGCCTACCCAGCGCGGTGTCGTCCGCAGCCGCGGATCTTGTCCCTCAGGAAGAGTCAGACGTTTGTGAGGGATCTCTCGCTCCAGTTATGAATTCTCGCCCTACCTATGAGAAAGGCGGACGTTCCCCTAAACCCTTTATTCAGGTATCTTGGCCTACAACTCCCCTCAGCATTGGCTATGCGGGCCATGGCTGTTGAGAATTGTGGCTCTCCAGGAGTTTTGGCTTACAAGTTGCCCACTTGTGCTTAATGTTAATAGGGCTAGGATTGCCATTAATTTTCCTGACTCTAACCCAGTCTTCCCTAATTTCGTGCCCTCCAGATGTGTACTACAGCGCCCATTATTCTCGTCATGCTGGGGAAGATGGGAGGTGTGATACAAAACATCTAGAGAGCACCATTTTGGGGAAGGCTGCTCTAATCCTTGCATCCTTTCTAGGCACGGAATAAATAGTAGAACAAACACTGAAAGCTTTCCACCACCTTGCACACTCACGATTGGGAAGCCAACAGTATTTTCTCCTACCAAGAAATATATGTACACATCTCTCACTAGGAGCTGGTGGTTTGTGAGTGACCTTGCACTGGAACAAACAAGTTGAAAAAATCGTGGCATGGAGAATCACAGTCCGAATAAACTAGCCCTCTTCCTACCTGAGAAAAGATTAGATCTAATTGCATGATTTCTGATGGACAGCACATTGGAATTAGGAACATAGGAAGCTGCCTTATACTGAGGTCAGACCATTTGTCCTTTTAGCCCAGCATTGTCAAAAGTGACGCAGTGGCTCTCCTGGGCTTCAGGCAGTAGTTTTTCCGGATGTTGGGAATTGAACCTGGGACCACCTGTATGCAAAGCATGTGCTCTACCATTGAGCCACAGCCATTAGCAAAGAGCCTCAAGTTCCAGTTTTCTAACACTGACAGTGTTATAGTAATGACTTTTATTTTTTCCCACTGTTAGGTGTAGAAGAAGTAAGGGCCAGTGAAGTTGGTTGGTACAGAAAGAAACATAGGTATCCTGCAAAACTGATTGCAATCCTATATCCACTTACATGCTTCTGAGTGGATATGTGTAGGATGGCTCTGTATATTGGCAACACAGGAATAACCTATCCTATTCAGTGCTCTTAATGAAAGGGTTTGGGCTCCAAGTATGCGCTTAACCAGGTTTACATATCCCCTTCCTATATTATATATGTAAAAGAGAAAGGGGAAAAGTTTGATACATGTCTCCATTAGAGATTCATCAATGACACTGGGCTAGGGATTAGTTTACCAGAACACCGTAGTCAGTCAAAGCTCCAGAATCCATTCTTCTGAGTAAATTGGCATCAACTCCTTTTGTGACAATTGCCACTCTCTTCTATACTGATTCAGCAAGTAGGGGAAAGGGAGAGAAAAGTAGCACACGTGTGTGTGTGTGGGGAGGTGGATTTGGCCCAGGAGGCAGCAGTTGATGATCTCTAACCTTTCTATAATCTGATCAAGCTTTCCACTTGTCTTCTGCACAGGTTGTATTTTTATTCTGCACAGTGGTTGGCATAGAAAATGGTGTGCAACCTATGAACCAGAAGGCTCCTCTTTCAAATCTCAGCAAAGCACCCAATGGCTGCATTTGTACCTAAAAAAAGCAAGCTGTAATGCTAGGCATTATTATTATTATTATTCTTATTATAGGCACTGACAATGCACCCTAAACAAAATTACTTGAATGCAAGTTCCATTGAGTTCAACAAAATCCACATCCAAGTAAACACTGTAGAACTAGATATAAATTGATTATCTGAAGAATACTCTATCACCATAAAAAACAAACCAGTTTTCACTTGAAAATGCCACTTCAAAGTACTTCCAGGAAGTTCAGGACCTGATTATCATGTTCTTGATGCCACAATTTAGAACACTTTTCTTAACCTGGCATCCTCCAGATGTGTTAAACTATGACTCCCATCATTCCCAGCCAGCATGGTCAGTTCGAGAACACTAATTTAGAAACTGTAGACACTCAAAGTCTCTGTTCTCCAGGGCAATTTAAGAAGGGACTGCCATATACTCTGAATTGTCTTACTCATGACAACAGCCAGGGTTGCGCATACTAAGTAAACAACGTACCAAAAATGTCCAACATCATTTAAATAGCTCCTAGACCTACTGATAACCTAGTTATGAACATTGCTCTATTCCAGACTGATATCCCAATTTTATTTTGCTAAAATGAACTAGCAAAGTAGACTGCTGTGTACTCTGCTGTCAATTTTGTTTTATGCTGGATTTTATATATTTTCATAGTATTGATATTATTGAAAGCCATATACGCACACACACACACACTAAACCACATAAGGTTTCCTTAGGAAATAACCATAATTGTTTGTATAACTATAGGAATTCCCTTTTTAGTTAAAAAACATGCCTGAGTCAAGAAATCATGGCCCATGAAATAAATACAGCATAAAATCAAGTGATTAGGAATTCTATATTCCCATTCAATACAGAAGATGAAAACCAAAGACACATTTGATCAATATAAAATTATATTTGATTAGCAGCTTATTCATTGAATTTAAATTTTATTATCCCAGCAAATGGTACACTAGAGAAAACTGATTTAAAAAGTGGAAAGAAATCCATAAGACACTCAAGGAATTTAACAGATTACCAATAGTTATTACATGCAGAAATATGCAAAGATTATTCAGTTATATTGTCTGTGAAGGCACTTATCTCAAGCTACAGTTTGTTTATTTTATAAAAGTATGTTTATCAGCAGAGTGTTTACGGTATAAAAGGCATATATACAAAATGCAATATAAAGGTAAACTTGAATAGTGCCTGTCACAGGAGGATCTCTTACACTGCAATTCTCAGAAGTAAGACCCACTGAGCTCAATGGGACTTACTCCCCAGTTAATGTGTATAGGATTGCAGCTGTAAGTTGCTCCAAAGTTTTACTATCAGATGTTGACCCAGCATTGCTTTGCTTGTATTAAAGCAAATAATGTCTCATTTCAAATACCAGTTATTTGCAGCCAAAATTTAATTGGTACCTTGGGTAACAGCAGCAGCACCTATTAACCCACTCACACTGCATTCTCTACCAGACTTACAGTATCAACAAAGTCCAAAGAACCATTCTCCATCACAGCTTTGCACACTGTAGATTTTTTTATGTCTAAAAAGAAGTTTTAGTCATACATTCTATAGGTTCTGTTACAAATAAGGTAAAAAAGATCCAGCAAGAGGGCCTGCCCTAGGATAGAAAGTAACTGAATAGTACAACAGTATTTACAATACAATTACATGGTTATAGAACATTTATAAATACAGTGCATATGTATATATGGAAGAGGAAAGCAATAATGTTTAAGTTTAAGTGAAAACAGCAATGATGTTTAAGTGAAAACAGCTTATTCAGAAACCAAATGTGGAGTGATTTTGTATTTCTTTCTGTTTTGTTTGGTCCCAACTGCAAAAAAGAATCTGTTTGAACATACTGCAAAATTAAAAACCATACAGAAGACTTGAAACATCCACACAGAAAAAAATAGGTTGTGCAGACTACAATATATCCTGGATGCACACTTAGAGATTACTTTGAAACAGACTGACAACTGAAAAAGGGTAGGTTCACCAAAGGTATGGGTATGCAATATAAAAATGGGAACTCAAGTATTCTACATTTATTTGAGGCCTCTGAATAGCTGAAATTTTCTTTAGTTTAGCACCCTCCTCCACCATAAAAGAATACCATTCACTTCAATGTTTTGGATGGCCGGTAGAAAATACATGAGGCAGAATTTTATTTTTAAGTTTCGAAATGGCAGAGTTACATTACATACATAATCTCTCTGCATATAAACACTAACAAGCCTAATTAAAAGCATTTGGGATATACATTTGTGAACATTAAATCACTACTCCTCAGCTGAAAATAGGCATAATCCAGAAAAGTTAAGTTTTCTCAAGTTCCATTGAAAATTTATGGGCCTCAAATGCTTACTTCCTGTGCACTTAAAACATATTGATCTCATTGTAATGTGTGCTTAATTTAATTGACTGCACTCAATGAGTTTAGATGATGAAAATTCTGTTTTGAAATTTACAAAGCAATTCACTTAAGTACTTACCTGCAAATAGATTAGATTTATCTGGCTTTAACCAAGAATATATTATATTTTATTGCAGGAAAATATAATAAAAAGTTGCCAGTTTAACTGGAACTCCTAAATATTAATCAAGAAACAACCCTCAAAATCCTCATTAAAATTGGACTTATTTTACAAAAACAAATCTAAAAATAACTGTACACTGCATCCTTTATAATGCTAAAGTTAAATATTCTAGTTCACACTTTGGCTCCATACATAGAATTTAAGTCTTATTCCCAAGTATTGTAAAACAATCTGACTGTGTGCAGAATTGGGCATGAATAAGATGCCCTGGTTCACACTAATAGCTCTACATACACCATAGGAGTGTCCATGAGCTGTCTCTTGTACTCACCTCATGTAGGGTATATATTTGGGGCCAATGCATGAAGCAGAACTTTGATGGTGGTGGAGATGTTGGAACAATACACTGTTTGAAGACAGGAACATACTTGGGCATTTTGCATTAGTCTACAAAGCACTAAACACTTTTTAAAAGCTATGTTTTCACATGAATATCTGGTCAAAAGACAAACTGCTCAGAGAATGGCCTGAAGGCGTATGATGCAGTTCTACTGCTCAAACTAAGGAGGTTTGGCTTTGAAAAGCTATTTGTAGGGGAGGTTACTTGGAAGCTACTGGTGAGCCACTCTGTCTTTTTCAGTGAAAAAACAAGACATAAGCATAACAATAAATAATAAATAACTCGTTGCAAAGGAATAAGCAAGAAAGATTTTCAAAACACAAATTATTTTTCAGAACCCTAGAATTATATACAAACTATGATAGGAGGCTTAGGATATTGAGCTTGCTAATTCTTCAGAAACAGGAATGCTTGCATATGGACTTAAAAGTGCAGCTTAAAAGGTTGTTAATTATTTGTGCATCTCTATGTTAGAAAATTTTAGAAAACTGCATTTAAAAGCACACAAGCAAAAGATCTGCAGTTTCCCCTTTACTTCAAAGTAGCTAGTTCTGGGATGCAGAACTATTTATCTTGCTTAATGATTTGAAGTAACTACAGGTTTTGCAGGTAGAACAATAGGAACATGGGCCCTTAATTCAAGTGACAAGAATTCTGTCTTTGTCAAGATGCAAGCAGATAGAAGTTGCCTGAATAACACAACAGG
This sequence comes from Anniella stebbinsi, assembly GCA_029215795.1. NCBI lineage: Eukaryota > Metazoa > Chordata > Lepidosauria > Squamata > Anniellidae > Anniella > Anniella stebbinsi. The sequence continues at coordinate 198,885,669 of JARDYH010000003.1, forward strand.
ATTTAGCATCTTATGCTTCTGATACAGATACAAGTAGTTGCAACTTCAAAGGTGTGACAGATCAGTTTACAGGAGAGAGTAAGATATATTTAATCCCGACTTAGCAGGGCTGTGAGTTCATTCCAAAATAGTTAATATGCGAGCACAGGGTAAAACCTCCTGTTTGACAAACAAGACCTTTGGATCAGAATGATACAGCCCCAGGATAGTGGTGATGAATTACGAATAACCTAGCTATGACGTATCTCACTGATTAATGCTGGGATAGTGTAAGAGATCTTAGCAACTAAGTATCACAGGAGCCCAAGCATTTCCATAAGCTACAGGATGAGGGCAGCCAGCAACCACAGCCATAACAACAAACCCTTCAACATTTAAAGATCTAATTTTGTGATAAGTCAATATCACTGCATCCCCCACTCTACACACACACACACACGTTATTGTTATTTGTGGTGATATGCGTTATTGCATATCACCACAAATCCAGTTATGTTTTGCAAACTATTAAGCAAAATTAAAATAAGCAAATATATGGACATCATTTACTATCAAACTAATGCAATCCTATGCATGCTTACTCAGAAGCTCAACAGGGTTTACTCACTAGTGAGTTTGGGATTGAAGCCATACACTTCCTTGTTTCAAAGCTAGAATCCCTAGCAGATCAGTTTACTCCCTCTAGTCTCATTTATAGTCGGACTTAGTGAGGTGAGTAGCCAGACAAAGCATTTGCCAGCTTAGTAAATACAAGGTATGTATAGTATTTGGTCAATGCATGGGGAAAATACCACTGCAAAATTCTGGGAGGAAAATTAATGTTTGTAGTCTATGTACAAATAGATGAGCATTTCATTTCCTAAGGAAGTAAGTATTTCCTACTTAACACTTTACAAAAAGCTTAATTTTATAATTTATTTCCCTAACATTACTGTTTCTATATTAATTACTAACAATGCTGGAATAAATTAATGTTTGAAAAAATACTTGATTTTGATGGAGAGAAGTTACAGTGGGAAAGACTGGACCAACAATGATCAAGCTTCCTTTTTCTCCACCTCACATGTGCACAAAATTAGCTTTCCGATAGTATCTCATGTTTTCTTGCAGCATAGGTCTGAGATATCCCAAAGGATGGTTCAATTTCATCTTCTCTACTAGATATAAACTAGATCACGATTTTGGACCTCGCTACTGGTCCTCTCATCATCTTCATCTGACTGCGACTCCAATCTATGAGGATTATTGTATTCATATTCAATAGGCTTTGGATAGCTGTACGGGTACCCATTGTCATCAAAAAACCTTCGAAATGTGAATTCATAAAAAGCATGTTCAGGATGTTTGCCATTTTTATACCATCCATTAAGTGTGTCATTTACATTCCCTTCCTTATCCTCACTCCATAATTTATCAGGGTCAATCGGATCAAAATTTGATGTGTCTGTGGGATGTGTAATTTTAGGAATGTAGGAAGCAGGTTGCTGCCGCAGATCACTTGAAAAATCAATCGATCTAAAAAATGGATGTGCTTTTATTTCATCTGCGCCATTCTTGCCTAAGCGGTCTTCTGGCCCTCGACAGAGCTTTATAATAAGGTCAGATGCCTCTGGAGTTAGTTGTGCTTGCAGTGGGATATGCAGGGATGTTTTCCAATTGATAACCTTTATTTTAAAAAAAGACAAGAGCACAGACATAAACAAAATTAGAATGTTATTTTTGAAGCTGAAAATACATACATACAAACACACACACAAACACAACAACAACCAATGTGAGGATAAACAAAGTTAATGTCATTGATAAATGAATTTGTCAGGTACTGGCACATAAATAGCCAAAGATAGATTTGTGGGTGCTCCAATAGATCCATGACCATGTGTGTGGAGAAGGAGCCTAAAGACAACTTTCATGTTCTTGGTCAGCAGGGCAGAAAAACAAAGGGTTAACTCCTTCCAGTAGAAGGCAGACCAAAAGGAAAAAAAAATCTTTCCCGGGAAGGAAGCCCTCTTAGTCTTGGTTCTACTCAAGTCTGTGCAGAGGCGGGGCAGTGGGGCCACTTGGCCCGGGGCCCACGATTTTGAGGGGGCACTCTGATGAGGAGGTCCCCCCCAGCTTATGCTACTGCTTCCATAGTGTAAGCGGCCCATTGACAAGCGAGGAGCCCGCCTTGTGGAAACAGCACAGAAGCCATCCGTCGTGAATACCATGGTCAGACTACAAGCTCCAGAGGGCCATGCCGCATGTGGGGTGGAGATATATGTGCCTTGAGGTCTTGTAGAACAGGTTTAATATGAAGGTGTTATGTAGAACGGACATGTTGGTGGGCACACCCCCATGTTATCCTTTTTTGAAATGGAGGGGGGCACACACTTCCCATCTGGCCCGGGCATATTACCAGCTCTGCACAGCCCTGGTTCTACTTTCCACATCATCCACCTCCCTGCACTTTGGGGTTGTCATAAATGGGAAGTACGGATCGCTGGCCAGCATGCTCCACTCCTTGAGCCATTAAGCTCACTGCTGTTGTTGCCCCCTTGCAAGTGGCCTGGGAGGCAGCAAACACAGCTAGCCAGTGCTGTACACCACATTGCTGCACTAATTTGGCACTTGTCCAAGGAAACGGAGGCCAATATTTCAGCATCATCAATAACTGCTCTTGGCAACTGAGGCCTAGTAAGGGTAGCTGGCAGCAAGACAAGATGTCCCTCTAACTTCAAGGGAAGAAGCCTGCACACAGAATGATTTAAGCAACTTGCCTACCTCAGCTGTTAGTCATGGAGGGGGCAGAATCTACCTCTAGTCTGCCAACAGAGTGACATGGATAGCAAGAAGGTGGTGAATGGGCCCCCCTAACATAATTATCCAGCTTTCCCTGCTTCGCCCTAGAAGGAGAATCCAAGCTTTTCTGACAGAGAAAGAAAACAATGGTCAAGGAGGCAGACACTTGCTTTGCTTGCCAAAAACCAGCTCCACCACTCACATGTGAGGAGAAGAAGAGGCGATATCACAGATTTAGAGATCAACTATTCCTGTTCTTCATGCTCCCCCCGCAGAATCAGCAAAAGCATATACGGTACTAATGTCTATCATTGGCATTGCTCCCCCTTCAAGAAGATTTTCAAATCAGGACCAGGAATTACCCACACACCCTGTCTTCATTACCAAAACCTTCCCCAGGTGGGAAAGTTCTGGCTTAAGTGACAGAGAGACCAGGTAGTTACCCCCACCTGCCAAGATCATTTTTTCCCCAATCTCTTGGGAGTGAGACTGATCTAGAATGCACTCTTTCCACAGGGGTCAGGCCCAATCAGGAAGAGAAATTATCTGAGGGTGATACTAAAGAACGTTAAGTTCTCCTTGCCTTCATGGACACACACAAAAATCCCCTCTGCAGCACTTACCTCTAATTTTGGGGTGATATTGGGGAAGCCCTTGACAACTTTGGAGAGGGAGGATGACACATGCCAATTCCATGAGGTCTCCTTCCATTAGGGCAGTGGCAGCCAATTCCATGATGGCCTGTGTGTTCCTACCTTAGCAGGTATCCCTGGTTTTAACCCTGATTAACATCCTAAGAGTTAAGGATGCCCCTTCACTCAACTGACACTACCATGTTCAAGGATTCCTTCAGGAAGACTCTCTCATCTCTCTTACCCCCCACCCTTTCCATAGATTCCCCAGCTGGGGCTTATCACTACTGCTCAGAGGTCTCACTGGAACATCCTTTGAGAAAAAAATGCATTGTTCCACTAAAGGAGCTCATGTTGAACACCATGTTCCTGGTAAATTCCTTAGGGCACTCTTTCTTATTGAGAACACCATCTGGTCCTCTGTCTGTCAGCAGGTAGAGGACCTCAGAGCACTCTCCCACAGAAAAAAAAAACTGCATTGTCTATGACAAAAGGTTTGGATTACTCTTTGATCCAGCCTTCACCCTTAAGGTCAACTTGGTTTTTCCCAAAGCCCAGGAGATACTACTGATTTTAGCCAAAATCCTTCCCAATGCAAGGAAAAGGAATGGCACCAACCCAATGTCCATCATGCCCTTAGGATCTATCTACAATGCTCTAGGGAAGTCAGATGTCAGGCAGCCTGTTTATGTCTTAAAGATAGAAGCTCACAGGAAAAAGGAACTATCAATAGGTCCAGGAGTGTATTGCCAAGGTTCATCTGCCAGTGGGATCACAACCCATTTCCCTCTACACCTCTGATTTTTGGATTAACAGACCCAAGGATTTGGGTAACTATGAATATTTTCATGGTTACCCAAATCCTTAGAATATTTTCTGAAGCTGGGAGTTAGAATATTTCTAGACTTTAAGACTTAGAATATTTCTGAGCTTGGGACTTTGAGTTATTTCTGAAGATGAAATTTGGAATTATTTCCAAGTCTTGGGTTTTCTCCTTCACTCTAACTTCTCCTTTTATTCTTCACATGCCTAGAGGAACTTAGCAATGCTTTAGCGTAGCTTTTATATCCAAGTAATGTACAAGAAGAGGAAAAGGGAGAGTTAACAAGTATGTTTTAGTTTAGTTTTGTTTTAGTTTAGCTTTAAAACGCAAGTAGTAAACAGGAGTGGATAAGGAGAAGTTATAACAATGTTAGAAGCTCATGCCGTTATCTTATTAGATACATTTGTAATGTCGGTTTTGGCAACTGTAATTATTTTAATTAACCTTATATTTTTGTTGCATTCTCTGTTCTTGTAACCACAGAGAGAGATTTTACTCTTATACAACCACCATGCCACTGCTTATTTTCTTTAATTTTGTGATTTTCTAAAATAAATAGATTCTTATTTACAAGTTCTCTGGGAAGAACTTACCCAAGCCAGCCAGAACTAGGCTGGCGAGTGTTACCCAGAGGACCTTCTCTTCCATCGCTCCCAGACTATGGAATGGTCTGCCGGAGGAGATTAGACAAATTAGCAGTCTTCATGAATTTAAGAGAGTCATGAAGACTGCTCTCTTCCAGCAGGCCTATCCGGATGAATTTTAAGATGTTTTAATGATGTATTTTCTCTTGTTTTTAAAATTTTTAACTGTTTGTGATTCTTGTACTTTACATTGTGTTCCCTGCCTCGATTATTAATTATGTCTGTGGTAATGTTTATCTATTGGGATTAAATATTTGTCTATTCAGATTAGCACGGGTTACCCACAGGGGTGTTCCGGACCCATTTGTTGTAGGTTCTGAGGTTAAAAAGGACCAAATTTACAATTACAGAATAATTGTAAATTTGTTTGTAAATCTGTCCAGCCTAACAGACCCACTTACACACCAAAGGCCTGCTTTAACAAAATGGTGTTTGCCTGCCAGTGGAAGGACAGCAGAGACAGAGTGAACCTAGCCCTTTCTTGGCAGGGTTTTCCACAGCCTGTGAGCAGCCATTCAGATGGCCTTCAGTTCCATCATCACCAAATGTGCCTCTGAAGGCAGTGATAGCAAAAGAAAGGCCTCTTCCAAAGATCTTAAAACTTGGACAGGCTTGAATGGGAGAAGGCAGTATTTCAGGTAATGTGATCCTAAGTCGTATAGGGCTTTATAGGTCATCCACATGCAAGGATAGATTGAACCTCATAATGTAGTGGTTGTTACTTAAAGATACATGGAACATCAAGCTCTGCAGAGCTCTTTATAGTTGACATAAAGCAGGACGTCAGCACCACATATACAACACAGATTAATTCATCTGGATTACCACATGCCAATTCTGTCTGTGCCATCCTCAATACAGATTAAAGTCCTGACTTGACCTAAGGCCACTCATTGAAAGATTGGAACAAGCCATTCTTTTATTACTCTTCAATCACCCTGATTGCAATTACAAGAGGGTGTTTAACATGCATTAAGAAATAACACTGAATATGTGCCCCAGGCTAAGTAACACTGCTATCTGGAATGGTATCAGTATTCTCTACCAATGGGGTCCTTGTAGCACAAGCACCTGATTCTTCTCAGTGATTCTGTTGGGACGAATCCTTATTACAGGGAAAGAAAGTGAAGCAGGTTGAAGCCCTGCAACTCTGTTAGCTTTCTAGGAAGAAGTATCGCAAATCCAAATACAATTCCAGGTCACAAAAAATCTTTGAGGAAGAAAGCACAACACAGATGCTCTTCTAAATTAAATGTACAGTAATGCTTGTAGTTAGAGAGAGGTGGGGAGAGCACACACATATGTGTGATTTTTTAAAAAAACATTTCTGAAGCAGGTTTGACACCAGATTTTCTTACTTACTTTCATCTGTGTTTCCAGTGGTGTTTGTGCCAGGAAAGGAGGCTGTCCCACTAACATTTCAAAAAGAATCACTCCAACACTCCACCAGTCACACAGCTGTGTATATCCTGAAAAAGGAAACTCAGTAGTTAGATGCATCAATAGTGTTTCTACATCTATATTAAGAATGTACCCACTATTTTATTAAATTGTAATATTTTTCATATTTCTACTACATGTAACTTCATTTATGGCTCTCAAAAAAGAACCATTCAATGATTATTCTTCAGATATTAGTTCAATGAGAAGGAAATTATTAATGAATCAGAATACTGGGTGGGCAGGAGGCAGACTGACTCTAACTGGCATTAAGAGCACAGGGTTTCCACCACAAGCTGTTTTTTACCAGCCTGCCCAGCCCCTCTGACCCAGGAACCTTAAAACAGACTGCTGTTTGAAGGAACTGGGGTTGGGGGGGAGGGGGAGAAAGAGTGAAAAGAATGAGAATGTTAAATGAGATTACCAGTAGAGAGGATGAGTGTGCAGTTCCATTTAGTCCTCGAATAGGAGAAGTAATTGCTTATGACACAGGGTGTAAACCTACCCCAGGTGAGTGATACGGGAAAGGCAACCTGTGTGTGAGGTACGTGGCAAAACCAGCTTGTTTGATTTTTGAAAGCTGCCAATGACTTGTTGATGCTGCCTTTGTGTGATGCATTTTAATATCTACACAAAGTTTTGCTTGGTTTTTTTTTTGAAATGTTGTTATATTAAGTTTTTCTATAAATCGTTACTGAAATATTATTGCAATGTTAAGTATTCCTGAAATAAACAGCTACCGATTAAATGAAATACTAATTGATGTTGGTACTATGTTTTATGTATTGCTGTTATTGTTTTTCTTTGAACACAATTTCTTTTGTGGCAAGTCTGCATACAAATTTATCTAATCCAATCACTATGCAGCAGGACTGTTAAATTCAACATTTCTATTACATATAACACTGTGATACAAAATTTAAGACCATAAAGTGTCACAATATATTTGAAATACAATGTATCAATATGATGAAAGCTTTTGGGAAGTCGCAATACTGTCCTAACAGGTACAAAAACTTTAATAAAATTCATGTGGTTCATTCATTATCCATCAATCCCACACTCCAATTAAAACAAAACATCAGTAGAATCCTACTTAGGATAGACCCATTGGAATGAATGGAACTTAAGTTAATTGTTATTAATGTAACTCTCATTCATTTCTATGGATCTACTCTACATAGGCCTAACACTGCATATTACCCCAGCAGTGCATTTGGAATTGGTTCACATTATGCATCAATTCAAGTTTTAATATTTTTGAATGAGGTCTAGAATCTCACTGTGGAGTCTGTAAGTATGTCTATTTTTGTAAACCATTATTATGTAAATTATTATTATGCTGAAATGATAAATCTAACTTCAAACATAGGAAATTTCCCGTTTAATTTGACTTTGTTACAAGCTGAGCAGTCTGTGAATCACTGGTTGGCTGGGATGTTACAAAATATAAGCCCATAAACTATCATTTGTATCAGTGTGCTAAATACAAAGCAAAACTTCAATGCAACAGTCCTGCAACATAGTGGTGCTTCTTTCTTATCAGACCAGTTTGTTTTTTAGGGGTATCATTTTCAGACATTGACAGCCAACTTACTTCACCAAAGGGTGGAAGAAATGGAAAGACATACCTGTTCGTAACAATACTTCTGGTGCAATATAATTTGGTGTCCCAACAAGTGAGTGTGCTAGACAGCGTTGGTGTTGACGTGCTGCTCTACGTTCAAGTGGCTTTAGCCTGTCTCCACATCTACAGCTTGCTGGGTCGCCCCATTCATTACTGAAATCCATGCTGTCCTGACGCGGGTGATCACCTACAATGCAGATACCCAAGTGCTACTATTATGTGTAAACCTCAGTTGTCAATCAAATGCCATATCATCTGTAACAAACCCTTTTACATGTTCTTTAAGGAAAAATAAAGAGTCAAATTAATTCTAATATAAAAAATAATCTGAAAACTGGGTTTGAGAGCATTTCACTTTGACAATGCTTGGATATATTCATAAGGATACAATGCATTACGGGGACAAGAGTGACTGAAATGTCATGATGCAGTCTTGCAATAAGTCCACATGTTACAAGAGGAGCCCTTCAGTGTTGGTTTTCTTTCACAGGTTTTAACTGACCATAAATAAAAAAATATTTTTTTGGTCTAAGCTGGCATTTATTTAAAACAAAACTGTTCAGGGCACTGCACGTAGACATCCATTTCTTATCTCTCCTCCTCATCCAGCCCCTTTAATCTGATAGAGAGAACTCTGTCCAGTACTTAGTTTTACTACTTGTTCTTCCTCCCTTTGTTGTCTCCATGCGCGTGCTTCTTTCACTTCATCTATTCCCAGGGGGAAGCCAACTAGCCACCCTGCTTTCTCTGTATGTGAGAATCAATAACTATGCCAACATGGCTATTGTGTGGGTAATGTAGAACAGATGACAAATTCCTGAAAGTAGTTTTAGAAACTCTTAAAATGTTTGTTATTCATTTTCACTAATCCTTCTGTGTGTGCTTAAAATATGTATTCTTTACATCTAATAAATAGTCATGTCACAGTAGGCCCTGTTCTTGCCTCCAGCAAGAAATATTCACCTCCAGGTGACAAGGAAGGTCAGCTTTTACAAACTGGAAGAGAGTTGTGTTTTCCTTTTCAGGTCACCAATGTACCAGAAGTAAATAACAAGTATATAGATGGGAAATTACAGTGCCTGTAAAGCTGCATTTACAGGCACTGTAATTTTTGCAGTACACAGAAGGATATGTATTAGAGTGGTTAATTCTGACAAAAGATGTTGAAACATTAGCCACAGATTGAGATTAAATACATTATTTCAAGAAAATGCTAAACAAATAGATAAGCTTTGGAAATTACAACATTCAAAGAGTGTGTGTATGTTTGCACATACACATTTTTCTTACTTCTTCAGCCATTGTAACAAGTCTGTAGGCTGCATTTCTATAAGAAACTTGCAAGGGTCAAAGGGCACAAGATACATTTATGTTGACATTGTGTTTTAAGGTAACCAAGAAGAGTTTGCAAGTCAAAAGAGCCACTTGCAGGGGGAGGGGGACAAAAACAGCCCTTTCTCCATCTTTTGCTGTATTTAACAATACTCATTAATATTTTTTGAAGAGGGTCATAGTTACAAAGTTACATCCTATTTTACAGTGGATGACGGAGATGAGTGTTGCTGTGATATTACTTCACAAAAATGTTATGGTGCTCAGCAATGAGTTGGACCTGCTAGAAAATACTTTGTGAAAGTAAACATTTTATTGCTATATATGCTAACAGTCTGACACAAAAAGGCCATTTTGGACAAAATGCTTCTCTTACCACTCTGGTAGTATTTGGAATCATGTGTCCACCGAAAGCCAGTACAAAGCCCAAAGTCAGTCAATTTGATGTGGCCATCACGATCAATTAGAATGTTATCAGGTTTTATGTCCCTATGAATGAAGCCCATCTTATGAACACTTTCAACTGCGCAGGTCAGTTCTGCTATGTAGAACCAGGCCATATTTTCTGCGAAGACCCCCATTCGAATTAACAGGCTCATCATATCTCCTCCTGGAATATAGTCCATTACGAAGTACAAATTGTCCTTATCTTGGAATGAATAGTACAAACGAACTACCCATTCATTATCAGCCTCTGCAAGGATATCCCGCTCAGCTTTAACATGAGCAACCTGGTTCCGAAGCAATACATCTTTTTTCCGTAGAGTTTTTGTTGCATATAAGGCATTTGTATCCACTTTTCTTGCTAAGCAGACTTCGCCAAATGCCCCAATTCCAAGGGTCTTAATTTTAACAAACATTGATTTATCCATTTTAGCCCTTTTGAGACGGATATAGTTGGACTCCTTTTGGCACAGCATTTTCCTCATTTGATCCTGGGCCTCTAGGGATAACCCAACCTATGCAACAAAATGAAAATTTGAAGTGAAAAAGATTATTTGTTTTAGGGAATATTTAGAAGCTCAGTTTAGGACAAACAACTAAAAAAACCATTGGTCCTATACAGGGAATGATGCTCCCCTTTTTAATTGTTTTAGTTTTTGTACTGCAACATGTTAGGATAAAACAAAACAAAATATGGAGTCTTCAGCGGTGGTTAAAAGGAATGATTATAAATTATTATAAACACAGCCATATATGAAGAGCCATGCACAACAAGGCTCAGGATTTAGGAACAATTGTTTTGATAGTGTACTTGGGTTGGTGAAAATAGGCAGGCTGAATGCAAAGCTCTTTCATTCCTAGAAGCCACACGTTTTGGGAAAGGAAGGCTCTGACTACTCTCCTTCATATAAACATCCCCATATGACTAACTAAGTTATATCTGCCATATTTGTTCTATTTCCAAGAAAAGCAATCTTCTCGTGTGAAGACTGAAATCTACTAAAGAAGGAACACAAATTTCTTCCGCAATGACTTTTCACTTTCTATCCTTCAATCTTATAAAGTCTGATTTATATTTACAGGGAACACAACCCAAATTCCAAACAAAAAAGATGTGTCCTGAATAACTGTCTGGCAAAAATAAATAATTTAAGTTGTAAATAAACCAATGACTTAAGTAGAACGAAACAAAACATGATTGTGTGATTGTATCATTGCCCGTGTGCTAGTAGATAGCACAAACAATAAAATGCAAAAAACAAAAAAGGAAAGCAAGATTAGTAATCTGGTATTAAGATATCCAAATACAGTGAAAGAAAACATGCTTAATGTAAATGCAGGTAAGCATGCAGAGCCCCTGCAAAAGAGTCCATGCTATTCTTTAAAGATAATACTTGTCTTCAAAATTTTACTTGCCTACCCAGTAACGAAGGCTACTGATGTCAGGAAAGCTTCCAACACCTTAATAGTTTAAATCAGCTGTTAGTGAAAGTGAAAAGGAAAGAGACTAAGAATGCACATAGAAAGAACAAAAAATTGAATTCAATATACACATCAGATAGCTTACTATTTCATAAAGATACAATTTAATAGAAAGAGATTTTAAAAACAATTAAAATGGCATTTCTAAAGAATAGCAAAGAAGCTGAGAAAAGCATCCTAGGTTCAAGAGAAAGTATGTTGTAAGCTAGAAAGAAATGACATGAGGTTGACATCTCTATGCCAATTTTAGTACAGGTAAAAAAAGAGAGGCTTCCGTTGCTTTGCCAACACACAGCTGTCTGCGAAAAATCAAATAAGCAAAGTTTATTCATACTAAGGTCAAAGAAAACCTTTATACTAAATTACTCAGCATTTAACATAGGATCTAATAAGTCTTCCAATCCATTGAACCATTCTTACTTCTAGATCCATTTCATGGGATCCATTTTTAGATCCTTTATTCTGCCAGCAGAAAGAAACCTCTTGTGGAATTGGACCTCCACATTATCTTGTCTCCCCTGCAGTCATCTACATGCCTGTCATTTACAACTAACATTGCAATTCTACATACACTTACCATGGGAGCAATGGGACTTTCTTCCAAGTGGATATGCATAGGATTGCACTGTAAATCCCCTACTGTTGTTAGATATAAGGTATCTAACATATCTTGAGATCTGCTGTATGATACATTACGTATCAGGAAATATAAAATAAGTACATCAAATCATCTATGTATTAAATCTTAGTGGCTGTGACAAAAGTTGTATTGGATCTGAACATAAGAGAGCTCAGGTTAGAAGTGTTCGGCCATTATTCAGGCTGCAGTCCTAAACTCACTTACCTTGGTGTAAAACCCACTGAATTTAATGGGACTGAGTTCTGAGTAGATATGGATACTATTGCATGGTAAATCTGTTGGTCAGCCTAGCATGCCTTACAGGGTTATTTGCAATACTAATACTAGAAGAATGTTAAAGCATATTGCACATAGAAGCAAGATAGAAACAATAGTAATTAAAAGGCTTTACCCGCATCATTTCGTTTTCTAGTTGTTTCTTACGATGCAGCCTTTGTTGATGGGATTTGAGTATATTTTCCACATGCTGCTCCATGAAGAACTTAAAAGCCTGAGGAGAATAGCTCTGAATGCGGGACTCTCTTCTTTCTTCATCTCTCTTGTTTTTTCTAACAGGGACAGGTGAAGTTGTTATTTGCTTCTTTTCTCTATCCATTCCCTCATTGCTCTCATTCTTTTCACTCTCTTCTTCTTTAGGGAAACTGGACTGATCTTCTTTGCCAGGCTTTGCCACAGATTCATATGATGTGACAGATGAATTTGGGTGTAAAAGATGCTTTGGATAAGGTGGTGGTGGACCTTGATAATTTGGAGCCTCTACTGTAGGTGACATGACAGTCATATTGGCACATGGTCCCTCAGAAAAGGAGATGGGCTGGACAGCTTGCATTGGTTGTGAAATCCAAGACGGGTGAGTAGGAGCTAAGGCAGTTTGCAGCTCTGGTTTTAATACACGCATGCTTTTTACTGGTTGCTGTATAGGAGCAGGAGTAACAGAAGTTACTGTGGTGCCAGAAGGTTGTGTATTAGTAGCATGACTTTGTCTGTTTCCAAGAGGGTTATTGAAGGAATTTGACCTTACTGGAATATTGGATTGCCACGCTGGGATTTCATGTCCATTGCCAGATGATGTTTGGGGCCAGGATGTTGGAATTCCAGGAACATTTATATTGTACAGTTCCATATTGTGGCTGTTTCTGTTTGGGACCATCATAGATTGAGGAATGTTCCCATTAGGATATGTTGAAGGGGCTACAGGTCCTCCTGCTTGCATCTGCAAAGCTGTTGGACTTTGTCGGTTTGTTGAGGACATTGGGTAAGGAGGCGGTTGACGATTTGCTGAGCTTCCAGGCACAATATTTTGATGAACAATAAAATCGGTCTGACAATTGCCATTTTGTATTCCAGCCCTTCCAGAGGAAAAACTAAATTTGCTGTTTACTGAACTCTGCATGATTATTGGTTGCCTGCCAACAGGAACAGAGCTAATGCCTCTTTGTCCCTGTGCAGCAGGATTCATAGATGATGGATTCATAGGTTGGGGAGAATAGCCATCCTGCCATGCTCCTGGTGGTACTGGAGAAATGCGAGAGATCATATATTCCATGCTACCAGAATACCGTTTTGTCTGAGAATTTGTTTCCCAGGAAGAGGGAGGTGGAGTCGTTCCTCTGGGAGGTGGAGTTGTTCCTCTGGGAGGTGGTGGAGGGGTAACACTCCTTACTTGAGGCAGAGGTGGCGGATTCACTCTTTGACCATTGCCAGGATGAGCCTGAACAAATGCTGCTATTCCAGAACCAGATAAGGGTCTTCCCATATCAGCCTGAGAAATAGGGATTTCTGAATGAAAAGCTAGGCCATCTCCCAATGCAGGGCCATGTCTCTGGGGCACCAAGGATTCTTTAGAACCTTTCCAGCTCTGTCTGCGGTTAACCGATTGCTGTACTCCTCCTGCTTTTTTTTTTTAAAAAAAAGAAAAAACACACCCATTACAATCCTTTTACTAATTGACTGCACTCTTATTTCGGATCAGAAATTTTAAATACTACCTAATGTGTTTGATGGAAACAGAGACCAACTTCAAATATACGTTACAGTAAATCACATCAAACATTCATCTGAGGATTAAAAAACAATTTAAAATATTTGTATTTCTAGGAAGACAATATATGAATAAAATCAAGCTTATGCACCAGAAAAGACTGGAAGATTCTGGAGGGTTTATATCAACTCACAAAACATTTAGAGTTTTGGAATTCCTGAACTAAATTACTAATTATATATCAGAAAGCGGATATGCACATGAGAATGAACTGATTTGAAATCACCACAATAACAGAGAAATTTAAATTAATCTCCCCCTCGTGTAATTCACGGATTTCTTGAAAAAGGATGCAGACTACTTGGTTGTTATAACAATTAACAACTAATAGATGCTTCTCACAAACCTAAAAATATAGTGTTGGATCCAAAGATTCCACTCACAGAATGCTCCCATTCACAGAAGATGTGCCAACCTGGAATTATGTGTTGTTTAGGGGCTAAACAACCTAGCAGTTAACTCATTGACAACCTCTGATCGCACTGATTGGAGGAGATTGTTTACAGAAAACAGAGGCAGCATGTGTGCAGTGCACGTGCCCACGAATCTTGATTTGCCACTGTATGCTACTGTGATGTGCGAACAGCACCACTATGTTCAATATGGCTTACTACCAGGTAAGCATATACAAGATTGCAGACTGAGTTATACCAAAAAGAAGATTGTATTTATTGGTCTTTAACTAAGCACTGATTTGAAAAGTTAAATACTGCTACTTCCATTCAACCAAACATAAAAGCTAAACAAGGAGTACTCAAAATAAACTGAGTTAGTTGTAGGAATGTTTGTGAAGCAGTGAATATTTTGAAAGCATTTGTAACATGTACCAATGAAATTGTAATGTTTTAGAACAATCTCTCTTCAATGTTCAGCCACTATATTTTGCTTCAGCTTATTTCTCTCTTCCCTGCCACAATTTTTCTAAGCACAGAGGACTTAGCTAGTTTCATTTCTCTTTTCCAAGACAATATATTGGATACATACCTGGTGGTTTTGTGCCTGCATTAACTGGTCTAGCTGCTGCTGCTGCCAATTGTTCACGCCGAGGATCTTGGTCACTCATTCTACTTATGCATTCAATTGCTGCTTCTATGCTGCGGCTGTTGGTTTGTCTTAGAGCTTGTACAACCATATCCTATTTGGGGATGGGGGAGGGAGAGTATGGAAGAAAGGTTTCAAAATAAAACATGTAATAATTCATGATGAAAAAAACATCAAAAGTATCACATTCAAATATTTAACACAGTGCAAAGAATCTATGCCAAAAGATTATTTCCTTTAAATGCTAAAAGAATACAATTTGCTACAACCTTCATGTTGAATTAAAAAAAAATCTGTCAGTACTGGATGAACTATAACTATTCCTTCTAAAAGCAAATTCAGTGCTTTTGTTCCAACAACACTGGAGCTAAAAAGGGCCATGGAGAAACAAGAGGGGGAAGGAAACAGCATGCTCAGGTGAATGCTAAAGTATACAAAAGTACAAATTAAAGTTTTAAAAATCACCCCCAACAGCAACTCAATAAGGACTGAACATCCTCAGTGGCCTCCAGGAACCAGGAATGTGGACTCTCAGTTGTTAAAAGAAAATGAGAACACTACCTAGGAAGAATGGAATAGCCAGCTCAATCTCCTGACAGCTTATACTATGCTGGAAGAGGGCATGGCTAACTGGATGGAACCTCGAACAAGACTACTCATATCTGTTAAGTGGTGAAGATTTACTTCAAGATTTTGCCACAGTTCCAACTTAAAATACTAGAATTCTGATTATTTATTTGTTACATTTATATCTCGCCTTTCTTCTAGTTAGGCTAGGGCTGACGCCAGCCAGCATAGCCAATGCTGAGGGCTAGTGGAAGTTGTAGGCCAAAACATATGGAGAGTCACAAGTTGCCCACACAGCTTAAGGACTTATTCCTAGTAAGTATACGTAGAAATACAGCCTGAAAATCACTAACTTATTTTAGAAATATGTAGATTACTATTTAGAGAGTGAACAAGCTGGATAATTGGACAAATTCTCTTCAAAATACAATTGGATTTTATGCACTTAATTAGAATTGATTTGATTTAAATCAAATCAATGTTAATTATGATTTAAATCACTTCTCTGAAGGACTCAGTTTAAATGATTTAAATAATAATTTTTAGTAGTACATTATTGTGTAATATAACCATAATACATATTCACAGATGTAGGTTCCACTAGAAGATAGGTACACAATAAGAAATTATTCTGAATTGTTTTCAGATTAATTTTCATCAAAAAATGGGATGATTTGATCATTTTAGTACAAAGCAAAATGAACTTGTGAGATCATTGAGGAGATATACCAGCTCCAACTGTTCAGTTAGTCATTATATTTTTGTCATGATGTGCTACAATCACCACCACCAAACAGGTTAATTGCACTTATACGATTGTTGAAGAAGAAAACTAACCAGCAGAATAAACAAACAACAACATTAAGAAAACACGCACATGGATTTTTGAATGGTTAACAATTTCAGTTTTTAGATAAATGTACATGTAAAAGATGTTTTAGGCAATTTCAATCACAGCAGGTACAGAAACAAAATATTCCTAAATGGGGGTCTCTTTTATGGCCTGCATTTATACCCACTCCTCCTTGTTCAGATCTACTCCATCTCCTGCAGTTAGAGAGAGGCAAGGCCTAGAGAGAGAGAGAAAGAGCAAGCAACTATATACACCTGTATATCACCTGCAGTGCAGAATAGGACTAATCAGGTTATCTCCCATCTCCATAAACTGTTAACATATTCATAGAATATAATTAAAAGTTCTACAATTAGTATTCATGATGATATCTTTGACCTAGGCTCTTTTTTACTAATTGTTTTAAGAAAATTTTGAAATCCGATTTTTAAAAAAATAAAAAACTGATTTAAACAAAAATACAATTTTTGGCACTAATGAGACCAATAATGAACACACACACACACACACATAAACGAAAAATAAGAACGTTAAGAATTTAGCATTTCATCAACATTTATGACATTAACTAGTCAAATAAGAGGCTGTCAGCGATCAGAAATGTCTCGGCAAAGGATCTGAATCACAACCAAAATAAGCAAGCCAATCCTTTTTCAAAGTCAATGGAACAAAGTTTCACATGAGCATTAGAAAACCATATTTAAACATTTTAAGTTAAATTTACTTCTGTGAGAAAATATGGTTAAGTTAAATGTGTATAACTTTAGGTATGCTTGAGCCAGTGGCTCAATTCGGACGACACGATAGTCAATGGTGGGGTAATAATCAACTTTACAGGTGTTCATCTAGGGGGTACTCCCCACACAACATGGTAATAAATAATCAACTGTGGTGTGGATGAGGATCAGCACTGAGTTGACTATGGCAGCATTCGGATAACACGATAGTCAAAACAACTGACGATTGTTTCCCCCACACCAGTTGTTTATTGTGTCGTCCGAATTGAGCCAGTGTGTCAGGCCTTAGTTCCTGACAGGAGCATTAAACATATATTACAAACGAACATAGGAAACAGCAAAATCTTAATTTTATGAATTGCTCTGTCCCCATAGATCACAAGGAAAACATTAAGTAGGATTTCAGATGTTTTGTCATAAGCCATTTGCATGATCATTCAGACAACTTCATTCATCATTTTACCTCATCAAATCCAGCAGCTTGTAGAGCTTGCAACATCTGCCGATTCACTTCTGATGTTCCTCTTGCTGAAGAGCTTGTTTCATTTGCAAAAGGAAGCAGAGAGTTTCGGATTTCTTGCAAAGCTTTATGGTAGGTAACAAATTTAGGGGGATTTCGACCTTGTCTGGGATCTTCAGATGACATTTTACCCATATTTTGTTCAACTTTTACAGCATCAGAAGGCTTTGGCAAGTTTCTAAGGCTCTCTCGAATTTCTTGCAACATTTGCCGACTGTTGCCAGTGTAATTACTGGCAGGAAAAGTTTTAGGCCTCATTTGTCTATATCCTTCGGGCTTCTCACTTCTCTTCATGAAACCGTATAACCTCTAACAAAGATGCACCTTCAATATCGATAGAAAGTTGGATGGAAACTTAAAAATTCACCGTGGACCTTGGTTCCAGTAGTACAAACATTAGTCCAAACCTTGTTCAGCCAACCTAAATAAAAAATCCATTGTTACATGATTGAAAAATATTATATTTAGCCTTTTTACTTCTAATAGCAGAATCTTATGCCTACTTAGTCAGAAATAAGTATCATGAAAAGTGCATTGGATTGCAGCCATAGTTTTATTTACATGTCTATTTTCAAACAATATGTCTTGACAAGTTTAGCAAAGTGTCTTATCTTTTACAACCTAAACTTAGAATAAAGGAATCAGGCATGAAGATGATCTGAAAAGAAACTGTGCCTTCTCAGAGATGTTTATGCCTAACTCACCTGCTACTGGAATGATGGGAAAGACTGGAATTCCTGTTGGCATTCCAGCTTTGGTCAGCAGACCCCCCAAACAAGCTGAGTCAAAGCTTTCTATGCACAACTGTTAGTTGCTGTGAAGAATCCAGACCTTTTCTTTGGTTTGGAAAAATGTATTTAACTTCTTTAGAGGCATGGTACTCATCACTTGTCATGCAGGCAAGAAAGCTCTAATTTAACCATTTTAAAAAGTACACAGGTGCTCCAGTTTATGTTGCCAAATTCAATGTGAGAATGCTCTTTCATACATTTTAAATAGCTGCTTTTTCTGTCACAGAGATAGTGAACATACAAACAAGTTGGATCAGACTAACACCTATAAAGCTGAGCATGCTGTTGCTACAATGGCTAACCAGTGGGCCACTCATAAGCAGGATAACACAAGAGGACCCTCCCACTGAGTATCTCCAGAAACTGATATGGACAGGTACTAACCAGGCCTGACCCTGCTTAGCTTCCGAGATCAGACGGGATTGGGCGCGTTCAGGGTAGTTTGGCCGTAGACTTATGGACAGGTATATTTCACCTGGTACTGGATAATACATAGCAATCTTGACTAGTAGCCATTACAACTACTGGGAGAAGGTGTCATGGTTAAATATCCCTTTCTAAACACACGAGTCCTGTCTTACCCTAAATCTAATGTCAAGATGACAGTGGTCATAACTGAACCACTTAATTCAGAGAACATTGCTTCCCCTTAGCCAAGTCTTACCCTAACCCTAACCCTCTCTTGCCTTGATTATGGCAACACTCTCTTCTGTGGCTTCATCACAATTTATCACTTCTGTTCAGTACTCTGTAGCTATAATCATGCAACATATTTATTGTGAATTAGAGGTAAATGAACCACTTAAAATCAAGAAGTGACTGATTACCATCTAATAATATCTACCTATAATATAATTCACATAACAGCACAGTCAAATGTGTGCACTGTAAAAATGAAGTAAACCTTCCTTGAGATAAATATATAAGTTGCAACAAATAAATATAATTTGGGGGGGATCAGCATGTGATATATAAGTGCTAGATGCTATCAAAATATTTTTTCAAAAAAGAATTTAGGAAACACCTTTCAAATACAGGCAGCAATTCTATGCATGCTTACTCCCTAGTAAATGTGGTTACAATTAGATATCCATCATCCTTACAAGATTAGACTATAGTCTTAAGAAGGGATGGTCTGACTTCAGTCTTAGATGATCTACTTGAATTTTATCTAGAACCCCATGATTCATTGACATGTTTTAAATTTACAAAGCAAGAGTGTATGTTAGGATCTCTTAAGACATAACTAATTTGTGCTGTGAATAAAGTGAATCTGATTATGCACTACTGCTTAAGAATTTAAGTGCCTGGTTTGAATATCCAGCAGCAAATGTCCAGCATTTGCTGTTAAAATCCCAGCAACCAATAAACACAAGTTGCCTACTAGAAATTGACCACTGGTTAACTCTGGTCTACATTCTGGTATTGGAAACCTTGTCATGTCATCAAACTATTGGTGTTGCACTAGAGGTAGTTTATGCTAATCTAAAATAAATTATGTTACAACTAGTGCTGAATAGGATACTACCCACAGTATGTACAATGGTAGGGATATGGATATGAACAACGCCTGTAATTGTGCAGACACTACAAATAGTCTTGTGAAACAATGCAGAATAGTTTGATACACTGTGTCAAGAATACAAAAAACTACATGACGAGTCAATCATGCTCCTGAGAGTCTAAATTCCAACAGCTCAGTGGAAATTGTGGCAAAATACATGGTAAGCCACCATAATTAACATACAGAACAGTGAGCAAGTCCTTGCACATTAACATATCGACTATCAGTAACTACAACTCCTTTTAGTTTAAACGACAGTTGGTTTAGACTGAACCATCACTGTTACCAGCCTGCAATTCTGCCACTTGTCCTATCACTGTGGAAACCAAATCATGGTTTCATGTCATAGAACTCCGTTATATTTCATTTTGTTGTTTTGCATGCACATATAGTACATGTAGATACACGTTTGCTATTAGCCATATTGGATTACATACATGAAGTAGAATCCACATCCCACAGAAGTTAATGTCCAAAAGTCCAATGATTCAGAGTTTGCACCCAATATTATTCCTTATCTTTATTTTGCAAAGTAACAGTTGAGAGGGAAAAAACAGATTCAACCTACTTCAGTTCAGATTAGTACACATTTTCTTCTTCAGATCAGTACACATTTTCTCAATGTACAATCCATAGTATGCCAGTACACTGCCTTGGAGGTACATTAAAACCAGTCTAATGCAACATGAAGACAGGATATAAAGTTAATAAATATCTTCCAAGGGAGGCCTGTTTAGATCCCCCTCAGATTACTTTCTACTGATAGAATTTCTTTGTGTTGTTTTTAATTAGGCACTGTATTATTGACTTATTTTTATCTGCTCTGATTTTATATGGTGATATAACATATATGATTGCCTTTTAACATCAAATTTATTATTAATTGGCATGGGCACATTCTCATGGAACTCCAGGATACAAATTTAAATAAAGTGAGAGTGAATAAGAAAGCAGGCAAGATGTCAGGTGTCATCCGGTTCACATATCACTTATCAGGTTTACTACATAGTCCTTCCTTGTTGCACCATCTAGTATAGTATAACTATTGACTTTTGAAAATGTTAATATCACATACATAGCAAGAAAAACGGTTAGTAGAATATACTTCCCTTCAAATTTAGAATTATTTAATTAGATATATACCCAATAACTTATAATAGTTTGCCAGAGAGGCTACATATTTTGCTTCTTTCTTTCTTTTAAAGAAAAGTTGTATTTCAGTTTCAAGGAGTGATGCATTTGCAGTAACCTGGAACTGTACACACCTTGCATACTATGTTAAAAGAGACAATGGGCTGATTCACACAAACAGCCTACTGTGGTTTATTTAGGCCATGGTGAGCTGCGGTGTGTGCCACTGCGTGCAGGTGGCTATTTTGAATATTCAATGTCTGGCTGCAGCTTGTTGTTTTGATTGTGCAAACCAGGTCATTGTAGCTTAAGTTCAATTGGCTTTACTTACCAATTATTTTCAGAGATCAGAGCTTTTCCCATTTTGAAGTTGCTAGTTTTAAACTATTTTCAGAACTCAGACAACTAGAACTGGCCTCAGGGAATGACTTTTTTGGACAGCTGTTGAGCCTATGCTTCAGTGGAGTGCTCACGGCCAACACTGGAGACCAACGGCTCTGCTGCTCCTCTTCCTTGCTGTCACTGACTCTTCACATTCTTTTTAGAGTGAACAAGCAGTGGCAGGAGCAAGAACAAAGAACAGCAGCCTCTATTTACCTCTCCCTATGGGCTGTAATGCAGATTGGTCACAGAGAAAGAGGGCAACCAAATGGGGAAGTGAAGAGATGCACCACCCACTTGACCCCCAAACTCTGTAGAAAGTAATATACACAACTATTAAGGTTCATCTCCTAAAGCCAAACTGGAATTAGAGTAGTGGTATAGATCAAGCCTATCCATGTTTACTTGAAAATAAATCAATTAGAGCTTACTCCCAAGTAAGTATGCATAGGATAGTAGCCTTAAACAGCAATCCATAATACTTCCTCTTCCGGCAGGCCTATCCAGTTTAATTTTAAGATGTTTTTAATAATGTATTTGGTTTTATCTGTTTTAACGGTTTATCTATTTTATTGTTTTATATTTATATTTGGTGTTGTTCCCCGCCTCGATCTGATGGAGAGGCGGGTTAGAAATGAAATAAATAAATAAATAAATAAACTAGAAAGAAGCTATTCTAAAAATGTAATAGTTCATAAATGCCAAAGCAATGCCATGAACTTTGAGGACAAAAGAAACATTTTACTTCTATAATGTAACCAGAACTTCTTTGAAACAGTAGTTCTGTCCTCAAAACAAACACCCCATTATTCATCCACATTGTTAAGCAATCACAGCCACAAAAAAGAAAATAAAAACCCTAAACCCTACTAAGTTAGATGCTCATCTTTTGTAAATATCACCTATTTCCTTAAGGAAAATTGATGTACCTGAACTGTGTATTTTGTTATTTTCCCCTCTTCCCTAGCCCCTGTTGTCATCTATGCAAAAACTTGTGCAATACATAGAAGAATTTTAAGAATCTAATACTAATGAAAATTGTTGACACCAAATAATTGGAAGTGGTGCTATGGTTTATATACACATATTTTAAAAAGCTAACTGCAGATTTTTTCAGGGTTGTTGTTGTTTTAATATGCCAGTTAGGGTACATATGATTACAGATTAGTTAAATTCCAACATACATATCAATAAAATAATATAGGTAAACTTTTGTTTTTATATCATTGTATATAAGTAAATAACCCAGAGGAAGAAAAGCATGTCAATGTTGGTTACTGAATGTTCTGTATAAAATTTGTATTAGCACATTAGTCAATAATCTCAGCATCCAATCAGTGTTATATTTTAACGCTCACTCTTTCTTCTTCACCTTGCCTTTATTATAAAAGTCTATAGTAAACACAAAACTGGCTATGACAGCGAACATTAGGAAGGTTCCCAAACAATTCTGACCTTTCCTTTCTTAAAAAAAAAAAAAGAACAAAAGAAAGCACCAAAACCAACAAACAGAAAGAGTGAGGTCTGACTTTCTCAACGGAGAAATTATTTAAAAGTTACCCGTCAGCACCGTATGAAACGGGAACGGGAAGGGAAGGGACCTGAAATAAGGGGAGGGGGAAGTCTAAGTTCAGAGGAGCGGAGACTAGAATAAGGAAAGCCTACGACATCTAAAGGCCGGAAACCAGACAAAGTGGAGAACCTGCATAGAGGCAAAGGGATCTTTTTCTTTCAAGAGAGAGAAAGAGAGAGAGAGAGATGCTTAATATACATGAGAGATAGGAACACTCTTGTCAAGGCAGCGAAACGTTATAATACCCCAGGCCAAGGCGTGTGATGCGCAGGGCCTTCCCCATTAACTAGCCATCAAGTTTCCTTCCCTGAGGCGGAGCTGGAGCCAAACCTTCCTACCCACCTGCCTGAGGGAAAGGCGACAGTGACAGCGCCTCAAATCCGGGAATTTTCAGGTGGGCGGAGGCACGTCCCTGCGATGGCTACAAGGTTTCGGTCCCCAGCATTAATGGCAGCAGTCGCTCGTCCCCTCCCCCCACCGCACTTTCTCTTCCACCCCCCCCTTTTCGGGGTTCAGTTCCGGGCCGCCATTTTGTCGGTGGGCTTGTCGCCCAAGATTCCCGGATATAAAACCTTTTCCCGACTTCCTTTGCGTGTTTCACCGGCTCGTTTTGTTCTTCTCTTGCTCCACCCAGCCACCCCTTTGGAATACGAGTTGGTCAGCCAGAAGTGGTTTGCGGTGGGCTCCGCTTTCAGGCGTTACATGTCTACTTAGAAGTCCCATTGAATTCAGTGGGGCCTGACTTCCAGGGAAAATGGAATAGCATTGTAGCCTTGATGCACACCAAAGGCCGGACCACGGAAAACGAACAGTACGGGCGAAGTAAACAGTGTTAAAACCGCAAGAGGAGACCGGTGCCTCCCTTTTCGGACTGGCTAAGTCCTATGCACGTTTAGACACAGACACACACACACACACACACACACAAAAGCCCTACCACTCCCAGCATCCCCCAATCAGCAGACCTGCATAGGATTGCGGTAGACTGATGGACCGCCACACATAGATGCCGGGCTACCGTTTGCCACAGAAGTGGCGGCGGCGGCGGCCCCCCCTTCCCTCTCGGCGGGCGAGTGACCGTTCAAAGGAGCAGCCACCGCCCCTCATTTGCCTGTCCCCTAACTTTAAGGCGCAGTAGGGACCGCAGTCCCACCGCTCCTGAACGAGTGGGCAGGCGAGCGAAGGGCAAACAAGCCAGTTGCCGTGGCGAGGAAGAGAAGGATCCATTATTAATATGCTGCCGGGAGCGGAGACTACAGCAGCTGTTTCTTGCTACCAGCTTCGGAGTTCGCTGAGTAATGCACAGTTGCCCGATAGCTACCTTTTCGGCCGAAATCCGACTTGCTTGAGAGCAAGCCCGACACTGACCACAGGTGGGAGAGGGGACTTGCTTTCCAGGAAAACTGCATGAGAACGTGCTACTCCTATGCAGCTGCAGAAACCCTTCAGGTACCCTCTGTAGCTCTGCTTTAGCAGACTGAATCCTGCGTACAGATGTTTGTGTATAAACAGCCCTAAAACAAAGCCTTTAAGAGTAACAATGTTAGTTTCTCTAAAGCAGCTATAACATTCAGTAAATAAGAGCACAATAATGGGCTCAAGTTATAGGAAGCCAGATTCCGCCTGGACATCAGAAAAAAAATCCTGTTAGAACAGTAAGACAATGGAACCAATTACCTAGGGAGGTTGTGGGCTCCCCCACACTAGAGACATTCAAGAGGCAGATGGACAGCCATCTGTCAGGGATGCTTTAAGATGGATTCCTATATTGAGCAGGGGTTTGGCCTCGGTGGCCTTATAGGCCCCCTCCAACTCTACTATTCTATGATTCTATACTCAAGCTCTTCCAGTTGAATGACTTAGGGAAGTGATGTAGCTAGGACTAGACTTGGGGCCAAAGTCCAAGGCCCTCCAGCTTTCCACCTGCATAGCATTGGTAAACAGCATCAGCATCTAGGCCAAACATGGGCACAATGGCACCCACCAACATCAATGCATCCTTCTCTCTCTCTCTTTTTATATATATAAAACATTGTATAGCTGGGGGTGGGTAACTGACCATGTTCATTGGGTTACAGATGTTCTTTCTTACATTTAAATTTTAGTATCCTTTTCTGCATCAGAGTTGTGCTTATTCCCAAGTAAATGACTTTAGCCTCAGGGCAGCATTTTATTCTGATAATCATGATGATGCTATTATTTGATTAAAATGAAAATGTACACAGCTCAGAGTATTTCTCACTTGGTAAACAGTTGTTTTTTCTCTCTAACATATCAGGAATGTAATAGCAGTTGTAATGCATGGAATGGGGATGGAGAGAGAACTGTTCATTGTATGCTAGTATACATGATTGTCTAAAGGGGACCCTGTAAGACATTAAGTCCAAGGTCTAAAATTACGTAGCTTCAACCATTGGCTTTAGGAAGCAGTTTATATTACATGGTTTTGCTGTTTTAATTTTTGTATATTGTTTTTAATTGTTTAATCTTATGTTAACTGTCCAGAGAGCTTCGGCTATGGGGCGGTATACAAATGTAATAAATAAATAAAAGCCCTGCCATCAGTATACTAGTGGAGTGGGAGTAAACAGGTCAGACACATGCGTGGGACTGGGGAGGAGCATACATATGTCCAATCCTAAAACCCTTCATTTCATGACCACACCTACTTCAATGGCAGAACTTTACACCAGCCCCAGACGCGGTGCAAGGACTTTTCCTCCCATTAATTTTAATGGGAGGGGAAAATTAAAAATAGTTACTACCACCACCACCTCCTGTCCCACTCATGTTAACACGAGAGCCTAAAATATGGTGCAACTCAGCACTCACTCACAGCACACAACTACGAGTATATAAACCCCACATTGGGAGACCAAAACTCAGATAATATATCTGAACTATAGGCTTCACGTTGCATGCACACACACAGAGGAGGAACACTGGTGAGATAACCATGATGAAAGGGATGGCTCTAGATATTTTCCTGCCTGAGGCAGAACAAGTGACACTTCCTCTACCCACGTACCCAAAATTGGCAAAGTTATTTTAGTTTCCAAGACAGAAAATCCCAAAAGCAATTCTCCTTGGGAATACAAATGTAATAATCACAAATTGAGTAATACTTTGTAAACTTTTCATTACACTCTGTTGTCTTCTGCATCACTCTGCTAATGCCAGGACCAGTAGAGAAAGGGCATTTTATAAAAAGTCCCCTGAGCATACATGGAAACTTGTGCACATTGTGAACACTTCTCAAATATTAACAGATACTCTAGCCTGTTTCAGATGACATGATAATTAACGGGGGGGGGGGGGGACAATTGTCCATTGTGTTGCTTATTGGCAGCATTTGGATGACATTTTAGGCAACGGAGGGGGGAACAGGCAACGGACAGTAAGTTATTGGCAGCACTCGGATGACACGATAATCGACACAACTGATAATTGTTCCCCCCCCCCCCATTGATTATCGTGTCGTCCGAATGCTGCCTGTTTCAGAACTTCAGGTATAAACACCCAATAGCAGGATCTATTCTATTCCCAAACCTTTAATAAAGGTTTTAACTGTGCCATGTGTCACTTCTTTTTGGTAGATTGGGATTTCTTTTCCTCACTCTAGTATGATCTGGCTTCAGCTGATCTCAGGATGAGACTCAAAGGAGGAGGGCAAGGACAGTGGCCTCTTTTCTCTGTTGACTCAGGTTCCCTGCACTCTACTGACAGGCCTCCAAGGGTACACAGGTGGGATAGGTGCTGGTGCAAAGGTTTATGAGGAAGTGGGAAAGAATGAAGAAATTGGGATAGAATGCATAATAGGCTACTACCTATTATGGCCTATCAGGCAATAGGGAGTGGTGGGTGTGATGGGAAGGGGACAGATGGGGCTATGCTTGGGCTAGAGTATTGGTCCATACTGTGCTCCTGCCGATTGTGGCCTTGTCCTCTAGATTAAATCAGGAGCTCTAGCATCAGGAGCTTGAAGCATAGGCTGAAGTCACTGGAGTGCCGCCTTTCTTGGCTATGACATGACCTTTTTTCTGGGCACGCAAAAAAAATTAAATGGGGCATTTTGTTCTGTTCCTTCGGTCAGTTTGAATTCCCACTTCATGCCTCCCAAACCGCATACTTTATGGAGTGAACCACAGGGCAGGAATGAGGGCATTCTGGTAGTGTTGTGATGTAGGGGTGTGTGCTGGGAGCATATCCAGTTCATTGTGGGTTCATTGGTTCTTTCTGCCTCTTTGTTGTGTTAGGACATCATTGCCAGCATAGGCCCCAAATGCTGGTCTGTAACAGCATTTCTAGGGATATTATGGACATGTTGGTTTTCCACTGCTTTGTATTATTTTGTTTGTTTTATTTTCTCTCTCTTGGGCTGAGTAGGCATAGACTCTGGCAGCTGTTTCCCTCAGTGTATTTTAGGACAAGTGTAAGGTAAGTTTAGGATTGCTCTAAAGGGTTGTATAGCATTTGGCTAGCTTTTTGAAGGCGGTAAATAACCACCAAGGTCTAGTGACATTTTAATAAAAATATGTAAAGTTTCTTATTAATATATGAAGTCTATGATTTCTTAACAATTTCACAAACAGTTTGGTGGGTTTTTTTAATTAAAAAAAGCAGTTAAACCTAAGCACACTTAACCAGAAATAAGCACCACTGAAATCCAGGGGGCTTACTTTCACATAGTTAACAGGGTGCTAATATAGATGAAATCCATACTACAGGCCAAATAGTGATCATATCAATAGATGCAGTAAGGGTTTAGATACAACCAATGTCACAATAAAGCTGCTCTTAAATACATTTCATGGTTTACTGTAATATATATTTTACAGGATTTTATAATCAATGAGACTCAACATTATACTTTCTTCCAACATCAATGGGAAGTCTCTTAAACCTATCATTCAGCATTTTTATCAAAAAATTCCCATAAGCAAGCTGTTCCTGTCACCACCAAAGTCAATACAACAACTGCACTTCAATTTCACTCATTATAGTTACTGGAGAATTGTTAAAGTGGTCACCCTATCCTGTGTTTTTGAACTTTAGATAGCTTACTACAAAAAGGAGCAATCAACCTATGAACAATAATGAAATGCCAATTTGTTTATGTGAGAATTACATGGTAAAAGGAATAAAAGCTATAACATCAGTTGTATTCCAGCTGCCATTCCAAATTATGTCTCTAGTTTAATAATAGCTCTATAAAATGGTGCAGATTCCAGTATTTAATAGCTGATTCTTCTAAATACTACAGGATCTTTTTTGATGAAATAAACTTATTTAGTGCAGGACCTGTTTTAGTGAAATAAAATTATGCAAAGAGGTTTTTCTTAACATAAATAGATTCTGCATCTGTTCCATATACAATACATGATCCTAGAATATCTAGGCTATTAACAGATAATGTTGGATTTGAAATTAAATTTGTAATCTCCATGCGGTCTTTAGTAGGATCGTTGCTTAGCCATGCACTTATTACAGATTGATTAGCTGCACTGTGAGGCAGAAATGTTGTACTTCTCCCACCTAAAAACAAACACAAAAATAAGTTAATTTTTTTTATCTTAAATTCAGAAGTGAGAAGCATATATTAAACATGATGGTTGACACTTGTCCGTGTGATAGAAAATATGCTTGAGTTATTTGTCACCAACCTCCAGAAATACACTCTATGGCAGCATTCGGACAACACGATAGTCAACCATATGTTAATAGTCAACTCCATGGATGACTATTATCATGTCGTCATGGGAGTATCCCCTAAATAGTCATCCGTGGAGTTGATTATTAACACATGGTTGACTATTGCCCAACCCCAACCCTCTCTGCTCTCCCCACTGAATAGCGGTGCCAGTTCCCATGAGAACCTCTTTCGTGCCAGGTCCCCCCACTGTCAGGACCCAGTGCAAAGCAGGATTCTCATGGGACATCCTGTCCCTGGGTGGCTGTCAAATGCTTGTGCCCTTCCCTCCCCATTCTCAAGCCGCAGGAGAGATCTTTGTATCCCCCATCCTCTCCAAAGTGGTGGAGAATGAGGACGGAAGTGCAAGGATCTCTCCTGCGGCTTGAAAGCCACAGGAGAGATCTTTGTGTCCCCCATCCCCGTTCTCCACCACTCTGTATTGAGTGAAGGGGTGTGTGTGGATAGGATTTCTCCTGCGATTTCACGTGTGACATCTCATGTCAAGCCATGGGAGAAATCCATTTGCCAAGTTAAAAACACTGCAACATTAGAAGAATTCCCTATTGGTAAACAGAGAAATGCAGCCACATCAGAAATGCTCATTGAGTACTTGCTTATCCCAACCCCTCCCCACTTCATTCACACCCTTGTCTTGCCAACATCATCAGATATGCTCATTTGGCTACTCAAACCTTTAAAGTACATTTTACCTGTATGAAGAAAAGATTTTCTTTCAGACACATCAGTGGAAGCATCCCAGTGCCACAGAGTTCCATCCTCTGAACAAGTGAACAGATGATCAGGATTGGAAGGGTGAAAGTGCACTTCCCATACTAAACAAGAAAGCACACCATAGCATAATATATAGTGTACATATTTATAATATTTTATTCCATTTGACAGTTATTAACACTTCATCCTTTGGTTGGCAGGATGCCAGCATTCCTCCATTATGTGTCCCCTTGCAAGCATCTTAGCTCAAGTCTCAATTTTGTCTGCAAAGATTAGCAAGATCTAGAACAACATGCACACAGACAAGGGAGTGTTTCTACCCTCTGTTTACTGGCACGGGACTTCTTGGAATTGTTAATGCTTAATTGAATTTCTAATTCAATCAAATCATCTGTTGGAAGAAACAACAGTTTTTCTTTTTGTTTACTTTACAGTACCATCTTTTTCTAAAATTATACCAGTTTTTAACTCCCTAAATCAAGCGAATCTTGTCTTGTGGCACCTTATGTTAACCAATTTATTATGGGATCCACTTTCATGGACATTGGCCACTTCATCAGATTCATTTTCAGTGAGGAATTTTCCAAGGGCAGACACTCAGACTGACTAGCTTTCAGATCTCCCAGCTGGGTGCCCATTCTTACACTTCTGAACCCCTGGAATCTAGGTGATTCCAGAAAAGGTCTCTCTGGGCGAAATGTAGACTGACTGAATCTGGGATCCAAGCTTTAGATGATCTTGTTCTGCACATCCAGTGAACTCTGCGCAATAAAGAGTTGCAATGGCTGAGGGATATCTTCTTTCTACCTCTTTTGGATGTGCCAACATTAAGCATTCCTCATCTCCGTAATTTTGATAGCACATAAAGAAACTTAGAATCCTTTTTCGGCTACCAACTTTCCTACTTAACCTTTGGAAAACCATCTTCTATGAATGCTGAAGATTCACAACGCAGCCTCCTTAGCTCATGGTGCCTCACCGCTCACGCCCCTTGCCCTTCCTGACTCTAAAAACAGCCATTTTGCTATGCTCAATAAAATTCTTTTTCTGCAAAAGCTCTACCTTATCTCTGTTGCTCCCTTACAAGTACCTCATAAGAGGGTACTCTGCGACCTAAACTATGTCCCTAAATAATGCACAGTTTTCTTCTGTATTTTGGAAGGTGCTGTTTACTGGACCAGCTTTCCAGGACAGACAGCATCCTGTCCACTGGCAGAACAGAACTCCACTTGGACTAGAAAATTGTTCCCCTAGCACATTTGAGTGCAATCCCCCCATTCTTTCATGTTTCTGAAGGGTTTATTCCCTAAACAGGGAGAAGTAGTTTCCAGACATGTAGAGACACATATATCTCATGGTAACACCTTCCTCAGGGTTTGTTTGTTTTTATTGTTATAAATTCCGTTGAGTTGTTTAATGGGTAAATGCCAGAATGTATGGACAGAGTCATTTCCCACTCAAAAACAATCTCTGGAATAATTCCCATAGGATTTAGAGCCCCATTTATCCTTTACTGATGAGCAAATTCACATGGATTCACACCATAACACGAACGGGAGACCTGTGCATGCCTCCCATATGAAGGGGGATACGAGAGGTGGGTATAGACGCCCAAGCATGTCTCCATTCACATGTGCCATGGAGGAGAGCTCTGTTAGGCCCTCTGGGGCTGTCTCAAGACACAGGTGCGGTGCTCATGGGCAAATCAATCCCCTAATTGTTATTGCGACATCAAGAAAGACCCAAGAATTACACTTGTTTGTTTGGGTACTTACATTCTGCTTCATGAGCATTCAGCAAGGAAACTGGCATGCTGCCTTGTCTTACATCCCAAATACTTAACATTCCATCTTGGCTACCTGTAGCTACAATGTGCTGTTGATTGGGATGCCTATCAACACAATGTAGTGGTATTCTTTCCCCTGTTCTGCAAAGAAAAAGGAATACACATTTTGAGGGGAACTCCACAAAAACTGTGGACAAAGTACTAATTGAACTGAATGAATTGAACTTACAATGAAAATATTTGTGAAGGCTCATTTCCTTGCTGTCTGAAATCCCATATTTTTAGTTGACCAATGGAATTGACTGTCAGGATCTCTGTTGTGCGGAGTCGAGTCACTGCATGGAGTGTACTGCTATCTGCGTTATCTGTGAGAAATTCGAAAAAACATTCACATCAAACATTTTGTTTTAAAATACCTTGCTCTTAAGAAGCATGATTCGTTTGCATATCAGAAATGCAGTGAGCAAATATATCTTAAAAACAGACTGATTGTTCTAAAGACTACCTGAGTATACTATTTTATCCTCTCATTAACAGTAAGACACTATTCCTCCCTCCCCTATACTCCATACACCTAGAGAATGTGATGTTTTAATATAATGTTAAGAAAATGGCCTAGTTAAGCAAACAGCATGGCTGCTTGGTTTTATCCTGGTTGTGCTTTTATACTGTATTTATATTATGTTTTTATACTGTTGTTTGTTTGATATTTTGAATGGTTTTCATGGTTTTAATTTTTGTATACCACCCAGAGAGCTTTGGCTATTGGGTGGTATAGAAATGCAATAAATAAATGGTTAGAAATTAATTGCACAAAAGACCCCAGTTAGAAATTGCATTTTAAAATGCATATTGCCATATCACTGACAACATTAGTGATATTTACTCCATTAGGGTACAAGAGGAATGTGTTGCCTCCATGAAAAGTATACACTGGTAAATTAGCTCTACTACTATCAAAGGAGAGCAATTCACTGGATGTTATGTACTCAATGCTTCTCCTGCAAAGAATCGTACTAAGATTACTATATACATGTATTGTCTGCTGCTTTCAACTTTGTTTCACCTTATTAGATTTAATGCAGAATCGTGTAAATATGCTTTCATTAACACTGAACACAGCGCTGAATACAAAACAAACCCAAACTGAATTAGGCTTCATTACCCTTTTTAAGAACACAATATTCATAGATGTATACAAATATAAGGAACCTTCTTCCCTTTTGCATTGGTTTATAAAGCAATATTGTAAACATGCATCAGTATGAAATTCTAGAATGTGATTTACAATTGTCTAACTTATATTCTAAAACTGTAATTTCCCCCCCAGATTGCCCATGCTTAAATTCACATAAAATGGCTGTAATACACTGGCACGGCAGGGATGCTACCACTTCCCAGGCAAATACAATTGATTTCACTTTCATACTGAACTTTTAAAGTTTAATAGAAAGTTTACGACTAGTGTTTAGGACTTGAACACAAGAGTCTTAATCACCTACCTATAGTACGAACAGCTTCCTTATGATCAGCTGTGAACATATTTATCCTGCCATCTTCACCAACAGTAAAAATATCAGGGCTGTTGCAGATTACCCCAGTGCACGATGCACTCACACAGGATGAATAATAGTAATGTGCATTTTCCCATTTATAGCTAATGGAGAGAGTCTAAATGACAAAAGAAAAAGATTGGATCTTTGGTTCTATGTGAAAAGTATACTGTCTGAAGTTTAGAAGTCAAACACCCCCCTCTCCCACACACACCCAAGTTCAAAACCCTCAGACATATGTTTATTGAGTCTAAGCTTTAGGAAAGTAACTGTTTCAGTCCAACCCAACTCACAGGAGTATTGTAAGAATGCCATGAAAATTATAAATAAAAATTTACCCCTAAAATGCTACAGAATTGATAATTATGAACTTTAGAAAAGTTTCAAAAGTCAGATTACTATCTGTGTTGTGCATAAAATTGGTAAGTATTTCTTCTAATCTGCAAGCACACACATATTCTGGATGAAAGGGCTGATCTGGTATGTATTACTGAGACCTGGGTGGATGAGCTGGGTTGGGGTGACCTGACTCAGCTCTGCCCACCTGGGTACTTGGTGCAGCACCAACATAGACAGGAGGTTCGGAGGGGATGGAGTTGCCATAGTTTACAGAACTTCCATCTCTATCACCAGGAAGCCACTCCACCCTGGAGCAGGCCTTGAGGGGTTGCACCTGGTGCTGGGCCATGGAGATAGATTGGGAATGCTGCTGGTGTACCGTCCACCCTGCTGCCCACCATCCTCCCTGATCAAGCTGGCGGAGTGTGGTGTTGAAAGAACCCAGAACGGTGGTTTGGGTGAATTCAACTTTCATGCTGAGGCTATCTCTGGAGCTCCGGCTCGGGACTTCATGGGGCTGTCTTAGTTTGTCATTGGCCCAAAACATGAAGCAGGGCATACCTTTGATTTTGCTCCAAGTGGTGAGTTCAGTAATCTGAAAATTTGGGGGGGGGGGGATTTTTCCAAGTAACCCCATTGTCATGGTCAGATCACTTCCTGGTGAGATTTGAAGTCTCGGTGTTACTTCCCTCCTGCAGGGGTGGGGGACCCATTCGGATGGTCCACTCCAGGAGACGAATGGAATCTGATGGATTTCTGAATGCTCTTGGGGACTTCCCAGTGAAGAGAGCTGGTGATCCAGCTGAAGCCCTAGCATCATTATGGAACAGTGAGATGCCGAGGGCCATCGACTTGATTGCACCTGAGTGCTGTGGAACCCGCTCTGCTCCCTAGTATACTGGGGAGCTACAGACAATGAAATGGGCTGGACGTCGGCTAGAGCGCAAATGGCGCAAGACTCGAAGCGAAGATGACTGAGCGCACTCTAGAGCACATAATTGTGCCTATTGTGCGGCGGTGCGAGCAGCAAAGAAGGCTTACTTTGCTGCCTCCATTGCATCCTCAAGTAGCCGTCCAGCAGAGCTTTCGAGTGGTCCGGGGGTTGTTAACACTCTCCACAGCGAATGGAGCCCTGGTTCCCTCAAGGATCTGCTGTGACTTTTTGCATCTCACTTTGAGGACAAAATCCCTTGTCTCTGCAGCAAACTTGACGCTGTTATTAGCACAGTTCCAGTCGAGGTGTCTGATACCACCATCTGCCTGATTTTGTGTTATCAGTTTCAGCTGCTGCGGCCTGATGAGGTTGACAAGATACTTGCAGCAACGCAACTGACCACATACCCGCTCGATCCTTACCCCTCCTGACTAATAAAAGCTAGCTGAGGAGGTTTGACTGGGTAGGTCCAGGGAGTGGTGAATGCTTCTTTACAGGAAGTGGTGGTCCCTGCAGTCCTTAAAGAGGCAGTAGTGTGACCACTCCTGAAGAAGCCCACTCTGAACCCAATGGTATTAGACAACTATCACCCAGTTGCAAATACTCATTTTTTAGGGAAGGTATTGGAGAGGGTCATGTCAAAACAACTGTAGGCTCTCTCTAGAGCCATTTTAATCTGGGTTTCGACTTGGTTACGGGACTGAATCAGCCTTGGTCGCCCTGATGGATGACCTTTATTGAGAGAGAGAGACAGTGGGAGTGTAACCTTGTTAATTCTGCTCGATTTCTCATCGGCTTTTGATACCATCGCTCCGCGGGGTGGGCGTTAGAGGCACTGTGTTATGGTGGTTCTGGTCTACCTGCAGAGTTGATTTTAGAGAGTAACATTGGTTGATAATTTCTTAGACCCTTGGAATTTAAGCTATGGGGTACCACAGGGCACCATCTTGTCCCCAATGTTTAACATGTATATGTAGCCTTTGGGGGCAGTCATTAGGGGATCTGGAGCAAAATGTCATAAGTATGCTGATGACACACAAATGCAGGTTGCTTACCTGTAACTGTAGTTCTTCGAGTGGTCATCTGTGCAGTCACACATATGGGCTCTGCGCCGGCGCCGAGCCCGCTCGGGAAACTTCGATAGCTAGCTTAGCTGTTTTGGCGGGAACCCCTCCCCCCACCATCTCACTGCGCATGCTCCTGGTTCCCGCCTACCTCAGTTCTCTGAGACCGCATGAGCCTCGCAACCAAGGTTTCCACTGAGAAGCATACGCCCGAGATACCTCTTGCATACACACAGCGTTGCATAGAGGGGATGGTGGGTGGGTTGTGTGACTGCACAGATGACCACTCGAAGAACTACAGTTACAGGTAAGCAACCTGCATTTCTTCTTCGTGGTCTCTGTGCATCACACATATGGGCGATTAATCAGCAAGACTTACCGGAGGAGGGTGTGCACGCTGGTGAATTATTGACAGATAGATGAAAGGACCGCTCTCCCAAAGGATGCGTCCCTTGCAGCTCTGGTGTCGAGCCTATAATGCTTAATAAAAGTAGAAGCATTTGTCCAAGTCGCTGCTTTACAAATGTCTGGAATTGAAGATCCTCGATATAGAGCAGCTGAAGTGGCTTGTCCCCGTGTAGAATGAGCGGTAAAGGAAGCTGGAGGCGACTTCCGTAACACTTTATAAGCAAGAACAATAGTGTCTACAATCCAACGAGAAAGGCGTTGAGAGGAGACAGCAAAACCTTTTGTCTTGCCCCCGTAACAGACGAACAATTTGTCAGATTTCCTGAAGGACATAGAACGATCCTTATAAAACGCTAACGCGCGTCGAACATCTAAAGTATGTAACGTTGAACTTAAAGGGTCTGTAGACGCCTTAAAGAAAGTAGGCAGTACGATATCTTGGTTTAAATGAAAAGGAGCCGAAACCTTAGGAACAAAGGAAGGACCCGTACGTAACACAACTTTATCAGGGAAAAACTGGGTATATGGCAGGTCAGCCATTAACGCTGCCAGTTCAGAAGCACGCCTAGCCGACGTGATTGCAACTAGAAATACTGTCTTAAATGTCAACAGGCGAATGTTTACAGTGGCCATTGGTTCGAAAGGCTTAGCCGTGAGCGCAGTCAGCACTACTGAAAGGCTCCACTGAGGAACGATGGGTCGTAGTGACGGAAACATGTTCCTTAGTCCCTTCATAAATGATTTTGCAATTGGGTGGGTGAAGACTGAGAACCCATCCACTTTGCTATGATGCACTGAAATGGCGGCTAAATACACCTTTAGAGACGCAGGCTTGAGGCCCTCTGCATGCAGGGAATATAAGAAATCAATAATCCCCGAGATGGGTCCATCTTTACTTTGAAACATGTGCTCTGACGCAAAGGTTTGAAAACGTTTCCATTTTCTGGCATAGGATGCCCTAGTGGATGGTTTTTTTGAGGCCTCAAAAACAGCCCTCAATGCCGGAGGCAATGTTAGCGACTCCCAGTTGGTTGGATCCTCCACGCTGTGAGTCTCAGGGATGGTAGGTTCGGGTGCCAGGTCCTGCCGTCGTCCTTTGAGAGGAGATGAGGCACTTCCGGGAGTTGCCAAAAATGGTTGTTCGCCATGCGATAGAGTGGTGTGAACCATGGTTGTCTCGGCCACCAGGGGGTCACGAGTATGGCGTTCACCGAGTCCCTGCTGGCCCGTATTACTGTCTGGGGTATAAGTGGGAATGGCGGAAACATATATAGGAAGTCTTTGGACCAGTCCCACTGGAATGCATCGCCGAGCGACGCATGTCCAATCCCCGCTCGAGAGCAATAGTTCCTGCAGACGGCATTGGTAGATGTTGCGAATAGGTCTATTGTGGGTTGTCCCCATTTGTGGAAGATGCGATTTAGAACGTCTTCGGACAGTTCCCACTCGTGAGTATCGGCGAAGTCCCGGCTGAGGTTGTCTGCCCTTATGTTGTCGCTGCCCGCAATGTGCAGAGCTGTTAGGTAGATGCGTTGGCGTATGGCCCAGTGCATAATGTCTAATGTGAGACTTAGGAGACGAGATGATCGAGTCCCTCCCTCTTTGTTTATATACCACACAACTGTGGTGTTGTCGGAGAGTATCCGAACATGGTGCCCCCGTAGTTGTGGTAGAAAAGCTCGTAGTGCTCGTTTCACCGCTAGCAATTCCAGAAGGTTGATATGTAAGCGTCTCTCGGAATGTGACCATTTTCCTTGAACGTTTAGATCGGTGACATGAGCGCCCCAACCTTCCAGGGAGGCGTCGGTCGTCAGGATTTGGGACGGACTCTGCAGATAAAATGGGAGGCCGCGAGATAGATGAGACATCGTTGACCACCAGCGGAGAGACGGAATGACAGCCGCTGGAATGGTAAGTATTGTCCTGCGTGGATTTTGATCTGGGCAATAAGCGTGAAGGAGAGTTTGCTGTAGTGGGCGCATGTTTAGTCTGGCCCAACGAACGACAAATACTGCCGACGCCATAAGGCCTAGTAGGCGTAGCACGGAAAACGCCGTTGTCTTTCGCTTGTAGCGCAAACGAGTAGCAAGGGCTTGAATAGTACGTCTGCGTTGCATGGGAAGAAACGCTCGACCTATCGTGGAGTCCAGTAGAACGCCTATAAACTGGATCTTTTGAGTTGGCTGGAAAACTGATTTTTCTTCGTTGATTTGCAGGCCGAGACACGCTAGGCAGGAGGTGACGACGCGGAGATCTTGAAGCGATTGGGCCCAGGACGTCGAGACGATGAGCCAATCGTCCAGGTAAGGGTACAATTCGATGTTTTTTGATCTCAGATGGGCACAGACAGCTGCCATACATTTTGTGAACACGCGTGGCGCTGTTCGGAGGCCAAAAGGGAGAACGACGAATTGGTAGGCTTGATGTCCGATAAGGAAGCGCAGGTATTTTTGATGCGCTGGGTGTATAGGGATGTGGAAATAGGCGTCTTTTAGATCCACCAGCGTAAACCATTTCCCCCGTTTTAGTAGGGGTAGGATCTGCGCTAGTGTGACCATC
Organism: Anniella stebbinsi; assembly: GCA_029215795.1. Lineage (NCBI taxonomy): Eukaryota > Metazoa > Chordata > Lepidosauria > Squamata > Anniellidae > Anniella > Anniella stebbinsi. Next base: position 198,923,780 of record JARDYH010000003.1, read on the forward strand.
CGAAACTTTTTTGGTTGAATGAATTTGTTTAACTGTCTGAGATCCATGATGGGACGGAGTCCCCCGTCCTTTTTTGGAACCGTGAAATAACGCGAGTAAAAACCCGCTTTTTGATGTTGTATTGGTACGCGCATGATTGCCCTTTTCTGGAGAAGGACGGACACCTCCTGAAGGAGGGTAGGTGATGGCGCGGTGTATCTCATGGTGCCGAGAGGAGGGGGGACTTCGAACTCTATGGAGTAGCCGGTGGAGATTGTCGCAAGTACCCAACGGTCGGTGGTAATGTTTTGCCATAGCTCCAAGAAAGGCTGCAAACGGTTTTGGACTGTAATTGGTGGTAGTAGTCTTGGAACGAAGTCAAAGCCGACGCTTCGATCCACCTTCTGGTCTGCGGGACTTGGTAAAGCGAGCCCCTGATTTACGTGGCTGGTACGATGCTTGTGGTTGCTGGGATTGGTAACGCTGAGTGCGTTCTTGCTGTTGCCGGGGCTGGTACGGCACAGGACGATACCAACAACGCGGTCTAGAAAACTGTGGCTGCTGTTGTGCAGGAAGGCTCATCTTCTTTGCAGTCATTTTGGCCTTATGAATGACGTCCATGGTGGTATCGGTAGACGCATGGAAGAGGCCCTCTCCGTCGAAGGGGAGATCTTCGATGCGGGCCTTAGTTTCAGCCGGTAGATTGGAAGATCTGAGCCAGGCGTGTCTTCGTAGTGCAACAGCCCCTACCAATGCTTTTGAAGCACAGTCAGTTTGGTGATTTGACGTGGCTAGCTGTTGTTTTGATAATCTTACCGCCTCCGCCTGGAAAACTCTCGCAAGCTCCCTCTGGTCATCAGGGAGGTAGTCGGTAAGAGTGGAGATCTTGTCCCACAAAAAAAGTTGGTAGCGGGCCATAGTGGCCTGATAATTAGCCACTTTAAACCCCAAAGCTGCGGAGGAGTACATTCTCCGGCCGACAGAATCTAACTTACGGCCCTCCTTATCTGTTGGTTGTGAATGGTTCCTGTTGGTCCTGCCCTGTGAGGATTCCACCACGATGGAATTAAGCTTTGGATGCGTAAACAGGAAGGGGGCATCAGCTTCCTTGACTTTGTATAATGCATCCAGTCGCTTTGTAGTAGCACCCATTGTTGCTGGGTTAGAGCAGGACTGCTGGAAAGTTTGTAGCAATGTTGGTACGACCGGTAGTGTGAGCTGTGGTACAGGGTCAGAGTACATGACATCAAATATTTTGTCGGGTAGTGGCTGCTGGGGCTGCTGCAGATCTAAGCCTAAAGATTGAGCCATTCTCTGCATTTGATCAGAGAAGGACCCGAGTTCCATTGAGGGTGAAGCCCTATCCTTCATGCCCACCCCTTCAGGAGGTGAAGGGACGGATGGTGCAGGCGACGGGACGGAGGAGGTATCCGATACATAATCCTCACCCGAAGTCGGTGACAAGTCCCGTCTCCTCGGTATCGATGGTTCAGTCGAGATCGGGGGTTGACGTCGGTCCCGAGTACGAGTGGTGCCTTTGTCTCTGACAGAGGATATACGTTCAACTGTGTAGGGATCGAACCGGAATTGTGACTCACGGCGGCGAATTGTGCTTTGAGTTTTTTCAGAAAGCACGTCCCAATTACGAGAACGTGATGTAGAGCGCGATCGGGACCGATAGGCACTAAGTCTGGAGGTCCTCGACATCGGCGAGGGCGATCTTCCCGCCGCTCGAGGGCTCCGTTGGTCGCCGTCACGGTGTTCGGGCTCGAAGCCGTGGTCGGAGTCGAGTGGGTCAATGCGATCCAAAGTGATCGTCTCCGTAATGTCAATCTCTGAAGACATTTCTCTAGGTGTCGGTGATGGAATTGTCGGGCGCGGAGGCAAAGAGGAGGCCCTATTAGGGGCCGTGAGGGAGCGTCTTGACTCCGTCGGTACCGATGCAGGCGGTGTCGATGAGGAAGCGTGCCTGACAGATCTCGGTGTCGAATGATGCACTAGCGTCGACATCGACGAGGTCGACTTCGGCAGCTCCGAAGGCTTAGGTTTTTGTTTTCCCGGCTCCGAGCGCTCAGTCGGTCTCGACGTCGAAGGGGGCGTCGATACCGGGCGCTTTGGTGTCGAAAGCTTTTGGTGCTTTGACTTCTTCGCAGAAGGTTTTGCCGATTTTTTTTTTTTTAAACTACAATAATATTAAACTAACGAACGCTAAGCTAACTAAACTATTTTTATTTAATTTTGACAGAAATACGAACGAATTGTCGTTCCCTGAAGTCTCCCGCGAGGCGATCAGCAGCGCGGTCGAAGAAGAACTGAGGTAGGCGGGAACCAGGAGCATGCGCAGTGAGATGGTGGGGGGAGGGGTTCCCGCCAAAACAGCTAAGCTAGCTATCGAAGTTTCCCGAGCGGGCTCGGCGCCGGCGCAGAGCCCATATGTGTGATGCACAGAGACCACGAAGAAGAACTCTTATCTCCCTGTGACATTTGAATCAGGAGGCTCTGCAAGTTCTAGGTCAGTGTCTAAACTCAGTAATGGGCTGGATGAGGATCAACAAACTGAGACTGAATCCTGGCAAAACGGAAGCACTGTGGGCAAGTTGTTCTCGAGTCCGGGAGATAGGTTCTTTGCCTGTTCTGGATGGGGTGGCGCTCCTTCTGAAAGATCAGGTTCATAGTTTGGGGGTACTCCTAAATCCATCATTGTCGCTGCAGGCCCAAGTGAGTGCCTTTTACCAGCTTCGGATGGCTCGCCAGCTACGGCCTCTTCTGGACTGGGATAATTTAGCCACAGTGGTACAGGCATTAGTAACCTCAAGATTGGATTACTGCAATGTGTGCTATGTGGGGCTGCCCTGAAGGCTGCTCTGGAAGCTGAAGCTAGTGCAGAACGCAGCAGCTCGGCTGTTGTCAGGAACTGCCTCTTTTCAGCATATAACTCCTTTGCTGAGGGAATTACACTGGCTACAGGGCCAGGTTTAAGGTTTCGGTACTAGTGTACAAAGCCCTAAATAATTTGGGACCAGGATACCTGAGAGAGCGCCTTCTCCATTACCAACCTGCCCAAACACTGAGGTCATCAGAGGGCATGCTCCTGGTGGTTCCAGTTAGCCCTGTAGCCTGACTGGAATCCACCAGGAGAAGAGCCTTTAGTGTGGTGGCCCCTTCTCTGTGGAACTCTCTGCCCCTGGAAGTCAGGCAGGCACCAACACCAGGCTGCTTCTGGCGCCTTCTGAAAACAACTCTGTTTCGAGAAGCCTTCCTCAACTGACTAGCCACTGTTTTTCTGGTTCCTTTTTAAAAAAAATTTTAAAAAATGTTAATTTGCTTTTTAATATTCTTTCTTTTACTGTTTATTCCAATGTTCACCCCCCTGGAATCTGTGTAAGATAATTAAGCGGAATATAAATATTGTTAATAATAATAATAATAATAATAATAATAATAATAGTCCTGGCTACTGCCCTATCCTCCAAAGGATTGTTAGTATGTATGAAGAACCATGTATGAGAGTTTTAGTCAATTTTTATGGACACATTCATAGCTGTTATATAAACCCTTCCATAACTCAATCATATACTGCTTTTTAAGTACAAAGGCAGGAATCCCACAGGTCAAACTTCCATCCCACCTGTGCCCTTCCGTTTGCTGGATAGCAACTGTTGTGGGAAAATGCCATCCAAGTGCTTCAAGGAAGAGAGGTAGATGTGTTCCATTTTCCAGATTTCTTAGTAACTAGGGATTTTCAGACTCTGTGTGTACCAAGTTTAGCTTTCTATGCACTGTGGAAATATTTATTTATTTATTTATTAAAACATTTATATCCTGACCTATATCACAAGGTTCTCAGGGCAGCGTACAGATAAAATCATACATATAAAAAAAGAATATATATACAATTCTAAAACAAATTAAACCATTAATATATTAAAAGCAATACAAAATTTTAAAACAGTAAAATCCAATTAAACAAGACAAATACCCTAACAATTGCAAAATTCTTGCCAAGGATGCTTAGTAAGTGTTGGGCTGCCCAAGTCTATTGATTCAGAAGCCGTATGTGTACAGTTGGGCTAACTCTCATATAAGTAGAGAATCATAATATTAAATGATTACCTGTGTTGTTTAATAGATTTGTGTTTTGTTCTCCCTACTTCTCCTAGTTATCCTAAGGCAGAGATCCAGTTGAAATCATGTGTGTCTCCTAAGTTTGTAGTTTCTATCCTTCAGGACTGTCTGGTTATAAATTTAAATAAAACTACATGGAATAAGATTAAATTTTATGTTCAGTGGTTCAGCAAACTTACATAGCCACTAAAGCCAATTGTTCTCTCAGTGGAGTCATCTTAGTCCACAATATTACATGTCAGTGTCTTGCAGTCACCAAACAAAGGTAATTAACTCCTTCTAGGAAAACAGCTTGTCAAATATACCTCTCAAACCATCTTGCACGTTTTGGTTTTTTTGCATTGAATTTGCAAGGCTGATACCAAGACACACATCATTTGATTTACTACCAGTGGCTGTTCAAAGACAAGGGCCAAACCATATTTATTTATTTTAGATTCATATTTACCTTTTGATCGAATGAGCTCCAAGGCAGGAGCTCATTCAACACAACGCTCTCCCACCCCCGAAAGTTTCCCAGTAGCTCTTATTCCTCTGGCTAGTGGCAGAGACTGGCCCTTGCTTCAACAGTTCCAGGTCAACTAGCAGTTGGAGCATAAATTTCAATTAAATCCCAGACATCTTTACAAAATAAGTCCTTAAAATAAAGGTTTCTTTAACAAAAACCTTAAGATCAACTTCATCCTCCCCTTCACACCACCACCAAAAATAGTGATTTTTTTTTAGGATGCATTCACAAGCCAGATAAGCCATCATAGTAACTCTCAGCTAGTTTAAATTGCTTCTACAATATTTGTGGAAAATATTATTGTTGAATATATTATTAGTGTAGTAATGAAGTAGCAACTTTTCACTACTTTAATTTGTATAGAATACTACATTTTGAATAGCCTAATCGTACACAGGGTTACTCAGAATCAGATTCCACAATGGTCAATAGTACGTGTGCTTAGAACTGCAAATTACTGTAAGAGGCAGAATTTGTCAACATTCAGGTATATCCAGCTAACATACATCAACAATAATAAAGACCTTCATTGTTGCAATTCATTCACAAATCTGAAGAGTTGTTGGATATAATCCCCAGAAAACATTTCTAATGATGCATAGAGACCGGTTTCCCAGTAAGCGATACACCAGTCTTTTAATCAAATTTTAGCCAAGCAAGCATAAGAGTAAGAAGTGATCAGTTCTACAGCATGTATTTTTAATTTTTCAAAATGTTAACAATTAACTTCCTTATGCCTTGTTTATCCTTGAGACAGTCCTAGAACTATTAGTACAACAGTCAGAGTAGCTGAAAACAAAACCATTTACCTGATTATTTTGATGATGCCGGAATACGGTCACACTTCCAGTGGATGAAGCAGCCACAATTCTCTCCTGATCCAAAAACTAAGGGAAAACCCCCCTCAAGCATGTTAATACACAAATCAATATTTGAATATTTCATGAACAAAGAATGCAAGAGTCCCATACATAAGTTTTCAAAATTGCACAAATTAGAAGCTTTCTTTCCCATCAGGGTAACTGTAATTCATTGCAACTTCCTTAACACAGAAAACACTAGACATTCTTGTATGAAAGTTATTATCAAGTTCTATTTCATTCGGGCTTCAGGCCTGGTTTTGGAATGAAAACAGTCTTAGTTGCCTGTTGGATAACCTTTGCCAAGAAAAGATCAGGGGGCCTGCAACCCTATTTAATCTCTTGGATCCTTTCAGCAACTTTCAATACCATCAAACAACCTATCCTTCTGGATAGGCTATCTGGACTGGCTGTTGGTGGTACTCCATTCTGGTGGTTCCGTTCCAACTTGATGCCCTATTCCAGAAGGCCATGCTGGAGGATTACTGCTCTGTGTCTTGGCAATTATGCTGTGGAGCTCTATTTTATTTCCAATGCTGTTCAACATCTACATGAAGCCATTGGGGGAGATTGTCCAGAGATGTGGATTGAGGTGTCTCCAATATTTAGTTGACCCCAGTTCTAGCTCTGCTTTTCATCAAATCCAGGTGAGACAAATGGGTGTTCTGAATCAGTGCCTGGGTACAGTAATGAACTGGATGAGGACCAATACACAATCTCAATCCAGACAAGACGGAGGTACTGTTAGTGGGTGGTTCACCTACCCAGATGAGTGTTGGTCAATCTGTTCTTAAGTGGATGCACTCACCCTAAAAGATCAGGTGTGTAGTTTGGGGGGATCAAATGTCTTAGCATTTTCACTTGAGTTATAGGTAATCTCCATGGTGTGGAACACCTTTTATCAGTTTTGGCTCATATATCAACTATGACCCAATCTGGAAAGACTCTAGCTAAAGTTATCCACGATCTGGTAACCTCTTGTTTGGATTACTGCAATGCATATTTGGAGCTGCCTCTTGAGACTTCAGATGGTCCAAAATAGGGCAGCAAGTTTGCTAATGACTGATCAATATGATTGCATTATGCCAGTGTTTTATGATTTGCACTGACTTCCAGTCCTTTTCCGGGCCCAACTCAAAGTGCTGGTTTTAACTTTTAAAACCTTAAATGGCTTGGGGCCAAGTTACCTGAAGGGTTGTCTCTTCCCATATATACCTGCCTGAACCCTAAGTCAATATTTAGAGGACCACCTTGTACTCCCATCAAATGAGGTCTTTTCAGTGGTGGCACCTTGGGTCCCCTCTACAAGGATTCGCTTTTGCGTCCGGTTAGGCGATTATGCGCATAATCGCTGACGCGCATTTACACATAATACCTCTGCACGAGAAGTGGCGAGAGGCGGCGAAGCGCATTAACGGATGACCAAAATGCGCTTTACAAGTAGTTAATGCGCATAAGCGCTTGTTCACATAGTCAAAATGCGCTTTAACGGCCGGAGCAAAATAAAACTCGCGATTTAACGCGCATTCGATAATGCGCATAATCGGAGAGATAACGCACCTCTACGCCCGATTTGTGCTCCGTTCTTGTAGAGGTAAATTTTTTTAAGCGCCTTGAAAGAGCTTTAAACCTCTCTTGTAGAGGCATCCTTGGTTGTGGAATGCCTCCCTGGAGGGGCTCACCTGGCACCTGCATTGTGGTCTTTTGGCCACTGGGTGAGACCTTTTAATTCTCCGAAGCCTTTAGTCATTCAGGATTTTTAAAAAAGTTATTGTATTTTTAGATCTTTACAGTTCTGCTGACTTTCACTGATTTTTACTTCTGCTTTAAACTTTGAGAGAGTAATGCTATGCTTCCTGAAAAGCATCCCAGTAACCATATGAATTTTCTGATTGCCTCTCCCAAAGCCTTAGATACTGCTATGATTTCAGGAGCAGGACTTATAGATCTGATCCCTCCCCCCACTCCCTCACAGTCACTGTGGAAAGAACTGTGGTGCTTACAAAAGTAGCCTCAGATGACCTCATAGCAGTAAAAAAGCAGGTATTCTGGTGGGCAGAGAGAGAGAATGGAAAGGAGAGATCAGGACACGGAAAATCCCATGGCCTCCCCAGCTTCACTCCTCCTTCCCTGCTAGCAGCAGCCTGGCAGGGAACTGGATAGGTGGAAAACTCCAAGAAGACATCCTTCTAACGGCCTTGCGGTCTCTTAAAAGCCATTTTTATAGCACTTTTACCTGCATATCCATAACATCTCCAGTGTGCTGGATATCACATAACAGATGTGGTTCTCCATGGTATTCTTCATTTGGGTCCAAGCCTTCAAAGTCTCCAACAGACCAAATAGAAATCTTATTTTCCTGTAAGATTACAAGAAATACAAACTCCTGCACTAGAATAAAGAAACCACTCTTGCACAGAAACCTGTTTGCACTAGTGCACCAATATGCACTAGTTTTACCTTCACTTTGAGATGCCAGACTAAAAAGTGTTCAAAAATGTTTAAACAAAGTTACCATACCGTAATCAATTCACATACAAATTGGTATTAAAGGTATGCACAGAATGCTACACTTTGCATGGATCACAAAAGTGATAAATATAAACATCAAACTGAGATCATGTAATCTACTGAGACGACTGTGGTGACAGAGAGCAAACAGAGAGAAAGCTTCTATCAAGCTACTTTCCCAAAGCAGTGCTAAATATGAATGTGTCCATTACTTTTGGTCCCCCGCCCCAACCCCACACCTATGCTATGGATGGTGTATTTTGTTTTATTTTCGAATTTAGTTCTGTTCTGACTGATTATCCTATCAGTCCCCAAAGGCTCAGCGCGGGTAACAGTTAAACAAAACGAAACACACAAAAATACAAGCTTAAACGAAAATTGATATACTATACGCTCTTACTATCACTCTGAAACAGAAAGGTTTAGTCTCTCCCATTCACTCCACTCCAAAAATATTGAGACTGAGATTTCCACGGACCACTAAGTGAACGTTCTACAACTGTGGGTCAGCCACCGAGAACCTAAATGTATAAACCAAAATAAGACGTGGCGCGCCAACGTTTCCAAGGTATAGTTCGTGTTGAGAGAACAGGTGAGCCTTTGTGTGGCGAGGTAGGCTAGAAAGAAGCTAGGCAGGGGTACGTATTACCTCGTTATCCCACGAGCCTGTGGCGAAGACCTCGGGAGGCTGCAAAGCAGTAGCAGGTAAGGGCCGCCAGCGGGTTTTGCTGACTTTCTGGGACACGTACTTGGCCACTACGTCCTCCATGCCGGCCGAGGGAAACCCCACTCCCGCCGTAACCACCCTATCACCGCCGACTTTCAAGCCGACCCTCTCGATTGGATGACGCGCGTCATGGGAGACGGCAACCAAGGAGGACAAAAGCCTAAACGATTACGGCTCCGCTCAAAGAAAGGTGCTGTTCTGTCATAAAGGGATAGGATTCCTGGGGTTACTTGCGAGAAGCTGTTTTAGCGGGGCGGGCTCTGCCTTCCCCATCCTTCGTTTCCTGGGTTTATAGGGAAGCAGCAGCACCACCTTTTTTATTAGCAGGGGCGTTGTCATTGCCAACCAGATTTCCCTGTTCTCTCTGAGCCTAGCTGCAATCCTCACAATAGCTGGATGCAAATTAATTTTCCTGGTAGCAATATATTGTTCCCTGGTCTAACGAAAAGCATTTTGGGGTGTCTTGGTCTGGAATGGGCAATTAAGACCCATGAGGTCTACAAAAGACCTACTCCTGGTGGATGTGAAAACTGCTAGAATTAGTTTGATACGGATGAAAAGGCCTACCTGAATGTTTCTCCTTGAGGGTGTAGCTATAGGGAATGTCAGGAAGAGCGCCTGCATTTCAAAATTTACCACTAAAGCATTGTTCTTTAGTGGTAAAGAACTTGTTAGTGTAATCCACTTTTGTTTTCTTTTTAAAAGAGGGTATACAAGCACTCACACAGTTGAGTGACACTGCTGAGAAAGATGTACGAAATAACTTTTTAAAAGACACAAAAAGGTATAAACATAGGGGACAAGAACTTTCTCGACTGTCTTCGGTCCCTTCTTCTCAGGATGGAGAAAGGCAACGCCCAGTGATGTCACCCCACCCCCCAAAATACTTTTGTATCCCTGCCCTAGGCAACCACAACTGCACAGCATTCAAAACTTCACCCTGGCTCACAGGAGGGGAATATACAAACAATCCTAACAGGAAAAAAAATATTACAGATGGAGGGCTGGGGAAATGCGGTAGTCCCACAACAAAAGAGTCTTATGGCAGCTCAGAGATGAATAATTTTATTTATTCTGGCATAACCTTTGTAGGCACTCTCTATTTCATCAGATATGTAATGTCCACAAAGCCTAGGCCAGAATAAATACATTTGTTAGACTTTAAGGTACCACAAGACTCTACGTTGTTTTTGCGGGAAAATGATAATCAGGAAACTCCCGGAATTCATTTCAAGATTTTTTTTTGTATTTCCTAATTGTGTGCATTGCTGGGGCAGCGCTAGGGATTGATTTGATCAGGTATCAGATACAGCGCCTGTTTTGCTGACTGTCATTGCGGCTGCGAATCCCAGGCCCCCTCTAGATGGATTCCGTTTAGGCCTGGTTAGCTGATTATGCGCATAATCGCTGAAGCGCATTATCGTAAATGCGAGGTATTGAGTACTCAACTGGTGACCTACCGGTTGTTTCAAATGCGCTTTACAAGTAGTTAATGTGGAGAATCACTTGTTCACATAGTCAAAATGCGCTTTAACGGCTGAAGCAAAATAAAACTCGCTATTTAACGCGCATTCGATAATGCGCATAATCGGAGAGAAAATGCACCTCTACGCCCGAATTGTGCTCCGTTCTTGTAGAGGTAAATTTTTTAATGCACCTTGAAAGAGCTTTAAATGCCTCTTGTAGAGGCAGTCTAAGGGTAATATGTGCATGCACAGACACACGTGGTGCAATCACAGGATTATAACCAGTTATTCCTATTGAAATGAATGGAGTTCACATTGCATACAACCCACAGGATGGGAAGTATATGTGTCTCTTGTATCTACATACATGTTTGTTGAGCTTGTTCCCTGCCAGCGAACTTCAGGACTTTGTAACGGTCTCCCCCCTAAACTTAAGAGGCTCTGCCTGTAAACTTACCCAGAACTACCCTGCAAATGGACCTTTCGCATTGTAGCATGTCACGGTTATATATAATCAGTCACATGTCTCCATTTAAAGGCACAGGCAGTTCCCCTCTCCATCTCAGACACCCTCACCCTCCTCCGCCACCCCAAAAACTCAGCCTCCCACCCCGCTCTTCATTTGGTCACCAAGAGGTTCTCTCCACCCCACGTCCAGCCCACTCTTTCTTCCTTGGACCGCGCCTGCGCTCACCGGCGGCGGCGGTTGCCCGGCGGCAGCCGTTCAGAATGTCGAGCGCGCGGGGGGGCGGGGGAGCGGTCCCTCCCTCCGGCGGACGCACGTCGGCGGCGGCAGCAGCAGCAGCTGCCGCTGCGGGAGGGCAGGAGGAGGCGGCGCCTGTGTCGGCGCTGGAGGTTGTGTCCTTCCTGGGGAAACTACTGTGCGCAGTCGCGGCGCTGAAGGCGGCTCTCTACCTGCTCCGCAGAGTCTGTCTAGCAATGGCCTGGAAGTCAGGAGGCGCCAGTCACTCCGAGCTCATCCACAACCTCCGCAGTGAGTGTGTGTGTGTGTGTGTGTGCGCGCCGGGCCCGGTAGAGAAGGAAGGGGGTGGGAGGGGGAGGAGGCAGAAGGAGGGGCCAGGGCGCGTGCTGTCCATTCAGGTTACACACATATACCCCCCCCCCCACACAAATACATACGTACACACGCGCGCGCTAGGGAGTGACCGTTAGTGGTCGAGTCGGCCAGGCCGTCAGCGTCGCGCGCTGCGGTGAGAAAAAGCCAACTGTCATCGGACGAACGCTTTAGAGCGAAGGGGTGGGGGAGGAGGGCTTCATCTCCATAAGGAAGCAAGCGCGCGCACGGGGCCGTTGCGGAGGATGGGGGGGGAGTTGTCGTTGCCGCCGCAAGGCGGGAGTGTCTTTTATTTGCTGCGTGGAGAGTATGTTTGAGGGCGGCAACCGCCGCTTATCCTGGACGAGGGTAGGGTGGATCCCTAGCTGTCCACGGAGCTTTGCTGCTGGGACCCGTAGCCTCCCCCTGCCTCCCGGTTGGGTTTGTTCACACACGTTGAAAGGCCGGGCACAGGGAGGGGGGCGAAGGAAAGGCAGATAAAGTCTGACCCTCAGCTTTGAGCACTTCGTCCTCGGGTCTGCCGAAAAATCTTTCTTTAGATACGCACGTGCCGCAAGGCTACACAATTGTCGTTTTCCGCCCACGGACACAAGTTGAATGAACGTCCGATTTTAAGCTCAAAGGAGGGAAAATATTTTTAAAATGGCCCTTGGAGAGTATGGCAGCTGCTCTCCCTTCACTCTCTCACCAGCTCATCATTATGCAACTATCTAGTCTCTTGAGGTGATTCTCATCACTTCTGTTGTGCTGATGATATTTCCTTTGCCTAGAAGACACCACCCATGCTAATGTCTACTGGAAATAAATGTGCAGTTGCTGTGCAAGTCTGATAATGTGAGAGCTGAGTGGGATGAGAATTGATGTTATATTTTGTTTTAGTCTGTGAACTTTCATATTGTACCAAGTGTCTTTTAGAGCAATCTTTCCTACCCTGGTGCCCTCCAGATGTTTTGGATTTCAACTCCCATCAGCAGCCAGAATGGCAAAGGCCTCATCTACAAGAATTCGCGAAGCGCATTACTGGATGACCGAAACGCAATTTAAACTGTTGACATGCGGAGAATCACTTGTTCACATAGTCAAAATGCGCTTTAACGGCCGGAGCAAAATAAAACTCGCGATTTAACGCGCATTCGATAATGTGCATAATCGGAGAGAAAACGCACCTCTACGCCCGATTTACGCTCCGTTCTTGTAGAGGTAAATTTTTTAATGCGCCTTGAAAGAGCTTTAAATGCCTCTTGTAGAGGCAGCCAAATTGTCAGGAATGCTTGTTGTTGTCCAAAACATCTGGAGAGCATAAGGTTGGGGAACGCTGTAGAAGGGCATTGTATTTTTTTGCTCCGCACCTGTCTATCAAAGAACCTTGTTTGTTTCAAAAACTTGAAGATCGTGGCCAATCTAAATTTTGAATAACTAGAGTTGATTCAGTAAAAATATTTCTGTTTTTTGGTTATTGCTTATGAAAGCACTAAGGGCTATCGTTAAATTATGTGGAATTGTTCAAAAGTCAACAGGACAAGTAAGCTTTAGAATTCCAAGTATCAGCCAGCCTTCATGAGGTCTTCTGCACAGGTAAAGGAGAAGCTGGCAGAAAAAGATGTGCCCTGTTTATAGGTCTAAGTTGAAAAATAATTTAAAAATCAGTTTCTTCAGCTCCTCTTTCATCTTGTTTGTGAAAATACAAGAATGGATAGACAAGCATACAAGCAATTTTAAGGGGTGTGTGGTAGATGGGCTTTGAAGGCTTTTTTGTTTTATATTGCATTCTTGAGCCGAAACTCAAATAGGGCATGTATAGGATGATGGGAGGAGGGTCATATTACCAAGGTGGAGTAGAATAGAGTTGCCCAAACTTGTAAGGATGGTGTCAGGAAAGCAAAAAGCCTAGATTCCTATGTTAGGAGCAAGAAGAAGATCAAGAAATAGGAAGGTCCACTGCTTTGGGAAGATGGTGAATTGTTTACAGGTAACAGGTTTACAGGTACTAAACTCCTATTTTCTTTAGTTTTCTCCCACAGTGGGAATTGTGTTTGACCTGGGACAAGTAGAACAAAGAAAATGTGGAGGGATTTGCAGCTGAGAATAAGTAAGGACATGTTTAGAGAATGCTTGAAATTAGTTCAAGTCTCAGAGACCAGATGAACTATGTCCCTAAGTGCTGAAGGAGCTTGTGGATGTTATTTCAGAGCCACTGTCTGTAACCTTTAAGAACTCCTGAAGAATAGGTTAGATTCTGAAAGGCTGGAGACAGCCAAATGTCCCCATCTTCAAGAAGGGCAAAGAAGGTAGATCCAGGAAACTATGTACCCGGATGTCCATATTCTTGAACAGATAATTAAGCAGTCAGTCTGTGAGCATCTAGAAAATAATGTATTGGTTACTAGGATTCAATGTAGGTTTGTCAGGAATAAGTCGTCCCAGACCAGCCTTATTGAAAGTTTTACTAGTTTGGTAGATCATAGGAATGCTGTGGACATAATATTTCTTGATTTCAGCAAAGCATTTGACAAAGTTTTCCATGATACCCTTTTTGACAAGAGAGTAAAATGTGGGTTGGACAATACTACAATTAGATCTCTGGTGGTGTTTCCAGGTGGTGGTGGTGTGGGGGTCTGTTGTTTTCACACTACATGTGTGTTTTCTACTTGTGCGTGTTATATGGCCTTCTGTGTTTTCTACTTGTGTGGGCTGCATACACATTGGATACAGCAGCTGTCCCACTGGTATAGCAGTGGCGTATCCCTGGTCCCGATGTAATGTGAATGTAAGATTGCTCCGTAACTGTCACCAAAAATGTGAAGCAAAGGTGACTATTTGTGAAAGAGGGACCATAGTTCAGCGTAGAGTACATTCTTTGCATGCGAAAGGTCCCAAGTTCAATTCCTGGCATCACTAGTTATAAGGATGAGTTAGCAGGTGATGCCAATGATCAGACCTTGGCGCTACCAGTCAGAATAGACAATGCCTTGGGATATGTGATCGAACAATCTAAGGTAGCTTTCATGATCCTAGGTGTTGCAAACAGAGTGGTTAAAAATCAATGATTTTTTTCCTTCAAAAATGATTAAAACAACAACAGATGTTTAACATTTAGATGGATTATAAATAAAATACGAAACTTCTCATTTAAAAATAACAGTTACAATTAAGTATCATCATAAATATGCTAAACCTACACGTTTCATCTCATAAAAATGGCTCTATCCAGCCTAACTACTAACTCCTGATTCTCGAAAGTTCTGGGCTATGGGGTTCTATTTCTCTATGTCATATGTGCAAAGACACAGGGAGGATAAGATTGTTGTTCTGTGTGTATGTGTTGGTGGAGCTCGGACAAGCAAGGCAGTGGAGATATTTAAGATAGAAATTAATATAGAATGTTGGATGAAATTGGATTTTTAACAAATTAAATCATTTTTAAAAAATGTAAATGCTAAATTTCATTAAATAATAAATAGGTTAACATTAAAACTGAATATAGGCATGTTAGCCATGCAGTTAACTCTCTAAATTGAATCTGATTGCACTGTTAACCTCAAACTATCATGGGTGTTGGTCGTAGGAAAGACCCATATGGGAATATTTTAAAGATGATGGGGTAGTTCACATGGGTTAATTTACCCATAAAGAGCTGTAGCATGTGCTGGCCACCATTATAAATATGTAAGTCCCAGCTGGGTGTTGTCATGGCTTGTCATGTCATTTGACCTTGGGCGGAGAGGCTTTTTTGGAGGACTAAAGAGAACCCTCACATAACCCTAAAACAGGCCTTCGATTATGTGAAGGTTGTTTAATCCTCAAATAACCTCTGCAGCCTGGGTTCAGAAAACACAACAAACCATGGCAACACCTCACTGGGGCTTTCAGATTCATAATGGCAGATGGTACGTGCTGCAGGGCCCCGAAGGTTAATTAATCCATTTTGGGCTGTCGTGTTATCCAAACCAGGTAATTTTTTCTGTAGGTAGAAAAGGGAAAGCATGCACAATCTATACAGTGAGACAAAGAGATGGAAAGCCTGCTTGTAAGAATGAAAAAGTGTAAATAATACTCTACTTAGTTGTAAGTTAACATGGTTTAGTAGTCAGATTTATACCTTTGTTCAGGAAATATATGAAAAAGTTTCAGTGAGAAACTCAGTTATATCAGTGTTTTAAAAATATGTTTTCCTTGCTGATTTAAAACAGTTATTTATATTGTCTTGAGTTAAATCAGCTCTTCCTGGTTATAATTTATTGATTTATTGAGGCAATCTTTGATTAGTCTTACGTATAGTGTGGAAGCTGGTCCAACAACCAAATATAGCTGAAACCTGTATCTTGCTGTATTTCCAAGATAAGAAACATACAATTATTTTGTTTAGTTGTAAACAAAGATGCTGTTGCAGCTGTATGTTGTAGATGTATAGAGTAGTACAGTGTAGTTCTTTATTCTAGTTTCACATGACTTCCTCATTGATTTGTACATAACAAGAAGCCACCGTGGGTGAATTTCCCTGTGGGGTTTCTTGTGGAAGTAGCTGTCATTTTGAATATTCAAGCTATGGTGGGGACGCATCTTAGCTTCTTGTTACATCTGAACCTGGCAGGGGTGGGTTGTTGGCTGGTTAACAAACCACCCACAACCCTATAACAGCCCATGGGTTCTGGGTGGCTTGTCAAGCACCCCAACAATCCACCCTGATTGGGCTTACATGTAACGACAAGCTATGGCATGCCCCATCATTGCTCAAATGTTCAGAATATCAGCCACCTCCACAATGAGAAGCCCTTGTGGGGAAATTCACATGCAAACTGGTCCAAAGATAAAGTCTTAGGTTAAAGTCCTATCTAGAATTTATGTGCCTTATTTCAGCTTTTCTTCAACCTTATGCCCTCCAAGTGTTTTGAACTACAACTCCCAGCATTCCTGAACAGTAGCCAAGCTTGATGAGGCTGATGTGAGTTGAAGTCATGTATCTGGAGTGCACCAGGTTGGGGAAGGCTTCCCTGTTTTATAAGAGATATTCTTTGGAATGCTGAACTGAAGAAGTTAAGATAGATTGATGTAAGTTGGATTCACCAGGCTTTATATAACTCAAAAAGCTGCACTGTTCTATTTCTTGCTGTAGCCATGAACAAGTATAATAACTAAACCTTTGTTACACATCTTCTGTTCTGCAGTCCTGATCCTCCCTGAATTTGTATCTTCAGTGTGCTATGTGCTTCGCTGCCTCTGCCAAAGCAGAATTTAGGAAATGTGCTACATAAACGTAGCAAAAAAGGGTTAATCCAGAAGCTGAGTCAGTCACAGGCCAAGGTACCAGCAGAGGAATTTGCCCAAAGGAGGATGGAACAGGGAATGTAAGGGAATAGCAACAGAAAGGTCAAGGAAGCTGGAGGACTGGGAAGAAGGGAGACTCAGACAGGCAAGTCCAGAATTTGCCCACCCAAAACCCAAGCTGGGAGGAAAAACTTATTCCTTTCCTTGTAGCCACAGGTGAAAGCGAGGGAGGGAGGCAAAGGCCACCTCAAAGTTTACTTCAGCTGGACTATTTCCCTCCCCAGCCCATGCCATCTACTACCAGCTGTCCTATGGAAATCCTGATGACTCCTTGCTTTTTTGATAGAGCTTGTTGTGATGTTTTTAACGAATGTTGATGTTACTTGTAAGCTGCCTTGGAGGGATTTGTATGGGTTCAGTTTCTGACTGATCCTGACAATGGGTTGCAAAATTAGTTTGAGGTGATACGGATTTTTTGACTTATATATTTTTCCTGATAAACTAATGTGGAAACAATGTATATAGTTACTACAGTTTGAATGTTCAAGTGCCATGTACAGATTTCATTTGTCTAAAAATGCCCTCCTCCTTATACTGACTTACATTCAAACTACATTTTATATAGATATTATACATTTACACTTTAGCGTTACATGTAGTGCATAACACGTTATGGATTTTCTAAAGTGCACTTTCGATATAGTATTATTGTAGAATAACATCACCTTTTATTTTGACTAAGAATCTCCTTTCTTTCAGAAAATGGAATAATCAAATCAGATAAAGTATTTGAAGTAATGCTTGCAACAGACCGTAGCCACTATGCAAAATGCAACCCGTATATGGATTCTCCTCAATCAATAGGTATGAGACTATGTATCCAACATCTTTAATTAGGTAAAAGCTTTATTTTCTTGAAGACTTCAAGTTTGTTCACTGTAATATGGTAAGCTTCTGCACAGAATGCAAAAAAATATGTTCATGGACTGAAAAAGTGCAGCTAAAATTATGAGGGTTGGAGCATCTTTCCTATGTGGAAAGGCTAATGTTGGGGGTGGGGGCTTTGTAGTTCAGAAAAAAAGAAAACTAAGGAGGAACATGATGGAAATTTGTAAAAGTATTCATATGTGGGGAGTGGGGATAGAGCAATTTCTCTCCCATAGCACTAGAACTCAGTTACCCAATAAAATCAATTGGCAAGTAAGACAGACAGAATTATATCACAGAACAGATAATTAATTTGTGGAATTCATTGCTACCAGAAGTGGAGATGATCATTAGCTTAGACGGCTTTTAAAAAGGCATAAACAAATTTATGGAGAATAGACCTATCAATGACTCTTAGCTGTGATAACTGAATGGAACTTCTATGCTTATAGGCAGTATATATGTCAGATGTTAGGGACATACATCAGAGCTGGTTATTGCTTTCATGCCTTGCTTGTGGTTTTTAAATGGGCTATTTGCCAGCCACTGCTGGAAACAAAATGCTGGACTGGAAAGATTTTGTTCTTATCTAGCAATGCTCTTAGGTTTTTTATGAATGTATCGTGAGAAAGAGAAACTTCTGATTCTCGATTTCAACTGCACTAAAGGAGAGGGAATCGGCCACTACAATCCATACCCATGTAATCTCAAGGATTGATGATTGTATTATATTTTTACATGTGGCCCCTTGAGAAACTTCATCTAATACAGTATTCTGTGAGCTCTCTCCTTACTTAACGTGTACCTAGTTACATAGAGAACGTGTTTTAAAAAACTTCTGAAAACAATCTAAGGTGGTTCTGTTCACATATAAATAGTGTTATTTATTTATCAGATTAATAGCTTTTTAATCATTAAGATTTTCAAGTTGCTTACATTCTCAGTAGTGGTGGGCTTCTACCCTTCCTAAAACAAAGGAACAAATTCCCTCACTATGGGCTTCTCTAAATGAGCGATTTATAGCACACTTCTGACTGGCCACTCAAGGAAGTTTGTGGGTCAAGTAGATGATGTAGTCAATAGCCAGGATGTCTCCTGTGTTTTCTCAGGTAATTCCGTGTTTTAAAAACACAGAGATAATTCAGTATCTAAGTTATGATGGATTTATTCTGCCATTAGATGACGCTGTTTCATTGCAAAGAATAGGCTGCACTAGTATTCCCTTTTCAATTTAAAATCGCTGTTGGTCACTGTCGTTGTGAACGCGAAAAATCCGAGACCTGGTAAAGTTGTGGGTTTTTTTCTTAATGTAGAGACGCCCCTATGTCTTATATTGACTGACATTCTAGCTATTTTGTCCTTGGCAGTGGAGCAAAGAGCAGCTCCCTTCCCCAGACCAAATTCAGGAGCAGAACAATGTCTGGGGCAGGACAATTTCTGCCACACTTCTTCCCATAGACAACAGGCCTTATGAGCTTCACCCTGCCTAATTCAGGGGATGCCTTTCCTCATATGAGGCCTTTTGCCACTGAGATCTGTGATGGGGGGGTCCACTACAAATTTCATTGTTCTGTTTTAAATCAGTGAGAGCATGAATTAGGGCTTTCTCCTATGGATCCCAGTATTTATGGAATGGCTACCCTAGAGAAGCTTGTCAGAGCCAGATTCTTCTGTTTCATAGGAAGTCACAATGTGTTTGATCACTCAGTTGTTAGATGATGCTAATTTTTATGGCTTTGTGCTCTTTACTATTATCTGTTGATTTTTCCTGGATAGATATGAAAGAAATTTAAACCACATACAGTTATACTAACACAGTCTACATGGATTTTCTATAGAAAAGAGTATGACCTCTACTTTACATTTCCTCTTAGTAATAGTTTTGAGGTGGTTTTTAAAGTGCCATTTTAATTGTTTTTTTAAATGTAGAATTCTTTTGAACTGACTGTTTTAACTCACTAATTGTGTGTAAAGGGAAAACAGTCGTGAAGAAAAAAGCTATTTTCATTTATGTGAACTAGCCCTCAAACTGTATATTTCCTACATGAAAACATGTATGAAACAGCCCTAAAATTTGAGTTTTTAAAAGCTTGCTTAATATTGTTAACAGTTCCTACTTTCCTAGCGTTCATATTTGACAGTTGTAGATTGCATGTTAAAAATATCAGCACCTTAATGCTATAAGCAAACTTGGTTTACCTCTGATTTAAAATTATTACAAAATGCTAATACATACTCTAGGACATTGTGTATTTGTCCCTTTCTAGAAAAGCTTAAGTCTCTTCTGCCTTTGTGATCTCAACTGCATCCTAGGCCAATGAATCACTGTTATACAGCTTGGCAGTTGGTCTCTTGGTTATCTGCTCCTGAGTACACATTCTTCATATATTTAAGTGCTAGAATTTATTTTAAGCAGCATAGATTCTTGGAGGAGTGTCTGTATTATTGAACTCTTTGGTTGTGATATTCTACAGTGCTTCAGGTATGTTCTCATAGTGAACATGTGAGGAGAAGATTTGTGATAGCATGTGGGTTTTCAGCAAAAGATTTCCTCCACAGCAATGTTTTTGTACCTGGGAGAGGCTGTTCTTGAAAGGGAAGAATGACAAGAATTAAATATGAACAGCCAGAAATTAAATATGACGTTAAGATTGCAGTATGTACAGTTAATTTAGTAAGGCTCACTGAACTCAGTGGAACTTCTTTTGAGTAAACTTGCATAGGATTTGTCTGCTAGTTATTTTTCTCAATAATATGCTTACTCCTGATTTAATTTTTCTTAAGAAAGAAGAATTAGCGCATGTAGTTACTGATCTTACTAAATTCATGCAACTTCTAGTAGTCACAGTACAAACATTCATGTTGATCTTCATGTAAAAAGGCTGTATCAAAACAAGTTGTGGATTATGTTGGGGCTGTTTGCATGACATGACAACCCACCATGGGTTATTTAACCCACAGTGAGGCTTCAGTGTGTGTGGCTACTATTTTTAATATATAATCCCTGCTTATTTGGTGCCATGTTGTGCCAACCTAGCAATCGTGGGTCTTAACCCTAGCATAACCCATGGTCTGTTTTAGTTGTGTGAACTCACCAGGTTCACATGGCATAAAACTCCCAAGTGGGGCCTGCATGATCTAATTGTGAAGATTGTTAAATATACAATTATACATCTAGATTGTTGTACTCAGTTGAATACAAAATGAGATGAAATGAGAGTGACAGGTCTGGAAATATGTAATATTTAGGACTAGAGATACTAGTGAGTTGCATCATTGCTGTTTAGCAGAGGAATAGTGTTTTCCCCTTTCATGTTAAATGTTGATAATTGTATAATTGTGATTGAATGTATTTCCTACTTTTCATTTCTGTGATCCTTGTTTGTTTTTTATAACATCATTACTATTCTGGAAAAAAATTCTTTAGATATAGCACTTTAGGCATGATTTCAGGCTCACCTATATTTGTGTGTGTGTGTGTGCTAGTAAAAGGTGCTAGTTTTAAATATTTGATAACTGAGTTATGTTACTCAGATGTTTTTTCCCCTTGGCTTACAGGATTTCAAGCAACTATCAGTGCTCCACATATGGTAAGTATTAGGTTTATATACTGAATGCTAGCCTTCTTTGACAACTGATCTAGCTTTGCTCCATATAGCATTCTTTAGCATTAGAGATGTGGACATTGCCATTGCATAAATTTCAGGATTTCAGGAGACCGAGAAAATCTCTGCATTTCCACTACAGGAAACTCTGCTATACACAGGGAAATCTTATTAGTGCTTGCATTTTAGTACAAGGTACCAAAACATAGTTTGTTGAAGTGAGGTGCGTTAACACAAGACTTTTTCTCAGTCATTTATTTCAGGGAATATAGATTATGTTCCTTTTAATCTTATCATAATTCTGTATTTTCTGCATTGTCCTCTTTCCTCCCAAGTACTACTTTATTGCTATTAAAACAACAAAGGGTGCTTCTAGACAAGGATTTTATTGTACCGAATTGTCCTCCACTTTCAACCATCTTGTATTTTCCTGTCGTTCTTCAGTCTTTTTTATTTCCACAAAAAAATCCATAAAGTAGGAAAAGATGCAGTAACTTTACAGTGTCTTTTGATTGATAGCACTGGGAGTCCACTGTCTAGAAGCACCGAAAACTCTTGTGGCACCTTAAAGGCTAACAGATTTATTGAGGTATAAGCCTTTATATATTAGAGTCCACTTTATCTGATGATTCTAATTTACAAAAACATATGCTGCAATAAATCTGGTAGGGTTCGTCCCGATAAGGCTTTTATCATTTACCCTGTCTCATTCACAGAATTTTATGGGGATGGGGGACGACAACAGTCCAGTCATTACCATCTTCAGTTTGTAGCTTTCCCATGCTTTTCTGCTGCTTCCATCTTTTTTCTTACCACAGAGGATCCTGTATGAAGAAATAGACAGAATGACAGTACAATGCCTTCTGGTTGAGAACATTTAGAGCCCCCTGTCTAGAAGCACCCTAGGTCTTTACAGTGTCATAAGACTTCATTTTTGCTGCAAGAGATTAACACAATTTCTTCTTTCAGTGCATTTGTAGTAAGGTGTTCAGGTGTCACTTGACAAGCAAAATTATCTAACTTTGTTTGGAGACATATTTTTTCATATGGTTGGTGATAGTGTGCCTCTCTCTGTCACCTGCTTGATACTCCACCATTTTCTTCACTATGTCATCCTATTCCCCACCTGCACCTGGTTCTCTGATATTAGCAAGAAGTGGGGAAACCTGGGGTGCTTTCTTGGACACTATCAATCAGAAGCCATTGTGCAGCTATTCTGTCTTTCTTTCAGTGGATTTTCTGTGGTGAGGATAAAGCCAGAAGAAGCAGTGGGAAAACGGGATGGTTACAAATAGAAGACAATGACATCTGGAAACATTCCATGAACGAGGCAGGCAATTGCACAATAAAAGCCTTGTCTTGAAGTACCCCTTGTCAATTTCACCTACATCTTTGGGGTTTTAAAAATTAAAATATTACATTGTGCATCAATAAGGTTCATGCATATACCTTTTTGAAGGAAAAAGTGCCCATTTGAAGACAGGGTAACCCAAAATATCCCGATGGGCTTAAGAAAAGTGGGAGGGGGCAAGGGAGATGGATGGAGGAGATTACGTTGATGAAAAGAGGGAGAAAAAACAGGAGCTAAATCAAACAAGAGGGATGGAAGTCAGGGTAAAAGTGCTGCTGCATCTGGGGAGAGCCGGGGTAGGGGTGCAGTTGAATTGCAGGGTAGCTCCCAAGGGCTGCCACTTCCTGTTCTTTGTGAAGTTCCACTTGCAAGCTCTTCTGGCTGTTCAACAACTCTGAAGCATCCCTTTCTTCCTCTTTGCTATTATTGCTGGTATATTATAGCAAGAGGGTTATATTGAAAAGTTGGTTGGGTAAGGTGGTAACTTCCTATACTGTTTTTGTTGTTGCTGCTTCTGGCAAGGTTATTTTGCAAGTACTGCGTTGAGAAACAAAAAAGGAGTAGCCTTTTTCCTCTGAAGAGATCTTTCTCTTTTTCACCCCACACAAACTCTCTTAATTGGATAATATTAAGATGCTAATGAATTTCTCTGCTATTCAAAATAATAGCTTTGCTACCTTTAAGTGAGGGGAGATGAGAAGAAATGGGCCTGAGGGCTGTCTTGCAAAGCTGTGTTCTCCCTGCAACAAATGAAGGTTGCTTCCAGATGACAAGAAAGAACCAAATTTTGTAAACAAGTGGAGACCAGATAATTAATAATTTATGGACAAAGGACTAATATAATGCTGAACAACAACAATAAAGCTTTTTGCTGTCTTGGAAGCACTGGTGACATAATTTGAAAAGGTCTTAATCAAGGGGGACCTGCAATTCAGTATTGCAGTGTATCCCCACCCCAACAGGAGTGCTCTTTTTCAGAGCTTCACACTGCCTGGAACAGGAGTTCTGTTGTACTCGGGTCAAGAGGTTCAAGAGTGGGGAAGGAGTAAATGAGACCTTCCTCTGCTGTGCCATATAGTGCTAGAAAGCTGTTCATCCCAAATCTGAGCATTTAATATCTATCTATTTGAGAGTGAGGAAATGCAGTTTTGGAGAATTGGAAGGAGAGGGGGGAGAAATACCCTTACCTCTCTTCTCCTGTGTACTACATGGGACTGAGAATTTTTTTAAACCTCAGAGCACAGATCGACCCTACTCTAACCACCACCACCACCACCCCTGGCCAATCAGGATGCTTACTATACATTCTTGGGGGTTTGAGAAGGTGAATTCCCTTTTTCTCCCCCTACCCTCTGTTTATATATTTATTTATTTATTTATTACATTTGTATACCGCCCCATAGCCGAAGCTCTCTGGGCGGTTTACATAGGATTAAAAACAATTAAAAACAATATACAAAAATTAAAACAGCAAAAACATACAACATACACACAATCTGTACATTTAAAACCCACTTCAACTCTTCAAAAAACTACAAAAACAAAACAAACCCAGGCTCCTCAGATATTGCCAAATGCCTGAGAGAAGAGGAAAGTCTTGACCTGGCACCGAAAAGATAACAATGTTGGCGCCAGGCGGGCCTCGTCGGGGAGATCGTTCCACAATTGGGGAGCCACCACAGAGAAGGCCCTCTCTCTTGTTGCCGACCTCCGAGCTTCCCTCGGAGGAGGCACTCGGAGGAGGGCCTTAGATGTTGAAAGTAATGTTCGGGTAGGTTCATGTCGGGAAAGGCGTTCCATCAGGTATTGTGGTCCCAAGCCGTGTAAGGCTTTATAGGTTAAAACCAGCACCTTGAACCAGGCTCGGAAACATACAGGCAGCCAATGCAAGCGGGCCAGAGTAGGTCTTATATGTTCGAACCTACTGGTTCCAGTTATCAATCTGGCCGCTGCATTTTGTACAAGCTGCAGCTTCCGAACTACCTTCAAAGGCAGCCCCACATAGAGTGCATTGCAGTAATCCTTTTGGGTTTTCAATGTTCTGTATCAGTTGTTCTCTATCACAATTGCTGACTTAAGGTCCGTTAGACCAGTAATAGGCAGCTTGTGGCCCTCCCAATGCTTTGGCTTACAACTTCAGTTAGCCCTAGCCAGTATAGCCAGTGGCATGAAGGGTTGGGGGAGCTGTAAGCCAAAACACCTGGATGGCCACAAGTTACACACCCCTGCTTTAGACTCCTTTTCCCCTTCAGCATGCTGTTAGTTTAGAGGTTCTTGTCTTTTGGAGGGTTCCCCCCCTCTTTTAATTGACATGTCCGTACTCAGAGCGTGATCCCCTGAACTGATGTAGGGAACAGAGAACCCTGAAATCAGATTTGGTAAGTCTTTTTTAAAAAAGCATTTAGCTATTGACAGTTGAAAACCTGAATTTTATCTGTGTGATTTGAAACTTTAGTCCCTGAACCATGGAATTGTTTGAGGTTTCCAATAGCTTGCTTGAGTTTAAACACTGGATTCTCTATGGCATTTTTGAATGAATGATAAAGCTTGAAGTCTTCAGAAAAGAGAACTTACACTGGGCCAAACCAACTAAAATACTAACACCCTTCCCTTTTTTTTCTTTTGGCAGCATGCATATGCTCTAGAACTCCTATATGAACAATTACATGAAGGAGCTAAAGCCCTTGATGTAGGATCTGGAAGTGGTATTCTTACTGCATGCTTTGCGCGGATGGTGAGACAATGATTTTTAACCTCTTAAAGAAATGTATCAACTTCTTAGTCAACTGTATTAGTTACAAAATGTTTAATGTTTTTTGTGTCTTTACAAGATAATTTATTTTATACTCTTAAAAAGGAAATATCACTTTGACTAGCCATGCAAAGCTTATCTTGTCAATGAAGCACAACTATTTACTCAGTAAGGAACATTAAGCTACACAAGCTCAAACCAGCAGTTTTTGTAATTAATGTCATTTAATAATAGGATTGAATCTTTTGAAGAAAGAACAATCCCTGAAATAGTAGGGAAACACCAACTAATATGCCCTAAAGCAGGATTTGTTAAAACTTTGTTTAGCCATTTATCTTACTTGAATGCATGTTTTTAAGCTTGAAAGCAAGCAGAGATGTGGAGGCACTATCCAGTGTATTGCAGAGAGTATCAGATATACAACAGTCTGCCTTTTCATCTGCTGTGGCCATAGTATTTAGACTCAGAATCCATGTTTAACCTCAACTGGCAATATTGGACCAAGTCTTAATTTTTTGAAATCATAACTTGATATTTCTCCTTTTCTCTATCTGTCCTTTCTTTATCTTCTCCCTACTCTACTTGTAAGACTATGGTTGGGTTCACACAGCACGCTAACTCAACTCAGTGATTGAGCGTGGGTGGTTGTTGAACTGTGGGTTGTTTGTTGAACCATGGTTTAGTATGTTGTATGAAACCAGGATATTTTCCGCAGGTTGCTTGATAAACATGCAGTGTGGCTTAGTTTTCTCAAACAAACCACATTGAGAACCCATGGTTTAATTGTTGGGTTGTTCAGGGTGGTTAACAAGCCACACTGCAGAAAATGTCCTGGGTTCATACAACATGCTAACTCATGGTTCAACAAACAACCCATGGTTCAATAACAATCCACACCCAATCATTGAGTGTGGATTAGTGTGTTGTGTGAACCCATCCAATAAGTACTGCCATGGGCCATCTTATTCAGCATTCTGTTTCCAATAGAAGTCAGCTGGTGGCTACTTCCTATCTTTCCTGTTTTTTTTTTAAAAAAAAACTTAAGCTGGTGTGTTGTTCATATAACTCTCCTTTGTGTGTGGGGTGGGGCAGCGGGAAGTCCCTAGATTGTACTGTACAGCTTACATAGTAGTGCATTTCAAAACCTACTAGAAACGATAAATTAAAACAGAAATAAAATTCTGTGTCTGACAAAATAAGCAGCCATTCATGCACTTCATAGCAAAACTGTTAACATGTACCACTGATTTGAAGTCTTAAGTTATTCATATGCTCTAGGCATATTAATTAAACATATTTGTATGATAGCAACATGATACTGGAAAAATATTTTATCAGTATGAACAAGAGAAACCCAAAAGTATTTATGGCAAAAATCTTAATATGATAAAAGTAGCCTAAGTGCCAAACAGGCTCTGAGATATAACAGGTATGCTTAAACTGGAATTGGACATATATAGGAAAAATGGATAAGCAAATGGTAGGAGCCATTGTATTAGGAGTTCTTTCATCTTCTTTCATCTTTGTTTATAACTTTAATTTAAAAGTATAGTGAAAGATCTAAATACATAAATAATGCATACTGCACCAAAACGGAAACCTGGTTTATCGTTTTAGGTTGGCTCCAAAGGTCAAGTTGTAGGAATTGATCATATCAAAGAACTAGTAGATGATTCAATAAATAATGTCAAAAAGGATGATCCTCTATTGCTGTCTTCAGGAAGAGTGAAACTGATTTGTAAGTACTAGAGTATATTAACAATGTATGTATGTATGTATATGTATATGCAAGATGTATGAATAGGCTTTAATTCTTTCATGGTATGTTTTTGGAATGAGGTTTATACCCAACTCACAGGAGAGTCTATCAATAACTCTTCATTTCAATGTAACTTGATATGCTTAGGTTTACCATATTTTAAATGCCACTGTGCTCAGTAACCAACTCATAGGATCTGGTGTAAGGATTATAATGCTGGCCTGATGCTCTATATGAGGTTGCCTTTAACCACAGTTCAGAAGCTGCAGCTTGTGCAAAATGTGGAAGCCAGGTTGATAGCAGGGAACAGAAGGTCTGGACATATGACATTGATTCTAGCCTGTTTGCACTGGCTGCCTGTATGCTTCCAAGCACAATTCAAGATGCTGGTATTGACCTATAAAGCCTTATGCACCTTGGGGCCGCAATACCTGACAGAGCACCTTTCCTGGTATAAACCTACCCATATGCTACACTCATCATCTGAGGCCCTCCTCCAAGTGCCTCCTCTGAGGGAGACTTGGAGAATATCAACAAGGGACATAATCGGTGGTCGCCTCTGATTATGGACTCTTCCAAGTGAGACCTGCCTGGTGCTAACATTGTCATCTTTTTGGCACTACGTTATGCCTCTCTTCTACTTCAGGCATATGACAACATATACGTTTTTTAATGGCTCCTGGAATGTGTTGTTGATTATTTAAAATAGCTTTTTTGTACATTAGATTTATATTAAGTTACTTTTTGTAATTTTAGGATTTTAATTTTTGTAAAGATTAAAGCTTTGGCTATTGGGCAATATAGAAACGAAATGAAATGAAATTACGAGTTTAAGCCCAATTCTACTGTAAAGGTGCTTCCTATTTATAGCACTACCCCCAAACAGAGTACCTGATCTTCCAAGGGGAGTGCAGCCTCACCCAGAACTGGTTAAGGAGCACTGTTCAAGTCAGAAGAACCACCTACGAACAGTGCATCCATCTACTCAGAATTGGGCTTCAGTTCATTGGCCTTTGTACATTTCATTACCAAGCCAAGACCAATTCAGCACTACCACTGCCACACCGGAATCAGATGTAAGGAGAAGTAGAGTAGAATATTATCAGTATATTGGTAACACCTCATTCCAAAATATTTGGATGACCTAACTCAGTGGTTTCATATAGATCAGGGTGGGGAACCTGTGGTCCTCCAGATGTTGGACTATGACTCCCATCTTCCCTGACCATTGACTGTGCTGGCTGGAGCTGATGGGAGTTGGAGTCTAACAGGTCCCCCATCCCTGTTGTAAATACTTAACATCAAAAGGACAAAGTGGAATCCTGTGGCATTCTGAAGCATAAATGACACAGACTGAGCCTTCCAATTTCATGTTTGGAATTGACTGTCCAAGTTGCAATTGATCCACTATAAAATAGGACCCCAGATTCCCAGCCCAGGTTGCTTATCCAGATAGATACTGTTGTTGATGCTATTGAAAGCTGTTGACAGGTCCAGGAAAATAAGCAAGGTGGCACTTTCCCTGTCCTTCACCAAGTATAGGTCATCTATCAGAATAACCAAGGCAGTTTGCATGGCAGCAAATCTTGTGTTAAATAATCCATAATTTGTGGGGATATGCAGAGTGGATGAGCTGTGTCCAGTTTGAATTAACAATATACAAATATCCCGTTTGTAGTTTGTTAGCATGATTGCTGAATCTGGATACAGAGTTAACCCAACAACAACCCATGGGTTAACTTTGTGTTGTTTAACCCATAAACAACCCAGAATATCTGGGTTCAGGTGTCATGCCAGCAATCTAGGAAAAAAGTATTTGTAGGTTGTTTTTTCAAACTGAAAATGGCTTGCATGCTCTACACATGCCTGCGAACCTTGGGTTAATTAACCATGATTTGCCACCGTGCTATGTGAACCAGGTCAATGAGTGTCACCCAAAAGTTAAACAGCCCTGGAGTTAAACATCTGCCACTTGCTTGAGCACTTTACTAAAGAAGGAAATAGTGGCAAACCACCAGTAATTATGATACTTCAGGCCCAGGGAGGGTTTTCCAGGAGCAGTCCCAACTGCCTCTTTAAGGGCATCTGGGACCACTTCTTCTAGTAAACAGAAAGTTAACACCTACCAGATCCAGCTGGTCAGTCCTTCCATTCTTGGTGTTATGAGCCAAATGGCAAGCATACAAGTCATTGGCTATACTTGTTCAAGAATTGTGTTCGCATCATCTTAGAATAGAACATTAGTTACATTCAGTGATGCGCTTTTCTTTAGGTCTAGTTCTTTTGAACCCTGTCCATTCATTCCCAGTAGAAATTCCAGTCAGGTATCCCATCAAACTGAAGGGTCCTAATTTTAGCTACTTTGAATTTTCAATTCCAGCTCTTTTTACACATTCCACATAAATTTACAATGATGAGTTCAGTGCTTTGAATAAACTGGCTATAATATTTTGAAGTCAGCTATTCCTTGTTCTTTTTTCTTGCAGTGGGGGATGGAAGAATGGGATATCCAGATGAAGCTCCATATGATGCTATTCATGTAGGAGCTGCTGCACCAGTTGTGCCACAAGCGGTAAGTGATTTATATTTGTATGTGGTACATATAATTTTCTGGCAAGCTGCATCTTTAAATGATAGATTCTTATTAACTGAAACATTGCAACTATATAATTATTTGGCCTGGTAAGTGATGTTGCTGACTATTGAATTTGGGGTTTATAGTGGTTTGGAAATAAAAAGCTTTTTACAGTACAAGCTCATAAAAACCTTTGGAATTTTGGCTAGGCTCATAAATAAGATAGAACTATCCCAGCTTATCCCCTCTACTTCCCCATTTTCCTGTTTCCAAAACTTACCACCATGGATGGGAGTGCAGAAAAGGAGGACTTTTCCTCTAGCTTCATTAGGCATGAAAACATGTCCAATCAGGATGTTCCTAGCTCAAAGATTTGAGAACTATAGTTTCCGAGGACCTTACTAAGGATTGTATATTGCATGGCTGTTTGTTTTGTCCATTATACAAGGTACACTGGACATTTGTTGTAAAGAATTAACAGTTTTTTTAAATTTATAGCTTATAGATCAATTAAAGCCTGGTGGAAGATTAATATTACCTGTTGGCCCTGCTGGGGGAAACCAGATGCTGGAACAGTACGATAAGTTGGAAGATGGCAGTGTCAAAATGAAGCCTCTGATGGGAGTGATATATGTGCCTTTAACAGATAAGGAGAAGCAGTGGTCCAGGTGGAAGTGATTTTCTGTTCGATTTTCTTCTTCCACATACTTACATATACAAGGTGAAAGGGTCTTGATTCTTAAGAGGGTAGCTTGCCAAGGCTGCGTTTGCTGTCACTTCTTTCTGTTTGACTATATCACCGGAAGCAACCCCTTGCGTTTTTATATCACCATGCATGAGTTTTTAAGTGTGTCACATTAAATGCTGAAAAAATACCATTGCATGGATTGCACTTTATTTCATTGTAATTTATGGCTTCTTGATGTACTGTAGTGTTAGCTAAAACTATAACCTCTATTTTGAGCTTATATATTGCCTAAACATAAAGGTCTTCTATTGATTTTAGAAAGCATGCATGATATAGAAGGTGAAATACTTCTGCAGACTGTGTTTTTCATCACTAATTGGTTTAATCAGTCACTACTGTAGGAGTTCAGGAAATTGAAATGTATTTCCCAATTATCAAAAGTGAAACATTATTTAGAAACCTTTTAGAGGAGGCAACAAAATTACTTGTATATTAAAATCTTAATTGTCCAGGTTTAAGACAATTATACTCAATCAAAAGCAGCTCATGACAAATTCTTTGTATTTGCAATTTTCTAAATATTGGACTTTTTATAAAATTTGTCATAGTTGAACAGGCTGTTCTTCCTGTTCAACTAGCCACCAGATCACAGCATTTCTAAATGACTAATGATCAGATTTGAGAAAGTTTGTTGGTTGCTCAGTAGTTCAGGACAGAAATAGCTTAGTAGCCACACTAAAAACATGCCAGTCATTGGCATGCAAATGAATAACCAAGCAGTCCCATTTTACTGCTTGGATAGAAATGCTTGTGTATTGACAGGACAGCACACATGCACACCGAACTCTAGAAACCTTTAGCAGTTTAACTTTGGATTTCTAACATTAAAATGGTAGAAATGACTTTGCAAAAACAAACATTAATTTTGCTTGCTTGCTTTCTGTTGAAGGCCCACTGTATTTTGGGAGCAGCATTGAGCTAGCATGTACAATACAAACAATCTCATGTGTTTATTACAGCCTACCAAAAACTGACACACAAAGCTGGTTCAGATTCAGAGACCTAAATTCTGCTAGGGAAGTTAATATTTTTTCTGATGTTTACATAAAACTATTTTAATCTTTTATTGATGGATACTTGGCTTTTGCCCCATGCTTTCAAAGAAAATTCAGTGCAGACTCTTAACTTATTAAAACTTGAAAAAAATAGCACTTACCTAGTTGTCTCTGGTAACTTAACAATACCCTCTAGCTGAGTGTATACTTCCCCGTTGTCATAATTGTTCCTGCGCTGGCAGTAAATACACAGCTCATATAGGCTCTATGTGCGCCAGTTAGCCTTATAAAGCTACCGATAACAGACATGTGGCCCTGTCATACTCCCCTCTGTTTTGGGGAGATTGTAAGTCTGATTATATCCTCATGGCTGATCCTGGGCAGGAAAAGTCACTTTGGAAATGCCTACTATGATTTGGAACAGTATCTAATGATGACGGCTACAGCATGAGGATAGAAGAGTGACGGCGTACATAATTTTCCTTCATTTTATCCTCACAAGAACCATGTGAGTAGGTTGGGCTGAGAGATTGTGACTCGCCCAAAGTCATCCAGTGAGCTTCATGGCCAAGTAAGGACTAGAATCCAGATCTCCTGATTCCCAATCCAATACTTTAACCACTACAGCACACTGGCTCTTCTGTATGTTCTCTGTACAGAGAAAATGATTACCTTTATTATTGTTATGTACATAAAAACAGCAACGGTGGATTGAGAGATCTCATTTTCATAAAAATCTCATTATTGAGCTAAAAGAAATTCAGCTTAGGGAAAGGTCTGTCCATTATTTGAGGAGTAATTCAAAGTTGCCAGATAAAATTTCAGTTTGGAAATGTTTCTAGATATTC
Source organism: Anniella stebbinsi (assembly GCA_029215795.1). Taxonomy (NCBI): domain Eukaryota; kingdom Metazoa; phylum Chordata; class Lepidosauria; order Squamata; family Anniellidae; genus Anniella; species Anniella stebbinsi. Next base: position 198,955,856 of record JARDYH010000003.1, read on the forward strand.
AGTGTGCTACATTTTCATAGCCAGCTGAAGATGGTTAAATCGTGAAAGTGTTGCAACATTCGTTAATACAGATATTGCTTAAAGGATTTAGAAACATCAGAGCAGCAGGAAGAAGATCCAGTTTACAAAAATGTCAGCTCGCATTCCTGGGAAACGAAGCTAACAGCCAGTGTAGTGAAGAAAATGGACAGTTGTAATGCAGAAAGAAAGTATATGACTATTTCCTTGGTAAGCTGGTCAGTAGGTTTTATGCTTACATTTCAGTGAGTCTCCAGTAGTAGTCTTCATGCCTGTAGGGATCAAACCATGTCTAGCTGCTTGCACACTGGACACTGTGCTATGAGAGAAGTAGTTTTTGCTCATTCACAAAACTACTTTTTCTTCCCATGCCATAATCCAGCCTTCTCCAACCTGGTGCCCTCCAGATGTTTTGGAATGCAACTCCTACAGCCTGAGCCAGCATGATCCACTGTAAGGAATGCTGGGAGTTGCAGTCCAAAACATCTGGAGGGCACCACATTGAGGAAGGGTCTCATAATTTCTGCTACACTGTTTTGATGATACATAGCTTTTATCACAGGGTGACTGCAAAGTCAGCCCAGGTAAATGTCAGGCATCGAAATATTTCAGAATGAGCTCACGAACTAAATTGGACCTATTTACCAGACCATAATGTAAAACTTTAAATATTTTGATTGATCCACAACAAATAGTATTGTGAGAAACCATGAGAAAATGTTATGCTTCTATTTTTCAGTTTCTAAAAAAGGAATAAGACATTGGTTTGCAAAGCAAAGCTTTTAATGTATACACAAGGAGTGCTAATGGTGCTTAAGGCACAAAAATGCAAGCCTCCAGAAGAACATGACCACAAGTCATAATCCCATCTCAACAGTCTTGGCTGCTATTAATTTGCTGTACTTTACATTCCCAATCATTGTTCTTATACTCCCCTCCTCTTTCTCTAACTCCTTTCCCTTGTGACCTTGAATCTGTTTAGTTTCCACATATCCCACAATTTGGGACTTTCTCTTCATGATCTCCATAACTGTTCTCTGATCCAGGGGTGGGCAACTTGTGGCCCTGCAGATGTTTTGGTCTATGATTTTCATAATTCCTCACCATTGGTTATGCTGGTTAAGACTGATGGGAGTTGTAGGCCAAAACATTTTGGAGGGCTAAAATTGTCCATCCCTATTCTAATCTTGCTCAAGTTTGTATTGCGTCTCCATAATTAATGTAATTTCTACTGCTTTATGTTAGCAGTGTTATTAATATACTATCTGAAGGACTCTCTAAAAATTGGAATGTTACTAATGTAGAAAATCTTCAGACATGTCTGCAGGGTGGGTTTTTTTGGGTGTGTGTGTGTCCAAATTGTAGATTCTGTTCATTTGATCCTCTCAAACCATAAACTATGGGTTGAGCAACTTGTGGCCCTCCAGGTGTTTTGGCCTACAATTCCTATTATCCCTCACTATTGACTATGCTGGCTATAGCTGATGGGAGTTGTAGGCAAAACACCTGGAGGGGCACAAGTTGCCCTTCCCTGTCATAGAGCATTTTAGTACAGCATGTGCTGATTCCTTTAGTTATCGACTTGGAAGACAGAATCCAACTGGTTGAGTTAAGCATGTGGCAAGGAAGCATAAATTGAGCATCACGCAGTAACCTTTTTAGATACTATTTCTCAATGTTCCAGTTTTCCACTTCAGTGCAGATATGCCTTTTAGAGTTCAGTTATGCATCCTGCTCTTCCATTCTAGCATGCTGCAAATGTAAGTGCTTTTGGATTTGGATACTTTGTGGTTTGTAGGCATATTCTGTGTGCTGGTTGGTTCAGTGGGTTGATTTAGCATGTTATACATTGGAGCCTAAAATTATATGGGTATGCAACTATTGAATTTATATCTTAAAGATACTTCATTAAAGTAAATGACAGAGCACTAGTAGTACAAAATCAAACACAATATTTCTGGCACTACTATATCTCCTTTTACTGTGACTACACATTAGAAAGGTATTCAAATACTGTGGATGGCTGATTGTTACTGCTAGAAGAGAAACTACATGTTTCTATTTCAGTCTGAACCTTTGTCCTTGGTTTTAAAGCTGTCAGAGATAGACATATTATTTTAGTCCTGGTCTGATACGTTAAAATCTGGTGAAGAAGCTGCTCTGCAAAACTAGCAGTTATTTTATCATTTGCAGGGTACTGTATTTGGCCTACTGCTTTGAAGTCCTGTCATTCTTTCTGTTTTGTGGATAGTAAGCTAGGGTTGAGGCAAAGTGACTTTTCAAAGCCACTTGGTGAGTTTATGACTTGAAGTGAAATCCTTGGTTCTGAGCCCCAGATGGCCCATTCTGTTTTGCCCCCCCCCAAAACCCCCCACCAAAAACAGTGTGAGGAGGCAATGAAAAGCATCAGGGGTGGCGGTTAACCCTTGCTTGCTTGCTGCTATTCTTCTCCAAATCAGTTTCTAGCTGTGCAGAACAGTTTCCACACTTTTTATGTATAGTTCGGGCCACAGTGGCCTCCACTTTTATAGACAGTAGAAGCTTTACTAGAGGGAGATCCTGTTACTGACACCATAAAGTCTAATTTTGAACTCAGGTTTCACATTTTGCAGCCTTTCGTGCAGGTACCAAGAGTAATTGGACCATAATCTCAAATGAATCTCTACAGTAGATGATCTACAGAGAGCTTAAGGCATTCACTACTTCAGATAAAAAGGTAGCCATGTAACTTTTTAGTTAATAGCATTTTGACTGACATTTCATTGCAACACATGAAGTAATGGATAGGGATTCATCTTTCATGGAATAATCATATTTTACTCTGGTTTATGTGGCACTATTAATTTAATGCTGTCCCTCCTTTTGGAAAATGCTATGATTTTGCTGCAGTATCTGATTGAATTTAATTTTAAGGAGAAAATGTTAATACTAGACTTGTAATTGTTGCTTTTATTTTTTTCAGGGATGAAATGTAAAAGCTGTGTCATCTGACCCAAATATAGTGTTAACAGTGGACTGCTCATCTCCAGTTCTTAAAGCTCTTTCAGAACCAACAGCATTGCAGCTTGTTTTGGACTTTGTTACACTGTTATCAGCATGGAAAAGTGTGGTATTTTTTATTTTGTAGAGGTTTAATGCAAGTTTGATAATGAAATGATGGAAAGTTTAAATTTGGGCAAATGTTTCTTTTCATCACACCTTTATTTTCACCTGTTTAAGGAAGTGAAATATGTCTGCAGAAATTCAGATAAATCTGCAATTTATTACCTTTTATTTTGGATTGGGAAACTTTTTGAACACTTATTTCAGCTCCAGTGTTCATCCATCAAACTGCTTATCTGCACTTTCTGACACTACATGCACACTATAAGATTCTTTGTGTTCAGCTGTCTTCTAGATGCTACTAAAATGAGATGAAGTTCTTCAAAGCTATCAATGTGGTGTCATAGACTAGCATGTAGTATATACAATCAGCTTCTTTCTTCCCTTTTAAAAATCTGACATTATGTATATAAACTTCAAGACATCAGAAGTAACAGCTCTTATTGTACATGCCGCTGTTCAGGATAGACATAACTGACATAGTTCACATAAACACACACACTTTCCTTGTAGAATGACATAGAGATTCATAGTTGAATATTGTTTCTAGCTGACTTGCAAACTTGATGTACCTGAACTTACTATAACAAATACTGTGTAAGCTATGTCCTAATCATTGAACAGTTTATGCAGTGCTGCTTTGCCAAATAAAATTAAAATCAAAAAGGTGTTGCAAATACTGTTTTGAATGGGGAAGTTCCTGGGTAGTTGAGCAGTTGCTGAAAATAAGGAAAGGTTAACTCATTTTCAGAAATGTGGAAGTGCTTATGTTGCAGTAGAAACTCATCTTCAATTTCCCCTATTGCACTTGTCACTGATAAACCAGTTTCAAAGTTTCTGTGGTATCTCAAAAAGGTATCTGCTAAAATCCCCCCTTAAAACCCTCACCTTAACAGAAAAATTATATTATTTGGAAAAGAGCTGATGTTCTATTTACAACAGGTGTGAGTTTTGTGTGCAGCTGGCACCTATTGGATAGTATCCATGTCGTTAACAGACAGTGACTGGGTTCAGACGATCAGTGGAGAAAAAGAAGCCACCGTGGCCTCTTTTCCCTACCCCACACCTGCTGTTTGTGCACTCACCGTTTTCCTAATTACCATCCCTGTGGTGTAGGTTGCCGTGTCATTTGAACTAAGCAAGGTGCATGGTGGGCTGGCTTCCAAACCACCCTATATCTCCTACAGTAAGCAGTTTGGAAGGCAGTCACATATTGCCGGATTCAGATGACTTGGCCAGGAACTGAATATGGAAACCTGCCTAGCATGTGTCAGTAAACACTGCAGCATAAACCACCCACAGTGGGCTGTTTAAATTGTGTGAACTGGATCATACAGAACCCATCTCCTCTTTATTAAGTCTTTAAAACTAATTTTCATAGTTCTTGCCAAAATGAAAACAAGTATTGTGCAGGATATTAAGAATAAAATAGGTTTATTTCTTATTTTACATAATCAGATTGGTACATTGGCTGTTTGGGAGTCTGTGGTGGGATTCAAAGTTGCAAGTTCATTAAAATGAGAGAGACAAACCAAATAGTTGCATGCCTGTTCTGTGTTGATTTGTACCTGGGCCTTCTGATTGTAACACATTTACACAGGATAAGAGGAGAGTTCACATACAATAACTGATACATAGAATACACACTTCACTGTATAGCACTTCTTACAATTCAGTCATACATTGAATTCTTTTGACAACTGGATGAGTTTTTAATTGGAGCATTATCATTTTAATTGAAGCATTATCATTTTGTTGTGAGGGTCCAATTAGCAAGATTCTTAAAAACTTCATGGAGGTAGGTAGCATTGTATCAATATGAAATGGAAAGTTCACTGGTCACTACAGCAATAGTTGCTGAAATTAAGACTTGGATACATTTGTAGCAAAGTCCTGAGATGGTAAAATGAATAGTAACACTTCAGACTGCAGGTGGGCATCACATTTTTAATGCTCTTCAGTGTAGGAGTTTAAAAAATCCTTCTGCTATGTAAATTAGAAAATTAACATAGCAGAGGACAGCTACAATCTTTCTCCCTGCTGTGTTGTTTGCTTTAATTCATGGAAATTTTGTATGTAAGGGAACATTTTTAAAAATTGTGTACTCTCCCTCTGCTGTACCGTCCACTCATATCACTTTGGGATTCTACTACTTCATTGTGCTACCTGTATAGACCAGGCCTAATCTTTCACCTTAAGGAAACTCAGCACTTAACAGGGTGGTTTGTAAGTAGTCATATGCCTCCGGCCAGGTAGGCAAGTAGTACATTGGCTAAGAGTACTTTCTTTCAGGCTGTTTGTGCTAGAAATGGGTAGGAAAGAGCAATAGTAAAATTCTGTGGACTTGTTTGAGAGACTGGGTAAACTGTGTTCCTAATGCTGACTTGGTCACAATTACCCTTTTTGCAACATTCACAAAAATGTAGGGATAGGAATGGAAAAACTGAAATATCTGAACATGAGGAAAGAGGCATAAGCCTCAGAAGACACCAATCTTCACTGACATTAGTTAAGCCCAATGTAATCTATTACATACTTATTTTAGATAGCATGATAGAATTGTCATACCTTGTTTCAAAGGTAAGAAAAGTTTTAAAAGGGCAAAGGATCATAATAGTAACACCCTCATTTAGTAGGTAAGTAAAGATGGAAAGAAGGAGTAACAAAGATTTTCACTGTGTGGATTCTGATTGCGGACAGTGCCAATATGTAATGTGTTTGCAATTTGCAGGGTAGCAGAGACTCGCAGCACTGAGAAGGGCAAGAAGCTGACAGGCATCTGACCTGCATTGGCAAATAACCACACCAGTGTGCCCCATTTCTAATTCACTTTAATGCTGGGTCACTTTCAGGAGTACCATCACTGACCTTAGTCTTTGGGGAAGTGTAAGTTGAGGCCAGAGGTCAAATTCAGGATGGGCTTTTATTTGAGCCCATCCTGAATTTATAGTATGTAATTTTAAAAAAAACTGATTCAAATTAGTAAAGAAATATTCTTTTTGTAAAGAAATTAATTTCTCACTTAAGGTCTGATCCTGTTAGCCAATACACCAGCAAATGTGCTTATGATCTGGTGTGACTGCTGCATCATTCCACACCCATCACAGAGCATTATAAACTAATCACACTGGGTATCACACTGGTACAGCAATGTGGATCAGCCAGCAACAGTATTCTAAGTGGTGCTGTAACATTGCACAAAGCTATTTCACAAAGCAGAATTGGGTGCAGATGGAGTTGCAAGGAAAGGACAAGTCTAGAAGCAAGGAATTGACATGGAATTCTAAAGGCATTTCAGCCACCACAGAGCAGCTCTAGTGGCATTACCCTGCACACCTGAGATATGGCAGTAAGGTCTTTTCTGTGAGATTGCAACAGATGTACAACATAGTAAGATGGAACTTGCCTTATTGCCAAGCATAGGATACTCCTAGAGCTCTGCAGAGGAAGCCATTCTGTATACCATTGCAACTATGCACATTTACTCTACCACAGACCTTAAAAGAAATTTCTAGAAGGCGGTTGATGCTTTTTCTTTTTTTAAATTAGTTTTTACTTTTTAAAAATATGTTAAGTTGCAAGAGGCACGCTTTTGGGGGAAAGCTTGAGAGAAGGGAAGTAACCTGAATCCTGCTTTAGAGATACATCCCATTTATGAGGTAATCTGATTCCTCTGACATAATGGGCCGAGCTTTCTTAAGTTTCTGTCTCACTAACCGCAATCGGCAAGCTACCATGAACAGCAGCAAAGCAGTGATGGCCAAGCCCAGAGCCAGGGGGAGTACAGCACCTAAAAAAAGGAGTTCAGAAATGTTACATTGGAACTCATCAAACATATAATAACGCCAAGTAAAATAATTTTGAAACAACTGTAGCATCACACTTGAAACCATCCCACATCAGCCATTGTCCCACTTAAAATGGTTTTCAGTACATTTTATTTTTAATGGTTGCTATCTGCAGCAGAATTTTGATGGTATTTCTGATGATAAAATCTGGATCCTACTTGTAGGAATGAATAGTGGTTACATAAAAACTAGCACTTAGGGTTGTTATACTGCATGCAGATGTATCTGCAAACAGGAGCATGGGCAGGTTTTTCTCACCTTGCCTTCACTCCTCAAAGGATGTGCACACAACCTCCAAATAGGAGGCTCTTCCTCCGTGCACATCCTGCTTCTAAGCATCATGCATGTTTATCTGACAATTTGCCCCTTTCATTTTTTAAAAAGGGGTTTAAACAATTAGGGTTTTTTATTCTTGAAAAACTGCACCAAGAAAGGGGTGTCCTTGGGATGGACACAAGGGCCAACCAGTCAGGGCTGTGGAAAGCTGGGTTCTGCTGCAAACTGGAAAAAAAACAGTTTTTCTCTGAGATCAATGTGGTGATGAAGGCTGTGTGTCTATAAAGTGATGACTATACTTCCACAGTGGGTTCATTGCTCAAATGATGTACATTTGTATGCTATGTCTCCCTAGATCCCCCCCTCCCCGGTGGTTATTACTAGAAAAAAGCCATACATTGTGTTTGTGATTTCATGTGTGTTACTTATGTAACATCTCTTAAGGCCCAATTTATTCTGTCTCAGAGGACTGCATCATGGATTGCCATCTTCCTACACAAAGATAATCTCCTTGTCAGAAAAAAATATACATAACTTGTAAGCAGCAAGAATATTTGGGGGAAACTACATGCCACATATATTATTAAGCCAGTTTCCAGTTAACAACTCAGAGACACACTGGCTCTGTTGCAGAGCATCCTTCTGTTCTTTGAGAATCAGGTGAGCAAGCCAGAAGCCTACGGGAACCAATATGTCTATTTGCATTGAACCCAGGGCACAGCCAGTCTGACAAATTTTATAACTGGCTTTATGGAGGTGAGCCAGTTATGAAGAAAGAGACCGGGCAAAGCAGGTTGCTATTTTCCCTTAGCACAAATTTGCTTCCATGCCACAGAATGGACTTCTCTATGTGCCCACTTCTGAGGAAGAAAAGAGTACATAGCCTGACACAAAAATACAGGTCATTAAATCAGACAGGAATAAAAACATTAGTATCTCCAGATGGGTGGCTCCTAGCACTACCCAACATTGCTCTTTTGTAAGCTATAGAACAAATTAAAACTGGCCTTCCACACTATTGGGAGTATTGCACTTCTTTCACTAGTGGCTGTGATATAGCTGCTATGGGTGGGGCCATTTGAAGCTCAACACACATTCATTATAACCCTTGGGGTGGGTACCATTTTATAACCCCATTTTTATCAACCTTTAAGTAGCATGAAAACATTAAAGACAGGTATAATATCCTAATGCTATAATGTAAAATGTTGGTATTATGTTGGGTTTGAGGTATAACATAACACAATACTAATTTTTTAAAAATGATTTTAAAAAACCTGGTTCAGGTCGCTGCCATTTTAGCAAGATGGGCTGCTTCCAGACAAGGCTTTTATCATGCAATCACCCTGCCTCATTCACAGCCTTTTCCAGGCGATGTAGATGACATCTTCCACTTACTGTAGCTCTCCTTTGTTTTCCCACCACATCTTCCATCTTTTTTCTTTCCACAAAAAAACCCTCACCAAGCAGGTAAAGACATAATAGCTGCACAATATCTTCAGATTAGTAGAACTAGGAGCTGTCTATCTGGAAGCACTGTTGGTTAATGGCAGTGATCAGAAAAGTTTATTTGAAACCATTTTTAAAAAAACATGAAATTATAGCATGGTGTTACGGCATTATACCTCTCATAAATAAAAAAGCTGGTAAAGCATTTTAGCACTAATTGGATTAATTTGTAGTGTGGATGCCACTTAAAAAGTGTATGAACAAAGCATGGCAATTCCACAATAAATGCTGAATGTGTAAGCACCCCAAGATTGAGAATACTTAGTACTATTTGCTGTTGTGATAGGAGTTTATCACAGTTTAAAACCAGTTTAGAAGAATGGTCTTAAGGCTAGTTATATCAGCAAACAGAAACTCAGGCAGAGGTACATGGACATGCTTGAACAATCTGGGACATAACCACAGTGTAGGAATGTTATTCTAGTAATATATGTTGATGTGGTCATGCAAGTGTTTAGGGTTCTAGTGTTAGGGCATTTTGTTTTGTCATTAAGAAAAACTGCTCTATACATTCAGTTTAAATAAAAACATTCAGTGCTACCTAACTTAAATCTAGTTCTGTTATGCGGAAAATGTTAGTTTAAAATATAGCTTCATAATTACCTGCTTCTGGGACGGGATGGCTCTTTTCAATTTGAGTGTCCTTTAACACCACAATATCATTTTCATCCTTATCATCAGTGCCTTTCCCTGAGGTTCTAGAATCTTTAATAAAGCAAGTAGGAAATATATGTACAATTATATTTCATTAAATCAAGAAATAATTCACATTACATTCTTTACTCACGTCTACATTATTTTAATAACTACAGCACACACTAGATTTAGAGTTGGTTCCTAATAGCTTTTTAAGGGAAGGTTAGTTCATTTTAGAATGAATTGGCAATATGCAGGAAATGGAAAAAATAGGCGATATAGGCAATATTGCATTGCGCTTGCCCAATTATTTTTATATTATGTCACATTTAGATCTGTAACTTAAAATTGATTAAAACAAACAAAGCTAACTGTACAAAAGTGTAGAGTGCAGAGAAAAGGTGAAAACACACAACAAGTTGTGTCAAGGCCAACACTACACATTACAGCAAACATTTGGCTACCCTGCAAAACATTATGCCCATGTCAAGTTTTCCTCTTCTCTCCTGTAACATGTAGGCTTGCGTATTCTGTGTCTTGATATCACATTGTGCATTTCTTTACCCTCACTCCACACTGTTGACTAGCACAGGGAAACACGTAACATGCTATCAGGACATGGGGCAAGTGATCCTATGAATTATAGGGAGAAGAGGTAGGAGGAAACAGGCACAGAGGTGCCACTTGGGCAGCAACCCCACATCATGTGTATCATGTTGTTCCACCATGAAACGTGCACAACACTTCCAGAATGTTTACTGTCACAATTGGAATCCGACAATGGGTCTTCTATATTTTGTAGTGAAGCTGTTCTTGTTAATATATACATGTGTATATGTACGTATATATTAAGGTCATTATTCTTACATTTTCATTTTACACATGCTGCTAAGAATGATATGGACCACAGCATGCATTTCTGCAATTGTGATATGGCTTTAGCTAAGTGGCTTTAAAAATCTTATTCCAAACATTTTCAGACATACATTTCAGGCTTCAGTTACAAGATCTGTAAACAATTTGGAATGAAAATGTAGGGAATGAAAATGTATTCTTTCTAGTCTTTTCCTGTTTGCCATCTGTACCAATGGAGAAATCTGTCTCCACAGGAGCAAGTTACAACACTATTCTGCTAGCGTTGCCAGAATATTAGTAAAGAGCCAAAACAAATTGCTGATTGAGGTGTGTCTCAAGATGGTGTTAGTCCCTATATATAATATTCATAGTTTTAAAAACAATACTTATGTTTACATCTATTTACACAGTTATGATAAATGTCAGAAACTCTGTGAATGCTAAGAATTACTGTTAATAGCTCTATGGATTACTGTAAATTTTAAAGATTTCTGGAGGCCAGAAGCACTTGGTTGACCTTAAGGTTTTCCAGTAAATATCAGTAAAGTCTGCTTGTTCTGCACATTTTTAAAACAGCAATGGTAAATGTCATCCTTTACTAATAAATGATAGAAATGGGGATGAAATGTTGTGAGTTAGAAAGACTACCAGTAAAAGCAGTATTTGATGACATTTCTTGCTGGCCTCTGAAATCTTTAGAATAAGCTGTAAATGTTTACTCAGAAGTAATCTCTCTGAGTTCAATAGGATTTTCTCCCAGGTAAGTGAGTATCAGATTGTAGAATTAGTTTCTTTTTTTATTATTATAATAATTTTATTTCAGCTCTTAACTACAATTATACCATTCTTTTCCATTCTTTATACACCAAGTGCACCCCTCACCAGGACCAATTCTTCTTCATTACATTTTCCAAAATTGTGATACTTCTTGCATAGGTTTGTGTCCTTTCCCTCTCAACAATACATGCTCTAAAAATAATTTCCATATATTTTCAAATTAGTTTCTATTACATATTCCCTTTTCTACTTTAATATTACATGTTAGTTTGTCATTCATAGCAATATCCCATACCTCTTTATACCACTCAACCATTTGATAGTTATCCTTCATCTTCCATTTCTTTGCTCTTATTAATCTTGCTGCAGTTAGTAACATAGTAATTAAATCCTTAGTATTCTGATTACATTTCAACCCCTCATATATTGATAATAACACAATCTTTGGGGATGACTCCAAATCAATTCCCGTTATCTCTTTTATCTCTTTATATACCATTTGCCAAAACTTTTGTACATATTTACATGACCACCACATATGAACATACTTGCCAGTTTGTTGACATCCTCTCCAACATAATACCGAATATTTTTTATCTATTTGATTCAGTCTAATTGGTGTTAAATACCATCGGCATATTAATTTGTAATAATTTTCTTTTATCCTTACTGATAAAGTTTTCAAATTCCTTGCTCCCCATAACTTCGCCCAATTCTGATTACTTATTAAAATTTTCATGTCATTTTCCCACACCGGTTTGCAACCATCCCCTTGTTCTTCTTTTACCATCAATATTTTATAAATTTCACTTGTTATACCTTTTAATACCATATTTCGTTCCTTCTCTTGTCTTTGTGTTATCATTTTTTCAAATATCGTATATTCTCTACATTTTTTATTTTCTTTTACCCACTTCTTTATCCACTGTTCCAACTGCATACAATTAATCCATGAAACTTTCTCTTCCCTTAATGTTTCTTTTATTTGATTTAAATTGTCCATCTTTATCACTCCTTCTAATCTATTTATGTTTTGTTTTCTTAATATTTTCCCCATTACTTCTTTTAGATTTTCTGGGAAGCTCTCCATCATCTCTACCGGGGTTAATGGAGAGACGGCGGGTATTAATTTAATCTTATTCTTAGCCCAAATCTCCAAAATATTCTTCAATATTGGATTCCTAACTCTTTGTAAAAATTTCTTATTAATTTTATTAAAATATATATTTTCCATTTCCATTTCTACTTCTTTGGATTCCAATTCTAACCAACACTTTTCTCCCAAACCTAGAATACCTTCCACTACATATCTTAATTGGTTAGCCAAATAATATCCCTTCAAATTAGGAAGGCCTAACCCTCCTGTTCCCTGTTGTTTATACCACATTTTCTTATTTATTCTAGCTTTCTTATCTCCATTACTAAAATTGTTAAACATTGTTTGCCATTTCTTCAACTCTATTTCTGATATTTTAATTGGCAACATCCTAAATAAGAAATTAATTTTAGGTAATATCTTAATTTTTAATAGTGCTATTCTACCAAACCATGAAAGTTTTATCTTCCGGTATTCCTCCAATTTCTTTTTAACCTCCTGCCTTAATCTATTATAGTTTTCCTCTTCCAATTTATCCAAATTCTCTGTTATATATATTCCTAAATATTTTATTTTTCCTTTTAATTTAATATTCATTTCCCTTTTAACTAGTTCTTGCTTCCCTTCTTCTTTGTAATTAAACATCATCATCTCTGATTTGGGCCAGTTTATTTGTAATCCCATCATCTCTCCAAACTCCTCCAGATAATTCCGTAGTCTCCCCATCTTCTCAATCGGTTCTTGAATTGAAAGTAATGTATCGTCTGCAAATAAACTTATTTTAATTTCTTCTTTTTTCCCTATCCCCTTTATAGTCATATCTTCTCTAACTGCATTCGCCAAAAGCTCTATAACATTGCAAATAAAATTGGGGAAAGGGGACAACCTTGCCTAGTTCCTTGGGCTAGCAACAATTGTTCTGTAATACCATCATTGACCATTATCTCCGCTACATTTTCCGAATATAACTGATCTATTAATCCCTTAAATTTTACTCCAAATCCCATAGTGTCTATTAATATTTTTAATGTTGGCCACTCCACACAGTCAAAGGCCTTAAAGATGTCTAGGGCTATTATACCCGCTTGAAATTTATAATTCCTTATAATATTTATCATATTCAATACCCTACTTATTAAACTTGACATCTGTCTACCTTGATCCTTATTAATATATTTATGCATAAATTTATTCAATCTTTTTGCCATTATCGCTGTCAATATCTTAGCATCCTGATTTAGCAATGATATAGGTCTATAAGATCCCGGATCTGTTAGTTCTTTATCCAGTTTTGGGATTAAGACAATTAAAGACTGCTTCCACGATGGTGGGGCCTTCTCCCCATTTATTATTTGATTATATAATATTTTTAATTTAGGCACCAACATATTCTTAAATTTTTTGTAATATTCCGGACCCAATCCATCCATTCCCAGGGATTTCCCCACTTTTAATCCATCTATTACTCCTCCAATTTCTTCCTCTGTTACCGGTTGTTCCATCGCTTCCCTATCCAGTTCTTGTATTTTTATTTTCCAGTATTTCTCAATATATTCCCTAATCTTTCCCAATGACTTGTTATTTGATGTATATAACTCTTGATAGAATTCTTGAAAAACTTGTAATTTATCCTTCATTAAATTATTAATCTTATCTAATTTATCTTTTATAGCCCCAATTGGCTTTCCCATTTTCTTTGACTCTGTGGATCTGACCAACATTTTAGAATTCCTATTGCTATTCTCAAAATATTCTCTTTTTAAGTATATCAAGTTTCTCTGTATTTTCCCAATTTCTATACCCTCTAATTCCTTCTTTTTTGCTTGTAATTGGGCCCCAATAATTTTATCTTTATTCTTTATATATTCATTCTCCAGTTCCCTAATATTCTTTTCCAATCTTACCCTCTCCTATCCTTGTTGTCTCTTTAATTTAGACGATTCCCTAATGCATAGTCCTCTCATCACAGCCTTCATTGTATCCCAAATTATAGCCTGAATGGATTCCCCATTGTTATTTATTTGCCATATATCCTCCATTTCTTTCTGAATATTTTCTATCGTTTGTTTATGTTTAAATATTCTTGTGTCCACTCTCCTTTTAGCTTCCTTATAATCTTTCCGAATCTTCATCTCCATATTTATTAATGCATGATCTGAAACTTTAATAAGCCCTATTCCTACTTCTGATACTTTTGTTAATAAACTCTTAGAAATAAAAAGGTAATCTATTCTAGTATAGCTCTTATGTACTGCTGAATAGAAAGTATATTTCCTTTCCTCCCCTTTGTTTAACCTCCAAACGTCGAACATCTCCTTTGCTTTCATTAATACATTTAAACTTGTTACATTTTGCCGCCTATCATTCATATTGGGATTAGATTTATCTTTATTTTTATCCATTACCATATTAAAATCTCCTCCCATTATAATGTGGCCTTTTTATGTTCCTTGCATTTCCTTGAACACTTTATTATAAAAATTTTCTTCCTTTTCATTCGGGGCATATATATTCACCAATGTATAATCTTCATTAGCTATCTTCCCCTGTATAATTATATACCTCCCCTGTTCGTGTTTTATTCCTTTCTTATCAGTAAAACCACATTTCTTTGAAATTATAATTGCTACCCCTCTAGCTTTAGATGTTCCATATGCTTTCTCGTAGATGTTCGCCCATCTTAATTTAATTTCATTAGCCCCTTCTTTAACTTGATGTGTTTCCTGTAAGAATACAATATCAGCTTTATCCCTATTCAATAAATTTTCTATTCTCTTTTGTTTTATCATCGTTCCCAGCCCTTTAACATTTAATGATGTTACTTTCAATTTATTACCCATGATATTTTTTACATAGCAAATTGTCTTTTCTATTGGTCCTTATTAGTGCTCTACCTTCTCCCCACCCTCTTCCCACCCCACTTCCTCCCCCCCACCCCCATTCCCCTCCCTCCCTCCCCCCTCCCTTCCCCTCTCCCAATTATTCACCCCCCCTCATGCCCGAGGAGTTAACTTCATCCAAAGACCCAAGATCAATCCGGGGGGGGGGGGGGGGAGATGCCCTTCCAGGATTCCCAGCGACAGCCACCCTCACTCCCCGGTCAGTTTATATATCTCTCGTCATCCGCTAGTTTATATTTAAATTCTCTGTCTTAATAAGAAAAACTTTCTTCTATTTTCTGCTTCCAACTGCTCCTTCCTCCGGCTTGCTTCCAGCTGCTCCTTCGTCCGGATCCATTATTCCCAACTCTTGTAGTAATTGTATGCCTTGTTCCGATGATGTAATCCTGTACTTTTGATCCTTCCACTGAAACTTCAAAAACACTGGATAGCCCCACGTGTATCTCACATTCTTCTTCATCAAGACTGCTGTACAAACTTTCACAGTTTTTCTCCAATTGATTGTCTCTGAACATAAATCTTGATATACTTGTACTGGAGTTGATTGATACTTCATTACCTCTGGGGCTTGTCTCGCAACTTTCATAAATTCCTCTTTTTTATAATAATTCGCAAACTTTATGATGATATCTCCACTTCTTCTGCCTCCAATTCTATGTATCCTTTCCATGTCCCATTCTTCCCATGCAATATCTGGAGTTATATCCTTAATCCACCCCATAACTCGATCTCTCAAAATTCTGGGGTTTTCACCTGATGATTCTGGAAAGAATCTGAGACGAAGGTTAGAGCGTCTTGCCCAATCCTCCAAAACAATCATTTTCAGCTGCATTGAGTGAAATTGTTCCATCTGGTTCTGTATGGCTATTTCATTTGCCATAGCTTTTCGCTCCACCTTTTCAATCCTCGAATTGGCCTCCTTCATTTGCCTTTTCATTTCTGAAATACTTCTATCTATTTGAACCGTAACTCTCATCAACACCTCTTTTTTCAGGGATTCATTGCTTTCTTCCATCATTTTTTGCATCTTTTCATTATTATGTGTCATCATCTGCTGCATCATGTCTTTAATGCTCTCAACCAGCTCTGTCTGCTGCGTTGTAGCGTCTGATGTCTTAGATCTAGCTGCAGCTGCCTTCGGGTCAACTCCTCCCTCCATCCCTTCCTTCTCCCTTTCGGTTTTCTGGGAGTCTTTGTTATTATTATTGTTATTTTTGCCACTTGAGGTCGGCATCAGAGATTCCACTCTAGCCAATCTGGCTGCTGTATTATCCGATGGCCTCCCAATAGACTTATTTCTCAGCCAAAGCGGAATTTTCTGTTGTTTTTTAGAGTCTTTCTTTGACATTGGATCTGATCCAACCCAGACGCTGTAGAGGTTAAAAGCGAAAGTAGCCTGTTCCGGCTACAGCAGTTTTCAAAATTGGTTCTTTCAAAGCCTTTTAACCTCTCTTATCTCTCCCACACAATAGTTTTTTCCTTTCTACTCACATTTGACAAGACTATTAGCTTTACATTTTATTTACGACCTGAGCTCGAGAAATCGCTGCTCGCCCATCAGCCTCGGAAGTCCATCCCCGAATTAGTTTCTGATGTTTACTATATCTAAAAATCATTACTAATCAAAGCTTTGGATGCAAAGTGTACTTCAGAATAATGACTGGCAAGCTAGCATGAAACAAACCAAGACACACATGCATGAAATGCAGACCACTGAGAGCTCTCTTCATACTTTAAGCAGCTTTGTGCTGAGGGAATGGGGACTTGCAACGACAACCAGGAACTTGTCTGAAATTGGCTCAAGCCACATATGTAATATGGGAGGGTGTAGGAGCTCTCACTCCACATATTTCTACAATTGGCAGATGAATTCCACAAGCATGGTAATGTTCTTGGCTGCCACTGCAAATCTCCTTTTCACTACTGGGAAGATCACTAAACTGTCATATATTTTTCTTCTCAGAGGTATCTGATAATTACCATGAACTTTTACACATTCATCAAGGCAGTCAGATTCTTGAAGGAAGTTGTTTTCATTGCCTTTGCAGCCACCATAGATGAAATGCCTGCAACTGCCTGAAAAAGCATCAAAATGCCAGCGAGGAAAGTGCCCATTACATGGCCCAGCAGCAGGGGGTGCCAAGCATTGGTCTGTAATTGTAACAGAAAAAAATAAATTATAAGTATAAGTATTATATCAATTAGCTTTTCTAATATTTAGTATTTCCTATTTTAATGGAAGTGTAACAGAATCCCCCCTTGTCTAACCAAAAAAGAACCTCTTCAGCCATAACCCTCAAAACATATCATCATGTTTTTCCTTACTCCTTAAGTATCTGACAAAAAAAATCTAGCCAACTCCCCCCATTTTTCACCTTCAAGAAGTATCTGCTAGCTTTGATTGCCCTTTTCTCAACATCTCCTTACCTGCTGTGACTCACATTATTGGTCTGTGGCCTTTTCACTACACACACCCAACCAGCTTTTCTGAGACTTTCCCCATAAAAAATAGGGACTAGCGCCTACTTTGTCTTTGTATGGGGAAACTCTGTTGCATCTCCTTTTGGACAGAGCCATGCCTTAGTATGCAAAGAGAGACTTCACCTCATGTATATCACTGGAACTATGTTAGGATTTCTAAGTGTAAAGGACAAGTTAAACAATATTCTGTTTATTCCTGAATGTCTCTGTTCATTACTATTTATTACTGTTTATTTTGAATTTTAATAAAATATATTTGGATTGGTACATGGGACAGGCTAGGGCTTATAGACACAGAATCTGTCTTGCTCACCTGCCCACACTCCAACCTTTTAAGGAGGCACCAGGTAAGCCCTTCCATAGCACAACAAACCAAGAGACTTGCTGAAAGCATCCCTCCCCACTTACATATAACAGTACCATAGCTTTGTGGTCATCCCAGCCTCAAAGTTAGGGAGAAACTGGGGTTGGTGGAAACTTGTTTGTAAGTAATATAATGACAGCACTTCCCAGGATGTTTTTCTTTGAGAGGAGGAAGGTGTGGCATGTACCATGTCATTATAGATAATCACTGTTTTATAATGCTTCAGCTTCTTGATCTCTGAACTGGATGGTTTTTCTTTTAACATGCACTGCTGCTGCTGCTGCTACTGCAGCTTTGGCTAATTTCCATCTTACATTATTAATTGAATCACAGCAAAACAGTATCTGCCTTCAAAGGCTGTAAGCTATGAGCCTACAGATTGTGTCCGATGGTGTCTTTGCACTAGTGGAAAACATTATCGCTCATGCAAGGTGAGGCACATAATTTTCACCAATCCCCTTAACCTATTTGCAGCCCTCTCATAATGTTCCAGAGGGTCACCCACCCCTCAAGCATACCTTTTCAGGCAACATAGAGGCTAAAATGGGTAGCAGGGTTTTTTTGGGGGGGGCAAGTGTTGGGTGTTCCACCTTGCATTAGTGGAAGGGCTTTCTCCTAGTACAAAACCACAACTGGATACAACCCTAACTTTAAAAAGAAATAAGGAAAAATTACTACAGCAACCTAAGAGTGATGTTGAGCTATGTATGGAGATTACTGGTTGAACTGTGAAGTCTGTCTGATCAGTTAAAACTGCAGGGTCCCCTGTTTCTAGCAAGGAAAAGCCCATACAGAAAAATAAAATGCCCTCAGAGAGCTCTTTCACCCCAGGGTAGCTTAGTTGCCTGTATCTTCTTGCCAAGTGGGAAGGAGAATTTTTCCACCCATCAGGGCCAGACATGGGATGAAATGTGCACTGGAATGTATGGCAAAATAATAATCTGTATAGATTTAGGGTCTTTCCTACAAGCTCCCGTGTATGAAAGAGAGAGGCATATCATATTATACCAGTCAAGGAATTCTTTCCATAGATACACTGGAATACTTGATCTTGTACAATGCTATAAAATTCAGAAGGGCATAGCATTTGTTTGACTTTCCGTATGACATAAGAGCTTTCAGAGTTAGCAGAGACATTACTTTTAACTCCATATATAGCTGCTGTGTCTCCCCCCCTTATTTTTATTCTAGGTTAGGTATAGGCCCCGATCTGGATTGGGACCCTAGCAAGGAGGATAGGAGACTTTTGAGGTCTGGATCAGGCCCCCTATGCCTACTCCAGAGTAAAAATGAGAAAGCAAAAAGATGTAGCTGCTAGAGACAAATTTCAAGTTATAGCTATTTTGTGTCTTAATTAAGATCTATAACACTTGCTTATGCACTGTGCTAAATGCTTCAAAGATCAGGGCCAGAAAGCTCAACATTTCCTTGAAATCAATTAGCTATTGTCATTGAGATCAGTGGGCTTAAGTCTGCTTAATTCCCCACTGGAAAAAGAATGGCTCCAGTTTAGCCCAACATAGGCCTAAACTAGATGCTACATTAAGTAGATAGAATGCACGTGATCTTCACTATTATATTTACTTGGAGTAAGCATGTGGCCCCAGATCTCGATCAGGACCACTGCACATGGGTATGGGAAGTTTAAACTAGGCTGATCAGGTGGCTCGGGATTTCCCGGTCCTAACCGGGAATCCAGAGGCCAACCGGGCCAACCGGGGGAAAACCGGGGTAGCGGGGGGTCACGCGGCGGTGGCAGCGAGACCCGGAGGCGGTGGAGGAGCTCGGGAAGCGGACGCCCCTGCAGGTAAGCACAAAGGGGGGCTCTTACCTGCTGGGGCGGCCGCTTCCCGGGCTTCTCCACCGCCTTTGCCGCTGCTGCCGGGCTCGTAAGGCCAGAGGCTGCGCGGAACAAGCAGGAGAGGGCCGGATCCGGAAGTGACGTAACCGGCCCTCTCCCGCCTCTTCCGCGCAGCCTCTGGCCTCCTTGGGGCTCAATCGCGATGGCGATGAGCCCTGAGGAGCCCGGACGCCCACGCCCGCCTCTTCCGCGCGGGCGTCCGGGCTCCTCGAGGCTCGTCGCCATTGCGACGAGCCCCAGAAAGGCCAGAGGCCGCGCGGAAGAGACGGGAGAGGGCCGGTTACATCACTTCCGGATCCGGCCCTCTCCCGCCTCTTCCGCGCGGGCGGCGACGGAGGACCCCGCGCGGCTGCGCGGGCGGCAGCGGAGGACCCCGCGCGGCTGCGCGGGCGACGGAGGACCCGGCGCAGCCGCGCGGGCAGCGACAGAGGACCCCGCGCGGCCGCGCGGGTGACGGAGGAACCCAGCGGTAGGTCCAGGCTGGTTTTTTTTGGGGGGGGGGTGGCTTGGTGGGGGGGTTGTTTTGGGTGGGGGGGCGGGGGGGACCGGGATTTTGACTTTTAAAATCTGGTCAGCCTAGTTTAAACCCACCCACTCAACAACTTCCCTCCCTAAATTTGCCCTTCCACCCCCTTTACTGGAACCTAATACATAGATTTTATTGATTCATTTAATTTGTGGCATTTGTATACTGCTGAGTATAATAAAATCTTTCAGTGGTGCCAATGTTTTTTTCCTTTACTTTTTTTAACCCCCCCCCCTTTGGGGGAATGAATTTGGGGCTGAGTGAGAAAGTTTCAACCTGATTCAGACCAGGGTGTTGTGGTCCTGATCCAGATCACTGCTCTGCATGTTTACTTTGAGATAAAAAAATATGGTGAGGATCAGCTACATGCTACATATTTAACATAGTGTATTGTTTAGCCCTTATTCTTGCACATACAGGTGCTCAGCACTATGGTATGATCATACAGGCACACAAGTGCTTAGGACAGGGCATACTGAACACTATACCATTGCCATGAAACGTTACATTAAACGAGCATTGCATTGGCATTGTGCCAATGTCATAGGCCTGTACAAATGTATATGATTAGGGTATCCATTAGAAAACAGTAATTTATTCAAAGTAAATCATGTTGTTAACCGTACCTGGCATAAACCCAGTAGTTTGTTTCTTTGGTTCCTGAGAGGGTAATTGGTTGAACTTGTCTACATCAGGTGCTCGATTGCTTACAGTAGTTTTCTGGGTGATTTCAAACGCCTGTTCCTTGTTGGAATCTTCAGTTAGTCCAATGGTATTTTGCTGGATAGAGCTCATAGCTGTGTGAGTTATTGTCTTTTGTCCTGAATTAACTAAGTAGATGGAAATTAACGCATAAAAACTATCTTCATAGGGGTTAAAAGCATTCAAACGATTTTCTTTACAAAAGGAAAATGGTTATGCTCTGGTCTAGCCAAGTGGAACTGCATGCAGAAACAGAGATTTACCAGTGGAGATCTCCCCTTCCACCTCATCAAATGCTTCTTGGGGGTGGGGGCCGGTGCTACCTGTTTCAAGTGTCTGGGAGGAAAACATGTATCTTGCAGTTCAACACCAAACAGATGGTCAGCACTGTCCACTCCGACAGCATTAATTACCTGTTGGTGGGGCACCTGAAACCCAGTGCCCACCTTTTTCTAACACTTGAGCACTGTTTAAACATCTGGCTTTCCCTGTCCCAGTGGTAGCAATATTTTTTCTATTATTTATGTATTAATCTGTAAAGGCCTTTGTTACTGAATTCCTAACACAATCACGCTATTAAAGGATGTACTACATTTCTATTTTTCTGGATTGACTGATTCCAACTATGAGTTTCTATAGGTGGGGCAACATACTTAAAGAAGGAGGTTTTCATTCCTTTGTATATAAAATGTAAACAGAAAGAGGAGCCATGGGGTCCCTTTTCAACCCCTAGCATCTGCAGTTAAAAGGGTCCCTGTCAGGACTGCTAATCAGACTCTCAGTCAGAGTAGACAATACTGGGCGAAGTGAACAAATAGTCTGATCTGTTATAAGGCAGATTCCTTTGTTTCAAAGAAAGAGTGAGGAGAAATTATACCAGCAGCACCCTTTTAAAAAAACCACTGCAACAATGCCCCCTCCCCCATCCAAATGTTAAATGTTTATTTAACAAAACAGTCTATGGGACCAGCAATCTTAACTCAGCAGCATTTTCCTCTTTCAGAATAAATACAGGATATAAGTTCAAATTCTTTGAACAAAACAAAATAAGGGTTAAATTGCAGCAAGGATGAACCCAGATTCCCCCCTTTCATTTTAGTCAACTACATTTCATCTACTCCATTTTAGTCAACTCAAGCAGTGCCTTTAGGATGTAAACAATCTTTCAAATGTTTCCTAAGAATTATATTTAAACCCTGCTGAGATATCAAACCAAGTAAAATTCAACTTCAGTCTTATGTTCATTTGTTTTAAATCAAGGAAAAACCAGTCTGCCCAAAACACCGCTTATTTTCAAATCAAATACTCTTTAAAAAATACTACTGCTAAAGAATCTTAAATATTAGTCATAATCACTACTTAAGATATTAGTAATACCTCATTTTCCATCAAAACAGAAGGAACTGTCCTACACTAGTTAGACCATTGCTCCACCTAGCCCTAGTACTGTCTGGCAGTAGCTTTCAGGCAGAGCGTTACTACCTTTGACTGCAGGCACTAGAGAGAGATTGACCTGGGACATTCTATGCATACAAAGCCCATGGTTTCCTATTGGGCTGTGTATGTTAAGCTGTCTTATACTGGCTGGGTTCGGACGACACGATAAGTAAAGGGGGGTTAAAGAGTCAACCGTCCGTTGTCTTGCTTATCCTGTTGCGGGGACACACACATACACAACAGACACACAACTTACGGTATGCGATTTTCTTGATTTAAGCAACGGAGAAAAACAATGGGCTGCTCCGTTGCTTATCTGGAGACCCGTGGCTTAACATGTTGTGTGGCGGGCTCCATTGTCAAATTTAATGCGTTGAGTGCACTCTTTCGGAAGCGCATAGAGTTCTCTGGAAGGAGTGGCCGAAAACACCCCAGCCACTCCTCTACAGCTGGCAGAACTCGCAATGGCTGATGGGATAGACCTGGGAGGAGGGAGGGCAGAGCAACAGCCGGCCGGAAGGATAACGGGAGTTTCAGCTGTGTAACAGGATGAGACAACATGTTGTGTGGGGAGAACCAGCAACATTACATACGGTGAGTTGCCTATTCCGCCCCCTTCCGTTGCTGTCCGAACTCAGCCACTGACTTGATTTATCTACTCCATTACTATCTAAGCAGCAGTGGCTCTCCAGAGTCTCAGGTCTCTAGAGCTCTTTTCCAGCCTTCCTCCCTGAGATCCTTTAACTGGAAATGCCAGAGCTTGATCCTGTGATGCCTTTTCCTACAGGCCATGGAATGTGACCTATGCAAAGGCATGGAACAAGAAAAGGTGGGGATGTTGGTTAGAAAAGGACAGAAGAATGACAGAGGAGCAAAGGAAGAGGAAAGTGGAGGAAGAGAGTGTAGTGAGTTTGTTAGTGAGCAGAAATATGGACTTCACAGAGGCAGGATCTATACTACAGCTTTAAAATGGTTTATAACAGTAAAGACAACTGTTGGGGCCCAGGACACACATCATATGCAGTTTTCAAACCTTTTTCAAAGTGTCATATCCTGCCTGGTGTAGATCTGGCCAGAGTTCCAAAATGCTGCTAAGAGATCTGTCTAGCTTAACACAGTGGCTCAATTCGGACAACACGATAGTCAATGGTGCGGTAATAATCAACTTTACAGTTGTTCATCTAGGGGGTACTCCCCACACAACATGGTAATAAATAATCAACTGTGGTGTGGATTAGGATCAGCGCTGAGTTGACTATGACAGCATTCGGATGACACAATAGTCAAAACAACTGACGATTGTTTCCCCCACACCAGTTGTTTATTGTGTCGTCCGAATTGTGTCGTCCGAAGTGTAATATGTCACTCTCTCCCAGCCACAACCTGGAATCCGGAGGGAATTAAAAACATTTGCTTTGCAATTTGCATTAACAGGGTCATTTTTTTACTCTAAATTAGGATTGCTTTAGAAAGTGCTGGAGCTCTTCTCTTTGCTTCTAACTTTTGGGACACTGACACCCAGTCCCATCTACATTTAAAAAAGTAGTCTATGGGCAGCTCTCATTTCAATCTCTGGAGATAATTAAAAATAGTTTCTTATCATAAATCAGTAAATAACTGGTTTGGACAATGAGACTCTGAGCCTGCTTTTATCTCTATGCATCTTCTCCTCCCTCCTCTCTTTCCAGCCACTCCATTCTATTTGTCTTAGACCCAGTTGCCAGTTCTAGTCCCAGGAGCATTTTAAAATAGTTTCTCAGTGTAAACCAGGAACTTATTCAGACAATTAGATGGTTCTTTCTACACTTTCTATATATCTATGTGCCTCCTACCTTTCTAGTCACTTCATTCTACTCCCCTTCTACCTGTTTCCCCCCTCTCACCCACTTAACATTCTTTGCAACTGAATGGGGCTGTTTGGGTTGTTAGCCCCCTTAAGGTCTTTTTGTAAAGATATATCTGTAAAACCTAGAGCTACCCCAAGTGGTACTTCAGCTACATGTGCATAGAAGGCACAAATTAGTATTAGCAGGAATGATATTTATATGTCTGTTCATCAAACTCTGGCATGATTGTCCTTCAGCCTCTTCTCCTCCTTGGTACTGAACAGAAGCATTACAAACCTGGGATCTTCCTACATGCATCTTCTACCACCTAGCTATGTCCTGTCCCTATCCTAATTACTTAGTTATGACTTTTGAGGTAACATAAGTAAAACATACAATCAAATTCAGCATTCAGATGAGCTGTTCACTCACATTTCTGACAAAAAGCTTCATCAGATCCATCAGGACAGTGCGCTTCTCCATCACAGGCGTAGGTGATATCAATACAGCAACCATCATCACAGAGGAACTGATAGCGTGAACAAACCCCAATACATCCTGTGACAGATCAACAGATCAATTATCTAATTAGAAGAAAAATGATCCACTAAACTGGGAATCAGATAGAATAGTTGTCAAAACCTGGAAAGGACAAGAAAGGGGAATTGGACAGCAGGCAGGTTAGCCAGTGACAGGATCCATGCCCTTTGCTGCCACCAAGCCTATTCAAGTGCAAGTCAATAAAGTTGTGGCCAATTTATTATCCCAGCTAAGTCTGTGTGTCTAATTTGTTAACTTCCCTCACCACCCAAACCCATCTAAGCCCTGCCTATACAAACCCTGGCTGCCTCTACACGAGAGGTTTAAAGCTCTTTCAAGTCTCATTAAAAATTTTACCTCCACATGAGCGGGACGCAAATCGGGAGTTGAGGCACGTTATCCGATTATGCGCATTATCGAATGCATGTTAAACCACGAGTTTTAATTTGCGGCAGCAGTTAATGCGCCTTACCGCCATGTAAACATGTGATTCTCCGCATGTCAACAAGTTTAAAGCGCATTTCGGTTGACCCGTAATGCGCTTCGCCGCCTCTCGTACAGAGGTATTAGGAGTAAATGCGCTTCCGCGGATATGCACATAATCAGGCAGCCAGGTGCCAAAGCGAATCCTTCTAGAGGGGGTCCCTGTCTGCTTTTGCCTCTGGCCATCTTACTTCCAGTGTATACAGAACATACACAGTCATGATTTTAAACATAGTCTTATGCAATCTTATTCCCACCTACACTTGAAAGCACTTGACAGACCCCATGCTATTGGGAAAAAAGCTGTTCCAGCTGTTTACTCACCTAACCTGGAGTGAACCATTGGAAGCACTGTCACCGAGACATTATCCGAACCCCTTTGGCCAGCAGTGTCAGTCACAGTCAACTGCAACATATATTTACCTTCTTGCAAATGAGAGAGCTTCAGAGTTCCTGGCTGAGGTACCTGCTCCAAAGATATATGACAGGATATTAATTGACAGAGTCCTATCCCTCGTACCTGAACTATCAAGCTCTATTTAGCACAATCATAAACTTGAGTAAAAAATAAGAAATATATTACACAGCTTGTTTGAATGCCCATGGACTGTTGCTGGATGAAATAAACACCCATGCTTTGATAGGTAGTAGAGCAAGTCTGCAATCAAGACACAAAAGCCTAGGTGATAAACCAGGGACAGACTATGAGGAAAGGAGTTGGAAGCAGGGAGAAGTGGTAGTGAATACATGTCATGAGCTACAGCATAGCAGACTAGTGCTCTCTTAGTGGCAAGGTGAGTATGGCAAACAGCACAGACCCAGAAAGAGAAACATTTCACCATAAGAAATGCTGGGGCATCCTAAAAGTGGATAGTGTTTCAAATTCTCCAGGACCACAAACATGTTGTTAAAAAAAGAAAATAAAAATAATCCAGTGATCTCAAAGGGATGACATTATTCAAAAATTCAACAAGAAGGAGGTCTACTGGTGTATTTCAACTTATTCGTTCTTAATGGGTATTAAACATAATCAGTAGGGGGCTAAATAATAAACCTAAGCAGTACAATCCCTTATATGATTATAATAAATGCATTCCCATATCCATCATCAATGACATGATGCTTTTTGTAAGCCCCAGTAACTTCCCCATCTCCTTGATGTTCATCTATATTCATAAAATAATATTAAGTGTAAACTGCCAGAAAAAATACTGTGGTCTTGGAGGATTTTAAATGTTCACATTTGAATGTGATTCCATTTGTTAGGATATATGGACTTTTATCAGTATGAATGAGTACATTCAAGTTGTCTACTCTAAAGTGCTGTGCTCAAAAAAGAAAACAAAGGGAAAAAGTGGCTCAGTTCAAAAATACATTAGTCAACGGTTGAGTTTTTAGGGGGTACTCCCCACACAACATATTCTAACTCCACCATTGTGTGACTGTGGGCTACTGTGGAGTTGAGTAAAATCCATCATTATGTTTAATTGACAGTTCCTCTGCCCTCTCTCCTCCCCCAATCCTCCTGATGGTATCCCATCAGCCATTGCTGCAAAAAAACCAATCCCGGCAGCTGTCCTAGAGGGGCACTCGCTCCTTTCACCACTCTTGCCAGAGAACTCTGTAGCCAGCGGGAGAAATCAACTCAGCACAACGGCAAACTTCACGGAGCCCACCAGACAACACACAACACAACAATGGTTGTGCAAGAACTCTCCTCTGCACAGCGTAGATATTCTGTGCGGAGTGTTTTTTTTTTTTTTAAACACTCCTCCATTGCTTGGAGTTTTCCTGCGAGACAACACATTTCTCAACAGTGGTGTAAAAGCTCCACCATGGAGTACTAAAACCACCATTGAGAAACATGTTGTCTGAACTGAGCCACTGCGTGCGTGTTTGGTGATGAAAATCACATAAACTGGGTATCAATATAATCAGGCATTCACATGGAGGACCTGGATCATGCCTGGCAGAGAGGAGCATTTCACACCACTTCTCCACAATGCTATTTCATCAACACCTCTGGCAGAATATATGAACTGGAGCTGAGTGAGCAACATGACCTTTGAGCAATTCAGCTCCATAGTCTTAACGTTGTGTTAGGCTATCCAGAATTTCAGGTCTATTACAAAAGTCCTCACACCAATCAGAACTTGTCACTTTTACAGCACAATCCTATGCATGTTTATTGGGAGGAAATCCTACTGTGCCCTGAAGCAAGTGTTCACAGAATTGCAGCCTGAGAATTCTACCTCACGTGTAGGTCAGAACATGGTTATAGCTATTGAGGGAGAGTACAACAACGATGACAACCAAAGCAGGAAAATCTTTACAGGACTGAGGTAGTGAAATATAAATCCCACAGATTCTGAATCCAGGAAACAACAGATTGTTTGGCCTGATATCAATACTGAATAAAATTCTATAACACATTGTTAAGTGGTTGGCCTGTGAGCATTTAGAAAACAATTTATTGATTACTAGGAGTAAAAATGGGTTTGTCAGGAATAAGTCATGCCAGACCAACCATATCTCCTGCTTGGTTGATCATGGGAACACAGTATGTCTTGATTTCAGCAAAGCATTTGATAAAGTTTTCCATGATATCCTTGTTGACTGGATGGTAAAATGTGGGTTGGACATTACTACTATTAGGTGGATCAACAGATGGTTGAGCAGCAATATTCAACAACTGCTGCTTAATGGCTAGAAACCTATTCAAGGGAGATTACAAGTGGAGTGCTGCAGGGCTCTGTCCTAGGCCCTGTGCTGCTCAACATTTTTTATAAATGATCTGGATGAGGTATAGAGGGGTTGCTTATCAAATTTGTGGATGAAACAAGGCTAGAAGGGATAGCCAACACCACAGAAGACAGAATCAAAGTTCAAAAGGATCTTGATAGGCTGCATTAGCAGGAGCACAATGTCCAGGTCATGAGAAGTAATGTTCTGTGTTAGTCAGGCTGAATCTGGATTACTGTGTCCAGTTTTGGGCACAACATTTTAAGAAGGACATGGACAAACTGCAGTGCATCCAGAGGAGAGCAACCACAATGGTAGGGGTCTGGAAATCTAGTCCTACAAGGGCTTGAAGGAGCTGGGTATATTTATCCAGCGGAAGAGAAGATCAAAAGGTTAAAAGGAAGACACAATAGTGGTCTTCAAATATCTGAAATATCTGAATATCTGTGCAAAAGACGGAGCAGACTTGTTCTCTGTTACCCCAAAGGGCATGACTAAAACCAATGGGTGGAAACTGCATGGATGCAGTTTTCAGCTAAACATTAGAAGAAATTTCTAACAGTGAAAACTGTTTGGCAATGGAACAGAATGCCTCCGGTGGTGGTGGGCTCTCCTTTGATGGAGGAACTGAAGCAGAGGCTGAACCGCCATCTGTCAGGAATGCTTTCACTGCATTATGTATTGCACAGCCTTCATTGAACAGGTGTTGGGCTAGATTGGGGTTCACAACCTATTCGATTCTGAGGGCCACATGTCATGTTGGTTCAGTATAGGGGTGCACAAACACATACACACATATACACAAATGCACACAAACACACACATATATATATACACACATATCCCAGCGATCCTGATACAGAATGATCTTCCTCACTGCTAGCAGCATCAGGGAAAGAGTGATCTACGTAAGGATCCCTGAGGGAAGAGAGCTTTCTCCACCCCTTCCCACAGTAATCCTGATACCAATAATTCTTTCCTCACTGGGAGCAGTGTTGGAAAAAGAGCAATCTGTATGAGACTCTCTGGGGGAGCAAGTGGATATGTACAGGCAGCATAAAATTAGTGGTGGTGGTGGTGAATTTAGTAGTGGCAGTGGGTCAGGAACACATTGAGGGTGCAGTCACCTTGGGGGTCTACATGTGGCCCATAGATGGGGCACCCTTCGACTAGGTGATCTCCAGTGACCCTTTCAACTCTATGATTCTAGTAAAATGTACAACTGCAGAAAGGAATGACCTCAGTGTTTCCCCCCTATTCCTTCTTGCTGTAAGCAAATCATGGAATTACATTGGTTTTTCTGCTATAAACTTAACCCTAGAAAATTAATTTCCAGAATGTAGTAATAAAATGCCACTTGCCATAGAGTTATATTGATTCATACACATGGCTTTTTAACAAGAAAGCTCTCCATTACTCCAGCCAATTGACACCCTGCCTAAATAAGCATTACAAGGTAGTGGGGACAATCTGATAACCTCAATTTCTCCCTATTCTATTTCTTCAGAATTAAGGTGACTCGAGCCTTTTATCTTCTTCAAACACACAGTTCTGTTCACCATCGTTCCTCTGGACAACAAATATTCAGTAATTAGTTAACGTATGGCATTTGAGCCATCAACATTACAATGAACAAATATAATCAGTAATTGACCCAATTCTGGGAAGTAAAATTAGCAGAAGCAATGAAAGCAATAATATCAATCTACAGTGATGCACACTAGGTTTATGTTCTGGCTTCTATAAAGCAAAGCATTCTACATGTCAGGTATGGGCAACTTGTAGTTCTCCAGACGTTTTCACCTGCAAGTCCCATCAGCCCTAGCCAACATAGCCAATACAGCAAAAATTGTAGACCAAAACATCTGGAAGGCCCACCCCCTGCTCTATATGCACAAAGAGTCACCATTGTATGCGTGAACATTCTACTGCTCATAAGAACATTAGAAGAGGCCTGTTGGATGAGACCACAAATCTATCTAGTCTAACTTCCTTTTTCCCACAAAAGCAGAACATCAGGGCAAAATGCTTCTCCCCTCCTGCAGTTGTTTCTCAACAGCTGGTATCTGAACCAGCCTCTGACCCTGGAGACTGCATAATGCATATAGCTATCATGACTAGTAGTAGTCATTAGATAGACACCCCCCATTAATTCATGTAATCCCCTTTTCAAGTCATCCAAGCTAGTGGCCACCGCCAGATCTTGTGGCAGGAAATTCCATAAAGTAATGACATGCTGCATGAAGAAGTACTTCCTTTTCCCTGTCCTGAATCTCCTGACAATTAGCTTCATGGGATGGCCCTGGGTTCTAGTTTTATGAGAAAGGGAGAAAAATGTATCCTTATTCACTTTCTCCACAGCATGCATAATCATGACTACCATCCCTTACTTTCCTCCTTTCTAAACTAAAAAGCCTCAAGTATTATAGCCTTCTCTCATAGGAGAATTGCTCCAAGCCCATGGACATTTCGGTTGTAGAAGAAAACAGGGATATCCACAATCAAGGCAGAACTCCTCCTGTGTGTCAAAGCTGCTGGTTCACAGCAATTCACAGCTTTGTTGAATCCATATTTTCATCCAGCTGGTCTAAATTTTTTAAAACAAACAAGCCCTAACATAGATACAGTAGTAGATTATTTTTTTTTATTATGAGAAAAAAAAACACAAGTACAAAGTGAAATGCTCTAATTTCAATTTTGGAACTAGTAATTCAATTTGCAAGAAGAACATCTAATAAAACAGCTGTGCAAGTTACCATATGAAACAGTTGTGCAGTGTTAATATATTTAAAATGGGATCTTGGGATTTCCTGTGCCACAATATAACTAATTTAAACATTAGTAGAAATTATGACATTTAACTGGTGCTGTAAGAACATTGCACCTACACCACAGATAAATTTTCATCAGGAGTATGACCCAGAGATTGCCAGGGCTTTTGTTTTCTTATTCCAACATCTCATTTTATGGGAAGTTTAAAGAACAGTATATATGCTGTGAAAAGAAAGTTCCTGTTCGGTAAAGAAAAGCCCCTCTATGCATGTGTACTCTAAACATTTAACTGAAGGTAATTCAATAATTACTATGCAGATATAGTTCCAGTTATACATGTATGTTGAACAATGAGTCGTTCCCTAAATTCAACAAGTGACTAGATGTTTGAAACATATCCCCGTAAATAAAATATATAATTTGCATGTTTTTGTTATGTACATGGCAAAATACATTCCTCTAAGCAATATATTTCCAATTTAAATAGATACAGCGGTTTTAATAATACATCTGCTAAATGAGCCCTTTGTTAAACCGTCAATCCACAATTTCTCCCTCTGTTTAGGAAGCATAGATTCTGAAACTTTATGTGATCGAAATAATCATTTTCCAGAAATATCAGGTATGAGAAAATAATATGACAGTGCAAAGTTTATGCATGTCCACTCAGAAATAAGCACCACTGCGTTCAGTGGTGCTTATTCCCAGGCAAGTGAGAACAGGCAGGTTTCAGCCTGAATCTATAATAAATATATTTGTTTTTATTATTAAAATTAAACAAAAAGGTGCAGCAAAATGTTCTGAACAAATTAAGACTTCAGGGATTATTAAACAATCCACAGATCCTGGGAATATAACTTCAGGCTTACCTAGGACTCACAGTAGTGTTTTAACTATAACATAGTTCTGATTTTACCACATAATTTTCAATACACTGCACAGTAACGTAATTGGGAAGGGGCCATAGCTGAGAACATACTTTACATGCAGAAAGACCCAGGCTCAATCTTTGGTATCTTCAATTAAAAGGATCAGATAACAGGTAGTATGATAGCTCTTTGCCCCAGACCCTGGAAAACCTCTGCAAATCAGAGTGGAGTAGATATACTGGGCTAGATGAACTAAAGGTTTGCACTGGTATAAGGCCGTTAGTTATATGTATAGTAACCCAGTCTTCCCACAAAGACAGGTTTGAGGAAATAAAGTATCAGCTAAACAGACCACACACTATAAACCTTTTCATTTTTCTTTTTTAAGGGATGCACTCTAAAAACATCATATTGCTATTTTTACGAAACCAACACCAAATTCAGCAAACAATTAACTCGCACTGCAAAGCTTTATGTACCTTCATACCAACTGAAGGGGCACCTTGAAGCATCGTCCAGTCATACTGTATGATTCCGTGGTCATCTGTACTTTCTCGTCCATCCAGAACCACCCAGTCAACAGGCAACTGAAGGATAACGTCTTTTCCTGCCTTGCTGAGAGGAGGTTCATCAATTTCTAAATAAAATAACATAGTTTAATTATCATGGGAAAACAGAGTATACATTTATTCAAAGTTGAGGTTGTTGCTGTTGTTTGAATGATGCACTTTTATTGCTTCGGTCTTCCTTTTAAAATTAAGAAAAACGTAGCACGACAACAAAATGTTTCAAAAAGTGATCTTGAAAAGATTCAGGCTTCTGAGATTAAGGACACTGGTTTCTAAATTAGAGTATGGGACTTCAAAGCAGACTTGAATTCTGGGACCTATTTGGGTCACTTTTGCCCTTATGATCCAAAATTTGCCCCACCAGCCACAGTGACCACAACAGCTAGGGTCAAAGCCACTGTGGTGGCTGGCATATGCTTGCGGCGGTACTATATTACAGTGCCCACCACCCACCGATATTTTTGAAGAGCCTTTTGAGCATATGCAAAAGTGCCTGTCCCTGCCCACAACCCAGAGCCGGGCTCCCAGGTCATAGAGTGTTACTCCTAGACTCCTCCCCCTTAAAGAAATTAACCAAACTCCTGAACCGACAGCAGAGAAGGCCGAGATGGAAATCCCTTCTTACCCGGGGCCGGCGGGGGCCTGCTCGGTTCCAGGCAATAGCTGTTGTAGCCGCGCTGCGGGGAGAAGAGGCAGACGGCGCGGCCGCGGTACGTGCAGTTGAAGAGGTAGCAGCGGAACGAGGCGAGTGGCGGCTGCTGTTGCTGCTGCAGGACGGCCAGGGTGCAGCGCGCTTCGGCGCAGCAGGCGTCCAGGCACTGCCGCGGGCCTTCCACCGGGCCCGGTGAGCCCAGGAACGTGGCGCCCGCCGCGATGGAGTCCTTGGTGCGGATGATGGAGTCGGGCCTGGCCGAGAAAAAGCTCCCGCCGCCGCTCGACGGCCCTTCGCCTCCCCCGCGGCAGCGCCCCGCCGCCTCGGCCCGCTCGTTGCCGCGGCCGCCGGAGGGCTCCTGCTCCTGCTGCAGCTGGTGACGGAACTCCTCCAGCAGCGACTCCACGCCCGACACAGCCGGAGACCTTCGCTCGGCAGACCGCGACCTCGGCGTCGCCAGCAGCAAGAGCAGCAGCAGCGGCAAGAGGGGAAGGAGGCTGCCCGGTGGCCCGGGCACCTGCGCAGCCATGGCGCCCAGCCGAGGCCAGCCAGTGGGGGAGTGAGAGAACGACGACGGCGATGCTGACGACGAGGGAGCGAGCCGAGGGGGACGGAAGAGCAGGCGGAAAGCCCCGCCGCTACCAGAGCCGACCAGGAGGCGGAGAAGGAGCAGGTGGGGACCGCGGCGGGCGCGCCATGATGGCCTCTCCCCGGACCCAACAGCCAGGGACGCTGCAGGAACGAGCCGGCTTCAATCAGCACCACCGAGCGCCGAACAGTTCCAAGGCGGAGGCCCCGCCCGCGCCTTTCCGCCGGCTCTTGTCGCCACCCATGTGAAGGGGAGGGACGCCAGCGAAACCCGCCCCGTGGCTGGCGCCCTCCTTGTCGGCGCCCCTTTCTCAGGCGCCCGGCGCTGAATGGGGCCATGTAGTTCACCTGCTGCTAAGCGCTGTGATTGTGTGGAAACGGCCCCAGGGAGCGCGCCGTGTGGAGGCGCTTGAGGCAGCGGCACTTCTGCCGGGATTGAGTAGGTGTCGTGATGCAAGCAGCCTGTAGAGGAGATGGCTAAGTAGGAAGCCCACCAGAGCCAGCAATAAATAGAAATTGATGATGATGACAGATAGGCAAGGTCGGCGCAAGACATTTTGCTGCCTGAGGCGAAGGACAAGATGGTGCCGTCTCTCATTCCATCTACAAAATCTGTCCGGACTGGCAGATGAATATCAGTCCTAATGATGAGCCAACGTACTCCACCTGAAGGCAGCAGGCTAACTTAAGGGGTGCAGAGTAGGCTGCAAGGCACACAGCTCTCTCCTCAAATGCCTGGTTTCTGCTCGCCAAAATCGGCTTGAGGCACCAGCCTCACCCTGCCTACCTGTAGGACTGGCCCCTATAGATAGGATTGGCTGGTGGTGTGTGTGTGTGTGTTGAGTGTCTTGTCCCAAATTGATACTGGGCTTCCCCCAACCTGGTGCGCTCCAAATGTGCTGGACTGCAACTCCCACAAGTTTCTTATCTCCCAGTAATTTATTCTGGCTGGTTCTTACAGAGCCTGCAGTCCAGCACATGCTCAAAGAAAACCAATTCGTTGATTTTTCAGGTAAACATAGATCAGTAGGTGGTAAGATTGTGAAAGGTAAGATTGTGAAAGGTAATTAACTGCAGCATAATTGGCTGTTTTTATGCCACTATTATGTGACTGAATATGTGGATGGTATGGTTCCAACCTGGTGCTCTCCAAATATGTTGGACTGCATAAATTAATTTAAAATTATTTTTTTAAAAACTTTCCCTTGAGTAGTCTGCATTTTTAATTTATATTAAATTAAAAATGCAGACTACTTTCTTTTGGCTCCCAAAGCAGCCTGCAAGGTGGTTTTCAATAATAAAAACAACCCTGATTGCATAAAAAAATTGAGAACAGTAAAACTAAAATTTAAACTACAGCCAACAAAGTTAATGTACAATTAAAAGCCATTAAAAGCCTAGCAAAATATAAATATCCTGTTTGCCTGCCTAAAAGCCAGAAACTCTTTCTTCTTAGGAAAGTGAAAAAAAATCCATTTTTGAATCTATGCATTTCTTAAATATTTGTTAAATTATGCAAGCATGCAACTCATTTAACATTTTAAAATCACTTCTGATTGAGACAAAGTAATAATCTTCTAAAAGCAGCCATCAGTTTCTTTCATTGTTTTATTATCACTTCATTCAGAATGACCCATTAGTTGAGCACCTGTTAATCCTTTCTGTCCAGGCTTAATTGACAGATTTGCATTATTTTGTTTTCGTCTTCATGTCTATTCTGCAGAAGATCCTCTAAGGCTTCCATGTCTTCCTGTCTTGGTACTTTTGGCCAGGCTGATTCCTGCCCCAGACTGAATTGCCTTTTCTGCTTGGACTGCCAAGACTTCTCTTTCTTCAAATCTCTCCTCCAGTTGTTTATCAAACCCTTTCATAAGTCAGACTACCCTCAAGTCTTGTCCAAAAAAGATATGCTTTCAAGGGATATAAAATTACATAAATAATTGAGTTCAGCCAGTATTTTACCAAGTTAAGAAAACAAGTTGCTGAATAGCCTCATAATTAGCATTGTTATAATTAGCCTCATAATTAGCCTCAATTAGTTTGTTAATGTACCAACTTGGCTAATCAAATGCTGATTCTGCAAGGAACTCACTAGGTGGCCTTGGGAGTTAAGGCACTCTCTGCCTCAATTCCTGCAATACAGGAGAATAATACATTACAGTGGATTGCATCCAGCTTCTTTTCCGCCAGTGGGAACATTCCCTCACTGATTCCTCCTCCCTCTTCAGTTCCCAGCATCATCTCCCCCAACCTTGCCCCCAGAGCAAATGTGGAGGGGAGACGGGAGAGAGGGGAATTGATAAAGATTGCACTTTCTCCATTCCAACAGCGGGATTTCTCTGCTGCTGGATCACAAGCCTCCCGCAGATTCTGGATCTGATCCAGTGTTGTTGTTAGGATTACTGAGGAAATGTATGTGAAGTGCTTAAATATAATATAAATGCTAAGTTATGATCATTATGCTCATGTGCTATATGTTAGTGTGCTGTAAATCTAACATATCCCCTGTGGCAAAAAATGAAATATGTCTGTGGTTATATTACTTTTGGAGCCCTCTTATTTGTTTAAATAGATATCTTGAATGCAAATCTCAGTTAGCCTTTTTTCCTAGAATGTTTATTGAAACAATTCACACGTATTCTCTGCTTTCCTTTAAACCTAAATAAATATTCTTTCCAGGTGCTTAGGAATCTGATAAACAAAATTAGTGAAGTTTCCAAGGATCTGTCACCATTCTCAGTGATTCAGCTAATTTCGTTGATCCCATTGTAAATGGATCCAACCAGTTCACTTCCTGACTTTTTCCATGATTGAGCTGCATATTTAGCAAGTTCATTGCTCATTAAACATTCCAGAAGTTTCCACAGAAAGATCATATGCCCATCTGAGACTATGACTTCATAACACTATTAGAAAAGGGAATAAGGGTGCAATCCTATGCATGTTTAGACAGAAAAAAATCTTACAACTCCTAGCATCCCCCAGCCAGCTGTGTGTGTGTGTGTATGTTTATGTACATGTCACAATCATGACTACGAAGTGTGTAAGCATCATCACAAAGTGTAAAAAGTGTGTCAGTACTCTCTGGACCTATGTCAGTGCTGCTTCACAGGCAGTATACCTTTTTTTTTACTAGAACTTAGACTGTAATAATTAAACTTCATCATTAAAACAATCATTCTAATCTTGGAGGAAAGGACGTGGTTTCCTGAATGTAATTTTAAATTGTACACTATTAAACTCTTAAGTAGGAACTACTATAAAGAGAGTAATTTTAGGTTTTATTCAGAAGGTGGCAGCATTTTACAATATATTAAGATGTACTTTTTGCATTATGTTTATTATCACATGCATTTAGATGTCCATCTCATGTTCCCACATTAATTAATTCTTGGTTGATATTGTAGAATGAGTTTAACATATACATAAGCTTATTAAGAGCTCCGTGATTACATTCATTTTTCTGGCCCAAAGATCAAGTTTCACCAAAAGGGCTTCAAAAGGAATAAAAATGGAAGACAAATGTTTAGAAATGTCATTCATGTTTGTCATTATGCTTGGAAGTATCATAGTTGGGCATGATCCACTGGCATGCCAGTTTTAGCTCTCTGTAAAAATGTTGCTGCTGTACTCTAATTTTTGTCGTTTTTATCAGCAAGGTTTAAGTTATAAGATTTATTTTTAAAAATGTGTGGCTGCAATCATATACTTGCTCACCTGAGTGTAAGCACCATTGATCTCAATGAGTTGTACTTCTGAGTAGACATGAAGAGGATGCTGCTGTTAGGGTTATTTTAGCCCCTTCTCCATGTCTGTCTCATTGCACTATTTTTTCTTCATTTAGGTTTACATCCTGTGCTGCTGCCCTTGGCACTTGAAATAGGGTTAGGTTGTGTCCTTCCCATTGATAGCCCCTTCCCTGCTTCTTTACTATGAATTACTACCCCCACTCCCCACAACACTACCTTGCAACCAGAGAGGTGGGTTGTAGAGTTTCTTAGTCGTATTCACTATGAAAAGGCAAATGAGTCCTGAAAATAAACCAGTTCCTAAAAACCTCACCATCAAAATTATGTAAACCTGAAAGCCATGTTCCCTCCTACCACAAGAGAGCTCCATCTCCTATTGAAATGACAATAGTCTGGCAATCCTTAACCTGAATAATTGAATTATATCTAATGTGTTGTATCCAATGTTAGTTTAATTTAAGTCTTGTTTATTTCAATGGGTCTACTCTTAACTGAACCACAGTGAAATAGCTTATGTATCTTAACTTATCTTAGGGCATTTCATGAAACCAGCCAAGCAAGTTAAAAGAACAGTGTGGCCAAAACTGATGTTTTCTTGCCCTATTTAAACTAATGAATCCTTTGGATGAATCCTTTCATTTTGTACTCAGATCATGTTCTTATTAAATACATGTCATAATCATATAACAGAAAAATTATTGTCCTGAAGATAAGTGAATTTCTGAGCCCCTACCGAAATGCATTCCTCCTACAAATTAGTGTCATTGTACATAGAATCATAGAATAGTAGAATTGGAAGGGACCTATAAGGCCATTAAGTCCAACCTCTTGCTCAATGCAGGAAGTTACAGACAGATGACTGTCCAGCTGCATCTTGAATGCCTCTAATGTGGGAGAGCCCACTACTTGATGTAATTGGTTCCATTGTTGTAATGCTCTAACAGTAAGGAAGTTTTTCCTGATGTCCAGCCAGAATCTGGCTTCCTGTAACTTGAGCCCATTATTCTGTGTCCTACACTCTGGAATGATCAAGAAGAGAATGGAATGATTGAGAAGAGTGGTATCATGTCTCCCCTCAGTTTTCTCTTCTCAAGGCTAAACATGCCGAGTTCTTTCAGTCTCTCCTCATAGGGCTTGTTTCCAGACCCCTGATCATCCTAATTGCCCTCCTCTGAACCACTTCCAGCTTGTCTGCATCCTTTTTGAAGTGTGGAGCCCGGAATATTGTAGAATTTTAGAAACACACAAAATAAAGTGTGTCATGCCAGCCAAGATTATCTTCACAGCCACAGATCTGGTTTGGCATCAGTTTTGTGGCAATATACAACCAAATTTGTAATTTGCATAGAGCCACTCAATCTGTTTTGCATTCAGTACACTGAAATTCAGCATCCAGGCTGCAAATTAGGGCATCCAATTTATATATCAAGTTAGGAATCGTGTTGGCACCCTGGTATCCCATGTGGGCCTTGGAACCTCTGCTGCTTCCATTTCTTGCCAATTGAGTGCAGATTCAAACCTAAGCCATTAGAGATAGCTCAGACAATTAAGCCAAGCTCTATTTTTCAGGAGAAGAGGTTTAAAGCTCTTTCAAGGCACTTAAAAAAATTTACCTCTACAAGAACAGCGCAAATCAGGCGTAGAGGTGCGTTATCTCTCCGATTATGCGCATTATCGAATGCGCATTAAATCGCGAGTTTTATTTTGCTCCGGCCGTTAAAGCGCATTTTGACTATGTGCACAAGCACTTATGCACATTAACTACTTGTAAAGTGCATTTTGGTCATCTGTTAATGCGCTTCGCCGCCTCTCGCCACCTCTCGCGCAGAGGTATTAGGTGTAAATGCGCTAGGCATTATCTAGCAGAGGATTATTCTCTTTCAGTTTGTTGGTCCTCCCTTCAACTCTGTATGCCCCTGTCAGGATGCTATTGAAACTTGGCCAATTCGCTATAGTTATCTTAAGAGTGCACCTTTGGGACTGGCAAAACATAGATTTGTGCAGTGCTGAGAATAGTCGTAAATGTAGACAGTGATTTAAGAGAGAAGATACATTCACTTTTATGTTTGATCATTTTCTGCTCCATCTCACTGAATCTTATTTTCAAAAGGCAGCACAGTGCAGATATGGTGATGTTTTAAAAAACAGCAGCTGCAAACAACATACAAAACCTCTTTTATATAGGCAACTAAATTTATATAGGTGAGCTAAATTTGTACTTACCTTAAGCTGTGTAAATCAACAGAAAAATAACAATTTACGCCCCCCACTTCCTTGTGGAAGAGAAATAGAAACATATTGCTCCCCAAATTTAGACAATTGCTTCATAAGCAACAGCAAGCTGTCAGAAGTGCATGTTGTTCAAATACTGTCAGTTAAGCATCCTTTTATATCAGTTTGAATTATTTCAACAGCTCTCTTTGGCCTTGAGTGTAAAAGGGACATATACACACAGCACCTCTTTAGCCTTCTCATTGTATCGTATAGTGTATTAAATCAGAGGAAAGCGTGTCAATGAACTGTTTCAAAAATTGTTTTTTCTCCCAGAGAAGATCCTCTGCACTAACTGTGGTTAGAAAAAAAAGTCACATTGTATGTTGTATTTTTCTATACATGTAGTGTGTGTGTGTGTGTGTGTGTGTGTGTGTGTGTGTGTGTGTGTGTGTGTGAGAGAGAGAGAGAGAGAGAGAGAGAGAGAGATTGTGGAGGTCATTTTTCTGCCCAGATACTGCATAATTGACTTCACAACATTAGGTAGACATCACGTGGTACAGAAGATGAGTACACTGAGGAATGGGTGCCAGGAGAAATCCTTCAAATCTTGTTTAAAAAGCAAGCGGCAAGTAGAAAAAACAATTTATTTGAAGGGTTTATCTTTTGTCAGCTCCTTTGGGGAGAAATTCAGCTATGACAGTGAATGGCCCTGTGTTGCCAAAGCACCTGCAGAGAGAGAGTGTGGATGTTGACATTGCCAAGAGGTTGTTAGAACCGGAGACAGGGACAAATGGGTTGCAACTGATCCACAACAAGTTAAAACAAAACAAAACCCAAAACGCCTCAGTGCGAATGTTGCTAATGTAGGTTAGAACACAGAAGAGAGCCATGTTGAAAATCAAAGGCACATTCTGGTCAATATAGTTTTGATGTTTGAATTACAGAGCCTGGAAGTGCAAATCCCAGTATCCGTGCTTATAACAGTGGTGCATGTGTGCCTTCATAACTGAGGTCTAGTGTGCATACAGCAGTGTCAGTCTTTTTGTACTAGCAGCACTGTGTAGGGGCAGATATCAGAGCACATGATCAAAACCTTTAAGCATGGTCTTCACTGGCAATAACCCAGGGATAACAACAGAGTATTTATTTGAAGAGCAATGAAAACACATTCATAATAAACTGAAGTCTGGGGTGAATGGGATTAGAACTAATAATCTCCAGAACTCATTCACACCCAGCTAATCTCTTCCCTCTACCAGCTTCCCTCTTCCAGCTCTCAACTATCAAAATTCCCACTGCTACCCCAACTGTCATTCCGTGCTCCCAAGTGATCCCTCTCCTTCAACATAAACCCAAGACATGGTTCATTACAGCAATAAATGCCCAGGGGAAAGTGAAAGGGAGATAGTCCAGGATGCCCTAGTTGAGAAAATGCTAGGCTTGAATTGCAGAGGCCTGGGTTCAAATATCCACTCAGCTATGAAGCTTACTGGTGATCTTTGGTCAGTCACTTTCTCTGAGCTTAATCAACCTCACAGGCCTTTAAAAAAACACTCACACACCAGAGTGCCTCAATATATATTTTTTTGGCATCCAGGCTGCAATTTAGGCATCCAACATTCATACCAAGTTAGGAATAGTGTTGGCACCCACATACTCTACGAGGGCTTTGGAACCTCTGCTGCTTCCAATTTTTGTCAAGTCAGATTATTAGGAATAATTGAGTGCAGATCCGAACCTAAACCAACAGAGATGGCTCAAACAATTGAGCCAAGCTCTGTGTTGCAGGGGAAGGGGAAAAAGCTAAGAGCTATACAGCAGAGGATTGTTCTCTTGCAGCTTGCTGTTCCCCTCTTTTAACCCTCTATGTCCCTATCGGGATGCTATTGAAACCTCACCAATTCAGTACAATTATCTTAATTTTTTTCTCTCCTGCTCCTCAGCCAAAAATGCTTCTGGAGTAGCTTACATGCAACAAATAAAACAAGGCAAAACAAGTTCCTATCCGTAGGCTTACACTCCAAAAAGACATGACACACAAGGAAAAAGAGATGGGGAGGGGAGGGAAAAAATGAAGTAGCCTGCAGCAGGGCAGGTGAAATAGCTCCATTTCCCATCTC
The DNA here is from genome assembly GCA_029215795.1 of Anniella stebbinsi. Taxonomy (NCBI): domain Eukaryota; kingdom Metazoa; phylum Chordata; class Lepidosauria; order Squamata; family Anniellidae; genus Anniella; species Anniella stebbinsi. Next base: position 198,997,368 of record JARDYH010000003.1, read on the forward strand.
ATCTCATTTTGGAGAAAGAATGAGAGACAAAGGTGATAAATTCTAAGACAGAGAAGTCCTATATTTTCTTCCTGGACCTTTATTTCTCATTAAACAGGATCATCATCTTTAATAGTATAGGTGATAGGCTCTATAGCCAATTTATAAAATAGTTCATGAACACCACAATGAGCCTGTGCTTCCTGCTCTCACAGCAAAGTCTCTTCAAGTTATCACTTAGGAATGTCAAACTGACAGATTTTTAAAGAATGAAAGCATCTTTCATTTGAAATACTGGCTTCAGCATGATTTATTAAATAACCGAGGATGGCTTCAGGCTTACAAAAGCACAAAGATCCTAAGGAGGAAAGGGAAATCACTAACCCGAATCTGAAATGATATGCAGGGTGGGGGTGGGGGGTATTGCCAGAAACCAATCTTGAGAGAAACCCAACTATTGGTGAACTGATGTAAATATGATATTGATCATGATCAATATTGCAACAGGTTTCAGAAAACATGTTTACTTCAACTGCCATGACTGAACTAACTTGCAAGTTGGACTTGATCGATATTTACCATGACCTCCCTATTTCCTTAACAAAGCAGTGAAATAATTTTAGGTATCCATTTATGAAGTAATCTCTGGGTTACTTCTCCAGTGAAATATATACAGTTTTGATAACAAAGGTCTTAAGGAGTCTTTGCTTATTGTTTTCAGAGATCTCGCAAGAATAAAAGGAAATATGTTTCAAAACTGTTACCATTGAGAATTGTGAAGTGATACAGAAATCAGCTCATCTCCTTTAGGAGACCAGACAAGAGTGGAGAAAGAAGCCCTTTAGATTAAAGGGAAATGAAGTTTGCTTACTGTTGCTTTGCTTCCAGCGTCTCTTCTGAATCAAATGGGAGAAGAGCAGCAACCGCTGGCCTAATTTAAACTTCCCTGCTCATGTACTTGAATGGGACTGCACCCTCTAGTGGGTGTTTTGTAGCACAATGTCAACAGCAGATGGCAGGAAATCCTGAGATATTATAAATCACTTGTTTAAAGAAGCCCCAAGAGTGACAATTTGGATCAGCCATTGTTCAAAACAGGACTGTTGTGTCTAAATATTAAAGGGGATGAAATGTTGCTAAACCAGAAAGCATGATTTAAATTTTCCATATCAGCAATATGGATGATGTGTGACTGCTTCACACTTTCTGCTGCAGTTGTGAATCTCTCTCCAGTGTTTGGGATGTGACACCCATCAGAGTTTACAGGAGGGATGGAGAAAGATATGTAGAAGCAAGCTGATGTGGATCAGGTGTGTAGTCTTGTCTGTTATAGCAGTTTGCTTAGGGTGACCAGATAAAATCCAGGTCAGGGCTCATGTAACTTTAACAGTTGTAGAGGAAAGGGAATTTCAGCCAGTGTCATTTGTATACAATTAGTTCCTGGTGATATTCCCTCTTCATCACAACAGTTAAAGTTGCAGGGGCCCTGCCTTCTTTTGTATATGGTCACTCTAGTATAGTGCCTGCACCTTTAACTGTTGTGATGAAGAGGGAATTTCACCAGGAACAAATTGCATACAAATGACACTGGCTGAAATTCCCGTTTCTCTACAACTGTTAAAGTTACATGAGCCCTGACCTGGATTTTATCTGGTCAGCCTAAGTTTGCTATTCTCTGCTTGTATATTTGTAAATAAGCCAAGTTCCCCTTTTAATGGGGAGCAGTGAATTGTGGAGCTGTGCCAGCTGGCAGCGAAGGAAGAGAGGCTGGTGAAGAGCAGTTGCTCAGCCCCAGCAGCAGCAGCACCTTCCCAGGAGGGGACAGTGCTTTGATGGGGTGGGGCCAAAGAGGCGGACCCAGCAGAGTGAGATCGTGTCTTTGTTCTGCCTCCAGTTCAAGCTGAGGCTCCCAAAAGCAGACCTCCCATGCAGCTGCCCACACAAACATATTATGAAAATGCCATAAGTCTCTAGCACTCTCTCTGTGTGTCTCTGTCTCTGTCTCTTTCTCTTTCCAAAGGAAAGTCAACTGGAAAGTATGAATTGGAGATGTGCGTAAACACTCAACGGATGTATATACGTCCAGGAGCCCTGACTAAATGGGACTTTCCAGTGCCTGACACACAAAACCAACTACTGTATGTGTTTTATCTCTGCAAACACAAATATGTATGTGGCAAACATGCCACCTAACTGAAAACTGGGCATTCTGTTTGGAAATATTAAAATCAGAAGTAACACACACAACTTCAGTAGAAAAGTAGAATCTTTATGCTGTTTGGCTTCTCTCTAGTAAAGGAATTGTTGGGCACAATCCAGCAAGCACTACTACTGTATGTCCCCATGACATCCCCCATCACAGAGTGCAATCATTCTCAAACCTTTGAGAAAACCAGTGATTCTCGCCCCATACACAGCTTAAGGTGAGATGTGTCCATTGCAACGGACTTTTTAAAGAGCTGAACTTTCAATTTCCAGACTGTCATGTGACAGAGTTTGTTCTGAATGGACAAACAACACTTTTCAGCAACAATACAAAGAGCTAGTTTAGGTGTGTAGACAGATTTTGCATGTACCCTGCAGGACTTGTAACTTTGATCAGCAGATATTCCCCCCTCCAAATGACAAACTGCTTTTGAAACTACCTAATAATCAAATGCAATTCCCCAAACTGCATGCCAAGCTAACTGGGGGTGACCAGGGAGGCGGGATGTGGGGGAAATCATCTTAAAAGCTCTTCTAGATGTTGTGGTGCTAGTTGCATTACTCTGAATTGTCACCCGAAAATCTTTAATCATTTGCTTACTAAATGAGGGCGGGTGGTGGTGGTCATTTAATGTTATGTTCTGTTTTTTACTTTGCACATATGACAGTGAGCTATAATTGCACAACACACAGCCACATTTCCCCCCAATAAGAATAATTTGAGAGGAAAGGAATTTCTCTGGGCTTATCTCATGAAAACACACCTACATTTTCCCATGAAACAAGAATGACTCAGTGGTCTTGTTCAGCTGACTCTTGCCAAAGAATTGCCATCTCATTAGCAATGGAATGGCATTGCTAAAGCACACAGAGTATATGTTCCAGCTCTTTTCATTGAGGGAATTTGGTGTGTGTTTGCGATCAGAGTTTAGCAGCTGATGGTTATTTTTGTTCTGCATTGACCGCCATGCCTTACTGCAGCCTTCCCCAACCTGGTACCCTCCAGTTGTGTGGGACTGCAACTCCCATAATTTCTACCCAGCTGGGAATGATGGGAGTTGCAAAGTGGCTGGGAATGATAGGAGTTGCACTCCCACACAACTAGAGGGTATCAGGTTGGGCAAGGCTGCCTCACGTACTTATATTGACCAGGGCCTGGTACTGGTAGTACATTTAGGCATGTCCAGGCAGTCCTGACACTGAGGACCAGCCACACTGTTTTAGCATAGCCAGTTTAGCATTTAGCATTTAGCATTAGCTGGAACCTTATTTTGTTTGTTTTACCATAGAGTAAGCACACTGGCATCCAATCTGGATTGGGACCACTACATGTGGTTAGGGGAGGATTAAACTTTTGCACCCAGTCAGTTTTTCCTAAATCCTCCCCAGCCCTCCTCAGTGGAGGCTAAAAAAACCACACCTCCATTTTGTGACAAAGGTGGAGTTTTTTTTTCTTTTTCAGCCCCTAAAAAATGAGAGGAAAAATTTAGGGGAAAATGTGGCTGGGTGGGAAGGTTTAATCTTTCCCTACCCACACACAGTGATCTGATCAGGATTGGGGCCCATGTGCTTACTCTGATAAAAAGATTGGAATTATTAATGGGGATGTTTTTCCTTAACCCTTCCGCAGGGTGGGGAATGGAATTTTGGGATAAAAATGTAAGGAGGGAGCTTAAATCTCCCCTCCCGAATCAGGGCTGCATGTGCTTACACTCAAGTCATGTGTGATTAGCTGAATGTTTAATTTAGCCCAGAGTGAAAGTTAGAAATAGAATGAAGGCGTCATAGGTTTTTCTATACTCATACATTTATTTTCCCTCACTGTTGTCTCCATCAACGAGGCTTTGCAAGTTTTTTTAAACCCCACAAAACCCTGTCAAACCTCTTTACCAGAAGCAGCCTGTGGGATGAGTATAAATACAGTGGGTGACAATGCCTTTCTCATACTACTTTCAACACTATATAGACTACCTTAGGTTTCTGGGGGTGAGCCTGCCAACTAGACATTCCCATGGCAATATGTTTCTTTTTAGGAAGCCCTAGCAACTGACCAGAGACCAGTGAATAATTTATTATAAAGTTTTCAGATTTGGCCCTCTCTAAACAGTCCAAAGAGCTTTCCTCTGTAACTTGGCTTTACTCGTTACTATGGCTCTCAGTGGGATGGGGATAAACCCATATTTCTTCCATGGGCTATTGGCACAGAAGACTTTTCAAAGTGGAATTATGAGCCGCAGACCTCTTGGGAAGGAAAGGAGCCTGAGAGAATTGGCGGTCGGATCACATGGGTGCAATCTAAACAGCTGATATGAATTTAAAAGTTTTAACACCTTAAATGCTTTTGTGATCCAGAGGTAAGTGAGTTGCATTGTAAAAGTGTGCGTGTTTTTGTGTGTCATGCAGTGATGGTTGTTTGCTTTGATCATACAGAAAATCTGAACGACGAGATAAGGTTGATGTCTTTATTAACAGAGAGAAATTGAATATGCACATTAATACCAAGTTGTCTGACATTCTGTGCTAAAATAGGTACATTGATATATTTAATATAATTTTGGACATCTTCAGTTGCAGCTTAGTCATAAGACTTGATGTAGCATCATACAAATGTGTGTTTAGACAGAAAAAAAATAAATCCTAAAAGATGCTCCAGCCAGCATGTTGGGACTTTGTGTGAGTGTGTGTGTGGTCTAAACATGCGTAGGATCATGCCTTAAATCACAAACATGTAAAGCTGCATTATGTCTGGGTAGACACAGTATCCAATATGTCTAGGACAGTCTTTCCCAACCCAGTGCCCTCCAGATGTGTTGACTAAAACTCCTGATGGTTATTGCAGTCCAATAAGTCTAGAGGTTGGGGAAGGCTGGCTTAGGATTTGTGTGTTGAACTGCATACTTTGTCCTTTTTGCAAAATGGGAGGGGGAGTTCCTCCCCTGAGACTTAGCAATGTTGTGTCTCACATTATTTGTCAGGGATTGGTGAAGGAAAGTTGGGGTTCACTGAACCTTAGGAGACATTAGGTATTGTCCTCCATGAAATGATAACAGGAGGCTCAGCCTGGGACAAAGAACTATGCTGAACATGAAGTCCAACACAGAGAGAGCTTCATTCGAGCCAGGATTTAGCCTTGAAACTTGCTGTCAGTGTCAGGGCATAACTCTGGAAAATATGAAAAAGTACCCAGTGCCTTGAACACATACAGAGCAGCTTTCCCTCTCCAGTGATAAAGCATAGTTGGCCTCCATGCACGTCCTGGATGGGGAGCAATGCTGCTAGGTCAAAGAGTATAGCAAGCATGAGCCTTTGCATCTCATATTTGGAATTGTAACTGCTGCTCACAACCTGAGTATTGGAAGGTCCATACAAAAACTTACCTTTTTAATGGAATGTTAAGGTTCTGTGGATGACCTGCCCCTACTAGGGATGCTGATTGGCCACTGCAAATCAGAGCACACATTTTTTAATAATAAAATAAATAAATTATAGATTCCCTGCATAGTATACTCCTGGCTGTGTGGATTTCCAGAGCCCTTGATTCTTTCTTCATGTTCTTCTCTTTATTCTGGCAAGGAGGTTTTGCTTTCAGAGCACTGAAGAAAAAATTAAAGTGTTTCTTCTATTGCGTGTAGTTCTATACAGCTCAGGATTTAGCTGGCATTTCCATGGCACAATGGTGATGCCTAAAGTTAACAAGGGGTGGCTGAAAATGATGCGGTGAATGTCAACATCATGGCATGCTATGTTAAACAGTGTCCTGGATGAGGAACACCTTCAATGCTCCCAACTATCTATAGCTTTCTTATATGCTTCAGAGTGTTTATTGTATTTGTAGTTCTTATAGTGCTTGGTAATGTTTCCTCAAAGGAAATTCATATCCACTGGTTTTTAATTTTTTAAAAAATCTAGAATAAATGACACCAAAGAGGAAATTGATTTCTTTGGGCATGTTTATTGTTTTTCTGCTAGTGCAAACAATTAACCTGAATTCCACCCCACCCCACCCCCATACAATGAAAGTAATGCAAAACATATTACAATACATATTATATACATCAATTGTTAAGACATCCCTTCTCTGAATTGCTTGAATAAGGTATGTAGATTTTCACACTCACTTGTGTATGCATTGTATGTTTCTTATGTGGAATCCAAAGTTACCAATATTTTTTTTCTGTCAAACTGGAAATTGAAAAACAAACATACTTGGAAGCTAACTGGTGGAAGTTCACTTTTGTGTTTAGTAGTATACAAACGTCCTGTAGAATTTTGAAAAAAAAATGTTTAAAGGCACTTAAAGAGCCATCCTATGGTTTCTGGGGTAGCATCCCAGGAAACATTGGTTTGTTTGGAGTTCCCCTCTGAGGCCATAGACACTGCTGTGACCTTAGGAGAGAGAGACTTTCAGATCCAATCCCCCTCTTCCACCCCCTCAGAGCAGTTGTGGAAAGAACTGCACCAGCTGTTTCCCAAGGTCACAAATTGTGTCCTTGCAGGGAGAATACAGGGGGCATTCCAGTGGAAGGGGAAGGGGTGAGGAATCCAGGATACAAGAAATCCTATGGCCTCTCCAGCCCTGGCCCAGCAACAGGTAGTGCACCCTTTCTAGACAGGCTCAGAGGCCCATCTAGAGGAAAAACACCATAAAAGGAGGACAGAGAGGCAGCAGCTCCGCAGGGCACTGGATACTTGGAAGCTTTTGAGATTGGAGGCTTCCTTCCTTCCTGCTTTTCCCCCCACCTAACTCACTACCAAAGATGTCTTGAGGGAGAGGGGAATTATAGCTAAATGCTTCCCACAAATCTCACATTTTAGGTAGGGAGTTAAAAAAAAACATGAAAAATTATGCTTTGCCATTTGTAACGAAACATCTCTCTGAGCAAAAGGTTAATAGGATAAAACAGACAGCAATGGGAAGTGAATGAAATACATATTATCCCCTTCCCCCAGAAGTTTAAAATGTGGTTTTGAAATGATGTACAATGGCTTGCTCCAGTGCCTAAGCTGATGTTTAACTAAGGAAAGCTAGGAGGAAACAGACTCTGGTATCAGCATGTGTTACGACTTGTTACTTAAGTGTCTTTCACGAAGCAATTTTGGACATAAGATATTGTACACAAAAGCAGGATTCTTCAAAGATAAAGCAGTTCTTGGACACTTCCCTTGACTGTTTTCCCTGTCATCCAGTGATTTCTTTCATATACCTAACTGTATCCTTGAAAATTATCTCAGACCAGCCCTGCCTATAGGGCACCCAGCTGTGGAAGGGATACCTGCTCGGGGTTGGGGAAGTCACAACTGGATGGAAAAGATTTTGATCACATATCCCTTTGTGGATTGTAGGCCATAATAACTGGTGGGCCTTCAACAAATTGGGAAACACATTATTCAGACAGATTTACATCACTTTCTTCAACTAATAAAAACAGTGTTAAAAGTTACATTCTCTTCCCCCAGGCCAGAGGGAAAGGATCACACTTGGGTCACACAGTTGAGTCCCAAAGGCACTCACACAACTATTCAATAGTGGTTAGATAAGGTTGGCGACCCATTTTGAACTGACTGAAAGGTGGGAGACCAGAGGGTAGCCGGCCCCTGCTGTGAGTTTCAAAGTAGCCGTGAGCAACCAGAAAGCAAGACCATTTGTGTTCCCTTTACTTTGAAGGTGGTTAAATCAGTGGAGACTGATGGCTGCGATATCAGTGGGGCAGTGAATCTGCTCCAGGTTTCAGTCACTACCAGTCAGCTCTAAAGGAGCTATTCAAGGTGTGGACTAGTTCTGACTGGAGCCTGGAGAGAATTCACTGCCCCACTGACATCAGGGCCACCAGCACCCACTGGATTAACTATACCTTCTTTGGCTCCTTTTCCTCCTCTTTCTACTGTTATTTCTCTGGATTTATCCAGTTATGTAGCTCGCCCTATGCCACTTATACTCAGGTTTCCCCACATGTTGTTTCCCAAGCTATGCCTCTCCACTTCCCTCATGCCCACTCCTCATTTAGCAAAAGCTGCTTACCTGCCTCTGTCTTTATCCTTCTGTAGTTTTGCTTTTAGGAAACATGTGCTAGAGCAGCCTTCCTCAAATCCAGTGCCCTCCGCATGTTCTAGGCTACAATTTCCATCACCCCTAACCATTGGCCATGCTAGCTGGGGCTGATGGGTAATGTAGTATAAAATCTGGGGGGGGCAGGTCAGGAAGCTTGTGCCCCTCTAGGGGTTTGGTACAGTAATTAAGCATTTGTTTCCCCCCATTTGTGGTTGCTATTTTCTTGACTTCGTTGAAGTTCAGCATGTAGTCTGCTGTGGTGCATGCCATATCCCTTTGTTTCTGGACATGTGTACACATGTGAGTTTGCATGCACATGTGAGCAAGGACAAAGGGCAACAAAGGTTAAGGAGAACCCATTGCAGAACTCTAAAGTAATCCCCTCTGTGTGTAGAAGTCACTTACAACTGTTATTTTAAAAAACTGTTTCCTTTGGCAGCCTACATTTTCCTTTATCCCTGTTCAAATGCTTAGTTTTTTTGCTTCCAGATAGGGAGGGCTCTTCTACCTTCATGCTCTGTCTTGTTCTGTTCCATTGCCTGTGCCTTCAGGCAAGATCAAGTCTCTCAATAGGCTGGTTTTGTTGCTGGGTATTAAATCTTCCAGAATTTTCAGCTGCTAGCAGATTCTGCTAGACACAAGCAAACTGCAGGGTAAAATAATATATATACTATGTGTATATAGCTGAAGAGATACAGTTGGTTCCTTAAAAACCTGCAGTCTTGACATCTGGCAGTAATTGCATTCTAGGTACGTATCCCCCTGGTACATCTTTAGACATATGAAACTGTTAGAATGTCATATGGTTTAGTCGCTTATCTCAGAGGTTAAAGCAAAACAATACTAGCAAAGAACGAATCTTAAAAGCACACACTGTTTTTCTTCACTTCCTCCCTCATTCTGGAGATGTGCAGTTATATTCTTAGAAAGTAAAACACTGAAAAGTATTTTTCAGATTTGTTTATGGGATTAGAGGTGCAAGTGCGCGTGGTGGATTAATTAGTCCAATTCATCGATTCAAGTGTTATCTGTAGATTTGTAAGAAATGTAGTAATTAAAAGGCACTGACATTGCTCCAGAATGAACTTTTGCTTGAGCAAACGAATACAAAGAGCTACTGAGAGAGACTTTACATGTCAGGAAGAAGAAACAGTGTAAGTCAGTTTCACTTCCGTAAGTCAATTGTACTTCCTTTATTTTGCTGCATCTTGAAATCTCAGAGCAGATAACCCAAAAAATTGAATATAAGCCAAATATGTAATGAAACACAGCCTTAAAATAGAAACAAATAGCCTAAAAGACCCATCCAGAAATTAACTTTGGTCCCTAGAGACTGCAAGTGAGAGGCCGCTAGCAAGGGCTTGTCTGCATATCCTGGAAAGGATATGAACCATCTTATGACCAATTTTAAACTTGTGCTTAAGCCAAGCCAGTGTATATATTTGGCACTTTGGTTTTGTCACTCTTCCTTAAGCCAGGGATGGTTAACCAGTGGCCTTCCAGACGTGGTTGGACTTCAGCTCCCATCAGATAGCCTGGCCAAAGGTCAGTGGTGATGGGAACCATAATCTAACCTCAGACTGGAATATACTCAACAATCCCTGTGGCTATTATTCAATGCGGGGGTGGGGAATCTATGGCGAAGAACCTCAGGGAACCTTGTCAGCTTTACTGATCTCCTCAAGGAAGTCCTAGGATTCCATGGAAAGCAGATGAAAAAGGAGTTGTGTGGAGTTGCCATTTTTTTTCTGGCAATAATTTCATGCCTGGCCCACCTTGGAATTGCATTACAGCCCAAAATTCAGCACTTCCCACTTTTTGCCATGCTGGCAGAAAGATGCCATGATGAGGAAAGCCTCATGTGATTGATTTCACATCCACCCCCCAGTACAGCTATTGAAAGTACAGAAGCCGCCTCTAACAGAAAAAAAGATAACTCTGTGTGTGCATATGTGTTTGGCTACAAATAGAGATTTTTTAAAAAAATCACAAAACTCTCACGGTGCAGGATCAAATTAAATGTTTAATGATCACGCATCATGCTTTCTTTGGTGCATGTATTACATTTTGTTTGTAGTTGTTTTTCTGTAACTGAAGATATATTTGGGGGGGGGGAACACCTCCAGTGCATCATAAAACAAGGCATATAGTCCAATCTACCTGAGGGGTACATGCTCCATTCATATAACTTCCAGTGAGAGAGAAACAAGAAGATACATGTACTGAAATGAATGTCCCAGAATCTTGATTATACTTGTAACAATTGGGTAAGTTCACATTAAACTGGCAAAGAACCATTGAAGGAAAAGATTCACAGCTGCACAAAAATCTTGGGAGAAACACAAATAAGGATGTGCATGAAACAAGCACAAATAAGGAGGCAGCTTCAGTTTATGGATTCCCTGGTGTGCAGGCTGTCAGGTCATAATCCAGAAAGCCCTCGTGTCAATTTCATAGTCCAAGGGCCATGGAGAAGGATGCAGTGGTGGCATCTTTAATTCCTAATCCCATCACCCACCCTCTGTCTCCACCTGCTGTGTGGCAAAATTAAGAGTCCAGCTTGCTGGAGCACAGTGACATCGGAGGACCTGTGGCAAGCCACAAGTGCATCAAACGAGCTGATCAAGTCTAATGAAATGAAACTATCTGAGCCAAGCAGGCCCCTATGCTGAATCCTTTAAAATACTTCAGAGTTCAGAACATGGCAGCTGCTTTTAAAAACTTCAGTGCAGGGGAATGCCAAGCATCTATGTTGCCAGTTGCTGTGAAATTTGATATAAAGCTAGTTTTAACAGCCTGGGAACCAGGATACGGAGGCCTCCTCTACCAGAGTGCAGGAAGTTCTGGACCAGGACCCTAGATGGCTGTCCAGGGCAGTGTTTTGCAGAGGGAAGTATGTTTGTTACAGCAGCAGACAGGACATTATCTCTTTCGCAGGTGCACATAACTGAGAACTTGCTACTACAGGGCAGGGGTGGACAAAAAGTAGCTCTCCAGAAATTTTGGTCTTCAGCTCCTAGCATTTCTAACCATTGGCCATGCTGGCAGTGGCTTCCGGGAGCTGAAGCTCAAAACATCTGGAAATAACTTCTGCCCATCTGTGCTATAGGAAGGCAAGGGAAATGACAGAAAGTCAGTCTAGGTATATGAAATGAGTAGGTAATAAGAAACTAGTCAAATCTGATCAGAGTGCCAGGGCTTCATGAGAGATACACAGAGCAAGAAAGGACAAGTTGTCTGGTTCAGGAACTCCAGATTCTGACATGGAGGAGTGTTAGGACTCATTTACAAAAGCTTGTACATCAATTCATGGCTGCAACCTCAAGTAGTGATGTGCATCCTTTAGACGTAAATTCCAAAATTTAACTATGTGCTGTGTGAAGAAGTATTTCCTTCTATCTGTCCTGAATCTCCCACCATTTAACATCATTGGATGACCCTGGGTTTTAGTTTTATGGGAGAAAAAGATATTTATTAGATTTATAAAATCACACCCTCCGCCTAGAAGGCTCTTGAGTGATATACAATAAAACATTTAAAACTTTACATAAGACCCAAAGAACAACACAATACATTAAACATCTTCCTATCAACTTTATCCACACTACATATAATTTTACACACTCTATTATGTCCCCCCTGCCTAACTCACCTTTTTTGCTCAGCTAAATCTAGCAACCTTTCCTCACTGGGGGAATTACTCCAGCCCCTTGATCATTTTCATTGCCCTTTTCTGCATATGCATAATTGAAATACATAGCTTGCGCTGTCAGCATAAGTTCCCAAGCATAGGCTTTATAGTGTGATACTATGTGTGTTTACTCAGAAGTAAGCACCATTGTATTCAGTGGAGTTTATCTCAGTTCTGTGTGCACAGGATTCATCTATACCACTATTAAGTGCTTAAACTTCATAATGTGCAAATTAACCATGGGTCTGGGGCAGTATTTTCTTTCAAACTGTTGTCAGAGGGATAGAAGGATGGTGCATAAAGGGATGGCATATTGGTGTGCATTATGTGATAAATTCTGACTTTCTGACCATAAAAAAAATCCCTTTGAAACCCGCTTTCCGAAACTGGATCAAAAATAGTCACATATGTTCCACATTTCTTTCCCTTAAACAACCATGAAAATGTAAAGGAAAACAATCGGTTGACTCTGATGACGTCATCTGTATGCATGCCTGTAAGCAAATGTATTTTGTTTCATTTATAAGGATGTGGACATCTTTTATTTTTATGGGAGAAGGTGAGAAATCAATAATGCAAAAAGGTTTTAAAAACAGCACAGCCATGATGGACAATTAAAGTCTCATAGGCTCTGGCAATATTGATTTTTGTTGTGCCCTTGATCCTTGCTGCCTTTGAAGAGAAATGTGTTAACCCTTTCATTTAATTAGAAAGATGGAAACAACAATTTTGACAGCTGCGCAGCATTTATTGCAGTTTTCTTTCCAATAACTGAACTGCATGAAGGAAAAAATATTTGGGCTGTTCCTTTCGTTTGGCATTACTCTTCTACTGATCAGGGAACTTGCACCCATATATATTTTGGCTTTTTTTTAATCTTCCTTTCCCTGTAGGAGTCCTATTCTTCAGAGCAAATGTCACGTAATAAATTTTATTGCACCCCACAGCATGAGACATGATGTCGACCTGGGTGCCCTAAAGATCTCTTTTGGGAAGATGAGTGCTTTTTAGCTTGGAATGACCTAGAGTGTTAGGGGTGAACAGTGAGGTGGCTGCATTTGCTGACAAAACCAAATTATTCATGGTGGTAAAAACAAAAAAAGGATTACAAAGAACTCCAAATAAGTCTCTCCAAACTGGAAGAATGGCCAATAAAATGACCAATGTGATTCAGTGTAAATAGGTGTAAAATGGTACGAATTGGGACAAAAAAAATAAATCCTGACTTCATATACACACTGATTGGGTCGTAGCTGGCAATGACTAACAACGGCAAAGCTGCAGTGCAGTTTGTGGTTGTAATCTGGGTAATATGATTCATCCAGGGGGTGCAACTGCCCCCCTTTCCCCTTCCTGCAGATGCCCATGGAATACAGTGTATGGTTGGTTGTGGATGCAACATCTCAAAAAAAGATACTGTAGAGCTGGAAAAGGTGCAGAAAAGGGCACCCAAAATTATCAGGGAGTTGGAGCAATTACCCTGTAACAGAGGTGCACAACCTTTTTAGCCCAAAGGCTCATGCATGTGCGCGCGTGCGCACACGCACACACACACACACACGGGAGCAATCCTGATCTGTATGAGGGTCTCTGGGGAAAAGCATAGAAAGCCTTCTTGGGGGGGGTGTTTGCGGGGGACAGGCATGCACAAGGGCTGTGCCGGATGTGCCCAGGCAAACCCTAATTTGTCAAGCAATTAGCACCAAATTGAGGGCGGCATTGAGGGGGATCCAGACATAGAGGGAACAGTTTTCTGGCTGCCCTATGGCTGCTTTGCTGCCATGCCGAAGAACCGCTGCCTCTGAGAAAGCAGTTCTGACCAGATACAAAAGAGGCAGGGCTCCTGCAGCTTTAAATGTTGTGCTGAAGAAGGAATTTTACCAGGTGCTGCAATGCATGCAAATGACACCTGCTGAACCTCCCTTTTCTATACAACTGTTAAAGATACAGGAGTCCTGCCCTCCTTTCCATATGGTTACCTTAGGCAACACTGACCAGTATTTTTTTTCTCCTGTAGACATTGAAATAGAAATGAACAACATCGATGGACCTGCATTTTCACTCTGAATGAGTACAAGCTGTCTCCCTCATTATTATTATTATTATTATTATTATTATTATTTATTTCATTTCTAACCCGCCTCTCCATCTAGATCGAGGCGGGGAACAACACCAAATATAAATATAAAACAATAAAATAGATAAACCGTTAAAACAGATAAAAACAAATACATTATTAAAAACATCTTAAAATTAAACTGGATAGGCCTGCCGGAAGAGAACAGTCTTCACGGCTTTCTTAAATTCCAGAAGACTGCTAATTTGTCGAATCTCCTCCGGCAGGCCATTCCACAGCCTGGGAGCGGCAGAAGAGAAGGTCCTCTGGGTAACACTCGTCAGCCTAGTTCTGGCTGACTGGAGTAAATTCTTCCCAGAGGACCTGAGTGTGTGTTGTGTTTACCCCTCGGGTTTCTGAGCAGGAGAAGCAGCTGCCAGATGGCTTGGCAAGAGAAGACCGGGATCGTGAGCTTGATCCAGATCCTGGGTCTGAGGAGGAGGAGCTTAGCAGCCCCTCTCTGCCAGCTGATGCGAATCAGCGCTCTGAAACGAGTGCTAATCTAAATGATGATCCAGCAGGTGGAACCACGCCCGTATCCTCTGAGGACGAGGGAGAAACCTCTTTAAAAGATGCCAAAGAACGCAGACGTCTGAGGAGAACAGAGGCGAGAGTGAGACCACGCAGGTCTGAGCGTTTGCAAAGAAAGGAGCAAGCAGACCTTAACGAAGGAGAGTTGTCTAGGAAGCGAGTTCGTTAGCCATTGTTAATTTCAACTTTTAGTTTACTTTGCTTCCTTTAAAAGTGCTTCCTGAATAGAACTGTTTGCTTTTGCCTGAATTAAAGGCGTTGTTTGTTTCAAAGTTTAAGTATTATTTCTTTCAAGCTACCGCTATCAAGTGCAATTTATAACAGCTTGAAATTAACAAACAACTAACGAACGCTACCAGTGTGTGTTTGTGAGTGTGACAGCTCCAGTGGAGTAGCATTATGGAGAAAGCAATTGCCGACCTCTCCCTCGAGAACCAGGCGCTGCAAACGCAAGTGACTCAGCTAACGGCAGCTGTGAGGACGTTGCAGACAGCACCTGCGCCAGCACCGGGACTCCCCGCCCCCGTTCCTAGGAGAAAGTGCCCTGTGAGTCTACCCGAAAAGTTTGATGGAGACAAAAGAATGTTCGCTGCTTTTCGAGCTCAGGTGGAACTGTATATACGACTGAGAGTGGAGGACTTTCCTACTGATGAGTTACGTGTTGGTTTTTTCATTAGTTTACTGGCGGGGCCCGCTGCAAAATGGGCGTCGGCGCTTTTGATATCCGATAGCCCCTTATTGTTGGACTATCAGGGGTTTGTAGCCTCAATAGAAGCATTTTTTGGGGATTCTCTTAGGGAAGAGACGGCAACCCGAGCCATTCGGCGACTGCGCCAAGGTGGGGATTCAGTGGCGGTTTATGCAACAAACTTTCAACTTATTATTCAAGATTTGCAGTGGAACGATGCAGCTTATAGAGCACAATTTTTGGACGGTCTGAATGCTGAGATTCTGGATGAGCTCGCACGCTCCCCATCTTTGGGTACGTTGGCAGACCTGGTGGCTGCCTGCCTGCGCATTGATAGCCGTTTGGAGGGTCGGAAAGAGGCGCGGCGGGCAGTCGTGAACCGCACTCTGCCGTCAGTAGAGACGTTTAACGAAAGATCTTCCTCGACTCGCCCAGCTATAGAGAAGACCGGGGAGGAGCCTATGCAATTGGGAGCGGCGCGATCTCGTATTTCTCCGTCAGAAAGAGACCGTAGACGGCGTCTAGGTCTGTGCTTCAAATGTGGACAGATGGGACATTTTATCAAATCATGCCGCGCTCCTGGCTGGACAACTACTCCTTCTCAAGCGTGACTAGGCAGTTCCCCCAGGCTGGGGGGAGTGTCTAAACCTAAAGGGCCGGTTATAACAAGGGGGAGGCTGTCGCAGGTCTCCACCTCGCCTCATTTAATTTTGAAAGTACGTTTACAAACTTCCCCTGGGACAGTTGGAGAGTTTTTTGCTTTAGTGGATTCAGGAGCTTCCAACAGTTTCATGGATCTACGCTTTGCACAACGCCATAGGGTGGCTGTGGAGTCCCTGGCACGCCCTTTATATGTTGAGACAATTGACGGTCGTCTTTTGGAAGAGGGGGCGGTGACTAAAATTACAGTTCCCCTTTCTATGTCAGTGCAAAGGCATACGGAACTGATTCAATTTAACGTGACAAGGATGTCGCGTTTTGAACTGGTTCTTGGCATGTCTTGGCTCACGCAGCATAATCCGAATATCTCGTGGGCGTTACATAGAGTTTCATTCCCCTCACCTTATTGTCTTCATCATTGCTTTGAGACTGTCAGTATACCGCTTGTTCAGGCGGAGTCGCAAGTGGCTCCTGAGGGCTCGGCAGCTGCGCACCTCAGTTCTTCGTCTCTGGCTGTCCTTCCTTCAAAATATAAAGCCTTTAGGGATGTGTTTGATGAGACAGAGGCGGATCAGTTGCCTCCACATCGCAATTATGATTGTGCAATAAATTTAGTCCCAGGGGCACCAATTCCGGTAGGCAGGTTGTATCCAATGTCGGGCCCAGAATTAGAAGCTCTAAGGGGGTTTCTGGATAAAAATTTAAGGCGTGGCTTTATTCGTCCGTCGTCCTCCCCTGCAGGAGCGCCGTCCTTTTTTATAACAAAACGCTCGGGGGATAAGCATCTGGTTCATGATTATAGGGGCATCAATAATATTACAGTGAGAGATAAATACCCCCTGCCCCTGATCCCAGAGATGTTAGAGCAGTTGAGTAAGGCAAAGGTGTTTACCAAACTAGATCTAAGAGGGGCTTATAATTTGGTTCGCATTCGTAAGGGAGACGAATGGAAAAGTGCGTTCTTGACGCGATATGGCTCTTTTGAGTATTTGGTGATGAGTTATGGCCTGGTGAATGCCCCAGCTACGTTCTGTAGGTTCATGAATGATATTTTTCGAGATTATCTCGATACATTTTTGATTATTTATCTAGATGATTTTTTGATTTTTTCAAGAAATGCGCAGGAGCATCAGGCTCACGTGGAAGCCGTACTTAGGCGCCTGAGGGAGCATAAGTTGTTTGCTAAATTGGAGAAATGCGCATTTGACCTAACAACATTGGATTTTTTAGGGTATCGCATTTCCACTGAAGGGCTTCAAATGGATCCAGCGAAAGTGCAGGCTGTTATGTCCTGGAAGACGCCAGTCTCTCGGAAGGACTTACAAAGGTTTCTAGGATTTGCTAATTTTTATAGAAGGTTTTTGCCGGGTTTTTCTAGGCTTACAGCTCCTCTGTCGGACCTGCTTAAGGGCCAGCGCTCCGGCATTAGATGGTCCCCGATGGCACAGGTGGCTTTTGATAAACTGAAAGAGTTATTTAGTTCGGAACCCCTCCTTTGTCATCCTGACACACAAAAGCCATTTGTGGTACAGACGGATGCGTCGGATGTGGCGCTGGGGGCGGTCCTCTTGCAGCCTGGTGACGCGGGAGGGGAGTTAAAACCCTGTGCGTATTACTCCCGAAAGTTGACTTGTTCCGAACGGAATTATACAATTTGGGAGAAGGAGCTTCTGGCTATAAAGGCTGCGTTAGAAACTTGGAGGCACCTGTTAGAAGGGGCACGTTACCCAGTGGAAGTTAGAACAGATCATAAAAATTTGGAACATTTGATGACAGCTCGAGCGCTAAACCAGAGGCAGATCCGCTGGTCTAATTTTTTTTTCCCGTTTTGAGTTATTGATTCGGCATGTCAGGGCCTCGGATAATCAACAGGCAGATGCACTGTCTTGCAAACCGGAATTCCTCACGCCTGCAGGGGAGACGTTGGAGCCCCCTCCTCTGCTCCCTTTGCACACTTTAGGGGCAGCAGGGGACTTCTTGTCGTGGGAGGCTGAACTCAGACACGCGCAGGCGCAGGATGCTTTTGTACATCATACTGTGGAGGACTTGAGATTGGTAGAAGGGTCATCCTCAGGCTCCCCCTTTTCACTATGGGAGGGATTGTTGTGTTATAGACAGCGACTATATGTTCCTTCTGTAGCTTTAAGAGCAAAAGTGCTGCGTCAGTGTCATGACTCGCCGACGGCAGGACACTTTGGGGTGTACAAGACTGTTGCTGCTGTAGCTCGAGATTTTTGGTGGCCTCGACTCCTGAGGTCGGTGATCTCGTATGTGGGGTCCTGTGATATATGTCAGCGTGCCAAGTCAGTGCCTGGCAAGCCTGTGGGGTTGTTACAGCCTTTGCCCACGCCTTCAGGGCCCTGGTCGTTCCTTTCCTTAGATTTTGTGACTGATTTGCCGTGCTCCCGCGGCCACACTACCATTTTAGTGGTCGTGGATCTATTTTCAAAGATGGCGCACTTTATCCCTTGTGCAGGGTTGCCTTCCGCCAAAGAAACTGCAACATTGTTTTTGAGGCATGTTTTTCGTTTGCATGGGTGGCCAGACAGGTTGGTCTCAGATCGGGGTGCTCAGTTCACTGCTCATTTTTGGAAAGAACTGCTCTCCTTACTACGAGTGGAACTCCGTCTGTCTTCAGCGTATCATCCTCAAACCGATGGCCAGACAGAGCGCACGAACGCAACGCTGGAACAATACCTGCGGTGCTACGTTAATTATCAGCAGGACGATTGGGTGCAGCTCTTGCCTCTCGCAGAGTTTGCTTATAACAACGCCACTCATGCTTCCACCCGACAGGCTCCCTTTTTTGTGAATTATGGGTTTCATCCTAGGGCTTTTCCATCCTCCATAGGTGTGGCTAGAGTGCCTGCTGTGCAAGAGTTTGTGGATGAATTGCATGCTCTACATCGTGTGCTTCAGGAACAGATTGAGCATGCTAAACAGACGTACAAATCGACAGCAGACAGCCGCAGGGCGCTGGGTGCTCCTTTAGCGGTCGGAGATTGGGCTTGGTTGTCGACGCGGCACTTTCCCATGAAGGCGTTGAGCAGGAAGCTGGCTGCTCGTAGGACCGGTCCTTTTTTGATTACAGCCCAGATTAATCCTGTGGCGTTTAGGCTGGCCCTTCCTCCTTCACTTAAAATTCACCCGGTGTTTCACCGGTCGTTGCTTTCCCCTGTGAGGTCCGGGGATCCCCATCGCTCCTCTGCAGACCCCCCTCCCCCTGTAATGGTTGACGGGGAGGAGGAATTCGAAGTGGCTCAGATCCTGGATTCCCGTCTGTGTCGAGGGAAGCTGCAGTATTTAATACACTGGAAGGGGTATGGACCTGAGGAGCGCTCTTGGGAACCTGTGGATAGTGTGCACACTCCAGAGCTTGCGCATGACTTTCATTGCAGGTATCCTCATAAACCAGCTCCGGGGACTCCCTGTCGTACTTTCGGGGGGGAGCGTGTTGAGGGGGGGGATGATGTTGTGTTTACCCCTCGGGTTTCTGAGCAGGAGAAGCAGCTGCCAGATGGCTTGGCAAGAGAAGACCGGGATCGTGAGCTTGATCCAGATCCTGGGTCTGAGGAGGAGGAGCTTAGCAGCCCCTCTCTGCCAGCTGATGCGAATCAGCGCTCTGAAACGAGTGCTAATCTAAATGATGATCCAGCAGGTGGAACCACGCCCGTATCCTCTGAGGACGAGGGAGAAACCTCTTTAAAAGATGCCAAAGAACGCAGACGTCTGAGGAGAACAGAGGCGAGAGTGAGACCACGCAGGTCTGAACGTTTGCAAAGAAAGGAGCAAGCAGACCTTAACGAAGGAGAGTTGTCTAGGAAGCGAGTTCGTTAGCCATTGTTAATTTCAACTTTTAGTTTACTTTGCTTCCTTTAAAAGTGCTTCCTGAATAGAACTGTTTGCTTTTGCCTGAATTAAAGGCGTTGTTTGTTTCAAAGTTTAAGTATTATTTCTTTCAAGCTACCGCTATCAAGTGCAATTTATAACAGTGTGCGGGGCGGATTATACGGGAGAAGGCGATCCCGCAGGTAACCTGGACCCAAACCATGTAGGGCTTTAAAGGTAATAACCAACACTTTATACGTCGCCCAGAAACTAATGGGCAGCCAGTGGAGTGATTTTAAGATTGGTGTTATGTGGTCACCCCTAGGTGTACCGGTGACCAACCTGGCTGCCATATTTTGAACTAATTGAAGTTTCCGGACTAGGCACAAAGGTAGCCCTATGTACAGCGCATTGCAGAAGTCGAGCCTCGAAGTTACCAGTGAGTGCACTACCATCTTTAGGTCTTCCAACTCTAGGAAGGGGCGCAGCTGGCGTATCAGCCGAAGCTGATAGTAGGCACTCCTGGCCGTCGCATCTATCTGGGCTGTCATTTGGAGCGACGGATCCAGGAGTACCCCCAAGCTGCGAACACAGTCTTTCAGGGGGGGTGTAACCCCATCCAGAACTGGTTGACACACCTCCAAACCCAGGTTGTGGCCTTTGACAGCAAGCACCTCCGTCTTGTCTGGATTCAGCTTCAGTTTGTTTTTCCTCATCCAGCCCATTACCGCCTCCAAACATTCATTCAAAGGAGACATACTATCCTTAGCTGACGATGTTGTCGAAGGCACAGAGAAATATATTTGGGTGTCATCAGCGTACTGATAGCACCCCGCCCCATGCCTCCGGATGATCTCTCCCAGCGGTTTCATATAAATGTTAAACAACATTGGGGAAAGGATGGCACCTTGTGGTACACCACATAGCAGCTCCTTCTTTGAAGAGCAGCTATCCCCAAGCATTACCATCTGGAACCTGCCCGAGAGATAGGACCGGAACCACTGAAGCACAGTGCCCCCGATTCCCAATCCCCTCAGGCGTTCCAAAAGAATACCATGGTCGATGGTATCGAAAGCTGCTGAGAGGTCCAGGAGTACCAACAGGGACACACTCCCCCTGTCAATACTCAGGCGTAGATCATCCACTAAGGCGGATGATCAAACAAAACAAAACAAAACGGAAATATGTATCACTCCTGGATCTGAAGTTATAAAGGCCATCTGAATTGCTCTTTAAGAAAGTGATCGTAGTCTTAGATCTTCCATGGGCTAAAAGTTGCTCTCAGAAACTATAGAATATATAAGTGTTCCTTAGGCGACTACTCCCTCTACACAAGTGCATACCCTTCAAGTATGATATCACCATTTCTGCTTTCCTGGCCCTTGGAAAGTCACCAAAAGAGTACTTCTGAATACACTGGAAAATTATTCTATATTGCACCTGTTAAAATTAATGGGAGCTGCACATTCATTTCAATGGGGCGGACACAGAATCAGTTTGTAGAGGACATGATGTTGGTGGAAAGTTCTATAAGGGAAATAGAGCCAAGATAGCCTCATTGTCTATCTAGACAGTCACAAGTTAATAACAAAAAGCCTGTGGATGCAGACCAAGAAACACAGGGAGAGATCACTTTGTCATTGTTAAAATTAGACTCTAATGGATGAAACATTAAGGCCAACATTGCAGATAAAGCAATGCACTTTGTTCACAAGAATGACGTGTAATAATGAGGATACTGCTAAGAAAATTAGAAATAGCATTAAGAAATGGGCTTGTTTAATGCGTTCTATTAATTTTGATGAGCATAGTGCAGGCATCTGGAGCAAACAAGACGCTTCATGTAACATCATGTTTGTTCATCTGAAAAATGTAGACAATTCTGAAAATCCACCGTTTAAAAAGGAGAGTCATCCTTTTTGGCAGAAAACAATGCAGAGTATCATAGTCAGCCACTTACAGTTAAATTACCTAGTAACGTAATTGCTGCTGGGATTGTTAATGCCTATGTCATGTAAGAGGTCTTTATAAACATTCTGATACACTCAAGTAAGTACAGTGAAATAATTAGGCAATACTTATATGAAATCAATAGTTCCATCTCTATTATTTTCCTGCCGATTATTGTCTCTGGCTAATTTTATTTACAATTACATTATTGAAAAAAATATTTCCCTTCTCTCTGTGAAGTGATCACACGATACATGTCTGGAGACAACAGGAAATAAGCTTTTAAATTGCCACACCTTCTGTTAAGAACAGGCAATTGGTGTCCTTGAACCCAATCCAGTCTCCATTGTTCTGTGCAATATGATAGCTTTGGCATGGTGGTAGAGGCATTAGTAACCTCAAGACTGGATTACTGTAATGTGATCTATGTGGGGCTGCCCTTAAAGCTGCTCCAGAAGCTGGAGCTAGTGAAGAATGCAACAACTCAGCTGCTGTCAGGAGCCACCCCTTTTCAGCATGTAACTCCTTTGCTGAGGGAACTGCACTGGCTGCCTGTTTGCTACTGGGCCAGGTTTAAGGTTCTAGTACTAGTGTACAAAGCCCTAAACAACTGGGAACAGGACACCTGAGAGAGCACCTTCTCCCTTACCTCCTGCCCGGTCACTGAGGTAATCTGAGGGCATATTCCTGGTAGTTCCTCATGGACCTATGGTCCGATTGGAGTCCATCAGGAGAAGAACCTTCACTGTGGTGGCCCCCTTTCTATGGATTCCCTGCCATTCAGGGTTAGGCAGGCACCAACACTGTGTTGCTTCCAGTGCCTCCTGAAAAAGGCATTGTTTCAGGAAACTTTCCTTGAGTGACGAGCCATGGTAATACCAAAACTTGGATTTTATCAGAACTCTGTTCATTTAAAAATAATAATTTTAATATATGTTTTTATTTTTTTATTCTATCTATTGTTCACTGCTACAAAATTTTCTGGGTGTGGAGCAGTATGTACATATTATTCATTTAAAAATAAATAAAAATAATGATGACTAGTCATCCCTTCTGTAGCCTGTAACTGAATTCCATTTCCGAAATTACTAACAGCTTTAGACCCCAACTTATAAAATGGGGAGAACTGCCCACCTTGAAAGGTAGAACAGTGGCATAGGCAGAACTGTGACCAAAACCAGAGTTCTCAGATGCTCCAGAGAATGTCTGGATTATGCTAGACCAGCCAAGACATACCCAGAACCAGGGAGAAGAGCAGTGAGGCTGCAAGGTTAAACTGGATTGTTTTGTGGTGGAGGCCAACCAGTCGAATTTTAAGAGTTTTATTGGTATTTTAATAATGTATTAATTTTATATGTTTTTAATTAGTTTTATGTATTTTATGTTATCTGTATTGATGTTGTTCCCCGCCTCGATCCTGAGGCAGAGGTGGGTAATAAATAAATTATTATTATTATTATTATTATTATTATTATTATTATCGATTTCTCGCTTGTGGCAGTTTTTCTAGATGAGCATGACAGGCTTTGCCAAGTCATGCTGTCTTTTACAGATTCAGGAATTTCCTGACAATTGAGTATGTTTTAAGTATGACTGCTTTCTGGAGGTTGGTGTGGATGTATTTTGGTAGGCCCAGTTTCTGAAGGTTTTCTGTATTATTTTTTGATATGATGCCGGTGACTGAGGTGATTAATGGAATAATTGTGACCTTTTCCTGTTGCCATAGTTCTTTGACTTCCATGGCAAGTGGTGTATATTTGTCTCTCTTTCCTTCTTCCTTTTCAACAACATTTTTGTCATTCGGTATTGCTATGTCAATGAGGTATGTGTGTTTTTCTTTTTCGTCTATGGTCCCCTCTACAAGGATTCGCTTTTGCGCCCGGTTAGGCGATTATGCGCATAATCGCAGAAGCGCATTTACACCGAATCCCTCTGCATGAGAGGCGGCGAGAGGCGGCGAAGCGCATTAACGGATGACCAAAATGTGCTTTACAAGTAGTTAATGTGCATAAGCGCTTGTTCACATAGTCAAAATGCGCTTTAACGGCCGGAGCAAAATAAAACTCGCGATTTAACACGCATTCGATAATGCGCATAATCGGAGAGATAACGCGCCTCTACGCCCGATTTGCGATCCGTTCTTGTAGAGGTAAATTTTTTAAAGCGCCTTGAAAGAGCTTTAAACCTGTCTTGTAGAGGCAGCCTATGACCGTTATGCTTGATCGGTTGCAGGGTATTGTCTTGTTGGTATGAATTGTTCTGTCCCAGTATATTTTATGATCTGCATTTTCCAAGATTGTTTTGGGTGAGTATGTATAGTATGGTGGAGATTGTTTGATAAGGTTGAATTTGATGGCCAGTTGTTGAATTATTTTTGCAGCTGTAATGTGTCTGTCTGTATAGTCCATTCCTGCCAGAATTTTACATCCTCCTGTTATGTGGTCTATTGTTTGTGCCCATTCTTCTTTTTCCTCTGCGAGTGTGAGTGGTTGTGTTTGGTCTTCGTTTTGTAGTGCTAGGTTGATTGAGGTATTATTATTATTATTATTATTATTATTATTATTATTATTATTCCTGGTAGTATAGTCTCTTGATTTATGGTACCAGAGGATAACAGCTATCCATCAATGATCTCTACTACTGTGGGCACCACCTTCACCTGGGTTGGGATCTCTTGTAACCAGATAAAGTGGTGTCCATTAATATACTGGTAGTTACACCTATGTCAACTAAGGCAAAGATACACAGAGACCACTGGTCTGCTAAGCAGAAGGAAACAAGGACGACCAGATGCTGAGTGGGCCCAGCTGGTTGCAGGAGAATTTACTGGAAGCAGTCCCAGATGAAACAGCCCTACTTGGCCTGTGGGTTGCACATTTCCTGAGGAAACAGGGCCATAATTTCTGAAGGCAAATCTATGCAGACTCTGTACTAAAGAAACAGGTCTGTATGTCTGCAGCGATCCTTCTCCTCTGAGGTCAAGCATGGCCTAACTCTAAGGTGACCCTATGGAAAGGAGGACAGGGCTCCTGTATCTTTAACAGTTGTATTGAAAGAGGAATTTCAGCAGGTACTGCAATGCATACCAATGACACTTGCCCAATACAACAGAGAAAGTGTTGATGTTTTATCCAGAAAGTCTGGGTCCAAATCCCATCTCATGCATGGATGCTGTTTAGTGGCCTACAGCAAGTCACTATCAGACTTAGTAATATTAAATGTAGATTAATATTACTTGTAAATTAATGTACTTTAATATTACTTGCTTCTTCTCACCTATCAGGTGAGAAGAAGCAAGACTGTAAAGATGAAAGAAGCAAGATTGTCTCTCAGTGAAAGTTCTATGTGATTAATAATTCTTTCTTAGACAGAATGGAGATAAATATCCCTACCAATGCAGACTCTTTCTGAACTGCTTTGTCTGCTGGAGATTCGGAGATCTATTCTATAATGCGCATGGTCATACCTTACACTAGTTAAGGCTACCTTTTCTTGCCATACAAAAATTAAAGCTGTAGACAAGTTTTCATTCTTTCTTTCTTTTAATGAGAGCTGTGTGGATAGTGTCATGATATAGTTTAGTCACTTGGTGGCACTAGACGTGGGAGCCGGGAGTTCTCTGTGTCTCTTATGTTCTTGGTTGAGAGAGAGAGACAATAAAGTTTTTGTCTAGCTGCCTGACTGGTGGGTCATCTAAGCCTTCTATGACAAGTCTGAAAGTGGTATGATAGAGCGCCTCTTCTTGGTTCACCTTTCTGGCATGAGCAGTGCTGACTCAAGGTACTTTGTCACCCCTTAGTACTTTATCTCCTTCTGAAGTGTCATCACAGACTGGGCAGTGTAACATCAGCTTACAAGCCTGATGACAACTGTGTGTTATAATCAGAAAGCAGGCCATGACCTACAAGCAAAGTAAATAACTCAAGGGAGTGAACCAAGCCACACACCATAGATCAAATAACACACATGATCAAGCAAGTGGGAAATTATCCACCATCCATCTTATAGAGGAGGAACGCTCAGGCTGAGGCTGCTTCTATCAGTGAATGTATGGAACACAAAAATATGAGCACAACATCTTTCACTTGTGAGTCCCCTTTTGCCACAGTCAGTACAAAGACATAACATAGAAATCTTCTCTTATTCTTGCTCGTATACCCAGACCAGAGAGATATGTTCAGACACATGGCAGCACAGAAAGGACACAATACACAGTTCATATATACACTATCTCCCCCTTTAGCCCCTCATATGCCTCAGTTCCAGTCCTACACTGCTATCCCTGTAGTTGATTTTTGACAAATACCCAGACACGTGAAATGTGATCACAAGTTTAATGGATTGTGATGTTTCTTGAATGTATTGTGTTGTTTCTTCAATTTTGCCCTATCTAGGAAGCTGTAGACCATTGGTCCTTTGTTGTCTAAACCAACTGGCAGTGTCTCTCTGAAGATCCAGATGAGAATATTTTCCAGCCTTATGCAGAGATGTCAGAGTCCTTCTGCATGCAAAGCATGTGCTTGTTTTACCACTAATCTATGGCCCCTCTCCTAACGCTACAATGTCTCATGCACACTTACTTGGGAGTTAACTGAAATGAATACAATGGGACTCACTTCTGAGTAAATGGGCATAAGATGGCACTGCATGAGGGTTAAACACAGTATAAGAGCCATCATATTGTGTAATTTGGCTCTGAGAGCAGACCCTTGAATCAACACTCCAGCTGAACGTTAGCAGGGGGAGTTGAGGGACAGTTGACAAACAGTCTTTTGGGCAACTTATTTCCCTTACAGATCTTTATGTCACAGAATCCTGTAAACTTTTGCAAGACCCCAGGGTTCCGTGACACTAACGTATTACATCACTTGCCAATGGTCTGTTCAGACAACACACTAAGCCATGGTTAGGCTGCTATCCCTTTTGCAGCAAATGCTTAGTGAGCATGTTTAAACTGTGGTTATGTAGCCACCATGGTTAGGAATGGTTCACACAACATGCTAAGTCATGGTTCACATGACACACTAAGCCATAAAGTTTAGCTCAAAATGCTTAACTTCCATGGCTTAGCGTGTCATCGGAACAGGGTCAATATGCTTTATGTCCCTCTCAATGTTCCATTCTCAGTATTTTTAGATTAGCCTTGGGGAAGTATTTTGTAATAATGGATCCAGTTCATCTAATTCAACCTATAATTTGAACCTGTTAGTGGTAGAAGTCTGCTTAATTTAGCAAGGAATTAAGTTGGGTGGGACTGTCACAGAGCACGTGCTTTGGGTATGCAAAATCCAAGAATAAATTTCTGCCATCTCCAGTTTGAAATATCTTGGTTAAACAACTTGGAGATACTTCAGCTTGAGATATTGGAGAATTGCTGCCAGTCGGGATACAGAGTAATGCTCTAGAATAGACCAATGGCCTGACTCAGTATAAAACAGTGAAATAAGTTCAATTAACTTTTTTTCTTTCCTGCCAAGTAGCAAAGTTGGTAGTGTCACCAGTGGAAGCTAGAGGCTCCGATGTCAGTGGGATGGTGAATCCGTTTCTGGTTTCAGTCAGAACTCTGAAGGAGATATCCAAACGTGTGAAGCACTATGGATAGCTCCTCCAGAGTTCTGACTGAAATCTGAGTGGATTCACCACCCCACTGATGTCGGGGCCACCACCCACCACTGGGTGTTACCTTTCATTGACTGCTTTCTTTTTAAATAATGCATTGTTCAAAGGTTTAGCATCTTTGTTTACTGCCACCCAGTGCTAAAGTCAGACCAATTGCAAGAAGAGGAAATCATAATTGCCCACTCATGTTTCAAGGGTGTGCAAATGCTAATCTAATTGTATTTAGCTAAGACCTGTCAAGACATTTGATCACTACAGTTATTGGGGGGAAGGGGGAAGCAGGGATGAAAAAGACCTGCCGATGTCAATTTGAGTCTCTTCCCCAACCACCCCCCCCCTCCAATTTTTATTTTCAAAGCATGCCCCTGGAACATGTGAAGTAATGAGAGCAACCTTGAACATATGCAGAGTGCTTTCCCCTCAATGAGTTACCACACATCTGGAACTAGAGGAAGCACGGTTGTGTCCCAAAACATGTTTTCAGATCTAGTTCTGGAACGATGTGGAATATTAATGTCTTTGCATTCTTATGCTAAAGATGTACAGACTTGTCATTTCCAGACTCTGCCATCACTAATACTGTTATTTAATAGGAGTGAAACATCCCCTGTGGCAATTACCCTAGTATCTCATAATTATATTCCACTTACATGCTAAATTTATCTCTGACTTGAACAGAGCCTCTATTTTTTTTTTTTACTGCTAGGAAAAGTTGCTTCACTTAAATTTTTTATTTATCAGTGGCATTCTCTGGAATTTCCTTCAAGCCCTAGAATCTGTTTCATAGAGATTTATTTATTTATGTTTAACACCCACTTCATCAGAAGGCTAACACTGAGAGTAAGAATTAAAAGTATATTAAAATCCTCAATACAACAATAAAATCAACCTAAAATATCATTTAAAAAGCTCCTCACCTAGCCCTAACCTACACAAGCCAGAAGCAGATACAACTTAAAACACTTCTAAAAGATGCTCAGGCTTAAGACCAAACATCCCATTACATTAATATCATTTTAAAATAATGAATTTAGGATGCTTGTTTCTTAACAAAAAGATCAAGATTGGGACATGGTGCTAGGAAGAGTTTTTAGTCCTTTCCCCCTACTCTGCTTTTCACTGAAAAATCACTCCTCAAAGCAGCATCTTTGAGGACAAATAGCAGTTTTAGGAGGTGATTTTTGGCAGGAAAGAGATGTGAGTGTGGGGAAGGGTTAATCTCCTCTCCCTGTGACACAGTCTTCAATTGGATTGCCCCCCCCCGTTGCATTTTTTGTTAAGAAAGCTGCAAGTTCCCACTCTTAAGCACGTTATGTAAACACACTACTAACATAACTTGTAGTAGGAACGCACTAAGGAGAATTCTTTAAATGAAGGGGAAGACTGCGTCTATGCTCTTGCCTCTCCACCTGCCATAACATAAGGACGATCTTGTTAAGAGGGTATCCTAGAGACTGCTGTGAATACAAACTTAGTCTAAAATATGTTCATCTTAAGCCATTTGCAGCACAATTCTATGCATGTCCACACAGAAGTCTGACACAGGCCCCCTCCACAAGGATGCGCTTTTGCGCCCGGTTCGGGGATTATGCGCATTTTCGCGGAGGCGCATTTACGCCTAATCCCTCTGCACGGGAGGCGGCGAGAAGCGGCGAAGCGCATTAAAAGATGCCCAAAAAGCACTTTACAGGTAGTTAATGCGCATAATCGCTTGTTCACACAGCGAAAATGCGCTTTAACGGCCGGAGCAAAATAAAAGTCGCTATTTAACGCGCGTTCGAAAATGCGCATTATCGGGGAGATAACGCGCCTGTATGCCCGTTTTGCGCTCCGCTCGTGTGTAGGTAAAATTTATAATGAGCCTTCAAGGCTCATTAAACGTCTCGTGTGGAGGAGGCCTGTGAGTCCCGTAGGACTTACTTGTTTCAGGTAACATGTATAGGATTGTAGCCTCTGGATGATAATTGAATCATGGTTTTTAATTACCTTCCAGGCACATTTGGCCAGTGGTATGTATGCTGTGCTCCCAAAGTTAGCATTTTGCCTAAGACCATCCAGTAAGGTCCATGGCTGATCAGGGATTTGAAGCCAAGTCTCTCCATTCTAATAGAAACCCGCCATCATTTTGGTGGTTCTCAAATGTCATATAAGGAGTGCTGGTGGTAGTTATCCACATGTGTGCTCAAATGCATTATTTACTTTTCTTATTGTTGTAAATCTCCTATAAGGGAACCTAGCTCAGTAGGTAGGGGTGCCAGATTTATTTCTGCAGAGGACTCCTGCATCTTTACAAGTCATGTTGAAGGGGAAATTGTACCAGGCTTGGCTTATACCATCACTACTTTTGTGTTCCTAATGGAATTCTCCCTTCCATGTAATTCACGCAGCTCTTTCCTAGAGGTTCATTAGATGAGTGTTTTATTGCATGCTCGTTACTGCTCACTTACGAATGTGCTCACATCCTTTAGATGTCATCGTCCACCTCCCGCTCCTTTTAATCTTTTTTTTTTTAAATGGAATGTGCCGTGATCTCCTGCTGCATGCAGGAAAAGCAGTGCAATGCAAATGCCCCCTGAATGGGCCACATGGTCTTTTGTTTACTTCCTTTTCCCCCTCCAGGCAGCAAGAGGAAGCAATGAGGGACAAAAGCGGGGATGGAGAAACGATGGTAAAGAAACATGATTTCCCCCCGTGTGATGATGCTCCTAGCCATGTTTACTTTGAAGTCCCACTGTTGTTCAATGGGACATAGATTTATGTAAGTGTGCATTTGATGTCATACAAGAAGTGAAGAGAGCTGTGCTGGCCAAAAGAAACATGCCGAAATTAAATCTCCAAAATCCATTCCACTGTAATACCTTTATTAGATCACAAAATACTATGCAAGCTTTCAAGTTCTCCAGAACTCTTCATCAGACAAGATGGTAAACGACACAAAAAAGGTGACAGTGGGGAGAAAAATAGAATCTGATGTGAAGCCCATGGAATCTGATTTGATTACAGAGCACTTCCAGATGAGCCTTTTCTCATGCAATTGCCTTGCATCTTTCACATAATTTAACCAAGGATCTGGACATCACTGTACTCCGTTCATTACCCTCTCATGTTTTCCAATGCTTCTTCCATTTTTTTTTTATTATTGCGGAAAAGCTTTTAAGGAATAAAAGATGGAATACCTGCCCAGGGCCTTTGACTATTAGTGCCAGGACCCCTCCATCTTAAGATGGAAAGTAGGAAGAGGCTGCAGTGCAGATCTTCACATTATGTTCTACAAGGTACAGAGATGGTTTCAGGTTGCGCCTGAGAAGAGTTGCTGGGAAAATGAAACTACCGTATGCTTGATCCAATACCTCCATTCTTGAAAAACAGCTCGATTTTATATTTTCAGAAAAAAAAAAATTTAAATAGAGATTTTGAAAATTTTCTTAAAAGGACAGGAGCCCTATCTGCCACTTTTCCATGGGAAGACTCCCTGCCCTTTAAAAATTCCCTGAGCAGGAGGAAGGCAATTCAACAGCAGAGGAAGCGTTCCCCATTACCTGTTGAGCGGGGCTCTACCTGGTGAATTTCAACCTAGCCCCCTCCATCTCGGAAGGCCTGTCCCAAAGCAGAGGCCGCCGTCTGTGGGGCTTGCAGGCAGTCTTAAAGGCACAGGTGTTCTTCTCAGCCAAGCCAAGAGTTAGGGAAGCCAACAGGCATGCGAACGGCGTTCGGGAGGCGCACAGCGGCGTCTTTAAGGCGCTGTCCCCGCCCCCATTTCGGATTGCCCGACGCCCCTCCCCTCCCTCCCCAGCTGAACCGGCGGAGAGTGCCGCGCAATGAGAGCTTGCAAACTGCAGGTGCAGGCAAGGCTGGAAGCGCTCTCTCGCCTTGGCTCGTGCGCGGCGGCAGGCATCCTCGGCCGGCAGCCATAGCGGCAGCCCCGGCGGCGCTCCGTGCAGAAAGCGAGCCCCTGGAGGAAAGGATCTCCCCACGAGGGAGCCGAGGCGGGCGATGTCGGTGGTTACCGGGGGTAGCGAGCCGGGGCCCGCCGCTGCTACTGGAGGAAGTGGGGGGAACCGGGTTTTCTTCCAAAGCCCCCGCGGGAACAGCGGCGGCGGCGCGTCCCGGGAGGATTCGGTGGTCCCGGCGGCGGCGGCGGTAGTACAAGTTCAGCAGCAGCGGCGCCACCAGCAGGGCAAAGTGACGGTCAAATACGATCGCAAAGAGCTGCGGAAAAGGCTGGTGTTGGAGGAGTGGATCGTGGAGCAGCTCGGGCAGCTCTACGGCTGCGAGGTACCCGCGCTCGGTGCTCCCCCTCCTTCCGCGAGGGGCGGAGAGCCCGGTCCTGCCGGGCCAATCTCTCCGACGGGGGGTCAGGTTATTGGACGGCCACATGCAGACTGCAAGGGAAGCCGCTCCGTCGAGGCGCACAGGCGCACCCCGCCCCGTTCCCCGCATGCACACAGTTGGTCAGGGAGAGCTGAGCAAAGAGAGAGTAGAAGTAGTTGAATTTGCCTTTCCTGGATTTTCAGCATCTAGAGGGATAGGCAGCGCTGCTCCTAGCAACCTCGTTGGTATTTTAGCTGATCCTTTCTGCTAATTGCTTTCGTGGTGTTTTTTTTTTTTTTAAAAAAAAGAGGCGTATGTGTGTGTGTGTGTGTTTAAAAAAGAAAAACACCTGCCCCTCTTTATGCATTTTTTTAAAAAAATCACCATCCTTTAATATAAAGGCGTATAAATCGGCCATTATTTGAGCGTGAAGATTTCCTCGATTGAGAACGTCTCTGTGTCTGCGTGTGGATGTGTCTGTCTGAGTGAAGCCACCTCCAAATGACATTCCCAGTATTCGCTCTCCCCCTTCTTCACCCCCCTTCCCGGTTCCCCCTTTACTTTTAAGGGTTAGGGTGTCTATGAAAGGTTCCTACTTTGGACGGTAAAATACCTTCTTGTAAAAAAGGCAAGTTGTTGCTCAGACCTGAACTCTCTGTACATTGTGTTATATTTGGGAGGTGATAGGATGGGGGAGATGTTTCACAGTGTTAATGCATGCAGTGTCTCCTCTCCGGATCATGTGATGGCTCTGCCCACACCAGCTTAAGCCTGAAATCCTTAACCCTGCATTACTGAGAATCTCTCGCTTATGGGAGCGCAATGGTGAATGGTTTCATTTGCTGTTCTTTCTGGGTTTTAAACCCACCAGCGCATAATACCACATACTGGTGGTAATTATAGACATCATGTATGGTGACCAATCTGGCTTGTCACCTCTCTGATTTCAAATCACAGGGTTGGGGTACAAATAAATAGATGTAATTAGTTTAAATATCTGTGGCTGAACTCAGTTTGTATGTCAAGTGGACTCTCTCCATCCAAATAATACTGCGCAAAGTGGGAAAAGTATCAGCTGTGAGTTTTTCGTGTTACCTTTGTATACTAACTAAATTCTATATTGCTGAATGTATCTACAAAGAGAGAGGCTTGGCTGCAGGTGCTTAGATATATATTTTAAATCTTGACTGTTGCCTGCCCTAATCTAGTCTTTAGCAATTTAGTGCCTAGGGAGAAGAGATCAAAGTCCTGGGGGGAGGGGGGAATGTTCACTTCGATGTAATTGGCAGTCTTTTTCTAAAGAGGCTGGGTTTTTTTTTTGTTGGAATTAGGCAAAATGTGTCCAGGCTTGTATATGGATGAGTTAAATGAGAATTTGGCTCATTTTCTTCCGTGCTGGGAATCTTCCTGTTGAGAGAGCAATGACTGACAGTTCAATATGTGTAATGGTGAAAGCAAGAATTAACTTTTAGTGGAAGATGATTAGTTGTCCTCGAGCCAAAGAAAACTAAATGCTCATCAAGTCAGTTGATCTTGCACAATTTCTTTTTTAAAAAGCGGCTGGAAGAACAAAGACTTGATTTCTATGTGTGCTAAATGTACCCTCATGGACTTTTGTTAGCAGTGTCTGTTATGATAACGCAACAAAGTCTTTTGGCGCCTTAAAGACAAACACATTATATTATGGTATAAGCTTTTGTGAACTAGCGCCCACTTCATCGAATGCAGCATCATGCATCTTATCTAGTGGGATGTAGTCCATGAAAGCTAATGTCATTTTCTCTCTCTCTCTCTCTCTCTCTCTCTGTGTATAGTGCCACAAGATCTGCAGCCAAAAACACCAAACATGACTTCTCCTGTGAAAACTGTTATGAGAGTTAGCTTCTTGGAGAAATAGCTTTCATGTGTATTGGCTATCAGCTCAGAATTCTTCAATCCTGGCAGCTGCTAAATAGTTTGACAGTTTGTAACTTGATATTTCTTAAAGAGTTGAATAGCGGGTGGAATGGCTGATTTGGATCAGGCCCATGGAGCTTGCAGGAAGGAAGTTCTGTTTTATTTTTTTCACCTCCTGTATCTTGTCTTGGGACCTCAGGAGCCTAGTGTCTGGCCTACAAAATTCCATGCATATCAAAGCCATGTTAAGTAGAAGGCTGGAGCTTAGCTATCTCACTGATTCGTTAGCCTTCTAGGACTCCTCTCAGCTCGTCTCCTATGCTCACCCAGACACACTTGCAGTCTGGAGTGGTAGAGCTCATCTAGGCGAGGATCCAAGTAGATCTGACGGGACAGCCATCTCTAATGCATTTGTGTATGAGGAGGGGCAGGGTCTAATGTTGGCAGCAAAAGGAGCATGTGGGGGGAAGCATCTTTCAGATGAGGCTTTTCTTGTGCAATTGTCATGTCTTATTCACAAAATGTGATGTGCGGTCCAGATATTGTCTTCTATTTGTAATCCTCTTTAATTTCTTTTTCTTACCACAGAAAATCTGTTAAGGAGGGAAAGACAGAGTAACTGCGCAGTACCTTTTGGCTGGTAGCATTAGGCAGTGTCAGAGATAGGCATGGCTGGGTACCTGCTGAGGGCCCACACGCCAGCAGATACTCTCAGACAAGAGTCCCCAAGAGTTGCTCCTCGTCACCATTGCAACCTTGTTTCCCTGCATCTCGCTCTGGCCTAGATAACAGTGGGCTGCGAAGGCTCAGCAGTAGATGGCACAGCAGTAGATGCTGCTGCCTACTGGCTCATTGCTCGCTGCTTGTCAAACCAGCAAATGGTAGCAATGATGAGAAAGAAGAAGAGGAGCAACTGGTGACCATGGAAGCAAGAAGGTAGATTCACTGAGGGGGGACCATTGAGGGTGTCTTGCCCAAGGGCCCTGAAAAACATGGAGCTGCCAATGGCTAGGAGCTGTCCATCTGGAAGCACCCTTTATCTTACTCTGCTTAATTGTTTCAGGCTGCCTCTACAAGAGAGGTTTAAAGCTCTTTCAAGGCGCTTAAAAAAATTTACCTCTACAAGAACGGAGCGCAAATCGGGCGTAGAGGCGCGCTATCTCTCCGATTATGCGCATTATCGAATGCGCGTTAAATCGCGAGTTTTATTTTGCTCCGGCCGTTAAAGCGCATTTTGACTATGTGAACAAGCGCTTATGCGCATTAACTACTTGGAAAGCGCATTTTGGACATCCATTAATGCGCTTTGCTGCCTCTCGCCGCCTCTCATGCAGAGGGATTAGGTGTAAATGCGCTTCAGCGATGATGCGCATAATCGCCTAACTGGGCGCAAAAGCGAATCCTTGTGGAGGGGACCTCAGACACTTTTCTTCTAGCATAGCTCTAAAGTAATTGCTGAACTGGGGAGAAAATTGTCTGAAGCAGTGGAATGTGAAGAGGTAAGACCATACAGAAGGTTCAGCTTGCTTTCATTCAGAAGGTTCAGCTTGCTTTATATGCTTTCCTGTTCTGGTGTGAAAATGAGATCCCCACCATCACCTCTGCTTTATATGTGAATGGGTTAGACATGTGGCTGTCACTTCTAGCCCCGAGAACTAGGCCAGGCAAAGAGTTGAGTTGAATACTCTTCAGTTCCATGTTCTATTATTCCATGTTCTATATACACTATTGGGACCATGTTACGCCTGTCTTGAAAAACCTGCACTGGTTGCCATTTGCTTTCCAGGCTCAATTTAAGGTGTTGGTTTTAACCTTTATAATCCTAAATGGCGGAGGACCTGGCTATCTAAGGGAGTACCTGACTTTTTATGAATCTACCCAGGTATTATGCCTTTAGAGAACACCATCATCTGCAGATCTTTGTTGCTCCCAAGGTGTGGAATACACACCCTCAAGAACTATGTTTCATCCCCTCTCTTGGCTTTTAGAGAAGGTGTGAAAATGCATCTTTTTAATCAAGCCTTTTGAACTAGGGATGTGCACTGGATCGGACCCGATCCACGATCCGAGTCCGGTCCAGTGGGAAATCGGATAAATTATCCGATTTCCGATCCCGCAGCTGGATCGGCCGATCCAATCCGAACCGGTCCGAAAAAGCTCCGAACCGGTTCGGCGGATCGGCGGATCGGCGGGCGCCCACTGGCGCCCACCGCCGCTTCCATTGGCGGGCGCCAGTGGGCGCCCGCCGATGAAAGTGGACAGCGGGGGGGGGGGAGGAGGGGGACACTTACCTTCTCGGCCCGGTGGCTCCCGTCCGGCGCCGGCGCCTACTACTACTAGCAGGCTCCGCGGCCTGCTCTAGGGTGGCGCGCCGGGTGATGTCATCACCCGGCGCGCTACTCTAGAGCAGGCCGCGGAGCCTGCTGGTAGTAGTAGGCGCCGGCGCCGGATGGGAGCCACCGGGCCGGGAAGGTAAGGAGGGGGTGCGTGGAGGGGAGGAGGGGGCGCGGGGAGGGGGGAGGGGGGCCCTTACCTTTCCGGCCCGGCGGCTCCCGTCCGGCGCCGGCGCCTACTATTCCCAGCAGGCTCCGCGGCCTGCTCTAGGGTGGCGCGCCGGGTGATGTCATCACCCGGCGCGCTACTCTAGAGCAGGCCGCGGAGCCTGCTGGTAGTAGTAGGCGCCGGCGCCGGACGGGAGCCGCCGGGCCGGAAAGGTAAGGAGGGGGTGCGTGGAGGGGAGGAGGGGGCGCGCGGAGGGGGGAGGGGGGCCCTTACCTTTCCGGCCCGGCGGCTCCCGTCCGGCGCCGGCGCCTACTATTCCCAGCAGGCTCCGCGGCCTGCTCTAGGATGGCGCGCCGGGTGATGTCATCACCCGGCGCGCTACTCTAGAGCAGGCCGCGGAGCCTGCTGGAAGTAGTAGGCGCCGGCGCCGGACGGGAGCCGCCGGGCCGGAAAGGTAAGGAGGGGGTGCGTGGAGGGGAGGAGGGGGCGCGCGGAGGGGGGAGGGGGGCCCTTACCTTTCCGGCCCGGCGGCTCCCGTCCGGCGCCGGCGCCTACTATTCCCAGCAGGCTCCGCGGCCTGCTCTAGGATGGCGCGCCGGGTGATGTCATCACCCGGCGCGCTACTCTAGAGCAGGCTGCGGAGCCTGCTGGAAGTAGTAGGCGCCGGCGCCGGACGGGAGCCGCCGGGCCGGAAAGGTAAGGAGGGGGTGCGTGGAGGGGAGGAGGGGGCGCGCGGAGGGGGGAGGGGGGAGGAGGGGGCGCGCGGAGGGGGGAGGGGGGAGGGGGGCCCTTACCTGCCCGGCCCGGCGGCTCCCGTCCGGCGCCGGCGCCTACTACTACCAGCAGGCTCCGCGGCCTGCTCCAGGGTGGCGCGCCGGGTGATGTCATCACCCGGCGCGCTACTCGAGAGTAGGCCGCGGAGCCCGCTGGTAGTAGCCGCCGGCGCCGGACGTGCCGAGAAGGTAAGTGGCGGGGAAGGGGGCTTACCCCCCCCCCCCGGAGCCGTCCGCTTCTATCCGCTGGCGCCCGCGGGCGCCAGCGGATGGAAGCAGGCGGCCCCAGGGGGGGTAGGGAGCGCGGGGGAGGGGGTTTACCTGCCGGGGCCGTCCACAGCGGACGGCCCCGGGGGGGGGAGGGAGTTAGGCCCCCCCTTACCCACCCGCTGCCATTTTTTCCTCATAGACTTGCATTGCAATGCAAGTCTATGGGGAAAAAAATGGCGGCCGATCCAAAAATTTCCGATTTTTGGATCGGGATCGGACTCGATCCGGTCCGGGGGGCCTCCGATTTTGTCCGAACCGGTCCGGGACAAAATTGGAGGTCCCGATCCGGGTCCCGATCCGATCCGGGGGGTCCGTGCACACCCCTATTTTGAACTATGTGGTTTTGGAGTTTTACTGTTCATAATGTTCTTTGTTTATTTTTAGTGTCTTTAGGTTTTATTGTGTTAAATTGTTCTACATCACCATGATGCCTTTTAAGCAAATAAGCTGATATACGTGTTAATAATAATAATAATAATAATAATTAATAATAACAACAACGATGGTGATGATAACTTTAATGTGCAGCCTAATTGGGAGTTAGTAAAGAACTAAGAACTTGATGATTAGCTCCATAGAGCTTCTCGTAGTGAAAGTGTTTTTTTAAAAAAGTTTCAGTATATTACTAACATTTGAAGAAAATACCCTTCATTTTAAAAAGAGAAGTACACTGTTTTCATAGCTGGAAGAGTAGGGAGTCAGTAAATTAAGTGGCAGTGTATTTACTGAATTGGTGATTGTCTCACTGTATGGAGCTGTGGAGTATAACCATTTTTATTATTGCAGTCATCTTGAGCACTATATTTAGTGGAAAGGTGGGATATATATATAAATAAAACCATTTCCACAGCTCCTGTGAGGTTTGTATACAGTTGCAAAACAGAGGGTAGTGTTTTTTGTTTGGCAAGTCTATTTAAAAAAATCACAGACTCACTGTAGTGCTTGCACTATAGTTTTCCTTCTTGATAGTAAGCGGTTGAGACATGTAACAAAATTTTGCAGTGAATCTGTACCTCCTAACTGGAGTGCTCCAGTTTTAAGGGGCCAGCAGGCTTTGCCCACCTATAAGCAGATGACTCAAGCTGTCCAATTCAGTCCCTACACCCCACCACCCCCAGCCAGTTTTCCATTTTTCTGTTCCAACTGACACTCAACATTCTGTGGCTTTAGTTCACATTAGGCTGTTTTTGGGTGGGTGGGTGGGGTTGTCCCCTTCTTTCAAAAATATTTTTTGAAAGCCTTGGGGTTCTCCTGTGCTTCTTTTTTTCCTCAGTGGCTCTGTTTTCTTTCATTGTGGTGAGTACTTTATTCACTATTAGAGGGAGTGAAAAATGCCATACCTGCAACGTATGCCTTTATTGAGGCTTAAGAGAAAGCCCTTCATCACAGAATAACTCTAGAAAATGTTATGGACAGCTCCAACCCTTCTGCCCTTTCCTTGCTTACTCTCTTCTGTCTTTCTGTGTGCACCCTCCATTTCTCCCCAGTGGAGCCTGGTGGCTCCGATGTCAGTGGGATGGTGAATCCACTCTGGGCTCCAGTCAGAACTCTAAAGGAGCTACCCAAGGTTGCATAGCTCCTTTTGAGTGCTGACTGAAACCTGGAGCAGATTCTCTGCCCCTCTGACACTGGAACCTCCCAGCCCCCAATGATTTCACTCCACTGATTTCATCCTTGGCCTCACCCCTTGGTGCACTTTCCCTTACCTCTGCCTTTCTCTGTCCTTCCCCTGCAGCTGCTCCTTTATCTGGAGAAACAGCAGTAGACATGGGGGAGGACAGAGTTGTAGCAGCAACTGTAAGGAGAGGGACAGAGCACAGCAGAATAGGAGGAATCTCTAGAGCTGCCTTCCCCAACCTGGCACCCTTCAGATGTGTGAGGCTACAGCTCTCAACATTCCCATTCAGCATCATTCACCAGCTTTAGGTAGCCATGTGTGCAGGAGGCAATGATAGGAATCTTCCCTGCTCGAAGGCAGCTTGAGGATGGAGGGATGTGTTTTCCATACTTGACCACCTGCCCCCAAACTAGGACCCAGGATTGGAAGAAAGGGCAGGGAGGGGGAAATGGGAGCTGGCTTGGTGAAGAAGGGGAGGAGAGGGGAAAGTGGGTTGCCTCCTTCCCCCTGTCCTCCATTTACCAAGCCAGCTCCTGATTGGTGTCCCCCAGAGGAGCTGCAGTTCTCAGGTGCAGACAACGTCAAGGAGCCACCCGTGTCAGGTGATCCAGGGAACCTGGGCCCTCAGGGGAGATCACCATTAGTTTGTCCCCGCAGGAGGAGAGGAGTTCCGCTTCTGAGGCAGAGGCTAGGTGAGCACCTAACTCCCAAGAGAGTTGTCGCCTCAAGAGGCAGGATCCTTTGAGAAGAAATGCTAGATTACAAAGGAATGCTCCTCAAGAGGAAAGGACTCTTCAGGAGCAATGTCCTCCTCCTGAGCAGGACTTTTGCCAAGGGCCTGTAATGCACTGCAGCTGAGCTGGGGTGGGGGGGTCGGCTCAGGAAGCTCTAGCTATACAAGCCTTCAGTTTCAACCTAGCCAGTGCAGGAACAATGTTGTACCTGTTTCAGTACCTTGTGTCTTGATTTCATGACCTTGCATAGTGACTGAACCTCTGTACAACTGACCCTTGGACTCCTCTGCTTCTGTACTGTGTATTGTATCTGACTGCTTAACTGTGCTTTGATCTTTGCCTGTATCTTGATCACTCCTGCTTTAGCCTGATCCCATACTGGACTGAAACCTTTTGCTTGACCATTTTTCTCCTTTCTTACCTTTTGGATTTCCCCATAATTTACCCTAACACTGAGTCTGGTTCAGCCATAGCAGTACAATTGGGAAGGCAGCCAATGAACTGGTTTCCATGGCACAACCCATGGTGAGGCTGTGCTGCAGGAGCCAGTTTGAGGGGCCAATTGCTTCCCTCTATTTCCGTGTTGTCAGGTCAATTCCTGGGTAGGGACCACATCTTCGTATTTCTGTCCTACTGCACAGGACCAAATTAGATGTTGCATAGTAGAGCCTGTGGCTGATTGGGCTGAAAAACAAATTAGCATCAAAGGTGGGACTCCCCCCCCCCCCCTCAGCACAGTCCTCCCACTTGCAATACAGGTTTAACAGTGAACTATATTGCAGGGTTATTGTGTGCTTTCTTTTGGCACAGCCTGCAATGTAGGGAATAAAGGCAGTTAATAACATTGCAGGATTCTTGTACATTCTCAGCTTTAGCCTAATTGAATAGGGGTCTGGTCAACACTGCAGGGTGTTGTAAGCAACCCAGAGCCTGAAGCTGCTTCATAATGAGTCAGATTGGTGTATCGAGCTCAGTATTGTAAACACTGACTGGCAGTGGCTTTCTAGCAGGAATTTTTCCAGACCAACCTGGAGATGCTGGGGATTGAACCTGGGTCCTTCTGCATGCAAACTAGGTGCTCTACCATAGAGCCATGGCCCCGGACTACCCCATCCCTTCGCCAAAAAGGCTTCCAGAGGGCTTACAAAGATACGTAGCATGGCAGTCCCTGCCCTCAGGTTTACAGTCTAAATTTAAGGCATGATAGGGGATAGAGAGGGGGAAATTGTAAAAAACCCCGAACAGACCCAGAAACACACAACCACCCTATTTGAAGAGATGGTGATGGTGATGGTGACAGTTTACTTCCTCTTCTTCTCCTGCTCACAGGGCACCTGGTTGGGATGGCCTTTGTGTGGGGAGGAGGGACCCTGTCTCTGAATGGTGAAGATTCACCTCACTGGCTTCTTTTGAATTGGGTTGAGTAGAATAATACCAGCCAGGGGTGAAAAAGACCTGTGACCCTTCCCCAGAGCCGTTCCTCCTACATGGTCTTTTCATTTAGGGTGAAGCTGGGTGAGGTGGGGAATGACAAGACACTTTTACTCATCTGCCATGTAATGTCTTCTTTGGCCATTAGATCCTGTTTGAGGTAGGGAATGGGGAAAGGAAAGGCATATTTGATTTATTGCCTCTTCTCGCCATCCTCCCACCCCACCCCCACTTTCCAATATCTTGTTTCTTGATCAGTCTCAACTTGATGCTTTTAGAGAGGGAGGGAGGGAGAGAGAGGAAGTGCTCAAAATCCATTGCTCCTTGAGTAGCTGTGGTGCTTAAATATTACTGTTTGAGCCACTGCGGCTGCTTTTCTGAGGGAATGCATTCATTCATGGATTTGCATTCTAAAATGGAACGAACCAAAATGAAAGAATGTGTGATTTGTACAAAATGGAATTTTGGATTTACTTTTTCTATTTTATCAGGGTTGAGTGAGTAAGAAAGGGCAAGTCCTGAAATGATAGTATCATTGCTTTGTTCAAATGTGGCATGCATTGCCCATGATTTTTGTTAATACAGTGGGGAGAGGATTGAAATACTAAAGCACTGAAATATTAAAGCTCTGGTCTTGGAGCATTGAAATACTAAAGAATTTATTTTTACTTCAAACACAACACTAAAATGCTCAAGGTGGCTTACACCAACCTTCCCAAGCCTGTTGCCGTCCATATGTCTTGGGCTACATCTCCCAGTATTCCTGACTGTTGGCCATGCAGTCTGAAGGGCTTGAGGCCCACAACATCTGGAGGTCACCACGTTGGGGAAGGCTGACTTAACAACAACAACAATTAAAATAAGATATGCACACTATAAAACCACAAGATAACAAGTCAAAGGGGATCAGAAGAAGATTAAAAGATCAACTGTTTGCCAGGCTAATTGTCCTCTGAAAGAAACGTCTTTGTGAGCCCATGGTAGGCCATCAGGGAAGAGGTAAGTTGGGCCTCCCTCAGAAGGGAGTTGCACAATCTAGCAATGATTGCAGAGAAGGGTCTCTCTCCCTCACATCCCAACCAAGCACATCCCAGCCAAGCACAACTTGGATGTTGGTGAGATGGAAAGGAGATCCTCTTCAGCAAATCTTAAGGAATGGGTAGGCTCGAACGGGAGAAGATAGTCCTTTAAATCTCCTGGTCCTCAGCCATTTAAGGCTGTAAAGGCCTTAAAGGCCAACACTGTGAATTGGGCCAGAAATGAGCCAGAAGCCAGGTTCATCTTCTCAGTAACTAGCTTGGGTCGAGACTTGAGTTGGTCCAGAATGTGGCCGCTAAAGTATCACAATGTTTTCTCAGAGACAGCACAATGGTGAGTGCATTGCAGCAATCCACATGTGGTGTAACTAGGGCATGTGCCACCACAGCCAGATCCTCCTCCTCTAGAAATGGATGCATCAGCCTAAGCTGGGCAAAAGCACACCTGGGCATAACCACTACCTGAGGCCCCAGGAGGAGTTCAGTAATTTGAAACTAAACTAATTTCTTGAACAGATAAGCTGAAACATAAATAAAAATCCATACAACTAATAGTTTTTAGTTGAACAGTTGGGCACTTTCAAACTGAGAATACAATAATGTATGTGAAAGAGCTTGAATACTATATAAATGCTAAGCATTGTTTGAGCTATAATTGTATCACCCACATTAGGAATCTCCAAAAACCTCCAGGCAGAATTCAGTTTTCCTGTTTCCAAACAGGGATATGTGGGGTGAGGGCGGAATGCCTAATGGGATCTTAGCTAATTGCATTTGCTTTAATATTCAACACTTACTTAATTCGGGGGAAGTCTGTGCAAGTCTTACTTCTGATCACCCGATATCATGGGTTTTGTAGTCGTAAGGCTGACTGAGTATGCATATTTTTGCTCATGAGGATGAAAGGGAGTTGATATTAAAATCATGTATTTTGACATGCTGGTGCTTAAAGAAATTAGGTCTTGAATCTTTAATTCAGAACTGCAAAAATATATCCGCTTGGTGTATTATCAGTCCTTCTAATTGAAGGGGTGTCTGCTAAAGTACATTTGAAAAACCTTGTTGATACTTGTAAAATCAGTACAACTTGAGTAGTTGTTCTTTATAAATGTTGCTCTTAGAATCCACTTTTGATCCAAGAAAGCAATCCTCCTGCTAGAACTCTATCATAAAATGTGCCTGGAGCAGTTTGATTGCAGCGTGGAGCTGGCTCAGCCCCATGGGGATGCTGGCATCTTCTGATTAATGGCTGGTATGTGGCGGAAGAGCACTAGCCAAAGGCATTTTTCTGTCCCAAACCTTCATGTGCCTCCTTCCTGAGCCCTAGAATCTGATGTAAGAACAGTACATGATGTGCTGAGTAAGACACAACGAAATATAAAGCATACAGATGTAACCACTTTTGAATTGTATCTGGATACTTCATGAAGTCCTGTTGTATAGTTAGGACTGTTGAAATGAACAGCCTTATCTGAACCCATCCAAATGCTGGTGATGTGGGGCCTTTTGGTCTTGGAACTGCCTTATTCCTGTCTTGTGCTATTTAATGCTATGTAATGTGTTTTTGGTGTAGACTCCCTATTATACCACCTTCCCATTGCTGGTTTCCAAGGCTGTGGGTGGTGGTGGGCCATGTTTTCATTAGTAGCTTGAAGCTTAGTTTGTGCTGCCCATTCTGTAGATCTGGATGCATCCACAAAACCATGATTCAACGCTGGAAAAACATATTTAAATCCCCCAGTACCACTTGGGAAGGATTGTTTAGGGCATATTAGGTCTATCTGGCTTGCGTGTATGAGAGCTTCCCTTTCTAGATGGTAATAAAACTATTATGTTGATGTT
The DNA here is from genome assembly GCA_029215795.1 of Anniella stebbinsi. NCBI lineage: Eukaryota > Metazoa > Chordata > Lepidosauria > Squamata > Anniellidae > Anniella > Anniella stebbinsi. The sequence goes on from JARDYH010000003.1 coordinate 199,041,098, forward strand.
TATAATTATGCTGTTTAACTTAACATAAAAAGAAAAACCTAGTATTACTTGAGGGAGACATTTTTCTCCCTCTCCGATAATACTAGAATCCAGGGTCATCCCATGAAGCTGATTGGTGGGAGATTCAGGACAGATAAAAGGAAGTACTTCTTCATGCAGCTCATAGTTAAACTATGGAATTCACTACCACAGGATGTAGCGACGACCATCAATTTGGATGGCTTTAAAAGCAGGTTAGACAAATTCCTGGAAGTGAAGGCTATCAGTGGCTAGTAATTCTGATGACTATGTGCTACCTCCAGTATCAGAGGCAGTATGCCTCTGTAAACCAGTTGCTGAGGAACATGGGCAGGGGGGTGCTATTGCATCTGTGCCCTACTTGAAGGTCCCTGGTCGACAGCTCATTGGCCACTGTGTGAACAGAGTGCTGGACTAAATGGACCCTTGGTCTGATCCAGCATGGCTGCTCTTATGTTCTAGCAACTTCAGCAGCAAAGATGCAGGTCATAGTTTACCAAGAAGCCATGCTCTGGTTGCTATTTTCTATCTTTCTTAACTGCAGTGCCCAAATTGCATGAACAAGGGGGCTGTAACTTCTTGGCTACCTGAAGTAAATATTTAGTTGCAGATGTAATATGATGCATAGAACTCTTGTAGACTTATGAGTCTTCATCCTATTCCCCCCCTGTAGACCCCCTTGTGTGCTCTGATTCTGCTTAGAGGGTTCCTCAGCACTCCAGAGCAGCTTTGGGAGACTATAGCGGTGAAGGGGAGATCCATTTTGCTAGTGGAATGACATCATTGGATACAAGCTCTAAGGTTTTATAGAGATTTTCAACTTTATAATAAGTATTTGGCAAGTGTACCAAATTGATGCTTCCCAACTATACTTTAGTTTGCATCTCTAAACTTTACACGTTTGGGGTTATAACAGTTCTACACTTGCTTGCCCCCAACACATTATCTTAAACCACTGCTACATGAAATAGTACAAGACTACTCTGCAAGTTTTGAACCAGTTTGGAAACCCATTAACCATGCAGAGAATCCTGGGAGTTGTAGTTCTGTGAAGAGGGTGATAATTTTTTCACAGATATGCCATCTCTGGAGGCATTCAGTGCCCAGAGCTCTTTGCTTGAGAATGTGGGGGAGCTGCTTCAGCATAGATCTTTTCCATAATGCTTGTGGAAGGTCTGTAGGAAGTAACTCTGTACTACAAGACTGATAAGATTCCTTTCTACCAGTATTGCCATATCCCTGAGAGCCAGCACATTGGCATGAGCATAACAATGTGGAACTCTTGTCCAGTGCTCCTGACAGCCATTATAAAGAAGCATAGTGGCTCACATATAATTTGAGTGCTAATTCTGGACTGAAGTCCATGGAAATGTTTCTCCCAAGGGATTGCTTGCTACTCATTACCTTATTTTCAGAAAGCTGCAACTGGCCACTTCTAGAAGGAAAAATCTCCCTTATAGTGGTGGCTGGTTCTCACATTGGTCTTCAGGTATGGCCAAAGATGCAGCCATATTCCATAAATGTCATTAAATCAGCGTTTGAGTTGCTGCACCAGATGTCCCTAGTGGCTTCACGTGGCCCCATTTGAGAAACCCTGCCTAAGGCAAGGTAAGTGCATGCTGCAAAGCAAGGCTGAAAAGTAGTGATGTGACTGGCTCATTCTGCCCTCCAGAGTCTCAGCACGGGTCATTTCTCTTAGTAGATTGTAACAGGCCCATGAAATGCATGGCTGCCGCATGTATTCTCAAGTGGGTCTGTGGTCACTCAAAACCTGCAGCTGATGGAGTCTTGTGACTCCTAGAGGCTATAATTTTAACAGACCTAATTTATGGCTAAATAGATTGCAATAAAGCTTGCAAACAAAGTGATTGTTAGAACTATAGACATGGGCTGATCCAATCTTTAGAGGACGGATCATATCTGGGAAATGTTGAATAAAGTATTTAAAAGCTTTCTTTATGGTATGTGTTGCTTTAAAAATCTTGAAACCTGAGGTGAGTGGAATGACTGTCTATATTTAGTACATAAATAAGTCATTATTCAGGGAACCCTTTAGCTTTTTTTACAGTAATGGATATGCTAAAATAGAAGGAAGTGATTTCAGGATGTCAAGTTCCTATAGTAAGAATCCAGTTTAATTGCTACAGGAAAGGGAAAATAGTGAATTCACTGTGTATATGTTGAAAGTAGCCTGTGTCTGATTAAGATAATCTGAAATTGCATGGAGTTCTTACTAACATCAAGTCCAAAACAATAAAATGCTTCCTGTATTCTTAAAGCAAGATCAAATAGGAATAAAGTTCATACATCAACAAGTTCATTTGAAGGATACAGAACAGATTGGCTTAAAAGGAAAATAAATAAATCCATAACCAATACACGTTATAATCCTCTAGTACAGGAGTGAAATTAATATACACTAAGGGAGCGTTCATATTGTAGCTACTAGAAGACGCCATAGCAGGATTCACTGTGATTCTGAAACAACATGCTGCTGAGCCTGCAAGTCAGAGCATCATGATGAACATTATTCACAGGTAGATTGGGGCAGCGTAACATTGCTTTGCTGCTCTTGGGGGGCATTAGCTCTTTGCCCTGGGGGTTGGTGGTGGGGAAGAATTCCTGCTGCTCCAAGGCACACTTCTATTGCACGACTGTTCCTACTTCTTTGAGTAATGGTACAGCTCAGAATACTGGCCTTCTCACGTTGTATTCCTCTGTGGAGCCCCTATCATTATCCACCTTTATGCTTGTCTTTCTTGCAACAGTTGGCACTGTTGAAACTGCATCTCCTGAATATGCTTCTTTTCTCCATTAAAGAAAGGCACATGTGAGATAGGGGTGTGTTTGTGTGTGTTTGAACTGGTTATATCCTCTTTAATTTTATTGTAAGCTTCTTCAGGGGCCCTCCAGAAAAGGATTGGAAAGCAGTCCAAACATTTCTAACAAACAAACAAACAAACAAATAAAAAAATAAAAAAATAATCTTTTATCCTTTTCAGGCCTGGGGAAATGACATTGCAGCGGCTAGGAGGAATCATCTGCCCCGGATAAGCAGGAGAACCTTGATTCTATCCTGGATATTTCTTTTGTGTAGGAACTCCATAAAGAGCGCATACTGGTGTACATGGAAATGGAGCTTGGTTTCTGGAAAACAGGGTTGAGGGCTTGAGGAATGAATTGGAAGGGGCGTGTGGCACGTTTTGCTAGTTTGAAGCAGAATTATTAGTTACATGACTTATTCCACTCAGTGCTGCAGTGAGGTAGGTTTAGACCAGACTGTCCCAACGTGGGTCTCTCCAGATGTATTGGACTACTACTCCCATCAGCCCAGCCAGCATACCCAGGCATGATGGGTGCTGTAGTTCAAAACTTCTTCAGGGAGCCAAGTTGTGAAGGTTTATGCCCTACCCCTTTAGATAAGTAATTTAAATTGTTTCACTTATTTCACAATATGGTAAGCCAGCTCAGCTGTATTTGGGGGCTCTTCTGCTGAGCGATACACTGGACCTGTGCCCCAAAGCCTTTCTCTAAATACACTATTGATCCTACCATTCCCCAAAGAGATCAGGGCAGTATATACTGTTCTCCACTGCATTTTTCTTCACTACAACCTTGTGTGGTAGGGTAGCCTGTGACTGGCCCAAGGTAACCCTGTGAAGTTCATGACCATGGGGATTTTGAACCAGGTCCAAGCCCAATGCTCTAACCCACTACCCATACTGCTCTGTGCAGTGTGCAGATTGGCTGTGCAACTGCAGTATCACAATGGAGTTTCCTGTCTCTCTCTTGGACAGTCAAACGATGTCCAACAGCAACAGGCAAGCCCAGCCAAAGCATTTTGGGAGGGGCAACGGGAGAGAAGTAAAACTGACAAGCAAATCAACGTTGAGGTCAGAGACTGGTAGCTGTCCTGTTTTGGCAGTGGCAAAGCACAGCTGGCTACTGATCTTGTGTACATTTGCAGGTACCCTAAATTTCACACTGACTTATACTATGATTAATTCCTTGTTGAAGTAGAGTAGGTAATATACAAGGAAATTGACAAGATGAGGTTGCATACAGGCTAATTTGCACACTGTTGTGAAGGTCCAGGGGAGAAATAATAGTGAGAGAAAGGAAGGACCAGCTAGTGCAATTCAGAAGCACCGAGAATGACAGGGGGAGGGGGGAGCCAAAGGAGTAAGTGCACCAAAAGGCGGGGAACAGACAATATCGTCCCCTTGGCAATGTGATCCTCTGAGTTTTAAGTGTTGAACTAACACTTCTCAGTGTCTTTTACCTTTTCAACACTTTCCCAACTCCCCAGTAAATAGAGGCCAAATTTGCACACCTGCATTAACTACTCCATTACTGTAGGTGTGCAAATTTCCCCTCCATTTATTTCCCAGCCCTTAAATTTGTGTAAATTTTGTCTCCATTTGTTTCCTAGCCATTAAATTCACTTATAGTTCCCTTCCATTTACTTCCCGGTCCAAATAATTGTGTAAATATTACTGACAGTTTTTTTTAAAAAACTTTATAGGGTGACAGAACAGAGCAAATAGGCTGCCAGCACCAGCAGTACGTGTGTGTGTACACACACACACACACACACACACACACACACACAGGTTCCCATTCACTCTGCCCAATGCAGCTGCCTTTACACATGTTTTTTAACTGTCAGGGAACTGTGGTAACTGCAGCAGTAATTGCCCCGAGAAGGAGCCATGAAAAGGGGGGGGGAAGAGAAGTTCCATGTTTGTGTTGTGCGTACCCAGTCAGTATCTTGATTTAAAGATGCAATGCTGAAGAGCAATTAACGAAACCTTTCATTTGGCTTCTTCGCCCACTATACTGTTTTTCAGAATCTCTTGTCACTTTTTATATGTTATGAGCAGCTGCTTTTTGATGTCTGAACCAAAATTGGAGTAGTTTGGGATCCTTGCACACACACCTTTGAAACAAATATTGATTGGAGCACTGCTTCAACCAGCAAAAAAGATTTTGTTTCATCAATTAAAGTTCGATATTTGCAAGTGAATTTTAATGGCTCTTTCTGAATCAGTGGCAGAAATTGCTCTAGTCAGGATTTTCTTGCAAATGTCTAGGCTTGTTTTTCACCTGCATCCCATATTCTAGCACCCTTATGTATAAAAGTGGATACTACCGATTCAGTCATTCAGAGTTTATGCTTAGTGAGCAATGCTGCTTGTAGCCATTCATGCAAGCTAAACACAGATGTAGCTACCTAACTTAAAACCATTTTATGATAGGAATGGGATTATTTTATTAAAGCATGTGAATATTACTTATCCAGTGTTTTGATATACTTGATGCAGTCAGTATTGCACTGAGCTGTTGTCAGACAGCAAGGGAGGAAAGGGTTTACTCCTCCAGTTGAAGGTAGGCCAGCATACTTAATGTCTTTTCCCCTGTTTTGCAAGTTACTTCTTACATGATGACCAACAATAATTGAACTCTTTCACATCAGCATTTTATCGTGCTGTCATCCTGCCTTGTTTAATACTTTGCTACGAGACGCTCATATGACGTTGTCCCTGTCCTGCAGTTGTCTCGCTTCTTCCCCTCCATTTTATGTCTTTTTATAGCATGGAGAAAGTGTGGTATTTTGTCTCCTGGTGGGATAAAACCACACTTCCATCCCCATGTATTGCCATCCTCATTCTATATCACAGAACCTTCCTTCTTGGGGTTGTCTTGCAGACGACAGAGGAAGGTGTGCTGAGTTATTTGAATGACTGGGCTTGTGCTGACTCGTTGGACTTCTGATGTGAAGCTTTGAGTTTGAGGAGCAAAGCAAGGATGATTTAAAAACAGTTGAATATACCTCCATTATAGTCTATTGAAATTAACAAAAATGCTTACAGCTCTGTCATTTTTAAAGATGAAGAGATGAAATTTGGCACCATGATAGCTCTTACATAGGGCTTTAGCCATGCCAAGTTTGAAGCAGATCTGTTCATCCCTTGCTTTTTTGGAATTTTTAAAATTCCCCCCCTCAAACCATTCCCCTCCTACAATAATGTACAGCAAAATAATGGACATTTCTACTAGCTAGAGTTTGTGGAAGTCATGTAAACAACCAGAAGATTAAATCAGCAAATTAGCTGCAACCCTTCTTCTACTATTATATCCTTAAGTGGTACTCCATGTTGAACAAATTCGCAGGTCTGCTTCAAGTAGCAAGGTCCTCCAAGTTGACTGCATTCTTCAGACTTGAAGAGACTTCAAAGCTACTTGACAAATGATCAATGCTGAATCAAGTTCTGCACCTGTTTAAAAGCATGTATTTCCTCCTATGGCATTCGGAGCATAGCATGCAAGAATGAGATTGTACACTATGCAAATGTATAAATGAATTACTGCAGTTCTTTGATATATTGAGGAGTGTTTCAGGCTTGATCATTCTCAAATAAAATTCTACTTTATTGATATTTTATTGAAATATTTTTATTATACAAATAAACAATTCTATTTTCCCTCTCCCCCCTCTCTCTCTCACACACACTCACTCACACACTCACTCACACACTCACTCCATTATGGTTACAATCCACACTTGTAAAAAATTGTGCCTCAAGGTGATTTACAAGATAAAAATATAAAACAATAAAATATAGAATACAATTAACTAAAATAGCAACGTAAAATACTTCTTAAACAGTGACTTTGAATCCTCAACACCAAATCAGGCAGGGAAACTATTAGGCAGTGGGGTGGACAGTATGCCAATAGAAGCTCTGTGCTATCTCTAATCCAATGCCAAGTTAGGTACAGATATTCGAAACAGACTAAGTATTGGATAGGGCATTTGACCAGGGATAAGGAAGTCTTATAAACCACTGCTAACTTTCTTTGAAGTTTCTTTATGAAGATCATAATGAATTTGGGTTAAACTCTAAAATGTAACCTTGGATTTATGAAACTGTGTTTTTTATCATTATTAGTGGGGTCTCAATGTGTCAGTGAGTCATGGTCCCAGGTGTCATGCCACCACTGAAGTCATCTTCAGAAGAGGTGGGTAACCATATGAAAAGGAGGACAGGGCTCCTGTATCTTTAACAGTTGCATAGAAAAGGGAATTTCAGCAGATGTCATTTGTGTGCATGTCCTCTTCATCACAACAGTTAAAGCTGCAGGAGCCCTGCCATCTTTTATTTCTGGTCACTCAGGGCAAGCTTCCTACAGTTTTAATTGTTGTGATGAAAAAGGAATTTCACCAGCTGTTGCATGCACACAAATGACACCTGCTGAAATTCCCTTTTCTATGCAACTGTTAAAGATACAGGAGCCCTGTCCTCCTGTTCATATGGTCACCCTAATCCAGAACCGTAAGAGCCAGTTGGCCCCTCAGAAGACCCTGGTACTAGCCAAGATGGTCTGGGGCCCTCAGGGTTGAGGCCTTTGAACCTGCTTCCTAGAGAGGCCAAGAATTCAGCTTCTGAGGAAGATGCTGGGCCACCACCTAGCCCCCGAGAATACTAGCACCTTAAGGTCCATGGAAGGATTGTTGTCAGGTGAAGGAGGGCTTGCCTCATGAGAACATTTGGCAAGCTTCTAATGGGAAGCAGCTGAGTAGTGGGTGGGATTCTAGTAGCTTTAGCTATATCAGCTCTCACTGGTAACTTGAGAGCTGCTGGAAACAAGGCCTTTGCCAGGTCCACTATCTGCTCCCTTGCTTTTTGTGCCTTGCCCTGTGATGGATGTTTTATGTTACTGGCCCTTGGACTGTTTCTTGACCCTGCTTCTGTGCCAAGTAATGTACCTGACTGATTTACTGTGTTTGACCCTCTGCTTGTTACCTTGACCACTCCTGCTGTTGCCTGATTCTTGTTGCCTGACTTCTGCCTGGATGTTTGACCACTTCTTAGCCTCATTGGACTGACACTTGTCTGCTTCACCATCTGCTTGCCAAACTGACTATTTTATTGCCTGGCTCCCTGTAATGTGCTTGCAAAGAGCCAGGACTCAGTCTAGAACAGAACACAGTATATTCACCATTTGGGAAATAGAATATATTATTGAAATTAGGGGTGTGACTGGATCCGGATCCTAAATCCGGAGCTGATCAGGCTGATCCGGACCTCTGGATTGGATCGGAGGAGGTCCAGATCAGTCCCGGGATCAAGATCCGGACATAGCTGCCTCCCTCCCTCCCCCTTCCCCACTCACCTCCATCGCCACCTTGGCCTGGAAAAACACAGTGCTACTGCATACTGCGATATCCCGATTTCAAGATCTCAAAGGATCGTGGCCTAGTTCACAGTAGCACCGCCTTTGAAGGCCAAGGCGGCAGCAAGGACCGGCGATGGAGGTGAGTGGGGAGGGGGGAAGGGGGGACTCCTCCCCAGCCCTCGCAAGGCCAGGGAGGGGGGAAGGGGGGACATGCAGAGCCCTAACCCTCCCCCCTCCCACTTACCTCCATTGCCGCTACCTCAGCCTGGAAACGTGCCACTACTGCACACCAGGCCATGATCCCATGAGATTTCATGGGATTTTGGCCTAGTTCGCAGTAGTGCCACGTTTAGGACTGTGCACAGCCCCCCGGTCCAGGTCAGAATCGGATTGGGGTAGGCCTGATCTGATCCAGATTGGATTGGGCCTGATCCGGATCATCCAGATCCAGACTGGATCGGGGTATGTGCACAGCCCTAACTGAAATACATTCAGGTATGTTATTAAAAGTTAAGATGCTTAATTTGTGAAGATATTAATTATGACATTTAATTTAGCTAGAGGACACCACAAAGGATGCCATTTTCCTGCTTCCAAGATCAGTCTCTGTAACTTATGTGGAAAACCCCAATGAGAACACTAATGATTATTGAGGAGAAAATAGTATTGCCACTTTGGATGTAAACAACAGAAATCCCAAAAGGAGTGTGTATCTTATCTAGAGATGGTCACGTCAGAACAGGACGATAAGGGGTTTGTACATGTCCGATATGAGCATGTCTTAAGGGTACCAGTGAGAACTAGAAATGGAGACCTTTATTAAACATTTTGCATATCTGGCTTCAGGTAGGAAGCCTGTGCAGCAAAATATGGAAAAAAGATAAACCATGAGAAATCTCTTAAAGTACAATGAGTTTTCTGGATTGCTCTGTCTCTAAATAATAAATGCACCTATCATTAGTTGAAGACACCCCCCACCCAAATATGTGTATCTAGACAATATTTTTCTTTGAGGCATGTCCAAGCATAAATTGCATGCTATTCCACTCAGTGTGGTAGTTCACAACTGTGTATCCACAACTACCACATGCCACCAGAAAGGCCAGGTCCTTTCCCAGGACTTCCCTGTATTCAACAAGGATTGGAGAACTGTAACAGCACTCTGAAATGGGCTCGTATTGATTGACGTACTTTCCAGTTGTGGCTAATATTACAGAAATGCTCTATGTGTACTGAAATCCATACCTCTATGTACTCAGGCCTAAACTGTACAGTTAGCACTGGTTCTGTTTCACCTTCTGATGGTTGTTGAACCTGAAACTCTGCAATTTGTATATATATCAGTTAAGGAATCTAAACATGAAATGTGGTCTCCGGACATTTGGAGGGGGATGTACATTTTGGTTATTTTTAAGCAGGCTATATAAATAGCTAGGTTGCCATTCTTGCTTCCTTCTTCTATAAAAATCTATGGCTTTCTTTTAATTTATGAAGGTGATGATCCTAAGCACGCGTATTTGGAAGCAAATTTCACTGAAATCAATGGGGCTTTCAAGGAAAAGCCTTGGGCTTAGTGTGTTACTGTAAAATGAGCATGCTTTTCCTGGCGTGTTAGTATGTGTTCACAGATTTAATAGTCACCAATGCAGTCTATGTGATTCAATGTTAATGAAACCCAAGCGTGCGTGTGTGAACGTGAACTGTATTGTAACCCACTTTAAATCTGGATTGGAGTATTTCTCTGTTCTCTGGAACTCCATTCATGCTAGCCAATGGCTGACGTATTCATATTTATTGCTACCTGCTTCAATGACTGCTCCCACCTAACTTTGTGCAGTGCACTTCAGAATTGAGCTGGTTGCCATGGTTACTTGAAGTCCTGGTTCAGAGGCTGCTGAAACGCACACAGTGAATCACAACCCCTTTTCAGCATTTAGGGTGGGTTCCATATGCTGTTGGTATGCCCAGTCTACCTCCTTACTACCTGTGTAGTCCTTCATAATATGTGCTGATATATATGTGTCATGCAGTGCTGGTGGTAGGTAACATGCTATCACACAGCATTGTTGTTTTGCAGTGGTTGGTTACTAACACATGATGGTGATGTGCTCCTCTGTCCATTGAATTGAGACACTGTGTATAAGGGCAATAGGGGATTCAACATTATAAAGAATATGCAAATCCTCACTAGCCTTAGGCAAACCTTTGGATTTCTTCAATTGTGATAGTTGTAATCATTGCAGAAATTCTCATGCTATGTACTTTGGAAAATATTAATCTACAGCTTCAGAGGAAGTCTAATCTCTCAAGATTTTGAAGAAGAAGGTCCTTTTGGGATGAAATAACACAAAGGATGCCCTAAGTAGAAATCAAACTTTACTTTACCCTATAAGAAAATAGAATAACTGACAGTAAATATTATTTCAGTACTGAACTTATGTTTTACTATGATTACATCTGTTTAAGCCAAGGCACTGAGCTTATGAAACACCAGCTGTATCTGTGGCATAGTATTCATTAAGTATGTGTGTCCAACTATGTTTGTGACTGATTGGCTAGCTGATAAATTTCAATTAAAGGGAGGAGTAACAGGAGGAGCCATGTGCCCTCCCAGAGTTAACCCAGCCCATCAAAGCCTCCTTACCAACTGGAGTACTATAGAGCCAGGGCCCTTTGGCTCTGTCCTAACCTACAGGCACTGCACTCCTAGTTGGCTACCGTGCAGCTGGGGCAATTGCAATTGAGCCGCAGCTGCCAGCAGCAACCATTCAAAGGATGGCAGGATTGCAAAATGGAGCTTCTGGGTCCATCAGGATAAAAGGACCCATTGCTTTCATGAGTAGGTGGATGGGAGAGACCTCATAAGGCAGCATCATACACTCAAGCACCCGGGGGGGGGGGGGGCAAGATGGGCAAAGGTCCTGGTATTTTCCCCATAACAGGAGTACCATGTATTTCTTAACTTGCCCTACTGAGAATTCTAGAGTAGAAAAATGACTTGCATCCCCTGTTTAGTTTTTCAAAGTAACAAAATATCTCTAATTTAGAAAAAATATTAGTGTTCTGTTAGTAGAGGAATTAAAAATCTGACTATAAAAATCTGTTGTGGCCACAGTGTCTAAAAATGTTTTTGCTTTTGTGCCGTTTTCTAAGTAGGGTGTGGCAACCTTTCCACAAACTGTAGATGAGTCAGCTGTTTAGATAAAGGTACCTGTAAACAATTTAAAAACTATCCTGGTTGGGACTTGCACTCAGTCCTCATGTGTGAATCACTACTTTAGAAATCTAGCTTTGAGTTTAGTACATTGAACTTGATTCATTTGCACTTTTTGGAGCGAGACAACGCGTAACCTGATCAACGCACTGCAGAGAATTAGGGTATAAACAGAGATGGTAGAATTCTGGGCTGTACCACTTCAGATTACAGGTGGGGAGGATAATATTTTTCAGTGCTTCCCCCCTCCCCAATCTTCCTGCATCTAGTTAAATTAGCACATCAGGGAAGGACTACATTACACTTCCCCTAGTTTACTGTATTTAAGGTCCCTAATATGTGGGGTAGCATTCTAAAGTGAGCCTCAATTTCAGTAAATTAATATGAAAAGGCACTTAAGCATTCCTGGTGGTGGAATATGGATTTGTCATTATCTTTATTTATTCTAATAATAATAATAATAATAATAATAATACCAGGCTGGTGTACAACATAAACCAAATACAAAACAATATAAATTTTGATTCCTGGGGCCATAGCCCTGAGAAGTCATATGTGTGGATCAGGTTGTCTAGAGGATATGCAAGCCCTGAGTGTCCAGGTTCCATTTTAAAAAAGAAACTCTGCTAACTCTCTTATTTGCAGAGAAATAAGGAAAAGCATCCAGGAAAAGCATATTCTACCAGTTGTTTGCTAGAAATAAACCTGATTCTAGCACTACAGCCAATAAATACAAAGGCTCTTGGTAACATTTGTATTTAAATGTTTAACATTTCACATTTGCTTTGTTTTTTTCTTTACATAATTTGGTTTGTGTGTTCCCAGTCCCAACCTCCACCTGATACTGGCTACAACCTGTACATAACCCAAAAGATCACATGTGACTCTGGATTGAGAAAGCACAACTCCGGAATGTAACAAAATGCACCTCTCAACTACCTTTGTCAACCATGCCAAAGTTTACTCATTCAGTCCCCACCCATCAGAAATAGTTGTTTCTAACCAATAAATTGCCTTTAGCTTTCCCACTATGTAATATGTAGATTGCCTCTTTGAGCTGTATGATTTAGGGTTGTTTGAAACTCCTCTCTGTTTTTCTGGTGAGTGACAAATACCTGAAACAAAAATAACCTCCTTAAAACAGGCATTTATCCTACGTCATGTATTGGTGCGATTCAGAAATAGGCACAGTATCTGGGTGAAACTGCACTCTTAACAATACTCAGCCAATTGCAGAGTAGGTCAGGCCAGTCTCTCAATTCTGTACCAAGTTATTTAGAAATTGATCTAGCTTAGGGCACAATCTGTGCATGTTTAGACAGAAGAAAGTCTTACAACTCCCAGCAGTCTGGGAGCATGGCTGGCTGGGGATTGCTAGGAGTGTAAGATTTTATTTCTGTCTAAACATCCATGGGATTGCTTCTGGCTAGGTAAAAGTCAAAAGTACAACATTGGATTTCTTTTCATGCTTCTGAATGAGCGAGCATATATACACAAAATTGGAGAAGGAAAGAGAGGGCACCAGTACAAAACCAAGGAGACAGGAACCCTCAAATGGACTCAGAATGTGATTTATTAATGCAATTTTGATCTGCCCACCCCTTGTCTGAATAGTGCAGGCAAGAGATCATGTGGAGATGAGTTAGCCTTGCATTTATGTCTGATCAATGTACTCGGGGTGTTACTATGAAGACAGAAAGTCATGCCACTGAATTCATTGTTTTATTTATTTATTTATATAATCTTACATTTATATCCTGCCTTTTTTCTTCTTGCGAGGAACCCAAGGCACCTTACATGGTCCTTCTCCTCTCCATTTTATCCTCACAACAATCCTGTGAGGTTGGTTAGGCTCTGAGCCAATGACTGGCCCAGAGTCAGCCAGTGACTGCCAACTGAGGACTAGAATCCAGATCTGCAGAGTCCCAGTCCAATACTGTACATTGCACTGACCTGGTTTGTATAATCACAGGGTGTCTAATAACCTGCTGTGGTTTCTTAACTGCCTTGTATATGCTGGATGCATGCCAGGGGTGGGGTAGCACAGTCACCCTTGGCAGTGTGGCTTCTTGGGTCATGGAAACCTGGCCAGGATAGCTTGTTGCCAAGGTTGACAAGCCACCCAAAACTTATGGGGTGTGGTACGGCTCTGGGGTGGCTTATTAACCATGGTGACAAGCTGGTTTTGCCTGATACGGAGCCATGCTGTTGAGGGTAATTATGTTAATCCCCCTGGCACGCACTCAGCAAGGGCAGTGGAGTAAATAAGCCACTGTGGCTTATTTTCTCCACTGTGATCGTGTGAACAGGCCCACTGACTCCATAAGCCTTGTTTTGTGCACAATGCTGTATTCTCTTCATCTTTTGCATGCATCACCCCCTGCTAATCGCCTTGAGCCTGGCTAATGGGAAAGAGCTACTGAGCATTGGCTAATGGATTCAAGGTATTATTCTCAGTCACATTATTGAATTGCTGATAGTCAACACAAGACACTACTACATTTTCCTTCCTAAAACTGATCTTCCCATTATGCACTTTATGATCAAATAAAAAAATAAAAATAAATGGTGAAGCCTTGAGTGGATTGCTAATAGAAGGATTTTAAATTTTAGCATTGTGCACAGGACTTTACAGAATGACAGCACAATCAGTGCCTCCTAGTGAAAATCCTCTTATCAGACTGTTTCAACAGGATTACTTTGCGGTAACTATAAGGCTTGCTTTTGATTTAAATGTTAATAAGGTAATTGTAGTTCCATAATAGAAAAAATGGATTCAGCCTCCTTTGTGCTGTAAACCTATTTCTATGTATGCTTCAAATGACAGGCTTAATTACTAGCTGTTAGGCCCTATCCCTTTCTCCATAGATATGTAATGGCAGCAAGCATGAGCTTGTATGCTGTGGGGGTGGGACATTCCCATCCGGATAGAATGTGGTGCTCAGTGAAGGCAGAAAGGCAGAAAGGTACATCTTGTGGGTGTAACATGAAAGGCAAACTTATCTTAGGAAGAACTCTAGTATTAGCCTGATCCTTAGGAAGATTTCTAGTACTAGCATGCGAATGAAAGGGGATTAATGAAAACCATGGTTTTTCATATGCTTATTGTAACCCTGATGTGATAAATTCGCTTAGAAGTTTCTACCTAGGAGTTCCTCACTGTGTGAAAGTAGTACCACTCATGGTTGAATGCGGGATTTCCCATTAATTATGAATTTCTCATGTGATAAATACTACACGAAAAAAAGATTACATTATTCTGCTGCAATCTGGTTGACCAAATATGGTTTTAACAAAGGCATATATGGGAATAATATCTGACCCTAGTGATTTCAACATGCTGGTAGAATGGATGAAGGATCAGCTTGAAAGGTACATGGGTAACTTTCAGGCTTCTTGATGCCCTTCTCTCATTTCAACACTTACCTTTGGCAGATATAAATGGCCGGAATGCTTAGCTTTGTGTATCTTTTGGAATAGAACATGCAGTTCTAATGCTCATTGAAATTAAATCTTTTGGATTATATTTGGAGAGGAAGCTATTGCAAGTATCTGCTTAGTTTTATTTGTATTTAGATTTTGGTGTAGAATTTATTGAAGTGTGTGTATATATATTCTTCCTCACCATGGCAAGCATTCCATCATCCTCTGGCAAGAGTGAGGACAGCAACCCCAACCTTTATCTTCAGCTTGGTGCAGGGGAAAGTGTGGTGATCCTTTCCACAGTTCTGTTGAGTTTAGAAGGACCCAGTGTAACCACAGGGAAGACCCAGTTGCCCAAACCAAACAGGAGAGGAAGGTTGGGTCTTGCTGTTTGGCAGGGGCAATTGAGGCATTTGGAGTACCTCTGCTGTGCAGCACCAAAATAATCCTTGGTTTCAGACTAGGGGATTGTTTCTGATCTGGATCAGGCAATGTAGCAAGGGAGGGGGCAGGCAGGATCCTGGCTACCACAAATTTTGGCTTAGCTTTAAAGAGTGAAAAAAAAGGAAATATCGACCTTGGTGTTGAATAAAATTAAAATTGTTTAATATTTATTTTACCTTGAAAAATGATTAGTTCTTTTAGAGAAGATAAAAAGACGAATACATAAGCTCAAAGTTTCGGGCCCTGAGGTCCTTTGTCAGGGTTACAATAATGGGCCAGTCACAATCTCTCAGGATTGTTGTGAGGCGGCTTCGCATAACATGCTTGGCTCACTGTAGTTTATTTAGCCTACAATGAGCTGTTGTGCATGCCAGGCACCATTTTGAATATGCAACTATTGATGGGGTTGTGGCATTTCATCTGAATCAAGCCACTGGGAATTATGAGAATGTTGTTTGTGTCTGTGTGTGGTGGGGAGAGTCGAAGAACCATGTATGTTGCTCTGAGCTTCTTGGAGGGAGGATAGGGGGGAAATGTAACGTTTCCCCTGTAAGTAGTCTGACCTGTTTCTCTAGAGAATGTACAGATACTTAATGGTGGACATTGGATAGAAAGGAGTAGAGCTAGGTTGATGCTAGGTAACACAGATGCATCCAGCTGTTTAAACTGATAGTTTTGCTGGTTGTTTCCCAAGATGGATTTTGCTGGTTGTTTCCCAAGATGGATTTTGCACATTTAAAAATGGAAGTCAGTAATGTAAACCTTAAGATAAGCCAAACAGCCCTTGTATGTTAATGTTCTCCCCTGAAATGTGTAAAAGAAATGTATAAACTTCATGCTTTTAATTTTTTTTTAGCTTTGGTAGCATCTGCTGTTTACTTCCCAGACAAAGTACTCAATAATAATCTAGCAGAAATTGAAGCTTATGCTGTTCAACATGTTTATTTTGTTCAGGAGCCAAAGATATTATCTTTAGTTCTTGAAAAGTAAGAACTTTGAATCATGCCTAGAAACTTCCTTTTGTGTAGTTGATTATATCTTAAGCATAATTTTAAAATCATATTAAGGTTCACCTTTGTTGCTTCTGAATAGCTGACTTCTTAAATTCTAGAAAAGTATAGAATTCGATAGAGCTTCTAGGTATCTTGGTAATGTATCTGAAATAATCTAGTGTCAGGAGTTCTTAAATGGCCACATGTTGTAAGAGAACCACACAATCATAACATACTAGGTGAAAAATTCAGTGTGTTGAACATTTCAGCATTCATGTAAAAACAAAACAAACTTAAAAACAACAATTTTAGCCCTCAAAGATTAAGAAAGTCTTTAAAAGTGTGGTATTGATTACCGTTAGAGTAGGATTTCCAGTGGTTAGAGGGACTTATTGATCATTTCTTCTTCACCTGATGAACAGAAACAGATAAAATTAAGAAAACTGTAAGGTTAGTCTACTTGATATACGCCCTGAATCCAGCTTTTCCTGATTCAGATTTTGGATTATTTTTGTCTGGATGTTTTCTTCGTTTAAGTGCAGACAGAAGCCATTCCCTTCAAAAAGTCTCGTCCACATGTAGAGAGGTTAATGGAAATGACCTACTGACTTAGTTCTAAACTACCTCACAGGAGTGTTATGAGGAGAAAATGGAGAGGAGATGGACCATGTAAGCCACCTTGGGTTCCTTGCAAGAGGAAAAAAGATGGGATATCAATGTAATAATAAAATAAGAAATTAAAAAAATGATGACAGAATGGGTGTAGCTAGTGCACTCTTCCTCTTCATGCATTTACTTTGCTCCATTTTAGAACACCTGATTAAGGCTTGGTTATTCATAGGCCTAATCAAGGTGAGGCTTTGCAAGTGTAAATTGGCATGGCCCCCTCAGCTGTCAGGACTATTCTGTTTTGCTAATAGATAGGTAGAGTCCTGAATCTAGAGTCTAGAGTGTGGCCCATCCTTGGCAAGACAGCTGGCAAAGTCCTGAATCTAGAGTCTAGAGTGTGACCCATTCTTGGTCAAGCTGGTAGGGAGCTGCATGTTGCCCATCCCTGGTCAAGACAGCTGGATAACCGCTGAATTATTTTGAAGAGGGAATTCACAAGTAAGAGTGGTGTGGGTGGGGTTACTTACTACCCATGGTGCCTGGATTCTAAAGCATGCCCCGTGGTGTCCAGTTCGAGCATTGGGTCCTAGAACCATGCAGGCAGTATTCTGCCTATTTCAGTTAAAAGCAAGTCTGTTCCTGCTTTCCAGCATTTGAGCCTGTGAATGTAAGCTGCTGCTATAATAGGTCAACCAACTCTGTTAATTGACCAGCTTGGGATCTCTGAATGAGATAACATTATCAGTTTGAAGGAATGTTTTCTTATAATCACCCTCCATCACATAGTACTTTCTGGAGTCGATTTGAGTGATTTTCCCTGCGATCATCTTGCTATACCGCGTTTACTCTGTTTATGACACACAGTGTAGCCCTTTCCACACATCCAGGTCTCCTTCTCTGCAAGTCACATGAATGTACACAGGCTGGCAGACAGCAGGCTGTGTGCAAGCAGTGGCGTCTTTGGCTGTCTCTGCAGATTTGTTGAACATGTAGAGGTGGAACCCTGAAGGCAAAATGGCAGCCGTCTCCAAACTGGGGCTCTCCAGATGGATTAGACTACAACTCCCAGAATGCTGGGATTTGTAGTCCTACACATCTGGAGGCACCAGTTTGGAGAAGGCTAGTCTAGACTGTGTCCTTTACTTGAGGAAGCTGCTTTGTAAGCAGCTCTGCCTTGCATCTGGAGCAAGGGAGATTTGTTAGCCTTTCATCTTCTTGGCAGCTTTATTGTTTAATGTTAACTCTGAAGTGCCATGTTCATTTATCTGATGTTCTTAAGTGTAATGGCTATGAGATTACAATCTTCAGTCACAAACTTTGTGAATGGTAATATTATAAAAAAATATATAAGGAAGCTGCCTTATACTGAGTCAGACTATGGGTCCATCTAGCCCAGTATTGCCAACAATGACGTTCAGACGATATGGTTAAGTATGTTGAGCTAAACATTATGGCTTAGCATGTCTTGTGAACCATGGCTAAGTATGTCATGTGAACCATTCCTAACCATGGTGGCTACATAACCACAGTTCAAAAATGCTCACTAACCATTTGCTTCAAAAGGTTTAGTGGCCTAACTGTTGTCTGAACAGGCCCACTCTCTTCAGGATTTCAGGCAGGAATTTTTACAGCCCTACCTGGAGATGCCAGGGACTGATCTTGGGACTTTCTGTATGCAAAGCAGGTGCCCTGTCATTGAGCTACTACGGCTATATGCAGAGATATTAGTGTGTTGTTTGCCACTCAGAATCTTAAATTAGGTAAAGGACCTGCTGTGCTATGTTTTTCTTTACAAAACTCTGCCCTTTTCCTTTTGTGAATGGAATAATTCTTTTTCTTGGGTGCCGTGGAACCTGGTGTTTTTCCTGCCTCAACCTCGGCCTACCTGCCTAGGGTAGTAGCAGTGACCCCAAGATGGTGCATGGCTGGAGGTGACCTGAGGTGAGATGGTAGGCAACCCTTTGGCTGTGAGAGAAAAGGTTCAGTTTCTACTCTGGGCTCATTGGCTTGCCTAATAAGGCCTGGTCACCCTGTTCTCTAATTGACTCCCTAGGAGCAAATTCTTGACATCAGAACTGCAACTGCAGCTTATTTCCCTGCCAAACCTCCTCTTATGTGGTAAATACTTGCTGAAGGATCAGAAAATGAGATGTTCTTGGCTCCTGCTTTCATTTTGGATGGAAGCCAGCTGGGTCAGAAGCAACAGGTGCTGCCTATGATCTGTACAGGCCCACTCCTATCTGAAATGAAAGCCCAACTGAGTCCCCTGCAACAAAGAGCTCTCTAGGTTGTCCTCTTACTTATAGTTGGGGAGAAAGCCAGCTTGGTGTATGTTGTACCCTTGCTTCCCAGCTTATGATCAATGCACCTGTCATTTTTAAGGAAAAGGTTGATAGCTCTATCTCTAGACATGAGAAACTCCTGGGATCTGTTGCTAAACCTTTGACCCCAGAGAAATCGATCTGTACTGCTCTTGAGAATGAAAGGTTCATGGTCTCTTGTTGCCAATTAAGAAGTACTTCTGTGTACTGTTCGTTTCCAAATACTGGTCTGATTTCTTACTGATTCCAGACCTAGGGAAGAATTTGACATGAGTCTGCCTTGGTGAAACATGCCCTAGCGGTTCCTCTGGGTCAGGCTCATGGCCTCTCACGTTTTGAAGAAATGGAAAAATATGTTAGGGTATTCTCTGCATCTTCTAGTAGAGATCTTCCCTAGAAGTCCTCATTGCGCTATCCACTTATGTTTTGGAAAGACTGCTGTGCCTCTCACTGTTGCCTAATAGATGCCTAAATTTTAGGAAGTGATGTTTTCTCCCTTAATCTCCCTGCCAGGATTTCTACAAGTCAAGACAGCTGCTAAGGGCATTGGAGCCCTGCCAGAAAGAACCAACAATTCAAGGTCTGGAGTTCTGTGTAATGGACATTACAGGGCCAGGTTTTCCCGTCAGTGAATAATACTCAGTGAACTGAGGCTATTCAATTGACTTGATGAGCTCAAGCAATTTGTGGGCCATTATTTCCTGGTCTAGTTGTGAGGCTTCATCATAACCTTCACTTTTATGTTTCACATGTATGTGGAAATATATTGGGTATTCTGATCCCCAGGGGTATGCAGAGCATTTAAACTGTGGTCTGTAGAGAAGGATTTGACGAAAGGACTGAAAATGGTTAAGATTAATTCTTTTCTCTGTACAAAGTGTTTCTCTCAAAACTATTGATAATGGTATTGCTTCCGGGATGTGGTGGTGTGTATTGCATGAGCGGAGATATTATGGGGGTATGGATGGCCAGTGGAATTTGTGTGCATACTGCAATGCTATCTGCTAGAGCAGGGATGGACAGAAATTAGATCTCCAGATGTTTGGATTTGAATTCCCAGCATTCTTGGCCATTGGCTATACTGGCAGGGCCTTCTGGAAGTTGAAGTCTAAAACATTTGGAGATCTACTTTCCGCCCACTATGTTCCAGAACAGGGATGCACAACCTTTTCAGCCCCGAGGGCCGCATGTGATACTGGCTTGGGCACTGCACACATGCATGCATATGCCAGCAATTCTGATACAATTGCTCTACATTGCTAGAGGTAGCAGGGAAAGTGCAATCTCTATGAAGTTCTCTGTAGGGGGGAGTCGATAGTACAGGCAGTGGGGAAATGAGGTTGGGGGTCGGTGGCATTGGGAGTGTCAAGGCACCCTTGGGGGCTGCAGTAAAGGTCTTGGGGGCTGGTAGTGCCCTCTTGTTTTAGAGTTTAGTGCTTTACTTTCATAAGGAGCAAGCAATTTGCATAACATGCAGATTTGACAACCCAGATTTTGGGAACTTGAAAATGGCAGTGTTAGTTGTGAATGTGTGTGCAATTGCATGATTTGGAAGAGCTTGGAGAAAATAATGCCTATAGCTGATATAAAGACTTTATTCATACTTATGTCTGTAGCACTCTAGGGAAATGTTTTCAAAAGCTTGTTAAATGGCTATCAATAAAACTAGAAGAGAAACAGGAAGCTAATGACACTTGCTTTAAGGGTTTTTTTTACCTTTAAGTTTTCATTTAACACAGGCAAGATTTTATTTAGATTAAAATATGCATGACTCTTGTGTCTCGACCCCAGGATAAAACACAATTTATATAGCTTTGCTGCATGCTAACAGACTTAGTCTTCTCTTAAACACAGACGTTGTCATGTTGAATAATCTAGTCTGTCACAAGTTGATAGCATCCCTGTAGCACTAAGGTTGTAAGGTAAGCAAGCTCTTTAGTGAGTTCTAGTTGCCCTTTACTATGACTTTGATAGAAGCGGAAGACTGGTATCACTTTGACGTTGTCAGGCAGAGGGGGAGATCAGTGAATGATAGAATAGAGTAAGAGCTCAACAGTAACAGTAAAGAAAGGAGAAGGGGAAAATGGAGGGTATAATTCCCATATCATAAAAGAGGATTCATTCCTCTCTTCTCCCCTTCGCTTCTATAACCTGTACAGTGTACAGATGGGCTTCTTAAATCTCATGACCTGCATCTCCCATTGAGCCCTTCCTTCCTCAGTCACATTTCCCTATTTTAAACAGACATCCTCAATATCCTATGGCTTCTAGAGGCCACAAGCGTGCTCAGTCCTGTTGTGGCTCTTTATGTTCTGTTTCTATTTAACTCATAAACTAATATTTCTGCATATGTCATTCATGTACATAAACTACTTTGCTTGTGGGTGAGCTTGTTTTACTGCCAAACTGATCAGCACAGGACAATCAAGGTTAATATTGGCAGGAATGGCTAGTAAGAACACTGATCTATTTGTGGTACTTCTGGTTCTTGTGCTTTATGCTATATATGTAAATTTGTAAATAAAGCAAATACTACAAAGATGCCATAAATCATCAACAGGAAACTGAACTTGACAGTGCTGCTCCAGAATGTCTCACTACTTGGGGAAATGGGGAGCAAGGAGCAGTATAAAGCTACCTTCCCCAACCTTGTGCCCTTCACAAATGTTGGACTGCAGCTCTTATCATTCTGGCTTGGAATGATGGGACTTGCCGTCTAACACATCTGAAGAGCACCAGGTTGGGGAAGGTAAGTATAAAGCCATAACTTATCTGGATGTAACTAAATCATGTAGCTTGAATTTTGAACTCTATATTTTATTCGTTGCTTCTCTGATAATAAAACTTGTTCTACTCCCTTCCCAGGGAAGCTAGACTGGCACCCTCCTTGGTGTGCTTTTGGAGGCAGGCTAAACCTTTTCTGTTTCAGCAGGCCTTTGGGGAGTAATTCAGACCTTTGTGGATGTACTGCTTATAGTTTGGATTTTTAATTATGTGTATTTAAAATGTTTTAAAATGTTTTAAATATTTTAAAATTGTACTATGTTTAATTATATTTTAAATTTTTTGTATATCGCTATTTGTTTCAATTTGTAAGCCGCCTTGAGTCCCATTATTGGGGAAAAAGCGGGATATAAATAAATATAATAATAATAATAATAATAATAATAATAATACAGGTTGAAAGTATAAATGCTCTAATAAGTCTTATGAAAAATGAGCAATTTGAAGTTAACTGTTTCCTTAGTGTTCTTTCCCTTTCTATGTTAGGTTTTTAATTTCATGATTTAAAGCTTTGACAACTACTTACATTCAAACTTTGGGTGACCATATGGAAAGTAGGACAGGGCTCTTGTATCTTTTACAGTTGTATAGAAAAGGGAACTGCAGCAGGTGTCATTTATATGCATGCATCACCTGATGAAATTCCCTCTTTATCACAACAGTTAAATCTGCAGTAGTCCAGCCTTGTATCTGGTCAAGAGGGCAGGGCTCCTGCAGCTTTGCAATGAAAAGGGAATTTCACTAGGTTCTGCATTCATACAAATGACACCTGCTGGAATTCCCTTTTCTATAAAACTGTTGAAGATACAGGAGCCCTGTCCTACTTTCCATATGGCTACCCTATTCAAACTCAAATTTCAGATCTGGATATATCTCTTCAAAGGTAGCTAGCCTTGGCAGTTTAATAGAGCTTACTGGCCATCTGTTCTGTCTAGTTCTCCACATGGTAAAGCTGAACTGAGCCAAAACATGACTGAACGGTATGTAGCAAAACAGCTAGCTCTGCTACGCTTCGTTTTGAATTGGATGGACAAGTTCTTCAACAGAGAAAATTCATTTTAACAAATGTGCTTCTTCTCTCTCTCCCCCCCCCCCCTTCTAGTACAAATACTCGGGTGCTTCTGTAAAGGCCACTGCAGGGCATTGGTGAACCAGAAGAACTTACTGGGGTCAGCATAGACATCCTTTGCTCACTGTTTCCCCACAACATCCCTTTTCTCAATGGGTGGGCACCAGAGCCAATTACAGCCTCTTTGACAAGACTTCTTACTACTGCATCCTGCTGACTTGCTTGGATACTAATTGCACCACCAGCTGTCCCTTAATTTGTCCATTTTCTGTATGAAGAAGATGACAGTATGAAAGCAATGTAACCTTCCCCTGAAGGACCATTCTCTTTCCAAGGATTCAGTGTTCCTGAAAAGTGGTACCTCCAGCCAGAACGTCTAGTCCAAACGTAAGCAAACTGGTGCCCTTCAAATGTTTTGGATGAATACTCCCATAATCCCTGACTATTGGCTATGCTGGATGACAATGATGGGGGTTGTAGTCCAAAACATCTGGGGAACATCTGTTTGTCTGCCCTGTGGCTAGCCCCTAAGAGGGGTTCAGAAGAATGAAAATATATCCATAATTTAGGAGATAAAGGTTGTTTCAATGCTGCCAACATGTAGGAGGCAAAAGAGGTAACTGGGTGGGTATAGACCATGGGCTTGGGGTCACTGTCACCTTTAAGAACATTGTTGATCTGTCAGTAGGCAGATTTGAGGTAGAGGTCAAAAGAATCCCCCCTGCCTTTGTCTAGGCTAGCTTATATCTCATATCTCATCCTGAATTCCTAATTCACCTAAAGGATGGAGGTTAAAGTGAAGCCAACCATTCCTCAGAGCAGCAGCTGTCACCTCTTGCGGAAGCACTTGGGATTTACACTTACACTAATATCTGGACCATGCATTCCCCCCTTCAAGGTGCCTGTTCTAAAGTTGGAATATTCAAGGGACTTTTGAGGCTGAGAACAATCTATTTATAGAGGCAAGCTAGACTTGGAGCTTCCCAGCCAAAAGCTGTTGTTCTCACTGGAAACTATTACAGCAGACACACCCCAACCATATTAATAATTAATTAATTAGAATCAAAGGGAGGAGCTAGACGGACCCTCCAAGCACATAGCAAGGCTAGAATGGAGACCAATAGAATGAGGCAATGGGGGGGGGGGGCTTTGGAATTGATTTGGATGTGGAATTGGATTCTGAGTCTTTCTAGAGCCATTGTTGGGAAATTGGGCTGCAAGCGACAAAAAGGAGTTAAAGCAATAGAAGCACGAAATTCCAGTTTATGAAACGCAGAGAGGTGGGTAACCACTGCTTTATGAACTGTTTGCATGACTCTACAGACTTGAAGATAGCCTTTCTGATAAGCAGCAAGACCTGGCTATACACAATCCAAATCAGCTCACACACGCCCCATGCCTTGCATTTTACATGAGCTGCTGTCATGGGCTGGGAATGAGCAATATTGGGTAGGAGGCCCAGTGGTCTGACTTGGTGAAAGGTCCCAGGACATGGTCTGACGGCACATGAGGCTCCTGCCTTGCTGAAGCTAAGCAGGTCTGAGTCTAGTCAGTGTGGAGGGGAGACCACCTGGGAACCTCATGTAGCCACCTTGAGTTCCCCGATGGAATAATAAATAAATAATGGAATAATAAATAAATAAATAATTGCAGCTGCCTTTGTTCATTTTTACCTTAGTGGAGGCAAAAGGGATCCAACTCTTATTGTAAAAATCTCCCTAGCCATCCATGCTAGGGTCCCAATCCAGATTGGGCCTGCTGCACTTACTCTAGAGTAAAAATGCTGAAAAAGACACAGGTGCTGAGTAAGGACTTAAAGTTATGTCTGTTTGGACCTTAGTATGACAGCACGTTAAATATAGACAGAATCCAGAGTGAGCAGCAATTGCCATGAGCTCCAATGGGCCTTTGGATACTAGAGCTGCTAAAGATATGTAATTAGTCACTGTCTGGTTCTAGTTTTGTCCACAGTTGACCCTGCAGGCCCCCAAAACGGGTACGGCACCCCTGTTTACCCCAAGATTGCTTGTGAGAATTATTTCTTCTCCTGAAATGTTACAGCTGGAAAAGAGATGCAACAGCCACCATTAGTGCAATGCAATGGGCATATGGGAGTTATTGAGCAGACTTTCTACAGCATACCAAGCTGGCCCATTACTTAAGCAAGATATCACAGTGGCTTGTGCTGGAGTGAAGCATGTTCCTAGAATTTCTTCAAGACAAATCAGTTAATAATATGAAGACTGTTTGATTTCTGAAGTGTTTTGCATTATTGTATTCTCTTTGTCTAAGTGAAGCAGTGTTTGCTCATGTGTAATGTATAAAGTTTATTTCTAGTCCTAATATGCACTTATAAGAGCTTTATAATAATTCATCCAAGGTCAGATCTTCCATATATGCAACAAAGGATAAAAATCCATAGCTACAGTACCCATTCAGTACGATGGTAATACAGTTGGCTAAGTAGCTTATAATATATATTATTATAATATTATAATATCTAATTGCATCAAATCTATTAAACTTTGGAATTTTAAGCCCCATTATGTAGGGAAGTGCATCTGTAAAATCTAATTTGCTTATGACAAGCAAATATTGACACATCCCTCATAGTTAAGTAGACACCTTCATTTCCCTCAGGCTGAAATTCTCTACACACTTACCTGGGAGTAAGTTCCACGGAACGTCATATACTTACTTCTCGATAGACATGTATACGATTGCATGTTGTTGGAACATTAGGCAGGATTGTGACTGGTGTGCCTACATGAGTAAAAAAAAAAATGGCAAAGGGGGCATTAACTTTAATGAGGAGACAAATTCCTGGTGCTTGGAGAATGTAGAGTGCTGGCATTGGCTTAGGAAGAGATGCCATCTTAAACACTTTGCTATGGGATAGAATGGAGTGAAACTCAGTCTCTCTCTTGTCCAGATAGCAGTAGCAGGACTGGCTGTGGTCCCAAGCATTGGGGGTTAGAAGCTCTCCTTATTCCAAGACTGATGGTGCTGCATGATAGCCGGAAAGCATCAGAAAACACGATGTATAAGAAACTCCTGAGGTCCTTCATCCAGAAGTCCTATGAGTACTGAGCTGAGGGTGGCCCTAATGCTGAATGAGGGTGTAGCTGCACCCTTTTTGACACTGAATACAATTTGAGGGGATGTGTGCTTTTCTCAATCTCTCCCATTAGTTGATCCAGTGGGACAAGTGAGTAGGCACTCAGGGTAAGTGAGTAGGCACTCAGGGTATCTGAGAATATCCTACTTAGGTTTAAAAATTGGTGAAGTAGTACCTGGGTCAGCCTTCACTATCCTGGTGCTCTCCAGATGTGTTGAATTCCAACTCCCAGTGTTCTCCAGCCAGCTAGCTGAGGAATGCTGGGAGTCCAACCCATCCATAGGACACTAAGCTGGGGAAGGCTGATCTAGGCAGTATACAGTGGTGTATCTGAATTATGCTGAAGATGTAACATCTCACTGTGAAATGTTTGTTCTTACATTACATTTGCAACAGAAACTGAGTTCTGCCCACCCTCCAGTCATTTTGAAGCTGTGATGCTGCTTATATGATACAGCTGGCATGATTCAGCATGAAGCTGTCACCTTTGTGCCAGAGGCAAAACAACATGTCATGGGGCATTGCAAGATCTCTGCTGTAAGCAAACGGAGAGCACAAGACCGTGTCACTTTGGCACGTTCATCTTTAGTCCAGATCTGATAGGTTGTCAGAGACTCTGCTTGTTGTCGCCCAATTTACCAGAGTGCTCAATGAATTGTGTTTAAGTCTCCACCGAACCACTGGATTCAGTTATTTTCAAAAATATACCCAACTAATCCAAGGACTTCATTCCTTACAGCATGGCTACAAGGGGATGTCACTGCCTGTTAACCTCAGTCCAGGTGCATGTTTTTTTCAGTCTTAAGGCTTATCGGGGAGGAGGGGGAGGGGAATTATGACATGAATTGCACGCTTGACAAACGTGGGGATGTTCTCATCAGTGAGTGGTGGACATATTCCTTTTTAATAAATGAGGAGGCCATTCCAGGCAAATGTGTCAGAACTCCCAAGTACAGAACAGATTGCTGGATTTGGACAACAGAGCTTAGATTGGCAGCAACACCAGAGAAGTAGAAGTTTTGTTAATGTAGTAGGTTGTCCAAATCATAGAGCAACTTTGTCCAAATCATAGAGCATCTTTGGAAGTAAAAGAGTGAAGTTAAAACTATAATTTTCAAGGCAACTGAGGAAGCAATCTAAGACATGTGTTTATCTTTATTGTTCAAAGCCATAGGCCACCATAATTCCACATAGACAGAAATAATAAAACAGAATAAAAATACAGACCAATTTAAAAAGCAATACACAAACAGTAATTAAAATAGCACATAAAAGTCACACATCCCCTCCAAACATGGTGAACTACTTGGGAGATCAAGATCATAACATTCTAGAACAAAGTAAATGATCAGCATGATTAATCATCTGCCAGGAGCCATGCCCTAGTGGGGGGGAGGAGTGGCTACTGCCAACCAAACCTGTTGTCCCTGTCCTGGCTCCTCCTCCTTTTCTGTTATCACTGCCCCCACCTCCTTTCCCTCTCCTGACGGAGAGGGCAGATGTTAATTATGCACCTTCTTCTGAGTTAAAGAGGGCAGGAGATTAGGCAGTGGTGGTGGGATCCGCAGTGTCCTCACTTATCTGCCTGCTTGCCTTTTGTTGGTACACTTTGGGAAGCCGTCCATTCTTCGTTTTTAGAAGAGGCCCACTGAGGGAGTCTTGCTAGAGGGCCCTGAGGCCTAGAGCCTGCGCATATAGCTTTATAAGCTGGAGCAACTGTGACCTCTCCATCTGTAGCACCTGTTTAAATATGTATTCAGTGTCACTAATTGACATGTTCAACTACCGTGTCCTACTCTGATTGAAAAAGAGGACTTCTACCACTGGGAATGGAATATGACAGGGAAGCTACATATGGTAAGGGGTAATTACTCCCCAATAAGTGACCTGGGGTACACACTTAAATATATGCTACAGATGGACAGGGGCAGGGACATGGCTCTTCAGGCTTTAAATGAAACTTATGATCTTCTAAGTAGATTTCCACAATTCAGATCATATTTTATATAAATGTGTTGAGCCTTAAGCTGGCAAAGTAGAATTGCAATGCAAAAAGTACAATTCACCAACTTTTGCAACAAGGATAAAACATTTTAACATAGGAATCTGAAAAAAACTTTCTGCTTTCTCTATATACATGCCATATATTGGTTTTATTTCTATTGGTTTCTATACACGCACCCTTCAGAATTTCTTTTGGACCCGTCTGCTTGGTCAACCATAGTTCTTTGTTTTACAGCATGGAGCCAAGCTCAGCTGGAGAAAGACAAAAACAAGCCTTAAAATCCTCTCAACAAAGTTTTATTATTCTCTAATCTTTAAAATAAAAAAGGACCCATAAAAAATCCTGGGTGATTATCAAAGTGCTAAACTTTACGCTACCCCGTCAGGGTGAAATAATTGTTGCATAAGGCAACATTGGTTGGAATGTTCATTTGCACTGCGAATGCCTCACTTGTGTGTTGGCAAAGACCAAACATTCACACAGAGGCGCTCAAAGGTGGCTTAAGCCTCATGTTTAAAAATGCCCAAATTCTTCAGTAGTCAACTTATGTGTGATATGTGGATACCAGGTTTATAGATATAACCCCATTGGGGAGGGATGGCGAGGTGGGGGAATACACAGCCGCTGCTTGCAGAATTTTCCCACTGGCAGGCAAATTTTGTGTGGGCTGGGGGTGGGGAGAATAAAGTGCTGCTGCTTGCCTTGCCTTGCCTTGCCTTGCCTGAGTTGAAGGGGAAAAGGCAAAGATGCAGTGGCATCAAAAGATGGCTGCTGCTGCTGCTGCTGCTGCTGTGTGTGTGAAGTGAGCAGCCTTATTCTGCCTATGAGGGATGCATTCAGTGAAGTGGAAAAGAAAAATCTTTTGTTCTGTTCACTTTGAGGAAAGGAATTAATCCTTATACTTCTTCAGTAAGACTCTCTGAAAGAATAGCACAGGAGGAACACTTCCATAAAGCTTGCTCAGAGTGGCTCCGTTTCCCTGTTTTCAGCTAATGTAGGGGTTATGTTTGTGCTTAGTACTCCATGCACTAGTTCTTTCCACATTCGTTCCTTCAAGGCCCCCTCCACAAGGATTCGCTTTTGCGCCTGGTTAAGTGATTATGCGCTTCATCCCTGAAGCGCATTTACCCCTAATACCTCTGCACGAGAGGCAGGCAGGGAGAGGGGAGGTGGGAGGCAAGACCCCCAGAGGCAGAAGCCGATCTCGGCTGGGGAGCAGCGGAGGGGGCAGCGAGAGTCCTCCGCCGGCCTTTCTCTCTGCAAAGGCAAGAAACCGGGGGTGGGGGGGCGCTCAGGGGAGCCGGGAGGAGTTGTCACTGCTGGACGGGGAGCGTCTCCTTCCCGGCGGGGGCAGGGGCGGCGGGGAGAGGGGGGCGGCGGCAGGGCGACCCCTTCTTCGGCCACGCGAAGCTCTCCTGCGCGCGCTGGCTGCAGCCTCAACGCTCCGCTCCATTGCCTGCCTGCGTGCCTGGCTGCTTCGCCCTCCCCCGCCGGAGGGAGGGAAGTCTGTCGAGGGACGTGGCTAGGGAAGCCAGGAGCCGAGCGGGGGAGCGAGCAGCAGCAGCAGCAGCACATCCCACCGCAAAATAAAACTCGCTATTTAACGCGCATTCGATAATGCGCACAATCGGAGGGATAGCGCGCCTCTACGCCCGATTTGCGCTCCCTCCTTGTAGAGGTAAATTTTTTTAAGCGCCTTGAAAGAGCTTTAAACCTCTCTTGTAGAGGCAGCCTTGTTCTCAGTTGGCCCTTGATGGCAAACACCTATATGCTGCGTGTCTGCCTGGCATGCCACTTTTCCGGACAGTAGTTGTTAAGGCTTACTTCAGCAAGAATATGGCCTTGTTAGTTAACTCTCTGTTTTACTCAAGGCTGAGTCAATGATTTTATTTTAACTTTAAAGGGCCCTCCATTTCTTGTGCTAGGTGATGCTGGCTTAAACCTTTGCGCCTATCGATGAAAACCTAACCCCTTTAGGGTCTGTGAACAATGGCTCAGCTTGCTTTCTGTTGCTCTTGTGGCCCAGTTGGAAATGTCCAAGATCCTGTCAGCCCAAATTGATTGATTGTGAGTTGTATCCAAGCAATACCAGCTATGATTGGGGGCGGGAGTTGGGGAGTTTTTAATAAGCCATTAAAACTGCAGTCTAGCAGTTTAGGCAGATGGAGTACCAGCTTGCATGGTGTTGTTGGATTTCATTGTGATGATTTATACAAATAAATCATTAAAAAGAACTTATTCTAGTAGAAGCTTTTATGTCAAATTTTGTCAGAGGCAGAAAAAAGAAAAGCACTCTCAGTCTGAATAGTGTGTATGTGTAAGAGCATGTTAAATACTTTGCCTGTTAGACACTTCTCCAAAATTCTCCTCCAAAAACAAGCTAGCGCAGAAAATTTGGGGGCTATCTTCACAGCACTAGGTTGGCACCGCCTCCCTCTTCAACTCTGCGCTTTCCCTCTTCCAGGGCAGCATCAGGTAATCCTGATGCCGAGGAAGGAGCATAGGGTTTCTGGGTAGCCATTCAGGTTCTGGATCTGCCCCCACCCTCTTCCTGGTGGAAGGCAACCAGTTGCTGGTTGCCTTCCACCAGGCTCTGTCCTCGGGTTGACCTCGGATTGGCCCTGGAGTGACGTCACATGGCGAAAGCAGCGTATTGACATCACTCTGTTTGAAAAATTTGGGGTAATTCCAACTTTGTTTTGATACTTTGAAATCTTTTTGAACTACGTTTTGGGGCAGGGGCAATTAACTTGACATATTATTAGAAAATGTTGAAGATAGCCGGCTAACAGTGTATTTGGATGTTCTTGCTAAGGACTCTCTCTTGCTTACATGTGCCATTTGCCCATGAAACACTGTCTTTCATGGACATTCACCTGGTTATTTGAAACAGCTCTCAGGAGGTTTCTCTTTATTTCCTTTGCTGAGATGACAGGTGCAAACACTCCTTAACCTTTATCCATCTTTTTGAATATACAACTGAAGTAGACTGAAGTGGCTAAAATAAAGGAGGTGGCGGTTGAATTATTATTATTATTATTATTATTATTATTATTTACATTTATATTCCGCCCCATAGCCAAAGCTCCCTGGGCAGTTTACGAAGACTGAAAACATTGAACGTTTAAAAACCAATATACAAAATGTTAATCCATAAAAAGCATAAAAACAAATTATATATCAACTATCCAGGGGTCAGTTAAAAAACTCAACATATACTGTTAAATGCCTGGGAGAAGAGAAAAGTCTTAACCTGGTGCCGAAAATATAACAATATTGGTGCCAGGCGAGCCTCGTCAGGGAGATCGTTCCATAGTTGGAGGCCAAAACTGAAAAGGCCCTCTCCTATGTTGCCATCCTCTGAGCTTCCCTCGGAGTAGGCACTTGGAGGAGTGTGTGCAGGATTTAAGCACTGGTTCATAAGAGTGACCAGGGAGGGGTATAGAAATAGCAAGTGATCTGAATTGGATTGCTCTGGATTGGGATGGGAAGACATCTTTTATTCAGTTTTGAGTCTAAATATCCTCTTGGGTGAACGGAAGGCACTTCTGCTTGCACCACAGGGGAGTTGCTAATTTCAAACGATTTCCCCAAGCTGAAGCCTCCTCTGACTTATCACAAGCAGTTCTGGAGGATCTCCAACCCTTGGGGAATAACTTTTTGGGGAGGTGTGAGGGGCTGCAGTAGGAAGGGGGCAGGAAAAGCCCATTGTTTGAGTAGAACTCTGTCTAAATTTTTTTTTGGTTCCAAACCTGTATGTGTAATCTCTTATAGGCAGCGATCAGCAGATGGGGAAGCACATCCTTCAAAGCAGCTGGAAGTGAAAGTTCATCTTGTCCCATAATTTTAAACTTGGAATCTCAATCAATTTTGTTTTTGTTGACATGAGAGGCTTTGCTCGGAGACACAGGTCACTTTTCCATCATAGGCTGGCTTGTTAGATATGACAGCAATCAGTGCCACTGCTGTCACTTGTGCATGCTTTATTTTGGGGGTAAATTCATTAAATTAAAATAGGGCGTATGTTGAACACCCAGTATTAAGCTTTGCCAAGAAGAGAATCATTAACATTCAGCAAACGGGTCAAACGTGACTTCTTGCCCCAAAGCAGTATGTGGAAAGCTAATTGGCCATTGTGAAGGAAGACATTGGCTTCCAGTCAGATGAATAACCAAAGCATAGTGGTAAACAGCAGAGACCTTTCTTCGCTAAACAAATGTCTATATTTGTGCCAGGATATCATCACACTCTAAAACAAACAAACAAGGAAAAAGAAGAAGCACACAATTTTGGAAGTGTGTTTTTATGGAACACCTGTCTGCAGAAGCTGTCCTTCTGTACAACAGTTTTTTAAAAAATTACAAGTGGACTTTCTAAATGGTCACAGAGAAACTGCTCTTCTTTCCTTATGTGAAATGGAAATTGGGACTTAGAGCCTATCTACACTACTGCTTTAAAACGGTTTAAAATGGTTTATAACAATAGTGACAACTGTTGGGGCCCAGGACACACGCCATATAGTTTTTAAAACGTTTTCAAAGTGTTGTATCCTGCTTGGTGTAGATAGGCTCCCATAGCCCATGCTAAAAGAAACTAAATATGAATACTGCCACTTGTAAATCATTATGTTGATCAGTCATTCCTATTTTAATATTATATGACATTTTCAGTTTAACGTGATTGGTAACTAACACTGCATTCTGCTGGTTGTGGGTCTCCTAATATGCAATATGCAGAAACATTGTAGCCTATTATGGGTTGGATCAAGACATGGTCATACTTAGAGTAGACCTATTGAAATCAATGGGACTGATTTTAGTCATGACTATCTTCAGTCCCATTGATTTCAGTGGGTCTACTCTAAGCACAGTGATGGCTGAATCCAACTAAATGTGTTTGTGTTTAACCCGCAATAGTCAGAATTTTAGAGGTCTTAAAGAGCCCTTCCTCCAAGCCTAGTGGCAACTAAACTTCTAGGTAGTAGCTCTTTGTAACATTTAATTAAGTAGCTAGTAATTTAGGAGGGTGTCTCCTTTCTTAAATTAGATATATGTTGATAAACAGAACTTTATTGGAAGGTGTTTATAAAATCCGACAAGCTTGAAATGCAAATAGAGTACAAAATGGGAATTCCGAGACATGGTAAAGTACAAGTTAGATGCAGGACTTTTGTGGATAGACTATAATGCAGCAGTGCACAACACATGAGTACAGTCCCAAAGTTCATCTGCATAGCCCAGTTCATAGAACGAGCTGGATCTCCCTCTTACCCTGCAGATGGAGGCTGTGCATGTTGAGTCCAAGCTCATCTTACTTCAACTCCTCAATAGATGCAGTGATCTCTTTCATAGACACAGGTGCTCTTGTCTATGCTTTCTCCATCATTCAGAGGCAAGTCTGAGAATGGGGTATCTGTCCATCTTCACTGTGGCAATTTTTGAGATTCCATAGGCACCCCTATAGGGAAAGTGAGGTTTGATCCAAGGGACACCAGAGACAAGGCATTATTAGATGCTTTCATAGATAGCATGGAAGTTGTTGTAGCCAACATCAGAGCCCCCCTGGCTCTTAAAACATAGTTGCTAACTGAGCATAGTATCCAATGTTAGTCCTTCATAGACTCATTGAAAAGAATGTGACAAGGTAACTGTGACTAATTTACATTTCATTTATTTCAATGGGTCTTCTCTAAGTAGGGCTAACATTGGATACTTTCCTGAGAGCCCTTGAACAATTGAAATTATTGATGCAATGGATCACAAAGGTTAAGCATCTTTAACCTATCCAGAACTGTTTGCAAGTCTTTTTGCCTGCTTCTAAACAACCCCTATGAACTTCACCACACTTTCCTTAAACTCTGTATTGTGCTGTAAATTGAACTGGGTTGTGTTCGAAGCAAATTACTTGAACTTCAGTGAAAACAAACTGTAAATATTTCTGACCCTTGGGCTCAGAATGTTTTCTGCCACCTGGGAAATTGAAGGAGAATCCAGACTCTAGTAGCCCAAGAGGAATTGTTCCCCATAGAGAGGAACTGGAGTCAATGAATAGATTGCAAGAGGAGAGGATGAAACTCATGCTAGTTCTGGAAAACAGTATTGTCAAAAGGGCTAAAAAAATTTGAAACAAACTCCTCTCTCGCCTTCTGTATCCTTTTTAGACGTGCCTGACATTGAGAGAATGACACAGTGAGAATTACAATTAGTGACATCTTCTCATCAACTATTAAGAAACTAAACTGGCCTTCAAGCAGAGTCTCACACTTGGACGTTGCAAGGGCACTAACTCCTTTAGGCGAGCTTTTTTTGTGGGATGGGGTAGCCATAGGGGTTACAGGGTTAATGGCTCAAGCGGCCATTGTTGACTGTATCAGAGAAGACAACATGCTAGTCAAACTTTATGAAAAAGTAATGTTAGGGCCATTATGTTCTACAGTACATATATTGCTTTGCAAGCTAAGAATGTAATGCACCAAGCAGTATTGCTGCAGAGTTTGTATTCATTTCCATTGAATATAATATGAAATTTGGTTTATGAATGAGTAAATTAAATGGAGTTTGCTCTGTGGCAGGTTGCACCTAAGAGTGACTCATAGGCAAATAACGACATTTGGCTATTGGGTAGTATGAAATGTAATAAATAAATAAATGTTTTCAAGCCCGTGGTAATGGCCTCAGTCTCCTGTTAAAGTAAAAGCTGTGTATGCATCTGGTGGTGTGAAGAGATCTTACCAATCTAATGGTTGGTTCTCACTGACCTGGTTCACATGTAACAAGAAGCCACCACCGGTGAATTTCCCTGTGGGGCTTCTTGTTGCAGTAGCTGCCACCATTTTAAATATTCGAGTGCAGAGGGGGCATATCTTAGGGTATCATTATGTGTAAAACTGACGAGGGTGGGTTGTTGGGGTGCTTAACAAGCCTCCCCCAACTATGGGTTCTGTGTGGCTTGTCAGCTACCCTAACAACCCATCCTCACTGGGTTTGCAGATAATCACAGTGTTCTACCCCACCCCCACTGCTGCTCAAATATTCAAAATGCTGGCTGCCACCACAACAAGAAGCCCCACAGAAAAATTATGGTGGTTTCTCATTATGTGTGTTTTTCTTATACCTGGGGGAGGCCTAACTATCCATTGAAGCACACAGAGACATAACGCAATGCAATGGCTTCCCAAAACACAACCACGAAGTATTGTTGGAAATCTAGAAATGGAGGAAATATCTAGGCTCAGCTGCTTATGAATGCTTTTATTCAGCTTCTTGAGGGCAACAAATGTTTACTAATGACCTCTTTTACACAAACGGATTATCACAAAATAAATTGGCCATGCAAAGTATGTGTGTATTTCTTGTTGATGTTTACCAGTGCTTATTCTGACTGGATTCTCATGAACACTGCAGTCTACCAAAGCTACAGTGGGTTGTGGCAAGTGTCAGCAGCCATTTGAATATTTAACCCCTCAGCCAGGGGTTGCCATGGTTTGTCATGTCATCCAAACATGGTAGCAGGGGTTGTTTGAGGGTTAGAAA
Organism: Anniella stebbinsi; assembly: GCA_029215795.1. Lineage (NCBI taxonomy): Eukaryota > Metazoa > Chordata > Lepidosauria > Squamata > Anniellidae > Anniella > Anniella stebbinsi. Next base: position 199,076,808 of record JARDYH010000003.1, read on the forward strand.
ACATCCAGATAATCCATGTTCTGTTATCCCCAGGTTTCTTCCTGCTTACAGTGTCTCTCTTGTTTATAATGGGAAAGGAAAAGATTGGAAAGGAAAGGAACACTACAGATTTGAAAAGTTCACTTTCCTTACTAATGTCCTGGTTCTTCAGTGAAACCCAGCTCTCCCAAATTATTTACTTATGTATTTACACTCCCATGATCCTTCACCATTTTCTATGCTGCTAGGGCTGATGGAGGTTGTAGGCCAAAACATCTGGAGAGGCAACAGGTTGCCCAGTCCCGCATTACATTTTATTGGGTATGCAAGAGAAAAGGTAGGATGTGGACCTGTTCTTCTACACACACAAGGTTGGCCAGCAGAGTACAAATCTGAACTGGGCCTGAGCCAACAGGTTGTAGAGGTGAAGTACAGGGTGGGTGAAGGGGGAAAAGAACTACCATTTATTTCTTTAACATGGCTAAAAAGAAATTGAAAAATTCAACTTTCTCCTTTCCCAGGAAGAAGAAATGCCAGATGTAGAAATCGACATTGATGATCTTCTTGATGCTGCTAATGAAGAGGAGAGAGCCCTCAAATTACAAGTTAGTTTGATTTTGAGAAATCCGGGAGAGTGGTTAGGATACCAGGGTAGCCTAATTCAAAACTACACTGTCTGGCTCGCAAGCTTAGAACAATTTTTAATAGAGAAGTTTGGAGCATAAACCAGCAGATTGTTAATAGTACAGTGTAGAACGGTAAAAACTAAGCGTGTTACAACACAGAATAGAGGTTTATTACAGACTTTAATTTGGATTGGTGACATGAGGATTAGCATTCCTACTATATACTACTGTTTTCTCCTGGCGTCAAAAAGACCACAATGTAGGCACAAGGTGAGCCTCTCCAGAGAGGTATTCCACAACCGGGGTACCAGCACCGAAAAGGCCCTCTCCTTAGTATTCACCTCATTTGGTGGGGGCACCCAGTGAATGGCCGTCTGAGGATGATTTTAGGATCCAGGAAAGTACTTATGGAAGAAGATGACCCTTCAGATAACCAAGGCATTTAAGGCTTTGTAAGGTTAATACCAGCACTTTGATTTGGGTCCACAAATGAGCTGGCAGCCAGTGCGGATCTTAAAGCACAAGTGAATGTTATCCCTAAAATATGGGGTAAAGTACCACAACTCCGGATATTGATTGCAGTTTTGACCTGTGGGAGGAGCCTGGTTACATATTTCCCTTAGGTTATGAAATAGTGGGATAGAAAAGACACTTAGGAAAGAAGCTGTTTTTATAAACAAATGATACTCTTTTCATCTTACTTTTAGGAAGCGCTTGTAGATTGCTACAAACCTACTGAGGTAAACAAATATTCTACTATTTTAATTTTAAAAGCATGACATATTCTAGTATGTATAGCACAGCCTTACTTACTGAAATGTACTGGAAGAATTAAAATACTTGCATAATCAGAAATTTAGATACGTGTAGATTAGTATATTTGAATGTTGCTGTTTTTTGTCATTTGAAATTAAGTCACGTTAGTCTAATAACTATTATTCTACTGTAGTGTATGTAAACCGCATTTGTTTTGCACTCAAGGTGCCATGTTTTTTTTAATTTTTGGGTTGGGAGGGAATAAACTTTTCATCATGTTGGAGAATAAAAGTAAGTAATTGTACGTCAATAGAAATGCAGCTTAATGGGAAAACATCAGTGTCTGGGAACAAGATGGAACATTATCCTGGCAAATGACTACTTTAAATACTAAAAAATGAGCAAAGCAGTTCACTTAGTTAGATAACCTGAATTGGTATTAATGTGAAGTGTCTGATACTATGCTGATGCCTTACAAGAGTGCTTGTGTAGTCTTTCAGACTTGCCTCTTGTCATTGATATTGAGGTCTAGCTATTACTACTAACAATAGGTAGAGTATTGCGGTTGCATTTCGCAAATAGTGGAATTCTTCGTAGTGTGGCAGATTTCAAAAGTTAAAAAATAAAGTGCTGTTTAGATCAACTGTGCTTTTAAAATATTGGTAAAATGAATTTTAGAAAGGTGGGTCAAGTAGTTAGATGGTAGATCTGTCATGACTGAAATGTCAAATAATTATTGGAGTTGGAAGGCTGCTTCAGCATTGAGCAGAAGAAAAATTGCTTGTTAACTTTTAGTATAGAGGGGGTTAGCAGTGTGGCATGAAGAAATCCAAATGCCAATTCAGTGTGATTGTTGTCATGCCCCGCTAAAGACAGCGTTCAAAAAGTGCTTTTCAAGGTATAGGGAAAATAGATTTGTGTGTGTGTTCTGTGTGTGTGTTCTTTTGCTTTACGTTTGCAATATGCAGTGTGCAGCATATAGTTTATTTGCACACCGAGTCACTGGAGAAGTTAGTGCTTTATTTCCATGCTGCTGACTAGAAGGGACAACCAGATTAATAAAGGTCATTGTACTAGGTTTCTAGTTTAAGCATCCATGTAACAGTACCTGACCTTTAAAAGTGTGTGCAGCCATGTTTAATGCACCTGCTGCTTGCCTTTTGACAAAATGTCCAATCTCTGCTTCTTATCAATTGACTGATGCAGGCAAGTACCGCAGACACTATTGTACAATAAAACTAGGCAAAGGTAGGAGACATTCCACTGTTGGATGACAAATTCCAGTTCTACACATTCCAACACCGTGTGAACATGTATGTGCAATGTTTGGCAAAAATACTGACAAAGTTCTCTTGAGCCTATGCAGTGAAACATGCCCAGGATTTTATAGACAATCATCTTGCCAGGGTTGGCCATGGCACAATACAAAAAGTTCTGTTCATGAGGGTGTGATTTATTTTTAATATCCTTATCTGGCATTTCTGGGCTGGTAGCATAGAGGCAAAGCTCTCTCCGTGAAGAACCATTTCCCACTTTATCTTTTTGTGGTTTATGAAGTAAGCCTGACATTCTGGATGGAGCTGGTGCATCCTGTTGCTCAGGAATTTATTTGACATGCAAGCTCATGGATGAATGAATCCTTGCTAACCCTTGGCAGGTCCACATATCTCAAGTGCTGTGGGATACACTGGTGTTTTCCTGCAACATATGCACATGTGTGGAATTACACATGCGTATGCACACATCTTTTAAATACCACTGTAGTTGCCTGAGGAACCTGATTAGGTTAGGGTTTCCAGCAACGTTATATAATGATGTGTGTGTGTGTGGTCATCAGTCAAACGTCTACACGTTTGCTGCAGGCAACACCAGGGGAAAACTGATAGACTTTCTACAATAATCATGTGGAAGTTAACCCTCTGTAGCAATTACCAAATACAAATATTAGGCCTATATATTAGCCAGCCTATAAGAGTAGAAAAGGGGGCTTCAGGTAGATGGTCCATAGAATTTTCTCATATATGCCTCATTTAGGACAACTCCACATTAATCATTGTCATAAAGTCTACCACTTGAAATCCTATTATCTTTATTATAACAAGGACAATATGTGTGAAGTGAACAATTAAAATATGGGGGGAAACTGTAGCTTCATGGTAGAGCACGTGCTTTGCATGCAGAAGATCCCACATTCAATCTCTGGCCTGTCTAAGTAGAGCTTGGGGGGGGGGGGGAACCTGTAAGAAACCCTGGAGAGCTGCTGCCAGTCAGTGTAGACAATATCGAGTTAGATGGGCCAATGGTCTGACTGGATAGAAGGCATCTTCCTGTGTTTCATAACTTAAGGTGCATTGTGCAGCTGCTCATAACACCAGGACAATGCATTTGGATGTCTTCCATGTGCTTTAAAGCAACGGTCACTTGGCACACCAGCTTTTGTACTGTGCTCTTGGGTTGTCTGCTGCTGTAATAGTGTAAAGATCTCATGGATTTAAAGCTTTTTACACACATATGCTCTCTCTCCTCTGTAAGAAATGAGTGCCATAATGTGATGTTGGGCTGTATTATCTCAAAAGCAAGCTTGGTTGTTGGATGCCAACTGTTAAAAATACTTTCTGGGCATGTAGCACCAACCTGTGGGAAGGCAGACTATGTAAGCCATTTGTGAGCAGCAGAATGTCCATGCTTTTGTGCCTATTCCAAATGGCAATATTAAAAAATCTTCACTCGTGTGTGTGAGAGTGAGAGGGATGGTGTGGTGTGGTATAAGTGAAACAAGGTGAGTCAAACTGAAATAGCCCATAGACTATTGGGAGTCGTGCTCTAAATTTTATGTACAACTGTACCTGCTATTTGTCACTTGGAGCTGCTGATCCAGCATGCATCTGAGAGTGTTTAAAATACCTTCAAATGTTCATCCTAGTTGCAGCTCCCTGTGGAAATTCCTAAGATGCGTGGAAACCACATAAACGTATTGCTTAGAAAGAGGAGCCCCCTGGCTTTACAAGCCTCTAGGCAATGTTTGGGTATTGTAAATGACTAATGCCTTGTACTATTAATAAGCACTCTGTTCTTTTTCCAGCTAGTAGGCTAGAAATAGAACTCTCTGAAACTTCACAGCAGAGCAGATAGTGTTTAATGATGAAGGTGCCATTAATGTTTGTACAGGAAATGTATGTAGCAGCCTTTGATTTATTCAAATGGAGCCCAGAATGGGGGTCATAAGCTTCTCTTGTAGATATCAGTGCATGTGTTTCATAATGCATCTCCACAGCATGAATAAGTTGAATTGGCTAGGATTCCTCAAGCTGGATGACTTTTTAGCTCCTACAGAAAGCTCTGAGGAGAAAATAATTTCTTCTGTATTAGTGCTGTGCTGAAAATTTCTCTTACAAATTTTAACCATTCTCATTCAGTTTGATAGGAAAAAATGTTTTCAAAAAGAAATTCAATGGTGAAGAAAATTCTGGAGAAATTCTCGTGGGTTGAGTTTGGGTTTCTTATGCTTATCTTACATAGGAAGTATGCATGAGTGTCCTGTTTTTGATTGTACAGTCATCTCCCCAGCAGGCTGCAGCCTCCTTGGCTTCCCACACTTCAATTAAAGCCCAGGGGAAGACATTATGAGGTAATTCCTCCCGAAGGGCTTTTTCAAATCAGGAAGCACAGGCAGCCTGGGAGGCTGCAAAGCTATGGAGGGTCAGGTTATAAAAAGAAAACACACACACGCAGCATCCCTGGCCACCTCACAATTATTACATAGCACCACCAAAATAAATTATAAAGCACCTTAAGAAAGAAGCAGAAAAACAGAAGCCTCTTTCAAAGGGAAGAAAACTTGAGGGAAATTGGAGAACAGATTTTGACACAGCGCTGACTCCACCTCTTTCCTGGAGCTGGACACAGTGTTGCCTTCCTCATCCCTGCATTGTGTTGGATGCAAAATGGAGGGCCGGCCTGTTAAAACTGTTGATGTTGTTGTCACTTACAGCGGAAGCACAAAATTCCCCCACAAAAAAACCTTTATGTAAAATGAAAGAAGCTGTGTTACGACCTCTGTCAACGGTGAGCCTTACCTGTGAGAAACTTTTGGGAATGTCTCCTTTCCCTGGAGAAATTTGGTGAAATTGTCCCCACCAGTTTATCTTCCCACAAATAGGATGGAAAGTTTCAGGAGGCCACTTGTGCACAGCTCTAGCATTAGCAGACCTCAATGTCTGCATGTTATGGTTTTTTTTGGTAGAGACTATGTATCATTACTGGAAAATATTTGGAAGCGTTGAAATGAATCCCACTACCTCCAAACCTGCCCATAGCCAGAGTGCCACATGCACAATTCCAAATACCATAAGTTAGGGGTGGGCAACTTGAGGCCCTTGAAATGTTTTGGCCTGCAATTCTCATCATCCTTCACCATTGGCTATGCTGACTAGGGTAGAGTGTCCATATGAAAAAGGAGGACGAGGCTCCTGTATCTTTAACAGTTGTATAGAAAAGGGAATTGCAGCAGGTGTTATTTGTATGCATACAGCACCTGGTGAAATTTCCTCTTCATCTCAACAGTTAAAGCTGCAGGAATCCTGCCCTGAATTACCAGAAACAAAAGAGGGCAGGGCTCCTGAAGCTTTAACTGTTATGATGAAGAGGGAATTTCACTAGGTGCTGCATGCATACAAATGACACCTGCTGCAATTTCCTTTTCTATACAACTGTAAAAAATGTACAGGAGCCCTGTTCTCCTTTTCATATGGTCACCCTAGACTAGGGCTAATAGGAGTTGCAGGTCAAAACAGCTGGAGTGCCACACGTTCCTCACCCCTGCCATAGGTGAATATCTAGAGGGCATTCTGCAGGTGTTTCTCCTAGAGAGAAGGTGATTGTGTTGAGCCAACACAAAAGAACCAAATGGTGAGATCTCTCCCTTTGGGAAGTGAATGGAGGCTTCTTTCTTCCTGCTGAAAGGATTCCAAGGGGAACTCTTGCCAAATCCTGCTCCATTACCTCAGAGAAGAGGGGAGTGGGTCTGAGTGGAATCACTCTCCTTCAGCTACCAACATGCTTGGGACATACACCCTTTCATATGATGGACAACCAAGGCAATTGCAACAGAGCGGGTGGGAAGAGGTTTTCCTCTCTTGCCATGAGCAGTGCTTTTGTGGGTTCCCACTTCTATAGAACCTTGGCAATTACGTTCCATCAGCATCACGGGGTTTTGAAAGTCGTGTTTTGATAGGACGTGCATTTATTACAGAGCCTTTGAAGGGGTCTTGCTTTTGAAGATGGTTGAATGGCTGATATTTGATGTGTAAGAACGAAGTGTGGAGAATGGGGTGGGGACTGTGCATTCTCAGGTCGTTGTCACATGGGCTGTTTTAAGCACACCCGCCGTGACCTTGCTCTACTTCTTCAGTGCTGGACTCTCATGACGTGGTCTCCATCATGCTGCTCTCCCGCCCTGAGGTCACAGTTTTTAGTTTCTGTTTCGATTTATCGCTGAACGGGCAAAGTCCAAAACAGGCAAAGTTCAATAGGCCAAACTGAGGTATCGCAGCAATACCAACCACGTGTGATTCAAAACGCTAGACTCAAATACAAAACGGAGGAGGAAGCCGCAGAAGCAACCGGGGGGGGGGGGAGGGAAATAGTAGGTGTGATAAAGCCCACAGTCATGACTCCTAATGACAAATTTTCCCCTCCCATTTTTTCTTTTTTCTAGGATTTTATCAAAGAACTGCTAACTCGGATAAGAGGGATGAGGAAGCTGAGCCCTCCTCAAAAGAAGAGTATATAACTGAAAATCGAGCCCTCTTGAGAGACGTGGCCACACTAAACTGGGACCTTTGAATAGAACAACTTTTAGTTTGGTCTTTACGAGCAATTTATTCTTACTTTTTGGTTGAGTTCTGACGTTTTAATGAATTTGACCACCTCTAAGGCTTTTTAAAGTGTCAATTATTATTATTTTTTATCATGGATATCAACATTATGGATGCTTCTTTTACTACCTGAGGATGATCAAAGTGTGTGGGGAAACACCACATTTAGAACGACACTACGTGTCCCAGGCAGTATCCTACCTGACGAATTCTGTATAGAACTACTAGGGGGTGCTGTTCCTTTGCAACCAGTCGGATTGTTCCTTAAGTTGTACACCAGACTCATGGATGTTAAGGTTCTTGTGCTTATGTTACATATATTACCGAGTGAGTTACTATTGCTTCACATGGGTGGAAGGGAAATGTGGTCTAGGTGACTATTTAAATGGAATCTGTAGCAGACATGGTGTTGGGGTGGGGTGGGGGAGGGATGCAATTTGTTAAAAAGTGAATGCTGCCACTGTTTCTAAATGCATTTCAAGCATTGGGGAGAATGCCTTCATTCACAAAGCAACATATGAGCAAGCTAGGGGATATCAAGGGCTTGATTTTGTAGGCGTTGAGCTTATTTTATTGACTTTGATGCTTAGCCAGATCATTTCCTCTTCACCTCATGGTCTGTTAGGATTGTATTGACCTACTGCTGAAGGGCCGGATGTGACAATGAGAGAAGTCTCAATACCATTTCAGAGAGGCTCTCAGCAGGGCAAATGCAAGGGAAAACAATCAGTGCAGTTTGGGCCCAGTTGCTCCCATTACTATGACAAGAATATTAGGCTGTTTTTTTCCAGCTTGGGCATCAGACCTGGCATGCTGGGTGTGGGAGCCTGGTTTATAGTTGTGAAAGTAGGATCCCTAACACTTCAGGAAAACATTCTTTGCTAAAATGTTTCACAAGCTACCATCTGCTGGTAGATGCTAGTCCGGCATTTTATATCAAGGGTGCTCTGAACATAATTTTATTTTTTAAAAGAAGAAATACATGTTTGTGAACTTTATGTATACTGGCAAGCTTTTTTAAATGTATTTAATTTTGTAATGTTTTATCAATGACTTTATTTACCAGATATTTACTCAAATAAATGCAACAAATTGGGGACTTGTTTTGTGTATACTTTAACTATTGCAGAAAACTGGAAATGAAAGGTGACTTATATTGAGCTGTTTAGACAAAACACTAAGCCATGGTTAGGATGCTAAACTTTTTGCAGCAAATGGTTATTTTGCATGTTTAAACTGTGGTTATTTAGCCACCATGGTTAAGAATGGTTCACACAACACACTAAGCCATAATGTTTAGCTCAAAGTACTTAACCACTGTGGCTTAGTGTGTCATCTGAACAGGATCATTGCCAACTTATTTTGTGCATCTAAGCAACCAACTACCTGAATGTAGTGTTAACTTGCAGTTTCTTTACGTATGCCAGTGAAAGAGTCATTACAAATTTATTTTAAAGTGAATTATTTCGGAGTAAATACCCCCAAGAAAGGTGCATAGGATGGATAAGAGGGTACTTCCATTGGGGGGCTCCTAGTACTATTATTCAAAAAGCATTGTGCAACTATTCTAACTTTTCCTCTTAAATAATTGAGTTTTTTCTGGTAAGAAATAAGATGGAAGAAGTGGTAGGAAAACAAAGGAGAGCTACAAATGAAAGAAAGCATTGTCTGGATCCTCATAACATTCTGTAAACGAAGCAGTGCAATTGCACAATAAAGCCTAATAGAGCCTCACCCTTACTGCTTTATAACATTGAATGTGGCATTTTTCTTCAAACTTAATTTTGAAGATTAAGAAAAATGCTACCACTATCTGGATGGCAAAATATCCTGAAACGTAACATAACATTACACTTCATATAATGTTTGTGGTTAGAATTGTCCCCAAAAGGGAATAAATATATGTTAAAAAAATATCCTAATGTGTACCGCCTCAGTCCCCATGCATTTCCTAAAAGCCTTCCCCAAGGGGGCACTTCCATTTCAACACCCACACACTGTTTGAATTTGAAAATTTCACTAAAAGAATATTGGAATTGGACCATTAATTGAAGTAATTGAGGGAAAATAAAACGCAGCAGGGATTGGCAACATGTGGCCCATGCCACCCAATCAAATTTGACGATGGCAGCAACTACCGCATTAGCGCTATGGCACAATAAATGGGTCAAATTTAGCATGTTCCCCTCCCCTGCTTTAGAGTAACTCAAAAACATTCTTAGGGCAAAAAGCAATGAATGGAAAGGAAAAAAACTAGCTAGCCTTTTGTTGCCATGGTGATGGGCTTCTAACATGTCTTAAGGTAGCTTGTTTACACTCTGAAGGCTTTAGGAAAGC